>OY743225.1:11752446-16752446 GCA_963555765.1 Orthonevra nobilis
TTTCAGAGCGGGGCATGATTGTATACATGCCGCGTCTAAACTGGTATCGGATATCCAATGGAACAAAGGTAAGAAACAATGCACGGGTGCCTTGTTGATTGACTTGGAAAAGGCCTTTGACACTGTATGGTTGCAGGGGCTCTTTTACAAGCTTGACCAGCTCGGCATAAGCAAACCGCTGCTGTACATAATTTTAGATATGCTCACCAGCAGACAGTTTATTGTGAAAAATGGCAGTGTGGTGTCTGCTGGGTCTTTTGAAATTAAAAACGGTCTACAACAGGGTGTAGTTATTTCGCCGATTTTATTTACGATCTTCACAAGTGATCTTGTAGGATCTCTCCGCCAATCCATAGCGTACGCAGATGACTTGATCGCGTACAGGTCAAGTCCGAAGATCGAAGTCATTGTAAGTCTTTTGCAGCGTGACTTCGAAAAAGTTCAGGGATATTGCGATGATTGGAAGTTGAAAATCAATTTTCAAAAGTGCGAGACCATTCTGTTTAGGACTCCGTTGTCTGGGGCTTCTAGAAATACTAGAAAGAAGTGGCGAATGTTCTCAATTGTTGGACAAAACGGACAGCCATTAGCGAATCGAAGTGTTGTCAGATACCTTGGGATCTGGCTAGATCAATATCTATATTTTAACAAACATATAGATGCTGCTCTGGCCAGAGCCAAAGCGGCCTTTGCCTTGACAAAGAGGCTGTTTCACAGCAGTCAACTCAATGCCAAGGTGAAGGTGATCTGCTACACGGCCCTTATTCGGCCTGTCCTTGCCTATGGCTGTCCCGTTTGGTTTAACGTGGGAACAAGCTTAATGGAAAAGATACGGGTTTTCGAGAGACGATGTCTTAGGGCTTGTCTCCATTTATATAGAACTCCAGAGTCTGAGTACAAAAAATTCTATAGTAACGAGGTCCTGTACAACGGGGCCAACCTGATCAGAGTGGACAACTTTCTGATAAAACTTATTCGAAGTCACATTGCAAGAGCAATGACTTCGACCAACAACTTGATCTCCGGGGCTTTTTACCCCAATGATATGCACCATGAGACAGTGCGCCTTAACGGCCTTATTCCCCCTGAAGCTTTTAAAAACTAATTGCTCTGCGTGAAGAACTGCACCCAGGTACACTTCTTGTTTGTGCGCATCAAATGCTCCGACTTATATTGACACAGACTACAAGCACCGAAGACTTTTTTCACTGAGTTCGGAATGTCAACTTCGTTTTTAGGATCCTTTGTGACTAGTTTAGCTTAATCCTATCTAATAACTTTAGTTCTTTTGGTTGTTGATACTTTTGAAAACACAAAAAAAAAAATAAGAATTCAAAACACAGAAAAAACTGTTGCTAAATCCCAAAAAAATCAATTTCTTGACTCAATATTAATAAAATATTTGCTGTCTTTGAGACGTTGATACAAAAAAAAAGTAAAACCACCTGAATAAATGTTGCGTCCAGTTGTGAGGTAAACTTTCTATTGGTACCTCGCGGTGATTGTATGTTGTTTAAGCATATCTCAGCAAACGGCACATTAGTACTTTACTCTTATTTTTACTTAACTAAAAAAGAGCAGTGGTGGTCATAGAGAGACTAACTTTTACCGATCACAAAATGTTGGCAAGAAATGGGACTACTAAGGCTTTCTTTGCAACATCCGAATCTTGATTGTAAATGTGACGAAGTAACGTTAATAAGGTTTTATATCAGGAATTCAGCAGAACCAAGTCGTTATGGAATTCCAGCTGTAAACCGAGCAAAGTCTCGCGAAATCTACTAAGATTTAGCTGGAGAAATGGAGAAATTTGGGAGGAAAAAGCAGAAAACTCTTCGCTTAGTGAAAATTTATAAAAACTAGCACATGTAAATCGTTTTGTGTAAGATTTTAACGAAAGGCACAAATCACAAAGATTGTGCAGTGTTCAACTCGTTGGCGATATATTCTCATGCAAAATAGCTAAAACTCTTGAAATACGGCCTAGACATATTATTCATACTATATGTTGTTTTAAAAGTTAACATTCTGTTTTTTCTTAGAATCATCTATCTTTCGCTTTGGTTAAAAAAATGAAGATAGTCTGCATTTTAAATTTATCGGATCCTGATATTATTTGCGTCAAGGTTAAGTCCTTAGTTGACTTTTTTTGCAAATAGTTTTCTCTGCTAATTGATAGCACTTTCTTCTTTAAGCGCTCGTCGATATAAAGCTTGACAGCGTTTTCGATGAGAACTAAAGAGTCGTTTGCCGGTAAAGACTTTGTGTATTCCACTCTTCCGATATCTAGTATTCAACACTCTCCACCTGACTTTACTTATTTGTCACAATCTTTTCAAGAACGATCTAATCTGTGGCCACCACTGCATTATTAAATTCAAAGGTATTAAATCCCTTCATTCGACTTGTAAAATTTTCTTTTAGCCTATGAAAACTATTCAAAATAAAACGACGACAAAAGACGCTGCTGTGATCTTTTTCTTTTTGAAAAAAAAAACATACAAAGTTAAATATAAATGAAAACAATGATACTTAAGATCCAGTTGAGGACAAATGTTATTTTGCAATAATTTAAAAAACAAAAATTATCGAATCGTTTCGAATCTTCGGCAAGTGATATAATACAAAATAGTCGTTTAATCTAAGGGAAGAAAAAATAGAAAAAATGAAAATTAGATTCAATTTCCCGTATGTGTGTACTTTAAAAACAAACAAGCATAAAACTGAACAGGTAGTTATAAATAAATGAAAATACTTAATTTATTATTATTATTCATATTAGATTTAGTATTATTAAACTATTAAATATATTTATTTATAGCTGTTGTAAAAAAAAAATATTTTTAACACAAAACTCTCGTGCTAACAACATTTGTTTATTGTTCATTTAAGTTGTTGTACATACGAAAGAATTTCTTTGTCATTAATTTGTCATCAAGTAATATAATTGTAATGTAGAATATTTGAAAAAAAACGTGTTGTCTACGATTAAGAGAAATTGTATGTTAATAAAAAAATAAAAAATATATATATATATATACATATATATTTAAACAATACAGCACTGTTTTGCCTGTAACTATTTTCATCACTGGTTTTTCCTTAAATTTCCCTCAACAGTTTAAAACACACTATAAATGAAAGGATAATGTGAGTGTGTCAGGGATTTGAAGGGAAAGTCAAAAGAGTGAGTTATAAGCCGCATTCCGTGGCAATCTAATTTGCATATTGAGAAAATAATTTTTTATTTGCACCAGTGGCAGAAGAAACGTTCTAAGCTAATTTTAAGATTAAGATTTATTTTTCGTCCAAAATATTTACAATCATGACTTAGACTTCTACCTAAGGTGAGGTACCTTAGCGCTGGCTCTAAGGAATGCTGGTTGATATTCCTGAACTCTCGATTTGGATGGTCCATTGATTTGTCGAGTATCCTCCCGGAAAGCTGTAGCATGTACAAATCGATTGTTGTCATGCAAGCATCTTCATACAGGTTCGTATTGCTTAAGTATTTTAACGTGTCCGGTTTTCGCCAGAGTCCTATACATGACCGAAGTATCTTTCTTTCCATGAGACCGATTTTCTTCATGGTTGTTCGTGACACGGTGAACCATATTAGCATTATTGGGCAGCCATAAGTTATCACTAGTCTAAGCAAAGATTTGTTAGCTTGTTATTCAAGAAATACGGGGGGTGGTCCAAAAGTAATTATTATTTTCAATATTTAAAGTTCGCTAAGTCAGCATAAAAAAATATTTAAAGAGACTACGATTCGAGGTCAGTGATGCAAAAACACAATGCCTTCAGGATATTTTGCTCATACGATTGCGTATTGAACCATGACGATTTGGAATGCTGTGCGACGCCTTCAAGTTTTCTTTAGTTTATGCGAAATTGTCTTACAAATTAAAAGAACATGTCTGGCTTCATTGGCTTTTAAAAGAGTGCAAAAACTTCCTCAAAGTCATCAATTCATACCGCAATGATGTGTTTTTCACCCATTTCCGTATGCAAATATATACATTTCTAGTAACGCTAAACTTACTAGAAATGTATTAATTTGAACATAAAATCAAGTTCCTTATTCTTGTAAATCCTTTTGTTCTAAGTTACTTAAAAAAGAACGTCTGCCTCTGTGCAAGCAAGCATTTCTCGGGAGACATCCTTTTGTTGAAATATTGCTTTAACAAACATATATATGACTAAACGTTATAGAAACTCGCTAATCAGTGCAGCTTCCGAGAAGTTTATAATGCATTTCGGAACGTGATGCGTTCTGTCATTATTTTGGGTTTGCATTAAGAATGTTTGCTGATGCACAATGCAGGCAGTACTGCATTTGGGAAAATCTGTACAACCTGTCGAAGAGCAAAACGGAGCAAAACGAAATTGGAGCTTATATTAACTACCTTCCTCTGTTTTAAAAAAAATGTATACCCAAGACATACACAGCGCGTTGGTGGAGAAAGGGGATTCTGTTCCTCAACATTCGACCACCGCAACCACTGCACGCAGAACCAAAGAGTTCCAGCTAGGAAGAACATCAACTGAAGATGATGCTGTCGTTGTTTTAATATTTGAAGGGAGCCCATTTGTCAGGCTCTTACTACGCAAACTAAATAATAAGATTTCAGAAGGCTCTGAGGACAAAAGACGCGGAAAACTGCGAGCCCTAATGCTGTATCTCCAAGACAACGCGCCAGTTCACAGCTGCACTTACAATGGCTGCAATTCAAAAAATAGGATTCGAACTGCTTGAACACTCAAGGATCACCTGGTCGACATAATGAAGATGATTTCGAAGTGATGGCCGCTGTTGACGCGTTTTAAGTCAAGCTAAATAATATTTTCTAAGGGAACCCTGTGTTTGGTAAAAAGATGGACCAAATATTGAAAAATAATTTATTTTTTAAGTTTCATCATCTAAGGTGGTTTATATTCATAATAATCATCATTGCGGTGACTCTGTTCTTGGACTGTTACGGTCATGAGGTGTACATATATGCAAACGTTTAATGTGGCTTAAGCGATGTAGGAGTCGAATTTTTGATCTTCAAATAGCATCTTTAGCGCGATAGGTAATAGGGAACGCTATGGTGTTGATTGTTGATCTGTGATGTACAATAACTTTCCAGCCCTTTTTTTTCCCAGAAGCCATTGAAATACCAATTTTTATAATCATCCTTTAAAACTAAAAGGTTTTACAATTACAAAGTTTTTTAATGTAAACTTATTTATTTCTGACATTTCTTTTTGGGAAAATTATATGTGAAAGGAGTGACACTAAATTCTTTCAAGATTTGTGTAATAAATGTCACAAAGTGCGAGCTCAACATAAACAAACGGGTTGTTACATCCGTGTTCTGCCTTTTGATCAACAGGATCAAACTGAAGGTTTTGTTTCAAAATGCGCGGGTTAAACATCATTCGGCGTGTGTACTCGTGCTGCTCATATGCTTTCTATTCTTAAACGTTGTCCGTACGCAAATTTGTCTTTTTTTTATATAAATACATAAATTCATGGTCTCGAACATCGATTGCTTAGAGCGTAGCGCCAGAATCAAGATGCCAATCTGTTTCGTTGCTTGCAACTATAGAGATTGGTCAATTATTGTGGTTCCATAAGAACGAATTTATTAATCGTTTACAGGCACATCAATTCAATTCATTTGTTTGGCCTGTTGAATTAAACTTTGTTTTATTATTAAATATTAACCCGCTGTTCATCTTCGTTAAATTACAGAAAAGTAAGAAGGGTTTTGACAAGGTAGTTTGACAGTAGGTTTACTTGACGTGTGGCAATTAAGCATTGCCAGGTCCAGTAAAAATAAATGTATATATTTTAACAAAGATGTTTTATTTTTGCTTTCATAAGAGCTTAAAACCCGTAGTACTCGACATGTAAATCGTTGCATCTTGCACATACAGGCAACCAGTGCTCGAATGTCGTTGCATGCAGAACATATCGGTAGTACACGACATGTAAAATTTCGGCTCAAACGCATCAATTGTCATCGGTAAACCTCGCCTGAAATTGTTTCATTCGGTTTTAGCAGCTCATAATACCAGCACCCTTCTGGTCCCACCAAATGCACAGCATAACCTTCAGGCCATGAATATTCTGAACGGCCGTCGATGTTGAGGCATGTCCGGGGTATCCATACGTTGCCCGACGTTTTGGATTATCGTAATGTACCCATTTTTCATCACCAGTAACGATTCGATGCAAAAAAGACTTCTTTTGTGGCGTTCAGCATTTCGGGCATGCAAAATCGGCGTTCGACGTCTCGTGGCTTCAATTCATACGGCACCCAATGTCCTACATTTCGCCTCATTCCCATTGCTTTCAAACGATCGGAAATGGTTTGCTGAGCGACGCCAAGTGATTTTGCAAGTTCTTCTTGCGTTTCTGACGGATCTTGATCGAGCAATGCCTCCGATTCATGGTCTTCAAACTTTTCCACCTTGCCGGGGCGTTCTTTGCCTTCGGTGTCGAAATCACCATTTTTGAACCGCCTAAACCACCGCTGACACATTTTTACGTCTATAGTATAGTCCGGGTAAGCTTCGGTAAGCAATTGATGCGCTCCGCTTGCTTTTTTCTTTAAATGAAAGAAGCATATTAAAACTTCCCGTAACCTAGACTGAAATAATTAGATAATGACATGAAGGTTCTAATGTGACAGCTGTCATGGTCAAAATTCACCTCAGAGTAATAGATATGAAGTTGGCTGCAATAACGACATTTTCAACCGGTAGTCCTATTACATGCAAGTATTTTGCCAGATTTTGACGTCAAAGCCGCATGTATATGCAATGATTTACATGTCGTGTACTTCAATTTTTGGGTTCCTAGATGTTTATAAAGAAATACTTCATTTTTTACAGTAAAATTGGTGTAAAATGTGCTGATTTGAAAACGGCTTCGAGCTTCAGATTATCCGGTATATTTGAAGTACTATTCTCGTTTCTTGGTTTCATAGAATTTTTATGTTCTTATGGCTTATAGGCGACTTGTTATAAATCAAAAACAAAGTACACTTTGTTGCTTAAGAACCAAGTCTTGTCAATTGTTAAATGGTAAACTTCCAGCAGAGCTACAGAAATAAAAAAAGGAAATTTAAAAATTTACACATAGATTCGAGAATATGACAAAACGACGATTTCTTACATGTTTACAGTGTCTTGAACGGCTCAAAAATTAAGCAAAGAAAGAAACACAGGAAATCAATAGGTAGATTATGTGCACCAAAATTCCTCCAGCGATTAGTGACCAATTTTTTCACTGGCAGTGAAGGATGATATTACCATGGTAACGATGACAAAGCGTATCCGCGAAGAGCAGACAGCAATGATTGAAACAAATTATCCTAGTCAAAAACTGGTTAGTATCCGTCGTAATATGATAGAACTATCCGATCAGAAATTACAGGCAGTCGTAAAAACCAGTTGGAAAACTGATATGTATAGTACATCGATATTCGAGTTGGCAAGCAAACAATCCGATCGACAGAAGGCATTAAATATCTTGGAGCGAGTAGAGGAGAGGCTACAAGGAAAATTCTTTTTTTTAGGTTAAAATGTTCAGTCCTTCTAAAGGCAATATAAAAATAATATCTTCCGAACAATATCAGACTAAGTATCCTATATATATGGATCAAGTAGAGGAAAAGGTTACCTCTCTAGCAAACCCAGAGAGCAGCACTAATAAAGACAATTCGATCGTACGTTAAATAAGCAGAGGGCACGAGAACTACAACTGTCCCGTTTGGGGCACGACAACTTATCCTTCTGTCTAGAGCTCATGCAAGGGAAGATGAACTCTGGCAAAATTACATCCATTAAAGTTTTGTGCCCAAAAATAGATTGAAAATAAAAGACCCCAAAAGGGGTTTACACAGTTATCGCATCTACTTTCAATCAAAACAATGCAAGAACATAGTATATGATCAAAAAGCCAAAATTCCAACGATTCAACAATAACCGGGCCTATCCACCACAAATCTTCATTCTGCAATCAGTTAATGTTTAATCTTTTAATCTAGTCATTTAGAATGTTGTCGTGCGTATCGTGCGGTGCCTGCGATATAAATCTTCAATCAAAGGAAGATTGTTTGTAAACACGAGCACAAATTTGAACTGTTAGCCAGGGGGGCCTAGAATTTCTAAAATTAATTTTTTTTTTGAAAAATATTTCAAAATGGAAGACGATTGAATTTGGCACTGATCCAAGCATAGTTCTTACTAAATACAATTTTTGTTTGTCAAGTGCGCCAGCTCGAAGGCAATGGCTCCCTCATACTTGCAATAGAACAGCTTCAGCATCGATCTAAAAGCAATCGAACAAGTTGCAAGCCAGAAGTTTGAAAGTGCGCAAACATTTGTAATCACCCAGCGATAGCGATTCATTCAGATTTTGAAATTGGCCAAATTTGTGAATTGATAGAGATAACAAAAATGGTATAAAAGAAGTTCGCTTTCCGCTTAATGTCATCAAATCCAAAGGACTTCATCATGAATCTACACTGGATTTTATTAGCAGCGTTGATACCCCTTATTGCGGGTGTCCAAGAAAATGAAAGAACAAGTTCCGTTACTACCGTAAGATCTTTAGTACCTACTTGAGAAAATTTCATGAGTCCGATATTTTTTCCTTTCTTTTCCAGGAAAGCTTAGTAAGGAAGCATGGATATCCATTTGAGGAACATCAGGTTCAAACGGCTGATGGCTACATTTTAGGCGTCCACCGAATCCCATATTCACCGAGAGTATATACACCTGGCCCGCGCCCAGTTGCTTTCCTGATGCACGGTCTCTTGTGCTCCTCCAGTGATTGGGTCCTGCTGGGTCCTGACAACGCTTTGGCTTACTTGCTCTCTGATGCCGGCTACGACGTTTGGTTGGGCAATGCTAGAGGCAATACTTATTCCCGAAAACACGTAAAGCATAGCCCCCTGTTTAATCCTTTCTGGAACTTTGAATGGCATGACATTGGTATGGTTGATCTACCAGCTATGATCGACTATGTCCGGTATTACACTGGGGAAGATAAGGTCACCTATTTTGGTCACTCTCAAGGCACCACATCGTTTTTGCTGTTGAACTCATTAAATTTGAAGTTCAAAAGTCGCATAAGGTCAGCCCATTTGTTAGCTCCGGTTGCCTTCATGGATCACATGGAATCGCCGTTGGCTAAAATTGGTGGTCCACTATTGGGACAGCCTAATGCGTTTGTGGAACTTTTTGGCAGCATGGAGTTCTTGCCCAACAGCAAGGCAATGGAATTGATGGGATACGTTGCTTGCAGGGACAGCTCACCAATACAGGAGATGTGTTCGAATGTTCTGTTCCTCATTGCTGGGTTCGATGAGGAGAATCTCAACACGGTAAGTTGTCTTAAAATGCCTTAAACTTTTTTAACTTTTTATCTTTTAGACATTGATCCCTGAAATTATGGCAACAACCCCAGCCGGAGCGTCAATTAACCAAATCTTCCACTACTTGCAAGAATATAACTCTGGTTACTACAGACAGTTCGACTACGGATGGATTCGTAATGATTTCACATACGGCAATAGGAAACCTCCAAGCTACCCTCTGAACAAGGTGGATGTCCCGATTTTCTTGTATTACAGTGACAACGACTATTTCGCTGCTGTGGTGGATGTTCATAGGTTGATTCGTCAGCTTCCAGACTCAACACTTATGCGGGCTTACAGAGTTCCGCATCCAAAGTGGAACCACTTGGACTTCATGTGGGGTCTAAATATCAAGGAACAACTTTACGATGCTGTCATGGAAGACGTAGAATCAATGCGATAAGTTTTTGTGAAACTTCCTCTGACAGATAAGAAACAAATTTGTTTGCTTTGATTTCTTTGGCAATAAACTAGTGAGATGATGCGATTATTTGATATTTGATAACTATTTTTTGATTTCTTAAAAATGATTTATATCACTCAGATAGCTGAGGTAAGTTTGAATCAGCACTTCAGCCAATCGGATCTTCGGATCAACCTGATTGCCTGTGATAACTTTTTTTTTTGTAAATTTGGGAAAACCAAAACTGAAGTGTCTTGCACATGAGATAAGATAAGCCTTGATGATTCATGTTGCAGTTTCAAATAAAGCCTAATAAACTAAGAAGTTAATTGTCTTAACATTTTTTCGAAAAAATATTTAGTTATAATTGGCCGCGTTAAGAATTCTAGGCACTAGCTAGTCAACCGGTACTGATAGGTCGAGAGCCCGTGAATTTGACGCAAAACTAGTCGACATATGGTGAGGAAGTGGTCTGAATTTGCAGCTAAAAATATGTGACTGCTTTTTGCAGTTGATTGATGAGACGTCAAAAGTCAGCTGTTAGTTTTGAAATCGTTCACTAATCGGTTGAAGTTTATGAAATATAAAAGTGGTAATGTATTATTTTAAAATGAAATAATAACGTAAAATAAGGATATCAAAAGCTAAGTCGAAATGGGATCACAAGAAAGTACTTTTGAACTAACTAAAAATCAAGCCCGATTCATCGTGAAGTGGACACGAAATTCTACCAGTTTGTACGCAGGAATTTCTTCCTCAAAGTAGCTGGGATTTCTTGTTGGCCGTTCAATTAATCCAAACATCGCTGAATTTCGTAAAATAAACGATGGGCTCTGCAACTTATTTACAACAAATAATAAAGCTTGACCTACTGATGTTAAAAAAAGTTCACTGTCTTGGCACAGGTGCACACAATTCAACTCACATAAAAGTTCTTCTTCCGTGTCGCTCTTTTTAATCGTTTTATTCAAAAGACACAATTTAAACTTATAAATTACTCGTACAAATTCAAAATAATACACAATTCACGAAACAAACTTATTCCATGTACAAATTGAAAGTAAATCTCCAAAAATAATTTGTTTGACATGTGAAACTGTCAACTGCATTTGCAGTCAGTTTTCTCGTACAATATTCAAGGTTTTGACTGAAATTTTAGTCCCTAGAATTCTGAACGCGGCCATTATTATATTTAATTATATATCAGCAAATTCATCCCCATTTGAAAGATAATTGCGCGTTTCGAACACTTTTTCTACAGCAAAACGTTCTTTTTCTTTAAGAAAGAGAACGTAGAAATTCTTTTTTTTAAGCTTTGGACAACAAGAGAAAAGTGTAAGCAAAGTAGTGAATCCTGCGCCATAGAAAACCTTGCAAAAGACCAGAATTCTAATATATTCAGATAGCCAAGCAGCGCTCAAGGCACTGTCATCCACCCTAGTGGAATCCAAAGTGTCAAAGTTTCTACGACGCTTTACAATCCCTGGCCCGACGTAACAAAGTTAGGTTAGGATGGGTTCCAGGTCATCATGGAATCGAAGGCAATGCAATTGCGGACGAACTAGCCAGGGCTGGTTCTAAAACCGCGTTCACTGCTCCGGAACCTTTCTGTGGTAAAACGGCCAAAGGTCTGACCAATAAGTTGGAAAACAAGCTACGCATTGCCCACTGGAGAAATCTACCGGGACTCAGAGAAATTCTTAATCTTAACAAGGAGAACATTAGAAAGCTCGTTGGCTTCCTCTCAGGCCATTGCCGCTTGAGATCACAACTAACCAAATTAGGGCTCAGTACAACCACCGAATGCCGATTCTGTTTGGAAGACGACGAAATGGCTGTGCACATTCTTTGTGAATGTCCAGCTCTAATTTGGTTTAGAAGGCGTATCGACCTCAAAGAGATATGCTCCCCATTGGACATTAGACAATCCAATGCTAAAGACAAAGAATGTCTGTTAGCCCAAACAAACTCCCCAAGATAAAAAAGGTCTTTTCCTTCAAACCGCAGGGTCCGCCACTTGGGCAGGGGCAGATATTTAGAAAAAAAAGTAAAACAAGAGAGGAATAGAACCAAATGAGTTTTCATCTTAACCTATAACGTAAAACTCCGCTACAGAATAATCCCAAAATTATCATGCTTTTGGATTCCTCGTCCCATTGCTATGCATCAGTGTTTCGATAAAAGTTTATGCTGAACATCATACCAGAAGTCTATCCAGTTCAATCTATAGCTAGTTGACACCAATTGCTAAAACTTAGTTGACTGTGGTCACTTTTCTCGTCGCCGTTAAAAGTGAAGCTTAAATCCACGTTGTTGGCTTGGTTTAGATTTGAAGAAAAATGAAGCGTTTGTTTCCATCATCTTAACGTATCAAAAATATCCACTTGAGCCCTTAAATCCTGTACGTTCTTGTAAAGCTTTTCATTGAGCCCTATAGTCCATCTTACTTTAACAAAGTCAACCTGGATAATGTAAGTTTGTTTACTTGACCACAATGAAACAGTAGTGCATGCTTCTTTTTTGGGTCCCGTCCCAAAGAATGCCGCCGGGACCCTATTACTAAAGCTCCTCTGTCCGTTTGTCAGTCCGTCCATCAGGTATGCTTCCTCTGAACCATATTAGATCAATACTTGCAAGTTCTCGGATTATTCAATTTATTCTATGAATTGAAAATAAACCGTAGGCACCCTAAGAAGGATAAAATTGCCAAAATGAGATAAAATGCGACCGAGGAATGTAATCTTTAAAATGTTCATTGTTGCTTAAGCTTCGAGCTGCGTATCGTTCTTTTGGAACAGTCCCAAGTATCGTTGATCATGGTTTCTTAAGATCACCAGTCACAGCAATCGTGTTTCCTTTGGGGTCTTCGAAAAATTTATGTTCGATGATACCTCCACGTAAAAGGCGCACCATGCAATCATTTGTCTGTATCAATCAAAATAACTGACTTCTTTAAAAAATAGAGCTTTCCTTGGCTTGTCAATTTATTTATTTCTTTTAAACGAACACGCGCGTACAAGGGGTTATGACTACCCTTAAAATGTTAGTACATAACGTGAGTGGAAGGGATCAGGGAGGAAATAGGGATAAGTACTGATGCACATTGTTTTTGAATTTCTGCAGATTGTAATGAGTGGGAAATACCGAGCGGGCTAGAGCTTTCCACAGTCGTGTTGTGCGGCTAATAAACGAGTCTCTATACTTGAATGTACGACCGAAGTTGGGCTTGAGGGTGAAGTTTTTTGGCTTCAGCAATGCATGCGCCATTCATGGATAATGGTCGAGGGTTTTCGTTTCGCTTTAGTGACAGAAGACAGCATTGAGTTTTGGAGGCATTAAATTCCACCCTATTCGTAGAGCCCCCTGTTAATATCGGAATTTAATGAGTTAATCATACGCTGCCGTTCCATTTCCACGGCCGAAGATGAGGGACGTGAATTTGGAAACGAATATAAAAAAACTGATAGTCCTATCATCAGCGAATGAGTGGATTGGATTAGATGTAGCAGACAGAAGATCGTTGATTAAAAAAAAAAAAGAGAGTCGGTGACAAACCGGAGCCCTGGGGAACACCAGCATTTATATGGTGGATATCAGACTTGGCGCCGTTCAATACCACTTGAATTGAACGGCCCGAAAGGAAGTTTCTAATCCATTGAATAAGAGATTCGTCGATACCAAGCGCACGCATTTTCGACAAAAGAGCCTGGTGCCAAACTCTGTCAAATGCTTTAGAAATATCAAGCGCACCAATCTTGCTTTCACGAGAAAGATGTAGAGAGTTGTTGCACTTTTCGGTGAGATATTCCATCAAATAACCAGTGGATTTTTTTGCTACGAAAAACGTACTGCCGGTCTGTGAGGAGTTTTCGTGTTTCGAGATATTTCATTAGCTGACGGTTTAGCAGCGTTTTCATAACCTTGGGTCGATAGTTGGAGGGAGAAGAAGATTCGCTTTTTGCTGTTTTCAATCTACTCGGGAAGAGACCAAAAGAGTAGGACAGTTGAAAAAGCTTACGCAATGGTTTTGCCAACGTGGAAGAACACGTCTTCAGAAGAATGGGGGGAATACCATCTGGGCCAGCGGATTTATGGATGTCAAGATCTTTGAGTACTCTTGCTACTGTACGAGTCCGGAAATAGATCTGTCCCATGGAAAAGTTGACGCGCTCGAGTATAGGAGGCGGCAAGGCAAGTTCTTGAAGTGTTGAGCTGGCGGCAGAATGGGCGGCAAGAAGATTTGCTTTTTCCACAGAACTGACAGCTGGAATGTCATTGTAAACAAGTGTTGGGATGGATCAGACACAATTTTTTATATTCTTCACGAACGACCAAAAGTTCTTGCTACCCTTGGGACATTGTAACACTTTTTGTCTCAGATTTCGTTCGTGGGTTAATTTTTGCACAACGGATTTTGGCATTGCAGTCATTTCGAGCTTGTTTGTACCTTTTTCAGATTTCCTCAGATGGATCGGTTTTGTAATTCCGAAAACTTAACAGCCCCAATAAATTTATCACATATTTTGCTGAGTTTTATTTATTGACAAGTAAATCAGTAAAGCTTTATCGCATTGACTGGACGTCTTCCATGATAGCATCATAAAGTTGTTCCCTGACATTTAGACCCCACAGGAAGTCCAAGTGGTTCCATTTTGGATGCGGAACTCTATAAGCTCGCATAAGTGTTGAATCTGGAAGCTGACGGATCAATCTATGAACATCAACTACGGCGGCAAGGTAATCGTTATCACTGTAGTACAAGAAAATTGGGACATCGATCTTTTCGAGCGGATAATTTGGTGGTTTCCTGCTGCCGTATGTAAAATCGTTTCGAATCCAGCCGTAGTCGAATTCCCTGTAGTAACCAGAGTTGTATTCCTGCAGATAGTGGAAGATCTGGTTTATTGAAGCCCCGGCTGGAGTGGTAGCTATAATTTCAGGTATCAATGTCTATAGAAAATAAAAACCACAATAAAACTTTCGAGTGTACATTAAAATAACTACAAGGCGACTTACCGTATTCAGATTCTCTTCATCGAAGCCAGCAATAAGGAAGAGTACATTGGAGCATAATTCCTGAACTGGTGAGCTGTCTTTGCAAGCAACATAGCCGAGCATATCCATTGCCTTACTATTCGGCATGAACTCCATGCTTCCAAAAAGTTCCACAAACGCATTTGGCTGTCCCAATAGTGGACCACCAATTTTAGCCAACGGCGATTCCATGTGATCCATGAAGGCAACCGGAGCTAACAAATGGGCTGACCTTATGCGACTCTTGAACTTCAAGTTCAAGGAGTTTAAGAGCAAGAATGTAGTGGTTCCTTGGGAGTGACCAAAATAGGTGACTTGATCTTCGCCAGTGTAATACCGTACATAGTCGATCATAGCTGGTAGATCAACCATACCAATGTCATGCCATTCAAAATTCCAGAAAGGATTTAGCAGAGGGGTATGCTTAACGTGCTTGCGCGAGTAAGTGTTGCCTCTGGCGTTGCCCAACCAAACGTCATAGCCAGCATCAGAAAGAATGTATGCCAATCCGTTTTCAGGACCAAGCAGGACCCAATCACTAGATGAACATAACAGACCATGCATGAGGAACGCAACGGGACGTCGGCCAGGGGTATTTACTCTGGGTGAATATGGGATCCTGTGGACGCCCAAAATGTAGCCATCAGCTGTTTGAACCTGATGTTCCTCAAATGGATATCCATGCTTCCTAACTAAACTTTCCTAAAATTAAGGGCGGCAAATCTTCAGCTTAAAAAATATTATGGAGTTAATTGCAAAGTTACATTCTTACCGTCGTTACGGGGCTGCTTCTTTCGGCGTCTGGGGCACCAGCAATCAGCGGAATAAACGCTGCTAACACAATCCAATGTAGCTTCATGGCGAAGTCCTTTGAGTTTGATGGCATTGAGCGAAGTGCGAATTTCTTTTATACGCTTTTGGTTATCGCCGTTGGCCCGATTAAAACTTCAAACTTATGTTGAATTTACTGCCCAAATCAATCGATATTGCATGAAGATTAAATAGGTTTACGTAATTGCACACGTGTGGCATACAACTTGTTGAGTGAATTCTTAGAAACACATTCTCAAGGAAGCAAACATACTGAAAGTTTTATTGCTTGCGATTGTGGTTCTTTAAAAAATTGAGGTATCTTATCGTGGGAAACACCTTGGCCTTAGTGTAACTAGCATCGATCTCCCTACCACGCTCTTGTAACACTTGTAATGCTTACGAATATGACGCGTGTCAATCTAATACATTTTTTTTTGATAACGCGTGAAGTGAATCATGAGGTTTGAGGCGGGTAGGACTGATAGTTTATTCATGTAATATAATAAACACAGTCTAAATCAACTCCAATAGAGTTTATAGAATCGGGATCGCTGGGATTTCCGCTTCTTCCTTTATGGTTAATCAAATCCTGCTTCTTTCGGACGGAACGCCTTATTTAACTGGAGATTGTTCACTTGAATGCGTGCGACGTCTTCTTGCCCAAACGCTTTCCCGTCAAATTTTTTGTGGACAGTGTAGTAGATATAAATCAGTCGATTGGTGTGGTGCAGTATTTTAACCAAATAGATGAATTTACGAGTCGCTTTAAATTTAGCACTGTTAACCCATACGATATATTTGAAGTTCTTCGACAAATGTAACAAAAGAAAGATTTTAATTTTATGTGCCCAGCAAGAGTAGAGTACAAAGCTAGACGAAGAGAATTCTCTCGGTTTAGGAATATCTAATGATCAGAGAATAGGTAGATCACACTTATTTTCTGCAAAGAAAGTGTAAAGCTTTCCTACAGGCTTCAAAACGGGGAGAAAACTGTCATCGATCCGCGGGGAATTTTCGAAGTATTCAAGGATCGTTTCCAGCAACTGCTGAACTATATTTGATATGAAGAAAACCCGATTACAGCCGCTAAACAAGGTCATCCACTAAAGACGAAGTTTAAGCAGCCATTACAAACTTAAAAATAGCGAAGGTGTCAGTTCAGATATTCTAGTAAGGACCATGCACTAGTTCATCTGTCATGTTTGGGAGGACGAAAGAAGCATCATGCCATGTGGATTATCAGCCAACATCCGAAACCCTTTTGCAACACACAAATCGGCCAACATCAGTGCAAGAGATCAAGAGACCAAGAGACCAAGAGACCAAGAGACCAAATGCCCCCACTGCTCTAAATCCGGGTTGAAAACCAATGACTTCCAAGTCGATGCCCGCGACTTCAATGCCTCATAGGACAGCAGTGATCGCAGTAAATTATACATAGCGATTGCCGCAATCAGGAATGCCGGGAAAACTGATCAGGTTATGTGCCG
The DNA here is from genome assembly GCA_963555765.1 of Orthonevra nobilis. Classification (NCBI taxonomy): domain Eukaryota; kingdom Metazoa; phylum Arthropoda; class Insecta; order Diptera; family Syrphidae; genus Orthonevra; species Orthonevra nobilis. Next base: position 11,769,606 of record OY743225.1, read on the forward strand.
TCGTTCAAGTTTCCAAGCCCATTGAAGAAGAGGCACACTTGGGTTTGTACAAACACCGTGGATAAAAACTCGCAATGCGAAGGACTAAAATATCGCCCTACAAAAGACTCATTTTGCTAGTTATTCTCTATCGAGCCATATTTTTTAGGATAACGATGATAGCAGAACATATTTCAGAGATTTTCGATACATAAATGCGCGGAGAGGAGAAGTAACATCCAAATACTGCGGCCAAACAACAAAACTATGTCTGTACAAATTTGTACGGTTTACCGCCCGGCCTTAAAGTGTCAATTGTCAACGTCAACCGAAAAGGGAGAAGTCAGTTGGTGTTGAGCTGTCGTCGAAGGAGCATCTCCTCTCTTTACTGAGATCAAATGTTTTTTACCCTTTAAATAATCATTTGTATATTTCCATAGTTACACAGAAATAAACTTTTAATTTGCTCTCTTTATAATAAAGGTTTAAGTTTTGACAAATCAGAAGTGGGATATGAACTACATTATATACAATCGAAGATTCCAGAAAGTAGATCTACAAGCGTAGAAAAAGCCAATGATGATCACTACAAAAGGGGTACAATGACGAAGCCCGAGTAAAAATATTTAATTTTATTCGCACGGATGTACAGCAGCCATTTATAAACACAACGCAAAAAAGAAAACAAGTTAATAACAAAAAAATATACGCATTATATATGATAAGGTAAGTAATTAGCCCGTAATACGCCTGTGGATAAGGCTTTCACATTTTTGTCGACAGCCGTCGTACTGCCAAGATTAAGCCTGCAGTCCTTTACTGTATGGCCGTTGGACAGCCGTTGTGCAGCCGTATAAAAAAAAAAATATGTAAAGCCGTTTCTGTCCGACAAACGGACCTCATACAGCCTCTGTACTGCCGGGGAACTTGAACATCTGGCGGCTTTCGTTCGGCCGCTGTATATCGGTACGAATAAAACTGAAATATTTTTACTCGGGAAGTGAACTGTGCAATGATTTGAATCTAGTTCGGAAAGCAAGAATCCTTCGATTACAATGGCTCGGCCACATTGAAATTGACGATAATGCTGCAGCAAGTCTTCGTAACCCAGCCACCTTATTCGCGGTTCGCGTAGGTTTCGTGTACTTTAAAAAGTAGTAGGACTCAAAGAGGTTTAACTCACCACCCTGTGACACCAAAGCGAACTGATTGTCAAAAAAATATTACAAAATTTCCTGCATACTTAAAATTACCCTCGCAGATTGAAAATAATTTTTAATATATTTTTTAGTTATATTTTAACAATTTGTGAATGAACCTTAACATATAGAGATATGTCATGGCGGACTTTTTTGTAGAACTTTTTTAATTCTAAAACTGTTCTATAGAAAGCAATTAAATATCTGTTTCCGATAAAGCAGCATTCGGAAGAAAATGCATCCGCTCGACTGTTTTTAGGGTTCCGTAGTTCGAAAGGAACTACTTTCACTTTGTTGTCCTTTGTTTGTCTGTCAAGATCATTTTGCCCAGAAACGCATGGAGGTAACAAGCTGGAGTTTATATCATATACTCAGGTCTACTGTCCCCTACAGCTGGGAAAAAATCAAACTTCTAAGTCAACGCAATCAAAAGATTCAGCCGTTTATGCCGCAAATTTTCAACACTCGCAAGGGAAACAAAACCTACGGGGTACTTCCAGTGAACTCAGAATCTTGAAATTTGGTACCAAGCAATGTCTAATAAACAGATAAATGATAAAATTTTTAATTATTATAAACTTATTACCCTTTTCCTCGTCAACGCGTAGATCAAGTTGAAACTCATACCAAATATTTAGGTCTAATTGCCTTTACGCTGTGAAAATAAAATAAAGTCAACGCAAGAACGCAAAGGTACAACCATTTATACGGCATATTTTGAAACTCAAAAACTACTCGCAAGGGAATCAAAACCTGATTTTAAATTATAATTATAAACATAATTGTAGTTACCGCAATGACCGCGACTTATCTCTATGTATGGGGAGGGGACCAAATTTTTCAAACAGCTTGTCATATTATAATATAATATCAGACGGCTTGCTTGTATTGTTCCTACTGCTGCTGCAAGGCTAGTGTAAGTATTTCAGTTATATAATGAAATAAATGATATGTGTGAATATAAAATAAAGGATTACTGACACGACCAACAAAACTTTTGTTTATAAAAATACCAAAATTATGACTCGATTGTCATGATGGGTAAACTTTTACTTATATATCTACGTACTTTTTCTTACTAGTTTTACATATTACATCACAGTAGGTATTTAAAATGTTGTTTTTTTACGGTTGATTATATCGACATCTAAGTACTTACGACATTAATTTTAATTGTTTCCCATCAATTCATTCCATAAATATGGTTAAATTTTGATTGTTTTTGTTTTTGTTTTGTTTTTTATAGTAACAAAAGAAATTTAAAATATCTCATTTGGAGTAATGTAAAAATAAATATTCTTTAGGATGTTACACAAAGTGCTTGGAGTTTTATTTGGTTTCCGTGAAAATAAATCAAAAGTATTCAGCAGAACGACAATGAGATTTGTTTGATGTCCTGGATGGATTCGAACGAATGAGTTTTATAAAAAAAAAAGTTGTACGTCGGGCGCCAATTAACAGCCTTTGTGGAACATACTTTTTTAATAAGGTTTGTCCGAACTGCCCGTTTTACTGGAAATAGAGCTGTCGTAAGAGCGAGTGGGCGCAGAGCCAAGTGCATCAGCTTATCATCGTACGCGTAAATCAAATCTGTCGAATTTTAAGTAAGAAATATGAAATTCAGCTAGCGCAGGAATGGAAGTTTCCTGACCATTACCAGTGCCGTGCATTCGCTGATCCGATACCCGCGCAAATGACGAGGCACATTTCCTTCGCAGCGGATAATTTTAGAATATTATAATAATATTTTTACTTATATATCTTTGTGGGGAACCCTCGGTGCGCGAGTCCGACTCGCACTTGACCGGTTTTCTTAGTTACATAATTGTGCGCGACAAATGACTGTTTTATTTAAGGGAGATAAGGTACATACTATATAGATAGGATATGTTAATTCTGATGATCCGTTGATGAATTTATTGAAATCGACTGTGTAGTTGATATAACCTAAATAATTAATATATTATTATAAATAAAAAAAGTTGGATCTTTCCTTCCGCTTAAGCAAAAGTCAATTGTGCTGCTGAAGAGATTTATGAACTCAGCTACGAATTGATGGCCCGATAAATTGCTTGCAAACGTTCAGAGAAACGTCACAAGGCACTTGACTTGTTTTCTGCATTTACATTTTCATACTAAAAACAATTTTTTCTGTTTTATCCTCCATCAAAGAACAAATAATTTTTAATTAAATTCCTCCAAACTATCCAAGATAACATCATAAACGTAGGTGTTAGCTTCCATGCCCCATATAAAGTCCAAGTGACTCCATTTGGCGAAAGGTACCAAGTAATCAAGAGCCACATTGGGCAACTCCTTGATCAACTGTCTGACATCGCCGACATCGCACAGCCAATCGTTGGCTCCATAGTACAAGTAAGTGGGAACCTTGGTGTTCTTGATCTTGTAGTTTGGCGGCAACCAGCTTCCATACTCGTATGGGTTACGGACGGCGCTGTAATCAAATTTACGGAATTTCTTGGAATTGTACTCCTGGCAATAGTGGAGATTCTGATTGACTGAAGCACCAGCTGGTGAGGTGGCCTTAATGTCCGGAATCATGCTCTAGAAGTTATCAGAAAAGAGAATGAGTTGGCGAAACACTTTTGCTTGGACTAAAATTCTTACCCTATTCAATTGTTCGGTGTCCCAACCTCCGATGAGGAAGATTTCATTGGCACACAACTCCTGATACATTGAATTGTCCTTGCACATTTCAATTCCCAAATCTTGTTTGAACTGATTACTCGGCATGAATTCCATACTTCCGCAGACTTCAACAATGGCATTTGGTTGACCCAAAATCGGTGCAAAGGCACGGGTGAGCGGACTCTTCATGTTGCCCATGTAAGCAGCTGGTCCAAGTAAATGGGCAGTCTTGATTTTGGAGTTGTACTCTGGTTTTTCGGACAACATAACCAGGTAAACTGTAGTTCCCTGTGAGTGTCCAACGTAATGAACTTGTGTTTCCCTAGTTTCTTTAAGGATGTAATCAATCATGGCTGGCACATCATAAATTCCAATCTCGTTCCAACTGAAGTTCCAGAAAACTTGCCAGAATGTTGGCCAAAATATGTGCTTCTTTGAGTAAGTATTACCGCGAGCATTGCCCATCCAAACATCATAACCAGCATCAGACAGCATGTAAGCCAAAGCCTTCTCAGGTCCCAACAGAATCCAGTCACTTGAAGAACTCAACATTCCATGCATAAGGAAGGCAACTGGACGTTTTTGATTCGCATTTCCGAGATTCGGGGAAAACGGAATTCTGTGCATAAGAAGCACATAGCCATCCTCCGTTGTGACATGGTGTTTTTCCATTGGGAATCCATCATTAAGGATCCTTTCAGCCTAAACATTAACACAAAAAGATATGAATTTAGATTGGGAGTGAGGAATTTGCTTTCTACGTACCGCGTCGGAGATTGGCCTATCATCCGCTGCTACTGCGGCAGCAAACAGTGCCGCAATTGTTACCACAACTAATTTCATATTGGAACTGATAGCTTCTATGAAATTAAGACGCGCTTTTATATTGGATCCTGTAATCTTGATAAAGATCGTCTAATTAGCAAAGAACACCGCTGCTATCTTCATCGGTATTTCTATTTTTGAAGAAATAGTATTTCAGTATGTTAGTTCATTTACTATATGTAGTCAGTTTTTGAAAAGAGATAAGTAAGGCCACTTGAAGTTACGGATTAAGATCAAATGAAGAAGAGCTTCGGTATCACTTTGTCATTTGATAATTGTTCAAGTTTTAATTAGAAAACTATTAATACTCGGAGTCGGAGCTGAATAGTCGGCGTTGGATCCGTAGACACTTGGCTAAACTCTTATCGCTGTACAGCTCGTATAGCTCATGGTTGAACATTCATCTCCATTCGCCATCAACGCAAATGGGACCAGAGATTGCACGCCGAACTTTTCTCTCGGAATGACCACGGGCTCCTTCATCCGCTTCTGACAGTGTCCAAGCCTCTGCACCGTAAAGCAGGACTGGGATGATCAGAGTTTATATAGAGCCAGCTTTCGAGAGAGGGCTTTATTACTCAATTGCCTCTTGAGGCCAGAGAAAACATTTAGAGAGAGAGAGAAGGTGAGAGGAAAATACATTTTTTAAGCGTGTATCGGTTGAGGTGGAAATTGAAATTGTCCTGCGTGGCATTGGCCCTCCACAACATTCTGGACATAGGTTCCTGAGAATCGTATTTGGTGCGGTGTGGGTCAGGGGGACAGATCCTAGGTAACGGGGGTTGGTGTATATAGGGATCGATCGGAGCAGCGTAGGACAGTCGATGATATGGTTAAGAGACATCTGCGATGTCTGGCAAATAATGTCAACGTCAGTGAAACAACAAATCCCATGTTTATATCAAAGGCTGATCTCGAAGGCATCTTCGAATCACTGAAGAAGAAAAAATCAATGGAAATCGACGGAATCTCGAACATTGTGCTTCAACATCTTCCATCAGGAGCGATGAATATTTACTATCCTCTTTAATAATGCGCTGTATAATGCATATTATCCAACACATTGGAAGACGGCGGTTGTGCAACCCATCCCTAAACGGGGCAAGGATATCTCCAATCCGGAAAATCTCCGGTCCATAAGTCTTCTCCCGATAATCAGAAAGGTTTTTGAGAAAGTGGTAAGTAGATCCCTACTTAATTTTGTTGAGGACAAAAATATTATTCCGCATAATCAATTTGGTTTACAGGCGGGGTATGATTGCGTACATGCCGCGTCTAAACTAGTATCTGATATCCAATGGAACAAAAGTAAGAAACAATGCACTGGTGCCTGCCTGGTTGACCTGGAAAAGGCTTTCGATACCGTATGGTTAGAAGGACTCTTTTACAAGTTGAGTAGCGCCTTGGCATTAGCAAATCACTGTTGTACATGCTTGTTAATATGCTAGTCAATAGACAGTTCATTGTGAAAAATGGCAATGTAACTTCTAATGGGTTATTTAAATTAATAAATGGTCTGCAACAGGGCGCTGTCATTTCGCCGATTCTCTTCAATATATTCACCAGTGACCTTGTAAGATCCCTTCCCCATGCCATAGCGTACGCGGACGACTTAATTGCGTACAGATCAGGTCCGAAGATCGAAGGCATTAGAAATCTCTTTGATGAGATCCAGCGATTTTGCGACGACTGGAAATTTAAGATTAACTTTCGGAAATGCGAAACTATATTGTTTAGATCGCCGTTGTCTGGGGCCTTTAGGGATACCATCAAGAATTGGCGAAAGCTCTCAATTATGGGACCGCACGGGCAGCCATTGACGAGTCGAAGTGTAGTCCGATATCTTGGAATTTGGCTGGACCAGTATCTGTATTTCAACAACAAAAATATAGATCCAGTTTTTGCCAGAGCCAAAGTTGCATTTGCCCTAACAAAGAAACTGTTCTATAATCAGCAACTCGATGCTAGGGTAAAAATAATCTGCTACATGGCCCTCATCCGGCCTATGCTCGTCTATGGATGCCCCGTGTGGTTCAACGTGGGAGCAAGCTTAATGGAAAAGATTCGGTTGTTTGAAAGGCAATGTCTAAGGACTTGCTTACGCTTATACAGAACTCCAGAGTCTGAGTACAGAAAATTCTATCCCAACGAAGTCCTATACAATAGGGCAGACATTATAAGAGTCGATAATTTTATTATAAAGCTGACACGAAATCACGTTGCAAGAGCAATGAAGTCGGTCAACAATCTGATCTCCGGGGCTTTCTACCCAAATGACCTGTATCACGAAAGTGTGCGCCATAACGGCTTTGTCCGCCCAGAGGTCTTCCTCTACCTTGACTCGCTAGGTCTAATCCAGAATAGATTAGCGGTTCCGCTAATCTTCCACTTTGCCCGAAGAGCTGTGGATAAGCGACTCAGCTACGAACGAGACGTCGCCAACAGTTCCGCGGAGTGTCTTCGGTTCAGTAGGGCGGTTTCAGACCGCGATAGGATAGAAGTAGTACGCCAGTACCGACAATTCTGGTGGATGAGAGATCGCAGGGAAGGAACTCGTTCGTCGCATCCTCCAATCGACGAGTAGCCCACAAGGGCAAAGTTGGCCGCCGTCTCTTTGTTACATAAGTTTGTTTTTTGTTGCCGTAAGAGTAGTGGCTGACTCAATTAGGTTAAGGTCCTTTAGTTGAGTTTAGTATAGTATATGTGCGCATGTATTGCATGTACCCAGCATGACAATACATGTGTGTGTGTTTCTGCCTGTCTTGCATGTATACTTTAAGCTAGAAATAAGTTATTTAAGTATTTCAGGTAGATTTAAGTTATTATAGGTTATTTTTAGTTAATAATAATATAATAATAGTTTTATATAAAAAGAAAACCTATTTTTACTAAGTTTTTAAAACTTAATTTTCTTAGTCTATAGTTAGCATTGTTAAGGAACCAAAGAGTATGTAAATTTAAGTCGAATGACTTAGTCTAATAAGTAAGTTTAGCTTAGAGCGCCTGTAATTGGCCAGTAAGATTATATCTATCTTACACACCATGTTATTTAAGCTAGTCTTAAGCTATTTTCCCTAGCAATGAAGTAATTCACATGTAATAGAGTTAATAAAAATGCACTAAAAAAAAAAAAACATCTGTTGATGACGGTTGATTGATAAGTTGCAAGCGATGAGTATATGGTGGGAGACTAAAGCTGTCTGCCCAAGGAACCGGGGAAACCGTCATTGAATAGCTTCAATTCGCCGTATATGGGTTTCATAATAAGGGGACCAGACTTGAGAAGCATATTCGAAGAGGCTGAGGAACTCTTTGGAGTTGTCACGGCTTATAATGGAATCCATGTGAGTACGAAAATTGAGTTCCTTGTCACAGACAATACCCAAATCGCGGAGAGAAGAGACTAATGGAACGAGTTGATTGAAGATGAAGTAGATTCGGGGGGCTGTGGTAAATGCTTATGGGAGTATGTAATGGCTTGGCATTTGCCAAGTGTATTACCGTTAAAGCCGCTATCCCAGAAAACCCATTCGCATGACCGATTTTTAGTTCCACAATAAGTCACTACTAAGAACAAATTAATTTGAGAGAGAAAATGAATAGCATTTGTTCATTCTGTTGGTCCATTGTAAGTATTGGGGAAAGAATTTTCAAAATCGGAATCTCAATAATATTAGCATAGATAAACGCATATTTGGAGCGAGCTGCAAGCAGTTTACTGGTTCGAACTGGAGTATAATTTTTTTTTTTTAAATCAGCCCTTAATAGGCCCCTAAAAACATTACTTGACCTGGCACGTTGCATTATCAGACAAAAGAAAACAAAACAAAAGATATCTCTTTTGATTTTTTTAACAGCGTTAAATAAAATTTACTGCCTCAAATAATAATGAGTAATAAAGTTGAGAAGTGGTTATCTATTGCTTGCGATCTTTTTGAAAGAAAAAAATTGGATCCACGCAAACTGATAAAATTTACCACCAGCTAAGGGGTGATAAGTTATAAATTATTTATTATTTATCAAAATGTACTTTATCGCATGTTCATTGATTTCCCAAAGAGAATACCAAATTTTTCAAAACAACAAAGTGATAGTCAACGTAATTCCCGTTCAGATATTTAAAATTTGTGGGGGGTAACAACTGTTGACGGTAATTTATAGAAATGTTTATGTAACAAGACAATCCTATGAAGCCTTATGTTTTATTCTTAACAATCTTAAACAAAACTTTGTACACAAATAAGATTACATATTTTTTTATTGATAATAAGATTTTTTTTATCCTGTTCTAATGATTTTATGGCATAATTCAATACAAATATTATTCATATAATCTTGTCACAGGAAAAAAACAAGAAAATTTAATGACATTTAGTATTTTAATTTAAAATAAAATAGTGTCAAATGTCATTTCAACTTCATAAAAAATATTAAGTAAAAAGTAAGTTCGTGGAAAATGTAAAACTAAATGCATTCAAAAGCAATTGTTGAAAGATGTAGTATAAAAAAAGAACAGAAGCAAAAGAAACAATTATACAAGAATATTAGAAATTAGAGTTTCCAAACCAACGTAGTTTAGACAGAAAATCCACATTTTAGTGCAGTTCCAGATATTAATATTGCCCTGATCGATAGTGGGAGTTTTTTAAACAACCGAAGAGAAAAAACAGATTAAAAATTACGACACGCAGTGGTACGGAAAAAGAGTACAAAATTTCATGAAAAACATTTTAAACACTTTAAAACAATACAAGTGACGAACTGGAAGGTCTTTTTGGTCGCAGAACAAGGGTCTTCCAGTTGTAGAGCAGAGTCGAATTCCTCGGTGGACCCAGGCACACAGTGAGAGTAAAAGTCTGTAAATTCTTAGACTTTGTGACGCTTCCGAGAAAACTTATGCAGCTGTAGTTTACCTGCGGGTACTGGATGAGAAGAACAGGATCCACATGAACCTATTAATTTCAAAAACTAAGGTTGCGGCACTGAAAAGGGTTTCTCTACCACGACTGGAACTTTGCGACTGGAACTTTGCGTCCTTTAAGCAAAACTCTTTAAGGTGACGTATAAAGCTCTAGGTTTTCAAAATTGTAAGATGTTCGCATGGTCGGATTCGCTGATCACATTATGTTGTATTACAGCTATTCCTTTGAAATGGGAGACGTTCGTGTCCAATCGAGTTGCTGAAATTCTAAGACTAACTAAATGCGATGTATGGAGACACATTCCATCCCAACACAATCCAGCAGATCGTGCTTCTCTTGGCGTTCTTCCTTCATTACTGATTCAAAACAGATCTTCCAGTTGTAGAGCAGATTCGAATTCCTCGGTGGATCCAAACACGCAGCGAGAGCAAAAAGTCTGGCAATAGTGGAAAGCATTGTGCGTTTGGTGACTTCTGCCTCCCCTAACTCGATGTTCTGGAGTGAGATCAAGTCGCTCAACAGTTGGCACTTAATGCCTATGGTTTTGACGTGTTTGTTGGCTGAGTCAATCGGCACTGATAAGTCGACTTCGAAGTCTGAAGGTTGAAGCTGTTGCAGAAGATCCAATGAGTTATTCGTCCATTTGCGTAAGTTAAAACCTGCTGATGACAACATGGATCGTAATTCATGTCTGTTGTGTAGGGCTTCTTGAACACTGTCGGCGCCAGTGATAACGTCATCGACATACGTATCCTCACGCAAAATAATCACAGCCAGCTTGTGAAGTGTCCGAATCGCCAAATATGGAGCTGATGCAGTACCAAAGGTAACTTTGTCAAGTCGCAAAAGCTTTTTTGATTGTAGGTCTTTTGTCTTTTTTACTAATCAATGTATTTATATATTCGCAGAGAAGAAGATAAGGTGAGGTTGTACAATTTCTCGATCTCAGTCAACGATGCATTGTTGTGAATTAGCGAAAAAAACGTATTGTTAAATGACCTCGAATTCTCATAGCTCCCAGCGGTAAGCCAATGTTCTGCAACCGGAATTCTGAACGTGAAGTTGCACTGATGGTTGGTTTCTGGTTCACTTTCTTCTTGTCCAATTCGTTCATCAGTACCGTTTTGTACTGTATGTACACTTCTCTGGCCTTATCATCATGCTCTTCGATCTCCTTCACTCTGTCTTCATCGTCCGTAGAATCAGCGAAATCTTTAAAACGCTTTGTTATCCTTGTAAAATTTACTCCAGCAAGGGAAAGCTTGGATATCTACCAGGTTACTGGCAATTTTTACTTAAAATATATTTTTGCAAAATCAGCAACGGTTGTATTTTATTTAGATAGAAACCTCCCCAACAGGTTATATCGTATTGTGGCTTCGAATGAAACATTCGAGTCTGCATGATTCGAAAAACTTATTCTTGAATCAAGGGTAAAGTATTTAAAGTTGTTGATTACCTGTTGAGAAGCCTTTGTTATCCGCAAATGCAGTAGGTTTAGTTTTAAGTTTTAAGTTTTAGACCAAATAGAGAACTTATATAGATTAAAAATAGGATTGGATCCAATACAGAGCCTTGAAGTAAGCCCAAATTAAAGAACTTAATTTCGCTCCTAAATTCATCTATTTTAACACTTTTCGAGCTTTTTTCCAGATATGAACTGAACCAATAAGGATAAACCCACTGAAACAATATTTTTCCAGTTTTCTCATTAAAACAATGTGGTTAACAAGCCGTTCTCATCCTATTTTTAATCTATTTTTTTCCCATCGAAGTGTAACATTATATGAGAATCATGCATCCTCTATAGACTTTTCCTTTTGAAATCCGAATTGGATGGGATTGAAGAATTTTGTTTTAGATGAGAAACTCACTATCCTGTTCTTCATAAGTTTTTCAAAAACTTTTCTAATGGTTGGAAGGAGTGAAATGGGTCTATAGTTTCCGATCTCTGTAGCAGAACCTTTTTTAAACAGTGGTATCTGCGTAAGGTCGATACAGGCTCCATCTAACATAACCATGAAAGGGAATACTCGTTATTGATTCATTACTGAATAATTCGTCGGGGAGTGAGTATTTTTGAACCTTTCTGTATCAAAAAATCCGATACGAAAAGATATTCAGTATCGACGATTTGGACAGAATGAGACAAAATACGAAATAGCTTTGGGGTAGTCAGGAACTTCTTGACTTGACAGCAATTAAGTTTGTAGGTGCGAGGCCATTTCAAACCTTTAAATGAAATGCACAGTTAGATAGATGAGCATCACAGCTCCAAAAAGTCTTCGAATCCACAACTTCTCTTCGTTAGCGAGCACAATAAGAAAGTTTCCTCAGCCCCCTCCAACTATGGGCCCGTAGTCCAGTTTCTTGAGCAACAGGATTACATGTGATTTGATGTCATTTGATGATGTAAGATGCATGCATTAGGAATCGACGAATCTTTTATTCACTGAATTATTATTTCATTTCGGAACTTTCGATTGAAGAAGTATTGGATGGTTTCAAGTAAGCAAATGACCATACTTATACTGGTGTTCGCAGGGGCTCTGCTTCAGCTCTTTTTATTCTTCATAAACGATCTTCTGTATGCTACATCTGATCCAATCAGTTTTTGTCTGGTGAAAGTACCCTGAGGTTTTCATGTCCCTCATCTTCGGCTGTGGAAAAGGATCGACAGAAAGGGCTCTTCAAACCATCTTGAGCTTGCTCGGCAGAGTTCAAAAACGACCGACTCAAATAAGACATACAAAATTTTGAAATATAAAGAGGTGTGCATTTAAAAATAAAATCAGCCTCATTTTGACTTCCAGGTAAACAATTTCTTTCTCTACTCAAGCTTCTCAGCTCTGCGTTTTCTGCAGACTTTGGTAGACAATTACGCCCTGCCAAGCTTAGCTCACTGACTAAAACTCTAACCTATATTGCATAACATTACCTTTTAATAGTCATCTACTCCTCTTTAGGGTTTCATACCCAAAGGGTCCTAAAAGAACTCTAGTACTAAGCCTTGAGGGGTCACAATACAAAGAAAGTGTTTCAAAAAATCGCGACTCAACTTAGCGCCTAACAGAAGACAATTTGATTCGTTTGGCAACTTGACAACTTTTTTAAGTATACAATCATTTTGTCCATCCAAATGATACAATGTTACAGCTTGAATTCCAATAAGTAAAAAAAAAAACATTTGCAGCATGTGGAACAAATGAACGAAGGCAACTTGTTGAACGAATGTCAAAATGTAGTGTTGTAAATTGTAAAAAAATATTAACATTGAATGATGTTGTGTGTGTTTAAAATGCATTTAAAGCACACAGGATATTCAATGTTTGGATAAATTTATTCTTATTTTTCATCTCTTTTTTAATGCAATTTTTTGAAAACGTTGACAGACGCTCCAGAATCACTTGATACACTCGTCTTTAGCAATTAATTTATAATTTGGTCGCGAAAGAAAAACACATATCCGTACGTGACACGCGTTTGGGTAGGAAATTGAAATTCTCAGTAACATCACATCATTTTTACATCCATCAACGAAATCTGAACGAATTTGCACTCGTTTTGAGAGGAATTTCTCGCATGAATTTTCCAAAAATAAAAAACAATTCAGAATCAAAGATTCACACATTTCTACAGTAAGTCTGCATCAAATATTCTTTTCATCTTGTGATTGTTTTAAATCCTTATTTTTTCAAACTTTTTAATTTTCCATCTGGAAGTTCTTGTTCTTATTGGAATTACAAGTTAACGGATGTCGGGCTTTTACTTTGTCTGGTTTACTCGCACGTATTTATGGATGATGCTATTATTAACCTTAAATAAAAAAATAAATATAGTGTTGCATAATCGTGTTAGGCGCGGAACCCTTTGTGTGTGAGTCAGCTTTTTGATATTTCAATAATTGAACTTTATTTATCTCATATCCTTATTATTTGTATTTTCTTTTAAACGTTGGTTCTTATGTTTGTTATAATTAATCTTTTACTATAATAATGGCTGTTTATTCAAACTATTATTATATATAAATACTTTTATTATTAATGATGCTGTTGTCGGCCGAAATTTGTTGCCCTTTATTGATCATCCTTTTCAGTACCAGTTACTTCCGGATTGGAAGCATGATTGCCATGTAATTAACGATAAATTTAATGTCTTGTAATGTTTTGGTGTACCGTGTGGGAATAAGAATGATTGATTTTCAAACGTTGCTTTATCAACGTTGCTATAGAATGCATTAGTATCATTGTCACATTTTTTGCCAAATTATTGTTGATTTCTCCTTCATTTTCCACTCATAACAATTTGCAGAAGTTCAAAAACTATTTGTATTCTTTCGACTTATTCCCTGATCATTCCCATTCGACAAATAAAGTTTATTATTATTATCCAAGTTAAACTGTAAAGTATTTTTTTGTTCGGATGACACACTTCTATGATATAAGTTATAAAGCCTTATCGGTTACCCCACGGATTTGTTTACTTCTTTTCCAAGATACTGTTATCTGATCGCTAAATTTTGATAAAAAATAATCGAAAACTTGACGGTACTTAATTAAATTTTGGCAGGCCATTATATTACCGTCATTTTTCGATCGACAATCAGAATTCAAAGTGTTTTACTATCATAAAATATTGGTAAGCGATTGTTTATATTTTCAGTATATTTTTCACAACGTTACTTCTTTTCGACATGAAAATAAATGTCGTACTCGACCAAGTCTTTCTCCTGAAGATGCGAAAGTGACACTTTTAAAATGAAATATCCCTCTGGGAAAAATTTCTTAAAGGCTTCAGCATCAAAGGTGTAATCCATTAAGGTGTACTTCTGTGGTGGTATAGGACAAGTGTCATAGTGTGGTGCATTCGAATGATCCTTTAAATCCTCATACAGGTATTTTTTGTACTCGGCCTTCATGAATTCACATATTTTTCTGTCACCCTTCGATGGATAGCTCAGAATAAGGCTATATTCGCCCGCACTTGTATTCGATTTAAGTATTTTCATTGTCACCTGAAAAAAAACGACAGACTCAATTAGTTAAGCGTAAGTCTCTGGTATTATTTGCTTGGTACCGTCCATTCATCGTCCAAGTTCTTGAGAAGCTCGATAAACCCATTCACATTGAAGGCGGTTGGTCCAGTTTTCTTTATGTTCAAGTCAGTTGTCAAAATGTCACCTCCTTTAATCATTTCTAATCGATCGAAAAATACTTCACATTCATCCTGGAATAAAATGTATCTTTTTCTTTTATTGAGGTTCCGAAATTCTCTTTTTTTTTTGGTGTTGTAACCTTTTTTTCAGCTGCAAAGGTGAGACTTGTAAACGCAACGAAATAAAAACTGATTGACGACACAATTTTGAAAGGCATGCCTTCGTTTTGAAACAACACTTTTCGAATTTAAATAAAAGTAGCTTACGTTCGGTAAGGAATTTATAGCAGCAGCAGATTGCGTGCTAAGCAGAACAATCCGTGAGATGTTCTCATGTCGACTTGATTAATTGGTGATGATTGTGTGTACATGTCATGCCGTCAATTGACATCATGTTAAATCAGTGATAAAAATATATTACATCCTCGAACAACGAACACTATGCTCGTTGTTAAATTAGCAAACCCATCATATTACTGATTCACTCATCCAGAAATCTCTTGAGCTACCAAGGGATCTGTGCTTTGGGAAGTATTTTTCAAAATATAATTGTAAACAACAGCCACAACACAGCGAAATATCAGGTTGGCAACTAAGTTATTGCCAATTTTTTTTTAGAAAATGAAAGACAATTTTTTCATGGAACGTATTAATATTATCCTGTAATGTATTGTCCATTTTGAGCAATGACCTTTTGCCATCTTTCAGGCAGCATCATAATTCCACGTTCATTAAACTTCTGGTTTTTATCAGCAAAAAACTGAACCAGGTACGATTCGACATCATCATTATTAATGAAATTTTTACCATTCAAGGAGTTTTGCAAAGATCGAAATAAAAAGTAATCAGATGGTGCAAGGTCAGGACTATATGGTGGAGGTGGGCAAAACATCCCAACCAAGATTCAATAATTTTTGCCGAGTGACCAAAGATGTCACTCGGCTCAAACATCTTTTCGATTTGTCAATTCGGGCCGCTTTTCTTCAACTGCATTATTCAATTTTGTTAGTTGTTCAATGTAGCCATCTGAATTGATCGTTCGGTTGTGTGGTAAAAGTTCAAAGCAGACAATTCCTTAGTAATCCCACCAAACTGATAACATAACTTTCTTTTGATGAATATCAGCTTTTGATGTTAATTGAGCTGGTTCACCTGGCTTGCTCCACGATCTTTTCCGATTGAGATTGTTGTAAACAACCCATTTTCCATCACCAGTTTTATCAATCCTATTAAAAAATGGATCACTTTCATTACGTTTCCTCAACAAATCGCAGATGTTAATGCGTTGTGTAAAATGATTTTCTTCCAGTTCATGAGGAGCACATATTTCGAGTGTTAAAACAAGTTGTTTTAAGCGATTTTTAATGCATGTATGTGATACATGAAGCTTCTCTGCAATCTCACGTGTTATACTGTGAAGATCGGAATCGATTATTGCGTTGATTTGGTCGTCATCAACTTCATCTAGACAACCAAAGCGTTCTTCATCTTTGAGAGAAAAATCGCCAGAACGAATTTTGACAAACCAATTTGGACACTGCCGTTCTTTTAAAGCTTCATCACCATAAACGGCACATAAATTTTTGTCAGCTTGCGATGCGTATTTTAAATAAAAAAGCAAAATATAACGTAAATGTTCGTTTTGATTTTCCATTTTTCAACAGACGGCAAACAAAAACTACACAACCGATCAAAACATTTTTTTACTGATTGTCAGTTGAAGTACCAACTATCAAATAACAAAATGTATTTGACATTTCGATTACGTCAGCAGAAGCCATCTTTGAGTGAAATCCGCAATTACTTAGTTGCCAACCCAATATTTTCGATTGAACAATATACAGTGTTACTTAATAGGAACGAGCAAGGTTAAAATAGCTAAGTTAGCGACCAATCCCTTTTTCGACGCACTGCCTGTCAATTAGCTTAATTATCCTCGGAGCGATTTTCTCTGTGTATCGAAAAGTACCATGAAAGATTCAGGATCATTTTTAGAACCTTGCTTTTAATCCGCTGCAATCAAAGGATGTGACTTTTTGCACAAACTCCCCAAGCTGGACAGTCGTAAAATATAATGACATGAAAAATTGCTTTAAATATAATGCTCATTCCTCATTCCTCATTTTCGATTTTCCGTTTAAGAAAGGATACAGAGTTTTTATTGAAAGGTTGGTGTCCAAATGTCAGATGTTTATCGAGGTGCACCCCAAGGTATTTACCATTTGACTTCCACTCAATCTGCGTGCCATTGATAGATAATCAGTTGCTTGGTTAGAAACAGTGTTTCTTTTTTTTTTAATAAAAAAGACAGCCTGATTTTTTGAAGCGTTAATTTTTATTTTCCAGTCATTGAAGAACGATATAATCGTATTCAAAGCAGATTGGTTTCAATATTGAAAGCAGTCGCAAATCGTCGGCAAATATCGCATGATTACAATTATTTAGATGAGAAAAGTCAAATGTACATATAAATGGTGTATAAAGTTGGCGATAATACAGCGCCTTGGGGTGCTCCGTCAGTAAATCAAAAGGAGCTTGACTGACAAATATTTATAGAAGACTTGAAAACTTCTTCCTGTTAAGAAGGTTCTTACAATCTTATCCATCCACTGGAGAGTTTCTATGCCGCTTCTTGGGAGATCTTTTAATCACATATCAGCTGCCAATGAATATTTTGTTCCAATTGTTTGTTTTGCTTGACTTCCTTGAGTTCGCATAATGTTCTTTCGCCAGGCGGTGTGGCTGGTCGCTCGTTACGTTCTTTGGTAAAGACCTTATCCGGTGCTCAAGATTGATTTAAAGTATGCCATATTAATGCACGAAGCTTAAATATCGCGAAGCTCGATTACCTCAGACATGTTTTAATTAATTCGGGCGTGGATGTTTTTTGTATTTCTGAAACATGGTTCAATCATAGCACACCTGATAACTTCTATAATATCGCGGGGTTTAATTTGATTCGCAACGATCGAATAACAAGTACTGTCGGAGGTGGGGTTGCTATCTACTGCAGCGATTCTCATAGATGCAAAGTCGTTGAAAAATTAGAAGGTAGTAGTATTGAATATCTTCTCGTTGAAGTAAGTGATGACAATCTGAAATGTATCGGTCGCCCAAAGCACTGTTTGCGGCAATTCAAATTATCTCTGCTTGTTATGAAAATATCATCATAACTGGAGACTTTAATGCTGACCTTCTCAAAACAGATTCTAGAGCACTCCAAATTTTAGACTGCATCGCCCTATCAGGGCTGTCTGATGTTAATTCCTATGCTACCCGCTCCTTTCGTAATTCCACTCCAAGCCTTTTGGACCTTTTAATCGTATCTGACTGCTCGAATGTTCTACTCCACGATCAATTATCGAATGATGGTCTATAGGACTATGATCTGATTTTTTGTACCTATAACTTTTTTTCCCGCTCCCTCCACCCATTAACATTTCAGTTTTAAGATTTCTCCTCAATGGATCAGTATGCATTGCAACACGATGCGAGTCTTTTATTATGGCACCATGTCTATTCCTTTTTCTTTTGAAAAAGTAAATTACTTTCAGACATTAATACTTGACCTATGTATTTAACAAGCATGTTCCTTTGAAAAGTGTCATAGTAAGGAACAAGAACTGTCCTTGGTTCACATCTGAGGTTCACAGCTCGAAATCGCTCATCCACTGTTACCCGAAAAGCTAAGCAAAGGTATTATTTTTCTAAATTAAGCTCTAATTTACCACCTAAGAAGCTCTGAAATAATTTACGGCCCTTTTGTGTGGGTAAAAATATTAATTCATGCAGTATGCCTGACTTAAATGAACTAAACAAAGAATTTCTGGCTACTGGTGGTGTCGGCACAGCCTTTGTGTCCAACCCCAGTATCGTTTCAGATTCCTTAAATGTTTTTAATTTCAAGGTTGCTACCGAAATTGAAGTTTTGGACTATATTCGTTCGCTCAAGTCCAATGCTGTTATTGAAGATGGAATTCCCTTTCAATTCGTCAAACTTATTCTTCCTTATGTACTCTATTCCTTCACACATGTCATAACTTTTTGTATTTACTCTTCCACTTTTCCTGATAGCTGGAGGATTGCAAAGGAAATTCCTGTGCCGAAAAAGCTTAACTCTGCATCCGCATCTGACTTTCGCCCAATAAGCATTCTGCCATGCTTATCAAAGGTTCTAGAAAAAAGCTCTTAGTAAGCAAATCTCAAGTCATCTAGTCTGGTTTTCGAAAGCACCACTGTTGTTCAACCGCCACATTTAAGGTACTAGACGATATTAGGATGCAAAATTAAGGATGTAATTTATTGCAAACCCGATTCCCTGTCCAAGCATAAGTTACTTGTCGCTTTTAATGACACCACAAGATACAGGCTATGACCATGTTTCTGAATATCATCGGCTAATTCTTGGGTGCACTTTAGGTGAATATATTGATATAAGATGCTGCATCTTCATGCACAAGGCTATTCACAACCATTTGCCTGGGTACCTCACCGAAAAGCCTAAATTTGCTCAGTCGGGCCGAACATGTAACTTGATAACTCCTGTCACAAGATATTTAAACTCGTCACGTCATTTCTTCGTCCATGTCGTCAGGCTCTGGAACTCTCTGCCCTTAGAAGTAAAGCAAATAGCTGGAGCTAGTAAATTTAAAACCGCAATTACCAAATAATTTGGTGAACCGAATTAAAAAAAAAAGTTGTTGTTACCTACACATTTTAGTATTTATGCTTTTTATTTCTCTTATCTTCCTTATTCCTGTTGCCATCCTTTCCCTATTCTTTTCATTTCAACTGCTTCCCTCATTATGTGTATATTATAACATATAGAATTGTTTTAAACTTAATTTTAATTTTTCACTTTTATATTTACGCCTGTATAAGCCTATAGAAGACACAAATCTTATTTGTAAAGGGTGGTTTTTTAGCTATTATCTTTTTGGAAACACTGGTTTAAACAGCTGACGCACGTTTCGTGTTTTGTTTCACTGTCAAACATCTTCAGTTTGGTCTATAATTTAACCATGCTTAACCACGCTTGCAAATTATTGAATTTTATTATGAAAATGCGTACTCTGTTAAGAAAGTTCATCGCGCGCTCCTTCCATTTTATGGTCAGTTTAATCAACCCACTGAAGCGGCTATTCGGGCTATTGTGACTGAATTTCGCACCAAATTTACATTGTTGGACATTAAACCACCAACACGCTTACGTCGAGTGCGAACTGCAGAAAATATCGCAGCTGTATCGGCCAGTGTTAATGATGACCATCAATTATCGATTCGTCGCCGTTCGCAGCAAGAGCTTGACTTGCATGACATGTGGTTTCAACAAGGCGGTGCCACATACCACACAGCACGCGCAACAATGGACTTATTGAGAGGCGAGTTCGGTGAACATTTTATTTCACGGGACCGGTCAATTGGCCGCCTAGATCGTGCGATTTAACGCCTTTAGAGATTTTTGTGGGGCTATGTTAAAGCTCAGGTCTATACAGACAAGCATTTATTCGTGAGATACCGGCCGAAATGTTGGAAAAAGTATGCCAAAATTGGACTAAGCGGATGGACCATTTGAGGCGCAGTCAAGGTCAACATTTGCATGAAATAATCTTCAAACATTAAGTTATACGGACCGTACTATCGATTCAAATAAAGATTTCATGAATTTTTCTGAATTTTATCTGTTTTTTTTTTGAAAAATTTTCCTGTAGCTTTTAAAAAATCACCCTTTACTTTTGAGCTAATAATAAATTGAATTGAATTGAAATAATTGAATTGAAAATGTATTGTCATTATCGATCGTCAATGAATTAATGCAACTGTGTATTCGAATCATAATTATCCTTGTGCTAGTGCGACTCATGTTTAGTTTCTTCGATCGTTGGGTTTCGCTTATGCCACGTTTGTTTGGGAAAACAGAATATGCGCTTCTATTTTTTTTCTACGAATTGATAAATAGAACTAAAGGAACATTAATTTACAAGAGCACGAAGCAAGCTTTCACTGGGCTATTTCAAGGGAACACTTCTCGCAGCGGCTAATCTAAATCCCTCGTATATGTACAAGAGCTGAGGGCTAAGAACCGGGTAGAAATCGCCCATCAGCTGAATTCAAAAATGCTTAAATATGAACGTTTTCACGGAACAGTTGGAGTCCAATGAACGCATTTACTTATTTCTTTGATTATTAAATGCCATCCGATAAATAGGTATAAATATTATGCCAAATCCCTCTGGAGCTTAAAATCTAGCATGAGAAATTTCAACTGAAAAGTTATAAATTAGATGTCAAGTCAGAGATAAGTTTGAAAAGAAACAATTTTATAAATTGAGATTTATTGAGGACGTTAGAATCGCTGTCAATATTCCTCGTTATCATTTTTTTGATTTTGTATATAAACAAAAGTTCGCATTCTTTTTTTTGTGTAACGAAATGAAACTTGTTGTGTTTACACTCGCTATAATAATCGGTTCCGCTCTTGCGGCAGACGATAGGCCCATTTCTGATGCGGTAAATTATGTTTGATACAATCCCTAATTTTTCAAACTTATTTTTCGCTTCCTTTAGGCTGAAAGAATTTTAAACGATGGGTACCCGATGGAGAAACACTCCGTGACCACTGACGATGGCTATATCCTGCTTGTTCACAGGATTCCATATTCGCCAAAGCTTGACAACGCTAATCAAAAACGTCCAGTTGCCTTCCTTATGCACGGAATGTTAAGTTCGTCCAGTGACTGGATTCTCATGGGACCCGAAAAGGCTTTGGCCTACATGTTGTCCGATGCCGGCTACGATGTTTGGATGGGCAATGCTCGCGGCAACACATACTCGAAAAAACACAAGATCTGGCCAACCTATTGGCAACTGTTCTGGAACTTTAGTTGGAACGAAATTGGAATCTATGATGTCCCAGCCATGATTGATTACATACTCGAGGTGACGGGAGAGTCGCAGGTGCAATACGTTGGACATTCTCAAGGTACAACTGTGTTTATGGTCATGTTGTCCGAGAAGCCGCAGTACAATCAAAAAATTAAGTCTGCTCATTTGTTGGGACCAGCTGCTTACATGGGCAACATGAAGAGTCCGCTGACACGTGCATTTGCACCGATCTTGGGTCAACCGAATGCCATCGTTGAAGTTTGCGGCAGCATGGAGTTCATGCCGAGTAATAAATTCAAACAAGATTTGGGAATCGAGATGTGCAAGGCTAACTCAATGTATCAGGAGCTGTGTGCCAATGAAATCTTCCTTATTGGAGGCTGGGATACCGAGCAGTTGGATAGGGTAAGAATGACTACACTGTTTTGTTTCCTTATCTGACTGGTGGTTTTGTTTTTTTT
This sequence comes from Orthonevra nobilis, assembly GCA_963555765.1. Classification (NCBI taxonomy): domain Eukaryota; kingdom Metazoa; phylum Arthropoda; class Insecta; order Diptera; family Syrphidae; genus Orthonevra; species Orthonevra nobilis. Next base: position 11,791,680 of record OY743225.1, read on the forward strand.
TCGCAGAACTTATTACCCGATATCAAAGCGACTTCGCCTGCTGGTGCATCTGTAAATCAAAACTTGCATTACTGCCAAGAGTTCAATTCGAAGCAATTCCGCAAATTTGATTATAGTGCTGCTCGCAATCCCTATGAGTACGGATCCTGGTATCCACCAAAGTACAACATTCAGAATACAAAGGCTCCAACTCACTTGTATTATGGAGCCAATGACTGGATGTGCGATATTGGTGATGTCAGACAGCTGATTAGTGAACTACCAAATGTGGCTCTGGATTATCTCGTTCCTTTTCCTAAATGGAGTCATTTAGATTTTATTTGGGGAACTGACGCAAACAAATATGTTTATGATGTCATACTGAGGGAGATGGCCAATTTTAATTGAAAATGATTTAAATAAATTGCTCATGAAGTTTAATGTTTACTGCGAATTTATTAAAGAAGAATGTGTGAGAGTCCGATGGGAACCTTAAATTCTAAATCTTAATGCTGTCTTCTGTTTTTAATCCGAAGCACTACCCATATCGACCTTCATGGGGAAATATCTTCGAAATGGAACTCTATCTATTATTAAACGATATTTGAAAAGCGTTCAAAATGGCTCTGACTCTCAGAAAAAGACGCCACTTTGCCAACGATAGAACATTCTTCGGCCTTAGAGCACGATACTGTTTCCCTCCTCTGTTTCAATGGGATTTGGTCATTCTTATTCCGAAAAATAATTTAACTAAGAAGTTGATGAAGACAAAGTGACCCATGAAGAAGAGGCGCTACCTTTTTTACGGTGAGCCAAGAAAATTTTGGGAGTCATATTGGTAACCGAACTGAGATTGTGTGCCTTTGTTTATTTCGAAGACTTGGTGGCTTGCTGTCTATATATAAATCGACCTTGATTTACCAATGGACAAAGACATTATTGCGACCAGCTAAAAATTCCCTACGATTTAGTTAAAAGATTTCCCTAAAATGAAAAACAAAAACATTTTGACACTTGTGGAATGACTGTCAAAATGTGGTGGTTCTAGTGCCAATTGAATGTTGTTTAGTTTTCTTCCTAGATATAGAATCTGTCAAGCTGGAGGTCTATCCGGACGTTTCCATAACGAACGAAGGCTCGGAGTATCCGCGGTTTAGTCGGAGGTCTCCTTCTCCCTGTCCTTTCGATTGCCCAACCGCTGCAGTGTATTCCAGGCAGAAGTAAAAGCTAACCAAGAGGCTGCCCGGAAATATTAACACACAGAAAAATAACTTTCATATATCTTTGATTGATTAATTATTATTGCTCATATTCAATTGTTAATCTCATCTTCATGCTCATTTTATCAAACATAAGAATCATACCCTAAATATTTAAACGAATGCTTTATACTATATGTACGTATGTTTGTACGCATACTTAAATCATGTAGCAAAAAATTGTTTAGAATTACTGAACGATTCAATCAACAGTCTACTAGACCGTTTTCTCTGTCACTTGGATTGGAACCGCATCAGAGATAAGTACCAACTGAATAAAATATTGTAAACTTTCGTCGCTTTTCTTTTACAATTCTGGAAGTGCTGGTCCTTCGTTTTTCTTTCGTAGCTCTCGAACAATTCTGAATTTATTCTTGGAATTATTTTCGATTCTCAATCATCTTTTTGGTCCTACGAGTCGGATCTGGATATCACTGAACTTCGTCTTGGAACAGGAATTAAATCTCACACAAAGGCACGCGGATTTATCAACTTTGAATATACTTACGAATATTCATTAATTCATCAAAATATACTAAGGTATTTCGGCGCATTTACCTCGTGGTTAATATATATATCTAGAATAAGAAATATTTTGTTCAACATTTGCACAAATTTCGGTCTATCGGTCTTGCGTTCGATTCGCAGTAATTTAAAGGGGTCCCTTACGAAGTTGGGGTACCTTTACGGAAAAAAATTCTGAGTTGGTTAAGTTAGAGGCTCTTGAAGTTAGACTAAAGCAGCTCGAGGATTTGTGGGTAAAATTCGATCTTTGGCAAAATCAAATATATACCTCGAATTCGACGAGTTCGAATCGAAGTATTTTCTGATTAGGTACTACAGCGCCACTACATTTTGACGTTCATCAACGAACGAATTTTCACTTGGTTTGAGATGAATTTTTTGCACGAATTCGTTAAAAAATGTCGGATTCGTAGATTCACGCATTTCTACAACGTGTCTGCATCATAAAATCTTTTAATCTTGTGATCGTTTGCATCCTTATTTGTTTAAACTTTTTTATTTCCCATCTGGATGTTCTTGTTCTTATTGGAATTTGCAAGAGTTTTACGACCTTTCGCTTTCGTGCAGGCCTTAAAACTAGCCTGCATGGCTTTCCAATAACTTCAGAGTTAATGTTAAGTAAACAAGATGATAGGAGGCCTTACAATTTTACTTATCTTATTCTAAGAGCTATTAATGACAGTGCACTCAAAAAATCTATGAAGCATAACCTTATGAAGTTCCTCCTATGTGTTTTTCATCTAATTAAGATAAGAAATGTACTGAGAAGAGACTGGCAGAGATATCGGCATGCTAAAGTTATTACAATTCAAAAACGCTGGTTTTTGAAGAAAAAAAAAATAAGGGAAAAATTTCAAAGTTTATTTCTGAAAACAACATTTTCTCAAAAAAAACAATTTGGCTTAAGGCGTAATTATTATTATTATTATTTGTGTAAAATTGTACAAAGTTGTTTGTCTGACAGGAGTTTTGAAGTAGATAACTTTTAGCAATGCAGTGTAACAAGAAAAAGGAAATTTTGCTTTCATCCAGGAAACAGTTTAATCTGGATCTGGAATATGCTTTGCCCATTCATACATAGAAATTTGTCTCCGTCTAACGATAACAAAATTATATTTTACAAGTTAATATTCCAAGCAATTATCTCTTATGGTTGTGCTGTGTGGGGCATTGTTTTCAGATTCATGGCAATATTGTACCCGAAATTTACACGAAAGAGCGAATACTGAAATGGTGAAAATGAATGAAATGAAAACAATTTATCCGAAATAAAGCAACTTACTTTGCTACTGTTCTCATTGAAATAACAAGTAAACCGATGTCGAGCTTTTACTTTGTTTGGCTTAGTCATACATATTTAGGGGCGGTGCTAAATATAGTGTTACTTACTCTTGGGAGGCACGGAACACTTCGTATGAAAGTGAACGCACACTTGCCTACATTTTTAAGTCCGCTGGTCAGATGGTGCAGTGTGCAGGAGACGAGTACCATGCTCACCCAGTGGAATGAGCCGTGCAATGGAAAGCATGCTTCTCATTTTATTTTTTGAAATTTTGTGATATTATGACGTGTGGACGAACGGACGAACGGACGAACAGACGAACGGACGAACGGACGAACGGACGAACGGACGAACGGACGAACGGACGAACGGACGAACGGACGAACGGACGAACGGACGAACGGACGAACGGACGAACGGACGAACGGACGAACGGACGAACGGACGAACGGACGAACGGACGAACGGACGAACGGACGAACGGACGAACGGACGAACGGACGAACGGACGAACGGACGAACGGACGAACGGACGAACGGACGAACGGACGAACGGACCAATGGACGAACGAACGAACGGACGAACCCTATCAACTATCAAATAAAATTTTGACAACATTTAAACAGAAAACCTCTTCTTAATATCCTTCCTATATTTTTTTACAGATAAGAATCAGACATCCAAAAGTGATGAGAAATGGTTACAGAAATATTCGCTGCTCTCCACAATTATGTTAAAGGAGGTCTCACCTCTGCATGAGCAGATTTCCGATTTTATAGATGATTACCATCTTTTAAAAATAAATCAGTCAGGTTTTCGTTTTGTGTTTCAACGCGCCTCAAAGTGACTGATGATCTTAGCCCTTAAATGGCAACGTCGGGTCACTCGTGTCTTGGAGAATGTGTCTCTCGTTTTTATTTTAATTTTTAAGTAGTTATATTGTGTGATTAAATGAACAAATCAGAAACTTAGTGACTTATCTCTAAACAAGGATGCTCGATGTAATGCCAAGAATTTTTTCGAATGTTTTTGATCTGTTTTGAGTATCGGATACGAGTGATCCATCGTTACCATTTAAGGGTGCTGAAAACAACTTTACTATTTAAGGGTTCCTTTGACGATAAGATTAATAAAATTAAATAAGTTTCCAAATCAATAAAAAAAAAAATTCGGTTTCCAACTCGACCGCTAATCCTTTTCCTACCTTATTGAACAAACACAAGCCGTAGTGGCAGGAGGAAGTCAATCAAGTGTTCATAAGTTCAAGTCAGGTGTTCCTCAGGGATCTATTCTTGATCCATTGCAAGTTCGCGATCTTTACTAACGATCTTCCACAGATTACATTTTCAAATTGAAATTTATTATAAATGGAAGAGCAATTCACTGATGTCAATTGCATGAATGTTTCGCCGCTTAACAAAATTGATTTAAAAAAAAAAACATTAAAATTATTGGCCTATTTATAAAGCGGCTATGGATCTATTACCTCTTTAAACAAGTTGTGCCATAAATTAATTAAAAACTAAAACCATTATAATTCGTTGCATGCGTTCGAAGCCTAATAAAGTTTAAATGTGTTTTTTTTTTATACTAAATCTTGTATATAAAAGTTCAGCCTGCGCCTGCCTCAAATCTCAGTAAAGGTTTCATAATGTCCAACAACAAACTGGGTTTTATTCTCATACTGATTTTCAGTGGAAGCAGTGCCTTTAAATTTACCAGAGCCTTGGAAGTATGTATCGCATTGACTTATATCCAGTAGCTTGACATGTTTTTTTATTTTTTTCATCTCAGAAACAATGGAGTTACATTCTGGAACAATTCAATTGGAATAGTACGGATGAAAATGTCATTGCTGCTCATTTGAGGCCACATCGAGTCTCACAGGGTGTTTACGGTTTGAGTGGAACTATCACAATTGGAGCCGAAATCGATAATCAAAATTTTGTAAATAGTTTAAAATTTTTATTTTCACTTCAATGGAATGTTCTAAATCTATTCATAGGTGGAAATCAGAGTCTATCGGAGTTCATTGGGGACGAGTCGTTACCACTTGACACCGTTTCGAATTCCAAGGGTACCTTTTGATGTTTTCATGAACAACTTTTACAAGAAATTGGCAATGAATGAAGTTCGGAATTGTTCGAATATGCTTGTGTTTGACAAGTATGTTGGGCCTGTCCCGATAGGCGAGTACAAATTGAATTCCTGTATTTTGAGCAATGAAAAAATGCCGACCTTTATGCAATTGGGTGTTTATAAATTGATTTATGAACTCGAGGGACCGCTAGTTCATTTTGTTGCTGAATTGATTTCAAAAGTTTATCAATAAATAAAGTTTTGAAATAAACTTTTGTATGTTCTTGATCAATTTTAGTAAATGCCAGAATATTTGCAGTAGTTTTTGATTAAGTTCTTATTTTAATTTAAGAGACAAAACGAAGAATCAAGTCATATCATTTATTGCATTCAGTCTGAAATCTTTGAAGTCACTGAAGTCTTTCAAGGGCTCTTAACCGTACTATTGATAGAACTAGGGGACTTAGACATAAGGTCGAGTTATAATGTTTTCTTTCAAAGATCTTGTCCAAAACGAAACATCAGTCAATATGCAGATATTTTCTAAACAACTTTGTTATCATATAAGCTTCACATTCGTTAACCTTCTAAATAAAAGTTGTTAGCAAGGTATTGTTCCAGACTATCTTAAAACTGCTGCGATTGCTCCAATACATTTCCAAGTGCATGTCGAACGTGCACACGAAGGGTTCCATACCACCGTAATGTTTTTAAGACAAATTGTTTTTTTTTTAAATACTTTACTAAAATAATACCGAAAAACCGTGTTTTGGTATGTTTTCAAAATTTATATCAATTGACGTTAACGCGGTCGTATAGTCGTAAATACTCTTACGATCAGACGGACATTTGAGCGTTTATAAAAGAGTTGACGCCCCTTGGGTACGGAACCCTTAAACGGGGATAAATGGAACGGAATAAGAAATTATTAACCAAAAGAATGTGTGGCTTTTTAAAAACAAACTTTGCGTTTGGCTTAACCAAAAGTGAGTCCACCGAAGATGCTCTGGTTACTTTCATAGAACTATTTTACGAGAGGCCTAGCACCGGTTTTAAAGTTGCTGGTCGTTTCATTGGTTTGACAGAGGCCTTTAATCTGATTTTTTGAATTAATTAAGAGAGTTGGTTTCTGGGTCTAAGTCATGTGCTTGAAATAGAAAACAAGATGTTCGTATAAATAAACTCAAGGTTCGGTTCTTGAGCCATTGTTATTTCTGATTGAAATAAATTTAATTTTCGATCTAAATCGAAGCGATACCCGCCTTGTCTCAAGCATAATGACAGGCCATTGCTCCATACGTACTCTTCAGAAGCGACTCGGTATATCACATAAGGACTTTTGCTGTAGATGCAGAGACGTCGAAGAAATACGAATATCCCGCACTAGGCACAACAAGATTGAGAATGGGCTGGATGACTTGGGTAATGCTGACTTCAGCCTCTTTCTGAGATTGATTCTTGTATCTAAATGGCGAAGCGGTTAGGCTCTAATTTTCTTTCTTCCGTAGATGCGTCTCGACTGCGCACAATGGACCCAATTTGGTCTAAGTGACTCGCAGTTAACCCACACTAACCTAGCCTAACCTTACTTTCGGACAGCTTCAGTTTCAGAGCTCAGTACAGTCTATTTCTGATAATGTATCAGCGATAATCACGTTTTGATTCGGCAGTTTTGCTAATACACAGAATATTAAGGTGCATTTTTTTTCATGGCGGAATCTTGGAGTCCGAATTGGATGAATCACGATTCTTTCGAATAACTCAAAGTACATTGCATTTTCTTTCACGAAAGAAGAACTACTTAATGACATTTTATTTCGGATTGATATTTGCATTAAAGTACGAGTTGAAGACGCACTCAAAAGGTTCCGTACAACCGTAGATACCGGCTTCCTTGAGTTAGATTGACTTTGACGTCAAAAAAAAGTCTAAGAAGAAATAAAAACAGAAATAACAATTTTACAATATTTTCAACAGGAAGTTCTTATTTTGTGGAATTCGGCCTTGTTATTATTTATTGTAGCGGACATAAAAGTAATTCCGTTGGCACCCTTTGGGAACGGAACCCTAAAAGAGTTTTTTTTCAACTTGAAAGCCTGGCAGATGCCTAGATCGGAAGTGGGGACAGCTATGAAGGTAATGAATTTCTATAGGTGTGTTGTTGTGTTCTTTATTAGCGTTTCATCTTGTTCGACGTTATGATGGTCTCAGCCTTCATTGGTTCTGCTGCATGTGGGGGAATATATCGGCAGCACCTTCGTGATGATATATGGGCCTCCGTACCGAGGTTCCAGTTTCCTTCACCCGTTGCCGTAGATTCGTTCTCAATCAAAAAGAGATCCCCTGACTAATACATCGATGGCTGCCGATGCCTGGAGTCAAATCTTGTCTTCTGGCTTGCCTTCATCGTGCAGTTTCGGACGGTGTTTAGTCCCAACTGGATCGTTCGTAGATGGTTAGCCCAGTCTCCTTCCTTTGCCGATTAATGCATGCATTTGAGGGATGAGAGGATAGTTCGATTGTGCCTTTCCACATTCGCCCTCGGCGTCCTGACACCGGTCTTGATGTGCTGTATTCTTCTTCTCGCAGAACTGCTCGAACATTCCCGATGTGAAGGCGGTTCTTCGGCCGGTGACGACTCTTCGTGGCGATCCGAAATAACTAGCCACCTCATTCAGCACGGCTAGAACCCCTTCGCTGTTGGCGGTCTTTACGGCTCGCAGAATAGTATATTTGGTGAAGTTGTCAACCAAGGCCAGAACGTATCTGGTGCCACCTTTCCCCTTAGTGAACGGCCCAAGGTGGTCCAGGTGTACGGTGTCGCATGGGAGCTGAACGCGTTCTATGCTGTGGAGTTCTCCCTTCGATTAGCCTCCTCTCCTCTTTATGTATGCACGACTTGATGTAACTTCTTGTGAAGCCTCTAATCTTCGGGAACCAAAACGTTTTTCTCATTTTTCTCATCACATCCAGTGTCTTCTCGTCAGCAGGATGTCCCATATCATCGTGGCAAAGCTAAAGGATCCTCCACCTTATCGCTCCGCTTCCTTTACCTTACGGAAGAGACGTTACCCTCGTATGACGTAGTCCCTTTGCAACTGTTTTTTTTTCTGACGTCACCTCAGCTGCATTTAGTTTTGAGATCAGATCTCGTAACCTCGGATCCTGCCACTGCATAGTCGCAACCCAGTCCTCGTCTGATATGTTGACATTCAATATTAAAGCGGATGCTGCAGCCACCTGCCGCTCATCTTCTACTGGGTGTCGGCTTAAAGCATTGACGGGTGGGGCTCATTTCCAAGCTTGATGGACCGTCTCATAGTCGAATTTTTGAAGTTTGATCCACCATCGCCCTACGTGGGGAATCAGCTTCGCCTTCGTGCTGGTGGCAACTATGGACTCACAGTCCGTGCCAACCTTAAACCGCCTGCCCAGAAGGTACCTACGGATATATGCAATATTTTCCAACGCTTAGAGAACATGGTTCGTGCACCGCTTTTTAAGGCATAATCTCTGAGCTCGGGTTCACCTTTTCATTGGGTGGCTAGCGTCGCGGCGATATGTACTAGTGTAGCGGTAGCCCAAGACCCAGCAAAGGCAAGATCAAGCTATGGCCTTTGATAATCCCACTTCTGAAGATGTAAATGCGAATAAAAGAATGACTGTTTTTGTTGTGTTCTTTATAAGCTTTTAGAGATGCGCTACAATTCACGACTCGTACAGGAATGTTCCTACAGCTTTCGGCGCAGACTTATATACCTCTTGCACACCTAGTGTTACAGCTCGGCCATTCTATCATTGATCTCGCCCTCGAGATCTGAGCTCTCTTCATCGCTAACATCGTTGACAAGACTTTCCGGTGGAAGCTCACATCAGCGTTTCATCTTGTCCGACGTTATGATGGTCTCAGCCTTCATTGGTTCTGCTGCATGTGGGGGAATATATCGGCAGCACCTTCGTGATGAAATATTGGCCTCCGTACCGAGGTTCCAGTTTCCTTCACCCGTTGCCGTAGATTCGTTCTCAATCAAAAAGAGATCCCCTAACTAATACATCGATGGCTGTCGATGCCTGGAGTCAAATCTTGTCTTCTGGTACGACTGGTACTTCGTCGTTGTCCCATTTCATTGGCTCCGATCCACGTCTGTTCTCCCACCTCCAGCCACATCTTGTCACCTAAAATACTCCTTGGTATATACGCAAAGAAAAGTTCATGCGGGCTTGCCTTCATCGTGCAGTTTCGGACGGTGTTTAGTCCCAACTGGATCGCTCGTAGATGGTTAGCCCAGTCTCCTTCCTTTTCCGATTAATGCATGCATTTGAGGGATGAGAGGATAGTTCGATTGTGCCTTTCCACATTCACCCTCGGCGTCCTGACACCGGTCTTGATGTGCTGTATTCTTCTTCTCGCAGAACAGCTCGAACTTTCCCGATGTGAAGGCGGTTCCTCGGCCGGTGACGACTCTTCGTAACGATCCGAAATAACTAGCCACCTCATTCAGCACGGCTAGAACTCCTTCGCTGCTGGCGGTCTTTACGGCTCGCAGAATAGTATATTTGGTTGAAGTGCCACCTTTCCCCTTAGTGAATGGCCCAGGGTGGTCCAGGTGTACGGTGCCGCAGGGGAGCGGAACGCGTTCTAGCACCTCTCCTCTTTATGTATGCGCTCTCGATGTACGACTTGATGTAACTTCTTGTGAAGCCTCTCATCTTCGGGAACCAAAACGTTTTTCTCATTTTTCTCATCACATCCAGTGTCTTCTCGTCAGCAGGATGCCCCACGTCATCGTGGCAAAGCTTAAGGATCCTCCACCTTCAGTTTGGAGATCAGATCTCGTAACCTCGGATCCTGCCACTGCATAGTCTCATCCCAGTCCTCGTCTGATATGTTGACGTTTAATATTCAAGCAGATGCTTCATCCACTTGCCGCTCATCTTCTACTGGATATCGGCTTAAAGCATCGACGTGTGCGGCTCATTTCCAAGCCTGATGAATCGTCTCATAGTCGAACTCTTGAAGTTTGAGCCACCATCGCCTTATGCGGGGAATCAGCTCACTCACAGTCCGTGATAACCTAAAGGCCAGACCAGAAGATACACAGGGATATACACAATATTTTCCAACGCTTAGGGAACATGATTCGTGCGCCGCTTGTTAAGGCATCATTTGTGGGCTCGTGCTCACCTGTTCTTGGTTCATTTCATTAAAGCACTGCAATGTCGCCTTCATGTGTGTTCTTTTGTATATCTATCCGAATTTACTGCTGACCATAAACGACCACCATTTTACGTAAAAAAAATCATATAAAGCGACACATTTCAACTTGCCTGGATTATTAGCAAATAAACAGAATTGTCGTTTTTAGGGTATCGGAATCCCCAATCGATACACCAAATACTAGTAAAGAAACTGCATTCTGCACCATTTTTGTTGACGGACAGTATCATTGGATCATTTTTCTAGATGTTGAAAAAACACTGAAGTTCAGAGAAATTATTTTCGAAAATATGCTCCAAAGAGCTCACCTCAGCAACCTCAGTGAAATCATATTTCATCCATAATGGTAAAAACATTTTTGAAGAATAAAATATTCAAAAATTACAAAATTTGTTTTCATTTAAAAGTTATAAACATAAGAAGCATCCTATATTTAAATAGACATTTGTTGGTTGGGAAAAAACCTAACTGGGGATCAGAAAACATCGCCAATTCGTAACAACCGGATGGGCTTGAGTCTTCAGAAAATTCACAAAAGGAGACGCTATTTTAAAAAAATATTGTCTTTATGTTTTTATTTTTATTTAAGATTTATTTCATAAATTCTATTAATTTAACTATATTTTACAATTACCATTTGCTTAAAAATATTATTTTAATATTTTACATTTATCTCATTCGCTTGCATATAAAAAATCAAAAACAAAAAACAAAAAACATAGTTTAAAGAAAATACATGACAAACTATCTATGTACAAATTAAATTAAAACTTAAATTAAGAGAACATAAAAATAAAACATTTCTGAAACACTATTGTTTGCTTCTAGCAGTATTAATCACATAAAAATGTTCAAAAAGCTTGGCAAAATTATTGCTTAAAAATATACCAGAAATTATTAACTTACAAAAGATTAACAAAATTTAAAACAAATTTAATTAATTATTTTTTTTTAGTTAGATAGAAACAAATTAAGATCACAAAAAAATGAAGAGGAATAAAGTAGGAGTAAAAAATGAACGAACTTACAAGCTAGTGACTAAGAGAATATTTTATTACATCAGTTTATTGTTTGTTTAGAATTCTTTTTACAATTATTATTATTTTTTCATACAAAATTAACTAGTGCATCAGGCGAAATTGTTTTTTTCTTTTACATGGCAACTTGGTAACAATTTGCAGGACTCAAGGTTTTCTCTAATCCTCGGTGAGTGGCAGTTATATTAATTTAAAAATATTTACAATTCCGTTGTTGTTTCCACTTCGGATCGATCCAAGTCGTTGAGGTAGGAGAAGCCCATTTGGCCATAGTCGCGCTTACCAAAGGTGACATTCTCGTTGGTCGCACTGATGTGGCTTAAATCGCCATTAGATCTGAAATAAGAAAAAATAATTTAATATAGGATTAAGACTTTGATGTCAGAGAATTGATGCTTCATAATATTTATAAGTATAAAACAAAAGTTATTATATTATACGATGTCTATTTAATAATATGTAAAATCAAAACAAGCAATTGACCTTAATTTTGAAAATTATTTTGGAGTGTATTGTTTTAACTTTCCAATTGTAAATTCTTGAAATGATCAGGATTTCGAAAAATAAAAACGTTTGTAAAGAAAAGGTGTCAGCTCACAGGCTACGTACCTCGGTTGAACTTGCGTAGTGTGGCCTAGGCAACACTTGGTGCCAGGTGCAATCTGACATTTCCATTGGAAAGTTTGACATTTTTTAGCATAACATCACTCAGAACGTGTTGGCATTTAATCGTGAATTGTTTTATTTACAGAGACTTGAAAAATTTATCTCGGCAAAAAAATGGAATTAACTCGTGAACACTTTCGTGCGATAATTTTTCACAACTTTCGACGTGGATTATCACGACGAGAGTGCATTGATGAACTTAAATCTTTGTATGGCGATGAAGCACCATCCTATAGCACTGTGAAAAACTGGTTTAATGAATTCAGTCATTCAGCCGACGCTCGCTCAAAGACGAATTCCGTAAAGGTCGTCCAAAAACGACCGTTGTGCCAGAGAACATTGATGCCGTGCGTGAACTGATAATGCAGGGTCTTCGAAGACGAGCCAAATCCAACAAAAGTTGTTTGTGGAAGAAGCACTTCGAAGCAAATGGTCGCCTGTTTCTTCGGCAAAACTGGTCATGTGGCGACTGTTTCGCTTGACTAATGTAGGACGGTCAATTCTGACTGGTACACCACAATTTGTTTGCCTGAAGTCTTCGGAGAAATTCGAAAAACGAACAAGAGAAGACGAATCATTGTTCACCATGACAATGCGAGCTCTCACACATCAGGAAAAAAAAATGCGTGGTCAACGATTTTCGTCGCCAGAACATGCTGTTGAAGCGTTCAAAAACCATGTTTTAGAGGTGTCTCAATCGGGGTGGAAAAAGTGTTTCGACAATTGGCTTGAGCGCATGCAAAAGTGTATAAATCATGCTGGAGAATACTTTGAAAAACAATAATTTTCAATTTTTTTTAGCGAAGTCAGAGATGTGGTCACGTCTACTGAGTTGAGTTTTCTGTTGGAGTCATAGTCCACATTTGAGAATAAATCACAGCCATAGAGAATGATGGGTAAAACGAACGATTTGACAAGTTTTCGCTTAACATCAGTCAGGAAATATTTTGCAGTGGGGCTTAGTCCTCGAAGGGCTCCATAAATTTTGGAAACAACGCTTTTTATATGAACATCTCAGTTGAAGGTTTCGCTGATGTAAATACCAAGATATTTAACATATTGCACACATTTTATTGGAGAGTTGTTCAGAAATAGTGATGGTAGACTTAGCGTTTGTCTACTCTTATTTGTTATTAATGCTTTGGTTTTAGTTGGGTTAAGATAAAGTTTGTTCTCCACAGAAAAAACGAAATTTCTGTTTAGTTCGCTATTAAAGATACTCATGGCCTGATTACATTGGTTTACATCATCAGCGTATATATGGTATTGACAAGACATAAAACATTCTGAAATATCATCTATAAAATATATAAATAAGAGTGGTCTCAAAATATACCCCTGAGGAACTCCTGTCGGAACTAACATACGCAAAGAACATTTATTTCCATGAACAAACGTATTGCGACCGATTCAACAGATAGAACGACAAAAAGCGACGCAACGAGCTAACGAATAAAAACGTACTTTTTAACTTTTCAATGAGTATACTATGATCAACACTATCAAAGAGTTTGGAAAAATCTAAGAAAACTATCAAAGCTTGCATATTATTATCCAAACCAGCACGTATATTCTCACACACTTTCAGCAATGCTATAGTGCAATTATGCTTTGCTCAAAAGCCTGACTGGAACTTGGTAATAAGTTTTTTATTGTTTAAATAATCTTTTATTTGGTGACTTATAATAGCTTCAGGGACTTTACTAAAAAAAGGTAGAATCGCTATGGGGCGATACTGTTTTCCATTGGGTGACGATGATTTTGATGGTGGAAGAATTTCAGCAACCTTCCAGTTATTTGGAAAGGAGGAAGTAGTAGCACATGGCTATGACATTAAAACCAAGGCTTAATCATACCAATGGAATCGGCCGGAGGAGCCACGAAATGTAAAGGTTTTGGTCTATGTTTTCTTCGATTTAAAGGGGATGGTTCATCATGTAATGCGCTATTTACGTGAAGCTACATGACGAAAGTGTCCGGATTTGTTGCTGCTGCTCAAACAACGTTTCTTGTTCGTGATTAGTTGGCCAAAAATAAGATCTTAGGCATGCCTCAGACTTCTCAATCATGTTCCCTTAACTTAAGACTGGGGGTTTTGCCACGATTGAGGAAATAAAGACCGCATCGCTGGATGAGCTCGAGGCTATACCAAAAGCGCATTTAAGGAGTGCTTCAAGGATTGGAAAAAGAGCTAGTCCAATTGTATAATATCAGGAAGAATATATAGAAGGCAACAAAATAGATATTAATGAATAAATAAATATTTTCGAGTCATATTGTTTCGAGATCCCATATGATGGGTTTAATTGTTTTGATAGCGGTGTCAATTTTGTCAGTTGAATTTCAGAATCAAGGCAACTAAGGACCAAGAACCAGAAAAGTATTTGCAATAGTGCGAAGATGAGCTGAAACCAGGAGCCTAGATTCAATCAGTTCAGGAGAAAGAAAGCCACAAAACAGAGCTGGGCATTCATGGCGAAACAAGTGCAATGGTGAAATAGATAAGGGGAGTGGAGTACTTCTTATGAAATGAACGATCAAACAGTGAAAGCCATGAGACGATTTGTCGGTGATGAAAAAAGTTGCGTTTTATCGACCGAAATTGAACTCTCTCGAGCAGGCCCCAGATAAACTTTGAAGCGCCTGTCCAGACATGTGAACTATACTCCGTTTTGGGAACAGATGTAACATTTAAAAGAAGCATCAAAATCAGGCAGGGAAAAGTGTTTCCTATTGATGCCCGTTCCGAGGACGAAAAACTCTTCAGATTCAGTGATGCAAGCTATAGTGCAGTAAGCCGCATAGTGTTCTGTAGGCATAAAAATATGTTCTGGTCTCGGAATTCCACGTAGATCCGAGATCTGAGGGTATTGCCATTGCATAAGATTAGTTGTAGCAGACAAAAGATCATTTCTGAAAATTAAAAAAAGGAGTCGGAGACAAAATGGAGGCTTGCGGCATGCCAGAAGTTAAATGGTGAATTGCAAACTTGATACTGTCCATAATATATATCGGCCCGAAAAGTTGTTTCTAATCCATTATCGACAAAAGAGTCTGTTGCCAGACTATCAGACTTTTGATTGCTTCATGCCCAATAATATTTTCAGCAGTAAGATGCAGACAGTGGTTCCACTTTTCGATGAGAAATGGCAAAAAATCATCAGTTATTCTTTTGCCAATGAAACCCTTACTGTGGGACGTTACAGACATGTGAAATATACTCCGTTTTGGGGGCGGATGTAACCGTGTTTAAATTCAAAAATTTCTTCACTGCTTGGAAAGAAGCTAAGATTATACCATTCCTCAAAAGTCCTGAGAGCTATGGACCGATAAACCTGCTAAGTGGCATGAGCTCAATTCAAGAACGAATTGTGAAAAAATAACTCTTAAAATATTTCCATACGAACAATTTGGTTTTAGTAGCCACCACAGCACATCTCACCAAGTTCGAAGAATTGTCGATAGAGTCAAAGGAAATCTCACTTTAGGTAATTCTAGGCTTATGAATTTACTGGACATCGAAAAGGCTCTTGAGTCAGTAGGATGCATGATGGCCTAAAATTTAAAATAATAGTAGCTTTCCTTCATTATTATTTTAAATTATCCAAAGTTGTTTTATGTCCGATATTTGTTTCAAAGAACATGTCAATAATATTGCCTCAAAACTGTTTTAAATAGGGGAAGATTAAATTTAATTCGGAAAAAACGCAAACTATCACTTTCACTTGAAAAAGAAAGACTAACTTACTTCCTCAAATCAGCTTACATAACATGGAAATCAAGTTAATATTTGGATTTGCACCTGGACTCGGAATTAATGTTAAACGCACACACTGCAAATACATTAAGAAAATGAATATTGCTATCAAATTACGGTGGCCTTTTTAAAACAGAATACCACGATTATTTGCTGAATATAAATTGATAATCCTCAAAGTTATTTTCCAAGCGATTCTTTTCTATCGATGTCCAGTATAGTGTCATTATGCTGACTATTATGTGAAGAGGCCACAAATAACACAAAACAAATTACTAAATATGATGCTTTATGTCCCATGGCATTATTCCTTGGCAGAAAAATATGTTGAATTGATCTCTAATAGAGAACAGAAACTCAACAAAAAGTTTCTTGTAAGATGTGATTTTCTCGAAAACCTTTTTATTAACCAACTTTGTAGTTAACCATTGACGAATATAACATTTGATTTGAACCCATCATATGTTAATTTTTTTGTATTGTTTAAAGTTTTGTGTTATACAGGTGTATATTCTCTATTATTTTTATTTATTAACGTATGTACGTAAACACATCATTTAATTTTAACTTCCCATCAGAAAGTTCTTGTAAGGTTTAAGAAATATGTCTGTATGTGCGTGAACGTACTGTAGATCAAATCAAGCTACCGAATCTTAATTGGTTCGATTCGCTGCGCTTTTGGTTTATATGTTCAAATATATACACTGCCGCTCATAAGATTCCGGATATTTTTTTTGTTAAATTTTACTTCCAAAATTTGGGGAGAGTAGGACAACTTGGGCGCCAAAAATTGATAACGATTTCTTGTAGAGGGACCAAGTCTGTTGCCAGACTATTGATTGCTTCATGCCCAATAATCTTGCTTTCAGCAGTAAGATGCAGACAGTGGTTCCACTTTTCGATGAGAAATGCAAAAAAAAAATCATAAGTTATTCTTTTGCCAATGAAACCCTTTTTGTGGGCCGTTTAGAAGTTTCCGTGATTTGGAACGTTTTATAAGCCAACGATTTATCAGCGTTTCCATGACCAAACATAAATTTCAACGGCATGAGTTTGATTGGTAGCTTATTTTTAAACGAGCTTCAATTCACAGACAGGCCTTAAACAATAAGAACATCATAGATTAGTAACAGAATAATGAACTGCATTTTTTTAAAAGGTTGGAATGGATAAATCAAGTCCAAAAGTTCCCTTCTTAAAGGCCTTTAGAGAAAAAGCAAAAGGGCACGAATGCAAATGATATTTCATTATTTCTCCCGGAAAGTGTTCACAAAAGGTGCTGCTGCAAGGTGTGATCTAAGGGTATGAGAAGCCAGTGCACGGAAACAGACAAACTATTGACGATTCGGAAGTTTTGATGATTTTTTGAAGCGAAATATTTTTTACTCTGGAAGCTCTAAAATCGAATCTGGTTTTACTTCTGCTGTTTATTGTTATTTCAAGTTGGTGGATCAACATCAAATAAGCACATAACTCAATAAAGAAACTGTTTGAAAACTTTTTAATATTTCATCACTGAAAAACTGTGGTAAAAAAGACTGTCTGCAGAAAATTTCCATCATGAACAGGGACGAAAGAAAACGGCATCGGACCTATTCTTTTGCAAGCTTTTGCGGATATAAGATCCCATATTAAATCCTATTTCAATATCGATTGAATCTCAGACAAAGAAACAAAGGCGCTGATCTAACGAGCGACCCAGTCACATTCGGAAAAGATAAATCTTAAAAACTCACCGTTGAAAGAGCGGATTCGCTATAGGGATGTCCGCATAGCCCCTGTGATTGTTTCTCCCGAGAGTATTTGTCATCAACTCTCCTTGACCATCATTCGAAATATTTTGTCCATTCCCGAATGTATTGCCCCGCCTCCCCAATGTGCTGTAAGCATTATTTGGCATTGGCGCCAAATTATTTCTACTCATTGTATCCATTTTGTAGCCTCCATTTTGATAGTGATTCGTATTTTGCTTGATCCTTCCCAGTGTCAAAGTGCCCGGCAATGTTCCATTGGATGCCAATGGATTCGCATTGTTTCTATTCATCTCCAGTGTACGATTAAAAGTGTTTTGTCTATTGTTCATGTTGTTGTTGACGTTGTTATTGTTGTTATTGTTGCGACGCAGAGTGGCGGTTGTGGCAGTTGTTGCCTCAGAATGTGACGGGCTCGTTTGACCGTTCTCCTTGTGTGTTATGTAACTGACACTGTCCAAGCTAAACGCATGATTCTTGGCACTGAAATCCAATTGGAGATCATCGTCACCATCTGGCGGCACTGCCATGGCCAAGACTTGTGTCTCGTACTCCTTCAGATTGGTGACAACCTCGCCATTTTGGGAGCCCACTATCACAGGATCGTAGCGGGTTGGGCTCGATGGAGCCGAGTATTGACGCATGCGTTGCTTGAAATTTTTATATCTAAAATAAAAAGAGATTAAAATGTGAGCATCTAATGGATTTTTTTATCTTACTTTGACCAGGAAATGCATATGTAAATTATTCCGATCGTGCCGAGGATCAGAATGATCAGTGAAACAGCAATCAGGGTGTACGGGAAGACCTCATCGTTGACTGCGATTGCCGCCTTGATCTAAAGGGGGGAATGTGATGTGAAAATGAATACTTTAAGCTCTTGTATAGAAAGCTACCTTATGCACTTGATGTCGAGCCTCGATCGGTCCAAAGATACCCTGTGCGGTCGCTCTTGCAATACCCGATGCGGCAAAATTGATCTCCGCCTGAGCTGTCGGCTCGAGTAAACTTTCACTCACTAAACTGTCGTTGCGTCTTAGGATTGTCTCTGTGTCCGGATCGATAATGTAAAACCAGACGTCTGTCGCCGCTGGATTCTCAATTATACTTCCATTCTCGTTCAAAAACTTTCGATTGCTGAATCTTTCGATGCCGCCAATCATTCCGTTCGTTTTCTCTTCCAGTAATTCCTCCAATTCCGTATAGTGACTGCGAATCTCGTTCGGTGTCGAATCGGAGAATACCAGAGTCATTCGATTCAAATCCGTAATTTGATTGACAACGATTCGTGCTCTCGTCCGGTGTGACCCATCCTCTTGTCCGTCATTGTCACGCGCTTCCACAATGAAACGCATCGGAAAGGTGACACCATCGCGCAAGAGCTTCGCTGTCTTGAGGATTCCCGTCGTTTCACTCATCGTAAAGAAGCTTGTTGGCTGCAAATAAAAAAGAAACACGATCCACATGTCAAGACATTCAGACAACAAAAACAAAAACAACAACTCACCAAATGTGCCTCGCTTATGGTGTTATCCTCCTCATCGTAGATTTTATAACGAATCATTCCGTACTTGCCGGAGTCTCGATCACTTGCGCGAACTTGCAGGATCGCTGTATCGATGTCAACGTCCGGTCCAACGACTGCATAGAATGTGTCCTTCTTACCCTGAATTCGATTGAAAATGAACTCGGGCGCATTATCATTCTCATCCTGAACGATGATCTTTACGTTGGTCATGCTCTTCTGAGGGTTCACAAAGTATTTGTGTGACACCAGCTTCAGTGTCAATCCATGTGAGGTTTGGTTCTCAAAATCCAGCCGTTTGCTGAGTACAATTCCACATCCATGATCTTCTATGGTGACGTCAAACAATCCCCGCTCGTTGCCATCAACAATCTCACACTTGAAACCTGGATTCGCTTTGGCTGCTTTCTTGGAATTGATGATTTGAATAAGCTTGATCGTTGCATTGATACCGGTGGTTTCTGGAACACCAGTAGTGTAGCTGTCATCGCTGAATGCCAGTCCAAGACTCTCCGGACTCATTATGACTCCGGTGTCCATTTTTCCTTCCATCATGGGATCATCCACTGCCGGATCGGTGAGCAAATGACGGACAAACACGGGCAACGTGGCGACAGAACTCAGCTGCGGCTCACCCATATCGTAGGCTCGGATGTCAATTTGGTACTCGGTGTCCTCTTCCTTTCGGAGTTCGTCACGAATTCTTACCGTACCCGTATCGGGATCGACTTGGAAGTACTTAAGCGCCTTGCCGCGCCCAACCATCTCATATCGAACCACATTGCCCGGTGAAGATCCATCGCCATCAATCGCTGCCATCGTGTCAATTATCGTGCCGATAGGTTGGTCATCATTTACTGTCTTCGGCTCTGGCACCGAAACAAACACCGGCGGTATGTCATTCCGGTCGTCCACATCAACAACGATCTTGATCGTGTCACCAGGTCCATTGCCATCATTTTCTATGGTTCCAACTATCAGCTCATGTTGCTTTTCCTTCTCATAGTCCAGCCCCTTTGTGGTCTTAATCTGTCCAGTGCGCGGATCAACCTTAAACAAATCAGCCGATCCCTTTCGCAGTGTGTACGTGATTTCCTGTACGGTGTCGGGATCAATCGCCTGCACCGTTGCGATCAGAAGATCTGGAACATTTTCCGGCACCCGAACGTCAACTCGCGAATCAGTGAACTTTGGCACCTCATCAGGAATGTCACGCACCAGCACCGTGACACTTGCCGTTCCCAATCGAGCATCGGGCGCACCATCCTTCGCCGTGACCACAAACTTATACTCTGTCTGCCGCTCATAGTCCAGTTTGCTACTCGTTCGAATCTCTCCCGTCGACGGGTTAATCGTGAACGGAATGTCAGTTGGAATGGAATACGTTATCTCAGCGTTGATGCCTTCATCGGCATCCGTTGCATGTACAATGCCAACAAAGGTGCCAGCCTTGCCCTCCTCAACATTGAACACATACGGCAGCGTTGACTCATCGAACTCTGGATTCTTGTCGTTGATATCTGTCACTTTGACATTTACCGTCGCACTGCTTGACAGTCCACCATTATCCTCGGCCTTAATTATCAACTGATACCTCGTCAGGCTTTCACGGTCCAATTTTCTTATTACCACGATAACTCCGTTCTCCTGGCCAACGGCAAACTGTCGCAGATCATTTCCCGAAACAATCGAATAGGTGACAGGATCATTTTCTGGATCCTCTGCCTTAACCACCGTCACCGTCGAATTGATCTCGGCGCCTTCACTCACCTGTACCTCGTAGATGGGTTTCAGGAATCGCGGCGGCTTCGTGTTGGGCCCCGGTGTCACTGAAATCTCCACAATCGCCTGTGAACTCAATCCGCCAATATCGGCCGCCTGAACGGTGATACTAAATTGCTCGCCTGCCATAAGCCTGCCGCGGGTCTCGATCTCGCCTGTCCGCTCGTCGATAGTAAATTTATTGATTCCATTGTTCGAGACATGATAAATGGAATACGTGATCACTGCGTTCTCACCCTCGTCGTTGTCGGTTGCTGTGACCTGTGTCACCAGACGTTTCCCATCGCCGGCAGTTATCGAGATTGGAGCAACCATCGCCAGTTTGGGAGCATTATCGTTCACATCCCTCAGATGTACCGTCAGGCTTAATGGCGCGCTAGCTGCATTGGTTTTCGGTTCTCGGGCAACAACCTGGAATTTGAATTTCCCCGGATTCGGTGGATCCCGATCAAGCGCCTCCTCGTTAACAATCAGAATGCCATCTTTAGTCACATCGAACGATGGTGTTGTCAGTTCATAGATATACGCCGGCTTGGGGTCATCTTCGCCCAGATCGGCATCGGTTGTCTGGAAGGAAATGGCCTTTCCATTGGCATCCAAAACTCTCGTTCCGATCGGTGAGTTCTCGTCCACATAACCTTCGATGTCTGAGGCCGAGATAATCGGTGGATTGGCGTCAACAGGTTTCACAGTAATTATCAGTTTGGCGGTGGTGAAGCGTTTGGCTTCCGAGACCTCTTCGGCCTTAACGATGATGTCATATTTCTTGGCCGTTGACGTATCGACAGCCTTTATCTGCTTCAGGACACCAGTTTGTTTGTCGATTTCGAAATAATCACCATAGTTGCCGGGCATTCCACTGGCAAAACTGTACCGTATGGGGGAGCTTATCGTGTCGAGATCTACGGCTTGAATGCGCTCCGGTGAGACACTGAGGACCCCTTGCAGTGAACCTGCTGGTACCGATGCAGAGTATTCCGGGTTGATGCATGCTCCATCGAGGAGTACACATCCACGGTAGATGAATGACGGATCTAGGTCATCTGAGTCGGCTATATTCACAGTGAGGGTGGTGGTTGACGAAAGACGCTCGGATACATTCCTAGCGCGGTCCTGTTAAGAAAAAAAAACAAAAACAAATCTTGATTAGTATCGGTGTGGTGCTTTGGCATAGTTTTACACATTTTGTGAGGGAAAAGATACCATGGGACCATTTTGGTTCATGTGACCAGTTTGGTTGGACTTATCTGATGCAGTGATGTGTGGCAAGTTGGCTTGGAATTCTTATGGAGCCGTTCGCATGTAATTTGTATCATTGTCTCTGATTGATAGATATGAACAAGTTGGCAGATATTTATCGGCCAGTTTGAGTGTGTTCATTGTAGGTACATAAATGGGGAGGGAAAACTCTGCGAATGGATCGCAATGAAACAGTTTAGCTGGAAGCTTGTCCACTTAAAGTTGTACTTTTGGATCACGCTGAGCAGGAGTGAATAAATATTCGCTATCAAAGTTGCTTTGATTGGCGATAAGAGATGTTTAGATTGAGAAATATTTTTAGCAATCGTTCGTGGAAGGCTTGCAAACAAAATATTATCCTGATCGCTTTGGATAAGAAAACAACTTCTATGAAAATCTAGGAAAACCGCTGTGGGAAAAGGATTTGGCCTGGTTTATGCTTTATGATATTTCTTCAACGGGCAATTTAAGTAGTGTGCTACAAGGACTGTCAGTGTCTTGAGCTACTTTCAACTTCAATAAACCTTTAAGACCTGTTTCTAATTAAGAACGAGTTTTCAACCACTTCTTTTCTTATTTTAAGGGAATATGAATTCTGAACCACCTGACTTTTTCGCCGTGTTTAGTCTTTGTACAACATTTTCTCCAGCGCCACATGCTGACTGCTGCGAAGCACACCTTTTGAATTGAAGCAGTGTGTGGAGCAAAGCCGTTGATGCGCTTGATTTCGTGGTACAAATAAGTGAGGTAGAAAGCTTCGGAGATCGGGTTGTTCAACAAAGTTATTGCCCTTGAAATGTGGCTTTGGATAAGCTTTAGGGGAATATTATTCACCATAATCAGGTTGGTCCTATAATACAGGACCTCATTGCGATAGAATTTTTTGTAATGGAAATATGGAGGGCTTGCCTTGAGACATTGTCCTTCAAAAACCCGAATATTTTCCATCGAATTGGCTGTCAAGTGGAGCCACACGGTTATGATAAGTAATCTTCGATGTGCTTCATCGTAGCTTTAAATTTGATGGTTTTAAATAGATTTCAAGCCATGGCAAAAGTCTCTTTGGATCTGGATAGAGCGTCATCTATAAAGCTAAAGCCAGAGGTATTGGTAATGGTCACCCTTGTTGTCCCACGATGGAGAATTTTCGTCGAAAAGAAGCAATTGGATGATCTTTGGTCCCGATCTGTACCCAATCAAGTCACCTGCCTAATCATGACAAGCTTGAATATTGTGCTCATCATGAATTCGGTCGATTACTCATTTATTACAATTTATTGCAAGTTTACAATTTTCACATTTTATTATAATTTGCATATGTTAGCGTTATTTTGTTTATTTGTTTGGATTCTTATTTTTTTCTAATTTTGAATCTTTTGTATAAAAAGAACGGAATTGAATTATTTTGTTTACTATTGACAATCAATTGAACTAAGCCTTCCCCTGTTTATCTAATGTGAGGCTACAGAAGGCGATTGGAATTCAAATACAAAAAAAGTTTCTAAAAAGTAGAGCTCACATTTGGTCCTTCGAGCCGGATAAGCCGGAAAGTTTTCAATTAAATATATTAAATGGGAACGAAACCAAGGAAAAAATATTGTGTTATTGTGTGATAACATCTTCAAATAGTTACAAAAAAATTAAAATGAGTGAATTCGAGAACATCGCGCTTTCACAAAACGTTAAGAAATACGTCGGTTGTTGACTAATTTAAAAGACGATGGAGAGTCTCGATACTCTAATGAGTACTTCAGGAAACGACTAGAACACTTGCACTAACTTTCAGACCAACAATGTGTACATGGAAGACTTTCGGAGAACCCAATCCGCAGCACGACTACTTCATCTAAAATACTTTCAGCAGTGAGAGACAAGGCACCAGGACATCAAGGTGCTGGCTCCCATTAATGAAGATCAAGAAGTTAACTGTCCTCACAAACAACTTTACTTGCATCATTAACAGTCCTGTATATATACCTCAGATTCAAATTGGAGCAAATTAGGGATTGGTGGACTAAGCTTGAAACATTAAACGACAGCATAATGTCATCATTAATATGAGCTGACCACTCTGCAACAACGAGTTCATTGAGTTGGAGCACATGAATCAAGATGCATTCATCCAAATTAAAGACACTGAATGTTATTTGAAGCATAGGCGCAGATAGGTGGTTGCAAAATGGCACACCTTAAATTAAACATAAAAAATGTCGATGACAGTTGGTCGAACAGGGATGTCGAACCACGAGGAATCGGATAATCCTTAATTTTTGACAGCGTAATTAATTGAAACAGTGCGGTAAACATGGTACCTACATGAATTCAAAAAACCGAATCTTGTTCTCGGGTTTCTTCGACCAAATACGTTATTGCAACAAATAATTTGACAGTGTTTTCTAGGTATCCGGTCGTACACTTTTGGGCTGATCGGAAAGTGTAGTGTACTTAAATATCGCCTAATACCTTACGTAATAATGGCAATGACGGCACACGACATAAGCAATCACTAATCTAAATGCGAAGGAGTCACATTTTACGAGAATAAAACAGAATCATTTTGACTACCAAGCAACTTGTTTCTCTCTATGGGAAACACTATGGCGTATTGAGCCTGTCTCCCTTTCTTTTCTTATTGACTCGTGTTTTGGCAAACTAATTTGGCATAACTGCCTTGCCTGTAAAACTTATCTAATCTTCTTTAATCTACACGTACCGTGAACCATTACAAATGACGTTCACACGTGTCTTGTGCACGGGATACTAATTTGACGTTAAGGATTTTCATTTGATAGCTTTTTAGGGTTCCGTATCTCGAAAGGAAAAAACGGAACCCTTATAGGATCATTTTGTTGTCCGTCCGTCTGTCTGTCGATACACCATTTTTCAGGAAAGCGTGGAGGTATCAATATATCCAATACTCAGGTCTACTGCCCCTTGGAGCTGTGAAGAAATCAAACTTCACCGCATATTTTGAAACTCGCAACTACTCGCTACTAATCAAAGCCTAAATTTAAATTGTGGTTATAAATATAATTGAAGTTACCGCAATGACCGAGTATGGTGGGGAGGGGACAACATTTTTCAAACAGCTTGTCATATTGTCAAACAAATTATCAGAAAGCCTGCTTTTATTGTTCCTACTGCTGTAGCAAGGCTAGTATAGTCATCGGTGAATTTTAACTTATATACCTAGAGGTTTGTACGGAACCCTTGGTGCGCGAGTCCGACTCGCATTTGTCCGGTTGGAAGCTCTCACGTTACAAAACAAAAGGAATAAATCTTAAATAAGAGTTTTACAAAAGTTACAATAAGTTATGCCTAATCAGCTGGAGCGCTTCTGATAGGTCAATTTGACAGTTGTAATTTTTTCTCATTTCTCTCTAAATCTAAGCGTCAAAAAATCGAAAGCCCCTGATGTGTGTCATTCAATATTTCATTGAACTTGTTGATTTTTCTACTCAATTGGGCAATTTTATGCGAGAAGGGCTATGTTCAGCAACAGAGTACGCCTTACAAAATGTTTAATTGCAGTTAAACTGTTCACAATAAATCTCAGGAGGTGCGGCGTGAAAAGTTACAGCTGTTGTTTTCAGGATTTTAAGCCGGAACCATGCGCAAACTAACCACATGAGCAACGGACAACCGTATAAGAATGGATTGTGGTGAATTACTGGATACCACTGTAAATCATTAAACTTGATCCTTATTAGAGAAGTCTCTACTCATCCACTACCCAACCACGTGCTTAAAAAAACTTGGTTCTCTTTACAGTCCTAAAGCTAGGCACAATTAAATATCAAGCACTTGCTCTTGGAATGTGCCAAATTTATCGTGTATCCGTGAATCTTTATTTTGACAACTGACAGCATATACAGTTTACGTGACTCTTAGAACCTTCAAAATGTGGCAAATATTGTAACGTCAACACAAAAAAAACTTAAGTTGTTCGTCCCATGGATTGCAAATGTCAAAATGGTATTTAATCAGCTTTACTGCAGAGTTTCTCACACGCGTGTAAACAAGAAAACGCAAACTCTTGTTTCGAAAAATCCATTCGATTATGTTCAATTTGCAAAGATCAAAATAAGAAAAAAAAACAAACTTTACTCACGATTGCGTGAACCGCCGGCGGAAATGACATTTATAAACTCTTTAGCCATCCAGACGCACTCCAATTAAGCAATTAACTAACAACAGCGCATTATCTAAAGTATCTACAATCTGCACCCCCGCTTTTCGACTGCATAAGAAAAACATTTAAGACACTTTTGATTTCCTCAACGTTGTTCCCAACATTGGCTGTCTGTCGTCGCGTCGTGTCGTCGTTCCATTGACCAATCATCCCACACGAATACGTTTCCCATTCAATTTGGTCTGATTCGGTTTGATGACGCATTTCCTTGACGCGACTTCGACCAACGTTAAGTTAAGTCGGCCAACCCATGCAACTGTCTAATTACATCGGTCGGTCGTCGTCGTTGGCGTTGGCTCTCATCTAACTGCCTGCCCAATTCCCATTGCACAGGGATGGTAAAAAGGCGCCAGTTTTTCTTCTGCTTTTGCATGATTTGCTTAAAAAAAAATCTCACGGATTTCACTTGTTAACCAGATGTTGTTGCGGTCCATTGTTATACTGCAACGAAGGATTTTGTTTTCGATTTTGCTCGAAAATGTAATTTGAAAGTCAAATTTATCGGTGGTACTTGCGGTTGTTTAATTTTTTTCAGTCTACAGCGGGAAAGTTGTGAAAAAACACCTTCGAGAGTGTGGAGTGAGTACGTTCAATATGTTGCAAGAATTAATTGAGAGCCGATCGTGAGTCCAATTCGACACATTAACACAATTTTTTGTTGTTCCATTACAACAGTAGCGGAACACCTAAGTTGGATTTAGCTCGTTAGTCCAAATTTTTGTATTGCAGCTTTGATTATGGGTTGTGCAAAATGGAATTTTATTGAAAGAAAATTACATGCGATTAGGCTGCGTTTGATTTGAAAAGTCACTCGAGACGAACGAGTTGCATACGCTAATGGTGTTAATTAGCAGAAACCGATGATGCAAGGCGATGATTCGTCGAATTAAGGACAATAAAAGTGAAGGGTGCTGTGAGGTATATGAAAAAACCTCTCGCAAAAAATATGCTGGAATATTTTCCGCACTTAAGAATGAAGAAAGCATCGCAATTAACAACTTAGCTTCGGTTACACTTAAGCGAACGTATGTGTAGTTTCGGTAAAGCCTTTTAGTGACTAGATGAGGAGAAAATCCTTTTTAAAAGGACTTCGATAAAGTGTTGTTAACTTCAAGTATTGGGTTTTCTTTTAGACGATTATTATTTCATTATTTATTATTTTTCTATCATTAGATAGAAGAAGGTAAATGACATTCAAATGTTTGCACTTTTGTGTCTTTAATTCGTCGAAAAGTGAAAATTTTTTAGGAAGCTTGCTGCAACTGAATGACTTGTAAATCAAATCATGGTGCGCAGCTTTAAAGACAAAGAACTGCGATTCAAAAAGCAATGTCTTCCCAAAAGGCTTAGTCCTGGACACTTTTGTTTTAATCATAGGTTTTTAAGGAATTATTAGGCTGTCAGATTTTTTTTTATTGAAATAAACAGAAGTACAAAAATCAATCCACATTCATACTTTAAATTGCTGATTATAAAAGTTCATTGATCAAGCCAGACTCGGTGAATTTTCGAACATAGTGTGACGCTTTCCGCTCGGAAAAGTATTCAAACATTAAATTTGTTTGTTTTTGCTGTTTTTGAATTTTCTGTGCAGTAAAATGGCACAAATCAGTTTTCAAAAAAGGCAAGAATCAATGATTTTTTTTTTTAAATAGTCGATGATTTTATTTTTCAATTTTGAATAACCCAATAGGCACATGTTTTATTACTGCGTGAACGTGAACTTATATCAAATACTATTCAGCTATTTAAAAGTGTCTTAAAGTGTTTTGTTTAAGCTATTTTAATTTGATAGGTTACAAAGCAGACTTCCGAATGGGAAACTCCGTATTTAAGTGCGTACTTAAGCGAGTTTTTTTGAATGTTGGGGCTTGTGGCAATGCGAAAGTTACTTAACATTGTCCAACCATCGCAAAATATTTAACGCGCTCACATAAATGGTACAGCTAGTTTACTATGAAAGCTGTCGATCCAAGAACTGAGATTTTTTTTGTATTTTGTGTTTTATAGGAATTTGGTCGGCTTTAACTTTGTGAGTAGAAGAGTGATAGAAAACTAAAAATGTGTCAGTCTTGCATAAAATAGAGTCTATCAAAATGCATTTGAAACTTGTCTCTTAATTATTCTTTTTCTTCTTCTACACTTCAACTTTCTATTGTAGAAGGTTGTTCCTGATTTCAATAAAAAAAATTTTATGAGAAGAACAGTGAATCAAGTCTGCAAAAAAATTAACAAGTTACTGGTGACTTTGTCTTTGAAATTTTCAAAAAATCAATTTTTTTTATAACGGATTCTTAATCTACAGTAGAAATAAATCTATAAAAGCGTTTCCCGGATTTCGAACGTTTTCAATATTTTAAACGCGTTTGAAATTAACACCGTCAGCGCGCTCTGACCATTCACGGGAATGAGAACCTGATTGAGCAGCGGGAGATGTAAGCGGCTCAACATGAGCAGCTAGAAGAAGAGAAGGAATGCCTCTTTTCTCGAAAACACGTTTTTAAAAATGGCTGACATTCTTCTCACCGCTGTAATTAACATACCGACCTGAAATTCACGGAATGACGGATCGTTTTTTCAATAGATACATATTAGCATTTATTATTTATTTTCGCGGAGCTACAGTAGCCGCCAGTTTTTTCAGAAAAGCAAGAAAAAAACCACACTCAAAAAGTTCTACTGGTTTCTTTTAAAAAAAATGTAATCACCTGAAATATGACTCCAAGGAAAAAGTCGTTAATTAATTTGAGAACAGACACGTTGTTGGCTGCATACTAACCTAATTTCAATTAAGCTAGTGTATCTTAACTGTTCAGATTTAAGTACACAAAAAAAAATCCTCAGCCTCATGACTTGAGCAGTAACCATATTGCACGCTTACAATCACAACCAATCTCTCCAGCAAAAACGCATAAACATAATCCTTGGAACGTTGCACGTAAATAGATTTCCTTAATTTACAATTCACAACCAAAAATGGTTTGTAGACTGTTCCATCGCACAGAGAATAAACAGCTACGAGCTCCTGCATTACCAATCCGCCGCGCCGGCCGGCAATCAACAATAGATTGTTAGCTGTGGCAACGAATTGCTTCTTTGACAGGCGAAAAGCTACGAGCCTCAACGGAGCCAAACTCCAGTCTAACCAAGAAATATTATGAGCCACTGAAATGTATTCACCTGTCCAATTGTCCGCCATATAGGGCAAGCGGTCAGAGGAAAGACATTATAATTTATTGCCAATGATTATAAATTTGCAATTATAAGCAGTAACCATTTGGTGGAGCACCGAGATGGATCTTGCGATGAGAAGGCTGAGGGAAGAAAGATATCACATCCCATTTTATAGCTTACATCTTCTGCATACTTAATGATTATTCATAAAAATATTTCAGTGGCACTTCGACAGAAACAAATTATTTAACCATTTGCAAGCTTGACTTAAAGTCAGACAGACGCGTTCGACTGGATTTTTATTGATTTTATGAACGTTGAAGGCGCAATTGAAAACACATGTCTTCAGGTGGAAACAGATATGTTTCCGGTTATAAGTGATAGGGATGCTTGTGGATGCAATTTGTACGAGAGGAGGAAGCAAAAATACAAGTTGTAGACTGTGGTTTGTAGCTCTGGAAAATATTTGGGACGTTTTCGTTAAGCCGTGATGAGAATTGCTGGACTGGCAAGTTCAGGGCATGTAAGTCCATGGCGAGGACTAATTTTCGGTGAGCTGAAATGCAGACTAAATTAAAAATATTCTTCAGTATTTCTGGCAGACATATCAGTCAAAATCAGCAAGGAAAAATCCGTCGGAAAGGTTTAAGGTTGTTTTTTTTCGAAGTGAAAACTTCTTTAGCATTGTTGCGATTTGAAAGTCGATGAAACAAAAAAGTGACATTAAAAAAAGATAGACACATAAATTTATTGAACAGCAAGCATCTTTGCGTCAAAAGTTGCACAAAAAGAAGTTTGCCTTATGAACTGACATTAGTTTTTATAAAACAATACATCATAACAATTAATATCGACTTGTCAGATGAATTGGCGGATGGTGCGTAGGGCAAATAAGTTTGTATTGCATAAAATGTCAAAGGAGAAATAGGTCGTTTGTGGCTAGAATTCCCTTAGACTGGCGAAAAAATCAGAAGAAAGGCCGCGGCATCAGAACAAAATCACAATCTTTTTTCATTGGCAGTACAAAAAGACCCAAAAACATCGTCTATTTCCCACTAGTGTCTACTTGAGCGATATCAATTCATAAGTCCTAGGTAGGTACATTCGGCGACAGCTCCTGTACGTCGCACTATCCCGAGTTACGTCGATTGAGGGCCTACATATTGTTTCAAAAAAAATTATAGAAAATATAGAAAATTAAAGACGGCGCCCGAGAAATTCCAGAAATTAAATAAGAAATATTTTGGTAATTTACCGGGTACTTTCGTGTATATCGACGTCATAGTAGGAGGTAGAACTAAATTAGAGCACGATGAAAATTTTCAGAAGGTAATTAATGAAGCACGCGAGATTTATGTTAAATTTAATAAAAAAGGTGCAATTCTGCATGAATTGAGTTAGGTATTTAGGCCATATTTTTCTGGCGACACCATCATCTCGGATCCAAATCGAGCTGAAGCCATTCTTAAACTCAAAGAGCCGCAAGATAGAAAGGAGTTTGAAAGACTCATTGGAATGTTCAATTACCTTCAAGCATTCATATCTCATTTTTCGGAAATTAATGTCCCACTTAACGAGTTATTAAAAAAAGACAATGCCCTTCAGTGGACAACGATACACAGTATTGTTTTAGATAAAATCAATTCTTCATACTTTCGACCCCAAAAAGAAAATTATACTTCAAACCGATGCTTCTCAGAATGGCCGGTTGCTTATGCGTCTAAAAGCTTGTCGGAAACAGAGACGAAGTACGCCCATATTGAAAAAGTGCTCTTGGCAGTAGTATGCATGTGAGAAATTCAATAACAGGTCAGGTTCTTCAATATCTGATAAAATTGTGTCATGAAGGTTGACCAACGATTAAGAATAAACTGCCTGATAACATTAAGCTCTCTTGGCAATTAAAATATAACATATGTGTTGATTATGATCTTGTTTTTTATGACAATCGTGTTTTCGTTCCTCAATCCTTAATTCGAGACATGTTGGATCTCCTTCATAAATCTCAAATGGGGACATCAAAAACATTAAAATAGGGCTTAGGCCACTTTATATTGGCCACGCATGGCTAGAGACATAGAAAAAATGGTGCTCAAATGTAGAGAATGTGAAAAGTACAGGCCAGAAAAAAAAACATTCATTTAAACCGCATCATCTGCCGGGAACCCCGTTCCAGAAAATTGGAATTGATTGTCTTGACTACATGATTTTATAAACACAAGGAAAGTATTATAAAGGATTGTATACATTTAACTGTCAAAGCTTACGAGCTCATGCTCAAGATCTTCAGCTTGACAGAATAGCATCGTCGTCGAATTTTCTTATTCTCTCCGAGACGTGGATGAATGATGAAAACATTGCAGATATTCCTAATTTTGACTTTGTAGTTAAATATAAAAGGCCACATTGGAGGTGCAATCTACCAAAATTCGAATGACAGAACTCGTCATGTTGCTCCACAAATCGAACTCAATACATAACAACTGGAATCACTATCAGTTCAGCTTTCTAAAGTGGGAGAAATGTGTGCATATCAAACCAAAAAAGAAAATAGTATTTCTCACAACCAATCTATAAGTACAATTATTGAATTGTTTCACGAAATTTAATTAAATACACAACAGAAATATCACGGATACTGGCAATGATTACGATAAAATTCCTATGATTCTAAGTGTAAATTTTGCATCGGATACAGCGAATCTGTTGATTGAGTTTTTGGACGCCAAAGTTAATTTGAAAAGGTGCATTGTATCAACAACAAGATCTAAAAACAGTAATTGACGCAGTATTCTAAACATAAATTGACCATATTAAGACCACAGTATTTATTTTATAGTTTAGTTACCATAAGCCTCTTGTTTCATTTATCAAAAATGTAAGCTCTGATTCTGAATAAATCTATGTAATATATACGAGTAAAATGTAAAATAATTATCTAACTTTGTGTCACTATGATCATTACTAAAACCTACAATTATCCTCATCCCGAAATTTTTTATTCCTCTTATTATCTTAAAACCAATATTTTTGAAGGTTTTACTTCTACCACGTGTGAATTGCACACAAGCTTTATTTTGTATGTTGTCGTAACTTATATTAAATCTACTCCATTATTTTGTAAGTTTATGTGTTTGAGATAATCTTCGAAACTACTCTTCCGATTATCAGTTTTTCCGATAACAGTTAAATAACAGACCTGGTTTACTAATGATTCTCTTCTTATATTATTATTTATTTATTTATTTAGTTATTTAGTTATTTAGTTAGTTATTTATTTATTTATTTAGTATTACTAAATTTACTGTTATTTTTTTATTATTGTTGTTGTTATTTTTATAGCTTTATTTACTTATATATTTATTTTTGTCTATACTTGAGTAGTTATATTATTAATTCTGAGTAAAATTTTGATTTTGTTCATTGTTTGTTCATATATTTAAAATAATGTTTCGGTATTGTTTTTATTTATTAAAAATAGTTCTTATTAATAAGGAACTTTTGTTGTAAACACTTAATATATTTCTTTTACTTTCCAATAGTCAAATTCAAAGTTATGATATTTTTTTTTGTTCTTTTTGCATGAAGGTTTTTTCTAAAGTAATTTTTCCCTGCAAACCAAATTTATGTGAAATATTTATGCTACTAATAAAGTAGATCATTTTATACTCTTCCGATTAAATTCTTTTAAAAATATTTACAATGCACCTTCAGAGTAAATAAAGGCTATATATTGTAGTATACGGTGTTTTTTGCAGACGCTGTCTTAACCGCAAGATATACTATATTTCTTTGCTTTCTTTAAAGAAGTTTTAGAACTGGAAAAGTTCTATAAAAAAGTCCGTGATGACATATCTCTTGATGTACACAAATTGTTAAAATATGAATAAAAAATATACTAAAAATTTATTTCAATCTGTCGGGGGAAAGGCATTCATATAAATTTTGCTTTTCGTCGAGGAAATTTTATGCTAACATACATACTCATTGTTTGAACAAAAAGTACGTTTTGGCGTCAGGTGAGGATGGCGAACATATGGCGATGTACAACTTTTCTACGTACTTGAAACTTACGCGGACGAAGTCGCAGGGGCTGCTAGTTCTTAATGTAAATGATTTGACTATTATAGTTATAAACTGTTTAAGTGAATCTTTATGTTTACATTATGCAAAGTTCTTCTTCCAGATTATAATGTCTTTAAGATAAATAAAAAAACCTTTGAAATTCATTCAATAAATTCACAATTTGTGTATGTGTCTAAGATTTTTCGCACAAATCGCGAGATTACCACCCAAATTTATTCGCCGACTGTGGGCAGCCCCAACAAATTTTTCTTGACAGTTGTATTCTTCCGGGGATTGTCAATCACTCACGAGAAGTTGAAATGAAATTTCAAAAAGTCATAAAAGAAGAAGTCTGCCACTGTCAGATCCGATAATCTGTTTGGCGTTCGAATCACCAAATCGAGGGATCACACCGCCGGATATTGGTGAAAATATTTTTTATTCTAGCGATCACAAATTAAAGTTATGGTAGTGCTGTCGGCGTCCAAAAAAGGCCAATCACTTTTTTACTGCAAATGCTGCAACAAATAGTCACTTGAGGGGT
Source organism: Orthonevra nobilis (assembly GCA_963555765.1). Taxonomy (NCBI): domain Eukaryota; kingdom Metazoa; phylum Arthropoda; class Insecta; order Diptera; family Syrphidae; genus Orthonevra; species Orthonevra nobilis. The sequence goes on from OY743225.1 coordinate 11,825,755, forward strand.
GTGCAATGTCTTTTCGTCGATTATGCCCCAAAAATAGCCTTCCACTCAAGTGCTTCATAATTCAATATGAACTTAGACACGAAATCATTCTTTTCTTGTACGAAGCTTAACAGAACATAATAGTTAGTTGAGTTCACTTGACAGTCTACATGATGATCGAATTTTAAAGGGAACAGGTCTTTCACCAAAATTCGATGCAAATTCGTCTGCTGATGATAATGATGATGTATAGAAAGCCATTTGCAAATTTGCCTATTCTGACAGTGGGTTTGATTTAAATTTTACATCTTAAGACGCGCCATTTGTTTGGAATTACTTTGCTTGAAAAATGTTCGTTCTTCAGCGATCTTTAAACAGTGTTGAGAGTGCGCCATAATTATGCTAAACTGACCTCGATCGTACATTATAATGTCGTGAAATTTGACACCACAGGCCACAATCCAGTGATGCAGGATTCAATCAAGGTAAGATTTCTCGAAATTGGACCCCAGACAAGAGGACATTTATGATAATAATATAATTTGAAGAAGTACACTCAATATCGCATTAACCTATAGTAAAAGACAAAGTCTGAAAATGTTTAACAATTGAATCTCAATAAATACAAGTGGTGTTTCAAGACTTTCAGGTCTTCAATATCAAATTGTAAAACTCGAAAGAGAAAACAGTAATAATAATAATCTTAATGCGCAAACGATTTTCAGTCGTTTTTCATCATCGACTCAACTATTCGAATTTGAATCTTAATTTCCAGCAACGTCTTAAAATTTAATTTCCACATTTTAAATAACTTCGTTCCATCATTATTTATCCACGGTTGCGTAAATATGCCATTATTGTAGCCTCAGGTCTACTTATCATGTGTCAGAAAGTGAAAATCATTAAGTGATTTGGAAAATTTCACGCCGAAATGTTTCTTTGGTTTTTTTTTGTACTTTTCAAATAAAAAACCGCGACAAAGATAAATGAGTTCGGTATTGGCTTAATGTCTTCAAAGGTCCACTTCAAGGTCTTCCTCTGTATTGACTCGGTTAATTAATTTATTGTTTTTATTATTATAATTATTTTTGTTGTTTTTTGTTTGTTACAAAATCCTATGCGCACCTATTCCGTTTGTCTTAAAGCTTTTGTTTTTATGAAGAGAAACTAATCATCCACGAAGAAACCAGTTCGCTTGACAACTCTTTTGTATAAGTAATTTTTTTCTTCTTTTTGGTTTCGGATTTTAAGCCCCAAAAACATTGGACTTTGTGATAAATTTTTCGTAATTTTTCATGGCTTAGGGAAATTCCAGAAGATATCGCATAAAAGCTGCATTAATTACTCTACGCTGTACGCCTTCTTCGATTTGTGTTTCTATTCAGGTGCAAATGCTGTGCGCCAGCAACCGCCTAAATTCCATGCCTCCATGCTGCATACTCTTTGAATCGGGATTAATTTAACCAGCCCAGTGATTTGTATCTTTCATGGTAGCTTAAGTTTTCTTCTACTACCGAAGAAAAGCAGTCGAACTGGCGGCACAAAAATGCAACTCGGAGATATTTAAACAACTGTGCAGCAAGAGGCTGTGGTGGATACGAGTATGTAATTATGCGAGCAATCGTTGGTCGAGGTAGATAGTTGGCGACATGGATTCTTGGCTGCTGGCAGGCTCTGTTTTGGTGTGTACATTGATCACAATCACATATTAGTGGATAATTAATAATGCTTTGTCGGTGTGTATTTTTGTTAACACCTCGGATAATAATTAGTTTGGCTTTTTGTCTATGCAAGACGCTATGATTAGACTATTTGTGGCATAACTACTGTAGGTTTTATGCACACGTAGTCTTCAAAGTAGATTGCAGTTATCAATTTGTTTAGATTATATCCGAGGTGCAGACGAAATGCTTGTGTGTACCTTTCATTCAAGTTGTTTTCTGTTTAGAGACTTATTGTCAAAACAAAATTTATTAATAAGTATTTAGCTTTTCTATGCAATAAGATTCTTAGACAAGAAAAAAAAGGGACTTAGGTCTTGTCATTAAATTTCGAATTGTTAAGTTATGCTTGGAATTTTATTATCATTCGTGAGGACTCTTTATCTCGCTGCATTTTAGATTTTGTTATAAAGGAATAGAATTTTTAAGGCGAATCAAACTTGGGCTTAACTTTTTCATGACGAAGTGTTACAAACGGCTACGAGGAAATTTTCCAAGTTTTCTAATAATGCTTTCAGTAAAATGAACCAATTAAGAGCTGTACATTTCTTGTGACAAAAGAGGCTCGCCATCATTTCGATGAATGATACATACTGATCCATATACTTTTTTCTACTTGGCGAAACATCATTGACCAATTTCCGATGGGATTTGGGATTTACTGAGTTGCGTACTTATCAGGCCATTGATCCATGGAGCAACTGATCCATGGAGCAACTGAGTGTAAGCTAAATCAACATTCAATCCTTTATATTCCGGGTACGCTGCTGCCAGGTGGCCAGGAAGAGTTTCTTTGTATCCACGATTGCTTGATATTTGATATTTGTTCGGTCTTCCATTTTTCGTAAGCCTGCTGGTTGAGATTCGAGGAAATTCTAAGCTGGAACAATGTTTGTTTATCCATTTTAGGGTTAGGTACCCAAAAAAAAAATGTCTACAAATTGCAACTCAACTTAGCGCCTAAATAAGACAATTAGATTCATGGACCAACTGAATAACTTCTTAAAGTATGCAATTATTTCGTCGATCAAAAACAATGTAAGAGCTCGAATTCCAATTAAAAAAGTTCGTGGCTACATTTTTCTTAATCCGAAAAAAATAATAACAATACCATTTTCTAAAAAAAAGTTATTAAAAAAATCATTTCATATGATTTTAACGTGTGTTTTAGTTATGTCCCAGCATTTCAATGAATCACTCAATCACTCAGTGGGTTCAAAGATGTAAACATTGAATGACTTGGAATTCGGAATTCACACTAACACCATTACATTTTGACTTTCATCAACGAGTTCTGAACTCGGTTTGAGACGATTTGTCGCATGAATTTGGCAAAAAAAAAAATGTCAGAATCAAAGATTCTCCAATTTCTTTATTAAGTCTGAGTCAAATAATATTTCAAGCTTGTGGCGTTTTAAATTATTATTTAGATAATTTTTATAATTTTTTTTTAGATTTTTTTTTTTTTTTCAAAAATCAATGCTTTATTGAGGAAAAATAGATATAAATTCAATATTCAAAGTATTGCCCATCGCTAGCCACATATTTTTCCCATTTTTCTGGCAATTCATAGATACCCATTCTGAAATATTCGACGGGTTTGGCCGCAATCCACGAATCGATCCATTTTTTGACATCATCGAAATGACGGAAGTGGTGGTCAGCCAGGCCATGTTGCATCGATCGGAAGAGATAGTAATCGGATGGCGCAAGGTCTGTACTATACGATGGGTGGGGTAGGACATTCCATTTGAGCGTTTCAAGGTAAGTTATGACGACATTTGCAACATTTGGCCGAGCATTGTCATGTTGCACAATAACTTTATCGTGTCTTGCGACCGTTTTTCCTTCAGTACTCGGCTCAAACGCATCAGTTGTCGTCGGTAGACCTCGCCTGTGATTCTTTCATTCGGTTTTAGCAGCCCATAATTCAAACACCCTTCTGGTCTAATTAAATGCCCAGCATAGCTTTCAGGCCATGAATATTCTGAACGGCCGTCGATGTTGAGGCATGTCCGGGGTATCCATACGTTGCCCGACGTTTTGGATTATCGTAATGTACCCATTTTTCATCATCAGTGGCAAAAAAGACTTCTTTTTGTGGCGTTCAAGCAGCATTTCGGACATGCAAAATCGGCGTTCGCCGTTTCGTGGCTTCAATTCATACGGCACCCAATGTCCTACCTTTCGGATCATTCCCATTACTTTTAAACGATCGGAAATGGTTTGCTGAGCGACGCCAAGTGATTTTGCAAGTTCTTCTTGCGTTTGTGATGGATCTTGATCGAGCAATGCCTCCAATTCATGGTCTTTTTCACCTAAACACCTTTGAACCGCTTAAACTACCGCTGACACATTCTAACGTCTATAGTATAGCCCGGGTAAGCTTCAGTAAGCAATTGATGCCTTTCGGTTGCTTTTTTCTTTAAATGACAGAAGCATATTAAAACTTCCCGCAAATGTTGTTTTGATGGCACGAATGTAGACATCTACAAAAACTTGTGCGTTTTCACTTATGACAAACCTAGACTGAAATAATTAGACAATGACATGAAGTTTCTGAAGTGACAGCTGTCATGGTCAAAATTCACCTCAGAGCAATCGATATGAAGTTGTCTGCAATAACGACATTTTCAACCGGTAGTCCTATTATATAAATATATAAGTAAATAAATAAATAAATAAAGTTCACGTAGCAAAAGTACAGCCTTAGTAAAATTTGTTATTAAGCTTCTGTATTCGTTCTGAAATCATTTCAACATTCGCTCTTTCGTGTAGCTCTATGGTGGACTGGTCACAAGGAAGATTAAGCATCATTCGAAGAATTTTGTTTTGAGACACTTGTAGGCGTTTGATGTGAGATTTTGCACTGTTCCCCCAAACAGGGCAGCCGTATAGAAGAATAGCTTGAAAAATCACTTTATGGATTATTGGCTTATTATCAATACATGGCTTTGACTTTCTATTGAAAAAATGCATATAATAAATTAATGGCTCTTTTTAGTTTTCCAAGCGATCTAAAAATATGTTCCTTGAACGTTAATGTGGTGTCAAGATAGATACCTAAATATCACACCAAGCTCTCCCACTCAATACTTTTTCCAGCAGCCTAAATTTGGCTAATAGGGAGAAAACAAGGTTTCCTCTGTCGGCTGAAAAATATTGCTTGTGTTCTGTCACCATTCAATTTTTCAATATTTTCAACTTGTTATTTCTTTTAACTTTTAATTTTCTATGTAGAAGTTCATTCTTAAATTAAGGAATTATAGTGTCTTTCAAAGGCGCTGTTAAACTATTTAATTAATAATTTTTTATTAATTTTTGTATTTGTTATGCATATGTATTTATTTATTTATTTATTATGTATTCACTGATTTGTTAATCACATTTTTAGTATAATTATCTATTTACTTATATTTTTTTAAATTTTGGACAGCACATGACAGTTAAATAATCTTACATTGAAGGTTTTTTCTCGTAGTTTTCCTTCAAATGTTGATGCTTTTTTCACTATTTTTATATATTTGTAAAAAAAAATAATAATACGAAAATAAAAATATCTATTTATTTATTTCTCTATGAGCAGCTTATAGGTCATTCCAATATTCGTGGTAAGACGAGAGATTGACGTACAAAAAACACTGACAATTTCCTCCTTTTTCGATGACTAGAAAAATAAAAAAATCTAAAGAAGAGGGAACATCTCTCAATATTTCGAAGGACGTGGACAATTTTCAATAAAAATGATATAATACAAATTGCATAAAAGCCTTTTTATAAAATACTCAATAAATAGAACCAAATACAAACCTTTTTTACCGATCCAAGAGCATTGAGAAGAGAGCTACAATTCAATTGCGAGGACCCTTTTCTATTTTGCCTTTGCTTATCGAATTTATTGTTACATGAAATCTAAACAAAAGGATCAAATATTCCTTCGAGCACTACCAAGGAATTCCAATTAGCTAAACTTTATCCCTGCATCCGATCATTGTTCCCGGCCCAACCAATTGTTTTATCCACCACCGAGGCCAAAGTTAAATTGAAAATAAATTGAATTACATTTTTCCATCTGCGTATGCCAGATTCATCCATATGGGCGGCCAGTGTTTGCTCGTATCGATCTTCGTACACACATGCGCTGCGAATTGAGTGCAGATCCATTGGGGCACTACCCCGTTTAATCTTTTCACATTCGCCTTTTGCATCCATAACATCGGAGGCGATCGGTTTTATGATCTAGTAATTGGCATTGCAATTAATTACATGAAAAACTAGACTCTCAAGCTGAACTCGAGACTCGAGCGAAGAAATCAAAGGAGAAGGGTGGTGCAAGGAAAATCGGGAGAATGTTGAACATAGGCGAGTTGGAGTTTGACCAAGTTCAATGGCTTTGTGGGTGGGCTTGGAGTGAATTTAATTGAAACACGCCCCGGTTTTTGTTTGAAACAAAGATGCAAAACATTTGATTTTTTTGTTCATGCTCTAGATGGTTATGTATGATTGGATGCTCGTCTAAAGCTAATCGCTCGATTGCAGTGTTTTTCAGTTTCCACTTTATAACTGAACAAGCTTCCAAATTTTGAAATATGCTGAAGATGCAGCGATCAATTCAGACATTAAAAAGATGCTCCTAACTATCTCGGCGAAGGCATTTAACATCACAGAAAGGGTTTAAGTGCGAACCAAATCTTTTGGAGAACCAGGTCTCTGAAGTGCCAAAGAACGGGAAACGTCTCGGAAAAAGGTGACACGGCTGATACTCACCGATATCGAGGCCTCAAAGCTTGCTTAATCAGAGTACAAACTGAGTCGGATTGAAGACTGCGTTCTCGTTGTGAAAGTCGGAAACCGCCACTGAACCAAAAGCGCTGAAATGTGTTGTTTTGTGAATAATGGAATGGATGACTTCTGATGCTGATTATTTCGGTGAATTGAGCTTGGCTTTAGTGGTTAGCGCAGAGTGTTGAATGCCAAAACACCGAGTTTCTTAAGTTCTTTCCCAACTTATATCTGCATGAAGATGCATTACGAAAACGCATCCAAAATCTTTTTGGGAGACGCCTCCTGGCCGAAATTTTTTTAGCTGGGCTTAAAGTCGTAAATCTTTTTCTTTTGAGTACAAAAACGTAATCCAAGTGAGGGGCCGGTGAACTACCTACAGTTTCATCTCATCTCAACAGTTTCATTAGAATGAAATTGTTTTTTGCATGCTCCGAAACAAGCCAAAAATAGTGCTGTCGCTTTTCGCTCAATGCATGATTCAGCATTGCAACAAGACATATTAAAAAAAGAAAATTGAAATAAGTGGCGAAGAAAAAAAAAATTGTGACAACACTGCGAAGCGAACCCGAAATTTTACTGACCAGCGCTTTAACCACTCAGCCGCGATCACCGTACGAACTGCACCGATTATTAATTTGAAAGATTATTATTGAGGTCAGTTAGATTTGATTTGAGCGTGATGAAGAAATATTACAGCTAATATTCAAATTCAAACAAATAAGATTGGCGTAAGTGGCAAAAAGATAGGCTTCACGAATTGCTTCAGTACATGTGAGTCTAATTTGAAAAATATTAAATAATCACAGATAGAAGAACCTTACGAAATAAGAACAAAAATAACAACTACAGAGAACCAAAATACGTACACAAGTGACAATAAGACATATATTTGGTGCCTCAAGCCTTACAGCTAAGCAACAACTGATCTATTGAAGGGAATTTCTGAATTCTTTTTTCATCCAACCAAGCATTGAGTTGCTGTATTGGAAATAATATTTATGTGTTGTTTACACTCAAGTTTCTTGTCCAACACAAATTGTATTCGAAAGATGGTGAGCTTTTATGTATTAAATTAATAACATTACACGTGTTCAAATTTAAGAACAAACAATTCTTGGTAGACCACAAATATAATGCATCAAGTTATTTGTAAACAACGACGGCCCCAAGTGTCTACCTTGTGGTACCCCTGATTTAATAGTTAAATTGCTCGAGTTACAATCATAAAATATTACAGAATAAGATCTATTTGTCAAATATGAAGCCAATTTTGTTTAACTTTAAAAGTAAGAAGCGGTGGGAAAGCTTATCAAAAGCTTTACTAGAATCAGTGAATAAACAATCTGCTTTATTTGTAAAATTAAATGCGCAGTATTGTGTGAGCACAAGTAAAGGAGTCGTTGTAGATCGATCTTTCACTAAATTTACAAAAACCATATTTATTAGCGACAATTACAGACTTAAAGTAAAAGTACAGGAATTCACAAAAAAATGATTCGAACAATTTAGGTTTCGCTGACAATCTCGCGATTGGACGAGAGTTGTGGATGTCATCTTTTCGACCCTTCTTATATGAAGGAATTATAAATGGCATCTTTCCAGGCAACAGGAAATTCACAGTCGGACAAAGATTAATTGAACAAAGCAGAGAGTGGACTTTGATCAACACATTTTGTTTGCGACAATAGATGGATCATGATTAGATATAGATTAAATTTGGTCATTTTCATCAAGATATCTACAGCTAGGTTATAACATACTGAGTAAATTCCTAAACATTAAAAATCAGACCATCAGTCTAAGTAAGAGCATTTAACAAGATAAACAAGAATTTAATTTTACAAAATCAGTTCTTCCACAATTGAATTCAAAATCTTCAAATGTATCGTGAATACTGTTTTCTTGCCCAATGTTTTTTCTGATCCTCCTCCGACGAATATGTATATTGTTGCAAGCTACGATCACATGAATTCAGCCCGAAATTTAAATTTCTTAATTTTAGTGGTATACAACATTGGTTTGACTTTCTAGAAACACATTTTATAAAATTGTAAAAAAATTGTAATTTGACTAATTTTAACAGTTCGCATAAAATTAAAATCTGTCGATCTTCACAGATTTTTTCAAGAAAGTTTGGTGAATCTATGCGATAAAATGCACCTTGATTTCTGAGCGACAACAAATTCTTCTCAGTTAGAATATCTTCCGATTTGATTTGTGCATCAAAAACCTTCTTGACATCACCTTTCTGACCTGATGCAACTCTTTTCTCGACGTCATCCACTTGTATTCGGTTTCATTATTTCTTAGAGCACCTAAGAGCCCCTTCTGCTTCAGCTACAAGAATATTGGTGGGTGCTTGTCTATCGGTGTTTGAGACAATTCAAGTCACTCAAAACTCCATTCTTTTCAATAATTCCCAAGTTTCATTTAGGCAAATGCTTTCATCTTAAATTGCGTAGCGTGGGTATGTTCAAAAATTGACTCATATTACAAATGACGAATATAAAAATTCAAAAAAAAAAACAGCAGTTAGATTACAACTCTATCAACCTTCGAGGCAAACTTTTCCCGCTATCAATAGGCGGTCCAATTACTAAATAACACATTTTATGCATCTAATGGATTCGAGCAATAAACAAATAATACAACTGGACAAATTATCGCATGTTGAAAACCGGAATTTGAAAGCGCATAACACTTTCACGCTTTTAAAATCTTGAATCAAACTCGCACTCATGCTCGTCGTAAGTCTATGGCAAGTACACCTCCAGCCAAATTTCGGCTAACCAAATGATTACGCATGGCGTGTTGCCTTACGACGAGTTAGACTTAATGAACACTTTGCCAAGGAAACATTTTTATTGGCAAAATAATTGGTAAAATTGTTGGTTCATTAGAGCCATGTTTTCGTAGCAAATCGTTGGACACTCAATAGGAGAGGTCGCCTTGAGGCGTTTCGCACTCAGCGGTTAGACAAGCGTCCTCTTGACTTGCTGTTCGCCCCCAAGTGGGTGTGCTGTGGAACTAGTTTGTCCTTAGTTTTTGTGCGTAATCTAGTTGAATTGGATTTGAATATTGAATTGTATCGGTAATGAACCGAGCACTCTACGACTGACCATTGAACAGATTTAGATGGCAGTTTTGGTTAATTGCGATAAATTTACAATGGGTATTTGGATTCTGCTGGAGTTAAGGAACTAATATTAACCGTTTTGCATCTGAGCTCAAGATCGCGTACTACTCTCACGATTTTCTTTTCGAGACTAGAACAACATGTCACAAAAGAAGCGCTGGAAGTTCTCGTAACGCTTGTTTCGATGAGATTACCGCCGGTATGGATGATGATGTTGGGGATAAGCCATCAAAGTCCACGTCAACGAGACATCTTGGCCAATACAATGTTTAAAGTATCAATCTCGTCTAAAAAACATACATTCACACATACGTTGTGAGCTTCAATGGCAAAGTGGAAGATAAGTGACGAGGCTGCCGAGCAAAGCAGATCCATAACAAGGAGTTATTCCTTGATGAAGAAGGACCGATCACTGACTGACCGCTCCTGACTTTCATTGTCATATTTGATTTGAGAACAATCCACAGACTTGGAAGGCATAAAAAGAATGTTCGCTCGAGCTTGCACCGAAACGATCCGAAGTTAATTGAATTTGAATTTGCGTTGATGACGTCATCGAATTCTTATATTTTTTACGAAGGATCACAAATGCTTGTCACCACTGGAATATTTATTTTGTGCGACCAGGTATAATAACAACGAAAAAAAGATGCCAAGTGTGGGTTTGCCTCTCCCATGAAGGGTTCCGCATCGCACTTCATAGCATCGCAGATTTGCGATTTAAAAAAACACATTTCTGTCCGGGGAGCCCCTTTATCTTTAACTTTATATCATTTTATATTATATAAACATTCTGTGATAGACGGACGTTTGGACGGACGCACATTGGAGGCTAAGTAATAGTTCTGTTGACACCCTTTGGGTACGGAACCCTAAATATGAAATATAAACCAAAAATTAGTATATAAAACAATTTCAAAAACAAAAAGGAAGGCCCGACTTGCATGCGTTATAATCAAGGTTAAGCAGACAATTTCTGACACAGTTGTTGAACATCCTAGAAGATTTTATTGTTTTGATTATAAGTGGAAGTTTGTTAAAAAGGCGGCGAGATGAAACCAAACAAAAGTAACAATTCAAAAAGTTTCTACACTGATTTTTAACCAGTACAGATGACGGACAGAAAGATCATTCACAATTCGAAAGATAGGATAACTGGGATGACAACTGTGCTTTCTTACAGCTTACAAGTCCTGAATTTGAATTCATATATACACTTCTCGCCTTTATATTTTGGAGCCTCAATTTGAAATACCCTGGTAAATAGCTCGCAATATCTATTAATATTTGCAAAGCTCATTTTTGTTAAGCCCAGAGCACAAAAGTACAAAAGTACAAAGACTTTCTCGATCTGCTTCTTGATCATCACTTCTTCCATTTTATGGTCAGTTTAATCGACCCACTGAAGCGGCTATTCCGGCTATTGTGACTAAATTTCGCACCAAATTTACATTGTTGGACATTAAACCACAAACACGCTTACATAGAGTGCGAACTGAAGAAAATGTCGCAGCTGTATCGGCCAGTGTTAATGATGACCATCAATTATCGTTTCGTCGCCGTTCGCAGCAATTGGGCCTCTGTTACTCAACAACGTGGAAAATTTTGCGGAAGGATTTAGGTATGATCTCAAAATTTAGTTGGTGCAAGAATTGAAGCCGAATGACCTACCGCAACGTAAAATTTTTGGTGAATGGGCTCTTGGAAAGTTGGCCGAAGATCCACTTTTTTACCGAAAAATTGTGTTGAGCGACGAAGCTCATTTTTGGCTCAATGGGTACGTAAATAAGCAGAATTGTCGATTTTCGAGTGAATATCAGCCAGAAGCATTGTAAGAGCTACCAATGCATCCAGAAAAAGTCACAGTTTGGTGCGGTTTATGGGCTGGTGGCATCATTGGATCGTACTTCTTCAAAGATAATGCGAATCGTAACGTAACTATGAATGGTGAGCGCTACCGTGAGATGATATCCAACTTTTTTTTTGCCAAAAATGCAAGAGCTTGACTTGCATGACATGTGGTTTCAACAACACGGTGCCACATGCCACACAGTACGCGCAACAATGGACTTATTGAGAGGTGAGTTCGGTGAACATTTTATTTCACGTTCGGGACCGTTCGATTGGCCTCCTAGTTCGTGCGATTTAATGCCTTTAGACTATTTTTTGTGGGGCAATGTTAAAGCTCATGTCTATACAGACAAGCCCGCTTCAATTGACGCATTGGAAGACAACATTGAAGCATTTATTCGTGAGATACCGGCCGAAATGTTGGAAAGAGTATGCCACATTTGGACTAAGCGGATGGACCATTTGAGGCGCAGTCAAGGTCAACATTTGCATGAAATAATCTTCAAACATTAAATTTTATGGACCGTAATATCGATTCAAATAAAGATTTCATGCATTTTTCTGAATTTTATGTGTTTTTTTTTTTTGAAAAATTTTCCTATAGGTCTTCAAAAATCACCCTTTATCATAATCGGTATCACAAAATAGATCACATAGATCTCCGAAAGTAGGGAACAGAATGGGACACAATATAGAACCTTGAGGAACTCCCAATTTAAAAAAAAAAAAATTTACTTCTTTCTTCACCAACCTATACCCTTTGGGATCTGTTCGAAAGTTGAGACCTAAACTAATCGAGCATAAACCCGGAATGAGCTACGGTTAGCAAAGGGTCTTTAGCTTAAGCCTCACTTGAAAAGGTTGCGAAAGGCAGATGAAACCACATGCGATGCCCATGTAACTCGTCGAATGTACTAAACAAAAACTCAAAGACGGAAATGCCGATATTGTTTAACTAATGCGCGAATTTCGATAGATAAATCAGCGATCAGTTTCAAATTTGAACTCAGCACACCATCCACAGTATGAACTGTCAGTTAAAGATCTAACTTCGATTATAGTTTGAACTAAAATTTACTTTCCTAGTTTAAACTGGATCAGTCGAGGCTGGCGATGAGATCGTTTGAATGATCTGGATAAAAGGGTAAGGCTACAGTTGAAGCCCCACGAAAAAATGGATAGTCTTGTGTAGTAACCGAATATTAAAAAAAGTGAACAAGACAACTTCAAATATTTTTCCAGAATGCATCTAAAAACGTTCAGCATAAATCTTATTGTACAAAATTTATTCTTTTCGTTGACCTCTATTCCAAGATTTACCTCCATCTTCCACTTTAAGCCACTGCACATTCCTGAATCGAGAGTTTTCATGAGGCATAACCTGAATTAAGAGATTTTGATTTCTATCCAAGCACAAAAATCTCAGATCCTCCTCCAGTGAACGATCCACTTAACCACTTTGCTATGCCTGCACAGAAATACAATACCGACTCCGATAACCCTCTGCGATAAGAAATTAACAAATAAATTCGTGATACCCGATAGTATCAGTTCTGTTTCCCCCCACCGACTGGCACAACCTTAAACTAAAACTTGAATTCTTCCACAGCAAGGATACAACAACATCGAACCAAAGTCCTCTAGGAGGCAAACACAGAAATAATTGAAAACATGCATAATTACAATTGCACAATTCGAATTGTTTTTTAAGGGGGAACCCAAGTCCCACTTCCTGCACTTTACTTTGCTGCTTGCCATTAGCGACCTAAAAAAAAAGGAAATTTAATTATAACTCCACCAGCAGCAAACCAAACGGGAGCTCTGATTGTTGGTGGGGGAAACCTACTGCGCACTGATTCAATCACAGGTGAGGTAGTTTTGGTTTTGATTTCGGTTTCGGTTTTCTGTTCTCGGGAGCCTCCGGAGCAGGTTTGCACACCGAAATCGGAATGTCTATCGAGGATCGCGGCATGCTTGCTGCCTAGTGCACCAGCAGCATAGTGCTTGGTGTTTTACTGCCAGCAGGGATTTGTTGTCAATTCATGTAGAGTCTAGCTTCAAGGAATGCTTGTAACCTCAATGAAACTGCAGCTCGACCATGAATCTCAAATGGCCAATTTTTTTCGAATTGAGGAGCAAATTTTTAGCATAAAGATTTATCGCATGGAAAATGATCTCCTTCGGACTTGAGATACCTTACAACAGATACGTTTGTTGTGAAACAGAAGTCTATCGGTGCACTTTTGGGCGGACTGGCTTATACTTTGGGGCCACCAAATATATTAAGTTGAAATTGGCTCAAGCATTATGTTGCGCAAGACGCAGTTTGTATGAAACTGGAACAAGATGAACGTGTATTCGGGGTATCGATAGAGTCGCGTTTATTCTCATTAAGATTGCACATAATTGTGGTTTGGTTTAGTGGATAATGGATGCAGGAGTGCATGCCACAATCTTGATGGATTCTTAATTTAATCTATGACTGGTTGTAGATGAAATTATTATACTGATCATATAACTTGTCATTGGTGTTGTCAGAACAAGTCACAGTGACATTCAAGGGTTTGCATAACTAATAAAGCCAGTCACAATTAATCGCAATCTTAGGTTGATGAATTACATTAAACCTTTCGGACCAAGTGCGCAGTAACTTGTTAGCTTAAATTAAAAATTGCTGTTTTATTAATTGCATATAAATATAGAATAACTGAAATTAATCACTTGGTACGACAGGTCGAAGAAGAATGCTTCTAATGATAAAAAGGGTTCACTTTTACGAATTAGTTTATGAATCATTCGCTGAGCTACGCGCTTCATAAAACTGCTGCGTGGTACACGAAAGGGGCATTCCTTGAGGGTGATAAAAAAGGTGGTGGGTAGTTTTATCTTATTATTAATTAGCACAGTTTACGCAGATATCATTGTGCGAGTTCCAATGATGATATTCCTTTTTTTGCTTTAATAAAGGCTATGGTGTACGGGACGTATTTAAGAGTTTAAATAGACTAGAATTTGAATGCTTTTAAGGCTTTCCTCATCTTCATGCTTTCGCTTGGATGTTGCTTTGTCTTGATATGCAAAAAAGATTAACAAAATCTAAGCCCATACTGTCAAGGCAACTTACCATTTGTTCGCAACGTTTGATTTTTTTTTATTTGCCTACATTGCCAACACTTTTTTGGATAATTCATATTTCATCTAAAAAAAATTGAACTTGTCTACACGTTTGAAAACTACTACTATGCATTTGGATTTGTAACTTAAGATTTACTTCGTTCATCTCACTGTAAAATTTAAGTCAGCTTACCATGGAGTGTCACTGCATCGAGAGCAATTCGTTGCATGGTTTGCAAACTGCAAAGTGTTCTGGTAGTTTCATTGGTCTATAGTTCTTTAGTTCATTTTGGCTATTTTGCGTCTTGGTGATGTGAATTGTAAATTGGCGATAAACAATTCAAGCAAAATCATTTTTAAAGGTTTGCTTTTTATTATCTCTACAAAAAACGTGGCATGCCATGATGTGAGTTTCAGTGAGCAAAGAAGTTTTTTTTTTTTGTAAAAGAACACACGCGTACAAGGGGTTAGGACTACCCTTAAAATGTAAATACATAACGCGAGTGGAAGGGATTAGGGAGGAAATAGGGATAAGTACTGATGCACATTGTTTTGAATTTCTGCAGATTGTAATGAGTGGGAAATACCGAGCGTGCTAGAGCGTTCCACATTCGTGTTGTACGGCTAATAAACGAGTCTCTATGCTTGACTGTACGTCCGAAGTTGGGCTTGAGGGTGAACTGATGAGCATTCCTGGCGAGACGGGTGTTACGATGAAAGTGATAGGAGGGTGGAATGCAGCTGGCTAATTCGCTAGAGCACTGCTTATGGTAGAAGCGAAAATCAGTGTTAGACAGAAGACGTTACGACGGTGGTGAAGAGAGTCAATTGACTTTGTAACATTTTTGTCCCCTATGAGTTTTATCGCTCGATTTTGAATTCTATCAAGCAGGCTCAAAATGGTCTTTGGAGCGCCTGCCCATAAATGGGAGTTGTATTCCAGTTTGGGGCGAATGTACGCTTTATATATGGCAGCCAGATCAGATGGGGTAAAGTATTTCTTGCACCGCTTCAGGAAACCTAAACATTTCGCAGCATTTTTGGCGATAACGGTTGTGTGATCATTCCAACCGAGGTTCTTATTGATACACATACCAAGTGCTGAAAGTTTTCGGCTTCAGCAATGCATGCGCCATTCATGGATAATGGTCGAGGGTTTTCGTTTCGCTTTAGTGACAGAAGACAGCATTGAGTTTTGAAGACATTAAATTCCACTCTGTTCGTAGAGCCCCATGATTGTATACTGTTTATATCGGAATTTAATGAGTTAATCATACGCTGCCGTTCCATTTCCAAGGCCGAAGATGAGGGACATGAATTTGAAAACGAATATGAAAAACTGATAGACTTATCATCAGCGAATGAGTGAATTGGATTAGATAAAGCAGACAGAAGATCGTTAATGAGGATTAAAAAGAGAGTCGGTGACAAAACGGAGTCCTGGGGAACACCAGCGTTTATATGGTGGATATCAGACTTGGCACCGTCCAATACAACTTGAATTAAACGGCCCGAAAGAAAGTTTCTAATCCATTGAATGACAGATTCTTCGATATCAAATGCACGCATTTTCGGAAAAAGAGCCTGGTGCCAAATTCTGTCAAATGCTTTAGAAATATCAAGCGCAACAATCTTGCTTTCACCAGAAAGATGTAGAGAGTTGTTCCACTTTTCGGTGAGATATACCATCAAATCACCAGTGGATCTTTTGCTACGAAAACCGTACTGCCGGTCATTGAGGAGTTTTCGTGTTTCGAGAGATTTCATTAGCTGACGGTTTATCAGCGTTTCCATGACCTTGGAAAACAGGGACGTTAGTGCAATGGGTCGATAGTTGGAGGGAGAAGAAGATTCGCCTTTTTTAGGGACGGGTTGGACAAATGCTGTTTTCCATCTACTCGGGAAGAGACCAGAAGAGTAGGACAGATGAAAAAGCTTACGCAATGGTTTTGCCAACGTGGAAGAACACCTCTTCAGAAGAATGGGGGGAATACCATCTGGATCAGCGGATTTATGGATGTCAAGATCTTTGAGTACTCTTGCTACTGAACGAGTGCGGAAATAAATCCGTCCCATGGAAAAGTTGACGTGCTCGAGTACAGGAGGCGGCAAAGCAAGTTCTTAAAGTGTTGAGCTGGCGGCAAAATGGGCCGCGAGAAGATTTGCTTTGTCCACAGAGCTGACAGCTGGGGTGTCATTTTAAACAAGTGTTGGGATGGAAGATGAGACACAATTTTTTACATTCTTCAAGAAAGACCAAAAGCCCTTGCTACCCTTGGGACATTGTAACACTTTTTGTCTCAGATTTCGTTCGTGGGTAAATTTTGCACATCGGATTTTAGCATTGCAGTCATTTCGAGCTTGTTTGTACTTTTTTCGGGTTTCTATAGATGTTCGGCGTGGTAACGTATTGTTGAAAAATCTATTTAATCTTATTATTGCACGCGGTTAAAAGTTGTAGTCCTCGCAGATCGATATCTTAAAACAAAGCAATCCACTGCAGCAATCACTCCAGAGTATCGTCTATTGTCGCTTAAAGTTTTTGTATATTTTTAGCGGCTCTCTTTATGGTTATTGCGACACAATTTCTTCATTCACCTAGATGTTGATATGGAAATGTACTAAGCAAGTTCGTTTGCATATTACAAATCACTTCTGTGCCGCTCGAAAATGTTCCTTCTATTCAGAAAAAACGACATTTTATTCATTCTTGTACCTTGCAATTATTTTATTGTCATTCAACAGTTTTGCACGGAATAGCCATCATTTATGACCAAAATGGATTAATGGCTTTGGTTCCAGCTAGAATGTGGTCAATGTGCTTAAGAACATGACAAAGTGGGCGATTATATTATATTTAAAGCAAGCTCAAATGTGTGCCGAAAATGAACTCTATATCGTTAAAGCAAATAATGCCGCTGCTTGGATAGACTTAAGTCCTAATATGGTCAATAACTTCTTAAACAGTGCTGACACCAAAATGTCAATACATCAAGAAGCTACCTACCTTTAACTTAGAAGAGGTGCCATTTAAATAGCGTGACTGTTGGACATATTTACGCTTTTGACTATTCTCTGGTTTAATTTAGCGACTATTTAATTTACTTAATTGCAAATGCTTAAAGCAACTTCAAAATCACGCCGGGTATTCAAAAATTCACAACGTCATCCTCATTCAGCATCATACTTATATCAGCTTATGACTAGTAAATTGTGCTTCACGATTCCATCGCTCGCGAGCAAAATTAAATCCGCAAAAGGTCGTAAACAATTTTTACATGATTCGTCAATCAATCAAATTAAATTACGTATTCTGCACTGACATTCCTACAATTCTCCTGCGATAAATGACTTGCCTATTGTTTGTGACCTCTTGTTTCCAATCCAACTGTTGCAAATTGATTCGTGATGCTTGCCGTATGACTAATGTAATCACAATTTATGTGACAAGTGTTTTGTGGCAAAAAAAAAACTTACTGCCAAGTGAGTCTTGAATAGTTCAATCTCTTTTGTAGCACTGCCACTTTATCCAATATGACAATCGAACCATTATGTTGTAATGATGGTGATTTACATTTACATTCATCATGTCATGTTGCACACTTTATGCATGAAAAACAAAAGAGTTGAGCAGCGAACTTTGCGACTTGGACAGCAGCCAATTCCAATTCATTCCTTTATCCAAAGCCAAGAAACGTCTTATTCTCTTAAAATTCCATCAATTTATTGCACCCGATCTAAGAATTCAATAACTCAACTTCAATGCACCCATCTGTGCGGTGTAATTTGTAAAAATTTGTTTATTACACGCCATACGACCATCATCGATAATTGACTCGAAATTGGCATTCTCTCGCAAAAGAACACCATTTTAAGCCCGGAATGAATAATGATCTGAATGATGAAAATGACGGCTGTTTTGCGCATTTGAATGGAAAACGTCATAACGACATCAATAAAATTCGCCCGTAATCTCTTTTCTCTGGCGCTTTAGGAAACTGCTGGACCTCCTCTTGTCTTGGTTCAAATGCAAATGCAAATTGCTACCGCAAAACCGAAGCTCACTCAATAGTTTGCAGTCGCATTGTGATATGAATGAGAAATATTTGCGCATGCGCCTCAGCTATAGCTGAAGCAACAGCATTCAGATACAAGCGTTCCAGTCCGAACATTTATCTTGGTCGTTGTCGTTTCGAAAAATGTACGTTTCAATGGAAGCAAAAATGTTCCCTTGGCTGTTGCAATGCATCCATCGATCTGAAGAGTTACAGTTGGGGAAATAAATGTAAACGGAAGAGGCCCGACGCGACGACTAACGATATAAATCCCAACTATACAATTATTACTATCGTGAAGAGGTTGATGCACAGTCTGTTCGACAAGTTTCTGGAAAATTAAACTGTTTAAAGTAAACTTTTACGTTGACTCACTTTGGAATTTAGTTCATGAACTTTCGTCAATTTTGTTTCTGAGAACGAAATATTTTTATTAAGCCAGAAACGAGCTTCATTGAAATGAAAATTCGATTCAATCTCCAGCGGTACACAAGTTAAATAAAATATTTTTCCTCAAAATCCCCAATGTACGGATAAGCAGAGGTAGAGATCTAGTGTGATCTTGTGTTGGATGAATTTTACCCAGGAGCGTATAGGTTGAGATGAATAGATTCGAAGTATTAAGCAAAAACTGTCCAGAAGATAGAGCATGAGCACTGTATTCAGCACCCAATTCAGTCGCAAGCCTTTGCATGATAATTTTTATGCTGAACATAAATTTAATGATACATGCTTTGATTGATTTCTCAAAATTCAAATTATTTTCGAAGATATCGGTATTTTGCTGACCCGGCATCCAAACTGGTTCGGCCGGAACTAATCAAACAAAAGACATTAGGGATTCTCCATCTACCTGAATCCATATTTCTCAGTAGAACCTTTTGACCATTGTATGTATTGTAATACAAGAACCCAAGGTGACTTGTATCTTTTATATTTAGTGTTCACTTACGTCCACCTGCTAACAGTTGAATTCTAACCTTCAAACCACGTGGACGTACATATGATCTGTGCTTGAAATAAAAATATTGTTAAATATTTTTTTTAATAAAATGGATAAAAAATCCTCAACGCAAAGGATTACGCGTCCAGATCAAAAGGCAATTTAACGGCACAAGAAGACACCAGTTTTACGGGTGCATCAAAGGAGGCCAGAGCTAATCGATATGAAGAGAGAAACACGGAAAATAGTTTTTTCGAAGTCGAGGAAGGTCCGATGTATGAAGCAGGAATGGCAGATTGAATAAATGTAAGTCTACAATATCATTTCATGACTTAGATTGCGAAAAACTTTACGCGAAACTTTAAACGCGTTTTTCTCGAAACTGTCTGTCTGTTTTCAAAACAATACCCACGATTTCTCAGGTTCTACTGGACTTATTTACCTGAAATTTTTGGAGAGTCTTCTTTACAGACTTGTCTATATCCGGAACTATCACGACCCAAAATTTTTTTACTTTTTTTTTTTAAATTGGAAACAGTCAAAAAAAGTGCTACAAAAATTGTTTTTTTAGGCAGTCGCCGTTTTGTGAAAAAAAATCTTTCCAACTTTTCCGTAGTCCCAGACATTGCGACATTATTCTAGATAAATTATCTTTTTTTTTTGGTTTCAGATTACTCGGAGGGTTGAAAACGTGGGTATGGTTACGCGCCAATTTTTTAAGACCCCCACTTCATTAACTGCTAATTTTTTGAAATTTTCAACTTTTTTTATTTTTTGATTTTCTTCTGTATTCTTGTTATGTTAATAAATAACTAATAAAAAAATTAAGCATAAAAATATTAATTGCTTTTTTTTATGAAACTTCAAAAAATTACAAGAAATTCATTCCTCTAGACTAGAAATACCCCCTTAAAGTTTTGAAATCATGTAAACTTGCTTTTATTTCTTAAGTTTTAGAACTACTCGAGCAGAAGTCATCAATCAATCAACGCCTTGAACGGTCAAATATATGAACTTAAAAGGGGGAAACGACTCCAAAGGCAGCAATTGTATTTGCGGGCAAAGTCAAAGCGTCAGTTTAATGGAAAGCATGTCTACAATCGCTTTGGCCAAAATCATTGAGTTTAAGTTCGAATGGCTTTCTTTCTCACTCACCAGCTTAATTATATTCCATTTCTTGACTTGGAAAAATGGTTTCGTGGTTAGAGATTTGCCAACAATGAAGATGTGGAGTGCGCGGGGCTGGGGATTGAAGATAATAAAAATTGCAAGAAAAAATTGTATAAAATTGTTTAGAGGAGATACGAGTAGCTGGCAATACACCGCCTGTAATGAAGCAACCATTAATCTAATCTTATCTAAAGTATACATTTTGTAGATTTTAAATGCTGTCTGGATCATGCTTAATATATTCATTCCGCTGCTCTACTCTATTACTCGAAGTTGAATAGAAAGAATATTATTACCACTGATTTGTTTCATACTTGGGAACGAATGAGTCACAAAGAACTTTTACCACAACAGACAGTGGCATTAAATCAGAGCCAAAAAAAGCTTTTTAAGAAGCAATGGCATTCTTTGCCAATCTCTTGAAAAAAAGAATTCATAGTTTAAAGGTATTCATTTAAAACTGGCTGTTTCGTTTGTATTGAATTTTAAAATACCACGCCTGTGCATTGTCACGATCTAAAATTATGTCAAAGCAACAAAATCAAGACTGTTTTTCGTTTAGCTTCCAAGGCTTGTTCATCTCTTCAAAAAAAATCAATATCTTCAAGCGACATTTTAGTAAAATTAATTAAACATCTTTAAGATAAGCGGTAATAAAAGGATTGATGGAAAATGTAAAAAGAGAAAAAGTTTAACAAAATATGAGCAGAACGCATGATTTCCATTTAATTTTGTCAAAAAGGATATTTTTGTTTTTTTTCTTCTTCGTATGTTAAAAAGAGATTCCGTATTCTAAGCCGAAACAAATTCCGTAATTTCAAACTCTATTTGCTCTTAGATCAAACTTACATAGTTTATATTCAAAGCCTTTTAGATTACTTCTAAAGCCAGTCTAAAATAGGAAGCTGCCTTTTCATACCAAGTGATCGCAAGCAGGCTTAGACTCAATTTTAAATCATGCTTTCATCATGTGACGAACTTCCCAGCAGAGAATACCATTTTTTGTTCAAACATATAAAATGAAGTGCGACACTGTTGGTAAAAGAACTATACCTAGGATTTTAAGGTGGTTCCAACATGTATGTATGTCCTCAAGGAGAGTAGTCATATGAGCCGATCGGAACCATCTTGAATATATTTCACAAATTATTCGTTATTTATAAATTTTCTCACAACAACAACAAGCTACCCTTGTAGGATAAGAAAGAGAACTGAGAAATTCCATAATGTTTTGAAATTCAAAGTTTTGTTTAACCCATTTATTTGCATTCGTTCAATTCGCAGTATTTTATCCGAAAAAAAGCAACTGCAATTTTTAACTTCCCATCAGGAAGTTCTTGTTTTGTTTTTTTGAAACTGCTCTGCTGTTAGTGTTAATTCTTAACAGCAGAGTTGATGACAGATGTTCTTCACAAGCAGTCAGACCATTATTGAGCTATTCTGTGATAGCGAATTTAATTTGATTCCAACTACAGAAAAATTCAAAATTTACACTTTAGTTTCTGCTTCATCCAGTGTGACTAACAAAATCAGATACAGGTAAAAAAAATAGCTCATTGTTTACAAGGGTTATTCTCCCAGATAGATTCCCCAATATTTTTCTTGTACACTCACTTGCAATGGCTAGTGTAACAGAAATGAAAGTCGTAATGCGACAAGTTAGGAATGCACTTCCTATTTAGGAAAAGTTGCGGACAGAAGTCACAGACAGATCCTCGAACTGGATTGGCAAATTAATAAATTCCAGTTCGAGCATTGAGTAATGGTCCACAAGGTTCCTTATAGTTTCATTTTTATCAGCTACTTACCGATGCGACAATTGTCAGGTAATACCGTTGAACTTTTTCGTAATCCAGCGTCTTAGCGACAGTCACCTGCGGATGTCAAAAAAGAGAAAACAAACGTTATTCAATGAAAACAAACAAAAAAATAAAAAATAAAAAATAAAATAAACACAGAGTGATGTTTAGACAGACTTCCAATAAATCTTTCCGATTGGATATGGTACCGTTCAGCTGAGGCTGAGTGTGTTCAGAGTACAGAGACGAACATATTTCATCGTTGTCTTAATTTATCAATTCTTGGATGGGATGGTATGGCTTCTGGGTATGACAGGCCATCGGATTCTGTATCCAATGATACCATTAAGGTTGAATGGTATCCATAAATCTGTTTGGATAATTCATTTTCATTAGGCGCACGAAGAGTCTCATCTTTAGTCGAGGCTTGGCCAGATTGGAGCACGCTACCAAAGTAGCAGTTTACGTTTAGTTGCCGATGGCTTTTGAGAAGATAAGAAATGACAGATGACTGTGATGGGAAAAGTAAATAACTTGGAAGTCATTTAATTGTGTGGAGATGGACTGCAATTGCAATTGCGATTGCGATTTTTATGTTCTGCAATGAGGTTATGTTAAATAGAACTGTCACTAAAATGTCATTCACATGATAGATTGCTTCGAGATGATGTAATGGTACAGATACATGCTGTGTTGTTTTGGAGATTCAGGCGTCAGTCGGACGATGTTGTAAGATAAATTTGCCTTTGATATCGTTAGGGCTTGTGAGGCAGTGAAGATACAAAGAAATCTAAGGGCAAACTGGTCCATCTGGGTTCCACTTCTGAAACGCTAAATCCGTGTCTTGGATGAAACTTTTACTTTTTCAAAGGACTCTGCATCTTTCTATCTGTTTTTTAAGTGGTTGAAATAACATGTTGGTTGGTTGGCTGGTTGGTTGGTTAGGATGAGTTGTGTTCCCCTATTTGTCCGGGGCTTTGCAAGTGGAGATCTAGGTTAATGTGTCCTGTTACCAGTCCTGCCATTAACCGTAGATTCCTTTTGCTGAATTCAGAGCCTGTTTCACTATCCTTTTACCCGGTTTGTCTATTAGCAAATTTTACTGTTGCATTCCTGAGTTGCCAATTGGTTTTTAGGTCTTTTGATAGTTGCAGTGGTATGCCTATGTCCTTCAGTTCGTCAGATTTTTCATTCCCCATTGCACCTTAGTGCTCCGGTACCCAAATTAAACTGACGCCATTTTGTGTTGCTAGTTTGTTTAGTCTTTGTTTGCACTTCTTAACTAGTGTCGATACTCATGCGGGTTTTGTAATGGCTTTGATTGCTGCAGTACCATCGGAGCAGATGAGTAATTGCTTCTCTCGTATATATACTATAGGTCGGTGACCTTTTCTACTCCAGTTAGTATTGCGAAAACTTTTGCTTTGAAAACCATTACGAATGGTTTCACATCTTTTGAAATTTAGATGGGTGGGTTCGGACAGTAAAATTGTCTCAAAGTTGTTTTTGAAGGTGAAAGTTTCCTTTTATAAGCCACTTTGGCGCTCCAGTTATGTTGTCATCGTCCTTACAACGTTCACAATTTTCCTATGCCCGATGTTTTTCTTCCATCAAAGTGAACCAATGTCTTGAGTCTGATGGTCAAAGGTTCTGTTTGTCTTTTCACTTCCAGTTGTACTGGTGTTATGTTTCGAATTGTTTCGACGGATGCGGTCGGCGTGGCGTTTTGTGTTGCAGTTATACCCAAGCATGGCGAGCGTTTTACTTTAGTTAGTCAATCGAAATCCACCATACTGTAATGCCGTACAGAAAGTTTGGTTTCATAATACAGTTGTATATCCAGTGGACCTGTTCTGGTTTCCGACCACAGGACTTTCCAAAGGCCCTCCTGCATATCCAATATGTCTTTTTGGCTTTAGTAGAACGTTCCTCCAGTTCCTCTAATCTATGGAGGACACTGTCTTTTATTTTAAGTTTAGTACCTTTTATCTCAGGGACCAAGACCTTTTTGCTACGGTTTACATTGAGTCCGTTTTCAATCGCCAATGTTATAATGGTGTTCATTTCCATGAACTAGGATTGCTAGATCGTCTGCATATGCGACGTATTTGGCACATGTTACCTCATGTTTATTAAGAAACTTTTTCATCACTAGTGCCCACAAAAGAGGTGATATAATTCCTCCTTATGGTGTCCCTCTTAGGTCGTCACCTTCCCTTGCTACTTGCCACTTATTGATTTGTCTCTTGTAAGTGTAGGTCAATAGAGCGTCTACCATATTCGTTATTTTGAAATTATAAAACACCGCTTAGTTGTCCACAAACATGCCCACGACTTATTTCTTGTATTCGAAAGCATCCTCAATTGTTGAAACTACTTTGTATAATGCGGTTTCTGTGGATTAGACGATATGTTGGACTTGGGTCAATCGCTCAGTAAGTTTTCGGTTGCACTTAATTCGGTTCGTAAATAACGAGATAAGAGTTAGCGTTTCTGAGGCCTTAATATTGCGTCTGAACGTTTTTCAGCGTATATATTTTAATTACCGATTTTTTTAGCATAACACGTTTTTAAAGTATAAATGTTCTTAACTGAATTCAAATCAGTAAAGGACTTTAAAATGACTTCAAAAAACACTTGAATGACTCGAATTCATTTGAATACAATCTTTGAGTTCACTAAATGGAATTACCAATCAATGACTTCAAGATGAATGTTGAGTTCTTATTTCGAAGTTAAAGTATGATTTTGAATTCTATGATCAAGCAATAAGAAAAACTTTTTCCTGCCACTGCAATGATTGCGTTCTTTTACAACTCTGTTAAGGTCGCAATTGTGACCCTAGTGCAGCCAATTATTATTTATTACTTATCACTTATTTATTACTATGCTCACGTAAATAACAATTAACGGAGCCTTAAAAGTATTAAACAATAAATTCTGTTCTTCTTCGTTTTAAGTGTTTAGAACAGACTTAAGTGTAGTAAGAACAGACTTGGTGGCCCATCTGAAGAGTTCATTTGTTTGTCTTTAAATATTGACTCC
The DNA here is from genome assembly GCA_963555765.1 of Orthonevra nobilis. Lineage (NCBI taxonomy): Eukaryota > Metazoa > Arthropoda > Insecta > Diptera > Syrphidae > Orthonevra > Orthonevra nobilis. The sequence goes on from OY743225.1 coordinate 11,851,353, forward strand.
GTTTTCGGTCTCTATGCTTGTATTACAGCATTTGTTTGATTAAGGCATCCTTTTCTAAGCCCCATTTTGACGTATTTCATCGTATTTCTCCTTTCAAGGTTACAGTACCGGCTGAATGTGTCACACTCTTCATAAAGACTTCCATTAATCCTATTCGATCAAGTCTTTTTTGCAGCTGCAGTAAATTTTTATTAATGTTTGACCCGACTTTGAGAACAAGACTTCCTGTTTATTCTATATAGATGGAGCATTGTTTTTAAACTTGCCAAAATTGCACTGCATAGGAAGAAGAGAAGTTTCAAATTCGTACCGTGTGGCTAAAAAAAGGATCCGTTTACTTGACTTGCTCCTGTGAATTTTGTCGCTTCAGATGTGTCTGTTCATGATGGCTGTATCATCAAAAAATAACTAATGTACTTACGTAGGAAATCGTAACCACATCTTAAAAAAATTATCGAGGACAACAGCTCAGTGAGCCGAAAGAAAGATGCAGCTATCACAGATATTGTAATCCTTATGTTAAGACATTAGAGGACTGTGGCGCTATATAAAAAGAGAGCTGGGTACATGCCTACGATACACCAATGCTGATACTTCTGCTCTCATGACCAAGCTGGCTTCATAATCTTGTCTATTTGATATAACGTTCAAGTACTTGCATTTTAAGTGCAGCGTGAGATTTGAGCTAATGCAGGACGAACGGAGTTTTTAAGATTGATAGATATCTTTATTTTGGAGATAACATTTTTGTTGCTATTCTAACTTTGTGAAGGGTCTCAGAGATATGTTCACTAATATAAGTTTTGTATCAAGATTTATTCCTAAATATTTCACTCAGTTGCTCCACTCTACTGCGGCTCAACAGATTTGTATGCTGCTGTTCTGAAGGAGGCAAGGACTCCTTTTTCTGGTTAAAAAAAGATGGCTTGCTTGATGGAGGAAACTTATGAGATGAAAATAAAGTGATATCATTTGCAAAAACTGCCGCCATTACACTCACTCAGACTCGGAAAGTCAGATGTGAATAGATTGAACAAAGGAAGTCCTAAAACAGCGCCTTGAGGAACTCCCAGTTTGAAATAAATAAGACTAAATAATGCACTATCGACAAAGACTTTAAAGCAATGATCAGATATGGAGAAAAATAAGGACCATTATGACAAACAGAATCGAATGCTTTTTCAATGTCACGGAGTTTTTTTTGCATTGCGTTCTTTCTTACCTAACTTTTAACGCACTCTTAAAGAGGAGGAGCCACAGTACAGTACCTTAAGCTCTCCAGATCTTATATTCAAATGTTTAGTGAGTTTTGTTGCTTCCTTTCAAAAAGAAAGGTTCACTTAATATTGGCAAATTTGAAGATCGTGATCCTAGCTTCACGGTAAACTCACAATTCAACGCCTTTCAGTTTAAATGAAGAGGATAGAGCAAGAAGCCTTAATCCTTTTTTGCAGATTTCTTCCAAGGAACAATGTGAGTTTCTTCAAAATGATATAAGTACATGAGCAGTAGATCAGTTCATACTGTTCCATTTTGACAGATCATAATTCCCTCTGTGCTTTGATTAAGTGAGGTTACGAAAAAAAGAGAATTCTTATCCTTACCTGTCCTTTATGGGGAAAGGAAATAGCAAAAGTGTCATAGCCATCGGCAATGGTCATTTTCTCATCCTCCGTCGTGTTTGTTGTTCCTTCCACAAGAAAATACTCAACAAGTCCATTAACTCCAGCATCCTTGTCGAGTGCCTGGATATTGCGAAATATTGTTGTGCCCACGGGTGTAGACTGCAAAGAAACAAAAAAACAAGCACATTCATTAGACCAGAAACATAGCAAAATTCTTAAGTAAATCCTTAACAAAAAAAAAACAATGCAACTGCGGCATTTCACTCATAAATTATCCCAACCACACTAAAAGGCTGAACCCTTCCTTTGTGCGGTTCTGTCTGCAGTCGGCAATGGTTCGACCACAGCGTTGTTGTCATTATAAATATTAATCAGTTTGTACACTTGGCACATCATCAGGAATGACTATGAAACAGCAGCGGCCTTAAGAGGCTGTGACAGATGCGCCGACCGATGCAAGATCGCAGTAGTCTCGGCAGCGCATCGGTCCCACATGGCACGGCCTCTGCGACTACGGACGTCATGGGGGACGCATAGTTCCGAGCCATTATGAATCTGAATCCGTATTGACGTAAAATTGATCAATACGTCATGTTTGTGCTTCATTGGTGGAGACGTGCATGATCGGACAGAAATTGAAGGTTATCTCTCGATGGTTTGATGACTGTTTGTGTGTGTGATCCGTGAGCCGTGCGTGGACGCAAATACCTTTATAATTGCGCGCAAAATCAATTCTCCACCGTTTTGGCCAAATATAGCGAATTAATTGGAATGCAGTGGCGTAGACTTTTATGGGTGAATGGAGAACAACTCTCATCGTCGCGCAGACGTCGAACAAATGTGCGCTCAAGATTCGTTAATATGCGCACGATATGGTGTTGTATTATCCCGCTATGGAGTGCTGAAGGAATTCTATAATTACAATTGCGTAGAAGTTCCAAGAATGGCAACCAAGAGCGATACATGTGTATTCCGAGTGATTGGTTTTCTTTAAGCAAATGTAACACGAGAATGTGGACGCAACAAGTTAAGGTAAGACTGATAAAAATTTGTGACGCTTAAGCTTAAAACTGCTTAAGCAAAAAAAAAAAGTAGTTGGCATGTCCGGTATGATGGAAAGCTTTCTGCTCAACAAAGTAGCAATGTACTATAGACTGAAAGTGGTATTTAGCCTTTTTACCATAAATTGTATAGAGCAGCTTTTAGAACTGATTTTAATGTTTTCATTTCACTGAAAGTTTGATAAAGTTCATCATGCTTTTTAAATATTTTGTGGTATCTGTATCCTTGTTTTTCAATAAATCAAGACTACCCTGCAGATATTTTTTTTATTTTCATTTTTCATTCGTTGATTTTCCTTGTAGCTTTTTCGATTATGTTTAAGGGGTGGCTTAAGATAAGCCGTACATCATCAGCAATGTACAAAACTGTTTATGACATGTGCTGGCAGCACATAAGCAAATAGAGAAAAAAGTATTGGTCCAAGAATGGACACCTGAGGAACACCACTATACACCGGTAGAAGGCCCGAAATCTTATTATTGTTAACAACTCGTTGACACCGTCCAGTTAAGTACGAGTAAATTAATTTGGTCGATACCAATGAAAATTTTAAGTTTGTTTTGAGCTTTGTACACAATACTTTGTGGTTCACAGTGTCAAAGGCTTTTGAGAAATCTAACAGGGTCAGAAAGGTTAAATGAATCTCATCAATAGCTTTTCTTATAGTATCCACCACCAATATAAGGGCTGATTTGCAGCTTCTCTTGGCTGGAAAACCAGATTCATGAGTTGTAAGGAGCTTTTCGGCTGTCAGATGCTTAAGGATTTGGGTAAGTGTAGTCTTCTTAAATACTTTAGATAAATATGGGACTATGGCAATTGGTCTGTAGAAATCTCCTATCCTTGGACACTAAGCTATTTATTTTAAAATGTTTTAAAGGAATACATTAAGTTTAAAGACCACTATCGTTTATAACTTAAATTTTACTTTATACGGTCTATTTTAATGCCAAAAGTATTATGTTTACTTAGCCAATTGACTAAGTAAGTTACTAACTATAGAGGCTACCAAAAAGACTTAAACAGTATTTAAGTGAAGCCATTTCACACATTGATGTGCCCCTTTCTCTATCCAAATTTCCACGGAAGATCTTGGAAAATTGTTTCAGAAATGTGAATCCTGTAAGTCTTTCCCATTTTGCATGACTCAAAATGACGTCTGCAACACTGATACATAAAAACATCCTTAGAAAATTATGGAGTCACCAGTTTTTTTGTTCAAAAACTGCTCGGCTGTAGCTTGACGCTTTTTTATCGTTATAATATATTAGCCAAAAAAAGAAGCACATGGCGCAACTTACATGAGGCAATTGAATTCAAAGAAAAAGCATCGAGAGAAAGCTAAATGACAAAGTTAAAACACATGGCTAAAACTGCATTACTCGTATATTGCAAGGAGGATCATAACATCCGATTTAGTTTGTTTTCCCCCTGTTGTGGTTTATTATCATGAACCTAATCCATGAAGTCTTTCCAGAAAATGACACATGGATAAGAAATCTCTCGAAATCGGCCTGGAAACATTTATCAAAATCTAAAATTTCCCTTTGCTCATTTAAAAACAGTGCTTATAAAGTTGCATTTATTTATTTTTCGCTTTTTTGTTGGTAAGTCTGTGTTTTTTTCATTAAAATCTCTACCTGCTAAAAATGCTAAAAAGCGAGGGCCACTTTGTTGGATGTTGTCTGTATATTGTAGCGGACTAGAAATGTGCTTTGGTGGGAAGTATAGTGCAGGTATTACGAACGGTCCATGTGTGTCCTGCAGATGAAGAACTGTATGACTATGTGGTGGTTTGAGACTCACATGTACTTTGGTTTCGATTTGTTCATGCGTGGAATTCGAATGGGGACAGAGAGTTTGATATCAACTCATTTGCATTCACTCAGTTCGCAGTATTTTATTCGCTTTGAGTTAATATGCAATTTTCTTTGTTTAAGAAGATTTTTCCATTATTATACTTGGCATAACTTGGACTAGGGCCTAGTTTGGAAGTCCAACATCTAAATCATTGCCAACAAACTAAGTGAGACCATTGAAATTCTAACTCTATAATGCAGGCTCGGATGGAGTAAAGTCAGTGTTCTTCTCTTGGGTTTTTGTTTCTCTGACCGTTCAACGCCATCTCTCGGAAATTGCTAATATCCGAAACTTAAAGACACTCCGTAAATGCACTCCGAGCACTCCCGATGTCGATGGCGAAATAACGATATTTTGAGAGGTGATAACAGAAGCGAAAAAATGGCGCTGATCTTAGCTTATGGGTGTAAGTCTTGAGGTGGACCATTCTTAGAAGAGCAGATGAATCAATAGCACCGGAAGAGAAGTTGTTGAATAAATAAAGCATCGCCCGCATCCCTCAGGCTCCATTGCCATTGAGATCTGCTGCAGGCACAATCTCCTCAAGGGCGCTAGAATCCAAATCTTTTTAGATAGCCAGGTAGCACTTTTGGCATTATCATTCAAATTTATGGTCTCCCAAGCTGCCTAATTTTACTAGAATCGCTGCGATCCCGTTTTAGACACAAGAAAGTGAGGCTGAGCTAGATCCATGGACCCAAGGGAATCGCAGAAAATGACTCTGCAGATGAGCTCGCTAGAGAAACAGATCGTAGCGTCAATTGGACAATAGCTACCACGCTGACTATTCACTTAGACCACTAGACCAATGGAGAAGGTCTTAGGCAATCCAAGCGATAAATCAAACCTCATTCCTACAAGGAAATCCTAAGCCTTGACAAAGGAAGTATAAAAATAACAAACTTTCATACTGGCCACTGTGTTCTGGATTACCACCGATAAAGAATGTGGGTTGTGCCTCTAAGAGGAAGAAACATCCGAATACATATTATGTGAATGTCCGTCACCACGCCCAACGTGTGTATGCTGACAAATTGTAATTGTCACTTCATTGAAGACCGCGAAGGGTAAAACTTATAAACCTACGTTGAACTGCCTCAAATCTAAGGGAATTGATATCGTAAAAGGGGGACCAAACTTGACTAGAATACTCAAGACTTTGTTCATATGAACGCAATGTTAATGGACTTTAATAAGACCGAGAGTAGACTTAGCTTTGCGTAAGATGATATTTTCAACTCAGAGTTGTACTCCATGAGTTACTTTTTGTTTTTCTTGTAACAATTGAAAATTAAAAAAAAAAAATAATAATAGGATATTGAAAAACAATTTCCAGCACCGATTATGCTACTGTTACTTGCATTCAAAGTCTGGGCTTAATGAAAATAATACAATCAAATAACTCGAGAAGGAAATAAAATTTTTAAAAATCAAGGAAACATTTGCCGATATGTATCATTAATGAAAAGACTACACTTGAATGAGTTAAAGTTTAATTGCTAGAGTTTTTTAAAAAGTTCGGTTCATTGCAGATCATGCATGTGACCGAGGAGGCATACCCAGCACAGTTCATCCCAATGTTCATTTCCTAAGATTTTTCCTAAGCATAAATTTATACAAGCCATTCTTGTAAAAGTGACCTTTTACCAGAATTTCAACCTGAGAAATACTGCAAGGTAACGCTTTGTTTATATTTTTAGTTCAGAGTAAGATTAATGATTTCGCTTCCCTACGCCTTCATTCTGTTTTGAGCCGTCAGTATCCACTGAAATACTTTAAACTGGATAATTTTTCCGCCAATACTCTCTGCAGGGTGTTTTAATTGAGAAGGTTAGCATGAATATTTTTCGTTTGAATCCTTTCTAGCTGTGCTTATGTGCAGTGCCGTTCGAAATATGTTAGTCAAGCCCGTTTATTACCCTTCACGGAAGCAGTTTTTTGAGTTTATGAGAGCTACGATGTGTTTTGCGCTGATAAGTAAAATAGTGTTCAAATAGAGCATAAAAATCGATTAGAGGTGCATTTATCTCGTGATAGCAGTCCGAAACGAATCGGAGCAATTTAGTGAAAAAAAAGTTGGAAAATCAATTCCCCAGTGGAAGATTGGTTCAAGGCTTTGAGGGATCTTATGGATGGAGGGACAGGAAAAATATTTCGTCAAGCGTCGCGAGGCTCCTGAGCGCTAGACTCAGAGTTATCAAGCCATTACTGAAGCCAGATTTTCCAATAAGAGACAGGGAAAAACTATTGCACTGGGCTCAGAAGAATCTCAATTGGACTCAAGACATGTGGAACAGTGTTATCTTTTCCGACGAATCAAAGCTTAAGCTGCATTGTTGGAGATGGGAGACTTCTTGCGCGAAGAGAACTTAACGATAGACTACCCTCTTAATGCATCTTCCGAATGCCGTCAAAAACTGAAGGTGTGATGGTCTGGGGTTGTTTCTCTCGAGATAAAAAAGGTGGAATGGTCTAGAAAGTCATTGCAGTAATTTACCTGCGGGTTCTTTTTTTTTATTTTTCAGGCTAAAAAGCACTTCGAAGAAAATAATGACAATGAATTTAAAGACCTTTGTGTTTGATTTAGTACTTATCTGTTTATTTAAGTAAAAATTTGACAGCCAACACCACGCATAGACTGCCGCGACTATCGATCAAGCAAATACCCGCTCATGTATCTGTTAAACTTTTGGCTGCAAAAAAGGTGACGACACATGAAAGTATAAGGCCCAATTTACTTACAAGCATTAATCATGCTTCAGAGCAACGTTTAGTGAAAGTGACCAAAAACCAAGCACAGGTACGGGTAGGTAAAAAATAACACAAAAACAAGAAAACGAAAATTCTCGTTAAACATTGGGGAAATGTCTGCAAACAGCGTGAGCTACAATCTCTCTTTCTTGGTCCTTGCTGCCACTTGAACAGCGCGCACATGACAACATTTTGGATGCAAGGCTCCAACCAGTTTTTCTCCATCGATGCGGTCCACTGGCGTGCAACTATACGATGTTTCTAGCGCGCCGCACTGTGGATGCATCTGCATGACTTTTCCGCAAACGACAAACGCTTGCCTTCGTTTACAGTTATCTGTTTAGTTTACCCCACGTCTCCACTCGATTTCCCGTTGCATTAATTTTATTTGATTTTTAATTTGCGACATATAAAGGCACATGCCTCTGCGGAATGGCAATGATTTTTCTCCCATCTGTCAAAGCAACATGAGAACAGTCTTAAGAGGGGCAAAAAAAAAAACAAAAGACTGCTCCATCATTGAATAAGATTTGCGGATTAAAAGATTCAGAATTTTTGTCTTCGAGTTTGTTAGAACTTAAGTTTGAGTTTAGGGAGCAATAAAAATAAATATGTCCGCCTCCACGCAGCAATTATCACCTTCTAACATGGTTAGAAAAAAATTCTTTTCCCCATACAGGCACGACCGGCATTTCTGATCTTCCCGCCCGACACTTCCTGCCATTACCGCGTTGTTGGCCGCGGAAATAATTAAGCCACCATTTGTCTTTGTGCCTCATGGACCATGGATGGCGGTTGGGCCAACAAAACCAAACTGCATATGGTTACGTTCCCTTCGACCTCGTGCTCAACAATGGAACAACGAGTGCGGTGCTGCGACAGTGAGTGTTGGAATTGTTTTTTTTTTTTCTAATCCTGTTTGGTGCACCTGTGGTATTTGGATGCCTTGGTGGAGACCTCAAAGGTGTCAGGCAATTTAATTGTGTGCCAGCATGGTCACAGCTCTGATGCGGAATGTTACACATGTGCCTTGGGTACATTTATTGGTAGATCACGAACGGAATTTTAAATCGATCACTTTAGGTATGGCTCGGAGGCGGCGATTCTTTGTTGTTCGAAGGGAATTAAATGATACTCATACGATAGGGGAAAAAATGGTTTTCTAAATCCCGTACAATTTGAAGGTTGTCGTTTTTTAAGAGTTTGCAAGTGAGTATTCTAGAAGCAGAGCAGCGAATGTAGTCCAAGTAATTGTTAATTTCCACTACCAAGATTGTTAAAGCGGAAGTTAGCTCCAGAGTGAATCCACGAAATCAAAGGCTCTCAGCTGAACAGATCTTTTCACTGGCATTTATAGCACGACTGTGTTAAAATGTTTTGTATTGATTTCCAATTTGCGAAGATTTAGCTCACCACCCTGTTGTCAGTGTTATGTCTTCACAGCATTGCCATATACACAGAAATCTATACAAACCACAACACGGACTAAGAATTTAGCCGATACAACAACCACTACAACAATCGGTCAGACTACTATTGCTGTTCGACCAATCCAGATTTGAAAGACAACATCCGCCGTGTTATCGCTGAGATACGGACTAAGTTGCTGTATAAAATTGTTGAAAATTGGACTTCACGATTGCTTGAATATTTTCCTTAGCTTTTCCTATGTTTCCATTTAAAAAATACATTTCAAGTTAGGAATGCACCAATGACAGCCAAACCAAATTTTAAGTAAATGGCCCCGTTTCAGCACGCCTTTGCTAAACTGGTGTACTGCTCCGCTACGGGAAAATTCTTCCTTGCGTGGCGAAGAAAGCTTTGCTAAATTTCCCTCAAATATTCCATAAATTTCCCCGTGTCATCTCAGTACGTTTTTCGCGTAGCGGATCTGAGCCACAGCGTGCTGGAACGGGGCCAATGTTAAGGGCCCTAAACTCATTCCTAGCAAATGGTGGCAGCTGTCAGTTCTGATTTGACATTCGGGAATTAATCAAATGCAGAGTACACGTTAATAAGACAAGGAGTAACTCCTTTATTCGTGGCCGTCGTACGTGCATTTCCGCATTTGGTCATTAAACGTTCGTAGAAGAGATGAAAATGTGCTCTTACTAGGTGCAGAGTAGGTGCGGGTGATAAGTACGCATACGTACCTCTGCATGGATGATTTTTCATCGGTATTGATTATGAGTAACAAGGGCCATCTCAACCTGAATGGACACCTTCATTGGTGTTCTGCAACTGGGAGAGAAACACAATAATGATGAATGGGTTTTTATTGCACCAAATCGATGAATTGGGACTGAAGGACATGTGATTCCAGCAGACGGTTCAACCGGACACAGGGCTCGCGCGACAATGGATGTTATGAAGGATGCGCTTTCAGGGTGCAAAATATCTCATTCTGATGATTTGCAATGGAAGGTAAGACCCCCAATATTGGTCTTGTATCATCAGTCATGAGAATAAGCTCTTAAAGAAAATGCCTGACAAGACTTTTTGATCTTATTGCCCGAAATTGTTGCCAAACTGATTGAAAATTAGGTAAGAAGAGCTGAACTCGCTGCGTAAAATAGTTGGCCAATCTTTTGAGCCAAATCTCTGTTATCTCTTGACAAAATCTTCTCTTTTATTTGCATTCCAATGACAGGCTCCTGACACGTAACCATTGATCGCTGATTAAAGCCATGCGTGCCTACGGCGCGGCGCTGAGCTTGATCGCAGGTGTTTGAAGGTTACTTACGTTCAATTTGTGACTTAAGGGATGCCAACCATAAAAGAAGGCTTATGTTACTGCAAATATTTTGCGTGAGAGGAAAGCCTATTCAATGTCTGATTGGCTTTAAGTGTTCACATTCCCTTCTCCCGTCAGGTCAACAAAAGTAAAAGATTAGTACCAAAGAAAACTATTTGTTCAACACCCAAACCATTCACCGCTTGGTTGATTTCATTTTCACAATGACGCGACGTGATAGTGGCAAATCAGTGAAACCACACCAGTATTGTCTATTCAGTTAACCAGCCAACAATTAGCCGCAACGCCGACACTACTTGTCTAAAGAATTCTAAAGGCTTTTTGTTCAGGTTCAGCCTCATGCTCTGCACATGTTGTCGTTATCGTCGGCAAGTCTTGAAATATGCGCACAGTTTTGCTGAATGCGTTCCCATGGTTGGTTTAAGCCAAGTGCGGCTGCTACTGCGTTGGTGGTATGAGACCTTGAAGTATCTTATTAAATGGACCCCCAAGCGAATTGTTTGCTACGTTGTTGGTTGGTCACTCTCGGTTGGAAATCGGCCTCCAGAGAATGCTGTGACAGCGAACAAGTCTAATTTATAGAATGAAACCTAAGCGCACATGGCGGCACCAGTGTGTGTGCGCATTATGAATGAAGTTTTGCGTAACACGAATGGAGCGAGACTTGAATAGAAGTGACAAACCAAACTGACAGGTACACACATGTGGCATTATGGGCCCGCATTCAGCAACCATTTAGATTTATACAAATTGCTGGAGGCAAAAATTTTGTTTCACTTGGACGTGGTTGGAGCGGGTTTCTGCGTTGTGTCTTTGGCAAAGACTCTGCATATGATACCAATGACAATTGTGATCATAGAAATGTAGCTACGGATACAAATTGCGACCTTAAGATGGCCTTTAAAGGTTGGTTGTTATCATCTAATTCGAAGGGACCTTCTACGTAAACAGAAACATTAATGATTTCACAGAACAACTTCATTAAAATTAATTTAAAGTACGGATTTTGTCACTTGATACTTGTTTTTGCAATGGCGTCATAAGAGCTTAGGTGATCAGCAACCACCACATCATGACAAAAGATCCCCGCCTTGATCCTTGCAATCCATAACCAGAGAGATGCATTTTGGAAGGTGGCATTTTCGTCATTTTCACAGCAACGAAAATTTTTTTTATCAAAAGGTCACTCGCTTATAAGGGGTTATGACTTATCCCTTAATGGATAAGTGCACCTTGATGCACCTTGTTTTAGAATTTCTGCAGATTGTAATGAGTAGGAAATACCGAGCGTGGTAGAGCGTTCCACATTCGTTTTGTGCGGCTAATAAACGAATGTCTATACTTGACTGCACGACCGAATTTTGGCTTGAGGGTGAACTGATGAGCATTCCTGGAGAAACGGGTGGGTAAACACGCATACCAAGTACTGAAACTTTTTCGGCTTCAGCAATGCAAGTGCCATGCATGGATAATGGTCAAGGGTTTTCGTTTTGCTTAAATGACAGAAGATTGCATTGAGCATAAGAGGCATTAAAATCCAAACTGAGAATGGCCACTTTAAACTAAGAGTTCTAGGCGTACTAAGACGGCCTTCGAACCGCACCTGCTTACATTGCAAGCCAAAAAGAACTCCTCCGTTAAAATCAATTAAATTTTTTTTCTTTAAATTTTATAGACTTAATTACAATGTGACTTGTACACTAGACTAAATTGCTTAGAACTAGCCTTTAATATCTTATGTATTCTTAACTGACTTACTGTCCTTAAGCGGGCTCTCTAAGTTAAGACCTCTGCTTATTCAGTGTCTTTCCACTTAACCTGACGGGTGCTTATTTTGTACATAAAGACAACTTGAAACTAAGAAAATGAAGCTTTAAAAATGTAGTTGCAAAGACTACAAAACCGCAGACGCTCTGTGGAAGTATTTGCAACGTCTCGCTCATAGTTAAGCCGCTTACAGAGCTCTTCGGACTAATCTATGGTGGAAGAGACTAGGTAGAGGAAAACCTCTGGGGGATAAAACCGTGTACTCGAACCTACTCATAATTTCTATCATTGAAGTAGGAGGCACCGAGGATCACATTATTGAAAGAGTTCATTCGTCTTGCAACGTGACTTCGTGCTAGCTTTATAAGAAAACTGTCTACCCTCATTATGTTTTGTTTGTTATAAAGGAACTCGTTTGGATAAAATTTTTTGTATTCAGACTCTGGATCTCTGTAAAAACCTAGGCAGGCTCCGAGACATTGCCTCTCAAACAACTGAATCCTTTTCATCAAGTTTGATTACTTTTCCACTGGCATCGAGTTGCTGGCTATTATACGGTCTCTTTGTTTGGGCAAAAGCGCCCTTGGCTCTGGCGAGAGCAGCATCTTCATTTGTGTTGAAATATAAAAACTGGTCTAGCCAAATATCGAGATATCGGACTTTACTTCAACTCGCCAGTTGATGTACTTGCGGACGCACGATTGACAGCTTTCGTTCATTCTTCACTGTATCCCTATAGTCGCCAGACCTCGGCGTCCTTAACAATATACTTTCGCATTTCGGAGGTTGATTTTCAACCTCCAGTCCTCGGAACAACACTGAATCTCATCAAAGTCACGCTGCAAGAGATTTCTAATGACTTCTATTTTTGAACCTGATTTGTACGCAATCAAGTCGTCTGCGTACGCAGGCATGGGATCTTTTAAAGTCACTGGTCAATATATTGAAGAGGATCGACGAAATGACAGCCCCCTGTCGCAGACCATTTATTAATTTATTTTAGAAGTTAATTTGAATTAGAAGTTACTTTACCATTATGAACAAGCATGTATAACAGTGGTTTGCAGATAACCAGCCTACTCAACTTGTAAAAGAGTTTTTCTAACCATACAAAAGCCCTTTTCCAGTTCGACTAGGAAGTTGCCGGTGCATTGTTTCTTACTTTTGTTCCATTGATACCATGTCCCGCTCTGAAACCGAATTGGTTATCCGGAATAATATTTTTGTCCTCAGCTCACTTGGTTAGGGCTCAATTGATCACCTTTTCAAAAAACTCAATGACTGGAGATTTACCGGACTGCATGTATTTTTATTCCTAAAACTTACGGCGCTGTACGGATATTGGCTTGTCATGCTGTAGGTCTATCGTCAAAATAATGACATGCGAGTGTGATGCTATATCCTTTGCTGTGAAGATACGATAGAAAAGAAAATAACTCATTCTAAAAAAAAAATCAAAACCTGTACTTTCAAGTACATCAACTATTTACGAATAAAATACTGCGAATTGGGCGAATGTAAAAACGTTGGTGTCCAATTCTCCGTCTCTCTTCGAACTCCAGCAATCGAACCCATAATTTATCTGAACGCTTCACGTTCTTCTTATTTTTTCTCTTCACTATCCTAAATGCATTATAAGGGTAGTCGCAAGCCCTTGAGACCTAGAAAATTATATAAAAAAACAATATGCTTTCTAATCATGTGCAAACGCTGCATTTCTGATGGCTTTTGAAGCACCACTCCTCACATAAACTTCAACTAGTCCCTCCATCAAAGACTTTTCGGTCTGAAACTCTTGCCCCTGCGATTAATAATCTTTATCGATTGTTGCTACAAAAGCAGGCCATGACTGAGAGATGCACGCAAGAAGCAAGCTCTCCTGAGATAATAATTAGACCAAGCGTAGCTAAAGATTTATTGCCTTCGGTCTGCGGAACCTTTTATCTTTTTCTCTCTTAGCACATATTAGGGTATGAAAGTTTTTCCTTCGCAAGGAGCTTTAAAAAAAAACACTGTTTTAGCAAGTCTTTAAAGCCGAATTTGTCTTTGAGGCATTCCTCGTTCGAAAACCTTCGCAGATTTGCCCTTCACCGCAGAAGTGGTGTTTAAAAAATAGGTGCTCTTAGTCCGTTGCTTGTTTCTTAGTTGAGGATGTACATAGTCCAACGTATCTAATTTCACTCCAGAGCAAGATGGAGTAGCCTACTGATTGAAGCCAATTTCCAATCCTGACTCAATCCACCTAGGTCAGCTTCAGAGAGATCATAATTTGCATTTCTAGTTTGAGTTAATAAAAAAAAAGGTTTTGTTTTTTCTAAATAAGAACAAATTTTAAATGTGTGATTCTTGTGGCCATGAAAGGTGTTGGAAAGGTAGGTAGTAGAGGCGGTCCTAGAGGTCTCAAGTAGCGTGTTTTTTTTACCACACGTGACATGGGTGTTTTTTTAAAACAAGCCTGTAAGTGCAGACAAAGTGAAAAAGCCATTCTTTTTCGTTTATTTGGTTGCAGCTAGGACAAAAGGTGTTGTGGAGGATTCATTTCTTTAATGGATCCTAGCCGAATTTCGACTATCCCGCTAGTGATATAACCAGGCCTGATCGCCTTCTTGCCAATATGTCAGCCAGCTCATTGCCATAAATGTCGCTATAGCCGCGAACCCAGATTTATTGTGACTTTTGCTTCTTTGACCTATGAGTTGAATTTCGTTTTGGCATCATTCGTTTTTGAGAATGTGATTGCCGAATCCATTGCCTGGATAATGACCTGGCTATCTATATGGATAGCAAGGTTTTGCCTTAGGTCTTTTCTATCTTTTCTTAATCCGCACGCCCTCTTGATAGTCAGTATTTCCATCTGGAAAATGTTTGCGAGGTCTCGAAATCGATATTATTTTGAGATGATTAGCCGGCCTACGCCGCAGTTCATTTTTGAGCCGTCAGTGAAAATAAGTGTAGTGCAATGTTTTTGGATGTCTTCATTCTTCCATTTCTCCCTTATAGGGAACTGGAATTTTTTATTAAAGGTGAGAGCCTTTGAGGAAAAGGCTCTTTGTATAGTAAGACAGCGTTGCACAAAACTGTGGAGACGATTTACGAACAAACTTGATCCTTTATTTATTCATTAAATTGGAATTCACTCAGAAGACAACTGGCGGCCTTCTTGTCCACTGTTCTTTTGAAGATTACACAGAACCCTTCGTCCCATTGATGTCAGAAATGTCAGAAATGATCTTCAAATCAAGGTAAGCTGATAGATAATTGGTGAATAAAAGTTCATTGAGGAAGTGTCTTAAATGAAATCCGAATAAGTTTCTTCGTCTTTTTGATGTCAAAATTTAAGTCTGTCACTTGGTGCCAAGTATAAAAGGGCAGTCATAACAATGGACTTATGCTGTTGGAAGGCTATCAACGAATAAGAAGCACAAGCAGATTCTCTCATATGAAGATCTTGAAGATCAGTCTTGCGAAGGTAAGCTCTTTAGCTGAGACAAAAAAAAAACTTGCATGGTATGAATTCATGTTTTTTGAAGCAGCTGCGGATATGTCCAATCTATCGCATATGGTACCCATTTTCTTGTTTTTAAACAAAAAAGTTGTGGAAAACAATGTGGCTCTAAAATGGCAACATAAAGTTAGCCGGAAAATATTTTAATTTACCTTCGAATGCAAGTGAAGACTGCTTCCATGTTTTTTCACAAAAAGCGAAGAACCCACTGGATGACATCTCATTGGATTTCAGTGGCGCAACAAAAGGCCAATCCATCCAAATCCAGCCTCATTCCTTATTCATCTGGTATCCCAGATGATAATAAGGAAAAAAAATCCACTCGCATATTGCCATATGAATCAAATGTCATACGGCACCGATGTACTCTGTCATGTTTGTCCTCATTTTTTCTGCACTGGGTCCGGGCAAAACATGATCGTGCGGACCAAAGATGAGTAGTTGCACATTTGTTACGACACCATGGTAGTAGGTATTGGACACCCAAATGCCCGCGGATCACCTGACGGAGTACACGAGTGCTGGACGCACTTATATGGCAGTAAATGGGTGGCACTGCCATTTCTGCCATCCTGTGTGAAAATGTTTCAATTTTCGTCTTAAACTTTTTTTTATCTTCCGTCTGTCAAGCTGACAGCTAATCAACTGATGAGCGCTCCGCGGAGGAGTGCTGGTTGTTGGATTTTTGTGGAAATCTAACATCTGACAGATATGGTACCTACGGTGCCGGTGTTGTGGCAGCATCCAGCGCACAATCATGGGTGTCGTGTAATTTGTCATGTTTTTCTGCGATGCGAGTTTCATGAATTTTCATTAGCCGCCAACCAATTGAGAAAGGTTGGCCAAGCCCGATTTGGCGGCTCTACTTCACTCATATATTGAGAAGGTGGAGTAATTAAGTACTGATGAATATCGCTGTACGATTGGATACAGATTTGGCTCAGTTACAAATCAAAAATATGTATCTTTTTATATAAATGGACGGCTATCGGTTTTAGAGATCACTTGAAGTGGAGTGGACATACATTCAATATGACAAGAAGTAATTAGCCTTAATTGGAATTTGGAAAATTGATTGCCATCAGAGTTTGGGTGGGAAATTGCTTTTCATGGGAACATATTTTTTTTCAAGCCGCGACTTAATCAATGCCATAAAGTGGGGTAATGTAGAGGAATGGTTTTCGAATATTTTCGAGCGATTGAAGGGCTCTGTAAAAATCGCCCTGACAGCTAGAGGGCTGGGCTCTAGCTTTTTATTTGTAGCTTTTTTTTCCAGATATAATGTGTCTTGTTCAGGTCTTCTCGGCATGATAGATATAGGCATCGTCACTAAAAGAGAATTTCATCCTTAAATCGTCCAATGCAACACTGAGGTTTCGGAGATCGTGATGGCATTTCGCATGAGGTTATGGTCTCCAGAGCCTTCAAAGGAGGACGATTAAGTCCAGAATATTCTGTGATCTCTAGACGTATAGCATTCTACGACCCTTTCTTCGGAAAACATTTCATAGTTATGTTCATGTATCACAAATGGCGCAGACTTTACTTGTATCGTTGCTCTATAAAATTTACTGAGTGTAAAACAGCTTACCGGAAGTAAAATGCAAGACGTAATGTCAAATGTCACTTTGTGTATATTTATTTTCTATCAGGCCAGCCAAGTTTCAGACTTGACAGCTCCAGTGTCTGTGAAATCCGCTACTAATAAAAATCGTCGGGGAACTTTTGTATATCGACTTATTTGCATTCACTTAGTTCGCAGATTTTTTGTTGGGGATTGTTGAAAGACTCGCGAGGACCTTTAAAATAAAGCCAATGCCATCATATTTACAAAATATTATTTTAACGATACGAACTTGTTAGTCCAGCCTGACAAGCCGCCCGTAGAGTTATCACAGAAAACCATTCCCATAATCAGACTTCCATCGCTTATTGTCCACTCTTGTGGATAATGGACCAGATTTGGAAACTAGATATAAGATCAAACCTGATTCTATGTTTCGAGATTTGTTAACTGCTTAGCAAGCTAACAACTGATTTTTAACCCTGAGCCGCCAAGAAAGTATACACACGCGTAAATGAAGTTGTAGGGTTGGATATGCTTAGACGCTATTGTTGAGATGAAGTCCTGACCAGCAGGAATCCTAATTCAAGTTTTGATTATTCGTATTTTAAGTCAGATACTTTTTGATAACCTTGACTCTGTACCTTTGAATTTTCTACCTAAAACTTCCCCCAATCAATTGTCCACTGCATTTCGTAGAATTACAATTAACAACTTCAATCTTTTCTAGTCCGTTTTACTTCCTCCTCGTTATGTGGAACTAATGAGGCAATACCAGCTTTTCACCATCATCACATACAATCTAGCTTAAGCCATGGAAAAAAAAATGTCAACTGAGTTTGAATGATTGCGGTCCAGATTTGATTGAAGCTGTTTATCTGTGCCGCACACTAGACTTAGCCAACAGATGTACGACTGCAGCATGGAGATAAATCATGTCCAAATCGACTGCAACATGGCCTGGCTAATGATCTGGTAAAGTGCCATCATTCAATTAATTAAATCGTTAAAAAAAGATCATCATCTGCAGTTGTTTCTTTGTTTCGAAATTGGCACAGCGAATGTTGGAAATGTCAGTAGGTAACAGTTGCAACTAGTTTCCGCCTCAACGTGAATGCAGTTAATTGCAACGATGACGACTTTCGAAGTAGGCCAGCGGATGAAGAAGCATAAAGCTGGATGTTACATTCTTGTCATCTTAACAGGATGGATTGTAATTATTTTGCCAGCAGATGGAGCTGGGATAATTATACTGGAGTTGAGTTGAATAATTAGAAGAATTCATTTTATTAAACCAAAGAACGTAGTAAATCAAAAGACTTGACTGGATGTCTGTCGAAAATTCATAATGTATATACAAACAATCGATTAATTCCTCGATGTTCCCGTTTTCAAGTCAGGGCCCAAAAATAACGTTGAGATCTACAGAGGGATTTCAAAGCAATCAGCGATTCGTAAGCTTTTCAAAGGCGGAACACAGATTTGTTTCTGGAAGGTCAACGATTAAAAATCTCGCTTATTTTTCTTTGCAAAGCCTTTGATTCTGTTAATCGCAGAATTAGATTGTTTTGCATCCAATCACCTCTTAATCCTCATTTTTGATTGGCAGAACTCAGAGGGTGTTGATATTCAAATCAATGTCTTTCTGGGGTAGCCCAAGGTACACATATTGGGCCCTTACTTTTCATTATTCCCATTAACGATATCTTTGAATTAATCATGCATTGTCATTGTCTACTTTATGTGGAAGATTTTAAAGTGATGCGTCTTACGAGATTCATTTTTTTACAGAATACTTTGGAAAGCCAGGTTCCTCCTGCTTGGTCTGAATTCTTTGGAGTCTAAGCACTTTTTGTGTGACCTGTTATGCTATGACATCAAGTGTCCAACTTTACTGACTATGTTGCACATTTATGTCCCAACGAGACCTTTGAGATTGAGGGATTTTCTATTTCAGCGTGTCCACAGAAGAACGTTTGGCAAAAATGAGCCGCTGTCGAGAGTCATAAGGTCTTTCAATGAAGTATTTAGGAATATGGAGTTACAAATATCTCGGTTAAAATTTATTTTTGTATTTTATTTAATTTGTCAGTGTATCATCCTATTTGAATATTGTTAATAAATTGTTCTTGGTCTTAAGTTTAATATCTCTTAACTAGTAAACTTGCAGATTATGAATAAATAAATAAATAAATAGAGAAATAAATAAATAGATAAATAAATAAGTAAACAAATTAATAAATAAATAATTATATTAATAAATATTTGTTGTAGCGGCAATAGCAATACATATTCTGTAAATTGCAAGTGTCTCCCTAAAAGGGAGACAGACGGACAGCGTAGGCTTAATAAAAGGGCTCCTTTGGACCCTTTGGGAACGGAACCCTAAAAATGGACTGGGATTGATCTCATTTGAAGACCAAACTTATTCAAAGCAACATAAGTGTCACTGTCATGACACAAAGAAACAAATCCTTGATTTACTATGAAGCGAAGTTGAGCTAATGTTGCGTGAAGTGGAAGGTTGAATCGTACTGAAGCAAATTGATACGTCGTGTCATCCTGAGTCTTGGAATCAATAATTTTTATCTTCCAGTCCTTTGAGTACGAACTTATTACAATCAATGCAACCTGCAGATTATTCTTCATGTAGAAAACAATGGAAAAAAATCATCTACTTAATTAATCATAAATATTTTTGTTTTTAAAAACAGGTTACCTCGAACTACCTAAAGTAGCTCAAAAAGGTAAGGCCAATAGTCTTTGCTGTCCCCTTAAAAATAATGGAAATATTGAAGATGGCCCATTTTTAAAACGATTGATTCAATTGCATCTTGTACATAACAGGTGACAGCATTACACCTTGAGGTATTCTGTCAGAGGTAGATAGCCAGCGCCTTTGAGGGCCTGGGACTAGCTTCAACATTTGTGTGTGCTTCTTACCTTCCTTTTAAATGGCTTGGTTTGGACCTTCTCCTACTCTGAACGGCTACACAAGCTTTTTCTAAACAGAGGTGGAGCAGTGATGTGAATGTCAGATTACCACTGAGCCACGTCACACACTATCCAACTCAAATTGGTGACAAAGGAATCTCTTTACTACAGCTCTTTTTTGAGCACTACATAATATGATGAAAATGGTTGATTTGATTATGTTGAGATTTGTGCCCAAATTGCTCAGGCAGTTGAATCTTATTTATGACCACGTACCTAGAGTACCTACAAGGAATTCTACATGCTTGTGCTCCACTCTGCCCGCATTCCAATAAAACTGTCTTCAAATATTCCTCTTTACACCCGAATGTATATTAGTATTTAGCTGTCACTAGTGAATCCTTTCTGTCAGTTATTGTGTCGCTTTCCTGGCAGCAGCGTATGATTTACGCTTATTGCATTCGGCCAACCTCTCGATTTGGTATACATGTAAATTTGAATCGAAAAAGGATACGAGTACACTCCTGACTACACCTCTGCATAATATCCAACTATGTCAAGTCAATTGCCGCACACACGGCCTTCGCTGAAATGTAAAACCGATCGTAAATCTGGTGAAGCGACCGCCTTTGACGCAAGCGGCTCATGTTTATCTTTGCAATCTGTGCGCAAGCTGCCCGATCCTAGACCACAAAGTGGCTCAATACTAATCGAAAAAAACAACCTCAATCCACCACTTTGCATTCATAAGCATGCCCACAGCACATCCAAAATAAAAGAGCCCGATCGCGTGTCCCAGGCCAAAAGCCCCTTCGTCGATTTACATGATCGCGCGATCTGCGGGACAAGTTGATCCATTTTCGTTGCCACAAGGCACCAGGAATTTTTCCAATTCAAATCAACTACCTACGTGCCAACTATTAAATAACTATCGCCAAAGATAAATTGGTTGATAAACTTATTTCGGGTATGGTTGCACTGCAATAGAATGCGGGCGCCCGTGGGCCCAAAATGCAATTGTTTGTAGACTTGTAAGCTCAAGGAGGCGGGTGGTATGGCTTTAGTTTACGGTTTCGCGATTGATTGTTCTCGGAACAACCGGCAGGCGGTGTTGGTTGTGGTGGTGAAAAATTTTATTAATTTAATATCACTTACCTCGGCTACTGTAACTTCGTAGGGTGTGTTCATAAATCTCGGCGCATTGTCGTTGACATCTGACACACGGACAATGATTGGAATGTTGCGTTTCTTGTTTGACGATCGGATCGTACATGACACCTGAAATGAAACAAAAATGCATGGGTTAAAAGACTGTCAGTAGATAGGTTAAGAATTGTTTTTTGAATTTTGAAGGACCTGTTTCTGCAAGATCTACATAATGTCAGTGGTGTTTCAATTTTCAACTAGTTCATGTGATTTATTTTAATTCGGTTTTTAGAGTTCCGTTCCTAGAGGGTCCAAAGGAACCCTATTTCTAAGCCTTCACTGTCCGTCCGTGTGTCCGTCTGTCACAGAGCTGTATTTCCTAAACAGTAAAACATGCAATTTTTACAGAATTTGTTCTCCTATTGCCGCTACAACATGAAATCGCCATTCAACTTAACACCTAAAAGTAGACAATGAGTTTCATGGAATAATTTACAACTTTCGAAAGTAGGCAATGATACCGTCCATCCAACACAAGGCAAAAACTCGAAACGTGATCATATGTGCGCATATTGGAAATAAACCGCACGGTATTTTTTAATGCAACTTCAAGTTTTCTCATGCATGTACTATTCAGGTCACAAAACACGGGTTGTGCGTAGAGTTAAATGGATGTCAGTAGTGATTGAATTAACACCATTTTAGTATTGACTGAAAGGCATGTTCCCAGTTTAGATTTCAGCTTAAGATCATTTTCGTTTGACCACTGCGCAACAAGCGATAGATCTTCGTTAAGACGGGCTGTCGCCTCTTCAGCCGATGAGGTCCGATAGCTCAGATGGATTTGTACATCATATGCATATATTTGAATTTTGCAGTGCTTAAGAACCGTTGTTAAACATGGTGAGCAGCAAAGGACCGAGTATCGATCCTTGCGGTACTCCTCCATTGGTAGTCAGAAAGTCTGACATATCTTCGCCAAAAGCAACGGCTTTACTTCTTCCTTTCAAATAAATTTGCGATTAGTTTTAATGCAGTTAAAAAAAAAATTAAGGAACTTTTTAAATTTTTGCAGAAGCTTCTCCTGCACAACTGTGTCAAAAGCCTTCGAAAAATCCAATAATACCAAAGATGCTATATTTCCCTGATGGATTTCAGTG
Source organism: Orthonevra nobilis (assembly GCA_963555765.1). Classification (NCBI taxonomy): domain Eukaryota; kingdom Metazoa; phylum Arthropoda; class Insecta; order Diptera; family Syrphidae; genus Orthonevra; species Orthonevra nobilis. The sequence goes on from OY743225.1 coordinate 11,873,482, forward strand.
CGTAAATCCTCAACCAAGTTTAGTATTGCAGTTGTACAACTATGATGGGCTCTAAATCCTGACTGGACGGGGGTAAGTAGATTATATGTATTTGAGTGGTCCAATATTTGCAAGCTCATTATTTTTTCAAGAACCTTTGATAGAGAAGCTAGAATTGAGCTAGTACGATACTCTTTTGAGCATGACGTGTGCTCTCTAAGATGGGAACTATTTTTGATTTCTTCTAAATTTTAGGAAATGAGGAGGTCATCATTGTTGAGATAGGGCAGTATAGATGGAAGACGGGTTTTTGAAAAATTTAGGGTGCATTTCGTCTAGCCCAATTTTTCAGATTTTATTGCAAGAACAGCCTTACCGATATCGATTTGCTCAACACTCTTAAACGAGATGACATTACGGGTCTGCGCTTTTATCATTCTATCATTGATGTCAATGGCATCTGTTCTGTTCTTGTTTCTTATTGGAATTATAAGTAAACGGATTTATTTTTACTTTGGCTTTGTCTTACTCGTACTTTCATGTGTGCGATAAGCGATAAAAAGAGAAATCTAACACTAAATGAATATAGGATTGTGTACTTAAAGGAAGCGCAGAACCCTTCGTGCGAGTGTCAACTCTCACTTGGCTACGGTTTTTTTCATTTTGAATGCATTTTTGTTTACTTTAGTCATTATAAAATATTGTTGCTTCGCGATTGTTAACATAACGCAAAGGCAAATGCTCGTTGGACATGCGCACAAAGGGTTACCTACCACCGTAAAACTGCCAACACTACAAAATTTTAAAATTTAAGACTGCACATTGCCTATTTCTTTGCGTGGAGACGCATCTACGAGTAAACCGATTCTTTGATTTTTTGATCATAGCCAACTTTTTGGAATAAAATTGAGTTGCTATACTTTTTATTTTACATTATTTTATCATCATTTGTTAAAGCGGCAATAGTAGTTCATATTCTATGAAAATTGCAAGTGTCTATATTTAAAGGTTCAGAGGATACAAACGGGCTGAAGCACGGACAGCGGGCGAATTTTGTCAACACTCTTCGAGTACGGAACCCTAAAAAATTAAGCAAAGACAAGTCAATTCAGATCTACGTAAGCTCTACCCGAGCCCCCTAGAGCTGAAGTTAAAGTAAAAAAAAATCATAAAAGCCAAGAACCTTCTCTAATATCAAACCGACGGACGACGTGACTCAATGTCCGCGTCAGTTGTAATTATAACAAAAACCAGACTTCGTGTTAATTCTCATTTAAAATGACATCTCTTCTCACCTGGAAGACAATATGACTGAGATTTTCTTCATCGCGGTCCAATGGCTGCAGCAGCTGCAGTTTCTTTCCATTCAGCAGAAATGTTGGATTACCCTTTGGGAAGACTAAATCGAGAGCGATTTCCGTGTACGGATCGCCATAGATCGGTAGCTCTGGCGGATTTGTTTGTTGCCCAACGTCTGTAATTAAAAAGAAAAAAAATTATATAAGGATATTTTCAACGGCTTTAGTGATTGAACAAAAACAAGTTTAAGTTTGAGGGTCGGAGGTGCGGAAAATTGTCACCGCTTTTCCCACGCGACATCGATTTTAGTGCGTGAATGCCGGCTTTGCGTGCGAATGCAAATCTCAATTAACCGACCAACAGCAAGTGACTTGCAATAAATTTTAAGGAAAATGTGTGTCGCATCGTCTGGAGTTTGTTTTACTTTCTCTGAAATCCCAAAAGTGTGTTTATGGGTGATGCAACCGGCTGTGGTAGTAAAAATAAAGTGAAATGTAGTTTGCCGGTAAGCCGATTAAGTCTTTCATAAGCTAAAGCCCAATAGCTTGAAATGTTTTAACATTTACTTATTTTTGTAAACTGCAAAAAGGTGAAATTACGTCTGGCAATTACAATTGAGGGATATCCCTACGTTACGTTACTTAAAAGATCTTAGCCTGGAGCAATTTTTGCGGCACACAAATTGTCCAAAACAAGGGTGACTTTCGGCCGTGAAATCGACCTAAAACAATAACTCGCAAAAATCAGTATACTACGAGCAAGAATTAATGCACTGTGCAATTTGGATAAAGAGCCTTTAAATGAGGTTTCCACCGGTTTCCATCCAGGAGAAGCGCTTTCATATGGCTTTTTTAACCAGGTTTAGCTTATAAAAGCGACATTTTGAACATCAGGCCAAAGTGGCAGAAGCCTGACGATTATTTCGGCTTACATAAGAAGGCACTCTAAAATAATCAGCTCAGGATTGTGCCTGGAGTGCAAAACGGAAAGGCATACGCTGCGCTCAATCTGCGTGAGTAAATACGTCACATAATTGTATAAATGAAGAGTCCTAAGGGACTACATTGAGGGACTCCAGAAGTAGCAAAATACTTGCAATGGTTTTGATACAAATACGGTTGGATGAGTGGTTTTACCTTGTTAATTTGTTACTTTGTTACTGCTACTTTAATTTGTTTTTCTTTTAAACCTTTAAATGCATTGAAGTGGCGAGGGATATTTGAAAAAGTATTGCAAGAGACTGAGATATTGTATTGATATCTGAACCAGGAACCGGCTTGTATTCGATTGATGTTTATTTTTGAAAGTTAGCTAAATCAACATTTAATTTGATTTACTTTTTTGTCTTTTCGAAGGACACAACATCGCAAATCCAAGCCAAAGCAGGAAAAGGTTCAATTTTCTTTAACAATTCAAACTGGGAAAAAAAGGTGTGCTGTACCGAGGTAAGAGTATCATAGAAAGGAATCAAGAATGAGACAATGGATGAGATATGGAACCCTTGACTTAATATTATCAACGCGCAGAATGACCCCAAACCTGTATACCTATTTGTGGCCGTTGCTAAATGCTAAGCTACTGGGCTTTTCAATAGTTTAAATGGTTACCATATTCTTCGGAAAGCCTTCTTTCTCCAAGCAAGTATGTATATACCTATAAATACTCCTTTATGCTAAATTTATCCCTCATTTATGATCACAATTTCAAGACGAACACTGTTTAGGTGTTGATGCCATTTTGATTTTGAAGAAATAGAACGCAGGCCATTTGAGTGTAAATAGAACAGAATTCCTTTCCAATTTTTGTATAAACCCCGGTGGATATCTTTTAAGTATCAAAGAACATGCTTGGAAATTTTTATTCATTGTGAAAAGTGATGGTCCAAGTATCGAACCATGTGGTCAGCCTCTTCTCAGCGGAAGATGTTTGAAAGGAATATTACAGCGGATTTTGTTGCTGATAGTGTCCAATGGCTTAAATAAACCTAGAGGTCTTAATAAAGAAGACTAATACTAGTCTATTGCTTGCATCATATATTTCACAATATTTATCAAATTAATACTTATTAAAATATTAAAGGTTCAATCAAAAACAAAAGTTCTCCTGCGGCGAACCCATCATGATATTGCTAGACTTGTGGCGGTTTGCACAGTGGCGGTCTGCACAGGCCGATTGGAGATCATGCCGCTAAGCTAGGCATCCTACACAATTCAAACTGTCGCAGCTGCAAAAACACAGCTGAGAGTGAAACCCTTACACACTTCCTTTGCGAGCGCTAGGTAGACCCTTCTTAAATTCAATTGATGAGATTTCTGCTAAGGACTTTAAGCAATTAATGTCCTTCTTTAATACCTCAGGCTGGATTTAGAGATTTCTCAAAAACACATCATAAATAAGGTAATACAGCTGTGGCATTAAAACGGCACAGAGCGCTAATTTGGTTTCTGAACCACCACTTTTACTTGACTACCTACCAAAGGTTATTGATTCTTAAAAATAGAAGCATTTTGTGGCTCATATTTTTATCGGAAACCTTTCAAAGAAGAGGCAAGGCTGCTTTTTGGTTCTCTATTCAGTAAAATCTATTTGCAAATGTATTATTTAAGCTCTGTTTAGGATTAATTTGAAGCCGAATTTCGGAGGTTTTCTTTAACAAAGCAGAAATAAATAATTCGAAAGTTTTCCAACCCAACTCGGAATCTAATCTTTTGACCCGTAGTGTAAAAACCATGGAAAAATGTACCTTAAGTGTCGCTTAGAACAAGTTCTTACGGTCTTTATATGCTAAACAGCCAATCTTTTGGAAAACAATACTGGTCTTTAATAAGAAATATTCACAAAAAACGCCAAGTCAAACATGCACACAAAGGGTTCCGTGCCACCGTAAAAAACCTACTTGTTGCCGCATAATTGAGTTGCGTTATAAAATTGCGTTAATTTAAAATTTCTTTGCCTATTTTTTGAAGTAAAAATGAGTTGTGATTTTAAATAGTCCGCTTGGAAAATTCCCTTTTTTAAACTTTTTATCATTTTGACTCCCTTTGTGTACGGAACCCTCAAAATTTAATTAACTACTTTCGAATAATATGATGATGTGCATGTGATTTCCTAAGCCTTTCAGAACTTTGCTGCTAACCGATGCTCTTGCAAGTGTTAATTGTCTCGAGATCCAGATTACTTGGTCCATCGCTTGCATCGCATCCATTTACAATGAGGAAACAATTCGCCTTGCTCCTTTTCAACAAGTACACGGAACAGCTCCAAACAAAGGCCTATGATTAGAACCATTGCCGCCCCAAACCTCCAATCAACAAGAAACTTTGATCTCGACTATTTCACTCGGTTGGTGTAGGTATCGCAACACGCCCACCTCTGATAGGCCATCTTCTTCTAACATATATTTCTTAACAAGCCATAAATCGCATTTTCATCGGCTGCTACCAGCGTCGCGCCACCACGCCGATTTCTAGTACATGCTTTTCTATTACGAAAAAAAAAAAAAGTTGAAAAGACCTTACAGCGTTGTGGAAACGACTTCCCGTTGGAGTCCGTCCTACTGCTGCTGATTGCGCAAAAAACGTTTCACAAATAATCAGTGCAGTGGCGGCCCGTTCTGACCCTCCCCATTCAAACTCTCATAATCACCTTCCAGCTATATAATCAAATCATGACACCAATAATCCAAAGTTTCCTTCTTCACTGTCTCCGCACGAGTAGTGTGGCTGTGGACGTTGGCTCCCGAAGCCAACGAACGAGACAAGCTTCCTTGAAGCGCGCATTATGATGCAGCGCCCTGATTTATTTGCATCCGAGGTGTTTTCGCATGCCACGCGGATTGGCATAACACTGATCCATTGGATACGGATACAATTGTTGTCTATATTCCACACCGACCGCACTCATCTGGGCTAAAGTATTAGATCCAACCTCAAAGTAATTTTTTTTTTTTTTTAAATTGTGCTAAGTTGCAAGGTGATTGCATCAGAGCTCCTTGCAGCAACACTCTGGGTTTCGTTGGTCATTTGGAAGCAAATAGCCAGCGCTCTATGGCGTGGAACATCTAGATCATCATATCCAGAGTTTGTTTAAAATGGTTCTTGGTTTTGTCTTTTTGGTAAGGATGCATGTTGAAAGGCGGTAAATTTATTGGAACCTCGTTGTTTGCATGCCACATCTCAGCTAGAAGCCGGTGAGGCACATCAAACAAAGTATCCATTGGATGTGCAACGGCGCGATAGCACTAATGATCCGGTGAGGAAAGGGCGTTCCGAATTCGTCGTCCTTGTTGTTCGTGCACAACAAGGGAACAAACACATCACTTTGTGAGTGCACTGGTAATGAAAACGAACGACTCCCGTAATGCCAATAACTTAAATGCGTTCCAAGTAATTGGATAAAGTTCTAGGGACAAGTAAAGGCACAGATGGCCATTTGGAAAGTGGCCGAGGATCGTTCGGCAGTTTGCATGGGCTGAGGGTCGCCCGTGTAGGATGTAGAATGAGTTGTGACGATGTGATTACCAATTAATGGTAATTATTTTATATTAGCATTTTTATAGGAGCAGGGGAATGAGATGGGTGCCTGTTTGCTGAGGATACCCTGGAGGCACACTCGCTGCTCGGACAAAGAGGTTCTGCTTGCTTCGGTTTGGTCTGGGTGTTAGGATGTTGATGGTGAGCAGAGATGCTATCATTGGATGTGCCGACAGCGACCTCAGTGCCTGGTCGCATACGCATGCAATTAAAGTACGGAATTTGCGTCGAGGTTACTAATAAGAAGACGATTGAAGCAAAGCTTATTACGTCAATAGAAGTTGATTCTAATGATGGACTGGAGGAAATTCGTTCCGAGGTTCGAAGCAATAACTAATATGAAAAAGAGTCGTTGTTCGTAGTTATGGTGTAAGGAGGATGAATGGACGGACAACTCAGAGGAGAAAAATGTATTTGTGCTGTTTCAATGCTGAGAATAGGAAAGAAGATTGTTCGAAAATGCTCGAGATCAATTATGTTATAAAACTTAGTTTAGCCTAAGCCATCTTTCGTCGTGAGCAAAGATCGTCAAGAAAAGCACTATGGACTGTCCTCCGGGAACTCCGGGAACTCGAACGCATCCTTATGATCTTGCAACAATCAGAATTACTATGGTCGGAGATATTTGATTTCCAGAACGCAGTAAAATAATGCTAAGATTCATGCGAAACCTATGGCTCGAGAGTCAAGCCGTGAGGTGCGATTCCTTTTTTGTGAAAAAAAGTGAGCATGTTAAGAGGAGATAAAGTGGGTTTGTTTCCTTCTCTTCACCCATGCAACCATGCAATTTTTTGTACGCAATTGGAATTCAGATACTGCGGGCCTTGGCGTTGGGATGAAAGTGTGGAAATTTTTCTTTTGATTTCAAAACGAAGGTTAAATTGGGGAAGGATCAGCAGGATTAGATATCAGCTGACTTGTCGAAAGTCTATGAAAATTTTGAACAAAAAAGGTGGCTGGCCATGCGTCGGAGAATGTTGCTCTTCCACTAGTGTAGAAGAAACTAAGGGGAAGTATAGAAAATTTTTGGGAAGAATAAACGTTGCCTTTGGGATGACACTGGATTCACTATTATAAGACAATGGTATAAAACCAATGTTAGGATGTAATGATTACTACGGAATTTAATTACTCGTTACTTGTAATTATAATTGAAAGAATTTATTTACTCATGTAATTGTAATTGAAAATTTTCAATTACACATTACAAGTAATTGCATATCTCAATTACTTCCAACTCAATTACACTAATGTAATTGACTCAGGATATGTAATTGTTTTAACGATTACATTTTTTCGCAATCATTACATAAAATGGAATTAATTATTTATTTTTCAAATACATTTCTAAAGATAAAATACCAAAAAATAGGGATCACATTAGGTAGATAAGTCCCCTAGAACAAATGTTCTTATTTGGACCTATGCATTCGATAAAAAAATGGTTGACTTTTGTTTTGTGTTGTTTTAAATGTGTCAAAGTGAAATACTTTCGTTGTCTAAGTCTTGTTAAGTGCTAAGTCTTGTTAAGAATTGGTGTTCACAGTGAAAATGTATTATCAAAATGATAACAACTATGCACATGGCTGGGATGTAGACATTTTTCCATCACTTAGACTTTTAAGAATACAGCAAAGTAATGAATTCTGATGCAGAAATGTTAGATTTTTAACAAGGCCAGTAAGGGATTTATTTCGGTCTCTTAATACCATCCTAGATAACTTTGAATGTCAAAGCGGACAGAATGCTATATATAGATGTATCAATATTTCTGCATGACAGTCTCGTGCAAAGGAGCCTTCTAACTTGGTTTGAATTATTCTTCTATATTACCTAGCCGAGGAGGCTCATGGTGCCATCGTCGTAGCTGTTTGTCACTCTTTGGCTTTATCTGACTTATCAATTTTAACAAAAACAAGTACTTTGAATATAGTTCACATATATTGCCGAAAACATCACTTATATGCAAATGCACTTTCACTTAATATGACGATGCCTACCTTGAATACAATTTTTGATTTCGGCGACGATAATTCGAACTGATGAGGTTCAAACAGTATATTTATAATTTTATAAATAAATTTTCAAGAATTTTTCCTCAATGGATATTTTGAGACATTATCCTTTAGTGTCAAGAGTATTTGTTCGATCAAATACTATGTTGGTATCTTCAACGCCAGTAGAGAGATTGTTCTCGCTTGCTGGTTTTGTTGAAGGCAAATGAAAAATTCTTTTAGTGTTTTCAATATAATGTATTTAATGTTAGAGTTTTAATGGTTATCTATTATGCTTTATAATTTGCTACCTAATTCAGTTTGTCAACACCCAACGTAATTAATAACATAAAATGTAAAGGTCGATATGATTTTTAATTACTTTTTTCAAATACTTGTAATGGGTAATTGACAATTTACAACTACTTGAAATGTGTAATTGAAACCGTCAATTACAATTACGTGTAATGAGTAATTGATTTTTCGAATTACAATTGTAATTGTAATTGTAATCGGAATACTTTTAATTACAATTACTTGTAATTGTAATTAACCTTGTGATCAATTGCACTAAGTAATCATTGCTTCTCAAGTCTGTGCAAAACATTCTTTTGATTTTTGATGAGAATGCGAAAATCAAGAGATCGAAAATTAACACAGAAAGAAAGAAATGGCTTGCTTTATCTTCTTTGCTTCTTTGTGTCTAAGTTAACAGAATGTTGCGTTTACAGGGCTCATCAAGACGGACAAGCTTTTAAGGACCCTTTAAACAAGTTGATCGTTAGACTGTCAGAGTTACAGTACGAAGTGAATTTTTTAACAAAAAGTAAAAATAACTTACTCCATTTTACTTTCCAAGTCTTTTTTATTCATAAGGTTCACTTGATTTAGTAGTTCGATATAATGCACGCACACGAAGGGTTCCGTGCCACCGTACAGTATACCAATATATATTTTTCATATTTTAAATTTCTCATTGCCCAAATATAAGGTTTAGGACATTGCTTTATTGCAAATTTCATGATTCTTGATAAATGGGTGACACAAACAGCCATATCATTTGATTGCATCGATTTAAAACCTTGATCTCATTGCAGATTCAAGGACCGCAGGCAGAAGTATTTGAAATAGGTATCAAATTGAGTTATTACCTCCAGGTGTTCCTGAGAAAAAGGGTTTAAACAAACATACAGACGGACAACGAAGTGATCCAATAAAGTTGCGTTTTTCCTTTTGAAGTATAGAACACTCAAAAAAGACAAAGGAAGATTTTGGTATAAATTTCTCTGAAATGAAATCGTTGTTTCAAGTCTGGTAAGTTCATCGACTCTGCCATTTAGCGAAGCGTCACTTTGTACGGCATTCCAAATAAGTGAAAGTTAAATTGGGTACGCTTTTTTATATGAGCAGTATTTGTATAAAAAGTCGACGCTCAAGAACCAAGAATGGATCAGAGTAACTTCAGGATCAATGCGAAATGGCGAAGAAGAATATCTTCAAAATGTGTAGACTTAACGGGATGGATTTCTATGAAAATTGGTAAAAGGTGATATTAAAAGTATTTAACACACTTCCTGTTGAAATTGGCAAATAGTTAGCGTAAAGCTAGAAACTCAAAAACTATTTTACTGACATGTTTTTAGTTCCTTGTAAAATTGGCAGCAGTTAAATGAGAGAGTAAATAAATCCATTTCGAATCAGTAAACATTGTCAGAATAAGATAGTTAAACACGAATTCCATATTGATCTGGTAACTAACTGAATGTAGTGTCAAATGCAAAAATTTTCAAATCTGACATAACATAGACAGCAGAAATTAATTTCATTTTAAATGGTTTGCGCATCGGATCGCTGAGCATGTGGTCTCGAGTTTAAGTCCCGGAAACAAACCCTCACCTTTCGTGAATATTTTTTTCGTGAGTGGTTTGCTTAACTCCGAAGAGTATTTATGTTATGAAAATGCTTGAGGGTCTGTCGGATTCGGCAATAAACTGCTGACGTTTTTGTGAAAACTATAACCCGAGTTACGAGCCTCTTCTCACCGCACCTACCAATGGTCGGCAGTAAAATTTAGCAGCAGATAACACCCACGCAGTCTTTACTTGCCAATGCTAGCCAAGAAGAACAGCATGGTTAATCATTTTACAATCAAGCTAAGCTATCTTTTAAATCATTTGTTTGGATCTATGTTAATGCCAAGTCGGAGGAAGGTACTGGTTCCGATGTAAACGCGAGGGCGCCTGAGTTATCCCTAGCTTTGCGTCTCCCGAACCACAGCAGTCTATTCAAAGCAGAAGAAGCTATTCAAGAGGCTATTAATGATATATATGATATATTTAACCAGATGGTCAGGCGGCCATAAAGGTTCTGGAAACAGGATCGATGAACTCCAAGATAGCAAAAACTCGGCGGCCTATCTCTAAAGGAGATAGCGAACAGATGCAACCTTACCTCATGCTGGTTCCCTGTGCACAAGGGAATTTCGGGCAATGAAAGAGCGAGTCTAGCATTGCCGCATAATCAGGAGAAACCTCTCACCACCCCATTGAAAGCAGTACAAATTTTGCTGCTGAATGCGCCATAAACACCAAACATAGCTTTCCAGCTCAATTTTGTATTTTCTATAAAGCCCACATACTCTGAGCTATCTTTGAAAATTGTATTTACACCTTTTATCACAGAGGGACTTTTGCACATAGTGAGCAGAATGTGAATTCATGAATTGGTAATAAACTAATACACGCTTGGTTTCGTTTTTTTCCCATTAACAGCGTCTCAATAGGAATGCATAAATTCGCTATCGATTTATTTGCATTTACTTAGTTCGCAGTATTTTCTTTGCCATACGTTGCAACAGTAAAAAGTGCATTGGTACTTCGAAATGACAACAAATTTATTTTAACTGATGTAAGCATGGACCTCCAGCACGGCAAGACAACTGTTTAGGCTTGTCTGCTGTCAGTGCTGCTTAATGGTGATAAAACCGGATAAAAGTGCAAGGCTTCCATAAGATGATCCAATTGAAATGTAGGCAAGCAATTCTTTAAGTGAATTTGAAAAATGCCTTAAAAAATAAATCTTTACTAGTCTTTGGTGACTTTACTTGCTTTCGAAAAGACCCGGCATTGAGGGAAGAGTTTCACATCTTTCTCAAGCCTACTCCAAATTTACGTTAAAATGACAGGAAGTCACTTGAAGGCAAAGACGCTTGTCATGAATGTCTACGGAATGAAATATTGTCTTGAAGTGGATATTGAGACTAAACTTAACTGGCAGGAGCTACCAGTAAGAAAAATTCCGCCATCGTCATTGATGTTAAAAATATTAGCGGTTCAGTTTTATGTTACCAATAACTTATCACTTAATGTTAAACGACTTATCAAACGAATGTCTTTCAGCTAGGTTCTAAGTGGATCGTTAAATAGGTACACAGAAAGCGTGATTTTTCCACAAGTAATGTTTCTTCCATAAAAACCGCAGTAAGCTTCAACTTGTTGACGCTCTATGGGGCCACATAAATTCCATAGACATCTTTTTACTACACGGAAGAAAACTCCTTAATGCTGATCTATTAATCGAGTTGAAGAGATGCTGAACTTGTTGGCAAACGTCGAACTAGTAAATAAGGAAATGTGTTCTTAGTCAGAAGCATTGTGTTTGTCCTCAGGCCTGTTCGTTTAACATGAAAATTATTTTATTTAATACTGGCTAAAGGTGAAAAAAACATTTTCAATTATGTTGCCCAGAATTAACAATTAAGTAAAATATGTTATTGTCCATCCCGCTGGCATTTGCGTTGCCCGATAACTTGAGGGAATCAACTGTCAGTCAAGTTTCAACGCAAGTAATTTCAGAAGGCTTTAAAGAATATGTTTGGGAATTCAATTCCTCTTTCGACATGGCAGAACGTAAAACGTAATTTTTGTTTCAGGCTAAGTAAGTACTCCAAAATAAATGAGCTGCATGACCATGTACCTTATTTTGTGTCTTAGAGGGCAGAACGTTTGAAAACTAAAGATATGCGGTCTTATTTTTATACAGAGGAATTGTGTTACGCGATGCAAGTGAGTCTTGAGTCCTAAGGTAATGTTGATGCTTCCAAATTAATAAAATAAAATTACCTACACATTACTGAATAATGGAACAGACTGTCAGATGCTTTTTTGTCAATAAAACTTTCTGAACTCATTCAGCTCTCACCAGAATAAGCTTAGTCTATGTTTGTAGATGCTTGTCTTACAATATTTCAATACAATATCATAAGAAGTAAAGACCAGTCACTGAATTGATCATAAAACATTACGTCTAATGAAAGTTCAACATGATGGCATCGGAAAAGAAGAGAACTCACAACATTTATTTTTAATATTTAAATTGGGTTTCGAAGGTTCACCCATTCGGAGTATAAACAGAGGCTTGCTAATAGCTAATAATGACTCAAGTATTTTTTTACCCTCCATGGCGATCCTGAGGGACCAATACAACAGAAACTTATACTTTGGAACAATACAAGAACTTCATTAGCAAGATACTGCCGTCCAATTTAATGAAATTAAATCAGCTGAGCGGCAAAGTTGGTAGAGCACCTACCTTTCAATTGATTCAATTGATAGGTCCCAGGTTCGATTCCTAGAGTGGTCTATTTTTTCAAATCTGGTCCAATCACCATTTGCCATTGCGATCAAGATAATGGCACTATCACTGCATTGATCGAACAGCGATAGTAGTCTGGCGTTGTTGTAGTGGTTGTTGTATCGGCTTAATTCCTAGTTCGTGTTGTCAAAATAAAACAGTGGTTTGTGTCGAGGGCTCTGCTGTGAAGGCATAACACTGACAGCGGGGTGTTTCAATCTTCCAAACTTTCAAAGTCGAACTAATGTCGAATGAAATACTGCGAATTAGGCGAATACTAGTAGGTCTCAAAATCCTCCGTTCCGTTTCGGGCTCCAACCACGGAAGTGCTTTGTAATCAAAAACATCTGAGTTTCCCAAAACTACTAAAATAATTTTTCATTCTTGTCGTAACTCTTCCCCGCGCTCTGTGCTACCCGCATTATAAGAGTATTCATATCCTGTTGAAGAGCGACCAAATTATAAAAAAAAAAAACAAAATGACAGGACAAGGTGACTCTTGGAGCTTTTCAAATGAAATGGGAAGCAGTTTCTTCCTCTTAAGCTTATAGATTCAGGGGAACGATGAAAGTAACGAGAGCCTTTAAGCAACCACTGAATAGTCTTAGCCGATACATATATATGTATATGTAGAATCAAGAAGGAAAAGAGGCACTTAAATATATGCTGGAGTTCTATTTAAAGGGCCATGGGGTAAAAAAGATATGTGACTTTGACAAAAAATATTTAAAAATGTGGCTGCAGTTGTAAAATAAGAAAATGTATAAAAGAGTGAAACAAAGTGGAGCCGTGAGGCACACCAGCATTTTATGTATAGTCAATTGCTAAAATGTTAAATTAAGAAGAGATTATCCTTTTCCAAATTCATGCATTGTTCGATTAAAAAGGTCCCGAAGGAAGACTGTGTCAATATAAATCGTGGTTTCAATAAAAAAATTCAGGGAGTGGTTCTACTTTTAAGTGAGATTTGGCATCAAATCAACAGTTATTAAGAAGTTTCCGTGATAAGGACTTTAGTGCAATGCTACTTTCCAACCATTCGGTGAGTTACCAGACAAGAGGGACAGATTGTAAAGACTGATCTTTATAAGCTACGAAGAACACCTCTTCAAAAGAATGGTACGAATACCATTGTGAATTTTAAAGTGGATAAGAAAGTGGATCAGCTCTATAGGATGAGGATGCAAAGCATGATCAAACTATCAATCATATCATTAATACTTCATACACACTGTCCTTAGTATAAGGTAACTAGTTCCAGCAATAAGAGCCTCATTTCACCAACATAAGGCTAGCGGTAAGCGGAACACATCTAATACTTTACAAAGAACTGCAAGAAGTAAGCGAGTTGCGTCCATAATGTTGATGACTGGTTTAAGTTTCTCAGTAACTAAGTGGTTTCATGGCCAGTATTGAAGTATACACTAGTCTGATCTGAATCAATGGCTAAAAGACTTATCATTGGTTGCTAAGATAAGCCTTCGACTATAAAACGAGTTTCGACCTTATTGTGGAAAAATAAGGACAGAAATATGGCAAGCTTGGGGAGTCCAATTTAAAGGTGGTCGTACTACAGCGGTAACTTTATAAGCTAAGATAAATTTATCTAAAAAAATACACGTTTCTACTATATTAACTCATTTCGAAAAAAAATACTGTGAATTAAGCGAATGCAACTTAGTAGAAATAAAATAGAAATAAATGTGTCCCAGTTCCAAACCCGTAAATTATCTTTCAATAATTTTCTTGGTTTTTGTCCTCGCCCTCTACAAAATGCGTTATAAGGGTAATCATAATTCCTTGAGAGTGAACAAAATTTTTGAAATAAAGAGAACTTTTTAGGTGATGAGTTTCTTATGGTTTGTTTTTTTCTTTTTGCCTTTTCACGTTTCACTTGAGCCCAAATTGTGTCTCATTGTAAGTTGCTCAAGATGAACTGCTCCCTGGAAGCCTCTAACCTTGTGGAATAAAAGGCTTAGAATCTCGGGAAATACTTACGAATTTCAAAACGAAAATAAAACATGATAACGAGATTTATTGGACATCTTTAGACCAGCAACAAAAGAAAACAAGAATATTCAAATCAATTAAATTGCATTTAAGACCTTTTAGAGTTGAGACTCCTTTTTCCTAGGAGGCAATGAAAAATTCTCAAGTGATAAGTTTTTATGTTGGAAATTCCTTTGGTTATTTTTTCCAATTACCATATCATTGTTTGTTATATGAATCCTCCAACCAGGCTGGCTCCTGAATAAAGTCTTAAATTGCTCACTTCTTTTTAGTCCCATTATCTGCGGCTTCTTGATGGCCAATCAAATGCAAAGAAGTCAATCATTCTTGCGAAGCCTCACGCAATTTCCCCAAAGAGGGTGTGACGGTCTTTAGCCTACGTTAGCGTAATACATCACACTACGCATCGCATTCCATCAACACACAATCTTCGAGAAAATAATTCGAACATAAATCCCCTCAAGTCGTCGCCAGTGTGTGCGACGAATCAGTGGCGATTTCATCACTATCTTAAATACTTTGGGCCCATTCAAGCCACTTATAGACATGGTCGTCGGGTCGGTGGTTTCATAGATTCTTCCCCACTGTTCCATGAAATGAAAACCCTATGATTATAATCCGCACGGTACACACTGGCCATTATGGTAGGCTAGCACAAAAGATATTATCCTTCGTCTCCTTTAGGTTGCTGCTTCATAAACATCCTCGGGCCATCAAAAGGAGTAACGTTGAAAAATGAGCTCATTGACTGTTCGTTGTTGCTTGTTGGTGCTGCCAAGTGCACGCCAAGGAGTGGCAATGGCTTGAACAATGCAAATGCATAACAGGCCTCATGATGCTAATATATAAAATGCTGCCGCAGGGGGCAATATTACATGATTTGATTCGAGCTGGAAGAGACGGACGATCTCGTCAAAGTCCCAAGACACAAACAACATGAAAAACGGCCAAGGATGCGAGCGGGTACGTTGAGTACGGGATGTGTACTCTGCTCCTGCTGGACAGAATGGTCATCATTATCGTGATCATTTTGATTTGAGCAAGTGACTTGGCAAAGGGTAACCGGTACACACACACATACAAACAAGGTAAGAGCTTCAAAGAAGATCAAATGCCAAGATAACTAGATGACTGTCTCTGAGGCTGAGGTTGTTGCTGCTGCTTCGACAGGAAACCAGGGGCACCCAGAGATGTGTTTTTGAGGAAGAGGAGAATTAAAATGGAGTACTTAATAACAGGCATTTTCATGGAATGCAATAAATCTTCAATTGAATGAACTAGATTACTTGTGAGCGGTTGGTTCATCATTTGGCAAATTCAACAGAGTCATGCGGAGTTGTAATGATCCCTTCGGCAAGAGACACGAACAGAAGACGCCTGAAATGGTAATTGTTGCTCCATTAGAGATCCGCTTCAGTAGTTTATTTTTTTTTTATATTTTTATTGTTAATGCTTCCAGTATAATGTTGATGCTTCTTTTTTTTTATTGTTTGCAACAAATGAGTTCGCCAGGTGGAGGAATGCATTCATATAAGAAAGCTTTTTAAAATAATTGTAAGAAAGGTATTTGAAGTGCTGTCGAACATGGCGGATGAATGGAGTTCCATGCTCTATTCTTCAGATTCGAAATTAAGCTATTAAAATTAGAGCCGCCAATCAAAGGTTGGTAAAGTCCCTGCAGAAGCTAAGACGCTACTGAGGCTCACTTGGATTGAGTTTAATTTTTAGGAAGGCGAGAGAATTCAGTGTAATTTGAATTAAAAATTCACATACTGAGCTTAAAGTGAGCGAGGAATAAAAAAAAAATACGCCGAAGCTGATCTATCTGACGTTAAAAACTTTATCCAGCTTTTCGGCAATACATAATACAAATAATCCATTTTTCATCGCCATTGTGTTAAAAATGGTACATTTTCAATACGTTTCTTTAATTAATCGCAGATGTTAATGCGTCGTGTTAAATGATTTTCTTTCAAGTCATGAGGAACCCATATTTCGACTGTTCATCCTTAGCAAAGTTGTTTTAAGCGATTTTCGATGCATGCATGTGATACATGAAGCTTCTCTGCAATCTCCCGTGTTGTACCGATCAATATTTTTTTTTTCTGATTGACAGTTGAAGTACCAACTATCAAATAACAAAATGTGTTTGACATTTCGCTTACGTAAAGCCATCTAGGAGTAAAATCCGCAATTAGTTAGTTGCCAATCCAATGGATTATAAAATTAACCCTCTTTTGGTTTGTTTTACTCAAATATTGCCGGAAGTAATTAAGCTGAAATATTCCTTTTTTTTTGTCGGTGCTTATGCTGAAAATTTATAACCAAAATTTGAATTTCGCCCTCAATCAACAAAAAAGCGCACCTAGTGCGCATGTAGTGTGATTCAATGCAAGATCACTGAATAAAGACATTGCATAACATTGTATCGCCCCACATATTTGAAAGTATCAAATGGCATTCGATCAGTAAAGGCAGTGATTCATGCTATGTTTTGGTCACTGGAGTTCAAGTGGTCATCATCATCAAAAACATTACACTAGGAGCAGCTGTAAAGAAAACATCAGAATTTGTCGGACTTTCGCAAAGGGTTGTCTTCAAAATAATCAAAGAACATCAAACTGGAACACTGCAAGCACCCAAGACGAAAAATTCGAAAGAAAAATCGGCACTGGATCACTGATTTGGAAGCCATAAGAAGAATAATCTACTCCTTCCACCGATTTGATAAACAAATCGTTACATTGAGGAGCCTTAAGCAAAAAATCTATGATGAAATAAGCATGAGCAAGACATCACTTTGGAGAGTTCTAAAAAGCAAAGGATTAAGCTTTCGCAAGACGGAAGACAATTGGAAAATCTTCTGTGAAAGGAGGGACATAAAAATTCAAAGGATAGGACATATCCGGCAAATCAGGAACTTCCGTGAAAGTGGTTACCAAGTTATTTATATAGATGACTCATTTAATTATAAACAGTTCCCACGCAAGAGGTATGTCTTGGACTGATGGAAGTACAGAAGGATTAAAAAAGCCTATCGGAAAAGGATCGCGGATTATTATTGCACATGCTGATGGATCAAATGGCTTTGTCGATGGCGCTCTTCTCATTTTCAATTCTGGATCGAAGTCTGGTTTCTCCAAATAGTTAAGAGAACAGGTTCTCTAGCAGCTGGATGAACCGTCGGTTATTGTTATGGACAATGCTTCATATCACAACAAATTAAAAAAACCGTACGCCAAATTCATCAGCAACAAAATTTGAGTTAACGTATTGGCTGGTAGAAAATAATATTGCCCACAACTCTTCAATGCTTAAAGTTGAACTATATGACATAGTAAATCGAAACAAGACGGATCCGCAGCGTGAAATAGACGACTTGATAACATCAACAGGGCATGAAGTACTCAGGTTACCACCATACCATCCGGACTTAAATGTGTCTGAGAATATATGAGGTATTGTTAGATTAAAAGTGGCGGTTAGAAATGCTTCTTTTAATCTGGGTGCCGTCAAGAAATTAGCAGAAAAAGAATTTGCAAAAATTACGGTCAAAGAGTGGAAAAGTACGTGCGATAAAGACATAAGGACAGACAGAAGACAATAATTGGGCATATGAATAGAGTTGGGATACCTTCACTGAAAGAATTGTCATAAGACCCGGCGAATACTCATCAAGTGATGATGCTTTAATTTTTTCAATTCCCATATTTTCAAGCGAAATTCATACTGGCAAAACATTTATTCTTCCTCTTAACACTATAACTGAGAACTTTAAGATCTTTAACCGCTCTTCGCTCAAATTGTCATTATCCACTTCACTCCGCACACATTCTCTCAACACTCATTTTTCATATTTCTCACAATTGGCAACAGCAGCTTCTTATTTTCTTTGTACCTTATCCACCAATCGTATTCAAGTAATGATCAGTCAGCGTTGAGAATTCACGCAATAAACATTAAAAGGAGTGATTTTACTTCTGTTTTGTGTGGAATGGCTGGAAAAGAGAAAACATGCGCGAACTTACTGCATACTCATTTGAAACGATCTATATCTCAGCGGTATTAAAATTGAACTCGACCATCTCCCCTTGAATCTCCACATTTAAGGTAAAGTGAGAGAAGCATTATGAGGGACAGATATGTAGATGGTAGGGCTCGTTTTTGAATTCGCAGAATATGTCTCTTCCGAAATCACTTGAACATTGCGGGGAAGACTGGCTTCGAGACAGGAGACCTTATCCCCTATACTCGTAGATTTTTCTTAATCTAGAGTCTTTTCTTATCATTTTATCACTCTCAAGGCATTTGGACCGATCTTTGAATCACAACCCCCAGGTTCGAAACGACAAGGAACTCCTAACTTTCGTTTTTAGGATCAAGAGATCGCGGAGGCCAGAGCGATGGGTCTAGATAACTGGAAGCAACGTACCCGTGATCAATAAGAGTGGAAGGCTGCCATGTCTCAGGCAGAGACTCTTCACGGGTCGGGAGACGGTTAAGTAAGTAAGTAAATTTTTGTATTACCAAATGAAGAATCATTCTACAATTAGTAATAATCGTGTGTGGAATTGCTTGGATATTCTCATGACACAGATAGACAGATCTTTTTCGGTAATTTGGTCGTAGATAATTGTAGTTGAGAAAATGAATATTATTGGTCCAAAATGCCTACCTTGAGGGACACCAAAAGAAGCAAGAGGAGATACACAGAGACTAACAGTAACTAAAGAGATGAAGAGCTAGTTAGTTACAATGGAGTTGTCTTGGATCTTCCTTCTAGAAAAGTAGTATTCAATGCTTACTTTTGGATCTAATGATTGTCCAAATATTTGACAATAGCGGGAAAGTCGTCCGATTTTCTCTTAGATTTAAAAAAAAATGATTGAATCGTTTTGGTTCGGTGAAAAGACTTACGATTGAGATATTTAAGGTAAGAAGATTTACAGAAATGAGAGAAATGTAAATCTGGTATGATTCTGGAAGGCTCTAACAAATTTCGTACAAGACTGCCTTTTCTACAGTTGCTTG
This sequence comes from Orthonevra nobilis, assembly GCA_963555765.1. Taxonomy (NCBI): domain Eukaryota; kingdom Metazoa; phylum Arthropoda; class Insecta; order Diptera; family Syrphidae; genus Orthonevra; species Orthonevra nobilis. Next base: position 11,892,959 of record OY743225.1, read on the forward strand.
GAAGATTTAGAACTTAAAGCAGTCTCAGGCTTCTGTCAATAAAAAGAGAATTTGGACTTTCGGAATCGGACAAACGATCTCTTTAATGGATTTTGTTTTCACATGCAGTTTTGGCAGCAGATAAAGATATCTTATCATTAGGTGTGATACAAAGCAAATGAGGAATGAAAGATCTTTAAGGATTTTTAGGTGGAAGAAGCTGATGGCGCAAGAAAGTTTTGAGATTGGCAAAAAGACAAGTCAGTTTTGAGGATAACATTTAAGAGGACAACTCGAACAAAAGAACAGGGAACCATGAGCTGAAAAGGTGTTGAAATTGAAGGGATATAGCTCAGGACAAGAGTTGAAACTTTCTTCAATGAATTAGTCGAACTTTTTTAATACTTTTTTTAACTTAAAAGACCGAATCCTTTTTTCGACTTCCTTATCGGATTCCTGATAGGCACTTCCTCTTCTGAGGTAACTTAATTCTTCAACGTTAGTAAGAATACTGCAGTACTTGGTTTTTGAAAGCAATCCTTATACTAATGATATTATGAAGTTTTGAAGTAAATAAATAAACATAATGCAGGTAGCACTGTTTGGACTGTGCGACAAATGAAGTTTCAAGTGAGCGTACTCTTCTGAAGCACCTAAAATGTCAATATTTCATTGAAATCATCAAACACTCAATAAAGCCTTCTCGAACGTTTATTTAATTTATTCTTTCATACCGTTTGAAATCATGAGATAGGCGGCGCAATTTACCAATTAAAAATTAGTGGTAAACAATTTTGAAAATGTTTTCATTACTAATTACAATTGTGGGTACTCACAGTTGCCTCGGCTCTCCTCGATATCCAAAATGATGTTTGTCTGCCCGGTTTCCACCTCGCACATCTGTGATTTACCCAGCAGTCCATAGGCCCTCCGTGTGAATATCAGAAGCACGACTCCAATTACACCCACACTCCACGTCATGTTCTGCAAATAAACAAAAATTAAGTTTAAAATAATATTTCGACCACCCACTTGCAAAAAATCAAAAATATCGAAAACAATAGACAGACAGACACACGAAGGCTTGAAGGCTTGTTTGTAAAAGCTCTCGAGTGCACTCAATTCGAATGTTTAACAACGAACGGTATAATGATTAATGACCATGTATCTGTTTAAGCAACATGAGCATCTATCGAGGAGTTCTGTTTTTCAAGGCCAGATCTGCTTTAGATACTTCGTACCCAACGTACCATTTGGAGCATTTAATTTGCTGTTGGTTGTCAAGTAATTGCTGGCTTGCCAAGCCCGACAAACTCAATCGAATTTCGGAGCAGTACAATGGCCGGTAACCGCATAGGAAGCTATAAATCTCGTCCCAACTTGGATTTACTTTTAAGCGGACACATAAGAAGCTTATTTGAATTTTTATTACTTGATCCGCAATAAAAGGTCAGATTTAGACTTTTGTCGATTTGCTGCAAGATAGAGGACGCATGGGCAGCCTTTGCATATGGCTTGACATTGGACCTTTTGCATTTCCACCGAAAAGGGAATAGAATGGAAAATCTGCGTTTCTGTGAGACCCAGTGTGTCGCTGCACATGAGCCGGCCAGAGGCATTGTTCCTTGTCCCGGCTTCGCTTCCATTTGAATATTATGGTAAGATACGAGTATGTGCCGCAAATGGCAATAGCAATGGCAATGGTATTATGCGTAATGTCCTTTTAGAGAGCGCGTTCTGGTTGTGGAAATGGTGAATGTGTCCCTTACGAGTTGGTTGGTTTTAGTTTTCGATTCGAGACACGATGAATAATTCAGAATGGTTTTGCAGTTGTTTCATTTTAAAATACTTTGAATTTTTGTACTTCAAAGAAGGAGGAAACGCACGTGCTGTTTGTCTGCTGTGGTAGTCTATTTTGCGGGTACAGCATATGCGGCTAATGTTTTAGTTGTGCCAGAATCTTAGCCAAATGTTATGATTTTGAAGGAAATTTCCTTCTAGATTCTTAGTTAATTGATTGATGGAAGATAACTTCATTTCCCTCCATCGGTTCTTGGATGATCGGAGTCTGAGATGAAGCCACTTTTCAGCCGATCACGTAGCTTTCAGTTCGCACGATCAGGATCTCTGGCATCTGCAATATCTTGCGCTCGGATGACACTGTTATCATTTACATTTCTCTTTAGGGTTCGATAGCCAAAGAGTGCCTATGGAGCCGTATTACTTGCAAAACTTCGTTTTATCTATTCCGAGTCTTTTAGACATCTTTAAGGTCGGAGACAGCCTTAATCCGTTTCTTCTTTCGCAGTATTTTTCTACAGCGTCTGTTTTTTGCCTCATGAGTGGTTGGAGACCTCGAGTGGACTCGGGTACTTCCTGATTTAAAATGCGGAATTTTGACTTACCATTTAACTACTACTCAATCTTGCTGTCAATATTACATTTATGTTTCGTAAACAGGATAGTCTGATTTTTTGAACCATTAATTTTCAATATCGGAACACTGGAGAACGATATTGTCTTAGGTTGCTTTTATATTAAAAGGAAACGCAACATCAGACAACTCCACTTTTTCAAACGTTGGGAAAACTTAAAAAAAAGAATAGAATAAACAAATTTTCGAAAACTATGAATTTTTTAAGTTGAGTTTTCAACTTCAACAAAAAAAAAATACCTCAGCTGGAAGTTAAATGTTGATCAGCGAGTTAAGAAGGCGTGCATAGCTTTTTTACGCCTGCAGTAGAACCTTTGGCAAAATTTTTGATCTCCAATCGAAGTTAATCCTATGGATGCATACGGCGCTGGTTCGCCCGATTCTAACATACGTATCACTATTATGGTGGCCGGCCCTTAGGAAAAAATACAACGTTATTAAACTAAACAAGGTACAGAAAACAGCATGCATAGGTACAACAGGCGCTCTGCGATCGACTACATCAGATGCTGCATCTCCTACCTTTGAACCTACACATTAAAAACACTACAGCACACAGCGTCATCAGGCTCAGAGAGTCTGTATGCTGGACTTCAAAACCTTATGGTCAAAGTTCTATACTTGATCTTATACCAAGAAGTTTGGTATTACAACCTACGGACTATGAGGTCCTAGAATTTACGCATCAGATCACTTTGACATCATTTGATCATTTGACAATCCCAGAAAGAGCGGAATGGAATAGTGAGCAGATATGCAAGAATTTTAACTGAACAATCTACACTGACGGCTCCAAGATGGGCCGCGGATTCGGTGCGGGTGCATTCTCAGAATCCCTGAACATCAGTAAAGCCTATAGACTGGCCGACAATTCAAGCGTTTTCCAAGCGGAACTTTTTGTAATCCAGGAAGCAGTCGACAAATCAAAATACATCCAAATATCGTACCAAGCCAGAAGGTTGCCATATACATTGATAGCCAAGCAGCTATCAAAGCTATTGCCTCCTTTTATTCACATTCAAAATAAGTACAGGAATGCCGAGCTGAAATAGTTTCGTTAGTAGGTCAGCTCATTTCCCTTATATGGGTTCCCGGGCACAGTGACATCCTAAGGTAATGAGATTGCGGATAAACTTCAGCGCTCGCCTGGAGAGGATGTTTTGTCTCACTACATGCAGTTAAGGCAATAAATATTAGATAGTCCAGTCTGACGAACTGTGCATCATCAAGAAAAGTATGGCCTGAATACAATCAATCAAAAACAAAAGATCTACTTCGGCGAACTGGTCTTGATATTGGTGGACTAGTGTCGGTATGCATAAGACAATGGCCGATTGGAGATCATGCCGCTAAGCTAGCGCACAGCTGAGAGTGAAACCCTTGCTAGAGCCAGACAGCGAGCGCTTGGCAGAATTGATGAGATTTCTACCAAGGACATTAAGCAACTAATGTCCTTCTTAAATACCTCAGGCTGGTTTTAGAGACTTCTCAAGTACACATCATAAATAAGGTAACAGAGCTGTGGCATGAAAACGGCACATTTACTTACCTACCTGCTCCGAGATCTTAAATGCATTGCTGAGGTGATTAATTATCGTAGAAAGCAGATTGTTTGATACATTATAAAAGGGGTCAACTCGAAGGTTTGCTTTTGTTTCAAGCTGATTGTATTTAAGTTTTATTTGATCTCTTTTCATCTGTATATGGAACTTCCAGGTGAGCTTATTGTCCATGTGCATTTCAAGATATTATGCTACGTTGTCAATTGGAATAATTTTGTCCCTAACTTTTACTGGAATAGGGGATAAGTTGGTTTTTGTGGTTAATATAACTTGTTGGGTTTTGTCTTCGTTAATTTGGATGCTCCAGTCGTCAAACCACAGCATCGTCCGGTCCAGGAGGCGCTGGACATGAGTAGTTGCAGTATCTAGATTTACATCGGGCGTCAGTAGGATTGTGTCGTCTGCAAATGCCAATGTGGCTACCAGAGCAGTACTTGTTGGCCCTCTTGGGAGAGGAATGTCAGCATACAGCAGTGGTCCTAGTACAGATCCTTGGGGCACACCTGCGTTTATTTCTAATATCTTCGATTGTTAGTCATTACATTTTACAAAGAAGTATCGTTCACTCAGATAGCTTTTAATAATGTGAAAGTAGTCCCGTGGGAGTAGGTTTTATAGTTAGCACAGTAGTCCTTTATGCCAAGTCTTGTCGAACGCTTTTTAATGGTTTGGTATAATTTTGTTGTCAGTTAATATTTGTTGTAGAGTAAACTAATTAGTCGGTATGACGAGACGTTTTTTTTTGGATCCTTGCCAGGCTTTCGTATAGGAATTATTTGTGCTACCATCCATGTTTTAAGAAAGTATTATTTTCTATGAAGTGCGTTGTATAGATTTCGTAAGAATTCTTTATCTAGGGTTTTTTTTTTGTGGTCGATTCTAATTTTGATGCAGTGTTCATCATGTTATTTTCCTTATTCTTGGGTTGGTGGTTTTAGAGTTTGTTTTGGCGGTCAGTGTAGGCGGTGAAATAAGTTCAATAAAAAAGAATGCACAGCTTGTTTATGTTCGTTTACGTATTCACGTATAGGTTTAGAAGAAAACGTTCACTTTCAACTACAGGAGTCGTCTTGTTTACTTTCAATTTGGAAGCTATAGGGTCTGATATTCGAAACTCAAAATTTCAACATTTGCCCACGTTTCGAGTCCTAAGAGTCGGATTCCATAGCTTTTGAAAGTATGTGCAGATTTTTTCATCTCGCTTAGTTGAGAACCAAGCTTTTGAATACAAATTAATGTCCTTCGAAGAGAACTTACAAAGTGAGCCCCTGAAAAGATTTTGGTTTTATTTTATTGAGTAGCTTAAATTGAATCACAAAAACTGTCAAGAAAGCGACAGTTTCACTTGTTTTATATCAAATTAGTTTTCTTAGAAGATTATATACACTGACGAACAAAAAATTCCTTCGAATCCTTATAAAATTATTTGACTTTCTTTTATTTATAATAAAATTCAATTGCAACTTGCTTTATCAAAATAACATTTTTATAAAACCAAGAACAACATTGGCAATAAAAAAATCCACCTCATACTTGCGCCAATTTAACCATCAATTTATAAATTTAATCGATCAACTTCTAAATGGTTCTTAAATGTTATCAATCTGAAGACTGCTTCAAAGATCTTGTAAAATTTATCTCTCGAAGTGGACACTGATTTAAGAACCTTTTCATCAAACTCGTCCCAAAATAGTTGTATTGAGTTGAGGCCATTTCATATTTTGGAGTGCAACTTTTTCAACTTCGTCCTTCACACTTAAACGGTACAGTTTGGAAAAATATTTTGTAAATGTAAATTCTTAAGGTCTATACTTTTCCTTAGTGATTTCGAGTAAGGTCTAAAATACTGACGCACGTGAAGTATACTTTTATCATTATGGAGCTACCGCCATGCTGGACTTCAGTAGGGCGCCAATTTTTAACTCTGCTTTTGTTTTCCAAAAACTTTTAATTTTTATTCGTATCGGTATAATTTCTAATCCACCATAATTTCTACTCTACACCGACTGTTGTAGTTAAATACTCTTTTTTCATTTAACAATATTACCAGAAAGAAAAGATCTCATGATGAACACTTCCTCAGCTCGGAAGAAAGATTTTCGAACTCTCGACTGAAACTATGTGTTTTTGAACCATATTGACCCCAAACTTTTGTCTAAATTGGAGTGTTTTAAACTATTAAAGGTATAAGAGAGATTTGAAAAATGGACCCAGAATATTTTTTGAATCTTCGGGAGGGTCTGAGATGATGAGTATCTTCTGTAGCGATACATTATGCTATACTGTGTAAAATATTTTTCCACGACAAGAATGATTACACCAGCCTTGTGATCCGATAAATTTGTAAAAAATTTTGTAAATTCCCCTTGTCGTAGTATCTCTTCCCCTGTTTCTTAAATGCAAGGGCAAACATGCCAATTAATCGCGTATGATTACGACAGAGTACATGCGTCCTTTAATTTGTTTACTCACCGAGCAGAAACACTGAACTTCATGAAAGATCCAACCATCCTTGTCTCGTACATGCATCATCGATTTGAACCATTTAAATAAAAAAAAAAAACTAGCAAGTCTTTCGCCGATCGAAAATTCCGCACTTAATCAGGTGCAATATTAATTGCAATAACATTGCCGTAAATTCATTCTCTATAAATGGACAAGTTAGTTGCATACACTTGTATGCTTAACTATGGTCTGGACTTGTTGTGCTTCTTGTGGTGCTGCAGCAGCAGTGGCACTTTAATTATCTGCCGATCTCCCAATAACAAAATAGTGCAGTGCCGTGAAATCAGAGCACGCACAAGCCACGTCTGGCTGGCTTCACTTAAGCAAAGCGGCATCCAGCTTTAGCATAGGCTTGGTACACGTACACATCCTTTACGGAGTGACTTTGCCGTGGCTCATACGTTTCATGTTGGTGCAGTTTTTTTTTTTTTTATTTTTTATATATTTTAATGGAGTCTGTTCTGCTGTTCTTTTTTTTGTATCTGTATTTAATTTTATCGCGGAGATAGTTCGAGCAAAGTACATATTTGCTCTCCCGCCGCGGATTGGTTTTTCTGAGAACTAACAAAGCGGTCTTAATGTGCACAACTTTATAGCAGACGTTTACTTTTGGATGAATATGGTAAATGTCAGTTGCACTTGGAAGCTAAATGACAGTATAAGGCACTTACTTTTAGAGCCTGATTCGCAGGAATGGTGAAGCTATAGAATGTGAATTTTATTTGACAGACGAGGCGAGGTCAATTGCTTTTGGTGGCAATTAGGTGTAGTTGTTAGCGTATCTTTGGAACGGCTGTGGACAAATTTTAATTGGGTTTTGATATGATTTGGAAGCGGATTGTAATTAGGCTTTAGTGGATTTGAATCGGGAAGGAAGTTGTGCAATGATGAGCTGCACAAAGCTTCAAATGAAACTTATTGCCAAATGTGCAGCTGCTTCGCAGTGTAGTGGCGGAAGTCGCAGTTGTTTAAGCACCTGCAGTTCAAGTGGACCAATTGTTAGGTCACAGGTTCGAGTCTTTGTTTTTTTTTTTATCTAGTTTTCGAATCTGGATTAATCACCATTTGGCGTTAAATGCTTCTTAATTCGGTACTGGAGTGGTCAGCGAAGCGATGGTAGGCTGACTTAATGGGTGGCCTCTCTGTAGTCAAAATAATGGTTTGGGTACATGATGTGTCACTGATTTCGAAAAATAAATACTGTGAATTAAGTGAATGCAAATGAGTGGAAATAAATTGGAATTATGTTATTTGTTGGAATTTCTTTGCATGTCGTTTTTGTGAAGTTAGTCATATGCAATTACTTGTCTCTCGTAAGCAAGCGCTTAAATATCAAATCAGCATTCCGTGTAGGAGCCGCATGTAGGGATGAGAATTTTGAAGTTGTGTCGTGTCGTCGTAGTGTCGTCATCTCATTCTCTTGAGTTTGGATAAAATGTAGTTCATGGGGATATTGGAAGCAAATTTAAGGTCCTGTTATGATGATTCGACGAGAATATCATCGCAGTGAACGATTATGTCGACGTTCAATATCAAATCGCAGCCAACCTATAAGCTTCTGGCTGCAGAGAGTCAATCGCATCTTAACTGTGCACGTGCTGCCCGAAGCATTGGACGGTTTGTGTTCGAAATTCATCGGAAGTAACGCTTATTTCCATTTGAACGGATGCGTAAGCAAATAAAATTTGCGCGTGTTTGTGTATCGGGCTTCATTCATTCGAGGACATCGTGCGAAACACGGTTACTTTGGCTGGTGAGCGGTACAGAATCAAGATCAACATAATTTTAATGCTATGGGGCTTATGTTTCATTGTGGCGATTGACACCAAACTTTCTAAAAGTAATTTCGGAGTAAAGGGGCGACATGGACTAGAATTGGTTAAAAGAATTGAAAAATTGGTAAAGAAAGCTTGAATGTTACTCAGGAATGGCTCGCGGAGCTTAAATTCCTTATGAGAAGTTGGTAATGGGACGTATTTAAAGATCCAAGTAAACGTTTTTTTTTGGTTTTGTTGAAAAAATAATAACAATCATCTCCAGGCGGATGTTTTTGGGCAACTTCAACTCTTGGAGCTAAATTTATTTCACTGGTTGAGAGCAAAAATGGTTGATATATAAGCTGTGAACCAAACTGTTGTTCACTTTAAATGAAATAGTTAAGTACATTCTGTTATCAGATACTGACAAGAGGCGAATGTACGAAGTTAAAAACTAGATAATAATTTATCGATGGGGATGCGATACAATATTAAAATTTGAAATTCAAATGATTTGCGGATTGCAAATTAAAAAAGTTAAAAACAATAATAAAAAAGAATCAAACTAATGGATGGAAACTAATGGAATACGGATTTAACTCTTTCACATCTTAGATTTGCAGGCATTTTTTTTAAATAAACGGGGCGCAGTAAAAGAATAAAAGCAAGAGTAATGCAATCTTTTTATAGTTGGTACATTGGCGATATTTCTGGTGTTGACACGTAGATTGAGGTTATCATAAGCCCTCGAAGATGTATATTCTGAGACTTCAAAAATTTTTTTAAATACTTTATAAAAGTACAGATATTTTAAAGGAAGAAAGCAAAGACTTTTGAACAACTCGAAACTAGGAGTTCGACGGTTAACCTTACAAAGTATACGGATTGCATGTTTTTGTTTGATTAACAGAGGCTCTAGTTTATTCAAATGCATACCACCGCAGCAAGCTATGTCATACTGTAGTTTGGATTTAAATAGACCATTAGAAACCAACTTTAAAATTGGCAAACTGCAGTATTGACTGAGATGATAAATCTGCCTAACAGCGCTATTAAGATACTGCTTCAATGACACAGCATGATCCATCCAACTAAGTTTATAGGTCAAAGTAATACCTTAGTATTTAAAGCTGTCTACGCGTTCAATTTCAAAGAAGTAAGTATTACAACGAACATTTGAATCAAAACTAGGCTTATCTCTATCGTGTGCACAAGAATGAGTCAAACGGAATCTATAACAATTGGGCGCATGGCATCTTAAAAATCACATATTTTGCCCATTATGTTAAACATCATTAACTTGGTTTTGTCACTAATGGCCAATTTATGAAGTTTGAACCATTTTCCAGGTCATAGTTCATATCCAAAGATAAGTTAAGATAACATTTACCGTGATAAGGCAGAGCAGCGTCGTCGGCAAAAGCTGTTACTTTACCCTTGAAAGGTTGAAGAAAGAGCGAGTTCACAAAAATGAAAAACAGGATAGGACCCAAAACAGATCCTTCTGGAACACCTATGTTGATGAGAACTTTTGCACTCAGAGAATTACGAACCCTTTCTCTCTGACTACGGTTTTATAAATAAGAAGTTAACCAGTCGTGGAAAAATCCTCTGAGAGATCCACCATGTCAGAAGCCTTAGTGATGTCAATAAATAGCTAGTCTATTTCTAGGTATTTCAGATTCACTAAGACTGCTATATATTTCTCCGCACAATTTTAGCAATGCATCTTCAGTGGATTTGCCACTACGAAAGCCAAACTGAGAGTCACTGAAGAATCTTATTTTTTCTTAAAACGACAACATTCTTTTTTTGACCCCCTTCTCAAAGACTTTTGACAATACTGATAAAAGGGATATTGGTCGGTAATTATTTAAAGATCACCTTTTTTGTGTGGTGGGATAACAACAGCTGATTTAAGTGCCTCCGGAAATGTACCCCTTTGTGCACTTAAGTTAAAAAAATGACAACACATCGGAAACAAGAAAAGGTACGCGTTTCAATATGTTGCTTGCAATTCCATCACATGAAGTTGAATTAGTTGCTTTAAGAGACTGTATGTATGTGTTTATCTCAATTGGTGAAAAAAGTTCAAAGAAAATGTGGTGGTGGTTGGAAATGTGGTCTGTAAATAAAAACTGCTGGTAATTTTTCGGACTTACAATTGATCACTTAAGGCAACCTTTCTGAAAAAAATTTGACAATATCATCCGCATGAGCAACAATTTGCAAGACAAAGTATATGCTGTCAACGAGAAAGTATTCCCAACACCGACGTCTCGGACAGAACGTCAAAGTAGATAGTCTACCTAGCACCGCTATCAGTTCAGACAACGACACCAGCGCTAAAATCAGACGAAGAATCACTCTTGCCATTCGTTGTTTCTATGGGCTGAAAAAGCAATTGATAAACAAAGCCCTCTCTCAAAAAACCAAAGTGAAACTATATAAGATCTTTATCGTCCCAGTCCTGCTTTACAGCGCAGAAGCATGGACTTTGTCAGAAGCGGGCGAAGCTGCTCTTGGCTGCTTCGACAGAAAATTCTTCGGGTGATCTTCGTTCCTGTCTGCATAGACAGTAAGTGGAGGACAAACACGAACTTTACGAGCTCTTAAGCGTCTTTGAACTAGCCAGACAAGTGAAGATCCAACAATTGAGATGGCTAAGTCATGAAGAGCGGATGGAGACCAATGCTCCGTCCCGGAAAGTCTTCGAATCGCAAGGGACGGCGCAACAGAGGAACACTGCGACTCAGGTGGCGCGGGAGTGAAAAGGGACCTCAACCAATTTAGCGTGCGAAACTGGAGGCAGCTAGCAAAAGATCGAGCTGGCTGGAGACGCTTGTTAGTTGAGGCCCAGGTCCACCCCGGACTGTAGCGCCACCTTTAGTAATTAAGTAAAACTACTGTAAAGTTACCTCATTTAGACTGCACTTATTTATTTTCAGCACTTGGGACTTCAATGTGCTTCATTTCTAACGTTATTGAAAGCATCTTCTATCCTTAGAAGTTAAGAGCTACGGAATGTTGATAAGACTGCATTCTGCGATTTTTCAGTACATTGCCTAATTATTCGCTTTTAATTACTTTACTAACGTAATACTTCAACTTCCACGTGCATTCCTCGTTGATTTTGTGTTCCTACGTCAAGCAATTAAAAGAATTCAAGTCAGAATAATGAAATCTTTTAAGACTGCTTTAGTTCTTTGAAGTCTTTTTTAACTCATAAATTACTAAGCTGAAGTCTTTTGTGCTTTGACTGCTTTGAAGTCCTTGAACATTTATATCAAAATCAAATCAATATTATTAGTAAATTTTGCATGCTTATTAAACATAATAAAATGGATGAACAAATATTCATTGATTAAATCAATTTAAAACACGTATTTTATTAATTTTCTTGATCATGGGAAAATAACGCGTGTTGATAATAAAAATATGACCTCACAATATCAAGATTAGTTGAATAATTAAAAACTGATCGAGTTATTGTTACAGACACACCAAGAATAAAATATATGTAAATTATTTTATTAGTATTTTATTGGACTATATTCATAATAAATCATGTCTTTTTATTGTATATTTTATTCAAGATTATTTGTCGTTGATTGAATATCAGAAACGAATAGAATGAAGGTAAACTGGAACAATTGAAGATATTTAATGATTTCTTTTCAGTAATGGTAATTTGCTTAGGCCATGAATATACTCTATTCTTGCATATCTTGCCTTATATCGAGACAGCAACTCCTCAATAACTCTTTAAACAAGCAACAGTAGCGCTCACCAAAGTTGTCCTAACAGCCCGCATTGTTCATGCTAGATCATCAGTCAGTCTTATAAAAAATTGTAAAATTGCCCAATACACTTTGTCCCTGAAGAGCTTCTTATAGTCTTAACCCACACACTTTGTGTATCTGCCAGAAAACAAAACAATGCGTACAATATGGGTTTTTTTTTACACACAACATCTCAGTTGGAAAACCCTTGAACTATTGAAACTCTCAAGCGTCTAACATCAATTATGATGAGTGACAACGATCATCTATAACTCATTATGGGGCTCATCAAGGCTTTCTACGCCAATCAATATTATTCAAATACCTTAGATTGGTTCATTACCTTCCATAAGCCTACCTTTCACCTAATGACATCGGCACAAGTGTGCCAAGCCAAAGCTCTTAAGCGCTCGTTAAATAGCGTCAATATTGACGCTTACTCAGCACAACATAATCACGTCTCTGCAATCCGATCTTTTCCCATCCTAATCCCCAATTGCACAAACGATCTCGTCTCATTCGATTGCAACACTCTCGATGAAAAAAAAACTCAAGCCACCCATGGATTGCCCTTGAGTATCTACTCGCAACTCCATACTTCAATCCGATCAAACGGAAAAGAGGAAATCAAAACAGAACCGTTTCTAAGTGATTTGCTCGAAAGTGATAGACGTGAAAGGGCGGCAGTAGGCACACGTGGCATCGGGAAGTGTGCTCTTGTTAAAAAGGTCAAGAGCTTCAATTCAATATCGAATCGGCTAAGTGAAAGATGCAGCATTGGAATAATAAGAAACCACCGCAAATCGGGACAACAACCGATCGTACTTGTATCTAGCCGTTCGGCCAACACACCATTACAATGTGATCTAATTTCTTCCTGGAGATCGAAGTGATCGCTTAAATAATAATTCCTGTATGTATGGGATTCCCTTCCATGGTCTCTAACCTACAGTCTTCATCAAACGGCAATTGTGAAGGCGCAAGCCTTCTAATCCAATTGGAGGAACAACCATGACCACAGAATTGCGACACGATCGGTTATGGGCTGGCTGGCTGGAGTACCGTACTAACCAAACCTCAGAATGTATCTATCTATCTACTGGACTGACAGACCCAATCGTACCTTCTCAGATTACTGTAAAAAAGAAAAACTCTATATTCCAACCTTTTAATCAGGGACTGCGGGAAGACCAGGCGGGGTTGGTACCTCTTGATCGTTTCGGAATCAGGTTTCATCTAGCAACACCACCGTTGGAATGAGGAAACCAAAAACCACTTCAACCGCGACACAAAGACAGTTTAATGTATTGGCTCCTGTCGATGTTGCTGACCACGTTCTATTGTGCCAAATCGAACATGATGCTGCACCAGAGCCTGCACCGGGGCCATAGATACTCGTACATGAAGGAACACCCTTTAAGTAGATCGTGAGCTTTTTTTTTTATTCGCTGAGGTTACTCGCATCTAATCATTTGTGTTGTGTTCCTCTCTTGGAACGATGTCAGGTGTACGTTGCCTGTTGTATTCCGCGAGACGTAGTAGAAACAGTTAGATGCCGGTGCTTGGCCATTCTTTAATCGGAGAGAACCCATTGGTAATTGCTTGTCTACCGTTGTGCCTGCTACTATTACATTACACCTGAATGCAGCGAGAGGTTAAAAGATTTCCACAGATTGCTGGAAAGGCACTTTTTTTCGGTTTCGGCAAGTCGAGCGGGCTAATGAAAAATGGAATCCCAGAATGTATGTTCGTATTGTACGCGGCTGCTGTTGTAATGAAGTTCGGTGTAAAATGAAGGAAGGACTGAACCCATGTAGCCGAGGTTGCATGTGGTACATCTGTCTCGGAATCCGTTGCTGTCTGCCTAAATTGGTGGTAAAAAGCCGAAGTTGTTAGTTAGGCATTTAATTTTGAGCGGAATTTGGTAAAAGGGCTTAGAGGAAGAATTGCTATAAATCAGAATAATTTGAGTTGCCGAACGAATCTGTATTCAGTTAAGAATTCTATAAAGGCCAACTAAGGGCATTAAACTTGCCACATGATATTTTAGATACAATTAAGTTAGCTTGAGAGGATAAAAACATTTCTTTGGACATCAGATTACAGGCTACAGGATAAAAACAACTGACAACCTTGGCTGATTGTAACAATTTGACAATTTGACAGTTCGTCTGAGATAACCAGACCGTTGGGTTGTGTCTTCTAATTCCGTCTCTCGTGCGTGCGTCTGTGGCTAGATTCATTCAGTCTCAGTAAAAAATTCACTTTCAACTAATATTATACCATGTGTTGGCAAGTGAATTCCGTGTACCCAACAATGGCAGTTCGGTTGATCCTGCCAAGACCAAAGATTCCAACCAACGGCAGGAGATCTCCAAGATAATCCGCTCAGAATTGGAGCACATCTTCCCCCAGTTGGAGCTCATCTATCACATGCCAACGGACGATGGATAATTCTACGTTCTTTCTGAGAACAAGCAGACTCTTATTGCTTTTCGCATCTTTAGCCAAGGATTGATAACCCTAAACGTGGAGTACTATCTGGAGGAAGGAAAGGAGCAGTTACTAGCTTTAGATTCATCCAAACGACTCGAAAATACCTTAGCCAAGAAATTTAAAGTTAAATCCGGACAAGTATTACCCCCATTGAAACGTGGCGATGTATCGGGTTTTTCAATAAGAGCGCTACAAAAGTAGTAATAAAACTAAAACGGTTTTGGATATTAATGAAATTCTTTATTCCTGTGAAAGTACGTTCGATGCCATTATGTATTGAACTCGATTTCTTTTGCATGGCCAACACGGGCACGCTTTCAGAGTTCCAGATGTTGAACCCAATTTTCGACGGTTTTCAAGCACACTATAAATTGGCCGATACTGCTGCAATTTCACGTTCGATATTCGTACGAAGTTCATGAATCGTCGCTGGCTTGTTGGCATAGACCATAGACTTGACGTAGCCCCACAGGAAATACTCTAACGGCGTCAAATCGCACGACCGAGGCGGCCAAGCGACTGGACCATTTCGTGAGATAACACATTCTCCAAACTTGGTTTCCAATAAATTGATTGTGAAATTCGGTGTGTGGCTTGTAGCGCCGTTCTGTTGGAACCACATATCCTCCAAGTTCATATCATCTAATTGGGGCCAAAAATATTCGGTTATCATTGAACGGTAGCGATCCCCATTCACAGTAACGTGCTGGTCTTGATCATGACGGAAGAAGTACGGCCCAATGACGCCGCCGGCCCATAAACCACACCAAACCGTGATTTTTTCATGGAGTACGTGTGGATTGCTGCCTGACCGCATATTTTGTTTATTGACGGAGCCATTCAGCCAGAAATGAGCCTCATCGCTGAAAATGATTCTTCGATGAAAATCCGAATCATTTTCAAGTTGTTGCTCAGCCCAATTCACGAACATACGAGGCTTCTGGTGGTCAAGCGGCTTCAGTTCTTGCCGCTTCAATTTAATCTTGTAAGGATGTAGGCCAAGATCTTTTCGCAAAATTCGCCACTTCGATGTCACAGAGATGCCTAACGCTTGAGAACGACGTGTGAGAGACACATTTGGGCTTTCTGCAACTGAAGCCTCAGCGGCAGCAATATTCTCGACACTACGGGCAGTTCTATATCTGTGCCTGTGGATTCAAATTTTTCCACTAGACGCTCAATTGTTGATCTGCTAGGACGATTATGACGACCATAAATTGGACGTAGTGCCCTTAACGTTGAGGCCACTGACTGACTCCGAATTTCGGTAGTAAATTTTGATAATTTCGACTCGTTGTTGGCTCGTATATCTTTCCATCATGAAATGGCAAACCTTACTGAAGAGAAATGTCAAAAGAGCGGCAAGAAATTTGGCGTCGTTTGCTGTCCCTGTCGCTCTACTTTTGAAGCATCCCTGTTGAAAAACCCGTTATCTAGGTATTTTCCATCAGCAGATGAACGCATCATTGAGTATGATATTTATTCTTTGGTGTATGAGGTTCGGTCGCCATCCCGAAAAATGCAGATACTGCATTCGAAGACGTTGGGCAACATGTTAATTTTGGACGTATTGCAAAATGGTGCCGAGTTCGATCACATCTATACCGAGACTTTGATGTGTCGTGGCACTGAAGACTTCTACCGGAAAAGAAATATGCATTTTAGGCAGATACTCAAGGAGAATCCCAAGTATGTCGTCATGTTGGAAATCGACGAACTTGTCATGCAAGCATGCAACAAGCACCTCAACTCGATTTGTGGTGATGTTCTGGAAAAGCGCAAAAGCAACAATAACGAAATAATCGTAGGCGACTATGTGGAGTCCATGAAGCGTTTCATGGACGAGGGTAGAAAATTCGACTATGTTTCCGGTGATCTCACGGACATTTTAATATCCGATGAAACTATTGGTGAGGTCTGGGACTTTCCTTTTCCTCGTTCCACGAATAGAATTATGAATTAAAATGTAATTATCAGTTATTGATAAATAAAGGAGCCAACACATTTGGGCACGTCGTAAGCGTAACTTTTTTCTTTTAAATATAAAATGAGCATTCCTTGACTTGGTCAAGAATTGTTCAAGTATTTTTGTATCTATTTAAATACGAACTCAAATACAGTATTGCTAGCTTAAATGTCAGTAAAATCCTTCGATATCTCTTTTGTAAAAAGCAACTGCAATGCTGGACCAAACTCCAACAATTGTTTTCGAAGGAGCAACAATGTTCGTATTTTACACGGAAGAGTCTCTTCTCTAGATGAGATTCAAGTAAATCGTAACCGGGAGCTTTGTTCAGTCAGCGTTACATTGTGAAATTCTGCAATCGAGTGAACTGCGAGAAGGATTTTAGTTTTTTCTTAAAGTTTTGGAAAACTTTATTAGTTTCTGTTCATACGCAGTGAGAAAAACTATCTTCGCGACAGTTTTCAGTTTACTATGTTGTCAATGTGTTCAATTTACACAGTGGTATGAACAGAGATCATTATGTTCTGGTTCAAGTGTAGTACCTTTCTTGCGTGCTCATCTGCCCATTCATTGCCCTCATTGTTCTTATATCGAAAGCCTCGTTGGTGTTAGCACCCGCCTTTGAATCGCGATACTTTGCATTGCCTTTGTTATTGTTGGCTACCAAAAAAAATGTTTTTAACTTTCATGCGGCAAAAATTTCAACTTGAAAAACAATACGGTCATCTGGAACATATCCCAATTTTGTTTTTTGCAATTTTCCTAGTTCACAGTACACAAGTCGCCTTCATGTGATATGCAAATTGAGGGAGTTGAGAAACAACCTGTAATTCACTTTGTCGGCGGGCATCTGGGATTTACAGTGAAACTAATCTAAAATCTAAAAATGCTTCGAAGATACACAAGGCTCAAACCTAGGGCCAGTCCTTTTCCTACTCTTTTCCAATGAACTACTCGTGTGTAAAATATTTGTACGAGATATAATTTTTGGTCTTCTGAAGAACAAAGCAATCATTGGGTAACAGAAATGGTTTGCATTAAAAATAATAAAAAAATAACCAAGTAAGAGTTGGCTCCCACACGAAGGGTTCTACGCCTCCGACAAGTATGCAACATTATATTTCTCGAATTTTAGATTTATCATAACAATGTATATGTGAATCTATGATTCTGAGAAATTCATCATAATCCGAGTTCAAATTCGTTCAGGATTCATTGATGATGAAAGGCAAAATGTACTGGCATCATTCCGATCTCCAATTTCCTACCCCAATGCGTGTAACATCCGTGTACGTGCTATCATAACTAAACTCCTCGGTTATAATGGTATTTTCTTGAAACTAAATAAGGAAAGACAAGTTTATTATGTGATTCTTGAGCGTGTTAAAGTAATAGTTGTCAAGAAATTGCTTCAAAAAATGGATTGGAAAATAAGGAAAAATAAGAAAACCTTGTGTGCCTTAAATGCGTAATCAAAACACATGCATAGATAAACCATTCAAATAAAAAAAAACAATACTTTTTTTAAATTAAATGTTATCCTTGTTGATGCTGCAAAGATAAATCTTTAAAAAAAAGGTTGTAATAAATTTTCTGATCTTATCAATCCTCGAAAGTTCTGAGCCAGAACTTAAGCATACTGCTTCCAGTTGTTTAGACCAAATTTCCCTGTATCCACGAATATTTAAGCCGTTGGTTGGATCATCTCTTTTTCCACAGCTAGTGACTAGCATTCAAAGACAATCTTAGCTAAAGCATAGTAGCACAATCATTCGTTATCACCGATTGAATGTTCATGGATTTTTATCTTTCAACCACACACTTGTAGAACTGGTAGAGTTCGTGGCTGTACCTTCTTCTCTATTCACCTCCACTCTCAGATGGGCACATTTTTTTTTTTATTATACTACTGTGTCCAAAAAATGAGGTGACATATGAATTTAAACTGCGCGCGTCGTAGGGTTTGGAAATTTTTCTTTCTTTTTAGGTTGGTAGTACTGTCAGTGACATCTATGTGAAATTTCATGTCAAAATATATTCATAGTGTTTGAGATACGCGTCGTTTTGTGAGCTGCTAAAAGTGAGTTTTTCGTTTTTTGCGATGTCGAAATTTATTGAGCAAAGAATTTGCATTAAATTTTGTTTGCGGAATCAATTTTCTGCTGCGGATACGTTGAGGATGGTGCAGAAAGCCTTTGATGATGAGGCTATGTCTAAAAAAAATGTTTACAAGTGGTACAGTGATTTCCAAGCCGGCCGTCAACATGTCGAAGACGAAGAGCGTTCTGGGCGACCATCAACCTCAACCGATGAAGCTCACGTCCAACAAATCAAAGATTTGGTGTTGAAAAACCATCGATTAACGATTAGAGACCTTGCTGATGAAGTTGGCTTATCGAAAGGCTCAGTCAATTCCATTTTGAAGGATGATTTGGGCCTCAAGCGCGTCAAATCTCGACTGGTACCGAAAACATTGAATTTTTTGGAAAAAAGGCGTCGCGTTGAAGTGTGTGAAACAATGCTTTCCGACTACCAGGATATCATGAAACGCATTATAACTGGCGATGAGACTTGGATCTATGCTTACGACCCCGAAGCAACCGATCAATCGAGCGAATATCGTGCCAAAGGAGAGCCGAGACCAAAAAAACCGCGCCAAAGTCGCTCAAAAATCAAGGTCATGTTGACTGTTTTCTTCGATTATCGTGGTGTTGTGCTTTATGAATTCCTTCCAACCGGCCAAACAGTCAACAAGGAATATTATTTGAACGTTATGCGTCGTTTGCGTAACGCTATCCGCCTAAAAAGGCCGGAATTGTGGAAAGACAATTCTTGGTTTTTACACCACGATAATGCACCATCCCATACCGCACTCGTAATTCGTGATCATTTTGCCAAAAACTCAACCCATATCGTTCCGCAACCACCGTATTCACCTGATCTGGCGCCGTGCGACTTCTGGCTGTTCAACAAGCTCAAAAGACCGCTCCGGGGACACCATTTTGATACGATAGAGGAGATTCAAGCCGCAGCGAAGACGGAACTGAAGGCCATCCCGGAAAGTGACTACAACCAGTGTTTCAAAGATTGGAAAATCCGTTGGCATAAGTGCATTGCATCGGGAGGGGATTACTTCGAAGGGGATGAAATTGATTTGGAAGAATAAATAAAGAATTTTCAAAACAAATACAATGTCACCTTATTTTTTGGACACAGTAGTATGTACCCCTGCCCAAGTGGTGGACACTGTGGTCTGAAGAAAAAGACCTTTTGTATCTTGGGGAGTTTGTTCAGGTGAAAGTCAGAATGTCTTTAGCATTGGATTGTCTAATGTCCAATGGGGAGCATATCTCTTTGAGGAAGATACGCCTCTTTAGCCCAATTAGAGCTGGACATTTACAAAGAATGTGTATAGCCGTTTCGTTGTCTTCCAAACAGAGTCAGCATTCGGTGGTTGTACTGAGCCCTAGTTTAGTTAGATGTGATCTCAGTCAATCGGCGATGGCCTGAGAGGAAGTTTACGAGTTTTCTAATGTTCTCCTTCTTGAGATTAAGGATTTCTCTGTAAGAGAAGGGATTCATTAGTAATTTAGATTGTCTGAGTCCCGGTAAATTTCTCCAGTTGGCAATGCGTAGCTTGTTTTCCCACTTATTGGTCAGACCTGTGGCTGTAGTCCAGCTTATGCCACAGAAAGGTTCCGGACCAGTGAGCGCGGTTTGAAAACCATCCCTGGCTAGTTCGTCCGAAATTTCATTGCCTTGGATGTCATGATGACCTGGAACTCATCCTAACCTTACTTTGTTACGTTGGGCCAGGGATTGTAATGCGTCATAGCAGCTGTTGACACATATGGATTCGACTAGATTAGATAACAGTGCCTTTAGCGCTGCTTGGCTGTCTGAATATATAAGAATTCTGGCCCCTATATGATCTTTTGCAAGATTTTGTATGGCACAGGATTCAATGGCTTGTAGTTCAGCCTGGAAAACACTTGGATGTTTTCCAATGGGTATAGAGATTTTAGTGTTGGGTCAATAGATACCGGCGCCCACTCCATAATTTTAAGCCATCAGTATAACAGATTAAGTTCTGGGGTCGGGGGCAAGTTTGTTACTCGACCATTGATCACGGTTAGAAATGTCTACCTCAAAGAGACGCCAAAAGCAGTATGTTGCCTTCATCCAATCTGGGACCGAGCAGAACATACTTCCGATGGAGAATTTTTTCTTTTGAATGTCCCTTAAGTCTGCTTTGCTTTCTCGTTTATCGTCCGCGACTCGACTCCATGAAGAAGAGCTGGAGAGTCTTTTGGTTTGGATCCTTCGAGTTAGGAGTTTTGATATATGTTATTTGGACGGCCGAAGTAACCAGTAAGGCGTCATCAATTCTTTAACTTAATTTAAAGACCAACTCTTCAGGCTTCGACCACAATCGCCGCCGTGAATGTTTCTATGATGGCATTTGTCTTTGTTTTCCAACAGCTGAACAGATTGCACCTGAGGTTTTGGAGAGAAAACCACCTGTCAGCGCATCCCTTTACAAGTTCGGAGTAAGTCGGACTGCACAGTACATCGCGGGTTTTGCGATCATTGTTTTTTACATCCAGGTTAGATTGCCAATGGTCTCGAATTCGTTCATCTTTTTGTATTTTTCAGTGTGATGAATGCTGCTGTATGCGGCTCCAAAGCTGGTTAAATTCATTGCTCTGTTCCACCATTCGGCGCAGTCTTAAAATCTGGTACGTTGTCGTCTTGCCGCGTTGAATAACGTAAACTTCTTTTTAAACTTCAACAACTGTCCAACGCACATTAAATTCATCATTAAGGTAAAAGCAGCAACAACTTTTCCTTCGAAGATGACCATTAGGTCATACGTCCCATGCCGTCCCATAATCTCTCCTTTAATCTCCACTGAGAGCCCCAAATAAGGCAAAGAGATGACACCACTGCCAATCGAATGCTCTCTGGCATTCATGGAACCGGAAAACGAATCTTCATGAACCATAATGATGAGCAATAATAATCCGTATTTAAGTATCGCCTGGCCTTCGCGCTAAAACCATCCATGCAGGACCATAATCCCCGTTGAATTCAACTTCCCATCGTCTATCTAAGTTATCTCGGTGCATGGATTCCTACCTTTAGGTTTGTTCCTGCTCAAAAGTCAAAATGTTAAGTTTTGCAGTTATCTCAAAGTTATTTTCACAAACAGGGAACATCTTCCCCAAAGAAACACGCGCGCCAGTGAACTTTTTTCCTCCTCGTCGCGTCGCCGTCGTTTATTGGAGGTGCGATTATGGCCAAAGCAATGCAACAGCAACATGGCTGCACATTTAACCCAACAATAGTCTCGCGAGCAATAAAAGGATGTCTTTTTTTTGGTTTTTAGTCTTTTCTTAACAACGTTCCTTGTTATTGTTGGGTTGGAAAAGTAATTGTAACCTTTCACTTCTGGCCACATTGACAATCAACCACTTCCAGAGGGAGAGATATCGCGCGCAGCAGAAGAAAGATACGACTACTTTGACGGAAACATGCAATGTGCGGGGGGTTTCCGCCTGTCCATGGCATAAAAGTTATGGGAACCTTATGATAGAAATGTTTTATCTAAGCTCCTCGAGAGTGGCTTGACAGAACTGGTAAATAAAAAATAGTATCTTGGGCTCGACCCATTGGTCTCGGTTCGAACAACACGCGAGCCTTTGCAGTTTGTTGGTGTGAATATGAATTATTTACATGAGATCGAAGTTGGACACCACATGAGACAGATATGTCTGTCTAGAGGAAGGCAGTGGCGTAGAGTAGTCTGGGTCAGCAAGATTGTGTTCGATAAAAATAACATGACATTTGCCAATGGCGTTGCCAATCTAATGAAGATTCACACTCCTTAGAATGGGTTCGTTAAGATTCACTAAACACAATACACCCACATTTTGCTGACGACCAAAAGTCATGACATGGTACCGACGTGCCTACACTAACCAGGAACCCCACTTAGTTCAATGGGCACAAAAGTCTGTCCGGTTATGTTGAGATGTCTGTGCACAGCAAATGGAAAATTGTGTCATCGTTAACGGCATCTACGAGTAGCTGTGTCGCGTCTGAGGAAGATTCACTTGTACGGTTGGCGCGGCAGCGTGGCGGTGCAGTACATTTTTTGGTGGGAAGAAGACAATTTACAGCGTTAGATACCGAAAAGTTCATGTTCGTCTTTGTCTTGTTTGTTTTGCGATGCAGTCTTCTTTGGAACTGGCAACCGCGACAGCAAAGATCATGCTAAATGGCAGGTGCAAGCAAGATACCTTGGGATGCTAATTCTGCACTTAACAGCACATTGCGCTCCGTAACCAGGGGATTAATTGTGTTTCGCCGAATCGGACGGTTTACTGGTAAATTGTAACAGACCCCCACCGCACCGGGGAGTCTCGTTTCGTCATTTGTGTTTCCGTTCGTCTATTTTAAATTTAATTTTTGCTGATTAAGTGTCACTGGAACACGGTGTCCAATTAAATGGATCCATTGATTGGGATTAGGAGCGAGTGAGTTTTGTGGTAAAGTTCATGTTACGCCACTGCGGATCGCAGTACTTTACTTGCTGGCCAAAACTCGTGCCTTGGCATGGCATTGACGTTGTTTAATTGACTTTGTTCCAATGTTGGACTAGTGTGTCTTTCGTAAATATTGTTTGTATCTTGAGTCGAGTGGTTGCATCTAAAGCGGTGACATTTATGGATTAAGTCGAGTTTGTTTGCTCTCAAAATGACTCACGCAAAAACGTTCTATGAAAATAAAAGAATTTTGAAAATGATTTCAGTAATAAATTAAGAGACGTATATTGGGTTGGTCAGCAAATTGATTTCTTTATGCTTTTTCTGACAAAATGTCACCGATTTCTCCTCGAGTTGTAGCCCTGTACACTAAAGGGTGTATTCTAGTCTAGAAATTTAAAAAAATCGATTTTTTTATATTTTCAAAGTTTAACTATTCAAGAATTTTCGGAGATATCGGTATTTTGCTGATCCGGCATCTAAACTGGTTCGGCCGGAACTAATCGAACAAAAGACATAAGCGATTCTCCGTCTATCTGAATCCATATTTCTCAGTAAAACCTTTTGTCCTTTGTAAATATCGTAATACAAGATGTTTAGGTTCAGAAACTCAAAATGATAATGAGTCTCTAAAATCTTTGATTTGGACTTTCGATCCAAAACATATTCATTTCGGACCTAAGATGATTGAGATAGCGACAATTATTGCTGTTTGTATTTTTAATGAAGACTTTTTTTCCTATGTTAAAAATGATGGAGCTTATGGGAATGAAAATTGGCCCGGAGGCTCATTCATTTGCTGTGAAACGAGACAACGCCGGGATTAACCGCTCCGAGATATGAGCATCCAACGCATCAAAGGAGACCAGAACTGCTCGATATGAAGAGAGAAACGCGGAAAATAGTTTTTTCGAAGTCGAGGAAGGTCCGATGTGTGAAGCAGGAATGGCAGATTGAATAAATGTAAGTCTACAATATCATTTCATGACTTAGATTGCGAAAAGCTTTACGCGAAATTTTAAACGCGTTTTTCTCGAAACTGTCATTTTCAAGACAATACCCACGGTTTCTCAGGTGCTACTGGACCGATTTAACTGAAATTTTTAGAGAGTCTTCCTTTTAGACTTTTCTATGTCTGGAACTATCCCCATCCCCAAATTTTTGTTAATTATTTTTGAAAATTCGAAACAGTCAAAAAAAGTGGCACAGAAATTGTTTTTTTTTCTTTCCAACTTTTCCGTAGTCCCAGACATCGCGACATTATTCTAGATTAATATTTTTTATTTTTTTTTTGGTTTCAGATTGCTTAGAGGGTTGCAATCGTGGGTATCATTACGCGCCAATTTTTTGAGACCCCCACTTCATTAACTGCTAGTTATTGAAATTTTTTTTTTTTTTTATTTTTTTATTTTTTTTCTGTATTCTTGTGATTATTAAAAAAAAAATGGATAGTAAAAATATTAATTGCCTTTTTTTATGACACTTCAAAAATTACATAAAATTCATGCCTCTAGCCTAGAATATCCCCTTAATGGAAGAGTATGCAGAAGCCAAATTATGCTGTCTTAAACCCCCTTGTTGAATTTTGTGGTTAGATTCTATCCAAGAAAATTTTTGCTTACCAAAAGCTTGTGTTGGTGGAATAGGTCTTTGAAATGCAGTTGGGATTGCAATACGGTGACGAGCATTGTCTGTCCGTCGTTCGGCAGAAATAATTCACCAACTACAGCCTATTAACAGAAGTGAGTCTAATTGATGCAGGAATTGAGACAATATGACAAGCCGCATCTCTATGGTGACCTTACAAGGAGCACCTCGAAAACGATCGGCGGCGTCTGCATATGCTATCAAAATTTCAGGATTTGAAGCTCGAAAAAATTCTACACAGAGAAGTCAATGTTTTGGTTTGATTTTTTTTTCAGAGCAGCTGCGTTATTGACGAAAAGTTACAGTCAGTGAATTGCTTTGCCGAGGCATGATAACCGACAAGGGCGAGGTATGGTTCCAGTCTAACAATCTTATCCGTTGTTTTGGAGATGTTCTTTGGTCACTGCAAGGCTCGATTGGAAACCATTTAAGGATGATGTTATTGGATCAATCAAGAGACAATTCCAGTTGAAGCCGAATCCATTGGGTTAACAGGATGGAAAACTGCCAGGCCAATCGAGTCAGTTATATTAAAAACATTACTTTTACCCCACTTTATATAAATACAAATATGTTTACAAAGGAGCGACTAGAATTATGTAATTTTACGCTTTGTATTAGTCCGACCATCGCTATTTTTTCATTGAAGTCTTCGTAAACTTGTCCGAAACGAATCCTTATATTGTAAGCCTTATAAGATGGTGAGGCTGTTGCCAGTTGTGAAATAGGTTACTTCATGCTTTGAGCAATTTTTACGAACCTTAAGGCTGGGAACAGAATTTGTAAAGGACTCGCCAAGAACAACATGATGAAACATTAATTGACGTCGAAGCGGCAGGCTTAGTCTTCCGAGTTGAGGCATTCTGGACAACCAAATCGGAAAACATCCAGGCAAGTGACACAGTTCAACCGGTCTAATGATGTTATTCTTCAAAAGCGTCCCAATTTAAGGCAAAATAATCCATGGCGGTTCTTAACACGTTTGTGTTTTTTTGGCCAAAAATTCCATTTGTGTCTTTTTTCTTATCCAAAGGTCAATAAACCATTAAAAGGTTCGCTACATAAAAGCTGACGTGTTTGAGTGGCATCGCTGAGTTAAAATAAAACCTTTTCCAGTGATCTAGTTGCACAAGTGTTTCCGAGATTGGAATAATTCTGACAGAAGTGTTCACAAATAGCTTTTTCTGTAATTTCTTCCACTTTGGCTTGATTAAGAGTTCATTCCATTGCTCCTTGACTAGTTTCTAGCTTCTTCTAGTTCCGCATGTAAAAGGTCGAGTCATTAAACAGGACTGTTCATCAAGAATACACCCGTACTTATTCTCCCCCTTACTACTGCTAAAACCATCCACAGTTTACTCACGGGTCATAGATTCTACATTCGTATAGGAACATCTTCTTCATCACTCTTTGAAACTCATGCAGGAGTAGCGCAAGGCACAAAGCTTAGCCTGTTGCTATGCAATTTCCATACCCATGACTAATCCCGAAATCGTGAGAAAACAAATACACTGCTATTGGCGGATGGTTCAGTCACATATTCTTCTTCAAAATGTCCCTCTGTAGCTCTCCGCAATTTTTTTTTTTTTTTTTTTTTTGTAAATGCATTTTTATTTATTTCAAAGTACTACTTAGACACTAGACAAAAACGCTTAAACTAGCTTATATATGTACCTTAATTTTACTTAACTTAACTAGCTTACTGGTCCTGTGCAGACGCTCTAAGCTAAACCTAGTACTTATTTTATGTCTTTCGACTAAAAGTTATTATTTAATATATGTCTTAAAGATAACAATTATAAACTAAGAAAATTTTGGCAAAAACTTAGTGAAAGTACGTTTTTTTTAAGATATAAAGCTTAAATCTATCTTAAAATAACTTATAAATATAAACTTAAAATTAACTTAAGCCTACGTATATATACAAACCTATTATATATATACCCTAATCCTACTTAAACTTAAGAAAAACTAAATCTATGTAAGTCGGCAAGGCTTTTCTAAACAAAAAAGAGGCCAACTTTTCCCCGTAAGGAGACCTGGCTTTGAAGGATATTTATGACAGAGATCTCTACCCATTTTCTAGGAGCCACCAAAATTGATGGTGCTGCTTTTGCGAATCTGCCTTATCGCGGGTTGATACCGCCCTGCTGAAACGGAGAGACTCTTCGGAATTTTGTGCGATGTCTCGATAGTAGGTGAGTCGCCTGTCTACACTGGAACGGGCGACGTGGTAGATTAGCGGCACCGCCAGACTACTCTGGATCAAACCTTTAGAGTCGAGGTAGAGAAATGCCTCTGGAGGGATAAAACCGTTAAGGCGCACACTCTCGTGGTACAACAAGTTGGGGTAAAAAGCCCCAGAGATCAGGTTGTTGCTCGAAATCATTGCTCTTGCAATGTGCCTTCGGATAAGTTTTATTATGAAATTATCCACCCTTACCAGGTTTGCTCCATTGTAAAGGACCTCATTGCGATAGAATTTTTTGTATTGGGACTCTGGAGTTCTATATAAACGAAGACAAGCCCTGAGACATTGTCTTTCAAAAACCCGAATCTTTTCCATTGAACTTGCTGTCACGTTGAACCACACTGGACAGCCATAAGTAAGCATTGGTCTGACAAGAGCCATGTAGCAGATGACTTTCACCCTGGCATCGAGTTGGCTGCTATAAAACAGTCTCTTTGTCCTGGCAAAAGTCGCTTTGGCTCTGGCTAGAGCTACATCGATATGTTTGTTAAAATATAGATATTGGTCTAGCCAGATCCCTAGGTACCTGACTAAACTTCTGTTCTCCAATGGTTGCCCGTGTTGTCCAACGATTAAGAATTTTCTCCAATTCTTCCTAGTATCCCAAGAAGCCCTACACAATGGAGTCCTGAAAAGAATAGTCTCCGATTTTTGGAAGTTGATCTTCAACTTCCAGTCATCACAATAACGCTTTATCTTATCAAAGTCACACTGCAAGTTCAATCTGATATCTTCAATCTTCGGTCCCGATCTATACGCAATCAAGTCGTCTGCGTACGCTATGACATGGGAAAGAGACACTAAAAGATCAGTCGTGAAAATGCTGAAGAGTATCGGTGAATTAACCGCACCTTGTTGTAGACCTCTTAATAATTCGAAAATACCAAAAGAAGTTACATTGCCATTTTTCACAACAAACTTTCTATTGGTAAGCATGTTATAAAGCATGTACAGTAGTGCTTTGCCTACTCCAAGCCTGTCTAACTTATAAAAGAGCGCTTCTAACCATACGGTATCGAAGGCCTTTTCCAAGTCAACCAGACAAGCACCCGTGCACTGTTTTTTAGATTTATTCCATTGTACATCTGATACCAGTTTAGACGCGGCATGTATGCAATCATGCCCCGCTCTGAAACCGAATTGATTATCAGAGATTATATTTTTGTCCTCTACCCACTTAGTCAGGGCTCTATTGACTACTTTTTCGAATACCTTACTGATTGTCGGAAGGAGACTTATTGACCGCAGATTTGCCGGATTGGAGTTATCTTTGCCGGATTTGGGAATGGGCTGTACTATTGCTGTTTTCCATAGCGCCGGATAATATGCATTATTCAACGCATTGTTAAACAGTATAGTGAATACGTTTATAGCTTCCAGGGGAAGATGTCGAAGCACAATATTGGGTATCCCATTATTTCCTGTAGACTTTTTCTTTTTCAGTGATTCGAAGATCGTTTGAAGATCTATCTTAGAAATGAACGGAGGATTCTCCCTATCAACAGCGACGGCATTATATGCCAGATTATCGTCATTGAACTCGGTGAAACCTCGGTTCTCTGATCGCCATTGTTGGATATCATTTCGTAGGTAGAAATTGTGGAAAAGGATACGATTTTCCAAGTCACGGTTCGGGCCAGTGCAAGCATTTGCTTTATGGACTTCCTGAAAGGTCGCTCCTATAACCTCAACCTTTTCCTGTGGATCTTCAATCACGAAAAAGTTTTCATCATCAGCGGCGTTTATCGGATCTACGCCTGCTGTCAATAGTATACGTTCGTTGTCTGTCGTCCGTGGGATTTTAAGATTCGGTAGTTCGTTATGATTATTTCTTCGGAATATTTTATTAATTTGAGGGAACATACTCGGATTGTTGGACTTAATCGCGCGAATTTTGTTGTTCCAAAACAAATTAACAGATTTTCTGTAATTTTCCTTGATAAGTTTTTGAATATTTTTTAACAAAGACTTCAGTGTCTTAATCTCCGTATCTTGGGTATTGGTAAACCGTCTGTACAAAAGTTTTAGTCGTGAGAGAAGTTTACTCTTTTGCTTGTGTAGTGCGTCGGTAGTTGGGTTGCGGTATATATAAGCGTTATCAGTCTGTGAGTACTTTGGTATCGTAATATCCATAGTACGTTTAATGGTCGCGTCCATTTGTTCTAGAAAATTGTCAATCTCCTCATTTGATAGATTCCTATTTGAGGGTGGGTTAAGTGAGCTGGAGGAGAGGGCTCTTGTCATAACTCTGGAGAAACGTGTCCAGTGCATCTTACTGTAATCGTAGGAGTACGTTTGGATGAACTCGTCTAACTCCGCAACTTCATTAGGAATCGTCACATCGGCGCAAAGTCCGCAATGGTCACTTTCATATACAACAGTCCGTAGGCATAGCTCTCCGCAATGTCAAAGAACAAATGTCAAAAATGGGGAATTAAAATAAACACGACCAACACATAACTATGATATTTTGCTTCAGGACAGCCTCATACAAAGGTTCAGGAACCAAGTACAAGAACCTTGACCATCCCCGATAATTTTATTGTTCGAGAAAAACAAAAGTTCAAATATCTAGGAATTCACTTCGAGGAAAGATTCACGTTCAAGCCCCATGCGGTTTAGATACAAAAACCAAACAAGAATACTTGATGAAAAAGGATTCATAGACGACTTCAACAAGAGTAAGAAAAATCACCCCATCTATCATCGTGGCTGACACTTAGAAACTAGAGGCATTCTAGCCATCAGCATAATCACCACCATCATCAATATAACCATCAATGAAAAATTTCGTTGCTTGTCGTGAGTTTTTTTTTAAGTTGCTCGCTCTCATGCGATTATAACAACACTCATAGAGAAGGACTTCGAGAAGAATTGAAAGATTGTTTAGTAGTAACTCAGGCGAATTTGAGTTCCAATTAAAACGTGGATGGAGTCCGAACTATGATGGAGAATTTTAATATGGACTTTTTTGCATTCGCTTAATTCACAGTATTTAATTCGAAATAAGTTGAAAGGCACTTGCTTAACCTACTGCCTGATCTGGCCGCTTTATGTTTGCTCAATTCCAGGCCACCTTGCATCCTTTTGACAGTTTGGCCGTAGAATTTTGTTCATTTCCAACGCATTTAAGGCAAAAAAGGGACTCATTCCGTCTGCCAAAATCTTCATGCTTATTCTTATTTGAAATTATCTTTCAATCTTTTTCGTCTTTCATCCTCCATTTCCATAAAAAAAAAAAACAGTATTTCAGTGAAATGTCGCATCCTAACGATCCCGTATAAAAGCACGAGTGCATTAATTTTCTGTTCGCTGAGTGTAGCTTACTCGCGCGCCACTTTTGTTCCTATTTCCTGGGATTCTTCTACGAAACAAGAATCGAGACTAAACGGCATCCCGACGTGATTGGAAATCCAAAACGAATGCATAATAAGCCTTACCCAACCGACCGGTACGACCGACGACACGCCGCGACGCATGAGGCTGGATGGCTCCTCATTGTAACCAGTTCATTCGCCAGTTGACGTTCGACATATTAAATACATCAGCAAGGTGCCACCCGTCCGCTACTCTGAGCCATTTCCTCACCATTATCTAAGAGCCGTAAAACGAACATAAATCCTCCTCAGACTCCACACAGTTGTGACTCGATAGCCAAAGCCTCGGCGGTTAAGACGAAGAAGTGCTTGAAAAGAATTTGGTATGCAAAATGGATTGCAGCCCACGGGCAAGGCAGCTAACTGACATAACCGTAGTTCTTCATCGGGCACAGATACCATGCTAAGCTGCAAAAAAATACAATTTTGTCATGCAGAGAGGGCAGGGAAATAAAAAGAGGATAGGTGACATGTCTTCAGGGTCTTGCGAGGTCCCTCCAATATACCTACGTTTAGATGCGGGTCTCTTGCGTAAGTAATCTTCAAGTGATTTGCTTTCGATGGTCACCAGAGATACACTCTTGAAATATAAGATTCTTTGTTTGGCCTTTTGTTTTTCATCTGTTTACATGACCCCGGGCACAGATGCTCGTCATTGGAATGCCATGAAGCTCTCGAATCGAGTGGGATGAGCTGTGCTCGTTGTCTCTACCGCACATCAAAATCCAAACAAAATCATCTAAGCCCGGTTCGATGTGAACAGAAGTTGAAACGCAATTATTATTATTTCAATTCAACGAGGGCAGAGGAGCATTCAAGACGCGTACGTCTGTTGTATCGATTTTTGGCCTTTGTGTGCAACTGTGCAGCTGGACCGCTTGCTGCTTGATTGATGGATACAATGACTTCGATTGAGTAATGATGGACATGGTGATGGCCCCAAGGTAGGCAAATGATTTGCGTACAGTACAGCAGTTAAGGTAGGCCAGACCTTGACAAATATCGGAATGTAGGAATGGATAATTGTTTTGGATGCCGGACCCTCATTATGCTCAATTGAAGAGCCAGAGCTCTTGTGGTGGCAAACAACTGAAATGAAATTAAATCGCAAAGATCTTCGGAAGGCTTGCTCACTTGCTAATGAAGTGTTGAATATTTAGCTCGAGAATAAGTACGCGGAATTTAACAATGAATAAGAGGTCTTTGGTCAGCGGTGAAAGTGTTTAACGATGCAAGACAGCACGCATGCGTGAATGGTATTAATAGAGCCTCTGCACGAAATGCTGACGTAAGAAAAGAGTTTTTGTTTTTTGCAATAATAGGTCGTGGCTGTGCTGAACTTTTAACAAAGAAAAGACGAATTCATTGTCGACTCATGAATTTTCAATTACCTACTGCAGATAGTCTTTAAGTCTTTTCGACCATCGGAAAAGGAATACAGCAAAAGGTTTAGTTTCACTCTGGCAAAATATCTGTGCGATTGCTAAATTAGCACAGCGCAACGATTTCATAATTATTTATTATGTGTGACTTTGCACATAAGTTGAGGAACTCTTGAGTCATACTTGCAGATATTTGTAAGCTCAGGAAACTAAATTGCAATGTATTCCTTTAAAAAGTCTAAAACAACTTTCTTTGTATACGAGAATGCCTGAGAAGGGGTTGAATTTCGAAGGTCACAGTAAACACGCGCTTTTTATTTCAATCTTGCCTAACTTGGATTCGAAAAAAGCCTAATTCTCTATTCATAATTATAATTATAATAGTCAGAAAGATATATAAGTGACCTTAATTATCCCGAGATTAAACAACTTCCCAGGATTCTTACGTGTCCTCAGTAGGAAACAAATAAACCCAATATCGTCGTGGCTGATCACTATACGAAAAAAAAAAATTAGCTTAAAGAATCGATGCCAAGCATTGTGGGAGCCAAACCTGTAAAATAATGAAGTATTTTTGGCCTGAAATCCAAGTACAAATACAATTCCACGTAATTTCGTTTTTTTTTAATTGAAATACAATTTCTTGGTACTTATACTCACTGAAATCAGTGTAAGTAATCATAAATGTACTTATAATTCTTTTTGCAATACCAAAAGTACTTTAAAATTGTTTTTCAATTCCCCAAGTACTCTACAATTCCTTCAGTACTCTACAAATGCTTTAAATTACTTATAATTATATAAAAGGTATAAGTGAATTACGAAGCAAGGACGATTGTGGTGAGATGTGAAACAATATTAAACAATGTTGGTTTTGTTAAATCGAAGTTAACAAATACAAATTAAAAGTAATTTAAAGGAATTATAGAGTACTGAAGGAATTGTAGAGTACT
Organism: Orthonevra nobilis; assembly: GCA_963555765.1. Lineage (NCBI taxonomy): Eukaryota > Metazoa > Arthropoda > Insecta > Diptera > Syrphidae > Orthonevra > Orthonevra nobilis. Next base: position 11,925,598 of record OY743225.1, read on the forward strand.
TGGGGAATTGAAAAACAAGTACAATTACATTTATGATTACTTGCACTGGCAATTGATTTCTTTGAGTATTAGTACCGAGGAATTGTATTTCAATTAAAAAAAAACGAAATTACGTGGAATTGTATTTGTACTTGTACTTATATTTTACAGGTCTGTGGGAGCTATACTAAAATACACACCAAAAGATTGCAAGTTGCTTCAAATTATGCTCAATCTAACCTGGTATGACTCTACATCTGATTTTCATCAAAAAGGGAATGTTGAATTGGTCCTTAAAAGAATCCTTAAGTTTAAGCACACATTCGTGCTTCGCTGTTCATTCGCAGATATTGTTTTGGTAAAACCAATGGTCTCATTAAAAATGTATCAAAAACATATATTTATATGATGAAAAATCCGTATTTCCTCATGAACAATTCGGATTGAGAAGTGGATATAACTCCTTTCATCAAGTATTAAGACTATGTCAGCATATCAAAAAAACCGTGTATTAGGAAATTCAACTGGTATGGTGCTCTTATACATTGAAAAGGTATTTGACTCTAATGCCTTCACGTCTGACTTTCCGCATCTTCCAAACTGTGATAGTGTAATAAACGCTGACGATACAGTAGTTTTTTTCATCGCACCAATTCAGTCTCAATATCGAGATGAATTTGCAGAATGCCTTCAGATTGTTGAATAACTATTTTAATAAGTGGAAAATAGAACTAAAAGCAAGCTTTCTTTTTAAGCAGAACAAAAAGCATTGTTTCTTTCCAAGCGGTCCCTTAAATTTGAATGGAGTCGACATATACTGGAATAACAACGTCAAGTACCTTGGAATCCATCTCGACAAGATGCTTACTTTTAAAAACCATCTGGCCAAAGTTATTCAAAAGAGTAAAATTGCCACCAAAATGGTCTGTCCTCTTATCCTCATATAAGTAAGGAGAACAAAATTATATTACATAAAGTCATATTCCAATCCATTCTCCTCTATGGATGCCAAGCGTAAAGCGGAAACTGTGCAAGTTGTCAAGACTGCAAATCAAGTAGAATAAACTCTTAAAAATGATGCTCAATTTGCCCAAATATTATTCTACTCATGATCTACATTCACAGGCGGACGTTGAATTGATCTCCGACCGTATTTTGAAGCTCAGACAAAACTTCTTGAGTAATGCCATAGTTTCTTGATCTCTATATTCTAATATTCTTACATGAAGGTTTTTTCTCGTAGTTTTCTTTAAGATTCTTGATAAATTTTTCCATATCTTGTATCTTTGTGAAAAAAAATATATTTCAGTTGTAAGATAAAACGTATCGAATCTCTGTGTGGATTGTGCGTCAAAATTTGATGACAAAAGTCATCATGTAATCTTCAATACGACAATAAAAATATCTATCTAATATCTATTTACTGAAAAGAGACATCTTTATATTGAAAGTTTTCTGGTTCTTTCCTTCAGAATCAAAAACCAATCAAAATGTAAAATTTCGGTGCCAAATTTTCAAATACGAAACTCTTCAGTACGTGTGTTAGTCACTTAACTCCTTCTAAACCGCTGTACAAATTTTGATGAAATTTTGTATGTGAGTTTGAGCGGGTCCCCGGATAGTTTGGATTCACTGAGCAATATTTTTTTCATAAGAAATGAACAATTAACCTTCTGAGGATAATTTATGTTTGTGAACCATAGTTGGAGCTTAGTTTTTTTTCAAATTTTTCATGGTGCCAAATTTAAAAAAATTTTACACTTTCTTTAGAAACAAACTGGGATCTTTATTATTCGATGAGTCATTTAGATTGCAGAGCTGGTATAAGTCTGTTGATCAACATTTTCAGGATACGTTATTTTAAGCTGAATATGAACATTTTTTAAACCTGCGTAGTAATTTATTAGTTTTTATTTTTGTTTCTTTAAAACTGTTTTGAACACCTTTTTTGAACCTATAGAAATATGTTTTTTTTTGAATATTTGAATGACTCAGTTTTGACCCTTTTTGTAATTCGGGAGTTAAATCGATTTTAAAAAAGAAGGGACACATTTGCTTGGAATCGTGTTTATTTTTATGGTTCTCTCATGTTATAATTTTTATTTTAATAACAATATAAGTGAAAATTAAGCCCGTAATAAAAAGCTAGATTAGTTATACTGTGGAAATGTGTGCTTTTTTTCAATAGTTTCAATTGAATTTTGCACATTATATTTTCTTCATCATTGATCGGGAGGCATTAGTTAACCGGATCATAACCGATCAACAAAAGTGCAGAGCAGTGGAACAGTGGTAAAAAATTCATACGAGAGTCTTTTTGATAAAACTATGTAAACTTTAAACGCACAAGATTTTAAATTGAAAAAGAATTACTGTTTACTGTTGAGCTGTACTGTAGAAAAGAGTAGAAGAATCGAAACAAGTCAGAGGCTAATAAGAAATAATCAAAAGTGTTCGAAATTAAAACTCTTCTCATATAGGTAGATTCTTTAAAGTAAGTCCAAAAACAGTTCAGAAAAAATTGGCATAACAGGGAATATAGGCTGATGTGCAGAACGGAAGGATAAGACTAGTACTAATGGAAGGAAATACCTTTATTTTGACCAAAAGGAAATTACTTGTTTAAAGATGAACTGGTGAGTTGAAAAAATTTAAAAATCAGAAGTTACGGACTTACGTTGTGATTGTGATTGTGACAATGAACGTTTGCTGAACCCAAAGCAACGTTCAGATAGGACAACGTTAGTAAAATATATTCAAACTTTTCTTCAAACGGTCTGAAAATAATCATTTTTTTTTATTCAATATTTTAATTTAATTTCGTTTTCGATTTCATGTTTAAATTTATCTAAATTATTTTTTTGCTAATTTCAAGTACAACTCAACAATTGATGAAAGTAGCCCCGACTTAAGGTTTTTTCGAGGCAAGGTGAAGAACACACTTCAGTGCTACCGAAAAAAACAAACTTTCGAGAATTTACTCCGAAAAAGCCACGGAAAACCACTCGTGCTGAGGTATGCAATTAATCAAGCTTAGCAAAGCCTTTTCTGACATCGATAGAATTGAGATCGCAAATGACGACGAGCTTAAACGTTGAAACGTCGTCACAAACCATACAAAAACGAATAAGTTAATCTTATAAGAATGGTGCAAACGCGAAACGTCAGCAAAACGTATAAAAAAAAAATGTATAACACAAAGCCTACGGTTTGCCAAGGAACCTCTTTGTAAGGCCCAACATATGTGGTACTTGGTAATCTGGAGCGATGATTCTAAGTTTAACGTCAGGCGTTCTCCATTAGACCCCGAACGAATTAAATTAAAACGGTTAGGCACTGCGGGTTATCAATGACGGTTTGGTGGTCTTTCACCTAATCTAGAGTTGGTTTGTTGACACATGGAATGCATAAAAATATCCTGCAGAGCCAATTGAATGGCGATTACACCGATTATCTGTGGCTGGCTTGGATATTTCAACATGATAACGAGCCAAAGCATTATTCTCGGATCGTCAACTGCTTATTAAAAAAATAATTTCGCCCGTGTCCTGGAGTGTTATGCTCAGAGCCGCGATTTGAACCCCCATAAAAAGAGTAGTTGCGGCTAGAAAATCAATGAATAAAGCGACTCCTTCGAATATAACCCGAGTTAAAAAAATAAGAGCCAATATCGAGCACTGGTCAACAAAATGTCTTGCGAGTAATATTGGATGTTCGGTGTCGAGCTCAGCAAAATGGTTCCCAGCTTAGAGGTGTTTCAAAAGAATTCGCTTGTTAATCGGGTCAAGAAATAATGTCTGAAAATTGTAACTTCTTTAATGAGAAGAAAGGCAGTGCCGTAACTTCCATTGCATAAGGGTTTTTAGTGATCCTTGAACCCTCAAGAGCAAAGACGTAACCCTTGGGTTTCTGGTTAAATTTCTGACGCAAGACAAAAAAAAAAACAAAACGTTATTGAGCGGTTTGTTGAACGCTCCTTCTTGACTGGTAGTCTTTACAAGAATGGTATCTACGCAAAATCTTTAGCTGTGCACTTATGAAACATGTTTTTTTAACCTAAAAAGTGTTTTTTCTGAAACTTTACTGAAAAGAACCGCAACTCAACAACAAAGTATAAAAAGACATAAACCGGTTGAATTTAATCTGATTCAATGCAACCACTCCTATCGGCCAACTGGGTTTAATCAATTATCGTTAAAATTGATTGGACCTTCGATTGGAATACGCTCATTAAAATGCATTTCCGATCATGGATTTCAGTTTCCCTCCCCAAAACAACATCGCATTAGTAGGTACCCCACACAAGCCGCTTACGTATCAACCAAACGAAACCAAATCGCTTAAGCCTTTCAATGTGCTTACGCCCATCGAATCGCCCCGATAAAAGTCAACCGACAAAACTTGATCGAATTACGATAAGTCTCCATAAATTCTTATCTTCACTACGCACACAAACAGCCAACAAACAAGATGTGCGGTAAAACAGAAAGCCAATTGAAAACACAAACACCATCGCCATCGTGACGAAGGAGAGCCTCTGCCTCCATGCGGGCGAAGAACCAAAGCCAAAGATAAAAGTCATCTTAACCAGTGAATTCTTAAACAAATGTTTATATTGAAAAGATCTCGAATCAGACAAATAGGAGAACCTTTTTTTCGAGCTGCCTCAACTCAGCTCTATGTCTGAAAAGCCAATTCCAATGAGGTTCCATAAAATTATGAAAATTATATTCATGGCTTGATTTGCGAATCCGAAAGCGATGGTGATGGCTTCAAGGCGGGGGGTCCGATGAAAGAAAAGAAAGTCACAAGGAGCACTTGATGATGCAGTTGATTGGCAACTTACAACGATGGAAGCATAAATCCAAGACAAGATGTGGAACAATCTTTATCACCGTTACCGGCACGGCGGAGCGGCGCAACGACTCTTCAAATGAGGTCAAGATTGTTGATCATCAGAGGCATCTCGCTCGATGCGATGGTACCTGTACCTGTTTATGTACAGATGGAAATCAACACCAAAAGCGGGAACGTTTCCATGGAACCGAAGAACTCACCGCGCCGGTCAGAGAAAACTCACCCAAGTAGGCAGTCAGACGGGTGAAAAGTAAGCAAACATGAGTGATGTGACCTTTTTTTCCCTAGTCTTTGTCGCCGTTAAGAGGATGACGATGGAGGACGCTTACGCGGACGCAGACGCGGCGAACGACGTTAGGCATAGCTTCGTGCTTAAAGAGACGTTTCGTTTTTTTTTGTAAGATTTATGATAGGAAAGACGCTCAGGTTCGATTCGGGGACGAGTTATGGGTTCGGATGGATTATGGTCTAGTGCTGTTGACTGCTCTTCCATCACGACCTCTGTACCCCTCAAAGTGTCCTATTTCGGAATGGAGTGTCTCTGGACACTGGAGTGTGTCTTCCCGGATAAATCGCGAGATGATGTGAAAATAATGATGAATAGATGAATAGGCATCTGCTGTAATGGGAGAAATGCTTGCGTCACAACTCGGTGTGGACCTTTGAACTAAGAAGTGAAGACCGCACAAGAAATTGTGTCAGCTCATGCAATTTTGCGTGAACGTGAGATGGACTATGTTGCAACTTTGTTGTATCTGGTGATCAGGATTCGAAGTCAAACTAATCAAGGGTCTGTGATGCAAGTTGACAAGTGAAAGGAAAGTGAGACGTGAGGCATTGTTTCCAAGCCAATGAGGGTTATCTTTTTTTTCAAGCGTTGTTTAGATAAAATATGTTGCTCTAAATAATTCATCCGACAATCTTAGTTAGAGTCAAGCATTGAGAAATAATAGTTCACAAGTCCATCAGGATGCGAATGGATAGTAATAGTTTGTGGAGCTGTTGGAGCAGTGTTAAGACCACAAACGTTTTCATTAAGCGGTACTGGTTGCCATCAAATGATGTTCTTATGAATGCATCCGCAGGCGTTGTTCGCGTTTTACTCCTGTCTGACAGCTGAGAAGTTCTCATTGGGGGCATTGTTGGGGCAAAGATAGTTTGAGCGTATTTCAATCTACTCAATAGCCTGGGTTAAAACCTCAAATAGATGCCTAATATGCGTCTGAACGCCCCCAGAAGCTTTTTCTTGACAGTTTTTACTAATCGAAGAAATTTTCAGTCACTCGTGAGAGGTGGAGCGGTGAAAAATTGCCAGATGTTCTTTACTCGGATTTGAATCCGATTCTCTTCGCTCAGGAACAGACGCACTTACAACTGAGCCACAAATTAGATTTTGCCCACTTCAAGACCTGCTGAATATTGTAGGACTATTCAAAAATGATGCCGCCTTTTGTCAACTCTTTCAAAACACTATCGAGATGAGGGAACATTTACTAAGCGGAAGAGAGGGATGACCAATCACTTAAAAATCTCTTAAACATTCTTAGCACGATAGCTCCGTTGGAAGCTAAGTCAATGCTTCACTATTTCATTCACTATTCGCGAGACTTGGACCTTCAATTTACTGTCGACTCCGAACGCCCGAAAAGCTTTATCAGAGAATTGCCAAGAGAAATCGGGCTCTGAAAAAATGGTAGATTTGAACGCTCGACTCATGTCTGACATTATGACTCATTTACATATGGACATGTGAAATATAAGACTCAGTGTTTATCCTCGTTTATTGGTTGGTCCCACGGTCCCAAACAGTATTATAAGAGTCGTTAAATTCATCATTTTGTCAAAAATCGATTACGGCCTTGTTATCGACGGTAAATGCAGTAAATCTTCGCTCTCTACAATCAAACCTGAATATCATGCAGCTCTCAGAAGTGCCCTTAAAGCTTTCCGAACTACTCCAATAAAAAATTTGCTAACGGAAGCTGGTCTACTATCGATCGAACAACGAATCGACTATCTAACCGCGTTCCTCTTACCGAAAATTGTATCATCACAAAAATCGCCAATAACATCCGACGCTAAAAAAATACTATCCCATAAAAAACTCAAAACAACCGTCAACTATGTGCAACGCAATCTCCGCAGTCCGAGAGTTGTACATTTCCTTCGACATTCACACCCACAGAACACCGATTCACCCACCATGGCAGTTAGACCCAGAGTGGATAGTAAAAGATCTAACATACAGCGGCATATTCAAGGCATTGTTCTCCGAAGTATCCAACCGATTTAAGAACCAACATTGGACACTTTTTTTACCGACGCCTCTAAGACAAAACAGGCAAACATCTTGAAAAGACTACAGTCATCACTACTCATCGATTAACCCCGGAGGCCTTTCCACTGTATATCCATAGCTTTTCAAAAAAAAATGTTAACATGTTTTCTGCTTCTTCGAATAGGACACACCCAAATTACTCATGGGTACCTCCTGAACAAAACCACACCATCCAACTGTCAACGTTGCTGTAATAATATACCCCAATCCATGCAACATCTCCTCGACTGACAGAAGATTAAGGACGCACTCACAAGCACATCTTGCTCTCTTTCCAACCAACATCAAGAAAACATTTATGCTTCACAAGTATTTAAACATTAAACTAATTCTATTATTCTGTTAATACTATAACCCATACAATCATAAATTAATCAACACTATACATTTATTTTCTTAACTTATACCTACTCCTCGTTTATATCTACATATAAGTATCCATATATTATATATTAAAATATTAAGCTGATAGTCCTGGTAGCTATGGCTAAGCAAATATTGTTCTTGTAATTTACTTACATAACAATAAAGATTATAATAATAATAATAATAATAATAAGACTCAGAACGTTACCAAAAGCCAACGTCATTATCATTGCATTATAAGATCTTCTTAAAAATAAAAATGATTTTGGAATTTAGACTTTGAAATAACGCTAAAGTATTTCGAGAACATGAAGCTGAAAAATTTAAGGTGAAAGAGGCTCTCCTTTGAAACTGTCTGGGATTAATAGTTTGAGTCATCCAAGTACCTTTGAATTGAGTGTCCATAAATACGAAAATGTATTTTTAATTCATAAAGATCAGGCTTTAAATTTTAAACGATAACCTCAGAGATCAGTTGCCAGGATATCCATGCCATCCGCAAACGTAAGCACGATAGAAATTTAGTCTTGATGAGGCTCTGTAGAAAAACCAAGCATCTTCAAGCTTGTTATAAGCATGAAGCCGGAAAGGTAAAGTTTTCAAATTGTATATGTTTCTAACGAACGTTTTATGAACCGAAAAATACACAGATGTCATGATGACAAAAAGACAATTAAATTTATTAAACATGAAGAGTGAACACGGTTGAACAAGTGAACATGCGAACCTTGAGTAAAAAAAAACTCTTGTTGTAAATTGGCAACATGACCTTGCCCAATCGTGCCATTTGAATGTTTTCAAACGTGTCATATTTGATTTTCGACATATTCGAAAATTCATTTGGCAAACAAAGACGAATCAATCTTCGAATAAAGCGGAAAAAAAGAAGATTTAGGGGTGAAGGAAGGGTGATTAAGATCTCTTTAACTTACAGGGAGAAGGATTCGCCGGTTAAAAAACGAATCCTCTACTTGGCTGAGCGGCTAAAATAAGGCTTTAGTGTGAACTGCTTGTGAGGAGAAGAAAAGAAAAGAAAACAGTGAAAGGCATCAGGTTTAAGGTAGTTGAGTCGGTTTTATTCTTCAATTTTGAGCCCCTTGAAGCCAACTTAAGGTAGTCTTGTAAGTCTCTTCCGTTGTCATTGAACTTGATTGAGTTGAATCGGTAGTTGGACGAAAATTTGCCCTTTTAAAATTGATGAACATCTTTCAGTTCAGAAAGAAAGCCAAATTGTCTTGCTATTTCATTCAATAATTGAACTCCTCATCACAAAATGTATTCCCGCTGCAACTGATTATAATGCACCTACCGGCACATAAAGGGCTCTTTGCTAGAAAGTTCCGCCATCAGTTAAAGAGTAACTGATGTACTTTTGAGTCAAGACAACATTTAGTAGAAGAATTAAAAGAAGAAAGAATTTCGAACTTTCAAAAGTGCTGGAAGTTGCAGCTGCAAAGGTATACATAGCTGTACCTGCCGTTCAAATGGATCAATTGTTACGTCACGGGTTCGAGTCTTTGTTTTTTTTTTTATTTAGTTTTCAAATCTGGATCAATCACCATTTGGCGTAAAATGCTTCTTAATTCGGTGCTGGAGTGGTCAACGAAGCGATGATAGGCTGACTAAATGGGTGGCCTTGCTGTAGTCAAAATAATGGTTTAGGTACATGATCTGTCATTGATTTAAAAAAAAATACTGTGAATTAATTCAATAGAAATGAGCGGAAATATGTTGGAATTATATTATTTTTTTTAATTGTGTTTTGAACGAAAATCACTAAAGACCTTTTCGTTGCCTTTCTCCATAACCATAATGAAAACTCCATAAACTTATGTCGAATAATACTGTCTCATGGTCCTGTCTAACTTTTAAGAGAGCCTCTGCAGCGCCCATGCCTTGTTTCTTACTCTTGATCCATTGGATATCCGATACCATTCAACATACACAAGTAATGGCGTCTTGCTCGACACCGAATTACCTCTCTGGGATAATGGTCTTGTTCGCCAACCACTAAACCAAGATTCTTTTGATCACTTTTTTACTGAGCTTTGGAAGGAAACTTTGCATCGGAGAGTCACGGGACTGGACGTGATTTTTTTTTTTAAGGAATAGATTATTGGAGGGAGGTGTTTGAGACATTATTTCATACTCTAATCTATCTTTTTACTAAAAAGATCTTCCAGTGATTGGCTTTGCCTTGTTATAGTGCGTTTAAGGTTTTTCTCATACACCAACCAACCAACTTGTCTGAGATGGGACCGCAGTAAAATGAAGGATGACCAAATCATGAATATAAATTTTATTAAATTATTCCCCAAATTCTTAGTAAATATTTAAAGCATTTATTTCCTGTCAGAAAAATACAGTCTTAGTATTCTTAGCTTCAAAAACAATTTATCATAAAGTAAATCTAGAAATGGCCTTAAATTTTTATTTAAATTTTTCCATTAAACCGGATCCACAATTGCTGCATTTATCACCTCAACACCTCGCACGGCAGACCTCATGAAAATTGTTCAAATTGCTCCTCGATTGAATTGCAAATATTTCTAATCAAACAAATTACCGCCTCTTATATGGCTGACCACTTTCGCGAGAGTGCTTCCACCGCATGACAAACACTTATCCAACGGAAACTGCACCACGCTTCCACTGAACCAATAAACCAAACTCCCATTGAAACCGATCCATGCATCATAAATCCAATCGCTTGCTGATTGATGCAATCACACGTCTTCAAGTTGTCGAGGTACTTGTTCCGAGAGCTCATACCGCCTATAATTAATGTCCGCGGAAAAATAGCTTTCCACTCTGTGCTCGGTAATTAGTGAACGTTTTCCTTTTCAAAATCAATAATGCGACTCGTTCGTCAAAGGTTAGGTGCTGCCGTGGTGGGGGGCCTGGATTCCGATGGATAATTTGTCTCCTGGCCAGCATTGTATTGATGGTGGTTCAGTGGTGAGGTAATAATTGGATGGAGCAAGAGGTGTGTCATGGTACTGTGACTGCAGTAACTCACCTGCACGGAGTCGGTCGGTGAGTCGAATTGTTACTTTTGGCTCTGACTGTCGCAATGGGTGTGTTGGTGGCCAAGAAACGATTATTGAGTTATTCGTTTATTTGCTGAGTGTGACGTTAGGTGGAAGGTATGTCAACAATCAGTGCTAGATCGATGGAGGATGGTATTCATTAAGTGCAAAATTAAAGGCCATTTGTGAACAAACAGGATATAAGCTCTCTAGTATGGCGACTGGAGTAAGGCGAGGCAGTTGATCCAAGGATTTTGACTTGAGGAGCCTCAAAAGTTAAATATTGATGTTTCATGGCGTTAAATCAATTGAAGTTGGATGAACTAGGTTTCTTAAGTTTCCGTACCTCAAGAGGAAAATCTGAACCTTTATAGGACCACTTCGATGTCCGTTTGTCTGGCTGACAAGTGCCTTTTTTCAGGAACGCTTGACGGTATCTAGTTGAAAATAATACTTAATACTAATGGCTGCAGCTTCTTGACGCTGTAAAGTTACGACTCTCAAGGGGATCAAAACCTAGAGAGTACTGCCCGTTGACCTAGAATCATGTAATTCGGCAAGAAGCAATTTTTTAAGGCACAAGTAAGCCGTTAGATTGAATTATATAATAAAAAACAATTCTTTTAAAAAAACCCAACTCAATTTAACGCCAAGAAGTGGGCTTTGAGAAAGACAAACGTATTGTGCTTTTAAATGTGGTACGGAAACCTTCGTGTGCATGTCCGATTCGGATTTTTTCAATTTCATTTTTTTTTTTGCAATTTCCATTTAAATTTTTTGCATTAGAAAGAATTGTCCAATAAGACATGGTCTTTTAAAGTACTACTTTAGTATGTTTTAATTGAAATTATTGAAGAATATTTTTTAAATTAATTAAAATTAAATTTAAATGAAGTCAGCAAAATTAAGAAAAATAATATTACAGATTAAAATATAATAGTAGTTCAAGGAAATGGGAAAAGGAATGGGATGTAGGGATTTCATTGCTGCGTACTTAAGTATTGAAAAATTATTATTTTGAAAGTTACTGCATTAAGTATTCTCATAATTTGCACAGGCAGGCAGTTCCACAGCCGTATGGCATGAATGAAAAACTGCCGGGAGGAATTTAAATGTTTGAACTTAGGCAACAGCATATGTTGAGATTTCTGTGAGCGCGCAAAAGTTAATTTGTATAGATAGTCACTTAATGAGCAGCCCAAGACTTTTTTCGTGCAGACTGATATGTGGTCAAACCTACGAAGACCGTAAATATACCGCATCGCGTCGTTAAATAGTACTTGAATCTTTTGTTGGGACAACATGTGAAGACTGCTGTACACCACTTCTGAATACGAGATTATTGGTAGAATAAGTGTAGTCACTAATCACTTGCGGATTTCTATCGGTGTGAAACAAGCTGTTATCCACAATTTCCTGAGGCACGCATAGACTATTGCAATCACATAATTATTATGATTGCAGCAGGAAAGGTTCTGACTGACAACGAAACTTAAGCTTGTAGCGGATTTTACCATCGTGAGCCTCAAGGTAGAGAGCCAAATACTAGGTATTGTACCCTCACCGATTGGACTGCTTGAAATTGGTAGAACCTGGGACTTGTCAGGATTCAATTGAAGCCCGTTTTTAACAGAGCACTCGTGAATAGTTTTAAGGTCCTTATTTAGTAAACTGGTGAAGCTGCACATCGTCCGCATACAAATGAATGATGGCATGCTTACAGACTAAGGGTAGGTCGTTAATAAACATGCAGAATAAGATTGGCCTTAAAATTGAACCCTGCGGAGCTCCTTGTTTGAGTAGTTTCAATTCAGAAAAACAATCTCCAACTACAATTCTTTGCATCCTATCAGATAAGAAACTTCTTATTAAATTCACTGTACTGCTCCTGAAGTGAAAAAACTTCCAAAGCAACTATGGTTTGGCCTAAAGCCAGATTGACAAGGGTTGAGCCAACTATTATCATCAAGATGACCTCTAATTTGCTTAGCCAGTAGCCTTTCGAAGACCTTTGGTAAGCAGGACAAGATTCTTACGGGCCTCTAATCATTTGCGCAGCTGGGATTATTCTTTTTCGCGATAGGAATAAATCTGACTCATTTCCAGTTTTGAAGGAAGATTAAGTTTCGAATGCAAGCGTTAATTATGTGGGTCATCTGGTTAACTATGTGTGGAATAATCATTTTAATAAATCGAACGGGTATTCGGTCTTCACCAACCGAATTTGATTTTACAGCTGCTCGACTCTGCAAAACCTCTAAGCATGTTACTTGTTTAAACTCAAATAAATTGAGCGAGCTTTGTTAGAGTTAGGTGTAAAGTCTACGTTAGCAGTCTGCGCCTGGTTCGATAAAAAGTGATTATACAATTCGTCTGGATACGCAACTGTTTTTAGTTTTTGTATTAATACCAGATCTTCTGAGCTGAGATCCTTAAACGTGAAAGTGCTTGGCTCTGAACCATGAGTTAAGTTAATATCATAAGTGCAAAAGAACAGACCATAGTCTGACATTCAATCTATTGAGAGTTGGTCGAAGATAAGATCGTGGGAGGGGATAGACAGCATTATTAGATCAAGCAAACTTGGCACATTATTTGGAGCGTAACGTGTTGGATTAGTATTTATTATACTGATCCCCAAAGAAGCTGATATATCTCTAATTTGGTGTGCTCGAGATCCATTTTTCAACAGACAAATCTTTTTGTGGCTTGTCAGTTGTGTCGTGAGGATAGATTTTGTATGGAAGCCGAAAAGATCAAGTTCGTCTTATCAATGGTTGGATGATGTTGGCGATCATTCCCGCTCTTCAGTCATTGGTGTCTCGACAGCACTCTTAACATGAGGAAGCAAATTCCTTGAATCAGACTTCACTTCTTTTTTCTGTATACTAGAAGCATGTGTTTTTGGAAGATTAGGTGATTAGGTGGTCAATATTACAGAAGAGTCAATGACAAATCGTCTGTTTAAGTGTGTGTGCTAACACTCTTCTTTTCCACAGTGAGAATGCCAGGTTTTAATGTTTTAATGTTTCTTCACCAAGGATATTGGGGCATTACCAGGATTAAGTAAATGGCCAGAAGGTATTACTGGTGGCCATAAATAGAGGATGTTATTGAAAAAACGGTTGCTCAGTGTACCGAATGTCAACTTAATGCCAGCAAGTCACCACGAGAATATTCCAGCTGGCCTTCACCAGAAGCCGTTCTGGTTCCAGAAATACATGTGGTTGATTGTGGTTGATTTCAAGTCAAAGTTTCCTTTCGTGGTTCGGATGACATCTATCACAGCACAAGCTAAGATCCACGCACTATGATCCATATTCGCTTTGTAGGGATTGCCCAAAGCCATAGTGTCGGACAATGGCACTCAATTTACAGCAAGTGATTGCCAACAGTTTTGTATGAATCACTCAATTCAGCATATCACGCCAGCTCTGTTCAATCCCGAGTCTAACGGCACATCCGAGAGGATGGTAAGAACTTTTAAAACGCCTTTCCGGAAGATCATGGAAGAGACCAAGGAGACGGATGACGCCCTGGCAACGTTCTTGTCAACCTATCGTTCGACGCCGGATGCAAGCGGAGAATCTCCAGCGGAACGAACAGTGCTCTCTGCTATTTTTCCAGAAATTCCAAAAAAGGCCAATACCGTGGAGTTGAAATTTTCCTCTAATCAACTTGGGTTTGTGAGACGATACCTGCACGACAAGAGGTGGATTTCAGGTTAAGTTAGCAAGAATTTGGGTCGAAGCATGTTCCTGGTGTTGGTACGTGACATAGAAACCAGAATCAGATCCGACGAAGAGCTTCACAAGATGGCGAAACTAAAACCACCCTTGAAGATGACAATAAAGAGCTTCAGCAGGCAAGTAGTCCAAATACGATTACCAACCAACGAGAAGAAGTAGCTGACGACTCGGATGTTAGTCCATATCCTGAAGCCAGCCCACAAACCTTGGACCTAGATTTGACATCAGGGGCAAAGTCCTCAACCCCGATATCTGAACAGAGAAGTCCACCAACCGGCAATCCAAAATGGGCAACCGAGAAGGAAGTACGAGCGCAAACACCAAGGAGGTCCGAGAGGTTGCGAAACAAGCAGGTCAGAATGGTTCCTATCTAAGTGTGGGGTAAGTGTGGGGTATAACTTGACATATATATATATTGATGTACGTAGAGTAGAGATGCAGTGCGAAATAAAGAATTGTAAAATCAAAACGCAACACAAACCATTAATTTAAGGACATGAACCAGCTAGGAAAAGCCGATACAAAAACCAGTAAAACAAGGCCATCAACCACTTTTTCAGACTTTTATCGCTGGTCGAACACTTCAGTGATAATGCATTAACTTGATCCCTATGGCAAATGGTGACTTGGACCACATAAGAAAACTAGATAAACGTTCTAGACTTACTCTGATATTCGAACCTGGTATATATGAATTCTGTCATAATTTGAGCCTTAAGCAGACACTAAGATCGTGGCCCCTTATCGTTCTCTATCCGACGCCTCTTGTTGTTAACATCGAGTTAGTAAATGATTTAAAGACTGCAAAATACTGATGCAATGACGGCATTAGAGTAAGCTTCTTTTGTAACTTGATTTAAGAACTTGCCAAATAAAGGTGCGGTTCTATGATAGATCCCCTTGCAAAGACAGGTGTCCAGTTTCTTCGCAGAACATGCTTATAACAAGATAATAAACTATAATTTTTTTCCTTCATACATAAAAATTCAGTTCCCCCCCGCACACTAGCTTTGACTTTAGCCGACAAACAATTATTTAATAAAATAATCAACATACTTGGATTGTGTTCCTCACCCCGAGTCCTTGATTTGTAATTGCACCACTCAATCGATAGATAGACAACATAATCACCATCAGCACCTGATCGTAAATATCTCAAGCGTTGATCCGAACGCCCCCAAGTCACTTTCAGTTAGTTTCCCAGTTTGGCTCCGAACGTCGGCTAATTAAATCAAAGTCCTCATCTATGTGCTCGCAACTCGCACTCATGTGACCCCGAGCTCTTATCCTAAATCAGTAGCAAAAGTATCTAATTAAGATTTTGGCGCTAGCCTTTGGCCTCCACCCAAGCATGGGGGCAACTTACCTAACTCTTTTGCTAACAAGATTAGAAGCCAATTTAAAAAGTATCTACGAATCTAACGTTAATCGGCGAATGATTGAAGATTGCAGTTGTGTGATCTGGGTTTCATTGCTTCATTTCGTGGGACCAATCAGTTTAAGGAAACTTTCCTCCAAGTGAAAGCCATGTGTAGGTACTTTCTGTTTCTGGGTAAACTCATTTCACGTGAAGGTTGGTGCAAAAGAAACCATGGGGAAGTGGGCACATATGTGCAGCTGGCGGGGCTACCTATTTTTGTTTTTTGCCTGTGACAAGTAAATGGCGAATTGCTGACCTTTTCGGCCTCGGTGGGGAATTTCGTTGGAGTGCCAGCTTGCATGGTCGCAACAATGGTAATTGCAGTTGTTGCAGCTTGGAGGTGTGGTAATAACAGTGACGATGAATGCGATGAATTTGCAGCGAACGGCAGCGAATTGGATCAAAAAAATGAAAAATTGAGAGAAACTCCCGAATGAGGCGGCAAAAGGTCAATTACTTTATTGGCATGTTTCAAACCATTGATTAGACTGAGACTTGCGACATAGAAATATGGTAAAAAATCGATTGCATATTTTTTAAATGATTTTCCAATCAACGCGACAGTAATTAATTTTGTTTTGCTTACGACTTGTTTTTGTTTGGAGGCCGCCTTGTTGACGGAACTTTGTGTTTATTTATGAGTTGCTGAATTGTAAGTATTGCTTCGTTACATAATTTCTTCAAGCAGCTTACCTGTAAAGAATAAAAGAAAATGAAATTAAATATAAGCAGAAAATAAGAATGTTTACATATTTATTCAAAATATTTGTTATTGTTGCCAATTAACATGGCCAATTTATGAAACAAGATAATTTTGAAAAGTCTACAACCCACCGCCGATATCAAAATAACCAACGAAATGTAGAAATCATTCGAAGGCATAAATAACTCTCATGCGTTTGAGGAAGTGCGACAGTTAGACTTGAAAAATAATTTACAGCCGGTACTGGAAACCTTTTTCGGAAAATAGACCCTACTTTTAAGATACGAAAATAATAACTCTTTGTTTATGGATATTTTCGCCGGAGTTCCACAAGGAAGTATCCGTGGGCCGGTTCTGTACTTGATATAATACAATAAACAACAGTACAAGAAACAACTCCAAAATTGATAAACATAAGCTCAGGAAAATTTTAACAAAGTTCGCAGGAAACTAGTGCTGAAACAAATTGAAAAATCACGCTTGCCAACCGCTGTTTCTTTGGTCTTAGAAGGCGGAGACATTTGGATCTTGACAAAGTTGGATTTGTTTTTTAATTATTTGCTCGCTCTTCAAGAGGATATTAAGACTCTTATAATGCGTGTAACACAGAGCGAGCGGAAGAATTAGGAGAAGAATGAAAGATTGTGAAGTGGTGTGAGAAACTCAGGTGTAATTGGTTTCAACTCACTTCCGTGGGTGGAGCCCGAAACGAGACGGAGGATTTTGATATCGACCTATTGACTTTAAGCTAATTCACAGGATTTTGTTCGACATTCGACAACTTTGAAAGTTTGGAAGATTTAGCTAAGACACCCCGCTGTCAGTGTTATGCCTTCACAGCAGAGCCATCTACACACAATCTACACAAACAGCTATTTTGAAAACACGAATTAGAATTAGAATTGAATCAATTGAAAGGCAGGCGCTCTACCAACTTCGCCACCCAGCTTGTTTGGTTGGATGAAATTGCTTTTGGCCGCTTTGAAAAATATGTTGGGCGATTTTTGGTTCCCTGTATGAATGTTCTGGGCCTGAAAGTTTTCGAACCCAAGGGGACAAGCGGATAAAGGAAATCCAGCGAAATCCAAATTGAGGCCCAGATCAAACTCAACACTAATATCCCAAAACTTATCTCAAAACATGCCTTAATTTTCTTAACCAAGTTAACAACTACTTGATGCGAAGGTTCGAGAATATCCCATCGACCGAAAGAACTCATAATTTTTCCACTATTGCCATTAGCTCAGTGATTGAAATTCGTTGTTTCAGTTCTGTACCTCCGTAGCACTTTTTTGTCGTCATTTTATGATGATTCAGGATCTTCTCTTAGATCGCTCAGCTCAGGACTATTAAGGAATTCAAATTCTGGTTTGTGACGATACATACATACATTCATCTCAGGCCATGAGAGAGTCTGAGCCTGAGCTAAGACTGCCTTCCATCCTTGATGATAATGGACGGACTGTTACTTTACCTTAATACTGGAGGTTCGGTCTTCCTCTTCTTCTCGAGCCATGATGCTAGGATTCGAAGGATTTTTTAACTGGAGCGTTGGTGTTTATCCGCTCGATGTGGACAAGCTAATATGGTCGAAGGATTTTTGCCTTTCCGTTGTACAGCTCATAGAGATCACGGTTCTGTGTTCTTACGAATCTTCGAAGCAGGATTTTTCTTTCGAAGGAGCAAAGAATCAGCTCTATGGCTTTCGGCTCTATTAAGCATGACTGGTAAAATAAGGGTTTTGTAGAGCATGATTTTGGTCCTTCGATTAAGGAGTTTCGACTGTGATGACGTTGCGTATCCCAACAATTGGACTTATGAAAGATAGTACCTTCCATTTTGAAGAAGTCACACGACAGCGCTTTTCCTTGCCAAAATTCGATGCAGGTTTTGAACGGTTCAGAGGCTTTGAACCGAACTTCAGGCGCATCGGGAATCCTATATCGTGATGCGATACAACTGGATCAATTTGCTGGTGATTGCGAATTCGGCCATCGCATTCAAAAGTTTTGTGCGATGAATGCTTTTGTATACGGCCTTGAATTCGATGAAAAAATGGTGCGTATGGACATGACATTTGCTAGTCTTTTCCAGGATTTGTCTCATTGTGAAAATGTGGTCTATTGTCAATTGGCCGGTAAGAAGACGCATGTGCCGATAAGTGCGGTGCAGAAAGATTTTAGACGCTCACCCAACACGCTGGATATGATTTCGTAGGCAAAATTAAGCTGTGATACACCTCGGTAGTTGGCACACAGGGTATGATCTCCCTTTTTGTGAAAGCGGTAAAAAGAGCTGATGTTCCATTCATCAATGGTCGTGACGATGGTATTGCAAACTCCATTCTTGCAGATTTTAGCTCACTTGTTCAATTTAAGCACTTTCTCGGAGACTTTGCCTAAATTGCTTTAACGATCAAAAGTTACAACTATATTAAAGAGGGTTATAGAAAGAATAAAGTGAATAACAGACCGATTTCCTTACTTTTTGTCAGGTTATAAATTATGAATTCGATGACAGGAAGACTCTTCGATGATGTAATCAAAACCTTTTGTATTGATTCCCTCAAATTTCTTCTGGATATATCAGAATGTCTTCCATTTTACCTAACAGACAGGATACAAAAATGTAAAAACTAAGCTTGAAGTTCCACAAGGATAAGTTTTTGGACCCTTAATGTTCTTAATATATGTGCACTCAATATTGAAGCTTCTCTCAGTTTTTCATTCAAAAGAAAATATTACTTAATATTTTTAGCGCATTTTCCATTTGTCTGTCCATTTGTGTTTTATGCTTTTTGGTTTGGCCTTGAGCTCTTCCAACGATGCGGTCATTATTTCCTGATTCTTGTCAAAACGCAGTCTTCAGCATCATCAACATCACCTAAACGACTTCTAACCGGATAACTTACTTTAAATTATTGTTGCCTGGCTTATGTGGCGCGTAGATCCAATTTTTTGAACCATTTTTTGAGTAAAAAATAATCTGCCCTATGCAGCGTTTCAAAAGCCCTAGCGCATACAGCTAGGAAGCATTGGTAAAATTGCTTCAATTCCTAAACTGATGAGCTGATGCTGATAACAAACAAATAGATGGTCAGTTGAAAGGACTCAGGCTCGAATGCTTTTGTCGTAGGCGTAGAAATAAGTCCGACTATAAGGGTGGTTGTGATAATAACTATCCGAGTTCCAAGTTCGTTTTTTCGAAACAGTGGATTGTGAAAAGGAACTGTCATTGGCTCCGCAGAACACACTTGCAAGTACATCAACAAATGGCGACAAAAAAGTAATGTAAATCGAGCGACTCCGTTCCAATTTGGACTGAACCCGTTTAGCAATCGAGACGAAAATAAATCTGAGTTTCGAAAACAAACACAATCTTTCAATTCTTTGCCAAATCATAAGCTACTTGCTTTTCAACTTTTTACAATTTCTCCTTAGCAGCTGCAAACTTTATTTATTCGTAACTGTCTGGAAGAAAACAAGCAGTCATAGCTAACAACATTATGTCTGAATTTATTGAAACTTCAGCAGGTGTTCCTCAAGGATCCATTTTGGGTCCCTTACTCTTTGCAATTTATATAAATGACCTACCAAAGGTAATAAAAAATTCCAAGTTTTACATGTTTGCGGACGTTGTTCAAGTGTACTTAGTTTTGCCCTTGAACAAATCGAAGATGCAGCAGTCAAATGTAACGAAGACCTACTATACAAACGATTTTTTGCTGGGCTCAAGAAAACTACTTACAGGTTAACCCGGAAAAAACGAAATGTTCAGTCATAAATAGAAATGGTATTAACATAAGCAGCTTCCCCACAATCTACCTTGGTAATGCCCGTATTGAATTTCTGGATAAAGCTAAAGACATGATCATACTGCTTGTTAAATATCAAGTTTGTGAACGACAATTTTTCATTCATGCCCTAAGACAGCTCTTTTACACGAATGGTTTCGATAAAACTCTCTTTCGGCACCAATATATTTGTACATTATTTTGTTGCTTTAAACATCATACTCGGTACCTTAATTTATTTTTGCTCAACTTCAATTTTATTTCTATTTTCAATTTCTAGAAATTAGGGATCATAAATTCACTTAAATCATGTTATTGTAAAAATTCACATTTATTTACTAAAGATTATACAGAGTCTATTTTAAATGGTGTTATACAAAAATCAATAAATAAATAAATAAATAAATAAATTAACCCTCCTGCATAAAATTTTTTTGTAAGGGTAGTTATAACCCTTAAAAATTTAAGAAAGGCGCAACTTAAGCGACTGTGACTCGTTCAACTTTAGCTGAGTTTGAACGAATTGATTTCTTAATTTCTTTTTTAGGGCATCAATACTAAGAAGAATCGTGTTCACTTGTCCCACTTGGAAAACAACAAAACTTTGGACTGTTCGCCTTCCGGTAGCACCTTGTATTGACACATAGTCATCATCATGATGATCAGCTTAGAGAAATTTTTATGCCAATTTAAGCAAAGATTCACACCTCCACCGTGGCGCTGATCTCTCCCCAATGACCCAGTTTTTCCCATAATTTATTCACCCGAAGAAAGCTGCTCCGACGACACGAAAGCGCACCTCTTCTCCTCATAATGCCAACGCAAACATTTGTTTTTTGCGGTCGCGATCTTTTCGCTGCTAATTTATGACACAAACAAATAAAAATTAATTAAAAGCATCCGAGATGATTCGAGGGAATTGTGTACCGAATCCGGTACTGACAACGGGCAGCAGCGTCAGTTGTTGTTCCAAATCGCAGTCGACCCAGATTTACAGAATAACTGCAGCGCAGACACTTTCAATCAAGAACTGGTTGCTGGCAGCAGTTTATTTTTTTGCATTGCGCTTTGGACTTGATCCGGCCATGTGAGACACTCCAGGGCCATAGCCAAGTCAACAGAATGGATGACTTGTGAATTTGAAAGTGCACTGCCAAATGGAGAAGTTGTGGTCGAAATATGAAGCAAAAACAAAAAACAAGCACACAAAGCGAAATCCTTGAATGATGGTGGGTGGCCTTCTGTTGGATGCAAGCCAAAAAAAAACGAAAAAAATATTAGATAACTTCGACGGACGGGGGAAATGATTTTGGATTTGGAAAAGATTTTGAAGGTTCACCTAAGGCGACATGAGTGATTTTATCACAACTTGTTTTGAGGTTAAGATCAGTGATAAAGTTATTGCTTAAGACATGATGTAAAAACGGCGAAAATTTTGAGATAAGGTTTTTCAGCAAACTTGCTTATTCGATTGCTTCAATCAGATTAACACGAAAACTAGACTGCTTGGATAAATTAGAGATAAATTTAACGACCATCTATTAAAGTATGTCTACAAACTTTGACCGAAAAACAGTGAACAAATTAACAGCCGAGGTAAAAATATTCAACGAGATGACGCAGTGCGCGTAGTAACTCCTTCAGTAGGACTTGAAATATGTAATTTCCCCGTGAAGTAGAAATCTGACCATGAATGTAGAATTCACCGCACCTTAAAGCAGTTATCGCAATGGTATGTTAAACTTTAGAAGGGTCTTTAAGGAGGACGCATAGCTGCATAGCTAAGCAGCAGCTGCCGTACATATTGCTCTCACAAAAAGAGCACATTCTGACAACGTCTGTATTTCCTCTTGATTGAAAAAGTGTCAAAGTTAACCCTTTGCTAAAGCGGGATCCCAAAAATAATGTCGAATCCAGACCAATAGCTCTTTTGTCTTACTTAGGTCCTTGAGATGCTGAATGCATAACAAATGTAGAGGCATCTCACTGAAAAACAGCTTTGGATGAAAACAGTGTACCATAGGGATTTATTCTTGGACCCATCCTTGTTGCAATGCACTTGAATAAGCTCCCCATATGCATGCACAATGAGCATGGATAGATTCATTAAGGCTTTTGAATTGAGTCAGATTATCGTTGGGTATTTAAACATGACGTCAAGATGTTTCTGACTCTCTGTAAGTCGCTCTTAGCCAAAGCCCAATAGGAAACTGAACATTGTCTTTGACAAAATGGCTCGATACATTTTTAAGTTGAGGAGTCAGTATGTCTTCTGAATATATATTTAACAAACCGGAAAATTACCTTAGTACATAATGGCTATGAAATAGCCAAATAGCCAACTTTTTCCAAGTGCTAAAGTTGAGACAATGAAGTCCAACAGCTTATGCAACTTAGTTAAAGGTTATCTGTAAGGACATTATTCCATGTAATAAGCTTGCTCGAGCTAGGTCCAGCAGAGCCAGTCAAATATGTCAACTCAGCCCTCGATAAGACTCAGCGTTTTTGAAAATTTAATAAGGAACCTTTAAATACTCAAATTTACAAATAAATAACCCAAACTACCCTTACTCTATTTAAACTCACCCAAACACCTCGTAAACTAAGACAGATACCGAATTGAGATTCGCTTATCAGAATCTCTCCTAGAAAGATGTTAGATTATTCGCATATTTTGACTCAGAAATGCACTTTATGATAATTTCAAAGGCGATAATTCTAACCAAACAAATTGTGAACCCAAAAATTTAGCACGAAGGTATACTGATGATATTTTTGAATTTAAGGTGGTGAAATCATTCAAAGGCTCAAATCGAATGCAGTTGGGGCTGATAATATTCCCTGTAAATTTATAAGGCTTATTCTCCCCTCACTTTTAATTCCATTAACCCATCCCATCAATCACTGTATCAGTTGCAAAAAAATGATACCAGTTAGTGCCTAGTGATTACCGCCTAGTTAGTATCCTACCAGGCTTGTCAAAAGTTCTGGAGCTCTACTGCGATGGTAAAAGTTCTTGATAATGTTGATAAAGATTGGGTAAGAGTTCTGTGCTTACTTGATTTCTCGAAGCCATTGGACAGGGTTAATCATAATACTTTGTGCAAAAAACTAGGATTCTATTTCGGTTTTAGTAATAGTGCAATTAAACTTATAAGAAGCTACCTATCCAAAAGAACCCATAAACTAGTGATCAAAGGAAAAATCTCAAATCCTGGAAGTCCCTCTGAGGGAGTGCCACAGGGATCGATTTTGGGTCCCATTCTCTTTTGTATTTTTATTTACCTCTATGCTGACCATATATAGATACGCTTATTGAGGCTTAATAGCCAGAATGAATGAAGACTTGAATGAAATAAGCAGTTGCTCGAAAATGAAAATTACTGAACACTCAGGAAACTTTGGATTTTTTGCAGATTTATTTAATTTGAAACAAGGCTACGATTAGCCAAAACTTTACTAATGCCAATACTCTCCTACGCTGAAGTCATTTATCCAAAAGAAGACTCTTTGTCTGAACACAAACTCCTTGTTGCATTTTATGATATAACTCGGTACGTATATGGTTTGCGAAAATACGACCACATATCAACATACCAGACATATATCTTGGGTTGCACTCTTGCCCAGTTTTTAAAAGCCCGAAATTGCATATTCTTACATCAGATCATATGCATAAAGTCGCCGGCTTATTTGTTTAGAAGAATCAACTTTAGCCAGTCTACGAGAACGTTTAATATTGTACCACTGTCATACAAGAACTTAAACTCAGCGCGCCATTTCTTTGTCAAAAGCATTTGTGTTTGGAACTCTTTGGCGTTAAACATTTCAAAAATCAGAGTCTTAAGACGTTTCAAGGAAGGCGTATTTTTTCACTTCTCTAGTCAGTCCTAATCGATGGTCTTAATCTTCTCTTTCTTCTTATACATCTATCTTTTTCTTTCATCTTCTTTATTTCCATTCCTCTATCTTTAATTTTTCTTTTTGGTTTTTTATTTTTTTTGTTTTTATATTTTATTTGTTATTAATCCATACTCTTATAGTTTATTCAATTTTCAATTTTTAATCTAATAATTATATATCTGTATTGTTTATTTAACCTACAGTTTGTCATTTTGCATCAATTATACTTTAAAGGACCAGTGTCTTACATGTGTAAACAATTGTTGAGCAAATAAGTTGAAAATTGAAATTGAAATTAAAATATCACTTCCTTTTAAAAGCAGATAGTTGGGTGCCCTTTGGTCAATATGTCTTCTGAAAATTTATTTATCAAGCCAGAAGTTGTACCATAGCAAATCATGCTTGCGCTAAATAGACAAGACATAGATGTACATTTACAAAAGTACGTTAATCTTTGTCTAAGTGCTCAAGCTGAGACACTGAAGACCAACAGCTCTAAACATATCATGAAAAACTAAGTCCTAGCGCCAACGACAACCTTTGAAATGACATATATAAGCACTAGCGATGGGAGAACAATGTCAGTGCAACTTCAACATGAAATTTGAAATTAAAAACAATCTCTACGTTCTGAAGCGTTCATAGTAAACATGATGTCTAACAGCTTAGGTAGGAGGATAAAAAAGGTAAGTCTCTTGCGCCCTCGATAAGATTCATTGTTTTTGGAAATTTAATAAGGGGCCTTAAAATATTCAAAGTCACAAATAAATTACCCAAACTACCCTTATTCTAATCAACCTCACATCTCTCTCTGGGGCTTTCTTCCCCTTTGTCCCTCCAAAAGGCTTTCCTCTACTTCGACTCAAACGGTTTGATACAGAATAGTATGGCTGAGCCGCTAATCTTCCACTACGCCCGTTCTCTCGCCCGTTCTATCAACTCGCGATATAGCAGATGCGCAGAAGCAGAACCGTCAATTTTGTTGGCTGTCATGAAATTTGTAGAGAACTCTGTCGTTCATATCCTTATAAGTCAAGTCAACCTATGGGGCAAAATCGGCCTCTTTTTGTTTATAACAAAGCAAAGTAAGTTAGTTAAGGAAATCAATTTATATAACTTAGTTTTAGCGTTTTTGTCTAGTATAAAAGAAGTTCTAATAAATAAATGAGAAACGCATTCAAACTAAACTCTTCGTAAACTAAGACAGCTACCAAATTAAGATTCTCTTATCAGCAGCTCTCCTAGAAAGTTGCTAGATAATTCGCTTATTTTAACGCAGACATCCTTCTTGTGGAATGTATCCTAACCTATCGTTTGAAATATATGACTAAGGAAATCACAAAAAATTTTCAAGCAATTAGTTTCACTCAAAGGTTGTAAGGTACCGCACGTCACCATACTTTGTGAACACTTTGAACCGCCTGTGGAAAAAAAAACTTGACACCTTAATTTTATGTTCTCGGCTCTTAATTATGCTCTTAGAATGTCGGTCACGTTGACTCTTTATAACCAAATAAACATTTCCTTCAAACAACTCCATTAAACAAAGTGATATCTAACCCATAAGAGGCTTTGAATAATAAACCACAAATATTTATTTAACGTTTCGACGCGCAAATAAATCCAAAGATAGAAACTAAAGAGTCAGACAGCCGCAGCACTTAAACCAACTTTATTTTTCCCCAATTTAACGCTGCAAACTTTGTTGGTTAACGACCTGGACCATCACCAAAAGTGGACACCATCTCCATCCGTCATCGACGTTAACACCTTTGTTTTCCTCAATTCATGCTTCGGCGCACATCTTCATCTTAACAAGTACCAAAAACAGCTCGAACATGTGAAAAGGGCAAAGCGCTTAGACGTTAATTCAAATTCGCGTAGCGTATACATTTAGTATGTCGCGATTGCTGCCGCCGTGCCGCTCTTTATTGACGCAAGCGAGTGGATTTTGTTTGTCTGTGCTCGAGTACCAAGTTAGCTTCAAATGATTAGCATAACCATCCTAATCTCTTGGATATACACTCTTTGTCCGTTCTATTCAACATGAACTCGACGACACCGCACTGTGACAGAAGAATGGCTAATCGGTTTGACAGCTTCGGTGTGAGTTTGTCAGACTGTACATTAAAAAGTTTTGAATACATTACGAGTGACAATGACAGTTGATGTACATTATGACAGATGACCGAATCGTTAGAAACCTCTTTAATTTTATGTGTCGGGGGGAAATGTCACACGTCACTTTTGCGCTTCGTTGACGATAAAACAAACAGTAAAAAACTACGACGAGACGTGTCGAATTTTTGACAAAACATCAAATACTCGATTTGGAAACAAACTGATGGACTTAAGTGTCATTCAACTAGAGAAGCGTGTTTGGAAATGTCGATGGGTAACATTATCTGCCACGCCTAACTGTTTGTGCTGTCAACTTTAAGGTTCATTCGCATGTGAGCTTGGGTTTTTTTTTCCGACGCTTGTTGCGTTAAATTCGATTAACTTTTGTGGCGTTTGAATAATGTCACTCGCTCGTCTCGTTTCATGTATCACGCATGATTTGACATAAAATTTTGTAGATATGAATTACCGTTGATTTATTGGATTAAAATGAAGAAATCGAGTTAAAATGAATCAGTTTTTGGAGGCTTCGTGTATTCAGAGTTGAACACGCGGCCTTCATCTGTCTTAACGGTAACGAATGCGCATCGTTGGGAATTTTTTTTCAAATGCGTGGGTCTGAATAAAGATTTTGATAGAAGTCGAATCGAATTGACACATAAAAAGATTTTTGACATAACAGATACATCAATAATTGCAAGATTGGTAAAGAAGAACACGGAAGCCTTGTCGTTGCGATGGGAATATAAGAAGAACGAATGTCCCAACATGTCCGTATGATACAGATATTATAAATAGGTTACGTTCTTCGAAATTATCCATGCGATTTCAAAAATTCTTTCACCAGAAATAACAAAGGACCTTCAAAATTCTCTCATTTCAATATAAGGGTTTTTCGTGGCGACCAATTATGTAACTTAAAACGTTAAGGGCTGCTTCGAGGGTAATAGATATTTAATTGCTTTCTATTGAAATGCTTTAGATTCAAAATTTTCTACAAATTTTTTTCGCGACGACACAGCTCCATATGTTAAGGTTTTATCACAATTGGTCAATGAGTAAAAGTTTATAAGTTAGTTAGTTTGTATCTAAGAAGTCATCTTCGTAACGAATCATCCGAACTCAAAAGTTCTTCCACCAAAAGATGCATCTTTTGCGGCGAACTATTATTTTAGTAAAGTTGTTAAAAAACCGGTTGGTTTTTGTGAACGGTGCCATAACGGTAAGAGATACTTACTTGCTTTCTAAAGAAATGTCTTAGAACTGAAAAGCCTCTATAAGAAAGTCCGCAAAGACATATCTTTATATTTAAAGGTTAATACACAAATTGTTTAAATAGGACTCAAAAATTTATCAAATTTAAAATAAATTACAATCTATCATGTGAGGGTAATTATAAGTAGGGATGCAATTTAGTAACATTTTTTGTAAAGTCAGTTCACTGTGGTTTCACAGGCGACGAGTAAACCGTTTTGAGTCTTACAACTTTTCTACGCACACGAAACCTAGTCAGACGAAGTCGTAGGATACGTCCTCTTGATGAAAGATTTAAGATCATGTATGTTTACGAATTATGAAAAAGTTAAAGTTCAAGCTTTCACTAGTAAAATTGATGTTTGTTGCACCAGTTTTGTGTCAAACTATAAGAAAACGGCAAATGTTAGGCAAATATGTAACGATGTTTACTTAGGAGTTTCTTCGTGTCCAAACAGGACACTTATCTGGAGAATGAAATGGAGTAAGAAAGAACAAGCTACCACCTTTGAACTGTTCCATTTCTTTGGACTAATGGGCAGAACAGCAACGTTAAAAATTGTACACGAGAAAGTATATTTGACACATGTGGCTATTGTAAAGGTAAAGGTTTGAGCGAGCTATGAGGCTACATGCCATTTAAGCCATGAAACAACTAAATTAATGATGTTTTTTTCCCGCCATGGAGACATGATTTGACATTGTTCTTCTTTTTTTTTGTGGAATGCAATTGGAGGATGTCGTTTCAATCGCTGGAAGAAGCTACTGCCTTGAGAACTAATTCTTTTTGCAGTAAGTGCAGGATTTCGCATAGCAGACGATAAACGTATTCTGTTTCCTCTTGATCTCTGCAGTTTAAACAAAGCTCGTTATAGGATATCAGTGGCAGCTCAATATGCCTGATGCAAGTGGGATAGCTTTTCGACTTCGGTGAATGAGATCATTTGATATTTTTTCATCAATAGTTTGAAACAATTGTCAATTTGAATCGTCAACTTGAGTCCCTGTTACTTTTTTCACACCGACCTTAAGGAATAGTATTTTTTTAGTTCACTAGCTTTCATGTTGTTATATATAATATATGGTCACCGTCTTGCCTTCTAATATGATCTTAAGTTTTCTGTGCACATATTGACAAGCTACTATCCAAATTGACCCCTTAGCCTTGTTGGCTAATGGATGGCTTTGATTAGACCTCAAAGACTCTCCAGCATTTTCCTATCTTTTCTAGATAAGTATTGTAGCAGACTGAATTCTCATTCCACTCATTTATTTGAAGAATCAAGATGTTACATTCATGACTGATTCCAACGATAAAGTCGCCGCTAAGTAGCTGACTTTTTTTTAGATTACTCGCCAGATAGAACCTCTTCTCAAGTGCAGTGATGAGTTAACTTCTATTACCAACTATAGATAACCTGTATTGGTTCTCCTTTTTCTGCAGGTGGTCCGTAAAGTCGAGTGAATGGTGCGAGTTAAATCTGGTTTCGTGTAGACCAATGAAAACCACTTTATGTGAACTCGTGTCAACAAATCTGTTGATCTTACGACATTTTCTGAAAATTGTGAAGTTAAAATTTTCAAACTTACTTTTTAAATGAACTGAAAAGTCAAGTTTTTTGAATTCAAATGTTCATCAACAACTGTGTTCACAAACGCAATCGGAGGCATCATCATCATTAATCATTTATCAAGTAAGTTTGAAAATTTTAACTTCACAATTTTTAGTTTACGCAGTTGGGTTTTTTTTTTTCTATAATATTTTTATTTAATTTTTTACAAAAGAGGGCCTTAAGATTGATATTAAAACAAAATTTAATCTTGTGAAAGTTTCCTTATGTTAACTCAAAGACTCTAAGTCATCATTTCCCATAAACGTCAAAGAGTTTTGATCTTGTGGTCAATTTAATAGTTTCTTAGGATCCATGGTACTGATAGCTAATTGAGATAAATGATCTGTGATAAATGATCTTGGAATCAAGAATTGTGTGTCATCGCTGCCTCTCTCCTCTCGAGTCAACATTTGTTTGAAGGTTTTTTAAGTAGCTTTTCTTCTAAAATTAAATTAAGATCTGCGATATTTTATTATGTGAAGTTTTAAAAATTTCAGATGTAAGGTAGCCATTTACTAAATCACTGTTAAATGTGCAATAGTTAAATCTTTTTTAAAAGAATATATATTAACGGTACAAGATCTATCTATCTATCTTATGGTTGATTTAAAAATCCATTTACAACTGACACACTTAATTGCATTTCTTGTTGTCGTCTTACTTTCAATACTGCTATCAGATGTTGACATGTTATAATTTGATCTGAAAATTTCATTAACATCGAAGCCCCTCTTATAGAATGAGGGTCGAATAAATTATATTCGTCATTTAATTTTGCTACCCCTACTGCGATATTTTTATTATTTCCTTTTTCATAAGTTGAAAGAAAAATCAATCCCCGATGATAATGTAGGAAAGTGTCCTTCAAGTTCAAGTACATCAAAAGGTGCACTGGAATTCACAACGCCAATAACTATTTGTTTCCAAAGATGATGTATATAAACGGTGTTCGGCATATATACTGGCTCGACAATAATAGCGTTCCATTTTTAATAATATTTTGTATTTATGTTTTTTAAGCATCAAGCTGATATCTATCAAGCCGTTAAGGCTACAAAGCGTGCCAAAGAATTATACTCTCCTTTTGGCACAGTAGCATAAAAAGGGGATTTTCTAGTAGGTCTACAATCCTTAGGAGGAGTGTCAGTCTCTTCCTGTTTCGGGCATAAAGACCACGCAAACATTTCTCAAAGGAAATGCAACGGAATTGGACTTAAACTAGCTGTAAGCAATGCTTCCTCATTTTCAACCATCATAGTTGGGAAAATGAGTATCCAACTCTCATCTCTGAAATGACATATACCACCCCATGGTCACCCAGGTGATTGTTGTCATTCCGACAAAAAATCGACCCACCTCCAACCATATTTGTACATTCCATTTGATCAACTCTTCCGCAAATAGACCCACTTTGCCAAGTCTCGTTGTTTACCAAGTCCCTCTTTCACCATTTCACTCGAATCTCGACTCGAGTTTTAGTTGAACAAATTGGTGCCACTCCCTCAGCCACACTCGCCGCAGATAGAGTCATTTGTTTAAATATTTACACAGCCTTTCGGCATAGCGAATACCTCAACAGTCGACACCTTACAATCCTCTTCGATACACTTTATATTTATTAACTACGAATACACCCTGTTCAGTGTTCACCTATGAAGATATTATAGAAAATCTATTTTTTGAATTGAGCCTGGAGGCGTTATTATTCCGCCCACATTATTTGCATTCACAGAGAAGTGCAGCACATTATTCAAGTGCACTATGAATCCGCATACATAATCGGGCACACGTTTGGCATCTAAATGTATCTGCGAGTATGTGGCGCAATTGTTAATTTGCATTTAATTTATATGGATTGCTGTATTATTGTAGGTTTTACTTTTATTTTTTTTATTTCTGACAGATAATCTCTTTTTGGGTCCAATGTCAGTGGTGAATCTGAATTAGCTTGGAGACAAAAGAATAGTCAGGATTTTATCGCGGAATGTGTGCAGTAATTCGTGGAAGGGAATGTATCTGCGACAGGAATGCTAACCTCAGATGCAGGCAGAACGTTATAAAAAATCAAAATTTATTGCGAGTGTTGACAGTGGTTGTTTTGATAAGCGAGAATAAGTTGCATCATCATTTGAGGTGGAATAGCTTACTTGTCAGATTGAGGCAAAATAAATCACTCACTTATCGTCAGTTTTGGCTTGTATAATAAAATGCAAATCGAATGTGACAGAAACCATTTCAATGGATTATTTAAATTACAACAATTTAATCTGCAAATCTCGCTTTCAGAACTACAAGACGCGTTGATTTCCAATGCCGCTTTCAGAAGCCAACTTATATCAAATTGGAAGTTGAAGTACAACGTAGTCTCTTAGTGCTTACAAATATAATGCCGAAGAGCTCAAGACATAAGCACTGGCATACTTGTCATCCTCCGGCCAAGGTAACTTTCCTGCTTTTGTCTTTGATCGCAGCTACCACAGTACAAAAATCATACCCATGAGCTCTTTTAGGATAAAATTGGTTTTAAAAAAACAGACGCAGTCCGAACAGGAGAAATTATTTAAGACTAAATGAGCAACATTTACTGGAGGACCGAAAAGCCTATGATCACAGCCTGATCCCTACTCGATAAGGAAGAAGCAGATGATAGAGATTTTAGACAACAAGCTTGACAAACAATACAGTGAAATTATAGGATACTTGGGCTTCTTGCGCGTTAGTTTCGTGTGCGTAGAAAAGTTGAAGGACTCAAAACAGTTTAAGACGAAGTGGTTGACTTCCTCAAATTTAAAGTTGCCCATTGCGTCGGTGTTCTGTGGCCCTTTGAGATGATAACACATACTGCTTTTCGCCCGTTCGCAATTAAAACCATCGCAGCCACCTTGGCTTCTATCATGTCAAATGCATCACCGATAGCTCGCAGAGATCACTCCGAACCTAATGGAGCTGCTAGCATTCTTCAGTGTCATTCTGCATAGGCCGACGAGTTTTTCACGAATGACATAACTTGACTTGGCTCTGTAAAATCAACGAGTGGATAGCAATTTGTACCGTACCTAAAGCAATCTATTAAGGATGCTGAAGAACGGTTTAAGGCTTTCACACACATACTATAAATTCTTATAAGAAATGATGAGGTGACTAAAAAGCTGGAGGTCTCCTTTCTTGTACCAGAGCCCAACGACACTAAGATTCCATTCATCAGACATGAACTCATCTGACCAAATCATGGAAATAAGTTAGTGTATGCTCAATACCAAGTCATCTCCCGGTGCTTTGAACAGTTCGATTTGCAGGTCGTCATGTCAAGCAGCCTTGTTGTTTTTAGGTTTTCATGTTGCTATTCTTACTTCATTGAGGCCTCGTGGACAAACTTATTGGGCAAAACAGGCTCCTGTAAGGACGTTCTCCCCGTGATACATAATTTTCATCTTTTGGTAAAAAGTCCGCACATTGTTCATCGAATAGCACCTTTCCAGATCCTGTCGATCGGGGTCTTCTTGTATTCATTCTTCTTCTTTCGGAGAAGCTGGTGCTTTTCCCGTTCTTTGCATCCATAAATCTAGTGAGTAGTTCGAGTTCTCTACTGCAATGTCACTTGCTGCGTGTGTCAGCCGACTTCACTTCTTCAAGCTTTTTATACTTTTTAGGGTTCCGTACTTCGAAACCAAAAAACCGAACACGTACAGGGTCACTTTGTTGTCCGTCCGTTCGTCTGTCTGTCGAGACTCTTTTTCTATTAACCGCGTGGCGGTATCAAACTGGAATTTATATAAAATACTCAGGTCTACTGTCACTTGGAGCTGTGGAAAAATCAAATTTCTAAGCCAAGGTATCAAAATTTTCGACGCTCGCAAGGGAATCAAAACCTTAATTTAAATTGTGATTATAAACATAATTGTAGTTACCGCAATGACCGCGACTTATCTCTATGTATGAGGAAGGGACAATATAACAAAAATGATTACTGAAACGATAAAGAGACATTTGTCTTTAAAAACATCATAACTATGACTCGATTGTCATTTGTACGGAACCCTCTGTGCGCGAGTCCAACTCGCACTTGGCCGGGTTTTTTTTTTGAATCACAATTAGTTTACAGGACTAAACCTCAGTTTGCTGGCCTAGCTCTTATACTCAAAAATATTCCATTTGCAAATGAAAACTGGATTATTACCCACGCCAACTCTTTCGTCTTCTTGCAGCAATGCTTACCAAGAATTTGTGGTATGTTTATCAGCCAAGCAAGTCTGGTCGTCGAACAGCGAGCACTCTGCGCAACAATCGATTTCAATGTTTATTCGAAAATTTATTTAAACATTCCTTATTGTAAAATAAACAAAACAATGTGGAGTCGCGCCTAATTGGGAGTTGGGAAAACTATGTCAGACTCCTCCTCATTGTTGGGCCACAATTGTCGCTGCGGCCATCGCCATCGTCAATCGGCCAGAAATCGGAATTCGCCTTGAACACACAAATTGTAAGTTGCAACTGCAACCGCGCAATCTCTCTCTCTCTCTCTCATTCCTCCTTAAAAGCAACTCAATCAACTCTCTGTTGTGTTTCCAACCGTGGTCGTCGTCTTAGTCCCCAAATTGGCATTCGGTGGTCTCTGATTAAGCCTCAACAAAGAAGTCCTCGCTAACTATGTATTGTCTCGGGTCCCCCGCACTGTGGACTCCTAATCAATCGATGGAGTAGTGCCGGTAAAGTAGCGAAAATTGAATGAAGCCATTAAAAAACGCGCGAGCATTCAACATGCACACAGTGCGCATTAAAAGTCCGACAACTGCAGATGAATGCGAGGAACTGCTGCGATGCCGCGCCGCCGCTTTGGCCAGATGCGAGAGCTCTGTCGACCGGTCGGCGTTGCCAAACGGTGATAAATCAAAAACGAAAGAGCAGAGAGAGGGAACAAACATCGGCATCTGCAGTCGCAGTCACAGTCGCAGTCTCGCCGGGAACACTCGGAATGAGGTCACTCTGGCTATGTGTGTGCAGGAGAGTCACTGGCCGCCCATTAGGTATGCAACGCGACGGGTGCTGCTGGGTTCCACTTAACAGTAACGGAACTTGTACTCTTTCTTTGCTCAATTATCGTACACTACGGTACTTTACGAAAGTTAAATACGATATTCCAATGGAAAGAGCAACCGCCGCCGGTCGCATGAAGAAAGCCAATCCAAAGAGGCTGAATGTCCGGCCGCCGAGGAATGAAGCCATGCTCTGGACCCATCTAATGAGCGTAAAGTTTGTGCTTGGAGTGGATCCTTGGACGTTCCCGCCGCCCGTTTGTTGGCCAATTTGAAAGCTACTTCTTTTGTGTGGAACATAATGTTTTGAACGATGAAATGCGGGACGATAACGCGTGCTGCATTGGAAAGTTGAGCGGGTCCCTCGAGCTGACGACACTGCGACACTTTCGATTCGTGTTGCGGCGCTCGCTAGGGAGTTGCTTTTCTGATTTA
Source organism: Orthonevra nobilis (assembly GCA_963555765.1). Classification (NCBI taxonomy): domain Eukaryota; kingdom Metazoa; phylum Arthropoda; class Insecta; order Diptera; family Syrphidae; genus Orthonevra; species Orthonevra nobilis. The sequence goes on from OY743225.1 coordinate 11,960,191, forward strand.
TTTGATTTAAATCAGTGCAGTGTGCTATTGATTCGGTGTGGGCTTTGTTGACATACTGGCGAGTGCTGGTGAATGTTGTTGATTGCCAGCGAGGAATCGACGACCATGTTTCCGGTTCAGATGCAATCGGTGGATTGGCGTGTTACCAACATGCAATGGAAAGGCTTTTCTGGAGCTCTTTTACTGGTCACTTTTGGCTTTCGTTCATGCTTTGCATGCGATATGGATGCCTTGGTTATGAAGTGAATGGCGTGTCGGTACGCTTCACATACAGCATGAATTGTGAGTGAGCTACGTCGTTGATTGGACGCGAATTGTTTGTCCTTAGTTACTTTCATTTTCATAAAACTGTTTCGCAATAAATTCCATTCAATTAACGACAAAATATGTTTCATGTGTCGTGTTTAGTTCGACATCGTGTTACATGGAAATGGCATGCCCTTTTTTTACATCAAACCTGTGGACGGTCGTCTTAGAAAAACTTAAAGCTGGTTTCTTATTCAAAATGCTTAAATGCCATTTAACTAGCTGGCATCATTTATTGATCTCTCTAGAAAGAGCCTTCGCTAATTGGAAGCTGTTTTTTTTTTTGTCGTCATGGTAATCGAGGTACTTAAGTAGCCTTCACTATACGACAATCGTTCATCGTTGTAGGAATAATAAATTCAGTTATTGGATTTCTATTTCATTACAGAAGAAGATGCATTAACTAAGTGCATTTCGGGATGCTGTTGCAGAATTACAACATCGTCTTCCCTTAGAAATATCTAAAAAATACTAATTAGCATGTCCGGAAATACAGTTTTATCATCATTTGCAGATGCGGAGGAACGACTTGATAAAGATGTTTTGAGAAGAGCAAAAAACAAACTTGGCAAACGTTTTATGACGAAGCTAAGGAAGAAGAATGAGTTAAACGATTTAGAAAGTACGATGGAATATTAAAAAGTTTCAGCGAGGGAGAAACCAATGAAGAAGTTAAGTTTTGTTTAAGTATCTCCTTAGCGGTCTTCCTCCCGTTGTGCATAATCTTTTGGACATGAGTAAAGATATTACGATAGCACTGCTAATTATAGAGTTTCAATAACTCTGGCTAGGTTCAGGCCTTGGAAGAGCGCTTCTCATCTCAGACGATCTCATACCCTTAGTTACAAATAGATGTTTTAAAAGGCGCTTAGTAAAGCGAGCCAAGAAAAAGCACTATGGAGGCATTAATCATTCTTACTGATGTGTCATTTGCTTCTCTGACGAACTGTAGTTAGAGGTGTTCGAGATTTATATATTTTACATTCAGTTTTCGATCTTGATTTATATTACATTGATTCTAAATTTTATCAACGTTCATTCATAGCATTATTGAATTATTATTATATTGAATTATTTTTATGATTTTGTAAACTTGATTTAAACTTACATTTGCTTTCGTTAAATTTTTGTTAACGTAGATTTTGCTTAAAAACTCTGAGTCACTGTACATTCATTAGAGATTTTCATTTACATTTCGTCTTCATAATTCTTCTAATATCGAACGATGTGTTTACGGGACTCTGCATTAAGTCACCGCTCAGCAGCAGCTTTCGGTCCACGCAATCAAACGGCGTTATCATTTTTTGTTCTTTTTCGAACACTTGTTATGATCGTTCTCACATTACATAGCCGGTGCACTGTTAATCGTTGGGTTCTTGTACATAAGCCGATCGTATGGGCTGATCGATGCTGCTGAGCTTATCACTCGTTCACTTCGTTTTTGGACAGCAGAGGGTTAAGTACAAACAAAAGTGTTGTAAGTTATTGAAATAAATTTGTTCTCTTGTTTTTTGCGCATCTTGTGTTTTTTTGCCTATTGAAGAAATTTAATTTAACAACATAACTGGTCCTTCGAGCCGGATGAATATTAAATCAATTTCTCCCTTGAAAATTTATTTAAACTCGTGAATAATTGACTCTTAAAATGGAAGGTCTCAAGGTTCGTCGAAGTGTTCTTAAAGGTCAAATCACGCGCGCGACTAATTTTGCGGATAACATAGATGACTCTATTCAGTTTGAGATGTTAAAAAATCGCCTCGCGAAACTTGATGAATCTTGGTCCGCGTTTTGTGCGTTGCATGAAGAATATTTAATGATGGGAATTTCGGTTAAAGATTTCAATAGCGCGGAATCGGAATCCGAATTCGGGGAATATGAGGGCAAATACTTCTCGGCACATGGTAGCATTTCTTGCGCCATGAATGAACGTCAACCAATGCCTCAAGTGTCACCAGATTTGAATGATTCAATTCTCGAAAAATTAACTGTGCAACAATCTACCTTTCTCGAACGGTTAAATGCCGTAACCTCCTCGAATGCAAATGTTAATTTACCTAAAATAATCATTCCTTCTTTTTCGGGAAACTACAAGGATTGGCCGTCCTTTCGGGACCTGTTTGTGGGTTCAGTCGCCAGTAAGCCGAATCTTACGCCCACACAAAAATTCCAATACCTAAAATCATTTCTTCGTGATGACGCGGCTAATCTCATTAAACATATTCCTGTTTCCGACGCGACTTACGCGGATGCATGGGCGCGATTGGAGGCACGGTACGACAAGAAACAATTTATAGTGAAATCCTTTATTCAGTCATTTTTATCGCTTCCGTCCATGAACTCCAGTAACCTACAAACATTGCGAAAAATAGTTGATGGTGCCGATGAAGCCATCCGAGGTTTAAGTGCATTAAAAAGAACCGGTCGCGATCCATGGTTGATTTATTTACTCGTAAGCAAATTGGATCAAGATTCTGTACAGTCTTGGGCAGAACAAATCGGTTCGCGAGATGATTGTACCATTTATGAGCTTCTCCAATTTTTGCAAACACGATGTAATGCTCTTGAATCTTGCGAAACAAGTCGTTTGTCTTCTCGGGGTAAACTTAATACACCTATTCGATCTCATTTAAGTGAAACTTCCGCGGAAACAAAACCAAAGTGCACCAAATGCAAAGACTCTCACTCCCTCTTTCAGTGTCCAAAATTCATTGACTTGAACATTAATTCGCGTCGTGATTTCGTAAAAGCCAATTCATTGTGCTTTAATTGCCTTAGGGGTGGCCATACATCAAATAAATGTCGCTCTACTGTTCGATGTCGTATCTGCCAGTCTCGCCACCATTCGCTCGTTCATCTCGATAACTCGTTAACATCATCGCCAACTAAACCCGCTGATCATTGCCCCGCGACGTCAGTTCAATCATATTCACACTCGTCGACTCCGCCTTCTTCACCTGTACTTACCAATCTTTCGTTAGAGCCTACTCGTAAACAGACTCTACTTCCTACCATTCGTGCAAGAATTCTAGATGTACAGGGAAATTCTATTATCTGTAGAGCGCTGTTGGATTCCGGTTCGCAGTCTTCGTTCGTTCTAGACTCTTTAGTTCACAAACTGGGGTATTCGCGTACGCATGCTCGCATTCCGATCCTCGGCCTTTCTTCGTTAGACGCTGGGTACACAAAAGGCCGGGTCTCACTTCAACTTTTTTCTCTGGTTAGTTCAACGAGCCTTACTGTCGATGCATATATTTTGAATAAATTGACTTCCAACTTGCCATCACAGTCGGTGGATAATCTCTTGTGGTCCCATCTTGAGGGGTTACCGTTAGCAGATCCTTCTTATAATTCTTCAGCTCCTATTGACATACTTTTGGGCGCCGATACGCTATGGAGTATCATTGACGGCAAACAATTACGCGGTGCGAAGGGAACACCAATTGCTTTAAGTACTTCCTTCGGTTGGGTTGTGACAGGACAGGTTTTGGAAAACGATTCGGTCGATAGCCCCATACCTTCATTTCATACAGCTATAGATATCGATGGGTTATTACAACGATTCTGGGAAATTGAAGATGTCGGTTCATCAAATAAACAGTTTTGCTTGCAGGATCCTGCGGAAGTCCATTTTCGCGAAACGTTCGGTCGTGCCCCGGATGGAAGATATATAGTCTCACTTCCATTTAAAAAAGCAAGCCCAGTCTTTAGTGAATCCCTTTCTTTCGCTGTATCCCGTTTACGGTCTATGGAACGTCGGTTTCGTTTAAATTCTGATCTGCACCAGCTGTACTCAAATTTTATGAGTGAATACCTGAAACTTGGTCATATGACCCCGATTCCGCCAAACGAGCTCTTTTCATCTCCTGGTAAACACTTTTATTTACCTCACCACGGTGTGCTTAAATTAGACAGTTCAACAACAAAGTTGCGCGTAGTGTTTGATGGGTCAGCAAAAGACTCCTCGGGAGTGTCGTTGAACCATGAGTTATTAGTCGGCCCACCCATTCAGCGGGATTTGATCAAAGTTTGTCTACGGTTTCGACAACATCGATTCGTTTTTTCCGCTGATGTCGAAAAGATGTTCCGACAAATTTGGGTAGACGACAACCATGTTGACTTTCAGCGGATCGTTTGGCGCGAAAAACCTACCGACAAACTGCAACATTTCCGGTTACGCACCGTTACCTACGGTACAGCTTCCGCACCTTTCTTGTCGGTTCGGGTCTTACAACAATTGGCAGACGATTATCAAGTTGAATTTCCTAACGCATCAAGGGTTTTGATTGAAGACGTCTATGTGGATGACGTCATGACTGGATCAAGTACGGTGGACGATCTCATTGCGCTGAAATCGGAATTGGTAAACTTATTGTCACAGGCAGGACTGAGGCTTAGAAAATGGAGCTCAAATTGTTGGCCTTTACTTTCCACTCTACCTAAGGAGGATTGTGAGCACTCACCATTTAATCCACAGCAATCGTCTTCTCTCGTTAAAGTCTTAGGAATGTATTGGAATCCACGTTATGATGAATTCTCCTTTCAGATGTCCAACCAGAGATATTCTACTTCACCAAGTCGAAGAACGCTTCTGTCCGAGGTTTCCAGCATATTTGATCCATTAGGTCTCTTGGCCCCATCTGTTATATGTTTCAAAATATTATTTCAAGAACTCTGGTCGGCGGAGTTAAATTTAGGCTGGGATGATCCATTACCATCTTCGTTAGCACAAAAATGGATACACTATCGAAGGGAACTTCACCATTTCGAAGAAATACGTATTCCCAGATTAATAACATATTCTTTGGATGATGTCGAAATTCATGGATTTTGTGACGCCTCGTCAGTTGCGTACGCAGCCGTGGTATATAGTCGGTACCAACTTAAGGACGGAAACTATAAGATACAAATCGTTGCAGCCAAGACAAAAGTAGCCCCTCTGAAACCAGTTTCAATTCCTCGATTAGAGCTTTGCGGAGCTGTTCTGTTAACTCGGCTTCTTTCTTTAATCACTTCGTCACTTACAATTCGCTCGTTTACGATCTACGCATGGTGTGACTCTGAGATCGTGCTGCACTGGTTGTCTTCTCCACCTCGACGTTGGACTACTTTCGTGGCTAACCGAACCGCCGCCATCCTTGAAAGCATCCCTCGACATTCGTGGCATTACATTTCTTCGAACTCGAATCCCGCAGACTGCGCCTCAAGGGGGATACCACCATCTCAACTTACTCATCATGATCTTTGGTGGCAGGGCCCGTCCTGGCTATCGCTCGACTGTTCCTATTGGCCTAAATCTAAGTTCGAATCTAAAACCTCGATCGTCGATAACTTGGAAGAAAGGGCTACAGTTTCCAAGGCTCTGGTTACCAGTCTACGCACAGATGTAGGAGAGTTTCTTGCAAAATATTCGTCGTGGTATCGGATGCAGCGAATTGTAGCCATTTGTTTTCGTTTTTCATTTAATTGTCGGTCTGCAAAACATAATCGTCGTACCTCAATTCTAACACTCGATGAAATACATAAAGCCAAAACTTTTATTATTAAATCGATCCAAAGTATATCTTTCTGTAACGATATACATGATCTCACTCAACATCGTCAACTCTCGTCAAAGTCGAAATTGCTTAAATATACCCCATTCATTGATAAGGACGGGATTCTTCGTGTTGGAGGACGAATAAAACATTCATCAGTTTCGTATAATATAAAACATCCTATTCTTCTCTGCAGCAAGCATCCTATTTCCAAAATAATCATCCGGGACTTACACAAACGCTATCTTCACCCAGGAGTTTCAGGAACCTTCGCCATCGCTAGACAGCAATTTTGGATTCTGGGCAGCCGAAACCTTATCCGACGTGTGGTTTTTGAATGCAGGTCATGCTTCTTACAACGTAAAACAACAAGTCAGCAGCTGATGGGAGACTTGCCACGATACCGGATTCAGCAGAATCGGCCATTCGCTAACTCCGGATGTGATTATGCTGGCCCACTGACCATCAAGCTATCTCGTACTCGAAAGCCAAAACTAGCTAAGGCATACATTGCACTTTTTATCTGCATGTCAACAAAAGCAATTCATTTGGAGCTTGTGAGTGATCTCACAACAGAGGCGTTCATTGCAGCGTTACGTCGATTTGTTGCTCGTCGAGGGAAGTGTAGTCATATTTTCACTGACAACGGAAGCAACTTCCAAGGTGCTCGCCGCGTGTTAACAGACATGCATAAATTGGTGTTGTCTCAAGCTTATAATGATGTCGTTGCGGCTACGCTCGCGGAAGATAGTATTTCTTGGCACTTCTCTCCACCCTCTGCCCCTCACTTTGGGGGTTTATGGGAAGCAGGGGTGAAATCAGTAAAATTACACCTACGTCGAGTTTTGGGTTCCTCTATTCTTACTTTTGAAGATTTATGTACTGTTCTTTGTCAAATTGAAGCTGTGGTTAACTCACGTCCTTTATGTTCAATGTCAGATTCAGATCTAAATCCACTTACCCCCGCTCATTTTTTAATAGGCGAGCCGCTAACTGCAGTTCCGGATCAAAATTGTTTGGAAGTCCCATTGAACCGGTTGGATCACTACCGAAATTTACAAACTATGGTGCAGGGATTCTGGAAACGATGGCACCTATTATACTTGACGACGTTGCAAGAGAGACCAAAGTGGCAACGAGCGAGCTGCAACTTAAAACCCGGGGACTTGGTGGTTTTGAAGGAGCCCAATCTACCCCCCACTAAATGGGCTATGGGTCGTGTCATCACAGTTAAGCCCGGGCCAGATGCGAAGGTCAGGGTGGCCGAAGTACGAACAGCGACGGGAGTCCTGATCCGTCCCATATCAAAGTTAGCTCCATTACCTTGTTGCTGAACTTGTTCAGGGGGGGCGGGATGTTCGAGATTTATATATTTTACATTCAGTTTTCGATCTTGATTTATATTACATTGATTCTAAATTTTATCAACGTTCATTCATAGCATTATTGAATTATTATTATATTGAATTATTTTTATGATTTTGTAAACTTGATTTAAACTTACATTTGCTTTCGTTAAATTTTTGTTAACGTAGATTTTGCTTAAAAACTCTGAGTCACTGTACATTCATTAGAGATTTTCATTTACATTTCGTCTTCATAATTCTTCTAATATCGAACGATGTGTTTACGGGACTCTGCATTAAGTCACCGCTCAGCAGCAGCTTTCGGTCCACGCAATCAAACGGCGTTATCATTTTTTGTTCTTTTTCGAACACTTGTTATGATCGTTCTCACATTACACAGCCGGTGCACTGTTAATCGTTGGGTTCTTGTACATAAGCCGATCGTATGGGCTGATCGATGCTGCTGAGCTTATCACTCGTTCACTTCGTTTTTGGACAGCAGAGGGTTAAGTACAAACAAAAGTGTTGTAAGTTATTGAAATAAATTTGTTTTTTGCGCATCTTGTGTTTTTTTGCCTATTGAAGAAATTTAATTTAACAACAAGAGGGTAAGCATCAGTTTCGAATAAATTTCTGTCCGGTTATACAGAGTTGATGAGCTTTACTCCGTTGACTCTGGTGTTTCTCCCAAGTTAAGCTTTCTGGGAACACTTCAATGAGAACATCAAACGTATTTAGGGTAGAAGTTGTCATAATAGTTTAATATTATGTAAGTGGTAAGAAGTAGAGTTCGGTGTCATCCTGGTGTGAACGCAGGGGTCTCAACATCGCTCGGAGATTACGCTATTTGCGAATTGATGCAAGACATCATGTTTTGCTCTTCCCAAACGCAAATGGTCATTTAAATCAAATAAAATGCGTAGGACTGATGCTCAGATCGAAGCAAGCTTAGCTGCACGGAATGATTCAGAAAGCATGCTGAGCAATCTTCAAGGTTTTAGAAAGAGATGGGGTCTACAAGCTTAATTTTGTGAGCCAACCGTCGCTGTTGAAATCAATTAGGAATGTTTCTGCTGGCCGTTCCACCTGAACTAAGATCCTCCACAATATCCTTTATTGATTTCTTTGACAAGACGATGTCTTAGGCTTGTCTTCATTAATATAGAACTCCAGAGTCTCAGTAAAAAAATTTTTATCCTAATGAGGTCCTGTACAATGAGGCTAACCTAATAAGAGTAGATAACTTTCTGATTAAACTTATTCAGAGACACATTGTAAGAGCAATGACCTCGGGCAACAACCTGATCTCTCGAGCTTAATACCCCAACTACGAGACGGTGCGCCTTAACGGCTTTGTTCCACCAGAGGCTTTCCTTTATTTTGACCTTAACGGCCTGATTCAGAATAAAAATGCGGTACCGCTAATCTTCCATTTTGCCCGGAAAAGTGTGGACAGACGACTGGTGTACAATGGAGACGTCGCTTGCAGCTCTGTAGAGAGCCTTCGGTTCAGTAGGGCGGTATCAGTCCATGACAAGGAGGATGTTTTAAGACATGGTAAAACATGGAAGGAGAGTTCTAGACTAAGATTACTCAATAAGATAAACTTCCACTTTTCGTTCCAGTTCTGACCCATCGGTTGTTATCGTGATGGTGCCAGCCGATATCGGCAAATTTGTATTTGGGAGTATACAGTCTATAACTGTTTGAAGGGAACTCTACTCCAAAGATTGAGGGGCTATGACTACCCTTAAAATGTTGGTAGATAACGCTATTGAAAGAGATCAGGGAGGAAATAGGGCTAAGCACTTATGCTCTTTGTTTTTGAATCCCTGCAGATTGTAATGAGTAGGAAATACCGAGCGTGGTAGAGCGTTCCACATTCGTTTTGTGCGGCTAATAAACGATACTCTATACTTGAAGTTGGGCTTAAGGGTACACTGATGAGCGTTCCTGGCGAGATGGATATTACGGTGAAAGTGAAAAGGGGGGTGGAATGCAGCTGACTAGTTCACTAGAGCACTGCTCGTAATACCATAAAATATGGTTTTACAGGCAGCCAGATCAGATGGGGTAAAGTATTTCTTGCATCGATTCAGCAAACGTAGACATTTCGCAGCATTTTCTACGATAACGGTTATGTGATTCGTTCAGGTTGTTTTTGATACACTTACCAAGTACTGAAAGTTTTCGGCTTCAACAATGCAAGTGCCATTCATGTATAATGCTCGAGGGTTTTCGTTTCGCTTAAGTGACAGAAGACAGCATTGACTTTTGGAGGCATTAAATTCTACTCTATTCGTAGAGCCCCATGATAGTATGCTGTTAATATCGGAATTTAATGAGTTAATCATACGCTGCCGTTCCATTTCCACGGCCGCGGATGAAGGACGTGAATTTGGAAACGAATATAAAAAACTGAGAGTCCTATCATCAGCGAATGAGTGTATTGGATTAGATGTAGCAGACAGACGATCGTTAATGAAAATTAAAAAAAAGAGAGATGGTGACAAAACGGAACCCTGTGGAACACCAGAATTTATATGCTGAATATCAGACTTGGCACCGTCCAAAACTACTTAAATTGAAAGGCCCGAAAGAAAGTTTCTAATCCATTGAATGACAGATTCTTCGATATCAAATGCACGCATTTTCGGAAAAAGAGCCTGGTGCCAAATTCTGTCAAATGCTTTAGAAATATCAAGCGCAAGGAACTTGCTTTCACCAGATAGATGTAGAGAGTGGTTTCACTTTTCGGTGAGTTATACTATCAGATCTTTTGCTACGAAAACCGAACTGCCGGTCATTGAGAAGTTTTCGTGTTTCGAAATAATTCATTTGCTGACGGCTAATCAGCGTTTCCATGACCTTGGAAAACAGGGACGTAAGTACAATGGGTCGATAGTTGGAGGGAGAAGAAGATTCGCCTTATTTTGTGACAGTTTGGACAAATGATGTTTTCCATCTACTCGGGAAGAGACCAGAAGAGTAGGACAGATGAAAAAGCTTACGCAATGGTTTTGCCAACATGGAAGAACAGCTCTTCAGAAGAGGTACCTCTTTGAGTACTCTTGCTACTGTACGAGTGCGGAAATAGATTTGTCCCATGGAAAGTTTGATGCGCTCGAGTATAGGAGGCGGCAAATCAAGTTTTGGAGTGTGGAGCTGGCGGAAAAATGGGCCGTGGGAAGATTTGCTTTGTCCACAGAGCTGACAGCTGGAATGTCATTGTAAACGAGTGAGGGCAGCTATGAAATGTCATACTGGTATAAATACTACATCTGAGCTTATTCTGGAATGCCCGATATTATTTAAGGGCATAGTGGAGCAATCTATAGTTGCCTTATAAAGATTCACGACGTGAACTTTTAAGGCGCTCTGAAAAGACTTATATTTTTATTGATTTGGCGAACTTACTCTTTTTGAAAAAAAGTGATATTATTTGACAAATTCGAGGCTTGCAAAAGGATTAAACTGCTTATCGTTTCAACTTTTTCACGCACGAAATGAACCCTGCTTTAAAAACAACCGTATATCGTGTTTTCAATTCGCTTATCAACTTCAGTTAAAAACGTCGATTAATCTGGTCGGTTTTCAGAAGAATCATATGGATACTGTTTGCCAGAATATAATTCTTAGAAAAAAAAATTCGACACTCCGCATTCAATGCGGCGAAAATAAGCCAGAGAATCCTCTCGAGTTGCTTTAACGTCTTCTGAACAAAATAATTATACGTACGGCTTGTAGTTTTAACTTTGCATGCTTAAAACCGCTTCACCATTGATATATATCACCCTTCTGCTGAGTTAAAACATAGCTTGTCTTTAAGGACAACATAATGCAGTTGACCTAGTCCTAGCCATGTTTGTGTTTCAGTCAAATTGTACACCCAACTCAGCAGCCAGACAAACAATTAGCATTTTGTGCAGACATTTGCATTGAGCTCCTTCACAATTAAAGTACAGACAGTCGTGGTAATGACCTATTGCTACGGTCTAGTAACTCTACACAAATCCTAAGTTTGTGCCCCCCTAATTCGCTCTATTCGTGTAGACCAATACTCATACTCTTTTTAAACAACTCACACATGAGTGATTAGGGTGTGTTCCATCTGTATCGCAGCCGCTAATAACTAGCGAAATAAGGAGTAACACAAAACCCGGCATAATCTGGGCTCAAAAGGTACCTTACCGCAAAATGCATAATTCGCAAGACAAATGCTCCCATGGAGGTGCGCTGCAAAAGCCACCGCTTAAGGCCATTTCAGGTTCTGCATTCGAGTAACGTTACCACCAAGCCAGGTGGTAGCTGCCGTCGAATTTTTTTTTGGCTATATTTAGCCGCCATCTGCATGGCAATAAAAATTGAAGATCAAAAGTGAAACAGTCGGAATAGGGTAGTGGCGATCGTTCGGCTTGAAATTTCGCAATCAAAATTTGTAAAATCGCTCGGCGGCATCCGGATTTACGTTAACAAATTTGAATTGCATTTTATACGGGAATCGAAAATCGGCTTAGATTATAATTGAGGCAGAATTTGGTAATTAAAATAATTAAGTGGTTTAGACTATCATATTTTGAAAGACGCAGAAGCTTTGTGGTATATTTAATTTGGAGACTCTGTGTATACAAATGTCAACGTGTGTGCTACTGGAATTGGATGGTTTTACGATCGTGTACTATAAAATTAGTATTCATTGAGCTTAATGAGTTTTATTAATTTTTGTGTCGTAAAAACGAGCAGTTAGAAAACTGAAGCTTTCCGGCTAACAAGTTAATCAGTGTTTGAAATATAAAAATAAAAATAAAAAAATTAATGACTGAGTTTTGTTTGGCGGAGAAGTCAAAAATTATTTCATAGTACCAATAATTTCTTCTTTTAAAGGTTTTGTGACTTCCAAGTACCACGAAGCAAATAGAAAGCTAAGGAGATAATGCATTCAAAGATTTGTTAGTGGTTTGAAACTCAGATATATTTTGATTTCGATTGTGGTTGGTTTGTGTCAGAAGAAGGATGGAGACTTCGATACTGATTAATTTGCAATCTCTCAATTCGCAGTTTTTTATTCCCTATTAGTTGATTGTCAAATTTATTATTTTGGAAAATTTTTTCAGAATACTGTCAGTGTTGTGTCTTCACAGCTTAGCCAGTGATGGAACGGAAGGAATTTGGTCGAAAAAATGTTCACAAAGTCACCCTGCTATCGTCTACTCTAGTTATAGGTCTAAAATTTGAACCTAGTTTGATAAAACTTCAAGAATTATTCGAAGCTTGAACCTTTGATCGAAAAGGCGCAATCTTCTGTGTCGCTTCAATAATTTCCAAAGTTAAAAACATTCGACATCTAACGATTAGAAAATTTCATTTGTAAAACACTTTATCCGAGAATGGAAGGCGTGTTCCTTCGAACAAGCTGGACCACGCTTAACGTCATGAAATAAAAGTGCCATCAGTCATTCAAGTCCCCTTCTCGATATTGAGCATAAAATTGAAGTCTTAAATTCGAAGTATGCTTTTGCATCAGATGTACTCTTAACACTTTACTCACTGCCTTGTTAAGAAAATGCCAAATAGATGGCTTCACTGCTTTCCATCGGTACTGGCCCCTAAAAAGCATATTCAGATCACATTGTTTTTGTTTTGAAGGCACGTGGAAGTTGTTCCATACCTTTCAACCCAAAGTTTCGTAGCTGATCTAAACTAATTTGAATCAACAAGCATCAAGTTGAAGTTGCAATTGCAAGGGGCTTAAACTTTCTCTTTTCATATATCATGTTGGACGCGAAGAGGCAGTTTAATTTTTATTTTAAATGTTAGTATAATCACAGAAGTTTCAGCCCTAGGTTCTAGGTTGATGATTATTGGTATAAAATTCACGATATAAGGGGATACTGTGCTCGGTATAAAGCCCGGTGATTAAGGTTTTCCGGTCCAAAAATTTACCGATCATTCTGCAATACACTTACAGCAGTTACTGACTTTTTCTGGTTAGAAAACCAATGAGATCTCAGTGCAGAAATTTAACATAGCATGTCCTCTCTCTCTGTAACCTGCCTTATATATTCACGAGCAATTTCAATTTAAACTTTTAAAAATTTTCCGGTTTGCCTGCTGAGCGTGAGTTCGCGACTATCAATCTAGGCTACTTAGTCTGATGAAATATATGATATCTCCAATATGCTGTTACTTTATTGAAAAAGTCTCTGAAGCCGTTCGTTATCGAAAAACATATGCCGGTTCAATTCCTGCTTTTAATCATAAAAAATGCACACAAGTAGGCTGGGCTCTGACTTCGGGCTGATGCGGCAACACCATTTGAATATGTCAACCTGGTTTTCGTGAGAACCAAGAGCCAAGAACCAAGGTACCAAGAACAAGTTGGTTACTGGATTTTTTTTAATAAACGGATTAAATTTTTTTTTAGGCAGAACAAAAGCATATCGAAAATGCTGACGAAGGGTTCCGTGCCACCGTCCATATTAAAACGCAGTTGAGATTTTTAAATGGGGAGTCTCTTTTATTATCCAATTTATTTCAAATATTTATTATAAAAGTGGTCATAGTAGTAAACTATTACGGTTCTGAAGATGTAGCCATATGAAATAAGAATCGACGGGCAGATAGCCTTAGTAAGAGGGTTCTGTTTGCACCCTTTGATTACGGAACCCTTCAAAATGAAATGATTAACACAAATTGTTATATGCAGAGTATACAATTTTTAGTGACACTGGCGTTGTTTGAAAATTGTCTAATTTTTCACTCAGCCTGTCGTATTTCCCAACTCCACGTCGCTTTGGATAATCTCTGTTACCAAAATTAACAACCAACATTCGTTATGCTTACGAAGACAAACTTCAAATAAGTCAAGAAGCACACGTGAAAGAACATGGAGAATTTATATTAACAATCTTGTAGTGTCATGCGTAGTAATTTATTAATCATAAAATCTTACCGATCAGATACCGTATCGACATCCTCAACACTTTTAGTAAAGTAAATTTACAATAACGATTCTATGCACTTAAAAATCCAATTTTATGACAAAAACCTACACTGCAAACCAAAAAATTTATTGACACAAAAGTCAATTCAAAAATATTTACTACCATCAACACTTAACACCTTCTACCAAGCCCATAAAAACCAAACTCAATCTTACCTTATTTTATTTGTATTTGTTGTTGTCTTTATATGATATCCTTCTACTGTAGCAATCCACTAAAATATATCCCCCAGCTCGGAATGGAATACCACATTCACCGAAGGAGTAAACCCGTTTCGTTTCAGCCCGGTTAAGTACAAACGAATTCTTTTTACACAAAACTCATATCGCACATCCGAATGCATTCAAATTGCGCGCGCGCATAAAACTCGAATGACAATAAATAAGCGCGGCGGGATAAAAAAAAATATTGTAAAATTTATAAAAATGTAAAATTTCGTATTACAAGTGTAGCATGAATTTGTCGGCGACACTAACCGACTTCACTATTTATTGAGGGACTCTTAAGCGTATAATAATCGTAAAGTGATGATGGCGTCTTGGGTCAAGTGGTTTTTACGATAAAAATCTGAGACAGTGGCGGTATCTAGATGTTACTGGACGCTCAAAAAATTTACTGACGAGTCGTCTAGCTGGAGGATTCCGTTTTCGAATATTGACTGAAAAGAAAAAATGAAAGTTATAAGAAGAAATAAGGAAAGCGCAATAATAAAATTGTTAAAATAAGTTTGCTGATGGGTCTGAAGGTGCATGATGATTTTCACCATGTCAGCCGAAAGTAATTTAGAAAGTTTAAAAATACATTTTAATCGAGGAAAAAGGGGGTCTGCTGGGACCCAAAGATTTCTATAGCATTGTAAAGGGCGGGCTAAACGTTTTGAATTAGAAGTTATTTTGACACTGACAGCTCTTACGGGGTCAAAAATTGTCAGAAATTCGTGTATGGATCGATTACAATTTGAGTTGGGTAACATTGTAAAGTTACTTCCAAAGTGGGTGCTGTGTTGTCCGAACAGTGCAACTTTTGAAAGGAAATTTCTTCGAAATAATAAACTAATTGCACTGAACGGAGAATATTTTCGAAAGTGAGCACCTGAGCTTCAGAAAAGATCTCAGCAACTGAAAATAATTTAAATAAACCTGAGCAGATATTTGCATAGAGATCTTGAAGCAAAATTACCACGTTATCGCAGTTTTTTTTCGTCACCTTTTCATTTCATTTTCATGCATTTTTATTTGATTAATCATTTTCCTTACATGCTAGTTAAAAACGCTTGAATCTATCTTAATTTATTTGACTAAGCTAAGCCTAACCAATTAAAAAAATCAACTTTGACTTAGTTCTATTTATTATATTAACATTATGCTAATAAATAAGAAAACTAAAAAAAATATGGACTGATTTTAGTTCAAGCTTAAACTAATCCTTAAACTTATTTAAAACATAAAAAACTTAATCAATCATAAATTTACATTAAATTAAAGTAGTACACAATAAAATAATTACTACTTACACTAGCTTAAACCTATGTTAGTCGGCCAAGGGCAACGGGACATGCTTTAAGGGCACTCAAGATTAAATATGAACAAACGACAGAGTTCTACAATCCGGTCAACCACCAATAGTGTTGATATTGCCTCACGATATAATTTTTGTCGCGCCCCGATACCGCCCAACTAAACCAAAGAGTCTCCGGTCAGCGACGACTTGGTCGTAATTAACTCGCCTGTCCACAGCTCTTCAACCAACGTGGAAGATTAACTGCATCGCTTATCTATCGTGGACCGAACCAGAAAGAAAGAGAGTCATTGCTCTTGCAATGTGACTTCGAATAAGTTTAATCAGGAAGATACCCACTGTGATCAGGTTGGCCCCAGAAAACAGTCTCTTTGTCAAGGCAAAGGGCGCTTTGGCTCGGGCTAGATCTATATCAATATGTTTGTTAAAATATAGATACTGATCCAGACAGATTCCAAGGTATCTGACTACACTTCGATTCACCAGTGGCTGTCCGTTCTGTCCAACGATTGCGAACATTCGCCACTTCTTTCTAGTATTTCTAGAGGCCCGAGACAACAGAGTCCTAAACAGAACGATCTCGCACTTTTGGGAATTAATCTTCAACTTCCATTCGTCGCAATATCCCTGAATCTTTTCGAAGTCACGTTCCAAAAGACTTACTATTACCTCGATCTTCGGACTTGACCTGTACGCGATCAAGTCATCTGCGTATGCTAAGGAGAGATTTAACAAGATCGCTTGTGAAGATCGTAAATAAAATCGGCGAAATAACTACACCCTATTGTAGACCGTTGTTAATTTCAAAAGTTCCAGCAGACCGGAGATTTACCGGACTGGTTGTGTCATTGTTCCATTTAGGAATTGGTTGCACTCCCGCTGTCTTCCAATGAGCTGGATAATGTGCATTATTCAGCAAATTGTTAAACAGGATAGTGTAAATGTTTACAGCTTCTAGAGGAAGGTGTTTAAGAACAATGTTTGGTATTTCGTCGATTCACACAGATTTCGTACTTCTCAGTGAACCGAAGATAACCAGGAGATCTTGCTTTGCAATTTATGGAGGATGAGCTCCATCATTGGCGACGACATCATTTGCCGCGGCACTTAAGCCGCAGTGGTCACTGCCATACACGAATGTGTGAAGTCAGTTTGTTGCTCGTCGGTCCATGTCAGTCAGCTGTATCCGTTCGTCAAACAGCATAAGATCAATGTAAGAGCCTGATCTAGTATAAGACGGTCTATCAGTCGCTTTTAAATCCAGACGATACTCGACACTAATCTGACCCCACCATTTGAAGGTTAAGATCTCCGGCCATGAGGTAATAATTCTCCTTCGAACCCAGACGTAAGTATTGAAAAAATGTCTCGAGCTCTGAGACAAAACAGGTTTGTTGAGAAGCAAGTGTTTTCAAATAAAGATGGCAACGGCTCCAGCTCAGTTGGAGTTGGGTCTGCCTCTTCTTCTAATTTTATACTAACTGTGCCTCAATTTGTGCCTCTGAGAAAGCTTGGTTTCGCTAACCAAAAGAATATCGGAGTACATTGTCACATTATCAGATGAGGTGCATTAACAGCTCAACAGTTACATAAACAAGCAACATTGTCTTAATGTGGCTCGGAAAATACTTTCCAATGCATTTTGAATGTGTGATTGTTCGGCGTAGTTTTAAGCTTGGCGACATAACTCCAAGCCAGGATGCGATTTTTATTTACCAAGATCGGTAAATTGCTCACTGAGGTGGAACATAATAAACCATTTATAAACATTGGTACGTATTATAAACAGTGGAGGACCCAAGACGGAACCTTGTGGAACACGGCGCAAAATATCTGAACGATCACCAGCTTTTTAGAAAACTGCTTGTGATCAGTTTTTAATATAATTCCATGGGAATCGGCATTGGCAAATCGGATGAATTTTGAAGAAAGAGGAAGTTCAAATATGTAAAGTCTTGAACCAGAAATTTTTCCAAATTTCAAACGACTTTGAATTCGTAGGCCTCATTTTATTGGTCTGTATCCTTTATCGAAATTTTCTCTATTCTTTGGGAAAGGAATGATTTTGGGTTACTTGTGGTCAGCTTGGAGACGAAGCGTTTTGAAATTTGACTTGGATAATAAGTAAGGTTGTTTTATCAAATCATAGATGAGCATGATCAAATCATGTCAGGATGTGATTCCTAGAATGAATCGTTTACTTATTTTATTTTTTTGTTTTTTAAATTACAAGATCGGAAAGTACGCTTTCATTTACAAACCAAAGGACCAACAATGCCAAAAAACAAACAAACCGAAAAAGATGAAACATGACAAAAATTCCAACACTTTTTTCCGAAAACTCTACGCTCATCAACGCCCTGCCGCCCGATTTCAACCAAATAGTTTCAGTTTATTCTGCAACAAATGTACTTCGCTAATGTTCTGTTTGCAAAAAACGGCTGGATGAAGCCATGTCTGAAGGTTTCTGGCAGGCACTGCGCCCTTAACGGTAACTTATACCCTTTTGTGGAAGCATTTCGTCAACCTGAAGGATCAAATTTTGTCCTTACGCATGTGTCATAGAAGTTTTGCCCAAAAATCAAAATTGAAGTGCACCTTTATTGAGAGAAACTACAGTGGGGCTGGGTAACCTGTTAAGATGTGGAACATTAAAAAAAGGACGAAATTCTAAGGCGGCTTTTGTCGGCAGAAAAAATTCTAAACGCAGTTAATCATTTGGATATGAGGACATATTTTTCGCATTAATATACTTCACTTAATTAACATGAGTTTGAACTAAAAACTTATTGCTTAATCCGAATGGCGCAAGTGTGTATCTCATGACCCTTGGAGGATTCTTAGCGAATCACATGACTCACTCAGCGGCTAGGGTGGACTGACTTATAATAATTTAGAACTTAAGTGACTTAAACAAGATGTAAATACTACCATAAAATGTTGGACACAGACTATCATCATATCTTCTGTCCGCTCAGGATATTTCTGTGTACCAAAATTTAACCAGAAAAAAATATTTGGTGAACTCGTTAATGAATGGATAATAACAGTTGAAGCTGAATGCGTTAGCAACAGCAATATTTGTTAAAAAATGTTTGTACTTATTTATGTTATCAAAAAAAAAAAACCCGGACGATTGCGTAATCGAACATTCGTTCGGAGGCTTCCGTACCTCCGTACACAAAAATTTAAATTGAGATGCATTTTTAAAAACACGTTTATTGTTTGTACGGGGATCCCTATAATTTTGTTTTTTATAACATTTTTACTATTTTTTTGTTAAAGTGGCCATGTCAGTGCATATTTTGTGAAAATTGTAAGTAAATAGTTAGGGTGGAATAATGAACTGATGGTCGGACCGATTGACGTCGTAAGCTTCCGTTGGCATCCTTTGGGTACGGAAACATAAAAAAGGATCTTTCTAATGTGGACTCACTTTGATTCAAGCATCAAAACTATCGAATACCAGTAAAACGAATGCACTGAAGAGGTTTCCGCACAATTACAGACATTTTACTTTCAAAGACACAAGCCCAAAAACTGCACTGCAGAGCAACAGGTTGTATGATAGATTGAGAGGTCTTCAATAGTTTTTCTCATGACGATGGAAATTGACTTCACTACTCCCTTCAAGGTTGTCAGTAATCTGCGTATTTTTAGCTCACGGTAGGGTAATGACTTGGCGTGGACTGAAACACAAGCCTTTATGAAGGAGATTTGGAGACGCATTTCAGGAATTTTGCTCAGAATTTTGAGCTTCATACTTATATAGCCGAGTGACGGATACGATGGCATTTTTATCTTGTCCCTCAGCTTGCCCAACTTTCTAGACTCGATGTTTTCTCGGCGATGATGATTTTACGTCGAGCGAGAGTAGTTAAAATTCCTCGCAAATATTTGCATTTATTTAGTAAACATAGACAACCTGAATTGCTTGTTAAGTGCGCATTGTTTTGTCGTCGTTTTTTTTCCTTTTTCATCCATCAAAAAATGTCATATGGCTTTTTTAAATATGACGAAATAAAAGGTTGTTGAAAATTGTAAAACTGAGCAGGAAGCAACTGAGGATAGCGGTGGGCGTACTATCGGGGCACTGTCTCTTAAGGAAACATGCAAGGAAACCAGGCCTTTCGTTCACGGATGAATGCAGATACCACGGTGATTTGAGTGTCGAAGAGGATTTTACCCACTAGCCAATTTTTTGAAACCTGAGAGGTAGTAGGACGCGCATCAACTACAAACAAATTTTGAAATTTTCTAGGGAACTAAACTGTCTCGAGGAAAGTGTTAAGGCTGTTGCTCCGCATCAGGGATCGCGATGGGTCCAGTATTGTGTCGAGTGTCCTATGAAGCACTTCATAACCCTGAACAACCTTACCTAGTAGTTGTTGGAAAAAAACCAATGTAAGATTGTAAGACGATCATGTTTCTTGACCTTCACAGAGCCGTAAAAGAAAACTCAAATAAAACCAAACGCAAGGACAAGAAATAAAGTTTGTCTCTTTAAAGTTCCCAAACGATAAATCATTCTTAAGAAGACAAAATTTACGTCCCAGTTTATTATCTAAAATTTGTTAAGAGGAAGTATTTGTTTAGCCTTAAATTTAAATTTAAATGCTTATTTGATGGCAATTACATCCGGAGTCCGATTAATGCAATAAATCTCCAACACAATAGATATTTAAGCAAATTTTTTGCACAATAGTGAGAAAGTTCCTCAATCCCAATTTCTCCCGTTCTCAGCGCAGTCTTCGCCCATGCATCCGTGACTAATGACACCGAAAAGAGTGATTTCTTGTTCCACGCTCTAAATTTTACTACGACACGACAAAGACATTCACGTTTCACATGTTCAGTGCCACACATTCCCTCGAAGCAAGCTCAGTTCAGTCCGGCATCCTGCACTCTGGATAGATCACAATCTAATCAACTTTACGTTTCTGATTCCCGATTCTGATCTGTGCTGCTCCAAAATAAATCACTGAACCGTGGAATTTATGAGTACTGCCGTACACGGGGGGAAATAAATATCTCAGTGCCCACGATCACATATTGGGGAAAGAATTTCCCGAGGCGGCTTCAACCGTTCTCTACCAACCCTCTAGGACAGGCAAAGTCTGCTGTAGGACGACGAGAGTCGATTTTCATGACCAGAGGATGGAACTCTTGTTACGGCCAACTCACGCGTATGGATGTGGCTAACCATCAGCACGGTGTTTCGTCCAACGAACTCTGCATCCGCCACTAGATGTCAGCCAGCCAAATGAACAAACATGGACAGACGCGACGGCTGAGATTGGTGTTCCTGTGGTAAGTGTGTGGGCTCAACAACTTGTTTTTCACTATCATCGCCACCACAGCCATGATGAAGCATCCACCATAACCAGCCAGCCAGCCAGCCAGCCTCGGCTGAAGAATGGTTTTGAGATACCTTTTTTTTTTTAAGCCATTTCTATTGGGCTACCACGCCGCTTCTTGTAGTGCCAATCACATCCCACACACCATCGCACACCTGAGTGTGTGTTTCCTGCTACGTTTGGCAATTTTTGTTCTCCCAGTCGGGAACGTTTCAGATGATGATAAACTGAGGCAGACTTGCGACTGGGAAGATTTCAATTTTATGGTGAGAATAAGGATGTTGTGTTTGGCGTTTGGTGTGTTCGGTAGCCAGGGCACCTCTCTACTGGACGAATGAGGTGATGAAAGGCGCAAGCTGGCGCAGGAGGTTCCGCTGGCTGCTGCGGACATGCTCAAATGGATGACGCGACGAACGAATCGTGTATGCACCTGCAAATAATTATTCCGAACAGAGCTCTGGAGTGTTTTGATTTATGCAAATGTTGGACGTGATTGATTGCGCACTGGACGGAATGGGATGGTGCGGGAATTGTTGAATTTTACGTACACATATCGTCGGCTTCCCTTTTGTTTGGTAACGAAAGTGCAGGCAAGGTAGCCGGCACATCAGGATTGTGGTGAGATGCATGAGATTTTGAGGTGAGTCATCAATTGAGAAGGGACAGATTTATAGCCATCCTTTCACAGAACACATTCTTCATAGAGACTAATCAGCTGTGAACTGTGCTGTTATTTCTGACCCTTTGAAAGAGCTTCCATCACATTTGTATTACAGAAGCTTGGTTCAAGGTGCAGAATTCATTCACAGCTGTCTCTCTTGGATTTGCATATCGTTATAGCCTCATGAATTATCCTGACATTGAATTATTGTAACATGGTCGTGCAACCATAGCAGGGCAATGCGTTTTGCAGAGCAAATGGAAGGACAACAGCTCGTTTTGTTGTAGTGGACAATCTCGAAAGAGTGTTGAGTTTTAAATTTAAATGGAGGCCTTGTAAGAAAGGGAAATGTAACTAAAAAAGAATAATAGGGAGGCTAGAAATATTCAAGCCATGGGAAAATTATTACTCAGAAAAAAAGAAGGCGATAGACGCATTTGCAGTTTTCTTTTGTAGGGTCGAATACTTTTTCGATAGCCGAAGCGAAAAATTTAACAAGACCGAGTTGAAGTCAAACGCGAAATACTGTGGTGTAGATCTAGACAAAACGCTCACCTTCAGTCTTCATATAAACCAAATAATAAACAAAATACCCTTTCATTAACCGAAAATCTAAAATGACAACCGAGAATAAGATAATTGAATTTAAGGTGATTTTTCAGGCTATCATTTTCTACGGATCACCGATTTGGGGCAATTGTGCAAAATCACATATTCGTTGATTGCAAATTGCACAAAACAAGGTCCTTAAAACGATGTTAAATCTTCCTTGGTTCTTTTCAACGGAAGAACTACATGTGATCGCAGATATTGAGAAAGTCCCCGTGAGGGTATTAAAACTATCAGGAAAGTACTTAAGTGCATGACTTTCCTCTGATAATCACTTAATTGCAGAATTGGCTACGTCCTTAACTTACTTTCTTTTTCCCTAATAGATTATTATTCCATTCTTACTTTTAAATTAGTATTTAATCAATTTATTTATTCAAATATTAATTTATTTATTTGTTGTTATTTATTATATACGATTTTTGTTAACATATCTATTCAATTTATTTATTTATTTATTTATTTTTTTTTATATTTATTTATTTAACTAATTATTTAATTATTTATTTATTTACTTATTTACTTCTTGGATTGTTCACTTTTTATATCCGGTTGAATATAATTTTGTAAAGCAATTGTTGAACGATATAAATTCAGCGTACAAAATGTTTATTTTTGTGCTCTTGTATATTCATGTACAAATATAAACATCATCTCACTATATTTATTTATTTATAAATTTTTTTTTAAGGTCATGAAGGTTTTACTTGCAGCTTTCCATCACGATTAATTTATCCTATTTTCTTACATTTTTGTTTAAAATTATTTAATTGTTTAGCTGTAAGGCGAATCCACCATACCTCTGTAAATTGTGCAATAATATTTAAGGACGAAAAAAAAGGTTAACGATGAACAAGGATCAAGGGTTCTCCCGGACTTCGCAAGCCCTATCCATTGCACAGGGTCCCAAAAAGTGGCGTTTGATAGGGAACGGTTCAGCGAATAAACTTGGCTATGGAATTTTTAAGATATGCTTGAAGGAAGTTTAAAAGTCTTAACATATCATAATCGAATGACGTTTAATCGTTGCATCAAGAACATCGCAACATCTCACGCTCATTCCATCGGTTACAAGCTTCTCTCCAAATCTCAAGAACACAAGGGGGATTGAAAAGTTCTATTAAGGAAAACCCTACTGCACCAGCTTGGGTATATCAACTTTGTTTTCATATATTACTATGATGATCTGTATTTAACAGTGTACACTCCGGGGCACACCCCAGCAGCGGTGCTGCAACAAATTTGGCCTGGAACGCTTTATTAAGGCTGAAATTTGAAACAAGACAAGGGCGAAATCATGCCTGAGATATCAACAAATGTCGCGTCAATTCACAAAAAAAGGAGACTCTCTGAATTGCTCCAACTATAGAGGAATCAGTCTTTAAAACGTCGCCTACAAGATCCTATCTGCCGTGTTGTGTGAGCGCCTAAAGCCGTTGGTCAACAACCTGGTTGGTCCATACCAGGGAAATCAACAATAGATCAAATATTCACACTTCCGCAAATCTTGGAAAAACCCATGATCAACAGATCGATACACACCACCTTTTCATCGATTTCAAGACCGCGTATGACAGCATTTATAGAGACGAGCTATACTAGTCTAGTTTTGGTATCCCTACCAAACTCGTCCGTTTATGTAGGATGACGATGGAGAATACACGCTTCTCTATCAAGGTCGGTAAAGACCTAACCGAGACCTTTGGTGTCAAAAAAGGATTCAGACAAGGCGACGCGCTGTCATGCGACTTCTTCAACATCATTCTTGAAAGAATTGCTCAAAACTCGCCCGCCAACACCAGAGGATCAATCTTTGAGAAGTCCATCCAACTACTCGCATACGCCGACGATATTGAAATTATTGGAAGAACGCAGCATGATGGCACGATTGTGAGTATAGCGACAGAGCCCGCGAAAGTCGATTTGACGTTAAATGAGGGCAAGACAAAGTAAATGCTGTGAACGAGAAAGGACTCCCAACACCGACGTCTCGGACAGAATGTCAAAGTAGGCAGCTATAACTTTGAGGTAGTCAAAGACTTTGTCTACCTAGGCACTGCTTTTAATCGGACAACGACACCAGCGCTGAAATCAGACGAAGAAATACTCTTCCCAATCGTTGCTCCCATGGGCTGAAAAAGTAATTGATAAACAAAGCCCTCTCTCGAACAAGCAAAGTAAAACTATAAAAGACCCAGTCCTGCTTTACGGCGCGGACGCATGAAATTTGTCGAAAGCGGACGATGCTGCTCTTGGCTGCTTCGAGAGAAAATACTTCGGGTGATTTTCGTTCCTGTCTGCATAGACGGTGATTGGAGAAGAAGATGAAATCACGAACTATACGAGCTGTTCAGCGAAGTCGACCTTGCCAGAAGAGTGAAGATCCGAAGATTGAGAGGACTAGGTCATGTATAGCGAATGGAATCCAATGCTCCGGCCCGGAATGTCTTCGAATCCAACCCTGAGGGACGGCACAGCAGAGGGCGCACACCTGGGTGGGCGCAAGTGGAAAGGACCTAAACCAACTTAGCATGCGAAACTGGAGGCAGCCAGCAAAATATCGAGCTAGCTGGAGACGCTTGTTGCTTAAGGCCCAGGTCCACCCCGGACTGTAGTGCCTTAAGTAAATAAGTAAGTAAGTAAGTAAGTCGCGCCATGATACTGTACTTCCCGTAAAGAACATGAAGGTTGACAAACCGATTTCAACCCATCAACATCAACAGTATAGGCCCACAACCACCGTCAAGAGGTTTCCACTATTGTCTCCCAATAGTCGACAGATCCCTAGGAGTCGGCCGAATTGAGTATCACTGCAGAATTAATTTATTGGTCGTTTTGCATAAACTCGATAGCTTGATAGGGTAAGGATAGTCCGTTTGTCTCAGGGCTGTAAATTTTAAATAAAATAGAAAGTCAAATATAAATTGGGTGCCCAAAAAAAACCTGTTTGTTAAAAATCGCAACTCAATTTTACGTCAAGACTTAGAGTCACAGCTCAAGAGTATGTAGTTCATTGGACATTGGTGCGGAACCCTTCCTGTGCTTGTCCACTTGTCTGCTTTTTTGAGTTCAACTTTTTATTGTGTAATTTTTTTTATTCAATTCATAGCTGCACCTCATTCTGATGAGTCATCTCTTCCTTCATGGAACTTACATACTTCGACTAATTTGCATAAGAATTGCTTGCGTTTTATTTTCCAAATACTTCACACCCGGTAGTAAGAAATCCACTCTTGAAAATAATAGCCAAGAGGCCATCAAAAACACACAAGTGTACAATTCAATTATGCATAAACGGGGTATAGTTCCAAAATGACTCGAGTCGTCACGCTCGAAGGCTTATAGACCTCCATTCAAAAACTGCACCAAAGAGGCCACTTCAATCAATGAAAACCAATCAAATTTTCGCCTGCAATTATTTTATGAAATCTTCAAATTAATGCTTAGAAATATTTTGGCAATAATTGGCACCATGCAGTGAATCCATACGAATCCATTATCCATCGGCGTCCCACTTTGCATAAATCTTTCACCGATTAAGTGAGTTCTCCAATTTATTTCTGAACAAAAAGAAATCATCGTTTTACGTTAATTTTGTGAATGAGAAGAGTTGTGTTAAAATTTGCTACAAAAAAAAACTATAAATGAAACAACATTTAAACAAATTACCGCTCGTGGCCATGAATTCGATTTGCATATCTCTCCATCTAGTCGGGTGAAAGTCAAGAAAGTTATCCAAAACTACGCAGAACCACTTTCGGTACACTCTCGAAGGAACCCCACGGCGGCCCGATGCGATAAAATTTAACTGCATTACGTATGAGGTTGAAATTACTTAACCTGAGTAGCAATCTATTGTATACCACACGCAAAGATACAAAAGTATCTCTAGACGAGTCTCACACGCAGTTGATTGCCATGAAATCGAAATGCAGCCTATGATTGGTGTGCACACTGTACTCGTATGTTGTGGGTGGACTGTTGTAGCTACTTCGATTGTATCGGGTTTAAATTTCCTCGTGAGACAAAGATAACAAAGTCATAATTGCAAGAACGTGGCTCGGTAGGCGGATTGTTTTTTTTCCCCTCTCGATATGTAAATAGGACTGCTGTCAGCCACCAATTGCTTGTAATGAATTAGATACTAATTCATAGGAACGTTTGCAGCCACCGATGGACATGGATACTTGTTCGAGTATGTTGTATTTGATTTCGATCGGAAAACTTGCTCGCGTTCACAGGTGCGCACCACGTTCGAATCTAAGCCGAGCTATGTGCACCGCCCATTCTACGAGTACTTGAACCAGTTTCGTCAGATAAAAGAACAAGAATCCAATTTGAGGCTTAAGGTCTGTTTTTATTTTTTTGGTAATCGTATCTTTGCTTCGAAAAAAAAAACAACTTTCGAATTACGTAATTGAATGTTGGCATGAAACAGGCCCTGACAAGGGTGGTGGTCCCACTGCTCGGCGACAATTGGATGAACAATTTTATTCAATTAAATTATCGCTGAATCATTTTCCTATCCGCTACGCTTCTTCCGTAGCTGATGATGATGATGAGCAAGAAATATAATTTCCCACGAAAAAGTGCACTTCCATCGTTCATAGCTGCTGCGGTCGGTTGAAGATGAAGGAGACGCAGCGTCTTCGTCGTTTGCATGCCATTACGAATTTATAAATGTATCTTATTATTGTTGGTTGGTTCGCTGTGCGTACAACAACGTGCCATGCGGGACACTGCGAGTTTTGTGGTAAGATTAACACGATATTTTCAAAATTGTTTTCACGTGTATTTTTCTTCCCTTTCATAATTGAAGTGGAAAAAATCCAACACGAGTGTAATTTTTCACGCATTTTCTCTCAGAGCCCAGCAAGCAATTTTCTTACTTCTGTCGGTACGTTTTTTTGTTGTTTCTGCTTCCTTGAACTTTGGATAAAACTTCTGAACTCTGTACGTGCAAATAGTTTTCATTGAGGGAAAACAAAAGAAATTCCAAAGTGTACGCGATGTAATAGCAAGCATAAACCAAAAAAAGATACGGATTTGTGGAGAGCAGATCGGTCGTCTGCAATGAGCTCGAATTTCGTGTTGCAAATATTATTAAGAGTTATTCGCGTTCATATTGTACAAAGTTGTAGCTGCAGAGATCTCGTGCATTCCTAAGCTAGTTGTTGCAAGAAGAAAGAACATTTTTGTGACACGATTAATTGTTTTTTTCAAAGCTATTTATTTTTGTATTGGAAGCCAGCCACCTCCTCGGGTGGTCGTTGCTGGGTGGCATTCTTTGTTGCATGTTTAAAGGTTATTGACTCGCTTTCTATTGGAAAGGATATTTATGAACATACCACCCGGAATGTTAGAGATTAAGTGCACTGTCTTTACATTCATACTACTGTGTCTAAAAAATAAGGTGGCATATAAATTTAAACTGCGCGCGTCGAAGGATTTGGAATTTTTTCTTTCTTTTTAGGTTGGTAGTACTGTCAGTGACATCTATGTGAAATTTCATGTCAAAATATATTCATAGTGTTTGAGACACGCGTCGTTTTGTGAGCTGCTAAAAGTGAGTTTTTCGTTTTTTGCGATGTCGAAATTTATTGAGCAAAGAATTTGCATTAAATTTTGTTTGCGGAATCAATTTTCTGCTGCGGATACGTTGAGGATGGTGCAGAAAGCCTTTGATGATGAGGCTATGTCTAAAAAAAATGTTTACAAGTGGTATAGTGATTTCCAAGCCGGCCGTTAACGTGTCGAAGACGAAGAGCGTTCTGGGCGACCATCAACCTCAACCGATGAAGCTCACGTCCAACAAATCAAAGATTTGGTGTTGAAAAACCATCGATTAACGATTAGAGACCTTGCTGATGAAGTTGGCTTATCGAAAGGCTCAGTCAATACCATATTGAAGGCTGCTTTGGGTCTCAAGCGCGTCAAATCTCGACTGGTACCGAAAACATTGAATTTTTTGGAAAAAAGGCGTCGCGTTGAAGTGTGTGAAACAATGCTTTCCGACTACCAGGATGTCATGAAACGCATTATAACTGGCGATGAGACTTGGATCTATGCGACTCCGAAACAACCGATCAGTCGAGCAAATATCGTGCCAAAGGAGAGCCGAGACCAAAAAAACCGCGCCAAAGTCGCTCAAAAATCAAGGTCATGTTGACTGTTTTCTTCGATTATCGTGGTGTTGTGCTTTATGAATTCCTTCCAACCGGCCAAACAGTCAAGAAGGAATATTATTTGAACGTTATGCGTCGTTTGCGTAACGCTATCCGCCTAAAAAGGCCGGAATTGTGGAAAGACAATTCTTGGTTTTTACACCACGATAATGCACCATCCCGTACCGCACTCATTTCGCCAAAAGCTCGTTCCGCAACCACCGTATTCACCTGATCTGGCGCTTTGCGACTTCTGGCTGTTCAACAAGCTCAAAAGACCGCTCCGGGGACACCGTTTTGATACGATAGAGGAGATTCAAGCCGCAGCGAAGACGGAACTGAAGGCCATCCCGGAAAGTGACTACAACTAGGGTTTCAAAGATTGGAAAATCCGTTGGAATAAGTGCATTGCATCGGGAGGGGATTACTTTGAAGGGGATAAAATTGATTTGGAAGAATAAATAAAGAATTTTCAAAATAAATACAATGTCACCTTTTTTTTTGGACACAGTAGTACATTCCAAATTAAGTTGCGGTATAGCATATATGTAAGGAAGGATTTAATTATTTATTAATTCATTATTCAAATCTTCACATTTACATAAGAATAACATTGCTCAGTGACATAACTATATGACACAGTCTAAATTGCTTCTCAACCTGGGTGCATAAGAATTCGGACTTTGCATGTAGCCACCCCTTAAAAAAAATATTTTTAATACTTTGTAATAGTACAAATGTCTTACTGGTAATATTTTCAATGCCTTAAAGAGCAGCATAGAGTAAGTTAGGAGGTGGGTGCCACAGATTCTTCAGTGCAATTTAGAGTGAAATACTCCAAAGTAAACCATTCTCAAAGTCTTCTTATTATGAAATTTTCGAAGATGATTGAGATACCGAATTGATGAGCGCAGATACTGTTGCATGGACGAAATGTGATCAGACCAATTAAAATTTTGGTCGATTAAGACGCGTAGGTATTTAAAATTCCTTAATAACTCGACCTTGAAACAGTTCGTTGCGCAGGATTCATACAGAAGAGCTCTCTGCATTGCCCCTACAATGTGTCATTTTGTGACGAAGACAATTTGGTGAGTGGAAAAATACGTTGAAGTCCAGAGGTTCCTGCGTTTTTAAGCAGAAGTACATTAACTTGATCTTGCTGCTAATCGTTAGATTGTGATTGCCAAACCAAAACCACAATAAGTGTACAACATGATTTATATTAGCCATAAGGTTCAGCCGGCTATCTGAATCATATGCAATGCCGAGATCATCCGCAAAAGCCGTAACTTTACCTGCAAAGTGTTGATTAAGTAAAGAGTTTACAAAAATCAGGAACAATATTGGACCAAGGACAGACCCCTGTGGTACACCCGAAGGTAGCACTTCACAATCTCTTAAACAGTCCACAACTTTGACGCTTTGTTTTCTATCCTTAAGATAGAAAAGCCAATACAATGCAATTTCTTAAGTAGAATATTATGATTAACAGTGTCAAAGGCTTTGATTATATCCACAAACAGATCGGCGCAATATTTTTTCTTATCTAAGCCTTTGTTTATTGTTGAACAAAACTCTTGGAGAGCATCTTTTTTGGAAAGTCCTTCTCTGAATCCAAATTGCTTATCACTTAAAAGGTTGATTCTCTTTAGGTAAGTCAGTATTCTTCTCTTCACAACTTTTTCAAAGACTTTGGAGATTGAAGATAACAAGGAAATTGGCCTGTATTTGTTAACAGCATTTCGATTTCCTTTTTTAAACACAGGTATAACGTTTGCCATTTTTAATATTTGAGGGAGAACAATTTGTTGATAATATAAGGTCGTCGAAGTGCCTATCGTGGAAGACTCAATTCCGTTAAATAATTTCAGATATATTTTGCGGATTCGCCTCTCGTTGGTCAATGGATATGGACTTGACAAAACCTTTTTTTGAATTCAACAAGTTGATGCTTATTCTCCCGGAAGACGATGCTTCAAAAAATTTGAATTTTATATGGACTTATTTACATTCACTCGATTCGCAGTATTTGATTTGTCACTGGTTGACACACCAAGATGTATGACGATAGTAGTCTGACACGTATAATTGTGATGAACCGAACAGTGTTGTAAGCCGGAGACATAAAATTTGTCGGAATGCTACCGCTGGTCCGGTGGTGGGTGCTACTCAGTGAGAGAGCCGTTAATATGATGCCAAAGGAAAATGGTGAGTGAACTTGATTTGGAAATTTGATAAAGTCAATCAAAAAATAACTCAATCAGTCGATCCGATTGACAATCAAGTCGTTTAACCTTAACCTTAAAAAAAATAGTTTAGGGGAAGCACTGTTAGAGCGTACAACTGTTGGGCTGTTAATCATTACAACAATTCGTTATCGGCAGATAAAAAATATTGAAAGTCTACACGATGGCCTTCAAACTAAAGTATCGGCCAACTATATTTTTATGTCGGCTGATAGCTCAATTTGAGAAGAACTTTGACGCTAAATGGTCTTATTTGTCGTGAAAAACATCGTGTAAAATTTTCCATGCAATATTTTACCACTTTAAATGGGATGTTCCTAATATCCACGGTTTCTTTTCTTGGCCCATCTCATCTGTTGTAAAATAAAAACAATAATATTTCTTGAAAAATCTGTCTCTATGTTTGAATTTGAATAACCAACTAGCACACCGTTCGAGAGCTGACAGCCGACTTTTTTCTAGTGTGCGCACTAGCGCCCCACCCGACCAAACTATCGGCCAATAAAAGGAGTTGTCCTTCCTTGTAAAAAACGATCTGGCATAAAGCTAAGCTCTTCTTGTCATGAAGACTGTTCATTCCACTCCTTCATTGGCATCCCTCGAACTTCTTGGTCAGACAATATGTAAAGATTTAACTGGTACGAATATTATTTTAGGAATAAGTTTGAAGAAATCTTTTGACAGTAAATCTCGCTGACGAAAGTGAGGTCTGCAGGTCCGGAAAATTTTGGTGCTTTTGGTTCAAGAACCTGTTTTCTAGCGTTATACTTTATAATTCGTTCAGTGCTCTCGGGATACCAAATTTGGTCTAAAATCGTGATTGTCAGCATGAAAATTGATGGTGTTTACAAGGGTTTGGTGCACGGATCACTTCAATACTCAGGAAAGTATCTTGCATTCCTTAAAGTTGATTATTGATTGCATCTACGAACATCGTAAAATCAATGTTTTCATGCTAAAAACTTATTTTTGAAGGTCATTCCTTTCAACGAATTCATATTTAAATGGTTAAGAATTTCTGAAAGAAAATTACAAGACTGTGTCACAACAATAATTTCAAGATATTTCCTCTTACCTCAGCATTCTTACAGCTTCTTGTTTAGTCGGTTTCTTTTTGAACATTCCAAAACACGAAAATAATAATAATTATCTGTTACTCAGTCTGGAATGTTGATCCATTTAAATTTACCCGAACACACACGTTTGATAAATATTTTCATGTCCAAGCACCTGCACTCACCAAATTAAATAAAATCCATTTAAATTTCTTCTTCATATGTTATCTGTGGTCGTTAGCTCTCAAATCCGAGCCTCATGCGATGAAGTTTATTTCTGTTTTGGTCTACCTAAACTCTTAATTGATCCATGTTAACATGCTAAGAAAAATGAGGTTCATTCTCCTCCAATCAGCAACAACAAAATGGGCCTTTTTCTTGGGCATCATAAAACTTGAATTACCCTCTCGTTGAACATTTGTCCCAGCGGACACAACTAATTTCCCCGTTCTACTGCTGTTTTTATCATTCATCTTCTCTGGAATACCAAATAGATTCCATGTACATTCGTATGAAAGGGTTGACCCTATCGGTATATAAATGCTTTGTTTATATGGTTTGGATCGGCAACATGCTGTGATCCCATGATAGACTCAATCGAAAGATGATTCACTTCCTTGATTAAAGCCATTAGTTGTATCTTCCCCGGCGATTGGGTGGTTGTTCCATTCAAATCGAAAAGGAGTCTCAAATTGGATACCTAATAGTATATTCCGCTACGAAGGGTTTCGAAGGCGTTAAGTGCTCCTACTCACCGTGGCCAACGAAAAAGAAAAAGGAGAGAAAATAGAATAAAACAGACAGTAATAAGAATCGAAATGAATCATGTAAGTGTATCTGCCTACGAGGCCAGTCTGCGTTTTGGATTTCATTTATTGGAAACGAAAAACCAGTTCTGCCTCCGATACGCCAGTGGGAAGAAATAACAATTTTTTTCCCCCCAGCTCGACTGTTGTAAGAGTTACACTAATCAACGACGGACGATAGCCGCTTGTACGAGTGTAACCGATATCGACTTCCTTTTATATTGAAAAATTGATACTGACAAATCGGTTGAAGAAACTCTAATTTCAGGCAACAATAAACAGTTAATTGAGTGAAGAAACCAAACGATAAATCAGAAGTCGTCGTAATATGAGAACGAGATGGCAGAAGAAAAAACTAAAAATAAAATAACAAAAGAGCTGACTTGCGAACTTGTGGGGTTTTGGATTTTTGTTTTCGTTTAGAAACACTTTTACTGCACTAACTTTCCACCAAAACAGAAAAGCGAAAAACTAATAAGACTGTGTAATATAACTTTCGCTAATCACAATGTTTTCTTATTCGCATAACAACTTGTATTTTACTTAATTTTCCACGAGTAACGAAAAAGAAAAACTAGAAACCACTCTTATATGATCATTAATTACGACACACGGGATTCGTTTCGCCATTGCCCATTGGCACAAGGAAGATATAAAGATTCCTTGAAGAGAATACTGTTCTATCTATTTGTCATTGCAGTTGTGACAGCTGCGGACCGGCGTTAGCTGAGATTATATCGTTGAAAGAATACTTAGAATAAAAGCTACATGCACACAATCTTAAGGAACGAAAGGAAGCCACGAGTAAAACGAAGACGGTCGTCTATTCATTCATCTCCTAATGGGTTTATCGTTTACTAAGCATGAGGACTGCTGCAGCAGCCAAGGCAGCAGTTTACAGCTCCTTTTTCAACGATCGTCGCTTTAAGCGAAAGAGTTGTAACAAAATTGTTCTGCCATCAAACCAAGAGATTACGCTAGAATGCATTTGAGGTGGTCGTTGGCCATCGTCTTTGCCATCGTCGTTTTCGTAGCTGTTGTCATCATTGCTGCCAGCTGAACATTTTGCTAATATAAGTGCAAACATAAAAATGTAAAAATAAAACTGTCTGCGACTGTGGTTGGAGATGGCAGAAGAACGAACAGTGAAAAGGGATATAAAATTACTTTTATATACCGTGATTAGGGAGGAAGGAAATTTGTTTATCTGACGGAAAATACATATATACTATATATAGAAAGTCCTGAGAAGGTCTGTTCTTGGATGAATGTGTCAGCAACTGCAACATATTATTTTAATGGTGGAGAAAACGAATTTTCATGGCTTGAGGAGGAAATTGGAATATTTTTCGTATACTTAATGATGGAAATCTTGCAGAAAATCGGATCCTTTTTACGCACATGCTATTCGTTTTTATTGCGCAATCAAGGAGATCACCTTCCTCGCTTTAACAGCAATGTTGGCAATTGGTAAGCAATTCGCTTTGCGAAATAATGGTGGTAAGTTGTAAACAAAGCCTTGCTGATGGGAAAAACTACAAATAACTAAAGAAGCCGAGAGTTGTGAAGTCATGGCGTTTGATATGGGAAAAAAGGCGATGCGAAAAATATATTGCATCTGTTTTACTTCTTTCTTCATTGGTATGTCATTTCCATTTTCAACAACTGAAATTTGAGTTTTTCCCCGCCTCAACATAAATTATATTCATCTTGTTTAAAGACCACATCGGCCAGTAACATTAACTGATTTATCGAAGCTCAAGTTTCCATTAAGTTTCGGTTAAGGTGAAAATTTCTATTCTCGTGAAATTCGTTTCCTACCTTAATCTATATTTAAAGGTATTGGCGATATAAAGAGTTAAGCTTCGTTTAAAACAACTGTGACTTCGGTAAATTCCAGCAGCAATAAAACAATAATATTCATAACAATGGATATATTTTAAGTTTGGGCTACAATCGTAAGCTTCTTTCAGTTTGTATTTTGACTTAAACAAATATAAGAACGTTAAGAATGATTGAAAATTGTTCGATGTGAGTTGAGAAAAGGATCGTGCTCCTATTCTTATAAATAGACTGATAAAAAAAGTCAATAAAATGCCTTCAATAATAAAAGCTTTTTGATGTTCGATTGACTGCTTTTCCTAGTAACATGTTTCAGGAGCAAGGAAGCTCCTTGAAACTTGGAAAGCGTGACCTTTTGTTAGAAATATGTACTCTTCAACAATAGATAAGAAAGAACCTCAATTTCTTAAATAGTGTTAGACATTGTATTGAATTCAATTCACCATACAATTAATGCTGCTTTTGCTTATGAAACTAATTTGTTATGTAAATAATTTGTTTATGGCATTTTTATCACACAGTAATAAAATTTGTGCCATTCTGTGATACTGCATCAATTCTAGGATTGTCCGACGGACAATGTTAAAAAAAAATAATTAAACTCTTCACTGAAAAGTATTTTGAAGTCAAACCGGTTATGAAGTGTTTTTCACAGCTTTTTTTAACATAAGAGAGGGGTGATAACTTTATTTTTTTTTAGATTAATATTTAATATTTTTATTTTTATTTGAACGCGAAATTTTCTCAAGCGCGTAAATTCTACTCCTTAACTAATTTTCAAGTTCTTATGCGAATA
This sequence comes from Orthonevra nobilis, assembly GCA_963555765.1. Classification (NCBI taxonomy): domain Eukaryota; kingdom Metazoa; phylum Arthropoda; class Insecta; order Diptera; family Syrphidae; genus Orthonevra; species Orthonevra nobilis. The sequence continues at coordinate 11,995,438 of OY743225.1, forward strand.
TCTTTCTGCTGTTTATAACTCTTAAACTCAGGAAGAGTGAGAAAAATGCATTGGAATACCAAATTGGACTTAAGAACAAATAACCCACATAGCAGCATAGCATTCATAAATGCAACTTGACCGTGTATCGATCCTTGATGAACTCCTACCTTCTTTGTAAGAAAAAAAAAAAATATCATGCTTCGAAGAATAAATGGTTCACTGATGAGCTACAACATCTTAAGACTAAATAAGTCAAATGTTATCAGAAAGCATGTACACTAAATGAAACTGAGGACTGGGATGAGTATCGGAGAATTAGAAATCATTATAAATGCAAGCTTCACATGGCAAAAAGAGTTATACATGCAATAAAATAGATAATTCCTCAAGCCAAAAAGACATGAGGTGATCAATTAAAGTACTAGTTTTAAAGAAAGTACTAGTTTAACAGAGCAAGCATTTTGATAATAAAATTCAATAATTTGCAAGCGTTGTTCGTTTGTAAGAATGAAGATGTTTGACAGTGAAACAAAACACGAAACGTGCGTCAGCTGTTTAAACCAGTGTTGCCAAATAGATAATAGCTAAAAAATCACCCTTTATATGAGTAGATACAACAGATATACAGATTGATTTCAAAATATTGTTTCAGTTTATTACAAAAGGTTCCTAAATAAAAATCTGTGAAAAGACTTCGAGAAAAGGGGCAATAGGAAGCTAAATTTTGAACGTGAATTCATTTATATATTTCTCTTTAACTGCTGTTGTGAATTAAGCTTGTATTTCAAAGCATCAGATTTTGACACTTCCAGCAGATAACAATTTTTTGAGTCGCATGAGGTTACCTTTCTCCCATTGGCTGTATCATCGACGTAAAATTATTTTTAACTGTGCCCGCATTTCAATTCGGTCAATTTATTGGTTCCAATTTTGAATCCTATCTGGGTTTTGAATGGGGTTTGGATTGACCAGCGACAGTGGTTTGACCAAGTGGCTCAACTCCTAAGGCTTATCGTTGTAGGCTTTCAGGTTCATATTTAAAAAATAAAGGATCATGAGGATGAAAAAATTGTCTCTGCCGTATAGCATTGAACTGAATAGTGATAAAGCAATCTTCCAAAAAACAAAACAAATAAGTAGTTATGTACCACAAACAATTCTGAATAAAATAGTGCAAATAAGTTGATACCGAACTGAACAGGCTCCATCTAAAGAGCAATCGAAAGCAAACTTCAATATTCAAAAATACTTGCCTCCTGCTCGCTCTGTGCAAAGTTATAATCAGGGTCCTCTAAGGCCCTTTAAAGCGAGTAAATCATAACAAGTTCAGCTGGCAATATGTTTGTTAACTTCGTCAATTAATTTTTTATGAACCAATTAATATAAGTAATCTAATCCTCAAGTCTCGGTCGCATGTGACACTCAAAAGAGAAAGGAACATAAACACCCCATTTTCAGGTTTAGACTTCCAGTTGACTTAATTGCCAATGAAGTGCGGCAATGAAACACATTCGCCGATAAATGTATCAAGGTTAACTACAAATAGGATAGTGCCTTTAAGGTCAGTGTAAATTTAAAGATACAAAAAATTCATTTATTGTAAATTGGAAGGAACATTAGTTTTTCCGTCGCGATGTGCACGTTTTTTCGATTTTAGGTAGAAACTAATCAACTATCCCACACACTTATTACCAAACTTAAAGCGAGAAATATTTTGGCAGAAACTTTCTTTCAAAAAAAAATCATCCATCAAGTGTTGTAGGACCTTTTGACCTCTTATTACTTGAGACAACACTCACTTTCTCACCCGACTTTATGGATTTCCTCATCGCTTCGACATACTTGTTTCCCAAGTCTAGCAACGGTCAGTGCACTCCAACGAGGTGCCTATGCACTTTCTTCGCATTGTATCAAGATGTAAATGATTGATGCCCGACTCAGTTAGCGGAACTTCGAGCATGGCTATAAATATCTTTTACCAATCGAAGATAAATCATCGATGGATTACCAAGATTTCGCCGAGTGAAAGTTTTTTTTTTCCAATAAGTCTATCCACGTGTTACCACCTCGGTATATTTCCGTTCCCCACTCACTCGTACACTCGTTCTTAATTCAAGTTCCTATTGAATTCGAGTCGAAAAATAAGTTCATGGACACAGCAGCGAACAAGAGCGAAATGATATATAGTTCTTGTCAGTGGTGGCACTCCCCTTTTGGGCCCCAAAGTAACCACTTATGTCACTATTATTATTACGAATCGGTGAAATAATCGTTGTTGCTCAAAAAACAAGCCAGAAATAAATGTGTATCTGAGATTTTGATCATTTGCATTCGATTGTTTGAATGCTTTGTGTGCAAATGTTTTGAGATCGATTCACGCCTGCGGATCAGGCAAAGCCATTGAACTTGTTTGCTCACAATGATATGGCCAAGGGACACAGAACGTACCATCTACGCTAACTGAATAAATCTGCAAAAATAATATTTTATTATTTATCTTGTCCGGAGGGGGTTTCATTTTCAGCCAACTGTCACGGATAGTTTACAAAAGTAAACTAAAGAACTCTTGGCTGACGTATTGGACGCAGGCTTTGCATACTGATTTTATGCAAAGCCAGTGTGGTTCTTAATGAAAGGCAAGCAATCAAAAGAATGTTTAAGGGAACTCGTAACAAGCTGATGGGTTCGCATAAAACATTTAAGTCACGGTCGTAAAACTAAAGAATCTTTTCAGTTCAGTTCAATGGCTGATTAAAAGTTTGCAGAAGAAACAAATCTTTTAAGCGATTTGTAATGAATCGGTAATCGTTATGCTATTGTGAGTTGAAGAAGTTAATGGATAAGATATGGCGAAAGAACCCCTGTAGACTATCTCAAGATTTGACGCCCAGTTCTTGGTCTTAAATGGAGAAGTGATGCTATAAAGTTATTAATTATTCATAATTCATAAGCAGGTTGGCTAAATGCCTTGCGCAATATACTTTGAATGTGTTGTTTTTTTTATGATGTTAGACCGCGGCAAATTTTTTATTGCAGATATTCTTTTAATGTTGTTTTAAAGAAGGTCGTTAGGCAAACGCAGTTATGACGGCATTTTTATTGAAAAAGATATTATATTTTGTATGATTTCAATGCCATTTGTAAAATAATAAAAAAGCAAGGAAAAATTATGTGTCTCTCTGCAATTGAGTAAAAAATAGTTTCTATTCAAATGAAGAGCCTCAAATAGAAATGATTTGCAATAATGAATACTGTGAATTTTCTAACTTATTCGTAAATCATCAAAAATCCAGACTTCCCTAGACCCTGGGTTCATCAAACTTGCGTTCGAAAAAAAGTGCTCTACTCTGAAAGTTCTTTCTTGTAGTGTGCCTCAGGGCTATATACTAGAACCTATATTTTTCTGCATATTTATTTGCGACATACCTTATGAGCATGTGTTGCTTCATTTACATGCAGACGATGTTGTATTCTATCTGTTTGGTCAGAAAATTAAGATAGATGAGCTGGTAGCCGGCGTTGCTAAATGAACACACAGTTTCAATTTCCTTTTTGCACATTCTATAGTGAAGTCATCATCGGCACAGCAAAGCAGTCAGGGACGCAGTCCGTGAAATTGTCTTGTTTTGGACTATTTGAATTGTAAACAGCAAATTTTATTACTTGTGAATAGATGACCAGAAAAGTAAATGGTGAGATTTAAAAAAATATTTATGATTTGTGTGCTATCTGCAAATTATTCTAAAAACAACAACATAGATTCAAGTTCAATTGGCTGACCCTCGCATGAAACAAACAGAAAACACCGTCAAAAAACCATTCGACCACTGAATCGACATCCGCTTTTACTTTAGCTCAATCTTAACAAGACTTTACATTTGATTTAGACCCTGATTTCGCAGCAGCTCCTTAGCAGACATAACATCCATCTTTAAACCGCCTCCAAGGAAAATTTAAAAGAGATATTGCTGAGGATCAGATGGGCATTCGGTGCTGCTAATTCACGGCTGGAAAAATTCATCTCCCATAGCAAAGAATGTCGCCATGATGCTTCTCGTTGCTCCCGATCCCAGTATTTATCTAAAAAGTTTTGACTTTTCGGAAATTAAAGAATTAGGCACGATTTGTGGCAATCTTCTTGGTTACATTTTTTTGGCTGAGGAAGCGAAAAAATTAAATATGCACTAAGCTGCAAAAAAAGCTGCAAGAGTGCAGTCGATAGCCTTTAAAAAATTGGCCATAATGAAGCAGATAGTTGCAGAGCCTTCGAAAAACAATGTCGTTACTGGGGGCCTTGGTCAGCGCTTCCTCGACTGAACTTCTTTCAGAAGAAGAATTTGTTAAATCTTAAAAAGCTCCACATCATTTAAGACCAGATATGTAAACTCATCAACAAAGCACAGGCCAGCGAATTTTCAATAGCAGATTCATTGGAGAAATTGTAAACAATTTTAAACCTGTAAACATAAAACACTGTGATTTATTCTTTTAAGATTGTTCGTGTTACCGCCAGCCGAGTTTACTGCAACAACAATTAGTTTATCGCTAAAGATATCATTTCTGCTTACGCCTTGGACTGTTGTTCTCACTCTTACAAACAATTGACAGAGCTCCCAATAACACAGTCCATAGTTACGGGAATTTCGATGACTTTTCTCGCGAAAATTTCGTTGTCTAAATCAATTTTATTCAAGCGATTGATGTCCGCAACAGAGCAATGGAAACGTTAGGCTAGCGTTTTCAGCGTGTCACCCTCTTTAACATGTCCTTCAATGGCTGTGATTTGGTTGCATTGGCAGATATGTCGCCGTAGTGTTGAACATATTCGTGTTGCTTCATCACTACGAAAAAATAAAATCAAGGTTTCAAGTTCGTTGTTTGACGCTTCGTTTAGATCCTTTTGGACTTCATGTATTTGCTTTTTAGGATTTCAAATCTTGTGAAAATTTTGAGACCGATTGGTTAGGTCTTCCACATAGTGGTGAATTGAATTTCATACCACAGATAGTAAAAGCTCGAAATTGGTTTACATGAAGTATCACAATAAAATGGTTTATTTGCTGCTTAATTGCTACTTTTTGTTTGGCTTTATCACGCACAAAATATGTCTTAAGGCGGCTGCAAATTCTTTCGGAATTTGTGTAATGAATGTCAGACCGCAGTGGTATTTGTTAGTAGGTCCTGAGTAAAAATATTTCAGTTTTATTCGTACGGATGTACAGCGGCCGAACGAAAGCCGCCAGTTGTTCAAGTTCCTTGGCCGTACGGAGCCTGTGTGAGGTCTGTTTGTCGGACAGATACGGCTTTACATATTTTGTATACGGCTGCCCAACGGCTGTAAAAAAGCCATACAGTAAAGGCTAAATCTCGGCAGAATGACGGCTTTCGACAAAAATGTGGACGCCACAGGCGTATTACGGGCTAATTACTGACCTTATCGTATATAATGCGTATATTTTTTTCTATAAACTTATTTTCTGTTTTGGATTGCGTTTATCAACAGCCGTTGTACATCCGTGCGAATAAAAATAAAATATTTTACTCGGGGTTCGTCGTTCTACCCGTTTTGTGGTGATCATCGTTGGCTCTTTCGTGTGTCTCTATTTTTTTTCAAGGGCTTGAAGATACGCAATATATCTTCGTTTGTGGAAAAAGTAATTCATATCCCACTTCTGATTTGTCAAAACATGAACCTTGTTTATAAAGAGAACAAATTAAATGTTTATTTCTGTGTAACTAGGGAAATATACAAAAGATTTTTTAAAGGGTGAAAAATATTTGGTCTCAGCAGAGAGAGGAGATGCTCCTTCAACGACAGATCAACACCAACTGACTTTTCCCTTTTCGGTTGATGTTGACACAATTTACATGTGGTTCACACGTATAAACGTCCATTGGATTCTTTTCTATAACTAAGTCGCTGAATGACCGGGCGTACAAAATTTTACAGACATAGTGATGTTTTCTCAAGCCATCGTATGCCCGCCAAACTGCCGCACAAGAGATATTCGGCCGCTCTAAGCATCATCATATATTTTTTATTTTAGAGGAAAATTGGAAAATAGTATGCAAATCGATTTTCAATACGATTTTCATGTATGGGGAATTATTACAATGAAAAAAACTGTCAGACCTCCAAATTCAGAGAAAAAGAGCGCATGCCCAGTTGTCGAATCCACAGCAAAAGGTCGTTTCACGGGAATTTACCGAAGCCATTGACGAGCGATATGCAGGCATTTTCTTTATCGATGGGCCTGGTGGAATTGGCAAAACGTTAGTTAGTTCATAACTGATGGGCTTGATTTGTTTATTTTTATTGATTTTATTGATTTATTGAATTATATTAAATTTAATTTAAAATTAAGAAAAAGAATGGATATTATTCTGTAGTTCATAGAAAAAACTAGAAGCGAATGATCCTTCAATAAATTGAAGAAATAGATTGGATGTTTGTGGGATAAAACTAATTACAAAAAGGATGCAATTTTCACAATTATTAATAAAAAATAAAACACATTGAAGCTATATCGTAATAGTAATACTATACAATAATAAATAACAAATGAGACAAAAAAAAATAATAAAAAATCTACTACTATGGATATACCATTAAATGAATAAGTAGAATATACTAGAGATTTGAGTTAACAAAAACTTTGACTTCAGAACTATCCATTCTAAAGATGAATTTTTAAGTTCTTTAATAAACATACTGCGTTGAACTATCTGTCTGATTTCGGTTGGTGTGTAAAATTTCGAACAATGAGTTCGAAGTTCGAAGCTTTAAAAGTGCTCTTATATTTACCGTCCAAACTTGCAATATTGTGCTGAAGCTGGGAGTGCACCAAAACAAAACTTTTTTGGGACGCTGATCTCTTAAAAGATACATTCTACAAGTCACAGATAACATATATTTCTTTAAGTTCTTAAGTTTTTATATATTAATATCCATTTACACCCTCTATTTAGAAGCAGCTTGGACTACAAACCTAATCTTTATTAAAGTTGCTTTTACAACATATATGAAGAGATAACGATAATTTTGTGTAACAATTCGAATGAGAGATGGCGTCATAATCAAGAGGATAGGCTTCTCTAAGTCTAAATATCATGAGTCGGGTTTTATTACTTATAAGTAACTCATGCTTAGCGAACCATTGGCGTAGTATACTCAAGTGCTTATGTAGCTGGATTGTAGAGCTTAAACTACTTTTACTGTCGTTAGCTTAGGCATCAGCAAATGCTGTAACATGACTGCTTAGATTTTGGTAGAACAATGAATTGACTTAAATTAAAAATAAAAATGGTCCTTAAAGGGATCCTTGAGGGATACCAATTTTATTTCTAACTGATTGCTAAAAGTTTCATCGAGCTTTACTCTTTGTATTCTGTTGGACAAATAGGACGAAAACCACTTGTGAATTATACTTCTTAATCCAGCTCTAAACAATTTATTGAGAGGACTATCGTGGCTTGAGTCATGTCTATGAAGAGTACAAGACTCGTATTATTTTTATTAAAACTTTCAATAATTTCACTACACAGCTTAAGAATAGAATCTTCAGTAGATCGTCCTTCACGAAAGCCAAATTTTTCTAAAAAAATTTCTAAAAAAATTGTTTTTATTTTAAAACGATAGAATATGTTTTTCCAAAACTAATAGCCAAGTTGTTGGAATGTGGTCAAGTGGCTAAAGCACCATGAAACATTTCACAGCAATGGCGAAAGTGGTACAAAGTTATAAGATTACCATCATGGAGATCTGGAGACTATAAAAGAAAAGATAAGTCGGATATTTTTGAGGCGCAATGATTTCGCTGGCAGATTCTTTTCGATGGAAGCATATCTTCGCTTATGCTTTCGTATTCATTTTGCTTTGTAATGAAGCTACGGTTGAGAACAAATAAGCAAGTTACGTTTCAAAATGAAACGCCTGCCGGGATTTTCAGCACAGAATTTACGATAAGGTTAAGATCAATTTTTGGTTCACCTTGTATTCGCCATGACAATCAATAAGTCATGAGGCCAAAGTTTGCCGGGTCCGCTAGTACAAATATCAGACTTTGATGGTTTTTTAAGGTCTACATCGATGCAGAAACATTTTTTTGTGTGTTTTGAAACAGCGCCTCGAGGAAATTGAAAATTTTTCCGACAAACATTCCTGCTGTCAGTCTTCGACTTTCAAGAGGTAATTTATGAAAAATTTGTTGGCTTATTGTAAATGAGATTCGACTGCTTCGAGCATTTAAATAGGAAGTCAATAAAATTAGCATTAAGAACACGTTGTGTGCCTGAGTAAATGAATTGCCAAATCGATTTTTCATGTCAGCTCAGTGTCTTACGCTTCGAGCTAGAAATTCAAAATACCTTAAATGCCTAGCAACATTGAGTCCATCCCAACAACATGGTGTTAAGCATCCAATCATACCACTCCATTACATCTGACCTTCATTTCCTACTGTCGAAGCTCACATTACTTGTGCAGTTAAATTAATTTTAATTAACTTAACCAAGCAAAAAAAAACATCAATCGTAGATAATGATCAATAAATCGATTTGCGGTCAATGTCTTCGTTCGGCACCACAGTCTTTTAATTTATAGCCAGTCTCTTGCTATTACATAACTGAAATCCGATTAAGCTCCACTATGTTCATTCCTTCATCCAATTCGAATCGATATAGGTATACCCACCTTGAGCAATAATTTCCGGCTCTTCTTACCGATCGACACTTTGCTAAAGCAGCACAAGAACTCTTATAAAACCTTCACTCAAACTGGTTGCCTGCCCATAAAACCTTAGATGACTTTTATCAGGCATAACATGCACTTCGGAATTTCCAAAAACCAAAGAAAAAAAAAAAAAAACAGATGCATATCTTTTGAAAATAATAAGACGCGTTTAGATTTAATGACCACATTTCCCAACACCGTGCTGCCAACCGAATACTCGAACAACCTAGCCTGCTGAGCTTTCCCTCTTTTTAACGATCTAAATGACTTTACGCGTCCAAAGAAAACACACTCGAATCTATCGACAAGAATCATCCCCATGTGCATTTTCAATTCGTTAATCATTAATCTGCTTTTCAAGTCTCGGGTGTAAGGTGTTTGATGGGTTTCCTTACATTAACATTGGGAAATTTTATAGTGGCGCCGGTTGCCGGGAATAGATTAAAATCATCGACAAGTCTTTCTCACCGTACATACCCATAGCCAAGACCGTAATTGAAATGTTGTTCTTCTTCGACTGATCATGATGCATTTTTGATTTTATATTTTAATTAATGCACTATGGAAACTTATTTACGATTCCATAAAAAAAGGAGGTCTAGTTCAACAAGACGTGGCTAACCGAACTAATGTGGTAAAGGCAAAGGCAAAGGTCTTTTTTTTAATTCATAATTTGTCCATTTTTTCAAACAGTGTATTTTTTTTTATAGACATTTTATAACTTGCTTTGTTCTCAGCATCATCGTTTAGATCATAAATGCGATACAAGCAGACAAAAATAATGTATGCGGGTCTTATGGGGATGTGTGCGTTGATTTATGACAGATGACAACTGGTCAATTGGATTTCGCAAACCAAAATAGAAAACGAAAAAGATGACTCTTGTTTTTTGGAGCAGAATACAGATATCAAATTGATTAAATTAGCATAATTAATTTAAGTTTCGGTAACGTACAACTTTGGCTGAGAGTGTAGGACAACAGCTCTTAATGAATCTACGCTTTTGGCGCAACACTTTTGTCCATGTTTATAGTCAACAGTGATGAACTGAATTCGACCGTTAAAGTTTCTTTTGATCGTTGTATTGTGTCCAAATAGTGGTATTGGATTTCTTATTGATTGGATTTAATTTTGTGGTCTTGTTGTAGTAATTTTAAAACTTATCTCAGCCCATATCAATTTCGGTAGGGTTGACGATCTATGTTTTTTATTTCAAGTCAAATTACTGGCCGCATTCATAAATGTCTTGAAAAGTAAGTAAAACTTAACGATCCCAGCATATATTTATATGAGGGTTCGAGCGATTCGAAACCCGTTACCATGGCAACTGCGAAGTCAAGATGTACTAAGACTCCAGGCCTGCCTCTTTTCATGGTTCTGTAATTCAAAAGGAGAAACTCAACTTAATAGGATCACTCCGATGTCCGTTTGTCCATCTTTCAGGAACCTTTTTCTCTGGACCCCATGGAGGTATTAAGTTGAAATTGATAGCAAATACTTATCACCACGGTCCTTTAATGCTGTAAAAATATCAAGCTTCAAGATCGAACTAGAATTATGAGATTTGGCAAAAGGCAATGTTTTTTTTTTAATACAAGAAAAGGAAAAAATCGGAACACGGTAAATTTATGGTAACAACACAAGTAAACAAATTTCTAAAAATCGCAACTGAATGTGGTACCGAACCCTTCGTGTGCATGTCCGACTCGCAATTGACATCTTTCTTTTTTAGATAGTTTCGCACGATATTCCGATTTGGACCACGTAATAAAAAACAATGTATTGTAACTTCCTTTGCCGCAGAACTTGCATTTGGGTTTTGTTATGTGTGGATTCGGACGGTCCAAGCATTCTGAGTACACAACGCCACAGCACCTTGTTCATGTGGATTTCGTTATTAAAGATGATTGATACAATCTCTTCGTTCAGCTTATACGAGAACTTCGACTTTTATTCACATTTTTTCCGGTGTGGGAAACGCATGACCGTCTTTAACGATGCTCGTCTGCTGTGAATGCTCACGCACTGCAGAGCATGGAGGAACAGGGTCTCCCAATATTTTTACCAAGTCAGGGCGTATGACTTGGATAAAAATTTTTTTTTAGGCAGCTGTACTTGATGATGGCTCGGATGGATTTACTCCATTTTCGTGTCATCGCTTTGAGTGGTAGTGTTGAAATGAATGCATTCACTTTCCAATGATGATATTCTTGTTCAAGGGCTTTTGACTACCCTAAAATTCATAAACTCTGTTACGCAAACGGCGTTGATCGGAAAAGAGACATGAAAGATACTGACGCACTTTGCGTTGCAATAGCTAAGAGCTGTTAGAATTCTTCGTGAGGGTAGAAATGCAGTTGGCTACTTCATTGAAGCACTCATTTAATAAAAAAAGTGATAAAACGATGTAAAAATGGATACATTTCAAAGATGTTCCAAAGAGTCAAATGAATTCATTATGTTAATGTCAAGCATAAGTTTTAATGCTCGATTTAAATCATATTGAGTAGATTTAAGAGCCATGATTTTTGGTTCTCTCGGCTATAATAGTGTGTGCATGAAAAGGCCCAATAAACACCTGCAAGGTAGACATCAATGCTCCGCTTAGAAGCAAATTAAAATTAACTGGCCCTATAGCTAAGGTTTGAAGCTGCTGGAGTTTGAAGCCTTAATTCAGTCGAAACAAAAGCACTTCTGTTGTGCAAACATTTTTTTTTTATTTTTTTGTAAATAGAATTTTAAATGATGAAAACCAAAGTGACCAAGTGCGAGTCGGATTGGTACACGAAGGGTTCCGTACTATTCTACAATCGAAAAACATCGAGGCGAAGTAAGAGAAAAAGGCTAGAAAGAAAAGGATCGCACAAGTAGAAATAGAGATTGGCAAAGCTACTCGACAGAACAACAGTAGAGCATGGATCTCTTGAAATTAATGACCAATAGCTGGCAAGAGTCAAAAGTTTCCTTTGAGTAAACATGAGCTTTGTAGGTTTTGATGGCTGTGAACCATTGGTCAAATAGAGACCTCTCACAGGTACTTCAGGAGCTGTTAGACTGAGACCATAAAAAGAGAGTATCATAAAAAAATATTTAAAGACCACAAACTAGTTTATGTAATAAGGAATCACAATGGAACCTAAGGCCTCGCGTTAGCTTAGGGGTACATCCAGCTAAACCAGGGGGTACATCCAACTCAACCAAACTTTAATTATTGACATAAAAGTGTTCATATTTCGATTGGGGTCATTCTAAGCGAACGTATTTGACATAGTTAAATGGTTAAAATGCATGTAAGCTTAAGCCTTTCTAAAAATTCTATGAAAATGTAAAACATTGTCATTTAATTCAAGAACATTCACTGAATTGGAATGGCCTTTTCCTTCAATGGGAAACTGAAAAAATTACAGTGTAGCAATTGAAAAAAAAACACAAGTGACTGTTCAAGCACGTTCACATACCTAAAACTGTCTTTGACACATCACTCAAGACTTTGAGTGTCAAGTGAAACATGAAAACAACTTTTCACATATCACTCGAACCATGTGTTGGACTACCACTAAAGGGCATGAATGAATTCACACCTGATTGACAAATTCAAAGTCACGTGGGTGTGAGAACATCTGATGTTTTTTTTTTTTAAATGATTTTCCCCACTTAACCACCACCATCGCGCGAATAAGACGCCGAAGGCTAAACATTACCATAGACAACTCATTATCAAATCCATTGGATATCACAGGAAATGTCAAAAATTTGAATGAATTGAAAATATCGTCATCTTCATAATTAACATAGGTAATATGTTCACCTAGTCGAACTCGTTCTCAGACGAAACTTGTCCCCACAGAAGCGCTCCGATATAATCTAAAACTTTCTTACATTTAAGAACCAAATAAAGATTCGTCCCGATCGATTGTTGTGATTTAATATTCCAAACGCTGGCATTACAGGCGTATTCCCACATCATTACTTCGATTTTTATGGCTACTCTAACGCTAGGTTTCCTGTCCCCATTCCCCATCCAAGTTGGAGCAACAAATTCTTTTAAAATTTCAAGTGCACATCGATTGGCTCCTAACACGATGGTAGTCTTCTAAATTTTCTATCGAATTATGCGCTTAGTATTCTCGTCATTTTTGGTTTTGTATAATTTTTTTTTATTTTGGAACCGCTTTTATCAACACAGGCATAAATTAACACTTATTCCTCGGTTTGGTGTACTCAATAAATAATGAAAATCGTATTGGTATTGGGGATTGACTTTAGTCATCTAAATACACCGAAATCGTATGTAAATTGGTTTTATAGATACAAAGTTTCTTTCGTGGGGAGTCCACTTTATATGGAGTCACAGCGGTTCTTAATAAATTTTAGTCTTTCTATTTTTTTGCTTTCATTCTGTTTTTTTTTGTGGAGCCGACGTTTTATTGGGTGGATGATGAAAAAAGAAAATATTTTGTTGGTGTGATAAATTTTGAGGATAATAACAACAATTTGGTTTGCATAATTAATTGTTTTGGCTCGAAGAGTCGCAGGAGTTCCATAGATTCCCGTCGATTCGCTCTCCCTTTAAACTGTACTAAGTCCACTGTGTGTGCTTCTGTTATGTTCCTTTAATTGAGAAATTTTATTGTTCGATTTAAAATTACATATCTGGATGAGGTCTTTTTTCCATACTTTTGAAAATTGTGAAAGGAGAATTTATTAATGGGACGGAACCTTATTATTAATCGAGTTCAGCTGTGGGGGGGACTTAATTTGGCTCCTGATAATAGGTAGAAATTACAAAGAGGATTTTAGTGGGCAATTGCCTCATAAGAGATACGTTATGAAACTATTTTTTAGGAAAGCAGCGGGAATCGGGCAATACAAGTATTATTTGAACCAAATTGATTGGATCGCGTCCAAAGTAAGCCCTTTTTTGAAAAAAATTAACCTAAGCCAATGACGAACTTAATCATAAAAACATTTTTTAACGAGTTTTTTAAGAATCGAATTCAGTTCTCAAAGCGAGCTATCTCTTATTGCATCTACCGACTGCAAACGGGTGAACTGCATTACCGTGATGCAAAAACCATGAGTTTTCTTTCAACAATTCTGGCTCTTTGCTCTTTAAAATGCCCCACATACCCAGGTAACATTTTTTGTTATTGTCTCAACTTCTGGCAAGAATGAAAAGTAATCAAAGAAATAACCGTCAACATCACACTCACTTTTGATGAACTTTGACGTGCTTCTTATATGCTTAAAGTTTTAGTGGCAGCAAATAGAAGCGGATTTATTGGCCAAGAATTATTTTCTAAATGAGGCAGTATTTGTTTATCGATCTTAGACCAAAATAAAGTAGAAGATTCATGTAGTTACAACTAATGGCAAATTATAGATAGCTAGACAGATGTTAAAAAACAAGTGAACAATATTTTGACAAGTTTTGTGAGACTTCTTCACTTGGGGCATTGTGAAATTTTGCTTTTACCACAATAAACAACAAACCACGTCATTACTTTAGTCATGCCCTCCAGTAAACATTTGTAAATGCAAAAAACTGTTTTTAAGTGTAAAAAATAACAAGCAATCAACTCACTTGTTTTTGTTTTTCTGTAGCCTTACACCAATCACCAATAAAAAAAATCATTGAGTCTATTGCCAGATAATTCAACACTTAAGATAAAGGTATTTAATGCAGAGCGCTACTGTGTGATATAATCCAAAGAATAAGCCTACTGGAAGATGCTATTACTTTGCAAATGCCGGCAACTTCAATTTATTTTTACGAAATCAATGTACAGTAAAAGCTGAAAAGCCATGGAATGCTAAACTATCCAAGATCTTGAAACCCTAGTGACTGTTTTTTTAATTAATGAAACCTCAAAGATTTTGGAGAAACGTGAATTTGGGGGCTCCTTGGAAATACTGGAATAACAAGTGACAGAGTACGCATTAGATGGCTAACACTAAATTTACGCTTCGTATTCACGTATTAATTTTCTGGCTTTACTCAAGGAAGTCATGGGTGATGATGAGCACAATAGTTGATTGATAAACTGTGACAGAAAGAAAAGTGATTTCAATAGGATGGAACAATCACACACACGTTTTGCGCAATAAAAAAACGTTTTTTAAGGTATGTATTCGAACAATCTGATGTCTCATTTAGGCGATTGGGACTGGTTGGTTGGTAAGACCATCCGATTTGACCGTTTTTGACTCCTAAAGCGCAATTCTATAGGCATAAGTTACTGACTCTAAACGCTATTAGAAAAAATACCTCGATATAATCGTCAGTAATAGAGACACCCAATTGGATGGGTACAATCTTAACAGAGTAAGGGTCCATGTAAACACTTAAATAAAAAAAATTATGTAAATTATTATTATTATTGTTTGAATGGCCTTAAGATCTTTGTTGACTAAAAATTGTTGATTAAAAATGTAAAAATGCTCAAGCGCATGGAATTTACTAAGTAAGAAACAGCTAGTAGTACTTCGTCAAATATGAAAACAGCAAGCCTCAAAATAAGCGCCCTACTTAAGGCAATCAGTAAGTTGATGGGAGCCTCCAGTTCCGAGACTACAATCTATAATTTTAATCAATTCACATTCCAGCAATTTCTTTGTTACATAACCTTAATTTATGTCCATAAAAAATGCCCTCAAGACAACAAATCAGCTAAATACCTCAGCTGTTTGCCCAAACATTCCTTCTAGATATGAACCTTTCAAAACACAGCATCTATAACCTTCAATCTTAGAACTAATTCACTCAATTAACATTTTAACAAGAATCAAACTAGCTTTTTCTTAAAATCAATTAGGTGTTTCGATTCAAACAGTTTCACATTTTAAATATTACTACGGTTCACTTTGACTCCACACAACAAGAATACTAAAGCGAGAAAAAAAAGAAAGAAACATTTAACTGGCCCAAGGCACACCGTCTAATGGGATTCAATGGAATTTTCTTTCATGTTGTGCAACTCGTCTAATCCGCGAAATAGGTGTAAAGAAATCGATTTTTTAATCATTCTCCAGTGGTGCATCCAACTCCATGTGGTATCGAAAAATAATTATGTATAATTTTTCTCCGCATCTCATGACCTATTGAAACCAATAGCTTGTGCGCCCGGTTGTTGTAAGAGCGACTGTGTTGGTGCTGGCCTCATCATCGGTTTACCTATGAGTTTTCGTAACATTAAGTAACGGATGTGATGGTGGCTTATGCAATGTAAGCATGGATATAAATATTTATTAGGCTGAGATGACTTAGACACTAAGTCGCCGTTCGAAAAATCGAAAAACAGAAAATAATATAGTGGAATGTGGTTTTTGACAAGAGAAGGCCTTTGGTTTGTGGAGAAAATGGAAATGAAGATGGTGGAATTCGATTTCGTGAATCGTTGTGACATGGAAAAGCGGACGTTTAATAATCGTCATTTTGTTCACACGCTCGACTTTTTAAGGCTCATTATATACAATGTTATGATCACTTTTATATCTAGCCCCCATCGTTCTTAATATAGTCTGCATGTTTCCAGAAATTAATTTTTGCTCGTCTTACCCTTGACATTTTAATTATGAACAGAACATCAACTGCTAAATCTGTCCATTCTATGCAAATTTCAAGTGAAAACAAGATACATTTTTGTTTTGTTCAGAATTAACAAAATAATAAATCGAAAATGACTCGCTAAATAATTGCTTGCCATCGATTGAAAGCAAGTCATTTGCATAAATCCAAATCTAAAGCAAACAAGTTCGCATCCCAACTCTTTTGATTATTTTTTTCTTTTGGGAGGGCTTCTCGTTGATTATCATATTTTATTAATTAATTCACGCTGAAAGAATTAATGAATCTCAAATTGGTAGAAAATAAAATCCTTAGTCATCTCATGTTTTCGATTTCCATTGACAAATTAATAATGAATCGCCCGAAGCTATTAAACAAAACTTTTTCTTTTGTTGATAAATTGACAATAGAATAAAATATCAACGTGAGAGTTTCTCGACTTTCTTGATTTGTGACCTTCGGCAAAATAATTTCGCTCATGTTTGTGCTGATTACATTCGCTTTCTAAAAAAACAAAAATTCAAAATCAACAACAGCAAAAGCAATTTCGGGAAACAATAAAAATAAAAAAAATAAATTAAACCCGAACAGCGTTCTAGCAGCCGTGATTGCACACTTTCAAGACAAGAAAGAAATAATTAATTAATATCTGATTGTGGGTACAGGTTTTTTTTATCTTTCGATTAACAAAGAATATTTCCAGGTAATGGAAAAAAATTGATTAGATCTCGAATAAAAATGTCAAAAGTTAGACATTTGCTTAAAATTCATTTTTGTCCTTGGGTTTCGGTATTGTTAAAAGATTTTTAGTTCCATTTAATGACATACTTTTGTTAAAAATGCAGCACAATAGTAACAATCAAATGTATTGCGTTACCGTTTTTCTTTTTTTGCCTGCCACCGAAGTTGTTTTCTTTTTTTTTTTGAGAAAAACAAAAACAAACCTGTCATGGCGATATTGTTCGCTATATTTGGCGATAAAATGAAAGAAAATTGAATTTTTGTCGTTTGTTTGGCGGATCGGTTTTTGTGTTACACCTACGTGCCTTGCTTTTATATATTTATGAATGAATCGATTTTCGTAATCCCACTGAATAGATTCGTTGTTGTGTTTGGTTATAAAGCAATCAAAGCGATAACTGATGTTGTACAAGCGGAAACGTGAAAGGTAATTTTGCCCCCAGATACATAAATATTTTTTTTTGCGTAAGGCTGAAGCAACTGAGTGAGATACATATTTACTGTTTGATCATGCATCAAATTTGGGCCATATTGTTGTCATAAATCACGATAAAGTACGTCTTAATGTGACGAACAAAAAGATAAACGGATTTGGATATTAAAACAAGTGTTGTCAATTTAGACCTACGCACAGTCTTTATTATCTGGATTTGCACATTAATCATTGACAGGAAGGAAATCTTTTTCGGAATTAATCTCAGTTTATTCGTTGAGTGTTTTAATATTTTTCTGATATAAGATGTGACTTAGAAGAGATTGAGCTCTATACATAGTTCCATTCTTGAGACTCTTTAAGAGGTTTTTAAAATCTGATGTCTGCTTACATTTTGAATTAATTTTCGAATTGAAACGGCAAAAAAATTCTCACATGTCAATATAATTCAGCAATATTTATTCTGAGCATTTTTTTTTCAAATTCGATAATTTCTGATATATTTATGCTCAGAAATATGAACTTGGTACCCGTTCGGATAATTATGATGTCATAGAGTTAAAGGAACTCAGAAAAGGGTCAGTGGCAAGTATAGAAGTGATCAAGATCTCTGTGGGTTAAGAAACACGAGAGTGCTTGATATTTACTGCCGTCATTTATAATGGCTGGACTGATTTGAAATACGCTCTCAATATATCCTTGCAATTAAAAAAAGAATAGATTTTCATCATAGTTGGTATACTGACTCGACACTGCCATCGTTGCGCTTTCATCTAGGTTAGACTTTATGTTCCTAAACGCATACAGTAGCATCAAACGAATCGTCTTCGCAATTTGGGTAGAGCTTCCCAACAGATTTAACGGAAATCTATGGGCCAATAAGCAAAGATCAATCAAGTCAGTATCAAAAAGAATACAGGATTTATAAGGAGCACAGGATGGATGGATACAAATGGACAAATAGATCTGTTAATAGGTGCGTCACGTCTTCTAGAGCCTTATCTAATTGATTACAACTAATCTCACGGTTCTGCTTAACAAATACACAGGTAATGATGACAAGATTAAATTGTGGTTGTTTACGTTAAATTAGCGTTTCATTTTGGCCTTTAAGTGTTTATTATTATTATTTTATATGTGAAACACCAAATCGAAGGAGAAACATTTCTTGTTTGACTTGGACTCGATAAATTAATGGTCTAAAAAAATGGGGTTTAATTTTTCTAAGAAAAATACTACGATGGACTTTGTAAGTATTCTTCTTGATTAGGCAACTTTTGGCCTATATAAAAACACTCCAACTTCTTAAAAACACTCCAGTTCATTTCAGGCTTATAAATAATAATAATCTTGGCCTGTTTTTTTTGTCACAATTACGAACAAATTTTTTAACAAATTGTAGAACGCCATGAACGAGGAAACACACCTACCAAGACTCTTTGAAACTAATATTATTAAATGTTATTATTTCACTTGCAAACTTTTTTGGGCTGATAATCAGCATGTTATGAACAAAATCGTGCCAAATGGACTAGCACTGGTTCGAATCAGAAACCATCTGATAAGCTTTCTTCCAATTTATTTTTTTTAAATTGAATTGATTTGATTATCAGTAAATCATCCTTCAAAAGGAGTAGCTCAGGGTAGCCACCTGGACTTCCTTTTGCTCATAAAATCAGTTATTGATGTGAAAAGTTTGCTCAGTTATTTTGAAGTCCTAGCGACATAAAAACTTAATAAAAACAAATCCGATTGTTGCGCTTTGCTGAATGTCTTTTTTCCTTACCCCATATGAGGTTAAAATGGTAAATTGTTATTAAATGTGTATTTCAAAATATTTAACGATTATAAATATTTTGTGAAAACATTATACTCTTCTCGATTCTCGACTTGTCTACTCATATAAGCCAATTAGTCAACAAGATTAAATCGATGCATGGATTCATGAAACTCTCAAGCAGATTATTGAAAACGCACCTGGAACTCTACGGGCTTATCCGTTTGCATATTATGCAACAGAGCAGATACTAAGATGCGACACAGTACAGCGCTTTGAGCGCTATACTTGCAGTTCAGAAATACAAAAAGCATAACACTCTAAGCCTTTGAAATCTGCACACAGACGTTTGATTTTAGGTGAAGAAAATGTTTAGCAGTTTAGAATTTCAATTTGTTGTATTAGAATAGCTTATTTTACATCCGAGAAAAAATTTTCAAAAATGTTTTCTAAGGTTCAAATAATAAATTAACTGTGGTTCGATAACAAAAGCTAGTCACAAAGACACAACAATTATTATTCCAAGACTTCGTGCTTCACTTCAACGCACAGTGTTACTTGCAGGGCTTAGTTTGAAAACTTTAGAAAAAACTAATCCTTAAAGAGTCTTTCTTTGTTAATTGAACACTTTATGTTTAGTCATAGTTTCTTGTTTCAAATATCAAACAAAATGTACGAATGCAAAGAAGAAGAAACGAATTATTAGTATTCTAACTTCTTATGTTTAAATTATGAATGAGAAGAGCTACTTTTTCTTTAAACATACTTTCACTGGAATTAATTAAAAGTCAGCAGTCCCGATCGTAAAAACTTCATTATAATGTGGGATTTGTGTTGAGCTTTGTTCTAAGATGAGACGAAATGGAGTTTAAGCATCGATTTCTTTTCTGTGTGGACTTTTTAAATGAGAACGTTTTACGGAACGTAGTCATATGTAAATGCACTTGTGATCTATTGCACTTTTTTATTTTATATAATTTAAATAAAATGTTCACGGAGTGTTTATGATTTAACATCACTTGGAGTGTCAAATAAAAAATATAATTTGTTAGTTCGGAGTCTTTATCAAAAACACTTGCACAATTTTAAATTAACTAATGGCATCATTTCTAAATATGAAGATTGTTAAGAGTTTGAATATAAAACTTGATACACATTCTTTACGAAAACATCTGCCAAATGTTTAACTCTGACCTCTCTAGAAATAGGCATTCTTTTTATGAAATTTTGTAAGAACAGGAATAAATGCTGGAGCATTGACGGATGGCTTATGTTTCACAATACGCCAAAACAAGTATAATGGCATTTAATCGCATGACATCGGCGGCCAAATGAAGTTTCAATTTCGAGATATGACACTGTCACTTTTTCTTAAGGTTTATTGGAGAGGTAGTTTCAATATTTTGTCGCGAAATGCCTGTCGTATCGAAATAATTTTGTTTGTTTTCGTACCCAGAAAAATTGACGTAAATTTCATACTCAAAATAATTTTGTGTATAAAATTATGATATCGTTCATTCCTATCCAGCATCCAATCTGTCTGCTGAATTGAACTACCGCGTCAACTGAAACTGAAAAGCATAATGAGTTGGTTGCAGATTCATGTGGTAGTCCCAAAATGTGCAGTACTCTATTTTCAGTGACACGGTCAACTCAGTCTGTCCAAGACTTTCCAATTAATAAATTAATTGAAGGCTTGTGTGTTCTACATGTTTTTGTGTGTGAGATATGTTTTTCGAATAAGTTTTCACCATTCTAACAAGTGAGAGTGCAGATAAATCCTCGATTTACAACTTCCTCTTCTGTTATTAGCAAAATTCATTACAGTGCCGAATTTTAGATTATACCTCTTGTTGGATGATAAAAATTTTATGATGAATGATAAATTGAGGAAAAAAATTCCGAAACACATAATTTTTATTTCTACACTGGGTCCTGGGAAACTTTCACAAAACTACATCAGACATTTCTTAGAACCTTGAAGCCTTGAACCTTT
This sequence comes from Orthonevra nobilis, assembly GCA_963555765.1. Classification (NCBI taxonomy): domain Eukaryota; kingdom Metazoa; phylum Arthropoda; class Insecta; order Diptera; family Syrphidae; genus Orthonevra; species Orthonevra nobilis. The sequence continues at coordinate 12,016,665 of OY743225.1, forward strand.
GAAGCTTTAACTGTAATTCGGATTAGGAAGTGATGTGAATTTTATTTTTTAGAATCACTTGAAAAAAAAGATATTGCACGTCCATGCAAAAAAGCTGGTCTCATGATAAAATGACATTCGAGAGTCAACTGATATATTTAACATACTAAACGAAATCATCAATCAAATCACATCCATAGAAAGAAGGTCCTGTGTTCTTTCATCTTAATCCTACTCACAACCGCAAAGTTTTGGAATACTCTTTTAGGGCACGTAAGAATTTTAAGAACAGAATTAGCATTTTTTCACCGAAAATAAGTAAAATGATAATTTGGGGTCCTAAAACAATTTGTTTTTCATTTATTACTTTTAAAAAAGTGACTTGATAAACTGTCTGTCATTTGTGAAATTCAAAGAAGAAATTTGAACATAAAGTTGATATGTTTTCGGGGCATGATTGTATGAAACAAACACTGCTATGTTGCACAACATGTTTCGAGAAGTACATTTTAACAGTTTTCATTGTAAGCTGTTCATAATGGTTCAGACAGATATTTTTTAGTCTTTGTCAAGACAGATATCAGATATCATTGTCATTTCACTTTTAGTATAGACAAAGTGACAAGTCCATCTAGAAATAATCTTCTTCTACATTTTGTCTGCTACCCTTGGATGCAACATTATTATTTTTTATTTACTATTTCATTTTTTTATCTATTATTTAAATTATTATATTATTATTATTTTATTTTAAAACTTTATTTGTTTTTCTATTTTTTCATTTTCAATGCCCGTCACATGCTCCTAGTTGGACATTTCATATAAGCACACCAAAGATGTATAAACTTCGTATCTCAGCTTAACAAATACAATGATCCATAACCTTTGGAGTGACGGGACTTCTTGAGTAATATTGGGACAACATTTTTCTGAACAAAAGTATTAAAACAACTATGGTAAATTTCACTCGACAACGAATTCTCAAAAAGATACAGTAACCTCGCACAAATGATTCATCCGGAATACAAAAATCTATATTTTTTTTTATCGTTTCTCCCATAAAACTTATTTAGGCCACATCTGTTTGTTTGCACAGCTTCTACTGAAGTCACCTCCCTAGCGGCATACCGCGATAAACTTACACAATTCAACATACCCACGCACCTATTCTAACGAGCGGCCGTTCACAGAAACAGAACAAAGATTAAACAAAAAACAAACCTCTGCGGTCCAACAAAATGAACAATAAAAAGATATCATTCCAAGAGATGTATCTAAAGATCTAACCACTAGGTCATAACCCGTCATCTTCATTCTATTGTTTCACTACACATTTTGGCACTACAAGAAGTAAAGAAAAGAAGCACTTTGGCACTCACCGTCAGAATTATTCCACTTCTTTTGCTTCAAAACAAAAAAAAAAATCACTAAAGATGCTGAAGATACTCGTACATAGATGCGCGTTCTTTTTGGTAATCCAACTATTTGTACGATGAATCACTAGAGTACGAGTATGCGGGTTCAATGATGGTGTAATCCTCATAAGCGTTTACTCCACAGAAATTAAGTACGGTAAGTATTCCAGTAGCATGACAAATGCCAGCAAGCCAACACGCAATTAATACACTAGGGATTATTTTGATTCCCTTCTTGTCAGATACACGCAACACGCACACAAATCCTTTCACTTATCTTTTCGAATTTTTGGTACAAAAAATTGGGTAAGACCCCTTTACTGACATGAAACCAACAAAATGTTGATTTTCTTTTTCTTTTTTTTTCTTGGCTTTAATCAGGTTACACAAATCCCCGTGCACTTGAGAAAGGAGTAAAGACCAAGGAGAGGATAATAAGAGAAGACGACACACAAAAAAAATAAAACCGGCCACAACACCCTTCCTTCTGTATATCCACTTGTTTGAGGTTTCTCTGATATGAAGGTAACCCGCGAATCAATCACTCAGGTAGAAAGAAACTCTTTTGTTGTTGTTGTTGGTGTTAAATATTGACCAATCTTTTTTTTTTCCTTTACAGATCACTAATGGCAGGTCGCAAGAGCTATGGGAATGCGATCCTTTTTTTTTCTCCAATAAAAATTAAAACCAATCACCACACTTCCTTTTGAGAATAGGTCGAGAGAGGGAACGTTGGACTTGTGGTTATTCCACGCACATCGGCCAACACACGTTTCAGATAACGACTAAGGCGGCTACAGCGACAACGACAACAGCGATCACGGAAAACATTCTTGACCTCGATTGTACGTGCCTTTCTTGCAGCTATTTCCAATCAATGAACGAGGTTAGACACTAGACATCGCGGACACAAGCCAAGAAGAGAGACTATCATTTGATATTAATAATAAATAGATACAGATACAATTTAGTAGATACACTCGAGCGATGTGTTTATGAATCGCAAAGATATGAATTATCCACCTGTTGTGCTGATCGGTTTCAACCACGGTACCGTCGCGACGCGCAGGTTAGTTTGACCGTAACAAGGGTTCGTTGGAAACTGATTGAGGCTCTGCAGTCGGAGCTCAGCTCGGCGGGCACACAAGTCTAACAGAGCTCAGACTCAGCAAAATCGAATGGCGTAGAGCGAGATGGTAGAAAACCTGAAATCGTTTTGTTAGTTTCGATTCCAGGTGGTTTCGCGAATCAGTACAAGACAGGTTATTCCAAATCTACAGAGCGCTGTTGCGGTTCTGAAACGGTTCGTTCTGTAGATACTATACTGTACATGTGAGTCTTGTTTTGTTTTGTTTTGTGTATTTCTGCTTTGGTCGCCAGTTTCGTGTCGATTCTATTATCTAATTCGCCGGTTGTTGCAATTGTCCACTTGTTGCTTTGCTGATTCGGTGTGGAGCTTGGTAGGGAGCGGCCGGCGCGGTTTGCAGTGATTGTATCTAGATACTTTTGGGTATTTGAGTGTGGATTCTTTTTGTTTTTTTTTTAGACTGAAGATGGGAGACGTTTATTTATTTATTTTTTTATGAAGATTTGTGATAAGCAAATTCTCCGACTTATGACTTGTGAATTGTTGTTTGCTGAAGATGCAACAATGTTGTGCAGCGATTGTTGTTTTGGGTGGATGAGGAGCGTTTTTAATCGCTTAGGGAGGTCTGCGTGATGTATTGGATGATGTGATAAGAAAATTGTTTGTCAGGTACGAATGTTGTTCGGATACCGAAAGACTTTTTTGATCGAGAAACGGTTGTTGATTGTGAAAAATTAATGCAGACAGATAAAGATCACTGTCGTGTCTTGATTTTGTTTATTGAATCAAGCTTTTTGTGTTGTGAGCTACTCAGGACTAATTAATTAATATTTTTTTATTATTGCAGTGCTTGCGTGCCATTTTAAAATTCATAATTCAATCATAGTTGTCTTCGTCAAATAAAGAAGGCTGACATAAAATTAAATAAATAATTTTCCAGATTTTGTATAAATTGCTTCATCAATACTGTAATTATCTCTTTTTTGTCTATAAATTAAATGTTATATTTTAACACTGATTTGAGGTAAATGAACACGAACAATATATTTTTTTTAAAAGCTCTTATTTTAAAAATATGCCAAATAAAAAAAAGTCGACCTTACGGTAAAAATTTTAAAGAATTATTATTATTAAAAAAAAGTTATTTAAATATTTTTTTTTACATTCTTTTTTCTCTCAGGATTATTTTTACTCAAGTTCCATGGTCTAAAATCTTGGTGTTATCGTTCTCCATGGTTGTCATTTATAACATCGCAGTAAGAAGGAAACTTAATCAAGATGATTTGATTGGGTTTTTTTTTGTACACAATTTCTACACTTTTTGGTATATTGCCGCACATTTCACAGTTAAGTGATATGATATTTTACTAACATCTTTCAACTTTTACATGATTTAATTATTTGTTGAATGAGATAAGGTATTAAATAGAGTTTGAAGGAAAAACTACTAATAAAACATTCATTTGCAAAAAAAAAAACAATTAATATGGCCGAAAAAAATATTTACATAAATATATATACTATAATATCACTGTCAGTTAAATATAAAATGAAAACAATGAATAAATAACAAAACAAAACAGAATAAAGAATAATTAAATGAACAAATAAAAGATATTTATTTACCTATACCATATAGGTAAAGAAATAAATAAAAAAATTAATATATGATTAACTATAAATTAATAAAAAAGTATATGATTATATATATATATATATATTATAAATAGGAAAATAAAAAATAAATGACTATAAAGATGAACACATAATAACAGTAAATCAACAAATAAATTTCAAAGAAAAATATGAAATGCCCGAGCAAAAACCAGAACGAAAAAAATATGAGAAGAACCAATCACATGTGATAAAAGGAAAAGTCGATTTATAAGAGGGTTATCTGCGATTGAACACCGGACAATGAACTTATCGTTAAGTTTCTGGATTCTTTATGAGAGCAATTCAATTTTCATTTTATTATTTAAGTCAGATGTAGAATAATGCCAAGGTAGATTAATCATCATTTTTAGTAGTTTATTTTGTGCAACTTGCAGTTTTTTCAAGTGACACTTTGCTTGGATCGGTTGGAAAACAACTTTATGGATCAATATTCAACAATTTAATTGCAATATTGACTTTTTTTTATTGTTTGCGAAATGTGTTTCTTAAACGTCAATTTTGAATCAAGTTCAATTCCTAAATATTTCACGGATGATTGCCATTTGAGCTCCGTATTGTTAACTCGAAACTGCATTGTTGGAATATAACAAGGCTTTCTTTTATGCGTGAAAAAGATAGCTTGCAATTTATCTTTATATTCTAAATATTTTAAAAGTATTTTCATGGCATTGCTTAAATTGTTCTCAATAGTGAGAGCAAGCTCATGCGATGAAACTATGGCAGTATCGTCAGCGTAAATAGCTGATTTGCATACGGCGATATGAGGGAAATCGGCTGTATATATGGTATACAGTACGGGACTAATGACAGAACCTTGTGGAACACCAAAATCAAAATATGGCAGAATTGAACATGAATTATTGACATATACTCGAAAGCAACGGAACTTTGTAATATTTTTCACAGATAAACAGGGAATTTAAACTTAAACGTTTTAGATATAAGGCCGTTGTTCCAAATTGAGTCGAATGCCTTCTCTATATCCCGCAGAAGCATTCCTGTAGATTTGCCTATATCCAAGTTGAAAGTGAAGAAAATGAATTTTTAGGGCCACACTGTAACCCATCTGTTGATACTTTTAGAGGAGATTCTATACTGGAGGAACCCACGATTTTATATTTTTTTTGACCTCGCATCAGCGATTTCTTGTTTAATTTTAATTGTTTAAATGTTTAAAAATTGAGTTATAGAGGATCTTTGGCTACTAAGGCTCACATAACCAAATATGTATGCCTTCACTAGTGACATAATTGAAACTAAAGACTTTTCGGAACATGGTAAAAAATTTAAAAAAATTTTAGATTGCAAACAAAACACAGACAGCGTAAAACACATCAATCAAATAAATAAAAATTAAACTAACCTGTGTAATAACTAAATATTTTGAACTTTGAAAATACGATACAGTACAGTTTTATGTTAAAGTCATTTTTTTTATAAAGACCAGTGTTAGTGCTCAAATAAAGTGATCTCATTCATATTGCCACCGGATCATTTCTCTGCAGCCAATTTTTCAGAGCACTTCCAAACATATTGTCAATTTCTTCCCTTGACTTTGTTGGTTTGTTGGCAGAAACTAACGCGGATTCTAAGCGGATTCTTTCGTACAGCCTAACTCGAGAACAAATCAAGCCAAATTGATTTCATTCAAAGCGTGTATGCATAAAGATCTCCTTAAAAGCTTTTGATTGAATTCCACAGGGTGGTTTGAATTTTATGACGGAAAATCTCGCGAAATCGGCCTCGAAACAACTACCAAAATCTGCAAAGAAAACTGGATCCTCTGTGATCCTCTTAAAGCCATATATTAACCAGAAGAAAAAGATCCTATGCTGAGCAGTTCACAGCTCTGAAGGAAGAAGCGGTTGAAACCTCTGGACTGAAACTATGTACTTTTGAACTTCATGGTATGTGCAGATCTACCCGCACCCGAATCAATTTTTTTTACTTGATCCATGCGTAGCAGAAAAATTCTTGTGGAAGAAACCTGTTGTCTAGTAATCTCATTAGGCCACATTTTTGACGAAAGCATTCTATGTTTCTATATTTTACAATTCGAAGTTAGTATTAGCTTTCGCGCACATCTTTTGAATATCATTTTATATCGCCCAGCTCAATAGTAACATAATAGCCATCAATTTCCATTGAACTCCATACTTTAGCTAACACATTTCATGTAAACTCGAAATTCGATCTTTCTAAATGTTCATAAATTGTAACGCCATGTTCATCAAAATGGGACCCAAAATGGTCACGAGGCAATATCAAGCTAGCCAGTTCATGGCTAAGAGCAGCAATTGTGCGCACTACTCTGTTATACGCACTTCTTTAAAGAGCATAAAAACAATGCATCGAGATCATGTCACTTAGAATATTGTATAGCAAACCCTTTAACTTTTTCATAACGCGGATTTTCATCTGGCCCTTCATCAACCTTCATGATTTTCACTGGTTTTACTAATCCATGGTCAGTTTAAGCTTAGCTTGAAATTCTTCAATCGAGAAGCATCTCGATATCCTGGGCATGCGTATAACCAGTAGATGAACTATGCTTTCCACTTCCGATAACTGTGTATGTTGGTCCAGAATATCCAACGGCTTGTGGTTGTCCTAGCATACTGGAAGTGATTTTGATACCAGTATCAAGCAAGACCCCTATTGGTGTAACTGCGGCAAAAAAACAAAAAGGGATCCGAGCATTATCATCCTGAGATATGAAAAAAACTTGATCTAGTCCAAGTATGGATGCTATGTTCTCCAAATAATGGATTGAGGTTTCAAAAACATTCCGTTCGTCTTCTATCATCTGACTCACTCCCAAATAAAGCAATATCCGTAACTATTTCCAATAGTAATGGTTGACCGTTTTCTACGATAGGACGTACTTCTGGATCAATTTTTCTAATACGGATTCTTATTTTACATTTAAGAAGAAATATCGAAGATTTTCCCGGATTTCGAACGTTTACGATATTTTAAACGCATCTGAAATTAACACCGTCAGCGGGCTCTGACCATTCACGCGATAGACACATTTTTATATTTATTTTTATTTATTTATTATTTTATTTTTGTCTCTAATTGCCGCCATTTTCTGAAATTTGAACTAAAATTTGTCTTTCAGATCAACAAAGATGGGGCAGCGATGTCAGCCGTTTACCTCCTGCGATTTGAGAATCTGTTTTCGCGGAACTGCAATGGCCATCTCTGAAGGAATTAATTCAAACTTACCACCCGCTTCGTTTTGGCGTCTCTTTTCTAGCAAACTGGGTCCACTAGAGTTGTCGCAAGTGGTGGCCGGCCTTATACTAATAATATCATTGTTAAGCCGAGAATGTTATTGTTGTGGCCGAAGGCGTCTGAGAGAGTCCACAAACTTTGACAAAATTGAGCGTCAGCAAAATTCTTCGTGTTAATTTTTTGTGTTAAAAGTTTCCTTATAAAATAAAACTACAGGATTTGCTGTCTGATGGGGTTAACTTAACATGCTCTGTTAAATCTGTTGATAGGGGAGGATGAATTGTTATGAGCGATGAAGTCTTAATAAATGAGTGGTTATGTGCGTGGTTGGTTCCACAAAGTGACTTTTATGTAAGGCATTTGCTGTAAACCGTACATAACCGTAGCTTGTGAGTACTACAGGCAAATATTTAATGGTGTTAATGTTAATGTTTTTTTTCCCAAGTCGCTGAATTGGGCCCCGAATATAAATAATTCTGGAAGCAACCGCTGATGTCCCTCGACAACGATGGCGATTTGAATTTTTGTCGATGTGATCTCCGGTTTTGGGCGATTTCAACTGGATCCGATGGCGCCAGCTTCCTTGTTTTGAGTCCACTACAACAAAGTACAAGCCTTGTATGTCTCGAAAATCAACATTGAAGCAAAATCACCGATTTGGAAGCAAATGGAAACATTACTTCAAATAATAAATTTCTATCAGAATAAATGGCCAACTAATTCTTTTTAAATTGGAAGCTCTTGATTGGGCTTAGTAAGGTAAGTTAAAATGTGGAGCTCTCCTTGTCACGGGGATCCATTTAGCCTTGATCGAAGTCACTTGTCACCCCTAGTAAGGCTCATTAAGTTCTTACGTCGGACTTTTATCTTGTTTCTTGCGATTTCTAGATAAGGTCTTTCATACGAACGCTCTTACATGACTTCAGGCTCTTCTTCATCTCTACAGGAGAAGGTACAGTCCTACAGTCATTTGTTAAATTCTGACATATTCCGTCATGGTAACCAACGTTTAACCAATAAGGCGGCTTTAAGTTATTATCTTACTAGTTGTTTTGTTTTATTTCTAAATTTTCATGACAAATGTCTTCTAACTTTCTTTTCATAACATCCCTTTGTTTCTTGAATGGGTAAAATAAATTGTTTGTCCGATATTAGAATGTTGTTCACTGATTTTCAAACCCCTTATTTACTAGTAATTCTTTACAATTAAAAGGATTCAAAAGTAATTTACTTATTAAATGATTCGTAAACTCAGATGGCAAGGATTTTTTCCATCTCATACTCAAAGGTACCTTTACTCATATTTACGGATCCATTCCACAAGCTTTAAGAATAAAAATCAGAATTGGTTATTCTTTCTCTGACTATGCACCCAAGTGATTCTAACCACCTAAATAAAATTTTTACCAACCCAAACGAGATGCCAGAGGGGTCTGGCCGCAATTAAAATGAAGGAAAAAGGTAACCTGCCCTAAACAAGACATAATAAGTCAGTCGTATCCTCCTGCAGGAGTAGCTCATTAGGTCAGTCGAAGGCAAATATTTGTGAGAACTGAGTCCCTTTTGATATCTTGCGCTTTGCTTTGCTCCGTTGGACTTGTAATTTTAAATTTCCGATGAACAGCCGGATAATTACAGTAATCCTGAAGGTTAATCAGAATTGTTAGCTTCTTTCTAGAGGAGGTGCCTAGTCGGTGAGGGTCTCATTGAAGGATAATACAGGAAGTTGATTGTTCTCTTGCAGAAGAAGCAAATTATAACATCCTGCGGAGTGTTTTTTTATTTTCATCTCTGGGAAATCAAATTATGCTTGAGCCCCTATAAATCTTCAACTGAAAAAAAAGCAACTGTCACCATTAGACATTTGCATACAAAAAGTTTTAGTTCCAGCGTATCTGCATATGTTTAAGCATTTGAGTTATGGTATTCGAATTTTTTCCCACTGTAGCCCTAATTTATGCCACCTGATAAAAAATGAATTAGTTTAACATTTTTTGTTGGTTGAACAGGTACATTGTATATTGCCAAAGATTAAGATGAGGCCATGCTGGGAAATTCAAGAAGTTATGAAAGGGTATGCACCATTTATATCTCAGTTGGTGTTTACTTTTTGGCTCTAAATCTTCTGAAGAGGCACTTTTTCTTATGGGCCACCTGCGGCACAAATTGATTTATATAAAGTTATTAAGTTTCATTGGCCAAATTAAATTTTATGTGCTTTTGTAATTTATATTCGTAGAAACCAAGTGAGAATTAATGAGATATCGATTAAGATTTGTGCTTTAATTTGGCCTTTCACACATAAACGATAATTTACTGCGAACATAACGATATGAAATATAAGAACTTGGTTCTATTCATGAAACATCGAGCTTGAGTTTGTTTTCAAAAATTAGCATTTTCAAATCTGCACGTTTTAGTTAAACACTCATTTGCTATTGAATCATTCTAGATTGCATACTTCACGTCATGTTTTGTAACAATGACAGATGACATCGGACAAGAAGGACGGAGTTTGGTTCTATTTATCATATTTTTAATCGTTTTGGCGAGGATTTCGAAAGACTTCCGGAGTCTGTTTAATCATATCATATGACAACAAGCAAAAAAGGAAAATGAAATACAAAAATCTGGAGCGGTCGAATAATCCGATCTTGCAAGCCTGTGTTTACTGCCAAAACTAGACTTTAGGCGACCCGAAAATGCATCATTCAAAATTTATGTACGCTTGCGACTTTCTTGAGGAACCACTTGTCTTCTTGTCCCAACTTCATCAATTTAAGGCTATGAAACTCGATGATCATCTTTTTGTATCGCTTACAAGTCACAGCAGCTGTGTTACCCTTGATGTTCTCGAAAAATTGAGGCCTGTACATCTTTGGTGTTCTTGCATGACTGAATTAATTCACTAAATTACGATGCAAAAATGAACGCGTGTTGTCTTATTGGTCGCACGTAGTACGGCATGCAATTACAGCTTATCCACGATATATTCAGCTGCATCTAAAATATTTCCATCGGAACGAATTGTATAAGGCCCTTCGGCGTCACTTCTAGATAGATTGTAATAAATGAAAACTAAAAGTAAATGGCAAGTCCTTTAAAGTAAAATTTTTTATTCTAAATTCTCTGAATCATTACAGTTTTGTTAATTTTTGGGAAAACTATGTACATCTTTTTCTTACCAAACAAACAAGGTTGTGCGTGCGGAAAAACGGACCACAGGCCTTCATAATACGAAAGTTGTTATGAGCTCAAATCAATGTCAAGAAGGTTGATTTTATAAAAGAGCACGAGGATTGAATTTCAATTTAATGGTTAATTTATGTCTTAGAAAGAAACAAGCGGTTTCAGCTTAGAAGTAATGCAAGAGTAATTGTCTAAAAATTTAGCACGATAAGGGATCTACACCTCTATTGGACAGAGTGGGATCACATCTGAAAAAAGAATTTTCTTGCACCTTATTCAAAACCAAGGATTCAATCACATCTTAACTTATCAAGAACAAATTGATGTTCATTGCTTTAATTTAGTATAGCCTATGGTGAACTTTAAGCAAATGCGAAATTGGAGGCTAAAGAAAGTTGTGTGATTCTAAGCCCAGCCTTGTCTACCCATGTTATCTTTGGCTTCTTTCGCTTTGCGAAAAGAAGCGCTTAAATATTCAGTTGTCTCAAAACGCAAAAAATTTGACTTCATTATCACTTACATTAATATAGCATTTCCCATGTATATTTTTCTACAATACCTGCCAGAATGGTAATCAGAAAAAAACATAATGCGTATGGATAGGGCTTGCTACTTTTTCATAGATTGCATATATTTTCTGGCGAAAAATAAGGCATTTGTCCGCTTATCTGATCAACTCATGCCCTTTTAACCTTTCTAAACTGCATTGATGGAAGTTTTGTGTCAAAATGGATAAAAAAGTACAAAGTTTCGCTTCAGAGGTTTCCATCATTCTTTCTTCCGAGCGGAGAAAATTTTTAGTATAGAATCTTTTCCTTTCTGGTAAATGGAGGACTTTCGAGGGGTTCACATTCATTTCAGTTTTGTTTGCAGATTTGGATAGTTCTTTTCAGGTCGATTTCGAGAGATTTATTGTGTCTATGTACCTCTCTATAAATACCTCTCATGAACCCAACGTGATACGAAACCAGAACAGTGGTAAAAAGAATTATTTTCGCGTATTGATTTTATCCGTGTTTTAACATTGTTAGTTAGTATGTTAGTTGCGCCATGAGTTTCTTTTTTTAACAATATAGTTTAACGAAATAAAAGCGTCAAGCTGCAGCAGGCTCCACAATTGTCTAAGGATGTTTTCATGTATCAGTGTTATGGACGTCATTCGTATTCATGAAAAATCAAAAGTATTGATTTAAAGGATTCATATGTCTGATAAAATTTTCCAAGCACTGTCGTGCGAACGAGTATCCAGTAATAGAGAAAGAGGCGCCTCAAAATATGAAATGACCTCAAACCAACACTGTTTTGGGAGGAACTTGATAGACACGTTCGGTTAAAGATGTTCAACATCGAGACATAAACTTAGAGAAATCTTGCAAGTAGGTTTGAGATCAAAAGCGTTGGAAAATATGAAAAAGTTGATAGATTGAGTGAACCAAAATTTATAAAAAATTGGTTTGGGTGCGAGTAGGTCTGCCCATACCATGAACTTCCCATCTCGATAAAAAAATTTCATTTCCCACCACCATCAAATACCATTTTCGTTATGATAACATCATTCATTCCATAGACAAATACATTGCATTAAAAAAAAGATACATATTGTATATGTTCTTTACTGCCCCTTAGGAAAATCTTTCTTTTAGATTTTTTGAATCATTTAAACTACGATTTGTGTATTTATCATTAATAGATTATTCGAATATATTATTTCAAGTGATCAGGACAACACTTTGGAAATACTTTTTTTTTGATTAAGTAACATTTCTACTAGAAATTAGTTCCATTTTTAGTTTAATAATATTACTTAAAAAATGACTTAATATAATTTAAAATTATGTTATGCTTTTTTGTTTAATATTGATAGCTAATTGCACTTTTTTCGTCATTAGCTTTTTAATTTATAACTTGAGGACTGTAGCGCCAGTCCGCGTGGCATTGGAATTTTATCCTTTTGGTTAAGTCGATTTTGCTGTACAACTTGTTCCGTACAGTTCGTTGTTGAATTTTCTCCTCCACTCACTGTCAATGCAGATCACACTTTTCTCTCGAAACAACCTAAGAAGCCTTAATCCGCTTTTGAAACTGTCCATGCTTCTGCACCATATACCATGATGGGACTGATGAGAGTCTTATAGAGCGACACTTTAGTTCTAGGAGAGAGGACTTTACACAATTGTTTTCTTAGCCCAGAGATACAGCGATTAACAAGAGGTATTCTTCATTTGATCTCAGCGCTAGTGTTATTATCGATGTTTACAGGAGAGCATAGGTAGATAAAGTCCCTAACTACCTCTAATTTATAGCTGTCTATGGTAACGATTTGGGTGTCTTTTTTTGATGACAACATATGCTTCTTTGTGCCCTCGTATACCGCCAAGCCCATCTTTGTCATTTCTGTCTGAATCCTCATAAACGCACTGTTGACGTCAAGATGCGTTCTCCTTTTATTTTAATATCTTCGCCGTATGCGAGTTACTGAACAGACCTTTAAAAGATAGTGCCACGGGACTTTTGCAGCTAAGCCGTCCGCTCAAGTGGCTTTCTTAGACTTAAGCTTTAATATTGCTGTCTTTACTCCGTATAGGTCGGGTAGATAGCATTGTTGGTTCTTCCAGTTCCTCAGTATTGACTGCAATTCTACTACGATGTTTCCATTTCGAATTTTGCAGGTTTCGGGTTGGGTCTCTGTAACCTTGAGATAATTGTTTTCTCTGGTGATAGAATTTTCGAACCTTATTCCTGTTTCTTAATCTATAAACATCCTCAATCGGGCGCTTCTCATGCTCTACCAAACACGCTGTGACCTTGGCATAGCTTGAAAATGTTGTGCACGAGATTAAAACTTTTGTGACCTCGTATTATGAGTTGCGTCTTGGCTGTAAGAAATTACTATGGCTCGCAAAAACATTTTGGAGAAAGTACGAGTTTTATCTTGTCGAGCTTCATGGTGAAGCTGGCTGGCTGTCCATGGCTTGCATCACACGACTCAAAGACAGCATCTCTTCCTGTTTAAAACAAAAAAAATACAGGACCAACGACCCAAAATCTTAGCCAGTCTTCTGTAGGCACATAGTAGCACACGGCCATCCCTCTTATAGTATCCAACTCGACTTGAAGATATTTTTTTTATAATTTGCTCGTCTCAAGAGGTTATGAATACTCTTTTAATGCAAGTCGCACAGAACGAGTGGAAGAATTAGGAGAAGAGCGGAAGATTTTTGTAGTGGTTTGAGAAACTCAGATGTACTAATTTGGTTTCAATTGAATTCCGTGGGTGGAGCTCGAATTGGGACGGATGATTTGATATCGACCTATCTCTCAACCCTGTCGTTTAAATATACAGTATATTTTTTACTTATTTATTATTATTGTTGCATATTGTTTTTTTCCGTCAAACTTAATATGATTTTGTGATAATAATATTTGATTGTAAATAGTAAAATTTTTTAGAAGTAAGGTACTGCGTAACACATCTCTAAATTGTGCAATATTTAAGAATTCAAAAATTTACTATGTATATATTTAGCTACAATAAAGAAAAAGCAAAAAGGAAAAGCAAAGTTTGGAAGATTTAGCTCAAATTTAGAGTTGCGAAAATCGATTTCATTTCAACAACTTTAACATTGGAAGTTGAATTTGTATTCGCTTTTGGCAGTTATTTTTCAACTTCTTCAATAAAGAGTTTTAAATCAGACAGTCGGAATAATCAAATATTATATAGCCTTGTTTCAAAATTATTACATTTTGTGAGAAATCTGTTCATAGGGATTCATATTTTAAAAGCTTGAGGACCAGTTGCATGGTGGCACAAACTAAATTTCAATCATGATCAAAGGCTCAGTCGACTGGACCTGTTTTTTTTTTGGGAATTCAAATTTGTCTGATTCGGTTGAATTCTGCAATTTCTTTGCAAACTTTCCCTTCATCAGAAATCTTTTTATTAAAACTTGTGCTGAGTTATCGCTGAAACATCACTTACAAATTTTTACTGTTACTAATGCTATTATAGGGATAAAAATTTTAAAAAGTTTTTTTGAAATGAACAAAGGGAAATTTGTGTTCAGGCTTTGCTTTTTTTTGTTTGCAGAATTTAAATTGTTTCGGTAGAAACATTGTGAAAGGCCGTTTATCTCAACTTCATGTATTTTCGGAATTATTTCTAATCAATCAAATTTGTAAGATTGCTTTCCTTCCTATTAACCATTGCTTGGAATATAAAGGCGTATCCTTTTTAACAGGGTTCAAGAGTACATAATTTCAGTTCCGAGATTTCGACCGCCTCTTTCTTCCGAGCTGGGAACTGCTCAGCATAGGATCTTTTTCTTCTGGTTAATATATGGCTTTAAGAGGATCACATTCAGTCCAGTTTTCTTTGCAGATTTTGATAGGATTTTCCACACCGATTCCGAGAGATTTGTTTATCTCTGTGTCATTTTCTGGAAAGACCTTTAAGATTTGGTTCATGATAAGAAACCACAACAGGGGAAAACAAACGAAATCGAATGTTATGGTCTTCCTTGCAATATACGAGTAATGCAGTTTTATGCATGTGTTTTAACTTTGTCATTTAGGTTTCTCTCGATGCTTTTGCTTTAAATTCAATTGCGTCATGTAATTTGCGCCATGAGCTTCTTTTTGCTAATATATTATAACTATAAAAAAGCGTCGACCTACAGCCGCGCAGGTTTTGAACAGAAAAACTGGTGGCTCCATAATTTTCCAAGGATGTTTTCCTGTGTCAGTGTTGCAGACGTCACTCTTAGTCTTGAAAAATGGGAAAGACTGACAGAAATCACATTTCTGAAACAATATTCAAAGAACTTCCGTGGAAATTTGGATCAGGAAAAAGAGAAAGGGGCACTTCAATGTATGAAATGGCCTCAAATAAATACTGTTTTAGTCTTTTTGGTAGTCTCTATAGCTAGTAACTTACTTAGTTTAGTCAATTGACTAAATAAACATTATATTGATGAGACTTTTGGCATTAAAATTGAACAAAAGAAAAAATTTTATATGATTTTGTCCGGAAACTTATAAACGGCAGTGTATATTTATGCATATTTTTTTATCTGATAAGGTAGCTATAAACTATAAATCTAATTCATTTTGACCTTTTTTTATTGGAAAACTAAATTGATTTTAATTGAAGAAGTCAAATTGTCCCATTTTTTGACAGTTTTTTCGTCATAAAATTCAAACCACCCTGTGAAATTTAACCAAAAGCTTTTCAGGTGATCTTTATGCACACACGCTTCGAATGAAACCAATTTGGCATCGATAGCTTGATTTGTTCTCGAGTTAGGCTGTACGAAAGAATCCGCACAAACGTACGTACGTACGTACGTACGTACGTACGTACGTACGTACACACACACACACAGACATCTTTCTAAAAATGATGGAATCCGACTCCTGGGACCGCCAAACGTGGAGAAATGTAAAAATTTTGAATTTCGAAAATCGGACCGATTACAAGAACTTCCTGATGGGAAGTTAATAAAGTATTTTTAGTTAAGAGGCAAACGTTTTTTTTAACTTCCCATCATGAAGTTCTTGCAATGGGTCCGATTTTTGGAATTCAAATTTTTACATATCTCCTCGTTTTGAGGTCTCAGTAGTCGAAATCCATTACGCTTAGAAATATGGCCGTGTATGTGTGTTTACGTACGTTTATGCCAATTCTTTCGTAAAGCCTAACTCCAAAACAAATCAAGCTATCGAATCCAAGTTGGTTTTATTCGAAACGTGTGTGCATAATGATTGCCTTGAAAGTTTTTGGTCAAATTTGACAGGGTGGTTAACATTTTATGACGAAAAACTCTCAAAAAAGGGACAAGTTCACTTCTTCAATTAAAATCAATTTATTTTTTTCAAAAAGCAAGGAAGATAGATCGTGGCATCCAAAGATTTAGTCTGTTTACTTCTATTGTGGTTTCTTATAAAGGACTAAAATCTAGAGATCTTTCAAGAAAATGGCATAGAGATAAACAATCTCTCGAAATCGGCTTGGAAACAGCTATTAAAATCTAAAAAGAAAACTGGACTGAATGTGATCTTCTTTAAGCCGCATGGAAAAGAAAGAAAAAGAATCAATGCTGAGTAGTTCCTGGCTCGGAAGGGAGAGCTGGTGGAAATCTCTAGACTGAAATTATGTACTTTTGAATCTTTTCTAGAAGAACATAAAGATAATCAAAATTTAATAATCAGAGCTATGGTAAATATCTTTTAAAGAAAAGCAATGCAACAAATTTGATGAAATTAATATGGAAATAATTTGGAAACTACATTTTACAGGGAGTGATCTTTCTGCATAAAAAAGCAGAGAACCAGGCACCAAATTCCCTTTTGCTCATTTCAAAAACTTTTTCCTTGAATAGCACTTATCATAATAATAATTTGTGGGTGAATGTTTCAGTGAGAGCTTAGCCGATATTTCAATGAAAATTTTTCTGAGAAAGAAAAAGTCAACAAAGAAATTGCAGAGTTCAACCGAATCAGACAAATTTTAATTCCAAATACAATCCAGTTCCAGTTATGATGAGCGACTTAGCTCGAATTACTGGAACCTTAAAAGCTTGCAAAATGTTATGCTCTTGGAACTTACCTACATATGCATTATTTCTCAAGGGAGACTTTGTCCTTGGAGTGCCATATTTCATGTGTTTATATTTTATTTATTTTTTTAAGGAAACGAGTAAAGCTTTTTGAGTGCGGTTTTTTTCTTGCTTTTATTCTTGATATACAGCACGATAAATTTTTTGTTTTTGATTGCGGCCGTTGCAGCTCCGCCAAAACAGAACAGCGAGAGGTAAACGACTGACATACTGCCCCTTTGATCTTTGTTGATCTGAAACACAAATTCAAAGCACATAATCAATCTGTGACCCTTTAGTCATGGAATGACGGATGGGTTTATCTTTAGTACAAATTTCGGAAAATGGCAGCTATTTAATGCAAAAATGTATCTATCGAAAAAACGATCCGTCATTCCGTGAAGACATATTTTCTGAGTATACTCTCAAAATTTCAGGTCGATATGTTAATTACAGCGGTCAGGAGAATGTAAGCCTTTTTTGCTGCGTCGGTCACCTGCCTCTCCGCGCGCTCGATCCTTGCTTTCTCTCGTGAATGGTCAGATCGCGCTGACGGTGTCAATTTCAAACGCGTTTAAAATAACGTCAACTTTCGACTTTTTTGAAAATTTCAAGGACAAAGTCTCCCTTAATTGACCAAATGAAATTGTCCCTTTTTTTGGTAGTTTTTATGTCATAAAATTGAAGCTACCCATTCAAATTTAATCAATTCATGTGGCAAATATGCTTCGAGTGAAATTTATTTGGATTCGATAGCTTGATTTGTTCTCGAGTTATGTGAGACGAAATAATTCGCACATACGTACGTAAAGACACACACACACAGTCTGTTCAGCTTTTGACTGAAGAAAAGATCAGAAGAGTTGCTATTCAAATCCTGCCGTCAAGCAATTGATCCGCTGAACCCTTACTGGGACAAAACATCACAATTCACGGCTATTAAGTTGAGGTTGTTAAGGACTATATTCGCTACAATTATAAGCTCCAAAAATGGCACCTTGATTGAGAACAGACTAAAACTCAGCCCATGCTATGAGGCTTATGAGACAAAAGACCAACCGATGTCAGAAACCTTGGACGTACCAGTTTAAAGTAGCGTGCCCGAAAGCTTGTCAGCTCATGGCTTCGATCTTCCATTCTCCATGAATTCGTGATTGGTGCATAGTGCGGTAGTTAACCGTCCATTTGTACTGTCTATGAGTAGTCTTTAAAGACCTCTTCCAGGTCATTATCTGTGCTGAAAGTGTCACCAAATTTTCGAGAATTTCGAGAATAAAAAATTCAACTCTGTTTTCTGAATAGTTATGTACTGGGTGCCCGTGGTAAGTGCGACAAATACTGAGCATAAGGACTCAGGATCAGATCCATCTGGCACTTTTTCACGGCCCCACCTCTCGCGAGTGACTTACAATCTCGCCGATGAATACAACTGTCAAGAAAGCGCTTCTAGAGCCGTTCCGAGTCACCAATAACCTGTAGGTCAAACCACCGCCATTTGTGGAAAATGTTAGACGCACACACAAATGATGAAAAGTTGGGCCACCAATTCAGTTCAGTTTCTTCAACCAAAATAGAGCTTAAATCTATCACTGCGCACAGAGGCTTACATGGATGATTTCGTCAACTTTTGCGAACATGACTTGCGACAACATCTGAATCTATTTGTGGTTCACTGGTCTATTTATGTAAATTTATGAGAAAAAATTAGCATGATTTTCGTGTTAATAAAAATTGTTAAAAAGAAACCTTTTACATGATTTTTATGGGTTCCAATAGTTAAATACTTTGTATATCACGAAAGATGCTCACCTTTAGCGCAGACATATCATAAACAAATAAATTCACACTCGCCGCCGTCACCGTCCCAATGGCAGAGCTCATCTACCTCATCTCCATTCTAGGAGAACGGCAAGCAGTTAAACCTGTCTGCCGGTGGGTAAATTCCCATATAGCATCCCTAAAAAGCGTTGCCATCTAACGTGCTCCATAAGTATACAAAATTTAACGATTCGAGCGGAACGAGTTTGACGTGTTTGACATACGATATTAAAATAAAAGGTCTTCCCCAATGGCATTGGGCTGCGATTCAAAAGAACAATGTTTGAAAATTTGGACAACCGTTAAGCGAGTCAATAAGAATTTTTAGCGATCCATAAATGTCGTTGGCAGTGGGGAAGGAGGTCGCTTTTTCGATTCTAAATTTATTCCGAATGGTTTTTATTGCACATTTTGAGTTATTTTTAAGATTTAATTTTGCGGTGTGAGTTTCTTTTATGAGGCTCTGACCACTCCTTTGGTATTTTGAATTTTTTGGTGGGGCAAAGGTTCTTTGTAAAAAAGCAATTAAACACTCGCTAAACAAATGTGAGAGGTGTGCTCGAACGTTGGTTTAAAATATGTCGAATATTTGTTGAAGGTTGCTCAGGTGGCGCAAGTGTCAGTTTTGTTTTAATATTTGCAAAGGTAACATATAGAAGGGGAACATTCGCGACTTGGAATAATGCAACTTTATGAAGACGATGTACAAGTCTATCTCTCGAGAACTATCAGACTTGTAGATGAATTGTAATAATATCTTTTAAAATTACATGAAAAAACGAACAGATCCCGCAATTTGTCTTAAATTCCGGAAAACTTCAGTTTGTGAAAAGTGGTAAAGATTGGACGAAAATACGAAGGCCATCCATCTCTAGTTTTTAACCTGAAGCTCCAAAGCTAAAAATGTACTTATTGTTTCTAGCTATATCAATAGTAAAACAATTGATATTGCAGCCGATGTTTTCACTAAATGCAATGTTGCAATTTATAAAGTAAATCTAAACTGCTGGAGAGGTATACGGCTTTAAGACATGAGTTTCGTATTGCTGCTAACAAGGTTTGAACACGTCCCTGAATAAGCCTGAACATTTTTAATATGCTTTTCAAAAAATATTTTGAACTTTTATTTTTGTTCCATCTCCAAAGTAAGAAGTTGGGGTCAAGTCGACTGCATGTACACCGACTTCAGTAAGGTATTTGATAAGCTTTCCCATAAGCCAATAGCTTTTATAATGGAAGCCCTTGGTTTCCCTGCATCCTTTGTGGAATGGATATGCTCGTATCTTGGCGGGCAAACCTAGTGTTATTTGGGAGATCAACCTCTAAATCAATTCATGCTACCTTAGGTGTGCCTCAGGGTAGACATCTAGGTCCTCTGTTATTCATTATATCTATTAACGATGTTGTTAGTGTGCTCAAGTACTCTAGAGTTTTAATTTATGCCGACGACCTAAAAATATTTAACAGAATTAACAATCTTTCAGAATGCTAGGCTTTGCAGGATGACTTTAATTCCTTCGAAAAATGGTGCTCCAACGATAGCCTATCATTAAACATTTCTAAATGTTTAAACATGCCCTTTTCTGGAAAGCTTAACCCTCTGACCTCTGCGTACACCTTAAATAGTTCTGCGCTGGTCAAAGTTAAACTGACAACGGACTTAGGTGTCAGGAGTAAAGAATTTCAATATCCATTAATAACAAGTACCCTGTACACAACATTTATCAGACCACAGCTTGAATACGCTTCAAATGTGTGGTCACCGTACTACTTAAAAAATTTTGACCGTATCGAGTCCGTACAACGCAAATTTGTTCGTTTCGCACTTCGGCATTTATCATGGACTGATCCTCTTTGCCTTCCACCTTATAAGGACCATCTTCTTTTTATCGGCCTTGATTCCTTGCAAAAACGTCGGGAAGTTTGTGATATTGTGTTTTTGCATCAGCTTATAGCCGGTAATATTGACTCATCAGCACTTCTTAACTAAGTAAATTTAAGTGTTAAGTCATTTTATTCCCGAACAACTTAACTTTTTGACATTAAATACCACCGTACGAACTACGGCTGCAATGAACCCCTAACGCGGATGTCAATACAAGCTAATGTTAACTGTCACACGTTCGATATTGTTTCTAATAAACTGACACTCAAACGTAAACTTTTTGGAGGTATCCGTTCTTAACATGAATGCTTCATATTTTCAATTTTGCTTTATTTTTGTTTTTTGAAGTTACTAGTCAATTAGCTTTTTGCATTACATTTTTATGTGTATTTATAAGTGGTATTAGGTTTACTAACAACAATCAAACCATCACTTAGATTTTATTGAACTTTGAATATGAAGTAACACGCCAACAACTCTAAGCCGTCTACTCTTTACGGCTGTGGAGCTCACTCCCTCTTTATATAAGGAGAATAAACAATAGGCATAGCTTATTTTTTTAGCGGAATAATGTAAAACTGAATGAAAATTGGATTTAAATTTTTCAATTAATTTCAATTAATTTTAAAAACATGAGTTGTAAACTTTAATTAGTTGTATATTTTTTTTATTTTATAGTTAATTTATTAATGAAGAGTGAAAATTGGCTTTGAATTTTTTGAATTTATAATTTTAAAAACATGAGTTGTAAACTTTGATAAGTAGTATATTTTTTTATTTTATAATTAATTTATTATTTAATATTGTTTTCATTTTAAAAATTGAATTTTTACTTACATATGTTCTTTGTTAAATTGTTCGACCTTTGAAGTCTTAATTTATCAATTACAAAATTGCAATTACTTTTTTAAACAATTATTTCAAAAAAATTTTAATTTTTATATTTATTTGTCAAATTTATTAATAGTTTAATTTACTTATTAACTAGATAACTTAATTTTTTACAATTTTAATCTTGATAAACTGTAGCATTTATTTAAAAGACAGAGACAGTGTAAACGTGTGATATAAATCTAAATCTAAATCTAAAATTAACTTGTACCTGGCAATCCAGAGTCTTAGCAGATGCATATCATGGTTGATTCCAGCTAAACACGTACGAGATATCATCAGCAAAACCTTTAAACCTAGCTACAAAATTGAGTTCGACTGAAAATTGAGTTCATATAAATTAAGAACAGTAAGGGACCAAGCACTGAGCCTTGTGGAACCCCAATATTGGCTTATAATGTCCCCAATTTTGTCGAACTGCATCCTTTCTAAGAAAACCTGTAAGATACAAAATGCACAAAAGAATCGTGTAATCCACCGTGTCAAAGGCTTTCGTTATGTTTGCAAAGCGTCCGGCGCAAGTTTCCTTGTCTTCGATTCCCTGATAAATAAGCTGACAAAAATCTATAAGGAAATCTGCGATTGAATGGTTTACATTAAAACCAAATTGAATTTCGTTAGAAAAGTTTATTTTGTTAAGAAAGCTCAAAACTCTGCTTTATATAGCTTTCTCAAAAATGTTATATATAGTATTGCAAAGAGCAAGGAGGTTGGTCTGTTATTCATTTTGTCGTTCCTTTTTAAAAATACAAATTACTTTCGCTAATATTAGTAATATATGAAATGAGAAAATTCTTAAATTGAGAGGGTGAGCTAAGGTATTTAAGATTTTCTTTAGAGCCATTTCGAGCCTCCGTTTTCGAGGACCGGATTGGCAACACGGTCATTGTGCAGGTTCCACGAGTCTTAAGTGCCCCCTCAAATTGATGAAATAGCAATGGAGAACTTATGGCTCTACAGTCTTCATAATACCTGAACACTTTGCTCGCCTTCAAGAGGTTATGACTACTTTTATAATGCAGGTTGTTCTTCAGCGATTAGGAGAAGAATGGAAAGATTGTGTAGTTGATTGAAAGTTGATGTTTTTTGGTTTCAATTGATCCATGGATGGAGTATGAACAGGGACGGAGAATTTGTTATCGACTAACAATTTATTCGATATTCTAGAAAACTGTAGCCTTGACAGGAGAGCCATTGTCATGTCATATTTTATTTGAAAACACGAACTAAGAATTTCGGCAGTTGATACAGTAACCGTAAGTCAGACTATTATCGCTGGTGCAATAATTCATTGTCGTTTATTTCGATTTTATTCAGCATTCGAGCCTGCGACCTTTCAATTGATCCAATAGAAAAGCAGACGCTTAACCAAGTGCGCAACCCAGAAGTAGGTGCTGAGCCGCAAGATGTCAGGTTATTATACGAGGTCATTGATAAGTTTAATCAGAAAGTTTTCGAATTGGATAAGTCTGCCCCATTTTACAGGACCTCACTTATATAGAATTCTGGAGTTTTAAATAAACGAAAACTCAAATCCTTTCCACCATTCGCAAGCACAGTCTAGATAAGGAAAGTGCAAGAACTGATCTTTTCAACGGCATTGAATTGGCTGTCATGAAATAGTTCTTTTGCCATGGCAAACGCCACTTCGGCCCTGAAAAAGGCAGAATCTATTTGCTTTTTAAAATGTTGATATTGATCTTACTAAGCGCCATGATATCTGACTACGCTTCGTTTCACCAGTGGCTATCTGTGTTATCTCAAGTTAGAAATGTTTTGCCAATGATTTCTGGTATCCCTACAGTCCTCAGATAACGGAGTCCTTAAATACGCTTTTAGAATTGATTTTCTACTTACTGTACATGCACCCTCCAAATCTTCTTACTTACGCTGAATCTTATCGAAGTCATGCTGCAAAAGTTTGAACATAATTTGTGAGTTATCAAGAAAATTGTGTCAGTGAGTAAATAAAATCGGTGTGCAATCAGCACCCTGTGGCAGGCCCTTGTTAATATAAAAAGTTCCAGTCCTTTTTACAAATTCATTCTTCACAATACGAGTTAACTCTTTACTTAGCATTCTACAGCCGCATATACAGCAGTAGACTTGTGGGCTTACTAGTAGAAGGTAAGCATATGTCAAGGGTCCTTTGCATGTCAACCAGGCAAGCACTCACGCGAGAGTGGACATTTTGAAGAACGCTTTTTTGTTTTGATTAAGCTATTTCCACTATCCGACATGACATGCCAAGTTGGTGGGTTTTTAGGGTTTTTTTTTAAGTCATTTGAAGTTTTTGAGAACAGATCACAGAAAGCTGTTAAAACAAGAGTATGACGAACTGGTTACCCGAAGCTTTCACCAAAACAATTGCAAATTCGGTTAAAAGAGCCCAAATGTTCATCAGCGGTGACGGCTCTAATTCGACCGCTATCATCTTTTAGAAGTAAGACAAAAAATCTAAAGGTCCAAGTTAATTTTAAAAGAAAATTTGTGAAACTACGTGGTTGTGTTTAAATTTTAGGACAGGAGTGTCTTTTGGGCCACCCTATTCATTGATGACCAGATTTATATAAAATCGAACTCTATTCCAATAAACATCAAAGACGTTTCTTACAGGAAAGCCTCACTCGACAAACTATTAATTATTTGCTTACCAACATTAAAGGTACGCGTTTGCACCTAAAGCTGTCTGCAGGTTATAACCAAATTGCTTATTCTCTTCCCATTGGCCATCACCCACCATTTGAATTGAGTTTTTCAGCATCATTACCCTCGTTTCGGTCTCTATGGGTTTTTCGTACATATTGACGACTGCGACGTTAAACGGTGAAGTATCTACGGGCTTATAGTGAAAGGTTACTCAGTTCCCTGTTATGCGGTGTAGCAGTAAGGCTGGAGGTTTTAATTTCCCACGAGTAATGCCACATTAAGTGGTAGCGCATTAGTTATGGCCACGGGTGTTGCATAATGAAGCAACAGCTTGCGGCTTAGCAAGTTCGCTTCTGCCGTTGTTTGCCTTGTGTTTTTTTTTTTTTTTGGATTTAATAATTAAAAATTTGTAAGCTGTTAGCCTTTTTGATGAACTTTTTTACTCGCAATGGTGGTGTGCAATGTAATACGTTGATTAACTTGTTTTATGAAATATTAATCCTGGTGAAATTACCGTTACACGGTGTTGATTTTGTGGGAGTAATTTATTTTATTACCAATTGCAGTTAAAAAGTCGGTCAGCTTGTCTTAAGCAAATTTACAGACACAACTCGTAGGCTGAAGACTGCAAGATTTTTACTGCAAAATGATGGCTTGTCTGGCACGCCCAGCAATAAAGGCGGCTTCAAAAGGTGTTTGAAAATACCGAAAGTTTTACGATTTTTTAAAAGTATAAAACAAAGTCGTACCATTGCTCATACCAAGCAGTCGTATTTTGCATAGGATGCTTTCTTTTAGACAAAAACAGAAAACCCACAGGGTGTGGGTTTTTAATGTACGAATCAAAATGGGCCTCACAAGATGACAAGATGTCAAAAAAGCCCAAACGAATTTAAAAACAACTCGAGGGCAATTGGTATGAACTTATTTGCATTCATATAATTCGCGGTATCTTTTTCAACTTATCCGACATGAGCTGATGTACATGCTATCGCCTTTTTCTTGGATCAGAAATCTCCTCTGTACTTAATGTAATGTAGTTTTAAGTGAAACATGGGTATTGAGCAAGGTTAGTATTTGGTTTTGCAGGTAACTAACTTGTGAGTCTGAGGAGGTCATATAATATAATTGCTGCCAATTAACTCTCAGGATATCTTCCTCAAAAAGGTAATAATTTAAATTTTTAAAATCCCTGTATGCGTAGATTTGTTCCTGACTACACTTTGATTTTTTAAATATCGCGAATATTAAGTCATGTTTGGAAAAACAGGGGCGGAAAGTTGATCATACAAAAGTGTTACAATATTGTCATTAACCAGGAACAAGTCTCGCAGGTTGCAGGTTTTGGAACTTAATTGTTAAGAGAAATTAAATTTAACGTCAACAAATGTTGCAGAAGCTTCATTGCATCATTGTATTTTTATTTCTTGTATGATGAACGTATGGAACATAGTGTCCTTAATTTAATTGCAACTAATGGGAGTTTTTTTTAAGATGGCTGTATCTAATGTATTCGTATTCGTTCTAAAAATGTCTCTTGGCAAAGGTGTTGGTGCGCAGTCAATAGAGGAGAAAAGTTTTCCAAACTTGGGGACGCCATGGAGAACAAGATCAGTTGATAGTTTTTGTCGTTGAACACGGTCTAGATTTCTGCGTAGCGTTAAGATTTCAGTCTCTAGTTCTGAACAGGTGACGGGTTCGGAAGTTTGCTCAATTACTTCAACACGTACTGTCAGGGCAGACACAGTTCAATTGATATCTTCGAACCGACGATTGTTATCGCGTACAATGCTGTCCAGTTTATCTGCTAGGTTATTTTGCAGCTCCATAATGGGAGATTTTGGTTGCTCATTGTGTTTATCAAGCCGATTATTCAGTCGCATCTCAATTTTCTCCAATACGTCACCTTTTGAAGTTGCACTTAGCGTGTGAATTTTCGTGAATGGTTGTTGTATTGGCGGTGGATTTGACAGTAGATCTTTGTTCCCGCGGGATTTGTTAGTCGGACATAATGGGCGGTAAAGTGTACGATACAAATGGTGTTGTGACCGACAAAAATTTTTCAACACGAAGCGCAAGAAAGGCAAATGAAAGTAACTTGATAAAAAATAGTGCTCCACTACTAGAACAAGCAGTTTAGAAGCTATTTGTAGAATTTGGAGAATTTTGCCACAAAAAAACGCGTCTCTATTTTGACAACTTCATTTGCTGACGTTTTTTTACAGGACAATAAGAAAACGCGGTTAAGTAGAGAAAAATTAGCCCCTTAAACATTCAAATCACTTTGAGAGATCGAAACAGCAACTTCATTATCGATTACAGGTTGTGTTGAATAAAATCAAGTGGCAATGCCTTTTCTGCATATGAAGTGAGCAGCACTAGTCTGGCTGACTGGCCTTTGAAAAAAAATTCAATTGACGCGTTCACTCACCTAAAACAAGTAACAAAGGTTTGTTCCTAGAGAATTTAGTGTTACAGCTTAGCTGCTATTAAAATGGGACTTGTTATATTTTTAAATACCCGTCAGGAAGTTCTTGATGGACTAGGCACCTTAGTCGAAAAATAATTTGTATTGGATATTCATCCCTTGGATAGCATGGACAAGTCTTCTTGTCTTCTGAGCTGTCAGCCGGTCAGATATCGGCTTGAAACACTTTTAAAGAATGTCCTTAACAGAGTCGAAGGCAAATTAAGACTCGATATTGCGTATCCTTTTTATACTTGTTGTTCTAAGAACAACTTTTGTCTTTTCGTATTCAATTCTTCTAAATGCACCATTGACTGTTTGTTGTGTTATTCCAGTTATGTTCAATCTGATCTGATTTATTAAAACTTTGAGCTTTAAAAGATTGCTTCGAGAAATTTGTAAAACTTCGTTACTGAATTTTATGATTGTCAGGGATGCCAAGTTTTGGCATGAGTCTTAGGAACTTGTCTCCATAATCGTTGTCATTGGCGGGCTAAAAATCAATTGACAGGTCTTCAACATATAACGGGGTTTTCAACAGGGACGCTACAAAAGTAGAGCGACCAACAACGCCATATTTCTTGCCGCTCTTTTGACATTTCTCTTCAGTAAGGTATACGAGCCAACAATGAGTCGAAATTATTAAAATTTACTACCGAAATTCGGAGTCAGTGGCTTCAACGTTAAGAGCGCTACGTCCAATTTGGTCGTCATAATCGTCCTAGCAGATCAACAATTGAGCTTCTAGTGGAAAAATTTTAATCCACAGGCACAGTACAAAATGTTCCCGTGTCAGTGAGACAAAGAAGTGCCCGTAGTGTCGAGAATATTGCTGCCGCTGAGGCTTCAGTTGCAGAAAGCAAAATAGTGTCTCTCACACGTAGTTCTCAATCGTTGGGCATCTCTGTGACGTCGGTGTGGCGAATTTTGTGAAAAGATCTTGGCCTACATCCTTACAAGATTAAATTGACGCAAGAACTGAAGCCGCTTGACCACCGGAAGCGTCGTATGTTCGTGAATTGGGCTGAGCAACAACTTTAAAATGATTCGGATTTTCATCGAAAAAACATCTTCAGCGATGAGGCTCATTTCTGGCTGAATGGCTCCGTCAATAAACAGAATATGCGGAATTGGTCAGGCGGCAATCCACACGTACTCCATGAGTCATCATTGCATCCCGAAAAAATTACGGTTTGGTGTGGTTTATGGGCCGGCAGCGTCATTGGGCCGTACTTCTTCCGTGATGATCAAGAACAGCACGTTACTGTGAATGGGGATCGCTACCGTTCAATGATAACCGAATATTTTTAGCCCCAATTGGAAGATATGGACTTGGAGGACATGTGGTTCCAACAGGACGGCGCCTCAAGCCACACAGCGAATTTCACAATCAATTTATTGGAAACCAAGTTTGGAGAACGTCTTATCTCACGAAATAGTCCAGTCGCTTGGCCGCCTCGGTCGTGCGATTTGACGCCTTTAGACTATTTCCTGTGGGGCTACGTCAAGTCTTTGGTCTATTCCAACAAGCCAGCGACGATTGATGAACTTCGTACGAATATTGAACGTGAAATTGCAACAGTATCGGCCGATTTATGTTGAAAACTGTCGAAAATTGGGTTCAGCGTCTGGACTTCTGCAAGCGTGCCCGTGGTGGCTATACAAAAGAAATCGAATTTTATATATAATGGCATCGAACGTCCTTTCAGAGGAATAAAGAATTTCATTGATATCCAAAACCGTTTTTGTTTTATTTAAAAAAAACTTTTGTAGCGCTCTTATTGAAAAACCCGATACTTCGAGCTCCTGTGCTT
The DNA here is from genome assembly GCA_963555765.1 of Orthonevra nobilis. Lineage (NCBI taxonomy): Eukaryota > Metazoa > Arthropoda > Insecta > Diptera > Syrphidae > Orthonevra > Orthonevra nobilis. Next base: position 12,045,369 of record OY743225.1, read on the forward strand.
TTGAGCCCATAAGACCTATCAAGTTCTTATTATTCTTGAACCGGGCAAATCACGATGGAGTTTCCTTCAAAGATCATTACCCAACCTGACTAGGTCAGCTCCACCATCTGTAGAGAAGTCTGTGCCAGCAGTCTGATCTTTGGTCTTTCAAACGTGTCTTTACTGTCTACCTTAACCCATGCAGGCTTCAGTTCTGAGCATAAAACCTGGGGATATATTCATTTAACTTGTTGATAAAACTTAGGAATGTCATGACTTTCATTCCTTGCTAGGAAGCCGATGTTCATCCTTGATCGTAGAGCTCAAGGCCTTACGAATTGCAATACAGCGTTTCCTGCTTAGCTGCATGGACGTCAAACCTGGTTGTTAGTTGTCCAAGTCCTTGTTAGCTCCTTGCCTTGTGCGCCTATTCAGAATGCTTGAAAAGGGTCAAGGATCGATCACAACGTGAACAATTTGGTTGATGATTTCTTGGTCTTGTGGAGGTTGAGTTTTGAGAAGCCGAGAAAGGTTTTAAGTTTGCGGTATTGCCGGAAGATCGTTTCGAGGAGCTCATAGAAGCTTTCCTTGATGGCGTCATCCTTACCATTTTTTTTAATTACAGCTGCCAAATCACGCAATACTTTTTGCGAATTTAATTTCGAAATACAAATAAGATAAATTTCTTGAAGGAACCTTGAAGCTTTTGAATAAATATTTCGTTGTACTTTTTTAAGCTGCTGTTGGTTCGCTTCCATAGTAAAACTACGAATAAAGAAAGGTGCTTTCAAGGAGCAGCTCGTTTATCAAAGAATATAATTCACTTAGTTTAACATAATTTTTTTTTGGCTCAACCTTCCGCGTGACAGTTGGCATGGGACAAGCATCGCAATCGTTACACTGGCTTCGGTGATGAATTTAATTAAAAAGACGCCAGCTTCTTGAGTTATCTTAATGGAAAACCTGAAATTTCAACGTGTGCATCCTTAGTAACCTGATGTGTCACATTACATGTTCTTGTCTAACATGCCTCATTCATAATACACGGCTGCATCAAGATGAGCACAGAACAGAGCAGCAAGTCACGTATCTCTTTTTTTTTTTACTTTATTTATAGTCGCCATAAATGCCATCTTTCTTGCTATTTCAGCATCCGTGATCTCTAATCTTTGAGAAAAACGAAGAGAAAAAATTGACTTAATAAAATCTACAACATACCAAACAGAATCCCACTTTACCCAAAATTAACAAGCTCTCATGAGCGCCCGCCTTTGTCTGATGAACGTGCACACAATTCGCCGAAAGCAACCACAGACCATTTGCCATTTTCAGACACATTCCTAAGATTAGAATAAAAAGATACAAAAATAGTTATGGTTATCATCTCAGCAGTTCCAACAACTTGAAGCTTATTACTGCTTTGATGACTTCAGTGCTTTGTTCTGTCTAACCAGTCGCGTCAATCGCACTTCTATCTCCTGCAGTTAAATAAATTGTAATTAATTGCTGAGACAAGGTGGTACTTCTTTGTATCTAAACCATAAATCATCGCAGTATGTTAATCTCGACACCCCGAGCGTGAACGCTGGTTGAAAGTGAACAGGTATTAGAAAGGAAGCAAATCCTTTGCTGCCATCTTTGTCTATAAAATATGGCAAGCAAAGTTTACTTCTATTTCTGTCTGATCTTAAACAATTCTACTTTCCGTTTTGCATACATTCACCGAAAAGTTGTTTCATTAAAATACTTTACTACTCGGCCTGACACTCGATTAAGTCTATCGACCTCCATGGCTGCACTGGTGAAGTACTATATGACAAGAGCAACGTTGTCCAATAAAATAGCTAGTTTTTTAAAATTTATGCTTCGGGTATCCGGAAATTGTTGCAATGTCGCAGCATTGACCACAATGTGAGGCAAGGAGGAGAACCTGATACGTTGACATTAACTGGGCAAATAAATTTGACACTTTATAGCCCTCAAGGGGGCAGCTAGTGGCTAACATGGTCCAAGGTACCGATCGTTTGTGTTTGTTTAGCCATGCAACTATGCTGATGGTATAAAACATTAATGCCGGTGATGCATGCCATTATAACTAAATTGGATTGAGGTATCGATTAATTTGGTGTTTTTGAAATTCTTAAAAATAATGCAGACTTGCATTTCTTTGCATACTGATATAAAATAATCACGTCCTAAAAACGTTCTTGGTTGCTTGGTCGAGTTTGATGCGGGTTATATAGTTTAAAGGAATACTTACAGATACTTTCTCTTGGCTTTTCTAAAGGAGGAGAAAAAAAAATGATTTCTGGCTTGAAAACGCTTACCCAAAATTCTCTTAGACAAGTAGCGTAGGTCGAATGGTACTAAAAACCACCACGAACGAGTACGCCTCACGAAACGAAGGTTCCGTACAAACTTGACAATATGTTCAAAGAGGTTCGTATTTTTAAAGTTTGCGGATGGAAAAGAAAAGGATAGGATCTATTTCTTTCTGGTTAATATATGGATTCAGAAGGATCAGATTCAGTCCAGTTTTCTTTGAAGATTTTTAAAGCTTTTTCCAGGCCAATTTCGAGTAATTGTTTATCTCTTTGCCATTTGCTGGAAAGTCTTCTAGATTTTGGTTCATGATAAGAAACCACAAAAGTTGTAAACAATCAAAACCTCCGGATGTTATGATCTGCCTTGAAACACTTTTTTATATACGAACGTGTTTTAAAATTGTCATTAAGCTTTTTCTGAATGCTTTTTGTACGAAATGAATTGCCTCATGCAAGTTGCCCCATGAGTTGTTTTTGCTAATATAGTTTAGCGATAAAAAAGCGTCAAGCTTCAACAGGTTTTGAACAAAATAACTGCTGGCTTCATAATTTTCTAAGGCTCATTTTTATGTGTCAGTGTTGTAGACGTCATTCAGAATCATGAAAATGAAAAAGATTCCTAGAATTCACGTTTCTAAAACAATTTTCTATGCACTGTCGTGGAAATTTGGATTGAGAAAATGAGAAACGGGGGCACACCAAAATATGAAATAGCATCAACTTAATACTGTTTTAGTTTTTAACAAAGTCTACGTAGATAATAACTAAATTGATTTTAATTAAAGAAGTGAAGTTCTCCCTTTTTTTGACAGTTTTTTCGTCATAAAATTTTAACCACCCTATCAAATATGGTATAACCAAAATTTATTGTATTTTCAGGGATTCATTTTTGCTTCGAAACTTATTTGGATTCGATACACACACTCACAGACATCTTTCTAAAAACAATGGAGCCAACTTCTGGGAGCTCGAAGCGTAGAGATATGTAAAATTGAACACCGAAAATCGGACCGATTACATGAACTTCCTGATGAGAAGTTAAAAAAAGAATAGAATAGGATTTTTCTCATATTTCAGGGTTACAGACTTTTTCACATTTCAGAAATAATTCTCCAAGCTCTGCCGCGGAAACATGCATCAATAAATAGAGAAAGATGCTCATCAAAATAAGAAATGGCCTCAACTTAATACTGTTTTGGTAGGAACTCGAAAGACAGGTTCGATCAACAGTGTCCAACGCCGAAAGGTAAATTAAGAGAAATCTTACAAGAAGTCTTGAGATCAATAACATTGGAGAATATTAAGAAGTTTATCGATTTAGTTTCGTTAAAAACAAGGAAGTCAAAAGACTTTAAAGCAGTCAAAAGACTTCAAAAAATTAAAACTGCAATGAAATCAAAATACTTCAACACAAGATTAATCAATGATTTCAACAGACTTCACAGAATTCAAACAGTCTGAAAGTATTGCATTCTTTTGATTACTTCAAGTAATTTTTGTATCATGATTTCAAAATTGATAATGAATAATGTTTTAAACAGAAATTAGACATCGAATTCAATTGATTAAAAACCTCGAAAGATTTTACAGCTCTGGTACGCATAGCATTGGTGCATTGTTTTTAGATTCTCTTTCTTTGTTCTTTCAATGAAAAACAGATTTGATTTAAGTGTTTCGATGCCATATTCTAACATAATATTTGTATCTTAGCAATTCTTAAAAATGGCAAACAGAAGCTTCAAGGCTTTGTTGAGATTTATAAGATTTGATGACAAAACAAGTTGATCCATTCGATGCTAAAAAGATAAATTAGCTCCTATTAGCGATATTTTCATAAATAATAATTATAAATAATTAATAATAATAAATAATAATTTGTAAAAAAAAATGTATACTCCAGGCGAAAAAAAATTGGTGGATGAGCAGCTTATGAGATGAAACTTTCTATCCTCTGAATGGTATTCCATATGTGGGGAAAGAAGGAAATACTGTTGACAAAGGCCTTGCTGATCAAATAGTTCAATCAATAACAGAACCTTTTTATGGATCTCATAGAAACACAGCATTCGAAAACTATTTTACTGACTTGGATTTAGCTCACAAATGGATTTACTGTAGTCGGCACAGTAAGAAAGAACAAAATATTTGTGCCATATTTTGATTCACTAAAAAGCCTACTCTAGTTTCTTAAATAGCTAGATAGATAGATTACTTTATTTAGCTTTAAGATATTTTAACAAAGGTATAATTATTCTTAAAAACTTAATAACATAACTTGATTGTAGTGTAATTTAATAAAGGAAATTAACATCCTTTTAAAGGTATTGATATTATGTTCAGTTTTTAATTTATTTGGCAAACTATTAAATAATGTTTAACCATTGTACAATAGTATATTTTGAGTTCTATTATAAGAGAAAAAAATCCAAGCCTAAAATTATCAACATTTCTTAAAATATATGGTTGAACATCGTCCACATAAACTAATTGGCTTGTTAAATACTTTGGTGTAAGATTATTTTTCATTTTAAATACAAATAAAATTACATTAATTAATGTTCTTTGGTTTACTGTTGACCATTTAAGAGTGTCTATCATAAATCTAATAGGAGTTAATAAATTGCACATTAAAAAATTCTTATTTCCCTATTTTGTAGTTTTTGCAGTCTTTCTTTAAACTGATTTTGGCTTATCAATATGATTGTTGAGCAGTATTCAAAATGGGGTTTTATCATGAAATTATACATTTTTATTGCACTATTTATCGATCATTTTTGCCTGATACGTTTAAAAAAACAAATTTTCTGAGCAATTTTTTTACAAATTTTTATTAAATGTTTATCAAATTTCAATTCTTTATCGATAATAACACTCAAATATTTAATTTCATTTACTCGCTCAATTAAAGCCTTATCAATAATAATATCTTTGTTTGATATTGCATTTATGACCATAGCTTCAGTTTTACTAGTATTAAGTTTTAATTTATTCATTTTTGAGTAATTCGAAACATTTTCTAAATCCACATTTATTTGATTAATACATTCATCCACTGAAGTTCCAGATACAAAAATTAGTGGATCATCGGCGAAAAGCCTGATTTCGGAAAACTGAAGAACCTTCTCTATGTCATTGATATATATGATGAATAGCAGCGCTCCAAGAACTGCTCCTTGGGGTACTCCTAGCTCTACTGCCAAAGATTCTGAGATGTACTCTTCCAGTCGAGTACGTTGTTGTTGGTTTAATAAATACCTGGCAAATCATTTCAGCTCCACTCCCTTTATCCCATATTTTTTTTGTTTTTCAATAAGGATTTGTTTGGATATAGTTTCGAAGGCCCTCTGAAGGTCCAAAAAAACCGCCACTACTACCTTTTTGACATGGACGCATGTTTTCCATTGTGTTACTACCAGATTTGACAGCGACTCACAACAATGTTGTTGCCGGAATCCAGAATGGTATTCTGATATTAAATTATTGTTTTCCATATATTTGGTCAATTGTTTAAAAACTAATTTTTCAAAAATTTTGTTTCCGGTCATTAACATATTTACTGGACGGAATTCCACTGGCTTATCAGTATTTTTTATTTTTTCGATAGGTACTACAGTAGCCTCATTCCAATAGTCAGGAAAAATTCCCGTTCGAAGTGATTCATTGATGATCTGAAGAAAAAAAGAATGAGCAAAAAAAGAATAAATACGTTTTGGTCATATCTACGATTCATAACAAGCCACAAATCAGCACAGGAGATTCCAAAAAGCCAGAAATAATATTGAGCTACAATAAAACAGAGGGAGGGGTAGATTCTCTTGACCAATTGATGTATGCGTATATGCCAAAAAGACGAACAAATTTGGTAGATGTTAGTTCTGTTACCTGGACCAATTTTTACTCTTAGTGGAATGAGAAATACCACGAAAGAAGGCGGTTTTTTCTCGTAAGTGTCACTAAAGCTCTAATAAAGCCGCAAATTGAACGAAGAAGTCGTACTGGTTTATCGACATCTTCCGTAAAGGCGATGTCACATTTTTTACCGCAACCAGACCCATTTTCGGAAAAGTCATCAGTAAGAATAAAAGAAGATGCATAAAAACGTGTCATTTGAATATAATTCGATATTCTCAGCAATGTGTCTATCGGATCGACGATTTTTCGGAACGGACACTGTAGCTGTTTTCCGGCTTAAAAAAAAATCACAATTTCAGCAAGTTGAGGCTCTTCAAAAATAGCTTAGAGTTTGAGGGTTGAATAAGAGAAATGTCCGCTTTTGAGTCTCGTGTGTCCATAAGTTAAAGAGTCCGATTGGAAGAGTGTGTTGAGTTGTTCGGACGGTGTTAAGGTCATAGTCTGGCATGCAGTTTGTTTCAAAAAACCAGTTAAAAACTGTGTTGGAAACTGGATTCAGGAAGTGCAATGATAGCTAGCTTAGCAAGATTCAAGCTCGTCAAGTCTTCACTTCAAAATTATAACTAAGGCTGACATTTCAAGTATGCAGTCGCTTTAGTGAACAGACATAAAATTATCAAATCCATTTAAATAGTTCCCGTGGAGTATGCTTTCATCAAAATACATCATCTTTAGTACCGTTTAACCCGTGTAAATTGTCAAGGTGGCGAGTCTTTGATCAATATGTTAGCAGTATTACGAAATAAGTTACATAGCTTAGTCACAGTGGTATGTGGGACATGATGCAGCCCAGACTCCGTCGTATACTAATTCGTTAGGAATTCCACGCCGCATTAAAGTTCGATATCATAATACAGATGATTGGTAAATTCAGTGCTTAACACCTCCGGATACTGGCGACCGATTCAATTTACACACAAGTGTGATGAATCTCCATTTCAAGGTGTGAAACGAGAATATGAGTTCGATATTTTCCAGATGCATCGACGACAAGGGCCATCGGACACCCTCTGCGTTGGCACGTCGTCGTCGCGCCGTCGCCGATGAGTTACGTCAAAGAAGCATATTTTTTTTTTTTTGGAAACGTTTACAATAATGTCGAAATCATAATATCGACCAGTGAAGTGATTGAACAAACATTTCATTAAATCCTAGACTTTCTGCACCACCCTCACTTTCAGTCGAAAATGCAGCCACAAGTTGAAGTAACCTGCAGGCCGCGATGCATCAGTCTTGCCTTTATGTATCCGTACCTTCTGCGATGGCAAGGAGGAGGTTCAACAACTACGAATCAGAGGTCAAGATTTTCACTTTCTCTCTACAGAGTGTGCGCGCAGACAGGCTATGATCAGAGGATGAGTTGAGTGGATTATTAAATTGAATTATTTCCTGTTGCATCTGCAATCCTCTCTGTTCGATGGTTTTACGATCGAAAGGTTGGCTGATGGGTGAAAACGAAATCTGTTTGGACATGAAGTGTCTGAAGGATTGCCGCTGCCTGCGAAGGGGCTCTGGAAGTACTTTGAAGGAAAACGGAGATTGGTTGCCATTATAATTTTTGTAATTATCATTTGTTGTTGCACGGGATAATGTGATTAAAAAAAATATATATTTCCTCTTTGATCATTTGTTGCGCCGTCAAACATTGTCGGTTATGATGGAAAGAGAAGGAGTACGAGATTTTAAGGTGGCCTCACAACAGGTAGCGTCGCAAAAAAGATAACACAACTCTTTGGACGAATTCTCATACTACAATCTGATACATTTTTACGAAGGAACAAAATGCACGTTCAAAACGTTAGGACCCCTTCTCCACCCAACTACTCACTATTGTATCCAAAATTGTAAAAAAGTACTATGAAATGATTAAGGCACATTTTTCGGAAGATCCATGAGTTTTGAGCTTGATAAGTCAAAAGCCAAAAAGAGGTTTCATTTTTACTTAATAACTTCCTAATAAATTACCTAGTGACCGATATCTTCTTAGTGATGGTCACCTGAGACTATTTTTTCATTTTCTTAAAATTTCATGTGGCTGGATGCTACTGAAACTATATTTAATGTGTTCAGGCATGCAGTAAGTTTATAACCTAATACCTAATAATTCCTTAAGAAACAAGTGAGTATAAATTATAATTTAAAATATTTATAAGTGTCTTGTACAAACGTGGATAGATGTTTAATGGAGATGCGACTTACTTCCTCCTTTGCTCAAAAAGAGGTAAGGTATTGGTTCCAAAAAGAGCAAAAAATATTTATGAAATAAACGAAGGCGGAGAACCTTACACTGATGTTCACTTTTTCGGCATCTGGAATGCTAATCCCTCTATATGATAATCTATCCGTATTTAAGAATTCCTTTTGAAGTTAGGAATACTTCAACAGGATTTACCAAAATGAGTGCCAGTTCTGGGTTTTTTTTTATTTTTTTTTTTTTTTTTTTTTTATTTGACTGACTAAAAAATCAAAACTTTTATTTGCATAACTTGTAAATAACCTAATCCCACATTAAATAAATACTTTCCTACATCAATAATAATGTTTAAAATGGTAAACTAACATGTACACACAAATTTGTTTTATTGTTTTTTAAATTATTATTATTATCATTACCATTTGTATTTTGTTCTACTTATTTAAAGTTTTCAAAAAATTAATGGTTTCTAAATCACTGACGTGTTAAAAAAAGGGATGTCTATCACTTATATTTTTGGCGGTGTCGGCTACTGAAAATATGATGTCAATAACTAAGAAAGTGGGAAACTAAAACTATTTCATGTTCTATTTATTATTGGACTTGCATTTTTCCCAGCTTATTTTGTTAATTAGCCTCAGCCCCAGGCCCACCTTTCGTCTAATTTAATTTCTTACTTCGGTGGTAGTTCAATTTACGATCTATCTATTCATCAACCAACATGTCTGTCAAGCCAACTCAATCTATAGCCAGCGGCCGCCAATCGTATACACTGAAAGGGTTGATGTTCCTTTTTTTTAATTCAAAGCATTTTTATTCAATTCATTAATTTTTCTTACATGCTGGACAAAAACGCTTAAAGCTAGCTTAATTAACTTTACTATGAATGTATAAACTAACCGAAGAAGGGCCACTCTTCGAGCCCTCTAAGCTAAACCTAACAAGTTAAAAATGTGCCTTTCGATTTTTTTTTTTATTCAGTTTTAACAAAAATGTGTTTTACAAAAATTTTCAGAACCAAGAATATCCAAGAATATAACATTTTTGTAATAGGCATCATTCTATAGTACTTAAGTGACTAGTGGCGATGATCCTTCTATTAAATTATATTGATACAAAATCATCAACATTATTAATAACTTGAAAATAAAACTAATTTCTGTTCACAAATGAAAATAAAAATTACTATCAAGTTAAAATGATATAATAAATAATGAAATATAAAATATGTATGTATAATTAAATGGAATAAATATGAAGATAATATAACTATATTATATAACATAATACAATATAGAATATAACTAACACAAAATAAGGATATAGAGCATATATGAAAACTACAACATCACAGTCAAGTGGACAATTTATATTTATATTTAATTTTTAAATTATAATAACTTTTTAAAACTAAGTTAATATATATTTTTTCAAAAACTTTGCATATGGGACTTGGTTTATGGATTTTTATGTTTTTACTAAGCCTAGACTAGAATGATTAACTAAACTAATCTAAGACCTAAAATCTTAATCTTGCTGGTTTCTGTGATAATTCATTCCTGGACGATGAAGATAGCATTCCTTTGACACTTATGTTCAGCACGTAAGAGGAATTCATAATTTTCGATAATGATGCAACAATTGTCGTCGGTAGACCTCGCCTGCGATTGTTTCATTCGATTTTAGCAGATCATAATACACAACCTCCTTCTGGTCCCACCAAATGCACAGCATAACCTTCAGGCCATGAATATTCTGAACGGCCGTCGATGTTGAGGCATATCCGGGGTATCCATATGAGTCCCGACGTTTTGGATTATCGTAATGAACCCATTTTTCATCACCAGTCACGATTCGATGCAAAAAGGACTTCTTTTTCTGGCGTTCAAGCAGCATTTCGGACATACAAAATCGGCGTTGGACGTCTCGCGGCTTCAATTCATACGGCACCCAATGTCCTACCTCTCTGATCATTCACATCGGAAATGGTTTGCTGAGCGACGCCAAGTGATTTTGCAAGTTCTACTTGCATTTGTGACGGATCTTGATCGAGCAATGCCTCCAATTCATGGTCTTCAAACTTTTTCACCTGGCCGGGGCGTTCTTTGTCTTCGGTGGCAAAATCACCATCTATGAACCGCTTAAACCACCGCTGACACATTCTAACGTCTATTGTACAGCCCGGGTAAGCTTCGGTTGCTTTTTTCTTTAAATGAAAGAAGCATATTAAAAATTCCCGCAAATGTTGTTTTGATAGCACGAATGTAAACATTTTACGGCTTTACAAAAACTTGTGTGTTTTCACTAATGACCAATAACCTAGACTGAAATAATTAGACAACGACATGAAGTTTCTGATGTGACAGCTGTCATGGTCAAAATTCACCTCAGAGTAATAGATATGAGTGACACTTTCATTACAAAAATTTTGACACTAGCGAAGGTCGCGACAATTATGGATTTTTCCAAAGTCAAGGAAATAGTTTATACTTAATTTTAAACTTATTTAAATAGAAACAAGTGCTTGAATTCAACTGAGCATGTGCAGTCTTAAACATTACATAAATCGAATACAATATTCGTGCCCACGACTATTCGTTTTATGGAATCTGATCGAAGTTCAGAAAAGTGGGGAGATCAGTTATTACGAAAATGTGAAAATAAAATTGAATTCGCAATACACCACCGGAAACTTATTTCGAGACACATTTAATACACTTTTGAATTCACTGATTTTATGTGAATTCAATGCTGACTCCAACTAACTTCAAGTGAATTTTATTCAAAAGAATGCAATCATTTGACTTAAATGAATAATTATTGAAAATTGTTTGCACCAAATACTCACTGCAAAAGATAATTGGATTTCCTTAAATACCACTCTATTTTAGCAAAACAACGTTAATTAATTTTGGAGGAATTCAATAGACTTATATTTCCAAAAGCTTTACTTCTATTACAATTGCCGTCCACTTAACCAGACTCCAATCCTTGATAGCCATTGCCTTGAGTTCTCTGTCGACCTCCAAACTTTGCAATTCTTGAGTAGCCTATTTTAAAGGAGAATCCCCCAGTAGAATATTGGATCATCAGCGAATAAAAGAACTATCTAAAACTTATCCCGATGAGGGTAACTCATGTGAAATCTTTTTTCTAAATGTTGAACATCACTTGACAGAAAACTTTCAAGTGATTCATTAGCCATCGAAAAAAAATGTTCGGCTAGCAAAGACCTTTTTTATGATTCGAAAAAACCAACAACCAATTTTCTGTTTACTTGTAGGGATTCCTTGCTGTAGCATGCGTCACATGTCACATCACTTGCATTATGTAATAATTTATTACACGCTAAATCCACTAATGTTTTGCTGGCTTTGCCCTCGGGCCATAGCGAATGGCTCGTGCTTCACATCGCACGCTTACTTATCACCAGTAAGTCACACATCTCTGCGAACGACTTTATTTATGTAAATAAACATGACAGTGTTTTTAAGGTGTGCATTCCGCCCAAACCATGGCTGGTAAGTGAGAATTTATCTCGACTTATAATAAATAAACTTTTTGGATATAAATCTTTGTTGCCGGGGTGATTTGTCACAATCCGCAGCAATTGGCTTTGTACTTTATGACTTGACTGTGACAAGCATAATTCGAGGTGTGGCTTAAATTGCGCCGCTTTGGGGAGTGAATAGGAGCACACTTCGTGCCTTCCATTAATATGCAATAAATTATTTAGATTGATGAATAAACGATGTATGAGAGCGGGCAATGGACGCCTCGGGTGCCGTGTGAGCCTCAAAATGAGTCCCAAAGATACAAAATATTAATTTAAGAAATGACGCAACACTGACGACTTTAGTTTCAGCTTCCCAAAAAAGAGTTAGATCTTAAATGTCGATAAAGCCTCCAACCCCTATTTTTTTTTTTGTAAAATTAACGACACATGAAAAAACAGTTGAAAGCGTTTAATTTCGAAGCTGAATTGACGGAGCAAATGTCTGATCTTGCATCCCACGATCGCACAATCGTAACGTTACCATTCCCAACTGCATTTCAATTAAAAATCAAAGCAATATCGATCATATCGATCGTCGAGCGTATGATTTGTCATCAGAGAGACCATTCTTAGTGCACGATGTTGTGCCTTAGCAAGTGTATATCGTAAAGTATGCCCAACTCGTCGTATTAACCTTAATTCATTTGGAAATGTGAAGTGAATGGATCGGTGGTGGTCTGTCATTGCAATTGCCGTAGTTAATTACGTTCTACGCCTTTATCTGGAACACATTCACTTGTTCGGATCCAAATGGGATTCGATGTCTGTCTCTCGAGGATAAGATCTGAAGTCGTAGGTGAGTTTCGTAACAATAAAGTACAGAGATCTACTTTTTTTCAACATGAATGGCAGGCACAATAAGTTTTATGACTAAAGAGCTGTTTTGTTCCTTTTTTTTTTAATAAAAACACTAGTAAATCAAAAACTTAATGGCCAACCATATGGTCGAAGGGCTATTAGGTTATGTCTGATTTGGTGAAAGTTGAAATGGATTTTCTTTGACTTGTGAAAAGTCCGAATGAGAGCCAAGGCTGATTTTTCATTTATTTATTGAAATTATAACTTTAAATTATGATTTTATTTCAAAATAATTAAACAGGGTTTTCAACATTTCTGAAAATCTTAAATTTTAAAATATATAAAATCTTTTATCTTCTATTTAAGTAAATATTATTATAATGATATAAAAATTTTTTATATAAATAAAGAACATAGAAATTAAGATTGCCGATTTAACACGTTAACACGTGGTAAATTTTGGTACTGATGTCGGTCTTGTTTGGTGGCAGAAAACTTTAGAACTAATAACTTCGAAAAAGGTAGAAAAGCTTTTTGAGAATCACTGGTGCTTTCAACGACTGCCATACGGTAGCACTGTGAGCTGTCATAGGTTGTCTCCTCTTGAGATTTACATTTGGAAAACATCAGCCAGAAGTGCCCTAAAAATGCAACAGGCAATGAAATACCAGGTGACCAGACGGGACACTTGAGAATGCTCAATTTCATCACGGATAAGGATAAGAGGATGGAGGGGAATGCTAACTAAGAGGATGGAGGGGAATAGTTTGGCGAGTAAAAGGAACTTTTGTGAGAAGCTTTCGAGAGGTGGACGTCAAAAGAGCAGTATTCTTGCAATAGGTTCAAAGAAGCCGCAGTTTGTGCGATGGAGAGCCACATGAAAGAGTGAGGAGGACCTAAGGTTACGTGGATTGGTGTTAAAAAGGACCATTTTTTTTAAGGAAGGGGAGTCAACTGCATCGGCTAACAATTGATGTTTGAACGGAGGCATATTGTATCTATCTATACAGTGTAAGCCGCGTAAAGCAAAATGGATAAATCTGCTTTGCACTGCTACTATTTTGAGGGAATGTCCTTCATAAAAAGGAGAACAAACTTGACGGACATATTCGAGATCTGGTCGGACAAAGGAGGCATAAGGATTCGAAAACTCTTTCGGACACCACCGTTTTATAAAACCAAGGGTGGATTTCGCTTTACATATAACTCGATCGATATGTGATTGGAAATTGAGTTGCCTGTTGCAGACAGACAGGGGTTCCGTTAAAGGAATATGTACGGGGAGTCTGAGGAAGACGCTTGCGAGAAAAGGTTATAGATTAACATTTGCCGACATTGAGCTCAAGTTGGTTTTTGTTAAACCAAAGGAAGAACCGATTCAAATCATTTTGAAGTAGACTTTGATCGATTGAATATAATATGGGTTAAGAGACTCTCATATTATCAGCATATAGGGACAGGTCACAGTCTTTAAGAATGCATTCAACATCATTGATAGTGAGAATAAAGGTAATAGGTCCGAAATGACACCCTTGAGATACTCCAGAGGTATGGACTCGGAAACTGAGGATAGATAGATAAGACTTTAAACAGGAGATGAAGGATGGAGGAAACCCAAGGGCCTTAAGTTTCAGGTAAATGATTTGATGAGAGATTGGGAAAACCAGCTCCGTATCGCCCTACTGGAGATATTTCTCAGGGCTTTGAGCATTCAATCAAACTTAACGAGGAGAACATTAGAAAGCTCGTGAGCTCCCTCTCCGGTCATTGCCGCTTGAGATCACATCTAGTCAAGTACGTTCACCTAGTGTCAACTACATATTCTTTGTGAATGCCCAGCTCTTATAAAGTTCAGCGGGCGGTCTCATTGGACATGAGACAGTCCACCAGACAGTTCCTCCCCAATGGGGCCTAGATCATCAGTTATCTGTCACCTACTCATTCTAATAAGCACGAACAAGCTACATCTGCTTCAAGTTACGGAGGTTTTGTGTATCCTCTAGACTACTTGATGCTGTAGCGTTAGGCCAAGCCCAAGGTTACAAAGAATATTGGAAATATCACCAAAGCTAAAGTACACAAAATTTCGAATCAAACGGACCTGTAAAAATTGGTAAAACTATTTTATCAACTATTAAGTGAGCCGATGATCTTCACATCATCACATGAATGAGAAGTCCATTATATTGCATGATTACCGCCTTAAGTTCAAATGGTAAATTTTGTGGATTTTGTAGTCTATTGTAGTTTGTAGTCTTCAAAACTAATTATCGAATCACTGAAGATGACTTTCTTAGAAAGTCAGGATTTGTTCCAAACTTCTAAAGAATTCAATCGGAGAAGTATCGACTCCCTAAATGCTCAGGATGCTGAAGTAAGTTTCATCTTGTTAGAGTGTCTGCTAAGGCCTTTTTGCGACATGTCACACAATTCCACTGTTTTATTTTTATATAATCTACTCTCTCCCTTAGGAAGCAGACGGATCAGGATAAGAATGGAATTGGAAATGGAAGTAGTGCTTTGAAACTATTTGATATTGATTTATTTGCATACGCTTAATTCGCAGTATTTTATTCGAAATTAGTTAATATGATAATAATATATAAAAATTTTAATTTTTTGTCAGTGTTTGTCTTCACAACAGAGGCAATGACAAATCTACACTTGCCATTATTTTTGTCAATATGAACTAGCAGTTGATACAGTAACAACTACAACAAGGTCATGCTCTAGGTCAGCTTTGGTTCTGCCTTGTGTTTTTTTTTTTTTTAAATAGTGCTCAAGTGCTCAAGGGATTGGAAGTACCCTTAAAGTTATTTTTTACACAGCACGAGCAGAAGTGGAAGAGAGAGAGAAAGGAGGTACCAGTGTACATTGGTTTTAAATTGTAATAGGTTGCAGCGCAAAGGAAAAATAGAACGAGGTAATGCGTTCCACATGTGCATTGTGCGGCCTATAAGAGAATTTCTAAATTTCATAGTGCGCCCGAAAGTAGGCATTAAAGAATTTCTGGAGTGGCGGAACTTCGACGGAGCATTGGTGGTAGAAAAAGCGATAAAAAGGAGTCAAGCAAGACACATTTCGACGGTGTTCCCGCGAGTGAATTGCTTTCGATATTTTTTCATCGTCTATGAGTTTTATCGCTCGCTTTTGAATTCTATCTAGGAGTTGCAAAGTGGTCTTGGGTGCACCTGCCCAGATGTGAGCGTTGTACTCCATATAAGGCCGAATAAAAGCCTTATAAATTATGGCTAAATCAGAAGGGATAAAGTACTTCTTGCACCGGTTTAGAAAACCTAAGCATTTCGCTGTATTCATGCCAATTTCGAATATGTAGTCATCCCAACGTAGGTTGGAATTGACGCACATACCGAGCATTGACAGCTTTTCGCTTTCTTCGATGCAAGTGTTAGGGTTTCGCTTTAATGACATAAGACAGCATTGGGTTTTGAAAGCATTAAATTCTACTCTGTTAGCTAGTCACCATTTGATTATGCTGTCAATATCAGAATTTAATGAGTTAAGCATACGTTGTAGCTCGATGTCCACGTCCGAAGAGCAGAGGCGTGAAAGGCATATGAGAAACTAAGGATACTGTCATCTGCGATAAGATGTGATAGACAAGAGATCGTCAATGAAAATTAAAAAGAGAGTCGGAGATAAAACTGTGCCTTAGGGAACACCAGCATTTATTTATATGATGAATTTCAGACTTGAAACCGTCCAATGCAATTTGTATCCAATATCTTGCTGGTCACCCCCAGCTTTTTGTTTTGTTAGTGAACTGAGGATTATTCTTACCAAATGTCGGGGAAATTGAACATCCATCAGCATGTAGATATGGCCGCTGATCCAGAAACTGTCAATCGCCTTCTAACTGAAGATGTTGAATTTCGTTCCTGGGTTTATTGTGTAGGCTGTAAGAGTCCTGTGTTGTTTTTGTTTGTTAGCTTTCCTTTTTACTTCCTAAGGCAGCCATCCTGGCGAAACTCAATCCTTGTTTTCATCTTTTCGCAACTTATTTTTTTGAGAACTTGTGTTGCTCCTTCTTTTTTTTGTGACATTTTGTTTTTCGCTGTCATCCGCTCTTTGTACTTAGTGCAACCTCGGTTGTTCGCAACGTGTCCGCTCTTCTGACAATAGGTTCATTTGATGCTTATGCTAGCCATTCTTCAAAAGTCAGAAGCGTGACCGAACTTTTGGCAGTACTTCCACTGCGTGATCCATTTCGTCTGCAGTTTATCCCAGTGTACCTTTTCGTAAATTAGGAGTGTTTTAATGTAGATGGAGGACAGATCCGCTCCTTTTTCTATTTCAACAATAAATTTTTTGAATTTTCGAACCGGTCAGCTTTTACTTGGGCTTACTTTTATGACAGGAATTCCCTCTGTCTTTAATTCTAAAATGAAAGTCCTTCAGCAGTTCGTGTGATGCGTTGTCCCTTCCTTCTAGGCAAAGATCTATAATAAGAATAGTTCCCGATGCAAAGAATGCAAGAGAATTCAAGGAGTGCTTGGAATAAAATGAATGCATCACATTTCATGCATTTTTCAAGGATTGCAGCGAAAAGATTCAATTGAACAGTTACTTATAAGCGTATACAATAAGTTGGTGTTAACCAGTCTAATAAACAATTTGAACTGCGATAAAAAGTCGAAGAAAGGCGAAAGTAAGAGAGAGACAAAGTCACGTGCAATTGTAAATTAAGTAAACATTCAGAAAATTTAAAATAAACTTCGTGTTCTCTTCACTCATTTTATTTCCATCTGGTTTAAAGACACTTGGGCAGAAAAAGAGATTCCACATCATTCTTGAGGTGATTTGGTGAAAGAGTTTTCATTAGACCGATGTACTGACATGAATTCAAACTAACTATGGGGTGCGGTAAGCATTATTGTGGTTGAATCCAGAAGTTTTATTATTTTTTTGAGAATCGTGAGATACTTTACTTTCATTGTGATCCGCTCCCAGAATCTTTTCATTGCTGCATTCGCAACTATTCCATTTATGGAAATAATAACCAAACTATCCCGCTTGGTAGATCTCGACATGTGAATGTCGGATCCCACTGTGTCTGCAAATAATCAAAGTAACTCCGCAGTATGCAATTTAATTACCTATGCGCCCCAACAGTGATGGTGTGGATAATATAAAAACTTGGTATCTCCCTATGCTATCGCACCGCGGCAAAATCTCATCCGCATTTTTAACTAATTGCTTTCATGTAAAAAGCCATTCCGGCCATTAAAGGAAAAGGTGTATCTGTTGAAATGCGTAGGTACATACAAACGATGTTGGTACGTGTCACCCGATGGAGAGTATACCACTGAGCCGCCGCGCCAATGCACTCTTTGCTGCGCACAAACGACTACGAATCCAGATAGAGATCGATTTAGCATAGATGGTCAGTGGTTAGTATCCATGTTTGCATTGGGAATCGTACTTTTTGCTAACGAATAATGGAATGTTTAGTCGGTGTTGGGGTATAAGCAGAAAAAAAGAGGACTGTGTAGCAAAGCGGGGTTTTCGGGGGAGGGTGGGAAAAAAGAGATTTGTTCAAATACTTTTCTTTGAATGCAAATGTCACATCTCGTAAATATTCAAATAAATACAATTGGGGGCCGGATCCTTTTGGTCCCTCAATCTTCATCAGAAAGCTTCTCTCTCCTTATAGAAAACTGGGTTAGATCAGTTTTGGAAACAGCAAAAAAAAATAACAGGGAGCCTAGTAAAAGGCTGAGGAAAATGGCGCATAATTTGAAATTCATTTTATTGTAAGCTGCACGACTTTATGGCAAGAACTCACGATGCACCAAAAAAATAAAACAGTGACCAAAATCTTTACATTTTATCGAATTTTTGTACGTGGCTTTTCTGGCCGTTTTCATTGCGATGATTGATCATGCTTTCGATGTTTGTTTTGAACAAATCTGGATCCGCGCTGAAGTCATGCAGCAGTTCATTCAGGGAAACGAAGCACATGCGACGTTTCTTTTGGTGACAATTCAGAAATTGATTTGAACATAAGGTCGAAATAAATTGCACAACCGCAAATTGTAAAACAGAACGATACTTACATATATAATTGTTTTATAAAGAGAAGCTACTTTAATTTGTCGATGAGCACGATATATTTCCCGACGAGCAATTCGGCTTTAGGAAATGTCACAGCACCTCCCACAAAGTATTCAGAATATGCAATCTTATCAAAACTTCTCGTTCGCAAGGGAAATCGACTGGTAGGGAGAAGGCCTTCTTCGACTTTGTATGGAACGAAGGTATGGCATATAAAATGATCAATCTTAATTTTGTCAAATACTTGTGTAAAATAATCAAAAGCTTTTTCTCTTTCCATCGATTTAAGGTCCATGTTAATAATTGTGTCTCTGATGAAATGTCTGTTCCAAGGTGCTCTTCAAGGTTCAGTACTATCACCAATTTTGTACAATTTGTATACGCCAGATTTTTTGCTGATGACGCAACAATATTTGCATCTCATAAATTCGCTCTCAACATTGAAAAATAATGGAAAATTAAACCGAATGGGAATAAAACGCAATCTATTTTTTCACTCGGAAAAGAAAAGCTTTGCTTTCTACCCAGCACGCAACTCCAGCTCAAGGGAAATAATAAAGCTTGGGAGCAATCCAAACTGATTGAATTCAAACGCTAAAAACAAAATTTTTGTCGATTAATTAATTAATTTAATAATTAATTATAAAGTAATAAATTATTTAATTTAATAATTTAATTAATTGGAGAGAGTAGGTCTCGGTGGTGGAGAAACTTGACGAAAATATTTGAAGAGTTATTTTGTGATAAAAGTTTTAGCGATATTGATCTGTGATATAGTCTCATACTTACTATGAAACTGTGGTATTAGGATACAAGTTAGAATACGACTGGCGACCAACGTCAAGGTATAAATGGGTGTGGAGGCCACAAGGAATCTGGAGACCACACTTAATCATAAACCTAACCACTCATGGTGATCGCACCAAGACTTGACGAAGAACTTGAGAAAGGGAAAGGATAAGGACTACGTTCCCCTATCAATACTCGGATAATTGGTGATGTAGCCGAGACTTTCCCCTACGGAACGGGCTCCCAAAAGGGGATTAAACAGTTTAGCCCGGGAACAATGACCAAGAATGGAAAGTAGGTCATTTGATTGCAGAAGACAAAGCAGAGCGGGCGCACAAAAACAAAAATTGGTTTGGGTGCGAGTAGGTCTGCCCATACCATGAACTTCCCATCTCAAGATAAAAAAATATATAGGTGCTGTTTTATTTGCCGCCACCATCAAATTCCATTTGGGTATTTCCTACAAAAATGCATTGCAATAGAAAAAATTAAATACATACATATTTTATTCAGCTTTGAATCATTTAAAAAAAACCTACGTATTTAATATTTATTTTTCACATTTTTCTCTCGAAACTACATAATTCGCCTTCATCTGCTTTTGAAAGTTTCCATGCTTCTGCATCATATATCATAGACGGGGATGGTAGTTGCTTTCTTAGCCAAGGGTATTCTCGGTTTGACCTCAACGCTGGTGTTATTATCTGTGTTTGCAGCGAAGCCTAAGCAAAGTCCCTAACTACCACAATAATAGCTGTCTATGTTAACGTTCTGAACCAGAAGTCGCATTTAAGTGTCCTTTCTTGATGACAGCATATATTTCTTTTTGCCCTATTGTACAAAAGGACGAGCTTGGATGGGATGCCAAACCTAGACATAGCTTCATACATCTCGTCTCTGTGGACGAAACAGAAACTATCTGCCGATATATTTATATTTAGTCTATGGTGGACTCTACAATTGGCACAGTTAAGATGGTCTCCTTTCTTTAAGAGCGGACAAACAATACTGAGATTCCATTTTCATCTTTGATGCTTTATTGCTGTGTCATTGAAAAGTTCGACAGCTAAAGTTGCTTTATTAGATTTTAGCTTATACGTTATTGCTATCTATTTCGTCTAGGACTACGCTGTTGGCCTGCGTCGTCTAATACAGTCCTCAGCATTGACTGCTATTCGGCTATGATTTTTCCACTTTGAACTTTGTAGGCTTTGGTTTGGGGTCTGTAACCCTGAGATAATTGTTTTTTCGAACCTGTTTCCTGTTTCTTTATATGTCAACATCGTCGATCGCGCTTTTCTCATACTTGAGAATATTGTGCACGAAATTAAAACTACTACTACTACTACAGCATATTTCTCGCATTTAGCTGTTTTACAATCTGTTTGTTCCAACTTACGGCCGGTTGTATTTATTGTTCTGGTCAATAGAAAACAAGAGAGGGTAGTTTCTGAATTCCATTTAATGCTTATTTTCCTAGTGACCAAAGTGCTTTTGCTTTGTGCGGGAGTTTTGTTTGCCGAAAGAATGCAAATTGTAAAATCAGATTGTTACTGAAATTGTTTTGTGTGTGACCAAAATAACCAACTTATAACAAATCAAGTTAAAAAAAAATATAGGACCAACGACACAGATTCTTAGCAAGTCTCCTGTAGGCACATAGTGGCATACAGGCATTGCTTTAAGAGCAAAGAACTCTACGTTAAGATAAGATGTGTCAAATTGTGAGTTATATTACGACAATTTTTACCTTGGAATTTGAATTTGTTTTTCAACTTCACCAATACAGTGTTTAAACCTGTTAGGGACAGACATCCAGAAGTAAGTTAAAATTGATCTGAGCTTACACTGAAACGTCACTTACAAATTATTACTGTTCTAGTAAAAAAAAAGTTAAGAAAGTTGTTTTGAAATGAGAAAAAGTTAAATTTGTGACCAGAATTTGGATTTTGATTGCGGAATTTAAATCGTTGTTTTGATATAAACATTGTGAAAGATCGCTTATGTCAACTCCTTGTTCAATGCATTTTAGAAAATATTTCTACGACCTTGTACGATGCACTTGTTGTGCTCGGACTATTAAAGCGTGATTATCTTTATGTCGATTAAGTTCAAAAGTGCATAGTTTCAGTCCAGAGATTTCGACCGCCTCTTCCTCCGAGCTGGGAACTGCTCAGCATAGGATATTTTTCTTCTGGTTAATATATGGCTTTAAGAGGATCAAATTCAGTCCAGTTTTCTTTGCAGATTTTGATAGAATTTTCCACGCCGATTTTGACAGATTTTTTATCCATGTGTCATTTTCTGGAAAGACCTCTAGGATTGGGTTCATGAAAAGGAATCACAACAGGCGAAACCAAACTAAATCGGTTGCTATGATCTTCCTTGCAATATACGAGTCATGCAGTTTTAGCCATGTGTTTTAACCTTATCATTTAGCTTTCTCTCGATGCTTTTTCTTTGAATTCAAATGCCTCATTTAAGTTGCACCATAAGCTTGTTTTTGCTAATATATTATTACGATAAAAAAGCATCATGCTACAGCCGAGCAGTTTTTGAAAAATCTGGTGGCTCCATAATTTTCTAAGGATGTTTTCATGTGTTAGTGTTGAAGACGTCCTTTTCAGTCATGTAAAATAGGAAAGACTTACAGGATTCACATTTCTGAAACAATTTTTCAAGAACTTCCGTGAAAATTTGGATCAATAAATAGAGAAAGGGTCACATCAATATATGAAATGCCCCCAACTAAATACTGTTTTAGTCTTTTTGGTAGTCTCTATAGTTAGTAACTTATTAAGTTTAGTCAATTGGCTAAAACAACCTAATATTGATGAAACTTTTGGCATTAAAATAGAACAAAAAAAAATTTATATGAATTTGTCCGGAAACTTATGAACGGGAGTGTATATTTTTATGCATATTTTTTTATCTGATAAGATAGATGTCAACTAAAAATTTAATTCATTTTGAACTGTTTTTATTGGAAAACTAAATAGATTTTAATTGCAGAAGTGAAATTGTCCCTTTTATTGACAGTTTTTTCGTCATAAAATTCAAACCACCCTGTGGAACTTAACCAAAAGCTTTTCAGGTGATCTTTATGCACACACGCTTCGAATGAAACCAATTTGGCTTCGATAGCTTGATTTGTTCTCTAGTTAGGCTGTACGAAAGAATCCGCACAAACGTACGTACGTACGTACGTACGTACGTACACACACACACACAGACATCTTTCTAAAAATGATGGAATCCGACTACTGGGACCGCCAAACGTGGAGAAATGTAAAAATTTTGAATTTCGAAAATCGGACCGATTACAAGAACTTCCTGATGGGAAGTTAAAAAAAAAAAAAAAATGGGAAATAAGAAAAAGTGTAGCAAAGTGCAAACTTAAAGGGGACCTATAGGGACCAAGACAACAAAAAACATAATAATAAGAGGTATGTTTACAATAAAAGTAAAATAAGTTTCAATAATAGGATTTATCTAATGAAAATAAGAGACCGGGATACAAAGGGAACGGTGCAGCAAGCGAAATTCCTGGACCGGGAAAGATTTGGAAGTGCCGCAAACTAAGCGGAGGCAGGTGCTGGAAATTTGAAATTTAAACACACATACAATTTAGAATTTATGCTGCAGGGTGAGGGAGGCGACAAAAACAATACTTCAAGAAAAAAAAGCATCACATACAAGGCGTAACAAAGGAAGTTACAAACGCAACAAAAGAATTATCAAAGGAGACAAAGACCGGACAGTGAAGAAAAAAAAAAAGAAAAAAAAAATTAAAGACCAAGGGACGACTAGAGTCCTTGGGCGGTCTGGGAACTCCGGGGATTGTGTTTTTTATGTGGAAGTTATTTGGAAAAAAAATAGTATCGGTGCATTTACCCACGAACTTTGTTTTTTTATTTAAAGGCTAAGAAAATTCACAATAAGATGTGCGAGTGAGTTTTTTTTTTGTTTGTGAGTGTGTGTGTGTGTGTGCCATAATGGGAAGGCCGTCCATTCATAGACTAGGATTTTCCATAGGAAGAGGACCAAACTACGAGAACGGACGGTTATCATTTTATGGACGATGTCGCCTTTGGGGCTATCTCCCGAAATCTCTGGCCAGGGAGATAGCATAGGCCTATCCAGATGTACCATCTTCGGGCTGGTCCATGGGACGGTGCGACCCTGAATGATGGTCGAAGTGTAAGGCTTGGAACAACTTAGCTAGATCACCTTAGGTAGGATTCAGTTAGTTAAGCCTTAGCTTAAGTTTATTGTTATATTATTTCTAGTTAGTTGAGTTCGCCGATAGGATAGGTTTAAGGTAGATTTGTATGGGGATGGTGTAAAAATAGTCTTAGTTAAGCATAGGGATAGTCTAGCTATCTAGTGTTAGTCGGTCCCCGATTCTTTTATTATGATCCTTGAACTCTCAACACCCCTTTTTCCGCTTTCGCTCTGTAATCTTTCTCTTCTCTCTCTTATTCTCTCTTCCTCTTTTTAATTGGCACGACTCTTCTTTGCTGCTGAGTAGGAGATGTACGGAAAGGAAGATAAGGACTACCCCGTCCTATGAGCTCAGCCGAGCAAGCACAAGCGTGCCGCCGTCCTCCTGACCTATATCAAAGATGCCTCCGTGGCCTTCCGTAGCTCACAACACCCTTCACTTAAGTTGCACACATAATTCATCATGTTTATTTCAAGTTTGTCACAATTTTTCATTGCTAACCTAGTGTTTAATTATTTAAATGTCGAAATGTTTATTCATGTGGAAATTTATATATTTCGGTTATCTATTTATTTATTAACATATTTATTTACTTACTTAAATATTTTTTATTATTATACTTTCCCATTCAAACATATCGGGTAAATTACCATGTTGAACGTTGTAAAATAAATTGTAAAAATACTTCAGTTGAAAGGTTATTTAAAATATCGTATCTCTGTTCTGTAAATTGTGCGGTAGCAGTTCTACATAATTGTAATTTGCACGAAATAAATATCTATCTATCTATCTATAACTTTATAAAGTTACATTATTATTTTATGCCGAATACACTTAAACTGAATGGAGAAAGTATTCAAAACACTTAAGATTTTAAAGAATGTCTAACCCAAGTGCTGCTTGACCTGAAAAAGATTCTAACATTGCACATCTGTACACTTTTCATGCACAATTACTTACAGTGATTCTGCGAATTGCAAAGAGAGATTCCAAAGATTTCGAAACGTGCTCCTTCATCAAACGTCAGATTTTCTTCGGTCAAACGAATGGACCAACTTTCGATGCAAAAAAAAAAACACAAAACACTTTAAATTACAACTAATTGAATGTGCATCACTTGGATTTAACAATCATTCCTTCATTTGCTACCTGAGTAATTCACAGCGTGGCTCCACTGTGGTTCCATTCATTATCCGAACATCGTTGCAATCAGCGAGCGCAACTGCTTGCTCTGATCTTGGACGACCTACTCCGCTTCCACAAAGGCACAAGGCACAAGGCACACAGAAAATACTCTCATACAATAGATCAAATAAAATCGAATAACTCGCAGTCGTGAGCCATTACACATTACTCAGCCACACTATGTTGCAAGATACACACGTAATTGATGATTCCTGGAATTGCACACGAAAGTGTTCATTCCCTCGCATACAAACATGCATCTGTTTGTGAATTGACGAAGTTTTGGCAAGAAATTGCTCATCCAAAGGCACAAAATAAGCCAGCCCTAGTGTAAACGGTGAATGGTGGTGGTTGATGTCAGAAGTTCCGAAAAGAATGCACGTCTGCGCAATGACACCCAAACACAAGGGAACCAAAGAAGTGCAAGTCATTAACTGAGAAAAGCATCGTTGCACCGGCAACGGTTTGTGGCAGCAGCAAGTGAAATGGATTCGTTCGTTAGGATGAAATGTTGAAATGAATAAAAGATGGCTATAATCGCCTTAGGCTTAGGTGAATCCCCACAAACCTATCTGGCATGCAGTGTCCCGCTAAGAATTCTTATAGATTTCTGGTAGGTACCTAAATTTGCATATCTACACCAGAGAGACGAGGGATTCATTTATTGTGGCCGCAACGTTGTGCAGAACATTCTCTCCTGTCTCTATCTGGAAGTCTAGAAGGCATATGTTCCCTGAAAGCTGAAAGCAGTGATCACGCCAGATTCCCTCAGGAAAAGTTATTACCTTACAGTTATACACATTACCACCATGTTAGCGAGGCGAAATTGCGATAACCGGTACTGGCTGCGCCAGGAAGTTGCATGCAACTTATTGTATTTGTTCTGGAAGGCTTTTAGTGAGCATTGATTGTGGGTCTGACTTTTGAACGGAACAGCCAGCATTCGTGGGAGGGTGTAAAAATTGAAGTGCTTTGACTGTCGTTCGGGTAATATTCTGATATGAACACGGGCTTTTGTGTCTTCTCTTCCTGCTCGTGGTGCATCTTCATTAATCTTAGCGTTTTTGATGCGCTGTCTTGCACGGTAATTGATGTTGGAACATACATTCTTTTGTGCACGATGAGGACGGGTCACGGGTATGTACGTTCGTAGTACATATCTGGTGGATGGTGTGCGGTGCACGACTTATGTCAAAGATGCTTCTTGTTGTGTTTTGTCGTGTTGAAGAAGAGAATGTGTTCGCCAGTATTTTTCGACAGGTCGTGATTAATAAAGTCATTTGGGATAAGTAATAGTGCAGCACCAGTGATGATAATGACGCCAATGTATTGTGCATTGAAGGAGGCTTGGGAACATAGAGTCTGAGTATTGGTCGAGTACCTTTTCGCATAAGAAACAGCAGCGTTCTATGAGTTATTTCATGCACCTAAATATTTCAAGAACGAACATCGTGTGGCAGTTTCTCAACTCAATTTGGTCCACTCCATTTTTCATCCCTTGTTGAAACTACATAGATACATAACGGTAACCTTAATAAAATTAAAATCACAGACGCCTGCCTTCGTGACATAGAAAATGCGTTCGATTCAGTATGGAAATTTAAAAAAGGCGATTTGACGGCAATGCTGTAAAACGGGACAACGTTCGGATTGACCGTTCCGAGACACGGGCATCCAACGCATCAAAGGAGGCCAGAACTGCTCGATATGAAGAGAGAAACGCGGAAAATAGTTTTTTCGAAGTCGAGGAAGGACAGATGTATGAAGCGGGAATGGCAGATTGAAGAAATGTAAGTCTACAATATCATTTCATGACTAAGACTGCGAAAAACTTTACGCGAAACTTTAAACGCGTTTTTCTCAAAACTGTCTTTTTTAAAACAATACCCACGATTTCTCAGGTTCTACTGGACCGATTCACCTGAAATTTTTAGAGACTTGTCTATGACTGTAACTATCCCCATCCCCAAATTTCTATAACTTTTTTTTTTTAACTCGAAACAGTCAAAAAAGTTGTACAAACGTTTTTTTTCTTCAGGCAGTAGCCAATTTGTGAAAAAAAATCTTTCCAACTTTTCCGCAGTTCCAGACATTGCGAAATTATTCTGGATTAATAACCTTTTTTTTTGGTTTCAGATTGCTAGGAGGGTTGAAATCATGGGTATGGTTGCGCGCCAATTTTTTGAGACCCACACTTCATAAACTGCAAATTTTTGAAATTTTCAACTTTTTTTATTTCTTTGATTTTTTCTATATTCTTGTTATGTAAATAAATAACTAATAAAAAAATGGATACTAAAAATATTAATTCCTTTTTCTTATTACACTTTATAAAATTACATGAAATTAATGCCTCTAGACTAGAATACACCTTCGTCTAAAAAAATTTAGTTTTCCCTAAAGTACCGTTTTAATCATCACTGTTTGAAAATTTAACAATCGTGTAGGAACATCCACTTCAACACTTTTTGAATCTCCAGCAAGGCACAAAGCTTGGTCCGCCACTATTTAATTTCCATGAACACAACAAAAATGCTATTCAAGGATGATTCAGTCACAGTTTCTTCTTCCAAAATGCCCGGACAAGCAACATATTCTTCATCTCGGGGACTATTACCAAGAAAACGGTATAGAAAAAAAAAACAACAGAGACCGAACAAATCTGTTTAAGGATAGCTGCATACAATAATTCAGCCAGTAAGTGCAAGAACCTTGCCTTGACTGTGGTTCGACCAAAGCAAAAAATCAAGTACTTACGAGTTCACTTCCAAGAGAGATGCAAGTTTAATCTAATGCCACAGCCATTCTTAAGAAGGCCCACCAGGCGCTTTCAATAATCCTCCCATTGATGAGATAAAGGAAAGGTTAAGACACAAGAACCAAACAATACAAATACAAGCAATTTATTCTATTGCGACACATTGTTTCCCCATAAGGTTGACGATAAATCCAAGTCTTATGCGGATACACTTGAAACGTTATTGTGCGTTAACTTCCCAGGTTCGTCTTCCACTGCGGTTGACTTACCAGTTGAAAGCTACCATAGGGCAATCTGTTCAAACAGGGTTTAAAGTCAATCCGGAAAAATTTATAGTAGTGTCAAGGTAAAAACTAAAAAGAGCTCAAACTCTTCAAATAGATGGCATCTTCCCTGCCCTTCTCCAAGAGTTCATGAACGAAATCCTTCCAGTTCGCATTGCTTTGTTTAAAGCTAGCTTCAATTGGGGATATATTCCCCTGATCTGGAGACAGGTTAACGTTATATTTATATCTAAACCTGGAAACAGACCTCCGGAGCTACCTTAATCCTATAGGCCTATCAGTCTATACTCCTTCATCCTAAAAACCGTGGAAACACTTATAGACCTACATATCGGATATGCTGGGAAACTCACTTTCCCCTGCACCCCAACCAAAATGCGTACAGGAAGGCAATCTCAACTGAGGGGGAACTTCACCATCTGGTCACCCTTGTTGCTTTCTGCGCCTCCCTGGATATTGATGGTGCTTTTGACAATACTAGTTACAACTCCTTTACTTCAAAGGTATTGAATTGGGAATTCTAGCAAAACCGTTCTGGTCCCTTTCACAATGAGGAGACAACTGATTCTGTCTAAAATTGTTATCTAAGGAACCTCTCTGGTATACTCCAGTGAAGTCAAGTATCTCAGTCTTATTTTGGGCCTGTAAGCGGTTCTACGGTACGACTCGGGGTCTCAAACCTAAGATGCTTTGCTGGTTGTACGTCATGATGGTTAGACCTATTGTTAGCTACGCAGACATAATTTGGTTGACCAAAACTTTCAAAGTAACAACTTCTAAAATGCTGGAAAAAGTCCAATGCATAGCTTGTTTGGGCATCACTAGTGTTATGAGAAACCTCGATGATGTACCCGGGATCTAAAATAGCTCATGAAGAAGGATTCTTAGACGACTTCGACAACAGCAAACAGAATCATCCCAGGTATAACCGGGACTGATACCAAAAACTAGAAGCACTCTAACTACAAAAAATGAAAATATAAAAAGTATATGTTATTATTTTAAGTCTATTGGTCAACGAAGAGCCCTATTTACTCGCAGAAATTAGTTTAATAGTAATAAGACAAAAATTCGGGAACCATAAACACTTAAAGAATAGTCACGAGTCTGTGAAGGATGACGTACGTAGTGGCATCAATATGAATAAAGAAACTGTGGGCTAAAACTGCAAGTTGATATTTAATGTCCTGGGACAGAACTAGAGCAATTTGGACTTCTGGCATGTCGCTGTAAGGCTGGTGCTAAAAAATCAGAATAACATGAAAAACAGAACAGCATTGAAATTGCATAAGAGCTGATTTAAGCTGTAGAATCTTAACCAACATTCACTTAACGCATAGTTACCGCAGATGAGATATTGTGTAAAGAGCTCAAAATACAGATAAAGTATCATGCGTGTGAACGACGTACGTTGCACGTGCCAAGACCGACAAAAGATATTTCGTTTTTGACGGTTTTTATCGATTTCAACAAAGTTTCGCCTCACGATATCTTGTAACAAGGAGTGCACCAAGAATGTCAGGCTTTGTGGGCAGCTCCCAAACTTCCATAATTTTTTTTTAAGCGAGTCAACATACCGCTGCGTGGAACTCATTTTAACAGCACATAGAAGATAACAAAGAGATAGCGGATGGCTTAGAGGGCTTCACAATAGTTCGATTATAAAAATAAATTCGCAACGACTGAAAAAGCAGTTTAAATCCAGGCAAAGGGCACACAAATCCTCAAGGATCGATGGCTTGATAGTTAAGTGTATTATGTGTTATATAAAAAAACCCAAGTCGCATCTGAACTTCGCAAAAAATGCCTTCGGACTTGAGCCCCAGAAGAGAGGGTTAAAAGACTCCATAACTTATTTATCAGAGTATGCATATAAAAGTACAGTCTAAAACTTGTATAGTGCTGACTTGACAAAGGCTCTTAACAATTACCAGATTACAGTTGCTTGGTTCCTGGATATTGAAAACGCCTTTGACACTGTCTGGATCCAAGGATTGATTTTTAAATTAGCACAATTGGCTTTTCCTAAGTCACTTATAAAAATTCTTCATTCTTTCCTTACTTCCAGGACTTCCAGTAGGCAACAAGAAATCTTCAACTCGTGCAATGAGAGCCAGTGTCGCACAGGGATCGAAGGTTGGTCCTTTTTTTTTTTTAACATTCTGACGTCGGACCAACCCGGGCTGGAAAATTCAACTAAATGCTGCTTCAACGCGGATGACTCCCTCACGTTCACAAGCTCAATCTCACCACTAATAGGGGCACAAAGAGTTGAAGTGCAGGTCAGAAGACTACAGGAATACTACCAGGATTGGGAAATCCTCATCAATACAAGGAAAATGGAGCTGATGTGCTTCCGATTGCCGCAACACCACGATTGGATTCCAGGACGGATGAAAAGGAAAGGCCACGACAAAGGTTAAGTACCTCAGTACCTCAGTTAACTTCACTGAGAAGCTGAAGTTCAACTCTCATGTGGATGCAATTATTCATAAGTCTTGCTTCGCTTTACCCTTTAATGCGCAACCAGAACGGCCGCAGCCAGAACACAAAGCTGCTCTTATATAACAAGCTCATCAGGCCGGTGATTACATATGGATTCCCCATATGGTTGAGAGCCTCGAAGATGTATATAAAGAAACTTGCCATTTTTGTGAGGAAGATCTTGCGCACATGTACTGGGCTCCACAACAACAGGATCCGAAGAAACACGTCAGCAATAGGCGACTCTACAGCGAATCAGGAATCAAGCCCATAACCCGGTACATGGTTGGTTTATTCCAAACCAAGGAGCATCCAAATCAACTCGTCGACAGCATGGCCAATCAAGGACACATACCAGAACAACGAAACCTTAACGCAATGGCATTGCATTCTTCGATGAAACAGGATCTAGGTATCATCGAGGATCACTTCTTTCACAAAACCTCCTAAAATCCTCCTTATAAATAACACCAATGTAAATATTGTAATTGTAAAAAATAATTTAAGTTCAATAAAAATAAAATGTAAATTAAATATTAATTGTATTGTGCTAATGTTTATCTTTCAATTCAGACCTCTCTATGATTCTACCTGTTTGTCCTACTGAATGTCAGTAAAGTTAATTAGATTAGTTACGGGGGAAGTTTTTAAATAGTTTTTTTAATTTGTGTGAAGTGTGCAACCGCCTTAGGCACCTGTGTCTGAATGCCTCCTGAACCATAACAAATGCAAACAAGTTGAAAACAAATTCTTTTTCTGCATTCGATGGCCACCCATGATGCAGTCAGTCTTTCAAACTTTATTTGTACTTCTGTGTGAATGTGCATCATGAGGGTCGTCATAGTCCCTTGAGAATCAGCTAATTAAAAACAAATCCTGTCATAAAAAGTTTTTATCTCTCATCTGTATTATTTAATCCCTTCATTCATTTCATTTTCTCTGAACACCATCATCGTTTCGCTCTCATCCAAGGCTATCCAAGGCGTTAAAATGAAATTGATTGTTGCTCAACCATTATTCGGTACTCAAGAAGCAATCGGGCAATTTTTCAATCCCATGGCTCATGAGTATGAAACGTTCATTACATTCGTAATGGATTGATTGCCAGCTGCTTGTAACCTTGACTTTGGCATGAGCACCTTACAAACAATGAAACTCTAATCTCACGGGTCATTAGAAGAAGAAAAACAAAACAAGTAGACCGTGTGTCGGAACTCCTTTGTAGGTCTTAACTCAAGAACTTCAAACAAACTAAGTTAGATTATTTATTGATTTAATGAAACTTGCCAAAGCGAGTAGGTGGGTCTCCTTCCTCAATTAAAACTTTTTTGTTTCCGTTGAATTTTCTAGAAATTTTAATTGCCACGAGTATTTTAAAAAAAAGCAAAAAAAAATTGTTCTCTAGCGACAGAACTTGTTCTTCCTTGCTTTAAACTGGAATAGCTTTAACCAGCCAACTCATGATAGAATGATTTAATAATTTGCATAAGACAGCCTTCAGGACTACGAGTACATGTCTTCCTAGTGTTGCCGTGTGTGATCTTTATCAACGTTTGGTAATTAAAAACTGCAGCTATCCGCCTTCTTTCACGCTTCGAAGTAATAAAGCAGGAGCAATTATGAATTTACGGTATGCGGCATCCTGTCATAACAAAGCCGGGTATATAGAACATAAATAATGCATTAGATGTGGGATTATCTCTGTGGGCATAATTACAATACGCAAAACGAACTGAGGTACCCATCAGGTTTGCATTAAAGAGGCTACTCAAAGGTGATGCCATTACATTGACTAGTAATAAGTTTGTTATTGGTTTCATCTCATGAAGCAGTGCACGTACTTGAGGAGAAGTTAAAGGATACATATAACATTGTATCAGCGGTTTGTGGATAGACAGCATGCTGGAAAACAAATATTTTCGAAGGAGATTGGAAAAAAGTTCGCAACTCAACTCTTTTGATTTCCATTATCAATAAAAAAAAATGTATGCCAATTCTTTTGCAAAAATACTTTTGTCACATTTCATTTGTTTCATTTCAACACACTAATCCGAATCTAGTAAATTATTGCCAGCCACACCAAAAAAGCACAAAGGCGTTCGTGTAGAACTCTCCCAGAGACCTGCGGCGAACAAATTTGTGTGGTTCTCCTTCGTCGCGTCGATTCAATTTGATTGCTGCGCGCTTCAAATTCCTGACACACTTGAATTGCCTGCTAGACTGAGTGCTTTTATTTTCATATTTTCATTTTCTTCGCGTCTTTGGTAAAGTGTATTGCGAGTGATTTTTCATTTGACGTAAGAATACGTGCGCGGCAAATCAAATTCTGTTCGGCATCACGGCACACCAAAACGTCAGGCATAAGCTCACGTAGCGCGGTTACATGAGTTATTACTTCGGTGCTACGGAGTTTGGATTATTTTTTATACCTTTTTTTTTGGAATATCTTTCAAGTAGAGGCCTGAGTTTTTGTTGCTCTAAGTCGTGAGGGTGTAGAATTAAACAATGGATAACGTCCTTGAATGAATACTAAGTAATGATGAATGGCAGGTTAATGAGTTCGTTTTAAAGTCGATTTTCAAATGAGTTATTTTCATTGGTTTTCTTTATCGATGCAATAAAATGTTCATGTTATTGAGTATCAAATGCCATTACAGTATCACATGGCAACAAAGTCACATATTTTGTGGACGCTGAATATCTCTGTCTTCATACACATGCAATACAAAATGACGACCTTAATTTTGTTACTTTATCCACGATTGAAGCGTCAGCACCTCTAACCCACTAGCTTGCTAAATTGATCGAGAATAAATAGTTCACCTCCAGATGCACTTCCCGCTCGTGCTGGTGTTCGCTTCAACACCATTTTAGGTATGCAAATTAAGAAGTCTCTGGAACGCCTTCAACGCCAACGTCAAACATTGTACGTCACTCTGTTGTTGACCTGGTTGGTATACGTTAAGCCAACCGGCACTATATGCCTTGCAGGGAAATTTTATTGCTCCGACGATACGAATGGTGACTCTTACTGATCTTTGTATTTCGTACACATGTCCAACAAGGAAAGATTCCAGAAATGCTTGTTCAACGCCAGACAGAATGTATCTTGATGCCAACGAACAACTGCCAGGGCAACCTGAATGACCACATTACCATAAGGTAAACATCGATTGCTCGATCATGATCATAAAACTTTGTTTCCTTAACCGAGAGAAGGTAAAGTTTCATGGAAATACTTTGGCGAGGATCACTGTAGATCAGTCAACCTCTGGAGCGTTAGGATGAATGGTCAGTTAGGACGAGCAAAATTATCTTAGATCAGCAATCAGATGAACGAGGGATCGGGAGAGTTTTGCCGGTGGTAATCGAACCCGCAGTCTTTGAGATTTTTTCTTTTGTTGAGTATGTGGGTGATGATGCCAATAGGAGGAATGTGGAACAGTGAATGTAGGTATTGAGTGAACTTTAAAAGGTACCGCGGACTTGTGACTCGTTGTCATGTTTGTATTTGTTTGCAGATTTGTGGGCCACATTTAAAGAAATTAAACATAGGCTTCTTGTGATGGAAAAAAGAATAATGTTAAGGAAATCAATATGGATGTGAATCTTTTATACAGTAATAAGTTTGGACCATGTATCTCCAGGGCCAAAGAACAAATCTCGTAATCGTATCAAATTTTACGATTCACCGACTGCTGTCGATCTGAATCGACAACAAATTTAACGAGAAAAATTTGCAATCGACTTCTTCCAAGTATCGGTTTTGAAAAAGCTATTAGACCTGACTAAGAGGAGAGACTTTATAAAAGGGTGTCCGAAATGTAACACCAAAGAAAAGGGTTCCATCTTTTGAAAATGGCGGCAATTATCAGTTTGTTTCGAAATAATTTGTCAATGAAAAAATATTTATGGAAAAATCTATATCATATATTATGAGATCAAACTGACATTAAATATAACATAAAAAAAAAACAAGAATACATACGTACTTCGTAGATAATTTGTAAACGAAACCAAAGGGTTTCGGGTCTCTTCTTTATAATGAAATTCCACCAAACACTTATCCACGCTAGATTGTTCTTTCTAGCTTCTATCCCTTACTTGATTTCACTTTCCTAAAGCTTTAAACTGATATGTAACTGTCGCCGAAGCCACAAAAAAATAGATCCTCAACTCCATGTCCAAGAAATAAACGATTGGTAGCTTAGATCAAATCTCAATTCGACTCCATCAAGCACCAAGCGGTTGTATCAATTCATTAACATTAAAATTAAATCAGATCAAATATTATCATTCTTCATCAATAATTCCTTATACGCAAAAAGTATGCGGCAGTTTGTTCAGCCAATCATTTGCGGTCCACAATCAGTAGCCCGACCATAATAATTTACGATACCTGAATTTTAGTTCTCATAACACGCCAGTAGCTGTTGAAATAAAACAGCAACTAGTGGCAAAGTAGGCCTTTAAGCTTAAAAAGTACTTTCGACTTCACTCAGATGGTTTTTCCGCAAATGTGATTAAAAAATGTACTCGTTTCTTAGCTGCACCCTTCCAACTCTCCATTTTCCAAGGCACATTCTGCAAAATCCACCAATTGAAAGAGAAGGTCCTATCGATTTTAAGACTCCTAAGCATGTGTTTCTTATTGGGGATCCACAATTTATAATTCAAAAGGTGTGTCTCAAACGAAAAAAAGTTGCTACCGATTTCAGCTTTGATTCAAAATCATTATTCGCCCGTTTTAAGGTCTTGGTTTTCCTGCAGGCTTATTGAATGGAGAAAGTCCTTCCTAGGAGAATATCAATATATTTTTAGATTTTCCAAGTCGCATTCATGTACGGCGACCTCAGGAGTCTCTTAAGAGAGCCAAGTTGTCCCCATTATTTTCATTCTAAAGCAAATGAAATAAGCCAAAAAGTTTCAAATTATGAATTAAAGTAACTTGTTTTTATTTGCAGGCCGAACCATAGAATGAACGTTTTTCAATTTTATTTGGTTTTTGTAAGGCAATTACATAGAAACAAACAAATGATTAAAAATAAAGCTGTTGCCTAGCTTGATTGCAAAGTGCATAACCATGTTGTTTCGGGCAAGTGAATTCTGCGAGGGTGTTATCTGCTGACCATTGGATGGTGTGGTGAAATGAAGCACGTAACTCACTCAAACAAAAATATATAATGTTCGAAAACGATTATTTTATTTTGAGTTAAGCTCTCAGTTTGCCGAAAGCTGAGGCACAACTCTGGTTCTTAGTAGGGATAATTAATGCATTACACCTTATTATGGTCGATATAAATGTCCATATGAGATGTGATCAATGTTTTGAGACATATCGGCCGCCGAATTGCTGTACAGAAAATATGATAAATTTTACTGAAAGTATTGCTGGAAATCAAAATCTGTCGATATCATTGCAACCACAGCATTTGAGATCTTATATTTTGCCATGCATTGACATCTACACCCTAACAAGCTTCTTCTCACTCAAGAACTGAAGCCAGCCGAATACCGAACATAAGTTCGGTACTTCTCATACTTCTTCGACAAAATAGAATGGGAAACCTTAACCGTCTTCACATCTCCATAGAAATATGCTATCCAAATTTGTTTCGCCTCAATTATGAGAGCTACTTCGACATATTCCTAGTTCTTGTTTATAAGAAGCGATTAATCTGGCTCCGCTCAATCCAGCGCTGGAAATAACACCGAGCGCCTGGCCAAACAGGTTGTAAGTCGTGCCATCAGGGTGACTTTACGGCCAAGTAAAGCAATAACGGACGAATACTTCAGATACAGCGGAGGCCATCGACTGCTGTCCAAGAAATGCGATAGAATTCGCCAAGCAAAAGGCGGATAAAAAACTGTGAACCAGAGATGCTACCTCTAACGTGCAGGCTTAGTGAGACGACAACGTGCTAGTTTCGTGAGACGACAATGGTGAACCCCTGGGTTTGAGGATAAACACCAGCTCTTGCAGCCAAACCACAGGCATACAAGGCGGCGCTGCACAGAAAGAAAGAGAAAATAAAAGGAAATGGGATGAGAAGCGCGTGATCAAAGGTGTTCAGAATTTCAAAAGCAGGCACGACGTTCGAAAATTCTGCAAGCAGATAGAACAAACATCTCAGGGTTTACAGATCTCGAACCCAAGGTTGCATTAATCAAAGTGAAAAGATCCTAGTGGAATCGCAATCAATGTTGTGTATTTGGAAGTAACATTTCTGCAGATTGTCGGCCAGGCTGAACCATCGATGAAGACGTCGCAAGCCAACAATACTGTCTACCCGATGCTACTGTCTTAGCTTAAGTCTAATAAAGCTGCTTGAATAGATGGCTTAGCTGGTGAACTTTTCAAAGCGACGGCAATGACTTGGTAAGGAGTATCCACCAATTTACCTGCAACATAAGGTCAGAAGAAAACATGCTAGATGAAGAGAATCACAGTATTGTTCGTCCGATCCTGAAAACGGAGACCATCTTAGCTGCGCTTTTTCTCAAAAACGATAGAAACATTTTCTTTACGGATAAGCAAAAAGCAAGTGCTCTAGCTATTAACTTTGCGAAGAACCACACTGTGTCTTTAAATATGGGGAACGTAGCAACAGACACACACTAATGTTCAAAGTTTGAATACAGATATTATCGAAATACCTGCAAGTGCTGATATTTCTGAAGAGAACATAAGAAACATTGTTAAGTACTTGAAATTTGTACATCAAACAATTGCCAAGATCATTAGTAAAATATCTAACGCATATTATAAAACGTATATTATAAAGTAAAATGTATGAAGAAATTTTTAAAGTATAGCTACTTAAATATATCGATGAGCAATATGGCTTTAGGAAATGGCATAGCACCTCCAAACAGGTGCTCAGAATATGCAATCTTTTCAAAACTTCTCCACTGGTATGGCACGAAGGTATGGCATATAAAATGATCAATCTCAATTTAGCCAAATACTTGTGTGAAATAATCCAAAGCTTTTTGTCATTCAGTCGATTTAAGGTCCATGTTAATAATTGTGTCTCTGATGAAATGTCCACCACAATGGGAGTTCCTCCAGGTGCAGTACTGTCACCAATTTTGTACAAATTGTATTCGTCAGATTTCCTAAACATGCCCAAGTGTCAGGCCGTCATTTTTGCTGATGACATAGCAATATTTGTATCTCATAAATTCGCTCGCAACATTGAAACGAATCTAGACCATGCGATTGAAGTGTGGGGAAAATATTTCAATAATTGGAAAATAAAACTGAATGGGAACTCAAACGCAAGCTATCTTTTTCACCTGGAAAAGAAAAGCTTACTTTCCAGCTCAAAGGATATAATAAAGTTTGGGAGCAATCCGTAAAGTATCTGGGATTTTATCTTGATACTGGATTGGCATTCAAAGAATACATTATGAAACGGCTCCAGAAGCTTTTTCT
The DNA here is from genome assembly GCA_963555765.1 of Orthonevra nobilis. Classification (NCBI taxonomy): domain Eukaryota; kingdom Metazoa; phylum Arthropoda; class Insecta; order Diptera; family Syrphidae; genus Orthonevra; species Orthonevra nobilis. Next base: position 12,083,370 of record OY743225.1, read on the forward strand.
TGCCAGATTGTACTCATCGGAGGGGTTGTCAGTCACCCGCGAGAGGTGGAGCCGTGAAAAAATGCCAGATGTTCTTACCCGAATTTGAGCCCAGGTCTCCACGCTCAGGAGCAGACGCACGTACCACTGAGCCACGGCACCCACTATAGAATATAGAATTGAATAAAGAATGTGCATATTTTTATCTCTAACGTTCTTCCCAGTCCCTCTTCCTTTTCCTATCCTTTAACTGTTCTCTTCTTCGTTTTTCGAGTATCTTCTTAAATTTGTATTAAATTTTAATTTAGTTTTTTGAATAATAAAATTAGTTTTCAATTTTTCCTTTTGATTGCCCACTATGAAATGTACTGTAAAAGACTAAGTCTTCCTTGTACCCCAAGAATTAATAGATTTGAATTTGTATGAATTATGTAATTTTAATTCGAATAAAATAAATCTATCTATGTATCTATAAGGTCAGAAGAAAGCCTGCAAGATGAAGGGATTTTCAGTGTTGTTTGTCCAATCCTGAAAAAAGGAGACCATCTTAGTTGTGCCTTTTATAGGGGTATCAGTCTTTTCAACCTATAAAACTTTTTCCGCTGTTTTATGTGAATGTCTGAAACCATTCGTCAACAACCTGGCTGGTCCATATCAATGCGACTTTCGACCAGAAAAATCCATTATTGACGTAACATTTACATGACGGCAGACCGTGGAAAAAACCCAAAAGCTCCAAATCGGCACACACTCCTTATTCTTCAATTTCAAGGCTGTCTTCGCCAGCATCTCCAGAGACATGATGTTTGTATGAACGTATGTCTAGGTTTGGCAGCCCTGCCAAAATCGTCCATTTTTTGCGGGTTGACGATGGATGACTCACGCTGCTTCATTAATTTTGGCAACGACTTAATCAACCCCTTTGAGGTGATGCTCTGTGATGCGATTTCTTCGATGTTGTGCTTGAAAGATTAGCGTAAAACTCCCGCTTCATCATTTGAAAGTCTGTTTAACTACACGGAAAAACGCAGCGTGAGGTCAACAGAGCCTTTGCGAGTATTAAAACAGAAGCGGCAAAGATAGACCGACACTAACCTACCCAAAAGGTACAACGCACAAGTTGAAGAGAGACCTCAACCATGTTTGCATGCAAAACTCGATACAGCTTGCTCTGGTCCACCCCGGACTGTAGCGCTACCAAAAGTAAATAAGTTATTTCAGGATCTACCAGCCCGGATTTCGCACAAATAGATGGAATCGTTGTTCGTTCGTTGACCTGTTGTACCGCACAACACAAAGTCTACACGAGATGTCTCAATTATATTTACCACTCTGCTATTCATGTGGGTATTAATATGTGCGCTGAATACCCAAAAACAAGTTGGTATCCCAAGGTATCATTGGGCTCCTATTTTTTTGTGTCTTTTGTTCGCTCAAACGCGCAGTTCCCAGAAAGTCACGTTCCTCTAGCTAGGGTACGCCAAAGTTTATAAAAATAAAAAACTGGTGTTGACTTTATCTGATGAAAGAGATTACAAAAAAAAAAAGACAGAACAAACTCCAAACAGCGCGTACGCCTCGAAGCAAACGGAGTCGTACGAGTACGAATACCTTCCCGAATGCACATTGGATCTCGTCGAATCAAATCATTTGAATCCACTGCAATCTGGCACAGTCACAGCCACACATGCAGACAACATGACTGGAATACATTAGGTGGAGTGCTATTGCGTGTGTCATAAATAAGCTGTGCGCCGCCGTTCCGCTGCCACTACCGCGCCGTGTTGAAGAACTCCATTGGGATAGACCTCGTCGTCATGGGAATCAGAAACAGAATCACACAGAAACACATTCACTTAGAGTGCTCATATTCCATAAGGAATTTTTTTCTAGTCCTCCAAGTCAATCCATTAGACAACGAAACGGACTTTGCATTTCTTCTTGATTAGCTCCTTCCTGCTACAGCATCGGGAAATTGTTACCGATTTCGCTGATCTGAGATACATTCACCGACCGAACTGTAGCTGTAGGACATGGGGGAATCCAGCCGGGTGCATGTACATATTTATCTGTCACCCTGGACCTCTTTGCAAAGTATAATTGAATCCTATTAAGTGTCCAGTCTGTCCAGTGGCACTGAGCTCTAATGGCACAGCGCATGAGATGATGTAGAATTGTTCCATGGAAATGGAAATGGATCCTTGTCGTCGAAGGAACGTTATTTAAGCGATGACAGCTTAATGGATGCAGTTTAATAATTTCTGAATGGAAGCATTTTAATTGCCCCATGCAAAGGTGGTCCAGCGTCGTCGTCGTCGCATCGCCGGTTGCATTATCATGTCGAGTGTCATTTGAACGGAATGGTGGAATCTTGTGCATGTTCGTTGTAATTTGCTGCTGAGATTTTCCTGCAGCTAACTAAGAATGATTTGAACTGCAGATAACAGTTCAAAAGTAATTTACTTGATAACCCTTAAGGATGGGAGCCATGTGGTTTGATTAACCAAACGTGAGCGTAAACTGCAGTGACACTTTTGGTGGGAATGAAATAATTCACATGAAAATGCGGCTTTAATGACTTCAATTGGCGGTAAGGGAGATTTTATCTTTTCGATATAAGCTGATATACTAATGGATTTCTTCAAGCTCATCAAAAAAGAGGTAAAAGTACTTTCTTAGTTGCAGTGAGTAAATATCGAGACATATTAACCCTTTGAGTCATGCTTTTTTCTACTGCATATTTTGACCTGAAATTTTGTACTCGGTGATTTTTGGGGTCGCTGATCACGAATCTGAGCTTAGGTTTGCAAAATTCAAGATGGCGAATCCAAGATGGCGGCCTAAATTTTGTGCAATTGAATCGTTCAGACCAACCGATCAGACATAATTCTATTGCATATTTTGGTCTGAATTTTTGTACTTGAATGTCGTTTCATGGTAACTAATTACAAATTTGAGGTTAGATTAACAAATTATAAAATGGTGGATCAAAGATGGCGGACTAAATTCGTAAAATTCAATCAAATTCCAAAAAAAACAAAAAATAGGGGTTTTTCATTTTTTAAATCTAACCTTAGATTCGTGATCCCGAAAACACAATATTAACGTTGAATTTTCCAAAGTTTTGTAATCAACGGCCCCGAAAATACCCAAATACAAATATTTAGACTAAAAAATGCAGTAGAATAAAGGTTGATTGGCTTGTCGAAATGATTAGTTCAATTTCACATATTTTTCCGCCATCTTGGATCCGCCATTTTGAATTCCGTCAACATAACCTCAGATTCATGTTAAGCGACCTCAAAAACTCCCGAGTCCAAAAATTCAGACCGAAATATGAAGTAGAAAATTTTTGACAGCGGTTTAAATAGCTGGAGCTCTGGCAGTACCACTGTGACTGAACGGGTTAACGCACTGAAGGAGTAACCTTCTTTTTGATAACATAAGTGTTGTGCGCGGCGAAAAAAATATTGGACGTTTCTCATAAAGGCTATTCTCAAAGATTCGATAAATATACTGTTGAAAATGTAAACGCCCCTTAATATATAAATCACTTTGACAAATGTAAACTGCTTTTTTTAGCACGCCAATAAAGTCTCTTCCGTTTTGTAAGCTCATCTTGATCGGTCTTAGAATTGAATAGAGTTAAGCTACCGATAAGTTCCTTTTTTGTTCGATGAAACCTCTGGGATTCGAATCCAAAGTCGAGTGAAAAACAGGCAAGGTGAATTATTCTTAGATTTGATGAGGATAAATGTATGCCATTTAAAAGGTAAGCATCAATCGATATATATCCCTGGCAAAAGATGAACATTAACAGCTGTTCCTTTAATGCGATTTGTTGCCTCGGGAAAGCACATTCTCATAAAATGACCCTTAATAAAACTCGACGGATATTATTCTTGACATTTCGTTTTATTATAACAATAACCATTTTGTTTTCTAATCAAATTATTGCTCTGCAAAATGCTGATCAGTTATATTTTACCTCATCTATGAAACTCAAAGCTAGACAGGAAAGCAAGGCTCACTTGATAACGAACAGTAGCTAAATTTTTGAAAAAGATCGTAAATTAAAACAAACAAAAAAAAAATTATTGTTCGTATTCAATTGAGACGGAGTGTATCTCGAGGGACGCCTTGACTTTGCTTATATTCTATAGATCCGCCAGGCGTCTTACGGGTTATATTGAAGCCATCACAGCAAGAGTTATATAGATATGAAAGTTTTGTTTTGACAACAAGTGGTAATCTTCATTCACATGGGCTATGGTCAAATAAAAATATTCAATGAAATATACTTTTTCGAAAGCCATCCCAATTTCAAAAATATCAAATGCATTCGTATAACAATGTTGATATGTCCTCACTATCCCAACACTCTTTTTAATACTACTTGTGGTCACTAGAAACATATTTGCAATGGATCTACCTTCCAACTTAATAGCTTCGTTGGCTGCTGTAGCTCAGCGGTAAGTGTGTCTGCTACTGAGCGTGGAGACCCGGGCTCAAATCCGGTTAAGAACATTCTGATAATCTCTATAATGAGTACTCATGAAAGACATATTTTGTATTGCAATGATTTTTCGATTAAAATAAACTACTCCAGGTACCAATCTACAAATTTGAAGGCTCTTAAACATTGGCTAGGCTCTAGGCTTAAAAAGAATTTTGAAAAGTTTTGCCAGGAACTGAAAACTGAAATACCTCTTCAAAGAGATGCTTTTTTAAAAAAATAATTTAGCTCAAAATATTGGTAATTTAAAAAAAGAATGGCAGATTGTCAACCATATTTTGAACAAAAGCACACCTAACGTTCACATCGTTGTCTCTTAAAATAATGTGACTATATCTGAGTCTTAAGAAGAATTACTTTTCAAATGTATCAAGAACTATTCAGGAGTCAACGATTAGAAATGATCATGATAACGATCACGATTACTCATGACCCTTTCTAACTACAGAGATTTTTCTTTGAATTTTTTTTCACCAATCGAGTTACAGTCTCTTAAAGCAACTGATTCAACTTCATGTGATGGAATTACAAGCAACATGTTGTATCATATTTTTAAGGGTATGTTTCCGGAGGCACTTAAGGGGGTATTCTAGTCTAGAGGCATGAATTTCATGTAATTTTTGAAGTGTCATAAAAAAAGGCAATTAATATTTTTACTATCCATTTTTTTATTAGTTATTAATTAACATAACAAGAAAAAAAGTTGAAAATTTCAAAAATTAGCAGTTGATGGGGGGGGGGGGGTCTCAAAACATTGAGCAACCATACCCACGATTTTTTTTTTCGCCAAATGGCGACTGCCTAAAAAAAAAAACAATTTTTGTACGAATTTTTTTGACTGCTTCAAAATTAAAAAAATATGTAATACAAATTGGGGGATGGGGATAGTTCCAGACATAGACAAGTCTATAAAAAAGACTCTCTAAAAATTTCAGGTAAATCCGCAGTCTAAGTCATGATATTGTAGACTTACATTTATTCAATCTGCCATTCCTGGTTCATACATCGGACCTTCCTCGGCTTCGCAAAAACTATTTTCCGCGTTTCTCTCTTCTAATCGAGCAGTTCTGGCCTCCTTTGATTCGTTGGATGCTCGTATCTCGGAGCGGTCAATCCGGGCGTTGTCTCGTTTCACAGCAAATGAATGAGCTTCCTGGCCAATTTTGTTTGTCGATCTGGACGCCTAATCCTTTGCGCTGATGATTTTCTATCCATTTTTTTTTTTAAAAAAAATATTTCACAATATTTTTAATTCACTCACAGCACGTATGTACGTCCACGTGGTTTGAAGGTTAGGTACACTAAATATAAAATATACAAGTCACCTTGGGTTCTTGTATTACAATATATACAAAGGACATACGGTTTTACTGAGAAATATGGATCCGGTAGATGGAATCTTTTGTTCGATTAGTTCCGGCCAAACCAGTTTGGATGCCGGTAAGCAAAATACCGATATCTTCGAAAATAATTTGAATTTTGAAAAATCCTCTTGTCTTGTTGATATATTCTTGAATAGGTAAACTTTTGAAAATAAAAATCGAATTTTTTTAAAATTCTAGACTAGAATACCCCCTTAAATCAGCAATTGTGATCCCACTACACAAGAAAGGTGATTGAATATCCGTTTTATCAGTATTGTCTTGGAAAGGGGGTCAAAAAAGAATGTTGTAGTTTTTAAATAAACTAACAGTCTTCAATGACTCTCAGTTTGGCTTTCGTAGTGACAAATACACTGAAGATGCATTGCTAAAGTTGTGCGGGGAAATATATATCAGCCTTAATGAATATGAAATTGCTGCTTGTCTATTAGTTAACATCATTAAGGCTTTGGGCATGGTAAATCATAACATACTGCTCAAAAAACACTTCAATGCAGGTTTCAGAGGATTTTTCCACGACTGGTTGACTTCTTATTTTGAAAACCGTAGTCAGAGAGAAAGGGTTCGTAAATCTCTGAGCGCAAAAGTTCTCCTCAACATATGTAGGTGTTCCACAAGGATCTATTTTGGATCCTATACTATTTTTAATTTTCATTAACTCGCTCTTTCATTTCAACCTTTCAAGGGTAAAGTAACAGCTTTTGCCGATGACACTGCTCTGTCTTATCACGGTAAATGTTTTTTAAAAATGTGTTCCGGGCAAGTTAGTTATGGGAGGAATTGGAATGGCATATTCAAAAGCATTTTACCGCATCGACTGTTTCGAAATTCACGCATACAAAAGAGAATATTTTTTATTTAACAGAAAGATACCTCCATCATTTTGGCTGCCGTAAGCTTCAACGCCTACATACGTGAACCCGTGAACCGATATTTAGCATCACAAGCTAACAAAAAAATTAATTCGGGGGACATCTTATAGCAATATGCTTTCCATCAATTGCAAACGCAAGTGGGCATATTCCAGAGATTCCAATATATTTCGGCTATTTGGCACTGGGTTCTTTTACATAGACTTATTACAGCACAATCCATAAAACATCACAGGTTTCCAAGACAATTGTTCGCACTCTCTTTCTTTTCCTAGTTTAAAGGACCACGCCAGGACTTATAATTATGTTCCCTTTGACAAAAACCTGATACTACTTCAGTACGGATTGTTAAGAAATGTATATGAATGTATGTGAATAAGAATAAAAGCTATTTTTTTTCTTTTTTAAAACGGAGACTTTAAGTTAAGCAACAAATTATGCAAAGTTGGGGAAATCTTCGTGTATATAAAACTTCTGATTTACATCAAAAGATTTCGCCGCCTCTAAGGATACAGCAAAAAAACCAATGCTCGTTTCTATCTCGATTTTTTTACGGACAATACAAGATTGTTTCTTTTTGTAATTAAGCTTTTGTACTCGCAACAACATTTAGTCTCTTCGATGCCAGACGTGACAATTAATGTCACTAGTTTTTTTTTTGCATATTCTTTATATTTTTTACACTGACACGAAATGTGTTCCAAACGTTTACTGAAGTCTTTTTTGGGCACCGAGTGGGATTTGCATTGGCCCTCTTTGGCCTTCTTTATTTAGCCTACAAAGAATGAAGAGGCCCAGGCTTCGGTTGAAATAATAAAAACTTCGTTATCCATCCGTGTTAAATCGAATGCCAATTGTTGAAACGATAAACTAAAAACAGATGAAAAAAATAGAGAAAGAAAAAGAGATGCCTTGAAAGCACGCGAAACCACTTGCAACAATTTTGTTTTTTCTTTTTCTGATTAAAAATAGCTTGCCTGCTCTGCAAGGGCTCGAAACATAGATACATTTTGGAATTGGGACGGAGGATTCGATATCGATTAATTTGCATTCACGCAATTCGCAGTATTTTATTCTCCATTCGTTTATATACTATCTGTTCATATTCGAACTGCATCGCTTCGTCGCGGCTAAGCAATAATGGAGCCTTTTATTGATTCAATTAATAATATTCATTTAACTGACTATGCCATCAAGGCGTTCATTATTTAAACGTTTAGGATAAGTAAAGTGCTCGCATTGTAAATCTTTTTCAACAATTTTTAAATGTGAAAAAGTTAGCACACAACTGATGGTCTTTGAATTCCGATCTGATGATGGGCGGTTTCTGTTAAAAATCACGAAAATGTCATTCGAATTCTACCTACTCCTACATACGAGTCAACATATACTTTAATTTCATGATTATTATCATCAGACCACCTCTCAAGACTTTGCGTGAGGCACCAAGTGTCTGCGACATATCCAAATATATCTTGTGTTCACACTTAGTTTAATTAATTAATTCAAAGTGACAGCAAGAAATCAATTTTAGCAACAACTCAAACAATATCAACTTGAATTAGCAATCCATTAAGCGACATAATATGCATTGTAATACACTTGTTCCTTGATTCATAATTGCGCCACGCAATTGCAAACTGGAAACGGTTGCGTGGTAAAGCGATTGCGGTTTATTGAATTAATAAGCTCTGCAGACACTCGATTAATTGAATATGAAATGGTTTTTATGTTCAAACTAAAGCAACCCACCTGCTTTGCCTGGTCGCGGTTGGACTTACCATAACTAATCACAAGACTTTTTAAAGTTTACGTTTACAAATCATTTATTTAGGTGTTCATTTAGACAATTTTTTGTACTACAATGAACATGTTAATACTCAGTTAAAAAAAGCGAAAGCAGCATTTATGTCGTTCAAAAGACTTTTTTACTCCAACTATCTAAGATCCGATGTGAAGGTTATTTGCTACCAAGCCTTTGTGCATCCAATTCTGACTTATGCGAGTCCATTATGGTGGAAGATAAGTCCATCTTATATGGAAAAGTTTAGAATATTTGAACGAAAGTGCCTGCGAGCTTGCACACGGTTGTACAGAAGCGCACATTCCAACTTTCGACATTACGTCTCTAACAAAAGACTATTGGATGTTTCCGGCGTGTCTAGGATTGACAACTTTATCCTGGACCTTGTGAGGAATCATTTTGCGCGGTCGGCGAATGTTACTGAGAATGAGCTCATATCGGGTTTGTTTTATCCTAACCCGGGATATTTTAGAAATTCATAAGAAAACGGACATTTTCCACCTGAAGCGCTCCTGTATCTGGACGCACATGGTTACTTATAGGACTCGAACAATGTTCCTATTATATACCATGCTGCTAGAAGAGCAACAAACAAAAGGGTTCACGGTGTGCCAATGCACTTGGGGGATGGATCTGCTGACTGGAGGTACTACATGAGCGTGCCTGAAAGAGATTTAAGTAACATTAAAAGATTAAAGAGAGCAAAATATTGGTGGCTTGACTGGGTTGAAGCTATCGCTCAGGTTAAGTTAGGTTAAGCTAGGTTAAACTAGGTTAAGTTGGGTTAACTAAGGTTTAGTTAGGTTAAATAAGGTTAAGTTAGGTAAAATTAGGTTAGTTTTTTTGTAAGGAAAATAACAATAAAAGGAGAAAGTTTTTTTTTAATTCCACTTTTCTTTCTAGAGTTCAAGATTATTATAAATAAAAAAATATAGTATTAATTTAATACTGGCTACATATAAGTTTTAATTTATAATTTGTATGTGTTGCGAACCGATCATCGGTCTTACACGGTATTTTAATAGTTAGTGAATTAAGTATTTCTCATTTGTATTTAAAAATTTTATAGTGTTAATTGTGGAAAATAAATGAGTTTAAAAAAACCAACCCAACCCACTGTAAAGTATGTTACTGTGGCATTAAAACAGCGAATCTGTGGAATTGTATTAACTGGAGTGGATTAACTTTTCACACAATGAGGAGCTGTTTGGAAAACTAAAGCATACCCCATGCCTTCCATTTTATCCATAGTATTGTAGATATTCTTCCAATAAGGACTTCCGAATTTGATATTTTGAAAGCGGCCATATTGTTGAAGCTACATCTCTCAAGTTGGCCATCGTTTATTAAGTCTGTTTTGCCAAAAACGTGCAAATAATAAAATTGTTTTGTAAAAATCGGTGTTCTATTTCCATTTTACGGTCTCCATAATTGTCGTTCCGAGAAGACTATTCGTGTTGTGTGATGGAAAAATTTTAGTCCACTGGTTCAGTAAACGGTCAATCAAACCACGTACTTTAACTCAACGCAACATCTGCCGAAAATATCGCCGCTGTCTGTGAGAGTGTGCAGGAGAATCCGAGGCAGTCGATTTCGCGTTGCTCGGAAGCACTCGGCATTTTGCAGGACACAGCTTGAAGAATTTCACGTCATGATTTGGGCCTGCACCCGTACAAATTCAGCCGAAGGCAAACGACCATGAGAACGACGTGTGTTCGCTGAATAGGCTGTGGCGCAGTTGAAAACTGACACTTATTATCATCGAAAAATCATTTTTAACGATGAAGCCCGTTCCTGATTGAATGGGTACATCAACAAACAAAATTGTTGAATTTAGGACGAAACCAATCAACTTGCGTTCCAAGAGCGTCCAATGCACTCCGAAAAAGTCACTATTTAGTGTGGATTTTGAGCTGGCGGCGTCATCGGTTCATATTTCTTTGAAATTACGAACTAGGAATTCGAGGGCATGTACATCTCACGTGGAACTTATGTGAACTGGCCACCGGGATAGTGCGATTCGACTCCGGTAGACTTTTTCTTGAGGGGTTTTCTGAAGTCACAGGTCTATGCAAATAAACCACAAGCCAGAGCCATCCTCAAAGCCAACATAAGCCTTGCCATCGGTCGAATTCAGCCTCATTCACAGAAAATTGGACATTTCGGATGCGCGTCACCAAGAGATTGCGCCGTGGACATTTGAACGATGTTATATTCCAATCATAATGGCATCAATAGGTCCTTCAAAGATTTAAAGATAGAAAGCGTTTAATGAAATATCCTTCATGAATGTCGGCAGGCTTTTTACTCAGGAGAAACCGAACCTTGGCATGGCAATTCGAAATTGACTTAATTTTTACACTGCGCCCAGTCTTAGGAAGGGTCAGAAACTTCACAGCCGCATACGGCAGGATTAATAGCATTTGGAGTCGTTGAAAAACTGATTCGGTTATGTCGCAAAACTCGCTTGGTTAGTTTGAACCAAAAGCGTTCCAAGCTTACACTAGATTAAAGTGAAGAGATGCGCTGTCATAAGATTTCTTCAATATCATTCCTAAAATGATATTGCAACGGGTGGATTTCTTCATGTCAATGTCTTTTCCAAGTCTGCTCAGCTGATGGGATGCATAGACGTCGCTGACATTATCGATCGCTTCCAAATTGCGCCATTTAAGCATACGCAGCGATAGAAGAAGTGGTCGTAAACGTTGATTTTACAATTGTTGAGGTTAAATTATATTATAAAGGGTGATTTTTTATCTATTATCTTTTTGGCAACGCTGGTTTAAACAGCTGACGCACGTTTCGGCCAGTGTAAATGATGACCATCAATTATCGATTCGTCGCCGTTCGCAGCAATTGGGCCTCTGTTACTCAACAACGTGGAAAATTTTGCGGAAGGATTTAGGTGTGATGCCTTTCAAAATACAGCTGGTGCAAGAATTGAAGCCGAATGACCTACCGCAACGTAAAATTTTTGGTGAATGGGCTCTTGGAAAGTTGGCCGAAGATCCACTTTTTTACTGAAAAATTTTGTTCAGCGACGAAGCTCACTTTTGGCTCAATGGGTGCGTAAATAAGCAGAATTGTCGATTTTGGAGTGAATATCAGCCAGAAGCTGAAAAAGTCGCAGTTTGGTGCGGTTTATGGGCTGGTGGCATCATTGGACCGTACTTCTTCAAAGATGATGCGAATCGTAATGTAACTGTGAATGGTGAGCGCTACCGTAAGATGATATCCAACTTTTTTTTTGCCCAAAATGCAAGAGCTGGACTTGCATGACATGTGGTTTCAACAAGACGGTGCCATATGTCACACAGCAAGCGCAACAATGGACTTGTTGAGAGGCGAGTTCGGGACCGGTCTATTGGCCGCCTAGATCGTGCGCCTTTAGACTATTTTTTGTGGGGCTATGTTAAATCTCATGTCTATACAGACAAGCTCGCTTCAATTGACGCATTGGAAGACAACATTGAAGCATTTATTCGTGAGATACCGACCGAAATGTAGGAAAGAGTATGCCAAAATTGAACTAAGCGGACGGACCATTTGATCCGTCATGGAAGATGGAGCCTCCGATTCAAAGATCTAGTAATCTTAGACGGGAACTGGGTCCGTAAAAGATGGAAAGCTACTCAGGCTCTGCAACTGCAGAAATCAGTCCAGAATCCGAGTTGTTGTAGCCCAAATTATTGATATTTTGGAATATGATTAAAATATTGCCTCAGATATGGTATGCCGTGCCATTGTCGTCTTGGAAAATCAAATTTGTCAGTAACGACGCCTCTGTAAAAACTACAGGAAACCATCACTTTCGACGACTGGGTGTGGATCTCCTGAGCTCCAAATACGTAGACGCTTCGATCAGCTTCAAATCGATGACGCAGCGAGCTAAGATTTTAAAGGCAACCAACCAAATCGCCACATCAATTTTTCATTGGCGACATTGCTGATCACATGGGGCAAATACTATCTATTCGCGAATACAAAAACTATTTTCCTCAAACTCTTTCAAGCCGTCTAAGCTTGCGACAAAACTCTTAATAACCAATTAAAAAGTTATTACTTAATTTTCACGACCTTCTACACGTCTCTTCACTTTGCAATATCAAATTGTTAGAATACTTTCAGATTAAAATTTAAATTGGTATTCCTCCAAAATGGCTAAGGAATTGCTTTAGGCATGCATGCCTTTGATTTACGGATCAAATGAAATATTCTTAATTCCAACCAACTGATATAAGCATTCTATTAGACCCTTATTTAATAATCATTAACATTTATTCCATCGTTCCAAGGGAGTCAAACTTTTACTGCAAATAAATTCTCACGGGTATTTAGGTTTCCAATAAAAGCCGCAGGCTTCCAGCTTAGGTATGCTGGTATGCCATTTCAAATCTTCATCCGTGATTGACTCATTGCAATAACTACCTACTCCACGGAGAGCATTACATATTTTTACATCGGTTTAGGAGGTCGTAAACACCGGCGTAGTTTTTTTGTTTTTTTTTGTACAACCATTTTGCTTATGAAACATTTATGGTATCGATCATAAAAATGCATTCCCACCGAACTGGGAACGGTGTGTGTGCGACGACAAGTGCCCAGTCTGCTGGTGGAAGTCCATAAATCTCGATCGAAATTTTGTGGCATTTTTAGAAGATTGGACTCTGGATAAACGTCATAATTCATGTGCGTTCGATTGTGCCTGAACGTTGGTCACAGAGCAGCTTTTTCTCGGCTCAAATGATAATTATAATTAATTAAATAAAAAAAAACAATTAAAAAATACGTTTTGCAATCGTTGGGATGTAGATTCAAATTTATCTCATTGACAGCGAAGACTCCTTCATCTCCAACTGGTTAAGCCCAACTTTCCAATCGCTGCGCTTGGGATACAATTTTGTAGGTTCTTTTTTTTTTTGGAAAGTACTAAGTCTGCGGATGAGCAAACAAGTTTGCTAAACAGTTGTCGTTTGGTAGGAGTAGTCACGATTCGGGTGGACACACTTAACACGTAAATAATACTGAAAGTTATTTGGAGGGAAAGTGGAAGCACAAGCACTAGGTATGCACAAGCACAAGCCAAATGGACAGAATCTGTATGGATGAGGCTCGGATCGATGTAAACTTTGCTTTCAACTTAGTTTGTCTTAAATCGATATTGACTTTTAAGCCATTAAGACTTTTCTTTTAAATGTTTAAATGACGACCAGCACAGTATCTTACAATTTTAAGTTAAATACTACTGTGTCCAAAAAATAAGGTGACATATGAATTTAAACTGCGCGCGTCGAAGGATTTGGACATTTTTCTTTCTTTTTAGGTTGGTAGTACTGTCAGTGACATCTATGTGAAATTTCATGTCAAAATATATTCATAGTGTTTGAGATACGCGTCGTTTTGTGAGCTGCTAAAAGTGCGTTTTTCGTTTTTTGCGATGTCGAAATTTATTGAGCAAAGAATTTGCATTAAATTTTGTTTGCGGAATCAATTTTCTGCTGCGGATACGTTGAGGATGGTGCAGAAAGCCTTTGATGATGAGGCTATGTCTAAAAAAAATGTTAACAAGTGGTATAGTGATTTCCAAGCCGGCTGTGAACGTGTCGAAGACGAAGAGCGTTCTGGGCGACCATCAACCTCAACCGATGAAGCTCACGTCCAACAAATCAAAGATTTGGTGTTGAAAAACCATAGATTAACGATTAGAGACCTTGCTGATGAAGTTGGCTTATCGAAAGGCTCAGTCAATACGATTTTGAAGGATGCTTTGGGCCTCAAGCGCGTCAAATCTCGACTGGTACCGAAAACATTGAATTTTTTTGAAAAAAGGCGTCGCGTTGAAGTGTGTGAAACAATGCTTTCCGACTACGCATTATAACTGGCGATGAGACTTGGATCTATGCTTACGACCCCGAAACAACCAATCAATTGAGCGAATATCGTGCCAAAGGAGAGCCGAGACCAAAAAAACCGCGCCAAAGTCGCTCAAAAATCAAGGTCATGTTGACTGTTTTCTTCGATTATCGTGGTGTTGTGCTTTATGAATTCCTTCCAACCGGCCAAACAGTCAACAAGGAATATTATTTGAACGTTATGAGTCGTTTGCGTAACGCTTTCCGCCTAAGAAGGCCGGAATTGTGGAAAGACAATTCTTGGTTTTTACACCACGGTAATGCACCATCCCATACCGCACTCGTAATTCGTGATCATTTCGCCAAAAACTCAACCCCTATCGTTCCGCAACCACCGTATTCACCTGATCTGGCACCGTGCGACTTCTGGCTGTTCAACAAGCTCAAAAGACCGCTCCGGGGACACCCTTTTGATACGATAGAGGAGTTTCAAGCCGTAGCGAAGACGGAACTGAAGGCTATCCCGGAAAGTGACCACAACCAGTTTTTCAAAGATTGGAAAATCCGTTGGCATAAGTGCATTGCATCGGGAGGGGATTACTTTGAAGGGGATGAAATTGATTTGGAAGAATAAATAAAGAATTTTCAAAATAAATACAATGTCACCTTATTTTTTGGACACAGTAGTAAATCTACCTGATGCTTTTACTAATCACGGACCTTCTATTAAGGTACTTTGTATATAGACGCATTAAACTTAACCAAGGCACTCTCGCGAGTGAACTAAAACATTAGAAGAGACGTTTTTAAAAACAGAAATTAAAATTAGGAAACTTCGCTTTGAAATTCATTGATCATTATCAGGATGTGCCGATATGTTTAAAACATATCTACCGGTTGAAAATGTCGTTATTGCAGACAACTTCTTATCCATTACTCTGAGGTGAATTTTGACCATGACAGCTGTCACATCAGAAACTACATGTCATTGTCTAATTAATTCAGTCTAGGTTATTGGTCACTAGTGAAAACACACAAGTTTTTGTTAAGCCGTAAAATGTCAACATTCGTGCGATCAAAACAACATTTGCGGGAAGTTTTAATATGCTTCTTTCATTTAAAGAAATCACAACCCAAGCGCATCAATTGCTTACCGAAGCTTACCCGGGCTATACTATAGACGTTAGAATGTGTCAGCGGTGGTTTAAGCGGTTCAAAGATGGTGATTTCGACACCGAAGACAAAGAACCCCCCGGCCAGGTAAAAAAGTTTGAAGACCATGAATTGGAGGCATTGCTCGATCAAGATCCGTCACAAATGCAAGAAGAACTTGCAAAATCACTTGGCGTCACTCAGCAAACCATGATCCGAAAGGTAGGACATTGGGTGCCCCATGAATTGAAGCCACGAGACGTCGAACGCCGATTTTGCATGTGCGAAATGCTGCTTGAACGCCACAAAAAGAAGTCTTTTTTTGCATCGAATCGTCACTTGTGATGAAAAATGGGTACATTACGATAATCCAAAACGTCGGGCAACATATGGATACCCCGGACATGCCTCAACATCGACGGCTGTTCAGAATATTCACGGCCTATTGGGTATGCTGTGCATTTGGTGGGACCAGAAGGGTATTGTGTATTATGAATTGCTAAAACCGAATGAAACAATCATATGCGAGGACTAACGACGACAATTGATGCGTTTGAGCCGAGCACTGAAGGAAAAACGGCTGGAAACGGTCGCAAGACACGATAAAGTTATTTTGCAACATGACAATGCTCGGCCACATGTTGCAAATGTCGTCAAAACTTACCTTGAAACGCTCAAAAGGGATGTCCTACTCCACCCGCCGTATAGTCCACACCTTACGCCATCCGATTACTGGCCTGGCTGACCAACACTTCCGTCATTTCGATAATGTCAAAAAATGGATCGATTCGTGGATTGCGGCCAAACCGCTCGAATTTTTCACAACGAGTATCCATGAATTGCCAGAAAAATGGGAAAAATGTGTGGCTAGCGATGGGCAATACTTTGAATATTGAATTTGTATCAATTTTTCCTCAAAAAAGCATTGATTTTTGTAAAAAACAACATTTTTAACCGGTAGTCTATTAGCTTTTACCGATTACCTTATTGGCATATATATTTGATGCAAAAAGTCATGCAGCAAAACTTGTTCGCAACAATAAAAAGACTGCTCATACAACATTCAATAAAATTTTCAACTTTTCATCAAATTTTAATTAAAAAGTGCTTTTCAAAAAATGTTGGTAAAATTTTTAACTTCCCATCAGGAAGTTCTTGTTTTTGTTGAATTTTGTCAATATTGTTACAGTATCTATGTTTATTGGGTTTTTGTTTTCTAATGCAGTTTAATTTGTTTCATGATATATTTAAGACCGAGCAAATGTTCTAAGGGTTCCGTACGTCGAAAGGAAAAAACTGAACCCTTATAGGAACACTTTGCTGTCCATCCGTCTGTCTGTCTGTCAAGACCCTTATTCTCGGGAGGGCGTGGAGGTATCAGGCTGGAATTTATATCAAATACTTAGTTCTACTGTCCCTTGGAGCTGTAACAAAATCAAACTTCTATGTCAAAGCAATCAACACAAATAGCATTTTAAGCCACATATTTTCCAACTCGCAACTACTCGCAACGGACTCAAAACCTTACGCGTACTTCAAGTCGACCTAAAATCTTGATATTTGGCGCGAAGCAATGGTTTTTTATGTACCTGGCTTATTTTAAGGGATTAAAGAAAAATACTTTATTAGTGCAGTGTTTTTGTTTTTTTTTTTTTTTTTTGATTCTCAGCAACATTTTTCTATCTAATTAGTACTTCGTTGGACCTCATCTTGCTTTTATTACAGCTGCATATCGGCGAAACCGACTCAGATAGGTTTTTTCATGGGGATTTCAGGTATGGCGTTCCACGTCCGGATAAGTAATTTTTTTAAGGTTTTCAATTGCCTCTAGACGCTTCTTTGCATTTCATGATTCACTAGATATTCTCACTTATATTGACATCTGGAATGTAGACAGGCCAAATTAATACATCGGCATTATTTTCTTCGAAGTTCTTTTTAACATATTCATACTTACAATTTTGGCGGTATGGCAAAGAGCATTGTCCTGTGTTGAAAATGAATCTGCAACTTCACCAACAGTCAGTTTTCTAGAAGGACCATTCCTACTTTTGCATCTGCAGATAAGCATCCCCAGACGCGTTTAATTTTTGGGAGACATCCGTAAGATGCCTTTCCTTTGGTTACCTTCGCGCATTAATCCTCCTATCTCCAGCATGCTTTAAACTTTGATTCGTCGGAAGCGATTACATTGTTCCACCTGTCTTTAGTGCAATTAAGATGCTCCTAACCCCAGAGCAAGCGTATTTCGCTCTTATTGGAAAATCCGGCTTCAGTACTGGCTCGAGTGCTATAGTGTTGGGGTTGTTTTTTTGGCCTCCCTGAACCTTTCTTTCTGCTGGTAGTCCCGGCCTGACGTTTTTTTGTAATTCCATGTCACAGTTAAATCTCTTAGAAATTTTATTTATTGTTAAATGGAGATGTGAGGGACATAAAATATAAGCTTTGCACTTCAAACTGATTTGTTCATTTTTTTTTTGGCAATAAATTACTTCAGTTCCTATCGGAATGCTATCACGAGCAAAATGCGCTTCTTAACGTTGGCTTTTATGTATCTTACATTTAATAAAAGACTTTCAAATGCTTCAGTGGAAAAATTCAAGAATGGACATCTACGTTTATGGCAAGAACCAATCCTCCACAGCAAAACTTTAAGGTATAACAACTTATGCTCGAATATAATACTGTGAATTAAGCGAATGCAAATCCGTCCCACAAATGAAACCAAAATGTATCTTAGTTCCAAACCATTTTACAATCTTTCAGTTCTCCTTATTCTTCTGCCCGTGCTGTACAAAACGCGTTATAAGGCCTTTCAAAATCTCTAGAGAGCAGGAAAATTATAAATAAAAGTGCATGGCAATGCATTTCAGATCACACACGAACAATTATAATTAAATTTATATATACACCACTAGCCAGATATCATTACTCATAAAAAACGCAATCTCTAACCGAATATCGTCGACGCGATCATAAAAGCGAAACAGCAGTGCATTAAAACGTCTTCGTAATGAGTGCAGATAAGTTGTTAGAATTGTCACCGATCGCAATCTTTCAGCTGCTCGTGCTACGAAGCAAGGCATTTTAAATTGATGGAATCTTTAAAGATTATAGGAAAAAGGGATGTTAAAACATCTGCTTACTCCGGCCTTACTGTCACAAGAATAAGACTGAACCATCTTGAGGCTGTATTCCTCTACATTCCACATGACATTTCGAAGGTAAAGAACCCGGATGTACTAAAGGACTGCTGGATCTCTTCCCACCATGCTATCCCAAAAGAATTTATTCAATCCTTTTTATGACTACTTTTCAAACAGGTGCAAACAGCGAACAATCATTTCAACATAAGTTCGCAGTAATTCCATTTCGACTTTAATTAATTTACAATACAAGAGAGCCCGTGTCGGTTAGTTTATATCTTTGGTTTACAACAAGCCGTCCAGCCGTGTTCGTGTCCAGCATTGATGCAACATTTTACAGTCGCTTCGTTTGTATCCACAAGCACTTTTTTTTGTCCTCTAGAGATCTAATTAAAATGTTAAGTATCGCATTAGCAATTGGCAAAAATGTATTTGATTCCATGTTCGCTGAAAGTAATTTGTACAGTGTCTTGTTTTCGCTTCAAATAAGGGAATGAATTGGATTCCTTTAGCCTTACCTAAATGCCGCTGTATATGGTTTGTTGCATGTTTTTATTCAAATTTATTCTTTGGTTTGTTTGCCTTTTAATGCTGTCGAAACTATGGCAATTTTAACAACGCTGTTGTTTCTGTTTCTGTTTTTATATGTGCCAGTAAATGATCGTTTGGAAATACGGGTAATAATATCTTCTCTGTTTTCGAATGAAAATGAAAATGGTTTCCGAGTTCCGAATCACAGTTGTTTGTGGTGATTTTTCTTCAATTTTAATGTGAAGAATTCGTAACGTTGTCGCCTGTCTTCAAAAAATCCAGAGTTGGGATACATGTTAAGCGTTTTTCGAAAATGTTAGGACTTGAAGCTACAAAGTTTATGAAAACGCTATGGCAGCCGTACTTAACACAATAGATGGAAAAGAAATTCTTCCACAAAGTACACTGGATTTAATTCTTCAAATTTAAAGGTATTTCTAGCTGGGGTCATGATACACATCTTTGGATTCATACCACAAAAACAAAGAAAACCTTTTGCACTAAAGAAAAATTGCAACTTCTTGGCAACTTTGTTGCTTGTTCTTATATCATGTGATTCAATTTCTCATCATCATCTCAAAATCGGATTTCCTTTTCTTTTCGCGGACTGAAGCATAACCCTCCTAGTCGTAAGAATTTTGCACCCGGGTCCAATTCCTCTTTTTTGTACCTCAAAAGGAAGAAAAACGAAACTAAACTGGGTCACTTGTTATGCGTCGGTCTGCCCGTCAAGACCTGGATCCTTAAAGCTGTAAGAAAATCAAGCTTTTAACTCGGCGCAGCTAAAAGAAATGACGTTTTATGCCGCATATTTTGCTACTCTCAGAGCAATCAAACGCTATAATTTGAAGCATAGAAGCAAAATCTCATGCCACATATAAGGGAAAAATCCGAGGCCCGCAAAAATCAAGAAACATAAAATATTTTTGTTTGCTTTTAAAGGCTATAAAAAATGTTAATATATAGTAAGTAAATTAATTTTAATAAGGTAAGGAACTCTTCATGTGCATGTCCGATTCGCACTTAACTTTTTTTTTTAATTTATTGAACTATTTGAACTAGGAACTTCAAATGCACATTAAACAAATGTATGGCTCTGCGAACCTTGACACCGGTATAAAGCAGCCATCTCGATGACAGGGTGAAGGTCATTTGATAAATGGTCCTCGTTTGTCCAACGAAGATGACAGCTTCTGGATGATCCCTGTAGCTCTATTTGATAGCATGTTCGATGCAAAATATTCGGATTGAAAAAACTCAGGGCTGGATTTCTTCTCAGAACTTCAATAAAACAAAATCTATCGCAATGAGACCAAACCTGAAAAGAGTGTATAAATTTAAGTGGCTTTGGGTATCAAAGTCTATGTCCAAAGGCTTCATCGAGAATAGTCGTGTGATGCTTCCAATCTTCAATATTGCTGTACATAAATAAAAATAGATAGTTTTTGACTAATGACTGCATGGGGTTCAAAGAGTCGGTATACTTAAAAAAAAGGCTTGTATTCTCATTTCCATTAATTTTTCAAAAATGTTGGACATAGAAGACAACAAAGAAATTCGTCTATAATTGGCTTCATCTGATGTGCTACCATTTTAAAATAATGGAATCACTTCAGTGCGTTGAAGACCTGATGCTGAAATTAATAAGGTAAGTCAATATTTCAACTAAACCTATTTCTGTAATATATATATATTTTCTTTATTTATAGTAGCAGTAAATATACAGTCGTATTTTATAAATTATTGCACATTGATTTGGTATAACGCTACCTTACAACTGAAAAAGTTTAGATTTTTAATAAGTATATCACAGTTCAAGAATAAAGAATGGAAGGAAAAGCTACTAGTTCTACTACTAGTAGCTGAGTTGTTCTTCTAGTGGTTTTTAATTAATTAATTAAATAAATAAATAAATAAATAAATAAATAATAAATAAATAAATAAATAGATAAATAAATAAATAAATAAATAAATAGATAAATAAATAAATAAATAAATAAATTAATAAATAAATAAACAGATAAATAAATAAATAAATAAGTAAATAAATAAATAAATAAATAAATAAGCAATAAAATAAGGACAATGTTTATAAACATATATGTATACCATATAAATAAATAAACATATAAGTTAATAATAATGAAAATAATTCAAATTCAATTGGTTTTCAGAAGTACTGCAGGCCAAGTTATAGCGCTCGAATAATTTCTGCGGTCTAATTTGGACAGTTTCAATATTTGCCAATGTATGAAGCTCGTCGGTTGAGAAATGCCAAGGAAGATTGAATATCATCTCTGTAATCATTGCCCAGAGTATCAGGCTTTGTTCAACATTTACAAGAGGCTTGTAAACTTCTTGAAAAAGAAGATTGCCCAAATGAGGGGAAAAAATAGCTGAATTGATTTGAAATGTTAGAGCTACCGGTTTTAGTAAGATCGAATCTATAAAAGCACAAGCCTTACAACTTATAATACTGTTAAGACTTGCAACTCTTTCTTCAAATTCCCACTAGCCGCGTGTATTTTGGAATGAAAGTAGCGATCTCGAGCCTTTTTTGACTTACTTTTTCAGTAATTTGAAAAACTTTTCACAAGGGAAACAAAGTACTTTTTATTTGTATTTAAGATTTATTTTTTTTGAAGGGAACGAGTCATCCAAGGCTTTAAGGATACTTCGCTTTTTTTGTGCAAAAGTGATAGTAAGAAAATGTATAGTATGTGATTTTTGAAGTGATTTGAAAGTCGATGAAACGAAAAAGCGACAGTACAAAATTCATAAGATTTAACGTGGGAGAATATTCGATAGAAAGCATTATACAGTTTTTCTTGTGTTCGTTGTTAAAACTAATCACATACTCAACAGCTTCTGCCCGTTGCACTATCTTGAGTAACGTCGATTGAGGGCCTACATATTGTTTAAAAAAAATTATAAAAAAATTTATTACGGTCGAAGAACAACAGTATCCACAATTGAATTGCGAGCTGAGTTTCAATGGTTGAGCTTGAATCGGCTAGAAACTGTTGAGAAACTTTTATATAATTTTATAAACATGAGGAAAGGGTTGTCCCTGTATATATTTAACTGACAAAACTTTCGAGCTTATGCTCCAGATCTTCAGCTTGACAGAAAAGCATCGTCGTCGAATTTTGCTTTTTCTCTCCGAGACGTGGATGAATAATGAAAACATTGTATGATAGATATTCCTAATTTTGACTTTGTAGTTAAACATAAAAGGCCACATTTGAGGGCCGGTGGAGTGCAATCTACCACAATGGAACTCAATACACAACAACTGGATTCATTTTCAGTTCAGCTTTTGTAAAGTGGAAGAAATAAGTGCATGCCAAACCAAATTAGATAATAGTATTTTAGTATTGTTTGTAGCTATCAACATTTCTCCCAATCAATTAATAAAGTATATACAATATTCCAAAAATTTAATCAAATATACACCAGAAGTATCATTGAAAAAGATTTCGATAAAATTCCGATGAATCTAGGTGGAGATTTTAATGTAAATTTTGCATCGGATGCAGCGATTCCGTTGATTGAGTTTTTGGACGCCAAATTTAGTTTGAAAATGTGCAGCAGTCGCACTGCACTATTAAGACCAAAGTATTTATTTCATAATTTAGTTACCATAAGCCTCTTGAATCATTTATCGAATACGTAAACTACGAATAAAATGTAAAATAATTATCTAACTTTGTATCACCATGATCATTACTAAAACCTACAATTATCATCTTCCCGAGAGAAATGAAGAGTTTTGAAGGTTTTACTTCTACCATGTGTGAATTGCACACATGCTTTTGTTTAAAGTAATAATAAATATATTATAGAAGCACTTCAGAGTCCCACTCTTCAAAATGTATTCAGTTCAGGTTCAGTTTATTAAAATTTACTATATTTTATTTAATTTCTACGGCATGCAGAAATCATTTAGGGAACTGCCCCTTCGATTTTACTTAAGAGCTGTTTCCGGTGCAAATTTAATTTGTTTGTTTCCTCGAGCAGTATATTATCTTTGTTGGCCAAGATTTTGATTGGTTGGTACAATATGGAATATGTTGCTATAATATGTCTATGTATATTGTGTTAATTTTTGGGCAATCATTTTCAAAATGGGGTTCAGCTGATTCAAAAAGTTGTCCTTGTAATCTCAGAAAAATCAATTGCAAACACTTATCTTATTTAAAATCCACTCATATCCTATTCAAGCCTCTTAGTTTAAATTGTTGTTTAAAAAGAGATCCGTTCGGACAGCACAATCCTTCAATAGAGCATAAAAAGTTTCGATCTTCGACTTCGACAATCGACATGAATCTTTCAAAAGACAAATAAAATTGTCTCGAAATCAGTTTTTCCCGTCAACAGATTTATAAACTGTGAATTGTGTTTTGGCGCCGTTGAAACTTCATAAACATGAAGTTTAGATCTTCAACTTATTAGTCGAGACACCCACGCTCTGGTGTTTCACCCGCAGCGCTACGCTAATGAAACTCCCCATGACTCCATGCCACTTGCTTTGGCGAAAAAATTTACTCAACTAAATTATGTATGAAAACAAATGTCGTTTTCGTGTGAAAGTATTCGTGTCATAATTTTTTTGACGCCACGGAAATTCAAGCAGATCGTAGGTGTAAATGAACGGAAGACATGGGATCTGCAATCCGAAAGTAGTGTTGACAAATGTTCAATGAATATGCAAGCAGAGCGTGGGACGATGTCTGATTGTTAGCTTCAGGTGAAATAGCAATTTGCAGACACAATAAAAATAAAGTTTAGTTTATTTTGAAATCGAAGAAGAGCAGATCCGTAAACACAATGTTAACCTACGGTCACACTCAGTAGAAACTTTAAATCGTTTTGTCAACATTGGCTTAAACCATAAACAAACATTGTTCAACATGATATGGTTTGTGGAAGGACATTCGATGCAGTTCCAGTCAAACAAGAAACTTGAGATTGGAAACTGACAATATTCCAGATTAATTAATTTAAAATCAAGTAAATCGGTGCTGTCAAATCTAGCGAAGATAAAATATTTCCTTTAAAAAGAAAAAAAACGTATATCCTTTGTTAAATATATCAAATAAAGGCCATCCTTTTTGATTCCAAAAAGGGGCTCAAGACCGATAGATGACCATTCCTCCACATAGATATGTATATATATATCTTCACAGGCACACACAATCCTTTACTGCCTTCTCCAACTATGTTTTCTGGTCGGTATCAGTTAGAGAACCTTGTAGTCAAGATTATTCGTCAGCAGTTGTGGTAAGTTTGAAGGACGTCGTCTTGTTCGCTGTGCAATGATTTAGAAAATTTGTCGATCAAGGAACTGATCCTCCAAGAATAAGATACAAATTGTTTGAAGTCTCAACTAAACGTGTTGTATTTCAAGCGGAACTTACATTAGCCTTGAGATATTATAACTCTTTTCTCGGTCTTGTCCCTCGAAACTAGGCCGAAAATTGCGTGATTCCTCCAGTTGTTTAAAATTCTTTACGAATTTGTTTGTTCGTTCTGTGCATAATAAAATTTGTCTTTAAAAACATCTGCAGCTTTTTTTCTCAACTTCCATATATTATTTAAACCCATGAATTGAGTATGGTACCTCTGCGAAAGGCCTTTCAAAAACTTAGTTCCCTGAAACTTTATTTGTTTTTTGAAACAATGTTGGATAAGATGGATTTTTAGACGCTGCAGGTTTTTTTTTCAACCTTCAGCTATTTAGCTTTTTGCTATTCAGCTATCAGGATTGAGTCATCGGGAAATGATTATATCGAAACTATTGGTAGATATTCAGTTTTACCTCTTATAATCTATTGAAAAGTTTTTTAAGATTTAAGGACAACTTTTAACAACATCCATACATGTAAGAGCTGTTTAAGAACACCAGAGGGGTTTAGTTAAGGTTAGGAACTGGCTTGGGTGGAAAATTGTGTACTCCAAGTCCAGATAAAACTTAGAACATAGAACGGGTTTGTTCTTATTCGCTTCATTCATTGAGCTCAAATATCAAAATTAACCGGAATATAAATTTAGTAATTGGGACTCTTGATTGCTATAACTGCGATAGTCAGACCCATACTTTTCTGCCACTAGTCTAGTGGGCATTTGTCGATAAGAAATCAATATTGTTTAGTTTTGCTTTATCGCTGAGCCTTATAATCTTGTCAGCTAGATACAAGTTTGCTGCCAGAATTATAATAGAAAATAGTTTGTACGAAGAGTCACAACTCAGCCACAGACTTCAACAACCTTAACAAAATAATCCTCTCTAAAAAGAAGAATGGGCTTCTTGGATGCACAACGACGTCTGAAGACGGTTTACGGATAATGGAGTAGGGCATTTATATATTTCTCTCCTCAGAGAATTCACAATCTTCCAAGCAGTACTCTTCGCTTAAAATAAAGCAGCACATTGCAGCAGAAATTATTAATATTATCATAAAGTCAAGCATGACTAAAATCCTTAAACAGCTTTCAACTCCAAGGCGGTCATGGAATGTCACAAAAATGTCAGCACTTCTGTTGCCCGCAAGTCTCTTAGCTTGCTAGCAAAGACAAACAAATTAAGCCAGACTTGGGAGCCACGACATGATAAAATGATACGAGGGTGATAAAAAGGAAGAAAGAAGCCAATACTCCTTTTATAGTGATAAAATGAAAATTAATGGTCAAGAAAGTGCCTTGAACGGCCAGGAGGTGCTTGTATATTCCTAAAAATTCATGAAGCTCGACCTCAAAGAGACCAAGGAGGTTTTAAATTTAACAAGACGAACCTAAGTTTATTACGTGGCGCACTTGCGCAATTTGTTGCTAGCTAGGAATGCCATCTTTGATATAGGTCGGGTGGACGGCGACACGCTTGTGGTTGCTCGGCTGAGCTCGTCAAACGGCGTAGTCCTTGTCCTCCTTTCCTTATATCTCCTGCTCATCAGTAAAGAAGAATCGTGCCATTAAGTAGAATCAGAAAGAAAAATAAAATAAAGATATAGCACGAAAGAGGAAAACGGTGATCAAGGGTTCCTGCTGTAAAGGAGTCTAGGGAAACGGATAGGGGAACGACTTACCCCATCTTTTCTAACACTATATCTAAGCTAAGCTGGTGAAAATATCAAAAAACTTCTCGACTTTAAGCCTAAATTATCTTATAACCTAAACTAACTATCCTACTTTTCCCTAGATAAACCTACAAGGAAATATAAACTTTTGCTAAACCTAATCTACCTTAAATATACCTATACAGCCCAAAGTTTGCCACCCTTCTTCTATTTCGGACCCACTATACAGGGTCGCACCGTCCAATTGATCAGCCAGTAACCGGAATTTATGGCTAGGCTTTTACTATCTCCCAGGCTAGGTATCGGGAGGAAGCCCCTAAGGCGATTCGGCGGACACAGTCCTTAAGGTGTCCGTGGCTTCGTACAACAAGACAATAATTTAATATTAAAAACAAGACCAGGATAGTGTCGTTTTTGAAAATATCCTGGTCTTCTAAATAGACGGCCTTCCCATCACACACTCAGCGCGTAAAATTTAACCCGCACATCATCATTATCTTAATCGGTTATCCCCAAAGAAATATATCAGGTTGGCAACTAAGTAATTACGGATTGACATCATCATTATTATTGAAATTTTTACCATTCAAGGAGTTATGCAAAGATCGAAATAAAAAGTTATCAGATGGTGGAAGGTCAGGACTATATGGTGGATATGGCAAAACATCGCAACCAAGCTCGAATAATTTTTGCCGAGTGACCAAAGATGTGTATGGCCTTGCATTGTCATGATGGAATACAACACCTTTCCAATTTGTCAATTCGGGCCGCTTTTCTTCAACTGTATTGTTCAATTTTGTTAGTTGTTCAATGTAGATTTCTGAATTGATCGTTCGGTTGGGTGGAAAAAGTTCAAAGTAGATTATTCCTTTGTAATCCCACCAAACAGTTAACATTACTTTCTTTTGATGATTATCAGCTTTTGATGTTGTTTGAGCTGGTTCACCTGACTTGCTCCACAATCTTTTCCGACGGACATTGTTGTAAGCAACCCATTTTTCATCACCACTTATCAATAGTTTTAAAAATGAATCATTTTCATTAAGTTTCTTTAACAAATCGCATACGTTAATGCGTTGTGTTAAATGACTTTCTCTCAGTTCATGAGGAACCCATATTTCGAGTTTTCGTACATAGCAAAGTTGCTTTAAGCGATTTTCAATGCATGCATGTGATACATGAAGCTTCTCTGCAATCTCACGTGTTGTACTGTGGCGATCCGAATTGATTATTGCTTTGATTTGGTCTTCATCAACATCAACTGGACGACCAGAGCGTTTTTCATCTTTGAGTATAAAATCACCAGAACGAAATTTGGCAAACCAATTTTGACACTGCCGTTCTTTTAAAGCTTCATCACCATAAGCAGCACATAACTTTTTGTGAAATTTTTATAAAAACCAAAAAAATAACATAAATAAAAAATAAAGATTTTTAGAAAAAGGTGACTAATTATGTCCTTATTTTTTCCCCGTCAGTTTTTCTTGTACTCACACATATTTTAAGATAACAAATTAATAAATAAAAGTCTTTAACACCAAGAATAATAAAAAAAAAAAACACTCCCCTAGGGATCCTCCTTTTTCTTTGTTTTTGTTCCTTTTCTTTGTTCGTTGTGATTTTATTTATTAGTTGTGGTGTTCTGTTTCCTCCCCTCCCTCACCGCACTTCTCATACAACTACCACCTGAATAAAATGGAGCACAGCAGGACATAGAAAACTGTAGATTCCGGGAAATCAAAGGATACCATGAACCTACTCGTCGAGTGTCCAAATCTGTCCTTAAGTATTCACCTACAATATGATGATTAAGACTTCCGTCCCAGAAATAGACTGACGAGACATTTCATCTAGGGATGATGTCAAATTTCTCAAGACAGCTCTCAAGTCCTAGATCAAGTAAGGAGGTACAATTTACTTCTTGTGGTCGCTGTGCATTTGACTGTTTTTTTCACTCTCTATTTATTAATTTGATTCATTTGTACGATGAATTCCAAGACCAGCTAGGGTTGTTCTAAAAGTGTCTGACCTGATGTACTGATAGCTCTTGTTGTTTCAAAGATTGTAACGAGCAATGACTTTGTTCGGAGGTAGCGGCCTAATGCGAATGAAATAAGCAATCAATCACTTTACATGTTTTACAACGAAACATCTAAAACACTGGACTGAAATGAGATGACTTGGCTTCAAAGAAAATGAAGATAATCCCAACTGAAGGCAAGTTCAAGGCTTCTGTTGTTAAGACGAGCATAGGACAAATTTTGGTTGATTATTACGAATTATTCAGAAGAGTTCAAGTGATGAACTCAAGAAAAAATACCTTGTTTGGTGGTTTGTCTTGGTCAACAATGCAGTCATGAATTCGCTATCGATTTGGCCAAACATAATGAAAGTTGTAATTGCTTCCCCACGCACCATTAGGGCCCCCTGTGTTGTTTTCAAAATTTAAAAAAAAAAAATAAGGTGAAGTCTGCATTTCACGTAAGAAAGAGTAGCAAAGCTTTTGAACATTGCTAGGAAAAGAGAATTGAGTTCTCTAAGACCCTACGCAGAAATGAAGACATGCTTTTGGGAGACTTTCCCCGGACATGAATATATTCGAAAATTATGAATGAACCCAAGAAAAATGATATCTTCTTATACGTTAAACATTTAAAAACAAATTTTATTTTCACTCAAGCGTGACACTAACTTAATGTCTCATTTTTGACTGAAAGCAATTTCTCAAAATAGCAGTGTAAAAGATGACATTAGAGCCTCTCAAGTCACACCGATCGGTGTAAAACGTGCACAAAAGCAGATCCCACGCTTGTCATAACGCAGTACCCCACTGTTAGTGTGCATCGACCACGCCAAACTAAGCCCTCTCATAATTACATAATATCAAACAACTTGAGGGGCGTGTGCTCTTTTTTTGAAAAATTAAAAAAAAAAAAATTAAACATCTTATCAACAAGTTTGAATCAAACTAAGTGCTACTACCTTAAAAGATCAAGCAGCTGGAACGTGTAATTAGATTGTTTGGCTAACTTCTGTTAACCCCAAGTCATGCAGAGACAACAGCGCCACAGAACACAAATGCCAAGATGAATATCTCGTATAATTAATATGCAATTAGCATAATTTACATCTTGAGTAGTTGGGCAGTCGCTGGAGTCAATTTTGTTAGATTAGATGTCTGAACTTTGAAGTAACGCAGACCTAATTGTCGATTGAGTGATTTTTTTGTGGTAAGTGGTTGAAAATGTAGATTCGAGAAGCATAGCCCATGAAAATGGATTTTTCCATTTAGCTAGCGACTGAAATAAAATCAAATGGAAACAATCTGTTGATCGATAGATACTCAGATACTGTCTACTGTGGACCTTCTTATTGTTTGTTTTAAATGACTAAGTGGTTGGAATTGGATGGGAATTTTCAATTTAGACCACAAGTCATTACAGCGCGACTTGTTTCTATTGGCCAATTTACATAAATTATATTTTATGTTTTAGGACACAGAATAGGAAGCATCTTAAAAAGAGCATTTGCATATCATGTGTCAGGTTATGGAAAGTATGGAAAGGTATTGATTGAAAGCATTGCTTACGTAACTGCCTGGTGTGTGATAATCTACAAGCCTTTTCGATCGCGTTTTATTTGACAATGGTGAATAATTCATACGACGGTAGTAGTAAATCAATCAAAAAGTATATAAACTATTTATAGACCATTTGTGATCTCTAAAAGTGGATCGGTTACTTTCAGTTAAAAAGAAATTATAGCTTACAGTAAAATAAAATAAAATGAATCATAAAATGGATTCATTAAAGCCCCAAGGTAGTACTTGCGGACGTGTCATGTGGCATTGTTTCTGGTAAGACATAATTCACTGGCTAATTCTGTCAAGCCTTGTCTTTGGATGCATTTTAATGAGAACGTGTTTATGACATCATGGCATTTGGTTGCAACTATCACTATTAGTCTTGTCATTCGATTGGACTCATCCATGTCATCGCAGTGGCTACCTTTCTTTGCTGTAAAATTACCTGTAATAAAAACCGCTGAATAAGTGGTGAGAACAAGTACTCAATTTAATTGACATTTTTAGGAGAACATTTGTTTAACATTTTGTGTTAGGATGTTTAACCCCTTAAGGAATTATGTAAATTGTTGCTTTAGTTCTAACACCATCCTAGTCAAATATAACTAATTTAAAGGAGAATGAAAAACTGCATGATTTTTTAAAGATACCATAACAACGACATTTTATAATTTTCGAACTCTCTGCCAACTGAGGTATTATTATTTTAAGAAGGTATTTTAAATTTATCCGACTTGGCATCATTGTCTAACGTGGCGTGGAACTTAAAGAACGATTGGCAATTCTCACCAAATTGAACATATTCCATTAAAAAGGGTATCCCGTATTAAGACAAGGTAAATTTAAAAGGTGATTCTTGGGTATATTCTAAGAAAATAATGCTCTACAGCCAGGGTATATCTCCAAAGTTGATCATCACTTATCGATGCTTTAAGAAAACGCTTACTTTGGTGTACCTTGACCCATTTTAAAGAGATTTCTCTATTAGTATATACGATAAAAACTTTGTTAAGAGCTTTGTTTTAAGAAGAAATACGACTGTTATGTAACTGCGTTTATATAATGTTGACAAGTTTTTTTGGTTGTTCAGATTTTAATTTTTAACTTCCCATCAGGAAGTTCTTGTAATCGGACCGATTTTCGGAATTCAAAATTATTACATGTGCCTAAGTTTGTGCGGATTCTTTCGTACAGCCTGACTCGAGAATATATCAAGCTATCGAAGCCAAATTGGTTTTAATTCGAAGCGTGTGTGAATAAAGATAACCTGAAAAGCTTTGGATTAAAATTGACATGGTGGTTTAAATTTTATGACAAAAAATTAAGTTTTGAAATAAAAAAAATCCTTAATCAATTGAATTTGTAGTATACAACTACCTTAACAGAAAAAAAAAAGATTTATAAATATATACACTGCCGTTCATAAGTTTCCGAACAAATTCATATTATTTGTTTTTCGTTGCATTTTAGTTCCAAAAGTTTCATCATTTAGCCAATTGACTTATTTAAGTTAGATATGAGCTATGAAAACTTCCGAAAAGACTTAAACAGTGTTAAATTGAATCCATTTGATATCTTGAAATTTCTTCATCCACGTTCCCATGGAAGTGCTTAAGATGAGGCAATTGATTTCGTAACAAAAAGCATCAATAGAGAAAGCTAAATGACAAAGTAAAAGCACATGGATAAAATTGCATTACTCGTTTATTAAAAAGCTTCGCAAAGAAGATCATAACATCCGAAAAGTTGGTTTGTTTTCCACTGTTGTGGTTTCTGACTGTGAACCAAAGTCAAGTAGTCTTTCCAAAAAATGATATAGAGATTAACAATCTCTCGCAATCGGCCTTAAAACAGCTATCAAAATCTCCAAAGAAAACTGGATTGAATATGATCTTCTTAAGGGGGTATTCTAGTCTAGAAATTTAAAAGAAACGATTTTTTTTATGTTTTCAAAGTTTAACTATTAAAATTATTTTCGGAGATATCGGTATTTTGTTGACCCGGCATCCAAACTGGTTTGACCGGAACTAATCGAACAAAAGACATTAGGGATTTTACGTCTACCTGAATCCATATTTCTCAGTAAAACTTTTTGTCCTTTGTCTATATTGTAATACAAGAACCCAAGGTGATTTGTATCTTTTATATTTATTGTTCACTTACGTCCAGCTGCTAACAGTTTTATTTTTGTTTTTTGTTTTTTTTTTATTTGTTTTTATTTTTTTTAAAAGCACATATTTAATTCTAACTTTCAAACCACTTGGACGTACACATGTCCTGTGAGTGAAATAAAAATATTGTGAGATATTTTTTTTTTATTAAAATGGATAAAAATCCTTACCGCAAAGGACTCCGCGTCCAGGTCGACAAACAAAAAGGCGATTTCACGGCAATGCTGTGAAACGAGACAACGCTCGGATTGACCGCTCCCAGATACGAGCATCCAACGCATCAAAGGATGCCAGAACTGCTGGATATGAAGAGAGAAACGCGGAAATAGTTTTTTCCAAGTCGAGGAAGGTCCGATGTATGAAGCAGGAATGGCAGATTGAATAAATGTAAGTCTACAACATAATTTCATGACTTAGACTGCGAAAAGCTTTACGCGAAACTTAAAACGCGTTTTTATCGAAACTGTCTTTTTCAAAACAATACCCACGATTTCTCAGGTTCTTCTGAACCGATTTACCTGACATTTTTAGAGAGACTTCTTTAAGGACTTGTCTATGTCAGCAACAATCATCATCCCCAAATTTCTATTACTTGTTTTATAGTTCGAAACAGTAAAAAAGTGGTA
The DNA here is from genome assembly GCA_963555765.1 of Orthonevra nobilis. NCBI lineage: Eukaryota > Metazoa > Arthropoda > Insecta > Diptera > Syrphidae > Orthonevra > Orthonevra nobilis. Next base: position 12,116,063 of record OY743225.1, read on the forward strand.
CAAAAATTGTTTTTTTCTTTTTTCTGGTAGTCACTATTTTGTGAAAAAATAATTCTTTCCAACTTTTCGCTAATTCCAAATATTGCAACATTATTCTCGATTAATAACCTTTTTTTTTTGGTTTCAGATTGCAAGGAGGGTTGAAATTATAGGTATGGTTATGCGCCAATTTTTTGAGACACTCACTTCATCAACTGCTAATTTTTTAAATTTTCAACTTTTTTTATTTTTTAATGCCTTTTTCTTATGACACTTCAAAAATTACATGTAATTCATGCCTCTAGACAACAATACACCCTTAAAGCCATAGATTGAAAGTATGTACTTTTGAACCCATTCTTATGAAAGTAATATGGAAATTATTTTGAATATAAGTTTGACAGGCAGTTGGCATAGAGGTCATGTGTATATCGAAAAAAGTATTTAAATTCTTATAAAAAAAACAAGTTTCCGTTTTACTCATTTCATAACTTTTTTACCAGAACAGCACCAGTAATAGTAATTATGGGTAATGTGGGTGATGTTTCAGTAATAGGTCAGTAAAAATTTAAATGAAAAGTTTTCTGAGGAAGGGAAATTTTCCAAAGAAATTCCATAGTTCAACCGAATCAGACAAATTTTAATTCAAAAGACAATCCAGTTTGAGTTCTGATTGGCGACCGAGCTTTAGTTCATGAATCCCTTTAAACAGAGTAAGTTCTTGCAAAACATTATACTCTTGAAACTTACCTACATACTATATTATTTCCTAATTCTGCCTGTCTGACCGTTACACTTTATTGATGAAGTGTTATAACAACTGTCAAAAGCGGAAACAGATTCAACTTACAATGTAAAAGTTGTTTAAATATAACTCTTAATTCTAACAATAAGAGGAATGCCTGTGTGCTACTATGTGCCTACAGAAAACTGGCTAATAATTTTAGTTATTCGTGCTATATTTTTTTTTTGTTTGTAATGCCTTTGATGGTGGCGGCAAATAAAAAAGCACCATTATTTTTTTATCTTCAGATGGGAAGTTCATGGCATGGGCAGGTCTACTCGCACCCAAGCCATTTTTCTTGCCTGTGCCAATTTTTGATTTAAATTTAATTTTCTTCGCAAAATGCGTAGTAAACAAAACGTTTTATTAACTAATTAGTTTTTAGCAATTGTTAAAAAAAATCAATGACAAGTGTGCCAAAAAATCCATACATTTTGTGATACTTTGGAAAACATGCAACAAGTTAAATTTATGTTTTTTTACATAATTTTCCCTCAGCACTTTACAACAAGACTCGCATTAATTCCTTTTGCGTAGTAAGATATAAAACGTTATTGGGAAAATGTTCTAAACAAAATTGTATAAAAGATTAGAAAAAACAATTCATTAATTTTAACAGTTGTGTTAAAGCGCTATTTGAAATGACTACATTTACAAACCAAGAATACCCAGATATTATTTTGTAAATGCAACGAAAAATCAACAAGCTCGCGACAAAGATACCAAGAACTTTATCTTAACCGACGACTCTCTAGTGAAAGAGTATTTGGAAATACATTTCGAAGGCTCCGGGAAACTGGATCAAGTGCACTTGATCCACAAGTAAGTAGAATATCGTTTGATGAAACAATATTGGACGATGTATCTGTTTTATTCAAGAATATAACTAAGAATCACCCCTTAAATTTTTGTTCACAAATTGCGGGACACCCTGTATAGTAAGCGATTAAGCCAGTTTAAGAAACTTTGCTGAAACAAATCAACTTAAATATTATAAAGAGATAATGTTTAATCTTTGAAGAAAAAAAAAAATTCGTTAACCAATAATTATCCCCTTTAGTAACTTATGTTGACAAAAAAAAGGTCGAGCGAATGCGGTGTGCTCTTCTCGAAGTTGCATATTTAATTACTTTCAAATAAATATCATTTATCATCGAAGAAATTTTATATATATAATAAATTCCTTGTACACAACATTTCGCCAAGTAGTACGCTTTGGTGTGGACCAGTTTGAACTCTTCAGCAATTTTCGCAGATGCAGTTGCGGGCGAATATACTCAGAACTAAAGGCTTTAAGTACTGTGCTTTATGTAGGGTATTCTTACAGTTATTTATATTATTCTTCCAATTATTTGCTAATATTTGTAAAACTTTACGAGACAGGTACAAAAGTATCGCTTTAGTTGATGAAAGCTTATGGTTTGGTCAGGGGAAGCTTGCAAGGCTCTTGACAAGCACCAGGCAGTAATTTGTTTATCTTCCAAATCTTTTAAAGATCTGCAGAAAAGCTCGGTATGAATGAAGAAACACCTCAGACAAACAGTAAAACAGTGATAAAAGAGGATAAAGCTTAAAAAAATTTTATCTCTTCAAGAAGTACGAAGAGGCAACCTAGAAGCATGAGACCCAAGAAAACGACACAATACTGCATTGTAGTTTGAAGCACATGCCTCTAAAAATTCGGTTTTCAACTGCTAAGGAATCATCACGCGGTATATTCAACATCAGTTCATTGAAGTCAGTCTAAAAGCCCTCTCAAGAAAAGTCACCTGTCTCTGCAGTAATGGAATTCAGAGCATAACGGCAGAAAGTAGGCAACAAGGCATCTTAAACAACTGAAGACTTCAAAGCAGTTATTTAGGAAGCGCTGACTTAAGAGAAAGCAACAGATTAAATTCAAAAACTGTGTAACCTAAGGCCACGAAGGGACCAAGCGGTCATAAAGGCGGTGCTACAAAGGCTTCAAGAAAGAATCACAACATGATTCCCCGTAAAAATTACATTTTATTGTCAATAAATATTACCTTGATTATTTAAAAAAGAAAGTGTAAACAATCTGCTCCCATCTACTCACTCTTGGCCCTTTTGTTGCATTCCCAGCCAAGGAGAACAGTCATATTATACTATATATAACAATTTTTAGGTGATTTTTAAAAATTGTTTCTTTTTAATTTTTCTTTTAATCTGCTTGCCAAGGGTTTTTGACTGCCCTTATAATGGATTTCGCACAGAACGTACAAAAGGATAAGGTGAAAAATTTAACTGTTGTGAAGTAGTTTATAACTCTGATTTTTAGTTTTGCGTTTGATATGATATGGATTCATTTGTCTTCCTTTGATTCACGGTATTTTTTATTCCTAATGTGTTTCGATACGTGAGAGTTCAGCTTTTGTTTGTTTGGAAGATTGTTTCAACACTTTCATGCCTTAAGTTCTACATCAGAGTTAGCGACATTATCTTCATATACCATTCTTTTCACACTTGGTACTCAAAAACTTCAAACCGATGGCAGCAGTACCACGCACTAAGTGAAGCTAACGACCATACACATTTATGCTTTACATAACTAGGTTAGCATTTTCTAAGATATTTTAAAAATATTGCATCTGAATGCAAGTGTCAAAAAAGAAGGGTAAGATTCTTTATCGTACTACTGTGTCCAAAAAATAAGGTGATATTGTATTTATTTTGAAAATCCTTTATTTATTCTTCCAAATCAATTTCATCCCCTTCAAAGTAATCCCCTCCCGATGCAATGCACTTATGCCAACGGATTTTCCAATCTTTGAAACACTGGTTGTAGTCACTTTCCGGGATGGCCTTCAGTTCCGTCTTCGCTGCGGCTTGAATCTCCTCTATCGTATCAAAACGGAGTCCCCGGAACGGTCTTTTGAGCTTGTTGAACAGCCAGAAGTCGCACGGCGCCAGATCAGGTGAATACGGTGGTTGCGGAACGATATGGGTTGAGTTTTTGGCGAAATGATCACGAATTACGAGTGCGGTATGGGATGGTGCATTATCGTGGTGTAAAAACCAAGAATTGTCTTTCCACGATAGCGTTACACAAACGACGCATAACCTTCAAATAATATTCCTTGTTGACTGTTTGGCCGGTTGGAAGGAAATCATAAAGCACAACACCACCATAATCGAAGAAAACAGTCAACATGACCTTGATTTTTGAGCGACTTTGGCACGGTTTTTTTGGTCTCGGCTCTCCTTTGGCACGATATTCGCTCGATTGATCGGTTGTTTCGGGGTCGTAAGCATAGATCCAAGTCTCATCGCCAGTTATAATGCGTTTCATGACATCCTGGTAGTCGGAAAGCATTGTTTCACACACAAAAAATTCAATGTTTTCGGTACCAGTCGAGATTTGACGCGCTTGAGGCCCAAAGCATATTCAAAATGGTATTGACTGAGCCTTTCGATAAGCCAACTTCATCAGCAAGGTCTCTAATCGTTAATCGATCGTTTTTCAACACCTCGACATCAAAGGCTTTCTGCACCATCCTCAACGTATCCGCAGCAGAAAATTGATTCCGCAAACAAAATTTAATGCAAATTCTTTGCTCAATAAATTTCGACATCGCAAAAAACGAAAAACTCACTTTTAGCAGCTCACAAAACGACGCGTATCTCAAACACTATGAATATATTTTGACATAAAATTTCACATAGATGTCACTGACAGTACTACTAACCTAAAAAGAAAGAAAAATTTCCAAATCCTTCGACGCGCTCAGTTTAAATTCATATGTCACCTTATTTTTTGGACACAGTAGTATATTCAAGATGTTTCAAGAAGACCTCGTTCAGTCCAAAAGACTTTGTATATTTCTTCATTTAATTTTGGAAGCATGCCTGATCGACGGACTGTATAGCAAGTGAATGTGAATTCGAACTTCTTCTGTCTGCTTTGTCTAGTGTGAGAGTTGCAATGAAGTATGTAAGTTGAATTAGTGGATATGCCGCTCAGATACTCTGTGAGGTATCCGCAAATAAGTCAGATACTCTTCCACCTTATGTCTGAACAATCTTTAGCAAATCAAAACTTGTGATAAACTCTCGATTGACTTTCTTACCAACTTCAAATAAAAATGTATCTCTTAATCTAAACAGCTCTGACTGAAGAACCGTAGCTAACATATGATAAATGAATGAAATTCCTTTTTCGACCAGAAAAATTCCCATGAATGATTGAAACGATTTCACATTTACTCACGAGCCACACACCTGGCAGAACAAATAACATTTACACGCCAAATTTAATAGTCACGATGTTTAATTAAATAATTACACATATCACTGATTATTATGGGAATCTAACCTCTTCGGTATTCTAACCTATCCGCTTGTCTAAGCGCCAACATTCAATTAAAAATATTTGAAGATCTTCAACACTCTACCCAAGCAATTAACGGCGACATAAGACCTCAAAGTGTGACAGAATCGATAGCCTGCTTCAGACTTAACTAAATTTCCCACGAGCGCATTTCATCAACAAAGTTACTCAATCGGCTGCGCCAGTGATAATAAAATATTTATGAATATTATTGGAGCATGTTACCTCATATTGTATCTGCATCTATTTAAAAATCCATTAAACTCAAGAAAGAGGCGGGAAATCTAATGCACCCCATTTCGGTTAAAAAACGATATCGAAAATATCTCAGTTTTTCCCGTCGATATAGTCTTTAATGGACTTAAGCTTGGGCTCTCCTTTAGACTTTTCTCCATCGGGTGACTTAAAGCGCGCACTTGATTTACGCTGATTGCGTTCCAACCCACAAAATCGGTGGTCCAGTAAATAAAAAAAAAAAAAAAAATCTAGATCTTACTAGTATTCCGGACAATGTCATATAAACTGTGCTGAGCGCTGGTGGTGCATTTACACATTGAAACCTTAAACTGATCGTTAATCTCTTGAGGAGAGACCGCCTTTGATGAGGCGGCGACTGTGGTCTATTGCCTGCGTTACTTGATCTAAGATCGTAAAGAGTTCAAAGCTTGCATATCGCTCCGTCTAGTGGTGCATGTCAGGTCTTCCTGCATCGGGCTAAGCATTTGGCGCGCACGTGAATGGACAATTTCACGTTGCAAGGAAATTGCAAAGACGTGTGCCATGTTACCATACGCGCTTGCGCCACACTTTTGTGGCCCCCCCAATGTAGATCGATGTAGGGAAGGTGATACACATTCCATTGCAGTGGATCGCGACTCGGAGGCAATGTTGGTCTATTTTTGTGTCCGCGTTATCCTACCTACGTGCTGACTATTAAGTTTCTATCGCGCAGATAAATTGGTCTATTATCTTATTTCGGATAAGGAAAGGCTGCAGTTGGCTCTGTATCGACAGAATGAGGGCGCCCGTGGGCTAAATGCGATTATGCTGGAAGAAAACAAAAAAGAAATCGTTTAAGGCGCAAAGTGGATATTTTGTTGCTTTCTTTTTGTCTGGTTCTATTGAGCTAGTCCTTTTGCAATTGGGAATTTAATAATTTTAGTTCAAATATGGCTTCCAGTTATTTTACCGCTTTTTTTTGGATGAAGATAGCGTCGAGGATTTTTAGCAACAAAAAACTTCTGGAATACAAGACGTATTCGATATTCTTTTGATGGTCTTGGATGATGTAGAAAAATGGAATTTTAAAACATATTGAAATTAAATGAGTGCAAAATGGACGTTTAGAAAAATGAAATATACGAACGAATATTAAAATATATTGAAGTGAATGAAGGCAGTGAATTTTTTAAAGAGTCAAACCTGCATTAATATGAACTCTTTCAAAAAATTAAACACAAAAATATGGTTTATGTATGAAGTTTGGTTATTTTTAGCCTATAGCTATTTTCAATCTTCATAGATGATTTCCTGTCTGCTTTTTCTAATCCATTTCCATTTCACAAACGTACGTCCTTCGTCTTTAGCTTGGACAGAGTAATTGCAGCGTATGACGAACTCTATATGAAGAGAGTCTTAAGCCCTAAGCCATTATCAATGTGGGTATAAATAATCTTGATTGTAACGAAGAGGCTTATTTTCCCCAAAAGTGCTGAGAAATATGATTTTTTCCTCAAAGCGGAGAACAAATATTAAAAAAAAAACACTGTTCTGTTTCCCAAATTTAATTTTTACAAACCAGCGGAAAGTCTGTCCAGCCATTAAATTCATTGAAGAAAAAATTATTACGAACTTAATCGACTCGTTTCGACACCGACGTAACGTCTTCTGCATTTCGTTAGGCATTGAATTTGTCAGTCTAATTCCTCCCACCTATAACTTCCACAGTATCCCAACCCAACTCGCTTTCGTTTTAGTGACATAGAAATAGGGACCAGAATTCTGCCAGGAAAAACTTCTCATTGAATGATTGGGAAAACCAGACTCAAAATTCACAAATTACTGGGAAAGACTAAGAACATGTAGAAGAGCGAGATGTATAATAAGTTGATGAACTGAGATAAGCATAGGGAAACGAGCTCTGAGCTTCAGCAACAGAAATATACGGTTAATGGTGGGACTGATAACAGGGCATTCCACTCACATTTCACTGTTATTAAAAGAAACCACAATCAGTAACAGGGAGACTGTGCAACAAAATATCGGAGTTCTGACCCCAGATCTAACGCATTTTAAAAAGAAAAGGATCACGAACTTCACAAAAAGAACCAAAAGACTTTCTAACCACACGAACTTAACAATTTCATAGTCATCCTTGTTCACTCTATCGCTTTCACCACATATCCCCTTCAACAAAATCCTTCACCATACAGAAAATAGGGGAACCAAACGGTCCAATCGGAGGCCACAGTGGTGAGCAATACACTTATTCGAATCAGTCAACAAAACAACCAAATAACCCATCACGTCATCAGTTCACCTTAAAGCATTTCGATCTTTTGATCTTACAGTCAAATAAAGCGATTCGCTGTTTTGTGGGCTATTACAAATGTGGACCGCTTTCCCACACTCGGTATTTCCTATGTGCGTCAGTACCTGACTCTTTTTCATTTCCATTATGGTTTTGGTTATAAACTAACTTACTGGCTCTATGCGGGCGCCTTAAGCTAAACATAACAACTTACAATATGTCTTTCGACTCAACATCATTTTTAAGTCGCACTTATGAAAATTATAAGTAAGACAGAAAAATATTTATTTTTTTAAAACAAAAATTTAGTGTCTGGACTTGGATTTTAACTTAAACTAAATCTTAAACAAAACAAAAAACTAATCTGAAACAATAAGAACTACTCACACAACTTTATATACATGTAAGTCGACAATGGCTGACAGGACATGCTATGTTTTGCCTTAAGGGCACTCAAGATAAATAAAGACAAAATAAAAAGTTCTACTTTTCGTCCTACCACCGATAGTATCTTTATTGCATTACGACATCAGCGATGTCGCGGTTTGATACCGCCCTACTAAACCTGAGAATTTCCAGTGAGCTCCTTGCAACGTCTTAGCTGACTCACCCGTGCACAGCTTTTCGACCAACGTGGAAGATTAACGGTACGGCTAATCTTTCCTGGACCCAACCCTTTTTATAGAGACATAGGAAAGCTTCCAGGGGAATAAGGTAGTAAAGGCGCACTGTCTCGTGGTGCGTATCATTGGGGTAAAAAGCCCCGGAGATCAGGTTTTGTACTCAGACCCTTGAGCTCTATATAAATGGGCACAAGCCCTAAGACATCATCTCTCGAAACCCGAATCTTTTCCATAAAACTTGTTGCAACGTTGAACCAAACGGGACATCCATAGGCAAGGACAGGCCGAATGAGGGTCGTGTAGCAGATCACCTTTATCTCGGCATCGAGTTGACTGCTGTGAAACAGTCTCTTTGTCAAGGCAAAGGCCACTTTGGCGCGGGCTACAGCAGTATCTTTATGTTTGTTAAAACATAGATACTGATCTAGCCAGATCCCAAGGTATCTGACAACACTTCGATTCGCCAGTGGCTGCCCGTTTTGTCCAACGATAGAGAACATTTGCCACTTCTTTTTAGTGTCTCTAGAAGCCCTAGACAACGCAGTCCTGAACAAAATGGTCTCGTACTTTTGGAAATTGAAGATCAATTTCTAAAAGTGCGAGACCATTCTGTTCAGGACTCCGTCGTAATATCCCTGAATTTTGCACGTTGCAAAAGACTTACGATGACCTCGATCTTCGAACTTGACCTGTACGCGGTCAAGTCATGGGTGTACGCTTTGAAGTGGCGGAGAGATCCTCCAAGATCGCTCGTGAAGATCGTTAATAAAATCGGCGAAATAACTACCCTCTGTTGTAGACCTCATCAGACGTCACACTGGCATTTTTTTTAAAGCCAATTAAACGCGTGCGTGTAGTAAAAAAAACTGGCCAAATGTGAGTCGGACGCGCGTAAGGAAGGTTCCGTAAAAAATTTGCTTATGGGTTGTAGGCGATTTTAGAATTTTTTTTTTTGTTCTCTCGTTATGTACTAAGTACAAAAATGCCGTTCTTGGATTTTCTCCTTTTCTGTGCTATAAACTTTGCTTCTAACCAAATTTGATGATTCTTGGTCAACCGGAAATCCTCTATAGGATTGAATTTTCGATTTGACAGCCCTATCTTTTGACTGCATCAATTTGGAATCCTGACTTAGAGCTTTAAGAGACTACAGTCATAAGTATTTGACATTTATTTCAACTGTACGTGTTCTTGAGAAAAAGGTCATTGCAGACTTACAAACAAAGGGAGTGATCACATAAGGGCTCCGTTTTTACTTTCGTTTTTACTGTGAAGGATTCGCAATCAATCGCGAGAGTCAAGGCTGTGAAAGATAGGACAGATGTTTTAGTGAAACACGTCCAATAAGGATACATGAAATTAATGCATGATTATATAAACATGCGATTGTAATTGTGTCAAATAAGGGGGTATTCTTGTCTAGAAATTAAAAAAAAAAATTCTATAAATTTTTTAGGATTTTTCAAAATTCAAATTAATTTCGGAGATATCGGTATTTTGCTGACCCGGCATCTAAACTGGTTCGCCCGGAACTAATCGAACAAAAGATATTAGGGATTCTCCGTCTACCTGAATCCATATTTCTCAGTAAAACCTTTTGTCCTTTGTATATATTGTAATACAAGAACCCAAGGTGACTTCTATCTTTTATATTTAGTGTTCAGTTACGTCGAGGAATGGCAGATTGAATAAATGTAAGTCTACAATATCATTTCATGACTTAGACTGCGAAAACTTTACGCGAAACTTCAAACCCGTTTTTCTCGAAACTGTTTTTTTTTTTCAAAACAATACCCACGGTTTCTCGGGTTCTACTGGACCGATTTACCTGAAATTTTTAGAGAGTCTTCTTTAAAGACTTGTCTATGTCAGCAACTATCCCCATCCCCAAATTTTTATTACTTTTAAATTCAAAACAGTCAAAAAAAAGTGGTACAAAAATTGTTTTTTTTTCAGGCAGTCGCCATTTGAAAAAAAAATCTTTCCAACTTGTCCATAGTTCCAGACATTGCAACATTATTCTAGATTAATAATCTTTTTTCTTTTGGTTTCAGATTGCTAGGGGGGTTGAAATCGTGGGTATGGTTACGCGCCATTTTTTTAAGACCAACTGCTAATTTTTGAAATGTTCATTATTTTTATTTTTTTTTTCTGTATTCTTGTTATGTTAATAAAAAACTAATTAAAAAAATGGATAGAAAAAATATCAATTGCCTTATTCTTATGACACTTCGAAATTACATGAAATTCATGCCTCTAGACTACAATACCTCCTTAAACTGTTAATTTCGATAGTCCCTCTTTAACGGATTTTTTATTCCTCCAGTTTTCATTTTTTTTTTTTTTTGCCTAATTTAGAAAATGCTTTATCAAATTGGTTGCATCCAGTGGCACTCATATTTTGAGACATCCTTAAACTGCATTTATACAAATGTACCAAAAAAGAATATCCGAGAGTTGGACTTATAAGAATTAAATGGCACGGTCTGAATTTTCCCCCAAGCAATCAACCGGCATCAGCTTAATTCAAATTCGAAATCTTTCAAAACAAGTTTGATAATCTACAACAGATTTAGAAAAAACTTCCTGTACGAAGATTGTTGCAGGATAATTCCCTATTTTTCGAAATCATTGCTTGGAACATCAAAATGTGAAAGAAATATGGTGATCCAAGAAGTCAAAGCATAGGGAGTAATGAAAATAAAAAAAAATGGGACAAAGGCTTTGATAAAATGCCGCTCTAATAAAACAAGAAATACTATACAATAGCAGCTGGCTAGGAAGTGGACAAAAGTCTTACGAAGAAGGAGCGTTTTGAAATGGACATTCAAAAAGGAACCAAGAGTAAGTTGGACACATGCACGAAGGTCTCCGTATCACTACATTTGTTTTGTAAATACTTAAGTAAAGAAATAAAACTTTATTTAAACAACTTATTTTTCATTGTTTTAGGGCCTTAGTAGCAGAAATGTATCTTTTAACACATAGAAGATAGAATCCTGTAACAGACAGACACCCGATCATTCGTAATGGCGTTCCCTTCTTGTTGTTGTTGTTCTTGTGGACGACGACCAACTTTTTCAAAGGCTACAACCCTTTTTGTGAAAGACCTTTAGATGATCATTTTTTTCCGGCGCCCAGCGAGAGTTATGATCTTTCAAATTCACAAAGAATATTTTCTAAATGCGAGGACAGCAATTCTTACAATGAGATCAGAGAGGACGAGCAGGCGAGCTCCACTTCTTTGCATAACGTTCAATGCAATTTTTATTGTATTAAAATAGCTTGGACAAAGAATAAACTAGTACTATATTGGGGTAAGCCTTTCCAACCAATGATCACATTCTAATCCTCGAAAGCGATAAAACTCATTCGCAAATCTCATGGATTAATTTCCTACAACATACACCGATCTGTTGATGGGTTAAATGATTTATTAACGAACCTCATAGCATTCTACTGCTAGACATATGCTTGTTCATTTATCCTGCGATAGCTTCTAGCAGTTTCACTAACATAAATCATCATTCCTTCATAAAACAATTTACGCACACGTGCGCCAAACAGTGAGAGTTCCGACTCCAACGTTCTTTCCCAAGAGCCATCTTTACAGAAATTCACATATTCATGATGAACACATTTCAAACGTAACCTGTGATTATGAAAAAAAAGAGTAGTAGTCCATCATGCTACACAAAGACTTACAATCCTTTGGGACTTCGTAAGGCTCGTTTCGAATACGAGAATGTAAGATGTTGCCTTTAATAATTATTTCTAATTTTCTGCGTTCTGTTCCGGTTTGCGTAATGTGATGCTGGAACCATTATCTTAGACTCGCAATCATAATACTTCAGCTTGATGACTCAAGAATTCCCCAGCCTTGCAAGGAACATTGGCAGAGACCATAATCATCTCGTTGAGTTGAAGGGGCACATATAAAACGCTTGCACTTGATTGGCGAGCCTGTATGCTTTTATTACTGGATCATTTGGTGGATTGACATGAACTAAGATATAGTTGAAGGTAAGCAGCTAGTTAAATGGTTTCATGGGAATTACAGGTGATTTGGTAATAAATTTGGAGTGATTCTTAATCCCTTCCAATTAACTAGAATAAAAAATAATTACCAACATGCTATACTCTTTTCTTAACTCAGCGCTAATCTTTTGTCATTTGAAATCTAATTTTACAAATAAAAGGCTTAAAAATAGGTTTACAAAATTTGTTTGGGTGCGAGGAGGTCTTGCTCATACCATCAACTTCCCATCTCAATATAAAAAAAATGTAGGTGCTATTTTATTTGCTGCCACCATCAAATTTAATTTGGGTTATGAAAACAACATTCATTCCCTAGACAAATGTTCGGCAAACAAAAAAATAAGTTACATATTTTTTTAAGCATTCGCATTTTTGAATTATTTAAAAAAAAAGATTTGCGAATTTAATAGACCACACTTTTCTGTCAAGGGGTATTCTACATTTGGTCTCAGCGCTAGTGTAATTATCCATATATACAGTGGAGCCTAGGTAGACAAAGTCCATAACCACCTCATAGTTATAGCTGTCTATGGTAACGTTCTGGCAAAGACCTCGGATTTGGGTGTTCTTTCTTGATGGCAACATATGCTCATTTGTCTTTGTCTGCACCCTTATAAACGCACTGTTGACATCAAGCTGCATTCTCCGATTACCGACGGACCTTTTAAAGATACTGCCTCTGGTATTGAAGCTGAACTTTTGCACTATTGTTCCAAGTAAGATGATGAATAAATCGCATGACGGTACATAACCTCATCTAAAATGTTGTTTGACATCAAGTGGGTCGGTGACGTCTTTGCCGAACTAAATGGAACAGCATATGTTCATTCAGTTTTTCTTGATGAAAATGTAGTGACAGCCGATTTGGAGCTTCTTAGATTTTTCCAAGATTTGTCGTGATGTTAATATTTGGTCTTTGGTGGACATTACTGGTCAAAAGCTATACTGATATAGACCAATCAGGTTATTGACGAACTGCTTCAGACGTTCACATAATACGGAAATAAAGATGTTTAAGTTTCTTCAGGATTAGGCAAACAATACTGAGATTCCAGTTATCGGGCATGCATTATTCTGACAATATGTTGCAGATAAATTGGTTCATACTCCAAATCAAAATTTATCTGTCCGCTCAAGTGGCTTTTTTAGACTTAAGCCTTGATATTGCTATCTTTTCTTCTTCTTTTGTTAACCTGCGTCGCTTGCATCAAATGGTTCAGGCTGCCTACCAGCAAATTTGAATTTTGCAGGCTTCAGTTTGGGGTCTGCAACTCAGATAATTATTTTTCCTCTTGGTAGAATTCTCCTACGATTCATACTTCTGGAACAATTTCCAAGCACTGACGTGGGAACGTGGATCGAGAAACAGAGAAAGACACAACAAAATAAGAAAGGCCCTAAACTTAGTAGTGTTGTAGTCTTTTTATTAGTTTTTATAGTTTATAATTAACCAAATTTAGGCAATTGGCTAAATAAACATTATATTGAAGAAAGTTTTGGCATTAAATTGAACAAAAAATAATTTTTATATGAATTTGTCCGGAAACTTATGAACGGCAGTGTATATATTTATGCATATTTTTGATCTGATAAGGTAGCTATAAACTATAAATTTAATTAATTTTGAACTTTTTTTATTGGAAAACTAAATTGATTTTAATTGCAGAAGTGAAATTGTCCCTTTTTTTGACAGTTTTTTCGTCATAAAATTCAAACCACGCTGTGGAATTTAACCAAGGTGATATTTCAGGTGATCTCTATGCACACACGCTTCGAATGAAACCAAATCGATAGCTTGATTTGTTGTTGAACTTAATGATGGGAAGTTAATAACTCGTCTATATGGTGTTTTTTTTCTGCATATTTTTAATAGCGGAATGCTACCGCTCTCTTTAAATAGAGGCAGTCTAAACAACTGTTTGCACTGCCTTGAATGTAAAGCATGCACTTATAAACAGAAAATCGAAACTCAGTTAAAAAATTTAGTTATCTTACAAAGCATTATGTTATATTGGTCACCTGCTTGGGATAAATGTGGATAGGGCCGTACCTTCGACTGCAGAGAACACAAAACAAAGATATCAAAATGATGCATAATCTTCTATGGAACTATTCAATGACACTATTGGCCAATATTGCAAAAGTTTCACCAGGAATAGCAAATTAATTTGAGCATCTTATAGGCTTTCCGAAAACCAATTGATCTAAAAAAAGAAAATCAGAACAAACTTACATAAATTAAAAATTGGTTTGGGTGCGAGTAGGTCTGTCCATACCATGAACGTCCCATCTCTCATTCATTCCCATTTTTTCAGCTTTGAATCATTTAAAAAAAGTTTTACGAATTTATCAGGTTGGCAACTAAGTAATTGCGATTTTTTTTTAAAAATAAAAGACAATTTTTTCATGGAACGAAATAAATTTATTCTGTAATGTATGCACATTTTAAGCAATGATCTTTTGCCATCTTTCAGGCAGCATCATAATTCCACGTTCATAAGACTTCTGGTTCTTATCAGCAAAAAACTGAACCAGGTACGATTTGAAATGTTTACCATTCAAGGAGTTTTACAAAGATCGAAATAAAAAGTTGTCAGATGGTGCAAAGTCAGAACAATAAGGTGGATGTGGACAAAACTTCCCAACCAAGCTCCAATAATTTTTGCCGAGTGACCAAAGATGTGAGTGGCCTTGCATTGTCATGATGGAATACAACACCTTTTCAATTTGTCAATTCAGGCCGCTTTTCTTCAACTGCATTGTTTAATTTTGTTAGTTGTTCAATGTAGACATCTGAATTGATCGTTCGGTTGGGAGGTAAAAGTTCAAAGTAGACAATTCGTTTGTAATCCTACCAAATTGATAACATAACTTTCTTTTGATGTCGTTTGAGCTGGTTCACCTGGCTTGCTCCACGATCTTTTCCGATTTACAATGTTATAAACAACCCACTTTTCATCACCAGTTATCAATAGTTTTAAAAATGGATCAGATGTTAATGCGTTGTCTTAAATGATTTTCTTTCAGTTCATGATGAATCCATAAATCGAGTTTTCGTACATAGCAAATTTGTTTTAAACGATTTTCAATGCATGAGGCTTTTCTGCAACCTCGCGTGTTGTACTGTTACGATCCGAATCGATTATTGCTTTGATTTGGTCGTCATCAACTTCAACTGGACGACCAGACCGTTTTTCATCTATGAGTGAAAAATCACCAGAACGAAATTTGGCAAACCAATTTTGACACTGTCGTTCTTTTAAAGCTTCGTCACCATAATTATTTTCCTTTCCGGAAATAAAAAAGCAAAATATGACGTAAATGTTCGAAATTGTTCCATTTTTCAACAGACGCCAAACAAAACTACACAACCGATCAAAAAAAAATTTTTACTGATTGACTGTTGAAGTACCAACCATCAAATAACAAAATGTGTTTGACATTTCGATTACGTCAGCAAACCTGAAAATTCAAGTAAAGGCATCTATGAGTGAAATCCGCAATTACTTAGTTGCCAACCCAATATATGACCACAAAGTCTCGAATACTATTTCTAATTAAAAAGACAAGGCCAAGACAAGATAAGAAGACCTTCGCGTACTGTGTTCCATTGGATATCAGACACTAGATAAGATGCGGAATAGATATAAAAATTATCCGAATTTTAAGCGAATTTAGTCTCTGGAATAATTTTTTTGTCCCGTTCTTGCTTGTTCCGTTCTACTGACAACATTTTCGAATACGATCCTGATTGTCGGAAGGAGACTTATTGACCATTCATTTATCGAGTTGGAGTTATTTTTCCCCTTTTGTCTAAGAAAACAGTCTATGGTCGATAGCTTCCAAAGGGAAATAGCAAACTACAATATAAGTTATGCAGTCGATTCGTACAGTGGTCGAATAACGATATCAGTTAACGAGTGAGTGAGATTTATACGATGTTGTGTGACCGATTAGGATAATCACATAAGAATGCTCACCTATCGTATGCACATTGAAAATAGTACTAGAAATATTCTACTACACTGAGTAGAGACAGCTGATAAGTGTCAAACGCATCGATTTGTGGACATTTTTTTTTGTTTATTTGAAATAAAAAATGGAATATTTTCAATATTTTTTATCCTACGATATGTGTTTATTGTCTGAAAATGTATTATTTGTTGTTTTCTTTTACTCAGCGCAGCTGGCCCAAAAGTTTATCTTCATTGGGGCCACCTCCAGTATTTTATATGCAACGTTTGTTGAAAGACATCTCATAAAGTTTCCCAAAATTTCCTTCTGCAGAGGTTAAGTTTTATTCATCATCGACCTTAAATATATTTTAAATAATATGCAAAAACACAGAATATAATAGCAAAAAGGAATATTCTTACATATTGTTTTTTCTCCCGCAAAGCAACTTTATCCGTCAGCAACAATGATACCGAGTAAAAAAATGCACGAGCACGTATGACAGAATGCCAAATTTCGATACTCACCATTCGATATCGTAAGCTGTCATACCAAATGCGTATAATTCAGACACGTATTGCTCGATAACTGATGTCGTTATTCGACCTCCGGTTTCTTCTTCTTTGGTGATTTGAAAAAAGCCTTAAGACATGCCTTTCATTTAAATATGGGGCGACATTATTTACCGAAACACGAATCCGGTGAGGACCACGCAATCTCACCGCCTTCGGGGGATTTGTGAAGTCACCCACCAGTTCACCCTGTCAACTTACAGCCTTGGTAGATATACGGCGATAATATTAAACTAAATTATGAAAAAGTTTAATTTTACAAACTCTTTTTTTGAGGTCCCTGAATGCTGCTTAATCCTTGACTCAAACCTTCTATGGGTAATTGGCGCTGCTAATCTTCTCATGTAGCAATGCATATACATAAGTGTTCAACAGACGTAAGATGTGAGGACTCTCGAACCAGTTATGTAACCATTCATCCGATCTCGAGATTTAAAAACTTCTTCAAATCATTTAGCTTCTTTGTTCTGTGGTGCCCTTCCAATGTCGGTTTTTTGTTCTTCTCTGAGAGCGAAGGTTTCTCAAGGTTTGTAACTTTCTCAACATCTAGCTGATCTAACTTAAAGACACCGAAGGTCCATCACTTTTGGGAAGGTTTACATTAAATGCTGAAGATATCAGTATTCTGTTGTTAATCGACCAGCAAACAATTGGCCGTTTTGCTACCCGGAGTTTGTTTGTGTTAGAATCATTTGTATTTGTATAAATCAACACAAGCCTTTCATCAACATGCATACACATATTTAAATCTCTCTCTTACACTAATACATTATTATAATCTTGAACGCTAAGAACTTTCTTTTTAAGTTGTATCACAGTCAACTCCTTCTTCTTCTTCTAACCGCCAACTGGTAAACTCGTCTTATAAATCTAATAAAATTGTCTAAATAAATACTATATATTGAATTTAACCTACACTAAACTTAATCGTTTTCTTTGCAAGACCCAACAGGTTATGGGCCCAGGGCTTGTGAAAGTTTAATTTCAATTAACAATTTTATTATTATTTTCTTTTTGTCTGAATATTACATTTAAAAATTTCATTCCGGAGTTCATATCTAAAATTCAAAAATAAAATTGGAAGCAATTGAATATGAATAGCACAAACACGATTGAAAAACTTTATGACGGAAATTACGAATCTTGGAAAGTACATATGAAAAGTGTATTAATTTTCAATGATTTATGGGGCTATGTGAGTGGTGCTAAAATTAAGCCAAAAACAGAAGAATTAATCATTGAAGAATGGGAATCAAAAGATTCAAAGGCACTGGCTCTGATCCTGCTATGTGTTAAACCGAGTGAAATTGGAAACGTGAAAAAAGCCAACACTTCGAAAGAAGCATGGGATACTCTTGAGCAAATTTACAAATCAAAGGGACCGATAAGGAAAGCTGTATTGTACAAGCAACTGTATCACATGAAAAAGAGAGCAGATCAAACCATGGCGCAACACGTGAATGATTTTATGTCTAAATCTGAGCAGTTGACGGATTCCGGTATCACAGTGCCAAGTGAGTTACTGACCATCATGTTGCTAAATACGCTCCCCGAAGAATTTGAAAATTTCCGCATTGCAATCGATTCACGTGACGAGCTACCTAGTCCAGAAGAACTGAGAACAAAATTGTTAGAAGAAGAAGCAAGAAGAAGCGAAAAAAACGAACGGGACGAAAGCAGGCAGAATGCATTCTATAGTAAACCCAAAAATAAAGTTCATCGGCCGGTTAGTGTGAAGCCAAAATTTAACAAATTTTACGGAAATTGCTTCCAGTGTGGGAAACCTGGACATCGATCATCAGTTTGCAGAAACAGAAGCTACTCAAGCACACAATTTTCTAATACCGCAAGCCCATCGACAAGTACTGTACTTATCTCTACTTTGAGTGCAGACGATTGTGACGTCAATATTAGAGCAAGTGAATGGTGCTTAGATAGCGGAGCTACTGCACACATGTGCAAAAGTAAAGAATGGTTTGTCAGTTTAAATTAAAGTGACCAATGCCAAATTAAAACCGCTGGTCAGAGCATCATAAATGGTTACGGAGTAGGCTCCGTGAACGTTATTACTGGCAATCGACAAATTTTAACACTGGAGAACGTGGTTTACGCACCAAAGTTAAGACAAAATTTAATTTCTGTGCCAAAAATCACAGAACGGGGACATAAAATAGAATTCAACAATACATGTGCTAAAATTTTTAAAAATGATGGTTCGATACTATTTACAGCAAACAAAAAAGGAAAACTCTATATTGTGGAAATGAATAAACAGAGAAGTCAACAGGCATCAATAGCAACGAAACAAGCAGGACCAGTAGCAGAGCAAATTGAAAAATGGCATCAGAGATTGGGGCATTCAAATCAGAACGACATGGACAAATTGAAAAGCATGGTTTTGGGTATGGATTGTGATTTTTTAAAAATGAAAGTAGATTGTGTTACATGCGAAAAAGCAAAGATAAAGAAATTACCTTTCCAGAATTGTGGAAGCAGAGACAAGAACATTCTTGGAATAATTCATTCCGACATATGTGGACCATTTACTACTCAATCACTTGGAGGAGCAAAGTATTTTATTACTTTTATTGATGACAAAACACGATACATACACGTCGACTTCTTAAAACACAAATCCGAAGCTTTGTCATCTTTCAAGCGATTTAAAATGAGAGCCGAAAACGAAACTGGAAAACGAATTAAGTGTTTGAGAACAGACAACGCAAAAGAATATTTGTCCAAAGACTTTCAACAGCTTTTAGAGGAATCTGGAATCAGCAGGCAACTTTCGGTGGAATATACGCCGCAACAAAACGGCGTTGCGGAGCGTGCAAACCGCACGCTGGTCGAAATGGCAAGGTCTATGCTTATACAAGCAAATCTTCCTCAAGGGCTTTGGGCTGAAGCGATCCATACGGCAGTGCACATAAGGAACAGGTGTCCGACGAAGTCTCTCAAGGATGAAACTCCTTTTCAAGCATGGCATGGAAGAAAGCCAAGTGTTGGTTATATGAAAATTTTTGGATCGAAAGTTATTGCTCTTGATAAACGACCAGGAAAAAGGAAATTTGAAGCCAAAGGAAGTGAATGTGTCTTTGTCGGCTACTGCAATGAGTCAAAGGCCTACCGTTAGTGGGACTGTCGAACAAATAACATTATAAAAAGCCGGGATGTAAAATTTTTTGAAAAAGTCAGTGTTAATAGCCCCGATACATATGAATATACTATAATAGACACTGTAGTGGAAAATAATTTTGATCACAACGAAGAAAAATATAATGAAGTGGAAATAAAACAAGATGAAACCGATGTTGTTCAAGAACATGAAAAATTATTCAAAAAAGATGTAAAATATATGAGTGACTCTGAGCAAGAGGAGAAAACTGAAAGATATATAGCCGAAAACAAAGTTGAGACTCAAAAATCGAAGCAGGAAGACAAAGCAGAAAGAAATTTAGTATTAAGACGAGTTGAGACTCCAAAGTCAAAAGTGAAGCACCAGGGTTTACCACAAATTGTACGAGATGGAACAAAATTAAGAGCACGGAAGTTAAACAAAGAGGACACAGCAATGCTGAGTGCAAAGGTAGAGAAGGAGGAAGGATCAGATCCACAATCTGTTGCAGAAGCACTTAATGGACCAAACAAAATTGACTGGATGGATGCAATGAAGAACGAGTATAATTCTTTAATCGAAAATGGTACCTGGAAATTGGTGGATCGACCTATAACAGGTAAAGTCATAACAAACAGGTGGGTGTTCAGAATCAAACGAAACATCGATGGTTCGGTCAGTAAATTTAAAGCGCGACTAGTAGCAAGAGGATGTGAGCAACGTTACGCTATTGATTATACAGAAGTCTTCGCACCGGTAGCTCGTTTCTATGGGTATGAAAAAGTCCAGCGTCGAGCCCTGTATTTTCGTCTCAGAAACAGAAGAATTTGAGGTAATTGTTATTATATACGTTGATGATTTACTCATTGCAGCAGCTAAAATGGATGAGCTAAATCGAGTAAAGCAGTTGCTGAAGAGTGAATTAAACATGAAGGATTTGGGTCAAGTTAGTAATATCTTGGGAATACACGTCCAAATCAATGATGCTACGAACGAGATAAGACTTGACCAAAAGCGATATATAGATGATATTTTACAAAAGTTTCGTATGAAGGAATGCAAGCCAGTTTCAACTCCGATCGACAGTAAAGGGAAGATATCAAAGGATATGAGTCCAAAGACAACAGGGGAAATTCAAAATATGAAGGACATACCGTACCGGGAACTAGTTGGAGGATTAATATATTTGGCTAATGGGACAAGGCCGGACATCTCCTATTCCGTAAGCTGCTTAAGCCGTTTCTTGGACGATCCTGGTAAAGGTCACTGGGTTGCTGCAAAGAGAGTCCTAAGATATTTAAAAGGTACACGAAATTACTGCACACGATTTCTTCGTCAAAAATCATATATGAGGGGGTACGTCGATTCTGATTGGGCAGGAGATCTAGATGACAGGAAGTCATGTTCCGGATTCGTAATTCTTTTTGGAGGCGGTCCGATTAGTTGAAAGTCGCAAAAACAAAAATCTGTGGCTTTGTCGACTATGGAAGCTGAATATATGGCTTTATCTGAAATAACAAAAGAAACGATTTTTTTGAGAAAACTCTTTACAGATATTGGTTTGGGTGAACTCGTGTCGGAACCTACGATCTTTTATTGCGACAAAGATGCGCAAAAGAAGGGCGAAATCAAAATCCAGTACAAACCAACAGACCAAATGGCTGCAGACATCCTAACCAAAGGATTGCCGAGACAGAAAAATCAGAAGTGTATAGAAATTTTGAAGATAAATATTTGAGTTAAATTTAAAGTTTTTTTTGAAGTTCATTTGTTTTTGCTAGTACTTGAGCAAGTTGTTAAAGTATTTTCTTAGTTAAGTCATTGAAGTTCATATGCATTTTTGTTTTATTAATTTTAAATTAAAAAAAAAAAAAACTACAGACTTTGTTGATAGGAGGAGTGTTAGAATCATTTGTATTTGTATAAATCAACACAAGCCTTTCATCAACATGCATACATTTATTTAAATCTCTCTCTTACACTAATACATTATTATAATCTTGAACGCTAAGAACTTTCTTTTTAAGTTGTATCACAGTCAACTCCTTCTTCTTCTTCTAACCGCCAACTGGTAAACTCGTCTTATAAATCTAATAAAATTGTCTAAATAAATACTATATATTGAATTTAACCTACACTAAACTTAATCGTTTTCTTTGCAAGACCCAACAGTTTGATTCCTCAGATCACATCAGTGTGGTTTCAACAAAACGACATGAACGTTTAATGCGCTAATTTTTAAAGGGCTATCTGGGCTATTTCAACTTGGCTTAATACTCCGAAGGAGTTCAAAAATAAACAAAGCACGTTTTGTAAAAAAAAGTCCTTCAGTAATGACCACTTTTGACAAAATGGGACAGTTTTCATGAAACATCCTAGTTTCTTGGACAAACCGTAATTGCATCGATAATCTCTCATCCACAGCCCATTATGCCTCAACATCGCACCTATGCTACTTGACGGTATTCGGTGCAAGCCTTGAAATTATTAGGCAATCCGGATCTTTTTTTCCGGGACTCAGCGTTTGCTCTGTATAGTTCGGTGCGGCTTTAAAGTGGAGTATCTTTTTGAAATTCTTTTCCACGATTTTGTCCGTTGTCAATTCGTCGGGCCGGAAGCCACAAACTTACTGGCCAGTTTGATTCTTGCGAAAATGCTTCAAACGTTCGCAGAAAGCGAGGGATAGGCATAGGATCTTGACGTTAATCTTGATAAGTTCGTCTTAGATTTTTCCATACAAATGTCAAGTCCAATCAAGACTTTGAATCAATAAACAAAGTTCCTTTCGCGAAGAATAATATCATTTTAAAACAGACCAAATGACAGCGCAGATCCGATGTATGACTTGTCTTTTTGCTGCTAGTTTTAATGACTTTGAAAACAATTTGCCGAAAGGCTTGCTCCATAAATTCAGTTTATTTAACGCCAATTGATATTCCATCATTGATGCCTTCAGGGATTATAAACGTATCACTGATTCCACCTGATATAAAAGGCGGCAAGCTTTTAACATTCGTACACTTGAGTTAACCAGACTCGTTGGTTACCTTCAACTCTTAACCACAAAAGAAAAACGTTGAGTGGTAATGTAAATAAGAGTTAGCTCGTTGTTTGAATGACTTAATTTAACAGCTTACGAAAGTGTTGATCTTGCAGATAAGAGTGAAGGAATAATGCTTTTGTTTGAGGACCAATTGTTATTCTGATGTTCCTGCTGCTGTCAATCGCTTTCGCTGCGGATGTCTTTGAGACTTTGGTCAAAACAAATTTTAATTCTTGTTTTGGGACTCCTTTGTTTAATGTGCAAAAGATTAAATGGAAATCCCATTCGTGGGTTGAAATTCGAGTAGGTACAGCCAAAGAGGAGCTGTCTAATCAGATGGAGTCATGAAGAGCCTAGTCCATGGAGCATGTTTGCAGACATTTAAAAACGCACATAAATTTTGATGAGTAAATATTTCAGGCATTAAGGAAGGCCTAAATGGACTAATATGAAACCCTAGTGGGTAACTAGCAATGATGACACTAAAATAAGCAACATTATTTGGATTTACATCGTGATGATGCGCGGGAAACGGGAACAATCGATGAATGAGGATGTCAAAAAACGTAACAGACAGATTTGCCGAGATATACGGCTTGGTATTATCTCTTTCTTGTATTCGCAAGAGGCAGGCTCTTGAAAGCAGTGAAGGAAACTGAAGTCACTTAAGCGCAAGGAAGAGTAGATATATTTAGTCGGCATTTCCAGCAGCTACTTTGTAGGTATAAGGTAGATATGGTGATATGGCATGTAAAGAACCAGCATTCCTCTGTTTTTAATTTGCTGACTCGGCTTTTAAAAGCTGACAACCCAGCGCGAATTACAACGTGAGAATTGAATCCAATCAAAATATTCTCTGGATTACCCTCATGATGATCTCACGCATGCTGCACTCGGTGGTATTAGCTGTAAAATGAAAGTCAGCCGAGCCACGGATCTTGCTACTTGTTGCACCCGACATTCTTAAGTTTTTAGAAACCGCGCTAGCTCGATGTTGATGACAAACACTCTAAGCTTGAGCATTGTTTTCCGTTCGCTTCATATGCTGTAGCACTTAAAGTCTTTTTACATTTTGTAAAAAGAAACTGTCTATTTAAGGGAAAGTTTTTCTATTGAAGGTCCCTAAAGTATGGTCCGCTTACGGTCTGTCTTGTTGTTCACCATACAAAAAATCGACAAGATGAGTGTTCTGCAGAATATTTTTTTGGTGATTCGAGTTAAGAGGTTTCTTTCAGCTGTTTGGGCAGTGAGTCGTCCAGGGATTTCCAGTGAGATCCTAAAATAGGTAAGTCGTAAATCGCTTATCACAGAATTTAAATAAATAAATGATTAAATATAAATAGAAAAATAAACTAATTTATAGATATATAAATTGTTATTACTTGATTTTTATTCTTTTAAAAAAAAATATATAAAACTAAGAAAACGTTCAAGACTGAACAACAAAAAAACTGTTACTTTATTTTTAAAATAGGATGACTCAGCGGGAGAGATACCAGATAAGAACCACCCTCTTCGACGCTTTATTTCACTCTGTGCTCGTAACAGACATCAGCCTGGCAGTTCTTCTCATTTCGGGTCCCTTCACAATCAGTGCTACCGATTCACAATAGAGGTGCTGTGGAATTCTACATAACAATATACTATACTTAAGTAGGCTTTTACGGAAAGCAGACATAACAAAATAAAAATATAATAAATAAATAGAATTTAAAAAAATAATCACTTAATATATGAATGAATAAATATGTGAATAAATAAATTAAGAACTAAAAAAGTTAAATAAATTAATAAAAAGATAAATAAATATGTACGTGAGAATAATGTTACGAAAAATAAAAATAGGACAAGAAATGAAATAAGAATAAATTACAATAAATAAATATTTATGCATATGGTAATTTTTATTATTGAATTAATTTTCCTAATAGTTTCCTGTATATGAATGCCAAAGATTAATTTTTTGTCCAGGCGCGCAACCCAAGGTACTTGGTGTTCGATCTCCATGCCAATTGGGTGCCGTTTAAAAGAAGTATATTGCTTGGCAGAAAACAGGCTTTTCTTTTCTTACTTAGTAAAAAAGACAGCCTAAGTCTTTGAAGCATTGATGTTAATCTTCCAACTTTTGAAATAAATTTGAATTTTGTTTAAAGCAGATTGCAAGTTAATTTCAATGTTGAAACCAGTTGTATATGATGAGTAAATGCATGTGAAGTAAAAATATTATACAGAATGGGTGAAAGAACCGAACCCTGAGGAGTACCAGTTGCCCAAGGAAACCTAAAAGGATCAGTCTGAGATAAAGGACTGAATTATTTTGAATAGTACATGGGGAATCCAAGGGTGAAGAGCTTATACAGTAGACCTTTGTGCCAAACAGTATCAAAAGCTTTTTTACGTCGAGATGGACCATACCTGTGCTTCGTCCTTATGCGAATTTGGTTTGCACTGTGGAATGAAATGGTCTAAAACCAAACTGTTTTGTGGGGAGTACATCGTTGCGATCTAATTGTGTTGATAGTTTCATTTTTATTAATTTTTCAAAGCACTTGTTTAATCAGCTTAGTAAGCTAATTGGTCTGTAACTATTTGGCGAACTCAAAGTCTTACCTGGTTTTAGTATGGGTATTATTTTAGCAATTTTCCAATTTCGGGGAAAGTGTCCTACTTTGATGCAACCGTTGAATAATTTGAGTAGGAATGCAAAGCCACTAGGACTGGGAAGATTCTTTAGGTGTAAATTTTTTATCCCAACAAATCCTGGTGATTTTAACTCTGCCCTTTCTTCAATCGCCGTAAAAGCCATGCGTACCACAACAGCTGGAAAAACATACTCGAAAAGCATGTTGCATTAAATTTTTTTAACTATTTGATCGTAATATTTGATTGAAAATATTGTTGAACATGTTGACATCAACATAACCGGATAAGTTTCCCGGGTTCCCAATTTCGGCCATCGTTTAAATAATATATCTCGTACTTATGTCGAGGTTATTTATATATATATATATAGGTTATACTTTCCCAAACTAAATTATATTCTCAAAAAATTAGACATGAAAATTTTCTTTAAAAACAACATGAACGCAACAACTGACAATGCTGTCGACTTTTTTTTACATAGAAATGTTTAAATATCTCACCCTCTCTGTGCCTTATGTGCCCGTTAAAAACTGTTTGTCTTCTCCTCTCTGGTACAATAAAGAGTTACGTTCAATTCGTAATCGCAAAAATAAATTCTGGCTCAATTACCTGCGTTCTCAGTCCATGTCCGACTTTTATGTAAATCACCAGGTATAAATGTCTTTCTGCAAACTTTGCGAAATACAGTACCACAAGTATATTAAACGAATGCAGATCAGTTTGTTCTCTAAGCTTCAACATTTCAACAAATTCATTAATACCAAAAGAAAATCTGATTGCTTCCCCTCTACCCTCAAATACGTGGATGAATCGTCCTCTGACTCCTATGCTGTTGCAAGTCTCTTTCCAAGCTTTTTCAGTCAATCGATCACTTAATACGAGCTACATGCTGATGAGAATTACTTCTCCTTTCTTAATAACTGCCCACAAACGTCTTTTTCGACTTTGAATATATCTTCCAATGATGTCGTCAATAAAATTAAAAACCTTAAAGATGACTACTCCCCAGGACCAGATGGCATATCACCAATTGTCCTAAAAACAATGCGTTAACGCTTTATCTCAATCCCTAACGACTTTCTTTCAACTTTCGTTAGCCCAATCCATTTTTCCCAAAGTAAAGCGAAATCTCAAATTATCGCCCTCAATTCCCAAACTCTTCGAAAGTATAGTTTATGACTTAGTTTACTATACTTTCATTGTAAATCCATTTTGTCCACAAAGTAACGCGGATTTATTAAGGATAGATCTACAATCCGAACCTCATTGAATTTACTTCTAAAGCATAACAGGCTATGCAAGATGGTCAAGAAGTCTCCACAGACTTTAGCAAAGCCTTTGATAAAATTTCTCATCGAATTATTTGCTTTAAGCTTAAGGCCCTAGGATACTCACCCTCCTTTGTCGACTGGATTAAATCATATCCTTAAAATCGACAACACAAGGTTCGTTTTGATCATGTGTCTTGGGTGTTTCCCAAGGAAGCCACTTAGGTCCTATAATCTTCATACTTACCATCAGCGATGTTGAACAGATATTAATTTACTGTAATCTGTCTATCTATGCCGATGATATGAGAATCTACAAACACACCCCGGACTTACTACCTCAGCGATAAACCTATTCCCTCAGTTGATTCGATTTGTGATCTAGGAATCCTCTGCGATAAAGAACTCAATTTTCCTTCACACATTGATTCCACCATACGTAAAGCTAATTCTATCCTTTCTTTTATTAAACGATTGTCAAAAGCATTTTCTAACCCTTATGTTAGGGCGAATCCTCGAATATGCCAGTCAAGTCTGGCCCCCCTTTGACGTTTCCCATTCCCATAGAGTCGAATCAGTCCAACGTAGATTTATACGTTTTGCACTTCGCGGTCTCCAATGGACTGATAATTACAACTTGCCCTCCTATGAGAACCGGCTTAAACAAACAAACGTGCAAACTCTTACATCGCGCCGGGACGCTGCTGATGTGTTATTTATTCACAAACTTCTCTCTGGTGCGATCGATTCCCCCTCTCTCCTACAAATGATTCTCCTCCACACTAAACCCGTAACATCAGATCGATGCCCCTCTTTAGTCCCCACTCACTCACCGTTCAAACTATGGTTATTTTGAACCAATGTCCAGAATGCTCCGCACAGCAAATAGATCTCTAAACTACCACTTCAACAAGTCTTCTTTAAAAAGTCTTCCAAGCAACACTCCCTTTTCTCCCGTCTAACCCTCATTTCTTCAAAGTTTTGTTATTTTTTAAGTTTTGTATCTTAGTTTTAAGTGATTAGCTTGTAATAAGCTTAATAAAGAAGTCGGGGGTATACCCCGGGCAACAACAACGACAACAATTTTTATGAAGATTATTTTAAATGAAACTTTTTAAATATTACAATTTCAAGTTGCTAAGCAAAAAACTACTTTACTACTGCTCCTAGAAACTACTTAGATAGATACTAATTTGTGTCCAACACTAACAGCACTCTTTTAAAGAATTTGGTAATTTAAATTTTTGTTTTTGGATATTCATATAAAAGAACTTGGCCAATCCCAGTTATTAAAATGGTTCTTTTCTTAATTAATTCTCAGTAATTATTTTTTCTATATTAAGTCATTAATCCACTATAAATCTTTTAATCAAAGCAAGGCGACCGAGATCGACTATTAAAAACTGCATCAATCATTTGCGTCGCTGCAGCGCAGACCATAATTTACAGACTTTTAGCTTATTATAGAAATGTCGGTCTGCGTGAGTCGTGCGAAAAAAAATTGAAGTCTCTAGTGTCTGGGTAGTCTGTGAACCGTTATAATAATTATAGTTCATTAAGTGCTTATAACTTATGATATAATTAAAATGGTTTTGCAAAAAAAAAACTACATAGACGTCTAATTAACGCTCCGCGAACGATGTGTAAGTGTGTTGTTAGTCGGATCCAAAGTAAACTTGTTTTATGTTAAGTATTCCACCTGTCCACCGGAATGATGCTTGACGAATTGATTGCTCGGCATGATTGGCACTGCAGAGGAAATAGTACGAATACTGAATGGGAGTGTGGCTCTAAGACTGACTCATCGTTATGACATTTGTGCTGCTGGGCAAATTGGTCAAGTTGATCTACTTTGTTGCTTTTTCGGTTAATAAGCTTCTTTCGGTAAACTAATGCGGGTGAAATTTGTTAAAGAGTAGATTGTAAATTGTGGCTTGTCATGTTATTTAACTATCAAAAGTATCTTGAGCCTCTGGACATCGAAGGATGACTTGAGAAGACACGAATGTATGAATATCTAGCTTTTAGCTATTTGGATTTAGCAATTTAAGATTCAGGCAGCAATGCAAGAAATGGTGCAAGTGAGCGTTAGCTTAAGAGATTTACATCATAGGCTTTAGGCACATCGATTCAGTAATTGAATTAATAGCCTTTTTCGGGGATGTCCCTAACAGGAGCTTCTGCAATAATTTTTTCTCTGCAAGGTGATCGCCAGTTTGGAATAACAAAGCAAGAAATAATTCTTTAATGCCACACAACTTCTTAAAAATGAGATGATTCGAGCACGTTAGGCTGAAGGGGATGAACTTCCTTCATTTAGAAGTAACCATGGGAGCCTGAATGGCCCGTTTTGATTCCCCATAACAAGCTATGTTCCATTAGAACTCGTGAAACTCATTTGGTCCTTGAGTAGTACCTTTGCGAGTACTCTAAGTTGGCTGTGCGTTCTGTCCCCCGTGAACCAAAGTCGTCTTGACTGCAGGTTGGGTCATTCGCAAAGGGGGTGGTCAATGGTCTTCATTACCTCTTTATTCTGGTAGCTCCTACAATAGTCGTTGGAGATGATGCCCATTCTGACGGTCATTGAACCTATTGCGCAATGTACGATCAGGACACCCGTCAGGATGCGAAAATCTTTCTGGTTGAAGGCTAGACGGCCTTTGCTTTCCAAGTGTTTTGTTCTGGCCAAAGACTAAGATAATATTCCCTAGAGTTCCATACTATAGTGCAACGTTCTCGACTCACTTTGTCTATTTGTTTCTTTAGCTCGCACAACGGTGTGTGTGGTAAACTTTGCATGCTTTCCAGCTCCAGCAATGATCCCTTGCGCTTGTTCATCTGCCTTTTCAAATCCTTCGATGTTACTGTGGCCAGGCATCCAGATGCGTTCTGGCGCTCGCCCAGATTATTTGGAGCTATAATGCAGCTGACTGCTGCTTTCGATTTTATCAATTCCTTGTTTGGTGCTTTTACTGCCACTTGACTGTCTACAAAGATGTTCACTCTTATAGGAGTCGAAGCAGCTCTTTGATGGTGAAGATTTTAGCCTGAAAGGCACTACATTCATTTGGAAGTCTGTATGAGTTATTGATGTGCAACATATTATAGAAGACTTCGGCACCAGTTGTTGTTCCGTCTTTGGTCCAACGGTGAAGATTTTAAGGAAGCTTGATTCCCAATCCTTTCTTCCAGAGACAAAGGTGGAGAACTTTTTGGTTTTAAGAAGGGATCGCATCCTGAAATATCTGATTATTGAGGAATGCCCGTAGGAGGCGTCCTTCCAAACGTAAGATTCTCCCAGTTGAATCGTTTTCTAAGCTGCAGTGCTCTTCAGATGCTCGAAGATATAAGGGAAGTTAAGCATTATCTCGAGACTTCCTAACTGCGTCGATCTTAATCTTCCAATAATACATAGACATTATTCAGCTTTAGCGCATAGCTGGCATTTCCCGCTGCTTTCCACCATGCAATAGAGCCGCAGGTTTATATTGGATGCACCAGATTTATGTAAGACCAATATTGTACAAATTGTCGCATGCCCCATTTCCTACCGCGAGTTCTCTTGTATAGGTAGAGAGCAAAGATCCACTTGATTACTCTACCATCAATGTTTCTTTTCGAATCCTATGGAAAGTTTCAATGCTGTTCCATTCATTTTTGGGAGAGCAAACTCATCCTTTTTCTTGTGAAGAGACCAGGTTCTGTTTTGTCAGGATTGGCAAGTCTGTCAGGACATTCTTGATCAGTAGGATCCAAAGTAATAGTCAAATTACACCACCTTGCGGGATGCCTTTGCATGTCTTTTTCTTTGAAGTTTTCTTCATTGGTGTGAATTTATTACTTTACATTCGAGTACGTTCGTAATCTACAGTCTGACACTGTTTTATATATCGACTTTCTCCAGGGCAGAGTTTATGGCTTCCGGTTTGAAGTTGTTGAAAGCCACTTCTATGTCTATAAATGCTGCCGTTGTAGAGTATCTTTTCAATGATGCTGATGACTGAATGCAGCGTGGCTTTAAAGGATCTACACTTTTGGTATGCGTGCTGCACCGGTTATGCTCATCGAGAAGGCCTTTAACATGAAAGTCCATCAATCTTTACATTGTCTTTAAAATAAAAGCGGAAAGACTATTCGCATTAAGGTATAAATATCTTCAGACAATTAATGAAAATAAGTTTGTGGCAGGTAGTGATCGTTTTTGAGGAATACTGAATCATTCCTGGTATAATACCATATGTTCCTGCCGATTGGTACTGGCGGAATGATTTTATAGCCCATTCAATTTCTTGCACCTCATTGACGTTATGAACTACTAGTTTAAAGGGATATTTCATGTAAGCTGATTTAAGAATAATGGTATATCCTAAACTAATTTTTTTCTGAATCAATTCAAGTTGATGGATATACCGAGTTCAAGAGAGAAGATGTTCAAAATCAGAGCTAACCCAATCAAAACTAACGGCCAGACTGATATAATTTCTTAATATACTTTACTATGAGCCATTATCAGTGGTAATGAAACATCTTGAGACTGACAATTGATTCAAAAGTTTAACTATTGAATTGAATGTGCTGATGACACTTCCTTATCCTACTCTGAAAAAAAAATATTTTAACTTGTTCATTGCTGTCAATAATGGTCTAGACATTCTGCGTAAATAGTTCTTTTTACACAAACTTATTATGAGTGAAAAAACAAAATTAATGATTTTCAATATTTTGGGTTCTATTTGTGAAGATATGGTGTTAAGTTCTTATTCACCTAGTTGTTGATTTAAAAAAATATATGTTATCTGTTACTCGTAATTTGTATCTTCTTAAACCACATTGTTCAAAAAAAATGCTATTGATGTTCTATTATGGTCTTGCACATTCAAAGTTACAATACGGTATTGCAAGTTGGGGTGGAGCTTATAATAACACCATTGAACCGCTCAAAACTGCCCAAAAACACATTGTAAGGATTATTTGTAATGCAAGCAGATTGGTCCATAGTTGGCCACTGTTTTTGAGGCTAAGAATTCTTCCGATAAAACACCTCTATATCTATAAGGTTCTAAAAGTTTTTTTTATTCGAAGCGGATACAGCTCTACCCTTAGAAGTTCAAGTGCATACACCCTAAGAACAAACTGTATGTCATTTTTTATTACTCCTTTGTCCAAAAACACCCATTTTTCAAACTTTTACACTGCGGTAGCACCTAGGCTATTTAATAAATTACCATTAGCAATAAGAATAATAGTACAACCGAACTTATTTTTTAAAGAAGTGAAACAATTTATTTTTGGATTGGATAGTTCAGCAGTCAAAACTTTTCTGAGTTCAACTTTGTAGTTTTTATATATGTTCTATGTCCTTATTTTGTGTTAGTTATATTCTATATTATATTATATTATATTATATAGTTATATTATGTTCATATTTATTCCATTTAATTATACATACATATTTTTTATTTCATTTGTGAACAGAAATTTTTTTTTTATTTTCAAATTAATAATTTATTCACTTATGATTTTGTAGTTACCCCACATAAATAATCAATTAGCAAATCAATATAATTTAATATTTAATAGAAGGATCATTCGCCACTAGTCACTTTAGTACTAAAGAATGATGCCTATTTATTCATTACAAAAATGTTATATTCTTGGATATTCTTGGTTCTGAAAATTTTTGGAAAACACATTTACAAAAATGACTGAATAAAAAAAAAAAAAAAAAAGTTGTCCAAAATATAATTTAAATTTTACAATTCCACTTATAAAACAAACAAAAATTGTTCTGTTTGTTGTTTTAATATCGAACGGGTTGACAGTTTTAAGTATTTGAAAATAATTTTTGATAGCAGGTTAAGCTGGAAAGACCATACTTCGTATTCAAAACAATACTTCAATAACTTTTTAAGACAGTACTATCATCTCAGTATTTATTGTAGTCAGCATATTTTAAAATTAGTTTATAATGGTTTATTTAAATCTAAGTTGCAATATAGGTTGACTTGTTGGGGTGGTACTCATTCTAATAAAATTGAAACTTAGCTTACTAAGCAAAAACATGCGATTCGTATCTTGTGTAGAGTTAACCGCAGAACTCATAGCTTAAGATTCTTCCTCTTAAGCAATTATATTTTCATAAAGTTTTGAAAACATTCTTTAAAAATTCGCGATATTCCTCCTCAAGATTGTATGATTCCTATAATTTATGTGTTAATAACCAGAATTTAGTAAATGTATCCAACATAAGGAAATCACACTTTTCACTCTTTTACAAGGTCACCGCGCCACGTTTATTCAATAGTTTACCTCGAAGTCTGAGATGCGAGAGACGAAAATCTCTTTTCTTAAAGAATGAAAATTATTTTCTTTTTTCTTTCAATCATGAAGAAATAAATTCATTATGAAATTTTATAAGTGTTTTTATAATCTAATAGTTCATTAGACTCTTGTCTTTGACAATTGAATGTTCCTAAAAAACAACTTTCAAGTATATGAACTAAGTTCGAATAAAAAAATGCGAATTAAGTGAATACAAATAAGGCGATATCGAATACTCAACCCTTATTTGGACTCTAGCCATGGAGCTAAAAACCCCAATATACATTTGAGTTTCAAATCGCTACAGGTGAATTTAATGAAAGAAAACACTTCTTCGTCTGATGTACTGTGAACGACTGCTTCCTTATTTTCCTTTATTTTCCCTTACTAAATACTTGCTTGCTTATTTACAAAGGTGCTGGGGAAGGCAAGATTGGAGGATAGTATTAGTTGAATGAACGGACTGGACGTGAAGCTTGTACATGAACAAGCTTGGGAAGGAATAAGGTGTTTGGTTTCAAATTGACGAATTGTTTTTTGCATATAATACGGATTGCATGTGAAGGTCGTTAGAAAGAAAATAGACGTTCGGTTACGAATTGGCAAACTTACAGAATCTTTTCATTCTTCTCCTAATCCTTCTGCCTCTTGAGAACAAGCAAATTATAAAAATAAATCCGCTTATAATTTTGTTCATCGAATACTCGCAATCAATGCATCAGGGCCGAAAATTGATACCATCTATGATCTGACTTTCATTCCAGTAAGGTAGCTACGTGTAAAACGTAACCGTAAAGAAAAATCAATGGCAGAGAAAGAGTCCGAAAAAGTGGCACATGTGCAAAAAACTCAAAGAAAAAGCCTGCGTTAGAAATGTTCTTCAAGTCTTGAACAGCAACAGCTAAAACAACGTTCATCATATGTCATGTGGAATGAACAATTCGTGATAACCTGACGACTATATTGAGGAAATATTTTCGCAAGTCAAACTTAAATCCAAAAAAGCTGCTTACTTTTAACTTCTCCAAGAAGGACGTCAAGACATGGTCAGCTGCAAGCACCTTATTATTACAAAAGAACGAATCAATTCGAATGAAAGTACAAGTTTGGTCGGTGAAAGAATCCTCATTGAAGTGCTGTTTGAGTTCAGAGTGCTTGCAGCCAATCTAATCTTGTATGGAACAAGAGTTCCGACACATCAATTCTACAATAAATTTAAAGCATAATACTGTCTTAAAATAGATGAGTTCTGTAGAGTGGTGTTTAATTTTTTTGCAGCATTTCCAAACTCGTTAGTTTTTAAGAAAGGTTTTTCAATATTGCTTCTTTCACTGTAAGGTCGGTAGTATCCAGTTGGCCAACCGTCAAGCGATTTTTATAACATCGTTCTCAAAAAAAGAACGAATCCTGAGATTGGTTTCCAGTAACGACGAACGCAGACGATATTGATATAATTTGAAGAAAACAGTAAAATTTGCGTTTCGAAACTTCGAGCATCTGCATAAAATTCAAATAACTACAACAATATGGAGCAGAAGGCTTAACGAATAATTCTAGTGATATTAACCACGAGATTAGAATAACCACGAGCATAAAGACTCAGAACCTGATCCTGAAAACAAAATGTGCTTTATTTAAAAAAAACTGACTCCGGAAATGATTTATGTAGTTATTATATTTGTAAAATAATCCATTTTACCAATAAAAAATTAAGTTCCCGCAGCTTCTTGATACTTTGTACCTCATTCATTGAAATTGAACAAACGGTTGAGAACGTTGACATTAGTTGTGCCATCGTAAACTCAACTTCTTTGATGACTTAACAAATATGCCTATCGAGTGAATAATTGCGATCAATGCCCGATGTGTAACGACTGTACACATTCAGGTACATATTTCGTTTCGCTTTCAGCAAATTCAAGTTTAAATTTTATTCAATTACGCGGAAAGTCCCATTTGAAATTGATTTTCTAATAAATGTACAAAGCTAAAGCCTGTCAATGAACGTCAATCATTTACGGCGACTTGTGTGTGTCTATCGGCTGTTTCTCTTTACGTTTATTCGTTACGCAAAAATTCATTCATATGCACGGACGAATGGAAAAACTGCTCAGTTGGATGCATTGCTTATATAAAACAAACTAAACAACTGCAGTTGCAGAAATCCCCTTAAAATTGTTGGATATAAAAAAAGAAATATGCACCAGCTTGTATCACGGCAAGAAGTTCGTTCAGGTCTAATTCCCAAGATTTATTTCAAGGTCCTTACACACCACCGCCGACACTTTTTGTATGTCTGTTGCTCATTCGGAATTCAGACGTAGCATACGACATGATGGAGCGATATGTATTCGAACACGTATATTTGTGTAACAAAAAATAGACTACCTTGTTCTATGGCGGTGCGGTATTTAACTTTGACGTCAATCGTAAGGCACTTGCTGCACTTTGATCAGTAGATAGATATTCCTATACCACTAGCTGTGACTGTTCAAGTTTTTGGGTTAAAAGTTGAATTGTAAATTGTGGGCACTTGTGTGAGGCAGCCTTGTTAGTAAAAAGCCGAAGGTGGACTTGGCGTAAACTTTTCATTTCCCTCGATCGTTCAGTTACAGTTGTCTAGAGTCAAGAATGAGAACAAAAGAACATGGAAATCTGTTCATTATTTGAAAGGAAAAACTGGTACACCAATTCCAAGTTCGCAAGTCAGCTCTTTAGGTTCTTTCTGTGTTTCATTGCATCATGCACAACATTTTTATTCCTATTTCATTTTTTCAAGTCGAAAATCTTGAAGAATTATCTTAACGTTTGCATCATTACTGTTTGATTGATCGAGAGATCGTGCATTTGTATAAATTATACTCATTGTCAGCTTTTTCCATATTTGCAAGGTTTCCCCTTAAGGACATGCATTAAATTGAAGCAAACACCTAATTAATCATTTAAATGGAAAAGTGCAATTCTGTACCATGCTGATATTTGTTTTTTGTGCGATGAAGATGATCGCACGTTTTTCACAAGAAGTGCTGGTGACATTCTCTGTTGCGAGCGTCATTAAGGCCATATTAGCGCTCATGACAGGCGAATGTGTAACTAATGAGTAGATATCATCAATTTAGGTCATGGTGAAGTGCGAGTAGCATTTCGAAAATCGTTAAACATGCTGGAGTTATGGAGTTCAAATGGACTGCTTGATCTTGAACGAAAACTTGCATTTACTAAATGGGACTTTCAAAGATACTTATATATAAAACAAGTTTTTTCCTTTATTGCGATATTAAGCACATCGTTTATTATGGATCAAATAATGTTGTTTTCTAATTTTATCGATTTTAACATCACATTTTGCATTGTAGAGATACTTAAATGTTTCTTCATACCCACGCTTAAGACTGAGAAGAATCTTTTTTAGGCTTTCTTGTGTACGAACAAGAACGTCGATAAAGCCATACATCTGATTAAATTTTCACACACGCATAAATAAACGTTGAAAAAAAAGCTTCTTTAATACATAAGACTTGATATCTTCACTGTAAGCAACCGTAAAGGTCGAACACAATCCACAAAGGCGTTTGGAATGCGTTGCAGTTATAAACAATGTTAGATTAAGATTTCAGTTTAAAAGAAACCAAAATAAATACCATGCAGATTTTTTTAATAAGATTGACAAATGTTGCAGTATCCTGGACTCGCATATGTCAAAATTGGACGCACAAAGGCTCGGTAGCAAATGAACTTCACATCGGATCTTAGATAATTGGAGTTGAAAGCCTTTTGAGCGACATAAATGCCTTTGCTTTATGCTTTTATTTACTGGGTAATTATGTTATGACGAGCATAGAAATTTGTCCAAATGAACACCCAAATATCTTGCTACATCCGTCGATTCGATGTGAAGTCCATTTGAAGTCTTAATAACCATAATTTTCCAATTGCATCGCAAGTCTGTACTGTTTATCGTCAAAAAACGTAAAACGTTTGTTTAAGTCCGTTTGAAAAAACTGTTTAGCCGCTGGCCATAGATTTCTCGACCAATTTATTGACAACCCCTTCGCCTTGTTTCGACTTTTGTTATAATTTGACGCATAATTTGTTCCTTGCATGGGGTAATTTGAAATGGAGTTGTAAATCCACCAAACCTTTTACCGTATTTCGCTGACTTATACGAAATAATTTTAGTAAACCTAGTTCGTTCGCGACAGGGAATTTATTGTTGAAGCCTCTCCGCACAAGGTTTACTGAAATGAAAGGGGATGTATGTGGTCAAGCACTTGAACTAGTCTCTGTAGGCTTATTGGAAAATAAGCTTTTGCTGACTGCGAATTGGCGTAGAACTAAACAGCATTATCTCAAAAGAAATACACATTTCGCGCTCAGTGGTCATCGTCCAAACTCGCCGCTTTTTATTTGGATGTGCTTTATTCCATAATCGAAATAATTCGATTACTTTCCCACACGATAACTTTCACGATTTCGGGGGACAACATCGATTTGAAGATGACTCGGTGATGTATCAATGTTAATCATTATGGCCCTTTACGGGTATTCGTTGTCACATTTAGCCTTTCGCATTCCATATCGTGCCACCTTTCGAGCGGTAATCCTCTTCCTGAACAGGAGCAGCAACGTTATCTTGTGCCACAGCTCTATTTAGGGCTGGTGCTTCTTTGTACAATTCTTCCGTATAATCATCATCGTTATCATCCAAAATGGCCTCTTACTCATTATCGGACGCCTTATCCATATCGTCCCCTGATTCGAATGAGTCGAATTCTGGCCCCATAATTTGTACAATTTTGTGCATTTAGTTTGCGAACCGTGATTGTAATTATATCATCCTCTCTGCCTTGGTTTTTACTGGAAATGAAAACACACGAAAATTCCCACACACGAGTCAAACACTTTTCAGAAGCGGAGCAAAATATCTCAGAAAATAATCATAAAACACTTGAACTAAAGATAAAATTCAATTAACAAATATTGCTGACCTGTGACTTTGCCGATGGAAAACTAAATAACACTTGACAAAAACCTAATATCAAATCACCAGCCAATTTACTTTCGATATTCGCGCTATGAATCTGACGCATAAACTATTGGCTTACTCAGACCCATGTCATGATGCACCGAGGTCCTTTAAAATAAATTTTTTTCCAGAAATAATGTATCGAAAACGTATTGTACCGTTTCTTTGTGTTCACTATAGCATATTTGAAAAAATCATGAACAACTTAGAAATACCAAGAAAAAACATTTAGCACACTTCCAAACCGATTTGGTCTGGCCAAACTCATACGCTCATTGGAGTGTTATAGATGACCTCAAAGTCATTGATGATAAAGGAAAAAGGCACTTGATCTTCTTGTAGTGGACTTAAACCAACGATATTCAGCTCACAAAGTGCAAACAACAATCTTCTACTTGAAACAGCAAATTTTTCGAAAAATATTGATATTTCTGCAAGACATTTTGTCAGGCTGAATTTTTTCGTTAATTGTTTTGACAATTATTTGAACTACATCTTTTTTGAAGAATAAAAGAGCGAACCGAAAAACAAAGCTTACCGCTTCCTTTTTTGAGAAAAATGTGTTCGATATTTGAATAAAAATTTATTTTCCTAAGAGCTGGCATAGCGAAAAGGTTTGATGTCAATATTTCAAACTCAAATAATTCGGGTTTAAGAAAACAAAAGTGAACTGCATAAGGCCTTCCATTCTTTTTATTTCCTTATAACGGTTAATATTAATATTATAACAACTTTGCACTAATTTGTATCTTGAGGTAAAATTAGTCAAATCCAAAAAGCCTAGTTTTTGAAAATGACAAGTCAAATGCAGGGACTTTATAAAATATCCTCGATTTCAAGTGATATTGTCTTTTATTGTAGCGCTGGAGCGACCAGAGTTTAAAGACAAGAATTGGAAGATTCTGAAAACTAAGCAGAGAATATTATATCGACTCAACTCACAATACTTTATTCGACATGAGGCAAAAAGTGTTGTTTTTGAAGATTTTTTCATAACCCGCTAACAGTATTTGATTTGTGTGATTTGGTTTGATTTGTCGACCGGGGGACAACCCCGGACATCTTTATTAGCTTAATACAAGCAATCAAACTTACAGCTATTTACAAAAATTGAACTTAATGCTATTCTTAACTAGAGGGAGCGGATGACTGGTTTAGGGTATCTGTTGCAGTGGAAATTAAAAATGTTGGCCTTACGCAACATTCTGGACATAGGTTCATTGGTGCCATAGTTAGTTCTGTGAGGAACGAGACGGAAGAAGGAGACAGATCTAAGGTTACGGGGATTAGTATTGAGAGAGATCAGTCGCAGCAGCGCGGGCCAGTCAATATTTCCGGTTAGAAGCTGGTGAATGAAAAGAATATCAGTAATATCACTGCGTTGCTCGAGGGACTGCAAATTGATGAGTTGCAGGCGATGTAAGTAAGGGGGAATATTGTATCTGTCTGCTCAGGCGAGACCACGTAGTGCGAAACGAATGAATCTGCGCTCGATTGCCTCGATTCGCTGGATATGGGATTCGTAGTAGGGAGACCAGACTTGGGAAGCGTATTCAAGGAGGGATCTAACAAAGGTGATGTTAAGGGATTTTGTGACATAGGGGTTCGAGAATTCCTTGGACCATCGTTTGACGTAGCCAAGCGCGGAGTTGGCTCTACTTATAATGTTATCGTTATGGGAGCGAAAATTAAGTTCAGAATCACAGATGACACCCAAATCGCGAAGGAAAGAGACTGAAGAAACTGGTTCGTTGTTGATGAAGTAGGTTCTGGGAGATTGTGTTAGACGCTTCCGTGTAGATGTGATGGCATTTACTGATATTGAGCTCCAGGAAATTTTTTTTGCACCACATTGAGAATCTGGTTAGATCATCTTGCAGGAGGCATGAGTCAGCGGGGGATGAAATGTTCGTAAATATTTTGATGTCATCAGCGTATATAGATACACGTGTGTTTTGGATGATAAGATCGACATCGTTTATTGCAGGATGAAAATCATTGGGCCAACGTGACTACCTTGAGCGACTCCTGAGGGGGCTATAAATGGATTGGATTTGGAAGATCTGAAAAGGACGACGCATTGACGATCTTCCATGTAGGATTAGATCCACGCGATAAAGCCCTTTGGAAAGCCAAGAGCCTTAAGTTTGAGGAGTATGATACTGTAGGAGATTGTGTCAAAAGCTTTGCTAAAGTTGTTGGCTACAACATCGACTTCCTTACCTTCTTCCAAGGCACAGAGGGTTCGAGAGACGAATTCGGTTAAGTTGGTGGTTGTTGACCTACCTCTTAGGAATCCGTGTTGATTTGAAGATATGATGGATTTGCAGTGAAAAAACATGGTATTATTTATGATGCTCTCGAAGATCTTTGGAATGCATGAGAGTATACAGCTACAGCCAGGCCTCCCACTCTGTCAGACTGGAACAATTTCGAAAACTAGTTGAAAGTTAAAGACTTGCTCTAGATTTTGAACATGCCACCAATCAATTGGTCCTACGGCATTAAAAATATGTAACTTATTTTGCATTGTCCATAAAAAACTTCCCGGCCCCATTCAGTTTAATGAATGTTTTTTTTTATAAAAGACACAAGTAAATCGTTTTGGAATTTGATCGTTTTTCTATTCTCTGTGAATCACTGTACCATGCCTACATTGTAGAAATTCAAACAAGTCTGTTCTCCGATCCTAAACGCTTCTGCAAATTCATAGACACTTAAATGATATTAGATGGCTTCAACTCTACACTTAAATTTTCGGACACCTCCTCGTCCAACCCTAAAATTATTGCTAACCTGATCGCAAACTTTTTTGGCTGATCTTTTCAACTTTCCCTTGATCAATCCTGCCTTCCAAAGATTTGGAAGGACGGCTTTATTATCCTCGTCCATAAAAGGGCCGAAAAGACAACATCTCAAACTGCCATCCCATTGCGAAGCTCTCTTCCATACCCAAGCTTTTCGAAAGTATAGTATATGACTCTATGTATTTTCATTGTAAGTCCATCGTGTTTCCAAAGCAGCATGGGTTCTTAACAGGCAGCTCTTCAAACACTAATTTAACCGACTTTACCTCAAACACCCTTCCTTACAACCTTACAAAATGGATATAAAGTCGATGTTATTACTGCCGACTTAAGGTAGGATTTTGAAAAATCTCTCACCGAATAATCTGCCTGAAGCTTACGGCATTCGCTTGATAAAGTCATATCTCGAAGAACGTCAGCACAGGAGCCGCCTTAGATCCCTTTTATCCACCCCAATAATTGCTACCTCTGGTGTCCCACAAGGTAGTCATTTAGAACCCATTATCTTCATTCTAACAATTAACAACGAAGAACACATATAAATTGACTCTGATCTCTCTATGCTGATGATATGAGAATCAGGAAACGCATTTCATCCCCCATAGATCTCATCACTCTGAAGAATGCTTTGACAAGGTTCTTATACATCAGTTGCTCTGCGGTGCAACCGACACACCGCTTCTCCTCCAAATGATGTATATTTATACAAGCCCCCGTAATCTCTCTTCCGACTCCCTCATCATCGCATTAACTATGGTCTCTTTGAACCAATGTCCCATATGTTCCGCTATACATCTTGACTTCCTTGACCTTTGCAAATCCACCCTCAAACCCAAACCCCTAGCTATAGTTTATAGTTTTAAGGTCTAGATTTAAGCGTTTGAAGAGAAATGCGTTTCTAGATATATTGCTTGCCCTTGATGCATTAAATCTGCACCTACTTGGGTGATTGCACCGGCCACATTTTCCATATAACTCAGTTAGTAACAAGAAGTAAATTATCACTAATTGTAGAAAATTACCATTAATTCACCTGCTGGTGCTTGTTACTGAGCTTACAAGACCGTTTCCAATCAAAGCTGTACGCTTCTATCCATTGTTTCAGGCAGAGAACCCCCTTGGACATTTTTCCATTTTCCTATTCCAAGAAAACACCATGCCGCACTCGGGCTATGAGCTGAGTTGTGAGCATGGCTTTGCATTATTAATTTCACCTGTCATATTGTTACGAGCTCTAAATTGGATAAGCCTAGGCATCGCGGTGTAGCAGCCTCTCGCGATAGATTTTCCATTGCGACCCCATCACCGACATAAAGCCGGCAATGTATTTTGTAAGTTGTAAGTTGACCAGAAGGCGATAAGTCGAAAAGCAAAACACATTCGGCTCAAATCTCATATCAGGCATTGCAAACGGATGCAGAAAGGGGCCCCTGCTGCAGATGGTAGGCGGTAGCGGTAACGATAGCGATTGCGGCGGTGCGCCGTTCAACAGGCGACTCGACTGTTCGATACGCGATCGCTGTCGTGCGCTTTGAATTTTTAATCAATGCACTGGCATCGAAAGTACATGTTGTTAAATTATTATTACCAATGTTATTGTTTTAAACGGGTTTCTTGTGGCGTAGTGAGCTTAAAAGAGATTCATGCGCACGTCTGCATGCCAATCGCATTTCGGTTTATTCAAATCGACAGGGGCACATTATTCGAGCAGATTTGCATAAAATTCATGCGGCAGATACGAATGGAGTCTCGTTAATATTTGATCTGGTTTCGGATGAATACGTAAGAGGGAAATGTTTACAATTTCACTGGAGAGTGCACGCTGGAGCGTTAAATAATTTTGGAGTTGTCTTGTGCACTGATGTCAATGTTCGTGGCACGTGAGGCTTTTAAAGGAAGTGACAATTCGAATCAGTGTCAACTGTGATATTTTCTTGCTCAAAAATCATCACCCAGAAAGTTAATTGAATCAGCTACCGGCTAAAAAAATAAACTCAGACAAAGAGTAACCTTGATATGTGTCTGTTTGATACTAGTGATAGCGATGTCGGTTGAACCTTTTTCGATGAGACATTCTGTGGTCAAAACTTGGACTTTCAGAAGTATTCTTGACTCTGAAAATCAGTGCTTCTGGTGTAAAGGATCAAAGAAATATCTCAGTGTATTGAAAATATTGAAACCAATTCAAATCGACTTTTTGATTATATGTCGATGTTGAAAAATACTCTCTGCGTATGTTTTTGGAATATGAAGTACCATATAATATTTTCTAAGGCCTGAAACTCCTCCCTAAACTCAGATATTTTCCCCTGATCTGCATGCAATGTGGCCAAGTCACCGGCTTATACTTTTCCGGGCACCATGGAAGATTAACGATATCGCCGATAAGATCAAAATAAAGGAAAGCCTTAAGACGAATGTAGCCTGTTGTGTAATTGACCCAAAAATCAGGTTATTGTCCAACAGTATTGCTTTTGAAATGTGCTTCCACATGCTTTCCCCATATTGAACAACTCGTGAGATCCATTAGGCCGTAATATTGCATCGCGAGACTTGAAATAGGGGTAGCCTAGTGATTGCTCTCTGACTCTAGCTAGCGCTGGGCAGTTGCACAGAAAATTAGTTGGTGTATCCTCTTCTGAAGTGTCGTTACAGCTGCAATAGTGTGTGTTGTATGGAATGTTTAGTCCGTTTGCGTGGTCTCCTATCGGCCAGTGCCATCGCTTTATTCTCGCGATGTCATTGCGGGTCAGACTATGAAGATCATCAGTTCGTGTACGATTATACAACGTCCGCACAAGTGTTAAGTTCAGACCACCTTAAGTGAGCAATTTTCCAGAAATTTGTATCGATTTAAGCTTTAACTATTCCTTATGGTATATGCACCCCTGTGGCTTGGGAGCTGTGCCCGGGAACCCAAATAATGGTAACCTTGAATCTAGCAAGCTGTTCGCGGCAGTCGTGA
Organism: Orthonevra nobilis; assembly: GCA_963555765.1. Taxonomy (NCBI): domain Eukaryota; kingdom Metazoa; phylum Arthropoda; class Insecta; order Diptera; family Syrphidae; genus Orthonevra; species Orthonevra nobilis. Next base: position 12,160,076 of record OY743225.1, read on the forward strand.
ACTATTTTCGAGGATATGGTTGTCGATACAATAGCTTTAATGGCTGCTGGGCTATCAACGAGAATAGCTATTCTTTGTATAGAGCCTGTGTTTGATTGACGCTTCCTTAATTTCGAAGATTTCTGCTGGCATCATTCAGCAGTCTCAAGACTCTACATATATTCAGATATGATATTCCGCAATTTTTCTTTGAACCGTCTGTGTAGATTCTCACATCCGAGATGAAATTAATGTGTCCACTTTCCCAGTCCTCTTTAGTCGGAAGAACGACGGCAACGTGTTTTTCCAAATCATAAAAAGTAACTGTAAAGTCTGCCTGATTGGGTGCTAATTCCCTCGGTATTGATTCTAAGATACAGCTCTGTTCACATGGTTTTGAGTTTCATCTTAGTCTAACTGCACTTTGTGTGGTAATTTTATGTATGTGTAGGTCTATGGGCAACAGAAGGAACATGACTGTCATAGCATCCAAGCAGTTGTCCTAAGGGCGCCTGTAGTCCCTTTGCATGCCATTCTTTGAATTTTGTTCAGTTTTGTAATATTGTGTTTTATCTTAAAAGCCGGTCACCAAACTAATGAGGATCGGACGTGCTATGGCAGTGTACATCCACTGAACCATTTAATGTCTTAGGCCCTACTTTTTAACTTCCCATCAGGAAGTTCTTGAAATCGGTCCGATTTTCGAAATTCAAGATTTTTACATTTCTCCACGTTTGGCAGTCCCAGTAGTCGGATTCCATCATTTTTAGAAAGATGTCTGTGTGTGTGTGTGTACGTACGTACGTACGTACGTTTGTGCGGATTCTTTCGTACAGCCTAACTAGAGAACAAATCAAGCTATCGAAGCCAAATTGGTTTCATTCGAAGCGTGTGTGCATAAAGATCACCTGAAAAGCTTTTGGTTAAGTTCCACAGGGTGGTTTGAATTTTATGACGAAAAAAACTGTCAAAAAAAGGGACAATTTCACTTCTGCAATTAAAATCAATTTAGTTTTCCAATAAAAACAGTTCAAAATTAATTAAATTTATAGTTGACATCTATCTTATCAGATAAAAAAATATGCATAAAAATATACACTGCCGTTCATAAGTTTCCGGACAAATTCATATAAATTTTTTTTTGTTCAATTTTAATGCCAAAAGTTTCATCACTATTAGGTTTTTTTAGCCAATTGACTAAACGTAGTAAGTTACTAACTATAGAGACTACCAAAAAGACTAAAACAGTATTTAGTTGGGGGCATTTCATTTATTGATGTGACCCTTTCTCTATTTCCTGATCCAAATTTTCACGGAAGTTCTTGGAAAATTGTTTCAGAAATGTGAATCCTGTAAGTCTTTCCTATTTTACATGACTGAAAATGACGTCTTCAACACTAACACATGAAAACATCCTTAGAAAATTATGGAGCCACCAGATTTTTCAAAAACTGCTCGGCTGTAGCATAATGCTTTTTTATCGTAATAATATATAAGCAAAAACAAGCTTATGGTGCAACTTAAATGAGGCATTTGAATTCAAAGAAAAAGCATCGAGAGAAACCTAAATGACAAAGTTACAACACATGGATAAAACTGCATGACTCGTATATTGCAAGGAAGATCATAGCAACCGATTTAGTTTGTTTTCGCCTGTTGTGATTTCTTTTCATGAACCCAATCCTAGAGGTCTTTCCGGAAAATGACACAGAGATAAAAAAATCTCTCGGAACTTAATCGACATAAAGATAATCACGCTTTAATAGTCCGAGCACAACAAGTGCATCGTACAAGGTCGTAGAAATATTTTCAAAAATGCATTGAACAAGGAGTTGACATAAGCGATCTTTCACAATGTTTATATCAAAACAACGATTTAAATTCCGCAATCAAAATCCAAATTCTGGTCACAAATTTAACTTTTTCTCATTTCAAAACAACTTTCTTAACTTTTTTTTTACTAGAATAGTAATAAATTGTAAGTAACGTTTCAGTGTAAGCTCAGATCAATTTTAACTTACTTCTGGATGTCTGTCCCTAACAGGTTTAAACACTTTATTGGTGAAGTTGAAAAACAAATTCAAATTCCAAGGTAAAAGTTGTCGTAATATAACTCACAATTTGACACATCTTATCTTAACGTAGAGTTCTTTGCTCTTAAAGCAATGCCTGTATACCACTATGTGCCTACACGAGACTTGCTAAGAATCTGTGTCATTGGTCCTATATTTTTTTTTAACTTGATTTGTTATAAGTTGGTTATTTTGGTCACACACAAAACAATTTCAGTAACAATCTGATTGCACAATTTGCATTCTTTCGGCAAACAAAACTCCCGCACAAAGCAAAAGCACTTTGGTCACTAGGAAAATAAGCATTAAATGGAATTCAGAAACTACCCTCTCTTGTTTTCTATTGACCAGAACAATAAATGCAATCGGCCGTAAGTTGGAACAAACAGATTGTAAAACAGCTAAATGCGAGAAATATGCTGTAATTGCCATGCGTGGCAAATTTTCAAGTGTTCTAATTGGCAGTTTTAATTTCGTGCATAACATTCTCAAGTATGAGAAAAGCGCGATCGACGATGTTGACATATAAAAAAACAGGAAACAGGTTCGAAAAAACAATTATCTCAGGGTTACAGACCCCAAACCAAAGCCTACAAAGTTCAAAGTGGAAAAATCATAGTCGAATATCAGTCAATGCTGAGGACTGTATTAGACGACGCAGGCCAACAGCGTAGTCCTAGACGAAATAGATAGCAATAACGTATAAGCTAAAATCTAATAAAGCAACTTTAGCTGTCGAACTTTTCAATGCGACGGCAATGAAACAATAAAGCATCAAAGATGAAAATGGAATCTCAGTATTGTTTGTCCGCTCTTAAAGAAAGGAGACCATCTTAACTGTGCCAATTGTAGAGTCCACCATAGACTAAATATAAATATATCGGCAGATAGTTTTTGTTTCGTCCACAGAGACGAGATGTATGGAGCCATGTCTAGGTTTGGCATCCCATCCAAGCTCGTCCTTTGGTACAATAGGGCAAAAAGAAATATATGCTGTCATCAAGAAAGGACACTTAAATGCGACTTCTGGTTCAAAACGTTAACATAGAGAGCTATTATTGTGGTAGTTAGGGACTTTGCTTAGGCTACGCTGCAAACAGAGATAATAACACCAGCGTTGAGGTCAAACCGAGAATACCCTTGGCTAAGAAAGCAACTACCATCCCCGTCTATGATATATGATGCAGAAGCATGGAAACTTTCAAAAGCAGATGAAGGCGAATTATGTAGTTTCGAGAGAAAAGTGTGAAAAATAAATATTAAATACGTAGGTTTTTTTTAAATGATTCAAAGGTGAATAAAATATGTATGTATTTAATTTTTTCTATTGCAATGCATTTTTGTAGGAAATTAATAATGTTTTCATAACCCAAATGGAATTTGATGGTGGCGGCAAATAAAACAGCACCTTTATTTTTTTTTATCTTGAGATGGGAAGTTCATGGTATGGGCAGACCTACTCGCACCCAAACCAATTTTTTACCAAAGGTTTTGTTACGGGTATAGAAAGCTATACATGCTTTCCTGACCCGTTGATTAAGGTGGATCTTTCAGCTTACTTGAGGATCTAGATTGACTCCTAGGTACTTTGCGCTCGCTGATAGAGAGAGTTGTTGACCGTTTAGGTGGGGGAGATTAAAGGTTGAAATTAAATTTTTCTTGGTGAAAAGCATAATAGGAAGGAAATTTGCAAGACACAAGAATCACCAAGTCATCCGCATATCTAGTTGTTTGAGTATTTTGTTCATGACAATAAGCCAGAGAAGAGGTGAGATAATGCCTCCCTGAGGTTCTGAGCATGGTGATAATCTAGTGACTGATATGATTATCTATGCTCAAACTTGTTAAGGACGTATGAAATTGAGTGATATCAAGGTAACTGATTACGTTTAGATTCAGTAGGCATTCTTTCTGGCATTCCTTGAGAGAACAGACAACAACGCTTAATTATATCGAAATCATGTTTCAAATTGGGATCAAGTCACCTGCTATTTCTTTTAAGCTTGATGACAAGAACCTATGAGATCATTCCTTAAAATAGTGACCAAAATTAATAAAATCAATGACTTAACGTTGCAGACCGTTCTTCATGTTAGAAGAGTCAACTAATAAGCTTATTAGAGGGTTTATACAGTCCTAGATTAGATTTAATTATTATCCGTACAACAAAAACTTTTGCATAAATTTGCTTAAATATATATCACAGAAAAATAGTTTTGATTGAAAAAGCAAGTAGAAAGAAGAACTTTCTGACGGAAAGTTAAAAAACTTGCTGAGAAGAGCAAAGAAGTACGCTTAGAATATATTTCATACAGATTGCTGGTTGGATTCAATATTAAAACCAATTACATCTAACGAAAACATGCAGGTGCATCTGCAAAAGGACCAAAATCATAGTTGATTAAATGATTGATGATCAGAGGGATACACATCGTAAAGAATAGGACTTAGCACTGATCCTTGAGGAGCTCCATCATGAATGTGAATAATTTTTATAAAGAAAATGCTGTAAAGATTTAATAGGAGATTGATGCAGTTTTCTTGTTAACTTCCCACCAAGTAGTTCTTGTAATCGTTCCGATTTTCGAAATTCAAAATTTTTTCATATCCCCACGCGACGATTCTTTCATACAGCCTTACTATAGAACAAATCCAGCTATCGAATTGGTTTCATTCGATCACCTGAAAGCGCGTGTGTATAGAGATCACCTGAAAAGCTTTTGTTAAAATTAAATACGGTGGTTAAAATTTTATGATGAAAAAACTGTCAAAAAATGGACAGTTTCACTTCTTCATTTAAAACCAATTTAGTTTTCCAATAAAAAAAAGTTTAAAATCAAATTTATAGTTTCCGACTACCTTATCGGATAAAAAAATGGGTATAAATATATACACTGCCGTTCATAAGTTTTCGTACAAATTCATATTATTTTTTTTGTTAAATTTTTATTCCAAAAGTTTGATCAATTAGCCAATAAGTAAAGTAAGTTTTAAAATGAAAAAACAAATATATCCCTACATGCATCTATTTTTTTAATTTAAATTTGTTGGTGGCGGCAAATAAAATAGCACCTACTTTTTTTTATGAGCAAGCCCTCCTCGCACCCTAGCCAATTTATTTGAAGTAATTGCTGTCTTCCTATGTGACGCAGCTACACAAATCGGAGCTAAGTCCACTGATCATTAATATAAATAAAATATTTTAATTCGGCTGAAAGCTTCAATTCGCCGTCATCCAGTTGTGCAGACATAGTGAAGCTAGTGAAGGTACGACTTAGCAACTCTTACATGGAGAACGAACCAAAGTAATCAAAATTGTAGTTTAGAGAAGGTAACACTTTTACTTCCTCAGAACACACTAAATTGTTTCATACTTAACAGCCCTAACAGCCATGAGCATACTGCTGTTCTTCTGTTCAGTTTCCCATCTCTTTTTTCTGTAGCTATACCATTTAAGTAATAAGCCGCTTTTTGAAGCAATTCATTCTTATGTGAGCTTTTCTTTAGCTCTTTTGACGCAGCGATTTTTCACATATAAGAATATAAGAAAAATTTTAAATGCCCGCAGTGTTTTTAATGTGTTTTTGAATTCATCAGCGTTTTTTTTATATATGTGCTTATTATACAAGAAACTAGATATAATACTGCAACTTTTTTTTTCAAATACACCTATTCACTCTTAGTTGTTCTTAAGTCGCAATATACTTCATTTCTTTTCAGCTTTGATCGATTTAATAGTTTAATTTACATTCCGGGAGCTAAATGTTATCACGGCCAATAAACACTTACAATATTACTGAGTTAAACATTGAAAACCCGAATTGACAAACATTAAATAATAGCTTCCATAATCAATATTATAGAAGCACAAGAGTTTATGTTAACAGATATATAGTATATCACAAAATTAAACACTAAAGCATACAAAGAGACAAAATTATACAAATAGGTTTGTTTCTGCACATTTGACATACACACATATGACAATTTACAATACACATTTGTTTCTTTCCTCATAAGTCAAAGCCTAGAGTTCCGAGCCAACTTTTTCGATGTTTTTGCCTGCAATTGTTACCAAATTAGTGTATCCGAACATACTACTGTGTCCAAAAAATAAAGGTGACATATGAATTTAAACTGCGCGCATCGAAGGATTTGGAAATTTTTCTTTCTTTTTAGGTTGGTAGTACTGTCAGTGACATCTATGTGAAATTTCATGTCAAAATATATTCATAGTGTTTGAGATACGCGTCGTTTTGTGAGCTGCTAAAAGTGCGTTTTTCGTTTTTTGCGATGTCGAAATTTATTGAGCAAAGAATTTGCATTAAATTTTGTTTGCGGAATCAATTTTCTGCTGCGGATACGTTGAGGATGGTGCAGAAAGCCTTTGATGATGATGTTTTATCTAAAAAATGTTTACAAGTGGTATAGTGATTTCCAAGCCGGCCGTGAACGTGTCGAGGACGAAGAGCGTTCTGGGCGACCATCAACCTCAACCGATGAAGCTCACGTCCAACAAATCAAATTTTTGGTGTTGAAAAACCATCGATTAACGATTAGAGACCTTGCTGATGAAGTTGGCTTATCGAAAGGCTCAGTCAATACCATTTTGAAGGATGCTTTGGGCCTCAAGCGCGTCAAATCTCGACTGGTACCGAAAACATTGAATTTTTTGGAAAAAAGGCGTCGCGTTGAAGTGTGTGAAACAATGCTTTCCGACTACCAGGATGTCATGAAACGCATTATAACTGGCGATGAGACTTGGATCTATGCTTACGATCCCGAAACAACCGATCAATCGAGCGAATATCATGCCAAAGGAGAGCCGAGACCAAAAAAACCGCGCCAAAGTCGCTCAAAAACCAAGGTCATGTTGACTGTTTTCTTCGATTATCGTGGTGTTGTGCTTTATGAATTCCTTCCAACCGACCAAACACTCAACAAGGAATATTATTTGAACGTTATGCGTGGTTTGCGTAACGCTATCCGCCTAAAAAGGCCGGAATTGTGGAAAGACAATTCTTGGTTTTTACACCACGATAATGCACCATCCCAAACCGCACTAATAATTCGTCATCATTTCGCCAAAAACTCAACCCGTATCGTTCCGCAACCACCGTATTCACCACATCTGGCGCCGTGCGACTTCTGGATTTTCAACAAGCTCAAAAGACCGTTCCGGGGACACCGTTTTGATACGATAGAGGAGATTCAAGCCGCAGCGAAGACGGAACTGAAGGCCATCCCGGAAAGTGACTACAACCAGTGTTTCAAAGATTGGAAAATCCGTTGGCATAAGTGCATTGCATCGGGAGGGGATTACTTTGAAGGGGATGAAATTGATTTGGAAGAAAAAATAAAGAATTTTCAAAATAAATACAATGTCACCTTATTTTTTGGACACAGTAGTATAACATCTCACAAACGCGTATGACATGACAAATCAAATTTCACCTACTACTTGCATATTATCGTAGCCTCCAAGCGAGCACACCAAAGCAGTCAGACCGAAGGCTCAACGCCAGCTCAGACTGGGGTCCTTTATTAAATTTTTTTCTGAAATTTCATACGTTAAGTCTTCTTATCTAAATTCCACTAAAATAAAGTTTTTTTTTTTTAAATTCATGCGAATTATTTTTTGCTGTCCAAGCTTGATTTCAACCACAATTGAGAGAGCAATCTTCTGCTATTAAATGTATTAACAGGACGATCATCAGGTAAAGCACCAACAAGCTCTTTTACTCTTTATAAATGGTAGAGATACTCTTAAGTTAAAAAATTTGAAATAAGATTAACCAATTTCGAGCTATCAAACCATCGCGAGCTGCAAATTATTGAAGCAAACAATCGAACCTTCGGCCCTTTTCTCCACCGTCACAACACTGTCTGACCAAAGTCAATAATTGTCAGAACCATTCTTGCGAGTTTTATTATACAAAGCCCACTCAGCCACTTAATTACATGACATTTGCATGGTTCCGTTCAAGACGTCAGAATTCAAACGAAATTTGTGATGAGTTAGACAATTCATTGAACTCTGCTTGAATGTCGTTACTGGATGTCAGTTGAAAATCGAACGTTCACACCTATTCTTAAGGTCCATGAAGCAAAGCCCCAAAGGGAAAAGTGAACATGGCAAATCGACTTTTAAGCTTACATGTCAATTGTTGCGATAACTTGGAGGCAAGTCGCGCCTTTTTTTCGTATCTCTTAAATAATATCTTCTTCGCTTGTTGTCCGTTTATGTACGATGTTTGATCGATAAAGGCGATCAGAAGTCTTGAGCTGAGGGTAATGACATTATGTCAGCTTTTGTTATCTCTTGATGCCAGTGGCATCAAGTTGTGAAATTAATTCGAATGACAATTGAAAAATATTACATAGCCCGTTAGTGTGAAGGTGTAATCCATTTTTGAAGTTTACGAATAAAAATATTTTGCTTTTGGGGGAAACAATCAATTATTCTTGGACTTGTGTTTGAGGACAATGACTTGTACATGACTTAAAATGTTAAGCAGAACTAATACCCCTTGGTGCGGCAGGGAATCTAAAGAATAAAGTTTATGTTGTGCACTTCAATAAAATGCTGGTAAAGGAGAATTTGTATTTGTGTCGAAATCCGAAAAATAAGTACTTGAATAGCTATAATGTATATCCAACACCGCAAGCTTTAAAACTACTATTTTCAACAATTTTTTCCAGCAGCAGAATTGAAATTAAAATTAAAGTGAAATTAAAATTAAATTAAACTAAAATTAGAGTTTAATTCAAGATTGGATTTTTGACAAAACTAAATAATAAATAACAGGATTGAAATAAATCATTATTACTATTATTATAATTATTACTACTACTCAATATTAAAATTTAACTGAATACGAAGTAAATCATTATTTAATTCGAAATTAAATGGAAATTTTTAATTATAGCTCAAATATTCAAATATTTTCTCGTTCTATAAAAGATACGATCTTCTTGTACAAACCACTTACTTTAAATAAAAATTTAATAGAATTTTAATTGTGCAACAATTCAATCGAACAAATTTATCTAAAAAAAAATAGTTTCCTATTTCGTTTTCAGTTTTTTGGCTGAATAGAACAACAACAGAATGCAGTTAACTTTGACTGAACGCCTACCTGATTATTAAACGGTGACAGAGATTATATAGTATCATTCTTTTTTTTGTCCATTAGAAACTACATATAATTATTCATATACCTTATACAAAAAGATACATTATCTCCTCATCAAATAGTATAACGAAAATTATGGATTTTCAAATAAGTTTTATAAATAGGATAATAATAATAACAATAATTTTAAAATAATTCAATCTTATTATTTGGATACAATAAAAAAAATAAATGGAAACGAAAACAAACTCATCATAACTTTAATATCTATAATTACTACTTGAACTTTATCCTAATTAGCTTGATTCCGGTTATCTCAACGTGGATACCTGACTGTTAAGGTAGGTTGACTGTAGTGTTTGTAAAAATTGTTTAGAATTTCATTTCTTAAACCACGAGCTCATCACTCGTTATCGAAATATGCAATACTGTGATATTTATTGCAGCCCCAACCTTGTGATTGATGTTCTGACTTATTCCATCTTTAGAATTGACTCCCACTTATGATGATAATTCTCATCTTAATAAACACGCTAAAGAAAAACTTTCATCACTAGAGCCTTTGAGTCATATCAGCTGATTTCTCATAAAAATAAATTCATAGTAAAAAATTGCATCACTAAAGTAGTAGTATTGCGTTATAGTATAGTCAATTGGGATGGCATGATTCGTTAAGCAGGTTTTTTAATTGTTGATGCTTCCACTGATAAGATCACAAACAACATATTTCTTGGAAAGAAGAAGTTTATCTCTCACAGATCCAACCAAAGTCAAAACCGTTTTGTAACTCTAGCTGTAAAGTAGCTATCAGGTTCATAGAGTTTAATTGTTGGTCTTTTAAGTCCAAAAAATCAAAACAAGTTAAAAATTATCGCAATGCTATAATCCGGCAGGCACAAATTTTCTCTCCTTTAAAAAGAATGTAAAGAAAAAGGACATCCTTTTCCATTCCATTTCTAAAAATAAAATCGTATTGCCCGGTGGTATGGTTTTCATGGCGAAAAGTTCAATGCTTATCTGATGGCTTATCGCACTTTTAACTGGAACCGATCCTTCCATTTTTCATACAAAAGAAAGATTATTGCAGTTGAAAATTTTTACATCAATCTCTCTTCTTAAAAATGGGTTTATTCAATCCAAGTGGTTTGGAACGATATCAAGTCTGCAACTCACCATATAAATTTAGGTGTGCCCAAAGTCCATATTAGGAAGGCAGCGGTGGTTATGTGTACATGCAATAGGGTTCTTGACCCCAAAAGGGGACTGAAACCGAGATTGACGCACTGGGTGTATACAGCAGTTTTCAGACCAATCTTAGCATATTGTATCCTCGTATGGTGGCCAGCAATGAATATAAAAGAAAATCTGAGGAAGAAAGGCAGAATCCAAAGATCGAAGTGTATATGCATCACGGGGCACTTTGTTCCACACCTTTAACCGCCATGGATATTATTCTACAACTGCTTCCCATGGACTTATATGTGAAACTGATAGCTTCCAAGGCAGCGATTAAGTTGACTGAGTGTAACCACTGTAGAAGAACACATAGTCCAGGTCATACGGAAATAATAAAGAATGCGAGAACTCCAAAACAAAATACTGATCCCTGGGATGACTGGACGAAAGATATAGTCAGAAAATCTGCCAACCTGGAAGTTTACACGGACGGTTCCAAAACGAACTAAGGCATCGGACTCGGAGTATTCGCGATCTCGCCGGAGATTTCCTTCTCTCTGTCCCTTCGATTGGCCACTGCAGTGTATACCAGGCAGAAGTCAAAGCTTTCCAAGAGGCTGCCCGCTTACAGTCAATGAATCCGACAGATGGGTTATCTATCGTCATATATTCAAAATCGGGGAAAGGACCTTTTTTCGCTTGGTAGGTAAAAACCTTCAAAGGCACTATGAAGACTGGCCGCGAGTGCTCATAATAGTGTGACATTCTTACTCAGCATAAAACCTTAATTCTGATGTCTTCTAGACTACGACTTAGTTTCCTTTACAAATAGTTTCAGTTTCAGTAGGTCATCGCGCTTGGTAGGTAGCTTTCCAGTGAGTAGCTCTGTCATTGTAAACGGTTTTTACTTGATCTAACGGTCTTATTCGTTGTAGTCGGCGCTCAAGGTTAGTCTCATCCAGAGTTTGTATAATTTCGTTATTGCAGTGATAATGGAGCAAAGTTAGTAACTTCGTCAGATACGGTAGCAACTCCCAAATCTCTGTGAATATCGCTTTTGCTTACTTTGGTACAACCCCATGGGTGTACACCGAAGGTCCAAATAGGTTTTAGCACTTGCTTATATAAGAGCAGTTTGTTACATGAGCTTAGTTTTGAATATCTCCCGAGGAGCCAATGCGTTTCTCTAAGCCTAATTTTGAGCTCGTCGCACTTTATTTAAACGTGTGATTTCCACTTAAGTTTCGCGTCTTAAGTCATTCCTAAATATTTCGCCTCGTTTGAAAACCGTATTTGAACCGAGTTTACAAACAGAGGTTTATTGTGTACGTTCCTGTACGTAAAAGTAACATGTGTTGGTTAAGTCTCATTTAAAACGAACCTCCAAGTCTTCACCAACTCACTTATTTTGTCTAATACTCGCTGGAGTTTTCGCGTTGACGATTCGACTGTCCGCGAACGTGCGAACGTCCGTTTAAAGCAAGAACAGAATTGAACCCAGAACACTTCTTTGGGCTACACCGGCGTGAATTTCTTTGAATTCGCATCGGTACAAATCATCTTACTTCAATTACTGGTTGCAATCGTTTTAGCAAAGGTTCCTCAAAGACCTTAGATATTATCGGCAGGAGCGAAATTTATATGATTTTTTCTCATTTGGACTTTTTCCAGGCTTTGGTACCATTATGACTTCTGTGACTTTCCATAACCTTGAGACGTTTTGAATTCTCAAGCCAGCATTAATAATAATCAAAAGCTTGACAAACGCTTTTTTAGACAGCTCCTATTAAATTTCACCTGCAATAAGGTCGTTCCCCGGATTATTATATTATTTTCTGAATGGTCTGTCGAAGTTCGGGCAGTGTTAGGGTAAAAAAAAAAATACAAGTCAATCGACTTACTTTATCACCGGTGCAGCATCTCCTGCCTCTCCTTCCATGATTGCTTTTTCGATAAACAGTCGTCCAGTGAACTTGACAGTTTTCAATATGGAACGCGTTCTTAAAATTTCATATTAAGAATTAATTACAGTCACCCCTCGAGTCCTTAGACCTGCGTTTTGTGTCAGCAATATAAGGGAATCTATACATCCTTAAATGCTCTAGAGTTAAAAATATAAACCGTAGATGCGTGTTCATACTTCACTTGAGCCCAAAACTTGCTGACGAAGGTTGCCCCACATTCCAAACCCTAGACCATGGATGCAATCAAGATACCCAAATATGTAAACTCACTTTAGCCATAAAATGACAAATCTCTAATTAGACTTCTTATGTGCAGTTTCTTAACTAAAGTCCCAAATTTATATCTCTAACATTGAATACATCACTTTACATAATCGCCACACAACATTCAATAAATTGTCGAATTTGCTGCATAACAAGTGATTTTTTCCTCCGATCTTTCAACCGAAAAGCAATAAAATAAATACCCCCACTAACGAGGAGAAGGTCCAAATATCGGCTAGAAGAGACAAATTATAGGCAAGCTCGAACATCATACTTCCGAAATGGGTTCACATAATGAAACTGGCCCATAAAATGATATCGCAATCGGATTCCCCTAATCATTGTCGGAACGAGTTTTATCGTTAGAGAAAAATAAAAACCTTAAATCAGTTTTGTGGAGCTTATTTTTTTTTTTAGTTTTCAAAACAAATAATGTAAATGCACAAATCATAAAAATGATTGGATTGTGGGCTTCAAAGAGGTGATTATTTTAACGACCTCCAGTTGCGTGGTTAAAGATAGTATTAAATCGAGGCGATAAATCAAGAATTCTTAAAAAGATATCTTTGAGCTGTGAAATGAAAGGCATTAGAATATTATTGAAACATTTAACAGTTTAGTTGAGTATGGACATCAAAATGGCTCAAGAAATTATGTTTTGAATTCGACTTCAGGAACATAGCTTCTTCGGCTGAATTTCACAAAGCATGGTGTCGATCCAATTTACAGGTTTCATGAACTCCAAAGTCTTTACAATGCCATCATTAAATGGATTGGCTTTAAATCGAAGATAATCGGTCGTCTCAGAGTCTTCTGTATTTTTCCGGAACTGTTGGTTAATATGTGCCTTTATGGAGGTTTTATAGTTTCAAGTCTGCAATTTATTTTGGAAATGCTTGTGCTCTCTTTTAAGTCTGTCTGTAACATCTTATCTAATTCATTCATTCGCCATTCCAGTATCATATCCTGCATCTTCGGTCAAGAAAACGGTGTAGACAGGAATTTTTATTACGTGAATATAAATTAGAGTCAAATCAAATATTGACTATCGATCCTTTATCCATAAATTTCAATTGCATCGCTGAAACCAAGAGGCTTTCCACTCACAAAAAGCCAATCATCAACAACAACCGATGTCACCTAAATGCATGAAATATTAAGGTCTCCTGAAGCAGTTTAAGGAATACTTTATCTCATATGACCTGGCTACCATAATTTACATTCGCCCCGCACTTAAGTACAACCCCATTTATGTATGGGCAGGCACTCCAAAAACCTTCTTGAACTTTCTTTTCAGAGTTGCAATCCACTCGTTTCAACAACGATGTGACGTTTCCTATCTTTAAATGTTTAATCGATTTTTTCGTAAAAAATGCTCCAGCGAATTATTCAGCAATTATATTCTTCCCTCGTTTCGCTCTCGGCGTAACAATCGCCTACCCAGATATGCCCATCAGTTCACCCTCAAGTCCAATTTCAGTCTTGTAGTCAACACAAATGCGGAATGATCTCAAACACTCGGCATTTCCATTTGCAGTGGTTCGATAGCGTTAAAATGTGCATCAGTAATTTTATTTACTTACCCTTACTATAAGGGTATTCGAAACCCCTTCAACGCATACCGCGGAACCAACCCTGGAAAAAATATTCGATCAAACTGAGATCAATGACATGATTGACGGCCCATCGCAGGGCACAGTAAATGCGCCGATACTTTTTTAATTAATTTGTTTCCTAAATACTGAGGTGCATGGAAACTTCGATAGTGTTTGCTGATCACGTTATTTTGTTTGTGAGTTATTGTACTTTTATTAAATTAACTTGTACATTTTATGTTCTGATTAATAATAACAGTAACAATAATAATAATAATAATAATGAAAATAAAAATAATAATTGAAATGTTATTGAAAGATAGAAACAAGTTGAATAACTAAACCTTTTTTTGTTTTTTAATACGAATGGTTGACAGTGTTCACAAACGCAGTCGGTGGCATAAAACAAATTAAATCCTCGATGATTATGTAGGAATATGTCCTTCGAGAACATCAGATGCTGCTCTTGAATCAACAACTCCAATAACTATTTGTTGTCCAGGCGGATAAGAATAACCGTTGTCTGGCCATATACACTAGGTCAACAATCATAACGTTCGAATTTATTATTAGTAGTACAATATTCTAATCTCCTCTGTCGTTAAACGAAAGAACGTTAAAAGTTTTGATGTATTTTAAACAACATTTTTGCCAGCTTTAAATGGGACCCTTTATTTTGAAACTCCAATCGAGAGACTTTGAGAAATTATAATTTTTAATATGACTCAAAAAATCGACAATTCGAATTTTAATAATTGATAAACGAATGAGCGAACTGAAGTGAAATATATGGGGATGAATTCAGGCAAAATATTTGCATTTTAATCGGCACATTAATATGCAGTTGGAAAATCAAGTTTGTCTTTAACGTACGTTTCTAAAGGCTCTATTTTAGGTTATGTGTTATAAGCACTTCTCTGTCCAATTCTGAGCTCTGAGCCAATCTTTCATGGAAAAGCTATGATCATATAAAAGAACTTGTACTTGTACCATGAAAACGGAGTGTACATTCCGATTTAAGACACAAGGGACTACAAGATGCTTCTGAAATATTCAAAATTTCAAGTTACCAAAAGTGATCTTTTTTCTCCTAACTTTGCATATTTAAGAAACATTCCATCTGGAGAATTCCTGTATCTGGATACAAATGGCTTATCACACCTCAGAAATGAATCCAGTTAACCTCATATTGGAAATGCTGCGTAAGTGAGTCTGAAAGGGATAAGAACATACTGACAGCAATAGTCGCGATAAATATTGATGGCTCGACTGGAGGAAATGAGTAAAACTTGCTGATTAAATAACTTTAGTTTGTTTGCCCAGTTTGCCGACAAAGCCAGCACAAGATAATACTATGAAATTTTAAAATATTGACGTTGAAATTTAAAGCTTATTTTCCTGCATAAAAAGAGTTGTTATATTTTTTAAAATGACAATAAATGAACATTTAAAAAAAATCCCATCATGCATCATCATTTTTTTTGCAATCCCATATCGTCCAGATAAATGACACCAATGAATTCTAAAATAATCGTAAGCATTGCCCGGTTCAATAATTACTATAGACTTAATGGGTGGCTCCAATTTCGATAACAAACAACATCACCAACGTGTCGAATACTTACAGAGGTACACTGAACTGTCCCACACTTGCTTCTTCATAAGCCCATTTTTGAGTCGAATGTTATGCTCGCCACAAACACAATTTCCAGACATAAATAAGGTCGAATTTAAATACCAGTTCGCGAATGCTCGGAGCAAGTCAAGAAATTAATATGGGTGCTGTCCGCGGCATTTTTTTTTTAATTTTTCATATAAATACAAAAATGTCAAACTTTCTTATGGAGTGGGTATACAAAATTTGTTATTTTTTTTAGTGCAATTTTTATTAACTCTATTACATCTGAATTACTGAATTGTTAGGGAAAATAGCTTAAAACTAGCTTAAATAACATGGTGTTTATATCTATCTTACTGGCCAATTACAGGCGCTCTAAGCTAAACTTACTTCTTAGACTATGTTTTTCGACTTAAACTTACAAACGCTTTAGTTCCTTTACAATGCTAACTACAGACTAAGAAAATTAAGTTTAAAAAAAAATTATTATTAGCTAAAAATAACCTATAATAACTTAAATCTACCTGAAATACTTAAATAACTTATTTCTAGCTTAAAGTATACATGCAGGACAGGCAGAAACACACACACATGTATTGTCATGCTGGGTACATGCAATGTCACCTTCTTGCACACACACTATACTAAACTTAACTAATGGACCTTAACCTAATTGCGACGAAAGAGTTCCTTCCCTGCGCTTTGTCATCCACCAGAATTGTCGGTGCTGGCGTACTCCTTCTATCCTATCGCGGTCTGAAACCGCCCTACTGAACCGAAGACTCTCCGCGGAACTGTTGGCGACGTCTCGTTCGTAGCTAAGTCGCTTATCCACAGCTTTTCGGGCAATGTGGAAGATTAGCGGAACCGCTAATCTATTCTGGATCAGACCTATCGAGTCAAGGTAGAGGAAGGCGCACACTTTCGTGATACAGGTCATTTGGGTAGAAAGCTCCGGAGATCAGATTTTTCGGTGTGATATTTTTATAAATCAGTCACTATTTAAGTTCAGTGACACAAAATCACGGTTGGTTTTTTGCTGCTGTATCCATTTTTATGGAGATGACTGATTGGTTCCTTCGATGAGCTTTCTTGTTTCCGGATACATCTTTATGTCCTGACATACAATATACAGTCTTTGAATTGTGTGCATGCTTTAATTCCATTCAAATGTATCACAGGTCTCATATCCAGAAGGCTGTCATTTTTCATTTTGTTCATTGAAGCAAATTTCTCCCTCATCCACTCTTTCCTTCCATGAAATCAAGTATGAAATGAACACCTAAGCAACCAAGTTTTATCGTACAACGAACAGTTGCAAATGGAAAATGTCCATTTTACTATCGATAACAAATGGTGTTTGTTGAAAAGAACCGCCAGGAATGAAAAAATAAGACCACGAGGTTAGGCTGCTGAACACAAAGAAAAGTTAAAGGTTTTTATTGTTACATGTGGGTACATTCTTATCAGGCAAAAAGATAGAGTGTATGAGAATGTATTAATAAATATGTATGTATACTCAACACTCCCACTTTCATTAATACATATTGCAATAATAAAATAATGAGTAATTCAATGTTTTTTTAATTCAATTTTAACAGTTCATCAACTTAACTACCAAATTTAATTAAACTTTGAATAAAAAACGGGGTATAGGAGTATGTTTCTCAAAAGATACGTTAATTTAAACAGTTAACTGAATTAGAGTTCTATGTAATCGATACAATACCAATGAAGGTTCGCATCCTTTCGAACGAATCCTTTGATAGCGGCTTCGTAAAGATGTCGGCCAATTGATTTCCAGAGTCAACGTACTCTATGTTAAACGTCCCCTCAGCATACTTCTCTCGAATGAAGTTATACCTTATTCGGTATTTTTAATAAGTCGTATAGCACTTTGGTTATCCAGGAAAAGACTTGGTCTAGGAATGCAATAACTCCTTAACAGCTTCGGATGCAGCTATGAATTCGGATTCAGTCGTAGATAGCGCTACACACCGCTGTCGTTTGGAACCCCATGAAACAGGACTTCCACCAAATAAGAACAGGTGGCCACTTGTTGACCGTCTAGTATTTTTATCGCCAGCGTAATCAGCATCGCTGAAACAATCAAAACTAAATTTAATATTTGATTTAAAAGCAATACCATATTTCTGTGTCCCCTTGATATATCGAATGATACGCTTTAATGCCTTCAGGTGAGCCTCATTTGGATTTTCCATGTGTCGGCTTACTAAACCCAAAGCGAATGAGATGTCCGGCCTCGTCCCTAACGCAAGGTACATAAGACTGCCTACTGCTTTACGAAACGAAAAGTTCCCTACGACGCCACCTTCGGCGTTAAATGTTTCGTAAATTATGTCTCTGCAGGTGTTCATGCAGGATATGCTTGCTCCATCCGAAACTTCGAAACAATTTTGTTAGCGAAATGTGATTGACCAACGCAAATTGCCCCATCAGGCTCTTGATGAATCTCCATACCAAGGAAATGTTGAACTTTGGAAACTTTCACTTCAAATTCTTGTCTAAGGTGATCGATGAGTGCAGAAATGTGTGACCCACCTTTTGCAGCAATGATTCCATCGTCGATGTAAATAGCAAGGATTATATTCTCTCCCATAAAAACACACGGATCTGCTTGTGACGCTTCTAAGTTGAAAGACTGCAAAAATTGTGTAAATTTTTCATTCCAGCAGCGGGGCGCCTGTTTGAGACCATATAGACTTTTATTAAGCTTACACACGCGCCCACTCTTATCGTCAAACCCCTTTGGCTCTTTCATGAAAATCTCTTCGCGAAGATTGCCATTCAAAAATGCTGTACGAATTCATGGCAGCTAGTCGTAGTATCGTAGTATCAGAAACAAATTTGGCCACAGGACTAAAAGTTTCTTCGTTATCTATACCTTTTTCTTGTGAGGACCCTCTGATCGCGAGTCTAGCCTTGTACCGGTTAGGTTCATTACTACTTGCATTCTTTATTTTGAAAATCCACTTATTGTCTGTTATCTTACGGTTGTGTAGTGGTTTGACCAGTTCCCAAGTGTTGTTGTTCCTAAGAGCCTCAATTTCTGCCGTCATCGCTTGCTCCCACTTGCTGGCGTCGTTGGAGTGCAGCACAACCCTCCGAAATTGCTATAGTCTCTTGTTGCCGAATTTTAGCAGCACTTCGCAGGCGATTCTTGAGAATCTCCTCTTCATGCTTGGATTGAACGTCGTGCTTTTTATCGATTACTTCAGTGATTTTTCACAGGGATCCATTTTTGGGCCATTTCTATTTGCACAATATGCAAAACCTTGGAACAGTTACATAATACATAAAATGTATATGTTTTTAACATTATCCGGATTTTTATGCCCGCACAGAACTTCGATTTACCTTAAAGGAAAGTGAAAGTCCACCTACCAAAGATTTCTCCTAGGTAAGGCTAAAATTTGGCAATCCTTTAAGGTCTCAACCTGCCACGACAGTTATTATTGAAGAAAGAAATGAATTACGTGATCAGCTATTATGTGCATGCATGTATAAATGTTAATGAGCTGTCACGTAATAAATGGCCAAGAGTTGGGAAATATATTTCTTCATCTCATTTCTGCTCTCAACTTACCATTAAGGGTTCATAAATATACGAGTACGTCCAAGTTTATCATCACAATTTCGATTTTTGCTGATTACAAAGTTTCGTTTTAACCGTGAAGATGAGTCCAGATTCAGCACAACATGAAGTAACCAGTTCGTGATTAAAACGAATACAACCAACAAAAAACTAGATTTCCCGAAAGTAGTGGCTACACCAGATGCACGTATATATCTATCTAGGTCAGCGTCTGTTCATCTTATGCAGCAGAACCTGTAATTATCTTTCGCAAACCTCAGTAAAGATGCAGAAATTAACACAGTTTCATGCAGATAAAGGGTCCCGACAGAGATGTGTAAAAAAAATCTCAACTGGCAGAAAGTTTCATTATTGCCTTTTTGGTTTACTTGCTTTAAAAACGAAACACGATTTTTGATTTGTTAAACATATGCGTTAGCGGACAATTAACATCAATGACCCACTTTATTTTTTGTTGTGTTCCCAAAATGGTTTTGATGAACTAATGGGGCTTGCAAATAACAAGAAATGTTTAAATTACTTGTCATAGTCGCAAATACACTTTGCAAAATGAGAATCATTTCCACCCACAAGATAACGTCCAATAGTTAAGTTTGACATCAGACTTATAGGCTCATTAATCAAATCCACACCTGATCAAGTGGTCATAACTTAAAGATAACCAGCCTCGCCTGCAAGCTGCAATTTTTACGGTTCATAATTATCGATGATATGCGACCATTTTTATGGCAGTAATTATACGCCAAGTGTGGATGCAGAGCCAAGTTGCTAACAGCGTATGCACCTTACCATAAACAAATAGCAATTAGTTAGATATGATCTTAAGTGAACGAATCTATTAAGCCGCACAGTAAATTGGAGGAGAAAATGCTAGAGTCTGATTGTTTCTAAAGAGATTCCAAGGAGAGGTGCACCTTTGGCAAATAATATGCAAATGCATGACTTTTTAAAAGATATACTTAGTAAGCGACATTTAAGGCTGACAGATATTCATGCCAGAAGAAGTGTAGGTATGTGTGGTCACATTTGAATGTTAATGATGGATGAAGAAAGTACTTCTATGACATCTTTATTGTTATTAAAATTGACTGGCCATGAGTGTGAACGACACGGTGATCTAGTTTTGTTTTGCGTGTTAAATTGTTGTTGTTTATGAAATGAAAATCTTTAAGCAAGACATCCACCAGACTGACCGAGGATTATAAATCTTTATATACACAAGTTTAAGAGCGGTCGCCCAAGACTTCGTTTGTGCTGATCTCGTATACGAGTAAATTCGACAACTTGTAGAACATAAAAGTCTATTCGTCGCCCGCTGACACCTAAGCCTACTACTTGTCCAATCAATATTGTGTAAAGTGCAGTTTTTAGTGAGTTGGAATACAATCTTGCTCGCCTTGGAACTTGGACACCACCTGCGGACCTGTTGGGATATCTCCAATTATATTAAACTATTGTTATAGCTCACTTGCAGCTCCCTTGGCTTTTTTATTTCAAGCCTCTATTAACCAAAAAGCTTTTTTCAAAATTTTGGAAGAATTGTTTCATAAGTCCGGTGCACAAAGAAGGCTTCCGGGGAGATCTTACTAATTACAGACTTATAGCTAAGCTATCTTGCTTGCCCAAACTCTTTGAGGCTATCATTTTCGACCCCGTTTATTTCAGTTGTAAACTTTTCCTCACTCATAAACAGCATGTAACAAATTTGTTGGAGTTTACTTCAGTTACCAATAAAACTCTAGAAATAGGAAATCAAGTCGACTGTGTGTTCAATGATTTCCTCTAAAACAATAAACGCTACCTCAGGTGTGCCTCAAGGTAACCACCTTGGTCCTCTTTTATTCATTCTAAAAATTAACGACGTTGTAAGAGTGCTTAGAAACTCAAAAGTTCTAATTTACGCCGACTATATAAAAATATTTAAGTGTATCCACAATCTATCCGACTGCAGCGCTTAACAGGATGGCCTTAATTCTTTTGCAAAATGGTGTTTCAAAAATTGTTTATCAGTGAATATATCCAAATGTTTTAACATGTCCTTTTCGAGAAGCCTTAATCGTCTCTCCTCTGTGTACACTATTAATTGTTCTGCGCTGGCCAAAGTAAAACTGCCAAAGGACTTAGGTTTACGATTCGCTCCAAATCTTGACTTCTCAATTCATATTGAGCAAATAGCCACCAAAAGCAACATTCTCCTCGGCTTCATCAAATGGTGGAGTAAAGAATTTTCATGTCCATTAATCACAAATAACACTGTAACTTTCAATGCTAAGCAGAACTTATAGCGTTAATTTCTGTCGAGTACTTAAATTTTCACTGAAAGATTGATTTAAAAGATATTTTTTTAAGTCTTGAAACTTCACGAGTTCTACAACTTTCTAAAAGAATGCAATTAAATATCTCTGGCAGTAACGCAGCGTTCGCAAAAATCGGATTCGCTCGACCATTTTTCTTCGACTTAAGTGACAACCTTTTAATTTTTACGGGATAATGTATAACCTATTTGCATACTGCCCCAGGATCGAAGAGAGTGAAAGGCTACCGTGTCCCAGGCAGAGATTCTCCACGGGTCGGGAGCCTGTTAGGTAAGTAAGTCAGTCCATCCTAAGACTCCATTATTAATATTGGTGTACGAATTTTTGAAATCAGATAAGCTTTTTCGAAAATAAAGTCTTACATACAAAATTACAAACTTTATTTCTTGATAATACGAATAAAATGTAAATTTTGGTGCGTCTATGTTTTACTCAATAAATTATTAATGGATCAATCCAACTTCTGCACGGTCTCCGATCACATTCGTTTCATCAGATCTTGTTGAAGAAGTGTTGTGAGCTATGGAAGTCCACGGAGGCATCTGCGATATAGGTCAGGAGGAAGACGGCACTATAAATAAACTTAGAAAAAACAAAAAAACTTAGCGTAGCCTTAACTCACTTAATTCCAGTTAGGAAGTTTTAGTTAAGTTGATCCCTAACCTCCCACTCCAGACCCGCCAGTCGATGGTGTTTCTGGCTAGGCCTTTTCCATCTCCGTGGCCAGAGATTTCCGGAGATAGCCCCTTAGGCAATCCGACGGACACAGTTAATCGTCCATCGAATCGCCTTAGGGGGCGATGATGCCTCATGCATTCCCAACTTTATTATTATATATTAATAAAATAAATAAATAATATTTTATTCATAAAAATAAAAATTAGATGCCAATAAAGATTAGAGTTCAATATTAATATCAAAGAACTTTCAAGTTGTCTTAAAATATTGCATTTTGATTGAAGCAGTAAATTGAAAAATTGACTTTAAAATTATTGAGAAATGGACGTTGAAGTTAAAGTATTGAGTTGAAGAGTATTATTTAATTAAAAGTTATTAACCAAAAGGATGGTTTCTGTCAGAAAGCAATCGCAGCTCCTTAACATCTCTGTCAAGTGGAACTAAAAAAAGTTGCAAGCACCTTAATTTCATACCCTAATTATTAGGCGTAAAATAAAAGCGAAAACAATTATAACATGAAACTTTTTTTTTGTAATTCAAGAGAAAGAAAAATACCTTATTTTGAGATAAAATTATAAGTTATGGTTCCTTCAATAAGACAAATCTAGCTACTGCCATATTTCCAAAGTTTAAAAAGCGGCTAAGCGCAAGCCGGACATACAGATGAAGGGTTCCATACCACCGCACAATATTTTTTACTTTAAAATTATGGCGAAGAAGAAACACTTTCTAAAATTTTCTTGGACTTGGACCACTATGTAGGTAATGTGTTCATTTATTTTGATTTGGCTGCAGAAAAATGTGTTTTTGCTTAAAATTAATTTTAAAAAGGTTCTAAAACTCGTTAATTTATTTATCTCCTGTTTTTAAAAATCGGAACAAGAATCCACATTATATTTGTGTTTCCCAATCTTACCAATCAACTAAAACTAGAACGTTTCTTCTCTTATTATTAATGCCAAATCGTGCCCAACGAATTCGAGGGAAGAAAACATTTTCCGGTCACATTCCTAAACTCTCAACGCGCGACCGTCAAGAAGTCACCTTGTGTGTTACAACTTTTGAGGTCTTGTGTTATGACAGAGTTTCTCGAAAGTTGGGAGAAAGCCTGTCAAACGTGCGATAGCGCGAGCTCCATATTGTGATTTTCCCTTCACGGATCAGAAGATAGAGCCGGCTGTGATAGACGGATTGCAATGGCCTAGTTATAGGCTTCCGTTGCCTTCTCACTCCGTTGAGGATACTTTTCGCTTCCTCCAGATCAAGTATAAATACTCCGATGTAGAAACTACTAGAAAGAAGTATGCATCCTCATCCTATTTCTGTTGTATAAATTACAAAACAAAAGTAGTTCTATGCGGTGCAGGATATATTTAGGGGCACAAGTAAACCACTTCTATGTACACGTTTTGCTGTGAAGAGGAGCAATTGGAATAGAGGTCATTGCTCCTGTAGTATAGCTGTTAAAAGATTGAAGATCAGCTCTCAAAAGTGTGAAATCATTATGTTCAGGACTCCGTTGTCTGTGGCATCAAGGAACACCAGAAAAAAATTGGCGAAAGCTCACACGAGCGAATTAAGACCAATTTCAATATTTAATTATCATATAGATGTTGCTTAGGCCAGCAAAAACAACTCTTAAACAAATGAATAAGCCAATCAATTTTTTCTGAATGCGGCTTACTCGAGCAAACCGCTTCATATTGGAAATGCAAGACGAAAATTTCTATCCTCCCTTTAATATATTTCCTTGATTTCATTTCAGGTCATAAAGATTACCCACCCAGACTAGTTTGCAAGCAAATTAATGCACCTGCTCGACGTAATTACCACTCAAAGTAAATATTATCAAACAAATCATAATAAAATTCGCATTCAATTTAAATCAACCACTCGGCTCAAACATATTGCAGCCATTTCCAAATTAATTCATTAAAGTGCAAAAAAACTCACCGCAGGCGCCAAGAAATTGAATCGCTTTTGCAATCAAAAACGCAAACCGAATAAATAAACAATCGAAAGTAAATTAAACAAATCGAATTAAATCGGTTTGACGTTGTTTTTGGATCCAAATGATTCGAATGTTTTCCTAATTCAAATGGACCATGTAGGTAACTGTCGACTGGGCATATGTGTGTCATAATAATACTTAAATGATCATAAAACCACTGGAATCTCGCTCAATTTAAACAATTGTTAACGAGATTAAAATTACTGATCGACACAAAATCAATTAACGGTAACGAACTAAGAAATAAGCTTATGGCACTATTTATAAACAACTACCCACAGCTATGTTAACGCAATGTTAAGCAAACATATAAATACAATATCATTGACTGAAAATTACACTGTGGGGTATTTTTAATACTCCAGAATTAAAGAAGTATTTATCTGAGATTTATTTTTTTTGCATGAGTTTCTTCTTTTTCGCAATTGAAAGGCTGCAATAACTTCTTAATTTGTTTAATTCAGTGCATTTTTATTTGTTAACTTAATTCAGTTCCTTAAATACTAGAAAAAAAATTATTAAATCTAGCTAAATAAACTTAACTAAGTATGACCTAAGTTACTGGCTTTCTGCAAGCGCTCTAAGCTAAACGTAAATTAAGAATAATGTCTTTTGATTTAACTAAAATCACAACTAAACTACAAACTAATCTAAAACCTAAAATCTTAACCTAACTTGGAATAACATTTAAAAATACTTAATAAAATAACAACTAACTTCTTAAGCTACCTTACACACATGCAAACCGGCAAAGGTCAACAATAATTATAGGAAAATAGATAGTTTTCCGTAATGATGTGTTTTCCTTTGAGGTCGTAGTACTGTCTAAAATTTTTAATATATTAAATTTTTTTTGGTTTTTTTTTGTTCTTAATTTTGTTGTCTAATTTCGATTTATTTAATCACCTACCCATATTCTTCGAATATAAATCAAGAAGCTGTAGTTTTACCAAAAGTTTTACGGCATGCGGCAAACATTTCAATTCCACACACAAAAAGTAAAGTCCGATAAAACACTGTGCCATGGTGGAACTCCGAAATCGAAAACATTCGCAAAACCAAACAAAAACTGTGGAAAATCTTTAAGAATTATCCAAACGATACGAATCTTATAAGTTACCGAAGATCAAATGCATTGTTCAGAAAAAAAGTCAAGTAAACCAAAGGTAAAAGCTTCCAAAGTTCACTGCGAACCTTAATCACAACACATCCACAAAGAATATATGGTCGGACATCAAAAGCCTTGCCGGAAACTACACCCCACACCGATGCTAAAAAATGCACCAGCCCAAACGAAAGAACGCATTTTATCGTTATACAACAAAATATTAAATCAGAGCATAATACCACAAGCTTGGAAAATTGCCACCATAGTCCCAATTCCTAAACCAAATAAACTGATTACCGAAAGCAGTGGACATGGACCCATATCCCTGCTAAAGTGCACTAGTAAGGTATTGAAAAAAAATTATTTCTAAAAGATTACTGTGGTACATGGAGAGATACAACCTTCTTAACCCTAACCAGGTTGCCTTCAAATACAGTCGAAGCGTAATAGACCCCTTTCTCCATACCGACGAATTTGTTACTTCAGCTCTATCTTGCAAAAATATATACGCTTGAAAACGACATACCTCAAGGATCTCCCCCTTCGGTTGTCATTTTCATTATAGCCTTTGATGATATAAACGAGATATTAATCAAATTCAAATATATAAATCACCCGCTGTATGCGGATTTAACGGAGTTAATGATGAGGCTCATCCCAAAAATTTGTGAATCGTACAGCTCTCCCATCCAGTTAGATGCTATCAAAATTTTAGCCGTAAGAAGATCCCTAAAATTCCAACGACTCTTTACACTGCATTATTCCTCGCAAAAACTATCGGTATTGACCCATTCATAAAAAAGCTTTCTGTCGAAAAGCACCCTCCGTGGCTTTTTCCTGAAGACGTAATCAACACCAGCCTTGCTACATATGCGAAAGGGCAGACATCCGAGACCACATATCTGCAGCTCTTCAAAGAACTCATGAGTAACTACAACAAACGCTCTTTTAACATTCTATATACCGATGGATCAAAAAGCGATGAAGGTACAAGTATTGTCTGTTGAAAAACTTCCGAATTCTTTTTCAATCTTTTCCGCCGAAGCTATAGCAATACTCAAAGCTACAGATATGGCGGTTTCATCAAAACAAAAAACTTTTATTTGCACTGACAGCCTCTTACCTTCAATGCAATTCGCAACATAAAACACAGCTCCAGCGTGGTAAATAAAGTTCGGGACAACATCTTTTTCCTTCGACCCAAGCTGATATTGGTCTGGAATCAAGGACATGCTGGAATAAAGGGAAATGAGCTAGCAGATCACGAAGCAAAAGCAATCACATCAAATTGCAATGCTGAACTAAGTCAATAGCAAACCTTCAAAAAAGACTTCCTTAAGATTGCAGAAGCCTACTGTAAAAATTAAATTGGAGCCTGTACCAACACCATTACTCCTCAATCAATCCGAAATGGTTGAAAAGATGCTTCCTTCGGCTACGACTTGGACATACACAGATAACACATAGCCACCTTCTCAACAGAGACACACCTCCGATATGCTCTTTTTGTTGTGCAAATAAAATATTGAACATAAAACACCTAACATCCGAATGCAATATAAGTAACTCACTTTGCATTTTTCTTTATAATAATAATCTGAAAACTCTACTTCAATATTTCACATATATTTAATATTTATACACTTCTATAAAAACTAAATCTTGAAAATATTATCTAACATATAGTATGTCAACACTAAGTTTTCTGCAATAACCTCTGTGATCCCAGCCGAAAGCCGTTTTAGCTAGAGCTGTAGTTTTTAAGATATTATCAGTAAAGACATAGAATAATAATATTAAATAATAACAATATTAATTCACTGTAATACAACAATGAAACACAAATGCACAACACTAAACAAAAGCTCAAGTGTGTTTTATTTTTTTCAAGATAGTCACGGAACGATACTCGGTTTTTGTTTTAAGTCCAACTCCGCCAGTTAAATTTTGTCATTAAAACACAAATAATGTCCAACGTAATTCGCGCTTTAACAAGGGAAGATATTTTGAACAATTTGCTACTTCCATCAGACCTCAAGTTCACAAGAGAACTACAAAAAAAATATCTCGAAATTTTCGCTTAGATGGTATTGAAATGCTGTGCCCTCCGTAAACTTCAGATTTAGGTGAAGAAAACACTGGCTGGCTGACAAAGAATAAATGGATGACGGATCAACTTTCTGAAAAAAATAATTTTTACGCTAAAAATAAAAACAAACTTCAAATTCCATCAATAAAAAACGTCTACAAAAAATGAGAAAAGAGATTTTTGAGCAAATAAATTTACATAAAGAAACTACAAACGAAGGCTTAATGAAAACTGGTCTAACCCGAAACAGCAATGGAATATTATTAATGACCTATTAGGTAAGGACAATGAAAATAAATCCATTAAATGCTTGAGGATTTTGAGAGCACGACAAAATCGAATGATTTGGAAATGGGGAATGGATTGAATTTGTTCTTTAAGAACATTCCCGAGAATTAAACTCCAAAATCGTTGAATAATGTTGGATTAATTCCCTCGGAATCACTTCTGGATAACGAAGTACTCTCGACATTTTTCTTTGGGTCAGTTACTGAAGCTGAGGTTTCGCTTGTTGTATCCGACCTGAAATTAAAAAACTCGTGTGGGATTGATGGTATTAGAAGTTTGGAAGTTAAAAAAAATCAGAGACAACATCATAAAGCCATTGACTTTTCTGATTAATAAAAGCCTTGAAAATGGCTTCTTTCCGGATTGTCTTAAAACTTCTATAGTAGTTCCGATACACAAAAAAGGTGAGAAATGTGATCCGAATAACTATAGGCCGATTTCGTTGCTCTCTGTTTTTTCCAAAATTTTTGTGAAAATCATCACGAAACTTCCTTCCTCAGTAAATATGAATTTTTGAGCAAGTATCAATTTGGCTTTAGGAAAGGCAAGTCTACAAAAGATACCATGTTATCCCTCTTGGAAGACATTAATAAAGGACTCGATAAAAGCAAAAAAACCACTGCTCTATTTCTAGATGTTACTAAAGCTTTTGATCTAGTGAATCATAAGCTTCTATTAAAAATTCTTCATAGAACTGGATTCAGAAGCAATATCCACAATTGGTTCGCTTCTTGTCTTAAAAACCGAAAACAGCTGAAACAAGTTAACGGTACATTGAGCGATTCCCTGAGCAGCCCAGGTGTCGGAGTACCCCAAGGATCGGTCCTTTTACCATTGCTCTTTCTCATTTACATTATTTCAATCTTTAAGTTGTCGCTAAAGGGGAGAATCCGGGCATTTGCTGATGATCTGGTTCTGCCTTATGTTGCTCCATCTGCGACCTCTGATAAATCAGAAATGCTAACAGAATTGTCCATGTTAAAAAATTGGTTCGCCTACCACCAAATGGTGTTAAGCAGCAAATCTAAAGTTATTTTCTTTTCTGTTATAAAACAGTGACCTTAGGATGGAATTTGTCTTCATGATTCAAAGTGTAAAAACTTAAGTTGTGCAAATGATTGCATAAAACTGGAATCTGTCCCAGAATTCAAGTACTTAGGTGTTACCCTCGATAGTAGATTAAACTGGAAAGCACACATTACTACTATCAAGAAATCTGTTCATATTGCCATGAACAAGATCTTCCACTTACGTAAATTAGTTCCGTCCAACTTACTTAACACTATATACTATGCGCCGGTGAACTCTCGCCTAGAGTACGGAATCTCAAGCTGGGGCAATGCTTTTGTGAGTAATCTTCAACCCTGTACGAAAATCGATGAAAAAATGCGAAGATGGGAACGGCGATGCCCATTGAAAAGTATCCAACGATGCTGGAAGAAAAAAGACCTGTTGCCAAAATTACAACGATTTATTTTTACAAATTGTTACAAATGATGTGATTGCTTCTACCGTTGAGATCCACCCCCGCATGTCTACGCATTAACCGACTGCAAATGCAGAGCATAGAAAACCGATTAAAGAAAATGCATGAAGAGAGTATCATATGAACAATAAGATGAGACGAGAAATAGAGATAAGGGCGGGAGTGGTCCAGTAGAAGTTGCTGTGAAAATATTTATTGGGACTCGCTGCAAATGCATCAGATGATTTCAAACGAAACGAAATTAATTAAAATGACTGTACAGCGAGTCACAGTATTATTTATGAAGTAAACGAAGTTAATAAAGTGAAGCAAGAAACAGATTTTAAATAATTAAGCAAAGAATATAAACGAATGATGATAAAGAAAAAATCCAATAAGAATGAATTACAAAATTAATGAATATCAATACAAGTGATGTTATAATCTTGAACAAACCCCTTATCACAGCTCAGAAGAAGGTAGTAGGAAGGTAAATCTAGATAGGAACCATCCTTTCCTCTATTTCAAATTCTCAATATATTGCCACTCAGACATTTATATGTGTATACACTTTTAAGACTTTTCTTTCTGCGTGGAAGTTATTCGAATTCTAGAAGAGGAGATACCTATACCTTTGTATTACGGCAAGAGTCTGCAGTAGTAGTACCAAAAGTGAACACCGAACATTTCAAACGCTTCGCAACTATTATAGCACCTTTTATTTTCAACAGATTACCTCCAGATATATGCAGTTGTGTCCAATGTAAATCCAGATTTCTTAAAAGCTTGAGAACCTGGCTACTGACAAGATCGGACGTAGAAAATCTAAGGCATGTTACAGCTTTATAAGATAAAACGGGCCATCTTCATTTCATCTTTTTTAATTTTTCCATTCTTTGCTTGTTCGTGTTTCACTTCGTCTTTCATCTATCTCTTACCTTTCACTGTGAATCTGCTTCAACAATCAATTTTTCTTTAATTTCTTCTAGCGGCTTTCATGCAATTTTTGATTATCTTTAAAAAATAATGCACTTAACACCGATATTTTTTATCACCAAGTGTATAAAAGACACCATTTCAATAAATATACTTTGTAACGGATTTCATGGCTAAAAATTTCTTCTAAAAATGTACCTAGCTATGTATTAAATTCAACATCTAAAAAGGATTATGCAAATGTTTAATTGTTTGAAATATGAATTAATTTATTGTTCGAATATTGTAACTTTGAAATGGAAATAAACTAAACTAAAAAAAAAACTAACTAAAAGTAAATGCATTACTTTATCCTAGTCATTACTGATTCTGGATGCTTCGAAATTTTTCTGATTGCAATAAATTGGCCCGTGAAAAGGCACTCTAACCACACAATCCAACCCACCCAAAACTTTCCACGCACTCTACAGCCCATCAAATTTACTTGTGATTGTAAAACAAACATTTAAGCTTACATGTTATAACTAGAGGCTTATGCCAAGTTCTGCAGTCAAATACGTGGGGTATTTATGTGACGTAAAAGACCTTCATATTTTTTTCATCATTCACTGGTATAAAAGACAAAAACTTTGTACATTCTTTCGGCTGTGATAGCTTTTTTTTGTGAGAAGATTAAAATGAAGGGTGGCAACTCATACTTATTTTTTAATATTGCTCCCTGCTGATAGTTCAGACTAATTAACTAACCGTGGGAATCATTATTCCCATCGACATATTTATACGACTCATAACAAACTGATTGATAAAGTATTTTTTGTTTTTTTTTGAAAATCTAGTTCCAAATCGTGCAGAATGAGTAACCGGAGATGGCCCGAAGAGTGACCGGAAATTCATTAAGATGACTGTGTGGAAAAGGTATTCCTTTATTTCTTCCGGTTCTCATATTCTATAATGAATCAGTCGTACCATCATTATGAAAAGGAAAGAAGATTGAAACTAGTTTGAAATAAAGATGTGTCAAAGCTGAAAAAAGGTGCCATCAGTCGAACACAGTAGGGAAATGAGCTTATCACACGCAAGATCTTTTTTTATCACAAAATTGAAAGATGTTTGGCGCCTCCACATAAATTGTAGTAAATCGTCGTAGATGCAGTACTTCAATTCCGTATCCATAAAATTGAATTGAGACCGAAACTAACATAATAAAAATTAACAACGGCCGTTTGTTTTAGGCAAATCTTTGGGAAAATAAACTTCCTATTTAATTTGAGCCTTCCATACTACAGCCAGTTCGCGAAATGGTCAATTACAATTTATGCATCAATTCAACCTCATAACTTGCTGCTGCTGCTGCAACACTATGCCAGGATCTTTGCGCAAAAAAAAAAAAACAAAACAAAATCAAAATAATAAAAATACCTGCTCACCTTTTGTTTCACTCGAACCAGAGTGCAACGCCAATGGCTTGTGTCTCTTTGGATATCAACGTTATTCAGGTCAGCTGCGAGTCAAATTAACATACGGCGACCGAAATCCATTCGAATTGGATTAATAATGCCAACAATACATTTTCATTTTCCCGCTCATTCCACCAGCTCAAGCGTGAGTACCAGCCAGCCACATTCACCGCCGAGGCACAGTGTCGGCCATAACTTAGACGATAAATCGATCGATAACAAGATACAGAGCCTTAGCTACAGCCTAAGTCGCACTCATGGAAACCTGTAAGGCTTGTAACTATTTTCACTTCGGAGCACCCCACCGAGGCGGCATGACTTGACATAGATACTTTAGTTTCTTACTCGAATTAAAAAGGAAAAGAAATTCTATAAATAACCAAAGTTTGCAGTTTTTCTTTGGAGTCTAACACCACCGCCAGCATCATTGTCGTCCATGTTGTTGTTGACAGGAAAAAAAAAAAAAAAAGGTTTACCAACCTGCAGGAGTGCATCTCTGGAAGCTGCAGCACTGTGCGATGGCGCGGCAATCGTGCAACCATGTTACCGTGCGATATGTGTGAGAGGAAAATTCAGGGAAATTCGGAATTGTTGTGTCTTGTTTCTTGCTAGCACACCAGAGTTCCGAGTTCCATGTTGCAATTGGAAAACCGCTCGTTTGGAAAGTGAAAAATAATTTTCAGATTTTATGCGCGTTACGACGACCTATTGACATCAATAGATTGTTTGTCTATTATAGGAATTTATCGTTAGTTATGTTTGTCGTTTGGGCTTTGTGTTTGTAATTCGGACGCGGTTACGTGGACATTTGCATAAAAAATAGTCGCAACAGACTGGCTGTCGCCATTTAAACTTGCTGCTGACACGTACGCTGGTTGATATATGAAAAAGGTTAGCTATAGTTAGCAGAACAAGTTTGTTAGTTTTTTTACAAAACTATGAAAGATTGGAATTCGTGTTGGAAATTTGAATCAATATTTCTTTAATATTTGATTATGCAAATGGTTAGCGTTTACCTTATGAATGTGAATTGAAACGAAAGAATATTTATGAAGCGTGAAATTGATATCATTTGGGATAACAATCGATTTCCATAGATAGTCAATCGATGTATCCTCTTATGGTCTAAGCCTCGAGGTAGATGTTTATCTTTCTTTGAAATAAGGTTTTTTGGCAATCGGATATCCAGTGTCTTCACAATGAAGAAAAAAGAAAATTATATAAACAGCTTTCATTGTAGTTCCAAGCACGGCATAGGCGAAGTTATACATTAATAATAATTTATACTGCTTCCCTTACTGGTAGTATAAACTTCTATGGGTTCTCACATTTGGCAAGAAGCACTTCTTATAAATAGATCGTTTCAATTCACTACGCAATTGGAAAACTGTGCAGAGACAGCATGGAAATATCATATTTGACACGCCTTTGCTACCACGAAAATAATGTTTACAATTCGACTGAACTTTCTCCATTTTCCCGCGCGTTATCTTTTTGACAAAATTTCATTCCATCCTGTGAAATACCCCTTTTTATGTCTATATACATAATTTGCATATATAAAAACGCGAACAAGTACATAAATTATGATTTAGTTTTTAAAAACCTTGCAAGGAGCACAAGCAAAAATAAATAAAAAGAAATATCTATATAATGGACTGCTTCAATCGAGGAAAGCCTTTAACCCACCAAGCAAAAGTTCTTATGCTGAAAATTTACAGCGCTCCTATAGGAGCAGCCGTGAAGAAAACATCCGAGTTTGACGGATTTTCGCAAAGGGTTATCTACAAAATAATCCAAGAACACTACAATCACTCAAGAAGAAAATTTCTCATTGGCATTGGATCACTGATTTAATAATGTTCTTTATTAGTTATTTAAAAAAAAAACTTTGCGAATCCATTATACTTAAAATTATATCAGAGATATATAACGTGCTCTGCATTTTGTTTTTTAAATCTGATTAAATTAGTTTCCATCTTCCAAATTATCTCAAGATTGTTGAATAATTGCGTTCCCTTATATAAAATATTATTTAATATATCTCCGACATTTCTTAAATTATAATAATTTCCCACATATTGTAGGTTTCTTTGTAAATAGGCAGGGAATTATCCATTGCGTAGTTTAAAAAACAATACTTAATCATTAAATTTTAATCTTTGTATGACATTCATCCATTTCAATTCACAAAACATTGTATTAACATTTGCTCTTAAACTGCACTTTTAAGTACAACGTATTGCACGATTTTGTAAAACTATTACTTGAACTACACAAAAATTAGACTGACGGACAATAATCTATATGTGGTAGTATAGTTGTGTTATATATATTTATTGCACATTTCTTTGATAATCTCTTCCGCATACGATAAAGAAAATGTATCTTTTTTGAAAGCATTGGCATGTAAATTAAAGCATAGTCTTTTGTCTTTAATAACTCCTAGATTTTTAATTTGTTAAACACACACCTGTGTACATATAGTACTTTAAGTCTTAGCTATATTTAATTTTAATTTGTTTTTACACAGCCTCTTGAATAAACTATTAGCATCAATTTATTGTTATTGGTAGTTCTTAACGAAACACTGGCATCACTTTTCTCTCCATTTTTTCATTGACTTGACAGTTTCTGCAAATGTCATTTTTTCCCCGCCTTTATTGTTTTTTTTTTGTCAGCATTTTTTTTTAACTTCACAGCACACACTTGTATTTAATTCTTTTATTTCGTTATATATGCGGTCACTCTCTGGCTTAAAGCTTTCAGCAGCTGCACAAACTTTTCCCATTTCACATATTCCCTTTTCACATATTTTTTGATTTTTTTAATTCACTCAGTCTTTGAATATACCTTTTTTCGGTGGCATTGTTGAAATGATTCTGCTTCATTTTGTTTAAGAGAACATTCAAATTCTTGTTTATATCCCTTTTGGTATTGTGTATTTTTAGCATGACTTTCTTACATCTCCTTAACTACAAAGTCCACATTTTGTATATATAATATACATTCTTGACATATATATTTCACTCTATTATTTGTTCTTAAATTTCCGCTTGAATATTCCTCTAAACCTGAGCACTTAATATTGTAGTGGTAAACCTTATGTGCAGTAACTCCTTCACACTTTATACCCGTCTCTCCACGGGTTGTCGATTTGCATTTATCGCAAGTCGACATTGTTAAATTATTTTTGGATCTTTTTTAATCTTCAATCACCATCCAAAAATTTAAATTGTTTTTTATTGTTAATTCCGAACAGATTTATTTCAAAATAAATAAATAAAAAATGAAATCGCTCCGCACATTTAAAGTTTGCTTCCGATCACATTTGGACAATTTCGATTTGGAGGCCATAAGAAGAATAACCAATTTGACAAAAAAATCGTTACATTGAGGAGTCTTCATCTTGAAAATTTTTGGAAAGTTCTGACAAGCAAATGATTCAGCTTTCGCAAGACGGAAGACAATACGAGAATCTTCTGTGTAAGGACGGACATACAAATTCAAAGGATAAGATATATCCGGATGAACCGTCGGTTGTTGTAATGGACAATGCTCATATCACAACATATTAAAAAACCGTACGCAACCTTCATCAGCAACAAAATTTGAGTTAAATAATTGGCTGGTAGAAAATAATACACAGCTCTTTAATGCTTAAAGTTGAACTATATCATATAGTAAAACGAAACAAGACGGATCCGGATCTATAACCATACTTCATCAAGTTGTCAGTTCCCACTTTATTAAAAATATAATGAATGCATACTCCGCACATACTCTTTACACTCATTTTTCACATTTGGCAACGGCGGCTTTTTATATTCTCTATACATTCAACACCTAAGCCACCAATCGTAATCAAGAAATAGATCATTGACATCAGCATTTTTTCTTCAGTTTTGATTGGAATGACTGGAAAAGTGAAAACATGCGCGAACTTTCTGCATACTCACTTGAAACGATCAATGCAGTAAGCTAGCTTAGTTCTATGGTCCTCATCATTTCGGCACGCTTAATATTATCCAAAATGTGCGATTACTAGAATCCTGGAGATACGAATGAAGCCATACTATTGATCGTAACGCTTTGTTTTGAAACGCTTTCAGTATCGATATGCAACTTGGTTTGAGACCTTAATGGCAAGCAGCATTTTCGAATATTTTCCGAGTGCCCAACACACTTTGTAAGCCTAATGCCAAGCTCGTATTCCTTTTCAACCTGAAATTTATAATTAAGTTTCTTCAAACCATCTTGAAATAATATCCGATACAGTAATTCAGGAGCTCAGTCTTTACCATAGAAAATAAAAATTGGTTTGGGTGCGAGTAGACCTGCCCATTTTTTTAGCTCCCCGTAAGTTTATATTTGTTTTCGCATCTTTGAATCATATAAAATCCGATTTGCGTCTAAAGTATAGATTAAAGGGTATACTTATTATGTACATGCTAACACAGTAAGAAATACTTATAAATCTGTGAAAGATTAGCGATGTAAAGAATACATTGGTTAAATTCAATTAAAACATATTAGACTAATAAATTAAAAATATAAATGTAAACATTAAAACTAAATTAAAACAAATTCATGATGAAATATTTGGTATGAGATTAAAATAATTGAGTTGAATCATTAGCAAATTTATCTAGTTCAGTTAAAATTCTATAAAATTAAAATCACATTTATTACTTGAAATGGGGATAAGTAGGGGAATGGTAAGCTGCTATGAAGGTAAAGTTGAGTATTCAACATTAATTTTAATACAACATTTCGGTAATTACTTACTTACGAAAGTATTCTTTTAAGTGATCAGGACAACAATTTGGTAATAATCGTTTTTGATTTAGTAACATTTATATAATGTTGTGCACAAGATTGAAAAGTTTGATAGCTAAACATATTTCAATTTGGAAATACTTTTTTTCTGATTGAGTTACCTTTCTATGATACTAAAGGAAAATTAGATTTTTAGTTTGACTGCAGAAATAATTTACTATTACCGTTTTTTTAAACATGTTACCTGGTTGGACTTTTTTGTCATTAATCATTTAATTATTAACTTGAGGTGGCGCTACAGTCCACGTAGGATTGGCATTGTATCCTTTTGGCTAAGTCAATTGGCTGTTGAATCTCCTCCTCCACTCACCGTCAATGCAGTTGGGACAAAAGATCACACTTTTCTCTCGAAACAACGGGGCCTTCATCCGCTTTTGAAAGTATCCATGCTTCTACACCATATAGTAGGACGGGGATGATATTGGTCTCATAGAGCGACACTTCAGTTTTTCGAAAGAGGGCTTAGCTTTAATAGCCAGAGGTATTCTTCGTTTGATCTCAGCGCTGATGTTATTATCTGTATTTATAGCGGAGCCAAGATAGACAAAGCCCCAACTACCTCAAAGTTATAGCTGTTTATGGTAACGTTCTGATCAGGGTTTGGTCTTTCTTTATAACAGCATATGCCTCTTTTTGCCTTCTGGCGTTAACAAGGTTCTTTTGTACTATTGTCGCAAGTATGATGTTGAAGAAATCGCATGACAGTGCATCATCTTGCCTAAAATGTTGTTTGACATCAAGTGGGTCGATGACATCTTTGCCGACCTCAATGGAGCAGCTTGATTTCTCCATCGCCATCCTGCACAAAAGTACGAGCTTGGCAGGGATGCAAAACCTAGACATGACTTCATAAATCTCGTCTCTGTGGACGAAAAAGACACCAAAACCAACCTTGAAATTGATGAAAAGTTGGTGCGTACTGACGAAAACCACATTAATACAGACCTATCAGGATGTTGACGAACTGCAATTTCGAGGAGATTGATACCTCTATAATTGGCTTCGTTCCTTCAGGATTGGGCAACCAATACTCTCCATTCATCTCGCATGCTTTCTTCTGACCATGTATTGCAGATGAGTTGGTGCATACTCCCAACTAAGTCATCGCCGCCGCTTTTAGAACTTCTATCTTGCTATCTGTACTTCGTCTAGGTCAGGTAGATAGCATTGTTGGTTCTTCCATGTCCTCAGCATTGACTGCAATTCTACTATGATATTTCCATTTCGAATTTTGCAGGCTTCGGTTTGCTGGCTGGCTGTCCATGGCCTGCATAAAACGACTCAATAAAAGCATTTTCGACTGTAATATAGGACCAACCAACGACCAAG
Source organism: Orthonevra nobilis (assembly GCA_963555765.1). Classification (NCBI taxonomy): domain Eukaryota; kingdom Metazoa; phylum Arthropoda; class Insecta; order Diptera; family Syrphidae; genus Orthonevra; species Orthonevra nobilis. The sequence goes on from OY743225.1 coordinate 12,198,011, forward strand.
GACCAGTCATCCTTCTAAGAGTATCCAACTCAACGTGAAGATAAGATATTTTAAATTTAGAGTTGCGAAAATCGATTTCATAACAACAACTTTAACATTGGAAGTTGAATTTGTATTTGATTTTGGCAGTTGTTTTTAAACTTCTTCAAAAAAGTGTTATAAATCAGATAGCTTAGTTTGAAAGTATTTCATTTTGTAAGAACTCTGTTTATAGGGATTCATATTTTAAAAGTTTGAGGACCAACTGCTTATCTTAACTTCATGTATTTTTGGAATTATTTATTTTTGATCAATCAAATTTCTTTGGAAGATATTTACCACTGCTCGGAATTTTAAGGCGTGATTAACTTCATGTCCTTTTTGAAAGGGTTCAAAAGTACATAGTTTCACTCCAGAGATTTCCACCTGCTCTTCCTTCCGAGCTGGTAACTGCTCAGCAAAGGATCTTTTTCTGTCTGGTAAATATATGGCATAAAGAGGATCACATTCAGTCCAGTTTTCTTTGCAGATTTTGATAGGACTTTCCACGCCGATTCCGAAGGATTTTTTCATCTCTGTGTCATTATCTGGAAAGACCTCTAGGATTGGGTTCATGATAAGAAACCACAACAGTGGAAAACAAACTAAATCGGATGTTTTGGTCTTCCTTGCAATATACGAGAAATGCAGTTTTATCCGTGTCTTTTAACTTTGTCATTTAGGTTTCTCTCCATGCTTTTGCTTTAAATTCAATTGCCTCATGTAATTTGCGCCATGAGCTTTTTTTTTTGCTAATATATTATAACTATAAAAAAGCATCAAGCTTCAGCGAGCAGGTTTGGACCAGAAAAACTGGTGGCTCCATAATTTTCTAAGGATGTTTTCATGTGTCTGTGTTGCAGACGTCACTCTGACTCTTAAAAATGGGAAAGACCTACAGGATTCACATTTCTGAAACAATTTTAAAAGAACTTCCGTGGAAATTTGGATCAGGAAATAGAGAAAAGGGCACATCAATGTATGAAATGTCCTCAACTAAATAATGTTTTAGTCTTTTTGGTAGTCTCTATAGTTAGTAACTTACTTAGTTTAGTTAATTGGCTAAATAAACATAGTACTGATGAAACTTTTGGCATTAAAATTGAACAAAAAAAAATTTTTTTTTGAATTTGTCCGGAAACTTATGAACGGCAGTGTATATATTTTTGCATATTTTTTTATCTGATAGGGTAGCTGTAAACTATAAACTTAATTAATTTTGAACTATTTTCATTGGAAAACTAAATTGGCATTAATATAAGAAGTGAAGATGTCCCTTTTTTTGACAGTTTTTTCGTCATAAAACTCAAACCACCGTGTGAAATTAAACCAAAAGCTTTTCAGGTGATCTTTATGCACACACGCTTCGTATGAAACCAATTTGGGTTCGATATCTTGATTTGTTCTGGAGTTAGGCTGTACGAAAGAATCCGCACAAACGTACGTACGTACGTACGTACGTACGTACGTACGTACGTACGTACGTACACACACACACACAGACATCTTTCTAAAAATGATGGAATCCGACTCCTGGGACCGTCAAACGTGGAGAAATGTAAAAATTTTGAATTTCGAAAATCGGACCGATTACAAGAACTTCCTGATGGGAAGTTAAAAATCGATTCCCTTTTGCATGCTTGTACTTGAGCTTCTGGATTATTCGCAAATCCGAGTTTCTTGGCTGCCAAGCAACATCTCGAAAACGGACTTATTATCCGACTAATACTATTCAATTAATCCTTTGTTGGTCGATTTTTGTTAAAACTAGCTTCATTATGCTAGAAGTTTAGTGCATCTATGCCTGAGGTTTACATTTTTGTAGTTATACAAAATCGAAAATCAGATTTTTGATTGTCATTATGGGGGAATATAGTATGTTCAACACTCACGATACAAAGGTCTCCTTATATCCTTATGTGAATTTGCGAGCTCCGAATATTGCAGTTCGCCAGTTTGAAGCGGGTATTCGTTTTCATCAATTCCTCTTTCAATTGCGACTTAGAGCGACTGATGTTCCTTAGTTGAGGGCAGTATCTTAAAAGAGATACAAAAAGTCTTTTATCTCAGACCGCAGTGTCCGCCACTAGGGCAGGAGCAGATAATATTTAAAAAAAAAAATATTTTTTTTTGTTCATTCATACATCGTCCTTAATTATTTCCGCAGTACGTGTGTATGTCACTGAACAATGAAATGGCCGGACCGATTTTGAGGCAATTTTTTGTGTGTGTTTCAGCGGGTCGCTGAATGTTTAAGATTCACATACCAATATTTTTTCATGAATAATTTTCCGATTACCCTTCTGAAAGTTATTCATAGCTATGTTTGTGTATCAAAGTCAAATTTAGAACATTGAAAAAACGTTTGCTTGAACATCGTAATGGCGGGGTAAATGTTAACCCAGGCTTGGTATTCTACATTTTTGTTGTGCGACTAACGAAAGAATCTCAGTTTTTCATATAACGTTCTGTATTGGACTAGTAGGCATTCCTTGAAGAGCGCATATCAGTGTTGAATTTTTTAAAGGGAGTATTGTAGCTGGCTCTTTCGCTGGAGAATTTCTTTTAATTAATAAAAATACGAGTCCAAGTGTAAGTCTTGAACTTTTATCAGTTTTCGAACCTAGTCCAATTCCCTTGTGCCGGTTGGAACAATGTAACAACAACTTTCTAGTACATAAAAATGAATTAAGCGAATACAAATATATTTATTTAAAATTCTCTGTCCCATTTCGGACTCCATCCATGGAGCAATTAGAACCAAAATATATCTGAGTTTCAAACCACTTACAATCTGTTGATTCATTTTTTTTTAGAACGTTACAATAGTAAATGGTGCAGGTGATTTTTAACTATTCATATTTTGGAAATGTAAAATTCATTATAAACATTATAATTGGGAAAAAAGAACAAAATTAATTGAAATCCATCATATCAGAAGAAGAAAAATCTAAAAAAAGAACTATGTGCAAAGAAAGAATAAAAGATTATGTTACATTTGTGGAAAAAGTATCAGATTTGCAAGTTAACACTAAGCCGATATTGAACAAATTGTTGAAGTATCTTTTTATTTTGATTTTGCATTTTTTCAAGTTAGTAATGTACTAAAAGTTCGGTGGACAGATATTGTAAATAGTTGGTTTTACGAAACTGAAATGTTGTCTTCCGTAGTTATTGTAAGTCATCGGTATTTCAAAAAGAAGTCTTCAAGTGTTGGCTTTGTAAGGAATCAGCTGCTGAAATCTCTGTTCATCATTATATTCGAATAGTACACTCATTATAAAAAATATCAAAAAAATTGGTTTGGGTGCGAGTAGGCCTGCCCATACCATGAACTTCCCATCTCAAGACACAAAAGAAATAGGTGCTATTTTATTTGTTTACACCATGAAATTCAATTCGGATTATGAAAACATCATTCATTCCCTAATCAAATGCATTGCAAACAAAAAGATCAGATACATATGGTTTAAGCTGCCTTTGAGGAATGCCATATACTCGTATATGTTTTCGTAATTTTGGATCATTAAAAATACGAATTGCGTATTTAACGTTGATATATTAACATATTTCAATTTGAAAATACTTTTTTTCTGACTGAGTTACATTTCTACTAAAAGAAAATTAGATTTTAAGTTTTACTGCATCAATAACTATAATTTAAAATAATTTTTCCCGTTTTTTTTTTTAACATAATAGCTGGTTGGACTTTTTTTGTCATAAATAATTTAATTACTAACTTGAGGTGGCGTTACAATCCACGTGGCATTGGTATTTTATCTTTTGGCTAAGTCGATGTCGCTGTACAAATCATAGCATACAATTCGTTGTTGGATCTTCTCCTCCACCCACCGTCAATGCAGATGGGACAAAAGATTACACTTTTCTCTCGCAACGACCTAAGGGGCCTTCATCCGCTTTTGAAAGTGTCCATGCTTCTGCAACATACAGTAGGAGGGGGATGATATGGGTCTTATAGAGCGACACTTCAGTTCTTCGAAAGAGGGCTTAGCTTTTTTAACCAGAGGTATTCTTCGTTTGATCTCAGCGCTGGTGTTATTATCTGTTTTTACAGCGGAGCCAAGATAGACAGAGCCCTAACTGCCTCAAAGTTATAGCTGTCTCTGGTAACGTTCTGACCCAGACGTCGGATTTGGTTTTTCTTGATGGCAGCATATGCTTCTTTTTGCCCTCTGGTGTTGGCAATGTTCTTTTGCACTATTGTCTCAAGTATGATGTTGAAGAAATCGCATGACAGTGCATCACCTTGTCTAAAACGTTGTTTGACATCAAGTGGGTCGATGACGTCTTTGCCGACCTTAATTTGTTCAGAACGAGCTGGAAAGAGATGCCAAACCTAGAAATGGCTTCATATATCTCGTCTCTGTGGACGAAACAGAAACCAAAACCAACCTTGAAATTGATGAAAAGTTGGTGCGTACCGACTTGGAGCTCGTGGGTTTTTTCCAAGATCTGCCGTTATGTTAATATTTGGTTTATGGTAGACTTTTCTGGTCGAAAACCACATTTAAACGGACCTATCAGGATATTGACGAACTGCTTCAGACGTTCACATCATACGGAGGAAAAGATGCTAAAGGCAATTTTGAGGAGATTGATACCTCTATAATTGGCTTGCTTCCTCCAGGATTGGGCAACTAATACTGACATTCCATTAATCTCGCATGCTTTCTTCTGACCAAGTTTTGCAGATGAGTTGGTGCATACTCCTAACTAAGTCATCGCCGCCGCTTTTAGAAGTTCTATATTGCTATCTATACTTCGTCTAGGTTAGGTAGATGGCATTGTTGGTTCTTCCATGTCCTCAGCATTGACTGCAATTGTACTATGATATTTCTATTTCGAATTTTGCGGGCTTCGGTTTGGGGTGTGTAACCTTGAGACAATTGTTTTTGCTGGCTGGCTGTCCATGGCTTGCATTAAACGACTCAATGAAAGTATTTTCGACTGTAATATAGGACCAACGACCCAAAATCTTAGCCAGTCATTCTTCTAAGAGTATCCAACTCAACGTGAAGATAAGATATTTTAAATTTAGAGTTGCGAAAATCGATTTCATAACAACAACTTTAACATTGGAAGTTGATTTGTATTTGCTTTTTGCAGTTTTTTTTTCAACTTCTTCAATACAGTGTTATAAATCAGACAGCTAGAATTATCAAATATTATATAGCTTAGTTTCAAAAGTATTAAATTTTGTAAGAACTCTGTTTATATGGATTCATATTTTAAAAGTTTGAGGACCAACTGCTTATCTCAGTTTCATGTATTTTTGGAAATATTTTTAATCAATCAAATTTGTTTGATTGCTTTTCTTTGGAAGATATTAACCACTGCTCGGAATATTAAGGCGTGATTAACTTTATGTCCTTTTTGAAAAGGTTCAAAAGTACATAGTTTCAATCCAGAGATTTCCACCACATCTTCCTTCCGAACTGTTAACTGCTCAGTAAAGGATCTTTTTCTGTCTTGTAAATATATGGTTTAACGTCTGGTAAATTAATGGCTTCCCCGCCGATTCCGAAAGACTTTTTATCTCTGTGTCATTTTCTGGAAAGACCTCTAGGATTGGGTTCATTATAAGAAACCACAACAGGCGAAAACAAACTAAATCGGATGTTATGGTCTTCCTTGCAATATACGAGTCATGCAGTTTTATCCATGTATTTTAACTTTCTCATTTAGGTTTCTCTCGATGCTTTTGCTTTAAATTCAATTGCCTCATGTAATTTGAGTCATGAGCTTCTTTTTGCAAATATATTATAACGATAAAAAAGCGTCAAGCTACAGCCGAGCAGGTTTTGAACAAAAAAACTGGTGGCTCCATAATTTTCTAAGGATGTTTCCATGTGTCAGTGTTGCATACGTCACTCTGAGTCTTGAAAAATGGGAAGGACTTACAGGATTCACATTTCTGAAACATTTTTCAAAGAATTTCCGTCGAAATTTGGATCAGGAAATAGAGAAAGAGTCATATCAATGTATGAAATGGCCTCAACTAAAAACTGTTTTAGTCCTTTTGGTAGTCTCTTTAGTTAGTAACTTACATAGTTTAGTAAATTGGCTTAATAAACATAACATTGATGAAACTTTTGGCATTAAAATTGAACAAAAAAAAAATTTATATGAATTTGTCCGGAAACTTATGAACGGCAGTGTATATATCTATGCATATTTTTTTTATCTGATAAGGTAACTATAAGCTATAAATTTAATTCATTTTGAACTTTTTTTATTGGAAAACTAAAATGATTTTAATTGAAGAAGTCAAATTGTCCCTTTTTTTGACAGTTTTTTCGTCATAAAATTCAAACCACCCTGTGAAATTTAACCAAAAGCTTTTCAGGTGATTTTTATGTACACACGCTTCGAATGAAACCAATTTGGCTTCGATAGCTTGATTTGTTCTCGAGTTAGGCTGTACGAAAGAATCCGCACAAACGTACGTACGTACGTACGTACACACACACACACAGACATCTTTCTAAAAATCATGGAATCCGACTACTGGGACCGCCAATCGTGGAGAAATGTAAAAATTTTGAATTTCGAAAATCGGACCGATTACAAGAACTTCCTGATGGGAAGTTAAAAATATACGTCCACACAGAAGCGAGCACGTTTATATTGCTAGATATACATCTTACATACTTAGATGTAGTGGGCCAAAAACCAAGGGCTAAGTTTAAATAATGCTCTCATTGATATTGGGTCATCCCCGTTCTATTGTGGGAAGGCTCTCTCTCTACACTCTCTAGTATAGATATTGACTTTATTTGTATTAAGGCACAACTGTCGACTATTGTCGAATATAATCGCCCAAGAACCATGCATCGCCCTTATCCATCACTTATTATAAACAGTTAACCAACATATACAGAGTAGACTATAAAAAGAGGCGCCTCTGATATGCAAGAAATACACCCCAAAAAATAAAAAACCAGATGAAAAAAAATTTGTTACAAACAACTGAAATCCGGCACAAAAACATTTTCGACAACGATTGCGATATCATCTGCACATACAAAAGCTGCTCTTATTTTAAATATTCGAAGAAGCTCATTGGTGAAGATTATGAAAAGCAAACCTTGTGGAGCCCCTAAATAGCTTTTTCTCTCATCGTTAAAAGTTTCCAACCACTTTCCCAGAGTTCCTCTCATTCTAATTCTATTGAACGCCTGAAGTAGCTTTGCCGGACTTGGGGTATTGAATGCTTTGCGAAAGTCTACAAACATGATGAGAATGCAATGGTTTTTGGTCAAACTCCCAGTCACTAGATTTGGAAGCTCTCCTTCCCGTATCTTCCCGTATTTTTTTCCGTTTTGAACCCATACTGATTTCCATTTACAATTTTATGTTTACAGATCGGTCGTATGATAGATATCTTTAATAAGGATGGTACTCTTGATTACGGGCGCAATGGACTGCGCAATATATTCGTTTTGGAAACTTATTGCTTTATATCACATTTACTAATACAATCAAGTTATAGTCCCTTGATAGCTTAAGAAAAGATAAGCTATGTCTTATAGAAGTGTACTCTGCTTTTTTACATATGAAATATAAAAATTAAGTCATCAACAGTTCATCTTCTCCACCACCACAACGGGCATATGACTTAATTATTCTGATTACTCGCCTATACCTAATTAACTGACTTTATCTACTTTGCGGAATTGAGCCTGCTTCCTTTCAGAAAAAGTTATGTTCATTGGAAGTTTGAAATATTTTGGCCTATCGTAACTTGTTGTAAAGAATTAAATATCCTCTTGCAACGATATCCTTGAAGCTTACGGTTTTTTAGTTGTTCTTGGATATGAATACAAAATTGTTAAAATATAATGGTAACGATAAACTTAATAAAATTGAACGCCAGTACGAGTATGTCAGTTAAACTGACATAAAAATAAACGGGGTACAGCAATTTGGTTTGTCAAAGTATTAATAAGCCGCTTCAGGAACTACTGCGAAGACAACAGTGCTGGGGTCGTCTTTTTGATTCCAACAACATGAGATTTTGCCTTTAAATAAATAAAAAAATAACTGAATTGAATGAGTGTCTATTATATGTGAAGTGACTCAACTTAAAAAATATTGTTCTTATAAAACAACTAAATGTATATTATATCATATCACTGGCCCGAATAAACACTGCCCTATTCTTGAGACCAACACAATGGAATAAGCTCAAACAATGGTCTTATTGTTTGGCGGTTATTTTAAGGCGGCGCTCTGCAATACGAACAGAACGATTTGCATAAAAGATATCCAGACTTGGTGCTTTTGTGTCCACATCAAAACCCCTAAAGCAAAGTGTAATATGAGAAGACTTCTCTCTACACACTACACTCGGATGTAAAAAAAGATAATATGGTGTTTTCAAAGCCACAACAAAAGTAAGGGGGGTCTGTGTCAACATTATGACAATGAATACCTTAATGATGTTCTGCTACATGGCTCTTGTCAGGCCAATGATTACTTATGGGTGTCCCGTGTGGTTCAACGTGACGGCAAATTCGATGGAAAAGATTCGGGTTTTTGAAAGGCAATGTCTCAGGGCTTGTCTTCGCTTATATAGAACTCCAGAGTCCCAATACAAAAAATTCTATCGCAATGAGGTCCTTTACAATGGGGCCAACCTGATCAGAGTGGATAATTTCCTTATTAAGCTTATCCGAAGGCACATTGCAAGGTCAATGAAGTCGATCAACAACCAGATCTCCGGGGCTTTCTACCCCAACTATTTGTACCACGAAAGTGTGCGCCTTAATGGTTTTATCCCCCCAGAGGCGTTCCTCTACCTCGATTCGAAAGGTTTGATCCAGAGCAGTCTGGCGGTGCCACTTATCTTCCATTTTGCCCGTTCAAGTGTAGACAGGCGACTAACCTACAATAGAGACATCGCACACGGTTCCGAAGAATTTCTCCGTTTTAGCAGGGCGGTGTCAAACCGCGATATGACAGATGTTCAAAAACAAAAGCAACAATTTTGGTGGCTTCTAGAAGATTCATGAGGAACTCTCTCGTCGACTACCTTCAAAGTAAAGCTTCCTTCCGGCATAAGGTTTATCTCGTTTTGTTCCTTAAGTACTTCGCAAATCGCCTTGGCCGGCTTGCATAGATTTAATGTGGATTAGTTATAGGTAGGGTTAGTGAAAATATATATTATAATAGTATGTATATATTTGAGTATATATATATTTATTTTATATATATTTTCGTACATTTTAAGGTAGATTTAAGTATTTTAAGTTATTTTAAAGTAGTTTTAAGCTTAGTTGTAAAAAAAAAACGTCCAGATACTAAGTTTTTAAAATAAACATATTTTTTCTTAGTAAATAATTGTTAGTAATAGATATAAAAAAAAATAGTTAGCTTAAGTCGAAAGACATAATTTAAGTATTAGGCTTAGCTTAGAGCGCCCGCACAGGGCCAGTAAGTTTATAAAGTGAAGTTAAATTACGTAAGCTAGTTTAAGCGTTTTTGTCTAGATAATAAGTTATTCAGATAAGTTAATAAAAAAATGCATTAAAAAGTAAAAAGTAAGTACCTTAATGATGTGACAGATTTGTCGTATCATTCATATCTGTCAACGGGTTTCTCTTTAAATAGATTTTTTTTTCTTATTTCAAATTTGAAGCCGAAAGTGATAGATTGTGATTTAAAATCTGGACCTTGAAATATAATGGAGACAGATATAGTTAAGTTTAAGTTAACAATACGAGTTTGATCGGGTGTATCAATCAGCAGGCGCTGCATCACTGTATGTTTTCACATCTTTTGATTTTTTGAATATGTTTGAGTTGTACAACTTAATAGGAGGAACTAAACGCAACGAAGATCCCAGTAACTGTGCAGAGGAGAATTTTGCATAAAGATATCGAGTTTTTTTTAAAAAATGTTCAATTGGCCTCTAAAATTAATTAAAATAATAACTCGTCTCTCTTTATTTATTTTCTGACTTTAGAGTAGTTCGGAATTGAAAACAATGCTGAAAAAATTATAAAAAAATTTTTTATGTCTAGAATTTAAGGATTTAGACTTCTTCAAATATAACAGCATTTGAAACCATCCTGTTTATACCGACTATCCTCATGCTTACGATTAAAAGAACTGCCAATATTATAAACAAGAAACTGGCAAACAATATTGTAAAACGAAATAACCTTGTTGATGTTGGACTTGATGATGAAGAATTATGATTGAGCCTTCCATGCATTCTAATGTTTGAGTAATTTTCTATTGGGTGGAGGTCCTCACTCAATTGATTCATGAAAAAAGAACTACCAGCACCCTTTCATTTCTGCTCAAAGTTCATCACCATTCATCATACCAGAGGAGAAAAAAAAAAATTTGGTCCTCAGCAGTTGCTGAGAAAATAATGTATCTTTAAATGTTTTGACGGAAGTGCAGAATTAAATCGACTTCAATTTTGAATATCAAGAATGTGAACATCAAAATCTCCCCGCGACGAAGCTTCTTGAAATCTGGCAAATGCCTCCGCTACAGTTCCTATCCCTCCACCCTCAAAAATCTCGATTCTTCTTCAGCAGACTAATATAATTGCACATGTCTTCGGTAATTTCTTCAGCCATTCCTTCATGGTCCACGACGAAGAACCGAGCATAATTATTCTCGATGCCTAAACGAAAGTACAAATACAACTCTGTTGTCTGTTAAAATAGTACCGAAACTGGTAGCAGAGAAGACCAGGAAGCTTCAAGATGACTTTTCGCCTGGTTTGCCCGCAATTGTGCTTTAGAAATCTACCAATTTTTTTTTATTAAGCCCGTAACCCTATGTTCCAGTCCTCAATCTTTCAAGGCATGTTCCCAAAATCTGTCAAAAAAAAAACTCCAATATAATCCCATTTCACAGAAAAGTTCCAAAAATGATGTTGAAAACTATAGACCAACTGCTAAACTATCGTCCACTCCGAAGCTCTTTCAGATCATCCACCGCAAGTCCATCATATCTTCAAATCCAAATCAACATGGCAAATCATTTTTCTCAAGCTTTAGCCTCTTGGTTTCCCAGCACGTTTTATTGACTCGATAAAGTGCACCTTCAGAACCTTCAAATCAATTCAATTCAGTTTTTGGCCACCCTGATGAGCCACACAAGGGAGCCACTTTGGTCCTTATTACAAGATGATCTGAGGAGGGCTTCAATTTTGTGCCAAAATAGTTTTCTAGATCTCAACATATTTAAGTTTAGTCTTATTCATCCTAGTTAATGCTTAGGCCCATAAGCATCTTGCCCTTCTTAACAAAGGTCTTCGAAAGATTGCTGCCTAAGCAAATAAGAGGTTATCTTGATAAAAGTTTGTTGAACCCTTGTCAGTCCGGCTTTAAGCCGATCCATAGTTGCTCGACTATAATGGTAAACATATTTAAAGAAATAAGGCAGCCTTTTTATAAGGGTTACCTAACTTTCCTCTGCTTCCCAGACTTCTCGAAGGCATTTGATAATGATAATCATCGGATGCTCATCTCGAATTCTGAGAAAAGCCGTGTAGTGAACTGATTAAGAAGCTTCTTATCTGAAAGGATGCAAAAAGTTGTGGTTGGAGATTGTTTTTCTACATTGAAACTTCTCAAACAGGTGTCAATTTTAGGGCCCATCTTATTCTACATGTTTAAGCATGCCATCATTCATTTGTATGCAGACGATGTGCAGCTTCGCCTTTCTGGACCACGTAGTAAAGTTAATGAGCTAGTTTACGAACTAAATAAGGACCTTAAAGCTATTCACGAGTGGTCTGTTAAAAATGGGCTTCGATTGAATCCTGATAAATCCCAGGTGTTACCAATTTCAAATTGTTCAATAGGTGAGGATACAATACCTAGTATTTCGTTCTCTGCCTCGAGGCTTACGATGGTAAGATCCGCTACAAGCTTAGGCTTCGTATTTAATCAGAAACTCTCCTGCTGCAATCATATTAGTTTTATTATGTGATTGGTAAGGTTTATGGCTGCCTCAGGAAATTGTGGATACCAGCTTTTTTTTTTTAAACGGATTGTTTGGACCCTTATAGTGAGTTTACACAGCACGAGCAGAAGGAAAGTTAGAAGGGAGAGAAAGAAGGTAGCGGTTCACATTGGTCTTAAATTGCTGTAGGTTGCAGTGCGAGATAACGCATTGCACATGCGCGATGTTCGGCCTATAAAAGTCTCTCTAAAATTCACAGTACGACCGAAAATAGGCTTAAGGGTAAACTGATGAGCATTCAATGATGTGCGGATGTTGCGAGTGAATTGTTGGAGGGGCGGAATGCAATAAGCTATTTCTTCGGAGCATTGGTGGTAAAAGTAGCAATAAAAGAGCGACAGGCAGGAAACATTTCTTCGATGTTCGAGTGAGCGTTTTGATTTTATTATGTTGCTTTCGTTTATTAGTTTTTTACGCTGGTCATTCTAGCGTAAGTTAGAATTGACGCGCATACCGAGCGTTGAAAGTTTTTCGGTTTCTTCGACGCAAGTGCCATTCATGGACAAATTCCACTTGGTAAGCTAGACCCCATTTGATTATGCTGTCAATATCAAAATTAAAAGAGTTAAACATACGTTACGTTGTGAGTCATTGAAGGCATATGTGAAACTGAGGGTACTGTCATCTGAAAAGGAATATATTGGAAAAGAGATCGTCAATGATTATTAAAGAAAAGAGTCGGAGACAAAACTGAGCCTTGGGGAACACCAGCATTTATATGATGACTTTCAGACTTGAAACCGTCCAATACAACTTTTATTGTACGACTCGAAAGGGAGTTTCTAATCCATAGAAGAAGAGACTCACCGATCCCATATGCACGCATTTTCGACAAAAGAGCTGGATGCCAAACTCTGTCAAATGCCTTTCAAAAATCAAGTGCAACTGTCTTTGATTCGCCGCAATTATGTAAAAATTGGTTCCACTTTTCGGTGAGACAGGTCATCAAACCACCAGTGGATCTGCTGCTAGAAAAACCGTACTGCCGGTCATTAAGAAGTTTTCGTGATTCAAGATATTTTATAAGCTGACGATTTATCAAAGTGCAATCTGGAAGTGTTGAACTGGCAGCGAATTATGCAGCAAGCAGATTGGCTTTGTCAAGATTATTAACGACAGGAGTGTCATTCGAAATGAGTGTCGGAATCGATGACGAAGTAGAGTTCTTAATATTTTTGACGAAGGACCAAAATTGTTTACTACCACGTAGTATTTTTTGCCTTAATTTAAGTCCATGGGAGAACTTCCTTAGTTTCACACCGGTAGAACATCGCAAGTGATTAGTAAATACGCTTATTCTACCAATAATTTCATATTCAGAAGTGGTATACAGCAGTCTTGACTTGTGGTCCCACCAAAAGATTCAAGCAGCATTTAACGACGCGGTGCGGTATATTTACGGTCTTCGTAGATTTGATCACACATCAGTCGACACGAAGAAAGTATTGGTGTGCTCTTTAAGGGGGTATTTTAGTCTAAAGGCATCAATTTCATCAAATTTTTGAAGTGTCATTTAAAAAAGGCAATTAATATTTGTATCATCCATTTTTTTATTAGTTATTTATTGACATAACAAGAATACAGAAAAAATAATAAAATAAAAAAAGTTGAAAAATTCAAAAATTAGCAGCTGATGAAGTGGGGCTCTCAGAAAATTGGCGCGTACCCATACCAAGGAATTCAACTCTCCTATCAATCTGAAACAAAAAAAAAGTTTATTAATCTAGAATAATGTCGCAATGTCTGGGACTACGGAAAAGTTGGAAAGATATTTTTTTCACAAAATGGCGACTGCCTGAAAAAAAAACAATTTTTTTTGACTGTTTCGAATTTTCCAAAAAATACATAGACAAGTCTATAAAGAAGACTCTCTAAAAAATTCAGGTAAATCGGACCAGTAAAACCTGAAAAATCGTGGGTATTGTTTTAAAAAGACAGTTTAGAGTAAACGCGTGTAAAGTTTTTCGCTGTCTAAGTCATGAAATGATATTGTAGACTTACATTTATTCAATCTGCCATTCCTGCTTCATACATCGGGCCTTCCTCGACTTCGAAAAAAATATTTTCCGCGTTTCTTTCTTCATATCGAGCAGTTCTGGCCTCCTTTGATGCGTTGGATGCTCGTATCTCGGAGCTGTCATTCCGGGCGTTGTCTCGTTTCACAGCAAGTGAATGACCTTCCGGGCCAATTTTGTTTGTCGATCTGGACGCGTAAACCTTTACGCTGAGGATTTTTTATCCATTTTATTAAAAAAAAAAATATTTCAAAATATTTTTATTTCACTCACAGCACATATGTACTATATGTCCACGTGGTTTGAAGGTTAGAATTAACTGTTAGCAGCTGGACGTTAGTGAACACTAAATATAAAATATACAAGTCACCTTGGGTTCTTGTATTACAATATATACGAAAGGACAAAATGTTTTACTGAGAACTATGGATTCAGCTAAAGGGAGAATCCCTAATGTCTTGTGTTCGATTAGTTCCGGCCAAACCAGCTTAGATGCCGGGTCAGCAAAATACCGATATCTCCGAAAATAATTTGAATTTTGAAAAATCCTCTTGTAGATATATTCTTGAATAGTTAAACTTTGAAAAAATAAAAAAGATCGATTGATTTAAATTTCTAGACTAGAAGACCCCCTCAAGTGACTATTTCAATGCAAGGAACTGTATTTTTCTGCATAATATAATTTTATACAGTACTTAAATACTACTTATATAGTACTAAAAAAGACCATGTTTTATTAAACAATTCTTTTAAATGCAATAAATTGAATTGATTGAAATTGGAAAAAAGGCTACAACAAATTCTACAAGCTTAACATTATCTTCGCAAAATTGGTTAATGGAAACCATCTCCAAAGTGTTATTGCCACTGTAATAATGTTATCATTGCCGTCCATAAAATTACAACTTCTCAGCTTTGTAAGAAAAAAAGAAACCGAAAGTTGAAGAAAAAATATATGTTTATCGAAATTACCAGAAGGGGGCGTTGCCGACTTGGCACTTAATGCTGACATTTATAGCCGATGGAAAACAAGACGCAAATAAAATCCTCACCACACGCGGTCCAAAAGATTTCCACACACACAGACAACAAAAAAAAAAATAGGTGCAGCCCATCATAATATTCTAAAAAAAAAAAACAATATTAAGCATTATGCTGCCAGGCATCGATGTAAAATTTTGTTCCTCGTTAGAAATCTTATAGCTTGGCCTGAACTATGATAGTAAAAAACCAAAAATCGATTTGAATCCGACGATATAGCTGGCTTGCGTTATTAGGTGCGCTACCTTAATTACACATCGATTTGCAAAGCTATAATGGCATACTTAAAGTCGAGACTTGTAATGACCATTGCCGCCTTTGAAGACGCTCACTGCCCCACTGTACTTAGATGAAGGCTCGTAAAATCTTCAGTTTTACCTTTTCCTTTTAATGGGCGGTAGTGAGAAGATGTCTTAAGCTATTTAAATATTAAAAAAAAAGAACACAAGCTGTCAATTAGGAATGGGTGCTTATTGAGAAGGGTTTTGGAGTTCAATAACTCAGGGAGGGGGAGACGAAAAATTCTATCTTAACGCAAACGATTCAGTTAAAGTAGGAGATAATCTGCTAAGTGATTGAAAATACCTAAGATCGGCTTAAGATAGTTTTACGGTTTTCAATAAGTTGCACATTTAGCCTGCGTATCTATAACTTTAAGGACAGTTAAATGGGTGGATACGCAGGTACCGATGGAATGCTAGTGGATGGAGTGAAGAGTGGTGATTGGCGTAAATTTAATTCGAGAATGTCACGAGGCAATCTTCGAACCCAAAGCTCACACAAAAGCTACATTGATTGGTGAGTTGAAGTTAATGAAGCCATTTACCATATGGGTTTCTTTTCGGTCCTGATAAGACTTGCAACACAATCACAACTTCACCCAATATGCCCGCATGATACGGCACTACATATCTCAGGATTGCCGTACGTTTAATGTGTGGAATGTTTACATGGAAACACTTGTTTTCAGCCAGAAATCATGGGAGAGTCAAAATGCAGCAGCCCACTCGCTAGCTAGAGCACCTACCACTGAACCGCTCACTCCTAACCTAGAACTAATGCGATATTTAATAATAAATCCATCCAAGTCAGATTTACGATTCGCCCACTTGGATTGGGATTTTCGCATACGCAAATAGAACCGTTCCACCTGTCGTAGCTCATATCGCATATTTGACTTCAAACTCCATCCCACGTGCATCATAGATACCAGCCTGTTCCACACAAGATACGAGTACACACATGTACATTAGCCGGGTCGGAATTGTTGTAGAATCACACTGAAAACCGCTAGATGAAATTGTATCTTTAATAAGCGACAGATTTCTGATCTTCGATGGCGAAACAAAAAAAAAATATCTATCGTGTCTTTATTTTTCATTCATCGCGCAAAGATACTCGTGCTATGCCTTTGCAATTTAATGAATTCGCATGTGTTAGATTTTAATAGTGAGCCGGTCACCAGCCTACGCCTTTAGGATGTGTTGTATCTACGGTTTTGTCTTGGTGGTTGCAGAAGGTAACGACTTGACTTCACTCAATGACAACATGAAATGGACTTATTAGGTGTGGTGACTTGACTTGTAAATGTTTTTATAATTTCCACTAATGATTGTAATTGAACAATATTACGCGGTTTAAATTATGGCTTCTCAGTCGAATAGTTTGTGCGTGGTGTAGCCTGAATTGGCGTTTGATTGAGTTCAACTAAGTAGAGATGATGAAATCTTTTGTACGAGTATGGCGCTTTTCTGGTGCTACAATAAGGTTAAAGCTGCTATCCTCTTGGGTACGACGTTGGACTTTCAACCTAGAATTTGGTTTACAAACATTACAAAGGGTCATCCAATTCGTGGTCTAAATTTGACATAACTGTTTCAATCACACACGTCAAATTGAACTATCATCCTATCATCATCATTTTTAATTTAATTGGTACAAAAGTTGTAATTCTGTAGTACGTACCTGAAACAATGAAAAAGGTTCGAGGAAACTGGCTCTGCTACAAATTTCTCAAAGCTCCAGACCCAAATTTATCATCAAAATCTAGTTAACTTTAAAAAAAAGCCTTGCGAAGTAAGATAAAGATCGTATTCCCCTGTCAATTATCTTTACGCTACTTGAAAGACATTTTTTTAATGTTTGATGTTTTCAAAACTTTCTGTCAGTTAGCTAACAGGCCGTTTCAAATTTTAGGATGTCCTTTTTTCTTGTTTTTAGTCGAAAGTTTTCACAGCAAAGCTGAGAAAATTATTTTGAATCACTTTGTTGTTAAAATGTGAGTTTTTTCACCCAGAATTTCGTTACGTTTGTGGTTTTCAAGACTGGCAGACGAGAGGCTTACTGGCCCATAACAGAGCCACAACTATGCTTGTTTTTTTTGAGCAACTTAGCCAAATAGCAGTCATTTTTTTAGAACA
Organism: Orthonevra nobilis; assembly: GCA_963555765.1. Taxonomy (NCBI): domain Eukaryota; kingdom Metazoa; phylum Arthropoda; class Insecta; order Diptera; family Syrphidae; genus Orthonevra; species Orthonevra nobilis. The sequence continues at coordinate 12,215,517 of OY743225.1, forward strand.
TAAACTTCGTTTCTTGTGCAACAACTTCAAATTTTAAAAAGTCTTTAAATAAGGTTTTCAAAGAGTCGGTTGATATCCCGTCCTGAGGCCATTTCTAAATCTATCCATTTTGCATTTTGTTTTGAAGTTGTAATAAGGGTTTTCGAATTGCCACTTGACGATGAAAACTTGCAGTAGCTTAACAAGTGAAAAGAAACTTAAGGCGCAAGATCTGACTCATAGCTCGTAAACGAAGCGTCAAGATAGAGCCAATTGATAAAAAATGACCCCGTTAACACTACATGAGAGAAAACTATGAAATGGGGGCATACATACGTGGCTATAAACGCATCAGTTCCAGAATGTTAATTAGCAGCACAAGCAGGTACTTCTAAAATAAAAATTGGGCATGATAAGAGTCCTTCAAATTTACCAGACAGAGTGGGTTCACATCCGTACAATATTCCATCACTTATGTTGCTACAGGAAGAATTAGAATGTCAAAAAAACTCTCAGTCGATAAAGAGTGGACGAGGACAGTCTAAAGATAAAAGTAAAATAACAAAAACTTGAACTGCGTTTAAATTAATTTCCACAGCAGGAAGGTTCAATAGAAAAAAAAAACTTAGGTAAAATGGTAGACTCATGAACCTTTAGATTGATAAGAAAGATAAAAACACCCTGTTTTAATATCGAATGTGTTAATGAGTTTAAATAGCTCGGTGTTACTATAGACCGAAATACGAAATTGTCCGCACTTATTTTAAACTTAAAACAATATCTGCTCAATACTACTCGTTGCTTTTACAGGTTGCAAAAATATTGCTCGATAAATCTGTTAAAGACAGTTTATTATGGCATCTTTCAATCAAAGCTACAGTACGGTCTCTGCTGCTGGGGTGGTGCTCATTAAAACAGGCTCCAACCACTCTCAATCATCCAAAAATCCGTAATCAGAAAAAATTGTAAGACTTATCGATATGCTCATACAATAGATCTTTTTAGAAACTTAAAAATTCTTCCACTGCAACATTTATATTACTTCAAAATCTTAAAAGTGTTCTTCATTAGAGGTGGTTATTTGCAGAGCCCTTATTCTAATGCAAGGAACCTTCGAAGTAACTCCATGTCCGTTGTAAATATTCCATCCTTCAACACAACAAGCCATAGAAACTTTTACTATATAACATTATCTCATGTAAACTTTTCAATTCACTTCCAATTGAATTTCGACGCATAAGAAATCTGTGCACCTTAAAAAAAATTAAGACTTGGCTTCTCGGTTTCGATCACCTACAATTAGAAAATCTGCTTCGCTGTGTGATTTAACATTTAATAAAAGAAATAGAATATTTGAAATGAATTGTTAAGCTAGAGATATTTCTCCTAATCAGTTTTTTATATTTGAATTGCAATTTGTAAATTTAGTTCAGCTTATCTTAAGTATAATAATTTGAATTTCTTTTAGTCTCTTTATATTCTTTTTACATATACTTTTTTTTATTTATTTTTTGTTCATCCTTCTGTATTCACCCGACAAATGAAATTACACTTTAATGTGGCATCATCTCAAGCAACACATTGTTAACAGATGCCACTAGCTATTCTCATCTAGTATATTATTATTATGTTAAGCTATGAATTTTGTATATAATATTTTAAGTGAGAATAAAGAAAATAATTGAATTGAATTGAAATTGAATTGAATCGAGATTGTCCACCTCGCTACTGAAGCAACGCTGGATGGCGCAGTTGACTTGGCTGCGCTGATTTGGTCCTATCATATTTCATAAACCATATTTTGCCGTTGGGACAAAATAAATGGCAGAGTATATATATCTGCTCTTACCCAAGTGGCGGACACTGAAAGTCAGAATGTCTTAAGCATTGGTTTGTTTGTCTACTGTCCAATGGGGAGCATATCTCTTTGAGGAAGATACGCCTTCTTAGCCAAATTAGAGTTTCGTCGTCTTTCAAACAGAGTCGGCATTCGGTGGTTGTACTGAGTCCTTATTTGGTTAGACGTGATTTAAAGCGGCAAGTTCTCCCTGTTGAGTTTAAGGATTTCTTTGTATAAGAAGGGATTGATTAGTAATTTAGATTATCTGAGTGCCGGTATATTTCTCCAGTGGGCAATGCTTAGCAATGCTTAGGTTTTAGAACCAGTCCTCGCTATGTCGTCCGTAATTTCATTACCTTCGTTGACGACCTGGAACCCATTCTAACCTTACTTTGTTGCGTTGCTTTTGACACATTTGAGTTCCACTAGATTGGATGTCAGTGCCTTGAGCGCTGCTTGGCTGCCTGAATATGTTAGAATTCTGGCCGCTTTATGGCCTTTTGCAAGGTTTCTATGGCACAGGGTTCGATGGCTTGTAGTCTAGTCCGAAAAACACTTGGATGTTTTCCCATGGGTATAGAGATTTTAGTGTTGGGTCCATATACACCGGCACCTACTCCATTTGCTTTATTTGAGCCATCAGTATACCAGATTAAGTTTCTAGGGTCGGGGGCAGGAGTGTTTTGCTCGACCATTGATCACGGTTGGGATTGAGTAGAACATGTCTTTATACGTGATGAAATTGATTATTCTCAAGTGCCCCGTTTGGTCATCTGGTTAAAATTTCATTGCCAGTTTCATCTTTAGTGCATTTCTGGCGGCTATTTTCCTAATCGAAATGTCAAAGGAGACACCCATTGACAGCTTCCAGTGCTGCCGTAGGGCAGATGCTCATAGCACAAGTGATTTCCAAACAAACTATGCGTTGGGCTTTTTCCAGATTTTTAGAAGTTGTTTCTTCTTAGGTTTTGGGCCACCAAATTATGGCTGCGTAGATTACAATAGGTCTAACCATCATGATGTAAAACCAGTAAAGCATCTTAGGTTAGAGACCTCAAGTCCAACCGTTGAACCGCTTACATGCCCACATGGCCTTGGCTACGCATTCTGTGATGGGCTTGATATGTGAAGTCCAGTTCAGTTTCATATCATATAATTGGAGACATACTCGGCTGTCTCCTCATTGTGAAGGGGACCAGAACGGTTTTGTAGGATTCGCAGACTCGTTCACACTTACACCATTTTAAGACACGCATTAATGCTGAATGCATAACGCTAGGGATTGTAGTGTCAAATTTGCCTCATGAAAATAGCCAGATCATCAGCACAGCCTATTGTGACATAGCCTATTTCATTGAGGTTCACTTAGAGGTTGCCAATGACCAGAGGAGAGGCGACAGAAAACATATCTGGGGACAACCTCGCGTTGCAGCGACTGACTTTGACACGCTTCCAAGCGAGGAAGTTATAACTCGATTTTCTTGCATGGATCTTCTCCATCGGTTAGTCGAGACCCAAATACGTAATTGCGTTCGTATTGGAGTTGTAACTGGTACTGTCAAAAGCACCCTCAATATCCAGGAAGGCACAGAGAACAATTTTCTTAGATTAAAAAGCCTTTTCAAAAAGGGTGACCAGAAGGTGAAGTGCCCCCTCAGTTGTCCTGTATGCATATTGGTTGTGGTGCATGGCAGAGTGAGTTTCCAGTGTCCCTTGATATGTTCTGTAGTGGTAAGTGAAAGGTGCTTGAATTCTTAGTCCATGCTGTCATGGCATGAAATGACACTTGATCTGCTGTGAAGGCATAACACTGTTAGCAGCGTGATGAAGTATCAAAAAAAATAAACTGTGAATTAATCGAATGCGAATAAGATTATGTTTAATTTGTAGTCCAAGATCGGAGTCCAATCAAGAAAATCAGGACACCAAAAAGCATGTGAGTTTCAAACCACTTCACAATCCTTCTACGCTTCCTCTAACGCTTCTAAGTCCTTTAGAATACCGGACAAAAGCTGTGTTTATCAGACGAAAATTTATGAAGTCTATAAATAAGGCAAAAGACTTCCATTCTGATGGGGACTCACGTCCAATGGCACATTTAATCAAACCTTGTGTGTGTCATATGCGTGCAATTTGTAACTTCCACTGCGATATACATATTCAGATGCTTCGCTCATAAATGTGAAGATGAGTCTATTCAATAATCTAACTCATCTCTAAATCTCACACCAGCCATACTATTTAAACAGTCTCTAGCCAATTGGACAAAATTTTACCAAGAAACATTTCAGAAACAACCAGCAGAAACCAGTCGAGCAACATAAGCACTTCAAATGAGTATGTTGGTTTCCAAAGTAAACGAAAAGCAGTTTATAAGACCTTTCAAAGTACAAATACAAATCTATACCATAAATACGATTGCCTCTCAATATACACGTAGACCTTCAATCCTTATTGCGCCAATTGATAGCCACAGATTGCCTACCATTTAAACCTGAAACTGAATCCGTATTTCTTTTCCGCAGTATGTAAATCCAAGTCATGTTAATCGGATATCGGTCTAATGCAGCAGCACGATTAGGATCTTCACGGGTATGGTACCATTTCTGGAGGGTTTCGTTGGTTTCATGGAATCTGAATCTGTGGATGCGAACGCATTTACGTAACGATTGATTGTTGTAGATTTGAAAATGAAATGCATTCACAGAGGGTCGGGAATGCTATACAGTCGGCCGTGTCCTTTGCCTGAGATGAGTTCGATTAAGAAAACAGTTTGATATTTCGTAGTGGCTCTGCAGGATCTCCGGAGGACTGGACATTTTTACAAATTGTGTTATTGGTAGACGGTGGAACAAATTAAAACTAATGAAATTGTGGATATTAATCTTTAAACACAATTTGTTGGGCCAGTTGCGTTTGGGCTTACCGTCGTGCGAGGATATGAAGCCAGAGATAATCTATGATGGTCTCCGCATACGAGAAGATGAGACTATTTATTTTGGATTAAGAATCGAAACCTGCTGGTTGTAATCGGATTTGAAAATGGAATGTGTTAGTCACATAGTAAACATTTCATAATAGGACCAACGTTGTAGAAGCCGAAATTTTCGTTTTCATTTCGGTTTTAAGTGTGTTATGACTCTTGCGTTTAGAGAATACCTCATCTTGATCATAGCCTCTTTTGTAAAGTTAAAGGAAAGGAATTAATTTACTGCACAAAAAAGCGAAACAGTTTTAATTTTTTTATTATTCAAGCGAACCTTAATACTCTGTCGGGTTTTCCAAAAGACACTTGACAACTTGGAATTTAATTTGTGAACGCATCATTTCACTAACCATCGAATTGTCATTGCCAATTTCTTCAGTAAACTCAACATTTTCAAAGAGTGCAAATTATATAAATTGTTTACCGAAATTCGGTGACCGCAACATTAACAGCGTTTACTCCTATTTTTTTGATTTACAATCTTCCAAATTTGCTTCATGAATCATCACTTCATCCACAAAAAGTGGCTGTTTGGTGCGGTTTCCATGCCAGCGGCGTTATTGGGCCATATTTTTTCGTCGACGATAACGATCGTCACGTTACTGTGAATGGCCAGCGTTGTCGCGCCATGATTCCCGATTTGTTTTGGCCCGAATTGGAAGATATGGACGACATGTGGTTTCAACAGGATGGTGCCACAAGCCACACAGTACACCTTATAATCGATTTATTGAAGAGTAAGTTTGATGAGCGTGTTATCTCAGTCAAGGCCAGTCGGGTAGCCGCCTCGATTATTTTCATTGGGGCTGCGATAAGTCATTGGCTTATGGCAATAAGCCGACGGCGTTGGAAGAGCTCAGAGCCAACATTGAACGCGAAATAGCGACTGTTTCGGACGAAATGTGTGGCCGAGTCACCGAAAATCGGGTTAAACAAATTGACCGCTGCAAACGTGCCCACGGTGGCCATATGAACGAAGTCGATTTCCAATAATAAAGTTTTTGAAATATCTCAAATGGTTTGCCTTTTATTAAAAAAAAAGTTGTTATGTCCTTATTGGAAAACTCTTTTTATGGATGTGGTATAACGTCCTTGGTTTCATTTTTCCAATTAATTCACTTTCGTTTTGACAGTATCGATCATGCACACGAAGGGTGCGAAAGAGCGACCTTTTTTTAATCTAAAATTTGTTGGCGTAAAATTGATAAGAATTTTAAAAACACATTTTTATATCGGGACCCCTCTTATTTAAACTTTATTTTATAATATAATATATTTATTTCTTGTTATATTAGCGGCGATTGCAGTTTGTACCATGTAACAAATCGCAAGTGTCTACTTATTTAGGTTGAAGAAGACTGAAAAGCATGTTGCCACATTTTGGTAATGAAAATCATTATAGCATTAACGAGAGCGAGTTAAAATTATTTTTATCTGTAGTGGTTACAGAAATTTTTATATTGTTCGACACGTCAGCAGTGATTATCTGGCGCTTGTTAAAAAATATGTAACATTTTAATTGAAATGAAAATAAGTTTCGTCAGCCAAAAATATCTGTCCAGGCGCTTGTGTTGTTCGACTACGTTCAAGCATAATTCTCACTTAAGCTTTTCGTTAAAATAATTCTGTTGGTTGATTTAATTTGTATTTGCGAGGATGTTACTTAAATAAACTGTTGATTAATTTTTTTATCAGAGTACAGGTGGTAACCATCCTTATCCATGTTAAACGCTCACGGATACGATGCTTCCAGTTGGTAAGTTTTGACATAGAGTGAAAAATTGATTCCTTCTCCTTTATTTGCTTACACAACCAGAAGGTGTTTTGGGGGATACCTAGCTTTGCTGCATGGTCTATTCCTCCTTAGGCTAGCCTGTTTCAAACAATTGGTTCGTTACTTTTCTTTGACGGATCCTAGTGGAATTTCGTCTTCCTTCGCTTGTGATTCAACCTGGGCAGGTACCCTATTGATAAATTCATCAGCATTTTCATTGCCCTGTATGTCACTGTGGCCGGAGACCGAGACTAGTATGACTTTAGTTCCTTAAGGACTTTACCACTGCTCGAATAATGAATATTTCATTTTCTTTTCATTTATTATTCTTTCAATTCAACTTAATATTAATTTACAAATGATTCATATAAAACTCAGGGATAATTACCAAGGCTTGATTATTAATGCGTAAACTGTAATAAATCGATGTTCTGTTCAAATCGTTACCACTAAATTTAAAAAATCCCATACGGACTTTCAAAACGTAAAGGTGTATTAAGGGAAGAATATGTAGCCACTTAAAGCGGCCAACAATGAGTAGACCGATTTTTACTACAAATTATTCTAATTAAACATTTTTGAAACTCAAAATGATGGATCAAAAGTGTTGTCATAAGCACCTCCCCAACTCGTAATGCCATATTGTAATTCAGAGTTTGCAAGTGCATAATAAATCATAGTTAAGACTTGCTTAGTACAATAGGGTCGCAAAAGATATATTTTTCGATTAACCTGCATCATATACGATTTCATAGCTTGTACATCTTCTTTCCAATTCATGTTTGAATCAATTAAAAAACCCAATACTGTTATTCGCTAACAGATTCAATTTTAAAACACCTATCTGAACATCCAAGATTATCATTAGTAAAGAGAATCTCTTACATTCATTTGAATGAAATACAACATTGAAATGAAAACCATCACTACTTATTATATTAAAAGCCATTAGCTTGGTCTTGTCGCTGACAACTAACTCATGCAAAGAAAAACATTGCCTTAGCTTATGGATGTCTTAATTAAAACTGGCAATGCAGTTAAATGCATTTTCTTCTTGATACGCGAAAGCTATATCATCTGCGAATGCTGTGAGTTGACCATTAAAAGATTGGTAGAACAAAGATTTTATAAAAATCAGAAATAACAGTGGACCAAGCATAGCTCCCTGTGGGACCCGATTCTTGATAGTAAGTGTTGCTCAAGTTCCCATTTATTTTTATCTTTTGCTTCCTTTTTTAAAAAGAGGTATAACCTCAGCGCTCTTTAGTGACTGCGGAAAACAACCCTTATTAACACTCTTATTAAATAAGTAGTAAAGGATGTCAGCTATATTGAAAGCAATTTTTTATAAAAAGAACCATGGTAATACCGTCGCTTGTACACGAATTTTTACTTTTTTGTGACATTACTTAACATATTAACTTGAATATTTATTCAGAAGTAATCGGCTTATAGAATGGTGTTCACAGGCGCTATTTTGTTTTGTGGAAGGTTTTATTTTCATCATCTTACTTTGGTTTCATTTTTGTCGCAGTTGATGTCTCAAGCGACATAAGGCTAGATAAAACAAGCAACTTAGGGTCTGTGTCACCAGACCTAATTATTTCACCCAAAGAAGAATTGGCAGTAAACACATTCGCTCCATTCAAATCACCAAGCCCAGATGGTATAAGACCAGTGGAACTACAACACGGTTTCAATTTAATAAAACCATGACTCACCACCATCTTCAGCACCTGCCTAAGATTCAGCTACACTCCAGAACAATGGAGAAGAGCTAATGTGATATTTATGCAGCCCATAGCGCACCCAAAGATTTAAGACCCATCGCGTTACCCTCGTTTGTTCTTTAAATCATGGAGTAATCGAAAACCTATCTCCGAACAAGCTCGCTTATCGAAGAGGCTACTCGACAGCACTCCACTCTCTGGTTAGCACCATTGAAAATCAAGCTTTCTTAAACATAAAGGGGCCTTCAATAACGTCAAGTTTGAAGCAATATACAACGCTTTACGAAACATGAACGTTAAAACATGTGTCCGAGATTGGATAAACAACGTCTTAAACGACAGGAAAATTGAATCTAAGTTTGGCAGCTACTGGGCGGAAAGAGAAGTTTTCAGAGTCACCCCACAAGGCGGGGTCCTGTATCCTCTTCTCTGAATTATAGAAGTTGAGAGTAATTACACTACATGATCGGACAGCGTAGAACTTGATGATAATCCATCTAAGACGGAACTAGTAATGCTCTCCAGGAAATATAAAATTTCAAACAGCACTCCACCGAAGCTAGAATTAACTTTCACTCACCAAGTTAAATACTTGGGTGGTATCGACAGAAAATTAAACTGGAAACAAAATATTCAAGAGTGTTTCAGGAAAGCATCGATTGCACTTTATACCTGCAAGAGAATCGTCGGACCCAAATAAGGATTCCGCACTCAGATCAACACCGTCGGTTGCCCTAGAAATGTTTCTAAATCTGGACATATACGGGAAGCTAGCTGCTTCGTGTGCAGGCTGTGAGAGTGTAACAAATGGGAAAAAGCCCACATCAAAGGGCACATGGATTTACTTCAAAACTCGAAGATTCCAACAAAATCAGACTACATGATATCTTTTGAGGGCTTCGAATTAAAGCACAAAACAACTATCCTCTCAAGAGCTAAATGGGACAAAGATAAGGTGTGCTACTTGAATGCCATGGAAATATACACTGACGGTTTTAATTCAGAGGCACGTGATCATATTGTTTTAAGCCATAGACGTAGCGGGCAATATTATTATAGGCAACATTAAGCTTGCGCCTAGTTAGTGTATTATGGCAACAACAAATTTCGCAGCCATATGTTATCAATGGAATGAGCAAAGACCTTACTAGCATAAGCCTTGTGTTAATTGGAGTGAAGCTTTGAGTCAGAGCGAGGTTCCTGAGGCAGCCATAAATTTTTCCGATGATAGAACGCAAATGGTAATCCCAGCGCAAGCTCGTGTTGAACCAAACTCCAAGGTTTTAAGCTTTATCCAGAAACTCAATAGGGGCATTATCAAGGTAGATTGTGGGGAAGATGCTTGTTTCACTACCAGTTCTATTTATGACTAAACATTTCGTTTTTTCCGGGTTAAGCCGAAAGCAGTTTTCTTGAGCCCTCTTCTTCCACAAACATGTGAAACTTTGAATATTTTATTACCTTTGGTAGGTCATTTTTAAAAATTGCAAAGAGCAAGGCACCCAAAATGGATCCTTGAGGAACACCTGCTGAAGCTTCAATAAGTTCAGGCATAATGTTGTTAGCTAAGACTGCGAATAAATAAAGTTTGCAGCTGATAAGAAGAAATTGTACAAAGTTGAAAGCTTAGAGACAAGTAGCTTATGATTTGCCGTATCAAACGCCTTGGAAAAGTTTAAAAGTATCAGGAAAGTAACTTAGTTTTTATCCATTGCAGATCGTACGCCATCTGTTACATTAAGCAATGCCGAAGTGGAGCTGTACAGTCTGAAGTCAGATTGATGAACGTTTAGCAGGTTTTCGCGCCGAAAAAAGTCTGACATTGGGTTGTGGATAGACTTTTCCAACACATTTTAATAGATACATAGATAGTCAGGCAGCTATAAAGGCTCCGCAAATATCATCGATTAACTCCAAGACGGTAAAAATCAGCCGCCTATCTCTAAGCGATCTCTCTGGACAAATGCAACCTTATCCTATGTTGGGTGCCTTAGCACAAGGTTATTCCGGCCAACGAAAGAGCCGATGAATAAGCAAGAAAGGGGGCAGGTCAACCATTGACACACAATCAGGAGACACCTCACCTGGACAAGTGCAGAGCTTCGAAAGCTATGCGGCCTGCACTAGATCCAGCGAAAACTAAAACTCTACTTGAATCAAATAGGAAGCGTATTAGCAAACTAGTAGGCGTAAACATTGCCTAATTGGCAATCAAGCCAGAAGACTTGGAGCGCCCTACACTGGTTTCTGTAGAAACTGTAGAGATGAGGAGGAGAAGGACTACCTCGATAGCTGCCCTGCCCTCGCAGAGAAAAGAAGAAAATGAATGTGTAGTTATTCCTTCAACAGCCTTGAAGATACAGTCACTCCTACCTCCCTAACTTGGTTTAATTTTTTCCCCAGTCCTTTTGCAGAGCTTTAAACATACTAAAGTGTTTTTTTCGATGAGTGCGAATAGTCGCAAACCTTCAATGCGCAGATCTTACAAGTCAAGTTGTACTTAGGAATATGGAAACTAAAAGAATCGTGTATTCAAAAAACTGTATCTGTAATCCTTTGATTGAATGCATCGGTTACATCGAGACTCAATTTATTCTTCGCTTTGAGACGCGTACTTTAACCGTTTTTGTTGTCATCTTACCAGAAGCAACTATGCATAACCAGTGTTGGATCGCTCGCTTCAATGGAAAGAGATACTTCACGAAATTCGTTTCATGCCTCCTTCAAGCTGATTCGAAAGTGATTAATGATTATAACTTGCTTGCATCCGCTATGGGTTGCCTATGTTTCTGTCTGCCCCCAATAGCGACCTCATAATTATTATCCTCCCCTGCCAGTGCATGCTTGCAGCGCGCTTCTTCGCCTTTTAAGAAATACCACCTAGATTGGTGCGGTAGACCCGCTAAACTCATTGCCGTCGTGTTTCATTAAACAAGGCAAAACGGAAAACCTGGTCCAGACGTTCGTCCACAGTCAAATTTAACATGACATCGTAGAAATAAAAATAGAGTCTAAACATGGTCGAAGAACCTTGATCGCGTGGATTCCGATAAAAAGAGTTACATCGTCTGAACGAGATGCCCCGGCAGCGTTACAGGAATGCGTGTCTCCTGATCTCGTGATTAGACTTTACATCATGTATAATAACTTGCAGAGACTGTTGTCGGAGCTAATGTTCTGATTAAGTTGGCCATCTAAACGGATGTGAGTATGTGACTGGTTTCCATTGCATAGACCGGCAAAGACACTTTCGATGAAGCGCCCTGGTGTGCCCTGGTAATTATGCTCATGAACACAATGTTGGAGTTGATGTGTTATTTATGTATTAAATGCACGCAAGAACAATGTAGCTTCTTAGGGATCGTCGTAGACCGATCGATAAACATTCCTGAGTGATCAAGGTGATGGGCAGTTTAAAAGGGACTACGTTCAGTTGAATATCGGAAAAAAAATACGAGTATATTGGTTTTTAATGGTTTATTGAGTTTTTGTAAAAGAAGTAATGAACATATCATATTATTCCAGAATATGATGTCGGTTAAGTGGGGGCTGCCATTGAAGACAATTTGGGCTCCTTTTATGGCATTCTCATTACATACTTTGGCGAGATCTTTGGCCAATAAGTCCTCGAATTCTTTTTGCGTAATCTTCAAGAGCTACCACGGTAAAGAGCTAATTATCAAAGTGACATAAAATAATCTCAAAACAGAAGCCTGGAATGGTTAAATTGAGCTATCTTTGTGGCTAAAACAAAAGTTAATACGACCCGCAACGCATAATTTTTAATGAGCTGTGTGTTCCACCACCCTGTTGCGGCAATAAAACTCCATTCTCATGGTTCTTACTCTCCTGGAGCAGATAACAAAAATACTTGCCGAAATAAAGAAAGAGAACAAACAGTTGAAAGTACAACTGAGTGAAACTGAAAAAGTAGATGTGCAGATAGCTGCAGATGATGTTGATGCATGCTATAGGAAAATAAATAAAGGGAAAAACTATGGCGCTGTGTTGTAGGTAAGGGTGCTATATAAGTATATTTCTGGCCTAATAATGAAAATGCGAATATTTTTCATCAAAAGTGGTTTTATTGTTTTTCAAAGTATTCTCCATCATGATTAATACACTTTTGCATGCACTCAAACCAATTGTCGAAACACTTTTTCCACTCCGATTGAGACACCTCCAAAACATGGTTTTTGAACGCTTCAACAGCATTTTCTTGCGACGAAAATCGTTGACCACGCATTTTTTTCTTGATATGCGGGAATAAAATGAAGTCATTGGGTGCCAAGTCAGGGCTGTACGGCGGATGACTCATCAATTCGACGTCTTGGCCGGTCAAAAAGGCGTTGGTTTGAGCCGATGTGAGAGAGCTCGCATTGTCATGGTGAACAATGATTCGTCTTTTCTTGTTCGTTTTTTGAATTTCTTCGAAGACTTCAGGAAAACAAATTGTGGTGTAACACTCAGAATTGACCGTCCTACGTTGCTCAAACGGAACAGATGACACATGACCAGTTTTGCCGAAGAAACAGGCGACCATTTGCTTCGAAGTGCTTCTTCCACGAACAACTTTTGTTGGATTTGGCTCGATTTCGAAAACCCACACGGTCGATTGTTGTTTTGTTTCGGGTTCATACGCATAGATCCATGATTCGTCACCTGTGACAATCTTATAAACGTCTTTTAAAGCACCGCGATCGTATTTTTTTAACATTTCTTTGCACCAATCGACATGCGCCTTTTTTTGAGCGATTGTCAAATTGTGAGGGATCCAAAGAGAACAAACCTTTTTAACGGCCAGGTGTTCATGCAATATCGAATGTATGCTGGAGGGATAAATGCCCAGGGATGCCTCTATCTCACGGTATGTCACATGACAATATTGCATTATCAGTTCACGCACGGCATCAATGTTCTCTGGCACAACGGCCGTTTTTGGACGACCTTCACGGAATTCGTCTTTGAGCGAGCGTCGGCCATGACAGAATTCATTAAACCAGGTTTTTACAGTGCTTTAGGATGGTGCTTCATCGCCATACAAAGATTTAAGTTCATCAATGCACACGTCGAAAGTTGTGAAAAATGATCGCATGCAAGTGTTCACGAGTTAATTCCGTTTTTTTGCCGAGATAAATTTTTCAAGTCTTTGTAAATAAAACAATAAACGATAAAATGACAACACGTTCTAAGTGATGTTATGCTTAAAAATGTCAAACTTTCCAATGGAAATTTCAGATTGCACCTGGCCTACGTAAGGATGTAATGGGCAAGATCGTCATGTAATGTGTTTAAAAGTGTAAAGTTTTCAACCTGATCTATTGCTCTGGATTACATTCATTGGCGCGCCCCTTTCATTCGCTAGCGCTATTTCTTTCTCCGGAATCTTTATTAAAACTTATTCAAGCTTCTTCAGAATCGAAACGTCGTTCGCTGGATTATCGCTGCATCATACGATAATGTTATTATTATTATTTTTCTTTCTTCTTTTTAATATTCATATTTTCACTTCTATCGCTTGCTATTTTAATTTTTAACTTCTCTAAACTTCTGACGTCAGATATGGATGTACAATCCCACATATGAAGGTGATCAATCTTCTGTTTAGATGTGTAGTTCTCCATGTTAATTTTATTATTATTATTATTGTTGGCAATCTTTTGTGCCATACTATCATTTTTATCATTATTTTTTACCATCATTTTTTTTTCTTGCTTGTAGACGATTTCAAAGTGATAGTCTGATAAGTCTAGCCGGATTCTTGTCATTTTCGAAAACGGGCTTTTATGGGAAAACAGAGATACTAGTGTCCAATGGTCCGTTATGACTATAAATTTTCGGGTCTGAAGAAAATTATTCCCCAATGGATTGCTAATAACTCTTTTTCTATTATAGATTTATTCATGTCGTGTTTTTGGTGTGACTTGCTGGCGTATGATATTTTGTAGATCGTGACCTATTTCGCCTGTGAAAGCACTACACCCAAAGCGAAATCTGATGAGTCTCTTGTCAGTATGAATGTTTGTTTGTTCTGCTTTAACTCGGTGAATGCTGGCTCGCATTCGTTTGACCAGACGAAAGGTTGGTTCTTTGCTGACATTTAATTTTAAGTTGTATTTTCTTAGTCTCTCAAATTCATTGAATAGATTGTATTATAAGATATTAGACTACATCCGAAAATGATAATGTCATCTGCTTATAGGAATACGTCGGATTATAATCCGCTAAGAGCTATTGTGAGCATTCTTTGGAAACTATTGGAGGATATTTTCAATCCGAATGACAATATCTTGGTAGTGTCCGTCTTGTGTTGAGAATGCTGTTAGTAGTCTGGATTCTTGTTCGAAGGGTATTTGGTGGAATGAGCTATTCATGTCGAGTGTAGAGAAATACTTTGCTCTACGCAGTTTGTCGAGCGCGTCTTCGATTCTTGTAAGTGGGAAACTTAATCTTAACTATCTTGTCGTTAAATTTCCGAAAATCTACAACTTCCCGCAATTTCTTTGTTTTTTCTTCACTCTTCTTTGATACAAGCAGTAGTGGTGCATTATATTGGCTAATCGAATGTTCTATTATGTAATTTTCTAATAAATTTTTCACTGGCACTCTTATCTCGTAGTTTTTTGTTTGCGATGTCCTGTAGTTTTTAATGTATACTGGGTTATCGTCTGTAGTGTTAAGTTTGTGGGATTAGAAATTATTTGTCTTTAGTGGTTCGTTTTCGAGATGAAAAATGTCTTAATGGTGTCTGAATATCCTTGTCAGTGAATTTTCTGCTTCTGTGTCAGTTCGGTTGATTTTAAGTTCCTTAAGTAGTTTTTGCACTCTCTGTTAATCATACGTCGTCTCGCTTATCCTCATGATGCTGTAGTTTTCTGGGGTCTCTAGTTTTGGTTTAATATCTACCCTTGGCTGGTATTATTGAGTTAGATATAATTCCTCCTTTTTCATTCAAAATAATGCTGTCTTCTGATAATCTTAGGTCAATTGGGAATATGCCTTCTGTTCTAGGTGGTATTCTGATCTTTCTTTCGATTTTTGCTAACATTTGTACGACTATTTCTTGTTCTTTTACTGTTGTTGTGACAGTGTAGGTTTCATAGTCTATTTTACACACATACAGGGAAAAGGAATCTCAACGCAGGTTGCCATATGTTGAAATGGGAAGTAACTGTGGGTCATTGAAGTATCGGTTAATCGTAGTTCTAAATTAGCTGCTCCTGTGAGTGGATCTCTTCTTTTGTTTTTCCAGTCAGTCTACATTTATCGTTTGCGTCTATTTCTATATTTTCTTCTTTGCATATGGATATGTCTGCACCAGTAGCTATGAGATATGTAAGGTTCTATTGAGTGTTGCTACTTGTATTGCTACATGGAAATATTTAGTTTTATTAATTTCGGTATCCCGGAAAATTGTTCTCGTTGTTCTCCGGATCATCTTCATTTCCCTGATTATCAATGACGTTGATTCTTCTTTTTTTAGTCGGGTCGGGATTGTTGGCAGGCTTGGTATCAGGGTCGTATGTATGTTCCATGTTAAGTAGGGGTAAAGTAACAGGATCGTATACAGGGTCATCGAAAGAATCGTCGTTTGCAGGATCGGTCAGATCGTTTATGTCGTATGCCGTCATTGCCATTATTACGTAAGGTGTTCGATGATATGTAGGTACACTACAGTGGTAGTCCAAATTCGAAGCAGGAAAGTGCAGGAGCAAATTTTGTCTGCTGCCAAGAAGTGGCCGATTAATGCAGACAAAATATGCAGAAGAATATTTTCAAGCTGTTTCTTATTCTCACCGATTCTATTTTGGGTTCAGCTTTATTTTTGCCTAAAATTTGGTTAGCATTTCGCCATTTTGCCCGGCTTTGTATCTGGTGTTAGCAAATTTTCATAGTATGAAGTCCTTCTTCTGTTTATGGAATAACGTACAGTTGACTGCAACTCTTCAATTCGTTGTAGCATAAGTTACAAGGATTTTCGAATTTTTAAACAACAGATTTCAATTTGGAAAATTACAGCGTGGGATTCTTTTCAGCCGAGAGAAGTCTTAAATGTTTGTACTGTTTAAAAATTGGGCCAAGAACACATCCTTGAGGTACACCAAAACAAGTTTATTCAAACTTTAAAGGATCATTGAATGATTATAATCACAGCAATAGAGAAGCTTGAATCATTTTTTGCACGAGTCTAATTATTTCCTAGTAAAGAGTGATTTTTTATAAAACTATAAATATATATGTGTTCCTGGTAAATATCATTTAATTTCAAATCGCTTAAAAATATGCTACTGAGCTAAGCTAAACTGCGTTGTTAAAAGTTTGATTGCTCTCATATAATCCCTTATCTGCCAACAAAATGCAAAATATTAAGCAATGAAAAATGTAAACCATAAAACCGTGACTTCTTCAGGACAAATAAACTCAAAGAAAAAATAAGATTCTTAATGAAAACTTTTTTTTTCATTTCATTCATTTTAACTTCTTCGCTTTATATAAAATGGACTTGTTCTCATTTTTTATAGCCACGTCGCTATCCAGATTATGTTCCATTTAAGTTGGGTCTATTTATTTCTGCTCAAACAACGAACACAGCCAAATAACAAAATAAAAAATAAATATTTATCTTTTGGGGCCACTCGAATCATCGTAGCATCTTTATTTCACATCCATCATCACTTTAATTGGAAACATAAATTCGTCCAATTTATGCGAACCATTCCCATCTAGCTTTGCAGTTTTATGACCAAAGGAAAACCTATCTTCCCCAAGGAATCACTTTGTGCAAACTTTATATATTCCGAGCATGTGACCTAACCGCTACCTGGCGTGTGCTCGCACATCGTCTAAGAATCCAAAAATTCATTAGATGCTTTGATAAGAATCTTAAAAAAAGAGATTAAGAAATGAGTGAGTGATGATTTTGAAAAAAAAACCGAACTCTTTCAAACGAGTCACAAAGAACAAAGAAAAAATAAAGTTGTACTCGTAGTTGTTATGCGGGAACGTGCCAAATGTTTTGTATCTATGATTATATGAATTCCATTTAAAAGCGGGAAACACAACAATTGTTTCACCCACGCTCCTCAAGGCCAGATCGTGCTTCAGTCTTACTTCAAAATATTGTCAGACATGTTTCAACAACAACTCGATGATATTCAAATTTTCATTCATGTTGTACATGTTAAGGACAAGGTCATCACGAGTTGTTAATTGATTCGAAATTGAAATGAACAAAATAATTATAATAATGATCGTTAGATCTCGTAGTTCGTGATCCATAAAACATTTAAGGCGGATATCGAAAAAACGAAACCACAGGCCACGGATACAACAACAACAAAATGCCATTCAGTTTGGAACAATTCATTAAAAATTTTCGTTTAAAATTTTTTTTTTTTTTATGTGGTAGTTTCTTTCATTAAAGTTTGCGGTTTGAAGTCAAAATTTCGTTTAAAAAAACAATTTTTTGCGGCTCAGTTGGGAATGTTTTTTTTGTTTGTGCGTAATTGCTTGTAATTGTTTTTGTGTGGGAGAGAGTCCATGGAAAATTAAACGTTAAGAGAGCTTCATATTTAAACTTAAAAATCCAAATCATCACGCGAGGTAAGGTGTGAAGCCAGAAGCAATTAGTTGAAGGTTGGGTTATTTTGAGTTTGAAATTGAGTTGGCTCTCTAAAGTGCATACATGACGGAAGCAATTCGATGGTGGATGGTACCATGAATTGTATTGACTTTTACGCCACTTTATAGCCATCTTGGGTAACATACTTACTACGTAGAGCATTTGAGTTATGAGAGAACAAGCTGCGTCGGATATAAACAAGCCATTAAAACAGAGACGATATACGTGAAGAGGTTAAGTACCACAATCAGAAACACGAAATTCATATATCTGTGGAGACATTGTTGCTGGTTTAAAAACAAAACCTGGAGAAAATAACATCCTTTACTTCATCAAAATCGTGCTTCTCGACTTCAATGCTAAACTAGTTAAGGATCATTTGCGGGTGAGTCGGAATGTACAAGATTTGGTCCGAAAAACTGTCGAGTATTATTTGTTGGTTTTAAATAAAGCAAGCTATAAAAATTCCTTTAAAGAACGTATCCAATTCATTGTGTGAATATCTTAAGCCGATCAATATCCATCCGATTGGCCTGGCAAATCGACAAAATTTTGCGCTAAATTCTGGAGAGAATCAATGAATTCCAGCCGATACTCACCGCCCATTCTTCGACAACAAAGCCGCATATGACTGCATCCATCGCGCTAAACTGATCTGATTATTTTGCAAAATACTTGATAGCTGATTTTCTTTGGAAGATGGACCAATGATGGCGGAATTAGTTGCAGACAATATTGACACCTAACGCGCCATTCTATAACTTCTATATTTTAAGTAAATTTAAAAAGATTGGCATACTCTGCTAGATACTAAGGCTATATTGGGAAGAGACCGCCAGGATTTGATTCAAACAGACTGGTCGAAAGTCTTATGGAAGATGATTCAAGTTTCGCCAAGGATTCGTGAATCAGAAAAAATTAAGCCAAAAACTAAATAACATGATATGACCCGCTGTACGATCACCCGACCTCAACCTCATAGGGCTGCTTTTGGACTTGACAGAAGGCCTACAAAAAAGTATCGATGCCCATTTGGCAAACTTAAGGCTATCCGTCAAATACATCGGAAACTATCGAGGCGAAGAGATACAAATACGATAGAGGTTTTTTAACAAAACAGAGGAACACTTTTTAGTTACATTAAGTGATTTGACATGCTATGTTTCATATCTTTCTACTTATGTATAATATATACAGAAAATATAAAATATTGAAAGGGAAAGATGTTTCATTTAATTACAAAAATAAAATAAAATCAATCATCTGTCGAATTTTGGCCGGTTGCGCTGCTAGGACACACAACTCCTACTCTCCAACATCTGCTGATAAATAACTACCCGCAAAATTGTGTTTCAATCAACGTAAGATTGCAAATTGTACCGTATTTTAACTTACATTACTCAACATATTGAAGAACACCACCATGCAGATTAAATTAACAAAAAAAATTTTACAAATACTTATATTAGTTTATAAAAACTCCTATCAAAGAATCAGTAGCCTACGCAGCAGACTCATTAAGTTAAATTTTACCTTGTAGTTTTAATAACTTGTTAATAAAAAATAATAACAATAATTGTAATAATATTTTTCGAAATTCTTATATGCAAGGTTTGACTGAATTTGTTTTAGCAACAACTTGCAAGCTTAATGATTCATTTAAGATCAGATGCGAAATACTGATAAACTGGCGGTAAATCTACTGGTATGATACTTCTCGACATCGAAAAGGCCTACGATTCCATGTGGCACAATGGCCTCATTTATAAAATGATAGATTTTCCGTTATATCTGTGTAAAATAGTTCAATGTTTTTTATCCGATCACCGCTCCAGAGTCCTCGTTAACAATTGTGCGTCAAGTGATTTTTGTAACCCTTCAGGTGCCCCCCAGGGCGCAGTTCTTAGCCCAATTTTATACAACATCCTTACAGCTGACGTTCCGCAACTACCCGAGTGTGAAATCGCCATATATGCTGATGATACAGCAGTTTTCACATCGCATTCATTTTCTCTTAATATTGAGAGGAATCTTCGTAATGCGGTCGAAACACTTTTAAAATATAATAGCAAATGGAAAATTAAGGTTAATGTGGAAAAGATGCATGTAATTTTTTTCACGCGAAAAAGAAAGCAATGCTATGTTCCTGTTAACCAAATTTGTATAAACGGTGTTTTGCTGACCTGGGAACCATCCATTAAATACCTGGGCAATCATCTCGATAGTAGGCTTACATTCAACGAGCATATTACAAAATCTCTACATAAAATTAAAATTGCAATTTCTATGTTATACACATTCATAAATAGGAAATCCATGTTGTCCAAAGAAAATTAAATTATAATACCTTAAGTTATATATCAAGCAATCTTGCTTTATGGTTGTCAAGCGTGGGGAGTGTGCGCAAAATCTCACATTCGGAGATTACAAGTAGCGCAGAATAAACTACTGAAGATGATGCTTAACCTTCCCTGGCATCATTCAACTTCTGATCTCCACAAAAAAGGAAATGTTGAATTGATTTACAGTAGAATCCAAAAACTTAAAGATAAATTCATGAACCGCTGTGCATTCGCCGATAATGTCTTGGTTAACCAATTATCTGTCTAAAATCACTTATTAAATTTATATTTATTAATATATACTTCAACTGTGATAATATTTAATTTAATCATTTATTTATTAATTATTAATTAATTTATTTTTTATTTATTTATGTATTTATATATTTATTTATTTATTTATTTATCTATTAACTTATTTATTTATTTATTTAATTATATATTTATTAATTTATTTATTTATTTCTTTATTTATATTTTAATTTATTTATTTATTTATCTATTTATTTATTTATCCACGTGCTTATTTATTTATTTATTCACTTATTTATTTATTCACTTGCTTAATTATTTATTCATCTACTTGTTTTTTCTGTACACTTTCTTGTTTGTTCACGTATTTATTTATTATTTGTTGATTTATTTGATCATATTAATCTCTCACCTGTTTAATATATCTTATTATATTTATTTATATAAACTTTTGTATATTTACATATTTATATTTGCATATTTATGTAACTTTTATTGATTGTCATATATTTATTATTTTCTTTTTCCTATTTTGAATGTTTTAAATTGAAGGTTTTTGTGGTAAGTTTCCTTCAGAAGAGTTCTTTTTATTTGACTAATATTATTGTATAGAAACTTAATTGTTTTTCAGTAGAAAGATATAGAATCTTAAATATCAAATCTCTGTATGTAAAATGTGCGGTAACATACCAATTTGTACATTTTTTACCAAATAAATAACAACAACAATCTCAATAAATAATAGGCAAATTTTAATAAATATTTTTTTTCTATTAATTCTCAAAAATTCAATAAACGAGTTATGGTAACTCAATAACTCGGGTAAAATAAACATATCCTATAAGCATCACAACAAAAAAGTGGGAATAGTAAGTAAGTAGTGGAGTCCCTTTATTAAAATGATTTAGTGGGGGGTGCACAGAATGAACATTATTTTATATTTATAAAGAAAGAAGAAAAAAAAATCAAACAATAGGTACAATAATGATTTTCTCATTTAGTAATCTAAAATCTAATTAGGTGAAGGTATGCAACAAAATCTCGATATCATTGCAGTTAATATCCAAAAGCCGTAGTCTAACTTTATGTAAGAAGCTTTTTAATGTTTTTATGGTTCGAATATCTACGGGAAACTTGTTATAAAGTTTGCAAGACACAATGGAGTAGAAACTTCTTAAGGTAGAAGTGCGAAAATTTGGAATGCTTACTTGGAACTAAAATTGCTTCTAAGTTTATTGATGTTATTTATGGGACTTTGTAAGTACCCACCTCTAGTAAAAAACATTTTTAAAACTT
The DNA here is from genome assembly GCA_963555765.1 of Orthonevra nobilis. NCBI lineage: Eukaryota > Metazoa > Arthropoda > Insecta > Diptera > Syrphidae > Orthonevra > Orthonevra nobilis. The sequence continues at coordinate 12,237,338 of OY743225.1, forward strand.
TGATATAGTATAATAAAAATGTCTAACTGGCAGAATTTTCAGTTTACTAAACAGGACAAGGGTGCTAGCTAAGCGGGATGAGTAGAATTGTTTAAGTGAGTACCACACCAGCAGCTTAAACCATACTACAGTTTGGAATGGAAGATGCCGAAGTAAATATTTTTCAAAATGCTTGTGGAGCAATACTTTCTTAGCCGATAGAAACTTCTCAATGTGGTTAGCAAATATTGTTTTAAAACAGAAATATCATCACACCAACTAAGGTTTTGATCGATTACCACACCTAAGTACTTAATTATATCAATAGAAAAATAATTGATATAACAGCCGATGTTTTCACTATAAAGAAAGCCGCAACCACAGTTAAGCAAACTTTATCTTTGACAGGTAGCAGAATGAAACACAATATTAACTGCCAGAGATTCCTTCGCGATTAGGCTGTAAGACATGAGCTTCATCCTGCTGCTAAAAATAAACTTTTGCCTTGCAAACCAGAGTCTTAACAGATGCACATCATGGTTGATATGAGCAACAAGATTAAAAAGAATACTTATTTTTCAATAATATTAAGTTATATATTTGTTTATTTATTTGTTCCGAAGAACAAATTATCAAATCTCTGTACATCAAATTGTTTAGATTTTGCAGCATCATATTATAAATTATGCACTTAAATAGATAAAACTATTATTATTATTAGTAAATGATTTGTGACAAATAAACTTTCAAAGTCAAAATTTTGACAAAAAAAACAATAATTTTCTTTCTTCAAACTGAACTTTTACAAAATTTTGCATTACTAACTTTTTGTTTACTATATTATAGGTCTAAGACACCAACAGGTATCTTAAGTTTATTGAACTAGATTAACTAAATTTTACCCTATTTTTGGAACAGACGTTCAATTTAATTAAACCTGACCTGTTTAAAATAATATATAAAGGCAAGTTAATCGTCAACACACGTAAAACGATGGTAAGCTGAAATTACTATCGGGAAAAAAATGAGAGACATGCACTTCTGCTATGAATTAGTGGATATTAGTCTTCGTGAAGCACAACGATTGTACGCCGAAAGGTTTCCCAATGTTTTTCAAGACTTCACAACCATCTTCGGGAACATGGGGTGCTGGATCGAAGGAAAACAGGGTCATCTACTGCATCAACGATATGGTACGACGAAAATCCTCGCTAAGCAAAAGGTGAATAGTGAGAATTCTTTGACCTAAAAGTCTAAACGTAAAGAAACCCAAAAAAGTGTTTTTCTATGATAAAAAAAATACTTCTTATTTCTTTTTTTAATTTCTGAAAAACATAAACCACTTTAGTTTATTTGAAACGGTTGCTTTTGACAATGAAAAATTTGGTAAAAATTAATTTGGAGAAAAAATATTGGGTTGGCAACTAAGTAATTGCGGACTTCACTCATAGATGACTTTAGTTGAATTTTTAGGTTTGCCAACGTAATCAAAATGTCAAACACATTTTGTTATTCGTACTACAACTGTCAATCAGTTTTTGTTTGGCGTCTGTTGAAAAATGGAAAATGCCAAATTTCGTTCTGGTGATTTTTCACTCAAAGATGAAAAACGGTCTGGTCGTTGAAATTAATGACGACCAAATCAAAGCATGGCTTCATGTATCACATACATACTTGCATTGAAAATCGCTTAAAACAACTTTTCTATGCACGAAAACTCGATTTATGGATTCATTATGAACTGAAAGAAAATCATTTAACACAACTCATTAACATCTGCGATTTGTTGAAGAAACGTCATGAAAATGATTCGTTTTTAAAAGGATTGATAACTGGTGATGATAAATGGGTTGTTTACAACAATGTCGAACGGAAAAGATCGTGGAGCAAGCCAGCTCAAACAACATCACACATCCTCCATATAGTCCTGACTTTGCGCCATCTAACTACTTTTTATTTCGATCTTTGCAAAACACCTTGATTGGTTAAAATTTTAATGATAATGATGATGTCAAATCGTACCTGTTGCAATTACTTAGTTGCCAACCTGATAGAAAGATTTTTGTTCTCAAATTTTTGAATTTGAAATTTAATTTTTTTAAAATCATTTTCTATAACAACTTATGTCAAACAAAAGCTTAATTGCTCGTTCTTCCGTTGATTTTAAATATGTTTTTTTCCACCTAAACCATTTTTATAGAAAATTGCCCCTCCCGCCAAAAAGGGAGGATTAGCTGGCAACTTAAGAAAGCCGGTTAGCGATTTTATAAAAGCAAAGAATGTCGTACGCCGGACGTCATGTTCTGAATCGGAACATTGTTCCGTTGTTGACACAAGCCTTGTAGGTCCCGCACTCCAAAGCAAATGTCGAATTTTAAATGCCTGCGCAAGGGGCCCATTGCGATGTAAACTCGTGCGGTTGAATTGTCACACAACGCAGAACGTAGCAGTATCCCCTAAGGAGTGATGACATCTTCTGAACATGTTGTTGGTGCATGCGCTGAGCTTGTGACTTGCGTGTACGAGCCATTTGACTTCTTGGAATTGTATACCCTGTGTTGATAGACCGCCAAATGATCCTATCAGTTGCGTCACTCACTAGGACAGATAGGCTAGCGCTCATGTAAGCAACGAATGACATCGAGCATCATGTTACAATGTACGTGAAAGGAATTTTAATTGAAAACATCACAATTGTTTGTGGCAAGGTGTGGAAAGTCATTACTATGTAATACCAGCATATTTCTAGACTTAAGGTGCTAAATTTTAAAGATGGAATCGAGAATCAAAAGACTCCTGATTCTGCCATAGCCTTTAGATAATTACATAATTGATAGGCTCACTCCATGTTGCAACACAACAGATTGCAAGAGAAAAAAAAAGTTATCGTTGTTTTGTCCCGACATCGCCAAGTGACATACGACTTGGCGACGCGACGCTTTACTACACGACCATGTTATCGAAAACAGGAGCAAATTACCACCCGAACGACGAGCTCCGACGATGGCGACGCTGGATAATCAGGAAAGTATTCTGCAATCAGGTGTTGGCGAGACACTTGCCACAAATTAATTGGATTACAGATAACATGCACTTGATGTCCACTGCCGAGCACCAAAGCAAGATTTACATACAATATTTTTCTTTTTTAACTGTGTACCTCATATCACACGCTATGCAAATTTATTTATGCTAGGTGAGTAAATAATCGTTAGCGCTGGACTAGGTTGTGCAATTACACATGTAGTGCAAATTTCGCACGACAGTTTGAGAGCGCAAAAACATGCATGGTCTCAAAGCTAAGGGGGATCAAGCTGGCGGCGGGATACATTCATTAAAATGAGGTTAGTGCCAATAAAGATACATGGTCCGGCAAGTGGAGCAGCACAATTATTTTTGTCGACGAGGGAAACAATGGTATGCAGGCAGTACGTGGTAGCAGCAGCATTCAGTTGAAGTTGAAATGAATGAATTGAAGTTCCCACTTTCCGTTTCCTTTCCTTTTTTTAACCGATGAATGCTCTAGGAGTTCAGCTAACATCGAATGTTTAGCTTTGGGGAGTTGCATCAACAATGTCTCTAACAGAAAAGAAATGTTTTTTTAAAAACTGAGAAATTAAAAACTAGGAACAACATCACTTAATTTTCATTGGATGTCAGATACCTAAACAATAAGTTCTGAAATTAATTTATATTCTCTATATTTCTAATGCTGCGCATTTCACTTGTACGAGATGTAAACCGAGTGCGAAGAACTAGAAAAATTCAAGGTCTCATAAAGGTATGTAGGTTGCTTATTTATCATTGACTTTTAAAGCAAAGTTAAGGCTCGATATTTGAAATAAGTTTGGAGATGACAGCCCAGGATTGTCGTGGAATTTGCGGATATATGATCACGTCTACCAAGGCCATAAACGTATCTTGAAATGCTGTTAAAAGCAACATGAAGCCTATGTTCGAAAACTATTTCGCAACCATAAGAAAAAAATTTGTACAAAAATAGATCTTGCAAGTAGCAACTTTGTCTTAACTGGCGTAATGTGGTATGATAATACGAGGTTTCTAGGGGCACCGTAAACCTTACCGATGATTTGTCCCATTTCCCATTTCGTCCCATGATAATGTTTTGTTAAACAAAATGCCCAGATTCTTAAATCTGTCGACATATGTTAGAGGAGAGTCATCAAGAACTATAGGTGGAAGGTAGCTTTGATCTCGCTTTGTCTTACAAATAACTAAGCAATTTGATTTAGTTGAGTTTGAGTTCTCTCTAGACCAATTATTTATAACGGGTTTTTCAACAGGGACACTACAAAAGTAGAGCGACAGGGACAGCAAACGACGCTATATTTCTTGCCGCTCTTTTGACATTTCTCTTCAGTAAGGTTTGCCATTTCATGATGGAAAGATATATGAGCCAACAACGAGTGGTAATTATTAAAATTTACTAACGAAATTCGGAGTCAGTGGCCTCAACGTTTAGAGCGCTACGTCCAATTTATGGTCGTCATAATCGTCCTAGCAGATCAACAATTGAGCGTCTAGTGGAAAAATCCACAGGTATCGTACAAAATGTTCCCGTGCCAGTGAGACAAAGAAGTGCCCGTAGTGTCGAGAATATTGCTGCCGCTGAGGCTTCAGTTGCAGAAAGCCCAAATGTGTCTCTCACACGTCGTTCTCAAGCATTGGGCATCTCTGTGACGTCGTTGTGGCGAATTTTGCGAAAAGATCTTGGCCTACATCCTTTAAAGATTAAATTGACGCAAGAACTGAAGCCGCTTGTCCAACAAAAGCGTCGTATATTCGTGAACTGGGCTGAGCAACAACTTGAAAATGATTCGGATTTTCATCGAAAAATCATCTTCAGCGATGAGGCTCATTTCTGGCTGAATGGCTCCAGTAATAAACAAAATATGCGGTATTGGTCAGGCAGCAATCCACACGTACTCCATGAGTTAACGGTTTGGTGTGGTTTATGGGCCCGCGGCGTCATTGGGCCGTACTTCTTCCGTGATGATCAAGACCAGCACGTTACTGTGAATGGGGATCGCTACCGTTCAATGATAACCGAATATTTTTGGCCCCAATTGGATGATATGGACTTGGAGGACATGTGGTTCCAACAGGATGGCGCCAATGTCACAATCATTTTATTGGAAACCAAGTTTGGAGAACGTGTTATCTCAAGAAATGGTCCGGCCGATTTGATGCCGTTAGACTATTTCCTGTGGGACTACGTCAAGTTTATGGTCTATGCCAACAAGCCAGCGACGATTGATGAGCTTCGTACGAATATCGAACGTGAAATTACAGCAGTATCGGCCGATTTATGTTTGAAAACCGTCGAAAGTTGGGTTCAGCGTCTGGACTTCTGCAAGCGTGCCCGTGATGGCCATGCAAAAGAAAACGAAATCCATACATAATGGTATCAAACGTACTTTCACAGGAATAAAGAATTTCATTGATATAAAAACCCGTTTTTATTTCATTTAAAAAAACTTTTGTTGCGCTCTTATGGAAAAAACCGATTTTTTCTCGACAAGTTTTTTGTTACACAATTGGTCATCAGGAAAGATAAATCAGATAGTTTAAAGCCTATGTTCATGCTGAAACTCCATTGTAAGTACTGGTGAAAGAATTTTTGAAAACGGATAGACAGTTTCGAAAATAATCTCATACATACAAACTCATAAACAAACCTCTTTTTAATATTTCTATAGGTAAATTGTATTTCCAGCTAAATATGTATATTAAAATTTCTGTATAGTTTACATTTGGGTTTTCTCTTATCGGTGCACTTCATCACATGTAACGCTTTTATTTACTTTTTGATTTTTTTTGAAGACACACGGTCCATATTTATGTTTGGTTGGAAATAACTCCCTCTTTTTTGACAATTTTTAAATAACTTACTTTATCATTATTTCGAATTTGTGAAATATTTTATGTCTCGGTATGTTCACTTGACTTTCCTTAGCATTCAATTTAAGTTGGTTCTTCACAATCAGATCATTAGGTAGATCATTATTTATTTGAGCTGTCACATCATCAGCTATACCCACAAGATAGCTGAGAAAAATTCGCTCTTCAACTGCGTAAATTTTTATTTTGCAGTGCTTTACGAAACGAGGCGGATCACAATTGAACACACTCAAAAGCGAAGGTCCTAATATAGACCCTTGAGGGACTCCTACATACATGAGATAACAGTCAGTTAACTTATATGCTATCGGTTCAAAGTTTATAAAACCTTTAGCTTGTCAAAGCAGCTTATGCGGGTCTGTGTCAAAGGCCTTTGCGAATTCCAACAACTCCAGAGATGTTGTGTATCCGTTATGTATGTCATTTCGTAAATCATCAGCTTAGTTGGACAATGCAGTCGTACACTGGAAAGGCTTAAGTAATCAGAAATTCACCAACTTATAACTTTTTGGAGCATTTTTAAGAAAAAAGGCATAATTGATATTGGTAGCTTCATTGGGAATTCAAAGAGTTATATGTGAGCCTCTGCTATGAGCTTATCTCATTGCTGCTTGCTTGTTTTTTTTTAACTATTTGCTCGCTTTTTAAGAGGATATTAAGATTCTTATAATGCTTGCAGCACAGAGCGCGCGGAAGAATGGAAGATTGTGTAGTGGTTTGAGAAACTCAGGTGTAATTGGTTTCAACTCACTTCCGTGAGTGGAGCCCGAAACGGGACGGAGGACTTTGATATCGACCTATTTGATTTAACCTAATTCGCAGGATTTTATTCGACATTAGTTCTGATCTATGAACTTTGAAAGTTTGGAAGATTTAGCTTCAACATCCCGCTGTCAGTGTTATGCCTTCACAGCAGAGCCATCTATACACAATCTACACAAACCGCTATTTTGAAAACACGAATTAGGAACAAAGCCGATACATCAACCACTACAACAATGTCATCCATTAGACAGACTACTATCAATGGTCGACCAACCCAGTGATAGTGCCATTAACTTGATCCCAATGGCCACAATAGGAATCGAACCTGGGACCTATCAATTGAATTAATTGAAAGGCAGGCGCTCTGCCAACTGCGCCACCCAGCTGTGTTTGCATGTGAACTAAACTAACCTTACTAATGACGACGACTTAGCACTTGCAAAAAAGTAGTTCTGATCATTCACATTATATCTTTGACATCGTAAACGGCCGGTGTCTGAATCGAATCATTCATATGTTTATGCTCCATGTTCAACAGCTTATATTTCGTCGCCATCAATGCTCCAGCCCAAAAAGTATTCAAATGGCAGCCAGCTCGATCATTAGCTCGCTGCTTCCAATTGCATAATTAAAGTTTGAGGAAGTTCACTTATATTTGTGAACACCCCTAAATCGTAGGTCTTCCGCAGACCTCAGCCCATTTATAGTATAAACCTTTTTTCGCAAACCCATTACTGTTTACACAAAATTGGCATAAAGCCGAAACTTTTGCCCAAACGAAATACGTAACTCAAAAATCAGTGTCCGGGTATTTCCATATTCTACATCACTAAGAAAAAAAAAACGCACTTCATATCTCATACCTCATGTCCGTGCAGCAAGTTTGGCAACATTAAAAGATCGCTGGCGATTTAGAAAAAAAAAATATCACCATTTCATGCTGACACTCATTTACATAAATCTCTTCATAGGTCAGGTATTGTACAAGTATCAAGTCGCAGCGCATTCTTTTTTTTTATGCCAAAGCAAAGACTTAAAATTTACCGCTCTAGAGGTGGGCTACTCAAATTTCTATTTGCTATTAGCTGACCCCGCGGCTACGACCACGACTATCATGCTAAGTACTCACCCACGGCACGGTGCTCTTACCAAGATAAAAGGTGCCGTGCGTCGGTTTTAAAGTGAAGCTATTTAACGGACGTTTTGTCGTAGAAGCATTGCCGCTATGGTTCGGTCATTACTTCACATTTAATTCCACATTAAACAGTTCCAAAATGCCTGTCCTTTTTCAAAGGTCATCCAGAGCTATGTTCGGTGCTTGAATGGCACCACAGCGACGCTCAAAACGTAAGTATCATCTCTTAAAATCCATGAAGGAGTCGTAAACAACGTCTATCATTACAATAAATCAGAATGCCTCGGTCAGCATATAATTACTCACAGGTGCATGCACGATTCCCACTTACTCGAAAGGGTGTCCCTCACTTCCTCCCAAAGGGAATCTAATATTCTTTGAAACCTATCCCGGTCTCTGTACCGAGTTTTCATCAAAACATGTCGGCTGATATGGTAACAAAAATGTGCTGCACACAACTACTGAACGAGATCGTTATTCACACCACACAACTGGGAACCTAGATCTAAGCTAAGTAGACTGTATCATCACGATCTCGAGTTTCTAGGAAAACAAAAAGCGGGCCGCGTGGAAGACATACAGATAAGTGGTTTAAGATGTGTGTGGAATATGAGTTCCTGAAGATTTATATTCTGTAGCCTATGGACAAAAAAAAAGAAAGAAGAAAACCCGGGTAAAGGTGCACGCAGCTGTTAGGTGTACGACGATGGCGAAGATGAGGTACAAGTTGTTGGGCCTACGCAACCGGCGAAAGAAACATGCACGAACTCTGGCCATTGGTATGTTGGTCGATGTTTGGGCGATTTATTGACGTTTGTTAAAAGAGTGGAGACAGCAGGGATACATACGACAACACAGTGTTTTCAGAATCTTGTATATCGAGTCCTACCGTCCTACGCTGCCGCATGACTAAGGATAACATCCTTCATTAGTATTCTAAAGAAAGAACTGGCATCTGGGAAAATGGGGACATTTTTTTTTTTTTCAGTGAAAATGTATGCATGTATAGTATTGTCATTAATGTTTAACAAATAACTTTTTAATTCAGCCAGTTTGAAGGCATACTAGGTTCTTTATTGAATCAAAATAATCCAAAAAACAGCGTTGGTTTTCATATTACTATATGACATCGACTTTGACATTTATTTCATCTCTCAAGTCATTCGTTCATATATTAGGTGTAGTGTGTTATGATTGCACTCAGTTGGTCCTCTTAGACGGATTTATGCTGAATGGAAATTTGCATAGGTCGGTGTCATGCTACACTTGGTCGTTGGAGACAATAAGAAGCTTAAATGCTATTAAGTAAAAACTTTTCATAGTCAGATCTTTGAAGTTACGTACAGTTAACAATTCGTTTTGATACTTAAGTTGTTGGAGACGCTTCAAAGACTCCTCGTTGCGTTCCTTTAAATGAGTCAATATCGTCGTAAATGCAAGAACCTGGACGGATCTTTGAAAAATAACAGCTCGTTTGCGAAGTGAGCTTCAAGTAATTTATGCTTCTATATAAACCGCATGATAGAAAGTCACATTTCATGTCCTCCGACTCGTTAATATCAGTACAAACCTTATTGAAAAACTTACGTTCTTCGTCGCCATGTTGAAGTTTAGCAGGTTTCTCAGAACTAAGTCGTCTATAAAAAGGCTGAAATACACATGATATGGCTTCTCTAATGAAAACTTTCGATTGTAGAATTTCAGAGGCCAATTCTGCCCAATACCATGTTGGGGTTCCACTTATCAAGAATGCCTTCACCTGAATCTACTTTGGGTATGATAAGTATTAAGTTAATCAGGCCATCACCTGCTACATGCTTATTGACTACAGCAGGCTTGTTTTTTTTTTTTGGCTTTCACTTCCTTCGATTCGAATGTTCTCACTTACTGGGGCATATTTTCGTGTTCATCATCACTCTACATCGGTTATGTCTATACGAGATTTCGTTTATAAGAATTTGATTATTTGAATTTGATTATTTTTCCTAACTGAATAACTGTCCTCAAATGTCTTTGGCCAATGGGTGGGCATTTCTCGCAGCGACGTTATTGAAAAAATAAATAGCCTGAAAGACGATTTCTCCCCAGGACCAAATGGCCTCCCCGCCATTGTTCTCAAAAAGTGCATGAAATCGTTATCTCAACCCCTTACTACTCTTTTCCAACTTTCTCTTGATCAATCATGCTTCCCAATAGGTTTGGAAGGACGCCGGACGAAGGACGTAGGGATGACATCTCAAACTACCGTCCCATTGCCGAGCTCTCTTCCATACCCAAGCTTTTCAAAAGCATAATATATGACTCTATGTATTTTCATTATAAGTCCATCGTGTCTCTAAAGCAGCATGGGTTCCTAAAGGGAATCGAGATGAAAACTCCGAAGCATTAACTTTATAAAGGGTATATGAATCTTCCCAATGCTGTCGAAGAACGCGATATTATATGGATTCAAAATTACGGATGGATGTTCCTGAAAAAATTTAACAACGGATGTACATGAAGATAGTATCACGGTTCCTGAAATCCTTTTCATTTGGCTTCATAAGCGCAACACTCATACTGTAAAGTAAAAAGTTATGATCAATCGAAACACAAAATTCATTGATTTTACGGATTGTTGGCTGAAAAAAATATGTTCCTCGTATATGATATTTCTTAATATGAAGTTTAAGTCTTTTATTATTACGCGCGATTAAGTTCTATCTGTAGTAGATGAGGCTCTTCATTTTTAAGTTCTAAGTAACATTTATAGTATCCTTAATCAAAATGATAAAAAGACTTTGGAGCTAAAGGGTAACCTTGAGGTACACCTAAGGTGCAATCGATTTTTCTAGACAAAACCGTAGAAGTGCCGACTGAAATTTGGAAGATTCTACACAGCATGGTATTCCAGTTTATTTTGACAGACTTTCTAAAACCATTCGAATAGCCGTGAGCTTGCTTATACCTTTAATATTCTCCGCGTACCTTTCGCACTTAGACTTATGAACGAGAACCGAGTCGGACTACTTCCATTCTTCAAGAAATGTACCTCCAGATAGAGAACTGTTACAAATTTCGACCAACATAGTACAGAGTACAGAGTAGTGAGTAGCAGTACTCAAAAACTTCCTCTGGAATACCATCGGTGCCCCTCTTAGTATAAGTCTTCGATGATTGAATGGTTAAGTCAACTTCATCTTTATTCGCGATGTTGACATCATTGGAAGCGGCAATTATTTCATCTGTTGTTACTTGAACTTGTAGTTGAGTACATAGATTCGAGAAAGTTTAAAAAAAAGTTCTAACTATAATACCATCTCATGGCTCAGTAGCTTATTTACATCGATCAAAATAAATTACATTGTAAATTTAAAATTTAGAGATGAGGTGTATGGTTTGAGTGGCTACAGAGTCTTTCGGGCTGATAGGTATGGTAGGATTGGTGGTGAAGTAGCCATATATATTCGAGATGACATTATCTGCAAACCTGTGACCTGTTCTCCTTCTACCAGTCCTATAGAATACTTTTTTGTTGACGTCTTAAGTGGACGAAGTAAGTTTCTACTAGGTTTGGGTTATCGCCCAAACAGTAGCATTGATCTTGTCCATTTTTTTTCAGTGATGGAAAATGTTTCTTCGTCATATGCCGAAATTATTATCTGTGGTGACTTCAATTGTAAAAATTGTAACCTTTTTAGCAATGAAGCTTCAGCAGCATTTTTTTACAATATATCAACGTTAAATTTAATTTCTCTTAACAATGAAGTTCCCACATATTTTACTCATACATCTACCACTCTGATAGATTTGTTCCTGGTTAATGACAATATTGACACACTTTTATATGATCAGCTTTTCGCCCCTGCTTTTTCGAAACATGACTTAATATTCGGGATATTTAAAAAACCAAAGTGTAATCAGGAACAAATTCACGCATACAGGGACTTTAAGAATATAAATTATGACCTTTTGGAGGAAGATATCCTGAGAGTAAAAAGGCAGCAATTATATTACATGACCTCCTCAGACCCACAAGTAAATAACCTGCAAAATCAAATACTAACCTTGTTCAATATCCATGTTCCAATTAAAAATATGCACATTAAAAACTTTAAGGTGTCTTGGTTTAGGGAGGAGATTTCTGATACAAGAATTAGGCGCGACTACGCCTTCAATAGGTGGAAACGTTTCAAATTGCCAGAGTTGTATGTAATTTTTCGTGGCTAACGCAATGAGCTGCATTCTAAAATAAAACTTGCTTAAGGACGTTACTATTTGAATCGGTTTAGTAGAGGACTGTCTACAAAAATGTTAAGGAATAATTTGCGCGAAATAGGTGTTGGCCGGAAAAATAAAGAGCACTTGTACAACTTAAATCCCGATCAGCTAAACAATATTTTCGCACAATTCTACTGCCTTGGTTTTTAGTGAGATAAATGGAAATAAATTGCCTTGATGTGAATTCTCCTGTGTTGAGCAACTTGACGTTGTTAAAGCTATTTTGAATGCTAGTCAAATGGTGTTGGCTTGGATTAAATTCATCCTTGCTTTGTGAAGATTATTCTGCCTCATTTACTTCCAGCTCTCACACATGTTTTTAACACAATTATTTTAACTTCCTCTTTTCCATCGCTGTGGAAATCATCAAAAGTTATACCCATTCTTTAAAAGCAAGGGTCGCGCAGTTATCAGCCTGCTTGCCTTTTTTGTCAGAGGTCATGGAGAAATTGATTCAATCTTAGGTGTCTGCATTTCTGCAGAATAACAAACTGCTTCACAGGAACCAATCCGGATTCAGACAGAAGCACAGCTGTATATCCGCTCCTTTAAAAGTTCCAGATGATATTCGCATTTCCATTGACAAAAACGAGGTTACATTTTTAACGTTGTTAGATTTTCCAAGGTTTTCGAAATGGTAAACCACTCACAGCTAATTGAAAAATTTGAGAGTATGTACCGTTTCTCTCAAGCAGCTGAAAAACTTATATGTACTTATTTTGCAGAACGGAAGCAAGCCGTAGTATTAAAACAAAAGCATCCGAAATTATAAATGTTTCTTCAGGAGTCCCTCAAGGATTAATCTTAGGTCCTTTGTTGTTTTCCATCTTCAAAAAAACTTTTGGCTGTTTTTAATAATATTATTCGGTAAATATATCAGAAGATATGGCCACGTTTCCCGTTTTCGCAACAAAATTCTCGTCTGTGCTTTTGATTATTTAGTCATAATTTATTTGCATAAAATCATAATCAGTAGACAGCCACCGTAAATATGTACTACTGTGTCCAAAAAATAAGGTGACATATGAATTTAAACTGCGCGCGTCGAAGGATTTGGACATTTTTCTTTCTTTTTAGGTTGGTAGTACTGTCAGTGACATCTATGTGAAATTTCATGTCAAAATATATTCATAGTGTTTGAGATACGCGTCGTTTTGTGAGCTGCTAAAAGTGAGTTTTTCGTTTTTTGCGATGTCGAAATTAATTGAGCAAAGAATTTGCATTAAATTTTGTTTGCGGAATCAATTTTCTGCTGCGGATACGTTGAGGATGGTACAGAAAGCCTTTGATGATGAGGCTATGTCTAAAAAAAATGTTTACAAGTGGTATAGTGATTTCCAAGCCGGCTGTGAACGTGTCGAAGACGAAGAGCGTTCTGGGCGACCATCAACCTCAACCGATGAAGCTCACGTCCAACAAATCAAAGATTTGGTGTTGAAAAACCATCGATTAACGATTAGAGACCTTGCTGATGAAGTTGGCTTATCGAAAGGCTCAGTCAATACCATTTTGAAGGATGCTTTGGCCCTCAAGCGCGTCAAATCTCGACTGGTACCGAAAACAGAATTTTTTGGAAAAAAAGGCGTCGCGTTGAAGTGTGTGAAACAATGCTTTCCGACTACCAAGATGTCATGAAACGCATTATAACTGGCGATGAGACTTGGATCTATGCTTACGACCCCGAAACAACCGATCAATCGAGCGAATATCGTGCCAAAGGAGAGCCGAGACCAAAAAAACTTCGCCAAAGTCGCTCAAAAATCAAGGTCATGTTGACTGTTTTCTTCGATTATCGTGGTGTTGTGCTTTATGAATTCCTTCCAATGGGGCAAAAAGGGAACAAGGAATATTATTTGAACGTTATGCGTCGTTTGCGTAACGCTATCCGCCTAAAAAGGCCGGAATTGTGGAAAGACAATTCTTGGTTTTTACACCACGATAATGCACCATCCCATACCGCACTCGTAATTCGTGATCATTTCGCCAAAAACTCAACCCATATCGTTCCGCAACCACCGTATTCACCTGATCTGGCGCCGTGCGACTTCTGGCTGTTCAACAAGCTCAAAAGACCGCTCCGGGGACACCGTTTTGATACGATAGAGGAGATTCAAGCCGCAGCGAAGACGGAACTGAAGGCCATCCCGGAAAGTGACTACAACCAGTGTTTCCGTTGGCATAAGTGCATTGCATCGGGAGGGGATTACTTTGAAGGGGATGAAATTGATTTGGAAGAATAAATAAAGAATTTTCAAAATAAATACAATGTCACTTTATTTTTTGGGCACAGTAAAAGCAACATGAAGTAAGCTTAATTATGACAATTGCTAATATACATGAATTTGTGTAGCTTTTCAAAACACATCATTGTTTTAGTTATTTATTATTTATGTATAATTAATTACCTCTCTTTTTTTCAACTTCATTTGTTATAATAATCTATCCTGATCACACTTTTACTAGTATAATAATTGTTACAGTCTAATGTAAAAGATACAAAGTTTTAAATAAATGCAAATGCAAATATTTCTCACGAAAAAAATACTCGCCTATAAGGTTCTACCAGTTACTAGCAATGATGATGACATCATGGTGCATATGGAATTAATTATCTGCTATGAAGATATATTCAATTAGTTGTTTTTTGATAATTCAAAGAATAATTTAAATGCTGTAAAATGTAAACTGCCGACTCGAATTATAGCTTGAAAACGAAGGACCTAATTCTGACAATACTTTTTCAAAAAGAAGCTGAAAAAGAAGTTGGTTTTGCAATCTGGAATTATCTGAATAAGCGATGCATCAATTGCGAAATGAGTTATTCGGAGCATTGAATAGATTTAAGAATAAGATTTTTCAAAAAAAAGCATTCTTAAATGCTATGATGGGACCAATTTCTGTCATTTGTCCTTCAAAGCCGTAAACAAAATATAGCGCTTAAAAAACAATCAGCAGCATACTACGTTGCACGTCCATCACCTGAATGACATGCTGTCAAATTGTTGATATGGGAAACCACATGATTTGCATATTATACTCACAAACAACATAAAACCAATTAACCGAGCATTTTTATGAACAATTTTACGTGCTGGCCTGCACCACACCAATTATGAGGCACTGTAAATAAAGCGCATCAACGATTCATTCCTTATCGTCTCTCTGTCAGAGCAATTACGGCTAACTGATTCGAGACTGCTCGATATTTGCATAAAGTAACTAACTAAAAAGACTGCCGATAAACTTCATTCACAACTCAATCTAATTCAGAACGACACTTAAATGCACGTGCGCATAAATGAGCTCATGTAAGGCATGGCAAGCGCAGAAGACTGTCGGGAATTATAAAATGTCTCCGAGTACTGGAACCAAGCCAGACAAACTGTCATTCGGCATTTAATCGGAAAACGAGGTACTTGGATTGCAGGTGTGAACTGTATAGCCAGCCTATTTGTAATGCCCAACCTGTGAAGTCATTAAAATAGATAAGCAGTGTGATAAACATTTTCATCACGACAATTTTTTTTTTGACTCTACTCTTGAGGCAGAATCATGTCTTTCTACGGGAAGTATTTGTCGTTAAAAATCGTCTAACTCAGCTGAATAATTTGAAGATTAAGGAGAATAATTTGAAATAAGCTGTTTCTCTCTTAAGTGTTTTATTTCTTACGTGAACATTCATAGACCTGTGGAGCATAGAAGCGTTTCTGGTCTATAAGCCAACTACGATCATGATAATAGTAGCCTAATCGTTTGACCAAAATTTTGTTCGAACCGAGATGGAATTTATACGTTCGATCTAAAATTTGTCATAGAACAATGTTACTTTGAGATACACAGGGTGCCCTCAAAACACTTTTTCGATAATAAAATAACATAATTTCCCTTCATTCAACTTTTAAGATTTTTTCCATTGATTTTTTGTTTAAAACCGTTTTCTAAAAAATCTATGAAGTGGAGGTCTCAAAAGATTGGCGCAATCTGAAACCAAAAAAACATAAAAATTATAATTCTAGATTAATGTCGCAATGTCTGGAACTACGGAAAAGTTGGAAAGATTTTTTTTTCACGCAATGGCGACTGCATGAAAAAAAAAAGTTTCTGCACCACTTTTTTAGACTGTTTTAGGCAGTTTCGAGAAAACACGTTTAAAGTTTCGTGTAACGTTTTTCGCAGTCTAAGTTATGAAATGATTTTGCAGACTCCAATTTTTTCAATCTGCCATTCCTGCTTCATACATCGGACCTTCCTCTACTTGGAAAAAACTATTTTCCGCGTTTCTCTCTTCATATCGAGCAGTTCTGGCCTCCTTTGATGCGTTGGATGCTCGTATCTCGGAGCGGTCAATCCGGGCGTTGTCTCGTTTCACAGCAAATGAATGAGCTTTCAGGCCAATTTTCATTCGTTCAGTTAAAATAGGAACGAAGCCTTCATTAAAAATACAAACAGCAATAAATGTCGCTATATCAATCATCTAAGGTGCAGAATGAATATGTTTTGGATTGAATTGAATTGATTGAAAGTCTAAATCAAAGAGTTTAGAGATGCATTATTATTATAAACATCGAGTCAATAATTCCTGTGAGCAGCTGGATATAAATGAACACTAAATATAAAATATAAAGTCACCTTGGGTTCTGTTTTACAATAATACAAAGGACAAAAGGTTTTCCTGAAAATCCCTAATGTTTTTTGTTCGATTAATTCCGGCCGTACCTGTTTGGATGCCGGGTCAGCAAAAAACTGATATCTTGATATTCTGATATTCTTGAATATATTAGTTAAAAAAAAACGATTTTTTTAAATTTCTAGACTAGAATACCCCTCTAAAGTAACACAAATTAAGTAAAAATAATATAATTGTGAAATTTTCAAACAACAAAGCTTAATGGTATAAAATTTTATTTTGGCACTTATCAGCCATCTTTTTCACTGCAAATTAAGATACCATCTCTAATAAAAAATTTAAAAAATTCAATGTTGCCAAAATAGTATTACACAAAAAAACAAAAAACAAAAATGCAACAGACTCAAAATTAACATTTAATTTTTATTTTAAGTCTTTATTTTGTACAAATGCTCTACACAATACTTTATATTGAATATAATATATAATATACTTATAATATGACCAAAATATATAATATATAATATAATCTGGGGAGGTATCAGAATATCCGACTCCGCAATTCCAAGAAATATTTTTAGCAATGATTAAAAAGCGGCAACCCCACATCCAGTGATGAATGGAAATTAAATTTCATAGTCCAGTAGTTTATAAGTTATGGCATATTCCTGAAAATATAAATTTAAAAGTTTGTAATTATTTTTCAGTATTTTGCTAGAGTTTTTGTTGTTACTTGAAATTTTGTTTTTAAATGCAATGTTAATTTATAGATTGATTCTTAATCCGAGCATGGAGAAAAAACATGGTACGTTCGTTCGAGGAATCAAAGTCTATTAATATATCTTATACAATTTATATATATCTTAAGCTATTCATGTTTATATGAAAAGCAAAGCTCTTACAACTTTGTACTTCTGCTCTGTAAATAATCTGTTGGTTAGAATTGTTTGCAGACTTTTTCTTCGCCTTATAAACGCAAATCATATGAAAAGCCTTAATTTCTAAAGGAGTCAAATCATTTTGATCAAAGCTCTATTGAGATGTCAAACGCCTATTGATTCGGTTGCTTCAGCATCACACTTCGGTTATAGACAGCAGCCTGATAACAGCTGACAATAGAGACAATATTTTCATTTCATATTTTTTTTTTTTGTATAATTTTTTTCTTATTGACGCAGATTGCATTTTATGAACCATTTCTCCTTAAGGAGAAGCCTCGAATCCTATTCTATCACCATAAGCTTTAGGCACACTTATCGCTAGAAGTTGCCGAGTCGTTATGCTTACACTATTTGATTGTCAAGCTGGAGATCCTAATTCGTCTCCAAACAGAGCAGAAAGGTAATACTATATAATGTACTGTTAAGGCTTGAGAACAGTGTAATGACGAAATTTTCTAAGACACTTGATGTATTGCAAATTTGTAAGTCTTAAGCAAATCAAAATTCTTTTCGGCGGTGACCTAACACTCACGATGTTCCATCGGAGAGTACAGTATTATGCAAACAATTTAATTTTTTTATATATTTATTTTGCATTAATTAAGGGAAATTCCTCAAACCTTTTGAAGTAATATAAAAACTGATGTACTACTGTGTCCAAAAAATAAGGTGACATTGTATTTATTTTGAAAATTCTTTATTTATACTTCCATATCAATTTCATCCCCTTCAAAGTAATCCCCTCCCGATGCAATGCACTTATGCCAACAGATTTTCCAATCTTTGAAACACTGGTTGTAGTCACTTTCCGGGATGGCCTTCAGTTCCGTCTTCGCTGCGGCTTGAATCTCCTCTATCGTTTCAAAACGGTGTATCCGGAGCGGTCTTTTGAGCTTGTTGAACAGCCAGAAGTCGCACGGCGCCAGATCAGGTGATACGGTGGTTGCGGAACGATATGGGTTGAGTTTTTGGCGAAATGATCACGAATTACGAGTGCGGTATGGGATGGTGCATTATCGTGGTGTAAAAACCAAGAATTGTCTTTCCACAATTCCGGCCTTTTTAGGCGGATAGCGTTACGCAAACGACGCATAACGTTCAAATAATATTCCTTGTTGACTGTTTGTCCGGTTGGAAGGAATTCATAAAGCATAACAACGGTTTTTTTGGTCTCGGCTCTCCTTTGGCACGATATTCGCTCGATTGATCGGTTGTTTCGGGGTCGTAAGCATAGATCCAAGTCTCATCGCCAGTTATAATGCGTTTCATGACATCTTGGTAGTCGGAAAGCATTGTTTCACACACTTCAACGCGACGCCTTTTTTTCCAAAAAATTCAATGTTTTCGGTACCAGTCGAGATTTAACGCGCTTGAGGGCCAAAGCATCCTTCAAAATGGTATTGACTGAGCCTTTCGATAAGCCAACTTCATCAGCAAGGTCTCTAATTGTTAATCTATGGTTTTTCAACACCAAATCTTTGATTTGTTGGACGTGAGCTTCATCGGTTGAGGTTGATGGTCGCCCAGAACGCTCTTCGTCTTCGACACGTTCACAGCCGGCTTGGAAATCACTATAGCACTTGTAAACATTTTTTTTAGACATAGCCTCATCATCAAAGGCTTTCTGCTCCATCCTCAACGTATCCGCAGCAGAAAATTGATTCCGCAAACAAAATTTAATGCAAATTCTTTGCTCAATAAATTTCGACATCGCAAAAAACGAAAAACTCACTTTTAGCAGCTCACAAAACGACGCGTATCTCAAACACTATGAATATATTTTCACATGAAATTTCACATAGATGTCACTGACAGTACTACCAACCTAAAAAGAAAGAAAAATGTCCAAATCCTTCGACGCGCGCAGTTTAAATTCATATGTCACCTTATTTTTTGGACACAGTAGTATATACGGCGGGAGCGTTAGCTGAATACGTAAAATCATATTAATCTAGCGAAATTCATTTACACAGCAATTTTTTATTAAAATTCAACGTTGTTTATGAATATTTTGTCCGAATCTAAAATTATTTTCCTTTAATGTGGATCCTGCATAATTTTTAACTTCGCATCAGGAAGTTCTTGTAATCGGTCCGATTTTCGAAATTCAAAATTTTTACATTTCTCCACGTTTGGCGGTCCCAGTAGTCGGATTCCATCATTTTTAGAAAGATGTCTGTGTGTGTGTGTGTACGTACGTACGTACGTACGTACGTTTGTGCGGATTCTTTCGTACAGTTTAACTCGAGAACAAATCAAGCTATCGAAGCCAAATTGGTTTCATTCGAAGCGTGTGTGCATAAAGATCACCTGAAAAGCTTTTGGTTAAATTTCACAGGGTGGTTTGAATTTTATGACGAAAAAACTGTCAAAAAAAGGGACATTTTCACTTCTTCATTTAAAATCAATTTTGTTTTCCAATAAAAATAGTTCAAAATTATTTAAATTTATAGTTTACAGCTACCTTATCAGATAAAAAAATATGCATATATATATACACTGCCCTTCATAAGTTTCCGGACAAATTCATATAAACATTTTTTTTTGTTCAATTTTAATGTCAAAAGTTTCATCAATATTATGTTTATTTAGCCAATTGACTAAACTAAGTAAGTTACTAACTATAGGGACTACCAAAAAGACTAAAACCGAATTTAGTTGAGGCCATTTCATACATTGATGTGCCCCTTTCTCTATTTCCTGATCCAAATTTCCACGGAAGTTTTTTGAAAACTGTTTCAAAAATGTGAATCCTGTAAGTCTTTCCCAGTCTGCAACACTGACACATGAAAACATCCTTAGAAAATTATAGAGCCACCAGTTTTTTTGTTCAAAACCTGCTCGGTTGTAGCTTGACGCTTTTTTATCGTTATAATATATTAGCAAAAAGAAGCTCATGGCGCAACTTACATGAGGCAATTGATTTCAAAGAAAAAGCATCGAGAGAAAGCTAATTGGCAATGTGAAAACACATGGCTTAAACTACATTACTCGTATTTGTTTACCACTGCTTTGGTTTCTTATCATGAACTCAATCCTAGAGTTCTTTCCAGAAAATTATACATTGATAAAAAATCTCTCGAAACCGGCCTGGAAACAACCATAAATATCTGCAAACAAAACTGGACTGAATGTGATCCTCATAAAGCCATATATTAAGCAGAAGAAAAAGATTCTATGCTGAGCAGTTCCCAGCTCAGAAGGAAGAGACGGTCGAAATCTCGGCACTGAAATTATGTACTTTTGAACCCTTTCAAAAAGCACACGCATTGGTTAATAGAAAGGAAAGCAATCTAACAAATTTGATTGATTAGAAATAATTCCGAAAATACGTTAAGTTGAGATAAACGGCCTTTCACAATGTTTATACCGAAACAATTTAAATTCTGCAAAAAAAAAAAAGCAAAGTCTGGACACAAATTTCCCTTTGCTCATTTCAAAAAAACTTTTTAAAATTCTTATCCATATAATAACATTAGTAACAGTAAAAATTTGTAAGTTTTGTTTCAGCGATAACTCAGCACAAGTTTTAATAAAAAGATTTCTGATGAAGGGAAAGTTTGCAAAGAAATTGCAGAGTTCAACCGAATCAGACAAATTTGAATTTCCAAAAAAAAAAACAGTTCCAGGCGACCGAGCCTTTGAACATGCTTGAAATTTAGTTTGTGTCACCATGCAACAGGTCCTCAAGCTTTAAAAATATATAAACAGAGTTCTCACAAAATGTAATAATTTTGAAACAAGGCTATATAATGTTTGATAATTCTGACTGTCTGATTTAAAACACTTTATTGAAGAAGTTGAAAAACAACTGCCAAAAGCGAATACAAATTCAACTTCCAATGTTAAAGTTATTGAAATGAAATCGATTTTCGCAACTCTAAATTTGAGCTAAATCTTCCCAACTTTGGATAGGTCGATATCAAATCATCCGTCCCAATTCGAGCTCCACCCACGGAATTCAATTGAAACCAAATACATCTGAGTTTCTCAAACTACTACAAAAATCTTTCGTTCTTCTCCTAATTCTTCCACTCGTTCTGTGCGACTTGCATTAAAAGAGCATTCATAACCTCTTGAGAGCGAGCAAATTATAAAAAAAAATATCTTCACGTCGAGTTGGATACTATAAGAGGGTTGGTCGTGTGCTACTATGTGCCTACAGAAGACTGGCTAAGATTTTGGGTCTTTGGTCCTATATTTTTTTGTTTTTTTAGGAAGATATGCTTTCTTTGAGTCGTGTAAGGCAAGCCATGGACAGCCAGCCAGCTTCAACATGAAGCTCGACAAGATAGACCTCGTACTTTCTCCAAAATGTTTCTGCAAGCCATAGTAATTTCTTACAGAGGTCACAAAAGTTTTAATCTCGTGCACAACATTTTCAAGCTATGCCATGGTCGCAGTGTCTTTCGTAGAGCATGAGTAGCGCCCGATTGAGGATGTTTAGAGATTAAGAAACAGGAATAAGGTTCGAAAATTCGAACGACCAGAGAAAACAATTATCTCAAGCTTACAGACTCCAAACCGAAACTTGCAAATTTCGAAATGGAAACATCGTAGTAGAATTGCAATCAATGCTGAGGATATGGAAGAACCAACAATGCTATCTACCCGACCTAGACGGAGTAAAGACAGCAATATTTAAGCTTAAGTCTAAGAAAGCCACTTGAGCGGACGGCTTAGCTGCAAAAATCCCGTGTCAATACCAGAGGCACTATCTTTTAAAGGTCTGTCGGCGAAGATATTAATATTAAAGGAGAACGCATCTTGACGTCAACAGTGCGTTTATGAGGATTCAGACAGAAATGACAAAGATGGGTTTGGCGGTATACGAGGGCACAAGACACCCAAATCGTTACCATAGACAGCTATAATTTTAGGTAGTTAGGGACTCTATCTACCTATGCTCTCCTGTAAACATAGATAATAACACTAGCGCTGAGATTAAAGGAAGAATACCTCTTGCTAATCCCTGTTTCTCTGGGCTAAGAAAACAATTGTGTAAAGTCCGCTCTCGTAGAACTAAAGTGTCGCTGTATAAGACTGTCATTAGTCCCATCATGGTATATGGTGCAGAAGCATGGACAGTTTCAAAAGCGGATGAAGGCCCCTAAGGTTGTTTCGAGAGAAAAGTGTGATCTGCATTGACGGTGAGTGGAGGAGAAGATTCAACAAAGAACTGTACGGTACGAGTTGTACAGCGAAATCGACTTA
Organism: Orthonevra nobilis; assembly: GCA_963555765.1. Taxonomy (NCBI): domain Eukaryota; kingdom Metazoa; phylum Arthropoda; class Insecta; order Diptera; family Syrphidae; genus Orthonevra; species Orthonevra nobilis. Next base: position 12,260,181 of record OY743225.1, read on the forward strand.
ACCAAAAGGATAAAATTCCAATGCCACGCGGACTGGCGCTACAGTCCTCAAGTTGTTAGTTAAAAAGCTAATGACGAAAAAAGTGCAATTAGCTATCAATATTAAACAATAACGCAAAACATAATTTTAAATTATATTAAGTCATTTTTTTAGTAATATTATTAAATTAAAAATTGAACTAATTTCTATTAGAAATGTTACTTAATTTTAATGTTACTTAATCAAAAAAAAAGTATTTCCAAATTGTTGTCCTGATCACTCGAAATAAAATATTAGAATAATCTATTAATGATAAACATGCAAATCGTATTTTAAATGATTCAAAAAATCTAAAAGAAAGATTTTGTATATCTTTTTTTTTATTGTAATGTATTTGTCTATGGAATGAATGATGTTATCATAACGGAAATGGAATTTGATGGTGGTGGGGAAATGAAATTTTTTATCGAGATGGGAAGTTCATGGTATGGGCAGACCTACTCGCACCCAAACCAATTTTTAATTTTCAAGTCACTTGCGCGACGAAAAAAATATTTGTTCTGGTATATAAATACCAGCCTTTGTTTGCCTTTGTTACTTATTGATTTTCATAGCAAATGCTTATTTAATTTATTCTATCAGCGTTTTGTAAAACTTCATTAACTCTCGGTGCATAAAAGCGTCTTTAATAAGAGTTTGTTATCATGAAAAGCCTGAATTTCCGCATCAGTAAAGGATCGCAACAACTATTTGCATTTAAACTGATTCTCTGATCGGCAGCTGCAACTGGATCGAAAATCAACAACTGTGCGAAAATTCCTTGTTCGCTAATGTTGGGAGTAAGAGGATCAGCTTCTGTGAATTCTGGAACAATAGGGTCCATATCCAGCTGGTGGCGCAGTGATTGCACCCAACGAAGCAAATGCCAATGAACTTTTAAAAGACCTTATATTTTTTATAAGAATTTTAGAAAGCCGGTGATTGTTTTTAAATTGCTGAATCAAAAGCGATACTCTTACTTTTCAGTTGTTTTTGGCTTGATAAAATTAACAGATTCATTGAATAGACCACAACTATGTTCAGTTATATTTTCAATTATCTTTGACTGAACTGTATGCCTTTGCATGTTGCGGTTGGCCCCAAGCTCTCTGTCATTTTCTGCCGAAGTCTGGCACCTCATAGTTCTGTAAACATTTTTTGAGCCCTTTTCGATCTTAAGTAATCTATTTTTGTGCTCTTAAATTTGAAACTCTCTTGCGATTGTTTTTAAATGATATACGTACTATTGTAAAAATTTTAAAGTAAATTACAGTGACTGTAAAAATATTTTTTTTTTTCCGGAAAAAAATTATATTTCCTTCTTTCGGTTTCCTGTTAGCCACTATCATCCATCGTTTTTGATGTAGACAATCCCACGAACGAATTTTATAATCCGGTAGTAAAAATCACAGAATCATTCCTGTGTAGATATCTGGTGAGCTCGCTTAGTGCCACCTCATCAATTATCTCATTGTTATCATTTGCTGAAGGTCTGAAGTATTTTGAGGTTGCACTTGTTTTTCGGGGTTGTATGTTTTGTTTTTAAGACAAATTTAATTAAATTTAATGTACAGAGAATAATTCGGAAAACATAATGCGAAAAACGTATGCAAAACTAAACAAAAAAGAGTAATTTGAAACGAAAAAAGGATGAAGTGTCAGCAGCCTAGATTCGAACCCAGACCTACGAACTAAAAAAAGCTTGAGCAACGCGTCAACGGACTAAGCCAAGAAGAATGATAAAATTCAATATTTCGTTTTCGTTGGCATTCGGTAAAGGTGCTTTTTTATATTTAATGATAATGAAATTTTTTATTGATTTTTTTTAATAATATTAAGTTTAAATGTTCAACAATAAGATGCATATTTTATTATTTCAATATTATAATTGTAATTATCATATAACAGATAATGTAAGATAGTGAGCAGGGCGCCACATCGCAATAAGCTCAGGACGCAATATACTTTGAATCCGCCACTGTTTCATTCATGCGGTCAAATTAAGACGAGAACCAAAACCATTTTAGCAATGGTTATCTTTACTGTCGCAACCCTTTTAGTTTCGAATGCAGACAAGAACTTTTTCTCAGGGGACTGTGGCAACATAAACGAATAAACAAATTAATTGCCACCACCAAGAGAGATGGATTCCGTTCGAAGTGTACAAATTATATCGCTCAAGTATCTGTTCCCAACTCAACCCCACGAAAAGTGGATAACCATGAAATACTTGTGCGCCGGTGTGATAAGTGGTCTCTAAATTTTGTTACAGAAATTTGAACACCTCGTTGCGGGAGTTATATCTACAGTAGGTATCCGTATCAGTAAAAATGTATCTACGAGAATATGTTTTTTATTACAATTCACGATTTTGTAAGTGGTAATACAGCGCTTTAGAACTTGGTGGTAAGTGGTTTACTTCTACTGAAAGCCAAATGTAACAGAAGCGTAAACAAGACCAAGTTTATGTTGAGTAATTACACAAGTTCGTAGGAGTTGTAAAATAGATACATGCTTCTGAGGGCATACGTCAATTGTAGAGCCCATATTAAAAGAGAGCAAAGTTAGGAATAATTATAAGATAAGTGGCACAAAGATGGTAAAGTGCACTTGAAGTAGATGGTAAGTATTTTTTCTTAAAAATTAAAAGAAAAGCAATCAGAAGTTAGGCGTAGATTTTAAACGTATTTTTACACATATTTCCTGACCTGTAATTCAGACAAATGCGTCACATGTTTCATACGCAGCTAACTCCATAAATAAAATGTAATATGCGCTGCCTTTAGTATTATTATTTTTTAAAATTTACATTGGTCATCAATATAACTAATCTTACAATATACTCCTTGATCTTTTCCATTGCTCTTGATAACCATGGGTTTTAAACGATTGCTTTTAAATCTCAAATTCGTCCCAGAACAGTTCAGTCGACTTAAGGTCACATCATTGGAAAAGTAATTTCATATTATTTAGAGTTCTTTTTTGTTCTTCTTGTTTGCCGTTTCCTGGTCACCTCTAGCAAAAATCTTTTAAATCATTATCTCCCAATATTTTAAGCACAGCTATCGTCGTACATGAGTAACAAAATAAAAAAGCGTCCAAGCGAAAGTCAGAAACTTAAAAGAATGAATTTATGTATATTCATCATAATAAATTTTTTAATAATACTTTTGTTAGAAAAAAATGCTTAAAAAAAATATTTGTTTTTGTTTGTGGCCCCTCTTTATTTTTTACTTTCTGTTAACTTCCTGTTACAAATGCCTACCTAGTACGGTTCAGAAGATGCAGTCTAGAGACAGAAGGACAGCGGAGGCCTAATAATAGTGGTCCCTTTGTCACTCCTTACTTAATTTATGAAAATGTTACTCAATTTCAAGGACTTTGGACCACCCTTATAGTGCACGTTGCACCCAGCGAGCAGTAGGATTAGAAGAAAGATGGAAATATTGTATGGTGGTTCGAAACTCAGATGTATTTTGGTTTCAATGGCTCAATGGATGGAGTTCGAACTGGGACAGAGAGTTTGATATAGACTTATTTGCATTCGTTTAATTCAAAGTATTTTATTCGAAATGAATTTTCGTGTTTCGGTAGATAAGTCCAAAAATACCACTTACTTGGCCAGTCAACCATCAATGTTCGTGACTGACTCAAGATTCGAAAACTGCATAAGATTTGAAGAATAGATTAAAGCTCTATCCTTCTACTCTAGGATCTAACAACTGACAAAGGTAGGCGCTTAATCAGCTGTATCATTCGGATGATTTGATAATTATAAAGAAAAGTTTTTTAAGTCTTTCATGCTGTTCAAATTACCATTACCATCGATTTGACAGTTACGATGGCATGTTTTTAAATATGGGCTGATTAAAAAGAAAAAAGTCCACTTGAATGACTTTTCTGGAATCTGTCTTTAAATTGATCGATTGTGAATCTTCCTAGCCTAACATTGCACTGATATAGACCAGACCAGAGCAGACCGCTCTCAAGAGGATAAGAATACTTTAATAATGCAAGTAGCACAACGCGAGTAGAAGAATTAGGAGAAGAATGAACGATTTTTGTAGTGGTTTGAAAAATTCGGATGTATTTGGTTTCAATTCCGAGGTTGGAGCCCGAAATGGGACGCGCGATTTGATTTGATTTGATTTAAATAATAAGCGTTCGCTTATTTCGTTTTACCTCTGATATGTACTTTGACGTTTGGAAGTTTTAGCTCAACGCCCTGCTGTGTCTTCACAGCAATCCCATGTAAACATAAATCGACACAAACCACACCATGAACTTATAACTCTATCTGATACAATAACCACTACAACAACGCCATCCATCAGTCAGAATGCTATAGATGTTCGACCAATCCAGTGATAGTGCCATTAATGTTATCCCAGTGGCCAATGCTAGCCGAACTATGAGTTGAGCCTACGACCCATCAATCAAATGCAGGCGCTCTAGCAACTACGCCACCCAGCCGCTTACCAATAGATTTTATGCAGTATGGCAGCATCATCAAAATATAATGGATGAATAAAGCAAATGGCTGATCCAGCAGCTCCAGAATTCAAGATACAAGAGGCTTTCTCTTAGTCCAATACTAGACTAAGATGCGATGTAGTCGGAAGTGTGGATGTAGTCCAAAAAGTCATTGAATACACTTGCTCGACCACATCAAGTGAACGTATAATAATTCCACAGGAAGAGGATCTAAAAAATCATTGAAATAAAGGTTATACACGAAAATGAAGACAGAACCTCTAAAGTTTAGTCCAGAAAACATAAAAAACATTCACTGGATCGAAAAGAGCGGAAGCCTGCTGTATCTTAGACAAAACCACTTCAGGTAAACGCGATGAGTACGTAGGTGCAGTATTGGAAAGAACGCTTATCGTTTAAGCATAGCACTAATTTGAGTGGAAATCTGTCACGTGTAAATGGTTGATAGTCGCAGTGTCATTCCGACTAGCGACTATAGGTATCTGTTGAATCCGCTAATAATGTGCTGGAAAGCAACTATTTTTATACCTTGGTTAATTGGCAAGTCTCCATTTCTGAATACTGGTTTTTGCCTGATTAAAAACCATGCACAAATATTTATACAAAAAAACGGCTGTTAAACTAGGACTTTAGATAACGAACTAGAACTCGAACACAGATTTTAAGGAGACTTATTCCAATTCAAATTTTATAATAATTAAATTTGACTTACAGCCATTTGATTGATTGATTATTATCCCTGCTCTATGCTCTACAAAGCAAAACTTTCCTGCGGTTTATTCCGGTGAACACAAAGTGCAACAAGCGCTGCATCCTTCTGAGCAATTTGTGGCAATTAGGCAACAATCAGAGCAACAGCCATCAGAGCAACAGCCATCAGAACAACCGCCATCACAACAACAACAGAAGGAACAACAATAACAGCAAGCATCACAATTATAATACTGCGGATAGCAGCATAACAACATGTCAAAAAAGTCAGCACAGGAAGTAGTGTCGTTTGTTTTCTTTTTTTCTTGCTCGTGCACAACATCAGCATGATTAGAAGGACGCGGTTCCATTTGTACAACTTCCATATTTTCTAAATAAACTACTTTCAAACGAAAGTTGCAAGAGTAATTACAAACCCGACCGACCGAACGTCTGGATTGCAAACAAGTGATGTCATCGGTTTATGCGGTTACATTTCACAGCCAAAAAGAAGTAGAAGTAGAAATACACATTTAGTCAGTGCACTTGAAAGTTTTAATAAACAAATCACTAATCACTTTATTTCAAACAATTTTCCAGCTAAATTCGACTTAACCGTGACAAGTGTCTGCATGAAACTAACAAAAAAGCTTCATAGTATGACTCAAGAATTTAACTAATGACAGAGAATACAATCAAACCAGTTGGACAACTGCCAGAATTGAACATCCAACAGCTCACCACTCACTTCAATCGAATCAAAATAATTTGTACTGTTCGCGCTTGGCGATACTTTAATAATGTGGTTTCCATGAAATTCATTTGGTTTCTTTAAACTTTTTGTGCTCGAATCGCATTAGTTTTTTAATTAGATACATTTTTATAACAAGCAAATTATAAACAGAAGAACGCAGCGAAAGTAGTTCTTCTGACAAAATTGCTACGACGAGATAAAAATGTTCAGTGTTTATAATGTAAACGTGTTTTACTACTTCTGCATAAGACAAGTGCCGAAAAAGAAGGCAGACTGGACCTGAAGCGGTCAACAGGCAGACCAAAAAAGCTAACATCGAGGGATGAAAGAAAAATAATAAGGGCTCCAGAAGGAAACCCTCATATCAGTACCAGAATTTTAGCCACGGACTTACGGAAGGATTGCGGACTTGAAGTATCCCATGAGACCGTCAGGAAAGTTATGATAAAACACAAATACATTAGCTTTTGCAATTGAACACGTTTGTCTTTCGATGGAATATTGAAACGATGTTGTTTTTTGTGACGAGTCTAAGGTTATGTTGTTTTCCCAAGCAGGACCGCCGAGAGTCTGGAGGAAACCAAGCAAAGGCGTAGGTGAAATAGAAGTTATCGATGAGACGATGACTAAGGAAGTGTATTTGGATATTTTCAGAGGAAACTTGATAAGAAGTGTGCAAAAATTCGGCTTTGTTGACCCAAACGACGGGAACAAGTTCCGTTTTAAATTTTACCAGGACAACGATCCAAAACATAAATCTTATTTATGTAGAGAGTGGTTGCTTTAAAACTGCCCAAAGACCCGACCTTAACCGCATTGAAAATTTGTGGGCTTATTAAAAAAAAGAAAGTGGCGAAAAGAGGTCCAAAATCGAAAAACGACTTAATAAAGTTTATCAATGAGGAGTTGCTGAAGATTCTCGAGGAATACGACCTTCAGAAACTCATACATTCTATGATGGGTAGGTTACAGGCTGTCATTAAAGCTAATGGCGGACGTACAAAATATTAAAACCTAAAAAATTGTATTTTATTTGTTTTTTTTTTTCAAATAATTGTATCAATGGACAGCACTTTGCAAAGTATTTGTACGAGAAACAATATTACAAAGAAAAATATGGAAAAAACTTATATACTTTCAAATCAATCTTCTGTGTATTTTTTGCCTTTGCAATATTTTTCTTGACAAACTGTATATTTCCAGATAATCAATTCGGTTTTAGAGCGAGACATGACACCATACATGCCGCGTCTAAACTGGTTTCAGATGTACAATGGAACAAAGCTATGAAAGAATGCACGAGCGCCTATCTGGTTGACTTGGAAAAGGCATTCGAAACCCTTTTGTTAAAAGCGCTCTTTTACGAGTTGAACAGCAGTTTTATAAGCAAAGCCCTTCTCTACATGCTTTATAAGATGCTTACCAATAGATTGTTCGTTGTGAAGAATGGCAATTTAACTTATATTTGTATATGCAAGTCAATAAGAGGTCTACAACAGGGTGCGGTTAATTCTCCGATACTTTTCAGTATTCAGATTCAGTGTTTTGTGACGATTGGAAATTAGAGATCAACTACCAAAAATCGGAATCTATTCTTTTCAGGACTCCATTGTCTACGGCCTCTAGGGAATTGGTGAAAATTCTTAATCTTTGGACAACATTGGCAACCATAAGCAAAGAGAAGTGTAGTCAGATACCTAGGGCTCTGACTCGACCAATATCTATATTTAAACAAACATACTGATGTCGCTCTAGCCAGAGCTAAAACGACTTTCGCCTTGAAAAAGAGACTGTTTTATGCCAGTAACTCGATGCCAGGTTGAAGGTCATCTGCTACATAGCTCTTGTCAGGAGAATGATTACTTATGGTTGTCCCGTGTGGTTCAACGTGGCATCAAATTCGATGGAAAAGTTTTAAGATCCGGGCTCGCGTTCATTTATATAGAACTCCAGAGTCCCAATACAAAAAATTCTGTCGCAATGAGGTCCTGTACAATGATGCAAACCTCAACAGGGTGGATAATTTCGTAATTAAGCTTATACGAAGGCACGTTGCAAGGGCAATGACTTCGACCAACAACCTGATCTCTGCGTCTTTCAACCCCAACGATTTACACCATAAAAGTGTGCGCCTTTACGGTTTTACCCCTCCTGAGGCGTTCCTCTACCTCGATTCTAAAGGTCTGATCTAGAGCTGTCTGGCGGTGCCGCTAGTCTTGCATTTTGCCCGATCAAGTGTAGACAGGCGACTTACCTACAATAGAGACATCGCACGCGGCTCCGAAGAATTTCTCCGTTCAACTCTCGGGCGGTATCAACCCACAACAACAATTTTGGTGGCTGTCAGAAAATGTGTAGGGACTTCTCGTCGACATCGTTCAAAGTAAGGTTTCCCTCCAGGGCAAAGTTGACCTCGTTTTGTTTCCTCTTTTTCGCAAGCCGGCAAGCCGGCTTGCATAGATTTAGTTTGTTAGTTATTGGTAGGGTAAGTTGAAAATATATATAATAATAGTATATACACATTTAACTTATTTGATCTTATAAATATTTTCTAACATTTTAGGCAGATTTAAGTATTTAAGACATAGTTTAAGCTAGTTTAAGCGTTTTTATTTAGTTAATAATTTATTCAGATAAGTAAATAAAAAATGCATTAAAACTGAAAAAAAAAACGTGTTTTACAACCTCAATTCAAAATAAATATCTTGAAGGCACTTATTTGAATATCATGCACAAATCTAACACGCCAAAACAGGAGGTGCGATCTCTCAGAAATCTTTCCAGCTACTTGCAGTAAGACCGTAACAACGAGCAATTAATGGTGCCTTTGGAAGTATGAAAATCAAGGCAAGGTGATTAAAGAAAAAAGTACACCATAACATCATCTAAACTCTAAAGGATAAAATGTTTCAATAAACCGATATAACTTTCGAAGCAGGATTATAAATTGAGTAGTAAAGGCCTTAAAATCATTTTCTTAAAGATAATAGGTCATTAATACAATTCACTTACTCCAATAGTTGTTAAGAAACAGTAGCTGAAAAGTATAAAAGTAGTTTCCTCTTAAAAGCGGTATTTGAGGGAGTTCTTTGCAATTCGTGCAGAAGGCTATTCCACAAATGAATTGCGGTTACTTTAAATGACCGTTCTGCAATATTGTATGAAAAACGTGGCAATATTAACTTCAATCCCCAGGTCGAATGGGCGAAACGGAGTGTTTCATATAAATAACTAGGACGTGGAGTTTCAGAATTGACCTTAACTTCAAGTATTCATCGATTCCCATACTGAAGAGAACCGAGGAATAGAGTGAATAAAGCGAATGCAATCGTTGAAAGCCACGTTAAGCTTGAGTTTACACTCAATGTCGAGAACTAGATACACGGAACAATTAAAAGAGAAATACGGCATAAATAATGATTTTACTATGAGTTACCTCATACTAAAACAGACTCAATCGCCGGCTTGAAGAGTCTTGAATCTTCACCAGCGTTATCATGGTTTAAACACACAAATGGTCAAAACAATTGGAAAAAAGCCTCAACCTCAAAATTGAAAAAATTAAAGTGAAGCTTACAGACAGACAGATGTTGAAGAGCTTATTATAAAGAGTTACAGGAACTCAATAAATTTATTAGTAAATTCTTACTGGTAGGACTCTGCTTAAAAACCAGCAACCTTTTACTCTCTTCGATCACAGGTAAAGACCATGCTGTATGGTATCCAAAATACCTTGATCTTCAAAACGGTAGTTCGGTCCTCTTTTCTGGAGAATTGTTACCTATTCGCTCGATGTGGCCAAACCAGTGTCTTTACTATATCCACAAATTGGAAGATCACAGAATGTTCTCTATTGTATCGGCTTCTTCTTCCGTTCACCGCAAGGGATCGAAAATTCTACGACCAATCTATCTTCAGAAAGCGTTCAATATCTGTTCCGCTTTCCTGCTTATCGCACAGCACTCAAACCCACACAGTAACACTACCAGGATCAATGTTCTGTGGAGAAAGAGCCCCATGCGAACTCCTCTGTTACACTAAGCCGGTAGCAGTATGTTCCCAGGATATGTCTTCGCCGAATCTCCGCTAACGTTTCATTTGTGTTCGTGATGTGTGCTATAAGGTCACAGCTGAAAAAGTTTTGCCAGGATCCCGAATTCTGAGTCTTATAGGTTCAAATAAGTTCAAATAAGAAAACTCGAATTCAAACTCGTTGGTATTCCTCAGAGTAATATTTTGTTGATGTGCAATCTGCCAAAACCGCAGTCAAATTGGAAGCTGCCATAAAATGAGTTGCCCAAGGGCTTCAGACGTTTAGAAATGGTGAAGGTTATTTGGCTGGATTCATAGGAAGTTTGCATTTGCTGGCGCCAAAATTTATTTCTTGTCCACTATTCGAAGCGAAGCGATAATTATCACAAAGAATCAGAAAAAAACAATTAAAAAACCTAGAATATTGAACGAGCAAACTGACTGCAAATGCAGTTGACAGTTTCATAAGTCAAACAAATTATTTTTGGAGATTTACTTTCAGTTTATACTTGGAATACGTTTGTTTCGTGAATTGTGTATTACTTTCAATAACTGTGTGTTTTGAATTAAACGATTAAAACGAGCGACACGGAAGAAGAACTTTTATGTGAGTTGAATTGTGTGCACATGTGCCAAGACAGTGAACTTATTTTAACATCAGTAGGTCAAGTTTCGTTATTCGTTGTAATTGAGTTGCAAAGCCCATCGTTTATTTTGCGAAATTCTGCAAAGTTTTGAATTTATTGAACGACCAACAAGAAATTCCAGCTACTTTGAGGAAGTAATTGCTGGTAGAATTTCGTGTCCACTTCGGGATAAGTCGGATTTGCTTTTCAGTTAGTACAAAAATACTGCCTTGTGATCCCATTTCGTTTTTAATTTTATATTACATATTACATATTTTATAAACTTCGACCGATTGGTAAACGATTTCAAAATTAACAGCTGACTTTTGACGTTTCATCAATCAACTGCAAAAAGCAGTCACATATTTTTTACTGCAAATCCAGTCCACTTCCTCACCATATGTCAACTAGCTTTGCCGTCAAATTCACGGGCTCTCGACCAATCAGAGCCGGTTGACTAGCTAGTGCGTAGAATTCTGAACGCGGCTATTAATTGAAATTATTTTTGACAACTCGCGCTAGACTCGTCTTGCTTTTACGCTGCATTGTGAATCGTGAATAACGATGAGAACGAGAAATGATCAATGATGAGATTGCTTTGTCGATTCCTACCAATTCCTTATATTTCGAAATGTCAGGAAAAAGAATCACAATATTTCGTATCTCCGAACATATCTACACACGCCTAAAATACTACGATATGCAGCAAGATGCGACAGCTCAGTCGCCAAGTCCAAGCTAAGCTATTGTATGCAAATTGTTTCTGTTTCTTTGTAAATGTTTTAATAACATAATTAATCATAAACAACGTGCCTCGACTACGAGTGTGTTTGCTTTAAACTGGAAACGGGTCTTACAACTTCGCAGTTATTATAAGAAAAATTCATTTATGGTTGCGTCAGGTGCCAAGTTAAACATCTCTCACTGCCGTGAACTACTGGAGCTTTCGTTGCAAGTACTTAACCGCAGGGAAATAAAAGGCAAAGACAACTGATCAGTGTTTAAATATATGTTCGAGTTTATTTAACATAAATAACATAAAGGCATATGGACTTAAGGCGTTTTGTATAAAACATGTTTCGCTTTCCACTAAGATCTCAATATTACTTTGATAAAACTGTTCGGCATATTGGAGAATTAGTCATTGCCACCACCTCCGCCACTGTCACAACCACCGCCACTGTCGCCACCTCCGCCACTGTCACAGCCACCGCCATTGCCACCACCACCCCCACCAGTATCCCCACTACTGCCACAGCCACCTACGCCACTTACATCACGTCCGCCATTGTCAACACTGCTGCTCCAGTAATCACGGCCACTGTAACCAACGTCACTGTCTCCACCGCATTTGTTACCATCAAAATTGTTGTCATCACTTCTGCCATCAGAACGGCCACGTGCAGAAGGAGAACAACAACAACAGAAGCAACAAGGATCAGAATCGGGTTCTGGGTCGCGGCGAGATTGCAACATCATAGAATCTGTATATGTGTACGGATGCTGCTCTACTGTCCTTTGATTGCCTTTCACTTGCCCACGGAGGAACGATTCTTTATTCCTTCTCCTTTGTTCTTCCTGTTGCTCATACAAGTCAGAGAAGCGTGGCTGGTTGACCACAGCCTCCATGTTTTTTAGAAATGTTCACTTAACTTAATAGACTAATGACCCAGCTCAACTTTGTTTGCAATCAAAAACATCACTGGTTGACTTTAACACAGACAAAAAAATATATTCGCTACAAACTGTCAAACAAAATGCCGGCGAAACAACGTGCAACCATGGCAAGTGTCTGTAAAAAACTGCCCATTAAACAACAGCTGCACATTCGATATGAGTAAAGAATGCAAACGCTTTCAAATAGATAGAAATCAGCATGGAACCGGTTGAGGAACTGCCCGTGACGACTCATTGGGTTTTCCAATAAGACGCCTCATTTCGATTCAATAGAACGTCTCTTCATACGAAATATGATTTTATTTCAGTTTCAATTAATAATACAAGATTTTTCAATGGGAATTGTGAAGCTCTTTCACGCGGCTTATAAAAAGAAGTCGCATGGTGTTGAACCGTTAGATTTTAGCAGCCATCTTTGAAAACAATTTGAAGAAACAATTTTAGCCTCGAAGCTTAAATTTAATTTTATGTTACGAATAAAATAAGAACGTATTCATTTCTTTTACTATATTTCATTATTAATGCTTTACTTTTTCGCTGCTTGCACACAACGACTAAACGTCAACCACTTCGGATGGCAATCTTAACATTACTTAATATCTTGCAAAGTTTGCCGTCGATTTTTTACGCAGTTTGACGTCGAAAACTTTCAATTGCTGTGCTCGTGTGTGAACTTCAATGAGTGATGTAATCTCACTCAACACGTATCATCTCATATTCTTGCGGGTTTGACTTAATTCTGGATATGGTGGCGTTGAAGAGGACTAGAAAATAGTGACTGAAAACGGAAAATGAACAACAATGTAGGTCGTTTTGTGTCAAACTTTTCAGCAGAAGTCACATTGCCATTTTCGCAATAAACATTCCGTAGTATGTTAAAGATGATTTGCTTATACTTAGCGTTCTCTTAGTCAACAAAGAACATTTCCATTTTTGAATATGGCAAGACCAAAAATTTACAACCACCATTACTAAATGTCATTTCGAAAGTCCAAGTGTACAGTTGGCAGCGATATTTGAAGACAAGTTCTTACATTCCAGTCAGTCAGTTCGGGCTTTGGGCTGGTTGTCATTCTTTTTCAACAAAAATTTTGATCCTCATGTAGACGTTAGGCACGGGAACTTTCACAAAGTGGACATACATATATACATCTTAGGCCAGCGACTCATGGAGGATCTAAGCCTGTGCTAAGGCTACCTTACGGTCCCGGGGGCGCTGCTGCTAGTTGCTTGGACCAAGTCATCTTGCATACAGTACAATTTGGTCTTCCTCTTCTTCTTGAACCAGGACGCTCGGATTCGAAGACATTCTCGCAGACAGGACCGAATACCCAACGAAGGATTTTTCTTTCGAAGGAGCCAAAAATCGCACGACAGGCAGGATAAGGGTAATGTGATTTTGCTCTAAGAGTGAGGAGTTTCAACCCAAGATGTTCCGACTGACCGAAAAAGCATCGGTTGCCAAGGGTTATTCTGCGCCGCATCTCCACTTTGGTGCAATTTGTGGAGCTCACATTTGCCCCCAGGTAGATAAACTCCTTTACGTTATCGAAATTGCAGCTGTCGATTGTTCCAAAAGTTTCACGCTGGATTAGATCTTGTGAGGAACATAATAGGATCTCCCTGTTTGTGGATGGGACAAATAGAGCTTATTCCAGTCATCGTTATTCCTATATTCTGCATATATTCTCTAACAGAGCATCGCCGCAAACCTTGAACGACTCTGAGTGGAGCCTTGTTGCAGTAACAAGATTACCCTCGATATTGTGAAGAGCCTTGGTGCCTTTGCTTAATCCTACTGCCAGGCTCTTGGCTGTTTTGTAAAAGCCTCGTTTTTTGTGTAAATCCCGGAACTCTTCGAGCTATCATTGAGCTGGAAGGCTACGAACTCCCTTTTCTTCCTTCGTAACATTTTCTTTTCCTTCGCTTGTACGCTCATACTCGCTTTCATACCAAGGGTTTGGTGATCTCGGCTTAAGGTAGTTTCGGCTAGTAGCGGCAATTCAGGCACATATCGTTGGCATTTGTGTCTGCTGTAGGCATATTGAAGTATCTTCCGACCAATTGCTCTGTGAAGGCTCAAGCAACCTCTGGTGTGCTAAATGTAAAAAAAAAAATTGATTGGGTAGCTTTCTGACATTGGAGAGTCGGGCTCTGAAACACATCCGAGACCGCCGGGTTGCTATGTGTATTTTTTGCGAGCGAGTCTTGTGCTTCTTACCACCAAATAACGAGTTGTCACATAGTCCGTAAATTGGAAGCCATAGTCTGTTGTCGTTTCATGAAAGCTGAACTTAAGGATCACCCCGTCAAAGATGTCTTTCCTACCGATTATGGAATTGAAGTGCCCAAGTACATATTTTGCATCGTACTCCGGACAGTCTCCGTAAGCACCGGTAAAGAGGTCATGGAAGCCCTCTTTGGCAAAGTCTTCAGCCTCGTCAGTATGAACATGTGCACTGATGTTGTAAAATCTGCCTTGATTGTGAATAACAGCCAGGCGATCGCTTTTCGGCTTAAAGTCGATGATTTTTGACCTAAGCCGTTTACCCATAACAAATTCGCTTCGCAGCATGTATTAACTTTTGTGGCATCAACATATAATATTTATCGCATTCGTTTTTCTTAATAATTCCTTTTCCTAGGAATCGCATTCGCTTGATCGCAGTCCTTGTGCTGCGTGAATACATTTTCCAGTCAATGAGCAGCTCCTCGAGTGTACAGAGTTTTGTCATTCAGTAGCATACTCGCAGGTCGTGTTCCTTTTTCGTTCAAAAAGGAATCCAAAACTTATTGTATACATTGTTTTTGAACTTCTTTAAATTGTACCTTGTCGGAAACACTGGGTATGGAAGAGAGAAGATACTGCCTTAAGCGAATGGAATAGATGTAGCAAGCGTGAAACAATTTATAAAAATAAAGCAGAGAGACGGATACGAAATGGTGCCCTAAGGCTACACCAGGTGCTTTGCAGACTTGTTCTCAGCCATTGAAAAACTAAACCTTTGATTCAAAGTTTTAATGCACTACTATGAAAATGTTTTCAAAATTTCTAAAGATATGCTGAGAAAAAAAATCTTTAACGTGGAATCGTCTTTAGTTTTATTTAATAAGAAAGAAATAAACAACATCTCGCGTCAAAAAACTCCTGAACAGACAATCCCAAAACGGTTTTCGAATACTCTGAAATATGTACGTGCCTTGGAACGCAAAAAACTTATCGAACAGCATCGTTAAATGCTACCTGAAGCTTATACAAGGAATCATGGTCTAGTTTGCAGTAGACAACTTCAGCATATTGTGGAACAAGAACTATGAGTGCTCTAACAAGCTTCATTCGGGTGGTAAGTGGGGTTATAGATGCCAAAATCCATAACTTACGAAGACAGCCATAGATTCTGTCAATTACATGATTAATATGCTGAGTACATGTAAGTTTCGTGTTCAAAACAAAGCGTAGAGTGGTTACAGATTTAACAAGTTGGAGTTTTTGTCCGCCTGCCATACATCAGGAATTTGATTGAAGTGAAGCGATTTTTGAAAAATGTGTATAACTTTGGATTTTTATGGGTTAAGCAGTAATCTGTTAGCTAATGACCACTTGTAAACTTTAGTTAGATCATTATTTAAATTTGAGACTAGCAGATTTACATGATTTAGAGGTCAAGAAAATTAAAATTGTACATCATCAGCACACAAGTGGACAGAAACATATTTACATAACCATGGCAGATCGTTTATAAAGATGTAAAACAGAATTGGTCGCAGAATAGATCCCTGAGGTACACCCTCATGAATGAGCATAAAATCAGAGTTGCTTTCGCCTACTATTCCTTGGAACCTGTCTGAAAGGAAACTTCTGATAAGCTTTACCGCGCTTGAAGAAAATGAGAAACGATTTCTCAGCTTCGAGCAGAGAATGTCGTGATTGACCTTATCAAAGGCTTTCAAGAAATCCAGCAGGCAGAGTAGCGTCAGAAACCTTTTATGAAACTCACGTCTTATGTGCTCTAAAATGTTGACCATGGCTATGGAACAGCTATGATCTGGTCTAAGCCCGGATTGAAAACGATATAAGAGTGAGATATAATTTGGATTTGGATTTGCTTAGCAATAATTTTCTCGAAAACCTTTGAAAAGCACGGTATGTTTGTATCTATATTCAATTACATTGACAACTTCTGATGCTTTGCTTATGAAAATTGTTTTCTATTACTGGGTAATTGGTTTTGCAATAAATGGATATCAGATTCATTTTGATCATAAATAACATTGCTCGAGTATGAGGGTGTGCAAGCCACGTCTATTTGCTTGCCAAGACAAATGGGTCTGTCAACTTCAATGATATTCCCATAGATTCAATCTTGAATGTACAAGGTGGAGTTTCCGATGCGAAAAATTCCCAGAAATGAAATGAAACGTGTGGGGAAAGTTCTGAATAACACATTTCCTACCTCGCTAACCAAAGGCAACTCAATCGAAGTTACGAAAATATTGTTGAAGAAAATAACATAAGTATTGATACAATTATTGAAAATTTTGTTCATGTTTCTTAACACCTCAGGAGAATAATACAAGTGTCTACTTACAGCCTTTATTATATTTAGTTTAATTATTGAAGCCTTCCAGGATGCTTCCTGCAGTTTGTACTAATGCAAGAATTAGTCATCGCCACCATCGCCACCATCACAACAGTCACCACCGCCGCCGCTGTCACCCCCGTAACTGTTATCATCACCGTTGCCATCAGCACAGCCAGCGTCAGAGCTGCAATCACAGAGAGAGCTACAACAGAAGCAACAATCATCATAATCGGGCTCTGGGTTGCAGCAGAAGTACATTCCCGCAGAATCTGAATTTGTGTGAGGAGGCTGCTCTCCTGTCCTCGGGATTTGTTCAATTTGCATAGGATAAGAAGTTTGATTGGTACGCGATTCTTCCTTCTTTTTCCTTCTTTCCTCTTGCTCAATTAAGTCAGAAGAGCGTGGTTGTTCTTGCACAGGTTCCATGCTTTTGAAGAGCCACAAGGACGATCCAACTCAAACTCTCTTAATGTCACTAGTTGATTATCACAAAACACTACTTTCGGATAATTTTTTTTAAATAAAATTACACTTTGAAGTTTTGAAAAATGCTGGCAAATTAGCGTTTAACCGCGGCAAACGCTTGCAAAATACTGACATCAAAACAAAAGCTGCAAGAATGATGCAAGAAGAATGCAAAACAACTTGAAACCGGTTGGAAAACCCGGCAGCAATTCATTTCCAGTAGATACGAGTAAAAGTTGCATTTGAATCAAAACATTTTCTTCAATCCCACACGCAGGTTTTTCCGATTCGAGGTGTCATTTTGAATTAACAAGAAAATGCATGTAGAATATGAGTTAAGTTTATTTATTGTGAATTTTTCAAACTACAGAAGTCCTTACGTTTTCGCAATCAATGAAGGTCGTAGGACATCGTGTATTGAGTGACTAAGGGCGTAACAGAAAAAGAATTGAACGGGATTGACATTATGTCACTTAAGTTTTTTGAAACGCTTTCAATGCCCGGTGCTTTGATTATAGCGATAAGTTGAACCTAACATAACCTAATCCAATTTTTCACTGCTCTTTGCATAGTTTGATCACTTTCAAGGGATTTTGAGCAACCCTTTAATGCATTTTGCACGGAACGAGCAGAAAGAATTGAAAAAAAATTGAAAGATTGTGCAGCGGCTTGAAACTCAATTGACATCGAATTATTTGCATTCACTCAGTTCACAGTATTTTACTCGACTTAGTTGAGGCACAATTGAAAAATTGAATTTTCCGCTTTTGAAGACTTCTTGCACAAATCTCGTGCAGTCCGGACATTCATCGGATGTTTGCTAAAAAAAAACAAAGTTGATTAGAGAGACGACAACAAGGTGGTTACCTTCGGTAATGGAGGATAGCGTGGATGTGGATAATTTATAGATAAGAAGGAAAAACAATCGCGGGCGAGAGAAGTTGTTCAATAAAAAGAACATTTCCAAATTCTCGACGTTTGTTAAAGTTGTAATTGTAAGTACATTTGAGATTGCCAAGCTGAGCAAAACCTGATATGGCTGATGTAAAAAGGCTACTGAGGGTAAACTGGTTTCAGTACGAAAAAATATGTTTTCGAACGAAGACCTCTGTATAAGATAAGAAGCTCATTTCTTCCGAAAAACACTTAGTCAATTTGAATAACGATGAATAAATAGATTTTACAACAGAGGACTTTAAGAAAAGTCAACATAGTATAAACACTATATATAAATATTTTTTTAAAAATAGTTTAGTCTCATTTTTAATATTTCTTAGTGATTTAGTGTTAAATGAAAATTCAAGAAAAAGATTTAGAAACTACAAGACTTAATATGTTTTGCGCTGATCTTCAACGAATAGTTGATGAAGTTGATGTGAGGATATCACACCGATTAATATTATAAAAACTATTTTGACATTTTTATTTTATATATTTTTAAATTTATTTAAAGGAAATAATTTACAAAACAGCAAATTTAATTTAAAATACGTAGCGCAACAAATTTTTAATTTCGTCATGATCGAAGACGACGAGTATTTTTTTTTATTCTAATTTTTTTGTTATTGTTACAGGCAGCTGATAAAACAATTTGCTGGATACAACGGAGAAGGAGTTTCTTTAATGTGTAGTTCGGAAAGAATGTGTGTCAGTAGCATAAAATTCTACACTTCTCTTGGACTTTGTAGGTAGCCTCCTCTTAAAAAGAATATTTGTAACACTATAGCAATACAAATGTTTAACTGACATAATATTAAGCTAGATAAATGAAGAAGTTAGCCGTGTTCCTTTATATTACGTGGTGCTATTGAAAATAATAATTAAGGCTTCGTTGCTTACGTCGGGAACATCGAAATGTATACTAGTGTATGCTATAGGCCATGCTGAAGTCATCTCCAAAAGCTGTTACCTCGCCCTGAAAAAGGGAGGTAGAAGAGCGACTTGATATACTATATATTGTCTCTAATACAGACCTCGTGGTATTCCCCGATTTATTGCGGCATTGTTATTGAATTTGTTTTGGACTAGAACACCTTTTGTGAATTGTTTTTAAGATAAAATTTGAACCAGTCAGAAATAAAAGAAATTCCATACTACTACGTTTTTCTAAAAGAAGAAGAAGGGAGACAAAGGTGGTACCAGTGCACATTGGTTTTGAAGTGTTGTACGTTGCAGCGCAAAGGAAAAATAGAGCAATGCAATGCCTACAAAAGAATTTCTAAGTTTCACAGTGCACCCGAAAGTAGGCTATAGGGTAAGCTGATGAGCATTCGAAGATGTGCGGGTGTTGCGAGTGAATTTCTGTAGGGGTGAAATACAATTAGCTATTTCGTCGGTTTTCATCGTCTATGAGTTTTATCGCTCCCTTTTGAATTTTATCTAGGAGTTGTAAGGTGGTCTTGAGTGCACCTTCGCTGATGTGAGCGTTGAACTTCATTTCAGTCCGAATAAAAGCCTTATAAATTATGGCTAAATCAGAAGGGGTAAAATACTTCTTGCACCGGTTTAGAAAACCTAAGCATTTCGCTGCTTTCTTGGCTATATCGAATATGTGGTCATTCTAACGTAGGCTAATTGACGCACATACCGAGCATTGAAAGCTTTTCGGTTTCTTCGACGCAAATGCCATTCAGCCATTCATGGACAATGGCTGGGTGTAAGGGTTTCGCTTTAATGACATAAGACAGCATTGGGTTTTGGAAGCATTAAATTCTACCCTATTGCCTTGTCCCCATTTGGTTATGCTGTCAATATCAGAATTTAATGAGTTAAGCATACGTTGACATTCGATGTTCACGTCCGAAGAGCAGGGGCGTGAATCATTAAACGCATATGTGAAACTGAGGGTACTAACTTCTACGAAGGAATATATTCGATTAGATGTGATAGACAAGAAATCGTAAATGAAAATAGGAATGAGAGTCGAAGTTAAAACTGAGCCTTGTTGAACACCAGCATTTATATAATGAATTTCAGACTTGAAACCGTCCAATACAACTTTTATTGTACGACTCGAAAGGTAGTTTCTAATCCATAGAAGAAGGAAGGCGAGACTCACCGTTCCCATAAGCACCCTTTTTATAGCTTTTCTGGAAAAAATGTGAAAAAAGAAAAATTAAATATGTGCTTCAAAATATGTACAGGATTGTGAATTATTTTGTCAATTTATTGTTTTTAAAATCTCAAAACCTGTAATGTTTTCAAAAAAGAGCTAAAATGGTTAGGAATACCTACAGAAGAAATATAGACATTTGAGTTTTCTGAATGGATTATCATATCAATGCAAGAAACGCATTTATTGTAGTTATCGTATTGAGACAGATGATTCCATCCTTGGATTCTATTTTGCCAATAATACTTTTTAGAATATTCCATCTTCTTCTAATTAACAGTGAAAGTAATTTTTAGGGCACAATTTTATTTCTCTATTAACCTTTTTGCATATAATTTTGAAACGTCTTTTCAAATGCGTGTTAGATGGATATTTGTAGTTGATCTTTTACACAAAATTTTTCACAATAGTGGTATTGATTCAAGGCTTTCCATTTTTGGAGCTGAAATTTATTGCATCACATGCATCGTGATTGAACTATTCACCAACAAGCTAACATTACGATTTTTTTTTAATATTTAATTCCATGAGCAATTAAATTTAGTTTTTTTTTTTTGGTAATGGCTTGTTAATTGCTAAAGTGAAACAATACTCTCAATTGGTTCTCTAAGTTCCATGGAGCTGACTTAGAAGTAAGTGAACTTTAACATAAAACTGAAAATCATTAAAATCTTTATGATCTACCTTTAGCAAAAAGCAAGTCATTAACACATTTTCAAGTCCAAACATTTATATATAATATATTTTAGCAAACAAGGAATATAAATTTGTAATAAAATACTGACATAAAAGAAAAAATTAGCGGATATTTTTTTTATTACAAAACCGATTTATGGCTAAAGAGATCAAAAATGGCAACACGAAACCGTTAAAAATACATAAAATTCGATTCAAGAAAATTTCACATACTTTGAGCATTTATGGTGCTATAGAGATTGCCACGATATTTGTTTGTTCAAATCAAGGCAAACATTTGATTTTGCGACTGCGGCTGGCAAAATCACAGTAGCAAAATAATAAAATTAAAAAAAATTCTAGGTCGTAGATATAGTATATATTTTATTGTAGTGGCAATCAGATTGCGCAGAACAAATTAGACAAGTCGATATAATCAAAGAACTTCATAATATTATATTCCAAGAAGCTTTTGTGGATTTTTTAATAAGTCATTGGAGCACAAATGAGATGTGAGAACTTATTGGGAATACCATAGGAAACTTTAATTAAAAAGAATGTCATACTTACATAACAACTTTGTTGTCTCACTTGTAATCGATGACTTATCGTGTCCACAGCATGAAGAAGTCGACACAAAGATTATATACTATGCATGCCAATTGGATATTTGTGTATCTAATGTTCTATTAAGAACATCTGGCACTGATATTTGTATAATAATATTGTGGAATATGGATCACCAGCAAGACAAAACTTGCCAGGCTTCCATGCATTGATCGATTTTAACTTCAACCCATCGTTTTTGAGGAGAGGAAAAAAATTTGTTATTTGTAGCTCCAAAGAAATATTCGGTATTAAAAGGCATTGGCAGCGTAAGGAAACAATGACGTAATAAAGAAAAGCTTTTCCCAATTCTTGAAAAGTTCGTATGCCAAATGTATGGTATGAAAGATGATCGTGTAAATGATGCACGTTAAGGAAAGGTTTTATCAACATACAAAACGAGGTGTTCTAGAGTATTTATGAAGAAAATCATCAGTTATGATTCATCGATTTTACCTCCATGCCAAAGTGAGGTAAAAGTCTATGAAGTACTTTTAGAACAGCCAGCCAGTTGATGAAAACGGATCAAATGAAGCTGAGGAAGACAATTCAGTTAGAATATAACATTTTAATTCAACGATATTAATAGATAGAGTATTATGTTATTTTGCAAGATCCGATTCATAAAAAAGTTTATATGTCTAAATTTTTTTTTGATTTCAGAAGATGAAGAGTCAGATGATGTTGAAGAAATGCCTTAACACTAAATTTAACTAGGGTAAGAAGTGCTGATGAGTCAATATTACCGGCTATAAGCTGATGCAAAAACACAATATCACAGACTTCGCGACGTTTTTGCAAAGAATCAAGGCCGATAAGAAGAAGACGGTCCTTATAAGGTGGAAGGCGAAGAGGATCAGTCCATGATAAATGTCGAAGTGCGAAACGAACAAATTTGCGTTGTACAGACTCGATACGGTCAATATGTGTCAGGTTATACGGTGACCACACACTTGAAGCGTATTCAAGCTGTGGCCTGACAAATGTTGTGTACAGGGTTCTTGTTATTAATGGACATTTAAATTCTTTACTCCAGCGCTTAATGAAACCGAGGAGGGAGTTACTTTTGTTGACAATTTGCTCAATATGAGTTGAGAAGTCAAGATTTTGAGCGAATTGTACACCTAAGTCCCTTGTCAGGTTAACTTTGACCAGCGCAGAACTATTTAAGGTGTACGTATAGGTCAGAGGACTACGTTTTCTAGAGAAGGACATGTTTAAACATTTAGAGATGTTTAATGATAGGCTATTGTTGGAGCACCATTTTGCGAAAGAATTAAGGTCATCCTGTAGAGCCCAACAGTCTGAAAGATTGTTAATTCCGTTAAATATTTTTATGTCGTCGGCATAGATTAGAGCTCTAGAGTTCGTGAGCACACTTACAACATCGTTAATAGATATAATGAATAACAGAGGACCTAGGTGGCTACCCTGAGGCACACCTGAGGTAGCGTAAATTGATTTAGAGGTTGATCCCCTAAACAAGACTTGATAGGTTCGTCCGTCAAGATACGAGCAAATCCATTCCACAAAGGATGAAGGGAAACCAAGGGCTTTCATTTTAAAAGCTATTAGCTTATGGGAAAGCTTATCAAATGCCTTACTGAAGTCAGTGTAAATGCAATCGACTTGACCCCCTTCTTCTAATGCTTTAATTGTAAAAGAAGTAAACTCCAGCAAGTTAGTCGCAGTGGATTTGTTTTTTACAAAACCATGCTGTTTGTCAGTGAGGAAAGGCTTGCAACTAAAGTAAAAACTGTCAAAAATAATAGCCTCAAAGAGTTTAGGCAAACAAGATAGCTTAGCTATAGGTCTATAATTAGTAACGTCATCCCGGCAACCTTTTTTGTGTACCGGAATTATGAAACCATTTTTCCATAACTTTGGGAAAACTCTATTGTAAATGGATGCCTGGAATATGAAAGCAAGGGGCCCTGCCAGAGCACTGCCGCAGTTCTTCAATATTATTGGAGGTATTCCATCAGGTCCGCAAGTGGTGTCATTTTGACATTAAATACCACCGTACGAACTACGGCTGCAATGAACCCCTAACGCGGATGTCAATACAAGCTAATACTAACTGTCACATGTTCGATGTAATTTCTAGTAAACTGACACTCTAGCGTAAACTTTTTGGACGTATCTATTCTTAACATGCATGTCATTTGAAGTTATTAACCAATTATATTTTTGCATTTCTTTTT
This sequence comes from Orthonevra nobilis, assembly GCA_963555765.1. NCBI lineage: Eukaryota > Metazoa > Arthropoda > Insecta > Diptera > Syrphidae > Orthonevra > Orthonevra nobilis. Next base: position 12,284,117 of record OY743225.1, read on the forward strand.
TATGTGTATTTGTGTATGGTGTTAGGCTATCCCTGTTATTATCATATTTACTAACAACTAACACCACGCTAAATGATGACTGTGACAAGATGGGTATTACTCTATAAGTAACACTGTCACTTACAAAGCTTGTTTTATAAGCAGTACTGATAGCGTGAAAAAAGTAGTAAGGAATCAGATGATGATGATGAAAAAAATTAATCCTAAGCTTATGTAGATGTCATTCTAATCAAAAAAATATACATCGCCTAATAGTTTTTAGTCCAATGTAATAGTATTCATTTTATTTCATTTCAACGCATTTTTATTTATCATTTGATTTCCTTATTTGCTAGACAAAAACGCTTAAAGGTAGATTAATTAACTTAACTATACGTAACCTAACTTACTGGCCCTACGCGGGCGATCTACGCTTCACCTGATAATTTAAAATATGTCGTTCGACGAATGTTTATTTTTATATTTAAATTTAAGTAACACTATTTGAAAAACTTAGAAAAATGCTGTCTGTTAAAATAACAAAAAAACTTAGTGTAAGGACTTGTGTTTTATTTTTTATATCTTAGCCTTGAGATAAACTAAATTCTAATCTAAAAACTAAGATCTCAACCTAACTTAATAATTGCTTACTTAATAATTACTTACTAGCTGGCCAAGGCTGATATGCTATTATGCTATTATCATTGCCAGAAACGCACCAAATACGAAAAAAAGACGTGAGAGTTTTAATCATTGGCCAACCACCAATAGTATCAACATTCCCTTACAACATCAGATTTTTCGCGGTCTGATACCGCCCTACTAAACCTGAGAGTCTCCGGTGAGCTAATTGCGACTTCTTGATCGTAGTTGACTCGCCCGTCAGCATCAAGTTGACTGCTGTGAAACAGTCTCTTTGTTAAAGCAAAAACTGCTTGGCTCGACCTAGAGCAGCATCTATATGTTTGTTAAAATAAAGATACTGATCTGGCCAGATCCCAAGGTTTCTTAAAACACTTCGATTCGCCAGTGGCTGCCGGTTTTGCCCAACGATACAGAACATTCGCCACTTCTTTCGAGTATTTCTAGAAGCCCAAGCCAACGGAGTCCTGAACAGAATGGTCTCGCACTTTTGAAAATTGATTTTCAACTTCCAATCATCGCAATATTCCTGAATCTTTTCGAAGTCACGTTGCAAAAGACTTACGATGACCTCGATATTCGGACTTGACCTATACGCGATCAAGTCATCTGCATACGCTATGGAGTGGCGGAGAGATCTTACAAGATCGCTTGTGAAGATCGTAAATAAAATCGGCGAAATAACTACACCCTGTTGTAGACCGTTGTTAATTTCAAAAGTCCCAGCAGACGTCACACTGCCATTTTTCACAATAAACTGTCTGCTGATGAGCATATTTAAGATTATGTACAGCAGCGGTTTACTTATGCCTAGCTGGTCAAGCTTGAAAAAGAACCCCTGCAACCATACAGTGTCAAAGGCCTTTTCCAAGTCAATCAACAAGGCACCCGTGCATTGTTTCTTATCTTTGTGCCACTGGATATCCGATACCAGCTTAGACCAGCATGTATGCAATCATGCCCCGCCTTGAAACCGAATTGGTTATCCGTAATAATATTTTTGTCCTCAGCCCACTGGGTCAGGACTCTATTGATCACTTTTTCAAATACTTTGCTGATGCTGGAAAGGAGGCTTTTCGACCGAAGATTTGCCGGATTGGATTACAGGATAGTGTAAATGTTAACCGCTTCTAGAAAAAAATTCTTTTGAAAAGTCGAGCTTAACGGGAATGTATTGCAATCCCAATTATGTCTCCCTATATTGCCTGAGCAAGAAAGAACAGAACCCCCGAAATGAAATAAAAAATTCGCTCATGCGAATTCGTCAAACGAGAGCGGACTGGGAGTAATTTCCTCGAAAGCTTTTTTACGAGAAACGACGACACGCAGGGTTGTTACCTACATTAACCCGAAAACACAAAAGATGACCTCTTGACTGAGGTTCACTTACCCTGCAATAGACTTGACTCAAATTGACGGGTTTATCACTACCTTGCTATACAGATGACTACGTAAGAGAGTTAAGCCAAGCAAAGATGCCCGAGATCTTCAGTCAGCAATATTATTAAATTATTCGATATCATTTTTAATAAATCAACAATCTTTTCAATCTTTTTTGACAGTGTTTGCCAAAACATTACATGAATAGAATGGCTCGTAAGGCAGTTCCTAATTCTTTAAAGATGGATACTTGTCGGCGCATTATTTTTGTCACTATAGTTTTGAAACAGGCTGCTGTCCAACAACAGTTTTACTGAAGGATTAAGGAAAGGGTTCGATTTATCGGCGAGATGTGCTATTGTACAGCAGGAAGAAATTTTGTTATGAAAACCGTCATATCCAAGGCTTTTATTGTATAAGCACAATTATTGTTATTTCTAAGCCCAGGCTGATATCAGAATGGAAATTATCTGATTCAAAGTAGAGTATCTTTCCCAAAGTCTCTGACAAGTAAATCTTCAAATTTGAACGATCTGACATTTATGTAACTGAAAGGATTAAAGCAATCGTTCCGTTGGTTAAGTGGGCTAAGAATAAAAGACAGGAAACATTTTCGAAGATAAAATTTATTGATGAAGGACTGATTTCAGAGACTACATTAATTTTCATTCATTGAATCAGAACTCTGCAGAGCAAATATCGCAAATACAGAATTAATGTTTAATCGTTACAATTTTTAGTGAAAAGCAACTTTACTGTAATGAAGAAACACTGGTCGATTATTAAAATATAGAACGCCCAGAAGCAAAGCTCGAACCCGAGTGAACCTACGCTAATTAAAAATCAACAGGTTTTACCTAATCCACAATATCCATTCGATACTCTAATTAATTCATCAATCTACCACGTCGGATCGGTACACAGTATTTTACGCGAAGACCGCGGGTAAAACTCAAATGAATTTAAAAAAAAAAAATAAAACAAGCCATTAACTTTTAATTACAATCTTTATGGTACGCAGACAAAACAAAAGAGTGTCTCAATGAAACGTGGTACATGCGCTTGGTGTTGTGCAACTTTTGCCGGTGTGTCTAATATGCGGCACCATGCTGCTGAGTTCTGCATTACTCGTGGGAAATTAAAACCACCAGCGCAACGCAGCCTCAAAGTTAACCTTTCACTCTGCAGACATGCACCTTACCTGGTACCAGTAACGGTAACGAACACTCATCCATCAGTGATTATAATATTGACAAACACAAATGCAGAGAACGATTTCAGTTGTGTGCGCGCACTTATGCACCAGAAGGATATGATGCATTTTATTGCTTGTCCAGGGGCGGAGCGTCCGAAATATTTTTACTCTGTTAAGCAGGAACATTAAATACGAGTAGAAATATGATTTTAAACTTCTATGAAATGATTGATTTACAGCTCAATTAAAACGGTGCGATTGGATGGGAAATCTGGTATGGTTTTGCGATATAGTTTCTCAGCGTGATGCCTTTCCATTTGTGGGCTGCTAATAAACATCTAGTTTGGTGTTGAAGTATATTTAGTGAAACGAAATAAACTAGTGTTGACGAAACCAACAAAACTGTGTCTGGTAGCAACTGGTAGCTTAAAGACCTTTTAAGGACAACAGAGTGATTTTAAATGTGACACATTTGAAAGTATTCTCCGTTTGATTGACATTGGCGGCAGTGTTTGTTTGTTTTTGTCTTTAATAAATAAACGATAGGTACGTGGGAAATGTGAGTTTTGTTTATGCCGATAAAAGGCGATACGAGGAGAGGAGGGAATAGTAAATACTATATGTTTGTAGCATGTGTCTTCGTTAGTTCGTAGGAAGACAATTTTGACAAATAAATATAATTCTAACCTCGAAATGATACGCGTCAAATTTTGTAATTTTGTTTTTTTGAAAAGAGTGAATTTTTTCTTAAATTTCATGTTTCTTAGACATTATGTTATAGCTAGATAATGTCTAAGAAATTTTAACTTGATATATACTCCTCTTGGAAAAAAATGGTTGGGAAGTAGTTTGCTCATTTTAGTTGCGGTCGTAAAAGCAATGTCCTGTCAAACATTTTCTACATTCAAGATGGATCTCCTCAAGGATCAGTGCTAAGTCCTGTACTTTACAATGTATACACCTCTGATTTCCCTCATCTGGATAGCTGTGATTTTGTGCTTTTTGCAGATGATACCTGTATATTTACGTCAAATGAAATTGGTCTTAATATTGAAACTAATCATCAATCTGCCTTAAATACAGTCTAAGCATACTAATAGGACTACCGGTTAAAATGCCGTTGTTGCAGACAACTTCATATCTATTACTCTGAGGTGAATTTTGACCATGACAGCTGTCACATCAGAAACTTCATGTCTAGTCTAGGTTATTGGTCATTAGTGAAAATACACGAGTTTTTGTAAAGCCGTAAAATGTCTACATTCGTGCCATCAAAACAACATTTGCGGGAAGTTTTAATATGCTTCTTTCATTTAAAGAAAAAAGCAACCGCATCAATTGCTTACCGAAGCTTACCCGGGCTATACTATAGACGTTATAATGTATCAGTGGTGGTTTAAGCGGTTCAAAGATGGTGATTTCGACACCGAAGACAAAGAATGCCCCGGCCAGGTGAAAAAGTTTGAAGACCATGAATTGGAGGCATTGCTCGATCAAGATCCGTCACAGGCGGAAGAAGAACTTGCAAAATAACTTGGCGTCGCTCAGCAAACCATTTCCGATCGTTTGAAAGCAATGGGAATGATCCGAAAGGTAGGACATTGGGTGCCATATGAATTCAAGCCACGAGACGTCGAACGCCGATTTTGCATGTCCGAAATGCTGCTTGAACGCCACAAAAAGAAGTCTTTTTTGCATCGAATCGTCACTGGTGATGAAAAATGGGTACATTACGATAATCCAAAACGTCGGGCAACATATGGATACCCCGGACATGCCTCAACAGACCTTGCGCTATCCGACTACTATCTCTTCCGATCGATGCAATATGGCCTGGCTGACCAGCACTTCCGTCATTTCGATGATGTTAAAAAATGGATCGATTCGTGAATTTTTCAGAATGGATATCCATGAATTGCCAGAAAAATGGGAAAAATGTGTGGCTAGCGATGGGCAATACTTTGAATATAGAATATTTATCTATTTTTCCTCAACAAAGCATCGATTTTTGAAAAAAAAAAAAACGACATTATCAACCGGTAGTCCAAAGTGATCTCACCAGACTCCGCACATTCAACCCCAAGGAAAAAAAATCAACACACAACCGATGATCACAATCCATGCCTGTGTCGTTTTCTTTTGTCTTAAAACAGAAAAAAACTTCGGCATTGTGAAATGACAAGATCCTAAAAGAAAGCAAGGTTAACTACTCCGCCACAACTGTCGAAAAAAATTGAGTCACCTTTATTAAATACTGGCTTTTTTTTGTAGGAATTGGTAAGCCTATTTATCGGAGGAATGTTGTTTCACATGTCGTCAATCAGATGTACATGCGATTCTAAGACATGATCTACGCTTCTCCAAAAATTGCTTGAGATCTTTTCATATGTTTGCACCATTAAATGTAACGCCTTCTTTACCGCGGTTTCACCCAGATGTTTATTCGCAGTGAAGCGTTGATGTCCATGTTTCAGTCCCCCAAATTGTTCTCCCGGGAATCTTCTAGATGAATATCCCTGTACAGTCCGATCTGATCTTCAACGAAACTCCTCCCTTACATTGCATTAGCATCGAATCCGAATATCACTCGGAGAGATTTTTCTCTCGATCCGCCTCATTCATTTCATTTTAATGTATTTTTATTTTTCTCAATTCATTTTCTTACTATATATGCTAGACAAAAAAAGGTTAAAGCTAGCTTAAGTAACTTTACTATTTACAAACTAACTTACCGGCCCTCTGCGGGCTCTCTAAGCTAAACCTAACAATTAAAAAGACGTCTTTCGACTACTGAACATTAATTTTTATGAAAAATATACAACTAATAATAAGGAAAACTAAGAAAATACTAATAATTGTGAAAAAACTTAGTGAAAACTCTCGATCCGCCTTTGATAGGGTCCATTCGACTATGCACAATATGGATGATCGGAGTAAGGACAAAATTGAAGCTACATCGGTCTTATTTGTCAACGCAAAATTTGCCGACTGTTTGCCAGCTCTTTCTGTCACTCTTATTATTAAGCTCTCAAGGAAATATGGCTTAGCTCACATTGCACAGAGCGAGCAGAAGAATAAATATACGAATTGAAAGAGACTCTGGTTTCAAACTAAGATGTGTCCGAATTGAGATGGAGACTTTGATATCGACTTATTTGCATTCGCTTAGTTCGAAGTATTGTTTTTGAAATTATTCGATATTGATTGTTTCATATACCTGAAGTCAAAGCATACAACATCATTTATTATTTATTAATTTTACTACACGAACTTGTCACGCCGATACAATAATCAATAAAGAAAGGTTACCCAATTGGTCTATCACTGGTGGACTCGACGAATTTCGAAAATTTTGCAAGAGTTTAAAATTTACTCTAGGATTAGAATCTGCGAAGCCGTTAAATATTCATGTCGCTGGTAAGATTTCTGGAAAATCGATACTCCGTTACGAAGTGCGTGTTTATAGAGACTTTTTTAACATTAAATGTATCAGTGAGAATTTAATCAACCTTAGTGGGGGAGTGCGTATTCTAGGGACCGATGGGACAAGTTTGCAGCAATGTCATAACTTAGCATTGGTAAGCTTTTCTGTATACTACTGTGTCCAAAAAATAAGGTGACATATGAATTTAAACTGCGCGCGTCGAAGGATTTGGAAATTTTTCTTTCTTTTTAGGTTGGTAGTACTGTCAGTTACATCTTTGTGAAATTTCATGTCAAAATATATTCATAGTGTTTGAGATACGCGTCGTTTTGTGAGCTGCTAATAGTGAGTTTTTCGTTTTTTGCGATGTCGAAATTTATTGAGCAAAGAATTTGCATTAAATTTTGTTTGCGGAATCAATTTTCTACTGCGAATACGTTGAGGATGGTGCAGAAAGCCTTTGATTATGAGGCTATGTCTAAAAAAAAATGTTTACAAGTGGTATAGTGGTTTCCAAGCCGGCCGTGAACGTGTCGAAGACGAAGAGCGTTCTGGGCGACCATTAACCTCAACCGTGAAGCTCACGTCCAACAAATCAAAGATTTCGTGTTGAAAAACCATCGATTAACGAAACGATCAGAGACCTTGCTGATGAAGTTGGCTTATCGAAAGGCTCAGTCAATACCATTTTGAAGGATGCTTTGGGCCTCAAGCGCGTCAAATCTCGACTGGTACCGAAAACATTGAATTTTTTGGAAAAAAGGCGTCGCGTTGAAGTGTGTGAAACAATGCTTTCCGACTACCAGAATGTCATGAAATGCATTATAACTGGCGATGAGACTTGGATCTATGCTTACGTCCCCGAAACAACCGATCAATCGAGCGAATATCGTGCCAAAGGAGAGCTGAGACCGAAAAAACGGCACCAAATTCGCTCAAAAATCAAGGTCATGTTGACTGTTTTCTTCGATTATCGTGGTGTTGTGCTTTATGAATTCCTTCCAACCGGCCAAACAGTCAACAAGGAATATTATTTGAACGTTATGCGTCGTTTGCGTAACGCTATCCGCCTAAAAAGGCCGGAATTGTGGAAAGACAATTCTTGGTTTTTACACCACGATAATGCACCATCCCATACCGCACTCGTAATTCGTGATCATTTCGCCAAAAACTCAACCCATATCGTTCCGCAACCACCGTATTCACCTGATCTGGCGCCGTGCGATTTCTGGCTGTTCAACAAGCTCAAAAGACCGCTCCTGGGACACCGTTTTGATACGATAGAGGAGATTCAAGCCGCAGCGAAGACGGAACTGAAGGCCATCCCGGAAAGTGACTACAACCGTTGGCATAAGTGCATTGCATCGGGAGGGGATTACTTTGAAGGGGATGAAATTGATTTGGAAGAACAAATAAAGAATTTTCAAAATAAATACAATGTCACCTTATTTTTTGGACACAGTAGTAAATGCTTTCATACTCGACCTCATAATCGATTAAGCTTTTCGTTCGTCGCATTTAGAGTTGATAATGTTTTTACGCATTCACGAAATATGGCAGACAAGATCTTATTGGCGGGTCCCCCTTCTTTTAAATCGGATCTCAGAAGGTCAGTTTAAGCTTCTTTAAAAATAATTCTTTTGCTTAATATGGAATTGCTCGGGCAGGTGGAAATTTTGGATCAGTTGAAAATTCAGAGCTCTAAAGCCATATAACTACATTTTTCGTTTAAAAAATTGCCGCCGTATTTATTCTTATGTTATAATATGAGACGTGACCATAATTAAATACATCCACTATAGAACAAATTAATTGGTTTGCCCATAATGAGTACCAAATTTTTGTAACACTGTCTTCATCTCGAACCTCTTAAAGAATCAACAAAATTACGCTAATTTGACGTAGATTATATCATTAGAGAGCTCAGCGACAACGAGCTCGTCCAAGCCTCACAAAGAAGCTGAAGATTTTTATAAAAACAAGCTCACATAGTTAAATTTTTCAACATAGTATATATGAAGGCGGTGGGATGGCTACGAAAAACCAATAGGTAATTAATAACACTAATCATTTGCATCTGCTTAAGATTCAGTTTATTTTAAGATCTTCACAAATAAAATAGTAGGTGATATAAAGCCCGGCTGGTTTGTTTATTTAGGCGTTCGAGTTTGTTTTCGAACTTTTGTCCAAGAGGAATATTTGAATATCTCTTGTTAATTAGGCAAATTAGGGTCCAATGAAATTTGTTAATCTACTGATAGGAATTATAATTATTCGTCAGTTCCATAAGCAAAAAAAAAGCACACTCTTTATTCGAACTAGTGGAGCAGATTTTTTCCATAATGTCTACAGGATTTTACCAACTTTAAACAGCCACGACTCATGAGAATTAATTTTTGGGCTTATTTTTAAGTCTGACAATGACCCTAACATTTATAGACGCAAGGAATAAGTTTCAAGGCAAATTTTTGGGTCTTAAATCATCAAAAAGCCAGCTGTTCATCGATGGAATTTCTCTTGGATCCCCGACAAAAATGTTTCAAATATTTCAGTTGAATTCCAATAAAACATAACACACATGAAACAGATACAAAAAAATCATTCATAGCATTGAACACGATCGAAAGAATGGGATTGTTTGACACCATAAGCAGCCGCTACATGGTATCCAAATTCCACAGGTGCATTCAATGAGTCCACAATTCTGGGAGCGACTGCATTAACACTTGCGAGAAGCATTGTCTTACTAATGCAGTAACAATGATTGAACACAATATCCGAAAATGAAGTGGTTGTAGTCACGAATATACATTGGGTTCTGTACACCATGAGTGGTCCTCGTTGCTCATTCTTAAAATCATTGATGTCTTACCAAATTTCTGGGGCGTTATGTGAGGAATGTCGTTTTTCGATAGGAAAATTTGAAGCGCTCAGGTAGAAGTGTGTGTGAAAATTCGTCAGCTCAATTTTTTTTTCGTTTCAACCAAGACTTGAATGCATTTTGTGGATAAAGAAACAAGAAATCAAATGCATCTTTGTTTATGGTATGCTTTTGCTCTTCTAATTTTTTTGGGACCCGAATTAATTTTATACAGAGATGAAGTGGTCCAACATTTATTTGCTTGCCGTTTAAACTAAACTCAGGAGTATTTTGGTTTCAATTGCTCCACGGGTGTAGCCCAAATCGTGACGAAGAATTTGATATGATATTCGACATTGGATGATATGCAAGAAACTTGTGTCTTGGAAGATCATCACTTTGCTATTCTGTGTTACAGAGGATTTGAACCTGTGATCTAACAAATGATCCAAAGGAAAGTCAAGCGTTAAATTAGCTTTCATTGTCGAAATTTGAAATATGCAAAGGAAAATCACAGGTTGTCAAAAATCGTGGCCTGGAAAGGAAAAATTGTAGGATTCAAAATTTACATTTTCAGGAATTGGGAAATAAATAAAATCAGTGGCCACAGACCATAACCACTTAACTCGAGTTATGACGAAATTAAGTCATTTTCCAAAACAACCTAACCCAAAAGCAAAAATATATTTCATAACGGCTTTTTCATAACTTAAGCTAAGTTCTTTGTAATTTGTTTTGCTATACAGACATATCTTTAGATACACTATTTTTGTTCTGCATTTTTCAAACAAATGAATCAAAAATAAATACATAAGCCAAGTTAAGAAATCGAAGGTTGGCCCATAATCAAAAACTGTATTTTTTATTTATTTAATTTCTCAAAATAAAACAATTATTTAATTTTCCTAACTTGGGTTCGGCTGTTATTGAAAATTATAGTTCAGTTTGTTGGTAATTTTTTTTAGGTTGTTATGGCAAACCAGACTATGGTTGTTTGAAAATCATTAATCGAGTTAGGACATTCTTCTGTTTTCGATTTTTTAAAATCACAAATCTAAACTGTCTTAGGCTTTTCATGTTTGTTTAACTCAAACATTTTCAAAACCATGTGTCTTTACCTAAAGGCACCGAAAGTAGACACATGTTCTTCTTGCGATACCTACGCTTCAAAGATCAAAGTAACCGAATCCGCGGACGGGAAGCTCAAAATTTAGAAATCACAATTACGTTTTTCTTACGTTTACGTTTTTCAAAAGCTCAAACTGCTCTCCTGAAAAGTAGGCAAAATAGACTTTAGCGGCTTTGGCTTGTGGCCACTGAAATATCTATCCGATTTCACTTTTGCGGAATTTCAATGCACGAGATTTTGAACTTATATTTGTTTTTTTAATGCCTTCAATCGTTGGCAACTGTTGGTGAATTCCGTATATTTTTAAAAGATAGTATTTTCAAGAATGAAAAACCAGAAAACATATGAATCGTTAGTATAGTAAATAACTTATGCAAAAACTTGATTGGGGTGGAATTTGTAACCATAAATTTATATTCATGTTCGCTTTGGTTAGGCCCGAAAGGGATCACTTAATTCCGACGAAGGTTTTTCTGTTGTCAATCCCTGTAGTCGGAAAACTTGAAACCACACACTGAATTCGACGCATAATGTTTTTTTTAACTCGTGGTTTTTTCATTCGATTTAGGTGTTTCTGGATTGTTCATTGTCTTAGTCCTTCACTTTCGTATCGATAAACCTAAATTGATTTAGGAACTTTTCATTTTTATCTGCCTTTTCAATTGAAGAACTTGGGACGTGGAAAAATTGTCTTCACAAATTTGAATACTGGACTTGATGCTCATCCGCCCAAAGCACGTATCTTTGAGTCAGAGCTTGAGGGAGACTTTGTCCCTGGAGTGCCATATTTCATGTGATTACTTTTAATTTTTTTAAGGGAAACGAGTAACCAAAATGGCGGCCGTCGCAGCTCCTCGAAAACGGGTCTTCAAACTGCGAGAGATAAACGGCTGAAACAAACAAACAACAAAAATTCGGAAAATGGCGGTAATTTAGAAAAAAATTCGAATTTTCTCGTTTTTGAAAAAAAAATCGATCCGTTATTCCGTGAATATTTTCTGAGTATGCTCTCAAAATTTCAGGATATGTTAATTACAGCGGTCAGGAGAATGTCAGCCATTTTTAAAAACTTGTTTTTGAGAATAACGCGTTTAAAGTTTTGTTATGCGTTTATTATTATCGCCAATCGGCAATGCCTTGTCCATAAAGGCATCCCTCCTCTGCTAATGCTGAGCCGCTAAAATCTCCAGCTGCTGAATCCTGGCCTTTTTTACTGCGTCGGTCACCTGCCTCTCCCTGCGCTCGATCCTTGTTTTGTCCCGTGAGTGATCAGAGCACGTTGACGGTGTCAATTTCAAACGGGTTTAGAATATTGTAAACGTTCGAAATCCGGGAAACAATTCAACAGATTTATTTCTACTTAAATGTGGATTAAGAATCCGTGATAAATAAAAATGATTTTTTTTAAATTTCAAGCACAAAGTCTCCCTTAAACTGCAAATAGGCAACTGAACATAATGGAGTGCCGGCCACAGTTCTTATCATATATGCGCTGAAAATAATACCAACGAGTTTCTTTTATATCGTGTGAGTAAAAATCATTTTCTTAATGTTAGTAAGCCTCACGAGTTCAAGAGAATCAACGTTATTGTGCCTACAGCTTGAGCTGGCTTTCAATTATAAAATTACTGTCTTCGAGCACCTTAGTTGATTGAGACATCGAGCATTCGGTCGTGTACGGTACCCACTCCCACCTTAATAAGCCCATGATACGGGTCTCTAAGAATTGCCTTTCAATCTTATTTGCATGCGTAACTCTCGTTTTGAATAAAGTTTTCTCGGCAGATTGTAGCGAAGCCGAATACATAGTTAACTTAAGAAGGTAACAATCCTTCCTCTATTGCTAGTTTTTTCTATAAGAAGCTCCAAACACGCGATTTCGAACACCTTTTGCTCAAGTTGGTGCCGATTGTCATTCGTTTAACTATGCGATAATGTTACATGTGAGTTCTCTTTAACACAAAGCTTACGTTCATATTTACATATTTTTATTCCAACGATCTAATTACATATGTATCTCAGATTTTTTATCTAATTATGCGTTCGTACTTTTATTTCAAAACCCCACCCAGTTGTTTCCTCGTCTGTGATGGAGTTCTTGTGCATATTTTACAGGTTTTACTCATGCAATCGCAAGTTGTGGAAACTTAACTCTGGCGCCACAATAGATTGGAATCATTGAATTGGAAAATTTTCTCACAACGCTTTTGCGTGTTTTCCTTTTACGGTGCTATGCGTTTTCAATCTTAATGGAGGGTTGTGAGTTCTGTTTCAGTTTATATGTGTAATCTCAGAGAAAAGTATGAAAAGAAAAATGTTCAATCAATCGCATACATTTTCTTCACACTTCAACTTAAGCTATTTTTGGTTTGTTCACTTTGCGGATCATTTGTTTATTCTGGCCTGTGTCGACAGATTTTATGCCAGATATGATTAATCAAGTTGATAATACGCTTCCAATGCCAATTGGATTAACCCAATTGCAAATGACTTTTAGAATTATTTGCATCAACGCGTCTCGAAATAATATGAAGCGTTTGACTTGACGTCTTTAACGATAAAAAAAGAAAAATGCAATTGAAAATGCACATTTGAGTGTGAAGGCCAAATGACACTTAATTTGCATTCTGACTAGAATTTTCAAAAATATTAATAAATGGGTGTGAATATATATTTATATGTCTGAACACATAATTCAGAAAATGCTTCCATTTTAAGGTCAATTGCATGTCAAATGGCTACATTGATTTTGTAAATTTTTATTTTTTTTAAGGGTTCCGTACCCAAAGAGTGTCAACGGACACTCGCTGTCCGTACATTTGTCACAGGGAGGCATGGCACCGTAACATTTAAAATTTTCGCAGAATGTGTTCACAAACAGTAAAAATTAAAAGGAGTCCCCACACAAAAAACGTGCTTTTGAAAAAAATCGCAACTCAAATAAAAATAAGAAACAAAATAGTCCTTTCTAGCAATGAGTGGCGCAAATCTACTAAGAGAAATTTCTACTGATATGATAGTTTTCCGCGTAGCGAAATATAGCGGAGTATTGCTATGGAGAAATTGAAGGAATTCTGAAAGGCTTTACTATTGAAAAAAATCTGTAAAACACCATTTTTTTTTGTTTGTTAAATGCAACGTTTATTTTCAATCGAAGCATTTGAACTAAGCTAAGGATGTTTGGAACAAGGCCAATTGTTCGGAGGCACGTAATTTTCGAGTACGTTTCCGTCTCACATTCGTCGCTTTTTGATTCAAATTTGCGAGTATATACTTTTAATTAAAATGCTAATGTTGAAAAAATTTAAGAAGCTCATGAGGAAACTACATAAGTTTTCAATCTGACAATAACCATGCTTCTATAAATGAAAAAGAATTATGTTAAACTACGATGGCAACTTTTGATCACCGACGTTTTAGTTTATCTTTATTTATGACAGATGCTATCGCGCAATTTGAAGCAGAAAGAAGCTGCAAGAACGAAAAATAACGGCCAAATGCGAGTTGGACGAGAACGAAGATTCCGTAGAAACTTCCATGTATATCCACGGTATTCGATTTTGAAGAATTTCCCCGTTTTCTTTCCTATTTAGTTTCGTCAAGGTTTTGATTAACTTGCGAGTATACTACACTTTTATCTTATTTTAAATTTCACATACACATCATTCTACTTTGCGTAAAATTAAGTTGTGATTTAAGAAAAAAAAATTGATGTAAGTACAAATTTATGGCTTTCGGATTTTTCAATTTTTCACTTTTCATATGTTTAAGTAAATAATCTTTCTGCTGAAAAACAATATTTTTTTAACATAAATTTAATTTATGTTAGAAAAGAAAACCCGACGTAACAATAAAAGACAAATACATATATAAATGTATGAATAAATAAATAAAAAAATAAATTAATCGGTATGATAAAAAAAATAAATAAATAAAATAAAATACATTTATCTACGAACGAAATCTAGGCCGCATACGAAAATATTTTAAACTCAAATTTTAAATAATTACTTTAATTAGCTTTTATTTTGAACAAGCATTATTTTTTTGGAGTTATCACTTTATTCGTTTTTAATTGTTGGTTTTGTAATCTATTTTTGTAACAATAAAGTAAAGTAATAATAATTATAATAATCAATTTAACAAATAATACAAATTTCGATGAATTATTGCTATTATGTAATTTATAAATTTTATTTATGTAAAGTTATTCCGCGAAAGCCTTTACAAGGAAATAAATTATAAAAATAATAAAAATAAAATAATAAAATTTAATGTGAGAAAGAAAATTATAAAAGAATTCAATGGAAAAATACCGAATTAAGGACATCATTTTTTTTTTTTAAAATGAATTTGCTGACAATTTCCGGAGCAAGTTTAAGATAATTAATGTTAATGTATATCACTCAACCAAAAAATTTAATAATAGTGCAAAAAACCTGCATGGCTTTCAGAGATATAAACAGTAGCCAAGTGAGAGTTAACTCTCTCACCAAGGGGTTCCGCGCCTGTGCAACACTATGTTTCTTTAATTATAGAATTCTTATAGAATCACCCATAATTATGCAAAATTAAGTCAGATAAAATATAAGGTCCACATTAGGTTAAATATAATTCAAATAAGGACAAGAACTTCCAGATAGGAAATCCAAATTTTCAACCAATTTAGGATTTCAAACTAAACATGCAGACTTACTTCAATTTATTGACTTTGCAGTACAAGTAAGACTTCAGTCTTTTATAGTTCATAAAATGAAGGTTACGTAAACGGTTTTAGATAAATTAAGATAAGCTTATGATAAAAAGATCAAATGATGTAAAATAAAATAAAATATAAATTATTAAAAAATTATGTTCGATGAGGGAAAGTGAAGTTGATAAAAAGTTATAGAAGGTTAATAGAAGAAGTAAAAGAAAGAATGATTGCTATTATTTATTTAAAGTAGTTAAGAGCGGCCTTCTTCGTTTGCTACTCCTATTATTTGTTTAATATTTGAAGGCAGCGAGTTCCAGAATCTGGTAGCAGAAACAAAAAATAGTCGAGACGAATTAAAATATTTAGTGGTTGGAGTTATAATGTTAAGTGTTTTTGCAGATTGGAAAAACGCAGTTTTTCAAAATGATATATTATGGTTTTTGTTAATTCTATGCACGAATATGCAGGACCTCATGATATGAGGATCAATTGAGTTTTTGTTGGATTAAGAGTCAGTCCATTGTTTATGGGCCAAATATACTACTGTGTCCAAAAAATAAGGTGACATTGTATTTATTTTGAAAATTCTTTATTTATTCTTCCAAATCAATTTCATCCCCTTCAAAGTAATTCCCTCCCGATGCAATGCACTTATGCCAACGGAAACACTGGTTGTAGTCACTTTCCGGGATGGCCTTCAGTTCCGTCTTCGCTGCGGCTTGAATCTCCTCTATCGTATCAAAACGGTGTCCCCGGTCAAATAATATTCTTTGTTGACTGTTTGGCCGGTTGGAAGGAATTCATAAAGCACAACACCACGATAATCGAAGAAAACAGTCAACATGACCTTGATTTTTGAGCGACTTTGGCGCGGTTTTTTTGGTCTCGGCTCTCCTTTGGCACGATATTCGCTCGATTGATCGGTTGTTTCGGGGTCGTAAGCATAGATCCAAGTCTCATCGCCAGTTATAATGCGTTTCATGACATCCTGGTAGTCGGAAAGCATTGTTTCAAACACTTCAACGCGACGCATTTTTTCCAAAAAATTCAATGTTTTCGGTACCAGTCGAGATTTGACGCGCTTGAGACCCAAAGCATCCTTCAAAATGGTATTGACTGAGCCTTTCGATAAGCCAACTTCATCAGCAAGGTCTCTAATCGTTAATCGATGGTTTTTCAACAACAAATCGTTGATTTGTTGGACGTGAGCTTCATCGGTTGAGGTTGATGGTCGCCCAGAACGCTCTTCGTCTTCGACACGTTCACGGCCGGCTTGGAAGTCACTATACCACTTGTAAACATTTTTTTTAGACATAACCTTATCATCAAAGGCTTTCTGCACCATCCTCAACGTATCCGCAGCAGAAAATTGATTCCGCAAACAAAATTTAATGCAAATTCTTTGCTCAATAAATTTCGACATCGCAAAAAACGAAAAACTCACTTTTAGCAGCTCACAGAACGACGCGTATCTCAAACACTATGAATATATTTTGACATGAAATTTCACAAAGATGTCACTGACAGTACTACCAACCTAAAAAGAAAGAAAAATTTCCAAATCCTTCGACACGCGCAGTTTTAATTCATATTATTTTTTGGACACAGTAGTATATATTTGAAAGATTCTCATTTACAAGGAAAGCAAGTTCTTCAAAAAGACCAATGAGTTTCGACAGGTAAATTTGACCGTCATCAGCATAGAGCTTTTGTTTGTTCATCATTTATGAACAAACAAAAAGGAATGGTACCTAAGATAGAGCCCTGTGGTACTGCATCAGAGAGCCTCGTGAAAGTAGAGGAGCCGTTTGCTGTCACATCCCTTTAGTACAGTCTAGAAAAAGACGTACGGATCTTTCATTGTACCCAAAATATAGCATAAGCTTTTTGCACAAAATGCCATGGTTCACCCTGGTAAAAAGTCTAGCAAGAAAAAGACTGTCGCATCTCCCATGTCATAGTGAATTCGTATGTCGTCAAAAATTTTAACCATGGCTGTTGCACAACTATGTTTTGTACGAAAGCCAGATTGCACTAATGACAGTTAGTTGTCTCGTTCAATGTGAACAATGATCTGCTTAGCCCAAACGTTTTCAGAGACCTTTGCTAAACATGGTAATATGCTAATTGGGCGAAAGTCTGTAGATGAAGAGGGATGCATTTTTTTGGGCACTTGCCTGACCTTTTCAAGTTTCCATATATCAGGAAAAGACGAAATGTGTGAATCTATGATTCTTAAACTTTTTGTTGTTAAATTCATGCAAGCAACTCATCTCAAACTTAGTGAAAATTCGTTCAGAATTCGTTGATGAATTGTAATAATAAATTTCTCACATTAACGCGTGTCACAACCTTGTATGTGATTTGTTATCGCAACTAAAGACATTGATTATTATCGTATTTTCTTGAAAAGATATTATCAAACACAATTGTATCGTGTGATTCTCGAGCATGTTTTAGTAATCAACGTATTCCAGAAATTGTTTTGAAAACTGGATTGAAGAAGCTTGAAAAATAATAAAAAAATGTATCGAAACATTATTCGCTGTGTGCTTTAAAAGCGTAATCAATAATTCTGTGAAAATTGCAAACGTTTACCTTTAACTATTAAGGAGATATAGCTCTGTGTCAGATGGATGGACAGACGGACAGCGAAGGCTTGGTAACAGGGTTCCTTTGGACCTTCTGTGAACGGTACCCTAAAAGCACAAACACATAACTACCAATTTGTCAACAAATATGCATAATAAATGTCGTCATTAAAACTATCATGTCCTCTTTATGTTCGTAAATTGTAGGGAAGCTTTCGACAAGAGTATGAATTTCGGATAAAATAAAAGTAAAAGAGAACTAAACGTTAAATTGAACAATGCAGGTACATTTATGGCAACGTTAGAGTGTCGAATAATGGAATACCACAAGGGACAGAACTGAGCCTTCACTTATTAGTTCTTCCGAAATTTGAGCACAGTCAGGGAATACGTTTATAAGATAACCAAATTAGTGAGATGCTGTGATGTTAACCGTCAAATACCAAACAATACAGAAATCTTTTTAGAAAACAATAATTGCAATGGTTCATCTACGCAACAGAACATAGAACTGGTCCATAAATAAAATTAACTGCGAATACCAATCAACAGCTTCTTCAGATGTAATCACGGTATTAATAAATTGAGGACAGACTGACGGTAAGTGAGTAAGAAAGTTGTACACTTCTTAAATAATTCTAAAAAATTTCTTTTTTTTTATTTTGTTAAAATTTGGTGAGGGTTTTGTTTGTACGATTGAATAAATAAGTTATTGCAATTTAACTAAAGATCTTTATTAAATGTCAGTTCATAAAACAATTTCAAAAAATAGATAAATTAATACAATAATCCGAAAAGATGTGGCCTAGTTCTATCTCAACTCTAAAAATCCACACGTAGTCATAAAGAAACCAGCGTATACTGAACTTGCGACTTATTGGTGTGGCTTTTAGAATATAGACAATATTGGCCATTCGATAATCGTGTTATCGTTTTGGCCATGTTGATTGGCCATTTGAATAAATTATTTCTAATAATTAATGGGAAGGATTACTACTTTCAACAATGTTACATTCATACTTTACTGCAAAATATTTACTGAATCAGCATTCATTCCAGGAATAACGAGTTAAGCCTTATTTATGCATCAAATGATCCAGCAGCTTTATAAGGAAAGGTCCCTATGACAATTATGCCCCACACAGACTGACCCTATGGCTACAAGTCTCTTAATTCCATGCAGATATCCACCTAAACACAAGTATGCCATAATTGCAGCGAAAAGAACAGTTCTCGGTCTTGAGACCCAGATACTTACTATATTCAAATTCCGTTACTCTGGGTTATCCCAGGAAACATACGAGTAACAGCACAATGCTCGATCAAGCGCACTCGACCATAGTGTAGAAGTCATCTGGCCTAGAGTCAAACCAGCAGCAGGACAACTCAAACACTCTTCCATAACTGGACACTGGAGAGAGAGTGCACTGGCGAAGGTCCACACCAGTACAAAATGCCAAAGCCACGATGCAAGCAAAAGTTAACTATCGATTGTGGTGCGCGACCCACACGCTAATCTTTTACACATTTACATTTACTGTGCCCATTGGGAGAAGGATTTTATTTTTTACTGGAGTGTATAAGGCACGATGGGCCACTATTGTTTGTCATTGAACAATAACATTGTAGCCGCGCCGATTTTAATAATCCGTGACGGGGGCATACAATTCTTTGAATGTGAATGCTATCCAAGGTAGACCATCGCTATGGTTGGTCATTGTTGCGAATTTCCAGTTGGAGCATCGTATCCGCTAGCCGTGGGGAAATTATGAATTATTTATAATGTAGTCGGACCATCCTAGACCTAGCCTAACTGAATTATGTGTTAGGAGGAACTCGGAAGGTGAACGGCATAGTTAAGACAAATTGTGGCTATTATTTCGGCCAGGTTCAAATTCTTTCTTTCCTTTGAAGTTTATTTTGGGAGGAAGATTTTAATCTATTTAAATACAAAGTTGCACGTTGAGATTAAAGTCCAAGCATGCAATAATGGAATGCATTTTCCACGGTTCGGTAAAATTACATGATTATTTTGATGGATTTTTGGACTTAAAACAATTATTTTTATATTTTTACTTTTTGTATTACTTGTTTAAAAAAAAAACAAGCTGGAGTTCCAATGATCATGTTGTCAAAATAATAGTTTGTGCAGATGATTTGCATTTCTGCTTGAAGAAAACTTCCAAAACAAAGCAAATTGCACATGCAAATAAAATACTTCGAATTAGGCGAATGCAAATAAGTCAATATAATGCTGGAAGAAATTTGGAAGAAAAATTCTGTTCGATATACGTGCCATCAGGGAAATTCGCCGAAGAAACAAACGAGATGCGGACTACAGATTAATGAGTTAAACATATGCTGCTGTCAATGAGGCACATGAGATATTATGGGTGTTATGTGGAAAAGGTTTTAGTTTTCCATTTCTCTTCAATATGTTCTTTTTCACTTCCCCTTATCAAGCTTATTGAGCTTGAAGCACTTTTGCGTTGTTGGAGCAACCCCCCTTAATTAATTAGCTTGGAACAGATGGGGCGTTCAAAGCTCCAGAGATTGACGACCAGGGTTCTTTTCCCGGGCTCGGCTCTTCTTATGAATGTTAGGTATGAAGGGCAATCCTTTGGTGTGGAAGAGTGAAGAGAGGTTAGGAAGGGATATCTTGAATATTGGGCCTGCAGAGGGGGTGGGGGATCCTGCTTGTGCAAGTGCTTGAGACCACATAAGAACCGTGCGACGGCGATCAGGCCGTAGGTCTAGTATATAGGGAGAGAACAAAAAAAAATAGAAAATAGGAAGATTATGAGGTTCGGCTTAGCTTCAAGGGACATTTGGTTGAGAACAGCGGAGCAACCCAGTCGTGAATATCTAGTATTTTAATAAGCCAAAGGCAAGTGTTGATTTATAAGGATTATTTATCCTTTGTCTTAGAGGTCCATAGGTAAGATCTCCTCATTTTTTCCTGATTTATTTGACCCCTTCTCTATCCCCAACTGAAACGATTTTCCCCTGTGGTTGGAGGCCCGGGTCCGCAGAAGCGAGTTGCCGAACGCGGAACACCAACCAACGTTGAGCACCTTCGGCCGCATCGGGGACTTACAACAAGAGAGGGTCATCCTGAAAGATAACCATAAATAAGGGTGGCGAAATATCAAAAAATAGAATCAAAGCTAATCAGATAAACGTATAGTCGTTCAGACGTGGCCTTGAACTAAATAAATAGACAACCGATTTTTAAGTCGAGCTTGGTCGCGCGGGTTGACTCATTGGCACGGCAGTGTGTGCAGGTTCGAGTCCATCGGTCCCGGATTTTTGTGTTTTTATTTTCATTATTTCCTCTTAGTGTAGGATAGTCCTTAAGACAAATGAATTGTGACCTGTTAAGCTAAGTAATTAAGAATGTGTAATAAGCATTGTGATTTTTTTGGAGTTTGAGGAAGTCGAGGATATAATTAGCGAGACTCACATCTATTTCATGATTTAAGTTGTGATTTAACCTATGGGAGGGCAATAGCGTGGCGCCCATTTGCCGAGCAACCTCCCGTAATTTGTCGCGGAGTGAATAAAATCGGCGATAACAGCTATTGAAAACAAATGAATTAGATTAGAGTTAGCAAGCAGGAGACTGTTTCTAAAAATTATGAAGAGAATCGGGGACAGAATGGAGCCGTGTGGAAGACCAGCATTTACATGGTGAATTGATTCATCGATATAACAAGCGCAATAATCTTTCGCCTGAAAGATGCAGGGAGTGCATCCATATTTGGTAGGATATGCCAAGAAATTGCCAGTGGATATTTTGCCACGAAAACAGTACTGCTTGTCATTTAAAAGTTTCCGTGTTTCGAGGCATTTTACAGTCTAACGATTTATCATTATTTCCATGATACTAAGCAATATGGGACGTCATCGTCAGTGCAATGGGTTTATAGTTGAAGGATGGAGAAGATTCGCCTTTTTATGGGAACGTGTTGGGCAAATCCTGTTTTCTTTCTATTCGGGAAGTGACCAACAGAAAATGGCAGATGAAAAAGCGAACGCAGTGGTTTTGCCAACGCGGAGGAATGCCTCTTCCTGATGGTAAGTTAATAATGGGGGGAAACCATCAACATAAGCGGATTGCTGAATGTCAAGATCGTTGAGTACTTTTGCTGCCTGGAACAGTTTGAAAATACGTAGATACGTCCTATTTGACGCGGTCGAGTACGAGAGGAAGCAAAGCATGCTCTGAGAGTCTAAAGTTGGCATCAAATTCGTACACAGAGCTGGCAGTTAGAATGACATTATATAAGAGATTAGGGATAGAGGATGAGACACTTTTTTAAAATGTTTCACGAACGACTAAAAACTATGACATTGTAGCATTTTTTGTCTCAGTTTTTGTTCGCGGATAAATTCTACACAACGAATTTTGTCATAACTATTATTTCGTTCTAAGATGGATTGGTTTTGTAGCTACCAAAACTCAACCCTCTCAAACTGATAGCTTCTTTACAGCTGGAGTCTCACCACGAGTTTGCCCATGGTCAAGCGTTACTTGTTACTCTGTGATGGATGAGGTTTTTCAAATCAAACAGAATATTAAAGCATATCGATCAGTTACAACTACTATAGAAATTATTAAGGCCGTCAAAATCTTCTTTCTCGCATTTCCAAATTACTCTCTTAAGTTCTTTATCTGTTTGGTTCTTGTACCAGAAATTAGCCGAAATGACACAGAGGTCCGGCGAGCCTAGAGGCGATAACTCATCTATGGTATGCCATATTTATCAACGTGAGAGGTAAGAATCAAGTCTAGTGTGCTGGCAGTGTGACAATCAATGTCTGAAATTTGCGTGGGATCATTTATAAGCTTGATTGAATTTTTTACCGCAGGCAAAATTTCGACAATTTTTGCTTCCATTAGTTATTCCCGAAAAATAGGTTTTTGCTCAAGCAATGTGTCCTCAGGGTGGCATTTATGAAGCAGTTAAGTTTTGTTTGAACAAAAAATTTTAAATGTGCCACCCAACATACCCGACCCACACCCAAAGAATGAGGCATTTAAGTTCTCAATTGGGACTATTAAAGCAGAGTCCAACCGGCTGTTTTTGCCACTCAAAAAGGAGACAGTTGTTGCCTTTTTGTTGGATAGTCAGAAGGCATTCGACAGCGTCTGAATCAATAGCCTCATCTTCAAGCTGTTGAAAACGATCCTCAGTTCTCTAACAAATAGGTTCTTTTTTGTTCAAATCCTCGATGCTTCTTCATCCATGAAGCCCATTAGATAGGGTGTCCAGCAAGGAGGAAGAACAGCAGAAAATCGGTCCCATGGAAAAAAGATTACCTCGGTCTTCTACAGGACTCTGGCGAAAACCGGACACCCTGTAATACTTCAGCAACGCGAAGTTGCATGATGATGCGTGCATGACGCCAATCTATATGTTCATCCTACAGCTTTCCGGGATGCTACTCGACAAATTAAAGGACCATCCAAATCGAGAGATCAGGAACATCAGCCAGCAGACCTAAGAGCCTGCGCTCAGGTACCTCAGCCCACGAGCAATCATAGACGAGAGATTCGAGGATATCGTAAATTCCTACGAGACATTGTTCTACGACAAGGCAGACAGATGCTACAACAGAGGTTAAGACCCTGTAATTAGATTTTAAATTTTAACTTTTTAAAAAAGAAATTATTATTCAAAAATTTTTTAAAATGTTTGGAAAATTGATTAAATTCAGCAATTAGATTAAGTCGCCATTATTATACTTTTAAAAAAAAAAAAAAAAAATTGTAAAATTTACAATTTATTGTTGAGCCGATAAAACTTTAACTCAGTTATAAGTCTAATTTTAAATCATGTTTATAAATAATTAAGACAATTAATTAAAATATCTGTTTTTGTCACTCACTTCTGTTACTTTTTCTCGAAAATACATCATATTTTCTATTAACGCATATATTTACATGACATCCTTAAACTCTGGGAGTTCTTTAAAAATGGCGAATTAAAATAAACACGACCAAAACCAAACTAATTTGCTTCAAGACAGCCTCATACAATGGTTCAGCCACCAAGTGCAAGAACTTTTCCTTTACCATATACAAGCAACTAACTCGTCCAATCGTGAGATATTGTTTCCCAACCTTCGAGCCAAAAGCACTTCAGTACTGCACAGATCTGCACAGACACCCGTTCCTTCTATAGTAATGAACTACTACTACTACAACACGGCAAACATGCCACCCCTAGAAAAGTAAATGCGCACTGTCCTCAAAGATGCGACGCAAAATCCCTTCCCACCCCAACTATATTATTAGTATTATATAGTATTAGTATTTTTCAATTTAAATATTTATTTTCTGAAGCCTTTATTTATTTATTTATATAAACAAGGTTACTATTTTTTAATTATACATTATTTGTTTTTTTTTTGGTTACTTAAATAAGTATTGTTTTTTTACATCAACAAATATTGTAAATAATTCAACAAATGTTTATATTGAAAGTTTTTCTCCAACTCAGTTTATTTTTGCAAATATGAATTAATCACGAAAATAAAAACAAAAAATATTCCCGACGGTTTTTTATAAAATAAAAATATACTCACCAATGGCTCAATCAATTTTTGTACGCCTTAAAGCTGGCGAAACTGGGTTGTATTGAATGACTTGCAATCGTACGCAGGATCCTGAAGCAAATTATAAGCTTAGACCACAACATGCGCCAATAAATCCGAGATAAAGATAAAATACAAACGATAAAAGATACTCGTTCGAGTCATAGGATGAACGCTAAAATCATTAAAATATTAGCTAAGCTGAAGTGGGTCCATTAGTAACTGGGTGGATAAAAAAGTGTTGAATTTAATCACTTAAAGTTTTGATGATGGTGGAATAAGATAAGAATAAAAGATTAGATGCTTAAGTACAGGAGAGATGAAATAATTCAATAACTTCATGATTTAGTTAACGCATTTTAAAAGAGGACGGTCTTCTGGGATACAAGAACCCTACGTTGAATGACACTCTCGCTTGAAGATTACGAAACAAACTTAAAAAGGAAATTTACCAGTAGGCCGCCATGTACTCCTCCTCACATCTTACTGACTGCTTCATAGTCTGTGCAAACCAACCAGGAACCCCATCTTATCTCAACCAACTGTCAATTTAACCAGACAACGCGACGGCAGTTCAGGTTTCTGGTGATGTTGTGCTGCGGTTAGGTAACTTCCAAATACCCACTTTTTCTTCGAATCGCACATACTCGTACTTCACCCATTCGGCCAGGCATCTATCCAAGCATCCGTCCAATGCTTTCCTATGTTTTTGCACAAACCTGTCCGATGCGGATAATTATATGTGCCAACGTTTTAATGAAGTCGCATTCACGAGATTAAGTTAATATCATTATTGGCGGTATTGTATTTAATGTTTAATAACCAAGTGTTCATAATCGCTAACGCAATACGCTTGTGCACACCGAGCAAATGCTGCTGGTCACGTATTCCTATTCGTATGCAGATACTTGAAGGCTTAGGGATGCAGAAAAATATGCGGAAATGCGTTGTTTTGAAAATGCTGTTATTAAATTTTGTTTCATTTGATTGATGGGTAATATTGTTAAGTCCAAGCTTGAGTGAAATGCGCATGAGTATCTCGAATATACAGGATATTTTCAAAGGGCAAACCAACTATAATTAATTAATATTAATATGTGGATGAAGGTGAGTTTAATGGAGGATGTGCGCACAACTTTATTTACACTTGAAACCCCTTTTGGTTCGTGTGAGACGCTTAATTTTTCCAACTGAATCGTGAGCGAGTGCGCAATTTAGTAACCACTGATTTTAGCTTTGTAAAGCCACAGCACATATAAAATGTTTATAAGGCTTAACATTTTATTTGAATCGCCTAGATAGGCATTAAAGTAATGTTTCTGCTTGGGGCGAATTTGGGCTTCATTAATGGAAGCCGGGTTAGAAGCGGTAAAGTTCTTCTTGATGCTGTTAACAAAACAAGAACTTTTTAACTTCCCATCAGGAAGTTCTTGTAATCGGTCCGATTTTCGAAATTTAAAATTTTTAAATTTCTCCACGTTTCGCGGTCCCAGTAGTCGGATTCCATTGTTTTTAAAAAGATGCCTGTGTGTGTGTGTGTCCGGTCAATTTAGTTTTCCAATAAAAAAAGTTCAAAATTAATTAAATTTATAGCTGACAGCTACCTTAACAGATAAAAATATATGCATAAAAATATACACTGCCGTTCATAAGTTTCCGGACAAATTCATATAAACATTCTTTTTTTTTTGTTCAATTTTAATTCCAAAAGTTTCGTCAATATTTTATGTTTATTTAGGCATTTGACTAAACTAAATAAGTAACTAACTAAGAGACTACCAAAAAGTTGTATAGTCTTTAGTATTTAGTTGAGGCCATTTCATACATTGATGTGCCCCTTTCTCTATTTCCTGATCCAAATATCCACGGAACTTCTTGGAAAATTGTTTCAGAAATGTGAATCATGTAAGTCTTTCCCATTTTTCAAGACTCAGAGTGACATCTGCAACACTGACACATGAAAATATCCTTAGAAAATAATGGAGCCGCCAGTTTTTTTGTTCAAAACCTGCTCGGCTGTAGCTTGACGCTTTATAGTTATAATATATTAGCAAAAAGAAGCTCATGGCGCAAATCACATGAGGCAATTGAATTTAAAGCAAAAGCATCGAGAGAAACCTAAATGACAAAGTTAAAACACATGGATAGCACTGCATTACTCGTATATTGCAAGGAAGACCATAACATCCGATTTAGTTTGTTTTCCACTGTTGTGGTTTCTTATCATGAACCCAATCCTAGAGGTCTTTCCAGATAATGACACAGAGATAAAAAAGTCCTTCGGAATCGGCGTGAAAAGTCCTACCAAAATCTGCAAAGAAAACTGGACTGAATGTGATCCTCTTTAAGCCATATATTTATCAGACAGAAAAAGATCCTTTGCTGAGCAGTTACCAGTCCGGAAGGAAGAGGTGGTGGAAATCTCTGGATTGAAACTATGTACTTTTGAACCCTTTCAAAATGGACATAAAGTTAATCATGCCTTAATATTCCGAGCAGTGGTTCATATCTTCCAAAGAAAAGAATTCAAACAAATTTGATTGATTAAAAATAATTCTAAAAATACATGAACTTGAGATAAGCAGTTGGTCCTCAAACTTTTAAAATATGAATCCCTATAAACAGAGTTCTTACAAAATGTAATACTTTTGAAACTAAGCTATTTAATATTTGATAATTCTGGCTGTCTGATTTATAACACTTTATTGAAGAAGTTGAAAAAGAACTGCCAAAAGCAAATACAAATTCAACTTCCAATGTTAAAGTTATTGAAATGAAATCGATTTTCGCAACTCTAAATTTAAAATATCTTATCTTCACTTGTTCACTTCACTTCTTAGAGGGATGACTGGTTAAGATTTTGGGTCGTTGGTCCTATATTACAGTCGAAAATGCTTTCATTGAGTCGTTTAATGCAAGCCATGGACAGCCAGCCAGCAAAAACAATTATGTCAAGGTTACACATCCCAAACCGAAAGCCTGCTAAATTCGAAATGGAAAAATATCATAGTAGAATTGCAGTCAATGCTGAGGACATGGAAGAACCAACAATGCCATCTACCTGACCTAGGCGAAGTACAGATAGCAAGATAGAACTTCTAAAAGCGGCGGCGAGGACTTAGTTGGGAGTATGCACCAACTCATCTGCAATACATGGTCAGAAGAAAGCATGCGAGATGAATGGAATCTCAGTATTGGTTGTCCAATCCTCAGGAAGGAAGCCAATTATTGAGGTATCAATCTCCTCAAAATTGCCTTTAACATCTTTTCCACCGTATGATGTGAACGTCTAAAGTAGTTCGACAACATCCTGATAGGTCCGTATTAATGTGGTTTTCGACCAGAAAAGTCCACCATAAACCAAATATTAACATAACGGCAGATCTTGGAAAAAACCCACGAGCCCCAAGTAAGTACGCACCACCTTTTCATCAATTTCAAGGTTGGTTTTGGTGTCTGTTTCGTACACGAGACGAGATTTATGAAGTCATGTCTAGGTTTGGCATCCCTGCCAAACTCGTACTTTTGTGCAGGATGGCGATGGAGAAATCAAGCTGCTCCATTGAGGTCGGAAAAAAAGACGTCATCGACCCACTTGATGTCAAACAACATTTTAGACAAGGTGATGCACTGTCATGCCATTTCTTCAACATCATACTTGGGACAACCTTGTCAATACCAGAGGGCAAAAAGAAACATATGCTACGATCAAGAGAAACCAAATCCGACGTCTGGGTCAGAACGTTCCCATAGACAGCTATAACTTTGAAGTAGTTAGGGCTTTGTCTATCTTGGCTCCGCTGTAAAAACAGATAATAACATCAGCGCTGAGATCAAACGAAGAATACCTCTGGCTATTAAAGCTAAGCCCTCTTTCTAAGAACGGAAGTGTCGCTCTATGAGACCAATATCATCCCCGTTCTACTTATGGTGCAGAAGCATGTACACTTTCAAAAGCGGATGAAGGCCCCGTTGTTTCGAGAGAAAAGTGTGATCTTTTGTCCCATCTGCATTGACGGTGAGTGGAGGAGAAGATTCAACAACCAATTGACTTAGCAAAAAGGATAAAATACCAATGCTACGTGGACTGTAACGCCACCTCAAGTTAATAATTAAATGATTAATGACCAAAAAAGTCCAACCAGCTAACATGTTTAAAAAAAACGGTAAAAATTAAATTATTTCTGCAGTCAAACCAAAAATCTAATTTTTTTTTAGTATCATAGAAAGGTAACTTAATCAGAAAAAAAGTATTTCCAAACTGAAATATGTTAATCTATCAAACTTTTCAATCTTGTGCACAATATTAGATAAATGTTATTAAATCAAAAACGATTATTTCCAAATTGTTGTCCTGAAATTGAAAAGAATACTTTCGTTAGTAGAATTAAAATTAATGTTGAATACTCAACTTTACCTTCATAGCAGCTAACCATTTCCCAATCTATCCCCATTTCAAGAAATATTTGTGATTTTAATTTTATAGAATTTTAACTGAACTAGATAAATATGCTAATCATTCAACTCAATTATTATATTCTCATACCTTATATTTCAACTTGAATTTGTTTTAATTTAGTTTTAATCTTTATATTTATATTTTTAATTTATTAATCTGATATGTTTTAATTCAATTTAACCAACGTATTCTTTACATCGCTAATCTTTCACAGATTTATAAGTATTTCTTACTGTGTTAGCATGTGCATAATAAGTGTACCCTTTAATCTATACTTTCGACGCAAATCGTATTTTATATGATTCAAAGATGCGAAAACAAATATAATCTTACGGGGAGCTAAAAAAAGAGTATCTTAAAGTTGATGTTGGGAGCAAATTAAATAGCACCTTAATGTTTTTTTTTATCATGAGATGGGAATCATTTTTATCATGGTATGGGGAGGTCTACTCGCACCCAAACCAATTTTTCCAACTGAATCGTGAGCGAGTGCGCAATTTAATAGCCACTGATTTTAGCTTTGTTAAGCCACAGCACATATAAAATGTTTATAAGGCTTAAAATTTTCCGATTTTCGGTCCGATTTTCGAAATTTAAAATTTTTACATTTCTCCACGTTTCGCGGTCCCAGAAAGATGCCTGTGTGTGTGTCTACGTACGTACGTATGGATTCTTTCGTACAGCCTAACTCGAGAACAAATCAAGCTATCGAAGCCAAATTGGTTTGGAAGTGTTTGTGCATAAAGATCACCTGAAAAGATTTTGGTTAAATTTCACAGGGTGGTTTGAATTTTATGACGGAAAAATTGTGAAAAAAAAGGAACAATTTGAATCCTTCAATTAAAATAAATTTAGGTTTCCAACAAAAACAGTTCAAAGTTAATTAAATTTATAGCTTACGCTACCTTATCAGATAAAAAAATATGCATAAATGTATACACTGCCGTTCATAAGTTTCCGGACAAATTAATATAAACATGCACAACGTCTGCAACACTGGCACATGAAAACATCCTTAGAAAATTATGAAGCTACCAGTTTTTTTGTTCAAAGCCTGCTCGGCTGTTGCTTGACGCTTTTTTATCGTATTATTATATTAGCAAAAAGAAGCTCATGGTGCAACTTACATGAGTCAATTGAATTCAAAGAAAGCTAAATGGCAAATTTAACGTCCGATATAGGTTGTTTACCACTGTTGTGGTTTCTTAACATGAACCCAATCATAGAGGTCTTTCCAGAAAATCACACATGGTTAAAAAAATCTCTCCAAATTGGCCTGGAAACAACTATCAAAATCTGCAGAGAAAACTGGAGTGAATGTGATCCTCTTAAAGCCATATATAAACCAGAAGAAAAAGATACTATGCTGAGCAGTTCACAGCTCAGAAGGAAGAGCGGATGGAAATCTCAGTACTGAAATTATGTACTTTTGAACCCTTTCAAAGGACATAAAGATAATCACGCCTTATTATTCCAAACAATTGTTAATGACTTCCAAAGAAAAGCAAACTAACAAATTTGACTGATTAGAAATGATTCCGAAAATACATGAAGTTGAGATAAGCGGCCTTTCAAAATGTTTATATAGAAACAATTTAAATTTTGCAAAAAGCAAAGCCTGGTCACAAATTTCCCTTTGCTCATTTCAAAACAACTTTTTAAAATTCTTTTCCATATAATAGGATTAGTAGTAGTAACTATTTGTAGGTGATGTTTCAGTGACAAATTTTATTTCCCAAAAAAGAAATACAGTTCCAGCTATGGTTGTCGAAAGAGCTTTAGATCTTGCTCGATATTTAGTTTGTGTCGCCATGCAACTGGCCCTCAAACTAAAAATATGAAAAAATATGAATACCTATAAACAGAGTTCTCACAAAATGTAATACTTTTGAAACTAGGCTAAATATGAACTTCCAATGCTAAAGTTTTTGAAATGATAACGAATTTCGCAACTCTAAATTTGAGCTAAATCTTCCAAACTTTTTATAGATCCGTATCAAATCATCCGTCCCAATTCGAGCTCTACCCACGGAATTCAATTGAAACCAAATACATCTGAGTTTCCCTAATCACTACAAAAATGTTTCGTTCTTCTCCTAATTCTTACACTCGTTCTGTGCGACTTGCATTGAAAGAGTATTCATAACCTCTTGAGAGGTTCTTCACGTCGAGTTGGATACTATAAGAGGGATGGCCGTGTGCTACTATGTGCCTACAGAAGACTGGCTAAGATTTTGGGTCGTTGGTCCTATATTTTTGTTTTAAACAGCAGGAGATGCTTTTTTGAGTCGTGTTATGCAAGCCATATACTGCCAGCCAGCTTCAACATGAAGCTCGACAAGATAGAACTCGTATTTTCTCCAAAATGTTTTTGCAAGCCATAGGAATTTCTTACAGCCAAGCCGAAACTCATAAAACGAGGTCACAAAAGTTTTAATCTCGTGCACAACATTTTCAAGCTATGCCATGGTGGCAGCCTCTATACAAGAGCATGAGAAGCGTGCGATCGAGGATGTTTAGTGATTATGAAACAGGAATAAGGTTCGAAAATTCTTCCACCAGAGAAAACAAACCAAAGCCTGCAAAGTTCAAAATGGCAAAATCATATTAGGATTACAGCCAATACTGAGGACATGGAAAACCACTTGTGCAGACTGTTTAACGCCAACGAAGATTAAAATTCTGCTGGCAGGCAGCCTGAATCGAATTCGATGAAGACGACGCAGGTCAACAGCGTCTATCTGACCTATCTTTTGTCCAGGGAACGAATGATGTTTCCATATCCCAAATGGAATTTGATGGTGGCACCTACATTTTTTTTTTATCTTGAGATAAGAATTTCATGGTATGGTTAGACATACTCGCACCCAAACCAATTTTTTGATAACTTTTTCGTATAGGGAAAAACAGATAAGGACAGAAATCTTGTTTTATTTCAAACGTGCTACAATCCCTTAGACGCTTTTTGAGAAACTTCAAGAGTGCCGTAAAAGCTTAGTTAATTAGATTGCAGATACCCTCACTGGGCGCGTACTCTATATCAGAAGGACAACCTTGATTGTTGCGAGTACGAAATTGACCAACAAAATGACAGGCCCAGAAAAGATACTAAATATTCCAACTCTATCAATTAATCGTATCGAATTCAAAAACTTGAAAACCTTTTACTACAAATTCGGAATCGAAGCCTGCAATCCTGCTTTACACAAACGACTAAGAGTACATTTATTTAAGGCTTACAATTGTCTTATTCTGGCTCAATTGCGGCCTTTAGGTAGTAATATATGCGATTGAGAATAAACATGTCCAAAATAAGTGCTAGCCCCAAATAACATCACCAAGGGACTATGAGATCGGTTTTGTAGCGTAGGCAGTACTGACACTTCCTTATGCGAACACCAGACCGATTTCCATTTGATACGGTCTGGCATGCAAATCCAATCACTAACCCAGTGCACTTTGGCGCTGTGGTGTTATGAAAGTTTTCACACTGAGCTCCAGATGGCCAATTAATTGGACAGAAACAATTCGAACAACCAACTTAGGCTGTGTCTGCACTAGTAATTGTCGGTTAATGCAGATGAAAAATTGTGGTCTAAAGTGGCAGTATCGCCATGACGAAGGCAGTCCTATTACGGCCCGATACTGTTATTAGTGCATTAGACTACATTCGGGGTAAAGGTGTGTAATTAACAAATCTATTATCAACAGGACGATGAAAATACTCGTAACGCGCAACGGCACTGTCGGATGTAATAAACGCTCTAGATTATTTTTATGACGTGCAAATGGAAGCTGTCAGTTGCGTGTTGCCGGCGCGACTGGTGCCAAGTTGTCATAAATGGCTTGATAAACGGATTTAATTGAATTTTATGGCGCCTGTATTGGGGTATTGTCAGTGCACTAGGATCAGAGCATACTTTACCTTCATTTACGAATGGTTGGCAGGTCATTTGGTGGAACTTCAATGATGGAATCACTTGCTACTATTAAACTAAATGATTGCATTTTTCATCTCAGTACTTTGAGTCCTGTGGAGATTAATTTAAATGACTTTAAGAAAGCATTTGCCGCTGCCCCGGCAATGGAATGGAATGGAAATCATCAAGGCCATTTTTGCAATAAAATCCGATGCAGTTGGGATCGATGAAATGCATCCAAAATTTCTCAAAATGATTATCCCAAGCAATGGACAAAATCGAAAATTGTCCCACTTTCACAGAATGCAACAGCAAATTGCAAAGAGTATCGATTTTGCCTTTTTTTGTCACAAGTGCTAGAGAAACTCATGAGTTGGCAAATTTCTGATTACTTGAATAAAAATAAACTTCTTACAGCTTCCCAGTCAGGGTTCAGAGCACACCGCGTTGTTAAACTTAGTTGAGGATCGACGCATTGAAATAGACAAGGGTTACACAACATCTTTGCATACCACATAAGCTGCTTTTAGTTTAACGGATATTTTGAATTTAAGCCAACAGCACGTAAGTTATTTCCAAGTTATTTGAGCTATAGAAATCAGGCTTTTTGTGCAGGCGGAGGTTGGTCAGATTTTCTAACAACAAATGCAGGCGTCCCTCAAGGATCTATTCTATGGCCTTTGCTTTTTACTATGTTTAAAATCCATCTTCCTTGTGTTGCAAAGCATTGCAAAAAAACAATGTATGCAGACGATGTTCAAATATTTCTCAGCAATCCTCTTAGAATAGCTGATTATGCTGATCTACAGCTAGTTGCTCAATGGTCGAAATATAACCACCTTTAATTTAAATCTAAGAAAAGTTAAGTGATAGTAATTTCTCGCCAAGTTACCGACACATCACTGTTTCCCAAAATTGAAATTAATAGTGATCAAATAAGTTATTCACAAAATTTAAAAAATCCGAGCGTTATTTTTAACCAAAATTTAATTGGGCTGGCCATGTGACAAATACAGTTGGATAAATGTATGGTGGACCTTAGCTCCATTAAAATAATCAGATCTCTTTGATACGCATCCTGCTTTATGCGCAACCAGTCTTTCGCGACCTTAAAGGCTCACACACCGTGAGGTTTGTATATAATGTTTGAAAGTACACAAACACCGTTTTTAAAATGCCATTTAAGAAACAGCTGGATCTGAAAAAATTTATGTTCTTGTTTTATCTCATGTCAAGCGAAATGCCTCAATACCCTTTCCACAAACTCGTAAAAACGGATCTGAAAATTTGCAGTTAAGATGTCTGTCCACATTTCGTTTTATATCATTTTCATATTTTGCTTTAACTAATTTATTTTACTTATAAGTTTTATTTTTATTTTAGATCTAAGGTGAAATTTTGTTTTCAATACCGCTTTATATTATAACTCTTAACAAAATTACTAAAGCATTAATCTAAAAGACAAAGTCTTCAATTGTTATGCAGTCGAATTGTAATAAATAAAAATATGAAAAATGTTGCAAAAATCAATCAATGGTGAAAGAGATGCTTATACAATATCTAAATAATAAAAAAAGTTCAAGTACGTTAAAATGACACTCGTAAGAAGTCTTGCTTAAGACTGACGACTAGGAACCAACCATTTCAAGTACACGCTGATATATAAAGGCAAGTCCAAAATAATTGGGAATATCACTAATCATCAACATTTTTTTTTTCCTTTCTGAACAGTAGCTAAGGACGCATATAACACAGTATTCATTATAACAGAAAATGTTAATGTTTTTTTTTTTAAACAGTGAAAGGATAAATTAATTTTGTGCTGTATGTAAAATACTACAAAGTAGGTGATTTACGAATATGGAAATGCCAGAAACAGTAGAATTCTGCATGCAGCAAAATTAGAATTCGCAAGTTTATTTGAATACGATTACATGCTATTTCACTCATATGCAGTTTTCCATCTGCTTAGCAAAAAATTAACAGACCGATGGAGGACACTCAGAGATAAGTTCTACAAAGAAACCAAGAAATGTGATGTGCACTCCGGTAGCGGAACCACCTCACCGCAAGGGCGATGGAAGCGGTTTGAACATCTAATTTTCTTGAAAGATGTGAATTATTCAAATACAAAGTAACTACGGTAACGCGCAGTGCCCGACAAATATGGTATTGGTGAAGGTCTTCTCTTCTAGGCGAAACAAGAGTTGTCGGAAGTTGTAACTTTTGCGAAGGAAGTTTTTCCTGTTCAAACCAACAAATTTTTATTTTTTTGGCTAAGCAAACGGAAGAGGCGATTTTGTTTTCCACTGAGTTCTCAATTTCGCAGATGGTGCAACATTATTTTAAATAATTTAAAATAGTTTATTGAAAAATCCATGAAATTGCCTCTCATTATCACTTGTAGACGGCAATAAGCGTAATTATTGTCTTTGAATTATTTAATTTTAAATTATAAATTTTTTACAAAATTATTCTTATTCACATAACTTCGGAACAAAGATTATATGTTTTTGGAATTGACAGCAAGAAACGAGATGTGATGTCAAAAACTATGCGCTGCATGCACGTTTGTTTGCTGCTTAAAGTCGGGTGATATGGCCCATCAGGGGAAATGACAGTTTTGACTTCCACCCCACCAACACGTATTTCGATATATGTAAGATAATACTCCCTTCAGTTGTCCCATGGGGTTCAAAGGGTACACCTCAAGGTCGTAATCTTGCGTGTTGCCAACAAAAAATTTTATGTTTTTCCACCGCAAAACTTCTTTGACATCAGTTTTATCTTTCTTTACGACCGGGAGTCGTTCATTGTTAATTCAAGTATATAATCATTTTGCTTGAAGGGGTGAAGTGGCCATTTTTGTCACGATGATATGGCTGGTGTACCATTTCTCCCTCTGCGTTATTTTCCACACATTTTAGATTTGATCATCAGTTTTCACGTTTCTCATTAAGAATAAATATTTGAATAATTTGAAAATTGCATTTAGAAAGTAATTTTATGGGAATGCCACTGAAAGCTGCAAGGGTTAAGATCTAATTATCTCTCTTCATGACAAATCTGAAGGCACCGAAGGCTTTCTAATAATAAAGAAAGATGTAACAAAAACTTTTTTTGTTTAATGTTTTTTTTTTTATTTTTTTATTTAAGCCTGAATTTAAATGTGGTTTCCTTTTTTTTAATATTTATCTATTCGTTTAAATACTGAACATTTTAAAAAAGGGAAATTCGTCTAGAAATATGTATCATTTAGTTTCAAAAAACAAAAAGGGGACACCATGTCCCCCGATTTTACACCACCTCTGTCAAAGGCATTATTCGGATGAAGGAGGCCAAATTATCCAAAAACTTGCAACTTTTTTGTAAACACATTGAAAAAGTCAATCAATTTTGTTTTTAGGCGTTTTCAAGTATCACACTTTGAACTACACGAGACCTCGTAAAATGACTCGCATCGATGTCTTCCATCGATCCTTTTTGTTCAAAAAAAGTTAATGCCGCTGAACTCGAAAACACAGTTTGTTTTCCAACTTTCCGAAAGTGCCAGCTTCAAAATCAATTGCCCAAAATAATCGCTTTCACAAAGTTCAACATCTAGATGGAACAAACATAAAACATAATCACTGCGACAGAATTCATAGTAAATCACTTAATATTATTACGCCTGTCCTGTGTACGCGATAAACACAAAAACCACCAAACGGATTTTCATTCGGTTTTCAACAGTAGACAAAGTTATTTAAGAGAAGGTTAAGGTATACTATATAACTCACTAGAGTTTTAATAAATTGACTGAATTATGACGACGATTGTTACCCAGGATATCAAAAATTTGCCTAATGACTTTAATTATTTGGCGGGTGCTGCGAAAATTATCAACGACACATAAAATAAAGGACCACATCTGTGTTTGACACATCATTACATACAAAAAAAGTCAGTAAGCCCATATGCGTAAGCATTTTTCTTAAGTCACAATAAACCACCTTTCGTTCAAATAAGTCGATCAATATACGCGTAGAACAGAAAACTAATATAAATCCTTTTTCAACAAGCCAACGTTCCGACAGGACAACGTTTATCGGCTCAGCTAGTAACACTATAAATCAAAAATGGTATTATTATGTGAAACCTACGCATGTTCACATGCACACACGCAAATATTTATAGAGTACAGAATCCAACTACATATTTCAATAACTTTCTTTATCCTTGTTATTAAAATGTATTCTAGTCTTGTTTCAATTCCAAGCATTTTGTCAAATTTTTTTTACGGACATTCCAAGACAGAACGGATTAGAGACGCCAGCAACCAACGTGTTTAATAAAAATTGTTTAAAGTAGTTCAATTTTATTTAACATACTGCATTTTTTATTCAACTATTGCTAAACTGGATTTCCTTGCCTTAGATGCCATGCAAAACGAGTACATGTCATTTAAAAATGAAACAGCTATAATGTTTCAATATTTATTAATTAAATTTTTATTGCAATGCAATATACAGTCTCATTACGGAAGGCTATTTACAGAAGCACCTTATTACTGTCAGTACATATTGGATCAGTAAATTGTATCCATGAAATTGACTTCGGCTTAACGTTTCGAATTTAAGTGGGCGAGAGTTTACAGGTTTTCCCTACTCCTCCTTTTGTATGAGGCTTGAAATTTATTGGGGAATACTTGTGTATTTGTAAGGTGATTAAAACCAAATTTTGTGCGTTAAGATCAAGATTCCAAAAGGCTTTAGTTTTTTTATACAGGTCTTGTGTGTACGCGTAACGACATAATGCGACTCAAGCATTTTGATAAGCCTTAAAACAGCTCGAAGATCTTTCTCTAAAACTGGAAATTTTAGACTTATGAAGAAAAATATATAAGGAAAACCATTCAATCACAAACGTCAAACCAAATTGTCATCAAAGACTTTGACAGAAAATATGGTCAATGGCTCGCTTGGCATTCGGTGATTTGTGACAACCTACTACAAAATTAGTGATTCTGCAGCTGATCCCTTCGCGCATTACGAGCTAAAGGCAAAACTGTAAGAAATTCGAAGAGACCGGCTCGGTTACAGGCGCATTCATTAGGTTTTGAAGAAGATCCAAATCTGTGGACTTCACGGCGAGCTCAGAATTTTGGGAAGTCCTTCGCATTTGAAATTTTATCTACACCTCTGTAAGTTCGTCTCATTTAAGAATTGAAGCCAGCTCGAATAAGTTAAACAATTTTCTTCAGTCCAAACTTCTTCGTAAACGTCACCTTAAATTTTTCATAGCCAAAAGCAAACAGACAGGGATGTGGAAGATATGAGGTTCCAATAAGACGGTGGCATATCCAAAACAAAATGACCCGTTTAGGCTTTAGTGCAAGAATGGTTTATTGAAGTTGAAAAGTGGGTGGTGCTGGTACTTCAATTGAAATGTTCCATGTTCGACTTGCAAAGTGATCAAGTTTTTTGACTCTGGTCCAGTCACAAATTCATGGCGTTATCAATGGATATGTCGAACATAGATAGAAATAAGACTGATGGCTGGCATTGTTGTAGTGGTTGCTGTATCGGCTGCTGGAAATCCTAGCTCGTGTTGTCAAATAAAGTAGTTCGTGTAGCAGCAGAGCCTTGATCTTATTTCCAAAGCTTTCCATTTTTTTTTAAAAAGTATACTGAATAAATTCCTGTGAATTACGCGAAAGCAAATAAGTCAATAAAGAAGTCTCGGTCCCATTCCGGGATCCATCCGCGGAACCCACAACAACACAGTCTTCTCCTAATTCTTCAGCTCGCGCTGTGCAGCTTGCATCATAAGTGTAGTCATAACCACTTGAGAGCTTCAAATCAATTTAAAGATTTTGTC
Source organism: Orthonevra nobilis (assembly GCA_963555765.1). Taxonomy (NCBI): domain Eukaryota; kingdom Metazoa; phylum Arthropoda; class Insecta; order Diptera; family Syrphidae; genus Orthonevra; species Orthonevra nobilis. The sequence goes on from OY743225.1 coordinate 12,322,851, forward strand.
GATGGACTTCAGCACCATTATCCAATATGGGTCGATCAGGTTCCTGATGGTATTGTAAAATTATTATTTCCCTAGAGAATTGCAGTTTCTTAAGTTTTACCTTAAATCTCTTTAGATTTCTTTATGATAGATAACGCACTTTTGGGAATCTTAAGATTCCCCTTAGTAAGGGGAAATATGTAAAGCGTTGATTGGGTGGTGTTGCTGTTGCTGAAGAGCGGTTTTTGAAAACTGTACTGATACCATCACACGCCGCAGCTTGAAGACATCAAACCTATTTCAATTGTACACAATGTTTCGCCTTATTTATATCCTCATGAAATAGAGCATGATTTACGGGCGTAATAAGATTGACTTTCACTTATCACTTTACAAAGATACTTCATGCTGATTCTTTAGTGCGAAAAACGCAATCTAGTTATAAACGCCTTTTTAACTTATGCCTTGAAGCAAGAAAATCAACTCAGGCTATGGCTCATAAAATTATAAGTGGCTGATTAAAGCCTTCCAGTCACGAGTTTCGTATCAACCCGGTTGCGAGTATCATTTAGTATGCTTTAAGTTGTCAGTAGCTAGAAAGCAAGTAGGTAGGTAATGTTTATAGTCTCGCATTCAGTTAATGCGAGATGCAAACATATTCAAAATATTTCTATTTATCTGTTGGGTGAGGTGCGAATTCAACTAAAAATCGCTAACTTCTTGTTCGCATGTGTAATAGAGAAGATTGATAGATGAACCGGGTGTATTTTGAATAGCTTAGCGTATTACGTACATACTGCATGGAGGAGAAAACGTCTTATGTAAGGAAATGAATGTGGGTTATCAATTACAGTCGAAACGAACAAAGCAATGATGATAAATTTTTAATCTTTTTTATCTATCTAAAGATATACACATTATAAACATTGGATAGAATCCGAAATTCCTGTTTGGTTTTAGATGGCTCTTACTCTTATACACAAAGGTTTAAAAAGAATTACTTTTACCAGAGCACAATCTGCGTCAAAATTTGTTAAGAGCGACATCATTAGGGCTTACCAGCTAAGCAGATGTTCGCAGATCTGGGTTCCTGAATTTGGAATTTGCTCTTGACAGAAGATGCCCAGAAGATGTTGTTTTTAAGCCCATCGCGCTTAAAAAGCTTACATTCTTTTGTCCACAAATGTTGTCTGCCTAAACTGCTGCAGCTAAAGCGGTTCGGATGCTGGCGTGAACTCGAAGCGTATCACAATCTGGAGCGACTGCTGAACAGAAAGCGGAGAATGGCATGGAAACCTTTGTGGAATTTAGTTCCCTACAGCGGCACCTTAGAACCATCGTAATTTGATTCCTTAGTTCGCGCAACGGCAAACACCTTTGGTTGCTCTGATGGCCTAACCGATAAAATCCTTTTTACCACTGAGCTATGACAAAACAAGATCTAAGATGAAGAGGAACTTGGATCTTGTGAAGGAATAGCGTTCCATGGCTAGTAAAAGTAAATTTGCGAATTAAGGCTATAATTGATTGAAAACTGCTGCGTTAGCAGAAAATTCAGACTTTTTGGCAATTTCGTGTGATACTTTTAATAAATAAATGCCTTTTTCCATTTTTCTTAGTACTTGCAAATCAATATCAAGCTTATACTTACTTACTTACTTTATGTGTCGGATAGGGTTCAGAAAATAACTACTTGTCGTCGCTCCGAATGACAACATTGCAATTGCATTTGTACACAAAGTAAACCAATTAAGGTTTGGTTGTTGGGAACATCTGCGTTTTTAGGGTTTCGTACCCAATATGTGCAAACTAATTCGAATTCCTAAGCCTCAAAAAGGTTTTTTTATATTATATAAAAGTATCATGCCTATAACGAAGAGCAAAGTAAATGTTTTTTTTTGATAATGTATGTATTTATTCATTAAACATAAACAATACCTGTTGATTTAAGTCAGCTTTTTTTTAATTGAAATCAAGGAAAAAGAAGAAAATACATAAACAAAAAATATTATTGGTATTATATAAAGAAATATTACCAGCTTTCGACCTTTTTGGTGAAATATGAAAAACGAAGCGTATATCTGATAAGAGCAATTTCTAAAAAATACTTTGAGCTGTATACGAAAACAAATACGCAAAAGGTACATTTACTAAGCCCATGCTGTTCATATGTAGACATATACCTGAAGAACACCGTTTCTATCTATTTCTAACTTTTTTTAAACAAGATTTCACTCAATTGAAAATATCTACGCGAAAACCAACCTAAAAAAGTTTCGTTACCAAAAGTACTTGATTCACGAGATCAGAAGCTTTAGTCATATCAATAAACATTCCAATGGCTAATTTTTTCTTATTTTATCTTCAATAGAGCTGACTACACACCTCAGTTGACAAACCTGCTCTAAAGCCAAACTGATTCTGAACTGTGTTCAGAAAATAACTACCAGGCTTCGCTTCGAATGACAACATTGCAAATCGTAAACTATTTCATGAAATAGGATCATTGCCTACTTTTGGGCGTTAAATTATGTTGCAATTTGACGGAACACTTTTTTATAGGGTCCCTCCTTTTCTCTAAACTTTATATCACTTTTATAAATTGTTGCTATAGTGGCAATTATTATAACGTCATATTTTCAGGAACGATAAATGCATTGTAGGCTTATTTCGACCTTACTAAGTTTAACAGAAAATGCTTTAAAAAAGGCCATTTAAGGTGGTTTGGAAACTTACCCGCGCTTACCCTTTCTTATACCAAAGCTTTTTTCCTAATTGTTTACTTACCTGTTAAAGCTTAAGAAGGTTTTTTCTACAACTCATTTGCCTGAAAAATTATCGGAGCTTCTGCATTAGCCCAGAGAGAAGATTTGTTCCCAAGCCAAGAAAAAAAATCGGTTTATTATAAAGTTAAATTTAAATATACAGAGTGGCTTAGAAATAGTCATCTGATTCGCTTACTTTTGAAAATGGTATAAAATAACTGACATTTTGTAGGGTTTTGCTCACAACTTTTCCTTCCTTTTTCTATTCTTTAACATTGATATATTAATTAAAAATATCAACATATATAAAAAGACGTGAGGTAGCGTTGTACCTGTGTATTTACTGCTTCCATAAATTAAGATGAATGAACTTAATTTTTGTATTCTTAGAAATTAACTTGGGCCTTACTTGAAGATGGCGTTAATCAAGTTGACGGCCTTTTACGCTATTTTTACCGAATTTTTCAACCATTTTAGCGAGACATACGGGCAATGATCCTCGAACTCTCATGGGATATTTTTTTCTTTAAATTTGCATAATTTAAAATTTGTGCAGGCGAAAAAATTGGCACAGTAAAATCAGATGATCTACCCGCGCAGTGCAAAATTAAAAGGTAACCCTGAAAAGCATACCTAAAAAAGTCCATTTATGCCTCAGCTGTGTGCGGTAACACCGTCCTGTTGGACGGTTCATTAATTTCAGTTCTGTTCAATTTATTTAACAGACTTGGTTTGTACATTGAAATAGTGTCTCTTATAGAACTATGACAACATATTTGCGAACAATTCTTTACATAATATTTACTTCAAAATTAATCTTAAAAAATAATATATTATAAATAAAAAAGATCACATACCCCGGTTTTAGAGCTCGTGATTGAAATTGTACTTAGAATTAAGGCAGAGAGTTCCCTAACCTCATGGTGTGACTGCAGAACAATCTAGACGAGTTAAGATATCTAAAGTAAGGTGTGTTGAGGTTAAGTGTCCTACGGGATCGAGAGAATTCCAGATTGTGAAACAAATAAGGTGGCGACTTAGAAATAATTATTTTAAGAAGATAAAGACATAGCCTCACCTTAAGATACTACTGTAGGGTGCATTTCAATAGATTTATAGCAAAGACTGAATTTCGGTCGTACCTCCGAAGTCCATGAGCTTATCGTATTGCATCGTTTAAAGCTACCTACAATTTATTTTGGGACAATGAATCGAGGTTGCAGTAAACGACATCCGCGTATGTAGTTATCACACCCTAAGTAAGACGTTTTAGAGTCGAGCACTTACTATCAACAACAACACTTTGCCGCCTGTCAGACAAAAAACTCTTTATCAGTTCAATCGCTCTTTCAAAGTATATGGTTGTTGACTTTGTCGAAGGCCTTTGAAAAGTTCTGAAGGCAAAACAAGGTAGCGCATCCCATATCAAAGTCCTTCTGAATATCGTCCAAGATATTAACCATAGCGAACGAACAGCTTTCCTAAAAATTATATTGAAACGTACTTACTAAAGAATTGATAGAGAGATGGTTTTGAACTTGCTTCGCCAGCACTCGTTCAAAAAACCTTCGCCAAGCACGGCAGAATGCTTACAGCTCTTTAGGCACTGGCAACTCTGGCATTCGACTTTTTTGCGATTGGCATTACTCTGGCATATTTCCAAGCTTAACATGAGTTAATGATATCGGATAGGTGACTCAAAATGAATGGCAAAATTATTTTTAAAATTTTTAAGGGTACTCCATATTCATCGATAGCATTGGATTTTAAAGATGTTAAGGTTCCTAAAATCTCATCCTCCATGGCGGTGTCTAAAAATGACGTCTGCTGAGACCTTCGATGATATAGACATATGGTATTTGGAAGAACACAACAAGCAGTCAATGGTAAGTTTTGAAGTAGCGAGTCCCAAGCGGAATAGATTGTATAAAGGATTAATACGAAATGTATTGTGTCGACAAAAAAGAACGCACATTTCAACGCATAGGACCCCAAATTCCTTGGAGTACAGCCATCAATGCTGAAATCAAACGCAAAATCCAACTGGCCAACCAACTTTTCCTTGGGCTAAGAAGACAATTGACTAATTTGTCCCTCTGTCGACCCTTATCGTACCGGATGAAAATGCTGTGGGTAGCTTTGAGATCTGGAGAGACTTTTTGGTCGAAGCCCACGCCTCTCTTGTTTATAAGATGTGGAACTTATATCATTATAGACCAAGTTAAATGTATACAATGTAAACTAGTATATTTTGACAACACCTGCAAGAATCGACTCCCTCATTAGCAAAATATCAAACACATTTGGTCACTAATAAACGAAAATCTCCTCCAAAATGTCAGAGATCAAGCGTTTCCTCTCACGTCAACTGGTCGACACATTACCCCAGTGGCATTTCGTCATTATGCTTGACAAGCACCAGCATCACCTTTACCTCTGTCAAATGCCATAATCGCCGAGCCGGCCATCGTCATCTCTGCGAATCGTTCAAAAGGAAATGCAGGCAATTAGCGTCTTAGTATTCTTTTTTTTTCTTACACTGCACAGATTACAGCAATCTTGACAAATTATTCCGGCCCTCTTTGAGGCTTCACACTCGAGCTAACATAGTTTGCCTTCACGCAAACGCAAATGCAAAATATGCAACGAGTCATAATTACTAAGTTAGAATGGCCAGAATGGCATCTAATTGAATAGACATCTCACCGCAGGTAGCCATCAGAGGGTTACGAGTAAGTGTACATTGCCGCCAAGCCGTCGGTTGGTCGTTGGTTAGTTGATTGGGTGGTTGGATGGCTTGACTTTGCAGTTCACAGGAACTCTTCGAAGGAAATGATGCTTCCTTTCACCAAGAGTTGCATGGGTTCCTTCTTCAGATGAGGAGCAACAACCGAGTCAATAGCTGTACTTTGTTGCGCCTGTGCGAACGAATAACACCTAATCGTGAGCCATTACGCGGCGGCGGCGACGGCACAATACACTCGGGGTAAGACTGGTAATTGATGATTTTCAGAAAGGCACGAATCCGATGGGTCGGTAAGGAATGACCGCAATCAAGATGCATTCATTACCCTCATGTGCGCCTTGGCGCATTCCTTGGTCAGTTGCATCATTGACAGTGGAAGCGTGGTGAAGCAAGCATGGTCTATTAAAATAACAAATTGACAAATTTAAATTGTGAATTAGATATTGTCAAGTCATTCCTTCGAAGGATCTGGAACGAAGCTGCAAAAAATTTTAATAATACGCGAGCAATTCAGAATTAAAATAAATAATATCTGTCAGGACTCAACTTTTCAAAATGGATTGACATTTACGAACAGTGGACATATTTTTGTTTCAAGTTGAATTGAACACATGAGTTTTTATGGTTCCGTACCCAATAGGTGCAAACAGTCGAATTTCTAAGCCTCAGCGGTCCGTTCGTCTGTCGAAAGACGTACAGTGGTAAAAAACAATTCGTGTACGTGTTCAACTGTTGGCCGCTTTTTATGGCGACATTCGCTAGCAGTCTGACTGAACTCAAATCATGCCTATTTTTATTTCTGATATAAGTTCGAAATTGAAGGTATCTGTAATTTTTCGAGACCCCTTAAATTATCTCCTGATTTGTCAAAAAATCTTATTTTATATTATATAAAAGTATCATGCCTGCAACGAGGAGAAAACTGAGTTTTTTTTGGTATTGTAATTGTATTTGTATTTATTTATTCATTAAACATTACCAATGAGTGTTAATTTGATTCATTAATTATTTTAATTTTTTAATAATTTAAATAAAAGAAAGAGAAGAAAATAGATAAACCAAAACTGTAATTGATATTATTTAGACAAACAACACATAAATAATGTAAATTAACTTTCTTTTTATTAACTTTATTTGTACGTATTTGTGCAGTTGAAGAATGATGCAAATGATTCAATAAATTCATAGCTTAGAGTGAATACTAAGTTTTGGACCTCTTTGATGAAACATGAAAAACGAAGCGTATTTTTGACAAGCGCAATTTATATACCTTACTTGGAGCTATATGAGTAAAAAAATGTGCTCATTATGACCAAGGTATATTTACTTAGCCCATACTGTTTTCACGTAGACAGATCCCTGAGGAACACCGTTTTTTGATTGTCTTGGTTGGCTTATGATAGCTTTTTGTGTTCCATTTTTTAAACAAGACTTCAGTCAATTGAAAATATGCCCATTAAAACGAACATAAAAAAGTTTTGTCAGCAAAAGTTCCTGATTCACCAGAACAAAAGCTTTTGTCATACCAATAACAACGCCAATATTCCTCTCTTCTGTTCTTCTCTCCACCTCTTTCTGTTTTGAATTCGGAAGAACGACTTGGAAGACTTACTGATGAAATTGTAAACCGCATCTCAACGGATATCAGTCAACTGAGTAACGATTTATTTCTTCGCATTTCCTCCATTGAGGAGAGACTGACATCACACATCAAAGAGTCGGAATTATGCGTCGAAAGCTTAATTAAAAGGCACGAAAGAATTGAGTTTCGTTCTGATGCATGCGAAGAATCCATCCAAAGCTTAAAGACGCAGCAAGGGGAAGTGGAAATCAGGATATCGGAATCGCAGACTCTTGATGTCCAACTCAGCGAGCGATCTCCAACAAAGATGTGAAGCCTATATTTGGTGTTCCACAAAATGCCAGACGAAAACTTGAAGACAATTTTTCATCACTTTTGTAACAACATCGACTGTATGCCTCCGTCTTGGAAAAGTATTACTCGTGCTCGACAAATACGACGAAGACATCCCAATGCAACGAGATTTGACCCTCGAACCTTGAATAATTTTTAAAATTTTTTACTAGAGGTCGAAAGATATGATATTGAACAGTAATTCGAAACGTTTTTGCTTTCATCTTTTTTGAAAAGATGTATAACTTGAGCACATTTTAGATGGTCAAGAAAACAACCCTTTTCAAGACTTTTATTAAACGAGGATGTAAATACATGGACGACATACCAGGCAAAATTTTTAAGTAAAGTGCTTGAACCACCATCCCTTGTGCAAGAAGTTATATTTTTAGGATATTCTCTCGATGCAATCGCATCAAACACAAAACTATTGGATTGAACATTATCAACAAGAATTTAAGATTCGACAGCTGGTTGAAATTTTTTGAAATTCTGCCTTAATTGGGTATCAATTTTAACCAAATTTCTATCATTTCCTAAAATATTGTCAACCACTCGACACTCTTCTCGTACATTACAGTATAAGTTGTTACGAGTGTCTTTGATTTCTTTATGAAGTTACAAAAATAACAAAAAGTTTCATAATGTTTCTTACGTTTACTTTTATTTTGATGCATGTTAAGCTCAACGTCTTCTTTTTCCTATTTTTTTTAAAAAGATTGTTGGTCATCTACGGTTTCCAAAGTTTCATGTTGCCCGAGAGATTTATTTTTATTTATATTTTTTAAGTAAGCATATCTGAAGAAAATAGTTAGAAAATGTTTGTCTTGTACATGTAGAAGGTTTACACGAATTATAAAATATACTAAAACTTTTTATAATTTTTATACAATTTAAAATTAAAAAAAAGAAAAGAAAATGGGACATTAAAAATAGTAATAAGGAAAAGAAAAACAGAAATATACATAAAGGGTCCGCCAAATAACTTTTTTGTTTGAAAATGCTATAAAAAAAAACTGCTGAATATTTTCTCCAATTTCTTTTTTTATTTGAAAGTACAATCCTTCCGGTTAATAATGAAAAATAATTTCATTCAAATGGCTGCCTCAGCTGGCCATTCAGTATTCTACACGATCGGTCCAATTTTTAAGCACATTATCGATTGTGTGCAGCTGTATTTCACCAATGGCTTCACGAATATTGTGCTTAAAAGCGTCAATTGTCTCTGGCTTGTCGGCGTAACACTTATCTTTGAGGGCACCCCACAAATAATAGTCCAACGGTGTCAAATCGCAGCTCCGAGGTGGCCAAACGACATCAGCTCTGCGGCTGATAATGCGATCTTCAAAAACAGGGCGCAAAACATCGAGTGTAGCCTCGGCTGTGTGGCACGTAGCGCCGTCCTGTTGAAACCAAATGTTGTCAATAGCCTCCTCTTAAATTTTTGTGAATAAAAATTCGTTCAACATGGCCCGATAACGATCGCCATTGACTGTAACGGCCACTCCTTGCTCATTTTCGAAGAAAAATGGTCCAATTATGCCTCTGGACCAAAATCCGCACCAAACAGTGACTCGTTTTGGGTGCATCGGCTTTTCAATGTATGCATGCGGGTTTTCTGTGCCCCAAATGCGTCAGTTTTGCTTGTTTACATATCCGCCAAGATCAAAATGAGCTTCATCTGAAAAGATGATTTTTTTGGCAAAATCGGCATCTTCTGTAAGTCGATCGCAGGCCCACTTAGCGGAGCGAAAACGCATTGGATGGTCAGTTGGCTTCAACTCCTGAACCAATTGGACTTTGTATGGCGTCATACCAAGGTCTTTATGCAAAATTCGTCTCAATGATGTCTCCGAAATGTTAAATTGTTGAGAACGACGGTGAATTGATGTTGATGGCGCTTCACGTACACTTTCTGCCACAGCAGCAATATTCTCGGGTATACGCACTGTTTTTGGCTTTTCACGCTTTGGTTTATCGATGAGGATGCCAGTTTCTTTCACTTTTTTCACAAGATAACGAACATACGGAGCTGACGGTGCTTCTCTTCTTCAAAAATCCGTACGCAATTTTCGCACACATTCTGCAACATTACCATGATTTTCAAAGTAATTTCGCAATATTTACCAGCGTTGTTCAAGCGTATACACAACCATATTCATTCAGCGGAAGGATAAAACTAATTATCTGTCAAATCACACATGAGCTTGGTGTTACCATTCACGAAATAAGCACTAGTTGAAAGAAAAAAACGTTAGATGGCAGACCCTTTACAAAGATAAAGGAAGTAGTGAAATATAAGAAGTGAAGAGAAGATTTGAGAAAGTTCTTTTTTAAATTTCTATCTTTTAAGGTGTTAGAGCAGAATTCCATAAAAGAACTGATTAAATGAAATGGATTAAAATCTGTCATGTGCTAACTTGGTGTTTGGTGAAATTAGACTAAGAGTTCTATCCGAGTTCGCGAATTGAATTTTCTACAATATGTAATGGGGCATTTCTGTTTTAATAATTTTCTGCAGCAGAATTTTTTTCAAGAGTGAAGACGTGTTCTTGCCAACCCAGATTGAAAATGTTTCTATGCAGACAACGTTAAATTATGGACAGAAATTGCCACAAGATTTGCGTAGAAAGCGTTTCGTTGGACTTCAAACACGGAAAATACTTGGTAACAACATGACTAACATGAATACTCCAAGTCAAGTGTTGATCAAAATAAACTCGACACCTTTGTTCTTAATAACGAGACGAGGAATATTATTCTCCACTCGTCCTGCAGGGCCTTGATTTTGGATGCATTAAGCTCCAATTGGTTTAATTTTGACCACAGAAATGCGGATCTCAAATTTACATTAAATCGTCATCTATTGTATGGTTTTTGGTACTTCTTTGTATATCTGAACATCATCCGCATATATATATGATGTTGTTGCTATGGATATATCGTTAACAAACAGTGTAAGCAGAAGAGGTCCTAAAACATACCCTTGAGGCGCACCCGCTAGTACAGATAAGATTTTTGAGGACTGGTTTTCGAAACCAAATTGATTTTCATTTCGTACAGAAGTAAAGAGTGGTTCACAGGATCGAAAAACCAATAAGTGACGTCATACCTTTGTCGATGGTGGAACGTGTGAAAGGTATAATGAACCATATGATAATAGTGGAAAGTAGAACCTTTGCAAGGATGTGTGATATTTATTTATTTTAAAAATACACTGGTTTGGTAAATGAAAGTAAATGTATGTCCAAGGCCATGAAGAGGTAGGCTTAGCATTCGTCTATTTAAATAAAAAGTGCACTCAACAAATATAACAAGTCCTTACAATGTTGCATTTCAAATTAAATTCTTTAATTGATTCGAAGTTTTTATGCCATTAATCACTTTTGAAAGCCCAACTGTCAGACGGAACACTTCAATAGCACTTGCAGCATACCACTCAAAACAAGTCTTCGTTACACGTTATTGCCAACAAACAGCTGGCACAATCTGCCAGCAATGAATCAACTTGTCCAATTATATTCAATTAGTTCACATAAGCTCTGTTTAAGTATTCACTGATTGCATTTCAGCACACACCTTTTGTGTTTATGTCTTTTGGCCGCGTATCCAAAAAAGGCCATCCATTGCCTTGAAAATTCTCTTTTTGGTATCCCGTGAAATTTATAAACATTTAAGCCAGAAGCAAAAGATTTCTGAATTAAGTGCGTGGGATGGCGAGAAACAGTCAGTAAGCTAAAAAAAACCATGCCCAAAAGGTAATACCGAATTCCATGAGTGATTTAACGAATTTTTGTATGTCAGCAACGAATTCGAAGCATTTGTGTAGAAACGAAATCGTAAATTATAAATAAAGGTTCAATTGTTAACGTGTTTGGTTTAAGTGCCTTTTTAAAGCTTATATGGTAAGGGATTTTTGCAAATAAAAGACTTGATGTTGATGAGAGTAACTTTTGTATTTCATTTCAATTTATTTTTTATTTCTTAATCTATTCTATCTATAATATTTATTTATTCATTAATTACAATATTAAAGAATGCAAAATATTTATTTATTTTTAACATTCTTTCAGAAAAGGCATTTGAAAAAGAAAATTGAATTAAACTGGTATATTTTGAAACATACGTTTTTTTATATCGATATGTTATACATACTACTGTGTCCAAAAAATAAGGTGACATATGAATTTAAACTGCGCGCGTCGAAGGATTTGGAAATGTTTCTTTCTTTTTAGGTTGGTAGTACTGTCAGTGACATCTATGTGAAATTTCATGTCAAAATATATTCATAGTGTTTGAGATACGCGTCGTTTCGTGAGCTGCTAAAAGTGAATTTTTCGTTTTTTGCGATGTCGAAATTTATTGAGCAAAGAATTTGCATTAAATTTTGTTTTCGGAATCAATTTTCTTCTGCGGATACGTTGAGGATGGTGCAGAAAGCCTTTGATGATGAGGCTATGTCTAAAAAAAATGTTTACAAGTGGTATAGTGATTTCCAAGCCGTTCGTGAACGTGTCGAAGACGAAGAGCGTTCTGGGCGACCATCAACCTCAACCAATGAATCTCACGTCCAACAAATCAAATCAATACCATTTTGAAGGATGCTTTGGGCCTCAAGCGCGTCAAATCTCGACTGGTACCGAAAACATTGAATTTTTTAGAAAAAAAGGAGTCGCGTTGAAGTGTGTGAAACAATGCTTTCCGACTATCAGGATGTCATGAAACGCATTATAACTGGCGATGAGACTTGGATCTATGCTTACGACCCCGAAACAACGGATCAATCGAGCGAATATCGTGCCAAAGAAGAGCCGAGACCAAAAAAACCGCGCCAAAGTCGCTCAAAAATCAAGGTCATGTTGACTGTTTTCTTCGATTATCGTGGTGTTGTGTTTTATGAATTCCTTCCAACCGGCCAAACAGTCAACAAGGAATATTATTTGACCGTTATGCGTCGTTTGCGTAACGCTATCCGCCTAAAAAGGCCGGAATTGTGGAAAGACTATTCTAGGTTTTTACACCACGATAATGCACCATCCCATACCGCACTCGTAATTCGTGATTATTTCGCCAAAAACTCAACCAATATCGTTCCGCAACCACCGTATTCACCTGATATGGCGCCGTGCGACTTCTGGCTGGTCAACAAGCTCAAAAGACCGTTCAGGGGACACCGTTTTGATACGATAGAGGAGATTCAAGCCGCAGCGAAGACGGAACTGAAGGCCATCCCGGAAAGTGACTACAACCAGTGTTTCCGTTGGCATAAGTGCATTGCATCGGGAGGGGATTACTTTGAAGGGGATGAAATTGATTTGGAAGAATAAATAAAGAATTTTCAAAATAAATACAATGTCACCTTATTTTTTGGACACAGTAGTACTTTCCTGTAACCAAGGTAATTTTAAATATTTCTGCAACTTTTGAATGCAAACAAGTCCCAAAATATGTACATAAATACAATTAATATCTTTGGAGAAAAATTGTTTTACTTATTTCCTGAATAGTTTACACATTCAAGCTCTATTTGCCCGATAGATTAAAATTAATATAAAATATATTTTATCGCTTTATTAAATAAAAATTGTCTTTGTACAAAATTGGTCACCGCTTTTATATACACTGTCCATCCTCAGAGTAAATTTTAAATAAAAACTGTACCTTTTTTTTTACTATAAGAATAAAAGAGTGGAAGCACAGATGACTTTGTACAAAAATTATCAATTTTGAGTCCTGATGTATTATTCAACCCATCACCCTTACATGGCCCGGGAAAAAACGGATATACTATATGTTTGTGTCTTGCGAAGGCCATAAACACATCGAATTGTGTTATTGAAACTCACTTGAGGTTTACTCTGTGGTATGGAGTTGAGCTTGCGATATACCATAAGTTTGAGTTCAGTGTATGTAGAACTTAGAACTTTTCGGAGACATTCATGTAATTGGCTCTCATAGCATTTACATGATTGTAGCCTGAGCCACTGTGGTTAATAAGAAAGTCAAGATTAGCGGCAGATTTTGCCACTCAATCGGATCCGTAGATCAGTTTAAAGTCGGATATCAAATCGAGTATTACAAGAACAAGGCATTAGTTAAAGGCTTTATTATCATTGAATAAAGATGCAAGGCTTGACAAGATATCATCAGCGTGAAGTTACTGACAGCAGGTCGCTAATGATCCAAAATAATATAGCTCCCGACATAGAACCCTGTGGTATTCTTTATCAGATAGATAGCATCTTAGGAGATTATAAGGTCTCATAACAAAAAATTCTTTGGACTCTTACAGAGGATGTCATGATTGACTTTGTCAAATGCGTTTTAAAATTCATTTTGACACAGAAATGTATCGTAACACCTATCAAACATACGTCTTATGTCTTTCGGAAAGATGACCATAGCTTTAGAATAGCAACGATTAGGCTAAGACCCAGATTAATAAGGGGCTAAATGTTTAGCTATTAATTTCTCAAAGACTTTACATAAACTCGGTAAGATGCGTGTGGGTCTTAAGGTACATGTCCATTTGAGAGCACTATCGCTAGTAAACTCTCGAGAGCACCTCTCAGGAGGATGTCCATTCGCGAGAAAGTTTTGTGCGTTTTACTCTTGGGTGTCTTATGCGAGCATTTTGTGAGTAAACCCTCGGTGAAAGCCCTCAGACCCATGTCCGCTTAGTTTATTTTTGTGATAGTGATCCGTTGGCAGTTTTAAGAGTCACATTATGACATCTTACAATCAAAGAGCTGCAACAGCTTTTTTGGTAAGCATGTTCAAAAACAAAAAAAGAAAACTCAACGTTTCAGAAAGTTTTGTCGGGTGAAAAGTAGTGAGGCGGAGTGTATACATTATTCAGTCCGGTGGTGCCAACATTAATCTCCAGAAATTGAAGCTGCTCTGAAGATGATGATGTTCAGGCATTGATTGCATCTTCGTCCTCAATACGGAAAATAACCCTACGAAATCATATCGCAGGTCCCCGTGTTCCTGGGCAACATATTCTCGAAATTGTTCCTTGCTCATTCGGTTCCTTGGCTTAAATTTGTTGAGCAACTTTGATAAAATTCTCCTCATATTTTTTATATTTTCTTTTCTTGGAAGAATAAGAAAGCTGTTGGAATCCCCTTCATTGCACATGAAAATTAAAACTTAAATAATAGTGGAAGTCAGACACTCAAACGATACACAATTCATTTCTTCGATCCAGAACTACTGCCAAGTATATTAGAAACCATTAGAAGCCAGTCCCGTACTGTTTTGTAGCTAATGTTATGACTACTTTTGTATTAAAGCCTTATCCATTTCATAAACAACAAGTACAACTATCAGTATTTTCTACTGCCGTTTTATTAGAACTAGAAGAATAGTAGAAGGATGAGGAACAATTTGGAAAATTCATGTCCAGAATTTCGCTATCCTACACGTTACTCACCGAGAGCTACTCTCTAAATACGAACTAAGTTGGTGTTGTTGGAGTAATTGTCCGAGACTCTCAGAAAGTCCGGTACATGTTACATGTAACCATGAGCCAAACACAGAACAGTGACGGTCATCGAAAATATTTTAACAAATACATTTTTTGCCTCCGTTCGCATCGTCAGCGATACCGCCGATCGAACGGAAATGAAGAGTCGATGACCGCCGTTCATGCATTTTTGCATTTTAGAATTAAGGTTTACATTAAGAAAGGAAATATGTAAGTCAGTCTTAAGACCAACGTAAATAAAGACAGACCTTTCCAAAAGTGAAAGTGTTTCTTTTATTTAAATTCTGAACTTAATTCCCGAGAGTTTTCCGTGAACTCTCCGAGAGCTGCTCTGAACACTGTGTCCACTCACAAAATTACTCTCGAGTGTAGCCTGAGAGTTACTCTCAGACATTTTACTCTGAAGTGGAAACGCACCTTTAATTCATTGAAGGATACTGAATTGTTTTTTTTAAGGAACAGGAATAACTATATCGATTTTCCATGAGTGCGGATCATTGGGAATCTTTTCCTGAGTTTACTGGAAACATACAAGTTGCTTTAAGCTCCCTGAACTAAGAAATAAGCCTTTTTTTCGTTCAATTTGATAAAAATGGCAGTTAATAATTGTAGGTTCAAGTCTCAACTGACCACTCCCGACGTAATCGACGGACAACTTTCATAATGGATGCTTACTGTGTTGTTGGGAACAAATTAATTGAACAAATGGAAATCTAAATTTTGACTAATTTCTTCACCAAGTTCAGCACTCAATCAACAGCGACCGATTTCACGGGTTCTTAACCTTTAAATGTGTTGGCGCCTTCACTATTTTTGCAGCCTTCTAAAACGAGACCGCTCAAGGATGTTCGTTTCATCTCTTGTCGGAAAAGAAAACTATTTCATCTTCTGCAACTAGTAGAAGCCGCAAGGTGCAACCTATGCTCGGTCCATAAATGTAAGCTAGCAACTAGACAACGTTTATATCCATCTACACACGAGTGCATATCTGCACACCATCTCTATTGCGAACTTTGCAATTTCGTGTTCGACTTTTAATGAACTAATCAGAGGATAGTAGGAGCCAACAATACTATCCCCGCCCAGGTTATGAGATCGAAAATTGGGCGGATCCTTCAGCAAATAAATCGCAAATGATTTGTTTCACTGCGGTGGATAAGTTGCACTGGCGAGGGATGGCCAGCTGACTTGCAGCAGCATTTCAAAGAAAGATACATTGCCTTTGGGGACTTGAAAGGTTGTTGCTAGACTAGATACTTTTTTTTCGTTCATATTTCACTTGGAAAGTGAAGTGTTCGTGGTACGATTAAATGTGAAGTAAATTGCTACTTTGGAGAATACTTTAGCGCTGGAAGCTCCGAATGAAGCTGAGATATTTATTTCGTGCAATGCATTCGTTCCATGATTAGGGACTTATCGCTTGCGACTAAATCGCGGGATAACTGGCGTTATTCGTGGGATAATTAAGTTGTCACCAGGAATACCTTACTTTTGCCAGTGGTTTGGTATTATTATCAATTTGCAGGATAGATTGGAGAGGTGGATAATTGCTGTGCAAGTGATAGTTGGCAAATGCATTCGCAAATTCCACTGTGCCCAGGCATATCATTTTGTCACGTGCCTGCGGTACGCGGAGCACATTCTCAATGGGCTGATCTTAATCTTTATATTGGATTGATTATTTGTGCAGATTGTTCAGTGGTCTTTTAACTGGTCGTTAATTTAGCGGGTAGATGAAGTAATGCAATGTGACGCGGCAATCAACCTACGGTAAGAAGTACATTTTTTTTATTTATTTCGTGAGCAAAAATTACAATATTGTAGGCCCGCTACCACACAATTTACAATGCAGAGATTTGAGATAAATACAAAATCTTTTAAATAAAAAACTAAATTAATATATAAGGATAAATTATCCCTTTTATTTGATAAGCGAAAACATGAAAAAAAACGATTAATAAACAAAGAACAGCATAAGTAAATAAATACTTAAGTTCCTTGTACAAATAATTAAATGGTTTAGTTAATAGATTGTAACGCCGCTCAGAGAATATGTCGGCTGATGGATAAAGCGATCCCGGTAAAAATAAAGGATAACGTTTTCATATATTAACAAACGATTCTACATACATTGCGACGCTTCGACTTCTGGCGTAGGAAGTGTTCTCTTCATTCATGTCTCAGAAACTGAATTCCGCATAGCGGAATTATAGTGTCACCGATCCTGAATGCTGTGCGGCCGTTCTGTCAGTAAAGAAGTTCAGGGCCTACGTGGAAGGATACCCTGCACTATAATCACCGATCACGCTAGTCTGAAGTGGCTGATGATGCAAAAAGATTTATCCGGCCGGTTAGCGCGGTGGAGCCTTGGAAAGGCATCCAAAACGTCGTCCCTGATACTCTCTCGCGAGTCAATTTTGAAGAGCTCAAAGTCCAACAAAACCAGCTGGAAGTCGATCTCCATACTTTTCGTCTGAGGAGTATGAAGAGCAAAGAAAGACTTTAAACGAGAACGAAGACAGACTTCCAGATGTTTGCATATCGAACGTTTGCATATCTGACGGACAGACGTTTGGACCGGAGACGAAATTAAGGAGGATAGAGCCTGGAAACTCTGGGTACCGACGGAGTTGAAGGCGAGTTTTCCAAAGGCAGCTCACTACTCTTCTGCGGCAGGTCATGGAGAAATCCGCTAAACCTTGGCTAGGCTAAGCCAGAAATACTATACTTCTGGCCAGGAATAACCACAAGCGTGCCGCCGTCCTCTTGACCCACATCAAAGATGATTCCGTGGCCTTCCGTAGCTCACAACAAGATAAATAATTGCAATGATGGCTATTAAAGATATATATTATTATAAAATTAATAACTAGCAAAATTAATAATTAAGTAAATAGAAGATGCATTATTAAATGAATAAATAAATGAATAAATAAATAAAACAATAAATAAATCGATAAATAAATATATAAATAAATAAATAGATATATCGATAAATATATATCAAGAAATAACAAAAATAAATAATAAAAAAAAATAGGTTTTAGAATAAAAAACTGATTTAATAGTCGTATTAAAATAAATATATGCATTGATAAACATCGTAACCTTATTCAAACTTCATGTGGTATAAATTAACCATTTCATTTATGAGAGCATTGTCTGGAAAGTCGCATCTGATAAGAAAAATCTCCTTGAGTTTTCTTATTCTGTCGGAGGTTTTCGATTTATTTCGATTTATTTGTGTACCCCGGACTTTACTTAATACAAGCAATACTTAAATTCTAACTTATAACTAGGGATTTGGTGGATGAGAGAGGTGAGCCGAGAGGATATTTTTAAGGGTGGATCTGTTTAGGTGGAAATTAAAGATATCCTGCGTGGCATCGGCCTTACGCAACATTCTGGACATAGGTTCATGAAAACCGTAATTGGTGCGGTGTGGGTCTAAGCGGAATAGATGAACTGATCTGAGGTTGCGGGGGTTTGTAAATGGTGAATGAAAAGAATGTCGGCAATGTCACGGCGTTGCTCCAGGGACTGGAGATTGATGAGTTGCAAACGATGTGTATAAGGCGGTAGGTTAAAGCTGTCTGTCCAGTGGAGACCACGGAGTGCGAAGCGTAGAAAACGGCGCTGAAAAGCCTGTATTCGCCGGATGTGGGTTTCATAGTAAGGGGACCAGACTTGGGAAGCATATTCTAGTAATGGTCTAACAAAAGTGATGTAAAGGGCTTTGGTGACATAGGGGTTTGAGAATTCTTTGGACCATCGCTTGACATAGCCAAGGGCGGAGCTAGCTCGACTAATGATTGAATCCATGTGTGTGCGAAAATTGAGTTCTTTATCGCAGATAATACCCAAATCGCGGGGAGAAGAGACTAGTGGAACAGGCTGATTAAAGATGAAGTAGGTCCTGGAGGGCTGTGGAAGACGCTTACGTGTGTATGTTATGGCTTGGCATTTGCTGATGTTGAGATCTAGAAAGTTTTTTTGGCACCAAATGGAAAACTTGCTCAGATAATCTTGAAGAAGGAGGTGGTCGGCGGCAGACGAAATGGGCGAATATAATTTTATGTCGTCGGCATAAATAGATATGTACGAGTTGCGGATAATAAGGTCGACATCATTTATAGTTAGGATGAAAATAATAGGACCAAATAATAGAGTGACACCTGAGGTGGCCCTAAATGTATTAGATTTGGAGGAACTTTAAATAACAACGTATTGACGGCTTTCAAGGTAGGACTTAATCCATTCAATAAAAGTAACTGGGAAACCAAGAGCATTGAGATTGAGCAGAATTATCTTGTGCGATATTGTGTCGAAGGCTTTACTGAAGTCGGTGGCGATAACATCAACTTCTTTGCCTTCCTCCAAGGCACATAGAGTTCGAGAGACAAATTCTACTAGGTTGGTGGTTGTCGATCTTCCTCTGAGAAATCCGTGTTGGTTAGGGGATATGATGGATTTGCAGAGGGAAAGCATAGCGTCGTAGATTATGCTCTCAAAAAGTTTAGGAATAGACGAAAGTTTCGCGATTGGTCTGTAGTTTGCAATATCATTTTTTGGACCTTTCTTGTGAATTGGGATTATGTAAGAGTTTTTCCAGATAATAGGGAAGATGCCTTGTGAGATGGAGAGTTGGAACAGTGAAGTAAGGGGCTGAACGAGGAGATTGGTGCATTTTTTGAGCACTATAGCGGGCAAACCATCAGGGCCCGGGGAAAAATCATCTTTAAGCTTTGAGATCTTCTCTGCTACCAGTTCCGGTGTAATTTCGACAGACACCATGGTTGTATGGGTACTATTTTTTAGGTATTGGAAATAATTCTGGTCGGGATCTTCTTCATGCACCGCGAATGATTGGCTGAAGAAATTACCAAAGAGATTTGCAATTGTATTAGGGCCTGATGAGGAAGAATCGAGATAATTGAGAGTTGAGGGATAGCCGTCTGATTTACTTTTTACTTTGATGAATTGGTAAAATCGCTTGGGGTCAGATATTAAGCTCGATTCCATATGGTGCACGTAGTCCAGGTAAAGAGAGTTGCAGAGGTAGGAGAATTCGGTGTAAGCGTTTTGATAGAGCATATAGATGGAGTTAGATCGAGTTTTAATATAAGACTTCCATAGTTTATTTCTTTTATTTCGAAGTGAACGAAGCTCTTTGGTGTACCAAGGAGGAGACGAAGATGCGTTTTTTTCGGGCAAGTAGGGGACTGAGTGAATGAAGCATTCGATGATTTCGTTATAGAAAATAGTAAGAGCTTTGTCGATAGACATATGATGGTTGGGGTTCTTAAGAAAGCTGAAGTTGACGACTCTAAGAAGGCTGTTCAGTTTGTCGAAATCTGTCTTACGGAAGTCAAAATCGTACAGATATTCGTGATCGTTAGTATTAATTCTGTTCTCGTAAGAAAAAGTGAGTGAAAGAGGCGGATGAAAAGAATCGATAGTGGACAAGAGATGAGTTGACTTAGATGTTGCGCAGTTGAAGGGATCAGAGGTAAAAATAAGGTCGAGTTGTCTATTAAGATTATTAGTTACACTACTGATTTGGAAAAGACCAGCGTTTGAGAGAGAGTCAGTAAACAGGATCTCCTTCTCTGATGTTGCATTAGATGCGTTGAAGTGAGTGTCATCATCGGATTTGGTCCATTGAAGATGTGGTAGATTGAAGGTTAATTCAATATTGATCCTTTTGTGCAGATTTAAAGTGGAGTGGCGCCATGGAAGATTTAACATCAAATTAAGTAGCTTATTTTGCTATTTGCAATTTGTCTAGGTAGGACTTTGCACAATTACTTTAAACTACACAACCACATAAAAGAATTGACAGAAATATGATTTTAGATATAGTATAATTACTTTGTTTTCATTTGAGAGTTGGGATTTTCTGTCAAATATTGGATATAATATTTTTGTTGCTTTAATCATTAGTCTTATTATGTTCATAGTATTTACATTAAATATTAATTTAGAGTCTATTTTACTCTCTATTTTAACTTAATTGATTACGCGAAAGGAAGCAAGGTTTTCTTTTCCTGGTTAAAAAAGATGACTTGAGTCTCCTGAGCGTTTATTACTATTTTCCACCTCTTATGATAGTCAGAAGTGAATGATTAAACTATTTTCTTAAAGCAAGTGTACCTAACAGACTAGTTAGGCAAATCAACATTGTGTGATGAACAAATTTTCGATAATGTTAGTAACATTTCACGTTGAGTGTTGCATTAAGTTTTCGATGAATCATTTAAAACTCAGCGCCAACTATAATACATTAACATTAGTATGAATTTTTCAATAAGTCAATTATTTACTTTTTCGGTCAAGTATTTATGAAACAACTTTTGTCAGTGAATTTTCCTTAATTCAGGAGCCCATCTTAACACACACGAAAAATTGCATCCAAATCGGTGCAGCCCTTTAGGACATACACGCGTACAGAAAATGATTAGTTTTTCCGTATTCCTCGTATTTGTTTAAAATAGAATAAACAAATAATTAAGCTCTTCACTTTCAGCAGCAAACTTTGCACCAACTCATTCGTTGGTTAAAGGTTGGAGGTGCTTCCGCTAATTGCGTTGCAGGATTAAAATAGTTCCACTGAGTAGTGCCATGAGTGGACACTTGTGCAAGTTTTAACTACCATAAGTTTTTCCCAGCTCCCGGGAAATTGGTTCCCTTTACGTGAACCGCTCGATTTGTGTTCCTCGGAAGCAAGCTATCTTATCTGCCATTCTGCCATCAACGGGCGCAATTTTCGATAGCCACTTCAGAAATTTTGCCGCTTTTTTCGAGAACAACAAACTATAGGCTCTGAACTTTGGATTTAAAGATAAGCGCTTGATTAATATATTCACCACACAGAAAGCGTTCGAAAATTGACATAATGCGTTGGCTTACTAGTGCGTCGGAAACTTTCATATTTAAGACTCCAAAACACATTAAGGAATTTATTAAAAAGTTTTCATCGCTGGATTATGAGGGAAGAGGGCTGGATTATGATTATGATCAAGACCTTAAGACTATAATTAAAGCTATGAGTTTGGGTTGGTCGGGGGAAGGGAGATATTTGAGGTGTAAAGATGGTTTCTGAGGGAGAATTCACAAAGGTGGAAGTCAAGATATGTATTAGCAGAGCGGAGCGTACGGGACATTGGTTCAAAGAAACCGTAGTTAGTGCGATGATGAGTAAGTCAGAAGAAGGATGCTGACCTCAGGTGGTACGGGCTTTGTAGAGATTATTTATTATTCGCAGTACAGTTGATGTATAAAGAGTACTTCAATAACCTCTCGCCGCCTTTTCAGGGATTGCAAGTTATTTTTAATTGGAGAAACCTGCGTTGGACAGCTTCGATTCTGAGGGAATGGTTTTCATAGGAGGGAGACCAAACTTGGCTAGCGTATTCGTTCTGACAAAGGTAATGTAGAGGGATTTTGTGACATACGGGTTAGAGAATTCTTCCGCCAAGCTTTTTATAAAGTCAAGAGAAGAATCTATTTTCTTCATAATATCAACAATGTGCGAATGAAAATTGAGTTCTTTGCCCATAAGTATATAAGTATATCTTGGACTCTATCTCTCAAAGATATGTAGTAGCAGTTGGGTGGTTCAATGGAAAAGACTCAAATTTTAAAAGGACAACGTCTCAGAGCTTATCTTCTTGACTCGAACACAAATAATTATATTCTCAAAGGTCTAAAACAATAGAGAAAACCTAATTAGAAAAGATAACTGCTTCATCAAAAATATACGATTCAGGGGCAACCCCAAAAGCATAGTACAGAATTGATAGGCGATTGACATACAATAAAGATGTCGCATGAAACTCCTCGGATTGTTCAAAAGAGCGATGTCAATCCGCGACATGGCTACATTTGGTCGTCAATTTCATTCAACATAGGACAGAGTTGTAAGAGAATGCATGTTTCACGGAATTTGAATTCAAAGTGTTGATATTGAATTCAAAAAGGACTGCGAATAAAAAAGATTTAAATCTTTATTTTTTTTGAAGTTATGACTGGTGCATTCAATTTTCGCAATCATTCTCGGGTAGCAGTTAAATTGTCTCAAAATAATTTGAAGTTAGAAGTGAACTCATAAATTTCGTTGAAGTCATTGGTGAATTCAACTTTCGTCGGTTCGCCGGTTCGGCAACAAGTTTGACTAAAAAAAGTGATGACCCTAAGCGAGATTACTTGTCAAATATTAAACAATTAAAAAGAAGAGTACAGTTTCCTCAACCTATTCTGGGGCATGGTTTAAAATGTATGTTATGTTAAAAAATACATCTCGGCTAAAAATAATCATGATTTCATCAGCGACTAAAAAATAATTGCGTTACGTTGCACTGCCACCGTTCAAACGAATTTAAATTACTGTGTTTGAATTCAGTGAATTCAACTTAAGTGAATTCAATTATGTAGTTCAAAATAAAGCAATCATTTGACTTAGTTTTGAATGGAGCTTTTACTGACTTACTGAGTTCAAAAAAATTATGACCTATTTTTCTTAATCCCTGTCTTTTTTTTTAGCAAAAGAACTAAAAAACCTTGCGGATGAACTCAGCAGATTAATGTTCCCAAAAGATTCAATTCTTTGTCAACTCTGACATAAGTTTCGGCCTGCGGCAGCATCAGTATTGTCCAAAACTCGATATCACTTGCTCAAAAATAAAGTTAGTTTTCTCTTATCCAAAGCAACATCAAACATGAAATGCCCTTTTGTAAATCATAAATAAAACTAAACAGCACGACCAGTCATTAAATGAAATTTATTGAATCTGGTTAGTGATGTTCCTGTCATTAGCCATCAACAGATCCGTCAATTAATGGCAGCTCCTTATACATCTGTTAAGGAACATGGTAACATTGTTACTCAGTTAAACATTGAATTCAGATCGCTTCCCTGTTTGTAGCGGAGACCGAACTCATCACGAGCCTCCCATCATGATGCATGTTCGTACGTCATGCTATCGGCTGTCAATGCACGACGGAACAATTGAATAAATTAATGAACCTGTTAACATTTCCCCCGCAATAAATCAAAACCACCTGTCAATTGAATGCGCTCGGAATGCTTGAATCTGTAATTGCTAACCTAACAACTGAACGCACGTGGGGCTCGATACGAGTCCCAATCTACTGGTTGTGCAGCCAGAGTGTCTTGCGTCGCTTTAATTATATTTGAATATTTGTAAGCTCGTGCGCCATCTCAGTGATTCGCTTTTGGCTCCAATCGTCTTTTATGTAACACCATCGAGCAGTGTTTTATCCGCGATGGTGTCGCAGATCAGACTTTGGAAACTCAGAGGTAAATGCCTTGCGTCAAGGCTTCCTGGTCAACTGCATAACTTTCAAGGCAACTGTTGGTTGTCAGTTATTGATGATAAGAACTGGGACGTTTGGTCACAGCCAATTTTGAAATAAATGTATTTGCCATAGCAAGTTGAAAGCGTTAGCCAAGTCGGGCAGGCGTTGGCCTTTATGGGTCAATCATCAATATTTATATCGTAGGCGACATCAAAGGCCTTTTTTAAATCCGATGATTTAGCACCAATAAGTGTTGTGGGATTTTGATTGCGAGAAGCTAAACTTATTTGGAATAAACAAAACGATTATGGAAGGAAATTTTGAGGGGTTCATTAAACATTTAAAAACAACAGCATTTAAAATTGTTTCGGACTTTATTTCTATGTAATGACTTTACAAGGCAGTTGAAATTTTTATTAGTTTTTGCTTGCCTCATAAGCATAATATTTTTTTAATCATGGTATAAACATATCACGCCATCGATTCTTAGAAAGTCTGAGCTTTATTTAAAGCTGCTCTCACGTACAGTCTTTTCCTTTTTCCATGAACCTGGTTATAAAGATTTGAAGAAGCCCTTTGCCGGAGCATTTCTATCCTTTGATCAATGGCGGAGTTATTTAATTCGACGGATTTTATCATTCCCTAAAGCCCTTTCTGGTGTTTTGCTTATAGTCCATAAACTCTAATTTTAGGAACTCGCAAAATGAATTTTGGTCCTTTGAGTTACGAGTTCGTAGGAAACTATACTCTTATTGGAAGAGCCGTCCAACTAATCCGAATTGGAAAATTTTGTCGAGCCCGTAATTTTGTAACTTCAATAACGAGACTAGCAAAGAAAAGGTAATTTTTATCCAAGCTGGGATGCTAAGAAGGTTTGAAGCTACTTACGCTCAATGGGTGTTCGTAAGAAAGACGTTTTTAATCTTGTACCTGATCTTGATGACCTTAACAATGCTTTCCTCTCCAACTCTACAGATAGAACACCCAAAATCAGCAAACTATCCATACTCTTCCGATCGGCAAGGAGTTTTTGAATTCGGTGAAGCCGGAAGACGGAATTCCTATCCGGTTTTTCAAAATGATCTTGACCCACATAATCAGTGCTATTTATCACATAATTAGTTCATATATAACGTATTCGACATTCCTCTCCAACTGGAAGCTGGCTAAAGTCATTCCTGTCCTCAAAATACCTCAGCCGTCTTCGGTTGCAAACTTTCGCCCCATTAGTATTTTACCTTGCCTTTCAAAAGTTTTGGAAAAGGTACTCGCTAAGCAGATTACGCATCACCTTGATCTGCATAGTATACCTGCACCGATCCAGTCTAATTTTCAAGCTAACCACAGTTGCTCCATGGCTATGGTTAAAATCCTCGATGACATTTGACTTAATTATGACTTGGATTTTATCACAGTACTTTGCCTCCTCGACCTTTCAAAAGTTTTTCACAGTGGAAATCACTCAATTATTTCCGAGAAGCTGAGAAGTTATTTTGGGTTTTGTAAAAGGTCGGTGCGTCTCATTAGCAACTACTTGAGTAATCGCTGTCAAAGGGTTGTGGTTGGTGATAGATCCTCTCGAGTAAGAAGTTTATTGGCAGGAGTGCATCAGGGCTATCAATTAGGTCCTCTCTTATTCTGCATGTTTATAAACGGGCTGCCAACACTCTGTTCCAATGCCTACGCTGATGATGTACAATGTATCTGTCTAGACCTATTGGCCGTGTTGAGGATCTTGTTTGCAGGCTTAATGAATATTAAGTGCCGCCAATTTACCATCATAATACACAATTACAGTTTGTGGACATGGTTACTAACCTGGGTCTTAAGATTAATCTCTCTTTCCCCAGTAAGCCACATTAACTGGCTTACGCAAACTTTGGCTACTTTCTAGCTTTACCCCGGTTGATACGAGGCTGAGACTAGTTAAAACCTTATTCGTTCCCTATATTGATTGTGCATCCGCGGTGTACTGAAAAGTCGACTCAATATCTTAACATACGTATGTATATGGGCTTCGTCGGTACGGAAATTATACAAAACACATCACGCCATACCTGTATGCTCGGCTAGAACATTCTGCCTTTCATACATTGTCGACAGCATGTACTACTGTGTCCAAAAAATAAGGTGACATATGAATTTAAACTGCGCGCGTCGAAGGATTTGGAAATTTTTCTTTCTTATTAGGTTGGTAGTACTGTCAGTGATATCTGTGTGAAATTTCATGTCAAAATATATTCATAGTGTTTGAGATACGCGTCGTTTTGTGAGCTGCTAAAAGTGAGTTTTTCGTATTTTGCGATGTCGAAATTTATTGAGCAAAGAATTTACATTAAATTTTGTTTGCGGAATCAATTTTCTGCTGCGGATACGCTGAGGATAGTGCAGAAAGCCTTTGATGATGAGGCTATGTCTAAAAAAAATGTTTACAAGTGGTATAGTGATTTCCAAGCCGGCCGTGAACGTGTCGAAGACGAAGAGCGTTCTGGGCGACCATCAACCTCACCCGATGAAGCTCACGTCCAACAAATCAAAGATTTGGTGTTGAAAAACCATCGATTAACGATTAGAGACCTTGCTGATGAAGTTAGCTTATCGAAAGGCTCAGTCAATACCATTTTGAAGGATGCTTTGGCCCTCAAGCGCGTCAAATCTCGACTGGTACCGAAAACATTGAATTTTTTGGAAAAAAGGCGTCGCGTTGAAGTGTGTGAAACAATGCTTTCCGACTACCAGGATGTCATGAAACGCATTATAACTGGCGATGAGACTTGGATCTATGCTTACGACCCCGAAACAACCGATCAGTCGAGCGAATATAGTGCCAAAGGAGAGCCGAGACCAAAAAAACCGCGCCAAAGTCGCTCAAAAATCAAGGTCATGTTGACTGTTTTCTTCGATTATCGTGGTGTTGTACTTTATGAATTCCTTCCAACCGGCCAAACAGTCAACATGGAATATTACTTCAACGTTATGCGTCGTTTGCGTAACGCTATCCGCCGAAAAAGCCCGGAATTGTGGAAAGACAATTCATGGTTTTTACACCACTCGTAATTCGTGATCATTCCGCCAAAAACTCAACCCATATCGTTCCGCAACCACCGTATTTACCTGATCTGGTGCCGTGCGACTTCTGGCTGTTCAACAAGCTCAAAAGACCGCTCCGGGGACACCGTTTTGATACTATAGAGGAGATTCAAGCCGCAGCGAAGACGGAACTGAAGGCCATCCCGGAAAGTGACTACAATCAGTGTTTCAAGGATTGGAAAATCCGTTGGCATAAGTGCATTGCATCGGGAGGGGATTACTTTGAAGGGGATGAAATTGATTTGGAAGAATAAATAAAGAATTTTCAAAATAAATACAATGTCACCTTATTTTTTGGACATAGTAGTATGTGTTTTTCATCCTTATTTATGAGAAGATTATCTATTTTGGCCTTCTTTTCAATCGAATCGCCATGGAAGCTTTTACGATGACACGTTGCATGCGAGCGATGATGTCAATATCTTTTGTATATCCAAACAGCTGGAGAGACTTAGAAGTTTGTCTATTTCAAGGAGGTGAATGTGGAAATCAATTGTGAAGACCAATCCTACAGTCACAAAGCATAAAAGAACGAAAAGATTTTACCAATTACAATGTGTTCTATTTTAAAAATTAAAAATAAATCTGCGGCAAAATTCAGGAACAAGAAAAATATGGACGAAGGTAAGGGCTCTTCATATGAATTGCACATCCAGAAACTATCTCGAGGTTCTCTACCGGTGATATTTGTGATGTCTTCAGCCAATTTTGTTGCCTAAACGATGACTATTCGCCAGGTTCATGTGGACAGACTGCAATAGTTTCAAGAAAGTGAACGAACGCTTTTTCTTACCGCTTAGAGCCTTATTTTAGCTGTCCTTTAAGCGATCTGTCTTCCCTAAAGTTTGGAATGACACATTTATTATACCTATCCACAAAAAAGGCCACAAAGACGATTATCTAATTACTGTTCCATAGCCAAGCCCTATTCTATAGCCAAGCTCTTCGAAAGTATTGTCTACGACTCTTTGTATTTTCACGGTACATTCATACTTTCCTCAAAGCAACACGGATTCGTAAAAAGTAAATGTACTATTAGTAATCGGCAGTATAAGGCTCTCTTCAGATTCTCAGTGTCCGAGCTTATAGTCACTACTTCTGGAGTACCTCAAGGCAGTCATTTAGGATCCATTGTCTTTATTCTCACTATCAACGATGTTGAGTGCATCCTTAAAAAGTATTCAAAATGTGTTAAACTGGTTCTTCCTTTGGTCTAATTCTATTCTCACAAGCGTCTTCCTTAGTCTTCCCGTACATACTCCTTCAACGAAACTCCTGTTCCCCTAGTTGAATCGATTTTTGCCATTGGTGTTCTCTGCGAAATAGAGCTCAATTTTTGGTCCACCCTTGGTTTTATAAAACGATAGTCGAGAGAGTTCTCCAAACCTTATGTTTCAAGTTCTCTTTATGTCACCTGTGTCCGATCACTTCTCGAATATGAAAGTCAAGAAAGGTCGCTTTATTATGACTCAGAATTGAATCTCGTTTTCGAACGGACAATTTGATATATCATCACACAAATCTTTACATACCACATATCCCAATTTTGGTTATACCTCCACTCCCAAAATTTGCTGCCGGTTCTTAGTTAGTATTGGTTCCGAAAAATCAATTTTCATAAGTGCAGGCCATGATGCCACAGATGCCGCGTATAAAATGGCATAAATATCGGTTTGACTTGGAAAAGGCTTTCGGAACCGAGTGCTTAGAAGCGCACAAGATGCTTATCAAAGGGCTTAGTTATTTGTAACGTTGATAATGTTTCTGCTCTTGGTTTGTTTACAGTGAACAGTGTGGGGTTAATTCCAACGGAAGTTAATCTGTGCAGGGTTTCACTGTTTAGGGACTTTTACGGATGCAAGAAGAATTTATCGAAAATTCAAATTCACATGAACGGCCATAAGAACCGGAGTGTAGTCAAGGCCTATACTTAGGGCTCCCTTTCGATTAATATCTTACATGTATTTATACTAAGGTAGGCAGAAGAATTTTTATTGAAATTTAGTTTTTCAAAAAAAAAATTACAAATTCGTAAAGACCTGCCTTTGATTTTTTCCCAACAACAAAAATACAAGAACAACCAATAAAAGAACACATTAAACGTTCATGCAACTATCGACAATACGGAAGTCATCCTATAAAATTAAATTTATTTAAAGTCGTTAAACCAAGAGTTCCAATGTCATCGGGATAGTCAAATGTTTAATGTCTTTGCGGTTCATAAATCCCCCTAGTAGGATACCTACAGGATATCAACACAGGAAGTCGGCGGGCTGACCAATAAATTGCCGATAATCAGATGGCGCAACAATTATTAAATGCTGTGGGGCTTAATCATACAAGCTTTAAGCATTTGAACACAGAACTCCTCTGCACTTAAATTGTTGATTCCTCACCATAAAATCAAAGATTACTTGTCCACTTCTGCGCTTGGGTTATAAAAGGTAATTCCGCAGGGCATTGGCCAATGACATTACCTGCGGGTGATGATCATTGACAATGACATCTGCGAATAGTTAAAATTTTAGGAGTGCTTTCCAGGAAATTGATTCCTTGCTGAAATTTAAATCGAAAAAAAAAACTTATAATTTATTTATGTGTTCACCTTCGTTACAATCTGATGTCAGTTGGATCAATTTTATATCATCACCAAAACAGTGGTATATCGTAAAGGGTAGAGGGTAGAGGAAAAGTGGGCGGCAACATTTCATCTGAAGCAGAAGTCAACTCGCCCGCTTTTTTCGGTATATGAAAACCTTGTCATTTTTTTTTCGTTTGTAAAAAAGGCTTCGGTGGAGCACTTGAAGCGATGTAAATATAATACGGCATTTTTTCGAAGACATTTTGGTCATTTTGGAAAGTGACAAGAGCAGAAGTAGGAAGTTTGCAGGTCACATTTCAGTCATTTGACTTTCTTTCTTTGCATCTGGCAACCTGTGCAACATGAAGTTTACGATGCGCAAAGTATTTACAACCAAAGGACTCGTCATACAACTGTGAGCTCTGAAAATTGTAAAAATTCTTGAGAGGTTTCAGAACTTACGGAATTTGGCGGATAAGTTTTTTTTTCCGACACCGGTTATACTATTAGCTTCGGTAGACTAGGAATCGGCGAAAATTGATGAACATGATTTCAAAGTTATTTCTTCCTTCATAATAAAACGGTTCCGTAAATTATTTTCGGTTAAGGACTTACAGATCGGTTCGCAGGCCGTTGAATTAACAAACAACAAAAAAGAAGCCATAAATATGAGAGAAAGAAAGACCGTCGCTAATAATTTTATTTATATTATAAGTGAATTGACAACCAAGAAAATCTTTAAACTGAAATTTTGTGGAATATGAACATTTTTTACTTTTAACATATAACTAACTACAACTTCCTTAAAATAAACTTAGAATTAACTTAGTCTAGATACTTAAATAATATATAAATCTTTTTTGCTTTTGTGCTGTGCCATAGATTTAATTAGTTTCTTTGCATTATTTTCTCAAAATTTACCAATGAAATGAATAAAAAAATTAAATGCAAAAGCATTGTTTATATGTTAGGTAAAAAAATTTCTTGTTTTTGTGAAAAACTTATGACCTACAGTTATACATGCAACTGAAATTGCTGTGCTTCTCCCTGGAATATATGATACATGTGGTAAGACATTACTTTAAATTTGGGAGTCCATACAGTTCAAAATCATGGGTAGAAGATATCATTTAAATGAGAGTGCCGTAGAGAGTACACGTGAGTTTCATTAATATTGTGATATATTTTCGGCTACCTTGCACCTACACTACTAACAATTAAAGCTAAATTGTCTAAATTTGGAGCTTCCTTATCCGTAAAAAACTTGGCTTAAAATGCGTTAGTTAATAGGTTTCGACCTTTTTTTGATCTTCAAGTTTCATCTAACAATGCTAGTACTACGGCTATTACATGCCCTACAGTTAAAATTATGAATTGTGCTAAACTAGTTTCGATTTGGAGTGTAACTGCAATATACAATTCCGTTAAAATATCACTGAGAATGCTTTCGTTAATGGCCCAGAAATGAATGCCGATTCAGAACGAAGAGAAAAAATATCTATCGTAAAAGGGCATCCATATTTTCATTAGAAGATAGCGAAGATGATGGTTCATATTATAATCATGTTTTGTGCATACGAAATTTTTAACTCGGCTTTCTTTCAAAACCAATCAAACAACAGTGCGAAATCGTTCTTTTCCGAAAAAAACTGCATTGTTTCTTATTAAAAGAGGATTGTTCTATGGAATCGCTGAATAGGTATCTTTTGAACAAGAAAATCTTCATTAAATACAACACTACATTACACCTCTTCAGCACTAGTCGAATGATTGTTTTCTATCGCTGGAATTTTTGATCACAAAGCTTGTCACAACATCACTGACGAACACTTCGAGAGACTCGTGATATTGCTTTTGAATCAATGAAATTAATTTCTTCGTTTAAATATTGGAAAAACCAATGCCAATGCTTTCCTGTTTCCATTAGCATTGAAAATTTCAAAGCCAATGTTTTTTTTTGTAATTGGTTTGGGTTATTCCAATGCCAATTAAAACTTAATGACAATAATAAACTCCCATCTCTGTTAAAAAAACGGACAGGCATAATGAAAAACTATTTTAAGACTCAAGGTTTGACATTTTATGACAAAGGAGAAGACAACTAGGTATTCTCTTCCTCCTGTAACCACCAAAGTTGTTGGCGCTGTCTGTTAGCGTCCTCCTTGCCCCGGACTGATACGCCCTACCAAACCGGAGATTCTCCTCAGATCTTCGGACGACATCTCCATTGTAGACAAGTCGCCTCGCAACACTCTTTCCGGCGACATGGAAAATCGAAGGAACCATCTCGTGATACATGAAGTTTTGTTATTGATTGAGTTCATTGCTTTTGCAACTTGTCTCCGAGTGAGTTTAATGATAAAATTATTCACTCAGATTATGTTGGCCTCATTACCATAGAATATTTTATACTTAGACTCTGGAATTCTAAATAAGTGGAGACAAGCCCTTTGACATCGTCTCTCGAAAACTCGAATCTTTTCCATAAAGCTTGCTCCCACGTTAAACTACACGGGACATCTATAAGCAATGACAGGCTAAATGAGGGCCATGCAGCAGATCACCTTGTCCCTGGCATCGAATTGACTACTGTGAAATAGTCTCTTTGTCATGGCATAGGCCGCTTTGGCTCTGGCTAGAGCAGCTTCTTTATGTTTGTTAAAATATAGATACTGATCGAGCCAGACCCCAAGATAACTGACTACACTTCGACTCGCCAGCGTTAGCCACAGTTTCCTTGAGCTAAGAATGCAATATAAAATTTAATCAACTTACACTGAAAAAAAAATCGTCCTGGTGATTGTTTTGAAAACAAAAAATCATCGGAAAGAGAATTCGTCTTTCATAGAGGCTCCAGCTTATCTCTAGATGGGCATCACTGACCATTTACAGATTTTTTACCGTCTACCTCGATGAATCATTGACTAAGATTTAGCTGCTTTCTTTCACGGCTCGTGACTCTTCGATCTTTGAATCGGAGGTTCGGTTTTAGCTTTTTTCGTGAACCTTGCGGCTTGACTTCGAGGGCACCTTTCGCTTGATCATTGTTGTGCATGTGTTCGAGCCATTGAAGTCGACGTACTCTACGTTTTGAAGTCGTACTTCAGACAGGATCTGTCCAAGTGTTCGTTAAATTCCTGCTTCACAGTCTTCAGGTTCACCAGTGTGGGTCATGTGAACATATGAACTTTACCCCATTGCAGATCAGCGATTGCTTAGCGGTTCTCAGCCATTTGCAGCATCCAAATTTTTGACACATCCTATCCTATCCGAGAAGTACTCGATACTCCAATATATCTTATGGCATGAAGAGTGGTCTTTCATTCTTCTTTGCGGCCGGATACGTTTGATCACGATTGGCGGGGGTTCGTGACTGACTTACTATAAGCAATCGGCAGTTAAACAGTTGAACCTTATAACCCAAACGAAGGCCACTCTTACCTTTAATGAATAATGAAAGGCTTCGATTCGCCCTGAGTTCGAGAAAAAAGCTCAACAGTTTACCCTTACAATTTTTTTTTTTTGCCGTCTCACTCTGAGGTAGAGGTACAGTGTAATATGCATTGTGTCCAGGTACCTAGAGTTTGCTCCTCCATACTATTCATTCTGATCTATGTAAAAAAAATAAAAAGGGTACGTTTGGCATCTCACGTAAGAAACTGTCAGCATTGGCCTGATTCCTCCAAGTTCCCAGGCCTATAATGACTAGCTGAATTCTTTATTGTTTCCCAATTTACTCAAGCGCTAAAAATGTAGGAAAAAAGCTGGCAAAGAATAAAAAAAACTCTTATTCAACAAAAGGAAAGTTAAAACCATTTCTTTATTTATTTAAGCCTACATTTAAGGCCTCCATACCAAGCCCACCATTCATTAATCAATCTAAGCCGCTACGAAGATTTACTTATTGGCCCTGATTTGCATACGTTGGGATCTTTGTTTCTTTTTTTTGCAGACATACTCATTTTTTCCACTATCAAGTGGCACCATGCAACGCTACGATGAATCCAACAATATTTATGAACTATTCGAAACCCAGGTGGGAGTTGCGGGAATCCATTCAAACGCAAATAAATCAAGTTCCCGACGAATCGTGAGGAATGTGAATAAACAGCAACACAGTAGCGGAACAAAGCAACAATCCTCGTATTAACCGATCGTAAATCCACAAAAAACAAAAAAAAACAAGGTTGCACATTTTTATTGCGTTTAAGCGTAGGAAATTCTCTAGATTCCATACCTGTTGAGCTCCCAGGCTAAGGTGTGGTCCCAGACAGCAGACAGCAAACAGGCAAAACGCTATGCGAAAGGGCAGAGCCTGTCAATCGTAAATCCGCAGATCCGGCACACTTTTCAGACGCGTTTTTGGTGGTATACCTTTGCTTCCAGGTGGCGAAATTTATGTTAAACAAAAGGCATAATCTTGGATACTTAAGAGGCGAGATTATGGGCGTCGTAAAATACGAGTTCACGGGAACTGCTGACTCGTGTCACTCCCAAGTGGCTTGGGGAAGCCGAAGAGATTGTTGGGAACCAGATTTAAGTTAAAGAAATCGTAAAACCGACATTTTTAAGATAAAACACTGATTTCGGCATGCTAGAGTGAAATTGACTTGGAAATTAATCTGGATGGGGTTGAAATGAATGCTGTGTCGGTGGCCACTGAATTCGTTATTTTATTGCGATTTAATGGCATTGATGATGCGTGTTTTATTGGGTTGATTGGTTTTAAGAATCTCATACAAATAACACGAGCCATTTGAATAGTCTCTGAAGAACTTCCAAAAAACTGGAACTATAACGATGCATATGGGGTTTTCGTTATACCTGTTTTTTTTTAAGGTTTCGATAACGAAAGAAATGAAGATGAAAGTGTCAAAATCAGGCTTAAAACTATGAGAAAAAAAATCAACGACTATAAGTTTGCTAGTTTCATTTTATAAAGTTGGCAAATGTGTACCATTTCTGGGTTCAGATTTCCAACAAATTGGAAACAGGAAAGGAAAGAGTTGGAAACTATAATTAACGCAATCGGTCATAGATCTAGAATCCCTCGTCCTGTGACTGTCATCCAAAAAAAAGAGAAGATTTATTTGGAAATTTCAATCACCTCCTTTTACATTTTCACCCCTTCAATATTTTTATAGTTTTTTGATGAGTCGCTTCAGCATATTGAAGAAGAAATGCATAAATTTAGGGTCCAAAAAAATCTTTCAAAGTCATTTACAATAACAACTAATGAATCAAAAAAGTTAATAGGAGTCTGTGTGATTATGAGTTTGGCACCACTGCCAAATATTCCAATGTATTGGGCAAGTGAATTAAGTATTCTTTTGATTATGGAGACAATGTCGATAAATCATTTCAAAAAATCTGTCAGTTCCTACATTTCAACTATAACTCCACGCAACCGCCATCAGGTATTCCAGGGTATGATCGTTTGTATAAAATCAGGCCTAAATTGGAAACAAACAAAAAATGCCAAAACGTGCCTTTAAGAGAAGCACTATCAGTCGACGAGCAAATGTGTGCGAAAGCCTCTAATCTTCTACGACAATACCTTCCTAATAAGCCACAGAAATGGGGCTATAAACTGCTGGTTCTTTGCGACGATGGTAGCTTTGCTTACAATTTGGAAATTAACTCTGGAATGGAGAACGATCCCCAACTAAGATATCCAAGTGAGCCTGATTTAGGAGCAAGTTCAAACATCGTTGTACGCTTAGCCAGGTACATACCAAAGAATCAAAATTACAAATTATTTTTTGATTATTATTATACGTCGCCAGAGTTGATTGTTATTTGGCCAAACGCTTGAACTGTCAACAAAGATCGTTAAGGAAAAGCCCTCCAAATACCTTCGATATAAGACCTTAAAAAGAAAAAAGTTCAGAAAGGTTATTCAGTGCAATGGGTAGCAAAGTTTTGTCATCGTCTTTTATGGGTCAAGAGCCAATAGAAACAGCAAGAAGATACTGCAAGAAAAAGAAAAAGTAATATATAAACATATAACAAGCATATGGGTGGCGTGGACCTCCTAGATTCGTTCCTAGGAAAATATAAAATAAATGGTACTTGAAGCTAATTCATCATCTTCTTGATGTAATTCTTATCAATTGCTGGTTATTGTACAGAAGAGTCGGGGAGCAGCAGCATACATCAACCCAAATGAACAGAATGTTAAAGTCATTTTAAGTCGGGAAAAGTTTGTGGATATTTGGGCTATCAATAAACAAAGAGAGAGGAAGGTTTTTCACGCGCGAACTTTGGAGCTTGACAAGCCGATCGAGATATTACTACAGCATTGCCGATCGACCAGTCCAGTGATAGCATCGATAATTTAATACCAAATGGTGATTGAGTCTGTTTCGAGAACTAGATAAAATTTAAAGTTAATCCATGATTCGAATCTGCCACCTACCAATTGATTCAATTGCAATGTTTCTTTTTAAAGAATTACTACGGTAGGAAATCACAACATTTAAAGCTTAATTTTGAAGAACTTGGTCATCTTAAGCGATATATTCGTTGTTAAAACGTTAAGTCACAGGTTATGAAATGAAACACAAAGGTTGTCACCAGTTTCGTTATGTTTTCAGGGGGGCTTAGTTCGCGGTAAGGTACAGTTTCCGAAGACATATAGTATGATCACGTTGATGTGATTAAACCCAGATAGACTTTGATAAATTGAAGTTTGGTCTTAGCAACTAGAAACAGCGTGTCCCCGACAGTCAGGGCTGCAGGGCAGCTATATCTTTGGCTCTGATCCTTCAAGGAGTGCTTTCATCTAAAGGGTTTTTCAATAAGAGCGCTACATAAGTTTTTTTTATCAATAAAACAAAAACGGTTTTGGATATCAATGAAATTCTTTATTCATGTGAAAGTACGTTGGATGCCATTATGTATGGAACTTGATTTCTTTTGCCACCACGGGCACGCCCGTTGCCCCAAACGAAATAGTCTAACGGCGTCAAATCGCACGACAGAGGCGGCCAAGAAACTGGACCATTTCGTGAGATAACACGTTCTCCAAACTTGGTTTCCAATAAATTGATTGTGACATTCGCTGTGTGGCTTGGGGCGCCGTCCTGTTGGAACCACATGTCCTCCAAGTCCATATCATCCAATTGGGGCCAAAAATATTCGGTTATCATTGAACGGTAGCGATACCCATTCACAGTAACGTGCTGCTCTTGATCACAATGATGCCGCCGGCCCATAAACCACACCAAACCTTAATTTTTTCGGAATGCAATGATGACTCATGGAGTACGTGTGGATTGCTGCCTGACCAATACCGCATATTTTGTTTATTGACGGAGCCATTCAGCAAAAAATGAGCCTCATCGCTGAAGTTGATTTTTCGATGGAAATCCGAATCATTGTCAAGTTGTTGCTCAGCCCAATTCACGAACATACGACGCTTCTGCTGGTCAAGCGGTTCTTGTTCAGTTCTTGCGTCAATTTAATCTTGTAAGGAAGTAGGCCAAGATCTTTTCGCCACAACGACGTCACAGAGATGCCCAACCCTTGAGAACGACATGTGAGAGACACATTTGGGCTTTCTGCAACTGAAGCCTCAGCGGTAGCAATATTCTCGACACTACGGGCACTTCTTTGTCTCACTGGCACGGGAACATTTTGTACTGTACCTGTGGATTTTTCCACTAGACGCTCAATTGTTGATCTGCTAGGACGATTATGACGACCATAAATTGGACGTAGCGCTCTTAACGCTGAGGCCACTGACTCCGAATTTCGGTAGTAAATCATGGAATGGCAAACCTTACTGAAGAGAAATGTCTAAAGAGCGGCAAGAAATATGGCGTCGTTTTCTATCCCTGTCGCTTCCCTGCTTGAAAAACCTTTACATTGGCAAGACTAGTGGCAGATAAAGTTGAAACTTGATTATTTATTAAATGTATGCTGGGCAAAAGATTCAAATCAAAAATTTTCATGGGAATTGGAATAACTTTTGTTTAAGTCGGGTTTAGTTAGTAATATATTTGATAATTATAAATTGTAAATATTTTCAAACTCTTCATTAATTTATAGAGCAAATTGGACACCGTCTGCGTAAAAGTTTGAGCTGAAGATTATTTACAAAATGATAGAATGTCATATATGAACATACACAAGAGTATCGGTCCTAAAATTAACCCCGCGGTAATCCTCTTTATTTTCCTTAAGGATGCTTAATGTAAATCCGAAATAAAACTTTCTTGTTATCTACCAGAAAGAAGTTGTTCCTATGTTCCCAGCATACAATTTTGTGGTAAACACTGTCAAAGGTCGTCGAGAAATCAAGCTAGCTCAGGACCATCACATAACATTATCTTGTGTTTTTTCCTCAAGATTCAGCTATGGCTATCTCCGAATGATAAATGCTTGGTGGATGTGGACTCATTCTTGCACCTTTCCAGGACTGAGGGAACGTTGAGGTTTTTATGCACCAGTTGATTAGATGGGCAGGTCAGAGACAGCGTTTTGGTACGCCATGCTCGCTTATGGAATTAAACTTTATGGCTACTACATAATCGACAATTTCACCTCCTGTTGCTTCTTCGAAGTCTTTTAGTCTTGGAGTAGGCTTATGAAGTTTTCATTCTAATTTCAAACACAACATGCGACGTTATTAAAAAAAAAATTATAAGCATAAAATAAATAAAAAAAAATAAGATAAAATAATAAGCATGCTAGTTCAGCATCCAGAAAGGCTGAAGCCTAAGCAAACTATATATGAGCGGTTTTGTAAACAGAATATCCCAGACTTACATCCATATTTCAACCGTATCTGTTAAGACTTTTAAGCACCTACTGGCATTTCGTTGATCAAACGTTACCGGCTTACCAGTCTTAGGAAAAATGTATAAACAAACCTTCAAGCCTGCAAACGTTTGTATTTTATTTTGAGCCACTCCTCGTACGTGTATATGCATTGCTCAAAAAGTCATCAAAATTTTCAGAAGACAAATTGAAATGAAAAATGAAAAATGAAAGATGATTCTAGTCCGCAGAAGTCTTCGGCCAGAGCCAAAAGAAAGGAGACAATTTTTCAGTAATCCTGTCTTCTCTTATTGTCATTTAAGATATTACATTTATCACCATCGTATTGACGGTGTATCCTCCAACACCATATTAATCAAATATGTTGCTTTTTAAATCTGCTCTCAACTGGTTTATTAAATCTGGAAAAGAAAAGAAAAAACGAAATTCCTTGATGTGTTCAAGGCAAGCAGTACTTAATGAACTCAATATTCACGAAAGTTGTTCGACTCCTACTCTTTAAGCCTTTACCACATGCGCTTACATTTGTTTACATCAATTTAATCAGCGATATTGTTGTCTGCGCACAGACAGAAAACTGAATATTTATTGCTATTTAAATACAGCATTTAATCGAATGCAGTTAATTACGTTCTTAAATGCAATATTTTGATTAAATATTGTCGCCATGGATTGTTTGACCAAGACTTCTGGCGGCTACCGCAACCCTGACAGGCAACTGATCTGAGTTTAGTGAGTGGCAGGTTTGACATGTTGGAATTGTTTTTTTTTTATTTTAGCACTAACAAATTAATAGTTTTTTGATGATACACAGTTCACAATGAGATTTAATTTCATAATTTGGGCTAGAAGAGGAACCAAAGGGTCTCGTATGATGATGAGGATCGAAGATTACTGTTGATCAGATGAAGATGCCAATTTACATGTTCATCTTTGTAGCTGAATTGTTCCCTAACAAAGTGCGGTCAGTCCACCAGTTTTTGCCTTTTTACCGAAGATCGCGTTTTAATCAAGCACATGCTCTCCTTAACCTCAAAAACGAAGTGAATGGTCGAAGTTCGACAGTAGGCAGACACATTTTTTAACATATTTAATTTTTATTTTTCTAAGTTATTTTTTATTATAATGTTTCGCTCAATTGTTCAATAGCCATGGTAAGTGTTATTATTTTTTCCGCATATAAATTGTGTAAAACTTTATTTGATAATGTGTGTTTCTGGTTTTTCTTAGTTTCTTTTATGAATTTCATTCCCTTCAATGAATTCTTTAGCTAGAAAAAAGCGTGGGAAGCCGTAATTCGGCAACTCAGACGGGAATGAATTTGAAATGTTAAGGGTACTTCAAGCACAGCATGATGGATTACAAATATGTCATATAAATGCACAGAGTTTAGATAAAAAAATTAATAAGTTTAGACACTTGCTCACGGATTCAGGGGTCGACGTTATTTGCTTGTCGGAGACATGGTTTGTACATACCTGATATTTCTGATAGGTATTATGGATTGGCTGGTTATAATAAATTTCGTTCAGGTAGGATCGGACTTGGAGGTGGTGTAGCAATGCATATTCGTGATGGTCTCAAATGCAGACCTCTTTGCAAATCTGGGCAAGATTGCCCCTATGAATACCTCATTTCGGAAATATCCAACGGGTTGGACAGAATAATGGTCGACGTATTCTATAGGCCCAATAAGTCGATAAATCTTTATTTTATGTTCTGGAGCAGTTCTGTTGCATTACACCTAATATTGTACTCTACGGTGATCTAAATTGTAACCTTTTGTGCAAAACTGAGGCCAAGTCATTGTTAGATCGCATGAATGAACTTTATCTGAGTTCAGTAAACTTTCAATCGCCCATTCACTTTTCCGGTGACTCGAATAGCCTAATAGACTTATTCTTCGTGAGTAGCCTCGAAAAAGCTGTATTATATAGT
Source organism: Orthonevra nobilis (assembly GCA_963555765.1). Taxonomy (NCBI): domain Eukaryota; kingdom Metazoa; phylum Arthropoda; class Insecta; order Diptera; family Syrphidae; genus Orthonevra; species Orthonevra nobilis. The sequence continues at coordinate 12,363,456 of OY743225.1, forward strand.
CAGCTCTCTCCCGTGATAGATGAGCAATCCGAAGTAAACAATAGGGATTTTAAAAACATCGATTATCTCGCTCTCCAGCATGATGCTTTACGGATAAATTGGGAAAGCGTATACTTCATGCCGCATATAGACAACCAAGTTAAATTTTTCCAAGACCAAATACTACTTTTATATGACAGGCATGTACCCATAGAGAAAAATGTGTATAAGTATGACTTACCTGATTGGTTAACAAATGACATTATTTTAAAAATGCAACAACATATAAGAAATGGACGCAATTTAAGCTCAACGTTCATTTTGAAGACTATCGTAAACTCAGAAAAGCAACAGCGAATTTTTTTAGAGAAAATATCTATTCGAAAGGTCGGACTTGGAAAACATACCCAAAAATGTTTGAAGACATTGACTGCGATTTGCTTAACAAACACTTTGTTGTTCTATCATCTGCTCCTACCGATACATCGACGGAAGATTCTCCTTTTTCGCCATCCGATGATGACGAAAACGTACATGTATCCAATATCCAAAGTATTTGAAAAAAACATTTCGTTCCAAATCGATAAGTATCTGATTGATCAAAAGCTATTAACTCTATAAAATATCAAGTTTCCTCCCGGAACTTAGTGGGGTGCCCGAGGGATCTATTCGCGGTCCAATCCTGATCCTCCTGTATGTCAACGAACTTTCCGAACTGATCAAAAACAGCTCTGTGCATATGTATGCCGATGATGTTCAACTCATCTTAAGTCGTCTGTGATTTTTTTTATTGCTAATAGATTGCAGAGCTGGCCAAAGTATGGTGATTCTAACTTTCTGAAATTGCTGAGCAAATTATTCTTATTAACATAAAGTACAAAAGATCTGGAAATGCAAGAAATAAATGTGAACAAAGAAAATAATTGATTACCATAAATTTTTCTTTTTTAAGGTTCCGGAGCTCAAAAGGAACAATGGAACCATTCTAGGATCACTTCATGACCGTCTGTCAGTCACCAAAATTTTTTCTCAGGAACGCGTCAAGGTAGAAATTTGGAATTGATAGACTGACTGGACTGGACTGACTGGTCTTTAAGCACAAGTAAGAGAAAAAGTTCGAAAACCGAAAATTCGTACTAACATCACAATTTTTTGTTTCTCAAATCACCCAGACCTACTTACAAGTATGTATGGAACCTTTGACTTACACTTTGCCCTTTTTTTTAACTGATTTTTTTTAACATATTAATTTTTGAATTTTTTGTTTGGACGCATGCGTTCATGAAAAAAAAAAAACTAGAAGACGTGGGATTTAAAACTACAATTTTACAAAAAAAAAAACGGTGGAAAATTTAACATTAACATTTTTATAAACGAGCCACTTATGCCACACAGAATTTGGAAATGTTAGAAAAGAATTCTTTTTTAATCTTTAATTAAAACAGCTGTGAAATTGTGCGTTCTGTGCTAGACTACTTTGCAGAAAACATAATAAAGAATCAAGAAAAATTTTGTTAGGCGGGAAACAACTCTTTTTAAATAAAACGTTTTGCTTCTAAAATCTTTAAATTTCAGATCCTTACTGAACATATTTTGATCAGTTTTTTTTTGTCTATCTATAAAAAAAAATCGAACTTAAACTCGAAACTTGATTCGTTTTCTCTACATTTTTTTAACGTTTCCTATAGCATTTAGTTGATTTTAGTTAGAAAAGAAGCAATAGGAATACAGTCTAGACTGTTAAAGTGAGTCAGTGTTAAAAATATTAACAGTCCTCACAGCTCTTCAGTGATTTAAATGAAATTTGCCAAATATTTTTATGTACAACGGATTCCAAAAGCAATCTAAGGGTGTAACCAAATAGATATGAGCATCATGACAATAGTCGCAAGGCGAAAGCAACGCAAGTGATTCGACAGCACTGGTCATAATCTTTTGAGAACAAGGAAATCACACAAAAACGCTCAGTCTGTGAAAAGTATTTCGCTTAAACGAAAGGCGGTAGCTGTTAACTTGGTCTCTCCCCATAGCTCCATTTCATTTCAAAAGGCTACATTTAAAAAAAAAGCTTCTTTAAGATTACAAAGTTACAAAAACAAATTGTGAAATTTTCCATATCTTACCCAAAGACTTTACGCTGTAAATCGAGTTCATAACCCAAAGATCCCGAAGACATATCGTGTGCGTGTCAAATATTCACCTGTCAGAAACAGACAACAAAAAAAAAAAAACGTTCAAAATTCTCAACATTCCCCAATCAATCATTAGCAGCAGCACCTGCTATCCTATGTACACAACTACCTCCGCAATGATACCTCACAATCAAATCTTTCATAATTCCGCAGCAAGATTTTTCACTCACCGTGGACCAGGTGCTGTTGCCCTGTTGCCCACTGTTGACCACCACGCGACGACTCCTCATGCAAGCCAAGGCAATTAAATAATACCTAATGGAACTCCCCGGAGACGGAGGGCGGCCACTGCAGACTTGAATAACAATATCTAAGCGATACTACACCCTTGCCCATCAACAATTCGTTAAAAGTTAATGAAAGGAAGCGGCCCATGCCATTGCCAATGCCAATGCCAACCGCAACAGAGGAACGGATTCTGGGAAATTTTAACGAGCTACAACAATCCAAAGTTCTGTTCCCAGCATGTCGGCATAATATCCAACATCTCTTCATTTGGTTTGCAATCCGATTGTGTGTACATATCTCTGCATGTTATTCCTAGAATTCTTCGGATGCAAGGGCGGCCAGTCGACGTACCTCCGCTGCTCTAGCTTCTGTGCCACACCACATAAATCAACAGAACGCCAATGCGATCCTTCGGCGAAGATTGGGAGGGCCAGCCAGCTAGCCAGCCAGGATGATTTCTTTCCAATTTCAATTTGCAACCTGCTAAAAGGTGCTGGAGCAGGTGTAAGGTGCGCCGGGTATGTCGGTGCTGTAATTAACACTTGTCATATGGAATTAGGAATGGCTGCAATTATCATCCTCGGAGGAAGAACGGCATGGAAATTATTTTATAGCTTCCTTGGCTGCGTGCATGCAACACTCTTGGTTCGTGTACTCAAATTATTAAGCCTCATTTGTGACCTTTTGTAAGGTTGATTAGGCGGAGTGCATGCAGTAAATGGAATGTAAACATGTCCGACCGCGACGCTTGGGTGCTCAGCAGGAGGAAATGGACATGGACATGGAATATGGTGTCGTGTCGTCGAACATGGAATTTTTTTTTTCTCGAGAACACCTTTAAGCCCAGGAAGCATTAAGAGAAACATGTCGTAGGCACTGATTTTGAGGAAAAAAAACATCGATCTCTCATTATTCTCAAATCGAGGGTCGTTCTTTTGCTTGGATATAAAATAAATTCCCAAGAGCATGAGACTTCAGTAAATTCTCGACAATACCTTGGGACCCTTAAGTGCGTAAATCTTTTATCTGCTTTCACATACTTGTGCCCATTATTCAAATTAGTCTTACAAAGGTTGGTAAATATATATAGCCTTAATTTTACCACTAGATGAGGTTAAATGAGTTTCGTCTGGGTTCGCACTGTTTCTTGGATTTAATTGTATGCGAAAGTGGGTTAAAATTGTGGAGCGTGGAGCACACGGTTTAGTCTTTTAAGATTGCAGTGGGATAAGTCGAAACAAAGGTGATGACTGCAATAAATGGAAAAACATAAAAAGTGGTGTACTTTGGGGAAAGTAAAACATTAACCTGATTTTGATTGAAGTTATTTTACAAGCTGTCTGCTTCATGTAAAGCTTGGGTTCCATAAAATGTTCAAAGGGAGTTTATTTGAGACTTTTTAATATAAAATTTACACACAATTAACAGATTTAATATTTGATTTGTTTTTACAAAGAACAATGACCTTTATTTTTTCTACTTTAAAAAGGGTATATTGGATCACAAATGGAGCTTTAAAACACGGTACATGTTTCCTGCAAAATTAATAATTGCAAAAAGGGACATTCTTGGAAGAGATTTCTTTCGAGCTGGTCTGCCGTCGAAGCGACACGGGGTCCTCATATTAACTAGTAACGAAGTAACTAGTCTTGTTCCTTTTGAGGTATAGCACTGTCTTTAAAGCATTTATAGATTTCGCCTTATTACCACGTAAGTGTTATGGCATCGGGTATTTGAAAACAATTTTTGTTAATGGCCACTGCAACCGCGTCGTAAGATTGCCATCTAATCGGTCCAATTTTTTTCAACTCTTCTCAGCAAATAAGGCATTATTTCAAAATTAATGAGTTTGCTTCTTTAATTTGGTAGCCGGGTTTTACCCGCTTTTGGCATGTTGCACTTCCTTGCTTAGACAGTTTGTCTTAAAGATGATTTTTATTACCAGAAAGAATTTGATAGTCGCAACACATTTGGTCATGAGAGCCTCGTAGAAATTTTGCTCACTCCAAAAATGGCATGCATGCTTTTTAACAAGCTTGATTCGGATTTCCGGGAAAACTGTTTCAGAAATGTCGCAAAAAGCTCGAAATCATGTTATATACCGTTCGATTCAGATCTGCAATTTTTAAGCAATTCAAAATACGCACCGTGTTTTGGCAAGAATTCGCACTGACATGCAGTTGCCCCTTTCTTGTTCAGATAAGATGCGCATAAATGTTTCTTGTAAGATCTCAGATCACACTTTGAAGAAGTAAATGAACTTATTTGCCGTGGATTTTATGGCATCACAGTGGATATTCATAAAAGACGGCTTTAAGGAGTCTTGTGATATGAACGATGTTTGAAGAGGTCTTCTCGTCTAGAGGCATGAATTTCATGTAATTTTTGAAGTGTCATAATAAAAAGGCAATTCATTTTTTTACCATCCATTTTTTTAGTTATTTATTAACATAACAAGAATATAAAGAATAAAAAAATAAAAAAGGTGAAAATTTCAAAAATAAGCAGTTGATGAAGTGGGGGTCTCAAAAAATTGGCGCGTTACCATACCCACGATCTCAACCCTCCTAGCAATCTGAAACCAAAAACAATACAAGGGTTATAAATCTAGAATAATGTCCCAATATCTGGAACTACGGAAAAAGTTAGAAGGATTTTTTTTTTCACTAAATGGCGACTGCCTGCAAAAAAATATGTTTGTATCACTTTTTTTGACTGTTTCGAATTTAAAAAAAAAAGTAATAAACATTTTGGAGATGGGGATAGTTCCAGACATGAACAAGTCTATAAAGAAGGCTCTCTTAAAATATCAGATAAATCGGTCCAGTAGAACCTGAGAAATCGTGCGTATTGTTTTGAAAAAGACAGTTTCGAGAAAAACGCGTTTAAAGTTACGCGTAAAGTTTTTCGCAGTCTAAGTCATGAAATGATATTCATACATCGGACCTTCCTCGACTTCGAAAGAACTATTTTCCGCGTTTCTCTCTTCTTATCGCGCAGTTCTGGCCTCCTTTGATGCACTCGTAAAACTGGTGTCTTCCTGTGCCGTAAATCTTTTGCCGTGAAATCGCCTTTTTGTTTGTCGATCTGGACGCGTTATTCTTTGCGCTGAGGATTTTTTATCCATTTTATTAAAAAAAAATATTTCACAATATTTTTATGTGACCCACAGCACAAATGTACGTCCACGTGGTTTGAAGGTTAGAATTCAACTGTTAGCAGCTGGACGTAAGTTAACACTAAATATAAAAGGTACAAGTCACCTTGGGTTCTTGTATTGCAATATGTACAAAGGACAAAAGGTTTTACTGAGAAATATGGATTCACGTAGACGGAGAGTCCCTAATGTCTTTTGTTCGATTAGTTCCGGCCGAACCAGTTTGGATGCCGGGTCAGCAAAATACCAATATCTCCGAAAACAATTTGAATTTTGAAAAATCCTCTTGTTGATATATTCTTGAATGGGTAAACTTTAAAAATATAAAAAAAGTTTTTGTTCGACGAATGAATTTTGCCGAAAATATGACATCAACTTATTGCATTCAAAGTCATGGTTTCGGGTCATCCATTGATCCTAGTATGACGGCAATATTAAATAAAAGTAAAGGTCTTTTAATCCATACATACATTGTAACATGGTTGTCACCTATTATTTTGTTATTCAAAGTTTTATTGTCATTAAATGTTTTTTTTTAAGAATTCTCCGCCAATTTTTTATTCAATTCGGACAACGACTATGAAATAAAAACCAAGATTTTCAACCTTTTGTTTTACGTCTAGCTTGTCAGGTTTTCAGTTGTCGGTCGGATTTATGGTTGACTTCAGGTTTCACGCCTTAAGCAACAAGACTCAGACTTGTTTAAACCTCATCACACTACTAGAAAAATCTGCTGAGATGTACCTAACCACAATTCCTTTTGTCAGTCAGCCAGAATACTTAACTTAATAAAACAATATCCCTCAACTATTTGAATACTTCCCGCCTGTATTTCATCTTCACCATGAGCCTTTGTAACTCACTTCCGACAATAATTAACAAGCGACTCTTGTGATTCTCCTTGTTCTTTCTTTATTAAAACAAGTATATTTAATTAATTTAAATACTTTCATTTCTTTTCTTTTTTATCATTTTATTTCATTAGTAGTAGAAAAGCCTGTCGTACGGCAGGAAGAATGTCATACTCATTTTTATATAAATTTTATTTAATATACATTGCAAAAATTATGGAAAATCCTCAAATCTTTTTAAGTAAGATAAAAACTGATGTAACATATATACAGCGGAAGCGTTCGTTAATTGGGTAAAATTATATAAATCCAGGGCAAAGGAACTGGGCCCTCATCCGTGCTTGCTAGTTATAATTATATTGTTTTTTTATAATATTTTTTGTAAAATTAGATTTATTAAGCTCATGACATACACTTTTGATGTGGACTCTGCATAATTTTTAATTTGCAAGACGCATCAGTAAAAGATTGTAACTCATAAACTCATTCTCTGATCGAATGCTTCGTTGCTCGCTAAGGTTGGGATATAAAGGTCCAGAACGATGATAAATGTTTCTGTGAATTTTGAAACAGTAGGGCTAATATCCACCTGGTGGCGCAATATTTGAACCCAACGAGGCAAATTTCTTTGACTTGACAAAACTCACCGATTCAATGAATAGAACACAACTTTGTTTATATTTTCAATTAAATTTCACTGTATTGCTCTGATATTTTCAATTCTATTGCGATTGGCCTCAAGATTTATGGCATTTTCTGCCGAGGTCCGGCATCTCATAGTTCTGAAAAAAAATGTTAACCCATTTTTCGATCTTAAGCAATCTATTTTTATGCTCTAAAATTTGCAATGCATGTCCGAATGAGTCACTTCCAGTTAGTGACTATAAAAATAATTTGAAGAACTCTTCAATTACGGAATAACTCTTTTTAACCAACTATCTGGAGTACAATCTTCCTTCACATAAATTTAACATAATAAAATCGCTACAAAAAATTATCTGCTTTCAAGGTTGATGGAATTTGTTTTTAAGTTTTCCATCGGACCCGCTAAATATTGTTTTGGCCAAACTTACCCACATCAGGTACATCAGATTGCTCTTAATTTTAAAATTCCTATAGTAATTAAAAATATCTGCGGTTTCTTTCTTAATAAGAACAGTATGCTGTGTCTGAGCAGGATACCTGATGGCAAACAGTTGTTCGACTTGACTTTTTATATATCAAAATTTGGATTAATTTGAAAGCTTCAGCCACAGCGCTGCACCTTATTACAGGATTTATTAGGATTTTTCTACCCAGTAAAACTGGACTTGCTTCAGCTATGATTACGACGAACTTTTGCATATGTTCGGTAGCACATGTATATGTTTATATGTATATAGAGTCACACATGTGTTTTAACGATAAACACAGATAAAGGCAGACGTTTGCAGACATGGGACACAAAAACTGTCAAAAAGAGCTCTTATTGTACCCAGATCCTTTTTTTCCTTTGGTTTCTATTAAGGCACTTTCATCTATCGCTTTCGAAGAAAATCCCACGCATAAATTTTTCAATCCGGTGGCAAAATCATAGGAAAATAATTGTTGTCAAGTGAGCTCGCTTAGTGCCACTTTGTTATAAATCTCATTGTTCACATTCACCGAAGAAAATAAATAACTTACAGCACCATAATGTTCTATAAAATAGATTTGAGTCTAACTGTCTACGTTTTGTTATTTCGAAATAAATTGAATAAAATGAAAAAATGTCTGTCCCCATTAATTTTTTCGTCAAGCATAACTCGAGAACAAATCAAGCTTTCGATTCCAACTTAGTTTCGTTCGAAGCGCATATGCATAAGGAAGAGCTGAAAAGCTTTTGATTAAATTTAACAGGGTGGTAAAAATTTTATGACGAAAAAACTATCAAAAAAAGGGACAATTTGACTTCTTCAATTAAAATCAATTTAGTTTTCCAAAAAAAAAACAAAAATCAAAATTAACAAAATTTATAGTTTTCAACTACCTTATCAGATGAAAAAAATGGAAAAATCGTAGCAGAACTGCAGTCAATGATGAAAACATGGAAGAACCACTTGTGCAGACTGTATTACGGCTACGAAGAAGACGACGCAGGCCAACAGCGTCTTCCGGGCCTAGACCAAGTAAAGTTTGCAATAACATTTGTAAGCTTAAATCTAATAAAGCCACTTAAGCTGTCGAACTTTTCAATGCGCGCACGCACCACCACCTTCATCAATTTCAAGGTTGGTTTTGATTTCTATTGCAGGATGACGATGGAAAACTCAAGCTGCTCCATTAAGACCGGCGAGGCGGTCACCGACCCATTGAGGCAAGGTTATACTCAAACAAAAGTGGAAAAGTTCTGCTTCAACACTAGAGGCACTTTCTTTTAAAGGTCTGTTCAATAACTCGCATAGCCCGAGGGTATTGATATAATAAGGGAACGAAGGTTGATGTCAACAGTGCGTTTATGAGTGTTCACACAAAACTTAAAGATGGGTTAGGCGGTAAACGAGGTAAAAAAAAAATTATGTTGTCATCAAGAAAGGACATCTCAATCCGACGTCTACGTCAGAGTGCTAACATAGACAGCTATAACTTGGAGGTAGTTAGGGACTTTATCTGCGTAGGCTTCTCTGCAAACACAGTTAATAACACCAAAGCTGACATCAAATGAAGAATACCTGTGGCCAAGAGAGCAATTATGTAAAGCCCTTGCTCGAAGAACTTTAGTGTCGTTCTATAAGACTTCTATTATCCCCGTCCTACTATATAGTGCAGAAGCACGGACATTTTCAATAGCGGATGAAGGCTACTTAGGTAGTTTCGAGTGAAAAGTGTGAAAGGTAAATATTAAATTGACAAATCTTTTTTTAAAATCCACTTTCTTGATAACTTCAGTACGAAGTAATGACTCCCTTCACTAAAAAATCTACTTATTTCAATTTGTATCCCAAATACGGACGCCAAAACATTTTGGGCAGAACTTACGACTTATAATTTTTTCGGTGCCGAGATGATGATTTCCAGGTGATTTTCTAGCGAATTTTGGTCACGACTTTTTTCATGAATTGCCTCAAAAATCTGTCTGTGTCTCAAGATAAGCTTGAAACCTCTACCAATCACAAAGACACATTGTTCATGTGAAGTTCCTTATGAAGGATTCTATGAATCCCTGAAACAGCAATTTCGTCACTTTTTATATTTTCTCCGCCACATGACATGGATATCAGTTCTTCGTTTTGTTCGTGTTCCTTAAAAAATCAGAGTCGACCATTTTTATTACCAAACTAGAGAGTATGTAATTTTTTAAGACAAAGATTTTGGATGGCGACTCAAGCTTCTTAACACGATGATGTTTTGTGTTTTTCTTAACCATTTCTAGTAAGGGAATAAGCAATCTGTTCCATTTTTTAAGGACTTTTGGACCACAAGAGATTTCTCGGATCAATCCTCGTAAATGAATAGTTTTACGAAATTTGAACCTCAATTATAAGATCAAGCCAGCTTACAAACTATATACTGGTGCAATGTGTTGCCAATTCAGTTCTGTCTTCAATATACGTGATTCATTGAAACATCGAGTTTATCTAAAAATCTCATTTCTCCAAGTTATTTCTGCCATCCTGCTGACCGAATTGAAATGTCAAAACATAAAGAAGTCTAATTGCACCAGACCAGACCAATCAGAGTGCACTTCTCCATTTGGTCTGATCCTTATCCGCATCACTTAACAAAACAATTTGTTAAAATGCCCAGACAAGTACTGTCTACTCTGCTTTCTCTCTTAACTATCATCCTTCATACCCAGAGTTCCTACATCTTAACAACTTGCCCATGAGGAATGCCTTAAGTCTTTCCCATGTCCAAGTCCACTCCAATCACGTTCACTGTCAATTTAGAACGAGAACAAACTCCATTGTGAACCGAAAAAGGAATCTGTCGAACGGTATTGTGCGTGTAACTCTTCAGTACCGCTATCATCTGGTGGATCCTAATCGCGATGCATTAGTCAGGGTATTGATTTAGATAACTTGGCCATAAGGAACAGCCGCACAGTTGGACCGTATAAGTACAGTGGAAGAAGTTGGTGGGTTAAATGGCAGGCAATCTTTGCTTATCAATTGGCGCAGCGAGAACAGCACAACCGACATCGTTAACCAAACATTAGAAAGGTTCTACCTGATACCTTAAAAGGATTTCCATATAAATCCGGTTGCGTTAAGACCAGAGCTGCATACTCGTATCTGCGTAGGTTGTTGTGTGCGGTAAGGAAGTGATTTGAGTTTTGATTTCCAGCTGAGTGGGAATCGATATGCTGCTGCTGTTTGTGCTGGCGGTGAGATTGAACGAATCTATCTTCGTGCTGTGCTACATTGTTGGCTATTTGGCGACTGAATACTACATTGAGGTCAACTAACGAGGTAATGTTCCCTTGTGAAAGTTTCGAATTTAAGATGCAATAATTTCGAAATGTGTCGAGGAAAAGATGACAAGAAAATAGAAATTCAATCCATCGACAGACTCCCATGCCCTGTCTAGGAGCTGAAAACCTGAGCAATCAACGAAGGCAGCATCTTCAGTTTAAGGCGTCGATTTGGCCGGGTAGGTTACTGGGATAATGGGATATACTACTCACATGATTTCAATGTTTCGTAAATAAAAATATATTTTTAAGGACGTACTCCTTATATAAGAATGTAGTCACAAGGAGACGAACTGATAAAAAAGACAGATACTATTATTTTTTTTAAATGAGCGTGAACACCTTATGTCCTGCAAAACAAATTCAGGCGCTCTATAAAAGAGGAATCGGAGGAGTTCTTGACAAGTGCTTCGAAAGTTATTTGAAGGGAAGCAAGACTAAGGTTTAATTATTCAACTCAGCCAGGATGTGTTTACCGACCATGCTGTTTCCCCTGACCTGGATTATTTTTCCTATTTGAATAACTGTCCACAAACGTCTTTGGCCAATGTGGGCATTTCCTGCAGTGACGTTATGCAAAATTAAATAGCCTGAAAGGCGATTTCTACCCAGGACCCGATGGCCCCCCGCCATTATTCTCAAAAAGTGCGAGAATTCGTTATCCTAACCCCTTTCTACTCTTTTTCAACTTTCTCTTGATCAATCATGCTTCCTAAAGATTTGGACAGACGTCTTTGTTATCCTCGTTCATTGCGAAGCTATCTTCCATACCCAAACTTTTCGAAAGTATAGTATATGACTCAATGTATTTTCATTGTAAGTCCATCGTGCCTCCAAATCAGCATGGGTTCTTAAAAGGTAGATCTACAACTACTAATTTAACCAAATTTACCTCAAACACGCTGCAAGCCTTACAAAATGGATATGAAGTCGATGCTATTACTACTGACTCAAGTAAGGCTTTTGACAAAACCTCTCATCGAATCATCTGCCTGAAGCTTACTGCACTCGGTTTTCCCCCATCCTTTTTTCGCTGGATAAAGTCTTACCTCGAACAACGTCAGTACAGGTTACGCTTTACATCTCTTCTATCCATCCCAGTAATTGCTACGTCTGGTGTCCCCCAAGGTAGTCATTTAAGTCCCATTATCTTTATTCTAGCAATGAACGATGTAGAACACATGTTAATTGACTCTGATCTCTGTATGCTGATGATATGAGAATCAGCAAACGCATCACATCCCCTAAAGATCTCATCACCCTGCAGAATGATTTGAATAATTTCTACACTTGGTATATCAAAAACCACGTCGAGCTTTAAGTTTCAAAATGAAAAGCTATGACTTTCTCCTAAAAACGACTTCCGTCCCCCCACCGAATATACTTTTTAGGTGGTATACCTATTCCCTCAATTGATTCAATGTGTGATCTCGGTGTTCTATGGACAAAGAGCTCAATTTTCGTTCGTACGTTGATAATATTATAAAGAAAGCCAACTCTTTTCTTGGCTTTATTACACGCTGGACGAAAGAATTCTCCAATCCGTATGTCACAAAATCGCTGTACATGAACACCTGGAGATAAAAAAGGTTTGTTCTCGTTGGCTCGTATCGATTGTTGCAAAGAAATGTTAAAAAAAAATACGATCGCGGTGCTTCAAAAGTCGTTTATAAAATTGGCACAGGTAACGAATCATGGATCTATGCGTATGAGCCCGAGACAAAACAACAAGCGACCGTGTGGGTTTTCGAAGACGGGCCAAATCCATCAAAAGTTGCTCGTGGAAGAAGCACTTCGAAGCAAATGGTCGCCTGTTTCCTCGTTTAAACTGGTTATGTGTCGTCTGTTCCGCTTGAGCAACGTAGGACGGTCAATTCGGAGTGGTCCACCACAATTTGTTTGCCTGAAGTCTTTGGAGAAATTCGAAAAACGAACAAGACAAGACGAATCATTGTTCACCATGACAGTGCGAGCTCTCAACCATCGGCTCAAAACAGCGCCTTTTTGACCGGCCAAAACGTCGAATTGATGAGTCAACCGCCGTACAGCACTGACTTGACACCCCCAATTACTTCTTTTTATTCCCGCACATCAAGAAATAAATTCGTGGTCAACGATTTTCGTCGCCAGAACATGCTGTTGAAGCGTTCAAAAACCATCTTTTGGAGGTGTCTTAATCGGAATGGAAAAAGTGTTTCGACAATGGTTTGAGCGCATGCAAAAGTGTATAAATCATGCTGGAGAATACTTTGAAAAACAATAAAACCACTTTTGATGATAAATATTAGCATTTTCATTACTAGGCCAGAAATATATCTAGCAGCCTACGTAGAATACGATAGCCAAGTTTGGTCTACCTCCTATGGAAACCATTCCCTCAGAATCGAAGCTGTCCAACGCAGGTTTCTCCGTTTTGCGTAACACTGAGCTGATACATATAATTTACCACGCTACAAGCACCGATTAAAAATAATAATCTTGCAATTCCTTAAAAGGCGGCGCGAGGTTGCTGACGTACTCTTTATACATCAAAAAACAAACCGCTGTAATCTAAGGTCAGCATTTCTCTTCCAACTCCCTCATCATCGCACTAACTACAGTCTCTTTGAACCAATGTGCCGTATGCTCCGCTCTGCTTATATACAACTTGACAAATCCTCCTTCAGAAACACCATATATCACCCCTCCCCCAACCAACGCAAACCCCTAGCTATAATTGTAGTTTTAAGGTCTTCATTAAAGCGTTTGCTTTCCGCTATACCACTATTGTAACAGGAGTTTATGAGGCACTCGAGGTAGTGTCACTACAATGGACTTATTGAACACTTAACTTAAAGGAACCTGATGCCACGTAACAACCGAAGGCTCCTTAAAATGTTTGGTTTCGCAACAGGGAGTGTAAGGCAACAGTTCAAAACGATGTCATCGAAGTTGTTGAATCTATCAAACACACCAACAAGCTTAGATAGAACCTAAAGAACCATCTTTTTGCCATGTCCTACCTCAAAAAATACAGGACTGAAAAGGTTCTTAAGCAAGTATACATCTCTCCGGTGAAGTTCCGGATAAGATATGATATATGCGCATGGGGAAATGCGGCCAAAACACGTCTTACTCAGCTAATCAAACGTTAAGTTTTTGAAATGAGTGCAATGTTGAAGAATTACAATGACCCGAGATCTCAACAGACAATTCTTCACAGGGTCCTCTGAAAGTCCCAAGAACATTTAACAACATTCATTATTGCTAAAAATAAAAAATATAAAAATCACTCTTCTTTGTTTTATTTATTATTTATTTATTTTTTAATTTACTATTTTGTCCTTTTGAATTAGAACTGTTTCTTTTTTAATTTTAAATTGTTTACAAACTTTTAATTTTTAATAATGTAAATTTATTAACTTTTCCAAACAATTAATAAATAAGTGCATAACCACCGAAAAAGCTCTGAATGCTCTGGGTAAGCCATCATAAGATCTACACCAAGGCGTCATTTGTGAAGTCGATATTTGTCTGAAAAAATATCAACTTTTCTGCCTCAATATGCTTGACTTCGACTGCAAAGTTTTTTCCAAGATGATTCGCTTCCTTATAAGAATAGAAGCAACGTCGAGTAGTGTTATACGTGTTATTGTGGTTCCTCAAGGGTCCGATTTGAGCCAATTGTCTTCTTAATCTTTATTAGTATAAGTGTTTAAAGCTTACATTCGCCTCGCCTCAGACAAGAGTAATCTTCATGCCTGGGCACGTGTTCCAAGGCGATGTTAATCAAATGTCTAAATTACCAATGTTATATCTCTTGCATTTCCCCATTTTATCACTTTGTTTGCTGCAGCGAAAAAGACAGCTATAATAGTCCTCCACTTTATTTCTTTCACAAGTTCACATTACCCATAATTTGAACCTCAATCTTAACTTCGATCGGACTGTCAAGTGAACTACAATACGTTTTGCATAGAACGTGCAGGAGGATTAGTTAGGTTCAAAACTCAGATGCATTTCGGTTTCAGTTCCTCCGTGATTTGTGTCCGAATTATGTGAGAGAATTTGATATGGACATTTTTGCATTCAATTAATTCACAGTATTTTATTCGAAGTAGGTTCATGTACTAAGATTGTTTCATTTTTTTATTTTCGTACACATTTTCAGTAAAATATGTGATGACTTCTTTTTTGACGATTCCCAATGAATTTTCCTTAAATATTGTGACCGGCTGGAAAGTTTCCGATGCTCACAAAAAGCCTTCGGTCTTCGCAGCTTCAATCTCACTAATAGACTTCACACCCAGTCACTCTAGTCAAGCATCGCATCTTAATTGCTGTCACTTAGCTCAGACGAAGTGACGGCACTCCATGAACATGGACTTCCATTGAAATCTAATTCTTCTTAGCTATTTCACCGACACGTCACGCCAGAGCTATACCCTTTTGCACCAGCCGTCGGCAACCAATTAAATACGCTAACACTCCGCTGCAGTTGCGTCTAGCGAAATTAATTAATTTAATCATTAGCGGGAAAAAGCGCTGGTCAAGCAGCCACGTCCGCACCGTACTAATGGTTTTGACGTTTATTACCGCAATATGAAGATGCCGTTGCCGTGGCCGATGTTCGACGCCGATGCCGATGAGGGTCTTCACTTCTTGGCGTCATCCTAATGATCGCATACTTTCACAACTCTGGGGCTGTAGCACCAGCCGTGTTTGGTGGTTACGAGACATCGAAATGCACGCGGAAATACGCCTGACGTTTCTATCGTGGAGTAAGGAAACCACCAGAGATATATACGCTTGGTAATTCCTATCGCCTTTGCACAGCTTGATGTGATCAGTGGAATTTGTTGTACAAAGTGGTGCATTGAGGCGAAGTTGGAATTGTGTCAAACCGTGGTTAAGGTATGTCGCCGGACCGTTACACTCAAGGGATCTAATTAAATTGATGCAATTTCTGTTAATTAGTTTCGATTTGATTTGGTTTTTATAAAGTTGCATTCTAGAGCTGCTTCAACGACCAGTTATCGATGCCGTTGACTGACTTAAAGGCGTTAGCTAACGTAGAATTCGTAGAATTACACTTCATATAGTTTTACGTCTTATACAAGATGTATTCACAGGAACAAAGCCATTTAGGAAACGTTTAAAAAACTATAAAAAAAATTAATTAAAGTTCATTTTTTAACTCCTAGCAGCATGCCAAAAGGATTCGCATAAAGTTTACCAACAAAATCGTGGTCATGGAATACCAATACTAGTAGGACACAGAGTGACATCATTTTGAAAAACGCAAATTTTGGACCTTTGTTGAATGCTGAAGATCCTTTTAGAAAATCTGACGTTTGGAGATCTTCCTCGGGCTTGTATAAAGCTTCGATAAAGTTTTTGTAAGAGTAAACTCTTTTCGTTTTCAGTCTATGTACTTCCTTAAGGTATTTCCACACCAATGAAACATTTCATAAATACAGAAACATTTTTGAAATTTTGTTGTGTTTCATATTCCGAACTTTCGCTGTTTCATAAGCATTTACATAGGAAGAAAATAAATATTGAAAAACAAAAGTGTTGTGAAATGTATGAGGTAACAAGGATGTTTTTCCTGCCAGCAGACGCACATACTACTGTGTCCAAAAAATAAGGTGACATATGAATTTAACTGCGCGCACCGAAGGATTTCGAAATTTTTCTTTCTTTTTAGGTTGGTAGTACTGTCAGTGACATCTATGTGAAATTTCATGTCAAAATATATTCATAGTGTTTGAGATACGCGTCGTTTTGTGAGCTGCTAAAAGTGAGTTTTTCGTTTTTTGCGATGTCGAAATTTATTGAGCAAAGAATTTGCATTAAATTTTTTTTGCGGAATCAATTTTCTGCTGCGGATACGTTGAGGATGGTGCAGTAAGCCTTTGATGATGAGGCTATGTCTAAAAAAAATGTTTACAAGTGGTATAGTGATTTCCAAGCCGGCCGTGAACATGATGAAGACGAAGAGCGTTCTGGGCGACCATCAACCTCAACCGATGAAGCTCACGTCCAACAAATCAAAGATTTGGTGTTGAAAAACCATCGATTAACGATTAGAGACCTTGCTGATGAAGTTGGCTTATCGAAAGGCTCAGTCAATACCATTTTGAAGGATGCTTTGGGCCTCAAGCGCGTCAAATCTCGACTGGTACCGAAAACATTGAATTTTTTTGGAAAAAAGGCGTCGCGTTGAAGTGTGTGAAACAATGCTTTCCGACTACCAGGATGTCATGAAACGCATTATAACTGGCGATGAGACTTGGATCTATGCTTACGACCCCGAAACAACCGATCAGTCGAGCGAATATCGTGCCAAAGGAGAGCCGAGACCAAAAAAAACCGCGCAAAAGTCGCTCAAAAATCAAGGTCATGTTGACTGTTTTCTTCGATTATCGTGGTGTTGTACTTTATGAATTCCTTCCAACCGGCCAAACAGTCAACAAGGAATATTATTTGAACGTTATGCGTCGTTTGCGTAACGCTATCCGCCTAAAAAGGCCGGAATTGTGGAAAGACAATTCAACCCATACCGTTCCGCAACCACCGTATTCACCTGATCTGGCGCCGTGCGACTTCTGGCTGTTCAACAAGCTCAAAAGACCGCTCCGGGGACACCGTTTTGATACGATAGAGGAGATTCAAGCCGCAGCGAAGACGGAACTGAACCAGTGTTTCAAAGATTGGAAAATCCGCTTCGCACGGAAATCTACGGACACAATATCGAAAAACATTTCTTGCTGTGCTAAATTTAATTTAATTTGCATATACATGTAGCTTACGTGCTAATTAATTTGAAGAGCATTTATATGTGCAACGCAAACTTTCTTAAATTTTAAACAAATATAGAATATCAAATCACCAGCGGCAGAGTCCAAGAGTCACTGTTAAGCTGTCACTTACACTTATGCTCGATCGGAAGTTCGTATTTTGTTCTCTAAATCCATAACTAACCAAAGTAACGACCCATCCCAAAAGTTGAAAGTTCAAAATTATTTCCCCATTTACAAACGGATAAGCCTTCTGAACATCAGCGGCACCAAAAAGATATTTCGTGGCATAGTGGGAGAATATCTTTCAATGTATGCTCAACTGAAGTACTTAGAATTGACTGTTTATGGTTTCTTCGAATCAAAGCTCCAATATGGTGTCACGTGTTGGGAAGGTACATATCGGGTTTTTCAATAAGAGCGCTACAAAAATTTTAATAAATAAAACAAAAACGGTTTTGGATATCAATGAAATTCTTTATTCCTGTGAAAGTACGTTCGATGCCATTATGTATGGAACTCGATTTCTTTTGCATGGCCACCACGGGCACGCTTGCAGAAGTCCAGACGCTGAACCCAATTTTCGACGGATTTCAAGCATAGATCGGCCGATACTACTGCAATTTCAATCGTCGCTGGCTTGTTGACATAGACCATAGACTTGTCGTTGCCCCACAGGAAATGGTCTAATGGCGTCAAATCGCACAACCGAGGCGGCCAAGCGACTGGACCATTTCGTGAGATAACACGTTCTCCAAACTTGGTTTCCAATAAATTGACTGTGACATTCGCTGTGTGGCTTGTGGCGCCATCCTATTGGAACCAGATATCCTCCAAGTCCATATCATCCAATTGGAACCAAAAATATTCGGTTATCATTGAACGGTAGCGATCGCCATTCACAGTAACGTGCTGCTCTTGATCATCACGGAAGAAGTACGGCACAATGATGCCGCCGGCCCATAAACCACACCAAACCTTAATTTTTTCGGAATGCAATGATGACTCATGGAGTACGTGTGGATTGCTGCCTGACCAATACCGCATATTTTGTTTATTGACGGAGCCATTCAGCCAGAAATGAGCCCCATCGCTGAAGATGATTTTTTGATGAAAATCCGAATCATTTTCAAATTATTGCTCAGCCCAGTTCAGGAACATACGACGCTTCTGGTGGTCAAGCGGCTTCAGTTCTTGCATCAAATTAATCTTTAAAGGATGTAGGCCAAAATCTTTTCGCAAAATTCGCCACAACGACGTCACAGAGATGCCCAACGCTTGAGAACGACGTGTGAGAGACATATTTGGGCTTTCTGCAACTGAAGCCTCAGCGGTAGCAATATTCTCGACACTACGGGCACTTCTTTGTCTCACTGGCACGGGAATATTTTGTACTGTGCCTGTGGATTCAAATTTTTCCACTAGACGCTCAATTGTTGATCTACTAGGACGATTATGACGACCATAAATTTGACGTAGCGCTCTTAACGTTGAGGCCACTGACTCCGAATTTCGGTAGTAAATTTTAATAATTCCGATTCGTTGTTGGCTCGTATATCTATCTTTCCATCATGGAATGGCAAACCTTACTGAAGAGAAATGTCTAAAAAGCGGCAAGAAATATGGCGTCGTTTCCTGTCCCTGTCGCTCTACTTTCGTTCCTGTTGAAAAACGCGTTATAAGAGCGAAATTATGCCTCTTTTAATTCCGGAAAAGAATGTTTTAAGAAAAATATGCCAGAAATATCAACGTCATTCCAGTAATCCTTTGCTTCGAAATAATTGAAGATCACAATCTACGTAGAAACTTTTCGAATTTTGTATCGGTGCCGGTTTTTCGAAATGCTACATTTCGTAACTTTTACTTGGTTTCACCGTGTCGTAAAGGTTACAGACTTCCACCTGGAATCAGAGCTTCGACAATCTATGGAGGGTTTGTAAATTGTTAAAGACAGTGGCTCTTGGATCTTGACTTTGCAGCATTTCAAGACTTTTTCTGCAGTATTCTGATTTAACTAAGTTTATTTTTTAAGGTTTTCCTTCTGTTTTTAGGATTCCGTACATCGAAAGGAAAAAACCGGAACTCTTATAGGATCACTTTGTTGTCCGTCCGTCCGTCTGTCTGTGAAGACCCTTTTTCTCCAGAACGAGTGGAGTCATCAAGCTGTTGTTTATATCAAATACTCACTGTCCTCTAAAGCTGTGAAAATGTGAAAAAATCAAACCCCTAAGCCAAGGCCATGAAAAAATACAGCCGTTTATGCCGCAAATTTTCGCCCCTCGCAAGAGAATTAAAACCTAAAGGGTACTTCCAGTCGATCAAGAATCTTGAAATTTGGCATGAAGCAATGTTTTTTTTTATTTAATAGATTGTCGTGATGGATGGACTTTTACTTATATACCTACAGGCTTGTAAGGAACCCTCGGTGCTCATTGTAAACTGCAATGGATTATTTGGCATGCTTGGTATTATTGCACACCATCCACAGATCATATGGCAGATGTCACCAACAAGTGTACCGGATTTACTTATGTAAAACCCACATATCGAGCTTGCTTACGTACTTCAGCTTCGTGGGGTGGTTATGAATGCTAAATGCATTATATATAGTAGACAGTCATAGTCCCTTAAAAGCTCCCAAATTTTAAAAGAAAGAAAAATTATGCAATTTCAATATTTCAGCAATCTTTCGATTCCTATAACTTTGGTTTGACTACTTTTAATAATTAAGCCCAATGGGCCTTTCTGAAAGTCAACCCTCGAAAATATGTTGAACCATCACCGAAAACGACATTTCTGTAAAGTCATTGTCATCGTCGTCATTAACTTTATACAATTTTTCACAAGCTGGACTTGAATTACTTAACTGAAGTTAAGGAACAAAATATGACTCAAGTGCACACTTGCAAAATCTACAAAAAACTGCTAACTCCGGTCAATATTTTTTCCTAAACATGAAGCCTAAGCTACGAGCTGTCTAATGACATGCCAACGATATGTGTGGATGCGCTTACTCTATACCTATTAAAAGTAAACAAACGATTGCTATTCGAAAAATACTATGCGATCTTACTAACTTACTTACTTCAAGTGGTGTTACAGTCCGGGGCTTCATCGATAACTTCTTGAAGATAGTACTTAATAAAAATGTAAGTGAAATTGCACAATTGTATGTAGCCTTGAAACAAGCCTCCCTAGTTACAATCTATATTTTCAAATACAAGTATGTTCTGATCCAAAGAAGTTTTTGTTAGCCATTAATTTCAGTGATGAATTCGTCCTTTTCGATTAAGTCCATCTGTCTGATATAAAAATGCAGCCAATTAGTTCGACTAACCTCTAAATAGTGGCATAAAATTGGATCTGGCCACCTGGTCAAAGGTATTTATAGCCTTCAGCTTTAACACAATGGCCGCAACAAGTTGCAATAGACCTTTTCATTTGTTCGTGGTATTCAGTGTACCCATTGCTCGCTATTGTTGACCCTTAATTGTGATTTTATTCTTCGACTTTGTGTGCTCCAATTCGTGTCCTATAAAATCAGGACTCCCTTCTGACAGGCGGTAAATTAAACTCCAGACAACTTCAAGAGCTGCTCAATTCGAACAGGGCAACTCCCTTGTCCGGCGGCATTTTAATTGCACCCATTACCCTTGTTGCCTACAGAAAACCAGTGCATCCGCGGCAGCTCCGACTCCCGGCGTCACTTTGACCTTAGCGAATGCAAATTCTCATTAAAATCTCGCTACTGGCTACGTCCTCAATGACGAACATCTGACGCTTGGTCGTTGTATACGTACGTCCTTATTGCGCACCCAACATGGAACAAGCCATCAGTTCATAAAGGCGAAAAATAAGGTATCTGGATGCACTTTCATGGCATGAAGTTACTTTTACTTTCCATTTGGACATCGGACGGTTGTACTACACGCCATGACTGACATTTCAATGGCAGAGGTCTTTTATTTTCTTGTTCCTCAGATTGTTGGTTGCTCGCCACAACAATTCGATCGAATTATAAATTATTCATCGCGATCTTTGTCTGGGCTTTTGTCTGACAGGGATAAAGGGCTTGTGAGTGGCGGCCGTGGCGGCGGCGTT
Organism: Orthonevra nobilis; assembly: GCA_963555765.1. Taxonomy (NCBI): domain Eukaryota; kingdom Metazoa; phylum Arthropoda; class Insecta; order Diptera; family Syrphidae; genus Orthonevra; species Orthonevra nobilis. The sequence goes on from OY743225.1 coordinate 12,385,178, forward strand.
GGCGGCAGTCGGCGTTCTCTTTTCGCGCAGGTTTTATTGTTGCGCTTCTGATTATGGAGTTGGCGAACGGATTAGTTTTATTCTCTTTCCTTTTATTACAATTCAATAGGACAAAGGTTTGTATGGCATGCCGTGTAAAGATCTTTGCAGACTTTCCCAGATTTGGATTAAATCACAAGATTTTCAAGACTTATAAAAATAAAATGCTTAAAAGCAAGTGGCGGCATCAACTTGAAACAACAATGTTTTCGCTTGCGTTTCACGATTATACGTTTAGCGAGCTGCGTTGGTCGTTAATGAGCGAAATACATTCGCATCATTTCAATCTCGATATTTTACATTCGTCAACATTTTTCATATCATTTTTCATCATGGCATAAAACGATCTAGAACCTCGGGAAACCCTTCCTAAAATCGAAAAAGCATGAGTAGGTCCACTTGAATAAAAGGATCTTTCGAGGCATTTATGTTAGTAAAGATGTACAAAACACGAACTTTTTTTTAGCGCTGATGTAACGGTAAGAGGAATTTAATTGGTTTCTTGAGAAACGTTTTAGCACTGAGAGTCTTCTATAAGAAAGTCCGCGATGACATATGGATATATTTTAAGGTTAGTATACAAATTGTTAAAAGGTTAATAAAAAACTAACCTCTTTTTTAACTATAGGAAGTAAGTAACGAGTTTGTATGTATATATAAATAAAATTTTACACAACATTGTTTGAACAAAAAGTACGATTTTGTATAAGCGGACGGCGAATAGACCTGAGAGTCAGGGGACGATTCAAGTTGGAAAGATCAAACAGCATGGCATCTATGTACCATTGAACGAAAGGGTGACGTGAGACATTGTTGACTCACCTTAACCTAGAACAGAAATAAAAAGCCTCCTCAACTTTCCCAATTTCTTACTACTCCTCAAACGGTTGGACTTTAAGCCTCTAAGAAGGTTGGAGAATCGTAATAAAAGCAGAAATGTCATATGATCTGATCAATGCAAGCAAATTTGAAAAACCGGGACACAAGTTTCAAAAGATCCAACCGTGGATGACAACAAGTGTCTTCCGAAAAACTCGTGACAAAAATAACTTTTATATTTTAAACAGAAAAAAACTTACGTTTACCCTCCATAAAAAAGTAGGTACAGTAAATTTAAAATTATCAGATCAGGTTATTACATCAAATCCAGAAATAGCGAAATATCTTTACTTGTTTTTCAAAAGTGCTGCAGAGAAGGTCCAACCCACTCATCCCCCCACACTTTTCTGGATCCGTTTTTTTGGATCAATTTCGGAAGCAGAAGCATCCGATATCGTATCTCAATTAAAAGCCACACCCTCATGTGGTATGGATGGCTTCAGCAGAGCGCTTATAAAAAAAATCTGCCATTTTATCATCAAGCCGCTTACGTAACTAATTGAAGTTTTGAAAGAAGAATAATTCCAGAGTGTCTTAAACCAGCTATAATTGTACCAGTATATACAAAGGTGATAAAAGTGATCCCAACAATTATAGGCCGATTTCCTTGTGTCAACTTTTTGAAAAAATTATGGAAAATATAATCGTTAAAAGAGTGTATAAATATCTTAAGAGATACAATCTTTGAAGCAAATCACAGTATGGTTTCATGAAAGGTTGATCTACCGAAGATGCCCTGGTTTCGCTGCTGGAGGATATTTATAGGGGTCTGGATAAAAGCTACAAATCTGCTGCTGTCTTCTTTGATCTTACAAAAGCTTTTGATTTGGTTAATCATGATTAACTGTTTGAGATACTTGAGTCATTTGGGTTCAGGAGCAATATCCTTACTTGGCTTAAGTCTTATTTACAGAATAGAAAGCAACTGTTACTCTTACTGAAACCTTGAGTGAGTCCAAATATTGGCGTTTTTTGTTTGTCATATATTTAAATTCAATTTTTCAATCACCATTAAAGGGTCGAATTCTTGCTTTTGCTGATGATTTGGCTATCTCATATACACCTCCTAATGTTGATAGCATGCGACATAAAATAAATGAAGACTTAGATATTTTAAATAAGATCACCAAATCTAAAGTAATGCTCTTTTCCTTATTAAACGAGTACTAAATAAATTGAGGCCTGCTGTAGCTATCTTATCTGCAGTCATGCTTGCGTAAAATTGGAATCAGTTTCCAAATATAAATATCATAGACTGCAAATTGAACTGGAGAGAACACAAAAAAAAATATCAGAAAATGTGTGTATATAGCTCTAAGCAAAATATTTCATATAAGTAAAATTTTAGCCTCTAGTTTATTATCTGCCATCTATAACGCACTTGTTAATTCTCGATTAGAATATGGAATTCGTTGCTGGGAAAATGCATACATTACTTATAACAGCTCAGAAAAAAGTTATTAGGGGATATTCTTCTGAAACCTAGATGGCAACTAATTTTTCCAATATTTCAATATGTCAATGTTCTGCCACTTAGACGTCTATACGCTTTCAAAGTGCTAAGGCTTTTCTGAATGAGAGGTGGTTATGCATCTTAAAGTCGTAACACAGCTTACTCGCTAAGCCGTACCAGTACCTAACCTTATGTATAACAAGCTCACCACCGATATAAAAGCCCGTTGAAAACACGTTTTTTTCAGCTCGGTTTTTTGAAACATTTGCTTAATTTTAAGATTAACGCACATGTCACTGGTATTTTTTTACCACAAGGTGTCTACTTACTACCATTCCAACATTCAAATTATAAAAAATACCTAATTCATTAGTTTAACATTTCTAAAATTATGAGCTAAATTTGTAATTTTTATAAACATAGCTAAGTTTGATGTGTTAACTAAGTTAAAAATTAGATTATAACTGAATTGTACCATTAAAACTCATAGAATTATATTGTTAACTTAAATTGAATGGAATAATTAAATCTTAAATCCTGACGATGTCCTTGGAACATGCATATTGATTGTGTTTTTTCAGCTCGTTCAATTCCCATTCGTATCTCCAGCATCAATGCCACAGCATGTGTCATGCTTATATGCGAGTATTTGGAATCGCTCTTTTTCTTCACACCTTCCATGTTAGTAGTAAACTTCTACAAATCATAAAAGGATATTGTTGCATCTTCAAATTCATGCGTAAAAATGCAAAAGCTAACGCAGTTTTCCAGCTCAAGGCTATCAAAAAGTCCGGTTACGTTTTAAGAAAGCCAAGCAACTGGCAGCTGGCATCAATAGTCCAGAAGGCAGACTCTTCGAAGCAGTTTACGAAACAGAATTTATCGAGGCCAAGGAATTAGTAAATATCCTTAAGCAGTGTTTCCTCACAGAAATACCGTCGGCTCCGATGGCCTTAAAGTCTGATTTTTAAGCATGGGGCATGGGGCATATGGTCTGGTTGTCTGAATGAACTAAACTATCTTACAAGTATGAGAGCATGACTGGATGAGGGGATCTTTTTGCCCGAAAGGGACATTTGCATTAAGTTACACACAATGTCATATTCAACTTACTATGTGAAGGTCCGTACGTCCGTAGGTCGGCACATATTGGGATGGCTTCCGAACCTGCAGATCGCCGATAGACCTATTTTCTACATGAAGGTAAATAATTTTAACTGTATAAAAGAAAATAATTTCAAGTCGATAAGCACTACTTCCGCATCGGCTTCAAAGCCGTCAATTATATTTTTCTTCGTTTTGAAATATAAAAGGCATCCCAGCAAAATTGGTCCAGCTAACCCGTATGACGCTAGAAAACACGCAGTGCAATGAGGAATTTGAAAATTGTTCCTCAGAACTTTTCAGAACATGTATGGGATTCCGACAAGGAGATGTGTTATAATGTGACTTTCTCAATCTGGTGATGGAAAAGGTGCACCGGATAAGTGAAAATAAATGTTTCTTGTTGATGGGACAAGCTGACAATGTCGACATCCTCGCTCGGTCCACCTTGAAGTAAACAAAATACAAACAAATTATATGTTATCAAAATACCAATCAAGGTCTACTCCCTTAATTGTTGGCATCAATTAAAGAATTTATCAATCCCGCGGTAGACATCGATTCCGCGAATGAGAACTTAGCCGAGATTCAGTGAAACTCTTACAAAACTCTTAGCTTGGTCAATGATCCTTCCAGTTCAGCTATAAGGACCCGAGTGCTGATAGAAGGATAGTTTAACAGATAATTTGAGGGAAAAAATAATTCGTCACATATTTGGTCTCGTTTGGGAGGAGAGCGGATAGAAAAGAAATTACAACTTCATGTGGATGCAGTCCGAATGCGCAATTATGTTGCAGCAAAGTGAATCGCAGTTCAAGCCTCTATTTCCAACGTAACAAAGAATAAAAACTCCTGTTTCAAGTATGAAGCTCTTGAGTATGTCAAAGCGCTTGGTCTAGAAAACTGAAGCAGAGTACCCGGGATGGAAGAGAGTGCCGCAGTGTCTTTGTCGAATGATTTTTACGGTCCTTTAAGTAAAGAAAGTAACCCTTCATTGAGCATCTTGACCTGATATTGGTTTGTGATTTCGCTTGGCAATATGACCCTTCTTATTTCTGGCATTGAACATTCCTGTCCTTTGTATTTAAGTTTGTCGCTGTTTTTATCAATCGTATCATCAACCGATCCGTCGACTTTTAAAAATTAGTGATTGTTTTAAAGTTCTCTTTTTAAGTGTTCTATTTTTGACAGATCACGTGTGCTTCGTGGCATGTGTGCTAAATTGTTCAGTTGTAGAAAATGTGAAGACCCGCTCTTTTATTAACAGAACTGTCCTATAATGTCCGATGAGGAACTTCAGGTAAAACAAGAGCTACAAATACAAATATAAAAAAGCACTATTTTGTGTGATTTATGATCTAGTGGAATCATTGGGCCAGAATGTGAAATTAAATGATTGACACTTGAACAATTACAAACCGAATGCATAAAAAACCTCCACAATCCAATTTTTAAGAGAAAATAGTGTTTCATGGCTGCCTTACATTTTTTTTTGCATCCTTACTTAAATAATGCCAAAAAAAAACTAACAGTTGCCGCAATTTTTATGAGTAATAGCATTTTCTGATCAGATGATACATTTTGGGCCACCTTGAACGCCGTCAAACAAGCATTGAATATTTGATTAAATATTTGATTAAAACCTGCATAATCGTTTGCGAAAGACCAACGAAATAAATAATAAACTAATAATTTACTCGCTTACCTACTCGTGACCACTGACCACCAGAAACTTAACCTTTCAAACCATTCTCAATCCGCAACGGCTGCTAACGCAACTATAATATTTGCATTCCGCCCGCTTCCTATATCATTTTCCTTATGCAATACTCATATCGTTGCACTCGAAACTATCATCTAGATTGTTTTTGTGGTATAAACAGCGTTCCAAAGGTCACCCAACCTCTGGCCACTTACCAGAATAATCGCATTACTCAGGCAAAACTTCAATTATTACCTATGGGACCACATGTGGGTACATGGTACACCCCTTAAGATGCATCTGCGGACAGGAAGCAATCTAAGCCGGACCTATCATAGTTTGCATACATTTAGTTTATTGAACTGGTAATGTAATTCCGACATAAAGACCTTCTCCTCCTCTTTGGTATTTCTTATGCAATCCACTGATTCATGGCCACAAGGATGGCATTAAGATCTCCTGTTGTGATGTTACGTATGAGAACTATTTCTAAATGGGTTTTGCGAGTTTTCTTGTGGCGGTGTGTGCGCCTAATGGGATTTTGAAAGAGGATGCGCATTGGAATGTTCAATAAATACGAGAAGATAATGTTATGAATTGCACTTGGAAGCTGGCCAGAGAGGACCACATGTAGAGAAGAATGCGAATGAGATATGTATGGTACAATGTAGACATTAAGTAGCTCTTTTAAAGATCTATAAGGTCTAGTTTAGTGGTATTAGGATATAAATCAAGACCAAGTGGTGTTAGTCTACCAAATTAGATGAGGTCAAGAGCTAGTCAAGGTGAAAAATTCCTAATCTTGGAGGAACGATTCGAACAAAATATGCTTTTAAGCTGAGTTTATGCTTCACAGATTTGACTAGTGCTGCCAAGTTTTGTCCCTTCCATCCACTTGCAGTGTTTAAATAGAGTTGGTTCACTTTAAACGTTTTGCAATTTCATTACTTAAGAATAACAAGCCTGTGAGGTTGAATTTGACTCCAGGTTATCCTCATGAGTGTGGACTATATAATAGTCCGAGTTGATGTCAGCTTTTCGAAATGAAACGAAACATTGACGACGGCCCTGTCTCGATGGAAATGGGATCAATTTCATTGAAGATTGTGATTCAAGGACCTCAGGCTTATTGTCTTCAGTTTTAATAGGATAATGAAGGCTGTTTTTGCTTTAATATGAAATATACCAAGGATGTCAAAATTGCATAGTTGGATTGAGGTTTTGTTCGTAGGTCTTGACGAAGAGCTGGCAGAAGCTTTCTTTGGTAGAGTCATAGATTTCTTGAGTCTATGAACAGTTTAAACAGAAATAGGCCATGATGCGAATTTTTATGAAAAATTCAAGGCATATTGCATAAGGATCCACATTTAATTTCACATCGGTTTGTTTCCCGTAGTAATCTCTGTGTTACAGTTTTCACCCGTGTTATGTCTTGCCCATTTGATGGGTGAGCTTTCAGAAGTGATTCGGCAAAACATTCCATTTTCGATTGGTCTTCAACTGCTTAAAGAAAGCCTTGTTACGAGCCTTTGTACGACGTGAGATCATTCGGACTTGCCGGCTTTCGCCGATACGAAGTGGCTTTGGGCTGCCTATGGACATCTGTACATTACACTCATATGAACAGGAACAGGACAGGAGGTTTCAATCTGGAGCTGTGAAAAAATTAGAAATTCTAACCCAACGCAATCAAAAGCTTCAGCCGTTTATGCCGTAAATTTTCAACACTCGCGGGGGAATCAAAACCCTCGGTGCGCGAGTCCGACTTGTACTTCGCCGGTTTTTTTATCTGATAAGAACATATTAAATTGATTTTGAACTTTTTTTATTTGAAAACTAAATTGATTTGAATTGAAGAAGTGAAATTTTGAAATTTCTGTCAAATTTAATAAAAAAGCTTTTCAGGCGATCCTTGTGCACACACGTTTCCAATGAAATCAATTAAGATTCAATAGCTTGATTTGTTCTCGAGTAAGGCTGCACGAAACAAACGCACGAACGTACATTCGTTCACACACACACAGACATCATTCTAAAAACAATGGAATCCGACTACCGGGACCTCGAAATGTGGAGACATGTACAAATTTTGTAATCCGAAAATCGGACCGGTTACAAGAACTTCCTGATAGGAAGTTAAATATACTAAACGGAGCCTTTGGATACATGTCCAACTTGTATTTGTTCACTTTAGCCCCATAAAAAAATTCTTTCGAAAACGGCCTAATTGCGCTTAAAATGTGTCCAAGTCGAAGAAAAAACATATATTTTTCGAATTTACTACATAGAAATTTTAAAAAAAGCTACATGCTCTTAACTTATTTTTTTTCTTGCACTTGTGCTAGTGTGTAACAACGTAGCTTTCGTAGTTTTCTATAGCGAAATTTTACAGGGAAAAAAGGAAAATTTTCTTAGTAATTTATTTTTTAGTGAGACACATGATAGCACATTTTGGACATGTTTTAGCATATTAAACGATGTAAAATTTTTGAAAATCATGTACTCATGAATTTTTGTATCGAGACAACAAAACAAACCAATAACATAATATGGATTTGTTGTTAATTGAATTTTCTTCTGAAGATAGTTTATTCTTTCCTACACAACGCCGCAGAACTTCAACCTTTTAATTTTTCATTACCGACCAGTATTTTTTTTCACACCTCAATCGCTATCTAAAAGTCGTGTCAAGAATTTCTGCGACCATTGTATAGTTAGACAATTCAAATGCTCGAGTGTTTTTATGAAACGAAAAAGAAGGTCCAGGTGATAGCAACAGTAGAGCGATTGACCTGAAGCTGAATGCATCAACGCCGACATTGTACCGACATTGTTAATGAGCTCTATAAAATGATCGATCTACAAGGGCAGTGTAAAGAACAGGTGTGAAAATTACAGACCAATCGCCATCCTACCTGTGGTCGAAAAATACTTGGAAGAAATTGTAGTGCGTCGTATTGGCAGCTTCATCAAAAACACAAAATTTTAAATCAAAACCAGTATGGATTCCGAAAAGGGAAAAGTACAAGGAAACTAATGGAAGCAACAACATCAACAAGATAAGATCCAAACTCAAAAGCACTCTCTTTGCAATGGCATACGGAATACTTGTATGGGACGATGCTGCAAAATCACACAATGATAAGCCGTCAAATATATAGTACAAGGTCGTATATTGAAACGTGTTAATAATAATAATAGTAATTTCAGAGTGCTAGACGCTACTGGTATTTTAAAATGAACGCTTTGCTAGAGTATTATGAAGACCCGAGATATCAGCAACCAATCCCTCATAATGTCAATACGAGAAGACGGTCTCAAGGTCTGCCGAAAGTTCCAACCATCTTTAATAACTATGGCAGACAACATTTTAGCTATGCAATACCGAAAATCCATAAAACAATACCAGCAAGTCTCCAAAATATATGAAATACACAAAAAAGCAAAATTGACTTAAAAAAATACTTTCTTTGCATTAACTTTATTATCTATGATAAAACACTTAATAATAAGATTTCTTAATTTTCATATTAATTTCTGTAACTTTATCCATACCTTTTTGTCACTTTTTTTTCAAGTCTTTTTCCATCTATATTCTTCCAACTATAAGTGGTTCCATTCCGTAAAGTTCCACAGCAATAAAAGTTTGAAAAAATTATTTGCCTACTTTTGGGGATTTCACTATGATCTCAACTTTTTTCTATTTACCCCTCTCTTTGATGACGATCACGATTTCAAAAGATCAGCATGGCTTGAACTTGAGCAACTTGTTTCTGCTATTAAGTGTGACGATGCAACTGTTTAAGCTTTATTTATGTCTTTGACGCACGAGACTGACTTAAGCATTTGTTGTTGGTATTAATGTAGCTTTTGGGCTTAACAACATTCACCCATTTGAGATTTCTTCCGAACCGCTTTACATATAATGTCTACGAGCATGTTTTTACGTGGGATCACTGGAAAAACGAAATCTTCTTTGCGCTTGATTCTCGTTTGCTACACAGTTAATGATTTAAAAAAAAAAAAAGGAATTGAAAAGGCAACCTAAACAAGTTGTTTTAACGATTGTAAAACAAGATTTTAGTACTTGGTGGTAGAGTTATGACCAAATAAGGAACTCGTGCTTTTGAAGGATTATTTCTACTCCTTCTACTCATGTTTATAAAGAGAAATTCGTAGAGAAATCAAGAGTGATTGGATGTCTCGGATGGTGACAGTGCTCCTTCGATGAGGATCTTCAAAACATGGATCAATAAATTTGATCGTATCCAAACATCTCAAAAACAGCAAGTTATGCCCTAAGGAGGTCGCAATGTTCTGCACACTGAAAGGATCACATTCGAGGCACAACACCAACAAACAAGTTCAGTCGACTTCATCGGCTCGAGAAGGTTGTGAATTGCAATTGACGGATCAGTTCCGAAAAAGACCACTTTAACGACCTAAATGGAAGATGGCCCCATATTGGGGATTCACAAGATCTAATTTTGTTACAGTTGTAAAGGATTTAAATCGTTTGGGAAGATTTTCTATTAAAATTCATCAGGGATTCAAAAGCATTCTTTTGAATTCACTAATTGGTGAATTCAATTTTTACCATCATTTAAAAAAATCAAATGATTGAATGTTAAGTGAAGTCCTCAGTGAATTCAACTTAAATCAGTTGAAGTCAGTGAATTTGGCAGAAACAGAATCGGTAAACCGATTTACAATTCAGGCGGAACAAAAGAGATTACAAGAAAGTTGTAATCCATTTTTTCAAGATCACGACCTCGCCGATCAAATGGGGAAGAAGATACTTATTGCAAGCCACATAACGTTGAAGCAAATTCACTTACTTTAAATAAAAAAGTAGCCCAGGGAGAGTCGACTCTCACAAAGGGTTCCGCACCTCCTAAGAGTAACCAATATTGATTATTATTGTATTTTCTTGAAAATAAATAATTAAAGACAAGTGATTCTAGAGTGTGTTAAAGTTGAAGTTGTCAACGTTTTCAAGGAGGAATTGAAAAATATTGAAAAATAATAAAAGCATGTACCTATCTAAATATTGAATATTCTTGTATGTCTTAAATACGTTATCAACACACAGAACGTCATTCAATATTTACATTTTTCTTTATTTTTCAAACCTCTGCTTGAACAACTGAAACATATGAAATACTTTATTGTGAAAATTTATAGTTAGATTTAGAAATGACATTGTTTATAATTTTTTCTTATTGAGAAAAATGCCGCCAAAAAAGCCAATCACGTATTAATGGATGCGATACTTCCTTTAGTTGGATAAAAACTTTTCGTTCCACAAGTTCCCAACGAGTGATCTTTTGCAAAATACTTCTTTTTTTAATTTACTCATTTTGGAATTCGAGCTTCAAAATTATATAATGTGGATGAAATAATTGTATTATTTAAAAAGTTGTTAAGTTGCTCCATGAATCTCATTGTGTTGAGTTGAATTGCGATCTTATGAAACACTTTCTTTTTTCATTTATTTTAAGCATTGTATCATTTTAAGTATATCTTGCAATAGCAGCAAAAGCAATACACCTTCTGTGTGAATTGTAATTACAGCTCTTTGGCAGACGGAAGGACAGCGGAGGTTTAGTAAAAGCTTTTCTTTGGACCCTTTAGGAACGGAACCCTAAAATATATGAATTCGCTGCAGACTTCATTTAGAGAACTAAATTGATTTTCGAAAATAATTGGAGGGAATAACTCTATGAAAATATTCATATTCGTCAAGCCTAAATTCACCAGCAGCAGACTCATCAGCTCGCTTATCCGTCTAGCTATGTTAAAATTGAAATCATCGATTTCCACGCCAAGTCCGCCAAAGAAAGCTTCTTGGGATAAAAAGAAGCCTTAACTGAAAACTAATTAGCCTGGCCATCTTCAAATCAATAATTGAGCCTTTTCCAAGAAGATTAGAGTGCTTTTAATGGTGAAGTAATAAATAAATTAGCGAGTAGATTTCCTTGGGGCAACATTCAATTTTTGTTAGTCAAAGTTTAGGAGTATTTCGTAGGAGCTCTAAGAGAATTTATAAAATGAATGAATAAATGTTTAATCAATGATATTATAAAAAATTTAATGTAAATATAAGCAACAAGCCAACCAATATTACCTGTCCATCATTCATCAAAGAAAATGAACCAAGAACCAAAGCAAAGAAAAAGAAAAATTCATTACTTGTTCCAGACTGACCTGGATATTGCCCATTAAATTACTTCCTTGTCCACCCAATCATTGAATAACCTGTCGAATCGCACATGTTAAGCCTGAATTCCTAACAAAACTATTATCTTGAAATCAAGATGCCCAGTTCTTGTGCGCACCTTCGCCTTAACAAACATTCTTCGCTCCGATTGCATTGGAAAGCCAAGTGGAAGGCTCCCAAACGAATGCTCAAAATTCTCGAATGCTGTTCTCCAAATGCTTTCTAGATGTCAATTGTGCTCTGTGCACTTGTGCAGAACATCGAGAGCAATCCATGGCATACTTTCTACTTCGAATGCGATACTAGACCAGTTGCACAATTCACGGGATCCTGGGAAGAATCTCTACCATAAAAAGTCATCCAGCAACAGCGTGTACCCTTAATGAGATCACTCTCGTCCGCGTCCGCTATATGTTGGACTCTGTCTATAACAATGCTTATGTTGTGTCCACTAAAAAGTAGCAAGAGAACCTAGGCAGATAGACCAAATAATTAATGTTCCGATCGGACTTGGCCTCCGAGGAATCTTCTTCATCAAATTCTATAGTGGCTAGGAGGAGACTTGTTTGATTTTTTTTGGTTCTTTTTTGCTCCTTCGTAGTGCTGAGCAGCTGGTATAATGACTTAAGATTTTTAATTGAGATTACCCTTAATTGGTTTAGTGGTAAATGGCTTTGAGATGGTGGCATTGAAGTGCATGTACACTAGATGCAGTCGGGAGGACTTCAGCTGGAGTGCAAAAAATGGGAACATCGCTTTTCGTGATGATCACAATCGAATAAGGTGCTGAACAAGCTATGCAACATGGATTCTACTTAACGCTTCATATTATATCTGATTCTATGATTGGATGGATCGTGGTGGTTTGAGTCGGACCAGCTCTAAGTGGTGAAGAACAAGTCTGGAGGATTCTATTGTTTGAAAATTCATTCGCACGTTTAACATGAAATGGTGTTTGCATGTTAGATGGGGTGCCTTCGCGTCGCAGAGGTATGAGTAGGTGTTTGCTATAAATCAGAGGTGATGGTTTCTAAGACTGTTATTGAGGGTTAATGTTGGTGACAGTTAAGTGATTGGGGTTGTTGACTCTATTCATGGCGATAGCCCTGAGAAACAAACCCACCGACGTCTTGTCCGGACATGACATAATTCTACTAATATATTTCAAAGAATTCGAAAATTAATTATAAATTATTAAAAAAACAATCACATTGTAAAAGTGGAAATGCTTTCCTGGAATTAAGATGAAACTGTTTTTATTTTACAACCGAGAAACGCCATGCTATAGAAGCTAGCAGAAACGTGTACTCTAGATGGAAACGGAGTTAAATTACCTCCATTAAATAATCGCCCCTCATACTCGTAAATAACAGTTTTTCCAAGTAAATAAACTTCTTGTGTAATCATCTATAAAGTTCAATTTATACCTCAATTTGTTGCCGTAAATTTTCCATTGGAATTGTCTAACACGAACCAAAAAGCAAAAGCTTTTGTTTTGAGTCGATCATTAGGCTTGAGGTTTTTCAGACACTTAATTTTCTCAATGGATCCTCTGCTTATGGATTAGATGGAACTTTTAGAGGCAGTATTAAGAACAACGCTTTATATGAAGATGAAATTCTTGTTTACATTTTACACCTGCGTATTTCAAGTGCACTTTTCCCCCGAGGAACTCAAGTATGCTAGCGTGATACCTATCTTAAAGAAGGGGGGAACAGAAGGAAGTCAAATAACAAAAATTGTTTAACCTTAAGCAATTCGGGTTCAATGTTGCGCTTTATACTGAAGACACTCTTTTAGATTTTGATTTTCATATTATTAAGGTTTAAATGAAAAAATAATATTGTGCCGGCCTTTTGTGGACACGGCAAAGGCTTAAGATATGGTTGATTATAGCATCATATTGGTTTACGTTGTGTCATGTTTGAATCTGATCTTTAAAATGGTACGAATAGAGTTGAGATCGGTAACAGTTTAAGCAACCATAGAAATTTTAATCACAGTGTACCTCAAGAGTCTCTGCCTGGTCCAATTCTGTTTTTTTTTTTACAAACTCTCTTTTCACCCAAAAACTTCTCTTGGTAGCCTTAATCATCGTCAGAAATTTTGTAAAAAAAAACACGTTAAGAATGGCCCAATTCAGAATATTTCACTTAGAACTACAGTTCGGTAAAAGACATTAAGGCCGTGGCGTTTGCAAAGGAAAAATTATCCGAATGTTCCGATTAAGAAAAATGCGCACTTAGAAAAGTCTTTACCTGACTCACTCTTGGTTGCTTTTTAAATCAGTAAAAATTTCTGCAAATTTATAAGAAAAAGTTTATGAGAATTCTGACTTCCAAAACTTGAGAAGCATTCCAAACAATATCGCTAGAAAACCAATTCTTCGCAACAGAAAAGATGGCATTTCTACTCTGTTGCTTCTAGCAATTATTTAACAGGCTTTCTGCAGCACGCTTTTGATCTCAAATCTAATGCATTCAGTGATTTCGAAAACGCCATAAATTTTTCTCGACATTGATCAAAATTATTGACCATAAATATCTGAAGTATGACGCGACAGAAGTAACTATAACTTGATCTAAAGGTAATGGGTCCTTGCAGTTGAAAAAAAAAATTGTCTAAGGCGGCCCATAAACTTAAAATAAAATAACACAATATTTTCATTGTGCAATAATACTGAATGTCCACTTGAACGCAAGTATACAATAATATTTTTACAATCAATTTGACAAAAGTTTTGGCACCAGCCATGCTGTAAATATGATAAAAAGTATTCCACGATATTAAGCCTGCAGGGTTCAAAAAGAAATATTGCGCAAATAAATTTGAGCTCGCTTAAACTTGTACTCAATCACTGCGCAACCTTTCAATACTACCCCCTAAAAGCTTAATACATTTTTTTAAGCATGAATATTGTGCAATATTATTGAAGGTGTATGGGCCAGCTAAGTAGCAATTTTTGTGGTTATTAAATTTTTTGCAATAGATTAACGTATTGGCAGGTTTATGGTACAGCAGGGATCAATTTTGATACCAATTGTAGTATATTTAATCTTTTCATAATATATAGTATGTATTCAAAAGTATCAACACGCATTTATATTAGGTTGTGAAAAAAGAGAAACACCTAGAATCTAAGCAAGCTGGATCTTCTCCTCTGCTGACCAGAAGCGACATGCTTTGGTTGATTGCTTAATTAACACTAGCAAAGTTATTTCATCTTTCCAAAATAGATGCTGTATTTGGCACGCATTGTTGAAGTGTAATCGGATGTAAAAAGAATGCTAGAATAAATTCATGTGTTTTGATGAAATGACAGTACATCGGATTACATTTCTTTGGTTTTACACTTCAATACTTCTTAAATATAAGGTGTTGTAGTTCGCTCTTTTATATTCTTCAAAATGCTTGTCACTCAGTCATATAGAAAGATGCCAAGTGCAATTCCAACACGCACATGGGCGTTAAATTGAGTTGCTATATTTAAATAACACATTTTTGTGTGTGGACCACACTTTATTTTAATGTTGTATTTTGTGGAAATGTCCACCTTTTATTGTTATAAAGAAACAGCTCTATGACAATTAAAACAAACTGATTTTCTTTTAAGTTTTTCAAAACTGCTCTTGTAGGTTCCCCCTTCACTCTTGCGTCGGGTTAGTTCAAGCATTTAGAGTTGTGATTTCGATAGGATAAGGTGTAATTGTGGCGATTAGAAGTTAAAGATCAACTTCCAAAAAAAGTTGAGACAGTTGTATTTAGTGGGACAAAACGGTAGCTGTGGGCTAAGCTAAACGGCCTCATTCACTCTTTGTTTGCATATTAGTATGCCGTGTGGTTAAAACGCAGGACCAAGCTTCATGTAAAATATTCGGGTTTTCGAGAAACAATGTAATACATCTTCTCTTCTCAAGACAAAAAATTCAATTCTAATGAGGCTCTGTAAAATTGGTTATGCTTAGTAGGGCGGTATCAGTCCGCGACATGAAGGATTTGCTTAAAAAATAATTCCTTGTTCCTAGTGTTAATAGTAAAGCTGTTCAAGAGTTTAAAAATGCGAGTACAATGTTCCGCACCTGAACAAGACTCTGCAATTCAGACTTGCGATTCGATGTGAAGGAAGCTCGTTCGAGAAATTCAATGCGACTTTACAGAAGAGCACGTCAGCCATAACGTCTCTGACAAAAAATAGATGCATAGTCCAAAATTGACAATTTCATTCTAAAACAATAAATCATTTTGATCTGATCCACAGTAGGAAAACCTTATAGAGAATGAACTTATGTTAGGCTGATATTAGACTCTTGCCATGGGTATTTTAAAACTTTCAGGTGGGGTATGAATTATAATTTTTTGGCCTGGACGCATATGCATATACATATAAAAAAGAACCTGAATTATAATAATATAATTTAATGACAAAGTATCGCCCTGGATCTCACAGGAACAAAATATTTAAGATGTATTAAAATTGGTAAGATTGTCCGAAACCCATCCTGACTAATGGACAGCTCTCAATTAAGAAAATCGGCGAACCTATAAAAGATGTGGTGGTGTCTTGACAATAAAATCCAAACACACGAAGAGTCTAAATCTGTTTTGAATATCGAATGAATTTGATTTCGATTAAAAAACAGACATTGAAGAGGAATGAAATAAGATTCATCCACATTCAAGGCAACACTTAAAAATTTCAAAAAACTTCATTTATGCTTATGTTATAAAAAGGTTAAGTTTGTTAGTCTGTATGTAAGAGGTAATCTTCTTAACAAATCATCGGATTTGAAAAAAGGTTCACCAGAATTTAGACCGGACTTTCAGGGTAAACGAAGGCTATATATTATTCCGTTTGAATAAAAAATTCATTTCTTGGCGATCAAATTTTCAACTTAAATAGATGAAAAAATTGTTGAGTGAATGCACTTTTTGTGAACGCTGCCTTAAACATTAAAGGCCTATTTGAATATCTTAGGGGTAAGTTAAGCGGGCTATGTTAAGTTTTTTAAAATCAATCAAATTAATCTTTTCTTAGATAAAATTGCATTTTAAACAACATCGTTTGTACAACACAGTGCCGGCGAATAGACCTATTGAGTTCAACACTTTTTTTACGTACGCAAAATTCACGCGGACAAAAGCGCAGGTGACTGCTTGTTTAAATAAAATAAAGAAATTAAAAATAAACTCCTAAATTGATTTGAACATTTACGTCACCTTTTCGTACATCATCTTGAAAATTCCCTCTATCCAAAGATGGAGCTACACAACGAGCACAGACAAATTCAATGCATTCCAAGCCTTAATCTCTTCTCATAAAAGTATATTTGTAAGGAAGTCAAATGGCTTATTTGGAATCTCAATCGAATCGGAGCCATCCAAACGAACCTCTTTTTCTCCACAACCTTATCCTAAACATGATTTCAATTTGTTCATCCTGCGGGAAGATAGTCCGAGATTGCCAAGTCGTCACAAGAAACATCGTTCCGAGTACGAAAATGAGATTGGAATCGCTGACGCTCTGATTGTTTCCTGTTTCTCGTCTCGTATTTGTTTCTTCGTGCACCGAGATGAGTATCCGTATCCAACCCATTCCGCAAATTCAATACCACTAGGGAAGACACCGAGAGCGCAAAGGTGTACCATTCTAAACAATTTTATCACCAGTATCGGTATAATCCCGTAGAAGGTAAAAGATTCGATATATTTCCGCTTGGATGCACCTTCCACATATAAATGCAAAATAGCTAATTGAAGTTGAGTTGGTTCGATTATGGCCACCGCCACCACTGCCGCCAGAAAAAAGAAGCACGCCTCATTGGGGTAAAAGAACACCCATGAATATCAAGGCAGAGCTGGATTCACTATCGAAATGGGATCATCATTGTTTGGGAATCGAATTGGTGCATTCGGATGGGTGAAGCTCATGGAATGGAATGGAATGCGGGTGGAAAGCACTGGGAAAACCAACAAGAAAATGATGTTATTTGGTTCGAGGCGATTTGAATTTAAATGGGGTTGGGTCATTCGTAATGATAGTGGAGCAAATGTTTCAATAGAATCATATTGGCAACGAGGTGATTTTAATGGATATGCATGGTTTCGTGCATGAGAACACGGAAAGAACTAACAGAGGATGATGCTCTTCGGATTTTCTTACGAGTATATGGCCAGCGTTCATGTCCCATTAAAACTGTTACTTTTCGTGTTGATAATCTTCGTATACGATTCTGTACCAATGATCAAATTCTCATGTATATACTTATTGTGTTTTGGTTTTTTTTCAACATCAGCAGAAAAACGCTCTACGAAAGATCCAGAGCAGTTAGAGGCTGAAGATTTGCGGCGCTCCTCTGAACTAACTAATAAAACGCTGCAACGTATAAGAACTATTTGTGTAAACAATATCAAACGTTATGAAAGGTGACTTTCTTTAATGAAAACCAGATCGGGAACATTGTTTAATTATACTTCGTTAGAGGAAGTTTATTATTAAAAAAATCTGTAAGCGAATTTCAATAACATTCTTTCTGAATAACAACGATTGTAACAAAGCAAAGAATGGAAACGATACAAAAATATTAAATGTAAAAAAATATAAGCATTGGTTTGGATGCGATTCGCCCTACCTACGCCACTTGATGATGAAATAAACATTTACAATTCTGTAAGATGATGTTAAAAGAGTTCGTTGATAAGTACACATCTTATTTCAATTCTGGGAACTTAATGTCTATTTTGAATTCCTGCCAAAGGAGATATTTGAAACCGCTCACTTTTGATAATTTTATTGTGAAATAGTTGCTGATCTTTTAAAATTTAGATCACGGAGCCATTGTTTTTTTTGTGGCTCGGCTGTGACAGTAAATAATGAATACACAGGCTCAACTTCTTCTGATGTCGTTAAGAATGGTTATCGATTTGCGGGCCGTAGTTCAAATAGCACAGACCACCATGATTACTTCAGTGAAAATTGTCAATTTTTCATTTAGTATAGGCTACTTGACAGACTTGAAATTGGAACCTTAAGTCAAAAGCCTGCTTGTTTTTTTAAAACTCTCTAGAATTTCGTTCATGATAAAAACCATAACAGTGGTGGAATTATTCAAACAAACAAAACAACCAAATCTGTTATCATGTTGTATTTGTTATTGTTTTATGAACTTTACAGTATTCAAGAAAGGCAGTGCTTTGTTTTCTTCCTGCGAATTTTGTACAGATGTGATCCCTTTCTCTCCTGAAAATTTACGGCCCTTATCATGTTTTGTCGTTTCGTGTTTCACTTTTAGATAAAACCCATTCAAGCCGCGATTTCATACTGCCAGACGTGGAAATTCGAAGAACATAGCACTACGATGTCATTAACATAGAATTACTTATTTGAGCTAAGTTAATACATAAAAACAGTCAGAGACGATTACAAGCATGCCATTCTAAGTGAGGTCTAATTTGGCTTTTTTCTACTATATTAGAAAATGCTCAATATTCTCATCTTCATATTCATAAGCGCATCGTCTGCAGATTCGTTGTGAATGATTTGCAATTATTTACGGGCGCATTTCAAATGGGAAATAACACCATGGTGACTTTATCAAGCATACGTGTGGCCATTTATTTAGGGCCAAAGGATCGTTGTTATTTAAATCGGTCCGGTTTTCAGAATTATACATTTTTATGTATCACCATGTTTCGATGTCCCAAGAGTCGGATTCCATAGTTTTTAAAAAGATATATGTGTGTGTGTGTGTCATTTTTTCTTCAAGCATAACTCGAAAGCAAATTAAGCTATGCTGAAATCTTTGAGTCGCTTAAAAAAAAAGAAATCAATAAGAATCGACGGTATATCGAACATTGTTCTTCCACATCTTCCACTAGAAGCGATAGATATTTACACCACCCTCTTCAACAATAAGTTGCGTCGGATAATATACCTCAATATTATCCGACGCATTGGAAGACGGCAGTTGTGCAAACGGGGAAAAACAATCCCTTCAATCCAGAAAGTCTACTCCCGAACATCAGCAAGGTTTTTGAGAAAGTGGTAAATAGAGCCCTGCTTAATTGGGTTGAGGACAAGACTATTATTCTGGAAAATCAATATGGTTTCAAAGCAGGGCATGATTGGTACAAAAGTAAGAAACAATGCACTAGTGCCTGTCAGCGTCATCGACTTAGACAAAAGGACAAGGCTTATATGACTACATCATGTAGAGCGAATGGATACCAATTCTTCGGCCCCTAAAGTTCGTAATATGCGCAAGTCTACTCGTACCCAAACGAATTTTTTTTTATTTAGTATAGCCTAGAGTCTAGGAAATTTATACTTTCACTTGGATACTGCTTATTCTATTTAGCTAAAGTCAATTTCCCTTTTATTGTTATGACATTTCGACATTGTCCCTAGTGCCTAGTGCCTAGCAGAATGGTTATTGCTGAAAAGGGAAGATTTACTTGTATGGATAACTGTTCCCACTGCATAGATCGCATGACTTTCGACTAACAAAAATTGCAGCGTCAGGTTATCCCAGACTCTCCCGAAAGTCCGTAAAAAAGTGGTTTAAAAGTGCTGCTTTTGAGTAAAAGGAAGGGTTCAGCATGGGATCTTGCTCTTCTTGGTAAAACGTTTCAATTTTGTCTTTTAGGGGATCACATCTAGTGCGGTTTTGTTTTTGAATTTTCAATTATTCAATTTCAATTTCAATTTATTTATTTACATATAATTGTTTACATCTTAAGATTATTAAATCTAATTATTAAAGGTGAAGCCTTAAAAAATTGTTAGTTGGAATTTTAAAGAACAAAATTAATATAAATCATAAATATAAAGTTAATTAAAAGGGATTAAGATATAAATAAAGCTAAAAATGGGAGATTAAATTCATAGATAAATTACATATGTATGTATATACAAAATTTGGGAAAGAATTAAATACTAGCTTCAAGTGAAGTGTGAACTACTTATTTATAAGTACTTATAAATAAGAAGTAATTTTTTTAAATGGTGTGTGTTTCTAATTTTTCTTATCTTTGTAGGCAGGGAGTTCGAAAGTCGGACAGCGTGTATAAAAAACTGCGGCTTTGAGATAAGACAGGTGTACCTCGACTCTACTAACATGAATAATCGTTGTGATTGTAGAAATTTCAGCTCTTGGTAAAGCTAATTAGGTTGACCCGTTTGGATGACTTCTTGGAGAAGACGTAGACACCGATGGCTTATAAGATTCCTGATAGAGCAGCCACTGATTTTTAGGGCGTACGCTGAAACATGTTCATATCGTTTAAGATTGTAAACGTAGCGTGCAATATTGTTGCAATACTTCCTACTTTATACTTCCTAACACGCGGCTTTCGACTGATTGGTTATCTTTGGGAACAAATTTTATAGTGATCAGAATATATTTTTTTAAATATTTCTAATTTTTTGTTGCCCTTTTCTGGAAGGACCTAAAATATTAGGTTCAAAATAAGAAACTACAACAGAAGTGAAGGTAGGTACGTAAAAGTGGTTGTTTAGTGAGAACCTAATTAGCACTATGTGCCGTTTTAATACCACAGCTCTGTTATCTTATGTATGATGTTATTTTGGTGTATTTGAGATATCTCTAAATCCAGCCCGATGTATTCAAGAAGGACAATAGTTCCTTAATATCCTTAGCAGAAATCTCATTAATTGAGTTGAAGAAGGGTCTAGTTGAAGAAGGCTCTAGCAAGAGCCGGACAGTCGCAAAAGAAGTGTGTTAGGTTCTCCCTCTCAGCTGTGTTTTTGCAGATGCGACAATGTGAGTTGTGTGGGATACCTAGCTTGCTGCCATGATCTCCAATCCTGTCCTGTGCAGACCGCCACTATTCTAGCAATATCATGACGGGCTCGCTGAAGGAGATCTTTTGTTTTTGATTGTTTGTATTCAGGCCATATTTTCCTTGATGTTGCACAGTTCGTAAGTCTGACCCATCTTAGATTTACTTCTTCAAGGAGGTATGAGGAAGATATTTTAGCCTTAACTGCTTGTAGTGAGATGAAAACCTCACCTGCAAGCGAGCACTGAAGAGCAGATCCCTTTCTAGCAAGTTCATCGGCCTTCTCAGTACCTAGGATGGCACTGTGGCCGGGAACCCATATAAAGGAAATGAGCTGACCTTCTAACGACGCTATTTCAGCTCTGCATTCCTATACTTATTTTGAATGTGAAGTAAAGGAGGCAATAGCTTTGCTTGACTATCAATGCATATGGCAACCTTCTGGCTTGGCAGGATATTTGGATGTAATTTGATTTGACGGCATATTTCCCGGATTGCAAATAGTTCGGCTTGGAAAACGCTGGAATTGTCGGGCAGTCTATAGGCTTTACAGATGTTCAG
Source organism: Orthonevra nobilis (assembly GCA_963555765.1). NCBI lineage: Eukaryota > Metazoa > Arthropoda > Insecta > Diptera > Syrphidae > Orthonevra > Orthonevra nobilis. Next base: position 12,406,934 of record OY743225.1, read on the forward strand.
AGATTCTGAGAAAACACCCGCACCGACTCCGCCGCTCATCTTAGAGCCGTCAGTGTAGATTGTCCAGTTAAAGTTCTTACATATCTGCCCACTATTCCATTCCGCTCTTTCTGGGATTAGAGTGTCAAAGTTATATGATGGATAAATTCTAGGGACCGTATAGTCCGTTGGTGAAGATACCAAATCTCTCGGTATAAGATCAAGTATAGCGCTATGACCATAGAGTTTTGACGTCCAGCATCCAGACTCTCTGAGCCTAATGGCGCTGTGAGAAGTAGTATTTTTAATGTGTAGGTCCAAAGGTAGGGGATGCAGCATTACCATCAGAGCATCTGACGGAGTCGATCGCAAAGCGCATGTGGTGCCTGTGGTGCCTATGTATGCAGTTCTCTGTACCTTGTTAAGTTTGATGACATTGAGTTTTTTCATGAGGGCCGGCCACCATACTAAAGATCCGTATGTTAGTATCGGGCGAACCACCGCCGTATACATCCATAGGATCAGCTTTGATTGGAGACCCCATTTTTTGCCATAGGTTCTACTGCAGGCGTAAAAAACTATGCACACCTTTTTAACTCGCTGATCAACGTTTAGCTTCCATCTGAGTGCCCGGGTGTCATTGGACCTCAATTCTTCGAGGACGATATGTGGTTCCAACGGGACGGTTCAAGCTCGCATGATTTGACCGCTCTTCTTTCCTTGGGGTCTACGAGAACAAGCCATAGCTCTGTTACGATTGAAAACGCGGTTCAAAGAGAGCAATTGGCTATCAAAAACTTATTGCGCCTATTTAACAAACATATTGATGAAGAAGATGTGTAGATGTTTTTGGACAAATCTTTATGCTGCCTTTAATTTCCTCTGATGCTTTGAATGCATTCGAAGTAGGACACATTTTATTTAAATTCAATATTGATTATATTTAAATACTCTTCTGGTTCGAAAACATCTTACCTTTTACTCACATAAAAATTATATTAATCAAAATTGTATCTTCGGATTGCGTGGAGGAGAACACCAAGCGCTTTCAAAAGATTGCAATGGCGTTAGTATTTATATTGTTCTCGTTAAAATAAAAATCCGTCCACTTGATACAAATCTTTTATAAACAGTTGAAGAGCACATCAATCCACAGACACAATTGCCCGCAACTTCATTGAATACAACATTCTAGAACAATAAACATAAAAGACGTGATTTTAACTTCCTAAACAAGACACAACACATTGACCTCTACTTGAGTCTCGCAAATCTCCTCAAAACTGACATGGCCGTGTGATTTATGAGTTAACGCGTGCCTCACGTATACTTGTAATCACACTTGTTCCAGGTCATCGTCACCTCCAAACTGCAAGCTCTCCCGTCAAAATTACTCACCCACTTTTTTTTTGAAAACAGCACTGTTGTGGCTTCGGATCTAAGAATAGCAAATAATTTCCACTTCCACTTTCCAGGTGTCAACAAAGCGAGCAACAACTGAGTCATGCTCTCCGCAGCTTAAATCATTTCAGCCACAGTCTATCATACCTACGTATATGGTTAGCTTCTCTGCCAAGTTGAATCCAGCTTCGTAGGCGGATCACTCTCAAATGGAACGTCGTGTAAAGTCGTGGTCGTGCGTGGCTCGTTGAATATTTCCCAGGTGTATCTCAATAAATATTGCCAGTTGCAGCTCGAATCTCAACGGTGTCAGTTGACTAACAAAATTTACGAACAAAAAATAAAAAACTTAAATTAAAACGAAAAATGCCGCGCGGTAAAAAGGACGACTACATCCCGATCAAATGCGAAGGATGGAACGGAAAGTTCGTGTATGGTGCGGGATGTGCTAACAATGTTTCCAAAGTGCGCAAACATAACGAGTCCATAACGAACGCGAATAATTTCTACGGCTACAATACGGAACCAATTATCCTGCCGACAGAGTGGGACGGTACATTCGCCAAAAGTGGAGAAACGCGCATCCAACCCGAACGCAATCGGTCCGATGATCAGGATTACTTTGAGTACAATTCAGACCCAACAATTCTGCCCACCGAATGGAATGGCCAATTCGTATTGGATCCGGACGATGTGCGCATGAAACCCGAACGGAATTATTCAGATGTCAGGGACTATGCCGAGGCGCACAGATTCCGGCAAGTGAACTGAAATGAGTACAATGGGAAACAACGAGGCGGTGCAGTGCAGAAGTTTGTCTATCCGCGAAACGAACGATTTTAAATGGCACAACACGCCATCTGCATAACTATAATCCGAGCCCGAGAGAGGAATCAACGTACTAACATCCTAGATACCCTTCCTAGCTTCATATTTGTATTCTAAATCTAATTTTGTTGTTATTAATTTATTTTGCGCAGTTGTACTTGTTTGTATACTTGTTTGACCCATCAAATGAATCAATAAAAGTGTCTATGTTCTCATTTACATTAGTCTTCCAAGTGTTTTTGTCATTCATCGAGACATCCTTATAAGGTGATCAGTAATCAGAATTGCTTAGGTGTTCAAGTGGGCGGCCTATTTTCAGAGAGAAAGCGAGCAACTTTGCATGCAAATTGTTTTCGATGCCTTATTCATCATATTTTAAATGCTCCTCAGACATAAACGATTAGAAAACGTAGTTTTATAGTTTCGCTGAACTTAGTAAATTTCTGATTTAAGTGTAAACAATCCCACGCAAAGGTTTCCGGATGGCGTGTAAACTAAAAATAGATTCAGCTTCGTCAGAAATTTGTTTGGTTATGGAAACACTTAAAAACAACAACATGTGGAATCGTGATAATCGCTCGCCTTTTTGATGACTTGTGGCTTCCGCATTGGAAATTTGAATTGGTTTAAGTAATTGGACGCCTGCAGGGTTCCTGCTTCTCTTCAGTTTCTATAAGACAACAATGCTCATCATCACTTTAGACATGCCTGAAGCGAAGTTCAAGGTGAAGGTTGTCGGTTTACATCGGTTTGAATTTGGGGTATAAGTCAATCATTGTGTTTAACCAATGTATTCTCGCTGAGTTAAAAAGAGTCTACTTTTCTGCCGTCATCAATTGAAGTCTGGACTGGCTAAGCAAAGATTCAATCAATGCTTTAAGGTCAAAAGGCGACAACATTTAATCCAGCTTTTCGATTATTTCTTTATGTTTCGAACATTGATTACCGTCAAAGAGTTAAGCTATTCAGAACGATTGCAGTATGCGTTTTTTATGAGGGCTTACACTTAGAGCTCAGTTTTCGAACCAGCTCAAGTCAACAAAGTTTATATCGAGTTCTCCGTCCCTATTCGTACTCCATCCAAGTAGAAATCGAATCAATTCGACTTCCAATCATTCTGCTTACTCTATGCAGAAATTCGTTTAAAGGGTAGTCCTTTAGACCAAACAAGTTTTATACCGGAGTGGTAAAAAAATCTGTTCTACCAACGATATTATGACTCAAAGATAGAAAAACATATTCTGATTAATGAATAAAATTGCTATTTTGTGTTGTACTGCACAAGGACCCCAGAACTCCTAACCTAAGCCGGCGTTCTAAACCACTGAGTCCAATATCAAGGGCCCCGTTTGTAACGACTTATCTTTATATTACCATTCACCACGTTGCGATTTTTCATAATAAAGGGCCACGATGTTCCTTTAACCTGCAACACTCAAATAAGTTGCGACCTGCTTGAAATTGAACGTGTCGCAAGGTCTAGTTTTCTGGAGCTTCGATTTCTTTTATTGAATCCAAAGTGCTTCACATCTATAGGAAAACAAGCAGCTCTAAACTCATTTCAATCACTTTCAAGAAATGTAAATTATATCAGTATCCTTGGAGTTATATTTGACTGTAAATTAAATTTTACGAACCATTGTTTAGCCCTAAATATAATTAAGTATCTCTCATTTAACAAAAGCAACTTTCATATAAACGCAGTCATCAGAGTTTTCAAATCAACCATATTGTCGATGATGGATTATGGTTTAGTTATCTACGAAAAATGTTCAAAGAGCTCACTCCGAATAATCCAACCCCAATACCATTCAGCTATCAGATGCGCCTTTAAAGCATTTAATACTAAATCAATAAAAAATATGCTAACCGAAGCAGATCTACCTTCAATTGAAGAAATATTCAAATGCTTGACATCGCTTCTCATACCAAATAATATCATCAAGGAAATCTCCGATTATTAAAGACGTTAAAAGAACATTGTCCCGGAAAAAAGTGCGCAACTTGCCATCTACAATTTTCAATAACCTAAGCTTCGCCAGAGCTATGGATATCGGTATGGACTTACAAGCCTTTAAACCGACATCACATTTACCTGTTTCATCACCAATCTCAGCATTCTTCCCAAGGCGTCTACAAACAATCAAACCTATAAATCAACTTTCACAGAAACGACCCAAAACTATAAGGAATCAAACTGGAAACTCATCTTCACTGACGAATCCAAGACATACACATTTGCGGTCATTGACGATAACTTTAAAATTATTAAGAAAGGACTCATCCCCGATGCATAATTTCTTTTCTGTGCTCAAGTCAAACACAAAGCTTCAACATTCTGTAATGCATCAAAGATAATAATCTGCACAGACAATTTATCTACAATCCGCGCAATTAAAATAGAACTCCAATCATTGGAATTATCTGAGATTGTTTGATTGAAAATAGAAACAAACTAAAGACCATGTGCCTAGTCACATTGGTACCAGGAGGAATAAAGAAGCGGACAAAGCCGCTAAATCAGCAGCATTTGAACCTCTTATAACCTTTTATGTTAACAACCAAAAGGATAATCTAAGAGTGATACGTAAATTGTAAATTGGGAAAATAGTAGAATCGGTAGGTACATGGAGAGTATACAACCATCATCACTCTTACTTAAACCCGCTAGAAGAAAAAGCAACATACCAGCTCAATTCCCCTAATAAATATTAAAATGTTTCATACGCTTACGCTTGGGACACACAAACCTTACACATGGCCATCTGCTTTCTTCCATATGATAAACAACTTGCCAACTCTGTTATACTTCAGATCTTCTTACGATAGACAACCTTATGTCATGCCAGAATATTAACAACATATCATACCCGCTCTTCAATACAGCATTCTCCGACTTGATCAAGACTATATCCGAGTCAAACTTCCGAAGGACATACAACGACTTAACAACTTTAAATCTTGAAAAATCCTGCACTCCAGAATGTTTGGAAAATAATCTTGGTATACCTATGTATATATAGTATTCTTGATAATAAATAAATAATAATAATAATAATAATAATAATAATAGGTACTAAGCTGGATCATAAGTTCAGTTGGAAACACCATAATTTTATGAGAAACAATACCTAAACATAGTTGTGAAACAACTAACTTATATCACCTCAATCTTGAATGTAACCTTCCTGTTTACTATAGCTACAGTATTGATTATCTTGTTGGGGGGTATCGCAATAATATTGAGCCAATAATAATAAAACAAAAACATGCTGGGTGGCGGAGTTGGTAGAGCGCTTGACTTTCAATTGATAGGTCCCAGGTTCGATTCCTAGAGTGATCTAATTTTTCGGATCTGGTCCAGTAACCATTGGCCATTGGGATAAAGTAAATGACACTATCACTCGATTGGTCGACCACCGATAGTAGTCTGACTAAATTGATGGCGTTGTTTTAGTGGTTGTTGTATCGGCTTAATTCCTAATCGTGCGAATTAGGCGAATAGGTCGGTATAAAAATTCTCCGTCCCGTTTCGGGCTCCACTCACGAAAGTGAGTTGAAAGCAAATGCATTTGAATTTCTCAAACCACTACATAATCTTCTTCTTCTTAGCAAGCAAATTTTAAACAAAAAAAGTATAATTTGTAAACTGAACCGTTTAACACCCAGTTTTGATTTATTAAGAGACCTTAAAATTCTAATATAAAGGCATCTATATTGTTACTAAGTGCTAAAATTATATTTCGAAGATGCAGGCTATTTAACCATTAGATTATGTGAAGTATACAATTTACGTGTAAACAAAACAAATCTGTTTTTTATAACTCTTTCGAGCTGGAAAAGCAACAAAGGCATCCTCGCATTTTGCCGCAAAAGATATTTTAAATACTTTTTTACCATGATAAACATTATGATTGGAGATGGAATCAATCAATGAATCAATCCAAGATTACATAACTTATACTCCGGACTCATCAAAAAACCAGCTGACGGATCTTTGTTGTCGACACTGCAGTGGCACATTTTCATGAGAAAATTTAACGAGTGGAGGACCGATAGTAAACTGTTTATTAAAATATGTGTATGTAGTCTTAGTTGCTTTATCTTTCAAGTTTCTGTTTTCCCTTTTCTCGTAAGCCTGCTAGCAAGTATCTGAAGATAATCTTAACTGTTGCATTGTGCAATCGGTTGAAGTGGCGGCGCCAATGTAATCGACCGATTTTTGACTTCCGAGCTAAATGCACATTATTCTATAGTTCGCAGGTCTTGAGATTCGATGGCGTAAATATTAACCTCAAAGGCGCTAAAATTGTTAATGATATCATCAAGTCCAATACTTAGCTGCAAATAATAGCATTAGCATGATGAGTGCTTAGTGCTTTGTATATTAGTATATGATTTTTTGATGCATGAAGCTTTAAACTTCAATGAAGGCACGTTGCCACCGATGATGTCAGTATTGCCCGCGTATCCCAACAGACTCTCTGCCTAAACAGATTCTCTGCCATGTAAATTGAACGATTAGTGTCTTGTGAAAAGGCTTCCTTGTGACGACGTTCAACAGGGATATGCATCGATTACTGATGCCAAAATATAGTTGTCAAAAATTATGATTTGTGAACTAAATTTCACAACAAATCAATACAAAAACTGCACTTTACAGAATACGAAATAACTACAAACAAAACACTGCGGATTAAACGAATGTCGATATCAAATTAACAGTCCCACTTCCATCGCTCTATTCAACATACATTATAAGAGTAGTGATGGTCTCTTGAGAGCGTGAAAATAAAAAAAACAGTATAAATCAACAGTAGGGAGAACGTTCATTTTTAATTGACTTAAAATTGCAAACTAAGCAAAACCTTAAAAAAAATGTTTTCTAGAAAAAAGGAACCTTTAATTGTTTTTTTAATTTCTCAAAAACTAAGACACCTTTTGCCATCAGGTTTCTTAGTGATGAATAACATCGACTAGTTCAATATATTTGAAAAAAAAAATGCACTTAATAATGCAACATTTTGTTAAAGTTCAAAATAATATTTACAATATAATTATATTAAATGTGATGTCTTTTTTTTATTTTAACTTTTACGTAAGTTGTTGATTGAGAAATAAAATCAAGCAACTTGAAAGTTCATTGTATATAAAAAAAAACATTTTACAGCCTTCCTATATCATGCAAAGTAAATAAGTTCATTACGAAAAAGCGTTACGAATTTTGCTCAGTTAATGGCGTAGTAAAAGAAATTTATGGGTTCGAATTTGAATTTTCGTTACGCAAAATAGGCAATCGAAATGAAGAGGATTGTCTACTGCATAGTTTTATTAACGAGAAAGAAGTCTTACACCTTTCGATTTGATTATAAATAACTACTCCTTGGCCCGTGCTCTACCTAGTTTAAATTTGGCTCCATTCTATTTTGTTTTGATTAAATTGTTGAATCAAAGTAGTTGTGACAGCGCAGCCACGTAAGATCGTATGGACTAGGCTTATCCACTGAACCACTTTACCATTTCAACTCTTTATCAATTACCCTCAAACTACTAACCCACTTCCATGTTTACTTGCTTCGATCACGAAATGACATCAGCGCGGCTTGAAAACAACTCTACTTCTCCCACAACATAGGAAATGCATTTGCCAAGGCAACCAAGATCCAATTATTCGCACTAATTGAATGTTGATCCAATAAATTCTATTCAAATCCGCCGCCCCACACGTAGACAAGTAAATTTCGAAACATTCGGAAATCGATCCGAATGCAAGGTGCAATTAGAGCTCAGTTGTGTTTCTGCCTAATTGACAACAATAAAGTAATTAACAATATTCTGCACTTAGCCATCGCTTATTGAGTTAAGATAAGAAAATTTTACAACTGAGCCGCTTAATTGGGTACCCATTATTATGTGAGCGGCATAGCGATGATAAAGCAGTGCCATAAAGCTGCAGGTACGCTAAATAAAATCCAATCCAAATCTAAAGAGTTAATCTCAATTGAATTTTATAGAAATTTTACTGTAAAACTGCTCAATGAATGCATTGGGTGTCGAATAATTTTTGAAAGGAGGCGAGAGGATTCGCCCGCAAGTCTCGACCGTGTATGAAGGATTTAATTTATTATTTTTATCTTAATTTTGACAACCATTCGCATTCATTATGCCCACGTAAGAGTTGTAGAAGAATTAAATATTTTGGATATATTATTTTAAAAGATTTGAAGTCATTTTGCTAAAAAAGGACTGAATCTTAAAAAACTTAGTTCACTTTTCTTATGATGTCAGTATTTGGAACATTTAATTTTAACAAGTCATTGAAATAAGTCGAATGATTGTAGTCTTTTAAATTTCATTTCTGGATGCTAAAAGTAGTAGTAGTAAAGTCAGCTAAAGTCATTGATTTCAATACAAACAATCTGAATTCTTTTAAACATGATAAGCCTGGTTAATGTTCCACAAGTTATCTCGTCTACAATTTTTTAATCTTCTTAACATAGTTATGCTCACTGCAAAACCGGAAAGCCGGTAAACCCAACATGCGGACCAGTAGGGATGCAGCATTCAGCGATCACGACCGATAAAAAAGGAAGATATTCATTGAAAAATCACATAATGTTGAAGAAGAACGAAAGAAGTACGGAACCCTTCGCGTGGGTGTCAAACTCGCGCTCGTCCGCATAGCATAGCTTTAAGACTTAAATTAATGAGATCATTTTTATTTCCCCGCCGACAGCTGGCTGTGACACACAAGTATTCCCGGCACCATCCCACAGTGCTGCCAGATCGTTGCCAGATCCCCATTTTCCTGAGGAAATTCATACCTAAATTTAAGGAAAGGGGTATTTTCTGATTTGGGGGGAATTAAATAAATTATATCAATAATCCCAATGAGCTTGCATACACGAGAAGAATTCATGTGGGTAAAACCGGTTTTGTGGGAGAAGGAAGTGAAGTGTGCATGTGTGTACGATACCGACTGAAATTTTCCAGCAATTTTTGAGTGGAAAAACGATCATAACTTTTTACTTCCCGAGGACTCAATTTAAAAAAAAATAAGGGGTTATGTGAACATAGTTTTTCCCCCGCAATAATCATCCGTGCGTCTGAACTAAAATTTAAAACCGGTTTTACTCCGCTTTGAATTCATCTTGTGTGTGAACGCCCGACTGGGCATGCTAACAAAATTTTGGCTAAAGGTTACGTTGCAACCATCTCTTTAAAAGAACAATACTCGTAGAACAAATTAAAAAATATTTCCGATAAGAATTCTTGACACTAAAGCTAGAAATACCATTAAATGTGCCGAAGACGTTAAACTTGAAAGAAATTAGTTATCATGGAGTGAAGAGAGCTTCCTTTTACGATAATTACAACCAAGAAACAAAGTTTGGAGCAGTTAAGTATCGAAAAATTTTGGAAGGAATAAATAAAAAATGAAAGATTTTTCAGGAAATTTCTTATTTCCGAATTTATTCACTGTTGCTAGCTATGCGTTTCCCTATTCAAATGCCGATGCTGAACGCTTATTTTCAGTTGTAACCGAAGTTGTTGGGTGCATCATGTTTAAATGCTATTTGCTTTGTAAGATTAGGCTCCAAAACAAGCAAGTGGTACTTGGTACTTGGTACAAGCAAGTGGTATAAGCGGAACAAGCAGTTAAAAAGGACAATGCGGGAAAAAACGGATAATCAAATTTACTATCAAAAGCTCACAGGAAAATTTCATTTTTGTGGGCACCAGCGTCCAAAAGATGGATGACCACAATGCGTTCGTTCCCCAATTTTAATGTGTATGTAAAAGACATAAAATTTATGTTTTGTCATTATTAAAGTGCTATAGGAACATGCTTGAAATGTACTGATTTATTAAATTTATTGAAAATCATTTTTATGACATGAATGTAACCAAAAATGTTTCGAAAATGTATGTTTCTTTCCGAAGAAAAAGTTTTTGAAAAAAAATATTAATTTTTGAACAAGTAAAAGTGTATTATCATATCAATGAAAAAAATGTCTTACGTTTTGCATAGTTTCTGTAAAAAAGTAAATGGTCGCAGTTCTGACATTGGCTTTACGTGTTAGAATTAAAAGAGGCATTAAGTAACTTATTTATAATTAAATTAATGCATTTGGACGCCGCACGTCTACTTACAGTTTAAAACTATATTCATACATTTTTATGAATATTTAAAAGAAGTCAATGAAAATGTGCATATATGATATTTTAAGAATTTATGCAGCTGTGTGGCGGAGTTGGTGGAGCGCTTGCCTACATTTGATTCGATTGATAGGTCCCAGGTTCGATTCCTAGAGTGGTCTAGTTTTTCGAAACTGGTCCAGCCGCCGCTCGCCTTTGGGATAAAGTTAATGGCACTATCACCGGATTGGTCGACCAACGATTGCAGTCTGAATAAATGGGTGGCGTTGTTGTGTCGGCTTAATTCCTAGTTCGTGTTGTCAAAATAGTGCTTACTGTAGATTGTGTGTAGATGGCTCTGCTGTGGAGGCATATATCAAACTAATGTCGAATGTAATCATGCGAATTAGGCGAAAGCTAATAGGTCGATATAAAAATCCTCCGTCCCGTTTTGGGCTCGATCCGCAGGAGTGAGTTGAAACTAAATACATCTGAGTTTTTCAAACCCCTACATAATCTTTCGTTCTTCACTTAATTCTTTCGCTCGTTCTGTTCTACACTCATTATAAGAGTTTTCATATCCTCTTGAAGAGCGAGCCAATTATAAAAAAAGAATGAATATAAATATAATTCTTAAGAAAAGATTCACAAAATTGTTTGATGTTTGATGAAAAAAATACAAGATAACAATGAATCTATACATTTAACCTTAGAACATCTTCATTATCTAATAAAAAAATATACAAACAGTTTATGAATATTGTTGTTAAATTTTATGCACAGATTCTTAATTTTTATGATCAATTCATAGCTGTAGGAATATATTCCTATATGTTTGAATTGGGATACGAATTTTGTACACAGTTTTAATGAATTTGTTCACTTATATCATGCATTATTTCGTTTATATAGTGTACCTTTTTGGTTCAGTGTACTACAATTTTTTCTTTTTAATTTTTACTTAGTTTTTAATTGTTATATTTTTATTATGAGATTACGACTCTTTTGTTTTGTTTTTACGCTTAAGTTCAATTAAAAGGTGAATTGTGAATTTATTAAATTTTCTCGTTTAGTTAAAGTTTTAAAGAATTCATGGGCCAAAAGGGTATTTTGCAGGTCAGGAATGGGGAACTTCACCAAAAACGGCTGGCACCTCTGCTACCACGTAGCATGTCAATCATGGCTACAGTTTCTAGTCCGATATTGCCGACTGGTGCTTGTACCACAGTACCACAGCGACATGAAATATATAACTCTATTTACTCATATTTATTTCTTTTGTTAGTCGCAGAAGAGTGCTCAGATTTAAATCAATAAAATGGGGAAATGGAGAAGCTGTTATCAAAAGCTGAAATCACATTGGATGATACCATACTAGCGAATAGCGAAGTGAAGTCACTTCAAAGAATTGTATAAGAAAATAGTTATTCCTCTCTCCTTTTTGCATTAAATTTTTTAACTTGAATCACAGATCGAGATTTTCTACCATACAGCAAAATTTCTTGGACTGGTCGTCGACTTCCAAGCCACATATGGCTTCATTCACCGCACTGAACTATACAACACGATAGCAAAATTTGGGATCCCGGGAAACTGATCCGAAGGGAAGGCGTCAACATGGATGGCAATATCTTTACAAGCGTTATTTTATTTTCATCTGTCCCGGTGTCGGAATTTTGAATCATATCCTGATGTTTAATCTTTTATTTTTTCAAAAATGGCCGTCGTCACAAGATGGCGGATAGTTTAAATAACGGAAGAATATTGGGGCAAAAGCCCTTTGGAGAGGGTTTCACTGTTGTTATGCCGATTTAACACCTACGATAAAAATAATGTCCCATTACGGTTTTTGTTTTTTTGGTTTTCTACGGTAAAGAGAAAATTCGTCACAAATGTTTCCATAGATGAAGAGACTTTCGATATTTTCTGGAGCTTCGTGTTGATTAATACTTTGTTATAAAATGTATTTATTTAAATAAGATAGATATTTTCAAAATTTGTATTCAACATCATAAATTTTAAAAAGTAAAATTTAAATAAACGAAAAACTTGAAACTGGTTAAAATTTTTAACAGCGAAAATATGAGTGAAACACGATTTTATTTTCATTATTAACTTATAATTCCATTTTGTTTAAGTTTTTTATTATTGATAACAAATAAAAGCTTATTGATAACAAAATCGCTCATATTTTTCCATGTCTGTCCCGCTTTTGGATAACGCAGACGCTATTGAAGCTCGCATGAAAATTTGAATGTCTCTCAGGAGAGCAGAGTATTATGACTTCAAATTGACGTGGATTAAACAAAATATTGGGTAATAGCGAAAGTTCGTGCCCAATCTTATTACATGACGGTAAGTTTGGTATGACGCAGTATAGCCTCCGTTGCGTTTAGTCGAATTGTGTGTGGAAAAAAATCCAAAATGAAGAACGAAAAGTTACACCTTCGCCTCACGCCATGAAAAGCAGTGAGGGTTTGAACTGAAAATAAACAAATATTTGCAGCGTTTATTCGGATCGTGGTCCTGCTCTTAGAACTGGTAAAAACGTTTTGGTAGATTTCGTAACGGTGATATGAACATGAAGGATCATCTCCGCTCAGGACGGCGATCCGAAATTATTGCGAAGATTTCAAATGAAGAGATTGCTGAGACGCTAAATATTGATCATTAGACAGGATTTCGTCAAATGAGAAGCAAGGATTCACTTCTGTGCTTAGACGCCATAAAAACGCACCTTTCTTGGATCGGATCGTAACAGGTGAGATTCTGAAGTGGTTTCTGTAAAACAACGTGCAAAGGAAATGAAGGTAGAAACAAACAGGTGGTAATTCAGAACCCATGGGAAAAGGTGTCTTACATTCAATCATTATATACTGTTACTTGTTTGCTGGGAGTCCAGTTGTATAATTTTTTTTTCGAGCTTGTTTTCACCTGGCGAAGCAATCACGGCGGATAAGTACTATGAGCAACTCTGTAAGTTAAGAGATAAAGTTGAAGAAAATCGTCCGCTTTGCCAAATCGAAAAGGCGTAATTTTCCATCATGCAAACAGTGAACCACATGTCGTCCGGCAAACGCTGCAAAAACTGAAGGAGAACAATTTGATTGGAAAGAAATTTAGCTGTTTAAAACGTCCTTACGAAATTTTTTGGAGGTAAACCACGCAGTTTTTATGAAAATGGATTCAGCAAGCTTGTAACGACGCAGACTCAACCTTAACAAACGACGCTAGTTCACTGTGTCTAAATAACAGGAACAAAAAAATATTCTTTAAAACAATCATCTATCCATCTTTTATTTTAATCGAGTTCAATTTACCTGATTTGAAGTCTAAGATGTGTCAATGCTACAACGAAGGTAGATATTATCTAAAGAAGCATTGATACATTCGCCTCCTTTGAAACCAAGAGCCCCTCCTTAAAATTTTGTATATAAACACAAATCTCACCAGAAATTTCCCACAAACATTCATCCACAAATTGGCAGAGATATCAAATTTTATTCATAAATCAACAAGTCCAACAATTGCACAGCAACTTGAACCCGGACCGTTCCTTAAGCTGCATGTCTATTTTCTCAAACGGCCACACAATAAAGTCAATCTTGTGATGTGATATATATGTTGGTGGGTCATGATGTCACATGTGGTACAGGTATCTCCTTTCCAAGTTCTGGACAATCGATAAATAACGGCCCATGCAAATCCGAATGCCCATCCTCAACAAAAGTTAAGATAGCCACGCAGATAGGAACACCATCGGATAAGTGAATTTATAACTTCAGGTGCTGGCGAAGGCTGGGCTCAAGATTTTTCTCATCCACCTGCTGCTGCTGCTGCTGTTGAATGGACAATGGGTCCTCTTCGGATTCATATTGCCGAGGATTGGACATTTGTCAAAATACCACCACAATGAGTTGACAATTTATTATCCAATTAGCGGACGTGCAGTTCAGAAACATAGATACAATCTAAAGGCAAGTCGCATCGCATCGTGGGCTTTAAAATTTCATGCGGAAATTCCAGGATTTCCACCGACGGACCACGCAGCCGTCAGAATGCCAAGGAAATTCCACGCGCCGCAATTTCCAAAAGAGTGCCAACAATTTATTACTCAATTATTTCGCACTTACTTCGAAACGTTGTTGTCGCCGCTAATGGAGCTGTTTCGCGAAAACACCTCAGTCCGCAGTTGCCGTTAATTGGAATTTGGGCTCCAAACTGAGTTTTCATTTCATCGGTTAAGTAAGAGTGAAGTTCCAGCCACTGGCACTGGCAGAGAGACAATCAAGGCAGGTTGCCTGCCTAACAAGCACGAGTATCTAGAGCTTATTTATGACGTTGCAGATACATTATCGGAAGTCTTATCTCTGGTGATTTTCAGTCGCGAATTTACGACTGAGGACGGACGGTTGGGCGATACCGCGAAACAAGTGTTCTGTGGGAGGGTAATTAGCTGGCAGGAAGCTGCAATTTAGCAGAGTGTGTGTGTTTACCTTCCTTCGTCTACCAAGCTGAGCAAAAAAAAGTTCCAAGAATGTTGTACGCTTGGCTTTTGATTGGAAATTTGCATGTCAACTCAAATCATAAATCCCACATTTGTTGTAGAATGCCTTCAATGCTCGGGGCATGGGAAACAAGTTTCCAGTAAAGTGCCTGTGCTCTTATGGATGATGTTTATACATGCGATCCAAGTGGGGATGGGGAAAATGTGCACTTCAAGCTGTCGATTGGATTTACCTTTATCACTGTTTGATGCTGAAATTACATGTTACAATCAATAATGATGATCACAGACGTAAACTACTAAAGTAAGTCTTAATTAATGTGCTGATGGTTAAAAGGACATGATGTTGATGTCATCAATAGCATGACACATGGATATATGAAAAAATAGAATGATCCTACTGGATCATCATATAAGAGGAACCAATTTTGACAACGTTGTGAAGTCGAAACTAAAGTTAGGTTAGGTAAGGAAAAACTAAGGTTCAGTAAAGGTGGCCACCGTAAGGCACACGAAGGACAGTGTTTTGGCACTTTTTTTCTTGGGTTTTAACATAAGAGGAAGCCAGTTTTGAATGAACTGGGCGAAGTCCTTACGGTTTTCTTAAGCAAGTAAAGGTAATGCTGTGCAAAATGGGAACCATGATTGCTTTTCCATGATTTTGCAAACACTGCTTAACGGTAACAGATTCTTAATTGCTTCCAATCGAAAAGTTATAGAGCTGTCAAAATTCTATAAAAAAATAGTCTGCGATGATACATCTCTATATGTTAAGGTTAATACACAAATTAAGAAATATATTAAAAAATAGTTTCAATTCGTCAGGGCAATTAAACGAGGAACAGAATTGGAGTTAACAACTTCTTTTTTTAGTTCAAGAACCTCTCTTTAAAAATATCTGAATTCAGGAGAATTGTTCCAACGACTCCTCCGCACGCTGCCTGAAATGTAAAAATGAAGCTTTTGGGTTGGCAACTAAGTAATTGCGGATTTTTTTTAGAAAATAAAAGACAATTTTTTTCATAGAACGAAATTACTTAATTCTGTAATGTATTGCCCATTTTGAGCAATGACCTTTTGCCATCTTTCAGGCAGCATCATTATTCCACGTTCATAAAACTTCTCAGCAAAAAACTGAATCAGGTACGCTTTGACTTCATCATTATTATTGAATTTTTTACCATTCAAGGAGTTATGAAAGATCGCAATAAAAAGTAATCAGATGGTGCAAGGTCAGGACTTTATGGTGGATGTGGCAAAACATCCCAACCAAGCTCCAATAATTTTTGCCGAGTGACCAAAGATGTGTGTGGCCTTGCATTATCATGATGGAATACAACACCTTTTCGATTTGTCGAATCGGGCCGCTTTACTTCAACTGCATTGTTCAATTTTGTTAGTTGTTCAATGAAGACATCTGAATTGATCGTTCGGTTGGCTGGTAAAAGTTCAAAGTAGACAATTCCTTTGTAATCCCACCAAGCATAACTTTCTTTTGATGAATATCAGATTTTGATGATGTTTGAGCTGGTTCACCTGGCTTGCTCCACGATCTTTTCTAATGGACATTGTTGTAAACAACCCATTTTTCATCACCAGTTATCAATCGTTTTAAAAATGGATCACTTTCATTACGTTTCTTTAACAAATCGCAGATGTTCATGCGTTGTGTTAAATGATTTTCTTTCAGTTCATGAGGAACCCATATATCGAGTTTTTTTATTTTTAACCCATTTATTTATATAATATAACAATATTATATTATATTAAGTATAAATGAGGAAAAACTCTTACTACTATCCTTATTTCTAACAGTACAAGGCCAGAAGATAAATCGGCTCCTAATACTTACAATTATATTTTATAACTAACTTAAGAAAAATATTAATTTTAAGAAATTATTTTGTAAATTTAATTTACTTTTCGATTTGAGAAAGAAAAGTGGAAAAAAAACTTTCTCCTTTTATTTGAGATTTATTTTCCTTAAAAAATCTAAACTTAAACTACTTACACTAAAAGTAAACCTAAAAAAAAACAAAAAAATTGGTTTGGGTGCGAGTAGGCCTGCCCATACCATGAACTTCCCATCTCAAGATACAAAAGAAATAGGTGCTATTTTATTTGCCTACACCATGAAATTCAATTCGGATAATGAAAACATCATTCAAACAAAATGATGCATTGCAAACTTAAAGATCAGAAACATATATTTTTAGCTGCCTTTGAGGAAAACCATATTTAATATTTAAAATACAAATTGCGTATTTAACATTGATAGATTAACATATTTCAATTTGGAAATACTTTTTTTCTAACTGAGTTACATTTCTACTAAAAGAAAATTAGATTTTTAGTTTTACTGCAGAAATAACTTAATATAATTTAAAATAATTTTTACCGATATTTTTTTTCAATGATAGTTGGTTGGACTTTTTTTGTCATTAATCATTTAATTACTAACTTGAGGTGGCGTTACAGTCCGCGTGGCATGGTATTTTATCCTTTTGGCTAAGTCGATGTAACTGTACAACTCCTAGCATACAGTTCGTTGTTGAATCTTCTCCTCCGCTCACAGTCAATGCAGATGGGACAAAAGATTACACTTTGCTCTCGGAGCAACCTAAGGGGCCTTCATCCGCTTTTGAAAGTGTACATGCTTCTGCACCATATAGTAGGGCGGGAGAGAGAGAGCTCAGCTTTCTTAACCAGAGGAATTCTTCATTTGATCCCAGCGCTGGTGTTATTATCTGTTTTTACAGCGGAGCCAAGATAGATAAAGCCCTAACTACCGCAAAGTTATAGCTGTCTATGGTAACGTTCTGACCCAGACGTCGGATTTGGTTTTTCTTGATGGCAGAATATGCATCTTTTTGCCCTCTTTTGTTGAGAAGGTTCTTTTGCACTATTGTCCAAAGTATGATGTTGAAGAAATCGCAAAACAGTGCATCACCTTGTCTAAAACGTTGTTTGACATCAAGTGGGTCGGTGACGTCTTTGCCGAAATTAATTTGTGCAGGATGGCGGTGACCTAAATCGCCATCCTAAGCATGAGCTTGGCAGGGATGCCAAATCTAGACATGACTTCGTAAATCTCGTCTCCGTGGACGAAACAGACACCAAAACTAACCTTAAAATTGATGAAAAGGTGGTGCGTACTGACTTGGCGCTCCTGGGTTTTTTTTCCAAGATCTGCCGTTATGTTAATATTTGGTTTATGGTGGACTTTTATGGTCGAAAACCACATTAATACGTTGATTAATATGTTGACGAACTGCTTCAGACGTTCACATCATACGGCAGAAAAGATGTTAAAGGCAATTTTGAGGAGATTGATACCTTTAATTGGGTTCCTTGGTGCATACTCCCAACTAAGTCATCGCCGCCGCTTTTAGAAGTTCTATCTTGCTATCTGTACTTCGTCTAGGTCAGGTAGATGGCATTGTTGGTTCTTCCATGTCCTCAGCATAAACTGCAATTCTACTATGATATTTCCATTTCGAATTTTGCAGGCTTCGGTTTGGGGTATGTAACCTTGAGATAATTGTTTTTGCTGGCTGGATGTCCATGGCTTGCATTAAACGACTCAATGAAAGCATTTTCGATTGTAATATAGGACCAACGACCCAAAATCTTAGCCAGTCATCCTTCTAAGAGTATCCAACTCAACGTGAAGATAAGATGTTTTAAATTTAGAGTTGCGAAAATCGATTTCATAACAACAACATTAACATTGAAAGTTGAATTTGTATTTGCTTTTGGCAGTTGTTTTTCAACTTTTTCAATAAAGTGTTATAAATCAGACAGCCAGAATTATCAAATACTATTATTGTAAGAACTCTGTTTATAGGTATTCATATTTTAAAATTTGAGGACCAACTGCTTATCTCAACTTCATTTATTTTTGGAATTATTTTTAATCAATCAAATTTGTTAGATTGCTTTTCTTTGAAAGGGTTCAAAAGTGCATAGTTTCAATCCAGAGATTTCCACCACCTCTTCCTTCCCGCTCAGCATAGGATCTTTTTCTGTCTGGTAAATATATGGCTTAAAGAGGATCACATAGGATTTTCCACGCCGATTCCGAGAAATTTTTTTTATCTCTGTGTCATATTCTGGAAAGACCTCTAGGATTGGGTTCATGATAAGAAACCACAACAGGGGAAAGCAAACTAAATCAGATGTTCTGGTCTTCCCTGCAATATACGAGTAATGCAGTTTTATCCATGTGTTTTAACTTTGTCATTTAGGTTTCTCTCGATGCTTTTGCTTTAAATTCAACTGCCTCATGTAGTTTGCGCCATGGGCTTCTTTTTGCTTATATATTATAACTATAAAAAGCATCAAGCTACAGCCGAGCAGGTTTTGAAAAAAAAAAACTGGTGGCTCCAGAATTTTCTAAGGATGTTTTCATGTGTCAGTGTTGCAGACGTCACTCTGAGTCTTGAAAAATGGGAAAGACCTACAGGATTCACATTTCTGAAACAATTTTCAAAAACTTCCGTGGAAATTTGGATCAGGAAATAGAGAAAGGGGCACATCAATGTATGAAATGGCCTCAACTAAATACTGTTTTAGTCTTTTTGGTAGTCTCTATAAATAGTAACTTACTAAGTTTAGTCGATTGACTAAATAAACATAATATTGATGAAACTTTTGGCATTAAAATTGAACAAAAAAAAATTTTAATATGAATATGTCCGGAAACTTATGAACGGCAGTGTATATATTTATGCAAATTTTTTTATATGATAAGGTAGCTGTAAACTATAAATCTAATCAATTTTGAACTTATTTTATTGGAAAACTAAATCACTAAAGTGAAAATGTCCCTTTTTTTGACAGTTTTTTCGTCATAAAATTCAAACCACCCTGTGCAATTTAACCAAAAGCTTTTCAGGTGATCTTTATGCACACACGCTTCGAATGAAACCAATTTGGCTTCGATAGCTTGATTTGTTCTCGAGTTAGGCTGTACGAAAGAATCCGCACAAACGTACGTACGTACACACACACACACAGACATCTTTCTAAAAATGATGGAATCCGACTACTGGGACCGCCAAACGTGGAGAAATGTAAAAATTTTGAATTTCGAAAATCGGACCGATTACAAGAACTTCCTGATGGGAAGTTAATAAATAACTAAACCTAATTTAACCTAAGCGTCAGCTCCAGCCCAGTCAAGCCACCAATATTTGGTTCTATTTAATCTATTGATGTTACTAATATCCCTTTCAGGTACGCTCATGCAGTACCTCCAGTCAGCCGATGCATCCCCCGAGCAAGTCGGCACATTAAGGATCCTCTTGTTTGTTGCCCTTCTAGCAGCACGATATATAGTATAATAGGAACATTGCTCGAGTCTGATAAGTAGCCGTGTGCGTCTAAGTACAGAAAAGCCTCAGGAGGTATATGTCCTTTTTCTAATGAATTTCTAAAATATCCCGGGTTAGGATGCAACAAGCCAGATATGAGCTCATTCTCAATAACATCCGCCGACCGCGCAAAGTGATTCCTCACAAGATCCAGGATTACGTTGTCAATCCAAGACACGTCGGAAGCATCCAATGGTCTTTTGTTAGAGACGTAATGCTGAAAGTCGGAATGTGCGCTTCTGTACAGCCGTGTGCAGGCTCGCAGGCATTTTATCTAGAGTATTCTATACTTTTCCATGTATGATGCACTTATGTTCCACCATACTGGACTCGCGTAAGTCACATCGGATCTTAGATAATTGGAGTAAAAAAGTTTTTTAAGCGACATAAATGCAGCTTTCGCTTTTTTTAACTGAGCATTGACGTGTTCATTGTAGTACAAAAAATTATCTAAATGAACGCCCAAATACTTCACAACAGTCTTTGACTCGATGCGAAGTCCATCTGAAGATTTTATTACCATGTTTTTCCAATTGCGTCGTAAATCTGAATTACCCTGTCCTACTGGGGTGCGGAACAGTATGGTTTCACACTTGGAGCTGTTTATTTTAAGTTTCCAGTCTCGGCAGAATGCCTGAAGTTGGTCGAATTTAGTTTGGAGGTCGTTCTGTATATTCATTATTTTAGAGCCATGAGCATAAAGGATGACATCGTCAGCGAATGCTATTGAGTTATTCAAGTCCCTAATCATTTCAGAAACGTAAATGTTAAAGAGTATTGGTGCCGATACTGTGCCTTGCAACAGACCTTCAGTGACATCAAAAACCATAGTCGTCATATATAGTACTCTCCATTTGTTGCCACAAATTTCTTCCCGCGAATCATTGATATAACGATCTTTATTAGGTTTCAAGGAACCTCATATCTGATTAATTTATAAATAAGCCCGTCAATCCAGACCGTGTCGAAGGCTTTCTCGATGTCCACCAGACAGGCACCTGTACTTCTTTTGGTGTGTAGGTTCCAATTGATATCGGAAACCAGTTTTGTAACTGCGTGAACTGACGAATGATTTCTTTTGAATCCAAATCGATTCCGCGGTATGATCTCCTTTTTTTCGCATTCGAACAAGATTGATTTGCTTATAACTACCTCAAAAACCTTCCCAATATTAGGCAGGAGACTTATCGGCCTACAGTTCGAAGGATCTGAAGGATCTTTCTTTTTTTTTTACTATTGGAAATACCTTCGAAGTTTTCCAGCACCTTGGGAAGTAACAGTTATTAACAGTTATTAAGCAAGTTGTTAAATATTACGCAGTATTGCCTTATGATTTCGTCGGGTATATTTTTAAGTACGATATTAGGAATGCCATCCAATCCTGAAGTCTTTTTGTTATTCAACTTCCTGAATATTTCTGTCAGTTCGTCAAGTGTTGTATAATAGTTGTTCGTCTGTTCTGTTGTAAGTTCGTCGGCTTTTACTTCTTCGGAAAATTGAAGGAGAGTGTCTGAGGCCCTATTTTGGTGATTAAACCTTAACAGTTCATCAGCCACCTCGACAGGTTTGGGAAATGGGGCTTGAAATTTCAGAAATCTTTTTTATTTGTGATAATTTAAACTTAATTTTACTATCAATATCACCAGACGTTTTTCTTAGGACTTCATTATTGTAAACCCTGAAATATTAAATTTCTTTAAAATCAATCCTTAAAATATTTGGCCAAATTTTTCCTGACTTACGTTATGAGATCGATTGTAAAGATCCTGAAAAAAAGAGAAAGAAACTTAGAAAAAGAAAAAAAATTACATTAGTTCCTTTATTACATTGAAACCTCATCCGTAAATTCAGGTTCGTGTGAAGACAATTAGTCGATTCCCTCAATAACACGTTGCAATAAAAATTAAAAATATTAAAAACCTGCGTTTATTAAATTTAGCGTCGATCTTTATGAGAATTCATAAGAGGCGTGACGTGCTTACCCCGCTGAAAGATCAGGACTGAATGGGAACATACGGATATCAAATGAAACAACGGTGATCTCATTTGTTATTGAACAAAAGCAAATGAAAGTATACGGTTGGATATTGAACAAAAACTTAAATTAATTGGAAATTTAGCAAAATAGAAAAAGATATAGAATAAAATGGTTTGCGCCAAACGAAAAAGCGTAGCAAAGTTATGAAGACTGCATACCTATATCCATTGCATAAAAAATAACTTGTAGAACAAGATAGCATCCACACATCGAAGGACTTAAATAGTGTAACCACTCCGAAGATTTATATTTACCTTAAAAATTAGCAATATAATTTATAACCCTCAATTTTCATGCAAACTCGTCCAGAAATACATTATACTTTTTGCCTGCAGTGTACCTTAAGCAAACTTCCCAATATTTGTTGCATACTTTCAGGAGGCACCATCGAGACTCGAAGTTTTAACAAAAGATGTCGCTTACATAAATTTTGAATCGAATTCTACAAACACCAACCTTATATATTATATATATACAAACACTAACCTTATATCCCTTATTTGTTTATTGTTGTTTCTTTTAATTAATAAATTTGAATTTAATTATTTTAAGAAAATCTTATTAGATTAAAAAGTATTCCTACTTAGCCGATTTCAGAACCAACCGAATGGTGGATAAATATCCGAACACTTCCGAGTAATTATATTCCACAGCCCACATAAATATTGACATTTCCATAAGTCAACTGTCAGCGAGCACCTGTCAAACAGACAAGTTGTTCTCTCAAAACAAAAACGACGTCTTTCGCTACGGGAATCTGTCATTCGCGTGTGTTTTTCTGTAGCTCTACACAAATTAAGCTTACATCTGGGAGTGTTTTACAAGATCCCCTTCCTAATTAAAGCGGTTTTTATTATCATCTCCCACCCTTCAAGGTGACTTCATATCTGAAAAGATGTCCACAGAAGCGCCCGACTGGCGCCAATCAATCATAACACGGATAATTGATCGCAATAAACGCGAATCCGCTTACCACAAGGAACTAATCCAACAAAGTGAGTTTCACTTTTTTCGCCTTTTCACCTTATCTCAGTCCGTCCGTCAAGCACTCTGTTTTGATTGAATTTAATTATGTTAATCAGATGCACGAATGTTTTTCAAGTGTTGTAATGTTTCCATAACGGTGATTGGTTTTCTTGTTTTTTTTTTTTTTTAGATAATCGCTTCTTTGACACTGTTGTCCAGTTGGAGGCAGAAATTCTTCGTATCAATGTAGAGAATGAGAAGCTACGGACTGCTGTCGCAACAGGTGGAAAGGACGCAGGTGGATCCTTTGCCGTACTGGAGCGGCTTTTGGCCGAACAGAAGCAACTCACCGAGTTGCACAAGCGAAAAGGTGATAACTCACAAATGATTGTCGATTTAAGCATGAAAGTGGAGGAGCAGCGAAAGATAATCTCCGAAAAAGAACAAAGGTAGGTGAAACAATCTCAAAAAAATACTCGACTATACATTCTCCATATTGACTTGCAGTTGTGCGGAGCACATGAAGATGAATCAAATCCTTCGTGCCGAGTCTGCAATGTTAAAGTCTAGTCTCGAAGAACTGAAAAAGTTGGATATTACCCTGCGGGATGAATACACTGCCCTCCAATTGGCATTCAGTGCTCTCGAGGAGAAAATGCGAGGAATTCAGGTGAGTAAAACAAACATTCACTATATAATTTATAAGACGACCGCTCGCAAGTATGTAAGTGCCACACTCTCTTATCCAAACGCTAATTCGGTCTGAAATATCAATTCATCGCGGTGGCGCGTTATCTTCTCGATTACGGGTTATAAATAAATAAATATAATATGCACCGACCCGAGCGAACAATGTGTCAAATTGAAAGCATTATTGGGCTCTGGTGTCCAATAACATGTTTATGAGTATTTTCCTATTCGCTTTCAATCAAGCGAAAGTTGGCATCGAACGGCGATTAATAAAAAAAGGGCGAAAAAAAAAAATAGATTGTCTCACATTATGCGGTTGATGAGAGCTTAAGCTGCTGTTGGATTGCTTTAATGAATCACTGTGCTGGGACGCCGCGCCGGTCGCTGATTGTGTAGTTTATTCTTATCTATGAGATGAAATTGCTTTTAGTTTTGTTCTTGTCGATCGAGGAGACCTCCACTTATGCTCGACATGTGGTTTGGGTCACACAGTAGTTGTAAACAACGAGCGTTATCTCCTCAGTTTCTCATTGTTAATCTGATGATTATGCAGCCGCTGGAATATATTCGATTTGAAATCAGATTGAAGTCGTGCAATTCCTCCTTGGAGGACGGTTTTGTTATTTTTCGGAGTTTTATCGTTTAGAAATTTGACGCGAAGATTATGGACTCTTAATGCGGTGCGGGCGATTTAAAGTGCCACTTGAAATCTTCTGAATTAAAAGGTTTGTTTGAATACTTATTTATCAAATCAGTTGGAGTGAGTTGAGATTACCAAAGAAAAAAAACCAAAAATGTTGGCAAAAAAGTTTAAATCCTTATCACGCAATAATTCTTTTCTTTCCGGTGGGAATTGTGATTTGAGAGCTTAGCTCCTGATAGACATGCAATAAATTCTTTTGATGTATTGCTGTGGTGTAAATCAACAATTGTTCGAGATTAATTTACTTGTCTTCATAATACAAAAGGATACGAACTTTTCTCTGTGACATCTCGTGCATGTTTCTTTATTGCTTCGATGAGGTCGAAAAACACCACAGATTCTAATTATCGGCTGCTGCTTGTCTAATATTGAAAAAGGAGCTACTATATATGTTTTTGATTTCCAAGATCTCTAGGCTGTTTGATATTTTTCCTAAAGATTTCATATCGTTTTTTTGTTCCTCGTAGGAGAAGCTGTGGTAAACACTCTACACCATTC
This sequence comes from Orthonevra nobilis, assembly GCA_963555765.1. Taxonomy (NCBI): domain Eukaryota; kingdom Metazoa; phylum Arthropoda; class Insecta; order Diptera; family Syrphidae; genus Orthonevra; species Orthonevra nobilis. Next base: position 12,432,058 of record OY743225.1, read on the forward strand.
GCACTAGTTCACCTGTGGTGTTCGCAGATTAATTACATGTTACACGATTCCGGAACATTTAATCACTGAGCTAGTCAAATACATTGCCATTTTGACGCAAGTTCGTGTGGTTCTTTGAGGTGCAGGCTGGTTTGTAAATTTGAACTGCTTATTTGATTAAGTATTGCTCCTCGTGCTGTCTTGCGCAGCACCTTCACCTCAGCTGCAGAGTCTGAGTTTTGCTCTCATACTTTTAAGAGCATAAGCAGATAAATACCTCTACCACTTTGGGGACTCACGCGAAGCATATTACTGTTGTCTTCTCTCCCACGATCATGTCCATTATCATATGTACGAAAAATTCTAGAATTTCTCGTGTTCATAGCGCAACTCAGGTTAGATTGAAAAGGATGAACTTCCTTAAGTTGGATGTAACCATGTGGGACTAAAAGGTCCATAATGATTCCCCTTTGTGATGGGGAATTTTAGAAATTCGTTATGGCTCCCGGTGAAAAAATTTGGTGTTCCTGATGAAACTCATCAGGTGCAGGAGTGGTACCTTTTCGAGTGCTAACAGTTCCCTGTGCGTTTTGTCCCCCGTAAACGGAAGTCGTCTCGCCTACCCAACCTAGCGTTATGCGCAAAGAAGGTGCTTATTGCCTCCATTTCCTCTGCATCGTGGCAGCTCATACAAAAATCGTTGGAGATGACGCCCATTCTGACGACCATTGGGCCTATCGCGCAATTCCCCGTCAGGATATGTTAATCTTGCTTGTTGAACACCAAAAGGCCTATGCTTCCCTTTGTTCCGGTCATATAATACGAGATATGAGACAATTGTCACAAGAGTTCCATGCTCTATTGCTACGTTCTTGAGTTCCCATGTCCATTAGTTTCTTAAGCTCACACAATTGTTTGTGGGGTAATCATTCAATCCTTTCTAACTTCAGCAATGATCTTGTAGAAGCGAAGTTCTCTGTTAGTACTGTCGAAGCAGCCTGAAAGACACTACATTTATTTGGAAGTCAATACGAGTTGTTTATGTGAACGTATTTGAGACGACACCCGCACCAGTCTCTTCTTCCATCTTTTATCCATCGGTTAGTAAGTAAGCGCAATTCACATCGATTGTTCTTAATCATGCAAAAAATCTTAAAGTTATTAATTGCTTTTGAAACATACCTTGTATAAACCAGATAGTCATTATAGACTTTAAAGACTGAAAGCGTATTGTCTTTATTGTAATAAACAAATAATCAATCATTAACGTCTTTTATCGTTCATCACTCAAGTTTATTAAAAGTTATTATAACTTTCATATTTCCGTGTTTCTTTTGAGTTATGACAATGTCGGGAAGTGTGCTTTTTTTATTGGTTTATTGGAAATTTTGATTAAAAAATGTTTAATCCATTTTCATTTTTCAACGTTAAAAAATTGAAAACATTTTTCTGCTGCGCCTGAAAGTAGGCTTCTGGCATGTTAAGGTGATAAAAATGTTTATGTGATGGATTTGATTGCAAGTTTTTGGATGGCAGAATCATTGTACTTCTAGCATTTCAACACTCTTGATGCTGACTATGACATTTAAAAAAATTTACCGCAATTTATCATTTTGCAATTGAATTTTTTGGGCAAAAATCTTGATGATCTACGTTGCGTTAACACCTTACCAAATGTTACAAAATATTCATGCCATTTAAATCATTTGTAATCGGAGTGTGTAACTAAATACTCTTAATACGTGTCGGCGTAAAGTTCCATGGTGGGATGATAAACTCACTCTGCTCAAGAGGTAAGCGAGGCAACTCTTCAATCGTGCCAAGAAAAGTAAAAAGTCGGACGAATATAGACCGGTTCTCTCGGAGAACAACTGTTGAGCGTTCAATTTCCCAGCTTTGTCTACTACTGCGGGTGACTATAGAGCATAGGGCTGTTCTGATAGGGTTAAAAGTCTATCCGGAAAAAATTTCAGTAGTGACAAGGTAAAATGGGCAGTTGACTCATTCATATCCTTTAAATTACCCAGCGGAGATGACATCTTCAATTGGGGAAAAGGCTTTTCGCTCTAACGAAATTGCTCTCTGCGTTTTCCTGGATATTAAGGGTGCTTTTGACAATATCAGTTAAAACTCCATGACGAACGCAATTCGGAGTAAAGGTATTGACGACTCGACTTACAGAAATTTGAGTTATAACTTCCTCGCTTGGAAGCGTGTCAACGTCAGTCACTGCAAAGAGAGGTTATCCTCAGGGAGGTGTTCTGTCGCCTATCCTTTGATCATTGGTCATAGACCATCTCCTAGTAAGCATTAATGGGATAGACCATGTCGCAACAGGCTATGCTGATGATCTGGCTTTTGTCATAAGAGGCAAATATTACATTACAACCACTAGTCCTAAGCCTTAAGATAGTGTAAGTGTGAATGACTCTATGTGAATCCAAGCAAAACCGTTCTGGTCGCCTTCACAATGAGGAGGCAACTGACTCAGTCTCCAATTGTCATTGAGGGACCCTCACTGGTATACTCCAGCGAAGTCAAGTGTTATTTTATATAAGAAACTGAACTGGAGTTCAAATTTCAAGACCATCACAGAATGCGCCACCGAAGCCACGTGGGCCTGTAAGCGGTTCTACAGTTGGACTTGTGGGTTCTACGGTCCGGAACCTTTCTATGGCGTGAGTTTGACTACGGCCACAGGTCTGACCAGTAAAAACAACAAGCTACGCATTGCGCACTGGAGAAATATACTGGGTCATACAATCTTAATTACTTGTCTAATAGAGAAATCCTTAAACTAGGAGAACATTAGAAACCTTGTGAGCTTCCTTTCAAGCTATTGCAACTTGAGATCACATCTAACCAAATTATGAATCAGTACAACCGCCGAATGCCGACTCTGTTTAAAAAACGACGAAACGGCGTATCTTCTTCAAAGAGATATGCTCCCCATTGGACATAAGACAATCAAATGCTAAAGAAATTCTGATATAAATCAGAAGGATGGAATGTCTGTTAGCCTAAACTCACTCCCAAAAATACAATAGAACTATTCTTTCAGATCGCAGTGTCCGCCACTTTGGCAGGGGTAGGTAAATAAATAAAACAATAAAAACTTAATACCCTTCAAAATGTATTTACAAAAAGAGATGCTCTTTAAATGTGAAAAATGCATTTGCTTGGTAAAAACTTGTCTCCTATCAGAATGCACACTGCTTCGCACGATTAATTTAGCGGTCCTGATTTCTTACGACTTTCAATGTTTCATTGGATAATCTGTGATGTTTGAATAACTGGTTTCTGGATTCCTATTGTCTTTTGGTAAGAATCCAGAACTGATTCTGATGTCTTATAAGCAGCACAGGACGAAGATTAAATTAAAAACCAGCTTTTTAGCCTGCAAATGCAGATGAAAGAATTTTGTTTCCCCCTTGTGTGCATCTGAAGCAAAATTAGAACTAGAATGAAGTCAGAGTAGAATGCAAGTGCGGATGGTATACCCGCTATTAATCTTTAAATATGCGCAAGTACGTTCGCTTCATAAATCAGAATTCAAACAAGAGATTTCTAAATGCCGCCATATCTGCAAAATCTCTACAATTCCCAAGTTGCTTGAGACATGGTTTTGTTGCTGCTCAAACAATCAGTGCTAATCTTACTATCTTCTGTAGAGTTATATTTATTATGAACGGATTGAAGAAGGGTTTGCAATGTGATACAATATATCTTCACAGAATTTTCTAAAGCATTTCATCGAGTAAACTATGACATGTTACTTATGAAGCTGGCTAAATTGGGGGTTTCGTTTGTTTCAATATCAACAATATTCTCTCCTTGTCCATATATGTTTTCTCAGGCGTTCGGCAGGGTAGCCACATTGCTCCTCCGCTATTTTTAATGCTAATAAATTACATACCTGAAATAATATTAAATTCACAATGTATGTATGCAGATGACTTAAGATTCAGATTTATTGAATTCCAAGGTGATTGTTATCTACTTCAAGATGATCTTGTTGGTGCAACACCAATTTTCTTGATTTGATCATAACCTTGCATACTTTCGAAACCACTCATCATAAATGATCTTTGTATTATTTTTAATCAAAAGCTTAATTTCCAAAATAATACATTAATAAGTATCCAATATCATGCCGAGCTTTATTCTTAGAGACTCCAAAGCATTTTCTGATCCTCATACCCTTAAACTCTATTTTGCGTTTGTTAGATCCACACTCGAATATGGAATCCTACACCTACTCACCTACTTGACTTACTTATTGTAGCGACGAATGCAAGGTGAACAGGGAAACGAAGACGCTTTAATTCAAATGGCATATCACTAAATTTTCCATCCAAAATCGTTGCTTCTATCACAATTCCTTGTATTTTCTTGACGGCAAGTCTACTACTACTACAAATATATTCCGAAGCATTATAACCCGCGCTCCAATTTTAAGCTGCAACATTTGTTACACCTCATCCTGATTCATGATGCTTTCCACTGATTTTAATGTGGATAATGGACTTGGTATTTCTCTTAAAGAAATCTCGTTAAAATCACTGATATCTTTGTTCTTTCCGGCCAGTTATTTGCCTAGCTAACTTCCTTTTACAAACATTGTTTCTTTTGTTTCAGTAAGTGTTGGAAAAAATAATAGAAACAAAGGATTATGGCATTTCGCGTTATATATTCTTTAGAGAAAAACAGATTAATTTTACTGGAAATAATGGAAATACGTTTTATCTTTTGTTAAAGTGAAATTCGAAAAAAAAAAAATAAGTTGTCAAACCGAAAGTTCTGTGAAAATGGGTCGAGGAGTCCACTGTACTGATTCTGTAAGGAAATTAATTAAAAATTCAAGAAATGACGGCTTTACAATGGACAGGATAGCGCAGATAATAAAGTGCTCTAAAAAGAAGGTATTTACTGCCATCCATTCGTCTCTCAAAGAAGAAACGAGAGGCAGGAAGCGAAGAACAACATCTCGGTTCGACCATGATCTCGTACATCATTGCAAGACTAAGCCGTTTTTTTTCTACTTTGGAGGAACTTAAAATTGGGTTGAATGCACTTGTAATGAGTCGAACAATTAGGAATAGGTTAAAAGAAGCAGGTTAGATGGCAAAGAGTGCAAGAACAGTCCCTTTTCTAAGTAAGAAAAATGTGCAACAATGGCTTACTTTTGCCAACAGGCACCTTAACCGTGAAAACTGGAGCAATGTCTTGTGGTCGGATGAAAAAAAGATCAATTCATTTGGAACTGATGGAGAAATGCACGTGAGACGACCAAAATATTCGGAATTCGACCCAAAATACACAAAAAAGACAGTAAAGCACGGTGGAGGTAACCTTAGCATCTGGTGTTGGACCAATTTTCTGAAAAAGGAACAGGATGTGTGCTGTGGACTGTGTAAGCAACCCGAATACGGTAATTCTAACATTTGCTAAAGAGGATATGCCGCTAAATGGGAGTTTATGCAGGATAAAGATCGAAACTAGCAAACCAAGTGTTCCTAACGAATTAAATTTCTGGAATGGCCTTCCCAGTCCCCCGATCTTAAGCCTATTGAACACTTGCTACGCGTTCAAAAACGCAAGATTGGGGAATGTAAAGCCAGAAAAAACGAAGAATTGTGGTCCAATGTACAGGAAGCATGGCAGTCCATGCCTTCACGCACCTGTTCGTCATTAGCTCAGTCTATGAAGCGAAGATGTGAGGCAGTTATAAGAAACAAAGGTGTTACGACTAAGTATTAAAAGCAGATTGAGAGTTTTCAATTTGAATTTGTATTTTGTTTCTATTATTTTTTCCAGCCTTAAATCGTCCAAAAAACTTCAAACTGAATTTTTTCCTTAACTTTAGTTTCTCACTAAAAAATTAATATTAGTTGTTTTTGTAATAATTTAAAGAACGAGCTTATATATATCATATTTCGTTTATGTTTGCCTTCACGTTTTTCAAAACAAACTTGTTTCTATTATTTTTTCTAACACTATGTCTATTTGGTCAAATGACGAAATCAAATAAACCTAAAAATAAAGAGACTTGGGTAACAGTTCGGTTACAGGACGTCAATCTAGTTGTTCACATCAACTAACCAAAATTTTTCTTTCGATGTTGAACACTGTTTCACGAACCTTTCTGTCAAGTTCGTTCCAAAATTGAGCCGAGGGCATATCATTTATTTTTTTAATTATTTGGAGTGCCGCTATTTTTAATTATTTTTTCGCATCATTGTCTTACAAAAATGTGAATCTTCAAAGTCTAAACTTTTCCTTAATCATGACTTCGTCAACATGTTTCGACAACACAGCAAGGAAGCTCTAAGGCTGCCTAACAAAAACTTCAAATATCAAATTGTCCGTATGTAAGGCGTTCGACCAGCTGATAAATATCCCACCTTGGTAACGCTGGAATTTGTTTTGAAGCCGTAATAAACGCTTTCGAATTGCTAATCCACCGTGAAGACCTGCGGTATATGAACTTTTTTTAACGAATTTGCGAAAATAATAACCCGATTCTAATTGTAAGTTTAAACATATGGATTGAATCTAGACAGGTAGCTATCCTAGAAGCATCGGTTCAAGAATGTCAATCACCAGCCAATTCTAGTATATCTTAAAGAGATGTTGGAGGTGTTAAGGTACCTTCAAATTTGCAGGACATTTATGGCGGAAAAAATTAAGGGGCTTATTGCCGATCTCAGAAGTTCAATCACGACGTATTGCTTAGCATAAGTGAGGAGTGGGGAGAATGCACTTACAACTTAGCCATGGACATACATAAAAATTTATGATGTATTGCAAATGAAATCGTTTTATGTATGATAAGACGGCTTAACGAGAACAATGGTCAAATTGAATCGATGAATAGGCCGTAAATTGCTACCTGAAGGCTTTCTTTAATGTCGATGGCGCTGGAAGTCAATGCCATGTGCGTCAACATTGAAGTAAAAAAAATAATGTTGGACACAGTAGTTCTACTCTTGTGTTCAAAAAATAATGTTTTGAACCATTCTTCATGGCAATTTTAAATATTTGATACATGCGTCTTACTTCCTTGTGAATAGGTTCACCATTCAAATGAAAACATCCAATCAAGCTTTCATTTGGTGTTGAGGTCAATATGTTAGCTTCATGGCAAACAAATATTAATAATGTGCACATGTAAATACGACTGAAAGAAAGACCAAACAAATCAAGTTTGAATACATTATCGATCTTCTGAATCTAGGTGCTCTGTAGAAGTTTTGCTTTTAGCAACAATCAACTTTTTTGTTTAGATCTTTATTATAAGCTTCCATTTCTCTCAACACTTGATGATTGATCGTGGCCCACTGACCGGCAAAAAATAAATTTCATTGATAAAAAATAACATCGAAGGCGAAAAACTTCCTAATGGCTTTCAGCACATGGAACTCATATTCTTAATGTTCATTTTTGTTTTTGGCCTTCCACGCAAAATTTTAATTGAGTGGCAATCGTTTGGCCAAACTGAATCGGTCGTAATTGTGGCGTCAGGCCAACAACTCTTTGATCAAGTGACCCATTCATGTCTTCGCCATTTGCCTCTCTTGTCCGGTCTATACGAGTGTGTTTTCTGAAAGACCCCCCCTCAGGGTGTTTCCCGTCACCAGCTCTGAAGTGAGAATAATTACGAATAATATTTTTCTTTTTTATTGTGGAAGATATAACTCTACTGGACCGAAGCCAACTATGAATTGGACAGATTGCTAATACACGAGTGCCTAATATTATGACCAATTATGACATAGACATAATTGGAGAAATTCATAATTCAAAAATTTATTTTGGAATATGATTTATGGTCCAATTATAAGGATTGTAAACTTTACAAAATTCTTATTGAATCAGTTGCATTCTAGACGGCTTATAAGTTGCATTAATTTTCTTCTTGTTTTCCAGGACGAGAACCGAGCCCTTTTAGATCGGTTAATGAAATACAAGTCAAAGGATGCTGACAAAATGAATGAAGAGAACGAGAGCTTCCTAAAGTAAGTATCAACATTTCAATAAATAAAGTAGAAAAGTATAAATTTGAATTGAATAGAGAATAAAAAATCGATTGGCATCCTCACGTTTGATGGAAATGGCTTACATGCATTTAGTTTATAAGAATTTAGGACTAAAGTCCTCGCACGGAAGAGATTTAACATCATTTTGCGGGGAAGTGTGTATTGTTTGCTATGTTTGTTGCTTGTGAAATCAAAATGAAATATTTTACTGATCGGTTAAGTGGTGAAGTAAAAAATAACTTTTTGTGTGGTTGTAAAGAAAAAACAATTAATTTACCTAAAAAACTAAAGTTTTTTTTTTTTTTTTGATAAGCAAAGCGTTGGTGGTCAGGTTCATGTGAAGTTATTTTGTTTAAGAACAAGTTAAAGAAAAAAATTAATAACACGATAAATTGAGAACGTCTTTCGGGGAAGAATTCAAGAATTCGATCGAATATTTGGCTGAGTATTCATACAATGGGTTGTGATAATAATGAATAAGGTCAATAAGAGTCTATAATAAAAGGTTACAAGTGACACAATAGCTTTTTCCCCTTGTGAAGAGTAAAATGTGCATTGCCTCAAAAAAAAAGTGGGAAGACTTAACAGTTTCAGAGTAGAAGATATTTAATTTCTTAAATTTTTGTCGTTGAATCAAAGAGGCGGGCCCTTTAATTTTCTTTTCGTGCGTGTTGAAATTTTTTTAAGTTAAAACATCATCTGAAATAGCGCCTTGAAAGATCGGCAGGATTTTGTTAATTTTGCATTTAAATAATAGGACTACCGGTTGAAAATGTCGAGAAATTCGACCGGTTTAGCCGCAATCCACGAATCGATCCATTTTTTGACATCATCGAAATGACGGAAGTGCTGGTCAGCCAGGCCATGTTGCATCGATCGGAAGAGATAGTAATCGGATGGCGCAAGGTCTGGACTATACGGCGGGTGGGGTAGGACATCCGATTTGAGCGTTTCAAGGTAAGTTTTGACGACATTTGCAACATGTGGCCGATGTTACAAAATAACTTTATCGTGTCTTGCGACCGTTTCCGGCCCTTTTTCCTTCAGTGCTCGGCTCAAACGCATCAATTGTCGTCGGTAGACCTCGCCTGTTATTGTTTTATTCGGTTTTAGCAGCTCATAAAACACAACACCCTTCTGGTCTCACCAAATGCACAGCATAACCTTCAGGCCATGTATATTCTGAACGGCCGTCGATGTTGAGGCATGTCCGGGGTATCCATATGTTGCCCGACGTTTAGGATTATCGTAATGTACCCATTTTTCATCACCAGTGTCGCGTTCAAGCAGCATTTCGAAAGTGCGAAATCGGCCTTCGACGTCTCGTGGCTTCAATTCATATGGCACTCAATGTCCTACCTTTCGGATCATTCCCATTGCTTTCAAACGATCGGAAATGGTTTGCTGAGCGACGCCAAGTGATTTTGCAAGTTCTTCTTGCGTTTGTGACGGATCTTGATCGAGCAATGCCTCCAATTCATGGTCTTCAAACTTTTTCACCTGGGTGGGGCGTTCTTTGTCTTCGGTGTCGAAATCACCATCTTTGAACCGCTAAAACCACCGCTGGCACATTCTAACGTCTATAGTATAGCCCGGGTAAGCTTCGGGAAGCAATTGATGCGCTTCGATTGCTTTTTTCTTTAAATGAAAGAAGTATATTAAAACTTCCCGCAAATGTTGTTTTGATGGCACGAATGCAGACATTTTACGGCTTTACAAAAACTTGTGTGTTTTCACTTATGACCAATAACCTAGACTGAAATAATTAGACAATGACATTAAGTTTCTGATGTGACAATAACGACATTTTCAACCAGTAGTCCATTAGTTGCCTAAAATAACATATTAAATTTGTGACGCGACTGCGCGAGAGCCTTTTGAAAAAAAAAAAAAAAAAATATTTGAATAACTATTAACTTAAATGAGCTGTCGAGTTCGAGTCAGATTTGGATAAAAGTATGGAAGTTCGCATTCGAATTCGGAACCTGTTTTTCAAATGGGAGCTTAAGCAACTTCAGCTTTTTATACTGGCGCGTTGTACTGGTAAAGCAACACTTTAGCTTGAAGTGTGCATTCTAATTTTGCCGGCAAAGTAAATTCCTGAAAGAGGGGCTCTCCTTCCCAGGTAACATCATAAATTCTTGACACTCCAAAATACGAACCCGACAACCCTTTTGCGACTTTGAAGCTCTTCGTTGTCGGTGAAGACGGCTATTAGTTCAGAGACAGTTGTCTTAGCCCAGGATCTAAGTGATGGATCCAGTTTGCTTTCCCGGTCATAAATCGCTTCAAAAATCTGATTGTGTATTTCTTAAAATTTGGTCTTTAAATGTCAACTCGTTTCTACTTTATTTCAGTTTGTTAACGTTTCGGATGTTCCCCGTGACATCAACTAAATGTCTAATGGTCACTCAATGGTCAGCACTCACATGATCTTCGACGTCTTCTGTAAATGTTTGACCTTGCATGAGCGTGCGACTGTAAAACATATAGGGAGACTATTTATATTCAACTGAATCTAGTTCACAGGGATGGGTGTTCTAATTTTATTATTTTTTTTACCCATAACTAGTGAGGTTAGAGGCAGTCTATCATATTAAGACCATAAAAGATATTTGATTGTGTTTAATTTTGAATCACCCCTTGTAAGTCAACTGCAATGGAATTCCAAAGACTTATTTGTTCGAAACAGGAATAATTGAAATATTTACACTCCTGTTTCCCAAATAGCTTGGCCAATATTGTCTTCGAGTTTCTCAGGATTGTCCGTATAGCATCAATCTTTGATGTGAACCGTAAAACAAAAGACGAAACGGCCGTTAGATAGTTGCCCTGATCCTAATGTTCCATCTCACATCTTTGTAAAGCATTTGGTTTTTAGAGGAATAGAATTTCAAATTGGGTAATTCTTCAAATCAACTGTCAGACTTGGCACGTGTCTATGACTTTAACGTGTTTATGCTCCAATTAGCGCAGCAATTGAAACTAAAATCGAAGGTGGGTGGCCCAAGAATCAACTTTAAATTCAAGTCATATTCATTAAGGAGGCTCATTTAAGGCTTAAAGCAAAATTGGCATATTTGGAGTCTTCACGACGATCTTATCTATGCGAATCATTTCAATTGGCTGCCTAAGTCGTGGAGTGTTATGACTCCTTTCTGTGGGGGTATATTTAGTTACTTATACAGGTAGGTTTCATAAAAACACTTGGCACCAGAGTGGGTCCATCGCTTCCGACCATTATCCAAAGCTTACGTCCGCTGAGCTTCACGATCTCGTTCGTTCTTTTGAGGTCTAGTGCCGGCTATAAGGCCTTGGATACCAGATGTGCGTTCAGGCTACACTTCTCTGGTTGATCCTCTCTTTCGTTTCCATTAACAAGAAATAGGCAAGGCAGTAATGCCATAAATTAAGTTACCAGGTTTACTTTACTAATTGCTCGGTGGCACTTCAAATCCATTCGTTCGATAAAAATATGTGTCGCGTGCCATCATGTTACAAAAATCACCCTGGACATCGTTGTTCTCTCTATCACACTAAACTGCATTTGAATCAATCATAATATACAACAATATTTTGGTCAATCGCCAAATTACGAAATTCGAAGGCAGTGCATTTTTTCCATCTTAATGCTGTGCGATACACAGAGACATTGAACACCACTTATGATGGAGACATCGGAAGCCTCTGGACAGCAAACATTGTAATAACTTTTCTTGTTTCTTTTGTCTGCTTTCCAATGGTGTCAGCACTTTGTGGTCGTTAATTGGTTGTGATTATGCAATGTTATGCAATATAATGTTTGTCTGCCATGTGCGAATTATAATGAATATTTTATGTTAGGGTAGGTTCACTACACACTGACGGCACATGTTTGAGTTTTAATTTCCACACTGTCCGCAAGTGGTAATTCTACCCCTTTTCTAGTCAGTTAATCCAAAATTATGTTGCCCCCGACTTCAGAAAGTCCAGGCACCCAGTATAGTTTCATCCGATTCTGCCTCAGGTTTTTAAACAGCTAGAACCTTTGCCTGGAAGATGATACAAGCATATGGAGTAATTGGTCTTTGAGACATCAGTAGATACAAGAATTTCACTTTCCTGAATTACTTTCCCATTAATCGCTTTCAGGGCACACCGATTTCTACGATTTTTAAATCAAAGAAACGAATAGTCCGGGCAAGAATTCGTGCAGAATTGATTAAGTCCCCTGGATTCGTGAGCTTTAGCGCACTGTTTCCAGCTTGATGTGGAAGTTTATCCAATGCTGCGTTTGAAACACCTAGCAACAAAAGCAACACTTAACATTCCCTACACTTCTGAGAATTTGCCTGAAGTCGTCATCTTGAGTGTTGCTTACCAACAAACGTATGACGTATTGCCAATGAATCACTCAATATTTAATCCTTTCCTGTATATTTAGATTCCAGTTTAGTCTACTATCTAGAAAGATGCCAAAATATTTAGCACTCTCTGAAAGGGTTAGTAAAAGACCATCTAGCTTCGATAGCTTTAAGAAAGCTATCTCTGGTTATGTTGGAAAAAGCGGTGCAGAATTGGACCGATAGGTCCTCTGAATGCAGCCACTAATAGCAAGAATGTACGTCAGAAAAGGACCAGTCATTTCACAATTGCTTTCTTAAACATTTTAATGCTTTCGAATTTAATCCAATTTTTCGTTCCCAGCGAATAAAAAATTACTAACTTTGTCATCCATGGATTTATTTTTTCCTATTTATGCTTCCTGACATTAAAAAATCTTTACCTGGATAACTTGAACATTAAACAAGGAATACACTTTTTATCAAAAGCTCCTGCAAGACCACGTGTTTCAACTATGTACATTTATTAAAAATCTAGTTCCTAGATGACCATTATGATTCCAGCTTTGGGTTGCATTTTCAAAATGAAAATATTCATCAAAATTACATATTTTTGCTCACACGGTACACACACCACACACACACACACAGATACAAACATACTCACAAAAAACATTCCATTTCACCAACAAACCATACTATGCATGACAATTTTTTGGATTCCCTCAAAATTAAACTAACATTTTTTTTTTGGTTTTTGGTACAAAATAAAAAAATTGAATTCACCCCCAAAAACTTAACATATTCAAAGTTCTGTACAATCTTCCACAAATTCACCCTTCCTCCTCTCGATAACACATATTTAAAAAAATAAAATGAATAATAAACAAAAAATAAAAACAAAAAAAACTCGCCACATTGTGAATCTACTAACGGCCTGACCAAAGACGCTAAGCTCAACTAAATCCATCCATTTAAAATCTAGAAAAAGACTGCCGTCAATTTTCAGAAAACGGTCCGACAAACTACGCCGCGACTTAGAAGACGCCGTCCGTGAGACACGAAACTCGACCAGTCCACACGAATTACCGGCCGATAGCGGGGGTGGCGGTGGCAGCGCCGGCGGAGGTGATCACGGAGGTGGTGATTATTTGTACGATGAGATGCTGATGCTCGCCGATGATAATAATATGTCGCCAGCGTCTGTTGAACCTGAGATTATAATGAAGTTCGAGGCTCACGAAACAGAAGCCAGTGCAGTTCGCTGGAATCCTGTTGAGCTAATGGTGGCCACAGGCGGTGCTGACCGCCGGGTCAAGCTTTGGGACGTCAATAAACGTAAGTTGTTGAATTTTAACGTTGGGTAGAATGGAATTCATATTTTTGTTGGTTACAGAGTTTGCAGGATCAAATACAGAAGTGAGAGCAGTGCTGGGTGGAAGCAGCGCTGGCATTAATTCGGTTGAATTCGATTCAACGGGTTCGTATGTCCTGGGAACATCGAATGATTACGGAGCTAGGCTGTGGACGGTGGCGGACCATCGTTTAAGGGTGAGTGAGGATTATTTTTGAAATCTATCATAACATGAAGACGTGATCCTGAAACTTAAAAAAAAAAAAACTGGTTGATCTTGCAATAAAGGAATGAATGCTGTTTTTCTATATATTTTTTTTTTTACTATTATTGTGGTACAAAAAAAAAAATGTCGCCCCAACCATCATCTTGGTGCATTTAGAGGTCGTCATGAATACATAGATCTGACTTTGAAAACGAAAAACGGGAGTGAAGATGTTATTTTAAAAACAAACCTACTACTGTTTACAAAAAACTACACAGTAACTGGACATTATTTGATGAGCCAAAAATGGCCGAATACAATTGGGAAACAGATAAACTCCAGATTATCTTAAAGCTAGATTTTCTTTTAATAGCTTGACAAATTTACACGATGGTCCACCAAATTGGTTAAACAAACAGGAAACCAGAGGGACAGCAACAGATTCAAGAATATCTTAATGTTGTGGGGATTCAAAGACGCAGTGGATAGATAAACAGCACTAAATAGCTAGTACAGCTCTTTCTTGAAGCTTCTTCTCCTTCATATTCATCAATACAATGGTGACTCAAAAAACATTTTTCTGCGCCGCATAGCACGACTGTGACTCTTTAGGTCTTGAAGAGTGCCATTCGATAAGTTTTGGTCACACATTTTTTCTCGAATTTTGTCCCATTTGATGCAATAACTTCATATTTTTAAAGAGGTCTTGTTTGGTTGTGAAAAGGTTTCACCCGCGGTCGCGGAGCAAAAAGTTGTTAAACCGTAAAATGGCTTCTTTTTGGGTACCTGACTCTTTTTCAGGGATTAAAGAAAAGTGCTTTGTTTGTGCAGTGTTTTAGTTCTTTTTGTTGCTTAGTTGAACCTCCTCTTGGTTTTATTACAGCTGCACATCGGCGGGACAATAACTCAGATAAGTTTTTCCATGTGGGTGCATTTATGGTTTTCCAGGTACGCATAAGTACATTTTTAGGTTTTCAATTGATTTTGGACACTTCTCGCAACTTTTAGTTTCATTAGTGATCAGATATTCTCAATTGGATTGAAATCTGGACCGTAGGAAGGCCAACTTCATAAGTAACGCAACGCAACGCAAGTATTATTTCTAGTTATAAGAATTCTAGCTTATTTAAAAGCTTGAATAAGAAACATATTCATATGACTGTATGCCACGGAGTATTGTCCTGTTGAAAAATGAATCTGCAAGTGTCACTATTTTCCAGACCCCGTATGTTAACTTTTGCAGCGACTTTCGATACTAGGAAGACCATTCTACCTTTTTCTTCTCCAGGGAAGCATCCACTTGTTGGGCTTCCGTAAAATGCATCCAAAGTTGTTTTTCCTTTAGTTTTCTTCGCGCAAGAATCCTCGAATCTCCGCCATATAGCTTGAACTTTGATCCGTCGGAAAAGATAACATTGTTCCACATGTCTTGAGTCCAACTTAGATGCTGAGCCCAGACTTTTATTGGTAAATCCGGGTTCAGTTCTGGATTGAGTGGTATCAGTCTAGCTTTAACCAGCCTTTTCCTCACTGCGCTTCACGAAATTATTTTGCCTGAAGCTGGACACAGGTCGTTTTTAACATCCACCGAAATCTTGAATCGATGCCGACGGTTTTGAAGCACCAAAAAAGGATCTTCCACTGGGGTCGTGTTTTGTGGCCTCCCTGAGCCTTTTTTCTGGTGGTAGTCCCGGTCTCACACAGTTTGTTGGGCGACATTTAAACTTTTAAAAATTTCACGTGTTGTCAAATTGAGACGTGACAGTCACAAAATATTTGCTTCGCACTCCAAACTGATATTTTTTTTTACTACATTACTTGGGTTCGTTTCGGACTGCTTTCACAAGTTTTCATTAATTCCAAGAACTGCGTTCGAAAAAGGAAGTTAAGTGTTTATCCAACAATTTTCAAAGGGCACTGTATATTCAGTTTCGTTGTTTGAGACAAGGTTGGCACGATTGGTCATTTGCGACGGATGAAGATCTTGATTACATCGAATTTGATGATATCCTTTCATATGCATCGCGTTCATTCACCATGTGTCCTTTTTTGCGGCCATTTGCTTCATATGGTCGGATTTTGCAAAAAAAAGGTCGGATTCTGAAAAAAAATAATTCTTCTTGTGCTGGCCAACAAGCCTCGAAGGATTCTTTCGAGAATGATGTTTAAAAAAATAACCAAACAGCGCGTTGCGAAGGTATGGGTGAGAACGTGAGCTATCTTGGCGGAGAAACAGACATTCCTCATGTCCTTGAGTGAGTTCCTTCCAAATGATCCGTTAGCCACCAAAATTGCTAGTGCTTATTTTGAGCATCTGTCATGTCGCGAATTAAAAACGGTCTATAGTATCGTTACGTAGCCAAGGAACAGCGTGCGATGTCTCGAGTGTAGGATGGTCTGGTATAGGCACTCGAATGGGCAGCGTCGTGCCAGAAAAAAGTTGTACAAACCGGTATTGGTTATCTTAATTATTTCCACAGAGTTTGAAAATTTTATTATAAAATTTCTATATCCGATCTTCGAAGGTCTTATCACTGACTTTCAATCTGGCTTCAAGATAAAGTTTAGGACGACTGAATACCTTTGCAGAATTATGATTCGCCTTCAAAAATGTGTCTTTGAAAATGTGGGGCATGAATGAGAGGCTTGATGTATGAGGTACGGTAGGTTTGTCCGACTCCAGGCTACAAAAATCCTGTCTGGAATGTATGCTCTTGTGTATTAAATCTGGAGATGGTTACTCTTCGTTCAAATATATTGCCACCGGAGTTCAACAAGGAAGTTTTCTCGACCCGATATTCTACTAGCCAAACGTAAGAAATATCCCGAGTGATGAAGGAACCACTAAAGAGATTTAGACATTTTTTCACTGAATATGACACCACTTGCTCGAAGGCTTAGCTTCCGTTTTGAAATTCATTGGAACAACCCTATTTTCCAAACTTCGTAGAGGACATCCTTGTGGCAGATCAAAAAGAACAAAACCGTTTGATCTTGTGCAGTAACGAAAAACAGCATTTAATGTCGGTGCAAGCGAATGCCTTTGCAGACCTAACCACCGCGAGGTAATTTTGTTGTTTTTTGAATCTCACACTTCTACGAGCGCGCACAGCAGGATCTGCAGCTACTGATGGCTCCCTTCAGGCATTGGCAAAATACCTATATACCGCTGGCCAGTAGAGTTTACCTTTTTCGTGAAACATACGAGTAAATAAGCTCCAGTCAGAAAATACGATAAAAAAACCCATGTAATTCTATTTTTACTGATTTTATTATTATCTGTTTTATTTTCGTATTACAAAAGTCGTCTTGTATAAAAATTAACTTTAGAAATACAAATTTAATGAATTAATTGCTTCTAGGCTTAAAATAGTAACAGAAAGTGTTTTTCTTTTTTCTTCTATTTTAATAAGTGGACATATTAATTATTACGTTTCTAACTAGATTAATGCGTATTCATTTTTTAATACTTTTACTACATATATCAAATTTTATTTATTTAAATAAATAAATATATATTTTTTTTACCAAAAATCAAAACAAAAAAGCAATAAATTGTCTAAATCATTTGCCAAAACAAAAAAAAGAAACTTTTCTGATTGGAAAAAAGGACAAGTGAGCATAATATACTTCCTTAGAGTTTTTTTTTTTAATTTATTAAATGTTAATTGATTGGTAGCATTTCACAATTAACTCAAAGTAAATGTAGTGAAAAGTATTTAACCTAGTTTTTTGTGTCTTTAAAATTATTATTTTTGTTTTTTTTTGTGTGTGCATGGAAATAAATTATTAACTATACAAGTCTATTTAAAAATTTAAAAGAATTGAATTAAAAATTTGTTAATCTTCACAAGATATCATCATTGCTTTTAATTCATCTCTTCATTTGCAATCAGTCGTCCTTTTTTCCAAGTTTTTTTTTTAAACATTTAACATTTTTTTTTGCGTCTTTAAAATAAATTATAATAATTTTGTTTAAACTTATCACTAGGGCATTAGACTTATTTCTTAAAAAATATTTTATTTATCGTGATCTCATGAATTCATGTGGTTCGTAATATTGATTTTAAAAAATATATATTTTGAATTATTACGCGTATATATATTTTTAAAATTAATATTGCCCTTGCTTAGATTCCGGCACCATGATTTTCAATACGTTATCGATTGATATGAAATTACAAACTTATTGGCAAATTTGAGCAAAGTTTTGTGTTCTTGTTTTCTCTTTTTTTTTCTGCATTTTTGTGACATTTTTCCATTTCTTTAAAATTAAATCAAGGCAAAGAAAAAAAAAAACGCAAATCATTTAAAATATTTAAATTAAATGCAAAAAGTGGCGGGAAAAAGCGGTAAATGGCTCGCGTGAATAGAAATTATTTGTGCTTACACCTTTAACAATTTGTGTATGCTTAGAAATGGTTCTTCAGTTAATAAGGACTTTTGTTGTGTTTCATAAAGTTAAGCGAAATTATTGTGTTCCGCTTGGTTGATGGGTTTTCCTAGAATTGGCGACCATGTCGACCGGCAAATCCGGCATCGTACAGTTTACACAGCGAGTCTGATCGACTGCCACTGAGTGCGGCATTCGGCACCGTTGTGACAATAGTGGAAGGTGATGACCCATATGATGAGGTATTGCTGATGGCTTCATTGGCGTAGCTATTCTGTTTTCTGCGTCGCTGATACAAGTAGGTCCAGATTGAAATGACGGCCAGTTGTGCCAACAGAAAGACTGTTCCTGCGACGATGAGTCCTGACATTGATAAAAAAACAAAGAAAATATGTTAATTGGGTTTTTAATTTATTTATTTTTTACTAAATATATAAAACGATGCTTAAATACTCAGAATGTATCTCTAGATTTCTTATAAAATCATCATACCATTCTGCACTAAGAAATTGTCATGACAAAGCTTCTGTTCGAAATTGGGTTGAAATGCAGACCCTTGACATTCCTGTGTAGAATTTATGATACATAAAAGGATCCCATCAAGTGTAAGAATTTTAAGAATTCAAGTCGTTAAAAAAAATAATCAAAGTGCGGTAGTATCACCACGTTGATCCCATCGCTAGAAGTTTATTTCTAGACGCATTTCATTCGCAAAAAAATTCTGCCCGTCGAAGGCATTTATTTGCATTGATCATCAAGAAATCTGGTACTTCTCTGCTGAATACAATCCGTCATCACATCCAAGAGTTTATCGATTAACCACGCTCAAACAATGTTGCAATCTGATCGTTGTTTTCAATTACTCTAAATTACAATCCAGACTTGTGTCTGCTTTTATGCCAGACAAGTCGCCTAAGACAAATTGCATCTCATATCGATCCGTTTGATCACAGACAGACGAACAACGAACAACTTAATATGGCAAAACGATTTTCGTTCCAGCCGAATGCATCGTGAACCACTGTCCAAGATACGAGCCGATACTCACCAATTGCATTAACACAGAATCCTTGAGCGGAATCGCCCGAAATGAAAACAGTTTCGCTGCCATCGTATCCGGTTGATTTTGTCTGTTGTTGCTTATCGAAGCCAAATTTGTCAGTGATCTGAATTGACTGTACCAACAGCATATCCTCTTGACTGGGCTGTTTGCTGGCGACCGCCTCACGACGTGACCTTTTCTCGCTATACACCACTGCAAAAAGTTTACAAAAATTAACAAACAATCAAGTAAGAAATTAGCTAACCATGACTGGTAAATAATTTATTATTGGCACTCACCTGTTGCATTGAGTGATCGTCGCCTGCGTCCCAGCGATAACAGTGACTTGAATTCTCCGCCGATATCCTCTTGATCGCACTGCACCGGCTCACAAGATGGCATGCATGGAGTGACCAAAGCACGGAATTGCACAACCTCAGACGATGGGAATTTGAAGGCATCGAAGTGTGACAGAAGAATCTTGCCCGTGAACGAGCTCTTGTAGATCGGTCCCATAATAAAGTGATCAGTGGGGCAGCCATTCGAGTCGATCAGTGTGATTTCGGCATTATCGCTGCCATCCATAGCGACAAGTTCGCGTACAAATATCTCGTAGGGACTTTGCTCGTCGAGAATTTCGAATTTCAATGCCAGGGGATCGCCGACTTCGGCCGATCGCATGACATCGCTGCCATCGCGTGACGTAATTTTCATAATGACATTCGGTGAATCAACAATAACTTCCTCGGATAGTGCCGGTTCAATGTCACCCTTGACGCCAAGATCCACTTCGTTCGATACAGACTTGTTGGTCAGATCGTATTGACAGGTTACAGCCAAGCCCAAATCGGATGAAGTAACAATAGTGTCATGGTGTTGGATCACAACATCGTTCATATATCTTCCCGAGCCACTTTGTCGGACATTGCACTCGAGATCATTATAGCCCATGCGGAGTTCAAAGTCAAGTGAGCTCTTAACATCAACGGAGCATGACTTTGGTGAGCCCTTGGCGTAGACTTTGCCGTCGAAAAGTTTCGATGTGCGAATGCGGGCAATCATGTCGCCGGCACCACATTCAATGGTTACATTGTAGCACGATGAGAGTTCATAGGTAGCGGCCTCGGGTACCTCCAAGTAGGGATCCTGTACATCGGAGAGGGTGGCGCGAGAATGATGACTAAGACGGCACACCATGTCGCCAGTGTCACCGAAGTCATAGGAGTGGCATCTTTAAGGAGAACAATAAATTCAATTAAAATGCTATTATTGGAAGGATAAATATGAATTGTGTGTGGGTGCGAGGTTTCAAGACCATAAATCTTTGTCCTGCAACGTGTCACAAGATAAGGCTTCTATTTGCTTATCTTTTTAGTAAATCTGACACGCCATTACGCTTGAAATCGAATAAATACGACTTAAGCTATGAAATATGATCGGTAGTGGTCTAGTTTTGCGTGGGTGTGTCCCCTGTGCAATTGGAAACCTTTTGTGTGTAGAATCGAAACAAGAGCAAAAGGATGGAACTATTCAAGATGAGCTTGACTTGAATTGAGGAGTGTGAGGTAATAGTTTGCACTTAATAGTTTCGTTGAGGCGTTTTGTTTAAAAGATTTTGTAGATCAATTGGGTTGAAGTTGTTTTCGGTTTTTTTCAGTTTTAAATGAGTCTTAAAGCATACTGCTATCAAATAATTTAATAAAACAATAATGACACAATTTAAGGCAAAGTGTCTTAGAAGCGGTCTTTATCGAGGGAAGACTCCAAAGGGCATCAGTTAATCTTTTCTAAAGTTGAAGACACCATATTCAAAGATTCAATGTCAATGCAACAAACACTTGTCACGGACAGTTGACATTGTAAAAAAAGAACATAATCCTGGCAATAAAACGAAGAGGAAGAAGACTAGAGAATTTCGGTTACCTAAAGTAAATTTGGTTGAAGAATGAACATGAGAAAGAGTTGTCAAATGAACTGTCCATACCAGAATAAAGCAATTTCCAATGCCCGGGTATTCCAAATACACAAAAATTAAGGTATTGTCCGCAACAACAAACCTGCTTTTTGCAGCTGCTTTTTAGTCCAAGCATTTTTGGTACATTGCCGCATTAAAGCAATTTTTTTAATAGAGGAAATAACAAAGGCCTTGATTTGTTCCAGTTTGACAGTTCTCTTTTCAAAAAAAATTATTGCTGGTTAAGTAACTTTCAAGGGGTCTTCCAACATGAATCCCGAATGTTATGGTTCTTACATCAGACAAACTCTTCTGTTAGATTATTTTTTCAAAACAGTAAAAATATATGTTTTTTTCGCAGCACCTATCTGCCAATGTGCTTATGTTCTTTGTTAAAATTCTCGGTCAATCTTTTCATGGTCACATAAGATTCGAATTGTGGTAAAAGTGACCCAAACGCCAATAAACCAATATCCAGTCAAGCGGTCTTATCACACATGCTGGCAAAAGTTTGTGCATTTTTCAAAACTTTTGATTTTTTGAAATGAACAAAAATTAAGGCTTTTGAAAATTTTTTTGGAATCAGTTGTTCTTAGTCCCGAAAGATCTTAATGACATTGAAACACAGGAAAATATATATTTGTTCCGATATTCACCCGTTGAGTATTTTTCCTATCATCTCGAAACCGTTCACATTTTTATTAAAAAAATAAGCTCGATCTTTCGGAATTCGCTTCAACGGTTTGTGTTTTGAAAATCACGTTAAATCTGAGTTTCGAAAATGCTTTTGATAGAAAAATTATCCAATTGACTTACGATGAGTTGCAGAGTATTCCAAACATTTCAATCCATTTATGCACAGAAAAGGGGTGAAGTAAGATTATCAGTCTTGCTGAATTTTTATGAAGAAATATTTTCATAAAATGCATTGGATTTTTTTTTTTTTGGAGTACGAAAAGAATAATCGAATTCCTTCCGAAATGAGTATTCTATAATTAATATAAATACAGAAGAAGGGTACTAAATTTAAAGATCATCAATCGTCTGGCTACATGTGAGTTGGAACTTAAGATATTTTTATTACTGAATCAGTATTGATGGAGGTTTCTTGCTTCACCACGTTGTATCTCTAGTTTGGTTCCGATTTGTTTTTCTTCATACCATTGATGGCCATTCATTTTGCATTCCATTCTCGTCTCAACCGAAGTGAACGAAAACTTCACCTATTTTAGGCATTCTGATCAACCAGACGAATTGGAAAAGCCTCGTGTCGAAAAGATGTCTCATCATATTATTTGTTTAAAACCGCAATTATATTATCACATTTTATGCACCTTATGAGGGTGTACCTCAGGGGTCAATTCTGGGACCAACTCTATTTTGCATCTTTATTAATGATCTGCCATCTGTATGTAAACATATTTCTGTCAACTCCTACGCTGGTGTACAATAATATTTGTCCCGGATTTTAACTCAGGAAAATCTGCTAGTCTCAAATTTAAATAATGATCTAACCGAAGTATACAAATGGTCACTAACTAACGGATTACTGCTTAACCCATCTAAGCTAAATCTTCCAAACTTTCAAAGTTGTTGAATGTCGAACAAAATCCTGTGAATTAGGTTAAAGTTAATAGGTCGATATCAAAATCCTCCGTCCCGTTTCGGGCTCCACCCACGGAAGTGAGTTGAAACCAATTACACCTGAGTTTCTCAAACCACTACACATTCTTCTCCTAATTCTTCCGCTCGCTCTGTGCTACACGCATTATAAGAGTCCTAATATCCTCTTGAAGAGCGAGCAAATAATTAAAAAAAATTAAAAAAAAAGTCCAAAATTATACATATTTTTCAAAAATCGCTTCACTTCAATCATATTCCTGATGTATGGCTGGCGGACAACAAACTCCAACTTGTTAAATCTGTAACCACCCTAGGCTTTGTTTTGAACACGACACTTATCAGCATATTAATTATATAATTGGCAGGATCTATAGCTGTCTTCGTAAGTTATGGATTTCGGCATCTATAACCCCAGTAACCACCCGAATGAAGTTTGTTTGATCACTCATAGTTCCTGTTCTACAATATGCAGAAGTTATCTACTGCAAACTAGACTATGAGTCCTTGCATAAGCTTCAGATAGCATTTAACGATGCTGTTCGATATGTTTATCGCTTGCCAAGGTACGTGTATATATCCAAGTATTCGAAAACCGTTTTGAAATTGTCTGTGCAGGAGTTCTTTGACGCGATATGTTGTTTATTTCTTTACAATTTAATTTAAACTAAATTCCCATCTTATCTGACAATAGATTGCAATTTTCCAGAACCGGCAGGACACTCCATCTTACGTCGCTTAAATATAGATACCTGGAATCCGCTCGCCTCTTCTATATACATGCCATCAGATTGTGGAACACATTGCCCGCTCACATCAGGGGAAACTGTAACTTTGTTAGTGTCAGGTCTGCGGTGTTTCAGCACTTTTAAGCGCAGCAATAATTTCGAGCACATCCTCTCCTGTTTCTATCTTTTCCTATTTCCTTTTCATATAATTTTACTCCTACGTCATAATTGTAATCATTTTTTTACTATAAAAGACGCGATCTTGCTGTACAAATTTTATAAATAAATTGAATTGAAATGAAAAATTGAATTGAACATTTGAATCGTGCAAAAAGTTTACCCATGAGGTTGTGACCAAAATTATTAGAGTAGAGTTAATGGGGTCTTAGCAGGAACTAAAGGCATATCAAATATCTCTGTGTCTTTGTGAACTCCCTCCGACACAGTCAGGATTAGGAAACTTGAGTTTCTTATTCTAGTGTTTAACTCTCTTTTAAATTCGGAGCACTGCGATAAAAGATGACTTGACTTGACTTGACTTTCTGATCCATAAATAAAAGGCTCGCGGTGTGTGTCTTGCAGCAGCTTAAAAAAATGAATACGACTTTGCAAATCAATCCACCTAGTCGGATAAATTAATAAAAATGTGAACCTTAAAAGTTAAATGGAATTTCATCCGATCATTTTTTATATCACTCTTTAGATGTATTCGTGAATTTTATGACGAAATGTAATATCGATTCCTGGCATATCCAATTATTTCATCCAGTGATTAAAATTCTGTTTGTTAAACCGCATAACTCGATCTCTAAATCAATCTTCATCTTGACAATCTTTTAGCGCGAAAGATTTCCTTTTTCTTTGACAATCATTCTAAATCCAAATGTGCCATTTCGTTTCATGCACTAAAATCAAAACCACTTTGACTTTAGATACCCTTAGTTTCTCTTAGCGGTAAAAAAAATGTTTAAATTGCCATTATTCAACCTGCTCGCCTGAATGTTTTCCAACAATCTCGTCCCTCATGAATATCTAATGCCTAACAATTCCTCGCAATGGTCATTCCTCACTCGATTATCACTCACAGTGATACGAGTACACGCTGCTGCATTTGTAATCTATTCAGATTTGCTCTTACCCATCCTACACGCGAAATTCTTGTTCACACGAACGTTCACAAAATCGCCATCTGTCCAAAGCACTACCATTTCCGGACATGATATGAACACAAAATACAAAAGCCAGACCAGACTCCATCTAGCGTTAGATTAATCTCCATTCAACCCACTTTCGTATATGCGCACAGTGTACACCATACTCTGACAAGCGATAGCGATAGACATCCTCGTGTCAAGCCAACAAACAAGGATCTCTAATTAGTAAACCAGTCCCGCTCTGTTTGCACAGTCTCCGTTAATTATTACTGAGCTCACAAAAGTCGTCAAGGCAGCAGGCACCCATGACACACCACACACAGTTCCTTATAAATTCATAATCATTGCGGAACACAACACTTACCTGTAGGGTGAGTTGAGGCACAGATCACGGCATTCATCAATGCTGCCAACATCCTGATACACCGAATCGACAGTCTTAAGAATTCTGCCCGATAAACGCTTGAACTCGCACAGTTTATTTGGCTCCTCGGCGCAGTTGTTCTCCAAGTAATCGATACCATCTTGTGCCTGGAATGCACTAGATCCGGCCAAAGTGATCCGATCCATTTCGGAGAGCTCGCACATATTTGTCGACCGATAGTAGTTTGCCGATCTGCAAAAGAATAAACAAACACAATGATCACCATCAGCGCTCTGCAGGCATAAATTTTTATTTAAAAAAATAAATATAAAAATATGATACTTGAGGAACAAGGACACGTAGGTTGGCTCGATATTCAAAATGAACTGGACTCGAATTGTAGTATCTGCCCCTCTTGTTCTGACAAAATTATTATGAAATATTGTAAATCGATATCTTTCGTACGCATGCTACAAGAGCCAAACGAACTGAACTGGGGCTTCGTTAGTGCGGCCTGTTCGAAGTCTCATCAACATGGCCATCAGCATTAGAAGAGGAAGAAGCCGCTTTGACCAAGCTGCTTCCCTTTTCTCAGTACAAGTGGGGTCGGACGGCTAACATCGCTTTTATTGCTAAAATATGACAAGAGGCCAGGAAACAACCATTCGGAGCATGGATGCTCGTAAAGTATCTGCATGGCATGTTCTACTCTATGCTGGTCATTGGACATATCCTTCGGTTGGCTGGTTGGTTGGTTGGTTGGCTTGTTTCATCCTCTAAACGAACGTCAATTATTTTTCTTCTCTCAACAAACAGAGATGGCAGATAAAATACAGTAATTGTATTACGCAGACTAAAAACAATGGTCTTGTTAGTTTTTGATAGCTGTGGCCTTGACTTCTCTTTCCCTTATCAAATGTATCTTTGTATCTAAGTATGGTAATAATATTTCACAGCCCGCTAGATCATATAAACTAGTCGTATACACATTCAGCGATGAGGAAGTGAACTTCCATTTGGAATTTTTTGATTTTTAAGAGGGCTTTATAGCACGCACGACGTCAAGGGGCTATAGATACGAGTTGTTCACAGAACCTCGCGGTATTAAGACGTGTTTCAACTTTCATAGTGAAAACTAGTGTTAAGTTCTTCAAAGTGTTCTTTCGCCACTGGACTAATAATAAGCCAGCTGGTGCAGTGGGTGCATTGCGGACTCTCTGATCCGCACGTTAGTGGATCGAATCCCAGCCGGGAAAAATAAAAAATATTTTTTCTTTGAACAAAAATTTGAAATAAACAATAATAATAAATATTAATAAATCGAAGCAAAATATATCGAAAAAATGAGTGGCCGACAACGGTCCCCACTCCTAACTGGTGTAGAAACGGGAAAGGCACCGCCGGACCCAAAGCCATCGTTGGCTTCGTCAACGAATGAAAGCGGAAAGAGGAGGAGAAGGGTGTTGAAACCAACTCCAAACCTCGTAAAGCGCCCGTCTCTATCGGCTTCAGCAGAAAAGCTGCCGACTGAAGCGAGGGAACGGGCGCCATCAGTAACAAAAGCAACAATAGCGGCAGCAGCGATATCAGCAGCAGCAATCATTGAACCAACAACAGAGGCGGATCGAGACGAATTCCCGTATGTTTCCGACGGCGGGGAGGGCCGCTACACCGGAGACAGCAATTCGTTCATGTCATTGGCGGCCTCCGAGACGGATGACGAAGATGACGAAATCTGCGAATTGGAGACGTTACTAAGGGCCGTAAAGGCCAAACAATTAGCTCGTCGCGAAAAAGAGCGCCAGGCAACAACTCAAGGCGCCCAAAAAAATATGCTGGAAAACAAGTTGGCAGATAAAAGCCAAAGTTCAAGACCAGCAGAGCCACAACAACAACCACAACAACCTAAGCAGCAACAGAATCAGCAGAAAAAACAGCAGCCAAAATTACAGCAGCAGAGACAACAGCAGCAGAAACAGCTACAGCAAAAACAGCAGCAGCAGAAACAGCAGCAGCAGAAATCACAACAACAGACGACAGCGAGGCCAAAGGTGCCCCCAATTAACACATATAAAATGGAGCTACATGAGACTATCAAAATATGTAAGTCGGCCATTGGCGAAAATTTCATAATTAAACGATTAAGCAAAGACAGGCATGCTATCCACTGCTTCACAGTGGAGCATCATAAAAAAATAAGAGAATTGTTAGAAAAAACATTGACCGAGTTCTACTCGTTCACCCCCAAAAGCGAGAGGTTGCAGACAATGCTCCTTCGAGGTCTCGATCTGTCCACCGATCCTGAGGAGCTCCTTCAGGAGCTTAAGGCAAAGGAATGTGACGATCTTGAATTCGTAGGTGTCAAGCCATTTATCACAGCAAAGGCCAAAAGGGAGAATCGGAAATTACCGTACTTCCTAGTCCAGCTAACTCCCAACAGCAAATTAGATAGTCTGAGGAAGATTAAAGTCCTAGATTATCAATGCGTTACGTGGGAAAAATTAAACCGCAGCGATAACATTTTACAATGTGTTCGCTGTCAGAGGTTCGGGCACGCCGCTGCGAACTGTCAAATGCAGTTTCGGTGCGTTAAGTGTGCATTGAACCACAAGGCAGAGGAATGTCCTCTAGGTAAGGATAGGGTTACTGATAGCACGACTCTCAAGTGCATTCTATGTGGTAACTCGGGACACACCGCTAATTATCGGGGTTGTTCCAGGTACCAATATGTTAGGAAATTAAACCTGGCTCGTCAACAGAAGGTGGAGGTGAAGCGCCCACCTGTTCCTAAAACTCCAGCCGTAACTCCCAATGTTACCTATGCCCAAATGGCGGCCGGTCAGAGGAGTACGGTACAACAAGCACCAAAGGTTGCTCCTCAGGCCTCACGACCTGGAGCACCTAGTGGTGATGCTGATCTGCTGGCTATTTTGCTTTCTATTCAGGGGCAAATTAGTCAGCTGCAACAGCAAATACAGGAACAGGCGACACGCGTAGATCGTATCTACACTCTGTTGCCGAGTCTAACGCGCCTCCAGTCGTAATGTGTTCGCTGGTGGAGAAACCCTTAAAGATCCTTTCAGTGAATGTAAATTCGCTAATAAATATCGAACGAAGAGCTGTACTCTTCAAGTTGTTAGAAGACCAAAGTCCCGATGTTCTTCTGGTTAGCGAAACCAAGCTCTCTCAGAGGCACAAGTTGAGGCACAGTCAGTACCATATTTTAAGAAGAGACAGACCCAACTCCAATGGAGCTGGTGGCGTCGCTATCTTTATTAGAAAAAATCTGCGTTTTAAGGTTGTGTACAGCGGTGAAGTGCGTAGATTCCAGGTGCTAGAGGCTTGCATCATATGCATCCCCCTCCGTAGTGGGAAGAGGCTGTATATGATCGCAGCCTATGCAACTGAAGCTACTCAACAAACCTGTTTTATCTCAGAGCTCGAGACACTTTTTCAATACTTACGTCTGGGTTCGGAGGAGAATTATTACCTCATGGCCGGAGATCTAAACGCCAAACATAGTAATTGGAGAAATCAATCACCAAACACTAGAGGGAACCTACTATTCAATTGGTGGGGTCAGAATAGTGTCGAGTATCGACTCGATTTAAAAGCGACGGATAGTCCGTCTTATCCCAGATCAGGCTCCTATATAGATCTTATGCTGTTTGACGAACGGATACAGCTGACTGACATGAACCGACAGACAATAAACTGTCTTCACACTTTCGTGTACGACAGTGACCATTGCGGATTTAGTGCCGTAATAACGATTCCCAACGAAATTGCGGAACTGGAGGAGTATCTTCAAACGCATTCTTACAATTACAGTAGGACGCGGTGGACACGCTTCTCCCGAACGATGACAAGAGCACTCTCTTCGAACTCGCTCAACCCACCATCCAATAGGAATTTGTCGAACGAAGAGATCGACACTTACCTTAAAAGGATGGACGACACAATAAAACAAACAATGAACAGAACAATTCCCAAATACCATCTGACTGACAATGTCAATATATACCGCAATGCTACGATTGACGCTCTACACCGACAAAAGAGTAGGCTACTGACAAGACTCAAATTACTATACAGACGTTTTACTGACCCGCAAAACTCGGAGGTTAGGACACTGAAATCACAGCTTAAAAACCTACAGCAATTAATTCAGCAAAATTACCGTGCTGTAATTAATTCGCATTGGAATAACAAAATCCGGGCTGTTAAAGCTAGCAATCCTAGTATGTTCCCGGAAATTAATAAAATCTTTCGAAGAAAAAATCAGAATGAGCTTCCGTGTCTTAAGCTCCCCCGAACTACAGAAAACGAACAAGTACTTGTGACAGCAGGCATAGATCCAACAGAAGCGATCGAAGATGACAACTTTTTTGTGATCGAAGATCCTCAGGAGAAAGTTGAAGTAATAGGTGCGGCGTTTCAGGATGTGTATAAGGTGAATGTTAGCACTCGCCCGAACCATATCTTGGAAAATCGTGTCCTATTGCACAACTTTTACTTGCGATATGACATTGAGCACTGGCGATCGGAGAACACTGGTTTCACCAGGTTCAATGACGAGAATTTGGCAAATGATGTCATCGCCAATGAAGGGATTCACCCTCCATTCATATCAAAGGAAGATCTCCTGGTCATTTTCGGTTCACTGAGAAGTAAGAAATCTGTGGGAATCGACGAAATACCAAACATTGTTCTCAAACACCTTCCTCTAGAAGCGGTAAACATTTACACCACCCTGTTTAACAATTTGCTGAATAATGCACATTATCCAGCTCATTGGAAGACAGCGGTGGTGCAACCAATTCCTAAACGGAACAAAGACACATCCAATCCGGCAAATCTCCGGTCGATAAGTCTCCTTCCCAACATCAGCAAAGTGTTTGAAAAAGTAATCAATAGAGCCCTGACCGAGTGGGTTGAGGACAAAAATATTATTCCGGATAACCAATTCGGTTTCAGAGCGGGGCATGATTGTATACATGCCGCGTCTAAACTGGTATCGGATATCCAATGGAACAAAGGTAAGAAACAATGCACGGGTGCCTTGTTGATTGACTTGGAAAAGGCCTTTGACACTGTTTGGTTGCAGGGGCTCTTTTTCAAGCTTGACCAGCTCGGCATAAGCAAACCGCTGCTGTACATAATCTTAGATATGCTCACCAGCAGACAGTTTATTGTGAAAAATGGCAGTGTGGTGTCTGCTGGGACTTTTGAAATTAAAAATGGTCTACAACAGGGTGTAGTTATTTCGCCGATTTTATTTACGATCTTCACAAGCGATCTTGTAGGATCTCTCCGCCACTCCATAGCGTACGCAGATGACTTGATCGCGTACAGGTCAAGTCCGAAGATCGAGGTCATTGTAAGTCTTTTGCAGTGTGACTTCGAAAAGATTCAGGAATATTGCGACGATTGGAAGTTGAAGATCAACTTCCAAAAGTGCGAGACCATTCTGTTCAGGACTCCGTTGTCTAGGGCCTCTTCAAATACTAAAAAGAAGTGGCGAATGTTCTCCATCGTTGGGCAAAACGGGCAGCCACTGGCGAATCGAAGTGTTGTCAGATACCTTGGGATCTGGCTAGATCAATATCTATATTTCAACAAACATATAGATGCTGCTCTGGCCAGAGCCAAAGCGGCCTTTGCCTTGACAAAGAGGCTGTTTCACAGCAGTCAACTCGATGCCAAGGTAAAGGTGATCTGCTACACGGCCCTTATTCGGCCTGTCCTTGCTTATGGCTGTCCCGTTTGGTTTAACGTTGGAACAAGCTTAATGGAAAAGATACGGGTTTTCGAGAGACGATGTCTTAGGGCTTGTCTCCATTTATATAGAACTCCAGAGTCTGAGTACAAAAAATTCTATAGTAATGAGGTCCTGTACAACGGGGCCAACCTGATCAGAGTGGACAACTTTCTGATAAAACTTATTCGAAGTCACATTGCAAGAGCAATGACTTCGACCAACAACTTGATCTCCGGGGCTTTTTACCCCAATGACATGCACCATGAGACAGTGCGCCTTAACGGCTTTATTCCCCCTGAAGCTTTTCTCTATCTCGATAGAAAGGGTCTGGTCCAGGATAGATTAGCGGTGCCGTTAATCTTCCACGTTGGTCGAAAAGCTGTGGACGGGCGAGTCACTTACGAACAAGACGTCGCAAGTAGCTCACCGGAGACCCTCAGGTTTAGCAGGGCGGTATCAGACCGCGACAGAGCTGATGTCGTAAGGCAACATCGATACTTTTGGTGGCTGGACGGAGATTGAACTCTGTCGTATGTAAAATTATAGTCTTGAGTGCCCTTAAGGCAAACGTGATAGCATGCCGTGTTAGCCTTGGCCGGCTTACGAATGTGATGTTAAATATTAACTTTTTTATATTATGGTGGTTAGTTTTAGTGTATTTTAAGTTAGGTTAAGATTTTATGTTAGTTTTAAGTTTAGTTATAGGTTTAGTCTAAGTAAAAAACAGTCCATATACTAAGTTTTTTCTTAATGCAAAAATTTTTTCTTAGTTTTCTTTTAAGTTAGAATAATATTAAATATAATAAATAGTGTTAAGTCGAAAGACATATTTTAAGTTGTAAAGTTTATCTTAGAGCGCCCGCAGAGGGCCAGTAAGTTATTTAAGAAATAGTTAAGTTAATTAAGCTAGATTTAAGCATTTTTGTCTAGCACGTAAGGTCATGAATTTATTTAATAAAAATGCATTGAAATTGAATTGAAATTGGGGCTATGGATACCCTTATTACGTAGAAGATTTTGAGGAGGCAGTAAATAAAGATAGCTTAACTCTTTTCTGGAAGAAATCGAGAGATTTTGCCCCTTTTTTTGGCAACTTTGCAGACGATGGGAATACTTTGAACTTGAGCGTTGCAAGTAATTTTCTTTGATATTGATTAAGTTGAGTTTCGAGATATTAGTGAAGTGAATGTTAGAACGAAGCGAAATAAAGCCGAAAAGAGATCCTCTAAAAGTATAAAAAGGAGAGTCGGACACAAAATAGAGCCTTGTCCAAAGCAGCAACTATATGATGAATCGATGACTTGAAAGTTCTGTCCACTACACACATTGGATGGCCCGAAAAGCTAATTCTAATCCATTCAAGGTGAGAAATGTCGCTATTTAATAATATCGAAAAGGACTGTAGCTGAACTATATTTCAAGGTTAAAAGATGAAAGACAATTGGTCCGCAAATTAACATTTCCACGCTGCCAGTATTTGAGAAGTTTTTTTGATTCGAGTGAAGGGCGCATGGCGGACAAAGTACCTCGAAATCCCATTGAGTGAATCGATCTGAGAAGCATATTTAGCTCACACTCGTAGCCTCCAACTATTGATGGCTTGACAAATAAGTAATTAAGAGATAACAAAGATTAACCTACTTTCGGAGCGATCAAATGGGAGTTTAAACAGCTTTCCCATTCCAACTTTAATTGTCGAAAGAAAGCTTTAATATAGTTCGATGGTTCTTCCAGAGCCGACAAAACACAAAACAAGCCTTTCGACTCAGCTGTCAATCAGTTGATCCTTGAATTGCAAAGTTCCGTTTTTTTTTGTCTTAGCGAACGTGGCGACTGGGATTCTAAAAATTAAAGTATTAATTCATGTTTCTGTCCTTCATCCGCAGGTTTGACTAAATATTCAACAGTGTTTTTTTGGATGAAGAATCAGTCTTTTGCAAAGTAAAAAAGAAATTATTCACTGTGCTAGATGTTTTTTTTTGGCAAGGGTTGGACCTACAGTTTGTTGCTCACCCAGTTTGATTCAGAATCTAAATCTTGGCGGATCTGCTCCCCGGATGATTGCAAATATCAGGTTTGCAACTAAGTAATTGCGAATTTTTTTAGAAAATAAAAGACAATTTTTTATGGAACGAAATAACTTTATCCTGTAATGCATTGCCCATTTTGATCAATGACCTTTTGCCAATTACCAACCTGCCTGAAAGGGTTCATAATTCCACGTTCAAAAAACTTCTGGTTTTTATCAGCAAAAAATTGAACCAGGTACGATTTGAAATTTTTACCATTGAAGGAGTTTTGCAAAAATCGAAATTAAAATTAATCAGATGGTGCAAGGTCAGGACACATCCACCGTGTGGCAAAACATTCCAACCAAGCTGCAATAATTTTTGCCGAGTGACCAAAGATGTGTGGCCTTGCATTGTCATGGTGGAATACAAAACCTTTTCGATTTGTCAATTCGAGACGCTTTTCTTCAACTGCATCGTTAAATTTTGTTAGTTGTTCAATGTAGACATCTGAATTGATCGTTCGGTTGGGTGGTAAAAGTTCAAAGTAGACAAGTCCTTTGTAATCCCACCAAACTGATAACATAGCTTTTGATGTTGTTTGAGCCGTTCGCCTGGTTTGCTCCACGATCTTTTCCGATTGACATTGTTGTAAACAACCAATTTTTCATCACCAGTTATCAATCGTTTTAAAAATGGATCATTTTTATTACGTTTCTTTAACAAATCGCGAACCCATATATCGAGTTTACGTGCATATCTCTCTGCAATCTCACGTGCTGTACTTTGACGATCCGAATCGATTATGGCTTTGATTTGGTCGTCAGCAACTTCAACTGGACGACCAGAGCGTTTTGTCATCATTGAGTGAAAATTAACCAGAACGAAATTTGGGAAACCAATTTTTTACACTGCCGTTCTTTGAAAGCTTCGTCACCATAAGGAGTTCATAACTTTTTGTAAGCTTGCGATGCGTTTTTTCCTTTCCGGGAATAAAAAAGCAAAATATGACGTAAAAGTTCGTTTTGATTTTCCATTTTTCAACAGACGCCAAGCAAAAACAACACAATCGATCAAACATTTTTTTTTTCTAATTGACAGTTGAAGCACCAACTATTAAATAACAAAATGTGTTTGACATTTCGATTGTGTCAGTAAACCTAAAAATTCAACTAAAGCCATCTATGAGTGAAGTCCGGAATTACCTAGTTGCCAACCCGATATTTCGCAGCAGTGGAAACCCGATTAGAAAAGACCTTGTTTTCAAAAATTAAGGTGTTTTGGGTTCAAACTAATCTCGTAATTAAAGTGACAAGAGTGAACCTGGTATTCTGGAATCATAAAGCTAAGTTTTCCCATTCATTTGCCTTTTCAAGGAATTGACATTAAATGGTGTAAAATGAACCGAGTATCTTCGACGAAATGTATCAAGACATCCAATGTCGTTTCTCTCAGAATGAACAAACATTGAGGTTAAGTTGAAGAGTTTGACAGATGATCTTACGCATGGTCCTGGTCTTGATATATTCTTATAATTTTTGTCCTATTAAATAACTGTTCCGTACTAAGCTAGAGTGGGCGAGCAAACCTCATCCACGATTGGGTTTGGGTTCACTTCAACACGATTATTTACGAGTTGTTGATCTTGTGTATCTGCAATGTGAATCTACCTTGTGAATCTTTAGCACGATTACCCTCATTGTGAAAACGATTTTGACAGGATTTCGATTTCTTGCTTCTTCCATTCCAGCTAGAAGATCACCATTCTTTTGTTTTGGCCCATTCTACGCTGTTCTGGTTTGTTGTTTTGTTTTCGTCGTGTTCGCCAACGCACGCCAGTAATCTTGTCCTAGTTAGTTGATGGTTGATAGAAAGTAGTCTCCACTTCTTTTGTTTTGTGACATTGGTTAATTTTGGTCACAAAAACTTTAACACATTACCATATTAGGAAACAAATCAAAGCTGTTATAATTTATCGTCACGTGAATGACTTATTTAGATCGGCCTTACTGAATAATATTGATTGATTTTGGAGATTTGAAAATTGAACACATCTTCTGTTGCTTTCATTGCTTTAATTTCTGAAACTTCTAATCAAGACTTCACAGTCTGCTGAAATTGACTATTTGACTTTTTTCACCAAGCCGCCAATTGATTGACTTAAAGTTGGAAATACTTTTATACGCGGTCATATAAAGTGAAGTTCGTGACTAGATCCGTCACGCGATATTGCTGATATTAATACCGCTAGATCTACATAAAGATGAATGACTTCAAACTAAAGCCCGGTCTGCATTAGTTCCTTGTAAAGTTTCATTGATAACAAAATTATCTCACACTTAAGATTCCATTTCTTTTCTTATCCACAAATTAACACACAAGACAGTTTCCTTTTCTTATTTTTTTTAAAAACAAAAACACGAAACACAGCACGAGAACTCTTCTGAATGGAAACTAGATAACTTCAACTATCGACAGGATGTCGTGGCATAAATTTTCTTGAAAGAAAAAAACAAAGCCTTTCTTGGAAGAATGCTAATCAAATCATTCCAAGAGTTAAAAGATTTTAATGCTTTGATAATCAATCAGTATCGTCGCCGGCAATTATACTTAAGACTTGTCTAGACTATACACGCGTGCAGATAAATAGGCCATAAGGCTGCAGGATGATCTCTCAGTTAGTACTAATTAAATGTTTATAAATAACTCACAGCATGCGTTTAGGTTGCCTTGCCTGTTGGTCGCCAGAATTGTTGCACCGAATTGAGATGTTAAGAGCCTTAACATGCCTCAGCATGGGTTTGTGGTCAAAACCAAAAAAAAAATCTTTGTTTTATGCTTGCCAGGAATCTTACATATGTACAACTTGATGGGTCATATTAGTGCAGACATGTTAAACAGAAATGATTTTAATGGATAATGTCCTTAAAATTGTCAACAGGGTTAATTCAGTTATGTTACTGAATCAAGTTTTCATTGAGTCAATTCCTCCACTTGTGTGGTCTAAGCTATTTGGGGTAAATTAGTATAGGAGTGCTAATGTTGGTCTTGTAAGTAAGCCAGAATCCTTGAGTAGGTCTTGAACTTACTATATATCATGATTTTGAATCGAGGCCAGGCAACATTTATCAATCGGCTTTGGTATTGAATGAGAAATGGAAGTAAGAGGGGTTATGAATACCCTTATAAAGCTGGCTTATACCCGGCTGGAAAGAACCATCGAGGAAATAGATACAAGGACTGAACTAAATTTTTTTTTGCAAATTCTGCAAATTCTAATGAGGAGGAAATATCGAATGTGAGAGAGCGTTCCACATTCCTCTTGTGTGGGTAAAAAACGAATCCCTAATTTGATTTCACGACCGACATCGATCTTGAGCGTTCTTGGCAAGGTGGGTATAAAGCTGAAAGTGATAGAGAGTAGCAATGCAACTGGGTTCTTCCCTGAAGAAGTGTTTATAAAATCAATAATCATATACAAAACGGCAGGAGTCCTCATGTCCGTGATGCAGCGAGTCAATTGAATTAGTTTTTTTTTTTTTGGCTCCTTATAGTTTTATCGAACAAATTCAGTTGAGCCGGATCTAAATATTCTATTAAATAATAGATTTAAAGTAATAAGTTTTTAAATGATCGTCAAAAAGTCGAATGATAAGCTTTTCAGGGTTTACGAATTTAACATACTATTTCAGTCCGACGACCTAAGATGAGGAACGTGAATTGAGGAACCATTATGAAAATCTAAGGATACTGAATCAATCGAATTACAATCAGCAGACAGGAGAAGATTAAAAAGAGAGTTGAGAACAAAACGGACCCCTGGGGCACACCATAATTTATTCGGTGTACAGACTTGCGTCCAATGCCTGCGAGCCGTAAGGTAGCTTCTAGTCCATTGAAGTAGATTTTCTTTGATTCCTGGACGCGCATTTTCGACAAAAGTGACAACCTTTGCCAAATGGATCACCACAAAGACGCTGAAAACGGTCCAATTTCTGTTCACATCATCAAATCACTAGTGGAATAATTAATGTACCAAGTTCGGATTGGCTGTGACCACTGCAAGAAGACTGATGACACGTTCATCTTAAACACAAAAAGTGCACTTACTAGGATATAACCTACTAACAAATAAAATACTGTGAATTTTGAGGGAATGCAAACCAAGTGAATGTAAAATTTTGCGTACTTATTTGGACTCCATCCATGAATCAAATGACACCAAAATAAATCCCAACTTCCAGTTATTTTCAATTCGCTTTCTAAGCGTATTCATAGTCCCTTTTCAGTAGACTCCGTTGCTCATGATATTTCGATTAGATTTGCAATTCTTTTGAATCTTTGTTGGAATACATCGTGTGAATTCACCACCGACCGACCACACGATCGAAAGGAAAAAAGGAACTTAAAACCGAAAGTTATTTAATAAAAACCACGAATCATCGATTTAAGTCTTCACGAAGATGCGAAGCAAAACCTATTAGATCTACAATGTTGCACACAATTTGCACATGCAGTACTCATATGCACACTTAAGCTCAACATTAGCCTTTTACCCACTGCGGTTTGCCTGCAATGCCTTCGATGCGATTATAGGTAAATCGGTATGCCCTTCCGTTCGTAATGAATTTTCATTTTCATGCCATTGCCAGAGAGTCCAGAAAATCACTTGCACCCAAGGTTAGATAGATGACCACAGTGCCCGTACACTTTCCCTTCTGTGTAGGTTCTGCTTATTATTAGGAGCATAAGTCGGAAATGCTAATCGGAGCGACGAAGGTGTGCAATCATTCCTCAGAAGATTATTCAATTAAAACGAATTATGGGTCGTCGAAAGGCTTTAATTACACGCCACTAAAAACGAGGAAACATTCACGTAATACACTGGACCAGCGATCTATGACATTACACCTTGCTAGCTCTCCATCATCTAATGGCATCATCCGTAGTGCAGAGCAAAAATCACGAACTCGACACGCGTGGATGCAGATGTGTTCGTAGCCGATTCAGTGCATCTTAATTCCGCCGATATGGTCAATAATTCATATACGTAGAGAGTGGTAGAAAGCCCATGAGAAACGGTTATAATGAATTATAATTAAATCTGAATTAGACGGCTATGGCCCGCCAGAGTGTAGTTCGTGTGAACGTGAATCGCAATCAAAGAAGCTGGACACGGAAGATGAGCTGGTGGTGATGATGGTGGAATAATAATCCGAGCGGACTGCATACCTAGTGAAGATACACCTTCAGATGCACACGTTATTAGGTGCACGTAAGGCGGAGTTATTTCGATCATCTTTGTGTGCCGGCAGCTGTTACAGGAGCCATCGATACATGTCTGATGTGATGGATAGGCTTTGTAATGAATACCATTTAAGGATTATCAATGAGATGGAATGTGCGCAACATAAATCTATTATCAGATTGTAGATATACGAGAGTGTGTCGATGCATTTTTTTGCCGAAAGAACTTTAATTTTTACCCAAATTATATGGAGAAGCGAAAAACATGCAAAAAAAAGTTGCAGTTGAAGAACTATGACACTTGTTATTCCAGCAGGATGAGAATATTGATCCGATTTCGATGAAGCTTTGAAAAGGAATGAATTTCGTTACGAAATAGCTGAGACGGAAATGCTTGAACTCGATGTCTGTTGCAGAAAGCTTTTTCCCGCTGAAAGTACTTGAACTTAAACTGATGCATCAAGTTGAACAGAAGTGAAACAGGACTCAACAATTTTAATGAGCTAACTCCCCGAATTTTCTGATAAACTTGTAAAGATCATTTCTAGTAGGGTGGTATCAGTCCGCTATATACTATTGGCGGTTGGACAGAGAACGAAATATGTCGTATATGTACTATATTTGCAATCATGACTGCCGTCCAGGCAATGAAAACAGCGTCCTGTCAGCCTTGGCCGGCTTTCATATTTAAGGTGGCGAAGTTTATAGAGCGCCTGCCTTTCAATTGATTCAATTGATAGGTCCCAAGTTCGATTCCTACAGTGGTCTTGTTTTTCGAATCTGGTCCAGTAACCATTTGCCATTGGGATCAAGTCAATGGCACTATCACTGGATTGGTCGACCAGCGATAGTAGTCTGACTAATGGGTGGCGTTGTTGTAGTGGTTGTTGTATCGGCTTAATACCTAATTCATGTTCTCAAAATAGTGGTTTGTGTAGATTGTGTGTAGATGGCTATGCTGGGAAGGCATAACACAAACAGCGGGGTGTTTAGCTAAATCTTCCAAATTTTCAAAGTTCATAAATAGTCATATAGGTCGACATCAAAATCCTCCGTCCTCTTTCGGGCTCGAACCAAGGAAGAGTTGAAACCAAATACACCTGAGTTTCTCAAACCACTACAACATCGTTCATTCTCCTCCAAATTCTTGCGCTCGCTTTGTGCTACCCATTATAAGAGTATTAATATCCTCTTGAAGAGCGAGAAAAAAAAAACAAGTTAGTTAAAGGTAGAATAAGTAGACTGGAAATGGTTTTCAATGGTAATTATAAATTGGTTGAGCGTTTTAGGTTTAAGATTAATTTAAGTTTAGTTTGTAATCCTAGATTAAGTTATAAAACACTTAAAGTCCATGTGCTAAGTTTTTTTCTCTTAAATTTGTTTTTTTCTTAGCTTTTTCACATATTAAGTAATTTTTATTTACATAATTATTAAAATAGTCTTAAGTCGAAAAACATTATTTTTAATTTATTAGGTTTAGCTTAGAATGTCCGCAGAGTTAAGTTAGGTTATAATAAGTGATGTTAATTGAGCTATTTGCCATTGGGATCAAGTTAATGGCACTATAACTGGATTGGTCGACCAGCGATAGTGGTCTGACTAATGGGTGGCGTGGTTGTTGTGGTTGTTGTATCGGCCTAATACCTAATTCATGTTCTCAAAATAGTGGTTTGTGTAGATTGTGTGTAGATGACTCTGCTGGGAGGGCAAAACACTGACAGCGGGGTGTTTAACTAAATCTTCCAAATTTTCAAAGTTCATAAATAGTCATATAGTATAGGTCGACATCAAAATCCTCCGTCCCCTTTCGGGCTCGAACCAAGGAAGAGTTGAAACCAAATACACCTGAGTTTCTTAAACCACTACAAAATCGTTCATTCTCCTCCTTATTCTATCGCTCGCTTTGTGGTACCCATTATAAGAGTATTAATATCCTCTTGAAGAGCGAGCAAAAATTAAAAAAAAAGTTGGATTAAGGTAGAATAAGTGGACTGGAAGTAGGCTTTAGATTAATTTAAGTTTAGTTTGTAATCCTAGATTAAGTTATAAAACACTTAAAGTCCATGTGCTAAGTTTTTTTTTCTTAAATATGTTTTTTCTTAACTTTTTCACATATTAAGTAATTTTTATTTATATAATTATTAAAATAGTCTTAAGTCGAAAAACATTATTTTTAATTTATTAGGTTTAGCTTAGAGTGTCCGCAGAGTTAAGTTAGGTTATACTAAGTGATGTTAATTGAGCTAGATTAAAACATTTTTGGCTAGCATTTAAAGGAATTGTAATTTAATGAGCTTATGAAACTGCACTGAATTGAATAAAAAAAAAATTTATGTGATTACGAATCATTCTAGGACGACATATGCACAAAGGTTTTTGATATCTTTTTTGTGCCACTACATCTTAAAGTCTAACTCTGTCAGTTCTAGCTAATTTAAGGGCTGCAGGAATACTACCAAAGAATCCCGCACGAATAGTTAGTTTTTCAATCACGAAAGCACTTGTTTACTAAAGTCGGATCAGCAGTTCAACAGTTCAACGTTCAAGGTATTATGCATTCAAAACCACGGCAATGAGTTCAATCCGACTTAATGAGCTTGCGAGAACAGTAGGTGGGTTGAAGAGCTCTAATGCAGTGGGGGTCAAACTAAGCTCCCTCTTCTTATGTGGTATATGGACACATTTTGTTAAATGCGATATTTAAAACTCACTGATAGTCTAATATTCAATCACACTGTGTCCCTATGGTCCTGTGGCCATCAATATATATATGAACAGAAGGATGTTGAGAGGAGACCGGCTTAGAATTGATATGCTTTTGGAACGCTGCCTTAGGGAAAAAAAACAAAAGGTTTGAAAATATTGACTCGGTATTTTGCATACCCTGCAATGAAAAAGGAGTCTAGTTCACGAGCGTAGATAATTATAAGACCGATGGTTTTGGAAACCATGTGGCAGGGATAGAAGAACTTGCAAAAAGTTAGCATGAAAAGTTTTTTGCTTAGGGTCCCTTTCAAGAAGATCACGTCCGAGTCCCATCACCCGTCCACGATCAGGTTTCGACATTTTTTGCACCCGAGTAATTTAAATCGAGATCTGCAAATGAAAAGGTCGGTTACGCTATGTCTACTTCCGACAGTAGAACCTTATTTAAGCTTAAAAAAACTTTTTTAAACAAGTTTATTTGATTCAAAACTAAATGGCTGAATCTGAAATACTTGGATCTTCATACAATACTTCGACTCTGAATTTCTCTGGAAAACTTTATGCCGCAAACCTTTGATGTGTTCCCATAGAAAACAGATTTTTCATTGCATACACGTCTTTTCTTGCCCATAATAATTACACCTGCACCTAAAAGACTTGTTTGTCTATGCGAAAATCGCAACCGCAAAACAACTTTTCAAAAGATTAATGGCATATTTATTCCACCTTTCACTAAACTATCGAACCCACAGACCCTTCCAACTGCACGCATTTACCCGCAGAAAATTAATCCCTTTGCACCTAAAAAAATAAATTGAATTTTAATCGAGGGTGGATTGCATCGGGGCATTCAGTTTCACGCCTCCTCTGCACGATTCAACAAAGCCAACATCCGTAGGATTCCCTAAATTTCTAAAGCAAAGAATTAATTTTCTGATAGCTTAATGGCTGTGCGAGTGTGCGCCTTCCAACACTTTGCGTGGCGATTCTCCCGCCAACAATTTGCGCGATATCTTGAATCTTTGTTCCTGCAAGCCAAATGCCGGATGTTTGTGTGTAAATAAATCTCGAAAGGCCCCGTGTTCGTGTTCAGTCCGACCAATGCAAATCTATCATCAGCTGTGTGTTTGTATCTGTACATTCACATCTCATTTGGACCCACCTGAGATATTAGAACCTTGTCCTTGCGCATACGAAGCCTAATGTAGATATCACATCAAGAAGAGGCAATCCCAATCGGAGATCGATGGTTGTGTTTAATGAAATTTCGCGCTTGTTTAATTAAATCACGCACTCATAACAGGAATGCAAAGACCGCAGAAGAACTTCCAGCCACACTTCATTATTGATGATTAATGAGGTGATTATGGAAGATATAAATTTAAGCTTCTGCTGAGAGATGGGAAATAAAAGATTTCACTACGTTATTAATCAAAGTGTCGATGGGTCATTAATTTATAATGAAAACACTGTTTGTTCGGAGCTAGTACTTCGAGGTGGTTTCAGCTTTACGAGTGGAGACACTAGAACAGAATCGTTGGCATGAAGGAGTTTGTTAGTTGGGAGGAAGGTTCGGCTTAAGTAAAGCGATAAGGATCTGCTAAGAAGGGATCGTTTAGAATATTTATTTATCGAATGAGGAAATTGAAGACGAAATGAAAATGTTCTGATAGTAAATCGATGATTCAAGAGCGGCTGAAGTATACGATGTACAAAGTGCGCCTTCTTATGAGGCGAATATTTTGAAACGCGGATCAGATGTGCTCTTAGTGCAGAAATCCAACAGCGGTGATGAAAATCATGCATGTAACTCGAATATCAACAACGAGACTGATTCACAAATAACGAAATCGACTTCAAGTACGCGAACGATCCTCATACTTCACACTTTTCATAAAACCGAAAATACTTCATGAACTAGGGGAGCAGTGTTCGACAGTAAATTCGAACTTTAAATATGAAAACAATCCTTAAATTCATTCATAAATTTAGCGACAGAAGGTCTAAACATAGACTCTGCACACCAGTATCAGTGATCAGGATATCATGATCTACGTTTCAACAACATTTTCTGGACACAGAAACAAGTTTTGGCAAACATCTTGAAAATCCTTCACCAAAATTTAAAAAAAAAATGCTTTGCATAATTCGAAAACGTTGAAGATGCGTTTCATTCCTCACTATTAAAAAAAAGCATTTCAGAAATGCTTATTTGCTTTGTTTTTTTTTGTGAAACCTTTTCAGATCTAAACATTTTGAAAATTTTCGAGAAAAAGAAACGGTTTTCGAAAATTTTCTGTTTTATCGAGATTTTCACTTTCGATCGTAGGCCCATCATATTTTCCATTCCTTTGCTCTCCATTGGTTCAGTGAAACAATATTGTGCAGTGTCAAAAAGTTTCAGGCTTGCCTGTTGCACTGTTGGAATTAAATTAAAGAAAAATCTGCTAACTAACATGCGCTCATGAAGACAAGACATAA
This sequence comes from Orthonevra nobilis, assembly GCA_963555765.1. NCBI lineage: Eukaryota > Metazoa > Arthropoda > Insecta > Diptera > Syrphidae > Orthonevra > Orthonevra nobilis. Next base: position 12,475,416 of record OY743225.1, read on the forward strand.
AGACTAGACTTCATTCTTGTTAAGGGCAAGACAATAGTGTGTATTTCCCTCAGGAAACTATGCTGTTCGAGCGGTCTTGGGTTGGATAATGAGCTCGACCATATGATTTGAAATTGATTCAACTTCAACTCGTTTCTGTGTTTCAGTTTTTATATGAAAATTTCAATTCTTCATCTCACAGAAAGAGGATAAAAAAAAGTCTGTGAAGTTATTTGCCATCTTAAACTGGCTTGAAAGTTTGACACAAATTATTCCTATATATGACGAAGATACAACATTAATCAATCAACACAAAACAAGACTTCAACCGAGTAGTTCCGACAGTTGTCAAGTAAATTGACAAGTTTGAAAAAAAGATTACAATACTGATGTTGAAGTAAAGTTGCGCAGAATTCACAGAACATTTCTAAGCTGACACTTGGTTGGTTAGAAAACAGACCTATTTTCGAGCGAGTGGTCAAGTTTCATTAAAGAAGTTTCTACCATGTTATCAATCCTATCTACTTGTTTACATAAGTTTTGGGCTCGCAGCTCCGAAATCGGCCCAATACCAGTGTAAATTCCTACCCGGAAAAGTCAACAAATTTTTGAAGTCCCGAGACTCAGCAGAAATTCGTCGACTTCAAAGACGGCATTCGTCAAAAAAAGATGACCGAATTCGGGAAAAACTGATCCAGTTAAATCCAACAACGCTAGAAAATGGTATTTTGCAATTTTGAGTAGGAACCTTGAAATTGAATCAGACCATCGCCGAATTCCGGCAAGAAGATAAGGCTCTTCAACCAAATTTTTGAAAGTTGTTGCTACAAGCAGGTGTCAACAATGAAGTCAATATAATAATTCACCTTTTTGGAGTACCCAAACTTATAGAAGAGTACATCCTCAAATTAATTGTAAGACCAAACTTATTCTGTTCTTCCATATGGAGATGAATGTTGCAATCAAGGACCTTCTAAACTGTCATATTGCAACTCGTAAAATTCATCAGCAAGCTTTTATTTTTAATGCATGAAAAACTTCAATAAATTTCTCAATTGTGTGAGTGACATTTCCGAAAACTTTTCGCCAATACTGTGTTTAAATGCAATTAACAGTACAAAAGCGTTTTACCACGCTACTAATAGTCACGATTTGTCCATCCCTCATACGCTTGGATTTGCAGAGATTCCATTTTATTGTCTATAACGTCATCCTACTCCAGACCAACAATAATAGATCACGACGTGTTCGAATCATAATTAACCACAGCAATAGATGAAGGAGGTGTTCTTATCGTTCTCCAAGTGAACTGGATGTTGGTCCCATCTTATTCCGAAACAGATTGTATCGGAATCAGGTAGAAACTGTAATACCCTGGGACGTTTGAAAAGGCGTTGATTGTTCCTCACTTGAAGCGGTTTTGGATATGCCCAATGTACGAGTGTGTACTCGTACTCTGTGTGTATGTAATTAAAAAAAATTAAAAGGTATAGGATCAGAAGCAACTTAGCCATCACTGGAAGCACCTGATTCAAGAAATGCCCACACGGAGTACTCAATTCAAGTAGCCCATTATGGTCATTATGTTGGACGTGTGCTCGCGCTCGATGCAGGGTATGGGAGCACAAAGTGACTTTTCGTCGGTTAATGATTGTGGCGGCGACCATACTCGAGTGTTAGCCTATCATTTTTCATTTTAACGCGCGTGTGCACAAGATACGGTTAGTGTGCGCCTTGACTGTGGTGGTTCTACTCCAAGACTAGATCGAACTTGGAAAAGGCGGCAGTATTACTGTCCTAGAAATAAGCGGTCTTCTTGTTTGGTGGTGGGCTTTGATGTTTCAGATGGAGAGGTGAATGAATTGGAGGCATGTAATGGGCAGTAAGTGACAGTCTCAACGTATCTTTGTGCTAATTACGTGCTTTGTTGAGGCGGATTTGTCACAAGTAAATGTCTGATTCGGCGGAGGATTAGATTTGTTAAGACACATAAAATAGGTTGTTGCAGCCATTGGGTGGAAGATTGAATGTTTATATATTTCTAATCTTGAGATCGGTAAGAAAAATATCGTGGACTGTGAAACGGGCCTCAAAAATAATCATTGATGACTCCTAGCATTGGCTTGAAGTGAAAGCTGTCTAATATCTAGCGAAGGTTGTGTGGGATTGAAATAAATCCAAATGCTTATTCACACTTGTGGAAAGTGAATTTATAAATAATTCGCAGGATAATTCGTAGTTCTAACATTATTTGATCTGATTTTTGAGTCTGACATCGATTTCTCCTAAACAAAAATGGCTAAACTTGGCTGATAGGAAGGAAGTAAAATGATTGCTTCAAGCTGAAGTTACAAAATGGATCCATGTTCATTTCTTATTTTGGATTTAAAAATTCGTCGTTTTTGACATATAGCATACTTTTACTATCAAGTGTTACAACTTGCTCCAAAGAATTAATTGTTGCCATCTTCTAAACATTACCACCACAGTACCAGGCTCCTCCAGCCGCCTCTCTACTCTACTTATAGTCAGCCTCAATCGGTAGAGCCACTAATTTTGACACAGATCTTTTGATAATGGATGATTGTTTGCAAACGGAAGCAATTCGTATCAAATCATCCTCACCAGCATGAACTTGAAGTACCCGACTCAACACCCATTGAGGAGGTGGGTTTTAAAGTTCCCGTAGATATTCACAGCTCCATCGCTTCCAGAAGTTTTGCTGCATTTGTTGTAGTTGTCTCCACTTCGTCAATCTTTCAGTCTGGATATCGAGCAGATTCGGTTCGGAAACTGCAGTTATAGGATCGCCCACCAAAAAGGGTCCGGGAGTTAGAGCAACTAAATCCGTGGGGTCATCGGATAGTGCTGAAATTGGCCTCGAATTCAGAACGGCTTTGATCTGCTTGAGGATTGTGTAAAACTCCTCAAAGGTTAGTGTAGCCTCATCGATGGTGCGCTTTAGATGATGCTTCATGCTCTTTTGTTTATGGTGCTTATTATCAAGATCCTTTAAACAATCATCAGCGCAGAATCGACCTTTTCGTTGTCATCAAACTTTTTTACCGCCGAGTCATTCTTACACGTTTGGTAACATAATTTATCAAATATTACAAATTTAACTCATTGACTTTGGTCATAGCAAAAACGGGTGTGGAAACTGTATGTTCTCACTTAACTTTGCCACCTAAAAGTTTCCTACTTTGGACAAAGAAGGAAACTCATCCAGAGTAGAATCGAGTTCAATTTTGACTTTGGTTACATTGAAGCCTTTCAAATGAAAATGTTGTAACGCGGACAGTTGAGTAATTTTTTCTATTCGCATACAGGCAGAAGAAAGTTCAGGTACAGAAAGTTGTCTTGCATATCAAGCCTCGGCAGAAACAAAATTCTAAATTTTTTTGAACTAGAATCGAGTCTGTCGAAATGTCTTCTTAAGAGTTAAAAGTGATTTTCCTGCATTCGATGGATGTATTCATGTCATTTGCTGATTGCTGATACTATTCATAAGCTCTCCGTATAGAATATTGAAGAAAGAGAATGTTACTTTCTTTGGACGATTATCAAAGTGACTTTGAATTCCCTCAGTTGATCACTCGTTAAACAGACTCGACCGCAGTTTTCCTTCTCAAGTGAGGGTAACAAATTGCTGACCTTATTTCCCGGCTAAGTGAGGAACTCAACCCAAATTCAAGCCTTCATTCGAAGTCGATGATCCTATTCAGCGCTTATAATAGCCTTACGATTTTGTGCCATGAAATCTGACGTGAAGGCACATAATTGGTCAGCGGATAATAATGAGCGCCAGGGGAGCGGGCGGGTTACAAAAAAATACCAAGTTGCTTGGATTGACCAACCTGCTACCCCGAATGGTAAAAAATAACCATGATTTTAAACTTTATAGCAATATTTTGCCAAATAGTACAAGAATTTGATGTACACTTTTTTTTGCATTCGCTCAATTCGCAGTAATTTTTTTTTGTCATTGGTGGATATAATATCTTTTGGAAAATTGCAAGGACGCTCTGTTTTCAACCAATGACATCATTTTCACAAACCATTATTTTCACGACACGAAATTTAATTGAAAGGCTTTACCAACACGGCTAATAGCATATTATAAGTCTCCAAATGCAATTAGAAGCATTTTCCTACTACTCCTTAGTAAACGAATGTATTGTATAACTTAAGAATCAACATTATTGAATTCTTTGAGGAAAATTCTCGAATTTTCTCCTCTTAATTGAAACAAGCTGATATGACATTTCCTATGAATTCTCAAGTCATCATTTCGTTGCCAACACGCAGACCCCGAGTCTAATACAATTTACCGCTTTCGGACTATCTATAAAACTTGAATGCCCATCCTCCTCCTCCTTAAATAAATTTCAATTCATAATCACCGATCCACTTTATCATCTGAACAAGTGCTTCCACGATCCAAGAATAGATCCGATGCTGTTAAAACAAGCGATGGCAGAGAAAAAAAAAATAAAAACAAGAAGTAAATAGCTCGAGTTATGCATAACATGGATTGGCTCCCGTTGTACTCAAGCCTGCACGGGCGAAACTAAACCAAGTTGCATAATCGGCTTTCCATGGAAGAATAATTCCAACTATTCAGCATGAACATCCCATAGCAGGGTACTCCGCACAGTTAATTAATTGCCTATCCGCAAATGCGATTTCCAAAGAGACACATTCACGGTCGCACCAAAAGGGTTAAGGGGGGTCTTCGCCCAGTACAGGGAACAGCAATAGCCCTCAAATAAATCAACAAGAATAAATAATTATTTCTAAATATCTAGTTTAAGACTTCGAGACGCATATGTAGTAGCAGCGCACAGTCCTCGTACCATGAGAAACGTCTCACCTCCGCGCTTGTCTTGTCAGCTCTCGTCTTTCATAGCATTGGATCCATCTACACGCGTAATCTTGATAATTCTGTTAAAGAGTTTTGCTTCCCCTAGAGCCGGACTCAGGTCTTCGCTAGCGAGGGGGAGTTGTGCAGTGCAGCGCAGCGACATGATCTTCGCCTGTTGAGATACTTCTTTCGTTGCTGCAACAGTTGGAACAGTTGGAACAGTTCATCAACATCAAAACATTGCTGGTGAGATTATTACAGCTATTTGAATGCACCACCAGCGTATCGGCCGGCTCTCGTACTCTCGTACTATCGTATCCATGGAGCATCAAACTGTTTGACTGATTTAGATACTTTGCGTGCAGTTTTGTTGTCTGCGTCTGCGACAGCTACTACGACTGCATGGAGTATCTCGAGAATCTTTTGCTGCGAGTGTGGTTCTCTGGTCTTTATCTAGCTAAATAGATGACCTTTGGGTAACGGTTAACTTTGAGTGATGATTATATTTGCATTTTAATAATTCTCTTTCCGCCAGATACTCGTGCATCTGCATTTTCATTGGCATCACCTGGCTTCTTTTTACGAGTTGCCGTTGTGCTCGAAGCTCTTTGTGGGAGACTCGTGCTTGTGCCATTGAAATAAGAAAAGAAACCTCGGCACAAGGATTTCAACTTTTATGTGTTCAGGAAACAGGGAAACTGGATTTAATTAGACACATAAGTAGGTAGCGCTCAATGTTCGGCTCAAAATCCAGTGGATCAAGTTAGAGAGATGAAAGTTGAACTGCTACGAGTAGTTAGGTTAGGCGCGCTTTGCATCCTGCCATTGGCTAGGCCACTCGAGGCAGCGTCCTGTTTTTTCAGTAATTTTTGCAATGCTTTAAGCATGGATTGATTGATGTGGGTTGATGTTCCTAATGACAAGGAGGCAGCAGAAAAGTGGTTCTCGAACTGTTTTTTTTTTCTTCTTCTTGTTGTTCGTATGCATTCTTTGAGGGGGTTGCCGCCAACTGTGGAATTCAGGTGATTCTCGCTTAACTTGACTTGGTTTGCTTGTGGATATTATTGGATTAACCTGTTTTGCAATTTTCATTTTGTTTTGTTTTTTTCGGTTGTTGTTGTTGTTTGATAATGATGATGCTGATGATGATATTGTTGCTGAAGACTGAAAGTTGAATGTAGGACATGAAAAGAGAGGTGGTCTTCTCATATTTTGCTGACAAGAAGAATTTTGATGAATTTTAATTAGCGAGTCCGAAAAGTGGGACGCACATAAGTCAAATCAGTGTCAGATTTGTAAAAATGATACCCGAGTGAGTGGTATGGCCAACTTCTTGGAATTGTCTTATGCTTACTTACACGTGTGTCTAGATATTAGGCTTTTATAAAAAATTAGTAAGAATACGAACGAATAAGAAATCTATGGAAACAGAGCTGAGTGCGGTTGCTGAATGCTTTATAATGTATTAAGTTTCGAGCCTTGAAACCCATGGCAGACATATTTTTATCGTATTTGTATAATGAAACCTTTCCGGTTGTGATAGGCATTCTTCGACCGTTTTGCGTAATATTCATTTATTCATTTTAATCTATAGCTTGGTTGCGTTGCGCTATTTTCATGGGCTCCCTCCTGTATTGAAGATATACTACTATTCTTTAAATAAAAAAAAAACAATTAAAAGCGGTCTTTTGAGAGTCGAACGCGCACACAAAGGGTTCCGTACCGCATAACCAACATTTTAGCGTAAAGTTAATTTGGGATTTAAAAAAAACTCGTGTTTAGTATGCGAACTCCCATTATTACGGTTCAGAAGATACAGCCTTCTGATAAATGGACGGACTGAGCGCGGCGCAATAGGGGTTCCGTTGACACCCTTTGAGTACGGAACCCTTTAAACGTTTGAATTAATTCCTGAAAAATCAGTTTTGATGATACTCACCAGTAGAACATAGGCCCAAAAGTTCTGCAAAAGATCTTTCAACAGAAGAAGAAAAGTTCTAGAAAGATTATTCAAGGGACTTGACACTTGATAATTATTTTTAATTGAAGAATCTTACATTGGACGACTTGCCTTCGACAATCAGTGAGATGAAAGTATAGGGACCACCCACAGTAAACTGAAACAGAGTGAAACCTACCACCGAGAATTTATACGATCAATTGAATTGATATAATTAAGAATGACTCAAAAAGCGATTGATTCGACATTGTTAAGTAGTTGCCTACGTTTCTTTTGTATCTGATGGTTTATTGTACCAGAGATCAATCAAAGTGCAGTGGAAAATTTGCTTCAAAGGAGAAATATTTGTCACGGATTACTGCATGTGGCAGAGGATGTTCGAGTTTGTGATTGCTTTGTATTTTTTCGAAACATTAATTTAACTTGTTCCCTCTTTGTTATTGTATTGCTCACAATTTAATTCGATTCTACTCTTGCTGAGGCACCTTTTCAGACTGTGACATGTTTATCTAGGGGATGCTTTTGATGAATCAAACAGCAAGTTTTCGGCTTTGTACAGCTGTTTTATGAAAGGCGTTTCTTAAAAAGTTACATTGATAGTTGTAAGTGAAAATACGAAACTGTGCGACTGCATTTCTCATTTCAATAGAGTGGCTTAAATATTCTTAGCCAAGGAGTAAAACATACTTTTTTGCAGGGCTGTTGTTAATATCCAAGCCGAGCCTCAAAGGCATCGTAACATATTTTATTTGAGAAATATTAGAGAAGAGATAATAAGAGTCTGACGTCAAAATTCTTAATCATTATGAAGAAGAGTTTTTTTCGCAGTACATCTTGTCGAATTATTCTTTTCAGCATTCGCGGCAGTCCTCACATGTTATGCCTTAAATAAAAACTCCTAATGCCTGAATGCTTTGTAGTAAGCAGTGCGGAATGCAAAGCCTTATTGGTGAAACTTTTTATCATCCGGACTTATTATCATCTAAAGAGTTCACCTTGAAGTGAAGATATTTTACTAACTTCCTTCCGTCGAAGTCGCTCGAAGACAGTATTTTACGTGGTTAAAAATCTGGTCTGCGTATGATTTATTGAATCAATGCATTTCCATGTTTTATAAAAGCCTTAGCCACACAAAATTCGTATTGTCAACCTTTAATATTGTTTAATTAACATGATCTAGAAATCGCTAAACATCCACCATAAAACATTAAAACTCAGCATCTGTTTTGCAGTCGCAACGCAATTATGCAAATTTTTTACAACAAGCTCTAATTCCTTTGAGAAAGCCATGCTTAATGGCTAACACCATTTCGTTGGTAACAACGCCCACTACACGATAAATTTATAATACAACTCAACACGTACATCTCGCAGATACACTATAATTCTGGCATGTTTTTCCCACCTTAGGGTAAAGGCCTAATCAAGAGTCATTCATCTGAAGACTACACTCGAGAAGATGCCCGTTATTTGATGGATAAATACTAGGTCTTATGCAAATCACAAATATATTCGCATACCTTTTCCCGTATTGGTGGCCGTAATTAGCATAAAAATGCTGTCAATGCTGCCGATTAAATCGCCAGGGCTGTGGCTTGTTCGAATGCAGATTTAATTACGAGGGAAAAATGGATCCATGTTCAGGCTTACGAGCTTAAAAAGAAAAAATATAACGATGATGAATGGAATAAGAATGTGGACTTGCTAAAGAAATAGCGGTAATCCGATTTCGCTCACAAATTTTAGAATCAATAAAAACATCTAGTTTGCAGGGTGTTTCTATTTTTTTTGGCAGTTCAAGAGCATGACTTCTTTTTTGATTGTTTTTGTATTTTTTTACTATGCGAATAGAACTTAGTGGCTTCGTATTAAGTCACCAAGGAAAACATTTTTAAACCCGGGTATAGAAAATTTAAGGAGGCTGAAATACACGTTCTTATGTTGTGCCGTTCATTTAATCTAAGAAATTAATTGAGATCACCCTTTTAAACGAAATAACTGAATTAATACACGTGAATGAATAGAGGGCTGATGAAATTTTAATCGAGTCAATTAAAGGAGGCTACGAATGAGAATGTTGAGGTAGATCAAACAGATGGGACGATGACAGATATATATTAGGTCTTGAAAAAATATTTAAATTAAAGGTTGTTAGGAATATTTATATAGCAATGGTTAAGTTAAGATATATAATCGGTGATGTTTGTGTATTAAGGAAAAAATTACCACAGGAATTATTTATTTAAACTGACCTAATTGGAAGTGGTTGTCACTCTTGGTATTAAATCAGATAAACATTGCTGCTCCGAATATGAGTTTAAGTGAAGTAAATGAGATTTTCCTACGTTAAATATTCCATTGGTTATTCCGGCTTTAATTTGAAATTAAACCAATTCAAACTGAGACTTTTAATGAATAATTCGGTGTGCTTTATGCGAATTTTGAAATGATGACTAATTTTTTGAGGGCCAAGACTTATGTTCTCTTTTATAAATTTTTAAACATGGCGTTCCTATTACCGAAAATCGTTGCTTACTTAATATCTGACGATTCTATAAACATAAGTTCTTAAGTGATGTTGTTGTCGACCAATAAAATATTTTCGGATACAGAATAAATATAATTGTCGACGGATTGCAAGACAACATGACCTTTGAACATTTCAACTTTGAACATTTTCGTACTGCTCGCCTTCAGAATCCTTTTCCAACAACGGAATTCAGCCTCTAAAACACAAAACAAACAAGTCAACTCAATAAAAATCAATCTTGACCGGCACAGTTGGTTCGTTCAAGCTTAAAAGAGCGATGCTGAGAAACCAAAGTGCTTAGAATAGCTTCAGTAATGAAGTCAAATTTCTAATGGAAAAAGAAGCCCGACTAAGCCAATCAGCAAAAAAATTTAACAATTTGTCAAATTTCAATCACCAAGCAACTATGTGAAATAGTTTTTTTCCAAAATAAATATCCGGACCCAAACATTTAAATTTTTTTGTTAAATGTCTCCACAATTTCGAAATCCTACTATTTTTTTAAAAAAAATAAATATAAAAAAACCGTTTCAAACATTGAAAAAAAATGGACTAATTTTGCTAAATTGATAATTGTATAAGATTCAAGAGCTCGAGGTTGGCGCACCAGTTTTTGTTTGAAATGCAGTTATTCTATTAAAATACGCGATTGATTCTGTTTCCAAAATTTTCAAATTCAATAACTCATAAAAGAGAGAAACACCCAAAGAAACAAGGAACCAAGAAATTATAACATAATTTAATGTAATTTAATTTGTTCTGAGTCAAATCAAATGTATCAATCTGCAAAACATTTCGGTCCCGAATTCATTGGAAAGCAAACTGTTGTGCGTGCCCTTTTTTGGCCACTTACTGACCAAACAAAAAAAAAAATCCCGTGGGAGCCTCCCTTCAGTGACCATGCCTGTAGCCAATTATTTATTCCCGTTCTACACTGGACATTGTTTCATTCGATCTTCGCAATTTCCTTTTGAAAATTCCAAGAAATCAACCGCTTTTTGGGCCTTCAAATGCGGACAAAACGTAGTCCTTAATGACGATTCTGTGTTTGTACAGTTCAGTGAACCAGTCGAACTGATTAATGCACAAAAAGTAGGTCGTGTTGAGAATTTGAAAGGATAACCGGAAAAAAGGATTGGAGAGAATGCCTTGAATCTTCAAAAAAAGAAAAACAGAAGCAACGGGTGAAGTTGATGTGTAACAGTAAACGGAATTGTATCTTCATTAAGTTCCGACTTTAATCAAGTGCCAAAGTTGACTTGTAAAGATGAAATATCTCGGCTTTGCCTTTTTACAATGTCGGTGCCGGAGATTGCTTCAATTATCTTTTTACTGAACTGTAATTTTAATTTTAATTAATTTGAAGGCAACACCGCGGGATAGCTCATAGCCTCAAAGGGAAAAAACCCTAATAAATCTTCACTTATTGTTTTGTTTAAAACAAAATGGTAAAATTGGAAGATTTAAATAAATAATATATTTTTTAAAAATAAAAAATAAATAAACATAAAAAACTTAAAAATACGTAATAAAATTTATTTTACAAATAATAAATAAATATTTTTTTAAATCAGTATATATATTAGAGCATCAAAAATAAATCTTTAAGAATACATTATAAAATAATTAATTAAAAAGATGAACGACTTTTCCCGCTGCTAAGTTTTTATCTTCTATAAATAAATGGGTAAACGATTCTTTGGTAAAGTACCTTTTTTACTTTAATGTTTAGTTTGAGTGGATACAGCTCTCCAGATGAGTCAAATCTTAAGTTTTTTTTGTATAAAACAGGAGTTATAACAGGTCCTTGTTGAATTTCTTCATTAACAAGATGTCTATGTTAAGGAAAACTACATAACATACGAAGCGAAGGTTGAGCATTTTATGAAGCAATTTTTTGTCAAGGACTATAATGAAGAATTTTTCAAAATGAAAAACTTTTACAAATAATTCATTTGATTCTTCCTCTTTGAGGTTAACTTATGGTAAGAACAAAAGATAGCATAACCCTCCAAATTTACGTTATCCGTACGGATTTGCCCGCTCGCCAGATGGCATTAAAAATATTTAGAAACCCTAGATTTCGAACAACAGTCAATCAGATATTCATTTACGCGATCGCGTTGGAACGTTGGTTCGAACAGGGTTCCTAGGATCGCTCCTTTGAACATAACAGAGGAAACTCAGTCGATCTCGCGCAACTGGATAGTTTCACGTGTAGGCTTAGTCGAAACTTTGAGCTTCTCTTACAACCTCCAGGCAGCCCTGCAAGGGAAGGTCTTTAACCCTCAAAAAAACCCAAAAATAAAATTGTTCATCTCTGACACGAAACATGTTAAGATCTATCGGAGATACGCTCTTTGGGGAGAGAAGAGAGAACTGCATTTTAACAGAAATAAAAAAAAGCAGATCCAAGCAATTGGAGATGAAACAGGTCAAGAGAACTCTACTGTTAACCACAACTATACCAAACATTAAGCCCGTAGTGCACATCATGGAAATCGTTGCATATACATGCGCGCCTGACGTCAACAAAAAATCACGCATTCAGGTTAAATATTCGTTGCAGCCATCTTGCGATCGTCGTTGCATGCAAAAAAATATCGGTAGAAAACGGCATGTAGAATTTGTCCCAAAAAGTCGCATGTATTTTTGCATGCGTCGTGCGCACATGTTGCGCTCGTACACGACATGCAAGGCGGTTCGCATGCGTAGCGTTCTAGGAACGAGTTTTTCGAATCTGGTCTAGTGACCATTTGCCATTGGGATCAAGTTAATGGCACTATCACTGGGTTGTGTCGATCAGCGATAGTAGTCTGACTAATGAGTGGCGTTATTGTAGGGGTTGTCGTATCGGCTGAATACCTAATTCGTGTTTTCAAAATAGTGGTTTATTTAGATTGTATGTAAATGGTTCTGCTGTGAAGGTATAACTATGACAGCGGGGTGTTTAGCTAAATCTTGCAAACATTCAAAGTCAACTAATGTCGAATAAAATCCTGCGAATTAGGTTTTTGCATCTTGCTTTGTAGATTTCTGCTGGTTTTTTTGTGGGCTTCAGTCAAAAAGAAATTTATTTTTAAGAAATTTGTTTTAATAGTCGATAGCAAGAATGCATAAATTAAATTTTCGTCATTTGTCAAAGCATGTCTGCTTTTCTTCCATGTGCCAAATTGCTTCCATTGCGCATGAGGGTCCCTCGGACGATTTAAGTTGGCCGTCGCTGATCCCTTTTAATTATAAATTTTGTAGCCGAAAGTGTATTTTAATTCTCTTAATAAAGAAACAAACAAAGATCCACCAACCATTTGGCTGGAGCTGGATCTCCAACGTGTGAAGTGAACAATAAACGCTTGAAAGTATTTATGACACACATTTGAAAACCGTCAGATAAAGATTTTAACTGAAACTCGTTGGCATTAGTATGGGCTCAATCGTGAAAATATGAATATAAAATTTTGCTTATCTATCATTAAAAGCATCGATCCTCGCATGAAATCTACAAAAAAAAACGTTTTAATTGTTTTACCCTTTTTTTTAAACAAAAAGAAAAAAAAACATTGTGGCCACGTCCTTTTGCTTGAAACATTCGACGGTACGAATCCGTCACTCGCATGTGAGGTTTCCATGGCATTGGGCGATGAAGAGTCGCATGTTGTCCCAAATCACATGCTGCTTGCTTGTACCCTGCATGCGAATATGTCACATGTTCGCATGCGATAAAGGCGTAGCATGGACTCACATGTACATCCGTGACTATATGCGACTGTAACAAATATGAGTAGTACACGACATGCAAACTCCATGCAAGTAGTGTGACAGATTTTGACGTCAGGCTCGCATCTATCATACATGCAACAATTTCCACGTCGTGTACTACGGACTTTAGAGAATTCTTCCATAGAGTAAGCAGGTGTATAAGGTGATGGTTGAAAGATTGGCTAATGGTTTTAAAACTAGTTTGATTTCGATTTTTGTTCTATTTGGTTACGTTCTTTAAAATTCCTAGTATGCCCCATGAGCCACTACCATTCCCGTAGGCTTGAATGGTTGTGTAGTCATTCTTATTTCTTGGATGAATAATTGAAGCGAATCTTGTCTTAAGTCTCAGCCCATAAAAACATTGCACCACAAATTGTGTTCCAATTGAGTATACTTTTTCCAACCATCGGGAATCCTTAGCTTAAGCGATAAATTTATTTCAAAAGATTGTCAACTCATATCGCTTTCAATCTATGAATCTCATGAATCGATATATAACCTTCAGGTACAACATTACAAGAGAACACGTTTTCTACAATCTTCAAGTGCGCTTGCCGATTGGAATGTTAAATACTTCTTCCTAGCGCTGCGAACGATTTCCATCACTACCAAGTGCAGGTGCCGTCATCCAGGTCCTCGATCTATGTATCTGCTCCCGGGATATACGACCATAGACGGAGACAGACAGAATCAAGAATTCATCCACATTAACTGCTTCTGTTGTGTTAATCTCCGCTGTACAATCTCTCCTACTCGATGCGCAGAGAAGAAGATGAGGAAAATTCCAAAACTCTTCTTTCTATTGTTTCAGATGTTTTGCTTCGGAGACGAAGAAGTTCCAGCCCAGCCTCTACAGTGATGTATCTTACTGCACGCCGTTTGACCGTGCGGTGGTGGTTGTGTACGCGCTTCAGTCAATGGCAAGTCGGTAAATATTTTTGCAATCGTAATCCTAGGTAATTACGATTCCTTGTACGGGACAGGTGATGGATGTGGATGTGCATTGACCGAATGTGTGCGCTTAACATCGATTCACCATTAAAGGCTGGCATTATTGATGTCCACTGACCCCGCAGTAATTTCACAAATTTCAAGAAAATCCACCACGACTTGTGGATGGGATAAATTCTGCGGAATTGGCCTTAAATTGCTTTCGGGCTGGCGCGTTACAATTCTCCACTTGGATCGTCATATTTCAATCGATTTGGACACAATGGTCTGACTGTCATTGGACGCAGGGAAGCTTAAAAGAAGACAAAACAAAAATCGATTGATCTAATGCGGACTCAGTCTAAGTGCGGCTCATTTGGAGGAAGATCTTCGTGAGAAGATTTCGCGCGTTCCGGTCTGGAGACACATTATCACCAAAGACCGGCGGACGTTTCGTCGTGTACACAACTAGTTTACTGAAAGTGTTCTCGAATGGTCGGTCGGTTTTCTTGTAATGGCATCGATTTGTATTCCTGGTTTTAATGAAGTCCGATGCGTGTATCCGCTTCCTCTAGGATTAAGGCCATTCTTTATTTTTTGTTTATGAATAATTCTGTCACGATAAAGAAATTTATGTGCATTCGGATTGGTGGTCGATGCACGCACGGCAGGGTGTGATGGGAAATCAGGAAATGGAAGACTAGAAGCACTTGGATTATTATATTGTGTGAATTTGAAAAGCAAATAGTGAGATGAATGCGACTTATCGAGGCGGGTACTTCAAAGAGGGATGTTGTCATTAAAATTATAATCAATGGAGACTTGCATGGAAGGTCAATGTTTGCAAGCCTTTGGCTAGATGATGATCTTAAGTTGGCGCTAATGACTTGTTTATCTGATCAAGTATTGGTTTGCCGAGTGGAATCGTATTAACTAATTAGCAAGTATGTTAGCAATGGGTTGAGTTATGGATGCAACAATTTGTTTACATTTTATTTTATTGGAATGCATTCGAGTGGTCGGTTTGCCTTAGTCTTGTTTCAGTCGGAAACCGTTTATTTGACGAAGGATTAAAATATTCAGAAGCTACCCTCATGGTAAAGTCAATCGTTTTCTTTAAGGTAGAATCTATGCTTCGTCGGTACTCGTTTGTAGTATTTATAAAAAATCCAATAAAACTGTTTTGAGTAAATTTTTAGAATAATTAATCTTAGCTCTGTTCTCAGAGTCTACGGATGCTAAGGTTTTCCGAAAAAAATTTACATTTTGCCCGGAATCGAGTTGACAATTTATTTTCCTACTCTTGAAATGAATTGGAAAAAGCTGCCATTCCACAGACAGCTACGAAGTGCTTTTACGAGTCAAAGAGAGACGCCGAAGATAGGGTGTCATAGACGAGCAATTTAATATGTATTGATCTCAGTCTGGTCGGCAAGTTTTCGAGCTAATCACGGGCAGGCAGTCAGGTAGACATTAAAAGCGGCAGTATGAGGCCCGATAATTTTCATGCCGCCGATTCCTTGTGTTGCCAGGAACCTTACAATGGCATTGATAGGGGTCAGACTTCTCCGTAGAGCCTTCCCTAACACTTCTACCTTCCTCCTCCTCCTGAAAAAGACGGTGTGTTTAGGAACTGCGTATGCGATTTTGCCTCAAGTTTTGTTACATAGAAACTCTTTTGATTTCTTCACAATTTTAGTACAACGCGTGTTTATTCAAATTACCTTCGTCGATAACAAGGTAACTTCAACGGCAAGGTAGCGCAGATAACACTCACATCAGAGTCTTGTAGCAATCTTCTGAAACACTTTAAATTAGTTAAAAATTAGTTATAATAAAATACTGCGAACTGAATGAATGCAAAACATCCGTATTGAACTTTTCGTCCCTATTTCGACTCAAGCCATGCTACTCTCTAAGCACATTAGAGGGCTTATTATAGAGGGAGCCAATTATCCAGATAAAACTTTGACCAATACAGGATTTGTGCAACAATTAATACTGAATCTTCTAGTTGTTTGAAGTCCAAGCCGCGAAGGCGTTTTTGATCAGCGAAACGTTGCTCCCGATGATATTTTATTTGAAGCTTAAGTCAATAATATACAACGCACCATCTACGTTTCTGTACAAATCTTGTTTCTTTTGAAGTCTGAATCAAACCAGACGAAATTGTTTAAAGCCTACTTCTACCAATATTAAGGTCTCGAACTTGGTGTCCCGTCAACAGCTATCTTAAGTTATATGAATTTTAAACTCTGCCGCTAATCCAAGTGAAGGCCTCAAATACAATCATACGAATCAGATTCCTTCCCTTTTAATTAAGCCGAATAAGATTTCTTCTTGAGAAAAAGATATTAAAACAACAACAACTGCATATCGCAAATTGCCACTTTAATGGGCCGTCCAACAGCCAACTATTTTGTCCATTTTACCAATCTACAAATAAATAAAAAGCAAAAAACAAAACGGAAGCTCAGAACTTACCTGCAAGTGAATTCAGTTTCTCCCAAGCACAACTCCAAGCAGTCGCGTCTTGAATTGACTGTCATCGAACGTTTGCCATGTCCATTCAATTTGTATCCTTGAACACGATCCACGCACCAGGCACGAGCACAGGGACGAACACCCAAACAGGATTTCTGTGCATAAATTGTGAACACTGGGAACTGAGACTTGGTCAGAGCACCTAGAAAAGAAATTAAAAAAAAAAACAAGTATAAATATGTAACCACTTAAGACACCGCAACCGATTTCCCTTTTAATGGTTTAATGACAATCTGATAAATCACCGGCAATTAGAGTGGTCGTCCACAATAATCAGATCATTGGCACCTACATAAGTCGCTCCGCCACGCTGGTCAGCGACAAAGAACAATTCAATTAAATCTACTCCTCGAGTGTTGCCCTACCCACTCTGGCATCTTATTTGGCAGACTTGGCTAAGCAATACTTAATTACTTCGATAAAATGGTCATTGAACGGGGTCTTGGATTGCTCAGCATCATTCCCAGATCACTGAGCAAAAGTTTTTTTTTTCTTTTTTAGAGTGTTTAATGTATGAAGATTTCCGATTCCCAATTGATTGGAACCATCTTCGATTTAGCAGGTGAATCTTGACAGAAATCAGCTGTCAATTTGGACGAGGTTTATTTGTACTTGCGTAGGTCAAGATTGTCACTTCGCCTGGAGTTTGAATTTTGTCAGTTGAATTTGTTTGCACATAAATCGATTGGATTTGCTTCCCACGCTTGGTGGCATGAATTTAATTGGCTCTTGACAAGAACTTTGCGGTCTTGATTAGGAATAAGGAGGACTATGAACACAAGAGCACGTCGTTCTATTCTTAGATTACTTTCTCTGAGCGTACCCAATTTGGCTAAAGGGTAAATAGCCACAGTCCAAAGCAAACATATACGTCAATTGGAAAGTGGATTTATTTATGCTTCGCTTTTCTGCTTGGTGAAGTCTTTTAATGCGGAAAGGTGCAAGTACATGCCTAAAATTCTACAAGTGATCAGAGATCAGGCGGCAACATGATAATTATGTACCCTCAAAAGTTGATAACGAAGGCATATTTCAAACATATTTTGTTTTACAATCTTACCTCCGGAACTCCTCGGGAGTGTGCTCCCTCACAGCCTTGTACCTACAGAGGCTTTCTTCTACTTTGATCGTAAAGGTTTGATATAAGTAAATTAGTCTGGCGGTGCCAGAAATCTTTCGCCCTCTTTTAGTAGCACAGTTTTAACATGCTATAGGACAGATTCTCTCGAGCATAATCAGCAACTCTCGAGGGGTGTCAAAAAGTTTGTCAACGAGGGTAGTTCCAGAATTGTTTAAATAATGACTTTAGCAGGAAGAAAGCACCTCTTAAAGCTTAATCTTGCAACTCGTTGTTAGATATTTCTTTGGCATCCAATAATTGTTTAGGAGAGAATGGAAATATTGTGTAGTGGTTTGAAGCTTTGATGTAGTTTGGTTCCAAATGCTCCATTCAATTGCACCTTTAGCTTTAGCTTAAATAATTAATTTTTTTGTTGATATACTAGAGGGTTGCTGAAGATTGGCTCATAACTCTGCTGTCAGTATTATGTCTACACAGCTGAGGCAATGACATATCATATACACAAACCACAAGTAGCAGATACATTAACCACGACAGCAAGGACACCCACCAGGCCGAACTACCTTTGCTGGGTGACCACACCAGTGTCAGCGAAATAAATTTGATCACAAAGCCAAATGGTGACTAAAGAACATTCGAGGACTTTAAATATTTTCAGGATTCGAACATGGGATTTAGCAACTGAAAGGTAGGCGTTTTGACAACAGCGCCACACAGTCGTTTAGGTGGTCTTGTTTCTTACTATAACGAGAATTTCGAGCCGTATGACGGTTTTTTAGGCCGGCTTCTTTGAAAAAAAAAAACACATTTAGCTCAAGATTTCATAGGATTAAATTAGTCCGGAGCTTACCACAGGGCTTTACATCAATAACTTAATGAGAGAAATTACTTGGGTAAAGCCTCATTTCACCCAAAAACTTTCCTCGAATTCAATGATCTCATGTTCCCTGAATTACAATTAACTCTCGTCATCATCATCAGTTCTATCATGCTTACTTACAAACATGTTTAATGAAGGTTCAAGTTAAAAGTCGGGTTACCCCTGGGTAGGGTAAACGAAATTTTGGGAACTTGACGTTACTGCTCTCCTTTTTGTAAATTTATTGAAATGAAAATGAGTAAAGGTAACAACAAGAAAATGAATCATCGCCTTGGACACTCCTTCGCCAGATGTTGAATGCGGACTACAAAGCATTCCATGGCTCAAATGTCCGTAAATAACAAATCAACTTTATAGCGCTCATGTGTCAAGTGAATGACCGCATTTCGGCTCGTAGGAACGCGTGAATATTCAAACCAATTCACTGGAACTTCCCAAACCATCAGTTTTATTGCTTCCCTTTACCCGTCCGTCAGAGATACGTAGTATAGATTGCCCTGGATACCCAGAAAGCAGGCCGACCTCCCTCGAGATATTAATCGGTCTCTTAGTCAACAAATATCTCTTATCTCGTAACATCCCACAACGTCTAATTAGGTTTTGCATTCGAGTATCTTTGATTAACTACCGAAAATAAAATTTATATCTCAGTTCACCCATCAGTTCACCCATAGCTCTAGTTTGGCTCTTCGCATCAGTCTTTTAACGAAAACTATCCGCAGTGAAGCAACAAACACAAAAAACAAGGTAAAATATCTAGAATAAGGCTTAAAGAGGAAACGAAGAGAATATTATTGAAAGATTACCTGGTAATTTATCAGCGTTGGCCGAGAAGAGCACACAGAGTCCTGTTTCGTAATTAACAGCATGACATGTTTCGTTGCTCTGACATGCCTCCAGACAATCTGTTAACATAAGTGTTCCGGGTAGTGAGTCTAAGAGTTTTCCGGGCGCTGAAAATACGTATCTGTAAATGGGGAAAAGAAAGAGAGAACGAAATGAGTTAAACGGAGTTTAATTTTAATTAATTATTGTAACAAGTGGGCTAGGAGAGGATGTCGACATACGCTGGGATTGGAAGGGTACGGAAGAGCTAAAGGTAGGATGCCAAAGTTACTTTGTTCAATTGACGTGACGGCATGATGATTGACTGTATATGGACAGGTCTGTGTAACGAAAGAACAACCTGTTTATGGGAAGAAACTCCATGAAACTTTGAAGAGAAAGTTACACGTGCTACAATCTGGATTAGGTACTCTGGGTTTGATGGTGTAATCGGGTGTAAGTACTTTGAAAAAGAGAAAGACTTGAGTAACTATTAATTTGGTCAAATAAATGTTATAAGTCCTTAGGATTTAATCTTAGTTTATTATACGGGAATGTTAGGGTTAGGTGCATTCAATCTTTAATTATCTATTCCGGAGAATGTTCAAGTCAGTATAGGTAAAACGGTAAAGGTTGATGTTGTTTTGCTATATGACATTGTTTCATGTTTTTTAACATTTTTCTTTGCACCTTTTTTCTGTTATTCTTGAAAACGATATCGGATTCGGGTTGAATATTCGTTTTGATAGAGTTTGTGGGTTGGTCTCTTAAAAATACCACGAAGAAAGAAGTCCGGAGTGGTTGAATTAGGCGACGAAACCGGCCAATGCAAATGACAAAACCGAGAAAAGTATCGAATCGTTTTTTAAAATGTATTTTGTCACGCAAGCTTTGTGAACTGCAGACTCTCCGAGAAAGAATTCTTAGTGTTCCATAAGCGCAAAGTTTGTTTTTCTACGTAAGCGTTGAACTGGAAATGGGCCTCGTCGCTTTATATGAACTTCGACCGAATATCGTCTACTTTCAAGTTTCAGGACAACGTGAGCGTTGTTTAAACGCAATTAACGTTCTGCAGGCAGTAGCTTATGAACTGTCTTGACTTTGTTAAAGAATTTCTTCAACTCTTTCATTTAGTCCAAAGAATCTTAAAGCACATCAACAAACAATTGTCGGTGCATCTTTTGTCACGTCTTATTCCAGCCTCTTCGAGTTGAGAAACTTTGCGCCTTAGTGTTTGACAAATTGGCATAAGAAGGCCGGGAAATCCCTGACGTTTTATTCCAAGATCTTAGGAGTATGACTAGTCGGCTTGTATTCTGCATCTAAAGCCATTTGCTTAAGTTAAAGCATCTTCCAACAGAATGAAACATTTTGGCCTACCTTGATAGCGAAAGCAGAACATTCTATTTCCATGACAAAGGGCCGAAACTGCTCAGGCGATTTGTAACTTCTCATCTGGAAGCTTTTTGAGATTTTTGAGATTTTCTGAAAAAAGCTTTTAATAGGATTAACTCTCGAAACGTGTTCTCATTTCTGACAATTCTTTATTATTTATGTTTTGTATTGTTTGAAGCGGCTTATAGCGACTTAAACTAGAAGAACGCTTCCATATAATTAAAGTCTAAGTGAGAGACTAACTGAGTTTTATGAATTTATGAATTCTTGCTGTGTTGTCGTCGTCATCGTCCGTATAAACTTTCAAGGCTTATCTCAAACTTAGATAATGCAGAAGATCAATTTTTTAGGCTCTGGGGTTCAAACTACATTAAAAACCGCTAGATTTTGAAAAATATTACATGCAACTGTTTGGCAGTCGAAAACACAAAAAAACGTAACATAGAAGCGTGCAATGTTACAAAGTCTGATGGGCTTAAAAACATCAAGAACAGTGAACTCGATATTAATTTAAACGAAATTATTTTAAACGAGAACCGAACACGATTTTTGGTATGCGCTGGTCATCACCAAGAAAATTCCAAAACAAGGTTGGCTTTTGACGTTGCCCAGATCAGTCCCAAAACGTAAATCCAGTTGCACACTTCTGAGCATTTCTAAAAAGGTAAACAAGGAATCATAGCTTATTATCTTAATTGAGATAGGAGAGAGTGAATCCCGAATGCAAAAGACTTACTCAAAGTATGTCAAAAACTGTTAAAACGGGAATCACTTCCAGATAAGAGTCAAAGAAATATGGAAAAACATGGCAACTACAGTTTTTGGAAACATAACGTTGTTACTTTTGAAAATAATAAATATTTTTCCAACGAACTGTTGCTAATGCTGTGCACGTATTTTGTGGGTTCAAGCGAGGACGAGTGGTTACGAAGATTCAACATCCTTAATTTGGCTTCCCTTACATCAAATAATAATTGATAATCTTTGTTCTTAACTCTAGGGATAATTTTGCGAAAAGTTCTCGGTGTAAACTCGTTAAAGATACAGCTGCCTACCAGCTTGTTTCAACAGACCAAGCCAAGCTGTATGGTTTAAACACTTGTATTCCTTTATTTTTGACTCTTTTCGTTTCCGAACAAAAGAACTGCCATTTTTTTTAGACTAATCCAGAAAAAGTTCACTAGATACAACTATAACTAGAAAAATGCACGGTGCTGTGTACGTCATAAGCGTGGAACCAAGCAATAATCTGAACTAAACAAAGGACAGAAATCGATCATTTCCTGCCGTCCTAGTTAACTCAAACTTGTACAACTGTTAATTTATTAAATCTTTAAAACAGGCCTATAAAACTATATTTATGTCAAGTAAAAAAATATAAATCAAATGTAATGTAGTCAATTTTGTTTAAAAGCTCTCAAATGAAAGCTCAAAGCATTTCGTGAAACATTAACTGTACAAACGGTGCCATAAGAAATCAAGAATCAAGAACATATTCATGCCTCAATGAAATAGCTTTAAGCCAATTTTTGGACAGGTTTTACTACCTACTCCTTCCAAACCAGAAGTA
The DNA here is from genome assembly GCA_963555765.1 of Orthonevra nobilis. Lineage (NCBI taxonomy): Eukaryota > Metazoa > Arthropoda > Insecta > Diptera > Syrphidae > Orthonevra > Orthonevra nobilis. The sequence goes on from OY743225.1 coordinate 12,497,736, forward strand.
CATCTGCAGCCGCCGCAATCAATCCAATCCACAGTTGAATTCAAATGATTTTACATCTTTTTTGTGTTCATGACTTTATATGTAAGATCAACCAGGCTAGATTGTTAATATCTTTCACGAAAAACTCACTCGATCAATTTTTCATTTCAATCGATCGCGAAAAAGATACGATTCGCGCTCGAAATACCGTAAAACTAACGATTACATTTTGAAATTGATTTTTCCTTACTGTTCTTTCTTTCTTTTCATTTGCAGGTGAGTTTTCCAGCATTACTTTAGCTGTTAACCAAAACAAGAAAAGCAATTCTTTTGATGCCATTGCGGAGAAATTGTTATAACATTTAGACGGCTACAGTTTCAGATGCAACTGTTGTAGACCGCGATCTGTGAAAATGTTTAATATTTCAATTCGAAGAAAGGGAAAGTTGGAAAATCGGTATCTGCGAAACTGTTTTGTAAGTTAAAAAAAAGAAAAAAACAGAAATGAAATCTCCTTTCCATAAAGTTCATTGTATCTCGAATGATGTCGGACGTTCTGAGGCAGCTTGCGGTAGCTAGAATATCTGCACGTTCAAACATTTCATCGGTACCGTAGAGGGAACTCATTGAATCCATCATTAGATAACTTACGAGTAGGCATCTCTATATCGTTCAAATGAATCTATATCGTACAAAACTGCTTGATGTACGATCATCGATTCAGAGATCTTGGTTTGTGTCTCTGGGAGAGTCGTCGTTCCAATGTCTGTGATAATGGATAATTGATTTGAAGATTTTCTTTCCTTTATTTTTTTTTTGTTTTGCTTTCGTTGTTGATCCTGACGACAATGTGGAAGGAAAATTGCAAGACGACAGACAACGAATGTTGTTTGTTCTTTGATTGTTTGTTTGTTTGCAGTGAGGAAGAGTGGATCTTTTGTGTGGATTTATAGCTTGAGAAGGTGATGAGATCAAACGATATCGACAAGTCGAAGTGGGAATGAGGAATGGCTGTGCGCACCATCATCGCAGACAACGAAAAATCCTTTTATTGCGCTGACATAAGTTTTCTCACCAAAGCAGAACATTAGATCAAGATTCTGTTTGGAGATAATGTATCTTTGCTTGGGGGCACCTAATGAGATACATATAAATAGAACTTAATGGCGACATTCCGGTGGGGCAATCGCAGTTGTCATCACTCAAAGCAATGACTCCAGAAGCGAGCAATTTACTATTATATTTTTTCACTTTTAGCTATTTAAAGAGGGCTGGCATTGTTGAAGACACAGGTGAATGTCTGCTTATGTCGAGCAGAAGATGGTGGCATTTTTATACATTCAATGCCACTGCCCTTTGCGTAAAAGGTAAAAGTGCTAAATAATGATGTCATGCTATGTCGGGTGCAGTAGAATGTTGGAAAATAAAGTTTCGCTAAGTGGGAAAGGGAAGCCTGCTGCGAACTAAAGTGTGATGATTAATTGGGATCGAATTAAGTTATTAAAGTCGTGTTAAAAAGTAGATGATTATGTTTACTTTTGATCCCGCCTCGGGAAGATTATCTCACAAATGTTTTTTTTTCTAAGTATTCAATTAATTACAAAATTATTAATAACCAGCTGTTCTCGTTCCACCTTCGATGGTATTGAATGCACTTAAAATTTTAGACAGGACTAATAAATGCGTTTATGACGTAATGAACATTCTTATGGTCAGGAGTCACCCTAATTAATTTACTAAGTTCCAAGTTCACCTTTTGTTCTCTTAGATAGAATGCAATGAATCAGATAACATGAAAGACACTTCATGGTTTATGAAGTAGAAATTAAAGCGCCCTAAGTTCATATTTAATAGGGGCCCCTGGTGTTCTGCTTCAGTATCCTCAGACAGCTCGGCACTTAATGTTCCACGCTTCTTTTATTAACAACATTTAATTGAATTTTATTACTTAAAAGTTAAAGATTTATTAAAAAATCTTGAGAATCATTTTTAGGTACTTTTTTCGTAAATTTTGGCTCGTTTTTTAATATGTTGAAATATTTCTTGAGGAATGTTTTAATGTTGTTTTGTTTTTGGCTGCTTTTTCGCCAAATCTTTGATATTTTATTTCAAAATTTCAAATAGAATGCTGTTTTCGACTATATCATTATCCGTTTTTTTCACGCTAGGAGTGAATGGAGTTCAATGATCTTTTCATTACACGGTCATACATACTGCATGATGTGTTCTTCTCTAAATGTTGACCTTAAGGGCCCTTCATTCAACCTCGATTTAATTTAGATACCTTCGTCGAAAGCGAAACGAAGCTCCGATCTGCCCAAGAAGGAGGACCATCTAAAGCACTCGTAGCGAGAAACCATGTGCTTTGAAATATTTAAGAACCTTTTCTTAGATCTGGGCCACATCTACATTCCATTTAACTATAGGTAATTTCACAATCAATTTTAAGGGGCAGATGGGTCCCTTTTCCAAGAGTTACAAGGCATATCTTCATCTGAAGGAATATATAAACGAAGAAAATTTTCGATTCTTGGGTTCTTTGAATTCCCATATTACTCACATCAGCCATTTATTTTATTGGGATCCTCTTAATTCATTCGTTTCAAAAATGCCTTTTCCATTTCTCTTATTAGAATTGCATGTAAACCGATTTAAAACTTTTACTTTGTGTCGGAAAGGGTTCAGAAAATATCTACGAGATATCGGGTCGCATGACAACATTACAAAAATCGCAGGCTATATGAAGTGTAGTGCGGAACCCTTCGTTCGGGAATCAAACTTGGCCGCCTTTTGGTAGATCACAGGTTATTGAGATCTTGCCGTGATTTTGGCAATCTCTCAAAAAGAATACTGGACAAGAGAACCAGAATTTCTCGCGAAAACGATTAAAAAAACAGTAAAAAGAGTCAGAGAGAGTGAAATCATCCCTAGCCACGTATTAGATTCGATGACTTTCGGGCCGGAGCGATGATATTGATCAGCCTCAGCATTTTTTCTCCGCCTTATGATTTCAGTTAGGCCAATCGATATAGGAGTCTATTTCTCTTGCTTTCTACATTGATTTTATATTCTTAAGTTAACTTCGGATGTTTCGTAGAAAAAGCGTTAGAAAATCTGCATATGGTTCGACCTGGAAGAATTTCTCGAAGATCAAACCTCTGTCGTTTGCGTCTGCTTTTTGCATGATTCTTTCTGTCAAAAAAATCCATGTGGGTAGATTGCCCTGCCTTGCATTGATGAAATTCCAAAACTCTATATCAAGCCAGACGAGAAGCCCCTAAACTAGATTTGTTGGATTTTTATATACGAGACTTAGAAGGGTCGCAATTTTTTCTGTTTCTCCTTAAAAAAAATGAAAAATGGAAAATATGATATTGATACTTGAACTTGAAGCCTTTTATTTTTCTAAATTTCCTATCTCACTTATATATTTTATTTTAAACTCTGTTAATGTTTTTACAAAATAAATATATCAATAAATGTTTTGATTCGTAGAGAGAAACGATGTGCTTTGAAATACTTAAGAATTTTGTCTTGGATATGAGCCACATCTATGTTCCATTTATTTATAGGTTATGCCGAATTCAGAATCAATTTTAAGGGCAGAAGGACCCCTTTTTCCACCGAAATTCGTCATGAGTTACAAGGCATATCTTCATCTGAAGGAAACGAAGAAAATTTACGATTCTTGGGTTCTTCGAATTCCCATATTACTCACGTCAGCCATTTATTTTATTGGGATGCTCTTAATTCATTCGTTTCAAAAATGCCTTTTCCATTTCTCTTATTAGAAATGCATGTAAACCGATTTAAAACTTTTACTTTGTGTCGGAAAGGGCTCAGAAAATATCTACGAGATATCGGGTCGCATGACAACATTACAAAAATCGCAGGCTATGGGAAATTTTAAATAAAAGAAATAGAAATTGTTGCATACTGAAGTGTAGTGCGGAACCCTTCGTTCGGGAATCAAACTTGGCCGCTTTTTGGTAGATCACGGGTTATTGAGATCTTGCCGTAATTTTGGCAATCTCTTTAAAAGAATACTGGACAAGAGAACCAGAATTTCTCGCGAAAACGATTAAAAAACGGTAAAAAGAGTCGGAGAGAGTGAAATCATCCCAAGCCACATAGAAGATTCGATGACTTTTGGGTCGAAGCGATGATGTTCATCAGCCTCAGAATTGTTTTCTCCCCCTTATGATTTCAGTTGGGTCAATCAATATAGGGGTCAATTTCTCTTGCTTTCCTAATTGATTTTATATTCTTAAGTTAACTTCGAATTCTTCGTAGAAAAAGCTTTAGAAAACCTGCATAAGAAACCTAAAAGAATTTCTCGAAGATCAAACCTCTATCGTAGGCGTCTGCTTTTTGTGTGATTCTTTCTGTCAAAAAAATCCATGCCGGTAGATGCCCGTCCTTGCCTTGATGAAATTCTAAAACTCTATATCAAGCCAGACGAGAGGCCCCTAAACTAGATTTGTTAGATTTTTTTATTTTTGGAGCCTACTTGGCTTAAGAGCGTCTTAATTTTTTCTGTTTTTTCTTAAAAATAAAGTAAAAATACTAAAAAAAATATGACAAGAATATTGATACTTGAGCGTGAAGCCTTATATTTTTCTAAATTTCCTATTTGACTTATTAATTTTATTTTAAACTCTGTTAATGTTCTTTCAAAAAAAAAAATCTATCAATAAATGTTTTGATTCACTGTACCACAAGTATACCTCTTCATTAATTATTTACGCTTGCCGCTTAAAAAAACAAGACCTAAGTGGGGCTAAAACAACTCGTTACGAATCAGGGATTCCGGTCAAAGACTTTTCCCTCACAAAAGATTTATAACTTCTTTTAAAAACTGGTTGTCATCTTGTCAAAAGTAAAACTGGCCACGAATTTGCCAAAAAAAAAAAGATGCGTATCATCTAATCCGCTCTGAAGTGACCTTCAGTTGACGTCTTTTTCCGAATCTCATCAGTGTCACAAAGACTATGGCTTTTGTCACTCGCAAGTATGCTTTTAGTGGTCATCTTTGTTAAAATCGAAGCCTTAATGCGGTGCGGCCAATCACACGAAATTACCGTCTTTATTTGGCCCATAAGCGTGATCGTGCGCGGATCGAATTCCCCGGATCGCCTCTCATTGAAAATCCTGGGCACATCTCGGACGAATCCCTAATTATCTCGAAAATTACATGTCATTGTGATGTTTTGATTGATTCCCCAACCCGGCTGAGTTTTGATTCAATTATACGTCCACAAGTGGAGGCCTCTATTGCATAACGAAAAATAGCGCAGCGGTGACGGCGTATATGCGGAAAGAGCCGTGTGACGACGACGACGCAGAGGAATCAATCAACGATCACGTTCCTCGAGGTACAGAACAATTGCGTTCATAGATGGACATGATCTAAACAGTTCGAATGTAGTTGGGGGAGAAAGATGTCTTGGAGATTCGGAGCAAAAAGCTAAAAAAAAAAAAATTGGTAACTCACCCGGTAATAATCTCGAAGCCAATCATGTCAGGATCACATTCTTCGATGCCTGGCCCATTAGCATTTTGAATGTCATTGTCCTCGCCGCTGCCTTCGGCCTTTGGTAATTGATCTTCCGGTAATGCAGCATCCGCGGCCAATGGTAGTTCTTTGCGCTCAACACTATCGGGCGGAGCTATCACTGCTGCGGCAGCAGCAGCGGCAGCCTCTTGTGCCTTTGTTTCTGGTACTGCTGCCACGGACAAGGATGATTGATCGTCCGCTGATGACGATGATTGTGGAAGTGGTGCTGGTGGTTGTGGTGCGACTGCTGGTACTACAGCTCCGCCATCACTACCCGGTGCTGGGACAGATACCTGAACTTGTTCATCACTTGTTGCGGTGGCAATGTTGTCATTTGTTGTGGCATCAGCTGAATTTGTTAGCGCTGCCACTGGAGCAGCACCCGCTGCTGGTACATCTATTCGGGAGCGACGAGCTGCTGTTGCCACCGATATTAGTAGGCACAGGACGAATATGTGTGTTGGTTTCCGTGATAGCATTTTGAACGCCTTCCGTATATCTGAAAATGGAAAGGAAGCAGAGAGTTAGTCGATTGACATGTTAAGATTTGTCCTGAAGCGGTGCCGTGTGTGCACACACATTGGACACCGCTATATAATCAGTCCTAGCAAACCTTGAACGAAGGGGATTTTAATGAAGCTTATTTATGTGTGCGGATAATTGGCGAGCACGATTGCTCTTTTGTATTTATTGTCCGAGAAAGGATGCAAATTAAGTGGAAGCACTTCCCCATGGACGACACGGGAAATTGGTGTACTACGATTACCTGGATGGATGTGCGGCTGATGTGCAATTATGTTGCTAATTTATTATGATGATTTAGCCTTGAGTTGAACAGTGGTTAGGGGTGTTCGAGGAAATCTATGTGATTGTCAATAAATTCTAAATCAAGGCGTTAGGGGCGTTCTCCAACTGCTGCTCTGTGGTTTTACAGCACTTCTTGGAACGACAGGGAATAACAAATGTGAACGGAAGCTTTGCTAATTTGAAGTTCATTCTTTTTGTGTTGCTTTTTTAAGGTTGTCAGAAGCATGATTTGAAAATAAGATAATGTCTTGAATTGTGAACCGCGTCATTTTTTTTTCCCCGAAATGTACTCGCTAAAGGGATAATGACTCTCCTAATGATATATTCACAGAGAATGAGCAGAAGGAAAGATTGTGAAACGGTTTGGGTAGTCCGAATAGGGACGCAGTATTTGATTTTGATTTTTTGCATTACCATATAATTCGCAGTCTTTTATTCGCCATTAGTTATGCAGTATGCAGTTTTGGTGTTAAGAAACTTGGCAGTCAGTGTTGAAGTCAATCAAGGAATAACTAAAGCACGCTCAGCCACTTAGCCAGACAACTATCGCATGTCGACAACAGCCAGGGAATTTTTAGATTCGTTTTGTATTGCCTACTGTGACCTGTTATTCCAAGATTTTGGTTCTCTTGTACTCCTTGGTTTTTCCAAAAGCTATTCCTAAGGAAGGGAGACATTTGTTTTTCGTCAAGAATGTTCATTTATGGATTACTGGTCTATTAACGTATTTGATTGCGGGTTGATGTTATCAAAAAGCTGAGTTTGGCGACTATGTACTTTGAAAATTTGTTTTTTCTGAGCTTATCAGGGCAGGAGGTGACACTTTAACTAGAAATTGGTTTGAGTGCGAGTAGGCCTGCCCAAACCACCAACTTTCCATCTCAAAATAAAAATAAAATATAGGTGATTTTATATTTGCAGCCACCAACAAATTTTAAAATACATATTTTTATAAGTTGTCCCGTCAATTGACTTATTGATGACACTTTTGGATTAAAAATTGAACAAAATGTCCGGAAACTTCTGAATCGCAGTGTACATATTTTTTTTTTATCATGAAAAGGTTGTTGTAAACTACAAATAAAATTGATTTTGAACTTTTTTTTATTGGAAAACGAAATTGTTTTTAGTTGAAAAATTGAAATTGCCCCTTTTTTGACAGTTTTTTCGTCATACAGTTTAAACCACCTTGTCAAATTTAACCATGTGTACGTACACACACACACACACACACACACACACAGAGACATCTCTCTAAAAATAATGGAATCTGACTGCTGGGACCTCGAAACGTGGAGATAAGTAAACATTTTGAATTCCGTAAATCGGACCGATTACAAGAACTTCCTGACGGGAAGTTAAAAAGTGGGAATGTTGGGAAGTTTAGCTTACAATCACAAAATCCAGACTTTGGAAAACTAACACTTGACATACATTCTTGCAGAAACAGGTTTAATAAAAACAGTCAAGAAGACATTATTCTGCTCCATGATTTTGACTTTAATCATAGAATGATTCCTAAATTTGTTTGAAAAGGTTTAAAACACTCGAGTTAGATTTGGTAAATGCAAGCGAAAAGGGTTCTTTTTCCTGAGCGACTCTCAGCTTCTGAATTTTCTTAAAGCCACAGATATAAAAAGCATTAACGCGATATTTATTGTGTTCAATGAGTCAGAATATGCAATCTGTTAATTTTCAAGTGGACTTCGTGGAGGAAAGTTCTGGTTGCCTCTACAGGTCGCTTAAACAGGCCCTGTTTTTGTTGTTTATGCATCAACAATTGAATGCCTTTTAGTCCTTAATAATAAAATAACTTGCTCGTATTTTTCGAAGAGTTGAATGAAAAACAGGACACGTTCCTAACAATGCCGCTCTCGAGGAATATTTTTGGAAAAGTTGAAAAACAAAATATCGATCTGCAATGTTGTCAGTAGACAGACGTTCTCACGTTGCCAGAGTTTTCGAAATACACGCTGAATAATGATTTACGTCGTCGAAAGTTTTTGGTCTTTGTAGGAACACAGTTATGTGTTGTTGAAACTTTCTGATCCTCAAAGTGTACATGGTGTTCCGCAAGGCTCGGTTGTTGGGCCACTCCTGTGCTTCTTCATATGAAAAATTGATTAATGAACCGCTGACGTTCAGTTTATATTGAGTCACGCTATTAGTCCTCTAGAAAGACCTATAGTTACACATATCACGGGCAGGGTTGTTCCAAAGAGAAGTTACAAAACATCTCGGTTTTCTCAAAAATGAAGACCTGGAGGCATAAAAAAAATTGGCTCTTCTATGTATTTGAAAAACCGTGAGAAGATTCTCGGAGGACTTAAATTATATTCGACCGAGAATAAATGGTTTAACGACATTTCTCAACTTTCAAAATCTGAAACTGTCAAAATTAAGGCACATCTAGTTGCCCGTGATTCATGGATAAGTAAATCATATTTCTCCAATTTTAAATTCGGGAAAATCTCGTTTTACCAGACCCGTTTCACGAGTCATTGGCATTCCATTGAAGGTATTTATTTGTTGAAAACTTTGTGGACGCTTGACTAAAGTTCCGTTCCGTATTCCTGTGTATCCCGAGATGAACTGACGTCCATTAATTTTTCTTTGATCGATCAAATGACCCTTAAAAGTTTTGAGAAGCGTGACTGCTGCGATAATTTCACGATCTTTCAATCATAAAACATGTTTATTGATTTTCGTACTCATGTAAAACCAAGGAGTGCCATATATGAAAATCCTCCAAATTCCTTGAACCTTGTCTTTGTGAACGGAGAAATAAATAAGGAAACAATAGCCATGGTGAACCTTTGTATAATTCAAATGTGGCGAAGCTACAATTTCTTAACAAGTCATCTTTTCCAACATCCTACTATACCTAACAGAAAATGTAAATCTCCAGCAAAGTTCAAGTTGCATTACTTCAGCATCTGGCGCGGCAAATGTCTTGGCCATTTCTGTTGATCCTTCCAAGAATACAAGAGTAATTACATTTGATTAGGCATATTTTCCCCACGACAGCCATCCACAGATGTACGAATCGTATGTTGTACTCTCAATCAAAACACAAAACTTCCAACATTCAAGCACATGTGATGTGTGGGGTCATGTTACCAAGCCCCACACACATAAGAATCAATCAAGAGATTAGCATTTGCCATCTCGAAACGAAGACCGATGAATTCCAAAGATTCAAATCAACACAAATCCCACGCACGTGCATCCGAACTCCGAACACCAAATCCCAACAGCAACTCTCAATTTCTAAACACAACACATACATCACATGTACGAAATCCTTGTTCGTGTTTCCCCCCTTACGATGGTTAACAGCGCAACTCCGATCGGCCTGTCATTTTACATAGCCAAATCACTTGACCTTGCAACACACGCATTAGAGCCAGGAGAGGGAGAGAACGAGGCAATGTTACATTCAAATTCCAAAATCATATCCACCTACGTGACATATGCCTTGTTTGTTCCAAGCAGCGCTTGAATCTCGTGATGTGTCCTCACTCACAGATGAGCGAATATGAAATGAAAATTGCACTTTCCATTCGGGGGGAGGCTTGCAGATAGGTTTCCATTCCTACGACAACCTCTCGATAGACATCGCCATCGATGTTGCTGTTGTTTGTTTCTCCATCGTGGTACGAAAATGCCAAACAGACCTTGAAGTCTATCCAGTGAAAGACTGGACCGAGGCTATGTGCGACTATGTTCCGGAAAAGTTAAATTTTCCTTTCTTGCTGCACCACATTTAGCATGCCATGTTATCAGAATCCAAGCATCTCTCTTTGAATTATTTTGTGCAAAACACAAACACAACAAGGAACAGTCAGTTTGTCGGGCGGGATCCTTTTTGAACAAATCCCCATTTGTTGGTGCTACATGAATGCGCATTGCGCTACTTAGTCATGGTGGATGGGGAGAGGATGCCTCCAAGCAACGACGAGTGGGTGACATTGTTACAAGGAAGCACAAACGATTCGACGATACTCCTCCAAGTGTTTATCCGCTCAGGAGTGCATTGAGTTGGAGCCAAGCATGTGCAAGTCCACATGCAAGCCATTGACCCCACGCCCGATAATATTGAATATTCGTGAATCGTTCTCTCTCGTTGGGCTTTCAATTTAAATGTGTTTTGCAAGAAACACACTCTGCCGCTTGACTAAATATAATAAATAAATAGAAATCCTAGAGTATCCTTGTTTTTTTCTGTATCTGAATCCAATTGAACAATGCATACAGCTTGATCTTATGAATAAAATTGAAATAAAAAATAACGAAGTTGCTGCGGATGGAAAATGTTTGATGATGATTGGATGTCTTGAGATCCAGAGATACTAGATCAACTTCTACATTGTTAACTGGCTCGGCAATTGATTGCTGCTCCTCCTTGAGGCAGTGGTAAGAGAATGTGCAAATGACTATGGTAAGTAGTGTGATGTGTGAGTACGAGGGCAGCAGTGCAGTAGAAATTTACGATGTGGATCTTGTTGTGATTTCGGTTTCAAGTGGCGAAACACTTACACGTAAGGAAATTCAGCTCGTAAAAGTAAATGATCCGCGGAATTCATTAGGGAAACGTAGTTTCTCGCTACTATTATATTGTGGGTGACTTCATACTGTGAATGTTGTTGTTACCTCGTCGGGTGTCATTAGTTAGCTGGAGATCCTGAAAGCGATACTGAGTTGTACAAGTGCCAAGAAGGTTTTTTTTTTGTGAAGTTTGAAAGTGAAGAATCATTGGTGTGAATTAAGTGGAAATCATTTAAACCTTCGTTGATAGTGAGAATGGAAAAGTTAGAGTATAATGAAAATCAGAAAATAATTGGGGTTTTTTTTTGACCGCTTCTGGATTCTTCGATCTAGCATAGAAGAGAAACATAATACTTAGGTAAAAAAAAGTCATACCTTAAAGGTTAAAAGTCAATATCAGTAGTTCTAGTTCAGTGACACGTCCGCAGCAACTGAGCTTGACAATGTGTAGAACATGAAAATGAGATCAGTTGGCAGTGAATTAATTTTGTTAACATTCAACATACTTGAATGCGAATCAGAACGTTGACATGTACAAAATTACTATCAGCTTTCTATCTCTTGCAAGGTTCTAGCCGCTTTTGGATTGGGCAGGATTTTTAAATGTCAACCAGCGTGATGGACAAATTTGTCAATTTTGTAATGCGCTACGTTTAAACTTTTAGGTTGACAAATGGTCTATGGCCATTTTTAGGGTTCCGTTCCTCATTAGGAAAAAAAAGGGAACCCTTATAGGATCAGTTTGTTGTCCGCTCGTCTGTCTGTCTGTCAAGAACCTTTTTCTGAAGAACGCGTAGAGGTATCAAGCTTTAATTTATATCAAATACTTAGGCCTACTATTCCTTTGAGCTGTGAAAAAATCATATTCAGCCGTTTATGCCGCAAATTTTCGACATTCGCAAAGGAATCAAAATCTACAGGGTACTTCTCGTGAACTCAGAATCTTGAAATTTGGTAAGAAGCAACGTCTTCGAAATTTACTCCCAATTTTTAATTACATCACCTGTTTTGATAACTATAAGCTTATTAACCTTTTCTTCATGAACCAATAGAGATTTCAAGTTGACACTCATATCATATACTGGGGTCTAATTGCCCTTGAGCTATGAAAATAAAACAATTTTCTAAGTCAACGCAAAAACGCAAAGGTGAATCCACATATACCTCGTATTTTGAAACTCGCAAGGGAATTAAAACCTAAATTTAAATTGTGATTATTGTCACCTTTATTATAAAATTGTCATGTTATATTATAAACTTGTCATACGTATTATTGTATCGTTCATACAATATTTCATATTGCAAGGCTGCTGCAAGGCTAGTGTAGGTATTTCAGTTATATTACAAAATAAATGATATGTGTTAATATAAAATAAAGGATTACTGAAACGATAAAGTGACCTTTGTCTTCAAAAATACCATAACTATGACTCGGTTGCCGTGATGGGTGAACTTTTACTTACTATATAAAGCTACAAGTTTGTACGGAACCCTCGGTGCGCGAGTCCGACTTGCACTTGATCGGTTTTTTTGAATGGCTGCTGTCAATGATCATTTTTGTTCTTTTGACTTTTGTTAGCTGTCATTCTTATTTGACTTTAGAAGCAAATTTTGCGTAGTTTTATGAAAAGGAATAATTTTTTGCCATCAGTTTCAATATGGAATGCAAGAACGAGCACTTTTCGTAACATATTACTTTTTTATTTCCATTTATGTAGGAATGCAGCGCAAGTTTCTAAAAAGTAACTTGAAATGTACGATGAAGAATCTTTAAATGAAATACAGTGCCGGAATTGGCTTGAAAAATTTCATTCTGGAGATTTTTTACTGAAAGATGAACAACGCTCAGGTCGACCAGATAAGCTTGATGATAATCAAATTAAAGCCATGATAGCAGAGATAGCTAGATAGTCACATACAGCGATTGAGATACATCTAAAACTTATGGAACTCGATGAAAAACTTGGGTTCGACATGATTTGAAATAAATATTTGAAAGTCCATAAATGCTTGGGGTTTGCATCTTAGACGCAATGAATCCAACAGTTTTTGAAACGAACTATCACTAGTAATGAAAAATGGGTTGCTTACAGTAACATCAATCGAAAACGATTATGGGTCAGGCTTGATGAACCGGCACAATCCAACTCGAAAGCTATCTATTTGGTGGGATTGGAATGGTGTGGTGCGTTTTGAGAAATTTTCAAAGAATGAAACTAAATAAATTAAATACAGCGATCAACAAATAACGCTCAGAGTTGGTCCATCGAAAAGGTGTAATTTTTCACGAGAACATGTTTGGTCACTGGCACAAATATCCTGGTACTTGGGTGGAAGTTGTAACTTCAACCATTTAGCCCTAAACTTGCTCCATAAGATTACCATTTCACTTATTTCGATCCTTGCAAAACTCTTTGGATGGTAAGACTTTCAGTTTTGATAGATATATATTTCTTTATCTAGCTTAAATTAAGGCTTTTTTAGTAAAATTTCTATATGACTTTATTTGGCCTTTCTTAAAACATCTTTGTCTTATATTTTTTAACTTCATTTTTTTTTCAGCTTATAATAATGTATTCTTATTACACTTTTTCTTTCATAAAGATTGCTACAGTCTTATGTTAAAGATGTTAAATGTAATTGTAAAGATCAGAAATTGGACGAACGTGGAACTATGAAAATGCCCAAAAGATGACGAAAGGTCATCGAACAAAATGGAAAAAGATTGGGTTGGCAACTAAGTCAATGCGGATTTCACTCATAGATGGCTTAAGTTGAATTTTTAGGTTTGCAGACGTAATCGAAATGTCAAACACATTTTGTTATTTGATAGTTGGTACTTCAACTACAAAAATATTTTTCATCGGTTGTGTAGTTGTTGTTTGGCGTCTGTTGAAAAATGGAAAATCAAAACGAACATTTATAGTATGTCATATTTTGCTTTTTTATTTCCGAAAAGGAAAAAACGCATCGCACCTACCATAAACAGTACAAGTTATGTACTACTTATAGTAATGAAGCTTCAAAAGAAAGGCCGTGTCAAAGTTTCGTTTTAGTGATTTTTCACTCAAAGATGAAAAACGCTCTTGTCGTCCAGTTGAAGTTGATGACGACAAAATCAAAGCAATAAACGATTCGGATCGTCACAGTACAACACGTGAGATTGCAGAGAAGCTTCATGTATCACATACATGCATTGAAAATCGCTCAAAAAAACCTTGCGATGTACGAAAGTCGATTTATGGGTTGCTCATGAACTGAAAGAAAATCATTTAACACAACGCATTCACATCTGCGATTTGTTTAAGAAACGTAATGAAAATCATCCATTTTTTAAACGATTGATAACTGGTGATTAAAAATGAGTTGTTTGCAACAATGTCAATCGGAAAAGATCGTGGAGCAAGCCAGGTGAACTAGTTCAAACAACATCAAAAGCTGATATTTATAAAAATGAAGTTATGTTATCAGTTTAGGAGATGTCTACCGAACGATCAATTCAGATGTCTACATTGAACAAGTAACAAAATTGATCAATGCATTTGAAAAAACGACCCGAATTGACAAATCGAAAAAGTGTTGTATTCCATCATGACAATGCAAGGCCGCACACATCTTTGGTCACTCGGCAAAAATTATTGGACCTTGGTTGGGATGTTTTGCCCACATCCACCATATAGTCCTGACCTTGCACCATATGATTTCTTTTTATTTCGATCTTTGCAAAACTCCTTGAATGGTAAAAATTTTAATAATATTGATGATGTCAAATCATACATACCCAGTTTTTTACTGATAAAAACCAGAAGTTTATTGAACGTGGAATTATGATGCTGCCTGGAAGATGGCAAAAGGTCATTGTTGAGCAATGGGTAATGCATTACAGGATAAAATAATTTCGTTTCTTGAAAAAATTGTCGCCAACCTGATATAGCCTGCTCAAAGTAAAATAGTTGTATTTATAAAAGCAATTATGATACTTAGAAGCCAATCTTATTTGATATAAGCAATTATAAGGTGAGATCTTGCGACGTCAGTCGATAGACATTTAACCTATTTTGCGTAAGGAATGTAACTCGATTGTTGCAGTAATATCGTTGCCTTCGGACAAAGTACCTGCTGAATAATTAAAAGGAATTCCATTTTATCCTGAACGACGTCCACATTATCACCGGCATCAGCTTACTTTTTACGACAGAAAAACAGCTTACTTTTTACGACAGAGAAATAATGATTCGCAACATACAACATTTCAATAAATAGAACGATGGAGTAATTCCTCTCCCATCATGCCATACAAAACAATCACTTCTGTGATTGGCTCAGTAGCCAATTGCAAGAAAGTAATCGAAACATTTGTAAAAATTTATCACACTGTGAAATACTCTAGAAAATGAATGAATGAAGAGAATCCTTTAACCAATTGAACACCTTTCACACAACCTTGTGTGTGCTATCAACAAAAAAGGACACTCAATATCGAAGTATCAGACGGCATACCACAATAGACGTCATGGTCAATGGACACGTGAACACGTAGCTTCTTCGTTCTTTTAAGATTGAGAAAAGCCAAATATTGTCTTCATTAGGTGCACGTTGGTGCATTTAAGCAGATACTAATTCAATGAATTCGATTCAGACTGATCGGGAAGAGTTTTAATCGGTATCGAGCAGAGTACTTAGACTCGTCTGCTTACGTAACGCTTTCAAGACTTTCATCCGAACAACTTTAAGAAATTGTGATGTTCTCTTTTTCGAAATTCGGGTTTTGTACGCCAACGTATAAGAAGACTAAGAAGATTACGCGCAAGTCTACGAATCGATTTATGGATGTCCATCCGATAAAAGCCATAGCCCTGCTCAGCATATCGACCTCTGCCCATCCTCTACGGAGAACATTTTGCGAAAAAAATCTTAGCGCACAACAGCATAAGATATATATGAAGACTTTACCTTAAGTTAACGAGTGTGGTCAAGTAAAGAGACGGGAGAACACTGGCACCTACAAATGTGAAGGTCAGGAGCATGCCGCAAAACACTGACCACTGCTAAAACATGCATAAATAACGAATTATCGTGCAAACAAATTTTGCAAGACTCGAGTCGTAGTTTTTTTTACACCTAATCCATCAACTTTTATCGGAATAAGACTGGTAAGACCCACCAAAGCACTAATTGATCCTTGTAACAAACCGAAACAACATCAAACATGTCATAAACATGGCAAACACAAACCTCATGCCTGTTACTATCTATAGGCAAGACATCAAGATATCATTCCATCCAATTTAGTTTTGTAACATGCGTCCCTTTCCTCAACCCATAAAAACTGGCCAAGTTTTGCTTGCAAGGCTTGACTTGAGGTTTCATTTCTGTCAAAATTTGATAAATTTTCATCATCTCGGTTGAAAACATGATCAAACTTTTCAAATTTTCTCGTGACACGTGCTCCATTCTTCAACTAAATGCCACAACCCTGACATAAATGATTCATTAAATCCTTTTTCTTTTGAACAATTCAAGAGATTCCACAGAAAATAAAAATAAAAAAGGAAAACCTTACTTAAATCCCGGAAGTCATACCTGAGGCATCATTAAATAAACCACATCACCGGATCATCCATCTTGCAAAACCAATCCAACAAGCCGGTCGCAGCTATGCCATTTGTTCTCATTTCTAATTACATCCCTCAAATGCTCCATAAGCCATGTTGGGATTCGAAAATCATATTCCTTATTGGGCGGCAGTCGGCTGGAGCTCTTTTGTCGGCCCAACTACCGATCCTTATGGGACACCAAGATGGTACATGGTACACGGTAACGGGCCAAAGCATCTTCAACGCCCGGAGTAAGACGAGAGATTTATTTCCAGAATGAGTTATGATGACATCGACAGGAGGACCGAGGTGCCTAGGTGCTCCTTTTTTTTTTTATTTTTTCGTCACAGTGAGTACCCGTACTCTATGGATTTCATGTGCAATTACCAGTCATCGGATAGATGGAACACTAGTCGGGCACCTGAGGCAAAGCAAAGGGCACTCTCGACAAGAGTTGGTGCTGTGCGGACATGTGAGTCAAGGTGATGAACGTTGATGGGGATCATGCACAACAACAGCAACATCACTCTGAATGCGCGAGATAATGGCAAGTCTTCGGACAGGTACTGCCGGTACTTGTAGCCGGGTGTGTTGAATTTGTTAACCTGCCCGTGGATAAGGTGCTGTATTGCGTAATATGCTGGCTGGCGTGCTCAGCAAACTCTTTGGAAAATGTCGTCATTGACAATTTAATTTCCACATGTTTTTTCATACGAGTGTTAATTCCCTCGTGAGGGAGAAATAGTGAGTTTTTCGACCTTTATCTGGAATAGGGATGTGTTCAAGGTGCCATGACAGCTGAGTCCATTCACCAAGCGTGAACTTGTCACGCAAAAAAGGGAGTAAAAACCGCATGTTGTCAACGTTGTAAAAAGGCAAAAAAAAAAAACAGAATGCGGGAAAAAGATCAGTAGACATCGAGTGCGGCAAAAGCCTTGTGCATACTCTTGGAATCAGTTAAATCAGGGATGATTAAACAATCTTAACTCAGAGTTCTCTATTCTTCCGTAGAGTTTGGAGAAATTTTTGATATCTTGGACTTATGTACTGCAATACGTTAAAGAAAACATTATTCTGAATATTTGACGATGATGACAAAAACCTTGCATTTCACAAAACTGTGGAACATATTTGGATTCTGACAGAAGCAGTTACTTACTTCTTGTCTACATGTTCCTGCGAATATTCAGACAATTGGTTCAAGAATATCCTCAGTGGAGTTTGGAAGAAATGTAAACGAATGGGGAGTTTTTTTTTTAGTTTTGAGTTTAAAACTGGAAACACTGTTTCTACAGATTGTCAGTAAAAGGCTGATTTGTGATTAATACGTTTTGCAATTTTACGATGATTAAATTATCGCCAGAATAACGCGTGCAAATCGAGCAAACTTATTTTAAAAATCATGGTTCGGTTTGCCAAACTTTTCGAGATCTTTGTCCATTTAACTGTCGACTGAATCGTACATCTGAGCAAGTTATTCGGAACACTTTGGATTATTTTCGCAGCACATTCACTCTAGTGGCGAATATGCATCCCCAAACACGACAAACAGTGCGAACAGAAGAAGTTATTGCCGTTTTGGAGTACATTGTTGAGGAGAATCCGAATGAATCGACTCCCCATCGCTCACAGCAATTGGAGCTAAGCCCGTCCACTTTGTGGAAGATTTTACAGAACGATCCTGGCTTAAAAGGTTACAAAGTCCAGCTTGTATAAAAGTTGAAACCCGTGACCATTATTCGCGTCGTAGGTTCGGTAAAATGGCCGACAACATGATTCAGCTTGAACCCCATTTTGAACGCAAAATTTTGTTCCCCCATGGGGCCCATTTTTTGTTAAATGGATGGATTTTTCTTAGCTGGAATGCGAACGGGTTCTTCACGCCAATTGGCGAATAAATAGGTAGTCGGTATTTTAAAGGATATCCCATTGGATCCGGAATCTGATATTGGAGATGTTGGCCAGGAAGATGATCAAGATTAGGCAATATTGCTACAGTTCCTTCTCATAGTCTTCACGCTGATCGATCTGATTTGGAGTCTGAAGACGAAATTTCACTACACTCTAGAAGAGCTGGACAACGGCAGTGCTGAACAGTAATACGTTTTGTGAGACACACAAAAAAGAGTTTGTAGAGGACTCTGAACCAACCATACCCAATGATTTGGAGACCCCAACCAATATTTTCTTGCATATATGTCCAAAAGAGTTTATCGATATGATTGTTTTTCAAACAAACTTATATGCAATTGTAAAAGCTGGTGGAAGCCTTGCATCTTACGCTCCTAACAACAGTCAAGAGATCAAAGCGATTAAAGTTATGAGCTAAAAAACCTACCCAGTTATCGTGACTACTGGTCAACCAAGCCCGGAACAGATTTATATGGCTTCTGGGGAACTTTCATTTGAACGATAAAATAAACTTTTATAAATTTTGCGCTTTATAATATCGTCCGATGATAGAAACACTGTCCAGAACATACAAATCGTCCTTTAAGCTGTCAAAAAAACAATCGGTGGATGGTTCAATGATCAAGTTCAAAGGACGGCTCACCTGTGGATATAAAGTTTTGGTACGTGCCAATAAATCTGAATACATTTGAGGGTTCCAAATATGCACAGAACGAATCACTGATGCTTCTGAAAAGAATTTGGGAGCTAGAGTAGTCGAAGTTTAGTGGGAAGGGGACATCATGCGTACTTTGACGACTACTTGAATTCTGAGCAATTGCAAAAGGAATTTATCTACGCCTGTGGGACAATACTTGCCAATACAAAAGATCTGTCAAGTGCATTATTGGACGACAAAAATGGGGTTAGGGGCGAATCGGACTGACGTGTAGACAAGAACGGACTGGCATTTATGAAATGGAACGACACTTAAGCTGAAAACTTCCACGACCGTCCGAAAAGCTCAACTACCTCGCGAAAAAAAGATGTAACTTCATCTATTATAACTTGCACAGAAATGATATTTGAACATAACAAAAATATGGGTTTTGTCGATTGAAGGAATTTAGGACTGCAGTGGCATCAGGACTAGTTGGACTGAATATAAACGACAACCGCAGAGGTTGAAAATTAACCACTTCGAACCCTATGTGTTATTCGAGAGCAGATATGAACAGTGAACTTCCAGACGATGTGCATACTCTAGTACAAAAAGGAAACCCTATCTTTCCAAATGGTGCTACTCAGTCTTCCAAGTAGCACTGTGCTTGTCAGCGGAGAAAAAATGTTTTGCAAAATATCACGCTAAAAAAATTTATTACTTTCATATTTTCCTTTCAAAAAGCGACCAACAACAACGACCAACAAAATGTTAGTTATAGTACAAAATAATATAACAAAAATTTATCTCTTGGTTTGTAAAAAAATGAACAATTTCGATGAATCTTTTTTTACTATTTGTTTTCAAAAATATGAAGAAACAATAATTCGGGCAACAATGAGGTTAAGGACCATTCGGGCCGAAATTACCACTAAAGAACCACGATTTCCGACTTCTTCGATTCTCAGTTGAATGGCATTGTCAAGAGAGAGCTTTGGTTTCAACAAGATGGCGCAACATGCCACAAATTTGAAGAGTGCATAATTTCGCGGAGGCTTCATGGTTGGTCAATTGATGATGAACAAAGCTCATCTTGAACTAAACGACAAGTTTGGCAAACAAGCTTGTGCAAAAACTATGATTTCGAAGGACAACGTTTGCGCTAAACCTGCAATACCGTTTTTTTATTTGCGCTGATTGCGACATGGTAAACAAATATGCAAAGCAAATCCCTTGAACGATAGTGCCTTCGATGGTTTTTTAGACTCCAATAGTACGGATGGTTGAGAAGTTTTAATAACCAAATTGACTCGGCTACATTCTCCCGGAGCAGTCTTGGAGTGATATTACGGCAGTAAATTTAGTGAAATGCCTGCTGCAAGGAAAACACTGAGGATCGTGGAAACTCGACTTAACCATTTGGTTTCAAATCATCGCACTCTTTGGAAAAAAAGAGCTCTTGCGCCAGTAAAGGTGGTTATGTTTCGCCTTTCTAAAAAAAAAATTGATGCTCGAAACCCAATCATCCTTTGCGAAGTTTCATTCATACAAAAGCATTTTCAAAGGCCTTACGATCTTACTCATCAACCTTCCTTCTTCTTTGGACTTCTTCACTGACAGTGGCTTACATTCAATTAACATACATCGTAATTAATATTGGCTTTGAACTTTGTATCGCTTGTATCACCATGAGTCCCTCGGGTAGGGATGATCAGCACATCCTCCTTAATCGAGTGTACTCCAGTTACCTTTAGATGTATTTTGATGTAAGGACGACTCAAGTCCTTACGAGTGCCCTGTTAGAGGATAACATATGCCCTCCTTCGCATGCACCAGAAACATACAACAAACTAGTCCATAAGCTGATTTAGTACTTTAGTCTGCCCCATTCATTTTCTTATTCTTTTGGTCGAATACAAATTCCCATTCGTCATACTACCTAAATCCAATCCAGGAAGTAAAAGCTATTGATGATGTCGTCTGAAGTTTGACCTCAATTATGAATAGATTAGATTATGTCGGTGGCTTGCATCAAATATGTGGTTATGCTGGAGCACTGTGCGCCACTAGTTAAAATGTGCTCTTTGTCCAAAGATGCCAAAGATGCCAAAGATTGAGTTCAGCTGAAAGCTTTGGTTCCAATGTAGCTATTGCACGGCCAAAAGGGGCCTGAATTTGCTCGGGAATTATTGTAAAACCTCGTTAGAAGATAAAACCAGTTCTGTGACTGAAGTGTATAGGGTATGTCCCGTGTTAGATACCAAAAACTCGTCGATCATTTGGCAATGCATAGAAATTCTGCGCTTCACTAAAGTAACAGAGGCCATAAATTATTATTTAAAAAAAAATTATTGTTAATAATCCGTCGTCTATGCAACTCTGCATATCTTATTATGATCCTTGAAAGTGCATCGTCGAAACAATAAAACCAAATAATTTGAAAACAAAACCCAATTTCCGCTTTGCTAAAAGCATTTCCTTGTCCACAGCTTAAGTATCTCCATAAACACATAATTCTACTTTATCCGGTGCTAACCTCTTCTGATCACTCAAATACAAGCAACAGATACCAAGGAGAGTGTTATTTAAAAATATAGCTGATCCCTCATCACCATCACAATAATTATTGCAATTATTGCATTAAAAATCCATTATTCTGTTGTTAACCACTTATACAAGCCGCCTTCCATGCAGATGGCTAAAACCAAGCAAAAAAACAAGGCAACTACGTTGGACATTCTTAAGGGTTCTCCCTTTTGATTTTCCTCTCTGACCCGAGGCAAAACAATTAGCTGTGGTGTTTAAATACATTTTTGTTTCCGTTTTACATCGTTTTTTTTGTCCTGGAGGTCGGACGATTTCATTTATAAAGGAGCTATTTTGCTATGTAAGAAAATTATAATTAACGAGCTATTGACGTGCACGCATGACCATATGAGGGTAATGGAATAAATCTGTTGTCTATTCTAAAGTCTCTCTAATGAAGGATTTCTTTAACACGCCAAACACGAGATGTAGAAAGAGCCTGTGAAAAGGGTTCGAAGAGGTTGTGTTTTCTTGGGTAATATGCCTGCAGCTAAGTGCCAATTCGCTTTTATGAATATGCAAAGTAAGTCTGTAACAAAATCGAAAAAACACGAATTCTGCGCTTCTTGATGTGATACCTTAACAAGAAAATAAAAATAGAAGATTAAAATCTGCTCTTTTTAAATGACTTCATGTTAGTTGCTTTTTAGGTCAGAATCCAATGAGATAAATATTTGCCCGCATTTTATTTCATCAAGACTGCAAAGTTTTCCTTGAATCAAAAACTAAGAATAACTAATTTTTCTGGTAGCTCGGCGCAAAATTGAAGAAAAAACAATTCGAGAGACGAGCCAGGTGTAGAATTCTGTCAATTAGTATCATACAAGGCCATCGGTGGATCTTTTGCTTCAAAGGTCATTTGGCGGTCATTTCGAAACTTTGGTGAATCAAGTTATTGGTTAAGTAAACTTCATTGGAACTATTAAGAAGATTTGTGGATGCCAAGAAATTTTAGAATTGCCATGAATATGACAATGGATTCCGTTCAGGCACTGCTACACGTCATAAAGTACAGGCGGGAAAGAAAGCTCTATCAGCAAAAGAAGAGCTGACTGTAAAATGCGCTGCGAGCAGATTGTCATTGTTTGAAGAAGTGACAACTGGGATATCATTGCACGCGAGTTTATTAAAAAGAGGAACCGTTTAAACCCAAGAAAAGTTATTATTAAACTGGAATACAAATGGTACTTAGGAGGAATAATTCGAAGTCGTTAAGAGTTGACGCAGGTTCGTTTGCAAGCTGAAGTAGATTGTTAATCGCAGCGAAAACCTCAACGAAGTTCTTGAGTCAATCAGCTATCTATTAGTGTCGAATCGCAGCTGTTCTACAATTTCTAACTTTGCAATTTAGTGTCTTTATTGATGTAAATGAAATAGTAATTATATTATTTTAGAATTATTATAAGCCAGATTGTATTTAAGCACTGCTTTTTCCGCTACGAGAAATTCACCACGTTGGCCAATTGTAGTATTATTTTATGTCACTTGACCAATATTTTTTCAATCAAGTTTAAAGAAAAATATTATTATTGTTATTATTATTATTATTATTATTATGATTATTTTTATTATTATTATTATTATTATTATTTTTATTATTATTATTATTATTATTATTATTATTATTATTATTATTATTATTATTATTATTATTATTATTATTATTATTATTATTATTATTATATTAACAAAAATTCAAGAAAAAACTTTTTCAATATTTATACCAGAAAGCCAATAAGAAAAGATTCGATGCCAGCAAAGTCAAAATTTTAAACAAGTTGGAGAAAAATACTTAGTGAAGAGATCATCCTATATAATTGAGGAAGTATATTTAATAAACGTATGGATGAAATATTATAAAATTAACAATAAGTAGTGGAGCTGAGAAGAAGAATAGGTGCTAAGAATTTCCACGTAAATAATAGTAATGAATCATGCGGAAGTTGCGATTACCAGAATTCATAGAGATTGGTAGAATTCTTCTGGAAGACCAACAGTAACAAAATTCAAGTTTGAATCTTTGGCATTCTTGAGCATGATTGTAAATATTAATGTCAGAGTCGGGTACAAGCGACAAACTTAAAAACATAACTTTAATCTTGGAGCTTATAATCCAGTTGTGTTTAGAAAACCAAATTTTCAAAAGGTTGAGGATGAAAATAATGTTGGATATCAGGTCAATACGACTATCAGATCCATAAGAAAAGCCTACGTCATTCGCAGAAGCAGTTGGAGCATCTTTAAAATGGAGTAATAACGGCGAATTTATGTACACCAGGATAGACCCTTGGGGTACCCTTGAGTATCTTAAGATCGCTACTTACATAATCAATCCTCACTCTTTTAGATCTATTTCTTAGGTGTGATCTAAACCATTGTAGCATGCAGCCGCGAATTCCCGCTTCTTCAAGTTTGCTACGAAGAGTATTGTGATCGACCGTATCAAACGCTTTGGTTATACTATATCAATAAACAAGCCACCAGAATTTATCGAGGTTCGACATTAGATTGCAACACATCTTTAGTTGATTTACCCTTTCGGAAGCGAAAGTGATAAGCATTTAAAAAATTTATTTTTTTTAATATAACTAACTAGCCAAGAAGCAAATCCCAATATACCAGTTCTTTCCAAATCACCAAAACACTTTTCAAGATTGATATAAATATATTTCTTGGTTTTTTCTCTTAGTAGTTATAGCTAACATTATGTGTCAAAATGATTGTTAAACTGTCCAGACTTAAAACCGCCAAATTCTTGGAATGATGTACTTTTGCCTTCATATATTTTTTATTTTTACAAAAACCTTTCGATCGCGTGATCTGACTATTTTATTTAGCTTTATTCTCCAACTTGACGGTCTCAATTTTCTATTTGTTTAACCAGTTAAAGATACAACTTCTATGCTCCTTCACCTCAAAGTTTCAGGCCTTCAAGTGAACCTTCCTATACGTTTAGTCTACCATCATCTGACAAATATTTTAAGTCAATCACCAATTAGACCTTACAAAATGGTACAAAAAGTTTATAAGAAGATCCTCACCGAAAGTGCACAGAACATTTAGGAACGTACGTCTACCAATTGCTGGCACGAACTGCAACCCAAAGAAGTTTTCACTTTAAAACCCATTCCAATCAAGCAACGATCCCCCATGGATACCTTCGAGAAATTTCATTTTCATATTAGAACAAAAAAAAAAAAAAAAACAGTTTCCCCGCTCAGCATTATAACGAGACCATAGACTCTTCCTGAAAACTCCTCCCATTTGATGGATCTATCTGCCGAGTAAGCTTGTTCCTCAAACTTTCACCCAAAACACGTATAAGCAT
Source organism: Orthonevra nobilis (assembly GCA_963555765.1). Taxonomy (NCBI): domain Eukaryota; kingdom Metazoa; phylum Arthropoda; class Insecta; order Diptera; family Syrphidae; genus Orthonevra; species Orthonevra nobilis. The sequence goes on from OY743225.1 coordinate 12,522,689, forward strand.
CGTGCTCAAATTGCCCGAGCCTCACCTCAATCAGTTGACCTCGTCCATTTAGAACCGATCTATTGGTCAAAAAGAAAAAGTTCCACTCGTCGTCGTCCTCGTCAAACAAACCCTACCCGTATACTGGAAATCCATACTCATAATTATCGTAAAGACCGTCATTCTGTGAGCGTTATGGTCTCGGCCATTTACTCCACTCTCCCATCATAATAATCAACTTAGTTCGTCGTAATCATCATAGTCGTCGCCATCGCTGGGCGGCTCATCTTTCCGCATTCATCATGGACTCCTTGGCTAACTAAAAAAGACCAGACGCTCATCAAGTTTTATGTTGCCATCGTGACTGTACCCTAGACTCGAAAAAATTACGAAAACAACATCAAAAAAGTATCTTAAAGTGCATAATCACCATCAGCTTGATGATGCTGGGGAGGGAATGGGCCTGCTTGCAAATTGTAAGCGCAAGTGCAAGCGCAAAGTTCAAGTAATATTTTGTTATTTGTATAATTGCCTGCCTGTATGAGTGTATCTTAGCCGGCGGTATCATGTGCACCATTCAATTATCACATCAGGACCACTCAACCTATATTTGTAGTTCGTGAAAAGGGAAATTAGGATACAATAGGCACGCCTACTTAGCGCCGAGCATCGGAAAGTGAAATAGTGAAATGAAGAGCTTTTGGGTGTGCTCCTCATTTGTTTGAGGAAGGCTTCAAACAGGCTGCACTTGACTTAAAGATTTAAGTTCAAGATACTACAACTTGAGAAGAAATTATGCTCTTTAAACGATGCGCAATCTAAATGTCAAGTTTGATTGATATGAACTGGAATGCTGGGTGAATGTTGGCCTTGTTCTCGAGCGCTCACGGGTAATAAATACTTAATTAGCGCTTAAGTGGTGCCAAATGAGTTTCGCAGTTCAAATTTTGGTGTTAAGTGTTGCGGCGTACTTACGAAAATTTATTCTGAGAAATTAGATGAACTTTCTATGTGTGTACCTGAAAGTAGAAAGAAAGGGAATTCATCAGAAAAGTGTTTGCCAAATTTGTTCAAATATTCGAGTATATAAATCTTCAAAAAAAAGTCTCTCAAATCACTGCGATTTAAAATTTTAAAATTGACATTTATGTGTAGAAACTTTTAAAAGAGTGCAAACATATAAAGGATTTGACCAATTGACCAGTAAATATGAAAATCATTATTAAACAAGCTTCTGATTACATTAACATTTTAACTGGAGCATGACGAGACCACATGATCCCATTTTACCACTGAAGATGAGGAAATTCCCAGACACATGCATCTTTCTTTGTAGTTTCTAAATTCCATGCAGGGAAACAAAGATCAGCCGAATTATTTTTCCCTCCAAGCGAAGAAGAAGATTTACATTTTTGGACAGAAACGGACTCTAACCAAATCTTGGTTCGATCATTTTCCAGTTGTACTCTCCATTGAGAGTGAGGATATGTCAAGACCTTTCCGTTCGGAGCTATCACATGAGACTGTCCTTTCGTTTGCCTTCACTCCTACTCAACGGGTCTCAGAACTTATCCGAATTATTTCTGTCCTTGTCCTTGAAGAGGAAAAACACTGTCTTTCGTTTTAGATTTTTATGAATGTTAGTACGTAGGCTGTTAGATATATTTTGCCCTAGGCAACACTAAGTGTTGTCAGGTGCAGTCTGACATTTCCATTGGAAAGTTTGACATTTTTTAGCATAACATCACTTGGAACGTGTTGTCATTTCGTGAATTGTTTTATTTACAGAGACTTGAAAAATTCATCTCGGCAAAAAAAATGTAATTAACTCGTGAACACTTTCGTGCGATCATTTTTCACAACTTTCGACGTAGATTATCACAACAAGAGTGCATTGTTGAACTTAAATCTTTGTATGGCGATGAAGCACGCTCCTATAGCACTGTCAAATACTGGTTCAATGAATTCAGTCATGGCCGACGCTCGCTCAAAGACGAATTTCGTGAAGGTCGTCCAAAAACGGCCGTTGTGCCAGAGAACATTGATGCCGTGCGTGAACTGATAATGCAAGATCGTCCATGTGACATACCGCGAGATAGAGGCATCCATGGGCATTTCTCCCACCAGCATACATTCGATATTGCATGAACACGTGGCCGTAAAAAAAGATTTGTTCCCGTTGAATCCCTCTCAATTTGACAATGGCTCAAAAAAAAGGCTCGTTTCGATTGGTGCAAAGAAATGTTAAATGTTAAAAAAATACGATCGCGGTGCTTCAAAAGACGTTTATAAGATTGCCAAAGGTCACGAATCATGGATCTATGCGTATGAGCCCGAAACAAAACAACAATCGACCGTGTGGGTCTTCGAAGACGAGCCAAATCCAACATTAGTTGTTCGTGGAAGAAGCACTCAGAAGCAAAGGGTCGCCTGTTTCTTCGGCAAAACTGGTCATGTGGCGACTGTTCCGCTTGAGCAACGTAGGACGGTCAATTCTGCAAGTCTTCGGAGAAATTCGAAAAACGAACAAGAGCACACGAATCATTGTTCACCATGATAATGCGAGTTCTCACACATCGGCTCAAACCAGCGCCTTTTTGACCGGCCAAAACCTCGAACTGATGAGTCATCCGCCGTACAGCCCTGACTTGGCACCCAATGACTTCTTTTTATTCCCGCACATCAAGAAAGAAATGCGTGGTCAACGATTTTCGTCGCCAGAACATGCTGTTGAAGCGTTCAAAAACCATGTTTTGGAGGTGTCTCAATCGGAGTGGAAAAAGTGTTTCCACAATTGGTTTGAGCGCATGCAAAAGTGTCTAAATCGTGCTGGAGAATACTTTGAAAAACAATAAAACCACTTTAGATGATAAATATTCGCATTTTCATTATTAGGCCAGAAATATCTAGCAGCCTACGTATCATGTCTCCTTAAAAATGACATTATCAACTGAGCCAATGACGCTCTACTTTCATTCACATTTACTTGATGGAGCCTCGAATATCCAAACTTCTAATTAGGTCTTTAATTCAGCCATTCACAGGACCTGAAGTCAACGGTCTATACTAAAACTGACATGGCCAGAAATAAAAAGACATGCAGAAAGGCTCAAATTAAAAACTCAAACAAACTGCCAAGACAACGTAAAGAGCTTCTAGGAAACACTTGAGAAAGAATGTTGAAACTGCTTTTAGAGCCTACTAACTTCGATGGTTCCAGTTAACTCCATTCGCCTCATCCTTGATCCAAAGATCTGAAGATAATTAGATCTCCTCTTGGATCGAAGCTAAAGAATCTTTCATTATCATGCACTTGCTACCCAACAAACAGATGCTGAGTCCGTAGTTTGTAGATTATACGCAATTGTGTTCACCCTTGAAATTCCATTCATCACCGACCGAAGAGAAGAAGAATCGAAAGATTGTGTAGAAGTTTCGATTCCCAATTGGGTGCAGTCCGAGTAGAGGCGAAGAATTTGATATCGACCTGTTTACATTCGTTCAATTCACACCAATTCATTTTTTTCGCCAATTTTTATTTATGTGTTTTTGGAATACTTCGTCAACACTCTGCTGTCAGTCATGTACTTTGGCTGCAGAAGAAAGTCTGGACGCCACAGACTTGCGTTACACCATTGTTAATTAAACAGTTACCACTCTCTTGGTCGAACGATAAATGGCAAAGTTATTTTTTCGGACCTTATAAAGAGTCTGTTCCGTGGGATTGTAGTCGTAAATAAGGAGGATAAATAAAACTGAATTCTTGATTGAATTCATCAAGTTCCTATTCCTATAAAGTGAATGGATGCAGTCTCACTTCCAAAAATAGATAATTAATGCAAAATGGAACTATTTTGACTCCCATTATTGCAGAACCTTTCTCAAGCTGACATTGTTGTTCCAAACAACCACAGCAATCTCATTTGTCGTGATGTTCCCACAGAATCTATTTCTTCCTTTCCAAAAAAGAAAAAAAACTCATCACCTCCTCGTTGTTATCTCATCTTCTATAAAAAAAAAAATACCAAAGATATTCCCAGTAGAGTTTGGCTCATTAAAGACCACTTCTTCTTTTCTGATCGATTTCCGTGATCGTCTTCATCTCTCCTTGGCCACAACATTGTTGCCCACAATCTTTGTCAAACAATCTTGCTTTATAAGGATCCCATCGATACAATCTCCACTTTAACTGGTGCTCAATAATGCCAAGCCAAGTGTCAAAAATTAACTTTCATTCCCCACAAGCAAGGCGCATCTCATTTCCACCCGGAGAGTAGCGACTAATTCCAAATATGGTCTAAAACGTTTCTCCAAATTCGAACAGAGAGAAATGCAACCATATTCAAATCCTTTTGCGTCCTAACAAAAAACAACTAATCCAATTCGTTTGTAGGTTATATGACATTAGCGACTTTAGTGCCGTTGTTGCATGCCACCACATGGAGGGAACAACACCAACAGTAGACGATAACTTACAAAGCGACAGCAACAACTAATGGTGTTTCGATCACGATAACTGTATATATCTAACAACCGATACTATTGATACCCAATAGATAGATATAAAACAAATAGATACATGAAGTATCTAGCCGAGACCTAAAAGATACACAAACCAACTATCGACTTTTTCTCTCCATCTTTTGTTTTAGTGTGACTTAAGACTTAACCTTTTTGTCGAACCACTGCCATTGGAGCACAAGCAACCGACTTTAGGGGTCAATTTATGTCCGCAGATATCTTCGTGTTTATCTGCCGTTTTGTCTATGTCTGTAGAACTTGTCGCCATTGTATAAGTATGCTAGTCTAACGAAAAAAAAACGGTTGGTAATTTTTCTTACTTGCGCCTGGCCCAGTCTCTGGATTCTAGGGCAAACGAAAGGGGGTAATTATATTAAGCGGGTGAAACTAAACCACAACAGAACGACTCTTTTGCTGATGGATGGCACTTTGTTGTCCATTTTGACATTAGCAAACGTAGACGGCATCAGCACTAAGATGAAGCATCTACTCATAGTTTCTCTTGTATCTGTGCTAATTTTTTTTATAATTAAATAGGTTATAAGAACCTCGACAACGACCTACGGACTTGTTGAGCACGGTACTTGTTGAAGTGTACTTGTTCTGCTTTTTTTTTCAATCTTCAGTTGAGCATGCCTTGGGATAGTAGAGTTTGAGTCAAATTGCCATTTGGCATGCTGCAGCAACTCAATTCGGAATGACCGACCCATGAAATGCACGTCAGTTTGAGTGATAGTCAACATGAAATATAGAAAAACAAGCCGACAAGCGACGCGACGAAACGACCGACAGTCATACAACTTAATCACTTATAATAATGTTGTAGCTGTTGAGACAAACTTCGTTTAAAAATTAGGCAAATGTATCTTATTCATTGCGCTCTTCTTTGGTTGGACCATGGCATGATAAAAGGGATTAACACCACGATGATGATAATCACTACTTCGATGTTATTTTAGGCAAAAGGATACGGGTATGCACATCTTGCCAGCATTCCAGCCTGAATAGCATTCCGGAGACATTTTTTCGTCGGAAAACTGTACTATTTACTATACGTTTTGGAGTGAGTCCTTGTTTCCTATCCAAAGAGCAAACAATTTATGTAAATTGGTTTTGCTTTCCTTTTTAAGCCGAACTTGAGCGCACATCCCATAGTAGTAACGTGTTTGTCGGAAGGGAATATCGAAGAACGCTATTGGAAATGTGTCACTTTCGGCAGAGTCATGAGATGCTTGCTTGCCATACAAGGAGAATGAATGTGTGCAGCATGCACGCCGACGGGTAGGTACTGATTGCCGGTTCATGTCGGAAATGTAAAAAAGGCGCGAAAACGAAAACGAGTGGTCGATGCTGATGACCGCATTGCTAAGTGCTTACACATGCACTGCATCTTGTTTTGCCATGAGATACTTTGTAACTTGGTTTTGATGTGAATTTCCTGGAATCAATGCCAAGGTGGTGTGGTGAAAAATATAATCAGACAATTTTTTGTGTTTAATTGTAAATAAAGAGGTGTGAATTAATCTGAACTGTGTTTTGTGTGAGAAATTCAAGAAGGACTGCCTGCAAGAGCAATGCCTTTTACTGGCGCCCAACCATGCTCCACTCATTAAGCCATGTGCAACTTTAGAAGACATAACTCGTCTCAAAAGTTCTAGACCTCATTTATTGAACAATTCATTGCGATAAAGTTTTTCAGACAAGACGATATATGTCTTTGTTTTTTCATTTTAAACTTACCGTCCCAACTAAATGTCAGCATATGACACTGATGAAACTAGGTTCTGGCTTTTTTAAACCTTTCCTGCTAATTCTATTTATTTGAAGATTTGTATAATTGTTTTTATTTGTATCAACGCAGGACAAATGCTACCCTTAACCTTGATACGGATTTTCAATATAAACCTAGAAATAAGCATTATAAAATAATTGTACAGTCAAAATCGCTTATAACGACATCGGTCATGGACATTGAAGTAAAGTATTGGTTACAACGACTAAAAATCAATGCAGGACTCGTACATAGAATTTGGGATATGTTGCACGGCTTACCGTTTTTGACATTATTGATTTTGAGTTTGTTCAGCAGTGGTAGGAACATAACTTTGTGCAAATTTTTCTGTGTGACGTAGGAGAAGAATATTTTTATTCGGTTCGCATAAAGTTGCATTGGAAAATGAGTCAGAAACGAAAAATCGTTACGATTGAAGAGAAAGCAACCAAAAAGTATTCCGTTTCACACTCCACTATATCCACAATTTTAAATGATAAGCAAAAAATTAGAAAAACAATTTTAGGAAGCAAAACTTACCATAAAAAAAGTGGAACGGCTCTGCTTATATGGTTTAAGACACAGAGAAGTTGCGGTATACCCATCAGTGGACCCATATTGATTAAAAAATTTTTATTACTTGTGGGTAATTGTCCTGCACATCCCGCAGTGGAAGGCTTACAAGCCATACGACTTGAGTTCCATCCACCAAATACTAGCTCGGTGCTCCAACCAATGAACCAAGGAATTATAAGATCCCATAAAGCCAATTACAGAAAGCTTCAAGTGCAAGAGCTTATCAAAAATATTGAAAATTTAAAACTTTTTTTTGTAATTTTTTTTTCAGAAATAGATTTTATTCAGCCATCAATCGAAGATACAGATGAATTCTGTACGCATTTGAACAACTTTTTTTTGTTATTAAATGATGGTGGCAACAATTAAGCCCAAATTCGAATATCGATGAAAAGATTAATTAAAAAAGATTTTATAAAAACAAAAACTAAGCAATTAGATATTTCCACTTTTCAAATAAAAAGTAAATGTATACGTGAGTCCACAGGTCTTCCGCGTGTTGAAGGCCCACTCGGCAGAAAGTTTCCAAAATACCCAGGGTTGATAAAAAAATTCGAAAACATGCTCGTTTTCCATATGTCTGCTGAATGCGGGAAAAAGTCAATCGTTAAATTAATATTGGCATTGTCAATTGTAAGCATACAATGTTTTATATTTTTTAATATATTCCATATCATTTAGGAAACATGTACAGCAATGGACTAAAGTAATAAACACTTTATAGCTACTCTGGAAAGCCCACAAACGACAGAATGCTTTACTTTTACATTTGGGATGTTAATTCTATGTTACCGCTCCGAGCTATCCTTAAACCCTTAGAAGAAGGCTACGACCAGCTGAGTATACGATCTGCTGGTGGTGAAAAATTTTGAACGAAACGAGAAGTGTCACTCACTCACTTCACATCAGTTGAAGCCCTATAACTAGAAAGTCTTATACATTTTATAAGATTAATGTTAATGTGCGACAAATTGCATCTACCAAAAATCAAGAGACACGGAAATTTACGATATTTGTGTATGCTTTTTTTTGTATCGAAGTTTCTAGTAAGAATTCAAATTATACTCTTTCTAATGGTGCAAACCGTTAGAAGTTCGCGACTGTGTGGATCTTTTTGTTTTATCTTGCAGACGAAGCTACATCAACTCTTTGTACCATTCAGTTCAGAAGTTAACGGTAGTGGCATGCTTAGCACTTTTTTCGCACAGCCTACATGTAGTTTTAAGTTTTTGTTATCAAAATTACTTATGAGCCGTCAACATGAAAATACAATTTAGGTTTTTTTTTTTGGGAAAAAACCTTATTCATGTTTCTTCAGTCTCATTCCGTATGTCTCCCAATATCGTCCAGTAGCATTCGGGGCAACTGTGATTTGAGATGGAACATTTCGCAGTCCTGAAAATATCGATAAGCTACCGGACATCGGGTGGATACGACTTGTATCAAAGGAATCAGCTTGTCTTAGCTCCTACTCAGAAGCAAACCAATCAGACAACATTTCACCATCTTATGGAGATGTCTTGATGCTTATGTTTAGGTTTTCTAGAATTTGATATCTACGACTCACGAAGCGGTTTCAAGATGACCGAATTTGCCAGAAGGAGTTCTAATTTTTTATTTCACGAAACCAGCCCGGAGGAGTAGTAGTGTCAAAAAAGCATAAGTAAGTCAAATCCGGTATTCTGATGGACGCCAATTGGGTAATGGTGAATGTGTTTAGCAGCAGCCCTTGTACGAAAAATTTCTTAGCGTCATAGCTCTGGGGAAATAACCCGCGATACTCCAAGCTCCAATATATTCTATGAAAGCCTACGACGACAAGTCAATTGTGCTCACATCTTCATCCTTTCTGACAATCAAGCTGCGTTAGAGCACTCAACTTTTTTTTTATGGTGGATCATAGCTAGTTTGGAAATGTCTCTATCTATTTGACAGCCCGAGCAAAAACAAACGGAGTAACAGTTGCCCACTCATCTGTTTCGAAACTTTCTACAGAACTCCGTTGCGGAACATGCATCTAAAAATATCGCAAAGACGCAGTTCGAACGAAAGCAGAAACGTCACTCGTTCTCAATAAAAGATACCTGAGAATCTTTACTGATATCCTGATATCCAACCTGCCAATACGAATGACAAAGGGAGAAAGATCCATGTGAATAAGGAATCACTAAATCATCCTCAGGCTTACGGAACCATTCAAATAGTTACACGGCTAACCGGACTGCACAGAAGGCCAAAATTCAATTCAATAAAGCTATAATAAAAATAGACTAAATAAGTCTGCCTTATATTTTGAACTAAAATATATTTTTAAAAGATTCAGTGCGTTTAATGTGTCCTGCCAGAATACATTTATATGTGCTCAGTTGCGACTGGACAACGACTTGCTTTTACGTTTAAGAATGGGGGATTGAGATTCCAAACGAGTTTCTGAGCTTGAGTTTTTTTCAAAATATCATTTGAAGAAAAGTGTACAGGATTAGTTGTTGTATCAGTATCGTATCAGGACCTTGGATAAGATCAACCAAAGAATGCGATACGAATTCGATAAGCTAAACTTAAGGACATTGCTTCGTTTTGCAACACAACAGCTTGACAGGATCTATTGGTACGGAAAGTCACGTACATATTCCTAAAATAAGAACAATACTAATAACTTTATAGAAATTCCAAGTCAATAGTAATGCAATTTATATCCGCATTGAAGCTCCACAGAATCAATGGCTCACTTGCGATGCACCCTACATTGTAATAGTACGTGCATACATCTTATATCTTTGCCCTTAAGCCATCGTTAAATTCACATAACAACTCATCTGTAAGATTGCTAAAACCACAATCTTCTTCAAAGAGGTGAACCCTACTCAGACAGGTCAACCGCATACGTTACCTTCTAGCCAAAACAAAACTTCCTCGTTTTCGAAAAAAAAATAAAATAAAATAAAAAAAAAACCCTTCGTGGATGCAACCAAAGAAAAAGAAAATAATAAAGTTCTCTAACAAGCTAGTTACATTGTCTCATTAGATCTGTGAACGCTTGGGCGCAAGGTCAGAGACGTGAAACTATTTTCACTCTGAATAACATTTCTGTTTTGTTAGGTACGCCATTGAGATGAAACCACGGTCGCCGCCACCGCGGCCGCCGCCACAACCACTACAATGGTTTCCACTACGAAAACGACGAACTAACTAGCTGCAGCGGCAGGCTATATATCAAAAGAAATAATTTCGTGATTTCTTAGATATTTAGATACAATAGAAACGAGAATTCGAATCATTTGGATGGCTTTGTCGTTTTGCAAATTGTTTTATGAATGCATGAATGCAAGTGGCATTCGGATGGTAGGAGTGCAGTTTTGTACTAAGCCAGTTAATCTCACGTAACTCAAAGTTCAAATAGAACGCAAAACTTACACTGTTCTCATGCTTATGAACAATGAACATCTTTACTAACAGACATATTTGTTGTTTAAGTTGTAGGCTTAGTTTATGGATCCTCAGAATTTAACGCAATCATTAATTTTTAATGTCAAAATGTCAAGAGTTTATGGCGCACCTAACGTGCATAATGGGAACTAGGAGTTTTTTTTTCAAAGAAGAGTTAGGCATTGTTTTTTAAGCATCCTTTTTCTATAGTTTTTAAATTCTGACCCGAGTTATATTTTTAATGACATGTCAAGTAACGTTTGCTGCATTAAAATTAACTACCTTGTTAAAAAGGCGCCTGAATTCCGATGGTTTCTAGTTTCGGCTCGATTATCATTTCCCTTGCGAACTTTCTGGTTCATATTTGAGGAACGTGCTAGGTGTGGTCAAACCGATGAACATGAATGACTACTACGCCTACGAATCAAAATATTGACGAAGACTTTTTCGTTCGAAAGTTCTCAAGGCTTTCACAGTTGTTTGGCTTATTGTAGATTATTCTGTTCTAATAAGCAAAACTAGGTCAACTGTGTTGTCTCTTCTTGTTCAAATTAGACGGCCTTGAAGTATTATTCTTCACTCTGGCGTCATATTTACTCGTATACATAATTTTTTAATTACTTTACATGCGTGGAGATTAGTAATCACGTTTTGTCGGATATGATGTTCCAAAAATCAATTTCTAGTCGACAGTATTTGTTGCGTTGTTTAGTTCACATTTGAACAACAATTCGCATTTCAGAAAACGCTTGTTACCTGTCTTTTCTATCAAAAGGAACCAGTCAGCTTAACCATTCGTATGTGATAAGAATTTATTTCCGACTTCAAATGATCCCAGAAGCTTCTTTATGATTGTTTTTCCTTCTGAGGATTTCAAATAACGTGCAGGAGGAGGGGCCAAGAAAAAATAGCAGGTGTTATTTCTTAGACTTAAACCACAGATGGCGCAGTTCGTTTCAATTGGACCAATTGGAATGCTATGAAAAATTTTGAACTTTTGTCTTGTTTTCAAACCTGGTCCAGTCACCATTTGCCATTGGGTTTAGACTTACGGCGCTAACATTTGAGTGCTTGGCTGGCAAAACTAGCCTGACCAAGTGGTGGTTATTTTAACGGCTGCTGCATTTCTTAGATCTTATGACGAATAAAAAACTTCGAATTAAGTGAATGCTAATAAGTAACATGAAAACATCCAAGTTTCAAACCAATACACACTCTTTCAATTCATCTCTTAATCTCTCTGCTGTTTGCAATTCTATTCATATTCTGGTATGGTGTATGATCCCGAAGTCAACTATCGGGCTACAAATGGCGGACACTGAATGTAAAGACCTATAGTATCATGGGGATTTAGACTTGGCTGACAGACATTCCATCCTTCTGATGAAGGTCAGAATGTCTTTAGCATTGCAGCGTTTCGTTGTCCTCAAATCAGAGTCGGCACGCGGTGACTTTATTAAGTACAAACTGGCCTGGAAGGCATTTCAGCAACTTTTTGATGCTCTCCTTGTTAAGTTCGAGTATTTATTTTTAACACAAGATCAATTATTTTGATTGTCCGGTAAATCGCTCAAGTGGGCTATTCTTACGGAGCTGGTTTTTCCATTAATTGATCAGACCTGTGGCCGTAGTAGATTCGGCTTCCATAGAGTATTGCGGAGTTAAAGTTAATGGTGAATATTATCTTGAAATACATCGATCTTTTTTAAGGATTTGACAGAACTAAAACCCAAAATCTAGACAAGCATTGACCACTCACTGAGTTCCCTAAAAAGGTTCATTCAAGTTTTATTTAATAGTCTTACGATTTGATAGTTGTTGCAACATCAATTTACTACTTATTTTTGATGGAGTTTGAAACCTTCACTTTTTACAACTTTGGAAAAAAAAAGATTCAAATCGGACCAATTTTAATGTCTTTGAATTCGCACTCTCCAACCTTGATTATAAGCAGCAGCATCATCAAATTGGATAATGCCAATCCTTCATCCTGGCGTAAGTTTGTTTCTCCGAAGTCAGTGAAAGGAAATGAATTTTATACGCTTCATAAAAAAATCAAACGATATGAAGCTTTTTGAGAAGAACCATTATAGGTAGACACTTGCATGCATAGAACGATGAAGTTCAATCTCCTCGTCCTCTATATTCGTGCAGATCTAGATGCTAATGTACCACCGTTTTAGTGTGATAAGTAGCACGAAGTGCTTTCTAAACTTATTTTATGTGCACTTTTGATTTAATAGTATTTTACAATATTTTTCTTCATAAGAGTCGTTGTCATTAAACCATTGCCGAACTAGGGTGACGGTTAAAATTGACCATAAGATCACTTGAATGATCTGCCACCGGTTGTAGAGCACAGCTCCAGTTTCTGCCTATAGGCATTAGGAGAAAAGACAGCTTACAGCTTTCAAGCCATTTTATTTAATTGAATATTAAAAAAAGTATTAAAATTTATGTACGAACACGTGCTTGTTTTATTACCAACTGCAGCTGGTGTACGTACGCTTTGGAAGAAAGTTCGTGCAAATTGCTTTTGAGGAAATGTAAATATGCTGCAACATTCGTAGAGTTATCTTCCTAGTTGCGACATACATTTGACTCACCATACATAGGAATTTTGAAGGTTCTTATTACGAACTGAACCCGTCCTTTAATCTTCAAGGACCTGAGTTTATAATTCTAAATCAGATGCCAACTATGCCCCCAAAGATAAATTTTAATTGAACATTTGAAACGTCGAAGATACCTTCGTAAAATAAGGTGTCCTAACAACCATTCTCTATTCAATTCTCTGCCCGTTCGGGACTTTTTGCTGTAAAACTCTTTTAAATAGCGTCCATTACTCAAGTTTTTCGTAGACAGATTATTACCTCAAGCTGTTGAAATGTTTTGGTATTCAGTCCATTTGTTGAATTCTCAAAATAACCAAACAACTTGTACTCTTCCCTGCAGACCATGGCTCATTCATTAAACGAATTCAATGCTTTGTTGCCACCAAGGAAACGCCAAGGCGATCCCTTCGCGTCTATTACTCTTACTCAACGAAATATACGACCGCATAATACCGCCTACTTCTAAAACGCCTCTCGTATTTCAACACAATCTCGTGTGGAACGCGTACACATGAGCCAAAACAAACCGTAGCTCCATACATCATACTTCATTTTTGGCTTCATTCACCTCTCCAAAAGCACGTAATTAAGTCATAAAATAGGGCTAAATTAGTATAATTGAAGTTCTGTTCCCCGCCATCTGCAAATCAACTTACATAATATCCCCACACGCATGCTGCGCAAGCTGAATCCCTGCTGCCCGTGGAACCAGTAAATCGTCTGCGGTTCCATCACAACCACATGCAGTAATTACGCGAGAGAGATACTCGTCGTACCTGCTGGATGTGCGGTTTTTATAGATTAAAAAAAGGTAAAATAAATGAAAAACCAGAACAAAAAAACAAAAAATCGCCTAAGGCTAGCTAAATCGTTGGATAAGTACGAAGTACCCGCACTCGTAAAGTATCGCAACGAACCTGCTCCGATACGTTGGCTCCGATGATGCTAAGTACCAATTCTAATGAATTTTTTTTTCCTGTGTTTCTTTTCTGCAGGAAGCAATGCTATCCTGGTGTTTTATTCGGGGATCTAGTTTAGTTGTTGCTGTTGATATTTGATTTCTATGTACACGTGCAGGTATCTCAATCGGTTGCGAGATAAGCATTTCCGGACTAGATTCCAAAGAAGCGTACGCGTTGTGCGAGGGATTTCTCTAACGAATCCACATAAACACACGGTGCACCGCAGAACTTCTTGTGCGTCTAACCACATGGCATAGTGCACAAAAGTCCACTATTTGATGGCCAAAACAAATAGACAAGAACTGTAAGTATCGCCCGCGGTGCAACCAACACACAGCAGGTCCGTTGTGCAAATATAGAAGACGTGGTGCTGCTGCGATGCAACTCCACGACAGTGTGGTGCTGAAAGAAAGATTTTGATTTTGAATTTTGCAGGGTGCATTTTTTTCGAGGGGTAAAACTGTCAAACTGGTACACTGTTTGTGAGAACACTTTGGAAAATTATGCTTGAAAACTGTGGAAATATTGTTCCCAAAATTTGTACTGACTTTATAGAACACCACATTCAATTTTCGGCGTTCCTGCTGAGCACCATAACGAGCATACGTACTGCGAATACCCTAAAGGCCATCTCTCTAGAGGTGAGTGCGATCGAGGAACGGGCTTCTGCCTGTCTACTCTTTGGACGATTTTGAAGAAATATCTTGTTCTTTAACTGCAAGTAAGGTCGAATGAGAACCGATCAATTACCTTCAGTCAGGAGGCTCATATTTCTGGCTTAATGGATATTCTGAAAGACTATAATTTTGGAATGTGCACAATCCCTACGAGTACCTCGCGACCATATAATATCCCGAAAGTCCTCCTGTTTCTTGGGGTTTGAATGAAGAAGACTTGATTTTCGAATCTGAAGATGGGCTCAACATTTCCACCAATTACAATTGTGTAAGAGACAATGGTTTCTGCCGGACGGCATGCCATACCACGGGAACAATCATCACATCATGAAAACCTCGGGAGCTAATCATCTATATGTATAAGTTGACCTATCGATTGGCTATCTTTGTAGGTCATGTGATCCGATTACTTTGGACTCCTGCCAAGTTATAAGAATTACAGATCACGTCCAAGAAGCCAATATTCGACGCGTTATTGCCAAAGTAAAGCCTAGATTGCAGGAAAAGGTGTTGTGAAATTGGAACGATAGCAGTAACCATAAGCCCAACATTGTTTTCAAACACTTAACACAATAAAATCCGTACGACAGCAAAGCTAAAATGTTTGAAAGTTCAATAACTCTCCTGTGTCTTATTTTAAATGAAGTTAAACAAACGCTTTCGATTCCTTTATGTTTTATTGCTTTCATTTCATGAGGTCTCAAGCTGTAGTTTACAACTGTTCTCGATGGCTCAATCCGTTCGTATAGCCCAATCAGGAAGCGATAAACTTTGTGGAAGAAAGCCTTTTTGAGCGCACAACAGAAACGTGCACAAATATTTAATATCATCGACATTTGCATGATCGGGATTGAGGTACCATTCGTTTGCTTACTGAGCTGCTAAAACTTTTTTAAAAATTGGACAAGAGAACATGTTTAATGTAAACGCATTTTGTTGATTGTTCATACCAAGCAATACTGTATCTGAGACCGGACAACATTTAGAAGAAAGAATTTTTATCACATAGACTCAAAGCGAATCATGATAGATTTTTTTTTATTTCTTCTTAAGTTTCTCCACAGCAACTTTTATTTAACAAAAGGAAATACATAATCACTTTATATTTCCAAACTGATAAACTTCTGCAATTTACCACGACTTTGACGAGATTAAAATTATACTATTCGAATAATGTGGAAATTTGGTCTCCTAAATTAATTCATTCGTTGAGTTGAAAGTTAACTCTTATGCAAAACTCAACTTTTAGATATCCAAGATAAAAAAAAACACACAATATTTATTCAGGTGTGCCGCAAAGTGGCCACCTTGAACCTGTGCTATTTAATTAGTTCGTTACCAATTTATGTGAAATCCTGGTTTTGATGATGCAAACATTTATTTTATTGTGGAAAATCCATTTCAGGGTAATTTGCTTCTAACAATTTGATTACGAACCCATTCGAATATGAAGCTTCTAAGAGAAGTGTCGAGCAAGATTTTGAAGCTTTGTTTGAATGTTATCATCAAGGAACATGTTCGTGCGAAAGAACCTGAACCAAAACACTTTCCTCAATACCTTTTTTTTTGTTTTTTTGTTTTTACTAATCAGTAAATTAATCTTATGTCGATTTACAATGGAATTTTTATCGGCTAAGGGAGCAACGTGACATTAAAGCTCATACTACAAATCCAATAAGTTCTCTCGGGAGAAAATTATAACCTTTAATAATTTATTATTGATTATACAAAGAATGAAAATAATTGGCGAATAATTATATGCTTTTTAAAGGCTCAAATGGAAGGCTGTGTGAGGACTAGTATTTATATCAAATCCTGTTTGGTACGCAATATTTACTCCAAAGAGTATGGCAAAAAACTTGTATGCACCCACAATAAAATACTAAATTATTTTATAGGTCTTGAAGCATGGAAAGTCTCACAACATAATTGTTCTTTCCCAGCAAAAGTCTTTGATTCCATGCTCGACTCTTGGTCCTCTTTTCATTCTGACTATCTGGTAACAAATCATAACTTTATATTACCTATTGTAAAGCAGTCGTGTCGGTTACCGTCATAAACGAGTATCAATTATTGACTCTAGGGGTCTGTTACAATGTCGTCATTTCGCGAAACTTACTCATTGCACAGATTCCTAATAAATTTACTTAAACGAGTTATGGTGAATTTATGATGGACTGGACACAGAAATGGAAAGGGACTTAAAATCGATCGGACTTTAGAGATCCTTAAATGTTACTCGAATGCTAGCAGGAGGATCGTTTTTCGTGAATGAAAATTCAACTGGAGTTTACGCATGGAACCATGTTACCGTGAAATCTCCATTGGCCACATTTTGGACAAAAACACACCTGGCCATGGCTCTCAAAATACTGCATCACCTGGCGTACGTTGGTATGAAGCAGGCTCTCATCAGCATTTTTCATCAGTCTCAAGATTGAGTGGCCTGATTCCTCTAAATATATTTTTATTGAACAGGTGAATTCATAGGAAAAAATTTAAAAGGGTTTTTGAAAACACCAACACAAACTGATGCCATGTTTGAAGCATTCTCTTTGAAATTCGAAATTTTTATTGGAAAGAAACAAGCCAAAAAACTTATTATTTTACTAGTAACTGGTGATACTAATGGGTTCCAATTTGAAATATGTTGCACCGGTGCCATTCACTTTAGGGCCAGTTTTACAGAGGCTATGTGAAATAATCTTGTGTTCGCTTTTGGTGTGGATTGGGTCGGAAAATGTCACATTTAAGAGGACATGAACAAAAAAAGGCAAAGATACTTTCCGCTAGACTTCGACTTCGTTTTTGACGATGCAGCAAAATACCCTATGAAACAATTTTTGAAAGTAGTACTAGTGCTAACCCAAGTTTCGAAATACTGCATCAAATAAATGTTGCTTCAACGGACTGTGAATACCCGAAAAGCTGAATAGAAAGACGTTCTCGTACCTGAAGGTTTGCTTGCCTGCTATAAGTGAGTTCAGCAAACGCTTTTCGACTTTCGATTTTTCAATTTACTATATATATGCACGTTGTGAAATGTTTCCTTCTCAGAAGGTCAATTATTCATTAAGAAAATATTGGTAAACGATTCTTAACCATTCCCGCATCCGCTAAAAGACACAACAAAAAGTGCATCAAAATCGGTCCACCCGTTCAAGAAGTTCAGTGCCATACGCACGTTTTTACATTGACCTCTCGGTTAAACCTTTTCTTGCTACACAAACTATCCATATCTGGGTTCAATGTCTCGGCAAAAGTCTAAATGTACCTTCATTGAATGCCTTGAATACCTTTAAATACCCTACACGAGTATTAAAAGATTTTCCCTTTCACTCAAGTGCAGAGGAATTCCATCGATCTGCACGGCAGATGGATCCGTATCGTTCCCCATGCTCCTATTTTCCTTTCGAGCCAATCTGCACGCATAACTCTCAGCCAAGTATAATGAGAGGAAATTTTATCCCATACCTTAAGATATCGATCGACTTCAGGTCCTTTTTATGCTTTACTGGATGTCTATCTACACAACCAAGTCGTAGGAATAAATGTACGAGTATCTTAGATGTGAATATGTTCTTCTCAGGAGTAGTGTCCATCTATTGAATAGTGTCTCTATCTCATCTTTTAACGAGTCGTGTATCTAATTAAAATACCATTCCACACCGAAAATAAAAAAGTACTCTCCCTTG
Organism: Orthonevra nobilis; assembly: GCA_963555765.1. NCBI lineage: Eukaryota > Metazoa > Arthropoda > Insecta > Diptera > Syrphidae > Orthonevra > Orthonevra nobilis. Next base: position 12,540,911 of record OY743225.1, read on the forward strand.
TATTCCCTTATCGGCTGAGATATGAGCATATCTTTTGTTGCCCTAAGGATGTCACTCGAAGTATATAATTTCCATAATCATCAAATCACCGACTTAGCAAAAAAAGGCTCAAAAAGGAGATAAAGATCTTTATTCTATCGAAATTGATTGATTACGATATCGGCAACGAGATGGCGCACTTGCGAATATTAATTTAAATATCGGCTGATGGGTTTTTAAGAGGAGGAGCTGCATGTTGGCCTCGATTGGATCCTTTAAGCGATCTAAGATAAGAAATGATGTCGACAGGAAAATAAATTGGATTAGGGTGGGTCCTAAATTGTTGCGCTTCATCGTTAAAAAATTAATAAAAGCGATTTAGGCCGCTGGGTTGAGTTAACTGAATTATAGACCAATATTGATGATGATGGGGCTATTGTCTAGGGCTAGTCAATGCGTTTTAGTGGATTTATTATAGTTACATACCTTTTTAAATTTGCTGGTTAATCTGGAAAAGAAATTGGAAAGGTTAGATAAATGCTTGTTAGATTAATAGGCAAATAATGTTTCTAATGAAAGTCAAATTAAATCGGTCTTGAAGTCTTCTTAGTCTGGTATAACTCGTTTTTTTCTGTCGAATCAGAAATTGGACGAATATTTTTTATACTTTTGGCATTGGTAGCTTCGACTTGTTTGCTCAAAATTAAACCCCCAAAATTATGCTTATTTTGCGATCATTTTCTATTGGAAGATCGGGATAACAACTACTAGAATTGTTTGAAACAAAGGTTGGGCTATCATGGCAATAAAAAGACACTGTTCGAAATTCTTAATTGATTATTATATTATAAAGAAGTGTACGAGGTTTGTTAAAAAAAGGCGACTGTTCAAATTTTGAAGGCATTCGATTCGTTTTTATGTAATCACACTATTTCTCGACATGGGTTTGTTTTTGACAGCTGAGTTTGACGTGTTTTTGTGTACTTGGCGATTTTTTTTTATCGAAAAAAATTATCAATTAAATCTTAGTGGTTCAAGCTCTGAACAGAAGAGAGAGAAGATTCTTAGGACAATGCCCTCCCTAGATGATGAAATCATTGAAGAAGTTGCAAAGGTTATCTTCATATCAGTTGGGTCATGCCATGCGGTTTTTTTTTAACATTAAAAATTGCTAAATTTTTATCTTAAGAATTGTCGCACGAACATTATTATATCAGAGTGCAATTATGTACTTTGAAGGGCAAAATAGATATTGATGCATAAATAAATTTTTTCTTGAGAAAAGTAAAAAAGTCGATGCTAATAACATTAGCCCAGCTGAGTAGTCTGGATTCAGATCACATCATAACACGGTCAGTCAGATTCATCGTAAAACAAAACACATAAAAATAAATTTTGAAAAAGGCGAAAGCACTGGCGTGATACTTTTCGAAGTCAAAAAAAACATTTGACACCGCGTGGCACAATGGGCTCTTGCATAAAATCGTTATACTGAACTTTCCAAACTATTTGATAAAAATCACTCAATCCTGTCTTAGTAGAAGAACGTTTAAGGTCAAGGCAGCAAAGAGACTGTTCCGCAGCAGTCAACTCGATGCTAAGGTAAAGGCGATCTGCTACACGGACCTCATTCGGCCTGTCGTTACCTATGGATGTCCCGTTTGGTTCAACATGGGAACAAGCTTAATGGAAAAGATTCGTTGTCTCCACTTATTTATAACTCCAGCGTCTGAGTACAAAAAATTCTATAGTAACGAGGTCTTGTACAATGGGGCCAACCTGATTAGAGTGGATAACTTTCTGATAAAATTTATTCGAAGTCACATTGCAAGAGCAATGATTTCGAAGACCAACTTGATCTATGGGGCTTTTTACCTCAACGATATGCACCATGAGACAGTGCGCCTAAACGGCCTTTTTTTCCCTTAAAGCATTTCTCTATCTCGATAGAAAAGGTCTGGTCCAGGATAGTTTATCGGTGCCGTTAATCTTCCACGTTGGTCGAAAAGCTGTGGACGGGCGATTCAACTACGACCAAGACGTCGCAAGTAGCTCACCGGCGACTGTCAGGCTTAGTAGGGCGGTATTAGACTGCGACAGAGCGGATGTCGAAAGGCAACATAAACAGATTTTGGTGGTTGGACGAAGACTAGAACTTTAGTCGTCTTTTAGTAATTTTGAGTGCCCTTAAGGCAATTTGATAGCATGTCCTGTCAGCCTTGACCGGTATTGTTAGGAATTTTTAATGTTAATTTAAGATAGGTTAAAGAAATATTGTTATTTAAATTTAGAAAATAAATATAAGTCGTAAAACATAGTTTAAATTGTTAGGTTTATCTTAGAATGCCCGTACAGGGCCAGTGAGTTAGTTATAAAAAGATAAGTTAATTAAGCTAGCTTTAAGCGTTTTTATCTAGCATGTAAGTTAAATGAATTGAATAAATAAAAATGCCTTGAATCAAATTGAATTCAAGTCGGTGGCCGTTGGACTTCAGTTCCTGATGCAATATATCTTGTAAGTGACTAATCTGAGTCAAGGCCGAGACTCACTTGCTTGGATCTTTCGCGTAATCGGGTCGCACTTTCGGCAACGACTGCGACATTGAGTGCACAGTACAAGACTGGAATTTGTTTCGCTACCAATCAGTAAACCAGTTAACCAGCTGAAGTTAGTGCTTGACTTCAAGAAAAATAGTATTTTCCAAAATTTCCAATGCAAATACATATATCTGCAATTTTTCCTTATTTTCAACAAAGCGCAATTCGATTCAATTTTTTCCTCGAAAATATAATAGAGAGTTTCTATATCTTCTTTCAGCGCATTATTGCTGTCAAATTCAAAATAGCCCTATAGTAAACATAAGTAGACATAAGAGGGTAATGGATTCAGCCCACCTTTAAAACCTTTGTAAAAAGTGAAAGGGAAATTTCTTTGGGATATTACAATGAATCAAAGCTTGGCGACTGTGAATCTTTCGGAAGCCGGAAAGGCTTGTCATGTTCGGCAATAAAAATGATCCCAAAAGTCTTTTCTCGTGATCTGTGCTATTTTTATGTTATCTGCATTTTTTGCACACAGGGTGCAGATTGGCTTGAAGCCGAACAGCCGCAGAATCTCTTAAACGATTGCCCATAACTCTCTGATCATTATAACAGAGCAAAAGTTGTGCACTTCATTTAAGGTCTTTAAATTTGTTTTATATTGAAAACGCAAGTCAAAAGCTTAACATAAGTACAAGTTCGGTTTGTGACCGTTTAACTGAGATCGACTTATTCCAAAGTTATAAAATTTGCGTCTTACATTGGAACGTCAGGGGACATAGTTGGCTAAGTGCATGCCCTTCAATGGGATTAATTGATAAGTTGCAGCTTCGAATCCTAATGGAAGTCTTGAACTAGCCAATGGAATCAAATTAATTCCGGCATCACTGGAATAGTCGACCAGCGGAAGTACTCTGACTTGGTGTGTGAATCACCTTGGCATGTTAAGTTCTTTGTAACCGTTCCAACAATGATTTGAAAGCATAACACCGACAGCACAGAGATGACGTAGTCCACCAATAGGAAAAGATATTTCCTATGAGGGCGAATAAAATTCTGCGCATTCAGTGAATACAAAAAAATCGATACCAAAAATTCTATGGGCAACAATTCCAGCCCAATCATATCTGAGTTTCATGTCACTGAACAAAGCTTCCACTGCGATCCTCATCCTTTGTTATCTCTCATTATTTTCGGAGACCCAAAAACTTTTAAAATACGAAACCATATCTCTGGGAAGTTTAAAAACTAGGCTCAAATAAATACTGTGATACAAAAAAAGACTCGAACATGTTGATCCACGATATCAGTGATCATACAAGTTCTACAACAATCATACAAAACCACATCAGAAGTCTGCGAAGTAGTTCTTTATGCTCTGAAAACCGCAGATAGGCGTTGTTTTATTGCTCATAGCAATTGGATTAACAATCTTCATCTTATGTTAATAAAATAATGTTTTCTGATTTGCTAACGATCCACAACCGTTGCATCTTTCAGCATGTCTCATAAGACAACCACAGATCATTCATGCAAACAGATTTGTGTAACTACTTAGGAATTATCCTTTCATGGCAAGATACGAGAAAATTAATACTTTGTTTTTTTTTTTCGAAAACAAGTCCAGCCGGTTTATCACTCTTAAATCAAATCATTATAATATGACAGTATTCGACTTCCAACTATTCATGCGGACTTGGCGAAATTCTTCCATCATCTTAAATCCATTACTCACGAACGGCAACAAATTCCATTGCACCGGCACCAGCACCAGCACCAGCATCAGCAACAGCGTCGCGTCGGTGGTAGGTAGCCAGAAGGCAAATACTATAAATTTGTTCTCATAATTGCATTTGGGGAACCTCTGCCAGCCACCAACCCACCTCACCCATTGAGACACATTCAGGTTTGGTTTAGCTTTGGAGCTATTCACTTGACGAATCGAGGCATAATTTTCTTCGGTTCTAAAGCTATTCGTTCCATGTAAAAAATCAACCTACATCGGAGTATCTTTCGTACCTATCTAAGTCGCCCGCCCATTTGCGGCTTCTATGCCATCGAAGACTGCGCGCGCGCGAGCTCAGATACTCGTATTCCAGTCCATTTGAATCGCGCGCTAAACAATGAGAGGCGCTGCAGATGAAACCATAGATACAGATGGAAAGCCTCCGAACAATCGAAATGCGCTTTCGTTTAACAACTAAGCTTCGTTTAATTTTGCAATTACTTATATTTTACGTTACGTTAAATGACGCGCATTCGTGAATCTTTGTATCTGTGAGCACACGTTCTAGTAAACTAGACCCATATCTCAATGCGATTATCATTTAGCGTTGCTGGTGGTGGTGGTAATGATTTTATGGGTTGCAGCTTTTAAGTGCAGACAAAACCATAGATGTGAAGGGAATCAGCCGATGTAGGTTAGGTTAGGATAAGGGGATGGGAAGAGATGTAGACATAGTGTAACAAGTGAAAAGTTTTGTGGGTTTCTGTGTGGTTAACTGTTGTTCTTAAAGAGCGCAATAAAAATCGACAGGAAATTGGAGGAGACGCGCGCATGTTGCCGCTTACATAAATTCACCCGAGGAGAACTAAGCAAAACATCGATGGCAAGTAAGGATAGCCAAAACGAAGGAAGGCAGCATCCGCTGTAGTATGGATGAGCTGCGGTCAGCAGTTAGGCATTTATTGGCATTCTAGGTTAGAAGGGGTTAGAGTTACAGATACAAACCGGCGCATGTCAAGATGCATTTAAAAGCGCAATTACTTGGAATGGTACTCGAAATGAGACATGGAACGGACATGTTATACATGCTGAATATTCCAAAAATATAGTTTCATTTCACTCATAAACTATAAAGATGGTTGAACGAAAAGACATTATTGTGTTGGAAGATGACGACGGAATGATAATATTGAATTTCGTGAAAACCCTAAGGGATTGCTTAGCAGGCCTTTGGTTTAAAACTAAATCTTGCATGTTAGGTATGCGGCAGTTAAATGTTTGAAAGGATTTCCGGCTTTTATAGCTAATGAACTGCTTGAATGATCCTTAGCAGTTGCAGCAATTGCCGTTTTGCTATTGCGACAGGCACTCTCGACAACACAATAGAGCCTTAAGGTTGTTGAAAACTCTTGTAAGTCTGATTTAATGGAATGAACTGATTGGAGTTTGTAACACATGTTTTTTTTTGTATGCCAGAATTAGAGTTTAGTTATTTCCGGAGTGATGTCAAACAAATATTTAACATTAGCGCTTAGACGTCTTTGCCTAGCTTTTCAGCCAACTGTTCACTTTACCACAAGTATATCGCTATTAAGTGACGTTCGGCAAGGCTTTGTACATTTTTCGATTTGAGCCAGTTTTCGGATGGAATGATTTTGATTAAATGTGAACCATAAGGGGGAGACCATTCTTGGCAGCCATAGTTAATAAGCGAGCTGACGAAGTTTAAATAAAGAAATGTCTCTAAGAATTGTGATAAGAGGACTCTTTCTAAGGTACTATGGAAAGATCAATGTGGATCTGGGATCTCTATTGCATGGAAATGCTAGAAAACACTCTGGTAATACATATTTCTTGTAGAAGATCTACAGGCTACTGCAAAAGGCAAATATAGATTAAGGGAAAGTGCAGACAGTCGTAGACAATGGTTTTGAAGAGCAGAACAGAGAGGCACCATCGGTATTTTTTTGTTTGCGTCAGGAGGAGATATGTCCGAATTTAAATTGGCTACCAAAAGTTGACTTTAAATTCTAATTAACTGATGCAACTTATCGAGGCTGGAAAGCAGGTGGAGCTGCATTCAATGAAGATATTTATTAATTCTCATTTTCTGATGTATTGTTTTTGTAAAATCTCAAATGATAGCCCCTTGCAAGAATATATTTCAAATCTTTCTGATCTTTCCTCCTTCTAGGATTTTCGCACATTTTATTGCTACCTTTGACTACTGTAAGACGCACTTTGATGCGTATGCAGATGCAAGTTGATGATATCTCTGTCCTAAAAATAATCCTATAATAGATACAAACACAAAGTACGACTATTTATGCCTTAACCAACCGGTGATGGTTGAGTATACGCTTTGTCCGGTGGCGCAGTTAATGTCACTTGTGTCGCTGTGATGGACAGCCATCGATTTGTGAAGTTGAACTTCTGAAAGACCAATGGATATAAATGCTCGGTTAGCAAGAAAAAAACAGCGGAAAATTGTCAATCAATGTTCTGATGTCGAAGCTGCGATGCAGAGTTTACTGTCGAGTTTGTCGATGCCGATGATTGCTATTTTCGCATTTGAAGGACAACAGTCCAATTTGCATTTGACGATCGTAATGGAGGGTAAGGAAATAAAAATAAGAAAGACTTTGCTCAAGGTGATTAGGGGGAATTTTGTTCAGTCTTCTAGTCCAGGAAAATTTAATTGAGTGCTGTAGCTATTTTTTGTTTTTGTAGTTTCCATTATTTTTTCATTTCATGTACACCTGTTCGTTTGACTACTCGTCACAATATCTTTACGAGCAAGAAATGCTACCAATATAACCAATATAAACATAATCCTAAGACTCAAAGTATTAATAATTTACTGCAAAGATTTTTCAATGCCTTCCACCATCAACATCGCAATTCTATTTATAACCACGAAGGTCACCATGGACCGCAATTTACGTCATCTACTCCATAAATTCTTTGAATACCCTCATGTGCCTTATCGATCGTTTAAACCTCCATTCAAACCAATCCCGCCTGATTTCTGATTCTACGAACCTATTTCGCATATATTGCCATCACTGTCAAGGCCCATAAAAATCAACGAGATTGCCAACGATGTCGTCTGCAGATTATCGAATGTCCCATTCGCAAATTGATTGCCATTCTAAATATAGAACCGCTCCATTCATCTCATTTCAATCTCAAATAAAACATTGTCCAACGCATTTGGCATATAATTATGAGCCCACATCGACAAATTACGAACGCATCTACTTCGTTCGAGCGCGCATCATCGCACGGAACAAAGAAAATGGAAAACATTTTATTGGAAATCATACATGCATTCCGCTGCTCGAACCAAATCGAATCGAATTCTAAAAAAAATTGATCCCCTACTCAGATGGTCATTGTCAAGGCTGTAACATAAATCAAAACAAAACTCAACTGCGACGCACATTGCAATAAATTTGAAATTAAAATTTCATATTTTTTCTGATGTCCAAGCGGCGGCACAGAGAAGATTATCCGCAATGGACAGTAACAATTGTTGATGTTGTTACTCGTGCATGCAATAAACTTGACTTCGAGCCTGTATGCAAACCGAAAGCGAACGAATGAAAGGAAAATGTTAATGGTATATGACATTACGATTATTTAAAGAGAATGTGTCTTTTTATATTCATATTTTGTTTTTCTTTCATCTTCATTGTTAGGTTAGTCGGTGTATATAAGAATTTACGCAGTAGCTGCGTAAAGGACACCGTAACTGTATGCATGACTTGTACGCATACTATAAAATTTTGTTTTCATTTGCAGAGACGACAGCTTAGAAGAATAATGATGTTGCTATGAATTTTCTTTGAGATTAATCAGTGAGCAACAGCTTCCGCATTTATAGCTTTTAAAAACACTTATTTATGTTTTTCGTTTTACTCGTTTCGGCTGTTTGTTTTCTTGTTATTTTTCATAGTTTTCACCACTGTTTTGCCAGACTTTAATGGGTCACGGTTTGTTGTGTGAGTGAAACCTAAATCCGCAGGCGATAATTATATTCAGCCAGTTAGTATATTTAACGTGACTAATTTGGTCGATTTTATGAAATGAAACTGAATTCCCAGCTTCCTTTACGGAAAGTGGGCTATATATAAATAAGATATCTGGCACAGCTTTCATTTTTACTGGTTTGGGTTTTGATGTGTCTTTTTAAGGATTTTATTGCCAAAAAGAAATTGGTTTTCGATTTAAACGTAAAAAGTTCGCACACCAACTCTTTTGATTTTTATAGTTGCAAAGTGTTGTTTTGCTTTTGTGTTGCGACAACTGCTGTTTATTCTACAGTCATTCGGGCTTAACATGCAACAACACCTTTTCCTGCATCGACATCATTCATTTCGCAGGTAATTAATCACGATAAAATCAATAACATTTATAAATAGCTGACTCAACACAATACACACGCTTTAATATCTTGCGTCTGCACCATAAACCATGATAACAATCGAACAAAAGCCATCGTCAACACCTCATGCAAAATATAATCCGTCTTTTCTCTGCTTTGACGCAACACAAACCACTCGCGTAAGCAGGCGAGACGAATTTGCAAATGTGCGGTAATCCAATTTAATCACATTCTTATGTAGCTGCCATCAGTGAACACACGGTTACTTTGAATGAAGTTTAAACTAATTACGTTATGTGAGCCGAGACAACAGGGTATGTTATGGATACCATTTGTAGTCTGCATACAGAGGCTGACGAACGCTCTCTATGATACATCTTGCAGCGGCGCGGAGCGGTTTTGTCGAGGATAATGTTACACAAATTGATCGATAAGTAGCAGTACATGACTTTAAGCAGTCAAGGTTGCACCGCAGTGGCTGGATAAGCTAGGTGCTAGCTCTGAATCGGTTCATTATAAATTTACAGCAATCAATTTTCCAAAATCTCAGTGTGTGGCAATTGATGGATACAGCTGGTGAGGCTTGAAAGCGGCTACACAATTGCTTTGGTGTAATTGACTGATTTGACACGTTCATAAGGAGAATTGAATGCAGAATATATCATATTTTGTACAAGAATCTGAACTGAAGTGTGTCACTTCAAGAAATTGCTATATTTTGTTCTAGAGCATCAATAGTTTGCCTAATGACCTTTGGGATACCAAGGTTCTCAACACCTGAAGATATTATCATGGTATTCTAAGATCTTTAACTCCATGTTAATTATCTGAATCTAATTAATTGACACCAAATAAAGTGTTGATGAATTCCAAAAAAGCCTCGTCTTGTTTTTTCCTCAAAACCGATTCTCTGATTCTGTTTTTCTTTTCCACAAGGCATCTTATCTTTGTTTACAGCCTCACATCAGAACCACTTGTCTTTCCGGCTTTATATAAAACCTACCCAACACGTCTTCTATTTGTATCTGCAAGTACTTCCTTAATAATCCGACAGCTGAAGAATTAGCCTCTTCTGGAGAAAACCAACAATCAAAAACACTTGTCTCTGTAAATGGATGCTGAAAATGTCAACAGTGATCTTGAGCTGCGATTACAATGAGTACCGATGTCAAAGTTTTACAAAAATAACAGTCCAGCGACACGTGTCATAGTTGCAGAAAATTACCGTCGTACTTTACTTACAAATGGGTTAATCCCTTTCAGGAAAAAACGAAACAAAATAAACACAAACAACACTTTAACTCGAAGCGGGAATATAGCAAGCTAACAGCGCCGGCCGCCTTCGACCCGCATTCATTGATACCATAATTGACACGACATGCTCTTTGCAAGAGTGCTGTGAGCACCATATCCCCCAACCCTCGAGTGCAAAAAAATACCGTTTTGCAAACAAGTGTACACGTATGTATTAGTGTGCATAAAGATATTTAATTTACCGCTTTTCAACGATGGTGATGGTGGCTCCTGCGGCATGCGGCTTCGGACATATGCAGAATAACATAAATCAACATTAGGTGGATGCTTCTCCAAACACACCACCGCTGCTGCCTCCATATCTAACCATTCCCGAGGAGGGGTCTCCCAGTCAGGTTCACGGCAAATATTCCAGTATCTATCTTCGATATACAAACATGTATGTGTGTCAGTCAGATGCTTAGGCATGGTGTTGGCGGCGGCAGTGCGTCTTTGTTTTCATTTGTTTTTGTGTCCTATTTTGCGAACAAAATAGATACGCGGATGCATTTCGATCCAGACCCGAATGAGGGAAAATTATGTGTTCACTTTGTCATGGATGAGAAATTTCCCGTGAACTGTATTGGACTCTACTGAACCCGTAACAAATTTAAAACTGATCCATCACAAAAGAGTGTGTGAAAGCTAAGATTTTTATCTGCATGCACTCTGACTGAATCCCACAATGTATCGGATGAATTCCACTTGAAAAAAAAATTAATAAACACTTTAACCCACATTCTGACAACTAAGATCGCCACGAGATCGTATTGGAATCGTGTAAATATGATTTCTATCTCATTTGAATCTAAACTGTGCCAATGGATTTCAATTCGATACTTCAATGTGACAGCGGCAATGGAGATACGTCCACAAGTGGCGTAACAAGTGTGTCAAGCCTGGTGGGCTCATTAATTACCTCATGCCCCCATAATTCCACATGTGTTTTGTCATCGCCGTCGTAGTTGTCGGCATGACAGTTTGGATTCCATTTTAATGTCACACGATGGTTGTTTGCTTAATTATTATTTGTAAAAGATTGACGGTTTTTATAAACGTTAATGACCTTTCGGATTGAATTAACACATGCGCTGAAATAGCTAATGAGTTTGGTGTTTGCACTTTTTACGAAACCGCTACATTAGAGTAAAGAGTGAATATTTGTTCTGTATTTTTTCACATTTGACGTATATCTTACCGTGTCTGGAAAGTCACATAAGCGGTTTTATTTGGATTTCACACTCACCTGCAAAAAAAAAGAGGAAAAAACGTTTAAATAGTATGCAAAAAAAAAACTATAAACAAGAAAAAAAAGTGATTGAAATAAATATCGTGTAACAAGTGTCCCAGAGCGGTGTGAGTTTGTTAACGAGTTGTGGACCTTTGGCTTCATCTAATGTCCTTATAGATATAATCGTTGGTGCGTGTGTCAATTGACTCAACCAATTTTATTGATATTCGGAGAACATTTTCATATCGTTAAAATGTGTCTAACAAAAAATGTATTTCTCATATGTGCATTTTAGTTTTGCCTGGTTGAGAAGATAATTTTAGTATCTTCTGAATTAAGACAATTAAAAAAAACGTGTATTTCAAAAGTCCAAAAAACTAGTCCAGTAAGAGGGTATGCTAGTCTAGAAATTTAAAAAAATCTATTTTTATATTTTTAAAGTTTAACTATTCAGGAATTTTTCAAAACTGAAATTATTTTCGGAGATGTCGGTATTTTACTGACCCGGCATCCAAACTGGATTTTCCGTCTACCTGAATCTATTTTTGTCAGTAAAACCGTTTGTCCTTTGTATATATTGTAATACAAGAACCCGAGGTGATTTTATATTTAGTGTTCATTAATGTCCAGCTGCTAACAGTTGAATTCTAACCTTCAAACCACGTGGACGTACATATGTGCTGTGAGTGAAATAAAAATGAAGGCTTCATTCCTATTTTAAAAATGATGGAGCTTATGGGAATGAAAATTGGCTCGGAAGCTCATTCACTTGCTGTGAAACGAGACAACGAGCATCCAACGCATCAAAGGAGGCCGGAACTGTTCGATATATAGAGAGAAATGCGGAAAATAGTTTTTTCGAAGCCGAGTAAGATCCGATGTATGAAGCTGGAATAGCAGATTGAGTAAATGTTAGTCTACAATATCATTTCATGACTTAGACTGCGAAAAACTTTACGCGAAACTTTAATCGCGTTTTTCTCGAAACCGTCTTTTTCAAAAACAACATCCACGATTTCTCAGGTTCTACTGGAACGATTTACCTGAAATTTTTAGAGAATGTTCCTTATAGACTTGCCTGTGTCTGAAACTATCCACATCCCCCTTTTTTTTTGGTAAAAAAAAAATCTTCCTAACTTTTCCGTAGTTCCAGACATTGCGATATTATTCTAGATTAATAATTTTTTTTTGGTTTCATATTGCTAGGAGGGTTGAAAAAGTGGGTATGAATTCAATTTTTTTTTTTATTTTATAATATTTTTCTGTATTCTTGCTCTGTTCAAAAATAATAAAAAAATTGGATGCTAAAAATATTTATTGCCTTTTGTTATGACACTTCAAAACATTAATATGAAATTCAAGCCTCTTTCAAGTAATTTTGTAATCTATGGGGAATGCACATTTAAAGTGCTAAGATGCAGTTTGTTTTTATTAAAGAATAACCCAAAAGACTGAGGCTTTCCTGACTGCAATCAGCGAATTATGCATTTCTTTACAGTGCCAGATGGAACTGAAAAACATATGGCAACAGCATACTCCAAAGTGTCTAAAATTTTATTGAAAATTAATGTTAAATTTAAACGTTAATAAATCATGTGAATTTTTTTTTGTTATTCAAAAGAAAAAAAAAATACCTGACTAAAACATTGAAATACCAAAAGCATTTAAACTTCTGCCGGGCTTATAAGAACCTTTAAAAATGGGTTCCTGAGAAATTTTCAAGTTTGGTTAATTTAAGTATCCACAGATCAAATCAAATTCGATCGGAGAACAGGGCAAAACATTTCTTTTTCAATCGTAAGTCACCCAGAGCGAAGTACTATATATACTAATATAGTCAAACATATTTCTATCGACACAATGACTGTCGCAGCAAACATCATGTTAGAACTCAGGCTTACTGGATGTTACTTAATCAAATTTCATAAAACATTTGTCTTGTCTTAAACATGCCACATGCTGTATCTCGAAACACGAAGGTGGCTTTGTAAAGGACTCAAACCATTCGAAACAACGCGATAAGTGAAGATGCTTATGACGATGCTCTCACTGGTTGCCCCAGCAGGTCAACCCATTTCGATCGAATGTGAAGGTTTAGGTCAAAATGAACTTTTTGCGTGAAGAAGTACGAAGAAAGCGACCGGACTTTTAGCAACACAATCCAAGGTTTTTTTTTTAGCAATAGCACATACTCACACACCGTTGTTTGTTCGTGATTTTTTTTAGCCAAAAAGGAGCAAATTTTGAGTCAACGGTCTCCTAATTTATCAAATCCAAAGCCGAATGTTACAGCATTCATAGCACTGAACTATACAAAAGGATGACCGGAGTCCTGTGAAAACGCATTAAACCAGAATTGCACTGGATTCCCCCAATGAAATGTTGAGTTGTCAAGTTCTTTCTTCAACCTTATCTCTAGAACAAGTATTGCAATAAGCAGTTGTTAACAGAGAAGACGAGTCTGGACGATATTGACATCAAAGCCTGTGCCCAAAATTCCAGTCTTGAGGTTTGCCCGACGATTGAAGAAGAGGCAAAATGATTGGGTATTCAAATGAATGATCCATCAAACTTCTCATGAGCATGAAACAGCACTAGTCACTGGATGTTACTTTTGTTTGTCCAACCAACTACGAATCAAAACTCCTTACTCGAAGGACCAAAGTTATGCTCTACAAAATACTAAGCAGTTCTGTCTGCGCGGGGCGAATAGAGCACTTGATAGAACCGCGAACGAACTGTACAAGGCAAACATCTATCGACAACATTGAGCCACTGGAAGCAGTGTGATCGGAATGTAAAGAATGGAATAAAAGGTCCTCAGGATCGATGGTCTTATAAGAAATTAAGCACATATTCCCAACGGAAAATCACCCATTTGAACTGTTTAACGATCAGTTCTCATTTAGGTCCACTCCAAGTTGCTGCCAAAAATTGAGGTCGACTCAAACTCAAAGAATGAAGGCAACTGAACAATGAACATCCTCACGGTTACAAGTCATTAAATCTTCATCTTAGTCTGCCCAAATATGATGTTACAACAAAAATTCGATAGATAAAAATCTCTTCCTTTCAAAAATACTTTCCAACTTGCCGCAAGCCCACCAGAAATTTATATGGAAAAGAAAAAAACTGTCCGCCCAAAATATCCCACTAACATGAGGCTCACTAATAAAATCCAAAAGATACATGTGCACTTGCAATATTTATCGCTAATTGCCAGGAAATGTAATCTTCCACACAAGACGTTCAATTCTAATTAAATTATCGCATGCGCTTTGCCAGTAACTTACCAGTCCAAGACTGGCCAAGTGAAAGAATGCCCGTTAATCTTTTAATTTTTTTTTTATCTTATATTCGGTTTTTATTTTTATTTTTGTTGTTGCTTAATTTTTTGATTATTTTTTTCCCTTAATTGCAGATGCAATGTTGTGCATGAAGTGGTGTTTGGTGTTTGTTAGCGCGCTGATGAAGACGGAGAGACCGGTGGCCTTACAAATGCTTTCATTGAAAATAGTTGTTCTTTTCCCGCTAAAGATACTTGCTTCTTATTTTTTTGTGTTGGCCTTTTGTCTGGCATTGATATATTGGTTATGGTTTGACTTTGGTTGCGTCGGAAGCGGCCAGACTTTCGTTGGAGCGGAGGACAGACACTCGAAATGGCAATGAACTCTCCACATACTCGTAGTCGGTCAGTTGATGGGTTGAGGAACGACTTGCATTATGCAATCTACATTTGTGCTGGATCAGTGCGTTCGGCTCTCCTACCAGTATTTCTTGAGTAATTCATTGCCATTTGCCATCAGGCAACAAAGGGAGATAAGTACACATGGATGAGGCTTTGTGTGGGTTGAGCAGACTGTTAAAACAACGAATATCCGTATGGCTGGTGTACGTTTATAATCGAGGAAAGTGCTAGGAACTTTTAATAAACGACCAATAGGTGGCAGATCAATTTGTTGAACCGTGAGTGGTGGCTGCAACCGTATCCAGATGATATATTGATCTCATTCCAATGGAACTAATTCGCTTTTGGAACTTATGGAATGAATTTTGCAATTTGAAAATTGTATCTCGAAATGGAGGAACTTTGTCTTCATGAAAAAATTGATTTAAAAAGGAACAAACGTTTCATGAAATTGAACTTTGAGTATTCGAATTAAGAGTGTCCATTTATTTGGCCCTTTTTAACCTCATCTGTTGGAGATATACCCTATATTTTTTGCACATGTCGGACGACCAAATCTTAAGTGACGATCGAGATATTGATCCGCTTAAAATCGGTTCGGCTAACTTCCAGAAACCATGGACAAACAAAATGAAGGCAAACGAGACAGATTGTTATTTTAACAACAAAAGCAAAAAAAATTTTAACCGAAACCTTGTAAACTTTGCGCTGAATGAGCCCGTTGAATGTATTAAAAATCATTCTAAAGTTATAAGGGGCCAAAATACTATGAACGTTTGCGAATTGTTTTGACTTTTTGGTCAGTGGTCGGCTAGTCATAGACTTACTTGGTGACCATAAACTTATCATGCTTGCACTTAAAATTCGTTTTGTCAAAATAATGGTTTGTGGAGATATATAACATATATACATATAACAACTAATTTCAAATAAAATACTGCGAATCAAACGAATGCAAAAATGCCAAACAGGAGCTATCGGATCCAAATTAAATTAATTTCCATCTCAAAAATCGAGTAAGGATTCAGGAAATGTAAAACGCTATCCGACTTTTGATGATTGATGATTTAAATTTGAACTAGTTTTGGTGCCTGAATTATGGAACTAAGTGCTACAAAAGTTGGCAAACAAACGACTTATTTCACTCTTAATTTTTAAAATCGTGCGATCAGTCGTTTTGGTATAGATGCTTGGCAGTCATGCAGCTGCTCCGATGCCATTTATGATTGATGCTATGCGAAAAATCGAGAGACGATTCAGGTAGTCAAGAACGATGTTGCTCAAATTTTTAGTATTGTAAGCTAGGGTAAAGTCAGGCGAGGATGTCTTTTGTATCGAACAAATGAATGAATCAAAACTACAATCGTTGCATAAATTGGAAGACTTTTATAAAACGGCCAACCCTTAATTGTGAATTGCGCAAATTTGTCGACAGCACAAATATGTCGATCAAAATCACTGTTCGAAACTGCAAATTCAAGAGTTTGTGAACAGTTCGTTGGGGAGCGGATTAGGCACTAAAGTCGTCCAGAGTCTTATGAGAACTTTGATTTCTAGGATGCTATGTACTATAATCCTCTGTTCAGTCCATGCTGCTTTGGGCAACGCCACCGCGAACTAAAGAGATCTATTGGACAATCCATTGAAGGGTTGGAATAAAACCAGAAGAATTACTACTTCCCTTATGACAGATAGTATAACTTTTGTAGTGGATCTCTTAAGTTCCACTGAAGCGAGTATCTCTCTGTGGAAAAAACGTTGCCTTCACCCGTGTAGTGCCGGACATTTTATCCTCTTCCAGGCAAAGCCGACATTCCTTATATCGGCACAGGTTCATTTTGTTAAGGTTGTAATTCAGGCCGCAGTGGCCAGTTAAACAGCTCTTAAACTGTCTTATAATTTCTTTGTCAACGCTGAGGATTTCCTTATGGGAATAAGCTCTGATTAATCACTTGAATTGACTAAGATCTTTCCCATTAGTCCAGTGGTATAGGCAATCAGCGTTGCAGCTGTGTTCCAAATGGCACTACAATGTGGTTATGGACCTTTGAACGCACTTTCAGAGCCAGCCCTAGCGAGCTCATCTGCAGATTAGTTTCCTACAATCCTATTGTGTCCAGTGACCCAACCCCAGCTTCACTTTCAGTGCATCGTAGCAACATGTGACAGTAATGATGTCCATTTGGTTGATTGATAATGATAATCGCTGTCTAAAAAGAAATGAAGTCTAGTGCCCTTGATACCCTTGGGGAGAAACTTCTTCCTGACCATCATATCCGGCATTGTACAAGTAAAAGGTCCGCCATCTAACGTTTTTTTTTTCAACTAATGCTTATTTCGTGAATGGTAACACTTAGCTCATGTCTGATTTGACAGATAATTAGTTTTATCCTTCCGCTGAACGAATATGGTTGTGCATACGCTTGAACAACGCTGGGAAATATTGCGACATTACTTTGAAAACCATGGTAATGTTGCAGAATGTGTGCGAAAATTGCGTACGGATTTTGGAAGAAGAGAGCACCGTCAGCTCCGTATGTTCGTTATCTTGTGAAAAAAGCGAAAGAAACTGGCATCCTCATCGATAAACCAAAGCGTGAAAAGCCAAAAACAGTGTGTGCGTGAAGCGTCGTTCTCAACAATTGAACATTTCGGAGACATCATTGAGACTAATTTTGCATAAAGACCTTGGAATGACGCCATACAAAGTCCAATTGGTTCAGGAGTTGAAGCGTTTTCGCTTCGCTAAGTGGGCCTACGATCGACTTACAGAAGATG
The DNA here is from genome assembly GCA_963555765.1 of Orthonevra nobilis. NCBI lineage: Eukaryota > Metazoa > Arthropoda > Insecta > Diptera > Syrphidae > Orthonevra > Orthonevra nobilis. Next base: position 12,558,534 of record OY743225.1, read on the forward strand.
CCGAATTTGCCAAAAAAATCATCTTTTCAGATGAAGCTCATTTTGATCTTGGCGGATATGTAAACAAGCAAAATTGTCGCATTTGGGGCACAGAAAACCCGCACGCATACATTGAAAAGCCGATGCACCCAAAACGAGTCACTGTTTGGTGCGGATTTTGGTCCAGAGGCATAATTGGGCCATTTTTCTTCGAAAATGAATGAATGAATGAAAATGGCGATCGTTATCGGGCCATGTTGAACGAATTTTTGTTCACAAAAACTGAAGAGGAGGATATTGGCAACATTTGGTTTCAACAGGACGGCGCTACGTGCCACACAGCCGAAGCTACACTCGATGTTTTGCGCCCCGTTTTTGAAGATCGCATTATCAGCCGCAGAGCTGATGTCATTTGGCCACCTCGGAGCTGCGATTTGACACCGTTGGACTATTATTTGTGGAGTGCCCTCAAAGATAAGTGTTACGCCGACAAGCCAGAGACATTTAACGCTTTAAAGGACAAAGGACAAGTCATGGGTGAAATACAGCTGCACACAATCGATAATGTGCTAAAAATTGGACCGATCGTGTAGGCTACTGCATGGCCAGCCGAGGCAGCCATTTGAATGAAATTATTTTCCATTATTAACCGGAAGGATTGTACTTTCAAATAAAAAAAGAAATTTGAGAAAATATTCAGCAGTTTTTTTTTATATCATGAAAATCTTCCTAATGAAGAAAGACCCCGAGACCTGCCCTATAGGCATCTGCTGGCCCACAGTGCTCAAGTTGCACTCTACGAAGATATTTGACCTCGCTGGAATCGACTAGCGTGGTGTTATAACTCACTACGTGTTTGATTCGTAAAATGGTGAATACATTGAAGGTATTAATCAAAAGCTTTGAGAATGTTTTGCAAGATCGATTCTAAAAAAATCACATCAAAGAACAGTACCGAGGAAAACAATGTTTGTATTTAAATCAGTCTTCTTAGTAAATATATGAAACAACAAAGTCTGCGAATGAGCTTGTCTTTTACAAATCAACGGTCTTATGAGGACATTTGTGTTTCCTTCTAGCTTAAGTTATGCGTTCCATCTCTGTTCACCATACAGATTTACTGTGACTGACCCTTCAAATCATAAATTAAGGATTCCTTCCCTGCTCGTTGAGCGAGTCTTCTCCACCATTAAGCCGCTTATCACAATCAATTTGAATTACTTATGGCACCCCGAGCACTCACTGAGCAACGCTATGCACGTTTTCCTATTCCCTGACAAGTTTATCGATCACCGCCGTATCTCGATAACATTCTGACCTATTTGGGTTTGAAAACAAAAAATAACAATAAAAATTTAAACCTGCAGCTTGCACTGCACGCCTTTTATTCCTTTATAACAATCTTCAATTTGCGTATCTTTCTTATAATCTTTATTTCTTTTTTTTCTTTCAGGTAAGTCACCCAATATTCATCTATGTACATCTAACAGCAACAATTTGGTAAGAATGGTTAAATGGTATTTGCAAATGTCGTGCCACACGCCTAAGAAAGAACAAAAGTGGTAATAAGAAAAAAAAAAAAAAAAACAGAAACAAAACGATTTGCCCCAAATCTGTCAGTCTGTCAACCTGTCTCTAAAAGCCGCTCATAACAAATGACCATGGCGCAATGGTACCAACCCAATTTTCCATCATCAAACCAAGTTCTTTTTCGAAATGGAAAACAATTCTCATGTCCATCAAGATTCACGATCCAAATCGAAAAAGACGCGGGGAACCATTTCACGGCTAAAGTCAAAAACCAAAACCATCTAAATTGAGATACAAACAGTGGACACGCCAAAAACAAAACACATCCGAACAACAATAGAAATTCACTCGGCAAATTTGTTTTAATGTGCCCCGAAACGAACACCATGCGAAGACGGAGAACACTCATCGTTCTGGTCGCCCAGGTGAACACTCAGCAGTGTTATTGATGTTCCGCAGAAGGTGTGTGTGCACTGCACGGATAGAAGAATGGGCGGCCAGCCAGCGTGGAGGTGGAGGAGTCAACATTCTCCACCATCCTCAAAGAACGTGACCCAAATTCAGTCCGGGAATATTATATTCACGATGTGGATTTATGGCAAAGTGTCTCATCCAAATATGTATGAATCCCTGTTGTTGTTGTTGTTGTTGCTGTTTTGAGTCACTTTTGGCATGGTGAACATGTTTGGCCTCAATGTGCGCCACATGATGCCTTTTGGAAATGTGCAACATGATATGGAAGCCCAGTAGTCGAAGTGGAGTTTGAATTTTATTTTGTTATTTTTGGTCATGATGGTGACCCAGGAAGATCGTTCAAAGATCATCATTTTGTGATGATGATGATCATCATCATCTTCGTTGGGGGATAACATCAAATAAATCCTCAATATGGATGTGGGGATCATTGATGGCGCTCTCTGCAATAAGCTGCTACTTTAACTTTAAAAACCATCACCGGTGTGGCGCTGATGATGATGATGGCGGTGCAGTGATATCTTTGATGGTCGAATGATTTGGGTAGGAACGTGAAACTTGTTTCAAATAACAGTTGTTTTGTTTTTTTTTCGGGAAAGGGGAAAGAAAAGATGAGTTGTTGCTGGCCGTCGAAACGATTCATCTTGTGCGGTTCTGACAATCCCCTGAATGCTTTCTACTTTTGATGATGCTTGTTTGTTTGGGTCAGATTTGATGGTGTTTCTGGTTGATGGCTCATAAATGAAGTGCTTAAGTTACTTTTTTTACCCGAATCAATTACAGGGTTACCTGTTGCCGTTTGTTGGTGTGAAATATGTCATAGGAATTCATTCAATATTTATTTCGTAAAAGGTCTGTGTTTACAACACACACAAAAAAAACTAAAATCGCCGACAGATGAGTTTTGTCACAAGTAAATAATGCGGAGAGTTCAGAGACGTTTCAGAGCTCTTTAGACAATAAACATCCTTAAGGGAACTTAAAGTGAGAAGAATAAAATAATCTGCTGCGCGATGTATTGACATTTAAAATATTTGAAAAATTTTCAAAAGGTACAGGCTGCTGCTTATACTGCTTGTGTTATAAATACCGTCACACAAGGAATTCATGCAAGGAGGCCCAAAATGTATTGCCCAATGGGAAGATGATAAAAACTATGTAAACGGCGTTCAGATTTAATCAGATACTGAAAACCGAAAAGGTCAGATATCTACATGGAAAAAAATAGCATAGAAATGTGGTCCTCAACGTTGCGTGAATCAAATTGCCTTCAGCGGAAGTACTTCTGTTTTTTAACAGTTTGAAAAAAGGCCATCTTCTGATTGATTTCCCCTTTCTCATCAATCAAGTGAATTTTGAAATACTTTTATGATTCTGTCCATGGTTAAAATGCTTATTGTTTCAGGCTGCTGCAAAAAAATGTATCTTCTTTAATTGAAGAATTTTCCCAGAGTAAATAATTGGTCAAGAAGTTTCAAAGTTCCAACAAAATGCCAGCAGCTGTGCCAACCATAAATTGTCTACAGAAACACAAATCAAATGAAGGTAGACATTTAATTTTCCATATCAGGCTCAGATTCTAAACCCTAAAGAAAACGGATCACAGTAAATTCCAGATGATGTAGAAAAGCCTTTTCTGCTGCGCTCAAAAAATGCTCAGAAATGTCAGTTCATACGAATTTTTATACTGCATAAAGATGTTTGTACATGGCCTTTTTTGAATTTCGAAAAGCTTTAATGAGGGGACTTTACAAAGTATCACCTAAAAAGTTTGATTTTCATCCTCTCTGAAATAAGAAGCACTCGAGTGAATAACTTTTGCAGGGGAAGCTATTGTGGTGGTCGCCAAAACTACTGCGTTTTGAAATATCTACAGCGCAGTGGATTTTATATGACAACAGAAAGAGTAGTGAATAGTGGTTAGATGTATTCGGTTCTTCAAGCAGGAAGCCGCCAAAGTGCTTGCGGAATAAATCAGTGGGCATGGTGCAATGCTAGGCTCCCTATTTTACACATTTCGGTGCACCATACACTCCTGATGTTACTCCAACGTAGTTTTCCGAACTCTGAGCCATTTCAAAGTTCAACGACAATTCGAAACCGATCAGGCTTAATTTAAGCCCTTTCAAACCTTAGAGTTATAAAATGTTAAGTCTTAAGGATTTTTTTTTATATCTGCCCCTGCTCAAGTGGCGGACACTGCGGTCTGAAAGAATGGACCTTTTGTATCTTTGGGAATTTGTTTCCTAACAGACATTCCATCCTTCTGATGAAAGTCAGAATATCTTTAGCATTGGACTGTCTTATGTCCAATGTGGAGCATATCTCTTTGAGGAAGATACGCCTTCTTAACCAAATTAGAGCTGGACGTTCACAAAGAACGTGTACAGCAGTTTCGTCGTCTTCCAAACAGAGTTGGCATTGGGTGGTTGTACCGAGCCCTAGTTTCGTTAAATGTGATCTCAAGCGGCAATGGCCTGAGAGGAAGCTCACGGTCGTCTGAGTCCAGGAAGATTTCTCCAGTGGGCAATGGGTAGCTTGACTTCCCACTTATTTGTCAGACCTGTGGCCGTAGTCCAGCTTACGCCACAGAATGCTTTTGACAACTGAGCGCGATTTTTGAACCAGGCCTGGCTAGTTCGTCCGCAATTTCATTGCCTGCGATTCCATGATGACATGGAACCCATCCTAACCTAACTTTGTTATGTCGGGCTAGGGATTGTAAGGCGTCGTAGCAGCTTTTGACATAATTTGATTCCATAAGATTGGAAGACAGTGCCTTGAGCGCTGCTTGGCTATATAAGAATTCTACTCCCTTTATGGCTTTTTGCAAGGTTTTCTAGGGCATAGGATTCAATGGTTTGTAGTTCAGCCTGGAAAACACTTGGATGTTGGGTCCATAGACACCGGCACCTACTCCCGCCATTTGCCATTTTTGAGCCATCAGTATACCAGATTAAGTTTTTGAGGTCGGGGGCAAGTGTGTTGTCGACTATTGATCGCGGTTAGAAATGTCTACCTCAAAGAGATGCCCTTCATACAATCTGGGATCGAGCAGAACATGTCTTTATGCGTGATGAAATTGATTATTTTCAATCCACGAGAAATGCACGAAGAGTTATTGCATCCCCTCATTTGTTGGTCAGTTGGTATGACATAAGAAGTGAAAAAATTATTCACACTTATTGTGTGAGGACGCCGACGACACCACCATTACAGTAACCCTTTAACGCTGCAGACAGATGCTAGACGTTTTTTATTCCGCTGATTTGTGTCTCGAGCAGGACGGAGCAACAGCTCACCGTTTCGGGGACGGAGACTTAAATTCACTTACTGGAGAGCCGCGTGACCTTCTGTTTTACCAATTTTTGCCGCTTCCTTTGGGGCTTATTAAATACGCACATCTTCTACAAAAAACTACAAATCTTGCGTGCCTTGAGAGCCAGTTTTTAATACGAAATCACCTGTTTTGAAGCTTTCCAAAAAACAATTCAAGGAGGTGGTTATTTGGCCGATATCATTTTTACGAAACATAGCCCAATATTTTATTCATTCCTAACAAAATTACATCCAATTCACATGATGACATTAATTTTGTCCCTTTTTGTACGCAGAGTATGAGTCATGCACCATTGACTATGTTACGAATATAAAACCGTCCAAAGTGCCTTTGTCGTTAATCCTTCGACCGTCTGTATTTGTTATCAAATAGTAAACCTTACATCCATTAGCCGCCTCTCGGCAACGTCATCGTGTTTATTTTCATACCAAGGGCCCTCCATCGAAGCCAATTAGAACAATTAATGTCTTTTGCCACAAACAACAAATAGATACCGAAGATCTTGGAAATTCCCTACCACTCAAAGTACGTCCTGGGCGGGACATCCTGCTGCACAAATTAGCAGTCATTAAATACAACTCTGGTATTTCACACTATCTGTGTTTGCTTATTGCTGGCAATCCTTCTCGAGGACAACACAACCGCATACGAGTGTGCTCGTAAAAAGTCTCGCACCCTACGCAGACAAGTCTACCCCGCAGCTAGTTAAACAAAGAAGGCGCAAAAATACGGCTGCACACGCTTGAGCTCCCCGCGTCTGTCAAATGCCATTCGAGTGCTAATTTTAAAACATAAGATTGGATATTTTCGAGAAATATTTGCGACATGAAATTCCGTGGAAATACGAGTAGAAGCTTGGCGGCAAGCCAACCCAATCGATAACCGGTCCAATTATCCCCAAATGCAATTTTCTTCTTGCGTCCGTGACCACGGCTAGGGCAAGGGGCTGCAGAGGGAAATTGAACAGAAATCGGTTACCACATGATGCGGCCTACCATGTGGATGCCAAATCCAAAGTCGGGCCTAACTTCCAAACACCTTGTGTGTCGGAATGGAGTGCCGCCGCTGCCGCCGTATATATATAGACCCGTGCGCGATCATCTGCTTCAGGTTTTTTATTTCGCCGATATAACTGTAATTTTAGCAAGTTTTCGCTCTTGTGTCGTAATTCCTCAACCCTCTCCGCATTTGCTTGCGAGTTACGAGTATACGAAATCTGTGCTGCTGCTGGTGCTGCTTACCGCACTTCTAAACACTCAGCGTTGTATCAGTTGGCGCGAAAACGTGTTCCATACGAGGATTAGCTGGTTCTTGTTACTCGACCGTGTATGATTCCATTGAACCTCGTCTCAAGTAGTCGGCCAAGTTTTTGTGTTACTTGACTTGCGCCTTTCCTGGTTTTGGATGTGCGCGTTGTTTTTTTTTTTTGTTTTTACGTCATCATCAGCTTAGCTTGTAGCCATCCGTGAATGCATTCCACGTTGCCGAAGGTTGTTTTGCCCATAAGTGGAGAGAGCATTCAAAGACAGCGGCATGCCGCGTTTCGGACATTGGACACATTTTCCCCGGATAGCACGAAAAATTTTATTGAACCACAAAGGGATGAGGGGGATTACGTTTACTATTACTTAGATACTCGCATTTAGATTGGATTTTTATTGGGAATTTTAATGAATTAAATGTCAGTTGAAATGAACAGGTTGTTCATATTGGACGGCTCTTGGTGCGGAACGGAACACTTGACTTTGGGTATAGTGTGACGTCTTGGCTGTCACCTCACAGCCATGTGGGCTGTGATGTGCAATTTGCATTACAGTGAATGGATTTTGAAATCTGCCTAAGATCAGTTGAGAGAGTCCTTTGGAGCAGCAAAGAAATGAAATTTAATCCTCAAGGGTGTGGTTTTTTTGCTTTTGTTAAAAAAAAAAATAAATAATTTGCTAGAGTGACCGCAGAACCCACACAAAAGGGCGAGCTGTCAGAGGAATGGTGTGCACATGTCTTGTGGTTTTATGAGACATACGGGTTAATCAGTGTTGTTGTCGATTAGTGTCCTTGACTGGAGATGCACTTTGATTAGTCAGACAGAATGTGGCCTTGAACCAGTGATGCATGTATCTAGATATAAAAAAGGGCTACACTGGTCAGTGTATAGAAGATATCAATTTGCTTTTGAAAGTGTCGATGTCGGGTCCTTGCACAGATGCGCTTTTGGAAAATAGTTTATGTATTTTTATATTACTCGCGTGTAGTATACATCAAGTGGGAAGGTTTGAACTAAAAATATTGTTTAGGAACAAACTATAATTTTGCGAAGGACCTGCCCTCGTGATTGAGAAAATTTGCAGCACAGCATCAAAGAAAAATTTACACGACGAACAATTTATTGAACCGTAAAAAATAATTTGAAGAGAGATGAAGCTGGATTATGAAGTGTCAATAAGAGAATGAGAAAAGGAATCAACCAATAAAGTAAGAACGAAGTAGAGAAAGTGGTTACATCTATGATTTGAACTCAGTTTGAACATGTGTCAAAAGTGTAAATGTTATAATGCCGGCAAACAAATATTTCCCACATTCATTCAGATGACCTTGGTTAGGTAGTAACACTATCGGCTTCTCATGTTAGAGTTCTAGATTCAAATAGCTTTCAAAGCCTTAACAGTTTAAGAAGAGAATGCTTCTGCTGTGAAGTTATTGTTCTGGCGGGAAAGTAAAGATTCCAACCGCAGTTGCTGTCATTGATAATACGAAAAATATACTGCGAATCACAACGAATGCAAAAAAGTCAAAAGCCGTGACAAAAGGATGGTCTACGGATGTTCATTCTTAAAACTTTTTTAACCCCACTTAGTCAACCTAGAAAAATCGATCATATCCTTCCCCCATTTGCTGATTGGATAATGGATCCAAGCATAGAGGAGTTATGATTGTGGCAAAAATCCTACTTTTTGAGGAGTAGACATCCGTGTTCGTATGGAATGGAATGGAATGGAATGGAACGATGAAAGTCTTAACTCTTGAAAATATCTAGAGGCAAAGAGACATCACGTAAGCTGCTGAATGTAAGATTATTCACGTCGCAAGGGCATACGCTGCAATTGATTTTTTTGTTTTGCAGTGGAATTATGACAGTGTAATACTGGACTTGTTTGAGTTTGAAAAAATAATTATACTGTCGCAAATTTTGTATAGACCTTTTTTTCGTCTGGTTATGAAGAAGGTAGGCTTCGTATACAGTAAGGAACTTCGATCGTTGTTAAAAAAAAGCACAACTCAGGATTTTAACAAAACCGCAATGTAAATGAACGTGAATTAATTTAAGTTGGAATGAGGTGATTAAATTCAGTCATTCTTGACCAAGTATCGTGAGACTTTTAGTTCTAAAAAAGTTTCAAAAATTAAAAGCCAAAGTCCACTAACATTCCCCGAAGTCCCATGCAAATCCTAACGAAATCGCTTTTCGATACAAGAAGCAAGTCGTGATAAAGTTTCTTTTTCACATGCGGCTTACAAATAATCATAAGAGAACCACGCCCTGTAACACTGTGTCAAAAGAACTTCCATCATGTGCAAAAAAAAAGAAACCCAAAGCATTCTGGATATCCAGAAGTTTATTGGCTACACTCTGTTTCATTTTGGAAGCATTTCAGCCGCCTCACTCACGAACACGCACTTAACCTTGCTGATCCACAGTCCATGAACAATCACTTTCTACCTTTTTTTCCGGGGGATTCTTAATTAAAATGATTGACAGCACATGATTTAATCGAAAAAATAGCAAAGCTATTTGAGTTGCACGATTTCAATCAAAGTTTTGTTGCAATGATTGGCATTCCATTCAAATTTGATGTTCCTTCAGTTAAGATTGAATGTCAAAGTGACACTTGTAAAAAATGACACGCAATTTTTGGAGTTTTTTTTTTAAATTCGAAAGATTTATGTATGGTTGCTTGGGATCAGTGAAGAAAGATGATATTCTACTAGGTGCCATAAAGCCGTATGAGTGGAAAGATATTAAGTGTCCCTTCCTGAAACTAAGCACCAGCACAAATTTTCAAAAAGAGTTCAAGATAGTTTTAACAAGAGTTGAAACAAGTGTTAAAGTTTATCCTAATGAGGGTTCAAGCTAGTTTTAAAAACTCAGCTGTCAGCAAATCAACTGAAAGTATTTGAACTTAAGTAAAAATAAGTTTTAACACTTTTTCGTTATATTTTTGTGAAGGAAAAACTATCGAACCTTTTAGAAATATGGCTACATGCTCATGGAACCGGATTCTGATTTTGATTTTTGGTTTTGAAAAGAAAGTTGGAAGAAGTGTCAATTTGTCCGCTGGTCTAAAGGAGAATAATAAATTCAAACCTCTTCTGTTCTTATATTGTGGCACTGGACCAACACAATGCATAAGAATTGGCAATCTACGTGACCGCCCATACCGCTAAATTCATGAATTTCATGCTACAATATAATGCCACCATTTTCACTTTCCATTATATACTATGTCAGCCATTAAAGAATTTTCGAAGAAGGAAGGCCCAAATGAGGATCAAGCACCAGGATTTGATAAAAATATAATTCGAAAGCCTTACGGATCGATGTGTCGATCGTTTTTGAACAAAAACAAGGAGTTGTAATTCGGCGAACTGCTGAAGAAAGAGTCAAGCATGGGTGTGGTTCTGAAGTGACTTTAAGATGTTCTTTTTCCGCCGATTTTGGTAACCTAATCTGCATCGATGGAATCTTGAACTGGTAAGAGTAAAGACCAGCATAAAAAGAAGCCGTTTTGGGACGAACCTGTGCGCAGCAGACTGCCAAATTGGTGCAAGTTTGAATTGAATTTTTTGACAAAAAAGCGGTCTAACTCTCGTTTATAACCTATTTAAGAGCATGTATATCTTATGCTGGGTTTTTAAATCTAAAATTTTTTACTCGCTGCATACGGCTTGGGCAGTTGTAGGACACTTTATTTATTCCCATGTTATTTTGTCATGCAATTGAAAATGGGATCTGTGCTTCAACTCTTCGACCCTTGCTATGAACCTTGATATGGCTAGTTGAAAATCTTCATAAGGTTTGACGTGTCTTAAATTAAAAGAAGAGAACTTTGCATGACTAATAAACCTAATTTCATCTTTCATGGTACCAATTTCTTAATACCACGGGAATCTTCACCTTTCCCTACATGTACACAAATGTGTAGATGCAGAGTCAAAAAAGTTCGGTAGCAAACTAACCATTCTAAAGATCAATTGATCTTACAAAACTCGAAATATTTCTCGTTATAGAACCTGGCATATACTCGAACTCTTACGTTTACATCACTTTTGGCATATATTATCTTAGCTTTAAGTGAAAAAATTGCCGTTTGGCAGCAGTAGCCACAGAAATGTCTGTAATAGCATCGCTTGGGTACATTGCCCTACATGGGTGCGGTTACTGTTCGTGGTTAGGAATTTAAGTAGTTCCAATTGTTTACAAATCGCCCCAAGTACAAAGCCATTCCAGCATGCCTAGTCCACACATTGTTAGCTAACAATCGTGTGAAGTTTTCCTCGATACTTGAACTGCATTAAATCTTTAACATTGTTACGTTAAATACTTTCTAAAGTGTTTATTACTTTAACCCTATTACCTTGGTGTTAATTCTGGAATACATTCTCGAGTCGTACCGAAATTAATTTCTCGTAACTCATCCCATAAATTATTCATCAACGATGGACTGAAGCCTAACCACTAAGTGCCATTCTATCTACCACCACGTGTTTACTTGTTGTTTGTTTGTTTATTTATTTGTTTGTCTATGTTGTTGTTTTTTTTTCAAACCACGTTCCATTGACATAAAAATAGAGAGAAGAACAAAATTTAAAGAACTTCAAATTATCCCGTAACCAAGATAAAGAATCTTGTATCACTTAACGCGTCTTTATACCAAACCCCATTCCGAACAGGTACATTTTGTCCTCCAAATCCGAGCTCATAAACATTGTTACAGATCTTTCAACTTAAAATAAACCTATTTGTGTCAGTCCATTGCACTACCTGAATTCTATGACAAAGTTGCGAGTTGCGAGTTCGTATCTATTACGAATTTCACGCACGAACAATCATTTAAAATGTCGTAAAGATTAAAAACCGATGCCGTTGCCATTGCCATTGAGGAGGCTCAAGTCTGTGCAGTGAGCTTAAGGTTAGATGAGGAAGATCATGTGACGGAACTCTAACAATGGAGCTTCGGAATTTCAAATGGAAACACGCAATTCGACAAAAGGGTTACGTGGGTTCCGATCTTGCATAATGCGTGGTTCTCGCGTGGAATGTTTAAACATGGTCTCCAGGGGAGGGCTTATTATTGCTATTTGCAAAAAACTAATTGCACCACAAGAATGAGAAGTATTTTAAGATGCATCTGTGCGTTGAATGTCAGAATTGCATGATGCTTTTAAGTTGTTGTCTGGGTCTTTGGGTTGCATTTGAAAATGTTGGTTGCTTGTGGTCTTACCTTTAACTGGGTCAGCACAGAAATTCCTGGAAAGAAAAGAAAATGAGAAAAATTCTCACATTAATTGTTTGGTTTTACAGTTTTGCTTTAAATTGTGTTTTTTTTTTTTCTTTTTTCTTTTATGTTCTTATTTAATAATTATTGCATTCAAGATGGTCTCACGCGATATTAAAAAAAAAACAAAGTCTGAGATGGACCTAGATATTTTCCTATGAATAAGGTGCAACATGAAATGCAACTTGGTTACTTCCTAGTCTGAGAAGTAGCTCTAGTTAGAGTTCGACTGTCCAGTGGTAGAAAGCTGCATCTGGATACATTTGAGGTGCAATATTGGAAACCTGAATAGTATAATTTAGGGAACAGCCGGCATCAGATTAGGCTACCAATCACTCCGGGAAGATATTTATGATTTGGTTATAAGTGCGAAGAAGTTTCAAAAATATGTTTAACCCTATGCAGTTTTCCAGCTCTTCAATATCGAAGAGTTAGGAACAGAAATATAAAACGTAATTTCTACAAAATGTTGCTGAAGGCTACCATGAAGGAAATCCTGTCACTGATCCATAGTCAAATAGCATTTTTAGTAGCTGCTAAATGATAATGACCAAGAGAAAGCTATAAAGAATATACAACTCCAGCCGATGGAGAAGTTCTTTCACACAATGTAGATGAGATTGGTGTGACCATGCTTAAGACAGCATAACTGAACAGATCATCAGCCAGGTTTAGGAGGATGAAAGCTCTATCTGTACCTGCTTTGCGTCGCGTACGAGATCCTACCGAGGCCTTGTGTGAATATTTACATCTATTTCTATTTCTGCCTTTTGCACAACTGAACCCGATTTTTTAATAAATTAACCGCCTTAAGGTCTCGCAAGGAAGTTTCATTGACTTTTTTCTTGTTTGGCCCCTAATCAAGTGGACATCAAACGTCTTGATAGGTACGCTTGTATACGTTTGTTAAAATTCGAAAGGTTCCAGATCCGAATCATAAAGAAGTCTTGGAGTTTGACTCATTTTTTGATTCCGGTCTAATCAATATTTCTAAGGGGGATCATAAACCAAGGAAAATTCTGACTCATAAAGTATATGATTATACAATCGGACCTTTATTTGGTATGATTATGTGGCGTCACAGCTGAATCTAAATCATAAAAGAGGATTGTCATATTATTGGAACCAATTTTAACGAGCTATCTGAATTTCTTTGCCAGGATTTTAAAAACGTGGTGGAGTTTCATCAACCTACGAATATATGATTATGGATATCGACACGAAACATTTTCACCATGGCCCTCACCAAATAGTTCCAACGCAAAGTTGGAATACACCAAGTGAGTGTCTTTGGTCCTTTGATATTCACTATAATATTTAATTATTCCCTAGAAAACACAAGTGAGTTTTAACTTCCTTTGCACCGATCACTCGGTGTATAGTGTATAGGATGTCTTAGAGAGTATCGTCAATCCAAAAATGTCGACTTTTGTGTGTAAGCGTTGTGTGGTAGAACTAGTGTCAAAATTCCGCTATCATTCGAGCCCGAAAAAAAGTTGCCTGTAGGCTCTACGCAGCAGTTGTACGTCCTGCAAGCACATAGCCTCAGCCTCAAGTTCCATGAAACCACAAAATTTTTTTCCAAAACTTAGTAACTGGGTGGTTTCATTTCAACTGATTTCTGAAGTGAATTGAGGAATCTTGTTCCTACCAGTTAATTTGACAGCGGTTACAGAAAAACGAATTTAAATTTTATTTTGAATAAAGAATAACATGGGGCTGCTGTTGGACTTCTGCTTGGATTATATCTCTTAAGAAAACCTGCAGTAAAGGTTCCAACTTGATGACACAGGTTTCGGTAGGTGATGCAATATTATAGATGTCACGCTGGTGCTCCGTGACCCGGGCTGCAAAACTTTTTCACGGAAGTTTCTTAGTCCTGTGAGGTGTAAAATATAAACATTTGAAGGCTTTGTTTCTGGACATTCAGATCCACAAGAGATCGGAAAAGGACAAATTCATGACCCTAACCACCCTATCGCCATTAGATGGGAATGGTTTAAAACCCACCTCAATAATAACATAACATTTCCGCCCAAAAATTGTTCATTTAATTCAAAAATGCGATTTTTTAAGGCATCTTAAATTAACACTCCAGCGAAGCAAGGATCAACATGCCTATAAGGTTGACTTGACGCAAAGGCTTAAGCCTCCAAGTCACCATCAGCGTCGCAGGTTTGCCAATTGAATGTCTGAAGTGCGTGGAATTGGTCGGAAAATTATTCAGCAAGTAGGCACATAACGCACCCTTCGAGAATTTAAAAATAAACCGCTTCACCACTCATCAAACCGTGTATTGACCGTTGTCAAGAATCTCTTAACCAAACCGTTTTTAGACATTATTTTTTCGAAAAGTGTATCTTTTACCATTGTTGAATTGTTATACTCAATCGAGGCTCCTGTTCGAAAAAAAGGTTAATTTGTCGAGTCAAGCACTCATTGCCAACATCCGTGGCATTATTGATGAAAATGAGCCTCGGGATTATGATGTACAATTTCATTTGTTTAGGCTTAGCGATTGACAATCTTCAAACCAGTCGCAACTATAACGCACAATCACTAGAGGAACAAGACTCTAGTTTCCAAAAGGCAAGTGGGCCCCAGAACGGTCTTAAATTGGCACTTTGTCGAAGATGTCATTGGAATGTAATGCATCAACAAGAACCTGTCACCACTTTCGTCCATTCTTCCTCAAAATCATTCCGCTGATTCAATCAGAGCACTCAAAAAAAAAAAAAAAAAAACAGGAATGAAAGAAAACATCTTAAGACCTCATTCCATTCAAAAGTAAAAACAAATGTTAATTGGATGCCACGACGACGATAAGCGACAGTTTCAGCTTATCTCCGCTCTAATCTGGGTTAAAGTGAGTTTCGTCCATGCTTTGCTGACAGATACAGGTCCCGTCGCAAGCATGTTGCATGTTTGCAAATGTTATTTAGCAAAAGAGATGCCAAAACAACAACAATTAAGAAACCACTTCATCTTTGAAAAAAGTTTGGTCCATCTGTTTGGTTGCTTAGGTTTTAATGGGACAACATTTGTAAGTATGGTATTTTTAGATGAAGTTCCATAAAAGTCTCCTGGAATAATGTTTGCAATTTAATTATGGCAATCAGAATCGTATCTGGCGGACGAATAAGAGAATTCAAATGAAGGCAACTTAGTCAGTTAATGGTTTCCTTTGGCTTGTCTTCGTCTAAGTTTAGGACGAAGGACGACGTCGAAGACGTGGAAATTAAATTGTAAAATTTATTAAGGAACTACAGCACTAAGCGGGCAGGTGTAGCTAGAAACAAACGAGTCTCATTTGCCATGTTCAAGTCGAAGAAGTCGAAGACAAGGGCTTAAGCTACAGATGTGCGCTGATAACTTTTTTATTGTTGTTGTTGTTGCTGGTATGCAGACAGACATTGGCGCACTGGGGCTTGAGTGATGTCTTATTTTACTGCACGTTGTGCAGCATGACAGCCTCTGGAAGGTAATTTGATGGAGTTATTTGAATATATTAGATGATGGGGATTTTTTTTTTTGCAAAAAAGAAAAATGTAACCAAGGCAGACACGAAGAAAATTGACGGTTTGGAGAATGTGGAACGTGAGAATATGAGTTATGGAATCACTGAAATAGATCATTAGGCTGATGACGATGGCGGATAGGGACGCTATGGCGTTGCGGTTGGACGGTTCGTGAGTTATTTTTCAATTAGGTTAGCTACTGTGAGGAGTTCTGATGTAAGAACTAGCGACGTGATTGGATTTTTTTTTGTCTGTCTTATTTTTTACGTTTTCTGAAGGGGGAAATGTTGTCGTGTCGTGCTGGTTGTTGACTTTTTGACGTACATCCGACAATTTAGGGCGATGTTGGACAGATTGATGACTAGGGTGAAGGTGATGTAATGTTTTTGGAGGAGATCTTTGATCTTTGGAACTTTAACATGGTTTGTCGTAGTTTTTTTTTTTTTGTTTTTATGTTGTGTACAGAGTAACGAAGGTTGGCGTCTTTTTTATTTATGCTTAGATAATTTTCCAACTATGACTTTATGAGTTTCACCTTTTCAATCGCTATGAAAAGGTCATATTGCAGAGATTCCAACATGTTAGAGGCAAGACGATCTGAGGCTGAAGTCGCAATCGTGAAGCTTTTTTTTTAGCGTTTTTTTTTAAAAAGAACCCAACGAATGGCCACCCTACCTTTTTAAAATCATAATAATGCCATTAAATTGGTGGAGCAAGACGTGATTAATTTAAATGAAAACAAATAAAGGAAACCGAAACCAAGGAAAACGACAGCTTCAGTTGATAGAGCCATTGTCGGAAAATACAAGAAAGATCCTTTTATGTCATCTCGGCAAATTGGAAATAAAATAAAAGAAGAATTTAGTGCTGACGTATCGAGCCGATTAGTCCGAAGGAGAATAAACGAGGCCCAGCTATTTGGACGTGTAAATAGGAAAGAGCCACTCCTGTCAAAAAAAAAAAATATTCAAAAACGCCTGAGTTTCGCATGAGACCACCAGAATAAGGACCTACAGTTCTGAAAACGGGTAAGATGGCAGAACAATTGTACACTGTCCAAAGGGCCAAGCTCTGAATCCAAGATACACTCAGAAGACGATTAAACATGGTGGCGGCAATGTTTTGGTCTGGAGTGCTTTTTCCTGGCATGGAGTAGAGCCTATTGTTAAAAAAGAAGGAAAAATGGAATGGACCGTATTGAAAAATACGGTGGAGCCCTATACTTTCCAGTTTATGCCAGTTAATTGGATATTCATGCAGGACAATGACCGTAAGCACACCGCCAAAATAGTGAAAGATTGGTTTTCGCAAGAAAACCTCCGTGTGTTGGATTGGCCACCGCAGAGTCCCGACCTTAACTCACTTGAAAATTTGTGGAATGATGTTAAGATAAAAATTGGCCAGCAAAATTTTAAAAATAACGACGAACTTTGGAATGAAATAACAGAAGCTTGGTATTCTATCCCAAGAGAAAGGTGTCAAAGATTTGTTGAAAGTATGGGTCGTAGATGTTTGGCAGTAATAGAAAATTCTTGCTTTAGTACAAAGTACTGAAAAAATTAAAGGTGAAAATAATATTTTGAATTTTATTTATTTTTCTTTCAGATATCCAATTTTGTGCTATTTTTGTGTCCAGCCGAATTTCGTGTTCATTGTTTTCTTTTTGTTCAGCTTTTTTTTTTAATGTATAGTAACACAAAATTTTCTTGTTAATAACCTTCATTATTAACAACATTTTCAAATAAGTTTAAGTTTATGATTATTTTTGAAGTACTTTTTGATTGAATGACTCTTTCATTTTGGTAGGTAGGTTTGTGCTTTATATGTGTACATGGCTGTATCTCTGCTGGAATATTACAAGACTCGATCTGGAACACATATGTTTGTCATCGGCTTGTCTCCATTGTCTCAAGGCTTGAGCCGCAAAGGTTACAATAACATCGAATCGAACACATCTTTCTAGAACTCAGAATGAATCACTTCGCATGCTCGGCACACGCCGTAGAAAATGATCTTACTTTTGGACGATTTTTTCCTAAACCTCTGTTTATGCCTTTACAACTGGATATATATCCGCAGAGAATCCTTTACGAGTCTTTTGGCTCAGGAGAATGGGAATACTAATCTAAGATACTGCTTAAGCACCAATAGAATCAAATATTGGTGGTTAGACTAGAAAAAGTTAGCAACGGTCACCAGCGTCAGTACTTAGACAAGAATCCTTCGAATTAAAAAGCACTTTTTTAAAGTGTCCGGAACGCCTTTAATTTTTTTTATAAGATGTTTAAGAATGGCAAATTAGGGATGAAAAAAAAGATAAAAGTCAACAGAAACTGAAAGCTACAACTTGTTTGTTCGCAATCTTTCCATTTACTCTGACGATTTTTCTCGTCGACAGGGCTTATCTCACTGATTCTTAAAAGACTAAAATTGAAAGGTTTTCAGTTGTGTCTTACTTTTAAACAAAAGAAAAATCACCGATGTTCATTAAAATGGACTTTGATCCTGAGATGCGTGTCAATTTTTCGGTAGGCCTACACAAAAATTTTTTGTAGAATGTGATTTTACAACATTCACTTTCTCTTAGTTTCGCCCTTCCTTTACAATTCTTATTCTTATAAAGTATGAACGTCATTGTTTTCTAAAAAAAAAAAAAATTGATTCCTGGCGCGAAGATCATAATCGGTTTCGGTCAATTAGAGTTTCATTAAAACACATAAAAATGCCACAAACATCCGTCTCCATCTAAAGTAACACTAAACATCTTAATTGACACAACAATATGTTCAGACAAAAACCTCAATACATAGATACGCCGACAAACCGACAGAGATACTTCTCGCCCTCACCGAGTACACTGAACCGCAAGCAGTTCATCATTTATCATCGAAAAGAAATCAATAAAATTCAATTGATTGGTGAGGAAACTAAGCAAGCAACTTCTTGAAAGAGGAATTATTCAAAAATAACAAAACGCACACACCACCGAAACCTCAAGAATTGGGTCAGCATTCGTTGGTCGATGGTATGGCGTATGGGCCATCGATCGAGATGGCTCCAGCCGAGTCATCCATTCACAGGCGTGCGTTTTGTAGAGAGATGGCGCACATGATGTGACCACGTTGTTCCGACGACCTACAAACAGACGACGACTCGAGCCCATCGCACCAAACCGATGATGAGGAATTCTCGATAAGATACGAGTCGAGGCTCTTCGAGTGTTGCGTTCGAAACCACCTGCATGCGTTTGAGTCTGAAATTCCAAAACACACTCTCAGCGGAGTGATGGAGAGTGTGGTGCCGGTGAAGATGATGATCATCGTCGTATGAGGATGGCAATTGGTAGTGGTGCTCATAGCTGTTATTGACCTGTTGCGTGGAACAGGTATGACGCACACACGTTCAGATCACAATATTTATACCCATTACGAGTGGATATTATATATTTTTTTCCGTTATATTATGGTGTAATGTGCAACCATTGGAAGTGTGTTTCTGCCCGAGATACATGGCTACTTTGAGGTCGTTTTTTTTCCCTCAATATCTGCAATGCTGCCAACGCATCGCACACCGCAACGCGAAAAGTACCAGTATCGCAAGCAGATCTTGAGGTCAGAGCGGCGGTTTCATCTCCCGTGCATTGTGATGGAATTTCAATATTGGCCTGTTGGTATATGGGCTATTCACGGTGGAGAGAATTATTGGCCAGTTGTAACCGGTAACGTTGCTCTTGACCATTTGTGTGATGGTTTCCTTATGATATGGGAAATTTGTATTTGCGGATTGCAGGTGAATAGAATATCTGTTAGATTCATCTGAACTGATTTGCACTTAAATGACAGAAGGCGCGATAGGTGCAGCTAAGATGCGCGTGCTATGTTGTTCTAGCTAGGTTCTTTATATGCCACAGTGGGCTGAGTTATAAACTTAATTGCACTGTCAGTATTCTTTTTAGTACGGTGATGTGATTGGTCCCTGATGCAGGCAAATTGAAAACCCTCAAGAGCAAGTTTTAGCCACCAGCCGAGTGTGTGACAAGTCTTTGGGGAATTAATGAGATTTGTATTTTCGAGTGGGCTCATCGCTTGATTGGTTTTTATCTGACGTGTATTTTTGTCAGCTTAATTTATGTAGTAATGGGGCTCCCGCTGTTGCACGCCAGTTCATCAGAAGTAGAAATATAAAGGCAAGTGACTCCTTATGTTGGCATGCTAATTTTGTACTTCATTGCAAATCTTATTCACACGGGTTTACTCTAACATTTGGAAATAAAATGCCTAAAAACAAAACAAATGTTCAGCGCCATCCAATGAGAGGTGTCGCGTTTAATTTCGCGTGGTTTTTTTTCTGTTCCTTTTTCCTTGTATCAGCATTAATCTAAACGAGAAAAAACAGGAGTCGGTGATAAAATGATGAAAATGAAAATGATGAAAAACCGTGAACCCCATGTTAAGCTCATTCTGATTTCGGTCAACATCTCGTGCAGCTGACCTCGGACAGGTCAGAGATTGAAAGACTGCTACTGAAAATCGTTCGGCAAGGTCAGCATTACAAATCGACGCCATCAATAAGGTCCTTTGAAGCAAGAATTTACCTTTGAAGCAAGAATTTAAGCAGACCAAACGGAACCTTGTAACTTCCTAGATTTTTGCTGGAAATGTTTAAACAAAATCATGGTGTTTTACACAGAATGATTATGCTTGATTCCATTTGTCTTGCCATGTATACAAACAAAGAATAAAAATGCAAGAAAACAACAACCTGAACTGGCGGTGTCATTAAGTCTCATTCATTTTTTCGTTCGAAAATTATGTTGGGACGTCGGTTTTTTGATTCTGTGGACCGCTCCACATGCCACAAAAGTAGTAAAACTGTAGCTTCGTCTTGGGAAAAAATTGCCTTCACGAGTAATTTCTCAAACTGGAGATCTAATTTATACTTCGAGATCACGTGAATCAATACCCTCAGACCTTTCTCTGTGATTCCTCTTGAAGCGGTAAAAATTTACACTATCTTATTTAACAATTTGCTGAATAATGCACATTATCCAGCTCATTGGAAGACAGTGGTAGTACAACCCATTCTTAAACGGATGAAAGGCACATCCAATCCGGCAAATCTTCGGTCGATAAGTCTCCTTCCTAATGTCAGCAAAGTGTTTGAAAAAGTGAGCAAAAGAGCCCTGACAAAGTGCGTTGAGGACAAAAATATTATTCCAGATAACATGCCGCCTCTAAACTGGTATCGGATATCCAATGGAACAAAGGTAAGAAACAATGCACGGGTGCCTTATTGATTGACTTGGAAAAGGCCTTTGACACTGTAT
Source organism: Orthonevra nobilis (assembly GCA_963555765.1). NCBI lineage: Eukaryota > Metazoa > Arthropoda > Insecta > Diptera > Syrphidae > Orthonevra > Orthonevra nobilis. Next base: position 12,579,255 of record OY743225.1, read on the forward strand.
GGTTGCAGGGGCTCTTTTACAAGCTTGACCAACTCGGCATAAGCAAACCGCTACTGTACAAAATCTTAGATATGCTCACCAGCAGACAGTTTATTGTGAAAAATAGCGCAGTGTAACGTCTGCTCGAACTTTTGAAATTAAGAACGGTCTATAACAGGGTGTAGTTATTTCGCCGATTTTATTAACGATCTTCACAAGCGATCGTGTAGGATCTCTCCTCCACGGTACGCAGAATACTTGATCGCGTACAGGTCAAGTCCCAAGATCGAGGTCATCGTAAGTCTTTTGCAACTTGATTTCGAAAAGATTCAGGGATATTGCGATGATTGTTGAAAGTTGAAGATCAATTTGCAAAAGTGCGAGAACAATCTGATCAGGGCTCCATTATCTGGAGCTTCTAGAAACACAAGAAAGAAGTCGCGAATGTTCTCTATTGTTGGACAAAGCGGACAACCACTGACGAATCGAAGTGTTGTTAGATACCCTAGGATCTGGCTAGATCAGTACCTGTATTTTAACAAACAAAAAGATGCTGCTCTGGCCAGAGCCAAAGCGGCCTTTGCCTTGACAAAGAGGCTGTTTCACAGCAGTCAACTCGATGCCAAGGTAAAGGTGATCTGCTACACGGCCCTTATTCGGCCTGTCCTTGCCTATGGTTGTCCCGTTTGGTTTAACGTGGGAACAAGCTTAATGGAAAAGATACGGGTTTTCGAGAAACGATGTCTTAGGGCTTGTCTCCACTTATATAGAACTCCAGAGTCTGAGTACAAAAAATTCTATAGTAATGAGGTCCTGTACAACGGGGCCAACCTAATCAGAGTGGACAACTTTCTGATAAAACTTATTCGAAGTCACATTGCAAGAGCAATGACTTCGACCAGGGCTTTCTACCCCAATGATATACACCACGAGACAGTGGGCCTTAACGGCCTTATTCCCCCTGAAGCTTTTCTCTATCTCGTTAGAAAAGGTCTGGTCCAGGAAAGATTAGCGGTGCCGTTAATTTTCCACGTTGGTCGAAAAGCTATGGACGGGCGAGTCAACTACGACCAAGACGTCGCAAGTAGCTCACCGGGGACTCTTCGGTTCAGTAGGGCGGTAGCAGACCGTGACAGAGCGGATGTCGAAAGGCAGTACAAACACTTTTGGTGGCTGGATGGAGAATTATCCCTGTCGGCTGTATACTTTTAATCCTGAATGCCTTTAAGGCAAGTAAAATATCATGTCCTATTAGCCCTGTCCGGCTTACATATATCTGAGGTAGTGTAAGTAGTTAGCAATTGGTAAGTAAGTATTTTAAGTTTTATTTTAAGTTAGAGTAAGATTTTATATTTTAGATGAGTTTTGAGTTTAGTTTTAAATTTAGATTAAGTAAAAATCAATGTCCAGACACTAAGTTTTTGTTTTGAAACAATACATTTTTCTTGGTATTACACATAATGTTAATAATTTAGATATATAAAATAAGTATTAAGTAGAAAGACACATTTTCAATTTGTTAAGTTTAACTTAGAGCGCCCGCAAAGGGCCAATAAGTTATTTAAGTCATAGTTAAGTTAATTAAGTTAGTTGAAAAAAATTTTTTGTCTACAACGTAAGGTCATGAATTATTTAAATAAAAATGCATAAAAATAGAAAAAAGTGAGGTTCTATTAATCACAAAGTATTCGTGAATACTCAACCAACGATCAATGCTTGATATAAAATATCTGAGCTAGTTTTATGAAAAAATGTGATTTAAAGGTTCTTCAAAAGGAACGACATTTTTTAGGCAGATTTTTTTTTTATTAAAAAAGGGGGGCTCGTATTTCTTTTGATTTAAAATGACACCACTTGATTGGTCAGATAGAACCTAACCCTCAGTCATTCATTTTGAATAGAACTTTTATCGCTGAAGCTTTAAAGTTCTCGTCACTGAAATCAATAACAGCTTGGAATGTCTTGGCTTCTTCTTGGAGTACAGTAAATGCTGTAGTCCGTCTAAAATTCCTATCAGTTCAAATGCTAACATGCGTCCTGAACTGGAATATATCTTTCATCTATGGAAAGGAGCTTTAAAAACCGTCCTTATTCTGCTTGACATGATTCAAAAACAAGTACTCGATTCGATTTCAAACAAAGCTAGATAAAACCAGTTTTTGAAAAATATCTGTTGCTATCCCTACATCCTTAAAAGCCTCGTATACTCGGATAAGAGTATACAAGTGTACAGGCTTCCCAAGAACTAACTGTCGAATTTGATGCGCTTTTTATCAATTGCCTACTGTTGGCCTACTGTTGTATTTTTTGACAGTATCTCAGTCCATAATGAAACATGTCTCTTACGCTGCCTTCAGAACCAATCGATCATTGTTTCTTCCATTTTAGGCTTTTCTGTAACCTATTTAAATAACAAACAATTCACAAAGCTTGTTGAAACAAAAATGCTTGCTGCATGCACGAATTCATTGTTTCGGTCTTAAAATACGAGTGCACTTAACTGACAGCATACTCAACTTTAATCGACCTGATTTTGTTTCATGGGAACTGTGTCCACAAATATTTTAAAGAGGAAACACAGCTAGTGAAGCGATGGAAAGAATCGAATAAGAGGGTAAGAATATAAGCAAGCTTTCGAGCTATAAGAAGATGCGGAGCATTCGTACCACAAACCTAATCTTACTCCAACACCGTGCTGTGATTTGAAGCACTCAGAACGAGCTACTTGTTTTCAGATTTCAAATGCAAAAAACGAAAAGATGAAAGAGCTCGAATCTCACGACTATCTTGTGGAGAATATGATGGAGTCTTGCTAAAAATGAAAGTTTGCAGTAACTTAAAACAAACATGCACAATTTCATCCTCCCATGAAATGAAAACTAAAACTTAACCCAACTTTGTTGTTATATCCACACCCTTTATGCTCAGCCTTATTACCCCCAAATCATCATTAGCCGCCGAAATGAAATCAAGCTATATTGCATTTGCAATTGCAAGTCTCCATCTGTAGTCGCAGACATCAATAATTCCCAGATACAACGTTGCACGTCGTTTTCCCAAATGCACAGTCGTTCTACATCGCATCGCAGCCGACATTTAACTTGAAAATGTCGTGCTAGCTAAAGCTTTGACTCTGACTGTGTATACAACACTCCTTCACTGAAGATCCATTCTTCGAGAAGAGTTGGAGTAGTGTCTCCCCGCTCTGGAACAAATGTGAGTCATGTTTCATGTCCGATTGTATTATTGGACGCCAAAAACGTGATCAACTTGTGTCCCATTTCGTTAGTTTGCTGTTTGTTTGTGTACCTACACATGATTCGAGCGTGAGGAGGAGACCACGCCACCATCACCAAATCGTTTCCCACTACCCAGAGTACCCACCCAGAAGAATATATCTCTTCTTCTTTTCACACTGGTACACTGGTGTGTACCGGTGGACATGGCTAATGCATGGGGTGATCTTCAAATGAAGACTTATCGCAATGACTTTTCCATTCGTTCACAGAGGCGCAGAGATACGAAAGTCTTGCATTGAATTGAACCTGGTGGATTTGGGTTTGGGACTTGGGAGTCGCAATTCGATCTCAAATGGGATCTAATTCAGAAATTGATGATGAAAGTCGAGAGTGTTTTTTCGCTTCGTGCACGACTTCTGTCGGGGTCCTGTTCATATCCATTGTGGCCTGTTCACAAATCGTTTAGTCCGAGGAATACCAAATAAACAAACGGACGGTGACTCCAAGACGAAACAAACCATATAATGATGTCTTTATAATTCGTGTATCAAGTTGTCGGATATCATATATGCAACCGGGATAACATGGGAAAGTTTTGTATTTTGTTTGAAGGCGATTTCTCGTCAGGGTCCGATAAAGTCAACATGGGATGAATCGTGTTGCACAAAGCAGAGGGCAAGGTACAATACATTATGCAGACTCTGGTAGCGAGGGTGATTCTCGAGGTCATTTGCATGGAGATTGGCCTGAGACCGAGATTGCTATGGCCACTAAGACTGGCTGGGAGTGCTGGCATTTAGTGGAGGTGACACTTTTTTTCTATCATTGTCTCTAACAATGTGACAATCGACGATGGAGGAGGATAGACACAAGTCGTGTTGTTGGGAAAAAAATATATTCGTGAAAAACGATATTATTGGATATGCTGTGAAACTATTTGACCCACTGTTTTGGAGGTGTGGGAGAGAATGGACGAATGCTTTTACTTATCTGATGGCATAGGACGTGGTGCTGTGTGTGTGTTTTTATATAAACAATTTTTTTTTTTTTTGTTCCACGGATGCATCTAAGCTGGCATGTGACCTTAGCTTGTTAGTTGACTGAATGGTGAGGATGCTGTAGAGAAAGTGCATCACTAAAGATGTCTTGCTTGAGTGAACAGAACGAAGTTGGAGTAAAATGATTTCTGACTTACCTTATTTGATTTCGAATTCAAGTAAGGTTAAGACTTGATTCAAGATTTGCTAATTTTTTGGACGGTGATGCATGTGAGGCTGAGAGTTTGATTCTTAGCAATTTTCTCCTATTTGTAATTTGCTCAAAATGTATTGATTCGTTTCATAGTTCATTCAAAATTTCACAGTCATCGTTTTCGATATGTTCAAAAATTTAACATGGTTCTACAGGGTTTTCCAATAAGGACTTGATAACTTTATTTTTTAAATAAAACGCAAACCATTTGAGATATTTCTGATAATTTATTATCGGCTTGAAGTATAATCAAAACATTGATGAAGGGATTTCGACTTCGTTCATGTGGCCGGGCACGTTTGCAAGCTCGATTCGATGAACCCAATTTTCGTTGACTCGGCCACACATTTCGGCGTTCAATGTTGTCTCTGCGCCCTTCCACGTCGTCGGCTTGTTGGCATAAACCAATGACTGAACGTAGCCCGAAAGAAAATAATCAAAAGGCGCACGAACGACTTTTTCTTGTGATAACATGCTGATCAAACTTACTCTTCAATTAATCGATTGTAAAGTGTGCTTTTTGGCTTGTGGTACCATCCTGTTGAAACCTCATGTCGTCCAAGTCCATATCTTCCAATTGGGGCAAAAAAATCAGTAATCAGTTTTATAGTCCTAATAACACCGCTAGCGTGCAAACCGCACCAAAAAGTTATTCTTTGTGGTTAAAGTGGTGTTTCATGAAGCGAATGTAGATTTTCACATGAGCAATAACGCATATATAGCTTATTGAGCCAAAAATGAGCTTCGTCACTCAAGATGATTTTACGATGAAATTCATCATCTTGGCGAATGTTCTCCAGAGCTCAATCGGAGAACGTACGTCGCTCGCTTTAAATGCTCGATCGACTTCAATTTTTGAGTCAACTTGATCTTGTTTGGGTGTAAACCAAGATCCTTACGCAAAATACCCCATAATGTGTCTGCCCAATTCCTGTCTACTAGGACGAGAATTACGACCGAAAATTGGAGTAAACGCTTTTAAAGTTGCGGTCACCGACTCCGAATTGCGGTAGAAAATTTTTATAATCTGTAGACGTTGCTTGTTCGTGTACTTTAACATGATGAAAATGTTAAGATTACTGAATAAATTGACAATGACAGTGCTTTGATAAGTGTAAGGGTGGGTTCACAAATAAAATTCAAAGTTGTCAAGTCCCTATTCGAAAACTCTGTACTACTTTAAGCGCAGCTTTTTTATCGATTTTAATATCGTAACCCTGTTTTGCTTTTCCACAAATCCATTGAGCAAAAAGTGACTTTCGACATTAAAAGCCCGCGTAGGGGTTACTTGGGACACAACCACTGAGGCTGATTTGACGTTAGATGCAGAGGACTGGTGAGCTCGCCGGACGGTGATATTATTTTTCCATCCTTAGTAGAGAGAGGAAGCTTCTTTTAAGTTAGTGTAGTTGTTTCAGTGACGTTTCTAAAGGCGTTGATCATACAAAACTTAAGAAGTAGTGCAATAACATTGGCTATGAAGCGACCATCATCTGTAAGAAAGCCTCTTGGATACGCTTTCTTTCATGTTAAAGATTGTTCTTTGAGAAAGCGTACATAGCCCGGCGTAACGTGTCATACTATTCGTAACAACGTCCTGTTCATAATTGGCTTTAAAGTGACACATTAACACAATGATTCCATACAGAATAATAGAAGAATTTACAATTATAATTTTATTTGGACAGCTTAGAAAAATGTTTTTGTCAAGCTTCCATTTAAAATGTTCCATAAAGCACTTGAAAACAAACAATAAATCGTTAAAAATAATCAAAACTGATGAGTAAAATGACCAAATTCGAGAGCGCAAAAGTATATGACTTTATAAGAGCGGACGAAATTTTACAGCACTTCCTTTTTATTCACTTCAGGATGCCTCAAGTATTTAATTACAACATTAAAACGTGACATAATAAGCATGATTTTACAGCCACGATTTGTGTCTTTGTAGAGCTTCTTGTTTTGCAAATAACATTTTGTAGGACGTTGCAAAAGCAGCTTTCAGTTTATTACCCTTTTTTATTTAATAACTAAATTGTTTTTCATATAATTCGTGGCCGCTTAAAGGGGGAAAAAAAACTTGGGACCGCATTCGGAATCTTCTCCAAGCAGAAGGATATTTCACTTCTGGAAACGTTCCAGATCATCTAGAAACCAATCCGAAAAAAAAATTAAATACAAAAAAGCAATACATCCTGCAGTAGCTTGCAAGCTAAAAAGCCAATTTTTTTTTTTGCGAACATCCAAAAGGCAGACTGAGGAACTGTTCGTCATTCAAAAGATACTCATATGAAATTTGATCTTATATAATTCACTTAAAAAACCGTACAAAAGACCTAAAAACAAGCAAATTAGGTTTTTGGTTGCTTGGGATCACTTAAATTAGTCACCGAAACTCTGAACTTATGAGACAGCTTATGCTCTAGACAATACATAAAGCCGACAATTTCATTATTCCGATGCTAAGATGAAAGCATTCGAAAGGACACAGGATCATAATATGAGGACGTACAACAAGCAGTATTGTTGGACCACTTCTGAGGTGACCCGATCATATGACACAAGCATACTATTTTAAAATTAAGATTAATATTACCTCGTATCATAAAAATAATAATAATAAAATATTATAATAAACATTTTAAATGATTTTTCACTGATCACAGTTGGCATTTTGTAGAATTAAAAATTCCTGAAACCACTTCCAAAATTCCAGCTTTCGGAGTGGCATTTCAGTTGATTCGAACAGTGATTGAAAAGATTTTCAGCCCAAAAATGGGATATCTATTAAATTCTTCCAAAAATACTTCCAACACCATCAAAATCGTTGATCTGGAAAACATTCGATGATGTAAGATATCTTTTTGAAGACTTAAATTAAATCCAAATCCGAAAATTATTTTCTTCAATATGTGAAAAACTTGCTATGCCTTTGTTTTTCTCATATGAAGGCTCTTCTTGGTCAGTTATAACTCTTAATTATATAAAAACCACACATTTTTTTTTATAAACAAGCCATACCCCAACACGACACCCAGCTCCATAAAAATGGCACTGATGTAAAGACAAAAATCCCCCATATCGCCATGTTTGGTCCCTGAGCAACCTACTTTAATTCCAGAGCAGCGGAAGTGCCCATCTCACGGTCTCCTGATCTCCCTGCCACAGCATCCACTCCCATACCACTCTCACGGTTACGGATAACCAAATAGACAGAAGCAAAAAAAAAAAAAATGCACCGTTTACCACAACATACCACTTGAAGACGTTAACAATTTTATATCCTTTTAGAGCATCAAACTGCATGCCAGTGCTCATCGCTACATTGCCACAATTGCCATCTGCTGCAATGGTTTCCCGTCTAAAACGTAAAATTAATTGTGACCGCAAAGTATCTATCTACTCGTATCGTGGTCTCTGCAAGATACTGTTAACAGAATTATTATCGACTATCCGATATAATTGTGTGTGACCATTAAAGGTTTACTTGACTCTTCGAATCTCAAATCTCTTCGCTAACTAGGAGTATTTGAAAGACAAGAATATCTCATAGGTAAATCGATTTTGTGGATTGAACAAAAAACCAAAAACAAAATGTTTCATTACAACTATGTTGCCCTGTGAAATAAATTCAATCACGATTCGGCAACACTGTGACGTTGTAGTATCGACAACGAGACGCGACGGTCGTTACTTGTTGTCGCATCGGATAGCCATTTGGATTGTGTGACTATTCTTCACTTTCGTGAGCTCACGGGTGTACAAGTATAATCTGCATGATGAAGTGCAGTTCCCATAATGTACTAGATGTATGCTGTTTTCAATTCCTTTTTTTTTCTTAAAACTTTATCTCATGTGGAAAATGCACTAACAAGATCGATGTTAGCGAAACAATAAGTCCCTCTTATTCCACGAAAACCAAATGTAAATACATGGTCCAGGCCCAGGTGCATGGCAAGCAGGAGATTTAAGGATGACAACTTGTGCGTATGTTTGAAAACTGAAAACTATGTAAGTTAGGAATGCTGTATGTGCTTGATTGCCTGGTTTGAGCTGATTGTGCTGCAGCCATTAGGAGTTCGTAGAAATAAGTTAAATCGGAATAGGATATCCTATCGGACTGTGGTATGTTAATGATGTATACCTTACGCCAAAATCGTGACAGTTTGGGTTTGTTAAGTATCCAACTGCGATTGATGCTGGAATCGCTGTTGAGTAGACTAAAACTTTTTGACTTTTTTTTTTAGGATCAACGTTTTTTTTACCAACTATTGAATATCGTTAAGTATGTTTATTATTGTTAAGTTGGAATCCAACACTTTTTTCTATAATTTCTTTCCATACGACTTGATATTAATTCACTTAATAAACGAGGTGAACTTCAATAAAAATTAAACTGCAAACAATTATTTTTTTCAAAAAAAACATTAAATTTCCCCACCAATGTTAAAGTGTAAAAAGGCTCTTGCACTCGATGTGGAACAATTGTTGCAACAACATTGTGAATAATTATAATACTATTAAGACTATTTTATGTCTTATTCACATTTAGTATCTGAGCTCAATTTCTCGTTTAAAAATGTAATAGTAATCGATTTATTGCCAGCTCTCTTGTCTTCACTTGTTGAAGAGTCGTCATAAAAGTCACTTCGAGTTGGTAAAGTTTTATTGATATGATTCGAAAGTTGCTAGTTCTGTGCTGAGCTAACAAATCAATCATTGTGGCCAATGTTTTGTGAAAACGAATAAGTCTCGAGTGTAACTGTGGCGGACGATTTAAAATACATGATCCGGTAGCGATTTCTCTGTTTACCTGATACTTCATGTGTGACTCTTCCCTCATCCTCTGTTAGATGTAAGGGTCGACAGACTCAACAACATTCATGATATGGATACTGAGTCAATCGACACCCAATCCGTTGCACTAATTTGAAAGAAATAATGCTTCATAATTGAGTTGCAAACTAACCATTTTCAAAAAAGCAGATACAATTAAATATGAAGCTTTATCTTTTATGTGTTTTTTTGTTTTGAACAAACTTAGAGATGTTTGATAATTTTGTCATATTTTTGAAACTTTTAATATGTCGTAATGCATTTGAAATCTTCATATTTGTATACCTTACTTTTTGTACGCTTATTTCGACAACAGTTCCTTGAGGTGTTCATATAACACAAAAATGCTTATCAATTTTAATCTCTCTCAAAATGATTTAAAGCCTTCTTTACCAGCTTAAATATATCTAGAATTATCTGAACGAATTCTTCTAGTTGAATTCAATTCCATAGAGAGCTTGATGTGTAACAGAATAAAAAATTACAGTCCTCCTGATGGCAAGAAGGACAATTATTTGGCACTGCAGAAAAAGGTCGCTTTCTAAAAAAGTATTGGTATTGGTTTCTTTAGTTTACAACGAAAAAAGAAGACGACCAAGAATCGAACCGTGAAGTGTCCTTTTTAAAACTAGACAATAACTTTAATGTCTGGTTCCAGACGATTACTTTTATTTGTCTATAAATTGTTGTCTGGTTGTAGTCACAACATTTTTCAACTCAACCAGCTGGAATCTGCTTCGTCAGCAAGTCTAAGAATACCAAAGAGTGACCTTGTTTTAGTCCAAAATGAGCCTTATTTTTACTTTTACTTCCGAGTCTCCATATCAGTAATTGTAATGTTTTTATTTTCTTCATCGACAGAAATTTTACTGCTCTTAAATTTTGTCTATGGTTGGGAATTGTCTCAAGATAAGCTGGATTAACTTAGCAATTTTTTTTATCAACAAGCATCAAATTTCAACTTATATCATTCATTCTTCACAACTATACAAATCTCCCATTGAAGTCGAAAAAAATTCCCATCTAGAGCAAATTCCTTGTCGAGTTTTTCCCGTTTATCAACGTGTGGCACTACAATGCTTACTTAGTGTGAAAACTCACATCACAATCTTCAAAAACTATGCATGTCATCATCCGCTATACTCGTGCTGCCAGACGCTAACTGTATCCACTCAGTGGTATTCAAATTTCGCTCAGGAAATTTGATATCAAACGTAAAGCAATTCAGCCCGAAGCACCACCGAAACAAAACAGCAGAAGATGAATCTCTCTTATTTTTTCAAAAGAAAAACAGCAAAACAGGAATGTCACAAACTTGAATTTTCCCCAATAAAACACGATGATTACGTCTTCCAAAGTCCCCGCCACTGAGCTCGGTGGTAAGTAAACAGCAAATAACATTGGCATCATTCTAGCCTGCTGCATCACCATCAGCAGCCTAGAACGTTAAATACGCGCTCGCGCTTGGAAAAGAAAAAACATAAGTAGAACACACTTCTCTGCACACGACACCGAACCCAACGAGATGATATCCACTTGAAGCCAGGAAATTCCGTTGGGAAAACAGAACCCCCGGTAGAAAGTGGGAAAAAAGAGGACACCGTTGCTGGAAAAACTAGTCCTACCGCAGCGCACCAGCAAGCCATCTCACTAGCATCCTAGTTAGCAAATATTCAAATGTATCTCTACACTAAGTGGAGTATCTCATTCGACCATCGAATTGTTTAGCAACTGGTATTTCAAGATCTCCTCATGATACGCCAGCCATTCAAGTGCATATCAAGTTTGTTCTTAAATCTGTTGCCTCTTTTCTTCCAAAATAGGATTTTAATTCATTTGAATTTTTTTCATCCCGTGCGCTCTGCATATTTTAATTTCAATTCCAGGAATAGTTCTAGGCCCGCAAAAAAAAAATGATTTCGGTATCTAGTCACATTTGGATGTGATTCGCCCGGTGTGGTCTGGTGATTTAAATGATGCACCCTATTGGGCCGGGAAATTGCTATTTACCCAACAAGTTGATAAATTGGAACATTTTATTTCAAACGAATCTGTTTGCCATGTGTACTCGTATGGGTGGCTGATTAATTGCAATGTAATTAAGAATTCAGTTTCGGTCTGTTCGAAGCGGAGCTAGAGTGGAGGTGGAGATTTCCTTTTTTACTTTTGATTGGAACTCTCTTGATTTGTCCGTAATGGTGGCTCATGCCGTGGATGAGTGAGTATATTTTTTTTTAGAAAATTCTCACTGCGTGAAAGATATAGAGTTTATTTTAATTAAAAACTTGTTTTTGGGCTTTGAAATTTTGATTGGGAAGATGAAGGTTCAAGTCCTTTATAGTCAGCTTTAATTGGGAAAATGATCTCCTCGGGGATAAGAATGGATGATATGGATTGAAATAGTTGCCTCCCGAGGGGTGAATAGATTTGTTTCTGTTTATTGATAGTTGCTGAGTGGCATTTATCGATCGTTAATTGGCTTGCAGGGTGCATTGTGCATTTGTGCTAGCTATCAAAGTGGAAAAGGATTCTTTTGTTGCAAGTGTGCAATTCCCGAGGTAGAAGTCCCACCAGTTCTAGAATTAAATCGTCGATTAAAGAATGACTTTTCATGAGAATTTTTGATGACTGAGTTAGTTTGGGATCTTAATGTTTTGAAAATGCCTTTAATGCCTCAGGTGTCAGATTCAATGCAATTAGTAAGCTGGAAAACAAATGCGAACAATTAAACAAATCCAACAAATCATGTGTTTTTGAAACAAATATTTGCAATAAACCAAGATTTTAATTGAAACAGTGCTGTTGAATATGTAGATAATTATTCCCGAGTACCTTTGGTCTTCGCTTCAACGCCTGCAGTAGTATATCATATTAAGTACTTTAACTTAAAAAAAGATAAATGGACTGCGCTTTGCTTATCTTTACCAAAAAGGATGAACAATCTTTATAAAACATTTTATTACTGGAAAGTTTCAGTGACTAGTTTTCACTCAATTGGGAATGCCGCTTTTCTCCAGCCTTTCTTTTTTGTTGTAAAGGGAAAATATATCCTCCAAGAAAATCAAATTCATTTTAAATAATCGCTTCAACTTCAAATGTGAAATGAACAAACAAAGTAAGAAGTTCTTACAAAGAATCTTAGACTTCAACCGCGAGATATATTCAAAAGAGTTGACGTGCGAACTTTACAAAAAATGTCCACGCGCGTAGTTTGATCAAAAAATATGTTCATTACGAACAAAATCAACAGCATGCATCAAATTTGAATGAATCTCTTTTAAATAATTCTCCTTGGCTAGCGACGCACTTATCCCGACTTTCATTGACATCTTCATGTAGTAATGATTGAAAACGGAGGACTTCCTTACGTTGGAATTGGTTTCAGCTACTCTGACGAGACACTTACAATCTCAGAGTCAAAACGTTTTTTATTTTAGGGAGGAAGATACCGGAGAGTAAGACTGATGTAGACAGGCAGAAGCGATGTTTGACACGGCGCGTTGTCGTGATGAGGGATGAAGCCATCAACCCATTTCCCTCGTGTCTTCCTCTGCATATCGTTTTGCAAACATTGTGATAAGCCCTTGTAATATTCACAATTCCCAGTAGTTGTTCTTGAAACAAACTCTGATCGCACTTTGCCTTCACTATCAAACCGAAAACAATCTGTATGACCGAAATGTTCAGATTTACAAGCCAAGTTCAGATTTGACTGCCCTCGAAGGGTGAGTAGGTTCACTCGTTTCACATAAAGAACTCTGCATTTTCGTTTCAGGATCAAAGCTATTTATGATTTCAGCTGAAATGACCGGATCTGCATTAAGACAACTCTTCAATTCCATGCTGATTGGCACTAAATAGTGCGACTGATATTTCAAGTCTTGTTCTGTACAAAACTTAATGTGTCGTGTGTTAATTTTTCATAAAAAAACGTAAAAATAATTCATTTAAGGTGCTTCGATTGGGCACTCAAATTCTTGAATTTTGTTGGGGTTGCTGTTGGTATGGTCAAAAATAATATCTTCACAAAGAATACTTTGGTTTTGGTTCAAACAAAACGATTCAAAGTCTGGCCAGTAAGGTTGGCTTTATATGGTATGTTATTCGTGTACTTCTTAGTACTTCAACTTAAATGTCACAATTGTAAACAACAATGAATTGACGTTCCTAAAGTTTTTGTAAGGCTAAAATAAAATATAGCCTCGAGCAATTAAAGTATTTCAATTTATTTTATTTCCAGTCTTTAAAACATCCAAAGATTCAACGAAGCACACCTCGTTTTACACACATTCAAAATAAGCAGATAATCCTCCTTCTTTTCCTTTTCACATTACGTTTTACTCTCTTAGCTTTCTGCCAATAACCCTCACAGTTGTAGATTCAAAAATCGTTTTCGATTTGTATCCCACATCCTTGCAATAGTTCTACGTTTTCATTGAATAGCCCAATTAAGAGCACGACTTAACAATAGCCTTTAACCAGTAACGGCAAACGTGAATGGCTTGCAACTATTACCACCTGTTATGTGATTCTCATCAGCAGTGTGACAGTGCTGGAATTTTTACTAGGTCACACCATTTATGCTCAAATAGAAGCCGACATGATCTTCCAAAAAAAAACGGTTCACGTTGCTAGAAGCAACCGCTTTCGCCGTGTTCTTATAATTCATGCAATTTCCTATTTATGGTAAATATTTGAACGTTGAACACGCTTCAAAGCAACGACACGGAAGAAATGAGCATCTTGGATTGTTCCTGTATGATAATGAAAACTTTTCTCCTCGGAGAGTAGTATCTGAGCATCTACCGTGCAGAGTGTGGGATCGTCTTTTCGACTTTTCGCCAGTTTTTTTTTTTTTTTTAAATTGTTCCCTTGTTTGGAATTCAAAATCAATTACGGACGCGAGAATTCTGGCATATTTCCCAATACACTGCAACTCTGTAGTGTGTGTATTTGCTTGATGCGCGGACGTGTTGTATTCTAATCGTATCTTCGTGACGTTATTATCCCAGATACTTTGAGTTAGTCGTATTCGTTTGATGTTCCATCCCGAACCATGGTGTCAGTTGGTAGTTGATGCTTGGCTTAGCTTTTTATTTGTGTTCTTTTTTTTGTAAGGTACGGACGCGGCATCAGCGGCAACAAATTAGAATTCAATTTGTGCAAATATTTTGAAAAAGACCGCCAACAAGAGGCTGTTGCTAAAGTTCTTTTGTATTTCTAAACCAACTAGTGAGATAAATTGTTGGTTGTGTAGCCTCGCGAATTCAATGGGAATATGCACAGGAATGGTGAGGTTGTGTGACCGAAGGAGATTGAAAGGGGAACTTGTTTACATTTTTATTGGCCGCGGTACGGTTCCCACAATCATTATTATGGATAATTTCATAATGGGTCTTGAATGTAGGCAACGTTTAAGGAGATTGATACAAAAGGAAATCCAGATAAAGGCAAACCACTACAAGCGCCACGCCGGCCACCGTCAACATCATCAAAATCATGAAAAGAATGACTCTCTGGCTCATCAGGCGTTCACGATTATTTGCATTTTACCCAGCGGGAGGTCAGGTTAAGCACAGGGCCAGACTAACCACTGCAAGACGCGTCAGAATAAGTGTAATTTATTAGTTGAGTTGGTTTTTATTGCCTTCCTTTTTTTTCTGTCGTTCTATGGCGTTGATGAACCAATTAGCTTTTTTTATTTTTTTTATTAAATAAACCTATCAAAGCATCTGAATTTATAATTGCAACGCACCCAGTGGATTGGTAATAACATTTTGAGTATTCTGAGACGGGCTATGATTTGGGCAATTAATTTGTAAGTGTTGGGAATAGTATAAGCTCTGGAGGGTCTGACATATCAGTGCTAAATGATTCTGTGGACTAAATTTCTTTAGAATAGGGTTTAAGAAGAATGTGCTTGCTGAAAATTCTCTTTAAATCATGGACGAGAAAGAAAAGAAAGAAAATTCCTGTGGTGATACAGGCTTACGAGTAGTAAGCTCATTCGCCTAACATTTAAACGGCGCACTACAGAGAATGAAGTTTAAAAAGAAAAGATTTACATCAGGAAGCAGCAACTGAACCTGTTGTTCCCTCGCTTGCCTTTCCGGCCAATAAATCGAATTAAACTCCGAATGAGTGCACCGTGGTTCTAATTTTTATGAGCACCCAGAAATGTTTTTAGTTCGGCTCACCAGGTATAAAAAACAAGATCAATCGATCACAGACACTGTTGGATTCCTGCATGACTTTGCGATCGGATGGGGAATGAATTAATGAATGAGAGTTTCTGAAAATCAGCATGATTTAAATTCTCATTTGAGAATGTTTTAAAATCATAGATACGAACAAAAATATTTAACAATGCCCGTGGAAACAAATTAGTACGAATTTCAAATTTTTACTCAAAGCGGTGCGTGCTGATTTCAGCAGGGAACGATAGAGATCTAAACTGGCGGTAGATGAAACACGTTTTCAAAAATCTGTACATGTAAGTGGTACAGTACCGTCGAGTGGGATGGAAGATTTGTCGCGCTCTGGTCGGCCATCAACGTTGGAAAATGTGACTGAAAATGGATGTCTTTGTCTGACAGACATAGCCGCTGAAAAATCTGTTTCTCACGAAATTTCTGCATATTCTTTCAATTCGATTCTTTCTGCAATTCAATCTCGTAGAAGTTTCTCAAGATATGAACGAAAGAAACCGAAACAAGAACGTCACAGTCAATCAAAATTGAAGCTGATTTTGGCGGTGCTGAGTCAGTATATGGAGAATATTAACTCAGCATTATGCGGCATTCGAGAGAGCGAATTCGTCGAAAAAGCCCAGATTTGTGGAATGCATTTAACATCACGATAACGCTTCATCTTCCATCCATCATTGGCGAAAGTGTTTTAATACGCCTACTTTGACAAAGTTTACAAGGATTGTTCAAAATGTCTTTACCTAACAATGTCTCGACCCCAAAGGACTGTTAAACAACTACCGACAGACGTTGTCATATCAAAAAGTTTTAACTTTTGATGAGCCTTTGAAGACTATGTACATTTAACAGAGCTACTGTAAACACAACTTAATGAATTATTCACATAAGGATCTTTATCCCTCAATTATTCATGATAAATTATTAGTGATTGATTCTTTACCATCAAGAGACCCGCTTGAACACACATTAAAAATTTTATCTAAGTCGGTGTAGCCGTTTAGGAGGTGTTAAATGATATAAACATGTACGACAGAAATATTAAGTTTCTCGAATGCTAAACTTGAACTTAAACTTTTCGGAATTACAAATTATTCATCACATACTCGTTTCATCTTCGATCACTCTGCCAAAGAATGACGCGCTTAATCGAATTCCAAAATAAACAACCACTCTCTTCTATGGCAAAGTCTTGTTCGTACTCTTATATCTAAACTCAAGTATCTTGGGAATGTTTTCCCAGCATTTTTTTTTAAATGACTTATTACTTAACCTATTCCCAATAACCCCGTTAATGAACTCAGTTTCCATTCTCATCGCTCAAGTGGGAACTTAGTGGGCCACAATATCTAAGAGGGTCATTGTCTGCCTTAAGGCTCCTTATGACGTTGCTTTTAACTTGCTTCTTCAGCATGTGATACTTTCATCGGGTATTTTCGATTGCATTTCTCAACTCTGAGTCACAATCGAAAGATAAAAATTAAATTTTACCAATCTTTGCATCATGTCAAATCAAAGTATGTCAATCAACATTCACCTTACACACCTTGCGTCCTACACAAATTGTTCGTCGTCTTTGTTAAACCATTAATTTACCTGAAAAGATACAAAAATAGAAATATCTATTTTAAGTACGATTTCAACAAGAGTCCTAATAAAAATTATTGAAAAAAAAAATAAAAATCCAAACAATGCCTGCTTTCACTAATCACCATATTCTAGATGTCAAACTATGTCCGACGAAAAAAAAAACAAATCCATGGAGTCCCGTCGTAAACCCTTTAACACTGACATTAATCAATATACACTCGGAGCCATCAACAGACTATAAATCACAATAAAATCGGATTCATTGATAGACCGCCTACTTTCGCGGTCGGTATCGATACCAAACCCAAAAGATGCCCACGACAAAAACAATAAAAACAAAAAAACCAAAAAAAAAATATCTATTCTTGGTCAAAACTTTCTCTTCGAGTTCAGAATTGCACACCGAAGCGATTGCGACCCCACGACCAAAGATTTATTTGTATTTCAATCTGCGTCATCCTTGCACATTAGTCATTCTCTCATCGAAAGGCCATTTATGGTGCTAGTGCCAGGCTTTGGTCAACCTCATGCAGATCCAAAACAAAAGTCTACTCAGACTAGTTGATGATTGATATTCTTGGATTCATTTGCTATGTGAGAGAAGTCATGCGGGGATGCTTACCACTGTAAGTAGGTTGCATTGTTCTAATGCCGATGAAAGTCGAATGCATAAGATTGGGTTTGGTGAACCACTTTCCTGGAATATAAATCACACATCCTTTGTGTACCTTTGTGTACTTAAAGACCATTTCGCGGAATGAGGGAAAAGAAATTATGGAAATTTGATTTGTTTTTTTATTTTTATGATTTTACGATGAGACAAGACTTTACCAGCTCTCTTTTTGTTCACAAATGCGACCATGACATTGGCCGCTGTAAATGGTAAACATGAGGAGGAATACCAGTCGCAATGACCCAACATGCAGAGGTCAATGCTTGCACGAAAAACACCTTAGCTTGATTTTATTTTTTTTTTGGTAATATTTAAACTTTAATTGCATTGCCGAAGAACTAGGGTTCCCGATGTGCTGAACAGACAGTTCCGGTTGGTGTACACAGGAACGAAATACCTACCACAAAACAAGTCAAGACTTAGAAGTAATTAAATGAAATTTGAGTCTTTTTGTTTCCCTTTTTTATGCTGTTTTTCTTGCTTCCCACCAGGTTCTGAGAGTTATATAAGTAAATTTTGCTTTTTAATTTCATTTCCCTTGAAAAACGATCCGCAGAGGAAGCACTCTTTAGCTGAAGGGGGGTCTCATTTCGTTTTCTTGACTTTCCATTAATCCCCGCAGGCTAAGCTTTCATGTGGCGAGGCTTCGTTGCAAGACCAAGGTGTTGATGTACTTTTCTTTTTTGCTAATGGTGAGTTAAATGATCATAATTCATGGCATGAGTATAATTTATGCAAAGAGTCGTGTAATGGCTCTTTTAAGAATTCAAATTATGGTCCCCTTGGATGAAAGTGAAGCAAAAGACTTCCCAACACCTTCTTTAATGACATGGAACTTGGGAATAATTGAGGTTAATAACAAGTAACTTGAGAAGGTGATTTCCACTTGCATCAGTTTGATTCTTTGCCTTCAAAATTTAGCTCAAATGTGGATACAACGTGTGACATTTGAAAATACTGCCTGAAAATGCATTGTTGCCTTAACTGCACCGCACTATTTCATTTAATTCAACGCTTAGTAATAAGTGCGGTTCCCAACCGGCGCTTTAAAAGGCCAGACGATAAAAAATCGCTCGGCTTAGCGCAAAAGTGAAAAGCTGGAAATGTATCTTAACCCGACCGATAATTTGGTGCTTAAGGCTCAATTTCTTGTGACATGCTAACCTTCAAGAGCTTGAGTTAAATCAAAAGCAATTAATACTTTAAAATTCTTTCATATAAGAATGTGTCAGTTTCAAACACCGGATAATTGAAGTTTTCGTTGTTCATTGGAACACAACACAGACTGAGTACCTTTTTTGTGTTCCTACTATCGGGTCTGATGAATCAATTTGGCAAGACAGTCATTTTGCCATCCTTTTATATTTCGATGTATACTTCATATCGCTCCAGGCCAATGAATGAGCAAACGTGTCATTTTTAGGCAAGGCAATCCGCCCTTCACTTTTTTTTTTTTTTTAACCGAACACGCGCGTACAAGGGGTTATGACTACCCTTAAAATGTTAGTACATAACGCGAGTGTAATGAGTGGGGAAATACCCAGCTGGGTAGAGCACTCCACATTCGTGTTGTGCGGCTAATAAACGAGTCTCTATATTGACTGTACGACCGAAGTTGGGCTTGAGGGTGAACTGATTAGCATTCCTCGCGAGAGGGGTATTACGGTGAATGTGATAAGGGGGTGGAATGCAGCTGGCTAATTCGCTAGAGCACTGCTTATGGTAGAAGCGATAAAACATGGTTAGACAGGAGACGTTAAGACGGTAGTGAAGAGAGTCAATTAGCTTTGTAATATTTTTGTCACCTATGAGTTTTAACGCTCGATTTTGAATTCTATCAAGCAGGCTCAAGATGGTCTTTGGAGTGTCTGTCCATAAATGAGAGTTGTATTCCAGTGTGGGGCGAATGTACGCTTTATATATGGCGGACAGATCAGATGGGGTTAAGTATTTCTTGCATCGCTTCAGGAAACCTAGACATTTCGCGAACCAAGGTTGTTATTGTTACACATACCAAGTACTGAAAGTTCTAGTTAATCATACGGTGCCATTCCATTTCCACGGCCGAAGATGAGGGACGTGAATTTGAAAACGAATATGAAAAACTGAAAGTACTATCATTAGCGAATGAGTGTATCGGATTAGATGTGGCAGACAGAAGATCGTTAATGAAAATTAAGAAGAGAGTCGGTGACAAAACGGGGCCCTGGGGAACACCAGCATTTATATGGCGGATATCAGAATTGGCACCGTCCAACACAACTTGGATTGAACGGCCCGAAAGAAAGTTTATAATCCATTAAATAAGAGATTCGTCGATACCAAATGCACGCATTTTCGACAAAAGAGCCTGTTGCCAAACTCTGTCAAATGCTTTAGAAATATCAAGCGCAACAATCTTGCTTTCACCAGAAAGATGTAGATAGTGGTACCATCAAATCACCAGTGGACCTTTTGCTACGAAAACCGTACTGCCGGTCATTGAGGCGTTTTCGTGTTTCGAGATATTTCATAAGCTGACGGTTTATCCGCGTTTCCGTGATCTTGGAAAACAGGGATGTTAGTGCAATGGGTCGATAGTGGGAGGAAGACGAAGATTCGACTTTTTTAGGGACGGGTTGGACAAATGCTGTTTTCCATCTACTCGGGAAGAGACCAAAAGAGTAGAACAGATGAAAAAGCTTACGCCATGGTTTTGCCAACGTGGAAGAACTCCTCTTCAGAAGAATGGAGGGAATAACATCTGGACCAGCGGATTTATCGCTGTCAAGATCTTTGAGTACGAGTTCAGAAGTAGATCCATCCCATGGAAAAGTTGACGCGCTCGAGTACAGGAGGCGGCAAAGCAAGTTCTTAAAGTGTTGAGCTGGCGGCAAAATGGGCCGCAAGAAAATTTGCTTTTTGCACTGGGCTGACAGCTGGAATGTCATTGTAATCATTGGAAGATGAGACACAATTTATTATATTCTTCACGAACGACCAAAAGTTCTTGCTACCCTTGGGACATTGTAACACTTTTTGTCTCAGATTTCGTCCATGGGTAATTTTTGCACAACGGATTTTGGCATTGCAGTCATTTCGAGCTTGTTTGTACATTTTTTGGGTTTCGTCAGATGGATCGGTTTTGTAATTCCGAAAACTTAACTCCCTCAACCTGATAGCTTCTTTATACCTCGAGTCGTACCACGCGTTAATCTTTGACTTGATATCTTTCACCCTGTGAAGGATGAAGTTTCTTATAGCAAGAAGAACAGTGTTGGTGACCATATCGGCGAAGGCATCCATGTCACTATTGAGGAATCATAGCGACCAGTTAAGGTCGTCCCAATTGGATTTCTCGTATTGCCAAACTACTCTGTTAGGAAGATAAACCTTCAAATAATGAGGACATGATTTAAATAATTTGTAAAACTACATGCATATGTGTTCTTGTTTATTTAAGAACTGCAAAATTAGTCTTCGTAACTATTTAATGAATGAACTTCTATGTCTGTTGGACATTTTTATTTAGTTCACTCCTTTAAGGGGACCATATCACACCATCTTAACTGTTTGAACTCTGCTCTTTCAACATGTCAATATATTTTTGTAATCACACAATCAAATAAAAACGAAAAGTCTGTTTCAAGTTCCATCTTTACTGATCAGTAAATAACTACATCTTATTTTCTGTGGGATCACAAGCTGCACTTTTTGGCCCTTGTTGTTGCACATACTCGTCTAAGAAAACAAAAGTAAAAAATTTATTTGTAAAAAAAATGGTACAGAACCCTGAAGAAGCTGCTATAATTTAACTTTTTTTTGTAAATTAAATGTTGTAAAAAGTTAACTAAATATTTTTTAAACAAATTGTTATGGTTTTGTTTTATGGAAGGCTTTCGTCTGTGATTTCGTTCTTGCTTTTGTTTTTCTTTTCGTCCCCATGCCCATGCTTGCATTTCATTTATCACAAGTGCCTGATATATGTATGCACTGCTGGAACATAGCCCCCAAATGTGGGGCTTCGCCAAGGTGGAGCGTCCACGGCTAAGAAGTGGGGTTCTAAGGTTCAAGCCCGGTCGGTGGTGGGATAGTTCTTTTTTTTTACCAGTTTGGCCTAGCGGAGTGAGAGAGGATATTGAGAGGAGAGAAACACCTGCTGTATATATGTCGGATCCGAATCAGGCCATGAGGATCACGAGATTCAGCGTTATATACAAGGACAGTACAGATGAGGTTCAGGGTAGTTACGAATCTGGTGAAAACATCATTCGAGGATAGTCCAGTAGAGAGCTAAGACCGAAGTGTTGGATTAAGTGCAGTGCAGTGCCGGAATCAATTGAATTAAAATATTTTAATCTTTCCGATTTTTTTTTTTATTGTTCCTAAGACAAGAAAGTAAGAAGTTTTGGAATATGGTGATTTAGTTGAACAGTGCCTAACATTCTTATTCCTTTAACAGAACGATTTGTCGCCAGTTGGAGGTTTTCCTTCCCATTGAAATCGGCTCAAGCGAGTATTACCAGCATCGGAGACGGTGTAGCAAAGCGCGGATTGCTAGTGTGGCGCCCATACTTATCACCTTAACCCACGGCCAGTCTTCGCAGCTGGTCGAGCACCCTTCCGTGTGGTGTCGCAGGTCGGTACAAAGGCGGCGGTAACAAAATATTTCTTAAATGCTTGCACAATTATTTTAAATTTAAAAATTTAATATTGTATATTACCTCATGAAGCTCAAAAGAGGCCGTCACATAAAATAGCCACACCTGAAGTAGTTAGCGACTTATATAATGGAAAAGGCCTTGGGATTTTGCTGATTAACTTAGCGGCGTAACCACACTTGACGTTAAATCATTTTCTCATCCAGCTTAATATTACTGATTAAGTTTATGTAAATTCTCAAACAGCGCTACTTAACCTCATCAAAACTTCTTTCAAATTTGTCACTATGACATTTTAATTTTTTTCGTTGCGTTGCTGGTTTGCATTCCCAAGCACCCATGCCAATCCTCTTATACGCATTTATTCAAACTTCACTTTCACCTCAACCGCATATCGCCTGACTTATGTGTTGTTGGTTGTTTTGCCTTCTAACATGTCTCTACCAAATTCCAACCTCAAAGAACCAACCCATGATCAACAAAGAAAAGCATCTCAACAATAAGAATCATAACTGGATTTTGAGCTTCCCGATGGCTTAACTAACTGTGTGTCTTCTAATCTTGAATAAAAGAATCGAAATTAAACTGTCATTGAATTAGTCTCAAAGTCCATTAAATACTGCGGATGCCTGGGGCAACAATAGTCCGACTTTAGTTCCGACTGTTCTGGACTCAGCATCGCAGCCATTGAAAAGGGAAATCTAAAGATAATCATAAAGAACCAGATTTTCCTCGATTCGTAGGTAGTAAACACTCATATTGTAGGTTAAGATGCATACACATGATTTTAGAATGCTCTCAAGTTATCTTCTTTTACCTCTTCTAATGCTGGCCCAAAGCACGAGTGCCTCGAAGCACTCATTTTATGTGTTCGAAGATGTGCCAAGGTTCTTGGCCAATCGAAGGGCGATTGCATCGATTAAAAATCCATTTAATGCAAGTTAAATGGAAAAGTAACTCGTACAAATTATAGGCCAATAGTACGGGCAAAGAAATATAATCAGCTAAACCTGAAGCGGAAATGGGCTTCTGAACATTTATAACATCCTCTTTTTAATTAACTTTCGTTGCTGTCTTATAACAAACTAATAACAATCAAAATCTTGTCTGCCGAGAGAAGAATAAAATCAGGCAGTTCGACTGCGCTTGTTGATGATCTCTTTGTCTTCATTCCTTTCATTTTCCTTTATGTGAATCGTAAATCTTGTGTACTTAAATATACTTCGACTGACTCGACTTATCAGCTAATTCTGATTTGCAGCCAAGTTTCTTGACGCCAAAACCAATAAATTTTTAGTACTTCAAAAAGTGTCTATTTCGGCAAAGTCCAAACATGAGCTCTGGAGTTCAAAAAAACAACGTTTACCATACCTTAAATACTGCGTCTGCTTTTACTTCAACTAAGAACGTGACGATTACTTTGTAAACGAATGTAAACAAACCAAAGATACACTTCCCTTCGGCGCTTTAGATCACTTTAAACCCATCACAGCGACCAGCCTGTCAATTGCTCATCTATTTTTTTTTTTGTTTTTAGCAGATACTCTCCCTCAACAGACTTTTCAACTCAGTTATGCAAACAGCAAAAAATATTCCAGGAGTGCATCGCAAAAGTGCAATTGTCTCCAACAAGCACGACACAAACAAACGCAGCAACTGCAACGTGTCGACAAGTCAAAGACTTGGTCACATAACAACCAACCAATGTCAACAATCTCCTGCACTTTGTCACTCAATACATGTACTATTTGCGAATGCGACTTCCGCGTAGAAGCAGCCCAGGACAACATGCCAACACTTGGCCAACTCAGAGCCGTTTCATTGATTTGCGCATGGGAATCGCATTTCCATCATCCAAGCCAAGTGGGTAATTTGCTGCAAAAAAAAAAACAAATAAACAAGAACCAAAGATTCAACATCTTTGTGTGTTTTCTTGAGATGTTTATGCACAAACTGGTAGCCGAGGTCTATGACCACAGCCAGAACGTTAAACGTTAGGAATACTTTCTTTGAGGCTCATCTTCACTTTCTTCCTTGTCTCGCATAGCGAAAACGCAAGAGGGTCTGACTCACAGGACAGGCTGTCGGATTGCTGTATCTTTCTCCGCTACCGGCTCAGGTTTCACTTGCAAATCCATGAATTAACGGAAGTTGTGTATCAAAAGTATTCATTTACCTTTGATGACTACTTAGTGCTGCCTGCTTGCTTGGTGGTAATGAAAATCAGGAAAAAAAAATCCAATGGACGTGCGATTATGAGGAAATTTGAAGATACACGCAGATGTGGTCAACTGCGCAGAAAAAACAAAATTAGTATTTGCCTTAACCACTGACTGATCTTTCGATCTATGAGTGTGTACTTGCAGCTTAAGTGGCTTTCAAGATTTAGAAGCTTCTTTGCGAGGTCACAGTTTATCCATCGTTATGGGTAAGGCATTTGAAAAGCAGCCGTGTAAGTATCGTAAAATACTTCTCACCGTGGAATACTTTAATAAGAATGTTTCAAGAATTTTAAGTCGGTGGCTGTTGGGTAACATTCGTACCGATCATGGACAGAAACTTTGTGGGATGAGTATGGCATTGTGCATCTTGTTGTTTGATCACAAGTCCGATCTATTTTTTGTACATTCCTTCATGAAGTATCGTCTTATGCAATCCTAAAAAATAAACCTTGTTGCTGTCTGATTTTTAGCGAAAATTCTTGATGCACAAAAGATGTCCTGTCTCAATCGGCTTACGCCATCCACTTGCCCTATTCCTGCTTTAGGCTTCGTACTCATAAAACCACATCTTGTCTCTAGTAGTTATGCGATAGATCAATATTGGGTCGGATTATGCCACGAAATCCTCTCCCTCCTTTTTATATATTTTTTTTGCCTGCAGTCCCGGCCTTCCAGAAAAACCTTTACAGTGACACGTGTGAAACCTAGTTGTAGGTTTCAACTTTGAACAAAAAGCTTTTAAGAAATCCATAAGAAATGATGGGTTCTCTTCAGGTTTTCTGATGATCACTTTGGGGTTTTCGAATATCATTTAAAGTATTCGATGTCGGAAGGCTACCTCTGCGTTCGCCACCCTCGACGGACTTACGGTCTCTTTTGAAGCGCTTATGATCGACTATCTTTAAAAGTTATCGATGTCGGAAGGCTACCTCTGCGTTCGCCACCCTCGACGGACTTACGGTCACTTTTGAAGCGCTTATGATCGAGTTTCGCAAAGTTGATTTTTTTACTCGTGCATATTATTGACAGATTTGGCAACCTTCAAATATCTTGAATCATATGACTCACAGCGCATGGAGAAAGCCAAAATAAAGTTTGGTGCAGGGGCTCAAAACTACGACGCTACATAGTTTATTGGAATACTTCAAAGTTAGAATTAAGAAAGTTGTTTTCTCAAAACTTTTAAAAATATTTTTCCAGACTTGGCTTGAACATCTTTTTCATATCTGAAGTTAAATTGTTGACACTTAACCTTTCGATTTGTTCGATAGAGTTCAATAAGCTTGATTAAATAAACACTTTTGATTTTGATAGCCGAATCGCTTCAGAAATTGCCGTAGATCCGATATTTTTTTGATTGTTTGAAAAGAACTTGATAGTATCTTGACTATAAACGGTTTTGAAATCTTATTTACATCATCATCATATCATTCACTTTATTTCTATTTTCACCTTTTATTCCTAAGTTTTGTTGTTGATCGATCTTCACAATTAAACAGAATTTGAAGATACTTGAAACTTCTGTGAAAAGTTTATCTCTCATAAATGGATGCTTCAGAACAATCGTCCGTTGATCGAGTCGTCTGAATACAACTTGAATTACGATAGTAGGTGAATGGCTTAAAGTCCAGGCTTTAACTTTGCCGGAAGTTTTGAAAGTGACCTTGCAAACATTAAAGGTCACAAGTCAAAAACATGAAACAAATTTCAGTAAGCGTTCCAGTGTAAAAATGAAGAATAATATTTTCATAAAAATTTCCCTTGACATTTTATTTTGTTTTCTGGGATGACATGCCGACAGCTTCAATTTACATTCTTATGTCTCCTTTTCTTAACTTCTTATTTTACAATTTTTCTTCCTCAAGTTTTTTAAACACGATTCATGCTCGAATATCTTTAGGTGAATTAAATGCTTAATCGTTGTTTCAGTTCGAAAATAGCGTCAGCAAATTATCCTCTTAAAAGAAGTAATTTGAAAAAATTTAATTACTTCAATCTCTTAGTAGACAAATAACAAAGGGTGTGAACACACACCACCACCCTATGCATTTCCATTAACTTCATCCGCAACAACAAAAGCCAATCTCAACAGGATGCTAAGGAATTGATTTCAGTTCATACAAGACTCTTAGTTGAAATAAATATAGATACATAAATCCTCAAACAATTCTCTTGTACCAATTAAATCGCCCTACACTTACCAGCTCCTGTATACTCGTATAGCTACACAATTTAAAACAAATAAATCCGTAGCTAGAAGAAAACCTATTTATTCACTCTTGACTAGAGTAAATAACGCGTCGACTCTGAGCCAACAACACCAGCAGCAGTAGAATCAGCACAAACAGTGCAAAAACAACATTGCCCTTTTGTTATGCACTGGCTGGCCCTGCTCTCGACCCGCTTTCCATTCGAATGTTAATAATCGCGCCCAAGTTCCAACAAACATGTGTACTTTATATAAGTCTAATTATAAAGTCGTTCCTTCATCGTTGTCGACGTTCTTCTTCACTGTGTTTCTGTACTGCAGATCACCGGCATAAAATAGGCGTAGCATTTAGCCTCCATTCCACACGATACAGCTGTACGTATTCGTTCACTTTTAGCCGAGTACTGCGCTCTTGGAATCACTGATTTTCAGTAACCTATCTTCTTCATCTCTGAATATTGATGATGATGGTGTAAGAATAAAATAGGAAAAAAAAACACAAAACACCAAGCAAATCTTCGCGCCACCATCAGTAACACCCTTTTTTAGTTTAGCGTCTAGACAAATTGCAAACACCGACACCACTCCACACCACTAGCTCTCTTTGGGAATACAAAACAATTAAAAACAAAACAGAGCAAAGTACAAAAAATAAAAAACATCCATATCGCTAACAGTAATCGATCGAACATGGAGTTGTGCATTTCTTAGGTTGTCTTTCCTTAGCAGTTTTTAGCATCATCAACGTGGAAGGGGGAATAGGCGGGAAAGTCATATCGGTAAAAAGATCTAGTACACGCATATTCTTACACCTGTTTTGTGGAAAATAAAACAGAATGTACAACTGCACTTTTGCGTAAATTAAATCGCTAAAATTAAAACAAAACCAAAGTATTCGGTTGACTGAAGAACAAAAGAGTTGAGCTGCGAACTATGTACGTCAATCGATCCCAAGACAATCTAAAAATAATTCTTTACCACGCTCGATGTGCTAATTTGGTCATGCTGTATATGACTCATAATCGTTCGTATCTTTTACGTCAGGAATTTTGATTGGCAGGCGGGGTGTAGCAATTTACGGCGGATATTACTACCAGGCGCCATCGATTTTTGGCAATCATTTGAAATTTTTCACACCTGCCACTGGCTTTTTGATTTGAAAAACCGGCATTTCACGCATGAAATTGCGAATTTATAAATTAAAGAATAATTCGCCATCTAACGGGTCTTTGAATTTACTTTGACTGATGTGATTCGAATGGAATGTACTGAGTAAAGTAAAGCTTACCAGCGGCGGCTTCATCAGAAAGCTACATATTTTGGAAGGACAAGATGTCAAATAGACGAATATTCTCTTCCATGGGTATTCTCACAAGCACCCATTCATTCATACGATTGCCACGGCGTTTTTTGTGGCTACGACCTATACACTGCGATTTACAAGCTTGTGATTTATATGCACATTTAGAAAGAACATTGCACATAAAAAATACAGACCTATTTGCATCTGGGCCAAAGGATGCAAATGGCAACATAAAAACGATAAAGAACGAAGGGTAAGATGAAAGAATAAAGTATAATGCTACGAAGACTAAAGAATAGGTGCATTTAGTTCGTGTTGGTCTACCTTTTTGCTGGCACCTCGCTTGGTTATTTTTTCTTAGGTCTGAATCACTTGAAGTTGTTATTCTTTGCACATAATTTTGTTTATTTTTTATTTTTGTCTTCTTAGTTTTACTAAATGATGGCAATGAATCGTTGACAAGAGATTGCAAAGATGTAGTTGATTTTTGTCTCGGTCACTGGAAGCAGCTTCTTTGTGCATTCAAAGCGATGAGGAGTCATTGCTGGGAAAATATTTATTCAGCCAATGTTAACGCAAAACAGGGGCATTGATCATTAATTCTTAGAGATGAAGGCGCTTCGTTGAGATGCACCAAAATAAACTACTCGATATTAACATAAAATACATCGAAAACACTAAATTCTTTTATTAGTGTCTCCGCAGCACCTCTTGTTTGGTTCTTTTTTTCGTCTTGATTTTATGGGAACTCATTATTGACATAAATTTGATCACGTTGATATCAGACAGAAAATCATTAAAAAAAAAAACTATCAATGAAAGAAAGTAAGATTTTACTACATGTACATATATATATCTTTTGTTCTAAGAGAACGCTTTAAAATGGGCATTTTAAACATGTTTGGGGTTTTATTCGTAAAGAAAAATAAATACTGATAGATATATTTTTATCAAGAGGAGCTTGCCCATTTTTCTCTACTGCGTCTCACTTTGGTGATCATTGATCGATGAACATATTTTCAACTTAAAAACGAGATTCCTCCCGCGATATGCTAACTCATTAATAGGGTAGTCAGTAACCCTTCACTGAGGAAGTATCATAACCAAAATTTTAAGGTCGTAACATTGGCATATTGAAAGATATTAAAACGAAATTTTAAACGATATATTTCCAAGCCCTAAACTTTAAATGGTTAGGGTACATGCCTTTTGATTTCAAAATAAACTTCATAGAAATATTCTTAGACTAAACATTTCATTAAAATTCACATTTAAAAATCATCTTTAAAACTCGGATCGATTTTTTATTTACTTGATTAAATGAATATTTAACACAAGTTTTCAATGTACATATGTAGGTCAAGTGGACAAGGAAGCAAAAGAAACTTCATAAAATATATAGTGGAATCACACAGCTATATCAGAGAACTCGTTGGGCCACGGTAAGTTCGATGCATTTTGTTTTAATCAAATCAGACGATCGATTCGATTGTCGAGATGGGATGTCTGTTGTACGTCGTGTGAAGTTACCGCATAAGGAACATGGAAATAAAGAAGGTCAAAGGTGTTGTGTCGAAAGTCACTGCTTAAACATACTTTTTTTTTGTTTTTAATTGTTTGCTTCGAACTTGAGATCCATTTGGCTCAGTTGAGTTTGTGTAACATTCATGAATGGTTTTGAGAGCGGTTGTCTACAACCGTTAAAGTGTGTGAAGTCTTTTTCATAAATGGTCAAATAATCATCATTGGATCTTAAGCGCCATAAAACATATTGAAGGATAAATTCATTAAGATAAAATGGGGTATTTTACAGCCTCCGCTTATATATTTTTCATAAATAAAAATCTAAATTTTTAAGAATATTCGTTGTTAACCGAGAAGTGAATTTCTACAATGTTTTTTGTTTCAAAAACGCAAAAATATTGAGAAATGTGATGCTGAATATGAGCCATCGCCATGATGATCTCAACATTTAAACGATAGAAACTTAATCACAAGTGAAAACATTTCACATGATTGGAAACTTTGTTTTCTGAACGTCTTGCAAATCTTGCAGTTATTGACACAGAAGCTTTCTATATTTAAATAAATTTCATGTTATAGTTTTGTGTTACAATGATTTATAAAACCAACTCTAAAATAAAATCGGAGATCCTAGATTTGTGCTGTCTTCAGTGAAACTTCCTAACCTCCTTTATGAACTGTGGGACGAGTAAACTAGCTGATTGCTGTTCTTCCCAATTTGAAGAACAAGATGTTAAAAAAATGTTTCGTTTCTAATACAACGGTTTAATCTTTCTATTACCGCTTTAATTAAGTATATACATAATCAACTTAAATACCTACAAAAAAATTGCTTGAATTCTGAGCTTCTTGCGAGAAAAGAAATAACAAAAGTATAATCTAAGTGAATTCTTAGTTTTGAAATTCTGCCAGAAATAATTTTCATTTTATGGTTAATTATGATCTCAAGCATTTTTTTTTATTTCCAAATAAATATTTATTTATTTATCGACTTTAAATACGTGTATGATTAAATTAGAATTATTTTAAGAACTATATTCTTTTGAGTCTTGAGACTGTTGATGAGTCCTTGCGTTGAAGAACATTATCCCTTGAAATATTATCTTAAATATAATGAGATTTTTTGAAACCATAAGCGATTTGTTTTCAAATTTGTTAAGACTCTTCCAAAGTATTTTTCACTTCCATTCACTTCAAACAGTCTTTCTCATTTTTCGTAAATAAAGATAAACTAAGCTTTGGACACATTTTAAGCTTCATTATTCAAAAACAAAAATATATATATTATGGACTCTTTATCTCACTTAATTCGAGTTCAAAATAAACATGGACCGAAATTTCTATTGATGGCTCAAAAATATTTTATGATTCACTGAAGAGCAAAAGCTCCTCTAACACATTAAATCTAATTAAATTTAAAAATAAAATAAAAAGAAGAATACTCCGTATGCACTCCGTTCTTAAAAAAAAAAATGTTTTCTTAGTCAAGCTAAAGAACCTTGTTCAAGAATCTAATCTTTTGATGCTAATGTCCCATTGATGAAAGTCTTAACATCAATGGTGGCAAAGAATAATGTATTTTTTTATTTGTCAAGAAACGATTTAAAAGCCATGCAAAAACGAGCACAATCGAAATACTTCTTCTATCAATGGAAATTACTTTTTTATCGAAAATAATGATGCAAAGAAAAGTCGAACAAGATAAACGTTCTTCTTGAAATTTATTAAACCTATTTATAACAAATTTTATTGTTAAAAGCCATTGATTTCTTTTTATGAGTATTCTTCCGCTGATCTGGAAATAATTCAGATATTTATTGTGCGCATAAAATGAAAAAAAAAAAACATTTTGAATGAATATGATCTTAAGCTCTTCGTACAAATTCATAAAATAAGCCTCGTCAAATTCAATTGAGTTCAATGTATCCAAGAAGATTGTAATAAACGTTTATTGGAAATTCTAAAGCGAACTCTACTTTACTTCAACTCACTACAGAAGGCTATAAAAATAGTTAACGATTTTTTTTGTTCACATTCTCTTGGAATAATAAAATGTCAAATATAATTCCTAACTTATTTTTTTATATTATCATGGCTTATACAATTTAAAAATAAGTAAAAAGTATCTTTTTTTTTGTATAGAAAGAAACAGAAAATATTATTTCATTATTAACCCACTTTCGCAAATATTGGCCCAAATTAAATAGAATTTTTCCTAAAAATAAATTCCCGAACAGTGAAGACCAAACTCAAATTTTGTCTTCAATTCTTTAAAATGTTGTTAGGTTACAAATGACCAAAGGCCACCAACAATGATTGATTTCCAATTATCATTGACATGGTTAAATAATTTTCTTCACTTCTAACTCACCTTGAAAAATGCCTTGAGTTGAAACACGCTGTAATCTCACTGCCGTACGTAGTTTTTCACAGCAGAATTTTATTTTTTCTTCTGTTCAATTATTATAAATAATAAAAAATGATTTATTTTCTTTCTCCAATCACTTGTTATCCTCACTTTAAATGTTATTGCACCAATTCCAACTAGCAATCCACGGATTGTAATAAAACTCCCAATAAAAAATAAATCTATTAACTTTAACCGAAAAGGTCAAGACTTACTCCCGGAAACGTTTCCACAAAATTTTCGAAAAATAAAACAATCAAACAAAATAATATTTCACTCGAAAAAGTGTTGACCAAAAGTTTAGGTTGAACGATGGAAAATTTGGAAATTTTCCTCGCAAATAATTTATTGTATCCTCTTTTCGGTGTTCTAATAATATTTCTGCACAATGTTCTAAATTTATTTGGATATAAAAAAAAGAAGTTCTGCGCCTCTGCCACACTGCACACAACTCTCAGGACTAAAAAAAAATAACGAACTTGACCGTTGTAAGGTCGCCGTGGAACTAAAGTCTATGCCAAGGTAATGAGTTGTTATATAAGTTAGAAGACTTCTTTAAGAATTTTTCCTCCGTGTTGACTTTTCTCCACTACGTTCTTCTCGTGTGTTCGTTCTTGTGTACACCATGACCACCGCGGCCATACCATACACCATCATCCTCACGAACGAAGATCATCGTCATCATCATCATGATCGTTGTCGTCGAACGAGAAAAGAACTCCTATCACAACATATTCGGTGTTGTATTATGGAGTTCCTCGAGTACTTGGTATCTGCGTTGCCTTAAGAGCGATCTTCGCACAGAGATGTGGTGGAAGAAAAACTCCAATGAACTCCTATGAATCAATGGGAAAAAACCACAAGAGAGAGTACAGGAGAAAAGAATTTCATCTCCCGATCGGTTTAACGCGTCTTACGTACGTCCCGCTATGCACTCGATCAGTCTCGGATCATCCTCTCTTTTTTTGGTTCTTTCTCCTTGCCATTTCTTTTCGACGGAATTACCATCGGACCAATGTTCTCAGTTCTCGCCTCATGTGTGCGCGTTCATCGTCATTAGCACGTTCTAGTTTTAACACACCAGTTTGATGGTGATACAAAATGTTGCACAACATGCTGCCGGTTGCATGCATCACGAGCAACATTCGGCTGAAGATCAAGTTAATGGTCATTGGCCATGATCTTGCCCATGACCGAAGTCATGCTCGTGACGATCGCTTAGCCTTGGTCAAATTTGTAGCGCTCTGCATTTGGGTTCAGGTTGCGTTTCACGGTCAGAGCCTCACGTCGATCGTTTCAAGAGAGGGGAACGAACTCGAATGAGACCAACAACATAAAAGAGGGCTTCCGCTCTACAGTTTAAGTCGCTTTTCTTCCGGGAGTGGGTGTTCGGTGTTGGAATGAAAATTCAGCTTTCTCTGCTCTTAAATTTGGTTAGGTTCATTGAACGCCTGCAAGTTTTTCGGCTCTTAGTTGTGCCGAGCTCTCTTAAGTGTCTCAAAAAAGCGCACGCCTCTAAATTACCATACTCGCTCGAGTTTTCTTTTAGACTTCTTGTGTGCTGCCTCTGCGGCATTGATATGCAAAAATGATTTCGGTTAAAGTGTTAGTTGTTTTATTTTATTGGGAAGCGAAGCAACGGTATCAAGTCGATCTGCATATTCGTGTATTTTAGTCAAATGTGAATGAGATTATTGATTGCAGGTCTTGGACAATATGACGTAATGGTAGACTTGTGGCTGCTTGGGGCATTTTAGATTCGTGATAGTACGGAGTTGAAATTTTTGATTTTATTGTTTTTACTTCACAGGTCGTTAGCGCTAGTTAAATTTTGTTTACTTTGCACCTCTCTCGACATATGTGATGCTCTGATATGAATAAATTAATGGATAGCTTGCTGCTTGAGGCATTGTGACCCAGCGATCTACTGTTCCTCGTTCCGATGTTATCCGGAGTTGCTTGCTCTCTAGTTTTCTTGTCGTTAGGCATTTCTGAATGCTATCAGATTTCAAGATGAAAATACGCAATTTGCCAACGGAAAAACGATACTTGATTTTGTTAAAAAAAAACTAGTTGTCTAGGTCCTTAAAATGTTTCAACATATGTAGAGAGTCGAGAGTGAGTGAGAGCAACAATAATTGTCAAGTATACATGAATCTTTTGGTTACAATAACATGTGTATTAATATTTAAATTAAATTTTGAAATGATCAACGATTAGGTTTAATTAAATTTAACTTCTTTATTTTTTCTCAGTCCCCGATTGCATTCAGACTTTGACGTAGTATGACATTAATTATGTTAAATTACATGTTGTATTAAAAACAAAATGAATCTTGAGCATTTTTAAATCTCTTCATGATATGAGAAAATATTTTATTTAATTGTTTGCTTTAATGAGGTCTATAATTACTCAGTTGGAGAACTATAAAAATGGGTCTCCCGAGTACCCCAGTACTTTGGGAAAAAACATAGCTTAAGACAAAATTTTCAAAAAACTGATTTTTTTTCCGTATAAGTTATCCATTAAATAAACAAAAAAAAAATGGAATTTAATTATGACAAAAAATAAATAAATTTATTTGGCGGTTTTATAAGATGCTTGAAAAAATAAAAAGAAAACACCTTTTTGAACTTAATTGTTGCAAAATTTTCCTTGTTTCTGAAAAGAAAAAATTATCATTGTTTATAAAAACGTAGCTGTTACTCACTTCGGTGCGGTGGTCGGGCAAGAAGTGTATTTGGCAAGAAATGCACGTCATCTCAAATGCCTGTTGGATTGCTGTCCCACATATTTTTGACTGCGGTAGCTTCAATCAACGAAGTCCAAAGATACGGCTATTTATGCTGCATTCTTTGATACATCCACATCGCTTTCGAAGCAGCCTTATATCGTTCTAATTCATATTTTGGGATGTCTTTCTCAGAAAAAAGATATATTTTCCATTTTTGATATCAAGGAAGGTTTTATTTTTCAGCTCTTAAATGATTAAATAACTAAACTTGTTATGGTTCAAAAAAATTAAAAAAAAATGGTTTATAAATTTATAAAATAATTTCATCACGCTTACATGTGTCAGAACATTACAGTCAACACATGTGGAGAGAAAATGCACTGGGTGCACTCTGAAAAAATAACAGCAATCGATTTGTAAACGTTTAATTTTTAAAGTGGTCTGCACTGGCACCCCATAAACAGTGTTGTGCAAAATAATAAGAACACACGTTACTTCCCAAGTCTCTGTCAATTTACAGTTGTTGAGTTACAAAAACCAAACAATTTCTTATGTTCTGATTTCCTTTTTAAGTTAACGACAAACAACTGACATAAGTGATGCAACTATATCAACTCCAGTGATCTGGAGACTTTTGTTGCAGACGGTCGTTTTCGTTCTGTGCAAAATAAAAAGAACAGTAACAATCTCCGGTCATTTATATTTGCAAAGGCATTCATTTTAAGTTTTTTTTATTGGTACGTTTAACAAATTGAAATTGGAGATCAGCTTACAATAGAAGTATTGATTATTCTATGATGAGCCGTAACAAACATTGCACTGTAGAACGCCTTGAATTAATTCAAGGCATAAGAAAGACAGGGAAGTTCATGTTAGAAATCGCCAAAATTGCTTCTTGCTCATTGGGAATGGTGTTAAATGCCTTACAAAAATGGAAAACAAAAGAAAAATGTGGTCGAAAACTCAAGCCAAGGACAAAAATGGATTTAAACATTATTCGGTGCGCTAAGAAGAATACTTTTATGACTTCAGTGGAAATCAAAACCGAACTAAATCTTCAGATAGATATTCCGTGAACCGACGAAGGCTTAAAGAGCATAATTTCAAAGCCTATCTTTCAAAGAAATGTCCTCTTTTATCGAAAAAGCCAAAAGCCATCAACATAAAACAGTTGAGAAGTGGCGCAACATAATTTGGTCAGACGAAACCAAAATCAAATTGTCTGGTCCAGATACTAAAAAAACCAAGGAAAAATACATTGACATCTAAGAAACAGTTATGTGTCCCTACTCTGACGCTAACTTGGCGTTGCTTTGGTTGTTTCAACAGGACAATGATCCGAAACATAAGGCCAAAATAAAGAGAAAATGGTTCGGAGAAATGAAGATTCAAGTTCTTGAATGGTCAGCATAGTCCCCAGACCTTAATCCCAATTAGGGATAAGTTAAGTGAGAACTTAGTAAGACCACAAAACCAGGAAACAGATTTAAGCTGTAGCAAATTTTCCAAACGATTTGGTATAACATCCCAAGCATATTTTCCAAAAAACTCGTTGACTCGATGCCCCGTGTGTGCAAGGTCAATAACAGAGGAAGCACAACCAAATACTGATAGTCTTATCTTCCTTCATCGAATTCTATTGGTTTTTTTTTATGTTTTTAAAGATAATATTTTAATTTTTTGTATAGTTTATTTTGCACAACCAAAATCAGTGAATTTTTGTAAAGTTTTTGCTTTCTGTTATTTTCGTCTGTTGCAATTCATGTTTGGCATTTATTTGTTTAAACAAAAATGTAAAAAAAATATAATTTAATAATTATAACATCTTTACTCAAGTGCTGTTTTTTTAATTCAAAAGCAAGTTCATCCACTTCGCTGTTCTTATTTTATATTTTATGGTTAAAATTTAACCAAACCTTAGCTGTGAAAATTTACTGAGCTCCGTTTGTTTAGCTAATTACGCTTACGAGTCACAAATCGATTCTAGATTGGACTGCAAGTTCGATCTTCCCTTATGTTGTGAACCTAAAAATTAAAATTCGAAGACACCTATCGCTGGAGTACCGAAATCTATCCGCTCAATGCAGCCAAACCATTGTATTTGAAAGATGTGTGCTTTGCGAACAATATGGACATACTTACAAAGCTTGTAGAGCATGTAGAGCTATCCTCGCAGGGAGGACCGTTTTAACGATGGAGAATTTTTTTATTCGAAAGTTGCTTATATTGGGTTTTGCTCAACGTACTGCATTCGAATCCTTCTAGAGAGAATGCATCGTCAATCTAGAGTATAGTTTTTGTCCCTCGATTTAGGATAAAATTTGCTCGTTTTTCAAGCACTTATGACTACCCTTAAAATGTTAAAATGTTTGTGTAAAAAACAAAGCGAACGGAAAAATATGAATTGAACCTGCAAACTTTGTAAAATGAAAAATATAAATAAATGGGCTAAAGACACAGGCTATATTCTTTACAAGGAAAAGAAAAACATGTTTCCTACTGAAAAATATACTTACAATTGATGGACATCCTGTAGAATATATGAATACTATTAAATATCTCGGAGTAGTTCTAAATAAAAAACTAACATTTGGACCGCACATCCAATATGTCATTGTTCATAAACCAAAAATCCGAATTAAGTTATCCTAATAAATAAGTCATTTTCAAGGTCATTTTCCAAGCAATCATGTTCTATGCGGCGCCGGTTTGGGGTCACCTTAAACGATTACAGAGAACACAGTATTAAATTCTAAAAATGATTTTGAAACTTGGCGGAAATAGAACCAATTTGTGATAGAATTTCCAAACTGAAAGAAAATTTTTTAACAATATGTAGTTTTTTCGATAATAGTTTAATAACACACCTGGTTAACTAATGATTCTCTTATCTGATTTATATATTTTTTATTACTTGTCATATTATTATTTTTTTTATTTTAATTTAGTTATTTATCTATCAATTTATTATTACTAGGTTTACTATTATTTATTTATTATTGTTGTTGTTATTTAATTAGCATTTTTTACAAATATATTTATTTTGAAAAAAAAATTGATTTTGTTTATTGTTTGTTCATATATTTAAAATAATATTTCGGTATTGCTTCTATTTATTGATTATATTTCTTATTGACTGGGAACTTTTGTTGTAAACACTTAACCTATTTCTTCTATCTTCTAAAAGTCAAATTGAAAGCTGTGATTTTTTGTTCTTTTTCGATGAAGGTTTTTTCAAGAGTAGATTTTCTCCTCAAACCAAGTTTATGTGAAATATTTTCGCTTGCTAAAAAATTATTTTCTCTTCACAGTAAGGAAGTTTCATACCATATTTGTGTACAACACTCAATTTTTGTAAGATCTAACCAATTTATGCTACTAATAAAGTAAATATATAAAATATTGTGTAGTTTTAAGAAACTCAGATTCATAACGAATGCGATTTGTGTATCACCGTAGCGGAGAATTCAAAATTGTTTGTCTTTTCAAAACTTGTTTGGTCCTTTACTTTCTTAGCTTTCGACTAATAGATGTCCAAATGTCAATTTACCATCTACTATCTGTATTAAATGACCGATTTGAACAGTAATAATAATTCACTTATAGCCTAGTCTTTTTTTTTATATTTTCCTCATAAACTTGGGTACCAACTCTTCTAACATCTTCTTTAATTGCTATGAAAAAAGAAAGCACGTTGGGTGCGAGTGACCTCAACAAGATCTTCCCATCAAATTTAAGAAAAAAACAAAACCCCTTTCTTAAATGCTATTAGAACAATTGGTTGCCCGGCATGCGGCATGAAAGGCTTCAGCAGTTGTTGGAAGTGAAAATTTCTCCAGCTTATATCGATCAGTATTCTAACTGTCCTGCCTTCCTAGTCAGAAGCATATTTCCAGTGTCTTAATTTGTAGATAAACCAATTTTATCTCCACAAAACATACATAAAAACCATTCGACGCAACTAAGTCTAATTCAAATCTTTCGAATCTGACAACTTAATTAACTCACGCTACCCTATCGACTATTTCACAGCCACAAAGCACCAATATATCTTAATTCAACATTTTTCGATTCTCATGTAACCTTAAATCGGTATATCAGCAGGAACTTCAAAACAAGAGATCGTTGAAACCGACACACAGGTACACCAAACCCGCTGTCCATGTATCTATTATTTCAATCTACACACTTTATTCAAATTGGTTTCTTCGTTCCTATAACTAATATTCGTCACGATAAGTATTTATGTCCTAGCCGGCACTTCCAACTGAATATTCCTTATCGGTAGAGTCATCGTCTCCGAAATAAAAAACCCCAACCAAAACTTACTTTCAAGAGATCCAAAACTGGTTAGGAATTCGGAAAGAAACGTATTTTAATTGATTTGGTTCTTTCCAAAAGGTTCAATATTTCTTGAACTCCATTCGGGAAGGGATTGACTGAAAATTCGATTCTGTACCCTATGCATCTTCAATGTACTTCCTGGGATGTTTTTGCAACGAAACCGTTCCATTTAAACGGTATGCTGACACTTTTACTGCCATCAAGCCAATTAACTTCAGTTCAACGAGATCAAATAACACAGCACGTGCTTGTTCATTAGCATTCACAAATCCAAGACGACAAGTTTGTTATCTGGCAACACATCTGCGCCGGTCGGAATGACATCTCAAAATGAATGCAGACAAACAAATTCAATGAAGAGGAATTAGCGCAGGTGTCATCAAGGGACAAACGTGTCACATTTATCTTGTCAATTCACAGTTAGTGCCCTTACCGGTCCAAAAACGGAGCGGTTGCATTTATTCAAACTTTCGAGGCTTAAATCAAAAGGTTCACTCAAAGTTTTGCACCAGTTCGGCGATCGGCAGTTAAGACCGTAATTCGGTCAATGCGATGTCACTTGTCACGTTTGTTTTATTTACTTTTGTTCGCGCGAATTCATGTGTCCTCCATCATCCGGCATTTCTCCCGAGAAGTATCTAACCAACAACTTTTCCCACATGAGGCTTTGATAGATGGTGGGAGCTGGAGCTTGTAGTGGGATACCGCTTATGCAGCCCTCTATCCTCGTGCAAAAATGATTAACGCCCAAAAGATATCCGCTCAATTTGGGGCTTAATCACTATTTATCATCATCGCGTGGAGGAGGAGATACCGAGTACATCGCACACCTGTCCCATGGTGAACTTTACTCAGTCCAATGAGTTATGGCCCAAATCAATAAGAGGAAGAATTATAAATTTGGCGGCGCGGCATCGTCCCCGTTGGGGAATTCCGACAAAACGTATTTGGTATTTGGTGAATGGCTTGACTAATGGCAACGAAGAATGTGTTAGCAACTTACCCTTGGATTAGTTAAGTAGGCGGTTTTGGCAAACAGCAGGTACAAGAATATCTACGTTGGAGTCGGAGGTATAATTTTACTTAACACATTTAACTGCGGGGAATAACAAGACTTAAATTTTTTACGAGTAGGAAAGAAAGTGGGTCAGGTTTTTTTTAAGACAAAAAGTATTTATTCATGGAATGAGATGTCCTTTATAACTGGCGCCAATAAAGTGTTTAGTAATGCGGTTGTTGAACTCAACTGCGAGTGAAAAACTTTACGAAACCGAAAAATAAGATATAATATTATTTATTTAATAATTTCACCAATGTATGAAAAAAATCTGTTGGTTTAAAGGTAAACATAAATATAACGCACTAAGATCTTAACGACATTGAAGGGTTTTTGAGTCTACCAAGATACACCTTGATCGGAAAGCCGACAGTTCAAATGACTAGTTTTATCTTTTGAGCCCAAAGTGCGTTAATCGCTTTGCAATGTTCTCATATAACATTCCTGAAATAGCCCAAATATCGAGTAAGAAAGCCCAACATGGAGAAGGCTTAGTTAATGTGGGCTTTAAATTCCAGTCTAAGGT
The DNA here is from genome assembly GCA_963555765.1 of Orthonevra nobilis. Taxonomy (NCBI): domain Eukaryota; kingdom Metazoa; phylum Arthropoda; class Insecta; order Diptera; family Syrphidae; genus Orthonevra; species Orthonevra nobilis. Next base: position 12,619,995 of record OY743225.1, read on the forward strand.
CGAAAATATTGTCAAGATCTTTGACTTTATTTACCCTAATCAAAACAAACTTCAAACCAGTCGATAGTCTTATTTGTAATTGAGCTTGAAAAAGCTTCGTGATTATGTAACACTTAATATCTTGCATTTGGAAAAAAATTGGTTGTACTTATACCAATTTAAAAATGATTCAATATCAGAGTTGCGGCTAGAGGCGACAGCTTTCTCGTCTTCAGCACTACAATTGCCAAAGTACAGCATGGTAATCATTTGTCAAAAAAAAATAAAAAGCAGCGGTTCCAAATCACTACCCTGAGGTTAACCGGAAAAATGTTCAACAATTAGCACAATCTGCTTTTTGTTTGAAAAGTAGGACTGGAACTATTTTAGAAAAGGCATATGAAATCCAAGTTTCAAAAACGTTTGAAGAAAAAGCCCTTGATAAACCGGTTCAAATACTTTTTCAAAATCTGTTTACCATTCGTGTTGATTGATATTTCGCTTACACATGACAGAAATTCAGCATTACATTTCGACGGCAGGGATTGGATCGTGCAAAGTTTCTTCAAAAGTTGATGCTGTTTAGTTGAAACAGTTCGAATTTAACCTGTTTTTAGGTTTCTCTAATGTCGCTCACCTTTCCGAGGAATCGATTGCGTGCTCATGGTCTTCTGCCCTTTTACCTTTTTTCAATTGAACGCATTTTTATTTATTCAATTAATTTTTCAAACGTGCAAACGACAAAAACGCTTAAAGCCCCTGGCTGCGCTCTACGCTATGCCCTTTTTTCTTCTGCGAAGCCTTTTTCTTTCTCGAAAATCAGCTCGCGAACAGCTTTAGTTGTTTACTGAAAAAGCGTCGCTCCGTTTAGCTCTGCGTGCAATTTTTCCTTACAACGATTGTGTTGAGTGGCATCTCTGATTGCTCTCTGGCAGTGTAACCTATAGTCCCTTGCGATTGCAGTCCAGCGACGTTGAATCAATTCATGACAGTTTTCGGGTTACGACTGCAACCATATAGAGAACGAAGTCAATGGTGGCTTCTCGAAAATTCTACAATTATGAATATTATTCTGCGTTGGTTGTAATGAGATCTATTTTGCTGACGGTGCGCTGATCTGGAGACTTTTTTTTACAATGCTTTCTCGCTATCAAGAGGTTATATCAGCCCTAATAAAACATGTCGCACTAAGCTAGCAAGCGGATTGGAGAAGAATTTAAAGGTTGTGTAGTTTGCCACTCAGACGCGTTTTAGTTTTAAGGACCAAGGATTTGTTATCTATTGTCTGTGTTCACAGTATTTTATCCGTCATTACATGACACACTAGAAAATTGTGTTGTCAAAAAATTTGTTCGTCGACCTTTATCACAAACCATTATTTTTGACAACATGGAAAAAGAATTCAGGTAGCCGATAGTAGTAACCACTACAGGTGTTGTTTCAGTTGAAAGGCAGGCGCTTAACCAACTCTGTCGTTTAGAGACATGTCACTTTAGTCTGACTCTAAACAGCAAACCACATCGTCATGTGCGCTGTTTTTGCTTCCTGTAGCAAGACGTCTTTCACTAAAAGCACCATCCAACAATGTATTTCTTGACTTAATTATTCCATTTCAATCGAAACACACGAGTAAGTCACCTTTTGTCAAACTTATCTTATAACAAACATCTCACCACAATAACAGTTCTTCCATCAAACTGTACACCTTTTGCGATCTGATTTGAAAGATCCATTATAATGGATATACCAATAAATCAATCAGCTTAATGCATTTCGCTTTAAAAGCCAAAAAAAAAAAATAAACTAATTTTCCTTTGTTCTAACACACGGCAGCCAATGGCTGGCAAAACGTTAAGTGCCCCAAAGTCCATTGATTCGATGTTAAGTCAATAATTTCCTGCCAACAGAAGAACCGCTTACCGACCTTCTAAACAACCCGTTTAATCCTCATTAGCATTTGGCCAATATTTGGATTGCCATCTCGTGATGACACAAAGTCAAGGCCCTGCCCGATGACAGCTGAAGCATTTTTCGCACTTTTTCGTTAAACTTTGGACAGTTACCGCAAGTCGCCATTTTTTTTTGTTTTTTTTTTGAAAATATCCAAAAAAAGTTCCGCAATCTCGATCAAATGGATTTGCATATTATTTTTGTTTTTTTTTTGTCTTAATCTTGATCTTTCTCTCTCCCGATCGTTCACTAATCATTACGAATGCAAATTAAGGCAGCGAATCATCCGTCGTCGTCTTCCATTCAACTTTAAAAAATCCAAATGTAATTATTGGGTCAGGAGGAGCTTGCAAAATAAAGGTGGCAAGAAATAAAAAACAGACCGAAAACAAGTAACCCAGCCTCCGGAGCGGATCATGTGAATGCCAAAATTTTCAGCTTGTATCAATTTAATAAATTACACACTTGCTCCCTGGGAACCTGGTTGGAAAGAGATCAAAAAGGATCTGTAATTTCTTTATCCAGTCTTGTAAGTGTAATTATATGACGGAGCCTTTTTGGTGGTATCACGAAAGACCTTAGGCACGAAATTCAAAATCCATGCCCGAAATCGTAACCATTTACCTAACGACCACAAAAACCAAAAAAAAAAAATCTGTATCTCTGGAATCACTGTGAGATCCAACTTGAAGCACTTGTCGTGGCTTTACGCCGCCGAACGAAACGAGAGTCACGACGTAAAGTTGAGTCACAAGCCAGGTGATCATAAAATGCTTTTATCGTCGTCACCGGTGCGACATCTCAGGTTGAATGATCGGCGGCAGTTTCTTTTTTCGCGCCGACTTAAAGCCGGCTAAATTGAAGCCGAAGCCGATGTAATATTCAAATTAGTAAAGCAAGTTCAACGTTTTCGGGAAAAAGAGAAAACAAAATGTGTGCGGAAAGGTCTTTTGTGGATCGATTTAAAAAAAAAAGCTTTTTAGATTCAAACACCGCAAACATTTGTTAAGAGAATTTCGTTTATTTCTCTTGAAAGCTCTTCAAAAGCTGTGTTTATTAAGAGAAAGAGACCTTAAAGTGCACACCTGTTTCTTTTACGTTAAATGCACAAGCACAAGAAAGATAGGCAAGAAATCGATCCCATTAATACATTAATCGAAGAAGATGGTTTTATAGTTTCGTAATGTTGGATATGTCCTTGTTGCGCATCTCAATTAAAACTACCTTTAAATTGATCTAGTTTTTTTAAGTTGCAAAGTTGCACTTTAATCTGTTGCTCCAGTCATCAAACTTAATGGCTTCTTAAAAGTATTTTCATCGGAATGTAGTTAAAAACAAATCGCTTCTTCTTTCCGAAAACAGGTTAAGGGCGATTCGCTTAGTTTTAAAGGGCTGAACTTGTTTGAAATCCTTACTTAGACTTAAGTCACATTAAGGCTAACATTTTTTGCGAATGTGATCACAATTTTTTACAAACTAAAGCGTCGAAAATTGGTTAGAAAGTGAGGAGAAAAATGTCAATCAATGTCAAAATGTCAATGAATGTGAGAACATTGTCTCGAGCCGCGGGTAATATTGAGACGACCAATTTTTTGAAAACCTTGAGGAGATGGAGCGAAAACTTCAGTGTTGAAGGCATTTTGTGTGATTTAGGTTTCCTTTTAGGAAGGTCATACAGGAATTACATTGGATCCAACATGTGGTCAAGTGTCAAGTTTTGCTTCATAACCTGCCTCAACATCATTCAGTTAAAGTATCCAATAATTGGGATCATATACATACAATAAAGAATAAGAACTGAAATTGAGAATTGTTAAATTGGATTGTCAGGAAATTAATTTAGCTTTTTACAAGAATATGGCGTTATGTTTGTTGATTCTCGGTATTGTCAAAATTAAGCTTACCTAAGAAACAAATTGCGCTTAAGTAAAGTGTTAAGGGGGGAGTAAGGTTAATTCGTACGAAAAAAGGCATGCTTTTGGGAAATTCTTGAGACGATACAGTACATTAATTAAAGTATGACATTTGAAGAGCATTTTAAAAAATTTTACGAAGAAATATTAAAAAAACGATAATGGCAGCAATTATTCGGACTTGTCTCGGGAAAATTGAGTACCGGAATACCGTCTCTATTCTGGATAAAACCTTTTTTAATCAAGTAGAGGAAAGCTTCCGGCGGAAAAAAGCCAGCTCGAAGCGTGCTTTCATGGTAGTGAGCCCCGGAAATCAGGTTATTATCGCTGACAACATGCTTTCGAGTCAATGTGTTTAAACGCGCACTATCGTAAAGAACTTTGTAGGTATTCATCGAGCCAGATACCAAGGTACCTCACTACTTTCCGTACCCCCAATGTCCGTGTTGTCCAATAACGGCTTACTTTTGCCAGTTTTTCCTGGTATCTCTAGAAGCTCTGTACAGTGGAGTTCTAAACAGAATTGTTTCCCACTTTTGGAAGTTTATTTTCAGCCTCCATTCATGACAATATCTTTTAATTTGATATGGCCATTTTGTAAAGCAGAGCCAATAACTCCGATTTTAGAACCTGATCTATACACCACCAAGTCATCTGTGTACGCAATGGGAACCTACAAGATTGCTTGATTATTTATAAAATTCACCCCTGCTGTAAACCGTTTTCAATGGAAAGACTTAACTTGAAGTAACCCTGCCACATTTAAGCACGAACTTCTTCTCTATAGGCATAGTACATGTACAGCAGAGGTTGTAAAATAGACCTTCAAGCCATACGGCATCAAAAGCTTTCTCAAAATCAACCAAATATGCGCTAGTGCATTGTGTCTTGCTTTTATGCCACTGTATGTCAGAAACCAATTTGGACGCAGCGTGAATGGTCTCGTGTCCCACCCTGAATTCAAATTGGTTGTCATGTATAATATTATTTTCTTCTACCCACTTTATTAACGCCCTATTGACTTCTTTTTCGGATACCTTACTTACATTCGGGAGCAGGCATATAGATCGCAAATTAGAAGGGTTGCCTTTGTCCTTACCTGTTTTAGGAATCGGATCTACTACAGCCATTTTCATTGCGTCGGATAGTGCATTATTCTGGACATTGTTTGATAGTATAGTGAAGATATTTACCACTTCTAGGGCGGAATATAAATTATTGCATTGTGATGATCGTAGATTTTTGACACTACAATGATGAATGCTAGAACTTTGGCATTGTAAAGAGCAAATGACACGTCTTCACCTTGTAAATCCAAACCCTTCTGTTACTGGGGTTCCACAAATAATATCAACACCAAGAGTATGTATTTGACGTATAAGCTCATCTGTTTTAAGGGAGGAATTTTGGTAAAATGTCGTCCAATGCTCTGCAAGACGTACAAACAGCTGGTGGACTTCAAAGGCTAGTCAAGTCAGACTTAATTATACGGCATTTCTCGGGATCTCACTACTGAGATATTGTGTCTTTAGCATTGGCTTACTTTGTGTTATAGCCTTCTATGAACCATTGGCTGGATATTAAATGCTTGAGCGGAATGGAATTAATAAGTTCGTTTTTAAGGGGAACTCCAAAGGTTTAAGCAAAATTCATATTCAGATTTGACGTGTTCCATGTTGTAGGAAAGGAATAGTTCCTGAATTGATATAAAGTATCATCTTCTTCCATGAAGGTAGCTGACCAAGTTTGAGACTCTTATGTGATCTGCCCAATATATTTGATGGTGCGAACGAAGTTCAAGTGCCGCATTCCTTTTTAAAAAAGTGGTGAACTGCGTTTGCTTTGCATTGGATTTGACGCTTGGAGCTCTTTTTGCTTTAATTGTTGTAAATAATAATTTGAAGAATCTATTTTGAGGCATCTCTGGCGATATTGTTGGGCTATCATACATTTGTCGATCCGTCGATCCGAATCCAGAATTTAAAGGCAACGGGCTTATAGCATTACTTAACCCTTTAACGGGCAACATTGTAAATCTAGTCGGATTAACTTGATAATTTTTGTCCAAGTAAATATATGTAAAATAAGCTTAAGATTAAATTTTTAGAAAAAAATTTTGTCTGGATCAATCGCCACGTGAGAAATATTGAAGACTGTCTCAAGACGGTCTTGCCCGTTTGCACATACAAAAATGAGTTGTACGGAATTAATCGTTTAAAAAGTTTTATTTACAAAAATAATGCAAAGAATTATAAGAAATTTTATTTCTCATGGAGGTAGTCCCAAAAACATTTTTTTATGGCTTGGGTGTCCGATTTTTTGCAATGCTTGCACCTTTTCTTTTCGGTTCTATCAACCCAAGTTGGAAAATGATTTTCGCCATCAAAACGAATATCAGCAACTTGCTGAAAATTTTTATCCCAACACTGGATGTGCCAGGAACTGGCCGAATAATACATTGAGCAGATTGTGGTCGATCTACAGTTGGTTTTTCTCTAGAGGAAACCAGCCCAGCTGCTATTTTTTCTCGAAATTGTGGATGCTGGAGAAGCGGTTCTACTTCGGACAAATCGCTACAATTATTCTGTTTCTCGGCATGAATTCGTTTGTATAGAACGCATGAATTTTTAGAGGCCATGTCAATAAAATGGTAAAAGAGTCTGATGATAATGTCTCGGCTTTTAGTTCGAATGTCCACCCATGTGAGCATTATATTCTCGGATCATTTGAGGGCAGTTTATTTCAATGAATTCCTTTTTCTTTCTGTCACACCGAGGTGCTTTCGATGTAAGTTGATCTGGATTGGGTCTTTAAAAAGGTTCAATGCCTACATAAGTAGATACCAGACGCACACACTTGTTATCCTTCCATAAGACAGCATTCACATCGACTCCATCGATTGATGACATATATTCTATGGAGTTTCCTCTACTCTCTTTACTTACTTGACTATCAGTCGGCAATTTACACAGTGGTATACGATTAGCTGTAACAAGAAAATAGCCAAAAATTATTAAGAAAAAATCTCCTCTCACCGTTCCCAAACTGTAGATTCCTCGGGCTCGAAAAGTGACCAAAAGAGGCAGCGATGAATAGAAATTATCAAAATAGAGAATGCGGTTAGCAAACTCAGGAATTGTTTGTGATAACCGAACAACAACATTGGATGTGGCATCAAGATCCGTTTTGCTAGGTAAGATGACATTATTACCTGCACCATTACATACCTCGAAGTGGTAGGTAAATCGATTTAAATCGCAGAGAACAAACAATTCAATCCCCCACTTACACGGTTTGTTTGGCATATATTGACGAAGATGGTGTTTTGTCTTCGTGCTGCACATTTGTTCGTCAACACTAAGTCTAGCCGTTTTTGGGATCATATCGAATCGTAGTTTTGAAAACTGAGTTCCGTCAAAGCACTTCGATTTGTTTCTTCAGCGATAACTCAACAATGTATCCGTAAAATAGAAACTGAAGATTTCCATTGGTGTTTACAACTTTTTCATATTCAATGGAAGTGCTGCATCACCACAAAAAGCCACTTCATTTATGTGTGAACGCATGGAACGTTTACGCAACACCACACTTTTTTGATTCTTTTGTTATACTAATCAAAACTCCGTTGAAGCCCCCCGGAAAAGGTGCAACTGAGATCGAGTAGTAAGGGAGATCGAGGCCTTTTAAGAGGCTTCAAGCAAGAATTAGTTGCAATAGCATTTGAAGAAGATGGTTGTGGTTCTGCTTCAACATCCGCAATATCACAAATAAAAGAAAAAGAAGCTGCTGCATTGGCGATTTCACTCATATTGGATTGCATAGCCTCCATAAAAGCATCTGTTGTCTCAGCTTCATTCATTTGCTGGATGCATTCTTCGATTGCATGTGCATCATCCTCTGAGAGCTTAAATTGCTTCTCAGGCTCTTTATTATCAGTTATGTATGCGGATCACAGATGGTGTCAACGCTGCTACAACTTTTAGTTTCGCTTTCTACTGAATTGAGGAATTCAATCAATTGAATCTCAGTAAGTTTTTCCAAATTTATTTCTTTCTTTTATTGACATTTTCAAAGATCCATCTAACACATAAAAGATCAATTTAGTTATAAAATAAGAACAAAATAATTAAACAACTATGTTTTTGGACACCAAAGTAGAACACAACGATTGAACAAAGGGCACATTTTTTTAAAAGTTAACAGGCAGGACCGTCTCTTTTTTTTCCACAACAGGCACGTCATACTATTTTTTCACTTTTTTTTAATATAACCTTAATAAAATATGCAATCTACTTACAGTGAAATTATAAAATCGATCATTTCATTCCAAATATATTTCTTTTACAATTAAAAATGAATAAAAATAAAAATAATTTTCAAGAGTTTCTCGGTCAACGTGTACACTTGACTGATGACAGCACTTAAACAAGCGGGCTAAATTGATTTCTTCGGCTCTCAGTATACGCAGCAAACTTACCAAATAAACTTTTACGCTAATCCGATAAAGAAAAAAAAATAAGTTTGGCATTGCATTGGTCTTACCCGTTAGAGGGTTAAAGAAAAAAAAAACTTTTCATCTAGCCAAGAGCATTTCCAATGATAGTTCTTAGATGGCAAGACACGATCGAAAAGTTTAGAAAGGTTTGTCTAAGGCGATGACTGCTTATAAGTCCATAAGTATTCTAAGTATTCTAATACACCGGTATAATTACTTTTTCGACATTTTAATCTTTTTCTTAACAATAAAAAAAAATTATTTACTTCTGCAGAAGGGACTAAACGAAGAACAAATAAAAAAAAAACTATTTTGAACTCTTCAAAGCAGATTTTACATTAACTTATTCTCTTTGATACTAATTATTTTGAGATGCCTGTTAATGGAACTAACGATATCTGACTAGGTACCGAAATTAATCCAACTGATGATTCAGTGAGTGTCTCTCTTAGAGTGTCGGCATCGATAAATAGTAGCTTACGCTAATTGCTAGTTAGGTTGATACCTACCTACCTACCTACATCATTCATCCTTCTGAACTGAAAAGTACAAACTTCGAGAAGGTAAAGGGCCAGCAAAAATGGTTGATACATTACCACGAACGCCTCTACGCCCAGAAATCTAAGCTAGATTCATTGAGCTTCAAGATAAGCAGTGACAACATCCTTAATGCTTTAAGTTGTGACTGTCGGAGTAAAATTACTTTAATAGCAGCTTGGCTTCAGGAATAATTCACCATTGTTTCCCTTTCTTATAAGAAAGATATAGTGACGATCGCAAAAATATCTCTATCATGAAGACTGTAGTCACTCCATAATGTACACTGTTCGGCAATATCTACAGGAGTATCTAAATACCCCACGAAAATGGAGAAAGACAGGAAATATTATTTGCCAAAACGAAATCTATTCAACCACAAGTTATCGCAGACCTCCCACTTTCCCTCAATTGGCCTCGAAGGCAGATCATCTCATTTCAGTGTATCTCAATTAAGATTCGTAGTAAATCGTCAACAGTAGCCTGGCAGGCATCTGGCTCAGGTAAAAGCTCAAACTTCGATCGACGAAAATCACATGTGACCCATATGTGTATGGGAAAAATGTTTTTGTTGAAGCTTTACATTAAATTTTCATAATTTTCAAATAAATTAAATTTCTTGTGTCAATTAAGATATCGCTTCAAATTTGTTATCCCCTTTGCTACGGCTAAATGAATGTTGGGATTGAATGCGATGGGATGGATAATTTTGTTAAAGCCATTCAGTTTGGGTGGGATCAGTTGGGTCAGTTATGCAAAATAGATAAACGTTTTTTGTTTAAATAAATAGAAACCGAATTAATTATTCCAACTAATTATATTTTTTTATTATTTTTTTTTCTAGGTAAGTTTGATGCTTATTTCATTTTGCAACAATTTCTGTAAGTATTTAAAAATTATCTTTTATTCGCTAATTTTTGGCATAAAATTGTTGCATTTTTGTTTTAGAATTGAAAACAAACAATTCGGCATTAAAAGGTTAATAAACATTTTATGGCCGATTAAGAATCAAATTTTGGCGCTATAAAATCTCATTTAGATACTTTTCATTAAATATATTTCCATATAACTGTTTCTAGGTTGTATAATTTAAAAATATCAGATCCATTAAGAGATCTCAAATAAAACGTTAGATTAACGTTTGGCAGTCAATAAAATTTTGCAAATTTCTCACTTAAAGTTTAACGTGTTGACGTCCGTCGGGCATACAGATATGATTGTGAAAGAAGACCGCTAAGGGAATAAAGATTAAGAAATTATAATTTATATATTCTTTTGTTTTAACTCTGTAGAATAATAAAAAAAAACAATTGAATCAGTTGAGTAATAGCAGAGGAGACACAAAACTGTTATAACTATCGTTCTATTCAGCTATTGAGTGGGAAAAAGACACAGCTATATGATGACGAGATTTGCCGCACGGGAATGGACCACAAGTTATAAGGATCACTTGGATAGGCTACCCAAAAATCTATAGGCACAGAAAAGAGAAGATGAGAGCTCTCTGGTGTCAAAAATGGTGTACATCATTTATAAATCATCCAGTCCCTTGCTATTCATAAGATTTGATTACCTGTAGCCATCATCAGGGGAAACCTTCACTTCATACAAATCATCTCGCTTAAAGTGAAGCGCGACCGGCGATATCTTATGTTTCAACGTTTCAAAGTGATTACATGAAAGAAGCATGCCTAAGACCGCCTCCATCACATAAATGCAGCAGCATCAGCATATGATAGGCATCAGTGGTGAAGCGTTCCGGAACTGAAAGTCCTGTCGATATATTTGAAGGCATATTGGCAAGGCACACAGAATCGACACAGTGGATCGACCTACTGTCAAGCTACCATCCAGTTTGATAGACAAAGTTTCCAGGCATCCGTGGTTACCTGATTTTTGCTCTCGAAGTCGATAATCCTTTTTCCATGTACCTGGTGGCTGAAATTGTGAAAACGCTCAATGTGCCTAACCATTGTAGTCTTTGTCTTCAGAACGCTATTGCCTTTATTTTGAAGCTTCTAGAATTCGCGGTTGTATCTTCGTATCCTTTCACCCTCCTCGTAAACATCACCGGAACTCCGGCGGAGTTATTTTCGTATACCATCTGATGATTTACTTAACGTCCAACTTTTGGTTACACAAAGAAGAACTCGAGATGAGTGTTGTCAAGAAAATGACAACAAAAACCGTTCTAATTCATAACCAACCACGAGGACACAAGACCGTCAGTCAGAGCTTCAAAAAATCTTTTTGGTCATTTGATTATCTTCTTATCAGAGTCCCACTTCCATATGCCTTGAAAATTTCAGCTAGTTCAAAGCTTTTCAATACCACGTGAAGCGATTCAGATTTTCAGTCGCACGTGGTCTTTGGTCCTTAGTTTTATTACCATCAAAGCTTTACACGTTTTTCTTTTGATCGTACTTATCAAGATATTTTAAGTGATCGATTTCTGGTTCGCCACTTTACGCACACTACTGTTAAAATTTAATCAGCGCTTTGTTGATACTGTTGGCTGCTCCCATATGCCACTCTGATTCTTTTTTTAACCGACAAGGTACATGGTTCACTGCTAATCCCGAACCCGACTTCTTTGTTGGACGTCGAAATTATTAAGGTATGCATTTTTGAACGTGCGTTTACCCAATTCAATTGAAAGAGTTTAAACTTTTGATTAATGCAATTGAATTGAGAAAGGACTGCAAATTAAAAGGCTTAAATCATAATTCTATTGCAGTCAATGACTGGTGCATTCAATTCTGAGCAATCATCGAATTGAAATCATCTTAAATCAACTGAAGTCACAATTTAATTTGAAGTAATAATTGGATTCGATGTAATTCCATTCAATTCAGTAAATTAAACTAAAACTGTTTGTGGGGCATAGTAAAACAGTTTTGTATTATAGTATATTTTGTACGTTCGACGGAAGGTACTAAAGTTCGCGGAATGGACGAGAATGAGGTTCAAATTTGATACAATAACTTTTCCTTTTCAATATATTCTCCATTCGCCCTAAAACATTTTTCAGACCTCTTAAAAAGCTTATTGATATCATCGAAAAAAATGTTTTATTTTTGGTGTCAAAATAGGCAGAAATTGAATATATTTTTTAGGCAGGGGTGTGACTTCTGCTGTGATTTGGGTTAATAGAGGTGAACCCATTAATATTCGGTGCCGTTTTCATTCTGGGCACCCACCTTGCACTGACCTTAATCGTCCCATGATGTTGATGAATGATGTTCAAAATGATTGTTTCAGAAACTTCAACAATTACACTTTTTTTTCCTTCTTCAACCTTGCATCTTCAAATACATGTTTTTCTACCCGTTCGATGATTTCTAACGTGGCAGCGTCATTTAGCCGCCCAGATCGAGGATCGTCAGGCCCTTCCTAGTTTTAAAAGGCAATGCCACTTATACACCATTATTTTACTAGGCGCGGACTCAGCGTAAATAAAAAGCTTACATCTCTTGAAAGATTTTCTGAGCTATCTTTTCTTATTTACTGAGGAACTTAATCACGATGTATAATTTTCAGGCTACTGGCTGCTTTCTTCCCGATTCAGTTGTTGGGTCGTCGATAACTCAGAAGTTAATGTGCCTTCTAGACCTCCCCTCATATGCAATATTAGTAAAGGGCCATCAAACCCATACCGTATATTTTCTGAAAGTCATCTATTACGCATTCATGTAAAATTGAATTGTTAACACTGCGCCGATAAGTTTTTTCTTCCTTGCCTAGCTGAGAAATTCATCTCACTTCAACTTCTCCGAGCCACGTTCCTCTGACCCGCTTACACAAAAACGCAAACTTATATCAAATCTTTTTATTCAAGATATCATCAGTTCAATATTGAAAATAATTCAAATTGTTTTAATTGAATTCACAGACTTCAACTTATTTTGTGTGAATTCACTACGGAATTCACATAAAATAATGTGAATGCAATCACTTCACTTACTTCAATGATTTCTCAAAATTTAATCCATCAGTTATTCACTTCAATCAATCAATCAATCACAAATCATTCGGGATTAATGTAAAAGAATTTGGAAATACCTACATGTAGAACTTGCAACCTTAATTAAATCTAAAATCCATGAACTACACATCTAAAACTTCTTTTAAAAAAATTTCGAAGATGTTTTGATATAAACTCCACCATAGTCACCCGAATTTCTACAAAAACCCATCCTCTAACAAATGACAATAAACATTCTTTTGATCACATTATACTATTAAAAGCTTAGGCATAAATAATGAGTTCTACATAAAAATAAATGCTTACCATCTCGTTATTATAAATTTCTTCAAAAATCTTCTGTCAACTAAAGAATCTCATATAAAATAAAACGAACGTCACAACAAGTCATAAAAACCTTGCTGACCTACTTTTTTCGAGTCGTAAAATCGTCCGCATTTAAGGTGATATCATATCTTTTAAACTTAATCCACCCGCTTGCTTTAGTCAGCAATATTTTTGTAACTTAAACCCACAAAACATTAAAAATATTAATACAATTTGCTTTACAAAAAATTCAATTAAACTTCAATATAAGTTTAATGACAACCGAAATTTAAGTGGGTCTTTAACAACGATCGAAAGTTTTGTTCTCAAATGTTCAAGATCTTTCTGATGTAACCGCATCAGTATTCAATTCATTTTTAAGCAGCTAACACAGAAACATTTTGCTGACCCGCCTTCAGTGATGTTCTCTGGTTAAGATACGAAGAACTCATTTGTTCTGGGACAGATCAACCTAACCATGGATATTTTGAAGTTCTTTTATGAGACCGATACAAAAGTTAAATTAGCATATTTAAATGGATTTATTATGAAGGAAATTTCATTCGATATAACGAACAATGGAGCTTCCGCTTCCAATAGAAATTAAAGTTGTCAACTGATACTTATAACACTGAACCTTATTTTGACACAGAAACTTGAGGCCTGAAAATTATGAAGACTTTTGTGTAAATGAAAAGTTTGGCGAGAGTTTTAATATTGTTTGCATATTGTTTCGTCTCCAAGTAGGTCAGTATCACGAGCGGAGATCTCTTGAAACGCCGACGAAGTTAGGAAAAGTGAATGTCGATCGCGTGTCATTCGTCTGAGGCAAATGTTCGACTTATTGTTTGGTAAAACTGTTTCAAATTTTTATATGGACCTGTTCTCTCAATACTGCTAGACTTCTATTTTTGGAAAGTACGAGCTAAGATTCGTACGTGCAGTTAGACTAGTCTTAGAAAACTCCTAGCACAGATTTGACTAGATTTGACAAGGCTATAGCGCCGGTTAACGAAATCGGCTGTTGAGTCTTTTTCAGCACTTGTGCGAATGCCTTCATTTACCGTACGTCTATAAATACGTATTAGCCTTACTCTGCCAAAGTTGATTCAGCTCGACGAACGAAAAAATATAGCCCGTAAATCAGCCACTGCAAAAAACAGACCAAACAGTCGTACGTTGAGGAAAAAATTGTCTGTATGATTATTCTTTGACTAAGTGTGCCCAAAGAATAACAGTTTTGTTCATTCACGGAGCCACCATATCTGAAAATACAATATTTTAACCTTCGCACAAGAAGAGCATTGTGAGAAAACATTCTTGAGGACAGACGATAGCCTGACCCCATGTTGCAGGTTCAAAGCCCGGAAAACTGGTATGGCTGTTATAAATAAAATATATTCAACTAGATATGCAGTAAACGATACCCCGAGTCTTCGAGACCTTATTATTGTGACCAACTCAAGCAATGTACTCCTTCAAAATCAGGTGTCTTTAGACGGATTCTCAGATCATGATCATTTCTTCTGCAATTACGATATAAACTTTACCCGACCGAAAATTCCTCTGTCTATTCAGCTTTGAAACTACAAAGCTGTGGATATTAGCTCGCTTCTCTTTGATGGAACTCACACGTCTTGGGATGACTCTGCAAATGTGTCGCAAATGTTGGTGAAAAGTATACAAACTTGTTTAACCGAACTGTTTTAGAAACGTGTGCCACTTAAAACAGTTCGTATCCTTAACAGAAAGTGTCCCTGGTTCACTTCCGAAGTACAAATAAAATACCGCCGCAAGCAGTATATTAAATGGAAGAAAAATCCAACTCCTGATAATTGGACTATGTATTGCTGTGCTCGAAATCAGGCCTTCTCAGCAAAATGTCTGGCAAAGAAAACTGTCTGCACTTCGAAGCTATGATAGATGGACAACTCACCTCGAAACAACTTTGATCTAATCTAAGAGATCTGGGATATGGAGGAACAAAAGATAAACTTGACCGTGCACTTGATACTAATTCATTTAATGATCATTTCATAGGCAATTATTCTAACCAATGCAATTATGAAACCAAAAATCAAGCACGAAGGTATATTAATGATATTTTTGGATTTAAGATGGTGACAGAAAGTGATATTGCCGAAATGATTCAAGGGCCAAAATCGAATGCAGTTGTGGCTTATAAAATGTCCTTTAAATTTATAAAACTTATTCTTCCCTCACTTTTAAGTCCACCTTCGCATCTCTCCCTTGCCATGGAGAGAAGTCAGAATTATCAAAATTGCAAACAAATCATGTCCATTAGCGCCAAGTGATTACCACACAGTTTATTTTCTAGCATGCTTTTCAAAAGTTCTGGAGGAAAACTTGCAAAGCAATTAAGTCCTCACCTTGAAAGTAAAGAAATTTTGTGTGAAAATCAATCTGGCCTTAGACCAAACCAAGCTGCTCCATTGCGATGGTAAAAGTCCTTGATGATGTAAGACTTCAGTTTGATTATGATATTCTGTACTATTTCGGTTTAAGAAATAGGGCCATTAACCATATAAGAAACTACTAATCCAATACAACCCAAAAAGTAGTGATCAATGGAAAAATCTCAAACCCTGAAAATCTCTCCGAGTGAGTGCCCCAGGGATCGATTTTAGATCCCATTCTCTTTTGTATGTTTATTAGCGATTTACCTTATGTATGTTCACCTCTATTCTGAAGATATACAGATGGCCTATTGGTCTCATTGAAGACTTAATAGCTAGAAGGAATGAAGACTTGAGAGAAATTAGTAGTTGGTCGAAATTGAAGAGTCTTACTCTTAACCCAGGAAATACGAAGGTGATCGTTATATCGAAAAAGGAATACAGCGCAGATGACTTTCCCCTTATTTATGTCCAGTCAGCTTTAATACCGTTTCTTAAGTCTGTTACTAGTTAAGACTTCAGAGTAAGCTTTACCCTATCCTGTAATGAACATTTCAATTCAGTCATTGGACGCATTTACGGGACACTCAGGAAAATTTTGATTTCTTGCAGTTTTATTCCATTTGAAACAATGCTCCTACGCAGAAGTAATTTCCTCCAAAACAAGACTCTGTGTCTGAACACGAACTTCTTGTTTCATTAAATGATATAACTCGGATATGGCTTGCGAAGATACGACCACATATCAGCCTACCAGACATTTACCTTGGGTTGCACTCTTTCCCAGTTCTTAAAGCCCGCATTTGCATATTCTTACGTATAAACAAAGTCGCATGCGTATTTATTTTTTTTAGAAAAAATCAACTTTTGCCAGTTTACATGAATGTTAGATATTGTACCACCGTCATTTAATTACTTAAACTCATCGCGCTCTTTTTCTCTGTCAAAAAAGTTTGTCTTTGTATCTCCTCGCCGTCTTAACACGTTTTAAAGAAAGCGTATTTTTTCACTTCTCCAGTCAGCCCTTATCGATTGTCTTAATCTTCTCTTTCTTCTGTATCTTCAGTAGTTATTTTTTAAAGTAAAATGATTTACCATTTGTTTTGCAATATTTAATTTTTTTATTTTATTGTTATATATTTATACTCTTGTCGTTTATTAAATTTTTAACCTATTAATTTTTATCTGTATTGCTTTATTAATATAAAGTTTATTATTAAGCATCAATTATACTTTGTAGAGACCAGTCTCTTGAGAAAAAAATTTAAAAAATTAAAAATATAAGTGAACTTTGGTCCACAAATTCCCAGCCAATGAAATGAGATCTCTTCCTTCCTTACCCTTTTGAAAGTTTGTTCGCTCTACCATTGGTTGCGTTTTAGTTGTGGTCTCACCCTTCTACAGGTACAGTGTAATCCCAATCACACACTTTTTTTTATTTCTTTGTTTTTTGTTTGTATTTTCTTATTCAGTCTCTTATGTACATTAGTCTATATTATATAAAATTTAAAATTAAGAAAAAAATGGATATCATTCTGTATGTAGTTCACAGAGAAAACTTAATGCGCCTGATACTTCAATGAACACAAGAAAGAAATAGAATTTTTGTGGGGTTTTTCCCACAAACAACGCAAAGAGTATTCAATATTTTTACAATTAATAAAGAATAAAAAACATTGAAGCAAAACCTATTATGTTATAATTATATTAATAATAAATAACAATTTGTGTAATAAAATGTATACTTTATAATATTTACGATTATAATTACATGTTTACAGAGATATGTTCTCTTACTACCTTGCAACTGCAATGTTATTAATATTATAATATTATTATAATAAATTGTAAATAATATGTAATCAATAATAAATAAAAAATAAATTATCAATATTAATATATAATAAAAAAAAAAAAAAATTTTAAAAGGTTTTGTTATTAGTATTTTATATAAGAATTTTAGTATAGTTTATATAAAGATATTGATTTTAATTTATATTGAAATAAGTAAGTTGTTTCATATAAGGTTATAAAGGTCAGAAACCAAATAGTTTTCGGATAGTAAACACGAGTTTCTAAATTTGGAACAAAGTTAAGCAATGCGTTCCGATACCATTTCACTTTCGGTTAGTGTATGAAGTTCGTATGTGGAATGGAACCATGGTAGATGCAGCATCATACTCAACAAAAACTTTGAATATGTAAAGGTCTTTTATTGGAAGTATTCTTAGGTTTGGGAATAGTGGTCAGCTGTGAGCTAATCGATTTTTCCCACAAATTATTCTTACTTTATGTTTTTGAGCAAAATATAAAGCTTCAGGCGTGCTGTGATAAGTACCGCCCCAACTTGCAATGCCACACTGGTAAAAATAATTAAATAATAAAACATAAGTAAACATTTTTTGGACACTGATCTCTTAAAAGATACATATCACGAGTCACGGATAAAATATATTTCTTCATATTTATATTAATGCGCCTAGACACTTATAGCTATTAACAATTTTTATAATGAAGAGCGGCATCACAGTCAAGGCTTCTCTTAGGCCAAATATTACAAGTCTGGTTTCATTACTTATAAGTAACTCATGCTTAACGAACCATTGTTGTAGTTAACTTATATAGCATGATTGCAGAGCTAAAAATACTTTTCTTTCTTCTCTCACCTGTCAAATCCGGTAGTAAAACTATGTTCAAAGAAATTCTATAAAGAGGATATGTGCAGAGCCGTACATGGACCCGAATATTTACCTAACTCTTTAGCAGTACACTTTTATCCAAAATCTTTTTTTATAGAACGCTGGAACTAAAGTGCAGAACTAATGAATTAGTCAACGAAGTCTGCCATGAAACATCCATATTAAGCTGTCGATTAGTCGATTAGTCCACGGAAGGCAACCATTTAGTATGTCAACTGCCCACAAAGGCATCAGCCCATTGTTCCCACGATCTTTGACATCGTTCTCATAAAAACGCTTGATTAGCACTAATCGTCAAAAACTCACTTGCCAGGCTCGGCTCCCACACATCTTCAAACATCAAACCGCTCACTTTTAATGTTTAAAATGTCAAGCCATCAGACTGAGCGATGTCATTAGTCACAAGTCTTTAATGTTTCCATTTTGTTTTTTTTTTTTTGTTCAAAGAAATATTAAATCACAAAATTTGTGTCGTTCTCACACACACCCTCCGTGTAGCTTAATAAAAATAGAAATTAATTTGCCACAGTTGGTGGCGATGACCCCAATTTGCCGCCCAATAGTGTCTTCCATATTCATAACTGGGACACTAATGAGACCAGGTTGGCCGACTTGAATTGAGATACTTTTTTTTATCTTTTTCTCTCGGTTACCCCGGAGGTAAGTGATACGAATCTGGTTTGAAAAGTTCTTACACATCCGGGTTAAGTTCCCGATATCAATTCATTTTTTGAGTACTCCGGGCAATTATACATTACAAATGATTGTTTTGAGATAGCATCTCGTATAGCTCTAGGGGACGGGGAAGCGTATTGAAAATTCGCGTGGGTTAGACTGTCTGTCTTAAGATGAGATCTCAATTAAAATTTGTACCCCTAGTCGAGAGGGAAAAGAACGATGTAAACATTTGAAAAATTGATGAAAGAATGCCGTCAATTTTGGTTTCCCTCCTCTATTTTTTTTTTGACAACAAAACGTGACTGTTTTGGACGATCGAATGAAACTTGTTTATCCATTTAATCTGATGAAAGAAATTCTTTGGATTTATTGGATCGATCGATGATTCAATTTATTGTCAGAGGTATGCTAAATCGATTTGTTTGGGGAAATTAGGTTGGCATAACGCGGGGATGAGGTGAGAAATCTCAGAATGAAACGAAACTTAGGTGACCGCTAGGTTAAGTGGTTTTTGAGACTTCTTTTTTGTAACAAATCCAAGCTTTGCTAATAATATTTTTTTTAATATGCATGGGAAAATTTTAAAGAATCTTAGTTGTATGCATTTTTGAATAAAGTGTAAACCAATAATTTTAAGTGGAACTATGCATTAACCTGGATACAAAAGGTGGTAATTAAAAAAACAGTGCTTTGAAAAGATAACAAACTATTTACTAATCATTTGGTGAATGGGTAGTAGCGAAAGTAAAAATCAGATAGACTCGGAGAACAAGAAATCTACATCCTCTCCTTGGACTCGAAGGCTTCCGCCAAAACGTTTTAAAAAGCATAATAATTAGGCTTTATGTGCTGGGGATTTATAAATGTCATCGTTGATTTCGCATATGTACATACGTAAATAAAGGTCTATTCACCTCCCGCTGACACCATCTTTATCTTTTTATATACCTTACCGTGCAGACAGCGTTTGTCCGACCGCCTTTTCACCGAATTGGTCACTACAAACGGCGGGATAATATGTAGCCTGTGTCCGTCTTGAAAGTCCATTCTTAATATTGGTGAAGTAATTTTTAAGTTGTTGTTTTGAAAATCACCTCTTACTTTAAAACTTTACCTATTTTTTTTTATAAATATCAGCCCCTGCCCAAGTGGCGGACACTGCGGTCTGAATTTTGGGGAGTTTGTTTAGGCTTACAGACATTCCATCCTTCTGGTGACAGTAAAAATGTCTTTAGCATTGGACTGTCTAATGTCCAATGGGGAGCAGTGAACGCGGTTTTAAAACCAGCCCTAGCTGGTTCGCCCGCAATTTCAATGCCTGCAATGACCTGGAACCCATCATAACCTAACATTGTTACGTCGGGCAAGGGATTGTAAGGCGTCGTAGCAGGTTTTGACACATTTTGATTCCATTAGATTGGATGACAGTGCCTTGAGCGCTGCTTGTCTATCTGAATATATAAGAATTCTGGCCCTTCTAGGGCCTTTTGCAAGGTATACTATACAACAGTATTCGATGGCTTGTTCAGCTTGGAAAACACTTGGATGTTTTCCCGCTTACATTTCCCACATGGCCTTGGTTGCGCGTTCTGTGATGAAATTAAAATCTGAAGTCCAGTTCAGTTTCTTTTCTAAGATAACACCGATCTACTTGACTTCACTGGAGTATACCAGAGAGGTTCCCTCAATGACAATTGGAGGTTGAGTCAGTTGCCTCCTCATTGTGAAGGGATCCAGAACGGGTTTGCTACACAGAGAGTCCTTCACACTAACACCATTCTAAGACATGCATTAATGCTGAATGCATAACGTTAGTGATTGTAGTGTCAAATTTGCCTCTTATTACAAAAGCCAGATCAGCATAACCTAATGTGACATAGCCAATCTCATTTAGGTTCACCAGGGGAGGGTTGTCTGTGACCAATGACCAGAGGAGAGGTGACAGAACATCTCCCTTGGGACAGCCTCTCGTTGCAGTGACTGAATTTGACACGCTTCCAAGCGAGGAAGTTATAACTCAATTCTCTTGCATGGATCTTATCCATCTGTTAGTCGAGTCTTCAATACCTTTACTCCGAATTACGTTTGTTATGCAGTTGTAACTGGTATTGTCAAAAGCATCCTCAATATCCAGGAAGTCACAGAGAGCAAATTTCTTAGATTGTAATGCCTTTTCAACAAGAGTGGTCAGATGGTGAAGTGCCCCCTTAGTTGACTTAACCTTCCTGTATGCTTATGGTTAGGGTGCAGGGGTGGGTGCAGGGGAGTGTGAGTTTCTAACTGATATGCAGGTCTATAAGTCTTTCCATGGTCTTTAAGATTAAGGAGGATAGAGTAATAGGCCAATAAGATTTAGGTAGCTCCGGGGGTCCGTTGCCAGGTATAAATACAACATTAACCTGTCAGGGGAATATATCCCCAACTATAGCTAGCTTAAAACAAAGCGATGAGAACCCGTAGGATACGATTCATGACCTTTTGGAGAAGAGCAGGAAAGATGCCATCTACACGGGGTGCCCATTTTACCTTGCCACTGTAGAAAATTTTGCTGGTTAGAACAGCTTGCCCTATGGTAGCCTTCAACTGGTGAGTCACCCATATTGGTAGACGAACCTGGCAAGTGAACGCTCAACAGCCTATCGAAAGTATCCGTGTGGTCTGTCTTGTTGGATTCATTAGATTTCTTAAGTAATCCTGCATTATTTACATGGTCCTTGCTAATGGTTCTGTGGATTCGTGCTGCAGTTGGCATATCAGCAATGTCATTGCAGCACTTTTTCCATGCAGCACGCTTGGATCTCTTCAACTCAGACTTGAATTCCGTGAGAACCGATCTATATTCGTCCCACTTTTTGGTTTGCTTGACACCGTTAAAGAGTTTCCTCACTTTCCTCAGTTTTTCATTCCACAATGAAATTTTACGCCGACACTATGGATGCTTCTCTCGTGATATGTGTGGATAAGTATAGATTGTAATACACGAGGGCTGATCCAAAAGTTATGATAGAGGATAGAAACCAAGATGATTAGAAAAAATAAATCTTTGTCTTGACTCTCGCAAAACGCCTCAACAGTGGCCTTCACTTCGCTTAAATCTTCAAATTTTCTTGCCCCGAAGAAGTCGACCCCTTGAATATTTTCGGCGTCGATGAAGAGGCTCGCTTCCAGGTTATCAATTACTGTTTGGTTTTTAGATCAAAGTCACGCAACGTGTCAGATAACATTCTCCGCACCCAACGCGAAGAGACCTTCTTCATGCATATCTAATAAGTTTGCAAGGATTCTTTGATTCTTTGCCATATGAGATCCCCGTGATCGCAGCTACATGCCTGATGGTCACTCTTCGATCTGCCAATATGACATCTTTGACTTCAGTCAGAGACGTTGATGGATGTTCCTCGCGGAGTTCTTCTTCAGTGGATGTTCTTCAAAGCCTACACTGCTTGGCCCAAAGTGCAGCGACGAGATAAAAATGAAAAATCAATATATTTGGTATTAAACTTTTTTTTTGTCGTGAAATTTTTTATACGAACTGAAAATAATCAATTATGATTTATTCTGGATCACCCAATAGGTTTGGTTTTTAAATTGGAGCAATAAGGTATCGATTTGAATTATACTTAAAGTTTATCCTTAACTTAATCACATTAAGTTAAAGACTAAGCATGAGACTGGCAACTTTTCTAAAGACCATCCGCAGTGACATTGGCTCCGAGCACACCAGCAATATTTTCTTAAAATCTCTTCAAAACTATGATCTTACACGGAAACAACCGAAGTCAAGATGCGGAGCTGAATGCTGATTAAATCTGTACCTACTTGAAGAGTATTTGTGGGCTAAATATGAGAATTTGATGTATTTTAGCGACAGGTCCACATCTAAGGTTTTGAGTAAAAGCACATATTAAGAAGCCTGGAATAGTCGAAAACCAACTACCGAGAAACTAAGAGTTTTTTCAACCACACATATCCCTTTGAATAAGAATAAATTCTTAACATTATTTCTATTTCTTGTTAGTTCCGAAGTTAATCGTTTGTTCGATAAATCATAGTTTTCATTTAACAAATACTAAGGCAAGGCACACGATGACAAGGACACTAATGTTTTGTTTGCAAACAAGCAGAAGATGGCAAGGATCTAAAGCAAGCAGCGAGGATGAACTTACATCTTAATATGAAAAAGAAAGACCGAAAATTGAGAAGAAATTAATAATGATTTTAACTCGTCTGGCATTCGAAAACATTCTACTTATCTTACAAAAAAAAAACGGCCAAGGAAAGTGTTCCTCCGTACACATAGGCTTCTTCTTGAGTTGTGTTTTTTTAAATTAATTTCAAATAGCATTGCCTACTTTTAGGCGCAAAATTGAGTTGAGATTTATAAAAATACGTTTTTGTACGGGGACCGCCCTCTAATTTCAACTCGACGATAAAATATGTGCATTGTTGCCAGTGCTTTGTTCCATTTTCGAAGCACGTTAAAGAAGTGCTTTTTGTTATTGTCTAGAACTCTTCCAGTCGTGCGGCTTTAGTTTCCCCAATCGTCGCATAACGCCTTCCTTTCGTGGATATTTTCACTTTTGGGAACAGGAAAAGGTCGTATGGGTCGTGTTCGAGCACCCATGCCTTTTGGTGGCTGAGGCATTATTAATATGTTGTTTTTGGCCAATAAAAGCAATGCTCATCTGACGGTTCTTTTGGTTTAAAAAAAATTTACAATTTCAGAACAAACTTTCCTGCCACACGTTTCATGCATAAAACATTCGACAAAATTGCATGACATGAACCAACTGATATGCCGGTGTCTTCAACCTTTTCTGGCTGTGACTCGATAATTTTTCATACAAATTTTCCGCACTTTTCAAACGTTTTCCTCGATTCATTAATTGAAATTCGTTATTTAAAAAAGTCCCCCTATTTTTTGAAGTACTTGAATTCAATTTTCTGGCTTGAAGAAAAGCCTTTAAAATAATTTTGATATCATTTTTTCTGGCAAGAAAAAAGCAAACTTTACTAAAGTGAAAAGTATTTTGTAATCAACCGCAAAAAAGTGACCTGCGTCCATGGAAGAATCCCCAAATTACTATTAGATTAACCGTCCTAAATTGGGTTAATAGCAAAAGAGTCATATCTAAATCACAACTGCAAATGAAATGCGGAAAAAAAAATATTTGCCAAAAATAAACGTCTCTAAAGTGCCTCGGTCACGTAAACATGCAAACAATTAGACTAGCAAATAACTTCCTCCACAGTTGCCGTCCGTTTATTAAAATTGCATGTCTAATCGGCCAATCAGTGTTAAGTGGTTTTTAGCCCAAACATTTCCTTGTAACAGCTTAAAGCTCCGACTGGCATGCAATCTTCAGTTTATAAACTTTCCAATTTTTGGCGAAAAAATTACATAAATAAAAACACATTTGACACCATTTTTGGGTTAAAAGTTGAAGGCAAGACATAAGAAAGATGCGAAATGGCTTACGAGGTACGTGGGAGACATTCTTAACGAACTTGTCATATTTTAAGTAATAGACCATAAGATGGCTTTGACCGAGGTTGGACGTATATGCGGGGGTTGGTCCGTGTTACTTTCTAACTTAAGTTAGCCCATTACTAACTTTAACTTATTATGTTTGTGGCTTCAGGGTTCGGCTGTAGAAAGTTCCAAGTGGAATTGTCGGTGATTAAGAGTTTTGCAGTTCAATCGGAAGTAACTTGGGAGGTTTCGACAAGATTCATTGCCATTCAAAGTGAAATGGGGGGTTTTTTTGATTTGTTTGTTATTACTATATATCGAGAATAATCGTGTACACATCAGTTTTTGTGTGCTTCCAATCGCAAATGATTTTAATTCCGCAGACCAAGACTTTTTCGAACGCTGAGCTGTTTACAGCCATCTGTACTTTCCAGGGTCCTCATATTATAATTCAATTGCTTAAGGCTTTACTGATTAAAAAAAACAGCATCATACGTCTTTCGTTGCTGATTTCAAGCATTTAAGCTGAAGGAATCTACGGAGAAGCCTTTGCGCTTCAATCAGCACGATTTGCAGTTCACGATAAATGCGATAGCCGCTCCGTGTTCGGTGCGTAATTCGGTCGGCGAAGAAGACTACGTTGCGGAAGAAGTAATTATATTAAACATCAGAAAAGTACCTCAACGTAAAAATCTTGAAAGAAATAAAAGCCACGCCACGTATGCAAAACGTTCAGTTTAAGTATCAAGCCGTAGAGAAAAGGAAAAGGAGCTCTGTTACACCAAGTAACCGATACACAAAGACGGAGTTGAAATGGCTGCCACTTGAGAAATGGGTTTCCAATTGTTCGAGCATCGATTCTTTTCTCAAGATATGGCCCATAGCAACTTCCTTCCTTTTCAGCTAAGGGGTACGAAATTTTAAGGCATAAAACAGTCGCTCTAAAACGGTTGAGGTTGACCTTTCGACATCTTTCAGGCAGCATTATAATTCCATGTTCAAAAAACTTCGGGTTTTTATCAGCAAAAAACTGAACCAGGTACGATTTGACATCATCATTATTATTAAAATTTTTTTCATTCGAGGAGTTTTGCAAAGATCGAAATAAAAAATAATCAGATGGTGCAAGGTCAGGACTATATAGTGGATGTGGCAAAACATCCCAACCAAGTTCCAATAATTTTTGCCGAGTGACCAAAGATGTTGGTGGCCTTGCATTGTCATGATAGAAGACAAAACCCTTTTCGATTTGTCAATCGGGCCGCTTTTCTTCAACTGCATTGTTCAATTTTGTTAGTTGTTCAATGTAGACATCTGAATTGATCGTTCGGTTGGGTGGTAAAAGTTCAAAGAAGACAATTCCTTTGTAATCCAACCAAACTGATAACATACCATTCTTTCAGCTATCAGCTTTTGGAGTTTTTTGAGCTGATTAACCTGACTTGCCATTGTTTTTAACAACCCATTTTTCATCATCAGTTATCAATCGTTTCAAAAATGGATCATTTTAATTACGTTTCTTTAACAAATCGCCGATGTTAATGCGTTGTGTTAAATGATTTTCTTTCAGCTCATGAGGAACCCATATATCGAGTTTACGTACATAGCAAACTTGTTTTAAGCTATTTTCAAAGCATGTTTATGATACATGAAGCTTCTCTGCAATCTCAGGTTTTGTACTGTGACGATCCGAATCGATTATTGCTTCGATTTACGTTTCTCATCTTTGAGTGAAAAGTCACCAGATCGAAATTTGCCAAACCAATTTTGACACTGCCGTTCTTTTAAAGCTTCGCCACCATAAACAGCACACAACTTTTTGTAAGGTTGCGATCTTCCTTCTATTTTCTATTTCCTTTCCGGAAAGAAAAAAATGACGTACATAAATGTTCGTTTTGATTTTCCATTTTACAATAGACGCCCAACAAAAACTACACAACCGATCAAAGAAATTTTTTTACTGATTGGCAGTTGAAGTACCTACAAAATGTGTTTGACAATTCGATTACGTCAGAAAACCTAAAAATTCAACTAAAGCCATCTATGAGTGAAATCCGCAATTACTTAGTTGCCAACCCCATAATTTAAAGCCCCGTTTTTTGCTTTATGTGTCGAAGATTCAGTGTATAGTCCCAACTCTTTTAAAATAGAAGGTGTCAACAGAACAGGGGTATTAATCGATAAAAACTTAAATTTGAAGGAGCTAGTGGATGATTTCAAAAAATATATATTATCTGTTACTCGTAATTTGTATCGTCTCAAACCACATTGTTCAAAAAAATGCTATTGATGCTTTATTATGGTCTTGCACATTCCAAGTTACAATATGGTATTGCAAGTTGCGGTGGAGCTTATAATAACACCAGTGAGCCACGCAAAATTGCCCAAATACACAGTGTAAGAATTATTTGTAATGTAAACAGATTAGTCCATAGTTGGCCACTGTTTTTGAGGCTAAGAATTCTACCGATAAAGCATCTCTGTATCTAAAGGGTTTTTCAATAGGGACGCTACAAAAGTAGAGCGACAGAGACGCCATATTTCTTGCCACACTTTTGACATTTCTCTTCAGTAAGGTTTGCCATTTCATGATGGAAAGATATACGAGCCAACTACGAGTCGAAATCGTTAAAATTTACAACCGAAATTGGGAGTCAGTGGCCTCAACGTTAAGACTGCTACGTCCAATTTATGGTCGTCATAATCGTCCTAGCAGATCAACAATTGAGCGTCTAGTGGAAAAATTTGTATCCACAGGCACAATAGATAATGTTTCCGTGCCAGTGAGACAAAGAAGTGCCCGTAGTGTCGAGAATATTGCTGCCGCTGAGGCTTCAGTTGCAGAAAGCCCAAATGTGTCTCTCACACGTCGTTCTCAAGCGTTGGGCATCTCTGTGACGTCGTTGTGGCCAATTTTGCGAAAAGATCTTGGCCTACATCCTTACAAGATTAAATTGACAGAAGAACTGTAGCCGCTTGACCACCAGAAGCGTCGTATGTTCGTGAATTGGACTGAGCAACGACTTGAAAATGATTCGGATTTTCATCGAAAAATCATCTTCAGCGATGAGGCTCATTTCTGGCTGAATGGCTCCGTCAATAAACAAAATATGCGGTATTGGTCAGGCAGCAATCCACACGTACTCCATGAGTCATCATTGCATCCCGAAAAAATTACGACTTGGTGTGGTTTATGGGCCGGCGGCGTCATTGGGCCGTACTTCTTCCGTGATGATCAAGAGCAGCACGTTACTGTGAATGGGGATCGCTTCCGCTCAATGATAACCGAATATTTTTGGTTCCAATTGGATGATATGAACTTGGAAGATATCAGGTTCCAACAGGACGGCGCCACAAGCCACACAATCACAATCAATTTATTGGAAACCAAGTTTGGAGAACGTGCTATCTCACAAAATGGTCCAGTCGCTTGGCCGCCTCGGTCGTAGGATTTGACGCCGTTAGACTATTTCCTGTGGGGCTACATCAAGTCTTCGGTCTATGCCAACAAGCCAGCGACGATTGATGAACTTCGTACGAATATCGAACGTGAAATTGCAGCAGTATCGGCCGTTTTATGCTTGAAAAGTGTCGAAAATTGGGTTCAGCGTCTGGATTTCTGTAAGCGTGCAAGGTGGCCATGCAAAAGAAATCGAGTTCCACACATAATGGCATCGAACGTACTTTCACAGGGATAAAGAATTTCATTGATATCGAAAACCGTTTTTGTTTTATTTGCTTTTGTTGCGCTCTTATTGAAAAACCCGATATTAGGTTCCCTTAAAACAAACTGTATGCCATTTGTTAATGCTCCTTTGTCGAAAAACACCTTCTTTTCAAACTTTTACACTTTGCATTATAAAAATTTTATCTTCTTGAATATTTTTTGGTTTTGAAAATTTTTTTTGTAAAATATGTTTTTGTAAGACCGAATAAATAAATAATGTTTAGCATATAGTAAAGATGCTAAAGATAAGATACGAAATCCAAAATACACCTTTGCCCTAAGATTAAAGCGACAACCATTTAGTCTTTTTATGCAAGAGAAAACATCGCTGACGGTTTCAAATTAATTTTATTTACTTATCCAGCCAATTGTATACAATATCTGAGAAACGATCTTTGAATTGATTAACTGCCGTCATTAACAACCCAATTTGCAAATGCGAACGCATACATAATGAATTTATGTAGGTTCCGTTTAACATTATCATTTCACGCCAATTAATACATCGTTGCGCGAATAAAGCCTCGAAAATCCATTAAAAAAAATACGCTCATAAAACTCTCATAATACTCGTACTTTCAGTATTGTACGAAGCTCAAGAGCCATCCAGAGACAGACAATTTGCCTACCAGACTATCCATGCAGCCTTTTTTTTTGTATGTTTTGATTCCCTCGTAAAGGCCACTTAGCGTTTGTCAGTTAATCCCGACCCACGTCGGTGCACACTTCTAGCCTTTTGGCAACCATTTGTCAATCTTCTTGGGCGATTCCCATTGTCAAACCACAGCAATAAATTTCGCGACTTTCATTGGTGCCATTATCGTCCAGTGACTAAGATGTCGAGATCTTTGCATTGAGACTTGAATTAATTAAATCGCGGTGGCTTCCTTCCAGTGTTGTTGTGTCGACGTATTCTGAAGCACTGGAGGCTGTTTTATTGTTTACGCTCTTGGCTTGCCTGGTTTTTTGGGTCATCATTTGGCGATTTGTCGACACATTATTCGGACCAGTCATAATGGCTCGGTGTGCTGCTAATGGCGTTTTGTTTTATTGGATCTCCTCGCTGTGTTTGCTTGCCCGTCGCGTCGTTCATAGTTTTCTATCATCGCATTTTGCTTTTTTTGGATATTTAATTTTTGGGTCATCTTCGCTGAACGCTGAGTCAACGGTCTTCACTTTTCATGCTTTCATGATTATAATCTTTGAGGCGCTCTGGGATTACTTTTTTTTTGGAGAATGCGGGGAGTTATTGTTCCTAACCATTTTGGATTGGACAAAAGAAGTGCAAATTAAGCCGGCCTGTCATGTGTGAACGTTGAACGCGGACATATTTCTATATATTTTGCAAGGAATTGGGGTCGAGAGGAGGGTTATGTTGTATCTTCCGGTGGAGTGGCATTCGTCTGTTCGCAAGAACAAACACACCAAGTAGAGAAGGCTCTTCAGCAGCATGGTTGGAAAACAATTTACATTCGAAGAAATTTAGAGGATTTCCTGCTTTTGAAGCAGGTCGAATATACACAATAGTAAAACACAGTGGGGCAGAAAATAGAAAAAAAGGCAACAGAGCTTAAAAATGTATCTAAAATATATTTACCTTAAAATATACATTTTCAATAAATTAAATAGAACATAAAATAAAGCGTGGGCTTAAATCTGGCGAAAAAGGTACGTGAGGAAACAATTCAAGTCTTAACTCAATGATTTTAAGTCAAGCGAAAATAGGTTAATAAACTGAATTACCGAATTACTCGTAATTGATTGTTGTGCCATTCTAAAGTTTATCAATGCAATTCATACTATTCTGATTTAAAGAAAACCGAATACATGTCCTTCTTTGTAGTAAGACATTCATATTACTTTGGGCCGATTCTGCCCTTTTCTGAGTTCATCTCGTTTGTAAAAAGTGATGAAAACATGTTTCATCTAAGTTTATCAATTGACGCAAAAATCTCGGCTGTTTCTGAAAAAAAAAATCTTGTACATGAGTTTACGAATGGTCAATGGAATTTTAAATTACAAAGACTAGTTAAAGGCTCTAGACCTGCTATCCATATGGCAACAAACAATTTTATAACCAATAATATCATCGAATCCACAGTTGCAAGCTCAATGGAGTTATAATTAATTCATTGACGATCGATAATGACAATACATTTGTAACAGTTGATGACATTTAATTTATGATTATGTCTCTTAAGCAGTTTAAGTCTGCAGGTGTGGATTGAATTCGAAACCTATATTTTAAACATCTCCAGGCATAGAACATCGCAGTAGATTTTCAATAGCTGCTTTAAGCTAGGTTACTTCTCAGCTGGTTGGAAGTTAGCAAAGGTTATACCTGTAACAAAAGCAGGGAAAAATCCGAGTTAACCTAGCAAACGTCTTGAAAAGTTAATCAAAAGTAAGTTAAGTTATGTTTCTTAAAGACGTCGAGATATTACCTGCGGAACAATTTGGTTTTAGATCTCAACACAATACCGTAAAACAAAGCACATTAGAACTTATTTTAATTCGAAGGTAAGCACTGGAGTAGTTTTTCTTGACTTTATATTCTTAATTTCCCAAACTACATAACTAAGATTATAAGATCCTTCTTTAAAGGAAGAAGTTTTCAAGTCTCTATAAATGGTTGTCAATCAAACTCCCTTTCAGTGCTCAAGGGATTTGAAGTACCATTAAAGTGTTTTTTTTTACACAGCACGAACAGAAGTGGAAGTGAGAGAAAGGAGGTATCATTGCCCATTGGTTTTAAATTGTTGTAGGTTGCAGTGCAAAGGAAAAATAGAGCGAGGTAACGCATTTCACATGCGCATTGTGCCGCCTTTAAATGAATTTCTAAATTTTACAGTGCGCCCGAAAGTAGGCTTAAGGGTAAACTGATGAGCATTCGATGATGCACGGGTGTTGCGAGTGAATTTCTGGAGGGGCGGAATGCAATTAGCTATTTCGACGGAGCATTGGTGGTAAAAATAGCGATAAAACAAAGTCAAGCAAGACACCTTTCGACCGTGTTTCAGCGATAT
Organism: Orthonevra nobilis; assembly: GCA_963555765.1. Classification (NCBI taxonomy): domain Eukaryota; kingdom Metazoa; phylum Arthropoda; class Insecta; order Diptera; family Syrphidae; genus Orthonevra; species Orthonevra nobilis. The sequence goes on from OY743225.1 coordinate 12,651,180, forward strand.
GTTGTCATCGTCTATGAGTTTAATCGCTCGTTTTTTAATTCTATCTATGAGTTGCAAGGTGGTCTTGGGTGCTCCTGCCCAGATGTGAGCGTTGTACTCCATTTTAGGCCGAATAAAAGCCTTATAAGTTATGGCTAAATCAGAAGGGGTAAAATACTTCTTGCACCGATTTAGAAAACCTAAGAATTTCGCTGCGTTCTTGGCAATGTCGAACATGTGGTCATTCCAACGTGGGTTAGAATTGACGCACATACCGAGTATTAAAAACTTTTCGGTTTCTTCAACGCAAATGTCATTCATGGACAATGGCTGGGTGTTAGGGTTACGCTTTAATGACATAAGACGGCATTGAGCTTTGGAAGCAGTACATTGTACTCTATTGGATTGTCCTCGTTTGATTATGCTGTCAATGTCAGAATGTAATGAGTTAAGCATACGTTGTCGCTCGATGTCCACGTCCGAAGAGTAGGGGCGTGAATCATAAAAAGCATATGAGAAACTGAGGGTACTGTCATTTGTTGACGATACATGTATAGTATATTCTCTTCAGATGCGACTTCTTACAATATTGAAACCAATTTGCAATCTGCTTTGGATACGACTTTATAGCACTTCAATGACCTTTCTTAACAAGCAACAGATTATCTATCAATGATCGCAGATTGAGTGGAAGTCAAGTGGTAAATACCTTGGGGTGCAGAAAGTGAACTTTTCAATAAAAAGTCCTTTCTTAAACCGAAAATCAAAAATGAGCAGTGCAAATAAACTAATTATATTTGTATATATAAATTAGATTGATGGATTGATTAATGCTTCCTTATTTATTTATTGTTCAGATTTTTTTCCTTTATATTCTTAGTCTATACTTAAACCACTGCTCTTCTGTAGCTTTTCATTCGCCCTAAGTCGGCAAAAAATCGGCTGAAACTTCGGCGGCGCCGAAACTCAGTCTCCCACAAGGCAGCTTGCTTCTCAAATGAACTGAGCGAGGTCTTGTGGGTTTGCATTAGCAAGACGCAGCAAAGCTGCGAAGAAATGGGAACATAGCTTTCTATGTCTTAATATTGCTATGACCGGATATTCATTGAGGAGATTTAGTAGCTTTCTGGTTCTCTGTTTATTAAGGAGGTTCTAGGTTTGTCTGGTGATGTTGCAAGATGGTTGATGTATTTAATTTTTATGCTTAGTTTGACCACAGTTAATGGTATGTCAATATATTGTGAGCTGCATCTGTGAGGGTGCATTGTACCTTCACAGAGAAGCTCATCTGCTCTGCAGATTCTGTGGATTTCCCTATGTCCATGAACACCGTAAAGGTGAACCTTAAAAAAGTCCGCTATCTCCTTAAGGGATACGCGGCGTTCCTTGAAAAGCTTAGATGTAGATTTTATGGCAGCTTGGCTGTCGGTCGAAGTGAATGTTTCTAAAAATGTTACTAAAAAACAGCGATTTCGCGGTCGTGGTAAAACACGGACGGAGAGTTCTAAACTGAGATTACTCAAAAAGATAAACTTCCAGTTTTCGTTCGAGTTCTGACCCATCGGTTGCTATCGTGATGGAGCCGGCCGATATCGGAAAAATTTGTTTTTGAGAGTATATAGTCTATAACTGTTATAAGGGAAATCTACTGCAAAGATTGAGAACTGATCAAAATCAACTCTAGTGCATGGCGAGACTGCATTGAGTCTTACCAACACAAAATTTGTTCTTTGACTAGCACGATTAATTTCTCGTGAGTTCTTGGTCCGTGAGCCGTATTTTTGAATTTGTTTATTTTCTCGTGCTTTTATGGCTAGGTAAGTGCTTGCGTGACTTTTCAGGTGACTTCGGACGAGAAAACTTTCTGTATGTGTAAAAATATACAAAATTTATTTAATAACAATTAAAATACATCATTAATTTCAACTTGTCTAAAACAGATTCGGTTTCAGCCGAAACTTAGACCGAGGTCGAATGTTCGATTACGGTTTCGGCTGAAAATCATGTTTCTTTCGGACATTAATTCTACCATTACTAATCTTTTCAAACTACAACCTCCATCCAAATGTTAGGTCGGATTGTCTGGGGCTATTCTCGCATATTCAGCAATGATTTGAAAAACTAAAAATCAAAAACTACAATAGTTTAACGTCTTCTTCTCCGAAAAAAAACAAGTTGAAAAATACAACGTTTAGAGATTTTTTTGTTTATTTTCCCCTTGCCGAATGGTAGCCCTAGTGGACTAAAAGGAAAGACCTATTTTTTCGTGGAGAGTTAAATAAGGCTTAAAGACATTCCATCCTTCTGATGAAGGTCAGAATGTTTTTAGCATTGGACTGTCTTATGTTGAAAATATCACTTAGAAGAGGCCTTCGTAACCAAATAAGAGCTGAACATTCACAAAAAAATGTGAACAGCCATCTCGTCGTCCTCCATACAGACTCGGCAACAGGCGACTGGAACTTGGTAAGAGGCCTGATAGGAAGCTCACGAGCTTTCTAAAGTTTTCCTTGTTTAGTTTGAGGATTTCACTGTAGGAGAAGGGACTGATCACTAATATTGATTGCACAAGCTTTGGTAAATTCCTGCAGCTGGCGTTACGGAGTCGGTTTTCTCATTTATTGGTACGATCGATGGGCAATCGAACTCATGCCACATTTCTGTCCCGGACAATTGAATGCTATTTTTGCTGGTTCAAAACCAGACTAGTTCGTCCGCAATTTCCAATCCATGGCGACTTGGAACTAATCCTTTCTTAACATTGTAACGTTGGACTAGAGATTGAAAGGCGTCATTATAGCTAGAAAGATTTGGATTCCATATTATTGGATGACAATTCCTTTAACGCTGCTTGGCTGTCTGAATATATGAGAATTCGGGCTCCTTTTTGGCCTTTTATAAGGTTTACTATGGCGCAGCATTCTATGGCTTATAGCTCAGCCTAGAAAACATTTGGATGCTTACCCATGGGTATAGAGATTTAAACTTTGGGTCCAGAGTAATTAGAACCTACACCATTTTCCATATTTGAGCCACCAATATACCATATTGAGTTTCTTTGATCGAGGCAGGTGTGTTGCTCGACCAAACGTCACTGTTAGGAATATCTTTTTCAAAAGAGTCGCCGAAAGTCACATTCATACATACTTTACAGGATCGAGCAGAACATGTCGTTATTCGTGATGAAATTGCGTATTCTCAAGTGTTCCGTCGGGTAACCTGGTTTGTATTTCATTTACAGTTGCATCTTTAGGGCACTTCTGGTGGCTGTTTTCCTTATGAAAAAGCCAAGAGAAGACAACCCTATGACTACCTGCAATGATGCCGTCGGGCAGATGCTCATAGTGCCAGTGATGCCCAAAACAAGCTAAAAGTTGCATCTTTTCTAGCTTTTTAGAAGTAAATGGTTTTGCGCTACCAAACTATGCCTGCTTCGATAAAAAAAGGACTGACGATGATGAACAACAAGTGTTACATCTTTGAGACTCCAAGATCTATCGTAGAACCGCTTACAGGCCCACGCTAGTAATTGAAGTTTGCTTAGATATATATCTAATGTGATAAGATCCGGACCGTGGTAATGGTGAAAGAACAACCGAAAATATTGCCTGTTTTAGTTAGAGCAAAAGATTTTCGAACAGGAGATTCAGAGGTCCACAGATTCATTAATTTATTAAAAGATAAGGTGGGTGTTGCTGTAACCGTGAACGTATTGCGCACTTGAAAAATGTTAAATGAATTTACAAGCTCGGTATTCGTTGAAGATATTTATTTCTTACAAATAAGGCAAGTGAAAAGTTGTTCGTTTGATGTTTTCTAAATTTTATATAACGTCATTTGTTCTTAAATTTGAATCCGACTGTCTATTTTACTAAACCGTTCCATTCCGTATCAAATCAACTTCAGTATAACTGGAAATTTAGACGAGCAAGCATTGTCCGACAAAGAGGGTGACCGCAGCGTAATAGTTACAATATCTGCCAAAACCAAACGCACTTGAAAATAGCATTTAAAAAAATACTGCGAATTTGAACCGGATGAAAACAAGACGAAAACAAATTCTCCGTCACTATTCAGACACCATCCATTGAGCAAACATCGAAACCGAATATGTCCAAGTTTCAAACCGGAGCATAAAAACGAAAACACTATTGGACAACTTAAAACTCGTAACCGCAAGAAAATAAAGTTTTTTTCTCTCCAATCACCCAACGAGTAATCACCTCCTGCGAAACGGCCCCACTGTGCGTCAGATATTTTACGTTCCTAAAAGAATTACGAGTGAACGCATGACGTACTTCCCCAAACCCGAAGGTGTTGCTAGAAAAGTAAAATCTTAAAGTTTAATTCAGCCTAATTCACTGACCATAGCGCTGCAAAGAATAAAAACAAAGAAGAAGAAAAATGCACGACACCCATAGTTGATGATCATGGTGATTCCGATGATGTGGTGATGTGGTGATTCTGGAACGCAGATACGAGAGTGTTTTCGCTTCTCGATTCACTGCTGTTGACGTCTTCATTGCATACGTGCAAACGCGCTCAAGATCAACTTGGCCAAACCCAGGCTTTTGTTGTTTTGTTGTTGCGCAAGATTCGGTGAATCGTATCATCGCACCTTAATTATATGTGCACGCGGCGTATGCGCCTCCGAAAAGTCTATGAACTCGCAATTGAACGGATGGACGCACGGACAAACGGACGCATGGATGGAAGCCCAGGTGGATACTCAGTACGATAGTTGGCTGCTTGGAATTGGAAGGCCAGAATTACAACCGCTATTTGAAATTGTAATTCAATTGTTTTACTTAGCCGATGCACATTCGAGTTGCGGGGAACCGTGTCGTCCGTCGCTTCGCGAACGCAATTCGACGAGATGAATGTATCTCATTTGAAATTACTCTCTCATGTCATGGCTCTTTCTTAAGTTCTTGGAAACACACTTGACTTTGAGATTTATTTGATCGCATTATTTCGACTTGAATTTTCAACGGCAGTGAATTCTTTCCTTCGGTCGAGACTTTAATTAGATCGGTCTCTGCTGCAACGGCCTGTTCTAAATAACTTTTCAACTGGAGCTTAAGCTAATCTTATCTTATCGTGAATGCAACAATTAAAAGTCTATAAAATGAGTGACTTTATTCGTGGGCATGTAACATTCCTATCTGTGTTTTAGAAATGGGTGCTACTGAGGAAGCTATGGTCTAATTATAGCTTTTATTTGATATATAGGCCTGAAACGAGCGAGTCAATTAGCACGCATAAAAGAACGTGTTAAGTCGTTATCAGCTTGTTGATAACAAAGAAGTGAAAGGTACAAGTTGCGACAGAATGCACCCATGCCTTTGACGAATGTGAGCTGCAATCTATGACGTGAGAATAGAATGCATTCAACGATGACACTGGATTCCGTATCGAAGAGGATCTTAACGACTCTCGATCGAGCACGATAAGATACTTTTTTTTGTCTTGAATAATGACACTTAAAGTTTTGCTTTGATATATAATTCGAGAATCCCTAATGTGTCAGTTGACAGGGCAAAAAAAAAAAAAAAAACATTGTGACTCTAACCACTCCTTGGTAGGAAACCGAAAAGGGTCTCGATTCTCTTTCAGATATGCTGCGGCATCTCCAAATAAATAACTTGGACAAACCCTAATGTCAATGTCCTGAAGATATTAATCAAACCAGTTGGGGAAAGATGATGATATTACTCCTGGAATTCCAAATGTCTTCAAAGCCGGCAAAGTAGGGAGAAGATTGGAATAAACTCAAAAACGCCTCGATTGTCGCCATCACTCATTCAATGTTTGCTTTGAATTTTAAGTAGACATGTGGATACCTTTGTTAAAATTGTATCCAGCATTCCAAACCAAAACGTTCATAAACAGATTGTTGTATTCTTCTTTCATTGTTAGCTACACGAGATTCCCATGACGGAACGCGTTAACAGTTTTTCAACCATTTTTGCGATGGATATCGTTTTCCATGTGATCAACCTTGAAATATATTATAAGCTTGGATAATTAATAAAACCGGTGGGAAAACTCCCCTGACCAAAAACTGTCATTTTGCGAAAGCGAAGACTTCACTGCAGTTTTACAAAGATGCTTTTCATGACAGCAAAGTTTCATTGGGTAACAAGTTCAAATATTCGAAAAAACCTTCCAGAGCCCTGCTTGAGTTCGCTCAACACAAGAAATTCCTGCCTGATACAAATAAAATAAAGAAATCCTTCCATGTCGAAAAATTGGAGTTGCCACAAAAGACTGAACAACGTTTTCTGGTGCCTATGGTTTTTATACCTATAGTACCTAATCATTGGAAATCGATTTCGAACCAACGTTATTTAAAGCAAAAAGTGATAAGGTGTCCACATTTTATCGAATAAGACCATCCCCATATAGATGAGCCTTTCTAACAACTAGCTGTGATTTGGATACGAGGTTTTTAATTAAACTTTACCATGAGGCCACTGTGCAATAAAAATCTGTTCCATTATTTATGACCCCTTCTTCCGGGTCGCCATTTTTTGTGAGCTATGGAAGGCCACGGCGGCATCGTTGATGTACGTCATCAGGACGGTGGAACGCTGTGGTTGCTCGGCTGAGTTCGTCGGACGGGGTAGTACTTGTGCTCCTTTCCATACATCTCCTGCTCAACAGCAAAGAAGAGTCGTACCAATTTAAAAGAGGGAGAGAGAATAAGAGAGTGAAGAGAAAGATTACAGATCGAAAGCGGAAAAAGGGGTGTTCAGGGTTACCTTCTGAACGGGGATCATAATAAAAGACCGACTTACCCTAGCTATCCTAGACTATCCCTATGCCAAACTAAGACTATTATAACACTATCCTTATACTTATCTACCTTAAACCTATCCTATCATCGAACCCAACTAACTAGCCTAGCTACCCTAGATAAACCTAAAAAAAATATAATAATAAACTTAAGCTCAGCCTTAACTAACGTAATCCTACCTAAGGTGATCTAGCTAAATTGTCCCAATTCTGACACTTCGACCATCATTCAGGGTCGCACCGTCCCATGGACCAGCTCGGAGATGGTATCACTGGATAGGCCTTTGCTCTCTCCCTGGCCAGAGATTTCGGGAGATAGCCCCAAAGGCGACATAGCCCAAAAAAAAGTAACCGTCCGTTCTCATTGTTTGGTCCTCATCGTTGTCCTGTGGGAATATCCTAGTCTAGAGAATGGACGGCCTTCCCATTATTGCACACACACACGCACAAAAGGAAAAACTGTACTTTATAGGATCACTTCGCTCCGTCTGTCTGTCTATCTGGCAAGACCATTTTTCTCAGAAACGCGTAGATGTATCAAGTCAAAATTAATACAAAATACTGCAGGCCTTAAAGCTGTAAAAAAGTCAAGTTTCTAAATAGATGCAGTCAAAAGTTGCGGTCACATATTTTGATATTTTAAACCTTTCGGAGTTTATTTCCTTTCATAAAATTTGGCAAGATGCAATATCTAATAGAACAAGTAAAGTGCACAATACGAATACCGTTTTTTTGTACTGGGAACTGCATTTTACGTCAAGAAGTATGTAACGAGAAAATTAAAAAAAATATTTAATACATTGTTCGGTTGTAAGGGACCCTTAAGTGCTTGTCCGACTCTGAAAATTATTTTTTAAAACATGGTTTCTATAATTCCAGAATACAATGAATGATTTGTAAAGTGAAATTAAAGTTTTTGCCTTGGTTGGTTGCTTTGTTATGCCGAGGTTTATAAGCTCTTCACCTAGGTCTCTAAATGGGCCCGTTGTGTTCCCATTTTTCCTGTATGGAGAAGATTTTTTTTAAAAAAGAGGGATTGTAGTGAAAAAGAGAAGGGGGATATGTCAGAGGAAGAAATCTTTTTATTCTGACATCAGTTTTTTGTTTCGCCATTACTGGGCAGTGGCAGAGGATGTTTTCCAGATCTTCCTCTTCCTCCTCGCAGCCTTGGCATGTTGAGGTTTCTGCTATTCCGAGTCTATGCGAGTGGAGATTAAGGCTAGGGTGCTCTGTTACCAGTCCCACCAAAAGCCGTAGATTCCATTTGCTTTTCTTCACGTTGTAAGGTTGACCCAGTGATTTTTCAATTCCTGGGTTGCCCATTCGTTTAAAGCTCTTTTACTGGCTATCAGCGGGACGCTTTTTTCCTTTACAGGGTTTCGGTGGCTATTTGCTGCTCCTTCCCTAGCCAGTTCATCAGCTTTTTCGTTTCCAGTTACACCTTCGTATCCCTGTACCCATGTTTTGCTGATGACGTTAAGTGTTGATATTTTTGGAGCAGATGAGCATTTTTTTCTCCCGTATGTTGAGGTCGGTGAGCTTTTCTACACCAGTTAGTATTGCGAAAACTTCTGCTTAAAACACCGCGACGAATGGTTCAAGATGATTTGAAATTTCGATCGGTGGGTTCAAGCAGTTGATCCCTGCCCTCGATTGATATCGATATGTGAGAACCGTCCGGATATATTTTGATAACCCCGGGGTCTCTTGTCGTGTTTCCGTTCGTCCAAGAAGCTGCGGTTGGAAAAAATTGTCCTTAAGTTGTTTTTGAAGGTGAAAGTTTTCTCCTCTTGCCGCTTTGGCGATCTGGTAGTAGTGTTTTCACCCTTACAACGTTCACAATGTTATTATATCCGGTGTTTTTCTTTCATCAAATTGACTCCTGCTGCTTGCCTTCTTTTCCTTGGCTTTATGTAATGCTGGTAATAAGAAATACTTTCGAAAATTTAAATTTGGAAATATTATATTAAAAAAACCTCTTTGTGCTTAAGTCATAAATTTTTCCTGTTTTATTTCCGCAGATTATGAACGATTAAGCCAGACAAAGTAAAAGCTTGATATCGGTTTACTTATAATTCAAATAAGAACAAGAATTTTCAGATTGAAAACTAAAAAGCTTAAAAAAGGAAGAATTTTAAAAAATCGCAAGCTTAACAAAGAAAACTTAACAACATTCAGTTCACACGAACACCACAAAATTTTGACATTCGTTCCACAAATGGCAAACTGTTTTTTTTTTTTTTTGCTTATAGCAATTCGAGCTTTAACCGTGTGTTGGATGAACGCGATCATTGCCTACTTTCAAAAGTTGTTCGATGAAACTCATTGTCTACTTTTAGGTAGGTGTTAAGTTGAATTGCGATTTTATGAAACACTTTCTTTGTTTGGTGTTTCATAAATTTTAATTTTATAAAGGAATGTAAATTATGCACAAAACTCGAATGATTATCTAAGATTTCGGGCATACAAAAAATGATTGCTTTCTTCAATTGATTGGCGGGAAAATGAACGCAATCTTTTCTATGCTTTATGTATGGTGATTGCAATATGCAGCAATAAATATAAACGGACACTGATTTCTTTGTACGATTTTCGAGGGAAATTCGAAAATAATTGCAACGTTTTTCAACTTTGGTTCGATATTATTAAGTTCCTATCAGGAAGTTTATGTTATCAATCCGATTTTCGTAATTCAAAATTTTTACATATCTCCACTTTTCGAGGTCCAAGTAGTCGGATATGTACGTTCATTTGTGCAGATTCTTTCGTTCAGCCTAACTCGAGAACAAATCAAGCTATCGAATCCAAATTGGTTTCATTCGAAGCGTGTTTGCATAAAGATCAACTGAAAAGCTTATTTGACAGGGTGATTTGCATTTTATGACGAAAAAACTACCAAAAAAAGGCACAATTTCACTTCTCAAATTAAAATCAATTTAGACGAAGTAAAGATAGCAGTATATAATCTCAGTCTAATAAAGTCATTTCAACTGTTGAACTTTTCAAAGCGGCGACGATTACTTAGTTAGGAGTATGGACCAATCTATCTGCAACATATGGTCAGAATCAAGCATACCCGATGATTGGAATCTCAGAATTGTTTGCCCAATCCTGAAGAAACTATAACATCTTTGCTTCTGTATTATGTGAAAGTCTGAAACAGTTCGTCAACAACCTGATAGGTTCATATAAATGAAGCTTTTGACCATGATTGTCCACCATCGACCAAATATTAACATCACGACAATGTTGGAAAAAACCTGGAAGCTTCAAATCGGCACCCACCATCTTTTCATAAATTTAAAAGTTATCTTTGACAGCATCCACAGAGACGAGATTTATGAGCATTCCAGCCAAGTTCGTAAAATCTGACGTCTTGGTCCGAACGTTACCATAGACAGCTATAACTTTGAGGTAGCTTGGGACTTTGTCTGCCCAGGCTCCGCTGCAAACACAAATAATAACACCAGCGCTGAGATCTTGTTGAGGTTAACAAAGCAATTGAGTAAAGCCCTCTATCGAAGAACTTAAGTTTTACTCTATAAGACCCCTATTATGCCCGTGGGGCAGAAGTAAAAGCACTTTCAAAAGCGGATGAAAGCACCATAGGTTGTTAAGAGAGAAAAATGTGAGCTATGATCCCATCTGCATTAACGGTGAGTGGAGGATAAGATTCAACAACGAACTGTACGATACGAGTTGAACAGCGACATCGACTTAGCCAAAAGGATGATATTCCAATGCAACGCGAACTGTAGCGCCACCTCAACTTAGTAGTTAAATAATTAATGACTTATTAAGTCCAACTAGCTATCAATGTTAAAAAAATTCCAAAACAATATTTTATCTTCTATAAAAATTTATGGAAAAAACAAAAAATTCTGCAGTACAACTTATAATCTAAATTGTTTTAGTTGATATGTTACTTAATCAAATAAAAGTGTTTCTAAATTGTTGCCTGATTACCAAAGTGTCGAACAATCGATAACTGTTAAATACGCAATACGTATTTTTTCATATTCAAAAATGCGAAAAGAAATATTATTATTGTTATTATTTATTAAACTAAACATAAATGTACAATGTAATAACTTAAATTTTACAGCACTACCAACTATGGCTTTCGGCTGGCAAAAAGAAATATATTCCTACGGGACAACTAAAAAATGTGTATCTCATTTTTTGTTTACAATGCATTTGTTCAGGGAATAAATAATGCCGCAAATTCATGGTCAGATAAAGCCGACACAAAGAGAATTTATTCACCGACATAACTTAAAACCGACTTTTTGCTATTCATAGTCATTTTAAAGTCTACTTTAAAGTTAAAGCCGGCTCTAAATTTAAAATGAGCCAAACGTCATTTTAAAAATATAATGTCGGCTCTAAGCGATTGTCAGGTTTGATTTCTAGATTTAAACACTGCATAGAACGTTATTGTTGCTGTGGCAGTGCTGCACAACATTGCCAAGAAGCGAAACATTCCTTTTGTCGAATGTGAAGAAGTACCCATTCCCAGCCAACAACAATCAAACTCCCTTGAAAATGTAAACGACCCTGTTGAAATAAGTGGAAGAGCATTTAGAAATGCATTCATAAATAGATTTTTTTAAATTCCTTTGAACACATTTATCACATTTATTTCAATTTTATGTATCACATTGAGTTGAACAAGATTAATTAAATACATAATAAGAATATAAACAAAAGACATAAATATTTAATTGAAATACATTACAAAGTAATATCAATTTTTTTTTCATATTTTCCAAGAATGCTTCATGAAATTCCTGCTGTTTTTTTTTTTATCCTCAAGTTTTTTCATTCACAAGGAGTGCAGTTGTTTTCGATGCTCCAATTCTATGGAATGTAGCTCAGACGCTCGAGAACTTTCCTTCTCAATTTGGGCTTTGGGCATTTGCCTTAATTTAGAAACAGTACTTTGCCTGGATCTTGAAGTGCTTGACTCGGCGTTGGTAACACTTACAGTAGCGTCCGAATTCCCAGCGTTTTTGGGACTAATTGCTGTGATAGTCTGTGGAATATTTGGAAGCGATTCAAAGGCAGCGACAGCAGGACAAGGAAAAGCTATTGACTCGGCAGATGTCGACGGAACATCGAGTATGGTGTTGCTGTCTATGAGGATGGTATCATCTTCCAAGTCATCAGCTATCATAGCTTGGACAAGGGCATCAAAAGAGTTGACAACTGGAATCGTATGCGATTTCCCGTAACCGTAACCGCTCTTTTTATAGCGGCAGCGGACTTTTTTGCGACCATTTTCATTCGCACCCATTGCTGCCTTAATTTGTCGACACTTCTTTGGTGACCAGCAGCACGCATACTCTCAGAAATTGAGAAATTTTTCGTGAAAGATTTTGACGTTTTGGTTTGTTCGATAAAATCGCTTTTCAATAACACTCTTAAGTCAATACTAGATATACATAGGCATAAATGTGTCTATGAATAACGAAAAGTTAGAGCCGGCTTTTTGATTTAGAGCTGGCTTATAACTAAAGTCGACTACAAGCACTATTAATGGGCTGACTATGAATTTGCGCCAATGTTTTTATAAACCAAAATGAATTTCATGATGGGGGCAAATTAAATAGCACCTTCATTTTTTTTTTCATTGAGATGGAAAGTTCATGGTATGGGCATGACTCAAACAAATCTTCTAACTTCCCATCAGGAGGTTCCTGCTTGAAATTGAAGTTTCCACGGAGATTACAATTATATGTTTAGGAAATCGGTGTTCCCCCGCAAAAGACCTACAATTCACAAGAAATCATACTCGTGTAGTAAATCACTCCTTACAGATAAGGACTTCCTGAATACAACAAAAAAAAACCTCAACAACCCACAAATCCGTTGGTCAAATGCAAATGTTTCTACTTCCCTTCTGCGAGAATGCATTTGTACCCGCCTCAAGATCGGAAGAGCAATCCGATTAATTTCCTGTCTAATAGTACCCTACATAAATGAGTGGGGGGAGGGGGGGCTTTGCTTAAATCAACTACACAAGTTCGCTCGTATTTTAAGGTAGGTGCCACAACAAGGTGCATGCAATCGATTAGCAAACGCCCAGAAGCAGCAGCGCATGCGCAACCAAATTCACATCCTAAACGTATTCATGATCCCATCGCGTTGTGTTAAGGAACTCCAGTCGTCTGGTAAATGCTGCAGGCCATATTTGCGATTCGAATTAGTTCAAAGAAATACGATTGATCGGGAACATGTCGAGAATTATAGAGCGAGAGCAAATAAATTGATGTGCGTGTTCCGATGAAGCGAGCGCACCAGTAGTTAGTGTACGAGTATTGCGTGGAATTTGACCGCAGAAGAAGAGATGGTCTGATTGCTTCAGACGAGGCACAAGACTTGAGTGGTTCGAATCTATTGTCTTGGCACAAGCGGAAAGATTAATGATTATTAGTGGGACACCGGAAGCACATTAAGCATTCGGGTGAAAAAAGGGTAATCGTTTTTTTTTTGCACTCTAAGTCAAATGGAACTGACCTAGATTCAATTAACAGATGAAGCTGGCTTTTTAAACCTGACAAATGAAAATAAGAACGCGAAATTGTTCACACACTCATTAGGGCGACTCCGTGAGCTTCAGTTTCTAATGAGATGGTTTTCGATTTCCATTTGAAGCAACTGTTGTCGTCTGTCGTTTGAAGAAAATGAATGTATTAGGAAGGCTGGTCACCAGAAACGGAACAGGGTCATTAAAAAGAGAATTGCCATAAAGACTAGGACTGACTGCTATGAGATTAATAAATTTACAATGAGCTGTGGATTGTTCAGGTAAGATAGAAATGGCATCGAGGGTTATGTGGAATTACCTATATTTGGGAAGGGAAGAGGGAGACTTTTTAGAGGAATTCCTGCTGGTTGAAAACGGGGTAGATGGAGAAAACAAGTTTGCAGTTACCGTGCACGTCCCTTTGCTCTGACGCTTAGGAAAGGTGAACCGTGGAAAAGTTCGCTCTTTAGTGAAGTGAAACCCGTCGCACCTGAATCTTTTTACTCGGGAAAGGTTTCTGCACGGGATCGTAGCTTATAGGAAAAGGGTCCGTTTCCGGTACCGGACTTTCTGCAAAGTGAGTATAAAGTTTCGTCGCTTGAAGTGGTCCAATGACCATCGCGTTTCTTTATCAAAGAAGGGGGATGAGCTTTGTATCCTGCGGAGACGACTTTTTCGGTCTTATGTGATTTTTTTGCCCCCATTGAGCCAGCCCCAGTAGTAAAAAATAGGACAGCGTAGCCTCCTTGCTTTCATTTTAAAACCTGAGCTGCTTATCTTCTTCTGATCTGTGAGCGACGTCTTTGTTGTACCTGATTCGCCAGTCCACACTTTTACGGGCGTTCAGAAAGATTTCCGGTCGGGCAAACATATCTTATCTCAGAACCTGAAAGTCAAATCTGGTGAGAACTCTGGTGGAATAAAGCCAAGCTTAAAAGCTCTGAGATCAGATTATTGTTCGAGGTCATCGTTCTTCCTTCGAATTTCCATTCTGATTAGATTGGCCCTGTTTTATCTGAAACAATCTTTAGGCAAACTCCCATTTAGCACTGACCAGAGTGCCATCTAATGTTATAGAGTGGTGAAAATTCGAGATCGCAATCATGTTGCAATAAAGGCCTTCTTGAATTCCAACAGGCAAGCAATGTACATCCGTTTTTCCTCTTGTTCCATTGGACATTCAATATCAGTTAAGACGCAGCATATATGGTATTATGTTCAGCTGACATATTGGTCATCAACCCATTTGGGCAGCACTGTTTTAGGCACGTTTTGAAATACCTTGTTGATATTCGATCGTTGATTTTCTAGATTGTGCATCTTTATTTTTTATACGAAAAGCCTACACCATTGCTGTTGTCCAATCAGCCCTTGTAATGAGCGTTTTCAGCAGATTGCTTAACAGTGCTTTTGAATTGATTTGCAGATAAACAGAAAAATCCCACCTTAATCGCTTTGGTTACGATATTTGAAAATACCCCTTCAACAACGAGCAGGTCTTGTTCCCATTATGTCAATATCATCTGCGTTCTTAGTTATTGGACACATTTCTGAAAAATCGTACCCGTGATGTTGTCGTGTGACTTCTCAAATATCAAGTTGACAGCATGATACAAACTTACCCAACCTCTTCAAGAGCAAATGATCCTTTAGTCTAGTTAGAGGTGTACGACTCAAAAGGATCCACTTAATAAACCCACCCTGAGACAAGGCAGCCTTCCCGCGTGTGCTTGTCCCACATATCTAGATCAAGCGACCTCGTAACCCCAATTGTATGTTTCAATCCTGCAGCTTGCAACTTCTCTGCGGGCGATAGTTGTTTTTTCTATGAGACGCTTTTTGATTTGTAGCGCTACCATCTTTCTTTTGGCCTGAATTCGACAGACTTTATGGTTCCCATTTTTAGAATAAGGAAGTTAATAAGTTACTACTCCATCGGCCTATGGTCAATAAAATACTGTGAATCTAAAGTGAATGTTAACAATCTTAAAATGAATTCCAACATGTGTATCTGTCTCAATACCTTCAGAGGCAGGCCTCAGTTTTCATAAGAGATACGCAGCTAGGATTTATTAAATGTGATTTGTATTTCATAAAGATAAGTTCATATAATAAACAGACAAACAGTCAAAAACGGTTTGAAAAACAGAAGAAAAGTAATTAATTAATTAGCATTGCCTTTTTGACAAGATTTGAGGGATCTCTCCTTTGAACATAACAGTATGAAATGAGCCGGGCACTGAGTCGAGAGCCTTCCTCGTCCAAATTTATGAATCAAGTATGAGCAAACCTTTAGTCTCAATTGTTCTTTTCAATTTTAAAGATATATTTCTCACATCCTTCGTAAGCATCATCCAAGAAAAGAGGAATTCCGCACTATATAAATTTGACTTTAAAAGATCATAACATCGATGATTTAGGTATCAAATAAAGAAGTCAATACAACCAATACAAAAAGATGAAAATCGCGACAATGCACGAATCATGAGCTTTCTAAAGCTTCATGAACTCATAAAGAAAAGTTCAATTTATTCAGACATCTTCCAAAAATAACAAAGGAATTTATGATATGATAAGATTTGATATGCGATACCAACTCCGATAGCAATATCAATTCCCATCTGTATTCTTATGTTCCTCATTCTTCCCCGACGTCTTTAAGTCTTCATTTATGATTCCTAAAAAAAAGCTGAGCGTAAAAAGTTCGAAGCTATACATGTGGAAGGAAATATGATAGTTTTTGTTAAATTAAAAATTTGGCTTTCCGACGACCTTTCTCACAAATTCGTCAGATTTCATCCATATTGACATTATTTAAGCAGATACTAGATTTTTGAAAGGCATGTGACCGAATAAATCATCAATTGTCATCGCTTTCTCATGATCCCAAACAAATGTACGTGTGTTCAATGGATAACAAAAATTAAATTAATTTCAAAGGTTACAGATACGGACTGCCACAAGGAAGTCAGGTAGGACCAGTGTTGAAGCCTCGAACGTGAGATTTTTTCCCGAAAGTTTAAGGTCCTCGCCGCCATAAATCCAAATGGCAAGATCTGTGTTTTGAAGAGCTTGCATTTCGTCTTTCAAATATGGAGTTCTGAATCCATTTGGTTCCTCAAAACAAAAAAAACGGCCGACGGTTTACATCGAATGTCTACTGCTATAAAATCTTATGTAGGAAATCTCTATAACCACTATAAAGTGCCAACTTTACCATTCTTTCACCTGTTCCTCAACTGCCGCAAAAGCGCTCAGAGCGACAGACGATGTCGATGTCGACTGCGTATCCTAGAAGCTAAACGTATTTGAAGTGCCTACATTGATGGACTTGTAAGAAGCTGAAATCCGTTTTGAAATACATCGAAGGCAAGTGTCGGACTCCCGAATCCGGACATCAGTTTGCAGACATTGAATGAATAATCCTTTGAAGTAGATGAAATTATGTTGAGCACGCAGGACACGATAAGAACCTTATGTAGATGAAAGGTGGAAAAGGTTTAACGAAAGCCAGTTCAGGGTATAAAGCGGAACTAGTCAAAAGGATCTAGATACTCAAAACAACGCTGAAATGGGTGGGACTCACATAAGAAGTGGAAATCAACCCTTTTTGTCATACAGGAATTTTAAGTTCAAAACGTTAAAATAATGGTTTTTGAAGATGATCTGTCATTGAATCTACTGTGAACTGTTAGCGGTTGAAGAAACAGTCTTCAAAAATACTACTTGCTTTGTAACTTATGTCAAATAAAATAGTGTGAGCTGAGTCGAAATAAGATTCTCTGCTCAGTTTTCAGAATATACTACGTGTACTATATAAGTACGTGTAAGTTTCAAGACACTAAAGAATCTTCAAATTCTTGTCTTTAAACAAATTTTATAAAGTCCCTGCATTTGGCTTAGCCATTGTTTTCATTATCAAAAATTAAACTCTTTGGATTTGACTAATTGCGCTATGTGATACCAATTAGTGTAAAGTTGTTATAATATTATTATTATTATTATTATTTATTATACTATACATAAATGGATAATACTTACAAGCTAGTAGCTACCAGGGCTTTTAGCTGAATATAATAATTTTGTATTAATAGAAAATTTGTTGATGATTCGTTGCTATCTACAGGATCGGACAGAGGAAGGGAGGCAAAGGTTTTACATGGATAAAACTTAGATACTATCACATAGGTTTAATATTTCTAAAATTTTGAAAACTTTTTGTATGTTTTGTTCGTAAGGAACCAAAAGAAGATTTTTAAAGTAATTATTGAATAGTTTGTTGCAAATTTCGCAGTCTGTTATTAAATGATTGATGGAAAGCTGGAGGTTTAGTTGGCAGAGGTGGCATGTGGGTGGAACGGCTTTGTTAAGAAGATGACTGTAGGTGAGCCGGGTGTTATATTATTATTAATATTTACCATTATAAGGAAATAAAAACTATGCAAGGCCTTGTACAGTTCACTGTTGTTTTCTTTAAATCGAATAATAATATAATATTGTATAAAAACATCTTACTTCTTCGTCATGCAAGCCCTAAGGAGACAAATTCTTATTAAAACATCAAATACATTTTTTTTTTCAAAAGTAAAAAGCGGTAAGCTCATGTTTTTCGGTTCGTTTTCTTATCTTTCAATAGAGAATATAGTTGAAATAATAGCTTAAACAATTAACGAAAAACGTGAACCTATCAGACTTGTCAAAATATATTTTTTTTTTTTTAATTTTCCTGTTTCAAGTTGCTTGGATTTTTTGAGCCGATATCGTTGGTTTAAGCCAACCACAAGAAGATCAATTGCCTAATTTCTTTTATTTTATTTCCCAATTTTCATTACATCTGTCCTTGGACACTAAGTAATTGGTTTTAAAATGCAAATTGAGGGACACATTAAGTTTAAAGACCACTGTCTTTAACATTACACGGTATATATAATTTGAAGGTCTGCATCTTTAAAGTCGTCTTCTTGTGTAAGCTTCTTGTTCAGCCAGGTTTCGAATTTCGTTGTTTGTGTCTTTTTTGTGTATCTTTTTATTTCATCTCTGACACTGGGTATCTTTAAGTCATGGTGTATGTCTTCGTTAGTAATATACCAATGACCCGAAATAGTAATCGTCTGGGGTATTTTTGACTGAAGTCACTGAATGATGTCAATATTTGATTTGGCGGCTGTTCGCCAAATTTGTATGCCTTAAGTCCATATTGGTTTGATTGTAGTTTTGTATAATAAGAGTTTGTTTTGTATTGAAAGTTTGGACTTTCTCCATGGGAGCCAATAGAGTTGTCTAAATTTGTTGTTAATTTGGTTGCGTTTTTGGATTATGTGCGGCTTCCATGTCGGTTTATGGTCAAGGAGTATGCCTTTATTCTTCGCAGAGTTGTCTTCAGACGAAGACGAAGGGTCTTCAGATCTACACCAGAGAGACAATGAAGCGAACCTCACCTTAGAAAAGGCGCATTTGTAGAAAAGGATCTCAAACAGCTTTTGAAGGAAAGTAAAAGACCCAATTCATCCGTGGTGACTGTCGAAGTACGTTAGCACCACTGACTAATAATCTTAAATCTTTAATGTAATAAAATAAAGATACTGCTGAGTCTGCAGGATTCGTTTTACTTCACCAACTATCCATCTAGTTTGATTCCAAACCCGTAACGTAGCCGCCAGCCTGCAAACAACAAGGATCAATTAAACCAATTAAACTTAAAATGTGGATTGTCGATTTCCCTAACTTTGACTTCAAATTAAGTTATTACTTCAAAAACGAAACGAATTATCACTTCTTACTTCTTTGTAAAGCGTCCGCCCATCTTCACTTTCATGCTTCAATCATTTTCCTCAATTTTGGACATGACATGATTGCCTTTTTGACTGTCACTGCCCACACTCTCAGAAACGCCACTAATTTATGTAACTCCACGTAAGTGCGTCATCTTAGCACGTTATGTGGAGGAGAATAAATTTACATGCGAAGCACCGCGTCCAAGGCAAATTACCATGCAGCCGTTTATTACCGAAAAAGTGTGTCAAACAGCGGATATTTTTTGATCTGTTTTTCGCCTTTTTATTTTTTTGGTAACACAAGTTGATCTCCTTTTAACGCTTGCGCATGATGTTTGTGCATTCATGAAATTTAATACTGGGTTTTCCGGAGGCAGTTCACAACGGCGATGACTCCTGAATACATAATTTGGTATCAGCGCAAAAGCTGGAAGAGTTCCAGGAATGAATGAATACCTTTCTTCTGCAGTTGTCAGGTGGTAATGATGCAAGAACAAAAATCAGGTTACAATTGTTTTTTTTTGTAAACTCCACTCGTGTACGCCTGTATTTCGTAGAGTGAAAAATATTAATTTGATATATATGTAGACTTGACTTAATGGGTTCATTTAAGAAAGGTTTGTATTGTATTAAATTACTAAATGATCAGCGAGTTAATTGAGAAATTTTTCTGGAAAATCGTTCAATTCAACTCTGTGAAGATTTACAATTCTTCGGTCCACGTCTATGTTAAGAAAGAATTAGGAAAGATGATGCCGGGCAAGTGGACGGAGCATTTTTGATGTCTAAACGGATTCCTTTTTCACCGCATTTCGAATCGTTTGAGCGAGTACTCCGGGCGATAAGTTATCACACCTTGTCATGAAAAAATCCAAACAAAAAAAACGCCCGGAACAGTCAAATCGTGCCAAACAAGACAATGTATCCATTGACAAACGAGAGATAAGTTCGGGTGGAACCACATGTCCTCCAGTCCGATTCAGGCCCAATTCGTCAAAACTTATAGAGCACAGTTCCGTATCCCTCGGCAGTCACAGTAGTCATGATACCCTCAGCATCCTCGGGCAAATTATTTTCGCCGACAACTGCGGCGTAAATGGTGAAAAATTTGGTGACTTTAAATGGTTGTAAGGCTCTTCGTCAATCATCCTCGTCCCCCGAAGATTCAATTAAAAGTTGTCGAATTCGAAATTGAAGCTTAAGACAGAGTGACTGTTAAGACGCAATTGAATGGTCCGCACGCAGCAGCTGATGAAGTTTGGCGTAAAACAGCGTGGAAACTCCGGCCGAATTTAACGTAACCCCAATATCACTGACAAATCATTCACTTAAAAAAAACAGGAGTTCGCGATATTAAAGAGTATTGCGTTCGCAGTCTTGTCGGCGTGTATTCTGCAAGAGAATACTATATATTAACTATTTTCGAGGACCGTTATTCGGTGGTCCAAAATATTTCAAAAACCAAGTGGCAAGTGCATGTTGACTCTCACGCGAATGGTTCTGCGCATGCGCCTACTTAAAGGGTTCAACATCATGTTTCTTTATATACAAATATCAAGGAGAAAGCGATACAAAGTAAAAGCTCGACCTTCCTTCCACTTTCAGAAATCAAAAAGTTTTAACAAATAAGGATTTAAAACAATCACAAGATTAAAAGATTATTTGAATCTATGATTCTGATATATACTTCACAATTTGTTGGATGGACAAAATGATTGCATACTTTACAAAGTTGTTAAGTTGCTCCATCAAATTCATTGCCTATTGTTAGGTGTAAATTTGAGTTGCAGCTTTATGAAACAGTTTCTTTTTATGGTGACTCTCATTTATTTTTGACTTGGTATCATTTTTATAATTTGTTGTTTTAGCGAAAAGCAGTACGCCTTCTCTGAAAAGCAGGAGTCTATTTATAGCGGTTTAGGAGATATAGATCAGTGGCAGACGAACGGACAGCGGAGGCTCGGTAATAGGAAGGTAGGTAGGTAAGTGTGATTGTCACAGCTGAAATAGTCGTGATCCACTAAATTACAGTGATTGATACATCGATTCCTTATTTGCCAGGGGGACTTACTGAAACCTTAGAAAAACCTGTTGGTATCCAAGTGGTCTCTGTAGAGATTGTCCACTTTATTACTGGTTAGAACCAGTTTGTTTTCTAATCTGCTATGTTTGCTATGTTCTGAATCTTTACGTCTGACATATCCTCTAGGTTACCGAATGAGTAGCTTCCTAGCGTGCTTTTCCTTATTTTTGCGAGGGCAGGACAGGTTCACAGGTAGTGTAGTAAACTTTCTACTTCTTCCTCATCCCTAGAGCTCCTGCAAATTTCGTTATAGGGGCTCCCATTCTGAAAACGTGTGAGCCCATGATACATTTACCTGTGATAATTCCCACGACCTTACTAATTATATACTTTTTAAGGCTAAGAAGTGTCTTGTCTTTTTTGGATTAAAGAGAGGCCGAATTTGCCTGCAAGTGTCTAGTTCCACCCATCTCCGATTGGCGATATCGATGGCATCTGATTTTAGTAGGATGTTTTTTGCTTGAATTGAGGGGTAAGGGGGTCTTCTTTTAGCTAGCTCACCGGCTCTTTCATTGCATGGAATACCACAATGCCCAGGAACGCAGCATAGGGTAAGGTTACATCTGACCGCTTTCTCCTTAAGATATAGGCTAAGTTTTACCATCTTAATTGATGGTTGTCCAGAGTCTTGATGGCCGCATGGCTGTCCATGTACTATATATAACGATAGATAACCCGTCCAACGTACCCTTCGGGAACGGAACGCTAAAAAAGAAGAAGAAATCCGGAGCAGTCATAAGAAGACAACTTACCCATTAAAGTGCCCATTATCGAGCGAGCTGTGTGTTCGGTTGCACCATTCTTTTGGAACCAATTTCACGTTATGCCAATATCACTGCCGAACTTTTCAGTACAAAAATAGTTAGGAGTCTGAGGTTCTGATTTTGTTTTTTTTTTTCTTCAAAAATTTCAAAACAAAAATTAAACTTCACGCTATGTGCAAAAGTTGAGGCACATTCTGATACACATTTTGGTGTACCTTTTAGATGGTTGATAAAACTCTCTAAAGGTTCTTCCTTATTATCAGAATGGGCCAAATCGACCATGCTGCTACCTTGCCATCTTACCAATTCCAACCATTATTCGGATTTCATAATGAAATGATTTCGACGGGACACATATTACAAAAGCTCCGTTGCCCTTCTATCCGTCTGTCGCACAGCTGTTTTTTCTGAAACTTTATGGATAGACATTTGCAGTCTTAAAAGAGTGTGTGCTACTACAACTACAAATAATATAATACAAAAGATAGAATTAAAATCCAGTATCTTGAAATAATTAAACAATTACTTCACAAATATTTACAATTATCCATATTTCTATATCATTTCTTTTGTTTTTTTCTTATAGTGTTTCAAAGAACTTGAACGCCTTTTTGTGTTTTTTGCCTTCTTCATTTTTTCATTTTTGATGTATGGACTACATTAAGAATTTATGTTGTCAACAATAGAACATGCTAGACCATGATCATGTTAATTCATAATCCTATTTATGTAAGTTGAAACTCGTATAGAGGTTGTCACAAAATATACATATATATACGGTGTAAAAATTCTATTCTACTTGTCAATATATACCAAAACTCAAATAAAGCATCTATGCTTCACAATTTATATATTCATGTTAAAATGATCATCATCATTTTGATCATTTTGAAAAAAAGTTCTTCTTCAACCTATCCATCAACGTACGAATTTTCTTACGTGAAAGACATCGCTGCCGTCTAAAATTTTCCAAGCAGTACATTCCTGCAAAGGATTTCATATATTCCTTGTTTTTCCATTTATTTTTAATATTTTTCAAGAAAAATAGTCAATTTAAGACTTTTTTATAATTCTTAAAAGATTTGCATCAGTAATTCACCAGTTTTTGAACCACTTTGTCAAGTTCGTCCGAAAACAGCTCTGTTCGACTAAAGCTGTGTGCTTAGAGATTGAAATATTTCAGCTTGATTTAATTTGATTCCTTTGCCTTCGGCTATGCTAGGAGCATTCTTTCGGATAAGGCCAGCCAGAGGTTTAGATGTGATTTTGTAAGATATGTCACAACCTCTCCTTACTCCATACTGACATCCTTCGATATGATTCTGGTCTCCAACTCTGGCGCAAAAGAAACTTCCTCACACCATCAGCAGACTACTGAAAGTGTGCTTTTGTGCATTTTTTGTCGAAAAACTGTCTACCAGTCGCTGGGGTTTTGCTCTGAGATCGTTAGAAAGATTTTATATCTTCTTCTCGGAAATGCCTTTAAAAAGCTTGTAACTGGTGTCTGCATATTTCCCTTCCAGAAACATTGAACGTTTAAGACCTTTTTCTGAAAGAATTGTTTTAAAAAAAAAAATGGAAAGAGTTTTGTTCATTCTTATTTTGTATTTTCGAATTGAACCGACAGATAATGTCTAGAATTTCGAATCATGCTTCCAATATCTCCAATTTTTTATCGATTTGTAAACTAAATATTGTATTATCCTATTAATCTAATCGGACAATTTTTGGCCAAAAAAAAATTCTTAACTACACTAAAATTACTTAAAATTACGTAAAAAAAAAACGAAACTTCCCACGTTATTGGAACGTCGTGGTCACTCGATTGCAACACTTTCCGTGATGACATCAAAGACCTCTTAAACAAGTTGTGTATAACAATGCACGTTGTTGCCCAAAAAACGGACTTTTCTTAGAACTTTATGCAATCAAACACCTAGGTTACTCTTTCGATGAAGCATTTAGTTGATCTCAAGTTTCTACGTGCGATATTTTCGTATGCAAACCTCGAAATGCACTTTAAACTAAAGAGCGACTTTATAGAGACATCTGCATTCTTGCACGTCTTACGTAAACGGGGTTTAGTTGTGGGAGTTGCCTATCCGGATGAATCTCGCGTTGTATATCCATCTTGGCTGGCCACGATTTTGACAGCTCATTCCAATGCAAACAAAGCGGTAGTGTATTTTTTCAGTTGCTGTCGCACATGTTTAATGAACTGGGTCAATTGAGCTCAATAAAGATAAAACTGCAAGCCATCGGAATAGTGACTGTTGGGCGGTTTCATGATGTAGAATTGTTGTTCTAGAAAGGTATATTATGTAAATTGCTGACGGCATATGCAAGTTTACTGTCGTCAACTTCTGTAACCGTGTTGGATTAAATTGACCTATTTGTTAAGTTGAGAACATATCAAACTGGTTGCAATGAAAGACTGTGTAGCAGTCTGAAACTTGGATACAAAATTGGAGTCTGAATTGGCCGGGAGAATTCGATATCGCTTTATTTGCATTCGCTCAGTTCGCAGTATTTTATTCGCCATAAGTTGATGGTCGCAAGTGTAGTGTTATATATTCTCTGAAAGATTTTATCTTAGTTATCGCAAAAAAATGGTGAAATTGACGACAGCTGGTAGTCAATCAAAAAAATCCCTGGATATAAATCAGTCTATCAACAAAAAGACGAACAAAAAGTGCTTGAATTTTCGTCAGTCCCTTAATAGCTTGAATTTAGGTGAAAACCGCTTATAATATTGATCATACAAATATACTCCTAATAACAAATGGACCTCTTGTATTATTTCCTTCCCACTTTACGCCAGCAAGTTGCATAACAATAATTTGAGACTGTGTTTTTACAGTAGACGATGAAGAATGTTAGTTTCTTGTCATATTATCTTTGGGAACGAAAACTCGTCAGATTCTTAAGACAAATCACCCTCCTGTTAAGCATTTGACCATCCTTTCCCTCTGCAATCTTTGAATTTTAAATTTTAATAGGAGTCTACACACTCCAACAACGGCCTTTTTTTCACTTGTGGTGATAAAAATGGCTTCAAAATAAAATAAAGGCAAATTGTCAAACCTGATGTCTTATGTCTTTCTATGAGAACCTTTAAGTTAGATTACAGGTTTGACTAAAGGAAACGGTACGCAAGAGTTAAGAACCCACAATTAACTTATGTAAAGCGGACAAACTGTTAAGGACATGGTATACAAATATACGAATCCTTGGCCACCGGAAGGACATTGAAAGCATGGTTGACGACGGAAAAGTTAAACATTAAATCACCACCCCCGTGTACAGTGTGTGACAAAACTAAAGCAACTTTTAGTATTCTTTCTGTCTTTCTACTTTGCATGAGAACAAAAATTTATCTTAAAAAGTTATAACTTAAAATTTTAAAACATAAAGACACTTTTAATATGCTTTCTTAAAAAACATTATTTTTTACTTATTCTAAAGTAATTTATTATATGAAATTCAAAGAAAACAAAACCATCTTTTTTTAGGCATTGACAAAACTATAGCCACTTAACAATTATCTTAAATCAAAAATAGATAGCGACTTTATTAATAAATATTTATTTTGAAGAACTGCTTGACATCGGCGGGTCATGGATTCAATTAAATTGTTTACTGTATCCATTGGGAAGTTCCACCATTCTTCTTTTATAGCTGCAGAAAGAGAGGCCTTGAAGGAGTAATTTTGAGTCCGAATTTTTCGATCTACAATTTCCAATAGATTCTCTTTGAAATTGAGATCGGGTGATTGCACTGGCCATTCCAGAACACAGAATCCGGCCGCGGTGACGAGCCTAGACTTGTGCTTGGGGTCATTGTAATGTTGGAATATCCTGCGCAAGGGCATGTTGTCATCCGCGTATGAATACATAATGCCCTGCTCAGTATATCTTTGTACCCTTGACTATTTTAAATACCAAAAACAGCCCACATCTTAACATTGCCTTCACCATGTTTAACTGTTCCCTGACAATACTTTTGGTCTAAGCCATTTCCTTTCGGTCTTCTTACGTGCGATCTTCCATCTGATCCCTTGATGTTATAATTGGATTCATCTGATCATAGCACTGTTCTCCATTTCTGTATCAACCAGTTAAGATGCCCTTTCGCAAACTTTATGCGCGCTAACATATTTTTCTTCGATAAAAATGGTTTCTTCACAGCTTTAAAAAACTAAAAACTCACCTTCTCACACTTTCTGCTTGCAGTTCTTGGATGAATATTGAGTCCCAAGTCGTTCTCAACTTTTCGTGAAGATGGTCTAGGATCTTTCTCTCGTGCTATAATAAAGGGTCCGCCAAATAACTTTTTATATTGAAAATGCTATAAAAAAAAACTGCTGAATATTTTCTCAAATTTAATTTTTTATTTGAAAGTACAATCCTTCCGGTTAATAATGAAAAATAATTCAAATGGCTGCCTCGGCTGGCCAATTTTTAAGCACATTATCGATTGTGTGCAGCTGTATTTCACCAATGGCTTCACGAATATTGTCCTTTAAAGCGTCAATTGTCTCTGGCTTGTCGGCCTAACACTTATCTTTGAGGGCACCCCACAAATAATAGTCCAACGGTGTCAAATCGCAGCTCCGAGGTGGTGGTGGCTGTGTGGTCTACGTTCCACGCCGTCCTGTTGAAACCAAATGTTGCCAATATCCTCCTCTTCAATTTTTGTGAACAAAAATTCATTCAACATGGCCCGATAACGATCGCCATTGACTGTAACGGCCACTCCTTGCTCATTTTCGAAGAAAAATGGCCCAATTATGCCTCTGGACCAAAGTCCGCACCAAACAGTGACTCGTTTTGGGTGCATCGGCTTTTCAATGTATGCATGCGGGTTTTCTGTGCCCCAAATGCGACAATTTTGCTTGTTTACATACCCGCCAAGATCAAAATGAGCTTCACCTGAAAAAATGATTTTTTTTGGCAAAATTGGCATCTTCTGGATGGTCAGTTGGCTTCAACTCCTGAACCAATTGGACTTTGTATGGCGTCATACCAAGGTCTTCAAGTCGATTGCAGGCCCACTCAGTCTTTATGCAAAATTCGTCTAAATGATGTCTCCGAATTGTTCAATTGTTGAGAACGAAGGTGAATTGATGTTGATGGCGCTTCACGCACACTTTCTGCCACTGCAGCAATATTCTCGGGTATACGCACTGTTTTTGGCTTTTCACGCTTTGGTTTATCGATTAGGATGCAAGTTTCGTTCACTTTTTTCACAAGATAACGAATATACGGAGCTGACGGTGCTTCTCTTCTTCCAAAATCCGTACGTAATTTTCGCACACATTCTGCAACATTACCATGATTTTCAAAGTAATGTCGCAATATTTCCCAGCGTTGTTCAAGCGTATACACAACCATATTCGTTCAGCGGAAGGATAAAACTAATTATCTGTCAAATCAGACATGAGCTAAGTGTTACCATTCACGAAATAAGCACTAGTTGAAAAAAAAAAAACGTTAGATGGCTGGCCCTTTATGATCCTGCGGTGCAGTTGTTTTTCGGGGTCTGCTCCCAAGATGAAGTTTTTGTACGGTTCCCTTCTGTTGATATCGTTTCATAAAATGAGCCACAACCGATCTCTCCATGGAGTATTAAACGCAAATATCATTTTGTTTTACTCCATTATGTAAATCTGCAATTGTTTTATGTTTCAGTTCGTTTCCAAATTTATTCCTTGCCATTGTCCTTCAAATTTAACCTTCAACTCTTACTGCTATCACTCCGCATTGGATAATGAGTGAAATGAATGATGCACGTAAACACAAAACAGAAAGTATTCCTTAAAGGAGTCTGACCTTACGGTAACCAAATGTGTTTGTTTATAACACATTTTCAAGCAAATAAAATGATGATATTTGCTAGTTAATTAAAATCCAAATGTTTTTTATATAGATAAATTTAGGGACACATTTTCGACGCACAGTTAGTGTAAAAAGTGTGCGTACAAGATATACAACATTTTTTAATTTGATGAAATACGGGCGATTTGATTTAAATATTAATTTTGTTTTATTGAGTTCAGTTAAGAAAATATTAATTAACTAATTGTAGGACGAAAAACAAAAACAACGAATATAATTTTCAAAGAAAATGAATTTAAGTAAAGCAAGACAAAGAAACAGCACACAAAAAGAATGCGTACATAACATAAAACTAAACGAAAACAAGAAAATATAAATGATTAAATATTTTGTTGGGTACCCTCGTCTGAATTGACTTCTTTCAATCGTCTTCCCATTGAATCAACCAAGCGATTCGTATCTTCTTGAGCTATTTTGTTCCATTCCTCAAGCAGCATTTCTTTGAGCATGTTTTTGGACGATATGCTATGTTGACGAATGCGGCGGTCCAACAACTCCAATAAATGGGATTAAGGTCTCCGAATTGAGGGGGTGAACGCAACTGTTTTGGGACATTAAACAGTAGCCAAAGCTTTACAATGTAAGCAGTATGTTTGTGATCATTGCTGAAATATAAAATGATCACACAAGCTGAGTTTGTTGGCACTTTCACGGTTAATTTTTTTAAAGACGTTTAAATACTGGAATTTATCCTTTATAATTTCAATAAATTCTAAGTTCCCAACCTCATTTGCTGCCATACACCCGGATTTCGCGGATACTCCAATTGATAGACTGAATGAAAGAGGTAAATGCAAAAATAAGTTGAAGAGGAAAAAGTACGGGAAATGGTAATTCTCGGAAAAAAGGCTTACAATATAAATGTATGCAGAGTTTTTGTGCCGTAGTAAACATTGTGCCTTCCAAGAATTGAGGTCAGTCGGGTTCCTGAGTGTGAGGAATGAAATAACAGTTATGATTCGATGAGACGGAGATCTTGAGATTATTCCTTCATCAAAATATTAAAAAAAATTTTATGAGAATATAAGTTTATCAGGTCTTTTTCTTAAAAGGCTGGCAATGTACGCAGACTTTTTACACTAGCTGTATTTCGTTTAGTAAACAAACGAATTGCCCTCTATTATAAAAATGTGCTTTAGTTTTGTCACACACTGTATACTTCCTTGAAACCGCTTTCTAGCTTTCAATTTCACGATTAGGCTGTTCAAGTTGGTTGGTTAAGGTGTTGGGCCCGTTGTGTTCCCCTTTTTCCTGAGTGGCGAAGATTTTGGTTAAAAAGGGGGGCTGTAGTGAAAAACAGAGGGGTGTCAGAGGGATGTCTAAGGATTATCTTGATTTGTATAGTCGGGAAATTTTTTCGTTCATTTGGCGAACTCTATGATCTCACCGATCCCTATTTCCTTGAAGTGCGCAAGATCCGATATCAGTGCTGACCGCAGTATTCTGTATCGCAGTCTCGCTGTTGCTATTCCAGATCTTTTTCTTTGTCCTTACAGCCTTGGCATGTTGAGGTTTCTGCTAGTCCGATTCTGTGCAAATGGAGATTTTGATAAATGTGCCCTGTTACGAGTCCCACCATTAACCGTAGATTCCTTTTGCTGGATCTCAGAGCCCGTTTCACTACCTTGTTATTTGGTTCGTCTATTAGAAATTTTTCTCTTCTGCACGTTGCTAGGTTGATGAGAAAATTTTTTGAATTCCTGGTTTTCTCTGTCGTTTATAGCTCTTTTGAGAGTTGTCAGCGGGACGTCTATTCACCTCACAGGGTTTTGTTGGCTATTTCCTGCTCATTTCCTATCCAGTTCGTCAGCGTCGTGTCCCGATACCCATGTTGACGTCGTTTAGTGTTGCTAGTTTGTTTTCTAATGCGTTTCATTTACGTCGTACTTAAAAACTTAATTTGTAATGTGTCTTAGATTGTTGCTTTAATGACCACACCGGCTGAAGTTTCATATCCCATCAGTAGGTCCTGGTCATGTTTGTTTAGCAACTGCTAGAAATTCTGTGCGTTCCTCCAATTCTTGTTTGACATATGACGCCAACGACGTATACAACACCCAGTTAGAAATTAAAAAATTTATGTATCCATTTACAGGATTCAGTAAGAAACGATGAGGATGAGATGCCATCACCACTCCGAGCCTTAAAATGAAGTGTTCTTGCGACCGCTGGTCAGTTTATATTTAATTCTGAAAAAGATAGTGAAACCCACACTACCGCATGAGATATAGTAATCAAAAATAGTTATTAATCTTATTTGCATTTAAAAATGTCGTCCAGGACAGCTTGTTTTGAATATTTTGCTAAAAGTTATTGGATACCATAAGATTGTTTGATTTACATCCCCGCCGGCCGTTCTTTTTATTACACACCTTCAAATGAGATTGCGTTTCTTTGGCACGTCTACATTCATTAAGTAGGACAATACCATTTTGTTAATCGGACTCGCTTTTCCTCCTCTTTGGCACATTTCACTTTTCTTTCAAAGGAATAGTAGAAAGTCACATCGCACTAGAAATATTATCCCGGTGCCCTCGATTAGCTACAACTTCAATTTATATATATTTAAGTGAGCTGTGTTGTGTTCCCATAGGTTGCGATGTTAAGTACCAGACCAATCTGCTAGAGTTCCAGACCGTTTTTCTAGTTCATATTACAGTGCATAGGAATATTTGGTTTTATGTCTTTCTTAAAATTAATTAAGTGACCAAGTCCAATTCATGTTTTACATTTCTACGAGAAGAATCTTGCAGACGATAAACGTTAGAGGTAGAAGGGACCTTACAAGGTTCCATATGGAATGGCGCATCTAATTTAAATGACTTTTCTTGAAATTAGTTCCTTTCTATTTATGGCGACTTTCTTTTCGACAAATTGGAGTTCCATAATATGAGCATTTTGTTCCTTGTTCTAAATCAGAATTTGCTGCGGTCCAATAATGACGGCCTCTTTATTTATTTCAGATTTTTAAGGTCTTACGATGAAGGCAGTGTTAGATTTTCTTCTTTGTAAAATTTAACGAAGGTAAATTGTGCAGCAATGATACGGGGGTTCCTTGCCTCCGCAGGTTTTCATATTTGAGTGCAAAAAATAAATAGATGTATACGAAGTTTAGGAATTCACATTATTTAATCTTATCTTGGCTTGAAGTTCTTCTTCTTTGATTCAAGCTAAGCTTTAATGTTTCTATATTTTTTTTTTTACTATACAGTTGAAAAGCGTGTTAATTTCCATGGTTCACTCTTACACAGAAAATTCCAGACACTTATGAGCTTTTACTTTCTATTTTAAATGTAATGGAAAGCATACTTGACCTACAGATAGATAAGTAAGACGTCTTTTTGATGAACTTAGGAAGCTTTCCTTAGATAGCAATTCATTTGGAGACCAATGCAGCTGCATGTGGTAGGAGGAGTCACTGCAAAAAGTCTTCATTCAAGGGACATTTTATGGGCGTCTCGTTTTGTCAAGTGAGAAAAACAAAAAAGAACTGGTAAATTTTATGACCTCTGTGCGCATCATTTAATCCGATATTTTTTACAATATAAACAAATAATAGGACTACCGGTTGAAAATGTCGTTATTGCAGACAACTTCATATCTATTACTCTGAGGCGAATTTTGCACTTTGCGTCGCTCAGCAAACCATTTCCGATCGTTTGAAAGCAATGGGAATGATCCGAAAGGAAGGACATTGGGTGCCGTATGAATTGAAGCCACGAGACGTCGAACGTCGACAAAAGAAGTCTTTTTTGCATCGAATCGTCACTGCTGATGAAAAATGGGTTCACTACGATAATCCAAAATGTCGGGCAACGTATGGATACCCCGGACATGCCTCAAGTTCGACGGCCGTTCAGAATATTCATGGCCTGAAGGTTGTGCTGTGCATTTGGTGGGACCAGAAGGGTGTTGTGTATTATGAGCTCCTAAAACCGAATGAAACAATCACAGGCGAGGTCTACCGACGACAAGTGAAGGAAAAACGGCCGGAAACGGTCGCAAAATACGATAAAGTTATTTTGCAACATAACAATGCTCGGCCACATGTTGCAAATGTCGTCAAAACTTACCTTGAAACGCTCAAATAGGATGTCCTACCCCACCCGCCGTACTGTCCAGACCTTGCGCCATCCCATTACTATCTCTTCCGATCGATGCAACATGGCCTGGCTGACCAGCACTTCCGTCATTTCGATGATGTCAAAAAAAGGATCGATTCGTGGATTGCGGCCAAACCGGTCTAATTTCTCAGAACGGGTATCCATGAATTGCCAGAAAAATGGGAAAAATGTGTTGCTAGCGATGGGCAATACTTTGACTATTGAATTTATATCTATTTTTCCTCAAGAAAGCATTGACGACATTTTCAACCGGTAGTCCTATTATATTACTGAATAAGAAGTCATTTCAAGCAGTCAAATGACTTGAAGTCAAAAGAATGCAATACTTTTTGTCTCTTTGCATTCTTGAAGTCGTCTGCAGTTTTTTGATTTCTTTGTCATTCATTTGAAGTCTTTTGATTTCACTGATTTTATTGAAATCTTTTGACTGCTTGAAGTCATTTGACTGCTTGAAGTCTTTTGACTGCTTTGAAAGATAAAAACTCAGACAGCGCTTTAACATGTTCGTACACAAAGTGTTTAAGCAGTACACTGTTTTGTTCTACCTCGAATGTGTATTCATATGAAACTTATTTAACGTAAGGGAGTAAAATAAGTTTTATTGTATTCAAATGCAAAAACTGTACTCCCATTTTCAAGCAGTGAATAATTTGGTGTGCTTCCATCTAAAGTGTTATATCTTTTTTATTTGGATTAATAGATGGTTTTAAAATCGTTTATGGTAAAAAGAATGTAAGAGTATCTTCTGGAATTAAACACATATTACTATTCTACGTTGCAAGGATGAAATATGCTTCACATATTTTTGCTGAAGTCAAAAAAATATTCGTACATAGTAGGAAACAAGGTGACACTTGTTGATAAATGAGCCAAAATTGAGTTTGATAAACTTCAAATGGTTTCATTTACTTCGACGGTGCCAAAATTGTGCATTATTCCAGACTAATAAAAAGAGCAAGAGTAAGTTTTTATTTCGAAAATAAGATATTAATATTGATCTCCATAATTAAACATAAAAGATATTTCAACATTCGAAAATGTACAAAAAAATGCACGTATAATCTATTATTAA
This sequence comes from Orthonevra nobilis, assembly GCA_963555765.1. Taxonomy (NCBI): domain Eukaryota; kingdom Metazoa; phylum Arthropoda; class Insecta; order Diptera; family Syrphidae; genus Orthonevra; species Orthonevra nobilis. Next base: position 12,684,200 of record OY743225.1, read on the forward strand.
ACGTTAACAAAAAGCTAATACGTGTCTGCCTGTATTCACTTTTAAAAGCAATAAATTTTAAAAATTGGAGTCTGAAAGTGCTCCACGTTTTGGAGATCTCAGCAAAGCGAAAAACCCTTTCCACAGCTGCCGAAGAAGGAAGAGGGGTATTGTATTCAAAAAAGGTTTTTTTTTATGGTTGCGTATTTATGCAAGGTCTCAAGAGAAGTGGATGACTGTGCGAGATATGTATCATAATCTTCGTTTCCATCTGGAATAGCATCAAAATTATCTGTAAAAGAAGAAAAATGTTTTGTTTTAAACTAGCTCGAGGTACTCGAACCCACACTCGCATCAAAATAGGATACTTTCCCCGCAGTTGGAAAAATGGCTAAAGTAATACCCATACTAAAGCCAGGTAAGACTGCGACTTCGCCAAACCAATAAGCTTACTAAGCTCATTAAGCAAGTGCTTTGAAAAATTAATAAAAATGAAACTATCAACGCACTTAGATCACAACGATGTTCTCCCCGCGGAACTGTTTGGTCTTAGACCACAGTGCACCAAACACATCGCAAAACCCAGCATGTCAAAACCAACTTCGCAGAAGGACGAAGCACAGGTTTGGTCCTTCTCGACGTAGAAAAAGCTTTTGATACCCTTTGGCACAAAGATCTACTGCATAAGTTCTTCACCCTTGGATTACCCATGTACTTAGTCAAGATAATTCAGTCCTTTATCTCAGACAGATCCTTTAAGGTTTCCTTGGGGAACTGGAACTCGAATGCATTCTTAGCTGAGGCCGGGGCACCTCAGGGTGCGGTTCTTTCAGCCATCCTGTATAACATTTTTACTTCAGATTTCCCGCGACTGAATAATTGTGAATGTGCTATCTTCGCAGATGACACATGCATTTACTCATCAGATGCAACTGGTTTCAACATTGAAACTAACTTGCAATCTGCTCTAAACACAATTCAAATCTATTTCAATAGTTGGAAGATTAAAATCAATGCTTCAAAGACTCAGGCTGTCTTTTTTTTAAGAAAAGAAAAGTCTGTTTTACTTCACCCTCTTATTAATCGAAAGTCTAAATTAAGCGTTGACAATAAACTAATGATTTTCAAAGCTACATTCTGATCCATTCTCTTCTATGGGCCCCCAGTATGGGGTAATTGCGCAAAAAGTCATATACGAAAATTGCAAAACAAGCTTTTAAAAATGATTTTGAATTTACCTTGGTTTTTTGGATCTGACGAGCTGCATTTGATCGCTAATATAGACAAAGTACCTGATAGACTGAATAAAATATCCGAACGCTATGTCTGGTCAAGTAGTTCTTCTGACAATCACTTGATTACAGGATTATTTTAAATTAATAAAAGTTACCATATACATATTTATTTATTGTTAATTATTTTTATTTGATTTCTTGTCCTGTTGATCAATTTTTTTTTCGTAGTTTATTTATTTATCTGTGTATTTATTTAATTAACTTATTTAGTTATTAATTTATTTATTAATATATACATTTATTTTTTTTATTTTATTCTATTTACTTATTATTTATTTAATATTTATTTATAATTTATTTATGTATGTTTTTATAAATTAGTTAATTTTTCTATTTATTTATTTATTTATTTATAACATAATGTGTTAATCACTTATTTATTTAAATTCTGTGATAAATAATCTTGCAAACAAGTAATGTTTGCCACCACCGCCTCTCCCCTCTGGAGTCAACATTTGTATGAAGGTTTTTCAAGTAGCTTTTCCTTTCAAAGTTAATTAATATTTCAGTTGTAAGTTAGCAATATGCCAAAACACTGTAAAATGTGCAATAGTTAAATCTTTTGTAAAAGAACATTAGCTTACGCTACAATAAAGATCTATCTATCTATCACTCGTATCAATTATCAATTCATGCCTGTTAAAGAAAATTCGAAAAATTACATCTCCGGTGCTTTGTGTATGCCTTCGTGCCGTTTCTATCCGATGCATTCGGATTTTCGGTTTCGGCATTAATTTTTGCCTTTACCAAAGAGCTTATGTCACAAATTTTATTTTCCCTGAAGTTCTTGTCAAGTTCCGAAACCCACTCTTATTTTATCGACGGACAGAGTACGGAGGCCACGATGGCATCGTTTAACTACTTACATAAGATGGAAAAAAAATTGAAGAACCTTTTCACCAAAGCTTCTTATAATTTAACGGCTGTTTCGGATGGAAAAATCGTGGGGCTGGCATTGATTTGCATCTGGTGAAGTTTTATCCTTATTATTACCAGACTCCGTAAAGCATATTTTATTCTTCCTGAAGAAAATCTAATACTTCGGCCATCGGTTTCATTAGCAACAAAAACACTTCTAAATATTCGAAATAAATTTCAAAAAATTGTTGGAATTTCATTCAATTCAATTCATTCAGTTAGCTAAATGATTTTCTGAGCAGAGTCATATAAAGAGTTCCACCTTATCACCACAGGCTATTTTAATTGGGAGCCTAAGACTGCAACAATTCTCTCCAAACTTTCTGGTCTGTTTACCGTGTTCCAAAGATTTGAACATTGAAAATCTGTTGAGGCAAGTGGGTTTAGTGTGTGTGTTGCGCATTTGATCGTGTCTTCCTCGTTTGGTTCCAACGTTCTTAGCCTCATTGGAGGCGTTTTTTTTTTAATTCGCGGCACAAACAAAATTTAAGTAAAATACCTTCACACTGCATACTGGTTTACTTTCGTGTGATTAAACGCAATCGAACTTTCCGTTAATTATAACTAAAAGAGCATTTACTATTCTGAGTAATAAAATTATTTTCCAATATGTAATTTTCTAACCTCAATGACCTTTTTCTTGAATTATAACCTTAAGCTGAATCGAAATAAGCATTTTAAGCAAGCGATAAAGAGCAAAGAGTGTTCAATTTATGGTTTTAATTCTGTAATTATTATTATCTTAGAAGCTAATCACGGCTTTTATTTCGAAGCAGTCAATAGACATCCAGCAGTCAAAAGATTTCACTAAAATTAGAGAGATCAAAAGACTTCAAATGAATGATGAAGAATTCAAAAGACTGCAGATGACTTCAAAAAACTTCAAGAATGCAAGCAGTCAAAAAGTATTGCAGTCTTTTGACTTCAAATCATTTGATTGCTTTAAATGACTTAAAATTCAATGACTTCAAAATAAACGGTGAATGCAATTCGAAAGCTAGAGTACTTCAGTGAAGTCAAAAGAATTCAAATAAAGTCTTTGAAATCAATTGAATGAAATACTCAAAAGAATGCATTCTTTAACATCTCTAGAATTCGCCATTCAGCTGTTCGTGAACTTCCTATGATCACAGTATATTTGCTCACTTTCTCGAGTGGGTTGATGCATTCACTCCTTCGGGATTTCTCACATCGTCTATTCCTAAACTGGTGTTGTTTTACTTATAGTCTTTTTAACAAATTCATTTTGGTTTGCACGTAAGCGGGCGCCTTTAAAGCCCTGAAGGTATTGTTATGAGGATATTTATTTGTTTGATTCGTAAGCTAAAGAATCTGCAGTATTTCCTTAATTTACACGCCCTTAGCTTCCGATATTTCTCAACAAAATGATCAGCACTGAACCACAAATTTTATCTGTACAAATAAGCCAGTATCAGTGCAGTGCTATTGGGAGTATACCACTCTAAATCACTACTCCAAAGCTTTAATTAAGCATTCTCCATACTCATATCCCCCATTTTTCGAACAAACAACGGGTTGGATTTTCTAATTTTCAATAATCGAAACAAAATCATAAAAATTTAAATTTGTTTTTCTTATTTTCAGCACACTCTCACCGGTCACAGTGGAAAAGTTATGGCTGCAAAATACGTCCAAGAGCCTCACAAAGTGGTAACGGGCAGCCATGACAGGACGTTAAAAATCTGGGATCTCCGGAGTATAGCCTGCATCGAGACAAAATTCGCTGGTTCCAGCTGCAATGATCTAGTGACATGCGACAGCTTAGGTTCAACAATCATCAGCGGTCACTATGACAAGAAAATCCGTTTCTGGGACGTCAGAACGGAGAAACAGTGTGTTGATCTAGCAATGCCTGCGAAAATAACATCATTGGACTTGTCAAAGGGTAAACACTCAATTTTTTATTTATTTTTTTAGAAACAAATAATAGCCGTTGTGTTTCTAGATGGCCTCTACCTCATCTGTTCTGTTCGCGATGATACCATTAAGCTGATAGATTTGCGTAAGAACACTGTCATTGGATGCTTTTCGTAAGTCTTCAATTGTGAGGATGACAAAAGATGGATTTTTTAATTAAAATTTATTGCCATTTTAGAGACGATTTATTCAAGTTGAGCTGTGATTGGTCTAGAGCCGGTTTCAATTATAATGCAACTAAAGTCGCATGCGGCTCCTCGGATGGTTCGATATTCATATGGAATGTAGTCACAAAACAAGCATACACATTAAAGGGACATAACCCGTAAGTTTTGGATTTAATGAAGCTTGGGTACTAAGCTTTGCATGTTATAACATTTTTCAAACTTTAATAAGGGGTCTTTCATTTAAAATAATTTAAATTTAAATTAAACAAAGTGTGTGTGATATATCATCGAGAAAAATTCAAATGGGGTGAAATCGCACGATCTCGTCGGTGGCCAGTTCACATCACCTCCACGTGAGATGACCGTTCCCTCGAATCGATCGTGCAGTATTTCCAATGTGTCGTGCGCTGTGTAGCAAGTAGCGCTTTCCTGTTGAAACTACTTGTTGTTGGTGTGCTTATGATATAATGTCCTAGCCAAAGTCGTTCTCATAGAAGTAGGAACCGATGACGCCGCCAGCCGAAAATACACTCCAAACAGTGATTTCTTCGGGATGCATTGGACGCTCTTGGATCTCATGTGGATTCACCATTCACCGAACACACATCGTTGTCTATGGTCGTTTTCCTTTAGCTCTTGGGTAAGTTGAAGATGCTTAATTCGGGTTGTGGTCAGCCAAGGGCCGAGGTCATATGAGCGACGCGAAATCGACTGCCACGGATTCTCCTGCAGATCTTGCGTTTCGCCGACGTACGTGTGTTGCTTGACCGTTTACTGAACCAGTGGACTCAAATTTGTCCATCACACTTCGCATGGTCCTCTCAAAAGACCATTGTCTGTGATTTGATAAAACAGATCGTATAAATGACAACCAATTTGACAGACATAGCTTCAACATTATGGCTGCTATCAATTGTCAAAGTTCGGAAGTCCCTATTGGCAGACCGAATAGTTGGGGAGAGTACGATAACTTGGGCGCCAAAAATTGATAACGATTTCTTGTAGAGGGGTCAAAAACAAGCATTTTTTACTATTGGAGGGGGGTCTATCTCGCACCGTTTAGGAGGTAGGGGCAATTTAAAAAAAAATTACTTTAAATGAAAAAAGTAAAACAACAACAACGGCAACACTTACAATAAAATACTATACCGGCTTTGAAAGCCAGAAACATGTTCTTTAATCCTGGGCTTAAATTAAGTAGTAAACTTTAATAGTTTTTGAAAATTTGCATGCAAACTCAAAATTTTGGTAAACAAATTTAAAAACACAAGTTTAGACCAATTTTTTTTAAAATTGTGAAATGGAGTGCTAAATTTGCTTTTTGTAGTCAATGCTTGTATTGATTATGAATAGAACACTAAAAACCAAATGGTTTTATGTCTTCTGGTTTTTGAGAAAATTGAGATCTACTAAAACTATTTTTTATTGTTTGGTATTTACGGTGATACTTTTAGTAAAAATGTTAACGATAGGTTCATCTTTGTTAGTAAAGTTTAGCAAATCATTTAGCGTTATCCAGATTGCACCACGAGGAGGTCAGAGGAGAATCAGACCAATTTCTTCTAAAAAAGCGATGCTCTTTTCGTTGGTCGATACCAAATCCCCGAACGAACAAAATACCGAAAAGTTATTTAGTTTAGGATGGATTAGAGGATGCTTAGTCGCTTATTCACAAAAAATAACACTCTATTCGCACTAAGGTTGAACACAGAATGAGCTTTACCACATGTGCATGAAAAAACCAACGGTACAAAATTCAAAGTTTGATATGATTTGATATTTTTGCATCATTATTAAGTGCATTCCATATTACATAAGTACATACAAATTAGATGAAGAGTATTCAAGACATAGGCGCCTGCCAGGAAAAAAGCAGGTACCCTGAGCGGAGCGACGAAGTCGCGTGAGCGTGTACTGACTACGGAAAGAAAGTTGAATTCTTTTAACCTGCGAAGCGGGCCACCCATGTACTGTTGATATAAAAAAAAACTGTTGATAAAGACGCATGCCGGACATTTAATCGATTATTTATGACCACTTAGGCTGGCGGCTCACTTGGCAACTTTCGTTGCGCAACGAAAAGTTGCTCAGAAAAAGTGTATTGGCTTATATGGTAGAGCGCTCACTAGGCAACGCAATTTGAGAGCAATTTTTCGTTGCCAAACATCGGCAACTTTCGAGCAACGCAATCGTTGCTCAAAAGTTGCTCTCTTAGAAAAATGTATTCGACCGCTCACTAGGCAATTAGTTGCCGGGCAACTTTCTGTTTTTTTATTTATTTTGACCCACGGTCGGCGTAGGTTGTGACCAGAAAAATTATTGGTGAAAATACTTTGATCGATGAAGTGGAAAAGAGGCCGTGGTTGTTTAATAAACATTTAAAAGACCAGAAAAAGGCTTTGATATTTTCCTTTTTCCTTTCTATCACGATTTATAGGATGCACCAAGTACTTTTTTTTGTTTCTTGTTTTTTTTTCTCAGTATTATCAATAATGCACAAACAATAAAAGTTTGTTCGAAATCCATAGTTTTTGCAATTTGCACACATTGCTGGCAACTAGTTGCTTAATGAGCGCTGTATAAGCAAAAGTTGCTCGGCAATAGTTGCCGGCAACAGCGGCAACTTTTCGTTGCGCAACGAAAAATTGCCAAGTGAGCGCCCAGCCTTAAATGTCACAAAACAAAAATAGTAATTTTCAATTTTCTCAAAAAAGGTTTTTTTGTGTTCTATTCAGAATTGATACATTTACTAAAATAAGCAAATTTAGCACTACATTTCACAATTTTGAAAAAAATTGGTCTTAACTTGGTTTGTTAAATTTTTTTAGCAAAATTTTGAGTTTGCATGCGAATTTTTCAAAAACTGTTAAAATTTACTATTTAATTTAAACCCAGAATTAAAGAACATGTTTCTGGCTTTCAAAGCCGGTATAGTACTTTATTGTAAGTGATGCCGTTGTTGTTGTTGTTATTTAATTTTTTTCATTTTAAATAATTTTTTTTAAATTGCCCCTACCTCCTAAATGGTGCGAGATAGGCCCCCCCACCATAGTAAAAAATGCTAGTTTTTGACCCCTCCAAGTTATCGTACTCGTGCCCTCCCAAAGATTCACAACTTATCTGAACATAATGAATCTAGTCAATATTTCGGGACTTCAATCCCAGCAAATTCTAGTTCATTGCAGTCTGTTAACGTTCATAATACTCTTCTGTCTCCGGCTTGATGGTTACATAGATTAGTCTTATTGGGCTTTATTCAAACCACTGTGGATATTGAAAGACATTGCAGCATTGGGCGCCACTATCGGGGCTATTGTCTTGTGTCATTATCCACATTACAGATTGAAGGGCGATACTCAATTCACACTCAATTCAAGGCAATGCTGATCTCTTTGTCGCTGCACCTAATATTGCTGATGTTCGAGCTGTTGGCATGTGATAAGCTCACGTCAGGACGTCACATCTGGGTGCTCGTGTTTATTCCTTTGATTTTTGGCAGTTTGGCTGCCTGTTTTTGGGCGGTCAAACATGATAGATCCTTTGAGATGGAATTGTTATTTGTCTGTGAACGCTTTGCAATTTGTTTCTCTACCGTTGAAACTGGACGGATTTGTTTATTGGAGCTGGGAGGTGGTCTTTTTTCCGATGTCGATCGTAGTCTGCCAGAGTTTAGTCAGTGTACTGTATAACATAATCTGTTGCGGAATTATGATGCGGACGCCAGAGATCTCGCTACAGCAAAAGAAGGCCGCACTCAACTCGGCTTTTGGCAATGCGTGCACAGTGCTTCCGCTTCTTTGCTTCCAGGTTATAGTTGCTGGCCATCTTTTCACTCATCATTCTCAGCTTCTCAGCCTCTCAGCCCCTTTAATTTTTTTTTTAATTTTAATTAAGTAAACACAAACAATATACAATTTTAAAAAAAAAATCTATTCAATCAAGGTCCTTGTAAAAGAAGAACTGTGAAAAATATGATCATCGATCAAAAACCAGATTAAAAATTTGGTGTGCATGTTTAGATTTTTTATCAACTATTATTTAATTTTTTCTCGTTTTTATTATTTTATTTTTATTTTTCATTTTCGTTTTCTTCTTTGCTATGTGCTTTTTTGTTGCACTGCAATTGTCCTAACTAGAGGTTCCGGTTATTCTTTACTTCACAGTTCTGCCGTAACAGCAATCGCCTGGTCACCTACAAGTTCATCATTAGCATCTGTCGGAAAGAGCCGACGTTGCATTATTTGGAGTGACGCGTAGCCCAAACTACTTCACTACATCACAATCAAACTACTACGCATTCGCATTACCTTACAGGTTCTTGTCACATTGGATCATTTAAGGTAGAAATTTTTGTAAAAAAAAAAACAAAAAACTTATTTACTTTTTTCAGGTCATTTCTTATTTTAAGTTTAAATTAAGTGATATAAAAACTTCTCCGTCAGTTTCTTTTTTTTTAACTTAACTTTTGCTAAATAAAAATAAACAAATTAGTGGTAAAATTCATCGAGTTTTAGATTTTTTCCTAAAAACTTGAGAATTTTTTTGGTATATTAAGAACATTAAAATATAATTAATTATAGAGATTAATTTTTTTTATTTTTCTTATATTAACAAACTTGCGTATTTTTTTAACATCTTATTTTTATTTTTTTCGTCATGGCGAATTAAATAATGAAAGTGTTAAACATTTTTGAAATTGTCATCTCTTTGTATATCTCGCAAATTATTAATTAAAATTAAAAAAAAACCGAAAAAAGAAAATGTTTTTATATGAAGGGAAACAAGTTTTGTTTCCTTGACGACCTCGAAAGCGTTTAAAAGTATTTGTTGCGTCTGATAAGATCTTTTGCTGACAATTTGTATTAAGTAATATTTAAACAAAAAAAAATGTATATTGTTCACATTTGTAATTGCGAATTTAAAATTCAAATAAATAAATATAATTAAAAAAAAAAGGAACATCTTAAAATCGAAAATTCCTAAGAAGCCACCCGCAGTCATTGATTTGTTCCAGGTTAGTCGACCTTTTTCAATTAATTTTAATTTTTTTAACAAAACTCTTAACCTAGTTTATAGCTTTGCGGGCAGCCCATATTTGACACCGCATCGTATTACTTAAAATCAAAACACTGACGGGTTTTTATTGAACACCTAGAAACTCGTAAAATAAATCGGTAGTTATGAAGATAGCTCTAACGATATCCGTTTTTGACGTGTTCAAATTATGATTATGACCCACTGAGCGATCAAATAAAGTGTTAATCTGAAGACTTTTATGTACATAGGTACTATTCAATAACTGACATATTTAATTATTCATGGGGATTCTCCGAATCAAATTACAACAATCAAATTCAACGTCGTAGTGCTTTGGATCGTGTTTAACTAGCGCGCAAATAATAGGCAAAAGAAAGTCAGACCTCGTTACCGAAAGACAATAAAATCGTGTAAAAAGATACTTTTTTTTTGTGGATAATCTTTAAAGCTTAATAAACATCTGTGTGTATTGATACTGTCGACGAATGCATTAACATGGATTTATAGCATTTCATAACCTTTCATTTCAGTTTTACGATTGCAGACTGGAAATATAGAGGTCATCTTGAAATTGGCTATAATTATAGAGTTGAAGCCGCTTTTTATATATGAACGTATCTAAGTCTCTACTACTAAAGGTAGTAACTCGAGCTCTTAAATGCAATCAACGCAAATTCAAAAGCAATCATTATAGTGGTTGAAGTGTGTTAAGGAGGGGAGTCTACTCTAGAGTTATTGGACCAAGTGCTATCTGTTAAACCAGCTGTCGGTCTGGGCAAGTGTGGTTGATATTAACCCATTTTCTACCAACTGTTCGAAAACTCGAACAGCAAAGTATAAACTAATTTTTTTTTCTATATGGCAACAATAGTCGGGATTGTTTTCGTACTTTCTTATTTCAGTCCCAACATCCCACATTAAAGTCAAATGTAATGCTTTGAAAAAATCAACGAGCAAAGATTAAGAGAATAGTCAAAAAGTTCTCATATTTATAAAAACTTCAATTTGGCGTTACTGAAAACGTTTCCGAATAGTTCGTCGTAAGTTGGTGATAATGAAAGAGTTGAAAAATATTAAATAGCTGGGGTGATAATGAAGATACCATCGAAAACGTTACCATTCATCCACCTTCCACCTGAAAGGGTAGATGCTGTTACTGATGCAAACATAAAAATACGTATGTAAAGTCGCGATAGTAATGACCATTTGATTTGTTTCAGAATTTTATTCTGCGCGAACTAGCTTCTTCATTCGAATATACCACCAATCGTGATGACACAGGCGAGACTAATGTTTTTGAAGTTGGAAAATATATACAATATCAGCAGCCATAACTTGAAAATTACATTATAAATGCAGCACAAAAAATGGTATTGGCCATTATGGATATCAACACTCAATTCATTTCATAAGTCAATGCCTGGAAACTACATTGTTTAGTCGCATGATATAAAAAAGAAATACCGATGTCACAGAAAGACTTCAGAGCTTCATTAATTGAGGCACTTCTTCTTTCTACGCATAATGTAGCAACTCCAGATTGTGACTCTCCTTCAGAAAATACTGGATTTCAGCCAACACATCTGCGAATACAACGTGGTGTGGGAAATCTACATCACTTTTACGTCAAATGTTTTGAGTCTTACCATATTAATAGATAAAACAATTAAAATAAAATATAATTAAATTTGATCTAGATAAAATCAAAAATTTGTTCTTTTTTTAAAAAAAAAAATATGAACACTGCACCTAGTTTGAAATATCGAACACTATATTCTAGGAAAACTGGAAGTCGGAAAATTTTTTAATTTGAGTTCCTTTGGAAACAAAAACTTGTTTCCGTAAAAAAAGTGCTTTTAATATGGGTTAATGATCAGTAAACTTAAAAAATTATCATGTAAAGACTTGCATCGGAGGAACTTTAAAAAGCTGACGAAACTTGAATTGCCCAAATTTATGGCGCCCACAATCATCCATCTGTGACGCTTATATGCACAGCTATGAATCATCAAAGAAATCATCGCCTCTTTAAAAGTGAGGTTGAAGGTGGATCCAAATTTGTGAATTCTTTGCCATCGTTAATGATGAGTCTTCTTTTTGGTTTAATAAGTAAAAAAAAACTTCGAGACTCTTGAGGTTCCTTCTATATCATCCAAAGTCAATATAACCGGTATTGGCGAACGCTGGAAGCAAATGATACGCAATTGTTTTGATTTCATGTGGCAATAAAACTCGCCCAAAAGACAAGTGGTTTCAGCAAAACGGACATTGAACGGCGACTTCCCTGAGCTGAAATTGTTTTCAAACAATAAATATTGAACATTTTGCGAGCAAACAAATATTGATCATTAAATTTAGTTTTCTTGTTTTAGTTAAATAAAACCTCGGGGTCATCCACTTTGTTGCTTCGAAAGTAAATTTAAATAAAACACAATTATGATTTATATATAACCGATTTGGTTCCTTTCATTTTGAACGGATCATTCAAATGATCTCAAATGCCGAAATTCAAATCAGACACGGTTATTTTCGAAAGATCAACATTCGTGTTCAAATTGTTACATTTAACACCATTCAGCTCGGAAATGATTTTGAGAACCCCAATTTAAAAAGCTCTTCGAATAGTTTTGGAGTTCACTGTGATTGGCAAAGATGGATAGATAGCCATGAAGTTCCGTCCGTTCAGCATCGTAAATCGATTTTATGGAGTAAAAACCGAAGGAAGACCATGTTTTGTCTTCATTTTAGATAATATTTCATCGATTCGGTGGAAATTTTATCAAAAGCTTAATTATAGTCAGCGGTATAAGCCTCGACTTCTTTACCTTTTTGCGTAGTTTTCAAAGCGTTTGATCCAAATTCGATAAGGCTGTGGTTCTTCCATTCCATGCTGCCTTGTGGATAAAATGTACCGAATACAATTAATTTTTTTCAATGACATCATAAACGGTAATGTCCATTGTCGTGAACGATATCTGTAGGCAATTATTCAGGTAGGAGAATTCATATCATGATGTAGCTCTTGGTCAGCGATCGAATGACTTAAGGGATTACATGGGTTTCCTGGAAAAAAACGGCTTATTTTCAACAAGTTTTTCTTTTCATATAAAAAATAAAATATTTTATTAAACTTTTTACTTTTTACTACCTTAATCAATTTCTAAAATTTTCGTTAAAAAAATATTTAAAATTCCGCCATTGAGACGTGATTTCCGACGACCCCTCGGAAACACGGTCGTCCGCGTTGACAGCAGAACTCCTTACAGGATCACCCGAAGTGACAAAAAAAATTAATGTTTTATTTAATATTATCAACTAGAAATTGGACGAAGGAAAAAAAATTAAAATAAGATTTTGGCAGACCTTTTCATATAAAAATTACAATTTTGGTAAAAATTTCTCTAATTTTTTTTTTTTTTAATATTTGTTTTTTTACCAACACTCTCAATTACTTTTTCCCTTTATCGTTTAGTGAAAGAAAATAAATAAATTTTCCACGTTATAAATCTTCTTCTTTATTCTCTCGTCCTTTAAATTTAAGTTCATAAGAAAAACTTGACATAAATTAACAACAATAAAATAAAATTATCTTATATATAAACTTAAGGTGACTCTAGGATTTTTAAGTGTCTTCAACAATATTTGTAATCGAAAAAATTAAAATCCTTCGTCCAACTACTTTTGAATTAAATATCGAAGGCCTGTGAAAAATTTTATCGATATCTGTTGAGTAGTTCTCAAGAAATCTTGACATCCGACATAGTTTCGAGAAAAAAGGGTTTAAAGTTGCACGTTAAGCCAGCTGATATTGAGCGCGCAACTTCTCAAGTCTGTATCTTCGAAACTGTTGCCCGGATCAACTTGAAAATATAGGACAATATTCAAGAGATGTTGTAGAAATTAATAACGCAATGAAGAAAAATTTCGCGTCACCCACGTAACCCCTTAACGAGTTTGAAAAAAATTGTATACCTATTTTAAGGATTTGAGGAAAAACTAACAGAGTATTTCAGTGCAGTAGGAAAGCCAGAAGATTTTCATTTGTATAAATGTATTTATAGAAGCGTTTATGGCCGAAAAAAAGGCTACTCAGCATTCGCACGATAGTCAATAAAATCAAACAGACTGATTACCTAGGTAAATGAGTCCCTTTAAGTGAGAAGTGGGCCCATTTCTTCCAAATGGAGGTAAAAAAAAACGAAACATATGGCTATAGTGATGAGAATTAACGGTGACGGTTTGATCTTATTCATCTTTTTGCAGAAGAAGAATGAAGGAACGACAGCAGGTTAGTAAGTGATCTTATATCAAATTCTCAACAGCAGAGAGTAATTTAAAACCTTTGTTAAGGTCAACAGTTATTTTCGGGCTCTTGTCGTAAGTCAAGCCGAAATACTTTAGTTATCAGCAGCCATATTTGCTGAAAAGCATGCACATCAATGATGGATATGCCTCTCCATAATTTGATCGTATTACCCATCGACAGAGATTCTCATCAATTATCAACCCAATTACAATTCCTTATGACAAAAAATACCCTCCCATGCTCTTCATTTCATACTCATTCAAGAACTATGGACATTGGTACCTCCTTCTTCGTACGTTCATAAGCCGATGAACGCATGATATGGATATCTAAATAAAAGTTCGCAACAAGGGGTGTTTCTCCTTGATTGACTCAGCATTCAAATATTCCATTAGACATTTATCATTCATTCATATTCTCAAGAGTTCAGCTCATTTTCCAAGTCCATAAATGACACATTGCTTTACGGTACCTCGGAACTAATTGGATATATGCGTGCCTCAATACTAACCGCTAAAAAATGTTCTAATTCCTATCCGAGTTCGGAACGCTGAACTCTAAATTCATAACCACGAAAGATTATATTTATTTACTCACGCATATCCTGCATTTCATCTTTAGCCGTGTCCACCCGTTTTTGATTAAAACAAAAGACACGCGACCGAAATTATGAAGTCTCAAGAATGTCACACCAAAGACAACCAAAACTGTATTCCCAACCACCTTCTAGTGTTATTTTATTACGGCGCCTTTCATCTCACCACTAATCCAATCCCGACACCTCTCATTCTCGTATCTCAAAACGAGCTGCACGCCTAATTATTATTTCCAACAGTTAATCAGCCGACAGCTTCTAGACGGGTGCTTAGCTCCTATTGTCGACTGACGTTTGGGTGTAATTTAAGGCACGCACCCGGACGGGACGCCCACTTTTGCTGCGGCAACATCAAAATTCAAATGCAACTGTGGATGGTGTGGAAACTGTTTTAAACACCATGACGAGCTTATAGCATGCAACCCCTGCCACAGATAAATACGACTCAATGTACTGACCTCGTTTCATGGCCTTAATTAACCCGCGACCCGCTTTCAGCTAAAAAAGCAGGTGAGATCTCATAACCTCTCCAAATGAATTGAGTGGCCAGTAAACTCTCACACATACCTATCGGCCGGTATCGCAACATGAACCCAAACCTAAAGTGCTGGTTCAACAGAAGAAGATCTATCTGCACCGTTCCGTTCGTTCGTTTGTTCGTTCGCGCTGGACCGCTTTTAATTGCGCTCATTCCATAAGAGAATCGTGACCAATTCACCAGCCATACACTTCGATGAGTGAGTGCCGACACAGTAAATAGGTCTAGGAGTGTACTCCACACTCATCGAAACCATATTGATCCAACTCTGGGTTCATTTTCCTCCGAGATGTGCCACGGCACAGCAGAGGAACGTCTTTCTGCATTTAGGATGATATAAATGCCTTTTTAGTAGCTACAGGTTACCGCTCGTCGTGGAGGAGGTGGCTGCAGGTCGGTCGAAAATAAAGTCTTCAATGTAGCCATTGTTGCAGAAGCGGTTGGGGAATCCTTTTGTTTTGGGATCGTGATTGCGGGTCACATTCGAGGGCGCATGCAGCCAGCTAGACATGAATGGCGCTGAATGAATGATGGCTTTATAGCCGATATCTCATTGTATACAATGTAATCGGAGGTGTTGGCAGGAGACTAAGGAGAGGCAAAAAGTCAAGGATCTAAACATCCAGGTGTACAGATAATAATTTAAATCCTCGGATAAAAGGTTTCGTGGTATTGTTTACACCATACCTATCGTCGGTGTTTATATTGCAAGGAAATAAATTTGCATCTTTAGCACTTTCACCTGAGAACAAAAGTCCACGATCCTAGGGATGTGGGCATAAATCAAACGATCAATACTGCCGCCGCTTTATCTTCTGTTGCCATTGCTGTAGTTGTGTTCCCAAGGACTTAACTCCCATCAATGCGGCTGGCCAATTATGAAATTACCGTCTTTCGGCTAATTCTGGCAACGACCGCTGGCAGCGGCGGCGGCGGCGTTTCGTTACGACAGACACCCAATAACTTTTCTAGAGAATATTGCTATATCCATCAGGTGTCATAGGTTGCCGAAGCTAAAAGCTCCGGCAAAGTGCGGGCTTCCTTCTGTACTTGGTTGGTCTTCCGGCGCGACGGCGGCTGGCTGGCTTTTCTTTTCAGTTTTTTTTTTTTTTTTTTTTGTGGGAGCATAAATCAATTCTCACAACGGTTCAGGTGGTCGATGCGATGGCCAAAACGTGGAGCCTTCGCAACAACTGAATTTTAATTGGTAATTGTTTATTAGAAAGAAGACTCGTTTCGTTCCTGTGATTTCGATAAACGAACTATGATACACGCCGCTTTAATGAAGGAAGCTGTTTTTGCAGAGGTCACATCGATATCACAAAGAAAGTAGCGAAGGAAAATTAAGCAATTTATCTGTCCGAAGGTCTGTGAGGTGAATTCAATGAAAAGGTGAATGGGTCGCGAGCCGAAGAAAAGAATTGGTTGGGTACTTCTTAAATAGATTTTAAGAAGATATGAAACTTTAGTTTTAGTTGCACAATTCAAGCAGTATTTTGAAAGTTTTTGAGATGAGTTACTCGAGATCTTTGTTTTAATCCAGTGCGTTTGCCACATTTTGAACTCCCATTTGATTATGGAAAATAGTGGTATATTACCATACACGAGTGTCTTTACCTAGACGGCCAAATGAAAAGTCTTTTTCTGGAGAAGCTTCGCTTCACAAATACTTTTCCCCATAAAAAGATGGCAAAGACGATTTTAAGGTGATGTTCAGATTTGAAAAAAATGCAATGTGTCAATTATCCGCTATCCAAACTGCACCAAGTATTAAATTTTAAGGGTTCCGTAGCCGCAGAATGTCAATGGGACCGTTATCATCCACTGTTCGTCCGTCCTTCTGTCACAGGGCTGTAACTTCTGAGCTGCAATTTGCACAGAATGTACGTTTGATGCCATTATTTTTTTCGATCTCTTTTGCATGGCCACCACGGGCACGCTTGCAGAAGATCAGACAGGAAATAGTCTAACGGCGTCAAATCGCACGACCGAGGCGGCCAAGCGACTGGACCATTTCGTGAGATAGCACGTTCTCCAAACTTGGTTTCCAATAAATTGATTGTGACATTCGCTGTGTGGCTTGTGGCGTCGTCCTGTTGGATCCACATGTCCTCCAAGTCCATATCATCCAATTGGGGCCAAAAATATTCGGTTACCATTGAACGGTAGCGATCCCCATTCACAGTAACGTACTGGTCTTGATCACCACGGAAGAAGTATGGCCCAATGACGCCGCCGGCCCATAAACCACACCAAACCGTAATCTTTTCGGGATGCAATAATGCCTCGTCGATTACGTGTGGATTGCTGCCTGACCAATACTGCATATTTTGTTTATTGACGGAGCCATTCAGCCAGAAATGAGCCTCATCGCTGAAGATGATTTTTCGATGAAAATCCGAATCATTTTCAAGTTGTTGCTCAGCCCAATTTACGAATATACGACGGTGGTCAAGCGGCTTCAGTTCTTGCGTCAATTAAATCTTGTAAGGATGTAGGCCAAACTGAAGCCTCAGCGGCAGCAATATTCTCGACACTATGGGCACTTCTTTGTCTCACTGGCACGGGAACATATTATACTGTGCCTGTGGATCCAAATTTTTCCACTAGACGCTCAATTGTTCATCTGCTAGAACGTTTATGATGACCATAAATTGGACGTAGCGCTCTTAACGTTGAGGCCACTGACTCCGAATTTCGGTAGTAAATTTTGGCTCGTATATCTTTCCATCCTGAAATGGCAAACCTTACTGAAGGGAAATGTCAAAAGAGCGGCAAGAAATATGGCGTCGTTTGCTGTCCCTGTCGCTCTACTTTTGTAGCGTCCCTGTTGAAACAATAAGAAAAATAGTGTATGGTCCTCATACAAAACACTTTTTTTTACGGCAGGATCGGTCAGCAAGTTTACCCAGCAGGATCGCCAAGTAAGGATGTTATGTATGAAAAAGTTTCAAAATACGTGGTGAATTTAAGAATATCTGATCAGTGTGCAGCTATGCCAAAGTAGTTTGCCGTGTTTTATTATCGAAAGTTATGCTCCTTAAATTCTTATTGATCATCGTTAGCATTCCCAATATCGTTCAATCAACTGACTCACGATATCGCTTAATAGGATGACCGAGTCCTATTACATCCTCAAACGATCGCATTGAACATCTGTCGATGGGGGTTGTGAACTACGAGCGACACTTGTACTGCGGATCAGATTTTTGTTCACAAAACGAATCAAGCATATGCCTTAGTGCAATGCGCTGTCATTGGATCATACATACATTATCTGATATGTGTATTGTGTGGTGCCGTGGCATTTGGGTTAGTGATCGTTAATGTCGTGTGTCGTCATTGCCATTATTACGTAAGGTGTTCAATGATTTGTAGGTACACTACATAGACTATGATAAATTTTATATTTACAAAAGGTATAAACTCGTTGATGCGATGCTGCCTGCCCGAAATACGAAGTCAGAATTATAAAATAAAAACAAGAAATGAAAAATGAATATTGAATGGAATTGCAGAACCCTTCATGTGCATGTCTCACTCGCACTGATTTTTGGCAAATAATTAGTTTTCGTAGGGATTTCGCTCACTCCGAAAATGGTAATTCATATACTCAAGCCCGATAGCCTTATCTCCTTTTAGATTATACTATATATAGTACATATGCTGATGCCATTGTCCTTTTTCAATATTTTTTACAAAGTAAACGTCCGCAGGCCGAGCTGCTGAGACAACCGTCGAATTGGAAAAATTAGTGTCCTCGATTTACTATATGTAAGAAAAGTTTTTTTTAAGTTTGTATGGCTCACATTTATCTACACAGTGTGCTTGAAGGCGGTGGCACTCATCAGCCTAGCTTCTACATCTATCGTTGTCTGCTTATTGCGAAAAACTTTTAACAAGGCTTATTATTCCACCAATCATTCCACATTCAGATTAAACTACAAATTTAGAATTGGATGATGTGATTACTTTGAAGGCCTCTTCTTCCACACTCCACCCAACCAAAAGGGACCGTCTGCTTGTGCGTCTTATAGAACTTCTCGATTTTTGCTCTACATATACGTTGATCCCCGTTTAAAAGCCACTTAAGAGCTTCAGACAAATTCAGCAACCAAAACTATATTCGAGTGTGCAAGTTATCAGAATCACCCCAACTATCACCGGGGCTGATGCTAAGAAACCAGAAGCATTCTAGCCATAATCAACATCTTCATAGTCATCATCATCATCAAAGACCGTCGGCATTGCACACATATGACGCTGAATTAAAATAACATATAAAAAAAAACACAAATGAAATTTTTAGAAGTCAAAAATTATATTAAAATTGTTTATTATAAATTATATTTGACAATAAAGATTAAATTTTGAAACATTCGAAACAGCAACTTTGTGAGCATTAGGAATACTTACTCACTTAAGAGACCAGCGATCCTGGAAGAACCAGAGCCTGAGACTGATTTTTTCTTTCGAAAGATACCAATATTGGCTCAGCTGCTTTACTTATCGTCCAGCGTTCGGCTCCATAAAACAGGACTGACAAAGTCTGTGTTTTGTTGAGCAGTATTTTTGTTCTTCCTTTTGACAAAACGATGCAGTAGCAGTTGCACGCGTTTATTTTCCACTGTGATAATGTGGAGGACATATTTATTGCGAAGAAGTTGAAGTCCTTTATCACCTCGGAATTGTAGCTGTCAATCGTTACTTTTTTACCGAGATGATGTTCGACGGTTCTTTTTTATTTTATAAAATATATTTTGTTTTGTCATCACTGATTCTTAACAACCCGTGTTGCATGTTCTCCAATCACTGTAACAGCTACCAATATGGCAGGCAGGGAACGAGCGATGACGCCAACATCGTCTGCGTATCCCAGAAGCTGGGTAAACTTGAAAAAGATAGTACTTTCCGTGTCGATATCTGCCCTACAAACGAGATTGAAGAAGTCACACGATAGCGCATTTCTTTGCCGAAATACGATACATTTTTGGAATAGTTCATATATTGTGCGTCCAAACTGCACGGTGTGTATTTTTGAGCATTGTACGATACGACACGAAAAGTTTTACCTGGATCTAGTACTACTTAATAGCGTTGTGGAGCTCGGAATCATATGCGGGCTTGGAGTCGATGAATAGAATGTGCGTATCGACTTGAAACTCTTTTCCAGGTTTTGGCGTATTCTGAAAATTTGGTCGAGCGTTGATTGGCCAGACCGTAGGCCCCACTTGTATTGTCTGAATTGTGCGAACTAAAAAGGCTCTATACATTCACACATTTTTTGCAGATCTGGTATATATAGTATATATGACATGATATTCCAGCCAAGGCTAGGATGAAGATCCGGCGCATAAACCTGAACATCATACCCATTTAACAGCTGCTGTAAAGGCTTCTTAAATACATCTACAATTACCAATTCTATTTTTCATTTAGAAGCATTTTTATTTTTTCATTTTATTACCTTACACGCTAGACAAAAACGCTTAAATCTAGCTTAATTATCTTAACTTTTTATAAACTAGCTTATTGGCCCTATGCAGGCGCTCTAAGCTTAACCTAACAATTTAAAATATGTCTTTCGACTGACTTCTATTAATTATATTTAAAATTATACAATTTTCTTATAATACAAAACAAAAATTTTACTGTTCATGCGAAAAACTTATTATATGAACTTTTTAAATTTTGTTTAACTTGACTTAAAATCTTAGCCTACCTTAAAATAACATTAGAATTACTTATTAACTAATTACACTGCCTTAAAAATATATGTAAGCCGGCCAATGCTACCAAGACATGCTATCTATTTTGCCTTAAGGACACTGAATATGAACGTTCAAATACGTCAGAGGTCATTCTCCGTCCAGCCGCCAAAAGTGTCGATGTTGCCTTTCGACATCAGCTCTGTCGCAGTCTGATACCGCCATACTAAACCTGAGGGTTTCCGGTGAGCTATTTGCGACGTCTTGGTCGTAGTTGATTCGCCCGTCCACAGCTTTTCGACTAACGTGGGAGATTAACAGCACCGCTAATCTATCCTGGAGGCCATTAAGGCGCACTGTCTCGTGGTGCATGTCATTGGGGTAAGAAGCTCCGGAGATCAAGTTGTTGTTCGAAGTCATTGCAATTACAATTACCTGTGGTGACAAGATTACCATCACAATATCGGAGTGCCTGAGGCTTTTTTATAATAACTTCTGACAAGATGTCCATTTCGAGAC
The DNA here is from genome assembly GCA_963555765.1 of Orthonevra nobilis. Classification (NCBI taxonomy): domain Eukaryota; kingdom Metazoa; phylum Arthropoda; class Insecta; order Diptera; family Syrphidae; genus Orthonevra; species Orthonevra nobilis. The sequence continues at coordinate 12,705,200 of OY743225.1, forward strand.
TCTTCTAAGTGCTAAGCTGTGAGACTGCGAGGCAATAATTTTTTTCTTTTCTCTCCGTCTGGCTCTGCTCTCGTTTTCTCGTATAAGGAAAGATCACATTTAATATAGGTGTGCGAAATCACTTTTACTGGAAGCTTTTCGAAACTTTTGTATAAAATTTACTATATGACATAGAACGTTAGTCGTAGTAAAATTTTCGCGGGAAATGTTTATTGCGACGAAGAATCTCGCATTTTTATGAGCTCGCGATGCAGGTTCTCATAGTGTCTATGAAAGTTTCTAACAACCTCGATAGCTTTGAAGTCCATTAGAATCCATCCAAATACTAACAAACGTATGGTATTTTTGCCTGAAAGAAAAAGATTTTGACGATTAATAATTCGAATCCTTAGTAATCCAGGACTGATTTACAATTGTTCTTATTTTTATCCAGCTAATTTTGTTTTCCGTATTTTGTTATGGTTGTTACTCTAAAGCTTTTTTTTTGCTAGACTCATAAAAGTTCTGCATGGCAAAAGAACAAAAATAAACTGGCCTGAATAATTAACAATGAAACGGTTTACCTTAATACGCAAAAGCGAACCACACAAAGTTATCTTTTAATCGCTTCTTATATTTATTCATAAGTCACAAGTAAATAGCTCTCCAAAATGCTCATAAAATAAATCAAAATATGTAAACCAGCATATCATTAAGACCCGCCTTAAATGCATAAAATATGAAACCCTGCCACCTAAGAAACAATAAAATTATGTTAAAAATTCTGCGGCATTTTACTAATTATAATTTTTTTTCAAAATCGCACAAACGTCCATTTGAATTCTATCGGACCCACCATAACAATGTCACGCAGCGTTACAAATGTATCACAAAACAAAACATTTAATTTTATGCAAAGTATTTTTAAAAAAGAAAACATCTAGGTAAGCAGAAAACGGCATATTGCCGACAAGACTTATGTCGCATTCATTTGACAAAGATAACCCACTTTGAAGATACTTTTCCTTCATCTTCCACAGTGTTTACATAAAATCTACATATTTCTAATTTCTCTATAAACATTCAACTTGGGGTGCCCGTTTGTCTACATAATGAGCGCTTCCCGAAGAGCTTCTCATTGACCAATTATTTAGAAAACTATTTAAGTGACTTTTACAATCATTGGCATCAATAACGCGCGCAGTTTCACTCATTCACAGAGTTTAAGGTAGCTAAATTTCTTCTACGAGAAGATCAGTTAAAGTATCGCATCTGTGATCGTCAATTTTGCTGAAAACGATGACAGCAAACATTGCTAACGCGATTGCATGTTCATTTCTTTACTTGATTACCCGTTTTATTTGCAAAAGGTGTCATTAACACCTAAAGTTGGCAACGAAATGACTGCAGGAGATCTTGTTGTGTACACACGATCCCAACTGATCATATTGTTCTAGGTTCGTACTGCGACTCCCTGTTTCGCATAGAAAAAGCGCTGAAGAAAACATCACCGAGTCGTCAAGTGAACTGCTCAGCACACTCTTGTCTCGTCTGCTACCCCTGAGCATATTGGTGAAGATTGATTGAATGACTCTTCAGTAGCGGACCGCCTGGAGCCATCCACAAACGCTAAGCAAATAATTAAGCAGCCTAAATAGCTTACTGGGGTCTTTTTTTTTCTCTTCTTCGTTTTTTTGTTACCTTCTTTTCTTCTCATTTTCAAGCGAAATTTTTTTAAAACTTGTTTTGGTTAAAATGGTGAAAATTGGAAATTAATCTGGAGCTTACTTCTGGTGAGTTCAAGGTCTACGTTCATAGGATGCGCAAGGCTAATAGCCTTATAATCGTCTTGTTAAATTGATTATAGCATTAATAATACTCTAGATGGTTTTTAATCGGTCTAAATCGGATTTGGGTTTTCTGCCTTAGGAACTTGTGTGCGTTTGGTGGAAAGTTTTTGAATGAATGCGAGTCACGGAGGAGGCAGACAACTGACAACCGATGAGTATTTATGCAAATCTAAATCCACTCAGTTTGGATTTGATGATTGACAAATATTAAATAAATGGAATTTAGAAACGTGTGCAGGAGATAAGTATGTTGAGGCGTATAAGTATGGCTTCGAGGAAAGTTATTAACTAAGGATTACGCCTACGTTGGGTATCTCAAGTTACAGGCGACATAAGTCAAAGTCAAACTGCTCAACTGGTATTGTCATTTTGTCTTAGAAAGACTCACTTATGAACTTCGTATCTTGCGAAAAATGTTTCTCAAAGCACTTCGTTCGTATTTATGCAGACCGTGATTTGAACATTCGTCATCATTTTCAGCAAATGGGATTGTACAACTCGACTCGTAAGATTTATTGCAATGATCTTGGTCTAAGACCTTACAAATTACGGACTGCCACATCATCCAATATTCTGTGACTGAGCTTCTGAAAATTTGAAGATACCCTCTTTTAAAATTTGTGTTCAGCGACGAAGCTTACACCTGGTTAAAAGGGAATTTGAATAAACAAAACTAACCGAAACTAACTTCATGAAAAATGCATTGTTTGGTGCAGTTAATGGTCCATCGGAATCATTGGCACTTAATTTTTCAAAAATGATGGTAAGAAGAAAGTTACTGCAAGCCATCGTTCAACGTTTTCAAACTTTTATTTCAGTTTAAAATCCACGGGCTCAACTAGGTTGACACAATAAATTTCTCAATTTTGCCAATAAGCTAGCATAAATTGCAGCTTTGAAAAATAGCATAACACATATTATTACTCAGATACCAGCCAAAATGCACAAAAAAGTAACTCAAAATAAGTCTCTCATTAAGGACAAGTTAAAACTTAGTCATACTCAACAATAACATGAAATAAATTTTGAAAATACAAATACTGTACTCACTTTTGAAACTTTCCTGCGTTTGTTTTAACTCAACAAAATGCGGACGTTGACTGAATTGACTGAATATTGAGAAGGCTTTTGACAAAGTTTGGATCAACTGACTTATCTGAATTTCGACGAAAATTCTTCGTTTTTAAGGGTTCCGTACCTCGAAATGAAAAATCGGAACCCATATAGGATCACTTTGTTGTCGTCCGTCTATTGACCCTTTTTCTCAGTAACACGTTAGGCTTGAATTTTTACTAAATTCTCAGGTTTACTGTCCCTTGGAGCTGTAAAAAAATCAAACTTCTAAGCCAAAGCAATCAAATGATAGAGCCGTTTATGCCGCAAATTTCCACAATGCGAATCTCGCAAGGGAACCAAAACTTAAAGGGTACTTCCAGTGCTCCTAGAATCTTGAAATTGGGCATGAAGCAATATTTTTTATTTGTTTTTTTTTCGTTTTTATAGATTGTCGTCATGGGTGAACTTTGACTTTTAAGCCAACAGGGTTGTTGTACGGAACATTCGGTGCGCGAGTCCGACTCGCACTTGGGCGGTTTTTTTTTATAGAGTCTCGGCGATTTCTCGTCCTTGAAGCCATTAAAATGGGGTTTCTATCAACGAGAAAGAAACTCTCCAGCCCAATTCAATACTTACAACGGCAACCATAGGAACACGAAAATTTGAAAAACGCTGCCACTACTCAAAAATAATCCTTCTGGACACTGTTAAAGTTCTCTCTCAGGATACCACTAATTAACATACCAAGGCATCATTATATTTTGGCAAATTTCTTTTTATCCTAAATTAAAAGAAATGTTTTAAGATCGTTGGGCTGAAAACTTCGTAGGCTTTTATAGAGAATATTTTTTTTTTTTTATAAAATTTGATTTTATTATTCAATATAGTTTCCTTCGCGGCGATACAACGATTAAAGCGGTTATACAATTTTTCGATACCATTTTTTTAGTTCCATTTGCCTTTGGCCTCAAAAAAAGCTTCAGTTTCAGCGAAAACCTCTTCATTTTCGCTAAATTTCCTTCCAGCAAGCATTCTCTTGAGGTCTGAGATCAGGAAAAAATTGCTGCGAGTCAGATCTGGAAAATACGATGCGGAAACAATTTTTAGCCCCATAGACATTCAAATGGAAGGAATCAAAACTTTGAAGCTAAGGTCATCAAATTTATTGTATTAAACTTTAATTCTAATCATTGTTATTTTATTGTAAAAATAATATTGAAATAAATCACAATATAAGTAGCATTGTGAAAAACTGGGATTCATTCCGAGGATATTAAGGATAATAAACTTCGCTTCTGGATACGGATATGGATACATGAATAAAACTTTTTATATCGGTTACGGATATGAAATTATTTCGGATTATCTAATAATTTCAGTCACAGATTTTACAAGTTAAAGGCATTGTTAAAGGAAAATAGAAATAAGTAATGATTTGACTTTTTTTGTAAAATGTATTTCATGTTAGATTGATGACTGTATGAGTTTTGATTGTCCAAGCATTTCAATTAATCACTTAAGACAAAGGGTTGAAAAATAAAGAAAAATATAAACAATGAATGAATTTGTATATATGTTGATAACATATGAGGAACAAAAGAATATTCAATGTTTACGTTTCTTTTTTAATATTTTCCAATACCGTATTTTAATTAATTTTTCGTACACGTTGACAACTTTAACTTAAACACGCTCCAGGATGAACTGATGCACTTGTATTTAATTATTTATTTTGAAGGAAATATCATTATAATCAACAGTTCTCAGTAACACCACTTCGTTTTGACATTAATCAACGAATTAACGAATTCCGAAAGTATTTGCACTCAGTTTGAGATGAATTTCTTGCATGAATTTACCAAAAAAAATTCAGAATCATAGATTCACATATTTCAACAATAAGTCTGTATCAATTAATGTTTTAATCGTGTGATAGTTTTAAACCCTTTTTTTTAATTTTCCATATGGAAGTTCTTGTTCTTATTGGAATAAGAACTAAACTAATGCCGAGCCTTAACTTTGTCACTTTGTCGTACGAGTATGCCAAAAGATCTTCAAATAAAGAATTATAGCGTTTGGTGCTGTTAAAGTAGAGACTAAATGAATACCCGTATGTATCGGTTACTTCAGATTCGGGTACCCGTTACAAATATATCGGTACTCGTTACTAAAGTTACTTTTGCTATAAGCGTATCAATTACGTTATTTCTGTTAAGACAGGTATTGTTTACGTTCGGTTTGATTTCAATGAATTTCAAATGCGATAAATGAAACACTTCTAGTATGTTGGTGAGTGGTAAAGTTGCACTTATTTTTATTAAAAATAGGAAAAAGGAACATAAAAAAATGTATATTCCAAAAACAAAATAAATAGATCTCATTAAATTTCTTATGAACTTTACATAGATAAAAATAAATTAATACGTTAATTTAATCAGTACAGTATGACAAATATTTTATCTTAACTTAAACAAAAAATATAAAGCATTCTATAGAAAATAAACAGAGTAGAAAAAACAATACTAGAATTCATTGAAATCTTTTAATTAATCATACATAAATGACTGAATGATTCAATTTAATCAATACTTCGTATCAGTCTTCTTGAATTATTATTACATTAATTTGAATTTATGTTTAACACACATATTATGGAAGGAAATCTTGGTTAACATGTAAAAATAATATTTTTTCCATTCGCTTTGGTTTTAGAGAGGCACGTTTTTCGGATAATATTTGTCCGGATTTCGAAAAAATTCGTTCGGCTTGTACCGATAAAGCCATAACAGACAGGTATTTTGAAGCTAAATGTGCAAGTTCTGGGTATAAAATTTTTCTTATATTCCATAGGTTGAGAGGATTCTCTTTCCTGTTTAGTTGCTTTTCTTCCATATACTGGCGAAAAGAAATAACACTGGCAGGAAAATCGGTAACAGACGAGCTCGAAGCTGTTCTCATGTCAATGTCCACCCAAATGGAGTCTTCTTCAACTACTGGTGAAATTGAATTATCTGCTTGATGTCGATTGAGCCATTGGCAATTTCTCAAGTTCAGGTTGTAATAAATGTTTGGTACATTCATAAGAAGAATCGTCAATAAACGCTTTTTTCCTAAATCTGGGATCTAAAAGAGCTGCTTTGAATAAGACTGGATGACTCGAGATATTTTGGAACCGAGAATTAAACTCTAAAATTAATTTATTGAGCAGGTCTTTAGACATAGTTTTCATCGGCGTTAACCGCAGGCGGTTTAATATACGTAAAACACTATTGGTTCCCGCCAACGCTTTTGATATAGAAACATCTTTTTGAGGTGACATTTCCTCTGTAAGCTGTTGAAATGGTTTCAATATTGTAACGATTTAAGGAAGTAAGAGCCATTTATCTTCTGAAAGGTTTTGGACAGGATTATGTAATAGTCAAAGTGCTGATTCTAGGGATTCGTGCAAGAATTGCACTCTCTGTAGCATATCTAATGTACTATTGCAGTGAGCTACAACGTCGATTATTAGTTTCAATGGCTTCTCGCCAGGCTTAAGATGTTCTTGCATGGAAATTTGTTTTTTTGTGGCTAAAGAGCTTCTATGAAAATGTTGGGCATATGATTTGTATTAAAAAAAAAACAAAATTTATTATTTCTTCGCTATATGCGTTCGCGCACTACAAAAAACTAAACCAAATAGAAAAGTGAATCAACCATTCCATTATTAAAATAACACAAATGTTATTCCTTGCATGCGAAATCATTTATGTGCGGATATATCTGCAAAAGTAACGAAATGATGCGAGAAACTAACTTGTTGGGAAGTAACTTTTGGGTTTTTGGTTTGAAATGAAATACTCGTATCGAATACATATGGTTTGCAACAGCTCTTGTGCGAACGCATAAAGCGGCACACTCGGCGGACACCGGTATCATCACACATAGCCATCCCACCAACAACCGAGCTATACAAGCACATGTCTGGCACGCATGGACATAGAGCCTTCACTATACATCTTGGATGCGTAATCATTTGTGTGAATTTTTTTTTTTTGGTATGAGTAGACACATATATGCTTTGGATATAGTACTTGTGGAAAAGTAACCAAATGATGCGAGTAACTATATTGTTTGGGGAGTAACGTTTGGGTACTTAGTATGAAATGAAATACCCGGTACAAAGTAACGAATACATACGGTTTGTTACAGCCCTAATAGCGTTGAGTAACCTTGTGAGGCGCAGAACCCTTCGTGTGAAAGTCAACGATCACTTCCCTACTTTTTAAGTATTATATAGACAAACAAAACTATAATCAACAAAAATAACATTGTAAGTTCCTATAATATTATTTAATACTTTTATTGTCTATCTGTCTATATTTCGTGAACTCATATTAAACTCGACTAAGAATGCAATTTGTAGCCTCTCAAGAATCTCAGACAGACTTATATGGCTAATCAGTTGGCTGGATGGCGCACTTAGTCAAGCATCCGCCTTTGATAGGTCCAATATTCGGATCCTGGAAAAATTTAACTTTGGAATAGTCCAGTCACTGTTTGCCGTTGGGGTCAAATAAATAGCGCTTCTTGAGGGGTGAATGAGCAACAGCAGTCAAGTCAGTTAGAAAAGTGTGGGTTCTTGTTGTAGTGGTTAGTGTATCCGCTGCTGGAATCCTTTGTTAATGGTTTGTGTTTGTGATCTGCCATTGGGTCTGTTGTATACGCATAACACTCATAGCCATCCTGCGAATTGAACGAAAGATAATAAGTCGGTGTTCAATTTTCCGCCCCATTTTAGACTCCACCAGTGTAGCAATCGAAACCAAAATACACAAGCTTTCCATTCTTCTCCGCATCCTCCTGATCGCTATGTGTAGGGACAAAGCGTGCCTCGTTAAGACTTCACCCCGAATCGAATTCGGTTACGGATAAATTTTCATTTCGAATATCCAATAGTTACGGTTACAGTTACAGAGCTCCATTTCAACACATTATCACTAGTGTTAATTAAACTTTAACGACTCTAATCAAGTTTGTGGCATTTATCTTGCAGGCGTAAAAAGGTGATAACTCATATCTTATGGACTCGAAATATTTTCTAACTCTTGTAGCACGCACAATATAACCAGAAAAATTATGGCTTTCAAACTGATTTATAGATCTCTTAAAGGAATCCGCATTTCATTGCCCTCATCAGTGTCAGTTAATACCTACAGTCTTCAAACTAACCGCAATCAAATGAATGTTGCCATCTTCTACCGCAGCTGCAACTAAGTAACGCCTCTGCTCAATAGTTTTGAACACGGAAATCGCTGGCAATAGTATTTAGGGGAAAATCATTTCCACTTTGCTCCAGAAAATAACGACCTCCGCAGTGCGACCACATTCCATGCGTATCCACTAATAATCCAATTTCCGCATCACATTTACCGACTTCGTACACATACTGCAGTTGAACTGCAGTTGAACCATTCAAGGCAAATGCTACCTTCCGCTCAACAGGCGATCTAAATTCGAATCTAATGCAATTCGAGCTTATAAATTGGAGCGCATGCGAAATTTAGCATTCCCGACGAAAATGCAAAAGAGAGTGCACTGTAGTACAGTCGGTCGTCCCGAACATAGTCCGGGTAACGTGTGCGGAACCTCTGGTCATAAAACTAACCACCATTAAGTGTCGGCTCCGCTACCAGTTACCCATGTGGGCACCAATCACCACCGCCACCTGTAATCTATCCGGTGAATCAATCTTTTTATCTTGGCCATAAATTCTTATTATCTGGTTGTACTATAGCAAACCAGCAGTCGGATGCACAATGTATTCCATAAGTAAAACTTTGTCGAAGAACTTGATGTCGGACTGTGTTGAGGCGGGCTTCTGATTCCGCGTCCTCGTCGCCTCGCTACAACTACTCCTGTGCTGATTGGTACGCTTCAAAGTAATACAAATTAATTAGAGGCGAATTTGTTAGCCCAGCCGTTTGCATACCGATACAGAGAGTGAAGTGACATGCACCTCTGTATGCGCAATTCGGTTGAATCCCATGTTAAGATGGGCTTCAACTCGTCCCATGTAGAGAGCCATAAAGACCCCCGCCGGTACACATGTTCGGCGGCTCATTATCGATTTGCCAGTATGTTGTGGCGCAGTGCCAATTATTGACACAGCGCTTCCATGGACACAGCCTGGCGCGGCCGCTGCACTGAGCTCTGATCTATCGACTTTAAGAGGTACATCGCTGAATCCTCTGGTAATGAGGATAGCAGTTCCAGTGGTTGATGTGTGTTCTCGTTGGCAACATTTCGGACTCGTATGCAAGGACCATCTACTGATGGCTTCGGCTTGTATTCTCTAAATGCAAATTACCATGTAATCTAACTAACACGCCGCCGAGTGACAGGGCAGAGGGTCGGGGCTCTGTTTTGTTGTGAAACCCTCCGTGCGATGCTTATGAGTTTCCATGGGGAGTAAATGGAAATGCAGCAGCGGTGGCGGTGGCGGCGTAGCGCATCAATGTCGCTCTTGCGAACCCATAAAAATAGAGGAGCTCGGCTCCTGCCGGACCAATTTGCTCCTGTCACACTATTTGTTTGGCAAGCTGTCGCGCAGAATGGGTGCGCTCACTCACCTCGGAAACATGGTCGTAATTCTTCACTAAGTTGGAACTACTTTGCGGGTGTCTTTTTGGTTTTGGGGCTTGAAGCTGTCGAAGAACCAATTGGAGAATTTGTTTTTTAGACAAATGAGGAACTGATAATAAGTGAGCCAAATTTCTTTGTATATTTTTTAATGTTTGTGCCAATTTCTTTACTAGATCACTATCAATGCTGTCAGTATGGAGAAAGGTGGGAGAAAGGTGCTTTTAAACGACTTTCTTAGATCTTCCACAACTGAGTTATTAAGGTCCACTGCCTTAAAAAGAAGTGTAAGCACAGACGTTTTTACAGTTCCATAAACATTTCAAGAATTGTGATTTATAACTTGGAGCGAAAGTTCTTGGCTTTCTTCAACTCTGTTCTGGGATGCATTGCTCTGTTGATTCTCCACCGATAAGATTTCATTTACTTTCTTAAGCAACATTGTACAAATAAAATTGTGCAAGAACTTGAGGATCTCGAGGCACTGAGTTAGTGAACGACATTTTAATGTTTAGAGAACTATAGAACTGTCCGAGTGAAAAAAGGAGCAACTTTGTTTTACAGTGTTATTATAACTTTCACCTTCTTTCACTCCTAAAAACTTCTCCTGCTCATTCAATCATAATTTCGAAGCCCTTCACTGTGTATCGCCCAGCAACTGGCTTTTTTTTAATAGCACTGGCAGGATCAATTCTTCTATGGTGTCATTTTAAACTTCCCATCTCCAAGTTCATAGCCTTTAATCATCCTAAAGGTTTATTGTAAGTATGAATAGAAGAATTTTTGCAGTCGGGCGAGACGCGTCGAAGATTACCTCATACATACAAACTTAGAAACTATGAGAGTAGAAAAACTGTCAAAAAAGGGACACTTTCACTCGTTTTTCTGAAAACAAATAAGTTTGTTATGGAAAAAGTTCAAAACGCTTTCACCTTACAGTTTTCAAGTTCCCTAAAAGATATCAATGTATACACTGCCGTTTAAAAGTTTTCGGACAATACATTCTGTCTGAAAGCTTCATTTAGAATTCAGTCATTTCTTTTAAATTTTACTATCAAAATTTATTGCAATAGCACCAACATGTTTAATAAGCCATGCTTAATTCTCGTCGGCTCTTCTTCCAAATGATTCTCAGGATTTGATTTTGTAAAACAATCGAAGGATACATTATTTTATCGTAAGTACCTCTTTAACCTCCGTATTGAAGTTTTGATTGCACAAGTGATTTGTTTTTGACAAAATTGGCCTGAGTCGATACATAAAATATGCAGCAATTAAGAGAGTCTTTTTAAGATGAGAAGATATGCAAACCCATTTTTTTGAAGACCGGGACTATTTCAATTGTAAAGCATTTACAAGTATAACATTAATGGTGTAATTTGCGAAGCAAGAGATCTCGTCACTTACAGCATTGTTAATACAGATCCACACGTTGAACTTTTAAGTGTGGATATTAAGAAAAGATATGTTAATGAACATGGTCTTGGTTTTATCAGCTTATGCATCCCAATCCAATGCCTTATGACATCCATGTTGAGATGTGGGGTTACCACACATTTTATATTACAGAGATTCGATATTTAGCTATCTTGCTGCTGAAACATTAATTTATATTGATGAAATTGAATTTTGATATTAACAATAGGGTAAATCAAAAAGTTGAATTAAAAAAAAAACCTTAAAATAAATAATATTAATATAAATAAAATGACTAGATACATGAATGATATGAATTACAACATTATTAAACAATTGTTGATATCGATATTATAATACAATGATTAAATAATTAATTAAATAGATAATAAAATAAATGAATTAATACATAATTTAATAAGTAAATAAATAAATAAATATATAAATATATATATAAATAAATAAATTGATTACATTTAAAAAAAGAAAAACAACAAAGTATAGTATAATTTAAAATAAAGAAACAAACATAAATATAAATTTATGAACCAATAAAATAATATCTAAATAGTAATAAGAGTAACTGAATAGATAAATAGTTCAATCAAGAATTAAACAATGTAAGAGTGTAAGATGTAAGAGGTTTTTCTACAAAAGCACATTTATTTATGAATCTTTCTGTAAGTTTTTTGTATTCTTAGAGATATAATTTCAACATTCGCTCCTTTGTGCAGGTTTAACGTGGAGTGATGCCAGGGAAGTTTAAGCATCATTTTGAGTAATTTGTTTTGAGACGCTTGTAATTTTTTGATGTGACACTGTGCACGAATACCCCATACTTGGCAACCGTAAAGAAGTATCGGTATCAGTATGACTTTATGTAATATGATTTTGTTTTCATTTGTTAGGGCAAATTTCCAGATACAAATGGGTATAAGATTTTTGTTGCTATTCTTAATTTATGAAGGGTCTTGGAGCTATGTTCACGTAAGGTAAGTTTTGTGTCAAGATTTATTCCTAAATATTTTACACAGTTGCTCCACTCGACTGCGGCTCCACGGATTTGTATGCAGCTGTTCTGCATTCTAGTCCAGCAAAGAAGTACTAAAGTACAAGTTCGCTCCACCATAAGCAAAGCCAGTCTGTATACGATCTTAACTTTGATGAATGATGGAATTTATGAAGATGAAGAATAAGATTGGACCAAGTACTGAACCCTGTGAGACCCCAATGTTGTAAGCAAGCCAGTTACTTAAATCATATCCTGTTTTCACATCTAGTTTCAGGTTTTCAGGGACGATGCAAAGCAGTTTGGCATATAACCTCTAAACCCTGAATTTTCATGGTCAACAGTATCAAATGCCTTAACTTTGTTTATGAAAATCGAATCGGTAATTCCTTTACAACCAATACACTGACAAACAGGCGAAAAAAACTTAAGAAGCGCATTGTTTCGAAGAAAAACTATTTACTTTTTTCGAGGAAGGATATGACTGAGACTCAAAAACTGTTGACAACACAGGCAATTTTAACGTATTAAGGCAAGACACCATCTAATATGCTTTTATTAAACATGTGTGCTAGGAACGAAAGTCAATTTTAGTGACGTTATAGATTAAAAAATAACGTTTTAACTTTGTTAGTTTCCAACTTGAAAGATTTGTAAGAACAATGTTTGGAAGAATAATATAAACCTGCATCGCCTAAGATGTTTATGGCTATAATGGTAAGAAAAACTCGTTCATTTCCATACTTCAAGCATATTAAAAGAGATGGTGGATAAGAGGGTAACCCTTTCTTTGAGAGTTGATTAAAAATACAACATCCCTTTTTGAAATATGATGGGTCAAGGTCAGGGCTAAATGGTGGATGTTACTTCAATTCCCAATCAAGCTCCAATAACTTTTGGCGAGTGATTAAAGATGTATGTGGACTAGCTTTGTCGATGGACCAGTTGTTAACAGTACACATCCGAATTGATCGTTTGATAACTCGGAAGCAGCACAAAATGCACCACACCTTTCCAATTCCACCAAATTGAGAGCAAAATTTACTTTAAATGGATAACAGCTTCCGAGATGAATTGTGCTAGCTCATCAATTCTGGACCAAGTCCGTCTAGATCATCTCATCTGGTCGACCTTATGGTAGTTCATCTTTCAGTGAAAAATCGGGGTAACGAAATTCGTCAAACCAATTCTTGCACTGTCTGTCCTTTAAGTACGTTCGTGAACCCTTTTTTTGTTAAAGAAAAATTAGTTTTATATCTGAACTTTGAAAGTTTGGAAGATTGTAATCCTAAACACCCTGCTGTCAGTGTCATTTACACACAATCTACACAAACCACTATTTTGAAAACTTGAATTATTAATAAAACCGATACTATAACCACTACAACAAAGCCACCCAAAAGTCAAAGTACTATCGCTGGTCGACCAATCTAGTGGTAGTGCCATTAACTTGATCGCAATGGCAAATGGTGACTGGACCTGATTCGAAAAACTAGGCAAGCGCTCTACAAACTTCGCCACCCATCTGTATTAACAAAGAGAGTTTATCGTCGCGTTTTTTGTGACAGACAAAGAAAAAAAAATTATATATTATATTTCTCTTTAAAAAAATAATAATTAAAATTATTATTCTCTTTAAAAAAAAAGCAAAAAACACTGCAGGTTAACATCGTTTTCCGCCGGTTCGATTTGCGCCGATTCACAATAATATAGTTTTTGCTGTACGTTTAAGAAAAACAACGCAACATCGAAAATCTAACGTAGCCCAGTGAAAATAAGTTCTAATTCAGCAGAGGCGCAACTTCAAAAAAACGCAAAACGAAACGACGCAAACTTGATGAAGATCCGATGAAGACTCATCGACACTATAACAGACTCATTTTGGAAGTACTTTTCTTGGAGCCCAATGTTTGACGAAAAATGAGACAGCAGCAGCACCTTCGAAAGCATCTATTTAAAAAATTCAAAAAACTAGGCAAAAAAAACTCCAATCGATTGATTTTCTCATATTTTGTTTTTGTGCATGTTACGACGCCCTGAAACGCAGATGCATCTTTCCAGCACACGTTCCATACGTTAAATACCCAGATACTTACATGCATTCCCATCTCTTAAAACATTCACTGTGATTTGCATTCTCCTCCAGTGTGTTGGCTGCTATTATCTCGGCCGCGTAGTTTTTCATGTAAAGAATAGATTCGTATCTCCTCGAGCCATGTCGATTGATTTTCAGTCCAAGAGAAGGCCTTTCTTCGCACACCATTCACTGCATAAACGTCCCTACAACTTACGCTCCATAACTGTAAAGTCCATAGTGTTGCACAGTCGTAAATATATGCGCACAATGTTAATGCGTCCATTAGCCGCACGCCTCGAAAATGGCCTACACACGTCAAGACGCCATCGCCTGCGCATTCCATATCATGTGTGGTAAGTATCTTAAACCAATTGTTGGACGTCCAAACCAACGGCTGATCGGAACAACATTCAAAACAACTCCTATAGGCATCCATGAGATTCGCGCGCATTGTATTACCATCATCCACCTCATGTTTACCAATCTTTTGCAGCACTGTTATGGTCATAACTTTTAATAATTTAATTACGACAAATGCGAGGAACTGGGCTGTGCAACGTAAATTATTTTACTGCTTACACGCTACACTATAAAAACGCGTCCGTCAGCCTTAACCGAGAGATTATGTGCGAAAATTGTGAATACCTCTCTGAGTGCAACTTTGAAAATGCTAAACGACTTGACGCCAGGTGAGGGACAGCGTTTTATATTAATCGCGTCAATTAATTCAGACTCGTCGATGGTCAATGGTCATGTTGTCGGGTCCGCCGCTGGATCCGTTGTGGATAATTTAAGATATCTTCCCGTCGCGTCGTCATCGTGGCGTGGGGACCTCACGCTTTTCCGGATTTTAATGTTAATCGAGGAGAATTACGAAATGGTTCCTAATTTTATGGGGCTTTTGTGATTAATTGGGAATTGAATGAGGATCGTAAAAACAAAAAAGCAAAAGCCTGAAATTGATTTTACTGCTTGTTTATGTTCATTGTGACTTTTTATATAAATAAGATGGACAAATAAACACTAACTGCGTGTCGTGCAGCTCATGTAATTTGGTGCGAAGATTTAAAAATCATTAGTTACTCGTATTTCATTATAGAAGCAGGACGGCCCATTTATCACCCTTTATACAGATCTTCACCGAGACAAGCCTTGAAAAAGTCTAAGCCTTTAGCAGGACGCCACCTATCGGACTAAGTACTGCAACCATCTGAATTATCTATCCGCAAGATTTGATTGTCACGTGAACGGGTGTGTTTGGATGGAGCACAAAAATGTGTTTCAGTAAGTATATTTTTTTTATATGCTCGCTTTTCAAGAGGATATTAAAACTCCTATAATGCGTGTAGCACAGAGCGAGTGGAAGAATTAGCAGAAGAATGAAAAATTATGTAGTGGTTTGAGAAACTCAGGTGTATTTCGTTTCAATTCACTAACGTGCGTAGAGCCCAAAACGGGACGGAGGATTATGATATCTACCTATCAGCTTTCACCTTATTCGCCGAATTTGATTCGACATTAGTTTGATATATGAACTTTGAAAGTTTGGTAGATTGTTAGCTAAAAACCCCGCAATAAGTGTTATGCCTTCACAGCAGAGCTATTTACACACAATCTACACAAACCACTATTTTGAAAGCATGAATTAGGAATCAAGCCAATACAACAACCACTACAACAAAGCCATTCAATGGTTAGACTAGAATCTGGTAGTAGCTGGTTGATCAATACAGTGATAGTGCCTTTTACTTTATCGCAACCGTAAATGGTGACTTGACCAAATTCGAAAAACTAGACCACTTTACGAATCGAACCTGGGACCTATCAATTGAAAGGCACGCGATCTACCAACTTCGTCACCCAGCTGTTTTAAACGCCTGCCAGATGAGTTCCGGCACCTCCTGAGATGGAATAGATCCGGTCTGGCGCTACGGATAGAAGATTCTTAGATATATTGCCTCTTAGAGGGATGATTTAACTCAGTGCATGGTCAGCCTCTAGCTTTCGATAGTCGCTGTTTTGGGAGGCTTTCCTCAAATGCATATCCGACCATGAATTACCCGGCTATCACACGCATACAGCACTATTTGAAAAATCTTGTTTAAACTATTTGTTTAAAGTTTATTACTTAATGTCAATAAGGTGCCAAGAAAGATGGTTCTGCATTTTTAAGCTACTCTTTTTTATTTACGATCGAGAGGTATTAAATGGTGCAATTGGGTTTTTGTGTTCCGAAATGAGAACACACCATAATTAGAACTCTGCGTTAATATTGGTAACTCTGGTAGCTTTTGACACAATAAAAATCATTTTTGACATCTGTCACTCAGAAAAGAAAAATCTTGTAAGACAAACGTGTTTTAATTTCGTGGCTCCTTTTTTTGGTTTCTTTTTGGGTTATCTTTAAACATTTTGGTCCTTACGAAGCCGGATTCAATCCATAAAAATCAGCGTCATCAAACAGCGTCATCATGAAAACCTTAATCGATTTGCAAGAGGAAGCAAAAAGATTAATGCAACGGAGCTTTATAAACTTGAAGAAAAAAGGTCTACAAAGTTCCAGAGGGCAAATCCAGGCGCGCATGGAGCTACTGGAAAAAAGGATGACAGAAATAGTGGAGCGGCATAAAGAAATCTTGTCACTAAGTTCCAAGGCAGGAGACATTTCCGAGTTTGCGTATTTTAAATGTAATTTTTTGCAGGAAGTGGAAGAAGTCTTCATAGATGAAAAGGCAAAGTTCTTGGATGCTCTACTTCCACTCCAGCCGCCAGAAAAATCAAGTCAGCCTTGCATAGACACGAATCAAACATCGTTTGTAGAAGTCCGCACCGGATCTAACCGAAAATTACCCCCTATTGAAGTGCCGAAGTTCTCGGGGAAGTATTCCGAATGGTCATCGTTCAAAGATCTCTTTACCTCTATTATCATCAACGATGCGGCTCTATCGAATGTGGAACGACTACAATATCTGAAATTAAGTCTCAGTGGTGACGCTGCCAACCTCGTTAAAGGCATTCCCATCACAGCAGAAAATTACGACCGAGCATGGAACAAATTGATGTCGCTCTACGACAACAAAAGGGTGCTTATTCATGAATGTTTGAACGAGTTTTTTCAACTGTCTCAAATGACGACGGAGTCCCACATCGCACTCAAGCAGCTGAGGGATGGAACTACGGAGGCCATGGAGACACTTCAAATCCTGCAAAGACCAATGGACGGAGTAGAAGATTTCTTGGTGTATATAACCGTGCAGAAGTTTGATTCATCAACACGTCGAGACTGGGAGTTATCGCTGGATGCCAGTTCGGATCCTATTACCTGGAAGCAGCTGTATGACTTCATGAATGCAAGAATTCAAGCGTTAGAGCGTTCCGAGATGTGCTGCCCACCATCAGATTCATTGCAAAAGCCGAAAATTCAATTTAATAGGAAACACCAGCAGAAAATTACTAGTCACGTCACGACAAACAATAAATACGTATGCTCATGTTGTCAAGGAGACCACTATATCGCAGTTTGTGAAAAATATCGTAATTTACCTCTTGATAAACGTTCTGATCTCGTTTCAGCTAAACAACTGTGTCTTAATTGCTTGGGTCCTCATTTCAGGCGAGAGTGTCGATCAAAAAAGAGATGTACCACTTGCAACGGTCGACACCATACGCTCTTGCACAAAGTACAAGGAGATGCAAGTGTTTCTTCGCCATTTTCGCCTCAGCAGAGTAGTGATCTGATGCCTTCCACAAACTCTACTCACGGTGCGAGGGTTTCAGTGCACACAGTTAATGCAATTTCTCATCAACCCACTCACATGCTACTTGCTACTGCCAACGTGTTTGCCTCATCAGATCATCAACGCTCTGCTTCAGTCCGGGCTCTCATCGATCCATGCTCAGAGGCTTCATTCATTGCAGAATCATTGGCCCAACGCTTGCAATTGTGTCGAAAATCAGCGTTTGTACCTGTGTCAGGTGTGGGAGGTACCGCTTGTCAAACTGTACGGACTCAAGCCATAGTTTTTGTCTCACCGCACTTCTCGACTCAAAAGAATTGGAAACTTAATGTACTCGTTTTGCCGAAACTCACCGAGTATGTGCCATCACATCAGTTCGTTACAACAGATTTGTCTTTCATGGACGGACTCCAGCTTGCAGATCCAAATCCTGGCTCTCGGCAACCTATAGAGCTGATAATAGGCGCTGATGCTTTTACTCAAATCATCGACGCGGGGTTGCGTAAGTCTCAAGATGAAAAACTTGTTGCCCAGGCCTCGGGATTGGGATGGATCTTAACTGGATCCTGTCCTTCAACATTTGGACAGCCTAAAGTTCCTGACAGACAGCCAATTCTCAACAGCATGCAATGTATAGTGGACCAAGCTTTCTCGGCGCAGTTAGAACGTTTTTGGAAACAGGAAGAGGTACCTACATGGGCTTCTATGCTAACCGCGGACGAGGCTAAGGCTGAGGAGCATTTTTCTTCAACACACAAACGAGACGAAGATGGGCGTTACATTTTAAGGTTACCGTTTAGTAAAAGCACTCAAACCTTGGGAGACTCTAGGCAATCTGCTCTTGGCATGCTTCATAGAATGGAAAATCGTTTCAAGTCTCACCCGGAGTTTCAAAAGGCATATGTATCTTTCATGGCCGAGTATGAAGAGTTGGGACATATGAAGAAAGCGGAACCGCAAAACAGTCATTCGCATCAGACCTTCTTCTTGCCACATCATGGAGTATTTAAGACCAGTGATGAGAAGTCGAAGCTACGTGTAGTGTTCAATGGATCAATAAAACTCCGAGAAGGTCATCCTGTCAACGACTTTCTTCACATTGGTCCAAAGCTACAAACTGATATATTTGACATCCTCCTTCGTTGGCGCATGCATCGATATGTCTTTACTGCCGACATTCAAAAAATGTTCAGACAGATAAAAATCGATCTAGCTGATCAGTCTTATCAACGAATTTTATGGCGGACTTCTGAAGATCAAGAAGTTTTTGAGTACGACCTTACAACAGTTACATACGGCCTTGCTAGCTCCCCGTATCAGGCTGTAAGAACCTTACATCAACTCTCAATGGACGAAAGTAGCAGTTTTCCTCGCGCCGCAAAGCTTTTGAGGGAAAATACATACGTCGATGATATATTTGCTGGAGCGGATACACCTTTACATGCTTGTGAGCTTAAGGCGGAACTGATTGAGCTGCTCAAAGCGGGAGGCTTTCCTCTAGGTAAGTGGTCTGCTAATGATCCTCTTTTATTACATGGCTTACAGCAGGACCAGCTGGCTCCCCTTAATCATCGTACATGGCAACAATTTCAAGAGGTCCAAACACTCGGCATATCGTGGCAGCCAACACATGATGTATTCCATTTTCGATTTTCTCCTTTAACCAACGGTGGAGCGGTAACAAAGAGGAAATGTCTGTCCTTAATTGCTAGCTTCTACGATCCCATGGGTTGGATTGCTCCAGTAACAATAGGATTCAAGATCTTTATGCAATCCCTCTGGCACAGTGGCCTGATGTGGGACGATCAACTAAACAGGCAGCTGTTGGACACGTGGAAAAGTTTGCTGGAACGGCTCAAAGACTTACATACCTTCTCTGTGCCACGCTGGACAGGGTCATCAAAAGGGAACCGTCTTCTAGAGCTTCACTGTTACTCAGATGCCTCGGAACGAGCGTATGCAGGTTGCGTATACCTTAGAACTGTAAACGAACGTGGTTCAGTTCAAGTTATGTTATTAGCGTCGAAATCAAAAGTGGCTCCGTTAAAGATTGTGTCGCTTCCTCGGCTGGAGTTATGTGGAGCGGTATTGGTGGTACGACTCGTCAAACGAATTCAAGAAAAACTGGAGCTTGAGACCGCCGCTTGTCATCTTTGGACAGATTCAACAATAGCCTTGTCGTGGATTCGGAAACACCCTTCAACATGGAAAACTTACGTCGCCAATAGAGTATCTGAAATCCAAGTAAGTCTTCCTAACGCATTTTGGCATCACATTTCAGGTGAAAGTAATCCATCCGATCTGGCTACTCGAGGATTATCATCATTTGTTTTGGCCGAATCATCATTGTGGCTCCACGGACCATCACATCTAACAAGTTCATCATCTCCGTGGCCACATTCAACCAGCTTCGAAGGCCCGCAAACTTGTCCAGAAGCCCGTACAACCATTTGTCAAGTCGCGGCAACTCCACCAAAAGCGTTTGATCTCCTCAATCGGTATAGTTCGCTGCAGAAACTTTTAAGGGTCACTTCGCGCTGCCAACTATTCATACATCGTTTGCGTCATCGACGATCATCTCGAAAGGAATTTATGGCATCTTTTTCTGTCAGTGAGCTAACGCCAATCCAACTGAATGAAGCCTTGCGTTTTTGGATTTCATATGCTCAGAATTTTCATTTTTCCGAGGACCTGCATTTTTTGGTTAATAAAAAACAACTTCCATCAAGGAGTCAGCTCAGGCGTCTTAATCCCATTGTGGACGAACATGGGATATTGCGCGTTGGAGGTCGCCTAAGGCACGCTTTACTTCATCCGGACGAGATGAATCCTATGATCCTTCCACGCAAGTCATATCTCACGACGTTACTTATTTGGGATGCTCACCAAAGGACTTTGCACGGCGGTACGCAATTAACTTTAAATCACTTACGGAGAAAGTTTTGGGTTCTAGGAGGTCGACAAATTGTAAAGTCCCATATCTTCAAGTGCATGCGATGTTGGCGACAGCGAGCTCCAGCAACTACTCAGCTCATGGGAGATCTGCCGTCACGACGAGTTCAGAGATGTCGACCATTTCTGCACTCAGGAATTGATTTCGCAGGTCCCATTAATCTTAGACTTTCGAAAGGGCGTGGTACTAAATCTTACAAGGGATATATTGCAGTTTTCGTTTGCCTCGCCACACGGGCAGTCCATTTGGATGTTGCATCAGGATACTCCGCTGAAGATTTTCTGCAAGTATATAGACGTTTTGTGGCACGACGTGGCATATGTGCCAGTCTTTCAAGTGACTGCGGAACAAATTTTGTGGGTGCAAATAAGGAACTGCGAAATCTTTTCGACCAAGCACGTACTGAGAGCAAGGACATCGCACATCTTTTAGCCAATGACGGAACCGAGTGGCGTTTCAACCCGCCGTCCGCTCCTCATTTTGGAGGGATTTGGGAGGCTGCGGTTAAGTCCGTTAAGATGCATCTGAAAAGAATCATTGGGGAAACACTGCTTACATTCGAGGAGATGTATACTCTTTTAAGTCAGATCGAGGCGTGCCTCAATTCCAGGCCTCTGCAGCCCCTCTCGGACGACCCATCGGATATCTCAGCTCTCACTCCGGCGCACTTTCTTATCGGAACATCAACCCTGACCATACCGGAACCATCACTATTGGACGTTAATATTAATCGAATGTCCCGCTGGCGATTGTTAAGACAAATGTATGAACACTTCTGGAGAAGATGGTCTTCGGAATATCTTCCAGAACTGCAGCAGCGTCGGAAATGGTACAGTCCACATCGTTCAGTTAAAGTTGGGGATCTCTGCTTGGTCCGCTCTAATCTTTATCCGCCTTGCAAATGGCCTTTAGCTCGTATCATCGACGTGAAACCTGGAGCCGATGGACTGGTTCGTGTGGTGCATCTTCAAACAGCGACGTCAACTCTTGTCCGACCGGTGACAAAAATCAGCGTGCTGCCTCAGGAAGAAGAACTTTGTTCGCCAGAATTTGGCGAAGGCGGGCGGGATGTTCCGAAATGAGAACACACCATAATTAGAACTCTGCGTTAATATTGGTAACTCTGGTAGCTTTTGACACAATAAAAATCATTTTTGACATCTGTCACTCAGAAAAGAAAAATCTTGTAAGACAAACGTGTTTTAATTTCGTGGCTCCTTTTTTTGGTTTCTTTTTGGGTTATCTTTAAACATTTTGGAAACTCGTAAAATGCTTAAACAGAGCGTTTATTTTTAGCTTTCTTGAAACACTATCTATTAAATCAGTTCTTTATTGGGCCTCCTTTTGCTTTAAATACCGCTGAACACCTTCGATCCACTGACTCGGATTCGTTTTTCAAAGTGGATCAAGGTGCAGATTAGTAAGTTTGTTTTCGCAATATTTTCTTCAAAGAACACAAAGAAAAAAGTTACAAAAATAGCTTTTAGTTATAAAATTTGTAACTTATTTTAGTGTTTAATAACTAATCAAGCAAAAATTAAAATTCATGGTCACTATTTTGACTGCGTGGCAAGGAGCAACGTCTTTTTGAAAAATAAACCTGCAAACCGTTCTATCTTTTCTATCCCCAGACAAGCATCCAATCAAACATTCAGTTTTATGGGGCATCCGTGAGAGGCATTCAGAGATTAGTTTTTTCTATGGTTCATTCCGCACAAGAATTCGAAATTCTCTCATCACCAACATGCAGCTTCAACTTCGATTCGTCGGGAAAGATAACGAAATCGTCGGTGGGGGGTTTTTTTTTTTTTTGAAAAGGTGTTGATGAATGCAGTAATCATTGACTCCAAAAGAATGGTGATTTAATTCTTTTTAGTCCGCAGTCATTTTTGAATTCGATAACGTCGATGCAATTTGTTTTTGTTTCTTTTCTGAAAATTCACACTTTTCTATCACATGACTTTAATTTTCGTGACCCGTCTAATCGGGTCAAATCGCACAATCTCAGTGGCCAGTTCACATTACCTCCACGTGAGATGAACACCGATCGTTCAGAATTTTCGATGTCTCGTGAGCTGTGTGACACTTAGCGCCATCCTGTTGAAACTACATGTCGTTGGTATGCATATGATCTGATTCAGATTACCAGAAATTGGTAATCATGGACCAATAGTGCACGCCGTTAACTCAGAGAAATGTGCACCGATGACGCCGCCAACCCAAAATCCAATCCAAACAGTGACTTTTCCGGGATGCATTAGACGCTGTTGGACTTCACGTGGAATGGTTTCGTTCCAAATTCAAAAATTTTGTTTGTTGTTGACCCATTCATCCAGCAATGGACCTCATCACTGAAGATGATTTTTCGATGAAAGAAAGGTTCAATTACCAATTGCTCCTGAGCGCATTCAGCGAACATATTTCGATGGCTATGGTCGTTTACCTCTAGGCCCTGGCGTTTTCAGGGCGCTCTGATTTGTTGAACGCTTATTTGTCATTCGATTAGCAATCATATGTTAAGCTGTCAAAATAATAAAGTTGACTATAAATTCACCCGAGCGCTTTTCAGGGAAATAACAATATTAATAAAAAATGGATAAAGCTACTATTGTAAAAGAAGCATTTAATTTATTCTTCGACGAAAGTGAAGATGAAGAACGTGTACAAATAGTCTGGTGAAAATACGAAAAATAGGAACTATGCGGAAGAGGTTGTGTTAAGGTTTTTGGATAAAACATTTAAACAACATTTTCGTATCCATCCGGTCGTTTTTGAGACGTTATGTTTTGACATATATGCTATTGCAGAACATAAATATGGACCTGGTAGAAATCCTACGCTGCTAGAGAAACAGTTCATGATAAATTTGTACTATCTACAAAACCCAGAATGTATGAGGTATGTAAATAAATTATGTTTTATGTGCCTACGTAACAGCTTCCGTGTCCTAAATCAATTGCAGACAGATTTGGTGTGTCCATTGCTAATGTTTGCAGAATTGTATTCGAAAACCCAATTGTATCCATAAAATATATGAGATGGCCCACGGCAGCAGAAGCTGACAGAACGTCCGCGCATTACTTAAGGAAAACCAGCTTTCGAAGTATAGACATAGTTAAATAGTTTATAATCACCTTCATCTGTGACATATAGTATATTAATTCCAGGAATTATTGGTTCAATTGATGATACACATATACCAATACGAGCCCCGATTATTTCGCATAACTCCGTTCTACTTCAAGGTGTATCCAATCAAGATGGAATTTTTGCACTGCTATGTGGGTGAGGCAAGATCTATTCACGATCCAGCCTTGTAAAAATTCGAAATTTGATTTTTATTATTATTATTTATTAAAAAGCAATTCTAAATTCAAAGCTCTGATATGTCTGAGTTCAAAAAGACTTTTTTTTTGACAACTCCGGCTTTGCTCTGAACGAAAAAAGAAACGCCAATTGGCACGAGTTGTTGAACGCTTTATCCATTCATGATGGTTTGGCGAAATACACTGAATAAATGATAGTCCATTTGACAGATGTGGCTTCAGTAGAATGGCTGCTATCAACTGTGAAAGTTCGGAAGTCACTTTTGGAAGACCCGGTATATCGTTGAAAAGACATCCTTTAATGCGCACGCCCTGAAGCGTCAGCCCTGACAAAACTTTAAGAAGAATTCTCCGGCGTACGAAGAATACTTCGCGCAAAAAAGAAGTCAAGGCGTTCAACAATTGCTTAGCTGATGAATATTCTGATACATTTCAAAACAAGATCTCAAGATCTATGAGCACTCAAACACTCGAATACGATCAGCTAATTTTTTAACCGATTTAAGGAGAACATTTTCCCTGCGTCTGACGGTACTTATGCGTTTGAATAAAGTTCTCTGACAGATACAACGATTATTTAACTTTATGGATCAATGCGTCATTTCCCACTCGGCTACAAAATCTTCATGAACGCAAATATAAAAGAGGTTTTTATTCATTAGTACAGATCTCTTAAAAGGCAGTTGCATTGCAAGATAGTCTCTGTTGTCCTGCATGCCATTCAGTGCACAACGAGAGAACACCTTCATTGGTATGACGTTTTCTCGACCAAAAATTGTAACCCATTTTTCGGTGCCTAGTTTACATTCAAAATGATAAATGTTCAACGAGAAACACAACACTACCCGGCTCAAAGAGTCGGGATTCTCCTTTTTTAGATCCGCATGGAATATGATTTACATGTTTCAATAAATTTCATTCTGTCCACCTAGTTTGGGTCCCACTACCACCGATTAGCAG
Organism: Orthonevra nobilis; assembly: GCA_963555765.1. Classification (NCBI taxonomy): domain Eukaryota; kingdom Metazoa; phylum Arthropoda; class Insecta; order Diptera; family Syrphidae; genus Orthonevra; species Orthonevra nobilis. Next base: position 12,730,184 of record OY743225.1, read on the forward strand.
CACGAGCCGTGCACATTGTCACCATTTTCGCCTGGCCTGCGGCAAGCAATTCTCCACTAAAGAAAACCTTGACATCGTCTTCTTGAATGTATCTCGATATAGGGCAAACGGTTGCGTCTATGATTTACGGTACCGCGAGTTACTTTAACATAATTCGTGCACAGAAACACACCAACTCTGACACCATATACGAGTACATACCTTGTTGTAATCCTTTATTTGTTTTTGTTTATTTTTTTTTATTCTCTTTCGGAGTCCTCAGAATCGAGATCTTGATCTTAACCAGTATGGGGATAAAGTGGAAGAACCCCTCCCCGATTAACCAACAACTTTGCAGCGGGGTTTCTTAACTCTTGTTACTGGCAAGAGAGGATGCGTACCGTTGGAGGTGGACTATTATTATGCAAGTGGTAACGGTGGCCCAACTAGCGCGACTTGTGACTACGCCAAACAACGTCATATGGGAATCAAGAAGGAAATCACGCCTTAGAAAATTCCTATATTCGGCTGGACGCTGACGACGAAGGCGACGCAAGAAGGAGAAATGCCTGGACTCACGTTTGTGGCACTTTTGGCCAGGATGAGTGACCTGGAGATAATGAATAGGAGACAAGCGGACAAGCAGACCCGTTTTAACAACTAATTGCTCGTGATCCATTAACTTGGCACCATGGATGATAATCAGATGGATTTAGCCGAGTCTGCGTCAAGATCAGATATCCATCGGAGCAACAGCAAAGAGTGTTACACAACAAGCGTTGTAATGACACTACGGATCGTGAGATACGCTGGAAGATTACCAATGGACAAGGACAAGGGTCAAGCAGCGCTATTATGAAACAAACATTTTTGCGAAAATTTACTCATTCAGTAGGCGTACAGATACTTTCCGTGGGAATTAAATTAGCGCCATCAGCAGCAGTTCTTGTTGCAATCGAATAAGTTATAAGCCATAAATTTTTGTGGGAGAAGAATTCTTGGAGAATTTGACCCCGTGACGGGAATGTGAACCAGCACCAGAGAGAATTTCGGTTTTGACTCTAGCGAGAACAGTAACCTTCAATTAAATGATAATTTTCTTTGCCTCTCCGCAGCGTTGAAAGCCATTTGGTTTTTTTTTTGGACAATCATCTGGTCAGCCACCTGGGGAATTATAGTCTCAAACGTTTAGCGGTAATGGACTTGGCTACTGTCTGCGCGTTTGAGTAGATAATTTGCGTAATTTACTTTCGAAGATTGAAAGGTAAATCAGCCTTGAAATCGAAACTTTTGACTGATTTCGTGCATTCTTCGTTTGGGATGAGGCGCTGATTTGATTCGGGATGCGCATACTTCTTTTGAAGAGACAATGGGCGAACTGTAGTTTGGTAGGCACCCTCCTAGCAAAGCCCTTCAGTTTTAAGTAGAACACTCCCAAATTTCGGCTTTCAACACCGACCCATTTTGAAAAGTAACAGCGAAGGAGTTTGTGTGCATTGACTTGGACCCGTCTGTGAAGATTGGCCTCCAACCTGTGGATTTATGTTCGTTCATAGTTTCGAGAAAAAGTGAGTGGTATAAATATGACTATCAGTTTGGCTGAGGCCTTCATCGTTTTTGACCTGATAATTGAGGAGATATTTTTGTCGATTGTGGAATTGTAGGAGAAGGAGAATTTAGCGAGGTGTTTTGTAAAACTTTCTGCTTGACGTTCTTCTGAATAAGGAAGTCCAGATTGTGCCATAATATTTTTAATGCTAAACGTGCGGTATGCATTAATGCAGGGCATAAATGATAAATTGTCGTTGACGAACTTGATATTTAACAAGCGGCACAATTAAACTAAATGAACGGTTTGATTGTGAGAAGCTATGTTTTTCATATACTATATCTAAGTACTAAGGTTATTTACTGGTTATGATTTTGTGTAGATACTTGAGAGTGCAGTAGTCAAGGTACTTGTCGAAACATGATCATATTGTTTTAAGGCTTAGACGTGGCGGGAAATATTATTAAAGGCAACATTAAGCTTGCGCGTAGTGAGAACATTATGGCAGCAACAAATTTCGCAGCCATATGTTATCAATGGAATGAGCAAAGACCTGACAAGCAAAAGCCTTGTGTTAACTGGAGTGAAGCTTTGAGTTGGAGAGAGGTTCCTGAGGCAGCCATAAATTTTCCCGATGATAGAACGCATATGGTCATCCCAACGCAAACTCGTGTTGAACCAAACTCCAAGGTCTTTAGCTTTATCCAGAAACTCAATGGGAGCATTACCAAGGTAGATTGTGGGGAAGCTGCTTGAATTAATACCATTTCTATTTATGACTAAACATTTCGTTTTTTCCGGGTTAAGCCGTAAGCAGTTTTCCTGAGCCCAGCTAAAAATCTATTGTAGGTATTCGTTTCATTTGACTGCTGCATCTTCAATTTGTTCAAGGGAAAAACTTAAGTACACTTGAACATCGTCCGCAAACATGTGAAACTTGGAATACTTTATTACCTTTGGTAGATCATTTATAAAAATTGCAAAGAGCAAGGGACCCAAAATGGATCCTTGAGGAACACCTGCTGAAGTTTCAATAAATTCAGAGATAATGTTATTAGATAAGACTGCTTGTTTTATTCCAGACAGGTACGAATAAATAAAGTTTGCAGCTGATAAGGAGAAATTGTACAAAGTTGAAAGCTTAGAGACAAGGAGCTTATGATTACCCGTATCGAAGGCAGATCGTACGTCATCAACTACTTTAAGCAATGCCGAAGTGCAGCTGTGGTATAGTCTGAAGCCAGATTGATGAACGTTTAGCAGGTTTTCGCTCGGTTGTGGATAGACTTTTCCAACACCTTTGATAGATAAGGCAAGATAGCAATAAGTCTGAAATTAGCAGGTGAGGTAATTGTTGCTTTCTTTTTGAGAACTGGAATGATCTTTGGGACTTTCCAGACACACGGAAAAGCAGATGTCATTATGATGTTATAAAATACGTAAGTATTGACTGGCAGAAGGTATGGCAAGATTATTTTTATTAAAAAAGGATAAACTCCATCAATACCGACAGCTTTTGATTTTATTTTTAATACTGCGTTAACAACATCAGTTTGTTCGATCCTGCAAAATTCAAATTTGTAACACTTAAAAGTGTTGGAGTGGTGCCGCTGATGTTGTGTGTATCTCAGCGAATTTTTCATTTAGCTGGTTGGGATTGACTTCGTCCATCTTATGCTTATTTTGTTTGCCTACACCTAAATAGTTCCCGCAATTTTTTCCATAGCATTTTGGTTGGAAGCCTATGTTCATAGTGCCTTCCATAGTATGCTCATTTTGCTTCATTAATTTTTTCGTTAACAGAGTTTCGTAAACTCCGAAAAGCTTCATAGAACACCGGGAGCTTAAACCGTTTCCAATCTTTGTAGGCCATGTCACGATTATTCCTTAGTACACGGATTTCTGGAGTAAACCATGTTATAAAGTTTCATTAAGTTACTTTGGTTTTAAGTTAAACATGTCTATTGAAGAGCTGAACTATTATATCTTGATGTTGTTCAACTTTTGCATTGACCGACGTTTCACAATATACAGAGTGCCAGTTGAGGTTTTGAAGATCCTGCTCAAGTAGCTCCATATTTATGTTCCATATTTATTTGTGAGTTTGAATGTAGCAAAGATAAGGTCATACTTAGAAAAAACAGGTGCGGATGCCTGATTGTAGTAAACCACCTCAATATCATTTGCAAAAATAAATCTAAAAGCGTGCTGGAAGAACTCGTAAAGTGGGTTGGAATATTCGACTTGATAAGATCCAAACTAAATGCTTGCATTGTTTCCACAAATGATCGTGATCTATCACGATTCAAAATATTACAATTAAGATCCCCACAGACGATGGTTTTTAAATATAATGATCAATAGTTTTCAAGTGGTGATAAGTCAATGTTATTAAACGGTCCGTAAGCAACCCCAAAAAGACATTTTTTCTTTTCAATTTCAATAAAGCAATACTCAAGGGGACTATTTGGAGGCGATTCTAATAGGAGATCTCCTTTGAGGTTCTCACGAACGTAAATGGCTACACCGCCACAGATTTTATTTTTCCTTTCGGCTCGAAAAATATCGTAGCGACTCATCTTATAAAGCTCATTACTTATGTCGGGGTCAAACCATGTCTCGGATACACACACAGCATCGACATCTAAACTTGTCAATTTTTCCATACAGACTTAATGCATTGATGTGGCACACTCTTAGAACTTTTCGCTGTTTGTAAAATATGTTAATAAGTATACGCAAGTTATCATTCGAGCCACGACCTCTGAGCAAATTTTCAGCGATATCACTCATGGATGTTGGGCTATACAAACTAAAAACCTCTCTTCCACTTCAAGACCCAAACATCGAATTGAAAAAAAGACTCGCGCGGCTGGCAGGAATTAAAAAGGACAAATACCAAAAAGGAGCTTGAAGAAAGGTGATAAGTCTTTCTGGAATATTGCAAGAGAAATAAGGAAAAAGGTTGGGAATACCATGTTGCTATCAAACTCTGACTGAAGACTGACGCTCTAGCTGATGAATTTTTCGAAAACCACTTAATTGCTAACAGTATTACCTCTGTTAACCATATTCTAGATTCTGTAGGGCATTCCATGACTTTATTAAATTCATCTCTGCCAATGGATGATATCAAAACTGTTTCTCTTAGTGAACTAGAAAGGGCTCTGTCAGATTTAAAAAATCGCAAAGCTCCAGGCTTCGACGGGGTGAGAAATGTTTGCCTAAAGAATCTTCCCACTCAGTCGTGCAACTTTTTCTGACTGCTGTGATTTGTCCATAGTTTTTCCAATTTTTGAGTACCTCCTGGAGCGAAAAGGGTTCTCTCAGCCGTGTTGTCTTAGTTTTAGGATACAATCGTATCAATCGACAAGCATGTGATGGCAACAGCCATTACCATTTGCTTATTTAATGAGCCAAAACTCGCTTCCGGATTCTGAAACGCTTGCACATTTGTACACAAATTGTTGGAAAGATTATGCGTCCCCGAGAATTTAAAAACGGCCAAAACAGAGACACCAATTCACATCGTTAATTCACCTGCCGTTAGTCAATTGTGAAATTAATTAAAGCCGAATTGCTAAGAATACCGTTTTAACTTTCTCGCCACAATTGTAGAAACTAATTAAAAGGTGATCTTAACGACTTATAGGCTCACCGAAATTCCCAAGTAGATATGCCTATGTTGCGCGCAACTAATTGCCAGCCGCTTCGGTGTCTAATTACGCGGATTATATGACCAGTCGCACGCGGTATTAGCCTCTTAATTTGCATACAAACTTGAATCCCTGGCGAGGCTATGGCATCCGAAGTATTCCACAAATTTGACAATAAGTCGTTGCCCCCAACCATGGCTTCAGATACCAGATCCTCCGAGTGCGCGAGTATAACAATAAAGAACGTCATTTACCGCTGGTTCCCCAAAAGATATCCTCATTTCTTGGCTACTTAAACGTGAAAAGAAATTATTTAACAGCACTCACCGCCACCTTCACCTTCGGCTATATGGGCACACATCCATTTTGGGGCAGCAATCTTTTCACTGGATCGTATTTCTCGCCATTTTGCTGAGCCTTTTCCTGCTTCAAAATTGCAAACATTCCAAGTAGTTACCACAACTGAGGGAACCTTCAAAAAGACAAGATTCCTCCTTTGGGAAATATATTTATTTTAAGTCCCCTTGGCGCGTCCCTTCGCCAGTAATCAATGACATCACAACCACGACACTCTGGATAAGCGAAAACAAGAAACTTCAACTTGAGTCTTCAGTCAGGGTTTATCGTTTTTTGTTTTTTTTTTTTCGGGGGGTGGGATGGGAAACATGAGTAATCTGTTGTTTAGGATAAGATTCGCGCAACCGCAGGAGAGCGGGTTCATGAATAATTTAGTACATTTGTACTCGAAGTACCGTTCCGGTGAGGATCAGATAAGAGGATGTCCGCCCGAGTGCGACTGCTTCTCTGTTTGTCTGTGTTAGTTGTGGTCAATAAAGTGCTGTTGTGTGGGTGTTGTGCGCTGTGCCACGAGCACGACTCACTTCGATATTGCTCCGCATTATGTCGCCAACATGGTCAGTCAGTCTTTGGAGGCGCGAGAATCAGAGCCCACAAGACTTGGTTCTTTATCTAGATGGTTAGCTAGGTTTTTTGTTGGAATTTCGTAATATTCCATACGGGATCTATGCTATTATGCACACTTGTATCTTTGTGTACAATTTGGCGACGAGACAATGTGCTTATGATAACAAGGAGTGGGCCTGGGCATGTCCGTTCAATTGCACCGCCAGTTACACGTTTGTGCGTGGACCATTGGGCAGATAGCCATCGGACAGTGACAGTGGGTTGCTGGAAGCCTACAATGCGCAAGTATAACAAATTGAAGTTTGACATTCCTGGCAACTGAATTTCACGGTCCCACGTATTTCATTTTTAATCTTTGGATTGTGTGAGTCTAAAATTCAGTCTTAACTGAAATGCAAAGTGCGCACAGCACAACACTTGTGTGACAAAAATAGGCTTCAGTGGGGTGATAAATAAATGTCGCGGGTGATAAAAATCAATTTCTTGACTTATTCATCGTCCGTCGGAAATGTGGTGTTTCTTTTGGGGAGGGCGGATGTCCGTGGGCGCCGTGGCTTAGTTGGTTAAAGCGCCTGTCTAGTAAACAGGAGATCGTGAGTTCGAATCTCGCCGGGGCCTTCACCAATAAAAGAAGTCGTATTTTTTGTAAAAATCAATATCATATAATTGCAAATCCCAGATGTTTGTTTTTAACAAAAAGCGTGTTCATGTTCTTCAAGGCGGTAGGCCTCTGGTAAAGACCCGTCGGTGATTGTGGTCCCGGCGGCAGTCTTCAACGGGGCTCATTTTTCATTGAAAAGCGTATCGAGAACTATCGTTTAGCGAAAAACTTAGACGTACACACATACTCGTATAGATCATGGCTGCCTGTTTGAGTTTGCTTCCGAGAATACAGAAGTCATCAGTTGTAGATTTTGCTTAGGAAGCCTTGCCCTCAACTGAAATTGAACGAAGTGAAGAGATGACACTGAGCCATTTCTCGGTACTGCTTCTGTCACTTTGCGAGATTTCTATGACAATGAGACTTTTTTAAAGCGCCAGACGAACCACGATATATGTGTTTGAGTAAGAAAATTAATAGGAAAAACCAATAGCAGTTTGGACTCCTAAAAAGCGGAAAGGTTAAGTTGAACACGCACACGGAGTGTTCCATTCCAACGTCCAATATATAATAGGACTACCGGTTGAAAATGTCGTTATTGCAGACAACTTCATATCTATTACTCTGAGGTGAATTTTGACCATGGCAGCTGTCACATCGGAAACTTCATGTCATTGTCTAATTATTTCCGTCTAGGTTATTGGTCATTAGTGAAAACACACAAGTTTTTGTAAAACCGTAAAATGTCTTCACTCGTGCCATCAAAACAATATTTGCGGGAAGTTTTAATATGCTTCTTTCATTTAAAGAAAAAAACAGCCGAAGCGCATCAATTGCTTACCGAAGCTTACCCAGCCTATACTATAGGCTAGCGATGGGCAATACTTTGAATGTTGAATTTATATCTATTTTTCCTCAATAAAGCAAACGAAATTTTCAACAGGTAGTCCTATTAACATAACAATTTTTTTTAAATTTTTAATTTCTCCAAGCCTTATATTTACGATTTAAAAAAAATGTTTTTTGAATTGGGACCTACCTTTTTATTTTTCTTTATATTGTTTTTATAGTGAATAAAATAATATGTGAATGTAATATCAGATTTTTATAGAAAATAAAAGAAATTTTTTTTTGATCTTTCAGGCAGCATCATAATTCTACGTCCATAAAACTTCTGGTTTTTATCAGCGAAAAACTGAACCAGGTACGATTTAACATCATCATTATTATTGAAATTTTTACCATTCCAGGAGTACAAAGCAAAGTTGTTTTAAGCGATTTTCGATGCATTTATTTTATACAAGAAGCTTTTCTGCAATCTCACATGTTGTACTGTGACGATCCGAATCGATTATTGCTTTGATTTGGTCGTCATCAACGACGACCAGAGCGTTTTTCATCTTTGAGTGAAACGTCACCAGATCGAAATTTGGCAAACCAATTTTGACACTGCCGTTATTTTAAGGCTTCGCCACCATAAACAACATATCTTTTTGTGAGCTTGCGATGCTTTTTTTCCTTTCCGGAAATAAAAAAGCAAAATATGACGTTATTGTTCATTTTGATTTTCCAATTTTTGGTTGAAGTACCAACTATCAAATAACAAAATGTGTTTGACATGTCAATTACGTCAGCAAATCTAAAAATCAACTAAAGCCATCTATGAGTGAAATCCGCAATTACTTAGTAGCCAACCCAATACATAAGGGCTTAAGGTGACTCAGGAACGTGCGTAGCAGCAGTAGCAGCAGTCCTTGAAAGTTTCGGAGAGTTATTCGGAGAAGCGCCCTTGCTCAATGTTTCCTCTTTTTGAAGCATAGTTTCCTGCTGGCTCATCTTCTCATCACTAGAGCTCTTCATTCCTCTTCGACAAAAGCCCTATATTCCCTCCGACAACATTCGAAGCACGTGTCGGCAAGACTCAATCAAATCTCACCCCGGATCCGATCTGATTTTGGTCACTCCACAATCCTCAAAGAGGTTTGGCCCCTCCAGTTGCAAATCGCTAATACAGACTCAAAACCACACTTTACCTCCATACCTCCATACTGTGTGGGGTGGGTTGTCTTTCTCCTGATACCTGAAGACTACAGTGCGATATATGTACATATGTTTATGCATGTGTGTTTCTAGCCGAAATTTATGTTATTTACTAAGCCACAAACTTGCTGCCATGTACTACCAATTCTGCTAAGTAAATATTCATTGTCACGGACAGCAAAGCTGTTCCTTGTTGTTGGAAACGCTACATCTACGCTTGTCAAGGAATATCAGGTATCTCTTAACGAGATAGCGGATTAATCCATGCTCGATCCTAGCTGGGTGGCAGAACATGGGAACGCAGGGACCAATTTCCTCTGTGAATTCCTCATTTTTCATAACACTGCCGGAACTAACTCAGGAAAGCCCATAAGTACTCGCCCAACTCACTGGAAATACAAACTGGCTCTCTGCTTCAACATTCTTTAGATATATAATCTAAATCTAAAAAACTCTCGTGTTATGATAACGAGCCAATATAGGCCTAAATGTACCTCATGACAGCCAGAAATACCTAATCCAATCCTATCGAACTTCTATAGGCATTGCTTTTTAATAAAATAAGGAAACGAAGCATATCCTCCGCTGAAGGCTTGCATTCAGCATTGGAAGGGTAGAAGGTGCCTAAAGCTTTATTGTCAAGCCTGTATTTAACCAATCAACAAACCGAGTTGTAAAAATCTAGTCTTCGTGTCTGCTTGTACCCAAAAAGCGGAAACGAAAAATTTTTCTTAGGTGAAATAAGTTCAATCACAAAATAAATCAAAAGCTGAAGAAATTTTTGTGTTTGAATTTGTGTCTTTTGCAAGGAACTAAAGATTTTTGGAGCTGGAGTATGAATAAGACCATTGCAACCAAATTACAACTCAACCAAGCTTATACTTTGTTGTACTGGATTTGCAGTGATATTAATTGAAGTTGAACCGATAGAACTCAATTTGTGATCCATAAATCTTGTTCGTCACTCACTTGATTCGAAACCATTGAAGCGTAAAAATTCTAGTTTCGAAAATAAAGAAATGCACAAATTATAAAGGTATCCGGAATTCAAATAAGTACAACCTGCTTAATATGAAGCCTGCACCTGCTTTTGACGAATCAATGCACGTCATCTGGCAGAACCCGTAAAGCATAAATAGCAAATCCCTTTTGGATTTATAAAATCAAAGACTTCAATCTTTCAACTTTAATTACTTAATTTCCAATTTCGATTACCATCTGCACGTCCGTTATTTACTCTCGCTTCAACTCCCAATGAATCACTGATCATTGCAGAAGCACTGGTTACCTGGCTTTGGCGGAATCTTTCCTTTTGGTTTCCCATTGGATTCCTCAAGATGGGAGACTTATAAATTCACTCAATTACGCCCTCCCCCAGATTGGACAGCGATCGAGCTGCACATAGACCGATGGTGGTCTCTGGGACGCCGTGCCGGCCTCGCTGCACCTGGGATTCTAGTTGTCGGCTCGCCCAATGCAGATGATACATCGTCCACACACTGCACATGGTCGTCTTTCAGAATTTTTCTTTTCCATTTGTTTGTTTCTCTGTGAGACGTGCATAGATGCCGCCACCGTCGTCGTCGTCGTCGGTCGCCACCATAAAGTCGGCCACAATTCTGTACAATTTATGTGGGAGTCGTGGATGAGAAAAGTGCACCGCATGGAAACTTGTTCCACACCTTATTCGCGATAGAAGAACGATCCTCCACATCGACTTAGATAGAGAGAGAGCGAGGGGATTGTTTTGGGAATGGTTCATACATAAGTGTTTTGTTGGCCGCTGGCTCTGTGTACCGCAAGGATACTTAATAACTTTCTATTTGTAAGATTGTCACGTGATTAGCTGACCCGCAGTGTGATTTAGTTGAGGATGATAATAGTAACTAGATAACTGTTTGCAACTTGTGTGACATGGCTTGAAACTTGGTTTTGGCGGCTGGAATAATGGTTTGAAATATGCGAAGCAAATAATTTATTCTTGACGTCACCCCTCTACCAAAAAAAAAACTGGCGCAAGAGACTTTAGCTTATCCTTCGCAACGGCATCGGCACCATCGGCGTGGCATGACTTGTACAAAATTAAAATCGAGATTAGATTCTTTAATCACAGGCGCAGATGAGATGCTAGCCGATATAAATGAGTTTACAAAGGATCAGGATTACGAGGTGAGACTAACTGTGGTGTGGGGGTATGGCCTGATCGGAAATTGCATCACGATGCGTCGGTTAATGGGAGTCATTAGGCTTAGGTTTTTTTTCTTAAATAAAACCTGATCCCCAGATACCTGCTTTTAAATAGTTCGGGTTTACATTTTGGGGATATGTATCCAAGAAGCTCTGTTTGTAACGAAAACCGAATTCTTCTTCGTGGTTGTCTGTGATTGCTCGAATTGGCAATTTAGATGTAATGAAGTAAGGCTCTGTTCCAGACTGAGGTATTTCCCCTAAAATTTTAGTTGCAGCTTCCACGTGGCGCCCCTTGATACTTTTTCTACCAAACGCTGAAAAGTGACAAATCCAAACAACTACAGGGTGACGCATAAGAAACGTTAAGATTTATTTGATGAATAACATTTTTTTCCGGATTTTATTTAACATTGGCATTTATTAAAACTTTGATAGTTTTTCGGAACTATGTTCACATATCTATCAAATGGTGCCCATTTTTTGCTTCGACCTGACGTGCTTATTGCAGAACATTTTCCATTACTTTTCTTAGAATTTCAGGTCCCTACGCCCTCAGTTCTTCTAGATATTTGACTTAAGCCTTTGTAAGGTTCTTGGCTTATTGGAATACGACTTACATTTTAAACAGCTCAAAAAAAAAAATCTGACGCCGTAAAATCGGGCAAACGCGGTATCCAGTTAATATCAGAAAAAAACGCGATATTATCCGATCACCAAAAATTTCGCTCAGGAAAGCCATACTTGGATGAGCTGTGTCGACCGTAGCTCCATCTTATTGGAACCACAATTCTAAATTGTTCTCTATCTCTGGCCAAAACAAAATTGCAAACTTTGCCCGGTAATAAAAACCATCCACATTAACCGCAACTTGTTTGTCGTTTTTGAAAAAATATGGTCCAATGATTCATCTTCTTCATCAAAATGTGCATCTAAGTGGGTGCATTTGACTTTCAATAATTATTTTGTTTTTATTTTCGATGCCCAACATTCTGTAATTTTGTTTATTCACGTAACCGTGGAAGTAAATGGGCCTGATCGCTCATTGTTCACTCGGAATATGTCTTGAAAACGTCGAGCAGACTGACTGCGTTTTTATGGATCATTTGTTTTCAACTCATTAACCAATTTAATCTTATCTGCAAAAAAGTGTAAATGCCTTAAAATTCCTTGTAGAAGACCGCCTAGACATCGCCATCCGCTGAGAACGTCGCGTTGAAGTTTTCGAGTTTTCCTCAATACGTGTTTGTACCCGAGCAATGTTCACATCATATTGAACTGCACGAGATCTTCCAGCATGCTGAATAATTGAACGCCGACTTTTAAAAAAATCGAACCACTTTGGTTCTTTGTTTTGTTCTAAATTTTTCCCAACGTTTTTCAAACTTAATTCGGAAAAAAAAACAAAAAAAGTATTGAATAATTATATCTTAAGCGCCACCCTGTATATTGTGCTCAGGATGAGGGTTGAATCGCATTCGCCATAGCAAAGAGACTGTTTTATAGCCATCTCGTGATGCTAGGTAAAAATAAGCTGCTACAAGCCCTCATCCGGCCTATGCTCGTCCATGGATGCCCGGTGTGGTTCGACGTGAGAGCAAGCTGAAGGGAAGAGATTTGGTTGTTTGGGAGGCAAAAATTAGGACTTGCTAAAGCTTATATAGAAATCCAGAGCCTTAATCTATCCCAATGAGATTCTACACAACAGGGCAGACATAATAAGAGTGGATGATTTTTTTATACAGTTGAAAGAAGTCATTTGCGATGAACTCATTCAATAATCTTACCTCCGTGGCATACCACCCCGATGACATGAATCATGAGAGCTTGCACATTTGCTGCCTTCCGATAGGTTTGATATACCGCTAATTTTCACAGTTGTTCACAGACGACATGGAAGGAACTCTTCGACAGACGACATGGAAGGAACCCTTTCTCGATGTTATGAACACGACCGCTCCTGAAAATAAATAGCTTAACGAAAAGTCTTTTAATCGAAATTTGGCTAGAAGCTTAAAAAGACTCCAAGTGGTTCATTGATAAATTTTTGAATACTCCGCATCTGTAAGCAGCTATTGAAAATCCTCCATGGAACTTAACTGTACACCTAGTAGGCTGACACGCAAATTGTGAAGCTAAATCTAAAAAAAAGACAAGTGAGTGTTGACTCTCACACCAAGGGTTCCGCGCTTATGCAACACTGTGTTTCATTAAAACGATCACAAGAGTAAAAGATTATTTGATGCGCAGAATTGTTTGAATAATTTGAATTCGAGCTTTACCTTGTGTAGGATGGGCGGGATCATTGCCTACTTTTAAAAGTTGTTCAGTTTCTCCATGAATATAATTGCCTACTGTTAGGCGCTAAGTTTTTACTTTAAATTATTTATATTATTGCTTTTTGCAGCGACAATAGCAGTTAAAATGCTATGAAAATTGTAAGCGTCCCTTCGTAACGTTTTTGGAGATAAAGCTCTATGACAGATGGACGGACTGACAACGGAGGCTTAGTCAAAGGATTCCTTTGGAACCTTTGGGAACGGAATCTTAAAAAGGTGTTATTCCTAGGCTTTGTTTTTAATTTTTAACCAGCGATCCAGAGGAAATCGCTGATGTATTCAAGTAACATTTGCGTCAGAATATGTTGACATAACTTTACAAAAAACTGTTATGAGCTTATTCTTTACAAGTGAGTCATTATGAGCGAAGATCTCAAATCTCAAGTATCTGAGATGCACGATCCATTGATAATCAACTTATGATGACGTCATCAAAGGTCTCGAATACCAAGAATAAGGCATTTGTCAATCCGACGATTCATATGTTCACAATCTTGGACTAAGTAGAAGAAGCATGAAAACTGTAAATCTCTGGGATGAGATGCAAGGCACCATAAGTAAGTAACAAAGCTTGATCGGATGAGAAGAAGAACAGATTCGAGGAGATCTTTTCGTCATAGAACCACTGTCGGTTAAAGTGTTTAGTTTAACCCGTATAAGATGCAAGTCCCGCAGTTTCTCAACGCTCTCAAAGAAAAGTGATCTTAGCAGGAACGATGGTAGAACGTTTTCGAACAGCACGTATTTTTGACTGATGACTTTATCTCATTTAATAGATTTTTACTGATAAAGTACATCCTCATATCTTGAATTTGAAACACTGGTGTCGCGATTACTGTATGGAGCACGATCAAAATCGGTAGCATTGTTTAAAAACGAAAAAGAGGTGTGCCTTATCTACCGGAGGAGACACTCAATGGATAGGTAGAATTTCGATGCAGAATCTAAGGGTAATTTTAATACATTTTAAGTCAACGGACCTTACACCGTGTTAGTTTTTCTAATTGGGCGTACGATTTTATTCTCTATTTGTTAATAGATTTAAACCTGTTTAGGGTGCCATAAACAGATAAGTCTTTCTATAAAACACGCTAATTATTTGCTACTTGGTTTCCCAGATAAGAGAAAAAGGGCCTGACTGTGCCAGTCAAAACAGGGCGGTTTCTGCTTCAATCAACTCCAAGCTGATAGCTTAATTTAAAAAAACGTGAATAATTGTTTCGCTGAGAAACTTTATGACTAACAACTCAAAGTATTATGAAATTGAAATTACTTGTTTCAAATGAGGTGACAGTATCTACGCTTTTGAATCATCATGGCACTAACCCAATAAATTTTAAATCAAATGACGTAGCCATCATTGACCCAATAGCCGCCATTTCAAGCACGTTCGACGTGTTATTGAATTCGAGCAAATAAAAATGGAAATTGTTTTTTTAATTCTACCTCATGCAGGGAAAACATAAATTGAAAATAAATTCATTCATCATCTCGAGTTTCATAAAACGATTAAAAAAATTCATATATCACACCCTAGAACACTTGTCTGGAGTGCGAAGGCCCCGGCGAGATTCGAACTCACGATCTCCTGTTTACTAGACAGGCGCTTTAACCAACTAAGCCACGGCGCCCACATTAAAACGTGTGCCAGAATAACAACAGAACATTTTTATGGTTCTTGCCAATCGACAAACGCATACACACATTCAACTGATTAGCTTGCTATCAATTGGGCGGGAAAATACAAAGTGACGAGATAAGATAAATGTTTTCTAAAAATAAACTGTTTAGGGTGGGTGGTTTTCAATTGTTTGTGCGAGTATGTTTGTGCAACAAATTGCGTTGGGAAATTGTTTTTTTTTATCATTCGAAAAATAAGGTGGAGGTGGCGTGAAATAAGGTCACATTCTAACGTTTGGCTTTGTTAAACGGAAATGAGACTAATTGAATTGCCTTAGGCAAAGGCAATTTAGTCCGTATTCTGATGTAATGTCTTATGCCCCAGTCATATAAGGTAAAAAAGGGGTCAACCTCGAAATGAAACATAATGTTATTAAGTATAAACCTTTGTTTTCGTCGTCCTTAATATTGTCTCAAAAGACACAAATGCTATCGTGTCTTCGTCTTAAGATATTGAATGTCAAAGTTAATAATATCTCGGTTCCTATTGCTTAAATGAGATTTGCACCTATCACGAAAGTTGTTGAACATAAAGTTCTCTGCGTATTTTGCTTGAATTTTTCATTAGATCAACCGTTTTTGGGGTAGAGCGCGAAGAGTGCGCAGCGTACAGTCACATTTGGGCTTATGCAAGGTCAAGCGTGAGTTACGTTTATATACGTTGTATAAAATCAATCATTTACTGAAAAATTATAATTATTAAACAATGCCCATTTTTTATGTACTAATTATTGATTATTTATATTTAATTATAGTAAATAAAATAAATAAAACAACACGAAGGCAATATGATACCTGTCGATATCGATCTTGATGAAAATAATGTAACATAAATTATCGATGGTGGATTTCTTCTGAATCGCGTCGTATAGAGCTAAGACGATTCGCTCTACATTATTTTCGATAAATTCATTAAATATTTACAAACACATTATGGCTCAACAATATTTGACGGATATCCGGACTACAGTAATAAAATTAAAGCAATATAACAACAAAGAAGAACTGCTGCACTTTCCGAATCAAATGAAGTTTGTTTTGACGAAGCAATGATTGTGTCAATCAGCCAAGAAAAATTTGTATCAAATCGGTCTGATAGAAAAATATGTTCGATATCTAACCTTAAGTCCAATGAAGCCACTTCACTTGGTAAGGAGCATGCACCAACTTATCTGCAACTCATGGTCACAAGAAAGAATGCCAGATGAATAGAATCTCAATATTGGTTACCTATTCCTGAACAAAGGTGACATTGTCAATAACATCTTTTGTGCCGTATTATATCATATCAATGTGGCTTTCGACCAGAAAAGTTCGCCATAGAGTTAATATTAACATACCTGTAGATCTTAGAAAAAACCCTGAAGCTATGTCCAAATCGTCACGCACCACCTTTTCATCAATTTTAAGGTTGTGATTTGATATCTCTTTCGTCGAGATGAGATGAATGAAGCCATGTCTAGGTTAGGTATCTCTGCCAAGCTCGTCCCTTTGCTCAGGAAGGCTATGGATAACTCAAGCTGCTCCTATAAGGTCTCCCACCCACTTAATGTCAAACAACTTTTTAGACAAGGTGATGCACTGTCATGCGATTTCTTCAACATCATACTTAGTGCCTTATTTTGTTTCGAAAGAAAAGTGTGATCTATTGATCCATCTGCATTGAAGATGAGTGGAAGAGAAGATTCAACAACAAACTTTACGATATGAATTGCACAGTGATATCGACTAAGCCAAAAGGATAAAATTCCAATGCAACGCGGATTGTGAATCGAGTAGCGCTTCAACAAGGTATTATGTCTTCATCAGATCAAACACTTTCCATAGATTTCAATTTAGTTCCTTTATTTCCATAAATTCCATACATACGTCTTATCCTAGGCAGTTCGTGTACGAGAAGACCGCGCCGGAATAATTTCAGGACGCTCAGAAACGGAAATGGAAACATTTAAAGTACTTAGTTTCTAGAATGGCATTGCAAGTAATAAATAATGTTTTAGTACATAACACAAGGATTGAACAATTGACTACAGCTCGCATCCTTTAGCTCAAATTAGCCCAATGGAGGAGGAGTGTGCATTGAAGATTGTGTTGTCTCAGTAGTAAGGTGAATTAGTGATTATTACCTCCGCTACCTGAACCATTGAATTCATTGTTCCGTGACAAATCACAAGAATTCCGCTTTTTACTGATTTCATTTGGAGCAGACATTTTCGAAGAACTGGGACTCAATACTATGTCCATCATAATTTCTGCTCGAGAGAGTAAAAGAGACTCACAGCATAAATTCCTCAAATTTACTTCACGAGCCATATGGAGGACCGATTTGGTCGGCATCTAACGATGATACGGCAATGTAAAGAGCAATGCTACAAGATGAGCAGCAACTACTTCACGAACATCATGCACTGGTTTTGTTGTCAGAAACTGCATTGATCATGGTCAGAGCATAACAACGAGCCGTTGGAACACACGATCTTCAACAATACATGAAATTGCACTTGTGATCTTTGTTGAACATTTGGAAACGCTGGATATTAAGCCTACACCAGACAACAACATCGAATATACGAAACATACTGTTCATAAGATTTATTGAAATACCCGCTGATGTTGTGGCTGGGAGACGATGACTTTCCCTTCAATATCAAAATGAAAGGTTAATTTAAACTTGTTAATAATTTCACTGATGAATTATTACGCACATCGTTTGATGATTCGTCAAAAAGATATTTGCTGCGATTTCGTCGAACGCTTATCGCTGGAGCAATTGTTTTTGAATATCCCAGCCAGGTTCAGTAATTATTTTTTGTCATTATTTCGCCATGCTTCCCATCGAATATTCGTGAGTTGTGGAAATAGTGCAAGGATGACCGTCCGAGGACATCTTACATCGAATTCGTATTATTTGAGGAAATCCCGATCTCTAGGTAAATAAAAAGATACATAACCACGCTTTGCTTTTGATCGTAGACATATGTTATCTCATGTGCGGCAGTTTTTTTTTTTTTAGCTAAGTTAGGAATGCCAACGCCATGTCGTGGGATGAAAGATCCTTTTAATCAAGAATTGAACGATAATGTGAATTTGATCGAGATACATTCAACCAATTTAGTGGAAATGGTGTCTTATTTTTCCTCGATACACCCACTTGGAAGACATTCCTCATTTCATTGATTTTAGTCACTGTTAGTGCGAGATCTGAAATTTGGGGACAGTTGCTTCTTCCGATGAGGATCCTTCTACGTAGCGTAAATGGCTCCCTAAGCGCTCAGTAAGCGTTCAATTTGCCGCCAATCTTGACGTAAACGGATTGATTTCGTTTCCGCTAAAATGTTTTCAGTTTTGTCTCAACAAAGGATGGACTTATTAACATAGTGTTCCCGAAGATCATTGCTAACCACAGAAATGACTGCCACCTGAAGAACGTTTATTTTATTATTAAAATACATTACATATTTATTTCCTTTCATTTATTGTACTTAATTCATTTTGAGTATTAATTATTCTGTTAAATAAAAAACATTAAATTTTAACTTAACTTAAGAACCTAAAAAATGAACACAACATTTATTGATCTGGGCGGTACGGTCCGACGAACGGCTAGCTTTTATATATAAAAAAAACAACACAATTTCAATAAAATGTTTTCGTTTGAAACTTATTTTTTGGAGTCATTTTCCATTACTTTTTGAAGATGATATCAACCAATTGGGCGTTGCCATTGTTGATAACCATTTTCGCTCATTAAACCGCATTTTGAAGAGTTTTGCTGAGAATGAACGATAAATTCTCACGCTATTCTCCGTGACAGAGCTTTTGTAGAGACTATAGTTTGTACTCATAGACCCTTACATTTTTTGTCTTTCTTTTGAAGAATGCCATAACAACAAGCAGGAAATAAATTGTTCGCATAAAAAAATTTAACAGGCATATTTGCACATCGCGAAAATCGGTCGCAAAAATTTTTGAAAAAAATATTTAAATGATTTGCAGTTTTTTTTAACATTCTCAAAAAAGCACGTTGAGTTTTTACCTGGAATTTGTAGTGAGTTCAAGAGTAGCACACATAAAAAGGTCAGCATTTTCAAATCACCAAAACGACGCTAGGAAGTCTTGGCATACACATGACACATCCCAAATCCATCCAGCCATTAAAACCAAATCTATCTTAGCTTTAGCATTTAAATTATTAGTGGCGACTTTTAAATTGTCACTTTGAAAAAAATAACTATTGATTAGTATTTAATCATACTAATTGCCTTAAAATTGGCTTCAACCCAGCCCATGGTTGATTGAACCCGTTTTTCACGCGGCTGCAAAATAAAAAAAATTCTTAAATTATCATTCGTAATTTGTTTGCTTCACTTAAATATACAAACTACTCCGCATCAAGCCGTCGTCGGCGCGACGTCAATAAAAATTATAACTGCTAAATAGCAGGAAATTTCCCAAGCCATTGCAAATAATAACTTCCAATTCGGAATTCAAGTCGCGTCGTCCAGTCTCTAGCAGCATCATTTTACTAGGCAAGCAAATAAAGTAGCCACATTCTCATAATTTGCAATTTCTCTTAAATTGACCACATCGTAGACCGCAAGAACGATAGAGTAAAATGACAAGTCAATTATTCCGTCCAAACCGTCCGGTGTCTGAGAAACTGCGCAGACCTCGTTAAGCCAGAAAACGGTGCCCAGCCATTATTCACACCTTTTATCAGTTGTGGACATAGAGAAACGACGAGTAAGTTATTTCAACCTAATGGCCAAGTGGCGTCACTCCAGACAAATGCGGCCAAATACCATGCGAGAGCATTTTGCTCGATCATCAATAAAAACGCTTACTGCGTCTCTTAGCGCCCCTGGCATCCCAACAATGTTGCTAATTTTCCAATAAAATGCAAATAATTGCCATAAATCGAAAGCGGAAAAGTTGAAACGATGCTGCCCCGAGGAGAGGATGACCATCTTGCTTGGATGTTGGATGACTAGACCGGTGATGAGCCGCATGGCGCTGACCATCGTCCTCATCGTCATCTTAATCGTCAGCGACCCCGTGCAATGTGCTGAGAAAAACCAATGAAAAAGCAAAAACATCTTCGAAAGGAGGAAGCAATGCATTGGTCGGTACTCCTTGCATTGCCACACACATACTCGCTCGCTTCGAAACGGACATGTGACTTTTGTGATTTTGACTGTTTTAACCAGAAGTCCAACGGGTCACACAAAAATCGATTGCGCTTGGCAATTGTGGCATCCGGCGGCTATCGAAATGTTCGGCGCACCTCATTAGTTATTCTGACGAGTACCGTCCGTCGCGTCTTCGTTGTCGTTGTCGTTGTTGTCTCTTAGCCGAGGAGGGCGCGCACTCGGTTTCTGCCCCGATCGATGACAGTTTTGTGGTCCAATTCAAATGTCGTGTACCTATCACCGATTTTCGTTGCCATCGCTACAAGATAAATGTCATCGCAATCGTACACTCAACCACATGCAAAATATGTACGAGTATGTTACATGCACACGGAAACGGCCAAGACGAACGAATCGAATGAAACTTGTCAACCAATTACGAATCTTTCTTTGGTTTTTTACCCGGTTCCTGGGCGCGCAATCACTTTTATTGGTTTCGCCAGGGTGATTGGCAATCAGCTACAACTACAGAGGAGGACGCCAGACGGCTAAACTGTCGGAAGTGTGGTTTCGCGATGAGAGATGTTGAATTGGAATTTTATATGAGTTTTTATTCTCAGTTGTGGAATGCTTGGACCTTAATATGCGGAAGTATCTTTGGTTAATATAAGAAGACCCATTTTTTTCTAAAAATTTTTTTGGGGACAATATTCTAAAAAACCACAAATGTCGTGCGTCGTAATGGAAAGAGAAATTTCATCTCTCCTCGATTTTGTCTAGGAATTGTGTGCGGTGGAACGTGCTAGCCCAGTTGTGTAACCAGTTATCGGTTGGTATGTAATAAAAATCAGGATTGTTATGCTAATACCGGATGATAAGGATGCACTTAATAAGTCATTGAATTTTTTCTGCGCAAGACGAGTCGGATCAACTTAATTGAAATTTTATTAGAAATCATACCATCTGGTTCGGGCAACTTTCTACTTGCCTGCTTGTTTAATTCAAGGTGGCATATGGGGTTGGCGAACAAAATTACGTTATTTATTAAGCCTTACCGTTTGCTTAAACACACTTAGAGTTCGATTCCGAATATGGGTTGCGCTGATGTTTTTAACCCATTTATGCAAATGAAGAATAAAACGTTGATGGTTTGTTTATGCAATGAACTAAATCACCGACATATGAACCAAAACAGTTAGCTTGAAAATAAAAAGCTATGGAAAACATGAATAATTATAAATATAATATAATATATAATATAATAATATATAATATAATATAATATAATATATAATATAAATATTTTAACAGGTATTAATCTCGAGTTGAACGAAAAACTACATTAACTTCGCAAATGTAAATGGATAAGGTGAGAGAAAAAAGGATTTGGTTTGCAATCTTAGGGAAAAATATATCTTATAAATAATATATTTAACACAATAATAAAATAAATTAAAATATGAATAAATAAAAAAATAAATTATTAAGAAAATATATAAACCAGAGAATATATATACATTAATAAGAAATAGGTTTGGGTGCGAGTAGGTCTGCCCGTACCATGAACTTCCCACCTCAAGATCAAAAATGTATTTGCTATTTGATTTCCCGCCACCAAAAAATTTATTCATTCCCCAGACAAATGCATTGCAATAAAAAAAAAAGACATATTTTTTTCAGCTTTGAATCCTTAAAAAAAAGATTTGTGAATATCGTTATATAACGCTCAGTACAAGCTGTAGCTCCTAACCAGTATTTTATTTATTGGACATTTTACTGAGCGCAACCTGCTTTTTCGCTCAGATTGTTTTTTTTTTCGGTTTAGTTTCGCTTAGCACGTGTTTTTTCCGGTTGAAAACAAGTGCGTAAGCTTCCCGCCTTTATATTTACCCAAGCTCCAACTTCGTCCTCCAAAAAGACGAACCTGGAGAATTCAGAGCAATCAGTTTTTGGTCGTCCGTTCAACCCACAGGTTCTTAATTGATAGCCTGTCTGCTAAGTAGAAATAAGTATTAATTATTAAGAACAATTGCACAAATAAACCAACTTATAAAAATAAGAAAAGAAGTGTTTTATTTTTTATCCATTAATACATAAATTATATTACATCCATACCATACAGTAGGACGGGTATGATAGAGGTCTTATAGAGCGACACTTAAGTTCTTCGAGAAAGTGTGTAAGTGTGTAAGTGTGATTTTGTATATTTACAGTCAAGGATTGGTAGACAAAGTTCCTTACTAACTCAAAGTTATAGCTGTCTTTATTTTCTGACCCACACGTCGGATTTGGGTGTCCTTTCTTGACGACATCATATGGTTCTTTTTGCCTTCGTATACTCATAAACACACTGTTGACATCAAACTACGTTCCCTTATTATATCAATATCTTCGACCTTTATAAAAAAGTACCTCTGGTATTAACACTGTAACATCACTTACAAATTATTACTATTCTAGTAAAAAAAGTTTTGCAAGTGGATTTGAAATAAGAAAAATTGGTTTGGGTGCGAGTAGGTCTGCCCATACCATGAACTTTCCATCTCAAGATAAAAAAAATGTAGGTGCTGTTTTATTTGCCGCCACCATTAAATTCCATTAATTTCTTATAAAAATGCATTGTAATAGAAAAAATTAAATACATACATATTTTATTCAGCTTTAAAAAAAAACTTACGAATTTAATATTGATCATTTAAACTTTTCTCTCGAAACAACATAAGTCGCCTTCATCTGCTTTTGAAAGTTTCCATGCTTCTGCATCATATGTCATAGTAATACGGGGATGGTAGGCCGATACTAAGGTTCTTCGAGAAAGGGCTTTACATAATTGCTTTCTTATCCACGGGTACTCTCGGTTTGACCTCAACACTGGTGTTATTATCTGTGTTTGCAGCGAAGCCTAAGCAAAGTCCCTAATACCACAAAGTTATAGCTGTCTATGTTAACGTTCTGAACCAGACGTCGCATTTGGGTGTCCTTTCTTGATGACAGTCTATATTTCTTTTTGCCCTATTATACAAAAGGACGAGCTTGGATGGGATGCCAAACCTAGACATGGCTTCATACATCTCGTCTCTATGGACGAAACAGAAACCATCTGCCGATATATTTATTTTTAGTCTATGGTGGACTCTACAATTGACACAGTTAAGATGGTCTCCTTTCTTTGAGAGCGGACAAACAATACTGAGATTCCATTTTCATCCTTGATGCTTTATTGTTTCACTGCCGTCGCATTGAAAAGTTCGGAAGCTAAAGTTGCTTTATTAGATTTTAGCTTATATGTTATTTCTATATATTTCGTCAAGATCGGGTAGACCCTGCTGGCCTGCGTCGTCTAATACAGTCCTCAGCATTGACTGCAATTCGACTATGATTTTTCCACTTTGAACTTTGCAGGCTTTGGTTTGAGGTCTGTAACCCAAATTGTAATTGTAATTGTTTTTTTATATGTCAACATCGTCAATCGCGCGTTTCTCATGCTTGAGAATGTTGTGCACGGAATTAAAAAGTAGAACAATTGAAAATTTGTCACGCATGGCAATTACAGCATATTTCTCGCCTTTAGCTGTTTGAAAATCCGTTTGTCCCAACTTACGGTCGATTGCATTTATTGCTCTGGTCAAATGCTTATTTGCTTAGTGACCACTTTGTGTAGGAGTTTTGTTTGCCAAAAGAATGCAAATTGTAAAATCAGATTATTATTGAAATTGTTTTGTCTGTGACCAAAATAACCAACTTATAACGAATCAAGTTAGAAAAAATATAGGACCAACGACACAAATTCTTAGCAAGTCTTCTGTAGGCACATAGTGGCACACAGGCATCGCTTTAACAGCATAGAACTCTACGTTAAGATAAGATGTGTCAAATTTGGAGTTATATTACGACAACTTTTACATTGAAAGTTGAATTTGTTATTGAAGTTCGACCGCCTCTTCCTTCCGAGCTGGGAACTGCTCAGCATAGGATCTCTTTCTTCCTGGTAAATATATGGCTCCAAGTGGGTTACATTCAGTTCAGTTTTATTTTGGAGATGTTGTTAGTTATTTTCAGGCCGATTTCGAGAAATTGTTTATCTCTATGGATGTTATGATCTTCCTTGCAACGCTTTTTAAGATACGAGTAACGCAATTTTATCCATATTTTCATGTGTCAGTGTTGTTGACGTCATTCGGAAACATGAAAAATGAAATAGATTTTTCAGGACTCACATTTCTGAAATAATTTAAAGCCTCGATAGCCTGATTTGTTCTCGAGTTATGTTTGACGAAAAAATACACACAAATGAATGTGCGTATGAACGTACACACACACACACTACTGGGACCTCGAAACGTGAAGATATATAAAAATTTTGAATTCCCAAATTCGGACCGATTACATGAACTTACTGATAAGATAATAAAAAATTTAGTAAATAATAAATATAGTAAAAGTGAGATCCAACACGTAATTCGACTTTATCATTGCGTCATAGTTTCTTCTTTGCATTATAGAGAATTAAGAATATCCGGACATCCAGAAAACATAAATTGATAGAAGTTGTCGAAATCTATTTCCTGTTTTTTTTCACTGGAATGGAACGTGGACAGTAAATGTGCTCCAGTTTTCAATCTGCTTACACATCTACTTGCAAGTCTCCATTGCACTGAATCTGTGGCTTGTTTCATAAGCCCGTGACCTAAAAAACTTCAAAAAGCCTTCAAATGTCCTTTTTCGTGCGTAATCACATGTCCAATTGTGATGTTCCTCACGGCGTCCTCGAAAAAAAAGGCAGACTGACCACTACCCTCGGGCATAAATGACACTTCATGTTTTTACTTTGAGTGGATTTTAAGGGATGTAATATAAATTGCAGATTCTTACTCTTTTATGTATTCCTTCAGGTGGAAATTGGCTTCGTCGCTCATTTAGCATTTCGACCAAAATCATTTATTGCGTCGTGGATAGTCACACGTATTTCACGTTCTTGATGAGCAATTCATTTTAAGGCTTCAAGCCGAGTATTCTGCTTCAATTTACTTAATAAATATATAAACAAAAATTGAAAATTTTTACCATTTGTGAAATTCATAGCCATTTCCGATAGGGTCATACATTTTGGGCAACTTTCCATAAAAGCGCATAACCAGTCCTACTTGCTCAAAGACCAAATGAGCTAACTCTGCATGTGAAGATGCCAAATTACACGCCTCCCGTTGAATAATAGGATTTGCACACCGTTAGTTCATTATGTAATAGCTATCTAGCGAGCACCGCGGGAGATGATGATGCGTTTTTACCGCCTTTAATCTCTTCAATGTCTTTATTGCAAGCGTTTGAGCATTTTGAATAGAAACCCTCTTCGTTTTCCTTAATTTGATTTTACATATTCTAAACTTTAGGAACCATTAAGGTCACTTTCCTTCAACGATTTGCCCCAGGTGAATACCTTTCAGAGATCTGCAGCCATTTAATGGCGTCATGGTGTATGCACGCAACCTGCTGCCCACTCCCTTTCCTCATCAAGATAAACCTTATATGCACTGTGACAGGTGATTATACAAGGTTTTCCTTTTTTCAATTTTTGACACATTTTGCTGGAGGTTTTACTTTTGTTTTAATACAACCAAATTGAATAACTCAGCCTCTGCATGGGCGTTAACATTTCGTCATGCGAAAGGAAAGTTTAAAGTTCCGAGATTCATTAACATTCGACCAGGTTTAAATAAAAAAATTCACAAAGCAGTCAGTCTCGTGACTAACAAAAGGACAGCTGGTGAGTGATAGCGTGGCCTAAGAACAGATTTAAACAGATAATTGTGCTCCTCGGGAAAGAAATTCCAAGTCAAGTCTTTTGTTTTGTCTCTCGTGTTAATCTGCTGCTTTTGGTATGCATTGTGGAATGATAATATGATTGATAATAAAATAATTCATTTCTCAAGATGTAATTAATTAAATATTAGGTTGTCAGTTTAGGATAGCAAAAATATTTTGATGCTACTCGGTGGAATACTTGAACGCGCTGATATGATAATAGTAGGTCTGAAAGAGGGTGTAAAAAAGTTCCCTTAAAATTTTTCAATTAAAATTATTACAGGAGACTTTTTGCTCTCGTACAGATCAGGTAGTGATCTTTGAGAATTGAGTTTTGAGCTGCTGATGGTTGCAGTGTGTGCGAATATTAGTGTCGACATCCGCGGTCTCAAAAAGGATTTCTTTGCTGTGTACGCGCACACACATCAATTTAGACCAGCTGTTTTGGCACTTTGCGAAAGAGAGAAAAAGTTTCGACGAGTCCGTAATGAATGTATTGCTCTTCTACGACGTACGAAGTTCTCTCATGGACTAAAATTAAGGCAAAAATTACTACGTGTCCCAGTGGTAGTAAACAATTTTGGTCCTTCGTCAAAAATATTACGAGCTCTACTTCGTCATCGATTCCGACGCTCATTTCGAATGATACTTATGTCTGTAAATAATCTTGACAAAGCCAATCTGTTTGCTGCAAAATTCGCGGCCAGTTCCACACTTCCAGATTACACTTTACCACCACCTGTGCTCGGGAGCGTTGAACATTCTATGGGACAAATATATTTTCGCACTCGCACAGTCGCAAGAGTACTGAAAGATTTAGACATACAGAAATCCGCTGGTCAAGATGGTATTTCCCCTATAGTTCTGAAGAGGTGTTCTTCCACGCTGGCAAGACCACTGCGTAAGCTTTGTCATCTTTCCTACTCCTCAGGTCTCTTTCCGAGTAGATGGAAAACTGCATTTGTCCAGCCTGTCCCTAAAAAAGGCGTTTCTTCTTCTCCCTCCAATTACAGACCCATAGCACTTACGTCCCTTCTTTCTAAGGTCATGGAAACGCTGATAAATCGTCAGCTTATGAAATATCTTCAATCACGAACAACTTTTTTTTCGTAGCAACAGGTCCACAGGTGATTTGATGACTTGTCTCACTGAAAAGTGGAACCAATCTTTACATACTTTCGGCGAATAAAAGATGTTTGCACTTGATTGCATTTGACAGAGTTTGGCATCCAGCTTTGTTGTCGTAAAATGCGTGCATATGGTATCCGTGAGTCTCTTCTTCGATGGATGGTATTGGACGGTTTCAAGTCTGAAATTGACCACATAAATGTTGGTGTTCCCCAAGGCTCAGTTTTGTCTCCGACTGTGTTTTTAATTTTCATTAACGATCTCTTGTCTATCACATCTAATCCAATATATTCCTTCGCAGATGACAGTACCCTCAGTTTCACATATGCGTTTACTGACTCACGCCCCTGCTCTTCGGACGAAGACATTGAACGGCAACGTATGTTTAACTCATGAAATTCTGATATTGACACCATAATCAAATGGGGTTTAGCTAACCGAGTAGAATTTAATGCTTCCAAAACACAATACTGTCTTATGTCATCAAAGCGAATTCCTTCTACCCAGCCATTGTCCATGAATGGCACTTGCGTCGATGAAACCGAAATACTTTCAATGCTCGGTATGCGCGTCAATTCTAACTTACGCTGGTATGACCACATATTCGATGTCGCCAAGAATGCAGCGAAATGTTTAGGTTTCCTAAGCCGGTGCAAGAAATACTTTACCCCCTCTGACTTAGCTACAATTTATAAGGCTTTTATTCTGCCAAAAATGGAGTACAACACTCGCATTTGGGCAGGTGCACCCAAAACCACCTTGCACCTGCTAAATAGAATCCAAAAGCGTGCGGTAAAACTTATAAATGACAGCAACATAACAAAATCAATACACTCGCTGGAACATCGAAGAAATGTTTCTTGCCTGTCGGTCTTTTATCGCTTCTCCGAAGAAATAGCTAATTGCATTCCGCCCTTACAACAATTCACTCGCAACACCCGCACACCATTGAATGCTCATCAGTTTACCCTTTAGCCTATTTTCGGGCGTACTGTGCAATTTAGAGTCTTTTATAGGCCGAACATCACGCATGTGGAATGCGTTGCCTCGCTCTATTTTTCCTTTGCACTGCAACCTCCAACAATTTAAGACGTGCTCGTGCTGTGTAAACTCACTTTAAGAGTTCAACCAATCCCTTGAGCTCGGTGTGAGGTCGCCACGATTATTCTTGCAGTGTGACTTTGATAAGTAAAGACGATTTTGTCA
Source organism: Orthonevra nobilis (assembly GCA_963555765.1). Lineage (NCBI taxonomy): Eukaryota > Metazoa > Arthropoda > Insecta > Diptera > Syrphidae > Orthonevra > Orthonevra nobilis. The sequence continues at coordinate 12,758,404 of OY743225.1, forward strand.
AGATTGGAATATTTAGATTAACTTGAACAAATGTGAAAACCTTTTTTAAGGACGCAGTTTAGTCTTTTCGTTGTCTATTGACTTCAAAGAGATTTTGCAGAAAGTATAATTGTTGTTGCCACTAGCAGTTCGAAGTGCAACCAGATATCTAGATATCTGCACCATCCTTTAATCAGGCGGCTTTCGCCAAGACAAAGACATTGTTTCAAAGCAGCCAACTTAATGTTAGAGTAAAGTTTGTCTGCTACAATTTTTTGAAGTGAAAACTTCTTCAGCACCCTTGTGATTTGAAAGTCGATGAAATGAAAATGCGACAGTAAAATATGACAGACACATAAATTCATAAGATTTAACGTGGGAGAAAATGAGATAGGAAGAATTGAATAAGAATAGAATAGAAACACTGTTCTTATGTTCACCTCACCTTGGTGATACCTGTTGAGGTTTAAGACTGACCCCCCCCTCCCATCTCCAGCTATAAGTATCATCAAATTTTATTATAGAAAGTTATGGACTGCAATAATAACGTTTAGAGGTAGACACAAAGGTTCCAGATTGTTTTTGACTGACATAAAAATAATGAAAGAAATGCAAAAAACTTTTTTGTACTAATACATGAACATTATTTTATGTACAGTATCCTTGGACCCTGGATTAGCAAGACTTTCTTCGTTGAAGATTAACATCGGTTTCATCAAGCCACTCGACGTCATCATTTTCGCTCACTACGCAGAGAATCTCTGTCGATCTACCGTTCGACCGTCGCTTAAGCATGCGGGAAGGACGAGCATTGTGCACGTCTACACTATTATTGCTTAGCTTTTTTCTTTGTACAGAAGTACAATGCACACCGCTGACATGTCCTTTCCAAAATTATTTGACGATCCTTCTGCAGGCTAGGGCAATACAGGTCATAAATCAATTTGCCGAGGCCTTCATTTCAAGACACCGACGCAGACAAAATGAAGCCAACGTCCTGCGATCATGCTTTTGAGGCTTTCGAATATATAGGACCACCCGGTTCGCGGGAACTTCACTTCGTTCGTTGGCATAATGGCGAATCAAGGTCACACTACAAGGCGCTTTTGATTTTGTACTCATTTGACGAAAAAATTAATACACGTAACGCCGCTTTTCGGTTGAATACCGCGCGTTTGCCGAAAAAATAAATACCTTTCGAGCCTCATGTGATTAGTGGACAGCTTCTAAAGAGTTCGAATCTGACTTAGACATCAACAAAACTATTGAAATTTATCGAAAACTATGTTGTGAAGATGATCAAGGGGACGATGACGATAAGGTCCATGATGTTGCTACCAGATTTTCGGAAGCAAATCTATTTCAAGCACTTGATGGCGATCCAGATTCAAGCGTAAATAATGATATACGCTTGGCGACTCTTAATAAACTCGGTGCCATTGCCAAACGTAAAGAAAATTTTATGCTTAATGAACAATATTATGAGTTGATGAAAAAGGCAAACCATCTTTTGAAGCATGTCAGTAAGAGAATCCCTCTTCGTTGCAAATATTTTTCACAGGTCCTGCTGGATGTGTTAAAACGTTTGTGATCAGACTTTTGAACGAAAATTTTAATCGTTATTCGGATAATGATGGATTTTTTAACGCTTATATCGCATGTGCTTCAACTGAAAAAGCTGCTGTCGTTATTAATGACAACGATAAACAAGACGCTTAAGATAAGTCTTTCAAAATTGCTGCCTTTGTTAATTGAAGTAGCAGAACAATAAAGATCATTGTTCAAATATGTTCGTGTATTAATAATTGATGATCATATTGATTTATGATTGAAGCAGAGTTGTTGTCACAAATAGATTCAAGATTGAAGGAAATTATACTTAATTTTGAAGTGATTTTTGGAGGATAAGATATAATCTTGATCGGTGATCTTAGACGAGCACGAGTTGCAATTAATTGAATCACGGTTCTACTTTGAAGAAGAGGTTGAGAGAATTTGTCCCGACGGTAAACGTTGCTGCATATAATATTAAAGTTTTTAACACCGCAGACTAAAAATTTATTTCAGCAGCAAGTGATGTACTATATATATAGGTTGCAATAATATTGAACAGCCAGCATCTATGAGTCAAAAGTTACACAAAATGTCACGGTTGATACCGGAGGTTTGCCTTATCAACTGACATTAGTTTTCAATAAACCATACGTCATAACAATTATTATCGACATTTAAGATGGATTGGCGAATGATGCGAAATGAAGGCGAAATTGAATATAATGACTTAGGAGAAATACATAGGTCGTTTGTGGCTAGAATTCAATGGTTCTCCTAAGACTGGCGAATAAATCTGAAGAAGGGCTACGGCATCAGTGCAAAAGCACCAGAAATTGTAACTGAGATTTTCTCTGTATACATTTAACTGCCAAAGCTTACGAACTCATACTCAAGTAAAGATCTTCAGCTTGACATAATAGTATCGTCGTCGAATTTTCTTATTCTTTGCGAGATGTGGATGAATGATGAAAACATTGCAGACATTCCTAATTTTGACATTTAAGCTAAATATAAAAGGCCGCAAACGAGGGCCGGTGAAGTTGCAATCTACCATTACACAGTATTAATTGTAGCTATATACATTTCTCTCAAAGACCTGTAAAATCTAAGTACAAATACCATTCCCCGTACTTTCGTTTTTATAAGTACAAATACAATTTCTTGGTACTTATACTTAAAGAAATCAATTACCAGTGCAAGTAATCATAAATGTACGTAAATTCTTTTGCATTACGAAAAGTACTTTGAAATTGTTTTTTAATTCCCCAAGTGCTCTACAATTCCTTTAAATTCCTTATAATTTGGATTGGAATCCGTCGAACGAGCTGGTAGCCTCGGCAGGTATTTTTGACATTTATGTTCAGTTTACTTTGGCAATTACCGTGCAACGTCTTATTAGTTTAACATAAGTTTTTTTTATTTGAAGGTCTTTCTTCTACCACGTGTGAATTGCACACATGCTTTCTTTTATAACGTGTTCCTTTTCAAAGGTTTATGAATACCCTGATAATGCAGTATTAAACAGCGCGGACTGTAGAATTTGAGAAACGTATATTAGTATGAAACTCAAATGTGTTTGGGTTTCTGTTATTTCATGAGTGAAGTTCGAATACCGACGAAAAACTTCATGTCTCATTTGTATTCGCTCAGTTCGCAGATTTTTTCACATGGGCTTAATGTTTCTTTTTGTCTTGAGAAAAGTTAAAAGTACAAGTTAATTATGCAATAAGCGTACAATATCTGTGTTCTGTGCTTCTGTCAATTCTAACCGAGAGTAACCGAAGCTTGCCAACCATTTGTTTTGACGATTATTACTATCATGACGATATGACGAAATAATGCCTTTACACATTTATGGGTGTTTAGGTGACACATATTTTCATATTCAAGGTTAAAATAGTACAAATCTTTTTTGATTTATTTTAACTCGAAGACAGACTGATTTTATAAAATTGAACAGCAAATTTTGATTTTGATATTTTGTTTATTCAAAAATCGTTTACAACTAGAGTCAAGCATTATATATATAAGTTCATGGCTTTTAAAAAAGCTGTCTTTGATTTAACAAAAGAAAAAAAAAATATCTATTTAAGGTTGACTTTGTCCTTGGAGTGCCGTATTTCAGGTGTATACATTTTACTTTTAAAAGGAAACGAGTAAAGCATTTTGAGTGCGGTTTTTTTCTTGCTTTTGAGCATGATGTACAAAACGCAAAATTTTTTTTGAAAGACCAAAATTGCGGGAGGTAAATGGCTGACATCACCGCCCCCTCCTTGCTGATCTGAACACAAATTCAAAGCATATTATCAATCTGTGGCCCTTTGGTCTTGGAATTACGGGCTGTTTAGTACGAATTTCGGAAAATGGCGGCAATTAAAAAATATTTTATATTTTTCTTCTTTCATGTAGATTAAGAATCCGTATTAAAAAAAATATTCCATGTATTCCATGCACTGAAAGAGACGACGAGCTAGCTAGAATAAAAATGAGCTTGCAACCAATCGGAGATGGGTGGAACTAGATACTTGCAGCACTTTGAGGCGAATTAGGCCTCTCATGAATCCAAAAAAGACAAGATATTCCTTAGCCTTAACAGGAATATAATAAGTAAGGTCGTAGGAATTATCACTGGTCACTGTATCATGGGCTCACATGCATTAAGGATGGGAGCCCCCCATAACGACGAGGAAGAAGTAGAAAGCATACTACACTACCTAGGCACCTGTCCCGCCCTCGCAAAAACGTGGAAAAACACGCTGGGAAGCTACTCATTCGGCAACCTAGAACATATGTCAGAAACAGAACATAGCAAAATTCATTAAGAAAACAAACTGGTTAAAACCGGTATAAAAGTGGACAATCTCTACAGAGACCACTGTGATACCAATCAGGTATTTCTAAGGTATCAGTTTGTCCCCTGGCCAATGAGGAATCGGTGTACAAATCACCGGAAAGTGATAACACAACGTCCAAAGGTCTAGGCAACATCAATCAAATTTGGCTGATCATGTGGCAAGTTTGCAGGTCAATAGATAAAATGTAACAACAACAAAACTGGTACCAAGGGAGAACAAGAGACGGCCGTATAAAAAAATGAGGCGGCCGTATAAAAAAAGGAGGGACGATCTTGACAAAATGATTCAATGAAGCTCAATTTTATTCTGCATTTCCTAATTTATTAACACAAGAAATTTCAATGAACTTAATGTAAATTTGAAGAATTGAAATGAATATTGAGTTAAAAAAATTTAGAATATAGTATATTGAATATTTTATATTACAACAAATCAAATTGAATTACTAAATCTAACATAAAAATAACCCTTCCTATGTTGTTGTATGAATCTGATTCCAAAGTACTTAAATTCACCCTAACTGAGAATCATTTACAAGATCCACTTTTACCCAGAAGTAAATCTTTTTTTTCTAATCAAAACACATTTCGATCGACGGTGCTGCAATCTGGCGCGACAGCTCGACTTCTCAGTATCTTAACCCGACAACCTCGTTTCAATGAAACAAAAACATAGAAGACATAAATTTCTATTCCGGAAATCTACGCTAATCCCATCAGTCTCCCAGAAAGAGACATAAACACCCAGCAAAAAAATAAATAGACTCACCTTAACCAGTATGCAAAGCATTCATGCGACAAAAAACCGTTCAAAGACAAAAGACACCGCCGATAACATAAACTTGCTTGATACGCGGCTGGCGCTAGCGAAAATCTCGGCTAATGACATTTTAATAAGTCCGACTTATCTAAGCAACTGGCATATATCGTCAACTGGTCAGAACCCCTTTCGAATGGAAGTATTCACTAGAACTAGAAACTACGCGAACGTTCGATACAATTTGCAGCAGGAACATTGAATTCCACTGAATTGCACCAAAGCGTTGTCCACCTTCGTTCACAAATCGAAAACATGCATAATCTATTTTTAATCAGCAGCCTTGAGGCTGAACCGTTTCATTCCCGGCATCCAAGGCATTCCATTCGATTGATGGAGTGCATCACAGCGAAACCGTACTCCCGGAACGCCGCGCCGGCCGCCGTGATAGTGACATTAAGTGCGCTTCCACACCCTATCAATTATGTGGGCTGATTCGTTTGGATTTAGGACGCAAACGCGGATGGCTTGGAATGAAAATTACATGGCAACCGCGGAGATAATAAATCATCGCCTCAATTTGATCGGACTATGAGTATGTGCATCCGTATGACGACGAAGGAGCACTTTCCACAGCCTTTAGTGACTCAATTAGCATACCCTGACTATGAGCACCTTCATCAGCTATGACCAGTTTCCGAGAAATACTCAGGCAGTCTAGTATTATTGGATGAGACAGTAGCCAATAAATTAATAAATTCGACCCGTCAAATAATTTCGATTTTAGAGTATGGATCATCATAGATTTATTGCTAGGACCGACAAGAAGAGTCTTTTCAACCAAATCAAGTTCCTGGTCACCTGCGGCCAGGACTCCTATCACAATGACTTGATTTTGCGAAGGAATCGCATTAGGGAGCTACTCGAGAATGATGACAAAATTTACGAAAATGAATTCATTGGTAAGATTAAGTCTCGAGTCGACGAGAACATTCGACAGCGGCAGGAGTCCCTTTTGGCCATGAAGCGAGAGCGAACGAGGGAAATCGAGAAATTCGTTGCGGAGAAGAAACTGCACCAGAACATGACGAACTGTATTGAGATTCGCGAAGAGCTTAGAAGGAAAGACAACATGGAGACTCAGCTTTGTCAATTGGAGCAGATGGATGACAAATTGAGGGCCATAGCCAAGGAGCAGAAGGACGAAGAATTTTGGCTTAAAGTTCAGGAGAGGATCACCAATGATATTGATGCTATGCAGGAACGAGAGGGACAAGTTAAGCGACACATGCAGGCTAATCAGTGCAAAATCTTGCACAAACAATTGGAAGATCATCGTCACGTTCATGAAATGGACGTGCAGCATTCAAATAACGAAAAGGCTGCGTTGGATCAAAGGATAAATGAAAGTGTGCGCAAAGAGAAAGAAAAGGCTGCGGCATTAAGAATCGCAAGAAACCGTGATGTCAAGGAGTCTGTGAACAGGATTTGCGAACAGAGGAAACTGCTCGAGCAGGAAGCGGAAACATTTGAGGAAGTTTTCCATGAGGAGTCCATGCGTCAAGTGAGGCTGGAAATCGAGAAAGAGCGTCAGAAGAACGCTGGCCTTAAGGAAGCCGTGTTGGATTACTTGACTTATCTTAGAAAGTTCAGAGTCTTTGTCGAAGAAGAGGAAGCAAGGCGCGATGAAGCATTCGAGCAGGTTGGAAAACGTTTCTATTGTATGAAGACGCACCCGAAAAGGGTTGCTGCGGCTAAGAAACGCGAAGCGGCAGAAGCTTGCTACAAGGTCTTACTTAAACAAATTTGTGAAGAACAGGAGCGTCGAGCTGAACTGGAGGCTTATGAAAAGGAGAACAAAATTATCGAGAACAGATTCGCAAGGCCAGAAATCCGTGATAAGATTAAGCAACGTGCGGAAATCAAAAGGGGTCTGGATATGCAGCTGGAAAGGCTCGCTCAGATAAGAGCCGAAGAGCAGATGAAATTCTCTCAAGAGCTTAATCGTGCTGCGGAGGATAGGATATACTGTGAGCAGCTACTAAAGAAACACAAGGCGGATGGTTGCGATTATTTGGTGCCACATCCTAATTGGAAACTATTGGCTTGCTATAAGGGAGACTGTAAATGAATGATTTGGGAGTTTGGATTTTTATTTCTTTAAGAATTTTAAAACCAAAACAAGAGGCACACAATTTTTTTTTAAAAATTCTTGTATTAATACAATTTTTGTTCCCAAAACAGCATTTTTATGGATTTTGAATGTGAAATTGCTGAGCAGATTCGTTTTTGGTCTTGCGGTCTTCTCCCTGGTTTTGTACTTTATGTTAAACATTGGCAAGACCGAGACGAAGACCAAAAAGAAAACTGAACTATGAGATTCTTGTAAATTAAAAATTTTCTTTTAGTTTAAGATTAGGATTTAATAAAATATTACAAATAAATAGTTTAAATTTATTTAAAAAAACGTTTTGCGGATTTCACATTAAGAAGTAAGAAAGTTTTCCAACCAAAGTCTTGTCTGATATGAGCAGAAATTCTGAAAATGTTACTGCCTACCACTGAAGAAGCGCTAAATAAGTATGTGTAAGATGCGTTCGGGTTCCACCAAACAATCAAATACAAAATTGCATAAAAATCGGTCCAGTGTAGTGTACCCATACAATCATTTAATTCACTTAAGGGGGTATTCCAGTCTAGAGGCATGAATTTCATGTAATTTTTGAAGTGTCATATTTTTACCATCCATTTTCTTATTAGTTATTTATTAACATAACAAGAATACAGAAAAAAAAAAGAAAAAGTTGAAACTTTCAAAAAATAGCAGTTGATGAAGTGGGGGTCGCAAAAAAATGGCTCGTCACCATACCCACGATTTCAACACTCCTGGCAATCTGAAACATGTCGCAATGCCTGGAACTACGGAAAAGTTGGAAAGATTTTTTTTTTTTACAAAATGGTGACAGCCTGAAGAAAAAAAACAATTTTTGTACCACTTTTTTTTACTGTTTTGAATTAAAAAAAAAAAGTAATAGAAATTTGGGATGGGGATAGTTCCAGACATAGACATGTCTATAAAGAAGACTGTCTTAAAACTTCCGGTCAATTGGTCCAGTAGAACCTGAGAAATGGTTGGTATTGTTTTGATAAAGACAGTTTCGAGAAAAACGCGTTTAAAGTTTCGCGTAAACTTTTTCGCAGTCCAAGTAAATCTGCCATTCCTGCTTCATACTTCGGATCTTCCTCAACTTCGAAAAAACTATTTTTTTACTGAGAAATATGGATTAAGGTAGACGGAGAATCTCTAATGTCATTTTTGCGATTAGTTCCGGCCGAACCAGGTTGGATGCCGGGTCAGCAAAATACCGATATCTCCGAAAATAATTTGAATTTTTAAAATCCTCTTGCAGATATATTCTTGAATAGTTAAACTTTGAAAATATAAAAAAAAACATTGATTTTTTGGAATTTCTAGGCTAGAACACCCCCTTAACCCAGGAACACAAAACAGAAAACACCCAACTTGAAGACGAAGGCGCCAAATGCAACTCAGATAACAAATAATTTAATGACGATGCACTGCATCAAAGCCTAAGCAATGGTTCACTCGAGTTCATGTTTTGTAAGCAATTATCCAATGCACGCTGCAAGTTTCGTTCGCTGTTTATTTGTTCTCATGTTCCAGCTGTTAGACGGAAGGGTAATCTGATTTTTGCAATTCAAGTCTTGGGGCAATCAGTTGAACAACCAATGGAATCATATTTGGGAATGCTAAGGGGACTTAAAGTATCTAAACAGATCAATTTGGAAAAATAAAACAGATAAACTTTGACAAGCAATCAACTTGTTTCTCTCCTATGGCGAATTGAGCCTGCCTCCTTTTTTATTCTTATTGACTCGTGTTCTGGCAAACTTCTTTGGCATAACTGCCATGCCTTTTACACTGTTCTAATTCACTTTAATCTTCAAGTATCCCGAACCTTTAAACTAGCCATTTATGGGGAGTTTAATGACATAACATTGCATAAGAATTACTTACCTATAGCTTCGCTCGGCATTAGAAAAAAGTAGAACCATTAAAAGATATTTGTGTGACTTAACCGAAAGTCTTTACAAAAACTACAAAAACAATAATAATAGAAAATTGGAGGTTTGAAAGCAGTTTAAAAGGCAGTCATATCCAGTATCAGTACTGCAGCAGATATCATGTATGGGATCAAAAAAGGTGGAGAGTTTGTTCCTTTAATATTTAAATTAAATGAAAAAAATAATAAATACTCGTAAAAACGGATCATAAATCAAGCAATCGATTTGTATTTAAATTCCGCAAATTCATAATTTTTTTCTTTCATTCAGTTGTATTTCTTAAAATATTTTTACAAGTGAATTTATAAATAAACAATAAAAACCAAAAAAACGAAATTGCACTCGACGAGAGTGCTCCTTTGGAAGCTAGAAGTTTGGGGCAGGACCCACAGATCAATGCAGGCTTTGAACGCATCCAGAAGATTTTTCATGACAGTAGCATGGCCAATAATTCGCGCTGGGTGGATAAGTTTCTTTTCAATTTCTTATATATAGATTGATAAAAGTTATGCAAAAAAGATAATGACGTATATACAAATATCCGCTTTTCCTTATTTTGGATTTTATTTAGTTAAAATGCGTTTAAAATTAATAATTACATTATTATTTACATAATTAACAAAGATTTAAAATGTATGGGTCTAGTCATCCCAGTCAAAACTCAAAGTTCTTTTTTGAATTCTTTCAATCCTGTGAATATGGCATTTGTAGTGAGGAGACCACACTTGACAAGTGTGCATATTCGAGGAACGGACGGGCAAATATTATGAGCAAATGTTAAACAACGTGAGGGCCATAAAGTTGATTAGACTCTCTTTTAGTCGAACTGAGGAAAGACTTCGCTTTATAGGAAATTATACTGATGTGCTCAAAGTTCCATAATCCTATAGTTGATACTTCATCTGCCAATCAGTAAAATTTTTGTTTGACCGGTTGTGTAGTTTTTGTTTGGCGTCTGTTCAAAAATGGAAAATCAAAACGAACATTTACGTCATATTTTGTTTTTTTATTTCTGGAAAGAAAAAAAAACGCATCGCAAGCTCACAAAAAGTTATGTGCTGTTTATGGTGTCAAAATTGATTTGCCAAATTTCGTTCTGGTGATTTTTTCTCAAAGATGAAAAACGCTCTGGTTGTCCAGTTGAAGTTGATGACTACCAAATCAAAGCAATAATCGATTCGGATTGTCACAGTACAATACGTAAGATAGCAGAGAAGCTTCATGTATCACATACATGCATTGAAAACGCTTAAAACAACTTTGCTATGGATGAAAACTCGATATATGAGTTCCTCATGAACTGAAAGAAAAACATTTAACACAACACATCTGCGATTTGTTAAGGAAACGTAATGAAAATGATCCATTTTTAAAACGACTGATAACTGCTGATATTCATCAGAAGAAAGTTATGTTATCAGTTTGCTGGGATTACAAAGGAATTGTCTACTTTGAACTTTTACCACCCAACCGAACGATCAATTCAGATGTTTACATTGAACAACTAACAAAGTTGAACAATGCAGTTGAAGAAAAGCGGCCCGAATTAAAAATTCGAAAAAGTGTTGTATTCCATCATTATAATGCAAGGCCACACAAATCGTTGGTCACAATGATTGGCAATGATGATGTCAAATCGTACCTGGTACAGTTTTTTGCTGATAAAAACCGGAAGTTTTACGAACGTGGAATTATGATGCTGCCTGAAAGATGGCAAAAGGTCATTGCTCAAAATGGGCAATACATTACAGAATAAAGTTATTTCGTTCCGCGTCGAAATTGTTTACCATACCCTTTAACTAAGCCTCCACTGATCGTCCGGCCGTTTATCACAGAGCTGCAACAACAAATAATAAAAATGTTATAATGTTAGAAATAAATGTGTTTCATTATTAATTTTCAATAGCATAATAATAAATATTTTTATTTGCGATAACAAAACACGTACACGGTTGTGACACACGTTTGTGTGCATTTGTTAAAAATTTTTTAATTTTCCATTTGGAAGTTTTTCTTCATATTTGTTAAAACCGATGTCGAGTGGGCGATGCTTTGAGAAACTCAAAAATTAAAGAAACGAAGTATTGCACAGGCGAAGAACCCTTCGTGTGAGGTTCAACTCTCACTTGGCTACTTTCTTTATTTTGTATAAAATTTCAAAAACTGTCTAAATTAATTTTTAAGTCACTATGAACCCACTGCATGAAGTTTTAGAATTTTAAACTCGATGTTCTTATGAAAGAATATTTTACATTTATGAAGTTTAAGGAATCGGTTTCACTATAAGTTTGTTTATAGACAGCCCACAATTTGTTTCTACGATTTTTCAGATTTTTTATGCCAACATCGGACCAACTCTGGTAAATTTTTGAACATCTTTTTAATTTAATTGGAACGGATTCTTAATACCAGTAGAAAAAAAAACGTTATATATTAGAATTTAGATACGAAGAACTTACATCAAAAATTGATTGCTTCATTTTTCCAGCAAGATTTTACCACTCTGCTCTCGAATTGTTGCTGGCATGTTTGGTGTGTTACGCGTCCTAGAAAATTCTGTTGCAATAACGAAGTTGTTGTGAAGTTGTTTGAAAAACAAAAAAAGGTCGCGTCATCAGCAAACGATGTGTCTTTGCTGAAAATTCGTAACTCGATGGAATACTCATCATGGCAGAACTGTATGAAGACGAATTTTGAACTATCGGCAAATATGGTCCTGTCTGCGACTTAAGCGAATGGAGGAGAAGGTATAACAACGAATAATATAATCTCTGCTATGATTTTAATCTAGACTCGGCTTTATCGACCGAATTGACAACAATGCACCTTGGAATTTACGAAAAAAGCGAATGCCGACAGTTCAAAGAGCAAGCTAGCTCAGATGCGAGAAAGAAAGTCCTCACAGGATCGATGTCCTAATAAAAATTATGTATTTTATATTTACATTTTCATTTATTAAAAACTTTGTATCTTTTACATTTGACTGTAACAATCTTTATACTAGTAAAAGTTTAATCAGGATACATTATTACAGCAAATGAAGTTGAAAAAAGACATATAGTATAATATTAATTAATTAATTAATAACTAAGAAAGTGATGTGTTTTGAAAAGCTAAACAAATTCATGTAGCAATTTTAATAACTAAGCTTAATTCATGTTGCTTTTATTATTCTACCTACTAGCCGATTAGATTTTCACTAAATCGATCAGTATTGTGCAGTCTTCTTATATCGAGGGGCAGTGCTTTCCAGAGACGGGTGGCAGAATGAAAAATTGGCATTCAGTAGTAAGTCATGAAAAATCAGGTTGAATAATGGAGGGTGAGCAAGATGACTGGAATAAATGAATCTTTTCATGTAAATATGTTGGCTTTCTGACTATGATTTTATGCAAATAAATTATGACCAAGTAATCCAAGTACGCTTTCAAAGTACAGCTGAGAATTTTGTTGCGAAAAGGGCAAACGTGGTCATATCTTCTGATTTGATAAACATACCGAATAATATTAATAAAGACAACCAAAAGCTTTCTTTTCATTGCGGCGCTCGGACTTTAGAATATTTCGGACCCATAAGTGGTTAGCGGAAGAATTAATATCTTTGGCAGCATCAGTCTTATATCGAAGGGGCGTAAAATATTGATATAGTGTTAAATTCCTTAAAAGAACCATACGCTTTACTTATAATTGTCTTAATATGATCATCCCAACTGAGAGTTCGGTTAAATCATATGCCTAAGTTTTTTGCTTTGCCAACGTACTCGATTTCAGATTCCAAGGTATACCTTTGGGAAATAATTCGTGTCTATATTATTTCTGTGAATGACAATACATTTCGATTTCAGTGGATTCAAATTTGAGGAATTTCTTACTGTCCAAAGTAAAACCTGTCTGAGGTCCTCATGTAATCGATGAGCTCCACCTTCAATAAGTCTCAGCTTACAACTGAAATATATCTGTACGTCATCAGCATAAAAATGTAGAGCGCTTTTTTTTTTACTGACAATGGATGGTCATTAATAAAGATGGAAGACAACAAAGGACCTAAGATTGACCCTTGAGGGACTCCTGAAGAAACATTTATAAATTCAGATAGTTTGTTTTTTAATACTACGGCTTGCTTCCTTTCTGCAAGATAAGAACATATACGTTTTTTCAATCAGCTGTGAGTAGCGTACCATGTCGAAAGCCTTGGAAAAATCTATATATAAATAACCTCGTCTTTGTCAATGAAAATGCGGATATTATCTGTAACTTTTTAAAGTGCGGAGATACAGCAGAGAGAAGCTCTGAATCCGGATTGGTTCCTGTAAAGCATTTTGTGATTCTGCAGAAATGCAGACACCTGAGAGTGCACAAATTTCTCCATGATCTTGGACAAAAAAGGCAGGATGGAGATAGGTCTATATCTATGTCTATGTTATTAAAAATGGGTATAACTTTTGATGATTTCCATAGCAATGGAAAAGAGGAATTTAAAATAATTGTGTTAAAAACATGTGTGAGAGCTGGAAGTAAATTAGGCAGAATAATCAGCAGCATTTGATATAACATTCAAAATAGCTTTGACAACGTCAGTTTGCTCAACACAGGAGAATTAAAATCGAGGCAATGAATTTGCATTTATCTCACTATAAATCAAGGTAAGAGACAGAGGCGAGGTAGTCGTTGTGGAGTGAAATTGTGCAAAAACATTGTTTAACTGAACGGGATCTAAGTTGTCCAAGTCTTCTTTATTTTTCCGGCCAGCACCATTTGGCGCAAATTATTCTATAACATTTTATCTTCCTTCAAAAGATCATAATTTATATTTTGAAAGTCCCTGTTTGCGTAGATTTGTTCCTGATTACACTTTGATTTTTTAAAAATCGCGATTATTAAGTCATGTTTCGAAAAAGTAGGGGCGGTGAGTTGATCATATAGTCAAGTCTAGCAGGGTGCTAAATGTAAGAGTAAAATGTGTGGGAACTTCATTATTAAGAGAATTAAATAACCAAATGTTGCTGAAGCTTTATTGCTTAAAAGGTTCCAATTGTAGTCCCCACAGTGCTGTTAAGAAACCCTCACGTTGATGCACGTCACAATGTTGATTCATTTAACTCGAACTGCAACTCTTCGTGACAAAAAATCTGGCTTTCGTGCTCAATTCTGAGTTTATCTGGAAGAAAAAGGTTAAATAAATAGTTTGTAAGGATTTTCGCAATTTCTTCAAGTTCAGGTCTGCATTAATGTACTCAAAGAGAACTGATAAAAAAATCTCAAAATACGATGAGTTGGTTTTGACGCTTAATATCAGTATCACAAGTTTGCATAGAAAATTGTCCCCATAAAATTGACATCCTGATTTTTTCTTCATTATTCTTATCAGTCGGAGATATCAAGGCAATTACTCCTTAGGCCATCCTTGATTTGTTGCATAAAACGAGACTGCTTTAATTTTATGTGACTTTTGATTAGTAATCGAAAGAAATGACTACATTGCGTGCTTAAACTTTTTATCACTTCGATGGAAAATTATGAGGTACTCAAATTAAAGCAGAATTCGCATCCGTATTCTGTTCAAAATTTAACGCGAAAGGAAGTTGCCTTTTATTGCATGCGAATGTTTTGTATCTGTAATAAAATTACATATAACATCTCAACGCGCAAAGTCATTAAGCCGGCACATTTGTTTGCTATCCACTCCTATAACTTGATTGGAGGTTTTTTTTTAAAGCCCTCGCACCAACAATTCCATCGTTAAATACTCTTACCCTGCAACATTTTCCTAATAAGTTGATTTATTGAGGAAATCCACCTCATCATACCAGAGATCCTTCAATACAATCTAGCAACTAGTTAGTACTTAAGCTAACTCACGCTGAACCTGGTCACTCCACTTAATCTGTTGAAATTCGTCCCGTAATGAGAAATTTATTGCTGCAGCCAGCGTTCTCTTTAGGACCTAAATAAACAAAGTCACAACACTAAAAAAAGGGTTAACGCGACGACGCTGATTACCCTACATTAATCGCACGCTGATTACGATCGGGATTTGTTTTATGAGCTACATCAAAGCGAGAGCAACATTACCCTGTCCTGCCGGCCAGCCTGTCAATCATCACCTCACTCACCTCTTTCGCCTCACAACAACAGTCAGATGACCACTTGATTCATCTTGGTTTAGCAAAGCGAAAGGCCAGCTAATTACAAACGCAAATTTTACAGCGTACAGCATAAGCGTCAGATCGGACTCACTCACTGATGTGCCTAACGTGACGGCTTGATATGCAATAGCTCCAGATCTACAGAATCTAATTGCGCAGCGTAGTAGAGTCCGCAAAAAAAAAACAAAAATCGAAAGCACCAACAGAACGAGGAAAAAACGAAAACTCCAGGAGTCTTCAAGTGTAATTGAATCTTAATTATATAGTATGTTGCAGCATGAATGCATGAGAGTCATTAATCGCATTTGCAGGATGTTCTTGTGGCAGCGGATGTCTGAGGAAAATTACAGAAAAACAAGAACAGCTAAGTCATACGAAGGGCATGTCCGATGTGCCAGTCCTAAAGGCTGCGTAGAGTTAGAAGGAAGATCGCGCTGTGATCCTGGAGGACCTTGCAAATAATTAAGATTCATGATGGACATAATTCCGTTGCGAGTATGCAACATCTCTTCATTACATGAGTTTCAATCTTTTTTGTTACAGCAGCTTAAAGATGTTTTTGGGGTGAGCACCGAGCATTTGCCCCGGGGGCCCAAAGTCATGCTCGGAAGAAAGGCGAAACGAGAGGAATTTTTCTCAGTCGCAGCCTCGGGGATCCTCGATGAGCGTGCGTGAGGACGACGACGACGTGTTGTCATTTCTTGAAAGTGACAAAGTCCGGGATTGGATGGGATTCATATGCAGATAGGCAAAAACTATCCGATATGCAAATTCATCATCTTGAGGCATGGGATGACGAAATCAATGAATGGATGTTGTTCTTGCTCATCTTGCGTGGAAGTATGGATGACGTGTGAATAAAGCCCGCGGGAAAAATAATTCCTACACGTCTCCTTGACTCGGTGTGAATATCAGCATAAAAGAGTTTTTCAACTATTGAAATTGAAAACAACATTGTAATGGGTGTCTGTGTGACTCTAACCATGGGCAATCGTCGGGACATTTTTTCATCAAAGATTGTTGTCTTTATCTATATGATGTGTCATGCTAAATACAGTAGAATCTAGAGGATATCAAATTGTAATTGCTCGTTTGCAGTATAAGATGCAACCGGATGCAACGAGTGGACGAGTTGGGAGCGCAAAGCGAGGCCGGGGTGGAGCAATATTTATACGGCGGTGATTCAAAGACTTGTGCGCTTCATGCGGTCTACATTCCCTCCAAATTTTTGTGAATACCTAGTTCGAGCACAAATAGAGGTTAACTTAAATGTTTGGTACTAGCAACATCAGCTTCGATGCCAGAACATGTGGCTGAATAAAAGAGGTCACAATTTTCAAAAAAAAAAATAAATGAAAATCTTCTCTATTTATTTATTTTATTAAAATTTCTTATAACCAAATACTTCTTCCACAATAAGAGTAGACTCATAATTCATGCCCCTGCTCTTGGAACGTGGACATCGAGCGGCAATTTATGCTTAACTCATTAAATTCAGATATTGACAGCATAATCAAATAGGGACAATGTGAATGCTTCCAAAATACAATGCTGTCTTGTGTCATTAAAACGAAACCTTAACACCCAGCTATTGTCAATGAATGGCACTTGCGTCGAAGAAACCGAAAAGCTTTCAATGTCGGTATATGCGTCAATTCTAACATACGCTGGAATGACCACATATTCGATGTTGCCCAGAATGCAGCGAAATGCTTTGTCTTTCTAAACCGGTGCAAGAAGTATTTCACCGCTTTTGATTTAGCCATAATTTATAAGGATATTATTCGGCCTTAAATGGAGTGCAACGCTTACTGGGCAAGGGCACCCAAGACCACATTGCAACTCCTAGAGAGAATTCAAAAGCGAGCGGTAAAACTCATAGACGATGACAAAATATCGAAAGCAATTCACTCGATGGAACACCATCAAAATGTGCCTTGCTTGACTTTGTTTTATCGCTTTTTCTACCACCAATGCTGCGACGAAAAAGCTAATTGCATTCCGCCCCTTCAGCAATTCACTCGCAATATCATCACATCATCGAATGCTCATCAATTTACCCTTAAGCCTACTTTCGGGCGCACTGTGAAATTCGAGATTCTTTTAAAGGCCGCACTAGCGCATGTGGAATCCTTGTCTTTTTCCTTTGCACTGCAACCTACAACAATTTAAAACCAATGTGCACTTGTACTTCTTCCTCTTCTGATCGGGCTGTGTAAAAAACCACTTTAAGGGTACTTCCAATCCCTTGAGCTCTATTTTAAAAACAACTTAAATAATGATTAAACAAATTTATAAATTAATATCATAAAATTCAACTTGAAAGCATTAAAATATTTGAAATGAAATAATTATTTTAATGCAAATTTCGAATGCATTAAAAATAAGCAAAAATGATGGAATTTTTTGAGTTAAAAAATCTCAATTAGGTTATAAAAAAAACCTAGTTGCCCTGATTAAAATCAAAAGCCTCAGGTTGCACGAAAAGGAATTTCAAAGAAAGCTAGTCATTCCCAACAAGGTTTTTGCCTAGTGTGAGACATGATCTAACCTAAAACTGTGTTCAATGGTCCGAAATCTTTCTGTGACATAAACTGGACTACGTGAATGGGAAAACCAGCCCACTGAAGATATTTACCGGAACTTAGGCAATCAAAATTATAGACCAATCCCTCCTCGTACAAAAAGATCCTCAAATTTAACAAGGCGAGCATAAGAAAGCTGGTGTGTTTGCTCTCAGGTTGCTTAGCCTTAGTTTTGGACATAGGTACTGTTCCGGATTGTAACGCTTTATTGCTTAATATATCATATTGCTTATCATATTGTTCATTTTAACTTACACTTTATTCATTGCAATCAATCTTGAATTATTTAATACTGTCATTTATAACAGAAGTTTCAATTCATTAACTTTAATTATTCAGTCATTGTACGAATTATTGTAAGAACAATGTTGTGAGTCACTGCACACGCACCGGTGCATTGGTCAGCTTTTCGCGATTAGTTCTCGCCCGATTTAACATATTTGTTTTTGTTTTTCTATTCGTTTCTATTGACTGCCAGCGCCCCTTTTTTTATGGCTGGAGTTGCTTCATGCGCCGGTGCGAGTACGGTGTCTCTCCAACAAGTGTTCGCAGCGGTACCCATCAGACAATGCATTCACACATACATATGAACGTACATAGCGTCGTCACCCGCACTTTGTGGAATATGTTTTTTTTTGTTTTCTATATACCTTGACATGCAAGAGAGATACTGTTGCTGTGTATGTGGAATGCGAAGGTTGGTGGCTGCCGCTGCGATCATTTCTCGTTCATTTGAAATTTGGATCTTGGACACAACAGAACAGAAGGCTAAGTAAAAATTTGTAACGTACTGGTTGGTTTGTTTTATTTTTTTATATATATATACTTTGGTCAACACTACAACAACAAAAACCAAATCCTATACATCTCTGTGATTCTACGGGTTCCATTCAATTATTTCCTTTTTTTTGATTCGTGCTGTAAGCTGTTCTCGACTAAGCCGGAACATAATGGTCCTTCGAGCCGGATTTTTGTGCTTCTAAAAAAAAAAAAAAACTCCCTATGGAATTGATTAAACTCAGGCGGTCGAATGCCAAGGGACAGGTTACGCGCGCGGTCAACTTCGTCGACAGCATTGACGAATCCACCCCTGTCGAACAATTAGAAATCCGTATAGAGAGGCTAAATGACGCGTGGACTAGTTTTTGTGGGTTGCATGATGAGTGTTTGCGATATATTCCGAATGGTGAAACATCCGAAGAGGCTGAAAGAGAATTCGCGGACTATGAAGCCAAATACTATCATGCACATTCGGGACTTTCTCGGGCGCTCAAGACACGGCAATCGTCGCCGCACGTGGACGCAAATGAATCAATGCTACATCAAATTGCTAGTGACCAAATGAGTTTTTTGGAGCGGTTAAACTGCTCATCGAACACATGTTCAAACGTTAGTCTTCCAAAGATCATTATACCTTCGTTTTCGGGCAATTACAAGGATTGGCCCTCATTCCGTGATCTCTATCTCGGATCGGTCGGCAATAAGACAACTCTGACGCCGACTCAGAAATTTCAATACCTCCGGTCATTTTTGCGAGATGATGCGGCCAATCTTATAAAGCATATACCGGTCAGTGATGCGAACTATGTGGAAGCATGGGATCGTTTAGAGGCGCGATACAATCGTTCACAAGTTATCGTTAAATCCTTCATCCAAACATACTTGTCCCTTCCTTCAATGACCTCCAGCAACGTTCAAACATTAAGAAAAATAAGTGACGGTGCGGATGAGGTAGTGCGCGGTCTTAAGGCATTAAACAAAACCTCTCGTGATCCCTGGCTTATCTATTTGCTCAGCAATAAACTCGATCCTGAAACCAATCAAGCTTGGGCAGAGCATATCGGTTCTTGTGATGAGTCTTCCATTGATGAACTCCTCAAATTTCTCCAATCTAGATGTGACGCACTCGAATCATGCCAACTAATTCACCGTCCATCTTTTTCGCGGCCAAAATCGGCATCGTCGTCGGGTTCACTTCGCGCGCACATGGCTGAAACCGGAAACAACATTCATTGTCCCAAGTGCAAAGACTCTCATCATCTATCTCGGTGTCCAACATTTTTATCTTTAGACATCCAGTCGCGTCGTCATTTTGTTAAATCTGAATCGCTTTGTTTTAATTGCCTTCGGAATGGGCATTCGTCGGTCAACTGTCGTTCAACTTTTCGGTGTCGCGTGTGTCGATCGCGTCACCATTCGCTGGTCCATTTCGATGAATCAAACAAAATGACTTCCGTGCAATGTACAACGGATTCAACATCTTCGCTACCATCCTGTTCCCCTCAATCAAATTCGAGTCGAAATTCCAATCCACAATCATCACCAATCGTCAACAACCTCTCACTCGATTTGATTCATAGGAAGCAAACCATTTTGCCTACCATACTTGCGTCAATTCGAGATTCTTTGGGAAACATTATCGTTTGCAGAGTTTTGCTAGATTCCGGTTCCCAATCTTCGTTCGTGGTTGAGTCACTAGTTCAAAAACTCGGCCTACCTCGCACTCATGCTAAAATTCCAATTCTCGGTCTTTCGTCATTAGATGCAGGCTATACAAGGGGTCGGGTTACTTTTCAACTATCTTCACTCGTTAGCTCTGCTTCATTACTAATAGATGCCTATATAATGAACAAACTGACTTCAAACCTTCCGCCAACTTCGTTAGATGCATCTTGTTGGACTCATCTTAAGGATTTGACCTTAGCTGATCCCAACTTTAGTGAGTCCTCTCCGATTGAAATTATCATTGGTGCGGATAAACTGTGGAGCATACTTAAGGGCGATCAAATACGCGGACCGGCGGGTACTCCAATAGCTCAAGGTACTTCATTTGGCTGGGTTGTAACAGGAGAAATCTTTAGAGCCTCTGATCCTTGTACAACTTCTCTGCACTCTCTTCACTCAAGCATGGACATCGATTGCATGCTGCGTCGGTTTTGGGCAATTGAAGAGGTTCCCCCTCCTAACCCGGACTCTCTTCCTCAGGATCCCGCTGAGAAACATTTTTGTGAAACTATCGGTCGTTCTCCGGATGGCAAATATATCGTATCTCTTCCCTTTAAGGTAGCAAATCCCTCATTTGGGGATACTCTTACATCGGCGGTCGCGCAGTTAAGATCACTGGAACGTCGTTTTCGATTAAATCCCCCGCTACAAAAATTATATGCGGAGTTTATGAACGAATATCTCCACCTCGGACATATGACATTAATTCCCACTGCAGAAGTGAATCAAAATCGCGGTCGGCAGTTTTATCTTCCCCACCATGCAGTTGTGAAATCAGACAATTCAGCCATGAAAATTCGCGTCGTATTCAACGGTTCAGCAAAAGACTCCGCCGGTGTATCATTAAATAGTATGTTGTTTGTCGGACCCCCAATACAGCGTGATTTATTTGGGGTTTGTCTTAGATTTCGGCAAAGGCCGTTCGTATTCACGGCAGACGTGGTCAAGATGTTCCGCCAAATTTGGGTCGACAACAACCAAACAGATTTTCAACGCATCGTGTGGCGCGAAAATCCGCTTCATAACATTAAGCATTATCGGTTGCGAACAGTAACTTATGGTACGTCTTGCGCCCCATTCCTCTCCGTTCGCGTTTTAAAACAATTGGCCGAAGACTATCGGGGTGAATTCCCTATCGCGGCTAAAATATTGCTAGAGGACGTGTATGTTGACGACGTGATGACAGGCGCAGATACGGAAGATGAGTTGATCGCACTTAAATCGGAGTTGGTTTCGTTACTATCTAGGGCAAATCTTCAACTTCGTAAATGGAGCTCGAATTGTGGGTCGTTACTTTCTACACTGCCAACAATTGAATGTGAATACTCTGCCCTTGATCTCGAATCATCAAAGTCTATTATCAAAGTTCTTGGTATGTTTTGGAACCCCTCCAGTGACGAGTTCTCCTTTCGTGTTTCGAAACAGGACTCTTCTTCATCAGGAACTCGGCGTACTCTTCTCTCGGAGGTGTCGAGAATTTTCGATCCCCTTGGATTGCTGGCCCCATCGATAATCCTCTTTAAAATCTTGTTCCAGGAGCTTTGGTCTACAGCCTTAAACTTAGGATGGGATGATCCGTTACCTCCGAACTTGGGCCAGCGTTGGAAGAATTATCGAGAGGAACTTCAGCACTTTGAATCTATTCGGGTTCCAAGACATATCTTCGCCCCGACCGAGGAATTTGAGCTCCATGGATTCTCAGATGCGTCTTCGGTAGCGTACGCAGCTGTCATCTATAGCAGGTGCAAGACCAGTAAAGGTGACTATCGGGTCAATATCATCGCGGCTAAGACTAAGGTGGCTCCGCTCAAACCTATGTCCATTCCCCGTTTGGAACTATGTGGTGCTTTGCTATTGACTCGTCTGATCCATCTTATAACTTCGTCCCTTACCATCAAACCCAGCCGCATATTCGCTTGGTCGGACTCGGAAATCGTATTACATTGGTTGTCGTCATCCCCTCGTCGTTGGGCGACCTTCGTCGCCAATCGAGTGTCTGCCATTCTGGAAGTCCTTCCACGTCACTGCTGGCAACATATTTCCTCCGAGTCGAATCCAGCAGATTGCGCTTCCAGAGGTGTTCCTCCTTCGGACCTCCCGTCTCATCGCCTCTGGTGGACTGGACCCTCATGGCTTTCAGGGGATCGTGATTCCTGGCCTCAATCGAAATTCCACATCGAGGATGTAAATATCGACACCGTTGAAGAGCGGTTGAATCACAAACATTCTTTTATCGCGTCCATTGCTGCTGAAAAATCCAAACAACCAACAGTCGATGGCTCTAAAAACACCTTAGACGTTGAATTCATCAATTCGCTATTTCGTAAGTTCTCGTCGTGGTTACGCTTATATCGGGTAATTGCTACATGTTTTCGGTATCGCAACAATTGCCGACTTAAGAGACTTGGATTCGATCGTCTCACTAACACCTTTTCCATCCGCGAGCTCCGCGAGGCAAAAAATTGTATTATCAAACTCGCCCAAGGCATTGATTTTTCAATTGACATTGGGTTTCTCAAACGGGATAAGGCCCTACCACTTAAATCTAAGCTGGTAAAATATGCTCCCTTCATTGATGAGTATGGAATTCTCCGGGTTGGCGGTCGACTTCGACATTCTCATTTATCCGTTGATATAAAACATCCAATTATACTTTGCAGCAAACATCCTATCTCGACCCTAATCGTGACTGACGTCCATCGCCGATATTTGCATCCTGGAGTCTCCGAGACTTTCTCCATCGTCCGTCAGCAATATTGGATTTTGGGTAGCCGAAACCTCATCCGCAGTATCATCTTTAAGTGCAAGACATGTTTTATGCAGCGTAAGGAAACCAGTCGCCAGCTAATGGGTGATTTACCATCGTGTCGAACTCAGCCCTGTCGCCCCTTCACAAACACTGGATGTGACTTCGCCGGGCCAATCACCATAAAGTTGTCAAAAACACGGAATGCCAAAACTACGAAGGCCTACATCGCGCTATTCATTTGTATGGCCACTAAGGCTATCCACCTGGAACTTGTGAGCGATCTCACCACTGAGGCATTTCTGGCTGCCTTACGTCGGTTTATTTCTCGTCGTGGGAAGTGCAGCAACATCTATTCCGACAACGGCACCAATTTCCAGGGAGCTCGTCGATGTTTATCCGAGATGCAGAAGTTGGCCGTGTCCCAAAACCACAACAATCTCATTGCGGCTGAACTTGCTGCTGACGGAATCGCGTGGCATTTTTCTCCACCCTCGGCTCCACATTTTGGGGGAGTATGGGAGGCCGGGGTGAAGTCGGTGAAATTCCACTTACGTCGCGTTGTTGGTTCCACTATTCTAGTATTTGAAGACCTTTGTACCATTTTGTGTCAAATTGAGGCTGTGCTCAACTCTCGTCCTTTATGTCCTATTTCAGACTCTGATTTATGTCCATTAACTCCCGCACATTTCCTTACAGGCGAGCCATTAACCGCAATACCAGAGCCGAGCTGTATCGATGTCCCAAGCAACCGACTTCAACACTATAGGCAGCTGCAAAGCTTGGTGCAAGGATTTTGGCGACGATGGCACATCGAATACCTGACGTCTCTTCAGGAACGAAGCAAGTGGCAGAAATCGACAACCAACATGAAGGTCGGGGATTTAGTGGTCCTTAAGGAACCAAACCTACCCCCAACTAAGTGGGCCATGGGTCGCATAATCGACGTTTGTCCGGGCGGAGATGAACGTGTCAGGGTGGTATCCGTAAAAACAGCTGCTGGTACCTTCACGCGACCTATCACAAAAATTGCTGCTCTTCCTGTTTCCTGAACTAGTCCAGGGGGGCCGGGATGTTCCGGATTGTAACGCTTTATTGCTTAATATATCATATTGCTTATCATATTGTTCATTTTAACTTACACTTTATTCATTGCAATCAATCTTGAATTATTTAATACTGTCATTTATAACAGAAGTTTCAATTCATTAACTTTAATTATTCAGTCATTGTACGAATTATTGTAAGAACAATGTTGTGAGTCACTGCACACGCACCGGTGCATTGGTCAGCTTTTCGCGATTAGTTCTCGCCCGATTTAACATATTTGTTTTTGTTTTTCTATTCGTTTCTATTGACTGCCAGCGCCCCTTTTTTTATGGCTGGAGTTGCTTCATGCGCCGGTGCGAGTACGGTGTCTCTCCAACAAGTGTTCGCAGCGGTACCCATCAGACAATGCATTCACACATACATATGAACGTACATAGCGTCGTCACCCGCACTTTGTGGAATATGTTTTTTTTTGTTTTCTATATACCTTGACATGCAAGAGAGATACTGTTGCTGTGTATGTGGAATGCGAAGGTTGGTGGCTGCCGCTGCGATCATTTCTCGTTCATTTGAAATTTGGATCTTGGACACAACAGAACAGAAGGCTAAGTAAAAATTTGTAACGTACTGGTTGGTTTGTTTTATTTTTTTATATATATATACTTTGGTCAACACTACAACAACAAAAACCAAATCCTATACATCTCTGTGATTCTACGGGTTCCATTCAATTATTTCCTTTTTTTTGATTCGTGCTGTAAGCTGTTCTCGACTAAGCCGGAACAGGTACCATCTAAAGAGCAGGTTGCTTCCTCCGTCCAGAGAATGCTCCTCCAAAACTCCGATGGCTGATTAGGAAGGCTTAGCTGGACTTCAGAAACTTTATTGGCGACATAGGTTTTCCATGTTGAAGGATGATTCTGAATCCAGGACAGTCCTTTTCTTGAGTTCGACTATTATTTTATTATGATTATTGATAAAATCATTCCGATAAAAGACATTTACTTGCTATCTAAAGAAAAGTTTACGAACTGAAAAACTTCTGCATAAAAGTCCAGAATGATATTTATATGCTAAGTTTTATGCTCAAATTGTTACAAAAAAATATATTTAAAATTAATTTCAAAATGTTGTAAGATCATTTAGACAATCAGGCGTCACAGGACTGTGATAAAACTTGTTGGAGATCTTCAACTTTTCTACCTACACGAAAACATTAGTCTTGTCGTCAGTAGTGTAAGCTTCTGAGCCATCCTCAAAGTATTTTTCAGAGACCAATCCGAGATTGCTTGAGGAGGTTTTCTGATGAAATCCCACCCAAAATTACAGCTTGTTATTCTTTCTCTGGTTAACCGGATCAAGAGATTTTTAGTCGCATAGTTCTTGTCCAGGTTCTCACTTTTATCATCCATAACCCGCATTAGTGCTGTCACACAAGTCGTACACGAGAACCAGATAAAAAAACCCTTCACTTACATTTGGAGTGATGGAGAACCTGGGGGTAATACATCTCAATAAACTTATCAGCAAGGACATAGACATACCCTAGCTAGCTCGGATATAACACCATGCTACTGATTTTTATGAGATGCCGTAAGTACAGGCAGTCAAGTAATTTTTTCAAGGATGAAGGCCAATCTTCATGCCACAACAAGTGCATCGCGAATTTATTTCGCTATGTTGTAAAAAAGATGTCCTGCACAGTGTTTTCTTTCCACAATGTATTCTTGCACTGCTTGCCTCACAGCAAACTCTCAAAATTTACAACTTCAACAAACTTAAAATTGTGGCAAGAAAGGAAACCGCTTTGATTGCGTGCGCCAACAATCGAGGGTCACCTAAGCATCTGCTCTGTCGTTTTGTGTGAACGCCTGAAGCATTTTGTCAACAATCGAATAGGTCTTTATGGATGTTGAAGCAGCCTAGGAAGTCCAAAAAAGACCAACTCTTCAGACTGCGTCAGATTCTGGAAAAGACTCAGGAAATGAAAATCGATAAGCACCCTTTCTCGTCGATTTTAAGGCCGCATATGACAGCGTGTAGAGAGACGAGCTATATAGCGCCGAACATAGTTTTGACATCCACGCCAAGCTCGTTAGATTGTGAAGGATGAAGATGGAGAGCTCAAACTGCTCCATCTACATGTGTACCGAACTAACCGCGACACTTCATTTCACAAAAGTTTTTTGGCAAGGCGACTTGCAGTCATGTGAATTTTAAACGTCCCATCAGGAAGTTTTTGTAATCGGTCCGATTTTCGAAATTCAAAATTTTTACATTTCTCAACGTTTCGCGGTCCCAGTAGTCGGATTCCATTGTTTTTAGAAAGATGTTTGTGTGTGTGTGTGTATGTACGTACGTATGTGCCTATTCTTTTGTACAGCCTAACTCGAGAACAAATCAGGCAGATGGTCTCATTCGAAGCGTGTATGCATAAAGATAACCTGAAAAGCTTTTGGTTAAATTTCACAGGGTGGTTTGAATTTTATGACGAAAAAACTGTCAAAAAAGGGACAATTTCATTTCTTAGATTAAAATCAATTTATTTTTCTTACAAAAAAAAAGATTAAAATCAATTAAATTTTTCATCTTTCTTATTTGATAAAAATATACATAAATATATACTCTGCCGTTTTTAAGTTTTCGGACAAATTCATAGAAATTTAAGTTTGATCTATCTTAATTCCAAAAGTTTCATCAACATTATGTTTATTTAGCCAATTTAGTTAGTTATAAACGATAAAAACTAACATATAGACTAAAACAGTATTATTAAGTTTAGGCACTTTCATATTTTGATGTGCCCTTTTTGCTCTTTTTCTTGATCCACGTTCCCAGAAGTATGAATCCAAGTTTAGAAAATTCTACCACCATGAACAATAATAACCTCTTAATTACAAACCCACACCGAAGCCTGCAATGTTCAAAATATAACATCATAGTAGAATTGCAGTCATTGCTGAGGATATGGAAGAATCACTTAAGCAGCCTGAACCATTCGATAAGACGACGTAGGCCAACAAAAGACGAAGAAAAGAAAGGAGCGGCAATGACTTGGTAAGGAGTATTGATTAACTTATCTGGACATACTATTTGACCAGAATAAAGAATGCCCGAATCTTGAAGAAACTAAATCATCCTTGCTTCCGTATTATATGAACGTTTGAAGCAGTTCGTCAACAGACTGATAAGTCCATATCAGTGTAGCTTTTGACTAGTATTGTTCAACATAGACCAAATATTAGTATCACGACAGATCTAGGAAAAAACCTAGAAGCTCCAAATCACCATCAATTCATTCATCAATTTCAATGTTGTCTTTGACAGGATCCACGAACTATATCTAAGTTTGGCATCCCTGCTAAGCTCGTCCTTTTGTGCAGGATAAAGATGGAAATCTCAAGCTGTTCCATTATGTTCGGCAAAGACGTCACTGACCCACTTGATGTCAAACAACGTTTTAGACAAGGTGATGCATTGTTATGCGAGTTCTTCAACATCGTACTTGGGAAAATATTCCAAACGCCAAAGATGAGGTTGAATGGGCGAATGGAGGCTAATGTTCAATTTTTAGCCAGTCATCTTATATGGCTGGGCCAAGTTACAATGCAACAGAGGTACATCGGGGCCAACCTGATCAGAGTGGATAACTTTCTGATAAAACTTATTCGAAGGCACATTGCAAGAGCAATGACTTCAAAGAACAACTTGATCTCCGGGACAATCTACCCAAATGATATGCACCATGAGACAGTGCACCTTTACGGCCTTATTCCCCCTGAAGCGGCCGTACCGTTAATCTTCCATGTTTGTCGGAAAGCTGTGGACGGGCGAGTCAACTACGACCAAGACGTCGCAAGTAGCTCACCGGAGACTCTTTGGTTTATTAGGGAGGTCTCAGACCGCGACAGAGCAGATGTCGAAAGGCAAAACCGACACTATTGGTGGCTGAACGGCGAGTAAAACTCTGTCGTTTTTGTTGTATTCAACTTGATTGCCCTTAAGGCAAATTGGAAAGCATGTCCTGTCAGCTTGGCAGGCTTACATATGTTTAAGGTAGTGTAAGTAGTATTAATGTTGTTTTGAGTTAGCTTAAGATTTTATATTTAAGATTAGTTGGTAGCATAGTATCTAGGGCTAGTTTTAAAAAAATAAGTCCATTTACTAAGACTTTGTGTATAATAAATATTTTTTCTAAGTTTTCTTATTATTTAATTCTTAAAATTCAAATCCAAAATTAGTATTAAGACGAAAGTCATATTTTTAATTTATTAGGTTTAGCTTAGAGCGCCAGAAGAGAATCAGTAGGTTAATTTATACATACATAATTAAGTAAATTAAGCTAGCTTTAAGCGTTTTTGTCTAGCAATGTAAGGAAAATGAATGAATTAAATAAAAAGATTCGATTTGAATTGAATTGAATTGACGCTCACCGTTATGGTGGAACACACAAGTTGAGGTCAACCAATATGGCGTGCGGAAGCCGCTTGCAAGAGATCGCGCTGGTTGAAGAGGCTTGTTAGTCGAGGCCCAGTTTCAACCCGGATTGTAGAGCCACATAAGATACCTACAGTAGAATTCAGAAAGTAGCAGTGTCAGCTGAATCAATCGAATACAGCGAAGATGAAACGTCCCAGAAAAAAAACCAGCTTAACAGTTTTCTTGACAAAAATACAGGGCATGTCGCAAATCTGTTATCGCTTCTGTTTTCGCAGCTCAAAATTGACGACAATTGTATTAGTAGCAGAGGGCTACCAAAGTTGCCACGAAGGTCTACTACAAACTCAGTCAAGGTAATATTTTAAGTGAAACAAAATAAAATAAAATAAAAAGAAATCATCTAGTGGCTCATTCCCATATCGGAAATAAGTTCCCTTTCATCCAGAAGACTCAACTTATTTTAACTTGAATTTAAGGGAGGAAATCACAGTAGCACACAAAAAATAGGCATATTTTCGGGAATTAATTTTGGCTGAATAAAAGTAACAATCGAAATACTGTAATATAGGTTTTATAGCAATACTTAAAAAGTACAAAATGTAATTTTTTCAATAAAAAAATATTTAAAAATGGCGGCTGCGCAGCATATGCCCCAAAGCGCCTATTTTTGAAAGCGTGTCGATGGCCGAAGACGTAGACTCCTTAATTTTTGACTTGGAAGAAAACACCACAATTTTTTAGTTTTCATATAACAACAGCTAGCTAGCTACGTAAGATTTTTTCGATATATTGATTTTTTACACAATGGAGCATTTTTGAAAATAAAGTTAAATTTTTAACAAAAAAAAAAAAACGCCATAAACTCGTCGATAAAAAAAAATTAAGCCATATAAAAAAAAAATCCTACGAAGCTCCTTGGATAAAGATATTTCGAAGCTACTGTCAAAATTTCAAGTCGATCGGTAAAGATTTGCTCGAGTTATGTCTTCGGCGAGTTAAAAAAAAAGCGGTTTCGAGAAAAACGCGTTTAAAGTTTTAAGTACTTAAGAAACCATATAAAAATATATGAGCATACCGGAGAGGCGTTACCGCAGAGTGAAAAATTTGGTAACTCGGACACGTTTGCGTATTCCATCATTTGGTATATTATTTTTAAGACCCTTAAGCACCTTTTAAGCGAAATTTTTTTTTTTCGAAAAATTGAAAATTTTACTGTGATTTCCCCCCTTAAAATATCGATGACCCCTCGCTCTTTGTGGCAGGGCGATTAAAAGTCTAAAAGCCTCCGGTTTTCATTGATTTTGAGGGACACCTCGTATTGAATGACCATTTACAATGAGGCCAGTAAACAGAGTTCAGCGAAGAGTGTTTAGACATTCATTAAATATAACCAACCGTTTGAACTGTGATTACGAAATCAAATAATGCTTTTATCGGATACAAAGATCATAATTGTCCGAACCTACAATCCATATTTATCACGACAATCTACGGCTAAGAGGCGAAAAAAAACCGATGGAATTCCCAGCGCATCATCATCTGTCATGTTCCTAGATGTTCTTCCGCCGACAAACAATTCCGCATCGCCCAAATGAAGGCACGACATTATAACAGGAGCGCTAATCTGTCGTTTACTTCGATCCTCGCCAAAGAACCAAAGACTATTTGCCGCATCATTCGTCGAACAATCAACCTTCGATCGGCGCGTCCGCGCACGCAATCATAACAAACAGCCGCGCCATTTGACACTTTGACAGATTAAATGGACCATCTAGCACGCATTCGGAATGACCATTCCTCGCTCGGCACCCAAGCCAGCACAAGTGCTGCAGATAAATGCGAGCCATGTGATTGCTGCGATTATGATTCAGTTTATGGCGAGGAGTTATGGAATCCTGTGCGACCATTTCCCGCGTGGCAATCATCTGACGCTTATTGATTTTAATCGGATTTGGCAGCCGCGCAACAGCACTGCAATCTTTGACGTTCTTCGAGGATCTCTGTGTCTCTGTTGGCCTCCCAAATCGTTGCGCCTGCAATTACGCAACTGTAGGTAAATAGCGAGAACCGCTTGCCGGAATTCGACTTCCGTAAGTAGCAAGTCATACCCCGAGCCTAACGGTGTGCTGACGTTTAAGTCAACAGTCTCAATTTGTTTAGCTTAGCCCTGTCAACCGCTTTATTTCTTACACACTCATCGATCACCTCCCTCCAGTACGGTGTTGGCCTCTCTGCAAACACAAGCACGTCCGTTTGCACACAATGTACCTATGGCTTCGATAGTTGGAACTATTTTACGGAACCATAGAAAGGAAGGGCAACAGGCCGGCAGGTTGGTGGCCAGAAAAGGAACAAAATATTGCGGTCCCCAAGCTGGGCGCATGTTGCACGAATTCCGAAGATATTCCAAACCACTGCAACCCATCATGGTGCTGCGGATTAGGAATTCTCTAAATACAAGGAAGCGACAGTAATGGATTCAGCAAATGGCATTGCCCGGGGCCAGTAAACACCATCCAATGGGTGATTTATTGAATTAATCTTTTTCTGTCATAAATTTAACTGCATCTTGTGCCCACTTGGAATAGGCTCAGTTGTCCATACTCCATACTGCGAATGAAGCACTCACGACGACGATGCGCGCGACCCGACCGACGCGGACGGTGTCCATTTCGCTTGGCTAAATGTGTTGGCAAACATCGTGTGATGCTGCCCAACCGATTGGTGGTTAATGGCTACTTCGACTTGGGAATATGGAATTTATTGGGTGTTGTTGCAGATACTTTTGAGCAAAGTGTGGCAATGCATGTGGATCTTTTTGCTTCTAGAGCGCCGCAAATGGATATAAAATTGTGAAATTGATTATTGAGGATGTAGTGCAGCGCCAGTCGCTTTTTTTTAATAAACCGCTTGGTACTTTTTTCAGTACCTAGGATAAAACTTGATCTTTCCGCAATGTTTTCAAATAGAAATGGAACTTAATGCAGCGTGTAGGATTTTGTAATTAATATAAATTCATTTTGAACTAGTTGCCGAATAGATACAAGGTGGCCCAGAATGTATTAGTGTATCGAAAGATGCCATAACATTGGCAAGTGATTCTGTTTTGATAATTGTGAAGCATGGATAATATTGATGTGTCTTCCGAAACTGCTTGTCGACCGTAGACCAAATTTCACACCGCATAAACGAATTTGAAGTCGATACTCAGAATCCATTTATCAACTTTGATCACGAAAATGCCCAAAATTCCAGTCCCGCACCAGTCCCGTACAGGTGTACCTCGGCTCTTCTAACATGAATAATCGTTGTGATTGTAGGAAACTCAGCTTTTGGTGAAGATGATCAGGTTGGCCCGTTCGGATGACTTCTTGGAGAAGACATAGACACCGATGGCTTATAAGATTTCAGATAGAGCAGCCACTGATTTTAAGGGCGTACGCTGAAACATGATCATATTCTTTAAGATTGTAAACGTAGCGTGCAATATTGTTGTAAACGACGTTAATTTTTTTTTACCCTCAGCATCGGTAAAAGAAGTGATTTGGCCAACAGCAATTTGAATTTAGTCAGAAGGGAACGTTGCGTTTTCCATAGAGCACGGAGTCCACCATAGGTTTTCCGAATTGTGGCGTTCAGGTCTATTGCGTCTTCTCCAAGCTTAATATCGGGAAAGCGAAACAAATCTTATTGTCTTTTATAGATAACAAGTACCTTAGATTTGGTTGGATTTAAGCTGAGGTTGTTCCTTGCAGACCAGTTTTTTTATAGCTAGAAGATCCTCGTTCATAAACGTGCAGCTTAGCCAACCATATTTAGGGGACGACTTAAAATGAGTTGAACGTCGTCGGCATACATACTAGGTGTATGCACAGGGAAGTTCGTTAACATACAGGAGGAACAGGATTGAACCGAGAATAGATCCCTGGGGCACGCCACTAAGTACCGGGAGGAAACTTGACAGTTTATTGCCGGTTACCACTCGCTGACACCTTCCGCTTAGGTACGAAAAAATCTGATTGCATGCTCGCAGAGAAAATTTAAAATTTCTTCTGATCAACAGTGTCGAATGCTTTTGAAAAGTGTAAGAGGGTTAGGTACGAAAAGTTGTTTGTGTCCATAGCCTACCTTTTTTTATCAACTACTTACAGAAGTGTGGTTTCGCAGCTTCGCTTAGCTCAAAACCCGGATTGGTGAAGAGTATAATATTTTTACAAATTTTGAATTTAATCCGTCCAGACCGTGTCTATTTGATTTAATTGATAGTATTGATGCCACCACATCTTCATTGCGTATGCCAGCAAAACTAAATACATGTACGTTTTCGTCATCATCGGATGGCGAAAAAGAAGAATCGATAGGAGCAGATGATGGTACAACAAGGTGTTTTTTTAGCAAATCGCAGTCAATGTCTTCAGACATTTTTTGGGTATGTTTTCCAAGTCCGACCTTTCGAATAGAGTCCCACATGCGCTTTTCAGATGAAACTTGCTCAAATTTTTTTTTTTATAAAAGTTCGCTTTTCTGAAGAGAACTTACGCGACCACTCGTGAAAATGTTAAATAAAATCGGCGAATTCTCTACACGTTGTAGCAGACCGTTATTTGCCTCAAAAGATTCGGTAAAAGTGTCATTGCCATTCTTCACATAAACTGCCTACAGGTGAGCATATTAAATAGTATGTATAGCAGTGGTTTGTAAATCCCGACCCCGCAAACTAATTAAAGAGCCCTTGCCACCATATGGTTTCAAAGGCCTTCTCCAAGTCAATCAGAAAGGCACCCGTGCATTGTGTCTTTCCATGTATGCAAACATGCCCCGCTGTGATACCGAATTGGTTATCCGGAATAATACTTTTGGCCTCAACCCACTGGGTCAGGGCTCTATTGATCTTCTTTTCGATGTTTGGAAGAAGACTTATCGACCGGAGATTTGCCGGATTGGATGTGAATTTATTCCCTTTTAGGAATGGCTTGCACTTCCGCTGTCATCCAATGCGCCGGATAATGTGCATTAATTAGCAGATTGTAAAACAGGATAGTAAATATGTCTACCGCTTCTAGAGAGATGTGTCTTAGAACAATGTTTGAAGCGCCGTCTATACCCACAGATTTCTTACTTTTCAATGACCCGAAAATAACCTAATCTTCCTTCGATATGAATGTGGGATCCTAATTACTGTAATGGAAGGCATAGCCTCGAGCAAAAATTACCCAAATAGGTTGTTGATTACAAATGTTGGAAAGGAATCCAGTACATCACGACTGCTTACCGGGCACCGAGAGCAAAAGGTCAAGTCAAAAGGGAAAAATCGAATAATCCTCAAGAGTATGCAAGAGTATGTAACGGACGCAATCGAATGCCTAAATGAAAAGCAACACAATCAACCTAAACAACCTAAGTTTACCAACTTGTTAACTAAATAACTAAATAAATAACGTAACATAACCAAAGTCTTTCTGTGGGCTTAAAAAGCCTGCTTGCCCTTATGGAAATAGAAATTCAAAATATGAGAAGATCGGCGTATCCGTCCGCCTTAAGATTAACATTAAACATATAATTTCAAGTAAGCTACAAGTGACTTGCGCCATACCCGATTGGGTCCCCATATTAACTCTAAATCAGACTTGGCTAGTCAAAGATCATAGTCAAAGAAACACAATACTCTGGATGTAAGGCTTATGATCACAATTCGGTCAAAAAGTTTCAAACAATTTTCTGCACTATTTGTATCACTCTCTCCAACTCTTTCGTTGGATACTGTAGTGACAGGGTGGGCACTTATTGGCGTCAGCCTGGCGATTCTCATCACTGAAACTATTTAATACACATCAAATTGTTCTTACTTAAGACGTCGGGTACTGGTTGGTGTCCATCCGGACCCGACTTGCTAAACCTAAAAGCGCAAGTGTTGAATAAAAGAAATGCAGCACTATGAAGACGACAGTGAACGAAGTGGAACACACTTTATCTGGGTTACTTATATTCGGAGCACACGCCAATAAGTGAACCCTTATTGGACCAACGGCAATGCTCAAATCCCCGAAGCGGGTTGCTGACTTCGCTTTAATCCGGCCGCTCCTCCGAGGGGCTGAAAAAATTGGAACTGGTCCTCCGGGTATGGGTTTGTGCCGTCGTGATAGCTTCAATCTCTCCCCAAAAAACAGTTTTGAGAGAGCCACCAGCCTCGGATAAAAATAGACCCTCTCATATATTATCACGACCCGGACCGTCAACGGACCACGAACAGAGAGTTTGCAACTGGAACGTTCGTACGCTGAACACTCCTGGTGCTGTTCAAAATCTTGAATTTGTACTCAAGCAGTTTAAGGCAGATATAAACGCAATCCAGGAGAAACAATGGATAGCATCAGTAGTGTAAAAACGGAAAAATTGCGATACAAAAGATTACAAGATGGGGATTTGCAGTGGGAAATCGGCTACGCAGAATGGTGATTGACTTTATACCGGTCAATGATCGCCTTGCTGTGATCCGCATCAAGGCAACATTCCAAAACATCAGCCCCTTGCGAAGAAGCTGAAGACTCTATCAAGGAGAAGTTTAATGAAGCCTGTCCAGAGTATGAAGACAAAATCATACTCGGACACTTCAATGCCAAAATCGGTACGGAAAACACCTTTGTCGAAAAGCAAAGCCTCCACGACACGACAACATATAACGGCTTTTGGATTATCGATTTTGCAGCAGCTCGTCATAGAGTGATAAGGAGAACTATGTTTCCAAGACTACGAACGCATACCAACCAAATCGACCTTGGGCTAATAGGTGCGAGGCACGCATTCAATATCCTGAACGTACAAACGTTCAGACCGACAAACGTCGACCCTGACCATTTTCTTGTTGTAGCCAAAATCAGAGCTCGACTATATAACGAGAAGCTGCGAACCGCACAGAAAAATAAATTCAACGTTCAAGGCCTTAGTAAAACTGGAGTAGCCAGAGCTTGCAGAGTGCGCTGGAGCGAGAGACTCTCCGCATTGCATTCACTATCAACAAACGGCAACAATTTATAAAGTCAGTATCTCGACATCGTCAAGGACGTAGGATCAGCCACCATCCAAAAAGCTCCCTTGGTATGATGATGAATGCGTATGACGGAAAAAAGGTGACAGAACAAAAACACACGCGCTATGGCGCAAAACAAGGCCAGCGAGGGAAGAGTACCGAACCACAAGAAGAAAATCCTCAAGGAAATTGATAAGTCCCGCAAAACAACACCCGAACGTTTTTTAGGAAATTTTGAGCAGTTGGCTTCAAACCCGAAATACAGGCTCTTCACAACATTTAAGGAAGCCTAGTCATCGAAGCACAGGGAATAGTTAATTTGCATCAAGTAGAGAGAGATAGTGATAAATTTGGAAGAGGTATCGAGGCATATCCCCGCTCAATGCCGCACATAAGATCCTATCAAACGTACTGTGTGAACGTCTGAAGCCTTTCTGCAACACACCAATCGGCATGTGCTAGTATGCTTCCGGCCCGGCACATCGACGATCGACCAAATATTCACACTAAGACAAATCATAGCAAAGATGAACGAAAGTCAAGTCGAGACTCAACATCTCTCCATCGACCTCCAAACCCCATATGATAGCATTCATCGTCTTGAACTTCACAAGGCGATGACCGAATTCGGGATCCAGACAAAATGTATCCAGCTGTGTCGCGTGACGCTGGTAAGCACACTGTGCAATGAGCAATTTGGAAACAGTTCGTCTGAACTATTCCAAACATGCGCCAGATTTCGGCAAGGAGATACGCTATCATGTGACTTCTTCAATCCCTTTCTAGAACAGATAGTGAGAAGGACAGGTTTTAATACGTAAGGCACCATGTCCTCCATTTTAATGATCAATCGATCGCGGCTGTCAGATAACTGGAAGAAGTATGCGCGGGATCAACAATAGTGGAAGGCTGCCGAGTCTCAGGTAGAGGCTCGTAGCGATTTTTAAATATCAATTCGAAATAGTTGATGGAATTCAGACACAATGTCTGACGTGGAAAGAACGCCGCCTTTCGACTTCAATATTAACCGTTCATCAATCTTCCCAACCTTCGATTGATGCTTAGATTTATGTAGCGTTTTCTCAGAGCATTTATTGTTTCGGACTATTGGAGTTGTTGAAAGGAGCCAGATTTTATGGTTTCGGAAACTCAATTCCAGCAGCCTTCTCACTTACAACTAAGACATGGTCATATTGGCTACTCTCGTCTAGCGGCATCTAATTTGGTTAGGCATTTTACCATGAATAGATCAAAGCAAGCTTAAGCCTCGTAAGTTTTAAGCCTTGATCATTGTTCAATGCGTACGAAAGAGGCTAGTACTGCTGTGAAGCCATCGTTTTGAGGAAAACCAGAGTAAGTTGCTTCGCGGTTGTGTTTTGCAAATGGAGCTGTGTTATTCCATAGAAAGGTAGATTTTATGTAAAATCATATTTGACCCTGGAATAAGATCCAGATTGGACTAATTTTTCTTCTGACTGTTCGGAGAACTGAATGAGCAATTTGAATAATTTAATAACTACACTGGTTGGTATTTGACCAAAACGCATGCATTTGCTCGAAAATTTGGTAATAAAAAGTATGACTTCTACCATGAAAATACAAACAAGCATCACCGTTAGCCACATGAAGCTAATTAATGGTTTCGTTTAACACTTTGTGTAGAAAGGTAAGCGTTAAGTAAGATATATTTCACACAAGTAGAATTGATACCGCCTAAAAATGAACCGTGTCAACAAATCACTTGGCTTGATCTTGCAAAATTTATCGCCCCGTCACAAAAAAACGTAGAAATCCGACAATGCTTACAGAGTCACGATACGTTTTGAAAGATTCCCAACAGAATATCCCCATTTGCCAGCGATCCATTACACTATCATAGTTGAGTTTAATTCCCCCCTGCACTGTGCAGTTAAGATATCCAATTTCCAAAGTCAAGTCGCATTCATCTTCGCTGACTGCAAACAACAAACATACAAAAGGTCAAACGAACGCCGCATAACGAAGGATAGGTGTGTTCCATTGGCTCATCATATCATGTAACATTTTAATCTACCTAATGCGGAAGTCACCTCAGTAAAAAGGATTCACCCCACCAGCTTGCTCGACCCCAAGCGCAAATAACACGAAAGGCTACTTTGGCCAACTTCAGGAAGCGTCGTGTTAACCAACTCGACGCTGTGACTGCATGTTCCACGCCATCTATCCGCTACTCCAGCCTAATGGTATTGTTTTGTACACATTAAGAACCCCAAGAAAGAGAGACCTCCAATGACTAATGGTCTCATCTTGAATATGTATCATCGGAAGTATTCCTTTGAACTGTGCCACTCTGTATCTCTATATATCTATGAGGCCACAATAAAATGCAAAGTTCCTTCCACGATAAAAGGACATATAGGCTGCTGTGATCAGCTCGTTCAGTCTGTTGTCCTCGTGTAATGGTATCCCCCAAAATGAAATGAATTGAGTGAGCTTCAGAGCGGGACAGAAAGTTCTGTTCCAAAGATGATATATGGAACTCTGGTCTGACTGTGTGTGACTCTTTCCCCTCGGAGCCTAATAAAATCGAAAATTGAATTGCGCTCGTGAATAATTTATGAAGAGAGCTCCGGTTCGGTGCCGGCCGTCCGTCCCGTCCGAGTCTTCATGTGTCCGATGCTTCTATTAATCGCTTAAACGATGTTGTTGAACAATTGTCTAGCTGCACGGCCTTATTTGTTCGTGAACTGCATGCAATATCGAATAAGGATGTGCGCCTAGAGGAGCCTCATAGATAAGGAGCACGAGTATCTGTATCCGTATGTTGTGTTGTCGCTGAGACCTAAGCATATGCAAATGTGATTTCTTGTGCGTTTTGTGGTCTTATCATGAGATGGCCCCGTGCTGCCATTTTAGGTACGGGTGAGATGATGCAAAATACCATTATCATAGCAATTATGATATGCCGCCCTCATTCCATTTGCTTAGATCTTAGAGCTAGCGTATATCTGGCCAGACAGTGGCAGTGTCATAATATTTCCATTTTTATTAATACGAGAAGAACAGAGGTCTACCTGGCATTATGACAGGTGCATGCATTTAAGAGCCATAAAAGATGCCGCCGAACGAAGACGACGCGACGATAGATATCCCATTTCCATGATTGTTGGATAAACTACTCGTATCTATTGCGTTCTGAGGGCACGACAAAGATATGCAATTTGAATACCACCATCTTTGAAGAAAGGGCTCGGGCATTTGCCGAGGAATACCATCTTTTGACACGCATCTCTCGTGGAGGATAATTTAATTTCTGTGAAACTTCCTTGGAATGTCGCCGATGGGCTGGCATCATCTATGACAGAGAAGATGCGTTTGACCATGCAATTGCACGGTTAGAGGCAGTGTCAAATTTAATTCTAAAGAATGGCATGTGCGGTGTCAAAAGTGGTTCTTCATTAAGAATTAAAGAATCGTAATAACTTGGCCCAAGGTGCGGGGAAAATTTCAGCCCGTCAGCTCGAAGATGGGCGATTTTGCTAGCGGCGGCTTGTAATTAAATTTACCGATGAATACGAGTAGGCTAAATTTAAAAGAAAGGAAGAGGCTCTTGGATGATAAGGGCTGGATCCATAACCATCCATTAAACAATGCAAACTTCCTGTTTAATAATCGTACGAATATATTTCGATTCCGAGCGTGATAAGGAATAGAAAGATACTGATTGACGTACATATGTATTTGCATCAGTGTTGCTGGAACTAATGGCACTTTCCAATTTAAAAGTCTTAAGCAACTCTTCCAAAGTTTTCAGTCTCGTGCGGGCTATTTGGTTAAAAAAGTTTCCTAGCATCGGTTTTTCTTTGATCTTTAAACTGGAGTTTCAATGTCCCTCAGCTCAGTATGAGTTGCCCAGTCTTATTGATATAAATATGTTTTCTGTATTTGAACCCGGAAAACTGCTATAGTTGCGGTACCAAATTTTCGTCGTTCATTCGACAATATTAGTCGGCTGTTACCATTATTGTTTTTTTAGAAAACATTAAAATTTTCTTTTGCTCGACTAATTTTCCATCGACTTTCATTGTATAATTCATCGCCACTTAAAACGGGTAATAATTAAGGTATGTTCATTGTGAGGGTCCATTTTAAATATTTTTGACAGAGTTTTTGAAATCGGATGAGTGTTACAGACAAACTTACAAATATCACTTCTCTTTTATTATTAGAGCCGAAGATTACACAAAACAAATTGAACAATTGCTTACTAGTTTTTCATTTTATCATTTAACTTAGATAATCGTAAGCCTAACTGGCTCAAACGAAATAAGAAATTTCGCTCATCTCGAAAACTCTACCCGTCCTCAGTAACGCCCGGTAAATTTTTCGCTTTGTATTTGACCTATATGAAGATCATCTTTTCTGACTCTCTGCAAAAGTTTATGATAACGTCTTCTTAAATTCTGAAAGGTTTATTATCAAGTTGAAAATATATCTATTGGATATAGTTCGTAGAAAAATCTTACCTCAGCTGTTGACGTCTGTATTTCGAAAGATATTTTCAAGAATGATATTGAAAAAAAAATTGCATGACTGTGCCTTGTTTAAAAATTAAAACCTTTTTTTTAACAAATAAGAATTCTGTGAAAGAACTTTTAACTCAAATTGGAGGTGCTTCTAACGTGTCCGTCCGTCTATCGCATCGTATCGAATGGATTGACTTTAGCAATTATCAAAGATTATGTTCATAGATGACCGCTGCATCAATAGTGACGAGGTTTCCACATGCAAGGAACTTGTTTCTTAAAAACGTAACTAATTTTTACACACATTTTTGCAATTAGTCTGCTTCACAGAAACTTCTACTTGTCATACATTTAATTCATTAATGATCGTTTGAATTTTTTTCATTTCTCTTATTGGAGTTGTAAACCGATTCGAGCTTTTTCATTTTGCAACGTATAGGGTTCGAAAAATCACCAGCAAGCATGGCGTCACAAGACAACATTGATCCACAACTTGATCCATCTAACTTACAGTTTTTTTTCAGTTCAAGGAATATGCCGCATTTTTTCAAAAAGTAAGTTATAAGTTCATTTGGAAGGAAGGAGGAATGAAATCTAGAATTTTATCTTTTTAGATAGGTTCATTTTTTTGGTGATTCCCAATTTGGATTTTGAAGCGGAAATTTTAAGGTGTAACTTCATAGTGCAGGCTTCAGAGGTTTTATTTAAGATTGGTTAACCTCTTATTAGAAAAATCGTAAGCAAGTGGTGATAGTTGGACTGTCTAAGTTTGCAGTGTCTCTTTAATGTTGGTGTTCTGCAAGGTTCTGTTTTGGGTCCCATTTTTCTTCTTTTTTCTTCTTTTCTTTCTTCTTTATTAAATTTTTTCATCTTTTTTTTCTTCTTTGGTGTTTTTTATTTTATTCCATTTTCTTTCAAATTAGCTTGAATTTTTATTGTTTTGAGTAAAGTTAATAAGGGTCACCCCACACATATATTTTTATACTTTAAGTTTAGCCTATTGAAGTGGCATTTGACACTATTTCTATACTTTATGTATTTCAAATATTAAATGTCACCTAAATTTATTTATTTCTTAAACTATTTAAAATGCAATTGTAAAAAACTGAATTATGAAGAAATAAATTGTTTAGAATTGAAAAAAAAATTAATTTATATGAGGACGTCAATCATGATTTAGAAATATTACGAAGACGGTTCAAGCAGTCTAAATTACTACTTAGTAACTAAATGAAGTTTATGGTCTTCAATATCATAGGCTTAGTTTGCGATAATTTTTCTCTACATCACCATTCATCGAACTGTTTACTTTTTTGTTAAACAGAGGGCCACCGTGTTCCTATTACCTCTAATAATAATGTAAGCTGTAGTGAGGCCCGGTTTGAAATTGACCATGTCGACAATTTAAGGTATTAGTATACAATGGTTTATTTAAATCTACATTGCAGTACAGATTATCTTGTCGGGGTGGTACTTCTTACAATAATACTGAACCTTAACTTATTAAACAAAAACATGCTTTGAGAATTTTGTGCAAAGTAAATCGTTCAACACCCAGGTTTGAGTTTGTAAAAGCTTTATAAAAACTACAATTAACGTGTCAACACCAGAAATTTTGTAAATATACCAACATCTAATAAAACACACTTTTCGTGGTTTTATTTTGTTACTACGCGCCTTGTAAACATAATATTCTACAGTGAAAAC
This sequence comes from Orthonevra nobilis, assembly GCA_963555765.1. Lineage (NCBI taxonomy): Eukaryota > Metazoa > Arthropoda > Insecta > Diptera > Syrphidae > Orthonevra > Orthonevra nobilis. Next base: position 12,800,345 of record OY743225.1, read on the forward strand.
AGTTTTCCCAAATAATTGTATTATCTACTTCATTTTCTTAAAATAATTTTATTTATTTTGTTTTTAAAATTTTTTGATTTTTTCTATGTTTTTTTCTCTTTAATTTGTCGCCTCTTTCGAATTCAATCAAATTGTAGGCTACCGATAAATGCAATATTCTTTTTTTATTTTCAATTATTGTTATGTTTTAGCTTAAAGTTTTTGATTTGAAATAAAATAACATTTAGTCCTGTAAAGTGTTGTTATTGATGCTATTTTATTTTACATTTTTTAGATACCAAACCTGCTTTTTTTTAGCAAGAAAGACCTTGACCTTTGGCAGCTTCATCTTTTCTCCCGTCCAAGCCCGTGCACATTTGATGCGGATGAATTCTAGTCTACTTTATCATAGCCTTTGAATGATGAATGTCATCAGCTCTGCCTTATGCCTTAAAATGGTTTTCACTTTTCCACCCAAGCAAATTCCTTTCACAAAACCATTGCGCATAAATTTAACCTAATGGTCACGTTAATTATAGGCAAATTGTAACTCTCTTCCTACGTGCCTAATGGCACCTTCGCGAAGTGCAACGCAAAACATCTGCCGCGTTCCCATTACACAAGCTAATGAGAGCAGCTCCAGCGAAAGTGCAACTGACCGCTGGCTATGAGGCTGATTATACTCTGATTTGTATGGCTTTGCCGTGCGCCTAGGTGCTGGATGGCTTGGCTGCTGGACCTTCTCAGCTACCTTTTTTTTGCCGCTTGCATGTGCAAGGAAACTTCTTTCTCTAGAAGCTGGTTACGTAACGTCCATGTGGATAGCTATCTAAAATATAGATCCTAGGCTTGTAGCAACCGTGGGACTTGTGTGTCATTTCTCATGTCTCGTCATTTGTGGTCCGCAGTCGGCGGCGCTTGCCATTCCATCGAAGACACAGGAAGTGGCCAAGTGAGGAATCATTATGAATCTAGGCGGGAATAGGAGGAAGAAAATCTTTGCGGTCGCATCTCAAATTGAATAGCTTCGACTGTTTTCCGATTGGATGTGTGCCTCGAGGCGGGCGGCTGTGGCTTTAGTAGACGTGATGTGGAACGCTAGAATTTGTATTACGTAATGGCTACTTAGAATCAAATTTAGCAATCTGACAGCGTGTCGAATCACCACGTAAGATCAAAGCCAGCGATATGCGAAGTTAAACAACCAAGTAAGTGTGCCCTTCAAAACCAACGTGAACGCCCTTTCCTTGTCCATATTTTATCTTGCTCGAGATTAATGACAGGGATTTGCAAACGCACCACGCGATGCGATTTAGATGGTATCCAAAGGAATAGTACACGGCTAAGGGTTGTCAGATTCAAAGCAATTAAAAATTTTTATACACAATAAAGGGCAGTAAAAAAATGTTTGTGACTTTTACAAGATGCAAATTGAAAGTTTGATAGTACATTTTTCTCATATGCACGCCATGCATTCCGAAGTCACCAATGAAAAAAGAACCCTTCTTCACTCCAAAGGGTTCACATTCTTTAATAGTGCTATGAAGCGGTTCGGAACCAGCTTACTAATCTGAGGAGATCTTTCATGAACTGAAACTATATGAGGTTGATTGCTCCTTACACTGGAGAGAGGACTCAGAAGATGATATGAACAAATCCGCTATGACATTTTGCGGATGGTAAGTAAGTCCACCCACCAATTTTCATGCATCAGCCTTCACTTTCAACGTTCAAAGCTAAGGTTCACAGATCCTAGTACCCGAATTTAAAACTAAATGGAGAAAGGTTTAAAAACAAAATACTATTTTTGAATTTTTTTTTTGAGTGAAATTTTAAATTTTGCTAAACATTTTTTATTTTTGATTGTTTGATTTTCCTTTTTTTTAGTTTTTTTTTGTTTAAAGAATTTTTTTATTATTCAATTTAATAAGACTTAAATTTGATTGTAAAGGAAAGTGAATTTTTTTGTTTGATGATAACATCAGTGACCGTCACGAAACGTGCTGCCGACAGGACAACGAGGTAACAAGAATTAATGAGTGAGTCATCCTTTTATTCCCATTTTTTGTATATATTCGTTTTCCTTTTTATTTATAAATCCATTTTCTTATATTAAGTTAAAGTTAAGTATGAAAACATGTTTCCTTTTTTATATTATTTACTAAACAAGTTTTATTCTGTGAAAAGGAAGAGTGGAAAAATATATATAATTTTCTTTTCTTTTTTTTAAATTTGATATATTTTAAATCAAAAGAGGATTCGAGAAACATGATGTGCAAGTGAGAAATTAGTGGTGAGTGTGTGCGTGTTTGTGTGTGTAGCAATGGGGAGTCCGTCTATCGAGAAGGCTAAGATATCTTCTTCCACAGGAAAATATCTTTCGAAATCTCTGGCCATGGAGATAGTAAATGCCTAGCCATAAATTCTTTCTGATTGCTGATCCATGGGATGACATTTTCTTTAATGTTTAATGTTGTGAAGCTAGGTAAGTTACTTTAGTTAGTAGTTAGGATAGGTTTAGGGTAGATTAAGGTTAGAGTAGTTTATGATAGTTTTCTGTTTAGTTTAGTGATAGTGTTAGGGTATCTTGGGCAAGTTGGTCTCCGATTCTTCCAGTTGGATGCCCGTTCAGCAGGAAATCCCTGAACACCATTTTCCGCTTTTATATACATATCTTTATCTCAGCCAAACAACCATAAGCCTGCCTCCGTTAGCTCCTTCCTCCTTCCATAGCTCACAACATAACTTCCCATCAGGAAACCCTTGTTTAGCTTGAAACTACTCGTAAGAAAAGGAAGGAGTCCCTGGGATTTGCTTTAGCCCAATATTGTGGTCACTTTTGGCCCGTTTAAGGAATGCAACAAAGTGTTCTTACCAATGGTGGCGGAAAGACAAAAATAAAAAAAACGTGGTCTTGTGTTGTTTGATTTTTAAGGTCTCTAATACTAAAATAATGCTACTCGTAACTGTACAAATGCAACAAAGTGTTCTTACCAATGGTGGCGGAAAGACAAAAATAAAAAAAACGTGGTCTTGTGTTGTTTGATTTTTAAGGTCTCTAATACTAAAATAATGCTACTCGTAACTGTACAAATTTACATTGCATAAAAGTGAAAAAAATTATTGGAAACTGTCATTATCATGACACGCTGTGTCCTCCGTCTGACATGGAACCTTTTTCTGGCTTATAGTTGGATCGAAACAATTGTTCCGAGATGTTCAGGATAGGCAGATAAATAGATTGTGATGGTCTGCTTGCCAAATAATATACTGAATATCCATGTGTTTGTGTGATGCATTTGAATCCAAAAGCTTTGTTGTGCCACTGATCTAGTGACGCATTAACTGGGTAATTCTTCCGTTTGCCTTAAGAGGTCTATTTCCCAGAAACTTTAAGTGAACCCGGCTGTGTACAGGGAATAATGCGTTCTTCGTTTGCATGACGGGAACCTTCGTTTATCGCATTGAAAATTAACTATCATGTAGTCTGATGACGGTTCGATTAACGTAAAGTTTTTGTTATGCCATGTGGGTACGGGAAGAGCTGGTTTTATCTGTCACTCGTGCCCTTGGATGCAAAGCTTTATACAGTTGGAGGATTGAGTCATGGTGTCGAACTCCTATCATCATCATGCTCGTTGGAATGCGATCCAATTCTGTTTTGAGTTGTTGAACTGTGAATATTAAAGAATGTATTTGACCATGATGTGTTGCTAATGCTATATTAAACAGAACATTTTACATGTTTTTAATTATTTATCATTGTCCAAATACTTTGAAAGGCAGTCGATATAAATGTTAAGAACACTTTTTCGTTGATCATCTGAAAGTCTAGTGCTGATATCATGTTGGTAATCACCTTCTATCTGCTGAAGCTGAAGTTCAAATAGATCTTATGTGTTATTGCATAGCAATGTATTTGCTTATGTCAATTTTATTGCGCACAAATATCCTTCATGTGTCTTTAACACTTTTTCTACGTATTGTATTCTAACCAAAAAGTTGTTAGATTGAAGAATACTATGGTCTGCCAGGAACTGATGATCATATTTGCTGGACTGATATCTTCAAAATAGATATTCGGTTGTGTTTCATATGGTGCGACCTAAAAGTTATTAGCTTATTTCTTTTGAGATTTGATTTTTCACTAATTTTACAAATGTTTTGAGATTAATACATTAAGAATCTTATTTTATTAAAATATCTTTGGTTTTTCAACCTATAACTTTTTCTAGGTTTTCGTTATCGTTCTCGTTAGATTTATTGTAGCAGCGAATATATACATTTTTTTTGTCCTTAAATATTATTGCACAATTTACAGAGACAGGGTGGATTCACCTTACAGATTCACATGGTATGGGAAAAATTTATTGTGAAGGAAAGCTACAAGTAAAACCTTCTTAATCTTAAAAAAAAATGAATAAATAAATAAATATAGGGAGAATATGTTTATATTTATACATGAATATATGAATTAATCAAGAGCACAAGAAAAAAACATTTTGTACGCTAAATTTATATTATTCAACAATTGGGAGAAGTGGAGGCTGACAATTACTCGATGCGGGATTACTTTACAAAATTGTATTCAAACGGAAATAAGGAGTGAAGAACCAAAGAGATAAATAAATAAATAAATAAATATTTAAATAAACAGTTTAGTAAATAAAAAATAGATAAATATATAAATGAATGGATAAATAAATAAACACATAAATAAATAAATAAATTAAATAGATATGTAATTAATAAACTTATATAATAAATATCAACAAATAAATAAATATGAATAATATTTGAATTAATATATTGATTAAATACTAATTAAAAGTAAGAATGGAATAATAATCTATAAGGGAAAAAGAATAATATCGCAAATCACAAAGTGTGTATAAATCCCATATAGCAAGTTTAGGCTGTAGCCAATTCTGCAATTAAGTGATTGTCAGATATACTATAGATCATGAACTTAAATACTTTTCTGATAGTTTTAATACTTTCACGGAGACTTTCTCAATATCTGCGATCATATGTAATTCGTCCGTTGAAAAGAACCAAGGAAGATTTAACATCATTTTTAGGACCTTGTTTTGTGCGATTTGCAATCTACGAATATGTGATTTGCACAAATGCACCAAACAGACCCGTAGAATATAACAGCCCGTAAAATCGCCTTAAGTATTATTATCTTATTCGCGGTTAATATTTTCAATGTTTGGTTAATGAAACGGTTAAGAGTGTGCTTGGTTATATTTATTTTGTTTATTATTTGGCTTATATGAAATTTGAAGGTGAGCATTTTGTCTAGATGTACACCAAGGTATTTCGCGTTTGACTTCCACTCGTTCAGAATTCCTCCAATAACTAAACAATTACGTGGCCTAAAACAGGCTTTTGTTTTTCTAGTGAAAAAGATAGTTTGAGTCTTAGCCGCATTGATTTTGATTTTCCAGTTTTGAAAATATCTTTGAATAATATGAGTTGCAGATTGAAGACTGGTTTTAATTTGGAAACCAAACTTATCTGAAGAGAAAATACCATACGTTTTAAATGAACGTCATTTGTTATTTTAGTCGTTATCAAGTATCCACATCATGTTGTAAGTTTGTATTGAGCCCGTTCCAGAAGTGCGTAGCGCGTGTATGACAGCTGTCAGCTGTCATCTCGGTATGATCTTTGCGGAGCGTTTTGTGCTACGTACTGCTGGAACGTGCTCATTGCGTGAAATTTCCCTGTGCTCTTGCTCACTTTCATATCCACTCTGTTTATACGCATAATGTTGATTGAGCAGAACATGTGCTAGTTTAAAGTTTGAAATAATTATTTTGTATTTAAATAGGAGAGATATTGAGATTGAATTACTGTTGGTCGACGTGTCCAAAAGGAGGAATCGTGTTTTGAATTCGTAGATCATATTTAGGAAGCTGGTTCATCGGATAGCAGTTGTGGTGACATTGAAACTGGGTTGTCATTCCGGAAATGTGACAGTAGATGAACAGGTTGTACCATTCACAGGAAGTTGTCCATTTCGACAGCACATGCCATCAAAGCCCGCAAAGACCGGAATAAAGTTTTGGGTAATTTGTGAATCTGCAAGTATTCCTGAAAGAGATCAAGGAATGCCTGTAGTTTTTGATTTAACTGTGATGCTTAAGGGCCATAATCTTACAGCCGATAACGATATACATTTCATGCCTCATCGACAGGGACAAAAATTTCTGGAGAAACAGATTACATTAGTATCGACAATTCACAAAAACAAGCCCGAATTACCACCAGAAACAGAAAATATAAAAGGAAGACGCATTTTTTCATCATATTTTGCCTTTACCAAGGATACTTTTTTTGTTCTTCAGGAATGTATTCAGTCGATGCAAATCTATGAACACCTGGATCACAAAAATGCAAAAGCATCAGTCCCAGTGATAAATTAGTCTGAACCCCAGAAGACACCAAAACAAACTGTCAAAAAGTGTGTTTGATATTTCCTCGCTCATTTAGCGCATTTTTTTTGTCAAAGTCAATATTGTGTTGTTAATTGTGGAATCTTTTCTTGGCGATTCTATCAATGCATCTGTTTCTAGCTTGGATCTTTGGCGGCGTGCAGAGCCTTCCACTTTTGGATCACCCATCACATAATTACACTTCGTTTCTTTTCTATGTTTTTTTTTCTCTGAGAAACCACCTGCCTTGTAATACCTACGCTTAATTCCTTCACTAACGTGGTCGCTTTTGCTCGGTCGTTAGCAAACTGTCGACATTCAAAAGTGACAAAGAGAACTCTCCGCTGGCCACCAGCAATTGAAGCGGAATTTTTGCTGGAATCCGGGACTCTTCGTTGACTCCTCATCGATTGTTCCAAATTGCAACTTGCAAGTAGCGGCAGCTGGTGAATTCTATGCCAAAAACAAGCTGCCGCACACATAAAAGGTCAAATCACATAGGCAAGCGGCGAACGTCCATTCCTATTGTAGAGCCGCATGTGCAGCACTGCTGCTGTGCTGCTGCCGTGTGACTCGTCGCCGTCCCCAAAATGGTCATCCTAATAGCAACCAGCCATGGTCAGCAGGTAGTAGTTAAATTGGCATTGTTTTGTTTCAATAAAGTTCCAGATGCTAAAGAACGACCGAAGCAGTGATTGCGTTTGCTAGTACCTCTTGCCCAATTGATAATTCTTAAAGTGGGACAAGCTGATGGCTCTGCTGATGGTAGAGATGATGTTGCGCATACGGCCTGAGTAAACTACGTGAAGCTGCAAATGAAATAATCGCTGCTGAATGGACGAACAAGTAGGACACGTCACACTGACAATTGGATTAGTTGTTCCCGATAATGATGCTGGTTGAAGGTAGGCATAGGTAGTCTTGGCGCACAAGCTAATGTGCCTGGCTGCGCACAGAGGTGCACATCTTTGGCTGCACTGCATTGTGGGTTACAGGTCGTGGTATGTGCAAATGATGGTTATTTATGCGTCGCAGCATCAGCAAGGTGTTGCCAGTAGGCGAGTCATTGTCCAATTATTGATTGGCACTTGGCACTGCATGCCAATGCATGGCTCCCAACTTACCAGCGTTAAATGCAAGCCAAGTGATGAGAAACGATAGCTTTGTGTGTGATTTCGAAGAAAAAGCATATGACTGGGTGCATATCCATCACCAAAGTGGGCCAAGCTAATGTGGGAGTTGCGGCTTGACATTATTGTTTGGCAAGTACTAATTTGCCAGGCGACGGACGTGTTGACAGCGAATGTTAACTGAAGTTAGATTTTTCGCGTACTGATATTTGAGGATTGATTGGTGTGAGATTGGTAACGAAATTGGAGCAGTCTTACAATTGACCACTTGTGAGACTAGCAATTTACCTGAACATTTAACACTACCTAGGTTCAGTAAAATTCTATGAGAGCATCATGTCGCTGATCCGACGGGACGATTTTGTGCCTGCAACAATGCTTTTAAAAATAGCGGACAAGTATTACGGACAGAGGAGCCTTAGTAATATGGTTTAGTTGGCACCATTTGAACACAGAACTCTTAAAACAAAAATAAATTCTGCGCGCTACAACTTTTTTAGAAGCCTAGCTCAATATTAAAGTGGGCTTTTCAAAGTTTAAATCTTCGAAGAAATTCCATTTCCTTGCGAATGTTGGATCTGGTAAAAAAAATTCGGATGCTTCTCTCCGACTTCGGACACTCAACAGTCACCCTAGAGCTTATGACATCCACTTTGTTTTAAATATTTAAAAATTGATAATTGTAGGAGTTAAACAGCACTGCCTAGAGCATGGGTCTCTTTCCACATTATGCTAAATGGAGCAACTTTATTAACATCATATAAATATTTTAGAAAAAGTTCCAAATTAGTTTTATTTTCAACATGTATTCATATCGAGACCAATTATTGTTTGGTATAGGTGTTAAAATAATCAAGGTAATAGCTTATTATATACTTTATTCAATCAAGACGTCGCAAGTGGCTCAACAGAGGCTCTTAGGCTCAGAAGGGCGTTATCAGATCGCCACAGAACAGAAGTTTTACGGCAACATCAACACTATTGGTGGCTGAACGAAGAGTAAGAACTTCGTGGTATGTGTAGCATGTGTAGCGTGCCCTTATGGCAAATTGGAAAGCATGTCCTGTCAGCCGTATTGTAGAAAGTTGTTTTTAATTTGATTTTAAGTTAGGCTAAGCTTTCTCGGTTTTCGATAAGTTTAAGCAAAAATTAATTATGGATGTAACCAAATCAGCCAATGCATTTTTTGAATGTCGGCCTTGATAAATGTCGGTAGCTTTGAAAGCATCAGAATTATGAATAGACCTCCTATGACAGTTGACTGCTAGCAAAATGCTGATGCTTTTACGTCGAACCTTGAGGATCGAAAATGTGTTGTCCTGTTTAAATACTCCACGCCCCGCCCTTAAATTTGCCATGAGAGGCCTTCCAATGACCACTTCAACTTCCCTCATTAAAACCATGGCCTGTTATTGATGAGGCTAGAGTCCCCTGCCCTTCGACTTGTTTACATTCGCTCTTTTGGGTCCTAGAAAGGGTGAAGATTTGAGTGTGCAGGCTTTAGTTTTCGTGCAAGTTGCCGGGCTTGGGCCAACATTATTTCGCCGGCTTTAAGAGTCCCCGGAAGCCTAATCAATACAGTATCCATTAAGTCAAATGCAATTGGTGAACATGGTAAACCATTGCACTTCATAAAGCTTATATTACCTTAAGTAATTGAATATTTAACTGAAATAAATAACACGTGTATAATGACCTATAATTTTCCACAAATTTGGAAAACAGCATGAGTTATATCTGTTGCCAAAAAGTCGAATGCTACATCTCCTGATGACTGCAGACCTACCACCATCTTGCCATGTCTGCCAAATATCTTTGAAAAGTTGTTAGCTAATCAAATTCATAATTATCTACGTGGTTACTCTCTACTATACGCGTTTCAGTCTGCGTTCCGAGCTAAGCATAGCTGCTCCACAGCTATGGTAAAATTTATGGATGAGGTTAGGCAGGCCTTCGACAAATGACTTGTAACTCTCCCTTTTTTATTGGACCAAGATTCTTTACTTGAAACTACACACAATTCTATTGAAAGCTATCTGTCTGACCGAACTCAAAGAGTTGTCGTTGGTGATAGGCAATCCACACTCAAATCCCTTTTACAAGGAGTACCTCAAGGATCGATATTTGGTCCTATTTTGTTTTGTTTCAATATAAACGATCTTCCATCAGTGTGCAAGTATGTGTCCGTTCATTTATATGATAATGATGTCCAACTCTATTTGTCTGGTCCTATAAGTAATCTCCTCGACCTAACCTTGAAAATAAATGAGGATTTGAATGCAATAGATAACTGATCCACTGTCAATGGTTTAGTCCTAAACCTCGAAAAATATCTGGCTATCCCAATCTCCAAAACACAATTTCACCTGAATTAAGTTCCGGACATTCAGTTGACTAATAGTAAACTCAAGGTGGTTCATTCAATGACCAACCTTTGTTTTAAAATCACACGAAACTTGTATTGTGACAAAGATATAAATAATGTTGTAGCTCATATATATGGCTGCCTGCGTAATCTATGGATAGTTGCTGATTTGACCCCTACTGAAACGCGACTTAAATTAGTACGAACTCTTGTTTTACCCATCATATCGTATGCCAAGGTAGTATAGAGTAAACTTGACGCGCTATTTCAATACATACTGCAAGTTGCTTTTAACGACTCAGCTCATTATATATGTATTTGGTCTTCATAGGATTGGTCATATAACTGAACCCTCTTAAGTACCCTGTATATTCCCACATAATATTATACAAAACAAATCTCTTCGCTCGCTCTTTCCGAACCTTTAATTTGATAATTCCTCGTTTCACATGCTTGAGTTCTTCCTTGCTCTTCTTCGTTAGTGCAACAGGGCTATGGAATTCACTTTCCGTACCCATCAAATATGTATCTCACACCGCAAGCTTAAAAACTGATAACTGATAATTAACCATTTTTCCCAACAGTAGAATTGAAAATAAAATTAAAGTGAAATTAAAATTAAATTAAATTAAAATTAGAGTTTTAGCTAAGATTTTAACTGAATTTTTGATAAAACTAAAAAATAAATAATAGGATTGAAATATATTATTCCATTATTAAGCTACTACGCAATATTAAAATTTAACTAAATACGAAGTAACAATTAACTTTAAAATTAAATCATTATTTAATTTAAAGATAAATGGAAATTTTAAATTATAATTAATACTGAAATATGCTATAACTCTTCAAATATTTTCTCATACTATAAAAGATACAATCTTAATGTACAAACCATTTGTTTTAAATAAAAATTGAAGTGAATTGAAATGTCGTGAATAAGGGCTGTTTAATTGCTTCGATTCTCTTTTGAAGGGTCTGTTAATAGGACTACCGGTTGAAAATGTTGTTATTGCAGACAACAACTTCATATCTATTACTCTGAGGTGAATTTTGTCCATGAGAGCTGTCACATCAGAAACTTCATGTCATTGTCTAATTATTTCGGTCTAGGTTACTGGTCATTAGTGGAAACACACAAGTTTTTGTAAAGCCGTAAAATGTCTACATTCGTGCCATCAAAACAACATTTGAGGGAAATTTTAATATGCTTCTTTCATTTAAAGAAAAAAGCAACCGAAGCGCATCAATTGCTTACCGAAGCTTACCCGGGCTATACTTTAGACGTTAGAATGTGTCAGCGGTGGTTTAAGCGGTTCAAAGATGGTGATTTCGACACCGAAAACAAAGAACGCCCCGGGCAGGTGAAAAAGTTTGAAGACCAGGAATTGGAGGCATTGCTCGATCAAGATCACAAACGCAAGAAGAATTTGAAAAATCACTTGGCGTCGCTCAGCAAACCATTTCCGATCGTTTGAAAGCAATGGGAATGATCCGAAAGGTAGGACATTGGGTGCCGTATGAATTGAAGCCACGAGACGTCGAACGCCGATTTTGCATGTCCGAAATGCTGCTTGAACGCCACAAAAAGTAGTCTTTTTTGCATCGAATCGTCACTGGTGATGAAAAATGGGTACATTACGATAATCCAAAACGTCGGGCAACGTATGGATACCCCGGACATGCCTCAACATCGACGGCCGTTCAGAATATTCATGGCCTGAAGGTTATGCTATGCATTTGGTGAGACCAGAAGGGTGTTATGTATTATGAGCTGCTAAAACCGAATGAAACAATCACAGGCGAGGTCTATCGATGACAATTGATGCGTTTGAGCCGAGCACTGAAGGAAAAACGACCGAAAACGGTCGCAAGACACGATAAAGTTATTTTGCAACATGACAATGCTCGGCCACATGTTGCAAATGTCGTTAAAACTAACTTTGAAACGCTCAAATGGGATATCCTACCCATCCGCCGTATAGTCCAGACCTTGCACCATCCGATTACTATCTCTTCCGATCGATGCAACATGGCCTGGCTGCACAGCACTTCGGTCATTACGATGATGTCAATAAAAGGATCGATTCGTGGATTGCGGCCAAACCGGTCGAATTTTTCAAAACGGGGATCCATGAATTGCCAGAAAAATGGAAAAAATGTATGGCTAGCGATGGGCAATACTTTGAATATTGAATTTATCTATTTATCTATTTTTCCTCAATAAAGCATTGATTTTTGAAAAACGTAATTTTCAACCGGTAGTCCTATTACTAATCGAGTTAATGTGAAAATAGAGTTCAAGTTTTTGATATAACAAAACAACCGGGACAGACACGTTGTCAAGATCTGATAAATACTCATTAATTATATCGTGTAAATTTTCAACATTTAAAAATAAATAGTTTGCACAAATTGTATAACGCACTTGCTGTGTTGCATCCGAAAACTAATTTTGTTCTTATTCCTAAGGGATGTGGGATACACTTATATCCGAATTAATTATTTGTAGTCGCATTTTTTTAACTATATTCTTTTGTTTGAAATTGTTTTCTTTTACCGTGCTATATTTTTCTTTCAGAGATATATTTGTATTTCTCTCAGAAGACTAAGAAAAAGACTAAGACTAAATAAAGGCTTCGTAGTTATAAAGTGACTCCAAAGTGACTTCAGTAGATTTCAAAATAACTTCGGCGATGAGCTCATTTAAATTAATTCTCAATCAATGACTTCAAAATGAATGGTGATTTCTTATTTTGAAGTTGAATTCATTAAGTGAATTCATGAAATCAAATGATTCAGGTTTTGAGCACCCACAAGACAAGGCGATGATATTGTCAATTTCAAAGTGAGGTTCCATTATTTTTAGGATCTTTTCACGAATGAGGCATCATCTTAACTCATTTCATTCTTAATTTATGAATCACACAGTTTAAATCGATAAATTTCCTTGCATCCAGCACTCGTACCAGCACTCCAAACTAGTGCGTCTTTAACTTTTTATCTGAACATTTCCATCAATGGTCTCGCACAAAATAGAACTGCCCATTCAACATCAAATAAACATTAATTTCCGATTATGGAGTACACGTGCTGCACCTGATTCAGGATGCACCTTCAATTGCCCTCCCCTTGCGCTCAGGTATCTCTCGAACGACGCCTCCACCAGCAAAATGTAACTCACGATCAAAAGGTGTTTTTAAATTGAATCCCAGAGTCCACTCCAAGAAGAGTTTGCCTTGCTGAGCGACTTTTCTTGCCTGATATGACCAATGGGCAAATATACTTCATAAATCCAATCGCCACCACAACCTCATCTCCGGATCAGCTCTTTGGAAAGACAAGCACTCACCTGTCCAGCGGAGCTTCCATTCGATAGCCCAAGTGGTTTACAAGCGATTTATCGTACTATCTCAGGAACTAGAGCGGCTTGCTGCTGCCGCTGCTGGCCTCACTTCCAAGGAACGCACCTGGATACCATCCGCATCAAATGATGTTATTAAATCGTAATTTATTTTTAATCATATCAAAATGCTAAGCCTTACATGGAAGCCCTGAGGGCAGCCAAGCGGCAATAATGCGAATCCGGGTACATAAGAAGAAGTACAACTGCAGGCGAGTACGAGCATAGGCGTTTGGAATCGACTTCACGCGCCGGCTTGACAGATGCGCAACATCATCCCGGATTAATTGAACTCTGCACACTGTTTTGATGTGCGGAGGGTGAAAAATTTAGGCGCGCTAATCACTTGACATGCCGCTATGCGGCTGAATTGAGAGGATCAGATGCGATCGGGTTGACGAGGTGAACAAAATTAATGCTACCGGGGCAAGATGTCAATTCGACGGATGTCAAGGAAGTGGAATCTCAGTAATTAACACTTGTACTTATAAAGAAACGATCTTCTGTTTCTGTGTGTGATGCGCATGCGTGGCATGCGTTTGAAGTCATGCACACTGGTGCAGTGAGGTGTTGTACGGATGCGATGCAACGAGTTCGAGTCACTTTTAATAAACCGCAAATTCATTTAATTCTATGAGAGATTGTCTAATGGGGAAAATTTTTTATTGTTTGCTAATTCAATAAGCCAGTGGCGGCATACAACAAAAAAAAAAAATACAATTGAGTGCAGAAGATGCGGATGACGTTATGATTTATGAATATTTGTGGTATCTTAAGACTGAAGTGAAAAGGGTTATTGCGTGAAACCTGCCAAGTATGTAGAAGTATCGAAACAGGTTGCCCCTTGGTATACGTGTAGTTTTCGGAAATGGTTAAGTACAGACTAGACTTACTCCGTTGTTAGGAAGGTTAACTTGTTAAAGAGCACTGCCATCCTTTAGTATGATTGATTTATAAATTATTTGGCGCCAGTATTAGATGAACGTGAGAGGAATGGCGCATCAATTTTAACAGGGAATTTATGAATACGTGTTAAAAAATAGTAAAATACTAAAATTAAAATTCTTATATCGACAGCTTGTTTATAGCATATGAAAGAAACTCTGTCGGAACTTTGAACCTTGCTTAAGTTACGGGCTCTGTAGAATAAATAATTAAGAACGTTCATTAACGAACGAAAATATTAATCAGTAAATCAAATGCAAATAAGTGTTTGTGTAATGTTCGAAAAATGTATGAAGGAATATGACTTAAACGTTTTTGTATTTTCCTTTGAAGGAATGGACTCTGGATTGGGTTCAAATCAGCCGGCTTTTATGACAATTTCCAATTAAAAAGTTGATGGTATTTTTCAATTAAGTTTTTATAGTTTGGTATTAACTTAAACGCAGAATTGTTCCATAGTCCTTTAATCTTCGTAACAAAGAATCGCTTCAAAAGTGCATGTTGTTTTCAATCGTGAAAAGAATTTTAGTGTAAGTTATGCCGAAAAAGCTTGCATTGCTGCATAAATGAGTGGTTAAAATCCTCCCAAAATCCGGTCTTCAAATGCACACTTTTCTAATGCATACTTTTGATTCGTTTTGTAAATTCTTATAAATGGAGCCGAGCTAGAAGTGTCCTTGTATCCCAACCACTAGATAAGAAATATTTTGGGTAGATAATTCTTTTGAAATCATTCAGAATTATTTGAATTCATTTTGTTTTAAAAGATTGTGATTTAAAAGGCACAAGTCAGCATTCAATTGAAGTCAGTATTCCGTGCAGTCGATTTCAAAGTCAAAAGATTGCATTTTTTAATTCACTGAATTCACTTTGAAGTCCTTGAATTCAATAATTTTAAAAATGTACGGGAATAATTTTTTAGACGTCTGATAATATCATGAGCATAATAATCCGAGATGAATTTCTCGGTCAAGTTAGCCAAACGAATTCGATGTGTTTCGAAATTAGTTTTCGATTCGTGATTGTGATCGATTTGACTGGACTTTTGTTAGATTCTTTCATACCGTAGATTTCGAATATATCTGTTATAAAACAATCATCTAGTATCGCAATTTCTATATATTATGATGCTGCATCTGCCCTTCACGACGCATCCCATCCTTTCAATTAGCTGTCAGAGTAACTGAACTTCATCAACTCCAACTTCTTCCAAATAAATGGTGTTACAAATAACCTAAAGGTAGACAACTTAACCTGCTCTTTTCATCCGATCTCGCAAACTGTACTGTTGCAGAGAACAAAACATTTGCTATCTTAGATCAGTTTCATTCACCTCTTTCGCTTACATACACATACGAGGAGGGAAAGACGGCTCACTACTCCGAGTAAAGGCACTCCTTTCGTAAGGCAGACTTTGAAAAGTTGAACAACTTATTGAGCAGTACTAACTATAGCTTTATTATCAATAACAACAAGCTCGCCTAAATCATCAGCGTTCTTTCTCGTTTTTTGTTTTGTTCCATTGTAAATCCTTAATTTAATAAAGACTATATTTTCTGAATGATTTCTGAAGGGCAGGAAACAACAATAAACTTAATAGAGTTCGTATCGATTTAATTACGACGTTCGATAAAATATCGCACAAAATGATTCTATTTAAACTGAAAGCATTCGGTTTTCCAGCGCTTTTTTCAACGTGGGTCAAATCCCATATCGATAGTTGCCATGGCTCAGGGTAGCCACGTAACCCCAATGGTCTTCATTTAAAAAATAAATGACATTGAATACTTTATTCAGGGAGACTTCGTCGTTGGACTGCCATATTGCAGCTGTTTACATTTTTTTAACTTCCCATCAGGAAGTTCTTGTAATCGGTCAGATTTTCGAAATTTAAAATTTTTACATTTCTGCACGTTGGGCGGTCCCAGTAGTCGGATTCCATGATTTTTAGAAAGATGTCTGTGTGTGTGTGTGTACGTACGTACGTACGTACGTTTGTGCGGATTCTTTCGTACAGCCTAACTCGAGAATAAATCAAGCTATCGATTTGGGTTCAATCGAAGCGTGTGTACATAAAGATCACCTGAAAAGCTTTTGGTTAAATTTCAAAGGGTGGTTTGAATTTTCTGACTAGGTCTTTAGAGGTCTTTCCAGAAAATGACACAGATATAAACAAATCTCTCGGAATCGGCGTGAAAATCCTATCAAAATCTGCACAGAAAACTGGACTGAATGTGATCCTCTTTAAGCCATATATTTACCAGACAGAAAAAGATCCTTAGCTGAGCATTTACCAGCTCGGCAACCGAAGCCTGCAAAATTCGAAATGGAAATATCATAGTAGAATTGTAGTCAATGTTGAGGATATGAAAGAACCAACAATGCCGTCTATCTGACCTAGACGAAGTACAGATAGCAAGATAGAATTTCTAAAAGCGGCGGCGATGACTTAGTTGGGAGTATGCACCAACTCATCCGCAATACATGGTCAGAAGAAAGCATGCGAGATGAATGGAATCTCTGAAGGAAGGAGACCAATTATAGAGGTATCAATCTCCTTAAAATTGCCTAGTCATCTTTTCCGCCGTATGATGTGAACGTCTGAAGCAGTTCGTCAACAACCTGATAGGTCCGTATTAATGTGGTTTTCGACCAGAAAAGTCCACCATAAACCAAATATTAACATAACGGCAGATCTTGGAAAAAACCCAGGAGCCAGTCAATACACACCACCTTTTAATCAATTTCAAGGTTGGTTTGATGATGATGTCAAACAACATTTTAAACAAGGTGAAGCACTGTCATGCGATTTCTTCAACATCATACGTGGGACAATAGTGCAAAAGAACCTTGTCAATGCCAGAAGTCAAAAAGAGGCATATGCTGTCATAAAGAAAGACCAAACCCTGATTAACTCTATCAGTACTGCTTATAAAACAAGCATTGTAAGTGACAGTATTACTCAGAGAGTGATCAGAACGTTACCATAAACAGCTAAAACTTTGAGGTAGTTTGGGCTTTGTCTATCTTGGCTCCACTATAAATACAGATAATAACATCAGCGCTGAGATCAAACGAAGAATACCTCTGGCTATTAAAGCTAAGCCCTCTTTCGAAGAACTGAAGTGCCGCTCTATGAGACCAATATCATCCTCGTCCTGCTATATGGTGTAGAAGCATGGATACTTTCAAAAGCGGATGAAGGCCCCGTTGTTTCGAGAGAAAAGTGGGATCTTTTGTCCCATCTGCATTGACGGTGAGTGGAGGAGAAGATTGAACAACCAATTGACTTAGCCACAAGGATAAAATACCAATGCTACGTGGACTGTAACGCCACCTCAAGTTAATAATTAATTTATTAATGACAAAAAAGTCCAACCAGCTATCATGTTTAAAAAAAAAAACGGTAAAAATTATTTTAAATTATATTAAGTTATTTCTGCAGTCAAACTAAAAATCGAATTTTCTTTTAGTATCATAAAAAGGTAACTCAATCAGAAAAAAAGTATTTCCAAATTAAAATATGTTAATCTATCATTGTTAAATACGCAATTCGTATTTTAAGTGATCTAAAAACGAAAATATATACGAGTATATGGTAGTCCTCAAGGGCAGCTAATAATATATGTATCATATTTTTAACTTCCCGTCAGGAAGTTCTTGTCGGTCCGATTTTCGAAATTCAAAATTTTTACATTTCTCAACGTTTCGCGGTCCCAGTAGTCGGATTCCATTGTTTTTAGAAAGATGTCCCTGTGTGTGTGTGTGTGTGTGTACGTGTGCGGATTTTTTCGTACAGCCTAACTCGAGAACAAATCAAGCTATCGAAGCCATGTGCATAAAGATCACCTGAAAAGCTTTTGGTTAAATTTGACAGGGTGATTTAAATTAAATAACGAAAAAACTGTCAAAAAGAAAGGGTCAATTTCATTTCTTAGATTAAAATCAATTTAGTTTTCCAATAAAAAAAAATCAAAATCAATAAAATTTTTCATCTTTCTTATTTGATAAAAATATGTACATATATATACTCTGTCGTTTTTAAGTTTTCGGACAAATTCATAGAAATTTAAGTTTGATCTATCTTAATTCCAAAAGTTTCATCAACATTATGTTTATTTAGCCAATTTAGTTAGTTATAAACGATTAAAACTAACATACAGACTAAAACAGTATTATTAAGTTTAGGCACTTTCATATTTTAATGTGCCCTTTTTGCTCTTTTTCTTGATCCACGTTCCCAGAAATATGAATCCTAGTTTAGAAAATTCTACCACCATGAACAATAATAATCTCTTAATTACAAACCCACACCGAAGCCTGCAATGTTCAAAATATAACATCTTAGTAGACTTGCACTCATTGCTGAGGATATGGAAGAATCACTTAGGCAGCCTGAACCATTCGATAAGACGACGTAGGCCAACAAAAGACGAAGAAAAGAAAGCGGCGGCAATGACTTGGTAAGGAGTATTGATTAACTTATCTGGACATACTATTTGACCAGAATAAAGAATGCCCGAATCTTGAAGAAACTAAAACATCCTTGCTTCCGTGTTATGTGAATGTCTGAAGCAGTTCGTCAACAGACTGATAAGTCCATATCAGTGTAGCTTTTGAGAAGTATTGTTCAACATAGACCAAATATTATCATCAGGACAGATCTTGGAAAAAACCTAGAAGCTAAGCTAAATTTGGCATCCCTGCTAAGCTCGTCCTTTTGTGCAAGATAAAGATGGAAATCTCAAGCTGTTCCATTATGTTCGGCAAAGACGTTACTGACCAACTTGATGTCAATCAACGTTTTAGACAATGTGATGCATTGTTATGCGAGTTCTTCAACATCGTACTTGGAAAAATATTCCGAACGCCAAAGATGAGTTTGGCTGTATACGAGGTGAACAAAGAATCATATGTTGTCATCAAGAAAGAACACCCAAATACGAAGTCTTGATGAATACGTTACCATAGACAGCTATAAATTTGAGGTAGTTAGGGACTTTGTCTACCTAGGCTCCGCTAAAACTAGCGACGAGATCAAACGAAGAATACCTCTTGCAAATCGCTGTTTCTTTGGGCTAAGTAAACAATTGAGTAAAGTCCTCTCTCGAAAAACTAAAGTGTCGCCTTATTAGACCCTCAAAATCCCCATCCTGATACATGGTGCAGGGGCATGTACACATTCAAAAACAGATGAAGGCGCCTTAGGTTGTTTCGAGAGAAAAGTGTCATAAATATATTTATGTTAAATTCACAATTTTTTTTTAAAGATAACATAATATACACATATTCGTTCGGGGCAGCTTAAATTAAATACTACTGTGTCCAAAAAATAAGGTGACAAATGAATTTAAACTGCTCGCGTCGAAGGATTTGGAAATTTTTCTTTCTTTTTAGGTTGTTAGTACTGTCAGTGATATCTATGTGAAATTTCATGTCAAAATATATTCATAGTGTTTGAGATACGCGTCGTTTTTTGAGCTGCTAAAAGTGAGTTTTTCGTTTTTTGCGATGTCGAAATTTATTGAGCAAGGAATCTGCATTAAATTTTGTTTGCGGAATCAATTTTCTGCTGCGGATACGTTGAGGATGGTGCAGAAAGCCTTTGATGATGAGGCTAAGTCTTAAAAAAATGTGGTATAGTGATTTCCAAGCCGGCCGTGAACGTGTCGAAGACGAAGAGCGCTCTGGGCGACCATCAACCTTAACCGATGAAGCTCACGTCCAACAAATCAAAGATTTGGTATTGAAAAACCATCGATTAATGATTAGAGACCTTGCTGATGAAGTTGGCTTATCGAAAGGCTCAGTCAATACCATTTTGAAGGATGCTTTGGGCCTCAAGCGCGTCAAATCTCGACTGGTACCGAAAACATTGAATTTTTTGGAAAAAAGGCGTCGCGTTGAAGTGTGTGAAACAATGCTTTCCGACTACCAGGATGTCATGAAACGCATTATAACTGGCGATGAGACTTGGATCTATGCTTACGACCCCGAAACAACCGATCAATCGAGCGAATATCGTGCCAAAGGAGAGCCGAGACCAAAAAAACCGCGCCAAAGTCGCTCAAAAATCAAGGTCATGTTGACTGTTTTCTTCGATTTTCGTGGTGTTGTGCTTTATGAATTCCTTCCAACCGGCCAAACAGTCAACAAGCAATATTATTTGAACGTTATGCGTCGTTTGCATAACGCTATCCGCCTAAAAAGGCGGGAATTGTGGAAAGACAATTCTTGGTTTTTACACCACGATAATGCACCATCCCATACCGCACTCGTAATTCGTGATCATTTCGCCAAAAACTCAACCCATATCGTTCCGCAACCACCGTATTCACCTGATCTGGCGCCGTACGACTTCTGGCTGTTCAACAAGCTCAAACGACCGCTCCGGGGACACCGTTTTGATACGATAGAGGAGATTCAAGCCGCAGCGAAGACGGAACTGAAGGCCATCCCGGAAAGTTTTTTTATTTGCAATGCATTTGTCTGGGGAATGAATGATGTTTTCAAAACATTAATAAAATTTGTTGGTGGTGGCAAATAAAATAGCACCTACATTTTTTTTATCTTAAGATGGGAAGTTGATGGTATGGGCAGGCCTACTCGCACCCAAACCAATTTTTTTTTTAAGGAAACCAGTTAAGCTTTTTAAGTGCGATTTTTTTCTTGTTTTGTTCATGATATACAGAACGCTAAACAAATTTTTGTTTTTAAAGAAAAAATCAAAATCACGGCCATTGGAGTTCCTCATATCGCGGGAAGTAAACGGCTGACATCACTGCCCTTTCTTTGTTGATCTGAAACACAAATTCAAAGCAAGTTATCAATCTTTGGTCATGGAATGACGGATGGGTTTTACGTTACGTACAAATTTCGGAAAATGGTGGCAATAAAATAAATAAATCGAATATTCGTGTTTCTATCTATCCATGTTAATTACAGCGGTCAGCAGAATGTCAGCAATTTTCAAAAATATGTTTTAATGAACAACAATGTTCATGTGTGTTTTAATTTTTAACATAAGAGGAACTCACTCAGAAGTAGCATTTCATCCTTGTCTCATTAATCCATCCTCATCCTTATATTTTTTTCAATCTTATTTGTTTTTTTATCAAAGATGTTTCGTTAAAACTTCTTTCAAAAATGAACTTATATTTAGGTACTCTACCGCTTGTACTTAGCTTTATTAATGACTTGCGGTTTAAATCTCTTGATTGAAGCACCTTGTAATGTATGACATTTTTTGTAGACCACAAACAGTCAAGGATTGGCTTGTGATTTGTTAATGGTAAATGTACTCTACTGTGAATGCAGAGTATCAACGAATTGATTCTGAATTATAAAATTTAAGTAATTCACATCTATATTCTTAGCAGCCAAAACTGCTCACTCGCTTAACCATTTGTTATTTTTGTGGTTAGCAATGATGTTCGGGAATACTTTGCTGATCAGCACGTTTTTCGATGAGACGAAATTGCAAAAATTCGGCGGAAATGAAATTAAAACGTTCGAATCGTTGAAAGGACGACGGCCATTACCAGCAATTGCTTGAAGAATTGCTCCTTAGCCGATCAAGTTGCTCATCCATATTGCCCCTGAAGAATATTTGTAAGAATTTATTTTCAGCATTTTCAAGAGGTTGTAATGATCCATAATGATGGTGAATCTGGCCCAGCGCAAAGTCAGTATTACTGATTTAAAATCTCATGTCTTCTATGATACATTTCCCTTTTATAAAAGACAATACTTATGAACTACATTTTAGCAAATTTTTTATCGTAGTGGAAAATTAACATTCACACTTCTCTTAAATTACTTTGAATGTTGGATGAAATCCGTGTGTTTCTGGAGTTTCCCCACAATGCTCGCAAAATATATCCATTAGACCAATGCAAACGAAAGGAGGCGAGTTATAGTCAATTGGGCAATCGCTGCACGATTCAAATCAAAACTTGAAGTATTTCTTTTTGCACTTCGAAGACTACCTTGTTCTTTATCTGTTTGATTAGCTCTACGATTTCTCGTTTCTAATCTCGCCGTTTGACGGGCTGTCGCTCTTTCTCTTGTGTTTGAGCAGCACAAAGTCCATGTTAATCCTTTTTCATTACTGATATTATTCTACAATTTTAAAATCTTAAATAAGAACGCAATTATTCGAATATTGTGAATATATCTTGTCGATTCGAAACCTTTATTTAAACACGGTCTTTGATATGAGGGGACAGTTTACAGTATCGACCGGTTGTGCATTAAATTTTTGAAAGTAACGAAACCAATGAACATTTTGTATAGGAGAATCAAGGGAAAATACTTTTTCTTTTATTTAATTTTTTAGTCAATTTTCCTTTTTAAAAATTAAAAAACTGCTTTTTTGGGACTGAGACAAATACAACAAATCAAAAGCCATGAAAATCGGTCCAGCCGTTCTACAGTTTTAAGTGTTCGAACAAACCCAACTTTTTTACAAAAATGTACACGTTTCGAAAAAGGTGACCTCGCCAATGAACATAAATATGTACTTCGGTCAGATGTACGATATGACCTTTTACGTTAAACAAATTATATTGGAATATGTATAGACATGGAAATCGCATGGCCTTATAAATACATACAAAATGTAAAACTAAACATTTGAACTGTGGCATGCAATAGACGCAAAGGGCAACGCTGTTTTAATATCTCACAAGTAATTTTTATTCTTGTTACAAAACCGGCATCAGATTGTGAAGGTTGTGAACCTTTCCGTCCCGATCAGGATCTCGCCAAAAAAATGAAAAAAGAAGACACTTTTTTGTAGAGCATTATAATGTGGATAAACTTCAATCAACTTACTTTAAATGAATTCAAAAATGTTATTGGAATTCACTGAATTCAATCGATTAAAAGTGAATTCACTGATGACTTCGGAGAAATGAATTAATTCAATTGATTTCCGGAAATTATTTCAATTCTATGATTGCTAAAAATTGAATGCCTGTTGCATTCGCAGTCTTCGAATTCATTGGAATCAATCAAAAGTTTGAAGTCTTTGACTTATTTTCCATAAAGAATGCATTCTTTTATAAGTCTGCACCAGATTTATGAAAATAGATAAGACCAAACTTGAATTCGAAGACTAAGCAACCATCGATGCCAGGTTTAACCAATTGGAAATATTGGGTAGAGACCATTCCTCCAAGGAAAGTTAGTAGGTACGTTAAGTAAGGATATTTCAAGGACTTGAAGCTTGTAGAGTGGGATTCTTGGCTTTCTGATAGATATATAGCGTACCCAATGAAAATATGATGACGTCCACTCAAATAAGCTTCAATTGATAATGGCATACACTGAAAAACGATTAATTCAACGAACATCGGGCACCGTTCAACATGCATATTGAAAGGCTGGATCTGTCTACATCACTGAAATACAATTGGATGATGGTAGAAGTAATCGAATTGGCTATCTTTTTATTTTATAAAATGCTTTAATGTAAATTAACTTTATAAAATTGATTAAATTAATTATGAAAATAAATATGCGTCTAAAAATAGCTTCTAGAGGAGGTGGACACTTACATATGAAGCGAAGTTTCAAAAACGGACATCAGCGCCAGTATAAGTAATTTTGCCTGTTTTAATCGCATGTCTTACCTATAATCTATGACCTAACATTACTTGCGGGATGATTGATGATGTGTGTTGAACTTCTTCTAAAAAATATCGCGCCAAGTGCGAGTCGAACTCGCGCACGGAGGGTTCCGTACAAACCTTTAGGTTTATAACTAAAAGTTCACCTATCACGACGAACGAGTCATAGTTATGGTATTTTTTAAGTCTCTCAATCGTTTCAGTAATCCTTTATTTTTTATCAACACATTTTTTTTGTAGGAATATATATAATATATATCTTTACGCGTTCATGAGGAAAAGGGTTATAAGTTTATAATTATAACAATAAAATTTGTGATGTAACTAAAATTTTAATGTTTTCGGAATTTTTCCTTTATATGTGCTGCAAAACATTGATTCGGACCAATTTTCAAGATTCTGGGGTCTTGACAGACAAGAAAGTGATCGTATAAGGGTTCCGTTTTTTCCTTTCAAGGTACGGAACCCTGACAAGTAAAATTAAATAAAAGAATGGTTTTAACTCATTTCTTCTTGACAAGGACTTAAACAATGGCTATCCATCTACACTTTACTGAACCAGCTTTGCAGAATCATCCAAACTCGGGTTGTACCTTCTGCCTAAGGCATTAAATTATTAAAGTTAACTGACCTCTGGTCCTATATATTCTTGCGGTTCACACAGATTGTTCTCCTTTGGGTGCGGTAATTAAAAAAACAAACAAAACACATATAACAAAAGAACAGCAAAAGAACAACCATAAAAAAGAATAAGAGAATGGCAACAGAAAACAAAAGTGAAATACACACCGCTGACGATGATCCTTTGATGGTCAAATGGAAAAAAGAAAACAACAACGCTGCCTCATGATGGCTATCTCGAATGACATGGTGCCTTGGCTACTGAACTGTTTGCATTCTGCATTCTTTACTCCGATGGCGATACGCTCATCAATCATGTGTCTTCTCAAGGTCGCTTTATTGCTTAAACAGCAGCTTCAATGATGCATTCCATTTCTCGAGATTTCTGGGTGAAGGTAGTTCTTTCTGTGGTTCTCTTAGGCCGTATCGTTTTCTCATTAGAGGCACATTCAGCCCATCGCACCTGATTTTGTTTGTTCGATCGGCATTGGGTTAATGGATTCGCAGACACTCACAAACCATTCCGAGGACCATGACGATGTCAGACTCTTGATGCCACCACCAACAATAGAATCTTATCCACAGCCGATCATCATCTGTCTGACGATCGGTGCCGGTCTGAAGTTAGTCTCAAAGGAAAGTGCCGAGTGCAGAATATTTCGCTAAGGTCTTAGACAATAGTCTCACGATGGATCCTTGAAAACTTCCACTGTCATGGGGGATGCTTCATTCCAGACGCACAGACGAAACCACGAGGTAATGGAGTCTTCATCAATTAATTGCTTTTTTGTTACACAAGAGAGTGGAGGGATGATACCTCTTCGGAAACAATGAGCAATTCCATTGGCCATATCTAGTCATGCAATTATGTGCACCAAACAATCGAAAAAGCGTTCTTCGTTCGTTCGTCGTTTTATTGCACTGACCCCAGGACCGGGCGAGCATCAAGATGAAGACAGCCAACAGTTGAACCAGACAACCACCACCGTTGGTCATCATCAAGGGTATATGTCAAAAACCATTAACATTCTTGTCATCACTTTCCAGCTCCACACCCTACAAATAGAATCCTTCCATACATGGTGACCATTGTCTTCGTTTTGGATACTTCGCTGGGAATGGGCGCATGCGCACAACAGTGATATAAATACTCGAGCACGACGTCATTATAGTACAGATGCGGGGCTAATTGTGGCGAACAACGCCCCACATTTATGGTATATGCCACACCGTCGTCGCGACGACGTCGTGGCTCTCCCCTTCTCGAATTACGACGACGAAGACGGCTAGCTCCAGGCCCTTTGGTTGTACGTTTCGTGTGGTCAAGCTAGAAGTAAATACTACAAGTTGTGAATCGGATTCAATTGCGAGGTTAGGGTGGAGGTCGAGAGCACTGATCCGACGATGGTGGCATTTCCTTAATAGTATAATTAACAGTGGTATTTAGTATTGGAGACTGGTGTATCTGCCGGAGCCTTGAGTATCCATTTGCTGACTCGGATATGTATTCGAAGAGCTCTTGGCCATTTCCGATGAAGGAATTAAATCGATTAATAAATTCTGTCCTTGCCTTGCAAAGACTATGAGCTTACAATTTCTCAATATGTCCATTAAACGACGCGACGTCCTCCTGAGTGACAGACAAAATGCAGCTGCAGACGAAACTACACTCTAAAAGCTATTAAAGATTCTGACTCTTCTGATTACGAATTCTAGTTTTTCTCTTGTCTTTGAATAAGTTTATGCGTTTGTTTTTGATTTCTTAATTAGGCATATAAATCCTGCTTGATTTCAACGCTTGTTTATAGGATCATGAAACCAAACATTAACTTTAGCTGATCCTTTGAATCTAGTGAAACTGAAGACAAGCGATATAAAAAGGCGATTAGTTAAATTACACGATACAAGATGGTGTTAATGAAATCGAAACATTTTCTTGGAAGTTATCTTTCTGAGGATAGAACAGGTAAAATACAATCTCCCTGTGTGTCCTTTAATGACTCCAGTGGTTATGCTGCTGCGCAGACGCAAGTTAAATCAATCTTAGAGGATTTACGGTTTTGATCGTACATTGTTTTTACAAGCGATCGGCAAACATAAATTGCACATCGAGGCAATAATGATTCGTTGTTCTCAGTTCGACAAGCTCATTCTGCATTCAATATAAATATTTACTGCTTCTACTATTTGAGAAAACTTTGATACGTATTTGATGATGCAGGGTAAGCTAACATCATAAACCATGTGCGAAGCGCCATGAGCCTTCTATTTTGAAAGGCGGAAATAAGGAGTAAGGAAAAGTCTACCCGATAATACAAAGCCATCGTGTTTCAGTTAACCGTGTAAAAAATAATTTAATTGCCTGGTTCATCATTTATAACACTACTACATGAACAAATCTGGAATTTTAAGGTGGTAAGTTCCCTAGAGAGTTGAAGACACATGGTATGAAATGAGGGAGCACCGAGTATTTTTATTATTTTTAACCACACATTATATTCGCGGTTGTACTTGTTGTGTGCATGTTTTCATCCATGTATTGAAGGATAGTCAAATCATTCACAACAGAACGAAGATACTTCAGACTCATCGCGTTGTGTTGTAGTGTAAATCATTCCACCTCGCTTTCTGGTTAATCCAGCCCTCAGGCAAGTCTCATTGAGGGTGTATCTTAAAGTTGTTTTCTTGATGGATTTCTCTAGCATTTTAGAGTGATTACTCACAATTTTTAGGGTTCCGTACTCAAAAGGAGCCATTCCATTACCAAGACTCCGCTGTCCGTCAATAGCTTGACTGTTTCTCTTGAACCGTGGGGGTAGACACTTACGATTCACAGAACTTATATATATATACTTCTTACTTAATATAAAGTAAAAAAAAACCAGGGTCCCTATAGTAATAATTTACATCAATATGTATGCTATGAGAAATTTTAAATAAAAAAAAATGAATTGTGTTGCATATTGTGTAGTGGTGCGGACCCCTTCGTGCGGGACATGCATGTGGCCGCTTTTATTCACAACCTTCACCTTATGCTAGAGACGAAATTATCAAACTTAAAACGCTGGCGCCTTTAATGTCTTACATGTTCTTCCAATTTTCCGTCGACGGTTTGACCTTTAGTCCTATCTTTAATAAGAAGCTTATTTAATTATATGAAAAAAAAATTCACAAGCCACTTCAAAATTGTTTTTTTTAGAAAAAAAATAATTAAAACCATCAAAAATTAAATATCAAACATATTGAGATTTGTTGAAGAAGGCTTTGGATCTATTTTCGGTTGAAATCGCAAGTCCGAACTTCGTTCGGATAATGCTACGGTTCATTCTGCCGAGGTTGTAAAAGCATATTATCGAAAACACTAAGACACCCGCTTTGCGATGACAAAGAAAGTTTGCAGGAATTAGAGTCAGTACCTCTGTCGAAGAATTTAAAGGGCCCATTCAAGATGTTTAGAGGAATTGTATGTCAATTTTCGAACATTTACTAAAAAGTACAATAAACAGGAGTAACGTTAAAACATCATTCAAATGTCTCACAAGAGAGTTTCTGCAGGACTCGATTCTGACTTTTAGATGCAATCAGCAAAAACTTGATGAAACAGTCCCATAAAAATTAATTCACACGATCTTCGGGGACACATGACCAAACAGCGAAATATCTCTCCCCGGAATTTGTTCTTGCAGTATAGCGAAGACTATTAAAGACTCTCTCTTTCTTTGATCATAGATATTTATTGCTTGGACTCAATAGTAGACTCTAAGTCATAGAGTTTCAGTCTAACAAGGACAATATTCTCTTTTGATTGTCTCTTTACACGAAGGACCTAGTTTAAAGCGTTTGAGCTGCTCTTGGAGAAAAAGAAAAATTGGCTTAGATGAGATTGGGCCTGACACCGCCAGCAAGTTCCCATTTCCTTGTTAACAAAAATTGTTGCCCTAAATTTCAATTTACGTTCGTTTAAATGAGATTGAAGAAGGGTGTTTGATGGAGTTCCTATCTCATTGCACCTCAGACCAATCCCTTAGGAAATCTTGCATTTATAATTGTATGGTAGGATTATCATGTTCATCAATAAAATTAAAAACGAACTCACCTATTTTGTAAGTAACCGATCTCTGATTTGCATCTTTTGAATCTATAAAGCAAATGCCTTACGAAAAAGTGCTTCATTTTTCATTTTTCTGTCGCATTTGCACCAACGCCAAAACGAGTGTTATAAAGGGTGATTTTTTAAAAGCTATAGGAAAGTTTTTTAAAAAAAAACACATAAAATTCAGAAAAATGCATGAAATCTTAATTTGAATCGATAGTACGGTCCAGAAAATTTTATATTTGAAGATTATTTCATGCAAATGTTGACCTTGACTGCGCCTCCAATGATCCATCCGCTTAGTCCAATTTTGGCATACTCTTTCCAACATTTCGGCCGGTATCTCACGAATAAATGCTTCAATGTTGTCTTCCAATGCGTCAATTGAAGCGGGCTTGCCTGTATAGACATCAGCTTTAACATAGCCCCACAAAAAATAGTCTAAAGGCGTTAAATCGCACGATCTAGGCGGCCAATTGACCGGTCAGCCCATAAACCGCACCAAACTGTGACTTTTTCTGGATGCATTGGTAGTTCTTGCAATGCTTCTGGCTGATATTCACTCCAAAATCGACAATTCTGCTTATTTACGTACCCATTGAGCCAAAAATGAGCTTCGTCGCTGAACACAATTTTTCGGTAAAAAAGTGGATCTTCGGCCAACTTTCCAAGAGCCCATGCACCAAAAATTTTACGTTGCGGTAGGTCGTTCGGCTTCAATTCTTGCACCAGCTGTATTTTGAAAGGCATAACACCTAAATCCTTCCGCAAAATTTTCCACGTTGTTGAGTAACAGAGGCCCAATTGCTGCGAACGGCGACGAATCGATAATTTATGGTCATCATCAACACTGGCCGATACAGCTGCGATATTTTCTTCAGTTCGCACTCTACGTAAGCGTGTTGGTGGTTTAATGCCCAACAATGTAAATTTGGTGCGAAACTTAGTCACAATAGCCCAAATAGCCGCTTCAGTGGGTCGATTAAACTGACCATAAAATGGAAGAAGTGCGCGATGAACTTTCCTAACAGAGCACGCATTTTGATAATAAAATTCAGTAATTTGCAAGCGTTGTTCGTTTGTAAGACGATTCATGGTTAAATTATAGACTGAAGATGTTTGACAGTGAAACAAAACACGAAACGTGCGTCAGCTCTTTAAGCCAGTGTTGCCTAAAAGATAATAGCTAAAAAATCACCCTTTATATCGGGCGGCGAACTAAACAAAGTTGCTTCGCAATGGATCCTCAAATAAACTTTCGTATTTCGAAATTGTATTTCCAACTTATTCAACTGCAACGTCAATATTTTGAATAATGATATTCATGTTCATCTCTTAGCAAATTTATAAAGTTCTTCAAATACAAGAATGCGAACATGTATTTAATTATTGGTGTGCAATTGTTTGTATTCGTGTTTATTCATCTAGAGACTTAACTTATGTTAAATTGGATCACTACTCAAACCAATTTAGTGATAACCGATCGTCAAAATATTTGTGGAACGAAGTTAAAAAATATTGGTATCTTTAGTATTATTTTGGTCCACTTTTATTAATAATTTTCATCAACAATTTAGTCCATGTAAGTATAACGTTGTATGACGTGTAGCTTTATGTCCATTGCTCAATAAGACTAAAGGATGAAGCTGAAGTAAAAATCATGGAAGATTTAAGTTCCATTTTTAAAGGATCTACTGAAATCTGTTTACTTCTTAATCATAGTAAGACAAAAACTTTTCTAATTTACAAACACCCGATCCTAGCCCATCTTCCAACACTTTTTTTAAATGTTCAAGAGCCCTGGTATAATCTTGAATAACACCCTCACTTGGGACGACCACATAAACTCAGTTGTCTTCTTAATTTGTAGAAATTATTAACCCATTCCAGTAAAACTAAGATAAGCAAAGGCATTGATGTGCTTCTAGTGCAAGGCAAATTTCCAAACACCTTAAGTGAAGTACTTGAATTTGGTCTAACAAACCTTTAGCAAATGGGTAAATAAAAGTTGACTTTACGTCAATCCAGTGAAAACGGAATTGGTTTTGTTCACAAGAAAACACAAAATACCTACGTTCTAGCTGTCGAAAATAGAGAGGGTAGAGCTGTTCCTTCCCAGCCGTTCTTGATAGAAAATTAAACTTGAACTTGAACACCTTTTTATTTTTAAAAGAACAGTGGGAACACCTTGGGGACTCAAACCAGCAATGATTCCCTAGCTCAACCTTATGATAGTCAGACCCATACTAACCTATGGAGCTCTTATCTGGTGGAAAGCAACATTCAAGGCAACGAAATTGGGCAAATAAGCAGCAGTACAGCAGACAGCCGGTACTGCCACAACTACGCGCTACTATGCGCTACATACTACCCCAAAAGCAGCACTTAACGTATTCCTCCATGCGGGAAAAAGCGCATTTAGGCTAACAAACATACGGTTTTTCAGAAATAGTAGTGTACGTCACCGCTCTATTCTTAAAGAATTTCGCATGAGCAATTCAATTTAAAGCGAATTTCTTACAGGCAAACTAAATGGAATGGACAAAATCCTTCTTGAATTGATTTTCGATTCGCCGTACGAAATAACGTATCCTGTAAGAAATGAATGGCAAGCAAAAGTAGTGTTATAGCAAAACGAAATTGAAGTATACACTGATGGCTGTAAGACCATAAAGGGAACAGGCTCTGGAATCTTCTTCAGAAATCAAGACCTTAGAGTCTCTTTAAGACAACCGGAATCTTGTAGCGTTTTTCAGGCAGAGGTTCTGGCAGTACTTAAGGCTGCAGAGCTATTAGAAATGAAATCGGTATCCGGCCGGGATATCTCTATCTACATCGACAGTCAAGCTGCGCTTAAAGCATTTGAATCGTGTGAAATGAAATCGGACAAAGACGGAAACTGTCGCACCATGCTAAAGGCTATGTTGGGTGCCTGGACACTCCGAAATCGAAGGAAACGAAATGACGGACGCATTAGTCAGAAATGGGGGTAAGCTACCTCCGGCCAATAGTGTTCCTATTAAACCTCCGCCGCGTGCCATTAAGGCAAAACTGCTAGATAAGGCAATGAAAATAGCCGACCAAAATTAGTTAAACTCAAGGAAAAATAGGGTATCAAAGGCCCTATGGTCTAGATTCGACCGCAAAGCGACAAACGAAATACTTGAGCTGAGCAGGAAGCAACTGAGGATAGCGGTGGGTGTACTATCGGGACACTGCCTCTTTGGGAAATATGCAAGGAGACTGGGTCTCTTGTCGAAGAGGATATTACTCATTTATTATGCAAATGCCAGCGTAGAAAATATTTGGGCAACTTCTTTTTTGGAAGTAGGACGCATCAACTACAAAGAATTTTTGAAATTTTTTAGGGAAATAAACTGTCTCAAGGAAAGTGTTAAGGTTGTTGCTCCGTATCAGGAATCGCGATGGGCTCTATATGGTTCAGGATACGTGAAGATTAAAATAAATTTGAAAACTCTAAAAGGCAAGGCAGCTATGCAGAAATACAATAGTTTGCCAGAACACGAGTCAATGAAAAAAAAGGGGGGCAGGCTCCATACAACATATTGTTGATTGCTAGTCAAAGTTTATTTGATTAATTTCTGTTTTATTCTTCCAAATTGTTCTGCTCGAATACTATTAGTCCCCTAAGCATTTCCAAATATAATTCAATCGACCGTTCAACTGATTGACCCAAAAACTGAATTGCAAGAATCAGCTTTCCCTT
This sequence comes from Orthonevra nobilis, assembly GCA_963555765.1. NCBI lineage: Eukaryota > Metazoa > Arthropoda > Insecta > Diptera > Syrphidae > Orthonevra > Orthonevra nobilis. The sequence goes on from OY743225.1 coordinate 12,832,683, forward strand.
CCGTCTTACATCTGGCATATGAGAGCCGATAAGCAACGAATGACACTTGCACAAAACAAGAACTCGAGTGAACCATTGCTTATGCATTGGTGAAGTGCATAGTCATTATGGTGCATAGTATCTTGGTGCCTTCGTCTTCGCGTTGGGTGTGTACTTTGGTTTTGGGTCGATGTTTTCTGATCCTGGGTTAAGTGAATGAAATGATTGTGTGGGTACACTACACCACCCAGCAGATTTTAAAAATTTCACCAACACTTACAACGGACTTTAAGAATGAACACAGGTAAAATTATTTCATTTCAAAAACTGCGGACTAATTATGCAACTCAAAAACGGTCGAGTGAATTCTTTTTTTGCGAACGCTGATTAAACGGTAAAAGTTCTAAAAAAAAGTCTGCGATGACACATCCCTATACATCCCTATATTGTGTCGCAATCTCATAAAGAGTAAAACTTTGTAAGTTTGTTAATAGGACCACCGGTTGAAAATGTCGTCATTGAAGACAACTTCATATTTATTACTCTGAGGTGAATTTAAACCATGACAGCTGTCACATCAGAAACTTCATGTCATTGTCTAATTATTTCAGTCTAGGTTATTGGTCATAAGTGAAAACACACAAGTTTTTGTAAAGCCGTAAAATATCTACATTCGTGCCATCAAAACAACATTTGCAGGAAGTTTAAATATGCTTCTTTCATTTAAAGCAAAAAGCAACCGAAGCGCATCAATTGTTTACCGAAGCTTACCCGGGCTATACTATAGACGTTAGCATGTGTCAGCGGTGGTTTAAGCGGTTCAAAGACGGGGATTTCGACAACGAAGACAAAGAAAGCCCCGGCCAGGTGAAAAAGTTTGAAGACCATGAATTGGAGGCATTGCTCGATCGAGATTCGCCACAAATGCAAGAAGAACTTGCAAAATCACTTGGCGGCGCTCAGCAAACCATTTCCGATCGTTTGAAAGCAATGGGAATGATCCGAAAGGTAGGACATTGGGTGCCGTATGAATTGAAGCCATGAGACATATAAAGCTGATTTTGCATGTCCGAAATGCTGCTTGAACGCCACAAAAATAAGTCTTTTTTGCATCGAATCGTCAATGGTGATGAAAAATGGGTACATTACGATAATCCAAAACGTCGGGCACCGTATGGATACCCCGATATCGATGCATCATGGCCTGGCTGCTCAGCACTTCGGTCATTACGACGATGTCAAAAAAAGGATCGATTCGTGGATTGCGGCTAAACCGATCGAATTTTACAAAGCGGGGATCCATGAATTGCCAGAAAAATGGAAAAAATGTATGGCTAGCGATGGGCAATACTTTGAATATTGAATTTATATCTATTTTTCCTCAATAAAGCATTGATTTTTGAAAAAAAACCACATTTTCAACCGGTAGTCCTATTAGTTTGTATCTTTATTTGAGGTAATCTTTTACTCGACCCACTCGATTTCGAAAATTCTTCCACCAATACTTAAATGGACCTCTGGAGTGAAAATATGTTAGAATTTATCTCATAAAAGAGTCTGTAGTGGTGACCAATTATTTCGGTAAAGTTGTTATTCTTTGCGAACGCCGTCTTTAGGGAAAGTCGAATACACAAATTGTTAAAATAGGACACAAAAATATATCCAAAATCCATTTCAATCGGTCAGGGTAATCAGTTCTCTTTGATGTTACAAAGCGGTTAGTAAACGTTTTTTGGGTTCTAAAAGTTGGAATAGATTTATTTTTTAATTTGCATTGTTTTAAAACAATAGATGGAATGCCATCAGGACCTGCATTCATGTTGCACTTTGTTTAAAGAAATTATTCTTATGTCTAAGAATCATAATTTGTTTTATTGAATATACTCCACGCAAAGGTTTGCAGCATGAGACATATCTCGTAAATTTAATCAGCAAGTGAGAAGCGGCTGCATTGCTTTCTTCTCTCATGATGCAAATTACTCGATAACATGTCATTGGGTCATAATATCCAGCAAAATACAAGTCGTCTGAACTTATATCCACCAACATTCTTTACTAAATACAAACTACGAAGTAGTTCTTTAACTAAATAATTAACACGCAAATTTATATCCGCATCCTTATGACACACCTACGTGATGGCTTTCGCAAACAACCCTATCGACCGTCATCTCTAACCATCACGCATGGACAATTTTGTTACACTATACGAAGGCATATTAACTTGTCCATCGTCGTCGCAAATCCAATAACTCGTGCAGTCTCTCGTAACTGCAGTTTACCTTGGTATGCAAAACCTATTATCCTTCGGAACTTATTGAGAGGTAACACGTAAGCAATCATTACCCGGTCATTTCCTACAATTTAATCAATTAGGCGGCTGCGAGTTAATATCTCGGTAACAAAATCACCCACTCACAAGTCATAAGTTTGAACGATTGAAAGCCACCTCTGACGCAACGGCGGGTGAAAAGCGGCGGCTTTTGTGTTATGCGTCTTCTCACCTTTCGAATGATGCATTGGATTGCTGGACGAACAGGTGCATGCGCAATCAAATCAACAACTTCACGTCTTCTAGACTCTTAGCGCCTGTTATTCATTGCACCACGGAAGTAAGTACTCGTGCTCACTCAGATATAAATTAAGGCACAAGCAGAAGGTGCCATGTTATATGGAACAGTATGTTGGACAATATCGATACCAAGCGACTTATTCGTAAACGTAGGAATAGAATGAAAAACAGTCTCCCATTCACAGCGCATTTAAGCACAGCTTTAATATTTTGAAGGCATTTGACAGAGTTCCACATCTTGCTGTTATGGCGAAAATGCGTGCATTCGTTATCGAAGTGTCACTTCGTCAATTGATTGAAAAATATATCATTGAAGTTACAACTCAGAGCCATAGGCGAATAGCGAATAAAGCTCACCCTAACCTATTAACGCTATCAGTATTGCTTATAAAACAAGCTTTGTAAGTGACAGTGTTACTCATAAAGTAATACCCATCTTGTCACAATCATTATTTAGCATGGTGTTAGTTGTTAAGTTGATGCAGAAACACAATATCACAGATTTCGTGACGTTTCTGCAAGGAATCAAGTCCTTATAAGGTAGAAGGCAATGATAAATGCCGAAGTGCGAAGCCAACAAATTTGTGTTGAACAGACTCGATGCGGTCAATTTGTGTTTAGTAATACGGTGACCACACATTGGAAGCGTATTCAAGCTGTGGCCTGACAAATGTTGTCTGCAGGGTACTTATTATTATTGGACATTTTAATTCTTTACTCCAGCGGAGGAGAGTTACTATTATTGCCAATGTGCTCAATATGAACTGAGCAAATTGTACGCCCCTTCTCAGGATAACTTTAACCAGCGCAGAACTATTTAAGGTGTACGCAGAGGTCAGAGGATTGAGTTTTTCTAGAAAAGGACATTTTACAACACTTGGAAATGTTTAATGATAGGCTATTGTTCCAGCACCATTAGATGAATACATTAAGGTCATCTTGCAAAGCCCATCAGTCTGAAAGATCATTAATTCCGTTAAATATTTTTTATGAATAACAGGGGACCTAGGTGGCTACCCTGAGGCACACCCGAGGTAGCGTAAATTGACTTAGAGGTTGATCCCTTAAACAAGACTTGATAGGTACGCCCTTCAAGATACGAGCATATTCATTCCACAAAGGACGCAGGGAAACTAAGGGCTTTCATTTTAAAAGCTACATAGGCTGCTAGATATATTTCTGGCCTAATAATGAAAATGCGAAAATTTTTCAGGAAAATTGGTTTTATTGTTTTTCAAAGTATTCTCCAGCATGATTTATCACTTTTGCTTGCGCTGAAACCAATTGTCGAAACACTTTTTCCACTCCGATTGAGACACCTCCAAAACATGCTTTGTGAACGCTTCAACAGCATGTTCTGGCGACGAAATTCGTTGACCACGCATTTTTTTCTAGATGTGCGGGAATAAAAAAAGTCATTGAGTGGCAAATCAGGGCTGTACGGCGGATCACTCATCAATTCGACGTTTTGGCCGGTCAACAAGGCGCTGGTTTGAACCGATGTGTGAGAGCTCGCATTGTCATGGTGAACATGACACTTCTCTTGTTCGTTTTTCGAATTTCTCCGAAGACTTCAGGCAAATAAATTCTGGTGTACCACTCAGAATTGACCGTCCTACATTGCTCAAGCGTTACAGTCACCATATGACCAGTTTTGCCGAAGAAGTGCTTCGAAGTGCTTCTTCCACGAACAACTTTTGTTGGATTTGGCTCAGCTTCGAAGACCCATACGGTCGATTGTTTTTTTGTTTCGGGCTCATACGCATAGATCCATGATTCGTCACCTGTGATAATCTTATAAACGTCTTTTGAAGCACCGCGATCGTATTTTTTTAACATTTCTCTGCACCAATCGACACGAGCCTTTTTTTGAGCGATTGTCAAATTGTAAGGGAACCTACAAGAACAAACCTATTTTACGGCCAGGTGTTCATGCAATATCGAATGTATGCCCATGGATGTCTCTATCTCACGGTATGTCACATGACGATCTTGCATTATCAGTTCACGCACGGCATCAATGTTCCCTGGCACAACGGCCGTTTTTGGACGACCTTCACGCAATTCGTCTTTGAGCGAGCGGCGGCCATGACTGAATTCATAAAACCAGTTTTTCACAGTGCTATAGGACGGTGCTTCATCGCCATACAAAGATTTAAGTACATCAATGAACTCTTGTCGTGATAATCCACGTCGAAAGTTGTGAAAAATGATCGCACGAAGGTGTTCATGAGTTAATTCCATTTTTTTGCCGAGATGAATTCTTCAAGTATCTGTAAATAAAACAATTCACGATTATATGACAACACGTTCTGGAAGACGTTATGCTAAAAAATGTCAAACTTTCCAATTGAAATGTCAGATTGCACCTGGCAATATATCTAGCAGCCTACGTATTAGTTTATGGGAAAGCTTATCAAATGCCTTACTGAAGTCAGTGTAAATGCAGTCCACTTGACTCCCTTCTTCAAATGCTTTATTAGTAAAAGAAGTAAACTCCAGCAAGTTAGTCACAGTGGATTTGTTTTTTACAAAACCATGCTGTTTGTCAGTGAGGAAAGGCTTGCAACTAAAGTAAAAACTATCAAAAATTATAGCCTCAAAGAGTTTAGGCAAACAAGATAGCTTAGGTATAGGTCTATGCTTAGTAACATCATCCCGGCATCCTTTTTTGAACGTCAGTTGCAACCTTCAATAACAACATTACACCAGCCAGTATGCTCGACTGTGCAAGTCATAATTGGACTCTCCATATGAATGACGTAAATCGCAGTAGTGGTTAAAAATTTACATGAAATAAACCTTTAAAAGTAAATGGTCAGTGTTATCTTATAAACACAAACAAAATTTGTATGCACTTTTGAAACAGTACTTGGTTTTTTGACAACCAAAAACTAACGTACTCATCCTTTACCATTGAAACACCAGTCTCAATATACTGAGGCCATTAGTTTCTGCAGCAGTGTGTCTCTCAGATTAATTTTCTTATTCTGATTTCGAATCTTATTCTTGGAATCTTTTAAGTATTTCTTAGACAGAGGGACATCTCGGGACCTCGAACCTAATCGATGGTGTCCGTCCATCCGCCTGTGTGTTACAGGACTCTATCTTCTGAACCAAAATAAAATGGCACGATTTTACAAACAAAGAATAAAACTTTTATAGAGTAAAAGAAGAAGGGGGCACCATAAGAAGTGTTAAGAGTTAAGTTCGGTGTAAGGATACCCTCCATATACGTGTCCGACTCGCAAATTGTCTACTTTTCTTTGTTTTTTTTAATTCTTAATCAATTTTTATTTTTTTAATTTTATTGGTTGAGAGGATTTTCCTATAATGAGATTTTTAAAAGCAACACTGCTTTCTTCAAGCAGCAAAAACATAAAAACAAACTGTTCAAGCTGACAATTCCAAGGCTGCCCATAGAACAAATTAGCAAAAACAAAAAAGGAGTTTGGAAAAAAATCCCCCAAATTCAAATACTGAGATAGACTATTGCTTTATTCCTTGCCAACCATACTATGCTTGTTCTGGACGCCTACTCAAAATATTATGATTTTCCGCTCGGCGAACCAACAAGCATGCTGAAAAATCCCAAATAGATTGAGTTCACTGCTACCTTTCCCTTTTTTTCACGCTAGCACATGCAAACTAATAACTACATCCGTACACGCATACCCGATATTTCCAATCGAATGGAATGATTTGCCGCCAATGCTCCACAATCTTATGAAGCAGCTAGTGAAAAAAAAAACAGCTCACAACAAGACACCTATAGCAGTTTATGGTTGAGCTTCGCTGTGGAACAATTTGCATAAATTTCGTTGCCAATTTACACCCAACTACGAGGCAGCCATGGAAACTATTTCAGATTATGGTTCCACTGTTTTCCATTCTTCGGTTTACAAATTCTACAAGAAATGGCATCCCAACAAGAAAAACTGTTCCTAGTTCCTTTTGCTGGTCTAAGTTATGCAAATAGTTATTGAATGTAAATCGTCCAGGTGAGATAAAAAGTTTTTGCTTACTGCTGCTGCTGCTGCTGCTGGTGCTGTTGTTGGCAATGGCGTTGATGATGCTCGAGCAAGAGCCCATGGATGATGGTGATGATGGGTAGATGATACGCCACCACCACATGGTGTCTGGGGTGTGGGTTAATTTGCGCGCAACAGCTACCGCTAGCCGAGATTACGTAATGTATGTAATTTTGATCGAAACGTTATAGTTTTCGTTTTCAATTAAGGACTCATAAATTGCAAGCCAAGATACGAGTAAGTTGGTGTGTGTCATTGAACTAAAATTGGGTGGAGATTGCGGAAGTTATGCAAGGTGTGCATTTTCTTGCATGGCTCTTTTATGGTGCAGGTGTTGAGCGAGATCATAATTTATTATCATTGTTATCGGTTTGGTTGCGCGGAAGATACATTTTAGCAGAATAGTGATTTATGGGTTATCCTCAAGGCGATGCTCAATCTGAGGAGGTCATCTTTCATAATGAAAACAAATCGCAACTGTAATTTTTAAATCCAGCATTTTTTTATTTTACCTGCGGAATTAAATAATTTTGTTAACAATGATCATTTGTTCTTAAAGCCTAAAGTATTTTATAAACAATTCAATTTCATGGAATAACTATATCAAGGGTAGTTTCCATTTTCGTTGAAAAAACTATATTTAACGGCTTCTCAGCTTTTGAACAAAAGAGCTGACAAGCGAACTTGAATTCATTATTGTCTACGAGAACATCGGAGTTAGTCCGTTACTTCCCCTCTGAACATCACATCTCATCAGTAGTCTCCACTGACACCAGTCAATTAGCATGCAGCGCACCCGAATGCTCATGGTTACAGAAGGCAGTGGTACTTTACATTTACAGCCAGAGATGATGTTCATTATCTAATGTTCCCATTATAAATGCATCTTAATTGAATGTTACTATTACATCGGGGAATGATCGCAATCACAGGGCATGCATGATCACCGCTTCTAGAGAGTTGCGCTGCTACGGAACTAAATAACGATGCCTCAAGCACAAATTACACAACAATTATCAACATGAACACACCACAGTCAACAGCATATCGTGGTGCTGTTGGCCACCGAACTGCACGATCTGTTAGCCTGGGCGACATAATCATCACGGGAGATCTACGAGTACGAGTATGAGTACGTCTCTCTCTCTCTCTCGCCCGCAATGCAAAAGTATCCCGGAAAACACCTGAATATATGTGTGGAATGCGCCCGAATAGCATCTTCATTTTCCCATCTTCAAAGCATAATCCTCATCCGCATCCTCCACATCCAGCACCTCAAATATATCATGTGTCTATTGCGAAAAGAAGGTGGGTGAACCTGATGGCATTGTTTTCACTTTAAGAAGGCGGGTGAGTGTGCAGACAGATGCGGGTGGGAAATTCACACCGTAAAATGTTTGGCGAATGAGCCTCACATTAGGATGATGGTGGGAGTACTGAAGATGTGCTTAATTACTGACCCCGCTGGCAGGAAGAGGTTCTTGCGCTATTTGTCCAGTTTGTTGATTAAATTTTGCAAGCCACAGTGGAACGTGTAATTCGAGATGCTAGAGTCAATTGTGCAAATGCACTCGGCTAGCAGGGAGCAATTAATTTGTCTCTTACAGTTGCTGTTTTTTAGTGGCTTCAGGAAGAATAACGTGGATCGTTTTTAATGACCAAAATTTATCACGGAAATAGTGGGAGCTGTTATACAATGGAAACACATCTGTTGGGAATAAGATGGAAAGTTATATTGTGCATGGGTTTTGGTTGGACATCTTTTCATCTACATTGCGTGACAATATTTGATTATGTAAATGATTGTCAAGACTTTGATTGTTATAACATTTTACAGGCAGTTGTGAAGCTGCTGAAGTTTTTGTCTTGTCGACACTTAACCTTTGTCGAGGAAACTCCGCTTAATGTTCTTTTAAGGACTGCAACAAATACTTTATCTTTACTGAACCGGCTTCCATTTATAAAGAGTACATTAGTCCCAAGCTGGAATAGAATTTCTGAGAAAGCCCTCCAAATACCATTCTAAGCCAGCTTTGACAGGACTCACAATTGAACGTTGAAACTTCTAGAAGACCAAAATATTGCGAAGCCAAACGACTCATTTCAACACCATCGTATTGCAATGTTTCTTTAAACAGTTGGGACTGAACCCAAAAATGAGTTTGTTGATCTGCAATCAAATGTGAACAAACAAACTCAATAAAATACAAATGCTAGGGTGTATCTGCACAATTGGAGCAATGAGAGAGACTCCGACTGCAGAAAAGGAAGCAATACTGAACATAGTGCAATTATGCACTGCTCAGGCAGAAGCTTCTACGCAAGCATCAACTTTAAAGAGAACCTGCAAAGAATGAGACCTTGTTGGACATCTAGGAAAGAATGCTGCAGCCTAGACCTGGTAGACAGATGGGTCGAAATCTGGGAACAAAGTAGCAGGTGGAGAGATAGGACCTAGATGCAGACTACACATGTCTCTCAGCAAGGAATAAACAATATTCCAAGCTGAGCTTTTTACAATCACTGAAGCCGCACACGGCCTAAGCAATGTGGTAGATATCAATACTCTGGCTATTCTCAGATAGCCAAGCAGTTCTTAAGGCGCTAAAAAGGTACACAAACCATATAATACGCTGACAAAAAATAACAAACTAAAGCTGATTTGGGACCAGGCAATGAAAAACAATATAGGTTATGATACCATACTATCGGATACAAACCTACATCTAAGCTAGTGGATCATCAGTCAAGGGAACATTTATGGAACTAAACTATAATCCCAAACGAGCCAAAGAAGCTCATGAACTTAATAAGGCTGACATAAGAGAACTATGTGGGGTATTAACAAAACACGGAGCATGTAATTATCACTTCCATTAAATGAGTCTTAACAGTACAGCATTCTGAAGGCACTGTGACCAACTGCCCATGCCTTACCCGAGAAAGATTTAACATAATACACAAATATCCGTAACAGGGAAAGACTTTCAAGAAATCCCATCTAAGGAAGATGTCAAATTTCTGAAGGCAGCACTTAAACCCTTGACCAAAAGGAAGGGGCACAAAAGATCTTTATGGTCGCAGTAATAGCGTCTTCTTTTGACACATCCCGAGCTCATTAATTCAGTACAAATGCGGTTTTAGAGTAAAATAGCTAGCTGCATTATATTCCTTCAACCTTTTACCGAATGTTGACATAATAAGATGCAATTTTGAAAATGTTCAAATAAAAATCGGAGGCAAAACGGAATCGTGCGGAACACCAGCAGTCTTTTTCGAAGCTGAAGACCTGAAACCTCTGCAGGACGAATGGCCATCCTCTTTCGGTAGAAAATATTTCATTTCGATTTGATTTATAATTTTGTTAGTTTACGTTAGACTTATGTATGTCTTCTATAGTACATAAATGTCGGTTTATAAATAATATCGAGTTCTTCCCGCATGTTTGTGTGAATACAACACGAGACGTTATTCAAAGTTTTCTTCTTTGCTTCAGAATCAATTCGATTTCTTATCAGCATTCCAAATAAGGGCAGTGTAGTTGTTAAGTCAGATATTTTCGCTGGTCAAGCAAGAAACCACACTAAAACCAAATGGCCATTGGCGCGCATTTAAGACGTACACCCAGGAGAAGATAGACTGCATCGAGTTGCAACCATCAAGCTGAACGGAAATAACACTAAACCAATTGAAGACGCGGACGCAGCATTGACGAAGAACGCTCAAAAACGAAAGGATCAACCAACGGAAGGTGTAATTGAGAGTCAAGCGAAACCAAAATCTCGTAAAATTATCACAAATAAGACCGGGCTCGCAACAGTACTGAGTGTTTGGCCATTACTCCGAACGTACAAGCAATGACTCAATACAATTCTTGCGAACACGAGCATGAAGAGGTATGCCAGGAACATTTCGAATATCAATATTCGGAGTCAATGACAAAGTACATCATGATTTTGAGAACTTATCAAACAACCAGCAAACCGTGATAAGACGGTGGGACATCAGCGACAACTTATGCTCAAGACAACTAAGACACTGAAAGACACAAACACTTACACAACTAAGAAATTTCAACCTCCAACTTAACCATCAATCGAGAAGATGGAATCAAGCGGCTGATCACCACGGCATACAGATGCAATATCTCAGCACTTATCAAGAAGCGAAAAATTATTTGGAAGAAATTGCTGACAAATATGAGTGATTGTGGCAAATCGTATCCAAAACATCGACTTGAGCGCAGTGCTTAACAATATGAAGAGACATTTACCATCAACCATGAAAGGATACCACCTAAGATCAAGCAAAAACGCCATGAGCGCCACAAGCGAAACCAAAACAGTTAGCGAAATGTTGCCAATTTTCGAAGTGAAGCCAAACAAAAGAACAGCAAACAGCAGTGCAAACAAAGGTAGAAAAATCAATCTACACAATTCAAACCATCCCAACAGAAGTCCTAGGCATAATTCGATTCGCAGACATACTTCAAAATCACCGATAAAATGTTACAAGACAGTATTGAGCTACCCAAGTCAGATCTCAGAGTTCTACCAGAGGTTCAATGAAACCCACTGCTCCAGTTAAACGATTACCATCCACGAAATCATTTGAAAGCAGCTACAGAGAGTATCATATTTTGTACACACAATAATGATGGTGGGGTAGATATTTGGTGGTATTGTCGCTTCTTGCGTTCTGTGACATCATTTTACAAATAAGTTGACTATACGTGTTGCCTTAACCTAGTCTGCGGAATAACTTGAAACCTTTGGTGAAAGTTGACACATAAACAGAGTTATTCCTTAGAATATTTCACAAGGCCTTTTTAGCCGGAACTATTCAAGTTGTCAAGGAATAAGTCGCTCTGGACAACGTTCCTAAGCTAGACTGCACCAAGTTATTGCTTATTTAGATGAGGCAGGACGAACTGATTGTTGAGAGGATGATAAAAGGTGATCAAAAAAATATATTGATGAAGAGGTTTCGTGTCATGCAAGAAAGCGGTGATTGCATTCGCAATGTATTTGTAACAAATCTGACATGAGTGATTGGTAAAGAGCGCATCTCAGTTAATTGAAGTAGAACCAAAAGGAAAACATTGACACTTACAAAAATTGTTTTTTTTTTCAGAATACGAGAGTTGTTTAATAATAACAATGCATGAAATTCTTCTGAATTCGGAAATTTTGAATATTTTTTTATTATCAGGTTGGCAACTAAGTTATTGCGGATTTTTTTAGAAAATAAAAGACAATTTTTTCATGGAACGAAAGCAGTGACTTTTTGTCATCTTTCAGGCAGCGTCATAATTCCACGTTCATATAACTTCTGGTTTTTATTAGCAAAAAACTGAAACAGGTACGATTTGACATCATCGTAGTGATTGAAATTCTTGTCATTCAATCAGTTATGCAAAGATCGAAATAAAATGTAATCAGATGGTGCAAGGTCAGGACTTTATGGTGAATGTGGCAAAACATCCCAACCAAACTCCAATAATTTTTGCCGAGTGACCAAAGATGTGTGTGGCCTTTGTCATGATGGAATACAACACCTTTTTCGATTTGTCAATTCGGGCCGCTTTTCTTCAACTGCATTGTTTTGTTCGGTCGGGTGGTAAAAGTTCAAAGAAGACAGTTCCTGTGTTATCTCACCAAACTGATGTTGTTGTTTGAGCTGGTTCACCTGGCTTGCTCCACGATCTTTTTCGATTGACATTGTTGTAAACAACCCATTTTTCATCACAAGTTATCAATCGTTTTAAAAATAAATCATTTTCATTACGTTTCTTTGACAAATCGCAGATGTTAATGCGTTGTGTTAAATGATTTTCATTCAGTTCATGAAGAACCCATATATCGAGTTTTCGTACATAGCAAAGTTGGTTTAAGTGATTTTAAATGCATGTATGTGATAAATAAAGCTTCTCTGCCATCTCACGTGTTGTACTCTGAAGATCCGAATCGATTATTGCTTTGATTTGGTAGTCATCAATTTCAAAGTTTTTCATTTTTGAGTGAGAAATCACCAGAACGAAATTCGGCAAACCAATTTTGACACTGCCGTTCTTTTAGAGCCTCGTCACCATAAACAGCACATAACTTTTTGTGAGCTGGCTATGCGTTTTTTCCTCTCCGAAAATAAAAAAGCAAAATATGACGTTAATGTTCGTTTTGATTTTCCATTTTTCAACAGACGCCAAACAAAAGCTACACAACCGATCAAAAAAAATTGTTAACAGATTGACAGTTGAAGGACCAACTATCAAATAACCAAATGTGTTTGACATTAAAATTACGTTAGCCAACCTAAAAATTCAACTTAAGCCATCTATGAGTGAAATCCACAATTACTTGGTTGGCAACCTAATAGAAAACAATTCAGGAACCAATCCCCAGGCAGCTCCACCATTTCCATCAAAATAAAAATCTAATTTCTTTTGAATACTTAAATGTTGGATATTTTTCCACAACAATTTTAAACCGCACAAATGAAGGCTAGTTGTCTGAAGACCGAATTCGATGGAACTTCCAAGTCAAGCGTAATTTCCACCAACACAAGTTGAAGGAGTAATTTAATTCAGTTTCAATTTGAAGTCTTTACTAAAGCCAAAGCTGTTCTCTGTAAACAGGAATTTCGAAAGAAGGTTAGAAAATTAAAAAATGCCAGACAGAAGTGGGTTAATGCTTTGCATAAAAGCTGTTGCCAATATTAGCTTCGGGCTGTTGCATTTTTTCATGTCTTTGGTTTAGTCTCTAATGGAAAACACTGGCTAGGCAAACAGTTTTTTAATTGCCATCATTTTGGCGAAGATCACTTTCTCGATGCTCGAATGAATTATCAACTAATTATGAAGTAATATTAAAATACTAGAAATAGTGGTAAAAACAATGGTCGCAACTGTTACTCGAGCTAGATGCGAATACGTCGACTATAGTGCGACGAAACTCTCTTTGAATCAAAATGACTGATTTCCGTGCCTGATCATCACCCTCATTATCTGTTAACTTAAAAAACTGAGTAGTTTTCCTGGAAGCGCTCCAAATTATGGAGGAATTACGAATGAATAGTTTTCAGATTTCCAAGAGTATGTTCAACGACATGACATGTCCATTTGTGGATGCATTTTTATTCACTAATGACTTACCTTTTAAATTAGATGAGAATTCCTCGAGATCTAAAATTTCATGAATTCCATATTGTTAGAAGTTATTTCCTATTCTTCCGCATCACAATCGTAAAGCAAGCGTGCTTGAGGGCAGTATCCTCTTTTCAACAGCTGGATCAGCTCCTCCTTTGAATGGAAATTCCTCTGCAGACGTTTCTGAACGCGAAAAGCGCATTCAAATCTAAAGGAACAAACGCACATCAATGGGATGGCGACGCATCACATGCCACCATTAAATCGTCACAATACCAAGGACATTGCCAAGCATGTCCACCACATCGCTTTGCTCACAGGAATGATACGGATGTGGACTCTGCGCAGCAGCAGCAGACAATCAAACGTCCAGTCCAGTATAATTCCAGTCGGCACCTGCTTCATCTGCCGGACGCGTAATTGTTGCGCGTTTAGCACTTCCTAACGATTCTTAAATATTCAAAATTCTATACTATAAGGCGGTGGTTAGGAAGCAGCGCTGCGGCCGGATAAACAACCGATCAGTGGTGGTGCCAATCATTAAGACAACGGAATTCCCCTCACCATCGCATCGCGTCGTTGGCCTTTGTTGTAGCTGTCTTCGTTCGTCGTCCTAGTCGGCAATAACCGCAATCGTAGCTGTACACGAGATTGTTAACGTTCCTCATCTGCATGCTGCGGAGAGGCGAGCGACCACCAACAGCAGAACGCGTTCCGCGTGCGGAATCACAGCGCAGCGCGGCGGGGACACGTCATGCCATCGGCACTTGATCAGTGACCATTCGCCGATTACCTATTAATACCAATTCAATTTGTAGTCATTTAAATACAATGGCTCCCAGACCAGGGTGCTCTGTCCTCCGGCTAGTCTAGCTCTCGACGACTGAGGTCCGCGATCAGCGACCACCTCTAATAATCGCTGATAATCTTTTAGATGCGTTCACATTGTCCTCCGTTGTTTTTGTTTTTTGAACATAATTTGCGTGTTCCCACAACACACGACCGACGAACGGACGGACGGACGGATGGTCAAACATCGGTGGCCCCATCGACCGGTGACGAGGCTTCGTGAGGATGCGGATTACGTGTTTGCTGTAATGAATGGGATTTTAGTGCTTCTAGGTTAATGGAAATTGACTGGCGATGTTCGGAGTGTGGTCAAGTTTTTGGCGGTACAACCGGAGATTGATTAGAATTTTTGCATTCGCTGATCGCGGCTGGTTATGGGGCTGGTGATGTATTGATAGATGTTGCTGCGTAGATGTACAATACGTACATGGATTTCACAGTTGACCCTGAAGATTAATGAATTCAATTGCGGGGTCGTGGTGGGATGACCGATTTTCTGTTTATTATGCAAGTTTTTCATGTATTCTCAGTGTGGGATCGCTGCGGTGATCGATCGATCATCGGTATGTGTCATGGTGGGGAACTTGTTGAAGGCTTGTAGTGAAAGAATATCGCAACTGGAAAGTTCTTAGACTTTTACTAAGCTCACTTTGACTAATGCATTCAGTTATAAATAACGGTTTTGCAGGCAGTGTTGAGGCCACCTATCGGTTCAATATACTTGACAAGATGGAATGCAGGATGGCAATCGTAAAAATCTTTCTCATAAAGGGGAAAATTAATTGTCCAAAATAAAGATTGTTTTGTACACTCTGGGGTTGATACTTTATGAGGGCATCCGTAGAGGCTTCGATACACAAATGAAGATACGAGGAATAGGTAAACAAAAATGTCGGACAAGTATTTGTCTATTTTCAGCTCTAAAATCGGCTATCTTAGTGGATGTGTTAACCTTATTATGACCCGAAAACACAATCTCGGACAAATAGTTTTTGATAGATTCGCTTACTTTGCCGTACGGAAGGTCCACTCATTTTCAGCATTACGACCAGAAACTGGCCAATTATGAGAATAATGTTACCTTTCAATTTCTGAATCGTAGCTGGCATATCGGCGAAAACTTTTGACTTCACATAACCCCAATGAAAAAAATCCAAAGTTGCGATATCAAATGAACAAGGCGGCTAGTTGGCAAGTCCGAATTGCGAAGTAACTTGCTTACCAAAATGATTTCAAGTGCTGGGTGTGGCACAACCCCCGTCTTGCTGAAACCAAATGTCGCCGAGTTGAATTTCAGACAACAAAAAGTTGGTTATCTTATTCAAAGAAATACAGGCCGAAAAAACCACCAGCCCATTAACCACACCAAACGGTGCATTTTTGTGGATACAAAGGTAGTTCGAGAGTCTGTTTCGGGCTGCTCAACAGTTCAATAAAGGGCTAATTTCTTCACTGAACATTCGTTGCAAATAGAGCTCATCTTTATTGAGCTATGCAGAGCCCATTGACTTAATTTAAACGTAAATTAAATTCTGTGATTTCAATTCTTGGACGAGTTGGATTTTGTTAGCCATCAAGTTGTCAAGTACGATAAACTCAAATGTTGAAGTCAGCATCAAATTGATGTCTCATGGTCTTCAGCAACACTCCCCGCTACAGTTGCGATATTATCTTAAGTACGGGAGGGATGTTACTGATACTAATTTATGTTGGCTCTAAAGTTCGATAAAGCACACCATATGTGGCTCTAAGTGCATGAAAAGCATTTTTTACGAACAGCTGAAACTCGTAATTCTAGGACGTTGTTCCGATGAGTAAAAATAACGAGACAGCAATAAACGTTTCACGTGCAATCAGTGAAAAAAATCGATTGCAAAAACTCTTTTAATTTATCACTCAGTACGCTTTCAACTACATAAATAAATCAATGGTCGTTTTCGGGAACTTTAAAACACTTATCTGGGTATGTCACACAACGTGCTGTGCAGCTATAACTTAGTTCGCACCGTATTCTTCATTGAATGTGGTGTCATGTGATTTCTTAAAATCTTTTCTTGAAGAAAGATTGCGATATGTTTGTGCCAGCTTGATGACAGAACTTCTTCTTTCAGTCTATTTAGCTATTGAAATGACTAGCTCACATCCGACAGCTATAACATTGAAGAATTAAATGAATTTATCTATGATACCCGTGATAAATATGAGCTCCATAAACAGTACTCAAGGCAATCGATGTTACTTCCGTTTGTTCAGACAAGTAGGATCAACAATTCTAACTCGAAAATAAAATTCAAATATCAAACCCTCACCTTTCCAATTAAGCAATGAAGAAGAAAAGTTTTTGGAGTGCTGGAGGGAAAAATTCTTCGTCGGATACACTGTCCTATCGGCGAGGAGGACAATGTACCATAATCTGGATTCCAAAAATCCGTCGACCACAATGGTTTGATTTGTACGTAGCTTCCTTAAAAAAAAATTAATACGGAACCTCAGCCTATAGATCAAAAATTAAGCTGTGGCGGATGCAAATGTTTAAATAAGTTGTAGCAGCATGCTTCAGACTCTGAATGATGGAAAGCACATTTAATTCCCGTTCAGACCCAGCAAGGATAGAACGTCAGATAAGATAATAAGAGTAACGTCCCGGAGCTCTAACTGAAGCAGAAACAGTGGCGATTAGAAGCTCAAAAATGATAAAGTACCAAATGAAGAATCATGTGTCTTGGTATGGTGTTAAAATTAATGATCACAGATAAGGTATTCTCGATCACCAAACCCGAATATAAGTGGGCAGGGAAAATGTTTGTGGACTGTGTTTTTCGATTCTACCAGAAAAGTGCATCATTAGCTCAAGCTAGAAACTTTTTTACTTTCAACAAGCTTGACGCCGTTTGCATGAGACAATCCGAGAAAAAGCGACGGGAATTGTGGAGAAATAATAATGGAATTTGCAGCACAACAAGGCACCTGCGTCCACATTGAATTTACGGACAAAAATAACACATTGAAGAGACAAGCGTCTGTATATTGGCTTTGGCTCCGTACAAAGTTCCTCTGCTTCAATAAATAAAATTGAAATAAAAAGCAATCATTGTGAGCCTAAAAAGCGAATCGCTGAAAGAGCTAAAAGATACCCCCAAGATCAACGGCATGAGTGTTTAATATCCAATGACGATATCCAGTAGGAATCGATAAAGACGAATAAAAAACATTCCTTCCAAACTGAAAAAAGCTCTTGTTATTATTTGAAAACACCTTACTTTTATTTATTTTAAATTTCCGCATTCCAAACTTATCTAAAAAAGATGCTGAGTTTTAAGCATAATGGTTTGGCTTTGAGAAAATTATTTGTAAGTGCGACCCAAAATTCAAACATACTTTGTATGCGGATAAGCATCAAAATTTACAATGCATCCGAAAATAGTAAAACAGCTCAATAATTATTCGATCAGGGCATTGAGAAACGCCACAGGATAGTGACATTTCACCTTTCGTGCGGCAACTCTTTACGAGAACAAGAACTATGTCATTTCTTGACGGAGATGTAAAAGTATCATACTTGTATCATGCAGATTGCCACAAGTGAGAAACATCACGACGGAACGCGAAATCCCAGTAATATCGACCTGATGCTGTTCACAATTAAGATAAATGGACTTGTAGCAGATTGCAGCCAAACAAAATTAATCACTTATCCACTATCGCGAGAGATGACAGTGTCATCCTGTAGTGAAAGAAGGATAGCGAGCACAATTTTCTTTTCTAAAACATTTGGTATAAGGTGGGAACTAAAGGGTGGGTGATCTGTTGGTTTTCTTAAAGCCAATGTCATGCTATTTCGACTCTTCCAGCTCCAAGCGAAAATTGACAGAAACTGCAGATTATATTTTCGCGTAGATCAATTAACGATCGAGCAACTTTTTGAATGAGGTAACTACGACAATAGATGCTGTGTTGCCGAAAAAGTGAACATTTTCCCGTATTCGTCCTGTGGTTTTTTTCCAAAAGTTTGAACCTAAACCTGTGAGCCTCAAAGCGTCAAAGATCTCAGCAGCTGAACTTTAGTTGCACTAGCCGTTTGCATGCAAGGCCCGATTGACTCATGAATTTAAACAAAATGACCTCCTGTTTTGTTCTCGCTTCTTCAATCGTATTTCAGAGAAGTTTAAATCGGGATGACAGTATGGCCTTCGAGCAAACAATGCAAGAGAGTCATTTATTAATTCTTTTTTTTGACCATATCAAGAAAATTACACAAGCGACCATGGAACGTATTCAATGTTCTATAAGCATTTTCTCCCTACGGATATTGCTCATCAAAAGCGAGATTTTAAAAAAAGCATAAGGACGTAAGGACAGGACACCGACCAAAGCAGCATGGATTCGTTAAAACTAGTGCCATCACAACTAAGCTGCCCGAATAAATACCTTAAGCTCATCAAGCACTGCAACAAAGCAGTTTCATCAAATCATTTACCTGAAACTGCAGGCCCTTGGACTTTTATTTATCCTTCATCTCTTGGTTAAATCTTCGTCTAAAACAAGGCCCAAATATATTTCGGAACCCCAAATACACATTTCAAATTAAATTTTTCAAACAACACATTTCAAATTCAATTTTTTATCTACGATATTTTTTCAAGGTTAGTGTGAAAAATAAAACTGTTTCATTGTTTGATTTAGAATTTTTTTAAAATTGACTTCTATCTTGCAATACATCAAAAAGGTTTGCAGATGAAGACATATCTTTGTCCAGTTGGAAAACTTTAAACTCATCACGCAATCTTAATAAAACTTATCCTCTGGAAAGACATCTTATTTCCGTGTGCAGAAGAAGAGATTCGTACTGACTTCCTATATCTTTGCCACACTTTTTTGAACAATCTCGTTTGAAGAAGACGACTTTTTACGAAATTTACAATCTTCACAGCTTCATCAAGAACTTTTTTTCAAATCACTTTGCATTCTTCCTACCACAAGTACAGAACGATGCAAAATACAATGACCTGTTACTTCCTGGCGCAATGTTTTTTAATTTTTGATACGACCCTTTAAACTTACCTTTCATAGCTTCTTCACAAGCAAGATCCGTGCTTTCATCGAGTTGCATTGCAAACTTATCACAAGCAATTCATCTGCAAGCGAGTTCATCTTCAATGTGGTCAGATATTTTATGTGTCCTTTCATACACAGTGCTGTTTGAAAATAGAACTGCTGCAACTTTTTCTGCCGCGGCTTTTCCAAGTACGCAACGGATTGTTTTTAACATGCAAGGTTTAATTAAGGACTCTGCAATAGTGTGTGGCTTTTCAGATCGAGCTATTCTGTAGCTAGGAGAAAAGATGCTTTAGTTGAATTTTCGTTCAGTTTTTCCAATTGAAGTCAAATTGAACACTGTGGATATTTTTGTTTTTTTAAAAAATATGATGTTTTTCTTTTTTAAATTTTCATTTAAGTTTTGCTGGTGCTAGAGAACTCTTTACAATTTTTTTTTTCAAACTCCGTATAATGCATCAGGCTTTTCGCAACTTCAAACGGGTATAAATCCAAAGCCAAATAATGAAGAAAAAATTTGGAATTATAGAAAACTATAAGAAAAAATTGTACCAATATTCGAATTGTTTGCTCAGTTATAGTGGAGTCGGTAATTATCTTCTGGCATTGATTTTAATAGTGAAATTGTTTTTAAATCAAAAAGGTACCTTTAATATTTGAAGCACAGGATAGTACGGGTGAAGCATCGACAGAACGCACTTCAAGAGTAACAAAAATGATAAGAATACAAATTTTGAATGAAAACTTTAATTAAAAAATCCAAACCAGTCACAAAATTCGACATGCAAAATTCGAAACAAGACACAACCACACAAAAACACAAAGCAAACTCGCAAAAAGTAAACATGACATGGTTCCAACACAACTTGGTACATACGGATTAATCTCCCATTCTTCTTCTGAATAAGTCATAGCGACCCTGTTCCTCCATCATCAACTACAGTTTTTGATATTTATGCTTGTTGCGAAACGCGTCCTGTCGCAAGTCAGTTATCCATAAAAATATAAGTTTAAGGAGTCTGACAAAACGCTCATTAAGGCTCTTCACTGAAACAAAAAGAAAATATATACGTAAAGATGTTTAGCATTGCATACTTACAAAAATTATTTCTGTGTTTAACTATTTTTGATTTAAGAAAGTCACGGAACCCTTAAAACTCCTACGCGGAGTCCCACGGTACCGGGGAACACAGTTTAAGAACCGAGGGTCTACAGTATCTATCTCTTTTTAGATCGGATTTGTCCAACCTATTGTTCTCAAGGAAGGCACTTAAGACCCATCATGTTTTCTTTTGCTACTAATTACATTCAGTGCGTCCTAAAAGAATCTGAGTTGTCTATTTACGCCGAAAATATGAGAACCTCCCAACACATTTATTCCCCAACCGATTAGTGTTTTCTACAAAACGACTTAAATCGGTTCTTCATTTGCTGCAACAAAAACCTGTTGGAACTCAATGTTGGCAAAAACAAATTTGTTACATATTCTCGTATGCGTCTCCTGTATCAATCACACATTGATCTAATCGTATGCAGAGCGAACTCCACCCTCGGACTTATTGAACGATGGTCGGAAGACTAGTTTAATCCTTGTCTCTCTATGTCACTCTTGTTCCCCAACTTTTCGAATATGCTTCCATCAATGGCAAGATCTACACACTGATTGATTTTCCTACATTCTCCTTAGAGGCTTTTATTTTTAACGAAGTTAAGTCATAAGTTTTTGCTTGATTAAAGCTTAAAAAATCCATCTGCAAATGTTCTTCTTAACAAAAGAATAGTCCTTACATACCACTATTTGTGTGAATGTCCAGGACAGGCAAGAAAACGACTAGGTACTCTCAGAAACGACGACTACCTCAACGGATTTCCCCTCATCAAGCTACCTTGCGTTTAACTTTACTAAATAACAAAAATTTTAATAGGGTCTTGTTATCTTATCCGCCTTGGTATTCAATCCCTCATAAAATGACACTAGCTGAAAGATGTCACTCTGATTTTTAATGACCAACAACACCACAGTCACTATAATCAGGTTCGTGTTAATATTAAAATTTATTCCGAAAACTACGTCTAGGATCCAAAGGATGCATTCATAGTCGTTCGAATTTGTTACTTGCAATAACACAAACAATTACCATCAACTAGCTGCCATGTAATTATTGTTCCTACCAAACGGAAGTCCTTTCAAATTAGTCACAGCTCAACACACACACATCTTTAGGATCGTATCTTCAACACGAAAATAAAAAAAAAAAAATATCAAGAAGAAATTATAATAAATTTACTAGTCACCGTGACTGAGAGCAGCTAGCGTGCCAATGAATCTTCCAACTCAGATCGGCCGAGACATGTTTGCCCATCAGCGGCACGAAGGAACAGCCACCGCACCGGCTCGGCAGCATAATTATCTCAAGTGTCTTGTATAAAACATATTCTGGCGCTCTAATGCTATTTATAGCGCCATGTGACAAGAAAGTACCAGATACTTTGTATTCGCCAGCAACAGTAATTCAGAACATGTCTTAACTTAAGTACACATTGGCAACGGCCCTATCGGAGCCCCAGAGTGACAGGATAATGAAACTGTTGTTGCCCTCAGAGCAGAATATGCTTAACATTTGCTTTGCATTGCGGCAAACAGCCATAAGCGGTTAAGTGCCAATAAATGGATGTGTCTTCATGAACGAATTATTGATGAAATTTTCATATTGGAAAATGCCCTAGAGGGATACGCGCAATCACGTAAGCGGATCTAAATTCTTTGAAGACTAGATTTCGATTAATTAGTGTGTTGATAGCCTTTTTGGATCTCTTATCGATAAGAGCTTATGACTTTAAGAGAAAAAGCTTTTATGATCGTGCTTTAGTTGCTTTGAGAGACAATGGGAAGCTTTTCAGTGATCACCAGAAAAAAAGCAAACTAAACTTGATTAAGAGAATACAGCAGCGAAACAATGTGGAAATGAAATAAATGAGCTTTAAGCTTCAAAAAGCTTATCAAAATTTCTCTTCGAAATCACTCATATTAAGAGAAATACAAATCTCTTCATTATCAGCATATTTGTAAAAGAGTCGAAATTCGAAGCAATTTTGGTTTACCAAAAGGGACAATGGTCAACAGCATTTAGTGCATCCCAGATCCTGGTCCCAGAGACGGCTAATGGAAGAAAAGTGTTGCGTTCCCAATCAAAGTTACGTAATGCTTAATAAAGCATTGAATATGTGAGGAGTACAGTGGATTCCACTGCAATTTTTGTGGTATTGAAACATTTGGCGTTTGGTGCCACAAATGGGATAAGGCGAGTTCCGTAAAGAATGTTTTATTAAGCAAATGCTGCGCGTAAAAGAACCATGTTCCTGTGATTAAGTGCCATTATTTGCATTTGTTTCGAATAATGCTTTAAAATGCGTTTCACCAAAAGAGGGCATACTTTTTTGTTTTAAGGATCTGCGCCGCGACTTTTTCGTTGCACAGGTACAGCAGGATGAAATGATTCATATTCTGGATACTGGCCAAGGTTAGAATATTTTATGCAAACTTAAATTATATATTGCGTATTTAATTTAACATGAATTAGGACGACTGCCACAGGTACAAACACCAAGAATAAAATATTCTTTAGTTTTTGTCTTTATTTTGAAATAAAACAATCAATTCAGCTGAGACTGAAAATTTTAACTAGCTCATTCATATGCTCTATTGCATAATGCACATTACCAGCAGTATGATTAGGAAAAGAAAGATGTTAAGAAGGTGTGAAAAGATCTGTTTAGGTGTTTCAAGCTACCTAAGAAGGAGAAGTGAACTTTTTTAGACAGACGGGCGCATTATCTAAAAAAATAACGCTAGCTTTTTGAATAAAAAAACGGAGTAGCAATGCGAAGCGCAAAATCAACACTTTAAATATGAGGAAAGTGGTTGTCAACAAAATCTTGAAAACGAAAAAAACTGTTAGACAATGGACTGCTTATAATTTCACCATCATATATCTGGAAATAGAAAGTTATCCTTCTGCATAAAGGCGAAGGTAAAGGGTATTAATGAGGAAATTAGCTGAAAGTTTGCTAAATTGATTGCACTAAAATTCATATTTAAGTAAATCCTCTATGAAACATGTTAATGTTTTACCGGTCTTAAGTATCAAATCACTTTTGAACCAAAGCACTAGATATTTTGTAAGAAAAAAATTAACAAACAGGTTGAATGCAAGAAATTTAAGGCTTCCAAACTTCAGCAGCATTATAGCCTGCGTTTAAAATAATTTTGAAAAA
This sequence comes from Orthonevra nobilis, assembly GCA_963555765.1. Taxonomy (NCBI): domain Eukaryota; kingdom Metazoa; phylum Arthropoda; class Insecta; order Diptera; family Syrphidae; genus Orthonevra; species Orthonevra nobilis. The sequence goes on from OY743225.1 coordinate 12,856,588, forward strand.
TCAGGGAAAAATGAGAAATTCAAAAATCTGACCAACTATCAAATCAATTTTGACACGATTCTGATAAATTTTAAGATCCGTTGGCGAAAGATAAAATATTCAAATTTAATAAATCGAAGAAATCAACTTGAATTCCAGAAACAGAAATGAAACACTGAAAGTGCGACATTTGACCAGCCTTTTGAAATAAATTATGACTGAAAATTTTGTAATTCCGAAAATAAATATAAGATTTAAATTTTGATACACTCTTTATTGCGACGAGAGATCCGGCTATAAGAGACTCTTACGAAATATTTTTCGCTTACTTCTCGATAGGCAACAAAAAGATTTCTTCGTGGCCAGTTTACATCATTTAATTGCGAAATAACTCGTGGTAAGATTTTCGTTACAATTAAGCAAGAGATGTGACACCCCAAAAGTTTGTTGAAACCCTACCACTTTCACATTCCATTAAGATTTAGTAATATATGACATTGACACCTTCATTTTTAAAGAATTATGGACCAATAACGCCACCACCGACAACAGCAAACAGTTGCTGTTTGTAGTTTTTTTTAAAATTTAATCTTTTTTGCTCAGATATATTTTATACCTTACAATTTTTCAATAATTTTTGACTTATAACTAGTATAAATAAGTTTCTGCGAGTGTAGGCTTTAAGACTTTAACTAATTGCATTTTTTTCTAAAAATAATATATGCATTTTTTTTAATATATACGTATATCTTACTTAACGGTGTGCTTGAGCAGCAGCGACGGTCTATGATGAAGATTTTGAGGATGATGGGTATGATGGGGATGAGGGTGATGATCATGCTGTTGATGATGGCTAGAATGATTCTTGTTTCTGTCAGTCCCGGTGATAGATGGGTGGATTCTGCTTTCTCTTGTCGAAGACGTCTATGATACCTTCTTCATGAGCTAGTCTATATCTCAGGTCCATCATGGAAAGGATATTGAGATAGGGGTCTTCAATATTTGGGCCACCTGTAATTATATTAATAATATTGTTGGGATGGGAAGGGATTTTGCGTAGCATCGTTGAGGACAGTGCGCATAGATACTTTTCTACGTATTGTATGGTAGTTCATTGCTATGGAAGTGACGTGTGTCTGGATTTCTGTGCAGTACGGAAGTGCTTTTCGCTCGAAGATTTGAATTTTCTTCATAAAGTTTGGACTTATCGTGAACCATATTGTGAAACAATAAGTCAGATTAGTTGCTTGTATAGCAAGAGTTTGGTTCTTATATCCAAACCGTTCCTTATTCTCATCAATGGGAGGATTAGGGATAGCGCATAATTGGCTTTTTTCGGGGTTGGTCGTGGGTATGGAAATTGAATAGCGGCGGACCAAGCTTTGTGCCCTTCGCTTCTCCTGCATGAGTTTCAATGAGTGGTGAAGAAGATGTTCTTATATGAACGCAGAATTAATGACCCGTGAGGATACTGTGGATTATTTTAACAGTAGTAACGGAGAAATTCAATCTATTTGAATTTATCCGCACTGAATCGAACGCCTTTTCTACGTCAAGAAGGCAGGCGATTGTGATCTCTTTTTTGTTAAGGCCTAGCGTTGTGTCTGTATGAGCCCTTTGTAGATAAAATGGTCTTTAGAGAGTGATATTTGAATTTTCAATGTAAAATGCTATTAACTTCCCATCAGGAAGTGTTTGTTTTTTTTTTTAATGAAGATGCAAATTGAATTCTTGAAAAGCAATAAAATCAAGCGCAAATTGTGTGCTTGTCGCGAAATCGATGAGATTAAATCTTCTTGAGAACTTTCATAAAGGTATATTTTCTTAAAAGCGTGTTTCATTCTTGTCTATACGATTCTAAAGTTTCCGATGCCAGTTCGGTCTAACGTACATACAAATGTGATTGATTTATTTTGAGGAAAATCCGCCAAGAATATAGGTTATTCAAAGAAAAAAAAGATCGGTACTGATATTCCGTGAAGTTTCAATAAAAATTCGGTGATCTTAATTGGATGAGTGTTGAACAGAGTTGACCTTAAACGCAATGATTTTCATAAATAAAATTTCTACTTCATAACTGCCTTACTACCTGCAGTTGAAGATTGTTATTCTAGCTTTACAGCTAGCAAAATCGCTGATCAGGAACCCGTGAACTGGGGAAAACGATGGCGTCGGGTACTATTAACGGATGAGAAAAAATTAAATCTTTATGGTCCTAATGGTTTGGCGTATTATTGCCACGATTTAAGAAGAGAGTCCATATCATCTCGTCGGCAACATGGAGAAGGAACTGTAATGATATGGGCAGGAATTGGGTACTATGGTTAAACATGACATCAATGACATCAAAAATGAACAGCACAACCTTCTCAAGAAATAAACAATTGCCGCTTATTTTTCAGCAGGATAATGCGGTGGTGAAAATTGTAAAAAAGTTTTTCTTACATAAAAAATGTTGACGTTTTGAATTGGCCAACGCGATCACCAGACATGAATCAAAATCGAATCGGAAAGGATTACCACAAATGTATATATACCATTGCGAAACCGAATGGCAGGAATAATAAAAAAAAAAACAGAGGTTCTTTTCATTACTAAAAAATAAGCCGAAAAAAAAAACAGAATATCATCACAATGTTATAAAAAATTATATGTATACTAAAAATGTGCTGTCTTTTTTCGCACCAGAACATGTTTAATTTTTTTTAATTTTTTCGTGTATTTTATTTTTTGAATAAAAAAATGTATTAAGAAAATAAAATGACTTTATTTTGTGCATACGAAAAAAACTATTTAAGTCTTTTTTGTGAAATAAACAACTTGAAAATAAGGAATTGTGCTATATTTAATTCGTAGACTGTATGTATGTAGTTTGAAATTGATTTTTATGGTAATTATTAAGTCACTGATCAGTTTTCTCAAATCGTCTTTAAAAACAAATAGATGTTTAGTTTTTATTTGATAAACGAGTTTTAATCTATAGAATGATCACCACACACCCAATGCTGGAAGAAAACTCTCAAGCTGGCAACTGGCATCAACCGAACTAAAAATTCACACCGGCGCATTCACAGCATGCTTAAACTTATCTAAGAAGAAAACAGGACCAATGAAAATCGTGAGCATTGCCTTCTTTTTTGACGGAAAACGACGTATTTTTGTTTGGTCTCGGTCGATTTGGTCACTCGGCTGATGTCTGGATTGTGTGTCGTACTCATAAACCCACGTCTCGTCTCCAGTAATAATCCTTTTGATGAATGAGGGATCGGATTCAACCACGAAAATCATGTCTCTTGCGACGTCCATTTCTAAAATTGCAAACACACCACAGTGATAGATGTATTTTTGTCCACGTAACTTTTGCAAATGTGAAGCTATGAGATACGATTTAGACGAAGTATCAACAGAAGGTGTACCAACTTAACAAACAAAAAACAAAACTCAAATCGGAGCGATGGGAGCGCCACACGGCGGTTATACCGGGAACTTTTTGATCAAGGTGGTAGAAAATTCACTTGAGCCAATTTCAAATCTGTTTAATGTAATTCGTCAGGTGCGCCATAGGCTGTACTAATTTTAAAAGTAAAACAAAATCCTTTGGACCATTAATACTATCGATCGCGTATTGCAAGCCATGCACAACTTTATCAGCAGGAGCTGCTCTGATGAGCCCATTTGTTAGCAGAGCTTCTCTAAGCAAAAATGCCGCAGAAGTTCTCAAAATCGTAAATCACAGATTGCAGGGATTCTTTTTTTCGTATCTTTGTGCAAGTTTAAAAGTTATTCCACAAGTCATAAAAAAGAAACCAAACCCATAAATATTCCAAAATTGATTTATTTTTGTCCACAGCATAGAGACAGTTCAAGAAGGTTGTTTTCAATATCATAGTTTTAATGTTTGTAGTTCAATAATCATTTTACCAACTTTCTGCTGACTTGTATGGTATTCGCGAATCTTTGTTTATTTCGTTGTTGTCACGTGCAACACAACATTGCCACTCTTATGAACAAATTATTCTGAAAGCGATTCCAATCTCACTCCACAGAAAAGCTTAGAGAATTATAATTTTAGAAGGAAACAATAAATTCTACTCCATTCAAGGGCAGCTACAACCAACTAAACATGGCGTGGGCGATTGCGCAATGGAATGCCTACTTTAACTAAGCCCAAAGACACGTCCTCAGATCCCACGGATGGAACTCAACCCAGCAGGATGATAACAAAAGCAAAAGCAAACTTGTAGGATGCAAAATTAATTATCTCACTAGTCCTAGGACCTGTGCAGCAGATATGCCTGCGCTCCTTCACCGAGGCTAATTAAAAATACTTTCGCCTTCGAAAAACACTTGCAAATAGGAAAAGCCACAAACGCAGACATTAGAATTCCCCCTCATTAGAGGTCACAACTTCTGCATGGACAAAATCCATTAGGACCATGTTCGCCGGCAGCAAGCAGTAGACCCTTCCTTCTCTGGGTGCTTGTAAATTCTGTAGATCTAATTATTTTTGTGCACGCGCTTCCCTGCCACTGCCACTGGTTGTGTGTGCTCGAACAAGGATAGTTAACATCACTTTGCTGCATTTGGACACATGGTCAGCGACAGGAAACAGTATTGCACCTCTACGAGTCATTTAAACGAGTTCACTGTTCACCCACCGCGTTCAAATGTTCAATCGGTTCCGAGGCTCCAATGTTTGAATGTTTGAATGTTCTCGGGAATCTAACACGTTTCATCCTTTTGCTGTGCGGTGCGGTACGGTTTTAGTTATGTGTATGTCTTTGGTGGCAACAAATGCTCTAGATGCACGTTTTGCGATATGCGCATTCACCTGGTTGCCCCTGCCGTCCCCAGCCTGCTCCTTTTGACACCGAAATTAACTCATTTGCTTTGGTTTGCAGTACAGCGACGACTAGGACTATATCCTTTTGCGCGGTTTGGTGCAAAGTCACACTCGTAGCCGCTTTTGGTGATGGTCGTGGTTAATCTGAATGCAGTCAGCGCGCTTTCGTCTTCATTACAAAAGATCAACGCTCCGAATCTGCTCTGCAACTAGTGTCGCAGGCCTAAGGGCCGCCCAACGAATCACCAGCTCGGTTCGTGCTGCTGCGGTGCGCGATACAGTCAAAAGGAACTATCCAGGAAATGAAATAAAAATCTACATGGAAAAATATAAATTATTTCGCTTGCCCTTTTACAGAGGCTAAGATAGGCAAATTTACGTACGTATGAGCGGAGTACCTGCCTGGGCATGACTACGAAAGAAGTGCGCTCCAGCAAGCCGTAGATTTGTCCAATTCGATAAGCGGCCAAACAAAAGGTCTTAACTTCACGCAAAGGACAATCATTTCTCATTATAGGAGCAACAGAGTTGCCTGCCTCAAACCCTTGGAAGACTTTCGAAATTTCGAAAGCGGAAGAGGACTCCGTGGTCAACCGAATCGGACCTGTAGTCCAATTTGTTGCTGGAATTTAATGCACGCACACAAGTCACCAGAAGAAGGTGTGATAAAATCAACAGGCCAATTGTATTTGGACAATTAGAGAGCTGGGTAAAAGAGGAAGAGCAGTATTGTGGTCAGTTATGGTCTGGTTGCATGCAACAAACTGTCGGCCAGGTGCTAAAGCTCCATTTGTTCTCTGTTTGAGTTACCATATATGGAATCTATCAGGCTACAACAACGCAATGAACTACGTAGTTCCATTTAAATGTAATGTAATGAAAGGAATTCCATGTGTTCACTGTCAAGGTTGGTATGGGATTCCTCGTTAAAGAAAAACGAAGAAAGTCAATGCTTTGCTCTCGATCTGCAATCGGCAATTGAGTTGAATAAGCTGACTGCGAAAAAGGAAGGACAACGACACAGGAGATTACACAAATCGGTTTTTTTTGTGTTTCGCGCCAAAATATTATTTTCAGATGCGCATACGGGTTTTGAAGTTATTATTAAGATGACATCGAGGATAACCAGAACCTAATGCAACTCAAGTGTTATCCGTTCATCGAAATCAATTGATAGTCTTTTATTCGAATTCCAATCTATTGGGTTGGCAACCAAGTAATTCCGGATTTCACTCATAGATGGCTTTAGTTGAATTTTTAGGTTTGCTGACTTAATCGAAATGTCAAACACATTTTGTTATTTGATAGTTGGTACTTCAACTGTCAATCAGTAAATAATTTTTTTTATCGGTTGCGTAGTTTTTTGTTGCCAGGTGCAATTTGACATTTCCATTGGAAAGTTTGACATTTTTTAGCATAACATCACTCAGAACGTGTTGTCATTTAATAGTGACTTGTTTTATTTGCAGAGACTTGAAAAATTCGCAAAAAAATTTAAATAACTCGTGAACACTTTCGCGCGATCATTTTTCACCACTTTCGACGTGTATTATCACGACAAGAGTGCATTGATGAACTTAAATCTTTGTATGGCGATGAAGCACCGTCCTATAGCACTGTGAAAAACTGGTTTAATGAATTCAGTCATGGCGGCCTTTCGCTGAAAGACGAATTCCGTGAAGGTCGTCCAAAAACGGCCGTTATGCCAGAGAACATTGATGCTGCGCGTGAACTGATAATGCAAGATTGTCATGTGACATACCGCGACATAGAGGCATCCCTGGGCACACCTCCCACCAGCAAACATTCGATGTTGCATGAACACCTGGCCGTAAAAAAGGTTTGTTTTTGTTGGATCCCTTACAATTTGACAATCGCTAAAAAAAAGGCTCGTGTCGATTGGTGCAGAGAAATGTTAAAAAAATACGATCGCGGTGCTTCAAAAGACGTTTATAAGATTGTCACAGGTGACGAATCATGGATCTATGCGTATGAGCCCGAAATAAAACAACAATCGACCGTGTGAGTCTTCGAAGACGAGCCAAATCCAACAAAAGTTGTTCGTGGATGAAGCACTTCGAAGCAAATGGTCGCCTGTTTCTTCGGCAAAACTGGTCATGTGGCGACTGTTCCGCTCCAGCAACGTAGGACGGTCAATTCTGAGTATTGCACCACGATTAGTTTGTCTGAAGTCTTCGGAGAAATTCGAAAAATGAACAAGAGAACGCTCACCATGACAATGCGAGCTCTCACAAATCGGCTCAAACCAGCGCTGTTTTGACCGGCCAAAACGTCGAATTGATGAGTCATCCGCCGTACAGCCCTGACTTGGCACCCAATGACTTCTTTTTATTCCCGCACATTAAGATGCGTGGTCAACGATTTTCGTCGCCAGAACATGCTGTTGAAGCGTTCAAAAACCATATTTTGGAGGTGTCTCAATCGGAGTGAAAAAAGTGTTTCGACAATTGAAAAACAATACAATACTTTGAAAAACAATAAAACCACTTTTGATGATAAATATTCGCATTTTCATTATTAGGCCAGAAATATATCTAGCAGCCTACATATTTTGGTTTTTTATTTCCGGAAAGGACAAATCGCATCGCAAGCTGACATCAAGTTATGTGCAGTGTCAATTGGTTTGCCAAAAACTTGATAAATGGGTTCCTGATGGGCATTCATTTAATACAACGCATTAACATCTGCGATTTGTTAAAGAATGAAAATGATCCATTTTTTAAACGATTGATAACGGGTGATTAAAAATGGATTATTTACAAAAATGTCAATCGAAAAGATCATTGAGCAAGCCAGATGAACCAGCTCAAACAACAAAAAAAGCTGATATTCATCAAAAGAAAGTTATGGTATCAGTTTGGTGGGACTACAAAGGAATTATCTACTTTGAACTTTTACCACCCAACCGAACGATCAATTCAGATGTCTACATTGAACAACTAACAAAATTGAACAATGCAGTTGAAGAAAAGCGGCCCGAATTGACAAATCGAAAAGGTGTTGTATTTCATCATAACAATGCAAGGCCACACAGATCTTTGGTCACTTGGCAAAAATTATTGGAGCTTGGTTGGGATGTTTTGCCACATCCACAATAAAGTCCGGGCCTTGCATCATCTGATTACTTTTTATTTCGATCATTGCAAAACTCCTTGAATGGTTAAAATTTCAATAAAAATGATGATGTCAAATCGTACCTGGTTCAGTTTTTTGCTGATAAAAACAGAAGTTTTATAAACGTGGAATTATGATGCTGCCTGAAAGATGCAAAATTATATAAAATACATGACAGAATAAAGTTATTTCGTCCCATGAAAAAATTGTCTTTTATTTTCTAAAAAAAATCCGCAATTACTTAGTTGCAAACCTGATAGATTCAATGGCTTTGACTAGGACATTTAACGACATAAGACAGAAATTCGATAAAGGTGACGTGACACATCTTTGTCTTCTTGTTTTTCCGAAGCCTTCAATAAAATACACTAAGAAGCACTTTGCAAAAAGATTTTGAAACTTTTGCTTCAGCTGAAGAGCTTAACAAATCCGACTTGTGTTATCCAGAAATAGGTCTTCCTCAGGGATCGATTTTAGGTTCAATATTATTCTGTATACTTATTTATAAATTATCATTTCTCTTTATGCTGGTTTGACCTTTAATGTTTGATTGTTTTGGTTCTAACAGTCTTGTTCTTAATATATGTATATAAGACTTAACTATACCTACCGATACCTTTTTATGTATTTGAGATATCTATAATTCCAGCCTGATGTATTTAAGAAGGACATTAGATGCCTTATATCCTTAGCAGAAATCTCATCAATTGAATATAAAAAATGTCTACCAATCGCTCGCTGCCTAGCTTTAGAAAGGGCCGGACAGACGCAAAAGAAGTGTCTTAGGGCTCCCTCGCATGATCTCCAATCGGCCAGTGTCCTGTTCAGACAGCCACTTGTCTAGCAATATCATGACGGGTTCGTCGAAGGAATTTTTTTGTTTTTGATTGTTTGTATTCCAGTACGTCAGACTGGCCCATCTAAGGTTTGCTGCTTCAAGGAAGTATGAGGATATAATAGCCTTAACTGCATGTGGTGAGACGAAAACCTCCCCTTCTCTTCAGGCATGCGTGTTGGGATTTAGATAGGAATGTTTCTACTATAGAGTCTCTTATGTGGTTATCCAGGATTCGTTCGAGAACCTTCAAAATGAATGAAATCAAACTTATTGGCCTAACATCTTTTGCCCTTTCAGGTTTTGCAGTATGTTCTATACAAACCTTTGCAAAATTTAAATCCTACTTGCAGATTTACTCAATTACTTTGGTGGTGCTTAATTTGGGATGGAACTTCGACCCAAACATCAAGTCTTTCCATCTAGCTAAAGCAATAGCTAGCTTCCTTTAATGGCGTACCCTTTATAAGAAGTTCCTTATCATCAACGAAGTTTTAGACTTCCTTTACCATGCTGTCTCTCTTGGGTGGATTCGAAGGCTCTTCAATTCGATTTCGAGGTATATTTAACGTCCACAATAACAAACCAACCAACACATAAAATGCATCCAGTTTTAGTGAATTTTTCACAGATGTTGTTTCAATTGTTTCTTCTTTGAGTCATTCATTTGCTTGCATCTGGAATATTTTTTAACATTGCCGATGAATTCTCTCATATTTTTTTCTTTAGGCTTAATATTGGCTATTGTGTACCTCATTTGTACAAACTGACAGAAGCAATTTTTTCCTCCTTATATTTTAAAAAAGGAGCCAATTTCGAGTTTGAATCTAACACGAAGGGTTCCGTACAACCCTTCACTATGCAACATTATATTTTGTAAACTTAGATTTCTCATGTGAACGGGAAAACCAATTAATTAATCATGAGGTGCGACGTCTTCTGGTGATGTAACCCTTCTGCAAAACATAAAGAAAAAAAATATAAAGCAAATTACATGCGACTCCAATAAGAAAAATGGAAAAAATACATTTTCCAAACGATCATTCATCTTACCATTGATTAAAAAAATATTTTTTTGAAAATAAAAAAAACTAAACAAGAGCGGATCATGTGATTTGAGAGTGCGTTTGAGTATCAATTGTCAAGGTTTTAAAAAAATTGCTTTAAATATGGGATTGATATATATTGAAAAATAAAAAAAAATGTTAACATTAAATAGCTTTGCACGCCTCAATTGTAATCAAATAAACACAACATCGTTCAAGTTTTACAGTAAAGACAATATTTCTTCACAAATGTACTTTGTAAAAACCCTTTAATTTATAAGTTATCGTTCGAAAAATGGAATTGGAATTGCATATGAGCCGTTTTCGAGTTTTATATTTATATCGGGAAGGTTTCAGAAAATCACTACCAGGTGTTACGTTGCATCGATATAGTCAACTTCTCCATACACCGGGAACATTTACCACTTTTGTGCCTTAAATTAAGTTACAATTCATTCTTAAAAATAATAAAGAGTAAAGTCAATAAAGAGCCGTTTTGGAGATAGTTTTGGAAACATTTCTTTATTTTGTGTTATATCGTTTTTGACATTTTTATTGCACAAGTATTAACGAAAGTTTAAACCACAAGAAAAGTGGTTTTATTCTTGACTAGTTGATTGGTACTGGCATCCCACAAGGTTCCTTTTTTCGCCCTATATTATTTCTTATATATAAATTAATTGAACTTTAAGTCTGTCTTTGAACAAGTTGCCTTTTTTATTATTCACATGCGTAAATGGGTGATAAACACTCTTATAATGTTCACATATTCTGCAAATTGTAATGAGTAGGAAATACCGAGCGTAGGATATCGTTCAACATTCGTTTTGTGCGGCTAAAAATTAACGTCTACGTTGCAGATGTCGTTATGTGTGTTGAAAGACAAGATTGAGGATTCGGTACAGAAAGCCCCAATTATGTAAATGATTTCAAAGAAAATTATAATGCCACATCTTAACCAGAATATTAAAAAGTCGAACAAAACCAATCGGAATCCGATAAAATAGCCACAAGCTGCGGTAAATGCAATAATTGAACCTGACATCAATAGCCGGATCTGAACTCCCCGAGATTTAATTGAGAATAGTTTAATGAAATTAATTGAAATATTACCGTTATAAGGTCAGACATCTTGTAAATACAACTATATTTGCCCCAACAATTTAAGTGGTGCCGTCAACTAGGCACACAATCAATTGTAAATATTTTATTGTGCCTGAAAAAATAAACTATTAAGTTGTTAGAAGTAGCTCCGCGTCAAGTGTTTGTATGAACCGACTGATCATATGATTCTTTCACCTTATTGCTTAGTAGAAAATTGAATTTTTGCAATGATTTAAAAGTCAGACATCTAATTACTCTCGTTTATAGTCCACTTACGAGCTGTTATGTTAAGTCAAAATGAACACAATGCCTTCTGCGGCCGAGCCTAGAATACCGAGACGTTAATGATGTACATTCTCAAGCGATGGATTTTGTTGCTCAGAAGGAACTGTCAATCTATCTTGATGTATCATAGTTTATTTTCCGATCAGTATTTACATACTTGATACGTTGTCGAAAGCACATCTCGATAATTAACAGTGTAACCAAAAGACAAAGTCAAACATTTACCATCGTTATCAATATTTCAGTCTAATTTAAATAGGCTACGAATGGCGTTAGTTGTAGGAAGTGAATCTCTTTTAGCGCCGTCTAGTTGTGCGTTCTTTATATGCATAATGCCGGTCATCTAGTTTGTCTGAATGCCAGGAATCCATAAAGAAAAATGTCTGCTATTCAAAGATATCCATCACGAAACGAGCCATTCTTTTATGCGTAGAAAGGCATCCACCAAGAGTCAAGTTAACTCATCCCAATGCCTGACCAAAGAAAAGATACATCTCGAACTCTCGCGCGCGTACTTCTTTTCACTGATAACATCGACGCTTTCACATGGCGAAATGCCCATGCACATCCACCACCAGCGTCCAACAGTCATCGCCAAGTCCAGTTGGACAGCAGAGTTCTGCATAGTCCAACAGTAGAACGGACGAGAAGCACTTCATTATGCGCAACAAGACAGGCCGCCTCGAATGCATTTTGGTTGTAACATCAACATCATCGCGAAACCTGATTACACTTCGCCACAGTCCAGCAAAAGGAGGTTTCATTTTTATTATTTTTTTTTTTTTTGGATGGGGGACCGAGGTTCCGAAGGATGGGGAACAGCAACCGTAAACTGGGAACCGGAGGAAAAAGGTGCCGGCACAATGGAATCCATCTTCCATCCAGTGAACCGCCGCCGCCGCCGCCGTCGAAGCAGTCGATACTGTTAGAGCTCTAATGACCCACATTATCACAATGAAATTTATGTGCGCGAATGTACCAAATGCCCGCCTCCTTCTGGTATTCATATTCAAATTCAATTCGGAAGAAGTATCTGGGATAGAGGAGTGCGAATGTTTTATTCTTCTTCATATGCGATGGATCATGAAACCTTGCGGCTATGCAGACAATGCACATTGACCAGCAATCTAGCAATGGACACGCTATAAGGCGCAATACCTCATTACTGGCAGCATTTTACGTTTCTTGAAGACTAGCGCAGGGAAAAAGATATTCAATGAAAGTTTTATAGACACTGGAGGAATCAATTTTGTGACCTACCTTATGTTTGATTGTGACCATAGGGTCACCTTAGTGCTGTGGTACTTTGTGCTGGTGCAAGTGACGGGACATTATTCATAGGAATCTTATTATCCAGCATATAGTGTGTCTACCGTGAGAGCCAAGGTCCTTCCCAAAGAATTTTTAAGCAATAAATTTTGAGAAGAACTGTGGACATGAATCGAAATAATGATGTCCAGACGTTTATGACTGTCGATGTCGGTTGAACTCAGCTTTCTGTGTGCGGCCTTATTGCGTACCTAAAACGATTCAGACAATGAGGAGCATAGGTTGTGTGATCGACAGCTTCTTAAAGGGTTAGGAATATTTTATTTGTTATAATGATTAACTAATTAAGGCTTGGGGTGCACCCCTGACTGGCAGACACTTGAAGGCAAGTTGTATCTGCCAACGCAAGGTAGGCCGCTGCGATAAAGCTGCGTTGGACTGCTCCGATTCTAAGTGAATGTGCGCCATAATAAGGAGATCAAACTTGGCTAGCATGTTCGAGAAGTGGCTGGAAAAAGGGGACATAAAGAAACTTAGAGACATAAGGTTTTGAGAACACTTTCGTCCATCGTTTAATAAAGGGTCATCCAATAGGGACGAACTTCGACACTTGATAGCGGCCATATTGTTGAAGCTACATCCGTCAAATTGGGTGTCATTTCTCATGGGTGTTCTGTTCGGGCAAAGTTCGACGCGCTTCGCCAATTTTACGGTCACCATAATCATCCCCCCAAGAGGACTATTCGCAGCATGATGGAGCAGTGATGATTTGAGTTCACTGGCTCAGAAAACGATCAACTAACACACGTACGTCAACGAAACCCAAGATCTGCCGAAACATCGCCGCTATCCGTGAGAATGTGCAACAGATTTTGTGCAGTCGATTTCGCGTCGGTCACAAGAACTCGACCTTGCGCAGACCTTAACTTGGCAAATTGTGCCTGCACCCGCAAAAAATTTAACTGATTCAGGACCAAAGACAACGACGTATGTTCTCTGAATGGGCTCTGGAGCAGTTGGAAACTGACAATAATTTTCATTGAAAAATCATCTTCAGCGATGAGGCACATTTCTCGATGAATGGGTTCTTCAATAAACAAAATTGTAAAATAAGGGAGGATACCAATCCACATAAGATCCAAGAGCGTCTAATGCATCCCGAAAACGACATTGGCCAGGCCATCACCGTCAATTGCGAGTGCTATAAGTCGATGATAACCAACTTCTTTTGGCCTTTTGGCCATGCCATGCTGATTTATGCGCCCGAGTCATAGAAAATTTGAGTTACTCGAATAAGAATAAAGATAAAAGGTCCATAATGACCGCCTTGTGGTACTCCAGATGTAGGAGCTATAAGCATAGACGATTTTCGAGATAAAATTTTAATCAGGAAATGAAGGATAGAGAGATCCCAAGGGCCTTGAGTTTCAGATCAATGATTTGATAGGAGATTTTATTAGAAGCCTTGCTGAAGTCAGTGGCTATAGCACCAACTTCTTTGCCGTGCTGCAGTGCTTTGTTGATGTAGATTTACCTTTTATAAATCTGTGTTGAGGAAAGTATGGTTTTACTGTGAAAGTACTAAGAGTCGGAGACAATACTTCCAAAGACCTTGGGTATAGAAAAGAGTTTGACTTTGCTTCGGAAATTAGATAAACCGTCTTTGTGGCCTTTTTTATGGACCGTGATATTAAATGTGTCCTTTCATACTTAAGGGAAGACAGATTGCTTAAGAGATAGCAGTAACACAGTACAGAAACACAGTACTATGTTTTTACGGTACTTCGAAAAGTGACTTAAGAATTTTGTTTTTAGCTGTGATTCTTTTGACAATTTGTCTCTGCATTGCGAAGAGTCTTCCAACAAAATATCAAGAGACTTAAAGAATAATGACACGTTTGGAAAGCCTCCTGCTGAGACGGCTATAACAGTGGTGCACTTAACACGGAAAAGACTAAAGATGATTTCTGAAGTAATTTATGAATGAGTATATATTTTTCTTTAGAAAAACAAAGTTCACCTTCTCCATCTAATTTAAATATATTTTAGAGGGTCCTTTAAAATACTCTCCCCATTTTTTTTTAAATAGAGTACCATTTGCTTCTCCATTCAAGAATTCAATTGCTGATTTTGTATCTTCTCGTCTCGAAACGAAAAAATTGATTTCGTTGTATTGAAATGCACGAAGATAAGCGGGCTCAGAATTATGACTCATGAACAAATAAATAAAAAGGAAAACTTTCAAGTGCGAGTTTCTCACTATTACTTCATCGTATAGGCAAAAACTGAAGTTAATTTTTAAGGTGATAATTTCCTACGATATAAAACAATATTTCCTATTATATCAAGTATATGAAAAAAAAAATATCTAAAACTGCGAGATGGCACAACACTGAAAGTGCAGTTCAAAAGATAGATAGTTCCGGGAGGATTCTTAAGACAAATTTTAAATTGTGACTGTGTGGTGAGGAGGAAGACAACGGAGGCCTCTTCAATATGTGTCGGGAGCACGATAGCACGCTTGTGCTTGCTCGGCTGATCTCGTCGGTCGGGGTAGTCTTTGTCCTGCTTTACATGCATATCCTTCTCATCAGCTTTTTAGCATTTTATTGCCTAGGAGAGCTGGGAGAAAGAGAGAGAGAGAGAGAGTGGGGAGAAAGACATAGAAAGAAAGCGGAAAACGGTGCTAAGGGCTTTCTGCTACATGGGGATCCCAGTAAAAGATTCGGGGACTCACTTACCCTTGCTACCCTAAAACTATACCTATGCTTAACTAAAAGGACTATCATATACTTTCGGCGGACACAGTCACAGAGATAACAGTCTGCTTCCGTATCCTGATCGTAGTCGTTGCTCTGTGGAAATATCCTGTGGTTGCGCACACACACACACACACACTCACCGAAATTTAAAAACTCACTCGCACATCATATCCTGGTCTATTATAAAAAAACCCGATATGGATTGATGCAAAAAAAATTTCTTTTTCACTAGATTTTGAAAAATTCACAAGAAAATTAGGGGATAGTTCTTAAAAAAAAACTATACGAAATAAAACATTAATTTTAAATTAAACTAATATAAATTGAATAAAAAGAAAGCTACAATACAAAAAAAAATTGTGACCGACTCGTTAAATGATTTCTTCCTCGTTGTTCTGCTGGCAGCACTTTGCGGGAACAGTCGCCGGACTACTTATACAAAAATTCACTTTCTTTTGCAAAATTATTGTTTTAAAATAAATACCGTAGTGTTTTCAGAAATTAGATTAATATTTGGAAATTAGTCTAGATATTCGATAAAATTATTTTGAATATTAGAACTCAGATTTTTATTCGAATTTTGGGACAGAACGTTCGGTCCGAAAACTTAGAGCCATAGTGTATTAAATAATAAATTGAGATGTTGTTACGTGAAAGTTTCTTTTACAGACATTGGTGACACGAGAGATTGCTCAGCAGTTAAACTTCGCCCATTCAAACCGATTCGCAGAGAATAAAAAAGTTTGGAAAGTTAAAAAAGGTTGATATTTGGGTTCCGCACCCTAAAAAAAGGTACGTATTTAACATTCATTTTGAAAAACAATTGAAAACTGCTGGTTGGTAGTTACTAGGGTAACCATGTGCATTCAGTACAGGAATTACAATAGTACATGAATTGCCATAGGCAGTTCGCAAAGTCCAAAAACTACAATTTTGTTTTAATATTTCTGAACAAAATCGAATTGCTCTTATTTCTTTTGTGTTCCGGTGGAAATTGTAGTGGCTAAGGAGTTGTACAACTGCATCTACTTACCAGATAAAGTACATCAGCAGGAGACTTCCACTCCGCACAAAGGAGAGATTGAGTGCTGAATTCTTCCAAATAAATTTTCAAGCTATAAAAATTTTGAATACATTCCCAGACCTTCATTACCGTCAGACCATTATTTGTGGATATACCGTAATTGGCTGACTTAGAAGTTTGTAGCACATGAAGTTCCGCCGACAAAACAAATTGACGCCAAGAATTTACTTAACTCAAAAATGCAAACCATAAATCGTTTAAATATTTTGCAAAAAACATTATATTCAACCCGTGAGTTGTGTGTTTAGGCATATAAATGAGTGTAACGGACCAGAGCTCGTTAAATAAAAGGGGCCATTAAGTGCTGCATGTAAATAGGTTACTTCCAAAAATAAAATATAATTTAATCATGCCATAAAACGAACAACAATTTTTTCCTGTATGGTAAGGATTCACAGTAAGCAATTAGGTTTCGGGCTAACGGTGCGATTTGAATATCATCACTATTGCCCTACTTCGAATGTCTTACAACCCTGCTGCTACCATACTCTGCACCGTGTTTGATGTCTTAAGTTAAGCATACCATTTTACCATTCATTATGCAATAGTTCTCCACATCCTCACACGAATAGTTGGCGGTAAATATGTTAGCAGCAACGTTTTATGATTTAACAACAATGCGCTTCAAAGAATGAACTCAACCCAAGTTTGAGTATTGCATTCAGCTTATAGTGTTCTGGTGTTTTAGTAATATCTATCGATGCATTTATGGTTCAGCAAGGAGGCCATGCGATTGTATTTTTTTTTTATTATTATTGCATAAGCAGTTTACAAGCAATGTAAGAGATAAATTTGAGACACTAATTTGGTCAAAAGATGATCAATTTAAAGAAAAATTCACCTCATGAAGTCTGCCAGCGATTGGATGAATTGATTCTAAAAAGGATATTTGAATTATATGGAAAACAATAAAAGAACTTTTACAGACCAAAATAAATGGAAGGAATGTTACTCGTGGTGTTCTCCTGGAATACTCGCTTTAATGATTGACCGTACCGGATAATTAAAAATAAAACTTGACTTGAATTTAATGCCAATAATTAATTCTATGGCATAAACACAGTTTCTTAAAGAAAAGTCGATCGTGTCAGCGTTTTTGCGAGACAAATTGTTTTGAATTAAGTTTCTTTATTTTAAAACAATATACCTATTAAAGTTTACTAATTACGGTAGGACTGAAGGGAAATGTGATGAGTCAGTTGTTTATTGAATTGAGTAAAATATTATATTTCTAAAGAGGCAACGCTGGCAGAAGGCTAAAGAGTTGTAAGATAAAACTTACTTTAGAGAATTAAAATCAAATAATTTAAACTTATGATTGTTACAACTGAATTCATAAACGGCCTTTGATTTGAGAACACTCAAATTATCATTTTTTTTTAAGTTAAGGACTAAATGAATATGTGCATTCAAAACTAAGTTTAAACAAAGACTTAGATCATTTGTGGAAATAAATTTAAGTCACTATATATAATTTGAAATGAGCAATGAATTAATATATTTCGATGAATTCGTATTGAATCGACTGAAGTCAGTTAATTCAATTAAAAATGGTTTCCATTCATTTTAACAAATTGAATTCACTTTAACATTACGTTGTTCTTTAAAAAAAATAAAAAACTGATTTTATGTGCATCTGATCGAAGTCATTCATCACAGAAAGTTAAATAAGAGGCATGACAAATTCAATTGGTTCGCCTTAACTTGTTCAAGCTGCATTGATTCGACTTGTCTACACAAAAACATATACTATATCTCGGCTCAGTATATTCAAGTGATCAGCCCAAAAGTTCTGCCAAAAGTTTAGTTCAGTTTCGCTACATCACCTCATCCTGATTAAAATAATACAAATGGTTTTTTTTTAAATTCACTGGTTCCAATTGATTTTTGATGAATCCACTGCGAATCTCAGCAAATATCAAGTGAATTCAGTTACGTAATTCAAAAGAATGCAATCATTTGATTTTTTTCAATGATTGATTGAAATTGAATGCAATTGTGACTGCAAAGGAATTGGGACTAAGGTTTTGCAATTCCTAGTATTTTTCTTTTAAAGTAAAACTTCAATGAAATCTGGATGAATTTTAATGAATTATTTCTATTTATTTATTAAGCTTATGTCTTCCAAATTCCAGAGAATTTTTTGCAAGATGGTAAAGTGCCGTATTGACTCTTGCTAAACCATTTTTCTCCATATAACCTTAGAATTTATACAACACCAACAAGGGTGCTTGGAAACGTTACAGATGGATTCATCTGGTATATTGAATTTTGAAGCTTTCTTTTGAGGATTCCATACCCAAAGATTGCAAAGGTACCCTAATACTAAGCCTCTGCTGCCCGTCCGTCAGTCCCTTCTTTCATAGAGCTGTACCTTTAAAACCGTAATAGGAAGACACTTGCAATTTTCACAAAAGGTGTACTGCTATTGCTTCAACAACAAATAAAAAGAATGATATTAAGTTAAAAATAAACGGTGGTCACCATACGAAGAAAGTGTCTTATAAAATCCGAACTCAACAAAGGGTTTCATCGAGCAACTTAACAACCTTTCAAAGGGAGTATTGAAAAGTAAAAAAAGTATAAACTTGTTCGTGTTGATTTAGCATTTAAGTTACATCAGAATATTCACTGTATACATTTTTTCTAATTTTTCTATATTTTAAAATACGTTCTTTCAAGCAATTTCTTGAAAACGTTGACAATAATAACTTTAACATGCTCGAGAAACACATGACACACTTGTCTCCTATTATTTATTTTCATGAAAATAAAAAGGTAAACACGTACACGGATGTGAGCACCGATAGGGTGGGAAATTTGAGTTTGCTCGAAAATTACTTCATTTTGACGATCATCAACGAATTCCGAAAAACATTCTAGAAAAAAATTTCAGAATCATAGTTTCACAAATTTCTTCAGTAAGTCTGCATCAAATAATTTTGTAATTTTGACAATGACGGTGCAAACTCTTAGGGGACGCGGAACCCTTCGTGATATAGTTAACTCTCACTTGGCTAATTTTTTATCTAGTAAATTGATATCACGCGGAGCTATAAACTAATGCATACATTTTCGCGTTCAACTCTTTTGAATTGAAGAAATTGACTTTATTCATCCAATCAATTTTGAATGTTGACATTGAATTGTCATTCAATGAAAGTCATTGAATGGTCAGTCATTTTGATCCACTCAAATAATGCAATTTAATGACTTCAAATCACTTTGTTGACGTCCGAATTCATTTAATGTCTTTCATATTCATAATTATTCATTTGCACGCGCGTAAATTATTTGCATTCATGTAAAACATTTACTAACATTGATATATTATTTAAAAAAAAAAATACCCCTTTATAAAAATATGGAAGCATGCTTGTATTTATTCTTAATAAATATTTTTAAAAAAATTTAAAAACTATTAAAAGTGAACTCAATAATAAGGAAAACATCTTGCGAATAATGTCTAAAAACAACATTGAATTAAAATAGGAACAGCCACAGCCCTCCTGAAAACGGATACTTCGCATATTTTGCGAATCTGCCAACCTCAATATATATGTTAGACGGATACCTTAAGTCGTAGAAGGCATTCCTTAAATATAAAACAAACTTCCGTCTTAAGCACCTTGGAGTGGATCAATTTCAAACAGCAATCTTGAAAAAGTTAATGATTCAATTCAATACTTCTGACATGTTTTCAGAAAAATACCATGATTGAGAGCCGTCTTACTTAAGGTTTATGTCAATTTGTTTGACCATTGAAGAAAAAATGCATTGATTTTTCGAGAACATAAAGTACTGATATGCATTTTGATTTTTATTGTACTTTGTTTTTGAATTCATATTAGAATTTATTTTAAATTTCGTGAAAATATTGCTTCCTTAATCTGTTTGTATGGTATTATTTAAATAAATTATTCCGAAGTGTAATAATATTTGTAAACAATAAATAAAAACTTGCTTAAATATTTAAAAAATGTGTACTTCTTGAACAAAACTAATTCTTAATATTCAAATGAATGTAAATGTCTTATGTCATTAAAGGAATTTGAAGTCAGTTAAGTGAATTGAAGTCATTGAGTCGCACTCTTTGAGTGGAGAAAAATGACTAACCATTCAATGACTTTAATGGAATGATGATTTTTTTTTAACTCACCGTTCAAAATTCACTGGGATGAATTAATTCATTTAAATAAATTCAACCAGATGAATTCAGTGAATTCAGTAAATTATCAAATGAGTCCGTTTCTTAACAACTTTGCTACAGGGGGCCAAATGTATCTGGCCAAAGGGTGACCTTTCTCAATACAGTTTCTATATGGCTACTGATATTAGGAGCCAAAATAAGAGAGAAATAATTTCACCATGGGGGGTGCTTCTACATGAGGCTTTCTTAGCACTCTCTGCAATTTATGCATCCTCACTCTGCCCAACAAAGACTGTAACTGGCTAGAGGCGACTGTACGAAATGTAAAAACTAAAGAAAATAAACTAAATAAGATAAAATTATAAATTAAAAAAAAACTTAATTAAATAAAAATGGATTTAAATAGGTTATTATAAACCAACCTTAAAATTGTCAAACTCCAGTGTTGACTGATATGTTAAGTCTGCCTAAAAACACTATTTACCTTCAATGACACAGCGTAATACATCCAACTAAGAGTCTAAACAAAGGTTATACCTAAGTACTAAATGCTGTCTACGCGTTAAAATTCAAAGCATTAAGTATTCCAACGAAAAAATAAGTCAAACGGAATCTAGTACAATTGAGCGCATGACATCTTAAAATTATATCATCACAGACTTCACCCATTATGTTAAATATCGTGAACTTCGTTTTATCACTAATGACCAATTTATGAAGTTTGAACCATCTCCGCATTGATTCCCGGTCATTTCATATCCAAAAACAATTATTATGGAACACCTATGTTGAAGAGAACTTACGGAATCAGAGAATTACAAACCCTTACTCTCTGACTACGGTTTTCTAAATAAGAAGTCAACCAGTTATGGAAAAATCCTCTGAAACCTGCGTTGAAGAGTTATTTGAGCTGTATGTTATGATCCTTAATGATGTCTATAAATAGACAAGCAGGAATTTCAGATTCATGCATTACTTTAGTATGGCATCTTCAGTGGATTTGCCACTACGAATACATAACTGAAATCACAGTTTAAAGACTTTTGACAATACTGATATTAGATATAGTATCACCTTTTTTCTGCAGTGGGATCATAATAGCTGATTTTAGTGCCTCCGGCAACCTACCCTTTTATATACTTAAGTTAAAAATATGACACAACAATCAGGACCAAGAAAAGACACATTTGCGTTTCAATATGTTGCTTGAAATTCCATCACATGAACTGTGGTTGGAAAGGGTCATGAGTACGGGTGGTTTCGTATAAGCAATCAGAATTCTTTCTTTTCGTTGACTCCTGACGAGTTCTTGATTTATTAGAAAATAATTAAAGAACGCAATGTATTATCTTAAGACTCAGATATAGTCACATTATTTAATGAGACAACGATACCCACATTAGGTTTTGTTTCGTTCTAAATATCGTTGACAACCTGCAATTCTCTTTTTTAATTACCAATATTTTGAGCTTACTTATTTCTATAAAAAAAATTATATCTTTAAAGGGGTATTTCAGTTTTCAGCTCATGGCAAACCTTTTCATGAATCTTTTTCAACTTACAGTTATAGGGATGTTCCAATTCCATCGTTTCAGCTTAAGGGTACTAAAATTGCAACTCAGGCTTGTAAGTCAGCTTGTTAGTCAGCGGTGATCGTTTTCGGGAGTTCTAATTTAAACTTCATAGTGATTGGAAATATGTATCTTGGACCGCAGCTGGAAAACACCCTTTCAATGCCGAACGTTTTGAAATTTGGGTTCCGGAAAGTTGTCCTATTTTATTCAAAACCAATTAGAATACTGAACAGAATTTGCTTCGGTTAATATTCTAAAAGGCGGATGTTATAACGAGAGGAACAAACATTCCGATAAGTGCATCAATTTTTATAATCAATGCACTTAAAAGGCCAAACCCGGAAGTTCAAAATGAACCACTTGCGCAATTATGACACATTAACTCTAAAATATGGATGACAGGTAATAGAATAGAAGCTACCTAAGCGCAGCACGTCCCGTGTGTGCCATTCATCTTGGTTCGATGCATTTTCCATTTCCATTAACAATATTTGTGGGTGGCGTTCTTGCTCTCATAAATTCACACAGCATCTGCCTTCTGTCTAGACATCTAATACGAGTATTCAAATTCAAAACGCTTTGGATGAATTATATGATTGCAGCAGAGGTGAGTTCAATTAGCTAAATAACGGTGCACGGCAGTTCAATAGCATGAAAACACTTCCGCAGTAGAAAAGATAAAAATGTTACACCTTAATTTATTCAGTATCTGTAGAGGAATTTTCACCATCACTGTAGCACCATTGGGGACACCCCCAAACACAGTCCATTCCATCTGTACTGTACAGCTATTTAATGTCTTCATTAGAAAAAGGTTATTAACGATCAAGTGGGATAAGTGAACATACTTTTTTTATTCTCCTAGCAGACCCTAAAAGGCAAACGCGTGATCGTGAATACCAGCTTATCCTGTTGAAAGTATCTGATACCTCTGCATCAGGTGCCTCGTCGTTGGTTGCCATTTGATGCCATACGAAGACAACAACACGTTTCTGAGGCGAAGAAAAAAAAGACTACTTCTTCCACCAATTACGTATGCGGTGGGGTATAGTCTTACCATTTTGAGAATATTTTTATCTTAATGCGGCTTATGGCATAATTAACACATGAGGCAAATTCTAGATGTTTCCCTACAGTTCACCCGTGAAGGTACGTCACGACTTATTCGCAAAAGGCAATAAACTTCTATTTAAGGATCTCGCAGTACAAAGTATTGGCTCTGCAAACCATATCATAAATAGCTGCAAACACATTTGCAGACACGGGTATAGCAGCTAATCCGTCTGTTTTAGTATCTAATTTTTAATTAAGACTTTAGGTTATATTACCACCGTACCAGTGGGGTTTTCGTTTGGCATTTATTGGTTAAAGCTCTTCCAGGGCATTTGAACAAGATGTAGCATAGGCATACCATCAATCTGGGAAAGTGATTTTTGCTTGAAGTCATTATACCTCTAGTTTTGGAAACAATACTTCACCCTAGATCCATGAAAAATATTATTCTAGATATTCTTGATTGGTTGAAGCACTGAATTTTCCTGATGTTCGCAGGAAAAAGATGTATGATGTATGATGTATGCATGAAGACTCAGATAGTCGGACGTGCACACGAAGGGTTCCGAACCTACGTTCAAATGCCTTGTTCCAAGCACACTTTCTGAAATAAAAATGCGAACCATTTATATTATATTTAACAAGATATTTACGTTATATTTTACAAGAACTTTAAATTATGTGAAAATTACAAGTATCTGCGTAATATGGTTCAGAATATACAGCCCAGTGCCACACGGACTTTTAGCGGAGCCTTAGAAATAGAGTTCCATACCCAAAGGGTACCAACGGAATGAGTTGATATTTTGTTGGTGACGCAATCACTATAAGAGGGCTGAATTAATTTTGACCGATCTTTGTTTTCAAAGATCAAAGTTGACCGGGTGCTTTCTTGAAGGAAAATCCAACGAATTCAAATGATTCCGACCAATATGCATTATCCTAATATAATAAAGTGGTATGTATCAGGCTGGCAACTAAGTAATTGCGGATTTTTTTAGAAAATAAAAGACAATTTTTTCATGGAACGAAATAACTTTATTCTGTAATGTATTGTCCATTTTGAGCAATGACCTTTTGTCATGTTTCAGGCAGCATCATAATTCCACGTTCATAAAACTTCTGGTTTTTATCAGCAAAAAACTGAACCAGGTACGATTTGACATCATCATAGTTATTGAAATTTTTACAATTTGCAAAGATCGAAATAAAAAGTAATCAGATGGTGCAAGGGCAGGACTATATGGAGGATATTTTTGCCGTGTGACAAAGATGTGTGCGGCCTTGCATTGTCATGATGGAATACTACATCTTTTCGATTTGTCAATTCGGGCCGCTTTTTTTTTTTTTTTTTTGATGAATATCAGCTTTTGATGTTGTTTGAGCTGGTTTACCTGGCTAGTCATTGTTGTAAATAACCCATTTTTCATCACCAGTTATCAATCGTTTTAAAAATGGATCATTTTCATTACGTTTCTTAAACAAATCGCAGATGTTAATGCGTGGTATTACATGATTTTCTTTCAGTTCATGAGGAAACCATATATCGAGTTTTCGTACATAGCAAAGTTGTTTTAACCGATTTTAAATGCATGTCTGTGATACATAAAGCTTCTCTGCCATCTCACGTGTTGTACTCTGAAGATCCGAATCGATTATTGCTTTGATTTGGTAGTCATCAATTTCAAAGTTTTTCATTTTTGAGTGAGAAATCACCAGAACGAAATTCGGCAAACCAATTTTGACACTGCCGTTCTTTTAGAGCCTCGTCACCATAAACAGCACATAACTTTTTGTGAGCTGGCTATGCGTTTTTTCCTCTCCGAAAATAAAAAAGCAAAATATGACGTTAATGTTCGTTTTGATTTTCCATTCTTCAACAGACGCCAAACAAAAGCTACACAACCGATCAAACATTTTTTTTTACTGATTGACATTTGAAGTACCAACTATCAAATAACAAAAAGTGTTTGACATTTCGATTACGTCAGCAAACCAAAAAATTAAACTTAAGCCATCTATGAGTGAAATCCGCAATTACTTAGTAGTAGAATACATACGTAAGTATGTCACGCCTTTACCGAATGCCACCGAAAATGAAATCAGTTGATTCGTTGCACAGGTTTTGCAGTTTGCAGGGTTGGGGTCGAACCTAGCTGCTGCCGTTTCTACCTTTTTTAATCTTTTTTATGCTCATGAATTGTTTTCCATGAATAGACATTTCATATTCTGTATCTGACAGTATTTTTTGTGCAATGAATGTGATGAAATTTGTCTTAGAAATGAAACATAAACCAGAATTCGAGGAGTGACTTACTTATGATAAGGTAACACTTAGTGAGTTTACCAGGCAAGGGAAGATCCCAAGCATATTTTCACAGGGATAATTAAGCCTTAATTTTTGCCACCGGATTATAAAATTCACTCTTGGGATTTTCTTCTAAAGCGGTCGATGATAGTGACTAAAAAGAAAAAACAACAAAACATCGGGTTACTTTATGACAGGATTTATGTCCCATGGATGTAAACGTCTGCCTTTATACAATTACCGTAAATCAGGAATGTTTTTATTGCTTGATAAAAAAAATTTTCCAATTGCATTATTTTGCTCTACATACATAAATGTAGCTTAAGCAAGTTCATTTTTGCTGGGTAGAAGTATCCCGATAAGGATTCCCAATGTTTCCCTGTCAGTGGCAATCACTTTATCACTTTTGTAAGTTTCTTACTGGAAGCGTTTACCACCTTGATCAAAAAATTCCCGGAATAACCACCGTGTGGCGCTCCCATCGTTCCGATTTGAGTTCTGTTTTTTATTGGTTAAGTTGGTACATCTCATGTTGATATTTCCTCTAAATCTTAGCGTCATAGCTTGACATTTGACAAAAAAAACGTAGGCAAGAGTACATACTATATATCTCTGCGTGTGTTGGCGATTTTTTAGAGTTTTATAAATGGACGTCGCAAAAAACATGATTTGCGAGGCTAAATCCGATCCAACATACGACAAAAGGATCATTAATGGAGAAGAGACATGGGATACGACACGAAATGCAGATATCAGGCAAGTGAATGGCGTTTACCAAATGAGTCGAGATAAAAAGAAACACGTCGTTTTCAGTCAAAAAATAAGGCAATGCATATTCACCTGCCTTGTTGACTCCCTGTGACTTCTTTCTGTTCAATCGAGTTAAAAAACCATTATGGGGAACGCGTTTCAGCAGCCGAGATGAAGTAATGGAAAAATCGCAGGAAGCACTGATGGAAATGCCGAAAATGAAATTTTCAGAGAATTGAGTCAAGTTCTGGCATAAGTGTGGTGCACCCGATGGGGATTACTTTGAAGAGGACAATATTGATTTAGGTGAATAAACTTATATATTTAATTTTCTGTATGAATTCCGGCAACTTTTTATAAAGCTGGTCAGGTGCTGCACTGAAGCTGAATATTTTAGATTTATCCAAATTTTGTTAAACAAAAGGCAAGTCGAAAAACTGTTTGCCATAAGGTATCCTGCTCAGATACAGCATACTGCTGCTTTTAGAAAAAGTTAAGAAAGGAACCGATGATAATTTTAATTACTATAGGATAGTAAAAATTAGGAGAAGTCTGATGAACCTGATCTGGGAATGTTTAGCGGGCCCAACTGAAAACTTAACACCAAATCCCATTAACCTTGAAAGATGGTAGTTTTTTGCAGAGATTTGTGCATTTTATTACGTTAAATTTATGTGATGGAAGATTGTACTGCAAGTATTTGGTTAAATAGCGTTTTCCGTAGTTAGGAGTTCTTGAAAACATTTTTACAGCCAGTTTCTAAAAGTGACTTTGCCGAATGGACGTGAGCTAGAGCTGAAGTTTATTTTTAATTTTTCAACTTCATTCTGTCAAAGTTAATTGAAAAATTCAATGAAAAAAATATAAGGGAACATAGTTGTGGTCTATTCAATGAAATCTGTGATTAAAGACGCTATAATTGACCAAGAGTCAATGTGGTGGTTGTTGTTTTAAAAAAAGCTGATGGTAAACCACCACTTGGAAAGACTTTTTTAGTTCACTGCAGATCTGATACAAATAACCCTCATCATTGCCAAACTGGAAAAATAAATGTTTTTGACCCAAATTTAGGTCCAATGGTTTATTCACTTCTATTATATTTATTTATAAATAAAATAAGCATTTGGTGACTTGAATTTGCACCTTCAGCGGATGCTTCCGTTATTAATGTATCAGTTTTAAAGTTAATGAGGCTTAAGGCACTTAACACAATATATGCAATGTTAAAAATGTTAAATAAAATTGATTTCATAAATGTGTATGCTATTCTTCATGTAACTAGGCTTTTATACTAACATTGCATAAAATTAATGAACTTGTTCGCCTCACTCTTTTTCCGATGATAGAAAAACAACATACTTTTTTGTTTTCGAGCCAGACAATGGTACCAAAAATTGTGTGTTGTAATTGTAATTTTAATTTTGTTTTTGGTTAACATGCGTTTTATCTACTCTTTTCTGATTATTTATTCCTTATCTAATCGTACATTCATGGATAGGACAAGACAACGTCTATCGGTTTATAGAAATTTTTAATGCGAATTGAGAATTATTCACTTAGCTGTTTCGATTCCAAAAAAAGGCTTCCAATGTTCGGTCTATTTGTCGCAAAGTTATTCTTCTGATGCTAATTCAAATGCTCTTCAGACTGGATTGCTTCTGTCCATCGGCTTTAAAATGTCATGGCCACAGGAGATCTCGTGTCTGGAATGTATCCGCTTGTTAAGGAAGAAAAATTAACTGCGGAATCTATGAAATTATCTGTAAGGCAATTAAAAGGGACCTTAAAAGCCTTAAAAACGAGAAGTGATTGTTGGTTGCATAACATTAATCGAACTTTATAGAAATGGTGCAAGCTTGCTGCTTTAAAAAGTTCTGGAGGGGTCCGTCGAGAAACCTTTATAATGTGTGGGCGAGAGCGGTATGCGGTTCATCGTTCTGTTTACTAGTCACAGTATCATACGCTCAGCATTTATTGTGTCTTTTTGATACTGTCGTAAGTGCACATGTTACGCGAACCCTGTTTACCATCCATCGAAAATATTCCCTACGTGGAAGAAAGCACCCGTTTAAGCATTTCCGAAAAGAAAATCATATAGTTTCATGCTTTTAGGATTTGATTAAAGAGAGAAAATTGAGATGCTGGAATACAACGGACTCATCGTGATGGTATGTTGAAGTGACCTTGATCGACCTCTTCTTCGTCGAAAAAGCAAATAGTTAAAGCTGCAGGTCAATGGAAGGAGCATGCATTTATCCTTTTGGAATGGAATACCTTAAGGAGAGTCAATCCAAATTATTCTGGATTTCGACAAAAAATGTCATCTTGACGGCACTGTTTGTTCAGGTCTAGATCTAACTCTACATTGATGGATCCAAGATTCTCTTCGTAAGAGGAGCATATGCCTTCTGCAAATAAAAGTTAGTGGCTTATTTAAGAACGGAGATGTCTGTGCAGTCTTTCCGGCAGAAATCACAGTCAAGTAATGATTATTAGTTTACGCTGATATCCTGACGGCCATTTGAGCTATGTGTTAAATACTAATAGCATCTGCGCCTGTCCAGATGTGCACCTAAGACTTTAAGATTATATCACAAGTCAACACGGTGACTTTATCTTGGATGCCAGGACAAAAACATAATCTGCCGAGGCCTTAAAGTTTGATTTGAATCTGCCGCGATGCGATTGAGTCCAGTTAGCCTACATACAAGCAGACTGTTGTTACCAACTATTGCCGGAAAAGATAAAATGATATTCTCAATATAAAGCCCACTTTCCTGCTGGCATCGATGCGGAAAAATTTCAAACTCCGTACAACAATTTTTAAAGAAGTTGGAGAGACGAAGAGGAAATATAGTCCGACTGTCATCTGCCATAAGAATTTCCTGATAAAAAGACTTCGCCAGACATTTGCTTCTTTCATAGACATGAGCAGCTCTAAAATGTTTCTAAAAATCATACAAGTAAGCCGAGAACTCTGTTTTTATATTGATAGCTACCTTAGACAATATTTATATGAATATGAACTTGAAATGCTTTATGATTCAGGAAACAATATTCTCCTTCTTGTCATCCAAAAGCTTAGAAAAAGCATTATTCATCCCCTCATGAATAGATGAATACAAAATTAAGTTAAATCTTGTACATTCACGGATGCTGGAAAATTTCCTTCCATGAACGGACAAAGTTAATCGATTCGATAGTAAACACATCAATTTGAAAGTAGATGCCATCGACTTTCTAAGTTCGAACACTCGCCGACAACATGTCTATTAAAATTTGTAACAACGTGTCAGCTTCCCACTCCAAACAGGTGTCAAATATAGCTCAAAGTGTCGCAAAAACATTGTCCTCTCCGATTAAGAAACATTCTCCCTCTATTCCAAACGTGACCGATTATCGTGAGTCCCATGACGCGGAAAACATGTAAAATAACTAACCCACTGCTCACACGTGCTAGATATGAATATCGTTTATCATGACACCCAAACAAAATCGTAAACCAAAAGCCCATTCAGAATCCAGGACAAAAACCGAATACTAAATCATCTCGATTCCGAGGGTATCCTGTTTCTTGAATGTCTCTCCATCGTCCAGCATCATTCCCGCCGTCACCTACATACTAGTATATCGGCCGCATACTCCAAGAACACTGCGTTGAAAATCTGATTTATTGCCACATCTGGACGATTGAAATCGTTGCGGCATGCAATCACGAACGCACCAGCGGTCCATAACTGTCATCGATGTTCGCGCAATCATTTATCCGGTCCGAAGCACACGCGTGAATCAGAAATGGTTAGCCTCATGCCCTTGCTCGGGATACTTTACATGAGTCTCGGCTTGCATAGTCAACTGCCATGTTAATGCGTTGCCACAGCAAAGATGTCATCTGATAGTTAAGTTGGTCGGGCGCCTGCCGCCATGCGAACGGAGTGCAACACTGAAAGTGCAAGTGTTACAAGTGGCGCCTGTGCAGCCATGGAAGCGTTTACAGAAATGACATCTTGATGTGCGCAGACGTTCATATTCGCCGGAGGAGAGCCTCAATTAACAACATAACGACAAGCTGAGTGTGGTAATTAAATGGCAAATTAATTATCGTGATTATGAACGCACATTCGAGCGCGAAAAGGAACGAAAAGTGTACTCGCATATGAGTCGATACACGAGTGCTATACTATGGATTGATATGGTATACTCAAATGCAGGCTCTTCTTGTTGTCTTTATGGCTTATTGACTACGTTTACAAGAAAAGAAAGGTAAGAAACAAGTTACAACTCGGTGACAATGAATATTTGTTGTTTGGTTTTTATTCTTAACAAATCAAATCTTTATTACCAATATAATTACAAACACAGTAATACAAAATATTTTTTTAAGAGTTCAATATTATACAATATTCATATTAAATTATTTATCTAACAAGGAAACTTAAAACATTGAAAATATTCAATATAACGTATTAATAAAACAAATTTGAAAAACATTGAGTAAAAGCAAAATAGTTGACGGGTTTTGCAGAGCGCTGTGAGCAAGGTAAGGGTTCTCAGTTAAAAAAATGGTTTAAAAAGTTAGGCTATGTATTTGAGAGTCAAAAAATTTGGTCATGGCTTCTTAGTCCACATATACAACGTGCGATACTATTATAAGCACAGTTGCTAAAATCTCACAACCCAACCAAATTATTTTAATGAGCTAGGTTTCGGCCAGTATCATCCTTGTTTTAATAGGTTTGACCTTGGGTGTGGCCGAAACTATTCGAAGACCCCCGTAAGCTATCTCGACACTGGTTTTTATGGGATAATTCAATGGTAGCATTCTCCTTAATGTAACCAAGGTCCTTTGCCGATTCCACAAACTTAATGGGCTCTGAGACAAACTACTGGTAAATATAAAAATATCGATTTGATTTCTGTAAATTACTTAACATTTCGATTCGGTTTGATCAATATCAACTTAGAAACATGTGTAAGCCCTATACGAATTAACTATTTTCAATAAGACACACTGGACAGCTCATCTGTATCTGAAAACCGTTAGCAAACATTTCTATTGAACAGTTTAAAGAGAATAGTGGTACTCCATTAATAAACATAAAGAAAAGTAATGGACCCAAGATCGAACTTTGCAGTGCGCCTGTGCTCAACGAAATGAATCGAAACAACAGCTTTAAATTGGCTACCTAGGTTTGAAAGCAATCAAATTGATGGAAAGACAAGAAAACTGAAACATATGTCTTAGCTTGTGACAAAAAAAATTATGGCTGACCGCGTCAAATGCTTTCGAAAAATCTTAAAGTGTGTGGAAAGTCACTTTGATTAATAAAAAAAAGATTATTATTTTTAAGAAATAAGCTTCTATGTTCTATGTGTTCGAAAAGTATGGGAGGATGACAATAGGTCTATACTTAGATTTATTTTTGGGAATACGTTTTATTTTGGCTTGCTTTCAGGCCAATATTTACGAAAATATATTATATAATACACATATATGTTTATCTACCAGAAGAAGCTTTATATATTATCTGGAGATTATTTTCCACCCTGTTGCCAATTTCAAAAAAACTCTTAAACGCTATCACTACTGCTTATAAAACAAGCATTGTAAGTGACAGTATTACTCATAGAGTAATATCCATCTTGTCACAGTCATCATTTAGCGTGGCGTTTGTTGTTAGTAGACATAAACAAATAAAGCCTAACACCATACAAAAATACAAAGTTTAACAAATATTGAAAAAAGAATGTATATTTTAATTACAAATGTTAATTATAAAATAAATACAAATAAAAACAAGAGTACTAAAAAAATACGTAGCATGCACATTAAAAACACAATATCACAGACTTCCCGACGTTTTTGTAATGAATCAAGGCCGATAAGTAGAAGACGGTCCTTATAAGATGGAAGACGCAGCGGATCAGTCCATGATAAATGCCGAAGTGCGAAACGAACAAATTTGCGTTGAACAGACTCGATACGGTCAATTTGTGTTAAGTAATACGGTGACCACACATTGGATGCATACTCAAGGTGTGGCCTTACAAATGTAGTGTACAGGGTACTCGTGATTAATGGACATGAAAATTCTTTACTCCACCGTTTGATGAAGCCGAGAAGGGTGTTGTTTTTGTTGACTATTTGCTCAATATGAATTGAGAAGTCAAGATTTGGAGCGAATTGTACACCTAAGTCCTTTGTCAGTTTTACTTTAGCCAGCGTAGAACTATTTATGGTGTACACAGAGGAGAGAGGATTAAGGCTTCTCGAAAAGGACATGCTAAAGCATTTAGATGTGATTAATGATAAGCAATTATTGAAGCACCATTTTACAACAGAATTAAGGTCGTCCTGTAAAGCGGATAGATTGTGGATACACTTACATATTTTTATATCGTCGGCATAAATTAGAACATTTGAGTTCTTGATCACACTAGCAACATCTTTAATGGCTAGAATGAATATAAGAGGACCAAGGTGGCTACCATGAGGCACACCTGAGGTAGCGTTTATTGTTTTAGAGGTCGATCCCCTAAGCAAAACTTGATACGTTCTCCCATCAAGATACGAGCATATCCACTCCACGAAAGATAAAGGGATTTCATTTTAAAAGTAATTATCTTATGGGAAAGCTTATCAAAGGCCTTACTGAAGTCAGTGTACTCGCAGTCGACTTGATTTCCTACTTCTAGGGTTTCATTTGTGAATGAAGTTAACTCTAACAAATTTGTAACTGTGGATTTGTTTTTAACAAAGCCATGCTGTTTATCAGTTAGGAAAGGTTTACAACTAAAATAAACGCTGTCGAAAATAATAGCCTCAAAAAGTTTCGGTAAGCAAGATAGCTTAGCTATGGGCCTGTAATTAGTAACATCTTCCCGGAAGCCCTGTTTGTGCATGGGGATATGAAACCATTTTTCCAAAATTTTGGAAAAACTTTTTGGCTAATAGAGGCTTGAAATAAAAAAGCCAAAGGAGCTGCAAGAGAGCTACAGCAATTCTTAAAGAATATTGGAGGTACCCCATCAGGTCCGCAGGTGGTGTCCATTCCAAGGCGAGCAAGATGGTATTCCACGTCACTAGGAGTTATTGATAGCTGACCCATTGAACTAGGGCAAAAGGTCTCTAAGTGAGCGAATTCTTTTGGGTCGGGTATAAAACTATCAGAATCATAGGCGGAACTGAAAAAAGAGGAAAAGAAATTACATACTAGTATATCATCTGGTTTTTTACTTGAGTTATTTAAGTATGAAAGAGTGGAAGGATAACCATCAAATTTTCTCTTGCAGTTGATAAATTTCCAAAACGATTTTGGGTCGTTTAGAAGAGATAATCGCATTCTTCCAATATAGTTGTAATAAAGACGACTTGAAAGTGACTGAAATTCCATATGAATGGAAAAGTAGTGATCATGGTCTTTAGAATTATTACTTGAAAGGTACTTTTTCCATGCCTTATTCCGTCTATTACGTAGACTTCGTAATTCATGATTGTACCATGGGGCAATGTTTGTTTAACGGGAACAGATGAAACGAAGCAGTCGAAGATGTTCACATAAAATTTACCAACCATTTGGTCAACAGTTCCTTTGAAGATACTGTTAAAGTTTATCGTAGAAACTAATTCGTTAAGAAGATTAAAATCAGTATTTTTAAAATCAAACTCTAGATCTTTGTATTCCACGTCATTCTCAAGCCCATTGTCAAAAGATAAAATGATTTGAAGAGGAGGATGAAATGTATCAATTTTTGTCATAGGCAGGGTACTGCGTTCGACAATGCAGTTACTTGCATTAGTGAAAAAGACAAGGTCAAGTAATCTGCCCATGCAGTTTTTTATACAGCTCATTTGCTGTAATCCATACGAGATTAGAGTGTCAAGAAAAATTGACGAATAACGAGATACACTACCAGCTGTAACAAAATAAAGTTCGTCGTCAGAAGGTATCCATTTTAAATGAGGTAAGTTAAAATCACCTAATAATAAAATTTCGTCAAGAGGATCGCAATTATCAGATACATTATTGATAGCAGCTGAGACTCCTTCATAAACATTGTTAGAGCTTGTGGGTGGAACATAGACATTAATAAGAAAAAGCATTTTAGATTTGAGTTTAATTTTAACACATATTACATCCAAGCTTTCAACAAAAGGAATCGGAAAGATAGAGCTTTCCAAAATATTTTGAACCCCAATGAGAAGACCACCCCCGACGGGGTCAGCAATGTTTGAGGATCTATCTTTTCGATATACTTCAAACTCTGATGAAAATAGTTCATTATTTAAAATGCTTGGATTGAGCCACGTTTCAGTTAATAATTAATGACGTCATGATCACAGTTATGGGACGATAGAAACATACTTCGAGACTTTGTACGTAATCCCCTTACATTTTGATTTGTTTTTCTGAGAGCGTCTCTTGGCTGGAATTTTTTTTGAGGGCTAGATGAAGTCGACCTTTTCCTTTTTGGTACAGAAACTTCCGTAAGTTGAGGGGCTAGAGAATTAGAAACGATTTCTTCTGTATTTACGGGGGGAACCGGGGTTGAAAAATCAGTGGAGGTTGATTCATCGATCATAACTGGGAACTTTGACAACGAAGAGAATTGGTTTTTGAGGTTGTCGCAACCTTTAAGCAACGAAGAAAGACTAGCCGAGATATTCAGAAAGTCACGTTCCATCGCAACTAATTTGAAAGATAAACTCGAAAGTGAAAGAAGTCGACAGTCTGAGCAGTAAAAATGCAACTCATTTGTTGAATTTACTTTGTCAAGTATAAAGTCAGTTAGGCCTACACATTTAGAATGGAATGTTTTCTTGCATGCTCCGAAGCATGACAATAAAGGGGCTGTGGCCTTACGCTCGTTACACGACTCAGCGTTGTAGTGCGACATATTTATCACAGAAATGTATGCTTGAAAGTGAAAAAAGAAAATAACAAAAATAGAGATATAACAAATGAAAGAAAGAGAAAATACAATTGCATGGCGAATAGCATGGAATTTCGGGAACTCATTTTACCTTTTAACAATTTAAGCTGTATTAGCTATATTAACATTACATATAATAAGTTACTACTTTTTATCAATTAGAAATAAAGTGCACAATATTATTTGTATTATAGTTCATGAGGCCTAAATATTCTTTCTGTTGGAAGGGAAATCTACTCCAAAGATTAAAGACTTAAGGTCCGTGAGCCGTATTTTGGAATTTGTTTATTTTCTCGTGCTTATATGGCTAGGTAAGTGACGTGTCAGGTCACTTCAGACGAGATAACTTTGTATATGTGTTTTTAGTTTCCCTCACTAAGCACCTAGAGTTTAGAAACTATTGTTCAAGTTTCCCATAGTAGAGTATGGGCAGTGATCAATACCGATAAAATTCACCCGTATCACTATACCCCAGTCCTAGACCTATAATCAAATGATAAGCTCATGAGGACTGAATTTTGTAGAACGCCATTGCTGAGCGATAAAACAGAACACGATTACTTTGGAAAAATATTCTGGACGGATAAGGCACAGTTCACCAGAGTCACAATTTTCATTTTCGACAAGTTACCTAGCTGTAATATTAAGGTTGGCATTTTTGTACAAACAGTAAGCGGACCATACTTTTTGCCAGATTTATTAGCAAACGTCCCTGTGGTCATAGCTGATGGGGCTCCAGCACACTTCAACCAGGCTGTAATAAATTGGGCGGATAATCACTTCAACGAGGGGAGTTCCTGGGATATCAGTTATCTTTCTAGAACATTACAACAACGAACACTGAAACATTTGTGCTTAGAGCCCCCTTGAAGACGGCTTCGCTTGCTTGCTTGTATTGTCATCTAGCTTAGGCTATTTGACTGCAGCTCTTATATTCTGCTTTAAGAAAAGAAATTGAAACAAAAGATGGCTCAAATGATTGTCTTGAAGAATACAAGATTAGACGAGAATAGTGATCCAGGCGACATGAATTCAATATAATTTTATTGATAAAGTCCACATAAACTTTGTAAAAATGAAAGCGTCGGTTTGATCCGATCTAAAAAAATTTATTGAATTATAACTTTGTGATTTCAAAAAGATTTATCGTAGTAGATTTCTTTTGGCAAAAACTGCAAACCATATTAATTGATAAATTTGCGGAGGTGTCCTGAGCTCAGGTTTTGTCTTAACAGTAACAGCAACAGCTCCACTATGACTATAAACTCTATTGCCTTCATAACAATTCTTCAATACAGTCTTAAATTATATTTAGCAGTTTCCAGTTTTGAATCACTACTCATTTAGGTAGTTCATTTTTATGGTTCCGAAACTTATTCGCATCATTCAAACTTGTTGTGCTTAAAACATTCTGAACATCCCTCAACTCCTCGGGTTACTCAACTTTCGCTGTCTGCGAAAAGATTTCTGCGTCTAAATAAGTTCCAGCATAGGGACAAACCCTATGAAGCTCGAATCCAGTATAAAGTTGGACAGTAAGTCTTTCTGTATATTAATTCTAAAAGAAAATCAGTGGGAATTCCAAATCAAATGACTTTCAAAATTATGGAGTCCTCTGATACTTAATTCAAGATCCAAAAATAATGTTGAGAACTATCGAACTATCGAAAGTAAATATCAAGTTGATGTTATTTATACTGACTTTGGCAAAGTCTTTACGGGTCGCCCAAGGCACACATATTGGGTCATTACTTTTTATTATTCTTATAAACGATATCGTTGAAGTTGAAGCTTTCTTAAAGAAATCTTGATCCAAGACTGTGTCTTGATACAAACCAATTTAAAGCGAATTTCTGAAGGGTACTACTACGTACTTACTACTCTCAATAATGTAAGTAAATTGTTGGTTCTTAGTTTTAAGTTTAATATCTGTTAGCTAGTAAGCTTGTAGGTTCAAAATAAAGTAATAATAATAATAAAAATTTCAGTGTTCAACGCGCTTATTTGAAAAAGGCATAAAATAAGGTGACCTCATAAGTCGTATTATGTCATATTAAACTTAATTTAAAAAGATGAAACATTGAGTGTTTTTATAAAAACCTTACAAGAAGCTGATAACATATTCACTTGATTACAATTTCCGCTATTTTGCCTTCCATCATTTTAATGAAGGAACAACAAATTCAAATGTCAAAATCCAAAGCAGCGAATAACGTTTTTCAAAAATCATTCATGAATAATCGTTATTTTACTGCGTTATGCATAAAACTGTGCGGAAAATTTTAAAGCAGTCAAACGCACATTCCGCAAAATTGACACGTCTGCAAAAGATGCTGGTATGAACTGAGACACACTTGCAGAAGAGGCGGACTCAATGTAGCCAAAATATGACTACATATAAATATCTGCCGCAACAAACACGCCGCAGTAATTTGAGTTAGCGTTGCATAATGAGCCAAGTGATTACTCACACAGTACGTTTCATTTTGCAGGTGTTATTTCCATTCGCAACAAAGTGGATGTTGCATGTTGTTAAAGGCTTACATGCTTACAAATCTTGGAGAGATACTTCGCATCGACAACCAGAAAAACTATTAGGAACACAAGAAAATTGGAGGCTACTTTCCTGTGCACAACATGCAAATGAAAAGGAATTTTCTACCAAAGTATACCTGCTTTTCAGTGTTAGTTATTAATTGAATAGGAGAAAACACTCGCACAAAGATATTGCTATGCATTTTGCGAATAGTTCAAAGCCTGCATTGTTTTAAGGTCGTCCAGTAGACACGCAACTTTCGTCCAGCAGACTGGCAATTCAAATTAACGCTATGGACCTCGGTCACATTTGTCCGCAGGCATGATTCAAAGAGAAAAAAAAATATAACAAGGCTGTTTATTCAGAACTATACTCGCAGAAAATGTACAAAATTTCAACAAAAGTATGCCTAGCCTTAAGCATTTCTGTAACTTTTTTTCGGGAAGGCATTCAAAGAAATTAAACTTTTAATTGATGCAATTGAATGCAAAGAAGATTGTGACCTAAAAAGACAAAAATTGCCATTCTTTTGTAGTCAATGACTGGTGCCATCGATATTGAGAAGTCAGAGAATTGAAATCGTGTTCGGAAACAATGAGTACCTTCTTCCTTCTTTTTCTTCTGAGTCGAATCGAGGCAAGACGAATCACAACCTTCCTACTGCAACCCTTCTGGTCTGCCTAAGAAAAACTAAGAAATTAAAGATCGTAAGAAACGATATTACTGGTGAGACATTGAACAAATTGGAAATAGATTACAACGTTCCTCTGTAGCTTGCCTCTCCTTTCCTACTCATTGATAAGTCATTGCCTACGAGCGTCTATTTAAGGGTATAAGTTTTTTAAAATTGTGTATTATATTTCGAACGTATGGATCATCAAACTCTTACAACACAGTGATATACTATTTAATTTGGACCAACAACTTTCGAATTTTTCCAAGCCAATATGGAAGCCGAAATCTCTTTCTAATCTGTCCAGCTGTTTAGATATGAAGACGATTTTTCTAACATTACTGACACCCTACATCATCATCATTGAAAGTCGTCAGAAAACATCTAAGTTAAATATTGTTGTTGTAACTTTAAGCGAAGTACAGTTTAGCATTATGATAGATATGACGCCAGTAATTCGTAATAATTTTGCTCACAACAGGGTTTTTTTTTTTATATCATAGAATTTTCAGCACGTTCACAATTAATTATTTGTCTTATGTATGTTTGCTGCTTCTGAAACATTCAAAACAATTTCGACAGTAAGAATAAGAAAGATAATTAAAACTCATTTATATAATTTATTAAATCAGTACATTTTAATTTATTTCTTTTTCTTTAAATTATAAAAAAATCATTCTGTATAAAAAAAAATATATCAATCGATAAAATTAAGTCAGCACTTACACTGATCAGAATTAAACTTTTAATTTAAGAAATACAAAAATAAAATCGTTATGAAAAATATTTAATAAGAGAACCCATAAATATTAAAAAATAAAAAATAAAATAAAATTGAAAAAATTTTTCCCACATGTTCTTGGACGATCCTTGGAATATTTTGATACAAAACTATTCCGCTTCTAAGAATCATCACAAAATTCCAATAATCCAAATAAAAAAAAATAAAACAAAACAAAAATGAAAGGAGGGAGTCCTTAAAATCTAAAAATTGGACACTACTTATTTACAGATAAGTAAAGCATCATTACGCTTAAGTAATACAGGATAATTGCTTTCTTAGTGCGTCTTAATAATAAACTAAAGTTTAGTTGAGTCAATGCCCGATTTTAACAAATTTGTAAATATTATAAATATTTTTTTTTTTGTTTTTAAATAGTCTTACAAAATAATAATTAAATTTCATTCTACATTCATAGGATACATTTAAATATTGCTTTGTGTTAGTTTTCAAAGTTTTAGATTTTACAATTCATTGTGTTGAGGTATCTAAAACTTTAGTTGACAACTTTACGTGTGTCATGGGGGGTTTTATTAAAATCGGGCAAAGAAGGCAAACACATCGCATTGCACATAGAGAAATAAATTTATAAAAAAAAAAAATAATAATAAATAGATAATTTTTTTTTCGTTTAATAAATTAAACTTAATTAATTTTTGTTTTGAAATAAATAGAATTTTTTTGTAGAAAATTTTATTAAAGTCTTGAGTTACTTTAAATTATGTCCTTAACTAAAAGCCGGCGATGTTCCACTTTCATTCGGTCTAGTTGTCCACCTGTAAAGGTTTCCAGGGATGTGGGAATGATGACTTAAAACTGCTGGCCATACCGTCCAGACATGCCACTCTCGTAGAGTTTGCCTAGCGTATCACTTGGACTGGCACACGGTTGACCATAGACCATATTGGGGGCGAAATTTGGTGGTGTGGCTGCTTGCTCCTGGGCATAGAGGTAGCTCTCCTTCTTGTTGCGCTTCTGAAGCTTCTTCCAAATGGCGATGACTGTCAGTTGAGCGAGCAGAAATAGAGCTGACGCAATGATTAGTCCTGTAATGAAAACAAAACAACGTAAGTCTTTTCGCTTAAAACGTGCTTAAAATACAAAAAAAAAAAAAAAAAAATGGAGAAAGTAAATCGCATGTGAGGTCGGAAAAGTAGAACGCCCTTGAACCATTAAGTTCTGTTTCCAACATGTGTCCATGAGCTACTGAGACAGAGAAAGTTGTTGGATCGTGTGAATGTTTTATTACCAAAAAAATGGAAACAAAAACATCGCAACGTCTATAGCCCCTCGGTCGAGTGTGCTCTTACACGTCGGTCGATTATAAATTTGATGGCAGCAAAGTATGCTGTGCCCTGGTCGCGGGCTAAGTGCTGAGGGCTCTGACGGAAGTGACATTTAAGTGCTGTTTAGACCTCGTTATGAAATGATTTAGTGATTGAAGTGATGGTGATTAGGTTCATGTGGAGACTCACGAAAGGTTTGTCGCGCCCAAGAAAAACATGATCTATTCCTTCCAACTACCTCGGATGAAAAGAAAATTAATTTGAAAGTTAACTAGGTTAGAGTCGGAGTGATAGGTTATGGTTTATTTTTATTAAGATTTCATCTGGCTCTGAATTGAAATGAGGTACGTTATGGATTTTTTATAACCTCATGGCGACATTCCTAATTGACAGCAAGTATCGAATACATAAGTGTTTTTACAACCTCTCATGGTTGACAGTAAGGCTGAAGACATTGAAACATATTATTGCGCAGCAGGATGATGAGGATGACCATTTTTTTATGTGCCATAAAAGTTGTGACCAATTTTCCCAGCAGAATCATAAAATAAAGTTAGCTTTATCTGAAAATACTTCCTAATCTCTGAATTTATGTGACAGTAACAAAAGTGTTATAGGGCTCTTATGTTTAGTAAATATTTTTAGACAAGTGTCAATTTTAAATGATATATAGTTTATGAGTATTCATCTAAGGAATTAAACAACGTACAAAATGAGGCTAGGTTAATGTCAAGCTGTTTAAGTCTTCCAAGTAATTTAAGACCAACTTTTTGATGCTCAAACCAAAAAGACTAAAGTTTCAATTTTCGATAAAGTCTACAGCATTAACATTTTTGACTTTAACTGTTTGTTCTGTCGTAAATATAGATATTAAAACCAACCCACAAACTTCCATTAGTTTTGTTGAAGAAAATAATTATGAACAAACCATAAAGGACAACATCTTTTATCATGGGACTTTCTTTTTTGATCTAATTCAAGATTTTTATCTCACATATAAATTAATATTAATTTTGAATTTTTTAATAAGCAAAAAAAAACAGCTCAATTTACCACTAACCAAACAAGCATTTTTATGTCACATAATTCTTTGTGACCTTCTTTTCTACATTGCATTTTAATGCCAATTGTTTGCCAAAATAGTGGTGACCAAAGTAGGGATAGCATTGGGAGCTTTACTCATTTGTTAAGTTCAGATTCGCCAACCATCGAGAACGTGAGGGCAAATAAGAAAAGCAATATTTTAAAGCCTCCCGCGTATAATTGGTATTCTGATGGATATCTCTCCTTCACCGATCGCTATGACCATCAGGCTAAGCTACGCCGCTGGTGACTTATGTAGAAAAAGCCAAGACGCCTTTTGTCGTAATTTATGTTTATAATGCATATGAAGCTGGAAGTGTCATTTAAATCAATTTAATTTGAAGTCGCATTGTTTGAAGAACCAATGAAACCTGAATACCTAGAAGTGAGCGTCCTACAAGAACTGCTGAAAAAGAAACCACGATGATCAAACGAGATTTTAAGAAACCTTTTTGTCAAAAAAAAATTAACACTTCTTTATGCAAGAGTATATAAATGCTTGACGTTGATACATTGCGGGCAAATCGAGTCACATTTAATGCCTTTGAGAACTCTTGAGGCGGCAGGTCTCAGCAAAGCTCTTTGCCCCCATGTTTTTTTTTTTTGGTGGGCATAATTTTTGTCACTCGAACGAATGGCTATTAAAACATTCTCGTAACACGTATGCTTCAAGATTAATTTTTAACGATCCACGATCCATTTTTACCCTTACAAATGATGTAGTTTCCTGGCACTGAATTTACAGAGACCCCACCAATCTCATAGAATCTAACGAACGAACGTTCAGAACATTGAAAGTCCTTGGCAAATTTTATTTTCAAGATTTGAGCCCTGCACCCAACGCTCAACAGTCCGCTTGAGCTACAAGAATAAACTGCGTACACTTGCAAAATTTTCCAAACATTCTACACCTCGCCGGCCCGAACTATCCTTAGTTCTATTAAATCGAATATAAAAATTTTCTTCCAGTTATGGATGTCAAAATTCTACAGCTAGTAATCTTGGAAATGACTTTATTTTATCCCGCTTATATAAGAACCTTTCCTTTCGACAAGTTTTGAAACTAAAGTCGATAAAAACGGGCAAGCGAATGCGTTGGTTTTCTTTATGAGGGAAGCTTGTTCTCAATCGACATACTTTCGGATTTAAGTTATTTCGGATATTTCAGCAGAGCTGCCAATTGCACATTGCCTCCAGTTTTTTTTTTTTAATAGTAGGTCATTCTTATGTTCGTACTCCAATCAATCGGCAAACTGTAAACCAAAAAAAAAACAACACATTGTACTGCATTTCCGGAATTTGAACGGAATTCAGAACCACCCACTTCTTTGGTTCCACTAAGAATCACTTATCGCCTTGAAAATCTTTCGAATCTTTCCAGTTCCTTAGCTAATAGCAAACGAATCCCTTGTGATCCACCGCAATTCATATTTCAGGGAACACAAAAGAAAAATGCAAATTGATTCATTACGAGCGTTCGTAATTTCAATTCGTTCCACACAGTTAACCTCATCGGCTGTGGCCCAATCAACCAAACCTTCGGAACCAGTTCTGTCCACCACAATCGAATTACCCAGAAGTCATGAACTCAAACCGCAAATCACACCCGACTGACCGATCGACCCACTCTACCCAAAATAAAAAAAAACCAAGACTCACCATATCCATTGAGGCAACCGAACACCTCGTCACCGGCGACAGCAGCATAGATCTTCTCCTTGGCGTCGGCATCTCCGAATGTTGTGTCCTCTTGATTGAAACCAAATTTGTCCGTAATTTGAATTGATTGCACCAACAGGATGTTATCATCGGCAGGCTTATGGCTGACATCACGTTTCGTTCGTCGCTGAGTGAATTCTGGAAACACAAGTTAGAAACAAAAAGAACAAATGCACACACACATACACACGCAGGCACACAAAGAAATAATAA
This sequence comes from Orthonevra nobilis, assembly GCA_963555765.1. NCBI lineage: Eukaryota > Metazoa > Arthropoda > Insecta > Diptera > Syrphidae > Orthonevra > Orthonevra nobilis. The sequence continues at coordinate 12,899,990 of OY743225.1, forward strand.
TAATAACATCAAATCAAGTACCACCGCAATCCGAGGCAGATCTGAAGAGTTGAACTTACCTGTGGCATTAACGGACCTCCTCTTGCGTCCGAACGATACCAGCGATTTCAATTCACCACTTGCAATGTCCTCATTATCGCAAATAACCGGCTCACACCTTGGAATACATGGGGTAACCAGGGCACGGAATTGCACCACCTCTGATGAGGGGAACTTGAAGGCATCAAACTGTGATAGAAGAACCTTGCGATTGCCCGAGTGCTTTTGAATGGCGCCCATAATGTAGTGATCAGTTGGGCAGCCACTGGCATCAATTAGGGTAATCTCGGCATTGTCGGTCCCGTCCATGGCCACCAGTTCGCGTACGAAGATCTCATAGGGGCTGTTCTGTTCGACAATCTCGAAACGCAGCGCAAGAGGGTCACCAACTTCGGCAATCCTTTTCATATCGCTTCCATCGCGGGAGGTGATCTTCATGATGACATTTGGTGATTCAATGATGATCTCTTCGCTAAGTGAGGATTCAATTTCTCCCGTTACACCAAGATCAACATCATTCGAGACAGTCTTGTTGGTCAAATCGTATTGGCAAGAGACGGCGAGTCCTAGGTCCGATGAGGTGACAATCATGTCATGATGCTGAATTACGATATCGTTCATGTAACGGCCATAGGCACTTTGGCGGACATTGCACTCAAGATCGTTATAGCCCATGCGGAAGTCGAACTCAAGGGAGCTATTCACATTGATGGAGCATGACTTTGGTGAGCCCTTAGCGTAGACTTTGCCATCGAAGAGTTTTGAGGTACGGATTTTGGTGATCATCTCTCCGGCCCGGCATTCGATCGAGACGTTGTAACAAGATGAAAGCTCATAGGTTGCCGCCTCTGGGACATCTAGGTAGGGGTCAAGGACATCTGTGAGAGTGGCACGGCTGTGATGACTCAATCGGCAAACCATGTCTCCGGTATCATTAAAGTCATACGAGTGACATCTGCGAAGATGGATTTAAAAACTAATTTAAAGGAAGCATTTTCAGATGACAAACCTATAAGGAGAGTTCAAGCATAGATCACGGCATTCCTCGATGCTATTGATGTCTTGGTACACGGAATCGACAGTCTTTAAGATCTTTCCAGAAATTCTCTTGAATTCACATAGTTTGCTAGGTTCCTCGGCACAGTTGTTCTCCAAGTAATCAGATCCTTCATAAGGTTCGAAGTGAGATGATCCCGACAAAGTAATACGATCCATTTCAGACAACTCACAAAGTCCCGAATGATGATAATAATTGGCAGACCTATAAAAGTGCACGAAACCTCATTAGTCTCATCCAAATCGCCGCCTCATGCGCGTCACACTAACCTGCAAGTGAATTCATTTTCACCAAGACACAGTTCGAGGCAGTCTCGTCGTGAGTAAACCGTATGGCTAGACTTGATATGATCGACCAAACGATGACTCTGCACCCTGTCAATGCACCAAGCCTTGGAGCATGGACGCACACCCAGACAGGATTTTTGTGCGTAAATCGTAAACACAGGGAATTGGGAGCGCGACAGTGAACCTGAAAACGAGTTTTGAGCAATTCGCAGCCTTGAGACATTACACACTCGCACTTACCTGGTAGTTTATCAGCATTGGACTTGAATAGAACGCATAGTCCGGTCTCGTAGTTGACAGCGCTGCATGACTCATTGATTTGGCACGCTTCAAGGCAATCCGTGAGCATCAGGGTTCCCGGCATCGTATCAAGGAGTTTCGATGGAGCCGATAGTACATACCTAGAATTGAGACACATGTAAATGAAACTGAAACGCAGTTCTTAGGACTCCGAGCTTGGCATGAATTTCAAATTACAAGCCGCAAAGTCTGTTTATCGCGTGCGTAAGTGAAAGTCATCAGAAGCTTAGACGCATCCGTGGATATGCTAATGTGAATGTGAACTTGTTTTCGGGAAAATTTATGTTAATGGAAACCGAAAGTAAATACGAGTAACTATCTGGTGGCTTCATTTGAGGCCTACTTAACAGAGCGAACGTCGGTTTGTGGTTTCACTTTTGATTACAGTTCACACTTTGGGCGGCAAAGAATCTCTTTCCGCATTTAATTGGTGATTAAGTCGTGCCGATGACGAGCTGTGGAAGACTCATAAAACCGTGTAACGTCTTAACTAATGAAAATGGGTATGGATGATCGTAAGAATGAACGCCCACCATTTCATTCAAGCCCTTTGCTTGAATTTTAATTATTCATAGGCTGATGTTTGGCCATTGTTTTTTTTCGATTTTGGGATAAAGGCCCAAATGGTGTTGTGTTATATTTTTGGAGTGACTATAAGGATGGTATCTATTTTATAAGAACGGCAAACATTTTGCTGTTGTTTTGGTCTTTTGCAAAGAGGGAAACTTTCTTGTTCATAATAAAATGGATTTCGGGTTTTGTTCCTCCTATTAATGGACTTAAGGTCAGTAGGCCGGGTTCGTCTGTTATTTTTTTGCTATGGCACTGCTGCTGATCTCACATTTTTAGTAGGCTTAATTAAGAGCTGATTTACTGAGAGTAAAAGAAGTTCCGGTAGCCATTAGGCGTACAGATCATTCATAGGCTTCATATTTAAAGGGCTATGAGAGAAGGTGAATATAAGTGTTATCCTAGAACACCAACCAGATTTGTTAAAGGACTCTAGACTGAACAATAAATAACAATGATTATAAATAAAAACAGATCTTATAAATTTTTCGTAATACGCGGGTTAGTAATACGCGGGTTGAAAAATAATTCAAACTTGCATTTGATAAAGCTAAGTAAAAGAAGGTTGTCTCCTTTTTTTTAAACATTTTAATGAGGCGGATACAAGTCGAGTTTTTAATTAAAGATTTGAGTGAGCTCTATACATATTTGGCAATGTTAAAGGAATTTGCCTTTCCATTCGTTCGAGAACATTTTTGGGTGGTCCTGTTTATGGCTACTCAAATGCATATTTTATTGTGCTTGCCGTAAAAAGATGTGATTGTTAAAGTAATGTTTAAACAATGCTTACAGTCAACAAGAAATTGATCTATTAAAGAGTTTAGACAATCGATGCTGCATTATTTTGTTTAAAAAATTTGGATCAAAACTCCTTACTCAAGGGACAGAATTCATGCTCTAAAAAGTGTCTAACAGCTGGGTGGCGGAGTTGGTAGAGCGCCTGCCTTTCAATTGATAGGTCCAAGGTTCGATTCCTAGAGAAGTCTAGTTTTCGAATCTGGTCCAGTCAGTCGGACTAATGGGTGGCTTTGTTGTAGTGGTTGTTCTATCGGTCTAATTCCTAATTCGTGTTTTCTTAATAGTGGTTTGTACAGATTGTGTGTACATGGTTCTGCTGTGAAGGCATAACACTTATAACGGAGTATTTAGCTTAAAATCTTTCAAACTTTCAAAGTTCATATATCAAACTAATGTCGAATAAAATTCTGCAAATTAGGTGAAAGCTTATAGGTCGATATCAAAATCCTCCGTCCCGTTTCGGGCTCCACACACGGAAGAGAGTTGAAACCAAATACACCTGAGTTTCTCAAACCACTACATTAATTTTCATTCTTGTCCAGTGCTCTGTGCTTCACGCATTATAAGAGTATTAATATGTCTTAATATCCTCTTGAAGAGCGAGCAGATAATAAAAAAAAAATCTCGCTAGCTCTTCTATATAAAACCGAATGGTTGATATTCAAGACAATAGAGAAGATTTATGGTACCCTTACAAGTAGAATTGTCCTTCCGATATACTGTCCTGCCCGCGAGGACGGCAAATAGAGAAAAAGATGGTGGATCCAGTTTGGAAGGTAAAAATCTGTCAAAACAATGAGACAGCTATGAAGACGTTGGTTGTGCGAGAACTGAAAATGACGAGGTATTGACTATCCTCGTGGATATAAAGTTCCAAATTTTTTCTTTATGAATGATTTTTTTTTTCGAGAACAATGGAAAAATCGATATCTTAAGTACGAATGTCGAGTGATTGTGTGTTGTGATACCTTGTTTCCGCAGTTAACTTTGACAAAGCTCCCATTAACTGTCTTGAATGACACTTGGTAACATTTACTTCATTTGTCAAATGCAAATGTTGCTGAACCACATTATAGCCCATGTCTCAACATATTCTTAAATAATTTATTCTTAAAATAATGTATGATAAAAACCTGCTTTTTTCTGGATTGTACAAAGGTTGAACATGAAAGCAATGAAAGGATGCTAAGATTAATGTTTAATAGTTTCTCTGCGTTCAGTCCAATTGCCAAGTTTGACTTTTTTCAAAGCGAATTCTATTATTATTTGTAAATCTTTATGTTATGCTGAATTTGTCTGGATAAAAATATTTCCTACATTTTGTGAAATTTTGAAGCGGTTGTGGCCCAATCGTTTTGAGTTTTTTCTACTCAATTTTCATTATTTTATTTTAAATTGGGGCATTGATTTTTGGGCTGAAATAGTAGAATTTAAACCAGCCAAAAGTTCCCCTCAGTATATGATTAAAGTTCATCAGGTATTTCCTCAAATCTATGAGGCCAAATTTGCAGCGGGGATCCTATAGAAGTTCTTTGTTCGAATTAGGGTTAACCGATATTCAAATGGCTGCCCGACATGAATTTTCAAAATACATCCGTAAAGCCAATAATAATTTCGATTTGATTGAAAATTTTTAGAATCAAAAATGCCATCTTGCAGCGACTGGTCTTTTCTAAAGTCGCCTCTGAAAAATGTTCAAACTAACTAAAATCTGAGTTTCGATCAATTTTATTGTGCAGCTGTCACTTTAACCACTGTCATTTCAATACCAATTTAGTAATAAAATCGTGCTCGCAAATGCGCTGTTTTGGTCACTTAACTAAAATTAAATTGAATGTTTTGCATATAAAAGACATTCTGACATATTTGAATTCACGCATTTCAAAAAAGTTTACTAAAGACAAAGGAAACAGAAGACGGGCAAATTTATCAACAAATCTTTGCTGACCATGATTCGAACCCAGATCAAATGACTTTGGTAAGGACAAAGTACATGGGCAATCAATTTTCTTTTTCACTCAGGCTTTTGCATGTGTAAACTTATCTCAATGAATCATTGTCTAAAATATCTAAGATTGCAAGGCAATCTATGATGTTAACATCAACCATTGAGCGTGTGCCAAAATGTAAAGGATCTGTTGACTCGGCTGCTCACATAAAGCATATTATTAAAAGGGCAAGAGCATTTAATGGCAGCTGAGTCAAAGCTGCATTCAAAAGGAGAAGTTCGCAAATGCAAGAAAAACTTTTCGTCAAAGAATCTATGATAGTTGAAATCGCAGCCAGAGGCCACTAAAAATTAACTCTTGACATCAATGACGGGCCGATGTGGTGAACTCAATAAATCGATAAATATTTTCTAAGCTTTTTGGGTTGATATTTTTTTTTTCACCTAAGAGTTGAACAGAGAGAGAGACTTTACTTGACTGTATCCGAAATTTGAATAGAAAATGCGTCTTTTATGCAAAAAATAAAAGAAAATAATTTGCAAAGTTCCTGTCAAAAGGAGGTGGAAAAGCATCAACCACATTAAAGCATCTAATAAAAATTTCAAAGAGTTGACTTATGCATGCCTAACTAACTAACTTACCCGGTGATAATTTCAAATCCTATCATATCCGGATCACATTCCTCCTCGATCATGCCCAATGGACTAAGTGTGGGTCGCTCAGTTTTTGACTCAGCCGATGGATCTGCGGCGAGTCCGGCCAAAGGTTTCGGCAATTCACCTTCAATTGGCGCCCCATTCAATGCTACCACCGACAATGGTTGAAATGATTCCTCGGCAATATTATCGGTAACTGGAACTGGAGCAGGTACAACAACTGGAGCTGGCGAAGGTGTCACATTAGTCCGGGGAAACGTCTTAGCCGGCTTCACAGGACGGCGATTTCTCTTTGCCTCCGTCGCTGAACTCACAATCAGCACCAACAACAGCACTACAACTTGCTTATGCTGAAACATCATTAAATCTGCAATGATAATAAGAAGAAGAAAATCCATGTTACAACATTTTTTCAGTTTTTTGTGACACATGTAATTCAATTAAAAAGATTGCATAATTAATTAATCATCCTCTAAGTAGTATGAGACAATCAGAGCGGGATCATCAATCCTATTCCCATCATCCGAGACGACAACGACGTGATAGATATGCTTAATTGCGCCGCGGAAAATTGCTAATCAGCGAAAGATGAATGGAACAGTAGCTCAGATGTAGTGTCTGCCAGCCAAGCACGAGAGCAAAAAGAAAATTTAATTAAAAGGCGGTTCTTTATCATGTCTGCGCCGCCACAAGTAAACCGCGCCTGTTTTATTTTTTAATTTTTTACTCTTCTTTGACACATCTCTCCTTTCGTAGACTTTTGCATACAAAACTAATTAATTAGGAAAAGTTATAAAAAAAGAACCAAATCTGCACGAAGCATAATTTTGTAGTCCACAAACCAAACGGTCTGTAAAATTGTGATGATGGCCAGAACACAAAGTTGCGGTCTCGAGATTCTTGTCTAAGTGGAATTTTTTTACGCCAAATGATTTCAAAATTGACCATGAAATCGGAACTCGGTCAAGTGGACCTAAGAGCGAGCACTTAGCTTGATCAAGATTTGGGCCAATTTAACCGGGTTGCATCGCTTGTCTGCCTTTGGCATAGCCATATTTTTTTCGGTTTTTATTTGTGTGTAGTCGTATTTGATTAAATTCATCGCTTCCGCGTGTCATACTTGTTACAATTTATTAGACTTAGCTAAGTCTACCATCTAACACTTGAACGGTAACTAATTAGTTCATCACACTACCACGAGATCTTGTTGGTTGGTATATGTACCCAGTCAAGTGGAGGAAAGAACGTGGTGTTGTCTTAAATAGTGGCCTGTAGCGCCATTGGCTTCAATATGGCTATGGTGTATCGCGTGAGTTGAAGAACACTTACTCCGAGATCGCGATCAATTGTGCAGCTATCAAAATAGATATGAGATGATCTTCTTAATCATTCTGAGCATGTGATTGTCGTATGACCAATTATGGGCATTGACAATCCCCTCGAGCGGACGACAATTTTTTCTAGAATTCGTCACCGTTTGGGCAACAAGGTAAATTTCTTATAGGTCGACTATACTAGTAATGAAATACAAATATTACAGCAAAAAACTAGACTGGGTACGTGTACCGATTTCAGTGGGTTTAAACAAAGCGCTTGGATCTTACTTGACTTGATTTTTTTACATTTTTAAACGAAGATAAATCTTTACTTTTAAGATGAGAATGTTAATATAGGAACTAAGAACTTTATGTTGCAATAGTTGTTTTTTTTCTAAACAAACAAGCTTGTCTGGCAGTCTTTTTTATACATTAAGTATTTTGTATTAAATGCATCTATAGTTTTTTTCTTTGATATTCTTTTAAAATACAAAAAAAAACTCAATTGCATTTTTAATGCTAAAATTATTTTTTTTTAATCCCTTTAATACGGAAATGGCGATTAGACTTCTGCAAGTTGCGCCCTGAAGAGATGTTCATGAATGCTGTGTTCTGGGATTGCAGTCTGAGACCTCCCAGTCTTTAGGTTAATTTTTCTTAATTATATGAAAAAATATTCAATATGTATTCCTCATTCATTTTAAAGCCAATGTACTTTTACTTAAGTCAAAAAAAATTAATTATTTTGTCGACTCCTTGAATTCTTTGAAGTGTTTTGAAACATAATTTATTGTATACTGTAATCATATAACGCCAACTATTATATATATAAATAAATACGAACAAAGTTGAATCGTCTTATATCTACTGACGTCGGCAACTATTTTCAATCAACTCTTCCTACCGCGAATTAATTAAAGATGATTTCATATTCTATTTGTTTTTGTTAAAAGTTTTTTGTTATATTTATAAATCTTGAACCACATGCTATAACCTGCGTCCTCAAGGAAGAGATAAAGAGTTTACAACAGCGCTAATCGAATAGACATAATAAGTTTGCCTCGCAGTTTTGAATTCAACACATTCACTAGTAAAATTAAATTCGGTTAATTTGTTATTAATATTTTGCCTTCGGATACTTAATCACAATGTACATTCACTAAGTCAATATAATTTTAGGTTCTTGTTTGTCCTTGCAACGATTTTTAAATAGTTCCCTTAACCTAAACCTTGGAAGTATTTTTAGAAGAATTTATCCTTGTCCGGAATCAAGGTCCCGCTTTGCAGTACTCCTTTTTAGAATCTATGTATAAATATTTTATCCTTACGCAATAATTTTGTTGTTGTCAAAAAAAAATGTAAGGATTGTGTTTTCAATTTAAATTTAATGGAAAGATTGTTTCATATTTCTGATATTTAAGGCTTATTCCTAAAAATAATTGTAGTAATTTTCACTATTTAATGATAAAATGTTGTGTCAAGGTCTATTGTGACGACTTTTAATTGTAACTTCGGTTAGTTTGCTGCACAAAAAAAAATTAAGGTTTCAGTCACTTGACAGTGCACCCAATTTTTTTTCAAACACTTGAATTCACTTGAAACAGTATGTCAAAAGTCTACTGATATGGACCAAAAGATTTTCTTGTACTTTACATTAGAAGCTGCAACTGTTGCATAGGTTCTTTAATGACGTTTTTGAAATCGATTTTAAAAAAGAATATTAAACAAGCTGAATATTTGATGCTTTGAAACTTCGCAGCTACGATTCTTGATAGCAACATGATGACTTATATCATTCAAATACATTATTAGGCAAAATTGTAGAATTAAAGAAAACGGAGTGAAGCTCATAATGAACCTTATAAGTGATCACCATACATAGTAAGCCTATAGATGCCTTACCGTATTGATGCTTTAATTTTCCTTGGAATCTTTTTCCTTCTTTGAGATCTTCATAGTTAAAAAACGCAGCATTACGAAAAAGAAAGCTTTGGTTTTTATAAGAATAAGATTAATTCATGCAATTTTTTTTTTTCAAATTTCGCAAATAGTGTCAACTTTTTTGGATTTTTTAAATCACACGCTACAGCAAAAATTTGTCAACAACGCTTGTAAAGCTATGACTAGACTTCTGAAGATTTCAGCAAAAAAATACCTCAAAGATGAAACAAATGCCCCTATTTAACCGGAGTACCATCCTTTCGAAAAACGAAGTCTCCAAAGACTGAATGAGAGCGACTAGAAGCGAGTTCTTGATGACATACTTATAACATCCAATTTTTTTCTGAAGTCACACTATATTGAGTAAGTGTTTCATAAGGATATATATTTCAGAAAACACCAAGCAAAAATTACATTTGACAAACAATGTTGTGCCGTTTTGACGAATGGTTTCCTGTTTTGATTTTAAACAATGCTTGTCACTATACTCCGCAATTGCCTTACAAGAACCATCATACTCCTCTGAACTAGAACACAATGAACGTAACCTGGTCATAGTTCAAAACGCAAAAACATGAGTCCTTATACATTGATATTCATGAATTGCAAAGTTCTTAATAAAAGTTTAAATTTAAAGGTGAAGCACAGTGAAGCTCCCACAGCATCATTGTTTTCTAAATTAAATAAAAAAAAAAAACAAGAACTTCCTGATGGGAAGTTAAAAAATTTCGCATTTATTTGAGTAATCAAAGCTAATTGCTGATAATTGTGTTTTATTCATTACCACAGAGTACGTTAAAAAAAAACACATTAAATAAGGAACCGAAATTAACATTCTCCTCTATGTGACCTACTTCGACGAATGACTGTCCATTGAGGAAATGCGTAAGCAAGAAGCAGACCATCATCGCAGATTATTCCATCAGTCCTAACAGCCTTAAGCACTTACGTTAAATGTAAATATTTCCGGCGGTCTGCCTTTGCACTGGACCATGTCCACTTCGCTCCTATTAATCAACCTTCATGCATGCATCACAACATACTCAAAAAAAATGCCTCAATTTCGAAATTGTAAAAATCACAGCCAAGATCAAAATTACAATTACAATGACCGCAAAGAAAATTTCTTCATTTCATGCTAACACTTGATAATTTTTTTTTTTTGTCTTTTGTGTGAAATAACTGTAAGAGAAAAAGACCCTTTGTTCCATGAGATACCACCACTCCGTCTTCATCGACAGGCCAATGACCACAACAAAGCGCCACAAACGCCACACTTCGCTATGACATAATTACGTTATATAAAAATTTTCAATCTAATTAGTTGGCGGCGGCGGACCGACTAAAGAACCGGAAAATTACAAACAAAGCATACCGAAAGAACAACAGGTACCCATAATTTTGTGCCTTGGCTGAGTGATGTAATTTCCCGCCACCAAGTAAAGATGAACTGCATACGGAAGCTGCTGAAAATGTCAGAGAAACGTGGCTTCAACTTCTTTTCCTGCGTTCTTTCCATTTGGTTGGAGTTGAGCAAGCTAATCAATCTTATACGTGAGGCAATCCTGCTGGTGGATTGTGCCGTATTTCAAGGACAACCAGCCACACAGTACCTGCCAAGGCTTCTAGTTGAGTTCGCCTGAATCCAGTGAATTAAAAATGAATGATGAAGCATTAGAACCCGTTTAAATTCATTCAATTACAAAAAATAAAACACAAATGCAGAGATTCTAATGCGGTGCGCCACAATTATTCGCTGAACTAGTCGTACTGCGCCGCCGCCGCGCCACCTCAAAGAACACGCTAATCTAAATCGTTTGCATTTTAACAGTGGGCAGCCTCCAGCTTTAGCTGTAAATGGCTGCATTTCTGTAAAGATGAATGGTGGGTAGAGGATAAAATAGCTCTCCTGGTACTCGATCAATTATTCAAAGCCAGGAACTGTGTCTGATAACAACGGATATACGTCCAATGATATTATTCTTAATTCGAAAAATTTTAATTGCCATCATGGGATGCCGGCTGCTGTCAAGTGAATAGAAAATGCCTTTTGAGGCAATCTTGCTTAAGGACATTATGGCCCCCTGAATTGTGTCTTATCGTAGCGGTTGGCGGATGTATTCCTTGCCACTGTTTTATGATTTGCATACGTTGATTAATGCATTAATAAATGTGTTGCAAATTGGTGGCCACGTTCGATAGGCAAATGGATGTGGACGTGTTGATTGTGAATGCGGCCGAAGGACATGTGTAACGTAAGGCAGAAAACCTGTTGGCGTCAACTTGAAAGATTTGCAAATGTTATATTAACTTGGAATGATGCTGTCATGCGATGGCTTTTTAATTATGGAAAAGCCGGAAGAAAGCGCCTGTTATTGTTTTTTATATTTGATAGAACATAAAGTAGACTAAAATAATGCAAAAGTTTTTGGGAAGAACTTTTATCCATGTTCCTCCCTCAGTTCTGAAATGTTAACTGGAAGATTAACTTCATCAAATCCGCATTTTAAAAATCAAAAGAACCTTCAGTCGTACTGTTAATACATTATTTATACTTCATTTATCAACACAATCTTTTGCTTAAGGTATATTAATAAAACACTCGTTATGATCTCCTCGTCGGGGCGAATGAATTCTTGCTACGGCAATAAGTCCATGCGATAATTTACAAATAATATCCTTAAATTTGCCGCAAAACACAATTTCTCATATTCTAAATTGAAACTCAGCTAAGCCCAGGGGATCTCCAATTAACTATTTCCAAACCCTCACTTAATGCTCCTCTTAAAACATATACTCGTACCCAAGCTCCTCAGAGGCTGCAATATCTTAGCGATGATTGTTTTCATCACAAGTGGGTTCAGTGGCTTCGCCAATCATTGCAGGAAGTCTAACTTGAATATTCAATAAATTAGAGCTACCCGAAGCGGTAAAGTCCTCGAACCAGTTTTGATAGCCGCGAATGTAACTCAAAATCAACCGACAGCACGCAAAGAGTAATCAACAAAAATCGTTTTATCCTTTCATGGCAAACAAGCGCGTTGCATGCAAGACTTGTGCACGTGCGAGAGCTCTTGAATTATATAAAAAAAAATTAATACTGGCTTGGGAGAATACGTTGACTAAACCAACACCTTTCCTTTCCACAACCTTATTTTTGAAATGGTAGACCGACCAACAGACAGACTAATAAATGCACAGATTGCTTTCAAGTTTCTTCTACATTTTCTGTTTATTTTTTTATCTGCCAACATTGTCGCAAGTTCTAATAACCTATTTAGCGAACGCTAATCTAAGTGGCAACAGTCATCTGAAGGCTCCATTGATATGGCAAGCAAGTTACCTTGCCTGTCTAACTGCGTTCGGTGCGACGGTGCAATGATTTGCGAGTATGCCCCTCTTCAGCTCCACATTGGACATAATTTATTGAAATGCACTCGCTTTGGAAGACTCGAGTACGAGTATAAGTGCCACAAATGGATCCCATGCTGAGTGGAGTCAGTGTCAGTGTCGTAGGAAGAAGGTCATACCGTCTGATGTGGTTGCCATGGGAAGATGAAGCAGACTTTTACTACAATCTGAATGCATCTTATGAACTACTTAAATATTGTGGGATTCGTGCTGGATACCCCATGGATTTGGTTGACATGAGTATTGCATATTTAATGATGAGGCTCTTTTATCTCACTTTTATCTGCTGTTGCAAATACACTTTTACTTATGTATAGATAAATTGATGTCGGTCGACTAGCGACAAAGAAACACGAGGCTTCTAAGTGTCTCTTTTTGAAAAGAAAGGAAAGAATATATCAATTCGGACATGTCAACTTTTGCTTTTTGACTAAATTAATTGTTGACACATAAGATTGGTAAAATATTTTATCGAACTTTCCATTTCCATAAATCGTTAAAAAAGAATCCAGAGTATTTTATCGCTGGAATTTGTTTACATACAAATCTGAAGTGAACGTCCACTACCCCACTGACAGTCGAAAGCTATCATGCAATCAAGAACAGATGTCCATCAAATTTAATCTTTTCTGGTTAATATCCACTCAATCACTACTGAGGTAGCAGTTAAACAAATTAATGAAAATGTCTGTATCGATGTTAAAACAAGTCATTTGCAATCGGGAAACAAATTTAAATAAGTCTCAGATAAATAAATTAAAAAGTCTTTAAACGAAAAGAATTTTTTTTTAACAAAACTGGAATTTAAGTATTAATATACCAACTGTTGGAGCAAGTTTTCACTGACATAGATAGAAAATGCAAGAAAAGTTCTTGCATCAACTCTTTTGTTTTACAAGGTTATGATGATTCTACATCAGACTGAATGTCTTCTTTCTTTGGTCTGTTTATCTGTGACCTATGTAACCGGTATTTAACATTGAACTAACTATCGTGGCCGGGCAAAGGAATGGTGTGTTAAGCGATCGTCGCGATTTACTTAAAATCGTCAACGGAAAATCGATATTTAATTTTTTTATAACCTTTTTTTGCTTGGAGGCAACGAAAATCAATTAGACTCTGAGCAACGAAGCGGGTTCATATTGTAAGGTGATAATCCATAGAAAAACAGTTTAAAACAAAATTGAATAAGGGCAATGCTAGATTTGAATTGTAAGTCTGCATGCGTTTAACATGTTGAAAGAACTTAAAAGAATTTAAGCTGTGCAAATAAAAGTTTAATGCTTCCCATGTATGCGTTATATATCTTGTTGTAAGCAGATTGTTGTTGAACAATAAGATTCTGAGAGCATTTGCACTAAAAAGTAGACTGTTTTGAACTCGTTGAAGGTGAGAGATATTATTTTCCAGATCTGTTCTGCTGAAAAAGTGAGATCAGAAATAAAGGTCAAATTAGGCCAATGGATAACCTATTGGCGAGAAATATATGGAAGCGGCAGTGACTTGTGACACAGTATTACTTAACCAAGATACTGTCCATAAATCTCTCACATCTCAACTTTATTTGGTTCACAAGATTATACTTTAAGCAGTTCTTCTCTTTTTCCGCCTTGCTTGGAGTAATTGTGCCTACATTGTTACTTTAGTAATTTTCAAATATCTCAAAAAAATAATTAAATCTATACAGAAGTTCCACTCTTGATCTTCAATGGAAACGAAATCGCAAAAAAAAGATACAAAGCTGCGGTACCGCCTCCAAAAATTTAAATTATTTGCCGGCTTACAAGAAGCTTTTTTCTTAACAGGGGTCAGGCTTCCTAGCTTGTGAGTTTTCCTATCTTTGTTACAAAGGCTTATATAAATACTTAAAGAATGAAGGCTCAAGCAACTCTCAGAAGCAAGTAGAAAATTTCACACTTACTTCTATTTCATTCCTTTTCAAAGCTTCAAATTAACCACGATAAGATATCGAAAAGATTGAACAAAGTGTTTGATTTCAATATATTTCAACACCCCTTAGCTGTCACAATTCCAAAAAATCTCCTCGAAAGACCCATTTCAACAAACATTTTCAACTCCCAATCCCAGATTCGGATCTCCCACTCGAACAATTATTCATTCCATAGCTCACACATCAGGCTACAGATACATTTTTCTATAATAATGCAATCTTTCCAACAATTAGCTCCTAATTTCTTCGATAAGCTTAACCAAAAAAAAATGAGAAAAAAATGTGTACACGAGTACATCGAATGTGGAAACCAAAGATCGTGTTACGTTCAAATTGGGGCAAGTACTTTGGTGTGGATTCTTTAAATTACGGTACCGATATAATGGATATGGGTCACTATAGCTACGGTGCACCATAACTTCTTATTTCGTTTTTTCTACTCTAAATTAATAAGGTAAACTGTGAATTTTCTTCATTCTTATTTGTCCAACAATTTTATTGGTGCATCTAATGCAACAGTTGTTATTATGGTGCATTAATACCCATGTTGAGCTTAATAGGCTTACATTTATCCATCAGTACTCGTATCTCTGATCTGATCCCCTTGATCTTTAAATTAAACAAAAACGAAACAAAAATATTTATGATAATGATGGTTTTCAGTTCTTTACTTGCCTCCTCCACAGTGCATGAATGTAGTGCAACCGCAAAAGCGATTAAGTATTTCAAGCCGCACCAAAACATTGTAGTTAGCCTTCAATCACAATACGGCGGCCCTCGCATCAAGTGAGTAGTGTAGTGTAACCACCATCACCTTCTTGCAAATGCCCGCTCCCGCCATCATCACCCATGATCACGAAATTCTTGTTAGATTTTATTTTACGAGGACATTACCAACAAAATGCATGGAATATGTTGTCTTTTGCTGTTGAAATGTGATTTTTTTTTTTTTTTGTATAACAGTTCTGTAGATTTTTTTTTAGTCGTTACGAAAGAAGGTCTCTGGGTAATCCTGTCTAGAGCTAATTTCTGTGGTAAATGCTCGGTAATGGTATTTGGATTTGTTTGAAGCAGTATTCTCATCTTCTCTCTATTATTCGTATAATTTTTGCTGGAGTTTGGAGTTATGGATTTTGATGGGCGCCCATGAAAGATAATCCGTAAGTTAAATGTGGTTATTGTGGGCGAAGTTTGTTGAGCGCAAAGTACAAAAAACATCACAAGACCGTGGAATAATCGAGAATTGTAAATGATCATCATAGGATCATCAGAAGTTGATGTACTCTAATGTAATGGTGGTTAAGAAGTTAATAGAAATGTTTTTTGGAAATGAGTACCAATTTGCAATGGCTGTGGTAATTAACTGTTTTTGTGAATGCAATTATCATTTTGGCTGCATAATCTG
The DNA here is from genome assembly GCA_963555765.1 of Orthonevra nobilis. Classification (NCBI taxonomy): domain Eukaryota; kingdom Metazoa; phylum Arthropoda; class Insecta; order Diptera; family Syrphidae; genus Orthonevra; species Orthonevra nobilis. Next base: position 12,915,670 of record OY743225.1, read on the forward strand.
TGTGGTCTGCAACAAAACATTAAACCCTGTTCAAAAACGAAGCAATTGCATGTTGTTTAAATATGGCTTGTACTCCTTATAAGTAAGTGAATTTGGAGATAAAAAGTTAAAGAGAATTTAACAATTAATGATGAACGCCTTACTGATATGTCTTTCCAGCTGACAGGATTCGTCAGCAAGATGGTTCTTGAACATGACATAAGTAAATTATTCATTCAAATTCTCACTTCAAGTAGGGACTCTCTTGTCACACATTATTTTTTTTTTGCATTTTACTGTGCATAGGAATGCATTATCCATTGTCATCATAATTGATGCTTGCCAAATTTATCAAATTCTTCTACATATAATTTCGCTTATATATTTGTAAACGGACGAATTTGGAAATTAAAACTGGCAAATTCGGACGGAACCCTTTTCCTTCTTAACTCGACACTTTTCTACCCGAAATATACTTTCATTTGATTGATTTAAAATTCGAAAAATAAAGGATTCTGTCTTCTTCATCGAGCCCTTTTTACCAAGACTAAGATCTTCCAAGTATTGATGGTCTAATAAGTAGTAAGCTAACAATAAGATGAATGTTTTTAAAGCAAAAAAATATGGACAAATATCACGGGTCAATTATTTGAGCAAACGGGCTTGTTTTTGAAAATATTTAAAAATAAAGATAATTGTGAAAAAGACACCGAGAACTTCAAATAATATTAAAAAACAAAAAAGGAATTGAAGTGGCTTTGGATATATCGAGTTTAATTTTCTCAATCTTTGATTAAGTAAAAAAAAGAAACGGGCGATCACTTGAGTAACTTTATGCGAAAAAGATGTCTGCGGTTCATTAGCATTATAATTTTTTTTCCAATAAACTACAGCAATTTTTTTTTTGAAATACTGCAAAACTTAAAAAAAATTGCTAAGATTCAATCTTCCAAACATTTAAAAGATTTATATTTTATTTCCCGACTTTTACGCAATAAAACCTTCTATAGTTTTCAGTTCATAGGTAGCTATTGCTGAAGTGCGTTCGTTCGTTCGTTTTTGAATCGTTTTTACCTCTGAAAATGATACGAATAAGTTTCAAATAATATTTTTTTGGTATAAGTATCACATAGGAATGCTGTGATCAATGATAAAACACAAAATTGTACATCTTCATATTATTTTCTTAATTATCACCTGCGTATTTGGTGAACGATGCTCAAAGATGGCTGCAGTAAACCTTCTTTTAAAAATTTTAAGCTCTGGGCAACTCAATAGACTACCGCAGCTCGGTCACTGTATGAAATAGGCTGAGTCTGAGTGAGTTCTGTTTATGCTGCCTGAGGAATTAAATTGTGACAAATAAAAGAAAAGTTGTGCATCAACTTAGCCTATATTATACAAGTCAATAAATCACGTCACCTGACAAACAGACACGAAATACCTTCAACTTCCTTTTTAACGCAGTTTTAAAGCCTAATATGTAAATTCCAGTAGTTCGCTTGAGGCATGTGCCCATAATTTTTAGTTCATCTCAGAGCTCTTGCTTAGTACGTTTTCGTCGATTAGTTGATGGGAAATTTGAGGAAGTACTTGAAACAAGCAGAGACAAAAAAGTGTAAAAGGCCTTCGAGATAGTTCAAGTTGCAAATATCGGCTACCCACCCCAATTGCTAAGTCTTTGTTTAAGAATACTTGACTTGTCGCTGATTAATACTTTTGTAAGAAAAATAAATCAGTGGATATCAATTACTACACTAAGCTATGTAAAATGACAATAACCGCTAGACACGACCGTTCACGACAATTTTGTTTTTCAAATTTCAAAATGTAAATCTTACGAAATCGAAGATTTGGTGAAGACAATTAAAGAAGGATTTCCATATTAAATTATATGAGAAGTACGTTAAAATAACCATCTTATAAAATATGCCAAAAATGAATCCGACAAGTCAGAAATGGTGTTTTTGAACCGGCGGAAACTTTCAAGACAATAAGTTATATAAATCAAGCGGCTGGGGACTTTCATGTATTTTTAGAATTTAATATTATTGTAGAATATTATCGCAAAAGCCATAAGAATCTTATTACTACGCTCAAAAGTCCTTATTTCATTTGCTAGTAGTTCTGACTGATTCAAGTTACATTTGTATTGAATAATACTTTCTACTTTTGCGGTAAATTTCAGTGATTTTGCAGTTAATTTGATTAGTTTGGTTACTATTCAATCACACATCTAAGAGGGAATGCAAAAACAATTAAAATCATGGCTCTTCATCAACAGAAATATATTTCAAATACTACGTTTACTTCGATTGAGTCGATGAACTTCGGGCAGACGACAGTCCAATTATATCCTTAATCATGAATCCGTAGTGAACTCACAAACGATGCGCTTATAATGTATGTAAATGATACACGCTTAGCAGCATAACAAATATATTTAAAAAGCAATAAGCCGAAGAGTCACCGTGGTCCGGAAAAAATCATGATGACGCGGTTTCCATGTGATAAAACATAATCCTTTTTTCCGCTTTTTAAATCTTTTTCACCGCCACACATTTTGGTTTCAGTCAAAAAAAGGAGAACATTTCGTGCATCGGGATGAATACTTTACTATTTAAATCTTTAAATCTTAGTTATCGTCCAGTTTGTATGGATTTAAATCCCAACCATTGTAATCTTGTACCCGTAATAATAATACCCGTATCGGCTGTCTCAATTCATGGATAAAATCTGAATCAGTGTCACGGAGTTAACTAGTTTTCTCAAACAATACCATTATACTGAAACACATACAAACAAGTACAATCCGTAATAAAACAAATCCATTCGAAAGATACTACAAAACCAGCTCTTTTAATTAGTCTCAATGGTCACTTGTGAATAGAAAGTCCAGCGCACTTTCTCACATCTTAACGACAATCAAATAATTATGAAATAATCATCAGCAATCCAATAGACCCGGACTGGTGGCGCATAAAAATTTGCTCTGAAAAATGTTAACCCGGTGAGGACAATTGATTGTTGTTCCCCTCCAGAAGGAGCCACCACCTGCAGCAATAAACTCCGATGATATGCTTTTCCTTGAAACAAAGTTGCAATGCAAGTTGGAGGAGTCGTAAAATTTTGTTGCACACATTTTCAATTAGCAGAAGAACATTAGGAACTATCCGGAGACAATTAATGCGTTATCCTGGTTTCGTTTATCTTCTATTTGCCAAGTGGAGAGACAGATGCGTCTGTCCAACTTGCTTTCTATTGAATTCTTGTTAAATTATCCGCAGAAAGCGGTTTGTGCAACGCACAACGCGTGTATGCGGATGTTTAGCCGCTTAAATGTGACAGGTTTTTGAATGGCTTTTTTTATTGTTTCAAGAGATGTGCATACTTTCTTTAAGGGGGATCTGCTAAGAAATTAATTCATATCCTTAAGACCCCACCCAACCGTCGTTGATGTTAAATTAGACTATCGTTGCTCTGTTCCATTGGAATTGGAATAGTATCACTTGGTGAAATGTTCTACCATTCAAGGGTACAAGACCTCTTTAGAACGATTGAAAACACTTTAAAGCTCGTTTCAAGCACCGACGGCTTACTCTTGACATGGCATGGTGAATTGCTTACCAGTTTGGCACACGGGGCTGGCCAAAATATGTTGTGTTGCTTCTTTTTTTTTCAAAGTCGTTGCCGTCGATTTCACGGCATTGTGCTGGAATGGTGGTCCCGTCCGACACTTGCTGCTCTCAGTTTTATTTGTTTTGTTGTCTCTCATTGTGTGCGTACGTGTTTCAATGTTCGTTCAACATTTTGTGACGGGATTAGAATTAAATTGATGTGCGGCAGTTGAATGGAATTCAATGGTGTGTGGAGAAAGGTACCGGATTCTTATTACTGTCAACGTAATAGATACAATTTTTGTGTTTTGTTTGTTTGCAAATTCATTTGTGAATGAGAAGATGTTTTGCTTTATTTATTGGACAATTTGGCAATGCTTTCACATTGACAATTTGCTGACACCCAAATTAAATAGTGATTCATTGAAATTGTTTTATTTTTTATTTTTTGAAAAGACAAATAAAAAATGAACTCATTGGAATCACGTTTGAGTGTTTTGCAGATTAGAGGCCTTATGAGTACACACAAGGCACACGATACTGCGAACTGTTGGTGCCTATGAGTAAATAGGTTCGCACTTGAAAATCTGTTTTCTCTCGAGAGTCTTGAACTTGAAAACGATATTTCACGATTGCTGATTTTCAAGATGATTGTGCTACTTTTCGTGGATATTTTTCTATTAGCTTCCCTTTGGGTTAATCTCTTCAAAGACGACCGCTTTGTTGATTTTGCAGCTCATTCTTTTCAAATAAAGATGTCGCCGATTTGTAAGCTGCTCTATTTGCACGTGATATATTAATCAAGTAAAGAATAAACAGCGAATTTCAAAGATGAGCAAGTTAATGAATGCCATTGGCCCCTCAATGGAAAAGAGAAGTGCTATGGTACTTTTGTACCCTGCTACCAGCATATTTACACAGACCTTTAAAAGCAACTTAGTTCCGCGAATCCTACTCTAATTCAAGGAATATTTCTTTTGATTTGAACCTTTGTAAAACCCCTAGAGGTGAGATTTCGTTGTTTGTTTTGATCCAATTTTCGGATGGTCAAGCGATGATATTTGAAAACACGATTCTGTGCATTTGCATACTTTTGTTTAATTATTTTTAGTAAATCTTCGAAGATGCACACAATCGTATCGTATAATGCCAGTTTCTGAAAGACCGAATTGAAGAACTGGGCTAGCCAGGATAAGCCATCGTATGATTAATTTTTAAAAATTAAAATATACTGTGCAACAACTATAGTAAGCCCTTGGATACTCATCCTAAAAATGGAAATATACAATAGGCTCATTGGAACATGGTGGAAGTTTGCGATATCCCAGAAAGAGCAACTCTTTTAAGGTGATAACTTAGCTTTTTATCCAAAATAATAGCCCGATTTCATGGATTTTCCAATTTTTTTTTTACGATTGAAGGAATGCTTACTTATAATTAACATACCAACCTTATTTTTCTATCTGATCGAATACCTTTTTTGACGATTTAGAACTGTTAGAATTTCAATGCATTTTGATATGTAAAAATAACCTTATGCACTTTCTGCCTGGCAATTTTTTTGTAGTATTGTTGAAGTGAATACGGCTCACAGAATTGTGTTAGCAAAATAATTTCGTTACCATCCTTTTTCTTTCAACTTATGAGTTATACTCGCATATGCAATCTCTTTCTTGTTAGACAAATTGAACTCTTATCTTAATGCTAAGACTCTTATGAAGGAGTCATCATTTTAAGGGACTAGACTCTTAGTCTAGAAGGTCCATTTTACAAAAATAGAGGGTTTGTGCCGCATTTTTCCATTGCTAAGGTTTCATTTGATTTAAAAGGCAATCAATGTTCACATCAATCGATATTATAACAACCTGCCTTGAATAATAGGGCTACAACCTTGCACAGCATTTTAATTCGCGTGGTATTATAAAACAAAGAGGACACTTTTTGAAGGATGTTCCTTCACCACAACGAGAAAATACAAATAGATCATGAATCTCTTAGGGCGAAAGTCGAAAATCTCGTTGCCACTATCTATTAATTAACAGAATAGAACAAATGAAAGCCTTTTGGTTGATAATGATATGATTTAAGAATCCTAATTAATGTCCTAATGCAAATATGACCCAATGGCCAAAACACTGCGCATCTCGCATAGTGATTACTGCAGAAGCTGCGGGATGGAACAGAGCTCGAAATCATTAAACACCTTCTGTCTGAGTTTCCTACATCATCTTTACTTGAGAGGGAACAGAACTCATGAAGTCTTCGGGGCATTTGCAAAATTTAATTAACAGTTTGATTAATTACATGAAACGCACAAATAAAATTGATTTCCCTCTTTAAATAGTTCCTCATGTAAAACATAACCTCACGTTACATTACCTCTAACAATCCCATGACAGTAGGTCATACATAAATTTAAGCTCGAACTTGGGATGTGGCACGAATGTTTCTTTTTATATGTAATAAATTATTTTTCAAAATTCAAGCGATGGTTGGAAAAAGCAGGTGGCATGGAATTGGTCGAGGTAGCGACACGAATTGAATACACTTTCAGGACCAAAAACAGAAGGAGCTATGTTAAAATTCTATCAGAATCAAAACTACTAGATCTTGGAATATGGATTGAATGTCAATGCAGATATATTCTTTTTTACGAAGCAAAATTAATACCCAGACAGCTGGGCGGTTATATTTGTTTCCAGTTAATATTGTATTATAAACTTAAAAATTATACTGCCAAATGGACTCTTATTCGAAGATGAATGACAACGAAGCTGTCATTTAACTAAGGGTTTACTTTTAAGCTTACTTGCAGACAAGCTAGACAAGCTGGGAATTGAGAAGTCTATAAAGTGACTAGAAATTTCTTAAAATAATTTTCTTGCAAACTCGATACATGCAATTTGATTTTACAAATGTATTCTTCTTTGCATATAACTTGCCTGTTTTTTATAAGTCAATGCATACACGAGTAAAAGTCTTCTCTTAAAATTCGGCTACAAATTTGTTAACTACATTTCTGTGAACCATTCGAACTCGTATGCTTTAAGTCTTTCTCGGAAAAATAAATCGATTTCGTAATAAATCGATTGCCTCATTTTGATGCACATGCTCCATGTTTCAACAAATATTACAAAATTGTTATGTATTATTATAAAACTCCAATCGTTCTTACATACATAAACTATATGGCCTTAAGGCGAGCTGCACATTGCAAGCATTTTCCAATTCAGTAATTATTGTTCGATAAGCTCCATTACAGGCGATACTATCTAGAGCTATGTGTATGCACAAGCCAGTAACCATCAGCGAACAACAACCGGTACTATATGAGCACACAGCTTCGTGATCCACTTTTCACGAATCATCACTATCATTATTGCTGTTCGGTTCGCATCGCATTCCATTGGTACCCAAGCGAAACAACTCCAGCACTTGCGTGACAAAATGTCTGCACCGTTCGTACCTGTCCATCAACTTCTTGGACTTGCAAGAGCAAAAATTGCAACGGAATCCATTTGACCAAAATAATAAATAAAAAAAAAACTAAGAAAATTATAAGCATTATTGTTATATAATACAATGAAGCCTCCTTATGGAGAAGAGCTGACGGCCAATGATCTAGAAACTGTCGCCGCCAACAATATGGTGGTCGCGATGGTCAACATTGGAATTTGTTCACCTGTTTCGGTATATGGGCATGGGTTACCCTAGTGGTTTTGCGAGAATAATTGGAAAAATGAATGGCCATTGGACTAGTCGAGCAGCAATGCTCGGTTTGGACTGATGGGAATTGATTTTTGGTGTCGAGAGTTGAGAGTCTCTTTGAAGTTTTCAAAATATGTTTGACAGCGTTTTTTAAAGAAAGTTAAGGGCTATAATATGTGCACTTACCTTGATATCTTGCAGTTGTTTAAGCCAATGGGATCAGATAGCTGAAAGAAAAAGACAAAACTCAATCAATTTGTTTGGATGCGAGGTTACATTTGGGTAGTAAAAAAAATAATTCTCTTATCATAATGGAGCAAACGCGTGCTTACTGCATCATCAATTAGCTGTCAGTTTTAAGTGATACCGCCCATTATCTGAATCTTCCACAAAAAAAAAAATTCCTATAAATCACAACACATCGGCCAAAGTCAATGAAACCTGTTCATGGAGTCATAAAAGTCCAACAAAGACGATTGATAGTCGTTAGTTCTTGCAGTCAACATTCTTCAAAAAATGTGTGGGCCTGCTAATTAAATGCACCGTAAAAAAGCAATATTTCATCCAACGTTTTAGATGCATTTTTTGTTTTAGTTCACTCTTTCAAGAGCTTTAGTGAACTTTTAAATCCCTATTATTCAACGTGAGTAAGCCTCTGGTTATTGTGGTGCTCCTTAACATTTCGATTGATATTTCTGAAAAAGGTTTTCTCCTTCGAAAGAGTATTTTTGAAAATAGGTATTATTCTATGCCATAACATGAAAAAGTTATGGCTACGATATTATGATATACTCGAGTCTCAATCGATGCTGAATAGGATTTAAAGAAAAGCAAAAGCAATATTTTGGGCAAAAAGAAGAATGCAGGATTGATTGCTTACAGAAGAAATTTGTAGAGGTTGAGTAAATATACAACTTATAACATATAGAAGAAATCATTGAAGTCCCTCTTTTAATCTTATTTAAATAAGAGTTCAAATTGATATTTGAGTACTTGCACCAGTTCAGCCATCCCATGTTCATTGAAGGAAGAGCAATGGCCGCAAGAAATGGTGGTCCAATAAAGAAGCTGGTAAATTCTTTCATTCAAGTAGTATCAAGACTGAGACCAGAGGTTATGGCTATACAAATTTTTGAAAATGACGATCGCAAAAACTTATTTATGGAAGACAATATGTCAACTATTGCGATAGTGAAGCGGTCTGTGAATTAATCAATGCTGTGCACTCGGCCTTAGTTAGTTTTCGAGCGCTCATAGAATCAAGTGCTTATGTCGATGTTCCGAGAGATCATCAGTCTGAAATCAGTCTGCTTTAGTGCAACTTAGTTGTTTGGTTTGGAGTAGTTCCACGCAGAAAATTATCAAGCGAAAGGTTTTCATAATCTTGGTTTATATTTCTGCAAATTATTCTTCTTTTTCACTCAAGAAGAAACATTCGTTAGCAAAATAAGGCGGTGTATTAGTGTCCTCACAACCTCACTCTGCAGCACTGCGGATTTTAAATTTTTCAAAAGCTTGTTCTCAATGCTCAAATAATTTAATAAAGTCTTTAAAATTTGACGTATTATATTTCCTTAATTTATATTGGAATACAATAACAATGGGCGATGTCACTCTATTGGGGTTGTAAGCAATCAAATTCCAATAGATTTACCATCATCACAGTTTCTCATTTCAAATTACAGACAAATTTGTTGAGGTGCACATCACTTTTTGTGACTGTTCCAGATACTACAAATATTTATTTTTTTATTCATAGAACAATCACTGACATTCTGCTTTCACAACGATATGAGTAGAAATTGACTGAATTGTGTCACTTTAAAAGTTCATCCATTACTGACTCTTACACACGCAATGGGGCGATGAAAAAAAAAATTGACTTCTACATAGTAATTCTCGCAGACGCTCTAAAAAGCAAATTAACTGATATCACCTTCAGCACGCACACCACGCGTAACGTGGGTTGAATATATTACTCTTATGTCTCGAAAGCATTATAAGAAATGCTCTATTGAGGCACGTTCATCACTAGAACTAGGCCAAAAGATAACACAGGAAATGCATAATAATATGCCATATATTTACTGCCACAACATTTTTCAATAAGTGTGCATATTAATAAGATCAAACTTAATTAATTTGTGTTTTAGTAACTGAGAACCAAAACTAATATAAATACATGTCAATTCATCGATGGCACTGATTCTATTTATACAAGCCTTAAACCGGACCCATTAATATATGCTCAGAAGTCAACATTTCCATTCGTAACCAATATTGTATGATTTATTGATGCAAACATTAAAACAGTTAATGATACACAAAAATGAATGCCTAATGAAGGTCAAAGACAGCATCTGCAACGCTCCCAATGAAAGTTTGTTCGATATTCTCGCCTGTATAAATTATAAAAAACAAAGACAAAGCAAAAGCTTCTTTAACCACCAGATGGACCATTAGTCATAGTCAGTTACAGTACACCTTAAATTTCAACATTCTAATTTTTATCACCGCAGTTAATCAAAAACACCCATAAAACTGAACCCTTAAACACTAAAACACACATCAAGCGCTGTTAAAAACAAATCAAATTTTAATCGGCGTTTCTTCCACTGTCTTTATGACAAAAAAAAAAAAATGTGTCTGAAGAAAACAATAAAAGTAAAAGATCTACTTGCAAAATATTTGCATAAGACGCTTGAAATATTCATGTCATCATTCACTCCGCCAGACCCAGAGAGTTGAAGAATTTCCAAACTGTTCTGCAGTGGTTAAACTTTCGCTCAGGGCACTAGTTTCCAGCGCGAGACAAATGTGTATCCTCAAACTGTATCGATCAAATAGGTATGTGTGCAATGAGTGAGTCACCAGCCTTTGCTTCTGTGGGTGCCATACCAAACCAATTTTGATTCCTCTTTTTCATGAACCACATACTTTTTTTTTCCAGCTTCATCAAACGACCTATCGTGTGGGGGGCGACAAGTAGCGAAAGTGTGACAATTTATCTTTGGTGTACGTATAACCTTAATCGTGCATCGAGGTGCTGTTAGGATTGTAACGTAGATATACACTGTTTAAATGAAATTAAATGGCCTTTTCGACGCTTTCTATATAATCTCCGACAATGCATGTTGACCCCGTGTGGGATACTATACAATTCACGTCATGGAATCTCATAAAATGCAACAAATTGATCGGTAAACGTTCGATAAATGATGGTTAAATGTTGGTAGACATTGAACGGTGCGCGCGCTGACATGGTCACGAACGTTTGGATTAATAGCCAATCTATTGAATGCCACATGTATGATTAACATCATTAGCAAGAAGGAATGGGCATTTTCTATGGTAAGAATGCATTTGGCGAGCAATAATATTATGATTGTCAGCTTAGGGTCAACACGAGGCGCTTTCATGGAAAATTCAATCTTTTTGTTTCTCAATAGTATGGCCTCCATCGAGATGGAGAAGATGATGCCAAAGAATTTCAACAGAAAGTCGAGAGTGTTGAAATGAAATCTCTTGGAAAAAAAAATTGTATGAGCACGCGTAAGTGGACTTGATCAATTGTAACTTTTTTGATAGCCCAATTTGGGCTTGATTTCTTTAATTTCTTTTGCATGCCAAGCTTAACTGAGAGGTTAAACTTTCTTACCTTTCTTTGATGGGCACCGATGCTCAGTTGAAAGAAGGCAAATGGAAGAAGTCTGCAAAAATCCGCCATGAGATTTGCATATCGAAAGCCCTGTGATTTTCTAGCGGAACTAGAATGCATTGTTATGTCAAAAAAATGCATATTTCTGCATAAATCTCTGTCATGGAGCATAATTTTGCCGATTAAATTAATTTTTCTTAAGTTTTCACTTTGCTACGACAAAAGAGTTGGTCAACGAACTTCGAGTTTAAAATGAACATCTCAATCAAAGATTATCCCGAGACAGAAAATTATCCCATTAAGTTACTGTCTCAAAGCTAGGTCACCACACAATTACAAACATTGTGAAGCCTCCTCAATTAAAATAGATCGTAATCGTCTGTTCCATCCCACAATTAGGAGCCATTAGGCCAATGTCTGACCAAAATTTTTGTTTCCTCCAAAAAATAAAAACAAACCGCAATTGTGTGTGTGTTTGCACACATTTTCATCGCATTCATCAATTAAGGTTAATTTTAAGCCATTTCCCGTATGGAATTCGGTTGCCGCTTCCACAACCAACACAAGATATTTCCTGTTATACGAACAAAAAAACACACTATCTGTTTCGGCGACATAGTTTCTCTGGCGTTCCATATTTAATTCAATGCATGTGGACACAAGAAGGAACCTCAACTCCATCACTTGAGCCATCGAACAGTGATTGCAGGCACCGGCGAAGTTGATCTGGCCAACAAGGAATGGCCAGAAGGAATGGAAAGAACCAGACGAAGGAGAGGAAATGAACAAAAACAAAAATGTCATTTAGCTTGCATGTAGCTAAACAGATGTTCCTACGCTGTTGCATGGCGAAAGTTATGTTTTCGGGGTCTGATTGTGTTCGTTTTTTTTGTTTTTTTGCTATTTCATTAGAGATTCGCGCAATTGTTTCCCCAAGAAAAAACATTGGCCAGGAAAAGAAGCAGCAGCAATATCATCAGCCGGCCAGTTGAACTTTGGCAGTGTGTGTTGATTGTGGAAGGATTTTTCACAGAAAGAAAGCGACAGCGAAATTTCTCTTTATCCACAAAATTTTGCATGAGCCTTGGCTTAACAGTGCAGTACCCATAAGTCGCGGTTGAAGAATCTGAACAATTCGCTAATTTATTGGGCAAGCGAGGGTATTCAAAGGTGTGTGGGATACAGTTACCTTTGGTATCGATAGCCGGAATTCGGATGGCATTTTGTGGTCATGGTGTTCCACATAGAGATTTTCCTTTTCGTTTTACTGTCTATCGGTTTGGGTGGCAGGTGTTGTGTATGGAGCTCAGCGAAGATGCTGTACAACTTCGATTTTTTGTTGTGCATGTTGTGCACAAGTCTACCGACTCGACGCTGTTCATTCATATCCGAGAGTACGTCCTGCAGAGCTGCTTGCAGATGTTATGTTTTGGATAAGATCAGTTGATATTACTACAATGCCGGGACTGGACTGGGCTAGCGTGGCCTCAATACGGAGGTTGATTATAAATTAATCGCCAAGTTGCACGATGACACAAGAAAAGAAATCGAAATTGATTTAAAAGTATTTTCTCGCGATATAACTTAGTACCTGTGAGTCCACCGTTGTCAAATGGATGTTGCACGCTGAACAAAAACTGGTTCCTTATTCGCTGCGATGACCCAAAAAACATGAGCAATAGATTCACTTTTAGCTGCATTGTCACTAAACATGGGAAACTGCTCAGGTTCTCCTTAAGCCTACACTTAAAATGGTTTTCTTTGTTTTTATTTAGATTTATTAAATGATTGCCATGAAAAGTGCGGCTCGTTTGAAACTGATACTTATAGCTGGCGTTTTGTCTTTGTCAGAGTATGACCCACAAAATGTTATTCCTTGATTGTGTGCTATTACGATGGAGGAAAAGTTACCTCTGCCGGTAGATAGCTCAATCATTTAAGCATTTAGCTTTGACTGACAGATGACGAATTGACTGTTGATTTTTCTTTTTTATAGATGACACAGAAATGATAGCGCTTTTTTAACAAGACATCAATCAGGAACTGGGAGAAAGGAATAGCATTTGCGGCGAACTTGATTTAAAGGAGCGCAGCCAAATATTGATTATTATTGATGGGAACTTGTGAAATATAGGGAAAATATATTACAGTCTAATTAGTTTGAACTATCATAACTGATAAACCTGCTTTGTTTTTCATGTTTGTTGATTGAAATGTTTCCACCTCATTTTTGATTTGACGGATGAGGATTTGGAAGGATGAAAAAATCAATTACTCAGGAACTATCTACGTTCTTATAACGAAGCATTTGATTTGTGACGGCATGGAAGCCCATGATTTATTTCTGATTCATTTATTTTGTTGAAAGCTTAAGAAAAATACTCAAATTTTGGAAGACGTGTTCCTTTATTGGAAACAGGGCGCGTATATTATTTCTTAGATATCATACATCTGAGAAAAAAAGGAAACTTCCATGAAGAAGAGGTTTGCATTAATCTTTCCGAGAACAGGAATAATGAGCAGTTTGAGCATCTTCGTTTAAAAGAAGTAATCAGAGCAGTAACTATTGAAAAACGTACTTCAGATAAATTTTCCAAGCAAATGAAAATGTCACATCGCTTTGCAAATATTTTGACAATTTTTCTTCGCATGAAACTTCTGCGAGCCCATGCTTTTCATACTTCGATCGGAATAGAACCAATCTTTCTGGTAATTTGCGGAGATGCAATGCCAGATTATATCAGGAACCAAAACAGTGGGGTTCACATGGCTGTTTTATGGACCAATGGTGTGATATACTCACTTTATAATATACGCTTTGCATACTCCGTCAGACACCAGTGATGAACCTTAAAGTCTTCTTATTTATAGATAAGTTAAAACACTCAACGAAATACAGTTGTCTGGGATGCTTTACCTCAAATAAAAACAGTGGAAAACCATTCAGATTAAATGTAAACAGTTCTGAGGAATCAATTATCTTATCATTAATTTTAATTCAATACAAAAAACATAAATCAATTTCTGGGTAGTGAAATTAGTTCGCAACTGACACAGAAGATGTCTGAAGTGATCTCGAGTAATTGCTTTTCATTTGAAGGCGACTATATACAATCATAGTTAAGATAGTCCTGGAGAGAAAACCCATCAAATTCCTACCGACAACTAAACCAAAACAACGTGTAACTTAATAGAAGACCTCAAGAATAGCACACCATTGATCAAGAAACTAAGTTACTCATAATCCTTATTGTAAAAAAATTAATTAAAGAAAACAATTATAGCAAATTAAATCAAGTGATGAATTTAAAGTGTACTATATAATTAAATTCTTAAGGCATAGTCGAAAGATGAAAATACATAATAACGGCTCGAGTGCCTATGATGTATTTCATTTCCAAACCGTTGCTTTGGCAATTCCATGGCAATGGATCATGTCATTTAATGCAGTACATTTATGTGCCTATAAAATGCATTTCTGAGCGCACAATAATATTTTTATTTGAGTGTATTCTGCCGCAAACTTCGGAGCTATTAAATAACGAAAATCAATCGAAGCACTGCATTCACCAGAGACAATAAAACTATACCGCTAGACGCTTTTGAGTGCTGCTGTTTTTAAATGAAATAAACTCCAATCACTCATACACATTATATCTTAAACAACAGAAACGACGCAGAATATTTAAGAACCCCGTTCACGCAGTACACAAGCCTTACCTCTCACTGCAGAAACAACGAAAAAGAAAACCTCAAATGTGGCAGGTCAAGACGAGAGCCAATTAAACCAGACTATACACAACGTCAGTTGACCCATTTCCACAATGCCTTATCAAAGAATACGTTTGCTGAATACATAACTTGTTCTAAACTGCTAAACTGGCCATAACTAATTAAACGCGCGAATAAATTTCTCCTGCTGCTATCTGGCACCGTATATTTGTATGCTGTTAAATGGTCATATAAACACATTTAAGTGTTTAAATCACTTTCCATTAGTGCTATGGTAAGCCACGAAAAGCAAATCTCTTGAAACAAGTATCAATCTGGCCCAAAGAATCCAGTGTTACTTGATTCATCAAATCGTGAGATAAAAACAGAGCTATGAAAAAGTTCGGTTTTATGCGGACAATTAAATTGTTAAGATGCTTCTCGACCCACACTAATGTACGCAATTATATGTGCGGTTGCATTCTTCAAATACTCCAGCACTTGTCTCGAATTAACAATGATTTACTTTTCAATAAAATTCAAATTATTACCCAACCTGACAGACAAAGTGCTGGCAACATTCTTGATACCCCGTCCAACGTATGCACCAATAATTGCACTTGAGATGATTCTGCAATTCCTGAGGATAACGTATCCGCCACACGCCACCTGGTCATCATGGCTGAATTGTTTGAATTGGTTGCATTGCTTGCATTGTGGGCAAAATAGAAATTAGTATGTCTTTTGGTATCCAAACCAGTTACTATTTCTCGGCCATTCTTTTTGTCTGTTCCTGACCTGACATCTAACAGTTTTGTAAAATTGTATAATAATCAAAATCGCTTGCCAGTTTACCTATCAATCTGTGTATAAAAATCTGCCCATCTATCTCTCAAAGAAGTGTTTGTGTACCCTGAACAGGCATGATTGTTTGTTGGCAGCAAGATTGATGTCTCTATACAATCATCGACTGTCATTTGATGTGTAATTATACGCACAACTCTATGAAGTTCATTGAATCGCAATAATTGTGTATGCTGTTGCGTAAATATTTTACCATGATCATCCCATCTGTGGGCAATCCATTGATGCGAGTATATCATTAGAGGAGGATTTGGACTGTTTTCGTTATGAAATACTCGTAAACATTTTTCTGCCATAGAGATAACCACTTGTGCGAATGGCATCTTCGGAGAAATGTTGTGCGTATTTTCACCTACTCATTGTAGGTGTGAAGCACAATGAGGCTATATGTTCTGCAATTTATAACACTTTCCATTTTGGATTTTTTTTTTCCTGAACGGAAATATGGTGAGACAGCATTTATGATGAATTCATAAAGCAAATTCGGTTTTTTTTTATTACTTCTCACAAAGAAAAGCAATGAAAATGTTAATTCTTTTTTTTTTCGTTGGACATGTACATATACAATTTTTTTTATGTAAAAACTGTAAGTTGTGAAGAAGTCAAAGAAATTAAATGATATAAAATGAAAGTAAGAGATCATTTTAAAGACGTTAATTTTTTTCTGGTTTTTCATATCTTGTTTTTCTGTTTTCCTTTTTTATTTTTTCGGACGATCTCGTTTGATCATGGACAATGAGAGTATTTAGTGCAGAATATTATTATATCTCTCTGAAAGAAATGAATCTTAGGTTAGAGATTTCTTATCTGAAGGGGCTTTGAATACAATCATTTAATTCAGTTGAAGAGCACGCAGGTGGTCTGAATAAAATTCATTTGAATGGGTTTGTTTAAAAATAATAAACATAATGAGAAAAAAAAAGGGGTAAATAATATTTTTCGGTGCATGGGTTGGAAAACAGCTTATTCTTATTAAAGTGCAAGAATGGAAATTTTGCATTTTTTCTTAAAAAAACAAAATCTATTCAAAATCATTTTTTTAAAGCTTGCACAAAATATGTATATTTCAACGCTCACTATAGAAACTAAAATTTTTCGTACGGTTTATTTTATTATCGTAAAAAATTAACTTGAGCCCTTTTAAAAATCTTGAACACGATATTCAAGCTTTTTTTCTTTTTTATCAACGCAAAACTCATATAAAATAAAAACGAAATAATTCAATTTCAATTTCGAAGGAAACAAACAAAATCCATCACATTTAATGTTGCCCTGCCGCCCACAAAACCGTTACATTTGAATTGAAATTCAAACCCACTATCCAAGTTCGTAAGACAAGTCTTTCGTTTTTCTTCGTAAATTTTGTTTTTTTTTTTGTACTTTTAACATATTTTTAAAATGTAAACACTTACTATGTTTTTTTTTCGAAATAGTTATAAAATTGTAGTAAACTCCACAAAACTCTCAAAATCACTATTGCACACACAATATTTATATATTTTATTAATTTTAATCCTTTCTTTGAGGAAATCACAACCGAATAGCAGCAAATACGAAACAGAAAAAATCCAATATCAGCTCACTGTTGCGCTGCTCAATATCCTTTTCTTTCGTTATTATTGTTTATTTATATGTATATATTTTTTGTTTTCGGCCAAGCATTTATTTGATGGCAGCTTCCTTGAAGTTTTAAGTAAATTATTTTTTCTTTTTATTTGGAAGGAAGGAAAGCGAACTTGACCGTTGGAAGGTGACCGAATAACTAAAGCATACTCCAAGCTAATAAGTAGTTATATAAGTTCGAAGGCTTTTCTTTTACCCAAATCGCACCGCCATCGTCGTCGTCGTAGTCGTAGTCGTTGAAATCGGACGAAGAAGAATAAGCCGAAGAAGATTTCCGCTGCCGCCATGGTACATTGCTGCTATAGTTTTTCTTTTCTTTCTTTCATTCTGTTGACTTTTTTTTCACTCATGCGCTACCATAAAAGCATAAGCCGACCCGATGATGGTATTGTTGCTGGTATCTTTCTTTTGCCGACAACAGTAGTGGAATTGAGTGCTTTTATTATTCTTTTCAAAGAGAGCTATCTTACTTACACTCTCCTGTTGTTGTGGCTAACTTTTTTTCTCAACTTTTTCCCACTTTCGGCCGAAGCGTGTGAATGAGTGAAGTTCTCGTTTTGGTCTTCCTATTTTTCTACGATGATGATGATGAGTTGTGTATTTCTTCAAGTTGAGTATGAGAGATCGATAAACATGATTCGGTTTTCGGAGTTAGCCAAAATGTATGAGCAAGAGACAGCATATCCCATGCGTGTAAGTAAAGCGTGCGCGCCAACCAAACATGTGTGAAAGCATTTCACCGGTAAAGTTGTACCAGTCTTTTGTTCTGAAATTCACCAACATTGCAATTGGCATGGGCAGCGGTGGCACCACTCAATCGTGTTGGTGAATCTCTCTTGTCGTTGGCTGGTTTCATTCACAACTTCTTGAGTGAAACGAACAAAGCTTTCTTCCGACTGAGCCTTAGATACTTGCAAGTAGAACACCTGTTTGTCTCGGTGTTAACAGGTACGAGTAGTATCTCTCTCGTTGATGCTGCTGATGTTGATGGAAAATATTACATTCTGTCATCGCAGCTACTTCATGGTGTGATTTTTTTCTTTTTTTTACCTCTTATCTTTATTTCTCTCATCTTGGCACAAGTCTTGCTGGGGGGAAATGTTTTGATAAGATTTGTTCAATTATTATTGAACGAACGATTTGATTTGGAGCAGGTTGTCTGTTTGGCTTATTCCTGCAGCAGTTGTTCTACGCGTGCATTGTACTTTCTACAATTGTAATATGAAGAGAGAGAAAAAAAAAGTAACTTTAAATTTTTGTCTTTGTTTAGGTTTTATTTTTGTATTTCGTTTTGTTGTTGTTGTTTGTAATTCTATCGCTTTTGAGATGACGGGTCTTTAATGACGGTTTATTGATAATTGCTGTACAATAGGTGAATGATTATAATTTCTCAAACAGTGTTGTTGATTTATTTGTTTTTTTTTACATTACGAGAAAAGAAATTATAGCGGCACAGGTGTTGAAAATGTGGGATTAGGTCAACATTTGGATAGTACCTACGCGCATGTATATTCAGAGAATCTTGTTTCTCCTATTTACGTATTGTAGATGCTTTTTACAATCAGGTAATTCGATGCAATTTGGTTCAGATGTCAGGAAGTGAGATAAGTTGAATTGTTACAATGAAAGTTTGTTTTTTTCTTTTATTTGTCTCTGTTGTTTTGAAGAAGGGTAAGGAATTTATCTATTTGGTTGGCGCTCAGTGGGAAATGTAAAAGTGAAATGGTTCTGAAAGGGGTGGAAACTCAATTGATAAATAGTGAAAGATGATGAATAGACTGTGGCTAACCATTATTCTTATTCGTTTGTTATATAAAACTCGCTCTTGGGGTTCGTTAGCGTTGTATTTTATTTTGGGATAAGTTATTTTTAACCTCATCTTAAGAAAAGAACTGATACAAAGCAATCGATTACATAATGATAAATGGTGCATTCTTTTCAAATGAGGTGCAACAACATTAACACTTCCCAGAAAGGATAGATCACTGTCCTTAGCATCACAACTCTCAGTTCAGTTTTAAGAGTAAATAAGCCCTTAAAAGTCGCATGTAATTAATCATTTTAATAATGTTCTTACAGCCTGTGTAAGCTTTTAATTTTCCACGGGAAGTATAAAACGAACGACTGCGATGTACTTAACTACCTGAGAACATATCTTACATGAACAAAATTATGAACAATTTAATTAGCCATCATTTCAGAGTTGTGTGGCTTGGGTTGAATAACCTTCACAGCATTAAGGAATATGAGTAAATATCATGTCATACAAGACTGATTACATCTCTGCTTAAGAGATTCAAATGAAAAGTATAGAAAAAGTTGTGTTCATCCGGGATACTTCAAGCAATAAAATTGGCACTTTACTTTTGTACCTTAGAATCATATTTTAGCACTGATAACAATAAAAGGATAATTAAAAAAAAAAACAATTTAAAAGTTAGAAATAATCTGGGATTTTTCTGATTCGATACGACATTTAAAAGCAGAGCCGGCAAAAGTTTGATGAGTTTAATTCTCAAGATAATATTTCTTAAACCTACTTAGCAAATGACTATAACACATTAGTACTGTATATCTTGAATATTAATGTGAACATATGACAGAAGAAGAAAATAGTTTATTGTTAGTTTTCCTTAGAAACAGATTTTTACCCAATTTTTTAACTTTTATCGACCTTCAAAAATAGTGTTCAGATATATTTATTTAGAAATCAATTTGTGTGTTGAGCTGAGTTATTTATTAAACAATATTTGAAAGACTCAGTTACGCTTTTTTACCAATTTGAGAGCGAAATTAGTGACACAGTATTTCGGAATTCTGTCTCAATCACTTCTCATATGAAAGTTCTTGTTTCTATGGGGAGTTCTAGGACTTTTTTTTTTGCACAGAATAATATTTGTTGGAAATATCGCAGGATGTGTTTGAATAGTTACTTCAGAGTCCGGATCGTGAGCCAAAAATTCAAAAATAAATCGGAAGATCCGCGGACAGAATTGTATGTGTTCAATTAAATTTTCCAATTATTACGTATCTGTATATAGTCAAATTCTTTCTTACGCTTTTCTCATTAGTTAGTTGGGTATCAATTTTGTTGTTTAATACCTGCTTAGAGATAAAGAATTCAAAAAATGCTTTCACAAACAAAAGAAGCTACAGACTTACGTTGTCTAAATAATTGTGACACTGAAACATCGTCAAAGCGTTCTAACAGAACATCGTTTGTTGGGTCCGCTAGAATTTGTATAGTTTTTTGAAGAATTTATTAAAACACAAACCTATTTGAAAATCATTTAAAACAATTTATTTAATATTTTCAATGTTTTTTATGAGAAGTGAAGAAGCAACCAATACATTATTTTGGCAAACAGAGAACATCGAAAGTTTAGTACATAATAAAAGAGGAAGAAAAAAAGAACACATTTAAAATATTTCAATAAGCTCAATAGGCCTGCCCCTTTTAACTCGTCGTTTTCTGGTCGATTCTTAATGTGCTTTTGCGTTTGTGGAAAACGATTGCTTGTGGAAGCCTTTTTTTTTATTTCTTCAGCTACGTTTGAAATATATAAATCACGGTAAATATCCTTGTGTGTAGTGCACCACTCGGCGTTCACCAAATCCCGGAGTATTTTGGTAAGTGATTTTGGCCTATAAATGTTTACATTTTCGAAGTACCCTATAACCACGGTTTTGTTAAGGCATAATTGAAACTGGTTTGTTGGTGAAAGGAGGCTCTTGTGAGATTACGAACGTGGCCAGCATCGGGAGTGAGATAATGTGGAATTGGGATATCCGATGTGTTGAATAAGTAAAGGATTGTGCCATGATCGCTTCATTGAGGTCAGTCCACTTCCGAATCTTAAATGTCGTCGGAAGCCAAATTGGTGGCTAGGAACTAAATTATTTCTATTCAAGATGGTATAAATGGATATTTTAGATATTTCTTTTGTTCTAGACAATTTTTTGTACAACAATGAACACGTTAATACTCAGTTAAAAAAAAGCGAAAGCAGCATTTATGTCGCTCAAAGACTTTTTTAATTCAACTATCTACATGGTTGATCGAATGATCGTGTATTTACTTTAACGATTCTCAAAACAAATGCCAATATTTGGGCATGTAAGTAATTTTCACCAAGACACTTGACAAGTGATTGGCAAAATATAAAAATGTCTTGTTTTTTCCACGGATATGTGCTCATAACTGGGAACAATATTAATATTATGGCTTTTGAATTAAGTGTTCTTTGAAACAGCCAATACAAAATCGTGTGTGTTAGAATTTTTGATAATTAAATTAGAAAGACTCTCATGTGACTCATTTTTTTTATTACTATTACTATTCTGCACTCTTGAAGTTCACTTATTATTTGGCTTCCGATGATGCAGAATATGAATAAAGACTGTCAGTTTTTTTATTTTTTTTTTGTTATACAGGTATCCTCAGAAGGACAATTATTATAACAAAAATATTGGTAAAGGGTTAATTAACAATCCGAGTACACGCTCAAGCACCAGAAAAAATTTAATCAAAATCGGTGGAGCCCTGTAGGAGGAGTTTAGTGACTGACAAGCGTACAGAAGAATTTTTTTATATAAAGATTGTTTTTTATGGATGTGCATTTTTTTGAGTCTAACAAATAAAATAACGCATTTTGCAGTAGAGGTCAATGAATACGAAAAAGAAGAATTATTTACCAGAATATCAATGCCCATATTCAACGCTCCATCATACTTCTAAAAGAGCCATTTACTCTTACCAATTTTATTGAAATACCACCGTTGCCAACAAGCTCCCTTCTGCAAATACGGGAGTAAAAAAAATATTAATTGTAGCACAAATGCTGGAATACGATATCGCTTTAAGAATCTTCATAAACTTTTAACATTTATCACCAAAGAATTATAACATCCATTTAGAAAGTTGGAATTAATTACTTTAATATACTTCTCTTTTCTATAAGCCTAAGGCCGTGGTCGATGGCGTTTTACTTATTTTTAATTATTGATGATATAATATATCAAAAGTTATAGTCATTGTAAAAAAGAAAGAGAGATCACGGAAAAAGTTTTCCAAAGACTGTGTTTCGGGGTTCATTACACACATATGACCGTAACCTAATATTCTTCATCTTTTTTCTGTTCTAGCTCAATTTTCCTCATTTTTTGTTTGCTGCACTAAAAATAAATTATCACTTCAAATTATTTAGATTCAGTATAAACATTCTTCAATATTAAGATTTCAAAATTATAAAAATTGCTTTAGGAGTATTTACAATAAATAAATAAATATTATTAGATAATTAATACTTCTAGCCTTATAATCCAGCTGTCAGATTTTTGAGTTGTTAGAATAACGTGGAATAAATGTTTTCAGAGTTATTAATGTTCGCTTGGCATTTCATCCAAAAGATATAGTAAGAGCTACGCCAAATCATCACTTTCTTTCAAAGAAACATTAGATCTTCTTGAGACAATCATGGGCCTGTCACTGTTGTCTTTTGGTCTCTCCCACAATACTTTCAGATTCATAATCGAGCAATTATCTCGGGAGTTCACTTTCAATCATCCAGAGGGCAAAGGCCCATAATCGGCAGACTCCTTGACCGAATGCCATACTTTTTGAAACCCCATGAGAACCAGAATCAAATCCCGAAAATAATAACTCTTAATTGGAGCTCCAAAACATACTTATGTTAATAGTATTCCCATAATTTTGGTATCCACTCTCGTGCAAAGTCTTTAAATCAATCATTTGGTCAACTGACCAGACCTGCCAGTGAAAACAATACAAAACCCAAATCTAAGCTTTTGTACCTGCTGCAGCTAGATGTTTATTTCTTTTTGTTTAAAATGCGCACTTGTCGCACATCAACGATGACGTCCCGTAACAGCCACTTGAAAAAGTGAAAACTCCAGAAGGGTCCTCTTTGGAGTTCAAGACAATTAAAGACAAAAAAAAACTCTCGAGGCCCTTCTTCACTTTGTTCAAACAACAAGCACACACTAAGCGAACATTGTTTGGTCCAACACTTCAGTGGCACGTCAACAAACCTCAACATCAACGGCAACGGGGCAACCTCAATCGATGCGGAGGATGTGCACTCGATGACCGGGAAATGCTTTCAATTGTAGCGATTTTCATTGTCATTAGGAAACGATAACACAAACCTACATTCCATACATGTGGTCATCATGAAAAGGCTCGGCATCGCATAATCCCCATACGAAATCGGTTTTTCTTTGGGCTCCCATCCATCGATTAGGGGGAACTCCATAGAAACTCTATCGTAGAACATTTCAATTATCATCGCTGAATTACCAGCTAAGAATGTGTTGAACTAATAATGGAAACCTTTGAATAAGCCGCACAAGCTCTCTGCACCATCGAATAAACTCTGCACAATGACATGACCAATGGCGTGCGCCAAGCCACCAAAGTGATCTTGTTTTTTTTTTTTTTTTATTGCTGATTCTCTGCACCTAGGATGGACAATGGAATCTGTAACGAAATCCCTGAATGGGATCATGTGTTGTTGTTGTGCAAAAAAAATCAAAAAAAAATAAATAAAACCTTTTTTGTGGAGCTCTGTGTTCGTGGTCTTCTTTCTGACCCACAAAATGAGGATTTAACACTTAATGCAACCTGATTCGACGCTTGGATCTTGTTGTGGAGCGGGGACACAAATCACTCGTTGTCTGCCGCTACCAAATATTCTAACCGTTAACATACATATTTTTATTTTCCTGCGCGGATGCACGATGTGGAATCCTTTCACCTTTTAATGGACTTAGCGTGTCTGAAGGTTGCACCTCGTATGTGTGTTGTGAGAGTTGAGCCCTTTTGATGGGATGACGTTTAACATGGAAGAGGGAAAGTATATGAATAAGTATCGAATGAAAATGACCCACATTACGTTGTCCTGGAATACCGAATGAGATGGATCATGACTTAAATTAATATCGAATGTCTTACATTTAACGGCAGATGACCCTTTCTGTGTAATTAACCGATTGAGTCCGATTTTTCAGTTTTCAAGCACATTAGTGATATTGAATTTGGGTTAATGGCTTGCGTCGTGATGGAATTTAAATCTCTGTGGAACAATTTATTTACAATTGTAAGTCTGGAACATCAAATTAACTTGAACGTACTCTAGTTATAAGTTTAATTAAAGATTATTAGCAAACCAATTACTACATATGTATAGTATGTATGTTTCCCCCTGAGGGATAGTATCATCTATCATTATCATTATCATTTTTTGGAACCGATCAAATTTAATAAGTGCTTTTATGAATTTCTGTCAAATTATCGCAAACTGTTTGCTTAAAAGAGTTGATGGGAAAATAAAATCAGCGAAAATGTGAAATAATATACCAAGCATTTTAAGCCATTAATCTTCCTTAATCAAATTTTAGGTCAGAAATCAATGCAAAGTTTCGTGGAATAAACGTCAACCTAGATACAACAATAACTAAGGCCGACGTTGACAGTCACATATATAATATATAATATCATTAATATTATTAATTTTTTTTAATTATATTAATAATATTATATTAATTATTTAATTATTTATATTTTTAATATAATTTAGCTTAAAGAAGCTGGTACAGATGTCAAGTGATTGAATACCGCCATTCAAATAAAGTATATCATATAAACTGATCTCATAACTTCTTGCACGTCAACGCAATGAAAGGTGGAAGATCTTAAAAAGACCGCGAAACCTTTTTGGAACCTAGTCAAATAAGTTAAAAAAGGAATAGGCAATTACCTTTCCTCCAAAACTCTAGTAACACCTTCTTTACTGATGAAGAAAACGCAAATGCACTGGCCTTGAACTTTGCCAAGAACCTCATAATGTCTTTTAACATGGGTGACGCAGCAACAGATACATAAGTCAACAGAAGAGTTCAAAGTCTGAAAACAGATACAGCTAAAACGCCTCCAAGAGCTTTCGTATCTGGGGAAAATATAAGAGATATCGTGAGGAACCTGAAGGCACGAAAGGCGGGAGGACTAGGTCTCATAAAAAATGTATAGTATACATCAAACAATTGCCGGGGTTAGGAATAAAATACAAAGCGTATATTATTTACGGTTTGTTGAAGTTGAATAATTTTCCAGACGACAAAAAAAGTAGCATTTTCAAAAGCTGCAGAACCACCTGTGATATGGAAAGCTTGTTAGTTTGCTCAGTAAATTAAGTAAAATTTAAGAAAAAATACGACATATTTCCTGACAAGCGATTCGGCTTTAAAAAATGACACAGCACTTCTCACCAGAGGCTCAGAATATAAAATCATGTTAAAACTTCTCGTTCACAAGGGAAATTAACCGGTATGTTATTGTTTGATATAGAGAAGGCTTCTGACTCTGTACGGCACGATGGTAAGGTTTTTAAATTGATCCACATCGATTTTCCAAAATATTTATGTAAATTTGTAGAATGCTTTTTGTCTTTACGTCGTTTAAAATTCCACGTTAATAATGGTGTTTCTGATGAAATTTTTGTCCCAATGAGTTCTCCCTAAGTAAAACGTATACACGTCTAATTTTCTAACTGTTCCTTGGTTTTCGTGTAGAGTGGTCAATGCTCTCAAATGCAAAAGTATATCGTATAGTGGAAACAAAACTTTTCCCGCAAATTGGAAACGAGGAAAATTCATTCCTGTTGCTAATGCTACAAACACGAAAAGCGCCAGCAACTATAGACCAATCAGTATTCTTCCAAGCTTGTCGAAAGTTTTCAAAGTTTTTTTATTTCAAATTCATTGCTAAATTCAAATCATTCTGGCTTCAGAGATTATTTTATTCATTTTTCAGTCATATTTACTTATTTCTTTAAATGCATTTATTTATTTATTTATTTAATTATTTATTCATTTATTTTTTCTTTGTTAATTTATTTGCTTATACCCTTAGTGTTTGCGTTTATTTCTTTAATTGCATATTGTTTTATTTATAAACATATTTATTTGTTGACTTTAAGTTAAATAAATGTACATATACTGATAACCATCAATAAACCTACAAATTTCCATTCTAGTCATTGATATTTAAAGAAAGTACTGTAACTATTATTATATTATATATTTATTTATTTATTAAACTTTTTCTTTTTTTTGTTTCTTATGTGAAGATTTTTGCCCGAATTTTTTTCCGTAATGTGTTACTTTTTTCCTAAATACACAAGTTGATAATTTTTACGAAAAATATTTCAGCAGAAAGGTATAAATATATCGAATCTCTGTACTGTAAAATGAGTAATAACATGTAATAATGCAAGATTTTTTTTTTGAAATAAAAAGTATCTAAGTCTTATAGATAAGACGAGAATATGATAAAGGATTCATTACTTTTCTCAGTTTGCTGGATTGCTCAAATAATAGATTGCTCTGTTGGAAAGCAAAAAATCTAAGCCTGCATTAAAACTTGCTAGAAGTTATCTATCTGAGAGGTTCCAAAGATTGTGGTTGGCGATAAAATGTCTGCATTCAAGTTGGTAAACATTGGTGTTCTTCAAGGCTCTATTGTTGGTCCGATACTTTTCTGTATATTTATTAACGATTTTCCTTCTGTATGTAGAAATATCTATTCATATGTATGCAAACGGTGTCTAAAGTCATGCCTATAGCTCGTCAATTAGTAAGCAACGATCATATACCCGAAACTAAATTGTTTGATACTAGACTGAAACTTGTTGATCGCGTAACGATATAAGGCTTTTCAAATAACGCAAATCTCACCTGTCACCATCATGCTATATAAATCCTTGGGCGAATCTATGGATGTCTCCGTAAATTATGGATTTCAGCATACTTAACTCCAGTAGATACCAGGTTGAAATTAGTGAAGACACTGATAGTTCCAATTTTGAGGTATTCTGAAAATCGTATTTTGTAAACCTAATTCCGTATCTCAACATAAGATTCAGGAAGCATTTAATGACGCTGTCAGATATATCTATCGGTTATCTCTTATGATCCTCATTTCTTAATTACAAAAAATTGATTTAGATGTTGAAGCTTGAAATGATGGACTCCTTTTATTCATGACTTTCTAAACTGTACTCCTAAATTCGATTAGCCAGAAATATGCTTTTCATATGCAATCAGTCTTAATAAAGAGAACTATTTGAGGTAAGACGAAACAGCACCTCAGTTTTAGACCTTCGATAACCAACTCGAATCCAATCAAAATTTTCGAAACTTAATCTTTGTTTCTTTTTTTCCATGTGCCATGTCTTTGGCAGAAACTTTGAACACTTCCTCAAAATATAATCAATAAACTATCAAATTTATTGCTTGTCTTCATTCCGAGTCGAACCGCTCCTTCGTCCCTTTGTATGTTTCTTTAAGCAACACGAATCAAATCCCAAAGAGTTATTGTATACTTAATTAAACTGCAGCCAATTCGCTTTCCTCAAGATCCATTACCACCTGAAGGAATACCCTCAAATCATTGCATCTTTGCAAAGAACCTTTCATTGTCTATGGCCTAGCGTTACAAGTCTTCATTACATTAGTGTCTGGTGCACGGAGTCACGGGACCAGATTTGATGGAATTAGTATCAAAAAATATTGTATAGCCCTGAACGGGTCATAAATTTATTCGGGGATCATATTAAAGGGAGAGAGAGAGAGAGAGACTTGTTTGATGAAAGCAAGCGGCGAACTTGAATGCGAGTCTCTGGGCAGCACAGGAGTTCCACCTTAACATGAACAATACCGGCTGTGGGAGCAGCACTAAGATTTAGTACTCCAAGCTAAATAAGCTGACGTCTTCTATGCGGGGACGTTGCGCTTCTTGTTGGAGCAGTTGAGTTTGATTATAGGGGAGTTACGGGCTGTAAAACAAACGACTAGTTAGATGAGGATTGATGTAATGACCAAAAGGAGGCGCCGTGTTCTTCTTGACCATTTTAGTACAAATTGATTTCCATCATCAACTTTAATATCATAATTTAGAGAAGGCTTGTACTCGTACATTGAATAGAAATAGAAATTTTTAAGCGGATTTTCTTTTTGTTTAATAAAATTTTTGCTATGTAGTTTATGAAACTGAAAAGAAATCAGCAAGTTAACGACCTTTTGCGTTGTGGCAAAAGTGTTTGCCAACGCATTTCGTTTGAGCATACTAAATTTTTTTAAATGGTTGGAAAATATGGCCTGAATATATTTGCTCTGGTGAAAGCGTGAGAAGCCTTTTGCTCAGTTGCAATTTACTTTTTTATATATCAGCATAAAAAACTTCATTTTATCGCATTGTTGAATTCATGTATCCTTTGGAAGAATTTCTAAGACGATCTGGAGTATTGTGACTAGATTAAAAGGCTGTTATATCGGAAAAAAATATCAAGCTTACTTCGTTATACAAATGATATTTTAAAGGACATTTGAATCACATGAGAATAGGATGCAAACTCTGAGCATCTCTCTGTGCTATCTCCTGCCTTCTTGAAGCAACATACATATGGTCATAGGATGTCGGATTGAAAATGAAACAAGCTCTATGAATCAAAAAGTAAGCCCATGGTTGATAAATTGAATAAATTCAAAGCACTTAGGTTTGCAACATCAACACAAGTTTTGAGCATCAAACATTTTCAGATGTTCTCACAACTTGTATCGTAGACTTGTTTTGCTGCTATCTGCTTTTCAAAATAACTTGAAATACAATATTTTCTAATAGTTTGCCTTCATAAATCCGAATGTTCTGATGAACCATTTACGCTGCCTTGAGTATGGTGCGCTACATAAAAACCTGATATAATTTCTTTTAACTTAACAAACTCAGATGGAATATCTAGTAATTTACTTAAAAAAATTGCGTTTCATGTCTCAGACGTTTTAAGTTATTTATTCAACTTGAGTGTTGAACAGGGCTGTTTCTCCCAACAATTAAAATGCGCTCAGGTTATTCCACTTTTTAAAAAGGGAGACAAAAAAAGTATGACAAACTACAGACCTATTTCTATTCTTCCTACTTTTTCAAAATTTTTTTGAAAAACTTATGATTAGTAGAATAACTCGCTTCCTAAATAAAAACAGTTTTTTTTAGCGAAAATCAATTTGGTTTCCGTTCAGGAAAATCAACCGAAGATGCAATTCTAAGGCTTTGCAGTCAGCTTTACGGCTGCTTAAACAAAAATAAATCTACAATGGCTCTCTTTATCGATATGACAAAGGCATTTGATATGGTTGACCACGACTTATTACTTAGTAAGCTGTACAATGCAGGATTTAGAGGAGATATTTTTAAATGGTTGCAGTCATATTTAAAAGGAAGAGTTCAAAAGGTTATTGTAAATGGTACACACAGTGAACCTCGCTTTTTAAAAAGAGGAGTGCCACAAGGATCCGTACTCGGCCCTTTGTTCTTCTTGGTGTACATAAACTCGATTTTTAAGCTGCAGTTAAATGGCCTTTCAACGGCTTTTGCGGATGACATTGCATTTACTTACGAGTCATATTCTGATATTGACTGTATCTTACAAATTGAAAAGGACCTTGAAGTTCTAAGAACTTGGTTTTCTAACCACAAATTAATTGTAAGTCAAAAAACTAAGTTCATGACTTTTAAAACGTTTGGTAATCCAATTTGTAGTTACAACCTTTTTTTCCATGATTCAAAGTGTGAACAATTCAGTTTTTCAGTACACAATTGTGGTAAACCAAATTTCCAAGCTGAAAACTCATGTTCCGATTCTTGCTTCAAAATTGATTCTGTAAAAAATTTCAAATATTTAGGTGTGACAATTGATGTTAATCTTAATTGGAAAGACCATAGCCAAAATCTGAAAAATTATTTGATGCTTATTACGCGAAAAATGTACCTTTAAAAACCATTCTGCTCAAAAACGATTTTATTTTCGGTACATTATGGCCTTGCAAACTCTAAATTGCAATACGGGTTGTCTAGCTGGGGTGGTTCCTATGCAAATACTTTTAGACCTTTACTGATTGCTCAAAAACATCTCATTCGAATAATTTGCAACAAAAATCGTTTTAGCGAAAGTTGGCCACTATACAAAGAATTACTAATTCTTCCAATGAGGCATCTTTATGTTTTTAAAGTATTGAAAGAATTTTTCAAGGAAAGTGGTAACATTCCTAGTAGAAACTCGCAGATATATAATCTTAGAATTAACAACATGCACCTTGTCAATGTACCTACTGCTCACAAAACTCATTTCTCTAACTTTTATACTGCTGCAGCACCAAAGTGCTTTAATAAACTACCCTTGGCTATTAGGACTACTCAAAATTTGAACTCATTTTCAAAAAAAGTGAAAGACTGGCTATTCACAATTGAATTAAACTCCATTGATAATTATTATTTGTGATAACTTTCAGATGTCCTTATTTTTATTTTTATTTGTATGAAAAATTATCTTTATCTTGCTTCTTCTTGTTTTATTTCATGAATTTTTATACCTATTTTTTATATCGTAGTTAAATTATCTTTGTATTTATTGCTGATTGTCACCCCACATGAGTTTTTATCAATAAATATCTCTAATATATCATTCAATACTAACTCACGAGTTAAAGAATGGTAGCTATTATTTGTTCCTTTTATATTAATTATTGTACTAGTTTTAAGTTGAAATTATAAATGAACGAATAAAAAACTTTCTAATCTATTCTAATCTATTCTATTCTATTCTATCAAAATGCGTAGAATTTGCTAAATGTCACCTTAAAGCACTATAAACCATTTTTGATTGGTTCAAAGCAATCCCTAAAGTACTTAATTACAATCCCTAAAATACTGAAAAATATGAATCCATACATGGACCTCTACAAAGGGACCTATAAAAACAAGGCTGATTAACAAAAATATCAATACAGAATCAAAATATAGAAAATTCAATGCAACTGCAAGAGCTATCCTCTTATATGGAGCACGAATTTGTTATTTCAATCTATAGCCACTTTACTGCACGCCGATTTGCTTCTTAATTTAGCTTCTTAATTTGACGCAGTGGGTAGCCTTGCTGTAGTGGTGGCTGTATCAGCTCCTGAGTTTCAATGGTTTGTATACGTGATATTCCTGGCAGACGGTTGGATGAATCAGTCCTCCAAAAACACAACATTGTAGTAAACTGAGGTTGAATAAAATCTTCTGAATTGATATAAAGCTAATAATTTGACCTAAAATTCTGCATCCCAATTCGGGCTCCAGCCATGGGACAATTGAAACTAAAAATATATCCGAGTTTCAAACCACAACACAATTATTTCATTCTTATAGTTTTGCTCACTCTTAGCATCAAGATTATAAGAACAGATTTATATCCTTGAGAAAGATCAAATTATAAAGAAAATATCTCAAAGTGAAGAGATGTCGCTAAGTTAAATTGACTCCGACTGGGATAGCCCCAAGGCGCGAAGAAGGAAACCTAAAGTAGACATTTCTACAAAATCCTCGATGGGAAAATACATATATGAAGCTTGAAGGATTTTACTAGAGCCTCGCAACATCGAATTTGGTACAGTCGATTTCAGAACGAACTTCAGGTCCCATGGAAAAGATTTGACCTCCAGACACGATTTGCTGCATGCAACTACGGAGCAACGTATCATGCATTGCATTTTGTTTCGTTAACGATTGTATGAGCAGTAAAGATGTTTTTTTAATCAATCAATACTTTAATACACTCCTTTTCAAAAAGTGTTATTCAAAGTCACGCCTAGTCCCATGTACAAATAGTAAAATCGTATATCTTTGTCTTTCGATTGTGAACTGTGTTCAATTACTCATGACAAAACTCTTAAGATGTTTCCTTAAATCTAGGTCAAATATTAAACTATAATTCAGCTGCTCATACTAATTAGTGTAAGCATTCTCTTTCACACTTTATACTTCCTCTAGTTCCAAAAGCTTTTAGCGAAAAGGTATAAAATATTATGTTGACGAAAAGAAATGAAACGTTTACCAAAGCGTAAGCACTATGGGATCTGTAAAGGTCATCGCTTAACTAATTAATTAATAAATACAAATTAAATAAATTCATTCATAACAGGTTTCGACTGTTTTCGTTTGAGAACGTTTTAATTTTCTGACCCAATGGAGTTACCTCATATGAATACTTATGAGTTTGGGAATATCTCTGAATTTATCTTGAATTGTCGTATTGTGTATAATAATTCATAAGGAATAGGAAATTATAAAACCATCTGAAGTTAAAAAAAGGATGCTAGCGAACGATTTATGCATTTTTTATCTTACGGAAATTAAAGCTGTTAAAAAGAAATAACTTCATCTTCACTGTTTCCTCCAGATCTCCCTACATGCTACATAAACTTTATACATCTTCGAATTTATGCAAGCCGTATAAGTAGAGTTTAATTTATTGTGGCAAGTCTAATTACGAAGAAATATACATGTGCGATCTTATCTTACGTATGTCTCCATTAACATCGCTGCAATGTTGCTCCATTAGCTCGAAGTGTGCCTCGACTTTCGTTGATGTTAGACGTCTTCGCCTCAGAATGATTTCGTTGCTTATCCAATAATTGTCGACCTTTTTATTTAGAACCAAACATGTTAAGAATTGATGTGAGGAACAAGGAGCTGCAAATTGAAAATTTGTAAAATGAATAATAAGATAATATTTGTAAAAACTTCACATCCATCGCTTGAGGTGGAATAACAATTTCTCTTATTGTGGTAAACTATGCTTTAAATACATATATGCTGAACAGACCAATCCTATAAAAAATACAGCTTTAACTTCGAAGTCTCTGAAGCACAATCGATCGGAGTAATAATGAAAGTTATTAATTCATAAATGATTTAATGTCTAGCGTACTTTTCAGTCATTGTAAAAAATTAAAAAAACAGAGACGATATGTAACTAGTGAATAGGTTTCCTAATAACTTGACACCGCGATATTGAAATTGATATAAGTGGACTCCTCAGCTAGCCTGCGAGGAACGCACCATTTGTCGCTTGAAATTTTAAGTTGCAAAATCGAAACAAAAACTGTGGAAATACCGATCACATTTTTAATTACAAGACCATGTCGATGGTAACTATCGCTTTTGGAATAGTTCTTTGGGATCTTAAATTTTGTTACTCTTGTAGAAGATTCAATTTGAATTGGACTTCAGATTAGCAATGTTATTTTCAAACCATTGCATGACCATACTTGGAATATTGCGTAATCATTGTGCGAGAAATTATGGGACCTGTTGAGAATATAAAGATAAATCCCGCGTCTAGATCTTAAAACATTAAAAGCGACAAAAGCAGCAAAAAGAGCCTGTCAAGAGAAGTATCTGTATTTTGATTTCTACATTTGTTTTTTATTGATTGTAAACCCCAAGTCTAAGTCGCAATGCATTTTAAGGGTACTGTACCGAAGAAGGAAAAAAAATCGGTACTAAGATTGTACTTTGGTATCTAAAAATTGTAAAAAAAAAAAACACCGCATTCAAATGATACCGCTGTTTATGACGCATATTTTATTGCTTTTCAAGGGAATCGACGACGAGCCTATCGTTGACCCAGAATCATTAATTTTGGGAAGAAGCAATGTCAAGTAAAGGACAAAAATCCGAAAATTTTAAATTTGGAGCTGCATCACAAACATTTTTTTTTGTTCTAAATCGCAGTTTGAATCAAAGAATCACATTATTCGGTGGTACGGAACCCTTCGGGTTCATTTCTGCCTCGCAATTTGACACTTTTTAGGTTCCGTTCCTCAAAGGCAAACCATTCCTTTATTGTGAATCTGTCTGTCACCACACCTTTTCTCAGTATCGCGTGGTGGTATCAATTTTAAATTACTATTTAATAGTTATAACTGCAGTCCCATAAAGCTGTTGGAAAATCAAGCTGTTCATGCAGAATATATTGATACTCGCAAGGGATTCAAAACTAAAAGGGCACTACATACAAAGAAAAGTCGGAACTCTCTTCGAGACAGAATAAACTCAAAAGAATTATCTTCTTGTATAGCTATGCCCTGTGTTTAGTTGTATCTTTGTCTATATTTTAAGAGACATATATATGCTGCTCTGGGCAGAGTAAAAGTGGACTTTCCGTATCTTTTGAGTGCATTGATTTATAAACTCGATTTTTTCCCAAGACCGCAGTCGAAAGTATTTGGCGCGTTG
This sequence comes from Orthonevra nobilis, assembly GCA_963555765.1. Taxonomy (NCBI): domain Eukaryota; kingdom Metazoa; phylum Arthropoda; class Insecta; order Diptera; family Syrphidae; genus Orthonevra; species Orthonevra nobilis. The sequence goes on from OY743225.1 coordinate 12,949,964, forward strand.
TAAGAACAGTTGACAGACAGACAGACGGACAACGAAGTGATCCTCTAAGGTTTCCGTTGTTTCTTTTGATGTACAGAACCCTAACATGATTGGGATTTAAAAAAACGTCATATGCAATCCGCTCGAGGTCTTAAAAAGGATTTAAGTCAAAAGATTGCATTTTTCTGAGTCTTAATACTAAATTCATTTGGTGTTATGTGAAGTCTGCAGTTCTAGACAACGAATTCAACAGAAACCATTTGAATTCTTTTTACTAGTGGGGAAGTACTTTAACGCAATTTTTATTTTAAAATGCGCCGATTTGTTTTTGCGTAGTTGAGACGAGATTGATTTGTTGGCCGAGCAAGCCATGTGAATTTGATGTGTCTCAAAACAAATTCAGTTTTACATGAACATTTCCCGAATGGACTTATATCTGATCTACTATATGAAATAGATGACGCTTGACATAATTTTACCTGTCGCCAAATAAAACATGTAAATTGCAAGGGATAAATATACAAAAAATATACTACAAAAAGTTTAATGCTTGTCCCACAATAGAGTCAATGGCTGATCAAGTGGAAAAGGGTCAAGCCGGGCAAGCTACAGTGCTCTGCCTGTATAACGATTTTCATAAAAAAAATTATTCTGATATTATTGTTTACTTTATTTCACTGAATTCAAAAAAAATTCACTTGAATTCACTAACTTCCACCGATTATGAGTGAATTCACTTATGACTTCAACGAAAGAAATGAAATCACTGATGACTTCAAATTATTAGTTAACTTACTCATTTACTTAAGTTAATTCAATTGATTTCCAAAAATTACTTCAATTCTATGATGGCTATAAATTCAATGCACCAGTCAGTGACTTCAAAAGAATAGTGATTGACGTCCTTTTTTTCGCAGTAATTTTGGGATTCAATTAAGTCGCATTTAATTAAATTCCGTGAATGCATTATTTCTTACAACTCTCGCATTGGCTATCTGACTACGTTACCCGTGGTCTGACTGTAGAGAACTAGGAACAACTAGACAATGGCTTCTCTGAAAAGAGCTGGCATATGCCTAAGGTAATTGAACTTCCAATTGCCGTAGCATCTTTAAAAAAAATCGAGGTTTTCTTGGATCTTGAATTCGATCAAGTCATTTGCGATCTTACATCAAAATTTTGGAGGTGAGTTCGAAATCCAGATTGAAAGGAAAACTGTCTTCTGCCATTTGTGGGCTACAAAGACTGAACATCATGATTGTTAGGTTATCTCCAAACTTTAAGGGGACAGAATGTTTAACTTATGCAAAGCATAAAAATACCTCCCGGAGAAAGTTTACTGTGCTTTCGAAAATAAGCATATCCACTTATTTAAATGACTGACAATGCAACTACAAGTGCTTCGTGTTCGACTACTTCTGGCCCCAATTGCAGACCCTTTTCTGTTTCTTTCCGAAAGTTTTCGAAGAACTTTCTGCCAACTTAACCAAATTGTATTCTTCATTGCTGAGATTTATTAATTGCTTCAGCTCAATAATGTCCATATTCAAAAAGTGAATACAGCCGTTGTCTTTGATCTTTGCAACCCAAATTGGTATTCCAATAAACCTCATGTTCATTCTCGATAAGTCAAGTGGCAGCAGTTGACCCTCAAACTTTCATTTGCATACACCAGCTCTCAGATCATCTTCATCCGTGAACAACATGTCGAGGCAATTCCAATACAGCCTCTTGAATCGCCGCTCACGTCCACTGCAACTCGGCCATAATCCACGCAAAGTAAGCCGGCCATCAAGTGCTGTGCTGTGCTGTGCACTCCGTGAGATTAACTTTAAAGTATCTCGTCCAAAAGAACATCTGCTGCGGCATCCGCGGAAGATTAATCATAAGTTTGGCAAACAAATTGGTTTCTTCTTCGCCAAATGTGAAATCCAACGAACGACGCAATTATCCCTCATTAGGTATCTGCATACATGAAATGTGAAATTTGGCAAACAAAATAAAATTACTTTAATCTATTATTTGTAAGGAACGAGATCATTTCGGTGCCATAAGTCGGTTAATATTTCCCACATTAATTATGGGGTGCCCTCTCATTAGACTGGTTCGATGGATTTACAAAAATAACACAAGGGTGCGGGTCTCGTTGATTTGTTCAACTGTTGGAATCATTAATTTATGCGAAAACTATCTGAGAAAGGCACATCGCATAGATTGATCTGTTTTCAGGGAATTGGGACAATTGTTGATTGGGAGAAAGTATTGAGTCTAGTGGTGCTGGCATAAAGTGCGGATGCCGATGAATGGAGATGCTGAGATCGTCTTTTGTTTCGACAAATGAAACTGAAAGCATTTTAACTATTGTTATGCAGACGAGCAAAAAGATTGTTCTCCATTTCTTTCTTCGTTCTATTGAGGAGAACGATATTTGATTATTTATTGTTTCTTGAAAGCGGATTGTAGACCGGAAGGAGTATATATTAAAATGCGAAGAAGATAGTTGGCTTCCTTTTTCTGGGTTTTTTTTTGGAATTTGCATGTGAATAGCGCTGGGTATGGTTTGCAGATCTACGGTTAAGAAACAATAAACTGTTTGGATGAGTAATAGGAGTGCCTTGGGTTAAATAAATTTGACAAGATAAAGGCTAATGCTGACAATTTAATTTGTTGAATTTGGTAAAAGTAAAGAATTTAACGTGGCAAAAAGATCCATACCATCGAAAGAGAGATCTCAGTTGTTTATTAACATTTACATTTCAATGTAACGCCACTAATTCAAACTTGTGTTGAATATTTCTTTTATTCAACTCAAGTTTGGTGAAAAGCAAACTTAGTAAAATCAATCAGACTCGAAATTGAGCTAAAAAAAAGCCTGGTGTTGAAAGTTGAAAAAAAATGGTCGTATGCATGAAAATAAATATATAACGTCATCCAAATTGCCAATTAGACAATCTTTGGTGAAAGCACGAAACTCTGGAGAAACCCCAAAGTCCCGGAGAGACCCCAAAACCCCGGACCCGGACAAATTTCTAAGTCCCCAGAGAAAGCTCGAAAAACTCCGGAGAAACAGACGGTTCATAAGTATCGCTAAAGTCGGGGACTGGTATATAATGTCCAAAGCTTTCGAAAGATGTTGCAAGGCATCTTGAACCTATCATTATGGTCTTCCAAGCAGAAGATTTCTCTCTACTAACCGTGAGAGAAACTATTACTGAAAACAAACGAAAGAATCTAGCAACACTAAACGTTGTCAGTCTTATAGGGGGACCGGCGCTAGAAAATATAACGAGTAACGAATGAGCTGACGAACCAGCTAGACAAGGTAAAGGAAATAAGTTCCAGAACCCTGTCAAGAAAATGAAAGTTCCTCTGACATTCATTAAAAGAGCAAACCTGGAATTCGAAAATTACTGGGAAAAAGACTTAAAACACGAAGAGTGGCAAGATTAATTGTATAATAGATAAACCACGAAGTAGTCTAGCGAAACGAGCTCCTTACTCCATCAAGAGAAATCTACAGTCGATATTATGACTGCTTATAGGGCACATTGACCTAAATCTCACTAATTAAGACTCGGTGTAACAGAAATCAGAATATGCGACAACAGTGAGGAGGAAAAGGAAGAATTTTTCGACGACAATTGTCCAACTATATATATCCTATACCTTTTACTAAAAAAAACCCATTTACCAAACCCATTTATATGCAGAAATTATGGGTCATATCGAAGGCCCAAGTGACGGGCAATGGCAAGGTGCTGTTTGAAGCTGCTAGTGCAAAAAATCGAATGCTGTAGATGGTACTTCTTGCACATTACGACCGAGTTAATAGTTTATTCGGTAGAAAGCTAAGTTTATTTCATTCATCTTTGCAGATATACATTGTGGCGCATAAGAAACGTAAAGATTTATTTGATATTTGATTCGATTTAGTCTAGCCTTGGTAGTTATTAGAATTTAGTTTAAGGTATGGAAATTTTTTTCATATTATGTGTTAAAGATCTCTCAAATGGTCCCCTTTGTTTTCTTCGACCTGACATGCTCTATCCACAGCATTTACCATTACTTTTCTTAGAATTTCAGATCCCAGTGCCCTCACTTCTTATCGGATTTCGACCTTTAGCTGCTGTATGGTTCTTGGCTTAAAGTCATACACCTTAATATTTTGGCAACCCCAAAGAAACAAACCTGCAGTAGTTATATCGGACGAACGCGATGGCTAGTTCAAATCAGGGAAACGCGAAATTATCCGATCAAAAAAAAATTTGCCTGAGGAAAGCCAGAAATTGTTTACATCATTTCGAACTGTACGAGGTTTTCTAGCACGCGGAAGATCAAAAACAGTCCTTTGTTGCTGAAAAGGCAGACCTAATCGGTAAATTGTTGGACCATTGCGCGCATTTCGAACATGACAGAAACTTCAATATAAAATTTGTTTCTGAATAATTGAATGTCGACTTTCAAAACAAATCTTTAATCACTTTGTTTCTTTGTTCTTTATCTAATAAATTTGCGTAGTTTTGCAAAATTTATTCTGAAAAAATGTATTCAATCAATTAAATCTTAAAATTGCTCAAGATCGGAATGTTTCGTTTTCACGTCGAGCAAATGCGTTTGTCCTACGGCCTTCTTAAAAAGTTCAACTCCTTCAAGACTTGGGTGATTGAACAACAACTTTTGGATCAGCAATTTTCTCACCTATACAATCCGTAAACGCCTGACGCTTTGAAAACTTGTCTTATCGATTCCTTCAAGAATTTGAATGCAGCAGCTTTGATTGATATTAAAGTCTTAAGTTTTGCATTTAAATTTAAATAACATTTAAAACAGAAACGTCATACGTTGCAATATAGCGATTTTTAATTTACAGCTCTGAAAATGGTGGACACCCTTTAAAAAACTTTCAAAAATAGGAGCCTTAAATTTATCAACAGCCGAGTTATTTGCCGAATCATGCAGAAACAATTTACACATGTGGCCATCGCTTCTATATTATTAAAACGGTCAAAAAACACGAGAAGCTGGAACTGTTCAATCCAAACATGTCAATGTGCTGTAAGGGTTCCGAACTTTTTCTATCATCAGAACCGTTGAGAACACGTGTTTATTTCAACACATCTTCTTCTACTGAAACTTAAATTGTCATTGAAATAGCGCATCTCGCAATGGTCCTTCGAATTCGACAGTTCAGGGAAATTCTTTATTGATATATATGCAAATAAAAAAATAAATATTTATTTTCATGTAAAGCAACAAAATCTTAATTTTGAAAGAATCAAATAGGCAAACAAAGTCATACTACAAAATTAATTTGTAAAACTAAAAAATCGATTTTAGCTTAGATTTTATATTTATAAATAAACATTATTAATAAATAATTTTTGAATTAAATTACCAAATAAATCAAAAATAACTAATGATTGAAAAAAATATTAATACACAAATTAAAAATGTGAAAAAAGTGAAGACATAAATATTATCCTAAAGGCTTAAAATTGTCTGCAGATCTCGGGGTAAGCTTTCTATTGGCAAGTCGCCTATGAAATTATCCCGGAGGTGGTTGGGCGTCATTTTAAGCACTTTCTTTTTACCTTTTTTTACTAAAGCCATGTTGGTATTGGCACAAGTACCCCAGTTAGTGAGTTCATTTTTCATTCGGTATGTAACATTAAAATAGTAATTCTATATAAGTAGAACCTTTGTTTATATTTCATGCAATATCGAGGTGAGATTGGATTTATTTAATATTATACAAAACTTGAGTGAGCTCGCCAAGATGCCGACATTTTTCATGATCCTTTACAGAGATTGATTCCAGACAACTACTTTGTCCACTTTTATTTTGAATTATCTTACAAAATATTCAAAAATTTTTTTCTGTTTTTTCGAATTACGTCTAAAGAACGAGACCTCTTGGGAATCTGTGAAACTCTGCTATTAACTGAGCTTAAAACGTGAACTGACAAAGATTGCACCAAATAAAGGGTCCGCCATCTAACGTTTTTTTTTAACTAGTGCTTATTTCGTGAATGGTAACACTTAGCTCATGTCTGATTTGACAGATAATTAGTTTTATCCTTCCGCTGAACGAATATGGTTGTGTATATGCTTGAAAAACGCTGGGAAATATTGAAAATCATAGTAATGTTGCAGAATGTGTACGAAAATTGCGTACGGATTTTGGAAGAAGAGAAGCACCGTCACCTCCGTATGTTCGTTATCTTGTGAAAAAGTGAAAGAAACTGGCATCCTTATCAATAAACCAAAGCGTGAAAAGCCAAATACAGTGCGTATACCCGAGAATATTGCTGCTGTGGCAGAAAGGGTGCGTGAAGCGCCATCAACAAGCCAACTGACCATACAATGCGTTTTCGCTTCGCTAAGTGGGCCTGCGATCGTCTTACAGAAGATGCCGATTTTGCCAAAAAAAAGCATCTTTTCAGATGAAGCTCATTTTGATCTTGGCGGGTATGTAAACAAGCAAAATTGTCGCATTTGTGGCACAGAAAACCCGCACGCATACATTAAAAAGCCGATGCACCCAAAACGAGTCACTGTTTCGTACGGATTTTTGGCCATTTTTGTTCACAAAAATTGAAGAGGAGGATATTGGCAACATTTGGTTTAAACAGGACGGCGCTACGTGCAGCCCTGTTTTTGAAGATCGCATTATCAGCCGCAGAGCCGATGTCGTTTGGCCACCTTGGAGCTGCGATTTGACACCGTTGGACTATTATTTCTGGGGTGCCCTTAAGGATAAGTGTTACGCCGACAAGCCAGAGATAATTGACGCGTTAAAGGACAATATTCGTGAAGCCATTGGTGAAATACAGCTGCACACAATCGATAATGTGCTTAAAAATTGGACCGATCGTGTAGGCTACTGCATGGCCAGCCGAGGCAGCCATTTGAATGAAATTATTTTCCATTATTAACCGGAAGGATTGTACTTTCAAATAAAAAAAGAAATTTGGGAAAATATTCAGCAGTTTTTTTTTATAGAATTTAAAAAAAAAAAAAGTTATTTGGCGGACCCGTTAATATCTTCAAGATAATTCATGCTCCCAGATTATTTACAGGACAATGCCCAGACTCAAGCGTTGACAGAAGACATCTTGAAGAAGGCCGCATGCATGAGTGTGGAACTAGATTATGGATTCAAATTCTATTCATATTATTCAAGAAATGATCAGTTAAAACTAAAGACAAGAAAAACACTCATAGTTTAAGTTTGCTCTTTTGGTGGAGAAGTTAATAAAATAAATAAATGACCTGTCACCATCTTGATATTAAATGCTGTGAAATCTAAATCAAAAATGACCTGTCACCATCTTCATATTAAATTCTGTGAAATCTAAATCAAAAAGAAAATATAAAGAAACGTGGCGCGCAAATTTACTCTTTGAGTAGAAGGTAGTATAATTTTCGAATAATTAGTTTAGGGTGTAAGCATTTACCTTATGACCAACTCTTATTTCGTACCGTAAAATGATCTTTTCTGGTTTCCGATTACACTTCGTGCTAAATTACAATTTTGTCATCTCATCCTTTATCGCTCTGATAAACCAGCTCAACCAGATTAATTTTATTCTTTGGATAAACCTTTGGCCTATTTGCGAATTTTCTTAGTGCAAATCTAACTATTTAGAAATATTAAAATCTTTCAAAAATCCAAAGAAGCAAGCGTAAAAACGCGTGTCATTTGAATACAGCATTCAATTTTTCGCATGACATTTTAGAAATTATTATTTATGTTGTTACAATTTCCTTTAAGTTTATAAGTTTACTGACTTCGGATAACTTTTGAATATTCGCTTACACTCCGTAAATCAATTTTGCGTCTGCCTCCAATCAGTGAGATGAGCTCATCATCCATTCGAGAAATTCACTTTCCATCGCCTTCAGAGACAACCAAACCTATTATCAGTCCATCAAAATGTTTTTCTACTCATTTGCGATTCGTCCAAGCCTAACCTTGAATCATCATCCGCTAGATAGAAATCAAAAACATCATATCTCTGCATAGAAATCAATTTCGTTAGCAGTCACTCCGTGGAACGCCTCATTCACGCGCCATTTCACTTTTCCTTTGCAAAAAGCATAACATCACCAGCTAACCAAAATACAGCAACAAAAATGATAGTTTTGGTTACAAACAACAGATCGCATCCAATTTTCTGCAGAAAACAAAATATATCTTCCAATAATCGCTTCGCTCTTACCCACCGCCCACAAAAACCCCCGCCGTTGGCAGGAGAAGAGAACTTTGCATGGCCCACGACGAGCTGCGAATTCATAATATGGATGAAAGTTGTAAATCCAACAATGATCAACGACCATACCGCGCACTCCAGGTAGTTGTGGAACGATTATCCATCGAAAATCGCCTAACATCCATTCGGCATACCTCTCACCCTCTCCCTCTCACTAAAGATTAGCTTAATAATAATTTCCTGAAATCAACAGTGGGCCTTCCTAAACTGATTCACCAGCCGCAGGCAAAGAGCTCTTCTAGCCAAATTGATGGCGAAAATCAATTGCTGGGCACAACATCAGATCAAAACGCCATTTAGCCCTCCAAACCCAATGCCGCCACGGAAATCTAGCCCGCTCGATCAATGAATGAATCCGATCGAAACCAGATCAGCAGGTGAGCACAACACTCTGTCGCTCTGTCGACACTTGTCGAGACTTGGGTGATAAATTGATTGATTGGCGGCTATGGCGGTGCGAACGATTTCATTTCAATGAAGATTAGCGTCAAGATCGGGGGGAGAGATCAAAATAAACACGAAAAAAATCGAGATTAATGATCATTCGTTTTTTGAGGTCTAACAACAGACCGCAGCTGTTGGACGCAGGCAGTTGCCATGGGTAGAGAAGATTTTGAGGAAAAAAAATGTTATGGTCGTATTGTTAATGAGCCATTATCATTATGGGCTTTCATCATTATCATTTGTAAATGATTTTTGTTTGCTATTCGATGCTTTTGCATTTGCGCTTGATGTTAGGAGACACACACCAGCGTTTTTTGGCGCTGGGTATTCTGTTTCCTATGCACCTTATCCAAACGGAATAGACTCAAAAAGAACAAAAGCCCATCACCGGACGTGGGTGATGGAAGCCGGTTATTTTATAGTCACTTTTCATTGCAATGTGGGTCACGATCGCCCCTCCGATTGTGAGTGCGGGCCGAATTTCTTGCTACACATTTTGCAATTTTATAAAGATTTTAGTGATATTTTTGTTATTCCTTTTTGTCTTCATCTTAAGTGAATTAACGTTGGATTTATGGACTGCGATTTCCTCATTTAATTATCCACAAATTTATTATTCCGCTACGAAATTTGTTTGAGTTCGGAAGTCGTGTTGAGTTTGCTGCATGCGATGAAAGTCAATGAACTATCTCTGACTTTGGGTAAACTGTAAACTTATGTTGCTCCTAAATTGTGGAAGTGATTATGCTACAAGAACTATATGTATGTGTGTGTGTGCTGGATGCTAACGAGTTAAATTTTGCAATTGAAATCTACCAAAATTGCCCATTTATTAGAAAGTAAGGGAGACCATGGGTGCACATTAAGACTTATATACAAAAGAGTTGGCATGCGAACTATAAAAATAAATTCATGAAAGTTATAACAAATAACAACAGTCTATTATGTTGAACCGATCGCGACTAATTTCGAAGGGCATTTTAATGACTACATATGGTAAAAAAGAAGGTATTATTCGTTTCGAAGGCTTAACATTATTAAATGAGTGATTTTGCTTCCAATAAGATATGAGAATGGACGAAATCCTTTTCTTGGATATTGGTCTGTTAAAGACATAAAAATTGCATTACTTCTTTTACTGTCTTATAGCTTGTTAGAGCTGATGGAGACCATTTAAAAGAGATGGTTCAAAGTGAAGTTCGCAATGAGAAAACTGGATTTATTACACCACATGATTGGATTGCAATAAGCGCAACTAACACAAGTTAACTCAAACGATACTGAAAAGGCCCATAATTGAGTTGGAATGGAAAAACAAAGCGACTTTATGGTATGCCACTTTATTAAATGCCTACTTTCTAAGAAGTTCACTCTGGATATCGACATTTGTTTACAATAAACTCGCAACCAGCCCCTTTTTATGTTTTAATTTGGTATCGCAAACATTTTATACCTTCTGAAACATGTTGTGATTTTATTAGCATGAGTCTAGTGTAATAAAGTATAAACATTTTTCCATGATGTTCTCTCAGGAGATTCGAAGGACTTTGGCATGAAATTCGCATTGACGTTCGTCTACCCTACATATACAGCTCTTCATTGAACCTACTGCTCCACATGCGTCTACACTCAAAAGACTTGTCCTTCAAGTCGACCAACAAGTTTTCAGTCGCCTTTGATTATTTCCATCGTTCTGCGTCGTAAAGCATAACCGGGATGATCTAGGTCTTGCATCTTGTGCCTCCTTGAGTTCGTTCAAGAAGTAGGCAATTGAGTTATAAGGTCCTTAACAGCGGGAAAGTTACTCTTCGTTTGATTTATTGTGGTAGCTTTTTTGCTCAAATTAAGTGTGTACCCTAGTCAGACGATATCATAACGACCTTCATGTCTATCTGCTCCTTTGTGAATATTGCTGTCCTTTATAGGGTTCCTTACCCAGAGGGTGCCAACGGAACGAGTCGTATGAGATTTCATGTTAAATTATTTTTTAATTTTCAATTTAATTCCGTTTATCACGTACATTACGGCGAATATTTTTACCAGTATAAGTCTTGTTCGCAAGCGCCTTACAATGACGCCAGAATCAACATTGAAGCTCAACGCGCTAACAGGAAATTTGAACTCTACACTAACCATTAAATTAGTTATGAGCGATTGAAATCTGACCATATTTTATCACATAAAGAAAGTTTAACCGGCCATCGCCTACCACTGTTAAGCGAAACATGACATTTTCACGTCAAAAATAAGCTTGCATGCTTTTGAACGTGCGACGCGTTGAGCAATTATAATTTAAAATATATAAAATCTTGCATATTATAGGGTGGTACGGAACCCTTTGTGTGAGAGTCAGATTCTTTGTCTTAGTAAAGTAAACTTAATTTTTCCTTTATTCAGCTGGAGTCCCGTCTTTGCCGTTCCAATTATGCAGATATCATCTACATGCGGAATTAGCTGGCCATATTTGTGAAAGCTCGTACCTCCAATTTCGGCGAGTGTTTCTCATACAGTTCTGTTAAGAATGATGTTAAAAAAATACACTACACTGTTAAGTTTTGATCGACAATGGACTGTTTTGGCCTAAAGTCACACTGATGGGAATCATGTTGTTGACAATGCATTTAAAGCCTTCACTTAAAAATTTAAGATCTTTACGTTTTGAAGGCCTTAGTTTACGAATCTCACTCAGTCATCCCCAGATGCTGTGAAAAGTTCAACAGAGAGTTACCAACAGCCTAAATGGACTTGAAGTTTTGTATGCACTGCTTTCATTTCACAACAGTCCCGTTTATGGCATTGTTGTCGTTCATATAGTTTGGCAGCAAAAGTTTTTTACGTTTGTCCGTTTTTAAAATTGACGAAAGCCATTCTTTAAATGTTTACTTTATTTTATATATTTTCGTTCGCACGGTTCTCGCGCTGTTTCTCTTTCCTTCTGAGAAGCCGATGCTCATCCCTTCTTTTTTTGTCGTGGAGCTCATGAGCACTTTTCACCCTTCTTTTGCAGAGCCACTTTATGCTGGATAACAAGTGACTTCATCCGCGTGCCTGCACTTTTCGTCACATCATAGCTTTTATCGTGCCGGATAAAGCCCAGCACGTCATTATTGGCATCCGCAGTGCCACCAGTGATTTTTAGCGGTTGATGGTAGATGCATATGATTTCTTCGTTTTGCATTTTTTAGAGTTTTCATTTGAGAAACTGGGCAACTTATTTAGGCTAGGTAAAAGGGCATGAAGTCCCTTAAGTTGAATAAACAATGGCGCTTAAAAGGTCCATTATGATTTCCCATCGCAAACTATGTCCATATTAGAACTTTGCTATGTGAAACCATTTGGTGCAATCAGAGATTACGAAACGGGGACATGGCTCCTTATTCTTGTCAAAAGCTCGTACACGTTTTCTGTTTTATTTTAAAATAAAGAATTCAAATTTAAACTTTTATAGTACGGTTGGAACTACTTTGGTTAAACCCAAATAGAGAATGTTCGAATAAGACTAAGAACATTTTGACTCAATGATGGTGAATCTCAATCTAAATCTGAAATTGAATGAATGAAAGAACCAAAGTATGATTGTGGAAGATATCTGATCGAGCCAGAAGTCTGAAGGCAGCTCAATTATTAAAATCTTCTATAACGCAGGTAAACGAAGTGCTGTGAAACACTCAACGCTCATCTCATCTCACTGAAAAAGCATTTAAGGCTACTAAATAAACTATCGGTAAAAGTAATTGACTCTTTTGACTTCAAAGACCCCATCTTAATGCCAATTTCATGCTCTAATTGCCTCTAAACTCTCCCACCTGAATGGGATACATTTTGTTTCTTTACATTAATCAACCTGAAACCATCCCCAAGTTCACTGACATAACCAGATCTCCACCTCCCAATGAGTTTTCCCACGTATCACCTTCAAAAAGACACAACGAAACAAAGTTCGAAAGACAAAAAAAAATCGCAAAGCGCAAACAATAATTAAAAGTTCTCACGCGGTGTGGTCTTTAGCATCTGACACAAGATACACATCATCTAGCGTTACCTAATAATTACAAACAGTTTTTGATTTGCAGACTGGTGTACTTGCGGCCCGCCTTATCGGAAATTTACATAAAAAACTTCCAAGCTGGTGCTTGGAACGGTGAAAACATAAAACGCACTTCAAATTGTAGGTTAACCCGCTACCGCCTCGCCAAATTGCTTTGACTGACTGACTAATGTCAAATTGAACCGCAAATTAATTATATTCCTAGAGTGTGTCTCGAGAGACTGACAAACCGATAAACACTGGAGGGTGTCGGAAGCAATAGATATTCAATAGTGTTTGACGAAGCGCCATGAGGAAGCACAAGTCGAAGGCAAAACTCGAGCCCACAACAAAGTGGCTCATTATACGAATTGTGTCAGGCGGTATAAACATACCAAAAAAAAAAAAAACAGACAGCCAACAGGCCAACCACCCTGCGGACAACAACATCATCATCATCAGAATGCAATGTGGAGGCGTTTACCAGTTTCCATAGAATTCGGTTTAGTGTCGCGACGATGTGAACTGTCAATAGTGGCTAGAAGTGACAGCTATGGCTTGGAATATCTACCTGTCGCACTGAGACCCTGTGTACGCGTGTACATTGCTCGCCCAATGGTGCACCCATCGAAGAAGTAAATTGGACGTGACCATCGCATTAACCGTGTTACGGATGACTATTCTTTTCTTCTTTTTTTTTTTTTTGTTCTCATCCATGGAGTCCAATTCTTTGGTTTTTTTTCTACTGTCATTCTCCCTAAATGACCATACACTACCAGTACGAACAGTGGACTTGTTAAAATTTTGTTAGAGACGTTATCCGGCCGGTATGGAATGTCGGTGAGAGAAGATACGAATAAAATTCAACGCATAGAGCGACCGTCCATCGGGTAACCAATGTTGCGCTGTTGATGCCAAACGTCGCAAAAACGGTTCCATTGTATCCCAATGGCAACGGATGTGGACTAAAGACTTTAGTTCAAAGAGGAGGCAATGCGATGCGACTCTGCTGGGCTTGGGGGGGAATAACTTTCTTTTTGCTGTGTAAGAATGGAACTCACGGGTTTTTTTTATGAATTTTTCCACAGCCAGATGTCGGTTTCTGCACGTTATATTTTTTTTTGCTCGTGGTCGGAAGAATTGACAGCTTCCCTGGCATAGAATGAAAAAGTGGAGTTGTTGTGATATTCTTAGCCTAAGAGTGTGATTAGACGAGATTTAGATTTTTTTTTTTGAAGATTCTTAATTGTTGCGACAACTTTCTCTGCTATTGAATTGCGTTTTGTGTCGGGCAGAGGAGTGTCAGGTGACATTAATGACTTGGTTTTGATCGGTCAAGTGTGTCAAATGAAAATGCAATTTCATCTTTAATGGCCTGCTTGAAATGAGAAATGAGAGTAAATTCCAATGAAGACTACACGTGCCTTATGCTTAGTGATTGTGCGGGCACAGATAATTTGTCTTAAAACTCAAATATGGATCGGAGTATCATTTAAGTGATTTATGAGGCAATGCTAGATGAAAATGATCTTGCCCTAGGGTAATCACTTAATGAATCTGTTAGTTATTTTTAAATACTTTGCGTGGTTCGAAACAAATTTAATTACTTTTGGGGTGGATTAGCCCAAAGGATAAGTAATCAAAGGCGAGTTCTAAGCAAAACTGGAGCGGCTTCATTGAGGATTGTCTGTGTCGGTCAAAGATTGATGGATTATTGACAAAACATCATATTTTCTCACGAGGGTGGTTTTATACGAATTATTGAATTTATTCTGATTTGATGATTGTTCTTCAAGATCGATAATAGCTTCGGGTAACCATTAAATGTGATCGGCGAAGGTTTCCCAAGTTAAAAGGTTAAAAGCCGCACGTGGCAGCTTTAGAGATAATATTTTAGCTTTATTGCAATAAATTTGAATAAGATATGTGGTGCTTGGAAGTTGGACAGAACAGAACATTTTGAGGGCCATTTGCGAGAAGACCTGCCAGACGCCCCGATTTTGGCGGGACAATCCTGACATTTGACACCTGTCCCGATATATGTCCCGATTTACAAACTGCTCCGATTATGTCCCGACCTTCTTTTTTGAAGGAAAACTACAATCAAAAACCTACCTTCATGAAGCTTGTATTAATATACCCTAGGAAGAGAGCGAGGAGAGGTTTGCATACCCATCAGAACATCTTTACAGATCTTGCATATATTTTACAACTTAATATTGTATTTTAAAAAATTAAAAAATCACCTTAAGAAATTTAATAAATAAATAAATAACTATATCAATAAATAAATCAGTAAATAAATAAATAATAAATAGTTAAATAAAAAAAATTAACCATTCATAAATAAATAAGTTGCAAAATAAATAAAAATAACCAACAAATACAGAAATATATAAATATATGAGTATTTAACATAAATAAGTTCTTTTAAGAAAAATAAATGAGTTGGTAATAAATAAATACATTGCAATTTAAACAGCTAATTCTTATATCAAGTTATTGTCGGATATACCACAAGTCCGATTGTATTTCTCTTATAGTTTAAGTATTCTTGTTGGCACTTTGTCAACATTTGCTAACCAATGTAGTTCGTTGGCAAACTACGAATGTGGCTATAAGTGCAGGTTCCCCATACTGGTCAGCCGTAAAATATGATTTCATGAAAAATGATCTTAAATATTATTATTTTATTTTCTTGACTCGTTTTCGACCTTCGATTAATAAATGAGTCTTTGAAGCACTTATTTTGATTTTAAAATTGTTAAAGTAGGATTAATTGGTATTTAAAGCAGATTATAAATCGGTTTCGATATTAAAACCAATTTCATCTGAAATGCAAGTGTCGTCTGTGAAAATAGCAAAGTCAGAGTTCCTAAGGTGTGGAAAGTCAGAGGAGTAGATGTTATAAAGTATAGTACTTCTCCCTGTTCTGTTTCTGTTCATTTTCATTATAAAATGTCTTCTATAACACAGCGAATTTAATCTTACTCAGCTGATAATACAGCGTTTAATTCTGTTTCAATTCAAGTGTGTAAACAGAGTTATGAAAAGGAACTCTGGATATTCTAAATACCACAGGGATATTCTTGTATACCTTATTCTATATGATAAAATGAAGAAGGCTCAACATTTTTGCGAATTGATCTAAAAGCTGTTTTTATTTCGTTCAACGAATTTAGCCAAACTCAAATGAAGATTTAGTTATTTATGGCAAAAATGTTTAATGGCTACCTTCCTGACCCGAAAATGGCAATCTGATTTTTTTTTATCATTCACCTTAACCCATTTTATATTTTTTTTAGAAAACGAGGCTTTCCAGAAAAAAAAGTTCACAAGAAAGCTTTAATTCTACATTCTAACTATCATAAATGGCAAGTCCGTGCATTTGTCCTTTTTGAAACGCGCCTCTTTTTTTTCTGTCTCATTATCAAAGTCCAGATAGAAGTAACGCTAGAACGTATCAAAGATTATGTCTTGGTGCGAAGAAGAAGAGTTAAGTTTACTTTTGCGCCACGTCCTTATTAGATGGCTTTTTCACATACCAGCAGCCAATAGACTCCTGAACATTTTGAAACAGTCAACAGATTTAAGCTTCTCTTACCATAATGATTGGAAACAGAACCAACATTTGACGAAAACTTGTTCATGATTTAAAAAGGAAAGACATTTATATTTGTATGTTAATTAGCTTTTCTCAAAAAATATATTCCGAAGCAAACTGAAAATATTACATGCGTTAAAAATGGGTCACTTCCTTTAATTCGAATGATGTTCCAAATTTACAAAAAAAAAAATGCTAGTTTGAATTTCTTTGCCTGCTTCCAATGCTATGTTTGGAAGAGTTTCTTGTCTTATGACGACAGCATGGTGAAAGGAAAGTAATAGCAGTTATTGAAATTAACTGAGATTTAAATTGTAAGGATTTTTCAACGTTTTTAAGGAAGACACAATTGGTCGGAAAATTATTTCAAAAATAAGTTAAAAAGAAAAATAAATCTGATATGAAATTCAACTATTCCTTTGTTGCTAGATCCTTTTTTTATAAGACTGATTCGAAGTTTTAAAATTTATAAGTAAAAATATGTTACATAACTTTGTGACTTACATTTTTAGTTTTTTTTAACGTTCCAATTGGTTCCCTAATTTTTTTTTAACGTTCCGATTGAGTCCCTAATAAACATAAAAAGTGACGAGAATGAAAAAAGCAGAAGGTAAAAAGTTTAAATGAAAAGTGTTAGAACATCAATTTATTTAGAAACAAAAAAAAACTATTCCACAGAGTGAAATTCAAGAAACTAGTAAGTTTAAATCCAGCGCATTTTCTGAACATAAATAAGAAAACATTGAAGTAGCAGTGTGAGTTTTATATCAATTTTAATGTGATTTTGAACAAGGGAAATAACAAAAATTGTTTTCTTCCAATAGCCCAACAACGCCTAGGCATGAAATCCTCTCAACGATGGCAAAGCTCCACTTGTATACGGTACCAAGTACTTTGTACTGCTTTTGAAAGCTGGTTTGATATCGTGAACTTTTCTTTTAGTGTATCGCCCAAGTTTTCTATCGGATTCCTGGTCAGGCGAGTACATTATATAAACACCATAACCCGAAACAGGCTTTCGACTGTTAAATTTCGATCCACTTTGTTGTTGGAAGAGCTTTATTCATAGACATTTCTTCCTTGGAGTATTGAAACATACTACTTTCCAAGATGTCGACATAAACTTGTTGACCCTCGTCAGGCAAGTAATTACTTATGATTGAAAGACGACAAAGGTTCAGTATTTCGCGAACATCGCTCTGCTTGTCTTTGTAAAGTAAAAAGTAAATTTGGTAGCCGGTTTAGTGAACCATCGAAATTCTACAACACACGAAACTGCTAAAAAAAATACTCGAAAAAATGTTAACAAAAATTTTCGGCCAAGAGTTGAGCACACACACGGCTGTATTTCGTACTTGATTAAGCGTGTGCCTGTTATTAGGATCATAATTGTTCGAATCTAAGAGTAAATTTTGATCTTTTATCTTGTTTTCGAAACTGGTTTAATCACCTTTTTTCGTTGGGATCAAACTGGCCACGCTATCACTGGAAATGTCGACCAGCGATAGATGTCTGATCCGGGGAGTCCGTGCTGCAGTATAAAGACTGTTTATTTTTAAGGGCGATCTGTCAATGGCTCTGCTATGCTATGAGGATACAACGGTGACAGCATGGTGATGAACCAATCTTTCAAAACACAATTTTCAAGTATATCAACTTATGTCAATGAAATACTGCGAATTAAGTGGATGCAAATACGTCGAATTCAATTTTTGGAACTCCAGTCATACAGCTACTGAAACCAAAATACTTTTGAGCCTCAGACCACTACAAAATCTTTTCATCCTTTTCTTTATCCATCTGGTTGCTTTGTGCAAAATGTATTATAACAGTATTAATAATCCTATGACAAATTATTTTGTTGAAATATCGTACGCAAGGCAATCACTGTTCTTTCTGGTCAGAAAGTAATCAACAATTGGTTCCTGCTGGTATCGCATTCAGGCTACTTAGAAAGCAATATGTGTTCTAACATGCGTGTTTTTCAAAATATTTCGACATCTTCTGCTTGTATTGGTGAATTTTTCTGGGTTCATTCCCTCTTTGTAACAACATGTACTAGTTTATTTTGTCTAAATCGTCCGAGGCTCTGGACATAAAGCACGAACCATAAAAAATATAAGCAAATGGAAGAGTTTCAGCAACAAAGCTAAACAGCTGTCGCATCTCACCTCAAACACATGATTATATCTCTTTCAAATTGATTTTTTTGTCTTTCTTGGCAACAGCTTAGAGAAAGAAAGCTAAAATTGTTGCGCCATGACAAGTACGTTTTTAACAAACCGAAGAAAAATAATCTTTGGCAATTAGTTAATCGCAAAGTCATCTTCCCACTCAATACAAAATTACACTATTCTAGCAATAAATGCTCGTAAAATTTCACTTTAAATCTTACATAAGCAAAACAGTCTTCACACATAAAATACTTAAAGCCTTTAATTTTTTGTCGCAATCATTGTTGCTTGGGTCATTATACTGACCAGCCTCAGCAATTGATACAGATCGGATTTGAAAATGTACACAAACAATGACAGCGAACTATGATACAAATATCAGCACAGGTATCCATTAACAAAAACCAAAATAAACAATAAAGAAAAAGATCATAACTCACGACCGTTGTAAAAGTTCATAAAACCGTGTGGCTATGAATGCCCGTAGAGAGTCGACAAGCGTCGAACATCAAGGTAAACCCGTCTTGATAGAAAGTAAAAGCATCAGCATGGTTTCCCAGCAACCAATTTACGCGCGAAATTATAAAAGTCTAGCGAGAATTAGTTAATTTGCTAAACGTGAGTTATTTGATCTCAGATCAGACATGACTTCGGATCGACTTTGGCACTTTCTTCAAATACCTTGAAGGAATCGCGTGCATTTCTACCATGTGATATTAATGTCTATATTAGTATCGTGGGTCAGGGAAACGTTTTGAAAGTATCTCTTTTTATTTTGCAAATATGTGCAGAACGATATAAAGCATGAGATATGGGTTTCTTCGTTCGAGTTCAAAGTAAAGGTTGTGTCTAAAGTTAAATCGAAAGTAGAACTTTATTGCTTGACGTTTTACTTGCAGCTTAATTTTCATGTGAATACGTTTTGTCAGTTACGAACAAAACACGCTTGGCGTTCGTAATAATATGTTTGAAATGAAATGCTGCTTTAAATAATCGTAAAAGTCAGTAAATCATGTTGGATAGATATTTAAATCACTTTTGACAAGCAAGCACTTTTTGCTGAAATGACCAAAAAAGCAAGCTTTTTATAACCATTTGCAAATGGTGAACCGTAAAATATGGATCCATTAAAAAACCTTTAATGTTATTATGGGAACTAAATCAGAAACTTGCACCTTTCACTCAGTTTTCCATGGCTCCGCTAAAAAGTCTAACACGAACTCCACGCCACGTGCACCGCAGATTTTTGAATACTTGTCTAATGACCATTCACGGGCGGTTGCTTTTCAAACATGAAGTGACGAACCATTTGGCCAACGGCTGCCTCGATTTAAGATAAATATTGTATGGTATTTTGAAAATTGCTGCTTCAAAATTGATATTGAAATAATCTATAGTATTATTCATACGGTAATGACATTTTTATTTATTGCTGCTTTTTCGTACTTTTCCTGCGTTATTATTTTCATAATTGTCAAAAATATGTTTAATAATTTTTTAAATTAACTAATTTTTGTAGTTCAATCCCTGATATTTAAAGTATCCGAAAATTGAAAAATTGTCATGAATCCGATTCGTTATGCCCACAAATTTGAATATGGAAAAAATTATTACTAAGTTTTAATATTTTCGTTCGGTAAGGTGAGGTCTAAGAAGTGCTGTTGCTTCGACGGGGAACTTTAGGTCTATTTGAAATTCCCCAAATCTGACTTACTATACTTTCAACCGCACATTTTCACGAAACAAGTTGTAAAAGTATTCAGTGTTGGCAAAAGTGGCGAGTGTTGTCATCATCATCATATCAGCGTAGTCAACGTAGCATACTCGCTACTGATATGGAAATGGTTACTGGTAGCAGATTTTCAATCTTCGGCTTATTTGAATTTCCTTCTTCTTTTTAAAAATCTGTCCTCTGAAAATTACCTTAGCATTTAATTGTTTTTAAAGATAGACGTTGCTTTCAACCATATTGGTGAGATATAACCTGACAAGAAAGTTATACGGAAAGTACTGAGTTCTGCAAGACACACTTCAAAATAAAGAATTACCCGACCTCAACTCAATGTCCAACCTCAAAACACAACCTTTGAAAAATCGTTCCAGTTGTCCTGAGATCAAAAACATTGGAAAACATAAAAAATTTAATCGGTGCAAATCGATGACCAAATTGTTGCAAGTATTTTATGGACTTACGACGAAAATGAAGTTGAACAATGTTTATTTATTTAATTTTTGATTTGGCTTGGTGAATATAATATAGATGAAGCTATTTGCAATAAATTTTAATAAGAAATGCTCTGATATTGCATGTGTTTAAATATAATTGAAAATATTTCGAAAAACTGAAGGCTGTCGTCGGAATAATTTCTGAAAAGGCTTGCCATGTGTACTTCACAAACAGTTGAAAAATTGCTTGAAAAACTAATTGCCACTTGTGTCGAGTTAGAGTAAGAGATAAAATTTGTAATCATTTCAACTGGTTTGTGGAATAAAAAACTATTTAAATTTGATATCAAAATAAGCATAGATTTTAAGCTGCGAGGCATTTGTCTTTGAAATATTTTGCCCTATTTTAAAAGTTATTTATTCTGTTGCTCGCTTTGAAGTGCATGATTTTAAGCTTCAAACAAATTTGTCTACTTTTACCGCGATAATGAAATGCATGTCAACGAAGATTTTCATACGTGACGAAAAATGACTCTCGTCGTTTTCTAGATGAGATCAAACTCAATATATTACTTACTCCTAAAAGAGTACCAATTAAATATGAGCTGTCATTCCAATATCTTTCTTCATCATAAATCTGTCAGTTGAGTAATCAAGTCAAGCTAAATTTTTTTAATAAATCGTACTGGCCGGATCATTCAACAAACGATTGAATGATCCGCAACGAGATTGCACAATACGACTGCCAACTATGTGCCACGTGCTTCCATTTGTAAGGATAGGTTTTTTGGTGGAGTAGAGTCTATGACAACCCTGTTAGAACTTTAAAAAGAGACAGATTTATGCATGCCAGTAAAGTCGGATCGAGAGGCATTGTTGGAGTGAGAACAATTCCCGTGAAATTTGATACACAAACCGAGAGCAAAAATACATCGTTGCGTATTTCTTTTCATGTATCAAGTGAAAACCTCGAAACTTCGCTACACATCAGTGCATAGGATTGAATCAATTCCTTGAATAATAAACTTAAATGATTTCGATATATCGCGTACGGCGGTCTAAGATTTGGCCTTCCGCGGTCCGCCTGTTGCTTACCGCCGCTCTAAACTGGACCCCTTCCGCCTCGTTATAAAGAATTTCAAACGCCGATTCCTTATCCCTCGGTTTTAACAGAGGTAGAGGTAAAAATTTATGGTAAAGGCGATTTGCTTCCTTTCTTTTTGTCTATATGAGAAAAGAATCGTGGCAGCTAAGGTGATTTTTTCTAATTGCTTAACAAAAAAGAATTCGGCGTCATTTCACTTTGTCATTGAGAAATAACGCCGAATTCTATACTCGTTTAGTTTTTCAACAGAGACGACAGGGACAGCAAACGACGACATATTTCTTCCCGCTCTTTTGACATTTCTCTTCAGTAAGTTTGCCATTTCATAATGGAAAGATATACGAGCCAACAACGAGTCGAAATTATTAAAATTTACTACCGAAATTCGGAGTCAGTGGCCTCAACGTTAAGAGCGCTTCGTCCAATTTATGGTCGTCATAATCCACCTGAAGCTCAACAAATGAGCGTCTAGTGGAAAAATTGTAGTCCACAGGCACAGGCACACACAAAGAAGTGTTGAGAATATTGCTCCCGCTGAGGCGTCAGTTGCAGAAAGCCCAAATGTGTCTCTCACACGTCGTTCTCAAGCGTTGGTCATCTCTGTGACGTCGGTGTGGCGAATTTTTTCGAAAAGATCTTGGCCAACATCCTTACAAGATTAAATTGACGTAAGAACTGAAGCCGCTTGACCACCAGAAGCGTCGTATGTTCTTGAATTGGGCTGAGCAACAACTGGAAAATGATTCGGATTTTCATCGAAAAATCATCTTCAGGGATGAGGCTCGTTTCTGGCTGAATGGCTCCGTCAATAAACAAAATATTCGGTATTGGTCAGGCAACAATCCACACGTGCTCCATGAGTCATCATTGCATCCCGAAAAAAATACGGTTTGGTGTGGTTTATGGGCCGGCGGCGTCACAAGCAAAAAGCGAATGTCACAATCAATTTATTGGAAACCAAGTTTGGAGACCGTGTTATCTCACGAAATGGTCCAGTCGCTTGGCCGCCTCGGTCGTGTGATTTGACGCCGTTAGACTAATTCCTGTGAGGCTACGTCAAGTCTATGGTCTATGCCAACAAGCCAGCGACGATTGATGAACTTCGTACGAATATCAAACGTGAAATTGCAGCAGCACCGCCGATTTATGCTTGAAAACCGTCGAAAATTGGGTTGGTTCAGCGTGGTGGCCATGCAAAAGAAATCGAGTTTCATACATAATGGCATCGAACGCACTTTCACAGGAATAAAGAATTTCATTGATATCCAAAACCGTTTTTATTTTATTTAAAAAAAACGTTCGTAGCGCTCTTATTGAAAAGTCCTTTACATAGGCGCGTCGGTTCCACTGGAATCACAAAGGAAACAACCAAAGGGGGTTGAGATAAGAAAGTCACATTACAAAAATGGTAAATCTGGCCGAGAAATTACTTTAATTATTAAGAGAAGAAAAGGACATAAAAACAGTTTAACTATTACGATGAGTAACTTAAATTATGAAAAATAGAAGAAAGTCCTTTATTATTCTCACAATTTCTGAAGATTTTTATCACAGAGCCGGGGAATCAGGAAATGAGAAATGAAAAAGATAATCGAGTCCTTTGAAAGCGCGATTTGAATGGCCGAGTAGTCCGGAAAAAGTTTTTGTAAGAACAATCTTAAACAGGATATTACATTTTGGAAAAAAAGTTAAAGTTACTTTAATTAAGTGGGATTTTTAGTGTTATACGGTAATATTGAAAATCAGATAAGAATATGAATGAGTGGGGCAAACCTCTTGATGAGATTGGGAACCTGCACCTTATTGAAGGAAAAATGAATTCGATACGGAATATTATGCTTTGAGACAAAAGGGTGGAGCATAATTTAAGACAACTTCATCTACTACCAAGACAATGCCCGAACACATACATACGTCTCATTCAGAAAAGTAATGGTTTTTATGAAATTGCTCAAATTTTCTGAAAATTCATGAAGAGTTCCTCAACGCCTTGACCGCAAGATTTTTTCTGAATATATATGAAAGGAGAAAAATTACATTGTCTTCGTTTATTTATTCTTTCTTTTCTCTTTTAAATGAAAATTAATTTTTTTGGTATTTTTTTTATTTGTAATATTTAATGAAAAACCTCCTACATTTGTTAGCATCAAACATTTTCTTTGCAGTGTCGCGATTAGTCGTGCAGGCTACTGTACTTTAGCTTTATAAGCTTCCTTTTTAAATGAATTTATAAAAGCTTTGACTTGGGGCAATTGAAATCTTAAACCTTTGTATCCTTTTCAATATTATTAATTTATTAATTCACAATTTACAATACAGAGATTTGATACAAATAAATTATTTTTCAACTACAAAACTGAATAATTATTTTGTATTGTACTCCATGACCGAAACTACGGTCTGTTTAAAAAAAATATATCAATCAATAATGCACTTTAGGCGAAATTAATGCTGAATATTAAAGAAGCAGTCATAAGTAACTACACAGCTTGAAGGTCTTGCTGTGTTAACTTTCGCTTATTCTCCGGATTAACCTTGACTAACAAAAACATTTACCCTCAGGCGTGCTTACGTTTTTTTTCCAGAAAAAGCAAAAGTTTGATTTGAATGGGCTTCATTTTGAGGAGTTCTTTAATTGATAAATGGAAAAGAAAATAAGACAGTAAGCCTCATTAGGAAGGTGACAATTGCCAGCTCAATTCATAACTGCTTTTGCATTCTAATCTAATCAATAGCAATCAAAAATTCAACTCACTGAGAAAATTAATCTACTGTAGAAGCTGCGAAGACGTCTCGATTTCAAGCTCTTGAATATGCATATCACATGATCTTTAATTACTGTTATTATTTTAAGAATTTCGAAAGGTGATCCATCAAAGAACAAAAACAAAAAGTTTCGAAAAAGAAAAGCAAGAAAATTCACCAAACTAAAATTCGCATTAAGCTAAATGGCCCAGTTAAAGGCCTTAATGTCTCGGACATAAGCAGAACTTTAACTTTCGTGACTAACTGAATACTAGCAGCGTTTGAAAGTTGAAGCTGACCTCCTTAGTTGTGAATTTGTTAAGTTTTTAAAGTTTAATGTTTGCAATCGAAACAAATTACACATTTCCTTAATAGCGTGTACTTTTACGGGGCCATTAAGAGCGACAGTGAATGGCAATCGGGTTGTAGTCTTACCTTAAAAGATTTGACTTTATTTTATTTTTTAATTAAAGTTGCATTCAGCAGAAGTTTGAAGTTAAAGCCTTGGGCTATCAATTCATTCCTTCACAGTGGTTCTTTTCCTGCAGCAACACTTAAGAAACAAGTTACCTGTGAGTTCATACAACTGAGGCGTGAAATGTCGAGAACAACAGGCAAATTGTTCGAGGAGATAAAGATTCATTTATAGCACATCGTCTTTTCCCAATTTCGCTTTGACTCTGAATGTGTGCCAGTTGCAATCAAGAAGATACAAGGAAAATCCGGAAAATTTTCCAATGAGCAGGCACAAAAATTTATATAAATTCTAATTTTTTTTATAATTTACTGAATCTCAAGGGGAAAATGAGTTTACTTATGATGTGTAAAAGTTTTTGTTTCAAATCTAGGTGGTTTCGTTTAATTGTAATTTGTCCAATCTCAAGGGACTACGACTACCCAAATAGTGTAATGAGGGTCTGTTTTTCGTACCTATTTTATAATTTGCCTAGTTTGCAGGATTTATGACTACTTCGCACAGAACGAGCAGAAGGATAGAACTTTGGTTTTATGCTTTTTGCTCATGACTACACTTGTGCATAGTACACAGAAGGAACAGAAAGATCAGAAGAAGATATGAAGGGTGGAGCTGAAATTTAGAGTTCGATAACTGATAAATTTGCTCTGATATCTGAAGTTTGGCTCAAAATTATTGTGTATACCCTAAATTGTTACAAGCTTGGAGCACATTTAACTAACGAAGTCACAGTAATTTTATTAATTCCTTTTACCTAAGTTGCAAGACTTCAATTAAGTACTTTAACTTCCACTTAAATTACCCATTAATTTTGAAATCATTGTAGTAAGAAATTATTGAAGTAATCAAGAGGGTTCAAGTCAAAAGAATGCAATACTTGTTGAATTCTTTAAAGTCTTTTGAAATCATTGCTTAATACTGTCGTGAAGTCTTTTGATTTCATTTCAGTTTTAACATTTTGAAGTCTTTTGACTGTTTTGAAGTCTTATGACTATTCGAAGTCTTTTGATTACGTTACAAAATTTATATTTCTTTGAGAAATATTAATTTAAAGCTCAATAGAACTTAGTTAGTGACTTTACAAAACTCTGCATTCTTTAACAAGAAAATTTATCATTTGAGGTATTTTAAGTTATCCGTTCAAGTGCAAGTGCTCAACCGGAAACATATTTCTTTGCCTATGATGTCTTTTCAAGACTTATTCAGCATCGTGCGGCTACAAAGATTCTCCTAAATATGGACTTTAGGACTACGTACTAGACATAAAGGAAACTTGATCTCGAAAAACATTTTTTGATTTTATACAGATGAATAATTCTATGCAGAACATAATGAGATTATATATCAATGCCATTGATAGTAGTTTTATTTAATCTGACTTTATCGGATAGATACTGTTTATTTATTAGATTTTTTAATGTGCATGTGCTTGAAATACTTACTACAAATATCGCGAAAATCTAACAGTGATATGATAATACAAAAATTTGTATTTGTAGATGTATGTAATATGAACAAGTTTGTAGGTGTGTATGAATAACCAAACAAAAAACATAATAAAATATTAAGCTTGAACATATGATAAAAACAAAACTTTTCAATTCTTAAGTTATAATAAAGTATTAAGGGGGTATTCTAGTCTGTCATAAAAAAAAGCAATTATTTTTTTTTTACTTTCCATTTTTATTAGTTATTTATAAACATAACAAGTATACAGAAAAAAATAAAAGAAAGTTGAAAATTACAAAAATTAACAGTTGATGAAGTGGGGGTCTCAAAAAATTGGCGCGTAACCATACCCACGATTTCAACCCTCCTAGCAATCAGAAATCAAAAAAAAACAGGATAATTAATCTAGAATAATGTCTCAAAGTCTGGAACTACGGAAAAGTTGTTTTTTTTTCACAAAATGGCGACTGCCTGAAAAAATAAAACAATTTTTGTACCACTTTTTTTGGCTGTTTCGAATTTAAAAAAAAAGTAGTAAAAAGTAGGGGATGGGGATAGACATAAACAAAGACAAGTCTATAAAGAAGACTCTCTAAAAATTTCAGGTAAATCGGTCCAGTATAACCTGAGAAATCGTGGGTAATGTTTTGAAAAAGACAGTTTTGCGTAAAGTTTTTCGCAATCTAAGACATGAAATGATATTATAGACTTACATTTATTCAATCTGCCATTCCTGCTTCATACATCGGACCTTCCTCCTTTCGAAAAAACTACTTTCCCCGTTTCTCTCTTCATATCGAGCAGTTCGGGCCTCCTTCGATGCGTTGGATGCTCGTATCTCGGAGCGGTCAATACGAGCGTTGTCTCGTTTACCATCAAATGAATAAGCTTTCGGACCAATTTTCATTCCCATAAGCCCCATCATTTTTAAAATAGGAATGAAGCCTTCATTAAAAATTCAAACAGCAATAAATGTCGCTTACTGAGAAATATGGATTCAGGTAGACGGAGAATCCCTAATGTCTTTTGTTCGATTAGTTCGGCCGAACCATTTTTGATGCCGGGTCAGCAAAATACCGATATCTCCGAAAATAATTTGAATTTTGAAAAATCCTCTTGTAGATATATTCTTGAATAGTTAAACTTTGTTAATATAAAAAAACCAGAACTTCCTGATGGGAAGATAAAAAATCCATTTTTTTAAATTTCTAGACTAGAATACCCCCTTAACACCGAACCTACATAAGTGTGCTGAATGCACAGAATAACTATTGACATGAAAAATAATGAAAATGTCTCATAGCAATGTTAGCTGCATGCCCTCGGTTGACTTCTATGCTGCGTCAGCACCTGAAAGCGTTATCAATTATGTAATGTCCGTGTGGCGTCATCAGCAGTACTGCGTCGTGTGTCTGAACAACACTCAATTCAAAAATCTTTGACTCATATTGATTTTAACTTAAGATATTAAAATAAGACATACAAATACCAAAGACATTCCTGCATAGGGACCAACAGTGTTGTGAAAACAACTCCATGGCGGGAATATAAACAATCCTTATCGTGTTCAAAAACTGCGTGACATTTTTGCTGCCAATTTTCACACCTTATGCATTAAATTCATTGATCTTGCGATCTTTAATGGTCTTGCTTTAAGTTCTCATTAATCGAACAATAGTGGAGAATGAACTGCGGTCGGTTTTACTATAGTTTCCTTCCAAACCACAGTAGTTCGTCTACGATGAAGTTTTATCGCGGTGTCAAAAGACATTTAATTACTCTCGTTTTCGACGTCGAAAGTAAATACGCCATTTATAATGAAAGCTTGTAAAGTTTAGCCAATGGGTAACCAGTGAGAGAATGCTTTTTCATCTCAATATTTCCTTCCTCAAATTGTGTTTAAAATGTGTCACTAAGGAAGCTTGAGGGAACGAAACCGCATACCCGCAGTCAGCTCTTTGAAGGTAAGTGCTTATTCAATTCATCAAAATTTTCTTGTTATTTAACTCTGAAACTAGACATGTCCGAAATACGAACAGTGTCAATGAACGAAAATGAAAGTGCCGATTGAAAGCCAGCTTTTATCTCACCGCCTCCGTTTGGACACGCCTACTAAAATGTCATTGATGCAATTAAATTCCAAAAAGATGGAAAATTACAAAAGCTTCAATGACCACCTGCAGCATTCCAAAATTCGACAAAGAGCTAAAAATTAATTCACACTTCCAATCACTTATGAGCCAAAACAAATCAATTTCTTCACTCAAAAACCTTAATGGCACCGCTTCTCAGAAACAACAATTTGTCATACTACGTGTATGGATGCATTTGATGCCGCAAAGTGATGCGTCGTTACCACAACAATAACGGCCAAACGGAACGAAAGTAATGCAGCAGTAGTCAGTTGTGCCCAATTAAACCTCATCGGTGCGAGTATCTGCAACACTGTTTCACATCACCGAACGTATTCGTATCTAAAAAATCAATTCCTGGGTCCCGATTAACTTACTCGAGCATACATAAATCGTCTGCAAGTCCGATATGCATATGCACGTACACGTAGTCCAGCAAAACTGGAGTCGCGTCGGCGTCGGTGGAGATGGCGGGCAGGCGGTCGGCAGACTCTCATTAAATGTAGACATCCGTTGCAGAATACTGTGACATGTCCCAGATAATCCAACCGAAGAGCAGTAGATTGAGTGCGGATGATCGAGCGCTCCAGTGCCACTGCATCAGTGTGTATAGCGAAAACAATTGACAGGGGCAACAGCGGCTGGCGTTGTGATGCGGTTGACCGCGACACTATTGTCAATTCATTAGAACACTACTCTCATGGATGACCCACTGAACTGGTGATGACGCTAATGGCGCGGCACTCGTTTCGAATGGATTTTCCGCCCGGGGCGTGTGGGAACTCGTGACCGCACGACATTCACGATGAGCTGTCGATGAGCGTGTATACACTGACACTCCACTCCGACGCTCTGGACAATTTCGTTTGTGCTGTTGACCAGTGTGCAACATTTGGATTTGCATATGTTACGGATGAGATGCGAATGAAAGCAATATCTTGACGCTCGGTCGGTGGTGGGTACGTGCCGGCTGGACCGCAGAAGTGATATGACTCCGGTAGGTACAGAAGACAGAAGGTGGCACCAGCCGTATATACAGATTTACAGCTAATTTACTCTCTTGGCCAAATGCAGCGTAGTGGCAGCGCCGAAACGTGCGCCAGATACATTCCGGAAAGTTTTTAATTTACTTTGGTTTCGACGGCTTCGAACGTTGTAGCACGCTAGCACTGTGAAGGCTCTTTTGTATTCTCAAACTCTCAGCACATTTTATCATCATCATTAGAATCAGCGGTAGTAGATGTACTGGAGATCACAACTACCGTAGCCGGTCAGATTTCCACGGCTGAGGCCGTATTTTTCTTCCTGGGTCGCCGTGGTGCGCAAAACAATCACACACAGTTGCGCTATGTTGTTGCTGTTCGAGACTGTGAGGAGAACCGTAAATAACTTGGCTAACCGCGACTTTGTCAGTCATTGGCCTGTACGGATAAATCACAGAGTTAAGGAATCGCTGTTCTTTGGGATTTGCATTCGAGCGCGCGCGCGCGCGCAATTGTTTTCACTCTTCGCGGTGGCAAGACGCGGGGGGTCAGTGCGCTTAAATGTTAATTTGTTGTGCGGATTCATTTTTGTAATTTGCCTTCACTATAATGTTTACTTTGTAAGATTGCTTCTTGCGCACACAACAAGGAAGTGTTGAACCGGAAGAGATCGGTGAAATGTATCATCTGCAGATTAACATAGTAAAGACCACGGGATGATAGATAAAATAGATGCAATAATAATCAATTGCGAAGAATTATTATTTAACTCTGACAGAGAAAGGGGACACAAAATGGGAATGAAATACTTATTCACTTATCTAGGAAAATGTTGAATATTTTTCTTATTTACGAAGGCATACATTTGTAATAAATATAATAAATTTTTAACCACGACATTGTGTTAAGGAAAAAGAACAAGAAAGTTTTTTTTTTATTTTTCTCCAGCATTTTATAAACAAATTTGTAGAGGGTGCCAAAGTCGAGGGTTCAGACAAAAAATGCCTCCATGTCGGACAGAAAATCTCCGGATCTGCGAGTCTGATACAAAAGCAAAAAACGTCATTTAATTGAGGAAGGTTTGCCACGTGGTAATTCACCACCGTTTGATAAAAATCGGTAGAAAAAAATGGCTTCTTTCTTTGTAAAATATTGTTCAAAAATTCAAAAAAAGGATCGTGCAAAATTTTATCAAAATCGATTGAGCGGCTTCGGAGATTATCTATCCGGCAGTTGAAAGAAAGTGATTTCTGTAAAAACGATTTGAAAATTTTCTGTAGAGACCCATTTTCGAACTGAATTGCTTCGGTATACTTTCAAAATCACACTGAAAACTTATGGAGGGCCAAAATAGAACCGACTGTGTATACGTAAACAAATGAAACCAGAATTTTCGGAGTGGCACTACAAGACGTTGGAAATTGAAAGACAAAAAAGAACTGAAAATTCCAACCTTAATCCGGTAATCAAACCGAATCTAAAGGTCTTTATAAACGACTTTGCATGGGCTGAGTTACGTTCAAATTAAAATATTCGTGCTAACTTAAACCAAAACAAGGCCTTATAAAGGCCCTTTTGAATGACTAGTTCAGTAACAGTTTAGTTGTCAGTTAAATTTTGGGCGGGAGCTTTAAAGTACGTAATTTGAATTTCTGTGTTTTTTTTTTTAGGAGCCCGACTCCCGACGAGGAGAAAAATAGAAAAGAAGATATTCTTTTTTTCACAAAATGAAAGAAGTCGTTGGCAAAAATTAGCAGTATCTGTATATAGCTCTTTTGCTACATATATGTTGTTTTTTTATTTGGCATACAAAATATACAAGTGAGATTTGATATACTATGTTTTACATCTTTCTTCTAAAAATATCGGTGATTTGTCAGAAATTTCGAATTTTGAAAGGAAAATGTCTTGAAAAACCTTCCATTTAATTACAAAATAGAAAAACAAAAGAAGAACATAAAAGTAATTGTACACTAAATATAGGTATATAAGAATAATAATGAAATATCCAAAAACATATATATAAAAGTAAATGCAAAACTATACGAATAAATTTATTTATATATAAATAATAAAAAATATATAAATAATGTAAATGCAAAACTATACGAATAAATTTATTTATATATAAATAATATAATATAATAATAGAAGATGGGTTAATAAATAAATAAATAAATATATATATAACAATTAATAAAATTTAATAAGAAAATGAATAAATAAATAGGGGGATATATAAATTAAATAAATAAATGAATAGGTAAATATAACAATAAAATAAATAAATGTACAATAAGTTAAAAGTAAATATATGATATGAAATATGAAAAATATGAATAAATGGTTTATTAACTAAAAAAGAGCAACACAGTTTAATTTAATTTTTTTTTAATTTTATCAACATTTGGATTCTATGTTTTATCAATTCAACATTTCCTTTTTTATGGAGATCAGATGTAGAGTGGTCCAAGGAAGATGTTATATATGTGACATGTGAGGAACACGAGATAGAGAGAAAAATAATTACGTGAATGAATAAAAGGAAATGAGATTTTTTTGTGAGGTGTTGTCGTCTAGATGTTTTTCGCTGTTGTTGGTGTTCTTGGTATTGTTGCGACATGACCTATCTCAACAGCATGCATATTCCATCATTTTAAGATGTTTTCAGTTCAGTTCCAGTTGTTGTTACTTCCTACTTGAAGACCTACCAGCTCTTCTACTACAATATCTGTATTTTATATTTTTTGGTTGTAAATATTATGCAAGAAACAACATGCAACATTCAAAGTGCATTCGCAAATTGAAGTAACCAAATTTTTGAACTTGTCTTCACCATACTAAACATCAAGGAGTACAATTTTTTTTTTGGAGAAATTTCAAACAAGATTAAAAATACCAAATGCAAACGATCTTGTTAAGTGTGCGATAAACCGCAAAAAGCTTAGGAATCCAGATGGTGCAACCGATGGATTCCGACGGAAAAAAATTTTAACTTAGTCTTTTGCAGTTTGTATGTTCTGGGTTATGGCGACGACGTATAAGCAAAGTCGAAAAAGAGGAGCGACAACTAAATACGTTGTACAGGATTACTGGGCAAGGAAAGATCCGAAGCATAGAGAATTTACTCTTGATTTTCGCCACCGGATTTTAAAATTTTAAAATTCGATGTGATGGTAATATACATGGGATTTTCTTTGAATGCGATGGGTAGTTGTGACTTGAAAGAAACGAAATGATCGGCTTGTCATTAGAAATATCACTTCAGACTCATAAAGTCAAAAAAATGATCGGGTTAATGAAACGATCCTTTTCTTCAGGTTTTATGTCCCATGTGTGTAAAGTGATTTCTATTTAGGGTGGTAAAGTTTTAAGGCGAAATTAAGGCAGAAACCGCACGTAGCTTTTATTTCTATAGGATAGTTGAAAATAAGTAAAATCTGATGTCCCTTATGTGAATGAGTGTGGCGAAAAGAACATAAAGCGGCTCAGATTGAAAAATTCAATCCAAATCCCATTAACTTTGAAATACTAGAAAAATGTCATGTCCTTAAATGGCTCATTGCCTTTTGCTTAACCACCTGGATATGGGTCCTATTATTTTAGAATTCAGAGAAAAATGTATTGGTATTGTATTGTATTGTATTGGTGAAGGAACAATTTTTGCACAGTCTTGTGTGCTCGATCCTGCTGCAGCTGTCGATCAAAATCAAGTTTGAATGAAAATATTAGTTGCGATCCTTTACTGATGCGGGAGTTAAGCCTTTTCATGACAAATAACACTATTAATTAATATAATTGGCGTTTGTTATGACAATCAATAAGTCACCAGTGCAAACTTTTTGAATTTTCGTAATTTTAGTTATAAGAGTCAATATTTGGGCATGTGCAACTCGACGTTGCAATGTCAAGATTTCGCCGCTTAAGTCCCTTGAAAATTACACGTGGCATTTTAATAAATATTTACTTTATATTAAATTGCTCTAAATTAATCTTAATTAAAAAAAAAACTTTAAAAAAAAATATACAATATTATGCACATGGAAAGGTGTCTGTCATTTATTTTACAAAATTACTTATGGACTAGAAAAGGAAGGCGGTTTTGCATAACGCGATAAAAATAAGAATTATTGCTTGGAAAAATAGAAGAGAATTAAAAATACGGAAAAGCATCCGTCAAAAATAAAGATATCAAATTACATGAATAATTTCTACAACGCAAAAAAACGAAGTGTTAATCCGTTTATTGATAGTAAAATACAAATATCAATGCCGAATGTCACGTAGTATATATTTCTTTGTAGACTAAAACAGTTTGAATTGATTTAAAGTAAGTGGAACTACTACACCATTATATGGTTTTTCAATCAGTATCTAGTAATCTATTGTCAAGGTCTTCTTTTGTGAAACATGTACATTGACGTTGTTTAGTTTAATAAGCAAAATAACACCGAAATTTTATTTCATCACACATTAAATTGCCTAGTCCGAGCGGCTTTCATTTGGCTTGCACATATCTTATATTGCATTACATCATTTCCCAAATGTTCGAAAGAATTAAAATAGTTTTTTTTGAGTTGAGTGACTTCCATTGATTCTATGTGACTTCACTGCGAACTCCAACTTACATCCAGCGATTTCATTATTTGTTATAAATAAATTGCAATCATTTGACTTAATTCAATGACTCGTTAAAGTTGAATGAATTAGTGTTATTTGGCAAAATGGCTTTAAATCATTCTGGATGAAATCAATCGCATTATCTTCCGAAAACTCTGTAAAACAAAATCTCAAAAATCACCTAGCAAATTTGTACAATCACACCACATACTATGCAAAGTTCCTTAATCGAGAATCCTGTCACCACAGTCATTCCAATAATGGTAGCACGATTGGAAGCACAAGTGCCAAGTAAGACACAAACGGACAGCAGTAACTATGCCCGGTAATAAATTCCAACAACAACTGAACAAATGAAACTCATTTCAGACACAACTAACCCGCAGAAGGTCCCCAACAGCGCAATAATAACAATAATTCCCCATTGCACTCGCAACGATCATCATGATATATGGCCAATGATGCCCGAAATTGGTTCGAATAGCTCCGGTAGGTATTCTACAAACATGGCCGACCATTTGTGGCACACGTTTAGTTCTAACCAAAAAATCAACAAACTATTAGTGAAACAAGATTGCACATATACAATCTATGCAAACAATGCGTTCAAAATGTGCTCCTAAAACTGGAGACACAATGCAACACCAGCACCAGTGGCAGTAGCAGTTGCAGTGTTTTGCATGCGGCAGGCTTAGTTCAACACTATTTGCAACTTGGTGGTTCCTTTGGCATTCAGATCAGAGATTGCGAATTGACAATGGTGAGTTGTTTTCCTTGCCATTGAATGGCGAGAGAGAATGTTTGGCGAAGGAGCCAATTCTTCCGTGTTCCATGCGAAGAAATGGCGAGCAGAGTTAAGGAGGCGCGTATTGGTATGTTTTGACTGCAAAAAGCGGTGATCATTTGAATGCCGAAAGATGATTATTATTTGTACGAGTATGGACCAACAAAAGACCTTGTTCAGTTGAGGAAGTTACTGAACTGGGAATTTAATCGTAAATATTTAGATGCCTAGTTTGGTAATTAGATTTGGTTGTAATGTGACAGCTTGCGTATTTTAAATGGTACACGAGTTTCCACTTAGCCTTCTGTTCATTCAATAAATGCAAGCCTTGCTTTGGATATTGTCACATTTTATGCAGATTCCATTATGTTTCCGTATAAGATGTGCAGAAAAACTATAAATATGATGACACGATTTTATTAAGTCCCAACACATTATCGGCGGCATCAGAAATCCGGCATTCTGTAATAAGACGAATTGAGAAAAATTTGTATTACTTTTGACTTCGAATATGTTCTCGGTCAAATCGCGGAGGACACAACAAGGCGGAAGTAAATTTTCACCCTACGGGAATACGAAATGTACCCTTTCGCATCACATTTACGCATCCCTACGCGACTCAAAATATTTCCGAGAACTTTGCCTTGCAACAAGGTTTTATTAAAAAGATACAACATTTAAGATAAGCGGCTGAGAAACTTCAAGCTCACTCTTTTATATGGAATAGTCTTATATTTGCTTACACCACATTTGTTGTCAGCTCAGCTGATCAGCCTTGACCAAGATCGGGTCAAACTGTTCAAAAAGTATTCGTTTGCTATAATATAGTGTCAATAAGGCGAATGACCTGCTTTGACTTAAGAACTTTGAGCAAACACTTACTTAAAATTTGTAGAACTTTCTACTGTACTTACGGATATGGAAGCATCTCTGCGCAATGTCAAATGATCTAAGTAATGAGAAAGTCCTGACACTTGACCACTTTTACTCGCAAGCAGCTTCACTTGAGAATCGACTGGGGCCTGGACGAGTCCTTAGCATCGGAGTAATTATTATTCACAAGACTGGTAAGTTTTAAGGGTTCCGTACAAAAATGTGCCAACGAAACCATGTCCGTCTATCCATCCGTCTATAGCAGTGCTATACGTTCTCTACCGTACTGGGTAAACACTTACAATTTAACCAGGTGTACTCTTATGGCCGCATTAACAATAAATAAAATAAAATAAAAAACAATAACAACAAAATTATATAATGTTAAAAATAAAAATAGTTTTTTTGAAGCAAGGCCATTGTACGGTGGTACGAAACCCTTCGTTTACGTGTCCTGCTCACACAAAGCCGCTTTGTTTAATTTGGTCTATATACAGGTAAACTCACAAGAATGGTCTTCCAATGGCTTTCAATTGCTCTCCACAGCTGAAATTTGTGCTGGAAGGACTGTCTTCCTAAAGATAACTTCAGTTCCGCCCGCAGATTCTCAATGGGATTGAGATAGGGAGACTGAGAAGGCCACGGTAACACCGACACTTGATGGTCACCCAACCAAGCACTCACTAACTTGTATGAGCACTTGGGATAATTGTCCTGTTGGAAATACCATCTTAACGTCTTTGATTTGGACAATAGATCCAACATTTACGCCTCCGAGTTTGACAGTTTATTGTTGCAAACATTAAGTGGCACTCTTTTCCCTGAGGTCGCCGACAATTTCTTCCACCGTCAGAACCAAAAGAATTGATTTTTGTTTCATCACTCTAGAGAATGTGATGAAACATCTCCTTGGTGTAGTTTCTTCAACTGAAACCGAAATCATTTATAGCTCTGATATTTTTTCTACTTACAATTAGTAGTGGAACTTTGCAAGCGATCCTTCCTAGCAGCTGATCTTCATTGGGCAGTTGGAGCACTGACTATGTTGTCAAATTCAGGTGCACTTGCTATTGATGACAAAAACTATTTTTTTTTTGCTAATAGTACAATAGATCTCGTCTTTCTTATGCTGGAACTTTCAAAAGCGCATTGAAAACAAAATTGGTTGACCTTCCCAAAGCGTCTTCCCTTCGTTTCTCAGTTCTTTGATAACCCGAACTTCTTCCTCAGAACAGTGCCTGTTACGCCCCATCTCTAATAAATCTGCAAAGGTATGTGTACATTAACGTATAGTCATTTATTTATAAACCGAAAAAAGAATCATCTTTTTATTTTCTTTAGTATGAGTAATGTTTTTGAGTAAAAATATTTAAGAGAAAAGAGAATTCCCTTATATTTTGAAAAACACTAAAAACACTTTTTTTGTACTTAATCTTCATGGTGTTCCCATGACAAAATTACTGACTATGAGTGGTGTAAATGTACTATATGTACATATTGCAAGGAATCTTATTTAAAGAAGAAAACCTTTTTTTCGTTGTAAGAAAATTTACCCATTTAAGGAACCGCGTTGGCGCGAAAACGCGTTATATAAACCCGCGATGTCTGAGGATTACCTGTATTGCAGTTCAAAGATATTTTTTAGATGTTGTAATGTAATAATACATTGTTTACGGGAGTGAAATTTGTTTGGTGTGTGAAAATCTCTCCCCCTTTTATGATGTCCTTCGATGTAACTGTGGGGACAACTGTCTCAATATGCTCTTTACTTAAAGGCTTTCAAACAAAGACTTCGTCCAAATAGAAAGCCGGCCAGTATTCGGTCTTATTATAGTGACATCCTCTTGGCTGTGTTTAGACTAGATAACAATTAATAGAATAATGCAATGTAACCATCATCAGTAGACAAATTTGGGTGCTTTTCAACCTCAAGAAAAAAAATATTTAAAAAATCCAAATCCAAATCACGAATCTAAGCTAAAAGTGAAGGTGCTGAAGGTAGACCCTCGTTTATTTTTGAACGTTTATCTTCCACTTTTTCGCGATTCTGGTGGCTGCCGCTCGGAAACTCTCTTTACTCGAGCGTATATCTAACTGACTGTTTCGCTATACCTTTCAATTGAAGCAATTGAATAAATGTTGTCCTTCGAGTTCTGAATTCAGTTCATATTTATAAATAAAAATCCGGGGCAGTATTAATTGGCCAGGATTTCCGACCTGCACCTAGGTGTCGTTTGTGGAGTTTTTATTTATCTAGAAATAAAAAAAACTGCTTTAACACTAACCTCTGCTTTAATATTGGGTCGGCAACTAAGTAATTGCGGTTTTCACTTATAGATGGCTTTAGTTGAATTTTTAGGTTTGCTGACTAAATCGAAATGTAAGGCACATTTTGTTATTTGAAAGTTGGTACTTCAACTCTCAATCAAAATTCAAAAATCAAAACAGACATTTACGTTATATTTTGCAATAATCGATTTGGATCAGTAAGCAACACGTGAGATTGCCGAGAAGCTTCATGTATCACATACATGCATTGAAAATCGCTTAAAACAACTTTGCTATTTACGAAAACTCGATATATGGGTCTCCCATGAACTGAAAGAAAATCATGTAACACAACGCATTATTATCTGCGATTTGTTAAGGAAACGTAATGAATATTATTGATTTTAAAAACGATTGATAACTGGTGATGAAAAATGGGTTGTTAACAACAATGCCAAGCTAGGTGAATCAGCTCAAACAACATCATAAGCTGATATTCATCAAAAATGTTATGTTATCAGTTTAGTGGGATTAAAAAGGAATTGTGTACTTTGAACTTTTAATGATCCAACCGAACGATCAATTTAGACGTCCATTTTCAACAACTATCAAAACTAAACAATGCAGTTGAAGAAAAGCAGCCCAAATTGAAAAATCGAAAATGAGTTGTATTCCATCATGACAATGCAAGGCCACACACATGTTTGGTCACTCGGCAAAAACTATTGGAGCTTGGTTGGGATGTTTTGCCACATCCACCATATAGTCCTGCAGTTTTCTGAACGTGGAGTTATGACGCTGCCTGAAAGATGGCACAAGGTCATTGCACAAAATGGGCAATTCATTACAGATTAAAGTTATTTCGTTCCATGAAAAATTACTTAGTTGCCAACCTGAGATTACCTCGATGTTCAAGCTGCCCTTTGCCATGTTTTGTTCGTTTTGAGATTGATAATTCCCGTCTGATTTCGAGGAATTGTTAACTTCTATGTCGGTGAAGGCTTCGATGATCTCACATTGTATGCGAGTTAATATTTTTTGCGTATTAAAACAGTTGTTTACACTTCAAAAAGATATTGTCTCCAAGTTGCCACCTATCCGTCGTGAAAAATGTTCAATGACTATATTGAAGAAATCAAATGGCCTGGAAAAGTGCAAAAGGCCCAAACTGGATATCGCATCGGCTTTTTTCGATCTAGCATCGTGCTTTATAACTGGCTCAGTTTTCCCTCGATTCCTCAATTCGAAAATAAACATCTGTATCCTACTGCGATACTCATACGGAAATTCACATACTGAACCTTATGTACGGAAGATAAGACTTAGACTTATTCAGACATAACGAACAGATGCGGCTGATTTTTTAGAAGTCGAAAATGCCTTCGCACTACTAGCCTTGATAGATGATCTAAATTCGCTAAATTTATCAAAAAATTCGTAGCTTCTTTAAAAAAAATAAAAAAATCTTCAACAGTAGTTGGGTGACTAACACCCTCTCTTGGTCATGATTCACTTATAGGACTAGAAATGCTACTTGAATAAAATAGATAGATAGCAGTCCTCTTTTGCTCTTTTCTCTTTCGTCATAGATAGAACCGAAAAAGAGGGCTAGATACTTCTGCTCGATTTTCCTTACTATTCACTGAATATTGAATGACCTTGATGAAAGATTAACTTGCCTCACTGTTCAGCGACAAATTTCGTGTGCTGATGCCAACTTGGGTTGATATCGTTGCACGATCCAAGGATCCCCCTTTAAATTTTCCTCTTCACTGGGAAAACAACTCTTCTTGAAGAATATAAAAAAAGACTTCGGACCCTTTCGATTCAAATCAAAAGCACTCAGAAACATTTGAATATCACAAAAAAATAATCGACTTTCAGCAATGCTGTCAGTCCATTTATTCGTAGCAATCCTCTAACAATCATCCACCAGAACGGATTCCATTCCCTGACACTCTGACTTTCCTATCCGAATCAAATACATATTCTTTTTGGCCAGCATTAGTGTTTAAACGGGCCGCGGGTAAACGCGTTCACACCTTAGTACATGCTGCAGGAATTTACCAACAGTTGCCTTCACACCGCTTTGTTTGTGGTAAGCATTGTGTTGTTTTTTTTTTGCCTCAAGATGCGCGCCAAGTGCGCTCTCGGTCATTCACCATAGCAAGTACCACCCTTTTGCTGGGTTGCCTTGCATGCTTACACTTCGCCAATCAGGTGTGGTCATCGTAAATGCGTTCCCGATAATGGTATGGAAATTGAAATCAAAGATTGCTGCCTGCGAAATGGCTGGTGAGCAACGCATTCGCTGTCAATTCACGCCGATTACCGCTTCTTGTCGATTGATTAGAATACAAGTATCTGATGGTGTAGCTCATATGTATGTCTGATTCGGCATTGACCAGAAGCCAGTAGTCTCAGTTATTCCCAAGCACCGGTAAATTTTAATTATAATTTCTGTGAAATTAGTTCTAAACCGAGGGGAGCACTGCTGTGATCGCTGAATTCCCGCACACTTCTCATTCGCCTTGCACACGTATAGAGCCGAGTCGGTGTTCGTACAGTCAATTTGTTTATGCTTTCAAGTGTCCATTTAGCTTTGGGGTAGTGCTTCGGATAAGATAACGTGTCAGCTTGAATTGAGTAATGCTATCGTCGCATCGACGTAATCCAAGCCTCTTAAATGCAGTCTGCCAGCCAACCGACACATCAACAGCGCAGCGCGGCAGTTAATTGCTGTGCGCGGACCGATGGCGTTGGATGAGGATGTGTCATGACCGCTCACTCAGTCAATCTTCTTTGGGCGATTGTTGATTGACCGATATATCCCCGCATCCTCGTTCATACTAGAGGGTGTGTTGACATCGATTGTCAGGTTTTTCCAGATTGCAAAGTGGCGCAGGAAAACGTTTTCACAACACGTAACATGACCGCCGTCGTCGTCGTCGTGGTCGTCGATTATGAAGTTGTAATCGCTTTTTCGCATGCAATCTGTCTTAGCAATGACCTTGAGTTAATGTCCAGGAAGTGTTTTGTGTCTTCTTACGCCCATTTATTTTTCCAATTAAGAAATATGTTCGTATTCTCACATGGATGTATCTTATGAGAAAAATCACTGTGGGCGAAATGTTGCCTTGAAGATGATTTAGCTGGATGGTTCCGTCTGATGACAGATTGTTGCAGCATAGTGTGAATTTGTATTAATGAATGATTTAATTTTGAAAATTGTCGTTGATCTAAGTACAATTTAATATGAAGCAATGACTTCCGTGTCCATGGACATGCTTATGTCACGCTGTTAT
This sequence comes from Orthonevra nobilis, assembly GCA_963555765.1. NCBI lineage: Eukaryota > Metazoa > Arthropoda > Insecta > Diptera > Syrphidae > Orthonevra > Orthonevra nobilis. Next base: position 12,991,370 of record OY743225.1, read on the forward strand.
TGATGGTAAAAACGAAAGAGTTGAGCAACGAACTGGGTGTCGTTGAACCTGATCCGGTTGGGATTACCTATCCGTGTTGTATAACTCGTTGATCAAGAGGCGATAAAAGGTTAAGCAGTTTTAATGATGGGACATAGGAGCTGAGTACACGCAATGCAGCAAGCTGAGCCAATGTCGTTTGATGTACTTGGCGTGTTGGGTGCGAGGAATTTTTGCATCATATCAAACAAGCCGAGTCGTTGTTGGAATAAGTGGTCCCTCAGGTGCACTTCAATTAATTTTTTTTAAAAAATGTTAAGCAACGCAAGCAAATCTGACGATCTTGAATGTCAAACGTTATTTTTGGATTGCGATAAAATTTTTGAAAGGCATAGAAAGTTTTAAACAAACAATAAGGAAACCTCGTTAACCTTTGATTGATTTTTCAGATAAGTTTTTTCAAACTTGTCACACTTCGTCGTGAGTGTTAGTTGTTTTTTGAAGCCTTCTGAAGATATTTCTTCACAAATCTGTCGTGTCGTACATTCTGTGGCTTTGAATGTCAATTTTATAACATTTAAGACTTCGATCAGCCAAATATCCTCCATGGAAATTCATGTAGCACTCGACTCTTTAAAGGTAATTTGGGATGACTTTTCGATTCATAACATGGAATAATAAGGCCAATATTTGACTATTTTTTAAAGCGTTTTTTGGTATCATCGTAACCTAATATTTAAGCCTCCAATCGGCATAGGTTGTATGCATTCATGGTCAGCCGGACAATCCAAATGGTAAATTTGCAGTGTCAGACAGTTCGGTATGTGCTTGAAACAGAAAGTTCAAATAAGGACTACGAATAAGGTAATATTTTACTTGAAGAATTTTTAAAATATCAAATAATGGTCCTGAATACCAACGACTTTTTTATGCAGATAAGGAAGTTGCTGTAATAGGTTCGACTTTCAAAATTTTGACATATCTCCACGTTTCGAGGTTCTAAGAGTTGAATTTCACTCCCACATCATAAATTGCATAAAAAAATAAACAATTTCACTTTATCTTCAAAAATTTAATAAAGTTTCTAGTTCGAAAAAAATTATAATCCATATGATCTTAAATTTTTGAGTGTTTTTCAAAATAGTAATCTTATGTTGTTCGGGTACTATTTCGTCAAAAATCCACGTTATACTTGAATTAATTGCCGTCTATCTAGACATTCAATCGACTAACTTCTGTAGGCTATTTGAAAGACCGTCCAAAATTCGTTCGTCCCAAAAGGAGGTCGGTTGATTGGGAAGGAAATCTTTCTTCATCTTGATTCGAGTTTCCTCTGTTCAGCTTAAAGGAAGTTTTTGTTCATTACCATGTACTTATGAAATACCTAGAAAAAGCAAACTCGATGATAAGGTGCGATTTTCTAATGTTTGTATAAACTTTTTTGGTGATCCTTCGACAATTGCAAACATCGTCATGCTTGACTATTTGAAAAACATAGCATGAGTTCATGTTTTCGTAAACTATTTTTTATCCAAAAACTTTAAATTTCGAATCGTCCAATTATGTTGTCATTTGCCACAATCTACCTGATTGCTCCTATTTTGGGTTCATAATGAAGGTTTAAAAGTTTTCGTACTGCTTTTTGGCTATGAAAACTATTGTGATACCAAATGCAATGGAATCACCAAAGATGGATGGCGCTGTAGGTTGGGGTGAAGGAGTATCATCTGGAGGAGGGAGGGGGAATCGATCGCACCAGAGAGAAGTTGGTGAATTAATAACACGTCGGCAGCATCCCGGCGTGATATAAGAGTTTACACGTTTATCAGTTTAAGCCTGTTCTCATAGGGGGGCAAGTTGTAATTATCAGTCCAATTGAAACCGCGAAGTGCAAAATGTATTAACCTACGTTGGACTGATTCGACTCTATGGGAATTACAAACGTAAAAGGGGGACCAGACTTGACTGGCATATTCGAGGATTAGTCTTACATATGTTATATAAAGCGTCTTTATAACATATGGGCTTGAAAATTCTTTTGACCATCGCTTAAGGTGGAATTAGCTTAACGTATGATGGAATCAATGTGTGAACGAAAATTGAGTTCTTTATCGCAGAGGACTCCTAGATCGCTGACGAGAATAAGTTATAGCCTTATATTGAGCGACATTCAGCTATAGCTAATTTTTGTTGCATCAAATAAAAAAACTATTCAAATCAGTTTGCAGGTCGATTTGATCTGTGAGGGATGAAATGTGTTTGTATTTAGAATCGTATATCATCGACAGGACAGATCACAGTTAACCAATATCTGTTCAACATCGTTTATGGTAAGTATGAAGATTATAGGACCTAAGTGGCTTCCTTGGGGAACGCCTGAGGTACCGATAAAGGGGTTGGACTGTGACGATCGAAAAAGAACTCTGCATTGTCGATTTTGAAGATATGATTTAATCGAGTCGACGAAGAATCCTAGGGCCTTAAGCTTAAAGCAGAAAATTGGATGAAAAATTTTATCAAAGGTTTTGTTAAAGTCTATGGGGATAGCGTCGACTTCTTTACCATCTTGCATAGCCTGTAATGCTTAACAATTAAATTCAATGAGGTTCGTGATTTTAGATCTATCCTTTATAAATCCGTATTGCTTTGTGGACAAAATGGATTTACAGTGAAAGTAAACTGATTCATGGACTATACTTTCGAAAAGTTTGGGAATTGAGGGCTTAGCAATGGGGCGAAAATCTGAGATTTGGTCTTTACGTTCCTTCTTATGGACGGGGATAGTAAATGTATCCTTGCATACTTTGAGAAAGATGGATTGAGCTAACGAAAGTTGAAAGAGAGTCGTTAGGGGTTGAGATAAAGCGTTAACGCATTTTTTCAGGACAATTGGTGGTATGCCATCTGGTTCTGGGAAGTAGTCGTCCTTTAGGTTTATAATAAAATAGCAGTACCTTTTGATCCTTTTGAGGTCTGAGACCTTTAAAAAAAGATTGAGTTACTTCAGAAAATGAAACAAAAATCGTCGCTAATGCGGACATCATTATTTCGATCAGTGGAACAATTTCTCCAAAATGTGGGCATCTCTTGGAATCCGACTGGCTAAAACTATTAAAATCTGCAAGGAACTGATAGCAACCGCTTGACTCCAAACTTTAAAGTAATAGAGAGAGAGGGGTTATACATAGAGTCAATACTTTTTTGCGTACCTTTTGGAAAAGATGGTTTTTAATTCCTTCGGATTACCAAACATTTTAAATGCCTTCTAAGCGAATGTCAATTGAAAACCGAGAGTTTTCAGAAAAATGAATTTTCCTTTTTAGAAAAGTTAGAATCAGGAAAACCATCAAAATGCTTGACAATATTGGTGAATATTCCGTTTATCTTATTCGGATTTATAGGCAAAGCAATATTCAAGCAAAAGACACAAAGCATGAAATGTCAACTCAAGAATAGTTTTAGAAGCCAACAGCTCATTTCTGCCCCAATTTCAAACGCCATACACCACAGCCTGTACTGAGGTAGAAGTAACAAACATCCTTTCGCCAGGGATTAATCTGCACTATGCCAATAGAACTATATGGTCGGCAAATCCCAACCATGTACAACGATAAAATGATATATTTAGAAGCGGCTCTTATGGAACTCTTCACAGAGATAAGACAAAGATGAGAAAAATGAGAACCAGCAACTCTCTCCGATTGAAGAAATTCACAAAAGACCTAACGTTCTCCGAGTGGAAATTAGAACAAGCGTCATGGAGGATTACTCCTCCTTTAGCTCTTTCAGATATGAACTGCAACGTCTGAAAGTTTGCTTATGAAACTTCTTTTTTTCCGGCACCGGCTTGTTTTTATCATTTAGTAGGACTATTCCCGCGAAGGAAAAGAAATAACTCGAAATACTGCACGGAATGAATTTCTTATCTTGACTCATTAAATCGGAATAAACCATTTTACTCACCAACTCTTCATTAATAAAATATGCTCCACCAGTGGATGGAGTAACACAATAGTTTGTCACGCATTCAACTTGACCGCATTAAATATCGGGCATTGATATCAGGAAATCCTGGTAATTGCTTGTCATCCAAGAGCAATCGTGTCTCAGATGTCGTCTTCTATTCCTTTTTTTTTGCTCTTTATCCAATGAAACACCACAAGGTTCTCACGTTCGTCCAGCCAGCCAGATACTTTACTATCATTTCGACTACACTTCGCGATGCAAAACAGATGAGCTAAATTGAAGTAAGAGAAAAAAAGGATCGTGTCCCGCATTATCATCATCAATCCAATATTGGTGCTGGATACCTACAAGAATTGCAAAAAATCTATTACATCCGCGCACTCGCGATTATCGTGAATTAAATGACCCAGTCGAGCACGGCGCGCGCATCCGCCACATAGCCTGAAGAAGAGTCCACCAGCAACAACAGCAACGCCGGTATCTCCTTAGCCAAATCCCAATAATCATTATTGAGCTTGGAGGCTCCGCTGAAGAAGGTACACAAGTAAAGACCAATCTCAAGGTGCTGTGGAATGAATACCTGTTAGAAATTTAAATCGCGATTTCAACGCCAATGACAACGACCGACAACCGACGCCGAGGATAACTTCTCCCGCAGCGAGACAACCAAGTCAGATGGTGCTGCCGTGTTTGCTACAATTTGGCGATCCAAAGTCAAGCCGTAATCGAAAGTGGGTCATAAACTTTCTGGGAAGAGGAATCTTCCAATGTCAAGCAAGCGAGCATGCTGCATTCTGCCAGCTCAATAATAATTATTCGGTCCGGTTCTCAGCTTGAACCGCAGCGAGGATACCCTCGCTAGAGAGTTGAATACACTTAACCATAAGCTGGAGCGCGCGCATTCATCGATCCATGAAAGCACGACGATCATTCCCCCCACCAGCTATGGATTAGGGATAATTGAGACACTCTGCAGTGGATTGCCGCTGCATCACTGCGACTGCACTAAAGAAAGTTGCCTCCGGGATGGCCAACTTCACTTTCCTTACAGGCAGCCTGCGCTGCTGGCCCACTGTACGCAAATGGTAAGCAATGAAATGACCCTGCTACCATACAACCACCGAAGACCATCGGTCTTACGTCTGATGAATTATTTATAATGTCAATTGAATGGAACGTGTGCGTGCATGATCCCATCTACCACGATACCTAGCAACCTAGCAACCGCGGCGCTGGTTGCTCTCTTCCCTGGCCAGATAGATAATGGCGAATCTCGCGCAATCCATTGCCAGCGACAGTGGTTAAGTGAAACGCGGCTCAGATGGTGCTTTTTTTGGCACCGATTAGTGGAGTGGCTCACTGGTGCGGATATAGCCATATTTGATGGAGTTGATGGCGATTTTTCAAGGTCTTCGGCAGACTAGGTTTGGGTTTCAAGTCACGAATTTGACCAATATGATTGGAGAGCGACAAAATAAGAAGAAGATTGGCGTTGGATTTTGAACGGGATACCACCATCATCAACATGATTGTTGTCATCCGAGGCCAGCATGGATTTGACATGGATTTTATATGTTGTTGTTGTTTTTTTTTCTTTTTTTTCTGCACATAAATGAAAGTGCGCGATTAATGTCAATTGCAGATGTGCTGTTGGGAATAAGAATAATTTCCGGGGCAACAGATTCGTGGGACGATTTTATTTTCATGTGGACATAAAGATGGATGACAGACGTAGAATAAAGCGGAAAAGTGCGAATTTGACTCTCACACATATGGTTCCGCAGCATGCAGCATGCAACACTTTGTTCTTCATTTATTTTATGTGAGCTAACGAAATCGATTTACTTGCAATTTCAATTAAAGAAATTTAAAAAATGTATTTTTAAACGGACAGATCGAGAGCGTCATCCAACGCTGGAAACCATTAAAAACATTGTCTTTTGGAACGTGATTTCGAAAAGACTCAGGGATTTTGAGGCAATTGGAAGATGAAAATCAATTTACAAAAGTGCGAGACATTTCTGTTCAGGACTCCGTTGTCTAGGGCCTCTAGAATCTGGCTAGATCAGTATTAATATTTTTACAAATATAAAGACAATGCTCTGTCCAGAGCCAAAGCGGCCTTTTGCTTGGTAAAGAGACTATTTGACAGCAGTCATCTCGATGCCAAGGTAAAGGTGATCTGCTTCACGGCCCTTATTCGGCCTGTCCTTGCCTCTGGATATCCCGTTTGGTTCAACATCGGAACAAGCTAATGAAAAATATATGAGTTTAAAAAATTCTATAGAAATGAGGTCCTGTACAATAGGGCCAACCTGATCTCCGGGGCTTTTTAGCCCAATGATATGCACCATGAGACAGTGAGTCTTAACGGACTTAATTCCCCTGAAGCGTTTCTCTATCTCGATAGATAGGATCTGGTCCAGGATAGATAAGCGGTACCGTAAAGGGGGTATTCTAGTCTAGAAATTTAAAAAATCGGTTTTTTTTATATTTTCAAACTTAAACTATTCAAGAATATATCTGCAAGAGGATTTTTCAAAATTAAAATTATTTTCGGAGATATCGGTATTTTGCTGACCTGGCGTCCAAACTGGTTCGGCCAGAACTAATCGAACAAAAGACATTAGGGATTCTCCGTCTACCTGAATCCATATTTCTCAGTAAAACCTTTTGTCCTTTGTATATATTGTAAAACAAGAACCCAAGGTGACTTATATCTTTAATATTTAGTGTTAACTAACGTCCAGTTGTTAACAGTTGAATTCTAACCTTCAAACCACGTGGACGTGAGTGAAATAAAAATATTTTTATTGTATTTTTAATGAAGGATTCATTCCTATTTAAAAAATGATGGACTTATGGGAATGAAAATTGGACCGGAAGCTCATTCATATCCTGTGAAACGAGACAACGCCCGGATTGACCGCTCCGAGATACGAGCATCCAACGCATCAAAGGAGGCCGGAACTGCTCGATATGAAGAGAAAGATGCGGAAAATAGTTTCTTCGAAGTCGGGGAAGGTCCGATGTATGAAACAGGAATGGCAGATTGAATTAATGCAAGTCTACAACCTCATTTCATGACTAAGACTACGAAAACTTTACGCGAAACTTTAAACGCGTTTTTCTCGAAACTGTCTTTTCAAAACAATACCGACGATTTCTCAGGTTCTACTGGACCGATTTACCTGAAATTTTCAGAGATTTTTCTTTATAGACTTGTCTATGTCTGGAACTATACCCATCCCCAAATGTTTGTTACATTCTTTTTTTAATTCGAGACAGGCAAAAAAAGTGGTACAAAAATTGTTTTTTTTTCAGGCAGTCGCCACTTTGTGAAAAAAAATCTTTCCAACTTTTCCGTAGTAACCGACATTGCGACAGTATTCTAGATTAATTATCCTTTTTTTTTATTTCAGATTGCTAGGAGGATTGAAATTGTGGGTATGGTTACGCGCCAATTTTTTGAGACCCCCAATTCATCAACTGCTAATTTTTGAAATTTTCAACTTTTTTTTTTTATTTTTTTCTGTATCCTTGTTATGTTAATAAATAACTAGTAAAAGAATGGATACTCAAAATATTAATTACCTTTGTTTATGATACTTCGAAAATAACATGTAATTTATGCCTCTGGACTAGAATACTCTCTTAATCTTCCATGTAGGTCGAAAATCTGTAGACGAGCGAGTCAACTGCGACCAAAACGTCGCAAGTAGCTCACCGGAGACAATGCTGATGTCGTAAGGCAATATCGATATTATTGATAGTTGGACGAAGATAAGTACTCCCTCGTCTTTTACTTAAATTTGATGCCCTTCTGGCAATGATTATAGCAAGCCCTGTCAGCCTTGGCCCGCTTACTCCTATTTAATGTAGTATAAGTAGTATTTAATTAGTAAGTAAGTAGATTTTAATTTTATTTTAAGTTAGGTTAAGATTCTAGGTTTAAGATTAGAATTTATTTAATTTAAAGGTAAAGTTTTAAAAAATAAAAGACGAGTCCTTACACTAAGTTTTTTGTTTTTTAACAGATAGCATTTTTCTAAATTTAGCAAATAGTTTCTTAAGTTACAATATAAATATAAACATTCGTCGAAAGACATATATTAAATTTGTAGGTTTAGCTTAGAGCACCCGCATAGTTAAGTTAATTCAGCTAGCTTTAAGCATTTTTGTCTAGCAAGTAAGTGAATGAAATTATAAATAAAAATGTGTTGAAATGAAACCATTAGAAACGATACTGTTAAGCTACGTTTCATTCAGTCAATAAAACTAAACCGATGATTTGACAAAGAGCTCAGAAAAAAAAGTCTCAAAATTGACTACTAGTGAAAAACTTTGTCGTGCAAGGAGTAAGTTCGTTCAACGGCAATAGCCAACCTCTGTTTGTCTTGTACATATTAAGAAGACAATTTGGTCCAGAAAACCCTAACTCGAGTGACCTGATCGTCCGAATCACCTCAGAAGCATCTTTTACGTGACCTATTTTGATGATCTTCAAAGTAACAGTGATTGCCAAATGTGGTCCAGTCATTACCCGACTTTATTTCTTTGAAAATAAAGGAAATTTTTTTTATTGTCATGAAATGATTTACAAATGGGCTCTGAAATGTGGGTGCTAAGAATCGGGAAAATTTTAGCGCGACTGGAAGTACTCAAAGGCAATACTGTGCGGAATTTATTCTGCTGATAGTTTCATACCCAGTTTTAATCATTCGATCATTAAAACTAAACGATCTGATAAATTGAAACCTTTGATATTCTAAAATTGATCATTTCGTATTCAGCCGACGCTGACCTCGTTTTTACACCATTCAAAATTTGATTTGAATTCTTGAAGAAAGTAGATGTCAGGAAAATATTTTCTGTTGTGATGGATTGTTAGCTTTTGAGATATCGTATTGATGATCTATTAGGGCTTCATTCACCCTTATGTCTTGTCAGAAGGTTTTAAAAGTGCATATTAAATTTATAACTTTTCTGACGAGTAGAAAATAAAGCACATGAATTTGTTGTAATATGCTGTACACGAACAATCCAAACAAACTTTCACTTATTCCTTTTCATTTAGTGTGTATATCTCTATGTAATTAAAATAAAACCTAACTTTAAACAGGCAACGACTTAAAAAAATATTTCAAAACAAAAACAATATTTTAAATTAAAAATGAATGCAAAATTCAAATTTGAAATAAAGAACGAATTAAAAACCTGACTCGTACTAAACATTGGTTTGCGAGACTATAGTAGACGAAGCTTCACGACTAACGTAATAAATGGAAAACTTGTGATGGGAAATCATAATGTCAGTCCTTTACTAAGTCAACTTTGTAGGGAGTGCATCAACTAACCTTTAATTTATACCAAATACTCAAATCGTTCGTCCCTTGAAGCTGTAAAAAAATCAAACTTCTTAGCCAACGCAATCAAAAGATACAGCCTTTTATGCAAATTTTCGACACTCGCAAGGGAATCAAACCCTACAGGGTACTTCGCGTGAACTCAGAATCTTGAAAACTGGTACAAAGCAACGTCTTATAACAGAAAAAAAGGCAAAATTGTGAAAACCGTACATTTTTAGTTACATCATAGAATAAAAATATTTTTAATAATATTAAACTTACTACCCGTTTCCTCATGAACGAGTAGAAGTATTTAATTGAAATTAATTTCAAATACTCAGATCTTATTGCCTTTAAGCTGTGAAAATAAAACAAATTTCTAAGTTCACGCGAAAACGCAAAGGTACAACAATTTATACCGCATATTTTGAGATTCGCAACTACTCGCAAGGAAATCAAAACCTAGATTTTAATTGTGATTATAAACATAATTGAAGTCATCGCAATGGCGGTGACTTCTCTCTTTGTATGGGGAGGGGAAACAATTTTTCAAACAGCTCTTCATATTATAAAAGCCGTGTTTTTTTTTGTAAAAAGTGCAATAAGTCCAAAGCTTGGCGTGTGACTTATCGCCTATAATATCCAAGATAACTCACTAACGCCGATAGATAGTATTTTCTATGTGCCCTTAGACGGCGCGCATGCTTCATTTTGCAATAAAAAACCATAACTATGACTCGATTATCCTAATGGGTGAACCTTTACTTTACAGACTCGCACTTGGCCTTTTTTTTAATTTGCTCGCTCTGGATAATACTAGAGAATTTTATATCGACTTATTTGCATTCGCTTAATTCACAGTATTTTATTCGAAACTCGTTTCTATACTTCAATGTTGTGCTTTAGAAGATTCCCTTCACATGCCAAGCTAATGACAGAACATCCACAAAAACCATAATTTAAGGAGGAATCCAGCAGCTGAAATATTTACAACCAAACTAAGGCCTGCCACTTGATCAGACAACTACAACTGTCCCTGATGGACTGATCGATAGCAGTGATGGCAGCACGGTTACTTTACCAGATTCGAAAACTGGATAAAATTTCAAGTTTTCGAACCAATCATTTATCAACTCCACCATTCACTCGATTAGTATAGCCAGATACTCACCTTCTCTAAACAACTTCACACATAGAACTTCTCATTTAAAATTTCCCATCGAGGGCACCAGCAGCAACAAAGATTAATAAAACTTGTCGGTGATAAGCACGCTTTTGCGAATTTCATCCTAATTTTGGTGAAAGTGAAACAGTGACTTATTTCAATGAAATTGAAAAATCGTTGGACTAGAAACGCACTACATCGCTTACCTTAACCTAAATGTGATGCCGCAACAACCGCAGCCACCCACTGAGTCCCCTCAGCCCACTCAAATTCACAACAGACAACTTGCTGTCGCCACTGATATCGGGTGAATAAAATCCTCCAACGCGAGATAAATAAGTGAAAATCTTTCCTCGATCATTAAACCCTCGAAACACAGCATCATGATCAAATTTTATGACATTACATTTCGCATACAAGGCGATACAAGGCTCGGATGACATTGTAGCCAAAGCGACTGCCACGGATCTGTAATCACGATGAAAACGACAGCGGTTTTAATGAAATCTTCAACGCCACACGTCGCAGCACATATCCGGATGATTTATGAGATAGTTTCAGGTTGCAAAATGCCCTTATGACAAATTAACTGCCTTCCTAGAGGTAATAGCCTAGTATGCGAGCGAGTTGAAGAATTGCTGTGGAAATTCAATGACTCTGAAATTCTAGCTCCTGTTGTGGCATGTGCTTCGAATGTGGAGGTGAGATCTTGCCAAAAAGATACAACATAAGTGTCAGTACGTGCAGAGGATGACGAAAACTGTTTAGACTGTTTTTTATGGATCTATCTCAGACTAGCAGATTAACTTTTCTCTGGAGATGGGTGCTACGCTGAAGATGGCGCTAAATTGTTGATGGAATGTCTTATCGAAAGTTATGCTAATCGATGCATTAGCATTCTGTTTGCTTTAAATTTGGATCTAGAATTTTTGGGCTTTATTCGTTGACATGATTACAATCTAGATAATTAGCATATCGGTCTAGTTCGTTGAGTCTTGTTGTGCTTTACATGACATGACAAAAACACGAGAGCAATTGTTTAGGAGCATTTTCGCCCATTGTTTCTTTCGTAAATTGATAAAGAGGTGAGATTTAAATTCTTGATCTTTTTGACGATATATGAGATTGTTAGTCTCAGCAGTTAAAATTAAGATTAAGAACTTAAAAACAAATGTGAAATGAGAAATATAAAAACCTTAAAAAAAAGTAAGAGTTAAATGCGGAAAAGTGCGAGTTTGTCTCTCACAAGAAGGGTTCCATACCATCCTACAGTATGCAACACTTTATATTTCCAGCCTAGTAGTAATTTCCTGAGCATGAAAGCGGTAAGCATGCAATTTTGAAAAGACAAATGCAAAAAAATGAGTTTTTCATTTATGCATCACAATTAAAATCTTTTATAGAAATGAGGAAACTCAAGATTCCAACTTTTTTTGACATGTGAAAGCTATTGCAATTTGTTTGAAATTGGTGTAATGTCAAAGTTCTTCTGGTGTTAGTGTTAATTCTATTTTCTACCCCACCAAAGGATGTTTCAAATCCTTCTGCATGAAAATTGCAAAGGGCTCAATTTTATGACTCAGAAGATACAGCCCAGTGACATATAAGTCGGACCGACAATGGTGGCTGCCATTGGCACTCCTTAGTTGCAGAACCCTAAAAATGGCAAAAGCTTCAAATTAATAATGTTCAAAGGTCAAGTATTTAAAAAGTGAGGATTAACAGGCATTCGTGTTGAACGAAAGCATTCGACTTGAACGAAGTATTTGCACCCTGATGTTGGACACCTGTATCCACTTAATGTCGCTTTATAGGCATAAGACCTTTAAACTAAAAGTCTGCGAAACTACAGTCAACTCTTTATTTAGAGAAGGCAGAAATATTATCAAGTATTGATTGCGAGCAAAATTGAACAATGAAGATTGAAGGTTCATAGAGGACGCGGATATACAAAACTCACGTCTACACAGGACTGAATGATTGACTGTGTTGAAAGGCTTTGAGGAATTTTAAAGAACCAGCAATAAAAAATGGTTGCAATTTTATGCTATTTGATTTTACGTTAACGATGACGGTCAGACTTTCAGCTTCCCTTCGGGCGAAAGTTGTCTTCTTTATGAGATGCATTTTGCTTTGTAGCGCTACCATCTTTCGACAATAAGAGGAGAATAGCTATTGGCCTGAATTCGGCAAAATTTATGGTTCCAATTTAAAGAATTAGGAATCTTAATAAGTTGCTTATCTATCGGACTCTGGTCAATAAAATACTGTGAATCTTAAGTGAATGTTAATAATTTAAAAATGAATTCCGTGTCCATGGAACAAACCAAACACGCAGTATCTGTCTCAATACCTTCAGATCCAGGCCTCGGTTTTCATAAGAGATACCCAAATAGAATTTATTTAATGTGATTTGTATTTCATAAAAATAAGTCCATAAAATAAACAAGCAAACACTCAACAACGGTTTGAAAAACAAAAGAAAAATTATTAATTAATTGGTATTGCCTTTTTGACAAGATTTTAAGGATCTCTACTTTGAACATTACAGTATGAAATGAGCCAGGTACTGAGTCGAGAAGCGTTGCTTAACACGAAGCCTTCCTCAAATCTTTGAACACTTACTCGATCACCATTTGTTAACTCCAGTTGTTTTATGAGACATCTACATTTCAGCTAACGTTAATTTGCCATCAACGTCGTTTCTGTATATTGTCCAAATTTTGTAAGCCAAGTGAGCCAATGAGCACTGGACGCAAACCTTCAGTCTTAAGTTTTCTTTTTAATTTTGTAGATATATTTCTGTCATCCTTCGTAAGCATCATCCAAGAAAAGAGGAATTACAAATTTGACTTTAAAAGAGCTTGACATTGATGATTTCGGTTTTAAATTAAGAAGTCTATATAACCACAAATATTTCTTATACTATTTTGGTTGCACTTTTAAAATAAAGTTCATATAAAGCTGAATCACAAGTATAGATATAGACGTTAAATTTCAAAGATTGCTCTTTTGCTACTAAAATGAAGAAACTGCGTACCTAGAATACTTAAAAAGAGGAAAATTGCGACAATGCACGAGTCATAGGGTTTCTTGAGCTTCATGAACACAAAAAGAAAAGTTAAATTCATTCAGATATCTTCCAAAATTTACAATGGAATTTCTGATATATTCCCAGAAATGTTTGAAAAAAAATTTACTAACGACACTAACTTAAACTGCGATGCCAACTCCGATAGCAATATCAAGTCCCATCCGTGTTTTTATGTTCCAATTCTTCGTCTTTGAGTCTTCATTAATGATTCCTTTACTGTAAAGCTGAGCGTTAAACAGTTCGAAGCTATATTAAAGGAGAACCAATCATGTAGAACGAAATAGTTTTTATTAAATTAAAAATGTTGCTTTCCAAAGACCTTTCTCACAAATTCGTCAGTACGTAATCTATGTTGAAATTATTTATGAAGAGACTGGATTTTTGAAATGCATATGACCGAATTGATCAACAATTGTCATCTCTCTCTCTTATGATCCCTTACAAATATATAGTACATGTATTCAATGGATAACATCTTGGATCTTGGATCTTGGAAAGAATTGGTAAAGAGCTGAATTAAAATAGAAAGTACATAGTTTTTTTTAAGTTTTGCAAAAAGAGATTATTCAAATTGGCATTTTATGCAGAAGACAAGAGCAGATGTTAACAAAGACTCAATTTTTCATTTTAAAGAATACCAGCTGAACCCCGTCAAAAACAACGCATATTTCCTTTTTCATATGACCCGATTTCGAAAAATACAGCACAAACGAAATTGTATGCGAACTTAGCATGTAGTAACAAAATAAAATAGAGAATATGTATGAAACAAGGAGAATCGAAAGAAAAAGAAAAGAAAACAACAACACCATTATTTATACAGTTTCTTTAATAATTCTCTCTTCCACAAAATCAATAGTAGGAATTTTATATTCTTCCATAAATTCTTCTGAATGTTATTTCCAGTGATCCGTTTCATTCAGAACAGTATTCGTACTATCTGTATACTGGCTTTCAAGTTATCATCCGCTGGGTCCAAGACATTACGATGTTTTTCTTTTTCCGATATTACCTTTTAGTGCAAAACATATTTTCTTTGTATTCAATCAGAATTTAATCAATCTCACTTTCCACACTTCGGCTAAATAAATACTTTTTAAAAACTGCAGCCTGCAAACGATTTTTTGAACGAATAACTTTGACTATGGAGTAGTTTTCTTGGAGTGGCTTTCTTAAACAAATTTGTGTATTTTAGTTTTATATTTCACACGTAACTAAGTTATTAGTTACTGAGCAAAGTACCGTTGTGCGACTTTTTAGCCAAAAACCTAGTAAGCAATCTGAAACCGTACCATATGCCTAAGCAAATAAATATATGATATTTGAACACAATCGTTAGAGCCGTTTTCGAGATAGTCGATTTTTGCAAAGTTGCCCATAAGTAAAGTAAGTTCCGTTGTGCCGCACAAATCTTCTATACGAATCTATACTGTGATACTTTTTCAACACAATAAAATAAAACTAAAAAGTCGTAACGCTGTTCTGTCTATGGACAGTATCTTAGCAATGCTTTCCAATATCTTTTCGAACTCGCTGTGTGAAAAGGCTAAGCATATTAAATACAGTTCCTCACACTCATACTCATTCCAGTTGTTGACAATTTTTTGATTTTCTATTGAATTGAATTGAACTGAAGGGATTGAAAAAGGCAATAAGGCATGTGTTAAAAGGAAGAGCGATATGGGATATATATTAAACCTGTAAAGTTTGTGTTGGTCTCATTGTCTCTGTCAATCTTAGAGCGAGAGTCTGGAATATTTTGGTTATGGCTTATATTTAACTAAAAGCATACGTATTAACAGAATTTCGTTACTACTTTATTATACCGCATAGTATGATTTAATGAAGCATTATTATTGTTGCGATCCGCAGAATTTCACTCTTCCCTATTATAGCCAAATGCTCTTTGTTACGTATTTTCCGCAGGGCTAGGGTAGAGCTTACAAACCATAATACAGCTCATATAGCCAGAATGCAGCATAATAAGCAGTTCATGAAGATTTTCAAAAAAATTTTGTGGCATTCAGAGCTACGAAAAGAAGTGGTCTTCATCGTTTCTAGTTCTCGGCGCAACCTAGAGTATCCTCCGACTTAATTTAAATGATCTCAACGTGGCGTTAAAAACGCTCTCTATCTGAGGGAACCTATGTGACATTATGTGTTAAAGGCTTTCACATTGCATTCAATGAGAAGTCAGTAACTTGTAGGAATGAACCTTAATGCAATTGCATACGCAAAGCTGGTCCTTTTCCTTTTCATTTATGGACCACCAAAGGTTTGTTATTCCGCTCCCACAATGTGCCTCTGATATTGATCCAATTTTCTTTTTAAAACGGAGAACTGTTGTGAGTCATTGTTACTGGAGGAACTTTGAAAAATCTTTGCAAAGGTTTTAACTTTTGGGCTGATTATGTTTTTGTCGAAGATTGTCGCAATGCCTGATTTGTCAATATATGAACTATTTTTGCATTTCAGCAAAAAACTTATCACATCGCTTTTTCCACATCAAAACTTTGTCCTTGGAATGCTGTATTCCTTTTATCACAGCTTTAATCATTTCCCGCAAACTCTCTAAATTTATATAAAAGTCGTCCTTAAGCTTTCGTTCGGCTATTGATCAATAATAACTTTATTTCCGCATCACAATAGGTACTGTACCCGAACAGTTCATTAAAATGAATCGAAAAAAAAACTACTCTCCATAATCAGATCGAATAAGATCATCAATCAGCCATAGTGACTACCGGCAAAATTGGAAAAAGGAGCCCAAAAAACGAACTATCCCCAACAAAACTGACATTAATTCCATCACCAAATGTCCAAGTCCAAATACCGTAGTACAACGGTATTACAAGCACCTATTGTATAATATCCTACCTAATTGCGCCAACAAACACCAATGAACTTCAACTGCACCCCGCGGATCGCACAAAACACAAAAAACAAAAAACCAGAGCACTCTGTTAGCGGCTCTCGTGGACCTCCGAAACAGCATGCGAAGGTGGTGGGTGCCTCTAGTGGTATTGAATGCACACAACCAGCACCTTTGCCTCTACTGCGAGTAATTTTTGGAAGGCTTTTGCCTGGGAATGGCCACAACACTACGTTCCACTATCTTTCATCTCGAGTATTAAGGAAGTCCATTGAAAATTCAAATATATTCCGCGAGCTAGTTTGCAAAAATGCCATTTACATGGCCTTCCACCATGGTACTGGAAACACCTAGCGCTCGAATGACTCTGACTACAAAAAGAACCCATCGCAATCTTCATCGACTTGAGATGTGGTAAAAATGAGTCGAGCAATTGTTCACAGAACTTAGCAAGCAAAGAAGTGCCAAAGAAAGCCCATTTGCGTCCCAGCTAGCCGCTAGGACGGAAAGGGAGCGAATTCCGCTATAGAAAAGTGCAAATGGGACTATGTGGACGGCCGTTGCTGTTGTTTGGTAGCCGTGTGGCACTATAAATGCCGTTTCTCTTCCAGATCGAATATCACTGCCGGAAAACACATAAAAAATAGTCTTCTCTTCTCTTGAATCTGTTTGTTCCGTGGGGTGCTCGGGTGGTGCTGGTGCTGCTGCTGGTGCGCTCGTTCACGTTTCGCTAATAACCAACTTAGATGGGAGTTAAGGTGCGCGCGCACAGCTTTTGGCATCTAAAGCATGCGCATGCCATTTTGCATCTAATGATTTACTATCTGATCAAGAATATCTAATTTATTGTGCGCATGTGTGTACATATGTGTGTATGTGTGTGTGTGTACCTGTGCAGTGAATTAAAAAAGATTCATTTGGCCTCAGGCATCGGGGGCTGGGATACATTGTGCGGGAGTACTCGTACACTTGTGCGAACTGATAAGATTCCTTAAGCCTCTCGAGCTGGATGCACGTGGGAATTGCTTTGAAGCATGGAGTTTCTCGTAATCATAGTGAAGTTGATATTAAGCATAGTTAAACCCCTATTGTGAAGACACATAATATGGTTGGAATAAGCGAGGAAATAGAGAAAAGCACTGATGCACATTGTTTTTGAAATTTTCCTAATTGTAATAAGTAGAAAATATCTGGAGAGCAGCGTTACCGCAAGCGTTTTTAAAAGTGCTACAAATTATTTCAAAAAGTTTAACAAATTGAAAAAAAAGGTAACAAACTCAAAAAAAAACAATCAAATTAACTCAAAACGATTTTATTATTAAGGAACTTCATTGGTATCAAAAGTTGGTAAAAGTTATAACCAAATAAGTCTTCAATTTATTATTATTTGTACATTTCTCTTTTTTCATTCGCATTCATAGTAGATTCAATTGTTTTCAAATCATATTTATTGGTCTTATTGTGTTTTATTAAATTAAGTTCAGCAAACATCCTCTCAGCTGCAGATGAGATATGAGGTAAACAAAATATTAAATTTTGTTTTCAAAATGTGCCAGATTTTCAAACAATCTTTCTTTTTGTGGATATTTAAATGATCGAACAAGGCCCCAAAATTCAGTGCCTATTTTTTTCTTTAATTTTGTGATTATACAATTTTGCAAAATCATTCAATTATGGCAAAATAGAATTATTTTCCGAAATATTTTTTTCAAGATCTAGCAGTGAAACAATTTGTAATTTTTCATTATTAAAATCGAATCTCTTTTTGTTTGAGAATTAACAAAAATATTCCTTTTCATTAAAAAGAAAGAATTAATTTTACATTTTCTTCAAATTGCCATAAATTTTATGAAGGCAGACGCTTTCTGTTTGAAGTTCTAAGTTCATAGTTGAAATAATGTCAATAATGTTTCACATTTAGTGAAAGAAAATAAAAATATGTTTTAAAGCATGGATTCCCGATTTTTTTTTGCTATTTGATTCAACGTGTTTATACCATCCTCTGGAACTGACGATATGAAAAAAGAGCTGAAGAGCTGACCGTTGCATTAAAATTCTATCAACATCTTGTTTAAGTGACAGGAACCTGATACCGGATATTCTCAAAATTTTGTGACTATTAATTCAAAATTTTAACATTTTCAATTCTTTTACAAGAACTTGAAGCACAAAAGTTTAAAGAGTGTTCTGAGTTAGCGTTAGTTGATATTTGAAGTAATTTTTGCGTGATGCAATCGAAAATGCTTTGTGCATTGCATTGATGCAATTTAAGAAGCCCGAAAACATGTCGTGGGTTTTATTTGCAATTTGACAATAAAAGCGTGCAACTAGTGCAAGTGCCTTATCGCTACTTACATCATCAACAATTAGGGAGAACGATATATTTCATAGGACGTCAGCTCGTTTTTTTCTTGCTTGTACTTCAAAGTTGTTCTCGATAATATTTGTAGTTTTTGTTCGACCACAAGTTATCCCTTTTGCGATTGCAGAATCTGAGACATTTTTAAGAACTCCGGGTAACGAATCCAAAAAACATTGCAAGGTAAAACTCAGCATTTTTTTTGTTTTTGCCTCTAAGGAACTTATTTTGTTTGCAGTAAGCAGTTGTTGTATGTCTTGTTTGCTTTTTTTTTTTATTCAACATTTTTCTTGTGAAGAACAGACTAAGAGTGTCGTTTAATGTGAGTTATGTAATTAACCATAAATTTATAACAAAACCCGCAATAAACCAACCTTCCTTTTTCTTTCAACCAAGGAAACGATTACTTCCATATATTTCGAAAGTTTTTTTCTTTTTTTGCTGTTGATGGCATAAATTCACTATAATATTTTTTTTATTTTATTTATTATTTATTATTATTTATTTTATACTATATCTGCTCTTGTTAACCCACCTATCCATTCTTTATTCATACTTTACTTTGCGGCAAATGTAAACTTGGTTTATGGCAGCCAAATCAGATAGGGTGAAGTATTTCTTGCACAACTTCAGGAAACCTTGATGTTTCGCGGCTTTTTTGGCGACATCGCATATCCCGAAGACTGAGAAGAAAGTGCCATTCATGGATAATTTGTGTGGTGACAGAAAATTTGAAGGACGATGTTGATTAGGAAACAAGGGGGCATGAATTTGTTATAGATAACGATAAACTGAGGACTGACTGAATTGGATTTGATTTGACAGACAGGAGATCATTTCTGAAGATTAAAACGAGAGGCGAGGACAAAATGCACGTCTGCATTTCTAAAGAGACTTGATACCGTCCAATACTACTTCCACCAAAAGGTGTTTCTAAATATTTTAATACGAGATTTGATGATACTTAATGCACGCGTTAAAACGTAAACGAGTCCGATGGAAGAGTGCGTCGAATGCCTTTAAAATATGAACCGTAACAATCTTACTTTCAGTTAAATGATTCTGAGCTTTTTTTTAATGGACGGGTTGGACAAACTGCGTTTTCCATATTCTTAGAAAGAGTTCAGAAGAGTATTGCCAGCGAGGAAGCGCTCTTCAGAAGAGCATATGAAGAGCATAACATATGAACCAGCGGATAATGAATAAAGATTCTTGAGTACACCATATGAGTGATACAGCTCAGTAGTAAATGAAGGAAGTGCAGGAAGAACCCGGCCTGATATCAAATGAATCTTAAATCATAAAAAATCTGCCAGCTTGCTTACATCTTCAAAAGAATATGAAGAAAAATGTATTCAGAGCTTTCGTCAGTTTCATCGTCAATATAAAAATGTGTATCAAAGACACGCGAACTTGGTAGTCACACGTTTTGATCCTAATACAAAGTTCCATATTTGGAATGTTAATTTTTTCCACAATATTATTGTTTAACGTACAAGGACTTCAAATCAATAGATTCAGTGTCACGTTTACGTCACAGTTTCGCTCTGCTTTGACACCACTATGGTACAAGTTCTTGTTTATTGGATCCCAATGGTTTAATCTAATTCTTTGCTTTAGGTACATAAAAAAAACGTTTGCTCTTGAGATTTAAGTTGGCGTCCAGTTCACATTTTTTTTAACAGAAAATTGAACCACTTTAAATATTGATTCGATCAATCATCATTTTGTTATAACCTTATTTGATAAGACATCTGAATTATGTCATTAAGACTTGCAAAAGTCAGCAAAAAAAAAAACCGAATTCAGCTAAAACAGATCTTGAAAATTATAGCCAGAGACCAGTTTAAGGATAAGAAATTTGAAAAAGCAATTCTTGCCCTCGAGATGAAATGGACTTATTATACCTTGACTTATTTGAGATTATTGGGAGAAATAAATTGATTTGAGACTGATAAATATTTTGGTTGGCATTACTTTTATATAACCACTAAAAAAGATGGTGGCAGTTGTTTGAAAAAAACGGCTGCTTTAATGAAGGCTTTCTCTATAGTCCATTTTTATGTCTTTTTTGCTGAGCAGACTTCCTTAGTAACGCATAGATCATTAGCTTCTTGGCAAAGCAAAAATCCAAAAACCTGAGGCAGTCATTTTCTCGAGATGAATCACTCACCAGGTTGCGCCATCCTCCTGCAACAATTTGTCTCTAAGAGTTTCTATACATGAAGACTGTACAACTTGCCAAGGCAAGTAAAGGGACTTTCATTTAGCGCTTATTATATTAAAATTTAAATATGTTTAAACAAAGTGTGTATGGGATAGTGTCGAAACATTTATGTATAAAATTTAACATTGTTCCCAAATTTTATTTGTTGACGTTACATTCATCCAGAAATGGAACTCATCGCTCTAGATGAGTTTTCCATTAAAATACGGCCAGTTTCCAACTGCTCTAGAGCCCATTCAGCAAATACACGTCATTGTCTATGGTCGTTTACTCTAAGCTCGTGAGTCGGTTGAATATCGTACGGGTGCAGGCCCAAATTACGATACAAAATTCGTCAAGATGTTGTTGCGTTCCATTTTCACGAATCTAGACAATAAGGGCCAACTGAGCCAGTGGAAAAAGGTCACGGAAAATTGTTGTTTAAAAATGGGCGCAACGCGATTCACTTTATATTCCCGGGAAGTCTCTTGGTAGAATCGCGACCTTGAAAAGGGTTTCGCTAATCACAAAATTTAAACCCGTTTAAATTTTCTACTAGACTTGTCTTTTTTTATTATCAACAAAAATAATATTAATGCATCCGGAGTTCAAAAAAAAAAGAAAAGAAAAAAATAGCCTTTAAATTCTCTTTCGTTTAAACCTTGGCACAACATACCAAAGGGCAAAACAAAATACTTTAAGAAATCAACTGAAAATTAGAGTAAACTAAATTTATAACAAAAATGTAGATGTAGTTCGAAAAGAGATAAAAAAAAGGGATTTAGAGAAAAATACAAAGAACAATTTCAGCAGGACAAAAAAATTATTAATAAAAGAATAATGATTAAAAAATAATTCTAATAACTTTTCAATTGACCAAAAGATTTTTCAAAACAGAGCCCAGTTTGGCTTGCGATTTTTTCTTCCCTTTGAGGCTATATCCGCTCTCGAATCACTCGGATTTTTCCACCTTTCTTCTGTGATTAAGGAAAACCTCAGTTACTCCTCAACTGAGCCGTTTAAAGTCACGATTGGGGCCTGAACCTATGACCGTCGCATCATAGCGTTGGGTTGAACCAATCCGGCCATAACTCGGTTGCGCAATGTTGTGACAAATACTTCAGGTAAGAAATTGGTCCCCTGTTCTATTTTATCTTGATGAGGTGAAAACTTCTCAACTCGTAACATTGTGGTCTGCAAAGAGCCGAGTTCTTGTTAGTAAAGCGAAAACGACTGCGTCCAATTTTCCTGCACACTCTCCCGGACACATGTAAGTGTGTTGTTTTACCGCTCATTGAACAAGTAGACTCAAATTTATCCATCACACTGCGTAAAGTGGGCGAAGCTCGCGGGACGTTTCCCCGAAGAGTACACCCATTTTGATAAAAAAATTTAATTATTTGCACATTTTGTTGATGGCTATTTCCATCTATGGTGATTTGGCAAAACAGACTTAATAATTTGACACATGCAGTTTCAAAATAATGGCCCCAACTGTCCCTATTGGTATACCTTCTATCTTACTTCAGTAAGCTTCATTAAAATACCCTTTTTTGCATTCACTGAATTCGCAGTATTTGATACGCTGGCATACGCATTTATAATGTGTTGGAAAATTCTGTCACCACTCTGCTTTTGGTGCTAAGCCTTTACAAAAGAGGTGATGCATTCACACTCCATTATTTCGACGATCTAAGTTCGGGTCAATCAACCGACTGCGCCACCCAGCCGATGCAGTGCAAATGTATCCAATGTATGAACACATATTTTTTATTAGCACAAATATTAAAATTGCATCATTATCTTAGAAAAAAATCCATAGGATCCATTTTTGTATAAACCACTCAACATCGACCGCCTGCGGACACAATATTTTTTTTCCAATAATCACACGTTGCATAGCAAGAAAATTATCCGGAAGAATTCATAACATTTGCATTTCATTAGGCCATCATCATCATAACAAAATGAATCTTAAACTTGATACCGCAGTCACCTTTCGAAGCACTGAAACACTAACGGTCTCAAAAAACGCTCAATTTATTTCCCATTCGTGTCTTTAATATTCCAAAACAATACTGCGACTATCGCCTCCGAGCTGTAAAACCGGCTCGCAGTCGCAGTCCACATTCAATTGCCAATTATGTATTATGAAATAAGCAAATATTTAAGCCGATAAGTATCGCAAGTTCGACAAGACCTCGCACCGAACAGAACAATACCTTGCGTGTTAGCTGACCACCAAGTACGAAAACCTATAATCATCTTTTGTAATGTTCCTTCCTCCGAAATCTCACCGAACCGCGTTATGGGGTAGAGTAGGAGAGTAAGAGACACCATAAACATCGTCAGTAATGCCGATCTAGAGCTGCAGCCATCCGAACCCGAATCACTCTGTGTAGTAGTTCGCGCTACGCTACTCAAATGGATGAAAATCACAGGCGGATAGAATCAAGAGGGTAACCTTGGCCAATGAGGAAATCATTTAGGCCAAGCCGCATTCTAATGCCTCACATTCATCCATCCGTCCGTCCATCCAGCGAGCTATATTGCCACGAATTGATCTTCCTGATGGCGGTATTTGCCATCGACGCCACCATCACTGAGCACTGACATGTTCCAAATGGAATTGCACCTACCTGCATTTGGGGATGTAAGACACTGTACAGCTGGAGCTGGTGGTCTTATGGAAGGAAATCATAGATGGACAAGCAATTGGTGGTTTCTGTTTTCTGGGCTCGGGTAGAAACTCAATTTGACAGCAAAATTCCATTATGAAGTTTCGATTACTTCTCGAAGGCTACCAGTGACCGCAAAAGGAATTTTGATTTCTCCTTGAAGATGAATAAGTTATGGACCTTGACCAGAAACAAACTTATTGACTGACGCGGGGTAGGGACTACTTTCGTTCGAATTTATAGAAATTCATGAACAAACACTTGAAACGCTTCGTGAAACATGGGTTTAACGGAGGTTACTTTAAGGTCAAGGTTCACATTGTTCTTCAAACTAATTTCTTTTAACACATTAATGAGCCATGAAATAGGTTTCCATTTAGCGAAAGTGCTATGGATATAAACCCTGGTTTCGTTATCGTACAAATTTATTTGCCTTCCATTAAACACACACAAATGATCCTCTCATAGTACTGATCGTAACTTACTTCCAGTATCATTTAATTGCTCTATTAAATGCTTCGATGCGAGAAAAGCGAAATTAAAGACCTCAGGGATAAACTTGGATCTTGGCGAAATGACTTTCTCTTTGTACGGTAACTTCTTGCTGCAAAAGCGAAAACGTTATTCGACTTGGTGGGGCCATATCGTCCTCATCTATCTTATCCTTGAACTGTGCCACTGTGTTTATTGTCGCTTTCATGCTGATTCTAAGGAAACGATGCCATTTTATTTGATCAGACGGAAGTTAAACACTTGAATAGAGTAGATTAAAAGGAACCACATTCTTACATTAAGCTGTAAGCACATTTATTATAGAACAAATAAATGGTAAAAAATGGCCATCTTGAGACAGATATCAAATTCAAATCAGATTATCGAAAAAGCAGAATAAAATCGTTTCCTCCACATTGGATTCATTATCTTTATAATTTTGTTGAAACCATAGGTCATTGCAGTGGTGAGAGAACTTTTTCATGTAGAGTGTCATCAATGGTTTCCTTATCCCTGCGCTTGTCGGCTTAACTCGAGTAAGTTTCAGTTCATTCCAAAGAACATACTCAGAGTGAATTTTTTAACATTGAACGATCTCTCGTTCTCGATCGTTATGACATCTGAATGCAAAGCCCTTTCAACGGATCTTCCCTATAGATAAGTATTATATGATTTGGATTAAAATGTATCCCTTATTCCTCTTAAAATAATAGATGTGTACTCTAACCTCTTTCCAAAGTGATGAATATAGAGATTCATGCTTCAAATTCCATTGGTGCCAATAGCTGTGAAAGGCACATGCCAATGAAGATTGATCTGACTTTTATACCATCCTGCCATTGGTCTGACTATTAATCCCTGTTTCTGAGCATCTCGGAAAGTGGTAATCAATTAGTCCTCTTAGGATTCTGTTAGGCTTAGGATTCTGTTAGCTGTTTTAACAGATTTTTAAGTAAAATGAACAAAAACGGACCTAAGTGGCTACCTTGTGGTACCTCCGTATCAATAGTAAAATAGCTAGTGCAACGACCATTAAAAATTTATGATCTATTCTTATTGACAAATATGACTCAAGCCAAATAAAGAACTTTGCGCTGAAGCCAATTAAGTTCAACGTTACAAGTAAGCTGTGGTGGGAAAGAGTTGTTCTAGAGTGAACTTCGAAAATTCGACGAAAAAAAAAAAAGAGTTTCCTACAAAACAGATTCGACAAATTTAGTAGTTGTCAACTATACGACCCTTCTTTAATGAAGAAAAAGACATCGACATCTTCCAAGCAATAGAATTCGGAATCAGACAAATAATGATTAAAAACAAAAAAGGGAGATTTTACAAATGATCAGCACAATTCACGGTACACCATCTGCACCTGATGCTGGGTTGTCATCAAGATGGGATGCCGCTATATTCTTAGTAGTTATTTTAAAAATAATATTGGTCAAGTGGTTTAAAGATTTCAAATGCCACAAAGTTTTTCATTTTCGTCAAGACTAACACAGCTACGAAAAATACAGTTTTAAAGGGGATATTG
The DNA here is from genome assembly GCA_963555765.1 of Orthonevra nobilis. Taxonomy (NCBI): domain Eukaryota; kingdom Metazoa; phylum Arthropoda; class Insecta; order Diptera; family Syrphidae; genus Orthonevra; species Orthonevra nobilis. The sequence continues at coordinate 13,017,060 of OY743225.1, forward strand.
TAGTCTAGAGGCATGAATTTCATGTAATTTTTTTATAAGTTATTTATTAACATAACAAGAATATAGAAAAAAAAACAAAAAATAAAGAAGTTGAAAATTTCAAAAATAAGCAGTTGATGAAGTGGGGGTCTCAAAAAATTGGCGCGTAACCATACCTACGGTTTCAACCCTCCTAGCAATCTGAAACCAAAAAGAAAAAAATATTATTAATCTGGAATAATGTCGCAATGTTTGGAACACGGAATAGTTGGAAAGATTTTTTTTTTACAAAATGGAGGCTGCCTGAAAAAAAACGATGTTTGTACACCTTTTTTTTGACAGTTTCGATTTAAAAAAAAAAAAAGTAATAGAAATTTGGGGATTGGGATAGTTCCGGACATAGACAAGTCTTTGAAGAAGACTCTCTAAAAATTTCAGGTAAATCAGTCCAGTAGAACCTTAGAAATCGTGTATATTGAACAAGACAGTTTCGAGAAAAATGCGTTTAAAGTTTCGCGTAAAGCTTTTCGCAGTTTAAGTCATGAAATGATATTGTAGACTTACATTTATTCAATCTGCCATTCCTGCTTCATAAATCGGATCTTCCTCGACTTCGAAAAAACTTTTTTCTGCGTTTCTCTCTTCATATCGAGCAGTTCTGGCTTCCTTTGATGCGTTGGAATGCCTGTATTTCGGATCGGTCAATCCGGACGTTGTCTCGTTTTACAGCAAATGAATGAGCTTTCGGGCCAATAAATTTTCATTCCCATAAGCTCCATCATTTTTAAAGTAGGAATGAAGCCTTCATTAAAAATGCACATAAGTACGTCCGTTTGAAGGTTAGAATTCAACTGTAAGCAGCTGGACGTAAGTGAACACTAAATATAAAAGATACAAGTCACCTTGGGTTCTTGTTTTACAACATATACAAAGGACAAAATGTTTTACTGAGAAATATGGATTCAGGAAGACCGAGAATCCCTAATGTCTTTTGTTCGATTAAAATTTCCGAAAATAATTTGAATTTTGAAAAACCCTCTTGTAGATATACTCATGAATAGTTAAACTTTGAAAATATAAAAAAATCTATCTTTTTAACTTTCTTGGCTAGAATACCCGCTTAAAAGCTTAAAAGTAGGCAAAAAAAATTCTATTACGAGAATTCTATGACTAGACTATATCATTATAACTTCCAAAAATTCTTTGGATTCGGCTACGTTTAGAAGCCGAAGGCTGATGTCTGAATAGAAGGGTGGCAAAACTGTTTGATATAATTAGAGTAACCCTACTCATAAGATGATAAGTGTAGTAGACATAGTCAATAGAGGCCGAACTTTTCGGAGTAGAACTAAGATTTATGTCGTGCAGAAAAAGTCAAAATCAACGACTTCGTTTGAAATTCACGAAGGAACGTTTCAACAGCTGCCATTTTGTGGTGAGATGAGACAGCGTGTTCAAACTTCATATGATGTTACTAATGGAATAAAGTTCCTTTAAGCGACCAACAGGAAAGATTAATCAGCCCGCAATTCAGCCAATTCGACATAAGCCTCCCCCACACGTACGTTCTTTACCGCGCGAATGTCTAGAAATTGTGATTTCGCGCGAGAAAGAGTGCGCGTGTAATGGCACGACTTGAGCAACGAAATGCGTGTGTGCTCAGTTGCGAGCGATTGCGTACACTCCCCCGTTAGTGAAAAAAATTTTCCCACGTGATTGAGTGCGGAAGTCATGGACGTCCGTGGCTGGTCACGCGAATTAATAATCTTTCTTTTCAGTTGGAATCAACTGCTAGGCCTATCAAAAAGAGCCTAGAAAGAGGAAAGGAGCTAGTTCCAATGCTTTACAAGCGGAGTTCCTTAGTATTTGTACAGAAACACTTCGGGCTAACAGTAAGCCAATTAGTGAATATGAAGCAACTGGAATAACTGTTGCCAAAAAACTCGAAAAAATGGAACCTTTTTAAGCAATCTTTGCCGAATCATTGATAAGGGGTTACTCAGAAAGCTAAATGAAGATAGTGAAATTTGTAACGGCTAGTGTAAAACTCGAAATGGAGCGTCATTGTCTTTTCTTTCATCTGAACCATTGCTGTCACCTGAAGACTGAAGACTCAAGCTCTACAGTCAGGCAGCCAGTAATTCTTGAAAATGAACATTCTACAGGGTTGGACATATCTTCATTAAAATTATTCAATGTTGAAGACAGTAATGGAAATTTTAATTTGAAATCTAAACAATTATGAAGCAGCTATGACCTTTACTCTTTCTTCTTTTAATTTATATTTTTACCTTCATAAACTCTGATTTAAGAGCCTCATAAATGGCTTGATATGTCTAAGGTATGAATATACTTAGGGATGCGGCTGATACTCTCGCACTGAACTTTAAATCCTCCTAACCCAAATTTTTCTTCCTTTCTCTTCATTTCGGCTTAAAATTTCAATAAATCCCGCACAAAGTATGGCTTGGTTGATGGTTTTTCTCGTTCCATATTTAATTGTACAAAATTAATTTCAAAACTCAAAATAAGTATCTCTCTGTTTAATTCAACCCCACGTTCCAGCGAAAAGTGTTGAATTGTTGTACACTCCAACACGCTCCACTTTCGCGTGGTATTTCGAGCGCGATTGCCCATTAGACACAAACTCCTGGAGTGTACGCTCCAAGAACGCGTGAAAGAACCAGTGAAAGATTTTGTTAAAAAATTTTGGTACCACGTTCCTGGCGCGCGTTATTTCGCTCGTTCTTTACCGAACGCCGGCGCGTACACTCCAAACGTCTGGTAAAGCACTTGCGTGTAAAGTCCGCCATTGCCAAGATGACAAATTATTTGTAAGGGGTACATAAGATGCAATGACTCAATTACAAAATATCCTGAGGAAATAAAATAATCGTCAGCATTGTTGCAAAACTTTTTTGTAAACAATTTTATCCTTCAATGCTAATGCTAATGCACCAATTCATTCGAAAAATGTTCGCAAATATCGCAGGATGTATTAAAATGACAACCACAGAATTCCAATTTTAATGTAATTGAGAATGTTCAGTACGTCTTTAAGGCAAAAATTTAAGAACAAATCGGGAGATCGGCGGATGACGCAGCAGAGTGTCATGTCATGTCAGCTATCAGAATCATGTGTGCCCGAATTATTTTGTATGTCTTAAAATTTTGTACCTTTTTTATGTTACAAACCAAAGTCATCCGAATAATTATGTGAATGACTGTACAGCTTATCAAAAAGTCGAACATTCAAAAAAACGGATCGGACAGAACAACAAGCTCAGAAGAACACGTAAATCACCCTCTCTGTTTCTTAATCGTCGCAAAACCTTTTCTATTATGAACTGCATTCCTTGGTCTACCTCAGCAACTGACCCAAAATCGAGTCCGAGCCCACTACCTTCCGCTGTGGGAACCTATTTTATTTTGTGCAACAATGTTGGACATAACTCCCATTCAAGCGAGAAACCTTGACCAATTGCGCAAAGCCACATGACCACTTTCATTCCCATTCCATCAGCCATCCGTGCAATTTTTCACCACCAAATCAATTTTCCATCAAAATGAGATTCACTCCCCAATGCCTTGGCAATGGACCCCATCAAAGGCCACCATTATCTTCGAAGCGTCGTCGGTCGTCGGCTGTCGTCTGCAAACACACAAAGCACTTGGGGCTATGGAATCATCCACAAACCAACATGGAGCACTTTCATTTGGTCAAGTCTCAAATGTCATGCTAATAGCCCAAACGGACGCGACTGCACGTCTGAATGTGTACTTGGCCGCCGCAGCAGCTACTGAGACCATCTTAAACCTCTGCAGTCACCATGAGAACCGGGTTAATTACAAGCTAGTTGTTGCACTTTTACTAACATAGCCGCCGTGCTTGTTGCGACTCATTACGTGCGTTCGAGACTCCTCCAAACATACACTTGGAAGTTCAACTGAGGTTAAGAGAGAAATTCTGAACAAAAGACATCCTCATGGAATGACCTTCCACTAATTCCAGATACTGACACGGATCCATCTTAATTAAGCTCAACACTCGACGATAGATACTAAAATTTAATCGCAACTTCGTGGATGCTTACAAGTTGCATATGCTCCCTCAGCTTCACTGTCGTCGTCGTCGTTGTCATGGTCTTCAATGAGTTTTTGTATCCGTTGTGTTCTAAGAAGGCGCTTCTTCTGGAAGTTTTGTTTCTCTTTTTTAATTAAATTCAATTAATTATTGACACATTTCATTACTGTTCCATTACACAAAGAGTCAGGACGTGGAACCGGTAGGCAGGCGCTGCTTAGGCTAACCATCAATGCATGCGGCGGTGGCAGCGGCAGAGGCGGCTCGACGACAAAATCGAAAAACGTGAGAAACTTTATCTACCAGGTACAAGTATGTTTGCATGTAGGGGACAGGAGGACGACTCCTCCGAAAGTTTTAACTCTCTAGTGCCTTCCAATACGGTTCGGGGTTTTTTCTGTTTGTTCGGCGGGCGGTTCTGGTTCTTTGACGATCACTTGGCCTGGCGCTCGGTCGGGGAAATTGTGAAATTCTGGTGTAAATCGTGTTTTTGATTCCCCCGATACACAAGTCGGGAAGCATAAGTGGGTGGTTTGGAAATAATTAAATATGCGGACGACAAAACGTTTTTTCTCATTTTTTTTTTTATTTTGTTTTTTGCAAGGCGAGTTGTGGTGTTTTGGTATTTTTCTAGATCGTGAGCCACTTTTTTTTTGTTGCTGGTGTTGTTTGGGGTGATGACTTGTCTGAGTTGGCTGGTACGAGTCTCGGGCTCTGCAATTCATTACGTTTCATCAAATACGGAAGCAGATCGAAAACACGAAATGTTAACGCCGTTAAGTGTAACAACGTCCACGATAGAGTCTAGCGATGACCCAGTTTTTTGTGTGATTTTCGTGTGACATGAGGCATGTTCTTGATTCTGTGTAGTCAAGTCTTTTGGAGAAATCGAAAATAAGTATGCGAAAATTGCAATAAACTGGAATTTGTAAAATTAGGTTGATTTTGCAGCCGAATGTGTTGGAAATGTTTCCAGACTTAGTAGGAGTCCGAGCATAATTGCTGAATTATGGGTGATTCCTTCGCTCTATTTTTATGTCAGACGATTCACAGCAATGACATTAAGCATCACAATATAATAAATCATGCACGTTGGGTCAATGTCTGGAGGTATCTTAAGGGTTCCGTACCCAAAGAGGGTAAGCTGTATTCTGTATGGGTGTATGGGTGTACCGTCATAGATAGTCACTTGCAATTTTCATAGTCTGTATGCTACTAATGCCGCTAAGAATTGAAAAATTACAAAAAAAAAAGGTATTTTAAATATTGCAAAGTGGTACGGAGCCCTTCGTATGCATGTTTGACTTGCGCGTGCTCGCTTTTTTTGTGTACATATTTATCTCTAGAAGATCAGCAACTTTTTCTCCCTTTTTCCATCAAGTGGGCGTTCCAAAAAAAATTAAATGAAATTTACTGGGACCTGTAAGGTTTATTTCACTAAAATACTTGAAAATGATGTCGGCGGTCAAGTAGACGAACAGTCGTGTCAGCGAGAACCATATGCGGCCAATGCGCGTACTCTTGCTGCATGATCCTCTTAAAAGCTTCCAGAATCTGTGACTTGTTTAAATTGACCACAGAGAATATCAAAAACAAAGACATAAGGCGACTGCAGCCTTCAAAATATCCATTGTCGGGCGAGCTGTATGATTTTTACGCCGGCCATTTGGAACCACACTTCATCCTTGGTGGTGATGAATAGTCTGTCAATAATTTGTTAGTGAACGCCGTCAACTTTATCTTTAAAATGTCTTGCAGAAAGGTTATTTTTAATGGCTTATTGTGAAGCATGTCATTCTGGTCAATGTTGACGTCCAATCCGTGCCATCTTCAGCCACAGCGATGTTATTATCGTCAAAACAAGAACTAAGAGGCCCTCCCTCACAGTCTATATGATGCTAATGTATTAGTCTTGGACCAATTGGCATAGGACAGCTTGGAAACCTGTGCCTAAGTTCATACCGCACCGAAATTTTTCACAAATTATTCACTTCACAAATATAAAATAGAATCGAAAATCGCCGCCATTTGGAAAAGTCACAGTATCTTCTTAAAGGGTGATCTTTGTAGCTACAACTTGAATGTGAATCACTTGAATTCCGTTTTATGCCTCACGATGATATGAGCCTAAATTTATTATATTGATAGAAAATATGTCTTTCAAAATCCTAAATCATTACGATCGATTTCTCTGGCATATTAAAGCACACATATCACATTAAGTTGCTTCTTAAAATATTAATTTAGCAAGAGTCCTAGGGACCTCCCTACACTGGCATAAATTCTTTTAATAAGACTTACTTTTAGCCTCTGCAAATAAAAGTGAAATGTGGAAAAGGTTTTTAGACAACAAGACTTAATATGGCAAGGTTGCCTCATCGAGATTCTCAAATATACTCGCATTCGACGATTTTAAAACAAGTATTGACGAAGAAAATATATTAATTTACTTTCACACAAGTTCCAAGAACCTCAAACCTTGACATCAATGTCCATTTACGTAATTTCACATTTTGCGATCGTCCAAAACACTCTTAGGGTATACCGGAAAATTTCAGGAAGCCAGAATTGACGAAGATCAATATTCCTTAGTCAGGAAAAGCTTGAAAATTACCTGAAATTAATAGACCATTAAGTCTGTAAAGTAGCCTGAGAGAAGTATTTGAAAAGGTTATAAATGACAGGCTTTTAGACTAAACCGATCACAAGGCTATATATTATTACAGACGATCCGGTTTCAGACGTCAACACAATTCCTCTCATCAAAGGCTAAGAACTAAACTTCTATTGTACAAGACACTCATGCGGCCAATCATGAATTACTCATTCCCGGTTTGGCTCTCCATCTCGCCCACCTTTTCTGTCAAACTCATTTGAGAGGAAAATACTTCGTCTTTGCATCGGGAAAAACTACAAATTGAGATCCAAAAGATTTCCGAATAGTTTCTTTTACAATGAAGCAAATATAACTCCATTCATGAGATACACTCTCGCACTGATGAAGAAGAGCATGTCCAGGTTGGGTCTCATTGACAATGATCTAGTTCAGGAAATAATCCGATCACATCATAGCACGAACTGGAATGGTGAAAGATACGCTTTACCATTGGGTGTCCTGCAAATAGATTTAGACTCAGCTACCGACGGGTCCTTGCCGGAGTTCTACCTCGCGGTGGTCTACCACAAGCATCTGTTATAAGTTCAGTATTATCCAGCAATATTTACTGTCTCAATATTGACATGAATTAACAGAATGCGTTTGACATGGGTACTTATTAATGACTATAGAAGGTTAAAGATTAACTGAATGTTGAGAAGAAACAAGCTATCTTTTTCAGTAGAAAAAGAAAATATTGCTATCCATGCAGACCATTGTCATTAAATGGAGAAGATACACATTTTGAGCACAGATAAACAAACATTGCAACCAAGCTGCTTTATGCCATCGCAAGCAGAAGCTCCTCTCTCAGCAAAGTAAATAAAAAGTAAAAACAATTTTTTTGTACGAATACCAAGTATGGGGGAACTGTGAAGATTGTCACATCCGAAAACTACAGGTTACACAAAACGAATTGTTAAAAATTATTATGAATTTACCGATGATAAACTCTGTCGTAGCTTTACAATCCCAAACATGTAAAATGTTTTCTGTATTCGGACTCCAAAAACCTAAGAACCATAATTAAGATATTCAAAGTCGCTGGGACGCAGTCGTAAGAAACTGCCAAAATTTTTATCAATTGCGTCTCCTTGTACAATTTAAGGGACCCGTACCCAAAAGGTGCCAACGGAACCACATTACTAAGCCTCCGCTGTGTATTTGTCTGTCACAGGGCTGTATCTTGTGAACCATAATGTATATGGCTCTAGCCGCTTTCACAACAAATAATAATAAAAGTGATATGAAATCAAATAGAGTAGGATCCCTATACAAAACCCGTATTTTCTTAAAATAGCAACTCAATTTAACGCCTTTAAGTTGGCAATGAACCTTATTTTACACAAAAATTAAAGCTCAAATCGATTTTCATGCAATTTCCAGAAAAGTTATATAAAAAAAAAGTCATTTTTCAAACGATCAATTCCAGTTCGGTCGCTTTGAGATGTATTTCTCGCATGAAATTGTCAAAAAATCGGACTCATAGATTCAGTTATTTCTACATAAGTCTGCATCAAAAAACCTCTTAATTATGATACTTTTAATTCATAAAAGATCGTTTTAAAAATTACATTTTTTTTATTTCTCTTTTAAGAATCGCATATACTACTGTGTCCAAAAAATAAGGTGACATTGTATTTATTTTGAAAATTCTTTATTCTTCCAAATCAATTTCATCCCCTTCAAAGTAACCGCCTCCCGATGCAATGCACTTATGCCAACGGATTTTCCAATCTTTGAAACACTGGTTGTAGTCACTTTCCGGGATGGCCTTCAGTTCCGTCTTCGCTGCGGCTTGAATCTCCTCTATCGTATCAATACGGTGTCCCCGGAGCGGTCTTTTGAGCTTGTTGAACAGCCAGAAGTCGCACGGCGCCAGATCAGGTGAATACGGTGGTAGCGGAACGATATGGGTTGAGTTTTTGGCGAAATAATCACGAATTACGAGTGCGCTATGGGATGGTGCATTATCGTGGTGTAGAGAATTGTCTTTCCACAATTCCGGCCTTTTTAAGCGGATAGCGTTACGCAAACGACGCATAACGTTCAAATAATATTCCTTGTTGACTGTTTGGCCGGTTGGAAGGAATTCATAAAGCACAACACCACGATAATTGAAGAAAGCAGTCAATATGACCTTGATTTTTGAGCGACTTTGGCGCGGTTTTTTTTGTCTCGGCTCTCCTTTGGCACGATATTCGCTCGATTGATCGGTTGTTTCGGGGTCGTAAGCATAGATCCAAGTCTCATCCCCAGTTATAATGCGGCTTATGACATCCTGGTAGTCGGAAAGCATTGTTTCACACACTTCAACGCGACGCCTTTTTTCCAAAAACCTCAATGTTTTCGGTACCAGTCGAGATTTGACGCCCCTTGAGGCCCAAAGCATCCTTCAAAATGGTATTGACTGAGCCTTTCGATAAGCCAACTTCATCAGCAAGGTCTCTAATCGTTAATCGATGATTTTTCAACACCAAATCTTTGATTTGCTGGACGTGAGCTTCATCGGTTGAGGTTGATGGTCGCCCAGAACGCTCTTCGTCTTCGACACGTTCACGGCCGGCTTGGAAATCACTATGCCACTTGTAAACATTTTTTTTAGACATAGCCTCATCATCAAAGGCTTTCTGCACCATCCTCAACGTATCCGCAGCAGAAAATTGATTCCGCAAACAAAATTTAATGCAAATTCTTTGCTCAATAAATTTCGACATCGCAAAAAACGAAAAACTCACTTTTAGCAGCTCACAAAACGAAGCGTATCTCAAACACTATGAATATATTTTGACATGAAGTTTCACATAGATGTCACTGACAGTACTACCAACCTAAAAGGAAAGAAAAATTTCCAAATCCTTGACGCGCCCAGTTTAAATTCATATGTCACCTTATTTTTTGGACACAGTAGTATACAGATTGCGAGCTTTTACTTTTTTATATAGAGTTGAGAAAATTGCTACCAGGCGTCTCAATAACCAATCATCAAGTGGCTTACTGTGTGGTGGTGCGGAACCCTTCGCTGGCGAGTCAAATTCGCACTTGGCCGCCTTTTTTTTTTTTTGTTTATTTTTGTCAAAAAGCAAGCGGAAACATCCAATCTGATATGCTAGGTTTACTTCGATCAAGACGAGGAAACTTGAAATAAAGCGACATGGTAAAAAAGGAAAGGATCATTTTAGTATTTAAGATCATCTTGTTCATAGTAATTAGGTTATTCCCTAATATGCGCACCTAAATATGTCTGCTCACCAGCTTAAGTTTGCTTGTCTATGAATGCAAAAGATAAATAAGAATAGTATTCGCTCCCAAAGGACAACATTCCCAGTCAATAATCCATGGCTTCGATCCTAATCAAATAAGAATCTTTTCTCTGGTATTACATGTGGAACTTTTTTCAGAAAGATTTCTTATTCTCATTTGTTTAATATTTTTGATAAACTTCTTGAATTTGGCCAATCTACGTCCTTTAAGTGCAGTTGAAAACGTGAAGCTCTAGGTGATCCGTTCAGGTCATCCTTACGACCCATATTGGGGATACTCTATTTTTATGTCAATATCTCCACTTGACTTCGGGGCAAACTATTTAAATTCTGTGCTTGCCCGTAGAGCAATAAATTCTACAAACAGGCTTTATGGTTCTGGAAAATTGCTCAGCGCCCAGCACCTATCTGACAGACGAGGCGAATGCCATGTCGTTCCTGCCTCTGTGCCTGTCAATTTCTCCGCAGACGATCGTGAAACGACTAGAGCAGGTGAAACGGAAGCCCTTTGTTTTTGTCACGGACACCAATATGTCAAGCTGTCACCGAACGTGTTGTGTTTATGGTTTGAATGATGTAATAAAATTTTCCATTACTGACGGCCACTTGGCTATTTGTGTGTTGTTAAAGGAAATCGTGATATAATTTGCTCAACAGTTTACAGATGATATAACATTCTGAGCTGACAGCAATGGAAATGTCGGGTGCTGGTTTTATGAAGAGGATGGAGAGCATTAATCTTTCATTGAACGCGGAAATGTCAATCGTAAATTGGTTGACGTTTGCAATTGCTGTGTAGGTTATATTTTCTTGCTCCTCTTTCATACGAGTACGTTTAAATAAGGACCAAGTCCATCGCGATTAAAAATTTTATTGACTTATGTGAAGAACAGTCTGAATAGGAGCCATAAAAAGTCTCTGTCCTTTAGCAGGAAATTGTTTTAATTTTTTGCTGAATGTTATTCATTGGTCAGTCGATCCTTGGACGCAAAGGTTCCCTCGATAACCTTTTTTAAAGTAAACAACAAGAAATATCACGAAAATGACTGAATGTGCAATAAATCGATTGTTGGACGACTTGTGTGGCAATAAGGACGAAATGCTCAAGCCTGACAGATAATCTGATTGATGCTTCATACCAGAACATCTTTGCCATTTTACAAAAATTCGTAAATTAACTGCTGAAAATACTGCTTGAATTGTACTGGCTTTTTAATTTTTTATAAAAATAACCTGTTCAGTTACTAGGATCTTCGGTAACCTTAAGCTGAGAGACTGCGTTTGGCTCTTACCGCTCGAGTTTTTCTCCTTTAGCGGTTATATATATCTCTGTTCTTTCCACTCAATTGTTCCTGATCCTATCTAGCGTTCTTTGGGATAGGATCGCGAATATAGCTTCCAATTTTTGTGTAGCTTAAGCATACTCGTATACGCCTAAGCTCACCATAACCCATTACCAATGGGAGCTTAGTCTGAAACTCCGCTTAATTCCTATCAATTGCGGGAAATAAAAGATGGGGTTATCTGCAACCCTTAGATTTTGATTATGATTGATTTTGAGAATTCCAGTAAAGGATATGTTTATGGATTTTGAAGTGATAGTAGAAAATTCGCTCGAACGGATAAAAATGATGAAAACAATTTGAGCTTAATAGCATTAAGGCGCAGCTAAAAAGAAAGCATAATAAAAGCTTAAGTCTTCCAATAATGCCTTTTTTCATGGAGAAAAATAAAAAAAAATTAGATTACAATTAGATGGAGATTTTTGGAGAAGTGTTCTCTCGTGGCAGCATTGGTGGATAAGCTATACAGAAAATAAGAAGCTGCTGTTGCCAAATGTGAAAAAAATGAAAAATTAGTGTAGAGAGAATGTGCGGAGTATGCATTCATTATTCCTTGAGTGAAGCGGGTAATGACAATTTGAGCGAAGATAAAGATCGATAGTTCTCAGTTATTGTGTTAAGAGGAAGAATGAATGTTTTGCAAATATCAATTTCGCTTGAAAATATGGATATTGAAAAGTTGAACAAATTAAAGCATGTATATTTTTATAATATGAATATATATTTATTAGATTTTTTTTAATGCAATACCACTTAATCATCGCCGGTATCATCACTATTCTATTTCACTTGATGAGTACTCGCCGGGTCTTATGATAATTCTTTCGGTGAATGTATCCCAACTTTGTTCATAAGCCAAATTACTGTCTTCTGTCCTTATGGCTTTATCGCAGGAACTATTCCACTCCTCGACCGTAATTTTTGTGAATTCTTCTGCTAATTTCTTGACGGCATCCAGATTAAACGTAATATTTCTACCTGCCACTCTTGATTTTACAATACCCCATAAATCTCAATTGGCTGCTGCAGACCCTGTTCTCTTAAGCATTTGGAGAAATTTTCAAAGTTTATCTCATTATGGTAGTCACCAGACTTCGAACCAGATTTGAATATGAGAAGATCCACCAGCTTTTGGCTTTTTTAATCCTTCCCTACTTCCATCAGTCCAAGACATTCCTCTTGTTTGGGAGCTATGTATATATGACTCACCTATTGTATAGAGATAACTTGGCATCCACTTTCGACGAAATTCCGGATTTCCCGGATATATCTTAGCCTTTGAATTTTTGTGTCCGTCCTTTCACAGAGGATTCTCCTATTATATTCCTTTTTGCATAAGCTTAATCCTTTACTTTTCAGAACTCTCCATAGTGATGTCAATGTTATTGTTTTTTTTTCTCAAATTGGTGGAAGGAGTAGATTATCCTTCTTATGGCCTCCAAATCGAATTTGTCCAAATCAGTGATCCAGTGCCGATGAGGAATTTTCTTCTTGCGTGATTGTAGTGTTTTTCAGTTTGATTATTTTGTAGATATCCTTTTGTGAAATCTGACAAATTCTGCATGTTTTCTTCACAGCTGCTCCTATTTTCACAGGATTTTTTTTTTGGCGTGTTACAGGTTTTCCTCGCTTGAAGCAGTCCATTATATATTTCTTTTTGTTTATTTTTGCTTCTGCTCCTTGCAAGGTTTTTAAAAACTAAATCATATTTTATGTACTCGTTTTTATGTATGCAAAAATTGTAAGAAAATATTATTATTACTTTAAAGGGATATTTAAGCTTAATTACTAAATGCAATAATTGAGTAAAACATACAACAAGGGTTTATTATATAATCCATACTTTTGTCACAGGATGTAATAAAATTTTGTCAAACACGCTTAACCATTGAGTAATATATTATAAGTAAAAATCGGTATGATAAAAAAAAACAATGAAAATGGAGAAAGTTCAGCCGAAATGTAAACAACATTTTCCAACCAGTAAAGGCATGGCAAACATTTCCATGCTCTCTCAGCGCAGTTTTCCAATTGCATAGTGATTTGAAACGATCTATAAGACAATAAATTTTGCGAAAAATTCATTTTATAATATTTACATAATAACAAAAATGATCTTAATCTAAAAATTAATAAGAAACTGTTGTGACGGGGAAGGGAGTGTGGAATAAGAAGTAAACAAAAGTGGGAAGTATCTAATGCTGTGACGAGAAATGATTAAATATCGCGATTTTAAAGTTCATGACTGAAATTGTACTTTTATTTCTCAAGGGCAAAGAGTTCCATAACCTTACGGCATGGCTGAAGAACAATCTAGATGAGTTAAGATATCTTGAGTAAGATGTGTTGAGGTTAACTTTATGAAGGTAAATTTATGCCCGTGCCTTAAGATACTGCTGTAGAGTTCAACCCAATAGGTTATTAGCAAAAACTGAAATACTGGGACAATGAATCGAGGTTGCAGTAAACGACTTCCACGTTTGTAATTATCAGGATATCGTCGAGTCTCAATTGGAGTAAAGCTAGCTGTAAGCCGAAGTTTGCTTAAGCATCCATAGATGCGACCTATCACCCAGTTGACGTGGTTGTATCCAGACATGCTCCGGTTAATGACAAATCGTAAGGAAGTAATTGTTTCAACTTCATCTAACTTGTTGGCAGAAAGCCATATGTCTGGAACAGCATTCAAACTAAAAGATCTTTGTGATATTTGTTCGGTTTATGAGAAGCACATTCATTGAAATGGCGATGCGTGTCGTATAGTGGTGTGTGACAGTAGTCTCATTATTTTGAACTACTAAAAGTTATTACACTTTCTTTTTTTTATAACTTTCTCACTGTGCGGAGGGATTGAAGACTCTTGTAATGAATTTAAACAGAATCTCGTGGGTGGAGGGTCTGAAATGGGGCGGAGAATTCGATATCGACTTAGAGGCCTTCGCTTACTTCGCAGGATTTTTTTCGACATTGCTTGTTGATTAATTTGTAAGTTTGGAAGATTAGCAGTTGTGGCAGGATCAATGTAAATCATGGAACATCACAATATTTCTATTAGAAAATTTTTAAATGACCTCCATTAATTCAATTAAAATGTTTGCCATGAAGTCTAAACCACTGGACAAAGGAATCCTCTTTGTGCCTACACATTCAGGGGATGGAAGTTTAAGCTGGAGATATTGCATGAGCGTACAAAGATAAGGACGAGAGGTCAAATCATTTGCCTCCACCATTTCTTCTCTGTTTATTCATATTTAAAATATATATAATTATAAGAATAGGTTTATCCTATTGCAAATTAAATAATCAGATAAGAGAGCCAACATCAATTCGACCATTTACAATAATGTAAAAATAGTGTTTAAGCGTTTATCTTGTTTCTTTGCTTAAAAAATGTACACATAAACAGTTGAAATAAACAAGAAATTTAAAAAACAAATTTGTAACCACTTCATGTTCCATTTCAAAAGAGCAAATCTACCATTTCATAGATGCCATTCCTTAGCCGCTGTATCGTGATCATTGCTGCGAAGGGAGTAAGTCCCTGTTAGTAGTTGATAATGTGGTCATAAAATCATTCTGAAAATTGTAAAAATAATAACTCTTTTCAGCCTTAAAACGTCAAACAGGAAGAGTATAGAAACTGCATAGTATATACAATATTTGAATTACTCGTTAAGTCGATAGACCCAACAACTTTCATAGTCAAAAAACATCGTCTCAAGGATTACAACCATTAAGGTGACTTTCTTGGAGTGGCACTACCATTCAGCATTTTACGAGTAGTATTGTTATATTTAGTATTTATCGTGTAAAGAATTTATAGAGGCTTTCAATCCCTGTTCAAACTGATGGCTTCATGAAGATGTTCCTTGATGTCTAATCTACTCAAATTCACAAATTTTGTCCAGCTTTGATTCCAGAAAGTCCAAGCTGGTTGTCAAGACATACACAGCTCAACAATTTATCGTTATTTTCATTTTTTACTATTCTAAGCTCCATTTCTGACGAACCAGCTTGTCTCACTAGTTAGGATCTCTAGCCTCATACTGACCGACAGATCAAAGGTGATTGCTATTATTGTAGGATTGTAAGAAGATTGCTTAGTTACTCTGTCTCCAGCCTGCAGCACCGTTAAGCCAATTCAAGTGTTCTTAGAATGCAAAACGCACACGATGCTGACCCGATTTTCCAAAATTTACTGTTTGCACTAAATTTTATTTGCAATCCAGTCAACTTTAAGCCGTAATCCTATGTCGTATGGAAGTCGCCAGAGGTTCACGATGCACACTCGTAAGCGACCACTAACGAAGCCGTCGGATCTAAACAGATATCGTTGAACCTATCGCATAGATACAATCTAGCCAAGTGAGTGAGAATTAGTCTGAGAACGTGGTTAATAATGCACAACAATCTTTTGCATGCAGAGTATCTATGCGTTATTGTTATTGTGGTCAGCGGACTGGGCTGGAGAGCAGGGAATTGGGTCAGTAGACGAAATGTTCCGCAAACGAACGAAATTAAATCGAAGCGGGTAATGTAGTGAGACTTAGGTTGGCTCACATCGCACCGGAGGATTCGTATCGCCACATTAAGTCCAATCACTCTGCTTAACGCGCGGCTTCCGAAGAGGAGTGTTGCCTTAATGTTCTTCGTGGTTGTGAGATTTTTTAATTGTAATTATTGCCGCCGGTCAATGGTGTTGAGACCTAATAACAGTATTTTAGTTTGTTGCATCCTAAGACGGCTCTTGAGCCCGATGGTACAGAAGGCGAAAGTGCATTCAATCAATCGGGTGTTAACGATGCGAGAGGGCGGTCTTAAAAACGAAACATATAAGGCTGAGAAACGGAAGTGGAAAAGCATTTTATGTGCTTCTAATGAGGCACATTATTGATATGAGATCGATAAAATTTGCATTTGAAATTTGTAAATTTGATTTATGTGACATTAATAGTAATTAAGTCGCGAAGCCTGTCAAAAGACGGATTTAGTTCAGATTGAAAATATTGTTGTTTGCCAAACTTTCCTAACTTTTACTTTCGCAAATGACAATCAAAGAGCCATAAAAAGGTTTTTGCATTTTAAGCATCGAACGTTTCTATAAAAAAGGTACAATCACTTTTGCTGCTAATTTATATTAACTGGGAGAAGCTTCTGCGTTACTTTTACTTTTAATATTTTTATATGCGAAATCGTGCTAATATGGCTTTTTATATCAGGTAGGGCGAACGGATAACGCTAGAACAATTGTAGATTAAGGGTTTCTTCATAAGTTTCCGGATTTAAGTTTTAATAAAATTAAATGTAAACTTAATAACTAATAACCTAGTGGGCCAGCACAGAATGCTAGACCTCGCGATTGCGGTTCATTGCTGGGACATGTTTCCTAAATTTATTGTTCGTACTAAAATAGCGTACAAATAAGCTTCCCTTTTGCTTGTCTAACTCGATTTTGTCCGGATTTGCGAGTGCGGTACTGAAACGGAGGTGCACTAGGCCACTAGAGTGCCAACCAAACACGGCTTTCTTGGTACCGTATATCAAAATTTTGTAGAGGAAATCTTTCGGTGTAATAAAGCCAGATCGGAGTGTTCTTTAACGGAACCTGTCATCAGGGGAAGTAGGCCATAGAGAACTTTTTCGGGATACGGAGAAGACCTTATTTAATCGAAGATATAATGGCTCAGACATTGTCTCTCGGTTCAAGTATGTCAAATTAATCTACACGAGGTATGACGTAATTGTCCATATAAGATGCAGGTAGAATATAACTTTTAGCCCTGCATCATGTTGGCTGCTTTCAAATAGTCGCCTAGTCAAGAAAATAACTTTTTTTGCTCTGGCTAGAGAATGATGACTGATGGAATGGACGCAAAATCTCTTCTTTAATAAAACAACTTTATTATGGTTTAAACCGCTAAATTCTCGAATTCTTACAAACGTGGTTACGTGAGGAAATAAAAAGGAGGAAGATCTTTTACAAAAGTCTGCAAGAGGATAGCTCGAGAGGATAGAGCAATTGAAACGGACGTCTATTCTGCTTCCCATCAGCCAGTCTGATCAAACATGATCTGACCATTTTATCTCTGCCAATGAATCCTTTCTCTATAATGGCCATATTCCATTGATTCGCTGAGTCGACGGATCATAGACCAAAACCACGTCCCCCTCTTTTATGTCAATGGAAGGAAGGAGCATGTGGACCAAGCTGGAAGGAACGCAAAAGCTGAAGGTATTCCAAACATCATTGCCTTTTGAGTCTGGTGGCATAGTTCACGAGCTGCTTCCATTTGTCACGAAGAATGTCTGCCTCAGAATGTCTCAACGAAGAACACGCATTCAGTCCACGCGGATCAAACAAAAAACTTGATGACGTGAAAGGCGCTAAGTTCGAGCGGTCAAATCTAAAATAAGTCAATGGTCGACTACTAATAATTTCTTCCGCTGCTGTTCAAAATTATGTTTTGCCTTGCCAATTGTTACTTTCAAATGTTTTTCATTTGATGGATCATACTTTCCCAGAAACCGCCCCACCATGGCGAACGCTCCACAATGAACCGCCACTCGATTCTTCGTTGGCACATTTACCCTTGGATGACCTCTTCATCCCAGATGCAATCAGGACTTCTCACTTCTATCGCGGCCCTCCGAAAAGTATTTACATTGTCTGGCGACAAAGAGCTTCAAAACCATCAGAAAATTTTCTAATAAAAGATCAGTTACTAGTTCTAAATGAACGGCACGTGCTGCCGCACATCTTTTTTTCGTCGTATTAGTATAGTGGTCCAGCAAAATCAACGCCTACATCGTCAAATGGTCGCGATAATTCCATCGTTTCCCTAGGTAATGGAGCGAGAGGTTGGGAAGCAGTTGAATCGCAGAGCTTTTTACAAATAACACATTTTTTTAGACATCGTTTAATTGCTTGTCGGCCTTTCGTAATCGACATCTGTTTTCAGAGCTCAGTCAACACAATATTAAAATCTGCGTGAAGAACGTGTTAATGACAGTCAAAAATTATTAAATTGACGATGTGCGAATCTATCCATGGATTCGTCTAACGCCTAGTCTAAGAACCCCGTTGACGTCGCGAAAGGGCGAAAGTTGTTCTATTTTTGCTGATTTTACTGACTTTCCGTTCTGTAGTTGATAAACTTCTTTAGAAACCCCTGAACCGCTTTGATACCAAGTGTTGTTGTTATCTTGAAGCCAATATAACTCACGAGCCCATAGTTCAGATTTTTGAAGAACTTCCCCAGATACCCCCCCTGGTAAGAAGATCTGCCGGATAGTCCTTTCCCTAACAATGTCTCCACTGTGATACCTTTGTAAGTCGCCTATTTTCATCGAAAACTATCTATTGAAGTTATGATGCTGGTTGAATCGGATGCCAAAGTACTTTATTTCAGGGATTGTCTAATGAACTGTTTCTTGTGTCCCTAGAAATCCTGTATTATGTAGTTCTAAAATGATTTCCTTTTTCCGTTCATCACAACATATTTCGAGCGGATCAAAGTCACGTTGTAATTAAGAGCCTATGCCCAAATTTTTGTACCTGATCTTAAGCTTGACTAAATTAAAAGGTCGACTGTGAAAATTGCTGAAAATGACTTGATGAATTTTATATCCCTGCTTCACATAGCTTATTGTGGCCTTACTTGATATACATTCTCAACCGAAAGAATATTAAACATAGATCATGGGCATCGAAGGTAGTTCCTAGCCTATTAAACTTATAGAATTGATCCTTTACTCAAACTGTATTGACGGTTTTCTCAAAGTCAACTAAACATGCAGCAAAAACCAGGACTAGCGGACCCGACAAACATTGTCCTGTCCGAACTTTGGCTTATCTGCGGGTTCAGGAAAACGTTTTTAAGACATATGTCATTGAGTTTCACATTTTACTATCGAAGAGCAATTAAACACTTCGTACATTTTATTTTACTACGACGCACAATCGCTCCAAATAACCGGGACCTAACGTGTCTTAAAGATGAGATCTGATGAGGCATATGTTTTGAAGTCTTTGTTTTAACCTTTAACCTTTAACAAATACCCCAGCTCAATTTTTCCCTTCATTCCAAAATAAACAGTTCGACGAGCTGTCAATGGCGATGAGTGTCAATGAAGCAGACATCCGTCAATTAAAAAAAAAAATCATAGATATCTTTTGTTAAAAAAAATAAAAAAAAACGGGCGTTTTCTGAAATGATTCAATTTTCTGCACGATTTCAATCATTTTCTATCAACAAAGCATTTTATAAGAAAACTTGAAAATAAAGTAGAATGGAATCGGTACAGTCGTTCTTAAGTTATGCCGTGGCCATGGAAAAATGGATTCATTTTGATATATAACTAGATTGTTAATTTTAAAATGAATTTTATCGTAATGACTTAACTAGCCTGTTGAAAACGTTCGATAAAGATCTCGGATTGTTCACAAAACAAGGTCCAAGCTAAATGACAAATAGTAGCATGTAATCCACGACAATTGTGATAAAAAAAATTTTCTAAAAGACGTACATATACATCTCGTCGGCTACATAATTAACAAAAATTGCAGTATTTGGGGCTCATAAAATGCAGCCAAGTCAAAGAGAAGAAAATAATTTTGGAGCGGTGTGTTTTGAAGAATCTGTTCCGATTACTTCAAAAAACCAACGACCATCGTACTTTACCCAGCTTGATACGGTGTTGCGAAAAAATATCAAAAATTTTAGGAAAAAATTGTGGTCTGTCTATGAACAAACTAATAATGAAACCGATCTCTTAAACTACTTAAATGTAAAATATATTTTCATAAGAGCATCGAGTGACTTAATATTGCTACGCGTATTTTTTCTTGTTTCTGTTATGTTATGTCATATTTTTTACTTAATGTACACTTAAGGGTATGTTTCCGAAGGCATTAAAATCAGCTGTTGTGATCCCACTAGACAAAGAAGGTGATAATTGTCTTTTAACAACTGCCGACCAATATCACTTTGCTTTGCTAAATTTGTGCGGTGAAATATAAAGTAGCCTTGATGAATATTTTATTCCTACTATTCTATTTATTGACATCATTAAGACTTTTGACATGGTGGATCATAACATACTGCTTTAAATATTTTCCATAGCAAGTTTCAGAGGATTTTTCCACGACTTCTTCCTAAGAAAACCGCAGTCAGAGAGTAAGGATACGTAGTTCTAATCAGCATAAGTGTTCCATAAGCATCTGATTTGGATCCTATCCTATTTTTAATATTTATAAACTCTTTCTTTCTTCAATCTTTCAAGGGAAAAGTATCAGCTTTTGCCGATGACACTGCTTTGTCTTATCACGGTA
This sequence comes from Orthonevra nobilis, assembly GCA_963555765.1. Taxonomy (NCBI): domain Eukaryota; kingdom Metazoa; phylum Arthropoda; class Insecta; order Diptera; family Syrphidae; genus Orthonevra; species Orthonevra nobilis. The sequence goes on from OY743225.1 coordinate 13,037,716, forward strand.
AATTTTATTTTAACTTGCCTTTGGATATGAACTATGACCTGGAATTAATGCGTAGATGGTTCAAACTTCATAAACTGGCCATTAGTAGAAAAAGGAAGGTCATGATGTTTAGCATAATAGGCAAGATATAACTTTAAGATGCCATGCGCCCAATAGATTCCGTTTGACTCACTTTTGTGCTTACGATAGAGACAAACCTAGTTTTGATTCATCTGTTCATTGTAATACAAACTGCTTTGATATTGAACGCGTAAACAGATTTAAGTACTTAGATATTATGTTGGACTATAAATTTAGTTGGATGGATCATGCTGTATAGTATCATTGAAGCACTATCTTAATATCTTAGTTAAACAGATTTATTATCTCAGTCAATACTGTAGTTTGCCAATTTTAAAGTTGGCTTATAATAGTCTATTTGAATCCAAACTAGAGTAAGGCATAGCTTGCTGGAGTGGTATGCATTTGATAAACTAAAGCCTCTGTTAATCAAACAAAAATATGCAATCCGTATACTTTGTAAGATTAGCCGTCGAACGTGTCAACATCAGAAATCTCGTCAATGTACCAACTATAAAAAGATCGCATTACTCTTGCTTTTATTCAATTACTGCGCCCCTTTTATTTAATAAAATTCCTGCAAATCTAAGATGTGAAAGAGTTAAATGCGTATTCCTCAAGAATGTATAAATTTGGATTTCTACTTTAAATTATGTTGTTAATGGTAACTTACTGAATCCTTTGGTTTGATTTCCTTTTCATTATTCTTTTAACAAATCATTTGTATTTTTAATCTTAATATTTTATTGTTTTCTTATTAAGTTGTTTCTTATTTTATAATTGTATCGCATACCCATCGATAAATTAATATTTAGTTTTTACATTTCGTACATTCGTCTCTTGTCAGAACGTAATAACAGAATGTACTTAACTATTTCATTCAAAACGAACAACAGTATTACTGTTTATAATGTTTTCTACTTTTGTTAATGGATATATTTGTGTAGCCTTAAGTTAAAAAATGAAATAAAGAATTCAATAAAAAAAGAATATTTGGAATTTTATACAATTAAAGAAACAATTTGGTCAACAACTTTTATTGCACGAATTTTTTTAGTATTAGTTCGGGGGTACCGCAAGGTAGCCACTTGGGTCCCTTATTGCTCGCTTTGCTTATAAATGATTTGCCTTCAATTTTTAAGAGTTATTTTATCATCTAGAAGAAGATACACTGTCATCATAATGTCATGATCTGCATATTGCTCTGACACCCTTAGCTCAGGTGTGGACTTGTTTTACTCCATTAGATAGAAGCATAACTCTTACTGACTCCCATTCTTTAAGGATATCCAATTCGGACCAGGGATTTCGATTTCGATTGGCCCACGACCAGCAGCATCTTTTCCAACTTGTCCATTTTCTTATGCATATATTAAATGCCTACTTTACTCTTTATGGTAGTAGCCATTGAAGACAGTTGAGCCAGGGAATGAGAGCCTCTTTCAAAGTTTCCTACTCCTTCTGTTGCCTTTGGTAAAAGTGTCATCTTTATTCATTGTCTAGTAAATTAGACTTCCTCGGTGGGAAGCTACCTCATTTTACCAAAATTTACTGCCTAATTAAATAAATTTTGTATTGACATCTAAGTTTGGTAGTAATTTACATGGCCTATCATTTTTAAGTACTTCCTCATACGGACGCATCGGGGGGTTAAACAAGCAAGGAAATGAGCGTCACCAGTCTATAAAGTTTATGCCATCTCACTTACTGTAAAATGCCATAAAGTCCAAGACTCCATACAAACAGCGTGACAACTAAATTATTACACCACCTAACCTTAACCTGTAAGGACAAACATCGTTGCCGACCAACATTGATGATGTCCAATGTTAAGTGCATACCGTCCGCAAATAAATGGCTATAACACCCGCCGAACCTTAACCCAACCGGCATGCGTTCTGATTTGTCTAAGTACACGTTGTCAGAGAGAGCAAACACCCTCTACACTGGAATGCCTAGGTTTAACGTTGCACCTCGTGGCCTCCAAACCCAAGGGACAAGAAAAACCTCTTTCGTTGGCTTGTCAAAATTATGTAATTTAAGTGCCTTTTGGAGTTTGGACCGTTCGTTGAAACTATGGAATGCCTGACGGACAAGCTGTGTGTTGTACAGTATCGCACCGATGAGGAATGCATCTGAGCTGTAAGTAACTTCGGGTGTGGAGATAACTGATGAATCAGACAATTAGATTCGTTTTCATTGATTTTCACAGTCCTGATGCTTTCATTCGTGCCATAGAAGTACTGGCGCAGGAGGTGGTGGGATTTATGGACCTGTAAAGTTGTGTCGTTATTTATACTACATCGTGTAGATAAGTGTATTCTGTTGACACACAGTTTTTTGCAAATTATTAATTCACGTAAGATTTAAGACCTCTTCTTAACATAGCTACATCTCTTGCGACAAGGTGAAGACGTACATTAATCTCTGCATGAGATATTTGGTTGTAAAAAATATCTGCATGTGATAAACCATAAAATTACAGGGAAATTTTAGTTACAGCCTTTCAGATTATACTTCCGCAGTTTTTATCTTAGACGCTAACGACATAGACATAGGCGTTTGCGAGCATAAAAGCCGAGGCGGTTATGATGGACTAAATAGTAAACGACGCCAAAACCTATTATATCTTGTCTTCAAAGAGGAACACTGCACTGCGACGCAGGCATCACTTTGACTTAGTCTACCGCGGCTATAAATAACTCTGAAATTACTTTAGACTAAGAAGGGATTAAAGACTTTACAAAAGACCTTAACCAGTCCAGTCCTGCTCAATGGTGTAGAAGCATGGACTCTTTTTAAAGCAGATGAAAACTACTTGGCTCGTTCGAAAGAAAGATTCTTCGCATAATTTCTTTTCCCATTTTCGTTGACTTGGATGTTGAAGAAAACTAACTCTCATCTTGAATATCAGCTACGTAGGGTGCCAACGGAACCCTACTACTAAGTCTCCCCAGTCCGAACAATCTGAACAACTATGACCGTTCTAACAAAGCTAGCTTTGCAAAACCTAACAATTTGATGAGAAATATCGATTTCAGTTTTATTCCAAACAGCAATGGTTTAATAAATGTTGATAGTGTCCTCTTTGGTAATAAAATGTTCTCTTGTTTTAAAGAATCTCCACATTTTTATCCCGTAAGGACTTTTCTTCTTCTCCACGTACGCAACAAAAAGAATCAATTATGGCAAGTTACTCCTTGCCCACCCACCAGTCGTGCACAAAATTTTCTTTACCATGCGAATCACTATTCCTAGCCAATATTTAAAAAATACAGTCAAACCTAGTTTCTGATCCTCAGAGTTTCTTTCAAACTGTTAATTCAAAAAAAATTCCTATGGTCTGCGAAGAGCCAAGTTCTTGTGAGCGACGCAAAATGGAGTGCCTAAGATTCTCCTGCAAACTCTCAACGACAGCAGCGATGTTTCCGGCAGATCTTGCGTTTTGTCTACGTCCGTATGTTTGTTGATCGTTTACTGAACAAATGGACTCAAATTTTTCCATCACACTGCAAATAGTACTCTCGGAAGGGCGATAATGGAAACCGCAAAATGGGCGAAGTGTGCAAAACCATGCCCGAACAGAACACCCATTTTGAGAAAACAATTTTATTATTTACACCTGTTGACTGTTGAGCGCTTTTTCCATCCATGGTAATTTGTCAAAACAGACTGAACAAATGACAGCCAATTGGAAAGATGTTACGACAAAAATTTTGCCGCTATCAACTGTCAAAGTTCAGAAGTCCGTATTGGAAGATCCTTTGCATATCGCTCAGGGTCTTCATTACCTGAAGACTGTCAAAACTCAAAAAATGTGATTTCGCAGATAACGCGTTTGAAGTTTTAAATAGACGATTTACCATAGGAAGTGAAAAACGCATTTTATCATCAAACGAAGAGCATAAAAGATATAGATATGAAATTTACACACAACTTAAAGCCTGTTAAGGCGAATGAACTTTTGATGATAAAAACATTGTTAAGATCTCCCTCCTACGACCAAGCTCACTAAACAATCTGCTCTTCTCAAAGACGACGGCCGTTACATTCTTTCACGTCTAAGGGACCATAGAATATACGAAAATGTGCGTCTTTACCTCGCCTACCTTCACAATCAGCCTGAATCCTGCATCGATGGTAAAACCAAAACTAATGTGATGGTATCTATCCAGCAGGAAGGCCTCCCAGCTAACCCAGCAGACCTTAAACAAAATTTTTTGCGCTACCATGAAAACCTCAACATCTCACCCAACGATGTCGAAAAGATCTGTCTACATTTGCATCCCATATCTCGTCTAAACGTATAACACACCTGCAAAGGACGCGTTCCCATATAAAAAACTACTTTCGCTCCTAACCCTTCTTCTTCAATCTCAACCCCACACCAATTCATCTCCATTTATTACCAAAATGTCAGAGGACTGCGTACTAAAGCCTCCAACGTTTTCCTCAATTCTCAAACTCTACCCTACGATATTTTCGCTCTATCTGAGACCAATCTCACCTCCGACTATAAGAACAACGAGCTATTCACGTCTGACTTCAATGTCTTTCGCGATGACGGGGTCAACAAACCAGATAACTCCTCTGGTCGCGGGGTCCTTTTGGCAATAAACAACCGTCTACACTCGAGTCTCATCAAATCCTCACACACCGCCGACTTCGAATACATTTGTGTCAAAATAACGCTTCCTAAGCACAATATCTACATTCTCTGCTGCTATATCCGCCCATCGCAACCTATTGAAGGTTACCAACTAGCGGTAGATGCAATCGACTCTCTTTTTGAGACCACGGATCCCCGTGACGAAGTTATTATCATTGGAGACTTCAATCTTCCATATCTCAAATGGTCTAAATCTGATGACGATACCCACTTTACCGCATCCAATGCAACATCAGAGAAAGAGATCCTCTTTACCGACTCTCTCTCGAACGCCGGTCTATTCCAAATCAGCGGCGTGACTAATAATCTGAACAGACAGCTCGACCTTATTTTCTCCTCCGATCCGTATAACTGTGTAACCTCAAAGTCAACTCATCCCTTGTCCACAATCGATTCTTTTCACCCTCCTCTTTCCCTCACTTTCTCTTACGAGAATAGAATAAATACAAACGATCACGAGTACCTCTACGGTTTTGACTTTCGTAAGACTGATTTCGACAAATTAAACAGCCTCCTTTCAAACGTTAACTTTAGCTTTCTCAACACCTCACACCATCATATCTCTATCAACGAAGCTCTTACTATTTTCTATAGCGAAATCACCGGATGTTTCATTCAATCAGTCCCTTACCTTCCCCAAAAAAACGCATCCTCGTCTCCACCGTGGTACACAAAAGAGCTTCGTTCACTTCGTTACAAAAGAAATAAATTATGGCAGGCTTACATCAAAACTCAATCTGAATCCATACACTCGCTCTACCAAACCGCTTATACACAATTCTCTGACCTATGCAACTCTCTCTACCTAGACTATGTTAACCATATGCAATCCTGCTTAATATCCGACCCCAAGCGATTCTACCAATTCATCAAAGTCAAAAGTAAATCAGATGGCTATCCCTCCACTCTCAATTATCTCGACTCTTCCTCACCAGATCCCAACATAATTGCTAATTTCTTCGGCGATTTCTTCAGACAATCATACGCGGTGCATGAAGAAGACCCCGACCAGGATTATTTCAGATACCTAAATCATAGTACACACACAACCATGACATCTGTCGAAATTACACCGGAGCAGGTAGCAGAGAAGATCACAAAGCTTAAAGACGATTTTTCCCCTGGCCCTGACGGTCTACCTGCTATAGTGCTCAAAAAATGCTCCGATATCCTTGTTCGGCCTCTAACTTCACTGTTCCAACTCTCCATCTCGCAAGGCATTTTTCCCAACATTTGGAAAAACTCTTACATAGTCCCAATTCATAAGAAAGGTCCAAAAAATGATGTTGCAAACTACAGACCAATCGCGAAACTTTCGTCTATTCCCAAACTTTTTGAGAGTATCATCTATGACGCTATGCTCTTCCACTGCAAATCCATCATATCTCCTAACCAACATGGATTTCTCAGAGGAAGATCCACAACCACTAACTTAGTAGAACTTGTCTCCCGAACTCTATGCGCCTTAGAGGAAGGTAATGAAGTTGATGTTGTCGCCACCGACTTCAGCAAAGCCTTTGACAAAATATCGCACAGAATAATTATTCTCAAGCTCAAAGCTTTCGGCTTCCCCATAAGGTTTATTGACTGGATTAAGTCCTACCTATATAACCGTCAATACGTTGTTCTTTTCAGATCCTCCAAATCCAAACCATTCTCGGCTACCTCAGGAGTCGCTCAAGGGAGCCATATTGGACCCATTATTTTCATTCTTACTAATAATGATGTCGACCTCATTATCCAAAACTCATACATATCCATTTACGCCGACGACATTAAATTATATACGCCCATATCGTCACCCGCTGACCACCACCTTCTCCAAGATGATCTGAATAGGTTTTCGATTTGGTGCCAAAAAAACTTCCTAGATCTAAACATTAGTAAATGCCAAGCTATCACTTGCACACGAAAACGTCTACCACAGCCTTCCAGGACCTACCTCATCTTGAATCAACCTGTTCCGTTAGTCTCTTCTCTCCGCGATCTGAGTGTTATCTGTGATAGAGAACTCAACTTTCGCACACACATGGACTCCATCATCAGTCGGGGTAATTCCGCCCTTGGCTACGTTAAGCGATGGTCCAAAGAGTTCTCTAATCCCTACGTCACGAAAGCCCTTTACATAACTTTCGTTAGACCTCTACTTGAATATGCTTCCCAAGTCTGGTCCCCTTTCTATGAAACCCATATCCGCCGAATCGAGGCTGTTCAGCGCCGTTTTCTTCGCTTCGCACTTCGTGGTCTGCAATGGACAGACAGCTTAAACCTTCCACCATATACACATCGCTTGCAACTCATCAACCTACAGTCTCTGGAGCAACGCCGTGACATTGCCGACATCGTCTTCATTCACCAACTCTTATCCGGTTTGATTGACTGTCCCACGCTGATCCAATCTATCTCTTTATTTACTAACCCACGTAACCTCAGATCAGTACAACTCTTCCGCCTTGACCCACACCGCACCAATTACGGTTCTCATGAACCTATGTCTCGAATGTTGCGAAAGGCCAATGCCACGCAGGACATTTTTAATTTCCATCTCAACAGATCCACCCTTAAAAATATCCTTTCCTTTCACCTCTCTCATTCCCCAAATAACTAGTTATAAGTTAGAATTAAGTTAGAATTAAGCATCGCTTGTAATAAGCTGAGTCCGGGGCATGCCCCCGGGCACTAAATAAATACAGTCGAAGAACGTAAGGTCTTATTTGCCTTATCTTTACTGGTTAACGACCAATTGATTTTCGTTGTTTTAATTTAATGAAGCCCATGGTGTACTTTAAATTGATTTGAATTTCAAATGGGAGACACAAGAGAGTTGCCTGCTTCTCAAACCGCCTTTGTCTAACCATGTTATACTTGTTTGATATTCCTAGGTTTCAATACGCAAAATATTTTGCTTCATCTTCACTCATATTAGTAAGGCATTTTGATTTATTTCTAAAATGCCTTGAATGGTAATAATCGAATAGACAAGATTACATCTGTACATGGGCAGCTGAATTCTTCCGAAAAAAAGGCCAAATGGTTCAAAAGTGCATACTTTCAGATGAGAGGTTTTCACAAACTCCTCCTTCCGAGCTGAGGAAATATTCATCTCAGAATCTTTATCTTTCTTGTAAAATTTTGGTTTCGAGATCATCACATTTAATCGGTTTTGTGTGAAGATTTTGGCTTTCATGGTGGCTTAGATATTATTCGGACACACATACAGATAAATGCTGTGGATTTTCGACGAATTTGGGAACGAATCATGTTTTAAGACCAAAGTCTTTTAAGTTATAATGCTTAGTCAATTGGCTTAGCAAACATAATGTTCATGAAACTATTGCAACAAATCTTGATATTGAAATTGAAGAAAAAGAGTTGATGTTTAATTTAAAAACATAGTCATGTTTTTAAAAACAGTGAAATCAGACTCCTGAGACCTCGAAACTTGGAGATAAATTCTGGAATTCAAAAATCGGACCGATTAAAAGAACATCCAGACTCTTCTTAAGTCTTTAAAACCTTATTTTCTTTATTGATAATAAGCATTGTTAAGGAATTAAGAAGAACGCTAGTTAATTTGTTTAACATTTGTTATTTTATCATTTATTAATTTGTATATTGACATTTAACATTACATTGAGTTATAAAAGTTAGTTTTAGTCTATTGTTTTTGGTAATTTAGTCAATCCATGTGTTATAGTTAATAAAAATTGCAGTCAAAACCGGAAAAAACTAAGCAATACTGCAATGACGTTTCAGAACCGATTGAACCGCGACGCTTACATACCTTGGCAATTTATTCGCAAGTTATCATGAGGCATTGTTCTGGATTCTACATATCCAGTGACCTAGCTCTGGTTCACGAACTAGTTAAAAAAATTGGTTTGGGTGCGAGTAGGCCTGCCCAAACCATGAACTTCCCATCTCAAGATACAAAAGAAAAAGGTGCTATTTTATTTGCCTACACCATGAAATTCAATTCGGATTATGAAAACATCATTCATTCCCTAATCAAATGCATTGCAAACAAAAAGATCAGATACATATATTTTTAGCTGCCTGTGAGGAATACGATATACTCGTATATGTTTTCGTATTTTTGGATCATTTAAAATACAAATTGCGTATTAAACATTGATAGATTAACATATTTCAATTTGGAAATACTTTTTTTCTGACTGAGTTACACTTCTACTAAAAGTAAATTAGATTTTTAGTTTAACTGCGGAAATAACTTAATATAATTTGAAATAATTTTTACCGTTTTTTTTTTTAAATGATAGCTGGTTGGACTTTTTTTTCATTAATCATTTAATTTCTAACTTGAGGTGGCGTTACAGTCCGCGTGGCATTGGAATTTTATCCTTTTTGCTAAGTCGATGTCGCTGTACAACTCCTAGCCTACAGTTCGTTGTTGAATATTTTCCTCCACTCACAGTCAATGCAGATGGGACAAAAGATTACACTTTTCTCTCGGAACAACCTAAGGGGCCTTCATCCGCTTTTGAAAGTGTACATGTTTCTGCACCATATAGTAGGACGGGCATGATATGGGTCTTATAGAGCGGTGCTTCAGTTCAAGTGGGTCGGTGACGTCTTTGCCGACATCAATTTGTGCAGGATGGCGGTGACCTAAATCGCCATCCTGCACAAAAGTACAAGCTTGGCAGGGAGGCTAAACCTAGACATGACTTCCTAAATCTCGTCGCTGTGGACGAAACAGACACCAAAACCACCCTTGAAATTGATGAAAAGGTGGTGCGTACTGACTTGGCGCTCCTGGGTGTTTTTCCAAGATCTGCCGATATGTTAATATTTGGTTTATGGTGGACTTTTGTGGTCGAAAACCACATTAATACGTTGATTAATATGTTGACGAACTGCTTCAGACGTTCACATCATACGGCAGAAAAGATGTAAAAGGCAATTTTGAGGAGATTAATACTGAGAATTCATTCATCTCGCATGATTTCTTCTGACCATGTATTGCAGATACAACTTAGAAGTTCTATCTTGCTATCTGTACTTCGTCTAGGTCAGGTAGATGGCATTGTTTGTTCTTCCATGTCCTCAGCATTGACTGCAATTCTACTATGATATATCCATTTCGAATTTTGCAGGCTTCGGTTTGGGGTGCGTAACCTTGAGATAATTGTTTTCTCTGTTTCTCTTCATGTTGAATCTGGCTGGCTGTCCATGGCTTGCATTAAACGACTCAATGATAGAATTTCCTGCTGTTTGAAACAAAAATATAGGACCAACGACCCAAAATCTTTGGCATTCTTTTGTAGGCACATTGTAGCACCCGGCCATCCCTCTAAGAGTATCCAACTCAAGGTGAAGATAAGATGTTTCAAATTTAGAGTTGCGAAAATCGATTTCATTACAATCGATTGATAAATGTTGTGATATGTTTAGTAAAATATAGAAAATTTTTTTGCAGTAATATCACTTATACCAAATCTCTAATGTGCAATATATTTAAGTATCAACAATGTAAATATTTTCGCTACAATTAACATAAACATAAACATAAAAATTACAACAACTTTCACATTGGAAGTTGAATTTGTATTCGCTTTTGGCAGTTGTTCTTCAAATTCTTCAATAAAGAGTTATAAATCAGAAAGCCAGAATTATCACATATTATATAGCCTAGTTTCAAAAGTATTACATTTTGTAAGAACTCTGTTTATTGTGAATCATGTTTTAAAAGTTTGAGGACCAGTTGCTTAGTGACACAAACTATATTTCGAGCATGAAGATTTGTCTGAGTTATCACTGAAATGTGACTTACAAATCATTACTATTACTATGCTATTATAGAAAAAAGAATTTTAAAAAGTTGTTTTGAAATGAGCGAAGGGAAATTTGTGACCAGGCTTTGCTTTATTTTTTGTTAGCAGAATTCAAATTGTTTCGATATAAGCATTGTGAAAGGCCGCTTATCTTAACTTTATGTATTTTCGAAATTATTTCTAATCAATCAAATTTGTTAGATTGATTTCCTTTGGAGGATATTAACCATTGCTCTGAATAGTCTCAGTCCAGAGATTTCGACCGCCTCTTCTTTCCGAGCTGGGAACTGCTCAGCATAGGATCGTTTTCTTCTGGTCCAGTTTTCTTTGCAAATTTTGATAGTTGTTTCCAAGCCGATTTCGAGAGATTGTTTATCTATATAACATTTTCTGGAACGACCTCTAAGATTGAGTTCGTGATAAGAAACCACAACAGTGGAAAACAAACTAAATCGGATGTAATGATCTTCCTTGCAACGCTCTATAACATACGAGTAATGTAGTTTTATCCATGTGATTTAACTTTGTCATTTAGCTTTTTCTTGACGCTTTTTCTTTGAATTCAATTGCCTCATGTAAGTTGCGCCATGAGCTTCTTTTTGCTAATATAGATAGTATAACGATAATCAGCGTCAAGCTACAGCCGATCAGGTTTGAGTCTGAGTCATGAAAATGAAAATGGGAAAGATTTACATGATTCACATTTCTAAGACAATTTTCCACGGACTTCCGTGGCAATTTGGATCAGGAAATAGAGAAAGGGGCACATCAATGTATGAAATGGCCTCAACTAAATACTGTTTTAGTCTTTTTGGTAGTCTCTATAGTTAGTAACTTACTTAGTTTAGTCAATTGACTAAATAAACATAATATTGATGAAACTTTTGGCATTAAAATTGAACAAAAAAAAAATTTTATATGAATTTGTCCGGAAACTTATGAACGGCAGTGTATATATTTATGCATATTTTTTTCTCTGATAAGGTAGCTGTAAACTATATATCCAATCAATTTTGAACTTTTTTTATTGGAAAACTAAATTATTTTTAATTGAAGAAGTGAAAATGTCCCTTTTTTGACAGTTTTTTCCTCATAAAATTCAAACCACCCTGTGAAATTTAACCAAAAGCTTTTCAGGTGATCTTTATGCACACATGCTTCAAATGAAACCAGTTCTAAAACATCTTTCTAAAAATGAGGGAATCCGACTACTGGGACCGCCAAACGTGGAGAAATGTCAAAATTTTGAATTTCGAAAATCGGACCGATTACAAGAACTTCCTTATGGGAAGTTTAAAATTCTCGATTTTAAGTACATATCTGCAAACAAAACAAGGTTCACAACATATCGGTTTTCCCCCTTCAAGCTTAAATATTCGTACTAATTTTTTGTAATAATTTGATTTTTGACAATAAATGAAGAGCCGAAAGTATGGACCAACTGAATGGGCAAGCCCTGACGGCCAGTGAATTTTCTCAACTTTCTGCATAAGAAACGATTCCAGAAATGACTTTTCAGACTGTTGTTTGAATATGATTCCAGAGCCTATCTTCATCGTTTATCTTATTACTTATCTTATTCATAGGTAAGCAATCCTCAACTGCTTTAACAGATACACGCAGAAGCTGCAATGTACCGAACTTAAGGTTCAAACTTTCTTCTCCCCCTGCTTTGGCTTATATCTTGAACGGGCTACTCTACTCATCATGTCATGCCACAACAACCTTGCTTACCAAAATATATCCTTCGCTAAAGGAACAACTATTTCCTTTAAAGAAAAGTGCCAACGGAAATGCATTTATATTACTTACAACAAGTTCAAGAGACAACTTTGAATATAAAAAAGATAAGGCAATCAATGTAAGACTGCTCTAGTCAAAAGATTGAAATGAAAGCTTGACTTATTTACCAAGTAATTCTCCATCTATACCAAGATTGACGTGATTGCTTACCACTCAAACACGCAGACTACCCAGATTCTTTTCACGATTCTGTGCGTGAATACAAGTCCAGGTATTTATCTTTTGGTTGTCATCGCTTCAGCAATGTTAAGCCGATAATTGTTAATCAACACACACTTCCATGCCACAACAATGTCCTCACAACTGTTGGAAAGAACATTGTTCCAAGTGCCTCGGTGACATTTCTGTTATAGCTGTCAGTGTACACAATATTAAGTTTCAAATGTAACCGCGTCGACAGCCTATGAGCGCACTCGCGCTCGCATGCACAACTTCATTGTTTATTTAACAGCTTCTTGGACAAGCGGCAATCAGGAAGGCATTCCAAGACAATAGGAAGGCTCCACTCTGGCATCTAACCATGCCAAACTGAATTACAATAGTTACCGTTTATGTCGTGCATTTTGAATTCAACCTCCTCAAGGCAAACAACAGAATTCTGTTCCTCTCGGCCACAACAGCCAACCAGAGTTCACAATGGATTGGATTCCATATCGAGATAAGCCAGAACTAATGCAGCGCGCACAACCAACAGACAGCACTGTCTTGTGTGTTATACTGGAACACTGAACCATTATGCACACCGAGCACAAGCTCTAATCACTTGAAACATCTGGTATCTCTGTTCCTAGTTATGTCAGTGTCTCACTGAGCCTGGTTTTGAATTTTGAATGCCCAAACAAAACTTTTGACAGCGCTTATACAGAATAACCCCAAGATGGCTTGCAGAATGAAAAATTAGGACAACACCATGCAGATCGAATCTGAGATGATGATGATGACGATGCCCTCGACAAACAACACATTTCTCATCCACTCGGAGTCGGATTCAAATTCAATCACGATCCAAATCTAGTGCAAGCTTCAACTTCTACGTCAACTGCTCGTAACAAGCAGTCCTCGTTCTGTGACGCCCACAAAAGGGCTGCTCTGCGCAGGCTCCTTTTGTCATCTAGGCGTGTGATTAAAATTTAAATCAGTAATGTTCCGCATCTCGGTTACATTGTATGTATGCTCCTCTGGCCACTGACCAGAGCAAAGTCGTGTGCATCCAACACTCGACGACACACACAACATGCGCCCAATAGTTCTAATCCCTTCGATTTGATCAGCCAGCTACTGTTTTGCCTACGCTGGAGCTGCTGCCTGCCCAGAAGTTTACTTTGTGTTTCCTCCTTTCGCGTACTGTTTGTGTGTCCAATTAAGCAAAATCGCTGATAAAAAAAAAAATCTAAAGATCCTCCCACTTGGATCACGTTCCATGTTTCGCTGTGCCGATAACACATTCTAGTCGATGAAGGCCAAGGGGGATGAGCTAATACTGTTTATCTAAGCCACCCTCCACCGGTAGATCATTAACAAAGTGATTTGCAAGATACTAGAATTCTGTCGCCAAAGCCAAGTAGCCAGCCAACGCAGTGGCCACGCAGCAGTGAACACCACACCGAAGTACCTCCCAGAATGCAGACTGGAATTAGATCCTAATGGACTTACTGTGTAGATTTAACAAGGCCCTACCACTGCTGCTTATGCAACCTTCATGTACTCTGCAAGACGAAGGATCAAATGCACAACGTTTATTACATCCAAATGTGGGCATTATGATAGAACGTGCAATTAGAAGGACACTGGAATGCGCATCTGCGCCAGCTAGTAGCTGTGGCAATGGCATGTGAGCCTGTCAATTGTGGTAATTTGAAAATTTGCATGCCAAATGAGGCAGGGATTAATGAAACTAAGAGTGTGAGCTCAGGTGAGGAATGGCGCTGAATAGTCGGAATACAAAAATTGTAATATCATTTTTGATACTCGATTTGGTTAAAAAGGTATTTGAGGCAACAAACTCAATGACAATTAAAATAACTCTCTGTGAACGTGTCGAGATGTTAACCTGGCTACTTGGTATGTACGGATAATCTCGCGAATTACCGCTATTGAACATTGAATTCCAAAATATAATGTTGCAGAGTTTAGTTTTTAAAGGAATTATAATTGGATGTTTTCGCCTTATAAACTTTAATTGCATTCTTAAAAATATGTAGCATGGCACCAATTTGCAGCTTATTCGTACGGCAATATCAGAAGCAATATAAGAATGGGATTTGTGGTGTCACAGGCGAAAAAGATAAGAAGAAGCGTAGACGCAGAACAAGTGTGTTCAAAAAAAGAAAACTAAAAAATTCATAAAAAAACTAAATAACTAAATTTTCGTCAAGGACTCACACAATGGGGACAGATTTATGATGTGCTATCCTTAAATCATCTGGTAACTTTTCTGGAAGAAAATTGCAAATATTGTTACCATTCGTCCTTCATGATACCCTTTCTAATACTTGTACATTGACTCAAAAATCTATTCGCTCAGCTGTTGGTCATTGTACTTTATCTTAAAAATAGCGCAATTTTTTTACAGTCAGAAATAGCAAGCATTTCTTTGAATTCTTTTGCGGTTCTAGTTAACATAAACGACCAACTCATTTAGTGTGAATAGTTGTGCAGGTATTGAATTTTATTAAAAATGGGTCGAAAAGCGAAAGCAACATCAGTAGAAGTCCGAAAAATCAGATGAGGTCATATTCAACCGTGAAAAGCATTATTGAAAGGTTCTCCGGTGCAAATAACTTATTCAGTGCTCCGCAATCAGGCCGCCCATGTATCCTAGTGGACAGAGAAAAGCGTGCTACGTAGGCTGCTAGATATATTTCTGGATGTTTTTAATTGTGTGATTTGTTTTATTTACAGTGACTTGAAAAATTCATCTCGGTAAAAAAATGGAATTAACTCGTTAACGCTTTCGTGCAATCATTTTTCACAACTTTCGACGTGGATTATCACGACAAGAGCGCATTGATGAACTAAAATCTTTGTATAACGATGATGCACCATCCAATAGCACTGTGAAAAACTGATTTAATGAATTCAGTCATGACCGACGCTTGCTCAAAGACGAATTTCATGAAGGTCGTCCAAAAACGACCATTGTGCCAGGGAACATTGATGCCGTGCGTGAACTGATAATGCAAATTCGTCATGTGACATACCGTGAGATAGAGGCATCCCTGGGCATTTCTTCCACCAGCATACATTCGATAATGCATGATCACCTGGCCGTTAAAAAGGTTTGTTCTCGTTGGATCCCTCACAATTTGACAATCGCTCAAAAAATCGATTGGTGCAAAGAAATGTTAAAAAATACGATTGCAGTGCTTCAAAAGACGTTTATAAGATTGTCACAGGTGACGAATCATGGATCTATGCATATGAGAGCCCGAAACAAAACAACAATCAACCGTGTGGGTCTTCGAAGATGAGCCAAATCCAACAAAAGTTGTTCGTGGAAGAAGCACTTTGAAGTAAATGGTCGCCTGTTTCTTCGGCAAAACTGGTCATGTGGCGACTGTTCCACTTGAGCAACGTAGGACGGTCAATTCTGAGTGGTACACCACAATTTGTTTGTTCACCATGACAATGCGAGCTCTCACACATCGGCTCAAACCAGCGCCTCTTTGACCGAGCAAAACGTCGAATTGATGAGTCATCCGCCGTACAGCCCTGACTTGGCACCCAATGACTTCTTTTTATTCCCGCACATCAAGAAAAAAATGCTTGGTCAACGATTTTCGTCGCGAGAACATGCTGTTGAAGCGTTCAAAAACCATGTTTTCGAAGTGTCTCAATCGGAGTGGAAAAAGTGTTTCGACAATTGGTTTGAGCGCATGCAAAAGTGTATAAATCATGCTGGAGAACACTTTGAAAAACAATTGAACCACTTTTGATGATAAATATTCGCATTTTCATTATTAGGCCAGAAATATATCTAACAGTCTACGTATTGTGAAAAAGGTAAAGCGTAATCCAAAAATTAGACCCCAAATTCACTCTGCGTGAACACCGTAAGAAATGTGCCGTGTGATGCTGGGTATCATGGTAGAGTTGCTGGGAAGCAACACCAACAAGAAAAAGAGGCTTTTATTCGCAAAAAAGTACAAAAATGAGTCAAAAGAATTTTGGGACAAGTTTATATATACAGATCAAAGTAAATATAATATTTTTATTTTTGGTTCAGATTAAACCGACCTTAAAGCATGACGGGGGTTCTGTGCTAGTTTGGGGTTGTATGAGTGTCAAAGGTGTTGGTTACTTGCACTTTATCGAAGGTATACACACCTCCAATAAACAATGTCAAGACACACCTCCAATCTAGTGCAAACAAAATGGGTCTTAATACAGAATAAACATACAGCCTTGAACACTAAATGTGGCTGCTTTCTAAAACGCCAAAATGGATTGAAACACCACCCCAATCGCAAGATATTAATTCCATTGAAAATATATGGAATATTTTTGAACAAAATATAAAAAAAACTGATTTAAAAGCCGCCTTAACGAGAGAATGGAACCTAATAACACCGGTTGATATTCAGAATCTAGTTTATTCTATTCCGAATATAATAAGAAATAAGGGTGGACCAACAAAATACTAGTTGACCAAAATAACTGAGCTATTTCGTGAGCGAATACTTTTTGGAGTCTGAAGTTGAGTATTTACCAACACTTTTTAGTTTATTTCGTTAACTAAAGTGATATTATATTTGTGTTTTTCTTTTTTAACTGAGTATTTTGTGGAGAATAAATATAGAGATATACTATAAGAGCTTTGTGATCCTTTAAGTTTTTATTCCAAAGCAAATTGTTCCTTCACATAGGTGGGTGAGCGAATTGATTTTGGAATCACTGTATTTTGAAACACAGTTGTATACTGAAAAAACTTTACTCTTTTAAACTGTTTAAAAACAACGTCAGCAATGAGTGTCTTGCAGTGTAGAAAAGAATTTGGAATATGTAGATTTAAGAAAAAGAAAAATTAAGAACCACTTTTACGTTGCTCAAAATCAGACGTTCCCTGCCATGACCAGTTGGCGCCCCTGGATATAACTTGAAAATTCTATGAAAGAAGTATTTTGCAAACAATTAGACGAAGATTTCGTAGTCTGTCCGAAATGCGACTTTAAATGCTAAATCGTTAAAGAAAACATGTAAAGGCGGAATGCTAGGAAAGAACAATCCCCAGAAAAGGTAAGGCACGAAATGTATGGTATGAGGACGTGTGCGTGTGAGCGTGACGCGCGAAAGAAAATACTGCAAAGTTAGACCCGAGCGGTGAAGGAAAAGGCAGATCGAGACGAGGTAAAACAAAAATCATAAATGCGAATATAGAAATGAGCCTTTTTCATACGCAGTGTAGTGTGTACTAAAACTTATAGAAAACGTAATTTTTTTCCACAAAAAAAAGCGGCATTCGCCCACACCTTATTTTGGAGGCAGCCTTGCCACCGACCCGCTAGTTATAGTGGAAGAATTCCAGCAGCATTTTCTGTTTAGCGGAAACGCTAAAGAATGGTTGAAGAGGGCTTGAATTGAAGAATCTCAACCTTAACCGATTAATAAGTTCTTCCACCCACTGTAAAAGAAGTTGGGGTTATATTAAAAAAGCTTAAAAACAGCTGGTAGAGCGCCTGCCTTTCAATTGTTTTAATTGAAAGGTCTCAGGTTCGATTCATAGAGTGCTAAAGTTTTTCTAATCTGGTCCAGTTTCCTTTTGCCATAGGGATAAAGTTAATGGCACTATCACTTGATTGATCGACCAGTGATAGTAGTCTGACTAATAGGTTGGCCTTGTTGTTGTGGTTGTTGTACCGGCTTAATTCCTAGTTCGTGTTATCAAAATAGTAGATTGTGTGTAGATGGCTCTGCTGTGAAGGCACATAACACTGACATTGGGGTGTTTCGCTAAAACCGCTCAAACTTTCAAAGAACATATATCAAACTTATGTCGAATAAAATTCTGCGAACTAAGCGAAAGCTATAGCTCGATGTAAAAATCCTCCGTCCCGTTTCGGGCTCCATATCCTCTTGAAGAGCGGTCAAAATTATAAAAAAAAAGCTTGAAAATTACAAAGCTGCAAGATCAAGTATTATGCAAAGTCCCCTTTTTTGAAAATGGCGAAGATGTTATTTAAGAGGGCATGCACTGGTCCATTTTTCAGGTTTATTAGGATAAAAGCATGCGTATTTTACGCATCCACTCTATCCATTTCACCTACACTCTATCCATTTCACCTACACAATTGCGATCATATGTCTTGCAACTACTATCGAGGTATAACATAGTTTACGTGGCTTACAGGATCCTATCCAGTGTATTGTGTGAAGCCTTTTACAGTACACAAATCAGTCAATATAAGTGTGTTTTCAGGTAAGGTTAATACACCAGGATAGACCGAGTTTTCACACGAAACCAAATCCTGCAACTGACCAACGAATTTCTATGACCTGCTTACGATAACATCCTGACCTATAAAAATTAAACCTCGGAGTTACTTCACATTTACCAAAGTCCGACATATATGAAGATGCGCTGTTATTTTATTTCGACTACCTTAAACTCAAAACAAATACCTTATTCCACAGTTTTCAACATGCAAGACAGATTGTTGGGACACGCAGTCGATACTGGAACTCAAGGTGCCCTCGTCGAAGCCTTCATATAAGAAGAGGTTAGAAGAGTTGTTCTTTAATTAAATCAGGACTAAATAAAACACATCTTGTACCTCACAATCGACAGCGATAACATTATAGGGAGTAAAAGAATTTTTCGGACACAAGCGACATTATGCTGCAAGTCCAGTTCTGGGCCAATCAAACTTACTCCGGTTTTTCCCTACAATTGTGATCAAAACTCGAAACCCGAAGGACAATATAAATGCAGTGTTTCTGTATGAAGCATAGTTCTGGATGATCAGCAAGACAGGAGGTTCGATGGAAAAAAATTTGAACTGAACAAGGATGTGCGTGTAGTCCAGAAGACAAAACGAATGGACAACAATGGGCCAGCCACCAGGTTCATGAAAAAAGCGAAGACCAACAACATCGGTTCTTAGAGCAAGCAACCGCGCATGCTTGGAAACTTGGTTACTGTAAGATCATCGGTTACGTTTGCCTGCGAGCTTTTGTACTATACCAAGACGTCCTTCGGTGAACCCGCTAGCTCCCGTAGTAAGTACCGATAAAATTTTCTTTAATTAAGCTTATGAAATAGGAAAGAATTGTTCATTCACCGACCGAAGGAAACCTAAGCATTTTACTTTTTGAGTTTTCGTGCAATTTTTTGAAGCTTGTCATGATGAATAAAAAAGTGATTTGAAGGAAAGTTTTTGAAGCACCTTCATCATACGCCAACATCACATAGTTGTCTGCTTAAAGTATCAACCTCATATTTATGTTTCCTTTAAAAAGCCTTGCTTCTAGGAGACAATGTTGATCAAAACGAAAATAGTGATAAAATGACTACAACAGGCATTCCTGTGTCAGACCTACATGAGACCCAAGGTTATGTTGTCCCAACCTTTGTGCAACTATTTGTTAAACAAATTAAATTTTTTTTTTTTCAAAATGGTAGATGTACATCATTGAGTATCTACTAGACATCTTTATTTCAAACAAAGTCTGACAATAAAAGCATACATGACTCTATAATTATTGTTAAATTTAACACTGCCCAAGATAAGGGAAATTTGTTCAGAGCACTTTCTGCTTTGCGGAAAACGAACAGAAAACCAATTTGTCTACGGGATACTGGATGGAATTTTGATCCCGACAAACCTATTCATTTTCATGATTGTTTATCTTTGGAAAACCGAATAATTGCATTCGGCACGCGATTTAACTTAATCGCAAACAAAAATTGGAATTCACATTTATAGCCCGGGGATGTGTTAACGTTAAATGTCACAACAGTCAAGAAGCTCTACTCACTGACAGTGTCAAAATTCTGGATGAACTTGTTGCCAGATTTCAATATAAATAATCATTGTTTCCTATTTATTATTTATAGTTATGTTTATTAACTATTCCTCCGTTTGCAATAATGTTGACAGGAATTGCTCAGAATTTCTTATCCGTAGCCCTTTTACTTTAAAATCTCTTAATGAATTTGGTTCTTAGATCAGCAGTGTGACTAAAACTATGGTAAATGTTTTTGTAAGAGACAGAAATGTCTTCGAATTTGTCACTTCAATGCCCAAAGTCTTGCGCCTAAATTAAATGAATTCAAAGAGTTATTCGTATGTTCGCTAGGTGATGTCATCTGTGTATCAGAAACATGGTTTGACCCCGACATACTTGACAATATGTACTCTGGTGCTGGCTATTAACTCTTAATGGATGACCGGCTTGGTAAAATTGGTGGAGGTGCAGCCGTATTCAGTCTTAATTGCCATGCTTCTTAGTGGGTACCTGTCCGGTTGAATTTGTGTTTTTGGAACTTGTATTCAATGCCGAAAACTGCTTGGCTGGATGTGTAGATAAACCGAATAGACGGGTTGAATTAGATGATATATTTTCAGCGTTTTTATTGCTGGCAATTTCAACTGTTACTTCTTAGATATTTCTTCCTCCGAATGTTTTCTAAATCAAATATCTGGTTACAATCTCATACCAGTTAATCGCTCTACCCCAACCCATTTTACTACCCAATCGTAAACACTGCTTGATTTAATCCTCGTTAGCTGCTCGGAGAAAGTAACTTTCTATAATCAGATGTCGATTCTAGCCTTCTCAAACAATATTCAGCATGATATTCACTCACAATCTTTCTCCTTTTGGAATTTTAAGGCCATCGACATGATAATAAATATGATTATACCTTCTACGAAGTTTTTAGAGCACTCCGAAATTCAGTAGCTAATTGAATCAAATGCGAAAAACGAGGATACTTTTTTCAGAAAGTTTGCTACCAATTTTCAAAACAAACAGCTCTGGAAGAATATTAGGGAGTCTTGCACTGGAATGAGTATTGTTGGCTCTTCACGTCGATGAGCTTAATGCGAATTTCGTTAGTTTCTCATCAGTTGCGACCCAATTGGTTCATCCACGAATACCACCAACAAATCCTAATTTGGAAGAAAGTCCCCTTAACTTTCATAGAAGCGAGGAACCGGATTTCCATAAAGCTATTCTAAGCATAAAATCGAATGCTATGCGATATAACCAAGTGCATCCTAAATTTATTAAAATTATTATTCCTAAGAATTTAACCTTCATTACGCATGTTCATAATTCTATTTTCTTAACCTCAAAATGCCCGTACCAATTGAAGCATGCTAAAGTCATTACCATAGCGAAAAAAAGGACGTCTCCGTTGGCTCCAATAGAATAAGGGACTTTTGCTATTCTCCCCTTTTTGGCAAACGTTTTTGAGAACTCATTTAGACCACGACTGTCTGAAAAGTAAGCTTTTGAACTTTTTTTGGCTTCTCATATTCTGTAGCTGCGTTGATAAGCTCATATCTTGTAAAGAGATATCAGTTTGTATACAGCAATGGTAAAATTTCATCTGCGTTATAAAGTACTAGAGGGGTTCCACAAGGATCTATTCTTGGGCCGACATTCTTCTCAATGTTACTTAGCACTGAAGTCTCCATTTATTCGCTGATGATGTACAATTGTATTTTGCTTCTCCAAATTATGAAGTCAAGCTATCGAGTATGTTAATTCAGATCTTCGACAAATAAATAATTGGGCAGGTTTAGCTTTGAATTCAGATAAATCGCAGTGTTTTGTAATTTACAAAAACAAAGTCGACACTTCACTTTTTAATACCATAAACCTACCTGTCTTGTACTGAGCACCAATAAAATCCTCTTTAATTAAGCTCAAGACAAGAGGACTACCCGAGAAATGTATGTTGGATATAGTTCTGTGATAAATTGAATCCGAAATTGCTCTAGTATGAGCGTACGACCCACACCAATCGCACTTTCTAGTCCATATAACCATATTTAAAATATTATCCTCATTGTGCGCACTTGAAACCCAAAACAAATTCCAGACGTCGCCGTTTGTACCCAATAACATTTATTCCGATCATGTCCCATTTAGCCGGTCCGCGTGTTTCTCTAGTCAGTTCCACAAGTTTCAAAAGTACACCGTGGTGTAGGCGGTCTCAAATATCGGTCACATAAATTCCAAAATCACCGATGCACGAACATACCGACCGACGACGACGCATCAAACTCCCGCTTTCGACTGCAAACATGCAATGTCCCGGCAATGGCCTCCACTAAAAACAAACAAATTTCCACATTCCACTAGCGACTCTGGAATAGTTTTAGGCCAGCTTAGCAGCTCGTTAGGTGACACACAATTTATGTGTCCAAGCAAATGGAACACCGATTAAGGTTTGCACGATGTGTCCAGGCTACAGCACCCTGTAGGCGGCAGGATCAAATGGTCAAAACGACTAATTTCTTATGGCTTCACCCTTCTAAGCCAAAGCCTGCCCTGCCCTGCCCTAAGTGATTCCCAATCAGCGTGTTTGACCCTATTTGTCTATCACTATCAATACGTGGCTCAGTCTACTGAACAATGACGCTCACCTAATTCCGGAAAAATGATTTCCCCGCAGAGTGTATCAATTCACATTCCCATTCCAATGTACCTTCTATGCAAACACAGTTCCTGATACTCCATCGGATGGTTGTAGGCATGAAATGTCCCACATTTGTGCTCACTGTGTCTTGTGTTGTGTCATAAGCATAAACATACAATTCGTACGCCCACCATCGTCACATCATATCCCGACTTGACTTGAAACCCAAGGATACCAAATACCGTACCGCTTAGAACAAGCCATCTAGCTCAGACTATTCTTTCCAGGGACAGGGACACAAACACTATCGCCAGTTACCTTAACGAGTAACAAATTCGCGCGTGCGAACGTTTAAACGTAACGTTAGGCGAAGTGTGCGCCACACCGATATATTTGCGCAGGTGAAGCGCAACACGACGCGACGTGGCATGGTGATGGAGGACGAGTCCACCGCATTAGAGCCGAGGTCACATGGTGTAGGAAGTATTGTGAACGGATTACAATGAAATTTATGGTCGCGATTGAATGACGCCCTCGAGGCGTTCCTGTTCCTTCACATGCAACCTAAGAAGTAATTGATTTGTGCGCTGTCGAAAGCGTTTTGTCAGGTACTAATGGAATTCTAGCCAAACGATGAACCGTCCATGATTAATGGCTGCGGTGAAATGTGTTCGGTATTGAATTTTCGAAACCATTCCTTGCGATGAGTTATTGCGTGCGGCAGGGAAAGTGATCTGGAACTTGAAGGGTTATCAAGGTTGAATTTGTTAAGGTGAAAAACTAATTACAAACAAGCCGTCAAGGGCATAGTTTAAGACACAGATAAAGATCACCTTAGAGGCAACGAACTTTGATCGAACCATTTTCAAATGCAAGGATGCATACAACACCAAGTCTGGAAAAAGAAGAATTCAACTATCTTGTTTTTTTTTTATTAGAAAGGGTATCTTAGAATGAGGTCCAAATTAAGCTAGTTTGGCTTGATATAGGACACTGTGTGAAAGATGGACTCATTCACTTTTAAGACTACAGTAAATTGTTTATCTCAAACAAAACAACAAAGAGTGACCGGTTTCAAATGATGCCTTCTTTTTTAACCCTGACCTGTCTCATAAAACTTCTTCAAAGGTAGACAGTGCAGTAGATCAAAAAACCGATCGAGATGTGGACAATTTAAAGACTTAGAAAGCCGTGCTAAAAAAATATCAAGAATGAAAAGTTTTGAAAAATACTTCCATGCTTTTTCGAAACTTTTGTTGGATTTACAATTGTAAGTAAGTGGAGTATTTCGATTCATTGATTCTCACAGCATTGTTGTCCATTTCAATGATATGAATGAGCCATTGTAGTTTATGGAATTTTTGCCTTCCAAGCTGATTGTTTTTTACTCTACGACTCGAAGCGTTCGCGGTAATACATTCCTTTCCGTTAGCCCTCCTCGGCTAACGGAAAGATAATGTGGAAAAAATGGAATATAAATCTTTTAAAGTTCATGGATAGTGCATTCAAGTCTAAGCAATCATAGAATTGAAATCATTTTGGAAAAAATTGGTTTGGGTGCGAGTAGGTCTGCCCATACCATGAGCTTCCCATATCAAGATAAAAAAAATATAGGTACTGTTTTATTTGCCGCCACCATCAAATTCCATTTGGGTTATGAAAACATCATTAATTTCCTACAAAAATGCATTGCAATATTTATTTTTCACACTTTTCTCTCGAAACTACATAATTCGCCTTCATCTGCTTTTGAAAGTTTCCATGCTTCTGCACCGTATATCATAGATGGGGATGGTAGGCAGATACTTAGGTTCGAGAGAGGGTTTTACATAATTGCTTTCTTAGCCACGGGTATTCTCGGTTTGACCTCAACGCTGGTGCTATTATCTGTGTTTGCAGCGAAGCCTAAGCAAAGTCCCTAACTACCACAAAGTTATAGCTGTCTTTGTTAACGTTCTGAACCAGACGTCGCATTTAAGTGTCCTTTCTTGATGACAGCATATTTCTTTTTGCCCTATTATACAAAAGGACGAGCTTGGATGGGATGCCAAACCTAGACATGGCTTCATACATCTCGTCTCTGTGGACGAAACAGAAACCATCTGCCGATATATTTATATTTAGTCTATGGTGGACTCTACAATTGGCACAGTTAAGATGGTCTCCTTTCTTTAAGAGCGGGCAAACAATACTGAGATTCCATTTTCATCATTGATGCTTTATTGCTGTCGCATTGAAAAGTTCGGCAGCTAAAGTTGCTTTATTAGATTTAAGCTTATATGTTATTGCTATCTATTTCGTCTAGGTCGGGTAGACGCTGTTGGCTTGCGTCGTCTAATACAGTCCTCAGCATTGACTGCAATTCGACTATGATTTTTCCACTTTGAATTTTGTAGGCTTTGGTTTGGGGTCTGTAACCCTGAGATAATTGTTTTTTCGAACCTGTTTCCTATTTCTTTATATGTCAACATCGTCGATCGCGCTTTTCTCATACTTGAGAATATTTCTCGCATTTAGCTGTTTTAAAATCCGTTTGTTCCAACTTACGGCCGATTGCATTTATTGTTCTGGTCAATAGAAAACAAGAGAGGGTAGTTTCTGAATTCCATTTAATTCTTATTTTCCTAGTGACCAAAGTGCTTTTGCTTTGTGCGGGAGTTTTGTTTGCCAATAGAATGCAAATTGTAAAATCAGATTGTTACTGAAATTGTTTTGTGTGTGACCAAAATAACCAACTTATAACGAATCAAGTTAAAAAAAATATAGGACCAACGACACAGATTCTTAGCAAGTCGCCTGTAGGCACAAAGTGGCATACAGACATTGCTTTAAGAGCAAAGAACTCTACGTTAATCTAAGATGTGTCAAATTTGGAGTTATATTACGGCAACTTTTACATTGGAATTTGAATTTGTTGTTGAAGTTGTTTTTCAACTTCACCAATTGAAACTTTAAACTTGTTAGGGACAGACATCCAGAAGTAAGTTAAAATTGATCTGAACTAACACTGAAACGTCACTTACAAATTATTACTATTCTAGTAAAAAAAAAGTTAAGAAAGTTGTTTTGAAATGAGAAAAAGTTAAATTTGTGACCAGAATTTGGATTTTGATTGCGGAATTTAAATCGTTGTTTCGATATAAACATTGTGAAAGATCGCTTATGTCAACTCCTTGTTCAATGCATTTTTGAAAATATTTCTATGACCTTGTACGATGCACTTGTTGTGCTCGGTCTATTAAAGCGTGATTATCTTTATGTCGATTAAGTTCAAAAGTGTATAGTTTCAGTCCCGAGATTTCGACCGCCTCTTCCTTCCGAGCTGGGAACTGCTCAGCATAGGATTTTTTTTCTTCTGGTTAATATATGGCTTTAAGAGGGACACATTCAGTCCAGTTTTCTTTGCAGATTTTGATAGGATTTTCTACGCCGATTCCGAGAGATTTTTTTAACTCTGTGTCATTTTCTGGAAAGACCTCTAGGATTAGGTTCATGATAAGAAACCACAACAGGCGAAAACAAACCAAATCGGTTGTTATGATCTACCTTGCAATATACGAGTCATGCAGGTTTAGCCATGTGTTTTAACCTTATCATTTAGCTTTCTCTCGATGCTCTTTCTTTGAATTCAATTGCCTCATGTAAGTTGCACCATAAGTTTCTTTTTGCTAATAAATTATTACGATAAAAAAGCATCAAGCTACAGCCGAGCAGTTTTTGAAAAATCTGGTGGCTCCATAATTTTCTAAGGACGTTTTCATGTGTTAGTGTTGAAGACGTCATTCTCAGTCATGTAAAATAGGAAAGACTTACAGGATTCACATTTCTGAAAAAAAATTTTCAAGAACTTCCGTGGAAATTTGGATCAGGAAATAGAGAAAGGGGCACATCAATGTATGAAATGGCCTCATCTAAATACTGTTTTAGTTTATTTGGTAGTCTCTATAGTTCGTAACAAACTAAGTTTAGTCGATTGGCTAAATGAACATAATACTGATGAAACTTTTGGCATTAAAATTGAACAAAAAAAAAATTTATATGAATTTGTCCGGAAACTTATGAACGGCAGTGTATCTTTTTATGCATATTTTTTTATCTGATAAGATAGCTGTAAACTATAAATTTAATTAATTTTGAACTGTTTTTATTGGAAAACTAAATTGATTTTAATTGCAGAAGTGAAATTGTCCCTTTTTTTGGCAGTTTTTTCGTCATAAAATTCAAACCAGCATGTGGAACTTATCCAAAAGCTTTTCAGGTGATCTTTGTGCACACACGCTTCGAATGAAATCAATTTGGCTTCGATAGCTTGATTTGTTCTCGAGTTAGGCTGTGCGAAAGAATCCGCCCAAACGTACGTACGTACGTACGTACACACACACACACAGACATCTTTCTAAAAATGATGGAATCCGACTACTGGGACCGCCAAACGTGGAGAAATGTAAAAATTTTGAATTTCGAGAATCTGACCGATTACAAGAACTTCCTGATGGGAAGTTAAAAAAATATAGTTTACTTAAGATCACAAAATATTATAAAACAACATTCACCAACTTGTCTGTCAGTCTGTCTGTCTGAAAGCACTAAACTCAAAAACTACCAAAGGGATTTTCATACGGGTTTCATCAATGGTTACGTTGTATAACTCGTTAGCGTTCTGTAGAAATTGACTGAAATATGATGACGATTGCTACCCAAGGTATAAAAAATTGCCAATATGTTTTTTCTTCTTTAGGCAAACATTTCTTACTCCTGGAGTTTTGCTTTTATTAGCTCTAAGATAGAGCGGGAAGGTATGTTTGCACTCTCCCTCAAAGGCGTTATCATAGGAACTGAGTGTTCTATGCTCTCCAAGACAGCTTTGGAGAACTGAGTGTTCGATGCTCTCCAGGACAGCATTGGTGAACATAGCTACTTTTTGGTCTATTTGCGCATGTTCAATTTCACCTTCTTTGGGAAAGTCACGCAGGCCAATTTGCGTTTTTAAAGTCGAAAACCTCATTCAAAACTTTGATAGGTGAAAGTTGGACCCTGCAAAAAATAGGTAGATGGTCCGAACTTAGCTCGTTTAGCGTCACTGGGTGAGTGAAAAGTTCGGGCGTATTTGTTAAAAATAGATCTAATTTGGAAGGATTCATGCTACTGCTTGTTTTATAAGCAGTACTGAAAGCGTTTGCATATGTAGACATTGCACTTAAATTTATTCAACGTAGAAAGTCATACCGTACATCTGGCTGACGGTCAGCTATTGCTAAACATGTTCATTTTCATAATTTAGTTGAATTTTTATTGCCAAGAAAGTCATCTCGATCACGATACTTTAGCCCTCTAAAAAATTATTGCCTTACATTATTCACCCACGAATTATTTCAAATATTCAGTCTGGACTTCAGCTAACATCAAGTGAATTCAGTCATGTTACTTAAAATATTGCAATCATATGACTGAATTCAATGATTGATTAATATTGAATCAACCGACTTGAAAAAGATATCGGTTCAAGAACGTTGAACAAATCAAATGACACTGTATTTCCTTTTTGAAATTCGTCTTCAAAACTTGAAGCGTGTTTTCGAGTGGATTGATCGGATCAGCTTTCCCGAAGCCGGACAGTGTGATGAAAAGTGTCTTAGGCCCATGTCGATGAGTAGGTAGTGAAAATTCTGGCAATTTGGCAAATGGAAATTTGGTCTTTTAAAGACTGGTCCGGTATATGAGCGCCTTTGTAGTTATCGAGGATGGTTTCGTCATCCGAAACATGATAGGTGATATCGGGGCATATTCTGGAATATTTTAAAATATCTAGTTCGAAGCTGTGTTAAGCCGCAACTTCTGTATGGCCGCACCAAAGTCGTCTGCAGTGGGTGAGAGTTTGGATAATTATCGTTAACCATCCGCTAGAAAAATTTGATTCCTGTTTTTTTTTCGTAGCAAGGCTTTCGGCGTCTTTGTAGAAATTATGCGTTATATATGTACCTGTTCTTAAAGCTTCTTTATTTACTCACTACTTTTGTTGCTTGAGTTATTCTTTGTAAAGATTTGTTATGCGGCTCTCTTTTGCCTTCATCGTGTGCATGCACTCGCCATCATAGCGTTTTTTTGTGGGGATGACTACTTGACTAAAGTGCTCTCGGCTATTTCCTGATTTTAATATCGGCACAATGTGGCTCTTTTCAGAGACATTCCATTAGATTTTTGGCTTCTTCTGGTACGACGAGCCGTCCTATGTTGAACCTCCTTACAGTTGTGAGGTGCAGCTGCAGAGTCAACATTACCACCTCTTCTGAATATTCGAATATCATTAATTTACTCACTTTCCATGGTGTTTGACTACCCTAATATTTCATTTTGAGCAGAGTAATCAGAGGTTTAAGGAGAAGATTTTTTTTTTAAAGCCGAACCCCTGACCAAGTGGCGGATACTGCGGTCTGGATGAATAGATCTTTTGTATCTTGGGGAGTAAGTTTAGGCTAACAGACATTCCATCCTTCTGATGAAGGGCAGAATGTTTTTAGCGTTGGATTGTCTTATATCTAATGGGGAGCATTTCTCTTTGAGGAAGATACGCATTATTCACCAGATTAGAGCTGGACATTCAAAAAGAATGTGTTCAGCAGTTTCGTCGTCTTCTAACCAGAGAAGAAGGAGAAGAACAGAAAAATGGTGAAATGGTTTAAATCTCCGATAAAGTCAGGTTTTGATTGCTGCGTGGTTGGTTTCTAAATAGTGATGGAGAGTTCCTTATTTAATTATTTGCATTAATTCAATTCGCAGTATTTATTTGCAATTGGTTGATGTAGTGGAGTAATAACAGCTCGGCAACCCGGCAACCACCAAAATTTGGTTCGAGCCACAATTGTTTGATGACCGTCATGCAGTTCGGCAATGACCAATAGTGTGGATCCCGTTGCCAAAGAAAGAAAGATGCAATGGAAAAGCTTATCTTTTTCTCTTAGCATCCTTCAGTTTGATGGTCAAGCAATGGATTGCCACTGACTCAAGTCTATTGAGAGCATCGACTTTTGTGAATTTCTCTTGGACATGAAAGTTCACAGAAGTCTTTCTTCAATTCGTGCACAACTTTGTGTAGCTGTGCATAAAGGCCAGTGCACATTCTATGCAACTCGTAACACCTTCAGATCTAAATCCTTATCCAAACGTTCATCAAACACTTTGTCAAACCAACGGAATCTCTTCACAAGCCATTACACTTCGCGCAGAGCAAAAGCTTGTTAGCGCATTTCCCCTGATTCCAGGATGACACGTCAAAGTCATGTTTGCAAAGTCGATCATCTTGCAATCCGTTGTCGGAGCTGAAGTTCCTCGCGGA
Source organism: Orthonevra nobilis (assembly GCA_963555765.1). Lineage (NCBI taxonomy): Eukaryota > Metazoa > Arthropoda > Insecta > Diptera > Syrphidae > Orthonevra > Orthonevra nobilis. The sequence continues at coordinate 13,067,964 of OY743225.1, forward strand.
CACAACAATAACCCAGAAGAGTATTTCACATCTTTGGACACACTGTGCCAAATCGGACCGGCCGCAGTGGCGGCGCAGCGGCGACATCCACTTGGGTTACCTGATTGAGGGTGGTGAGCTTGTACCATACCTCATCCTCGTAATGAATGCAAACGAGTCGCGATTAATCTTGCATCGTGAAAACACAAACGACACAACAAGCCAAGCCACCAAAAGTAGAGAAGAACGAACCTCACGATAGCTAACTCCTGTGCACAATAACAACGGGCCAATTTGATTAGGAAATGCAAGCAACAATAACACACGGCTCTTCTGTCGAGGACTATGGCGGCAACAAGCATCTTTGCCGTCTTCTATTATTCTTCATTTGGGATTCCACTGAGAGCTCTTCGATCAATTTTAATGGTTCCATTGCTGCAGCAATGGACTGCTTAATGTGACCTGGCCACAGAAGTTGGTCCTTGTTCCGATTACCTTTAAGCCGCAGACCTGCTGTAGCTACTGCTGCTGCTGCTGCTACTCTTCGTCGCTGATGCAACAATATTTCTCTAATTTGCATTCGATTTGGTGTCAGAGATGGTGGTATTGGCCCATAATGAGGATAAAGAGCTGCTAGTGTCTTTTTCTCACCTGAGGAGTAGCTGTTAGCAGCCAATTTATCCAACACTTGGCACTCATTATTTTAACTTCTAACATTTGGGGTACACAAAGTGAATTCCGCTGATATACTTTTGGCTTGGGTGGTATTTCTGTTTCTAATTGGATGTGTCCGGCCGTGAAAGATTGAGCTGAGTGTACCAAGTTTCCCATTTTGCCATCCAAGACGATATCTTCTCCCCTGGAAGTGCTGCATAAATACTTTCCAATGGTCTTGGCGGCATATGAGCTCATTACATTAGGATCTTACTCGGAAATCTCTTCCACTTAACCCTCAATATCTGACATTTAAATGAGGATTAATTCCTTGTAACCAAAACAAATCGCTGAATGAAAACTCACCCACTTACGACAGAATTCAATGTATTCCTTTGACAGATTCAATTCCGCCTGGAGGCCGCCCAACGAACAAAGCTATCTCGCTTGGACGCCTCCAAAACGAAAAAAAAAACTCGGCTACCACATGGCCAAAAACACTTATAGTGTGGCCAGCAGTCGGGCGAAAGTCCTATTCATATCAAGCCAGGGAAAAAATGTTAAAACAAACCAGTAGAAGGAAAACCTTATGGAAGGCCACAAGTAGAACTGCACAAATCGGTCTCAATTGTGCTCGGGATCGGGTTGTTGGGCCTGACACGAGCAACCTAAATAATTGCAATGTTAACAAATGTTCGTTAGTTTTCGATCGGATCGCTAGTTTATGAGGAGAGGAACTATGAGATTCCAGTATGGTATCGGGTAGGTGGGCGAGTTGCAGCTTAAGAGCATGTGTATGTGTGCAGTGGTTGCGCTTGAAGGGTTCAGAGATCGAGATCTGTGAAAGTATCGCATCGTTGTCGTCTTCGAGTGGATTTTTCGGTTGGATGCCTCTTGAATCAGCCAGCCAGCCAGCTAGCCAGAGTGCAGCGCAGCGGATGTTTGTCTTTGCAAATTGAATTTGGTGGACTGTCTTTGGGAATTAATTTTCTAAATACCAGTGTACCTAGCCGCTTGAGTGGAGGGAAATGTGAGAAAATGCCACAAAGGTTAGGTTATGTACGATTTGAAATTGGAGAAATTTGTTACCAAGTCGTGTGAGATGGAGTGGCAAGGAAATTAGACAAATTTATGAATGACTTTGGAAGAAGTATGCCAAAAATTTGAGCTCAGCTTTTTCACAAGAGGATTTAATGGATGGCCAGGAGTGGCTGCCTTTCTTAGGTTCGAGTCATAAAAGAATTCTTGAATCCAGTTCAGTCACCATTTGGTTTTCAGTCCAAATTTAAGGTAATTCAATGATCGACAACCGATAGAAGGTTGACTTTACAATAACCTGTGTTAAACAGAAATAAGTCTGTTATCCGGACCTAAGCTATAGTAGTTGAGAAAATTACTTACTTGAAGCTTTCATTTTCATTCAACTTGTTGTAATGGAACACAGGGTGGCAAGAAATTCTGAGGCTACGGCGAGCCCTTAACGGTGACCTGCATTCCCTTAATGGTTGAGAATGAATGCACGGTAGCCAAAATTGAATTTATTTTAAACGCGTTTGAAATTGACACCGTCCGCGCGCTCTTTCACCTTTCACAGGACAGAGCAAGGATCGAGCGTGTGGAGAGTCAGGTGACCGACGCAGCGAAAAAGGGCCGAATTGAGCAGCGGAAGATGTTAGCGGCTTAACATGAGCAGCTAGAAGAAGAGGACGAATGCCTTTATGGACCAGGTATTGCCGGTTAGCGGTAATTATAAACACATTTGTGTAAAAACATTACAAAACTTTAAACGCGTTTTTCTCGAAAATACGTTTTTGAAAATGTCATTCTTCTGACCGCTGTTATATTATTAACGACCTAAAATTTTGAGAGCATACTCTGAAAATACGTCTTCACAGAAAGACGGATTTTTTTGTTGGATGGATACATTTCTGCATTTATTATTTATATTTTTAGGCGAAAAAAAACGCGATAATAAGATTTTTTTTTTAATGCCGCCATATTCCGAAATTTGTACAAAACGAAAAACTCATCCATCATTCCATGACCAAAGGGTTACAGAATGATAATATGCTTTGAATTTGTGTTTCAGATCAACAGCGAGGGGGCAGAGTCCCGCGGTTTGAGGACCTGTTTTCGCGGAGCTGCAACGGTCGCCATTTTTGTTTTTTTCAAAAGCAAGATAAAACCGCTTTCAAAAAACTTTACACGTTTTCTTTGAAAAAAATAAAATGTAAACACCTGAAACATGGAACTCCAAGGAAAAGGCTCCCTTAATTAATCTAGATTTAAGTATTTTTGGTCTAGCATGTAAGTTAAGTATTTAATAAGTAAAAAGGCACTGAATTGAAAAAAAGAAAATGCTAGGTTCAGTATGACGACTACTGGATCATAAATCCATGCTCTATTTGAATGCCTCTTTTAGTTTAAATAAGCGTCTCCTTCTTTTTAGATAAGAATGTGATCCCAAATTGAGGGATCATAACACGCAGACAACTCTGCATCTTTTTTTTTCAATCACACGTGCAAGGTTATGAATACCCTTATAATGTTTACACGTGACGAAGGAATCAAGGAGGAGGCTGAGCAGAGTGTTCCACACTCGTGTTGTACGAATCTTATTCCATTTCCTCGCCCGAAGATGAGGGACGAGAATGAGAGTACAATTATCAGCGAATGAGTGAATTGGATAAGATGTATCAGTCAGTAGATCGTTGATGAAGATTTAAAAGGGAGTGGGGGACAAAACGGAGCCATGTGGAACACCAGCATTTATATGGTGAATTTCAGACTTGGAAGTGTCCAAAACCACTTGAATTGAGCGGCCCGAGAGATTTGTCGATACCAAATGCACGCATATTCTCCAAAAGAGCATAATACCAAACTCTGTTAAATGCTTAAGAAATATCAAGCGAAATAATATTACTTTTAATGAGAAAGATACAGAGAGTGATTCCAATTGCCGGTGAGATAATCCAACAAATCATCAGTGAACCTTTTGCCAAAAAGCCCGTACTACCGGTCATTAAGAAGTTTCCGTTTTTCGAGATATTTCATTAGCTGACGGTATGTGAGCGTTTCCAAGACTATAAACAGGGACGTTAGTGTAATGGGTCGATAGTTGGAGAAGAAGATTCGACTTTTTAAGGGACGGGTTGGACAAAATTTGTTCTTCATCTACTTGGGAAGAGACCACAAGAGTAGGACAGATGCAAAAGCTTACGCAATGGTTTTGCCAACGTGGAAGAACACCTCCTCAGAAGAATGGGGGGAAGTCAAGATCTTTGAGTACTCTTGACACTGTGAGAGTGCGGAAATAGATCCGTCCATGGAAAAGTTGACGCGCTCGAGTACAGGCGGAGGCAAAGCAAGTTCTTAAAGTGTTGAGCAGGTGGCAAAATGGGCTGCTCCCGGATTTCCTTTGTCCACAGAGCTAACAGCTGAAATGCTAACATGTACTTCAAAAAATCTGTTGGACAAAAAAATGTATACAATTTTAAATGTTGTCATATGCTTTTTCTAACATATACAGCTTTTTATTCCAAACTTCATTTCGTCGAACTTCAATGAGTCAAAATGTTATTTTAATAAAGCATATTCATATGCACTTTAGAAATTTTATACCGATATCTCTGCCTGCTTCTTCTAAGTGCATTTCTTACCTTAATTGTTGTAGATAAAGTACACATTGAGGGAGCTTCATAAAGTAATGTTTCTTAGACTTTTTGGCCTGATCATAAATATTATTTAGTTCACATTCTCTCTGAAGTAATCCAGCCACACAAGCTTTTTTTATAACCGCACCTAAACGAGACCAATTATTATTTTTCAGGTCTAAAAACTATTGGACCTTAACTTCTTTGGACTCTAGACGATTTCGGCATGTACATTGGATATAATGGATAAAGAATGGAGAAAGGAAGTTCAATGGCAAAATATATTCCCCCTTTATGTCTGCAATTTAGGTCACCATCGAGTAAGATTTTATCTCGGGTACTTATAAATTTCTTCAAGTCAATTTTCAATCAAATATTTTCTATAAGAGATGTTTGCACATTATGATTACTCCGGAGCATGGAATCCTATTCACGTACAAGTATATCCATTTAAGTCTTTCGAAATACAAGTGAACTACCGCTACAAGAAATATAATGATGATCCTTATTATGTTAAATGACAGGGTTACAAAAAGCATTTGCACGCAAACAACAATAAAGTTTGACATAAATAACGCCACTACCCGAAAGACGCGCAGCAGAAACACAACAACTTATGACGTGTCATGGTTTTTATTATTCTCCCCCATCCCCGATGGCTGCACCAAAGGCGAACAATTAAACGCGGCCCGTACAGCAGCCGAACCAAGCACGTTCTATCATTGCCTGGCATTTATAAATGCGGCTTATGAATCGTGCAGGCAGGCTGCTGCCTATAAGTCCACTTCAGAATGATGAAACGGCAAGATGACGACAATGACAAGAATCAACGATAGAGGATATCCTTTGGCCACCTCGCTCGAAGCCAGTTTGTTTTGTCGGAGCGCGAGCAACACAATAAAATCGCAATTCCCAATCTTACGATCTTGCTATCTCGTATTCGTTACAGAAACCACAATCCACGAATCCATTGCGCATCTCAAAAAGCCGAAGGCAAAGAAAGAAGAACAGTGGCCGACAAACGTGCGAATCGTTTCCTTGTTTACGATTAGATAACAATGCCCGGCCTGGCCGCCACTGTGCAAGCGTTTTCTTTGATTTTCAAGGATCCCATCGTATTGCGGCACGAGCATGGACACGATTACACCGTTTATACTTGCATTGTAAACACAAACATGTCCAACAGCTGATCATGGGCTGTGAATCAGTGGTCGAGGATCTGTCATGATTAATTGTGTGACATATTTAAACCAGCAGCGGTACAACATTTTATCTAAGAAAGGAATCTTTTAATCTCTAACACAATTCACCCATTTCAAGGACCTTGAATTCAAGAGTAAGATGGAAAAGGAGAAACATTCCAACTGATGGCTTAATACGAAATCTTCTTTCCCATGACACTTGACCTCGCTTGCCATTAGTCCTGACACAGAAATTCCACGGCGCAAGCCAACATTCAAATTCTACCTCGTACCTGGGAAGACACCGGATTAATTTAAAGTGATTTACATTATATCGAACATCAGATACTACAAGTTCGTGCTACAGTGTAACCCAGCAATGTTGGATGTTAAATCCTAGCACACCAAGCCTCGAAGGCGAACATAAATTTCATCTCAATCGTTTTGTTTTTTTTGTCTTGTTGTTGTGCTTCAATAAGGGTACAAGTGTTTGCAGATTTAGTACAAGAACAAGCGAGTTGGCCACCGAGCAAACAAGAAATGTTCATATCTGTGCGATGTATCTTAACAATGTTAACAGAAGTGTTATAACAGGAATATCCTCCCTCTGCGGTTCTCGTTCTGGAGCGGTGGGAAATGTATTCCAGGTTAAGGGAATACATTGTATTTCGTTTGTTGACTCAACCGTGGAATAAATCATTGTACGTAAGCAGCAGAGGAGGACGTGGATACTTTTTTCAAAGTGGCTAGCAAAATAGATATGATCAAAAAAGGACAAATAAAAAGGAACTCAATTTCATCACATCAGGAAATATTAATCTGGCAATAAAAACCCTCTATCCATTTAGATATTAATCGTAAGTCGCAAATGAGTAACGAAAATAATATTATTTTATACAAAGCAATTTTCCAGGCCATTTTATTTTACTGGTCACCAATATGGAAAAAATGCGCAAATCATCACATTCAAAGACTGCAAAGAATTCAAAACAAGATCTTGAAAATGATCTTCAATTTACCATGGCATTTTTCAACTGAGGAATTGCACTTACTGTCGAATATACAGAAAGAATTAGAAGTTATCTCACAACTACAATCTAAGATGTAGAATGCCTGAAAGCATTCTAATATCAAATTAAGTTGCTCTTGGAAATGATTAAATTTGAAAAGAAACATGTGATATTTATTTAAAATTAATTCATATTCATATTTATTTATTTATTTTTTTATCAAATAACTTATGTATTTGTTTATACATCAATTTATTAGTTTATTAAATTATTTATTTTCGCATATACTACTGTGTCCAAAAAATAAGGTGACATACGAATTTAAACTGCGCGCGTCGAAGGATTTGGAAATTTTTCTTTCTTTTTAGGTTGGTAGTACTGTCAGTGACATCTATGTGAAATTTCATGTCAAAATATATTCATAGTGTTTGAGATACCCGTCGTTTTGTGAGCTGCTAAAAGTGAGTTTTTCGTTTTTTGCGATGTCGAAATTTATTGAGCAAAGAATTTGCATTAAATTTTGTTTGCGGAATCAATTTTCTGCTGCGGATACGTTGAGGATGGTGCAGAAAGCCTTTGATGATGAGGCTATGTCTAAAAAAAATGTTTACAAGTTGTATAGTGATTTCCAAGCCGGCCGTGAACGTGTCGAAGATGAAGAGCGTTCTAAGCGACCATCAACCTCAACCGATGAAGCTCACGTCCAACAAATCAAAGATTTGGTGTTGAAAAACCATCGATTAACGATTAGAGACCTTGCTGATGAAGTTGGCTTATCGAAAGGCTCAGTCAATACAATTTTGAAGGATGCTTTGGGCCTCAAGCGCGTCAAATCTCGACTGGTACCGAATTGAATTTTTTGGAAAAAAGGCGTCGCGTTGAAGTGTGTGAAACAATGCTTTCCGACTACCAGGATGTCATGAAACGCATTATAACTGGCGATGGGACTTGGATCTATGCTTACGACCCCGAAACAACCGATCAATCGAGCGAATATCGTGCCAAAGGAGAGCCGAGACCAAAAAAACCGCGCCAAAGTCGCTCAAAAATCAAGGTCATGTTGACTGTTTTCTTTGGTTATCGTGGTGTTGTGCTTTTTGAATTCCTTCCAACCGGCCAAACAGTCAACAAGGAATATTATTTGAACGTTATGCGTCGTTTGCGTAACGCTATCCGCCTAAAAAGGCCGGAATTGTGGAAAGACAATTCTTGGTTTTTACACCACGATAATGCACCATCCTATACCGCACTCGTAATTCGTGATCATTTCGCCAAAAACTCAACCCATATTGTTCCGCAACCATCGTATTCACCTGATCTGGCGCCGTGCGACTTCTGGCTGTTCAACAAGCTCAAAAGACCGCTCCGGGGACACCGTTTTGATACGATAGAGGAGATCCAAGCCGCAGCGAAGACGGAACTGAAGGCCATCCCGGAAAGTGACTACAACCAGTATTTCAAAGATTGGAAAATCCGTTGGCATAAGTGCATTGCATCGGGAGGGGGTTACTTTGAAGGGGATGAAATTGATTTGGAAGAATAAATAAAGAATTTTCAAAATAAATACAATGTCACCTTATTTTTTGGACACAGTAGTATTTATTAAGCTATTTATTTATTTATATTATTAATTAGTTTTCCGAACACGAACTTTTTGTTAGTAATGTTTTTTAATCAAGTGGGCGCTGAAAATCCAGATTTGGATAGAAAATTTAATTCATTTGACTGTAAAAATGATATACTCATTAATAGTTAATGCAGTGCACATCGCGTTCAATCGTTCAATTGTTACGCCATTTGCAGTGACAGCTGTTTTAATATCGAATGTGTTAATGAGTTTAAATACTTCGGTGTTACTATAGACGGAAATATGAAATGGTCCGCACATATTTAACTTCCCATCAGGAAGTTCTTGTAATCGGTCCGATTTTCGAAATTCAAAATTTTTAAATTTCTCCACGTTTGGCGGTCCCAGGAGTCGGATTCCATGATTTTTAGAAAGATGCCTGTGTGTGTGTGTACGTACGTACGTACGTACGTTTGTGCGGATTCTTTCGTACAGCCTAACTCGAGAACAAATCAAACTATCGAGGCCAAATTAGTTTCATTCGAAGCGTGTGTGCAGAAAGATCACCTGTAAAGCTTTTAGTTAAATTTTACAGGGTGGTTTGAATTTTATGACGAAAAAACTGTCAAAAAAAGGGACAATTTCACTTCTTCAATTAAAATCAATTTAGTTTTCCAATAAAAAAAGTTCAAAATTAATTAAATTTATAGTTTACAGCTACCTTATCAGATAAAAAAATATGCATAAATATATACACTGCCGTTCATAAGTTTCCGGTCAAATTCATATAATTTTTTTTTTGTTCAATTTAAATGCCAAAAATTTCATCAATAGTATGTTTATTTAGCCAATTGACTAAACTAGCTATAGAGACTACCAAATAGACTAAAACAGTATTTAGTTGAGGCCATTTCATACATTGATGTGCCTCTTTCTCTATAACCTGATCCAAATTTCCACGGACACAGAGATAAAAAATCTCTCGGAATCGGCATGGGAAATCCTATCGAAATCTGCAAAGAAAACTGGACTGAATGTGATCCTCTTTAAGCCATTTATTAACCAGACAGAAAAAGACTCTTTGCTGAGCAGTTGCCAGCTCGGAAGGAAGAGGTAGTGGAAATCTCTGGATTGAAACTATGTACTTTTGAACCCCTTCAAAAAGGACAAAAAGTTAATCCCGCCTTAATATTCCGAGCATTGGTTAATATCTTCCAAAGAAAAGCAATCAAACAAATTCGATTGATTAAATATAATTCCAAAAAAACATGAAGTTGAGATAAGCGGTTGGTCCTCAAACTTTTAAAATATGAATCCATATAAACAGAGTTCTTACAAAATGTAATACTTTTGTAACTAAGCTTGATAATTCTGGTTGTCTGATTTATAACACTTTATTGAAGAAGTTGAAAAACAGCTGCCAAAAGCAAATATAAATTCAACTTCCAATGTTTTAGTTGTTGTTATGAAATCGATTTTCGCAATTCTAAATTTAAAATATCTTATCTTCACTTTGAGTTGGATACTCTTAGAGGGATGACTGGCCAAGATTTTGGGTCGTTGGTCCTATAATACAGTCGAAAATGCCTTTCAGTGAGTCGTTTAATGCAAGCCATGGACAGCCAGCCAGCAAAAACAATTATCTCAAAGTTACATACACCAAATCGAAGCCTGCAAAATTTGAAATGGAAATATCATAGTAGAACTGCAGTCAATGCTGAGGACATGGAAGAACCAACAATGCTATCTACCTGATCTAGGCGAAGTACAGATAGCAAGATAGAACTTCTAAAAGCGGCGGCGATGACTAAGTTGGGAGTATGCACCAACTCATCTGCAATACATGGTCAGAAGAAAGCATGCGAGATGAATGGAGTCTAAGTATTGGTTGCCCAATCCTGAAGGAAAGAAGCCAATTATAGAGATGTCAATCTCCTCAAATTTGCCTTTAACATCTTTTCCCCCGTATGATGTGAACGTCTGAAGCAGTTCGTCAACATCCTGATAGGTCCGTATAAATGTAGTTTTCGACCAGAAAAGTTCACCATAAACCAAATATTAACATAACGGCAGATCTTGGAAAAAACCCAGGAGCGCCAAGTCAGTACGCACCACATTTTCATCAATTTCAAGTTGCTTTGATGATGATGTCAGTCAAAATTTTAGACAAGATGATGCACTATCATGCGATTTCTTCAACATCATTTTTGGGATTATAGTGCAAAAGAACCTTGCCAACGCAAGAAGGCAAAAAGAGGCATATGCTGTCAGAAAGAAAGACCAAACCCTGATCAGAACGTTACCATAAAGAGCTATAACTTTGAGGTAGTTGGGGCTTTGTCTATCTTGGCTCCGCTATAAATACAGATAATAACATCAGCGCTGATATCAAACGAAGAATACCTCTGGCTATTAAAGCTAAGCCCTCTTTCGAAGAACTTAAGTGTCGCTCTATGAGACCAATATATCTATCCTACTATATGGTGTAGAAGCATGGATACTTTCAAAAGCGGATGAAGGCCCCGTTTTTTCGAGAGAAAAGTGTGATCTTTTGTCCCATCTGCATTGACGGTAAGTGGAGGAGAAGATTCAACAACAAATTGACTTAGCCAAAAGGAAAAAAAAACAAATTTTACGTGGACTGTAACGCCACCTCAAGTTAATAATTAAATGATTTATGGCAAAAAAAGTCCAACCAACTATCATGATTAAAAAAAAACGGTAAAAATTATTTTATTTTCAAGCTATTTCTGCAGTCAAACTAAAAATCTTATTTTCTTTTAGTATCATAGAAAGGTAACTCAATCAGAAAAAAAGTATTTCCAAATTGAAATATGTTTATCTATCAAACTTTTCAATCTTGTGCACAACATTAGATAAATTTTACTAAATCAAAAACAATTATTTCCGAATTGTTGTCCTGATCACTTAAAAGAATACTTTCGTAAGTAAGTAATTACCGAAATGTTGAATTAAAATTAATGTTGAATACTCAACTTTACCTTCATAGCAACTTTACCTTCATCCCCTACTTATCCCCATTTCAAGTAATAAATGTGAGTTTGATTTTATAGAATTTTAACTGAACTAGATAAATTTGCTAATGATTCAACTCAATTATTATAATCTCATACCTTATATTTCATCATGAATTTGTTTTAATTTAGTTTTAATCTTTATATTTATATTTTTAATTTATTAGTCTGATATGTTTAAATTCAATTTAACCATTGTATACTTTACATCGCCAATCTTTCACAGATTTATAAGTATTTCTTACTGTGTTAGCATGTACATAATAAGTATACCCTTTTATCTATAATTTAGAGGCAAATCGTATTTTACATAATTCAAAGATGCGAAAACAAATATAAACTTACGGGGAGCTAAAAATATGAGTATCTTAAAGTTGATGTTTGGAGCAAATTAAATAGCACCTTAATGTGTTTTTTTTTATCATGAGATGGGAAGTTCATGGTATGGCAGGTCTACTCGCACTCAAACCAATTTTTTAGACTTAAAACAATATCTGCTCTATACTACTCGTTGCTTTTACACACTACAAAAATATTGCTCTAAAATCTGTTAAAGACAGTTTTTTATATCATCTTTCAATCAAAGCTAGAGTACGGTCTCTGCTTTTGGGGTGGTGCTCATTTAAATAGGCTCCAACCACTCTCAATCATCCAAAAATCCGCAATCAGAAAAATTTGTAAGACTTATCGATATGCTCATACAATAGATCTTTTTAGAAACTTAAAAATTCTTCCACTGCGACATTTATATTACTTCAAAGTCTTAAAAGTGTTCTTCATTAGAGATGGTCATTTACAGAGCCCTATTTCTAATGCAAGAAATCTTCGAAGTAACTCCACGTCCGTTGTAAATATTCCATCCTTCAACACAACAAACTATAGAAACTTTTATAACATTGTCTCATGTAAACTATTCAATTCACTTTCAATTGAATTTCGACGCATAATAAATCTATGCACCTTCTTAAAAAAAATTTAAAACTTGGCTTCTCGGTTTCGATCAGCTATTAACATTAAATAAAAGAAATAGAATATTTGAAATGAATTGTTAAGCTAGAGATATTTCTCCTAGTCAGTTTTTTATATTTGAATTACAATTTGTTAATTTAGTACAGCTAATCTTAAGTTCAATAATTTAATTTCTTTTAGTCTCTTTATAGTGTTTCTTACATGTACTTTATTTTGTTTATTTTATGTTCCCTTTCATCCTTCTGTTTTCACCCCACAAATGAAATTACACTTTAATGTGGCATCATCTCAAGCAACACATTGTTAACAGATTCCACTACCTATTCTCATCTAGTATAGCTATGAGTTTTGTAAATGACATTTTAAGTGAGAATAAAGAAATAATTGAATTGAATTGAAATGAATTGAATTGAAAATTATTTAAATATTTTTTATTTTATTATTTTTACTTTATTTATTTAATTTTTTATTATTTTTATTTATTATTTTTATTATTTATTATTTTTTATTTCTGTTGTGGCTTATTATTTTGTGGCTTTTCCTTCAATGAATTCATTTCAATCGCATAACTTAACTGAATATTATAAAATTTTTTAGTAGTAAGGTAAAAACCATATCTCTAATATGCAATATTTCAAATATCAATGTAAACATTTTATCTCTGCCACAATAAATACAAATACAAAATACAAACACTTTCTATTGAAAAACAATTAAGTTCCTATATAATCATATTAGTCAAATAAAAAGAGCTGTTCTGAAGGAAACTTACCACAAAAACCTTCAATTTTTAAATTATACAAAAAAGGAAATAGAAAATAAATAAATAAATTATAGTAACATTTTATAAGAGATTTATAAAAATGAGATGAGAAATAAATATGAACAAATAAATCAACAACAAATAATTTATAAATAAGGGAACATACAAAGAAGAGCACAAAAAAACAATTAGATGAATAAATAAATATGTAAATGTATAAATAAATAAATAAATAAATAAATAAATATATAAATATCTATAATCATAGTTGGACTTTATATTAATATACATAAATTTAATAAGTGATTTTAGACAGATAATTGATTAACGAAATTATTGTCGACGAATGCACAGCGGTTCATGAATTTATCTTTTAGCATCATTATTTTTCACTGGCAAAGATTATCCACAGGATGTGTCTTCGTATTGGAATTTCTTGTAAGATAGATTCCAAGTAAATTAAATTCTTCAACTATTCGGTTAGATCAATTTCCCAATTCCTGCAATGAGGATATGAGGATAAAACAGGACGCAGAGAAAGAGATCGATCCATCCAACAGCAACTGGTACAAAATGTCAACATCTTAGGCTATCAGATTGAGGGACTTTCTGGAGGCGTAAACAAGCAACATCTTACTCATCTTGCAGTTATTCTGTGTGAAGCAAAATGTTTGCCCCTTTTACAGGCAGGAGATCAGATTTAAGGGACATTCGAGTGAAAATTCCTACGTCAGATATACGGTCCTTTTAGCAAGGAGGAGTGTGGATGAAAAGATACAAATGTGAACTATATGAACGGCACACTGATGAGGATCTAGTTTGGAAGCGGAAGTTATTCGACTTCAATGGCTTAGCTCGGCCGATCAAGCTAGTGGACAGTGTTAGCCTATCTTTGAGTTTATTGGCACACCAGTCACCGAAATTACTCCGGTTTAAAGATCAAGCTTTTGCGGATGCCAGGAAGCTTGACTTAGACAACTTGAATCATCATGGAAATAAGCCTTACCTTAGTCTCAGTTTCTCCAAGCTCGGTGTCCTTTAATAAATAAATAATAAAATAATAAATAAAAAAATAAAAAAGTTTTGGGATTAAAATAAGTTCCTTTATCCTTTTGGATTCATTTCAGACTTGTAAGACTGCGCAGAGCAACGAAATATTTGCCTCCGAAAAGATTTGAATTATGAAAATCTATCAAACTTGTTTTCGGTTCTGTTTTCTCTAAATAAACGACATTAATTGAAATATCGGAGAAACAGAAACACCTAACTTATTTCGGCTTTCAATAGTTCGATCGAAAAACACGACGCATCTAGCTAGAGGGCCACCTTAAAAAAAACACCTGTTCGGATCTATTGTTATTATTAAAGAGTTCAATAAGGAATCAAATATTTGCAGTGGTGAATTTATGAAGGAAAATAAACTTAAAAACAGCTTCTTCGAGTTCAATCTAGCTCAAAGAAATTCTATTTCGAAGAATTGGGACATCAGCTCAATTCGATCTAAGCCTTAAGATTGTTTAATTCAAAATTGTCTTCTTTCCTTCAAGTGAACCCGACCCAGACCAAAAGTTCATGAATTGTGTTACCTCTAGAAAGTATGTCCTTATCTTGGCTAATTGCAACTAGGTCAATAAAAAGCAACGCTTCAATTTATGTAGAAGATTCACCCAACCTAGCCAACACGCTATGGTTTGCGCCCAACTATGAGTACCTGCAGAAGCAATTCTTCTTCTTTGGAGTCATCTCAATAATGGCACATTATCCTCCAAAAAAAAACCAACTTACATTCAGCCCAGGTGCAATATGGGCAGCAGCACCAACAAACAGCAGCAGCAGTCCAAAATGCCATCGGATATACCTAGACAATTATTATTATTACAGATCTTCCACACCACTGGCACAATTTTTGTTGCCTCTCAATGCCACCACAAGAGCAGAGATGCACACTTCCGATAGAGCTTGGATTTGAGCATGGGGCGCAGTGCTGCTTGTACGAGGAGAAGTAGTGGATTGGGATGTAATGGTGTTCGACTGCTGCAGCACCAATCGAACACCGATCGAACCCGGGCCAAAGGCCAGAGGTGATTTATTCGTGAAAATGCCTTGAGACGACGACGACAACGACAACGACTTGGAGTCAACAAGGAACACAGTGCGCACAATTCAACAACCTCATCTCTCTTGCGCTCTGCCAAATTCCATAAGTGAGCTATGCCACGAGGAAGGAAAAGTGGGAGAAGCATGCAAAGCATGACTTCATCGTATCCTTGCGCTAAGTAACAATGCACAATACAGCAAGTGAATTTGGGAAGCTTCACTTTGGGTCTTGGTCGTGTCGTAAATATGAACATTACCGGATTCCATAGGCTAAGGCTCTGATGATGGTGCTGGTGGTGGTGGCGGCGGTGATGGTGATGATGATGGCGATGGATATGCTCAAGCCCGTAGGTTATATCTTGGGTTGTATCTTTTTATGGATATGCATTGTGCGCTAAATTCATGGAATCCCTGGCACGGCTTTTGTCCAGCTCTAGTGTGTTCCAGATGAAGTAATAAAATATAGGACAAAGGTAGTCGATGCTGTGGGAATTTTCTACGCGAGATGCAGTTCCACCAGCAGAAGCACCCATGATCATACCCGTAGCACATGCGCCAGCCAGAGTTCTCAGCTCGAAGACAGTTCAATCATGGAATCCATAATGGAGACTTATCGTTGAGGTTGTTGCGTGTCGTTTCGTTTGTGATTTATGACTTAGCTGGATTCCTGAATGAAAGAGGTGAACATTGAAAGAGGAGGAATTATGATGGAAAATAGGGACGCTCAGACAGCGGAACATATGTTGTCATGTTGTTTCGAACAAAATTTTCATGTTCACATGTTAGGTACTCGTATGCCATGTTGACATTTCATTGTTGCGTGCATGACACTTTGGCAGACATTAAATATCTCATATATGCAGACATTCCTTAAACAATTGTTTTTTTTTTTTAACGAACGCTATTACTGTCAGGAAGTTACAGTATTACACACAAAGTATGTGTTCATAGTCTTTAACAAGATTAATGGTTACACATTTTAAAAGCTTCAAGAACTACACTGTTCCGATTAAATATTTGTAATATTTGACGAGTAAAATAACGCCTCTTGCTATGAACTTGACAATGATATTGTAAAACATCAAAATTTAATTTTTAGCCCAGAATACCATTCTCTGATCCAACCTATGGATTAGGGAATAACTCATCACAGAAGATGCAACACAAAAAACCAACTTCTTAGATAATGGAGAATCCTTATCTGATTGTTCAAAAGCAAATCAGATGCAAGCTTTAAAGATGATAAAAAGGGCCTAGTGGATTGTGAGCCCATCAACAATAAAGAACTATTTCCGGAAATCGGGGTTTGCTATTCAACCAGAAAACAGTTTAAGACCCTCAAGCAGATGAAGATGATGCCTTATCTACAGCCTTGAGACAAGAAATACATTTTCTTGTGGATAAAGATGAGGATCTTCCGTGTTTTGAAGATTATGTCCGATGAAGAAATTATTAATGAGGCAGAATTGCATTTTGAAGATCTTATTAACAGATCAGAAATTGATTCAGTTGTGGAAATTTCCGATCCTTACTCGGACATGCCAAAATCAAGATTCATAGAAGTTTTCTAAACTCTTGGGGTTCTTAAACAGTTTTCTTTTTAATTAATTATAATTAATTATTTTATATGAAACAATCGCCAAGTTTTTATAGATGTATAAACTTATATTAAAACTAATTAAAATGTGACTAAATAAATAAATTAAACTTTTTGTATTGCTTTAGAACTAGGTGCAATTGTTTTGTAATATTTAATATACAGAATTAATATCTACTCCGTAGCGTTCCCCCTAGCATGCTCTTCCTCGCTGTACAAAGCGCAGCTCGGTGTAAGAAAGGCAAATTACTGCCACAACAATAAGCGAGGCAAGTTGAGTTTCAAGACTTTATTTATTTCTGAAAAAACATATCTATTTCTACAAAATCTTAACCATATAATCCCTTTGTTCAAAACCGAAAATAGGTCAGTATGAATAAGCAACCTGATCCCTTTGCTCTACTCTAAGTACAATATTTATATTCGCTTTGTGTCCGGGTGCAACGAATGCAAATGTAAACAATGATGACCACTTGAATTCCAGTGACCAAATCATAGCATGAATCACTTCCCATACTTATCGAATGTCGTACAAAGGGTTAATGAATGAACTGCAAAGATAGAAACAAGTTGAAAAGTATAACTTTTTTTTAATTTGAATGATCATAGTTGACAGTTTTAACAATTTTCAAAACTTACAAAAAGAAATAAAATCCCACCAAAAACATTTTCATATAAAATGTTGCCAAGACGAAACCATATGACTCGCACTGTCCGATCTCATCTAGAGCCAAACTTCTAACTTACTTCACAAATTCAAATTACAAGTTCCATAATATTTTGCATGCTATTTATGAACCCCTTTATTTTGATACTGCCTCGATAGGTTTTGAGTAAAATTGGCAATTTTAATTCTTATGATTTTGATATACAAACTGTCACCATTTATCTCAGTGATTTGTTGTCGCTCCTCTTTTTCGGGTCGATGCCATAATGCCCCATGCCCCTGCACCATGTATCAGGATGGCTTTTTTGAGGGTCTTATAAGGCGACACTTTAATTCTTCGAGAGAGGACTTTACTCAATTTTTTTCTTAGCCCAAAGAAACAGCGATTTGCAAGAGGCATTCCTCGTTTGACCACAGCGCTAGTTTTAGCGGAGCCTAGGTAGACAAAGTCCCTAAATACCTCAACGTTATAGCTGTCTATGGTAACGTATTGACCAAGACGTCGCATTTGAGTGTTCTTGCTTAATGACAACATATGCTTCTTTTGCACCTCGTATACAGCCAAAACTTATCTTTGGCGTTTGTAATATTCTTCCAAGTACGATGTTGAAGAACTGTCTAAAACGTTGTTTGACATCAAGTGGGTCAGTGAAGTCTTTGCCGAACATAATGGAACAGCTTGAGATTTCCATCTTTATCCTGCACAAAAGGACGAGCTTAGCAGGGATGCCAAACTTAGATATAGTTCGTGGATCCTGTCAAAGACAACCTTGAAATTGATGAAAATGTGGTGGGTGCCGAATTGGAGCTTCTAGGTTTTTTCCAAGATCTGTCGTGATAGTAATATTTGGTCTATGTTGAACAATACTTGTCAAAAGCTACACTGATATGGACTTATCAGTCTGTTGGCGAACTGCTTCAGACGTTCACATAATATGGAAGCAAGGATGTTTTAGTTTCTTCAAGATTCGGGCATTCTTTATTCTGGTCAAATAGTATGTCCAGATAAGTTAATCAATACTCCTTACCAAGTCATTGCCGCCGCTTTCTTTTCTTCGTCTTTTGTTGGCCTACGTCGTCTTATCGAATGGTTCAGGCTGCCTAAGTGATTCTTCCATATCCTCAGCAATGAATGCAATTCTACTATGATGTTATATTTTGAACATTGCAGGCTTCGGTGTGGGTTTGTAATTAAGAGATTATTGTTGTTCATGTTGGTAGAATTTTCTAAACTAGGATTCATACTTCTGGGAACGTGGATCAAGAAAAAGAGGTAAAAGGGCACATCAAAATATGAAATAACTAACTAAATTTAGTCAATTGGCTAAATATACATAATGTTGATGAAATTTTTGGCATTAAAATTGAACAAAAAAAATTTTTATATGAATTTGTCCCGAAACTTATGAACGGCAGTGTACATATATATTTATGCATATTTTTTTTATCTAATGAGGTAGCTGTAAACTATAAATTAAATTAATTTTGAACTTTTTTTATTCGAAAACTAAATTGGTTTTGATTAAAGAAGTGAAAATGTCCCTTTTTTTGACAGTTTTTTCGTCATTAAATTCAAACCACCCTGTGAAATTTAACCAAAAGCGTTTCAGGTGATCTTTATGCACACACGCTTCGAATGAAACCAATTTGATAGCGTACGTACGTACACACACACACACAGACATCTTTCTAAAAACAATGGAATCCGACTTCTGTGACCGCCAAACGTGGAGAAATGTAAAAATTTTGAATTTCGAAAATCGGACCGATTACAAGAACTTCCTGATGGGAAGTTAAAAATAGCATTTTACATTTAGCATTAGCATTTTACAAAATTCTAGCCAGATTTGAACCTAGAACCTGCAAAACTGCAAAAAAAATGGCCAACGAATCAACCCCCTACACCAACGAATCTGAACATTTTCAAAAATCTTTTTCCGATGACATTCGTTATGTAGATAAAAAGCGTTTGGTTATCCAAGGATTAAAAAATCTAATACTCGTAAGGTGGAAAGTCGCCAAACTGATAAAGATTTCAACACGGCGATAATAACCAAACGGTAAAAATTTATATAGATTTATGTTTGAATTAATAATTTTGAAGCACCTAGAACCGAAAAGAAAAGCGTCTTATTATCGACCACCAATTTGATTTAAGGACCAAACAATCGTCGGCTAACCAGGCTTACAGAAAAACCAACAGAACCAAAAATATATTGGTGCTATGCCTCTCAAGACCTTGTCAAAGTGTGGCATAAAGGATTCAGGTTAGGTATAAGCTACGGCAGCTTCTTGAGACAAAATTTAAAATTCTGTCACGTTAAATATTGGAATAATTACTTCCCTATAAAGATATTGCCACCAGAGTTCCACAACTAAGTTTCCTTGGGCCGGTATTGTACTTGCTATACACGAGAAGAAAGTAGCATTTTCAAACATATCTATACTTCGGTCGAGTCAGCAATTAAAAAGATAAAAATGTAATCAATTTACCACTTTTTGTTTGTTTTTATAAATATACAAAAGTCTACCAGCGGCTGTAACAACAACTATTAAAATGTTGCTCTAATTTTTATTTTAAACAAAACTTTCTATTAACCTACAATAAGTTGGGCACTTACAAAATAGTAGCCATCACTGCGGGCAAAAAACAATTCCGTCAATAAATTTCAATGGAATCTGAATGCAAGAATGCACCACCGAAGCCCACAATACGGCCTGGGGTGTAAACCAGCCGAATGCAAATAAATCAATGCCCAGTTTATTGTCATCCTATTCCGGCAATAAAATTGCAAAACTTGTGGTTATCTTGTCCTGTGCCGATGACGAGGGTATGTATAGACGGCATGAGGTATCAATTGTTATTGACGCGCTTCCTTGGGCTATGCTCTGCGGGACCAGGGTTGCTTCCGCGTCCCAGCATGGCTGCTTGCTTTAGTTGGCCGATGGTGGCGCCATTAATAATGATTTTTGCCACAATGCCCCAACGAGACAAAAGGTGCGAGCTGAAAAGCACTGCACCTAGTACAATGTGTCCAAAGCTGTCGCTACACTGGTTCCGATAGTAAATAAATCGATCTCGAGATCAATGGATCAATATCGTGGAAATTTCGATAGCTTCCAATGAGGAAGAAGCCAACACATCTCGGTACTTCAACCCGGCACAATATGCCAGTATATCTTTCTGTACTTTATTGTCATCGGCAGGCTCCTGTGGCTGGATCCGAAGACGAAGGAGCTTGCAATTGCCATAGATTGATGCCATTTTATTGCCTAGCTGACAGGTAAATAGCGGTGGCGAAATGTTCATCTTTTACGCGCTCCCGCTTGGCCAGCGTGGATGCCATTGAAATTGCTAGCAAATAGATCTTTCTTTATTGAAGTTATTAGTCGGATCCAAGGGCTCTTGGCTGGTGGCAGCGGGCGGCTGCCGCCGCGCCGGCTATTTGCTATTTACTCTATGGCACGGCTTTCTCTTTCATTCGAGGTGCCCCTCGATGGGAACGCAACACAATTGTGGAGCGGACACAAAGCTGCAAAGTTATCGTGGGCAATTTGTTATCGAGACGGAAATGGTGATCATTAAATTTCGAGCCAGTGTCAGCGGAGTCCTTTGCAAGTCGATGGTGGCTTGCAACGATGCGACTGACTATCCAAACATCTGGGTTGTTGTATGGAGGAATAGGGAATGAAGTCGAAACATCCTTTCATGGGTTTTGCTACGTAGTGATGTCTTGGCCAGTTGATTGAAATGGTTAGGTAATAAATGGTCTTAGCATTGGCGGTAGGTCCATTCCGGTTGTTGACTTTTATACAAGCTGTAGTCCTGAAAATGTTTTATAATTTTATGGCATGTAATTTGCCAACAGATAGTTGAAGAGAGATTGATACGTTTACGTTATTGGTGGAGATCGTGACTGGAGTTTCACAGGTGATTCAATTTTATTTTATGGAAATGTATGCTCATAAGATCGACAGTGGGCTTCTACCTTCCATGGCAAACAGAGCATTCCAAAGAGAGTTGGCATTTTACGACATGTTGCAAAAAAGGACAAGAGGCTACCATCTCATAAATTATAAGCTATGTCTAGAGAATGGCAAAAGGAAACAATAAATGCTTAATGAACCACATTTTTCTCAAGCGAGATAAGTCATTTGTTGATTTCAAATGCAAATCGTAATCGTAAATGCAACACAAAAATATATATTCTGTATTTGTATAAATGGTTCTTTAATTAGCTGTTAGAGCAGGTGAACCTAGGCAAACTCGCTCACAGAGTAAGCAAGTAAAGCGTTTCAATTTAGCTTTAACTCAACACGTCTTTGAGATCTTTAACTAGGGGTCTAACTCACCTCTCAGCATATTTATATATCCCACTCTATCTGCAAGTGAAGGCAGAAGAGGTGTATTTATTATTATTCCTAAATACTTAATGGTTCAAGTAACATTATTTTAACTCTAACTTGTAAAATTATTTTCTTTCTTTTTACCCATTCATTATTACATACCATCACTTTATATTCATACAAACATTTAATTATTTATGGATCAATTCATTAAGACTTTCGTTTCGAAATTCTATGCACTTAATTTTAAAAATGTTGAGACTTGCTTCATTTTCAGTCTTTTATTAACATGTTTCGGCATCGTCTTGTATTCTGGTAATGAAGTCTGCAGTCGTCCTCATCACGCAGTTGTTGTGGCTCATACTTCGTCCAATCGCCTGATTTTTCCGGTAATTGATGTTACCCTCTTTCTTGTCTTAAGTTCAAAGAAAAGAAACTTATCCTTTGCCAATATTTTTTTTTTCCTATTTCATCATTAAAATCAAAATCCTAATCAATGACCAATCCTAAACATTTAATACTTTTTTACATTTTATATGATTTTGCAATTTTTTTTTATGTCCATTGTTTATCTAAACAAAGGTATTGCGCTTTAGCTATTTTTTTAAAAAGATAGTTAAAGGCATATGATAAAATGTCACTTCAAATATAATTTATCCAATGGATTTATTAAAAAAGGGAACTCATGTGGGGTGAACATTATTAGAGTGATCCAAAACTTAAAAATTACAAAAAAAAAACATTTTAAAAAATTATTCAGATTACAAAACAAACAAAAAAATTGGTTTTAGTGCGAGTAGGTCTGCCCTTACCACCATTTGGGTCATGAAAACATCATTCGTTTCCTAGACAAATGCATTGTAATCAAAAACAAAAAATACATATTTTTTTCAGCCTAGAATAATTTTAAAAAAAGATTTGAACACTCATAAACGCACTGTTGACATCAAGCTACGTTCTCCGATTACATCAATATCTTCACTGCATGCGAGTTATTGAACAGACCTTTGAAAGATAGTACCTCTGGTATTCACACGGGAATTTTGCACTATTGTTTAAAGTATAATGTTGAAGAAACCTTGCCTAAAACATTGTTTGACGTTAAATGGACAGCTTGAGTTTTCCATTGTAATCCTGCACAAAAGGACGAGCTTGGATGGGATGCTAAACCTAGACATAGTTTCACACATCTTGTCTCTGTGGACGTAACAGAAACCAAAACCAACCTTGAAATTGATGAAGAGGTCGCGTGTTATGTTAATATTTATGGTGGACTGTTCTGGTCGAAAGCCACAATGATATGGACCTGGTTGTTGTTGACGAGCGGTTTCAAACGTTCACATCATGCGTCAGAAAAGATGTTATAGGCAATGTTGACAAGATTTATACCTCTATAATATGCACAGCTTAGATATGGTCTCCTTTCTTCAAGATTGGACAACCAATACTGAGATACCATTCATCTTTGATGCTTTATTGTGTCATTGCCGCCGCTTCGTCTAGGTCGGATAGACGCTGTTGGCCTGCGTCATTTTCATCGAAAGATTCAGGGTACCTACCTACGGAATTTTATTCTTTGTTGCCGTAACACAGTCTGCACAAGTCCTCAGCATTGACTGCAATTCTACTATGATTTTTCCATTTTTAACCTTGGAGGCTTTGATTCGGGGTCTGTAACTCTGAAACATTGTGAACAGTGTGAAAGCCCGCTTATGTCAACTCCTTATCCAATGTATTTTCGAAATTATTTCTAGGACCTTGTACGGTGCACTTGTTGTGCTCGGAATATTAAAGCGTGATTATATTTATTTCGTTTTAGTTCAAAAAATACATAGTTTCAGTCGAGAGATTTCAACAACTCTTCCTTTCGACCTTTGAAAATGTCACATCCGATCTCTTTCTTTCTGGTAAATAGATGGCTCCAAGAGAATTAAATTCAGTCCCGTTTTCTTTGGAGATTTTGATAGTTGTTTCCATTCCGACTTCGAGTTATGATTGACGAAAAAGTCCGCACAAACGTACATACGTACGTACACACATACACACACGGACATCTTTCTAGAAACAATGGAATCCAAATACTGGGACTTCAAAACGTGGCGATACATAAAAATTTTGAATTCCTGGGAAGTTAATAAATTAATATACTAATTAAAATAAATTAAATAAAGAGCAAAGTTAAGATGAACAGTTCACACAGAAATAATTTAATAAAAAAAAAGAGAAATACAAAAAAAAAGATATACATTTATTTAATGCTGCATTGCAAATTGTTCCAAAATACATTTTTTGAAGCGTCCCATATTTAAGATACCTTTTATGTGTGCTGCAAGGGAATTCCACAGTCTAAGAGTGTGAACAAAAAACAATCGGGAAAAGAGAGAAGGACAATTTTTCATATAGATGTTGGTGTTCTAGTACGGATAATTATATCAAGGTGGATGCAATTACGCGCTTTAAAGAACTGCTGTCAAGAAATATGATCATACCCTCTTAATCCGTTAATATACCTCACTGAGTCATTAAATGCAACTTCAAGTTTGTTGGGATAGAGAGTCCAGCTGCTAGAGACTATCTCAGCGTATTTTACAATGCGGATGACCAAGACCTTAGCCAATCTAAGCTGAATCTTCATAGGCGAAAAGCTCGCAGTCAACCATGAGTTTCTTAACAACCGTGGATGCGTCCAATAACAATTCTTGATAATCTTGTATTTAATCAAAAACCAATACTTGAACATGACTTAACATATTTAATTTTTGAGGACGAAATAAAAATGTTCGGCAGAATATTGAAGTCCAAAGTTTTATTGGATATTGGAATAATTTGTGACTTAGCTGGGATTAAAACAAGCCAAGTAGGTACAGTAATGGGCCAAGACTCGACCCCTGCGGCACTCCTTGCCTGACAAATTTAAAAGTTGAATATTTATTACCGACTACAATCCTCGGCTGCCTGTCACTTAGAAAGCTGCAAATTAAACTAACCGCCCTCTCACTAAAATTTAAATAACGCCGCACTTTCCAACACAGAATTTATTTATGATTTACCGAATCAAAGACCTTTGAGAAGTCCAACAAGCACAGAAGTGAAACATGACTTTTATCCATATTCTGACTCATGTCAACTATTATTTTGAGCATAGCCGTTGAACAACTGTGTCCCGCTCTAAAACCAGGTTGCAAAGGATATATTTGGGAGTGACGATCTAGATGACAGTTAATTTGTTTGGCTATATGTTTCTCAAAAACCTTGGAAATCGGTTTATCGGCTAATCGGTCTGTAGTCACTAGCTGAGTAAGCTCTAGGACTGTAACATGGAATTTGAAAACTTTGCAAAATCGCCAGAAAGAATCATTACTGCCAGACTAAAGAAGGTAATTCAAATGGAATTGCTTTTCTAACCTGCTATGAAGAATGTTTGTGGAATAAGCTCCACGGCCAGCATTGAAGGCATCTTTGATTTCTGCTGCAAAAGTTTATCCAGTTAATTAACATTTATTTAAGATCGGAAGCAATTGAACCATGTCTTGCGCGGTGCTAGCTACGAAACTAAATTTTTAGCACAAACTTTACAACGTACTTAGGTCTCCCACAAACTCCAGTCTTGTATGGCACACATCAATTATCTGCCATAAATCATGACTGCCCAACGAATATCACAATAAATCCTTGGGGGCTCTAGAAATGAGAATATCTCTTAATTTCATATCCATGTGTTCTTTTGTCCATGTGCAGTTTACTTGCTTCAAATTTTATAGCTTACAAACCTAAATGCAAGTCAATTAGTTTCCATCGGGAACAGGTGAGGTGTGCTGCACGAAATAACTTCCAACTCTCCTGGATCACAACAGTGTAGGATCCCATGGAGTTCTATTTATTACACAGTTAATTAGGTTTTACGTGAATTCTCTCATGGCAGTTGTTAATCTTAGATACATGTGAAGAAGGCATAACCGACATTGGCCAAATAGACTATGGGGAAAAACGTAAGTTTCGCGTGCTACACTCGAGATTTTATCGGTCAAATGACTCAATTTCGATGAGCGTTTTGCAAGTTTAATGGGGTTCTTAGGTTTCCAATAAATCCGCGAGCGAAATCAGGTGATGAGGATTCTATGTGGGTCTTTGGGTTGCGTCAATTGTGAGAAAACAAATATTAAGGAGTCCCCGCAGTTGATAGACGGAGCCTTGAGGGATTGTTGAAGATAAATGCGTGCACAACTCATAATTTTATTACTAAGTCCATAAAGAAAGTATAATGGGGCCTGTAGCTTCGGTAAGGTCTTCAGTAATAAAGCCATTAAAATGAATATTTATTTTATTTAGTAACTGCGATTGAAAATATCCACAGGAAAGCTACTACAAGAATTAAGGAGATTATGTTTTAGCTATAATAATTAATAATAGCTTTGCTATGGAAAGTGGAATGAGCACAAGTCTGCATTAACAAATTTACAATTTAACATAAATTAAGATTTATTAAAGGTTTATTAAATAAAAATATTGTAAAAAAGTGTATAAATGAACAAATAAACAATAAGAACAATAAAAACAAAAATGTAAAATGATTAATAAATAAATAAATATAAATAAAAATCCACTGTCGCATGCAAGAGAGATCAACACTTTGAATGGCAGTGAGGATCAAGATGTTTTGAGCAAATCAGGACGAAGAAAGTTGCCACTTTTGAATCAATAACAGAAAACAGCATTGGCTACGGAGGAGATTTTTTCCTTATTTGATTGATTTTAGCTACGAATCGTGCGCCAAGTCCAATCGTCCTGGCTGTAAAATTTTCTGGAATCTGGATCTGGATTCGGGATTAGTTTACGATGGCCTGCAGGCATGGATTTATGAGATGATTCTACTGGCCTCTCAGTCATTACCAGATCCACAGCTGGTTTTTCATATTTATACTTGTTTCAGCATTTTAGCCCATTTTTTCCATCGATTCCATTACCAATCCAGATAAGGTCGTCAATCTTTCAATTGAATACCTGAATTCATTCAAAATTGTCTCGGTGATAATCATGTGAGGCAATAATAATCAATCAAAACTTTGAAATGGAACAAGACTCGTAGTTAAGGAGCCGATAGACAATGTGATTCGACCAACAATTCTGTGGAATATACCCTAAATTGGGATGCTATACTTGGCGTGCTCGAGAGTCGGTTAATCATCGGCACTGATGAGTGTCTGAGCAGCTTGAGTTCTCCATCGTCATCCTGCATAAAATAACAAGCTTGGTAGGAATGCCAAAACAAAACTTGGCTACATACATCTCGCCGTGCCGATTTGGAGCTGATATGGATCTTTCAGGTTGTTGACGAACGGCTTGAGACATTCACATAATAAGGCAGAAAAGATGTTATAGGCAATGTTGAGAAGGTTGATAGCTTTTTGATATTTCTATTTTTGCTTCGTCTAGGTCCTCAGCAATGACTGCAATTCTACTATAATGGTTCCAATTCGAACTTTGCAGGCTTCGGTTTGAGTCTTAAAACCCTGAGAAAATTGTTTCATCTGTTGGTAGAATTTGCGAACCTTATTCCTGTTTCTTAATCTCTCAACATCGTCTATCAAACGCTTCTCACGACCGTGAGAGTGTTGTGCACGCGACTAAAACGTTTGTGGGCTCATTGTATGAAGTTGAGCCTTGGTTGTAAGAAATCCCTTTGGCTCACAAAAACATTTTATAGAAAGTATGAGCATTATCTTGTTAAGCTTCATATTGAAGCTGAGCGCCCTTACAAGGTTCAGTATCGAGTGCAACCAGTTAGAAAACTTGGAAATCGCGATTTTCCAAGCACTTTCATGTGGATCAACAAACAGAGAAAGGGGCAACAATTTTTTTGGAAAACTAAATTGATTTTATTTTAAGAAGTGAAATTGACCCTTTTTTGACAGTTTTTTCGTAATAGAATTAAAGCCACCCTGTCAAATATAACCAAAACTTGTCATGTGATCTTTATGCACTGATTAGATTCTCGAGTAAGGCTGTACGAAAAAAACGGCACAGACGTACGTACACACACAGGCAGGCATCCTTCTAAAAACAATCCGACTACTGAGACCTTGTAACGTGAAGATATGTACAAATTTTGAATTCCGAAAATCGGAAGGATTACAAGAACTACACTACAAACCAGCCTTAATATTACGTCATCGATTTTGGACAATCTGTATGCAAGTTTAGAATTTTCCACTTCGAAGCTCATCAATTGGGTCCGATTATCAGAATTCAAAATTTTTATATACACAGGGTCCGAAAAGTCTCCATACAGTAGCTTATTCTTCGGTTACAACTTACCACCTTAGGTGTGTGTTTAGACATTGGGTGAAATTTTTGAAAGTTTCAGTCTTTGAAATTAATTCGAAATTGTTTTGTTTTTTTTTTCACAGAGAAAAGAAATGGATAGTAAAAAGAAACAAAATTCCACTGAAAACCAGGTAGATAAGATTTGGCTTAAGACAAGAAGGAAAGTATCTAGTGAAATAGTGAAAAGACCCTGTTGATCTATTCAAGACGAGGTAAAAAAATTTGAAAAAAAACCAAACCAACAACCAATAAACCTAGATCTGGGCATCCAAAGAAGATTGACTATCGTACGGAAAAACGATTGGTAAGAACTGTCGCAGGAGATGCTAAGCAAGAGTAGGCAACTGAACAGCAGTTAGGGAAGGAGAATTCGTTCCGCAATCGGGTAACGACGAAAGCAAAGAAAACAAAAAACGTAGTACCTACAGGAAAGCATGGCGACGGCAATGAAATGGTATGTAAACGTATGACCTCTTCCAGTTTTGCAAATCATGTTATCAAGAAAAATCTTCTTTAAAGTGCTCAAAAGCTTGGTCTCAGGAACAAGTTTATTTTTGAAAGAGACAACGACCTGAGCGCACATCATCAATTGTAAAAGAATGGGTGCCTTACAATGTAAGTTAAAACAGTCTACTCGGTCCCTAGATTTCAACTCAATTGAGGTAGGTGTGTAGTCTAGAGAGAGATAAATGAGCTTATTTTTAAACATTTATTTCTCGGCTTCTATGCTAGATAAAAGAAAAAAAATTCTTACCAGGACTTTATGTTAAGCATTATTTTCCCCACCATTTTATAAAAAAATTGTAGAGGGCGCCATAATCGAAGCTGCAGAAAAAAAAAGGCTCCATGGCGGACAGTTAATCTCCGGATCATCGAGTCTGAAACAAAAACCGTCATTTTATTGAGGAAGGTTTGCCACGTGCTAATTCACCACCGTTTGACAAAAATCGATAGTAAAAAAAAAATGGAGACTTTGGAAAAATATTGTTCAAAAATTGACATATTTTTGCACCGTTCATGTCCAGTAATTTTTTTTATCTGGTGAATTACAACACAAAACACTTTAATAAAGGATTGTACAAAATTTTATCAAAATCAATCGAGAGGTTTCAGAGATTATCTGTCCGCAAGTTGAAAAAAAAGAGATTTCAAGGAAAAAGCTTTTAAAGTTTTCTGTACGGACCCATTTTCGAACTGGATTGCATCGGTACACTGTCAAAATCTTACTTAAAACTTGTTGAGGTCCCAAATAGTACCAACTGTGTATAATAAGACCATTGCATGTATACGTAAAGAAAGGAAACCGGAGAAAGGATTCACAGTTGGCGCTCGGGGCTCCAGCTGCCAATCGCGCGCTCCCACGCGTCCCTACACAAAATGCTGTAACTTTTTATCTACAGCGAATTTTGTCACTAATTTTTGAGAGATGATTATTGACACTTCAAGATGTTGGAAAATTAAAAAAAAAATCGAATTTCGGAAAATTATAGTCTTGACACCTACCTTAAGAAACTGTGGGACACTTGAAACAAAAAATTCCTCAGCATAAATATCCAACCGAACTGAACTTACATAAATTGATCTGTTTTAAGGACTTGATGTTTGAGGACTTGATTCCCCCGGATTCCCCCGGATACGAGAAGTAGTTGACAAGAACTTGTCCAAAAAAATGAATTTTCAACTCGTTCATCGAAAAGGATTTTGACTTGTCGGTTAGTGGACAGTCCTGCTGCCTGTATGAATTTTGATACTCGATTTCAACTGTAAAGACCATTGTTACCCAAACGCTCTTTGATCTTTTAACCGAAAAAGCGAAAAAAGACGCCATTCACCCCGCTTATATCAAGAAGACAGGTGATACATGAATGGATTGTAGACAGGAGTCTGTTTAATTTCCAATAGAACCACAGATGTCTGGCTTCAATGGCGTCGGTTCCAATACGAACTCCATCAACACCATCAACATCAATATCTTAAAATAAGTGAAAGGAAATTGGGATCCTACCGGTTATCACATTTGATTTTGAAAAACATTTATCATTTGGCGTTGCACATAAAGTACTTAACAAGTATTATGTACATAAAAAAAGGAACAATAGCAAGCTACTGCAAACCAATTACAGGCCGCAGAAATTATAGACTGTCAATCGAATACATCTGCCCAACTAAACTACATAACGAGGTAATTGCAAGCTCTGCAAAGAGAGAAAAAGACATATGTAAGTAAATTTCAAATAAAACACTTAAATAGACTTAGGACAACACTGTCCATTCGGCACTAAAGTTGCTATTAGACATACAGACAACTGAAGATGTAGCATGCAACATAAAAAAACACTTCATACAAAGTTAAAGCGCATATACGCAATCAGTGAAAGCATTAAATCGAACACTTAAATAATTGAATGGTAACGAGGGGCTTTTTTGTTGCGCTTTAATTTTATTGTCAGGTGATCTTAGAAAGACATTGCCACTTATACCATGTTCAACTTATGCGTAAACTCATATTTTTTTGTGGGGAAATACAAATATACACATATTGCGACTCTCGGAAAACATGCGTGTTACAATAACAATGACAAGTATTTTCAAAACAATTGCCGGTTATCAAATCATCCGACACAGTGGTAGATGAAAACTAAAACATCTAACTGAGTTCTTAAATACTATCTTAAAAGGATAAACTCATTTGAGTTTAAGTCAAATAACAACGACAAAGAATAAATTGATTTAAAATGTACTATTTTTTAGGATTCGAAATAAATTCAAAATAATTATAAACTAAAAAAGGCATGTGATTTTTCTTTTAATTTGTGCAAACTTGTTTGTTTTAAGTCCCCCCTGCGAGTACCAAATAAAAAGGTTGGTAACAGACAGACCGACAACAAAGTGATCCAATAATTATTCCGTTTTACCTTTTGAGGAACGGAACCTTAAAAATACTTTATTTGCACATCAAAATACTAGAAGTACTAGACGATGTCTGCTGGACAAGCTAGTTAAATAAATGAAATATACGAAAAATAACATAAACTGCAAAACTATACTTCATGTAACCCACCTTAATAAACAAACCCAAACCGAAGAGCTTCAATATGTATTTCCTGAATGCTCCGAACGTTAAACACTTTCCCTTCCATGATCGATGACAAATTTGACCCGCTACCATTCGCTCGTGCTATTCTGCATCTGCATCTGTGCACTGCCCCAGCGAAAGTATTTTGCATTCATGACCTCAAAACTTGTTAGTCGCAAAAACAAAAAAACACACGCCAACAATTCACATCCATGTTGGATGTGCAGAGAAGCTAATTATAATTCCGTCTCACGATTCACATTGAAGATTCTTTATATTTATTGCTCTGCATTCTGTGATGAGGGAATTAGGTGTCCACTTGGCTACTGTTTTCTGTTCACTGTCCACGCACTCGCATAACCCTGATGAACATGACTTTCCCGCGTGGAAAAGTGGTCAACGTAGAGACATCATAATTCCTCCCAGGCACATGCATTACCCATTCTTGCGGCTCGGTTGACAAATCCGACGCAAATACTTGAGGGAATCAGCAACGATCGTATGGTGATTCTCATAATGGGCCTCCTTTCATTTTCAATGCACACACTGCGCTCGCACAGAGCTTTGTAGAGTCCGAATCCAATGACCTTTCCCTGATGTTGGCTCTGCCAATGACAATAAGTTTCTTGCAACATTTGCACACTGGCGGCTTTCACACACTTTCCCATTGTCAGCTGGATCCGAGCAAATAATGGTCAATACGACGGCGACGTTAATCCTAATTAATCCGTTTGGACATGGTCACATGATGGGGCTTAATGGGAAGTTGGATTCTTTTGCAAAACATACAAGCTGTGGTCATTAACCGAACATGGATGCCGAGGTGGTTCTAAGAATTTTTTATCTGTTAATTGTTAAACAGTTTTCCAATTGGAGCAGAGAATTACTTATTTTGTTGACTTTTTTCTGCTAAAAAAAAGATCTGGAGCAACTTGTCGAATCGGTGGGAGGTGAATGAGGGAGAGGCACTAATTTGCTTTTAGTTTATCGGTGACAGATTGTTAATGTATGTTTAATGTAAGTTTAATATGAGTTTTGACTTTAATAGCTTTGCATTCAATTTTGGTTTTTTTTAGGGAATTGGTTCCAGAGATATTGTAAGAGAAAGCATCGAGTTTGTAGCTAGTGGAATGTGTTTGTTGTTAATAGAACGCATACAATCTGAGTTGAAGTATTTATTCGGGAATTCGATATGGATCTTGTAAGCAAGTGTAAATAATTTCACCTTACTTTGGAACAAGCACATCGGTCTTACATTAAATCTTTCAAAGAAGCCAACCCAATTTCGAAAGAAGGCTCTGTGTCTCTGAACAAGTGATTGACTAACATTAGCGTATTGTCGTTCCATTAAGTATGTCATTGAAGTATGAGAAATTTTCAAGAAATATGTTTTAAAGTCGTGTTAAATTTATTTGAAATCCAAGCAACTTATTTCAGGTAAAATATTGTAAAATTTTGACACTTCACTTGACTTGGCGCTTTGTTTATTAACTTCTATTCAAAAAAAATCCAATAAACATAAAAAAAACGTTCGCATAAGAGCACTTTTTTTTCGCTCATCTTTTTTAAATACTGGGTGCTTTTTTGGGATGGAAATTTTCCTATAAAAACAGAAAAATTAATGGAAGGACCAGTGTTTCGTGTCAGTTAGATTTTGGAAACAATATCGGCCATGTTGCCACTACGACTGTGACTTTTGTTCGCAATTTTGGTCCAATTTTGCAGCACACCATTTCAGAAATAAACAGCCATAATTGGTTCTCGTTTTATTATCTAGAAAAAAGCAAATAATTAAAATCAATGGACTTCTCATTCGCTTTTTATTATTTTCAAAGCAAAATTAATGTGTTTGCTGACCATATGGCGTGTGCCCTTCTTATCCTTATATTCAAGCTAACAATTATCATTAATTTGAAATTTTGAGTCATTGGTTCTAAACGCCTACTATGGTAACTAGTTATTAAACCAAAGTCATAAAAAGTCGACTACGGACTTTTACTCACTCAAGAAACTAATTAACAGACTATGAGTCTCGCACGTGTGCGCCAAGTCTTTTCAGTACCTGTGGATTCTGCTTGACTGAAAAATGTGTTGATCTGTCTGTTCCAAGTCTTTTTTCAGCTTACCTGTAAATATATGATTGATAAAAGATAAATTCAAGAATTGGAAGAATTCCAAAAACATTATCACTTTTTATAATCCACTCGACCTTATTCCCAAAGTATTAAAACGGGTCGTCTAAAAATCCAATTTCAAAATAAATATGTAAAAATATTTTTTTTACCAGTCGATTTTAAGTAAAAAAATTATGTTAAGCTAAATTAACCATAAACAATCTCGAATACAAAAAAAAACGCCAACTATAATGCATAAAAATTCTCAGAAGGTTTATTAATCAATTGATGAGTGATTTTAAACCATCCAGGGACCCGCTCAAACACACAAACAAAAATGCAATGAAATCGGCCCTGCCGCTTAGGAAGATTTCAGTGACACATACAAGTGCAAACGCATTATAAATTAAAAAACAAAATAGAACCACTGAATTTTTTTTTATTATAAAATTGTTGAAATTTAAGTTATCTATAATAAATAATATAGTATTCTGAGCCAATTACATATTATTAAGATTTACTTTTTCCTCCTAAACCATAGATTGAAGTTTCTATAGTCCATCTTTTGTTATTTGAATAAGTTTAGTTCTTAGTTTAGTTTCGTTTAGTTTTTAAGAATTGAATATCGTGAACCTTGTCGCTGAAAGTGATTTGACAGTAAGAACTGAGTTCAACTACCAGTTGATTTTCACAACATTCACCGAAAAAAAAACTCAACTCTACGTCATAATTCGATTAATGTCACCATATAAAACCATGCTTCATTCTCAGTTTCGTCGATGAAGTTTAAGAAGTAAGTTTTCATTATTGCCTGAAGTTATTAATATTGCATTCATTGCAAGTACAGCCGCTAATAATAAATCAAAGACGCGAATCTGCCTCCTCTGAATGCATTGTGACTTGTTTCTGATTCATTGCTTCTGTCTTCGGTTTAAGTGTGAATTAAGGTGGTCTCTTATATTTTTTTTAACGTATTTTAACTTCGCTATCTTATGCTCGAAGTTTCATTAGGTTTTTTTTTTTCTACAACCACTTCTCCATTCCTCTTAAAATGAATACGATTTTTTTTTTGCCAATTTATGAAAGAAGAAAGTCAATGGTCATTCGTTGTTATTTCTAGAAGTCGATATGATGATATCTTTTTTATTCGACTTCATCAACGCCATCTTTCGATTTATTGTAGAAAGTCATGATGCTTGGCCTACGCTTTTCATTTGAACATTCATCTATTTCAGCTGCATCATGAAGTGATGATGGTTAGTTCCTACCATAGACATTTTATTTTATTAAATTTTTATCACGAATGTCACAAGTGCTGTTCTGTCAGAAAATCCGAACTGACATAAATATTCAAGTCTTCTTTCATCTACGAATCTTTTATGTTTTTTGTGAGATTACTTTTTCTAAAGAAATGCTGCTGTGTCAATTATACATTGTCAAAATTCGCCTTGTGTCAAAAACTAATGAGAGCCTCGAATCATTTCACCAATCACAACGCCTTGTTCCTCTGAATAGCAGTTCTCTGCAGACATTTCATAACCCCTATTGGCGCAACTTTATTCTGGGCATGAAGCTTAGAAGATACATATTTAAATATGGCAATGTAAAGAAAACCGAATAACATGCGATTGCAACATAATCAGAGGTTCTATAAGAGCAGGATCGCAACGCAAGAAAATTGGTTTGGGTGCGAGTAGGTCTGCCCATACCATGAACTTCCCATCTGGATAAAAAATTCCATTTTCGTTATGATAACATCATTCATTCCATAGACAAATATATTGGAATAAATAAAAAAATAGATAAATATTTATGTTCATTACTGCCCCTTAGGAAAATCTTTCTTTTAGATTTTTTGAATCATTAAAAATACGATTTGCGTATTTATCATTAATAGATTATTCGAATATATTATTTCGAGTGATCAGGACAACAATTTGGAAATACTTTTTTTTTGATTAAGTAACATTTCTACTAGAAACAAGTTCCATTTTAAGTTTAATAGTATTACTAAAAAAATGACTTAATATAATTTAAAATTAGGTTTTGCGTTTTTGTTTGATAATGATAACTTATTTAGAGTTGCGAAAATCGTGAAAAATGAATTTGTATTCGCTTTTGGCAGTTGTTTTTCAACTTCTTCAATAAAGTGTTTTAAATCAGACAGTCAGAATTATCAAATATTAAATACCCTTGTTTCAAAATTATTGCATTTTGTGAGAACTCCGTTTATAGGGATTCATATTTTAAAAGCTTGAGGACCAGTTGCATGGTGACACAAACTAAATTTCAAGCCTGGAACTGTTTTTTTTTTTTTTGAGAAAGAAAGAAAGAAAGGCCATTTATCTCAACTTCATGTATTTTCGGAATTATTTCAAATCAATCAAATTTGTTAGATTGCTTTCCTTTCTATTATACATTGCTTGGAATATAAAGGCGTGTCCTTTTTGAAAGGGTTCAAAAGTACATAATTTCAGTCCCGAAATTTCGACCGCCTCTTCCTTCCGAGCTGGGAACTGCTCAGCATAGGATCTTTTTCTTCCGGTTAATATATGGCTTCAGACCAGTTTCCTTTGCAGATTATTAACTTCCCAACAGGAAGTTCCTGTTATGGTTGTATCCAGGCCGGTTTCGAGAGATTTTTTATCCATGTGTTATTTTCTGGAAAGACCTCGAGGATTGCGTTCTTGATAAGAAACCACAGCAGTGGTAAACAAACTAAATCGGATGTTATGACCCACCTTGCAATATACGAGTAATGTAGTTCAAGCCATGTGTTTTAACTTTGTCAATTAGCTTTCTCTCGATGCTTTTTCTTTGAAATCGATTGCCTCATGTAAGTTGCGCCATGAGCTTCTTTTTGCTAATATATTATAACTATAAAAAAGCGTCAAGCTACAGCCGAGCAGGTTTTGAACAAAAAAACTGGTGGCTCCATAATTTTCTAAGGATGTTTTCATGTGTCAGTTTTGCAGACGTCACTCTGAGTCTTGAAAAATGGGAAAGACCTACAGGATTCACATTTCTGAAACAATTTTTAAAGAACTTCTGTGGAAATTTGGATCAGAAAATAGAGAAAGTTGCACATTAATGTATGAAATGGCCTCAACTAAATACTGTTTTAGTTTTTTTGGTAGTCTCTATAGTTAGTAACTTAGTTTAGTCAGTTGGCTTAGTCAATTGGCTAAATAAACATAATATTGATGAAACTTTTGGCATTAAAATTGAACAAAAAAAATTTTTATATGAATTTGTCCGGAAAATTATGAACGGCACTGTATATATTTATGCATATTTTTTTATCTGATAAGGTAGCTGTAAAATATAAATTTAATGAATGCTGAACTTTTTTTTATTGGAAAACTAAATTAGTTTTAATTGAAGAAGTGAAAATGTCCCTTTTTTTTCGTCATAAAATTCAAACCACCCTGTGAAATTTAACCAAAAGCTTTTCAGGTGATCTTTATACACACACGCTTCGAATGAAACCAATTTGGCTTCGAAAGCTTGATTTGTTCTCGAGTTAGGCTGTACGAAATAATCCGCACAAACGTACGTACGTACGTACACACACACACACAGACATCTTTCTAAAAACAATGGAATCCGACTACTGGGACCGCCAAACATGGAGAAATGTAAAAATTTTGAATTTCGAAAATTGGACCGATTACAAGAACTTCCTGATGGGAAGTTAATAATCTACATTTTAATTCTTCCAATTTATGACGTACAAGATCCCGGTTAATTGCGCTGCCACTAGGATGAGTTGTCTGACAAGTGGGCTGTAGTGATTACTGCATCGATTTTTGCTGATAATGTCATTGGTCCTGCTGCAAAGGCATAACATTGACAGAGGAGTGAAAGTCACTCTTGCAAAACACAAAAACTGCACTTTTCAGTACATAAACTAATGACGAATAAAATACTGGGAATTAAGTGAATACAACTAAGCCGATTATCCGTCTTAGTCCGAGCACCTCACAGGGGGCAATTGATACTTCATTATAATTGAGTTTCAAACCACACCACATTCTTTGTGCTCTCTAAAATCTACTCTGCTCTCTCGCTTTTCGTCCAACATTCGGTTTCATAAAGAAGATCTGGCAGGACAAGTGTTTGGTAGAGCATTTCTTAGTCCTTCGAGTTTTGCCCCTAGTTATTTCCTCAAACAGAAAGCAGCTAGTGTTGGAGTGATCGATTACTTGTCGGCAGCTTGCATTTAGTTTTATCCTCATAAATTTGAAAACCAACTCTTCTAAACTTCAATCGCTGTGATATCTTCAATTATGGCATGGCTTTAAGAAATCACATGACAGCGCATCTTCTCTTCCACTTTTATTATTGGTGGAAAGTCTTAATCTGAATTGTCGGCAAAAAAAAAAGTTAAATATTTAAATTCATATTTTGATAAATGGCATCCAAAATGTTAACAGGTCCGCTCACCGCCTCGTTCTTTGCATATGTCTTAATACATTATTTTTTTATGAAACAAGTTCAAAAATAAATCTTTTTTTTTTCTTAAGCTTTGCATAAATGCGGCCAACTAAGCCCATAAATCTTTCAATAATTATATGATGTATGCGGTTGTTGAACAAAGAAAGATAAAGCAATTAATTTGATTTACTTCATTTGAAAATGGTCGTTACTATTTACAGAATATAATTCATTCACTTTTATTTAACTATTATTTACCTGATGAGCACATTTATATCTAACATTTACTTATATAAAAAGTCCTTGAAAAATGTCTTAGTTAATTGGCACTTTAATCTTTTCTGAAATTTTAAAGCGTTAAAGTTTAAAAAATATAAATAAGGTCCGATAATTAACATTGGCGTTTTTAATATACGAAAAATGCGTACAAAATAAACTTGAGTATATCTTGATTATTTATGGAGAAAAATGAAATACATTTATATGGTAATATTTATCTTTCATCTTAGTTTGTTATTCAATTAAGAAAGATTCAGGCTTTTATGTATAGGCTATGCATGTATACATAACTGGCTTGATAAGGGTGTTCAAAGCATGTGCTCACTTTTGCATGTGCTGTGACTCTGGAACCCTATTATATAGTCTTTAAATCCAGAATCGTTTCTATCAAGCTTGAGCCGGATTGGTCATCTATTCTTTAGTACAGGCTGAACTAGGGCCGTTAGTTGCCAAATTTGCCCTATCACCGGATTGCCTGCTGTGAAATGGTCGTTTTTTCATGGTATAACCACCCGATGTAAGAAAAAAATTCCGAGTCAACGTAGCAAGCTTCAGTTCATTGTTGTTTCTGTTCCATTGGATAACGCAGTTGATCGACATGTATTTTTATTCTTATTATTATTAAGCCTGTGGTGCATCCTGGACTTTTTATTTAACTTAATTCAAGCCCAAAGCACTTAAAACTAAAACTTAAATCAAAGCCAAGAACTTAAAACTAAGAGGATGGAAGGGAATGGTTTGGATAGTAAAGGGAACTTTTGAGAGGGACTCTTGAGCTACGGAAGTCAATAGAGCTATTGACTGTGCGCAGCATTCTTGACATAGGTTCAAAGTGAGGAGGACCTAAGGTTACGGGGATTGGTGTTAAAAAAGACAATTTGTGATAGGGAGGGGGAATGAATAGCACCGGCTAACAATTGATGTATGAAGAGTATATCGGCAACTTCACGTCGTTTTGCAAGGGTTTGTAGATTGATGAATTTAAGTCGATTTTCGTACTGAGACAAGTTGTATCTATCAACCCAGGGTAAGCCGAGTAAAACGAAACGGTTGTAAAGGGTTTTTCAACAGGGACGCTACAAAAGTAGAGCGACAGGGACAGAAAACGACGCCAAATTTTTTACCGCTCTTTTGACATTTCTCTTTAGTAAGGTTTGCCATTTCATGATGGAAAGATATACGAGCCATCAACGAATCGAAATTATTAAAATTTACTACCGAAATTCGAAGTCAGTGGTCTCAACGTTAAGAGGCCGTCATAACGTTTATGCTCGTCATAATCGTCCTAGCAGATCAACAATTGAGCGTCTAGTGGAAAAAAATTTGAGTCCACAGGCACAGTACAAAATGTTCCCGTGCCAGTGGGACAAAGAATTGCTTGTAGTGTCGAGAATATTGCTGCCGCTGAGGCTTCAGTTGCAGAAAGCCCAAATGTGTCTCTCACACATCGTTCTCAAGCGTTGGGCATCTCTGTGACGTCATTGTGGCGAATTTTGCGAAAAGATCTTGGTCTACATCCTTACAAGATTAAACTGACGCAAGAACTGAAGCCACTTGACCACCAGAAGCGTCGTATGGTATTGGTATTGGTCAGGCAGCAATCCACACGTCATCATTGCGTTCCGAAAAAATTACGGTTTGGTGTGGTTTATGGGCCGGCGGCGTCATTGGGCCGTACTTCTTCCGTGATGATCAAGACCAGCACGTTACTGTGAATGGGACGTTACTGTGATGGAATGACAACCGAATATTTTTGGCCCCAATTGGATGATATGGACTTGGAGGAAATGTGGTTCCAACAGGACGGCGCCACAAGAAACACAGCGAATGTCACAATTAATTCATTGGAAACCAAGTTTTGAGAACATATTATCTCACGAAATGGTCCAGTCGCTTGGCCGCCTCGGTCGTGTGATTTGACGCCGTTAGGCCATTTCCTGTGGGGCTACCTCAAGTTTATGGTCTATGCCAATAAGCACAGCGACTATTGATGAACTTCGTACGAATATCGAACGTGAAATTGCAGCAGTATCGACCGAGAATCGAGTTCCATACATAATGGCATCGAACGAGCTTTCACGGGAATACAGAATTTCATTGATATCCAAAACCGTTTTTGTTTTATTTAAAAAATAAAAAATATTTTGTAGCGCTCTTATTGAAAAACCCGATATATGCTATGTACTACTTCGATTCTGAGGGAATGTGCGTCATAATAAGGACACCAAAGTGACAAAAGTGGCATAAAGAGACCTAGAATCATAAGGATTAGAGAATTCTTTTGACCATCCTTTTATAAAACTAAGGGTAGAATTCGCTCTATATATGACTCGATCGATATGTGCCCTGAATCTGAGTTCTCTGTGGCAGAGAACACCAAGGTCACAAATCGAATCAACTAGAGGAACAGGAGTTCAGTTAAAGGAGTATGTATGGGGAGGCTGAGGAAGACGCTTGCAAGAATAGGTAATCGATTTACAGTTGCCGACATTGAGCTCAAGTTGATTTTTGTTACACTGAGCATTTAACCTCATACTGCCGATTTTCTAGATAATAATTTAATCAGGAGATGAAGGATGGAGGAAACCCAAGGGCATTCAGTTGCAGGTATATGATATTATGAGAGCTTTTATCAAAAGCCTTGCCGAAGTCAGTGGCTATAGCATCAACTTTTTTGCATTGTTTAAGTGCTTGCAAGGCTCTAAATAAGAATTCGATAAGATGTGTTAAAGTAGATTTACCTTGTACGAATCCGTGTTGTTTTGAGGCAAGTATGGATTTACTGTGAAAGTACATAGATTACCGATGAGACCTACTTTAGAATAAAACGTGTGTATTTTAATTTTGTAGGGCTGCTGCACGACGAAATCGATAATGTCTCAAAGTCTTCCGTTTCCGATATTCGCCTCCCTAGAATACAAATTAAATCATTTTCTGGCAACTTTGAAGAATGGTCCGAAATCTACGGTCTTTTTTTGAACATGGTCGACCAAAACATTGATCTTTCTGGGATTCAAAAGCTCCAATACCTCAAAGACTTTGTGTGCGGGCAAGCGGCAAGGTTAATCCAACACCTTCTAACAGACACAAAAAATTACTCTTCGGCTTTTGAGATATTAAAAGAAAGAAACCAAAACAAAGGAAAACTGGTCAACATCCAATTAAGAATGCTGACTGAACAAGAAATAGTCAGTCACGAATCGGCTTTCCAACTCAAAACTCTGCACGGAATGCAAACATGCTCTGCCAATCTGGGAATAGCAGTCGAAACGTGGAACTACATCCTTTTTAATATAATCTTCCATAAGCTCTCGCTTTAAACACAAATGTACTTGAAAGATAAATTAGATACAACAAGGTCGCTTCCAGATTAGAAAACCTTTTTGGCTTTCAAAGAGGGTCGCTTCAGCTCATTAGAAAATATA
This sequence comes from Orthonevra nobilis, assembly GCA_963555765.1. Classification (NCBI taxonomy): domain Eukaryota; kingdom Metazoa; phylum Arthropoda; class Insecta; order Diptera; family Syrphidae; genus Orthonevra; species Orthonevra nobilis. Next base: position 13,109,138 of record OY743225.1, read on the forward strand.
CAAGAGTTGACTAGTTCAAGGCAACCAACATAAAACAGATCTTTTCGGAAACTTAAGGCATTCCACGTAAAATCGAAGGATGAATTCGATTCGTTCAAATTGTTTAACATATGATCACCATTTATCCATCTGCAGTACCACCAATCGATGCTACAAATGCGGTCAAAAGCATCACACCATGATGCATATAGAACTGCAAACCACAAATAAAAATCAACAGGGTAATCAACTTAACAACTATCACCATTCGCATCTACAAAGACAGTCAAATCCATCATATTCTACCCACACTCATTTCACTCAACAGATAAAACATCCCATCCCTTCAAGTGAATTGAGTGAACACAACAATCCGTTGACTTCACATATTATCTGCAATGCAATCTTAGATACTGCTTCAGTTAATGCAGTCGATGCCAACGGAACATATCATGTTCTAAGATCCTTAATTGACCTTTGGTCCGAAGCTACGTTTATCACAAAAAAAATGACGCAAATACTGAATCTTAAAAAACGTAGGATATCACTCAATGTTACTGGGTTAGTACAAACCTCCACTGGGACAGCAAATTATCAGGTCGATTTCAAAACAATGTCCTTAACAAATGCAGCAAAGTGACATCTGAAATAAAGCTGTAAGTGGCAAGGATAAAGAATGGTATGTTTGTATGTATGGTAACATATTTCACTCTTAAACCAAATTGGTTATCCAAGATAAAAATGTTGTCCAAAACCCTTTTGTCTCTAATTTATATGTCAGTAATCAGCTAAACAGGAACACCGCTTCTGAAGTTAGTTTTCTAAAAACAACGTTTGAAATACCTTCTTTTCTCCAGGATATTTAACTCCTAAGTGAACCGAACATGACTTGGAGCTCTACCTTAGAAATAACCCGAGGGTGCCTTCCTTTATCGGCATCATGGCCCTTGTCTTAAAGAAATTTGCACAATTTCGGCCGGGTGTTTGGTCTTAAATTGCACATAATCCCAACTTGTACCTTTCATCGTCAACTTTTGCCTATTGTCAAAAGTTTGTGCTCATTTTTGTAGTTTGGTGAAGCTTTAGATGCCAAAGATATTCGATTTGCTTGTCGAAAAAAAATTCATTTAACTTAGAGTACATAAAAAGTGTTGGTAGCTTTAACGCCAGTTTTCTATTGAGATGGAAAGAGAAACCGCTTTTTCAAAATTTTAGAAGAATAGAAACTCCCTAAGGGCAGCACCCCAATAGATCATCTCAGGGAGTTGCAGAAACTTTTTTTTTGTGACGTTTGGCAATTCGAACACACTTAACCTTTAAGATTACGATCGCAAATAGAATAAGTAAAAATAAAAAAAAAGAAGAGGGCCAAAAACTGACCCCTTCGAAACTCAACGGTGAATCTCTCTAGGAGCAACATTCACGGTATTGCAACTAAAGCAAACCCGTGAATAGGACTGTTAGCTTTAAGAAGTGCTTATTTTAGAAGACACATTTTTTGTTTCTTTTATGCAATGAGCTTTGTTCACTTCGTAAAAGGAAGACGATCGACCAGGACCAACTTGAAATCACGTTCAAGTTTTCCAATGTAAATTCTAAGCCATCGAAAACAAGATCAAGACCGAGACCAACACTTTTGCTTGAAACAGGCTTAATATTCTTCTTATTCTTTTTATCTTTGCCTTTAACTCAGTATGTACTCAATTCCATCACAGTTTGTGATTCAATATTTCCTCAACTTATGCCGACAAAGTTCCACTTCGTGGTGGTCTGACATTCGTACATTAGAAAAAATCCACATCACTTACTCCCATTGGCCCAAAACGCATCAATCAACTCCTACGGACCCACCTTGCGCCAGAACCACATTTGGATAAATCTGAAAACAATTAGCCAATTAGCAAGAAACAAGATGGTTCGTACCCCACAATGGGGTCTGTTTAACCAGACAAGAGTTGAAAGTTCTCCACGGTTGGAGCACGAGGTTTCCGTTCCCGAGTTACTCTTACTTTTTTTTCTCCTCTCGAATTGTAATTTATGGATGCCACCCGGGATCAGTTCAACAAGCCGAGATGAATGGATTGTCTTTGGGAACTGTCTCGCGTTCACTCCACTCAAGACCATCAATTGTTCGACAACGCTGATGATGATGTTGATCCAGTAAATCTGTGCCATTGTTTCATCGGGACATTCGTTAATGCAAATTTAACTATCTGCCAGCTTCGATTGTTGACCAAAAATATTTACACATGACATGGCAGCGGCATCTCTCTGTGGTCACAACGGATACCATAGATCCGATCTCATTTGTCCATCATTTGTACTTATTCATAAGGTATTTATGGAGGGAAAGTCATCAACACTGGAGCCCAACAAACTACAGAGACCATAATTCACTTTTATTCCAATTCTTGAACTCGGCTTCTGCTTTGTGGTTCATTGTCCAAACGAGTGAGGAGTTCTAAGTTATGTTCGGATTTGGGCATTGTTTGTCGCAAAGATTTGGACTACTAGTTCAGTGGGTTAAACGAACCTTGTCTCTGGTTTATGGTGACGACAAACAAGCCATGCGGCCAAGATAACTGGTTCGACGAAAATACGAATGAAAGTAAACTTCATGGTCGTTTGGGAAAAGACTGAAAAGTCGGCTGCCAGAGACGAACTTTATTAATTGGAAAAGTATTAATTAAGCCGCTTGTCATCGAGTTTTCGTCGTTTTAGGCCAGATCAATTAAAATTATGCAAACCATGGATTGGGTTCTGGGAATGTTATGTGGCCGACAATGGGACTCACATAAGCCTTTCGGATGAGGACAGTGACAGTGGCCGTTAATGTCATCTTGTAGATGAGTGTCAGTTACAGTTTATGGATTTCATTGTGGAAATACTATACAATAAGAAAGTAATTAAAAATTTTCCGTGCACTATTTCGGAGAAAAATGTGCATTCATATATCTCCAGGAAAGTGAAGAATGCCGGAAAACTAAGCGGAAGCAAGGTTTAAATAGGTTACCGGCTTCCGACTGTTACGCGACTTAGATCAATTGTCTTAAGATACTAAGATTATTTTTATAAATGCTGAAGATAAGATACTAGTGACCTACTAGTGATATAGGGAAAATGAAAGCATGAAGAGAACATGGTTGTCCTTTTTAGCTTTGAGGTGTTTGTTAAAATAGTTTGGGAATGAAGATGCCATTGGACACCCTCAATCGCAGCATTTACCAGTCAAGCCAAGATGACAAGCAATGCGAAGTAAAATACGCAACGGATAATTAGATCGAACCAACGCAGGATAAAGTAGGCTTAACTTCTTTGAATCTTGGCTTAAAAAATGATGTCCTGCCAAGGTTTCTGGCTCAGCTGATGTTGTACATGCCACATCCATATCGACATCAGATAATCACTTGAACAAAAGGAAGAATAAATGCTCGCGTTCTTGTTTGGTGAATCAAGAAAATGTTTTTGACAACGTTAAGCATAATTAAAAGTTGGGCTTGAGCAAAGTATTGCTAAAAATCTTAGATTTCTAAGTATCCGCTTAGAAATCGTTGCTCATGATGAACTTCGAGCGAAAAAGTCCAACTGTATCGTCTTTTTTTTCAGGGTCCGTACCTCAGAAGGAAAACTGAAACCCTCGTACGATCACTTGTCCCTCTTTTTATCTCTCACGCCCCTGGTTCTCAAGACCACGTAAGCTGAAAAAAAACAAGCTTCTTCATCGACCCAGTCAAAAGAAACGACTCTTTATGCCGAATACTTTCATTACTTATACTTATAAGGTTTCAAAATCCAAAGATTACGTCACGTTGACGTTGAATCGTGAAATTTGTTAACAAACCAATGTCTTATAGCACAATCTAAGGGATAAATCCTAAAACCGTAAAATTGTACTAACGTTGAAAAATTCTGTTTTTAAAATTCGCCTTCAACCTACTTACAAACTTATAGAGTCCTATCCGCACTTGGCCGGTTTTTATATAACTTTTAATTAGAATTTGGATAAAAATGGGAGTCCGAGTTGGGATGGAGGATTTGGCATTGGCTTATTATTATTTTTTTTTTTAATAGTTGAAAAAATGGCAGTTGTGTTTTTGGAAGATTGGTTCATCACTCGGCTGTCTTTGCCTATGCACAAACCATTGCTACGAATTCTAGCAGCTGATACAACAATCACTACAGCAAGAATACCGACAAGTCGGACTTCTACCACTGGTTGGTCACTCCAGTGTGAGTGACTGTACCAGATTCAAAATACAGACTTTTTTCAAAATTCTAACCTTGGACTTATCAATTGATCCAACTGAAAGGAAAGCGCATAACCAAGAGATTGACAGTCTGCAGACAGTGGTAATACGTCATCTGGTCACGCACTGCGACGCATGTTGCTCAAGTCAGTAAGCTGTTAATAGTTAAGCATTTGAGTTGGTGATAAAGGACGGCTGTGAAATCAACACCGAAATTGCGTCAAAATCGGTGACCTCAGGTAAGGTAAGAAAAAATAATCACGAGTGTTACGGGATATTCAGAAGTACTATATATCTTTTCATGGGTTATCGACTAGTATATTTCATCTGTCAACTGCAAAGTTATCGCAACTACCCATAGACTGATACATTTTAGCTTCGTAAGCGCACTCGAAGGGTTCACAATCCTCTAGTAAATGATTTCAGACCGTGCATTCCATTTCAAAATTGTATGTTCGGCGCAAATCTCTTTCGACATGGCACCAAAGAACACCTTATACTACTAAGTAAACGAGCGTAAACACTTACTAATTGGTGACATGAACATAGTTAGCCTTATTACCGAACGACGTACCGCCTTTTATGGAGTTATTTCATTAGCAGAATGACAGGAATGTGGAATGGACTTCGTAGTCGGATTTTATTCGACGTTCAAACAATCAGCTGTGTGGCTAAAAATCAAAATGCACCAGCAGCTCAGCAGCGCAGTGAAAGATGGACGAATAGACAAAAGGACGGACGGACGAACAGACCAACGAACGGGTCAACGAACGGACCAACGAACGGACCAAAGAACGAACGGACGACCGGACGGATGAACGGATGAACGGACGAACGGATGAACGGACGAACGGACGAACGGACGAACGGACGAACGGACGAACGGACGAACGGACGAACGGACGAACGGACGAACGGACGAACGGACGAACGGACGAACGGACGAACGGACGAACGGACGAACGGACGAACGGACGAACGGACGAACGGACGAACGGACGAACGGACGAACGGACGAACGGACGAACGGACGAACGGACGAACGGACGAACGGACGAACGGACGAACGGACGAACGGACGAACGGACGAACGGACGAACGGACGAACGGACGAACGGACGAACGGACGAACGGACGAACGGACGAACGGACGAACGGACGAACGGACGAACGGTTGAACGGACAAACGGAAAAACGGACGAACGGACGAACGTAAGAACGCACGAACGGACGAACGGACGAACGGACGAACGGACGAACGGACGAATGGACGAATGGACGAACGGACGAACGGACGAACGGACAAACGGACGAACGGATGAACGGACGAACGGTCGAAAGGATGAACGGACAAACGGACGAACGTAAACTAACCAAGTGTATGCAAGTGAGGATCTAGCAGGCTGGAGAGATCGGTTGGTAGAGGTATAGGTCTCTCCCGGACTATATTGTCTTCAAACAAATAAGGAAAATCAATAAAGACACATTGCATGCAGCTAAGCGGCTAAATTAAATTGTGTTTCGCTCTTAAAATATCTATTCATTTTCATGATCACACGAATGGAATAATGGGGCAACGTAATAATGACTTACAGTGGCTTATCAACACGTCCTTGTTAACTAGACATTTTCTTGGAACGTAAAGTACTCGAGGTATGCTGTGCCGTGCCTCAGCAATGAGGCTCCAGATAACAAAGAAGTACCCGAACAATTTAACGAAAATTTTACAAAACATGATAAGCTTTTAAACTAACAGTATGATCATGATCGCATTTCGGCACAAAATCATGGAATTTGTTTATGTTATTACAACAACATGAAATTATATAACGTCATAAAAATCTATATTAATCCATAGAAACATTGGGCGTTTTGCTATTTCAGACATACCATATGTCTTCATCTTACACTACTCGACTGCACATAAATAGCATTAATATTCTTTCCAAATTATATCAAGGACGTTGTCAAAGTATCTTTAGGGGTATGTTGGTTTATGTGAAATGTTGTAGCACATTATCTTTTTAACTTCCCATCAGGAAGTTCTTGTAATCGGTCCGATTTTCGAAATTCAAAATTTTTACATTTCTCCACGTTTGGCGGTCCCAGTAGTCGGATTCCATGATTTTTAGAAAGATGTCTGTGTGTGTGTGTGTACGTACGTACGTACGTACGTTTGAACGGATTCTTTCGTACAGCCTTACTCGAGAACAAATCAAGCTATCGAAGCCAAATTGGCTTCATTCGAAGCGTGTGTGCATAAAGATCACCTTAAAAGCTTTTGGTTAAATTTCACAGGGTGGGTTGAATTTTATGTCGAAAAAACTGTCAAAAAAACGGACAATTTGATTTCTTCAATTAAAATCAATTTAGTTTTCCAATAAAAAAAGTTCAAAATTAATTAAATTTATAGTTTATAGCTACCTTATCAGATAAAAAAATATGCATAAATATAAACACTGCCGTTCATAAGTTTCCGGACAAATTCATATAAAATTTTTTTTTTGTTCAATTTTAATGCCAAAGTTTCATCAATATTGTGTTTATTTAGCCAATTGACTAAACTAAGTAAGTTACTAACTATAGAGACTACCAAAAAGACTAAAACAGTTTTTAGTTGAGGCCATTTCATATACTGATGTGCCTATTTTTCTATGATCCAAATTTCCACGGAAATTCTTGGAAAGTTGTTTCAGAAAGGTGAATCCTGTAAGTCTTTCCCATTTTTCAAGACTCAGAGTAACGTCTGCAACACTGACACATGAAAACATCCTTAAAAAATAATGGAGCCACCAGTTTTATTGTTCAAAACCTGCTCGGCTGTAGCTTAACGCTTTCTTATCGTTATAATATATTAGCAAAAAGAAGCTCATGGCGCAAATTACATGAGGCAATTTAATTTAAAGCAAAAGCATCGAGAGAAACCTAAATGAAAAAGTTAAAATACATGGATAAAACTGCATTACTCGTATATTAAAAGGAAGACCATAACATCCGATTTAGTTTGTTTTCCACTGTTGTGGTTTTTAATCATGAACGCAATCCTAGAGGTCTTTCCTGAAAATGACACAGAGATAAAAAAAATCTCTCGAAATCAGCGTGGAGAATCCTATCAAAATCTGCAAAGAAAACTGGACTGAATGTGATCCTCTTTAAGCCATATATTTACCAGACAGAAAAAGATGCTTTGCTGAGCAGTTACCACCTCGGAAGGAAGAGGTGGTGGAAATCTCTGGATTGAAACTATGTAATTTTGAAGCCTTTCAAAAAGGACATAAAGTTAATCACGTCTTAATATTCAGAGCAGTGGTTAGTATCTTCCAAAGAAAAGCAATCAAACAAATTTGATTGATTAAAAATAATTCCAAAAATAAATGAAATTGAGATAAGCAGTTGGTCCTCAAACTTTTAAAATATGAATCCCTATAAACAGAGTTCTTACAAAATGTAATACTTTTGAAACTAAGCTATATAATATTTGATAATTCTGGCTGTCTGATTTAAAACCCTTTATTGAAGAAGTTTAAAAATAACTGCCAAAAGCAAATACAAATTCAACTTCAAGTGTTAAAGTTGTTAAATTTAAATATCTTATCTTCACGTTGAATTGGATGCTCTAAGAGGGATGACTGGCTAAGATTTTGGGTCGGCGGTCCTATATTACAGTTTCATTGAGTAGTTTAATGCAAGCCATGGACAGCCAGCCAGCAAAAATAATTATCCCAGGGTTACACACCCCAAACCGAAGCCTGCAAAATTCGAAATGGAAATATCATAGTAGAATTACAGTCAATGCTGAGGACATGGAAGAACCAACAATGCCATCTACCTGACCAAGACGAAGTATAGATAGCAAGATAGAACATCTAAAAGCGGTGGCGATGACTTAGTTGGGAGTATGCACCAACTCATCTGCAATACATGGTCAGAAGAAAGCATGCGAGATGAATGGAATCTCAGTATTGGTTGCCCAATCCTGAAAGAAGGATGTCAATTATAGAGGTATCAATCTCCTCAAAATTGCCTTTAACATCTTTTCCGCCGTATGATGTTAACGTCTGAAGCCGTTCGTCAACAACCTGAAAGGTCCGTATCAATGTGGTTTTCGACCAGAAAAGTCCACCATAAACCAAATATTAACATAACGGCAGATCTTTGAAAAAACCCAGGAGCGCCAAGTCAGTACGCACCAACTTTTCATCAATTTCAAGGTTGGCTTTAGTGTTTATTTCGTCCACAGAGACGAGATTTATGAAGTCATGTCTAGGTTTGGCATCCCTGCCAAGCTCGTTCTTTTGTGCTGTCTTGCGATTTCTTCAACATCATACTTTGGACAATAGTGCAAAAGAACCTTACCAACAAAAGAGGGCAAAAAGATGCATATGCTGCCATCAAAAAAACCAAATCCGACGTCTGGGTCAGAACGTTACCATAGACAGCTATAACTTTAAGGTAGTTAGGGCTTTATCTATCTTGGCTTCGCTGTAAAAACAGATAATAGCACCAGCGCTGAGATCAAATGAAGAATACCTCTGGTTAAGAAAGCTAAGCCCTCTTTCGAAGAACTGAAGCACCGCTCTATAAGACCCATATCATCCCCGTCCTACTATATGGTGTAGAAGCATGTTCACTTTTGAAAGCGGATGAAGGCCCTTTAGGTTGTTCCGAGAGAAAAGTGTAATCTTTTGTCCCATCTGGATTGACTGTGAGTGGAGGAGAAGTTGTACAGCGACATCGACTTAGCCAAAAGGATAAAATTCCAATGCCACGCGGACTGTAACGCCACCTCAAGTTAGTAATTAAATGATTAATGACAAAAAAAGTCCAACCAGCTATAATTATTTCAAGCTATAGTTATTTCCGCAGTAAAACTAAAAATCTAATTTTCTTTTAGTAGAAATGTAACTCAGTCAGAAAAAAAGTATTTACAAATTGAAATATGTTAATATATCAATGTTTATACGCAATTCGTATTTTAAATGATCCAAAAATACGAAAACATATACGAGTATATGGTATTCCTCACAGGCAGCTAAAAATATATGTATCTGATCTTTTTGTTTGCAATGCATTTGGTTAGGGAATGAATGATGTTTTCATAATCCGAATTGAATTTCATGGTGTAGGCAAATAAAATAGCACCTATTTCTTTTGTATCTTGAGATGGGAAGTTCATAGTATGGGCAGGCCTACTCGCACCCAAACCAATTTTTTTGTACGCACTTTATCTAGAAGATCCATCGCAGCAGCATTTGCTTTACAGCGTAAGTCATAGTAAGTTTTTTGGTATGGTTCATCAATTCTTGAAGTTTCAATAATATTACTGTTGCTGAAAAATGCTCTATTGTTTCTGCTATTATAACTCGGAGTTTTTTTTTAACGATCGCTCGCGTAAAAGGGATTATGACTACCCTTAAAATGTTGGTACATAACGCGAGAAGGAAATAGGAATAAGTCCTGATGCACGTTGTTTATTTTTTTCACCTATGAGTTTTAACCCTCGATTTTGAATTCTATCAAGCAGGCTCAAGATGGCATTTGGAGCGCCTGCCCTTCCAGTTTGGGGTGAATGTACGCCAGAACAGATGGGGTAGAGTATTTCTTGCATCGCTTCAGGAAACCTAGACATTTCGCAGCTTTAACTATTATCAGCGAATGAGTGTTTTGGATTAGATGTAGCAGACAGAAGATCGTTAATGAAAATTAAAAAGAGAGTCGGTGACAAAATGGGGTCTGGGGAACACCAGCATTTATATGGCGGATATCAGAATTGGCACCATCCAATACAACTTGAATTTAACGGCCCGAAAGAAAGATTCTAATCCATTTAATAAGAGATTCGTCGATACCAAATGCACGAATTTTCGACAAAAGAGCCTGTGGCCAAACTCTGTCAAATGCTTTTAAAATATCAAGCGCAACAATCTTGCTTTCACCAGAAAGATGTAGAGAGTGGTTCCACTTTTCGGTGTCCAAAATGTCAAACTTATAACCAATCGAGTTAGAAAAACTAAAGGACCAACGACCCAAATTCTTAGTCATCCTGCTGAAGGCACATAGTGGCACACAGGCATCGCTCTAAGAGCATAGAACTCTACGTTAAGATAACATGTGTCAAATTTGGAGTTATATTACAAGAACTTTTACATTGGAAGTTAAATTTGTTGTTTGTTGTTGAAGTTGTTTTTCCTCTTCACCAATAAAGTGTTTTGACTTTCTGTTAAGGACAGACAGCCAGAAATAAGATATAATTTGCAGATAAGATAAACTTGAAACGTCACTTACAAAAAGTTAAGAAAGTTGATTTGAAATGAGAAAAAGTTAAATTTGTGACCAGACTTTGGCTTTTGATTGCAGAATATATATCGTTGTTTCCATATGAACATTGTGAAAGACCGCTTAAGTCAACTCCTTGTGCAATGTGTTTTCGAAATTATTTCTACGACCTCGTACGATACACTTGTTGTGCTTGGAATATTAAAGCATCATTATCTTTATGTCGTTTAAGTTAAAAAAAAATACATGGTTTCAGTCGAGAAATTTCCACCATCTCTTCCTTCCGAGCTGGGAAAATGTTCAGCATCGGATCTCTTTCTTTCTAGTAAAAAGATGACTCCAAGAGGATAACCTTCAGTCCAGTTTTGATAGTTGTTTCCAGGTTGATTTCGAGAGATTGTTTATCTCTCATGATAGGATGTAGTTGGTAGACAAACTAAATCTTCGGATATTAGGATCTTCTTTGTAACGCTTTTTTAAAAAACGAGTAATGCAATTTTATCCATGTTTTCATGTGTCAGTGTTGTAAACGTCATTCGAAATCATGAAAAATGAAAAAGATTTATGGGACTCACATTTCTGAAATAATTTTCCAAACACTGCTGTGGAAAAAATATTAAACATAATTTTTTTTATCTGATACAGCAGTTGAAAACTATAAATTTTATTTATTTATTTATTTTGAATTTTTTTATTGGAAATCTAAATTGATTTTAATTGAAGAAGTGAAACTGTCCCTCTTTGACAGTTTTTTCGTCATAAAATTTAAACCACCCTGTCAAATTTAACCAAAAGTTTTCAGGTGATCTTTATGCACATACGCTTCGAACAAAACTAAGTTGGATTCGATACCTTGATTTATGCTCGAGTTATGCTCGACGAAATTAACCGCACAAACGTACGTACCCCATTTTCGTAAAAGTATGGTCACTTGATCTTAGCTGAGGCTTATCTACACGATACTGTGCACCTAATCGTTACTGTGTGCTTTTGAAGTTCGCTGTGACATTAGCCAATATTTTTGCGAATATTTTATCGATTTCATACTCAACGTTAGCGCTCCTATTTCTTGTGCACTTTTAAGGATATCACAGGCCCATTACCTTTAATTGTTCGACATGCAACACAGTACTACTGCCCTTTTATTACATGTGTACTGAGAACTTGCCTTCAATTCTGAACCGAACTAGGTAACTTATATATTCCTCTGAAAAAGTTGTTTGAACGTATCCAGTCTCAATTTGATGCCTGATATCGTCCAAAAGTCTTCTCCAGTGTGATGTTTCACTGGAATTTTATAAATGGATAATTCTTTATTCATCACTGACGGTGTTCCACTTTCATCTACCGAAAACGTCGTCTTTATTCTCAGAGGTACCTATTGAGGTACCTGAACTTTTCTATTCTAAATGTTTCTATTGGGAGATACGTTGTTTAAAAAATTGCATGACATTAAATCAAATTAAATGGCTTTTCAAAAAATGTTCTGTATCGTATCGTTATTCCGAAAAATGGACGAATTTCACTCTTAAGAGGATAGGATTTAAATGCCTATGTTTCTAAAAGGATCTGCTAATGAAAGGTGACTATTATGTAGAATCTACGTTGTTGGTCATTACCGTTTCACAGTTAGAAGAAGTGATCTCACATATGCTCAACAGCATGGTTCTGTTTTGATATAAGAAGAATTAATCGAAGCCATCCATGTAGTCTACACCTTGACGCATTCGTCCTTCTTCTAGTCTCGTAAAGTCCCTCCTACTGTCAATAGTCTTCTGTGCTTGATGTTGGCTTCATTATGTCCCAGATCCAAATCGATTCTGCTTGACTCCTGTCAAAGGCTTTGATAGCTAAGATGTCATAGGGAATGTGCATTTAAATTTGCAATGCTTTGATGAAAAGAAACGGCATTCATTTCAGATTCGTAAAAATAGAGAAGAGAGACTCTATCATAGATTTGCAGAGTTAAGGACAACGCTTCAAAGACTCAGGCTGGCTTTTTTGCACGGAAAAGAACGGCTTGTTTCCTGCCAGCAACACACTTCAAATTAATGGCGTACAGATCGATGGGGGGTCAAAAGCTAAATATCTTGGGGTACATTAGCGAAGTCATCCACAAAATTAATATTACAATCTAAATAACGTACCAATTCATCAACCCAAAATCGAAAATGAGTGAGAAGAATAAATTAATAATATTCAAAGCGATCTTCCAAGCCATAATGTTCTATGGCTCTCCAATCTAAGGTGCTTGTGCTAACATTCATATCCGCAAATTGCAGGTGCCCTAAAAAAAACTGCTCCAAAGGATGTATAATCATCCTTGGCAATTCTCAACCACAAACTACGCACCTTGGTAAATATTGAGACAGAACCAATAAGACTACAAAAACTATTTGAACGCTATAACTTGACCTGCTGTATTTCTGAAAACCAGTTAATATCAGATCTGGCTATTTAAACTTCTATTTACTAATACGATCTTTGTTTAGAGTAATTTATTTTATTTATTTATTTAAATATTGATTTATTTACATAGTATTTATTTATCTATTTATTTTTTTTACATAGATTCACATTCAACTTGGATTTATTTCTTTATTGATATACACATAAACTAATTTATACTTATTTATATATACATAATTATTATTTATACGAAGTAGATTATATTATTTATTTATTGAAATATTTATTTATTTATTTACATAGATTCATATTCCTTAGATTTATAAATTTATTGATATATACATAAACTTATTTTCATAGTTAAATATAAAGTTTGTATACCTTTTTTTGTTTTTTATTAATTTACTCATTTATTTATTTATTTATCAATTTACTTATTTATTAAACATTTATTTCTAATCATTTTATGTATTTATTTGTGTTCTCTATTATTGTAAGTCCACATCCATTGTTAAGTCGATCTGGTAACATTTGTTCTTGTGTTTCCTCTTCTCTCTAATTAGAGCATTAAGTTTTTGAAAAGATTATTTTAAGTAAAAGTACCAAATTTTTTAGTGAAAAGTCAAACTTTTTAACACCACCCGTCTCCACAACAAATTGTTTATAGATTCTTTAATCAGAGATAATTTAAAGATATCCCTGCTGTGGCAGTTTAGAATTCAACTTTCACGAATACTATGATCCTCTGGAATTCCAAAGAGAAAGGTACTTAGCTAAAGATCAAATTACACCAAAGAAGATAAAATTTTTTTTAGGTTTTTCCAATTCAATTAATTGAAGCAATTCAATTGAAAATTCCATTCCTGCACTTAGACCAGTCATCGATTCGCATTTTTTTTTTGTTCTGTATCCATTAATACAAAAATACTCTAGTTTATTTATAACCAATGTGCTTCTGTATAAAGCCCTAAAGGAGCTCACCTTCAATTGTCTTAATTGAAGTAATTGCACCAATTAGCGCTCCAAAAATAATGCACAAAAGATATCAAATTTAATGATGGCGCTGCAATTCCTGGAACACTCTAATTATGGGTGAGGCGCTCACTTAAATCCAATTAAGACATAAAAGTCTATTTGATTGCGGCGTGAAGATCACCAAGTACGCAAGCAACACTTGTGCGTGCAATTACTGGCTTTCATCCAGTTATCATGAAAAGCCATACGGATCTTCCGAAAGTCAGTAATGTACATTTTCGTCGAATGGAACAGATGCTGAAGCATGTCAGTGGGTCAGTCTGGCACGGAGAATAGAAGATATTCAAAAGATTTCTGTTCTAACGGCTTTCGAGTGAACGTTTGGCAATAAAATTTTAAAACAATTTGTTTTGTACTTGCATTCATTGCATTTGAATTTAAGAATTTAAATAGGGTTGTAAAGATGCAGTTTTACCTTTGAAGCTGTGCCGACACAGTGCATGGGTCGTAAAAGAATTAACCATAAATGTTTGCAGCTGAGGAAAATATCTAGAAATTGGCCAACACATGCGTACTGAGTTGGAAGTTTCTTGTGTGCAAATAATTTATGAAGAGTTTTGGTAGCATCTTTGCTTGGATAACTTCAATCGGCGCCAGATTGATAGTATTCCAATCAGCAAACTAGCAATATGAGCAACATTGATTGTCGGCACAAGGCGCCTGTACAATTTGTTTAATTTCACTGGTAATCAATTAATTAATGTGAAGATTAATATTGGCAAATACCATTTTGATTCGAAGGTCAGGCTCAAAAGAAGGGTCATCCAATAAATGCAGTTGTTTTTGTAATGAAGTACAATATCTGTCAAATGTCGGTCTGAAAAAGGGATTTTCAAATATAATTGTTCTGTATTTAAATGTCTTCCTGGAAATAATTTAATATTTAAAAACAGTGAGCTCAGTTTGGTACCAGAATTAAGGCTGCCGAGTCCTTCTCCTAAGATTTACTTAGCGTTTTAAGTATTCTTCAAGTATAGTTTTCAGTGCATTTTCTTCACCTCCGTCACCGATATCAAAGCACTCATTTTGCATCTCTTATGTTGGAAAGAAAATTCAAAAATCAAAATTTGGGATCTTTTAAGAACTGCGCAATGATGCTGACCTTAATCCGTGTGGAGGTGCACAAAGAGAAGTCATATCCAAGCTCAAAAGTGGCAATTTATAGGCCCCCTCCAGTTCATGAAGTAAGCTTTTTGAAGTATTATTCACAAAGCATGACTTAAAAGAACATGTAAGCAAAACCAGTTCTGTGAAATACCACATCCACGTCGTCGTCCCGGATATGATTCTTACCCCATCATATTTAAAACAAGAGAGACCTATGTCTTTAAATAAAAACCTTAACAAGTCGAAAAAAACACTGGACCCTCAACTCAGCACATGGAATGGAGTTTTTAGGTCAGTTTCAATCATAAGAAGACCTAAAGGTCATCGCATGGAATTAATTATCCTAAACATACAGATTGTGCGATACTGATGCGGGTGAATTTTATACCAGCCACCGTCCCAAATGGAGGAGAAGGATGGAAATCTAGCTAAGGTCCTCCATGGATCGATGTCATGATGTGTAAGCCCATTATTATGGAATCTTCTAGGCATTTTATCGCCTTACCAATTATCATAGTGGTGGCGATTCGATAAGCCGAAAGCCGTTGTTGTGTTGTGCAAGCAAGAAAAACCTAGACAGAGTTATGTTCACCATTTATTGTCAGAACCTTAAAACGAATTCAGCGATACTTGGCATTCCTGTAATGCAAGCTCGTTAGAAAATTGTGAGAAGAGTTTTTTTTAAGTAAGCTTGTTATTCGGTACTTAATGTTATTTTCGTACATTTTTTCAAGAAATGAACTGGGTAATGATTTGGCAATTATGGCTCTATGGCCTTTTTTTTGTTCCAGAGCGAATAAAAGAAAACTCAAATATTTGTTTTGGCTATCGACCTAAGTTTGCAATGCAAGTTTAAAAATGAGCTATGTCCACAAACAGCTTTTTGGCAACTGCATTATTCTTGGCTTTTCCGCGAGACTTTTCACTTTAAACGGCATAATTTGCATGAACCATTTTTAAACAAATTTCCTTCCATTGCTTATCCATTCTCCCTCCAGTCCCAATTAAGCAGTGAATGTTTAGGCTTTTCGTGAATATGTGGTTTTCTAGTATCCCCGAGGCTCAAATGTTGTTTCTTTACGTCGCCATTCAGATTGAAGAGGAGCTCGTCGTTCATGATGAAAATCGACGATATAGCCACACTGGCTATATTGATATCGGAACGGGCACTACGAGGACTTCCTGCTCATTTGTTTTTTCAATCGCTTCAATGCCTTAGTGTTTCACCAGATGGCGTAGGATGACCCAAAAATTGCCTAAGCCTAACAAGCCATTTACAATTTAACGTACATTTATTTATTGAATTATCCTTGCTAATATCATTGCGATAAAAGAAACTATGCCGTCTTAGAGTGCAAGTCCCTGTAACCCAACAAACAACAGTTACACATAATGTACTTAACCCAATTCTGGATAAATAATTAATTGTCCTTAGACCGATGTTCGGCCTAATGGCAGTCGGTCGTCCTGATAAGCGAAATGATCTTCCAGTTAGCCTACCATCAACACAAACCAGTTAACAACTATCGGCACGCGTCCGTTTGAATTCGGGATATAGAACTTCAAAGCACAGTGTAACCCCAAAGGGGGTATATGTTTTTTGGTTAAAAAAAAACGTTCTAGACGATGTACGCAGTTTTTCAGGCATGATTGACGAGAGTTTAATTCTATATGAGTTTTAATAGGATTTCAAACACAAACAATTTGCAATTCGACGCTTTTTATCTTGGTCGTTGAAGGTGAAAAATATAATTTTTATGTATTGTAAGTGTCTTCAGTAAGCGATATTTCTTTGTTTGCCGGATTTTTGTTCGGATTAACTTGTTTATAATGGAAAGCAGCAGTAATTAAATGACAAGAACATTTTTTATTACATTTTACATGTAGTTTTTATTGAACTTAAAATATTACTTACAATTGTTCCTTTAGATATATTTACATTGGTATTATTTTATAGTTGTTGGCTCAACAATAGGGGCCCAACGGTTGGATTGAGGTTTACATAAATTTTTTACATGAAATCGTGAAAAAGTTGTTTAATGATTGAAGATACTTAGATTATTGCCGCAGAGTGTTCATGTCCGGGCTTCGATGTCAGTCCTTTAAGGAGATTTTGTGAAGTAAGTCATCCTCGATGATAGCTGGATCCTATTTCTTCGAAGAATACTGGTTCTTCGTCTGCATCTGGGGGAAAGAATTCCTCTTGCAGCAATGCCATTGCGTTGACGTATCGGTGTTTGGGTATGTGTTCTTGGTTGGCCATACTGTTGACGAGTTGATTGTGATGTTCATTGGCGGGGGCTACAAATTTTTGGAATAAACCAACCATGTACTGGGTTATGGGCTTGATTCGTGATTCGCTCTTAAGTCGCCTGTTGCTGACGTGTTTCTTCGTGATCCTGTTGTAGTGGAGGCCAGTGCATAAGATCTTCCTCTCGATCATGGCAAGTTTCTTGATATAAATCTTCGAGGCTGTTAATCATATGGGGAATCAATATGTTATCACCGGCCTGATGAGCTGTTTAAAATTGTTTGCTTTGTCTTCTGGCTGAGGCCGTTCTGCTTGCGCATTAAAGGGTAAACCCGATGGAAGGCGAAGCAACCCTTTCGAAGAATTGCATCCACATGAGGGTTGAACTTCAACTTCTCAGTGAAGTTTACTCCAAGGTACTTAATCTTTGTCAAGGCCTTGACTATTGTTCCGTGCTGGAATACAATCGTGGTGTTGCGGCAGTTCTTAGCGGACCTTGTTCTCCGGGAGTTGGCCGGCCTACGGAAGCACAACAGTTCGTTTTACTTGGATTGATGCGGATTCCCCAATCCTGGTAGTATTCCTGTAACTTTCTGACATGGGCTTCAACTCTTCGAGACGCTATCAGTGGTGAGATTGAACTTGAGTACGTGAGTGAGTCGTCCGCGTGCAAGCAGCATTTTGTTGAATTTTCCAGTCCGGGTTGGTCCGACGTCAGACTGTTATAGAGGAGAGGACCGACCTTCAATCTCTGTGCGACACTGGCTCCCATTGCACGAGTTGAGGATTCCTTCTTGCCTACCTGCACAAAGAAAGTCCTGGAAGTAAGGAAAGAATGAAGGATTTTTATTAGTGACATTAATGACAAGAAAATATTTCTTTCAATTATTTTTATAATTACATTGCCAGTTTAGGTTCCAACCAAATATACCGGAAATCACAGAGCTCAAACTCCCGGTTTGTTCACTTTAAGTACAAGTAGAAATAATATGGTTTTTGCAACAATAGTTTGACATTGATAATGATATACAGCATAAAGATTCATAAGCGTCACATTTTACTTAAGACCTTGAAAGACCCTGTAAGTGATCGCAGTAACTAATCGAAAGTGCTTAAGATAATCCCAGGCCAGGAAAGTGATCATATTTCGATGGTCTAACATTTTACTACGAAAGAAGCAAATCTGTTATTCTTTAGGTGTCAACCAAGTTCAGCAAAACATATTTGATGAGCTTGATATTCGCTTTTTGTAGGCCGATCTATAACAAATGCGAAATTTTAAGCTAGACAGTACCTTAGCGATTTCCGGCCTCATTTCTCACATTATTCAGATGTGTTAAAGCCCATGTCACTCCAAAGCGGATGTTCAAGCAAAAAGGAGAAAATTTAGCTTCGTTATTATTGGGATAGACACTTTTTTCATTTGAGTTCCTCTTGAAGACAGAACTTTCACGCAAGTATACATATCAGCAACAAAAAAAATGGTACGAAAAATGGAAACAACAATTAAAGTTTTTTGCATCAAAAAATGAATAAATTTACACAAGCAAGTTGATTAAGTTTAAAGAAAAACGAGATAATTGAAAACTCTTAGAATAATAATATTACGTTTGTTTAAAAAAGGAAATCATTAAAACTTCAAACTTTTGTCAAAGATTTTGATGAATATATTTCTACTTACTCTGTAAAGGAAAGTCTTCTCAAAGCTTTGCTTTTTCTTTTATTTAAAACTTAAATATGATCAAATTAAGGAAGCATTTAGCTATAAGCATAGAAGGATGATAGAGAGGAAAAATAACATATATCTTGCTCTTTCATTTTCAGTGAATATGCAACTATCTTTTTAAATCAAAATGTGATTACTTAAAAATTAAATTTTATGGTTCAATATTTTGCAGCCTCTTAACGGCGTCACTGTTCAGATTGTATGAATTGGCGGCTTCATTTGTTCATTTCAATCGAAAGAGGCCTAAAATTGATGAAGTCTTATCGACAAAAAAAAAAAAAAACCTTATCTACTCGATTAGATATCGCAGTCGATAAGTTTCCACTTGATTTACCTTACTATCCAGCCGAGCGGCCGGCTACAATGTTACCCCGATGCAATTAATGCGTAGAAAATTCAATCTGCCTCAAGAAAGCGCTTCTCCTAGGCTCAATAAAGAACCATTAACCGATTATGGTGGATCGTCGGTCGCTCCTTCCAGAGCAAGCTTGTGCGCAAGCAAGGTGCGAAGAAACGCCATCGGCCTTCAATGGAGCAAGATTGAGAGAAAAATAAAACCGTGGAAACCCAAGCCGATCGTCATAAAAACTCTAGCAAAGCATTCCTCCAATCCGACCGGAGGAAATGTGAATGTGAGAGATGCCGAAGTTGATGTTGATGATGATTATGCTGATGAATGTTTATTTATTGACTAGCAATCATGCGAGTCCTGCAGAATCCCCCCCAGAGAGCAGTGAATAGTTTCGAAAGGAAGTCAAAGATGAAGAAATGTGCGCAACATGACCAACAGATCGATTAGCATTCGACGGACTTACTTGGTTCACACTTTCACGAGCAAATTTGTTCGTGGGAATCATTGCAAAACTTTTGTTTGGAGATCGATATATGAATACGATATGGGTCAGTGGTTTTCTCAAGAGATCGCAATTGAACGACCAAAGCTGGTCAAACGGTTTGGCTTTGATCTATTGAATGATTTTCACTCTCCCAATGTCAGGTGGTGGTGTATCTGTTTAATTGCATCTATCAATGTACTACAATTCGTTTGATGGAAAGTGTATAGAATCGGTACACTTAGCGGTGCCAATGCAAGTCTTTTTAATTCAACTATAGGTGTGATAAAGTTACTTACTTGATACTTGATGTTGATCGGTGATGGAGGAAAAGCATGGACGTAATGGCCATGTTTATTTTCTTGTTTTTCTTAGAACTGCATTGACTTTGAATTGAATGTTAATCAAAGTGTCTATCGAATTACGACTCAACCATTGAATTTCTTTGACTGGATTTGACTCAATGTAGATATGACAATTTTGCTGGTTCCCAATCTAATTAGCCAAATTTAAGCCTGGTCAATAACTAGGAGTTACCACAACAAATAGGATTTGATTTAAACATACTCAGAAGCTCAAAACACAGAACGTGTCAAAGAGTGGACGAACAAAGTTCAAACTTGTCACTTTCGAGGTTCCATCCTTCCTTTTTTTAAAGAGCGGTTACATTTTTTAGCACATAAAATTGACGCGTTTGTTTGCGTGGTGCAGACATAATGTTGTAAGAAAACTTTTGTTCAAGTAAGTCTTAAACTTTTATTCCGACTGAGTCTGTGGCCGAATAAAATACTGCGAATCAAGTGAACGCAAATATGTCGATATCAAATTCTCTGTCCCTATATGAACTCAAATGAGACCAAATTACACTTGAGATTTTAGCCACTAACTTCTTCTTTTATTTCTTTTTCAAGTCTTCTTACTTGCTTTGTGTAAATACGTTATATGGGTAGTCATAATCCCTTCAGGGCGAGCAAATGACAAAACAGATAAAAAATCGAAGAGCTGTTGAAAATTACAACACTGTTTGATAATTATCTTTTGTAAAGGTTTACTTGTTAAATGAACCTATTCCTTATCTATTTTTTTTTCCCGGAACAATAAAGATTAAATTAGAGAAGTTAAAATCTTGGACAAGGATATCATTCTTTAAGATATAATTTTTTGTATGAAGGTAATTCAGCTCTGGCAATAAAGTTTTATGCTAAAAAACAACACACACCTCTGAAACCCGACTAAAATGGAGCGAAAGGCATGCTACACAAATTCCTGCTGGCTTTTCAGCAACTGCAGGGGACCGTGAGAGGTACAAATATCAAACTTCAAAAGCTGTTGTATGATTAGAAAGAGAACGTACGCTCTTTACTGTGTGTCATGCTGCGTGAATGCTTTACATTCTATCAACTCCGATTAGACCGCATGGGTTCGGTTAGAAAGTCCACAACAAACCAAATATTCACACAGCGGCTGATCTTGGAAAACTTGCACGTGCTGCAAAAAATCATTGGAAAATGCTTGTTGCTCCATTAATATTAGCACTGTTCTCATCAAGGCCTTTGTGCAAAAAAGGCTTGGAATAAAAGAAGCATGGTCAAGCCTTTTCTTGCCCATTATCGAAGCTTCGACGTAAAAAATTTAACTAAAGATCAACGAGTACAGCAACATGGAACTGTCAGACATAACCGGGTACAACGACCCATGTGGATATATTGGGTTGGCAACTTAGTAATTGCGGATTTCACTCATAGATGGCTTTAGTTGAATTTTTAGGTTTGTTGACGTAATCAAAATGTCAAACACATTTTGTTATTTGATAGTTTGTACTTCAACTGTCAACCAGTAAAAGTTTGTTTTTGATCGGTTGTGTAGTGTTTGTTTGGCGTCTGGTGAAAAATGGAAAATCAAAATGAACATTGACGTCATATTTTGCTTTTTTATATTTCCGGAAAAGAAAAAAACGCATCGCAAGCTCACAAAAAGTCATGTGCTGTTTATGGTGACGAAGCTTTAAAAGAACGGCAATTTTGTCAAAATTGGTTTGCCAAATTTCATTCTGGTGATTTTTCACTCAAAGATGAAAAACGCTCTGGTCGTCCAGTTGAAGTTGAAGACCGCCAAGTCAAAACAATATTCGATTCGGATCGTCACAGTTCGATCAATTCAGATATCGACATTGAACAACTAACAAAATTGAACAATGCAGTTGAAGAAAAGCGGCCCGAATTGACAAATCGAAAAGGTGTTGTGTTCCATTACGACAATGCAAGGCCACATACATCTTTGGTCAATCGGCAAAAATTATTGGAGCTTGATTGGGATGTTTTGACACATCAACCATATAGTCCTGACCTTGTACCATCTGATTACTTTTTATTTCTATCTTTGCAAAACTCCTTGAATGGTAAAAATTTGAATAATAATGATGATGTCAAATCGTACCTGGTTCAGTTTTTTGCTCATAAAAACCAGAAGTTTTATGAACGTGGAATTATGATGCTGCCTAAAAGATGGCAAATGGTCACTGCTCAAAATGGGCAATACGTTACAGAATAAAGTTTTTTCGTTCCATGAAGAAAATGTCTTTTATTTTCTAAAAAAAAATCCGCAATTGCTTAGTTGCCAACCTAATAGAATGGATGTTCATCATCGGTCTGTATCGAAGTGTTAATATTCATCTCATGATATCAAGCTCATCGAATAAGAAGTTAGAAGTACAGAATTCGTTTTATATATGCCGTAAATTAAATGTCCTCTTGACTTAGATCTATTAATTTCCACCCGTTCTTTATATGCGCTGACGGTTTTCCACCAAAATTCTTCCTCTTGAAGAGCAATTAAACTTTGGAATTTTCTTCCAGGTGACGTGAACCTTCTCCAAAGTTCGTAGTTATTTATACAGTAAAATAACAGTTCCGCGAATCAAAAGTCAAGAACAGTTAATACCCAGAACAGTGCCCATAGCATGCCACAATAAAACACTTCCTATTCGCCAGCACCTACTGAACTCCAGTGTCAAGTCCTCCAATTCCCCAATTTGTCACTTCATTTTCTGCGCTAATAAAGTAAGCGAAATGATGTGACAGCTGACAGACCGTAACTACATAAACTGGAACACAAAACTCATGCCGCATTGTTGGTGGCCTATAGGAACTCTCCGATGTCCTCCCACACATCATTCCAGCCTACGTTTCCAACTGGTAATTTGGATACAACTCATGATACCATTGCACGCCAAACAGACCTGTATGCAGTCATTTGTTTTGCACACTTTAATGGAACAGTTCAGCGTCATGAGGAAGAGCCGTGTGCACCTAACTCAACAGGGGCAATATAGTTCGAGTATGACAGCTAAGTGCATGTGTCGTCATGAGTGCAGCGCGAATGCATTTAATTTTCAATTAAACAAATTAAACAGGGTCTACTGGAACTTCTTCCACCTTCTCGCGTGGTACATAGCATAATCACGAAGGCTGGGCTGTTTTTCTAGCAGCAGATGGCTTGTGGAATGCTTAATGCTTTTCGCGTTGATGAATGAACCCATTTAAATGAATGAATGAGAGGGTCTAGCAGTACCCTCGTAAACGAAGTTAAACAACACTATGATCCAGATGCTTCGCAATAAAACCATGCACCTGTCGCGAGTTATTGCCTCAACGTTGGCAAATTTGTGATCACAATTAGCTCTCGATAATAAAAGTGCAAAAATGTTACGAGACGACTTTTGTATTTAAAGCAATAAATCAGAAAATCTACAACTTCATGTTTGCTTTAAGAACTATTTTCTTTTTTTTTATCTGTTTTTTCTTCTTCTCAAAATGTTGTTATCTTGCAGGTGGAGTCCGTTTATACTCGTACGATCATCAGCATCTGGCCTTGGAACAAAGATCATAAAGCTAGTGCATGGTAGTTCAACATCATCGGCTTTATTGTATCTTTTCCAGTTATGCAAATAAATGTGGCTATAAGCCGAAGCAGATAACACTTGAAAAGATAGTTTCAAGAATGAATGCACTTATTTTTTGTTCCACTTTGATTCTATTTGAAGTTCATTTAAAAGAAAAAAAATAAACGCAACAAAAACTAAGAGTATATTAAGCCGAGTATTAGAAACGGAAACCTAAATGCAGAGATAAGTACTACCACTCGTAGTTGACTGAAAACGTAGGAAATAATAGATGGAAAACGAATGTAGTCAGATGTTGATTTAAAAGTTAGTTAGGAAAATACTATTACTTCAAACCCTATCCAATTCCATTCGAGCAAACAAATCTGTTTATAACGATGATGTTATTCGCATTAAATATTCCTTATCCCGGTAGCTTTTATTTTTTTCGGTTTTTCTGCCCTTGAAATTCACAAGTTGATCCTATCGCTTAAACCTACTTACTCTTCTTCCTTCGACTCAATTTCAAGTTATTTACTAAAAAAATATGTAGCTCTTTATTGCAGATGTTCTGTGCTACATTTTTAATCTAAGCGATAGAAAGGGTGTGATTCCAAACGCAATAAAAACAGCTATAAAAATCCCCCTACATAAAAAAGGAGATGCTGGAGCACTGAGTTCGTTAGTAATTTTTACATCGTAATTTTTACTATTTAAAGATTTTGTTAGAGGCTTTATCTATGATTGGTTATGCTCTTTCTTAATAAATCAAAATCAAAGAACTAGCGTTAAAAATAATCTAATAACGATGTCTTATTTAAAAATGGGTATACATCAAGGCTCTGTCTTGGGTCCTATATTGTTTTTAATATTTCTAATTTCCTTATTCCTTCCGCCATTCAAAGTTGAATTAACTGCTGTTGCGGATGATGCTGCTCTCTCTCACTTCGAAATATTTCCCAATATGAATCATGATTTAGATATTCTTCGTCATTGGTTTTCATTTCATAGGCTAGCCATTAGCAGCAAAATCAAGTTCAGGTTTTCTTAATCTACTGGAAATAGCTCCAGAAGACTTAAATTTAACGTATCATCAACCTTGCTGTTCTATTTTGCAATTTTTCGCACGAGAGTTTTGGCCAGATTTACATTGCGGTGACGGCTGTTTTGAAATTGAATGTGTAGATAAATTCCAGTGAATAGGGACAACAATAAATAAAAAGCTTTCTTTGCTTGAGCATACAAATTCTTAAAAAAGTTATCTTTTCAATTTCGTCAGGCAAATTTACCACTTTAGTCTCTATTGCCGTAAATCTACCCAAAATTTGGAATTAGCTGTTGGAATGGTATCCACTCCTGCAAACTAAGTCAGTTGCTTAACAAACAAAAAATTTTCCTTTTTCGTAAGCCTCGGTATGTTTCCTGTGAGGCATTTGTACTACTTCAATGTTTTGAAAATGTTTTTAAAATGTTCTGGTCTTAACCTTGTTAGAATACAAGAAATATTCAATTTGAGAGCCAACAATCGCCACTTCGTTGTTGTTCCTAGAATATTTAAATGACAATTATACCTCATTTTTTGTTTTGTTTTTAACCGGTAATTGCTGCTCGCCTATTTAATAAAATGTGAGAGAATTGAATCAAGATTTTTAAGCAAAATTAAACAGTGGCTTTCTTCTTTCAACCATTCAGAAATAGAATTTATTATAAGTCCACTGATTTGATTGTTATTTATTTTCGTCTTTTCAAACACATTGAATTAATATATTTTTAAGTATTTTTTAGTTATACAATATTTTTTCTCATTTAATTGGTCATTCGTCACTTTTTCACTATTGTAGAATTACAAGATGAACATAACTATTTCATTTTAATTAAGCCTGATCTGTAATTGATCTTACTAATCTTGATAATTAATAATCTACAATTTAATTATTAATTAAATGAATTGAAGGAAAAAACAAGATATCTGATATTTCTACTACAATACAAAAAATATAATAATTTTTTTTATTATTTATCCTTTTAAAAATTTAAGGAAAAGCTACATTAAAAACCTTCGCAAAAATGCAAAAGGTAATAGAGGAGGCTTTGGTTTGTAATCTTACATTGAATATATGAATTAGAAATGTAATAAAAACGTCAAATAATAAAAAAAAATAAAAAAATAAGTTAATACAAAAATTGTATAAACAAGGTATTAATAAGTAAATAACCAAATTAATAAATGAAATCTTTAATCTTAAAATCTGGATTTTGGCAAATTTTACCTCAACACTGCAGATGCGAAACGAAATTTTCCTGTGGTCTCCAAATTGACAACGGAAAAATATTTCTGGAGAGTTTTATGAGCTAAAAAAAAACACAAATGACAGCGATAGACAAAATTGTTTTAAATAAAAATGTATAATCAGAATAACGACGAAAATAATGAAGATTTAACTAAATCCGACTTGATACTTAAAAATATATAATATTCAAAGTGAAATTTCTAACAAATCTTCAAAGACAAGATAAGGAAGTTAAGTTCCAAAAGCGTCAGACGATTCTGTTCAGAACTCGGTTTTTAAGGGTCTCTCCAACCACAGCAGAATCAAAACGCATAAATAAATTTGTGAGCAAGAGCACTTCATAGGATCGGACAGCCAGCTTTATTTGAAACGAATACTAAAACATAACTTAAATTCCGCCAAGAACATAAGAATTGGTCGTTGGATGATTGGAAACCTGACAACTAGACATGGTCTGACAAAACCAAAATCAATTGATTCCAGCCTGATTGAAAAGAGTACTATTGGAACCGAGACCACGAAAACGAAACTATCCAAAGGCACCAAGTTAAGCAAACTGCGAAAAATGAGGAGGCAGCTTCATGTTGTAGGGCTTTATCACTTGGTGGCATGTTAAGAAAGGAGCATAACCTTCATATCTTGCAGACCAATTTGCACGAATTTGTTGAAGAATGTGCCTATCCAAGTAACGAAATAATTTTCCAACAAGATGAGGTCCCCAAACACGCAGCCAATTGCCATTGTAAAAAAAAAAATATGGCTGCCAACTCAAAGCTTTCAGACCATGAAATGGCCAGCGTAAAGTCCGATCGAAAATTTGTGGGCTATTGTGAAAAGAAAGTTGGCCGAGTTTGAAAGCGTGCCGAAGAACTTGGTGGAGTTTTACATCAGAGTACAGCCTCACAAATTCAAAAAGACGCATAGAAAATTTAATAAAAAAAAGGATGTGTGCAATTCACACGTGGTAGAAGTAAAACCTTCAACAATTTGGTTTAAAGGTAATGAGAAGAATGCTAAAATTCGGGAAGAGGATAATTGTAGGTCTTAGTTATGATCATAGTAAGTAGTAAGATAATTTTTTTAACATTTTATTCGTATGTATAACATAGATTTATTCAGACTCAGAGCTTATGTTTTCGATAAATGGTAACTAAAGTATGAAATAAATACTTTGGTCTTAATATGGTCAATATATCTTTGGAATACTGGGTCAATTACTGTTTCTGATCTTACTGTTAATGCAGTGTGACTGCTACACATTTCAACGGAATCGCTGTATCCGATGCAAAATTTATTTTAAAATCTCCACTTAAAATCATCGGAACTTTATCGTAATCCTTTGCACAAATTCTTGATACTTTTGAAAGAATGTCATATTCATATACAATTTCACCAAATGTACCTCCCTGTGACATATAAATCGTTATCGCACAAGCAGACATAGTGGGAAATAGTGACGTTTTGCAATTACTGTTTTAGTAGGTACTAATAGTATAGACGATGGTCTTCGCTCTATTGGTACCGCTTGTGAAGAAAAATTGTGCTTTTGTACTGATGCCGCGGCCTTTCTTCTGAATTTTTCGCCAGTCTTAGGAGAACCAAGGAATTCTAGCGACAAACGACCTAACAAAACACTTTGATTAAAATTTCAAAACATTATTTTTAAAAACATCTACATTTTGGTGCAAAGATAAACTAATGACAAAACAAAACTTCAATACTACAGAATGATAATCATAACTAAGACGACGTTCTGTGCACTCTTCATGCGCCCACAACTTACATTCCGTACATTGTATCCATTTTTGCCTCGGTCTCAAGGAAGTCCTTCTGATGCTGATGACTTTTCAGTCGAGTTTTTGCCAAGCGGTTATTCCAGTCTCATCACCATTATATATATTTTGGGAATCAAATTTGTAGCGATTCATGAAAATAGCCATATCGTAGAAAGGATCTTCGTTATTTCTATAAAAGCTAGTGGCCCTAAAAAGACTTGTAGCCTGTACTGCACGCACTGACAGTTCCGGATTTCTCCTCGTAAACATGCGAATCCATTCTTCGCCAGCGATTTCCTGTGCTAAGTCGTACTACACGGTTGCCAATTTCGCATGTCAAAATATACAAAGTGAATGAGAATCTCAAAATAATCATGATTATTTCATTTTTTCAAGACTTTCGAATAAAAATTAAGCTCATTTTGTATTATTATTTTAAAGATCTTAACTAGCCTATAAAAATTCTTTTGATATAAGCTCATTGGTCAATTCAAATTTATTGCTTTTAACAATTTTTCCAACCTTTGAGATCTATTCAACTCCAAATACCATATTTGTCACGTTCGTCTCTACCCTTTGTCAATATAAAGAATTCAATTGACCCCTAGTGTATTGTTAGAGCAGAAACACCAAACCATTTGCATAGCCAGAATGGCTGAATATATTACGCACGACTGAACTGCAACTGAACCAATTCCTTAGCAGACATTAGCGGGACGTGTGACCATTTTTGAACCGCAGCCAATCACATTATCGCCATAAATCAAACACAAGGCTGCCATATGCGGGTGCAATTTCCTAGAAGCTTCTCCACCGAAAGTGGTCAACAGTTATCCATCTCGGACCTATTCCACATCTGCGCGAACTGGTCGGTCGTGGCCCATCCATCATGCTCTGGCATATCAAATCAATTTTAATTAAATCGTTTCCAGCCACCGCAGCTGTCGTCAAGGCACACATCCACTTACTGCCCAAGCAGCAATACAAAGATACAGCTGTTGACCAACTGCTGCAAGGATGACGCGGTAACACCTACAAGACTACAAGAATGTGATTTACAGTTAAGCTCACCCCGAAACCATTCAAAGAACATCACCCAAGGAGGACTTTTTGCAAGACGGTTACACAAATCCGAATTTGAATAACAACTCCGTAGCAGGTAGCTCCGCACATCTCTTGCATAACTCAGCGCCAGCCACCGCTGCGCTATTTCGAATCCGCCTTCTCATCCATCCATCCATCCATCTATCCGTCCGTCTGTCCGTTTACCTATCGCACAGGTTTTAGGAGAAGTGTTTATTTTGTAAATTATCCATAGAAACGGTTAGAGGGGGTTCCAAGAGAGACCCTAGTGGGGGCATTAACATTTGCCTATGGTTTGCTTAGGTTAATGGTTCACTACTAGCATCGAATAGACAAACGAACAACGGCGACGATGCGGACCACCATCACCTCGGATCCATTCAGGGTTCAATCAGTCGTCTCGCTGGACGCACACCTTATTCCTTCGTTTAAACAAGATGTATTGACCATTCCGACCAAAAGAGGCTGGCTGATCTGCATTGGACAGACGCTGGCCACTTGAACGAATGGCGGCGGCGGCTGCGACGAGCGGAGCTGAAATGATGCTTAAGTATGGGCGGATTGAAGGTTCTTGTGGTCTGTTGGTGTTTTTTTCTTAAATCGGGAGTGGTTTGTACGAGGGGAATGCCATTTGCTTTGCCGTTTCGCTGTGATGGCTATGAACTTAAGGTCCTGGTCTATCATCATATTGGCATTCATCGAAGGTCTCATAAAGAGATACGTCATGGTGCGGGTAATGATGCTATTATGTAATATTATTTTGCAATATTCATCGGCATTGCATGGAGTTTGCAGTGCTTGCAGAGTTGCCAAGTGTTTTCACAAATTCTTTAACAGTTAAACAGAAGAATGCATGATTTTATTTGAAGTATAGCTACAAGTATAGCCGTTCTTAAAAAATACTGTTAATTTATCCATTTTCGAATGGCGAGTGTTTTAACCATTTGATTTTATCTTTGGAATGAGGAAGATTGCTTTTCTTAATGACTGGCTGTTTTTTTAAGCTGTTTACTGGAAGAATGTAGGACTCAATCTTTTTCCGTAGGTCCTCCCCGTTGGAAAAACAATATTTGCAAAAACTTCACTGATTGATGGAACCATCCTTTCAACCCGACATTAACAAAAACTTTATCGTAGGGCTCATGCCTTGAAACAGAACGCAGGAACAAAAATATTCCTATGATTATTGATTTCGTAAAAAGCACAAACTCTTGCATGAACTAGTTCGTAAAAGTGAGCGATTAAGTACCTCCGACTGCGAATATTCCCAGTGCACTTTATGACCTCCAAATTGAAGTGCAATATGAACACAACACGAACACTCATTAAACAATAAACGTTTAATAATTTTTTATTCACCATTAAATGGGATTTTGGTAGACACTGCGACTGCGTAGATCAAAAAAACTCCTTTGGATAGTTTTGTTTGAAGTTCATTTTAGGAATCGTAAAGTCGGTATGAATACAGGCCAAGTTCGTGAAAGCATTTATGACCAAATGGTATTGTTGACCTATAGCGCAGTCCATATATTCATAAGACTTGACCGCAAACCAAACGTGATTGTATTCTTAGATATCGTAAAATCATTTGACTCTTTCTGGCACATTGACTCTATTTACAAAACGGGAAAGATGGGATTTCCTAAATGTTAAGCTCAAGTATTTCAAAGATTGTCCAAAAGATATTTCTTGGTTTCTCTCAAAGGCACCGTCTCAGTTCTACGTTATTTCCATGCGGGTCTACAATAAGGATTATTAATTCAGTGGTATATAAAGTCATCATATCGGACTTCCCGAAATTACACATTTATGACTCTGCAATGTACACACCACATCGATTCGGCCTTAGCATTATTTTAATTATTATAATAGGTTGAATATAAAATATAATGCTGCGAAGATGCAAGTTATCTTTTTTGGTAGAAAAAGAAAAAATTGTTATCTTTACAAGGTTCCAATGAATTCTTCTATACGTTTGTCAAGTATGTGAGAACTGTGCAAATCGCCATATCCAAAAAATACAGGTACAAAAAAAACAGGCTGTTGAAAATGATGGTGAACCTACCAATGTTGTACTCCTATCTAGCTTTACACTCGCAAAGAAATGTTGAATTTATTTTCTTTCGAATTGTGAAACTATAGGCGTTTTTATTCTGAAAAACAGCTTATAATTAAGCTTAGCTTTCTGACAGAGTAAACTTTCTTTTCTTACCTTTTTTGACTATGTAATAATGTATGTATTTAATTATTTATTTCTACATTTCCTTATCCACATTTTTATTTATTTATTTTCTTACTAATCTTTCAGGTTTAATACTTATTTTTAAAAACCTTCTTTTTTATTTGTTTAAATTCTTTAGTCCCTAAATTCGACCTACAAGTTAACATAGATTGAAAATTTAAAACAAATTCTATGTATTTCGAAAAAAATCTGAGAGCAGTTTTTTATATTTACAATTAGTAAAAAATATGATATATTTACATATACAAAAAAAGGAGAAAAATAAATTCAAAGTTAATTAGGTGAAGAAGTGCAACAAGCTCTAGATTTTTGTTTGGTTTAGCCCTAGTTTTGCATTATGCAAAAATGCTTTCAATGTTTTCATGGTTCGAATATCTTTGGGAAATGTATCATAAGGTTTGCAAGACCCAATATTATGAGTTCACATATATCAAGAACAGCTAGGGATCAAGGACTTAACCTTGTCAAACACCCATATTGAAGACCTGAGATCCGCCCACTGTGTCCCAAAGTTTTTCTATTTGCATCTTGTCTTTTAGGTGAACTGTAAACCATTCTAAGATAAAATCTCGGAAACATACGCTTTATAAAATACGTTTTCGTATATCAACGAAGTGTCCGGCGAAAGTTTTTTTTTCGTCGAGTCCCTGATAAATTATATGACAAAAATCTAGAAGATCATCGTTGGTTGAATGGCTAACTCTTCAATCTTATTGACTTTCGCTTAAAAATTTAATTTTATTGAGAATATTCGAAACTCTGCTTATAATAGCTTTCTTAAAATATGTTGGTATTGCAAAAAAAAAAGAAATCGGTCTGTAATTAACAGAAAGGCTCCCGAGGAAATGCTCAAAGTGGAAAGGTGTTTCAATGGAGTATTTTTAAGATTGAACTGGAAATACCATCGTCACACAAAAATTAACGGGTTGATGAATTTCAATAGTTTTTCACTGTCTTGACCGTCTGTACTTTTAATGAAATTTCCTTAAGGGTTTTTGACCACCCTTGTAATTCATTTTGCACATTTTAGAACGAAAGACAATGAAAAAGAATTGGAAGATACTGACGTTGTTTTTAATTCGATGTCTCTCTGAGTGGAGTTTTGGGGTTTTCAAAATAAACGTTCTTTGTACCTTTCAAAGACCTTTCAAAGACGAATGATAGTTCTCGTTTTTCGAGTGGTTTTTGACCACTTTGAGATAATGAAGAATGAATGAGGTAGTGAAGTGAACAGCTATATGAACCAAGTCAGAAGATTTCAGACAATAAGCCTACGTATCTACATTTTTTTAGGATTAAGCTGCCTGGAGAGACAAACGGGCTTAGGTCAATGTTCACACCGCCCTGTAGCAACACACATATGCAAAAAGTAAGTAAAGCCGGTCTTCTTCGCTCATCACGGAATAATTTTTTTATTAAAGCCTTAAAAGAGTATGAAAAAAAGACTGCAAAGATTTATATAACCACGAAGTTTAAGCATCTAGAAAATACTTTAAGCTCCTATCGTACAGACTACATCGCTGAATTCTTTATTTATTTAAACTTAACTTAAAATTCCTTATTTCATGGCTAATACAATTTTCTATAATAACAATTTATTTTTAATCAACTTCTGAAGAATTTTTATCCTGATCTTGGAATGTTTAAAGGCTATGGGGTAACACTGAAACCAATGTTTCAATCTCTGTCTGCTCACGCCTGCATGTAATCAAAAACGGTTCAATTCACGGACCAAATTGTTGCACAATACGCCACTTCTTCATAACAGCCTCCAGGTGATACTTACAGACCCGACAAAATGTTTAATTTAAGTTCAATGTATGCGAAGAAAACGAAGACGACGGACTTCGTATATCTAGACGAAAGGAACAACAAAGATTCAACTTCAGCTGGCAGGATGATGTTGATGGTGATGGAGAAATATGAGGCACGCTCCACCGCATGAAGCCATTCATCATCATCGTCGGGTTGGACTCTGCAGCGAACCGTTTATGTATTATTTTCCAACATGATTCAGTTGAAACTGTCCATGCTCACGTAATGCCATGGACGTGTTCTACATAACACGTTTATCCTCAGTGATAAGACTTCTGCTGGCTTAGACACTGTACATCATCTATCGAGGCACAAGATGACACATTACACGGCTACGGCGGGCCCTGTTTTTTCCGCGTTGCAACCGTTGAATGCCAAGCAAATTAATAGTCATAGAGTCCGGATTATCGGAGCTCTGAAGCTCGATGGTCACTTTACATTTTTGCCTGCTTCCTATGCAGCAGGAGGTGGAATTTTGCATTGATTTTTTTTTTTCCTCCACTATTGGAGAGCTAAGGAGAGCTCTTCGGGATTTAGCTGGCATTACCCTCATGTCGTGGACTATGATAATGAAATATGTTTACCCAATTGATTCCGTTTAATTGATTAAGGGTTTCTCACCATCCATCGGTGGACAGCAATGGTGTTTTAAACGGGACAACGTTTAGAAAATGAAAAGAAATGCAGATGTAGATGCACCACACGCGAGGTGGTGTTGCCACCAATGTTCAAGTGCATTCCATTCTGATGGCCGCGCCGGCCGGCGTGGCATGAATCGAGTTACGAATGCAATAATTCATTCGGTGTCCGAGAGGAGACACAGCCCGAGGCATTTTATCGAATGTAAATTGATTTATTTGAGAAAAATTGTTCGTGGCACTTGGGAGTCGGAAGTTGGAATCATGTTGTGATGTTTTCGGTCGCAGATGTACTTGTACAATGGAATGTGGTAGGAGCTAATGAGCTCCAAGATAGAATGGAATGTCATCAGATTGTTGTCAGCTCTTCATGTTAACACAAGAGTTCTCAACACTTCGTGCAGGTGATTATACCTTTTGAGAATTACATATACGGGATTCGAGAATGAGTGGGAAGGATTTACATGTTCAATGAACTTGAAAAATAGGTTTTATGTTGATATCGAGCTTGTCCTTGAGGCTTGCGGATAGTGGAGAAAATAATTTTTCCTTTAACCACTTTTTAAAGCGTCTTGAATGGAGAGACGTGGCCATCGTCAAAATTGTTTTGATTTCTGACACACAAGCAATTTTTATGCCGTTTCCTCCACAAGCTGGTTAAGAAGAAAAATGTACGTCGGAAATCTTGCTCGATAGATAATAACCTGCAAAGCTACTAGAAAGTTTTGGAAGGATGTGCGTCCCAAGTTTACCCGGTTCATTAGCCACAGGAGATATTCTCGCCGATTTTATATAACATTTTCAGGACACGTAAATGTCCTGAAATAAGCATACATAGATGACTTAATCGCGTACAAATCAGGTCTAAAGATCGACGACATTGTAATGATTTCGATAAGATTCAGCGATATAGCGACGACTGGAAGCTGAAGATCAACTTTCAAAAGTGTGAAACAATTCTGTTTAGGACGCCATTGTCTGGGGCTTCTAGCGATACCAGAAAGAATTGGCGGTGGAAGGTCCCCTACCGTTGGAAAAAACGGGAAACCACTGGTGAGTTGGAGTGTAGTCAGATATCTTGGGGTCTGGCCTGATCCGTATCTACATTTTAATGAACATGAAGCTACTGTTCTGGCCAGAGCCGAAGTAGCCTATGCCTTGACAAAGAGATTGTTTCACAGCAGCCATAAAGTTGATCTGCTATACGGCCCTCATTCGGCCTATTCTTGCTTATGCGCGTCCCGTGTGGTTCAACGGTTTCCAAAGAAAGCTTGATGGAGAGATTTGGATTTTTGATACTCAATGCCTGATGGCTTGTCTTAACTTATATAGAACCACAGAGTCGGAGTGCAAAAAATTCTATTCTAATGAAATCCTCTACAACGGAGCTAACTTAATCAGAGTGGACAATTTCCCGATAAAGCTTATTCTTTTTTTTAATTTTTTTTTAACACTTTTGATTTATACACAATTTAAAATTTTTACCCGTAAAGCAAAGTGTTTATTTGCAGGTGTTTGTTTAAAAATTTCGTTTTGAAGTGATTTTTCAAATATAATTATTTGATTACACATTGCATATCATTTCAATTTCAATATTATAAATATTTATAAATAATGTAATAATAATTATTATAATAATAATTTTAGTTTACAAAATGTTTTTCAAGCAAATATATTTTTAACCCTCTTTTTCTTTTCTTAAAATTCGGAATAACTTACAAAAATCTGGGAAGCGTTTTGATAAATGTTGAGATAGCATGTCGTAGCTTTCCGTCAATGTTGTATGTTGCAGGTAGTTCGAATATCATCAGGGTTCGTCTTCTTGTATTTAGCGTGTGGCGTATAGGTATATTCGGAGGCATATTACAAGAGCAATGACCGCGACAATTACCTGATTTGCGGGGCTTATTACCCCAATTATATGTATCATGAGACTGTGAGCCTTAACGGTTTTTTTCCCCATAAGCGTTCCTTTATTTAAATCTTAGAGGGCTGATCCTGAAGCGGTGCCATTAATCTTCCATTTTGCTCGGAAAAGTGGTAATAGGCAGCTTAGCTACAGCCTAGACGTTGCACGCAACTCAACGGAGAACCTCCTTTATAGTTGGGCGGTATCAAGTCGTAATAAAGTAGATGTTATAAAGCGACACAAACAATATTTGTGGTTGGTACCAGAACAACAAAGTCCACCGTCGTTTTCTTAACAAATGACAAATAACCCGTCATCTTTATGAAGTCATTTTAGAGAGGCTGGCTTACATAGATTAAGGCAGATAGGGTATTCTAGTCTAGAAATTTAAAAAAATCGTATTTGTTCTTATATTTTCAAAGTTTAACTATTCAAGAATATATGTACAAGAGGATTTTTCAAAATTCAAATTATTTTCGGAGATATCGGTATTTTGCTGACCCGGCATCCAAACTGGTTCGGCCGGAACTAATCGACCAAAGGACATTAGGGATGCTCCGTCTTCCGGAATCCATATTTGTCAGTAAAATCTTTTGTCTTTGTAAATATTGTAATACAAGAACCCAAGCTGACTTGTATCTTTTATATTTAGTGTTCACTTACGTCCAGCTGCTAACAGTTGAATTCTAACCTTCAAACGAGACAACGCCCGGATTGACCGCTCCGTGATACGAGCATCCAACGCATCAAAGGAGGCCAGAACTGCTCGATATGAAGAGAGAAATGCCGAAAATAGCTTTTTCGAAGTCGAGGAAGGTCCAATGTATGAAGCAGGAAAGGCAGATAAGTCTACAATATCATTTCATGACTTAGACAGCGAAAAACTTTACGCGAAACTTTAAACGCGGTTTTCTCCGTAGTTCCAGACATTGCGACATTATTAAAATTTTTTTTTTTTGGTTTCAAATTGCTGGGGGGGTTGAAATCGTGGATATGGTTACGCTCCAATTTTTTGAGACCCCCACTTCATCAACTGCTAATTTTTGAAATTTTAAACTTTTTTTATTTTTTGATTTTTTTCTGTATTCTTGTTATGTTAATAAATAATTAATAAAAAAATGTATGGTTTTTGATATCTTAAGGTCCTGGATCTGCAAGTTTTTTTAATCCCAGTCTGTCAGTATATTTCATATTTAATAAAATTTCCAAGCTCGTATAATGGATTCTCGTTTTTTTTGTGCTCTGGTGTTTGCGATCAAAAAATGTGAAAAAACAATTAAATGCTCCAACGCACTTTTAAAGTTGACTTTAGCATTAACGCCATAAGAACTGTTGCATGAGCATGGCTTTTTTGGTTAAAAATATCACCGTAGTCATGCCTCAGCTACCGTTCTCACCCTAGTTGGGCTTTTTGGACTTTTTCTGTTTCTAAAAATGAAAAGACACACAAAGGGATCACAATTGAGGAAAAAAAGAAGCCCAAGGCTATACCACAAGGACTGGAAAAAGCACAGGCACAAGTGTATTGTATTTGAGAGGAGTTGTTTTTTATGAAGCACACCTCATAAACCATAGTTTAAGTTGTAAATTATTTTTAATAGGAAAAAATTAAATTAAAAATCAACCCTTTTTTACAAATAAATAAATATTTTTTATTTTAGAAAAACCTTTAAGAAAATGCGTTTAAGCGCTCTAAGATCAGCGAACTATCCGAAGAGACGGTAAATCTTAAACAAATTTCTCCTTTACCAATATATTTTCCCACTAAATCTCTCATTAAAAGGAATAGCGAAGCATTTTGATTATTCCTGAATTCAAAACGAGAAAGTGAAATGAATGGAGTTAGTGGAAGAAAAGTTTTATGAAATGAAAGCCACTTGTCTGCTCTTTGGAAAGTTTTTGCCAATCTTCTATTAATCGTGATGAAATACAAAGTATTGAAAAGATGTTTCAAAATATAAATTCAACTATAGATTTTCCATCAATTCATATTTCTGATAAGGAGGTTTTAGATGGCCTAAGTGAAATCGATTTTTTATAAAAAAAAGCCGCTTCTTCTTTATGTTCTTGAATTTTTTAAATGAGTGGAAGGTATCCCTTTTAAAATTTTCAGTAATACCTGAGATTTTTGAAAAATTGGTTACGCAATGAATGTATTTCTCATGGAATTATCAAAGGTTGTTCTACATCTACAAATTTGGTACTCTTTTGTCACTTTTGTTTAAACAATATGGAGAACGGTAAACAGAATGCTGTCTGATACACTGATTTCGTTAAAGCATTTGATCGGGTATATCATGGGCTTCTCCAGAAATTGCTAAAACTTCAATTCAACATATCTTTTCTGAAATGGTTGCAATTCTACCTTACAAACAGAAAGCAGGTTGTGCAAATTGGTGGTAATTTTCCTGATTTCATAGAAGCATGTTCTGGTTTACCCGAAGAAAGTCATTCGGGCTTGTTAATAAATGATTTAAGTACAGTAAATGACGCTTATTAGAAACTCCAAAATGCCACAATTTTTGTTTCTTATAAGCGTGTATTTCTTATATCCTAAACACGGATATAAGAAAAAAGTTTCTTATAAGAAAAAACACGGATACAAGAAACAGAAGTTTCTTACAAAAAAAGTTCTTTCAGGAAAAAAAAACGTCAATTTTAAGACAACAAAATATAAACAGCACTTTAATTGCAAAACAAAAAATATTAAATATGTATACTGCAGTTCTTCACGCAGATTTAATATAGGTTTGTATGTAAAGTCTTCGTCGATACAACTTTCAGCTTTGCCAATTTAGTGCTTTCAGCGTTAATTTCAGTGCTCAAAAAATTATTTCAGTGCCCAAAATGTCATTTTAGTTTCATTTTATTTTTAGTGCTTCATTAACTCTGTTAATGTCTGTGAAATCTACTAAAATCCTTATGGAAACATTACCAACTAGCCTTGAAACTGCTTTGTTTGCCACATTCTAATGGCCATGTTGAAAGGATTTTTAGTCAAGCAAACCTAGTCAAAAGCAAACTTAGGAACAAAATTAAATGTTAAATTCAATTTCGCAAATACGCTAATACAGTAATTCCAGTCAGTAGCTCTATAGGACTCTTTTGTCTGTTATTCTAGCAGCATGGTATATAACGAGAATATTGCTCAAGTCCGACAAGCAGCCATGTGCGTCTAAATACCAAAATACCTGAGGTGATATGTGTCCTTTTCTACTAAGTTTTTTAAAATATCTCGGGATAATTCTTTCTCAATTACAGTTGCCGATCACGCAAAATGATTCCTCAGTAAGCCCAGGATAACGTTGTCAATCCTAGACACACCGGAAGCATCCACTTGTCTTATGTTTTTTGCTGATGCCGGAAGTCGGAATGAGCGCTTCTGTAAATCGCGTGAAAACTCGCAAGCACTTTTTTTCGAAAACTCTATACTATATTCCACCATACTGCACTCGCATAGGTCAGAATTGGACGCACAAAGGCTTGGTAACACTTATTTACGACTTGAGCTAAATAAATGTTTTTTTTTTGGGAAACTGGAAAATGATTTTTTTTGGTGCCCAAGGTATCAAAATTAACGCTGAAAATATTAGGAACGGTGCTTCGGCTCAGAAAAAACTTGGCAACACTGACTACTTTGCATCTCAACAACAGAATCGTCAGGTGAGGTTTGAAACATATAATAAGCTTACTTTGACAAATGTTAGTTTAAAAAAAAATAGTTTGAAAACCTAAGTTCTCATTATTTCTTACATAATTGCCAGCTTTTTTGAAACAGTTTTGTATAGTTTGTGGTAATTGGTAATACAAGACCCAAGATCGTTTGACAATTTTAAGAGCGTTGAGAAAATGTATTTCTCTCAAAAAACTTTTCATATTTCCAACTTCTTGGGTCAGAATTTGTTTTCTTAACAAGCACTTGCGGTAATGCGATTTAAAGGAGTGAATGATACGTCAGAAATGCCAACTTGTAAAAAAATTGTTTTTTGTTTACATATACCGAACAAACATACAAGAGTTTCTTAAACACATCATATTTCAAAGGAAAACTGAGTATCGGTGTTGTGAAAAAAATTCATTATATCAGTGTTTTTCTTATAAACGTGTTTCTTATAAGGTATGTTTTTTACATTGGTGTAAATGTGCTCGTACACGGTGCTTTTGTTCAGCTTTCTTTTAAGCGTACTTTTCTTATAAGCGTGTTAACGTTATTTACTGTAGCTTAAATCGCAAATTCAAAAAATTTTTGTTTTCATCTTAAGGGCAAAATTTTCTTAGCTATCGAAGCAATCTTTTATTTTCATTTGGTCGAAAGAAGTTAATATAGAATAAAGCAAAAATTTAAATTTAGAGCGCCCGCATAGGGCCAGTAAGTTATATTATGCTTGGCTTCTAAGTAATTGCGGAATTTTTTAGAAAATAAAAGACAATTTCTTCATGGAACGAAATAAATTTATTCTGTAATGTATTGCCCATTTTGAGCAATGACCTTTTGCCATTTCTCAGGCAGCATCACAATTCCACGTTCATAAAACTTCTGGTTTTTATCAGCAAAACACTGAACCAGGTACGATTTGACTTCATCATTATTATTAAAATTTTCAAGATTCAAGGAGTTTCGCAAAGATCGAAATAAAAAGGAATCAGAAGGTGCAAGGTCAGGACTATATGGTGGATGTGGCAAAACATCCCAACCAAGCTCCAATAATTTTTGCCGAGTGACCAAAGATGTGTGTGGCCTTGCATTGTCATGATGGAATACAAGACCTTTTCGATTTGTCAATTCGGGCCGCTTTTCTTCAACTGCATTGTTCAATTTTGTTAGTTATTCAATGTTGACATCTGAATTGAACGTCCGGTTGGGTGCTTAAAGTTTAAAGTAGACAATTTCTTTGTAATCCCACGAAACTGATAACATTACGTTCTTTTGATGAATATCAGCTTTTGATGTTGTTTGACCTGATTCACCTGACTTGCTCCACAATCTTTTCCGATTGACATTGTTGTAAATAACCCAATTGTCGTTACCAGTTATCAATAGTTTTAAAAATGGATCATTTTCATTACGTTTCTTTAACAAATCGCAGATATTAATTCGTTGTGTTAAATGGTTTTCTTTCAGTTCATTAGGAACCCATACATATATTGATATTTTAAGCGATTTTCATTGCATGTGTGTGATACATGAAGCTTGTGTACTGTGACGATCCGAGTCGATTATTGCTTTGATTTGGTCGTCATCAACTTCAACTGGACGAACAGAGCGTTTTTCATGAAGAAATTTGGCTAACCTATTTTGACACTGCCGTTCTTTTAAAGCTTCGTCACCATAAACAGCACATAACATTTATGAGCTTGCGATGCGTCTTTTCC
Source organism: Orthonevra nobilis (assembly GCA_963555765.1). Taxonomy (NCBI): domain Eukaryota; kingdom Metazoa; phylum Arthropoda; class Insecta; order Diptera; family Syrphidae; genus Orthonevra; species Orthonevra nobilis. The sequence continues at coordinate 13,150,007 of OY743225.1, forward strand.
TTTCCGGAAATAAAAAAAAGCAAAATATGACGTAAATGTTCGTTTTGAATTTCCGTTTTCCAACAAACGCCAAACAAACACTTTGAAGTACCAACTATCAAATAACAAAATATGTTTGACATTTCGACTACGTCAGCAAACCTAAAAATTCACCTATGAGTGAAATCCGCAATTACAAATATACCCAATATATAGTTACACAACTTTTTTGGTCTAGCACATCAGTTACAATAAAATGAACAAAATAAGAATGCTTAAAAAAAACTTTACTTTCAATGGACCAATCTCAAACCATGAGAACGAGTAGATATTCTTCAAGAAGTTTTCCATGCACTGCAAGTGGCACCGCACGATAGGACCCTATGAATTGATGGGATCGAATCCCAAGCGAATTCGAAAAATTTGCATCCGACATCTTTATGGATCATTTAATCGCCTTCTTTAACAGAATCTATGCAGAAGGGGACAAACCCCAACACTTTAAGTATGCAGTAATTTTTCCAGTTCTTAAAAAAGGAAACGCCACAAGTAATGCACAACAAGCTTGTCAGGTGGATCAAGAGCAACAATTAACTCAGCGTATTTCATGCTCAATTTCGTGCTGGACACTTTACAATAGACCAAGTCTACGTTCTAAAAAATATTACAACGAATTTCGTTCGAAATTGTACTGCCCATTTGTAGACTGAAAGGCTGCATTTGGCAGCCTTTCATGCAAGTTTATTGTCAAGAACATTCAACTGTTAAGAGACACCACTGCTGTTGTTTACGATGGTTCAACAACATCTCGCCCCTTTCAATCATTAACTAGAGTCCCATAGTTCTTTCTGAGCCCAACAGCATTTACGCAGACGAACCAGTTATTCTTGTCGAGTCCCTTTCTAATTTGCAGCTAATGATTAAAAAACTGCAGCTGTTTTTGTTAAAGGAGGTCATAAATGGAAGCTGGGTTATGAGGTTCTTAAAGTTGTACGGGAGTTTAAATGTCTGGATGTATTTGTCTCGTCAAATCTTAGCTGAAAAGCACCCATCAAGGAAAAATACTCTGCGGCAAAAAAGGGCAATTAGTACGATGTGGAAAAGGTACTTCGGAAAAAAAGCATCCCAATTAAATAAAACGTGTTCAACGCGGAAATTTTTGCATTTGCTAGTGGGACGCTTTTTTGGACTTAGAATATTTAAGCTTCTGAATGCGACCCCATCATACACTATCCACATTCAGTCGGCCATATGTTTTCACGAGGGATTTTAAGGCTTGTTGTGATCACATTTCAATGACAATTAAAGAAGATTTTATGAGTTGCAGGACAGTGTCTTTGTATTCTAGCGAAGTGGCCAATTCTTCGCGAAAAACGCCTCCAACATTTCGAAAAAAGCTAACTTTTGGTTAAACTCCAAAGGGCGCTAAATTTTTTTATCGGTACTGTGTATTATAAGTTGCGAAGAGCCACATGAATATGAGCAAGAAAAGAAATTATAATATCTTAGGCTCAAATAATGGGCAGCTATGCATCATCTGATTCAAATTGTATTCGATTAATTTTCAGTTAGTCTGTAGGAAGTAATCTTCAAAATTGTTCATCCGATTAAAAAAATTCTTTCACCAGTATTAATAATGGATATTCGATTTAAGCGAATTTCCATTGCGATCAATTTCGTAACCAAAGTTGATGAAAAAAATTATCATTTTTAACGAAGTATAAAATTAAAAAAATGTATGAGTTTCATTTTGATGTTAATAAATACACGGAAGCATTTAGTAATATAGTTCTGAAAAAACCTTTGCAAGATGTTCCCCATTTAGAAGTTGTTAATCCAATTCATATAAAATTTGTTTTGCCTATCTTCGAGGACAAGTAATTGGCTTTAGTATCAGTGGGTTGAGTTCTACAACTCTTCTTTATACACTTTGTCTGTACCGATGAAGTTCCAGGTGACCGCTAGTATACATTGATATGGAATAGATTTAAATCGAGCCCTGTGAGTCTGCACAAATAACTTGAGATAAATTTAAGGCCTTGTCTTTGATGAACTTATTTTCCATACTTTTTTATATTCTACTGGCAACTCACAAGTTCTAACTGAAGAGTTATATAGAATGAGGTACCTTGTTCAAGTACAAGATTAGTGATCTAATCGAATTATTTCCCAACTTCATCAGAAGCTTAGAAGAACGCGTAACCAATAGCCTCAGATTTGCTTCAAAGTGTGTTTATAAATCATCATTTATGGATAGCCATAAGCAAGACTTAATAGATTATGTCCATCAAACCGAGGTTAAATTGTGCGCAAGCTCATAGATCCTGGGCCTGGTCAATGTCACAGATGCAATTGTCTTGCATGATAAGTTGACACTTGGTATTTTTAATACTAAATGACGGTCCGTTGAGTACTAGACTTAAACCCTTGTATCCAACTTCTAATTGCCAATTTAAGTTCACAAACAATAATGCTCGTTCAACTTTGATTCCTTCCATCATCGCTGCACATCATTAAGCCATCAATTACCAATCAATCAAAAAACAAAAAGAATCCTGCGCTCAGAAACAACCTGTCAATCAAAAACCTAGCTGGAGGATGCTCCCACTGATGCCGTTCCAACCGCAACACTGAATGCGGAACTAATCTACTGGCGGCAGAGCAGGTAATCATTCGCACAGCGAACGTTCAATTTCAACGCAATTAGCTAAAATAAACAAAATGCATTCCGCAGAATTAACTGCTGAAATCGAAATCCAGGAGAATCCTTTCCAAGTCAGATTCATTCGAATCAATCTACTTGGATCTGTGCGCACAATGCCAATTGCCATTATCATGCGCATCGTCATCACAGTCTTCAAAGTCGTGGCCCATGAGCACCACTGCTGGAGTGGCTTGGAGCAATTTAAATTGTTTGCTTTCGGAATCAATTCATCGTAGTGGCGCTGCTTGTGGCGATTCCAACTTCAGTTTCAGTTTCGACCAATTGCCCGAAGAAGCCTCCTCCAGCTGTGAGTTCAACTATGCGAATTCACATGACAGCGGGAAAGATAATTCGAGATGCATTTAAGTGTGTGTGTGTGTACGAAGAACCGCGGGTAATGAGCATAATTGTCAGATGAACAATATTGATCTCTGACCAGCAAGGATCCACCTAAACAACATGGTACATGGTAAATTACAACGATTGGCATTTAAATGAATCCGCAGTCATGTATCCGCCCTGCAAAGACTAAACTCTCCACAAAGGAATTCTTCCGCTGACCATTTTCAAAACCAACCGACAACAAACTGACATTCGAATAGTAAAAGTGTAGCTACTGGAGATGTTCCCATACTCCCATTAAACTTTGTCCCACCCATCATCTATGACTGAAACTTGACGATCCTCGGTTCTCGTCTGGTTCCGCATGCGCCAAGCGAGTACACTGAACTATGCAGCTTCATTGGTTTCTGTTTCATTTTGGGCCGTTGACATGCGCCGGCCACGGTGTATATATGGTCATCTATTTTAAATATGGTCAACGGACAAAGTTGAGACTTGTCACAGTGGTCGCGAATCAATTTCACTCAGAGTCTGATGGCGACAGGTTGTTAAAAGGCGAAAGCAGAACGGGAAGTACAAGACTGTCTGCGATAGTTGATTGCCTCGATGATCGTCATTAGGTGGATTCCAATATGCCTGATTGAAGTCAGAGGGATATTGTCCTGTGTTGTAACATTTCGCAGACTGACAGACAAGAAACATTGCATAAGGTAATGAGAGGTTTGTGAACAAAGGAGGTTGATGAACTTTGTGAACTGGCAGTTTCATGGCAACCGATTTGGTCAAGAAGGAATTTATCCTTGTGGTGGAAAACATGAGTAAGGGCTCACTTATCAAAGAAATTGACTCGATAGAATCTGGGGACTGAAGACGTTTTTCCCTTTCTTTAAGGATTTTTATACTCGATTGCTGTTCTCATGCTCATTCGATGAGAGATCAATCGCGGTGAAAAACTCCGAAAAATCTCACCTTAGTTGAAAGGACGGCTCTTAATTCCTCCTGTTCTAGGACCAACATTAACTTATGGTACATGGTTCAAGAAGTTAAAATATCGAAGAACCGAGAAACTTATCAAATACAAACCCGGAAAAATGACAGGTCGTAAAACTCCTGCTGTGAGTGAGAATGTATCTGGATAAATCTGTCAGCTTTTCAATAGAAGGGTAGACATCTACACGAGAAGTGTTTTATGTGTTCAGTAATCTAAGGTCTTTGAGGCTCTTCAAAGAAGACGCTTGTATCCATACTATTCTGAAATATTAAGATATTTGCGAATATTGCGACCCCCCGACAATTACTTAATGCAACACAGGTTCTATTTAAGCAATAGTTTTTTTGAATGTCATGTTTCTATACTTTCTACTCTTTTGTTAGATTGTTTAGTTTGCTTAGACTTTATGGCCGACAAGAAATAATCGGCTCTACATTTGCAATATAAATCCAATGGATTATGTGTGGCAGGACGCATTATCTTATGTCTAACATTTTTTTTGTTGTAAAATTTACTCGGTCCCAAGAGGATAAGACCATAGATCATGGATAATTTTTATTTAGAAATAAAATTTAAAATATAGAGATTCGACGTGCTTATACTTTACTTCTGAAACATTTTTTGTAAACATTGTAATCAACTTGGTAAAAAAAATAAAAAAAAATAACTCAGGGGTTTTCAATAAGAGCGCTACAAAAGTTTTTTTTAAATAAAACAAAAACGGTTTTTGATATCAATGAAATTCTTTGTTCCTGTAAAAGTACGTTCGATGCCATTATGTATGGAAATCGACCGATACTGCTGCAATTTCTCGTTCGATATTCGTACGAAGCTCATCAATCGTCGCTGGCTTGTTGGCATAGACCATAGATTTGACGTAGCCCCACAGGAAATAGTCTAACGGCGTCAAATCGCACGACCGAGGCGGCCAAGCGACTGGACCATTACGTGAGATAACACGTTCTCCAAACTTGGTTTCTAATAAATTGTCTGTGACATGTGTGTGGCTTGTGGCACCGTCCTGTTGGAACCACATGTCCTCCAAGTTCATATCATCCATTTGGGGCCAAAAATGTTTGGTTATCGTTGAACGGTAGCGATCCCCATTCACAGTAACGTGCTGGTCTTGATCATCACGGAAGAAGTACGGCCCAATGACGCCGACGGCCCATAAACCACACCAAACCGTAATCTTTTCGGGATGCAATAATGCCTCGTCGATTACGTGTGGATAGCTGCCTGACCAATACTGCATATTTTGTTTATTGACGGAGCCATTCAGCCAGAAATGAGCCTCATCGCTGAAAATGATTTTTCGATGAAGTTGTTGCTCAGCTCAATTCACGAACATACGACGCTTCTGGTGTTCAAGCGGCTTCAGTTCTTGCGTCAATTAAATCTTGTAAGGATGTAGGCCAAGATCATTTCGCAAAATTTTCCACAACGACGTCACAGAGATGACCAACGCTTGAGAACGGCGTGTGAGAGACACATTTGGGCTTTCTGCAACTGAAACCTCAGCGGCAGCAATATTCTCGACACTACGGGCCCTTCTTTGTCTCACTTGCACGGGAACATTTTTTACTGTGCCTCTGGATTCAAATTTTTCCACTAGACGCTCAATTGTTGATCTGCTAGGACGATTATGACGACCATAAATTGGACGTAGCGCTCTTAACGTTGAAGCCACTGACTCCGAATTTCGGTGGTAAATTTTAACAATTTCGACTCGTTGTTGGCTCGTTTATCTTTCCATCATTAAATGGCAAACCTTACTGAAGAGAAATATCAAAAGAGCGGGAAGAAATATGGCGTCGCTCTACTTTGTAGCGTCCCTGTTGAAAAACCCGTTATATTAATAGATACTAAATTAGATTACTTATATTACTTAAAATTCAATGACTAGAATGGAAAGATGTAGATACAATATTAATTTTTATTTATGGTTATTAATAAATTTATAAAAATAAATAAATATAAACATTAATTAACTTAAAGTCAACCAATAAATATATAAAGTAACAAAACAATGTGCATTAAATAAATAAACAGGTGCAAGTGAATAAATTGAGAAAAAAAATTAATACATTCATTTAATTAAAAAATAAATAAATAAATAAATATGACTTTACAAAGCAAAATAATAAATAAATACATTAATTAAAGCTTGTTCTGTGATTGAAAATTAGTCAAAAATATAGAAAACGACAGGTATGACACTGAAATAGCAAAAAAGTTAACTGACATGACTCCATAGATGACACTTCACCGGAAGTACGACGAAAACTCATCCAAAGCAATCGATGCTACATCGGGTTCTACAAACAACAAGGACTAAAATTTCTATAGTATATGAAACAGGATTTACTGCAAGAAAGTAGAACAGATTTTTTGAAGAGAAATGTCCTATACTCGTGCGCTCCTTTTTTCAGGTAACACGAAAAATGCATCGTGTAAGCGGAGAGGGTAAAACCGGGTACTATACAAGCATTTGAATAAAGTCTTATGGACAATAATGCTCCAGCAAAAAGTGTCTTCAAATACCAGCAACAAGGTTCACGTAAAAAGGGAATATCAAAATTCCGGCTCAATGATCAAGTTACCTCGGATAAGCTGGGAAGGTTGGTCTTACAAGCAAGAAGTACAAGGCCTATGAACAAAAGAAATGGAAAGAGGACATAATTCAGGCTTAAGATCCATCCCAATCAACCGGTAGTGTAGAGACAGCACGCATAGGTTAGTCTTAAGTAATATGTCAAGTCTAAGCTTTAAGTCTATTCAATATTTCTATGTAAGTTTAACTTAGTGAAGTTTACTATAATAAGAATAGGATAAGTTCTCATCTGATGTTCCACGTTCATTGCATGGCCTTGGTACTTCCTCAAGTCAAAATAGTTAATCGACAGAGATAATTTTATACACAGTTTCCAGTTTCGGAAACACTCTAAATACATGTACGTTATGTTTGCTTCGGTTTTTCATTTCTTGCAGTCTTTAAGGAGCTATCGTCGCTGCGAAAGGAAGTTTCTTTATTTTATTTGCATCTTTCAAGTACTCCAATAAATTTCCTTTTAACTTCAATTTTAATATCTCTGAGAATGATCCAACTTCAATATGGAATTGAATGGTCTTCCGAGAAAGTCAAAGTTTAATTTCCACCTTCATTCGTATTCTTGGGAGAACGAGGCCTCATGGGAAGGACTGCTTTGGGAAAATGCCAGAGCAATTGGCGATCTGGATTGGCTGGCATCGCTGGCATAGAACGATACCTTTGAAAAAGCCATCTTCACCAGAAGAACATCGTTCTTGGAATGCAAAGCTCTTTATGCACTCGTGTGTTGTATGCAATACTTTTAATAAAATAGTTCCTGAATGCTTGATGGTCGGGCAACAGTTTTTTAATATAATCTCTCCAAAATCATTTTTTTAAGCTGTATGTGATAATATAAACTTCTGATCTTGCATATGCCACTGTTATCCCTTTTTCAAATAATTGAAGGCAGTAAAGAAATCCGAATTAGACACTATGCCACTAATTGGTATCTCATGCATACTACTGTGTCCAAAAAATAAGGTGACATATGAATTTAAACTACGCGCGTCGAAGGATTTGGAAATTTTTCTTTCTTTTTAGGTTGGTAGTACTGTCAGTGACATCAATGTGAAATTTCATGTCAAAATATATTCATAGTGTTTGAGATACGCGTCGTTTTGTGAGCTGCTAAAAGTGAGTTTTTCGTTTTTTGCGATGTCGAAATTTATTGAGCAAAGAATTTGCATTAAATTTTGTTTGCGGAATCAATTTTCTGCTGCGGATACGTTGAGGATGGTGCAGAAAGCCATTGATGATGAGGCTATGTCTAAAAATAATGTTTACAAATGGTATAATAATTTCCAAGCCGGCCGTGAACGTGTCGAAGACGAAGAGCGTTCTGGGCGACCATTAACCTCAACCGATGAAGCTCACTTCCAACAAATCAAAGATTTGGTGTTGAAAAACCATCGATTAACGATTAGAGACCTTGCTGATGAAGTTGGCTTATCGAAAAGCTCAGTCGATACCATTTTGAAGGATGCTTTGGGCCTCAAGCGCGTCAAATCTCGACGTGTACCGAAAACATTGAATTTTTTGGAAAAAAGGCGTCGCGTTGAAGTGTGTGAAACAATGCTTTCCGACTACCAGGATGTCATGAAACGCATTATAACTGGCGATGAGACTTTGATCTTTGCTTACGACCCCGAAACAACCGATCAATCGAGCGAATATCGTGCCAAAGGAGAGCCGAGACCAAAAAAAACGCGCCAAAGTCTCTCAAAAATCAAGGTCATGTTGACTGTTTTCTTCGATTATCGTGGTGTTGTGCTTTATGAATTCCTTCCAACCGGCCAAACAGTCAACAAGGAATATTATTTGAACGTTATGCGTCGTTTGCGTAACGCTATCCGCCTAAAAAGGCTGGAATTGTGGAAAGACAATTCTTGGTTTTTACACCACGATAATGCACCATCCCATACCGCACTCGTAATTCGTGATCATTTCGCCAAAAACTCAACCCATATTGTTCCGCAACCACCGTATTTACCTGATCTGGCGCCGTACGACTTCTGGCTGTTCAACAAGCTCAAAAGACCGCTCCGGGGAAACCGTTTTGATACGAAAGAGGAGATTCAAGCCGCAGCGAAGACGGAACTGAAGGCCATCCCGGAAAGTGACTACAACCAGTGTTTCAAAGATTGGAAAATCCGTTGGCATAAGTGCATTGCATCGGGAGGGGATTACTTTGAAGGGGATGAAATTTATTTGGAAGAATAAATAAAGAATTTTCAAAATAAATACAATGTCACCTTATTTTTTGGACACAATAGTATTTCGACATATTTCTGTTGTATAATAAGATTTACTTTTTAGTTGCCCATTCTGTTAACCAGAAACTGCAAAGCTGGGTGCGAACACGTACACGTACAGCTGCGCCGGTCCCAGCTCTGTCTAAAGGTTTTCTGCATGAGTTAAAAGTAAATATCGTGCTCATCGTACTTTATATTCATTTTATGACAGCTCTAAACCTACTATGGTTCCAAGTTCCAAGACACTAACCTACCACGATAAATTTTTAAAGGCAATTTGGTGAATTTTACGGGTGATTCAGATCATGGTCCCGGTGATAAACAATAAGCAGAATCTCAGAGTGCGGAACTTGGATGTCTAAATATTCAGAAAATTAGTATAAACTCATTTCCTGCTGAAAATGCGCAATTTAAAATGCTGAGGAACTTTAATCGTAAAAAAAAGATCCTCGTTAATTAAAAATTTGCTGGCTTTTTATGTTAATCGAGCCTCGTAAGCACAACTCATATCTTTGATGGCGCGCCATTCTGAACGTAAAATATCTCTCAACTATGAAACGATCGCATGTACATACTATAAGTCTGATATGGGGGCATGGTCTTTCTAATCAAGCTCTCATAAAGTCAAATTTAAACGGACAAGCAGGTTCCTCAATCTGGTCATCAATAAATTACTGGCCCATTTCAGTGGCCAATAAGCAAAACATAGATTACGAGGAACCTCTCCGTAAATGGCATGGCGAGGCTCAACCAACTTCCAGCAACGCATGCCAGAGATGCAAATGTCTATATTCAAGCCCGAATTCGATTGATAGAACCTGTTCACCGAGTTCCGATCAGAAGTCTCATCTTCCTATTAAGCACTCTAAGAGGTCATAATTCAGTTCCGCTTTTTTTCATGTCGACATCCAAGCTCTGCATCGTATGGCCTCAACTTTGGCTTCCAGTATAATAAATGATAATAATGTTTTGTTTTGATTAATGCCGTCATTAAGTTGCCACATCGAATGCATGTTTCGCGTGGATGCGAGAGCAATTCTTGGCACTGGGAGACCTCGCGCGAAGATTCTTCCTCTTCCGTGCTCGACGAGCAAGCCGATGCAATGCGATGGCCGGGGTTCGATTTCATGCTAGTTTAGAAGCCGAATTACTCACTTATGTACCTGGCTCTTGGTGCCAGGAGTCGATGAATGAATGGCTGAATGAATGGATTGGTGAGCTACGGTATGCTATTATAGTGCGTTGAAATATGTTTCCGCCATCAGGATGCACACTACTCATAGCCTTGTTCTGTTCATCGCCGCTTAAGCATATGGGGGCTATTCTTAGGTAATTGATGCGTGTGCTGGCCAATGCGGAATTTATAATCACTACGATTTAACGTTGGCATTGATATTGTGACTGGAGGACATGCTTTGACCTAGAATAGTCTTTTTAGTGAGTGAATGAAATTCAGCCCTTTGGGGTGATTGGTATAAACGATGACTATCTCGTTCGGGTTTTATTGATGGTTACAAAAAGGCTTCCACGGTTAACGATTTTATTTATGTTAGTAAACCATTGAAGTGAAGTTCGTTAAGGACGATGATAATTGCTTACAGTTGGGCATTCAACAATTAACTAATGAAAAATTAAAAGATGTAGATATTAAACGACCAAGAAAATTATGAACGATTCTTTTTAAACATAATAAAATTATACAATAAAAATTATTAATGTTGGAATTCCAGCGATTATGTAATTGAATAAAACTGTTTATTACTTTAGGCTCAGTTTCTTGATCTCTTTATAGATTTCGAAGTATTTAAAATTCTTGGAATAGTTCATGTGTTTTCAGGTCGTAGAAAAATGACCGCTTTCTGAGGAGGATAAAAATTAAATAGTTGTTAAATTTAAACCCTCAAAGAGATATAAAACCTAGCGCGTTTTCTTAAATGACCTACTCAAGCTTAAGGCGTTATGGATACCCTACTAATGTTTGCATAATGCTAGGGGAAAAATGCATTTACTTATGTACGTTGCTGGTGCAATTAGGTCAATTTAGGTAAGTATAGGTTAGGTTAAAGGGGATGAACTTCCATATGGGCCTGAAAGGTCCATTATGATTCCCCATAAAAAATATGTCCCATTTTAAAAACTACTTCTGATGAAACTCATTAGGTCCTTGAGCGAATGCTCCCAGTTCCCTGTGCGTTCTGTCCCCCGTGAAACGAAGTAATTTCGCCTTTAGTTTGGGGAATTCACGGAGGAGGTACCTTACGGTCAACATTTCCTCTTCATCTTGACAGCACCTACCAAAGACGTTGGAGATAACGTATATTCTGACGACCCTTTTGCGCAATGCACTGTCAGAACCACATGTCAGGATGCGTCAGTCTTTGGTGTTGAAAGCCAGAAGACCTTTGCTTCTCTTGGCGTTTAGTTCCAGCCATAGGTTTCGAGACATGAGACAATCGTTCCATACTCTGTTGCTACTTTCTCGAGTCACTATGTCTTTTCGTTTCTTTTCGTCCTTTCCAGCTCCATTCTTAGCAAGTTCATCTTCCTTTTCGTCAACGTCTTTTAACTGTGGTCAAGAACCTAGATGATTGTAACCTTTTGGCGATCGCCCAGATCATTTAAAACTGTAATGCAGCTGCCTTTTGCTTTGGATTTTATAGTTTCCTTGCATAGTGTTTTTAGTGCCGCTGTCCAGAAAGATGTTCATTCTTATAGGATCGAGGTTCTCCGTAAGTACCGTAGAAGCAGCTCTTTTGATGTAAGCCTGAAAGATACAACATTTACTAGGAAGACTATACGAGTTATTGATGTTCAATTGCAATCCAGCGCCAGTCCCTTCTTTAAAATTTGATTCATCGATGATTGAGTACCATGTGCTTCGATTGCAAGCTTGTTTCCCAGTCCTTCCTACAAGGAACAAAATCAGTCCGCGCGTTTGTCTTCATCGTCCTGTTATATTGGGGAATGCTCATAAGAGGCGTCCTTTTATGTGATAGAACGAGTTACACGAACTGCACTATTAGCTCTTCAGATACTTGCTTGCGGCGTTGATCTAAAGGCTCCTGTAATACGTAGACAAAGTTGCATTTGTTGCTTTCAACCATGCAATAGAGCCGTTGGTAAGTATAGGATTCATCACAGTCATGCCCCACTTCCTGCCACAGATTCTCTTGCATAGATAAAGAGCACATATTGACTTCAAGTTTAGTAAATTTAGCTTCATGGGTAAGTTATAATTTTTGAGAGTAAACTTTTCAGCTTTTTAAAAACGCTTATAGCAGGCAGATACATTCTTCTTTTTTAAGTGAACAAAGGTGAACTGCTGCAATTGCTTAAAATATCCAAGTTTCATATTAAATTTATACAGATCCAATAAAAAGCGGATGTCCTTGCTGCAGTGGTTACTGTATCTGCTGCTGGTACTCTACTTTCTTGTAGATGACATATCATTGGCGTGATCTTCGCAAAACTTAGCTTTCTAGTATATAATATTCTAGTATATAAACTTATTTCGAATAAAATCCAGCGAATTAAGCAAAATCTAATGAGTAGATATTAAATTCTCCGTTATATTTCGGACTCCACCCAGAGAGCAATTGAAACCAAAAAATCATCAAAGTTTCAAACCACTACACAATGATTCTATTCCTCGCCTAATCCTTCTGTTGGCGTCGTGCAATGTGCATTACAAGAGTCACAGCAGTAGTTGAAAGTGAGCAAATTATAAAAAAAAAAAAAAATGTAGCCAAATACGAGCTGGACACGCTCACGAAGGATTCCGCACCACCGTTGCTGTCCAATGTGAAGGGTGACCAGATAAGAACAATAGGGGAAACAAATTAAATAAAACCACCACGGTGTTGGCTTTATTTTGAAGCTATATATATATATATATATATATATATATATATATATATATATATATATATATATATATATATATATATATATCGATGTTGTCGAGCTCTAGAATCGGAAGTTCCGTCAGCGTTGCACTTTACCTGGGAATGTTGATCCTAATGACTCCTTCCTCATTTCGATATACATAAGGTCAGACGATGTCTCCATGCCATCAACCGCACAAAACTGTCAATCTTTATGTTTGCATTGATACTTGCTCTAGCACTTGTGGAAGAAGATATTTTTACTGGCCCATATCCGGATCTCCAACAAGATGGATGCTGGCCAAAATCACCCTTTGCCTGTTTCGTTTTAAAAATACAAATTTACTGTTGGTAGCTACATCATTTGCAGAAATGAATTTGTATGAAAGAAATTAGTTTAAAGGGCTTTCAAAAACTTTAACCCGTTATGTAAATTTTGACATAGCAGAAAATGGATAGCAAAAGAACTTAAAATACTTTTAAGGGACTGTATTTTTCCTTTAAAAGAGTAGTGGTTTCAAATTTTAACGGAATATTATTTTACTTAAATGATAACCTTGGTTGGCTTGGCCAGTAAGTCATCTTGTTAGCGCAATTATTCAACGAACAGATTGACCAGGAATGCCCTTAAATACTTAAACTGCTTCGAGAACCGGACGATAACAAGTCCAGGGCTCGGCGTCAAATCGCAACTCCGTTAAGACTAAGCAGCATCAGCAAAACGATTACTCAACAAAATGTGCGCTAAATCGATTTTTGGACAACTAATGTTTTGTTTCATCCTCCTAAAACAACACCATCGATTTTAGGTTCTCTGAACATTTCTGATAACCAAAGATAGGTTTGAAAAACTACTCTCGGCTTACTCACAGTACCTGTGCAAAAAATATCCTCACGCTTTTCCGACACCTTTTGTCCCATCCTGGTTTCCAAAGATGTCAGTTGCGCAGCTCTGTGCGACAAACAACTTAATAACGAAGACTTCAGTCTTTTGTGACTTTTTAGCTCCGCAAAACAAAGTTTGTTGAATTTATACTTCAAAAATCTCACGCTGTTTATGCTCTTAAATAGAACATTGCGCTCTCCAATAATTAATGTCGTTTGCAAAGTAATAGGAATAAATCAAATTCGTGCAACAAATCAACCCGCCTCACTTGGAGCAGGTAATAAATAGACCTGCGACAAATAATATAGAAAAATCCACCCAGTCCATCATTAAGCTAGCTACAAACTCGGGCAATAAAAGAGTCAATAACTCATCAGGGAGTTTAGCTTCCCGTGCCTGCGTGCTTATTATACAATCCTTACATGCTGTGACTATCTTCCAGTCGCAATTGCAACCTGACCACCTTGCTTCCAGCTTGGCCTGGAAAATGTTTAGCGAACGTTAGTCGCTATCTGATTATCATACATGGTCAACGATGCGTATGATCGCGTCGATTGTTCTGGCCATGCACAAACTATGGCGCACTAGACGCAAAGGTTCTCATTATCCGCCACAGAGAGCCCGATGAAATTACCTCCCAGGCGACTCCTTCCTCCAGTGATCGGAGCAGCGTTATCCTCGGGCCAGTTTGTGGGTACCCCAAAAAGGGAATGAAAATTTCACGCGTCTTAAATCGTCCATCGGTTTGCATATGTGCATGCCACAAGATCACGACCACGTAGTGGCGGCAATGGCGCACCACTAAAACGGGATACCGAGGACGTAGTCTTATGGCATCCACCACGCCAGACAGGTGCGCTCAATTGCATACGTGCCACAATTGCGCATGCATTTCCCACTGACAGCCCTGCTGACAGGCAACCAGTTCAAGTTCCGACCGGTACGGTTTATCGGCAGTCGCAGCCTTGTTATTACAAATGATCTATAGCTATCAAGATGAATGCGGTAGCACAGTTGTTTGCCACCTTTTGGTCAAGGCATGGACGGATTCCTTTGTTACCGAACAAACTCTTGGTCGCTTGCTTCCTACGAATATACTCGTATGTGTACATCACCGCATCCATAATATTATGATTTATTTAGCGTAATTCCATTGCGAGTAATAGAACGCTACTGTGGCTACCGGAGAACACCTTGACTTAATGGAGCGGCGGCGGCGGCAATGAAGTCCAGTCTAATGCGTGCAGACAACTCAGGACTATAGAGTGTCTAAGACCATCATTAAAAGTATGGGCCCAGGTGCTAGTAAGTGTACCAATTTCCAAGGAATTTCAGAATTATTAGGACAGGAATTTTATAACGCAGCTTTGAAGGGTCCGCAGCTCACTTAAACCATATTGCCTGTTTTCATTAAATCACGAAGCAATTTCCCCAGATTGAAACTTAAAATGAAAAACAGACACTGTATCAAATGAGTTTTTCTTATGCCTGTGCAAATTGTCCCCTAACGTTTCCTGACTTTACCTATCACATTTTTTTATAATGAAGTTTCGTTTTTAAAGTTCCGTTCCTCAAAACGAAAAACGGAACCATTAAAGGATCAATTTGATCAACGTCTGTCCGTCTGTAAAAAGTTTAAACTAATTCAAAGAACTTTTGACTATGTTCCCTAAAAGCTAGGGCAAACAAAAGTGGGAAAACTTTTCGAGACTCGATTTCCATGATGGATGAAATATTTACACACCAAAAAGCTTGTACGGAACCTTCGTTGCGCGAGTCCGACTCGCCGTTTTTTTTCCAAACGCAGATCGCCAGGTCTCTAAACCTTTCCAATGAAAGCAGTATTCCTGGAGGATAGTGAAGGTCTTAAAAGTGTGATAGGGCCATTATTTTTAAGTGTACATCTAAAGAACTATTGGAAGCCTTAACGGGTTTGGTAATTAATATACCTCATTTTGTTCCTGATTTATTCTTTTTTCTTTATTCTCTGAGACCTATTTTTAAATTTCTTTCTTTATCTGAAGAACTTTTCATTCGGTCGATGTGGCCAAGCTTATTCTTATTTGTATCTTCTTCTGTTTTTGCAATCCACGAAATCAGGACTGCCTGTCAAATGGAGAATTTTTCTATCAGGGAACCCTTAATTTTTTTAAAGACATCGCCTTGAATTGTATTGGATTGAAATATTATGTAGTGGTTTAAAGCTCCGCTCTATTTTGGCTTTGATTGCTTCATGGGTGGAGTCCGAATAGAAGAAGAACAATTTGGTATCGATTTGATTGCATTCTCCCAATTCGCAGTATTTAATTCGATATAAGTTGATTTACATACAACCAAGTGCAATTTACTTTGTTCTGGAAGATTGCGTTTTAGGAAGGTAACTTCACGTGCTTAAATATTCTTACGTGTATATTCGCAATCGGATAAACTTGCAGACCTAATCAGTTAAAATTCAGCACAAGGTTTACATTGTTTTAAGTTCAATAGTTGGTATCATGCGAATATATACTCAGCTTAAATAGGTTCCGCAAAGTTTTCTTTTAACGACTATCGAGGTATAGTATCCTTGCTAAACGTTGCTTAAAAGATCCTAAGGTCAAGCTTTTTTTATCAACACATAAATCGGCCGACACCAGTAATTTGAAAAAAGATAAAATGATCACGTCCCGCTAATTTTTGTAAAGGACCAACTAATTTCACGCCGTTACTTGCCACATATTGATTGACTTCAAAGCCGCATATAACAACTTCCATCGAAATCTATTCGGGTTATGTCGGCTATAATCGAAAAAATGCGATTTTGTGTGTAATTTTGACTAAGGAACCACCGAGTTATTCCACAGCATAGCATTGGATTATGGCGTTGAAGAAGATTGCGGGTTTTCAAACCAGATTAATGCATCAAGATGGCTCCACAGTTTGTCCAGACAACATATATCAAAATTTCTAACTCGAAGAACAAAAACTAAGTTAGAAATAAGTACGTTTAAAATGTGATCGTGTTTGACGCCAAAATACGTACATTAAACAATGAGCATATAAATGCATTAAAAATAGTAAACATTTTCAAAAATGATCTCACCAACCCCTTGGACAAACTCAATTTATATTATAAATGCCATAATAAATGTCAGCAACAAGAACCCAGCCTTAGGCGCCACACAATTAATATCTTCATAATACCCATTCCAAGACACACTGAAAGCCATCAACGCAGCGGGCACGCATAAAATGTTTTACAATACTTTGATTAAAACATAAAACTGCACTCCAATGTACATCCAACTGGAGGGAATATCACTTGGTGGTAACTTCATACACAGTAATTACATGCGATTAATTAATGCTGCACGCACCGCAACTGACGCATCTGCGCAAGAGAGGTAGCCACTATTAGTACCTACGGCGAGCATTGAGACTATGCTCTTGGCTCATTTGCATTTGGTTTACCTATTGCGAAGCCAATTATCCTATAAAAATGCCATAAAATACATTTTAGGGCCTATTTGAAATAGGTATTTGGAAAATATTAAGGAAATGCAGAAAAAAAGCCGTTACAGGCAAAAGCGTGTATTGGTAGTAAAATTGTTCTGCACTCGAGTATAGTTCAAGAAGCAGTGATCTCTGGACTTTTATTCAATTAAGGTGTTTCTTGAATTTCAACCGTTTCTAATAAAGCTTTGGAAACAGGTGACCCAGAGTAAGTATGATGATGGAAATATTAGGTGTTTCAGGGGAAATCCTCAACGGCTTGGAAGCAGCGGCCCTTATGATTCATTCGTTTTGAAGATTATATCCATCTTGATACGAAATCCTGGGTTTAGCATTTATATCAGATTTAACGCTCCTTAAAAAAGGACTTGTTGAAATAATTGATTTCGCAAAAAGAATCAAAAGATTGTTCAACCACACGAACAAAACCGCATGATAGTAACAGTCACAGCAAAACTTGTTCTGCTCCGAAAATACGCAAACACAACCGGGCCCAATTGGAGGCCTGCGCGAAGGGCAGTGCGCTCACCTTAAAAAACCAACCAACTAAACTTTGACACGCCTTCAATTGGGTCAATCGATAGGTCCCTCGTTCGAATCTTGAAAAAATCTTGTGCAGTCACCACCTGTAGTAGTAGTCTGTGGGTGTTATTTACTGTATTGGTTACTGAATCATCTGCTGGAATTTTTGTGTAGTTGATATTTCCTTGTCTCCACTGTGAAGTCAATACACTGCCATCAGAGTGCTGAACCAGTCTTTACACAATTTTCTAGTGTACTAAGTAATGTCACATAGAATTCTGCGAATCAAGCGAATGCAAATAAATCGATATAAATTTCGCCACCCCAATTCGAACTCCAACCATGGAGCAATTGAAACCAAAAATATATCTAAGTTTCCAACCACTTCACAATCTTTAGTTTCTTCTCCTTCCGCTCGCTGTGTGAAACGTGCATTATAAGAGTAGTCAAAACATTTACAGAGCGAGCATATTATAGTAAAAATAAAAATACAAAATGGATTACTGCCTTATCAAGGGTTGTGGCCTCTAATGAGTGGTAGCATTCTGCACTCGGCACCACCTGTTGTGCCAACAGCTGAAATTGATGACCATTCATTAACATCTTTCATTTTAAGACCAATAGTCGCGGCAATAATCAAAAGCATAGCATCCTATTGCTCGCATTCCTCCAATTGATTTTTTCGCAGAAAACACCATTTAATGGCGCTATTAAAAAAGTTAAAAACAATCAAAGATTTTAAGGTCTTGAGAAATTACATTATCTTCTGGCTGTCTAATTATTTATATCCTTCAGTGGTCGAATGCCGCTTGTTAAACAGTGGAGCATAAGCAGGGCACCGTTATACTCGCAACCCAGAAATGCTCCTCACACAGCACTTAAGTCCAATTTAAAGCAAACAAACAAGCATAACGCGTTTTGTAGTGCCGCTCATAACGAATTCGTAACACTCTCCCTGTTTCAATATTAAAGGAATTCGGAAGCGCCGTGCACCTGTATCTGTCTGTAGCTCCTTAACTACATGAACATCCATAATTCGTTGAATGTGAACTAGAAAAAACATCGACTTAAAAAAAATTGGTTTGGATGCGAGTAGACCTGCCCTTGAACTTACCATCTCAAGACATTTCTACATAAAAAAAGTTAGATTTTTAGTTTTACTGCAGAAATAACTTTAGATAATTTTAAATTATGTTTTGCGGGTTCTTTTAAACATTTTAAGCTAGTTGGACATTTTTTTGTCATTAATTACTTAATTCCTAATGTGAGGTGGCGCTATAGTCCGCTGGCATTGGAATTTTGTCCTTTTTTTCGATTTTTACGCATTTCTATCAATTAATTCATTTTACTTACATGCTAGGCAAAAAATGCTTAATTCTATCCGTCCTTTACGGGCGCTCTAAGCTAAATCCAATAATCCAGATAATGTCTTTCGACTTCTGCATATTTATTTAAATTTGAATTGTAAATATTAATTTAGAACTAAGAAAAATATTGATTAAGACGAAGAAAGTTAGTATAAGGACTCTTTGATTTAATATAATTAAAACTACTTACTAAGAGTACAGTTCAGTCAGGAATGGTTGGCGTTTGATCCCATGCGAGAGATAAGCTTCCAGCAAAGACACAAATTCCATTCAATACAAATGTTAGAGCTTCCTCATTTTTCGAAGAAGTGTACCCAATGACATCACAATGACTTCTTGTGGATGCAATTGTCTTTTGACTGTAACATGTGGACTTTTACTTCCCCAGATGCGACAATTTTGCTCCTTAACACCGAATTAAAGATGAGCCTCATCGCTGAAGAGAATGTCATTCAAACGCTGATGTGCAAGCACCCAATCGGCGTATGTTATACGCATTCCGTGGTCAACTGGCTTTAACTAAATGATGCGCTCGCCGTAAAATCGATAGATCTAGATCTTCACTGACGGCAGTCCAATTTTCGGCATTTTGATTAAGATTTTTGTTACAAAGCCGGTGTCTTCGAATTTTTTATCATGATCATTTCTTTCTACAGAATGGTGCGGCAGTTTGGCTTGACTTGTGTGTGAACATCAATGATAAATCCGAACCACGAATTGCATGACCCTTTATTTGAAACAAACTTTGAAAGACTTAAAATTGAGTTTGTTCACATATTTCCCTTTTAGGTTAAAGGCTTTTTTCTTCGAACATTATGTCAAATTTTATAAAAGATTGGTGACGCATGAGGTGAAATCGAATAGGAGGATATAAAATGGACCCTGAACTTAAACTAAGATGGAGAAAGACTTTCAGCTAAGTTACCAAGGCACAGGACTCCGAATACGAACTCGGGTAAGTAAGGTTGTTATCGGCGCAGTAGCATGGACCTTCATCAACCAACTGCAATTCTGTCTTCAACTACATTATAATTTGCTACCAAGTGTATTGAACACTGAACTCACCCATGGAACGCAAAAAAAAAATTAAGTCTATTTTTGCGGAGCCCACTGAAAATGGCAAACCACTCCTGACTCATCCCTCGTACGGCATGATTTACCATCATCTTCAGCATCATTCTGAACGGATTGCATTATTCCAGTTTCGTAATCGCCCTGTCGAGGGAAGATAAACATGCACAATCAACTTGATTATGGTTAATTGGGCAGAAGTAAGAGTTCGGCGAGGAGTTTTTCCTGACCTTGCAGCCCTTCTTCCGCAGTCTGCCAATACGCAATCCTCATGTTACATCGTCGATGATAAAACTCGATGTTCCAGCACCTTTTATAGCGACAAATGGACATTGTATAGCCTTGTTAACACATGTCCCCCCGTTGTCAATCTATAAACGTTCATACTTCGAGTCGCGTCCGTTTTTTCACAGGAAGAAATTCCTAAACGAAGTTGAGCAGACTCCAATGTTTGCGGTGGCGGCGCGGCGGCTGTCTGCGTGCAAAGCCTTCAATGGCAATTGAAACGGAAATTTTTCAATTTATATCTGGTTTGGATTCAGTCTGGTTTCTTGGTCACACCAAACCATTGGAGTATCTGAACTGAAATGTATCGGGCGCTCATTAGACGCGTCAGAAGATGGGCACAAAACATTCGCCGAATTTGGTGTGGTAAAAATGGCTTCGACTCTGGTCTGCTTCAAGCATAGGATGAACTGCAAGGCTGGCAGACGGTATGAAATCTGCGCTGGAATTTAACTCAAATAAAGAAATTTATTAATTAACAACAATTATTTTTATTAACGAACCTGGCCACGCCAAACCCGGCAGAGAAGTTGATTTGCAGTGACGGCGACGACGACGCCGCATGCAGCTGCATGATCTCCAATGAAGCCAGTTCTTCAAAGTAATTAAACACTTTTCGATTGATTTACTGCTTTGTAGCACTCGATCAATCGGACAGTTGCGCCTATGAGTCACGTCAGATGAGTGTGCTTCTGCGCGGGTCGGTTCGACTTCCATTTGCGGCTGAGGTATCGTGTTAACGTTGACAAGTGGAGCTCCACGAGTATGATTGTGGCAAATGGAATAATTTATGCGGTGGCTCCTCATTGTTTACTATTGATCCAGTCATCTTAAAAGGCATTGAAGCACAATAGGCGGGTACAAGTGTTGAAAGCGTTTTGAACATGTAGACAGAGTGGCTCTATTTTTTAGGACGAATGATCTATGTAATGCGTTGCATGTTAATTCTATTGCCTGATGCACACTGACATGATGGATGAGTTTGAATGATTTTTTTCAAGAAGTGACTAACAAGCTTAATTTATGAAGATGGATTGATCGGTGTTATTGCAGCGTTGGACACTTATGTCAAAATTGGAAAATATCGAGAATCTTTAACATCTTGTGTGTATGTCACTGAACTCGTTCTAAACGACTGGACCAATTTTGATTAAAGTGTTTGTGTGTATTTGAACGGGTCCCTGGAATGCTTTGATTCGCTCATTCGTTCATGAATATCATCTGGGAATAATTCATAGTTATATTGTGTATCAAAGTTTTCACTCATTTTACTTAAATGAAAGTAAGCTCACTGTGAAATGTACGTAAAAAATTCAAACACAAAATTCGTTTGCTCAGCCCGCTTATAGCAAACAAGCCATCGGTCGTACATGAAAATGTCTGTTTTGTACATGAAAATGTCTGTTTCTGTCAGGCCTAGGGTCAGTGAGTTGAGTTAGATTAATCCGGTAAGTGAAGCATTTTTGCTTAGCAATTAAGTTTTTTTCTGAAATAAAAACTAAATTCAAATAAAAAAAAAAATTAAAATACATCTCGGCTTTATCTGTCAATTGTGATGTCTTGTCTAATATGGTGTTCTTTTGGGGAGGGAGGATTTTGATATCGACCTTTTAGTTTTCACGTACCAGGGTTTTATTCGACATTAGTTTGGTATATGAACTTTGAAAGATTGGAAGATTTAGCTTAAACACCCCGCTGTCAGTGTTATGTCTTCACAGCGGAGCCATCTACACACAATCTACACAAACTACTATTTTGAGAACATGAATTAGGAATTAAGCCGATACAACAACGCCACCCATTAGTCTGACTACTATCATCGGTCGACCAACCCAGTGATAGTGCCATTAACTTGATCCCAATGGCAAATGGTGACTTGATCACATTCGAAAAACAAGACCACTCTAGGAATCGAACTTGTGACCTATCAATTGAATCAATTGAAAGGCAGGCGCTAAACCAACTTCGCAACCCAGACGTTTTAAGGTATTGCTCAAGGGATTGGAGGTACCCGAAAAGTGATTTTTTACACAGCACGAGCAGAAGTGGAACGGAGAGAAAGAAGGTACCAGCGTACATTGGTTTTAAATTGTTGTAGGTTACAGTGTAAATGAAAAATAGAGAGCGAGGTAACGCATTCCACGTGCGCATTTTGCGGCCTTTAAAAGGATCTCGAAATTTCACAATACGCCCGAAAGAAGGGTAAACTGATGAGCATTCGATGTATGCGGGTGTTGCGAGTGAATTGCTGAACGGGCGGAATGCAAAAAGCTATTTCTTCGGAGCATTGGTGGAAGAAATAGCAATAAAATAAAGTCAAGCAGGACCCATTTCCACGGTGTTTCAGCGAGTGAATTGCTTTCGATATGTTGTCATCGTCTATAATTTTATCGCTCGCTTTTGAATTCTATCTAAGAGTTGCAACGTGGTCTTGGATACACCTGCCTAGATATAGATTTTGTACTCTATTTAAGGGGGTGTTCTAGTCTAGAAATTTAAAAAACTTCTTTTTTTTGTATTTTCAAAGTTTAACTATTCAAGAGGATTTTTCAAAATTCAAATTATTTTCGGAGATATCGGTATTTTGGTGACACGGTATCCAAACTGGTTCGGCCGGAGCTAATCGAACAAAAGACTTTGAGGATTCTCCGTCTACCTGAATCCATATTTCTCAGTAAAACCTTTTGTCCTTTATATATATTGTAATTCAAGAAGCCAAGGTGACTTGTATCTTTTATATTTAGTGTTCACTTACCTCTAGTTTCTAACAGTTGATCTCTAACCTTCAAACCACGTGGATGTACGTACGTGAGTGAAATAAAAATATTGTGAAATATTGTTTTTTTTAATAAAATGGATGAAAAATTCTCAGCGCAAAGGATTACGCGTTCAGACCGACAAACAAAAAGGCGATTTCACAGCACAGGAAAGCACCAGTTTTACGAGTGCATCAAAGGGGGCCAGAACTGCTCGATATGAAGAGAGAAATGCGGAAAATAGTTTTTTCGAAGTCGAGGAAGGTCCGATGTGTGAAGTAGGAATGGCAGATTGAACAAATGTAAGTCTACAATATCATTTCATGACATTTTCTCGAAACTATCTTTTTCAAAACAATACCCATGATTTTTTAGAGACTCTTCTTTATAGACTTGCCTATGTCTGGAACTATTCTCATCCCCAAATTTTTTTTCCTTTTTTTTTATATACAAAACAGTCAAAAAAGTGGTACAAAAATAGTTTTTTTTTTTTCAGGCAGTTGTCATTTCGTGAAAAAAAATCTTTCCAATTTTTCCGTAATTCCCGACATTGCGACATTATTCTAGATTATCACTTTTTTTTGGTTTTAGATTGCTTGGAGGGTTGAAATCGTGGGCATGGTTATTCGCCAATTTTTTGAGACCCCACTACATCAAGTGCTAATTTTTTGAAATTTTTGATTTTTTCTGTATTCTTGTTATGTCAATAAATAACTTATAAAAAATGGATACTTAAAATATTAATTACCTTTTTGTTATAACACTTCAAAAATTACATAAAATTCAAGCCTTTAGACTAAAACACCCCCTTAAGGCTGAATATTAGCACTATAAATTGTGGCTTAATCAGAAGGGGTAAAGTACTTCTTGCACCAGTTTAGGAAATTTAAGCATTTCACCGCATTCTCGGCGACATTGAATATGTGGCCATTACAACGTTAGAATAAACGCGCATACCGAGCATTGAAAGCTTTCTGGTTTCATTGAAGCAAGTGCCATTCATGGACAATGGCTAACTAGAAGGGATTTGCTTTGAAGACATAAGAGAGCATTGTGTTTTGGAAGCATTAAATACTACTCCCCAGCTAGTCCCAATTTGATTATGCTGTCAATATCAGAGTTTGACGATTCAAACATACGTTGCCGTTCAATATCTAAGTCCGAAGAGCAGGAGCGTGATTCATTAAACGCATAGGTGAAACTGAGAGTACTGCCATTTGCGAAGGAATATAAGATGTGATAGACAAGAGATCGTTAATCAAGATTTAAAAGAGAATCGGAGACAAAACAGCCTCGAGGAACACCATCATTTATATGGTGGATTTCAGACTTGAAAACGTCCAATACAACTTGTATTATACGACTCGAAAGGTAGTTTCTAATCCATCGAAGAAGTGAGCCACCGATCCATTTTCGACAAAAGAGCCCGATGCCAAACTCTGTCAAAGGCCTTTGAAATGTCAAGTTATTAATTATTTTTGTTTCTTCGAAATAATGTATAGATTGGTTCCAGTTCTCGGTGAAAAAAGTCATCAAATCACTTGTGGACTTATTGCTGCGAAAACCGTACTGCCGCTCATTGAGGAGCTTTCGAGATTCAAGATATTTTACAAGCTGACGATAAATCAGCGTTTCCATGAACTTTGAAAGAAGGAACGTATGTAAGTGCTATGGGTCAGTAATTGGAGGGAGAAGAAGAATCGCCTAGAATCGGCTAGACAAATGCAGTTTTCCATCTACTCGGGAAGAAACCAGAAGAGTAGGACAGATGAAAAATGAAAATTTCATGAATGAAAATTTGGTCTGCCGTCCTCCGAGATACCTCAAGACATCCATCGATACCATTGAAGTAACTCGATC
Organism: Orthonevra nobilis; assembly: GCA_963555765.1. NCBI lineage: Eukaryota > Metazoa > Arthropoda > Insecta > Diptera > Syrphidae > Orthonevra > Orthonevra nobilis. The sequence continues at coordinate 13,174,991 of OY743225.1, forward strand.
CATTCATCAAGTCCAAATAATCAAATTGTGGAAAAAAATAATCCACCAACGTGTTCACCCATCGGTCTGAATTCATTGTCACTATGAACTCATTTTCTTAAAACCTGGTAATGAATGTCAAAACTCCGCGGTCATTGCAATATTGAAGCTCTTATTGCATTATTGTGTCCGGTGATCTGATGGGCCAAAAGAATGCAGTTCTTCGCCTTGTCACACTCGCAATTTGTCTGACCGTAGTTACCGATATAAAAATAGCGATCACAGAACATCTATTCGAGAAGTAGGCGAACGCACGCTCCTCACATCTCCAAGGAAAGATGAAGAAAGAAGGAGGAAAGAAAGAAATGAGAGTATTCCCGCCACGAAACGCTTCCTACAGTTTCATGTGACCATCTTTAACATTTATTTATTAAGAAAAACGACTTTTTCCTCGTGAACTGTGAATGCTAATTTCATTGCAGATATATTTTTATATGACCTACAATTGCGCTCAAAAGGCATTCCTTAACATCTCCAACGATTTCTTTTCAGCTTTTTCAAGCTCCACTCCAATACTAATTTAGATTTTTATTTTTTCAAAGCGTCAATTTAATATTAACATTGAAGTTATCTTTAAAACAATATAAATCAACAATTCGAAAGCATCCTTACTCTCAAATGAAAAACAAAAACAAAAACAAAAGTACAAAAAATTATTGATCCACGTTGAAAAACTTCACCACCAGCCTGTAGCCACGCAGCATAGTGACAAAATTCCACCGTGATGTGAAAGCGATGTCCGCATCTCTGGAGATTACTGATTAGATAGGTAGTCGGGAATCTCTGTCTCTCTGTCCTCGAATTCCCTGATCTTATCGCCAATCGCCTATCCGATTGCAAAGTGATCAAAGTCTTTGAATAGTTTTCCATCGGTCCCCAAGAATCCACGTCTTAGTAGCCTGTCCCAGGAGAGTTCTCATTTTCCTTCCATACCCCTGACACATGATGAGACGCCGGCTGCGACCGCACAGTGGTAACTCGATCCCCAACCAAGGTGTTTAGTGGGAGATCCTCAGGGAGTTTCTAGGTTATCACGAGAAACTTTTTTTTTTACAATTTTATGCGATACAATTTTGCCGTTGAATTGCAAGCCACTGGCCAAGTGCCAAGTGATGGAAAATGTATCACCTGTAGCGAGTTACCCAGTCAGGATATTTTCATAATACGCTTCCGTCAGGAGTGGTGATGTGATGCCAGATAAGAATCTTGTTGAGTCTGTTGTTTGCGATCCGGCCTTCTATCTCATGCCCATCGTGTCTGTTTGGTTGTGAATCGCAGTCATAAAGATTAGACCACTATCTGGCGCATCGCTAAAGTGTCACCAGGAACATTAAGCTGGATTTGCGAACGAGCACACCGTTTCCATTCAAATGGCGAAATGGTAATGCGGAGAACATAAGACGAGCATTTGTTTTTGACATCTAAATGAGCCGATAGCATGGCAAATGTCCCATTGCGATATTTGCGAGCTCATCGGACGTTTTGAACTCAGAGAGGAGTTTCACTTTTAAAGTGGAGCCTGGACCTGCCGCTAAAAGGTTTCATGAAAGTTAATGTCAAATTGATGTTTTCATCGACTAATGGAAACAATTGACGTGGAGTCGGCAAGATGGAACTAAGTGATTCATTAATTTGGGAAAATGGATTATTTTCGTACAGCGGCTGGATTGATGATACGAATTTATTGACCACGGGGAAAATGAATTCAAAGCACGTATATAATCTGCAACAGTTAAATTAATTTGGGAGCGAATTGGCTTGTCCACAAGTCCTATTTGATGGTAAAAGCATTAAGGAACTTACAATCAAGTAGGTTAGTTCAATTCTGAATCTCTGCAATGATCCTTGTGGATTCGAGAAATATTATTCGGAGTCTTTGCTTGTCTTAACTCTACTGCATAGTGCGCTGTCCGTCCGTTCGTTTGTCACAGAGCTGTATTTAGCACTTGCTCATAGAATGTGCTCATGTGAATGTTTAAAATAAAGGTTGGTTCCCGTACAAAAACAAAATGTTGTTTAAAAAACCACCGCCTAAAAGAAGGCTATGGAAAATTTAAAATAAAAAAAATATGAAATGTTAAATATTGGGCCTTGAACCGGAACCCTTCGTGAGCGAGTTCGACTCGCAGTTTTCTGCTTTTTTTTAAAGGTAAACGATGTGGTGGGTTATAACTTTCAACAGATTTGAAAGGATCTGACAATTCAAAGGACACAGACCCCATATTTTCCCGCAGATCCATAGAAAGTATTGATCCCTTTTAATGACTCTCTTCTGCATAATATTGAGGTGAGTTTTTGTTGCAGTGAAGATATTTGCAATGTTCTTGGCTTCAGCCGAGAGCTTGACAGTCATGCTTCCGCGCTTAGGATGCATCAATAGATCTTGTTCTTTATGGCAAAAGTATGCAGTTCGGTCTTTGATGAGATTACCCCTAGCCCGAATTTGTGTTTGCTTGCCTGGTTTTTGACTAGGTTGAACAGGAGAGGTCATAGGGAACCAAATCAAGTCAATTTGGTAGCTATTGGATGGTATTTGTTGCATTTCTCGTCGAAAAACTACGAATTACGATGGCACTGTGCTACGGTGCGTTATCATGGTCAAAAATCTACGAGTTTTCTGCCCACAATTCGGGGCTCTTGCTTCACGCAAACGTCTCATAACGCCCGAATAATACTCTTTGCTTACTTTCCGGTCTTCTGGCAAATTCACGATGCACCACACCATTGTAATCCATAAAAACCATGAGCATTGCATTCTTTTTTGACTGAAAACGACGTGGTTTTTTTGGTCTCGGCTCATTTCGGAAACGTCATTCACTTGCCTGATGTCTGGATTGCGTGTCGTTGCCAAAATACTTTTCCAACATTTCCAACGTATGCGCACCATTAAATCCGTTTTTTACATAAAATGTTATGCAAGTTTATTGTTGCAAATTTAAATTCATTTCTAAAATTGGAAATAACACACACAGAGATAGAAGTACTCTTGCCTAAATAACTTTTGCAAATGTCAAGCTATGACGCTAAGATTAAGAGGGAATATCAACAACAGATGTACCAACTTAACAAAAGAAATAAAACAGAACGATGGAAGCGCCACAAAGTGATTATTCCGGGTACTTTTTGATCAAAGTGGTCACTTCGTAAAGCTGTTTCGCAATTTGTATTGTTTCAGCAAGAGAGAAATGTAACGAGGGAGGGAGGCCTAGCCTTATGGTAAATCCAATGCGAACGGTAGTAAAAATACAAAAGGCCATCATCGGCCTTGCGAATGTCATACACTAGCTTTTTACAGAAACTATATTGCAAATTCTTGAAAACTTCGATTACGATAAACCCCTTTTTCACATGAACAGAAAATATTCATTGCCATTGAGGCAAGGCATTGAATGAAGGCTAAAATACGTGTCCGTATGCGAATAAAAATATGTATTAACTGAACTCACTTGTGATTGTGATAAACTTCTCTTAGGGACATGAAGTCCAGCGGATCAATCACATTTAACATCGAGGTGATCTTAGTGGTTATCTGTTAACTAAGGATACACTTGTATATATATTGAGTGTGTATTAATTGAGCTTTAGTGTCACTCTGACATTGACTGCATTGAACTCAGCTCAAACTCGCATGTTCCATTTCCAATGCCTTTGCACTTACATATGTATATGTATAAACGGATGATACCTAATCTCAAGAGCCCAGTCCACGGCGTGGTTGAAGTCTTCATAAATGTTCAATCAAATGCCATAGGTCTCGGTGTTCATCCGGTGTTTCTGTAAACAATTCTTTCGAATTTGAAATGGTGCTTGAATTTTTTTTTTACTTTACATTACTTTTCCCGTCACATCGGAAAATCATTCGATGCCTAAAGATGATCGAAAAGATGAAAACAGCTCATATTTATATGGTCACCTTCCTCTTTAAGGCTATCGAGAAAACAAAGTTATATATTAGCAAAAGTCAACAGCTGTTTTCCATCCATCCAAGACACAGCTGCACCACTGCTGCTCTTAATGTAGAAGATGACAACAGAAAAGCTATCCTATGTGAAAATCTTTCTAGATTTAACTTATTTCCTCTTGCCTGTCCGGAAGAAAACAAGCTGTGGCCTTTGGAGGCACAATATTGCCGCGTATTTCCCGCATTAAAGCGGTTCCACATATCTCCATATTGGGTCCGTTGCTTTCTACTTGCATATTTATTTGTATACAGATGATGCTTAACTGAATATAAGGTGCCCCTCAGAAAAATTCATTTTATTTGATTTCAAATAAATGATAAATATTTTTTATAAAGTTCATATAGAAAAAACTTGTGTTGAAGTAAGTCACACGATTCCAACCATAAAAATTGTAGAAATTTAAGCCATGAAGATATTAAGTTTTGCTGAGAGACTTACTATCTTTGGACGACATATGAGGCTAATTCTTCAAGGCCAAAACAAGAAACAAACCATGTCAAAACGATACTACCTTAATTTCAATGTACATGGTATTGTTACGGATAAGGAAAACCACCTGAACAAGGTCAGAAAACACGCATGCACATCATATATCTTTCCATTTAATTATTAGCTTTAACACATTTCACATATCCGAAGTTAACAATTTCTTAAGCACTACACATCCAAATAACCAAATATGCTGACCACAATACCGCCAGTTGGCAGCAAATGCAGACGAAAATTCCCAAAAAAAAATACAGGAGATTGACTTCTCGCAAAAAAAAGACATTTTAGCGGAACGTCCAATCTTCCAACGTGCCTGACAGCGGAGACAGGAACCCTTCTGGAAATCGACGAGGAGCTTTAAGGGAGCCGCTGCTGTAATATCGGGGTCGGTTCTGATCTTTAAGAATCTGGCTGAGGAATAAAACAGTCAATTGTCAAATTACTTTAATTCAAATCCCATAAAAAAAAAATGTTTCAAACCCTCTCGGGAACCAGTTTTTAAATTTTGTTTTTTTATTGTCTAGCCGAAATTTTTTTTGGTTTCTCCTCCTCCGCACGTTATCGAACACCCCTTCGCAAGGCGAATGTCGTTACAGTATTATTGTCTTCCATTTTATCCCATAAAAAATCAAGGTTCACAGATCGAACAGAGACAAATTACTCTATTTTAGATAAAAGATCATGAATGATGAAACTGGTGTTTAAGCCAGATCAATAGGCCGAGTTCGAAAGAAGTAATTGTTATTTATATCGGAGTCAGTCAAATACAACCTCATTGTCATCTATAAATTGAAACTCGTTGCCATAAGCAGGACGTTAAGCGCATATAATTCCAAACGTATATCCCAAGAAGGATCTTCTATGCACAGATAATCTCATCTCTTAGATAATCGCTATTCTGTGTAAATAAGCTAAGTAGGTGTTAGCTTCATCCACAGCGTACTCGCTATTAATCTTGCGATCAAAATACAGCAGGTTTGGGGCTCATTTTCACCCGACTATCACGTTTGCACATCAGCGCGTAATAAACTTCTCAATTTAAGTGTTTTTAAACACCCAGCTTATATGGGCAAGAAATAAATAATTAATTATTTATACTCATTTCACCGTTCCATACCGCATGAGATAAATGTCGAACATTTATTCGCGTGCTATGCGGCGCATGGCTTGCCTCCACAAATATTTTACCAACATGCCAACCGACATAAATCCCTATTCGGTTATACAAATAGCTGCAATCCGAATCAGATAAGCTACACTTGTGCAAATGTATCCATTGGATACGCAGCAAGAATTTTATCATAGATTAATGCCATCGGGCAGCTGCATCACCACCAGCAGCAGGTAATGTTTTAACAGAAGTCATGGCGCTCCGCTTCGCAACTTCCTTCAACATTTATCTTTGCGACACGATAACGTCGCTCTCCTTCGTATTCCTTCGTGCGCGCCAGGATATTTATTGAATTTAATTATAAAATCACCTTCTTAAGTGAAATTATTCATTTTGACCCTTTCCAGCGATAAAGCGCTACGTGCCAATACATTAAACAAACTGAATCGCGGCACCAGAGCCACGCAGGACCAGCCTATCGCTCCTTCTCGTACGTACGCCCACAGTCCAATTCTCATACTTAGCAGGATTAATTTCAATAATATATTTTTGCTTCCCTTTTTTTTGTATAGAAAAATCTTTCGACGAATCAGGAAGAAGCCAACTTCCCGAATTAGATTCCAGATACGTCGTAAATTCCATCGGTACCGATCCTCACATTCTCAACTTGTAGAATGCGATAGTGTGTGGTCATAGATATTGTGGCTGGCTTCCTGGCTTAATATCTTCCTCTAAACTCGAGACTGCTCATCGTGGGGAATAAATATCCACGATTCCTAAGAAATGCGTCTTTGTGAAGATCCTCCTTTGGAGCAGGCACAGCGTGGTAATAATCGCGCCCAGGGATCGACTACTGGGTGTATATTTATTTTTCGGCAGGCAAACTTTGAGATGGTATCGGGCCACGAATCAACATCGCTAAATCTTATAGCATGATGAGGCGAAAAATTGCACGAACTCCGTGTGGTTGATGGGGAATGGGTGGATGTTTGCGATACGAGGCCCAAACGTACGAATGGGGAGATATTCGTTGCAATTTGCGTGCTGGCTGTGATGCTTAGGAAACACAAGGCAATCGTTGTCGGCACTACTACGGCAGGAATATGTTTTAATTTACTGCTTCGTGGTAATTATTTTGAAAGACCGCAGGGAGCTGGCAATAGAAATACAATTGAGGCCCCATTACCAGTTTGTAAAATTGTGTTTACGAAGCAGGTTAACAGGTGTTAAGGACCTTGGAAAATCGTGCGTTTGTCTAGCCGGTCGGTACGTTTGATCCACTCGATAAGTAAAATCTTTCTACAATGTACCAATCTATCGATGCGACGATAGAAATAGGAAAAAATTCAGTAGCAATTTTCTGGAAGGTGTAAGTCTTTGAGTCTTACAGAATTGGAAACTCAATATCTCAAATATCTTCTTTGCTCTACTACAGCTTTGTGACCTCAAAAGTATCCTTCTATCAGTTCTCTTCAGCGGTTTTCATTCAAACTGTCTGCCTGTTCCGATTCCTAGAGCTCTACATACATTGCGCTTGCCATTGCCAACATACATCTCTGCATCTTGAAATTTTCTACTGCAGTCAATTAAGGGGGTGCCCAATCATCATCGGGTCTTTAACGCAGTTCCTCGACAAAAAACCTTGTAACTTAATAAAGGCTCCAAAAAATATAAAAAAAACTGCTTTTATACAACAGTTCTGGCGATTTCATTGCCCTTCGATGTTTCCAAAAATATTATTATTAATATTATTATTATTTGATATTTTTCGTAAGCAGAGCATGCGTGGATATCCGCGGGGTTTTTCTGAGTCGGGTCAATTCTTGCCAATTTCTGCTAAAATTTTAACATACATGAAAAATTGACAAAAATAGCTTCAAACTAGCTTAAAAAAAAACTCACTGGCCCTATACGGGCGCTCTAAGCTAAATTTACTAGTTGAATTATGTTTTTCGAGTTAGGCTAATGCACATTATATTTCCTTAAAAATGGTGACTATAAACTAAGAAAATTAAGGTTAAAAAACTAACTAACTAAAAGCTGTTGGCGACGTCTCGTTCGTAACTGAGTGGCTTATCCGCAGTTTTCGGGTAATGTGGAAGATTAGCGGTACTGCAACTCTGTCCTGGATCAGACCTTAGGACTAGAGAAAGGCCTCTGGGGGAATAAAGCTGTTAGGGCGCACACTCTCGTTATACTTATCATTGGGGAAGTAAGCCCCGGAGATCAGATTGTTTACCGAGTTAATTGCTCTTGCAAAGTGACTTCATGTCAGCTTCATAATATAATTATCCACTCTTATAATGTCTTCCCTGTTGTATAAGACCTCGTTGGGATAGATATTTCTGTTCTCAGACTCTGGAGTTCTGTATAAGAATAAGCACGTCCTAAGACATTGCCTCTCAATCTTTTCCATTAAACTTACTCCCAAGTTTAACCACACGTGGTATCCATAAACGAGCATAGGCCGAATCTGAGCCATGTAGCAGATTGTTTTCACCCTAGAATCGAGTTGCTGGTTATAAAAATGGCAAAAGCCGCATCCCTATTTTTGTTGAAATACAAATACTGGTCCGGCCAAATCCCAAGATATCGGACTACATTTCGACTCGTCAATGGCTGCCCATGCGGTCCCATAATTGAGAGCTTTCGCCAATACTTGATAGTATCCCTAGAGGCCCAAGACAACGGCGTCCTAAACAATATAGTTTTGCATTATCGATAGTTAATCTTAAATTTCAAGCCATAGTAATGTCGCTGAATCTCATCGAAGTCACGCTGCAAGAAATTTCTGAGGCTTTTGATCTTTGGACGCAATTAAGTCGTCTGAGTACGCTATGGCATGGGGAAGGAATCTTACAAGGTCACTGGTGAATACATTGAAGAGAATCGGCGAGAAATTTATCAATCATTTCGCAAATGAGACGAAAGAACGCTTTTAGCAATGGACTTAAATGGAGAATTGGTTCAAAAGACAATTTACACATTCCAATCAATAGCGACCATGATACGAACTTATTTCAGTTTTTAAAAAGAAAGTTTTGTTTCACCAAGACAGTGTCCCATACATTTGTTTAAGATATTGTTAATAGCAATAATTTATAGTTCGAACGCCTTTCCCACTCACCAAGCATTGAACGAGGGCACATTTTTCCGTAGCTTTTTTGTATTTTTCTTGTATGTAAGCTTTGAACCCGGTATGACAAGCGTAACCATGGCTTCCCTTGAAAATTGCAGAGTGATTCCTTTAGGTTCCAATTTTAATGACCTTATTCCTGTAAGTTTTGTTCTTACAAGTTCTTATCCAATATTTATTTCTTTTTTTTTAATTTGTTGTTTCTCAAGGTATTGCAACTAGCCATAAAATATATTTGCACTTAGCAGGCAGAAGAATTGAGAAATTAAAGGCTGTGTCCAGAGAACTTGTTTTCGGTTTTTGTTTCTTGGGTGGCATTCGTGAGTTTAAACAGCGTGACGAAGCAAAGCAGTGATCCAGTATATTGAAAATGGCGTTCTATAAACATCCTTAGAAAATATCTCATAGTAGTTCAATTCTCTGAGGATTACCTGTCCCTCGCTCCAAGTAGGGCAATAAAGAATTACAGATACATTTACATTCTGGCCGGTCGTGACATTTAGCCAACCCTTGCGATGTTTGTCTTCCCATTTTGTATATCTAGCTAACACATTGGACTTGTTCCTCACTTCTCACCGTGACAAATACTCTATTAATGTATTGGCGCCAATTGGTTTGTCGGACCATTGTGTCATATCAGCCAACTTTTTATTTTCAAACCACCCAGTTGAGCAAAAAACTCCTAAAAGACTCCTTTGGCAATATGAGAAAGTCAATTGGGACACCATTAAAAACTTTTTTAGGAGTTTTAACTGGTCACTAGGTTTCCTCGATAGCAACGTTCCGCTGATATGTTCAAAAGCCTTATTCATCCCAACAAAGTGAAGACAATCGGGCCAAAGGATAATTCAGGCTGAGAAAGCTGAGTTTCCGGTGTTATAAGGCTGACCCTACAGAGGAAAACCGGTAAAAGCTTTGACGAGTCTGAAATGACTCTAATGCTGTTCTACTACGTTGTTCCTTCGTAAAAATAATAAAATCTCTACTACGTCATTGATTCCGACTCTCATTTCGAATGCCAGTCCTGTCGCTTATAATCTTGACAAAGTCAATCAATTCGCGGCTAGATCCACACTTCCAGATGGCGCTTTACCACCATCTGTGCTGACGAGCGTGGAACACTTCGCACTCGCAGAGTTGCAAAAGCAATGAAAGATCTAGACATACACAAAACCTCTGATCTAGATGGTATTTTCCATCTAGTTCTGAAAAAGTGTTCTTCCAAGCTTGCAAAACCAGCTAAGCTTTTTCATCTGTCTTACTCTTTAGGTCTCAGGTTTATAGCATGTCCCTAAAAAATGTGATTCATCTTCTCCCTCCAATTACAGACCCAAAGCACTTATGTTCCTTCTTTCTAAGTTCATGGAAACGCTGAACTATTATCAGCAACAGGTACACAGGTGATTTGATGACTTGTCTCACTGAAAAGTGGAATCAATCTATACAAAGCTTCAGCAAAACAAAGATAACTGCACTCGAAATTTCAAAGGCATTTGGAAGAGTTTGGCATCCGGCTCTTTTGTCGAAAATGCCTGAATATGGGCTCGGTGAGTCTCTTCTTCGATAGATTAGAAACTACCTTTCAAGTCGTATTATACAAGTTGTAATGGACGGTTTCAGTCTGAAATCCTCCATAAAAATGATGGTGTTCCTCAAGGCTCAGTTTTGTCTCCGACTCACTTATTAATCTTGATTAATGATCTCTTGTCTGTCACATCTAATCCAGTTTATTCCTTCGCAGATGACAGTATCCTCAGTTTCACATATGCGTTTAATGACTCACGCCCCTGCTCTTCGGACTAAGATATTGAACGGCAACGTATGTTTAATTCATTAGATTCTGATATTGACAGCATAATTAAATGGGGACTAGCCAACAGAGTACAATTTAATGCTTCCAAAGCACAATGCTGTCTTATGTGTTCAAAGCAAATCCCTTCTAGCCAGCCATTGTCCCTGAATGGCACTTGCTTCGATGAAACCAAAAAGCTTTCAATGCTCGGTATGCGCGTTAATTCCAACCCACGTTGACCACATATTCGATGTTGCCAAGAATGCAGCGAAATGCTAAGGTTTCCTTAACCGGCGCAAGAAGTACCTTACCCCTTCTGATTCAGGTGCACCCAAGACCACCTTGCAACTCCTAAGTTGAATTCAAAAGCAAGCGATTAAACTCATAGACGATGACAACATATATAAAGCAATTCACTCGCTGGAACACCGTCGAAATGTGTCTTGCTTGACTTTGTTTTATCGCTATTTCTACCACCGATGCTCCGATGAAATAGCAAATTGCATTCCGTCCCGTTACCAATTCACTCGGAAGACCTGCACAACACTAAAGACTCATCAGTTTACCCTCAATCCTATTTTCGAGCGTACTGTGAAGCTTAGGGAGCCATGTGGAATACGTTTCCTTGTTCCTTTCCTCTGCACTGCAACCTACAGTAATTTAAGACCAATGTGCACCGATACCTTCTCTTTCTCTTCTTATTTTCATACAAAGCTGCACTACACATTTTACTCGTCAATCCAAGTTGCACTCCCCACTGAGCCATGATTTACCCATAAGGAGAACATTGATTGTAGTGATATCAGCACTAAAATCTTAATCCCTATCGAGAAGGAGCTGTCACAGTTGGCTTGCTCAAAGATAATGCAATTTGCATCATCATTTTGCTTACACATCCTGAATTCCCTCAAAACAAACAGACTACAATATGGATGCCAATTAGAGAACAAGTTGGATTAAAACAGTCTGATTGCAACAATTTCGCATTCTAGGCATTCCGAAAGCCTTTCCCTACACTCGTAAGTTGAGTTCTATGTTCCTGACCCAGATCGTTAAATTGCATTACGCCTACAAGCAATCGTCATTTCACATTTCTCTTTCCTTAACTCGCTGATTCGATCAAAGATCGGTCTCAAATTCCATTTTCCAGCACTTAAAAGACCACCGAACGCCATCTGTATGTCACCAGACTTACGCACGCATGCGCAAACGTATCAGCCATCTGTGTCCAGTCCACAAAAAGAAGACAGTAACCTACCCGAGTCCAGCAAAAATATGACAACCCACATTAGGCGCACCATAAAATAAGAACCATTGAGTTGTCTCCATGAAAAGGAGTATTTTATTACCGCCTTCTGAGATTATGACTCATGCATCATTCCGAGGACAGGAGTCTGTGCAAACACAGAAGCACACTAGGCGGTACTCCTTTCAATAAAATTGTTTTGCATGACATGCACGTCATCTACGGCTCCTTATCTGTAGTTTCAATTTGGATTGCTCAATGGTCATTGGCGGTTTATGAGCCGCCTTTGAAAGAATGCAAGTCAGGCTAAAGGGAAAACTAAAAAAAGAGTTCAAGATTTACGAAAGCACACCGGCTAACTGGCTAATATTCCCTTATACAACCATTCCGCTGCTTCATTTGTTTCAATTAGTTTTCCGATCGCAATTGGACGCTTTGAGTCGATAGTTCCCAACCGGGATCTGACATCATTGCCGCCTTCGCGTGAACGCAGACATGGCAGGAGCAATAAATTTTACACCGCGTCCACCGATCAGGAACGCTTTGCGCAAAGATTATACATTAGATATCGCTCGTTTGATAAATATCCAATTAAGAATCAGTGCAACTTGCTGGAATCTATTCTACCACGATGAAGAGCGGACCTTCGAGCACAAGCATTCTGCGCATTGAGCAGGGCGCGCTTCCATCCCGATGCACACCGAGACTAAAGATTCAATCAGAATGCTAGGTGTTTGGAATTATTAATTTAGATAGAGAAGCATAGGCGAATGCTGCTTCCAGAGGTCTCTTCAATTGCAGCCGGGTGTTGAGAGTCGGCGAAAGAGGATATGTGCTTCGTCTTTCGGTTTAATGAGACCCTGCGATCACAGCCTGAATGCATCGGTATTATCCGCGATAAATTTATTTTGACTACCAAGCGGGAATGGTAACTTAATGATGATGATGTGGATTTGGCGGGCGCAGAAGCTGTGGTGTAGATTATGTAATTGAACCTTGTGTATGCAGTGGGTTGGGAAAGATAGTTACTCGTACTTCAAATATTTACCTTGGACTGAGTTGAATAGACTGCCCGGTTAATCACCAATCGCTTTGATTTATAATCTCAGTGGAATCGAAGGAATTTTTCAAATTTACTAATGAGCTTTTACACAGTTTAGGGAAGTGTCAATCTTTTGTGGATCTCATGAATAAAATAGGAAATGCACAAGAGCTGGAAAACAACGAGAAAAATTCGTGTATTGATTTAGCAAATCGAGAAATAATTGCATAACTAATTCATTAACTGACGGCTTGATAGCAGTTGTGCAATTTAAATAAGAAGCATGTCGTGTCTAGACAGAAAAGGATGACTTATTAGAAAAAAAAAAAACAATTCTTTGTGCCAGGACGTTGCTTGGGAGGTCTTTCCCGACCTAAATGGAGCAGCGTGAGCATTTCATTGTCAACCTGCACATACGAGCGAGCTTAGCAGTGATGCCAAACCTAGATATGGCTTTATACTGCTTGTCTCTGTCGCTGCTGTCTTATGCGGCCTTGAAATCGATAAAAAAAAGTGGTGGGTGTCAATTTGTAGCACGTGGGTTCTGCCATAATGTGAATATTTGGTCTAAGGTGGACTATCCTGGTCTAAGGCCACACTGAAATGGACCTGTCAGGTTGTTGACGAACGTTCACATAGTTCGGCAGAAAAGATCCAATAAGCAATGTTGAAGAGGCTGATGTCTATATTATTGGCATTACTGAGGTTCCATTCATCGGGCATGCTTTCTTCCGACCATATGTTGCAGATAAGTCGGTGCATATTCCTAGCCAAATCAGTGCCCGTCACTTCGAAAAGTTCTGTAGCTAGGCCGTCGGCTCTAACAGCTTTATTGGATTAAAGTTTAAATATTGCTTGCTTTACTTCGTCTAGGTAGGTTAGGTGGTTTTGTTGGTCTGCGTCAACTTCATAGAATGGTTCAGCCTTCCTTACAGCGGAATTTGATTCAATATCGTCATTATACAGTCTACAGAAGTGGTTCTTCCAAGTCCTCAGCATTGACTGCGATTCTAATACGACGATACTTCCATTTTGATCTTAACAGACTTCGGTTCAAGGTCTGGAACCACGAGACAATTTTCTCTTATTTTTTTCTTTCATCTGTCGATATAGTTTTCTTTTTGAGAAGCCGGTGCTCCTCTGTCCTCTTCTGCTCGTAGAACTAGCGAGTAGCTCATGTTCTTCCGTTCAGCTCCGCTTTGAAAATCTGTTGTTTGGCTGCAATGCCCGCCGGCATTCATCATCAAGCCAGGGTTTTAATTTTAGTGGTCTCATGAGGATGCATCCCTAACATCATCTGGGCAGTGCTGCCACTGTTGCTCAATACTTAATGCAGGCGGCATGGGACCTCCCAAGAATTTACTTGTAATTCGATCTGAGTAGGCTTTGGCGTTGGAAATCGTTCTTCTTCACAGTAATTCCTTGCTAAAGCTAGTCTGCTAGTGATGATCTAGGAGGTCTGACCTCCGCCGCGGAGACGAATGCCTATTTTCAACTCTTTTTTGTCAATTCATCAGCGTTGTTGTTGCTCTCCACGTTAGAGTGAGTGAGAAATTTGTCCGGGCAACTAACGAATGCTATTCCTTAAAAACCAAAAATAATCTGTAGATCAAATGGCAGAAGATGAAGGGAAGTGTTCATCGAAGCCAATGGGAACTGCGTATGCTACCGGAGTACCCTTTGAGTAAGTGTGGGGATTACTAACATTGTGAAAGGCCAGTGCATCATATCCGGTAGGCGCTGATCGGTGTCAACCTACTTCACATCAATTTTGCTTATTTTTTCTGCTTGTGGTGGCCTTCAGGTACTGGTTGGTGTCCATCCTGGCCCGACTTCCTAAACTTATAAGCGCGTTTGTTGAACAAGAGAAAATGCAGCACTATAAAGGCGACAGCGGGCGATGGAGTCAACCATGGACTTACAACTCCAGCCGGAAAACGCACATGTTTAAGCACTTCTACTGGCTACTCCGACATATTCTTGAGCGGGTTCCGTTATAAGTACGTCTGCTTCTGAACGTTGAGACCCTGGTTCAAACTAGGAAGATCACCTATCCTAGAGGTTTAAAAAAAACACAGAACTGGTCCTCCTCCACATGCAAGCGCTGCAGGTGAAACAAAGGCTGTGAGAGAAGAGTACCGAGCCAGAAGCAGCGAGGAGAAGGCCTACGCAGCCTCCCACCTCAAGGAAATCGAAGAGTCCCGCATTATAAACAACACCCCCTCCCAGTTTGGAAAGGATTTCAAAAGCTTTCAAAAAGCTGAAGAATGACAAGGCCGCCGGCTCTGATGGCTTTTCAAGCATGTTGGCGACAAGGGTGCATGCAGCTATTTATCATCCAAATAAAGATGGATTTAGCAATGCCCGATGACTGTCTTGTAAGAACTATCAAGACACATCACTGCTTAATGTCGCATATAAGATCCTATCCAACGTACTTTGTGAACGTAGGAAGCCTTTCTGCAACACGGCTTGTACCAGCGTGGCTACCGTGCCTACAGATCGGCAATCGATCAAATATTCACACTAAGGCAAACCCTGGGAAGACCAATGAATTTAAAGTCGAGACTCATCATCTCTTTATCGAGTTCAAAGCGACATAAGATAGCATTCATCGCCTTGAACTTTACAACGCGATGACCGAGTTCGGGTGTCGCGTGAAAATTGTAAACAGTTCCTCCGAACTATTCCAAACATGCGCCATGGCTTTCGTCATGGACATGCACTAACATGTGACTTCTTCAATCTCATGCTGGAGCAGAAAGTGCACACGGCAAGAGTAAACACTGAAGGCACTATCTTCAAAAATCTGTCCAGCAGACGATGCCGACATAATCGGTCGCTCCAAGCGCCCCATCAGAGAGGCTTTTACTGCAATTGTAGAACAGGCAAAATGATGACAGAAGCAAGTACATGTTATCAGACAGACACATCTGTCCACCGCATTGAACAGAACGCCACTGTTGGCAACAGTAACTTCGAGATGGTTAATGAGTTTACCTACCTCGGAGTAAATGACAACTCCACGAATAAGACCTAAGTGGAGATTCAGCGAAGAAGCCGCTGCTACTTCGGTTTGGTGAAACTAATAGCTCGGAGGACGAAAGGTACCAAAACTTTGATCCTGCCAGTTCTTCTATATGGAGCCGAGTTATGGACGATAAGCAGAAAGGCAGTGCAGATTTTGAGCACTTTCGAGATTTGGCCCCGCGTGCAAGGAGCTGTATCTAGATGTGGATAAAGTCTAAATTGAGCGAATGGACAATAATGCTCCAGGAAAGAGGGTCTTCGAATTGCACGCCCCATATTCGAAACGACCCAGCAATTGCAGATGCCAGAGTACTTAGTCTAGATAACGGGAAGTAGCGTGCCCGAGATCGACAAGAGTGAAAGGGTGCCATGTTTCAGGCAGAGACTCTTCTTGGGTAGGGAGGCCGTTAAATTAATTGGTGTCTTATCACTTTCACGATAACACGAGGGGTAGGTGGAGAGGACCAATTTGATTCTCTTATGAACCTAGCAAGCCATTGAGTTTGCTTAAGCAAGTTGTGTTTATGATGTGCAAAATAGGAGTCCAGATTTCTTTACTTCAATTTAGCTTGGGCTGTGTATTCGCAGCGGAGATCGACAGCATTCTCCAGAAGTCGTTTGACTGTACGCGTAGCGTTTCTGCGTGTCTGCCACTTAAAATGTGTTCCGTGAGGACGGATATCAGATGGGCCAGGTTCGTCGTGTGATTCTGCAAGTTGGTTCATTTACCCATATTGTATTTGCATGGTCATTGAAACTAAGACTTAATCATTTGAATATACCCAAGCAACTTTTTTTCTTCTTTGACTTAATGAAAATATATAAACAATCTTTAAACCAATCCTATGACCTTAATAATACATGAATTGAAGTTCCATTCATTTAACGTTAAAGTTTGGATGAAGAACATTTCGATAGCTGCATATCGACTGAAGGTGCAGCTACAAACTTCCTCACAATATCAAACTTTGGATGATTCTTGTCCTGCATCAGGCTAAATATGACACTTTCACTAGTCGTAACAATGCATCCCAATTGTCTCAAACGTTCCAAAGCCAAATCTCTATCCTGAATCAATCGCGAGCAACTACAATCCGCAACAATATAAACATTGTAATCGCTTTCAATCAAATCAATCGCCGTCTGTTCCACACAAACATGAGACTAGAACAAGGAATAAACACTTTAGAGATAATTTAAATTCAAATCCCAACCGTTACACACCTCTAGACCGAAAAGAACAACGTCATTTGGTTTCCTTTCAGGGAATAGCTCCTTTATCTTAGCTTCAACTTGTGGCACCACCATGCTGAATTTTGTTTTTGATACGATTCCCGCAGCATGACTGATGTCCAGTTCCTTGACAATGTTTCCCAACTTTTCTGGATAGTGTTCGGTGGCAATGAGTGGAACCTCAAGAGCTTTTCCGGCTTGCACCTACAAATGGTTTGTGTATTGGATATAGAGAGCTTTAGTCAAAGCTGCTCACATTGAACACTTACCAGCTTTGCTGCGTTTTTTATCATGTTATTAAACAATGGCATTGCCGGCCGAAACTTCTCTTGAATGTCGCACAGCAGGAAAAGCGTCTTCTTTGGATCTAATTTGCTGAGGCGTTTAATTTGTTGCGCCATTGTGAGTGGGGAAAAGTTTCACTCGTTAACAACAGGTGAATCGGGATGTGCAGAAGTTTTCAAACGTCAAACTTTCCAATCAGATTGCATTATCGAACTACTCGTATGCTGCCAAGTACGACAAGTCATATTGGTTACTGAATGTTGGCTAACCTGATGAGTGTGTTCGAAGTTTATTATATTAAGATATAACTAAACATATTTTATATGATGGTATTTATTTGAGACATACAGTAGGTAAAAATAGACTCAATACTCAATGTTAAACAATAAAAAAAAATCAGTTAATAAAATATGACGACTGAATGAAGAGGAAGATAAAACATATAAATCAAAGGAATGTTTAAAATAACGAAGACTGGTAATGTATGTAAATACAAATAAAAAACATTTTAGTGTTGGAATGAGATAAATTGAAAGAATGCATTTCTGAAGCTGAACGGGGAAATATTAATCTCTTAAAGAGATACGGCAGCGTAGCGTTAATGTAATTTTGTAAGCTCCAACCCAATTAACTTCTTAAGAAATAGAAACATGAACATACCGATGAAAACAAAACTTGCAAAGCCATCCATATCTTCGAGAAATGACGACATTGGTGTGATTATTTCCAGCTTAACATCGATTAATCACATACCCTAGGTAGCATACGGAGTTGAGATTTTCATGGATCGAAAGACAAGCCATTTCTAACTGACTATCGATGAATTTGCAGCAACTCTTCATTAAGAAGAGCAGCAACCTCGTCAATCATAAAAAAAAGGTCGGGCCAGGACTAGTTAGTTGGATACCGTTAGCATACAACTGCACAAAGCAAATTGCAAACAGATTATAGGTCGTTAATGAACATACAAAGTAAAACCAGTCCCAAAGAAAATTCCTGTGGCATACCTTGCAAAATTGATTTCAGCAACGAGGATCTACTACTAATCACAACTCTATGTCACCTGTTTGTCAGAAAACGTTTTATAAGCCGTACCGCTAACCAAAGACGTTTTTGAGTTCCCTGGATACTCTGATTTAATTACTGAAAATCATTTTTGCTTATAAATCGTTAAATAAAACTTGTTCAAATATTAAGTATGGATTGAAAAATACTTGTTAGACAGGAAAGCGTGGTCCTCAGGCGTGATCCTCAGAAAATGTTTAGAGGAAAGTAACACCAGATGGTGTGATGTAATACCACGACATTTCTATCAGAAATTCACGCGTAAGTGTGTACTGCTGACAGAGAGCGATAACATGACATATGCAATGTACAACTCTCATGCGCACTCTCATTAACCAACCGTAATGGAAACGAAAGACCCTTGCTTATTTCCCGAGGGATAAAATATATTATAACTTTTTTCGAGTTCTCAATGATCAAGGACAATAACAATCTTCAGAGCGTTTACCTTCTGGATTTATTGGAAGTAAGTAAAACATGCAGAACAAGATCTTACACGGGTCGCAGCTTACATTTGTTATTTTTAATTTGACTAACGCAAGTTAAAGTTGAAATACTTCAAACGATTATGACAGGAATTAGAATATACCTGAGACAATGCGTTAAAATGCATATCAACTTACTCAACTGATCCGGATACATTGCATGCTGGTTCAGACAATACTCTAATACTCCAGTTTGGGACTAAAGTAATAGCGATAAGGTTAAGTTTTTAAGAGTCGTAGTATTAAGCGATTATTAGTATTATTCTTGGCAGTGATTAAGAGGTAGTTAGTTGCAAAATTTAACCCGAAAAGTGGTCCTCTGATATGTTTTGCAAAATTTAGGAATTCCAACAACTAACAGAAAACAGCTGCCTTTGAACGGGCCTGGGTAAATTGTAAAACGTCCGATATAGTAAAAATGAAACACTTAACTGGCGTTGAGGGCGAACTTATGGATGCCTGAATTTGCATCTCGTTGCGGCATATATGGACGTGCTGTTCATACTCTATACCAAGGCCACGAATAAATAAATGACGATGCTGGCTCTGGAAGCCCCAGCACGCCAGCAACCGAAAAAAACTTCTAAGCAATAACGAAAATTGATATGAAATATCGTCGAATCACTGTTAGGGAAGTTGTTGAAGATGACAGCTTATTGGTTGGCTCATGATGTGCACTTTTGCCTGCTCCATAATTCGAAAACCCCTTTCAAACGACTGCGCTTAGCTACGATTGAGTAAATAAGAACCGCTTTGCTGGAAGAGCTCAAGGCAATACCAAATAGCAAGTATCAGAATTTCCTTGATAATTGGAAAAATGTGCTGACAGTAATATATTTTCTCTGAGAGGAACACAATAGATATTGATGAATTTTCAGTATATATTTTTTGAGATATAATTTAACAAACCTCAAATTGAATCCTGCGTTTCGCGCCAAATTAAAAAAGAAAACTTGGAACAGTAACGCAATATGGAATAAAATGAAATTAATAAGAATTTTGTTAACATATCTGATAAACTTCACTCTGAATGATCAGAATTGATATAAGCATTTATTGTATCTCCACCTTAAGTGCACCGCACAGTTGCAACAACATTGAAAATAGAAGTCCACCACGCAACGAGGTGTAGCGCCCAAGCAGAGTAAAAGAGACAGCACACAAGCGTTCAACTGACTGAATGGTGTGTAAAACCACCATGCACATTCTACCTCCATCTTTCTCACA
The DNA here is from genome assembly GCA_963555765.1 of Orthonevra nobilis. Classification (NCBI taxonomy): domain Eukaryota; kingdom Metazoa; phylum Arthropoda; class Insecta; order Diptera; family Syrphidae; genus Orthonevra; species Orthonevra nobilis. The sequence continues at coordinate 13,195,133 of OY743225.1, forward strand.
CGTACACTTTTTCCCTTTCAACACACAAAAAGGTGAAGTCTGCCACAACACCACGACGAACCACAGTCAATCGGTCTCCGTGTGAAAATTCGTTCAAATCGTCCCAAAAAACGCATTTTATTACGAGAAAATGCTCTAAAAAACCCAGCAAGTGTTTCCAATCGGATCGAGTGCACCACCCACCATCGGAATACCCAATCGACCGCGATAATGCAATATTTTTGTGCCCTGCTTGCTACACAATAGCTCGTTCGTTCGTTCGTTCGTTCGACCTCTGCACGCACCAGCCGCAGCCACAACCATCGTCGTCCACCACATCCATCCTCATCTCTTCATCACATAACAGCAGCAGCAGCTGCTCTGTTCGACTTGGACGACGACAGCGACAACAAAATCAAAAAAGTGAAACCTCCAAAAATAAAAAATAAAAAAAGTGCTTCACCTAAAAAAGAGGAAAATTCTCGTGGAAATGTTTCAATAAGAAAAAAGAAAAAACAGAGCAGTGTTGTAAATACTCTGTCTTATTTGTTTGTGCATAGTTAAAAAAAAAAAGTCTCGGTGTGAAAAGAAGTTTTTCTTTTTTGTGGAAAAAAAAGGAATAAGTCAAAACCTAGAAGAAGAGTATATTTTCAGGTGTATAGTATCTGTGTGTCTCTGTGTGAATATCTATGTGGCCGAGTGTGTGTGGTGATGAGATGTAATTCGTTTTGTTGCTCGTCCATCGGATTCGGAGTTGCCCTGAATTTTCCGCGAATGAAAATCATTTGGGCGCCGAAATTATTTGTTTCACATTAAAATTGAAAACCGCCAATGAGTCGACGACAGTCCTTGGATCGACCAGGTGGGCATAAAGTGTTATTTTATTATAAATCTTTTTACTTTTCTAATATTTTATTTTGTTTTGTACCAAAAAACCAAAATGATTTTCCAAAGTAGAAAGTGTCAGACGAAAATGCGAGAGAAACACAGAAAGAAAGAAAGAAAGAAAAAAAAAACTAAATGAATCTCTGCGAAAGAGAGACCAAAAGAGGAATGTGATGAGTAAAACAAAATAGTATATAAAAAAAAAAACAGTGTTTCCCTGTTCCTCTGTGCGCTGTGCTAAAAATAAATGCGTTTCAAACACGAATGCGAGTACTATTTGTCTCCTTCGTCCCAATGTGCCCAGCCAGCAGGTTGTCAATGCATCGATCTCTGTCGAAATTTATTTTTTTTTTTTATAAATTTTGTATACTCGCTCACTCGCGCGCCCTCTATCTTGCATTGCTTTCGCGTGTGTGATTTTCAATTTTGATTTCGAAAAATTTGACAGTGACAATTGTTGGCAACACTGCTTCATCGAAAACCGAATTGGGTTTTCCTCAATGAAATTTTTGTATTTCCCAATAACTCGAGAGGAGAGAGTAGCAAGTGATGAATATAAAAAAAAAAGAAAACATGATTGTTGTTTCCTTTATTTCCCATTTAGCAATATTGTTGTTTTTTTTTTTTTTTGTAAATAGAGACAAATTTTGAAATGGTTCAAATTTAAAGAGACAAAAGAAACTGAATAGAAAGTGTCGCCATTTTCTTTTTCTTATTTTTGTTATATAGTTTTTTTTTTTTATATGTAAAATTTTCTGTCTGATTTTTCTCCTTTTTTCGCTCTCTGCGAGGGAAACAACAGTCTCGTATGTGTGTATACTTTGTTTTTACCTGTTTTTTAAGCGGCGTTGCCTTTTTGCCTATTCTCTATAATATTTTTTTTCCTTCGTATCCATCTTTTGTTCACTTTTGGATTAATACATTTTTTTTTTGTACGGATAAAGAATCGAATAACCGGGATAAAGGCAAGTACTAAAAATAATAAAAGAAAATAAATTCAAATGTCGACAGTGGAGGGAAAATTTTCCACACGGTCGAAATATGTAAACAAATCGTTTATTGTCAACTCAAGAGGAAATGTAGGTACATTAATAAGTTTGTTGTTATACTTGTTTTAAGTCGAAGAAAATTTTATTGTTTTGAAAATGTTTACATACATATGTCAATGTGTATCAAAATATCAAGCGAAGGTCTTTGAAGTGAAGTGTTAACGTGGGATTAGGGTCGTAGCAAGTGTGCTCGGGGTCATGGGCGAGAATTTGAGGGAACAAAATTGTTATTCCTTATCTTTTGATTGTTACGTAATTGCTTTTGAATATTTAAATTTTTATCATACTTTGACAGGGTGGGTCATTTGTTCAATTCAATATTTTTCAACGATCATTGCGTCGTTGAACAGACTAGTTTTTGAATTTTGATACATTTTCTATAGTTCGGCTGATATTTCACGAACAGTTTGTTTTTGAGTGCCTGAATAGTCTTTGGATTGTTTGCTTTAAGTTGATTTTCATGGCACTACACAGAAACAGTCCAGTTGGGTCAAATCGCAGATCCTTGGCGGTCAAGCACCATCAACAAAACGGTTAATTGAACGATTGAACTTAACGACTTACCATAATGGACTTGAATGAACCTAAGTTGGTTTTGATACATGTCCCATTATACGCAAAAAGAGTGTAAACTTTTAAACCATTTAGTTCGGTTTCGTCAAGTTTTCGTCATCTTCTGCTGGCTGATGTCTAGTCTGAATAGAATGCTTGACAGACCGAGAAAAGACAGAAAAATGAATTGTGAATTGTCACATTTAACTTAATATTTACTGGACTTTAACTTTATACTTATGAACACCGTAAGCGTTTGACAGAACATGAGTCCTTGACTAGCTAGTCAACCGGCTCTGATTGGTCGAGAGCCCGTGAATTTGACGGCAAAGCAAGTCGACATATGGTGAGGAAGTGGACTGGATTTGCAGTTAAAAATAGGTGACTGCTTTTTGCAGTTGATTGATGAAACGTCAAAAGTCAGCTGTTAATTTTGAAATCGTTTACTAATCGGTTGAAGTTTATGAAATATGAAAGTGGTTATGTATTATTTTAAAATGAATAAATAACTTAAAATAAGGATTTAAAAATCTAAGTCGCAACGGGATCACAAGAGAGTACTTTGGTACTAACTAAAAATCAAGCCCGACTCATCCTGAAGTGGACACGAAATTCTACCAGTTAGTACGCAGGAATTTCTTCCTCAAAGTAACTGCGATTTCTAGTTGGCCGTTCAATTAATCCAAACATTAAAGAATTTCGCAAAATAAACGATGGGCTCTGTAACGAAACTTGACTCACTGTCTTGGCACATGTGCACCCAATTCAACTCACATAAAAATCTTCTTCTTCGCTCATTTTAATCGTTTTATTCAAAACACACAATTAGAACTTATAAATTACTTGTACAAATTAAAAATAATACACAATTCACGAAACAAACTTATTCCAACTTTCAATTTGTGAAAGTAAATCTCCAAAAATAATTTGTTTGATATATGAAACTGTCAACTGCATTTGCAGTCAGTTTTCTCGTTCAATATTCTAGGTTTTGACTGAAATTTTAGTCCCTAGAATTCTGAACGCGGCCAATGTTAGAGCGAAAATACCACGCACTGAGTTTCTGTCAATTTTTTTTAGGCTGTCAGTGTCAAAATGGCATATGAATCAAGAAGAAAGCAACAGCAAAGAATACACAGCGCTTTAAACAAAAAAGTTAACATAATTACCTCTGCAAATCGAACTCTTTGAAAAGTTCTTTAAACAGGATCACGAGCTTTTCGGTTTTATTTTTTCAATGCGTTTTTTTGTTTCAAGACATTTACTTTATGTGAGTGTGACCTTTCGGATCGGATCAGTATGGTTAGTACTGACATTAAAATATACAATTTCCATCGCTCCTGACTGAATTTTCTTCAAAAATCTCTGTTTCATTCAAAACCATTGAATGGTTTTGGGTTGTCACTTTTTGATATTTGTAGAAGAGCTATAAAACTTCGAAATCGATCTGCATAGAGCAGGAGGTCTGATCAGAAGGTAACAAAAAAAGCTTCTTTTTGAGCACACTTCAAAGCAAGTGTCTAAATATTACGGAGAATCATCTGAACACACACATGCACTAAACTTATTGGCTTTTATTCCAAAAGAGCAGGCATAAAAGTATCCTTGTGTGACCTTTTACAATTTATGGTAGCTTCCTTTACTTAATATAGGTCTTTGAGTGCATTCCATAGTTTAACAGAAATTCGAACTCCGATCGAGATGTTGAATTAAACATCAATTACAATAAATTCTTCAAAGCTCATAATATACTTATACTTATGTACCCACATATTAACTCATTTTTCTATAATTTCAATGTTCATTCGTGTGGTTTTTCAGTTTATAAAGTCAGTTTTCATTATAAAGTCGTCAAAAAATTACAAAATCGAAAACGTACTTAATTGTGTCCAGTATCTGATAAATTGTTTTCTATAACCGGATCAAATCCCAGCGCAACTGTCGCTGTTAACTAACAATGCAAAATTGTCTCACATCGCTTTAATCAATATAATCGATTCCATGCCGTTTCGTCTCATGCGTACTTGTCATTATTCGTTCAAACGGCAAAGGGAATCCCTAAAGTGTGCCGTCAATAATATGTTTAGCAATAAATCAAAAGCTATCGCCCGCTCAATTGGCGTTAGTTATCATAACTTTAGCCATCCTCAAGTCAGCGGTGTATTCGCCACCAGTATCTGAAAATATATTCCAATTAAATAACAATAACTCAGCCGTTGCCGCCACCGCCTAATAATAGAGCTCTCGAGAAAATCTAGACTTTACGGGAATGGCACGTACATAACAATACAAATACGAGAATACGCACACCTTGGCTGTGATGGCGCGCCTCCCAGTGTCTAGAAAACTACCTGTGTATATCTACAGCCGACTGACACATGAGACGTCAGGCATTATTATAATCTCTCCACCTGAGACGGAGCACTGGCGTTGGCGTTGACGTTGATTGTAAAACGATAATCGTCGAGCGCGCAAACATAACACGAAATAAGTATCCACTTGATATCAAAACGCCATATTTAAATTTTTCATAATTAATACCCACATTGATAGCCCTGACCTACAGACAATAAATCTTACGGTTTATAGTGACATTCATTTTATTTCATTCTGTCATGCAGGCAACAGTCGGCGAATATTGATGAAGTCAGCCGATTTGTCGGATCATTCACTAAAAAGCTCACGGCACGTCAAATAATGGAAATTCCTGTCAAAGTTGAAATGGTTGTCGTCTGACTTTATGCCATCGAACGCACCTAGGCAGACGGGCAGGCTATTGTTGCTCCACTCACACTTTTCGCCCATGTAAAGGGTGCAACAAAGACACAAAACCTCTGAAAATGAAAACACTGCTCGATTGAACTTTGGACAAGTGTTCTTTTTTTTCTTATTTTTGTGTCCCCCTTATCTCTTGTGATTTCTTATCACGTGATTTTTAACCTTTCAGATTTTATTCGCATTTGTCATATTTTATTCCTTCTGTCATTGCCCAGACGTGTGCGATTAACAATTTAACTCGCCATTAATTTTTTTAATGTATCCAAGCACGTTTTTTTTTTTTATTCAATTAGCTTTGTCTTCAGGCTTTTTAAAACAAAAAAAAAATTAGGGAGAACAAAATCTACGTGTTTGGGGTTTTCCTGTCGTGTGACGGATGTCATTCGCTATCTCTTTCGCACCGTTATTCACGGTGACTCTCATTTCATGTACACAGAATTTTTCTGCTTTGTTTTGTTTCGTCGACGACAGCGGCATCAGAAAAATTGATTAATTTTTTATGGGAACTCTCTTCTCGCGTTTGCGATAGGAAAATGTAAATTTTTTTTATTTTTTTTTGGTTCTTGTTACACTTGGTCGTAATTCGCATGTCACAATACACACAGAGGGAACAAAACTACACCGCCCCTCCGCTGCCCTGATGGTCGCGTCTGTATACAAGTAGAGAGTGATGAAGATGAACTTCAATTATGATTACCCTTTGCGCCGATGTCAGTGTTGCCATGAAATCACAAAATAAAAACAAAAAAAAATCCAAAATTTGTCTGAATATATTAGCATGAAGCGAAACTAAAAAAATGATTAATTGGATAAAGTTTCAAAAAGAATAATTGAAGATAAAAGTTTTAAGCACCTTTATCATAAGAATAGTTTTGGTAAGTCTATTTAAAGCCGGCGATCCTTCAGAAATAATTCAACTCCTATCAACAGTTAAACGATTGCAATTTGCACTGAGAGCGTAAAGTTCATTGTTTTGTTAAAAAAAAAAACAAAGCGTAAAAAAGTCAGGTCAAGTTCACACGGAACTCGTTCATGTGTTATGATGGTCCCAAGGTATATCATTGCATGTTAAGGAGGTCTAAAGCCGAGCTATAATACAGCATATAATCCCTCGGGCTAAATAACGAGCCCAGATTAAAAGACCGTAGATGGATGTATGTATGTACATTCATATCAAATTGAAGAATTGCAGTCGGAATATCTCTGGTATCGGAGTAACTCACAGATGTTTGCATAGAATTACTAACAGACTAAACCAAGTTGCAGACAACTATCTTTTTAAATATTGTTTTCCCTACAAAAAAAAAAATAACGAAACCAAAATAGGACAACTTGGAACGCGTGGATGTATGAAGTTGATATTAATTTCAAAGACTTATGTCTGCGTTCCCTTCTTCTAGCTTCTAAATGACCCATTCAAAAGATGTGTCTTTTTTGTCGCATATTTTGATACTCGTAAGGGGAATCTAAACCTCTGGGGAACTTCCCGTTGACCTAGAATCATGAAATTTGGCTAGAAGAAATGTCTTATACCACAAGGAAAGGCAAAAATCCGAAAACCGCAAATTCGCACTCATATAAAAACAAAACTCAACAAGAAGGCTAGATGAAATTTAAAATTAGAAAAATGTAAAGTTTATTTTGATACTGCGCGAACCTTCGCTGCGCCTGTTGTCCGATTCGCACTTTGTCTGTTTTTTTTTTTTTTTTTGTTTTTTAATGTTGGAGCAGGTAGGACAAGTGACCTTAGAATTTCTAAAATGAAAGAAATTTTTGGAAAAAACCTGCATTTTCAAAAGTCCGATTCTTTTAAGGCGAAACATTATTCCTGATCTCCAATTACATCGGGAGTAAGTTTTATATAAAAACAAAAAAAAATTAGTCAATGATTGACCATCTCGTTTAATTCTCATATTTTCTATTAATCTAAGGCAGCACTCAATATCTCATTATTTATATATTGAAGAAAATATATACTCTTTTACTACTGAATATGGGCTTAGAAATTAATCTACACTGTTGTTGGATAAAAGATGATACAGAACGCTAGGCATATGTTCACCGAAAACTCAATTGATTGACAAACTTGCAATGTGATTAGCAACAATTTACGGTCGTGGAAAACATTGCTTTGCTTTAAAGGAAATGCGATATCTGCCTTAAAAAAGTGCTTAGTGGGAATTAGTGATTTGATACTCATTTGAATTGATGTTGATCAACATATCATATATTTTCTAATACAATTTTGCAAGTTACATGAACGCATCTGTTGGACGCCCTTAAATAGTCAATAGAAATACCCTACACATTGCCATTTTAAAGTTATTCGTATTTTTTCAGAAATCTAAAAGTTTAACACCGTCTATAATAACTCATATTCGATGTGTGGCTATCAATTTTTAAGTTTGAGAATTTATTTTATAAACGCAAAAATTGTAATACCATTCGATGGAACAAGGTTTGCCATTTTCCTCCAAATGACCTGGACTGGTATATCTAGACTGTTGATGAAATTTCGTAATACATGTGCTTTCTCATGACATCCATTACCGCACAGATTTGGCTTTGAGAACTTCATATATGTAACTTGCCAGCATTAGCATCAAACTTATCTTCAACAGACGTCTGTGGAATAATGTATCTCCAGCCGTCTTTCTTATGCCCCAAGGAAATTAAGGCATTGGGCTCGCAAATATTTCAGCTCTAACTTTGAAAAATGTTTTCAACAACGCAAACAAAATAAATAAAAATCAAATATCGACTTAAGCTAAACACATGTAACACAAACACTATGCAAATAAGAACGATATCTCGAAAGCGTTTCCTTATTAAATTATGTATAACATTTTTTCTTTGTTTTGGAAAATGTAAATAATTCATGCCACATGGCAACATTGATCTCGGAAGAGGGTGATTCAATTGAAATGGTGACACTAGCTGGCAGCGGCGGCAGGACAGTCAGCATTTCTCTACACGGGTATTTGCACACACTTGCACGCTGCGTGTTGCCTTTAATTCTAATTTGTGTGTTGATGACTGAACATGTGTGTCAGCATACAACTGTCATATCATTCGCGTCGCGCGGCGGCTTTGTGTCAACGACGTCGCATTCAGAAAGGTACAACATCTCAATCGATTTGTGAGCGAATACCCAGTTAATCGCTGTCGCTGTCGCCGTCGTCGGTTTAAATCGTGCTTCGTGTTTGTGTTATCGTTTCTCATTATCTACCCCGCTCTCATGGAAATGGATACTTAATTTTGCCCTCATGGGGCTGCTCATCGGTCTAACTACTCATAAAGTCTCTCATATGTGTGTTTGGTGGCTTTTGTTGTCCTGCGTATCCTGTTTTGTGGGACGCATTCGAATAAAGAAAAAAAAATGTTACGATTCGGTGACAATTTAAGGATATCCTCAACCCGCGACTTGAGCAGTTTTCCGAGAAAGCCCTTTCAAAGCGATTGACAGTGTAAAGTTTTTCCAGGACGAAAGTTTTCTTTCCCCTCGAAGGACACAAGTTTTCAAAAAAAAGAAAAGTGAACTTATTTTTTAATGTTTTTCGAATGCATAAAGTTTTCGTGCAGAATGTAGACGGAGTATAATTATTTGTAAACTGTTGGACAAGTTCTGAAATTCCCCAAAAACTATAGGGTGAACTGTTGGATTTCTTAAAGACGACTCAAGCTAAAGGATGTTTACGAGGTATTACACACGGCCTTGTGACCTTTCTTTTTAAGGATACCGTCCCATTTTGTTGTTTCATTTAGGAGGAATATAAATTCGGTAGAATTGTTCAAATATCAAGCAGGTAGGTAAATAATACGAGTGGGTTTCTTTCATGGTGTCGTGTGGGTGTGGTGCGACTCTATAATGAGAATGCCCATGTCCTACACAAACATCAAAGAATTTATAAAATTAAAATTGAATTTTTTTACGTTGGCTTATATAGGATTCATAACGTCTTTTTATTAGTTTTATAGACCGATTTGGTATCCTCTTTTCATCCATGTCTTTCTCATTTTTTGAGTTTTCTGCCATTCAGGTTTGAAAAGAGAAAGAAATGTTTTTCGTAAGCTGGGACAAGTGAATTTTGTTGTTATTTTCATGTAAAAGTTTTCAACAGCCTCAAGTTGGATATCTTTTTATATTTATTTTGTAATTTTTGAAACCTTCTGTTATTTAATGTAGACGTTGAGTGTCAAAAGGTTGAATGAAAGGATTTTATTGTGACTGTGGGTCTAGGTGAACGTGCCGATAAAATGGTAAAAACTGTCTGGTAAAAAGGGATAGCGTAGGAAAAGTTTTAGAAGAATGCGTCTGATATATTAATTCTGACTGAGCCGAAATTATGTGGGTCGACATTCGGTCAAGCAAGATAATAAAAGGTCAATTTGTAAAATGATTGCTACAAATATGTCAAATATTCAAAGGATGGCGTTTATCAAATCAGGCTTTATTTTCTTGACATTCTTCGGGTAAACGATTTTGTTTTTTGCTTTAAACTGTTTTAAGTAAGAGTGAAATTGGTTTGATTTCTGATTTTTAAAAACATTTCAATGAGAAAACTTTAGGTTTATTGCAATTTTTGAGTGGTCCTTAAAGCTCTCTAAAGACTTTAATACTCATTCAATAATTTGCAGAATGTCTCATGCTATATTCTGGAATCAAATCTTGAACGCATGACATTTTCGATTCCATCACTAAAGTGTACATCTGTTGACGAACATCATGTACACAAGTCAAATCATAACTCTTAAAAAGAAAAAAGGTTTAAAAAAATGTAAGTGAGTCCTTGCTTATCGAAAAACACAAATAAGCTTACAAAGGTTTAAGAAGTTGTAAGAAATTAGAAACGTTTATAACATTTTAAATGCCTACCTTCAAACCCCGATGTCAAGTCTAAACTAAACTCCTAATCAGATTTGTTGTGGATAGGCTGGAATAAAACGTGCAAATTTAGCATCAATTGCATTTACATTTTTGAATCATTAACAAACTTTTTATGGAGCAAGAGGTATCTTGCGGCTTAAACGAATGGTCATTAAACTTCGATTAAAACTTGTAAGCGCATTATCCCAATTCTTCCAAAATTCACTTCAGACGTATACGAATGATTTTCAGTTACTGATAACTTTGGCGCGTTGAAGTTCTCAGGTTAAGGTGATCACTTTTGGTCCTGAGTTTGAAAATCGGCGAACCAATCTTACAAACTTTCTTCACAAACTTCCGTGCATCAGTTGCAGTTGCTTCATTATTAATGTACGACATTTTTGTCTCAAAGTTATTTTTTATTATACACCATTCATTTCACAATCACGCAGCCTTCTTATGACTTATGCAAAAATATAATTCTGAGTTTCAGTAAATTTTTTACCAAAAATGATCTGTCAAAGTCAACATGATATTTATGAAAAGTAAAGCACCCTATATCTACGTGGAAGTTTACATATTTATATATATATTCAAACTTTCGGCACACAATTTCTGATATTGGAATAAGAATGGATCTTTAAAAATTCTAGAAATCACATGATCAGATCAGATATCATCGAAAACTAGGAAATTTTAAACGATGTGAGGTATAAAACAATTTTCAATAAACTAGTTCACTGTTGCAAGTATGCAAATTGCATGTTGTATGGTATTCTGAATTTCTCGTTCTATGTCAAACATCAAAGTTTGTGGTTTTATTGTCCAGCTTAAGAAAGGTGGAATAAATTCCATCAGAAAACAAGTTTTGCTAGATTTTTTACACTAATAAGCACCACAAGACGTTTAACACTTCGTTGGAGAAGTCTATTGATGACAGTGGACAAGGATCATCGAAAAAGGAGATTCATCAGTTAAAGTTGTATTATTCCAGTTGCAATTTTTAACACATTAAGAAAGAGTACTGTACTATTATTAAAAATTTTTCCTTTCTTAGATGAATCTTTCTTCGTTCATGTTTCCTGAAAAACTTTGATCGGGTTTTTTTTTCCAAAAAATTAATAAATGTTTATTTATTTAACAGTGTTGCCCAACAGTCCATTGATTTGCATCATCGGTGCGAAAGTGAAAAACCACTTTAAAAATCAATGCAAAACGTTGTGTGTAGATTTCCAATGTATAACTCAATACATTAACCTATATAATTTTCACTTTATTTGTTTACCAAACAATAATTTATCACATTGATAGGCTCACTTTTTTTCCAACAATCTAACACCATTCCGATTCGCTTTTGCCTTCTAATCCTCTTCCCCAACATAAAAAGCTACTTGATTCCCCAAAACCCACTCAGTACTCGGTAACTGAATCAACCTTATGAGTACATTACACCGCACATGTGTGTGCTTCCAAATGAAAAATAATAAATAAAAATATCCCGGGGAAGCCTCTTCATCGTCGACGGGTTTATATATATATTCATTGAAGCGGCTAATTGTAAACATTAGCCGAATCAATTTAAATTATTTATTATTGAATCATAGAGCGGCGGTGGCGGCGGTGGTTGGTGGTGGCATTGGTTCCGTTCAACTACCCACGTTATTGCTAAATGTGAACTGAATACGATGTGCTCTGGTGTTTAGATGTTTGGAATGTTTTGTAAGCTTCTGTGGGCTGTGTCTGGCTGGCGTGCTCTCACTCTTTATCGTATGCTAAATATGGTCAAACAGCTTCTACTTGGACTGACGAGTTTTCTGATTACGCGCGCCAGCCAGAGAACAAAGGGGGAATCTCCGTGGCGACAGCGCCAGACTTGGTGTAGCCACTGTGAGGCACTACAGCCGGCTTTCGCAGTGTTGTCATTTTCACCGAAGGGGGAATCGCATGTGAAGCCCGATATGAATACTCGTACTTACCGCCTGCGTTGGGCGCTTTGGTTAGTTGCTTGGTTTTGACGAATTCCGCAACCGCATGGGACAAGTTGGTTGCCTCTTTTAAGTGACAACAATAAAAAATTTAAATGAAAATAAATTAATAAAACATTGAAGTGTATGGCACACAGTAGTCGTGAGCAATATGTGCAGTATGGCGCTGATTATGCTATTCCAGATGGCGATGACGTCTTTGATTCGCGCGCCCCTTTTTTTCTTAGTTTTTATTATTATTTCTTTTTTTGTTTTCTGTGCATTTTCAAATTATCGCAATTGCATGCAAAATTTCACAACTTGGCACAAAGAAGCGATATACATATTTGCAAAGGTCTTTCCGCTTTTGTTTGTTTGGGTTCGTTCGTTGGTTTTTTTTTTTGTTTGAATAGACGTAAATTTTGTATACATGCTCGTACGTAATATGCATATATATGTATATTTATTTTTTGCAAATTATTGGGTGAGCAATTCAAAGGCCATTGGTTTGAGGCGGGAAATCAAAGCCACCCCATTCAGTTGAATGGAAACTCTCTGTTTTACATAAAAGCGTGAACGACCTCGCAACACCGGTTTTTATTTTTTTTTTTATTATATTGCTGGGCATTTTTGTTTTTTGTTGAACGAATGTATAAGGGAGTTTTCAAAACATAGAATGGTGGAATTGTTTTAAGATTTGATGGTGAAATCATAAAGGCCTAAACTAGATCAATTCTGTTTTTTTTTTTTTTTTTTGTTAATTCTGTGACTTGGCATCACTTAATTTCACTAAAAACAACTGATTACATATTGTTAAACACGACCATGGAAGACCTTCTATGGTCATTCGGAGCCGGCAGTAAGCATAAATATTCAATCAAGGCCTTCGACCAAAAAAGATTTTTCGCGCCAAGAATTTGTGAACCTGTAATTTTTCAAAAGTTTAATATTGCATGTCATCTGGCTTTTCACGCTCAATTTAGAAGACAGCCATAAACTTTACTATGGTTGGCTCAATTTATTTCGGCAAGCTGAAGAACATATAAAAACTAATGCAAAAATTGTAAACCTTGAGGAACAGACTCTTGCCTTTCAAAAATAACATTTTGATTGAATAATTAAATAACAAGGACATATAACATTATGCTTTAGTTGTCAAAGAATTATATTTTTTAAGAAGATAATTGTTTTGAATTCAACCAAAATAATTTTAAGTCTTCTTGTTAATTTTATCGTAAAAGTATTTTTTGAAGTCAGAAATTGATACATTCCATTTTAACCCATAAATGAATTACGGCATTCTTTTAAACCACATCAATGATGTACTTGATATAAGCTCTAGTCTGCAGTGAAATCACATCAAATCAGTTGAAGTCAGTGAATTCAAAGGAAACAATTTAAAGTCATTTGGACATTTTTTATTTTAAATTCGGCTGATGATTTGTTGAACGTAATGAGCAGAGATATGTTTTTTTGTATGCAAGTTAATCTTATCTTCGCTTTTTCTGGTCAAACTTTTTGTGGAGTAGAGTAGGAAGGCTGGATCGCACTTGTCCCGATCACGAACTCGCCCATTAAAGACGGAATGGCATGCTGATGCACATGATGTTAATTCACTTATGAATTTGGCGTAGTACATAAATAAATTCACAGCTGTCTTCGACTTATATGTGATGTGAGTTCAATTGATTTCCGAAAATGATTTCAATTCTATGAATGCTAAAAATTGAATTCATTTGTTATTGATTTCAAAAGAATGGTGAATTAACTATTTAGATTTGCAGTCTATTTTTGAATTCAATTGCATCAATAAAAATTCTTTGATTTGAGTTCCGTGCATTCCAAAATAATGCTTGACTTCAATCAAAGCTGCCATTGCCAGAAAAAAACCTGCGTCCCGTATCTTTTGGCCCACATTAAGACATAAGCCCATCGTTTAACTCGTCGCCCTTAGTTAAAAAAAAATAGCTTTCTAAAGACCAAATATTTCTGAAATGATGATGATTTCTTCTCTTATATAGAACGTTGTTGTTTTGGACAAATTTCTATTTCTGTGTTGACACCGTGTGGTTGTTTTGCTGTCAAGAGTTTTTTAAATGATTTGGAATTGGTGGATTGAGTGGAAACAAATTGTACTCAGTGTGACACTCGATATTTAAGTGGTTCTTTTTTTTATTTATATTGACTTTTCGACATAATTAGTTGCTGTCCGAAGAAGTAAAGATTGAGTGACCGAATTGGAAACTCCGATCAGCAAAGTCATATGTGATTATTTGCGAGCAGACGAACTCCCGAAAAAATATGAAGAATTACGATAGTACTTAAAGACACGAAATCTGAGACCAAAATAAACTCTATTAAGTCAAATACACGTACGATTTGATTGGTGTCATACAAAACAATATAAACACACAGTAACGCTGAATTAATTGCGAACTTACACGAAAACGCCTGGTGAAATAAATTATTTAAGCACCTAATTGAAAACGCAAATTGACTTTTGTAAAATGGAAATATGACAATGTAAACTAGTAATTCCTCTTTATAACTTATTTAAATGATATGCTGGTTTAGATTGAAATTAAATGAAAGGGTATTAGATAATTACAACAACACAATTTGTTGTGCCCTCTTCAATGAAGACGAAAGAGATTATTCTTTCAACTTAAGTTGAAACTGAGGACTGGGATTTCTGTCAAAAAATCATTGGCCACACAGGTTTCCTTCCTTTCGTAACCCAGGAGGACAAGTTCTGAAGTTGTTCGGCAAACCTATTGACAAGATTTTGACCGTCTCCGTTGTAAGTTAACGTTCCAGACTTTTTCTATTTTGATTTTAAAAGTTAATTTTTTCAGGCACGGTAGTCGACCATTCCATTGTCGATTTGTAGCCCTTGCACTGTCCATTTTTTGAATTTGAATTGAGCTTACGTCAGTGATTACTGGTGTTTCGTTTTTGACAAATCTACTCATGACTTCCATGAATTATTGAACTTTTTACTTCTATTAGGGCTACGTGATGTGCATGCTTTGCATTTAAAGGGAAATATTTTTACTTAATTTTTGTGAATCGCTTAAGTTTGATGAAATGGCGTCGAATAAGGGATCCAAAATGCTTCTTTTTTAGTACTGCTCATGAAATTGTTCTTATTCTGCATCACACTTATGCCCGTCTGTTTAAACATTATTAAGCTACAGAATTCGGTTATATTCCGTAAATTGTTCGCATAATCAAGGTCTGTACGAAAAACATTCTGTCTTAGGTAAAAAGAACTATTGTTCAAGCTTGCTTTGAAGTTAAATTAGTTCATTAGTCAGGTTACATTGTGGCCGACAGATTAATATTTTTCTTTTTGAAAAGTAGCAAGGCATAAAATTTCAGTTCTTTGTGCTTGATAGTATTTGTGTTGTACTCACTCGCTGGACCTTTTTTTTCTTTGAAAGCTATTGTGACATATAACAATGGAAGTATTATATTTAAAAAATATATTTATAAATCCCATAATTCTCATTAAAAATCGACAGGACTTAGCTATTAAACGAAAAAAGGAGCGGCCGAATTTCCTTATAAATTTATCTCATACAAGTTCACAAATGGTTGAATCCTCCAACTGACGAATTTACTTATACTTGCTTTAATACGAAAACAAAGAGAACAATACTTATTTTTTTCAATTTAAGTAAATTAATTGAAGAAAGTTTACAAGAAAACGAACAGGCCACGTGTTTGTTTGTTTTGTTACTAATGCTGCCGGAAATGGAAGTAGCCATCACGTGTTCCCAACCTGCTGCGATTTGGAAGAAAAAAAAGGACCATAATAGGAAGGGTGTTTTGAATATTTTAATGAGCTGATACATATTAAGTTGAATAATATTTCAAGTGGGTGTTATGTTGTCTGCCGAATTTTTTCAAAATCCCCATTCGACTCTAACCAAATAGTTAGTAACTCGTAATTCTGATTTTTTTTTATTTGTGAATTGATCCTATACGGAAAGCTTACATTACAAATTTGAAAAACGCTAAACCTCTACTTGGTTAAATAATCCAGAGATTGGAAAATAAGTGGAAACGACTTTTCTGTCGTAGATTATAATCTACTTTATCAATACTAAATCTATTTCCAAAAGATAAATACGGGGCGCAAAGTAGCCACAACAAACGGCGATAATTGGCTTAATAACTAAAAATTGAAATAAAGGGTGACCAGATAAGAACAATAGGAAATTTTTTTTTATAAAATCAACAGATATAAATCTCATCTGGACATCATATGTGGAAAATATAGCTGGCTCGCCTCGTCTTCGCAGGTAGTGCTTCAAGTGGTCGGTTAAATTTTTGATGATTCGGTTCATGTACCGCGTTATTCCGGGAATAGAGTCTCGAATGTTGATCTCGGGCTCGTCTAAAATGGTTGGATTAGGTAGCGTTACCTAAAACGACAATTTCGCCTGCTGACAAAGCCGCCTAACCAAAAGGAGACCTCTCTGAAAACATGATTTGTTGGCCAAAATCCGCATCTCCGGTTACTATTTCAAGTGCCCAATTATCGGACTTTGGCGTTAGGTTTCGTCGTCCGTGTTCAATTCTTGCAAAAGCACAATCTTATATGGATGTTAACCCAATTCCAAACGTAAAATAAGCCGGGTTGTCTCTCTGGCTTTACCCAATTCAGCTCTTGATCTTCTTTGATGCTGGCTTCTTCATTTCGCATCAATTTCTTTCCGTTTGTTGGCTTTATGTTCAAAACAGTGTACTCACGCTCAAACTTTTCCACGGTGCGACGAATTTTCTGCACACTGCAACCATG
This sequence comes from Orthonevra nobilis, assembly GCA_963555765.1. Classification (NCBI taxonomy): domain Eukaryota; kingdom Metazoa; phylum Arthropoda; class Insecta; order Diptera; family Syrphidae; genus Orthonevra; species Orthonevra nobilis. The sequence goes on from OY743225.1 coordinate 13,212,014, forward strand.
ACCATGATTGGCAACTTTGACAGCTGCTAAAACGTACCAAATTAAAAGTATCATTGATATCTGGTCACCCTTTAGATCAATTCGGCGAATTTTTGCGATTTTATAATGGAGTTCCGAAGACAATGTGCTCATGGATGTTTACCCAGGAGCTAAGTTTGTCTATTGTCTATTTACATATTTTAGTTAGAATATCACAATATTTTAACGTTAATTTGACTACTGCCTGTTACATTCCGATCGGGAAACACTTGTGGCTTCAAACTCACTTTTATTCTGCACACATGAACAAAAGAAAGAAGTTTAAAACCCTGAAGGTTGCAAGTGTATCCCTTGGCAAGAGCACGCTACACCTGCCAAGGGCAATGGCAGCACCTTCTGTCAAGAAACCAAACCACCAACCCATACACAAAGACGCCGCCCAGGCCGCACCGCATCACAACCATCCGTTTGCTGATTAGGTTCGTGAACTTTTATATTGGGTCTTCCGTGGAAGCAAATTAAATTGTGTTATTAATGAAAACGAATAAGAAATCGCAGCAGTTGCAAAACACACGAAATCAAGATAAATTTATTATTATGGGGTCTTTTAACCGAAAGCACGCTAAAGGAAGTACGATTGTGTTTTCACTTCGGTCTCCGGTATGCTGAGGGATTTGCGCGATTTGCGTGTTTTGCCGGGACACTTCTTTCTACCCCTCTAGAGTCCAGTCGGCAACTCGGTCGGTCGGTGTTCGCAGATTCAATCCCTTTTGGCTTTGGTTCAAATTTTTTTGTTACAACCACAAACCCACTGTACGATACGAGTACGTTCAATATCAAAGCACATAAATTATTTATTTTTATTATAATCATTATCTCAGTTGGTCATTGGGTTAATGGCGTTTCATGTTGGAGCGTTTTGTTTGACTTCCTCTGGTCTCCGTTCCAGTGTGCACGCTTCTCGTATTCCAACTGCAAATGGGTCAAGTTGATTTAAATTGAAATAGTTTCCACATTCGAAAGTATGTAGAATACTTATGGTATTGTGGCGAAGGAATGTCAGTCATGAGCGCGGCAGGATTCAAAGAATCTCAAAGCAAGGACTTAATACTGACGATTACGACCCTCGAAACGTGTTTCAGTCAACACAAGCCAGGAATAGTTGAATATCAGATTATTTGCATAAAGATAAATAATAAGAGGGGAATATTTAGGGATAGGATAGGATGTGTTGGGTGCAGTTAATGTGTGTGCGTGCCCTTTGGTAGTAACCAGTTTTTCCGGCAATAGATGAGCCCGGCAGGACATCATCAACATTGTAGGGGGGCTTACTGCCTGCTTACATCGTTATTATTCTTTTCCTTTTCAGCTTTGTGTTTTGTGTTTTTTTTTTCCTCTTTACCGATCACAGCTGGTTGCTGTGTGATGGTTTTGATGTTTCTTTCTCTGTTGGAATGGGTTAAAGGGACGGAGAATAGTCAAAATGGATGGCGATAAAACTGCGTTTTAGTGGCTTTTAATTTTATTACAAGTTTTGTATTTTTCATTTGTCTGTGACATTGGCTTCTCGGCTGAAGATAGCCAGTCAGCTAGCGTAGGTTTTTCTGGATGGGAAGATTATTAGTGCTTTGAGTTTTGGTTATTAGATGATGACCCTCTCTATATCAGTGCTTGAAATAGATTCCCATTCGTTTAGGTCATTCATCCGATTGAGTCAACATTGTGGTGCCACCAGTCGCACACTGTACTCGTATGTGTTCCCACTCTACCTGGACTTTTGTTATCTTCCTTATTTGTATTTGTAAATAGATTGACCTTCCCCTAACTCAGACCGATTGTTTGTCTTGACATTGAGTCACAGATAGTTTGAATTTTCGTTCCAGTTGTCTTTTATTTACATGAAATAATATTGAGGTGTTTGGAGGAGTTTTTCAAGGATCTGTGGATTATTGCTTGTTGATTCTTTTTTACACATTGTTTCAATTCAACATGTGGAATTGGGGCGCTACTTCACGAATATATGTACATATGTATCACTTTCAGTGTTTTATTATTTAGAGTCCAGTAAAAAACTAAACACGCAAAGTTAATTGACCATAAATATTGTCCTTCAACGACGTGTTCAGGCAATTAAGTATGAATACACTTTTTAAAAGTTGTTGCTTTGCATGTGAACTAAATGCAGACTGACTTAAATTATTCATTTAGTCAATAACAAAAACAACTAACTTGCGGTTGAATTGTCGATATGAAGCTCGTTTTCGTAGCTCGCATGGTCATTGCGTTGGATTTGTAATCGTAAGGTTCCAAGTCAAATCCAGGCAAGTAAACATTTTGTCCTTCTGTGTCATTTCATTCCTTCATTTGTGCGAGACATATTCCAATGTTTGAGGTACGCCCTGACCCCCACTAAAAAAGCATTTTTGTGTTGTTTTGAGAAATCTCCTGCAGGACATTTAACAGCGGAAATGTTTGTAAAGTGAAGAAAATCCCAAAAGGGTTTGCATCTAGAGAATAATTCAGGATCCCTTGGATTTTAACTCATTCAATTTTGAAACATTTAGATGAAGCTCAACAGTCGCATCAGCATCCGCGCTGTTGGACATTGATTCCAGATATCGAATATTGTGATAATCGCAACAAATGCTGTCACCTCCGCGGCGCTAATATGCAGCACCAGGTCAGTGAACATTTGTTTTGCCTTATTCGTCCGTCTCGTTCTCATGTATTTGCTAAAGAGGTGTGACCCTTTTCGGTTCGTGACTAAACAACCACCTGTATTTGATTGGTGTAACGATCCGGGATCAATTACTGGCATAGCAGTCGATATTTTGGCAATTTTTGTCTGGTTGTTGATCTTCAGATCTTGCAATGACCTTCGACGGTTGACATAAAAGCGGAATTTCAAAATATCCCGCAACAGAAAAATCGCAGAGAGCCGAATCGGTTAAGCGGGCTTTTCAAATTTCCCTTGGAAGTGTTATGGGAATTATTTCGTTAGGCTTCAATGCGCTTGAAGAAAGAGTCGTTGCTTCGTTCTTCTGAAAACAAAAGCCTGGTGATCTAATTTTCTTCAAAAAACCAGTGACCAACAATCACAGGCGGGACAATTTACAGCCGCACTGACTTCAAGGAAATGTTAAAGTCTTTGATGCAATTGTCGGGGATTAGGGTCAACCCATTAGCGCAAGTTCTGTATTTTGACGCATCCACTTATGAGCGTGCTGAAGAAAAAAATAATCTTAAACTCTGGAAAGCATCACATGTGTTCCTTCTAGAATAAGAATCGGAATTGGAGAATTCACAGTCATAAGTCAAGGTAATGACGGTCATCGTGAAGAATTTGTCTCTCTGAACAATCGGAAAGTGAAAGGATTTTTGTTTTCAAGTGATCTGATGGGTCAAAAAACTCCTTACAACTACAATATGAATTACAAGCATTTCGATGCAGCGATAATATCACCGGTAAAAACTACTCCACAAATATTTTCAGTGATTGCGTCATAAAGATCACGCGTAACTTATAAGCACTAGCTCGTTTATCTAACCCACATTTGAATTGATAAAATCATTTATCAATTGTTTGAAAAATATCGATCGTCGGTTTATCAAATTTCGAACAGCCTTCTAGAATTCCTGAACAGTATAAGAACTTGTCCGCTGCTGTTCAATTTAATAGGTGAACATGCAGTTAAATATCAAACTTACAATCTCTAAACGAAGGAAATACATTTGACAAGAAACTGGAAATCCTTTCATTCTTGTATCGTGACAATTAACATCGTTTTGACTATGCACACAAGATTCTGAATGATAATAATCAAAAAACGTACAAACACCAAACTCGACAAAATTTTGACCCCGAATCAAAACATACTGCCAATCGTACACATATGCCATAACTTCATATCTCGTTATACCTACCTCTGAGTCCTTTTATTTATGATTAAAAAAAAAACAGGATATCCGACATAATGTCCCACTGGGTCCTGAGTGTGTCGCCCTCATGCGAGCTTATTCGTCCCAATGGGATTCTTTACACCAGCCATTTCAATAATGCACGATATCTAAACGCAAACAAATGGAATCTGATCGGGTATTGCGTGTTGCAAAGAATCCCAGTGTGTTCGAGACATCGAAGCTCCGAAGAACAGAGGTTGTAAATGTTTTTATTATCTGTGCCTGTTACCTAATGGCTCACTCGAAATTTCACTGGAATCACCCAACTCTTTGTGGGTGTGATAGCTGATATGTAGGGGTGAGTTTTCGGATCGTTAAGGTCCTGTCATGTGTGTTCGACACTGGCATTTACGACCCCTCTCTCTCTCTCTCTTATGTTACAACTGTGCAGACAAGTGTGACCTTCAAGAAGAAAAGTTAATCTTGGTAAATGGGAAACTTTTCTTTGAATATGGTGCTTCATTGGAAAAGTGACTTTAAACTTATTCTTAGATAGAGTGTGGAAGCATGACAGACATTTTTTAAAAATTTATGAAATGGTGGCAACAAGCCACAGGTGTGTGGGCATCCAAGACACGAGAGAATGGAACGCCATCATACAGGTTGAAGTATATCGGAACTGAAGAGACACCCTCTTCTGGAAAATGATTTGACCCGCAAACATATCTATATCAATTTATGTTGTTATATACCAGGGAAGTGTTCCAAGTTCTTTGTTGTCCTTGATAAGTTGTTTGGAACAAAAGTGACGAGTCCTAAAGTGCATTTAGTATTTTTGAGTAAAAAGAAACCGTCATAGGCGAGGATCAAAATTCCCTGCAACGAATACTAGATGAATGCGTGGATGTTTTGAAAGGGAATGTATATAGCACTAGTCGTAAAAAAAATCTGAATACCTGAGATGTCCATTCTCGGAACCGGTTGAAAATGTCGTTATTGCAGACAACTTCATATCTATTACTCTGAATTTTGACCATGACAGCTGTCACATCAGAAACTTCATGTCGTTGTCTAATTATTTCAGTCTAGGTTATTGCGGAAAGTTTTAATATGCTTCTTTCATTTAAAGAAAAAAGCAACCGAAGCGCATCAATTGGTTACCGAAACTTACCCGGGCTATACTATAGACGTTAGAATGTGTCAGCGGTGGTTTATGTGGTTCAAAGATGGTGATTTCGATACCGAAGACAAAGAACGCTCCGGCCAGGTGAAAAAGTTTGAAGACAATGAATTAGAAGCATTGCTCGATCAAGATCCGTCACGAACGCAAGAAGAACTTGCAAAATAACTTGACGTCGCTCAGCGAACCATTTCCGATCGTTTGAAAGCAATGGGAATGATCCGAAAGGTAGGACATTGGGTGCCGTATGAATTGAAGCCACGAGACGTCGAACGCCGATTTTGCATGTCCGAAATGCTGCTTGAACGCCACAAAAAGAAGTCTTTTTTGCATCGAATCGTCACTGGTGATGTAAAATGGGGACATGCCTCAACATCGACGGCCGTTCAGAATATTCATGGCCTGAAGGTTATGCTGTGCATTTGTAGGGACCAGAAGGATGTTGTGTATTATGAGCTGCTTAAACCGAATGAAACAATCACAGGCGAGGTCTACCGACGACAATTGATGCGTTTGAGCCGAGCACTGAAGGAAAAACGGCCAGAAACGATCGCAAGACACGATAAAGTTATTTTGCAACATGGCAATGCTCGGCCACATGTTGCAAAGTCGTCAAAACTTACCTTGAAACGCTCAAATGGGATGTCCTTCCCCAGCCGCCGCTTAGTCCAGACCTTGCACCATCCGATTACTATCTCTTCCGATCGATGCAACATGGCCTGGTTGACCAGCACTTCCGTTATTTCGATGATGTCAAAAGAATGGATCGATTCGTGGATTGCGGCCAAACCAGTCGAATTTTTCAGAACGGGTATCCATGAATTGCCAGAAAAATGATAAAAATGTGTGGCTAGCGATGGGCAATACTTTGAAAATAAAACGACATTTTCAACCGGTAGTCCTATTATGATAAATTGTGGAGCTCATCGCGTTAGTGTTCGGTGAATAGAAGGAGCAGTGTAATTTTCAGTAAAAACATCGACTGTCAAGAACGATACTTCGTACCGCAGTTCAATGTACTGGAAGAGCTTAATTTTCCCTAGCATCGCATAAATTTGTGAAGCTTACATTTAACGGTGTTCGAGTTGAAGCGTCGACTCAACTCTTTCTGTCTTTCGATGACCGATGTTGAAGAATCTCATCTTCTCAAATTCATTTGGTCGATCAGGTGAAATTCAACCTCCTTTTCACTTACTCAATACTTACAGATTTCATCCGCGTATTCTAAAGCTTCCAGTGAACAATTTTGTTTAGCACATTATTATTTTTATCGGAACAAATTTAAATTTAACTGTTGATTTTGTTATGACAATTTTTGTTCATTTGATAAAGCAGACAAATAAACTATATAGAGCTAAAAACTTGAGCAAAGGTTTTACATTATATCGAACCAAAGGAACTGGTAACCGTATCCAACTTAGTGTGTACCAAGGCCAGCAACAGCCTTGTTTCCCTTGCAAATCAAAGAACTACCTCCTTTTGATTGATAAACAGTAAAAGTTATTGCACCCCAGTCAATATTGCTTTCAGGAAAGCAACCACCCATGCACGACCATGTTCTGTGGTATCCATCGATCCGCTTAGCTAACCACCAAGTGGCGGGGTTGTGGCTCTTCCAGGAACCTATTAACAAATTAATGGTTCTGGATGCCATTGAAAGCTACTTAACTCGTTGCAATAAAATTGATTTACTTTGCAATTGCTTGCATCACAGCTGCCTAGTGCCATCTGTGTGATTTTCCATGCATTCTTCTTTGATATTTTCATTAATGACTTGCGGCGTAATGGTCTACCCAGACACCCTATTTATGATTAATGACGCCCTGCCAGCGCCTACATATGATAGGTGACAGTCCAAAACATATTTCTAACCATAAATCATAAAATTTGAAAAAGAAAAAAATGACATTTTGCTAAAATATGCTCAACTCACAAAAACCGTTCAGTATCCTCGAAGGAATAAAGAAAACAAAAAGAGGCCAAACTTCGAACAATGAAAAAACGGAAACTCAGGCGAAAATCTCACCCCAATTTTCGTGGAACGTTTCAAATATCGACCCCCGAGAGCAGCAGCGCCAACCCTGCATGCAAAGTAGAGAAACGAACGACCCCTGCTTGCTTGCTCCCAATATACGCACCAAACAGCAACAATATACCAGAAACTTCCGTGTCTTCATGTGTTGGTATATCAACTTGTGGTACTTTGCATTCGGGGCTTTACGCTGCCCACGAACTGAAGAACGACACATTCATAGGGTGAACCATCAACATGGTCGCCAAAGTCATCGTAGTCGTAGTTGGCGGCGTTCTCGTTATCCTCAATGCCCATGCCCAGAGAAGTCGCAATTAATGTAATCTGTTGTTTGAGAGTTTCGCTTGAATTCAGCAGCATCAGCCAGAGAGTAACATTCTCCTGGAAAAGCAGCAAGAGATCAATAAAAATGAGCAGATTTCTAGAGTGTGTGCCACGTTTGGCTTCCTCCTTTATCGTGTGCATACATGATGGTATCTTTACTTCGGTCCTTTTTTAACCACGATTCTAACTATACGAAAACACTGTGTGAGGGGGCGGCAATGTGAGTACTTGAGACACGAAAAGGACTTGTCTCGTTCTTTTCAAAAGCCATCTGCTCCTGGTTACAAATGCTGATAGTGCCTGCTAAAGTGGAAGCCGAGGTCAGAGTGATTTGTATCTATCCTAATTTTTGGCCCTTTCTGCACCCTCTCTCTCTCTTTCACGGTATGTGCCTAATTCCCAATCTCAGGTAGATACACTTTTGATGTATTTTCTTTCAATTTCCTGTTTTGAAATTCGAGAGAGCGATGCCGCGCATCGGAAAGGTGTCCTTTTGGGAAGGTGGGTCGGTTGGTTGCTATACACCACGGTGTTCAGAAAGAATCAATCAGCTGCCTTCTGGTTCTCCTTAATTTTTTTTCTTTTTCTCTTTTGTTAGGGAAACAAAAGAACATTATAATGCCTTTTTTTATATTAAAACTGAAAATCTTTCCATTAACCATATTCCGTTTCCACCTTAATTCTTCACGATGTAGCAACGTTGACAGTTCAAATGATCACCGTGAATGTTAATTTATTTTGCATTAAGGGTCTGTCTATACTCACTCTCTTGTTTGTAGCCACAAAATTCTTGATTCATTTGTCGAAATCTATTTTTAGGTGCGCAGAACATCAGAAGAAGACAGAAATAAAACTGTTGATGAGAGTGAAAATAGAAAATGGAATGTTCCTCCTACGAAATATAGGTGCTAATGTTTTGGAGCTATTTTACCGAAAATCATGTACACTTTTGTCACGAATAAACTTTTCTTTTATCTAGAAATGCATTGGGCTATGAAATTAGCCAATATTTTACATAAGCCTGCACAAGCACATTATACGAGTATGACAGCGCGCAATGAAGGAGAAAATGCAATGAAAGTTGTTAATCTGTTCAACGCTTTTGACATCTGAATGTGGCATATAAAATGTGTGGGGCAATTTGTGAGTCATTTTATGGGTGAATGATATATATGTCTCGGTTTCGGTTTTTTTTTGCTGTTTGAATTTTGTAGCGGAACACAAAATATTGGCAAGATAATTTAATTGGCATCACTTGGTAATTTGTTTGTAAGAATAATTTACATTGACAAGAAGGTGCCAAATTTGACAGATGTCTGCCAGAATGCAAATTGTTGGATTTAACATATTTCATTTAGTAGAAAGACACTTCCTTTTCATATTATTTTGAAGTTTGCTTTAAGAAGATCGGCAAGTAAAATTAAAATGTTTTATTGTCGATTATTTTGTTGGCATGCTTAGTAGTTCGGAGGGCGGGTATTCTTATTTTAATCTTTTCGGGGAAACATTATTTACACCTTGAATTTAAGTGCACTTCTGTTGTCGGGTAACTTATAAATTGAAACAAAAAATGGACTCATGTATATTGTTGTTCACTAAGCGAAATTGTTGATGATGCGTTAAGCAATTAGGCAAAGATTTGTGGATTGAAACAGAATCGCGTCATAGGCTTCCTGTCGTTGGGCTCAAAGGAAAAGATGCTTAAAACCACTCCGGCTTCCAAAAACGAAAAGCTTCTCGTCGATCAACGGTTCGATGAATGTAAACCGAATAGAACACCAGAGGCTTAGATTGACAATAGACCAAAGAACGGAACAAATAACATTTAAGAGTTGTCGTCAATAATATGCGAAAGACTATCTTACATAATTTAAACGTTTGCAGATTTATACTGCAAAGATGAGGGCGTTTCTTCTGTGAAGCACTAAGGATTTCCCGTTTTTACAGAAAATGCAATTTTTAAAGTTTGAGAGTGGAAGGAAAACCCAACTAAAAATTTATTATCAAAATCTTAAGAGAAGCTAAGCTCAATGTACCACGGGAAATGTTTTAGTTTATGCTTATTTGAGCAAAGTCTGCCTGGAATCGCGAAGGGCCATAATTGTGCATATTTTCTACATTGTGACTGTTCGTGCCTCAGTGGTTAATGCATCTGATTGCTGATCGTGAGATTCGGAAGATTGACCTCTCGCGAGTTTATATTCAGCATGAATTCTCATCAGCTAGCCCTAACGCCCAATACGCGTCGTACAGTCAAAAAAAGGAACTCCTTTTTTAGCAACGCAACACGTTTTCTAGCTCATTACAATTAGAGAAGTTGAAAAAATCCTCCCTGAAATAAAAAAGATTGCTGAAATTATAAGTGTATTTATAACCACTTTTATAAAAAATAACAGTCAGATTACCTCGTATGATAAAAAAAAAGAAAATAAGACTAAATACACCCTCCCCTCCAAACTGAAGTTTTGTTTTTAACTTTAACTAATATCACTTTTTGACCAATTACCAATAATCCTTATAAGTTAACCTGAGGTAAAAAATTTTCGATATCAGATTTTTTATTTGACTGGATTTGTGTTCACCGCAACAATGTTAACACTTTGATTGTTTTGTTTTTTCTTTGATTTGTGCAATCTTTCACTTGAATGAATCCCTTAAATTAATTTTAAGTAAACAAAAGCGTTTTCAATCCACACGTAAATTAAATAACCATTATGTTCGCATATATGATAAATGAGTATCATAAAGCCTCCGCTTTAAACCTTCTTAACTGAAAAAAACACGTTCTTTAAATTCATAAACTTCTATTAATTACTCAGCAGGCACTTTCCTATAAGAGCCCTAAGCACCAAAGTCATTACCACTGCAGGGACGTCACTTTGCAACGCATTAATTCTGATTTCTGACTTCTGACTTTTGTCCATCATTTCATCGTCGTCCTGTGAGGTCATATTATTTCATCAGTAGCGCATCCAGCCCGACGATGCTTTCTTTCGACGCTGACTTCACTGAAATTACAGAATGACGACGGAAGGCAATGAAATGCAGCAAAAAAAAGGAAACTTCGTTCAGTTAATATCTTCGTTGACCTCGATTACGCAGTCTTATTTCCGTCTGCGAAATCACAAAACAAAAAAAAAACACTTTCTGTGCTTCTTCGTGTCAGTTGCACAAACATATTTAATGACTCATTAGGTGCAAACCCTTTTAAATTGAAAGAGATGAGGACAAAATTGAACAAAAGACAACCAAATTAATGGACTTAAATCGGGGACGCAATCTCGTCGACGATGATTTCGAATTTTGAATCAACAGTGCTGCCAAAAAATCATCAATTACACCGTTGAATGTCGCTGCAGAATTTCATATAGATATGGAGGCGCTGCTCACTTGATGACTACCTCAGTGGTTCAAACAACAATTTATTACGGAAATTTATGGGACTAATGAAGCCGATGACGATAATCACGATTTTGTATGTGCTTTTGCTTCTGTGTTTTTGTGATATCTTTTTGGGATGTCGGCCAAGTGAAGTGTACCATTGAGGGTCCTGTTGATGCACACGAATTAAACATTTTCAACGTGGACGGAATTTTAATGACCCTTAATAATTTTAATGTATGATACTTTCCGTGAAAAATAATTTATGAAACAATTAGCCAAAAGATGACGAAAGTGAGATATGTTTATCGGGGGAAAAATGGCATGTGAATCAGTGCGTCCCATTTGGAAAGCGAAAGTGGTGCACGGGTGTTCCGTGGAACTTAATTCAATACGATTTCCGTGACTTATGATGTTGATCTACATTATTAGCATTGTAAGTTGTGGATTATTAATCGTGGCATAGAACACGAATGCGACATAATTCATAATTAAAAAAGTGAACCGAGGCAAAATATGAATAAAACAAAATACTTTTGTGTCGAGCGAAGTTAAGTAGGTTTTGCATGGTTCATGTAAATGTTTGTTAAGATTTAAATCGAAAATATTAATAGGAGGTAGTTTAAATAGACTTCGCCTGGACAAAGGACATTGAATACATTTTAAGAGTATTATGAGCCGTTTACAGGAAATACCGTCTCAGTTAAGGCAAACGATAACGATGTAATCAAGCGTTTATAAAGATATAAGTACTCAAACGAGGTTACCAATGTATAACGCAAGTATGTAAATGTAAATGTTTATGTTAATTTTCACAAAAAACAAAACAATTAAAAGAAGTTGGCCATAAGATCACATCCGATCGGAATTAAGTCAAATATAATATTATTAAAGTGAGAACTAATTTTTTTCATTTATCATTTGACATCCAGCTGTTGTAACGTCAACCGATCATTTACTTTCGCTTCTAAAGATAATTAATCATTAAAATCGGTAGGTTTGAACAAATACTGTATCACGTTCCACGTCCTACGCACTTTTTTCTCTCATATGCTCAAAATTAACCGTGCACCCTATTTGGATGGGTCTAATATGTTTCCCAAGGGATTTCAACTGCAGCCGGCCTTTAAGCCAATAATTCGGGCAAACATACCAACATGTAATAAAATGAACAAAGGACAGAGAACTTCGCAATCATATTTCGAATGAATATCTCATGGATTAAACAATATTTTCAGGTTATATTCGCCACAAAAATATTAAAGAAAAAAGTCTACATTATAGTGCGCAAATATATGAAATGAACTTGGAAAATATAACAGCAAAGTTAATTTGTGGAAACGCGCTTAAGCTCCCTTTTCATATTGCACTTCTTCATTCGATGCTCTTTCCAGAAAATAAAGATCTATCTTAAAGTTTTAATACAACTTCTGTGGAACATTATAACATAATTCTGAGTTTTCTATTCAATCTAAGAAAACCAGGTGTCGGTTAAGCTCAAGTTTATTCAAAAATAATTAAAACCACAGAATAAACATAAATAAGTTAACCCGAGAAATTATAAGTGCTCTTTGACTTATTAGTTGACAGTTAATATTGGTTTTTTCTGAAGATTTAAATATCAAAACATTGTTCCAACGCTATTCAAGCGAAAAAATCGTCAGTGCGCTGGTTGCTGAATGTTCTGACGGTTAATTCTACTTGCATAAAGCTAACCACTTAACGTAGTCAAGTCTAGTATAAACAAGACATAAACTATGGATGTGGTGCTATTAGACCATTTTCGATCTAACATTGGCCAACTGTAGACTATTTTAATGTGGATCTTAACAAACAGTCTACACCTACATTTATTTGTTCTTAATCGGAAAATTGATTTTTATACAACTCAATTGCCTCGAACGCTTTCAGTAATATGGAACTTTGTTAACTCAAATCTACCAGTTTTCAAGTTTAAGAACTTAGCAACTTAATAAGACATGTCTGGAAACTTTATTAGTATGTTAGTAACAAAAAACCCTATTGCACAATCGTTTTGATTCGTGTCGTTAACTGTGAATCAATCTTAGCAAATTAAGAAAAAAACAATTCGTTGTTAAGAGGGCTTAGATTTGTTGTGTATCATGTGACAACATTATTACTCAAACTCTTAGCATAGTTTTGTTAATTGATCGGTTTTATATGACTTGGAAGGTCGTATGCTAGTGACACGTTGACGGTCGAATATCTCTTTTTCTGAAAGCTGTGTTAAGACCGGCTCCATACCTCAACGTTCAGTCTTTCAAAGCAAAATGAATAATAATAGATTGAAAAGTCATTGGTTAAAATAATTCAATTGTCCAACTTAATTAATGTTAAAAGAACTCTTCTTAGGAGCCTTCTTATTTGGTCTTGAGAACATATTTCCATTTTAATTTCAGTTAAATAAACGCAGGTTTATTGGGAAAAATAAAATCATATTCGAGTAGTCCAATTATTTGAAATTTGATTGTGCCATTTATTTTGTTTCATTTCATTTTTAAGAAAACACACTTTTTTAAGTTGCTAAAAGCAAAGACATACTACTGTGTCCAAAAAATAAGGTGACATATAAATTTAAACTGCGCGCGTCGAAGGATTTGGAAATTTTTCTTTCTTTTTAGGTTGGTAGTACTGTCAGTGACATCTGTGTGAAATTTCATGTCAAAATATATTCATAGTGTTTGAGATACGCGTCGTTTTGTGAGCTGCTAAAAGTGAGTTTTCCGTTTTTTGCGATGTCGAAATTTATTGAGCAAAGAATTTGCATTAAATTTTGTTTGCGGAATCAATTTTCTGCTGCGGATACGTTGAGGATGGTGCAGAAAGCCTTTGATGATGAGGCTATGTCTAAAAAAAATGTTTACAAGTGGTATAGTGATTTCCAAGTCGGCCGTGAACGTGTCGAAGACGAAGAGCGTTCTGGGCGACCATCAACCTCAACCGATGAAGCTCACGTCCAACAAATCAAAGATTTGGTGTTGAAAAACCATCGATTATCGATAAGAGACCTTGCTGATGAAGTTGGCTTTTCGAAAGGTTCAGTCAATACCATTTTGAAGGATGCTTTGGGCCTCAAGCGCGTCAAATCTCGACTGGTACCGAAAACATTGAATTTTTTGGAAAAAAGGCGTCGCGTTGAAGTGTGTGAAACAATGCTTTCCGACTACCAGGATGTCATGAAACGCATTATAACTGGCGATGAGACTTGGATCTATGCTTACCACCCCGAAACAACCAATCAATCGAGCGAATATCGTGCCAAAGGAGAGCCGAGACCAAAAAAACCGCGTCAAAGTCGCTCAAAAACAGTCAACAAGGAATATTATTTGAACGTTATGCGTCGTTTGCGTAACGCTATCCGCCTAAAAAGGCCGGAATTGTGGAAAGACAATTCTTGGTTTTTACACCACGATAATGCACCATCCCATACCGCACTCGTAATTCGTGATCATTTCGCCAAAAACTCAACCCATATCGTTCCGCAACCACCGTATTTACCTGATCTGGCGCCGTGCGACTTCTGGCTGTTCAACAAGCTCAAAAGACCGCTCCGGGGAAACCGTTTTGATACGATAGAGGAGATTCAAGCCGCAGCGAAGACGGAACTGAAGGCCATCCCGGAAAGTGACTACAACCAGTGTTTCAAAGATTGGAAAATCCGTTGGCATAAGTGCATTGCATCGGGAGGGAATTACTTTGAAGGGGATGAAATTGATTTTGAAGAATAAAGAAAGAATTTTCAAAATAAATACAATGTCACCTTATTTTTTGGACACAGTAGTACACCCCGATGACTCTTGTTGATGGCAGTTGAAATCCGGTAAAGAATTGACGTGCCGCCGTCATGAATTGTAAGCAAAACGGGTGGCTTAACTTAATCCAAGGGAAAAGCAATAATTGCGGCTGTATTAAGCGGATAAAAGCTCTAATTTTTTTTATTTCCTTTGTACACGAATCGTTGGGTAAGCACTGACTAAGGATTTATCTTTAACATATCCCAAAGGAAAAAGTCTGCATTATAAAAAATCACACATTCAGGAAATCTGTCACTTAGTAGAGCCATTGTGTCGTCAGCAATGTGGCACCATCCTGGGAAATAAGTGAAATTCATTCGGAGAAAAAAGTTTCATTCTCTGAAAAGTCAATAAAATAATTATTTTGGACATTGAAGTACGAATTTCCATCATCCATTTTTTATTCAAAATCAAACAATTAAATTTCGTAGTCCATGAAGTAATTCTCTTCTCAAACATCAAAATTTAAAAAAAAAAAAAAAAAACAATCTTACGAACTTGATCCTTTTCCTCCAATCAATTACTACAGATTTGATCGACCATATCAAGTGTGCCGACTTAAATTTTTCCTGCGAGCACGGCATTTCACTTCGTTTCTTCAGCACCGGAACTGTGTTAATCATTCGAGTGACAGTGCAGAATGTACATAGAATAATTTGACCAATTACATTATTTTATCTGTTTGCAGAAAAACTAGATATTGCCTGCTTTCAATGACTAAACAAAAAACGTTCCAAATGCCATATCTGATATTTTGGATGTCATTGTTTAATAATATTCAACTCCACTTAAATTTGAGGCTCATACCACCAACTACCGAAAATTCACGGAATAATCAAATCTCTGCGGTTGAGAAAAAAGCAATATCTTAATTGAGAAAGGTATATTGAATTTATATATTTACGTAAACTGTAGAATAATAATAATAAAACGTCAGTCTTCTGTCGAATTCATAGATTTTGTTCATCAAAAAATAAATAAATGAAAACTAATTTCGGAATGTTTTAAACAAGAATGAAAAGTATTCCCGGAAGAATAACGCTCTTCATTTCGTTCCAGCATACGATATAACTAAGCGATTGATAGCCCACCTAGTTTAGATTTCCTTAAATGCCCTTTGGAATTCCACAAGCATCCAGGATGTGTACATTGAGCTAGTCGACATCGACTATTGAGTCATGTTATGCAAATTTGTGTACACTTAACATGATTCGACTTTGTTACTACGAATAAATCTATCGATTACTACCACTTAACCCATACACTATTATCAAGGAACCTAATTTCAGTCAACAAAGGTTTCACCCAGAGGTGAAACCCCAATCTTACTCGCCATGCAACAGTCTTTCAGTTTCCTTCTCCCTGGTTGCCAATGTTAGTGAGCGGAACCATTTTATGTGAAATTTGAGCGCTTCCATTGTTTGTTTGTTACTTGTTTATTTTATTTTTTTTGTTTACCCCCTTTAACAAAAGGTAGACCAAAAGAACCTCAAAAATCGGGAAAACAAGAACCAAAAACCTGAACTTATGTTTTTACCGACCAAGTTTAACGACCTTCCACTCAACAGAAGCAACAAAAAGAAAGACTAGGTAATCGGGCACTATTTTTTGTTATTTTTTTTTTCTTCTGGTTTTATTTTCTTTTGTAGATACAGTCCTGGATTTCGTACAGACACTCATCTATAACATGAAAAGTTTCTGTAATTGCTAGAAGAGATGCCATATCATTGCCTTGTCACTCGATTTGGAATGGACATGAGAAACTTATTTTAAATGACCTAAAAGGCAAACATTATTCCAAGAGATACACTTGTGACCAATTATGACGACCACAAATATAAAACGGTCGTGACCTAGGTCGAAGTTATGTCCAACAACAACTTTAATTTAGTCACTAAAAGAAAATAATTCTGTTTTCGGTTTTAAGAAGGATTGATTGCGGCCAATGACTTGACTTTGTGTAGGCTGTCATTTGCACGTGAGAATTCCTTTCGCTCTGGTTTGACAATATGCCAGGAAGTACATCAACGGATTTTGTTGGGAACAACTTTTTGACACTGATCTTCATGTTTTTGTGGAGGTCTTACTTCAGTCATAATAAGTAAAGGACAATTTTTATAAATATCACAATTTTTATAAATATCTCCAAATCACTGGTATGATCTCCCGTTTTGACGATTTAAAATTACTGGCAAGATCGTCAGATCTGACAGCGACAGCCTTTATTCTTTCGTTTACCACAATATTGTAATTCACGTTTGGCCATTCCATTTTTCCCACCTTGTTTGTGAGGCTATAAAAACAAAGATAATCAAATATTCCCAGGTCCCGAAAGGAAAAGTTCTCTAAGGAGCTTAAAAGTTAAATGCGACATGAGCTCGACTTGATTCTTTTGTTTGAGTTAAAAGCACAAGAAATCGATCATAAAAGCTTCAGTCAAATGTTGCTATGCTGACTCCAATTTCAACTGCCTGTTTTTCTTGTACCTACTGTGTTTTTTAGTCGGTCAATTTGCAAGACAACTCAAGCTTTAAAAAATTCCCTTAAATTCCGTTGATTTAACCTTTTTCTTCAAAACTTTAAATTATATAAACAAAACCCAACTAGGTATATTAGTTCATCTAATTTAACATATCGTTTTAGAAAACAAGACAAAGCTAAATTCATCACTCAATATGTAAAATGTCATTAACACTAAATTGAATAACACCCCTGTTACATCGGGGTATACGCATGAATATGCATCTAGCTGCAATTAAGTAATTACTTCCGATAATTTGAACGTAGCGACAAATCATATTGTTATACATTTTCTTGTTCGTATTTTTTTCTCTGTTTTGCTATGCGAATTAATCGTCTCGTCAGCCAGCAACGGCGGCACAGCTATACAGAGCAGCAGAATTCCAGTTACAGTTCGTTTAACTTCGAACTGCTTTTTCCTCGTTGCATTTTGCGCGCCACAACCAGCAAGCTAACCAGTCAACACCAGCACTAGGTATAGTCATATTCTGTGAATAGCTAATGTCAAGTGCACGCCAAGAGCTGCATGCAAAATGAATACAGCAAACACAAAATCGTGAACAAATGGAAAATGTCAATCAGAAAATCGTTTTCCCGCCAGAAGTAGGTTTGCTTAAAGTTATTAGGTATAAACTCGTACATGTAGATATTTTTTTTTTTCGCTTTGTATTTTTCATATCCAGTCAACTAAAAACTTCACGCTTGTTATTTAACGTCAATAAATTAATGAATATTAAGCGGGAAATCATTATAGTGTGGCTCTGATGAGACAATTACGCCGTGAAGTTGGTAGCGGTGTGGTGAAGCATCGTAACAGTGTCAAACCGAAGAAACCATCATGGCCGAACAGAATTCGTGACGTGAGAAATCTTAACCGCTTATAAAGACAAGACATCATAAAAAGTTGTAAAAACAAGGCAATGAAATAAGATTGAAACAAAGAATGAGGGATTAATGATCGTAGACATGTCGAAATTCTACTTGTAGACAAAGAAAGCAAGCAAGCAAAATATAGAAAAATAGAAAGTACAAAGATTCAGCACTCATTGACGTTATTTCTACATAAGAAATTTGTTATACAGCATTATTTATTTATTTTCATTATTATTACGGAACCGATGCCGACTTTGATGACGTACATTTTTCGCATGTTGGCAAAGCATGGCATCCAACTGAGATAGAACTCGATTTGACGACCGCCGTGTGTTGTGGCGCGAGAAATTGTTGCCAAGTGTTGAGTCGAGACGAAAACATGTTTTGACGTTTTTTTTTCTTTTGTTTTTTTTTTTTCATTTGCATTTTTAAGCTTCTTTGTTTATTACTAATTTCATGAATCTATTTTCGCTTTGGATAGAAATAAATTTGTTGTTATTGGACGGGTAACATTTTAAAATCAGAGGTCAAAACACTGAAATCTGTTCGAATGTTTGTTATCGTTATAATTTTAAACAAAATTTTTATGAACTGTCAAAAGTAAAAATAATGCGATTGTAAATTATGGATATATAAAATATGCAGTTTATTTGCATTTGTGTTTCTAGTTGGCATAACTTTTGATTGTGTCTTCCTATAAGAAATATTCCAGCTCTGGGCAGCAGACTCTTTGATTTTGTTTTCTACTAATGGATATGCTATTAATTCTGTACGACG
Source organism: Orthonevra nobilis (assembly GCA_963555765.1). Taxonomy (NCBI): domain Eukaryota; kingdom Metazoa; phylum Arthropoda; class Insecta; order Diptera; family Syrphidae; genus Orthonevra; species Orthonevra nobilis. Next base: position 13,230,795 of record OY743225.1, read on the forward strand.
TTTTATTAAGTTAACTTTTGGACTTTGTAGCTTAATAGTCTATAAAATTAATCAGATGTGTTGGCACTCAACTGCTTGCAAGATTTGCTGCAAATTAGTATTGTATATAACAGTCGCCTTTTTAGTCTCTGACAGTCAAACTATGGCTGATTACAAGCTTGTAGCAAATTCTTTCAAGTTCATTGACATTTTTTTTAAAATAAAATAGGCATCACTTTCTTACAAATAAATTTGTGGTCTTGAATAAATTTGGTAAACTGAAATTTGAACTTCTGATTGTAAAATCGGACCATTTAAGATGCAGAACTAGTTGATCTATAAGAGTGAGTTAGATGTGAAAAAAATCAACATAAAAACATTTGATTTCATAACTCAAAGTTTATACATATTTGACGTTACCAAGAAAACAACGAAAAATATTGAAATGACATTTGTTTAGCGTTCGCTAACGACGGTTCTGTCCTTTTAAAGTAAAAAGCCCACGTCATTTTTTAAAACATTTGTTTTTCATGAGAAGGATTTGTTAATAATTCAGAGTTTTTTCCTTCGCATTTTTTTCAAAGGTCAAGGACACTAATTCAGCTCCACCTGGAACACTGATCAACCGTCATCTCATAAAATATTTCAATCCTTAAGCTATACACGTCGTAAATGCAGTCTTACCACATCGTACATTTTATTGAAATTGATTTTCCTTGAGAGAACGAACAACCATCCCCATAATATTTATGATTGACTACCACCCACCGGAGGACTTTGCACCCACATGCTGTTCTATCGAGTCAAATGCGAACATTTTATCTCGAAAGGATATCGTAGTTTGTTACACCATACAGTCACAGGATTTTGTGTTGAATAACCATCGAAGAAGATATTCCTCTATTTTTCCCTTGAAGCATCAACTCATAACGAATTAACCCTCCTTGTGGAAATTTTCATTGCAAAATGTGTCAGTACCATAAGACTCAGCCATATAATATCTCACTCATCTACAAAATGCAATTACGCTGATGATTGGTACAGAATAAATATAAATATAAAAATATACTATATGCACAAGTCCTACATCCTTACTGCCTTGAATCGTTCACTCATCGATAACTAACTACTGTGACTTTTCTTCCTTTGTCCCGGTATTTCTGTGAAATAGCTGTAATAATAATCAGCTCTGTAGGAGACCCTTATTTTAATTAATGAAAATCGCATTGATTGGCACTGTCAACAGTTTTTGCTTGTGGCGCTGTATTCATCCATTGCAGGTTCAAGTGAGTACAATGGATCAACAACGCTAAGCTTACGAGGTTGACCTGTCAATACAAATACATTTATATACGTATAGTTTACCAGTTAAACAACTATTATGGTGCGCTCACATGCATTCGCGCAATTACAGGTTTTTATATGTGAACGCGTTTAAAGTTGCGTCGCCACCAAGATAAGACGTAGTATTGAGCTTTATTTATGTATATCTTGCTTATTATTTTTTTCTTGTTTCATGTTTTCTAATTACCCTCAACGTGTTTGATCATTGTACGAGAAAAAAGGTAAACAAAACGATACTAAAGTGAAACATTTCGCCTGCTTCTTCCTGATTTCACTTTCACTCAGAAGTATGTTTACGCCACTTAACCGGAAACTTTTTGCAATCATTTTTGGCTTTGGGGGTATTCGTTTCAATTTTAAGGCGGTAATAAAGGAATGTTTTGTCATTGTGTTGTTGCACATTTAGAATTCAAATGAATTAAGTTGAAAGTAATATTAAGTTTCGTTTTGATTACAAAACAAACTTGCTTTCTTCGCGTAGCAACAGTTTGTAGGTCAAGGTTCTAGCATTCAATGACATAGCTCGCCTGTAGTTTGCTCACTGGATTGGATTGACAAGGTCATAAACTAAATGTGGGAAATATCTTCATTTGGGTGCTCCTTTTGCATTCTCAGGAAGCTGTTGATTCTGTGATGTGTCAGAAGACAGCCCGAACCCTAATAACAGAACCAAGCCAAAAGGGCTTAGTAGTGTAGTTGGTTTAGCGCCTACATTTCAATGGGATTATGAGGTTCCTAAAATAAATTTGTAACTGTCCAATTTTTATGGTCGAATCGCCACTGAAGAAGTGGTCTGATTATAAAAACAAATAAAATACTGCGAATCGAGCGAATCGAACTTCACCTACTTACTACACCACTTCCGCTCGTTTTGTGCAACATGCAATTAAAGTGAAGTCATAATTACATTATGAGAGCTAGTAAATTAAAAAAATATATTACCTGGAAACCAAGGTCCTTGCACACACATATCCTTGATTTCAGGATAAATAAGAACAAGGTAAACTTTTGATTTTCGCTTTCATATGCGAAAAATTGGATCATCCAAACGCTGATGGTCAAGTACGCAATCGGCATAATTTATACACATTCTGTTGAATTTTATTAAGCTTGGCTAAATTTAAATGAAATCTGGCAGAGGAAACCACAATGTTAGCACGTACTTGTATAAATTCAGTATTTAGGTCGGTCAAACCTGTTGATACACCTGGGACTGTTGCCATGTAATTCCATTCAAATCCGTTTATCCCAAAAACAGTCTACAAAAACATGATTAAAGGACAAGAAATTGTCCATTTACTTTACCCGAAAACAATAACTCGAAACGCTTTTCCCATTGATTGCCTAATTACTACACAGGACATGTGCATTTTGGCAGATTAATTGAAAATATATTTGATTAATTCACACGACAAAGCAGTCGTTGCACTTAACATAATTAAATCGTTGCCGGCGCGTTAGCATAATCATCGCGTCTGAATATTGATTAGCTCATTAGAGCTCGGTTGATGTCGTCGTGGTGTTAGGTTTTAATGCACTCCAATAAGTTCCTGGACACAAAAAAAGCAAGTGCGCGCGAGAACTCAAATATTTGAAGGCAGAGGTGAAAAACAAACGTGAAGGGTTGTGTGTTGTATTGTAAGGGAATAAGTGTCCTGCACATCGCGTAATTGCTTAGAGGCAATTACGGTAATTAATTTCGCAGAGGTGGTATGTATTTTAAATTTGGTAAAAAACCGGATGTACTATGATTTGTCCTTCAAATTCGTTTTTGTTAACAATGGAATGGGGGAAAAAAGAAGCTTAGCACTTATATTGAATAAATGTTGTTACTGCATTAAAAAGTGGCAGCAACATCTGAACATCATGACTTATCAGGTTATGTTATATTAAAGATTCTAGATATTTCGAAATGAGGAAGTCCCCAGAAATTACGGGCATGTGATTCCTAAGGATAACCCTTGACCAACCAAGATAGTTTAATGAGGACTACATTTATTCGTCCGTTGCAATTGTTTCTACTTTCTAGACGCAGGATAACCATATGTTCTTTTTTTCGCAGCTTATCTATGCTCGCCGAGGTTTGCGTCGACTGAAAATTGACTGACGGATATAGAGGTGATTTAGCAATGGAGTTTGTGAATAATTTAAGCACTTTCCATAATAAAGGTCTAGAAAAAAATGTTACGTATGTAATGTCCACTCCACCGATGCCTTTTTATGCAAAGATTCCAATCCCACTTATTTGTTTCTTAATAGAATAAGGTTAAAGAATTGCGTTCGTTTTTCAGAAGTTAATGCCGGTCAGGGTAGATGGGTAATACAATAGGGACACATAAGTGTTAAAACTTGAAACGGGCTTCCAAAAAAAAAAAATCTGTCACGTCAACAATCTGAGGGAAACAGCCAATCATCAGAAATACATCTATTGAATTTCACCCAGCAAATATCAGCAAAATTAAGGTCAATCCGATTTCATAACAAATTCAAAGTGATTCACAACATTCCTGCGGTTACAGGTACAATTCATGAACGATGTCGAACTCGTTATTGAAAAGTCACTTTTGCCATAAACTTTCCAATTCTCATTTTTTATTTGTCATTTTTAAGGATCACCGTTTGGTTTCACAATGCAACAAAGTGCATTTATCTTATCTCAAATCTACTATTGATTCAAACTTATTCTTTTAACATGTTGTTATTATGTCATAACGACAGTGACATCCGACAGTTTAACTAAGTTATCCAAATGTTACCTCAAAACCAGGCACTCCAAATATTTAAAGTAATTTACAGATTTTCAAGCTATGATTGCGATTTAATTTTCAAAAAATCAAAATGTAAATATAAATCTTCAACACAATTTCTCTCGCTCTAAATATAAATAATAAAACAAAAAGAAATTGAAATACTAGAATTTGTTTTAATTACGCTAATTTTAGTCCTCTAGTCGATAACCTAAATGAATCACAAGTTCGACGGAAGTGTTTGCTCAGTCAACTGGTGGAATGATCTAAATGTCAGAGGATCTGCGGTTCCGTTTTGTACGCAGTCAGTCAGAAATAATTGCATTCACCCCGGAATCGGAGTCTACTGCAACAAATTATATTCTATTTCATTACACATATCTTCTGTTGTCGTTCACATTTAAGGCTACATTTGCTGTTGGTAGGCTGATGCTGCTATTGTCTGTGTGCCGTGCATATAATTCTTTGTTTTTCGTTTTCCGCCAAAAGATAAACTTCGCCATATCATTTTAAAAATAACCAAAACCAAGAAAGAATCGGGGTCACTGTCTCCCCTTAAACAATTTGCGTGTCGGAATGTAATTTAATTAAATTTTCTGTATTCTCGTGTTACGTCGAGACATGAGTTTTTTCTTCAATAGCTTTACGAGACGCGGCAGCCACATTCAACAGAAAAAGAAATAACACCCCTCTCTATAAGTCATGACAGATCTCAGTAGTTGTCGAATCACAAAATTAGATCTGGCAATGACCCAATTTGTTGCTATCTTTTTGCGTAAAGCGTATCTCATGTTTGGTGATTGTATTCGCACCGACTCCAGGGTTGCCGATAAGATGCATTTGTCAATATTACTGACAGTATCTAGTATCTACACCACACTGCAAAAAAGAATTTTTACTATTAGCTCGTTTAATTAATTATAATTTAGCTAGTAAGAAAATGGAGGATGTTTGGATTTTTATAATAATTTTTCAAAAAGACCAATTCTCAATCCTGCTGTCACTTGTATGCCATTATTTCACGTGACCAATCTTTGTAAATTCACCCCACGGTAACCCTAATCGGATCAAAGGCAGCGTGAACATTTGCGAAATTCTTCTCTTTGCCTTGCAAATTTGCTGCTCGATGGCATGGTGCCATGCTGGTCACAACGTCAAGCTTTGTGAAGCAAAGATCGATTCTTTGAATAGAATTTGCTCCGAAGCGAAGTCTCTAGAAATAAATACAGTCTTAAAGTCTGTCAAACTTGTATCTGCGGTATTCAGACGTTAGCATACAAAGAAATTTATGCTAGAGAGAATCGTCAATGAAGACTCTTACTTTTGCGGTTTGTGTTCTCTTTTTCGAATTTGTTTATTTGCAGCTCCATTAATTTAAATTGTAATCGGGTATAATTGATATTCATAACACGGTGTGGGTAGTGAACCGCAAATATTTTGTCAGAGCAAACTGGGGGAGATACAGGTTGTGATGACAGTTCAAGAATTGCCATTATGCATTTCAATGTGACAAAGGAAATAGTTGTATAAAGGCGTAGTAAGATAAGTGTCAAATTTGTTGTTGGGTAAGCATAAGGTTAAAATAAAAATACCGATCCGACAAATTCGTTTGACATTAGCAGTTTCGGCCGTGCTAAATAATTATAAAATAAGATGTTAATTGTTTTAAGGTAGAGTTTAAATATCAACTCGTATCAATGTGAAATGTTGACTTGTAAATAAAAGTGAAACTTCGTCAAAATGCATTCATTATGTATGTTGTTGCAAAAAATTAAACCGTTTTTTACTCTGTGTTCAACAAGAGGTAAAAATCGAGCTTTAATTATTAAGGCTCTACAATTGCATGTTTATCTAGTTTTCATTCGTTTTAACGATTTTTTCGCTCGTTCTTAACGAATGATGTCTAATCTGAAGGAAAATACTCGCAATGCAACGCAAGTGAAAAGGGTCATCTTGGTGTGCGCAATAAACTTCACCGCACTGTTTCACCTTTGAAGAAAGAAAGGACAAACAATATAGAGGTGCCAAAAAATCTCAGGAATTTTCAAAAACAAAATATGCTCACCTCTATCATCTCTGCCGACCCACTTATTTCCACGTGACAAGTTCATTAATCAAAAGGGGGCCGCAAAGCCCCTGTAGACACAAGCTCAACCTGGATTTAAATGAAACCATAAAACGAGCATCGTGTTTTGCATATTTTACTTTAGCCTGACATTGAAAAAGTTACATCACCAAATTTTACAATTTTGACAGCTCATACAACACTCCATTCCGCACCCTAAATAAAAAAATAAAAAGATCTTCATAAAATAACTTTCTTACCCCAGTCCCAGTCCCTTTGAGTCGTTTGGGAGTTCAATGTTCTCATAAATACGTTTCTCAAGTTACAGAAAAACTTACTTTTTCAATGTCCCGCGTGCGTGTTCCACTCCATGCTCACGCACATGTGGTTGTTGAGTGCCTGAGTAACCCCAAAAGTATCTAATTCCCGTCGCCCATACTCTCGTGCCGTTCGATTCTAATTGTGGATCCTTCTAATTGTAACAAGCTGTTGTATTTTCGATTTCCATGTTATTCCTGGAGGTCCATAAAATTAAAAAAAGATGTACCGGCGCGGCGGCTGCAGTGGTGGGATTAAGTAAATTGTCATTTTCTCCTGCCCGTAAAATCAACTTTCTTCGAGAACTACTGTGTATATCCGTATCACCCCCGTGTACGTATTACTCCTTGAGACAGGAAATCAAATGTATTTCTGAACAGATTTAGAACGAAAGGAGGACGTCAATTTATTTATTCCAGTATTAAGGATAATCTTCCAAACACACATATGTACGTGATGCCGACACCATGATAATTTATCGCACACAAAATTCATTGAGGGTGAAAATCAAATAAAACTCCCATCTGGCAACGTCCCTTCCTTTGGCACAGATATTTTGCTTCTCTTCAAGCAATACTCGCACAATGAAAAGAGAGTATTCTCTTCTAGGACAGAAATGAGGTTACAGAGAAAAAGAGCAAAATGGTTCGATTCACACAACAACAAAAAAGGAAATCCCATTTGTATTTGTTTGATATTGCATTTGTTTTTGTTGTATTGTGCTTTGTATGCGTCATTATTTATTAAGTGTGAAAAAGAGACAGAGAGAAGAGAATAGAGAAATTCAGTTTTGTCACACATTCCGAGGGAAGTATCAAAAACTATTGACGTTTAAGATTTCAAAGTTGAGCGCCAGATTTTTGTCCGCAAATAATTTAATGCGTAGAATTTAATTTTTAAGTAAATGCAAGTTTTCAAATATTCAAAATAATTGATTGTTCCGGTTAAGGGCAGCAAAAAAAAAACAGGTGTCTATGATGTTCCAATTACACTTGACATTACTTCCCTGTTTGACTGTTGAGGGTAGCTTTTTTTGTTTCTTGTAATTTTTCTTTTTCTCGAACTCTCCCTCTTTCTCTTCTCTTCGAACATCTCTCGTGTTCTCACAAATACTTAGACTGTGTGACGCTCATTAGATACACAGCACCATCGCGATACATTCTCAAATCCGATGTCGGGGGGAAAATTGGGAAAAAATATTTCTACGTTCATTTACACACATTTCGTGTCGGTGAAGTGATTTTTTCGTGAACACAGGTCGACCATTGAATTACCGCGAGTTAAAAAAAAAAACAATATTCTTAGTAATAATACAATTAATTAAACAATTAGTGACGAAACAATGGAGAATGAATGAATACAATTTTTGCATGATAAAAACAAACAAATTCTTGGAGAATATATACAAAATATCGTGAAGAAGAGTGATTTTCTTTTCGGTTTTTTTTTTTTCTGTTCGTTTCGTCTGTTCCCTGTTCGTTTGTTCGTTGTCATTTCTTCTTTATGTGAGTAGATATGATAATTAACTTTTTTATTTTGAAGTAAAAAACAAAAAAAAAACTAGATCTCGAAATACAATTTGTTTTTCCGTTTCGTTTCCCTTGTTTAAATATTTCCTTAAAAATATTGTGTGTTATTATTTTCCATTGGCGTTGTCGTTTCCGTCGCCATTGCCACTGCCACCATCGATATCCGAATTCGAATCGAAATCATCCACCACCACACCACACCACACACCATACACGACGATGACGATGGAAAACCGTCATCTTCTTGGTGTGTCGATTACTCGATTTCTTGTAAAGTGAAACACACTTCGGTGTTGATGTTGAGTCGCGTTGGAGAGGAGTGAACGATTTGCATTTACCGACCGTTTGTATAGTGTATAGTGTCTATTCGGTTGGAGTTACTATGTGTGTTGTCCTAGAGTTAGAGAGAAGATATGGTGGCCGAATCCATGGAATACCTACCATGGCAGTGAATTGGTGATGCGATGCAATGCGATTAATGTGACCAACATCACTAGCACTTTTGGCAGCCTACCTTTGTGTATACCCACCAAATATCATTGATGCTGTGCTGGTGATGCAAAAACATGTTTCTTGCGCTGTTGCCGCCGCTGAGCCTTGAGCGATGTTAATGATGGCGATGAAGTCGATGCTGATTATTGGAGGATTATTGTTGTGATGAAGTGACGTGGTGTGCCATAAGATTTGTTGTTTTTTTGTTATTTATTTGCCATGGCAAGAGTGTTGCGTTAAAATTGTGCTCGAGTTTACGCTAATTTCAGCGCCACCTTTTAAGTGCGGTTTCAAAAAGGTAATAACGATGAGTGGTGATGATTTTTGTACATGGATACTTGTTGTTTAGTATTAAAGTGTGCCTCACATTTTTGGCAATTCAAATTCATTGCAAATTCAGATCAGTGGATATAAGATCAAGCGGCTTCTGGCATCGACACCTGAATTCTTTTTCTTTTTTGATTACCCGCCCTGTGTCATTCAAAATAATGTTTATGTTGGAATCAATGCAAAACACGCAAAGACCTAATCAAGTGAAAACGACAGTCGACCATTTTAAGCAACACTAGAATGGAATATGAAATTGTCAAACTAATGTGCACTGACGAAACATAGTTTAATCATACCACACACTAACTCGACTGAAATATCAACAACGTATTAAACTGTTTCTTCAGGGTTTTACCCTCGCCATGAGTAGAGTCCGAATGGCGATGGAAAACTCGATATCGACTTATTTACATTCACTCAATTCGCAGTATTTTATTCGCTGTAAGTAACCATACTAGCGAGTGAAGTTTCTGTACTTTTGAAGTTGCGCATCACCCTGCTGTTAGCTTTCTGCCTGTACAGCAGAACCCTTGGAATTGTCTTCAAAACAATTATTTTGCAGACACGTACCAGCATGACAAACCGATAGAGTTATCACTAGAGCAGTGCCATCCGTTGAACATTCTAGTGAATCTTAGACTTATCATTTGATGCAATTTACCAGTCCAATGGTCCATCCGCTGTTGAGTTGAATTATGCAACACGAGCAACCTAGAAGTTCATGTTCCAAATAGATCCCAAGTGAAAAAAACAAACAGCAATAACATCACATGTTGTTTTTACAGGTGTGCTGCAATCTCAGTAAAAATAATAACAAGAAATGAGTCTCTATCAGAAGCAGTTATTCATTCATATTTTAACGCAACTATAGCTTTCTTGGCGGTAAATGTCGAAGATTACCTTTCGGTTTATTTTTTTAACCACTTTTACGATCGTTTTGAGTTCTATACATGTTTATCAAAAGTACATTTAATATTTACCATTATTGATAGTTCATAGCCGGAAAAGCACCAAGCATTATCCTGCAGGAATGACAAATCGTCCGGTATAATTGACTGAATTTTTAGTACCGGCAGTGTGAGGTGATCTCTGGTCTGACAATATTTGTGACAACTCTTAATCGATGATGCCAGAAGTGTGAGAAGTATATCAAACTGCTTTATCTTCATAAACCTGTTGTTCTCCTTCGTGGGAAATTCGATTGATCTTTCTTTCCTAGGGACTTTCTTTTTCCGCTGATAATAATAAATTGTAGGTGTCTTATCTGGAAGGTGTATAGTGACCTCTCACATTTATATATTTAAAAAATTTAGCATAAACGTCCCTCAATTGGGTTCAAGCTAACCAAAAAACAATTTAAAAAATTGTTTTTCAGAATGCTTGAAGAACCCAAATTGCTTCAGTTGCCTGAGTTCCGAGATCAAAAACACAGAATTTCAATGTTTTCCTCTGCAATTCGGTTTTATTGTGCAAAGAATTGTAATGTAAGATGATGTTTGGCGGAATGGAACTCGGGACCTCACGTTCAGCAGTCAATTAAATATGATAACAGCGTCAAAACCACCAAGTTCAATGTGTAATCTATATTTCTCTGAAAACTGACCTAATCCAATGCTATAACAATTTTGCTGTCAAGTAGGCAACGTCAACAAATTGATACGTGTTTAATTTCCATTTTAATCGTTATCAGATTGCATTGATCCATCATTAATTTAATATTCCAGTTAAAGTAAATTCTAACAAGCTAAACTGACAGCAATCGCTTATTCGTAAAACAAAGCAATCGGCGGCGCACAAGTACCAAACACGTTTTTCCCCAAATACGTATCTCTTCGGCCCATTAATCTGAATTAATGCCAATCGAACAATGGCAAAAGTTTCCAGACATTCTTATTCCCTACTCAAAGGTTACCTCGATGATTACCCCTTGAAAAACACTTAAGCTCTTATTAATAAGTTCAACTAGGCATAGCCATCAACCCACCCTCCTAATCCAAGGATTTGGGATAAAATATTCACTAACATAAGACAACAGAATATTTAATTATCGTAGAAAAGAAAAGGTGAACCTTTTAACAAAAAAAAAAAACAATATTCACCTCGAAATGCCTTTTGTGTGTAGGAAAATTTGCCTAATGCAATCTCGAGTGTCGTTATCCTATCCTAACCATTTTCAACTCGTCAAGTCCCGCAATAGCGAAAAATGGTGAATACATAATAAAAACCATTAAAATCCGATACAGGACCAGAACATCCGAAGAGCAAAAAGTATAAACTTAATCATCATCAGCTTTTAGCATCCTCAACATGGTCGTGGATGAGGTTGTTGTTGCTGTTGATGCTGTTGTTCGTGTTGGCTGTCGTCGGGTGCAAGTTGGTCCCGATATGCTCTCCAACAATTGCGGTGTACCATGGTTCCTTTTTCGATGGTTATTTCATTTTTTTGTTCCCCTATACTCTGTGTTAGTTTTCTTTCATTTTCTCCTCGTGATTTCCTTTTCATCTTCGTTTTTCGCCTTTTATTTATTATTACTATGATTGTTTTACCTCTTCGAGAGTACGTACGTGTACGAGTGGAACATACGTAACGCGCCACAGAATTAGAGAGAATGAATGCTGCCGATTGTGGCCTGGCTCTGACTCTGACTCTGACTCGATGGCTACTATAACACACACTTGCAATGTTGAGATTTTTTCAGTGTTTATTCATGCTCGTAACTGTGTGAATGTGTCAATTATCTTTCCTTAATCTCTCCACTTTTTGAAAAAGTTTTTCAACTTCAGAAGAAAAAAAAAAAAAAAACATTCCATTTGTTTATTATGCTCTTTATCCGGAAGTGTTTTTGTGTTTTACTAGCCCCAAAAGAAATTTGTGAAATCATGTGTCTGAGTGTATGCCAATTGCCGGCTCCTGTGTTTACAAATCATTTTTATCGCTTCGAGATATAAACAAAAAAAAAGAAAAAAGTTGAGAAAAGAAAAGTTTTGAGAGTTTCCCAACCCCCATCGCATGTGGAATACCATATAAGTTAGATGCCCCAACATCAAACAGGAATGATATCAAGGGTATAGCGTGCTGACATGGGTTCCGGCTCCCGGAATACTTGATCCCTTACTCGACCAGACTTGTCGTCAATTACAATTTAATTATGACACACTAATGAGAATGAAAAAGAACCTGTCCTGATAAAGGACCTAAATGTGATTTCAGAACTTCTCTAGTCGTCTTAATATAAACAAACTTTTTTTTTTGTTTTTTTTTTTTTTTAATTTAAACGGATTTTTTAAAAACACAAAAAAAAATAAAATTTATCGCGAGGGCGAATTCGCAGGTACACACACAAAATTTTATATATGTATGCCTACATGTTTATTGATTTTTATTTCGTTTCGGTTGTGTGTTTTATTTTCTTTTCTTCTCATCATCTCTTGCCCTCATCATCAGCAGAAGCTGAAGCATTCACAATCCAGTACCATCATTACAACCCTATGGCTAAAATAATAAAAAAAAAAAAATCAGCAAGCGCGGCAGCTACAACAGTCACTTTTATTTTTTTTTCATTCTTCTCTTCATTGTACGTCGATACAGAGAAGAGGAGTCAGGAGACGAGTGTAGACCTCTAGCTTTTATTTAGCCCTCCCCCGATGTCAGCTTGTAGGCATACAAAAATTTGTAATAGGATTCGCGTTCTCGTTGTCGTCGTCGTCGTCGTCGTCCTTCCCGAGCACCACACAGAATATACACGACAACGTCGACGAAGACCCACTCTCTCTCTTTGGGAGTTTTCTGCGCGCCCTCATAAGCTGAAACACTCGATGATTTGGTATCCATTCTCGTTGTTAATATAAACAGTGGAGCTACTACTGACTACCGACCGGCGACATTGTCAGAAGGAATAAACGAAGGATATAAAGGCCAGATAGAGGTACATTTCCATTTGCCAATTGCTGGCAATTTTTTTTTTTCCTGCCGTTTTACCAGAGATCGTTGTCTCTTGGGGGTTAGCGTATGCATATTTTTTGGGTGATACATACGCTCTGGAGATGCTATTAGTCCCTTTTTTCAGGTCCTTTTATTCCTTTGTTTTATACCATCGCCATCGCCATTTGAGAATGATGTGACGCAGGAAAATTAACTCCTCCAAAGCATCATTTTCATGGTGGATTTCGGGTTCTGTTTCTGTGTAGCTTCTTGAAGTTGGCTGAACATTGTTGTGTTTTGCACGCTGTGCTTCGCCGCTATCCTCTTTTTGTTTGGTGTTTTTATTATTTTCTTTATCTCTCTTTTCAAATAGCTTTGTTGCTGTTTGGAATAGCGATTGCTTGGGATATACCTACATACTATATTAACCAGTTTTACGTGACCATACCGAACTCTACAGCACTTGTATCTATGTATGTTTGACTTTACTCTCGCGTGCGCTTTTTCTCTTTGTTTGTCGGCTCCTACTCTCAGGAGTAAGTGTACTCAATTATTTTTAACGTCCTCCAAAACGAATAAGCTCGAAATTTAAAAAATAAATTCATACGAAGATTGATATAATCTTTGCATTTTGACATTTGATGACAGGTGAAAATTTTCTTGGATTCCAAACGTATTTCTGACCTGCGAACAAGCATGGTAAATCATTTATTATATTCATCGAAATGACATCGAAGGGTGCTATGCCATACTTAAAGAGTCTGTGTCTTGGGGCATGTCTTCATCTCTAGAACTCAGCGGATTATTCCATAACAAGGACTGTTCACAGTCTTCAAGTTGATCTGCTAAACGACTTCCATCTGGCTTCCGTAGAGCCAAGATTGAGTGTGGTTTTTGAAAAACAATGTCATATGGGCTTGTTTTCAGCTGTAGTGGAACAACAGAGTCGCAACATGACTAGGAGTGGTACAATTGAAGCTCATAAATGCAAGACAGTGAGATGAACGTCTTTTTGCATTTTGATAAGTCGCAAACGGTCGGGCTTGCTTCATCATGGCAATGCATACTCTTCGCAAATGATTCAAAGTTTTGTCAAAATCAGCATCCCTGTGGTTGGCCAACATCAATACTCTCGAAAACTTTGTTCTTATCGCTAAAAAAAAATCCTTAGAAACTAAGTTTCAGACCAAATAAGATATAATTCAGACTGAGAAAAGTATTTCCGGCAGCGGAGTGACTTCCTTGAGGGAACTTATGTTCATTAATTGAAATTCAATAAAAGCCGGACCCTTTTTGAGTGTGTCAAAAAATGAACCTGTCAACTGACCCCTAGGTCATGTGATTTGATTCCTTTGGACTGTTTTTTTGTGGGGGCGTGTCAAGTCACTCGTGGATGCTTACGAGCCACCTAGAGATGGCGATTTTAAAGCAAAACAAACAAAAATAATAAATAATCGTGCTGAAAGAGACGATTGTTAATATTTCTGTTTTCTAAAAAGATTATTTAATGTTTTTACGCACATTTTGAACTTAAACAAATTGCCATAACGGTTTTACAAGATTTTATATATCCAGCTTAAAGAAGAGTTTATATGTGGCTATCAATGCATGAACTTTAAGGGATAATACTATGCCTACTACTGAATATCCTTTGAACCAGTTTAAAACATCCGTTTGATTTTTTTTTCTTCTACGCCAAGTAAAAACACTTTCTTTACACTGTCACATAAAATGCTTAAACCCTTAACCAAGGTAAAGTCTTATTCAGATATGCAAAGGATACGCGAATCCAAAACTTCAAACCCTACAGGCTTTCAGGCTGCTTCTTAGCGTGAAAAAATCAATAAAAGTGGAGCCGGTCACTTTTTCAAGACTTAAACACAATTATTGTGTTCTTGCCTTCAGCCAACAATCTTATTCGCAACACTTGAAACATTTGACGCTCCATTTTTTTCAGAACTAGTGTATAAAGGTAACCCTTCTGTGAATCCGCTTCGTTTTTCGCCAAAGAATTGAACTGAATTTGAAAATAATTAACCTTGAAAACGTTGCCATTCACAACACTGAACGATAATAAATTTACCAAGGATTGAAATTCCTCAAATTGATCCATAATTCATTTTTATTTTCCCGTTTAAGTGTGCAATTCCAATGATACCTGGCGGGATGCACTTCTCTTTTTGTCGTTCTCTCGCGGCTTTCTATGGAATAATGTGTGTGTTTCTTTGTATATGTATTGTGTGCTCCAAAACTCGATTTGATAGCAATACTCTCACTTTCGAAAAGAGCACAGCTTCTCTGAAGTTCACTCTGAATTCGAAAAGTCTAAAATAAAACTAATAAAATAATCCTTTCAGAGTACTTACTCTGCACTCTGCTCATTGAAGAATCCTTTGTTTGACTTCTTCTCGGTATCGGTGCTCAGTCGGTCCATTGGTCGGTATTGGTGTAGTGTTTTGTGTACTTTTTGCCGAATTGCCAATAAAATCCCCTTGGGAGATCTGTGGATATATTTTTCAGATATCAGATACTTTTGTCCTTGCTCTCCTTCTCTCACGTTTTTCAGCTTTATATTCCATCAACTTTTTGCCCTTTTTACACCTGAGTATCTACTACAATAGGTTTGGTTTGGTTTGGATTTTCTGTGTTTGCCTTCATCCTTTTTCTTTCTTTTTATTTTTTGGTTTGAAAGGTTGAAATGATTTGCAGGAAATTAAATTAATTCAACAAAATAGAGAAAACGGAAAAGTTTTTATTCGAACTTTTGAACCACGTGCTTGGTTAAGTTGTTTTTTTTTTTTGGTTCGTTTTTCTTAATCGAGAGTGAAGATTTTGCGGTCTGATAGTCGAGGATAGTCGTTGTCTGTCGGTATTACCGTTCATTTTGGTTTGCACTGGTGTCGGGTTCCTTTGTTTTTTTGTCGGGCTTAGATAGATATGTATAAAAATTAATGGAGTTTGATTGTTGTGTTTATCAGTTTGAAGGAATCAGTATCCGTTGATCCTTGCACTTGTTCGCTATGATTTTTGATCATTTGTCAACGAAGGAAAATCCTTACTGATGTGAAGGTTGTAACTTAATGTTCCATTGAATTTTAATTACAAGTGGTTGTCTAAGGGTCGTTTCGGATTCAAAAAAATGCCTTTTTGTTTCTGGTTGGGAACCAGTAGTATCGTTAATCTCCTGAACACAATCAATTCGCCACAGTTCGGATTAAGGGAGTGGTTTTACCTGGCTGGTGATTTTTTATTCCGTTTTAAGAAAACGATCAATGGGATCTTCTCCTGGATGTCTTCAGACACAAATGTAGGTTTGAATTTTATTTGCGTGGGAAGACTTTCATGTATTTTTAAGGTTTCTGTAATGAGATTAGTTACGTTTTAATGGATGTAAGTTGCTGTCAATACAGAAAGATCATGCTCAGTGTCAGAAGTGGATTTTTGTCTGCATCTGCATCTTATTTGTAAAAACTGTTCAAGTTCTTAGAAACCAAATCAATTTATCCGTGCTAGCGTACCAGCAACTTAGAGTAAATCTTTAAAAAATATAAAAATGACATGATAATTTAAACGGCCTCATACGAGTGTGAAGTGCTTACAAAATGCAGGTTGTTTCTATGGTAGAATGACCGAATTTGCTTATAATAACAGATTCTCAAAGTACTTTTCGAAAAAAAAAACTTAAAATGGGAAAATTGCAAACTGACTTGTGGTAGAATCTTGTTAAAGCATATCCATATGCAGATCCTAATGTGACCTCGAAAGCACAGACTGAGCAGAACCAAGAATCAATTGAAGGTCGAAAGAAAAGCTGTTACTTGTGCCATATGTCCATATGTATGTATGTGTGGGCTCAGGACCACCATGAAATATGCGTCTTCAGGTCGAGAAACACCTAAGTCAGTCGCAGAGGTTTTTAAGATTTAAAAGTTTGCCGAAAAAATAAAGCTAAGTGAGGTTCTTATTCTGTGCAAGCAAATTGGAGCCTCAATATACCTAAATCCATTTTTTGTATTAATGCCTTTGATTTGCTAGCTAGATACGTACGTTTTAATTTTTGTAAAAAAGGTCTTTCATTTCGACGCTTAAAGAGACACATGTGACGTCCAGATAGGTTCCGCGCGAATTGTTTTGAATTTGTTAAAATTCGCAGTATTTTTTTTTTTTTTTTATTCCTGACCCACTTATATTGCTCACAGAAGAGTCTATGGATTATTGGCTTAGAAACTGAAGTGTGCTTACGACCCTTCTATTCCATTATTTGGAATAGTGACTAAATTAAAAAAGTTAATGGCGTACACAAATGAGCCTTTGACATTGTGTAACGGCAAACAATTTGGGCGGAATTCCGAAATACAAAGATCTATGATAAATGTTTTTAAATGTAAAAAAAAAAAAACATAGAAAACTAAGAATCAATAACAGTCAAGAAATCAATAAACCTGATTTTTCAACCAGACGTAAGCACAATTCGAAGATCAATTTTACGGTCAATAGTTTTTCAACGATTCGTTATGCAATGTGCTTAAGGCTAAAAAAAAGTTCTTACTATTTCGGTTGTTCAATACTGATCCTAAGTCCAAACTAAAAAAAAGTTCGTTTCATAACGTGTCTGGGTTGGAAATTCTGAATCAAATACGTTTCACTCGTAATAGAACCTCATAACTGAAAACTTCAGAACAAACTTTTATCCAAAAAAAGGCGAAAAAATAACAACTTTCTACAAAGGCTATTGCGATTGAAAGACTCGGTGTCTAGCCGCATTTTTTTTTTTGTTTTATAAAAAAGTTTTGCTTGAAAATAGTTTTCTGTTCAGTGTTAACTCAAACAATAAATATACAAATAAACGGATATTTTATTACCCACGAAACATATTCGTATCTTGAAATATTCATCTTTGACCTATAAAAACGGAAATCTTCCATTTGACGCATGTCAAAGCACACTTGTATATCTTGGAGAGATACTACTTGTGTGTACTTGGCTTGTGTTTTGTATTCCACCGCTATAATGAATTGAATGTAATCCTTTGGCAAGGATTTCCGTCGTGAGTTGAATGAAACAAAGGATGCGCACAAGCTCGTGAATACGAACGCGTGAGAAGGCAAGAAAGAGAGTTACATACAACATCCGCTAATAACCAAGCGAATATCAGCAGAAGCATTTGATTACCTTCAATGTGGGTGTGTAGAGAAATGATTTCCTGAAATTATTCCAAGCACCACTCTGAATTTTGTGCTATTCGTTTCTCCTTCGAATTGATGAAGAAAACTCTATAAAACAGGACCTTTTGGCATATACATCCCTTATTCACGCATGCAGATGTTCGTAGATAAAAAAAACTGAGAATTTGCGTTCACTTGTCCTCTTTGGCATAGAAGTGGTGGTATATGCAAAAGCGCGCGTTCCGTATCATTAACATCATCGTTGTCATGGAGCATAATAGAAGCAGTTCAGAGATGGTAGTGTCAATAGCGGTGGTAAAGTTAACTCCCTTTGGAGAGGAAAAATAAAAGCCCCCGATATGAGCTATGAGATGAGTCCGAAAGGATAGACCTGTATTTGTGCGATTGTGGTCGTCGTCGGAGAGATAGAAAGAGAACGCGTACCACAATCAAATGGGACAACAAGGAATTGATTTTTTTTCCATTCACCGCTTCTAAATGTTTTGCCTAGAGGGTTGTTGTTTTTTTTTTTTTTTTTATAACGCTTATGCACCCTTGTGGTGGTACACGATGACTTCGCAGTCTTTTTTAGCCAACTCACCATGGGTTGTTGGGAGCTTTTATCTTCTTTCTCTTGAATTTTTCTTCTCCGGATCTGTTTCATTGTTTTCTAAGGGTGGTCGTCATTGACATGGCAGAAACTTGGGTTTTCCTTCGCGTGTTCGTTCTAGTTGAGGGTTCCTTATTCCGAAACACCGTGTCCATATAGTTTTGATCTTTTCAGTGTATGTGTATGTAATTGAAAGCAAACGCCCGGAAATTCAAATGGGGGTGGATTTAACCCTTTAACCTGTGTGACGAAGGAGGCTGTTGAAGTTGTGTTTTGCAGCATGTTTACCCTTTATTATTTCTTCGTTTTCTCGCTGATGTGGGTGCTGATGAGATATTCACGATATGGACAGAAAGAGAAAAATATAGAAAGTTTTGATGGTTCTTCGTGAGAATTGGAGTTCGAGTATTTTCGGGATACCATCAAGCACCAAGTTCTTATACTTCCTAACATCCTTACATATGGATGTATGTGAATAGGATGCGTTGTCACTTGAGAGAAAAATGAGAAAAGTTTACGGTGAACTTTGTTTTCCAAATAAAATTTATAACTTGATATTTTGTATTTATAAAATGATAAATGGCAAATGGGAATTTCCTGGTTTTCAATGGCGAGTGAAAAGGTCGCTCTCATTGCGATTTATGGATTTTAAAACGGTAAACGTAATAGGGATTTTATGGCTTTGACGAGGTTAATCTTTTTAAGAATTCTGCAACTTTTACAACAAATGTCTGGCTTTAATATAAGCACATTTGAAATAACTTGGAGAATTTTTTGAAGGCTGTTGCTTTAATACCTAATAATTGTTCCATGGGTAGTGCGCATCGTGACTTTCCATTCTATGCATCTTGAAGAAGGAGGGAATACTCTTCGGGATAATAAGTTAGGCGCTTTGACTCATGGTAAAATGAATTAATATGACCTTATTATCTTACCTCGCAAATCAGTGACAATCCTCTGAGAGTATTGCTTTCATGGAAAAGCTTCTACTAATATTTGGAGTAAATATTAAGTCCTTAGCCCTACATGCCAAAACGGTTAGACTTTAAACCAGGAATAAGATTTCGCCCTTAGATTTCGTTTTTCTATTTCTTGCTGATAACTCATTGACCTGCAATTAATTATGATAAATTGTTGAAGGTTTTCAAAAGTTGGTCATTAAGTTAAACCATGGAACCGTTGACGAGTAAACATCTTGATTGAATTTGTGCAAGTGAGGATCTATTACACGTTGCGATTCATCGCTGAGTCAACATTTTGTTTCCATAAACTGGCATGCATATGCATATACAAGCTCAAACGTTTGAGTAAAAATGTAAGGCAGTGATTCCAATATTATAGTCAAGTTGTTAAGATATTAAGACTGCAAAATTTCGACCACTCCGAAACCTTTTTTAATTCAATAATAAGATATATAATATAAGACAGCTTATAAAAAAATCATTCAGTTAAAAAAATGTTTTAATGCATTGTCGACACTTTCTACGAGCATTATTTTATTATTTATTTTCAAAAAAAAGTTTCATTGCAAATATGAAAAATATATTTTAAATTTTTTTTAAAGGAATACTGTCTCCCCCGGGTTCGTTTTTAACACCCAGTCCATCGCCATCTGTTTCAGCTAGCCCACGTTTGCAGCCATCGCCATCAATATCACCATTCCCTCAAGATGTGTTAGTGGTAACTGGCAATACGATTACCAACACGACACAGGAGCAGGTAATAAAACTTATTCATCTACAAAGCGTATCATTTGAATTATTTTCCTCTTCTTTTTTTTTGTAGGAACGCAAGGCGGCGACGCCTGGCAGACGTCAATCAATTCACCAATATACGACTGGCAGCCCAAATGCGGGTACAGTGGTGTTTCAACCAAGTCCCTCGCAATCACCAGCGGCTGCCACGACCGTCATTGGTGTCACGGGCAATGAGTTCAATACGACACTCGTTGGATCGAACAACATCTCATTGAATAAGGTTCGTCACAATCTTACAACTATTTGCTTAAAAACACATAATCAAACATTTATTTATTTTTCTACATAAACAGAAAGGTAACAAACGTACATCGCAAGGATACACTGGCTATGGGGGGCAGGCACAAGCAATCAATACATCCAATTCGTTTGCGACAGCAAATGTGGCTAGTAGCCCAAAAGGGCAAACGAAAAAAGCCACTATACTGCCGACATCGATAATTCACAATAGTAGCAGTAGTTCAGCGCAAATTTCAAATAGTCAGCAGCAGCAGCATCATCATCATCATTCTCATCAGCATCACAATCAAAACCATCCACATCCAGGCAGTAGTCCACTGATAGCCGATAGTCCAATTGCAAGTCCGAGTGGTGGAATTAAGCCACCAACTCCACAACCTCAGCAGATGTTGCAACAATTTCCTGTCGTCGGCGCTGCTGGCAATCATATCTTTCAATTAATACAATCACCCCAGTTGATTGCAGCCGCGCAACAACAACTGATCGCACAGCAAAACAGTCAGCAACAAAGAGGAGCAGCAACGCTTCATCACCACCATGCAAATAATCAGCACCAGCTACAGCAGCATATTCAAAATCAGCTAAATTTGGCGACATCAATGGCAAGCAGCTCCCATCTTTCCAATGTGACTTCGTCGACGGCAGCTGGTGGAGTTTTACATGCTGTTACCCATACTACCACCAAATCATCAAAAGCGCCACAACAGATTCTACCAAAACCCCAGTTGACCAATGATAAACTAACAAAAGGTCAGATCTCGCAATCGCCTCAACTTCAGCAGCAACAACAACAACAACAGCAGCATCATCAACAACAACAACAGACGACCACAATCAATTCCGCAGCTGCTGCCGCTCAATCGTCAACGCATGCTGCTGGCCAACAAATTCTTTTGCCTACGGGAAATCTTAATACGCAGCCCCTTTTGCTCAACCAGATGCCAGTCTTAGTCCAACAGAACACGCCCCAGGGCGTGCAGCTTATCCTCCGGCCGCCAACTCCCCAGTTGACGGCACCATCTCTGGTCATCCATAACACCCGCCCGCAATTACAACAGCAACAACCGCAGCAGCTATTGCGGATTCTAAACACGAATGGTGCTATGCAGCTGGCTACAACACCCACGTTCATCGTCTCATCACAGGCGAATCTCATTCAGCAGGCTAATCTCCAAACAATCAAAACGAACACAAACCAACCAGCTATTACACAACTTAGCGGACTGCATGCGGCTTTGGCATCCTCTGCGGGGCCTCGATCTCAGCAATTCATAAACAGTCACATTTTGGGGCAGAGTGTGGCTGCGCAACTGCAAAATCTTCAACTGAATGGCAACCACCTCGCTCAAATTCAAATGCCAAATGGTCTCAACGGTCCAATACTATCTCAATTGCCGACTCAGTTTCAGCAGAGTTTGGCTGGCTTCAATCAGCTTAATCAGAACATAAATCTTAACCAGCTGAACAGCACAAATATTCAGCAAATAGCTGCTGCGGCGGCAGCAGCTGGCGCTACCTTTCAATCGCCGCCTCCTCAACATGTTGGTGATCTACAGATGTCAGCCGCAGCGACTGTGATGCCCTCGCAGAATTTACAGTTCTCCAACATAGCATCGCCGACAGTAACACCTCAACCGCATATAGTTTCATCGGTGACACCAGAACCAGCGCGCAATCCTACCCCAGTGAGTCTGCAAAATGTGATGTCAAGTCCGCAACATTCAAATAACATGAATGTCGGCAGCAATGGTGCGCCAGTACAAACCAAAACGCATGAGATTCCCATGCATGAAGCAAAAATGCGCAAGCCTAAGCCAAGGAAAAAGAAAAATCAAGTGAATCCGCCACCAGTGGTTGTGTCGACAACGCCTTCAATCGGAATGATGACCTCAACAACGACAACGACAACATCGCCTCAAACCAATAACACATCAAATGTTAGTGAGCCGGCAGGCAACTATTCGGGAACAACATCCAACAATCCAGATGCATCTCCACCTCCAGTTGCGCGTACAAAACTCGATCTCGGCAATGTCATGAAACTCTGCGGCATTGGAGACGACGACGATTTCATGGAATGCGACGAACCTCTAGAGCAACCACCGTCACACCAGCCAACGCAACAAGAGGAATCGAAAAGTGCACCTTCATCCAGTGATATAATGATATCGATCCCAGGCCAAAACAGTGACATTCCTTTTACCTTCTCAATCCCAGCTTCAGCTACTCAGCAACAGAGTGGAGACGCACTCAAACCGCCGTCGGAACTGCGATTGCAGGCCGGTAACTTGGTCGATGTGAATGGCATTGAAACTGGACAGAATATTCTTATAAAAATCGATCAGAATGACTCAACGCAGCCCTATACTATTTCGATTCCTAGACTTCCCACCGCTGAAGAAATTCAACAACAGCAGCAGCAAATGCAGCCCCAGCTGCATCTAACAACACAATCGGGTCAGAAAACTTTGACAGCGACTTCTGGAATAACATACAGTTTTGCGCCCGCTCTAACAAGTTCCTCGACAACTACTGCAACCTCCGGTAACATTACTATGCCAACACAAGTGGCTGCAGTAACAGTAGGCCATCAAATGACTCCGATGATTAGGCATACGGGGACAATTCAATCTCGCATAAATGAGATCCAGAATCAGCTTATTGCTGGCAGCGCAGTCAATCTTCAGCAACAGCAACAAAATTTGAATAATGCCACGACTGGAACTAATGCTGCCACAACCACAAATGCACCGGCAATTAATTCTACGGCCACAGTTAAGCCTCGACGAAAGCCTGCCGTGCGCCGAAATGGCAAGAAAGTTGAAGCGGCCCAAGCAGCTGCCAACGCTGCTGTCACAGCAACAACCACGACACCCACCACTACCCCGACAGTTGTTGCGAACTCCAATAGCCAGAGTCTAATGACGTCCGTAGGTCAAGTTCCTAGCCAAATTGGCAACATTCAAATATCCCAGGTAAGTCTAATATTTTTTTTTTTAAATGCTTTTGTTTATTCCTTTTTCCCTTATTAAGGTTGATTCAACAAAGGCACCAGCGCAAAACCAACCCCCAGTTGGAGGAGCAGTGGAGAACAAAATCCAAATAATGCCGATTCTAGACAATGCCGGTGTTAAGATAGGCAACCACACGGGCTCTCAGCAGCAGCAAAGTCACAATCATCACCCACCGCATCAAGCATCACAAATTGTGTTCAATCAGCAGCAGCAGCAACAACAGCAACAACATCAGCAACAACAACAACAACAACAACAACATCAACAACAGCAGCAACAACAACAGCAGCAGCAGCAACAACAACAACAACAGATTCATCAACAAATACAGCAGCAACAAGAAGCCAACGCCAAGGCAGAAGCGGCGAATGCCAGGCCCACCTTGCAACAGATTCCAAATATGAGTGGGAACGTATCAACAGCTGTATCGGCTCTTATTCCACAGCTCACGGGGAGTCTTTCGCTCGCTTTTACCGAACACTGTGAGAGGCTCTTATTGCGTCATGACCCAAATGCACCGCAAGATCAGCAATCGCAGTGCATTCTGCAGGCCCTGCTCAAGGGCGCCTTGCCTAATATGACAATAATAACTGAGCCCTCGGGTGGTGGAAACACGTTTGAGAAGAGCAAAATTACGCCTTTCGTCATGACTGGCAATCAGACGTTAAAGCAATCCAGCACTGCAGCATCGACTGGTACTTTAAACAAAACTAAGTCCGCAGGCATGCAATTACAAATTAATATGCAACAACAACAACAGCAACAACAACAACAACAACAAAGTCAACAGCAGATGCAGCACACGCAGCCTGAGCCGAAGAGAATGGTGGAGAATAAAGCAGCAAACAAAATCCATCAGCAAAAGTTCCAACAACATCACCATCCTACCCCTCAAACTCCACCAATCCAACAGCCGCAGCAACAGCAGATACAACACCACCATCAGCAGCAATCACAACAGCAACAACAACAGAAACAAAATCCGACAATTGTCGTCAATCCTAACGTTCAAAAGTTTGTTTCCTTACCCAAAGTAGATCCACTACAACAACAGCTCTTTTGCCTTAATACAGTAACTAATCAAATCACTCAAATCGATTCTGGCCAAACCACCGCGTCGTTGGGTCCTATGGAACGCCTCCTTATAGCTCCTGCCGGGATAAATGCACAACAACTAGCTCAATGTTTATCGCAAGGGCAGATCCACTTCGACAATGTTAATCCAAATAACCCACCACCGCCTCCGGCGGCATCAACTGCTCCAATGCCGCGCATTCAACAGCAACAAATCGTTCATCCACAACAACATCAACCTATTCAGCCAATCCAACCATTGCAGCAACCCGCGCAGCATCCACCAGCGAAACAAGTTGCAAACGTTGCACCAATTATCGATCAGAGTAAAGCAAAAATGGAACCAAAGCCGAAGAAGTCAAAGACACGAAAGCCAAAGATCTGTACCGAGTCGAGTGCACCACCGAAGAATGCCGTTAAACCGATGCCCAAAGTTGATTTATCCGTTAAACCAAATACGAATCCCGTACAGATTGTCCAACCGAATGTTGCTAAGGTTACACACCACCTTCCATTGACGGCGACCACGAATAATCCGACCACAACTATGATTCATCCGTTTCAAAGCCAATCGTCCACGGGTACCAAACTCATTGGAGTTACAGCGCCAATGCAGCAGCAACATCGAAACGTGGCAAACAATAACAACAATAGTTTAACAACTAATCCGTGCAATAATTCAAACAACAACAATGTGAACAGCAACAGTAGTATCAGCAGCAATAACACTAGCAATATTAGTACCACTGGCATGAACAATCAAATACCAGCAACATCATCACCGCCACAACAACATCAATTATCAACAATGCCAGTATCCACCTCATCGACAAACCAAAATGCAAATTCTACCTCAATCGCAACAGGGAACACAAATACGGCTTCTTCAAACAATCAAGCACAATTGCAAATGCAAATTCAGCCTCAACCTCAGCCTATTCAACAACAACCAACAACGACAACGGTCTCAAGGGTTCAAACCATTCAGCTTACGCCAGAACAGCAGCAACTCCTTAAAACCGTTCAAATGCATATTCAGCAGCTCTCCGCAAAAATGCAGAACAAAAGTCTGCTCTCGACATTGAATATTCCAACTGATTTGGATACGCACAACCCTATTTATAGTAAGCCATTACCTTCGTTAAATAATTTACAAAATATGAGCGACGCTGAGATCTATACGGCACTCCAAGGCCTCTTCATTGAGCAGCAAAGAATATTGGCATCAGGAAAATTGATACCGACTCCGGGAAACTTTGTTCCTGGACAAAATGGAAGCTTTACTTTGGTGCAGCAGCCTCCTCAAGCAACGCAAACATCACAACAACCTGCTCAGCCGCAGAGTGAACAACACAAGAGTGCTGGAAACTTTGAGAACAAAAATTCTTTGCCTAACTCCATGCCGGCTGCACATAATATTGGAGTTATAAGGTCTGAGGGTCAAGCGATACCAGCAAATATTGTACAGCCAAATAATCACAACACAACAGTAGCGCCGTCAACAGCAAGTTCATCCACGCAGCGAATTCATATTTATCCTATGCAGCATCATCAACAGCACCAGAACAAACAAATTCAACAACAGCAACAAGTTCAGCAAAAACAACAGCAAATGCAGCAGCAATTAAAACAGCAGCAACAGCAACAGATGAACATCCAAATACAACAACATCACCAAAACCATCAACAACAGTTAACGGTAAAAACGGTTGCCAAAGACGTGAAACCAAGCACAAATGTTCCGCAGGTACAGCAGCCAGCACCTTTGCCGCAGCAACAGCAGATTCATACGGCGAAACCCAGTCATCAATCATCATCAACAGTCATTCAGCAGCATTTCAGCCAAGCAAATGAGTTGCAAAAAACTGTGAGCAATACAACGACAACGGCACAGATAAGCTCAAATGTTTCAGTTAAAGTGGACACTGAAATCAAAACAACATCAAATCCAACCGCAGTCCAGCCGCAACTTGTCCAACAACAACACCAACAACAGCATAATCTTCAACAGCAGCAACAATTGCAACATCAGCAGCAATCAGTGCAACCGCAGCAACAACAGCAACAATGCATGTCTGGTTTAATACCACTGGCTCAAAGTGTGACAGTGTCACCTGCCAGTGTGACCACAACAACTACAACTACAACGTCAATATCATGTGCCAGCACGGTACCAATAGAGAGCCCCAAGCCGAAGTTAGCCCGACTTTCTTTGTGAGTGTGTTATTCAAAAAGTTGAAATCGCTTTGCGCCCATGGGAATCAAAAATTAACGTTTGGCATTTCTCTTTCCATTTCAATTCCAGATTCATCCGCCAGCTAGAAGTGGATCAGCACAGTTGCTTGAACCCGGATTATGTTAATCCCTTCCAGAGTAAAGAGGAGGCAGTAAAGAGGCTCGTCAGGTGCGTTTATTACTTTGACATCACATTTGATTCGTTCAGTCTTTATGCAATGCAATGATTTCTTTCAGGTACCATTGTATGTATGAGAATAACGAAGATATTCCTGTTGAAGAGGAAGTTGAGTTTGAGAAGACAGCTCTGCAGTTGGAAGATAAATTCAAAACCATCGCTGGAAAGTATCAAAAACTGCTGCTCTATGAATCTATGGTGAGTTCACTTTTTATTTGAAATTGATATCATTTGGTATTGACATGGCGTTTGGGTATTCGTTCCACCATAACCACGTGACCCGTTGCGATCGACAAACTGCCAATAAATCCTTCTGATTATTCAGGTCCGAATATCGGAGAGATATTTCTTACATTTTTTTTTCTCCAGGAATCTCAAATGCTGCATGTTGTATTCAGATAGATACAAGTCACTCCTATATTCGTTTTATTTATATTCTTATTTGTATTTTATTTTGTAATTCTTTCTTATTATATTTACTTCACTATCATTCACTTATTTGCTATGTTTAATTATTTAATTTGGTTCAGTTACTTTACTTTTGTTTACTTCAATTTTAATTCACTTCCCATTTACAATACCGTGACTCGTTGTACATACATCAGTTAACGCGTTTACTATTCATCTTAATTTATTTTACTTTATAAATTATTGTTTTATTTATTTAGCGAGTCACAATAAATATTGGACCACTCTCATCTCATCTTATTTGAAATGATGATGCTCTCTTTATGCATTTTCTTTTATTGGTTTTCGCTTGCTCTGCACTTGCAGTCAGTTCAATCGTAGACATTCGGGTGTGGTTTGATAGCAGCTGCTTTGTGAAACTATCGGATATTGGACCTCAACGGTTGACAGAATGCTTTTTCAATCGACGTCGTCTCTCTTATCTTCGCTTTGCTTCATTTATTACTCAACAGGAGTATTTAAC
Organism: Orthonevra nobilis; assembly: GCA_963555765.1. Taxonomy (NCBI): domain Eukaryota; kingdom Metazoa; phylum Arthropoda; class Insecta; order Diptera; family Syrphidae; genus Orthonevra; species Orthonevra nobilis. The sequence continues at coordinate 13,258,725 of OY743225.1, forward strand.
TATTATTTTACTGAAAGAGTGAGGGATTTCAATAAAATAAAGAAAAAATAATTGTTAAAGTATCTTTTATGAAAGGATTTAAAATCTTGGTACATTCTAAAATGCGTCACTTAGGTTGGCAGAGATGCATTACCTTCCAATCAATATTTACCTTATCGGAACGAGTCCTCGAACATCAAACGTGTCATTTTACTTTTTTATATATATTTTTATATTCGCATCTTTATGACTTTTCTCTTTGTTTTGCAGCGCGACCACCGTACATCAGAAGTTTGCCAAATAAATCAACTTCTTGTAAGAGACCTACAGCAAGAACTACTCGACATGCGTGCTGAAATGTGCCCACAAAGTCAACACAATCCATACACGCATAGCAATAGTGTGATAACAAATCCCCTCAGCGCTGTAAGCAGCTTCAAGCCAATAAAACGTGAATTCGACAACCAATCAAACGATTCCAGTCGCTCCACCCCCATCCAACAACAATCATATCACAGCTCTCAATGGAAAACCCAAGTCGACTTAATTAGCAGCAACAGTAGCAGCAATAGCAATGGACAAGTGAAAAATGAAGTCAAATCTGAGCCTTCAGAATACGGTGATTCTTCTAAGGTCAACTTCCATCGGGGCCTAGCACCAGTGTTTAACAATGCGTCACATCCGAACAGTATGCATGCGCAATTTATCAAACAAAACTGCATGCTAAACATAAAGAAGGACGAAAAGGAATCATTTAGTGAGAAGCAATTTTACTATCCATGCAGTAAGATGTCAGCAAACTTACAGTTTAATGGCATAAAGAAGGACGCCACACAGGATGTAAAGAAAGAGTATATTGATAACTTCGACATTGAATCGGAAATTACTCCAAGCTTCATAATGAAGAAGGGTCATCACAATCCTCACCAACAAACACAAAATCTTCCCATTCAGGGGGTGAATGCAAACATTGTAAATACGTCGTCATGTGCTTTTAACAATCTGAAAGCCAACCGAGATTTGCCACTGAATGATATGCCCTCAGAGTTCCCAGTTAATTGCTTTGCCACTGCTGCTGTGAATCCCAGTGCCTCGTACAACACCCAACAGAGTAGTGGCACATTCGACATAGACAAGAAACAGGAGTCTTGCGACGAATGGTTGTGCATTCAGAAGGAGTTGAATTTGATAACCGAAAAGAAATCCGAGCAACAACACATTCAACGCGAGGGCAGTTCATCCACACAATTGGCTGACATCTTTGAAAATGCCACAAGTCCGAAAGACCTGTCGGAGCTCTTCGAGAACGGAAAAGATCATCAACACGAAAATAACCAACATTCACATCACATTCAGCACTTGTCGGAGTTCTTTAACGCCGAATCAGTTGGTAACAAGTCAGTGGAGAATAGACTCGAAGCCATGTTTGGTGAATCGCCCGTTGTAGATAAGGGCGATACTACACAGGATATGGTTGAATCGGGCTTAGACGAGCTCTTCAGTGAATCCCCTTCACCCGTGGAGGCAAATCCACTTAACGCTGGCCAACATTTCAATTCAACAGCCACCGGAGAGGAAGTAACCACGCCAAATCCGTCAGGTAAATCTAATTCCTGGAACAGTGAATTGATTGCGCCTGCAGCAAGTTCTTCACCCTATTTGCAAGGATCAGTGACACGCCGCACTCAACAACAACAACAACAACAGAGCTCTTGCAATTTCATGGAGCAACAAACGCATCAAATCCACATGTCTAATAGCCTCCAATGGATGCAGACGATGGAGGCGCAACTACACGAATTTATGTCCAGTACAGGGCCGGAGCATATGGTAAATGGTGCGGCAGATACGAGCGAGGCTCGCAAACGCCATTGGAATGGTGATATTCTCGATCATGCCCAGGAGATGAAAAAGATGTGCTTCCCGGTCGGTTCTAAAACAGATGATCATCAGCTTATCGACTCCGACCTACTGAGCCTGCAGGACCCCACTGGAGAAATAATGCGTCATGCCGCTAGCATGCAACAGCATCATAATAATACGCTTAATAACGACAACGGCCCTGGTGGCTTCCAACAAATGTTGAATCTTCATCAGCAACAACAACAGCAGCAACAGCATGCGCAATTTCACCGACATCATCTACAACAGATGCATCACTCACAAATGCATGCAGCGGGCAGCATGTTAGATGCCGCTGTGATGAGTATGGGCGGAACCGGAAATGCAAATCTAAGTGGCGGAAGTAGTGGAAGCCTCTCCTCGAATTTTGACGATGACATCAGTCGGCACGTCCAAAATGCCATTGATAGCATTCTCAATCTACAGAACAGTGAAGGCGATTCGTTGACATTCTCATTGGATCATTCAATGGGATCGTTTCTCAGTGAAAGTATGCTCGAACATAGTCAGCACCAAGCGACAGCGGTAGTTAACTCACACTGTGCCCTTACAGGAAGTGTACAAGACCCATCTGATTGCTTAATCAGTGGAGTAGGACCTAATGCCACTGGAGAAAATAGCAATATGATGGTGGACTCTCCAACATCATCAGTGATGTCAGGTTCAACAACTGGTGGTAGTGCTGGTGGTAGAACTGATACCGGCACAGCTGGCGCTGGAGTTGCAGATTTTAGCTGTGTAGCAGGAATGGACGATGCGGTGAAATCGATTTTAACATCTTGACAGATGTCTGCTGCAAATGTGATAATGGAATTCAATGCCGCTGCACTTTGAAAGTGAGGGCGAAGGAACGTGGTTTAAGAAAGTGGTAGACTTTTATGATTAATTATTTTATTTTTTCTCCTTGGGTTTCGACATAATTTTCCAAATAGGAAAATCAAAGATAATTTTTTTTTAAATAAAACAAAAAAGTTTTATCAAACTTTATTTATTTTCTTACTCTATGCTTGTCGTTGTGGTTTTCGTTGCCTGACTTGTCTTTAATTATATTTAACACAAATTAACTTTCAAGTGGGGAAAAGATTATTAAAAGGAATTTCGAGTCAAGTGATTATGTTTTTAAACAGAGCTGTTGTGAAAAGAAACGTTGGAAAGATTATTTTTACAGTATATTTCTGATATTTGAACAAAATAGCGTTTATTTTCCCTTTGGAAGTACTTGTTGAAAATACATTTTCGAATGAGACGCCATTCACGTAGTAAGGACTGAAGAAAACAAAAATACGTTAAACATCCGAAGTTTCATTGTTTTGGATCACCAAACACAAACTTCTTTTACAGCAAAGAAAACCTGCATACCCAATTACTCTTTCCAAATCAGTTCACAATAAAAAATATGAAAACAATTATTTCAATCAGTATCCAAAGAGTGCCAAAAGAACCCTGTTACCAAGGTTCCGCTGGCAGTATATTTAGAACCGTAACAGGTAGACAATTGCAATTTTCACAAAGTGTGCATCATTATGGCCGCTACAAAACAACTAAAGTATCTTTAATAAATATGTATGGCGGTAGAAATACCGAGTGCATTTTTCTTGAATTAGAACTATATGAGCAGAAATCGGTGAAACTTGATTCTGCATTAAAAACTGAAAATACGAATGACAATTTTAAAATTGAAGATATTGCTTTTTAAGTCAAACTTAAATCGGCAATCACACTCTTAGACATTGCTTCTATTCCATTCATTTAAAATTACTCCATCTGTTTTTTCCTCCTGATTTTATGAAGATGTGTTTTCCTTCAATGTTGTTGTCGTCTCAGGTTTGGTTTTTGTAATCCTTCTTCTATTGCAATTCAACCAATTTCGATTGTTAAATAAAAGACGCTCATTCGAAAACTCGTGTTAAAATTTCGTTCCTTTTCCAACCCGAAACTCTATGATTGTTTTGTTTCCATTAAATATTATTTAAAAAAAAAACAACACAAGAACTAATCCAAAATCTTGTGTTAGAATAAAAGCAATTTGAAACAATGCACGCGGTCATCTTGAAAATTAAAATAAAAACAAAGAACCCAATTATAAAAATGTATAAATGACTGTATTTTATATTTTTTTAAGCCTTTAATATCAAATAAAAAAAGTGAACAAACAAAACCCAGAATATGTAAACAAAACTTATCTCAAAATAATTTAAACGATTAAAGTAAACCATACCAAAACAGATATAACATATTCACTTGTAAATACCGGGATCAGAAATACTTTGCATGATTACAAAAAAGAAGAAAATTAATCATAGATAAACTACACAAAAATAGACTTTAAACAAAATTTAATTGTATTTTTTAAAACTAAACTTACTATTTAAAGTTGTTTACTCTAATACTGTATAAAAATAAAAAATAAAAAAGACACACGTATTTTCAACTTATTCACACATTTCTTACAAAAACAAAGCAAAATTAGAAAAAAATGCAATAAAATCAGAATTTTATATTTCTAAGTGTATAAAGATATTCAAGTAATATAAAAAAAGAAAAAGAACGAGCAAAGTGCCCGAACATTTTAATCGCAGTGGACAAAAAGTATCTTAACTACGTAATTTTTAGTAAGGGTAAATAGGTTATAAGTAAGACAAACAAAAAAAAAACACTGTAATTAATAATTTATTAAAACGATACATTTTTTTTTTTAAACAAAACAAAAAATAATTTAAATAAAACAAAAATATCGAACTAGCCAAGTAAGCGTTAATCATAAGAATTTAAAATAAATAAACAATTTAAGAAAACGTTTACTATGCGTTAATTACAATTTTAAGATTGAACCTTAAAAGCAAATAAACTCAAATTGAACAGAAAAAGAAATTACCTAGTAAAATGTAAAATGTATTTAAATTAATATTTAGTGTATAATTATTATTATAAATATAGTATTTTATTTGTTGTTTAAATTTATTTTTTAATTTTTAAACTTCTACTATTAAAACTAAATTGAAAGACAAAAATAAATAAAAATAAGGTAAAACTAAATTAATTTGTAGACTATATGATGGTATATATTATAAATCGTGTTTTATATATTAATATAAATGAAAGTAAAACAAAAAAAAAGCAACACCGCTACCGAAACAAAAAAAAAAAAAACATTGATAATAACTACTATAAATATTGAGAAGATAATAAAGAGAATGGAAAAAAGTTTTAATTACTTATAGTGGTACTTTTGATATTTTTTTTTTATAGAAAATATTAGAATGAAAAGAAAAAAATAGCTGAAGCAATTTTTGTCGATGATTTCGAGGAGAGATAAACTGATTTAGGTTTTAAATTCTTTTACTACTAGATTATATTATTTTCGTTTATTTTTATTTTTTGTTTTATTTAATTTAATTTTTTTATTTATAGAAAATATGTATTTGTCATCGAATGTGAATTTTGAGTTTTCCTTTTTTGTAGAAAATAATTTCACTTTTTTTTTTAAATTTTAATTTAAACAAAGAACCATTATAAAATATACAAAGTCAAACGTAGACAACATATAAACAAATATTCTGGTTTTATTTTATGAGTTGTTGATTTCCTTTATTTGTTTATGTGTTATTGTTTCGGGAATGTTTTTCCCCAGCAAATTTTGGCGATGAAGGTTTTGTCGAAAACAATGCACGATATTCAAATCACGGTAAGTTAATCAATAGCATTATAAATGCAACATTTTCCCAATACCATATAATATTCATTAGGTCGGTTCTATCTGAGGTTTACTCTTAACCCGGATAATTATAATGCTACCAAATTATTTTTATTTTCAATGTTATTTAAAAGTGATATCGAAAAAAGGGTAACAAACAGAAAAATGTACGTGTTAACTATTTCATTTGTCCACCGAAGAATATAGCAATTCGAGCAAGTCAAGAAGTACTTTGTCTTACTCGCAAAGTCAGTGTTACCTAACAAATTTTCATAGCTTTTTTTTACTTCTGTGACTTCCATTTTTCTCCACAATTATACATTTGTGAAGGAAGGACATCCGTACAGAGTTTCAGTCAGAGTTTATAGCCCACCACAGTTGTACGACAGCTTTATTGATCTAAGGTAAAGACTTCCGACTTGATATGGATAATGGAAATATAGCATCCGTGGTAACACTGGACTTTTCAAGGCCTTCGGTACCGTTCCCCACAAGATACTTCTCTGCAAATTAAAACACTGTTTTAAATTCGAAAACATGAATCGAAAGCTATCTAACTGGAATCAGTCGGTTTTTTTTCAATGGGTAGAGCAATGATGAATGATTATGATTATTAGCGCATGAGTTCCACAAGGGTCGATTTTCGGTTCTCTCCTATTCAAAACACTGTAAGATTCAAATGTACACAGATCATGTACAAATTCATCTCAGCTACCTCCTGGGTTTGGTTGAAGATGCAACAGTCGGAATAAACGAAGATTTATCGCTTGTCGCTCATTGGTCATAGAGAAATAATGTAAAATCAAATTCAAAAGTCAAGAAATTGTGATTTGTCGTGAAGTTGTTGATGCGGCGTATTTTCTATTGTCATACTGTTTGGAATCTTATGATTTTCAACCAAAGACTTACCTGGGCAGATCATGTTGCGTACTCTGCAGGGAAAACGTATGGCGGGTTACGCGTTCTCTATTTATCGGGAAGATGCCTCCCATTACAAATTTTTATGATGTTGAAAAAATCACTTATTACCCATAATGATGTACGACCAACCTGTTTTCTGAGACCTTGGTAGCTCATGTTGGAGGAAATTGCTGTAGAGTTTCTTTTGTTTTTGTTTGATCGCCAAACTAAGAAGATGCCCGAATACCTATTATAAAGAATACGATATCTCGTCTATGATTGATCGTGGGTCTGCTGGCTTATATTCCTGATCTCTCCACATGGATTGTCCTTTAATTTGTCGAGTGTCCTCCCGGAAAGCTGTAGCGTGTACAAATCTATTGGTGTCATGCAAGCATCTTCATACAGCTTCGTGTTGCTGAAGTATTTCAAAGTGTCCGGTTTTCATCAGAGTCCTGTACATGACCGAAACACTTAATTTCATGAGACCGATTATCGTCTTGGTTGTTGGTGACACGGTGAACCATTTTGGCCGGCCATAAGTTATCACTGGTTATGAGCTGCTTGTAGACCAGTAGTTTGGTTTTTTGCTAAACCCGCTCCTCCAGTGGGTGAACCAGATGAAGGGCAAAATTGTCCTTTTTCATGACCATAAAATTTGAACCGCTAGCTGTAGTAATCAAAGAGCTTCCCAACGTGGTCCTGAATCCTTCGCGCTGCTATGGTTGGGGAAAGCGATGCTGCGTATATTTTTTTTTTTTTTTTTTTTTTAATTAATTGCTCGCTCTTCAAGAGGATATTAGGACTCTTATAATGCGTGTAGCATAGAGCGAGCGGAAGAATTAGGAGAAGAATGTGTAGTGGTTTGAGAAACTCAGGTGTAATTGGTTTCAACTCACTTCCGTGGGTGGAGCCCGAAACGGGACGGAGGATTTTGATATCGACCTATTAACTTTAACCTAATTCACAGGAATTTGTTCGACATTCAACAACTTTGAAAGTTTGGAAGATTTAGCTTAGACACCCCCGCTGTCAGTGTTATGCCTTCACAGCAGAGCCATCTATACACAATCTACACAAACAGAGCTATTTTGAAAACTCGAATTAGGAACTAAGCCGATACAACAACCACAACAACAAAGCCACCCATTTAGTCAGACTTCTATCACTGGTCGACCAATCCAGTGATAGTGCCATTAACTTGATCCCAATGGCAAATGGTGACTGGACCAGATTCGAAAAACTAGACCACTACTCTAGGAATCGAACCTGGGACCTATCAATTGAATCAATTGAAAGGCAGGCGCTCTACCAACTCCGCCACCCAGCTGTTTTGTGATGGAGTCGTCCGCATTAAGCATTGTTTTTGTTTTCGGATCGTTCTTTGGCTGGTCTGCCGGAAAGTTGTTGACCAGCGCTGGTGATGTTCCTCCTCCTTGCTGGACACCCTCTCTTAGGGGCTTCATGGATGCAGAAGAATCGAAAACCTGAACAAAAAAGAAACTATTTGTTAGCGAACTGTGGATTATTTTAACTAAATGTTATGGAAATTCCATTTTCAGCAGCTTGTAGCTGAGATGAGGCCATTGATCTAGACACTGTCAAATGCCTTCTCTATATCTAAAAAACAGCAGTGGATGAATTGTTGAATGCTTTTCCCTTAATCTGTATTCACGGTCGGGTATTATTTGCTTTAAGAGGCAAACTTTTTTAACTTGCCTCAGTAGTACCGACTCTAGGACCTTTCCTACAGAGCAGAGAAGTGATATTGGTCGATATCCTTCAATGCACGTTCTGTTGATCTTCTTGGGAACTGGAACAGCTTTATCTATTTTCCACGAGGTGAGAAAATATCCGTTGCTTATGCAGAAGCATCGCAACATTGGGCAACGTTTTTAATAAAAAATTGGAAATACGATCTGGTCAAGCTAATTTTTTTGAACTCATAACCAACTCCTCTACTCTCCTGCATTGGTGAGTCATAGTCAACTCCTCTACTTCTCTTCCGTTATTGGGGAATTTTGTCATAATATCACTGCTAAATGCTGTGATTGTGACTGGTGGTCTTTCCGTGAAGTTTTGCTCAAAATGGCTTGCAAAAACCATTTGCGTGGCATAGTCTTGGTCACAGTTCCGCAGCATGTCGTGTAATTTATTCGATTTTCCGATCATTGAATTAATTTTTCTGAACGTGTTCGGTCCTGGTATTATTTTTATCAGTTGATTCTGGAACTCTTCATCCGTGTGGCATTTGACTGCTCGCTTAGCTACGATTGGACACCTCGATACTCCTCATTCACCATGTTCCAGGTTCGTTGCAGGATCCTCTGTAACTTTTTCCTGAATCTTTGTCTCTGAGCGAAGATTGCTTGTAAGTATGGCAAATTTGCGTATCTGTCTTTACTGGTGACTGGTTTCTTTTGGACGTCGACAGCTTTGTGAGCAGAATCATTGAATTGGATGATAGCTTTGTCAATCTCGTTGTTGGAGCGATTGGATATGACGGTACAATTTGTGAGGTTACGCTCTAAGTCTGCGAAAAAAATTTCTGAAGGATTATCCTTCTAAAAAGACGAATTTTAATTTCAATAGCCAAATGGTCAGCGTCAGTCATATGTGCTAGACAACTGTAGGTGCAAGGTTCTAGCAAGGTATTGTTGCGGTTTGAACTAACCCAAAAGAAATCCAACATTTAGGGAGTGCGTGGGATTGTTTGTTTGCCATTGCAAGACAGTCACAAATGAGTGCTGATAGGAATAATGGAAGAGCCAGTTTACTATATTGATACCCTGAGTTGAGCACAGTGCGCCTAGCGTTGAAGTCGCCACCAACAACGTAGGCTTCTATATTTGTGATATGGAGATTTCTTTTTGTTCTCCTTAGAATTGTTACCGTTAAGATAAACTGAAATGGCCAGCAGAGTTTCATCATCAGACACCTTTATGATCAGAGCAATTTCCTCCATCCGAGTCGATCCAATCAATATATGTATATTGCTCCCCTCGTCCTCGTGTTATTTTGTTTTCCGTGTACGCGTTGAATTACAGGGCTGTAGAGATTTCATGATGTTAAATTTGTTTTCTGTTGGAAATAATATCTGGTTTCTTTGACTTCTAGACATTGTGTAAATTGAATTAACATTATATGGAAATATACTCAACCTATTAATTGTATGCATTGTTCCATATTAGTTGCCCAAATATCATGATCTTCGGCTTCCGTAGTTATTTTTTTTTTTGGCTTTTTGGACCAAGGTTAGTAGATTCGTCCCGAATAGCCTCTCAGCGTCACTGATTGGTATTTGGCTGAGAGTGGTTTTGTTATTTTTTTTTTTGTTATTTTACTGTGTTTGTTGGTTTTCCTTTCTACTTCCTTTGGTAGCCATACTAGCGAAACTCACTCCGGGTTGCAATCCTTTCACAACTGATTCTTGTGCGAATTAGGGTAGCTCCTTTTTTTGTGCCATTTTGTTTTTCTTCGCCACCCGCTATTTGTACTTTGGGTAAACTCGGGAGTTTGCTGAGTGTCCGCTCTTCTGCCGGTTGGTGCAAAAAACATCCTCACCTTTTGTTGTCCTTGGTTCGTGGTTGTTATTGCACTTCACGCATTTGTACGCCATTCCTTGCGTGATAACTGCGGTCTGCAGTTTCTCCCAGTGTGCTTTTTGGATCATTAACAGAAATTGTTTCTTTTACTTTACTAGGAGAGAAAAATTACCGTATAACCGCATTCAACAGGGCCCCCGAGTTAGTCAATGTGTTGAGCATGAAATTTTATCGATGGCTTTGCCATGTAATTTACTCATTTTAATAATTAATTTTTTTGTTTAACAAAGCTAGAAAAACAACTCGGATTATATTTTGAAGTTCATTTATTTATTGATTTTATTCTATAACTTAATTCAAAATAAAAATTGTAACTATAAATTTATTAAGAGAGACCTAGATTTTGATAATATTCGATTGCTCCTAGTCATGTTACTAAAAACAATAATAAAATGATTTATTGCGCATTAGATGGACGTATGTTAAGACTAAGGTAAATAAAATTGGATTGCATTGTAACCATTATAAATTATAACATTTTAATTTACTACATTTTCTTTTTAAATATAAGAACATAACAAAGTACAATTAGTCATTAACATGCACGCAATTCGATAAAGGATTCTCTTCGAATTCGACAAAACAGATTTGAAAATCATTTTATCGGCTTATTTAAAGATATATAATTTTCTTACCATGTGTCAACATAAAAGAGCAAAAACCACAGCTTATTCATGTGAAAATACTTTTCCTTGATGAAAATATAATGTGCCGAAAAAACGATCTCGTTTTTCCATTCTTAAACATTCCCATATATATTATAAATTTACAGTGGATTTCCAAATTCGCTGTGGTATTTGCTGTAGTTGACTCCCTGTTATTTTGCAATTATCAATTACAACATTCAACATAAGTTTTTTTTTGTTTTTATTTTAATTACTAGTCAATTATATAGAAATTTGCTTTAGCTCTACTAAGTCTTTATAAAATCAAAAAAACAATTTTTTTTAGACACAATTAAAGTGTAATAGGGTTGGTTTCACGGCTTTAAAAAATCATCAACATTTTTCATTGTCTAATTTAATTCTACAACATCTTTAGAATTTTCAAGTTGATCCGAGAAATAGTTTCGAAAAACAGCTTTGAGAAGTTACGCTCTCAAGGTCTGGTAGGCTCAGCGCGCAACTTTAAACACGTTTTTCTTTCTTGAGAACTACTCACAGGTCTTCGAGATACAATTCACAAGAAGTTGCACAAAAGATTTTTATTTTTTCGATTACAACTATTTAAAAAAATGTAGAGAAATATTTACCAAAATTGTGATTTTTTTGGAAAAAGGTCTACCAAACATCTAATTTTCACTTTTTTTCCTTCGTTCAATTTCTAGATTATAATATTAACTAAAACACAAATAATTGATTTACTTCGGATGATCGGAGTTCTGCTTTCAACGCGGACACAACTTTCTTTCCAAGGAGTCTCTAGAAATGACGCAGCAATGGGGCAGTTTTAAATATTTTTTACGAAAATATCTTCTTCAAATGTGAATCTTTAAGACAATAAAATGTTTGAATAATGTTGAAAATAGGCCGTTTTATCCTCGAGGGAACCCATGTAACCCCTTAACAATTTAAAAAATCAAGAAAATAGAAATGAAATTATTAGTGGAATGAATATTTTCAACGAAGAAATGTTTAATAGGCATCGGTATGTGCTACAAATAGTTTTATTCTGAAGGTTATACAATTTTATTCATTATAATTCTTTAGCTTTCTCTTTAGATTTGTTTAATAAATTAAAATTAAAGAACAAAAATGCACCGTAATTGGCGCAAAGAAGCTGCATTATAAGGCGAACTATTATATGGTCCCAGACTTGTGCAAACCACGAACGATAAGTTTTACCTTTTAATAAAATTGAATTGAATTGGAGAAAAACATTTCATTTGAATCATGTGGTTTTTATAGACTACAAAACAAGGATTAATGTCAAAATGTAACTCATTCTTTTTTTATTTTTTAATTAATGAAACAAATTCGCGGTGAACCAATGCGGACATCCTTCATTACCACATTATGTCACAGAAAGCTTGATTGGTGTACCGAATCCTTACATAAAGGCCGTATACCACAGCCCATAGAAAAACAAACGGGGAATAGCTAAATTTGCTTTAACGAAGATTTTAGGGTTGTCCCGCCAATAAGTTTGAAAGTGATAACGAAAATTTGGATTGATCGGAAGAGATATGAAAGTTCTGAAAACTGAAATTTGAATATGAAATTGGTTTAACATAAATGCTTTTTCATTAATCGAAATCTACATTTTTTAGGAATAAAACCAATAATCCTTGTGAATTTTGGTTTTCCAAAAGTTACGAGTTTATAGAAAAAGCGCTAAGACTTTTCATTTGTTAATTTATTAATGTTATGTAAGGATATTGTTAAGGGTTGATCTTTCCTTTTGATTTTGTCATATATAAGCTCTTTGGAAAGATCGTTTCTAGTTGTTCGACAACAATTCTTTCGAAAAAAAAGTGCCAACGTGGGCCAGGAATACGCCGATAAATTCCAAAGAACAGACGTGGTTTTGTTTTTATACCTGAAGCCTTAATTACATTTATTCGCCCGACGAAACACTAACAATAAATTGGTTTTAGCTTTTTTCTGAATGAATAAACATTGGCGCTTTTGGTTTCATAAAAAACTTAAGTTTTAACAATCCTTTCAAAACTCAAAGTTAAACCAATCTTAAAACAACGTTATAACATGCGCCTTACTGTTATATAGACTTTGCCCGAAACCAATATTTTAAATAAGTTTTTAAGTATCCACGTCTGATTATAATTGTTAAATCGTTGAGTGGAAAAATAATAGCTTTAAGAAAGAATATCTTTTAGATATTTTACTATAAATATTGGGATCAAATAACTTGGAAATATAAATCATAGGGCAGAACATATCTTTACATTATTTTTACCCTGAGAATTCATACTGAAATATCATCTTGGTGCTTAAAATATATTTATGCTTTTGTGAACTTAACAATTCTTAATTTACAGCATTTAGTGAGATGTAGCAATTGTTTATTCTAAAACAACTATGTTACTATTAAATTAAATGTTATACTGAAAGATCCTTTCTACAGTAGGACATTAAAGCGCTGCCCTTTTCTTTTTATAAGTCATTTTTATAAATAATTTATACATGCATTCATACAAAATCGCAACTTTTTTGGTTCTATTTACAAAGGCCAGTCAGTATCCCGCATAAAATACGTTCATTTTAGTTATTTCGGATAGGAAGCGGATGTGCTTCAGTATTGAAGACCAACTTATCCAAATCGATCTCATTACGATTGTCACTGAAAAGTAAGTAAAAATACTTGAGAGTCTCACTTAACCAGAAGCTCTCCATCATGTCCCGCAGGCGTGTGTTAAAAATGCTCTTCACATTTCCTATGGATGTGTATCCATTTGCGACTTTGGTATGTTTTTCAAATGACTGAAATATGTTCCAACCCATGTCCTGATATGTACGATTGCCAGTAATTGCATAGAAATAATACAAACTCTCGATGAATTCCGGCCTGAGGAGATTGTGAGCATCGTTGGATCTGACCTGAATTTCTGGATCATCACCTTCGACGGTGGAGAAGTATGTTATTTCTGGAGCAAGTCCAGTGGGTTGCTTCATGTAAGTTTGATAACATGTCTCAAGTATATCTCTAGCGAGTGTCAAATGAGACTCTGGCATTCCATACTTATGGCCAAGTAGAAGGGTACCAGGGAAATAACACGTCAGATGATCCATTTTAGCTTTAAAATCCTTACCGTATATCAATTCACCTATATAAACATGATGTTCTTTCGGTGTCTTTCGCACTAATTGAGAGATGATACCATCAACTGCGCGTTTATAATCTTCAATTAAGCTGTAAAACGGTTTACGTTTATCAGTAATAGCATTAATTTAAAGAAGTAATGGATACTTACAAGTCTCCATCCTTTCGACCGGTTTGAATCCATTGCTTCAGCAAATACTCATAGTATGAATCGCCTCTTGCGCCCAACGAGATCGTTGCAAAGTTTCTAAATGTTCCAGTGTTGGCATTAATAAATATTGGAACCAGCCCATTATTTTTCTCCAAAGCGTGCACCTTCTCATTGACACGCTGGACAGCCTGAAAATAAGAGTTGATATAATTTCAGTGAAAATGATTTTATGTAAAAAATATTTGCTGGAAATTTCGCAAGGTGTGTTGAAATGTTCACCTCAAAGTTCGGATGTCAATGTTATAGTTAAAAGTTTAACGGGTTCGCATTTAAAATACAATTTTTCCACGAATAAGCAACGTAACCTATCAGAATTGCTTGTATGAATAATTTTGCAGTCGTTATTACTTGTTTTAAAAATGTGTTTTTCCTATGTTTTTTGTAAGTTCTCTTATTTTATTTACTATTTAAATATAAGAAAGGGGATTAAATTATTATTAAATTAATTAAATATTAAAAAGAAAAAAGCTTTCAAAATGAAACGCAGTTACAAACTTATTTTATTCGAATATTGTGTCAATTACTGTATAGTTTATCGAAAATTCAACTTAAGCCAATGCTTGGACAGGACAACGATTGTCGGGTCAGCTAGAAGGAAATAAAAATAAATTTTAAGTAAATTGCATTCGTAAGTCACTTGTTGACTTAAAATATGTCAAATCCATTCATAATTTAGTTAAAAGTCAATGGAATGTGTTTCCTTGAGACGTTTATAATATAAAGTTCGACACAGCAAAATTTTGTCACAAATTGCACCCCTTTCGTTAAGATATTTCGAGAGCAAATGTTTATTGATAAGGACTTTTTCCATTTTATATGAATGGCGAGATTTTCAAGTAGACATTAGTTTTATTTAAAGCTTCATAGGCATCTTCGACGATTTTCGGGATTATTTAAGTCGTGCGGTTCTTATATATTTTGGTTTTTAACGCTTTTGTGGGGGAATTATAATTCTTATCAAATTGGCGTATCACGGAGGCTCTTATAACAGTAAGATAATTAAAGTATCTTATCACCCGTACGCAAAACTATAAAAATATTATTACTATTATTACGCCGAAATTACTTGGCACTGGATAATTTGCTTATCTTTACGTTATTTGCTTATCTATTTTTGCAAAATAATTTTATACGACGGATTTAATCAAACTCTGGATAACACATCGGCATGAGAAAAAGGTGGTTATTGTAGTTATTTCCTTTCATCGCTTTAATTCAACCTGATAAAGAGACACGTTTGAAAGCAAGTGCCGCAGAAAGACCCATAAATAAATTCATCATATCAACATTTCCGATAATTTTTTTAAAAGAATTTATATGTAAAGTAAATAAAAAATTACCTCTTCATAAACCTTGTTGCCAGTACTCCTACTAAGATCCCTAAACTCCAATTGTAATGATGTTACTTCACTGGTGGAACTATCTGGTGACCACTTCGGTGAACGGGCCGACATCGAAGCAAGATTAACATCAGAGTATGGTATTCCAGAGGGTGATGAGAAACACGGAAGTAGTCGATTGCCCAATTCAACCTTAAAATACAAAAAATATATTCACTCATACAAGAAACAAATAAAGAATAAAGTTCATACAGATTTACGTAAGAACATCTTATCACCGCTCAAGTGGTATGAGGTCAATAGGCCTCCCAAAACTCGGATTGTTACTTCGAAGAGATTAACATCTCGGTTTATGTCGAAATTAAGGAACTGATCTACCCAATTGCGTGCTTCTTCAAATTCTAAATAAAAATAAAACAACGATTTTCAATTCAGTACAAAGGTTGTGATTGGTTTTTGTAGAAACCTTCTTGTAAATCCATTATGTACATTGTATCCAATGAATCGACTATTGTCAAACCCAAGCCGAACCAATCGTGTGAACTCATTGATACTGGTTTCAGGTTATCATGGCCCCATGCGTATTCCTTGTATCCCTTCCACGAGTGCTTGAAGGCGGTAACCACGGCACGTTGGCGATCATTGGATGGGCCCTTGAAATCTGCCGGGGTAAGGTCTGTTGTTTGCTCAAGGCGGTTGATAATATCGTCGATTCCATTATCATGTATGGCGTTATTTAGCATGAAATCAATTTTAGGTTCATCCACCACATTAGCGGGCTCGACTTCAACTGGCTTTAAGGGTTCAATGAGAACTTTATTATTATCTGGGGATGGAAGTGTTTCTTCTCTTTGCTTTGATGTGTCTGGTACTATTTCTGGCTGAGGATGCTCCTTCAAGTTTAACTTGTGCTGCAACAAAAACAAGAAATTATGGTAGATTAGAAGTATTAAAAAATTAAAGATTGTGCGATTAGTTTTTTTTTTTGCTCGAGGGCTAGTTTGTTACACTGTGGAGAGTGAGATTCTGGGTTCAAACATTGTACTGCTTTCAAATCTATCAAGTGATTTCGAATCTAATAAAATTAAAAATAGGACGTGCACAGAATTGGTAAAGCTAGGATCTGACTCTTTTAAGAATTTTGTCGCGCCAAGAATGTGTATATTTCTATCTTATGCGTTGGAACTTTTATAACGAATAATAACAAAAGCTGTGCAAACATTGGGTTATTCCGAAATTAAAGAGTTTGTGTTGAGATGTTAACACGCTGACATATAAGGTATACTGTATTAGGTCAACTGTTGCCATTTGGATTACAAGTTACGAGTACAGTTGTAAATAAAGAAGTGAAATTCGTCGTACCTCAGGCGACATGAATTACATTCATTTATATTTGTTGCTTTAATTTTGTCATATATAATGACTTCGGTTTAAAAAAGAGAAGAGCTATGCTAAGCTTAAACATCCCTGAGATTTTGCTTCAGCCATTCTACTTGTAGATCAGTTCTGTTGCACTAATATAAAGTTTACGACGTGAACATTTAAGTCGCCTAGATCGGGGTTGGCAGTTGATGAATTTTTGATATAAATCTATTCATTCGACCTTCTTGGATAAATATTGAGACAGTATGGCCAGTATTAATTTTGTGGTGCAATGTAAAACATACAAAAATGGGGGTCCATTGAACAGTTTGTTAACAATTCGAAGCCTGGTTTAACAAGGTATACAACATTTATCGCTTTTTCTGAGTATTTACAGAGGAAGCTATCGGACGATATTGACATTTGTATTTATTAGTCCCTCATTGCAGAAATCATAAGCAAGGATGTTTATTTTATTGAGTTTAACGGATAAAATTAAATTTTGTTCGAATGGTGCGTCTCCTAAGACAACCACTCTACTGAATTAGAAAGTGGATTGTTTCTTTCGTTAATCCAAGGACACAGACACCTATATATCTCACGTGTCATACATAAGTATATTATCAGATAATTCAATTCATATCAGTTTCAGTCGAAGTATTCTGGTAAACATATGTTCATGCCTTAAATTTGGCTACTATTGTAACATGTTCTTCTTCAGCAAATAGAAGTCAGACATATCATTAACAACGCCCAATAACTCTATACTGCTCCTTGTCAATTGGTTAACCGCTGGCCAATCAAATATTTACACACTTGCACGCCAACGAAATCGCTCTCTGTGCCACCTGATAAGATAAATATTGTTCAACTACTCGATAATATAGTCCATCATGTTCAGCAAATCAAATTTATCAGATAACTTTAAACACCATAAATGTGTTTTTATTGTTTACACATCTCGAAATGTTTGGCTTTCGCCTCGAAAAACACAAAATTATAAACAAACAAAGAATGTTCAAGCATTTTTCAGTAGCTCGACATTATTTTTAGCCATTGCCAGCAAAAGGAATTCGTGAGCTGCACTACATGATAAATTCTATATACTTACATCTTTAAATGGCGCTACATTTATGTGACCAATACCCATTGAAGCACCACGTCCAGATGATTTGCCCCCTTCAGCATCTGTATCTGAAGAGTCCTTTGTGCTTTCCGAGACAATTTGGTCGCCTGGTAAAAACAGGACCAAAGTGATGCATATCGCCGATATTGTAAGAATAATGAGATTCCTTTGACAACGAGGCAGTTGATTCCAAATCTGAAAAGTTCGCCAAATATATATATATATATATAGAAATTTTTGTCGTTTTTTTTATTCTTTTGTGCAAAAATTAGATGTATTTACTCACCCGGCGAAAGCTTTTTCGTTGTTGCGAATTTCTTGAGATCTCAATGCCAGCGCTGGCGCCACCAGGCACCGGTAGAGTTAGGGAAACGTGATCACTTTTCTCCAGCATATTATATGCGAATGGATGTGGGTTTTTTACTTAAACTTCTGTTTTGTTCATTTAAACACGATTTTCAATGACATGGCTGGAGAGCTGAAATAGTTCGTGATGTTCGAAGCTCAGTGGTTATTCTTTGTATTGTTTTGGATTTCTTATGTGTAGTTAATGTGAAAGTGAATTTGCCCCGTTTTAGCGTCAATCTTATAAATTAAAATAGTAAAATTATTGCAAAACATCTACTTTTTCCACAGAACAGAACTTGGAAACCTACAACCAACCACTGTGAAGTTATTTCCCTACTGAAATTTCATGCAAAACGTAGCGTAAGGAAGTGTCAACATAAATTTGACAACCCAAAGTTTTGAAATCATAGGTAATTAGCAAAAAAAGAAAATCAAACACTTGCTCTCAAACTAGGTGAAGCGGGTGCCTATGTTTTAATGTGGTTTTCAATTATAAGTTCCACTCGGGTTTTCACTCATTCTTAAATCTGAAATTTCACCGTGGTTGAGACGTAGCAAAGTCAATGTAACAACAAATATAAAAAAAACGTGAACTAGTTTTGAATATACATATTTACAACCAATTATTTCGTTGTTGAAATGAAAAAAAAAAATTGATTGGCAGAGACATTTTCATTGACTACAAAACAAAGTGATTTTTGTTACGCTGTGGACTGATATTCTATTCCAATAAACTCCAGTCGAAATAAATGGCAGTTGAAGCAAAGTCAAGATAGTTACTAAGCGAACGATAAATGCTTCAAAGTTCGATGTGGAAATTCCTAAATATAAGAACAAATACGAAAATAACACAACTTTCTCACTTTCATAACGCATGTTTGCACATCACTTTATTTATAATCGCATTCGATTTCACCTGCTATAACGTTAAGAATGTCAACCTTTGAATTAAGATTCCTAGATAGACAACCCAGTAGTACTTTAGTGAAAATAGATTTCACTGAAGGTATGTCGTAGGTTGACAAAACAACAATGATATAATTGCAAACGACAATTAAAGGAGCTCACACACCAGAGCGGTACGCGGTAGCGGTAACGGTACAACGGTACGTAATCCTATTGCGGTAAATATAGATGCACACCCTGGCAAGGGTATACCGCAAGCGGTATTGCGGTATTACAGCGATACAATTTTGTACCGCAGCAAGCACAGTTGACCGCCGTGTACCGCATATCAAAATGTGTATCGAAAAACTAATTGAGTTGGTGAAAATAAACCCTATTTTATTTGATTTAACCCATCCAGAGTTAAAAAAACACGGGAAAAAAAGACAAAATATGGAAAAAGGTCAAACAAAAAAATGTTTAATGTGTTCAAAACAATTTACATAAATATTAGTATGTACTTTTATTAAAGCAAAATAGTGCCGTGACAAAGTAAAAATTAACTTGGCTACATATGAAAAACAAGCAACTACTAAGGTGAATACCGCATACAAAATTCCGCCAGTGTGAACGGATAAGCGGTATAGCGCTCCCGCACTTCTACCGGTACCCGTACCGCTACCGCGTACCGCTCTGGTGTGTGTGCTCCTTAAGTACTGAAGGAAAGCAGTTAAAATTTTTACTGAACACATCCTCTCTGCGAGCTACTTACCATTATGAACTCTTAATTAGAGTTTAATTTCACAATAAACTCTACATTACAACACGAAGTATTAAGTACAGTCTGAACCAAATGAAGCAGCAGACGGTGACGTCGCTCAAATGTTCACTATAGCAGAGCATAGTTTAAATAGTAAAAAATTAGGTTCATCCTGACCTTTGGCCTCTGATGCACTATAATAGTTTTGTTCACTGACTCTGCTCCAAGCAGAAAAAAACAGAAAAGAGCAAGATTCAGTGTTCATTGACAAAAATTTCTGCTCGAAAGTGCTCTTTTTGTGTTCATTGAGACCTGTCAGAGCAGAAAAGAGCAAGATTTCTTGCTCCTACTTTTGGGGTAGAGCAGAAGTAGAGCAGACTGTCAAATCAGCTGTGGATATATTTATTTGAATTTTAAATTTCACTAATTCGTTGGTGATTGATAAGTGCGGTATGTATGTACATATGGGTTGCTCTTTTCTGCTCTTTTCTGCTCTGACGTTAATCTGATATTTTGCTCGAATATGAGAATTTCTGCTCTAGATCTTCGTCAATGAACAAAACTAATATAACGTAACACTCATTAAGAAGACAGCGAGATAATACCAAGCGTTTCAATCGCACCACAGTCTGATGTGCAAGACGAACTACAGGAAATGAGAGTGCAAATGACAGCGAAGCGAAAACTAAGCATTGGTAGAACGAAACCCGTAAACCAGGCTTTCGAATTATGTCATTTTTCAAATTGTGCAGTCTCCACGACGATTTTAGATTCAAGCTAGTTATCTAAACAAAACTCATTTTTCCCCGCATTTTACAAAAAACGAGAGAAACTATGCAGACGTTTTTCGAGTAGTTTTTCCTTCAAAACCTATTAAGGTATCATATTCTTTTTTGCAGTACCATACTTCTCCAAATAATGCAATGGTCAATTATTAAGATGTAAAATTGCACTAACAAAAAAAATGAGGGAAAAGTACAAGACATAGAATTCGAACCTTGAATTTTCTTTATAATTCAAATGGCATCTAGATTTTAGAGTTACTTTTGTTAAAACTCGACTTTGGAGTGTAAGTGGGCCTTAAATTGCTTAAAACGTTTAAAAGAAACATATGCGCCAACTCAGATTTGTAATACAATTGCCTAGATATGTTAAGGTAAGAAATCTGATCGTGTTGTAAATGAATTAAACTGCATTTGAACTCATTGCTGTGAAGTCTTTTGATTGCTTGAAGTCTTTTGACTGCTTGAAGTCTATTGACTGCTTTGAAGTCTTGTTGTTATGTTGTTTTGATAGTTATGGGCGACGGAATTTACGATTTCTCAAGCAATACGTAAGCAAAGAAGTTATCAGTGCAGCGTTTATTTTTTTTCTGTTACTGTATCAATTTTGTCATAGCATTCATTTGAAACAAAGACCAATTTTTTACATACTTACATCATGTACCAAAATAAGCTGGTGTTTCCCATTGTTTCCTCGTATTCGTCGAGAGCTTGCTGAACGTTAAGCATCATCCGATTAGAGTGGTAAAAGTCAATTTATAAAGTGTAGTGTTTCGTTTATTGCCATTTTTCACATAAGAAAATCATGGACTTTTCGTCGGACGACTACGAAACGGATCCTAGCTATTTACAAACCAACAGAAAAAAATGTTAGAGGACATATCCCTCCTCAAACAAAACTTGTGGACCAAAAAACAAGCGAGAACGGATTGATTGCGAATCTCCGCTTCTGGCATCATATTCGAAATTATGTTCTGCAATAAACAATAATGCAGCCGAAAGCATTGTCGTCTATGATCAGACGTTCAAAATTTTAAAGGACGTAAATTTTATAAATTATATATTCCTTTAATGATGTTTTAGTTAATATTTTTCAAAGAAATTGAAATGTTGTAACATAATCAAAAAAATAAAGAAATCAAAAGACTTCAAAGCAGTCAAAAGACTTCAAGCAGTAAAAAGACTTCAAACAATCAAAATACTTCACAGCAGTCAAAAGACTTCAAAACGTTAAGACTGAAATGAAATCAAAAGACTTCACTACCGAATTAATCAAAGATTTCAAAAGACTTGAAAGAATTCAAACACTCTAAAAGTATTGCATTCTTTTGACTTGAAGCCTTTTGATTACTTCAAGTAATTCTAAGTACAATGATTTAAAAATTGATAATGAATAATTTTTTAAATGTAAAATAAGCCATTCTATTCAATTGAATAAAAAAAACTCAAAAGACTGCATTTTTTACAGCTCTGGTAGTTTACCACGAAATTTGGTAAATTGACGGTTATGCAATTTTATATTAATTCTTTTTTCGTCGATATTTCCCTTCTTATATCTCGTATCTTTTGATACCTTTTCCCAAACGTCTTCTGCTTTTGTGAAATGCTCCCAAACATCGTAAAGTCATTTTTTCCAAACATGCGTTCGTCCTTTATATCGCCCTTGTTTTTGGTTTTGTATTTTACAATCTTAAATAGAGCATTTCGGTGTTCCTGTAGAAGAGAAAAAAATCGATAACACTGGGTTCGTGTTTTATAGACGTCCAATAAAACCAATAAGAAGAACCAATCGTTTTTAACATAAATATTTTTTTCCTTTTTAATACGAAAATACTTTTTTGAATATTCACCTTAAAGTTTAAAGAGTTACATATATTCTTTCTGCACAATAGTACAAACATATTAACATAGAGAACAATAAGATTTTAAAAAAAAAAATCAACAATCTTTACGAAAAAACAATAAATCATTTTACCTAGCTAAAATTCTATCATATTTCACTCTACTTCTTTTTCGTCAAACTCGCAAAGCATTTATCACACACCCGAACCGGCTTTCCCACTTGGCCTGCTTCATTGGGCAGAGGATAAGTTCCCTCCGAGCAATTTTTGCAGAAAATCTCACCACATTGTCGACAGTGGTGCTTTCGTCGTGTCAAGTTAAAGTCCTTTTTGCAGGCAGTACAATTGCTCGCCGTGTTATCGGGTGTCCATATGCTAACGTCGGTCGAATTGGGCTTTTCAGATTTTTTAACTTTCTCCTGAAGCTCGGAAACTTTAAGCTTATTAACGCTCAACTGAATTCCAAGTTCCTCAAGGGTGGTCTGTGCTTCTGTCCATTGGCGACGAACTTTTTCCAGTTCAGCTTTTACACCCTCACTTCTTTTCAGGTCCTCGTTTAGGTTTTTTACATAGCTTTGCAGGTTAACGATTTGTTCTTTGAGTTTGACTTCTTTCTCTTGTAGCGACAAACGCCACTCTCTTTCGATGTGGGCATCTGTTGTGGCACGGGCTGCTCTCTCCTCAGACGCTGTCACTTGACTGGATAGGGTTTTTGATGTGTCACGCAGAGCTTCACCCAAATTCGATTGGTCGTTGGACCACCTGTGAAGTTATGACAATAAAAAAAAATATTAATAAAAATGCAATTGAAAATGAACAAATAGAAGTTTGGAAATAATAATAATATATCCTTTGGTAGTCCTTTTACAGAGAAATACAAAAGTTTCAGTTTTACTCTGAACATGTGTTCTTTATAACAAACTAGTTTTTATTAGGTCTTTACTTAAGATTTGTGCCTATATTAACATCTAACTGAGCAATAATAAGATCCACTTTGTTAATATCATTAACATAAAACGACTACTGAAGTAGGTTTTACGAATGTGGTCCGAGATTTTAAAAGTCCTCAAGTTAGTAGCTAAACGCTACATTTAAAAAAAACCTACTAAGCTTAGCTTGTCAAAAGTTGCCCTTATTTCGTTGGAAGTCTTAACAAGACTCTAATTAACAATGACTACGGTGCTTTTATAAGATGAAGAACTCTTGACAACGGTAATGTCCTTTTACAAGACTGTCGGTGAGGTCGTGATAAACCGCGCTGAAGCAAGTGCGTCATTAAAGAAAGACGAATATGCTCTTGGTCGTTTCGAAGCAAATCGAA
Organism: Orthonevra nobilis; assembly: GCA_963555765.1. Taxonomy (NCBI): domain Eukaryota; kingdom Metazoa; phylum Arthropoda; class Insecta; order Diptera; family Syrphidae; genus Orthonevra; species Orthonevra nobilis. Next base: position 13,282,561 of record OY743225.1, read on the forward strand.
CTAAGTATTCAATTGGAAGCAATTAGTTCCTTAGTTAGCAGAACATTTTTGGTCATCGCCGTCGCAGTAACGTATATCCAAGGTTGCAAGTGCTCCAGAGTTTTTATAATGAAATTTCCATATATAATTCTTCCAAAAAAACAATGAAAGCCGAATCAACTTAGACTTTTGTTTTTCTCTTTCAGCCAAACGAGAATTACGAAGATTAAAGATGAAAATTTTAAATAGTGGATCGATTTCATCCGACTGGGAATATTTAAAAAATGGCCATCGTTTCAAAAAGCACGGTGTGTTGTGCAAACCTATAAATGTGAAATTCATTAAATTTTTTGTTTTGCGCAAAGAGTCTGTACTCGAGTCCGTTTATCGTGTTCGTTTAGTGATCTTCGTTCTTTCAAGGCCATCTATTTTTTTTAGTGCTTCAGAGTCTTCTTTAAAATATAAATGTTTTGAAAGGGTAATGAATGCCCTTATAATGCCGATACTAAATGCAAGTGGAGAGGATCAGGGAGGAAGTAGAGACAAGTACTCATGCATTTTGTTTTTGAAATTCTGCATTCTTGTTTCTAGCTTTACTTCAGTAGCATTAACTTGCATTATGCAACTATTTCCACATAAAAAAAAAAATATCTTAAATCTGAAGCCGTCATCTCCTGATCATTGTTTTAGTTGGATATTTCCTCGGGTTCTGACCTCAAGATTGCTCTTCTGTCGGAAGTATTGCACTCATTATCTATTATTTAGCTTTAATTTCTATAAACTGTTGATTTGTCGTTGTCATATTTTAGCAATTTTTTTAAATATCCTTTCGGTTATGTAACGTTGAAGGACATGCTTTTCAATATGTATGTAATAATATTTTTACGAAGAAGTTGCAAAGCAGCCGATATCAACTTTACATGGTTGTATATGAGCAATCGTTTTATAGTTTCAATATTTCTATGAATTGTTCACGCCAAAACAAAAAGGCTTGGACAACTCAAGATTTTGCTACAAAAGAAGAATTCTCTGATAACTCTAATAGAGTAGAAGTGACCTTTGAATAATGTTTGATCATTTTGGAGGCTTTAACGAAACCGTAATGTATTCAAAATTACAAGACGAAATTCTTATGAACCACATATGCCAAATGGAATTTGCTTCATAGCAAATAGTTTGTGAAATATTTAAACTATAAATACATCTTAATAAAAATATACTTACCAGCAAATGTCATAAATCAATAAGAGTTATCAATTTTTAAAATATATTTTTATTATTATTGTATTATTATATTTAAGACCACAAACAAAAACTACATTTTACTTTATTTCAGTTTTTTTTTTTGCTTATATTCCTTTATATTTCTCATTGTTAAATATTTTGTTTATTTTTTTTTAGAACGGGATAAGACTTGATATATAGTATGTATATTATTTTGTTTTTTTATTTGAAGGCTACCAAAAAATATATTATATAAAATAAATTGCATACGATTTCGTATATTTTTCTGTTATTATTTATAAGCTTATAATAGTCATTTGTAAAAAAGATAACTAAAAGTAAAGTAAAAATTAAAAATGAAAGTCTTACTTCTTCTCTAACTGGAAAATAGTATTTGCCATATCTTCCTTTTGCGATTCAACTTTCGCTAATAATTCAGTTTTGTGCTTAAGCGATGCTTCGCATTCCTAAAAATTTAAATTATTTCATTATGTATATTCATTTAATTAATAATTCAATTTAAATTTTGATATATCCCAATATTTTTGTTTAGTCACAATATGATACAAGTTACTCAAAAAGTGTATATTGCCATTAGATAGATTTTACTTTGCACAGTTTTTTTTTTTATTTGTTTTGATTATTCTCCTATGAGTAAAAGCAAGCAACAGAAGAAATAGCAAAAAATGAAAAAAAAAATCAAAATGAATACGAAACGAGAGAGAAGACATAAAAGATAATTATACAAAGGTACAAATAACATTAAGTCAATATTAGTAATAGAAAGCTGAAGTTTGTTTTCCTCAAAATTTATTATTAGAATATATTGTTAGTAGCAGCTTAAAAGTTCTTTGTATGCTGTTTTAGTATTTTTTCGTAAAATTATTGTTTATTAAATGCATTTGATTTAATTTTGCATAATCATGTATTTAGTACGATTTAGTTAGCTGCCTTTTCGATGGCTATTTTCGCCTGGGTCGTCGATGAGAGATTCGAAAGAATTTCGAATTTTTGCTCTACTACAGTCGAAGGTAGAGCTTCGCTGTCTGGATCTGGGTCTCTTGAGGGTGGCGTTGCGGGTTGTGGTCCGACTGGTGATTTGCGAACTTTACTGGGATTAAATGGGGGAATGGCGTCCACCCTTAGATGCATACGCTTTGATGGCGGACCAAGGTCGTTTTTATGTTTTTTGCTAAGGGCGTCGAATTTTTGCAAGTTCTGCTGCCGGCGGGTTCCAGGAGATTTTTCGGCTGAATTTGCTGTGGAGAAATCTTTTAGAACATCGTTCGGACCCAATTTGGCGTCGTATTTCTTTTCGAGTGACTGAAGAATATGTCCAATTTGTGAGGCTTTCGTTTGGAGACGCGATACCATTTCGCCTTTTTGGGTGAGTTCTTCCTCGCATTCCTATGTTTGTTTTTGGTTGTGATTTGTTTCGGATTTTGATGTAGAAAGTGACGTTTTTTTATGTTTGTTTCGGGTATGAAAGATGTGATATAATCCAATTTAAGTGGAAGTGGTTGTAGAGGGTAGGGGTGTGGTAAATTTTGATTTTAGTACGATTTTCGTTTTTTAGACAAATTACAACGGGGTTATATCTACATGATGATGTAATTGATGATGGTTAAAACTGAGAAGCTTGTCGAAGGAAACTCGAATTGTTTAAAAATTATTTATTAAGTTAAGCTTTGCTTAAATGTTTTTTAAGAAAATTCAACGCTCATTTTTAAATTTATTCTTTTGATAACGTTTCAAACTAATTAAGTTACCTTCGACAAATGCCTACCACAAGTTAAAGCAATGTAAATGAATGAGCATAACATAAAAAAAATAGTAGTTATATGTTCCTTTGCATTTATTTAAAAAAAAAAATTAAGCTCGTTTAAAAAATGAACTAAAAAATTGTTTTATATTTGAGTATAAAAAACAAAAAAACTAAGTGAATTTTGCATTTGATTTAATACAAACCTGCAACTTTCTATACATTTCCAAATTGATCTGCTTTATGTCGTCAAGCTGCCTTCGCAGGGATACAATTGTATCTTGTTTTTCATGTATGTCCTTCTCTAGCAATTTCATAGCCATATCGGACTCAGCCTTAAGAGATACCTGCAATTTTAATTCCTTTTCGAGCTCAAGAGTTTTCTTTTGTTCCTCGACAAGTGCTTCGGCTTGCATTTCTATATTCGCTTTATCACCGCAGCTTGAGCTATTGTCACTGTGTACCGATTGCATGGAAGCAGCAGGAACTATTTGATCTGCGAAACGGCATGAATTATTTCTAAAAGTGTATAATTAATGAAACAACATACTATGGCCGTGGGCATTTTGTCGGAGAGCTTGATTTTCAGCTTGTAAGGCTAGAAGGCTGTTTCTTGCAATGGCCAAATCCTCTTTCATTAAAGCGTTTGTGGTGGTCAGAGATTCAACTTTAGCTTGTAAATTGGCCACCGTTGCACTAGAATAATTGAGAATTATTTGCGAACCAAAGAGAGAGCCTAACTTAAAATTTACTTAAGGTGTCTGTTTAGCTCCTCGATGTAGTTCTTTTGATCGAGAACAGCAATCATATTGCCACCGGGACCATCGAGCGCATTATTACCGTCGTCATCGGTTTCGGCACCACGGGAACTTGAGCGAAGATAGAGAGAAAAATCAATGACACCCTGCTGAGAGTCCAAGTCCTCCTCTTTAACACACAAATTACAATCTATAACATTAAGACCAACCAGGATACCCATTATGACATCAATCTGAAATACAAAGGCATGAACATACACCCTATAACACAGAGGGTATCACTCCTACTTCTTCGCTCATCATTAAGGCGTGTGACTCATAATATTCCACCAAGGCGTCATCACGGTGTTGAATTAAAGCTTTCATATAATCCGCTAGTTTCTTTTGCATCAAAGCTATTCGAAGCCATGCCCGTGCTCTACCGATGTGTGTCCGAACTGTCGGTAAATCACGAACACTTGCTGTTATGTCTTGAGCCTCGATACAATAGTTCTCCACACTTTGCAATAGATCCCACAACTCTTTGCGTGGCCCAAGGAGACCCTAAACACAGGACCCAAGTATAAATGGCTCAGTCAAAGGTTTTTCAAAATACCAACCTTCTTCGGTCGCAAACCGTGACCCAAGACATGCTCAATAACAATAAAAAAATGCTGTAGCGGTAGGTGATCAGAATCCAACATTCGACCATATCTCAAGGACTGTTCAAGCAATTCGGTGACCACAAGTTTGCATATATTCACCAAATTACTTCGTTCGATTTCGGAGGGTTCACGAGCTGGAATTTTAAAGAAACATAGAAAAAAAGGTTCTTTTAAAACTGTCCGCCCAACTTAATATACTTAAGGCTTCAGATCAATTTTCCTGCGTGTTCACTGTCATGATAACTATTTTTTTTTTAAACTGGAAAAGCAAGTAATGTCAGTGGGATATAATGCGAACAATTCGTTTTCTATTTTTGACGATTTTTTTATTTGGACTAAGAGTTTATAAGAGTGCGGCAGAGTTAGATTATGATGAAGGGATTATCAATACAAAAGTCGTCGATTATGAAGACACAGAAGATGCGGAACAGGAGAAGCCGATGAGAAAAGAGCGGATGAAAATCATAAGAAACTTCGTGGGAACTAACTTATTTGGGGAGTCCGGTTTTCATAAGAAATGCTTCTCGAGTGAAGATGTTGCTTTACTTAGTGCAAGGCGGGATTTTGAGGTAAGTGTCTGCATCAATTTATCTGTGTATATACATAAGGTTTTCTCCATGATAAAGATTGCAGCGTTGATAAATGACAAAATTAATTTTATTACCCTCAATGGGGAGCTGTTACTCCTAGCCCATCTGTAATTCTTATTCAGTATTTGGCACAATCAACAAATTGTTAAGATATAGACTAGAAAAAAAGACAAGCTCCTTCTTGTGTAGACAATCGTCTAGGACTCGTCTATCCAATGTCCAAAATCTTAAAGAGATCTCCAATCTTGTGTTCTTTGTGTTACCCGTTGAATCGCGAGAATTCTTTGACAATAACCTATGTTTATCGGATTCCTAAGTTACAGACGGGCAACAGAATTTAGTAAATTACACTTAAATTTAAAAGTATCCAGCTTCTTTGAACTGCGAAAGAAATACAGGTAAGTGTGCAGAGGAATAATTCAGAATGCAAAAATATATTTCAGAACTTAAGAAGCAAGTTTGTGTCGCAGCCATGATTCTCATAAACAATACGATTGTTTGGCACAGGAATACATATTGTATTAGACCAGTGTTCTTATGATTATTATTCAGAAAATTCTGAGGCTTTAACTGAATAGAACTATGAACGTGAATGAATACGTGGGAAGCTATTTCAAACGAAAGTGTACTGCGATTCCAAGAAGAGTTAAAGTTCTTAAAGGCCTCTTAAGGACGATTTTTTGCCTTTGAAATTGTTTTAACAGAATTTGTTTTTCCTGAAAGCGTCAAGTAAGCAATCTCTCAAAATTCTTTGTGAATAAAATATTTTCAAATACAAATGGCTGAGAGTAATTTAAGTGTTGACATTTTAAGCACTAGCAAAATATACACAAGTTTTTTAAAATATGTTGTCGAGTTGATAAATACTGGTATAAAGCTGCCGAACCCAGCCTCACTTTCTATTTGGAAAGAACAATGACCTATACTGACGTCAAGCCTTTCTTTTTCATAAATTGACAGCTCGATTTTTGGAATTGTTTGAGAGGTGTTTCGAAGTGCGATGTACCATTGGGTGTGATATATATCAATCTGATATATCATGAGAAATAAAGACTCTTCGTATTGATGCTGATTAAGTTTGCTGCTCCCTATTCTCAGACGATGTGCGGTGTCCAAACTTATTATCTTTATAGTGCTCATTGCCCATCCAAGTTTGTCGTTGATATGGTGTAAATAAAGAGTTCGTGAAGTTATACACTAGCGACATTCTACCATTTTATGCAAATATGTCCAAAGTTACATGGTCCACCAGAACTTAAATAAATTAAAAAAAAAATCCATCCATAAGCAGAGCTTCTCTATTAGCCTTGTTGAGAAAATCTTTTGCAATGGCTTCGAGTCTAGTTGATCAGAATTAGAATAAGTTCACGGAAGTGTAAGTGACTCTGTTCATTTTACTTTGATTGGGTCTCCAAAAATATAACAGGCTAAGTAACGATAAAACAAGGCTAAAATTCCTTTAGATATTTGGCGTTTGTTGCGATCCCGTACTAGGGAATCAAATCAAACCTAAATTTGAAGGTTCTGTTCTTATTTTATTTGGAACATGTTATTTGATGTATTTTTTTATCTGCTTTTATGTTTTAAAACTTCGAGCGTTTTGAAATCGCGATGAAACTCTTGAAAAAATATTTTTTTGGTTAACATCAATAAACGGATTAATTATTGGACAAATTTTAAACTCCGAGTTTTTGGTAAAGCTTACATTTATGCTTTTAGAGTGGGAGATAAGTATTTCTGAATCAATTGGATTTTCGAATCGATAAAAAACAAAATGGATATGTATCATAATAATTTTTTATGCAGCGGTTCCTCAATGCAAGCATATTTGAGCAATGTTCCTCCTTTTCCTTACAGTCTTTAATACCAAAGGACTTTCCCGATTGCCTTTTGGACGATGATCTAGCCAGAATTCTAATGGAGTATTTTTATGGGGCTTATCAGGTGATCGAAAAAATGTCCGGCGGATATTCCAAAGTGGTAGCAGAAAAAGTTTTCTACGATACGATGGGAGGGTAACTTTGCCAAAATTTCCTTCGTCCAAAACGCTCTAACATCAACTGCTTTCAGATACTTTAAATATTATATGATACCCATATCAAGGTACTCCTTCTACGGTGGTCTCGTTAAACTAAGAACTGTCGCTACCATCATTGAATTGTACAATCAATGTAAATATGCTCTTAACACAAATGGCAACGGGTGGAGACCATCGAAAACTGATATTACCGATTTAAATATTCAAATTGAACCTCTTAAAATAATAATAACTAACGAAGAAGAAGATATTTCATGTATAAAATTGGATTTACTTGATGAGCGCGGTGGTGAAGATGAAGAAATGATAGTCTCTCTGCCACGTTTAGATCCGGAAGAAAAAGGTGTACTGGGAAATATTTGGTTGCCATTCAAACGAAAGCGAACCTTTAATTTACAATCAGATACTTCAGCCTTTATTCTCTTAAGATATTTTGAGTTGACAACAAAGTGCTATAGTTTTCAAGGTATCTGTCAGGATACATTTAATAAACAGTTTAAGGAATGGATTCTTGAAAATCTAGAAATACATTTAGGAGATGATGTTTTATACCCTGGACTTGGAGGAATATTAAGGATGGTTGAGACACTCCGCAGGATAAATAAAGGGGCCTCATTTGTTGTGAAGCGTGAGAAAACAAAAAGTTACAAGACTCTGGAAGGCAAAATAAGTAAACTTAACAAATCTCCACAAGATTGGAAAAATGATTTGTTTGGTCCACTGAAATCATATGCACAAGCTGACAATTTAGAACAGTCAACAGAACAAACATCAAATGAACGTCGACTAAAATATATAATCATTACAGCAGCTGTGATAATTATTTGCCTTATCCTCATATTGAGTGTAATTGCATGCATATGGTACAAGCGTCGCTGTAAAACTAAGTTCGAAAATGAAAGCCCTCCGCCAGTGGAAAAACGAAAACGAAGTTGGTTCCGAAAGAACAAAGAAGACGAAAAACCACTTCTCAAAGAAAAAAAGTCCTTTTTATATAAACGGAGGTCATCGCAATCAGAGGACCCGAGGAGGAGCTCAGCCGGATCCACAACCGATCCGAAGAAAAGTGATTCACAAGAGACATCAAAATGCTTTGGATTATGTGTGAAAAATAGTGATCCAGCCATTATTGGGACTTCGTCAATGGATTCCGATTCAGGGAAGGATAAAAAAAGGAAGCAGAGGATTCAAGGTTCTTTACAAGATACGAGTAAACCTAATACATCGAAATCTGCGCCAACGAATTCAAAAGACATCAAAACGGAAATGGTTAATGAGAAAAAACGTTTTAGCATTTCAAAAAAAAATAATCAGAAAGAAAAGATGAAGCCAGAAGCTTTAAGTTCCAAAAGAGTAGGAATACTTAGAAAACAGTCTTAGTCGCTAAGATTGATGTGCCTCTCAAAACCAGGTTTAAAGAGTTTAAAGCTTATCGATTGTACATTCTTTTTATGTTTAAATAATAAATACACAAATTTTTACGAAATTTGCTAACAATAACTTTCTTGATAATTGAATGACCACCTCAAAGAATATGAGTTTCATTGAATTGAATTTAAGAATCTTGTGTAAAATGAAAGTAAGTTTATTTGAGAACTTAAGTTATGAAAACTACTTAGGCTCTTGTCATACTAAACGGTTTCAGCCTGATGGCAAAAAATCGAAAGGCGAAAATTTTAATGGCGTGAAGATAATCATCAACTGTCTAACGATAAATCGCGCTTGGAACAAAAAAAAATACTGTATACAAAAAGCATTGGCTGCTCACTTTAAAATAAGCCCATTAGAACTTTAAGTGAAACTTCTTTACAAATAAAAATAAGGTTTACCAGAAATATGAGCTTTTAAGCTTTGAAAATGGCTTCATTGTAATAGGAAAATATAGTTCCATTCGACTCAAAATGGTTTTCTATGATATAAAAATTCTGAAATCTTGCCCTTCCGTTAGCCAGGCTTTGAGTTTGCACAGTTTTTTGGGTTGGACCCACATATTGTAACCGATTGCAAACCGTCCAAAGCCCTTTTTCGTGGCAATACATCTTAAGGACTGCCAATCATTTGCGAGAAATTGACCTTGAAAAAAACAAGATGGTATCTCACGCATCTGCACCCGGCATTTACGCTTTACAGACGGCTTCCATAAAATACTATTTTATTTAAGAGCCATCAAACCAAATTTGCTCAATATTTTTGTTAAATGCTGTGAAGACATTACACTGAAAGCAGAATGACGACGAAATCCTCCAAACATCATCGGAACTCTTGTCCAACTAGGCTGCTGCGGCCGTGATTTCCTTTCGAGCTTGGAGATTCTGATGTTGGATAAATATATATTATATAGTAGCTATGTCAAATATTTATTACGACGTGAAATAGTCTCTGAGGGAAACCTCACGTTGGCGACATGAAGCCATCATATCCTTAATAAAAAAAACAAAAGGATATCTGGTCCTGCAAGAATTCTGTGAAATAATGCATCGAATTTGACAGTGAATTAATGAGCAGAATGCTATATCGAGACTTAAATATGATGTTTAGAGAGCTTTGAAGAACACAACGAACTTGCTCCCTTTCTGTCAGCCACAGAATATCCATATGCATATGAATTTTTCAAGAGAAGAATATGTCGATTCAGGGTCGGCAGCGCCGCAGCTATTTTGATAGCCAGGGCCAGATTCACCATTTGTGTATTTGTGCGCTATAATTTTCGCATAAAGACCTGCAGTTAACAGCTCTGTAATAGCAGATGTATTCTTCGGAGGTCTGCCAATTGCTCGAGAGAAAGTATGCCAGTTGTTCCAAAAAGTTCCGGAACGCCAAACACAACATAAAGATGATGTTTTAGCTTATATAGAAAATGGCTCCCTTTGGACCCGAACGGTGAGTCGTAACAAATTATTGGCACGACGGTTTTTGTCGAAATCTTAGTGTGCACTTTATATTTTTTTCGGAACTATTGAAAAAGACGACTTACTATCGAACTTCCTAAGGTGCCTGCTCTTGACAGTGTCAAATGTTATTTCCCGCCTTTAAACTCTGGACAACACACGAACCCCATCGGGAAGATATATTCATAAACTGTTGGAAAGTCGAACATTTCAAGAAGCTTTATCAAAGTAGAGTAGTAGGAGCATCCAATTTGGGGGTAGACTTCAACAAGGGTTCTGTCAATCTTCTTATTAAAATGATTGAGGTTGGGAATCTGTGGTCCTATCGAATGCCATATGACGTTGTATATAATCAGTTTACTTTTTGTATATTAAAGGAAGGCATAACTGCCCTTAATAGATGATTTTGTTTGTCATAATACAGTCAGTAAGAAACAGGGAAAAAGCAGCTAGAAGAATGCGTAAAATTAAAAAAAAAAATTATCAATCTGTCTCTGTTGCTACATCTATCTCTGTTGCGCCATCTACCATGAGTACAAGCGATAACAATGCAATGTATTTCATTTTAATCAAGGTCAAGAGCTCAACATATAAACCCATGTTTAAACATTAGAATCCTTCCATACAAAAAGAGGTAAATATTGAATGTTCATCTTATCGTTTTCAGTCTCTTATACCAAAGGACCTACCAAACTGCCTTCTGGACGATGATCTTACCGGACTATTAATGCAATATTTCTATGGAGCAAGCCAGATAATTGAAAAGATGGCAGGTGGGCAATCAAAGCTATTTGCACGAAAAGCCTTCTACGACACAATGGGAGGGTATTCTTTTAAAAGACCCCAATTTTCCAAATATTTATCACACATCCTTTCAGATACTTGAAATATTACATGATTCCTGTGGTTAAATACTCTTATTACGCCGGTCTCGTCAAACTTGAAAAAGCTGAAAACATCATCGATTTGTACACCCAATGCAAATATTCTCTAAACACCAATGGCAATGGCTGGCGAGATCCGATAACCGATTTTTCAGAATTTGAACTTCGAACAGAGCCTCTGACGATAGTCCCTCGTATTGGGGAAGCAGACACTTCATGCATGCAGTTGAGCTTGTCAGACAACACTGGAGATATCGATGATGCCATAGTTGCTATACCACGCCTATACCCGACGGAGCATGGTTTGCTAGGAAACATTTGGTTCCCGTTCAAACGGGAGCAGACATTTGATTTGCGTTCAAGCAAATCTGCTTTTGTTTTCTTAAGGTTTTTCGAGCTTTCAACGCGATGCTATAATTACCAAGGAATCTGCCAAAACGCGTTCAATAAAAAGCTAAACGAATGGATTTTGGAGAACGTGGAGGTTCATCTCATGGACGATGACTTCTATCCCGGACTAGGAGCAATATTAAGAGTAGTTGAAACTATTCGCCGAGGAAAAAAAGGCACAAACATAGTTTCGAAAGCAGATAAAAAACGCCAAAGAGCGAAAGACTTCATAGCACATGAAGAAAGAACACCCGATAATCAGCTTACAAATATTTTTGGATCAACACGACGTTTTCTGGATGACTTTCCCATAGAAACAGACACATCAATAGAAGAAGCCAGTCATCGACGTTGGATATATATTTACTTTACGATTAGTATTACATTTTTACTTTTCGTATCCGTCTTTGCGTTCGCTCTTTGTTTACAGCACCGAAAGAAGCAGCCGAAAGATGAAACCGAACGATGGAACGACAAAGACTTTGCAAAGCGCGGCTATTATAAAAGACCAACAAAGGACGACGAAGAGGTTCTTTTAAACCCTCGAAGCTCATCGATACCATCATATAATAAAACAAAGACACCTTCAAAAGAAGCTAACTTATGCAGAACAAATAAAACTACTAAAATGAAAAACGGTTGTGAAGCAAAAGATAAGAATTCCAACACGAAAATAAAAAAAGTTTCCGATCCAAAACCTAATGATTTACCAAACAGACCTCCGAAACAGAAGAATGAAGTTGAAGAAAAAAATGAGGATTTACCCAAGAAGGAACCCTCGAAAAAAGATGATATTCCACAAAAAAAGCAAGAACCGAAGAAACAACAGCCCTCCTCATCAAAAAGAAAAAGTGGTTCCTCGTCCTCATCAACTATGGAGCCAAAATGTTTTGAATTGTGTACGAAAAAGCAAACTTCCGACAAACGTGAAAGCTAAATGGATACAAATTAAGCAATAAAAAAAAATTATAAAAAAAGAACACGATTATCAATAAAACTGTCAACAACTCTGCCAATGTTTATAGGTGATTGGGAAAAGAAATGATGTCGAGCAAATAGAAATATCAATAAATAGGAAAAATTAGGAGGAATTTATATAGCTAAAGAAATATTCGCAATACTATGCCCAAACATAAAACCTTTCTTTTTGTCGAATAACATTTCTCGAAACCAGAATGCATGTACAAAGTAGGAACGAGTTTAGTAAAGCTAAAGTCAGTTCGTCAGCTTGAATTTTTCTTTGAAGTGAATTAAATTTTAACTATTGGGAAAAAATACTAATGAATGATTTTTCAACGATAAAATCACAATAGTTAACCCTAAGAGCAGTTATTTTGCGTCAAAGAGTGCCAATACTGCATTACTAAGCCTCCGTCTTTCGCCCGTCCCTCACAGAGATGTATTTTCTAAGCCATATGATTGTGTACTACTATGGCTGCTTTAACAAATAATAAAAATGATAAGGTATGATGGGAGTATGCACACAAATAAAAAAAAAGGAACTCGATACATCCTTGTTTTAAGCCACTCAGCAATCTTTCCATTCTTTCCATTATTCTTCGGCTGGATCTGTGCAACGATCAAGGGTAGTCACAAGCTCATGGGAGCGAGCAAGAAAAAAGCGAAAATTAAAAAAAAAAATGGTTTACACCTTCCGATGTTATGAGAAAACTTTAATTATAGAAATGATAAAGTTTTGCATTTCGTACGCTGATACGGACCTTCTCTGCGAGAGTCAGCTCGCACTCGATCCCATTGTTAATAATAATTTAATAATATGAAAGCTGATTTATATAAATGATGTCATATTGACCATCTTTCGAAACAAGCCCATTCTGTCGCACTCTTAATTATATTTTAAAATAACGACAGTTTTTTATCCAAAAGAACGGGCCCCGTTAATAATGTTGACGAATTAAATATATTTTGCTAAAATATTATTTTAATAAATGCAGAAGCAACAAGCTTAAGCCTGAAATTTTGACAATTAAATTACTAAGCAAAATAACGAAAAAAATATTATGCACAAGTGTTAAAAAAACAGAAAATGTGCCTGTGATGTTATTTTTATTTTAAAAATATCGCCAAGTGTGTGATATGGGCTGTGTATTTTTGTGCAAATCATAAAAAATATTTAAGTAAACGAACGCAATCTGATTCTTGATATAGATTTTCGTGCTGCCAACACCAACTGGGCTTGAAACTCACCCCTCACATTGATAGATATACAACTTAAAGGACTGAAGGATCTTTGAAAATCTAACAGTTATAAAATTGCCCTAAGCACTGTGGACCCAATTGCTAGAACCAGCACTCAAAATGAGATGAAACTCGATACAAGCATGGCAGTAAAATTATATACATAAAAAAAAAACTCATTGCGGCGCAGTCCAATTCAAAAATGTTAAACGATTTAGTTCTTCTACAAAAATCCTATCAGTTTACTAATTCAATAAGTTTAAATTCATTTAAGATACGGATTCCAAGTCATTTTCAAAATATACATACTTTTATTGAATAAACAAAGGGCTGTCCTGTCGACTTAAACGGCAACTAAGCCAAGATTAATTAAGGAATTCGAGTTGAGCTAAAATAAGCTGAAATTCAGAAGACTTGAACTTAATTCATATCAGTTCAAGATTTTATACACATTGGCGAAAAGAAAAGAAACTCAAAGCGGAAGATTTGTGAGTCAATTGATACCTCGAGAGACATTGAGGGCAAAAGGATCGAAAAATCTGACACAATGACAGAATTCACCCAGAAAACTGTGGAATAACTATTCTCCAGCAGGAACATATCAAAAATTTAGGGAAGAGAGGAAGATACAATAACAAGACAAAGATCGGCGATAAAATTTTTAGCAGCAGGCAAATAACTTTAAAACCGGCTTTAAGTAGTCGATACCATTTCGGAAGTGACTTTGCTACCATTACCTGGGAGTACACAACCCATACTTTTTCGACTGACGACTGATGCTCACTGGAGATCGAATGAGGTGAGTATCCAATCCGACCAGACATTTTATACGTGCAAGAAACATTTTTTAAGATTTCGCTCTCGAGAAATTGCTAACGACAAATAGAACGATTCACTTAAAATCTTTGTTTTCAAACATTTTCAAAAAGAAGTGTGCACTTTTCTTGCATTAAAACAAGTTAATTAAATGTCATTCAACAAGTTGTGCAATTCTGTGCCGCTGAGACAAATTTTTAAATCTTTTTTTTCTCATCAATCAACAAGCTTATGCCTCGTGAAAATAGATAGATTTGAAACGAAAATCCCAAATTCACCGCGTTGGACAGTTTTTATTCAATATTGCACATAATCAAGGTAAAAGCTTTTAGCAGCGACTAATTTTCACTTTTTGTTTGCCGGTTATCTCTTTATCTTTTCAATCCCGCTCTAGTTATTGCAAATTGTTAATTTACTTCCACACAATACAACCCCCTTTAGAACTTCCGACATTGCAAAACAAATGAAAGAAATAATAGCAAAAACAGGAAACTTAAAACCATAGAAATCATTCAAAATTGTGTCTGGCGCTTTGTACATAATTGGTTTGTTTTTGTTTTGCTGGAACTAAAAATGGAACATAAGTAAAGTGAAAAAAAGCAACCTACAGAAATTAGCCCAATCACGTTCGTTTCTATTTAAGCCTTGTGCAACATCGACATGACGTTCATAACCTTTGTGACAATGTATACCATTGTTATCATCGATTTGATTGTTTGCTTTCTTCTTGTTCCGATTCCTGCTGCCATCCTGAATGTCCAGGTCCTGCAGCTCCTTCAAGCACAGCCATTCTCCATCCACCGATACGCGAAAGTTGCACAAATAGATCGTATCCTGCACACCACCGGATATCTCTTCGTTGGTATTAGCATGCGAGGCTTTTGGCAGAGCAATTGTTGTCGACATATTGGAATTGTTATTTGTGACCGCAAGTGCTACAGTGGAAGAACCTCCCGATGAAGATGCTGACGTGATGGTCGACGAAGAAGATCCCGACTGCATTATATACTTGCCAGATTTCTTATGACTGTTGTTGTTATTGTTAAAATTTGATTTCTTCGTGTTGGCGACAATGATAGCAGTATCCTCGCCAAGGGCACGCATGATATTAATATGGAACTTCCTGCGGAAATAAGTGTAGTTTCTTTTCTGGCTTTCTGTTTTTCCCTTTTTTCACTTCACTTTTCAATTGTAATTAGGCCTGGTTCCACGCAAAACGAGAAAGAGAAGAGAGAAAATTATTTTTTTTTTGTTTTGCGAAAAATCGAAATTTTATCTGACAGATGCGACGTTACCTTGCACTGTGAATTCATTTCTGCAAAAGTTCTAAAACCGTTCAAGCAAAATGCACCTGCTTTGCACTAAATACAGACACAATATCGAAAGCCGATTAAGTAATTCAACTTTACAACAGTAGATCAAAGTGATTGGAAAATTCCCTTGATTTATTCACCTTTGTTCTGTTTCTTCTTAGTTTTTTTTTTATAGTCCTGTTGTGCAAAAGGAAATATCCTGAGAATTGCTTGTGTTATTTGCGAACTATGAACAGATTGAAATTGGAACTGAGAAGAACCCAAAGGCGAGGAATGACCAACAATGTTGAGAGCCTTTATATGTGTGGTAGAAATGTGGTATCGATTTTTTGTTCTCATATACAGTAGCGGTGTAGCACAATCAGTGTAGTCAAAAAGGGGTTGGTTGCAAGACCGGCCGAAAAAGCGGAAACAATTTTATACAGGACGCTATTTATTAAGTCCAATATTATCTTGAAAGTCTGTTAAATAAAATTCTGGCGCGGATTAGAGCTGCGAATATAAAGAAGATTTCATTTTATTAATACAATGTGAACAAATAGTGAACGAATTGCCATATTCGCAATTATATTATCGTAAATCGCTAGCTTATTAGATTTCAGTTCATGCCTTTTTCGATTTCTGTGTGCAAAACCCGTCACAAACTGTGTAATATTCTTCTACGCAAGCGGAAAAAAACTCAACTACGTCTCTCTCTTAACAAAGCCCTTATAGAAGTACTATATCTAAGCAAGAAACTTTTCTTTGCAAGCGAAAGCTTGTCCTTTGTTTATACTGCCGGCAAATGGAATTCTCTACACTTTACTTACTTCAACTAGGAGTTTCTCCATACACAAGATTTGTTGAGGTCCTTTCCACTTTTGTTTGCCATAGAAGGTTATTCACGCTTTGATTTTGCAAAGCTTCCAGCTTTGTCTGTGATATGGTTCAAACTTTGTTCTTTTATCACAATTTGGAGTTGATTTAGTCTATGCTCCTGAGCAAGTCATATAGGTATATATAGCTATGAATAGTACCGTGGAATGATTATCGACACACACTTTTTACTGGTGTGTGTCATTGTTCATCGTCAGCGTTTCGACGTTTAACACTCTGCCGAAGTATCTTTCATATGCTTAACCACGAAACGTTTTTGTCCCTACCTCTTTCAGGCTTCTGAATAAGTGGTCCGAGCCTGTATCTTCTGATTTGGAGAGCTCTTCGTCATCTGCCCATTGTTATAAATAAATTGAAAAAAAACGTACTTATAAGTTAAAATTGTATCAATTTTGAAACATTGACTATTTCTGTAACAATTAAACAAATAAATTAATACTAAACATAAAAAAAATATAAAATTTAATAATTTTTCTTTAAGTTCCGATTAAGTGGATATTGTATTTCTAATAACGTAGTCGCTGGAAAAAGAAAAAACATTTTATCGCAGAATTCGGATTCATAATATCTTCATCACTGAGCGGCCGCACTGTCAGTTTTCGGAAGGGTGAATTCTCAAATTAATCGATTGCTTGTGTTGGTTGCATTGAGGGTGACATTTATTTTTTCCTTAAAATATATCACCATACAAGCTGACAATTGTCCCTGCGCCGAAGTGATGAAGAAGGTCATAAAAAAGCAAAAAATGAAACGTAGCCGTTGAACAATTTGCCGCTTTAACTTGTTTTGCTCCTCATTAAAGCTCCAAAAAGGACAAAAAATTATGTGAACCAAATATTTTTACAGATAAACTTTTAATAGACTTTCATTTCATATCGTAGGTTACATTTTTGTTTTTTATTTCTTCAATTTCGTACGTGTTATTTTAAGATGGTTAAAACTTGAAAGAGAAATAAAACTTAAATTTAAATATCGTTTTATTCACTGGAAAAAAAAATCCAAGTATGTATGAGGTTCAAAATTATATCTTTTAATTTGCTAAAGTCGGCAATGAGAATAAACATCTGCCTCTCAGGCAAAACTTGTTGCACAATACGAATATTCAAACTATACGTAGAACCTAAACTCTATAAGGTACAGACTGACAACATTTATTTCGATTATAAAGCTTCCGTGAAATTTAATGTTTCCCAACACGAGTGCTCTGTCATTTCTCTTCCATTGTATGATAAAAATGCAAAACTGTATAATTATGGACATCCCAAACTAAATATGGAGCTATGTGGATGTGATGTCTTGAAAATGTAAAAATATTAGGGAGATGTTTCTCTATTCGGAGCAATACAGTTATGTACATACTACAAGCTATGGACTATTTTTGTTAGATTTTTATGCCAGTTCCAGCAATACACCGATGACCGTCACAAACAAACTTCAACCTCTATTGAGACTTGAAAATAACGACCAAAAAATATAACAAGGCCGACATAAATGCTAATGCTTGGTGTTATGTGTTGAAACAATAACAATAATAATATTTACAATTATATTACATAACATTAGATATTCTGTTACCGGCATATATACACAACATTGCTTTTTTGAGCACCTAAAGATCTGATTGACTAGAAAGTTATAAAGACTTACGTTTTAAAATAGGCATCTCCTCCGCTTGTCGATTCGTGTTATAGCATACGAATGGAACAGAAATGAAGATATTATTACTGGAAATCCATTAGCTATCATAATACGTGTCCTTTCTAAGAAAAACACTTAGAGGTTTCTTCTCAACTGAGATGAGGATATTGCATTCAGTAGATTGCAAAATGAAAGATAATAGTGGTCTTCTATGCTGTCATCAATATTTTAATCCAATAAAGATTTCACCAATGGTTTGGGAAGACGAATGCATATCATTTTTTTATGGAAAGTTAGTCTTTTTGTAGAAATAGGAAAAAGATGATATGTTTGTGTAAGTTAAGTGGATTTGTATTAAGTTCTTAAATGCTTCAGGAATCTTTACTTTCATCAGTAAATTCACAAAAAAATTATTAATATTTTGCCAGAGGAAGCAGAGTAATTTTCAAAGGGCAGAAAATCCAAATCACACAACTACGTTCGGTACCGTTATTTTAATCGGAAAACAAAATATAGAGACAAATGAAACCAAATTATCCGTAAGCACTTACATTTATACATTCGATCTACGGATAATCAGAATGATCCCAAACAGATCTGAATTTGGAAGCTATAAAGGCAAAATCACGTGGGTTCACCAATTTTATGCTCATCTCTTTCTTTGTGTAAAAGAATGAGTAAAATTTGGAATCTTTCTTCAAAAACTTTACGTATAATCTACATCTATTTAAGAGCATATTTCACAAACACCTTGTGGTTCCGGCGTAACTGGTTCGCTTTCCTTAGAGACGCTTTTAACAAAAAATGGTAGAGCAAATGCATATTATTTTTTTGTTAGTACGAATGAAAGCTAGTATTACACTTTAAGCTATTTATGGCCAACATCATAAAACAGTACTAATAATTATATCTAACGAGTTTTTCTCCTTCGTTCCGAATCACTTAAAAACAAAGGAGACTCCTCATTTGTGCCAAGATGAATAAGTCTTCTTCATGTCGCCTTAAGGTTTGAGGAGCAAGAAAGCAAGAAAGCAATTGAGAAAGCTTATCTTGGATGTCCAAACTGACCTTGCCAAAGAATCTTGTCGCCCGAATCATAGTTCTTATCAGAAAATGCTACTTGTATCTTCGAGATAAGAATTTTTCGTGTGCTGCTAACGAAACGACATAACGAAAAGGTGTACAGCGAAATGTCATCAAGTCACAATGTTTTAAATTCAAAGGATCAAGATGTAAGACGTGAAGAGGGGATGAACATGAACGCTAAACATCGAGCTAGCTGGATAGCCTTTATGATAAAACACCTGTTGCAATTTTAACTTAAAACAAAAAATACTAAGACAAATTCAAAAAACTACAATTAAGATTCATGTTTTCTTCAAGCCAATCAAATACAAAAGTACAAATGAGTTCAGCGGGCAAAGCTTCATTTTCTATTATAAGCATCCTGAACGTTGGTTCTCGTATTCCACTAAACAGTGTTTATACTCGTATGTAGATTGTTTTGCTTGTGTCACCATTATCCCACAGCGCTATCAGTGATTATTATCCACTGATTATGAAATCATATTTTGTTTGTTACAGTTTTTAGAAAATGTATATTCATGCAATGGAATCGTGTCATTTACCTGTTGTCCTTAAGCAGGTGTTCCCAAAACAATTGCTTATAATCTGTAAGCAATCAAACAATAAACATCAAACTCACCGGATTTTTTCTTTGGCGATGATGGTATGCTATTTCCTGGATTATTTGATGAAATTATTGAACTAATTTGTGAGGTAAAACTTTCAGAGCGACGAAAAGTATCGCGAATTCGATTCAGAGATGATATCGACGGTGAATTTGAAATAATATTGGTACTTTCTTCGCTTTCCGTGCGAAGAATTAGTGCGCGACTTCGATCGTTGCTCATGGTACTTTTATTTTGGCTTTTATGCGTATACAATAAGAAGTATAGAGGTAAATGCAATCACTGATATTATTTATGTATATTTTTTCATCAAATATTTTCCCGAAACACTTTGTTTATAAACGTTTTTGTATAAAAAAAAAAAACAAAGCACGCACAGTACAAAATGTAAATACGCCCGTCGAATTGCGATTATCACTTCTGACATATGTCAGATGTGACATATGTTGCTTTCATTATTTGTGGAGATTGGAGAGATATGGCTCTCAAACTGTTTTTCACAGAAATGTTGTCACGGTGAAAAACAATTTATTGCTCGAGAACAGCGCAAGTGCAAACCGTGCCTTCGGCGAAAAATAGACGAAAATGTTTTGTTCATCCGTTTTGAGCAATAAGCAATATGCATCTGAAGTTACTCCGCAAACTTCATTTATTTGAGATCTAGAGACAATTTTTGATATATACGGGCAAAGAAAACAACATTTACCCAATAATGTCATCAGAACAGTGTAAACTTAATTTGAATGTTGTTCTAGATTACATGGATCTAATTCTTTTGGACGAACAGTTAGAATTAACAGTCATGATTCGACAATCAAGTTCTTATTTTTACATTTTACAAACATGTACGTGTAGGAGTAACCCTTGAAAGTAACGTGTCAAAATTACGATGATACACCCGTCCTGCTCCTTCCAAGGCACACTGACTTCAATTGTATCTATCAAGCACTCGCCTCGAATGCAATTGGAAATAATGTTCTTGGGTATAGCGTTGTTGTCCATTCGCCGAATGTGGGCACGTCAGTGTAGTCGACCAGTTGTACTATTACATCGTCTTGACAGAAATTATGGAATTCACGCTTCCAGCGTTTATGCTATAAACTAGTGCTAAATACGAACAATAATAAAAGAAATACTTTTTATTGAGTTTGCGTAAAAGCAACAAGCTTAGCAAATGGACAACAATGCTCCAGCTAAGAGTGTCTTCGTCCGTACCTCCGGTCCAAAGATCAATCAATCGTGGATGACAGGAAGCTTGGTTTAAGAAGCTTGAAGCCAGCGAATAGGGGCTGTGAAGGATAGCGAGCAGCTTTAGTCTGATAAGTTACTAAGTGTATACGTTTCCATGCACATAAACGTTATACTGTTTTCGCACAATTTTAACTTTGAATACACTCATAGTTCACTTAACTCTACACTCGGAAAAAATTAGTCAGCTGATGAATGTACTGGGTTGGTCTCGCTCTTGTAACCACAGACATTGTATAAAAGAACGCAAAAACTCTTTGTCAACTTTCGACGTTTAAGTGTTGGTTGAAAAATAAATTTTTAAAGGCAAATAAAAACTTTTGAATCACAAAACGAAAAAAAACAATCATTTAGTCTTCAAGTTTTTAGTCGAAAACTACAAATTATTTGTGTTTGCATTTTGGAAAATAATCGAAATATTTGTTGATAAATTTTTGGTCACTGCAGCTCTATTTATTGTGCATCCAATTTGTGTTTTTGTTTGGAAAATGAAATTTCGTGGATTGTTTACATCTGGGAATTGATTATGTGACCGCAATAATCGCTTATCCAAATCAGGTAATCATTTTTCTTTTATCACATAATTCTATACACTAAATGCTCTTATCGACCCGGATCCCATGAGAACCAATTTAATTTGTTTAACATTGTTAGCAAAATGTCTGATGAAGTTTTCTCGATTTTCTTCAACAAATCGGCCATGTTTTTGCCTCCGGTACTAATATGCAACGGAATCCCATGGAAAACAATAACAAATACACGAGATATATTCACCCCCTTTGTGTTTACTTCTGCTGCTCATTGACGTACTGTCTAAGTTTAATTGCACAACAAAAGCGCGTTCTTTGATAAACAATCGAAACCTCATGAAATCATTCACGACCGAGACCGTTGATGTTTATAGTGCAGGGTGCAAAAGCGCGTATCACATTCGTCATCGTGAAGTATGGAGTCTTTAAATGGCTGCTAGAGTTAACTTAGCATTCCCGTTTTCATTGTGATGGAATAAACATAAATGGACAGTGGTTTCAGTCTACTATTGGCCGTGTGATATCGCGCTCTTTGTATTGTAATCCGTTAAAGATTTAATTTTATCGCGGTCTTGTGTTTTTTGTGAGTTTATTTGTGTAATATTTACCTTTTTGGGAATATTTTATTACTTAATGAAGCATGCATTAAAACATTCTATAAATATTGATTTTCAAAAGAGTTTCTGTGCTGGTTAAATTTCAAAATCAAGTCAGACTTGCACGCTTTGGCCTCGGATTAAGATCAAATCGAAGTAGGCGATCGACATTTTGTTCTATTCGCGGATATCATTTTTAATTACTAAGTAAAGTCAGGAACATATTTAAATCGTGAGGTTCTCGTTGCTCAGTTCAAAACGCTATCTGATAAGCTGCCAATTTAACTGATAATTGAACTTTGGTAGACTCTTGATTGCAATTGACATTTAAAGTGAGGCTCATTAGCAAAACGAATGTGAAAAGAAAACAAAGTGCTTAGATGATCATATTATTGATCGTGCTTTTAACAAATTTTCACTAATTTTCAGTGTAACAATTAATACTGCGAAATTAGTCTTTCTGTGCATATAAATGAACTTCGGACACTAATGTTGTTACAGAAGTCTTGAAACAAATAACAGTTACACAAAAGATTTTAATTCATAGTGTGTTAAATAAATCCATGCTGCTCTGAAACATGCTGAACATAGGTTATGGGTTCCTAATAATTAAAATAATTACTCATATCCATGTTGTTAGATTAATCTAATCGACGTGGTATACCCATTGCCGAGTTGTGAACTCTTTAATTTTGTAGAAGTTGTAAGCTTGGATGGGTGTCGTAGCGCAGCGGTAAGTGCATCTGCTTGTGAGCGTGAGCGGCTCCACCTCTCGCGAGTGGCTGACAATCACTCCGAGGATAACAAACTGTCAAGAAAAGTATCTTGCGCCGTTCGGAGTCGGCAATAAAAACTGTAGGTCCAACCCCCACCATTTGCGAAACCCTGGCCCTAAAAGGACCTGTTGTGCCACCAATTTGTTTGTTAGCTATCTTATGTTCTAACTTAAGTAATACAATATCGTCCTCCCCCGGCGCTATGAACTGGAACATCTGC
Source organism: Orthonevra nobilis (assembly GCA_963555765.1). NCBI lineage: Eukaryota > Metazoa > Arthropoda > Insecta > Diptera > Syrphidae > Orthonevra > Orthonevra nobilis. Next base: position 13,305,621 of record OY743225.1, read on the forward strand.
AACTGAAGCTGTTGTTCTAAATGGTACATTGGCATAGGAAATAGTGATTGCCTTTTAAGTGCTTTACAAAAGACCATCAGACAGATTTCAATTATGTATCTTCTTGTCGTTTTTAGTTTTCATGCATTGAAAGAATTGAAATGACTTCAGATAACAAAGGAAGCCGAACTCAACGCATTTCTTGTGCTAAAATTACTTATCTTCGGCGGCGCGAAATGTTGAATTCTTTTGAGTTCCTTGCAACGATGAAAAAATAGCTGATTTTAGTTTCCATACGTCGCATCTTTGTTTACAATATCTGAGGAATCCAGACTTTCAAACAAAAAACAATTTATTTGAACCAAGATCTTCAAAGTAAAAACGAAACTGACCAACAGAACAAATAAGTGAAAATGATAACAAATAAAGACAAAATACTGCTAATTAAACCAGCTTCTTTTGATTGTTGTTTTGCAAATCTGTTGATAACGTGTTAATGAAATGTGTGTCGTTGCGATAATCTGAACGCATTAGTCAAAATTGATTTAAGAAAGCTAAAGTGAATCAAATACATGAGACATAATTATGATAAAGTAAACAAGACGTCCTGAAAATAAAAAAATTAAGCTGGGAGGATAGACGGAATTTTGTTTTGCGTTATAAAACTGGTTCTGAAAAACGCAAGTCAAAGGAAAATCAGTCACGAGTCTCTCAAATAAGAAATTGGGTAAATCAATTTTTTGGAGCTTACGTTTGAGTTGTTACTCTCCTTTTTCAGCAAATAAGAAATAGTTTTTGACGAGAACATAAGGAAACATGTTCTTTATTTGTTTTGCGGTGATAAGAAATGTAACCTGGACGGAAAAGACAACTTCAATTACTATTGGCATGATCTTTGAACAGAAATAAAATCAAAGTAACCGGAACTCAGGAGTTAGGAATTTTTGTTTAAACTGCTTAAATGGAAAAAGTTCATTTGATTGTTTCAGGAATTTGATTTTAATTACATCTTAGTGCAGACAGAAAACCCATTGAAATTCTGTGTGGCATTCTGCGAATGATGGTTTTAAAGCACAAAAAACAAATCATAATTCATTTTTAATATTATATTATTAACAAAATTGGCAAAAAATTTTTTATTCAAGTTTAAAATAAATTATTTTAAGGGAGTAGGCAGACTAAAATGCTTTCACTAGAAGAACACATATGATAATTGCATCCTTCGCTCTTTATTCTATCCACAGTTTGCAGATTTAAGCTTCCTCTCTTCATACGAATTTAAAATTCTCTCGTTTAGTTTGATTAAGACTCTGGTAATAACAAGATTAAAAGTATTTTATCAACAAACGTAATTTCGTCTCCTTTTTATTTTGTTGTGCCCCTGAGATTGCATCGTGGAGGCCACGCAGGCTCATTTTTTCAATTATAATTGTCGAGACATCTTTATCCACGACGTGCTACTATTAAGTGCAGTGGCAGGCGGCGTCGTTTTGTATTATCTCTTCAAAAATTGATCGGATGTGGCTGTAATCGAGCAAAGATCAATGAATTTTCGTGACCTGCATTCCAAGGTATTGGTGTGGACGCTACAATCCACAGTGTGGCGAAAGCATTGCGGAAAAGTTTCATAAAATATTGTGATTACTGCAGTTTTGTTTTCCTCGATTCACCTGTTAATATGTTTGTGGTTCTACCTACAAAACGACTTCTACTTATTATTAAATTGTTCCTTTCGATTAAGTCGTAAAAGTTTTTCATTTGTTTTTGGTCAACGATTTCTCAGCTTCATTCTGGGAATACTATTTACATATTTTCTTAACAACGACGACTGGGCCAAATGACGACTTATACTAAATGGAATACACTCGTAATTTCTCTTCCTACAAAAGAGATACTAAATGAAAATCACTCGCAATCGGAGATTGCTCTTGTCAGTCGTTCTCGTTATAGCTCTCGATTCGACAAGTCTTACTCGCAAAGCCAACAGCGCAAAAGGCACATACCGGCTTCATATCGCGTCTCTTATTTTTTCAATTGAAAAAAAAGCTTATTTATTTCGCAGTCGATCGCGCCAAGTGATCCAAGTAAGGAGTGTTTTACTAAGCAGGCCAAAGTTTTTTTTTCATTTGTTTTGGTTTCAGTTCCTTTATTTTTTATTTTCGCGAAATATAGCTAGTCAGTCGAATTTGATACTAGAAACGTGATCAAAACAATCAATTCAAAATAGCATTTGAATTTCAATGAAAATAACAACAAAAATCTTGTTTTGAAGCCGGTTGGCCTTCTAAAATTTTTAACATATATTTCATATCACACTTGCGAAGTGTATCAATTGACTTTGTTGGAAGTGCCTTTTGCCGGTAAATATGCATTTGTAATATTTCACACGCTAGTTAATATCGATTTAATCATTGATTTCAAATACACTTCCTGCAGTGCTTTAAAGTGTGACTTGTGACAATGAACATTGCTCGCGAACTGGTGTTTTAAAACCGATGTGAGTCTAAAAATATCGCTATGATTCGAAGTGTCGGCAACAGATTGTGTAGTGTAATGGTTTGATTGAAATATTTTACATCAACATGTTTCGTTACATGTGCGCCAACGAGGTCATTATACACTCCGTCTCACTTGATTTCGAATAGGCAGTTATTTTTTTTTTTTGATTTTACGATATTTCTCAAACCCTTCGTTGGAAAACCAGTTGCACAAGGAATGAAACATATATTATGTTTATATTGGGATTAATTTTATAAATGCAACTTTTATTACGCTTGCTTTTCCCAAAGAGGTCATAAAATTTACCTGTTACCCAGAGAAGAATGGAAAAAGTGGCGCCCTCAAAGTCTGACCGTTGCATCACAATGCAGAAAATCAAACAAAAACACTTAATTTCGACTGGTACGTCCAAAATACTTTCAACCAAACCACAACGCTCAATTCCAATTTTTCTTTATCGACCAAGTTCCAGGTTGAATTTGCGTCTGACGAATACGCAACATAATTAAATTTTTAAGAAATGAGACCTGAAATTGTAATATGGTTTACGTTGTATATGCCGCTTTAAACAGCAGTGAGAAGTTTCATCATGTCATAGACCGGCCCGAAACGTTATAATTTGTTCGTTTACAAGGGGTAATAATGTGGAAATTCTTAAAACCAAGTAGAAGAACAGCAATAAACATGAGTTAATGTACATTAAAACAATAAAGCCAAATACGATAATATCGGGTCTATTATGGCAATTCGCTAAGAATGTTGTTAATTAAAATTGACCTTAATAACCAATAATTGTCAAAACTAATAGCAATCTTCTTTGATATCCAACTAATCGGTTGGGATAAGAACTTGCAAAATTTGACAATAGTTGTAACTACGTCTCTTTAAACTCATATACATAGCGAATCCATTAAGCGTATTTGGATCATAATTATTATTTTTTAAATTTACAATTGATTACATTTTCTGGAGGAATATATTTTTTTACAGCATGCTAAATTTTATTTTTTGGAAAAATACCATTGATAGGGTTGTTTTATCGTAAGAATTCCACTTTGTTGCTTAGCCCACTATAAGGCTGGGCGCTCACTTGGCAACTTTTCGTTGCGCAACGAAAAGTTGCCGCCGTTGCCGGCAACTATTGCCGAGCAACTTTTGCTAATACGGCGCTCATTAAGCAACAAGTTGCCAGCAATGTGTGCAAATTGCAATAACTATGGATTTCGAACAAACTTTTATTGTTTGTGCATTATTGATAATACTGAGAAAAAAAAAAACAAGAAGCAAAAAAAGTACTTGGTGCATCCTATATATAGTGATAGAAAGGAAAAAGGAAAATATCAAAGCCTTTTTCTGGTCTTTTTAATGTTTATTAAATAAGCACGGCCTCTTTTCCACTTCATCGATCAAAGTATTTTCACCAAAAAGCACCGCACACATTTTTCTGGTCACAACCTACCCCGACCGGGGGTCAAAATAAATAAAAAACAGGAAGTTGCCGGGCAACTAATTGCCTAGTGAGCGGTCGAATACATTTTTCTAAGAGAGCAACTTTTGAGCAACGATTGCGTTGCTCAAAAGTTGCCGATGTTTGGCAACGAAAAATTGCTCTCAAATTGCGTTGCCTAGTGAGCGCTCTACCATATAAGCCAATGCACTTTTTCTGAGCAACTTTTCGTTGCGCAACGAAAGTTGCCAAGTGAGCGCCCAGCCTAAATCACGCACTCGTGTGAAATAATCATGTTGGGTCGGGTCGATAGAAAACCATATTCTGTAATATATTCGAGACGTTGTGTAGTTGATTTTTTTCGACAAGATACCGGAAGTATTTGATATTGATATCTCAAAGCTCAAATTATTGAATAGTTAAAAAATCGCAGCAGCAAAGTAGAAGAAAATACAATAAAATGTGATTCGTTTAAATGCGAAAACGCTGCGACTTGAGTAAAATCTTTTTAATTTGTCGAAAATAAGGTTTTTCTGCTATAAACGAATAGTTAAATCAAATATATTTATTAAATGTTTAAAGACAGGTTCGTGCAGTAAGTCTGAGTGACAAAACAATAATTTGTGTTCGAAGGAACCAATACTGAATTGACTTGATCTTCACATGAAATCATCAAATGAATAATATGAAATAATATGGTACTTTCTATTCTATTCGATAACATTTTTTCTTGCATAAAAGCAATTTGAAAAAATGGACTAAAAAGTTTGAATTAGTTGGTATAGGGCGATACACATAAGAACAACTTTCTTTGTGACAGTCGTTTTGTATTTTGCTTACTCCTCGACAAGATATTTAAACGCCCGCTGAATGACAAATGCAATGTCAATATAAGTCAGACACATTGGCCCCGTTCAGAATTCTAGGCACTAGCTAGTCAACCGGCTCTGATTGGTCGAGAGCCCGTAAATTTGACTGCAGAACTAGTTGACATTTGGTGAGGCAGTGGATTGGATTTGCAGTTGAAATATTTGACTGCTTTTGCAGTTGACTGACAAAACATCAAAAGTCAGCGGGTTTGCCGTAAAATTATTTAAGAAACGGCAGGACCTCACGATTTCTTGGTCAACTGCGATTATTGACAACGAAGAAGAAAATTAAATTCTAAGTGTATTACGATTTCTAAGTGGCTGAATTTGGTAAAATTCATAATTCAGTTTGTAAATCGTTGAAAAACAGAATAAAAGCTGACCTACACATATGAATTAAGAGTTCACTTTCTTAGCACATATGCACAAAACTAAACTAACATAATATTTCGTCTTCTGTGTCGACCCTTTAAGTCGTTTTATCTTTAAGAATAGAATGTTATAAACAATCAATTCGCCTGTGAAAATATTTTCTCCCGCCAATTTTACGAACGAACAAATTAAAAGTATAAGTGAATAAATGCCAAATGGAAATGGCAACTGCATTTGCAGTCAGTTTCCCGTTCAATATTCTAGGCTTTGACTGAAATTTTAGTCCCTAGAATTCTGAACGTGGCCATTCTCTAATCTATTTCAAAATAGTAATCCGCCAAATAGAATGTGGTTTGTTCCTAGTCGGTCGGAATGACGTTGCTTTTAGTCGAAAGGATGCATGCATGCGAGTTTGGGGTTTAACACGTTCAAACAAAGAACAATAAATTTAGAATTTTTTTTTCAAAAATCACACTGTTTCGACAATGCAGAATCCACTTTGGAAGTTACTTTGCATTATTTCCCAACGTCCTTAAGGCGCAAAGTCATTGCTATTTCGTACTTCGAAAATAATTCTGTCGATTTTTTGAGTGCGCATAAGAGCTGTCAGTGTCAAAAAGTTCGAAAAATGTAAGCACAAATGCCATATAACCAAGGCCAGGCTAATTCGCTCGAAAATTATGCGCGAAGTTAACAGAAATAAAATCAATTAGTTGGAACTCAAGTTTGCATGCCTACAAATTGAATTTGTAGGTGAGTACCGTCCTCATTAGCATACCCGTTTTGTTTATAACTACACAGGTGACTGTTCTTCAGCAATATACAATTGAGATTGCACAAGCAATACGTTAAATGGATTGGGTAGAAAAAAGATAAACCAGTATGAACCACCTATAGGAGAACACCTTGTTTGTGTCTCACTTGATCTAGTAACCCTGAGCAGTAAAAATCTGTTTGTTATTTAATTTAATTTATGAAAATAATATTTATTAAAAAAATAGTCAAAAGTTTTTTTGCGCACCGACGCAAGAGCTGACAATTTTCTGGTATCATTGCCCAAGTGTAAGAAATGAACAGCGCACATGACATTCCTTTGTTCCAAAAATAGGATCATTTTCCACGTTTGTGATCGAAAAAAAGAGTACAACAATGAGATGATTTTAATTTTACAACTACGCATTCTCAGATAAAGGGTGTCGCCATGGATCAAATAATACTATTTTTTGAACCTGAAAACTTTTGAAAATGTTTTTGATTTAAAGACAGATCATTTGTATTTGAAAGAGTGCAGAATGGTCAATGGAAGGCTTACATTTTTCTTCCAAAAATTGCATTGTAAACATTTATTTTACCTTCGAAAAGGGTACTGTTTCTTTAAAATATGGTCTTCAAAGTGTGGTCATATATGGGGAATGAATGGGCGATTGTTATTTCCAGCGGGACCAAATGAAGTGGCATACTAGTGGCTCTTTTAAGAGATACGGGAGGAGCTTCGTTTCATGCCTCAATTCAGCCGGCATGCAATTTGTATAGTGATAACGAAATCTTCCAAATGTACTCACTGATACAGCAGCTTATCGTAAATAAAGTACTGCGAACTTTGTGAATGCAGAAGGGGCCACTTCTTAAGTTCTCCTATGTGAAATACACCTGAGTTTCAAACTACTAAATAATGCTTGCATTCTTTTGCATTGCTCAAACTTCTCTCCGTGTGCAATTGCACTAGAATATTAAAGAAAATCCCTTAAAAGAGGGAAAAAATCTTCCCCAGCGTAGAAAATAAACAAAGAATTACTTTAAAACACTATCTTGGACCACCGCGATGACAGTTAATTAGACCCTTATCGTTCCTTCTGTTCTAATCAGAGAAAATTATTCGTCGTCTGATTTAACATCGCATTTTCTTTAATAGTACACGGTTCAAGATGGCTACAGTATTTTACAGAGCACACCCTGTAATTCGATAATTATGCAAAAACCGTACTAAATGCAATCCATTTTAAGGAAAATTAATAGATATTTATATGAATAAAATTATTAGGAAAGCTTGAATGTTTCTCCCTAATTAGCTTTTTTATGTTCAAGAAATTCTGCCCTCCAGACATGGAACCGGTCCATTCCGAGGGCAACCGGTTTAAATCGAAAATACAGACAAGCGTCAATTAATTCAAGTTCAATGGTCTACGATTACAAGTTCGATGATTCAATATTGTATTGTAGCCAGGGCTTTAAAACTGTTCACAAGTGTCTTGAATAAGTGTTAAATCCCGATCACTTCAAGTGGGATATCAATCTATACCACTTGTAGCGTGTGCAATGATTTTTTTTTGTCAGTTTGGCTTAAGTAGTTAACTTTGCCTACTTAGTTACTATGTGTCACTCCAAGAGCACGCTTCATATTGTCTCAAAGTATTATCAACGGAATTTAGCTACAGATTCATTGGCAGAAAATATTTTCCTTCTTTTTTATCGTATACTTTGAAGATAAACAAATTGATCAAAATTTTCTTGCAAAAATCTATTATCAGCCCTTCTGTGGTCAACGTCTTATCACAAACGATTTAACCGCTCAGCGATAACAAACGTCAGAGAAGAATCCAACTGATATTTCAACTGGCGTGGAGGCCGATTGAAAAGGTTCCCCGCTCTTCAATCAGTTGGTGTGCAGTCATTCAATGAGGAAGTTCGAATCAATATTTGTATCCGAACTGTGTAATATTTGCTACGATTCAGCAGAAAAAAAGGTAATAAAGACGGAGAAAGAGAAAAAAATAAATTAACATACCAGTTGACTACGAATTTCACATTTTCCGGTTAAAAGCCTCCTTCAATTCCATTGTTAGATACAATTTCAAGTGAATGTGTTGGAATTGAACGAAAACAAACCAAATGTACACAGTTTCTGTTGCACAGGTGTTTTGAATATTATTCAAAATTCGGTAAATACTTGTTGGCGAGAGTAAAAAAAATATTGAAGAACGTTTAATCGTGAAGTGCCGATGGTGAGTTGGCAACATTGATAAATCATTTGCAGACAGAAGTACTTTTATCTGCGAAAAGTGGACTTAATTTTGAATTCAAGTATTTGTGATTTGATTATAATTTGCTTGTGTTAAAATATGTGGAACGTTACTTTGTTTAGTGCCTTTCTGTTAAAATAATATTGACAAAAAAGTTACATCCACTCGAAAACTCGCCGGCATATTTCAAGCAGCCTAGCATGGGGGGATATTCTTTGAATATTTAGGAGGATTCCTAAAAAAAAATTGAAGAATTTAAATAAAAACATATCTTCGGAACCATAGGTTTTTCCTTTTCAATGTTTTGAGAAATAAAAAATTAATGCAAACTATTCTTTAAAAAAATGTATTCTCGATTAAATTAATTATTGCATATAAATCTTTTTTTTGTTTTAAAAAATACCGAAATAAGGCTGCACAAGGGATTATCCAAAAGAAGTGATATTTGTAAATTCCTACTGGTCCTAAATATTTTTGAAAAAATGGGATAGCATTGACCTTACCCACTTCCACCAAAGTGAAAAAGTATGCGAAAATGATAGTTACCGAGTTCGACACAGGCCATGTGTCCACTTATGTCGTCAAGTGGCAGGAACCTGCTTTATTGATTCCGTGTTGTTGTCTTTGAAGTAGCATCGTTCAGTTGGATAGTTTTACATTAAGTGCGTATTCCGTTCCCAAGTTATAAATGTCAGGGGTTACAAGCGACGAAGCGAAGGAGTTGTCAAAGTAGACAATAAGGCTGAAGTTATAATCTGGCAAATGAAATCTTAATCTTCTTCACCTTTAGTTATAAGCAGTAATTTCGTCATCAATCATCTTCGACAGTGCTTTTATTAAATTTATGTAAATCGTGTTTGTCAAAAAACCTAAGTGCGATTTAACTTAAAGCAAAGCTTATCAGTTTCTATATCAAGTTATTTGAACTCCTCTAACGGCATGATAGGTATATTGCATGAGGCGATTGTAACAGAGGGTTAATAGGAAATAGGCCGTCTTATGGCTCTCCAAGTAGTGGTTTTTGAGACTTTTTTCTGAGCTAACGGTTCAGATTTTATGCAGCTTAAGGTTGTATAATAATCAATCAAGTAATCTTTCAGCCTTCACTTTCTCAAAACTTCACTGTTTTCCTGCCCGCTTCACAATCCCATCTCTTTAGAAAAAAATTCTCCGAGCGATAGATCTTGCAGTTGCACTTATGTTGCGGGTTTCTTTTTAAAATGTTTTTTTTTTCCTGTCCCAATATCGGACAATGACATTCCATATAAAGACAACTACCGGATGTTACACCAATGTTTGAAACGGAATGTTTAATGCGACATTTAAAACGAAGCGAAACAGAGCGAGAACACGAAAATGGAGAAAAAATATGTCAAAGTCGTTATCAGGTCTCCTTGACTTAAAAAAATAACTACGAAAAACATACAGTCCGACATGTTAGAGACATAAAGGGACTCTGTAGAGTTGGGCTGAAATAAACGTCTACAGGAGACGAGCATCGTGAAAGCCGGCCATCTGCATCCCTTAGCGGAAAAACTGAGAAAGAAGTCGCACATGTCAATGTCTTAACCGTAGAGAGATCACAAGATTGCTGTAAGTTGTCTCATTTAGAAGCACATTAGGGATCACTCGTTTGTTGGATCTTATTCGCAGAACAGATTAAAGTAATGACTCAATCATACGCCATGCAACCGATTAATGGTGAATATCAATCTCCGAAATGAGGGAAAACAAAAAAGCCAAAATTCTCTTTCCATATTCGGGAACCACTTTCAATTCTTCTCAATTATGGGGGTAGTCTTACTCTGAGATTGTAAAAACAAGATAAGTGAAATAATCGTATTTTTCATTGTGCAGACAGTTTTTCATGACATTTTCAACTTATATTCTTCCATTAGCTCAACGGCAACAACATATGTATATAACAAGCACAAACGACTGTAAACCACGAAGTCACGATTTCGCTTTCTGTAGTCAACGTTCTTATTTAACCAAAACCTGTAATAAATGGTCAACATTGGCGTTCAATGCCGAGACGTTTTTCTGTTCATTAATTGTTTATAAATTTCTGATTTAATCCCACTCTGTGCCAAAAAAGGGACAATAATTGCGTTTACGCAACTTGCAGATCCCATAACTTTCGTTAAATATTTCGTGTAATATATTGAATGTAGGTTTAACTAAACTTAACTTCTAAAGTTGTGATCAAGTTAGATACCGATCGATAAGAGAGAAAAAGGGTTTATTATACTTCACCCTCTTTACAGAGGTTCTTAGTCTTAAATGAACGTTTCTCAGAAGAAGAATGATTCTTTTTCTCGCTTTTTGTTTTTTTTTTTAATGTATATCTTCACCACTTGACCGGACGATGTTTGGAGTCGTTTTTATCAAGTGTTGACCTTGACATCGACATTCGCATTATCTGCCTGAATTCAAGAGCTTATCGCACGTCAACGTAACTGCATTTTTTCTACATTGAATTGTGGGTGCAAATTTATAATTTTTATTTTTACAATGAATCATAACAAATAATGAATGGATGACGAAGTTTAAAAGTATTTATGATAACCTGAAATTTACGCCTACTGAAAATAATAAAATTTGTGGAACAATCGTTTCGTACATCCGCAATTTACCTTGCAGTCTGTGGTCACATCTTCAAGGATTATTATTGAAAGCATTCGATTGAATTTTCACGACGGAAAATTGTCCTCCACGAGTGGGATTGGCATCGTCTCGGAATTCAGCCTTTGTGGTAACAATTCACATAAAGAATCTTTACTTTTCTGGGCCAATAATGTTTCACCCGGCAGCCACACTTGGGCTTGTGAACAATACAAGCATGAGCTGTATTTGCTTAATTTCCTCTCATTGACAATTTATGTGTATTCCACGTAAGATTGACTTAAACTTGAGCCGACCGTACGTAACTCACTTCTAAATGAGTTCCATTGTCTGGACTTTTTCGGTGGCGGCAAAATGTGTTGCTAATTCGGCTAACAATTAATCTTTGAATATTGCAATGAGTCCTAAAATTTCGATGCCCACAAATCCGTGGTTTTTAAATATCGCTCTATTGTTTCCTTGCTGTGGCTTATGACAACTTTTGAATTAGCCCATAAATTTCGAGCACTCAGAATTTAAATTTAAAAAATTTCCACTGGATATTTTCTTAGCCTTTTCTGATAGCAATATTTTTCTTGTAGGTCTTCGGAATCATTCTGCGTTTAGTGCTACTCTATTCGCTATTGTTTTTCGTGTTGGCCTGGGCACGAACGTGACCCATAAAACTGTTAAAGATTATTATGTCACTCGACTCGGATTCTTTTTAAAAATCTAGCTTTTCTATGACTTTATTGTCAGTTTTTATATTATTCAAATAAATTAACCGTGTATAATAAACCCTCACGTACAAAAGATAAACGACGTACTTAAGTTTCAAATACAACCATAAATCAAGGAAATCGGTTTCATTGTCTGGGCGTTCAAATATGTTGCCAAATGCAGATTTCTTTGTTGATATGATATCGCAACAAATGGTGTTTGATTAGACAACGCGTTTACATTGCTTCTAACTAGAGCTTTTGACACAAATTGGTATAATAATCGTTTAAGAAACGCTCGATTTCTGCCTGCACAACTTAGTGATTCAGTTATCTCTTGAAATGTATATTTATCTAGAATTTATTTTTTAAAAAGTGAAATCAAATTTAAATAAAGTTTTTATTTTATCCGTAGGTCACAATATATTTTGGACATCTAAAATCTCTTGCATCGTTTCTGTAACTACTGGCGTAAATCGAAGCTCTGCAGTTGGATTGTGTTTGACAATAATAAAAAATCATGACAAGGACTTAAAGAATACATTCTTAGAACCATATAATCCATCCGGTGCAATACAAAATTGAAGGATTAAAAAAAAAACTAACGTGTGCTAAATTTTGTGTGTGGATACAAGAGTGTATAAATAAACAAAATGAACATATCAAGCACTTTCCTCGACGAACACATTGTGTTCGTGTACACACAATTAGTAAATAATTATATGCCGGATTTCGTCAAATCATTCGTTTATACACCATGGGTATTTTCTTTGCTCGGTTCCGCCCTGATCGGATTAAGTGGAATACTTCCTTTGATCATAATACCATCGCAGGATGCATCGGAAAAGGGCGAAATGAAAGATCGTAAGTAATTTTATTGTTCGTTACGTTAAATTTCAAAATGACTCGCTTTGTTTTCCCAACTATTACGTTTCTAAAAAGGTATTTAAAAAAAAAAATAAAAAACTACACAGTAAGCGTACGTGTTTCAGGCTTCAAACCTAATTAATACTGCAAACCAACACCTTTAAGTTTCGGTGATAAGAAATATCACCCATGTTTTATTTTTGTTTATAATTAACTGCGCTCAAAATGTTTTGCCTTCCTTTTTAATGCTTTTGCTAAGTTCGAGTCGAATTAATTAATTAAAAAGGAAAGTTCACGTAGTCGCTTGAAACCCAGATGAATTTGGTTTCGATTTTTTCATTATGTGGCGTTCAAAGGTTGTTATTTTGCTGAGATTGTGTCATCACTCTGCTGACACCGATGCTTTAAAAGCTTAGTAAACGAAATCATCCCCTCAAACTATATTTTTACTCTATGGTATGCGAACTTTAACTTAAACACGACGATAATGTTAGCTCTAAGACACGGCACGTACTCAATATAGTCTCAACGCTGCTACCAGGGCACTAAGAAGGGGCCTATAAATATAACCAGTTTCCCAGAACTTTCCAAAAGTATTTGCAGAGCGTTTTCGTCCAAAATATCTTCGGTGAAATTATTCTGTAAAAGGAAGAATATAGGTATATTATTATTGAACTTTGTATTCTAAATTCACATTTTTTGAAAACAAAGACACATTCTTAAAAAATCGTAATGGAGAACTTCGTTTTCTTAAATCATATTTTTGAAAACAATAAACTGTTTGCCAAAAGTCGAGTATGACAGGTTATTGATACCCGACCTTGCAGCCTTCAATTGGTGACTAATAAAAATTTATAAATCAAGTGTTTTCTTGACGAACTTTTCGTACATTCTTATCATTTTTTGGTGGACAATGTCTGCCAGTAGAGTTTTTGTGGCTTAACTAATTGTTTACTTGGCAGCGTTATCGCTTGACCGACAATACGTCAGTATTGTTTGTAGAGGAGGGCATTGTAGAGCAAGAGTCAAAATTATCTAAATGAATTACATTTTTTTTTGCTCGTGCAAATATAGATTATTTTAAGATAGGTTAAGAAACCCAGATTTTTAATTATTTTTTAATGATTTATCATTTTCCATCAGCTGCCGAATCAAAGTTTCTTAAAGTACTTTTAAGCTTCGCCGTTGGTGGTTTGCTAGGCGATGTATTCCTGCATCTTCTACCCGAAGCTTGGGAACATGATATGCAACCGGGTAAGTTACTCCTTATAGACTTCCTCAGTTCCTTGTTTATCAATTTGCCTTTAGATTCAGGTCACCAGTCAATGCGCAGTGGCTTGTGGGTGCTGTCCGGTATTTTAATATTTACAATCGTTGAGAAGATTTTCTCGGGATATGCGAGTGCCGACGAGTCAAATCCTCAACCAAAGTGTGTAGAGATTGCGAATTGTTTACTGAGAAAGACTGGTGGTAAATTCATTGAAGGACAAACGTCGAATGGCTGTACGGGGACATGCGATATAGAGGACGTACCAAACGGATGTTTCCTGCGAGAACGTGAGAAGAAGATTAAGGATCAACCGAAGAAAGTCGCTGGTTATTTGAATTTGTTGGCGAACTCGATTGATAACTTCACTCACGGCCTGGCCGTGGCTGGTTCCTTTTTGGTCTCTTTCAGACATGGAGTACTAGCTACTTTTGCTATCTTATGTAAGTCCAAGGTTTTCAAACAAACGTGGTTATATTGTATAATATTTCGTTTGTTTAGTACATGAAATCCCTCACGAAGTCGGTGATTTTGCAATTTTGTTGCGATCCGGATTCAGTCGGTGGGATGCTGCGCGAGCACAATTGTTAACAGCTGGAGCTGGTCTTATGGGAGCACTGGTTGCTATCGGAGGATCAGGTGTTACTTCAGCGATGGGTAAGTCGAACAAATTTTATGGAATTGCGTTCATTCCTTTTGCTTTTTTGTACTGACACTCATTTTTAAATTTCCAGAAGCGAGAACGTCTTGGATTATGCCGTTTACCGCCGGCGGTTTCCTGCACATAGCACTAGTAACAGTATTACCCGACTTGGTGAAAGAAGAAGACTCGAAGGAATCAATAAAACAAATCCTCGCCCTGATTTTTGGTATTGCGCTTATGGCAGTGATGACCATTCTCTTTGAGTCATGAGCGTCTAATCGCTGTAAATCTGAGAGCAAAGTTTTTGAATTGTGCTCATCAGCACTCTTACCCGATACTCATGCGCAATACCAAAACAAACCAAAACTTAACAAACTATAATCGCTCCGGTGTATTGCGCCGACGTACTTGTTATGAATGATTCAGCACTGAATATTACTGTATCAGTTGATGTCTATTTTTATATAAATGTAAACATACATTAGTTAATATAATTTACTATTTATATAGCATTGCGTAGTTATTTTATTTTCACGCATACAATTCATCAAACTATTTTAATTTGCGCCAAAATTGTAAATACATTTATGAATTGACTATCGAGACAAGAAGTGAGGTCAACTCAAACAAGTGAATTTAGACGAATAATTTACAAACAAGTTTACTAACTTATGTTAAAAAGCAAAAATGTGTAAAGATGTGACAAATAAATAAAGACATCTGCATTGTGATACGATTAAAAATTGTTATATACTATTGTAAATAGTTTTAAGAAAAAAAAACTTTGGATTACCCGATGTTAGCGAAAATAAATTGAAAAGAAAATATATGTTAAGAAATACTTAATTAGCCTTTAGTAGTTCTTTATTTGTTTTTGGCTTGAAATTGGGAAGATTCACTCTTCGGTTTTGAATGATTGCCCCGACATTTGGTATGTATTTTACTCGGTTCACTTAAAACATCAATAATCCTCCCGGACAATACACAAATTGTACCTTCAGACAGGACCAAATACCTAGAATACTTCAACGAGCGGTTCAAATTTACTGCCCATGCCAAAAATGTTATGAAAAAGGCCAACTTTGCCCTTCATCTGGTTAACCCACTGCTGAAGAAGAGAAACGGGTTGAGCAAAAAACCGAACTACTGGTCTACAAGCAGCTCATAGGACCAGTGATAACTTATGGCTGTTCGATATGGTTCATCGTGTCACCAACAACCATGAAGAAAATCGGTCATATGAAGGATGGAAACTTCGGTCTTAAACAGGACTCTGGAGAAAACCAGACACGTTGAAATACTTCAGCAACACGAAGCTGTATGAAGATGCTTGCATGAGTATACTCGACAAATTTAAGGACCATCCAAATGAGAGATTTGAGGACAACGAGAATTGCTACGAAAAAGCAAACAGCCAGTTAACAGACGTTAAGACGCTGTAATAAGTTTCAAAATTTTAACTTTTTTAAAAAAAATTCTTGAGAAAAAATTTCAAAAATGTTTGAAAAATTGGTATTGAGTCAGCTATAAGATTATGTCACCACTGTTATACTTTTGTGTAAAAAAATATGCTCCAAAATTACCAAAAGAAATAATATCGGTGAACCGACAAAACTTGATCTTAGTCATAAGTCTTTTAAGGCATGATTGTAAATATTTTAGACGATTAAATAAAACATCTTGATCTGAATCCGGAGGTATATTAATTTATAAACATCTCTGCGCGTTGGATGTCGAGAATGTTAATCGACGAGCAAAGGAAGAAACATTTCGAAAGTGAATCTCGAAAAGTTCCACTCAAACCAGGAGTTTTTTTTTCACCTTTCAAGACCATGGACCAGACCTGGTTCCATCATTTTGATCCGGAATCTTAACAGCAATCGAAGACGCAGAAACGACACTATTGCGACCGACGCCGTCGAAATTTAAAGTGTCGAGCTCACGGAGAAGGAATTATTATGGTTAAATATTTCGAACCGGGAACACTTCTTCAGACTCAAATAAGAAGATTGCGGGAGGCTATTATGGAAAAAGCATGCGGCAAATAGCAAGCAAGGAGTATTACGTTATCAAGCCATTGCACCAGTTCGCAAGGCTGCAGTTGAGAAAGCTGAAATTCAAGAAACAGTATCGAACTACTTGAACACCTGCTCTAGTAGCCAGATCAAGCTCCCTGGTCAAGGTAGAAACTTTTTTCCTCGGCTTAAGGCACACATTTGCGGAAAGAAATTTGAAGACGATATCAAAGTAATTTTTTTGTCCGCATAATAAAAGCAAAAATCGATAGCAAATGCGAAAATACAAACAAGGAAAAAAGAGCGTTTTTTAAAGTTTCTTTGCTAGAAACTCTGTTTCCTTATTTGTTTGCTTAAGTGAGTCCATAAATCCCGTTAATTTGGGCGTATTATACGGCAGCCACTTCTTTGGAACGGCAGCCCTTTGGAACATGTTACCCGTATCCATGTTTAATATTTCGAAACCGGATCCAAGATTATATTTAAATACGCCTTTGTATATAAAGCGGTCAATAAAAACAAAATCGTCCCCTCCGGACGCAGAAAACGACCCCGCATAAGAACGGAACACAACCTCCATACTCTATTGCTTTTGAAGGTAATTAATCGTTCTCGATTCTCCGGGTTGTCTTCAAACTTTTAAAAAGCCATCCGAAAAAAAAATTAACTAACCATATTTTCAAAATTCCATGGTCACAACGACCATGACTTTTGGTGAATAATAACCTTTTTTCGGATTTACCACCGAAATGAATTATGTTATGTACAAGCTTTTTTCAGTTGGGACATAAGTTTTGGGACACTTATGTCGGGCGTTTTTCTCCACTTCTCGGAACAAATAGCGTTTGCTTTGTAAACTTAATTTAGGTGGTCTACCCTGCGACTCTTGTTTTCGAAAGAATTCATTGCTTTGAACTTCTCCACTGTTAGCTGTATTGTAGTGAAACTTCTTTCAACAATTTTGTAAAGGGTTTTTCACAGGGGCGCTACAAAAGTAGAGCGACAGGGACAGCAAACGACGCTATATTTCTTGCCGCTCTTTTGACATTTTTCTTCAGTAAGGTTTCCCATTTCATGATGGGAAGATATACGAGCCAACAACGAGTCAGAAATATTAAAATTTACTCGAAATTCGGAGTCAGTGGCCTCAACGTTAAGAGCGCTACGTCCAATTTATGGTCGTCATAATCGTCCTAGGAGATCAACAATTGAGCGTCTAGTGGAAAAATTTGAATCCACAGGCACAGTACAAAAGTTTTGTTCACTGACTCTGCTCCGAGCAGAAAAAAGTAGAAAAGAGCAAGATTTAGTGTTCAGTGACAAAAATTTCTGCTCGAAACTGCTCTTTTTGTGTTCATTGAGACTTGTCAGAGCAGAAAAGAGCAAGATTTCTTGCTCCTACTTTTGGGGTAGAGCAGAAGTAGAGTAGACTGTCAAGTCAGCTGTGGATATATTTATTTGAATTTTAAATTTCAGTAATTCGTTGGTGATTGATAAGTGCTCTTTTGATATTTCTCTTCAGTAAGGTTTGCCATTTCATGATGGAAAGATATACGAGCCAACAACGAGTCAGAATTATTAAAATTTACTGCCGAAATGACTCCGAAGTGGCCTCAACTTTAAGAGCGCTCCAATTTATGGGCGTCATAATCGTCCTAGCAGATCAACAGTTGAGCGTCTAGAGGAAAAATTTGAATCCACAGGCACAGTACAAAAAGTTCCCGTGCCAGTGAGACAATGGAGTGCCCGTAGTGTTGAGAATATCGCTGCCGCTGAGGCTTCAGTTGCAGAAAGCCCAGATGTGTCTCTCATACGTCGTTCTCAAGCGTTGGGCATCTCTGTTACGTCGTTGTGGCGAATTTTGCGAAAAGATCTTGGCCTACATCCTTACAAGATTAAATTGACGCAAGAACTGAAGCCGCTTGACCACCAGAAGCGTCGTATGTTCGTGAATTGGGCTGAGCAACATGATGAGGCTCATTTCTGGCTAAATGGCTCCGTCAATAAACAAAATATGCGGTATTGGTCAGGCAGCAATCCACACGTACTCCATGAGTCATCATTGCATCCCGGAAAAATTCTGGTTTGGTGTGGTTTATGGGTCGGCGGCGTCATTGTACCGTACTTCTTCCGTGATGATCAAGACCAGCACGTTACTGTGAATGGGGATCGCTGCCGTTCAATGATAACCGAATATTTTTGGCCCCAATTGGATGACATGGACTTGGAAGACATGTGGTTCCAACAAGACGGCGCCACAAGCACAAGCCACACAGCGGATGTCACAATCAATTTATTGGAAACCAAGTTTGGAGAACGTGTTATCTCACGAGATGGTCCAGTCGCTTGGCCGCCTCAGTCGTGCGATTTGACGCCGTTAGACAATTTCCTGTGGGGCTACGTCAAGTCTATGGTCTATGCCAACAAGCCAGCGACGATTGATGAACTTCGTACGAATATCGAACGTGAAATTGCAGCAGTATCGACCGATTTATGCTTGAAAACCGTCAAAATTGGTTTCAGCGTCTGGACTTCTGCAAGCGTGCCCGTGGTGGCCATGCAAAAGAAATCGAGTTCCATACATACATAATAGCAACGAACGTACTTTCACAAGAATAAAGAAGTTCATTGATATCCAAAACCGTTTTTGTTTTATTTAAAATAACTTTTGTAGCACTCTTATTGAAAAACTCGATATATAGATTTGTAAGACTGACCTGCATGAAATTTAATTATGACTCTCCTCTCTTTCAAAAGAGTTTCCTTCGTTTTCTGTGCTTCCATGTTCCAAATAAACGAAAACTTCAAAATCTAATACGCACAACGAATACCAATGCGTTCTACTTAAAAAAAAAGGATCGAGGCACCCAAAGTATGTTTGAATATTTCTCAGATGGCTTAATTATTATTATTATAATATTATTGGCGCCTGCATAAATGTGTATCAAAACTTTTGCAACGTGGCATTCTGTCACTTTTTTTTATTTTAATATATCAGATTAATTTTGATTGCAACTCTGCATGAGTTTGTAAGTAAGTATTTAAATATAGATAAATTAATAGAAAATGTTTGTTTATTTATTGATTTTAGGCAAAGGGGTGTATCAATATTTTTATGGCTAACTGTATGCTTAGACTGACAATGCTAATATATTTATATTGTTTACCTTCACACACAAGCTAATGTTAAAAGGGTGTTTGAGCGTTCATCTTGTATATAGAAAGAAAAGTATCGTATTTGTCAATATTCAAATTCAAATGTTGATGAAGCTTGTCTGCCCCACTGTAGCCGGATTGACGTCTCCTTTGTTTTGCCATTCCATAAGTCATATGTCCACCATCTGATTTGATTTTCACCACGCTTAAAGCTCCCCGATGCGGCTAACCGCTCGACCCCACCACCTCGTTTACCCAGTTCAACACAAAGCCGCGACTGCTCCTTGCAGTTTATTTTTTGGTTTCGTTCTCGTATTTTCGCTGCAGTCAAAATTTCTTTTAAACTAAATTTTATTGTTTAATTTATATTTTTTAATTTAAAATTAACCAAATTCAGTGTTGTTAATTGCTGCACATGTAAAAACGGAGTATTTAAGTGCCATTGGCGGATTTCTTTGGAAGATTCCCAAAGGTAAGTCGAAAAGCAGGGCACCACCGAGTTTGATTATTTTAGGAGTGAGCTTGCTGGCGGAAACGGCATTTTTCCAACATTTCATTGGTTTGTTGTGATTTCGGGATTGACAATTTGCGGCGCACCAAAATGTTTTTATTTATTTTTTGGGACATTTTCCGGAAAATCGAGAAGATCATGGAAGTGCAGCACCACTTATTCTCTTCATAGATACCAGTTTGTCGCCAATGTGGCGGCCCCATTCGTATCTTTTTCTTTTGCGTTTTCATGATGGGTGCGGATTAGCAAAACACAACCAACCAGTGCTCAACTTTCTTATTGGCATGTACATATTGTCTTACCAGCAGGGAACCCCATTGGTAGCGCGTTGTACTAACCAACGAAGTCCGATATGTCAAGGGCAGTAAAATCAAATGCAGACATTTCGATCTTTTGAAACGGACTATAAGATTCTTGGAGGCTGTGCAGTTGGCAATTCTGCAAATGTATTACTAAACGACAATTGTCTGATTAGGGACGATTATTAAAATTTGTAGGTTGACTTGAAAATTCCCGCCTTTTAAGTTCGGTTATGTCGACGGCAGTCAATTTCCAGGAACCAACAATATGCATGTTTTGTCTATTATCCCCTTTTTCCGATGCAGCATTGGATCAATTTTTTATCATAAAAAATATATAAGGGCCTTTAAACATTAACATGTTTTGAAACCACGTTTATTTCTTCTCTGCGAGAATTTGTTTAAAATTAACTTGAAGCCAAACAGATATGAGATCAAAAACGGGGATCTATTCCTCCATCGAGTGCATGAAAAAAGAAAACAAAAACAAATTTGGCGCCACCAAATTGTGGAGCGTGCCATGGCCTGCTTTACCATTCGAGTGTACGTGTTATACTTTTCGCCCCAAATGGTGGGATTGAACTTAAAATTAAATTTTACTTTGGTCGTCTCCTGATGCTTTTCGGTGACACTCGATTGATCATTGACTCACACGAGGTGGAGTGGTCAAAAGAGTCTCATGTTGAGGCTAGATCATATGCTCAGAAGCTATGTTGGGGTGCGGTCAATAAAAATTATTATATTTATTCATTTAGTACATTGACTAAGAAACCAGCTGGCCGGGATACCAAAACCAGTAAGTTCTTAATTTCAGGGTGGAATGAACTAAACTGCTCGTTGAGTTTTCATTGAATTTGCTTATAATTGGTTTTGTTTTTTCTTCAGCATCCTCAAAAGTTTTATTTTGCAAATATTCTTAACAATTCATTGAAGGCCGAGGAACACTGGATTCTCTGTATTATCCAGCCCCTTCAAAGTTGATTCTTTACAAAGGGTTGTTGTTGATTCCAACAAAACAATGGTGAAGTTCGTGTTTGAAATCCTATTCTCATCTTCACAAACTCCAATAAGGGCGACCAATTAACATGGCCTACTTTTTGTGATCCTCGAATTCCATTTTCCAACTTTTCAAAATGAAATCTTTCTTCATTTTAGATGTTTCTTTGATATATTTTTTACAAAGTCTTCAAGCTTCGAAAGCCTGTCAGTCTTCAATACTTTAATGAACTTTGTTCAGTACATTTTGCCACTGTACGTTATTTCATTTATCACTAAATTGCTCTGCCTTAGTTGTAAAATAAAACCTTTCTTTTAATTTCTCATTTCAGATAATGTCAGCATTTTTTGCGTTGAACAACTTTCATCGTCGAAAGCATTTATTTTCTAAATAATTTTTTATAAACATTTATTTTACGTTACTTTTTGTTGTCCTTCCCAATTTTATCGCGCGTCGCGTTATTTATCGTTCATCGTTATAAAAAAACAAAAAACGTTGGTCTCGTGCCGCTAGTTATTAATTTTCGCGTGTGAAGATTTCTACAAAAACGAATTATTTTATTTGATCGTTTACGGTCGATCCTTTTTTGTGTTTAACGTTCCATTTATTTTTATATGTATTAATTGGTACGTGCTTTTTACGTTTATTTCGAAAAGCAAATACTGGTTTAAAGCGCTAAGCCATGAGTGCCAGTACGACAACAAACACAACACCTAAACGTGATGTTAATAGCAATCACCAGAAACGCGTGTTGGAGCATACAGCCGAATATGTTCCAGATGCGGAAGATGATATGAAAACTAATAAAGAAGAACTGCAGAATCCGTTGACGAAGCGATTTAAGACAGCTGCAGGTGATGTTGGAACCAGCGATTTTCAATCGCCGATAATTATTCGAAAAAAGAAATTGTTTGATTTTACCAATGAAATTGGCACCGAAATGACATTGTCGCCCATAACTGAGATATCATTGAACTTGTCAGATACAACGCTGGGAACCCCATCCAGGCCAAGGAAGAATATCAATTATTCTTTAAGGAACGAGGGTGAGTGAAATTTTGTTTTTAAATTTTTCAATTTGTAACGACTGCAAAAGCGGATGTACGTAGGGGGGCAAATGATGGACGCAAACCAGTTTACAGCAAAAACAACAACCATTAATTGCCTATCTGGCATTTGCCTTGTTATTTCGCTAGTCAAAGATAGGTGTCTCTTAATCGGTATGAAATTTCACATTTAATTCATCCAGAAGATGGTTTCGAATATTTAAGGAAAGTTGATTAACTGAATTCAGTTATTTATTGATTAATTACTTCGATGGTGTTACGCCATGGGCTAATTCCAATTGCGAATACTTTGTCGTTTACGTTACTTTTACATTTGTATACTATTCCAAGGGTTTAGTGTGCGTATACCGCTGCATCTTCTTGTGCATGTTGAAAAACTGATGGTCCGAGCTTTGGATGCTATGTGCTCTGCATGTCCTTGCCATTTGAGTCGCTGTACCCGGGAATTTTCTGGTCAAATTAATATCTTTGTACAGCACTTCATTGAATCTTCTCCAGGGGAGCAAGAAACAGGTTAAAATTGAGTTCAGAAGAGTCGAAATAATCTTTTGACCTGTCAACGCGTCTTCCGAAAGTTTAATGGGCGTTTAAAAGTGATGTAGGATGAATACTTTTGGAGCGTTCTCTTAAACTTAACCGAATATTTGTATTACCATCGACGACGATGAGATCCGATGTCTGTTTGGTGAGCTTAACTGTGGGAATTGTGAGTCGGTCTTAAAATGAAGACTACATCGTCATTCTAAGCAGTTACTCCAAAGCGCTCAAGAAGCACTTCAAGTTTAATGAATGAATAAAGTTGGGATACAGCTGTGTTGCGGGTGAAGTGGCAGGAGATGGAGAAGGACACGTACCTGGGAAGAAACGGAGTTTAACTTAAAGGAGTGAGTTTGGATGGGACCAAGGAAGTGGAAGAGTTTGGAGGTCTTTCGACCTGTTCCGGTTAGAAACTGCTTTGGAGAAAGATATGTTGGTCTAGACCGGTTGGACACGGACATCTTACTTCTTAATTGTTTTTTGCTAGGGAAATTTGATACATTGGAGTTCAATTTAGTACTGTTGTTTATCTTTGTTGTCGTCCATTTGGTCAACTTTCTAGTTCCCATATTGAAGTCATTATTGTGTGTAGTTAAAAACAGTCATTCGGTCTGATGGAATTGATATTTCTTCTCTGCTGGAAGAAACTGGACAACCTAGAGATGTGTAACGAGGAGTTATGAAGATAAATCTGCTTGACTGGTTATTTTGTTGCTTGTTAAGCCGTTCCGTTCGGTGTGCGTTCATAGAGAGCCGATCTTCAAAGTCTAAAGAACCGAGGTATTTTTTAAGATTGGATTGCAATGTTGTTGAAGTGATGCTGTCACTAGTAACTAAGCAGCAGTTCTTCCATCAGCGAATTTCTTTTTTTTATGGTCTTCGGGGCAGTTAACCTGCATGGTTTTGCTGGATAGGCGATTGCGTGTTTCAACAGCACATCTTTCAGAATTAAAATCGCGTGGAGAGCAAATTTGCTTGATAAGGATAGGCCCGAAAGGCTTTCTGATAAATTCAATATATCAATTTTGACAGCTTCTGATAAAGGTAATATCGAAGAGGAATTGGAGTTGGTACTGTCTTATGGGCTAATTATATCATTTGGGCGGATGATTTGCCTATCCGAATTCCTTTCATAAGAAAACAGGTGCTTGGTTCTATCCTCAGTAGCAGTATTGTATTTTAATGAGTTGCTTTCTGCATTGTTAAGATCACGTTTGTCTTTGATGATGTATCCGATTTACTTTTAACATTATGACAAAGTTCTGCGCTCCGCAATGCAACTTCAGTTGTTGTGTCGTTATTGCACTTTATTGCAAGTAAATTGAGAAGGGAAATGATTATACACCCAATCACAAAAAAAGAAAACGGATTACTGAACCCACTTCGATTAGCCTCTACCCTCCTATTTTGAAGGCAATCATTTCAGAAAAAAAATTCCATTTATCATTAGTAACATTAATCCATAAGGTAAGGTAAGGCAAGAGTGATTGTGACTTCTGAATATGTTCTGACCCACTTAGATCATGTTTGGATCTGTTGTGCTATAACTCGCCGGTGATTGATACACCGATTCCGCATCAGGCAGTGGAAATAACTGACACCTAAATACCTACTGGTGTCCAGGTGGTCTCTTCAGAGATTGTCCACTTTATTGCTGGTTTATGGCCAGTTTGTTTTCTTGATGAATTTCGCAATATTCTGAAACTTGATGTTTGACATTTCTTGAATGTTTGCTGAATGAGTAGTTGCAAGGACTGAACACGTGCCGAGATAGTGTGGTTTCTATTTCATTGTCATCCCTGTAGCTCCTGCGGAAGTGGTAGTGGGAAGTGATAGGAGCTGATTATATTCCTGTTATGGCTAAGGAGTGTACTTTTTAGAGGCTTAACTTCGCTCGAAGTCCTGCAATTGTCTAGTTCCACCCATCTTCGATTGGTGACATTGACGGCATCTGTAAGTAACATGGTGTTAATTACTTGAATTGAGGGATAGCGGGTCTCCTGATTTGTTGCCAGTGTCCACCCACTCTTGTTCTAGCTAGTTCGTCGGCTCTTTCATTGCCTGGCATACCACTATGTCCAGGGACCCAGCGTAGAGTAAGGTTGCGTCTTACCGCTATCTGCCTGAGAGATAAGAGGCAACTTTTTACCATCTTTGACGGTGTGTTCAGATAAAGATTGATAACTCGTCTTTCGGATTCATTAACAGAAAGGGGGAAGTCTCCTGGATAGCTTCAGGTTCTGCTTGGAATACACCGAAGAAGTTGTGCATTTGAAGGGAATGAGAGAAGGAGATCTCCGAAGAAATCGTGGATATTCCGAGTCCGGTGTCTTCGCTCGTCTTGGAAGAACCATTGACAGGTTTTCTGACTTTATCTTTGAGCTATTATTTGAGGTCTTTTATGTCTTCTTGTGGCCAGTACGAGCTCTTTTTTAGACGGGTTTACATCGAGACCAGCTCTTCCTGGCGACTTTGCTAGTTTGTTTAGCGGAGTTTCTATAATATCTCTATTAGTATGAAGAAATTCGCCATTTACGACTTGAGCTTTGTCGTCTGCGTATACATCACAAAGTTTCTCCTTAAATTTGTTTTAGTTTTTTAGCCTGCTCGGAAAAATAATTCGAGGCAAAGAATTACAAAACGCTCGTAAGGCACGGAGATGTTATTTATCTAACTGAGAAAATAAAAAAAGGAAACCGTCAAAACTATTTGAAGTAGCCGGATTTAAACAAGCAACTCGGTTTTCAATCCAATATTTATTCAACTAAGCAATTATTTATGATTTACGATTGCCTTTCGCGTAGGCAGATGCTTAGAAAGAAATTTTAATTTCGATTTTATTACATTCTCACGGTAGTCAAAATCGACTGGTATAATTTCGTAATAAAATATCATGTCGTTAAAAATTCAATAATATGGACGCAAATGTTTATCTTTAAAATTTATTGTTTATTTTTAAATAAATTAGAGGCACGTGCATACTATAAAGGTTTAACACCTTTCAAACTAACTCTAACATTGTTCCCGACTTGCTTTTGTTTTACACAAATTTCATATGCGCAGGATTCACATGTCTTAAAATAATAATAATATAATCGTTAGCTTAACAGCAGGGTACTGATCTAATCAATCGTGGCATATGGCGTCACATAAAGTTGCTAATCAATAATGTTTCTGCACGATGTCATTGGAAACATCGGAAGAAACTGCTTTTGAAGATACCCTGTTCCCTGTTCGGGGACTGTATATCCTTCTTTTCTTTTTAGTTGAAATGCATAAAATTTGGCAAGTTGCCAAATACATGGTACAGAGGCTGTTGGGCCTCCTCATTTCGACAGAGGCTGTTCTCTTTATGGTCTTATCCAGTATATAAGAGCGGTAGCGATCATCTTCCACTTTGCAGATTTCAGTAGATTCTCGACAAGGAACAAGTGGTCAGCTTCTCGCTGGTTGGAAGGAAGAGAGTGCTTGTCTTTATTTTG
The DNA here is from genome assembly GCA_963555765.1 of Orthonevra nobilis. Classification (NCBI taxonomy): domain Eukaryota; kingdom Metazoa; phylum Arthropoda; class Insecta; order Diptera; family Syrphidae; genus Orthonevra; species Orthonevra nobilis. The sequence continues at coordinate 13,331,971 of OY743225.1, forward strand.
GGGATATTTGTTTTTTATCAGAAGTCATTTCCGAGTAGCTGGCTTAAATTTTTTGTAGGAAGTTTGATGATCTTTATTTCAGTGCAGTACGAGGATAAGTGCAAACGGAGAAGAAGAATTAATTCTTCCCTTAATTGTGTAGACTTTAAAAGGAGTGCCACGGTTAAACCTTATCAGAAGTCAACTCGAGATGTACTTATGAACACCTTCCCAGGTACCGAGTTCTAAAATTGCAAAACTGATTAACATCTTCCTCAGCCTTCAAACCTTTGGCTAAGGCGTGATTCTTTTTTTCAATAAGTTTTTAAGTATTTATATTCTTTAATTTTAATGGACGAAAGAATATTATAGAAAGAATTCTGACAGAAATTATGATTTTGAATCATAATGTCCAAATGACCTTTGAAATATTTTCAATATTTGACTGCCTTCTTTCTTTCGTCATCGATAATTTGCCTCGTCTTAGGTTCTTGAAGCTTGTCAATTTCAGTTTTTTTCTTTATTCGACTCTTTCCTGATGGCTTAAAGTTCCGCAAAGAACATAAAAGTTGGACTGCTGCAGATTGCTAGTGAGTAATTCGGTCAGACGAAACAAAAGTAAATCGGTTTCAGTCTGATGGGAAAGAGTATTACTGGCATCGACGAAATGAAAGCCTTCAAAAACACCAGACACCATGAAACACGGAGCAGGAAGCTTGATGGTATGGGGTGGTTTCACGTGGTAGAATATTGGTCCATTAGTGAAAAGTGAAGAGTTCAGGAAAAAAGGAACAATACTTCGATATTCTGCGGACCAATTTACCAGAATTTGTTGACGAATGCGCTTTCCCCATTGACGAAATAATTTTGGAAAAATATGGGGACCCTTAACACACCGCCAAAATCGTTCAAAACTGGCCTGGGGAGTAGTTATTTCAATCGCTCAAATGTCCAGCACAGAGCCCAGATTTTAATTCTATCGACAATTTTTGGGCAATTGTTAAAAGAAGTCTGGCGCAATATAAAAATCTTCCACATAATCTAAATCAGCTCTGGGTTAGACTACAAGCTGAGTGGGCAAAAATTCGAAATGAAAATATCGAGAAATTTGTAGAAAGTATGCCAAGGCAAATTGGAAGTGCCATGAAAACAAAGTTCTATGGATTATGTTAAAATGTTGAAAGAAAAGTGTCACCAAAAAAAACGTGCAAAAATGAATACATGCTTAGTTAGACATTTTTAGATTTTTTTTTTACTTGTTTAGAAATCAAAAAATCACCAAATCAATACTATTACATATTCACAAAAAATGTGGTGGTGTCCTCCTGAACACTGCAACGCACGAGAATTTTCCTTAACACGAGTGCCTTTATACCACATCAGAAGTGTTTGACTTCTGCTACATCAGAATTTGTATAGTCGCCTCCCAATCTTTTAAGTTTGTCATCACTTTCATTGCTTTTTCAAACGGGAAGGCACCTCACATAGTCTGATGCGGTTCTAATGCATTGATCATTGTACACAGTTCAAGTTCAGAGCCAATTTTATTGCGCAAGATTCAAGAACGCGAAGAACCGTAGCCACTACACAGAGCGCCTGAGCGAGAGGCTCCGCTGTGCATTTGTCATCCACAAACGCTAACAATTTTAAGAGCCAGTATCGCGACATCATAAGGAACGTAGCCGAGATAACAATAGGCTATTAGTCAGCACTCAAAAAAAGCTCTTGGTATGACGATGAATGCGTATGACGGAAAATGGTTACAGAACATGTACATTTGGAAGCAAACTGTTCATGAAAAGGGCTTAAACAGCTTCATAGCTCAAGGAAATCGATGAAACCCGCGTTAGGAACAACACCCGGTTTTTTTTCCGGAAAGCCAAGTAGCTGGCTAATGACTTCAAGCCTCGGACGCAGGCTCTTCGAAACAGTAAAGGAATAGAAGATGTATTAAGTCTTAACTCTACAAAACGTTAGCTGAATTCTGGATCCTGGAAAAAAATAATCCAGGTGTGCCGCATAACGCTGGAAAACACACGGTGCATGTTTTGGATGTAGTTCAAAAAGCCAAAATACGACGACTACACTTGCTCGGCCGCACCGAACGAATGGACAATAATACTCCAGCAAAGAGGATCTTCGAATCACAGCCGTCAGGTTCGAGACGACGAGGAAAACCGAATCTCCGTTTTAAGGATTAAGCGATCGCGGATGTCAGAGCGCTTGCTCAAGATAACTAGGAGCAGCGAGCCCGGGAGTGACGTGAGTGGAAGGCTGCCGTGTCTCAGGTAGAGATTCTTAGCCTGCTTATATTTCTCCCTAAAATCGTGTTCAAGTCTATCGTTTGCATTCTTAGAAGCATTCATAAATTCGTTAGGTTTAATCCGCTAGTTTGTCTTTTGGGACAGTTTATCTAGTGAAAAACGAGTATGGCAAGGATTTCGGCTATCATACAAAGTTTTGATTTGTTCTTAAGTACTCAGTTTGAAATGGACACTATTTTTTTAACGTATGTCAAGAGACACAAAATGAAGCATCGTATTCGACGAGCGATAAGCAAGGCACCAGACAAGTACCATTCTGACTATCATATGGATTCGTTTTCTTTAGATTTTCATCCAGCATCTCTTTAACATTTGAAGATGCATGCGGTTAAACTTCATCTTTGTTTTCAGACATCAGCTGTGTTTCAGTGTCCAGAAAAATTCTAGCCTATTTAGCATAGTCCGAGAGCGACAAATCAACTCCTTACAATAAGGAAGGTAACAAGATGAATTTAAATATAGAAATTGGCTTTGGGTTATTTTCGCTTCATCACCGTATGCGATGACGAAGTTGGTCATTGGCATCCAAAGAAGGGAATTCGACATCTTAGCTAAGTGTCAAAAGTTTTCTCGCGAATAAAATTTTAATTTTTTATTGCGACAGCGTTCTATATCTTTACTGTAGTTATAGTCGATTCCGTGTTTTCTGGTGAATACTTATATTTCTCACGAGTCTTCTGGTGAGAACTATACTCCCTGAAGATTTTCAATCACTCGAGAGTGGTGTTGTCATAAAAAATTCCCAGAATCCGCATTTGGTTTACAACACGGGACCACACGCTCCGATATACCAAACATTGCCACCCAAACTATGAACCTTTTCAAGCGAAATGCAAGCATACTATATATTTTCAGCGTGTTGAAAATTCTGCGTAATCAGTATGCTTATGCTTGCTTAACGCTCAGTTTCTCACAAGCTTCCCTTGTATCTGGAATATCTAAGAGTGTGGCCAATAATTTCTTGTATGATTTAATAAATTAACCTATCTAGATACATTTTATTCCTTGGTCACAAGCATTCTCATTTCGTTTGGTTCCAGTTTCTAGTCATTGGATTAAGCGTTTCGCCCGCTGAAACCTTCTCCGTGTCATTGACACCTGGAAGTCTTACAATTTCCGTATTTGTTCCGAGGGTCTTGGCGAGCATATTGATTTTCTTCATAGTCATAATAATAGTTCATTGCACGGTTGAACAAAGGTGCAACTCCCTTAAGACGCAAAAAGCAAAAGCATATGTACGTATGTGTTTTCTCCTTAACGCCATCGTTTACAATAAATAAATAAAAAGGACCTTTTGTGTTACTTGCACCCCCGAACAATACGAAAACCAAAACATTAGTCGTTCATTGTCCCCGTTAACAATGCAGCGTTGCTAGGACCCATAACTGAGACTAAGCCAAACTATTGTTGTACGATCAGGGTGCAGAAGTCAATGGAATGCATACACCCCCTTCCTCAAAAGTAGAACAAGATGTACAAACGTAGCACGCGCCAAAATGGGAATTCCGCGGCAAAGAAGCCTTAAAATATGCAGGACTAACATGCAGGGGTGTTTTTATGACCCTCATTATTTAGTGACGCCTCAGTTTTAAAAAAAAAATCTTCATTCAGGATATTTAGTGAAATCCTTATGGAGACTGCGCCTCCAAATGTCATCTTGATTTGAATATTTTTTACGACAAATTGAAGAATATTCAAAATCGGACAACTAATCAGTTCGATCGGCGGGAAAACAAAATTCCCGCGCAGCACATGCCCTCATCTACCCTTAAAGTGTTAAGGGATTCCTCGATAAGACATCTGGTTTCCTTATCATCCACTTTCATTTGTTTCATTTTGACAGATCCTTTCTTTTCTTAATTAAATTGACGTCTTGTTGCTGTAGAAAGAGAAAATTATTGGCCAGATTGCAATGTATCGGATACACCCACAAGGATGGCACGAGTCTTCTGCCGATCCTTTGCTGCATTGTCGTCGAAGTGAAAGAAATCCTAATTGAAATCTATTGAGGTGCGACCGCATTTCTCTAGTGGCTATCTCAATAAATATCTTATCGGCCGGTGAGGTCAGTTTGTACGTGTATAAATGATACCAGCACCTGGACGGAAGGTAAAAAGGAAGTAGGATAAATTTCAGTTTGGGTTCCCATTGTCACGCCTTCTATTTTGCAGGCGATTTATGTTTCTATTTTTTTTGCTCAAATATTTGTCGCAATTTATTATATTTTTGTTGATTTTGTGTCTTAAAAGCCGGGTGCTTGAATTAATCTTTGATCAGGGTCCTTTGCAAGGACGAAATTATTTAACAGAAAGAAAAAAAGAAAAGCTGATCCAATGAGTTATTATTTGAATTGAATAAAACTGCGGATTTTCCCGAACATTTCAGGTTAACCTGAAATGACCTGGTCAAGATCTCATAAAGATTGACTGCTTCGCCGTCTGTATTACGCTTATCACAGTCGTTTTCATCGAGCATGTGTAGGCAAATGGACCTTTTGTGACAAATTCACAAGCTGGAAGAAACACTTCATAACTGATCTCCTGTCTGCAATATCGAATCCAATCCACTCTTCCGCTAATGAGAGTACCCTCAGTTTTTCGTTTCTCTTATAGTCTGTTATCATGGGGCTCTATGAACAGAGTGGAATATAATGTCTCAAGAACAGAATACTTTCAGCCATGATCCATGCATGGCACTTACATCGCTGAAACCGAAAGTCTATCCTCGGAATGTTTACAAATAACCACCTTGGTTGGAGTAGCCAACTAAACAATGTCGACAAGAATGCTCATCAGTTTACTCTCAGGCGCACTTTCGATCTAACTTTAAAAATTGGTTCTAAAGACGCACAACTGCAATGTGAAGTGCGACCATTATAAGCGTATTTATAATCTCTTTTAAGCGTGAATTAAAGTTGGGTCAGGTTGCAACCAACGACGAACACTTCAGCTCGTTTTTCTGCCTCAGAAGGAATTTCGAAGCCAATTTGCTAAGTTAACATAAAATTTGTCGAGTATCATTTCTTCAAACGGCGCATGAGCTTTTTGGACAAATTGTTTAAAGGAGAGGCAGGATTGTTATAACATTCCATATGAATGCACCATTCTAAGCCATATGACATCAAGAGACGCATTATTCCTATTGGAAGTGGCTATAACTTTTGCAGATGGCGTAAACTGTCAGACGCTATACTTCTCGAAATTTCAGAATAGTCGTGACTATTTTTGTACGGAATTTTGTCGTAATTTTGGCCTGCAACTGCGTCCTACGTCATGTGGTCAAAGAAAAAGCGCGCCGGAAGGCCTCAATATGATTTTTCTGACGAGAATTTAAAACAGATAGTACAAGGTGTGAATCTTGGTGTAAGTCTCGAACTTGTTTTTAAATCTGTTTAAGCCACCATTTGTTCATAGTTGGTTTTCAACTTTTTTTGCTGGTATACCATCTAATAATGAATAAAATACTGCGAATTGAGCAATTGTAAATAAGTCGAACTTTGCCTATGAAGCAATCGATACCAAAATGGATATGAGTTGAAAGAATTTTCTATATTTCACCTTATCCTTTAGATTAAGTGCGACCAAGTTCTGAAAAAAGGATAAATTTAATGACTTGGAATTTATTTCTGCGGATTTGTCTCTGCTCGACGCATCAAACACAGCTTTTGTCCTGGTTTATATTCCATCTGGATCTCTTGGCTTTGTTTAGCAAAAAAAGGTTTTGTTGTGTGATCATGCGTCGCTCTATTAAGGCTGAATCTGCTTGCGATAACAACGCATCGGAATAAAAGTTGTTCCCCAAAAGCGACACATGTTCGGCTAGTAGCACATGCACTTTTCGAGAACAACAGTTTTTCGGTGGTTAAGTAAATTTCAAATGAGCCCTACAAGACATACAGAAGTCGCATCGCCCTTTGGAAGGCCAAAAGAGGCTTAGAAACTGTGATCGTAACATTTTGCACGATGTCTTATGAGATGAAAAAGCCATCGGCGCGATGGTTGTCGCGTCTTCTAACCGTCGACCAAAACCCTGGAAAGCCACGAAGGCTCCATTTATCCATTTACATATGTTCCCAAAGTTCATGCAGTGGCTCCTGGGAGAGAGATTCTGATCGCATGAGGAAGTCATCGCGGAAATCAAGGCATATTTTGAAGACTTGTTCTACAAATAAGGCATCGGAGGCAACAATGTTGAGGAATAAATACAACTATTTGATGTGATCGGGGTCATTTGCTTTCATTTAGCTATGTCACGAGGCTTTGGTTTTACTCTAGAACTGGCTTAAACAATTTAATTTTTGTCTTATCTTGGTTTATAGGTTAGAGGTTATAGTCATCCGAAGTACAGAAAGAGTTCGCGCTTGCACGGACCCCTAAAAACCCTTCAAATTATTCTTAAAAAAAAAAATCAAATATCTCAAGCTTGAAATTTGATGGTTTCAAAACAATATTCTAGGGTAGTCAAAAGAATTAATTAAAAGTAGACAAAAAACTTTAAAATTGATCGAGATAACTTAGCTCAATATATCGGGTTTTTCAATAAGAGCGCTACAAAAGTTTTTTTTAAATAAAACAAAATATCAATGAAATTCTTTATTCCTGTGAAAGTACGATGCCATTATATATGGAACTCGTTTTCTTTTGCATGGTCACCACGGGCACGCTTGCAAAAGTCCAGACGCTGAAACCAAATTTTCGACGGTTTTCAAGTATAAATCGTTCGATACTGCTGCAATTTCACGTTCGATATTCGTACGAAGTTCATCAATCGTCGCTGGCTTATTGGCATAGACCATAGACTTGACGTAGCCCCACAGGAAATAGTCTAACGGCGTCAAATCGCACGACCGAGGCGGCCAAGCGACTGGACCATTCCGTGAGATAATACGTTCTCCAAACTTGGTTTCCAATAAATTGATTGTGACATTCGCTGTGTGGCTTGTGGCGCCGTCCTGTTGGAACCACATGTCATCAAGTCCATATCATCCAATTGGGACCAAAAATATTCGGTTATCATTGAACGGTAGCGATCCCCATTCACAGTAAAGTGCTGGTCTTGATCATCACGGAAGAAGTACGGCCCAATGACGCCGCCGGCCCATAAACCACACCAAACCGTAATTTTTTGAGGATGCAATAATGACTCATGGAGTACGTGTGGATTGCTGCCTGGATTCAAATTGTTGATCTGCTAGTACGATTATGACTTCCAACTGACTCCGAATTTCGGTAGTAAATTTTAATAATTTCGCCTCGTTTTTGGCTCGTATATCTTTCCATCATGAAATGGCAAACCTTACTGAAGTGAAATTTCAAAAGAGCGGCAAGAAATATGGCGACGTTTGCTGTCCCTGTCGCTCTACTTTTGTAGCGTCCCTGTTGAAAAACCCCTCTACAATGATTTCAAAGACTTCAAAGAATTCAAACAATCTTCTAGACTGCAGTCTTTTTACTTTCAAATTTCAAAATCAATGGGAAATGCATTTGTAAGTTGAATTCGAACTCTTTTCACGAAATGAAAAAGAATTATTCAGTATAGTATTGCATTCCTTTTTTTCGCAGAGTTCAATACCCGAACAATGCATTTCTTTCCTGCTCTGTACGTCACGAACACATTAAAAAACACCGGCCAAGTGCCAGTCGGACTCGCGCACCGAGGTATATAAATAAAAGTTAACCCATCACGACAATCTAAAAAAAAAAAAACATTACTTCATGTCAAATTTTAAGATTCCATGTCGACTGGAAGAACCCTTTAGGTTTTGATTCCCTTGCGAGACTTTGCGTGTTTGAAAATATGCGGCTTAAATTGATGTTCATTTGATTGCGTTGGCTCAGACTGCTCCAAGGGACAGTAGACCTGAGAATTTGATATGAATTCCAGCTTGATACCTCCACGCGTTCCTGAGAAAAAGGGTCTTGACAGACAGACGGACGGACAAAAAAGTGATCCTATACAGTTTCCGTATTTTCCTTTCCAGGTACGGACCCCTAAAAACTTTCAAATAGGAAGTTAATAAATAATTAATTATTCTGGCTACCTTTAAGTCACAGCTTTCATTATTCACTATTTAAACTGTTGAATGTTTTAGTTTTTCTTATTCAATGACAATGTTTGATTTAATCATCAGATTCATATATGACCGCGTTTAGTTTTGCCAAGGAAGGAACGCAGAGCTTGCGATCGATTGAAGACAAAAGCAATTTAAAAAAAAAGTGGTTTACTTGAAGGTTCATTCCACAAGTCTAATGTCAATAACAAATTCGATGAAAACATATAAATCAAGCGTTTCCTCCCATTTCGAAATCAACCGATCATCAAGTCGACAATTTATGCGGTTTCAATCTATAACGTCTTTAGGCAACGAACCTTGATTCCTTTTGCTTAGTAAATGTCAAGAAAAACGCAATCAAAAAACGTGATCGTGCCCTCTTGCCATGTAAGTTATCGAACATTAGCCGCAGGAGACGCTGAACTGAAACGAGCCATGCACGCCTGCATGAATTCATGCATATTTGCCTTTTAACATCGGAGAAGAAGGAGAAGGCCTCTGACCCCTGGCCGTGTACCCTTTACGGTCAACGAAAAACAGCGAGACCCATCATTACGATTGTAAATTAGCGTCCAGCACAAGAGAAAGTCTTTTTCAAATGGCCTCAGTGGTTGGTTATTATGTACCTTAAAAGACGAAGACATTTGACTCATGCTTGGCCATGCTACAGTAGACACCGCCGCCGCTTCAATATTACCATCACCAACGCCGCCACCCCTAACGCAAAGGGAAATCCCATTCTTAGTTGTTCAAGTCCTTTCAATGCCCTGCATTGTTGTTGCCTATGGAACGCACAATCAAAATTTCTCTGCCGCTGCTGATCGAGAGAGAAAAAGGGCGCGATAAAACGCGACGCAATGTGGAGTTTGCTTCTTCCAATATGATACTGAATCTAATTCTGTTTGAGGGCAATATCCTTGATTCCTTTCCAACAAACTTCCTTCAATTCGTTCAAGAATTTGGCACGAGTCAAGTAAGGATCAGGGAGAAGGACGAAAGATACGATTTGTTTGGAAAAAAAGTAAAAATTTTTCCTTGTGCACCTGGAGGTTGTCTTGCTGCTTTACTTCGGGAGTCGCAGGATAATAGATTCGTTTTCCTTCGTTTCTTGATATTTCTGTTTTTTTTTTCTTTCGTTTGTTATTAGATATTTGATTTTTCTTTTCATTTTGCTGTTACATGCGGATAATTCGAGGGGGAAGATAAAGTGAAATTGAAACAACTGCCGTTGTGTTGTTGGAGGGTGACAGAAGTGACAGTTGGTAAGACGATCGTGCGGTATGATTTCTTGAAGTTAATTAAAACGGGCAACTGAATGTGAGAACCTGGATTTTGTTTCCTGCTCTTCCGGATTTTCATGAATACAAGCAATTTATGGATGCATGTGAGGAACTGTAGGAAATAGGATCACACTCGTTGATCAGTATTACTATATTAGTACATGATCAAAACCTGAAAGTCGTTGGTATTTCTGTAGGCCGAAGGCGAAGTAAAGCTTCATCGTAAAAGTACAAAACCAAGTGAGTAATCAACAGATGACTGACTATGCTTCAAGGTATGATCAAATTATTACAGCAAGTTTTATTTTTCTTTTCTTGGAACTAATGCATTCTTCGGCAGTGTCTTTAGGTTCTTTCCTACCGAATGAGGAGTCGCAATCCAGATGTTTCCTAAAAAAAAACTATAAGGAGGAGGTTGGTAGAATACAAACTATAAGCCAAATCGCCTTTGAATTTACCACTTTTCATTAAGAGTCTGTTGAGAGGCATTGAGGTCCAGAAAAAATGCCGAAATATATTTTGGACAGTCGAACGTTTGGGCAGGATAGTGGGGCATAATGAAGAAGGCAGGTTACGATCCAAAACAAACAGCTAAAGCTACAAAAACCTGGAACCAGAAGGAACAATAGTTCTTCCTTGGTCATCCCAATCACCAGACTGATAGGAAACTTTTATGGAAACGAGTGAAGAATGTTGTAATGGTAGGGTGGGAGTCGAATCCGTTGACCATGTGCCAAAAGTTGGCAGACTCTATGCCGAAGAAGTACAGCAGAATTAAAAAATATTTTTGCAATAAATGTAATCAAAGAAAGCTTTCAATAAATATTATAAAGAGTGTAAAGCCGTATACAAAAGAATATTTTTTGTCCGCACAAAAACATACTAGTCCTGACATTTCGTTAAATTTTATAAGTAGTGCAGCGAAGTTCTGCGTCTGAATAAGGGTACTAAGTACACGTTCTTAACTACTTGTCAACAGGTATGCAGTGTAGCGGCAAAATACAGGCATTGGCAGAAAAAGTGGCCCAAGTGTTGACACCAGCCTGTTTCAATTTTTTCGTCCGTAAGTGTATGTTGCAGTTCCAGTGCTGAAATGGCCTTTGCCATGACAAAAAGGACCGAACGTAGAAGCAAGTTCAATGGAAAAGATTCGGGAGTTTTTGAAATATGTATGTCTTAAAGATTTTCTTCGTTTCTAGAGGTTTCCAAAGTCTCAATACGAAAAGAAAAAAATTCTAAAAATGGGATCCTTTACAACCTTAGAAGGATGGATAATTTCCTTATCAAGGGGCAATAAACTTCGCCAACAACCTAGTGGTTGTAAGGTGGCTTACGCAATTCTGTGCATTATCAAATCCAGTACAGTAGGGTGGTGTCATCCTGCGATGTAGAAGATGCTTAAAATCAACACTAGAATGTGTTCTGTTTTCAAGTTCCTCACACTTCATGGGGAAAAGTTGGATGTTACAGAAGGCACCCTTCACTCAGTTTGATTCGACTACCAAGCTTTCAGTTTCGTTTTACCTACATTGAGTGGATTATATTGCTTGACTTTCAATATCGAAATGCGAGAAACCAAGGCAGACTATTACTTTGGTTGGAAGCTCAAGATGTTCCTTTATGTACATATGTAGTGAAGTTTAGCTTTAGATCCTTACGTAAGTAACTTTACTTGTCGTGAACAGCATCATAGCACAGGCTTGGTCGGATAGGCATCCTCATTTAAAATTCATTGTTTCAATGTACAAAGAGTATGCAAAAGAATAGTGTTTGTGGTTAACACTTGCTCCATCTAGACATAAGCATGTATCTCAGAACTTACATGTTTATTCCATTCCATGTAAAATGAAACTACAAACAGGAACATTTAAAGATAAAGATCACAAGAGTGAGGACTCTTTTTCTTCAGAGTAGAAAATCCTGAGTCGCATGCACTTAAAGCAGAATGGATATGACGCATGCTCCAAGTTTCTACATATTTACAATCCCTTATTTCCTGATATGTCCTGGCTTCACAGATTTCATCCCAGTTTTGAATGGTTTCTCTACACATGTTTACAAGCCTGGTTTAGATTCATGTTGGCCCTAAAGACAAAGCTAAACATGTAGTTATGCTATGACAATACTTCTCCGGCATGAAATGACATGCGCTTGGACCCATCGGATCTGCACTATGAATTGAGAGAAACCTAGCCGACGCAAAAAAGTTCTTACTTCTATTTCTGTTTTGATGTTTCAATGTCATAAACAAACCTATTTTTAAATTTTTCCAACTCGTTCAATTCTTCTTCACCACCGACTTAAATGACTTTACTGTTTGTAGTAACCGCCCTTTTTTATTATGTTTTTTTCTTTTCAAGTCCAATCTAAAACGTCCTTGCTTCATCTTCATTTTCTTGATAAAAAAAAACCATTTCATTTTCAGAAACCATGAAATATTCACCCAAAAATTCCTTGAAAAAAAAAACTTAACTTAACGAACATCATGTTCCTCCAATTTGCCAGTGTGGTGTCTCTAGTCTTCTAGAGATTCACTTATCCCAACCTGTTCCCATTCTTTGTGCACTGTCTGACATTATATCCTTAATTTCAATCGCATAAATCGGTACTCAGGAGAAATAAAACGAATCCGCGCGCGCCAAAAATATCTCCTCCTTGAATATATCCTTGCATGTGTCTCCTCAAACGAATTCATCACGAACAACTCGAACGCTTTGAATAGAGAAACGAGGCTTTCCTTGCTGTACCCATAATCTGCATAACAACGAATACGCTGCACATTCAAGCAATATGGTGTCATTGTGCTGTGCTTTTCTGTCCATATTCGTGTCCTTTACCTTTTTTATTTAGCATTTTTCTTTAATCGCCGTTGAATGGACACGAAGAATGACGGGGAAAAAAAAATTGGGAATACGGTCACAGAGGACACATTATAGTAAAATAAACTGGATTTCTTTTCTATACACAATCAATGAGTGAGTTTGGATTATTAACATGCAGTTTGTGCACCCCTTGGGAAGGGTGCAAAGCCCGCGCAAAATTTCGAAGACAAGTTATTGAGTCGATGGAAAAATCTGAAATGAGCTACCATTGTTCAGCTTTTGGTTGGTAACATAAAAGTGCAGCAATGTTGGAATATGCAGTCGTTCTGGGGGAAGATAGAGAGTCTTCGTGTTGAGGATGTGAGTGAAGCTTGCATTGACGGAATGCCTGTATTTCGTATCCAAAACAAAGAAAACGTTAACTTTTCTTTTAATTAATTATTATTTTGGATTTGTTTTTTTCACATTGGATTCGTCACAGACAATGCAAGTATCAGGTTGGGAACTAAGTAATTGCGATTTTTTACGAAAATAAAAGACAATTTTTTGATGGAACGAAATAACTTTATTCTGTAAAGTATTGCCCATTTTGAGCAATGACCTTTTGCCATTTTCAGGCAGCATCATAATTCCACGTTCATTAAACTTTTGGTTTCTATCAGCAAAAAACTTAACCTATTACGATTTGATATCATCCTAATTATTGTAATTTTTACCATTCAAGGAGTTTTGCAAAGATCGAAATAAAAAGTAATCAGATGGTGCAAGGTCAGGACTATATGGTGGATGTGGCAAAACATCCCAACCAAGCTCCAATAATTTTTGCGGAGTGACCAAAAATGTAAGTGGCCTTGCATTGTCATGATGGAATACAACACCTTTTCGGTTTGTCAATTCGGGCCGCTTTTCTTCAACTGCATTGTTCAATTTTGTTAGTTGTTCAATGTAGACACCTGAATTGATCGTTCGGTTGGGTGGTAAAGTTCAAAGTAGACAATTCCTTTGTAATCCCACTTAACTGATAACATAACTTTCTTTTGGTGAATATCAGCTTTTGATGTTGTTTGAGCTGGTTCACCTGGCTTGCTCCACGATCTTATCCGATTGACATTGTTGTAAACAACCCATTTTTCGTCACCAGTTATCAATTGTTTTAAAAATGCATCGTTTTCATTACGTTTCTTAAACAAATCGCAGATGTTAATGCGTTGTGTTAAATGATTTTCTTTCTTTTCATAAGTAACCCAATCCATCGAGTTTTCGTACATAGCAATATTGTTTGAAGCGATTTTCAATGAATGTTCCTGACACAGGAAGCTTCTCTGCAATCTCAGGTGTTGTTCTGTGACGATCCGAATCGATTATTGCTTTGAATTGGTCGTCATCAACTTCAACTGGACGACCAGAAAGTTTTTCATCTTTAAGTGAAAAATCACCAGAATGAAATTTGGCAAAACAATTTTGACACTGCCGTTGTTTTAAAGCTTCGTCACCAAAAACAGCACATAACTTTTTGTGAGCTTGCGATGCGTTTTTTCCTTTCCGGAAATAAAGAAGCAAAATATGACGTAAATGTTCGTTTTGATTTTCCATTTTTTTTTTTTTTTTTTTTTTTTCTGATTGACAGTTGAAGTACCAACTTTCAAATAACAAAATGTGTTTGACATTTCGATTACGTCAACAAACCGAAATATTCAACTAAAGCCATCTAAGAGTGAAATCGGCAATTACTTAGTGACTAACTAACTTTGAACCAAAGGTTCGGATTTCAGTTTTTTCATGAACCTGGTAGATGGGATTCGCAGACACTCTTAGCCAATGCAGTTTTACTGAGCCGTTGAAGTCAATCGAGTTTTGCCTTCCGAAGCTTGTTGGACTCGCGGCTTTATCTTCGCCTTCATTCGCCCTTCTGTAATAGGACCGTATGCCCGATGGAATAGTTTTCTTATGAAGATTCCTATAATCTGATCCTTATCGTCTAACATTCGGTTTAGTTTTTGGATAAAACGAAAAAGCATTTTAGTTAAATCTTCAGCGAGGTATCGATTCTGAAATTGATGTCTGTCCCACAAGTGATTGTAATATTTTGTTCTAGCTGCTATGCGACATCATGTATTTTGTTTTTATTTTTCATTGATCTGAAAGCCTACTATTCTGGCACCTTCTTCAATCCGTTAAGCCGTTACCGCTTCTATGGCGGTACGTTGGGTACGAGCAAAAATTGCAATATCGTCTGGGTTAACAGCGGGACAGGCATGATATTATCTTGGCAAATGCCCGATTATATTAATGTATGTTTGATGTATTTGGTTTCAATTCTTCCGTGGGTAGAGCCCAAAAGAGAGGAGGATTTTGATATCGACCTTTTAGCTTTCACCTAATTCGCAGGATTTTATTGGACATTAGTTTTGATAGATGAACTTTGAAAGTTTGGAAGATTTTGCTTAACACCCTGCTGGCAGTGTTATGCCTTCACAGCAGAGCCATCTACACACAATCTACACAAACCACTATTTTGAAAACACGAATTAGGTATTTAGCCGATGCAACAGCCACTACAACAACGCCACCCAATAGTCAGACTAGTATCCAGTGATAGTGCCATTAACTTGATCCCAATGGCAAATGGGGACTGGACCAGATTCGAGAAACTAGACCACTCTAGGAATCGCACCTGGGACCTATCAATTGAATCAACTGAAAGGCAGGTGCTCTACCAACTTCGCCACCCAGCTGTTCAAGAATAAAGTTGAAGGAATCACATGAGAGCATGGTTTCGTTCGGAACATGTTGCAAGTCTGGCATATTTTGGAGGTTCTTGATCCAGACTGCCCAGCACACCGCATTTTTTCGATCTTATAGTTCAGTCTTGAGTCTCGACTTGAAATTTAGTTCCACGATTCAGCGCAGTGTGAAAAAAATTGGTCTATTGTCGATTCGCGTGGCCGGAAAAAGGACACATCTAATCACAATGCACTGGGATGTGTCTCGATAATTGTGGCAAGATGATGCTGATAGAGCTGATTTTCTAGTCGCCGGCCATGCTTTCGTCCTCCCAAACCTGACAGATGATCATGAGTATGTACTCTCTTCTAGAACATCACCGCCATATTTGAAAAGTTCAGTTCGTAGCCTACTTAAACCGCTGCCATAAAAAAAAACTTCAAAAGTGACTGGGTGAATCCTAAAAGCTTAGCTGCTGCTACAAATGCTCTGGACCGGTGTGAAGATTGCCTGCACAATTACGGCGAGACTTAGTAAATGTTTTGCAGAAAGGCCTTTCCTTTTTTTTAGAAATAACGTGTAACATTATTATTTACAGACTCGTCGGTTACCTTGAGCAATAAGACTTCTCTATTCTCCTCGTTTAAATCTCGAGTTTTCTTCTTCGTTAACTTTTTCGTCATCATCGAAGTGGGATCGAGTTCAACGACTACTTCGTTGGCGTTTGTGGTAGGCAAAGGCTCAATGACCTCTTTATTGATGCTTGTTGAAGCTTTCCACCATTGGAAACAGTAGGGCTCTTAATCGGGCTGCTTCTTATAAGTGGCCAGAGTCGACATTAGCTACTGTGGTGGCATATCGAGACAGTTTGACAAGTGTCATGCGTCAACAGTGCAAGTTTGAAAAGCATTATCTGTTGTCATTTCGTCGAATCTGCACTTTGCGATTTCTAGTCACTAAGCTATAGTCAATTGATGACACTTCACCTTCAGATGCAGCTGATTCAACAGCCAATACTAAAATCTACTAAACCCAGTTTGAGTTAATAGAACGTCGCAGTAAAAGGACCGTCTGTTTCACCCCTACACAAATCTTTTGCAAGAAGCCCACACCCGGTGTAGTGCTTATAAAGCGCCTCCTGGTGCTATTTGAACAACATGTGGACAGAAACTACTTCTCCCGCTTCATATGTGCCAAAAACCAAGTCCAAGATCGAAGAAGTCCCCTTCGCTGTCGCCGATGTCCCATGTCAAATTGGCAACCAGACGTCAAATGTTCGCTCCTTTCTTCTGTTCCTTTTCGAACATCAAGAAACAATAAGAGACTTTGAAACCAGAGCACGAACTCTGACGACTGGGACGAGACTTCCTTTTTGCCAAAGCATTGCACAATGTGAACAATGGACACATGCAGTGAAAAATTGCACAGTTTGAGACCTTTGAGAGGAAATTTTTTCATGCCTGCCGTCCATTCGCCTTTGAAAGAAGGACCAAGGCGCACCGTATCTAGTTCAGTCACCCTGCATCTCGACTTGGTCTCCCGCTTCCAGGTCTTTCTTGATTTTCGGCACATGGACAATAACACCTTTTCTTTGGTGATTTATCGCCTCAAAAACAAATAGAGTCTGGAAAATCGATTTGACAGATCGCGGTTTAGTCAACGGGACAGCTAGAGAAGCAGACAGTCATATCAGAAGAGTTCCTTCCAAGGAGGGGAGACTTAACCTTCTGCTGTTAACCTCCTGTGGGGGACAACTAAATTACTTGGATATACATATGTGGTAAGCATTAAGATGAACGAGTTGTGATTTGGAATGCAGTTTTAAGTGCGAAACCATAAAGAGGGTATCCCGCTGGTAGTTACCTTGCAAGGATATATGAACAACGCGAGTATTATCCTTGATCAATGCAATCGAGAGCGGTGTTTGGAATTAATTGGGAATTTGATTGTCGTGTTTTTACTTTGATTGACTCCTTAACGTGTGATATTTGTGCACTCGGTTCTTTGTATTTGAATTTCTATTCTGATTGAGTGCATTTTGGCGCGATCCGCTTGAAGTAGTTGCAATGGAACTGGAGGGAATCCATCTGTACACTACTTTGTTCCTTATAATCAAGGCATTATTCTTAAAGCATTGATAGAGTGTTCACTCAAAATTGGCGTTAAGAAGTCTCGTCTTTATTTCGGCATGCCGACTCTTCAACTGTGATCGAATGGAGTCAATTTTCTGTTTTGAAGTGTTAAGGGCTGATCGATGAGTCTTGACTTTGATATGAAAAACTCATTTTCAACGTTCCAAAAAATGTTTTTTCAAACTTTCAGAAATAGGCATTTGTTGCACCGGTGGGTGATTTCTTTATTTGATGAAAATCTTTTACCGCCAAGCCATTTTTGAAAACAAGAAATAATCGCACGGAGCCGATTTTGGAAAAAAGGATGTATAATCGTATTGAAACAGCACTTTTTTCTTCCTCAATTATACATTATCGTCGGAACCGTTTTTGTCTTTTTGGAGCACGTTCCTCTGTTTTGATTGTTCCCTAATTTCTGGCGCTAAGAAGTGTGTCCAGGTTTCATAAACTGTGACGAAATGTCGTAAACATGCACTTGTAGTGAGGTAGAAGATTTCGAATTTTTGTTTTGAAATATTCACCCAAATACGTTTTGGTCCACCATCAGCACCCTTTTTCGACGATACTTTTTTCATTTCGAAATGGTCATGCATGATTCGAATGATGGCATTATTTAAAATTGTGATCGTCCATGATTTTGTCTTCTTTTTCTCCCATCGTGACATCGATTGGAATATCATTTATGACTACAGTCTCTTTGATGGCTTTAACGCGCAAAAATTAGTGCTTCATTTAAACCCGAGACTTGTTTTTTCCCATTCGGGCCAAATCTCACAAACCAAAGATCTTTGGATTACTATGAAAAGCCAAGAGTTTGACAGTTCTTTTTAAAACGACGTGAAGTACTACTGTTAACAAGAAAAAAGGCATCAGCCACTCTTTAAACTATCCAAGTCCTCACAAACCTTATATTCTTTTTTAAATAGCGGGAAAACTCTTGAACGTACTTTTACTACTTTGCCTGGTAAAGCTTTCGTTGAGGTGACAACTAGCCTCAGATTCGATGCCAAGATCGTGGAGACGCAAGTGGGACGGATTTTGCTTGCGAAAGTTTACAGCAGAGGTGAGCACAGAGTTTCTCTCCTGTGGGTTGCTGAATCCCAATATAATTGGCGGCGCTGTTGTGTTGTTGTTTTTGTGTCTTGTATTTGTGTTAAGACGAAAAGCGTTTACTGAGCGTTTACAGGCGGTTTGCAATCTATTGTGTGACACATGTGATTGAACATTTTTTTCAAGTTCTCGTTCGGAAGTATTGGTATTCCAAAGAGAACTGCATCACAAGCGGTTTCTTTTCTCTCCAGTGAGTTTAGCCGTTGGTCAATGGATGGGAGTTGTTCATGATGCACCTTAGCAGCAGTTTTTGTCCCTTCCTCTATGCGATCAATATGTTCAACAAGGAGTGAGATTGCTTTGTTTACATCTTCGAAGCGCCTATCCCAGCTATCTTTGGTTTTCTCGATTTTTGAAAGAAAATTACTCCGCATTTTGTTGATTGCCTCTGCAAAACCTAGCCTCAATGTCTTGGCTCACTTTTTAAGGTGTTCATCCAATATCTTGGCTGTGAGTGGACTGTCATCGTTTATCTGCATTTTGGAGGGAGAAAATGAATTTGATGGCGTTGATAAGATGCCTTTTAGAGTAGCCTTTGAACGAGTTGCTGACAACCTTTTAAAAGCGAGTGCTTACGGTAGTGGATGCACGGGCAATGGAAATGGCTTAATTCAAACCTAATGATTTTTTTGTTTTATATAAATGAGGAAGCAGTCTTACTACTATCCTAATTTTTATTTTTTAACAGAATAAGGCCGGAAATAAAACGGCTCGCAAAACTTACAATTATTCCTCATAACTTTTTAATCTTCAATATTAATTTTTAAAAAATGATTTAGTAAAGTTATATTTTCATGTAAGCTTTAAGAAAGAATAGTGAAGTTAAAAAAATCATTCTTCTATCATATCAATTTAACCTAACTTAATCAGTCAAGCCATTAATAAGTAATATTCGCGGGTCGTTCCTCACAAGGCCCAGGATAACGTTGTCGGAACATGCACTTTCTGTACAGCCGTGTGCAAGTTCGTAGGCACTTTCTCAAATATTCTAAACTTTTTCAAATAACATAGAATTAAAGTTTGTTCCACCATGCTGTACTCGAATAAGTCAGAATTGGACGCACAAAAGCTTGGTATCAAATGACCTCACATTGAATCTTAGATAGTTGGAGTAAAGAGTCTTGTGAGTGACAAAAATACTGTTTTCCCTTTTTAATAGAGTTTAATATGTTCAGTGCAGTAGAAAAGACTGTCTTAATGAACGCCCAAATACTTCTTAACAGTCTTTGATTCGATGCGAAGTGCATTTGAAAATTAATTACCATGCTTTTTCCAATGACGTCGCAAATCTGAATGATCCTGTCCTACTGAGGTGCGGAACAGTATGGTTTCACATTTTGGAGCTGTTTTTTTTTTATTTCCAGTCTCGGCAGAATGCCTGAAGTTGGTCGAATTAAACTTGGAGATCGTTCTGTACATACTACTGTGTCCAAAAAATAAGGTGACATATGAATTTAAGCTGCGCGCGTCGAAGGATTTGGAAATTTTTCTTTCTTTTTAGGTTGGTTGTACTGTCAGTGACATCTATGTGAAATTTCATGTCAAAATATATTCATAGTGTTTGAGATACGCGTCGTTTTGTGAGCTGCTAAAAGTGAGTTTTTCGTTTTTTGCGATATCGAAATTTATTGAGCAAAGAATTTGCATTAAATTTCGTTTGCGGAATCAATTTTCTGCTGCGGATACGTTGAGGATGGTGCAGAAAGCCTTTGATGATGAGGAAAAATGTTTACAAGTGGTATAGTGATTTCCAAGCCGGCCGTGAACGTGTCGAAGACGAAGAGCGTTCTGGGCGACCATCAACCTCAACCGATGAAGCTCACGTCTAACAAATCAAAGATTTGGTGTTAAAAAACCATCGATTAACGATAAGAGACCTTGCTGATGAAGTTGGCTTATTGAAAGGCTCAGTCAATACCATTTTGAAGGATGCTTTGGGCCTCAAGCGCGTCAAATCTCGACTGGTACCGAAAACATTGAATTTTTTGGAAAAAAGGCGTCGCATTGAAGTGTGTGAAACAATGCTTTCCGACTACCAGGATGTCATGAAACGCATTATAACGGATCTATGCTTACGACCCCGAAACAACCGATCAATCGAGCGAATATCGTGCCAAAGGAGAGCCGAGACCAAAAATACCGCGCCAAAGTCGCTCAAAAATCAAGGTCATGTTGACTGTTTTCTTCGATTATCGTGGTGTTGTGCTTTATGAATTCCTTCCAACCGGCCAAACAGTCAACAAGGAATATTATTTGAACGTTATGCGTCGTTTGCGTAACGCTATCCGCCTAAAAAGGCCGGAATTGTGGATGGACAATTCTTGGTTTTTACACCACGATAATGCACCATCCCATACCGCACTCGTAATTCGTGATCACTTCGCCAAAAACTCAACCCATATCGTTCCGCAACCACCGTATTCACCTGATCTGGTGCCGTGCGACTTCTGGCTGTTCAACAAGCTCAAAAGACCGCTCCGGGGACACCGTTTTGATACGATAGAGGAGATTCAAGCCGCAGCGAAGACGGAACTGAAGGCCATCCCGGAAAGTGACTGCAACCAGTGTTTCAAAGATTGGAAAATCCGTTGGCATAAGTGCATTGCATCGGGAGGGGATTACTTTGAAGGGCATGAAATTGATTTGGAAGAATAAATAAAGAATTTTCAAAATAAATACAATGCCACCTTATTTTTTGGACACAGTAGTATAACCATTATTAAAGAGCCATGAGCAAAAACGATGACATCGTGAGCGAATGCTTTCGAGTTATCGAAGTTCCAAATCATTTCAGAAACGTGAAACAAAAAGAGAATTGGTACCGATACTGTGCCTTGTAACTGGCCATCACAAACTCTATCAGTTACAACAAATTTCGTCCCGCGAATCATTGAACTAATAATATTAATTCAAATTTATATCGGATTAGTTTGAAGATAAGCCCGTCAATCCAAATTGTGTCGATGGCTTTTTCGGCTTTTTCGCTTTAGCGTGTCGGATACCAATTTTGTAACAGCACACACTGCCAAGTATTTTCTTTTGAATCCAAACTGATTCCACGGTATGATCGAACACGATTGAAAATTTTCCTAATATTAGGCAGGGAATTTATCGGCCTATAGTTGGAAGGATCGAAACCTAAAGAAATTCGTTAATATAAGATAACCAAGCAATGAGATGGCATCAGGTTTAAGGCGACTCTTGCCCGGCTAGAACCATACTTTGCAAATGGTGCCGTCTCTTCTACACGTAAGGCAAGGTTCTCATGAAGATTTAATATTAGAGAATTCTAGACCAAAGGTCTTTAAAATTAATCTTAGAACTGGCCCACGCTGCCGGTTCGAAGGAAAAAACATGGGTTATTGAGCCTAATTTTCACTGTGGACGAAACCAGGGCTAATCATTATGAGTCAAAACAAGAAAGTTGCACAAAAAGGGCATATCACTTCTCAAAAAGGTGTCGTCCAGAAAAATCATGAAGAGAGATAATGGTGTCTCCATAACCGGAGGATACAATCCCCAAAAAAAAGAATGGGTTAAAGAAACTGAAGGTGTGTGTCCTTTTGTACGATAACGCAATCTGTTCGCAAGGGTCGTTTGCGGTGGCTTCCCAGCACAAGGTAGGCATCGCTTTTTTTCGATCACTCACCATTTAGTCAAAGAAATTGGTGGAAACATGGTTTGAATTCATTGAGTGGATTCTAAATAGGTAGAGACAGTATTTTATTCGTCATTAATTGATAAATGTGCAAGTAAAATGTGTCCGTGTTTTTGGAAGATTCTGTCATCATTCTGCTGCCATTGCTATGCGTTGACAACACTCAATGCAGATCGTCTACGCAAACTATTATTTCGATGACGCGACATGAACTTGGAAATCCAACATGACGAGCATGGTCATTCAATTAGTCGGACTTATGTCGTTGCTCGGCCATAGCATCGTCAATTTGATCCCAACAGCGAATGGTGACTGAATCTAGTCCGAAAACTGGATAAAATTGTAATGCTTACTTTAAGTGTCTTTTCTAAATAACACTCAAAAGGTACCCATACACATATTAAGCCAAATGGTGACTCCGTTAAGCATAAAGTTCGCTTCCACTCAGGTTTTAGCTTTCAGACAAAATTTTAATATCCGACAAGGTGAAAAAGGACCTTTAATTTTTCAGTTCCTATTCAATATCACAAGGTGAAAAGGGACCTTTAATTTTTCCGTTCCTATTCAATATCGCAGACGAAAGACGGTACCTCTCCACGTCTACTATATCCAGAATTGCCACACTATTTATAAAAATATTAAGATTCAGCACATCGCGTCTCAAGATGGACGGAAGTGAGTGTTGTCTTCGTAACTCGTGTGTCCCAAATCTAATATAAACGGTTTTGTTTAGCTTGCCTTGCTTGGGTCCTGTTGACCGATTGATCTGAATGTTGGTACACACCTTAAATTCTGATGACTATACAATTACATATGTGTACTCAGTACCATTGTTAATCCAAGATGGACGTGTCCAACAAAATGGAGGATCAGATATTATTTCAACCCCCTCAATACAGACTACAGACAGCAATTGAAACGACTTAGAAGTTTCAAATCCAAGATGGCCGCAATCACAAAATGGCGGATTACACCTTTTCCTTCAACCTCCTCAATATGGATATCAAACGAAAGGGCTTGGCTAGGAGAATGAGAAATCCAAGATGGCGTCCGAAACAAAATGACGGATCATACAGTTTGGACAGTTAAAGCATTAAAACTGAAATCTTTTTGACTTATCAGTACAAAGAACTTTGTTAGTCAAGATTTCTTTTCGCGACCACGACCTGTGGCACTAGGGGCCAGATTACAAAATGAAAAACTAAAAAAGAGTTAAAAAATGTGAGTTAAACGGTTTTATTGTAAAGAAACATAATTACAATGCAGAAATGCAATAAAACCTTAATAATAATTACGTAAGTAGGTACCAATTCCTGCAAGGACTTCCATGCAGGACATTTAAATTTAAATGTTGTTATATAAAATTCATCATGGCAAGATTTGAATCACATGCTGAAATGTTCCTTAGGAATTGGAACAAAATTCATCATTTTTAATCGCTTTTTCAATAACAACTCCCCTTTGCCTCAAATATCGAACTTAAGTTTGCAAAAGAAGTGTCATAAGTGAAGTGAAGTGCAAATCTAATGAAATTTTCTCACAGTTGCGCTGGTAAATGAAAGTCCCTAAAGCCTCATTTACCTGAAGCGGAAAACATCGGTAAAACACATTTCCATAAATTACGAAAAAAAAGAAGGTAATTTTTCGCAAATTCATCTCATGGGAACCATTACCAAATCCTGCATCTGCATTTAAATTCAAATCTGTACCCGGAAGAGTCCTGAATTGCATAAATATTCCAAGCCGGTAGTTTAAGTGAAAGTGAAAGACGTCCCATCCTAGAACCACCCCTAAGCAACACGTCAACAATATCATCTATCTCCTGAGAATCATTAGGAACACATCTTTTGTATAGTATTGTGTTTTGAAAATCCTTGCGATCCAACTTGATTGTTTTTTTTTAATTTGAAAAATTATCTCTTAGAAGCGAAGCAGCAGCATATCCTTTGGCATCCATCACGAATTTTCTTTTTTGCGGAAGACAAAGACGCTTAAGGTTGTGATGTAAACTCATCAAATGGAAATCCAAGTTTTGAGGGGTTGGCTGTTGCATCAAGCCAACAGGGAGATTGCATATCTATCTCACCGTAAATGGAGGGTTGCGTCACGAACGGGACATACACGACGGACGTTCCGGAGTATCTTTTGCATAAATCTCGGACATTCGTGGACAATGAGTGCGCATACAATGGAGTGTCCAAGTGTGATGATGACATGGAATAGAGAATCCCTAGTGTGCCAAGAAAATATTTCCTCTCTGTGTCCAAGTGTCACATAAAGTATACAATGCTTTCGGGAGTTCTTGGTGCCGAGTTAATTCAGCGTGATCACAGAGGAACCCTTGTGCTTGATCAGTGGAAGAGGAAGAATTGATTGACCTGGCACGTAGCAAGGAAATCACTAGAGAAGGATCATTTCGAATTTATTATTATTTTTTTTTTTCTTTTGCTTTTACTTGTATTTCCTTGGTTCCGCATTGAGATTAAGAAATGAAAAATGAGAAGACGCAATCCAACGGCCAAGGTATCAAACAGACCAAATGCAAAAAGAAAAAAAAACAAAAAACGAGCAGGGAGAAAGGCATAAGAGCCCGTTTCTCGGAGGGTAATTTGGCGCCATTGGCATTTGCGCAGAAACCTACCAATGTGCAACAGGATTAATAATTTATTTAAATACGCGAATCGAAAGGAACAACCTTCAGAAGATCGCAAATTGCCATCCCATCCCATCCCATCCATCCATGCATCCATCGATCGATCGATCGATCTATGGATGTGATTGAATCCTTGGGTGAGAATCGATTTTCTCGTTTCGCGCACATTTTCCCAAACGGAAATTGAGCACGTACCAGCGGTGAGATTTCTCATGTGCAATCGGGACACCTGGTGCACATTGCAACAGCAATCAAAATACAATGTGCACCAAAGCCAAAGGACATTAACATTTCAATGCAACCTTGCATAAATAATTTTATTGATTTGATTTGTGCAATTGGGATATGGTACGTTCTTTGGTGATAGTGATTCCTTTCGAATCCAGGATATTGATTTGATGATGCGTGCATTTGGCAATTTGTGTGTATAAATTAGAGGAAATCGAAGAAACACAGCCATTAGGGATGGTTTATGATGTTTGCATAACTTTTATCCCTTTTCGCATTGTATTGGAACATTTTGTTTTGGGTTAGAGGTTGACTCATGTGAATTGGGCTATCGAGCGACTGAACATCTGCTTATGGGAAAATTATTTGTTTATACAGAAATCTTTTTAGTGTAACATGAATGTAATGGCACCAAGCGCCATTGATTGATTTTACTCCATACGCATGAAGCAAGTGGCAAATTGGTCATAGCGCATGTAAGTTGGTTTTGATTCTTCTTTGTCATGAGCTCAATTGGTTTCGTACTTTATCAGCTTTCTCTGAAAACTAAAAAAGATATTTGTGTCGGGAATGCCTGTATAAGGAACCGAGACTGAATTTTCAACTTCATATAAATGGTGGTGAGCTCCAAGGCTCCCTTTGGTCTCTGAATCTTTTCTTTTAAATCCAATTCATTCCTTTCCTTGATGATAGTATCACCGTTTTTCATATGAATCAGGTTTTTGAATTCACGCTGGAAACGGGTGGGCAGCATATTCTAAACTCATTAAATTCCTGTCTAAGCAGCATACTAATATGGGCATTTGTAAACAGAGTGGAATACGGAGAATGTTCGAAAGCCAGCAACAGAGGTTCGATTTTTCGAAAATCTGTCCAGCTTATTGCGTATGCGACTGATAAGTTCTTGGTTTGATACAAATATGGCGCCAAACGCCAAAGAGACAGAATTAATATTTTTTTTTAGTTAACAAGATGCAATGGCTTAATTTCTGTAATTTTCAAAACAATGAAAAAGAAAAACGAAAAGTCACATGTCTATGGCCTAATCTCTTTCGGGCGAGATTTGTCTTGAGTCTGCGGATAGGTAAAAGTCGCTGGGAGCCAAATCTGGAGAATAAAGTGTCCCAGATATAAGGTCCCATCTCGACTAACCAAACTGATATTATACCTCATCGTTTCTGGTTGAATATGGAGCGCAAAAGCTTCATTAAACGAGGATTTGGCTTGGACAGAAAAACCTTCAAGTGCGTTTTGGTCGACTTTGTGTATATAGAGTTATTTCAACGATGAGCTGTACGGCGATGTGGATGTTGTCAGTAGGCTTAATGGTTGAGATTGGAGCGATTGTTTCCTTAGGCTTTGGCCACGAGCTAAACGGTAAAGCTGTTGAGAAGGCAAGAAGCTGACCGGGTTAGCTTAGCGACAAGTCGCCATTTATTAGGCGTGAGAAACACAAATACACGTTTTTATTTGATTATTTATTGTTGTTTTGGTCCTGAAATTTTTCTTGTGGATCAGCAGTTCACTTACAATGAATTATTAAAAAGAGAAAAAAATTAGTTCCTAAGGTTAGAAAAGTGATTTGAAAGTGAAAAAATTAAAAAAAAATGGGATAAAATCTTGGCAATAAACTGATCAGCGTGCAGAATAATTTTGAGAGCAATGTTTTATTCGAAGTCTTGGTTTAAGACGGCCTCAAGGCGTCTGGGCATTAAATTAACTAACGACTGACATCGTTGGGTAGATATTGATGTCCATTCTTTTTGCACAACGTCCCAAAATTCTGCTGCGTTCTTAACGAGATGGTTACTTACTGAACTCTTCAGTTCCTGCCATAAATGTTCAATCGGATTTAGCTGGCCATGCTAAAACTGTCAATTTGTGTCCTTAAAGAATTTTTTTTGCCTCTCTCGAGGTATGTTTTGGATCATTGTCTTGTTGAAATGTCCATCTTAAAGACATATTATCCTCGGCGTAAGGCATGTTGAACCATGTTTTTGTTAATCCAGTATATTGGGCCAATACCATACCCGGAGAATGATGCCCAAAGTTCAATATTAAAAAAAAAACGTATCCAAACAAACAAAAATTAGAAAATTAACATATCTTTTCAAAAATATTCTAAAACATTGAGAAATAAAATTAATTTGACAGGGCTTAATTTAAATAAGGCCTTGAAACTTAATAAGTAACATAATTTGCTTAGGAACATTAATCAGTCCTACTGATTAGGTTTAGGAATTGTACTTTTCAGATAATCAAGCGCTAAACAAACATAATAAAGTTAAAATTCAACAGAATTCCCTTTAAGGCCAAGGGTCAGCAAATAAGGCCTATTTTAAAAGTAGTCTTTATTTAGCACATTGCACTTCATAAATGTTATTAGCAGTATTATATTAGCATATTCTAAAATTACAATTTAAAGTCTAAGTTACCTTTTTGATGAGTTATATTGTGATCCGTATACAAACGACCGGCCACTAGTGTCGCTGTGACTGCTAGCGGGCTTCCCGCGCACTGTTTGCCGAGTCAATGTAAATACAACCAACTTTTCCGCACCACAGGTCTTATTTGATCATTTTTTGTATCAGGTACCTTATTTCAGAAAGAAAAATACAACATTCTTTACGAAATTTTTTAAAGAAGACGTCTGCTCTTGTGTTTGTTTCGGTCGTTGATCCATCATTTGATGTGTCAAGCACTTTTGCCAAGACTTTTGTCAAGCGAAGGGAACTCCGCTTTTTACTTTTCTCTTGGGAAATAGAGTTCGTCAAAGAGATTTTCTTTAATCTTAAAACCTCGGCCAAAGATACAGTGTTGGAAAAAATAATAGAAACAAAGGATAATGGTATTTCGCGTTAGTGATTCTTTAGATAAAGACGGGTTAATTTTACTGGAAATAATCGAAATACGTTTAATCTTTTGTTTAAGTGTAATTCGAAAAAAAAAAGTTATCAAACCGAAAGTTCTGTGAAAATTGGTCTGTACTGATTCTGAAAGGAAATTAATTAAACATTTAAGAAATGACGACTTTACAATGGACAGGATAGCGCAAATAATAAAGAGATCTAATAAGAAGGTATTTACTGCCATCCATTCGTCTCCCAAAGAAGAAACGAGAGGCAGGAAACGAAGAACAACATCGCGGTTCGACCATTTTCTTGTACGTCATTGCAAGACTAAGCCGTTTTCTTCTTCGGAGGAGCTTAAAAATTAGTTGAATGAACAGAAACAGGGAAAGTGAAGTAGGTTTGATGGCAAGGAGCCCAAGAAGAGTCCCTTTTCTAAATAAGAAAAATGTGCAACAAAGACTTACTTTAGCCAACAGGCACCTCTACCGTGAAAACTGGAGCAATGTCTTGTGGTCGGATGAAACAAAGATCAATTTGTTTGGATCTGATGGAAAAATGCACGTGAGACAACCAAAAAATTCCGAACTGCACCCAAAGTACACAAAAAAGACAGTAAAGCACGGTGGAGGTAACCTTATGATTTGGGGCTGCTTCTCAGGATCTGCTATTGGACCGATAAGGACTGGATTAGGAACAAGATGTGTGCTGTGGACTAAGTAAGCATCCTGAATACGGTAATGCTACCATTTGCTGAAGAGGATGTGCCGCTGAAATGGGAGTTTAGGCAGGATAATGATCCCAAGCACTCCTCGAAACTAGCAAAGCAATGGTTGGAAACGAACAAAACAGTCCCCCGATCAAAATCCGATAGAACACTTGTGGGGCGTTTTAAAACGTAAGATTGGGGAATGTAAAACCAGAAATAAAGAAGAATTGTGGTCCAAAATACAGGAAGCATGGCAGTCCATACCTTGCCGCACCTGTTCCTCATTAGTTCAGTCCATGAAGCGATAAAAAACAAAGGTGCTACGAGACCTCAAGTTGTAACTAAGACAGCTGGGTGGCGAAGTTTGTAGAGCGCCTGCCTTTCAATTGATTCAATTCAGGTTCGATTCCTAGAGTAGTGGTCTAGTTTTTCGAAACTGGTCCAGTCACCATTTGCCATTGGGATCAAGTTAATGGCACTATCACTGGGTTGGTCGACCAGTGATAGTAGTCTGACTAATGGGTGGCGTTGTTGTAGTGGTTGTTGTATCGGCTTAGTTCCTAATTTGTGTTTTCAAAATAGCTGTTTGTGTAGATATGGTTAAGGCATAACACTGACAGCGGGGTGTTTAAATCTTCCAAACTTTCAAAGTTGTCGAATGTCGAATAAAATCCTATGAATTAGGTTAAAGTCAATAGGTCGATATCAAAATCCTCCGGGCTCCACCCACGGAAGTGAGTTGAAACCAATTATACCAGAGTTTTTCAAACCACTACACAATCTTTCATTCTTCTCCTAATTCTTCTGCTCGCTCTGTGATATTAAGACTCTTATAATGCGTGTACTATAAGAGTCTTAATATCCTCTTGAAGAGCGAGCAAGTAATTAAAATTAAACTAATAAAACTACTGACTTCATTTAAAACAAGAACTATTCGTGTAGTTCACTTTTAACTGTTGCGATTTGCTTACCATATATTGACTATTTGCTTTTTACTATAACCCCTAGAAAGTCGTACAAGCTAGCGCCATAAGAGCCAATTGTTGGGCGTAAGGGTTTGTTCAGCTAGTGCACAATTTCGTCGAGATCTGTTTGCAAGAGAAATGGTTTCCAAGCTCCTCAAAGTTGCACTGATACCTTTCGTCGCACTGCACTGATCGTTTTACGATTCGCATCAAAACTGACCTGCTCGACCAGTTCCCTTCGCAGCAAAATTTAAATAAAGTCGTTTATCATTTAACCGATTGAAACTGTGTTTTTTTTAATCTTATCCTTCAATCGCGTCATCGCTTGAAGCAACAAAATCAGTGAGACCTCTAATTAAATTTTAAATTTACCAAAAGTAAACAAAACCCAAGTGATTGGGACACAATAACACAGTGACCGCAAAAGGTCCTCGCTTTTAAGCACCGAAATTTTATCCGATCCATGGAACCATAAAAAAAGATTTTTATTTCCACAATCACCAGTGTAATCTGCTGCAAGTAAATCCTATATAAACAGAACTTGATATGGTCTTAGGGTCGACCGCGATACTAATAATAACACCAATAAAACGACGAAAGTCCTCAAGAAAGTGGACACGTAGGAAGGTATCCTTGGGTGGGAAAGAATGACCACGTCTCCAAATAACTTGACCGTGCATAAGTCAAGAACAAAGGATCGGCTTGCGAGAAATAATAAAATAAAACACAAAAAAGGATATCGTCCACGTCGAATGTTTGTTTAATGTGTATGCACACACGGGGCAATCATAATCGTATCAGTAGCGGCATGGACACAGGTAACGGCGATTTGCAATAAGGTCCTAATAAGGTCACCGTTACAAATATCCACGCTTGTGTTTGCACTCTTCAGAACTGACCTCAACGGCAAGGACCTTGTGCATTGTCTTTTCTTCCAAAAAAATTGCATTCTAATTGAAAATCAACATTGACCAGGAGTCGTTCGCGTTGCGTCCTTTCTGGGTGTCCTTTGGGTGTAATTTACATTTTATGAGATTCGAGAATGAAAGGGATTAGAATTATTTCGCTCTACTTGCTTCGATGTAATAAAGATAAATGATTTACAATGTAATAGATGTCCTGCGGATCAGGACCATCGCTCATTTTACGCTGAATCAGGATTTAGTCCAAGAAAGGGTCAACGGCGAAAAACCGCCGGTTTACTCAATAAAAAAGTTATAAAGTCATTGTGGTGTCGAGTCGGGGCTTGCATTAGGATTCGAATATCCTTGGCAAGGACCTTACAGCTGGATAGGTTTGCTTGAGTGAAAAACAATTTACAGAGTTTAATGACCAGTCGGCCGCATGTGCATATAAATTAACGTGTGTAATAAAAACTGCGCAACTCGCGCGGCCGAGATTTATGAGGTCCCGTGAGAATTCGTCGCGCTTGGGTTTTAAGAGTTTTTATGACTTGCGTTCTGACGATTAGGGTTCAAAGGAGAGAGAAAGTTCGCGTTTGGTGCGGTGGTGGTGGAACGATTGGTCGATGTGTGAAGAATTAAATCACCAAGTGACCTCAAGGAGAGAATATTGTTTGGATCAAACGGAACCGAGGATATCGCTTGTGTGGAAGGGTTTTTTTTTTTTATTGCGTTCTAGGATAGGGTATTGAGAGTTTTCCTTTTGTGAGGACTCGG
The DNA here is from genome assembly GCA_963555765.1 of Orthonevra nobilis. NCBI lineage: Eukaryota > Metazoa > Arthropoda > Insecta > Diptera > Syrphidae > Orthonevra > Orthonevra nobilis. The sequence continues at coordinate 13,363,135 of OY743225.1, forward strand.
TGTGATTACTCAATATTTGATTTATCTCGTTCGAGGTGTTGAGATTTATTGCCAGCCAATTGGTAGGGTATTGTATTCGAGACAATCGAGATGGGCGGATCGGTCTTAATGTCGGTTGGGATAAGGTTCTAACTCAGTTGTAGCAAAGTATCACGGCAGGTTTTGTTATGCAAATACACCGAAATTGGTGGAGTTGTTAAAGGGGAATATCACTTTCCAACCGTCTGTGGTGATTTATTGGCAAGAGAAGAGGTAAATTGGAAAGGGCTGTTACTATTCTGTTTTTAGAGTGGCAAGGACCCCTGGGGCTTCACTGAATTCCGAAATGGCTGTATACATTTTTTTTTAAAAAGTGTGTTAAAAATCTGGTATCAAAGGCAATCTTGCGATAGCTATTCAAATTAGTAACTGGCTGAAAACGCTCGTTGTCGGGCCGTTTTAAAAGTGTTTACTGCATCCTCTGAATTCGAACTCATAGCTTAAACGAGCACGAGCGGCTTTTTCGTCCTCTTCTCATCGGAAACTTCTCTGGACAGAGAATAACTCTACTTTTCACGCAATGTGGTGTTCGTTGTCGGCGCTAATTGATACCAACGAAGCGTCAAATATTATTACTTTTCCGCTGGAGGCCTTAATGCTATCAAAGAGGTTAAGGTGCGGTTGATCTGGCTAGAGAGCATTAACTAACGATAAACTAAGTATGAAAGCTGGGCTACTGTCCGAAAACACTGATCTACGAACTACGAGTGTGACTATACAGATTAACTCCGTAGATAGCCCAGTATATTCCCATAAACAATCTGTTTGAAATTGTTGGTGCCTTGAATTAAGACCTCGATGAAAGTTTTGGAAATAGGCACTTAGTAGTTTTTGTTGTTGTTTTTCTCTTTTATATCGTTTAATTGTTGCCAAGCAGTTAACCGATCCGTCAATCAAATTTTTCAATTCATTTTCGATAGTTTCGGCTGCTTTTTCAGGAACATCTCAGCTCACGATCAAAACTCCAATGTCGTAAAATCGCAGTTTCGAGACGTGCAAACAACATCAAAAAACTGCTGATTTCACGATTATTAAATTTAGTGTTCATAAAATCGATTCTTGGATGATTTGGGTGACACGTAGCCAAATATATTTTGAGCCTTAACACGCCCGAGTCAAAATCTTCGATTTCTGGCCATCAAAAATCGTATATAAAAAAATCGATAGGTTGAATTAGGCTCCGAAAACGTCGCCCCTTCATAATGCATTTGCTTCTCTCTGACACCAATTGAGCTTGTTAACGTAGCCGCCAAGGTAGAAATGTGTCTTAAGAGTTGATTTCTTAAGCAAAATTCTCATGAATTTTTAACTGCTCTTAGCGGCCGTCCATTAATCACGTGATGTTTCCCTGCCCGCAAGTACATACAGATAATCTTGATTTTTTTATCATTAAATCATCAAATTTTATTATAGAAAATTAAAGACTGCAATAATAACGTTTAGAGGTAGACAGAAAGGTTGCAGATTATTTTTGACTGACAGAAAAATAATGAAAGAAATGCGAAAAACTTTTTTGTGCTAATTAATGAACATTATTTAATGTATCCTCGCACCATGGATTAGACAGACTTTCTTTAACATCTTACAAGTCAGTTGTTGCCACAGTGCTTTGTTGAAGATCAACATCGGTTTCATCAAACCACTCGGCGTCATCATTCGCGCACTACGCTGAGAATCTCTCTCGATCTACCGTTCGACCGCCGCGTCAGGATGCGGGCAGGACGAACATTATGCATCTCTACACTATAATTTCTTGTATTCGGTTGCTTGTGACAAGAATTCACATGTGCCTTAGCTTTTTTCTTTGTACAGAAGTACGATGCACACCGCTGACATGTTCTTTCCAAAAGTATTTGATGATCCTTCTGCAGGTAAGGGCAATACTGGTCATAAATCAAGTTGCCAAAGCCTTCATACTTTGGGGTAATTTCATGAGACCGGCGTAGAAGAAATGGAGCCAACGTCTTGCCATCATGCTCTTGAGGCTTTGGAATATATAGGCCACTGGACAACTGTCAAATTGGGTTAGAAGGTATAACGAAGAGTTCCGAAAGAATGGATCGTATAGAATTCTGTTAAGTCCGGCGGACGTTCATCGCGATTCGCGGGAAATTCACTTCGTTGCTTGGCATAACGTTAAATCAATATCACATTACAAGGCGCTTTCGATTTTTTACGCGTTTGACGAAAAAATAAATACACGTGATAAATTACTACATCCCTCCTCCGCCCTTGTGATATTTCGTGTTTTTTTTAGGACCCCTCCCCCCTTTCGAATCTCACGTGATTTATGGACAGTCCCTTACCAGAAACACGCTAACGATGCTTGTTGAATCTTTGATTTAATACCGGAGTCATTTGAACCCCTAGATCTTTATGTAAAATTCTTCGCAAGAAACATAACAGATGACCCACCCTATACTTAAATAAAAATGTGAATTAGAATTGTATAAATTTTAATCTTTTCTAAGATATTCTGATTGTCTCAAAAACCACACTTTGAAAACTAAGAAGCTGTATTCACTTACCGCTTAACATTATCTTTTTCTTAGGTATTTTAACAGTTTAACTTTTTTAAGGGTTCCGTACCCAAAGGGAGCAAACGGAGCTCTATTACTAAGGATCCGCTGTCCGACCGTCTGTTACAGGACTGAAATAGGTATACACTTGTATCGTGTGGACACACTTGATACTTCTAACGCCGTTATTTCTACAAATAATAGAAATATACATGCAACACAATTTAACGCCAACAAGTATGCTATGAGAAATTAGAGAGCAAAACATTTAATTTTGCATGTTCTTTGGTGGCACGGAACCTCTTCGTGAGCGCATACAACTCGTACTTGGCCACATTTTTTTAACTCTTGAAATAAATTTGAAAAAATATTCGAAAATTTGAACTGCATCAAGCCTCTTAGATTTTTTTAATTTGAAATTCCGAAAGGTTCTTTCTTTCTTCATAAAACTCTTTCTCCTTTGAATTTTCTACAAATGAGACAAAATTCAGATTTTCAATTGAGAGAAGTTGATTATCCTGAAAAATATCCTTGCACTCACAGTCGACCCTTGCATTACACATAATTCAGTTGAAAATCAAAATCTGACTTTCCCATAAAGGTATTATTATCACATTCTTCGTATAAACATGGCACCAGCATTCCTTTCAATTGAGAGTAAAATCCTTTTCCTTAGAAGAAAATCCGTTACGAAATTCGACACTGTGGCGCGTTAATTGAAAAATGCTGATAAAAATAGCACAGCCGTTCGGGGATAACTCGACGCCCCCATCGATTGGTTTTCCATTAATTACCACCAGGACTCCATCGGAAATTTCCTATTTTTCTAATTTTAGTTGATTTAACGGGAAATTAACTCTTCCTGCAATCGATCCAGCATATCCTTCCATATTATTACTTCGTTCCGTGAAGATTTTAAGAAAATTCCTAAAATAAATTAAAACTAGAGACACCGTGATACTGTGCATGGAGTGTGCTGTGTGTGGGGGATGCAGGATCACCATTCTCTTACAACAGACGCAATCCTTTTTACGTTTGGTTCGTCATTTTCAATGTCGCATGCAATGCTGCTGTCGTTTGATTTCCCAAGGCACCCTTACTAACCTAGGGTAAGTTGGTGTCCCTGTCGTCGTTGTTGCTGTTAGAATAACATGTGTGCTCGCAAATATGTACGAGTGTTTCCACCGCTGCTGTGTTGTTAAACATATAACGCGGTGCCGATATACATATACAGCTGGCGCACGGCAGTGCGGTACAATATTCCAAAGAAAGTGTTAATACATTCAAGTGAACCTGCGGGAGGGTAAGTTTCCCCTTTTTCGAAAATTTCAAGAAGGATCCAATTATATATAACTTGATGTATTGTAAGGACGACAAAAGTTGGTACAAATAAGGAATAGGATGGATTTAACTTCTGGATACTAGGTCCATCACTTCTTTACGATCCCACCACAAGTGAACCACTGACATTGTACCAGGAGTGTGACTGCTAAGACAAAGCTCCATAACCGATAGGAGTCGGGAATCTATCAATCAATTACAAGTGACAGGATATTCGCATTTTTTGTTTGTTAATACCTCGACAAGAAAACAAGGACGCGCTTTACTTTAACATTAAAATTAATGAAAAGTAAGTAATGTTCAAGAGTGTGGTCCTTTGAACAGGTTTTTTCCGACCATCAATAAAAAGGATCATTGCCTTATGCCGGTTTAAATTTGCTAGACTCTTGCTCTCGGATTGTATTAGCTTCTCAACTGTTTCTCAACCACAGCATTTGGGGTTAAGTCCAGGAAACAGCCAAATCAGGATAAAAAATCCTTGCTCATCAAGTTAAAGAAGTATTCGCTGCCTTTTGACATGTGTCAACAGGCTATTCCTCCTTGCGACGATCTTAAGCTTCCAAATTAGGGCAAGTCAACTCCTTACGACTCCATTACACCAATCATGATCGAACCGTTCCAGGCTTTCTATGATATTTAAACGTCCTGCAAAAATTGGTGTTTTTTTTTAAAAGAATATGAGACTGTCTTATGGTTTATATTCTTAATTCTTAATTGTTATTAACACAAGTGAAAGGGTTCAGTTTAACTGCTTCTAAACATAAGACTGCTTTAAGCAGTGCAGTGGGAGGTAACAATATACATTGTGCTTGAATGTTTTAAGACTATTGGAAATACAGTAGAAGTGTGCCTAGCTTCCATTTGAGGGAATACTTTTCAGTAAAAAGGATGAAAATAATCACATGTGGCTTTTCGTTCGATAAGGGTCGGGTTGCCGACCAAAATTTTAACTTTTTAAAACGATGTGGTTCCAAAGCCAATAACCACCACGTAGACTGAATAGGAGAACCTACAAGGCTTACTAATGTTGTTTTTACACATATTTATTTACTTTTAACTAAATAAGTCAGCAAACAAAACTGGTGCATTTGTGGGCTTACCCAATAGAAATGGTGGAACAGCCTCCAAACATCTTTTTGGGCTGGCATGGTCTTTGGGCCAATTAATTTAAAAAACAATGCTGGTTCACCTGTTTCAATGAATGAATTGTCGAACCATTTAACATGGGTGACGTCTTTTTTTTTTAGCAGGACTATGATGCATGCCGTACAGCATTTGTGGAGACTGTGAATCGGCGTCAAAAGATCGCGGAACATAATGCCAATAGAGAGATTCGTGCTTTTATAGTTAGATACTAAGATGCTTTGCTGCTATTCGTTTTGTTATCTTAAATTTTGCTGCGAGAAGAATTTCAGTTTGACTGATGTTCAATAGTAACGATGTTCAATAATAATAATGAAGATATCCTGAAATCTCTCACAATTAATTCCGTGATTTCTTTGATTTCTGCCTTAATGGGCTCATTGATGAGCGCCGAATAATTTGGACAAATCCTTTCGTGCCTCATTCAATTTGTTTACTTTGCAGTACAAGTAAGATTTCAGTCCTTTATTGTACATACAATGAAGGTTGAATAAACGGTTTTGAAGGCTTCCTTGGGACTTCTTGCATAACTCGATTCTCTCAATGTACTTTTCGATGGCTTTTCGAGATGGTTCGATTTAGCACCGCCTTGTTGAATCGACATGACTTTCATATCCATAACTTCAATTTCAGACCAAAAAACAATATCTTGGCAATAGCGATACGAATTGGCGGTCATGGTAACACCTTTATTTTCGAAGGGACAAGTACCAAGGACAATGTGGATTACAGTGGTTTGAAACTCAGATAAATTTTGATTTCAATCGCTCGATGGTTGGAGTCCAAATTTTGCAGAGAATTTGATATCGACTTATCAACATTTGCTCAATTCGCAGTTTTTTATTCGACATAGGTAGGTATTCTAGAAAGTTGTGTTTTTGAAAGATTGGTTCTTCATGCCGTTGGCAGTGTTATGCCTTCAAAGCAGTGCCAAAGACTGATCATATACACTAGCTGCCACTTGGTCAGCCAACTATCGACCACTCCAGTGCCAGTGCCGAGAATAATTAAATAACATCTGTCATTGAGTTATTGAAACATCATTCATCACAAGTTATGTTTAAGCGAATACAACATTGGGATCTCTGAGAGCGCACTCAAACAAAACTCGCCAATTTTTGTCAACTCTTAATTTTCTTTCTTCAAAAGCAAACCCCTCATCGTGAGTTAACGAATTATTTTGCATTGTTTCTTCGATTTTGTTGTTTTCCTCAGAAATAAACAATCAAATTGCAAGTAAGGGATACGAACCCCTAGATATGCACAAAAATAAGTAGAAACTCAGACCCCCATCAATAGTTTCGGTTTCCCTTACCTTTGGTTGTCTCTAGTGCATGGTTATTATTTCTCGCATTAATAAAAAATACACTCGCATAGCTACTACAGTTACTTAATGCCAAGGGTGTCCTTTAAGATAGCACACACCGAAGGTACAATTACACAAAAGTGGCGCAACAGTAAGTAATGTGCAACTACAAGACGCACACTTCAAGATTTCCTTTTCTTGAATCACATTCATGCACGATTAAAACATACGAGTATGTGTGTATTTTTGTCATGTACGAGTACCTTTAATCGGAAGGTTAAATGTGCGGTACCGTGTTGTGTACTCTCCTGCTCCTTGAGTATGATGGCTTTCAGTGCTCCTTAGCGCGCATTCTTGCATCTGCCACCGTTGTCGATGGTTTTTAGTATGTGCTGCTCCTTGGGTGACGAGACGACGATAACAACGACCAGCTTAGCCAGATCGACCAGAAATTGCAGGACTACAACAGCTACGCTTCCACTCTTCGAATGGATGTACGAGTATGTATACTTGTGTCAGTAGGAGCATAACGAAAATCACCCTCTCAGTTCACCCTTTTGGTTTTAAATTTTTGGAAACGAGGGTTCCCAATATCATTATGTATTGTTATCCAATATGAAAGGAGGCATATGCTAGAGTCCTGCTAGTGTCGGAAACCAAAGATTTTGTGCTGCCCTTGACGAGGTTGATTGTGCATTACTTGGAAAACTTCTTATACCAACATAAACGGAGTGTGTTAATCAAACTTTGTGAAGAAAAGCTGTTCTCAAAGCGAATCGCTGCAAAAGTATGTAAGATCTGATCCTGACTTAATAATAGAGGTTTCTGGAAACATGTTTCCCGAAGTGATGGATCCCTGTATATTGAATTCAGCCATGATGGTGTCTGTTATTAGCATAGCTCTGCTGTACATTGAATGTTAACATAGTTCGCGTTCTTCAATTGGGCGAACAGTTATCGAGTTAATAGGGGGCAAGTTAATGGGTTACACCTCAAACGTGAGGATAACAGCCAAGCTTCGATCAGTCTTGCGCTTTGTAGAGGAGAAAAAGCTTTGCTATTGAAGTATCCTGCTGCTCTTTCGATAACCCACGATGCCTCACTTGCATACCTATAACGCCATTGAACCTGAGATGATCTGAACCAGTGCTAAACCTGTTTTCCATCCAGTTTCTAGCTGTGTGAGACCAAGCTTCATGGCATTCGGTATGGCGTGATCCTTGAACCGAAGGCTCGATTTTCCCTGGTTTGATGTCAATCGTGACATGGATTCGAAGTCATGAAGACGATGAAGAGATGCTGAATTTGTCGTGAAACTTAAAAAATTTCTTGGTCTTTACCAGTATTGATGCGCTTGAACTTATGTCAGAATGATACGTTGCGAGCAGTGTTTTGCAGAAAGGCTTCCGCCTCAGTACTTGGGATGGGAAGCTTTATGTCGTCCAGCCATATTGACAAAATGATTAGATTTTCTTAGATATTCCGAAGAGCATAGGTTACGGGCTTGAAAAAGTGTAGTTGTTGTTCCTTTATTCGTGCTGGCCTGCGCTGTAGACTCTGACTACTCTGCTTCTAACGTTAACGTGGCCAGAGTGTACGTTCGCGTCCCCTGAATGTTTGAACGTTCGAAATGTTGGATGCATGTGTCGCAAATATACTCTCGCATACTGGGTAGATTTTTTTTTTGCCGATTCGATCATTTGGAGAGCCAGGTTGCATTAATTCATAGTCTTGGAAACTAGGCGCTTCTTACCAACGTATAGCAAGGTGCTGACAACTTGATTTGGCCGGAGTCGTTGTCTGTCGAGGCGCAAGTTTTTATAGCTTGAGGGCACATTCAAGTCTCTAATGAGCACTTTCATCTTTCTTTTTACATGGTAAAGGTGGGTGGAGCGGCACAGTTGGTAAAGCGCATGTCTTTCAATTGGATCACTTGATAGGTCTTAGGTATGAATCTTGAAAAAAATCTAGTTTTCATATCCGGTTTTATCACGGTGCTTTCACTGGGCGAGTCGAACAGCGATATTAGTCTGGCTAAGTGGGTGGGATTGCAGTTATGGTTAGTGTATCGGATGCTGGAATTCCTAGTTTGTGTTGGCAATGGTTTGTGTAGATGATAACATGTCATTCGCTGTGCTGTGATGGCATAACACATTATAAAAGAATCAAAGGACGTTGGACCTGTTTCTTAAGAACTCAGTAGCCAGCTTTAGAGATTGGAACACTGCCGTTGGCTCACTCATGGCTAATCAAATCAGACTGAGCTCAAATTATCTAGAAGAAGCCCAGATAAATTTAGCTTTCTGTTTCGATTTGAAGTTGTGACGACCTGTTTTGACTCCATTTAGCGAGCTCCACACACAATGACTTGAAGATGGCTAGTGCGAGTCGGACGCGCACAAAAAGGGTCCCGACCACCGTGCAATTTATTATTGTTCTTGCTCGCGACGTTTCGCAGTCGCGTGACTTTGATTCAATTGTTTTTAGAAAGATGACTGTATACTCGTCTCGCAAACCTTGAGAACAAATCAAGCTAACAAATTTATTTCATTCGAAGTGTATTAACAGAATAAACACCTGAAAAGGTTTTGGTTAAACCTGATACCGTGGGAAAAACTTATTAACAAACAAAAAATGGCAAAAAAGGAGACAGTTTCAGTTGATCAATTAAAATCGAATAAGTTTTCTACTGAAAAAAATTCAAAATCCATTTAACATTTAATATAAACAGATGTATAAATAAATACACTGCCATTCATGAGTTTCTGGAAAATATATTCTTTCAGAGATATTCGTATAATTACTTTCTCTTTTTCTTCATAAAAAATAACGTTTACTAAGTACTAATTCCGAACGATCAACTCCTTGATTTATTTCGGTGTTGGACATCGTTTTATGAACCTTTCTCATAAGTTCGTTCAAAAACAGTTCTATTAAATTTATGCCATTGGAAATTAGAAAGAGTCCCTTTCTCCATCTACGTTTCTTCGGCAAAGCTTCGGCAAAATATTACGGGGATGTGAATCCTTAAGGGGTAACACGGTTTCACGGCCTTAAAAAATCTTTTTTCATTGTCTTATTAAATTCTACAACATCTCTAGAATATTGTCCTTAAGTTGCAAATTGATCCGAGTTATAATTTCGAAGTCTTCAAAAGTTGCGCGCTCAAGGTCAGGTAGGCTTAGCGCGCAGTTTTAAATACGTTTTTCTCGAAACTGTGCTTTCAAAGTTGGTTTTCAAGATTTCCTGAGAACTACTCAACCGATCTTGATGAAATTTTAAACAGGTCTTCTATACAATTCCCAAGCAGTTGGACGAAGGATTTTTTATTTTTTTCGATATCAACTATTTAAAAAAAAATTTTTGAGAAATTTTTACCAAAATTTTAATTTTTTTTTTTTGTAAAAAAGGTCTTCCAAAGACTAGTTTTCACTTTTTTTTTCCTTTGTCGAATTTCTTATTTATTTTATCAACTAAAAGCACTTAACCATTTTTTTTTAACTTCGGATGATACGCGCGAACTTCCGAGGGGTTGCCGGAAATGACGTCACAATGGCGGTGTTTTAAATATTTTTTTTTAACGAAAATTTAAGAAATTCTTTGTCAAATGGGTATCTTTAAGACAGTAAAAAGTTTGAATAAAATATTTACTTTTTTAAATGAAAAAAATTGTTTTTGAAAATAGGCCGTTTTTCCCTCGAGGAAACCCATGTAACTACTCAAAGCTCATTGTATTCCCTTTTCATGATTTCGAATGTGATCTGCAACACTGGCGTATACATTTTTGAATAGTTTTTTACTGTACTGAGCTTTTTTTTTGTCGTCTAACCATATTGGTGAAAAGAAACTTGTGTGACAACATCTATTGATTGATTCGTAAACAGTGTACCGAAAGATAGCAAAATCAAAAAGCGAAAACCTTAATAAAATATGAAGCGCGACAAGAAAGATCGCAACACCTGAAGATTGATTAGTTCTGCCACTGTTGCGGCTTCTTATCGAAAACGTGAAAGTAGACAATTCAATTAATTAATTTAAACAATTTGAAATTTGTTTAAAGAACACCAAGCAAGGACCAACTTCCTTGGTGGATTTTAAATTGCCACAAATGTCTACTCGTCACCTGACCACACTTTAAGATTTCGAGAGACATTCTCTTCCACAATTAAGACGGTTTACCAACAAAGCAGTTTCTAAAAGAGATAAGGTCGCCCAAAGAGGATGTTCCCTTGTGTCCCATAATTACACTGGTAGCTTCTGTTTGAAAATACACAGACGCTGCCTTAGGCTGGGCGCTCACTTGGCAACTTTCGTTGCGCAACGAAAAGTTGCTCAGAAAAAGTGTATTGGCTTATATGGAAGAGCGCTCACTAGGCAACGCAATTTGAGAGCAATTTTTCGTTGCCAAACATCGGCAACTTTTGAGCAACGCAATCGTTGCTCAAAAGTTGCTCTCTTAGGCTGGGCGCTCACTTGGCAACTTTCGTTGCGCAACGAAAAGTTGCTCAGAAAAAGTGTATTGGCTTATATGGTAGAGCGCTCACTAGGCAACGCAATTTGAGAGCAATTTTTCGTTGCCAAACATCGGCAACTTTTGAGCAACGCAATCGTTGCTCAAAAGTTGCTCTCATAGAAAAATGTATTCGACCGCTCACTAGGCAATTAGTTGCCGGGCAACTTTCTGTTTTTTATTTATTTTGACCCACGGTCGGGGTAGGTTGTGACCAGAAAAATGTGTGCGGTGCTTATTGGTGAAAATACTTTGATCGATGAAGTGGAAAAGAGGCCGTGCTTGTTTAATAAACATTTAAAAGACCAGAAAAAGGCTTTGATATTTTCCTTTTTCCTTTCTATCACGATTTAAAGGATGCACCAAGTACTTTTTTTTGTTTCTTGTTTTTTTTTCTCAGTATAATCAATAATGCATAAACAATAAAAGTTTGTTCGAAATCCATAGTTATTGAAATTTGCACACATTGCTGGCAACTAGTTGCTTAATGAGCGCTGTATAAGCAAAAGTTGCTCGGCAATAGTTGCCGGCAACAGCGGCAACTTTTCGTTGCGCAACGAAAAGTTGCCAAGTGAGCGCCCAGCCTAAAACTTTATGCGTACTGACATTAAAAAAATGACTTTATACGCAATAAAACTATTGAACTGACAGTTTCAATTTGAAATTGCCCTGCGAATACATTAATCAAGAGCAACTAGAGCAGACACTGAATGCCGCCAACATATGACACACATGGGTAGGGAACAAATCAACTGCGTGCCATTAACGATCGGTCCACTTATAAAAGCGTTCCAATACATCTTATCTTCGGAGCCGCTGACCTAATTTCGTCAATTAATCTCCAACAATGTTACTGTTTTGTTTGACATACATAATTAGTTTGCTCCTATCGCAAACACCATTCCAGAGCCGGGGTTAAAGAGCATCTTGTTCGTTTGCCAATTAGTTTGGCTCAAATTTGGACTTGGAACTGAACGACACATGTGCTGTGAAGTGCTCGGAGGCATGTGGGCGTCCAGCAGTGATTTTAACTGCAACTTGGCACTCGTCTCTTCACCATTTCATGGGCAATTAGAATTTCGAAAATAAAGAAACACCAATAAATTGTGCAAATAATATTTTAGGGTCATGTCTGAGTGGTTTGGGAGCGGAGAGCGGGTTCATCTGCCCGCGCAAGTGCAAATAATGTGTTCGCCATGTGCGGGCTTTGTTTTGTTTACTGCTTTTCCGGTCATTTGGGTGCAAAAAAAAATCAACATTGAGCGTTACAATCGCAGCAGCAGGTCCTTTTACAAATTGTCACCAAAGGAGAATAGGAGAAATTCATTCATGAAAACTCTTGACAAGCGCACGGAGTTGGTGGTGCAAATATGTCCGACAGATTTTCGTGTCAGGCAAAATGTTCGGCGCGGGGTTTTTCCAGGCGCCTGCGCAACCCTGCCTGCACGGCTATAACAATAAATTTCCTAATTACATCCTTTGTGAATCGAATTCGCAACGCTCGGTTCTTGGGAGAAAGTTTGAAATGTCTGGCGCGAGGGTAGGCCAACCTGGTGACGATATGACTTCAAGAGTTTTCGTTCGACAATGGAACGCTAATATATGACTTGTGATCCTTGATCCTGAAGCTGAATAGTTAAATAAATTATGGGTGTGGATTCTTACAGGCTGTTTGTCATACATTTGTGAAGAATCTGGAGATTGGCATTATTCACGTCTGGGTGGATTTCGGAAACGAGGACGTTAAGGAACATGATGTAACACGGGCGCATAATTAATAGGCGGGGATAAATTACAATTTATGGCTTAACGGAATTATTCGATTGAAGCTGAATTAAATATCGGATGGATCATGAAGCCTGCATTTTTGTTTCTTATGTTTTTTTTTTGTGGAAGAAATGTTTTTTTGAATTCCCACGCTTTAGTCCAAGTGGGAGTGAGTATTTCCCATGTAATCTAAACAACGGGCTTATGAGTTGTTTATTAGAAATTATACTCGGAATTGGAAAACAATGGTTTTTTTCAAACTCGATTATGAAGCCGAAGTTGGCAGAGGCAAGTTACGACCTTAGTCCGAACTAACTTCCTTAAATAGTACTTTCTAAATCGGTAACTGCAGCTGATTTATCAGCGAGTAGTTTATCCGTTCACCAAATGATTGTTCCATTTAAGCGATTGTTTGACAGCTGTCATGTTGTCCTGCTGAAACTTTGAGCTCTTTAAAGATTTTTATTGACACATGTCGCTTTCCATTGACGGTTATGTTGGCTGCATCTTGAGATGTGGAAAAGAAAACTGGAATAAGTTTACCTCTGGCGACGTCGTTAAGGGATATAGTGATGTCTCGAGAGTCCTCGGGGGATTAGTTCCACATCAGGAGAGACGATGTGACTATTCACAGTCAATTGGCTTTAAATGCTGCAGCACTTGACTCTAAAATGCGTGTAGGTCAAGATTTTTACTCAAAATCCTCAACGTGGCAGACGGGTTGGATCCGAATTTTTGTCCCCCAAAACACTCACCTTTATCTCTAGCCTATGGCTTCTTCGGTTCATCTTCCGCGGTTCTTTTCATGATTCTAGGTCCAGATGTAGTGTCTACCCTATATGTTTTGATAACCTTAAGATTGTCAAAATATGAGCATAAACAATAGCTGAATCTTCCGACTGCGTCGGTCTTTTTAAAGCTCTAAGGGACCGCAGTCGTTTATATAAATTCCAAATATAATTCCAAATTATAATCCGATACTTTCACGAGTTCCTGCGAATCAGGGTTATGACAGAAGACGGAAAAGTGTTCTTATAAAGGTTATGTTTTTCCTTTTGAGGCACAGAACCTTTAAAAAAAATGTCCAATCTAAGTTTTGATTATAAGTGTACTCCGCCAGTTAAGTCAGGAAATAGGATCTTCAAATAGATCAAATATCTTTATAAAATGTACCGTTATACTATTTTCTTATGCCAAAGTGTTTCAAATTGCGTAAAAGGTTGGTCAAAAAAATTAAGAAAAGCACAGTGTAAGTAATCCGGTAAAGTGTGTATTACAATAATAAGAGCAACTTTATTTTAAATAAATGAATATCTTAATGTTTGTAGATATGTCAATATGGGTAATAAAAACTGTACAGACACAGAGACAAGAGTTATAGCTAATCTTCGCGAAAGTTGAAAAACCTTTCGAGAAATAGCAGAATTGCTCGGAAGATCTGCAAATATGATAGTTAATGCAATGAAGTCGAAAAATATTCGTGAGAATAGAGGAAGATCTTAAAAAACATTGCCCTATACCGAGGGGCCCATTTTTAACTTCAAAGAATGTACAAGAGGTGTTAGAAGAAAATGTTTCGGCCAGAACTATTAGAAGACGATTAGCCGATTTATATCGAAATGCAGCCAGAAAGTGGTAATATTATGGTGTGGGCATGTTTTTCTTGGTCTGGTATTGGTCGTATTCACTGGATTAAGGAAACAATGGATCAATCCTTGTATGTAAATTTATTTGCCAACATCATGTTGCCTTATGCCGAGGAAAACATGCTACTCATTTGGAAGTTTCAGCAGGACAATGATCCCAAGCATTCGAGCGTGGTTTGAAAGGAACAGGGTCGATCTTCTTGCTTGGCCATCACAATCGCCAGACTTGAACATCCAATCGAACAATTTTGGAAGTATGTTAAGAATGCTTTAGGAAGCACTTAAAAATAATATGGGAATCAATCCCAACATCAGTTTGCCAAAAAATGATTACTTCTTTGGCAGCAAGATGCGACACAGTTCTAAAAACGAAGGGAAAATTCACATAATATTAAGTCTACAATAGAATGTAGCAGGTTTAGTACTGGAATTTTGTTAATTTTCTTTAATTTCCATTTTATACCTATTTTTCTGACCAATGAATTTTCGTTTGTTTATTTTCTCGTTTTCCTAGTTATTTGTTAAAAAAAAACACACTTTCATACAAAATAATTTGTCCTTCTTTAATTAAAAACTTTTTGTTCAATAAAAAATACATTTGTTTATCGAAGAAATATTGATTTAATTCATCATTGCATCTTGTACCTATTTTAAAATACATGGTGTATTAAATCGAGGGTTTCCATTACCACTTTAATAACGTGTTTCGATTTTTTGTAATCATAAGCGTGGCAGCAAGCTTGAATTGATATAAATATAAGAAAAAAGATGAGGTAGGTAAGATTGTCATTTCTGTTAAAAAAGTACGGGGATCCATTAAGAGCTTGCACAAAGTCATGGTCCAAATTCAGTTTGTTTTGCAATTTACAGACGGTGATAAAGACACAGTGTATTTCAAAGCGGCTTTGGTCGTCCATCAGCGTTTTCAACTGCAATTAACATCATCGCCAAATAAAAAGGAAATTGTGTCAAGAAATTGTAACTTACTATAAGTCCGAGAGAGATAGACGCTGAAATTTTTTAGACTCAGGAATCAATTTGTATAATTTTAGAATATTCTTTGGTTAGATGAAATGCGTTTCCGCTCAACAAGCGCCGAAAGACCTAAATATTATGCAAAAAAAAAAAACAAGTCAATTCCCACTCCACATTGATAAAACGCTTTTAACTGGTGATGAAATATGGAATAAGTGTTAGGTTTCGAAAGAAGCCTCCTTTGAAGGCGATACAATCAATTAAAGGTGCTTTCCTAATGAAGTAGAATATCGATGTTAACGAAATTTATCCTATTATCCTATTCAGAAGGCAGTTCTAAAGGTGGCAGTTATCCTATTCAGGAGGCAGTTTTACTACTCGTTTTCGTTATCCGAATTCCATGCTTCCCCCCATATGGAAAGATGAACACATTCCCATCTGAAATAAAGAAAAAGCACAAAAAATGTTAAAAAGATGTAGACATAGTTCGCCAAAACTTGACATCATAATCTTTCTTTGAGGAGAGATTGGTTGCGATCTCGTTTGAGACGATCAACTCACTTGCTTCAAAAGAGCTTCCTCACATTTGACGAGTCCATCAATTAGTCGTCTCTTGTTGTTTCTATAATCCCTCGTGTCGTGCAATGTTGATTGACCTGCCTAACCAAGGTGCGTCCTCGAGATTGATTTCCCCTGATCGGAACTTTTGTAGACACAGAGGTTTCTGCAGAGCATTGTGTGCAACGTTTCATCAAACTTGACTTTGACCGTAAATATTGACACTTTAGGTAAAACTGTCAACTGTCTTATGGCATACGTAAATGAGCTTAGATCCTTCCGATGTGATACTCGTACAGGGGAAGAACATTCAAGAATTTTCCAATTTGAATTATGACCTAACTCAGCAATTAATCGTCGACTGTATCTGAGATTGTCTACCAATCCCAGTAGCAAGTGTTCCCAAAAAAAAAGTGAAGACTGTGTACCGATCAGGTCTAACCAATTGGAAGAAACGTGCCCGGGACCGTGAAGCGTGGAATGCTGGAAGGATCTTAGTAAATAAAGAATTGCTTTCCGGAGATGATATCGATAAGTGACCGGCATTATTGGTGAGAGAACAGCGAGTTCTTTTTCTGGCATTTTTCATCATTTTTGACAACGCATCGGATGATTGCTGTAAGCTCTTTCGTCTTTGACCTATTTGCATAAACTGTGAACTCTTTGGACATGCCCCAAAAATCAGATGGAATCGTATCCGTTGATCTTGGAAGCCAGTTAATATAAATGTACGCAGGGCGACCACAGTTAAATTGGTATTTCTAAAATGCATTCGATGACGCTGTTGGTTGCGAACCAGGCTAATAAGGCGCACCTTTTTTTGCTCGTATTTTTGAATTCACCCTACAATTTTCAAAGGAACTGTTGCAAGATAGTTAATCGAATTAATCTCTTTCGTCCTGGTTTTTAAAAATTCTTAACTTTCTTCAGTCATTGAACAAAAATATAACAGGGTAGAAAACCAGGATAAGTAGCAGAGTTCACTACCTTCAAACTAGTTTAGGTCAAGTGCACAAACAATCTTTCAGTCTTTCTAAAAATCTTTACAGCGTATTCTGAAGTGACAATATTTGATATCGAGGATCTATTTTTCCTTCTTGAAAACCTTAAACAAACAAACCACTATTGTCTACAGGTAGTGCCCTCAAAGTTCACTCAACCATCCAGCCGTAAAGTTCAACCTGTTCAGTTGGCCTGATGTGACCACTTTGCGCCGCCACATGTCCTTTTTCCCATATATCGCCACAAAGCCAAAAAAAAAAATCTAATGTTCGTCAAGGAGGAATTGTTGAACTTGTCTGCACGGGCTATGCATGCCCAGGACAGAGGTTAATTATGTTCAAAGAAACCTCATGACCGGGTGTTTAACCGCGGCACACAGCGCAACAACAAGTGTCTCTCAGGAGTGGCCGGGGACAACAGGTTTTTATGCATCGTGGATATTGAATGCCTGGTTGTCGAGTTCAAAGTGTAAGTCGGCCCCCACTTCTGGTCGACGGCAAAGCCACTCGAGTGAAACTATATGCTAAATCGACTTTTCCTGCACG
Source organism: Orthonevra nobilis (assembly GCA_963555765.1). Lineage (NCBI taxonomy): Eukaryota > Metazoa > Arthropoda > Insecta > Diptera > Syrphidae > Orthonevra > Orthonevra nobilis. Next base: position 13,380,486 of record OY743225.1, read on the forward strand.
TCTCAGTTATGTTTGTGGTGACGGTTATTGGCGACCCTTCTCCAAGGAAGGAACTTCCACTTCTTAGTTCAGCTTCGTGATGTTATTCTATGAAAAACACACACACCTATGCATGCTCGGGGGGTATAACGAGGACAATGGGACAGGTTGTGCGCGCCAGGGTCAATAGAACATAAAATAGAGAAGGAAGCAAGCGGCTACGAATAAAAAAAATGCGCAATTATATACCGAAAACGTCGTGCCTGCCTAATGAACTTCCGTTTGCCGCCAATTTGGAGAAAGGATGGATGGGAACTCCTTAATTGAGCAATCCCATTGTGCGCGTTTGACAATAAAAGGATATCAGTGATTCACACTCATTTCCGTCTTTAGAGCACGATTGGTAGCTTTGTATCTCGAGCTCTAAAATTTGCATGATAAAGTTGGACGGAGGAGGAAGGATTTCTGTTGAATGTTACATTTGCGTGGCGGAGCGCATGCAAGTCTTCTATCTATAGTATATTGGAGGCAGTGTATCACATGAGGGAGAGCGTCTTTACTGAAAAGAATTGTATGGTTTTGTGCTCATTGAGCTGGATCGCATGTCTTCCTGGATCTGGTTACAATGGATGTGTTGAAAGAGAAATCCTTGTGGCATTTTTGTACACGTGTTGCTTTATATTGCAATTTTTTCCTCCATCTGATTTGTTTTTCTTGCTCAGTAAAGTAAATGAAATGGAGCACGTGCCTTCAACGGATGAAACGTGTCTTTCATAACCAAATTGAGTCTCGTTGCTCAAATGATATGTTTCTGCAATGGATGGATATAAAGTTATGCTGAGGTATCATTGATGCTGGAAATGTCATGTATTTAAGGTTCATTGAACATCTACCATGCCTCCAAATGGGGCTTCCTGGAAAACCAAATTCATCTTCTATTCAGCTTTTAGTTTTCTGCCTTTTCAACTTGAGTATTCTCATGGGCGGTGACATTTCGGGATATTTTCGATGCAGACGTAATATATCAGAATGGTTTCAATACTTACTCGGGGTGTATCCTGGCCTCAACCAACAAGTTCGTCCAAAAAGTTCGATCTTTAGCTAGTTGTCTTCAATTGCATATACAAAGGCTAGGTCTTCTTTTACCGCTATCTTCATCTGGTTTTCCGTACACTCTATCTATCCGGAACCTTCTGAATAGATCCTTATAAAGTTTAAACGACAAAGACCATTTTCATGCGCCTCTGCTTCTGTGCTTTACAGCCCGACCGGTCGTGGTTTCTTAGCCCCGAAGAAACAGGGATTGGCAAGAGTGGTTCTGCGTTCGTGGCGTAGGTGGCTCGAATTCACTCCCGGTTTAAGTTAGACTTACAAGGTCTTTGACTACCCCGAAGTTATGTCTGTATTGTGACGTTTAAACCTATGCTTGGATGTTGACAGAATATCCTCATCTTTGCAGCTTGATAATGGTTAAGGGTATCTTGCGAAATTTCTTTTTGCAAACAGTTTTAACGCCTCCAACTTATGCATGCTAAGATTTACGTCTCACTGGAACACACACTTTCCCGCATCCATTGTCGAACTCTCAAATATCCGTCTTTTTAAGCTGAAGAGTGGTTAAAACAACTCCACGTCAAAAGATAATGGAGCAATTAGTCTTTGCTCTTTTTGCTAGAATACAATATTTAAAGGCCTCTAAATGGGCAAAACTTCTGCGAAAAACTACAAGTGTACTTTAAAAAAACTAAGCCATTCCAAAGCTCGAAGGAATTCCCTTGAAATCTTCTCAAAAAGCCAAATATCTGGTTGTCATGCTGGGTCCAAAGTTTACTTGGAAAATGAACCTTTAAGAAATTTTGATAAGACAACCTTTGAATAAAGTTGTGGACTACGATAAATGTTTGAACTACTTCTGACTCGGTCGAATGGTGGAAAATAGAAAAATATCAAAGAGGTTCTTTAAAAAGCTTCAACAATAAATGAATTTGTGTGCTTGTGATGTGAAATCGAAGAAGATCCTTCAGGCAGATATTTGATCAGATGTTAAGGGAATAATCCCCTCGAATTTAATCTTATCTATTAAATGTGTGTGTTATAAAAGAGGTTTTAAGGACATTTCGTGAATTTGACGTGATGTGAAGAGTTTTAATACCATCGCGTTGTAGTGTTTGTAGATAATTGTAGAGTTCTATGAACCACATCCTTAGACATTCACAAAATACATTTCACTCAGACATTTGGCACGTTGCAAGACATATAATTGCCTTGTGGATTGAGTAAAAAATTCTTTTACAGTCCAAATTCGATTAACCGGGATACTCGAATACAAAAATTTATAATAAAAAAATTTGGATTGTTGCTTGTTTTAAGATGTTCTTTTATTTGGTGAACCTGCATAATATCTTGGGGCAAACTCCAGGACATCTATTTTCGTCTAGAAATCGAAGTAGAGTATTGCTTGCCGTCAATAGAAATTTTTGGACCACCATAGTCTTCACTGAACCGTTCAGTTGTCCCCACAGGAATTTCTTCATCTCCGAGCTGTGAGGATGGATTAGAAGTTCAGCGATTTTGTCATCGAAAAAAAAAGCGTCATCATCACTAACCAATTCATCCAATTCGAAATTTTATCCAGGTTGAAATCATCAGTGTTCCAAATAATTGGGAAATGCATGTTGATTTTTCTATGACTCACCCATATATGTATGTATGTAGTTGTTGTTTGCAGCTGCATAAAGGAGTGTTTGGAGACTCGAATATTGATGGTGTGGGTTCCTTATTTTTGAACGAGTTTTCTTGTTGCGGATCCATTCCAGTTACCATTTGTCAATGAGATATAGCACAAGGCGTTTTTTCTGTAGTAGAAGTGTAGTAGCATCCCTAAAACAACAAACGTCATAAATGTTTAGTTAGCCTCATGTGCCCACTTCGCGCCACCACATGTCCTTTTTCCCATATATCGCCACAGAAACAAAAAAATCTATTGTTCATCAAAGAGAAATTGTTGAACTTGTCAGGCCAGGACAGAGCACACAGCGCAACAACAAGTGTCTCACAGGAATGAGAGGCCGGAGGCATCCCAAACAACAAACTCTTTTGAGGAACAAAATTTAAGCGGTACACACCTGAATTTTAAACTCATAAGGAATTCATCCATCAAAAGGTCAGTTATATTTGAAATGCCACTGCAATTTTCTAAATGCACATGAAGGAAGGGAATTTGAATTAAGGCCAACAATGATTAAAGCTATCTTGAATGAAGAAGAAACTACTTCTTTTCGGAAATATCTGTGCGATTATTAAAATTATTATATATATATTATATAAAATGTACATATTTATTTTATATTATATTTTTAAATTTAAATTTAAAATTTCTCATAACCATAAAATTTCTCTTGGCGCAAAATTGAGTTCGGATATTTGAAAACGCTTTTCTTTGGGAGCTTTCAAGTATTACGTAACGCAATTTTTTAAGATCCAATAATAAGAGGATTTCTTTGGCACCTTCGGGTACGGAACCAAAAATAAATGTGAAATTCTATGGGTATAAAATTTTGCGCCATTTACTAAGGAGGCTGCTTTTGAGCTGTCGCAGAAAGAAAAGAGAATACCACCTTTATCAAAAAGTTCCCGGAACGGAATGGAATGAAACCGTGTGGCGTTTCCATCGTTCCGAATTAAATTCCGTTTTTTTTTTGTTTAGTTGGTACATCTGTTGTTGATATTCCCTCTTAATCTTAGCGTCAAAGCATGACATTTGCATAAATTTACGTTGGCAACAACATACTTGTATTATATTTTGCGTAAGAAACGGATTTAACGGTGCGCGATCGTTGGGAATGCTGGAAAAGTGTTTCGACAACGATTCTCTTAGGTAAACGATCATTTACAAGTGGCACAAGCGGTTCAAAAGTGTTCATGAGTCAATCGAAGATGATGGACGCAGTGGCAGACCAAAGACATCGAAAACCGATGAAAACATTGATAAAATAAAAGAAATGTTGGTCAATAACCGCAAATCAACCATAAGAGAGATAGCGGAGGACTTGAACATTGCCTATGGATCCGTCCAAGACATTTTGGTTAATGATTTGGGTTTCCGTTGTGTAACAGGTAAGTTGGTTCCAAAAGACGTCAATTTCATGCAAAAAACAGCCCGCGTTGACGTTGCAAAAGACATGATTAGCGAGGTCTAATCCGATCCCAAATTCATCAAAAAGATCATGGGCTTATACCCAATCCAGACATTGGGCAATGGCGTTTACCGAGACCAAGAAAAAAAACACGTTTTCAGTTAAAAAAGAAGGCAATGCTCACGGTTTCTAGAGATTACAATGGTGAAGTGCATCATGAATTTTTGCTAGACCAGAGAGTGACCGAAAGAGACTAGAATTCTGGGGAAAAGTTTTTAAATTTTGCATCGAATTTGGCTCCCTGTGACTTCTTTCTGTTCAACCGAGTTAAAAAAACCATTACGAGGAACGCGTTTCAACAGCCGAGAGTGTGTTGCACTCGATTTGGATTACTTTGAAGGAGACAATATAGATTAAGATGAATAAACTTGTATTTTTTATTTTCTGAATAAATTCATTTCTCTTTAAGATCAATTAAATGGAGAGAACCTTATCTTGTGCTTCATGAGGATACGATTGTCAACCCAACTATCGACTTGCAATAATTTCAGTTTATCCAATGAATTGAGCCATTCACAGTTTGCTTGATTATTCTTTAAGCTTATGGTCAAAGACTCGTGCAATAATCAATATTCAAATTCTCAGTCCTTTTTTCTCGACTTGAGCGATTCCAATCCATTTTAAGGTCCTCGTCCTCCCTGGACACACCTCCTGCTGATCCACTATTCAAATGCGTGCTCAAATCTTTCGAAAGGATAATCAAAGAGGTAAAAAAAAGACATCCTTTTTGGCTCGTGCTGTGCGCAATAAGAAATTTTCTTCGACCCAACAAAGCCGACTAACACCATCAATACAAAGCCCCTTGAACATCAGGCGGCAATAATACTTCTGAATTCACTTAAAACTCAAACTTCACGGTCGACGGACATGAAACACCAACAAACACTGAACTCACATCGCGCCCAAACAACTTCATGGTGTGTCCCCAACGCGATTGGGCAGACGTGGTATTGTTTCAAGCGGACCATAGCGCGGGAATTGAGGCATACCCAACCATATGGTCGTCAGGAGAGTAGTTTGTACTAGGTCAGAGCAAAGGACATGATGTGTGCGCAGGCTAGTACCAAATTAAATAACACTGCGCTGCCGCAAAAGGATATTTTTTTTATTTATTTGTTTTTCTGGCAGTCACCCCTGCCTCGTGAAATTAGTGTTTTGTTCGGCAATAATGCAGGACATTTAGCCTTTTGAATATTATTATTAGTTATGCGCTAGCTCACGCTACTTTCCGGTCGAATTGAAGTTGGTTATTGGTATTCGCGCATATATAGGGGTGGCATATGCAAAAGGATATCGGTAGCTGCACCTGGACTTGTCCGTCTGCGTTACTCATTCGTGACGGTCTGCTGGGGGTATTGCACCGGATTTACATATGAGCCTGAGAGAAAATTTTGCAAAATTGTGTTGGAATCAGTTGGTTCGTCCTTAATTCACTTGTTTTTTTGTTAAAAGTCCTTGAACGCTTGATCTCCAATTTGTCGTAAAGTGCATTCGAGTGTTGCAAGGTGAAGTGGAGTGTTTTTTGTAATTTGTGTTTTGAACAGTCGACAAGTTTTTTTTAATAATTTTCCGGCACGCCTTGAATTTTTGAATAACTCTAGCGTGTGTATTTGTAAATTAATGAAAGCAAATTCCAGTAAACTTTGTTTGTGCTTAGATCCTTTTTTACACGACGGAAATCTGATATCCTTCGATCTCTACAGTTGCAATTCAGTGGTTAGGATGGAGTTCAGACAAGAATACTTCATGGTTTTGTCTCAACACTATCCTGAGGCATATTAGTCCTTCTTATCGCAATGGATACAGAAATCATTAGAGACATTATTGTTGGTTATATTATTTCCATACACATTGACAGCCATTAAGATTCTTGCGTCAATACGGAAGCTACCCGATCACGTCAGGATCTGCACTTGAAAACTTAAGATTCGATATAAACACTCTGAGAACATATTTGGCGCAAAACATTAAGATTGTATACTGTATACGTAAGCGAAAAGTTGACGATCCTTTAAAACAGCAAGCAGAGTATGCCAATTAGCCCGTTCTCCCTTTTGTTAAAGCTCTAATCAGCCCGAATTAGCAATTTTTAGGGTAACAGCAATCAAGGCTGAAATGCGATGGATTCGAGTAGTCTCAGACTACTGTGCCAATTTTTAAAGACTTAATGATGTCAAAAAACTAAATCGCACAGGTATCTCTTTGATCAGGCAAAATAGCTAATCATTTTTCTAATAGTATCCATACGGAACGAAATATCCATCAACGACTTTTGCAAAGGCTGCAGGGACGAAGAACGAAGAAATAGATTCCTTCCCTAAAATGCTATGTGGGCATATCGATAGCCTCGGCTGTAGCTGCTTCTAGAAAATAAGAAACCCTTTTCAACGATAACCTCTTCTGAAATTCATTATTCATAATCATGTCTAGATATGGCCATAAATTGATGACCCTCCTTTCCTAAAGACATTGACATTTTATATGGACACGAATTGTGGTCTAAGTGAGTCGCAAGGCACTCAAATCAATGAATCAATCAATCCATAGGAAAACAACAGCGATGAACAGTTTACATTGTTGAATGTAGATTGGAAGAGGTAACTAGTCATTGTGGCCACAAAATGCAAGTCTTGCTATGCCCTCTTGTCTTGGGCTCTTCAATAAAGACGCATCAATTCTGCATCGCAGTCGTTAACGTTCTGCTGATTTTTCGTCTTCAACAGATATTGTCCAGTGCTGTTTTCACTGTGACTAGGCGAATCTACTTTCATCTAATTCCAGTTTTTGAAAGCTTCAGAATAATATTTTCATCATGAATTGGGAAGCAAATTCTTTTCTGGCTTATTCGTCAGCTTAATCATTACGTAGAATCCCTAAATAATGGTTTCACACCTTTGAACTTCAAATTCCGATCATAGCAATAAAGCTGAATTTTATCAAAATCACATTTAATAAGGCTTACAATACCCCCGATCCTTAGACGTTACCTAAACGCGATCAAGTCATCTGGAACCGCAAGGAGACTTTTTGATAGGAGAACCATCAGATTAGCTGTGCCCTTTTTCTTTCTAGGAATTGATTGCACCACCGATGGCTACCAATGTTTTGGTAAAACGAGTGCTCTCCTATCAATCTCATATCTAAGGTTGAAGTTACGCAGGACGCGACTTCTCAAGACATTTTTCAAGTGAGTGCTCACATTCGTATTTCCCTTGAAGTGGCGCATGAGCAGGAGGGAAATACTTTTTACTTGAAACGCATATGAAGAGCTTTGCAGGGAAATCGTGCCAGCTCTAGTGCATAATTTCTATGGCTGGTAATCCACGTTCTGCTCAAAAGTAGTCTACATTAGGTAAAAGAAAATGTTTTAATAAGATTATGCTTCTGAAGAAATCCTGCGAAAGCAGCATCTCAGGACAATAACAATTCGATGTTGAATGAATCTTGATAAGACACGCTAGGCACAAAAAATCCTTTCCTTAAAGAATGTATAATTTTTCGAATGGGTTTCAAAGCAATTGAAAAATTCAAAAATAATCACAAGAATTTTAAGACTCATTAATTCTTGACTTCAAAAAGAATCCAAACATTCTATAAGAAATCATCCTTTTCACTTAAAATAACAGAGAAAGTAATTTTTAAGTCCAAGTATCAGGTTGGCTACTAAGTTATTGCGGATTTTTTAAGAAAATAAAAGACAATTTTTTGATGGAACGAAATAACTTTATTCTGTAAAGTATTGCCCATTTTGAGCAATGACCTTTTGCCATTTTCAGGCAGCATCATAATTCCATGTTCATAAAACTTTTGGTTTTTATCAGCAAAAACCTGAACCAGGTACGATTTGACATCATCATTATTATTGAAATTTTTACCATTCAAGGAGTTTTGCAAGGTCAGGACTATATGGAGGATGTGGCAAAACATCCCAACCAAGCTCCAATAATTTAAACCGCGTGACCAAAGATGTGTATGGACCTGCACAGTCATGGTGGAATACAACACCTTTTCGATTTTTCAATTCGGGCCGCTTTTCTTCAACTGCATTGTTCAATTTTATTAGTTGTTCAATGGAGACATCTGAATTGATCGTTCGGTTGGGTGGTAAAAGTTCAAAGTAGACAATTCCTTTGTAATCCCATCAATCTGAAAACATAACTTTCTTTTGATGAATATCAGCTTTTGATGTTGTTTGAGCTGGTTCACCTGGCTTGCTCCACGATCTTTTCCGATTGACATTGTTGTAAACAACCCATTTTTTATCACCAGTTATCAATCGTTTTAAAAATAGATCATTTTCATTTCGTTTCTATAACAAATCGGTGAGGAACCCATTGAGTTTTCGTACAAAGTAAAGTTGTTTTAAGCGATTTTCAATGCTTGTATGTGATACATGAAGCTTCTCTGCAATCTCACGTGTTGTACTGTGACGATCCGAATCGATAATTGCTTTGATTTGGTCGTCATCAACTGGACGACCAGAGCGTTTTTCATCTTTGAGTGAAAAATCACCAGAACGAAATTTGACAAACCAATTTTGACACTGTTGTTCTTTTAAAGCTTCGTCACAAGAAACAGCACATAACATTTTGTGAGCTTGCGATGCGTTTTTTCCTTTCCGGAAATAAAGAAGCAAAATATGACGTAAATGTTCGTTTAGATTTTCCATTTTTTTTTCTGATTGACAGTTGAAGTACCAACTATCAAATAACAAAATGTGTTTGACATTTCGATTTCGTCAACAAACCTAAATATTCAACTAAAGCCATCTATGAGTGAAATCGGCAATTACTTATTCGCCAACGCATTATTTCAGTGAAGTCATAAGAATTCAAAATTAGCTTCAGTTGAATAAAGTATTCCAATTTTTGAATTCTTTTATTCTCGAAATATACTGTTACTGAATGCAACCTGAATGAGTCCTTTAATCTCACCAAAAAAATGTGTCTTCTTCTCTTTTAACGACCCATAGTCAATCATAACTATGTATGTTTTCAGCTGCATCCAAAGAGCTCTACCATAGCATTATAGACTAAATGACAACCCACTCCATATAATATTCAAATTGCTCTTTCAAAAAAAAAAAAAAAAAAGGACATAAAAACTAACAGCGCGAGTGATAACGTTATTGTTGCCTTCTTTCTTCCCCCCTTTGAAAGGACAACTTATCGCACTGTTACGATCGTCCCATTTCCATTTGCAACTGCCGGCGTCATCTCATTTGGAGTTCATTAACCCAGTCTAGTTGCCAACCTATTCAAAAGGACATCCTTACACTTTAACATTGTTGTGGATGTTCCCCTAGGAAGTAATTAACGCACCTTCCGCATTCGAGATCAGAAAATGATGGCACGAGCCATATTTAGGCTTTAATGTGTCTTCCCTGAATGCGTTCCACATATGTCGTCCATTTCTCTATCCCGTGAGGAAGAAATTCTCGCGCTCTCTTTGCTGTATTGTAATTGTCGTCCTTTGGTTTGGCTTTTCCAATGATAATTTTCCCTCTGATGGGCAGTTTTTCTTGTTCCAAGTAAACAAGGGAATACCTCAAAGACGTGCGAGCGCGCGCTAATCACTCTTCCGAAACCAAATTATTCATCTCGAGCACGCTTCATGCAGTTGACGTATCTAGGCACCCGAAACGATCATGTCAGGTGCCTGTTTTGTTTTTTTTAATTTCATTTGAATTCTAATGTGGTGCATTGAAGGTGCTGGCGCTGGTGGTACTACTCGTAGTCTTGGTGTACGATACTCATGGATGGTGGTTTCGGTTAGCTGTTTTTCTTGTAAGGGGTGCAACGGAGCAAATCGGGAAAATGTTACTCGCGGTATTTTGCCGTTAAGAATGGGCGAGCAACTAGACTTTGGGGGAGTTTTCATTTTTATCTGGTGGCGCGAAATGAGACATGTGCTCGAGTTAGAGTGTTGGTCTACGTCATAAAACTAAGAAAAGATGTTTAAAAACTGATTACGTAAAAATGTCAAAAAATATGTCCGTGTCTAGGAGGCTTCATTGATCAGATGTCCTGAATTGGTTGTAGAGATCAACTTGACCAGAAAATGGTTCAGGATTTCAGTCAGAGGATGTTTATGGCAATTAACGACAGCTGGGTTTTAGGAAAGGTTCCATCGATTGAGATTTGGAATTGAACCAAGATTCCATCGAAATCTTTAAAATTTGAAAATTTCGCTTAAACACTTCAAAAGCATGGTTCATGGGACACATCCAAACATAAATGATGTGGTGAAATGAAAGTATTGTAAAATACACCAAGCGGCACGGAATCTTGGAATCTTGGAAACACCTTTTTCGAGTCTGTTATTCATTAATTTTGAGCACCGTTTCTGTATTTAACTTAAAATTGTGCGGTTTTTTTTTTTTCAAATGCTTAAGCATTGAGTACAAGCTGAAGCCACGGACTGACACAACGTGAAGTAGCATTCATCCACGTATGTTGTAAACGTTTAAAAGGTATCTGAAAATCAAAAGCTACCATCGCTAACCGAGCAGTAGGGTAGCTAGACGTACATCTGCTCGGGATGGGGGATTTATCACATTAGAAATTTTAAATTTCCACATTCTCAGCGCCGTTGAGGTCCGTCAGAGGGTCCACATCATAAGAGATGTCAACGTAAGCGAGTGGACAGTAGGAAGACACATGGAAGAAGCTTATTTAAAAATTCGAGGGCCAGCTCGTGGTTCAAAACTGCTCGGGAAGCACCGAGTGGCCGGGCTTCGATTTGCTGTAGTACATGCAAATTGGACTCACGAGCATTGAGCCAGGGTTCTGCTCATGAATGAGTGCAGAATCGGCTTAGGTGAATTAGATCGTCGACAACGTATACAGAAAAGAAGATGAGAGACAGAAAATGTGCTTTTCATGGAGGCTCTATTATAATATGAGGAGAAAAAAGTTCCAAAGGACGTCCAGAATTGGTCGCCCTTGATTATCGATTATCTGCAACGCGATACGTTGCGGGAATCCTCCAGGAACACGTTTTACCCTAAATGGGGTTACGTGGGGTAACCTTCAAAAACTGAATTGGCGCGCTTGCAGTCCAATTTGCTCAAAAGTAGGGTAAAGAGCTCATCTCAACAACCCACAAAAATTGGACGAGCTCCGAAACGCAACACTGGCCGCTTGGGAGTGCTTATCGGAAGTGAAAAGCAGAGTATGTCAGTTCGAATGCAGGATGTCATCAGGTCGAAAGGAGAGAACATATAAAACTGATAAAACATAAAAACGTGATTTTTATTTTTATACTGTTCCTAATTTAAGCGTTATTTTTTGAGAAAATTTGAAATCTTAAGTGTTTACTGAAAGTGTTTAACAAATATCAAGAGTGGCCAAGCTTTCATGCCAATAATCCTAATGTAAACGGAAACGTGGCCAGAAACGTATCTACTCTCGTCTCGACTCAACCGTATTTATCTATTTAAATTAAAATCTTTGCCAATCGCGAGGGTCGAAAACCCTCGCGATGTATCCACAATGTTACTGCACTTGTGCTGGCGTAAAAGTACTCTGGTCTTCAAATTTAAGGCTCATGTGAACAAGTAAAATGAAATAAATAAAAGATTAAGTTTTTTCCATATGCTTGTTCAAGGGAACACAAAACGGCCTGCGATATTTTTGAAGGATCTTCCCTTGTTTCTGAGTTTCGTCATCATTAGCTGGAGTTCAGCTGAGCAATGTTTTTTGCGTCCCATTTCATTTGCAAGTTTATGATACATTTTTCTAATTATAGAAGTATGCAATGTTTAAGTGGAACAATTTAAGCTTCATTTAAAATCCTTTTTTAACTTTTACTATTTAAAATCTTTTTGTTTTTGTTGTCAATTTTATTTCCAATAAACAACGGTCAGCAAAGTTCGTGAATTCTAAGGCAGCCCGTATCTGGAAGTACTACATGGAAGTACTACATATATATACATATATAACTGACCGGAATATAAACAAATTTCACGACCTTAATTTTTCCCTTGTCCGTTTTACGTAAAATGCTCCTAAGGATAGTTTAAAGTATCTTTAAAAAAAGAAAAGAAGCAAGCAACTTCTTGTTATTGCTGGACACTATCATTGGAATGGTCGATCAGCTGATCATACTTAATTTCCAAGTTTGTTTCACCAAATAAATGATTTCTGAAAATTATATTATTTGCCCTGTTGTGAGCGCATAACACTGACAACAAATTGAATCTTCCAGAAAATTCAACAAAAAAAAAGCTTATCAACAACATTCAACAGCACATAAAATACTGCGAATTGTGCGAACGCAAATAAGTGGATAAGAAATTCTCTTACCTGAGTTTCAAACCACTACAAAATCGTTTGTTGCTTCTCATCGCCCTTGAGAGCGATTTCATTATCAAAACAAATTAAAAGGTCTGTCATCATAAGACTAATTTTGATCTCTACGATAGGCCTTAAATTTTTGTAATCCCAAATTAATTTTCCAGAAAATGGCATTGACAATTATAAAAAATATTTCCCCTTTATAAAGCGAACTCATTGCAAAGGATATTTTCAAGGAACCTTGATGAAAATATGAAAACTAAGACAACAAATTCAAAGCACCTCTACTCCTTCACAAAGGCTGTTTCCGGAACCCATCGTTGTGATTTTAGCTTTAAGAGGATGATACGACTGCTTCTGGACATTTTATAATTAAACCTCTAGTAAACCTTACAGGTAAAGGGTTGTCCGTCAAACTACTTGTCCCACCGGGATGGACAATTTACACCGAGCACGAGCTCATAATGTGTGTACCAAAGAAGTCATCGCTTTGTTGGGGTAAGTATGGGTCCAATTTTATGGATTCTTAACAGTTTTCAATAACACGGCGCCTGTCAGTCCACTTTGTGGGACATCGCTGCCTACACCCTTGTTAGATCCAAATTGTAAATTAAGCAAATTGTATTGAAGCCAATGGATCCTCGTTGTTCTATTGGCGAACGGGTTGGAAGTTAAACCGATTCCTACTTACATATTTAATCACTTCTGGCTCACTTCTGACTTCACGCGACTTTCGAGACTTTTCGAGCGAATTTTTCACTCTTTGGTACCGTTTTTTAATCTTAAGGCCAATTTTTTGATTCATTTTGTCAACTTAAATTGACCAAGAAGATAAAAACGGTTGCAGCAGGTTTCAAACCATCACTTTATTGTTAGAAATATTTTGCCAGCGAATTATTTCAAGAAATGTACCTATAAGCTGGCAGTCTATATCATAAGATTTGACTACTTTCTTAGGGGAATGTCAAGTCACTCGTGTGTGATGACAAGCTGCAGTTGAGGGCGTGAAAGCGTTTGGAACGGTATTGCCAAAATTTAGAAAGTTAGATTTAGACTCCGGTTTTAAGATCAAATGATCGCGGAGGTTTACAGAAAGCTTGGTGACAGTCAAGCACAAAAATCAACTCAGGCTCTGATCCACCAAGGAGCGATGACCTGATAAGTAGGTGTTCTGGAAACTGTGGGGCATTCACGTCCGCAGACGTAGGCGAACTAATAAAGCCTTAATATTGCCCAGCACGTAAACGTGTACTTAAATCGCTGGATATTTCATAGAATATTCGCAAAAGGTGTTCTCACTGCAGACACCCCCTTAAATGGTCAAAAACCAAGCTCAGCAAACCAGCAAGCGCGACTGGACGTTTGATCAACGCAGATGCGTTTTATTCTCGGTTGAATGCAGAAACTGTCTCCATGTTGTATAAATGAACGTGTCGCCTATCGCGCTGGATATTGTGTGATTTGGGAAGCTTAAACTGTTGACGTCAATTAAGAATCGTGTGCCTTCTGTAATAAGAGCTGAATTTTAAATTTATTACTTTTGGTTATTTTTCGGTTTATTAATTTTTAAGATTCAGTTGCTCAAAAGGAAAAACGGAACCATTATACGATCCCTTGTTGTCCGTTTGTCGGTCAACAACCTTCTTTTTAGGATCGCGTGGAGTTACCAACTTACATAATACCACTTATTTATGACTGCGATCTCTTCTAGAGCGATGCAGTCAAAAGGTAAGACTGTGTTTGCCAAATATTTTGATACTCGCAAGGGAATCAAATCCCAAATTGTATACAAACAAAAACGGGAAAACTCTCTGAGACTCGATTTCCTCCTAAAAGTTTGTACGGAAGCTTCGTTGCGCGCTCAAATTTCTTTTAAGGACGAAAAAATAAAATGCTTTGTGCTGCCGTGTTTGTTAACATGTTATTTGCTTTTAAACAAGCATTCCAAAAACATAAACAATTTTGTCTTAAGGTACCCAGAATTATAAAAAAAAATGTTTCCAAAAATATTGAGGGGGTGCGATAATTCTGCTCTCAAGTGTAGATTGATAAATAATTCACAATGCTCATGATCACGTCAGCTAGGCTTCAAAACTACGCCAAGTTACAGCTATTTGGGACTTACTTTTTTATATTTTGGGCTTTCACTTTTCAGTCGTTCATCAAGAAGTACTGGTCTTCGCCAACATTACGGTAGATACTTCAAAGGCAAACAATAGATTTTGTTTCAAATTTGCATATAAATGAGGTTTTTGTTTTATATTCGATTGATTACACTTTTACAGATCGGGCACGTTTATGCCCTTCAAAATAGAGACTGATATTTCTTAAAAAAAAAATCAGTGCCCAAAATTCGGCCTCTAAAAAAAACATTTTTATACCGAACAAACGAACAAAGCCATCTCATTCATTCAAATGACAATCGTGCTCCACACAATACAATTTATTCATAACCCTTGGAGAGATAAAACTCCAGTCATTACTTAATTACATCTGGGCACAGATATCTCTAAATGGATCGACAACAATCTACGTTCACCAGATGAAGGAAGCACTTCTGTGGCTTCATTCCCACATAATGAAAGCTTCCCAAAATGAATATGATCCAATTCTCATGATCCTCATGTAATCCCTTTCTGCTCATTCATTCATTCATTTCGAGTATCCGACAAATACGTTTCCAAAACCGAAGCAATCAAACTGCGCAACTCTGAGGTTTTCCAGCGAGACATCGAATGCGCATGGGAACGCATGACATCCACCAGTAAATATCTTCAGGCCTGTTCCATGGAGTTGCTGTCGTTTCAGGCTTCGACAGAAGTATCGTATTTTGTGTCGTCACTCCCTGAAAGAACCGCCACTTAACCCTTTTTTTTGTTGTTTGATTTCAAAGTTTTTGGACAAAAAGAAACCATGCCTAACCACCAACCAGCAAGAGACAAGAGTGTATGATGTTCTTCTTCTTGTTTGAAGGAATACCAAGACGACCGATGAGCGACCCTCCTGGGACGTAACAAAAGACACTTCAATATGCCCCCATGGAACAGTGTTTGTTGTTCAGCCAGAGTGAAGAGGAAGTTGGCTTGAATAACGAATTCAATCACTTGACCGAATCTTTTGTGTCCCTTTCATCATCATCAATTCTTTCCACACAGCATATTCTTCTTCCCCAAACAATGTTCTTTGTTTACTGAGCAGAAAATTTCCATATGTTGTTGTTAATTGTTATTATATTTCTTGGATGGGTCGAGTTGCTTAAAAGAGATACAATTTCCGTTGAGAATTTATCAAATGGAACAAATCACACTCCTAGGAGGGCAAGCGCGAAATGGAGACCACCTGAGCATAGGTCGTCGCGTCACAGATGTACTCGGGTTTATAGGGAATGAACTTGAAAGGAAGTGAATGAATTATGATTTGTTTATGAAGACATAAGGGGTGTCTTTTGATTTGATTTGTTTTCAGTCTTCGTTATTTTAAGATGTCACTTTAAAGCAATCCAAATTTGTTTCTTTTTATCATTTAAACGCATTTTTATTAATTCATTTCATTTTCCTTACTGACAAAAACGCTTGAAGCTAGCTTAATTAACTTAACTAATTACGAAATAACTTACTCCGGTCTCCGGTTGACTCGGCCGTCAACAGCTTTTCGACCTCCGTGGAAGATTAACGGCACCGCTAATCCATCCTGGGCCAGACCTTTTCTATCAAGATAGAGGAACGCTTCAGGGGAGTAGAGGCCTTTGAGGCGCACTGTCTCGTGATGTATATCAAAAAGTTATCCACTCTGATCAGGTTGGCCCCGTTGTACAGGACCTCATTACTATAGATTTTTTGTACTCAGACTCTGGAGTTCTATATTAATGGAGACAAGCCCCAATACATCGTCTCTCGAAAACCCGAACCTTTTGCATTAAGCTTGTTCCAAAGCAAGGACAGGCCGAATAAGGGCCGTGTAGCAGATCACCTTCACCTTGGCAACGAGTTTACTGCTGTGAAACAGTCTCTGTCAAGGCAAAAGTCGCTTTGGCTCGGGCTAGAGCAGTAGCTTTATGTTTGTTAATAAAAAGATATCAATCGCCAGTGGCTGCTCGTTTTGTCCAACGATAGAGAACATTCGCCACTTCAGTATTTTAAGTATTTTAAGAGGCCCTAGACAACGGAGTCCTGAACAAAATGGTTTCGCACTTTTCGTAATTTATCTTCTACTTCCTTCCTTCTACAAAAGACTTACGATGACCTCGATCTTCGGTTTTGACCTGTACGCGATCAAGTCATCTGCGTACGCTATAACAATCCAAATTTGTTTCAAGCGAAGTGGTCGAAGTTCAAACACTTCCAAAATAACCTTGTTTGGAAACTAATTGCAACTGATGGATGTAAACTATTCCAAATTCCGCGAAAAAAGGTCCTCAAAACGCGGGAGGTAAACGGCGAACATCACTGCCCGCATAAAAAGGAAAATAATAAATGCAAAAATGTATTTTCGAGAAAAACACGTTTAAAGTTTTGTAATGTGCTTACACAAATGTGATTATAATAACCGCTTATCGGCAATGCCTGATCCATAGAGGCATCTCTCCTCTTCTTCCAGCTGCTCATATTGAGCCGCTTACATCTCCCGCTGCTCAATCCGCACCTTATTTGCTGCGTCGATCAGCTGCCTCTCGATCTTTGCTTTGCCTCGTGAATGGTCAGAGCTCGCTGACGGTGTCAATTTCAAACGCGTTTAAAATATCGTCACCGTTCGAAATTTGGGAAACCCTTCAACAGATTTATTTCTACTTACATGTAGATTAAGAATCCGTAATAAAAAAAATTGATTTTTTGAAAATTTCAAGGACAAATTCTCCCCAAAAGAACAGCCGCTCCTTGGATCAGAACGTTCTTCGCTTGAACAACGGTTGGGAATAGTGGGCAAATACTTCCAAAGTAAATGCTTTGTTCAAGAACTTCGCGAAAAAAAAAGATACCCAAACTTTTCTTTATTCTAAAAATTATGTTATCCCATTCACTGCCACATCAATGGACGGACATTGACAGGTTGGGAATATTTGTATAAGTAGGTATTAAGGTCAGTTCATAGGAACTGAAACTAAAAACCAGAAAATGTCTGGTAGTTACTTTATCTAACAAAAGTACTGCCAAGTTTGAAAAAAATATCTTATATGTGACTTTCTTCAAACCAGGAAAGGTTTTTGTCTTACACGATTTGCAGTATCTGAAATATTCTCGTACGTACTTTTCCGTGAAATTTTCGTAACACAAACCACAGTATCGCCTTAAAGTCCCAAATAAAATAAATATAGTGGAATTTTTTTATTAAAGCTTTAGATTGAGGCTACCTTTTATTGTTTTTTTTTCCTTCGGTATTCCACTTCATAACCATTACGCCTTGAGAATTTTCTAATGCTTTCACTTCGTTCTGTTTCAGTTTTGGGAAAATTTACTCCGTTTTTTCGAAAAGTTCCTTCGTATTGCGTTTAAGCAATTCTTGAATGAATCTGAATGATGCATTAAGATATGCATTTATTGGTTTCATTACAGTATGGGTGGTCTAATCTTTATATTGAGTATTGTCTGAAGACTTCCCGCAGCAAACATAATAAACGTTGAATCTCTCAGTGTATAACTATACGACTACAGTCCCTGGCCATATTAATAGACGCATTTAAGATTTTATGCAAGATCTCAATATACAGTTTTTTTAATAAGGCTTTCGAATTTCGCACTCAAATTAATTTTTATAGAGAATATAAACCATTTCCTTCTTATTTATAGAAATAAAACTACATATTGAAAAAAAAAATTTTTTATTAATATTTTCAATATTTTTGTTAGTTTTTTTTTTAATATTTTGTTGAGCCCTCTTTTGGTTTGCTAAGAGCCTCGATTCTGCGTGGCATAATGTCAATGTAAGATTGAACTGTTTCCTGCACTTGTGGGTGATGATTTCACACGTGAATTGTTTTTCTATTAGCTTGGCTCTTGTTGTGACCAAATCTTTAGCCACTTCCCTCTTCATCAGCTGTTTTCCGGCCAATCTTACTGAGAGATGTTTTCTTCCCTTTAATAAGTTTTTACATACCGGGCTCCATCTTGCATAAAAATATAAGGTTCTCCATTCTGCCCTGCGGCACCAACCGATTCTTCAGGACTTCTTTGTACTGGTCTTGTCGCATTATAACTTCTTCCACGTACAGGCGCCCGGTGCCTTGCCGCTGATGACTGAACATATCATCACTTTGGTAGGATGCTTCACAGTACTTATTGCAAAACCGGATAGCTAGCGAACCGGTAGGAATGCGGCAGGTGTCAAGGTTTTGATCCACCTTGTTTCCATCACGACCACACCGATACTAATTTCAAAGCCACATAATGTCAAACTGAATTCACTTACTTTCAACGAATTCAATCAATTTTAGTAAAATTCACTGACTTCGAGGAAAATATGAATTCACAGCTGGCTTAGCTAACGTGAATTCAATTGATTATCGAAAATGATTTCAATTCTATGAATGTTAATTGTAAGATAAGCTTTAGAAGTATGGTGATTTAAGTTCGCATTGTTTTTGAATTCAATTACATCAATCAAATCTGAATTCTTTGATTTAAATTCTGTGAGTTTATTCGAAATATTCTGGACTAAGCTCAACTTAATCTTCGTGGCAAACATGAGAACTATAATTCGAAGATCCCTTTGCTGGAGTATTATTGTTTTGTCGTGTTTGGCTGGCTGTTTAGTACAGCATGAGTTCGCTTTCTACACCTTAAACGTGATAGAAAATTATCCAAAAAATTAACTCTCGAATGTGCTCTTAAACTTCCCTGCTAATCGTCCACAACTCGGCTACACCAACCAGAACTCGAGGGGCTAATGTTTTCTTGAGCAAGATCCCCGTCCTTAGAGTTTTCGCCAAACCAAAGAAGCAACGGCTTTCTAAGGTTAGTCTTCTCCGAATTTCCATTCTTAATTGGGCATTTTGGCGTTGAAACTATACCAAGGCACAGGACCTCAAGCAAAGTGACTGAATATTCTTGAATTCGTAAAGAACGTTTACCGGTTCACAAACTAGTTCATAAGAATGATCATTACCTAAATATTTACTTTCACGTATCATTTTTGCACTTTAAAATTAGAAGTTCATGATCTGGGCTCACCGAATCGCATCAAAATACTCGGACCAACAGTTCAACTCAGATTTTGTAATAGAAAGCAATCAGTCACTCAAGAAAAACATCTATGAAAATTTTAATTCAACGATTTAGAAGAACTTTCTTCATTTAACCGCCAGAAACCTCGCAAAAATGTTTATTGTTCCACCTTTTTGATCCTTCGAATAATACCATATATTTTATCGCATGGGATATTCATGCATCGAATCATCCCCTTATGCCAGTAAATGTACATTAAAAAATCTTAATGGATAAATCTTTTGTTTGCCTAGAAGGACCTGCTTCAAATTGATGACTTATACATTAATTAGATTTGTGCACCATCAATATCCTTCGCATCCTTGTGGTTTTATACGTCCACCACTGAAACTCGACACCTCCGCAATAAGATTATAAATATTTTGCAATTTTTCATCCTCCTTTGTATCCTTACAGATACGGCAAAACCATTCGATGACGACGATGAACAAAAACCACCGCCACCTGAGGATCAGGTTCACGAGCCTTCGCAGTGAGTACCTCTAAATAGTTTGTTCTTCTTTTATTATTTTTTTAAATTTGTCGATGGGAAAATGAAGGTAAAAAATCTGAGAATCCTTGATGGCGCCGATTCCTTTTGTACGGAGTGCAGCGAAAGGTTGTTTATCAGTTGTGAAGGATCGCTACAGGTTTGCGAATTCCAATTGACAATTGGAATAGGCCCATAAATTTATCTTTATGCCCAGCCGAGTGCTGTCAGTGTAATTGTACTCTAATGGTTATTTTTTGTTTCTTTTTATTCCTTGCGGAGTCCTTGGAGGATTTGATTTCGTTGCAATTGTAACAAAGAAACTTTTTGTTTGTTTGGATTGGAATTTATTGCTTTGGGGGAAGGTCTTAAGGTGGATCGGAATCGGGAATTTGTCCAACATCTGGGCCACCAAGAAGTCCTTAAAGTTCCTAGATGAAACTCATTACTATTAAACGATACAATGTTGAGATGCACGAGATTGCAAGAAATGGAACTGAGAGTGTGCATTGTCTTCATTTTGCATATCGAATTGTGGACACAGGATGAGTTAATGATTGTAACACTAGATCTGTACCTGCTGCAAAATAATGGTACTCCTTTTTGTCAGATTAAAAACAAAAACGGAGCACCACAGGATAGGCGCCAGTTTCCATAGCTGACAACAGTGCTCATCGTCTGGCTGGTTGCTGTGATATGCACTTGAGTGTACCTGAAGAAACTGGCGCTAAATCTCGTTCCCATTGCAAGGTGCAATGGTCAACATGGTAGCTCTTTTGTTTTTCTCTCAATTTGAACAGGACGATGATTAGTGAACACAATGAAATGGTTTTTGGGAAAATTTTAGCTCCTGCCAGGCGTTTTATGGTGTTTTGGTTAATTCTAGTTGCGGGCGAGTTGGAAGTACTGCCATGTCGAACCCTGGAGTTGCATAAATCGGCAAGGTGACAGGCAGGCTTGCGAAATTCATCACAACACTAGACTACCGGGGAGGTGTTTCCTGTGTCTCTCACGAAAATAAAAAACAAATGTCATACTGTGGAGAGGTTCACAAATTTGGGCGGGAAATGTGTCAACACAATCAATTGACAGTCATTTAGTTTTTTTTTTTATGGGTGTCGACAAACGGTTTTTCAGGGACTAATGTTTAACTACTGCGGACATGCCTTCAAATTAGTATTCCCATAAAATTGTTTTTTGTTTAATTTTTCTGGAGAAATGTGCCGTTTTTTGGAGCTCAGTTGACAGTGGAAGCTAGGACTAGAAACGCACGCGAATTGGTTAGTGTTATTCTCATACCATCATCATTGAAAAATACGTCAGATTTTTTTATGGCGCACTCTGTACAGTTTTTTGACAGAATAAAGATTAGGGGTCCTGGAAAACTATCTTAAGATACTCCAAGGGTAGAAACAATAGGACCATAAGTGGATCTGACTATTACCGCAATTTGTACGATTTTCTAAATAAATAACAATTGAAGGGAGGATGAAAAGTCAAGCGCTTTTAGTGTCAACGGTTTGAAACGGAGACTTTTCGAAGCCTTATGGAAGTCAGTCGTGATGAAGATAATCATTTAACTTGACCAGCTGCATGCTTGTTGTACTTTTGACAAAAGTTCGGTTCGGTTTTTAGTATTTTTGAGTCCTTAGCATTAAGGTGCTTACAAATTAAGAATGGGAATAGAAGGTGTCGTAAACATAGTTATCGAAGGGCTTTAGAGCAAGACAAACTCAAAAATTGGGACACATTATTTGTTGAAGAAAAGGCGAAAACCTCTTAACAGTGTCAAATCAAAATAATTTTATCGCTGCTGTTTAGGCAGAAAGAAAGGGTCCGGCGCACTGGAAAATGTCACCCTTTCTTGAAATTATTCCTTTCTTGAAAATAAGAACGTTCGTAAGACTTACTTGAATCCAGGAATTGTTTGGTCGGCTAGTGTCCGTCCGAATTTAAAAAAGTTTCAAAATACGAACACCGATGTCATTTATTCCCTGTTCAGTGGAGCTAAGCCAAGAAATAATACGTATTGTAGATGGTGGAACAATTAGTTTGAAACGGTCCTCGACATGTTTGGTAAGAAATGTAAATGCTCGTTTCGAAGAACAGCGACGTGACTTCAAAGGATGTATTCCAATAAATAAGATGCCTGCGATTAATTCGCCAATGATGATTTGCTTTTACGCGACTGCTTGTGTATGTAGCAGACTAAGGAGAAGGAACTGTATTCCTCGTCCTGGGAGTGTACGGGCGATGGGCCTGACCAACAACTCGCATATTCGAGCCCAAGGATTGTTCCCGTCTTTGTAGGGCGGTGCCAGCTTGCGACATGGAAAATGAAGAAAAGAAGCGCCAATAAAATTAAAGGCTGAAAATGATGAAGTTGGTTTTGTGGAGCAATGTTTCGATTGGTCAGTCACCCAAACTTACTGTTTAAAATGTTGTGCTATGTTTTCTTCTTATCGTATGTGGGCCAGACTTTTCATTATATTACAAAGTTACGGAACTGAGATTAATGTTGTGTTAAAGCTTCACCAAAATGTGACGGTGAAAAGGGCTTTGCTAGATTGACACTGGCAAGTAGTTGAACAATATGAGTCGTTACCATCACTCCATGATCTCTTGAAATACTCTTATGTGGTGTCATAGCTGGAAAACGATTCTTATCCAATCAGGTTTGACATTTTATAAGTTGATCATATGGTCACCGGTATCGACAAAGGAAGCTTGCAATATGCATATGGTCTAGGTGCCCAAAAACTATGTCTGTGCGCGTACACGTTCGCATTTACATTTCCAATTTCAGACCATCTACCAAAAGATTTTCTGCACGCATATTACTTTCGAAATTGAGTTTCCAGTTTAAATTTGGACTCAGGATGCCCTGGAGTATCTTGCACCGCTAGAGAGCTTATTTTGGTATTTTGGTTTCTGGTGTAAACAGAATCGGTCCCACAACTTGTACTCCAACCATTTAGCTTTTTCTAAGGCCAAGTCCCTCACACAAGTATTGCCAAATCATCTTTAATTCAATTTAAAGGGTGATTTTAAAGATGGTTGGTTTTTAAACTGTTTACACTTTCTACAGATTGTCCATTTGACAGTTGAAAGTCGATACGTGATGCCATTTTACGATGAATAGATTAACGCCTGCTTAACGCGTATAAATTGTGCAAACCATGGTTCGGTTCGCCAAATTATTCGGGCGCTCCGACAAAATCGTCCATATCCACACCCTAGTGGATAACGTGCATCCCCAAAGACGACGACAGTGCGAACAGAAGAAGTTATTGCCATTCTGGAGCGCAGTATTGGGGACAATCGGAATAAGTCGATTCGCAATCAAGGAAAGTAATAAGAGTGATCTTGGCTTAAAAGCTAATAAACTTATTCAAGAGTTAAAACAGCGTGACAATTATATGCATTGTAGGTTCAAAGGAATGAACCGAAAACATGATGAGTTTGGTAACAAGTAAAATTGCCGAATTTGAAGCAGAGAAACCCCAGAAGCATCTATCGAGACGTCCTTACATTCATTAAAACTCACTGTTTGGTGTGCTTTTTTTAATTATAATTGGCTCGCACTTTAAGAAGATATGAATACTCTTATAATGCATGTAGCACAGAGCGAGCGGAAGAATGACGAGAAAAATGAAAGATTACTATAGTGGTTTGAGAAATTCAGATGTATTTGGTTTCAACTCACTTCCCTGGGTGGAGCCCGAAACGGGATGGAGGATTTTTATATCGACCTACTAGTTTTTGTCTAATTCGCAGGATTTTATTCGACATTTGTTTGATCTATGAACTTCGAAAGTTTGGAAGATTTAGCTAAACACCCCGCTGTCAGTTTTATTCTATCACAGCAGAGCCATCTACACACAATCTGCACAAACCACTATTTTGACAACACGAACTAGAAATTAAGCCGATACAACAACCACTACAAAAACGTCATCCATCAGTAAGACTACTATCGCTGGTCGATTAATCTCAGTGATAGTGCCATTAACTTTATCCCAATAGCAAATGGTGACTGGACCAGATTCGAAAAACTAGACCACTCTAGGAATCGAACCTGGGACGTATCAATTGAATCAATTGAAAGGCAAACGCTCTTACAACTCCGCCAGCTTTCTGTGCTGATGGAACCATCGTACCAAATTTCTTTAAGAATGGTAACGTCAATGAAGAGCGCATTACAAATAAGAAATCTAACTTCTTCGTTCCTCAATTCAGCGGCATTGACGTGACAGAGCTTTGGTTGCCACCAAATAGCGCACTCTACCACAAGGCGTGCGACACCATCAATTAATTGCGGGAAACCTTTACAAGGCGCATAATTTCGCGTAATGAACCTGTGAACTGATATCCACGATCCTGTGATCTCTCACCTTTAGATTACTTTCTTTGAGTGGTATGTGAAGTCACTAGTTTATGCCGATAAACCAGAGACGTTGGACGTTATTGTTAATATGCCCCCAGTCCACCTTCCTTGATGTGTTGATGTGTTAATTTTCAATTTTCCCAATTTTAGTTGACCCTTACATAGTTACTGAAAAAACAATTTAAGAGTACAAAAGTTATTTTTTGTGTTTTTTTTTTAAAGAAGATTAGAGATATTTTTTTTTATTAATGATCAATTTCTAAAATTTTTAAAAATTAATAATATATATGTGAATATATATATTTATTTTTATCTGTTAATAACAATTTATTTATAAATAATTTAAAGTGCTTCATAAATTTAAGCTCAAGACATTTTGGAACCGAATATTAAAAGAACTAATTTAGTTTTCAAACGAACTACCGAAAGTGTTCCAAATTCATGCAACAATCTAAAGATCGATATTTCCCACCAAATGACATTAGAAAAGACTAACACTCGTTTCTTAGTAACCGTCCTGTGTGATCCTTTTTCATGTGCTAAAGTCAGTGGTTTAGAAGAAAACGTATCAATTTGTCCCTTCAACTGTCACGCTTAAATTGATCTTAAAAACCCATACAATTCAGCGCGATAGTTTCAAAAAGCATTGTCAACGACAATGGATGCAACCGTGGAATTGTCCCTTTTTCGTGTCTCTTGATGTGCATTTTATTTCTTTCGAAATAAAAGAAATCATTTTGAGAATGAAAAGCGCGAAACAATTACAAAAGTCGATATTTATTGAGTTTTTTCCATCGAACAAAGGAAATTGTTGTTTTTTTTGTCGAAATTTTATTACGAAAAATCAATTTTTTTTTGTTGTGCAAAAATGTTCAAGGAGAAATACGTTAAGGGGGAAAATGACGTTTTGACAATCTCACAATGGAGGATGATTTATTGACGTTGAACACACAAAACTCTCAGCCAATATCTGAGATAATTCACCTTGCTTTCGTTTCTTAAATGGTTTGTAAACATCATCATCCAAATGTCCTTCCGAAATGATACCCAAATCCGCGTATGTGCACAAGCTAAGATGAACTTTATCAAAGAGTGATATAAATATAACTATAAGCACATTGCTATTTATCGTGAATTTAGTTAAATTTAATGCCTGCTTTATATAAACAAAGATAAGACTGTCGTTGGTTAGAGCGGTTCTTGAAAATTTAAGCGATTCTGAAGTGTGCTCTTGAGTGTTTAGTAAACACCACGTTGCCCAGAGCTTCCAGATAGCTGCCTTTGTGATAGGTGAACAACTTCCGCCTGCTGGACAAGCAAAAGATTAGATTCGGAATACTCGTATTGCGCCAAGGCACGCTTTTTGCTTCAAATATTTACCGACCGCAGATGGAAAATGTTATTTGTAAAAAAAAAACACTTCAGCTTATGATCAGTTTTGCGCCAATTTTATCAGCGTTTATTTTGATTTTTTTTTTCGCTTTAAAAACGTGAAACTTTACTGAATTTTTTGAAATTTATATTTATGGCTAGCGCAGTTGCCTTGGTCTAGCTTTGAAGCATTGACCAATCAAACCTGGAATCGATCATCATTGTCGGCAAAAAAATCCCTCTGAACGTCCAGTACGTTAGAGAAGTGTCTTGGTTGCCAATTCAAACAAAACCAAATAACCATGATTAAATGCCTTTCTTTCCGATTCTGGCAAGGAAATCCCCCTATACACAGGTCAATTGAAATCCTATTTGATTTCATGCGACGCAACATACTTTTGACAGGTGGCCTAAATTGATGCTCTTCGATTAAAGCCGTTGTCTTTTATTCATTTCATTCATTCAAGGATGCTGCTGGTAAGCTGCCAGCGATGAGGTTACATAGTGTTGCTCCTTCTTCTGCCACGTCTTCAAATAAATAAGGATAACTTTGTTCAGTTTGAATGTTGATCTAAGGCCAAAAACTAATCAATAAAAAAACAGATTTCTCTGACGCGCCAGATCTTATTCTCACGAGCTTATTCTTTCCTGGGTTAGTTAATTCACCACCTTTCTTTACTCGTATTTCAGGACTTTAATGCGCTAGTTCTCATCTCCAATTTGTGTAAAAATAATAATATTTATTTATTTCATTAGCAAAAATTACAATATTCTAGGCCTGCTACCGCACTATTTACAATACTGAGATTTTATGTAAATATATTATCGTTCAACTGAATAACTAAATTTATGACAAATAAATTACGCTTAATTCTTCCAAGTTCTGTAAAGGGAAACCAGCGAAACGCAGCGACAGAACAAAAAAAATAATTAAACAAAAAAAGAATAAAGTAAATAAATACTGTTATAAAAAAAATTAACTAGTTCAGTTAATAAATTAATAATTCCAATCACAGATATGTATTATTATAATATTAATAACTAGCTTAATAAATAAATAAATAATTAATAAAATATTAAATAAATAAATCAGTAAACAAAAAATTAATTAAATAAGTAAATAAATAAATAAAAAATGAAATAAATCGGTAAATAATTAAATAAGTAGATATTCAAATATTTATTTGACCTGACAAATAGCTCTGGACAATTTTACACAAATATGACGGAAAATTAAAACGTTTAATTTTTCGAATCCTTTTTCTATGTCAAGCTTGACCGGCACGATAGCCGTTGGAGTTCCCATTTGCGAAATTTGTTTTAACGCTATTACTTATTCGAAGAACTCGATGGATTATCCGGATCTGGAATAACGCGCAGCAAATTTAGACAATTTTTCTTTTAAAATTCGTTCGTAAGCTTATTGGCCTATAGTTTTCGGGGCTTTCAGGAGGTTTTCCACCATTTTATAACCGTCAATCAAGATTTGAATACTCGGGGCTTCTGTTAAAAAGTCTAGTTTTCCATATTCGCTTATTCACATGGACTAATTCGATTTGCAAGCTTGAAACTCCTGACCATGGAGATGTGCTCTTAAGAGTTGTCTGTCCAAACATTTGATGCTCCTGGTTCAATCATGACAGAAATTGCTGGTGGATTATATACGTTTTCAATCCCAGTTCTTGGCGAGGGATTTCTTGTTTATGCAAGGAAACGTTTTGCTTTTACATTCATTCCTCCGTTCTTAGCTTCCATAAAAGCATACACTTCTTCTTTAGTACCTTCTATAGTATAAACTGACAAGTAAGACTATGCTTTCAGTATAATTCAGAATTTTTTGAGTCTTGAATTTGAGTCCATGAATCCATAAACATTCGTGACGAACAAGAAGAAAAGCACTAATTGCCAAGCTCAAACTGTTCATTAAAACCCTGCTCAACAATCTGATTGGCCTCCGCAAACGCGGTTTTAGGCCAGGAAGATCAGCAAGATATTAAATCTCCACACTATACGACTTCATCCAAACATTCAATGCTGAAAAAGCTACGCGTAATGGGACCTTTATAACTTAATTCTGGGAAGGAATGTTGTTAACCAAGCCAATAAACGATCTTTCAGGGTCGAACATATTTGAAGCATATTTAAGGCAGCACGGCGATGCATAGCTGTCAACAGAAAATTGCACACAACATCGACGCACAGTTCAAAATGTCAAAAAAGACAAAAATCGACAGCGGAAAAGGAAAACTTTGCCGTAGGTGGAGGTATTGGAGCTAACTAAGGAAACATTTTCTACATAAAGTGGCCGCATGTCGCCTTAAAGTAAACCATGAGTCGTCTCGGGCAGGTGCCTGTCATGCACTCACCTTTTCCGCAGTGAAGTTCGCCGCAGCTCGAACAAGACTTAATTTTAAATTGTTCAGAATTGGGAGCGATTTTGGCAAGCCATCAGCTTAAGCCAAAAAGAAAAAATTAGATGATTGAGCTTTGGGCTTCGTGAGGTCTAATATTCTGCTCTGATTAATTTAGGGACATTTTTTTTCAAGCCACACCTGAGTTGATTGTGCTATGCGGACTGGAGGTGAGTCCTGCTGGAACGTTTTTTTGTTAAAACAATTTTGACAAATTTGAGCTGCCACAGCTCGAAAGGCATTTTGGTGAGGGACCGGTCCGCTTTGAGTCCATACGGCAAACGAACATTCGATTAATTCCAAGGTTGAATTTTCCTGCATTCGCCCAACAAGTCGCATGTTTTGACAGTTGCTTCCATGCTTTCCATAGTAACATAGAACTAAGGTCGACAATTTTTTTTAAAACCTTGTCAGCAGACTTAATGGCACAACTACGTTTAGTATGGTATGGTATGGTATTTATTTTATAATTCATTCAATACAGTTTAGATATAAATTCAATAATACATAATTCCAGAAAGTGATTTACATGTGTGAATGAATAACTAGGTACATGTTATAGTTCGATAAACAAGTTTCAAATGTACCGAATCAACCCGCAAATTCTTGTTATGAGCTGCGGAGACCATAGGTATTCAGATCGTGATTTAAAGAGTATCCGCATCTTAAGAAAAATGTTTTCAGATCTTTAAACAAATAGAGGTGCTTAAGAGGTAGTATAGACGACTTTTTGAAGAGCGGAAAACTATGTTTGTAGATCCTTTTTTCCAGACTGTTCGAAGAATTTGTTTTTATGTTACCAGCAAAGTTTGCATTTAAGATTTCTGTGTACCGCCCCAATAAGTCAGACCGTATTATAATTTGGATTGGACTTTTTTGAAGATATTTTCTTAAGGGAGTAGTATGAGAGCTCCAGCTTAGCTTGCTATCGATTTCAAGTCCAAGATACTTGTAAACACTTAAAATCGGGTAATTGTAAGTTTGAAGACATTTTAAAAAAAAAACATTGTTTTACTTTTGTCACTAATGACTAATTTATGCAAACGGAACAAATGAATTTCTAAGTCTTTACTTATATCGGCTAACAAATCTTAAAAAGCACTGCTGGAGTATGAGCACGCTATATCATCAGCAAACTCTGTGAGCTTTCTTATTATCAATAGTTGAAAAATTGAATTAATAAATACTAGGAATAATATTGGCCCTAGCACTGAACCCTGTAGAACACCAATTTTAATTTTGCCACAATTACTATATGTGTCACCTATCCTTACCCTCTGTTCTCTGTCCATCAGGTATGATTAAAACCACCTAAGAATAAATCCCCTGAAACTAGCTTTTTCTAATTTATCCAGCAGGATGGTGAGTTGTACTCTACGTTCAGTTGGTTTTCGTCTGCTCCATTTAGATATCAGGAAGGAGTCGTACAATAGTGTCTGAAATTTAATTGTGACACCAATGGTCCAATTAGTCTTCAAACTGTGGTATTGTTTTTGTGAAACAGGTTCTTACCAATTATTAAAATCATATTTGGAAGGATGTCCTCCACTGAACGAGAAACTACTTTTTTCTTTTTTCATGCAAACTCTATGCTTTAAATTTCTCAGGACGAGCTCATAATCGACTTCCTTCCGTATTCAATAATTCCTCGTGACCCTCGTGGTTGTTCAACAGTTCAACTTTAAATCAACTGAATCCTTCAAGCCTTCTCACATTGTTCACCTGTTTATGATGTCAACTTGTGAGCGTCAGGTGGTTACTTTAAATGGTTTTAAGTTCCAGACTCAAAATAAAGATCCTCACAGTTATTGATCACATGTATGGCCACCATCATCATAACCTTGATTCCATCGCTCACACCATCTCCGCAGGCTTTTGTTTTCTTTTCATAGTCCTTGCTTGAGGAATTTGATCCTTCTTAGCGTAAAAGTAAACAAATCCGAACAGATTGCGCCTGTCATGGTGGTGGTCACCAGAGCGCAACGATCGCCGGTGGCTTGGCGTTTCGCAAATAATGTAAACAACACCGAATTTCACAAGGACTTGTATCCTGCATCTTGTAACGTCTATACACTAACGGTCCTAAGTTGCCAACATATGGCGGAGATCTTGCATAGATTTTATTGCTTCTGCAATAAACGACCCATTTAATACATTAACGGTTTCACGGTACCGATTTTCGAGTGATCCTCCGGCGAATTTCTTCGAATCCTCCTGGTCCAAGAGGATCGACCAACACAAGTGGATGAGTTTTTGGCGCGAGATTTTGTTGTCTTATTGGTTTTCTTCCAAAACTACTTACATAAGGACACTTGCTGGTGGAAGACAAGTGCCACTGGTAGAGATCAGGGGCAGTGCATTGGTATTGGGATTCCCTAAATTCATGCGCATGTGTGCGATAGCATGTGCCACCGTGTAGGGGAAACGCTTATCGTGCGCTACCTGTAACATAATGATCTTATGTGTAAATGGTAAATTTGTTTGTGGGTGTGCCGAACAAGGGGTACAGTGATTGTGTTCCTAGTACATAAAAATGACAGGTTCCTGTTCGATGTGTTTTCACATTTTGTTTTGATTACTTCTTCTTTCGAAACGGAAAGGTCAATGTAGCACGAACCGTGATAGATATGTGCTTGCACATCCCCTGGTCAAATTGGAATTTCTAACATATAGTAGACAGTTGCTCGAAAGTAACGATAGAGGGAGCCACAAATGTTGTTATCTAATGCAACTGTGGATACAAAAATCGTTAGGAAAATAAACACTGGCAATATTTGTGATGGTAAAAAAAAAAACAAAAATGTAAGTTTTGAAATAAAAATTTCTTCCCCAAATTCGCATAGATTCGTCTTGTAAAGAAATAGCTACACTCTGCCCAACATCCAAGTTTTCATATAGAAAAGTATTTAGCCGGGCTTATTGTCTTCTGTATGATGATATTTTTGGTGGATAACTATTCCATATAAAAATAAGGGTGACAATATTATACTAAAAAAGAAGTGTATTTTGAAAAACTCAAACTTTTGAAAATAATTACTTTTGACGTTGTAAATTTGCGGAAAAGGTTGGAGGTGTTTTTCCGAGCTCATGGAAAAAATCTGTTGTAGTTCCAGTAGAAAAAGAAAGAAATGCAACGAAAAAAAAAAAATAACAATTCCGTCGCATAAATATGATGTCGATTAATGAGAAAATCTTGGAAAAAGTAGTGTGAATTGAATTGGAAAGTTTTCTTTCCCAAACTGGAATACTTTGTGAAGAGCAGTCAGGAATACGTAAAGGACATTCTACAATGCATCTTGGCCTGGATCTTGAATGAGTGGAAACGAGAGATGGATGATGGAAACTCAATACTGACATTTTTACTAGATTTAAAGACTGCGTTCGAAACTGTAGACAGAAGTATCTAATTAAAAAAGCTTTACAAATATGGAATAAGAAATAAGGAACTGCTTTAGTTTGAATCCTTTCTGTCATCAAGGATTTAAAAAGTAAAGTTGAATGGATTATTCTCAACAAGCTGTCAACTTAGGTGTGATAAGGAGTGAAATGGTACTTGAAAGACTGTTTGAAATTTTCTAAAGTATCATTATTTGCTGATGATACACCGATATATATCGTAAAGCTAAATTAATTAATATTTGTGAAAAGTAGAAAAATAAATAATAATAATATTGTATGTGTGAAAGAATTGAAATATCTGGGTATAATGGTTGACAACAATGGCAGACTTTGTCTGTGGAAAAATAACTTAAAATATTATTACATCATTCAATTATATAACCATACATTGATTAATGAATTTTTATATGTAAGTTAAAAAATTTATTACACTTTATATACTTGCAACGAAACCTGCAACATGTCGGAGGTTACTATAATTTAAGAAATATGGGTGATTTCTGTCTAACTCTATGCAAACGAATTAATTCGCAAAATAATATTTTCTCTAGACGAGCACAATTATTCAACAATTTGGATAGTAATATTAAAACAGAAAATAATTATAAAAGATTTAAGTAGCAAATTGCACATCATTTGAGTTTAAAATATGGGAGGTCCTTTGGCTTAAGACTTGAAATAATCCAAATCGAAAATTGTTAGAGCAATCGTTGTTCTCAGAGCGGAATATGCTTAATTTTGGCAAAATGTCCACTGTATCCGGAACTTTGCGTCGGGTATATTAAAAATATGGTCACTTTGAAATCATCTAACAAAAAATCCTTGTCAAAACTATTTACTTGATTTGTTTTAGATTTTTGTTTCTTTTTCTGGAGAACGCTTCAGGGATCGTTTATCGTGGATCCATTTTTAAATTAAGGGCCCTGGTTTCGATTGAGTTATAGCTTCATCCATAGTTATTATGCACGAAAGAAGGTAAAAACATATGCAAATACTTTATAAAAACCGCTGACATTTTCTTCTATTTTGTACCTTTTCAATTTCAGTTGACAAATCGATTAACACCACTTCATTCTGTAATGCCGAAATAATATTGACTCCTAACTGTATATATAGTAACACAACTTATTACCAAACTACGCCATAACATTGGCTATTCGCAGAACCAATTTTCTGTAATTGTGGCTAACGAAGTCAGCTGAATAAGCTTTTTGTCTCCATTCTACAAAAACCAAAATTACAAGGGTTGTATTTAGTTTTCGTAATGCTCATTCGACCAGTTTACCTGCAATGGTGTGGTGGAAAACAATTTTATTGTGAAACAATTGTTACAAATGAATCATTCAACGTTTTGCCCACGCTAGCTACAACTTTTTCCCATCTTCCTGGCAGAGCTCGAATACCGTTAGGGTAAACGTTTTCATCTTTTGAGATTATTCTCATATGGGCGGATTTGCTGATCAGCCAGACCATGTGCCATCGAAAGGAATAAGTCATTTTCGGATGGCTCAATAATTTGACTTCCCATTTGAACGTTCCTGGTAGGCTTAAAAGGTTTGGCAACTTGAGCCGTTTTTCGCGCAGTTCTCGGTTTCGTTGTGTTTTAACTTTTCATAATAAATGACAACGACCTGATTCCTAAGCAGTGTGAGCTGAAGCTTGGTCGGTCAGTCCCTATGAATTTCTTTTTTTTTTCTGAAATGAATCCATTTTTCCTTCCCTTCCTTTTTTTTGTCGCTGGAGCAGTTGATCACATGCGACAAAAACGTCGCTCCAATCAAAAGGACCCCAAGTAGCTTGTTTTTGATTCATTGGTTTCGCGGGTAACTCCTTACGCTGAAGCAAGCTTCTCTTGCGTTTGATAGCGATCCTCATCGAACAATGCCTCCAATGCAGCGTCTTCGAAGGGTTTTTTATATCCTTCAACATCAAAACCAGTCTTTAAAACGACGGGACCAATCACCGCACGTTGTTTCACTTGGAGCAGCATCTCCGTAAACTTTTTGGAGCTCTCGATGCGCTGCAGCCCCACAAAATCATATATTCAGATTTTTGACGTAGGAGCGCATCACACGCATCTCGTTGATCTCATTACATAACATATGTTTTGTCTTTGAAATTCGTTTGCCCATCTGAATCCATTCTGAGAAGCCGTTTGCCTTTAAACGAACTATTTGCTCAACTGTCCGAAAGAATTGTTAAATGTCACATTGTTCCAAGATTATGGGAAAGATTTGCGCGTATGTGATCTGAGACAATACTGGGATGAGTCTTTCGACAACAATAAGACTTTTCGCACATTTGTCATTTCAAATAATTTCACAATCATTGCCTGCAAGAATGCATTTGCCAATGTACGTGTCTCGGACAAACGCATCTATTCCAACCATCTAGGGACTCACACAAGGGGACAACTCTACTCGTGTTATCTCTCATTGACCATCATCGTAGGTGGAATGTTTCTTTCGAATGAGTAGACGTGTCCTGTGAACAGAAATTACACCGAAACGTGCACATCCTCCTTTTTTTTTTTTTTGACAAACTGGGTCTTGACAATATAAGCTCAAATCTAGTTAAAAAGACAAAAGCTTCAGGCAAAACATTATTAAAAATTTTGAATAGAATGAAAGGACAAAGTCCTTTTGCGAGAGGTCTTAAGATGCAGATAAGTACAGCGCGCCAAAAATTGAAAGAAAAAAAGAATAAGAAAGTAAAAACACTGCCCAAGAAGAAATTTCTAGTTTTGAGTAGAGAAACAAGGAATTGCTTATCCTTGTATTGTTTACTCATTTAATGAAGATAAGGAATCTTTTGCTGTCACTAAGGTTCCTCCTCTTCATTGCGATGTCCGTTGTTTTTGCAGTGGAATTGTTGTTAGGTCTTAATCCTGATTAGAAGGAATAGATATGAGAATGCCAAGTGTAGACAATCGACCGCATACTGAGAGTACCTGAAGACCGACAGTTAAATCCTTTTTGCGAACCATCTCAGTGAACTGTGAGGGAATTGCGCGCCAAAAGACTTGGCACGCAGATAAGTGGTTTGTTGGAAATTTTTATCGACAAGTCAATCATCGTTTTAAGTGCACTCTCAGCTACGGAATAGAGATTGTGGATTCGTCTTGACCATTATCGCTGGAGCGGATATTTTATGCTCTTTTCCTGGCTACGGTTCGGATGCTGCCGATAATTGAATGATAAAGATGGTGCAAAGGATATATTTTATGGAATCGAAAGTGTCAAAGTGATTATTGGGATCTTTCGGTAGAGAAAGTCGAATTGCGAAACCCTAAATTATGGCATGCCATAAAGACGGGGCTTAGCAGTTTGATTTGTGTTCGGAAAGACAATTAACCTTGCAAATGCTGTTTTAAGAAAAACATGAATGAGTTAACCTTTCGAAGGAAGAAGTGGTTTGAAACTCAGATGTATTTGGAGTGCGATTGCTCCACGAGTGGATTCCGAATCGGGGTGGAGAGTTTGATAGCGACTTCTTAGCTTTCGCTTATCTTGCAGTATTTTATTTGACATGGAAGGGAAGTTGTGTTTTTTGAAGACTGGTTACAATGTTATGCTTTCACCTAATCATCTGCTCAAGCCATTACTTTTGGCAACATCAGCTGATACAGCAACCACTACAGCAGGGACATTCATAAAGTCAGACGACTATCGCTCCAGTGATCATCATCATCTTAGGCCAGCGACCAATGGCGGGTCTGAGCCTTCCATCCTTGACGGTTACGCTGCTTCCAGTTGTCAAGACCAAGTCGTCTTGCATCCGCGGTTACTTGGTCTTTATACCGGAGGTTCGGTCTGCCTCTTCTTCTCGAACCAGGAGGCACGGATTCGAAGGTTCTTTCAGCTGGAGCATTGCCGTTCATCCGCTCGATGTGGCCAAGCGGATGATGTGATAGAGCCTTTAATTTGGCCCCACTGCGATTTGACGATCCGAAGGTGTTTATCCTTATTTCGTTTGCCTTTGGTCCAAATCAAAAACACTTGTTCGGCTACTACGAAATGCTCTGACGGCCATCATCGAAGAAGAACATCGAGGTATTGAATCACTGAACAACATTTTTCCAAAATCCAATGGCTGTCAAAACCATACTAGTGAGTGGATTTGTCTGAAATTTTGACAGGAGTCGGGTGACCAAAATACAATACCACGATGTTTCAGTTTAACGAAATCATTGAGGTTAAGTACTTTCAACCCACACTCGCACTAGTGACTTAAAAAAGAATATCAAAATCAAATGGTCTCGATAACTGCCAAATTTGGCAAATTTTAAGGATAATTTGATTTCAGTTTTTGCTTTTTCTCGTATTCGTAGGTGTTGAAAAAATTGTTAGAATTTTCTGTAGATGCTGATTATTGACTCTCAACATGATTTCGCGTCTGTTGACGCGTAGTTTTTCGACCTGATGTTATATGACGGTCCTATGACCGGTCAACACCGCTTTTGTTGAATTTTGACTCAGTCACTAAGCAAAAATTTGTTTTTATGTGTGAGTAGTCAACGAGAACCTCATGTATATCCTACATGAGAATTAATAAAGATCTTGCGAGGATCGTTTTCATTTGAAATGCATTTTAATTTTCTAATATTAATAAATTTTTACAAAAATAGGAAATAGGCGGTAAGCCTGATGTTTGTATTTTTTATTATTTATACTATTATCGTTACTGGCGCTTTGCGAGCAAATAGCAACAGTTAGTGTTAAAGAAGAACCTATGCCTATGCAATCCGGTCAAGAGTTAGTGATTATAAATGGGCGTACTCTGCCTCGTGGCCTAACCTGATTCGTTCAGAATTCCACGAAGGATTTCCATAAAGATCCAGTTGATCCTGTGAACAATTGCTACGTTATGGTCATAAACGCCTTCCTAATCAGGAGAAGAGCAATGGAACTGATGTCTCGATTGTAATGTAGTTGCACCTCGTTTATATAATTGAGTAACTTACCATGTACTTATATGCTGACGATGTTGAATTGTGTTTATCAAGTCCGCTGGAAAACATCAACGAGCTCACAGAAAAACTGAATTTTAACTTATCGGCTATTCATGAATGGTCTTTAGCTAATGGTCTTTTAATTATACCCACAAAATCGCGAATTATACCGATTTCTCACCGCTCGTTGAAGGACATTTGCATGGCAGGCTCAAGTCTTACTATTGCTAATAAAGTATATTCATAATCAATCATTTTTTATCGTGTTATGATCAAATAAACTGTTATCAGCCGCATTTACGCCTGTCTTCGAAAACTGTGAAAACTTTGATCGTTTCTATAATCATCAATGCTGAAGTAGTCTACAGCAATTTAGATTCTTTATCTCTATACAAACTCCTAATCGCTTTGAATATGCTGTGAGATACGTGTAGTCAAGTAGTGTCAAGTAGTGTTCTAGGATGTTCTCTGCAACAATATCTAAAGGCACGAAATTGTATATAATTGTGTTAAAAAAAATTGATTTAATATACCTCCGTTTAAATACTAAAACTCCTCCCGACTGTCAGACTGTGTACCTCTTCGCATCAAGAGCTTTAGAAATTCAACTTCAAACAAATTTTATTGGAACACTTTTCAATGCGGCATTCATTACCCCATTCCTACCTTTTTTATTTTTATTGTTATTAATTTTTCCTTACTTAAATTTTTGTTTATTTATCCTTAAATTCATAAATCTAAGAATAATTTTTATCACTATATTATTAGTACTATAAGATTGATGTATTGATGTTATTTTAATTGTAATTGTAATTGATGTACACCTCAAAATGTTTTTACAATAAATGAAGTGGAATCTGAAAATTTTGAAAAAAAAAACAATATGAATGGACAACGTGGAAAATTAACGACATCGCTTAGTTATTTTGTATTATAATTTTTAATTCGTGGGGCCAGATCGTTTAGACGTTAAGACGCACGGAGTTCGAAAAATCTCCGTGCAGCATGTAATTGTTTTTTAGTTTTATTAAAATTTATTGAATTAGTAAACGAATATATTTTGAAAATCTCAAGAGAATAACATTTGAAATTCGTATGCCAACAATCAACATTTTATTGAATAAAAAAATGTAAACTAACAAACAATTCATAAAACATAATAAAATAATTAGTACCAATTGTAAGTCCCTGTACTAGTCGTCTCCTAGTCGTCTCCGGACAATTCTTTCCCATTCCTCAAGTCCTCAAGTAAGATCAATTTAAGGTCAGTTTTGTTGGCATTTTTAAACTCGAATTTTTTGTCCAAGTGCCCCACAGATTCTCAACTGGGTTGAGATCTGGGAATGTTTTACTTGATTTCCGACAAAGTAAAGCAACCATTTTTTAATAATAAATTAAGAGCGTTTTGGTCATTATTTTG
The DNA here is from genome assembly GCA_963555765.1 of Orthonevra nobilis. NCBI lineage: Eukaryota > Metazoa > Arthropoda > Insecta > Diptera > Syrphidae > Orthonevra > Orthonevra nobilis. The sequence continues at coordinate 13,418,583 of OY743225.1, forward strand.
TTGAAAACCTTTCCACGGGTACAAGCTTTTGAGCACTTAAAAGAAGGTTTTGCATGAGTTTATCCATAGTACATTCGATTAAATCAATATTATCAATAATAATAGAAGAAGCCATACATCCCCACACTATTTCATTGCTGCCGCCATGCTTTACAATATGTATTGGAGTTTATGGCATTCAAAGCAGTATTTGGCTCTCTCTCCATACCATACAACGAACGTCAGAGCCAAAGATGTAAAATTGAATATAATCTTATACCAGAACGAATTCTACATCCATCAGTACTAGTTTTCTTATTGGCTGTTCGAATAAATGGCTTCTTTCGGCACTAAAACCATTTCTAGACATACATTTTTTTATTTATAGTTTACCTAAAGTTTTCAAAGCGTTTTGCTTATTTTCTTCTCCGACAATTCTAACCGGTCGCTTTTCAGAACGATAGTCACTTTTGACAGCCAGAACTCGGCTTATTGGTTATTCAAATTGTTGACTATTATTGAATAGATGAACAAGGTTATCTTTGCGTTAAAACATAACAATTTCTTTAAAACAAACTAAGAATACTGAAACTTTCTAAAAACACGCAATTCCTAGCACATGGTCAATTGTAACAAAAGAATGACCACTGTACGGGGACATTGTGGTCCCATATAATACGGACTGACCTGATTATCGTTATTATGGCGGTATCTTTAGTGCACACTCAGCCTAAGAATTTGGGAAAAAGATGAAGGGATATGCTTGTGCTGCCACTTTGGTCTTTACAGTAAACTTCATAATGCTTTTGTTTCAAAAATATAAAAATTAAGCTACTGTACGGAGACATTTTGTACTCTATGTATTACTTTGGCGTACAAAGCCCCGGAAAACGGTTTGTTGACCGAGGTTAAATTATCCATTCTGACGAGGTTCGAGGACGAAGTTCTACATGAATGATCTAACATTTTTCACATATTTCAAAAATTCAAATCTTTTCCAAATATTTTGGTCCTATGTTGAATTTATGGGGATATCCCAAAGTGATCGTGGACTTAGCGAAGGCCCTTGACGACACTGTACTGCTAGGGGCGGTAAGATTCATAAGATCATTCGGAAAAATACCAAAACAGTACTTTGCCCACTCTAAAACCATATTCCTATACTGGAGCTATACAAAATGATATCCAGAAGATGCGACTCAAGGCTTGAACTGGTCTATATTGTCACGTTTAGGCCGAAGGGGCAATATTCTTAAACATTGCCTTTATATTGTTAAACAAAAAATCGCCGTAAGCAAATACGATGCTTTAATGATCTTTTGGAAATATAATTAAATTTATTCTTAAAATTGAATTTTTCCAAAATTGTGCATTATTAATACTTTTTTCCAATATTCAATGCTCTAATTAATTTGAAGTCAAATCCAATCCCTAAAACTTCGTGCAAAAAAAGTTGCTTAGTTTTTTCAGAAATCAATAATCAGTGGCAAGTATTTTTTTCCCAGAAAAAAACCCTTTGTTTTTAATTTTTCTTACAATAAGCTTACACTGTCGGTTATTTAAAGGGTGAATAACCGCTTAATTTACTTAATTAATATTAATTAATAATAATAATTAGTTAAAGTAAATTAATAATAAAAATATTGATTAATTTACTTATTATATTAATAAACTTTTTATAAGTTTGAAATTGTATTCCATTTTTTTTTTGAACACTTGTTCAATTTAATAAAAAGGTTTGTATTACTTGCACCAATGTGCCAGGCAAAAAAAAAAATAAAATAAAAATAAAGTATTAACATTTAACGGTACATACCTGCCAAAAGTAAAACAAGCAACGATCTTAAACGGAAATGCAGGGGCGAAATTAAGTTTTCTTCCAAAAAGTTTTTACGATATTAAAAAGATAAAATAATTATAATAAATAATTAATATTTTTTGTATTCGTAGCTATTTATTTAAATTATTATAATTTTTATTCTTATTAACGATAACTATAAAACATTTTTTAAAAGCAGATTGTTTCTTACCCTCCTTATAATTGCGGATAAATTTTTGTTTGATTACTTGAAGACTTTTTCGATTAACTTTCTGATTATTGGAAAGAGACTTATTGACGGCAGAGCCGAGGGCTTTGTTTGAGTAATCATTGTCTCTTGGGCTGGGCTGAACTATTGCTGTTTCCCAGTACACCGGACTATTCACGAACTTGTGCGTCAGTATGGTGAAAAGCTTTATAGCGTCCAGATACTGATACCGAAGTACAACATGACATATGCCTATTTCTTCTTCACTGATTTGATGATCGTTTGAAGATCAACCTCTCATCGTATCTTGCTAGGATTCTACCAAAGTCGTGCTGATATCACGATTCGAAAACCCTTCAAAAATGGCATAAGAACAAGTGCTTACATTAGGCAGTGATCATCAATTGGCGGCCATTTACAATGCTTAGACTTAAAAATATCCATGTTTAGAAGAATGATTTATCCATTATGACGGTAAATTTGCCTTTTAAACTTAAGGCCTAATACTTCCCTTAACAACTTCTTGCTTTTTTACAAGCAAGAAATTTCAACCATATCCTCCGTTTACTTTGTCACATTCAAGTTAATTTTGTTATTGTATAGATTTCCGTTAAAATCCTTGATGGAATATATCATCAGTGTATGAACAATGCAAACAGGGCATATGCCTTTCGAAACATTCATCCTCAGATCATTAAAAACTCATCACAATCAGCATACAATGATCAAATACCGTAAGATAATCGGTTATATTCTCATTTAAATGCTGGTAACGTACTAAGGACATCTCCCATACATCATCACCCTACCATGCTATGACAGTTCCCGCCAGAAAAATCCAAAGAGAGAGAGAACAAAATTTCAATAAATCAACTTTCGACTTGGCGCTAAAAAGACTTCCTTCCAGAAAATTTAAAAATTTATTCAAAATTCCAGAAGTCTCCTGCTGACCCCGCTCATTGTTATCAAAATTACGTCCCATTGTCGGTTAGTCTTGTGTGATAATTTCCTATTAAAACTTCCTATTGTCACGGCACCATGCAAAAGGACATGAAAATCCCGTGCCACCCACAACAAAGGCGTTAATCTATCTATTCAAGTAAACCTTTTCCTTTCGCATTGACACAAAAGCAACTCTTTTATCAGTGACGAGCAAAAGAAGGATTATCTACGGTTCACCTGTGTTCAACGTACATCCTTTTACCGAAGCCGATGCGAGATGTACATACGCATTTTTTTTTTTGTAAATTGAAATGCGAAACCTTGTGCCGGGTGCAGGTGATAGAAGATACGTGCACACAAAATGCACAACAATCAGATTCTGGATGTCTAATCAATTGACATAATCAACGGTCAGTTAATCCTGAAGATCATAACTTAATGGAAGATAAGGACTTTCAAACGGGTACCTGGTATATGTGCTGCAAGTTGAACACAAGTTGAAATTGTTTTTTTTTTTCTAATTAGGATTGCTGAACGTTTTATTATGGTTGGCCTTTTGTGAAATATGAGCTCAAAAGTTAGGCAAAACATGTGCTCGATAATTGCTTACGAAACTGACGAACGGATGGATTATGTCCCTTTGTTATTCCAGGCTGTGTATTCATAGATAATCCCAATTTGTTGCTCACTTGGACTGACGCAGTTTTACCAAAGATGTTTTTTTATCACAAAACAAACTTAAGCAACTCGAAACGTTATAAATGTAAGTTCTAAGTTGATTCAGGTCTAGTGATGGACTAGCGGTTTCCATATTTTGTTCTCCAGAAACGAGGTTTCATTAAATATTTGTGCTTTCAAAATTTTGGTCGAGCATTCTTACTTTCCACTTGCAACAAATTTGGTGCAGTTTTGATACCCTTAAGGTCGGGCCAAGAAATGTGAATTAAATTATTTTAGCGTTAACACGATTTTTGAAAGTGGCTAGGCTGATTGTCTCGACCTACGACACGTCTGAAAAGCAAAAATAAATCTTTTTTAGGGCACCCAAAGATGGCCAACGTAATCCAACCACTAAGGCTCCCACTGTCCGTTCATTCGTCTGCCACACGACTACGTCTTCCATAGCATAAAAAATACAGTTGGGTCCCCATTAAAAAAACATGTTTTTTTTTAAAATCGCATCGCCAAAGAGAAATTATGAGAAATTTTAAATTAAACAACAAATTTAGTATCAAATATTGTACGGTGGTGTGGACGTTTTTTAATGACTCAATGCTGCTTATACTTCCTTGATAAACAAGCCGATATTTTCACCAAAAAAGTACTCTCTATAGTGCTTGATCCAATCCAAACAGTTTTTCCAATCGTGATTTTTCAGAGCTGTTTTCGGCTTTTCTATCTGCATGTGTGCAGCTAAAAGGCAATTTTTTAATTCGTTCAAATAAGTTAAAATCAAAATGAATGGTGGCATTTGCGACACACCGCTATCGTGGTGCGGAACCAACAAGTTCGAAGTGACCATTTTGGTCCTTTTTGGCGAACTGTTTGCGGTAACTTGTTAAAAAATAGGTTCAAAAGCAACATTCAAGTCCTCTGTCAGATCTCTGATGGTCAGTTCGCCGCTGTCGGTAACAAATCATTTTTTTTTATTGATGTTTTTGTCGATTTCTTAAAGTCTATCACTTCGTTCGTCAGTTTTTCGATTAGATAGAAAGTTTTTGACGATACACACCTTAAAAAATAAAATAAAATTTGCGCACGTTCTTTATACAATATTTGGTGTAAATTTTCAAAGTTGGTTCCATTTCTAAAAACAAACTAGAAAGAAAAGAAAACAAGGAGGCAGATAGATATATTCTCGGCAGTGAAGTTATCAAGTTAAGCTAACGTTTGGTGGGAATGGTAGCGACAAGTGTCTCAACCTAAAAAACAGGTACAGGAATTAGACGACCAAAAGCGCCGCACATTGGTTTTTCCTGAAACCTATTTTAACAAAGCAAAATGTGTTGACACAATTGACATTCAAATTGAAACGAAAAGAGGATAATTTTTAAAATGATAAATCGTCAATATTTTGAGCTCTCAGTTTAATGTGATTGAGATGCAACTGAAGGTAATCATACTGAGATCCTGTACTAAAAGAAAGCTAAGGATCATCAACGTGATAAAGTATAAAAGAAAGAGATTTTACGTCACATGAATAATTATTTAAATGTATGAAAAGTACGGGTCTGAGGTGCCTTCATTGAGTTAGCCCAGTTTATACTTGGAAATCTGTTGATCTGATGCCTCAAAGCGATACAAACTGCAAACTTTTTTGAGATTGCCTTTTATCGAAAGCATCACCAAGTCAAGGAACCATAATTTTGGAAGTTTCTTGTGAAAAATGTGGTATCAGTTTAGGACTTGGGACTTGTGTATAGTACACATCGTTATTCACAAAAAGGTCAATGAGACTAAAGCTAATCTATTATTCTGAAGTCACTATAACCACTTTTTGTTCAAAAAAATCAATCAAAACGCGTGTTGAATAGAAAGATGATGATATTATTAATCCGGATCAAACTATTGTAAATAGCTTTATAATCAAGATTCGAACACCGAAAAAAAATTCATGAACTGAAGCCAACGTTCGCACAGAACAACGTTTGTCGGGTCTACTAGTAAATAAACATAAATAACTATAGTGACAGAATTCCACGTCACAAAAGTTTTGAAATGCGAGTATGAGTATACTATATATGACTAACCATCTGAGTAAATAATATTTTGTCTGTGTCTATCCTTGTTTTGAGTAGAAGGCATTGGTATTCGTTGTTCGTATTAGGTTGAGAAGTTTTCGTTTATTTTTAACGGTGGAAGCACGGAAAATGAATGAAACTACCTTGAAAGAGAGGAAAAGTGTTCCAAGAAGTTTCGCGCTAATACAGAAAATAGTACAGAAGTTTAAAGAAACAAATTCCGCAGTGGCAGATCACCAAAATAAAGTATTATAGGCAAACGCCATATGGTCCGAAGAGTGAAGTAAAACACCTGACATTAGTATCCCAAAACTTGTGTCTCAACTGAAAGAAAACTTGTACATAACGGTAAGTAGTGAACAGTGAGACGAACTCTTCCGGAAAGGACCCTTCATGGAAGAACGCAAACCATTAATTTGAAGGTAAATCAGAAGAGAATTATATTTGCCAAAAGTCATTGGCACAACCCTGTGGAATTTTGGAAAAAGGAAAAGGACGAGGGTAAAATTTTAATTTTTTCTTCGAACGACTTTAGGAAAATTTGGATACAACTCGGGGAATCGATTAAGTTAAAATACCTTCTATAAAAAATAAAACATTGAGGTGGTTCCGTTTGTGTGTGTATTTATAATTGTATTTCTTTTTATCATTGACATAATGGACCGTTTTAAACACATACTACTGTGTCCAAAAAATAAGGTGACATGAATTTAAACTGCGCGCGTCGAAGGATTTGGAAATTTTTCTTTCTTTTAAGTTTGGTAGTACTGTCAGTGACATCTATGTGAAATTTCATGTGAAAATATATTCATAGTGTTTGAGATACGCGTCGTTTTGTGAGCTGCTAAAAGTGAGCCATCAACCTCAACCGATGAAGCTCACGTCCAACAAATCAAAGATTTGGTGTTGAAAAACCATCGATTAACGATAAGAGACCTTGCTGATGAAGTTGGCTTATCGAAAGGCTCAGTGAATACCATTTTGAAGGATGCTTTGGGCCTCAAGCGCGTCAACTCTCGACTGGTACCGAAAACATTGAATTTTTTGGAAAAAAGGCGTCGGGTTGAAGTGTGTGAAACAATGCTTTCCGACTACCAGGATGTCATGAAACGCATTATAACTGGCGAGGAGACTTGGATCTATGCTTACGACCCCGAAACAACCGATCAATCGAGCGAATATCGTGCCAAAGGAGACCCGAGACCAAAAAAACCGCGCCAAAGTCCCTCAAAAATCAAGGTCATGTTGACTGTTTTCTTCGATTATCGTGGTGTTGTGCTTTATGAATTCCTTCCAACCGGCCAAACAGTCAACAAGGAATATTATTTGAACGTTATGCGTCGTTTGCGTAACGCTATCCGCCTAAAAAGGCCGGAATTGTGGAAAGACAATTCTTGGTTTTTACACCACGATAATGCACCATCCCATACCGCACTCGTAATTCGTGATCATTTCGCCAAAAACTCAACCCATATCGTTCCGCAACCACCGTATTCACCTGATCTGGAGACCGCTCCGGGGACACCGTTTTGATACGATAGAGGAGATTCAAGCCGCAGCGAAGACGGAACTGAAGGCCATCCCGGAAAGTGACTACAACCAGTGTTTCAAAGGTTGGAAAATCCGTTGGCATAATTGCATTGCATCGGGAGGGGATTACTTTGAAGGGGATGAAATTGATTTGGAAGAATAAAAAAAGAATTTTCAAAATAAATACAATGTCACCTTATTTTTTGGACACAGTAGTAAATATTTAAAAAATAATCTTAGATACAGTGCTGAAAATGGGAACGGAAAACCAGTTCAAGGATCCCAAGCACACTCCCTCTGAGACAAAGATGTGGCTGTTGTATATCACGCCTAAAATGCTCAATATTCCGCCGCAAGAAACAAATAAGGAAAAACAGAGTTTCTAGCAAATAAACTTAAAAAAAAACTCTTCGGGATAAATTGACCCTAATTATTGTAAGAAGTTCAATACAACGACGACTAGAAGCTGCAAATAAATCTTGGGGTAACCCCACTTAACATCGCATCTTTTTTAAATTTTTGCTTGATGGGATCTTTCATTCACTTTGGAAGAAGAAATCTTTATCAAACACTGTACTCTTTGAAATCCGCAATTGAAGATTCGCTGTTCTGTTCAACAATACACGAAATAATGCATATTATCGGCATAACGAAAACCCAGAAAATGTAAGGACGATTCAAATACGGCAAATCTTCGGCCAATAAGTCTACAAACGGCTATAAGCAAAGTTCTAAGAAAGGTGGTCAATTGAATCCTGACTAAGTATGTACAAGTTGGTTACAAAAATATAATTCCAGAGAATCATTTCGGTTTCAGAGCTTGTCATGGTACCAAAAATATTGCCACGTCTCAACTGGTTTCGAATATTCATATTTAAAATAGAAAAAAAACAGGCCAAAACTGCCTTACATGCTTTATGACCTGCTTACCAATCGAGGGTTTTTAGGAAAGAATGAATGGTTAATTCCTATGCTTTTCAGCCTTTTGACGATTGATTTTCCCGAAGATACGGGATTTCGAAACACAATGACCCATTTAAAAAAAAACCACGAACGTTTTATATACTATACATACATTGCAAAGGCAATGATCTCGATCAACAAACGGGGGCTTCCGACCCCAATGATTTGTACCGAGAGTGTGTGCCCTACCTGCTTTGTGAATTCTTAGATTATAAAGCAATGATGAAGAGTAATCTGGTTATGCCACTTAACTTTCAAGACGCTTGTTCAGATTTAGATCGACGACTCGCCCGCAACTCATTGAGCAGTATCAGTCCATTAAGCAGATGGGCGAAAGCAGTTCCAGGAATTGGTAGGGAACGCTTCTTAATATCCTTCCACGTCAAACTACCTTTAAAGGCAAAGTAAGCCTCTTTTACACGATTCTGGAACGTTTTCGGAAAGAACGAAATCCTTGAACGAAGTACATTTTAGTATCGATAAAAATAATCATTACATGAGACTAATGAACCTACGAGCCAAAAACGACAATTGACGGTGCTGCAATTTCTTCCCAACTGATTGTTGACTTGTACATGACTGATACATGTTTGAAAGGCGAAACCTTAACTCTAGGATTAACAGTAACAATCCCCAAATTTTTCAGGTCCTGAAAGAAAATATTCGCCTTGAAGTGGTTGCCATTGAAAGAACGCTTTAATTGCATAGACAGATTGAAAGAGTGTGTTCAATACTACCTGAATCGTTGCAGCTCCAACCGATTTTCTTCAGATGCCTTGGTCTTGAACTCAACTCCTTACTTTGTCCTATTAGCCTTTTTATAGATCGAATTATACGACAAGATTTCTTTGTATAGCCAAACGCCAATAATTCGGAGGACCAAAACTCCTCCTCTGTGCCTCTTTTTTCGTTTAGGTCGCTAGGTTGCTAAATGACAAAAAAAAAAATTATATAAAGAGCATCATCATTCCAGCTCCACCACAAATCGTTTGCAATCCTCTCATGTACCCGCAAATCATTGACAAACCGTGAAAAATCACTTTGTTTTTTTTTTCAACCGAAAGTATCATCATCATCGTCATCAGGTGTACTCGTAGTCGTTATTTTGTGGTTCCAAATCATCCTGCAAATGGATCTACCCTCGTCGGATTGACCACAAATGACCATAAGGTCCGACAGCATCCAACTATCTACGCACACGTCTTACACCTCAAAGACGAAGAGGAAATGTCATTAATTTTTATTAGCATCCTAAAAAAAGGATGCACACATCCAGAGTGTGATATGCTGGAGCCAGCATGGTGGCCGGCGCGGCGACTGCGGCTGCAAAAAAGGATTCCCTTTCGCTACTCTTTAATGGATTACGGTGTGATTGGTGTCGGTGGTAATGTTGTCGTTTCCTTTCTGGACGGATAATGGATGTTTTGTGGTCGAGACCGATGATAATGGGATGGCTGGTTGTCTGTACAGTGACAGGACTGGCTCTCTGACCACAAGACACGACGGATTGATTTGAACTATGCAAATTAATAGCCTTATCGTTGTATCTATAGGTCGGTGACTTCTTTGGCATTGGTGACGCGCTTTATGTGCTTTGTGGTCACATTGTCATTTTGTTGAACAAAAAAAAAGTAAAGTATAGTTCTGACGTAAGAGTCAGTTCGATTGTTGACACAAATGATGGAACAATTTGTCAAGTTACCTGGTTAATTGTTGTCGTGCGGCTATCGGTGTCTTTGATGGCAGGTTATGTTTTGATGTGTACCATTTGGAAGCCTAAAGAAAGGCGGTCATTTGGAGAACTTGTGCAGACATTTTGTATATATTCTCATGTCTCGAAGTCTGATTTTCCAATCCAGTCATCTTTTGCCTTTGGAATTCAATAAAGGGTGCTTTCACTGGAGTGGGCGACTGCACTGGACAACTCTTAAAACAGATTGATGATCTACAAATAAAAAACGGCGAATTAAGCGAATGCAAATAAATGAAAATAAATTGGTATCAAAATGTTCCATTTCTATTCGGAGTTTTTCCAAGGCGCAAAAGAAACCACTTCATAGCTTTTCAATTCTGAATTCTTCTCATTGTCTTTGTGGTCATTCTTTGCAAAATACATTATGAGGGTATTCATAATCCCTTAAAACCGTGCAAATTACAAAAAAAAAACCCTCAAAAGAGTATAGATCAATAAATTGGGAATTTTAACTTTGACGTTATTCCAAGCTCCATAAAATGGTGGACTGTTTCCAATTTAGTGCCACCTAATTTTCTGTCATTTGCTAAAGTTCGGTGCAACATTACTTAAGTCAGATTGGATCTTTATGTGAACTTCATCTTTATATCTCCAGCTTTAAACTATTATCACAGTAAATTTAAGAGATTAAATTTTTGGATCCATTTTTTCACCACTCTTCCACACATATCGGCCGAAACATCGACAAATTCGAGTTCCATATTTCTTGGAGCTCCTCCAACTTTACTTTTTGGCATAGACAAACGAATGAACGTTATCCTTAAAAAAAGTCAAAAAATGATCTATGATTGATTGTTTAGCCATTCAACCACTCAAGACTCAAGATCGATGGGTTGACAAGCTATGTGGAATATGGCAGCATCATGTTTGAATCGCATATCACTGATGTCAAGTTTATTTTATTTTGACCAATAAAAGTTCACCAACGGACTATGATAGGGAACTCCATTGATCATAACATAGTGATCATTTTCAGCGTAGAACAAATACGGTCCAATTACATTTCCGGTATGAAATCCAGTCCAAACAGTCCCTGTTTTTGGGTTGCAATAAAATATCTTGAAGATGTTCAAGATTTTCTTCAAGATTTTCTTCAAGCTTTTGTCAGAACCCAAAAGAGAAGCTGAATCGCTTCAAATGATGAAGATGCTGCACTTCTTAAAAAAAACGTGCGGACACGTACACGTAGGGTTCCGTACTATATATACTTTTTATTTTTTTTATTTTTACATATGGTTCCATTTGGCGTAAAACAGAGCGATTTAAAACCTTTTTTTCGTTTTGAATAGTGTTCTATGATATGAACGGAACTACAATCTGCTAAACATTTGACGTTTTCAATTCGGTTATTTTTTGCTGGTGGAAAGAAATCCGCTGGACAAATGTGAGTTTAACCAGAGAAAATTTATTTCACAAAAACAAGTTACTCTCTTGGTACATTTTATGGAAAAACATTTTGAGCTATGACGAGGATGACGGAATTCATACATGAATAGTGGGTAGATCTAGCATCAGATTTAGGCGTCAAAGCCGGGACTCAACTGGATGGATAAAAGTAAATTAATGAACCCGCAATCAAAAATTCATCATTTGCCAATATTTATATGTGTGGTTTATCATATGCGGGAGATTCAAATGATCCCTTTAAAAATTGCGATATCCTTGCCTAGTAAGAAGAATCTTTCGTTTTCTTGTCGCTTCTTCTTTTTCAAGCAAAATCCAAATCGATAAATCCATTTTGCATTAAATTAACATGAACTATACAAGTACAATTGTTGCACTCAATTCAAAACGAAATTTCAAAACTTTTTAATTGAATCTTGTTTTGAACGCACTCCTAGATGTTGCTGATTTTTGAAATGTTTTGTAGTCTATAAGTGGTGGGAAGGAAGTGCTGCAGACCGAATACGTTCAATTTTCGTTTTCAAATTTGGTCGAAAACAAGAACAAACCAGGCGGCAATATTGTACACATTAAATGAATATTGCATCTTTCTTCCTTTTACGGTTCATAAGTGAGAGACGGACATGGGATCCTTACAAATATGTTCCGTTGGCACGCTTTGAGTACGGAACCCTAAAAATTTAAGATTTGACAGACGTTTTGACATTGGCAGATAATGAAATAATTTCAAGTTTGCGTTTGTTTTCAAATAAAAAAGTGTAGTGTGCCTTTCGATCCTTCAGTTGGATATTCCTATTCAAAATTTGAACCCATTGGAAGATCCAACTTACTCGTCGTATAACTTCCTGAGATCCAAGGTTTTTTTTCGATTCGAAATGAACTGATCCGGATTAACTTTTTCTTAAAAGTTCCTTCCAGTTTCTACTGTCATTCCTCCTTGGTGTATAATTCTTTAACCTATCATCTTTCGGGTGTAAACAAACATGACATTTCTCTACCATGATGTTCGGTCCAGTAAAACTTGAAGACAACAAGTTCCAATCATTTATTAGAACAACAACCCGTTTGTTTGTTTTTCATTTTTTTTCATTTCATTGTCTTTTGTCCTACGACACGTGTTCCCTAAACCACTTTACGAGCGGTAAATCCATAGATAAGACCCCAGAATATCAGTAGAAAAAAAAACATAACGTAATGCGGGGTGGTGGTGAGCATACATATTCATATTGTTCCTCCTATGCAACAAAGTTGTACAAAGAACCGGTGTACAATAACATTTTATAGTTTTACAACATTCAGGTTCCAGAACCCGGACCGAAATCAAGTTGGTGCCGCACCTCATGGCACTCCTGGCACACCATGAAATTACATCGAATCTCCATTCTGTAATATGTAGATTCATGTAACGTGCAATATGATAATGGACTACGATGAGGAACGATTACGATTAACGATAGTGGTTCGGATGGTGGTGGTACCAATCAAGTCCTCAGAAGTGACACCCCATATCTCGGAGTGACGGGGTGAGTATAATAAATCTCTTCGAAGCTAGGAACTGGTTGTCCAAAAAGAAAAGTAATCATAATTAACGATAGTTGCACACCAAAGAGCAGATGTGCTGTTTCAGTCGATGAGCTATCAGATTTATTCAAGGGGCGTTCCATGAGTCAAACAGCTCAAACGGCTATGCGAACACAGTGTTGCTTAATCGTTTTACGATAAAAGAAGATCAGGGAGAAAGATCGCCAACCCCCATGGGCACATGGAACTAATCTTAATCGTGTGGAATATTGTGAAGTGTTTTTTTTTTGGCACATGTAGCGCCAGATAAGAAGTAAGTTCCATTCCAACTGGTCCATGGCTCTTGAGAAAACTTAAGCGCCACGATCTGTATTATTTTGCACCTTTTAAGTCCTCACGTTCACATAGACAGCAGCCTATCTAAGGGACTCCATTGCATACACAAAAATTCAACATGTGAAGCTGTGATTGGATCGTATATTTTTGTCGATGAAGATCGATATTCTGCAAAGTTGGAAGACTATGTTGGTTCCAACTTTATAATGCCACATGACACGTACAATTTCAGGAAATGATCAAGTCGAAAGGCTACTCGATTAGGAGAGGCAACGAACTGGGCTGGGTCTTTTGGGGTTTCTCTAACCAAATTCAGGCAATGCTGTAACGATTGTGAAACCAAGATTTATTTATGGGCCAAACGTTCATAGAGTAGGTGCGTGACAATCTCCTCTTCCTCATCTGTGCTGCAGCTATTGCAAAAATCGTTTGACTTTAGGTCTAGCTTCTCAGGGCGAATCGTGATGTTTCGTTTTGAGACGGGATACCATATTCTATGGCGAGGAAGGGAAATCCTCTCTTTCCCGCATTGATTCTTACAGACACAAGCTTTGTCTGACTAGAATGTGAGAGAAAAACTAATGAAGGGCCTTAATCAAAGTGTAACGGAGAACTCCCGTGATGACAGAATCATCCTTCTTTCCTTCCTTCCACTAGATAACTGCTCCGTATAGAAGAGTGGGATCAACAATCGCAGTGTAAATTCAGGACACAATTTTGGGCGGCAACCTGCCTGTCTTCAATGTTCGCCCTAAATTGAGCTTCGTAGTAAACTGATCACCATGGTTGGCAAGACTTGGTGAAAATTATCAGGGGCACCATTAATAAAAATGGGAAAGACAGGTGGTGTAAAATTTGTGTTGAAAAGAATCGATTCACTTGAACTCTGCCGAGATGGCTTGAGATGGTCTCGACGCAGGATCGGTACAAACTTCTTATTGCTTTGTAAGAAGGCTGTCAATCGAGTCTCAAAACATTCTCCCGTTTTTGTTTGAGTATGGTTGCGAGTATGCGGCATAAACAGACGAATTTTTAAGCCGCGTTGATTCTGAAGCTTCATTATTCTGCAGCGTTAAGGGCGGTCATAAGTATTTGGTATTTATTTTAACATATACCTACGCTTTACTGAGAAAATAGGTGGTGACAGGAAGACGGACAAAGAAGTGATCGAAGGGGTTCCATTTTTCCGTTTGAAGTACGGAGTCTGTTCGAAAAATTCAATTTAAAGTGATAATCTTTATCGTAAAGGTTAACAAGCTTTAGGTGGTGTGATCGAGTAAATTTTGAATTCGACAAATTGTCTATTGTATTGTATCTATTATAATTTCAAACTTTGTTAATATGCCCTCAACAAATTATTATTATTATTTCGCTTTTAAATTTTTTATAAGCTTCTTGGTATTTTTCTGCGCGCCTCGGAGTTTGAAAAGACTATATTTTCCATAAAGTGGAAGGATCTAGTTTCCCTTGTTGCCAACGTTTCATTTTAAGCGCATAGCAAAATTGTTCAGGCTCAAAGTCAGACCGTAACCCTTCCGCTTCTTGCCTTCTGAATCTTTCGACAAAATCGGTTTTTGATTCTTCGTGGGCTTAGCTTGGAAACGATATCTCAAACTATTTTTAAAAGCCTGGTTTTCTCTAGAAGAGGCTAACCATCGAATATCACATTCTGCTGCGACTCTATTGAACATTTCTTAGTTTCCTCTCAGGCTTCAAAATGAGCCAATTTTGTGATTTATTTCTGACTCTTGTGTCATGCGATGGATGTATTCTTAAAAACTCACTCAGCTGATTTCATGGTAGAAATATTCAATTTGATTATGAGCTTTTGAACCAAGAAAAAGAACTACCAAAAATATTTATCGATGCGAACTCTCATTTTTTGTGTTTTCAACAAATTTCCTCTAAAATATTTTTCAACATCGCAAAATATTGCATGTTTAGGTGGAATATTCATGTAAATTTAGAACTACATTTTCCGACAGGATTTAACCGCAAACCTACACATTTTCTTTTTTTAACAAAAATTAAAAAAAATTGTAGATATACTTCAAAATTGTTTTAAACATTTTAAATTTACATTGAACACGAAAGGCGATCCTATGTCTTATAAGAACTATCGCGGCATATTTCCGTTTAATGTCGCATGTTATATCCAACTTACTGAACGTCTGAAGCTTTTCTGCAACACACTAATAAGTCAGACTCACCATCTCTTTACCGACTTCAAAGCCGTATTTGATAGCATTCATTCGGCGATAGCCGAATTCGGGATCCCGGCGTAATTAATCCAGCTCTGCCGCGTGACGCTGGAAAACACACAGTGCAATGTGCATTTTGGAAACAGTTCCTCCAAACTATTCCAATCATGCACCGGCCTTCTACAAGGATATGCCCTATCATTTGAATTCTTCAATCTTGTGCCGGAACAGATAGTGCGCAGAGCAGGTGTTAACACGGAAGGTACTATCTTCAACATATCTGTCCAGTTGCTTGGTTAAACAGACGACATCAACATCATCGGTCGCTCCCAGAGAACGGGTATTGAAACAGGCGAAACGAGTAAGCCTTCAATTAAATGAGGACAAAACCAAGTACATTTTGTCAATAAACAAAGAAGCATCTGTCCACCGAAAAGACAAAACGTCACTGTTGGCATTAGTCGTTTCGAAGTGGTTAAGGAGTTAACTTACCTCGGAGATGCCTTAGTGGAGAATCGGCGAAGACTCACCCTCAGACTCAAAACTGCTAACTCGGAAGACGAAATATATGCTCTACAAAACTTTGACCCTGCCAGTTCTGATGTATGGAGCCGAGTGCTGGACGTTAGAAGGAAGGCAGAGCAGATTTTGAACACTCGAGAGAAATCGAGGAAAGATATAATTGCGAACTCCATGAGGTGTATCAAGATGTGGATGTAGTCCAAAATACCAAAATATGACGACTACCCTGGCTCGGCCACATCGAGCGAATGGACAATAATACTCCAGCAAAGAGGATCTTCCCATCACAGCTCCCAGGTTCGAGACGCCAAGCAAAACCGAACCTCCATTTTAATGATCAAGTGATCGCGGGTGACAGAGCGCTTGGTCTAAATAAGAGGAAGCAGCGTGCCCATGATTTACAAGATTGGAAGGCTGCCTTGTCTCAGGCAGGGACTCTTCACGGGTCGGGAGCCCGTTAAGTAAGTTAAGTAAGTAGAACTAGGTTGAATCTGGTCGACATGATGCCGGCTTGACGCCTTAAGACATTTTTTATGGCGAAAAGTCAAATCAGTCATTCCATTGGACTCTCCCAATGGACCACTTATTTCGAGGATGAAGAGTTTTTCGGCTTCAGCAATTCAAGTGCTATACATTGATGATTGCTGAGGTACGAGAAAGTGACAATTATAATATTCAAAATATTAGAAAAATTAATCGAGTCAATTTTGTTTAAAGAAAAATATTGTAAATTTAATAATAAAACACCGTCGGTTCTGAATCATACACAGACAAACAGTTGAGCAAGTTTTTGAATGCCAATAGAGCTATCGTGGCAACTTAGTTGAGACAACGTGTTCCAGAGTTGTTAAAGAATTAAATCGTTTGGGAAGATAGTTCAATTGATTTCATCCAAAATTATTTCAAATTATTTTGCTCAAGAAGAATTCACTGACTTCAACTGACTTCAACTGACTTCAAGTGAATTCATTCATGACTTCAAGAAAAAAAAAATCGCTGAATTCAAATTATCTTAAACACCATATGTGAATTCAATTGATTTTCGGAATTGATTTGAATTCTAAGACTGCTGAAAATTGCGCGTCTTTTTCATACAGTCTTTTATGAAAACCATTGCATCGTTCAAAAGTTTGAATAAAAGCCTATGTTCGTTCACAACTCTGACGTTGAGTCGGACGCTCGTCAAAATATAAATGTTTCTGTCAGACTCCAATTAAAATTCGTACAATACGTTAACCAAGTTTAGGGAATTGCTGGCGTTTAACCGCCACAGAGTCTGACAGACGAAATGAGACGTTAAGAAATTTAAAGTATAGCTTCGAAACTTTTGTCTAATTGAAAAAAAAGCAACCTAAAATTACTTTCTTTAGCCTCATTTAAATGCAATCACTTTCCCTGATCAACACAAAAATCCCACGCGGCATCAGTTCTAAATTGGAATCATTGTGACCAAAATCCAACCAACAAACACTGAGTTACCGTGAAACATGTAATCACTACCTGCACCAACAGCACACGGTACAGAATATTAAACCACAAATGAGTAAGGATCCCCCCGCGGCAGACTCCGAACGCACATGTGTAATGGCCATCATCCGGTGCCTGTGTTTCACTGTCATTCCATCCGAACGTGTAACTATTCAAATATCCTACCAAGCGCGAGGGCGACAGCGTTAAAAACAAACCCTGACAAAAGATTACACAATGCTGCCTCCACCATAGAGTGTCGTTAGTAATTTTTATTACAAAGTATTTTTGTGCCGTCCAGAGCCCTATAAGCGTATTAAGACCGGGACAAGACGCGCATAAAGATCGCAGTCCCAGGCCATGAGGTACCTGTAATTTTAGTCGTATCTGCACACACGTCTTAATCGAGTATTCGTCTCACGGGGCAATCGCGCGGATCGCATTGGTGAGCTGCTAGGTGATCGCCAAAGCCGCCGGCCGTTACCAAGTCGTCCCACCTTTACTATGGGCTTTAAGGGCTTCACGAGGCGGGAGGAAGTTTACACTTCTAAGTGGATTCTTATGGTTTATCTATGTAAATGAATGCCCTAGAAGCTATCAACTACGCTGATGTTGATGAATAGATTTAGATGTCGTATCTAATATCTGGAGAAATGGAGACGAGTCTGGATTGCCCACGCAAACAGTATCTTATGGGCTATGGCAGTCGTCTCTTCCGCCAATGAAAATTCCCAAGAAAGTGATATTTAGGTTTGCCGGCTGGGGGATGGTGAAGGAAGGGAGTTTGTTGGGTACATGTATCTGCCGATTGATCACGGGAGAGGCGAAGAAGGAGACAGGAGATGAAATAAAAAGTCCCAAAGACTAGAGCGGACTGATGCCATGCATTTTAATTCTGCGAATGGACGATATCTGAGATTGCGATGGACTCGTGTCTATCGCGTGATTACTTCAATCAGTTTTATGGGCATATGGAATTCATTGGAGGCGGAAGTCTAGAGTGTTCAGGTGATTAATGAAGCATGGAAAAGGGAACCTTTTAGCCAGTTTTACGTTCACTTTATCGATTGAAATCCAATCGATCCTGGATTAATTTGAATGCTCAATAAATCGCTTTCATTCCTGGAAGTGTCACTACAGCCATTAACGCACAGGAAACGCGATACCACCCGAAATTTGACGTCCATAAAAATGCCAACGAAAAAAAAAAAACAACACAAAAACAATTGTAATTCAATCCAGATACTCCATGCGAACACAACAAACAAATGATTGGTCGTTCCCAGCCTGAATTCTAATTGCGTCACACGTCACATCAATCAAAAACATAATCCTTTACCCATGACGGGGGTCGCTGTAAAACACCTCCAATAAAATCCAAAACGATGCCGGATTGTTTCTCGTCTCTTTAGCCGTTAGATTTGAAAAAACGACGGTTCGATAATGGCATCTCGCGGCCTCCTTCAGCGATGTTCAACTGGTGATTGACATTTTCCTCTTTTGAAGCGCATCCGTGGGGATGCCTACGATGGGGTTAAATCTGAACTGAAACAAAGACAAGGTACAGTCTAACGAGGAGAGCATTACAACACAAGCCCTTTGAACCCTTTACAGCAAAGCCATGTTGGATGCATCAACAAATGGACAGACAGCTGGAATTGTGTTGAGGGCGTCAACGTTTATCACGATTCCTGTGCAACAATTTGATCTTAATGGATATTTGAGATCTAAGACAACGAAAACTCCTTTTCCATTCGTGCAGTCGTGACATTGCTCTTCATGTTGTCTGTGATCATCATGATGGCCATGAAACAACTCCCCAGGAGGTGGGGAAAAATGAAAACTCGTTTTCTATCCAGCTTCTAGCGCGGTTTCCCTTTTCTTCCTTGCAATCTCCCCTCTGCCTCGTCTGAGAAAATGAAAGTTAATGACCATCGCATTGGTAGAAATGGAAAAGCATTTGTGGTCAAAACGAGTTAGAGCCCGATTGAGAATCCCGTCCAGGCAAATAGATGTGTTAAAAAAGAAGGCACAAATAACGCGGCGTAGATGAGAATTTAATGTGTGAATACAAATCAAAGAGACATAAAAACGAGAACTTCAAAGGCCGGATATGAGAACTTCGATTAATAAAATTACGATGTAACATTGTGATGTTGATCGTGGCTCCTTGATCTTTAAGCATTCGAAAGAAGTAAAATAGAAAAATAAAAAAATGCTTTTATTGGTCACCAACATTGAAGGCTTTTGCTTTTCAGTAAGCAAATGTATAATGCTATGTCATATTCATGAAGTTCTTCTCAATAATAAATTCAGAATGATCCATGTTAATCTTTACCAAAGCAGTTCTATTGGACGATCTTCAGTTTTTTGCTTAAGCATGACTTTCTTGAACTTTTGGAGCAGCAGTCCAACATATTTGCCACTAAATCGTGGACACTCGAAGACTTGATTTAAATATCCCGGCTACAGACCCTATTGCTTGCTTTGTGAACCTGAAGTTCCACATGAAGAAAACCTGGTCCTGTCCCTGAGATTGGGATGAGTCAGGACGTCAAACTACGGACGTCAGTTTATTTCAGCAATACCATGAGCTTTCCATGTTAAAAAAAAAACTCGAATATTTATGAACTTCGATCGGTATGCAGTAGAATAAGGGGCGAGGTATAAACCAATTCTGCTAAGTCTTGACTGGCTGGGTTGTTGGCCATCTTGCCCACCCAAATTTTCAATACAATTTCATACAATTTCAATATATTTTTTTTTGTTTAGATAGATAGAAGATCTATTTCACTTCACTTTCTTCCACTTCAATTGACTTGAATAAAAATTCAAAATTAGAAATTTATGAAAAACTATAATAATATTTGTCACTGTATTTATTGAAGCTCATTTAATACATTTGTTTATTAACTTTATTGCACATTTGTCTAGAGATATGGTACATTAAACCTTACTACTAAAAATATTATAATCATGTTCAAATATTATAACAGATATTTATCTCTTCAAGCTCTTGTTGAAGGAATAGCTAAAAAAATAAATAATAAAGCTATATGTAAATACTAAAAGGGTAAATATTTAACTAAGTTAAACAAGAACTTCCTGATGGGAAGTTAATAAATAAATAAATAAATCAACACAAAAACAAATATAAAAGTAAATAACTAAATAATTAAATAGATAATACAAATTAATACATAATTAAATGATAAAGTTTTAGATTAAATATTTAACTAAGTCAATGCAAAAATAAATAAATAAATAAGTAATTATAACAAATAATTAAATAAATAAATGAGTTAGTAATGAATAAATAAATAAATTTATTAGTAAATAAATAAATAAATAGAAAGGTCACAGATGAAGAGGTTTTTAAATATATAATAGTTGGAGTAAAACTATGTTATCTGATATGCTACATCTTGTGCAGTAGCGGTCATACATTTTATTTATTCCTGTACTTACTTTTTCTGTATACAGAATGCAATTCGTCTGTTGAAAAGTATCTTCGTAAGTCTTAAAATGTGACTATTAGCGCATTTTCCCTAAATAGGTGATGATGGCTTGGAAGATGCCTTTGAAAATTAAATTTTTTTTCCGTTACTCAATTTAGACTTTCGGTTTATAAACGGGTAAAGTATTAGGAGCTTAAATTGATTTTATTAATTATTTCCTACATGACCATAAGTAAGATGTTTGTCAAGATGAGACAGCTTGAGTCTTTGGAGCCATTTATTTTTATCTTCCAATCATTGAAATACGAACTAACTGTATTCAAACCAGATTGCAAATTGGTTTCAATGTTGAAAGCAAAAGCATCTGATGAGAAGATACACGTGTCATCGGCGAACATTGCAAAATTACAGTTAATAAGGCGAGGAAAGGCGTAGGTGTATATTGTGTATAATATTGGAGAAATCGCGGCGCCTTGAGGTGCAACAGCATCAACAGGAAGGGTGTTGGAATACCAGCTATTAATAAAGTCTTAAAAAGTTCTTCTTGTGAGAAACGATTTTAATATTTTAATCCGGCACATTGGGAAGGTAAGCAAAAGCACCAATGTGGTAATGCATTTCCATTAATCCATTTTCCGCATCCAGGAAGATTACACCTGTACTCTTCTTCATTTTAGTTTTTATAAACTTCTCGAGACATTTTCTTAGGGAGCTGAGCAAGCTTATTGGCCTATAATTTGAAGGTAAGCAAGCATTTTTTTTCGGCCTCTAGAATTGGTATCACTTTGGCAGATTTCCACTCGCGACGTCTTGGTTCAAGTTGACTCACCCGTTCACAGCTTTTCGGCCAATGTGCAAAATGAGCGGTACCACAAATCTATCCTATACCAGACAAATTCAAATAGAGGAACATTTCAGGGGAATATGGCCGTTAAGGCGTCATTGGGAATGGAAGTCATTGCTCTTGCAATGTGATTTCGAATAAGCTTTATCAAAAAGTTATCTACTCTAGCAAGGTAGAATTTTTTTATGCTCAAACTGGAGTTTTATATTAATTGAGACAAGTTCTAAGACATCGTCGCTCTCACTTAGGCCACATTGCGTCCAATAGGCAAGCATGTTAAAAATAGTCTTATCTTTTCTTGGATAACCCTTATGGCTTAATACTGCCTAAGCTGACTCGGAACTGATTCTACAAGGTTTTTGGTGTATTTTATCCCATTCTCACAAAATTTAAACCTTTTCTAAATCATTTTTATGACAAATCTGCTTTTGTCAAATTTCATTTTCCGATTTTCGGCATAAATTTTCAATTTTGAGGACTGTTGTGGTGTTTTAATTTCTCTTGCACAATGGTACAGCAGTCTTTCTCTGACTATTCCAGCAGAGTGCTTCGGATCGTTTTCTTCATAAAAAAGTATATTTAATTCCAAGTATCTCATCACTTTGTTTAAGATTGCTTTTTAAGAAATCTAAATATTGTTACTTTGCACACGCACCCCACACCCTAAAACGACCATCAAATGCCTTGGATTCATCTCTTCATTTGGCTTTCTCCAAACGATGACTCTTCCGCCCTGAAATGCTCTCATTCGGTAAAGAGCGTTTTTCCAGAAAGAGAAATCCTTCATCCCATAAAAGTGATCTCCAAGTCCAACCGAATCTTGTTCATTTATCTGGCTTCTTCCAAGTCTTGGATTTCTCCTAGGACTCGACAACATTCAACCATCTTTTTTTAAGCTACTTCACTATATCCTCAAAAATTTCACGCATATATTTAACTCTTTTCTCACTAGATCAACTTTTCCCAATGAATGGAAGGAAGCCAAAATTGTTTTCGTTCCGAAAAAATCCAATTATGCAAAAGACTATAGACCTATATCCATATAACCGTTTTTGTCAAAAGTTTTCGAGAAAGTCATCTTATTGCAAATACAAAAATATCTGCATAAAGAGCAGCTGCTCTGTCAACATCAATCTGGATTTCGTTCTAAAAGAAGTTTGTAAAACTGCTTTGTTTTTATCGTTGATGAGATACGTAAAACCTAAGATAAAAATCACTTAACCCTTCTTATACTTCGTGATTTCTCGAAACCGTTTGACACAATAAATCACGTGATCTTGTGCAACAAGCTTAGAACACAGCTTAAGTTTTCAACTCCCGCAACGAAGCTCATTTCTTCATATTTGAGTGGTAGACAATAATGTGTAATCGCTGGAAAAAGATCCTCCAGTTTTCTTGAAAGTCCAAAGTGGAATACCACAAGGATCGATACTTGGGCCTCTACTCTTTCTGATATATGTGAACGCATAACAGAAAGTAATTAAATACTGTTCAATTCCCATGTACGCAAAAGATGTACAACTTTACTTAAGCTGTCCTCTCGAAAAGGTTAAGGAAACATGATCAAAAGTGCTTCCAATACACCGCGGGGTACTGGATGTTTCACTGTTATACTCTTATAGAGTGGGTTGATACCGTTAGAAACATTGGCCTAGTTTTTAAGTTTAAGGTTTAAGTTTAAGGTTTATGGTGGGCTTCGTGGGCCATACAACACTTCATTCCTTTAAAAACTAGACTCTTGTAAGCTTTTAAACTCTCCTGATACCAGCTTTTTTGTACAGTTGTGAGATCTTTGTGTGCCCAGATTCCAAGAGTTGTCGAAAACTTAATTTTGCGTACAACAACATAGCTCACAATATATTTAACCTGCGAAAGCGAGACCATATTTCAAACTTCTCAAAACTAATAAACGGGAGCTGCTTCGATGCACTCTTAAAATACAAGTCCTTGTGTCTCTTAAATTCCGTCATCCAAATTAAGCAGTCAGATTTTTTGTGCGAAAAACTTTATTTTCTGCAATCGTTGCGCCTTATTCCGATCTCAGTTATTCAATGAACTCGACTTCATTTGCGGAGCTTGAAAAATGGCTTTTGGAGTTGAAGACTCTGGAGTCATGTTTTACTCTGGGCCTGTATCGTGGTTCACAGTGGAACGTTGTCAATTTTAATGTGAAAACTCTTGTCGAAGTTCAGAAGAGGAAAATATTTTCCATTGTATAGCATTTCGCAGTAAAAGTTTTGGCTTAATACCTAAAAGTTTGTCCATCTATCCAAAGGCCAATTGACTCCTAAATAAGATGATCCAAATCTGTCTTGCATATTCTTTTTTCTCGAATTTTGATGTGATCAAAATTTTGCCATATGTCAAATTAAAGAACCTTCAATTTCCCTGCTGTCAAATTTAAGTTCTTTCACAGACCATGCCGACAGCACATTTCACCGCACAATCCTTTTGATTCACGTTTCTCTGGGCACGAAATCCAATGATTATCCATTGAAAATTATTCATCCTGGCACGTAGTAAGAAAAGGATTGTAATTGAAAACCCTTTGGATATCTCCTCCGTTCGAATGCAGTGCAGCAACCAATCAGATACGAGTTCGTGAATGCAAAGGCAAAAGCATCAAACTATCTAAATTGAAGAGATCGGTCCAAGGTGAAAATAATTTATTTCCATCTCCACGTCCTTGGGCCCGCCGCTCCTTGCACCGATGCAATTGTGCTGCACGCCTGCACTTGAACCACGGTTCTCCTTTTGTTTTTTTTTTCTCCTGGATGTTCGATGTGCCTTTGCCTTTGTACGTGACGTAACGACAGACGATGTCAGTTACCTATTCTTATTCTAGGCATTGTGTACTGTCTTCATCGGCGGAGGGAGGAAGGATCCCAGCAAAACATCGAGAAAAGTTGTTTTTAATTTATTCACCTCGGGTATGGCAATCATCCGCAGCTATTTGCATCAAATTTCCTTTTCTTTGGGCTGTGCGCCTGCGCGATGGAATGTTGTTTGGAAAATGTTTTCTTCTATCACTGGATGTATGGCAGCGTATGGGAGCATTGAGGACGGTCGTTACTTTGGACGGTTGCTTGGGTTTCCTTTTTCAGTCTTTATTGTATGCAAATGCTGTCGGGCGGAGGTATTTTGTTTACAATTTACCGAGCAGCAGTTGGAATTGTTTTTCTTTTTTTTCTGGATCTGTAAAGGGTTTTTGTTCCATTCAAAGCACGAAGTTGTTGTCCGGTTCTAATGGAAGCGGCATTTTTGAAATTGAAGTGAAATTTTTAATATTGAGTCATTTAAGCCTATTTTTGATTGGGATGATTAGAAAGGTCAGTCAGTGTAAAATCGTGAAAAGTCATCAAAGCCAAACCAAATCAAAACTCACAACCTGGCCAGTAATTGGAAAACAATGCGAATCGCCAATTGAATTCTGGGATGCTTTAAACATAATTAAATAATATTTTGAATATGTTTATTTCTTTGCGAGTATATAGCGAACAAAAAACGTGCATATTGAAGCAAGGCGCCTCTACCGGTGTTGAATGAAACGCAACTTTAGCGAAACAACTTCAAAAATGGCGCAATAAATCAACACAGTCATTCGAAGCAGGAGATCCGCGCAAAAGACTCGCTTGCAAAAATTCAAAAATCTTACGTATAACGATAAAAAGCTCTGCGAAAGATGACAGTTTCCTCGGCCTGGCCTACAAGTACCCGACATCTATGTCGAAGACGTTTTTGAGATGCTGAAATGCTTCGGAAAGTAACAAGCGCAAGGGGCTATGATTGCTCCTATGAAATTTAAACGAGGGATAGTAAAAGGATGAGGAAAAGATTGTTTCAAGTACTCGATGTGTGTATTCCGACTTTGGACGGAGACTACTTATTTGCATTCGTTTAATTAACAGAATTTTATTTGAAATTTTTTTGATATGCTAGAGAGTTGTGATTTTTGAAAAATTGGCATTCACAGCAGGGCCAACAACAGATCATTCACAAAAAACAAAGCGATGAGAACCGGAAGGATAATGTCCAGCACCTCCACCGTGTGCTTTGAAGGGATTGAATGAGCCAATTGCACATTTAAGCTTGTCACTACTTTTAACCCTGTTAGAACAGCGTGCCCTATGGTAGCTTAAAACTGGTGAGTCACCCGTTCATATCATATCAGCAGATCAGCAATGTCATTGCAGCACTTTTTCCATGCAATACGCTTGAATCTTCTCAACTCAGAATTGTACTCCGTGAGAACTGATCTTTTGGTTTTCTTGGCACGATTAAAGAACTTCCTCGCTTTCCTCTTGAGCAGATTTAGTTTTCCATCCCACCATGGAACTTTACGCCAACACTCTCAAACCAATAGATTCTTGCGATGCTGCTCTCGCGATAGAAGGACAAAAGTATTTCATTTAGTCGATTGGCTGTCTCGTTTAAACTCTCAATGGATTCAATAACCGGGGATAGCGTGTCGACTTTGAAGAGGTTTGATGGACACTTCATCAGATACGTGCCAATTTGTTATAAAATTTGATAAAAAAGGTCTGCCGAGTGTGAGATCAATAAACTCTTCGCAAATCGCGTTTTTTGAATAAAGGTTTTGACTTTTTGTTTAATATATGTATCTATATTATTGCTAATTATAAAGTTTAAAAGGCACTGCATCCAATGAAGTAATGCAGATTTTCCACCTGGCAGCAACGAATGAGGTCCTGAGCTTCAGTTGGTGGTATATATTCGTCATCACCGGGCTGAAGCGCATATCAGCTTCCGTACACCTTCGTCCATAGGCACCTTTTAAAATAGGGCAACGAGGTCCTTCTTCAAAAACTCTGGAATTATTAGAAAGTTAATATCTTTGTTGACAAGACAGGCCGGCCTACGGTTCTGGTTATTGTGGTTATAAATAACCTTCATTCCAGGGTTGTTAAGGGCTCTGATATGTCCACCGCTAACCCAGGGTTCCTGGATGAACCCAATGGTTAAGTTTTCTTCTGCGAATAGCTTGCTAAGGGTGGGGGACGCTTTCTGTGCATTTTTTAAGAGTCATTTTATTGAATGAATAGACAGATTCCTCAGACCTGATGCTGCAAGTATCTACCAGAGTAGATGCGTCAGAATCTGAGGATGCTATCATATATCATCCTTAGATGCTCCATTACCCCTGACGGGGTCAGAATGTACCCGTGTGGTGCCATTCCTGCTATCGGGATTCTGCATCGTCCCGACGGACTGATGGGAGGAGGTCGAGACGGGCACCGTTGCCACAGTTGTGTAGTAATATAAGGATTGTTATATTTTATTAAAAGATGGGAGTTTGAATCTTTCTGCACTCAATAAAGGTTGCTTCGTTGGATGCTTTCTACATACTCAGTTATGGGCATCATTCTACGGACCCAGAAAACACAGCTGACGCAATGAGGAATTTTATACTCCAAGTATCTTTTTTTAATTGCGTTAAGCACAGACAAAGCAATTGAATGCTCAACTGAACGGTCTGAAACATTTGTGTATCCATACACACTGGTACAGTTACGTTTTTCAACCTTTTTCTAATAGTGAAGACAATATTTTCTTTAAGAAACAAAAATTCGCGTAGTAGCAATGGTATATCAAGTTTAATGTTGAAAAAATAGGTTTCTCTGTGGTTAATGCTTTATGTTGCTTGTTTAATTTTGGTGTTCAAAAATGTTGTTTCCTTCAACACCTGAAGAGCGGTGAAGTTGTACCACTATATAAAAATGTAAATAAAAGAAATATTTTTTAAATTTAAAAACACGCACATTGTCCTTTCTAGACAAGAACAATTGTTTTTTTTAGTAATCAGTTTGGTTTCAGAAGATGAATATCAACTGAGGATGCTAACCTACGAGTATGTAGACAGTTCAATGGAAGTGTTTATTGCAATAAATTTACGATGGCAGGTTTTGTTTATATGACTTTCTTTTAAGTAAGTTATACGATGCTGGTTTCGAGGAGTTTTACGCTAATGGTTTACAACTAACTTCAAATATAGAAAACAGAAATTTGATTGTGTTGGTAATTTTTGTGACTTCCGTGTATAAAAAATTGGATGTACCTCAAGGTTCTGTTCTTGGTCCTGTGCTTTTTTTAATTTACATCAACTGTCTCCTTGACCTAACTAAATGGAATACCAACAGCCTTTGTAGATGACATAATCTGTTTACGAATGCATTGCTAAGATTTCGGAAGAATAAGAATTGCTAAGAATTTGGTTTTTGAAACATAAATAAATTATTGGCCTTCAATTTCCATTTATTAAGAAGCTTATTAACTCACACAGTAAGCTCATTTATTATAAGTTAGTGTACGTCTACAATGAATGATCATTTTTTAAATATATAAATCGGTTACAGAGTGAATAAGGTAAGAAAGAATAAGGTAACAAAAAGAAAACAAGTTTAATAACTTTAAGATTATACAATTTTTGAATTTTAATATGTATACATATAAAATTGGTGAAAAAAAATTATATGAAAGCAAAAAGAAATACATCAAGTTAAATTAAAAAAGATTTTAAATTGGTCAATGGCGATAAACTAAGATTATTTTAGCTTGAAAAGTGTTGCGTCTCTAACTCTTTTTATGTCAATTGGGAGGGAATTCCACAGACGAGTTGCGTGAACGAAAAATTGTCTCTCTAATGTCAAACAATTAAATCATGGCGGAATGAGCGTTAGATGTACCGAGCCACATTGAACTTTCGATGCCATAGAACATAATTGGTAACAGCAGAGTTTTTGCAAAGACTAATTTTGTTTTATTAGGCGTAAAGGACTGAGTTGCCCAAAGGACTCGTAGAAGCCCGTTAACTTTTCCAATTGTGATGTTTACGTGAATATCACAAAAAAGATTGCGGTTAAATATTACTCCCAAATTTATGGCAGTGTTCACATACTCTATGCTAGACTGACCAAGTTTGATTGTAGGAAAATTCCTTAAATCCAACAAACTCCGATAGATGACCAAGAGTCATTGATTTACTGTGGTTTAAGCAAAGACTATGAGCCTTAGCCCACACCACTATGCTGTTATGGTCATCTTTCATTTTGGAAGCGGATTCGTCTTTTGAGTATAACGGGCAACTTGTGAACGATTTTACGTCGTCTTCATGCCTGTGAATGGAGCAGTGCTTAAGTAAATAAGCCAATAAGCCAATTCATTCACGAAAATGCAGAACTAGATTGGCCCGAGTATAGATCCCTGCGGAACACCACTAGTCATTGCAAGAAAATTCGACAAACGTTCGTTTACTACAACCGATTGTTGTCATGCAGTTAAATATGAGCCTGACTGACTGATATGAACATTTAAAATTCCGTAAGAGCTTACGACAAAGGACTGTATGATTAACAGTGTCGAAAGTTTTCGAAACGTCTAGCAATGTCAAAAATGTTAGTTCTCTCTAATCTAAGCGTTGCCTTATTTCTTCCACAACGTATAAAAGAACAGTTTTACAACTGTGCTAAACCCGAAATCCTGATTGGAAGGATAACAATAGATGTGCACGCCATGGTCGGCACTGGCAAACAGGGTAAGATACCAAAATTTGAGATTCTTTTTCTCATTTATCTTATCTATCGGCAATAGGATCTTATTTTTTGTAGAAAATCTCCCTGCCACATCATGATTTTTTTCGGTAACAAAATTAAACAAGGAAGCTTACTTCTTCTATGCACAAAGACATTTAAAAGGCCCAAAGCATAAAAGCAGTGCAAATTCAAAGAATTCTCAAACAACATCTCGGTGCCAATGGGGGTGAAAGATTGCGATCTAACTAAACAATTTTCGATTATTCCGGAAAGCATTTCTCAAGACAACTTTGAACTGCACAGTTTGTTTATCTTCTACACCATATAATGAACCAGGAAAAGCCTACAGTATTCGCATTCGATGGCAAACAATGCCCGCCCCAAGCAACAATCCAAACCACACACATTTTTTCTGCAACCTTTTGCAAACAGGGCACAACATTATTTTGTTATGCGTCAGAGTACGGATTCCTTTCCACTCTTACTACAAAATTGGTAACGAATTGATTTCCCTCTCCTTCCATAGATTCTATTCGTTGTGGCATCCCGTAGAACCATAAAACAGGTTACCTTACCCCATCATTGGCATCTCAGACATTATCAACTGACAAACAACGCCACCAACACCAAGCCAGCCATTCAACCAGTTCCTCTATAAAATAAAAGCGGGATGCATCTAACGACTTTTCCAGAGTTCAGATAACTAACTTCCACGCTTGGGGTCAGTGAACTCTTTGTACGTTAGGCTAGCCAAAGGTGCTGCTTGCCATAACAAAGAAACAACCTGCATTTGCCCGTCACAATTCAAACACTCGTGCACAATGAAACTAAGGCTATCTGTTCTCCTAATGCTCCTATATACTGGCGTGCAATTGGAGCCGAGCCCTGAATGCTTCATCATTAGAGCCCATATTTGGGGACACTGAAATGTACCCGAAGGGGTAAACAAGGCATCCGAAATGAAAGTCCATAAAGGAGTTGAATATAAACAAAATTTTCTTTTTCTGAAATGCTTGGAGACTTGGATGCAATCCACCTGTGGATGGAATTTTCGGGTGTGAGATGGTATTTGAGGCAACAAATGCGTGTGGAGCACGTTCGTTTTCCGCTCGTTATTTACCCGATAAAAAAATGGATGCGTGTTAAGTAAACGTCAGCGTAGAGTGTTTGTTGAAGGGAAACGTTGGAATGCTTTTTGCTATCAACAGCCAGCGTTTGTGTCAGTAGATAGCAGTAGGAAGGAGATAGTCTTTTATGTATACATAGAGATATATTCAGTGATGCACATTTTGGGGATCCACTTGTGTTTTACTTGGTTGGACTCTCATGTTTTTTTTTTTGAATGGATTATCTGCATCCTGCTTTTGGAAATGAAAATGAATGTTGTTCCTAGTGGTGGTTCATTTGCTAAGGCTTCTTGACGAATTGTATAAATTTATTGATCAACGTTCTGAAAAAATGTACAGACTTTTCAAGTGCTTCATGTACCCTACTACTCATCAGTTTTCGAATCAACGATTTTTCCCCACAATTATTTTTTGGCTAGACTTATGTGTATGAACAAGAGACTACCTAAACTTCGCCAATTATAGAGGCATTAGTCTCCTCAACATTGCCTTTGACATTTTTTCAACCTGATAGCATTTGAACAGAAAAGTCCATGGAGCGAATATTTACATGACGGCACATCTTGAAACAAAATCAAGGAGCTACAAATCGACTCCCACCACTTTTGCATCGATTTCAAGGCCGCCTTTGACAGACGAGCTGTTTAAAGCCATTTCTAGTTTTGGCTTCTCTGTCAATCTCATATATATTGTGCCGGATAATGATGGAGAGCTCACGCTGCTCCTTTAAGTTCGGTCAAAACCTCACCGACCAATTTAATGTCAAAAAACGTTTTACACAAGTTGAAGAACTGTCATGCGATTTCTTCAGCATTATACTTAAAAAAATAGTGCAAAACTCCCTCGTTAGCACTAGAGACAAAGACTTGTTTGTGAGAATTGAGGCAGAGAATTGAGGATTTGGCGCTTAACGAGGGCAAACCAGCTGTCAGAAAGGACACCGACGTCTTTGTCAGAACGTCACAATAGACTGCTTATACTTTGACGTATTTAAGGACTTTGGCTATCTAGAACAAACGAAGAATAACTTTTTCTCCTCGCTATTTCGTTGGGCTACGAAAACAATTGAGTAAATCTTGTCTGCATAGACGATGAGTGGAGGAAAGGATTCAACAATGAACTGTACGAGTTTTACAGCAACATCGACTTAGACAAAATGATAAAATTCAAACAGCTGAGCTGGCTAGATCAGTAGAGGACGATCACGACTCAAGAAATGAAACGATGTGCAGAGTTATGAAAACCAAAAACAAACTTCAGAAACTGACCATAAAACCCACCCTTAAGATATATTAATAGTATTTTTGCCAAGAACTGGAATCTTTGTAGTTCTTTTAGCAACTGTTGAAGCAAATTGCATGTTCTTCCACCGCCAGTTAGTCCTCAAATGAATGGAATGTTACAACTTTAAAACAAAGTCAAGCGGCTAGATTGTAAAGGGTCCGCCAAATAACTTTCTTTTTTTTTGAAAATGCTATTAAAAAACACCGCTGAATATTTTCTCAAATTTCTTTTTTTATTCGAAAGTACAATCCTTCCGGTTAATAATGGAAATTAATTTCATTCAAATGGCTGCCTCGGCTGGCCATGCAGTAGCCTACACGATCGGTCCAATTTTTAAGCACATTTTCGATTGTGTGCAGCTGTATTTCACCAATGGCTTCACGAATATTATCCTTTAAAGCGTCAATTGTCTCTGGCTTGTCAACGTAACACTTATCTTTGAGGGCACCCCACAAATAATAGTCCAACGGTGTCAAATCGCAGCTCCGAGGAGGCCAAACGAAATCAGCTCTGCGGCTGATAATGCGATCTTCAAAAACAGGGCGCAAAACATCGAGTGTAGCTTCGGCTGTGTGGCACGTAGCGCCGTCCTGTTGAAACCAAATGTTCCCAATATCCTCCTTTTCAATTTTTGTGAACAAAAATTCGTCAACATGGCCCGATAACGATCGCCATTGACTGTAACAGCCACTCCTTGCTCATTTTCGAAGAAAAATGGTCCAATTATGCCTCTGGACCAAAATCCGCACCAAACAGTGACTCGTTTTGGGTGTATTGGCTTTTCAATGTATGCGTGCGGGTTTTCTGTGCCCCAAATGCGACAATTATGCTTGTTTACAGATCAAAATGAGCTTCACCTGAAAAGATGATTTTTTTTTGGCAAAATCGGCATCTTCTGTAAGTCGATCACAGGCCCACTTAGCGAAGCAAAAACGCATTGGATGGTCAGTTGGCTTCAACTCCTGAACCAATTGGACTTTGTTTGGCGTCATACCAGAGTCTGTATGCAAAATTCGTCTCAATGATGTCTCCGAAATGTTCAATTGCTGAGAACGACGGTGAATTGATGTTGATGGCGCTTCACGCACACTTTCTGCCACAGCAGCAATATTCTCGGGTATACGCACTGTTTTTGGCTTTTCACGCTTTGGTTTATCGATGAGGATGCCAGTTTCTTTCACTTTTTTCACAAGATAACGAACATACGCAGCTGACGGTGCTTCTCTTCTTCCAAAATCCGTACGCAATTTTCGCACACATTCTGCAACATTACCATGATTTTCAAAGTAATGTCGCAATATTTCCCAGCGTTGTTCAAGCGTTCAGCGGAAGGATAAAACTAATTATCTGTCAAATCCGACGTGAGCTTAGTGTTACCATTCACGAAAATTGTTGAAAAAACGTTAGATTGCGGACCCGTTAGATGCTGCCAAAGCGCGCTATGCCATGACAAAGAGACTTTTTCACAGCAGCCAACTCGATGCCATGGTAAAGGTGATCTGCTACACGGCCCTCATTCGGCCTATACTTGCATATGGAAGTTCCGTGTGGTTCAACGTGGTAGCAAGCCTGATGGAAAAGATTCGAGTTTTCGAGACACGATGTCAAAGGGCTTGTCTCCATTTATATAGAACTCCAGAGTCTCAGTAAAAAAAATTCTATTCTAATGTGGTCCTGCACAACGGGGCCAACATAATTCGAATGGATAATTTCATAATTAAACGTACTCGGAGCCACGTTGCAAACTCAATCAATAAGCTGATCTTCGGGGCTTACTAGCCCAACTTCAAGCCTTACTCCACCTGTGGCTTTCCTCTATTTTGACCTTTACAGTCTGATTCAGGATAGAAATGCGGTTCCGTTTTCCATGTCGCCCGAAGGAGTGTTGACGAGTGACTTGCCTACAATGGAGATGTCGTACGAAGCTCTGAGGAGAATCTCCGGTTCAGTAGAGCGGTATCAGTGCGGGCCAAGGAGGACGGTAGTTAGTTGTTGTCTCCTTCGTCATTAAATGTCATTACTTATGTCTTAAAAGGGTGTTTCATAATGCTTGCTCAGCTTTCTTAGTTTTTAACATAAGGTTGTTCCTAAATAAATAAAATTTATGGCACAGCACAAAAACCAAAAAAAGTACATATTTGTTATGCATCTAGAATAAGTTATTTTTATTTTTTTTTTTAGGGTAGTATAATAACTACTTTAACAAATTAAGTTATTATCGTCGAAAGACATAGTCTAATCATTCCGTTTAGCTTAGAGCGCCCGCATAGGCCCAGTAAATAAATTGTAAATAGTTATTAAGGATTGTTTAAGCATTTTAGCATATAAATGCACTTAAAAAAAAAAAACAGATATCACTCAATGAGCTTATGAGTTTCATCAGGAACATCAAATGGTTTCACTAGAAACAAAGTTCTAACAAAGCCATAGTTTTTGATGGGGAATCAAAATGGACCTTTCAGGCCCGCATGGTTACTTCCAACTTCAGGAAGTTCAAACTCTTTCATAATACCAAACCACCGCCATCACCAAAAGTTGAAATCTCCGAGATACAACGTAGGTCACTTTCTTTTAAATTCAAAAATTATATAATATTGGAATAATAATAATATTTTTCAATAAAACATAAATTGTAAAAATAAAATAATTTTATCCAAGGAATAGAATCACTCCTTTGATCCCAATTTCTTCTTTACTTTTAATGCGCTCTAAAATGATCACATCATTACAAACTACATTGATCCTGTCAAAGGTGATTCTAAGGCGATAACAACTTTCTTCTTTTAAATTAAAACGTAAATTCTTTTGAAACTCTTCCGTAATTTAGAAAAAAAAAATAAATAAATCAATGGCGAGATGCATACGCATTGACATAAACTCACCCAAATTGCTAAGCGTCTCGTGGTCCATATTCTTCCGGTTTTCCTTCCGGCTTCCTAAATGACACGAAACATACGCATCGCACACATTTCTCCCAACCGATCCTCAGCATCTTAATTTTCGGTTTTTTCTTTCCTTTTTTATTTACTTTTCCGCTTAGTAAGCCTCCGATAATAGAATCTATTTTTTTGTTTCTCCTTTCGGTCGGAATGATTGGTGAAGCGAATCGACCCTTTTCCCTATAACCCCAAGAAGATGCATCTCTTAGTAGTAATCCACAGAAAAATCACACATGCATCGATAAACAAAACAGGCGTTGGGCTTGGGTTCCTTTTCTTTAAGTGCGAATGATTTGTGCCTCCTTCCCCATTAACCCGAATTAAAATATATATATATATATATATGTATGTTTACAACACGCCAGATACAAAGATTGTTTTCTCGAATCTATTAATGCTATTGTCTCGCGGAGGTGATCCTCGCACACAGCATCCCGCCGAAAGATCGTTAGATTTTTTTCTTTTTCTTTTTGTTTCATTATTTTTTATTTGTAAGTCGTTAAATTCTAAAAGAATAGAAGAAGAAAACAAAAACATCGGCTATAAATCCAGTAATACAAAAACAACACGAAAAAAAAAATATATTAAAAAAAAGTAAAGGACGAGTCTTGAAGCGCGAGATGAAGGAGCGCGCATGATCATTAAGAAAATTTCAATGCGAATTTATTTCACATTACTATGAAGCTGGAAACAGCATGGCAGGATGGAATGGCGAAGGGGAAGAGCACATCCCACAAGGAGTTCGCTGTAATTGCATAATCAGTAGTTCTAGAGGGAATATAACCCTTTTATGGAGGAGATGATCGTCGCAGTGCCCATTCCAGATGAAGAGGATGCTGCTGAAGATGGAAGATAGCAGAAATTGCTACTACACCATAGAACATTAGATGTAACGATCTGTGATTGGGCTCGGGTATTTGTCGTGCTTCAAAGGAGTGGGCATGAAGAGGAGGCATCTGCCTTGGATGGACTTGGTTCAATGGCACTAGACGTAGTTGAAGTTGTTATTGAACATAAGAACCCGTCGAATGGTAAAGTGACACTGAACCATGGTTTAGAAGGACGCTGTTGTTGAGAGCATGTAACGACATTGACTTGTCCTAGAGATACAAGCATGTGTCCAGCAGAATGGTGGAAGTTATATATCACTATAATTACAGCTACTAAATAAAGAGAACAAAAGGGGTAGCTATCTACTTGGAAAGGGAATCGATTCAATTAGATTAAGGCCCTTTTATTGTGTACTTATACAGTAAACTGGCAAGCGGAACTTATTACGAGTACCTTGCTTTTAAAATTTTGTGACTTTGTTAATCTCTGACAGTGAAAATAAAGCCAATTATCGTAACCCTTTCAAGGCTTCGGTTGGAAAGCCAAACCAAACTTATTGCACTCTACATGTCACCAAGGTTTGTTTTTAATTGCAAGCCTCATGCTCAAAGACTGTTCTGCAGTCTTTTCTGCCCTACTAAAACATAAAGCAGGGAATGATTGGACAACAGTTTCAACTGAATAGACACGCGATTCATACTGACTGATAAAGACCCACATACTCTTGAGGTTAATAAAATACTACAGATTTTAAGCGGATAAAAAAAAATCGCTATATAATTCTTTGCAAAATAAGTTAGTTAAAAATATTAGTAACTCGTTGATCGTCAGGCGATCTTCGAATCACTACGGAAGAAAAAACATTTTGTTTCGGCATCTCCCTCTGAAAGCTACAAACGTTTTCACTTAACTGTCAAACATCACACTCAATAATGTACGTCATCCTGTGCACTAGAGAAGAAAATATAGTAAACTCCAACCCGGCAAATCCACGGGTTATTTGACCACTTCAAGATACTCTAAAAGGTTGTCAATCTTATTCCCGAATATCAATTCAGTTTTTGAGCAGGGACTTAACATGTTGGGCCGAAGCTTGAATCTGATATCCAGGAGAGCAAAGCTAAAAAACGGATGGGTGCATGTCTAGTTGACTTAGAAATATCTGAGTTAATACGAGGTCAACAACAAGTTGCACTTTTTATTGCCTGTTCGTGATAGATCTTGAAGCTTTTCTTTCAGACGACCTGATCGGGGTCGAAGATCGAGGTCAAAAGATTGCTCTTGATCTTCAAACAGCGCAGATGATCATTAGGGATGACCAAATTATAGGCAGATTACTATGGATTTGACTGGACCAATCATTCATTATGTCTTCATGCCATGGTGAACATCACTGACTATATGGCCCTCATCAGGACAATGATTACTCTTGTGGCTCAACGTAACAGCAATGGAAAAGAGTAACGTGTTTAAAGCTAAATGTCTCAAGGCTTGCCTTCGATAATGTACCTAGAACTCCAGAGTCCCAATTTTAAACTTATTTTAATGTATAATGAGGCTTATCTGATCAGAGTGAATACATTTCTTATTCAGCTTATCATAAGGGCACTGGCTTCGATGAACAATCTCGCATCTGGAGCTAACTAACATTATGACCGATACCACGAAAGAGTGCGCCTTAGCCGCTTTGTCTTTCGTTTACTTCGTTTCTTTAAGTTTGATCTTAAGAAGTCTGACGGTACGGCTAATCTTCTTCGTTGCCCATACATTCATATACAATCGAGGCTTCGAACGCAATGCTGAATATTAAAAATTTACAATAAATAGATGCCGCACCACAGCAATTTTGTTGGATAACAGATAGGGTCCCCCATATCGATTTCGTTAAAAACCAAGCAACAATGCGTTTTGAAAACTCTCGACCGAGTATCATTTAATTGTACATAGTTTCCTTCTAGCGTACGTAGGATTGGGTTTAAAATATATGGCATCGCACTGTCGGCAGAGTGATGCCAACATATTCCAAGTACATAAACAGCCCTTACATTTGAACTGCAGTTTATGGTGAATTTTAAATACAGCGAATTAAAAACGAATGAAAAAAACTATTCGTAGTTTTCTTCGAATGATTCAGTTATAATATTTGGTGTACATTAGGCGCACCATATATGCCCCAGTTAGTTAATAAAAATACTAGTGACTAGCTTAAGCGTTACGTCTAAATGCTAATATGTTCGAATAACTTGAATATCGGTATGGTATTGATTCGGATAACTTCGATTTTGAAAAATTGCAAAAAAAACACGACCAAATTAAAATATCTGAATCCAAACCCCTTGTAGGATAACATTACTTCATTTGAATTTCAACACTTGACTGACACTTGAATTTCTTGGAACGTCTGCAAAGGCATAAGGTAAGAAAGAAAGTTGCCTTTAGTCAGATGAACAGGAGGAATTTACGAAAAATTTTCTAAAAAGTCAAAAAAGACTTATGTTTCTCTATTTTCCAAACTATCCAAAAACATTGTGAATGATTAAAAATCAGTTTTCTGATTGTTTTTTCAACCCACTCGTAAGGACAAACAGATTGACATGCAAAGAAACAGAGCATAAAAGAAAGGATTTTCTTTTTTTTTATATGAAAAAAAGGACTTTTCAGTGTTTTTACTCAGCCCTTGCACATACGTAGTTTTTTTCCCTTTTTGTATGCATCAGGAAGCATGTTCATTTCCTTTGGGTACACTATGTGCTCATGTTTTTTTTTCTCTCTGTGTAAATCCTTAGTGTTTCTGGAAACATAAAACAAAATGTTAATTCAACCGATAGTAGTATATTACTTTTGTGAGTTTAAGAAGAGATTTGTCTTTCTTTGGCCGCTAAAGGACGAAAGTGCTTAAGTGATTTAGGTTAACTCCTATTTTCCATTTGTGGCATGCTTGAGACTTATGAGTGAAAAAAAAAACAGAGCTTTCTTTTACTTACAAAAGGTTTTTAATATGTCAAAAGCTGTAACGACGCCTTACAATCCCTAGCCTTACGTCACAAAGTTAGGATGGGTTTCAGGTCATTATGGAATCGAAGGCAATGAAATTGGTGGCGAACTAGCCATGGCTGGCTCCAAAACCGTGTTCACTGGTCCGTAACCTTTCTGTGGTGTAAGCTGGACTACGGCCACAAATCTGACCAATAAGTGGGAGAACAAGCTGCGCATTGCCCACTAGAGAAATCAACCGGGACTCAGACAATCTAAATGGCTAATCAATACCTTCACTTATAGAGAAATCCTTTAAATCAACAAGAGGAACATTAGAAAGCTTATGAGCTTCCACTCCGGCCATTGCCGCTTGAGATTACAACTAACCAAATAAGTACTAAGTACAACCATCGGATGCCGATTATGTTTTGAAGACGACGAAACGGTTGAACACATTTTTTGTTAATATCTAGCTTTAATTTGGCTAAGAAGGGGTATCTTCCGCAAAGAGATATGCTCCCCATTGGACATAACACGATCCAATGCTAAAGACATTCTGACTTTCATCAGAAAGATGGAATGTCTGTTAGCCTAAATAAACTCCCAAAGATACAAAAGGTCTATTTTTTCAGACCACTGTGTCCACCTCTTGGGCGGGGGCAGATATAGAAAAAAAACTAGCGGGGCATACTTTTGGAGAGATTTGCAAGGAAATCTAATTTTCAAATGGATCGATTTCGATGAATTTCGATAATTTGTCAAAATGAGCCAAAACCTCGAATTACTTATTTGGCTTGTTAAGCAAAATATTGCACATAACTTTAATCCTGAATGAAATACTACTGTGTCCAAAAAATAAGGTGACATTTTATTTATTTTGAAAATTCTTTATTTATTCTTCCAAATCTATTTCATCCCCTTCAAAGTAATCCCCTCTTGATGCAATGGACTTATGCCAACGGATTTTCCCATCTATGAAACACTGGTTGTAGTCACTTTCCGGGATGGCCTTCAGTTCCGTCTTCGCTGCGGCTTGAATCTCCTCTATCGTATCAAAACGGTGTCCCCGGAGCGGTCTTTTGAGCTTGTTGAACAGCCAGAAGTCGCACGGCGCCAGATCAGGTGAATACAGTGGTTGCGGAACGATATGGATTGAGTTTTTGGCGAAATGATCACGAATTACGAGTGCGGTATGGGATGGTGCATTATCGTGGTGTAAAAACCAAGAATTGTCTTTCCACAATTCCGGCCTTTTTAGGCGGATAGCGTTACGCAAACGACGCATAACGTTCAAATAATATTCCTTGTTGACTGTTTGGCCGGTTGGAAGGAATTCATAAAGCACAACACCACGATAATCGAAGAAAACCGTCAACATTTCCTTGATTTTTGAGCGACTTTGGCGCGGTTTTTTGGCCTCGACTCTCCTTTGGCACGATATTCGCTCGATTGATCGGTTGTTTCGGGGTCGTAAGCATAGATCCAAGTCTCATCGCCAGTTATAATGCGTTTCATGACATCCCGGTTGTCGGAAAGCATTGTTTCACACACTTCAACGCGACGCCTTTTTTCCAAAAAATTCAATGTTTTCGGTACCAGTCGAGATTTGACGCGCTTGAGGCCCAAAGCATCCTTCAAAATGGTATTGACTGAGCCTTTCGATAAGCCAACTTCATCAGCAAGGTCTCTAATCGTTAATCGATGATTTTTCAACAACAAATCTTTGATTTGTTGGACGTGAGCTTCATCGGTTGAGGTTGATGGTCGCCCAGAACGCTCTTCGTCTTCGACACGTTCACGGCCGGCTTGGAAATCACTATACCACTTGTAAACATTTTTTTTAGACATAGCCTCATCATCAAAGGCTTTCTGCACCATCCTCAACGTATCCGCAGCAGAAAATTGATTCCGCAAATTTCGACATCGCAAAAAACGCAAAACTCACTTTTAGCAGCTCACAAAACGACGCGTATCTCAAACACTATGAATATATTTTGACATGAAATTTCACATAGATGTCACTGACAGTACTACCAACCTAAAAAGAAAGAAAAATTTCCAAATCCTTCGACGCGCGCAGCTTAAATTAAATTCATATGTCACCTTATTTTTTGGACACAGTAGTAAGACATCTCCGCTGAATCAAATGAAGTACTCAGAATGCCACCACACAAAAGCTTGACGACATGAAAAAAAAACCGTCCAAGTTCGAGTCGGGCTCGCGCAACGAGGTTTCCGTACAAACTTGTAGGCGATTTTAACATTTTTTATGTAAGTTCGTTCCTATAAATTTCAGATTTTTTCATTTAACTGTGGCATAAGGCATTGGGTCTTGCTTCTTGCAAGCTTAAAGGGGCTGCGGTCATACGTATCTGGTGTTAATTTTAACTTGATACATCCACACCTTCCTCCAGACAGACGGACGGCTTTGTTTTGCCTTTTGAGGAACGGAACCTTACAAAAAAATTAAAAGATAAATGTAAATATGGAATGAAATTTGATGCCTAAACCGAAAAAGAATATACATCAGCCGAAATGGAACTTTCAAATAATCTCATTGAAGATATACATCAGTGAATCCGCACAAAAGAGGAAAACAGCATGCTTCGATTTTATCCATTTCAATTGGATTGCATAGTCTCATTTACATACTTTCACACGAAATGAAATGATCCGAGCACGAGTAAGTACAAATTTTAGCAAACTAAACATCACAGCAGTTCTGACACCTTAAACTAAAGACGCCATAAACAACGATGCACCAGTCACCTCATACTATATATACCATTCTATTCCTCTCGCAGCCACATGAGGATTCAGAGGAACACCCACACGGCATATCAGGAACGCACCCATCATACCCTTCCTTCCAAAAAAAATTACAGGTAACACATCAAAAAGGAATCCTTAGCTGTTCACTCTAAGAACCATAAACACGACAACGCCTTATCTTTGGCAATGAATCGCAAGCGAAATCCTCAAAAGTCCATAAAACTGTCGTCTTCTTTTACTATGTGACATCCCGCAAGTGAGCAACTCCCCCCTCCTTGCCCAGTAACAAACAAATTAAATCCATTCAACAAATCGAGCGTCCCTCGGTGTGATGTTACCATCTCGTCTTTAATTCCAAGTATTCCAAGCAGAGTTTCAAGAAATTGAATACGAGAGTATCTGTCGGCATTTGCAAAAGTGTTTACGAAGTTCTTGTTTGGTTTGATCATATTGTGAAAGGAGCAACAACACCAGCTCCTGTAGATCTCTAACGTTCATCCTTAGTAATATAGCATCCGGTTGTTGTTCAAATTCGGGTACTCTTAGTGTGCGATGTGAATTTCGCGGCACTTGTTTCCTGTATGATGATTTTTTTTAAAGTAAGACGAGAATGGAATACCAACGGTCATGTCAAGGGCTGCCTGAAGATCTTTTTGCTAGAATGCTCTTGATAGCGAATATTTTTTCGCGATTTCCGCTGAATTGTATTTGAGTGTTTTTTTGGATATTGCAATGGGAGATGAAGGATAAGGATCACAACTATACACAACTATTGCACAGTAAAACTAGCACTAGCGAACGGAGGTTCGGTGTAGTGCTCATTTCGCTTCTAAGGCGACACTATGACAAGCATTACAGTCAATGGGAGCACTACCGGGACATGGTTACGGATTAATTATGACCAGAAAGTAAGGAATTGGAGTTGGGTGAGCTACCATTCCCGGAAGATGCGACAACGTCCACAAATGCTATTCAACAATAGATTCAAATTTAGTGCAATCACAGTCGTTGCGGTTTAAACTTGGCTTTAACAGCAGATTGAAATAATTAAGCAATGGAAATTCGAAGCGAACAGGATCAGGTCCAAGATCGGTGTTGATACAATTCGCAGAAATACTACAACTTTCCTTTTACCGGTTCACAGT
Organism: Orthonevra nobilis; assembly: GCA_963555765.1. Taxonomy (NCBI): domain Eukaryota; kingdom Metazoa; phylum Arthropoda; class Insecta; order Diptera; family Syrphidae; genus Orthonevra; species Orthonevra nobilis. Next base: position 13,460,895 of record OY743225.1, read on the forward strand.
CTACATCTTAAGGGGCTATGGATACCCTTTTAAAGCAGACATCGAAATTATTCTCCTGTTTGGGGTGAAAGTTATTTTTATTATAAATGGCAGCCCGATAAGATGGGAAAAAGTATTTCTTGCACCCTTCAAGGAAACCTAGGACTGCTCAAAGTGTTTGGCGATTCCAGTTTTTTGATCATTCCAACACTTTGTTTGGTTTAAGTGAAAACATCATTAATCTTTGGTTTTTTTAAATAATGCTTAAGTGCTCAAGGGATTTGAAGTACCCTTAAAGTGTTTTTTTACACAGCACGAGCACAAGTGGAAGGGAGAGAAAGTAGGTATCAGTGCACATTGGTTTTAAAGTGATGACTCTGAGTGCTCTGACGCGGCAACTGTTACAAGTCTTGCTGTTATCCATTTCTAAAAACGTTAACACTACCTCATGGTAGCCACTTAGGTCCTCTATTGTTCATTTTAAATTCATATTTGGAGACGCTATTCAAATACAATACAGATAAACTGATATGATAGCTTCCCTGTCCATTGCTCCTTACTGACCAGGAAAAAAATGGAAATAAGCCTCGAATCAGCCACGTAATCGTTTGTTATCCAAACAACTACAATTGATAGAAAATTCAATCTTCCATACGCCCATGAACTCGAAAACCGAATACACGGATGAATTCAATTTCATGGAAAATAAATCTTCGGGGATTTCGAATCTGATTGTATCGATCCGGGTTTTTTAATGTAAATTGGTACTAGCCCTTTTGTACTCTTTAATCAGTTTTTCGTCTTCACTTTGCCTTCTAATCCTCATTGTTTGGGTCTTTTTCAATGTCCATACACGAGAGCATCCAAAATGACTATGTGTGTTTTCTACAAAATGATGGCAGCTATAGGAACCACGAATGAGTTCTTTTGATTGTGGTGCCATTGTAAAGAACGTCTCCTGTAAAACCGAAATTTTCTAAAATCTACGAACGCTTTGGATGGAGTGATTAATTTGATGGTTAAAAAAAGATATGAATGCTGTTAAAAACATAAAACAGTATCTCGTTCTCCATATATAGTCAAATGGATAACTTGTTGGTGCGAGAAGTCTATAGCTGGGCAAAGCTTCGTAGGCAGTTGTCAAAGCTTCGTAGCTACAGTTTTTTTTAAATTCAATTGAAACGATAAAATTTTGTAATTTTGTTAAAAGTTTACTCTGCGAAGTCTGCTATAAGGCAACATTTTGATTTCTTTCACTCATATGCGCTGCAAGGATGAACGTGTAATTGTCAATCGCTTGCCACGTCGTCTGATCGATATTGAAGGCTCATTCGCGACAGCTTTCTGATTGTGCCTGACGAGGCCTGTCGGCGTCCTTTAAGGCATGCGAACGCTTTGAAAACTGCATCGAAATTCACATTGCACTTTGATTACTGGCAAGTTTTTCGCTAAGCAAAATCTGTGCCTAAGAAGTTCTTAATCTGGCCCACCAAACATATACCCTGAAAAATTAGCTGGCACTTGTCATGTTGGCAGATCTGGAAAATCTGAGAAATATGGGCAGAATCCAAAGATCGGCGTGTTTATGCATCACGGGGGCACTTCGTTCCACACCTTCAGCCGCCATGGACATAATGCTACAACTGCTTCCCATGGACATATACGGGAAACTGATAGCTAAAAAGGCAGCGATTAGGTTGACTGAGTGTAACTACTGGAGCAGAACACATAGCCCAGGTCATATGGAAATAATAAAGAGTGCGAGAATGCCAATCTGGAAGTTTACACGGACGGTTCCAAAACAAACGAAGGCACCAGACTCGGGAGTATCTGCGATCTCTCAAGAGATCTCCTTCTCTCCGTCCCTTCGATTGCTCAACCACTGCAGTTTAAGCTATCCAAGAGGCTGCCCGCTTACTGTCAATGAATCCAATAGACGGGTTTTCTATTGTCATATACATAGACAGCCAGGCGGCCATCAAGGCTCTGGACACACCATCAATTAAATCCAAAATGGTAAAACTTTGCCGCCTATCTCCCAGGGAGATAGCGGTCAGGTGTAACCTTACCCTATGCTGGGTTCCTGGGCATAGTGGTATTCCAGGCAATGAAAGAGCCGACGAGCTAGCTAGAATGGGGGTGAGCTTGCCACTGGCAATAAATCAGGAGTCCCCTTACCACTCAATTCAAGCAATAAACACCATGCTAAATACAGATGCCATCAGTATCACCAATCGGGGATGGGTGGAACCCAGACACCTGTAGGACTTCGAGGCATATTTGGCCTCTCATTAATCCAAAAAAGACAAGTAGAAATATAATGAGTAAGGTCGTAGGAATTATCACAGGTCACTGTATCATGGGCTCACACGTATTAAGAATGGGAGCCCCCCTTAACGACTTTTGCAGGAGCTGCATGGAGGAAGAAGAAGTACAAAGCGTACTACACTACCTAAGCACCTTTCCCGCCCTCGCGAAAACGAGGAAAATCACGCTAGGAAGCTACTCATTCGGCAACCTAGAAGATATGTCAGATATAAAGATTCACAACATAGCAAAATTCATTAAGAAAACAAACTGGTTTATAACCGGTAATAAAGTGGACAATCTCTACAGAGACCACTTGGATACCAATCAGGTATTTCTAAGGTATCAGTTAGTCCTCTAGCCAATGAGGCATCGGTGTATAAATCACCGGTAAGTGATAACACAATGAATCCAAACAGGATCTAAGTGTATCACAACTGTTTCAGATGTGACAACCACATCTACCTACCTACCTGGAGCTACAAATTGGTGTCGTTTAATTAAAGATACGTGAGGAAGATTTCTTCTTCTGCTCTGCTTTGAAAACATAATATTGGTAGCAGAGTGAAGACGCGATGTTCCAAATCGCAAAATAACTACATTCACTTTTTACGAATAAAATACTGTGAATTGAGTGAATGCAAATAAGTCGATAAAAAATTTGCATGCCTTTTTGTATGGAACAATCGAAAACAAAATAAATATACCTGAGTTTCCAACATCAAATCAATCTTTTAATTCTTCTCCTTAATCCGTAGTCTAAATCCAAAAACGCAACAAATTATGAAATGGGAATTTCTAACTATCCCGACGTACTATGACGTGAATTCTGGAGCCATATTTGTATCCTATTCAAGAAATGAAGCAGCTTCCAACGCCATTAAATTTGCACAGTGGAATCAATTATGTGACGCCAGAGTTCCTAGAAAGTGTAAACCATATTAGAACGCTAATCCAGCATTTTAGAGCTCATTCATTAATTTTCCATTCACATATTTTGCGGAGGACATCACAAGATAGTTAATTCCACAAAGGGCCCCTATCCATCATTCTTTCAAATGTGATTAATTTCATGTAATAAAACCAATCAAATCGACATTAATAAGCAACAATTATATGTTGTGAAAATCAACGTTTCTTAAAGACGGTAATAGAAGGAGAAACATGGATACGATCGTCGATAACGATTTATTATTAATTGAAATCTTTTGTAAGACATAATCAAGGGTGCCATCACAATTTTAACCCTTCTAATTGCCTCAGACCGTCCCTTTCTTTCGATGAAAACAAATCAAAGAATCAACAATTAAAATAATTGTTATTGAAGATCAATGAAGAAAAAGTTCAGGTCCTCGTACACCTCCTCATAATACAACTGCACAGTCCTGTCATTAAAAAGAAACCCTTTTTAAATAAGCCCACCCAACCACGCACTGTGCGGCACGTACGCATTTGTAACATAATCCAGTTCCGCTTTGCTACAGTCTTACCTCTCCATATCCAACTAAAAAAAAGCCTCAGCGTGGGCGTCAGATGAAGAATTCTCTCACGCCCACTCGCAGTAATTCCCGCGTTAGCTCTTCGTAACGTCTGCGAAATTCCACAAATTTTCCTCTCCTCTTTGGCCATCGTTTTTATTCGTTTTGCGCTCCGTTATCTAGACAAAAGGGCCCGACAAATAAAAGCCAAAGATACACCCTCAGGGGAACATTGGACCAAAAAACAAGAAAACCGGCTCATCTGTCTCACACATGTTTACCTTCGAGCCGGGGGAGCATACACGACGACACGCCAAACACAAATCCAATCTAAGAGGCCCCATTCATCCGGTGAACTAAGAATTATTTATCCGTCCATCCGGGCGTTAGGTTGTGGAAACCCGTTCCACCAGATGATTCCGATCGTTGTTGAGGCTACGAAACGAGCCACCAAAACGGACTTGATAACGTATTTTTATGCTCCACCGGGAAGGGCGGGGAGGAGTGTCACCACCAACGTTGTTGAACGATTGTGTAACGGATGGGCTTGCCCCTGACCTGGTGGATGCCGACTGGGATCTTTGAATGCTCGTAAAAAAGTTGAGACCTTTTTTTTTCTAGTGAGGATATCGATATTCGATAACACAGACTTTAATTTAACGGATGACTTTTGTTGGTTGGAAGTCTATAGGTCCTGGGAAGACAGAATTTGTGACAAATTAATTTGTGCGGCCAATAAATTTTCGAAAAGTCGACATTCTCTCTTATTGTTTAGGGAGGCTCTTAGGAATTTTTATTTGGAATTCTCTGTCTGGAGCATTGTCTGGCTCTTGATTTTTTAAAAAGGATTTGGGCTTATTTGAATACAATGAGCGTACGAGGCCCCGAAAATTATGCAAGCTTTGGACAAGTAGAACGAAGTTGTATTCTATGAAGTCTGCTGTGGAACGGGTCGCTACATATTTGTTTGACCGAAGAAAAAAAGAAGCGTTTTGTTCTATAATTTAGTTTACCAGTTTTTAAAATTATTTCGACCAAAAGGCTGTTCACAGTGAATTGGATACGGGTCATCGAGTTTACTGCATTGCATTTTAGTGGCTGCAGTAGGCTTGTTTTCCTTAACGTTCATGGGGTGATCTTGATGGCCAAAGAACGCCTCCAAAGCAGAAATAAAAACTTCACGGAACGAATTTTTAAAGGTTCTGCGGTATTCGGAGTTGCCACATATTTCTTTCAGTTAAGGAGTTCGTTGGACACAGTTTCTATAGTGTGTTTTTTTTTATGGCCATTCAAATAGGAGTAGGCCTTTTTACTCCGAAAGATAAAATTTTCAATGCGAAATGACTCAAACATTCTCACGCACAGGTTTAAACCCAAATTTTAGTTATTTTCTTAAAGTTTGTGCAGTAATTTGAATAAATTTTTTTTGAACTTCATTGGAAATACCAAAGCCGAGGCGCTGAAACAAACACAACTAGCTTCGAAACACCGCCTGAATGTTTTCGAAGCATCTTGATGTTCTCCTCGGTCTTGGCTGAGGGACGTTGAGTGCAGAAGCAGATTTGAAGGACCTTTACACCTTCGTTTGTCGCCGAATATTGTAATACAAAAAAAAATCGCTTCAAATGCAATAAGCATTATTGCAATACCCCGACTACGCTTTTACTTCTACGTTTAAAGCCGATCAGAAATTGAATTTTGGTCCCGAATTATATCAACATGTTTCCGTACTTTTGCTCCTCAGGGCCAGAAAGAAGTTCGAACTATACCCTTACTTTAACACTAAAACCAGAGGGCACTATCTGTAGCTATTGTCTCCTTTGACTGATGCAACGGTAAGAAGCATCAGACATGTTTCCAGATCGCACAGTCCTTCCAGAGTATAACAAATATCTGAGCCATTCGCAGTCACCAATTTTTTGTCTGTTGAACTCTTTTATTATTTAGTTAATAAATTGTCTTTAAAATAGGAACAAACAGTTAAAAGCATTTATTCTCATAAAAGGACAAGTAATTCTTAGACATAATAAAATAAATTACTAAAACAAAATTAAGTTGAAAACAGTTTTCCAAATGCTACGGAGTAAAACTTTTTTTGCAAAGTGGTACCTCTGTCGCTGGATAAAACTTTGGCTCTCGATTTTTTCTTATTTGGGCGCATTTCACACGGCGATAACGCATATCTGGTAAGAGTCTTTTTCAACTTATTTTTCTTGGTCTTCGTTCTTTTCTTCAATGATCAACTAACCGGTGCTGATTTTTAACCATCTTCCGCAAGGAGCTCTAAATGTGTTTCAAGCGGCAACTTTTTTCGACTGATGTGAAATGTTCAAGTGCATGCCAGAAGACTGCTTGAATACTACCAGGATTGTAGAATCCGCATCAATCCCAGGAAGACGGAGTTGATGTACTTCCGTAGGCCGGCCAACTCCCGAAGAGAGGTCCGCTAAAAATTCCCGCAACACCATGATTGGATTCCAGGACTGAACAATCGTTGAGGCCTCGAAAAAGGTTAAGTTTCTTGGAGTAAACTTGACTGAGAAGCTGAAGTTCAACCCTCATGTGGATGCCATTCTTTGTAAGGCTTGCTTCGCCTTCCATCGGGTTAACCCCTTGATGCGTAAGTATTACGGCTTCAGACGCTTGACGAATACGCTCATCAGGCCGGTGATAAAATATGGATTCCCCAAATGGTTCACAGCCTCGAAGACGTACATCAGGAAAGGAAACTTGCCATTTTCGACAGGAATATCTGACGCATATGTACTGGCCTCCACTTTAACAGGACCACCAAGAAACACGTCAGCAACAGGAGACTCTATAGCGAATCAGGAATCTAGCCCATAGCCAGGTACATGGTTGGTTTATTTCAAAAGGACAATCCAAATCAACTCGACGACAGCATGGCCAACCAAGGACACGTACCCGAACATCGACACCTTAACGCAATGTTGCAAGATGCAGATGAAGAACCAGCTTTCTTCGAAGAGTATGAGTTCTTTCACCAAACCACCTTATGTAAATATATCTTAAGTAATTTTAGAACAACTGGTTCACCTTCGGAGTCGAAGTATAAGCCAAGAATGCAACGCACATGAAACACATTTTTTGCGCCGTTTCACCGGTCTCATAGGCGTATATTGCTTCATCAAGCTGCGCCCTTTGAATTTTGTCATAATTTGGTCTAGTAGCTATCTTCTCTCCACTTTTAAAATGTTTTTTTTTTTTAGACATTAAACTAAGTCTTCCACAAATTATGTCTTAACACTTATTAAGGACTTGTGGAAAATATCAATTATGGATAGGTTGCTATGCAGCTCTTATCCTGTTTCCGGAACTATTGCCCATATAACAACTCTAAAACTCAATCGTCTGCCTGATCATCAGTCGGAACTCCCTTTTGACCATGGGCGTTCGGTTTTTCTTCACTAAAACTAAAACATAGGTCTTTCGTTATCTTCAGATTCTTTTTTGTCCAAATTTTCGAGGACGTAGCCTTCGTGTGATTCATTTCTAAACCAAAAGGATTAAGGATTTAAGTCGCTAGGGACATTTTGTGGAACTTAAACGTTCCAGCCGTTAAGAAAGGGTTAAAGCTTTAAATATTATGAGATCAACCCGTCAATATACGTTTTCAATTTTGTAACGACGGAATAAGCAAAGCAATTCACTAAAATTCGCTGAAATACATACATACACTATTCTATATTCAGCAAACCCTTAGTAGCTCAAAATCATAATGAATATCAGATTATCGGAATTAAATATAATCCCGCGGTCGTCAGCACCTGCTCCAACTATTCTACCAAATTTCAAGGTAAACAAAAAGTTTACATGTATGAGAAACAAGACAGGCCCAAGAACAGAACCTTGAAGAACACCAAAGAGTTTCTTCACTTAATTTTTAACTTTATGGTTTCCGCACTGTTTTCCAGTTCTTAAAAAAAACGTACCTTTTGATTCACGAACACTCACGCTATATCTACAGCTTGTTTTCGTAGCTTTTCGCTTGATCCTGGCTTTCAAAACAGTTGCCGCTTTCAGAATTTACATATGTATTGAACAGTAGCTTCAAAATATGCTACACCCTGTGGTCAAGACATTGCTGACAAAAACTCCACAGGTGGACTAGAAGCGATGCAGTCCAACTGAAGGGTTATGATTCCTTAATTATGGGCAGTCATTTAGCATGAAACCTTGATTAAAAAGGCAGATAGTGTCAAAAAGGGTTCATGATCAGCTGTCTCTTGTTATGAATATAACATTGCAAGTCCACTTTAGCATCAGAAAGATGTTCCTGAAGAACAGGTTTTTGTAGTTTCTAAAGAAGCTATAAATTTTCCACCTGCATACCTTGATTTCATTCAAACAGTTAACCGCCCATTTCTACGAATTGATTTTGCGCCAAAATGCTTCCGTCCTCGAATGCTATTCCCCAAAGGCAAATACCATAAAGTCGTTCCATACAATGAGTTCGTATTTACCATTCATCTAAACATCCTTTTCAAGAGCGGCTGTTGCAAAAATTTCTCCGAATTTTATGACTGAATTTAAGACCTCTTAACTCCCAGGACACGAACTTCACATAATGTCCATTCAACTGACAAATTGCATTTTATGAATGAAATTTTCATGCCACATCGGATTGTTACTCCTTCCGCCATTCATAAGAGTTTCGCAGGACATTAACCAAAATGCAACCATCACCAGCAGTCACATAGAAAATGTAATAAAAGAAAATGCTTCTTGAATGTCCTTGAGGAATTTAATTGATAAAAGGATTTCGCACCTCCACGAACGAGAAGTATTTGAATAAACACGAAAGGAAGTTCAATGTTTCCGGACGGTTAAATTGTTATGTAACTTTCTAATTCTCCACACAGGTGCTAACTGCCTTCGTGGCTGACCTTCCAGGACTCAAAATTTGAATGCAACACGCTTCATTATAACCTCACGTGCCGTGACGTGCATTCAAAGAATAGTAGATTCACCGTCAAAGAGATGTATGAACAAATAAACATCTGAAGGATGTACACATGTACTCGTACAAGGATTGAGGAAAACAATTGGGAAATAAAAGGACTAGACACAAATGAGGAGGATAATCTTTTGACAAACCAATCGTGCTCTTCATTATCCTTGTGTGCAAAATTTGTAAACTTGTTTGCGGAAATATTTCATTGATCCTCTGTGTGAAGGTGTGTCTCTTCCTTACAATAAAGTACTACAAGGATAATGATGAAGAAATTCCATTCTTGTCTCGAATCAATGAAGCGAAAATCTCACTGAGGTCACGTCCTGTGCTTGGAAACTTTCCAACTACTATCCGGACCACCGACAGGATTATGGAGCGACTCTCGCTATTCATGTTTGTCTCTCACACAAGGATTTCCACATACAAGTTGTTTCATGAATGAATTGAAGCCTTATTTATCCTTCGTTTGTTTTTTTGTTTCTGTCGGAATGTAATTCGAATCTAAGGAATTTCTTTGGGTAAAAATTCCAGAAAAATCTTCGGCAACACTTTGTGGCGAATTTTCCCTTTTTTTTCGATCTCTCTGGAATGTGCTGCCCCTCTTGTTTCCCAGGCTGGATTAAGTCTCCCAAGGACAGATAAAAAAGGACTTGCCCGGCACAAAACTCAGCTCTTAGAAATTTATCCTTAAAGAGGAGGGTAACCACCATGGAATCGATACGGTTTGGGTGTTCGTGTTCCTCTGGCCTACTTTCAAGGTACCGAATGACCTTCCTTCCAGGAAGGAATCGGAATGCCATTCAAATCTCGAAAACCGTTGAAATTCTTATTAAAATTATTTCTCTCGGTTTTTTATTTATTTTTTGATCTTACAATGAGGACATTCATTACCGAGTCGTTGAGAGCGTGGCGCTCTGGCACGGAGGAATGTGTAACAGGAAGTTGTTTTAGCACATTACAAGAGGAGGGGACTGGTGAGTGTGTTGTATGAATGGTGTTCCTTGTTGTGGGAAACATGATTTTATTTGTAAGATAACAATGCCTACAAATTTATTAATTCCTAGACCTAACGACCGAGATGAAAAAGTTTTTACTGTAAGGGACTTTGTTCCTCAAGACATATGCTCGTAAGTTTGGGACTCCGATATTGACAATGATAAATACAGCGGACTGTTTGTCACTTTCGCAGACAATGGACCTTGCTGTTAGATGTTCCATAAAAAAAAGGGTCTTCGAGATGGCTACTCCGCTCTTATCAAAAAAAAAAAAAAGAAAATCGACAAAATGTTTTAAGGGATTTCCCTTTTAAGAATCTATACACTATCGGGGTTAGAAAACGCAAGTCCTTTCGACCAGTAGAATTGAATCACACTTAAAAAAATATTTTTTCTTACATTCTACAGATTTTTACTTTTAGCTAAAAACTAACCTCACCTCGGTCCTAGTCAAATTCTGATTTCCACTCAAGCCAATTGAGTCTTCGAAGTCAAGTAAGAGGTCAGATCTTTCAGGAATCTGTTCTTAAATGGATCTCAACCTATAAGTCTTCGTAGAATCAAGTTATTCCTGACATTTGTCGATAGATATGGAATAGCAACTTTCCAGGACGATTATCCACAATTCATTGATATTTGCAGTGATGGAGAAGGACATTGCAAAACATCAATATGGTTGTGCGAAAACCAAAGCCTTGTAATGTTTTGGTCATTTTTTTGTTGGAAACGCCATTTTCATCTTCTTCCTTCGTATATGGCAGCATAACAACTTCCAGTATCTCTTCATACTTTCTACAGACTACCTCCGCTTCACTTCACAGTTGGCTTACTGTTTCCCATTCATCCCGCCGCGGAAAGTTCATTTCTCCACTGCTTTCCCAACTGTCATGGATCCAGTGGAATATAATACCACTGGCGACAGCAATCCGCTTTAAGAGGTGTACTTTTTTTACTAGTCTTGGTGCTCGAGCGTATAACTTAGCATCCACCAGAGTAAGACTGATTGTTCTTAAATTACTTTTACCTTTTCCGACCCTCTTCTTTGAAGTATTTATGATAAATAACCATAAATCTTTTTATTAAACAAATAATATTTCATATTGTCAATAGTTCTACAAATTTATTTATTTTTGTTTTAAAATTTATTGCGAACTTTTTTTGCAGTTTTATTATTGATTTGTTTTTGTGCATTTCTTTATTAATGACGACCTACATTACCTCTCATTCCTCTTCATAATTTGAAGAGATTGTTTTTTTGTTATGTTTTATCAAGAAAGGTTTTGGTTCATTATAAATGAGTAATCATAAAAAAAATAAGGGAACAATTTTCATTCTGATGCTGATTCTGATACCTTCTTTAAGAATGTGCAAGGAATCATTCATTCAGGTCACATGTTTACACAGAGCCTGTACGCTTATTTGCACACCCCCATGATATAACAAACTTATGCCTTACTGTATAATATAACTTTATAAGAAATTTTTATTTGTCATATATTTAAAAAGATTCCATCCAGCCAATATATATATATTATTTTTATTTTTTTAATTGGTGTGGATCTGATGGAAGAACTTAAATATTTACGACGTGCACCATACAAACAACTGGACCTACGGTCCACAAAAAAGACGTTAAAGTTTGTTTGAGGCAGTTAAATGATGTCCTTATAAAAGGCAAATAAGATGCGCTACAATATAAAATTATGCTCCCAACCAACCTCTTATCATATCATAGATAAACGATAAACCGTTGTCATTGTACCGAAAAGCTGTTTTCCAGCAGGAAAATGCGCCTTGCCTGTAATTCAGTGGTTTGAGTCTTTCAGAGTCCAGATCTCAACGCCAGAGCGAACTTGGGGCAATGGTGTAGACTCGTGTCATGGCCTTAAAACCGAGGAACGTGAAGGAGTTACGGAACATAATCCAACAAGAATGGTATAAGATACCAGTGGAGAGTGCGCCCGGGTAACGTCATGTAACAAATATCACCAAATAAAAAAAAACAGCAGCTGCACAACCAAGCTACCCGCCACAAACGTAGCTGGGTTAAGGTAGCAGTGCAAGTTATCACATCAATAGCTGCAGCCACAACTTTCTTCCCATCCATGATATCTGAGGACTTTTGAACCGAACATTGAGTTGTGCCAAATTTTGAGAGAGAAGAACTATACAAAAAGCTAGAATTTTGTGAGGCTGGAGGGAGCAAAGATTTGGTCTGTCGTTAACTACGTTAGGCCTTGGATGTTAACCAAATATAAAAAATAAAACTATAAATAAAATATTGTTAAACTACGTTTGTTTTATCTTTTTCTGATATCACAAAAGTGGATATCGTAATTTCCGCCTCACATCTTCGCTGAACAAAAGATGTGCTTCCGCATCATCCAAAAAGGGTACCCAAAGATGTACTATGTAACTGCGTATTTCTGTTCCAATGTTAATTTTGTTATTTTTTAATTTCTTACATTTTCATATGTCTTTGACGAGATTATATGTTAAGTTGTTTTTTTTTGAAAGTAACCAAGGAGAGACCTTGGGGGAGTTATTTTGAGTCCGAACATTTTCGATCTACAATTTCCCATAGATTCTCTATGGGATTGAGATTGGGTGATTGGGCTGGCCATTCCAGAACACACAATCCGGTCGCATTTAACCACTGAGTGACGCAAGGGCATGTTTTCATTCGCGTGTGGATACATAATGTCCTTCAGCATATCTTGTATCTTTTTCTTTTATTCCATTAAGAAAATCTGCAATTATTTAATTTTTAAGTTCATTTCCAAATTTGTTCCTGGCCATTTTCCCTACGGAATAAGACCTAACGGTACCCAAATGTATTTGTACTTTTAATTTTGTTGCTTTAGTTTTGTCACACACTGTATGTTTATCTCGGAACCAAACCTAAATGGCAAGAGCCAAATTAATAACTTTCCAAGATAAACCAAACGAAAATCAGTGCTGAGAGCTATTTTCGAGGTCCAGTATATTTCAGGTACTCAAAATTTCCTTCTTGTGGTGAGAAACCTTAGCTTTATTGCTAGTCTCACATTTGTCGTTATTGAATTAATAAAATAAGTACATTCTTTTTTATTAAGCTAAATAAAAAAAATTAATTAATCAGCACTCGTTCTATAATAATTTGTAAAGTCTTGATAGTTTTGTGCTGCTGTATTCAGGATCTCTCGAATGAGATTGTGTCTTTTTGCAATCTATTTTGTCACCCACCTTGTTCGATTGATTTTTTATTTGTAAGAGCAATAGTAATACAAACAAAAACAATTTGTTTGTTACAAAAAACTAACAAAATATTGGAAAAATGTCATTCCTTGAATGAAAAGACAGGTTGGGAATTTCGTTTCAAAAAATAAAGCATACTTTATAAGAATAATAGGCCGCCAAATGGAAATTCATCTTATCTGAAAAACTGATTTTCAGGCCAAATAGAGAAGCGATGAGGAAGCTTGTGGGAATTTTTTATTAATTAATATTATCAGTCATTTGGATATTTTTAGTGAATAAAACGAGATCCTTATTCAAAATTTTCGTCAGGCTTGCGTTGACAGTACCAACAAGTCTCACGAACTTCCTGCAGAAGTTGGCATTATTTCGACCGAAATTTTCTTTCAAAATTCAGAGTTTGCAGTATTTTCAACGTTTTCCATTTCGTACTGCGAAAATACTATACTGAGTTTCTGTCGCATAGAAGCTGTCGGTGTCAAAATAACATATGATTAAAAATAACCCCCAACCCTATTTAAAAAGACAACTAGAAGCAGTGCAAACGATACAATACCACGCAAAAATAATTATGATTATATTGCTGTTTTGCGTCTTAAAAAAACAGTTTTGAAATTAGTTTGGTTGCAAGTGAAATCCTTTTTTTGATACCCGAGGCATTTTTTTCCATCAGGACAACATCATCCATCAAAAGTTAAAAATTCAACATTAATGCTCGGTAACGTTCATCAATTTCTAACTTTACAAAGCCAAAGCAAAACCAACTCGAAATCGAGTTTCCCTTTTCAAAATAATTGGACATGTGTGTCCGAAACATGTATTCACTTCGTCAACTCCGTCTGCCCTCCGTGCAACAATATATTTGATATATTCGCAACATTAGAATTAAACATAATTTAAGTTAAATTTTAAGTGACAAAAGAAACAAGTTAATTTATGAAACGTATTCCGAGTCGCAGTCGCAGTCCCTCGTATGACCTCCCTGACCTTGCCCGATTGTCCAATATATCCTCCGCAGTGACCGTATTTGACATATGTACTCGCCGACATTAAACAACCCAAAGACGACAGTAAAACATTCGACTGGGCACCATCCAATCGAAGACTCGTCCATTGCGCTCATTTATTGCACAGTGAAAGCATTTGTGGTCATGTTTGACGATCCAAGGATTTCCTTCAAACTTGACAACCGGCCTAAAGGACGAATCCTCATTATTTGTTGTCATTCGTTTTGTAATGTAACTTTCGAGGCAATAATAAAACTAGTTATGCTGATTGCGGCTCAATAGCTGAACACAAATCCATGGCGAAAAAATTCATTCCCATTCCCACATGTGCCTAGATACTCTAGGGGAACGTAACCGGAATTCATTAAACGGGACACTCTTCGTGCGATATTATATTGCCCATCTGCATTATTTTGCATTTTTAAGGATTTGTATCCTTCACAATAAGCTTGAGGTATGATGTGTTTCTTTTTTTTTTCTTTCTGAGTGTGTCAACTAAAAACGACTTGGTATCCTTGACGAGGATGAGGTTCATGTATCGGTATTCTCAAACGGGATGGCAGACGAATAACATAACTGGGGCGTATTGCTGATGACTGCGATCAGCTGTGGTACCTGAATTTTTGTCATGTGAAACAAGCACCCTATTTCTTATCGAATACAAATACAGTAGATTCCATAAAAGGCAAGACGACGGCCATAAGAAGATAAAGAAGAGGGTTTGCATAATTTCTGCCCTAAGCCAGCTTCGGAGACACCAGGCTTCTGTGATGAAATCTTCGATTGTTTTTGCAGACAAGTTATGGAAATAACTGGTGATGTGTCTTAAGCTAGTAAACGGAAGAGTGCAGCTTACCTTAAAGTGACAAGACGAATTGTCTTGTTTCTATGCGGTAAAATTTGCAAAGTACTTTATAGGATTTTCCTAGTTGATCAGGGATGATATTAAAAAAACCATAGCGGCAAATTTCATTATGTCACCAATTTCTTTCTGTTTGAGATGCCTCCATCCTGACATCATTGATCATCCCAGAAATTTTTATCGCAGACTAGTTGTTGCTTGCCGGAGGTAGACCATGCGGTCTAAGTCTTGCCGTATTCCTGTCTTCTAAACGCAATGAGTACGTTCAGCATAATCAGTTCTACGATATTAAAGTGTTGTCATGTTATAAGTGGCGCCCGACGCTTTAGACATGTAGAGCACTTTTTTTTCTACCATTTTAAAAGGCTCCTCGTGGTGTTCCAATTTCTTCTTTTCAACAACCTTATTTGATAGCATATAACGTGGTTTGAAAGCTTATAACAACACTCCATAAGTTACAAGGCATGACTGTTGACAGGCCCATTTGAAGTTATACTAACTCGCTGGCTATCCAATTTTGCATTTAGGTTGCTGCTTTCGAAGTGGGGGCCACATTTGCTCACAACGGTTCACAACGCGCTGTTGATTCAGGACGTTGTTTGGAACTATTCATGCGATATTAAAAATAATTCACATGCATCGAAAAGATCGCGGTGGGATCTGTCGCTTTGAGGGCCGCTCTGGTTTGTGCCTTATTCGTATAGATCTGCGACTTCAGAAAACCTCAAAAGTCTAATAAGATCAAATCGCACGATCACGGTTGCCCAACACCACATGAAATTATCACGCCCTTGAATCGCTCGTGCAGAATTTCCAATGTGGCGTGAGCTGTGCGGCACGTAGCGCCATCCTGTTGAAACCACATGTCGTTTATGTTCATATGATCCAATTCAGGCCAAAAGAAGTTGATAATCATCGACCTACAGTGCTCGTCGTTGACGGTGATGGCCTGGCCTCAAAGAAATATGGACCGATCACGCCTCCAGCCCAAAATCCACACCCAGTGACTTTTTCGGGATACATTGGACGCTCCTGGATCTCATGTGGAATGGTATCGTCCCAAATTCTATAATTTTGTTTGTTGATGTACGTATTCATCCAGAAATGGGTACGAATGATTTTGGCTGAAGATGATTTTTCGTTGAAAATTAGGGTTAGTTTCCAACTGCTCCAGAGACCATTCAGAGAACCCACGTCGTTGTGTTCAGCTGTAGCAAACCCAAATCACGACGCAAAATCCGCCAAATTGTGGTCCGCGAAAGGCCGAGTTCTTGTGAGCGACGTAATATCCACTGCCTCGGATTCTCCTGCACACTCTCACGAACAGCGGCAAAGTTTTCGGCAGATCTCGCGTTTCGTGTACGTACGTGTGTTAGTTTATGAACCATTAGACTCAAATTTATCCATCACACTCGAAATAGTCCTCTCGGAAGGACGATTATGGTGACCGTAATATGGGCGAAGCGCGTGGAACGTTGCTCGAGCAGAACACCCACTTTGTTCATATTGGAAGACCCTTTATACTACTGTGTCCAAAAAATAAGCTGACATTGTATTTATTTTGAAAATTCTTTATTTATTCTTCCAAATCAATTTCATCCCCTTCAAAGTAATCCCCTCCCGATGCAATGCACTTATGCCAACGGATTTTCCAATCTTTGAAACACTGGTTGTAGTCACTTTCCGGGATGGCCTTCAGTTCCGTCTTCGCTGCGGCTTGAATCTCCTCTATCGTATCAAAACGGTGTCCCCGGAGCGGTCTTTTGAGCTTGTTGAACAACCAGAAGTCGCACTGCGCCAGATCAGGTGAATACGGTGGTTGCGGAACGATATGGGTTGAGTTTATGGCGAAATGATCACGAATTACGAGTGCGGTATGGGATGGTGCATTATTATGGTGTAAAAACCAAGAATTGTCTTTCCACAATTCCGGCCTTTTTAGGCGGATAGCGTTACGCAAACGACGCATAACGTTCAAATAATATTCCTTGTTGACTGTTTGGCCGGTTGGAAGGAATTCATAAAGCACAACACCAAAATAATCGAAGAAAACAGTCAACATGACCTTGATTTTTGAGCGACTTTGGCGCGGTTTTTTTGGTCTCGGCTCTCCTTTGGCACGATATTCGCTCGATTGATCGGTTGTTTCGGGGTCGTTAGCATAGATCCAAGTCTCATCGCCAGTTATAATACGTTTCATGACATCCTGGTAGTCGGAAAGCATTGTTTCACACACTTCAACGCGACGCCTTTTTTCCAAAAAATTCAATGTTTTCGGTACCAGTCGAGATTTGACGCGCTTGAGGCCCAAAGCATCCTTCAAAATGGTATTGACTGAGCCTTTCGATAAGCCAACTTCATCAGCAAGGTCTCTAATCGTTAATCGATGGTTTTTCAACACCAAATCTTTGATTTGTTGGACGTGAGCTTCATCGGTTGAGGTTGATGGTCGCCCAGAACGTGTCTTCGACACGTTCACGGCCGGCTTGGAAATCACTATACCACTTGACTTGTAAACATTTTTTTTGACATAGCCTCATCATCAAAGGCTTTCTGCACCATCCTCAACGTATCCGCAGCAGAAAATTGATTCCGCAAACAAAATTTAATGCAAATTCTTTGCTCAATAAATTTCGACATCGCAAAAAACGAAAAACTCACTTTTAGCAGCTCACAAAACGACGCGTATCTCAAACACTATGAATATATTTTGACATGAAATTTAACATAGATGTCACTGACAGTACTACCAACCTAAAAAGAAAGAAAAATTTCCAAATCCTTCGACGCGCGCAGTTTAAATTCATAAGTCACCTCATTTTTTGGACACAGTGGTATAACACTGACAGCAGGGTGATGAACTAATCTTCCGAAGACACAATTCCAAAAAATACTGTGAATTAAGTGAGTGGTAAAAAATGGAACAATTTAACCCGAAATTTTTTACTGGCTTAGATATTCAATTAATTTTGAGAATTTCGAAGTACGTATTTTAAAAACAATGCGGTATGACCCAATATGTAAAGCTCAAAAAAGCAAATTCAAAAACAAATATAATGCCCCGTCTCATGGAATTAGAACGAATAAGCTTTTTGGATATGTCAAGAGAATGAACACAAATTATTTTCTCCGGCCAACACTGCATCTTAAATTCCGGATAATAACCGATGTCTCCCATGAGTTAAATAGCTTCTTGAGCTTAGGAATAGCGAACCTCTTACGTTTGTTTGAACATAGCTCCGAGATGTACGTTTTTAGACAGGTGCTTGTTAATTTTGTACTATAATTGTTGGAGTTTTAATGTCTCTTGAAAAATGTGCAGCACCTAGAAGTTAATTCCACAGTTCGCTGAAAGAATGCTAAAATAAAAATGTCACAGCTCTTGATGTTTTTTCAAATTCAGTATTTAATAAAATGGTGAATGGTAAACCACCATTACCACGAGTATAAATTAAAACAAGTGGACGCGAGCTAAAATGAAGATAATAAGCTGAGGTAAAAGTTAAAGTAGATGCATGCTAAAAATTTCTTCCGTGTTTAGTCATCACACATAATTCAGCAATATTTTGTTTAACTGAATCATTGTGGACTGAAACTTAGCCATATCATCCGAGATCTAGTATTGCTGTGTTCAAAGAATCCTTACCAACAAATTTCATATGAAGAGCATCTCTGTGCGTTGGATGTCGTGTATGTTAACCGACGAGCAAAGGAAGAAACAAGTTAACATTTCAAAAGTGAATCTCGAAAAGTTCCAGTCAAACCAGGACAATTTTTTTTCACGTTTCATGACTACGAACGAGACCTGGTTCCATCATTTTGATCCAGAAGCTTTACAGCAATCGAAGACCTGGAAGCGACACTATTCCAACCGACGCCGAAGAAATTAAAAGTGTCGAGCTCGCGGGGAAGGATTATCATCGGGAAATATTTGGAAACGGGGGTCACTGTTTCAGGCTCAAATAAGGGGGGGGGGACTATTAAGGAAAAGGCATGCAGAAAACTGCAAACACGAGTATTGCGATATCAGGACAAAGCTTGAACATCTGCTTTTGTAGCCAGATCATGTTAAGAAATAAATATTTTTCTTAAGTTTAATTAACTTTGTTTATATTTATGATCATAACTTTACAGTAAGTATTTATACACCCCCTTTCTCCGCATAATACAAGCAAAAATCGATACTGAATGCGATATGCAAGATACAAATAACCCCTAGTTTCTTAGAATACTCAGCGTTGAGCCGACAGGATGGGCGTTTTAAAATCCAGAATAAAACAGAAAAAACCTGCCTCACTTTCTGTTTTTGCGGCAAGTCATTATTTTATTAAAAAGTTATTCGAATAAAGACAAAAAGCACGCTTTTAAATTTATAAACATAAAGCTGGTGCCAATGAATATTTGAATGTTAAAATTCAGATTTTTATTTGTCACCTCGTTTCTTTTAACCTTTTCGGCCAAATAGTTGGCTGATTAGCGTATAAAAACAAATCACACAATGAAGATCCAGATAACCCATCTGAAGATCTCAGGTACCAGAGCATCGGCTGGCACAAGACCAGCCTCATTCCAAAGTGTGTTGAATAAATGCGTGTCGCCCGCTACTCTTTCCTTAACAACCAGTTAATCTCTAATGCCCATGAAACCAATGGAATGTGATTATTCAGAATACCCCAACTGCCTGGATCAGCTTCGTCACTGCGATGAGCGCTCTTGGGTGCCTCACAAAACCTAAAAGCAACCAAAAGGATGATCATGTTGGGAATAATTCAACAAACAACAAAACATAAAAAACTGAATTCCGAACAGGTACACAAGAACGTGGATCTCTATCGGTTCCGATCGTAGTCCCTTAATGAATTTGATGATCAGCAGTTACGGCTCCAGTCTTAACCCAAGGATGATGGCCAATAATCGTTAAATCCAAGATGAACGTAGAAACTTGTTTTGATTTTGTTTTTCTCATCAGCTGATTGCTTGAATCTACACTTCATACAAAGTGTCCTTTATGTCCTTTTGTTGCATCAATGCTTCATACGTTGTGGGTTTATCACCTCCTAAACTCGAAGAAAGACGAGACAAGAATGAGGGACGAATCCCTCTTTGGAGATGCTTCGATTGATTATATCGGAGTTAACAGCAAGAGGTCCTGCAGGAAATTTAATTTTAATTTTCCTCTCTAACCGAATTGACTTTATAGATAGGGGCACTTTCCTGCAACAGGTAGTTGGTATTCCCGATTTCTGATGGAACCAGTTTCAAAAAAAGGCGGCAAATACTGTTTGAGTGTGTTATTAGAATTGTGTTACATAAAATCCGACAAGTTATCAATTGGCAGAGCGGAGCCGCAGGATTATTAATAGCAATGGGACTGGAACTAGAAAAAGGAATTTGGATTTCAACTGAATAGAGTAGGAGAACAATGCCAAAGAAAAACTATCCCCAAATCAGCTGATTTCTACTGAAGCGACCCGTTTCTTTTTTATTATTATTTTTTTTTTATTTTTCACCCACAGGATTACGAGGATATTTTTGTTGTTTTGTTTTGTTTTGGCCATGGGAAAGAGGTCGGATCGAGGATTCCTACTTCATATTTCATGTCAACTTGCCAAAACGTCGACAGTGATTCCTTAAGAGGTTTGACGGTCTTTTTTTTTTTATTGTGTCCTTATTCTTTGTCAATTGTGTAGATTGCTTCGTTTCTTGTACCCACAATAACGATTATAACAAATCCTTGTACAAATAGTTCAATTAGTGCCAATGGACATTTGATTTATAAGCGAGAGTGCTTGTCGTATTTGCGAAACTAAAAGGTGTCAAGGGAGATACACCAAAATACTATTCAATAACAACAACGAACGGTCTTTAGGTATCCTTAAAATATTGCTGCATAAATTTACGATGTCCTTCCAAGCGGATTGATGTTTTTTGCGGGTGCGATATTGACTGCAGGTGTAGACCAACAATAAATTTGTTTTTTTCTTACATCGGGCTCATTGGGGATTTATGAGCTGAAAAAAGGACATTCTGTATGTTTGGATTTGCAATTTGGTTGTTTATATTGGATGAGTGGGTGTAATAAAATGGGAAAAAAGTGAAAAACGGTTTTCGAGAATGATTCGCAAAATTCTTTTAAAGAAATCGTTATATTCGAAATTTTATCACGCATGTTCCGTGGCCGCTTGGGGTCTTCGAATAGCCCATTCATACTGGGGTGAGTGCAGTACATGCAAAAATTAAGGCAGTCTTCTCTTTCATTCTGCTGGTATTGAAAAGTCCTCTTAAAACTAGGCTCACTAATGGTCTCGACACACTTCAGACATTCCACTTTTATGGATTGATAGCCAACAGCTCTAGGACCTGCGAGGGATGCATTCTCTCCAGCATTGTCATCAGAAATCTTCTGTGCTCGCTGGGAGTCTGCTAGGCGTGACATCTGTCAAAAGTGGGGAAGACATAGAGTGGCCCAAAAAAATGCACTCGAGGTGGCTTTGTAATGAAACGAACTATTAAAACTTTAAATTGGTTGAAATGGTTGGCGCCATATTTGTGACCATCTGAGCTTCTAGAACAAAAAAAAAAAAACAAAAAAAATCTAAGAAAAGTAGTTTTACGCAGTCAAATCGGGCGGTCTTGCCGACCGGTGCAAGTCACCAAAACGATTGAAGAGGATTCGTTGCGCATAATGTACTATATTTCAAGGAGAGCATGACTGTCACTAAGACTTAGTTCTTCAGGTCAATTGACTCCTTTGTAAAGCATGACAACGCCTTTCTATTCCTATTTTATAGTTTATTTTTTTGTTTTTTTTTAGCAATATTCCAGTCTTTTAGCCAGCTACAATCCGTCCCCTTCACCTTTTCATTTAACCCAGAGCGCAATGGTCATATCTCCTCTCGAATGAAACATTTAGTTTGAAGTGGTTAATTTTTGATTGTTCTGATGTTGAGGGACGACCTCTACGGATGTCGTTTATATTCACTCCAACTAGTCCTGATCCCACTGCAATTCTAAATTCCTTCAATGACTAGGATTTTTCGTTTTCAGTAGACCTGGCTTTAAAAATGATAAAAGCATTTACGACGGAAACGTCAAGGAAATACCACATTAACCGATGCCACCACTTTTTGGACTTGTGATCGATTTCATAGAAGGACTTCAGCATATGTGCTTTATCGACAAAACCCATATTTTTTTATATTCAACTATCATTTCTCGGCAAGTAATAATAGATGAAGTTCCATCTTTTTGTTTTTGCGAGGTAGTTGAGTTATTCGTTTCCAAGAACATTTATAGCTTAAGTGTCCTTCCATTTCAAAAATGCCAGTCCGTCCGTGCTGACACGCCAGTCCGACTCGCCCCTAACCATATTTTTGTCATCCAATAAGTCACTTGTCAGATTTTTTCTATTGGCGCATACTGTCCACAGGCGTAGATAAATTCCCTTTTTTTAAATCCTTATGCAAATGCACAAACTTGAAGCAGTTGCCAAAGTACACATGATGTCCTCTTCCCCCTTAACTTCGAGCAAGGTCTTTGACTACTCTAGCTCCCAAATTCTTTTCAGCAGCATCAGAGATTCGGCCTGTGCATATTTGGAACTCTTTATAGCCACGCTTGATGGGCTTCATTGGCATGTTCTGGAACAAACTGATCCGTCCATTGAACTTGGTCATTGATTCATCCACCGATTGTTTTTTTGACGGCTTATAGCACGATATATACATATGTATGTCCTGGGCAGTGTTTCGATCATGGGAAGTATTTTATAAAGCTTGTCAAAATTTGTGCTTCCCCTCGGAAGTTGTTGCGTAGTTTTTTAACTCCCGTCAGCAGAATTATCGCCAGAAACGCTTTGACCTGTGTGAGGTGCAAGACTTCCACCAGAATTTTGAATTGCATACAAGTTTGTTTGCAAAAAAAAAAAAATTATATCGATTAACTCTTGTGGATAAATTTGCAAAAAGATATCGGTTGGTGTCTCCAAATCATCAGGAGAGGTTGGTCCATAGTCCTCTAAAAACTCTTTTATGTGTTACTCACATAAGGCATTATCTTGCGTCCAAACTGTTAAGCACTCCTCTTGTCTATCTCTTATAACGTGTAGTGCAATTTCGTCTTCAGAATTCCAACGAGATTGATCAGAAGGATCCTGCTGCAAGATCTATCTCATTTTGTAGCAATATTGCCTCTTCTTGATCATCTTACTGGTCATCATCTCCAATATGAGACTCCAGATCCGATGGAATATAATCTAAAATACGGACTATCTCTTTATTATTATTGGCGTGAAAAACACATTCGCGTTCCAGCTAAGAAAAAAAAAAAATAATAGCAGTCGGTTAGGTCCCGGTTTTTCTTTTAAAACGCTTCGAGCACCTTTCACAGTTGATAATTTACTCACAATGGCCCGAACTGAACATGTTGCACTTGAAAAATGTTCCAGTCCCGCTATAAATTAACAGGAACAGACGTGATATGGTGGTTTCCCATTCAAACCTAGTGGAACTGGGAAAAATTGATTTATTTGGTGGTTTCATGCTAAAACCACCAGGCAACAATACACTTTACGCCAGAGATGCTCATCCATTTACAATTAAGCCCAATTGCAAACGTCTGGTAAAGTATACAGAATTTATTTCTAACCGTTCAAAATATGAAAGTGGATGCTGAGCAATTCAAGAACAATGTGCATCGTTACCTCATCCTTTCTTTCTCCCTCAAAAGAAAAGCTAAAGCTTAAATAATGTTGGTTAATAGTACAAGGGTATTCGTATTCTCTTAAACATGTCTGATGTTTTTTTTAAAACCTTTTATTTAAAAATAAGAAAATATCCATTTACTTCTCGATGACACTGTAAAGCCTCCAATTTCATTCATCAAAACTGTTTGTCGCGAAACCGAAGGCGAACAACTCTTTTATCAGTTGAAGTTCAAAATCTTAAATAAACCAATTATACAACATTGTAATTTCAAGGCCGTTGCTTTCGTTCAAGAGCACTCCTCCCTCACCCCCCAATCAACCCAACGAATCTACATTCTCTGCCTGCTGTGTTTGCATGACGGCAGCGATAACGATTGGCATACTCATACAACGTATTTCTTGAAAAAGGATGCAATAAAACCGACGAAGACCGACCAACTTGAGGGCACACAATTTGCCATTGTCATTCATAAATAAAGTTCTGTTGATTTAATCAAGACACCAAAAGTATTTGGCAAACAATCGGTCTTGTACTCATGTTTGAATTATCTTAAACAGCTGATTGTGCTCGTCTCGACATTGTTACAACACGGTAAGGATTATGCGCAGGATATGCTATTTCCGTTTGGAGGGAGTTTTCCGCTGATTAGATTCGAGATCTCTGGTTGGAATGATTTAATATTTGTTTGACAGTTTATCAAGATTGTGCAAATGCTGTTGCTGCTGTTGACTTAAGAATAGTCAAACAAAGAGCGGTATCAATGGAAAATGTATCTCTACGAGTTTCTAGGTATTCGACAGATAAGATAGTCACACTAGAGAAGAGATTTGACAAATTTTCTTTTGACATTGAATAATGGGGACTGATCTGAATAAATTTATAGCGAAATGAATTTCGATTTATGATCATAACTGAAAATGTAAGAAATTTGTTCACCTTGTATCTTTCATTCATTAATGCGGAACTACAGGGGCTCAAAAATCGTTTAAGAAATGTTTAAAAAAGAGTCTGTAAATAACATTTTTCTTATAACAGTTGTCTACTAACGTTCACATTGACAGAATTACAAAACCTTTCGTTGGCCTACCTACCTACGCAGGTGCATAAGTATTTATAAATTCCATGACTTCGATAGTTTTTAAAGCCGAAAGCCATTTTTTTTTAACGAAATCGTTATTGAAAACCTCTAAGGATGCCATAAACATAAGTTGTTTGAATTGATCGAAACAAAAAACAACATTCTTGCACTTTGGAGAACATAAAAGACCAACTTTTACACTGTAAAATATTTAAAAAAAAGTCTAGCCTGAAATCTAAGATGAGGCATACAAGACGTACCCGAGCGAACGCATCACTTTTTTGCAACTTATAACTTTGCGTAGATGTAAAACGTGTGCACGTGGTCAACGGCCTCCAAGTGCTAAATCTTTGTACAGCCAAGAGAAACAGATGAAGCAGTTGGTTGACTGCCTGCTTATGAAATTGATGGATCTCAGTTTCGAAACCTTTCGCTAAGTTTCCTTAGACTTTTCCAGTTCAGTCACCATCTGCCTTCATGATATAATTAACAGCATTATCAATGAAGTGTTCAATGGTAAATAAAATACTGCGAATTGTACGAATGCAAATCATTTTAAATTTTCCGATGCGGGCAACTATTGGGTAAAAAATTAGAGGTCAAACCATTCAAAAAGAAATTGCATTCAGTAATAGTATGATAACCTCGTCTCTTTCCTCTCTCTCGCTCTCTCTCTCTCTCTCTCTCTCTCTCTCTCTCTCTCTCTCTCTCCCTCTTTCCTTTCCTATGTAGCCCGAAGTTGTCCATTCCGCTTCTTGAAAAACTTTGTGAAAAGATGTTGCAGTACTTTTAGGTATCAACCACCCTTACTTATATGTATAAGACTCACGAAAAAAATGTCTGTGAATTCGAAGCCAATGTAAAAGCTAAAATTATTCTCTTTCTCTTCGGACTCACAGTCTCTACGAAAAGTATTTGCTTCCGAACCCATCATTACCAATAATCTTTCATTCTTCACTTTGTATGTTTGCTTTTTAAAGGTGTTGGTTTAAAGGTTTGCTGGTTTGCTTTTTAAGGGTACACATTACCCCTTGGTAGTAAATAACATATTATTTTTAAAAAGAAAAAAAAAATAAAACCATGATGTGCGGCGTTTTTGCTAAATCAACAACACACGAATGTAGGTAGACCAATTCTGACAGGGGAACCTGAATGAAGTTTTTTTTGTTACAGTTCCATTTTTCTATAAAGCAACCAACAAGAGGGATCCTCTTTTGCTAAGAACAAAAAACTAGCGTTGCAAAAAAGCTCTGGCTTGCTGAAGTTAGCCGACCGTCAGAGGTTTCTTTGTGTTTAAAGCCTTTCTTATTCACTTAACCAGCGAACAGCGTGCCAACACAAAAGTTCATGTTCAACACGCATTCCAATGTCCAGGCTCTATAAACAAATTAACGACTTGCATTTGTCCCTTCATTCAGTTCCTACCTACCACTCCGCAGACGCGGCCAACTCCATCCAGAATCCATGAGAACTAAATTCAGGTTTCGCCGAAGGAAGGACGACCCCGCTTCTTACTATTCTCTCCACATGATTACACTGCCAGAGTAGGCAACTTTACACACATAAAAGAACGAAGAAAACAACTGAATACAAAAAAAACAGAAAAGGAAGCGGCAAATAAAATGTAAACGTGAAAACACAAAACTTTATCACAACAACATCGCCTTTGTGTTCTTTGCATCGTCGTCCTCAGCTACAAATAAAGGATGACTTCTCTCGCTTCTCACATCTTTAATCTCGGCTGTCTATGCTCAGTAATGTGGCGCGTTCTTTGTACTGTTTTCCCCCTGTAATCAGGTGTTTCCTAGAAATCCACAAAATCCCAACTCGACCTCAACTATCCTCAAGAATTGTGGCGGTTAACTCTCCGCCAACAGCAAAAAGGCCACTCAAACAACAGAAAAATAACCTCTACGAGGACTAACTGAACTAAATCCAGATTTCGTAATTAATGTGAGTCCCATTCCTCTTAAAATATTTTTTTTTGTGTTCCACTCTGTTCTTAATGAACACGACGAGATACTGTTGGATCGAGGGAAAAAAAAGGAGCTCCCCGAGTGAGATAAGGATGTGGGAATCTTGACCCGATTGGAATGGTGTTTCAAAGTGTATCCAAACATTCTTTGGTTAATTGTGATGCGATGATGAACCAGTTTTAAGGGTTTTGGCAATTATAGGTTCTAGGATTTTTATTATCCTTTTGTCGAGGAAAGTGTGGGAAGCCGGATCGAATTTATTGTAGGTGATTCAGGAGATTTCACGGTTGATTGATGTTAAATTAATTATGAATGGAGGGTGGACCGAGCAATTTGATGACTTTATCTTTGTTTTCTTGTTTCCTTGCAGGTGTAGCGACTCGAAAACTGGGTAAGTACATTCATATGAAATTGTTTTTTTAATGTATCTTTGTCAAATTATTTGATATAGAAAAAGGGTTAGGTGCCCGAAACACGATTTCATTCGAAATTCAATTTCCCACAGCGATGTTGTTTTAAGGTCATCAAAAATTGACTGGGTGGAAGAATCTAAGAAAATTTCAGATCATTGTCCATATGGACGTGCAAAGTAGTGAGATTAACTTTATCTCTTCTCGAGGGAACGAAAAACAAATGCTTTTTTAAAACAAACCTTTTAGTTGAATTCCAAACTGCTTCTGTATCGGTCAAAACCTCTCAGTAATCTCGGTAATTCCAACCTCTTAGACGGGAAGAGAGAGGGAAGTCTCTAGAGGCCTGATCTGGGGAAAAGACTGACAGTTCGAGCGAATCGAAACCAGCTTGTCAAATGAGAGCTGCATCAAGTTCGCAGCGCCCGGTTCCAGGTTTATCGCAGACTTTTCTTTGAAGGATATTCTATTTGGTCACTTCTAAGGGTGAATCCCTTTTCCAGTTTATCTAAAAATGCAATTCTGCTTGTCATCCCAAAATAGAACGTCTTTACCTTTTACGACAAACTTTCGACTTAGAATCTTTGAGGGCGTCTGTTTCAGGTCATAGACTGTGAGGAAGATCTCGTCTGTGGTTAAAAATCGTCTCGTCAGCTTCAACTTGATACCTCAACGCACTAACATTTTGGTTATTTCCACTCTGTTGGAATACCATTCATTTGAAGCTTGTTGCTGGGTAAAAAACAAATTTTTCCTTACCTTCGGAAGAAGACAGCTCGAGTCTTCATAGCATTTATTTTGATTTCCAATCATTTAAGTAGGTTTGCACACTCTTTAACGCAGATTGTAAGTTGGTTTCAATGTTAAAACCAACTGAATCCGATGAATACAGACATTGTATCATCTGCAAAGATAGCTGCTTTGCAGTTAGTGAAACAGTGTACAAAAAAGGACCAAGCACACTAACTTTTGGGCTTCATATACAGCAAGCAATGAATTAGCTCAACTTGGCTACAAAAATTGTACATCCATTTACAAACAGAAAATAAGCTTATCATATTTTAGGTTGTCTTCTAAGCATTATGTTGTATTGGTCACCCGTTTGGGGTCAATGTGCTAACAGAGACTTATACTTCGATTGCAAAGAACCTTACTATGGCACTATTCTACGGAAGACTTCTATGCAATGGCCAAAATCGAAAAAATTTAATATAGAATAGCAAATTTATTAAAGCGACACAATGCATCTTGTAGGTTATCCGGAAACCATTTGATTTCAAATTAAGCAGTAAAACAAAATAAAAAACCAAACTTCAAAAATTAACAAAAAAATTAAAAATGGTTTAAGCTTTATAAATTTTTATTGATTATTCTATAAACCTTTTTTTTTGTTAATCAATCCATTTAATTAATCATGTATTCATCTATTTATTTATTTATTGATTATTTATTAAATTATTTTTTCATGTTTTAATCTATTTATTAATTTAATTATTTATTAATTTATTTACATATATATTAATTTTTTTTTTTCATTTATTCATTTATTTATTTTTTTACTAAGTTATTTATTAATTTATTTAAGATCAGCTCTTGCATTCTTGCCTCTTATTCTCTGCAATCTTGGAAAACTTATTTTAAAGAATTTGTAGAAGGTTTTTCTTGTAGTTTTTCTTTCGATTTTTCATTATATTAAGCTGTGATATTTTTAATAAATTTTTTTCAGAAGTAAAAAAGACATACTTAGTCTCTGTTAATAATACATTAAAATAAACAATACAGTGTCTTGGCCATTTAAGCTTGTTATTATGAATCCTTTGAATGCTGGCCTATGAAATTGCTGTATTATATATTTGAATTTATAAATGGCTGTTTGTCACTCTTCAGCTAAATCTTAAATTGTCGTCCTTCATGTTTGTCTTCTGTGGATGATTAAATCAGCATTCCCAAATGTTTCTATCAAGTCGGCGCGTATATCTTCGGTGGATATTTTATTCATGCATAGATACCTGCTGAAGACTTTGACTATGTTTTTTCCGACTTTTGTGAAATTGTATGCATATGATTTCTTCCTCCGTAACCAGTGAGAGTCAGTGAACCAGTCGAATTTATAAATGGTTTTTACTAACAAGCAAATAATTTTTCATCCTGCAGCTAATCCTAAGTTTGAAGTCGACACTTACTATCTTCATAAAGATTCAAAGCAACTTACTCATTGCTGAATGCTATTTACAATTTACAGACTTCAGCGAAGAAAAAACAACAGAGCCGAGCCAATCATTTTGAAGGAGCATTGGAACTCTAAACAAGACAATCTTTACTGCTTAAGTTTGTTGTAAACCGAATACAATTTAAAGAGGCTCATGACAAAGCGCTTAATGCCAAAACGATTGATAAAGACTTCTAACAGGTATTTCTTCACGAATATAATGTCTCACTGAAAGTGAAAAGGGCAACTACTATTCACAGCCACGAAACATCTAATGTACAGGTTTCTTAGCTAAAATTTCAGTTGCGTTTAGGTAAAACTTTAGAGACCTTCGGCTTCTTTCGACTTTTCGTGAATCTTCCAGGGCCGAGCTAAGTATGAGAGCATACTCTCGGATTAGAAAGAATAAATCACTTCGATAATTTGACTGAAAAAATAGCAAGAGTTATTTTGATTTCCACTATTTTTGAAGGTACAGGAAAACGACGAGACTTTATGAAACAAGCACATCGAGATTCGCAACTGAAAGGACATCTATGTATATAAGTTGCATAGGGCGGGCCATGGGCAATCTATTAGTCCCTCTGATATTATGTCGATTTGGGAGCTAAATGTGCCAAAAAATTTTAAAGTAAGATAATACGAATCCCTAGACCTAGATAAACAACGCGTCGCAAAACGAACCGGTTGACTTTTGCCGCATAGCTTCAATTCTGCGACGAAGAGAGGTATTTAGTGATATTTTGTGACGAATAATATCCAGACGGTTGTAAGAAAGCTTGGAACGATTATAGAGTACTAAGTCAGCATGGGCATGTTCGCAATTTTCGAGGATGCACGTTTATGGTTTGGGGTGCTATAAGCAGCTCTGGAAAGTCACCAACATATCTGCAAAAATTACACTTTGGAACTATTCGGTAACGAATTTTTATTTCAGTAGAAACCGATCCTATTCACGCGTGCAAGCTTACAAAAGTTTTTCTTAATACCTGAAATATATCGTTTTTGAACTGGTCTTTCTGCAGCCTTGACTTGAACACCATTGAAAACTTTTGGGCAATTTTGTCCCGCAATTTTTTCAAAATCGCGTGTCCGTTTGTAAAAGATCCCAAAAGTTCTATTAGAAAATCGAAATTAGTTAGATATGATCATTGAAGAATTCGACGATGCAACGACATCTTTGAGACGTGATTACCAACAAAGGATCAAACACTAAATACTAAGTGTTTATTTGGCTGCAGACCATACGAACATACATATTTTCGTATTTACAAGCATTTATATATAAAATTAAAAAAGTTGTCCTCATTATTATTTAGTTTAAAAAAAGAAATTAAAAATATGATAAAAATTAGAAATCGGGTTTAGTTTTTATTATTATATTATTTTCAAATAATAACAATTTCTAAAACTGAGTAATGTTTCTTTAAATCTAAAAATAAGCATCATATTTTTTATGGGAGAAATTCAAAACAATCATATGACTGGGTTTAACAATCATTTTTAAATCTCAGCGAAGTCAACCACAAAGCTCAATTCACTGAGCTTTTTTTTTAAAAAAAAATTCCAAACGATTTTTAATGCCATAGTTTATAGGGAATTTTTACTGCCGCTATTGGCGAAGCTATGATTTGCGTTAAAGGTGGCAAGCTACTGCATTCCTACTGATCCTGATCGCCGCTTAATCCTTTCAAATTATAGACATTTCACTTAGTCTCAGATCACTTAATTACACTTAATTACTGTAGGTTGGTATTCCTGCAGTTTATTGATCCATGATTTTTGTCGATCACGATCTGCCGCCTCCCTCTTTCCAAAAATTCCATTTGATCTGCGACTTGATGCCATTGGTGGTTTTTGTGGGGTTCCATTAAATACTATTCTATAACACAATCGCTTTAAGTACACAAGAACAACATCGGTCTTGCTTTTTTTCAAATAGGGGCTTAAGCAATCGGAAATGTATTGAAAAAATGGCCTACTGCCAGGTCACCGAGGCAGTCATTTGAATGAAATAAGGCACCAAAAGTTAGTTATAAATAAATATAAATAGTAAAAAGGCCCCTTCAAATGTCTTATAAATGCAGTTTCATTTGCTTACCTTTTCGAACGACACATTTCAATTCCTTACTCCAAAAGTAACTTTGGCTGTTTTCAAAATTTTTGAACTTATTTTATTAGAAGATAAATAAAAATGTAGATGAAAAATACTTGTTATACTTGTTAATAATTGTCTTATATCTATTCAGCCTAAAAACTCAATTTCTAAGAAGCAACTAGTTATCCTCTTCTTGTCCCCGTTTACAAGTTTCCAAAATATATAGAAAATAAGTTTTCGAACCTTGCGTTTTAAAAACAAAAATTCTTTTTTATTTTAAGTTAACATTCTCTAATTTAACAGAGATAACTGTCTCTGACGCTTGCGTCAAATGACATTAAGCTGCCCATCTGACGGGCTTAAGAGAAACTTTGTAACTTGATGTGTGCCAATGTATTAGCCTGTGGAGTTAAAACATGTTGTAAGGTTGTTCCTTGATTGTTTCATAAAATGATCTCCATTCATAAATCTCTCGATTCTCCTTATGAATGCGAATGGACCGTGGGAATCCTTAACTTAGAGAATCAGTTATCTGCCTTCCGGCACTAATGTACTCCCATAACGCGCAGATTGACACATTCCATTAATAACTATTAGCACCTATCGGTCGCATAAACCAGTCCTCAGATAACAATGTGCGACTCTTTCAATGTCATTGCTCTCGGGACAACAAAATGTAACCATCTCCACCACACCTTAACAAGCACCGCAAACAGTGTTACATAACATTCACGTCATAATGTCAGCGCGCCGAAAGTAATTTAAATACACGCCGTCTCACAGACGTTTTCATTCATGTTGCACTTGTTGCACGCACTCATCTTGCTTCGTCACCGCGCCGTCCACATCCGCGTCCACCCAATCCAATTTAATGTGGCACTGCCCGCTTCCATTCGCACCGTCCGACGTGGACCGACTTTCCACATTAAAACCTCGTTAAGCCCCCAACAGAATCCCATAAATTCTCATCAACATTAAAACCATCCAACAACGTCGTCATCACCGCGCTCATCCCGCTCACCGAAGGCCGCTGGTTTTCATCTCATGGGCAGCCTTCTCTTCTCAAGATGCCGACAGCGACGCAGCAAAATGCTTGTCCATCTTTCATACACATATGTACGCAGATCGACTCGTCCAGGACCCGGGGAGATGCTCCGTAAACACTGGCAAGTTGCAACCACTGAGCACCGCTCTACCCGTGAAGCGTCCACCCCAATCGACGATCGTGGTGTCTGAGGGCCGATCGCGCTTGCGCATATAAACATTAGCGAATGGAAATAACGAAAACTGTTGACACAGCGATAATTAAACGATTGTGATCGTCGTTCGCCGCCGTGCCACTTGCGTCTGCGTCTTCACCATCGGTTTCCTATCGTCGTTGTCCTCTTGCACTGTCGTTCGCTGTTTCCGATGCTGCTTTGCTTTGGTGTTCGTGCAGATTTTGGCGCCAAAATTTCAATCGGTATCCCCTTTCTCGCGTAACCCTTTTATGAATTCACTTTAACACCACTTTGGCCAATTATGCTGCGGGGGAATCAGCCATAAAACTACAGCTCTATAGTCACAGCATTTGACAGCCAAGGCAGTTCCCAGCCTTGCTATATTTATATGCTCTATTGAGTTGCGGGTGTGAAGTTTGCGTTGTTGAAATTTTTGCGGTTGAATGGAGTGTTCATTTCTAAGAACGATATCGGGATTGTTGTTTGTCCAACTGCCAATCAATTTGTGTCGTAAACTGGATTCTTCTGTTGGAGGTTCTGGGCAATTAAGCTGTTTAAGCTTGCATGGGGAACAAGTTTCGGCGATCATCTGGAGCGGGACATGTAAACTTTGCTTTGCTGATGGTTTCATACTGCCGGGGTCAAGGTTACGGTTTTGTATGTTGCTGATGTCATTTTGAGTATTTAGGGAATTAGTGTTTCTTATGCTGCGGCCGATGGAAGAGTATCAAAGCTTGTTGAATGAAAGCGCGTTTCTTTTGTTTACCAGCAAGCAATTGCTCATCATCATTGTCAATTGTCTAAAGATATGTGTGCTGACGGCTTTGGTTTAATGACTATTCATTTAATGTTATGCATAAAACTTGTTAAATTTTAGGTGCAAGTTAAAGTTGAAGAAGTTTTTCTCGAAGAGTTGAACAAGATAAACGCCCAAGAAGTGTATAGGACATGCCGATTTTTGACTACATAAGAAAGGAAAGAAAGGAAGAATTATGAAAAACAGGATAGTGCAAGGATTACGTGAAAACGCAAGAGATGGAGCAAAAAAGAAGTGGTTAAGGCATCTGCATCCTTCGATTCGCCTTTTGAGGAAAGCCCTTAATTTGAAGCTGAAGCCCAATTTCGTACGCATAGTCGAAAGTGTAGGCATTCCTACTCTCGGTATTTCTTACTCATTGCATTTTAAAGAAGTAAAAAACTGAAGCATCCGTGTTAACACAACGGTTCACTTGAATTAAGGCAACACTGTTACTTTCCTAAGCATAGAGTAATGTCATTTTTGTTGCATGCACAATAATATTTTTTGAATGTCTAAAAGAGTATACACTTATAATAAGTAGTTTGCTGTACAAATTACCGGGATTTTTCCAAAATGTTTAAAGAGAGAGAAAGTGGAAATAATAATAATTAATAAATAAATAAATTACATAATAAATTCAGGTCAGGTGAAGTCCAAGTTCGCTTTTTAGTTTTCAAAAATGACTACTCCCGCAGTACAGATTGTTGCACTGCTCTGATGCGTTGTGATGGGTGCTCCACAAGATGCAGTCCTATCGCCAATTCTTTATAATTTGCACACATCAAATTTTCCGAGCTTACCACAACGCGATGCAGCCATCTTTGCTGATGATACTGCAATATTTTCATCACATAAATTCGCTCTCGATATTGAGAGGAATCTAATACGATAGAAATATTAGAAGCTTATTTTTAAAAGTGGAAAATCAAATTGAATGGTGACAAAACACAAGCAATATTTTCCAG
Source organism: Orthonevra nobilis (assembly GCA_963555765.1). NCBI lineage: Eukaryota > Metazoa > Arthropoda > Insecta > Diptera > Syrphidae > Orthonevra > Orthonevra nobilis. The sequence continues at coordinate 13,495,195 of OY743225.1, forward strand.
CCGAAAAAGGAAAAAGGGTTCTGGATAGAGGATTGAGTGGGAGATATTTAGGACACCAGATTAACGTTCAAGGAACAAGGAACATATTTCAAGATCGCTTCGAAAACTGAAAATAGTCGTTTATTAATTATATCCATTTGTCAACAGAAAATTAAAGCTAAGTATTGGTAATAAGCAAATAATCCACAAAGTGATTTTTCAAGCTATTCTTCTATACGGCTGCCCTGTTTGGGAGAACAGTGCAAAATCTCACATCAAACGCATACGAGTGTCCCAAAACAAAATTCTCCGAACGATGCTTAATTTTCCATGATACCACTCCGCCCAAGACCTACAAGAAAGATCGAATGTTGAAATGATTGCAGAACGAATACTTTTTATTTCGAAAATAAATTTTACAAAATAGGAGTTACAGAGAATCGATAAATTTAAACTTAACTGCTGAAACATTTTTTGTAAACATTATCAACTTGTGTATTTAGGAACAAAGTAACACATTACGAAGCAAAATTCGAGCAAAAACCTTCATATAAAGAACAAAAAAAAAAATGTTTAATAAATAAATAAATATATAATATAATTATATGAAAGATACAGTATTTTCTTAAAATATTAATGACTAGAATGAAAATATGTAGGTTTATTTATGGTTATCAATATACATACTTTTAATTAACTTTAAGTCAACAAATTAATATGTATATAAATAAAACAATATGCAAATGAAGAAATAAACGCAAACACAAAGCGTATAAGCAAATAAATTAACAAATAAAAAATAAATGGATAAATAACACATAACATAAACATTAACTTAACATTTTCATTTATTTATTAACTTATATATTTATATGTTTTTTTATTTATACACCTATTTATTTATTGACTTTTATATCTATATTTATTTTTACTTTATATATATTTATTTATTTATTTCTTTTTAATTTATTGAGTTCGTTATTTTTATATTTACTTGTTTACTTTCTTGTTTCCTTAAGTAATTACGACATTTAAACTCTAAACTTATATGAAATAATTATTAAAAAACATTCATAATATGAGCATTTACTTTAATGTCACATGTATTTATAAACATGAATATTTAACTATTTCCTTGTTTGTTTTCCTTTTTTTGTTTTTTTTCTCTCTATGAAGGTTATTTTTTCGAATTTCCCTTTAAAACGTTTTTCGATTGTAATAACTAATCTTATTACAGAAGTAATATATAATGTATAAAATCTCTGAACTGAAAAATGTGCGGCAACACCATAATTTGTAAATTTTATTTTGAAACAAATTAATCTACCTATCTATCTAGATTGTTGCATTATGCTGTTGCAAAATCAAAGGCAATGTACGAGGTGGAATAACCTTCCGAAAGGCACAGAGCTATTTTTGATTTCTCGGCTGTTGTTAACATTTTTTTGTTGCCCATTTTGGTAGTAATTCAATTGTTTTCCTTTGAACTTAACTAAATTATAATTTCACATAATTTTCCTCAACAAATATTTTCGTATGCAATTATTTCACAATTGCCTTCATTTATGTGAACCATTTTTTTTTTTGGTGTAAGTCCCTTGACGGATGTTCAAGATATTCCCAGATTTTTTGTGTCGACGGAAAAAAAACGAACTACTCCACTTGCCGATTGACAGTCCAAAAAAAAAAAGGCAAGGCAGCCAACTTTATTTCTTTATTACTAAATGTCAAAAATTGTTGTACGAGCCTGAACGACCGTTCAGGCTACAAAGGAGCACGAGCGTTCAGGCGACGAGTGAACATAGTCGTTTACCCAACTCGAGCGCTAATACATTTATTATAATAATTTTTATTTTGTAAAGAATATAGTTTACAGTGGTTATATTTCCGACTATCTTAACAAACCTTGCAAAGCAAAATGATTCTCTTGAGAGATTCTGAAACTTTTGGACACTGTCAAGTCTGGTCTCCAAACTAGTAAAACCGTATCCAGCGAATCGAGGACGTCCATCGGAGATTTATTCGTTTGGCACTACGTGGTCTCTCGGGTGACAGATACTATCATCCATCATACTCACATCGCTTGCAACTTAATTTGCAGTCCCTTGAGCAACGCCGTGACATAGCCCTTATTCTATTCATTCATTAGCTTCTTCCTGGTAATATGTACTGCCCCATACCAGTCATCGTAACCTCAGTTCTGTCTCCTTTCGTTTAATCCCGCACCGCACCAACTAGGCACCCACAAAACTATGTCCAAAATTAAGCGGAAGGCCCACGCCATGTTAATTTCCACTACAACAGATCCACACCTAAAAATGTCCTTCATTTGCATCAAATCAGCGTAGAATTACTCTTAACTAAAGTTTAAGCCTTAAGTAGGGTATATGCTTTAGATGCAAGTGTTTATTGTGTTAAGTGAATAAACAAGTCCGGGGCTCTCCTCCGGGAACAAGACTTGGAAAACTTTGTTTTCACTCAAGAATTAAAGTTGTGTTTGAAAACAACTAATTATCTATAATCTAAAATTGTTGCCGTTGTGTATCTCTATTCCCTTTACGATCCTATTCACTCGCATGAATCTAAGTTGTAATTTAGTTTTGCTCTTATAAAAGTAAGACAGACGGGATAAGGGAACCTCAAATAAAGGGAATTTCAAAATGAAATTGGCGAAATTTTTTCATACAACAATTTATGTCACGGATAGGATTTTAGTGGAGCAACCAATGCAAATCGTTCCGCTTGGCTGAGCGAACAATTTGGAATGTGCTACACAAATTCGAAAAAATAGGTCCATAAAAATATAAATTTGTCGCTACAGCTACAGCCTTACTTCACCATTTGCGTCTGCGTTTTTTATTTTCCAGGAATGGCAGTAGTTGAACTTGAAATTTATTGTCGATTCCGAATGGCCTAGAAGCTTTTTTTGTTGATAGTTTCTACTCTTCGGAGGGAAGAGTCAACCAGTCACTCACGAGGGGTGGGGCCGTTTAAAGAAGCCTCCCAGCTCAATTACAACAAAGATATCAAGGAGTTTAGAAAGGAAATGTAGCCGGGTTCAGGTATCTTTCATGCTCAACTTTTAAAACATGTCATGGAAGTTCTGCTAGGGAACAGGTTTGGGGGCATTCAAGCAAGCTCGACGACTGAAATGTCAGGTCCATCCGTCCCGGTACTGTGTCGTACAACAACTATCTAGGCTTCCGAGATCCAATGTGTCTAAGGTGTTTGCGACACACAAATCGGGCAATACCACTGTGGCCATTGAAAAAAGATGTTGTAACCATTGAAGGCCATCATTCGTCAACACTGTCCATCAGTTTGGATACATTTACGCGTATCACGTGTGTTTATGAAGAGTTCAGAAGATTTGGTCCTCGAATTAATGGAGGACAAAATTAATCAGTCGATCTCCAGTAAGGACAAAACATCAATAATTAGTTGTAGTAGCTCCACGCATGACAGCTTCATGAAAATCCGATAAAGGGTCATCCCAGGTAATCGATGCTACTTCAGATATGCTAAACGACTCATCTCATCTTGCCAGTTCTTCTTAATGAAGCCAAATGTTAGACGATAGATAGACAGTTGAACAGTTTGCAAGGAAGGCAAATGGAGGAGTTACTTCAAATCGCAGCCACCTATTCGGTGAAAAAAGAAGAAAAAAGAGGGCCCTTTGGACCCTCTTAAAGAGTAAAATGATACAAGGACCTTTCCTTAAAAAGTACAAAAGATTCTTGTAAGCTCGATAGGAGCCGTTTTTACATTCATACAGATTCGAAGTTCTCCGAAATCCTCGGCGTAAAAAAACTGCAGAGAGATTCAAATCGCGGGGATATCTTGATTTTTTACAATTCTCTTTACTCAACTGCACTACACTCCATCAATTATTAAGCCTCTGCAAATAGCTTAAAATATTTAAAAAGCAATTCGCCTTAAAAGTCAATTCATCCATTGCCCGATTGGACACCACATTCCCGGAGTACTTCAAGTGTTAAATTGTCATTTGCCTTTTATCGCTGTTTGGTGTCGCTGTATCAGTCCACCAGATCAGATTGGTATGGCTGGGTGCATAGAAGATAAAAAAACACCAAGATGAGTCCTAAAATATTGCATCTCAGCAGGAGCAGAAACAGCACTTCTTCACATCTTCACATACGAGAGCTCCTTGTGGGCTTGTTTATTATAACTTCGTTCGCTTATGCCGCAGATTCCCATTATACCCATTCCCCGACTGCGAACCCACTACCCACAACCATCGGTTATGCTGCGTTCCATTATCTCTGCTGCACATAAACGGGCAACGTCGTCGTTGGTCAGCACATACACGGGGTTTCGAAGACACAAGATGACCATAAAAATTGCGCCAAACCTGCGGCCAATACACGCGCTCACCGCTCGCCCTCACCAGCATCTCAGGGGGCATCAGACGAGGACCAAAAACCTCAATTGGTTTTTGGTCGATCCTCTCGAACCAAAAAAAAAAAACAAAACTATTTGGACAAGTTGAAATTTTGTTCCCATAGGCAGAGCGAAAGAGAGAACCTTTTGTCCTTATTTTTATTAGTTTGAATGATTTGTCCTTTTTTTTATTTTGTTATTGTTTGGATTTCTCGGAGACTTATTGTTGTTGGGTTTGTGGCTCCTTTGCCACTTGTTGGCATGTTTATGAATGTCGAGTCGAAATAGAGGGACCAACCATAACGATGACGCTAATGTTAGCGACGAAGACGATGTCCCTGATGATTTTGTTGATCATCGGAGTCGTCTCATCACACTGCTGACGAGGGTGATGGGAGACTCGTTGGTATTCTATTTTCGTGGATTCTTGGAAGCCCAAAACTGTTTAGCAGTTTGTTTGGTTTTCTCGTTTATCATCTCCAGGAGAGCGCTTTATGGATATTTTTCATTGCTCTAAGCTGTTGGGAGGCATGTGACCTCTTGGCAAGGGAGCACAAATCATATTTTTGGACATATGCAAACGACATTAGAATCCATGTGCCGGTGCCGGTGCCGATGCCGGTGGGGGCTTGTGTATCTTTTTATTTTACACTGGAAATTCTCGGTGGGAGTAGCCTCCCTTGCGAGAGAAATTAGATTTTATGTGGTGCGCCGGTGGGGGTTTGTGTTTGTAATTCTATATTCTAATATCTTGGTGGGAGGATATTTCCTCTCAAGACTTTGTTGAGTGATAAAATGTTATGTACGATACGGAAAACTTTCTAAAACTAAAAGTCGAATGAATGAATTATAATTTCTTTAAATGACGATCAGGGAAACCAACTTCGTCAAAAGTTCAAGAAATACGCAAAAAAAGTTCAAAAAATTCTTATAATAAATAATATAAGAAAATTGGTATTGAATCACTTCAAGTTTTGTCAAAAAAAATTATTATTTGAAGCACTTTGCAAAAATAAAAGAAATTTTAAAAGTGAATGGAAGGATAAATCGAAAGACGTGACTCTCAAAAGGATTGATTATAATTTTGTTTATGTTCTTGTTTACACTTTTAATAAAAGTGTAGCTAATGAATAACTAGCGACGGCGTTTCTGTCTGTGTGTCTTAGAACTTTTGAAAAGATAGTAATGGAAGAGATAGTAATCGGATGGCGCAAAGTCTGGACTATAAGGCGAGTGGAGTAGGACATCCCATTTGAGGGTTTCAAGGCAAGTTTTGACGACATTTGCAACATGTGGCAGAGCATTGTCATGTTGCAAAATAACTCTATCGTGTCTTACGGCCGTTTCCAGCCGTTTTCCCTTCAGTGCTCGGCTCAAACGCATCAATTGTCGTCGGTAGACCTCGCCTGTGATTTTTTCATTCGGTTTTAGCAGCTCATAATACACAGCACCCTTCTCGTCCCACCAAATGCACAGCATAACCTTCAGGCCATGAATATTCTGAACGGTCGTCGATGTTGAGGCATGTCCGGGGTATCCATACGTTGCCCGACGTTTTGGATTATCGTAATGTACCCATTTTTCATCACCAGTGACGATTCGATGCAAAAAAGACTTCTTTTTGTAGCGTTCAAACAGCATTTCGGACATGCGAAATCGGCGTTCGACGTCTCGTGACTTCAATTCATACGGCACCCAATAACCTACCTTTCGGATCATTCCCATTGCTTTTAAACGATCGGAAATAGTTTGCTGAGCGACGCCAAGTGATTTTGCAAGTTCTTCTTGCGTTTGTGACGGATCTTGATCGAGCAATGCCTCCAATTCATGGTCTTCAAACTTTTGCAGCTGTCCAGGGCGTTCTTTGTCTTCGGTGTCGAAATCACTATCTTTGAACCGCTTAAACCACCGCTGACACATTCTAACGTCTATAGTATAGCCCGGGTAAGCAATTGATGCGCTTCGGTTGCTTTTTTCTTTAAATGAAAGAAGCATATTAAAACTTCCCGCAAATGGTGTTTTGATGGCACGAATGTAGACATTTTACGGCTTTACAAAAACTTGTGTGTTTTCACTAATGACCAATAACCTAGACTGAAATAATTAGACAATGACATGAAGTTTCTGATGTGACAGCTGTCATGGTCAAAATTCACCGCAGAGTAATAGATATGAAGTTGTCTGCAATAACGACATTTTCAACCGGTAGTCCTATTAATCCACAGAAAAAAATTGTGTTGATCTTCTGAATGTTTTCAAGGAGTCACTCACTATTCGCTTTTTATGAAGATCCAAGAATTGTGCAAATCCAGATTAAACATAATTTTTATCAATTTATTTTTTATTTGAAAGCCTGTCTGTAGAGTTTCCAAATTTGACATCGCTAGGATTTTAAATTTACTACCTATCAACAAGCCGTAAAGGACACAACATATTTGATATTTGTTCCTTGAAAGCGAACTTTGAGTCCAATATTTAATAAATGATGATGATAAATGATGATTTAATGATTGCCATTTGAGTTGCATTTTGATCCCTGTCTATTTACGATACAAAGAGATTTCTTCTATGGACTAAGACATTCGTTAATCAACGTGGTACTTATGATAGTATGTACTGCACGACTTTTCATTCAATAAACAAAAACATTTTTCATAATTAAGCTAATTAAATAAAAAGTTACATATCAGATCAAAAACAAAAGTATAAATTTGACGGCAATTATTACAGGTGGGTCCCAGACTTTTTTCATTTCCATCAGCTGAAATTTTAATAATAAGACAATCTAACAACTTTTGCAGATGTGGTGGCGATTAGCTAGCTATATTAACACAGATTAAGATATGTTAAGAATAAGAGAACAAGACTGATGAACTTAAGTTTGAACGACCTTTGAATAGCTTAGTTTTATAAACAATTCCTTTGACAGCCGTAAATATAGATTGGACATAAATAAATCGCAAAAATTCGATGTTCAAATAATCATCAAACTGATCAATGAAATGCTGAGAACGACTCTGCCAGAGCTTATCAACTTGCTTCACTTGGCACCCTTGATATAATTGGTACACGTCCTTGAGTACCTATCAATGCATATCAGCTGGCTGTTTAAGCTGTAAATGCCATTATCGAAAATGTAGACCCAAGTGATGAATTTAAAGTTATTGGAGACTTTAACCTCCCACAATCATAAGTTATCTTTTCGCTTACTTTTTCTGTTAATCGTTTATTAATCATGTACCTTGTCCCGATCCGAAAAAATGCTCACTCAACTACACAGAAACTTCCCTATCTTCAATCAATATTCAGGCAGCTGACGTGATTGAAAAAATTTGTAGCCTAAGGGACGACTATTCAGACTTCCGGCAAAAGTTCTTAAAAGATGCGCCAATGCATTATCTTCTTCTCTCACAACATTTTTTCAGTTATCCCAAACAATCTGTCTTCCCTCAATCATGGAAGGACGGTTTTAACATCCCTGTGCATATAAAGACCGTTTAAACAGTCTTTTCGAAAGTATTGCCTAAGACTCTTCGTATTTTCACTGTATACCAATAATTTCCATAACAAAACAGCATGCATTCATAAAACGAAGATACACAAAAACAAACCTTACCGAACTCGTAAGCAAGCTCTGCAGCAAGGCAAGGAAGTGAATGCAATTATCACTGACTTCAGCAAAGCCTTCGATAAAATTTCTCATCAAATCATTTACCTGAAACTTGAATTTACTTCGTCCGTCATCGCTTGAATGAAATCTTACTTAGAAAATCGACAGTATTACGTTCTTTTTAGATCAGTAGTGTCGAACCCCATTATTCCTACCTAAGGTGTAACTTTACGTAGATACTTAGGATCTTTCATCTTTATTCTTACTACTAAAGACGTTGAGTGCCTCCTTAACGAATTTGACTTGTCAATTTACGCCGACGATATGAAAATCTCTAAACACATCTCTCCCTTAACGATCAGTATTTACTGCAAAACGATGAATCGGTTCTCCACATGGTGTTGTAAAAATTTTTTCGATCTTAATATTGGCAAATGCAAATGTATAACATACTACTGTGTCCAAAAAATAAGGTGACATTGTATTTATTTTGAAAATTCTTTATTTATTCTTCCAAATCAATTTCATCCCCTTCAAAGTAATCCCCTCCCGATGCAATGCACTTATGCCAACGGATTTTCCAATCTTTGAAACACTGGTTGTAGTCACTTTCCGGGATGGCCTTCAGTTCCGTCTTCGCTGCGGCTTGAATCTCCTCTATCGTATCAAAACGGCGTCCCCGGAGCGGTCTTTTGAGCTTGTTGAACAGCCAGAAGTCGCACGGCGCCAGATCAGGTGAATACGGTGGTTGCGGAACGACGCGTAACGTTCAAATAATATGACTTGTTGACTGTTTGGCCGTTTGGAAGGAATTCATAAAGCACAACACCACGATAATCGAAGAAACAACATATATAATCGAAGTCAACATGACCTTGATTTTTGAGCGACTTTGGCGCGGTTTTTTTGGTCTCGGCTCTCCTTTGGCACGATATTCGCTCGATTGGTCGGTTGTTTCGGGGTCGTAAGCATTGATCTAAGTCTCATCGACAGTTATAATGCGTTTCATGACATCCTGGTAGTCGGAAAGCATTGTTTCACACACTTCAACGCGACGCCTTTTTTCCAAAAAATTCAATGTTTTCGGTACCAGTCGAGATTTGACGCGCTTGAGGCCCAAAGCATCCTTCAAAATGGTATTGACTGAGCCTTTCGATAAGCCAACTTCATCAGCAAGGTCTCTAATCGTTAATCGATAGTTTTTCAACACCAAATCTTTGATTTGTTGGACGTGAGCTTCATCGGTTGAGGTTGATGGTTGCCCAGAACGCTCTTCGTCTTCGACACGTTTACGGCCGGCTTGGAAATCACTACACCACTTGTAAACATTTTTTTTAGACATAGCCTCATCATCAAAGGCTTTCTGCACCATTCTCAACGTATCCGCAGCAGAAAATTGATTCCGCAAACAAAATTTAATGCAAATTCTTTGCTCAATAAATTTCGACATCGCAAAAAACGAAAAACTCACTTTTAGCAGCTCACAAAACGACGCGTATCTCAAACACTATGAATATATTTTGACATGAAATTTCACAAAGATGTCACTGACAGTACTACCAACCTAAAAAGAAAGAAAAATTTCCAAATCCTTCGACGCGCGCAGTTTAAATTCATATGTCACCTTATATTTTGGACACAGTAGTATAACCTCGCAAGCGTCTATCACAACCTTCTCATACATATTTCTCCAAAGGATCTCCTGTACCACTAGTCGATTCGATGTGCGATCTTGGGGCTCCATGGTCGAAACAGTTCTCTTATCTCTGATGTCTCTAAGACCCTTTATGCCACCTTTGTTCGCCCACTTCTCGAATACGCCTGCCAAAGTGTGGTCGCCCTATTATTGTGCACACAGACTAAGGATCGAAGCAACCCAACGCAGCCCATTCGTATTGCTTTAAGCGGTCTCCCTCCTTACGAAAACCTGCTCAAACTGTTCAATCTATAAACTCTTGTTAAACAGCTTCATGTTCCCGACATACCCTTTATACATCAATTGCTTGTTGGAAAAATCGACTCCTCGCCTCTTCTACACAGGGTCATTCTTCAAAAAAATCGCCGGAACCTAGGAACATCCACACTATTTCTTGTAGTTCTCCACTGCACTTTTAGCTTATTTCAAGAATGCTGCACTCCGCTAAAAGTTCCCTTGAGTTCCATTTCTCTGAATCCTCCCTCAAAAATTTTCCTTACACTCTGATCAACTTTCCGCGCCCATGTATGAAGGGTAAGTTTGAACTTCAAATGTAGGCGTTTTTCAAGCTGCTCCACTCAGCTGTTTTAATTCACTGTTTATCTCTGAATTTTTGCCTCAGATGTTTCGATATCAGCAGTGCCATTCAGTGGTTACACAACTATCTAACCTTAACCAAAATCACAAGTACCAACATGAGACTAAGTAAACAGGATGCATCTATGAAGTTGTTTTTCCAATTCGAAATGTCAGTCATGTCGTTAACAAACATGATTGTAATCGAAAACCATCGATCCCTTTTTACAACTATTACGTCGGACCAAAGCCAATTTCAAGTGACCACCGCCTTACCCGGACTTGCATTACAATGGAACCACACGTTCATCCACATGACATGTAATTAAATCCGCCTCAAGAGCTGGACATTTTTAACTATGATTTTATGATTTCCCACTTGAAAATACGAATCCTTGCAGACTCCTCTCAATCGGCGATAATTGTTTATGTCTATCGCTGGAGAGATTTATGTGCCAAACTCGTATCTCCGCTCCGCTGGTAGCTCAGACCAACTCAACGCAACGACAACTGCAAGTAGGTGTTGGCGATATTTTGTGTAATTTGATTCCCAGGCTATGGACCATGCGATGAGGTTTTCAACGTCGTCGTCGCCGCCGTCTTCTTCGTTTGAGATCAAAGATTCTACAAAATATGGAGTGCTGGAGGAGGAGGAGAAGTCTGTGAAATGCTTAAAGGTATCCTCAAAGTACACCAACCATGATGGTGCGATTCTAAGTTTATTTGGTCGTTCATTTCGCATCCCATTATACCAGCGTTCAATGTTGAACCTTTTGTGGAATACCGTCCCGTTTTGCGCCTCCATATGATTTCCGAGTTTTTGGGCTGCACTCCGATGAAATATTACCGTCTGGTAATCTCTTCAGCAATGAATGAATTCCATCGCAATTGATTGCTCTTTTCCTTTATTTTCTGCACATTCATTCCGCAGATAGTAACAGTGTGACATGCAAGAAAGTCAAGACTGTGTTTAGATTCGAAATGCATACAGTTGCAAAGGGCTGATTAGAATTGTTCGGGGATTGTGAGGCACACTCTGGATTCTCTTCTCTAAAACCTTGCTTATTTGGAAGATATGTCAATTGGCCGTGAGGATTACTTGCTGACATTTGAGACGCATGTTTCAGATGATCTGGCTTACAGTCCAGAGACGCACTGTATCAATCTTACGTACAAAGTACTATACAGAGTCCTAGTTTCTTTAGAAGTTAGTCGGACGTATTGTGTTTACTAATTTTGTCCAGCGAGGTCAAAAAAGATGGTTTACAAATGTTCAAAAACAAGAGACTAAAAGAAAACTGATCACGAGTAGAAGTTGTTTATGAAGGTTATTTTATGACATGCACAAAGGTTCACAATGCTCTCAGCGTCGACGAATTTATTTGATACTAGCGGACCCGCACAACGTTTCCCTGTCCGAACGTTGACTTTGGTACGGAAATCGTTTTTTTTCTATGTCCGATTGTACACAGGCTAGCCTCTCCTGGTCCAATGCTGTCAGCGAAGAAGCACAAAATTTTCCTGGCTCTGTACCTAGAGCGTTGAATATTTCGCAGAAACCAAGATTTCCCTTGTTGAAGATTAACACAGCCGCATAAGTTCCGAGTTCCGCGCAAACCTACGAAACTCCCTTTTAGGAACCATGGACCAGATGACGTTGTTCATACTTTTGTCTGAGTTCTGCGATTTGCCATGAAAGCAGCTTTTCAAAAGAACATGATTAGCCAAGCTGACGTAGATCGGTTTTATGGCCAGCATTACGGTAGGAGGAAGATAGAAATGGTCCGAGTGATGGTTTGGCTCTTTGTGCTTTTGGCATTTTAAAAATTTACCCCATTCGGGGGAACAAAACTCATGACATGGTTTCATGGTCAGTCGAAAGAATACGAAGGTAGGAACCCCACGCCGCTTTCTTTATTTCTGGGAGGCTATGGGTGTTTCGGCGAATAGCGAGTCCATAATACAGCTGTAACTTCTTCCCCATCATTTTCTTCCACGGCGTTTTTCATATCAGCTTCACTCGTATCTTTGACTACTTTCCAGAGAACCCCTTCTTACGGCGCAAATTTTGATGGAGGTGGAGGCAGGTTCATCATCGACAGGAACCTCAGAGCGTCCGTTTTTCCTTTTCCAATTGTTCGCATGCCGAAGATAGCTTTCAAGTATAGGACATACATTTTCGTCAATTTAGTTCGCAAATTAGTGGTCTCCAATTATTCGCAGTTTCGGTATTTTGTCTCCGTGTCGCATCCTTATTGTGGTGGTAGTACTACGCTTTTTCGGGCGAAAAATGTTCTTCAGGAGTGGAGGCTTGCAGTCGATGAAATGACACAGATGGTTTTCAGATTTTCTCGTGGTTGTTCAGGTACTCCGAAGAATATAGCATCAGTCAACGTCGGTATTTAGTGCAGTGGAAGCAGTAGAAGTATTGGTTTCAATTCTGTCAACACGCTCAGTTAAGTCAGATAATGTATTTCTTCCCGCAACAAATCGTCGCTTCAAACCATCGTTGATCTCCTTGATCCGATTTAACCATTTCATTTCGAAGTTTTGTTATTTGGTCAACTAGGCGAAGTTGTAGATCCTCAGTTTGTATAGCTAGACTTTTCTCAAGTGCCTTGATAGAGAGAACAGACCTATCGCCAATTTTGTTGTTTTAGTCATTATTATTCAACTGCTGGTGAATTAAGCTGGGTAGGTGAAGAGTAAATGCCCTTTTCAGCTTTAGAGCGAAGGTTTATTTGACTTGGTAGCGATATATTCGAAGAGAGCAGTTTACTGGAGGTGACGGGTGTGTATTAATAAAGCAATGGCGTGGTAACAGAAGAACAATGATCTCTTTTTTACTTTTTATTTTTTGTCAAAAATAGCAATTAATAAAACGAAATGCGATTGTTTAATTTTCTCATGGTATCTTGCGATTGAGCCAGTACCATTGTATATACTACTGTGTCCCAAAAATAAGGTGACATATGAGTTTAAACTGCGCGCGTCGAAGGATTTGGAAATTTTTCTTTCTTTTTAGGTTGGTAGTACTGTCAGTGACATCTATGTTAAATTTCATGCCAAAAAATATTCATAGTGTTTGAGATACGCGTCGTTTTGTGAGCTGCTGAAAGTGAGTTTTTTGTTTTTTGCGATGTCGAAATTTATTGAGCAAAGAATTTGCATTAAATTTTGTTTGCGGAATCAATTTTCTGCTGCGGATACGTTGAGGATGGTGCAGAAAGCCTTTGATGATGAGGCTATGTCTAAAAAAAACGTTTACAAGTGGTATAGTGATTTCCAAGCCGGCCGTGAACGTGTCGAAGACGAAGAGCGTTCTGGGCGACCATCAACCTCAACCGATGAAGCTCACTTCCAACAAATCAAAGATTTGGTGTTGAAAACCATCGATTAACGATTAGAGACCTTGCTGATGAAGTTGGCTTATCGAAAGGCTCAGTCAAAACCATTTTGAAGGATGCTTTGGGCCTCAAGCGCGTCAAATCTCGACTGGTACCGAAAACATTGAATTTTCTGGAAAAAAGGCCTCGCGTTGAAGTGTGTGAAACAATGCTTTCCGACTACCAGGATGTCATGAAATGCATTATAACTGGCGATGAGACTTGGATCTATGCCAACGACCCCGAAACAACCGATCAATCGATCGAATATCGTGCCAAAGGAGAGCCGAGACCAAAAAAACCGCGCCAAAGTCGCTCAAAAATCAAGGTCATGTTGACTGTTTTCTTCGATTATCGTGGTGTTGTGCTTTATGAATTCCTTCCAACCGGCCAAACAGTCAACAAGGAATTTTATTTGAACGTTATGCGTCGTTTGCGTAACGCTATCCGCCTAAAAAGGCCGGAATTGTGGAAAGACAATTCTTGGTTTTTACACCACGATAATGCACCAACCCATATCCAAAAGACCGCTCCGGGGACACTGTCTTGATACGATAGAGGAGATTCAAGCCGCAGCGAAGACGGAACTGAAGACCATCCCGGAAAGTGACTACAACCAGTGTTTCAAAGATTGGAAAATCCGTTGGCATAAGTGCATTGCATCGGGAGGGGATTACTTTGAAGGGGATGAAATTGATTTGGAAGAATAAATAAAGAATTTTCAAAATAAATACAATGTCACCTTATTTTTTGGACACAGTAGTACATATATTTGCCACCAAAAGAATATCGAATAAGCTGAATTGTGGGCGGATTAATTTTTCCTTTTGGTGAGGATAAAAACATTTCCTTCCATAAGTACCATCGTATGAACACCGAGTCCTATCTTTCAATAAAATGGTAGCTTTTTAATATGCTCCTTCGCGAATCCCAAACAAAGTCGCTGATATTTTGGAGCTAGCTTATGTGACCACATAAGCCTTCATTCCCCGATCTTGCACTTGCTTTTAAAGAAATTTTCTTCAGATCTCTCCCTTCGCCTTCCAATTGTGTCTTTGACTCTGCTGCCATATCGAAATTCAGCGAAGATAGCGGGTCTAATTTCATATCCAGCATAAAAATCGACCCACCATGATGGTGACGACTCATCGAGTCATAAAATTCCCAACACTTACAATTACATACTCAAAACACAAAATTTTTCTCAGAGCTCTATTTTCTTTTTAGAAGGTTTATCGGTCAATTGTGCATCCAAAAACATTGTTCAATGAATCTAAACCATTCGATGATCAAATCAAATACACACAAACAAATTTATCATTTCCGGTCCACCCATTTAGGTGAAGTCATGATTTCAGATCGATCGCTCTTTTGGATATGCAACGATCTCCCTTGCTAGTCGAATTGCTGATCTTTAAATTCCGGGTTCAAACCAGGCACCATCCGATTTCTCGCAATTGCCATAAGAAGCTTTCCAACGGCGTAAATTGAGTAAGTCGAAACCCCGTCCTTTCAGTGAAAATATAACGCGTTTGCATAAATTGTGAAATTATGCTTTTTCGCCCAAAGGAACCCGTTTGTACTTTAAGGGTTATGGTGCCTCCTTCTATATTCCCTCAATTCTTCGGAATACTATATGTGTGAACTTCGTGGGCTCTACGGTCTTTTCCAGATTTTACGATTTAACGGCTTCTCAAAACCTATTTGACTAAGAAATCGAAGTCAGTGCTTTCTTTGACGGTCTTATTTATTTCTGTCATTATTTTAATTAAGTTTTAGAGTTTTGTGTTCACCTAATTGAATGTTCCTATACATCAGTGAAACCACTATCCCTTCTGATAATGCCGATAAATTGATACGAATGACATTTGAGAGTGGCTTAACCCTTTGGAGGAATGAAGATCAATTGAAACAGTAAAAGAACAATTTCTTGTTTCTGCACTCGTAATCGAACCCAAGTCCTTTCGATTAACCCAATCAAAAGGCAGCAATTACGTCCAGTAAAACCACCCAGACTTGGGCTACTAATGTTATGGATCACTGTTGCGAAAAGCTGCCAAGTCTGCTCGGTCTGTAAAGGGCTAGGAGGTGAAAATATCGGAAAACCGCATGAGCTGTCGCGCATTTAATTTCTAAGCCGAAATTGCCCTACACTTGGACGACTCCCTTCTTGTATGTTCCTCTTGAGCTTTGGAATACTCCACGCATTCATAGCTGACCACTGTCTTTTAAGCACAGGTCCTGTGAATAGGAAAGTGAATAAAGGAAGAGATTTGTAGCACTGCTCTAATTTCCTAACATAAATCCTAGTCACAAAAGTTGCTGAGGAGTTTGGGCTATGTGACCCTGCCCTACGATTTTAAAAAAGAATTCTGGATTTTAGTTGATTTGACGGACAAAAAGAATCCTCTTTAGCTGCATCAAGAGCTTATATAGTACCTAGACCAGATCTCTTAAAGTGTGAGTTTCATCTCTAAACTTTAATAAAGAAAGCTTAGTAAGATCATTCTCCGAACAAAAAAGGGCCGATATGGTATGCCACGATCTCTGCGGTAGTAAAAGGTTATCCAGACTTCCTTAAATGTAACTTGTTTCCAGCGATGAGCTTTTAAGTGTACATCATCTTTGGAAAACCTCGGCAAGTAAGTTCGTCTGCCTTTGTCAATGCCAACTAAACACTGGTAATTGGCGTAGAAATCTTCTTACAAAAAAAAGTTTTTCAAGCCTCACTTGTTCGGAAGGCTGTAGTCTCGTCCTTCTCTGGTCTTTAAAATACCACTGCGGGTCATCAAAGGCTCTCTGCAGATCCCACCAAAAACCAACCCAACTAACGATCACCAACAACTGGTCGTCGAGAGGACCCGACCATGGCAGCACAAAACGAAGAAAATAAAGCAAAACAGACTGAGAAAAAAATCACTTAAAAGAGACACGAGAAGACGTTAAAAGATAAACACAAAAGCGATTGAATATGCGCAGTCGCGGCGGCCAAATCATATGTTTTTTGTTTTGGAACGAAGAAGTGGCAGCCGCTATGTATGTGTGTTTATGCTGGAGGTGCACCGATAACTACACAACACTCCTTTCATCTTTCACTTTAACGCACACCAACAGGCTCTAAACACTGGTTATTGGTTTTGGTTAGTCTTCCTTTTGAGGATCTTTGGTTTTGAATGACCGGCGCAATCGTAACCGCACGGAGCAGTAATCCGCCGGGGGTTTTCTTGGAATTTCTGTGCCATATACCCCCGCATAAGGGGTAACACCACTGAGCACCATCGTCGATAATGTTATAGCTAACAGCAGGAACACTTTGTATTCACTTGAGGTGGCACTGATTCGGTTCGGACTCTTAATTTTTCAAGCGCGGACGACGTACAAGAGGAGACCACGAAAAATCGGTTAAAAGACCGCGAACCAATACACAACCAGCTATGATTCGGATTCCATTGGCCGGAGATGGTACAGGTTATTTGCTGTCGCGGTAATTCTGTCGCTTGGATTCATTGGATTCCTTTTCGTTGTCACATGTGTTTCTTGTTCCTCTGTTTTGGGCAACCAAGTTTTCCCGCCAAAAATGCAAAATTACTGCGACTTGTTTGCAGAAGGAGTTGAAGTGGAAGAGTGTTGGAGAATCTTTTTGCTTGTCTCGAACTAGTTGGCATTCCTTTGCTGATATGATGGTGTTGTTATGATTTAAGGGTATTGAGCCGGAGCCTCGAAAGTGAAACAAATGCGCGCCGGTGGTATTTTAAATACGCTGTGCGGGATTTGATATTCATCTCAAGCTGATTGGAACGCGCATGAATTGGACTAGCCGGTGCTAAAAGTGCATAAAGAGAGACGAACAATCACGCTCTGGGTTGTAGAGTAGCTCCGTACGATATCACATTGTATTTCTTTGGATAATTAGTATAGGTAGATACTGAAAAATCGGGTTGAATGTTTTCAGTTTTTTTTTGGTAAAGATAACCTTGTGTGTCAATTTAATCAGCGATAAGCGGAAGAAGAAACGCAATAGCACAATTTTCTATAAGTTTTTTGAGAAAAGGATATCCCAAGATGTTTCGAAAAAAAAATATCCACGTGTCACGACTGACTGGCAATACTTCTCTGCCGTAATAGGGGTTCTGGGACTGTTCAAATTGGGAAATGAACTGGAAGATCAAGTCTCATTCGTTATCAAGTGTCATCAGTAAAAAATAAATTTACTATTTTTTGGTTTTGAGATTTACAACGGGTCAAGGTATAATAAGATTGGTTAATTTGGGAGCTGCTCGGTTAAATAATACAAGGTTACTTCGCCTATCAAGTGGCTTAAAGAAGATCTTACTCCAGTCAGTAAAACTATCAAACAAGTCACTTTGGATTTATTCGTTACTTTCTGGAAGTTCTTTCGGTCTGATTTCTTGAATTCAACATTTTTACATATCCACGTTTCGAGGTCATGGGAGTCGGATTCCGTTGTTTTAAGAAAGATGTCTGTGTGTGTGTGTATGTACGAACGTGCGTGCGGATTTTTTCGTCTCGCATATCTGGAGAACAAATCAAGCTATCGAGTCCAAATTGATTTCATTCGAAGCGTGTTTGCAGAATGAAGACCCGAAAAAATGTATTGCAATAAGCTTTATCAAAATAAAATTTATTAAGCCAAATGACAATATCAGGTAGGCCTTAAAGCGAAAAAGACTTTGGTAATAAAAATCGTCGAAAGTCCACCTCATACATACTTGCTCAAATTTCGAGCGATCTACTCCTACTTAATATTTTTGATTGCTATTGATCCCATGACTCCTTGAAAGATCTCCCTTAATGTAATTTCTCAATGTTAAAAACTGTTCTATGAATCATCCTCTCAAGTTCGTCCCAAAACAATTTCATTAAGTTGGGGCCATTTCAAGTTGTGAAGTGCCATTTCCTGCTGCACATTTTTACAGCAAAGTATGGAAAAATATTACAGAAATGTGAATCCTAAACACTTATTCTTTTCCCTGCTTACGATCTTGAATGTGGTCTGCAACATCCTTAGTCGGAGCCTTCGCCATGCTCAAATTTATGGGGACACCACTGTCGTGTCCGAATTGTGTCCAAAAACGTCAATGATGATTTTTCCAAGATAGACATTCTATCGAAATCGTCCTGGCAGGAGCTATAAAAATTTGCAAACAAAACTTAGTCTGAATGTGGTCCTCTCGAACCAGAAAGAAAGAGATACTATACAATGCTGAACACTTTCTTAGCTCAAAGGACTTTGCATCTTGACTCCAAACTTTCGTCGAAATTGATATGTTTTAAATTGATTCTTCTCTATATGATGTAGAGTGATGTTCCGCAAATTCCATGTGGTATTTCGGCACCCTTCGAAGAGAAAAACATTTCACGATAGAGCATCTGTGAACTTTTGGAGTCTCTTGTTTAGTCTTGACATTGCTACTTTCTAGTTCCCAACTTCAGGGTAAAGTCCGACAGGAATGTGGTCCTAAAATTTCAGCAATTTCGTTTTGAATATTGTCCTTCATCATAAATCTTTTGGTTGGTCTGTTATTGTTATCCTTTTCCTTTGATCACCCCTAAGGGAAGAAATCGAGATCAGTCAAATCGGAAGATCATGAGAGCTAGTCTATATCACAAGCTGTGTGCGATATGGCACAGTTTTTTTGAACGCATGTTCTGACATTGCTATAGCAGCCAATCCAAATGACGGACCATAAAGGCTTCTCTATGAGGGTGAAGTGATCTTTGGTGTATTAGTTGAGGATTATCGGTACACCAATAGCCGCTATATGGTTAATTGTCGATATAAGCAGTTTCTGTTTCTTTTGAAGAGAATGATGCCCAAAAATACAGACGATCAATATCGAGACTTACTACTCTTGTTTGTTGAACAGTTAAAAATAAGGTTCATTCGCAAAGATCCAATACTTGGGTGCTTCATCACCCATGGCAAAATTAAAAACTGACAGGGATGCACTTATTCCTTTAAATTGAATGTCTTAATTTGTATTGAATTTTCCCTCTCATGTGAGGTTTTCTTAAACCGCTGGCAGAGATCTGATGATTACTAATAAGCGGCGTTTTGTCTAAGAGTGGCTTAAATTTTTCTTTTCTTTTTCGCATTTCACCCGGCTAGTCTACATTTGTTTGAAATGTTTTTCATATGACCCTTTCGCTGGGTTAGTTTTATTAAAAATCCTTATTTCGTGACTCAACAGTTTTGTAGAGCCTTCTATAGGCGGCTGTATAATAAAGCTACAACCCCTTGTCGAAAGAAAGAATATCCCAACTGCTCAGTCAAATCAAGAGCCAATAAAATAAAATAATAACAAATATGCGGTCTTATGTGGAACCTTGCGGCACTCCATAAAATTTTCTTGCAAACAAAAATGTACGTCCCACACGAACCACTTTAGTCTACCGCCAATTTTAAAAATCAATATGCTACTTTTTTATCCTGGGTCCTGACTGCCTTCCAAAAACAAAAAGGAATTATACCTTCAATGATTAAACAGAACAAACGAGTTAACACCATCAACTGGAGTACTGTTGCGTCTGACCAAAGAGTAGCTAAGAGTTATTTCTACATCGGCATCTTCAGTCAAAGTCGCCTTCAAGAGCACCATTGATTACACAATCGAAAGGAGTTTTGCAAATAAAGGAGAAGTGATTTCTTGGAATATACCTACCCGTGCACCACGCACAACTGTGCAACTGATTGTTGTTGAGCAAATACAATCTTCTCAGTTAAAACCATCGAAAACAATGCTTAGGCTTCTTGTAGAATATTCAACAATGTACATGTCCCATCATCCTTTCGGTATACATAATTATAAATATAAAAAAGGACATTTGTTGAGCGAAAATTATTTGAATTCAAAAAATCATTCTTTGTCACCAAAAAAAAAAAAAAAAACTTGAATGGAAAAGGAAGCCTTTCATTGAAATCCTTTTCTCCATTCATACCCAATAGTCCTTGCAACACTTTCAGTAGGACAAACGCAACAATGACGCAATGTGTCTAAAAAAAGGAAACACGACCAACTGCTGTGCCCAGATTAGAATTTCATGGTCAGCTGGATGCTTGGAAGTGGAGTATCAGCGAAGTCAAACCACGTGCAGAAGTTTCTCGCGATCTAGCAATGATCCACCTGAATTCGAACCTCCAAAAGTTCGTCTAAATTTAAACCAATTGCAATCTAAATGGATAACACATATGCACATGGCTAAATTTATTCTCAATTCACACTAAGGCTTGCTAGTGTTCCGTTGTATAACTCTGACGACCTGCTGGCAGGTTCTTAAAAGGATCAAAAATAAATACAAATCCCATTGTTCCTTTCTGTATTTTTTCTCACCGAAAAAAATACATTTCTATGCAGTTTTCGCAAGCTTGACATTGGTCAAATACTAAGCCATCCTTTGTCTCCATTTGAAGACGAAGAAGAAGGCGAAGAGTCCTTCAGATTATTCAAGTGGAATTTCGGCATTTTTTTTTTGTTAAGAGGTCCTGGTGAGGTATTCTTCGATTGTTTTCTGTTGGCTGACTTGCAATAATTGACATGCGGTATCCAGCTGAAGGACGACGGACAAGGAACTTTTCCCTGATTCTTCGATCGAGTGTTGCAATTATGGTTAAGTTGAGAGTATCTTTGCCCGGATCCTTAGAATTCATTCAATTCTTTGTGCGTTTATTTTTAGGGTTTTGTTTTTGTTAGAATATTTCATTTCAAAGAATGTGTGAATGGGGGCAAGCAACAAATTATTATTTTATCACCGCTCCAAGGCGTTGTTTGAGATAAGAAATGAGAAGAAATGTGTTTTTTAATATTTTTTCTAAATACAATTTTCGAACGGATGCGAATATAAGTAAGCACATTTATGCATTTTAATGTTGATAAGGAGAGGAAGTTGCTCCGCAAATTCTCTTTTAATCGATGAAATATTTTTGGTGGTACATCTACTTTTCATGAAATTTTTGAAAATAATTATTGTCTTTGTTCAAACATAGTGCAACGCCACATTTGCGGCATGTCAAAAACGATTTTAATTTGATGGGAACTTACATCCTGACGGTCAGTTCCCCAAACCGTCATATGGTTGACTCCATCCTATCTCACATCTGTTGAAGGTATTGGGGCAGCAGGTCCCCTTCTTTTTTATAAACTAAAGAATAAAAATATTAAGAAATAAGAAATTGTTTGTTTATTGGTTTTTTGTAACATATTGTTTTATTTCGAACCACCGGCTGTACCAATAATTTTGTCCAGCAGTTTATTCAAGGAAGAGTTTTAAACCAAGTACTAGGAAACATTGTTACTAACAAAAGAAAGCAACTCAAATGGAAAAATAAAGAACAGTTTCTTGTTTCCTTCTCTTTTCCTTTTTGCTCCTCGCTATGGACCTGAACATAGAAGCTAACTTTGTTCGGTTTTTAGGGAGAAGAAAATTAAGGGTGTAGCATGAAATTGACTAAAATCTAATACTTTCTTTTGCTAGGTGGAACGAGGACGAAAACTAATACCCGCATAACTTCATACTTCCTGAGGTCTGAATAAAATACTAATACAATGAAAGGTGGTTCATGTAAACTGTTTTTTCCCTCGAAATAATCATCCTGTGTGAGCTTTAAATAAAGTGTGAAACCTGTTTAACACGCTCTGGGTAATATCGCAGCTCAAGACAAAAAAAAGTAGAGAAGTGAGAGTTGACACGAAAGGTTCCGCGTTTCTTTTAGGAACGCAATACTTTAATTTTTCTATTTAAGCTTTCTCATCGTATTACCCATAAATCTCAAAACGATTACATTTAAGACTCAAAACGATTACATTTAAGTTATCAACATATTCACGTTATGTATGTAAACATTGACTTTCCTTATGTGCCTTAAATGCGTCATCAAAACACGCAACGTGTTGCTTGTGTGTCATTTCTTCAATTTGTAACCCTCTGTTTTAAGTGATTTATTAAAATGCTGGGAAAATCATACTTTTTTAATAATTTAATTTTAGAAAATTACGTTGACATTAATTTTTTTGGATACAGAAAAATGCCACGCGAATACATGGACGTGACACTTCCTTTGGTTAGGCAGAAAGCTATGCAATTGGCACCAACTCCAGTACACTTTGATATTAGGTGCACAAGTTGCATTCGTTCCACTAGTTACAATATTGGAATTCGTTTACATTTTGTTGGATGGAAGAAAGGATTGCATACTTGCAAAGTTGTAAGTTGAGTTGTGATTTAATGAAACACTGTCTTTGTATAATGACACCTATTTATTTTTATTATTTGTTGTTGTAGCGGCAACAATAGTCAACCTCCTGTGAACAATGCAAATGTCTCTCTATAACTATTTAGGAGATATAGCTCTATCAAAGACGGATGCACGGACGGAAAACGGAGGCTTAAGAATAGGGTTCCTTTGGACCCTTTGGGATCGGAGCTCTAAAATATAGAATAGGTGATAAAAAACTATTTGTTTTGTGAGATTTGACCAAGCACTCCTTTTTGCTGTTAACTTAAGACTGCGCTCTTGCATAGACGATTGATTTTTCTTTTCGGTTGTTGTAAGATCACAAAAGACGCTGAGCATTCAGGAAGTCCAAATGACGTCACACCCGCAGAAATTGTCCACAAAATCAATGAAATTATGTTGGACGATCGCATAGTCAAGGTTCGTTAGATAGCTTAGATGGTAGCAATTTCAAATGATACCGTCATTCGAATACTGCATAACCATTTGCGCATGGAAACAACCGACAAGGTGTGTGCTGCGTTTGCTGATGGTGAACCTAAACGGATTCGGGTGAAGACTTCAATACAGAATTTGGAATTCTTTAAACGCAATTCAAGTGAATTTTTATGGCCCTTCGTTACAGTTGATGAATCCTGGATTGAGTGTTGCCCTTCTATCATTGCTCGAGTCTGATAATAAGTAGCCATGTGTGTCCTAGTAAAGAAAAGCCTCAGGTGGTATGTGGTGGGTTAGGATAAAACAAGCCCGATTCGAGTTCATTCTCAATAATATCCGTCGACCGCACAAAATGATCCCTCACAAGGTCCAGGATAACGTTGTCAAACCTAGACACGCCGGAAGCATCCAATAGGCTCTTGTTAGAGACGTAATGCCATACTTTTCCATATAAGATTGACTTATGTTCCAACATACTGGACTCGCATAAGTCAGAATTGGACGCACAAAGGTTTGGTAGAAAATGATCTTCACATCGGATCTTAGATAGTTGGAGTAAAAAAGTCTCTTGAGCGACATAAATGCTCGAATTTAGCTAAGAGGGCGTTCTGTATATCCATTATCTTAGAGCCATTAGCATAAAGGATGACATTGTCAGCTATTTATACAGAGTTATCCATGTCCCTTATCGTTTCAAAAACTTGAATGTATTAGTGCCGATACTGTGCCTTGCAACAGTCCATCAGTGACAATAAAAACCATGGACGTCGTAGAGAGTGTCTCTATCAGTCAAAACAAATTTCTTCCCGCGAATCATTGAAGTAATAAGATTTGTAATGTTTTTGGGAAAATAATATCTGATTAGTATATGAATAAGGGCCTCAATCCTAACAGTGTCGAAGGCTTTTTCGATATCCACCAGACACGCATCTGTACATCTTTTAGCGAGTAGGTTCCAATTGAGACTGCCGAGTGGTTTCTTTTGAATTCAAACTGATTCCACGGTATGATCGAACAAGATAGACTTGTTTATAACTGCCACAAAAACTTTTCAAATATTAGGTTGGAGACTTATCGGCCTATAGTTTGAAGGATCTGACGGATCTTTCTTTTTCTTTTTACTATTGGAAATATATTCGAAGTTGGGAAGTAACATTTATTAAGAAAGTTGTTAGTATATGTTTAAGTACAATATTTGGGATGCCGTCCAATCTTGAAGTCTTTTTTGTTCAGTTTTTCAAACATTTCAGTCTGTTCGTCAAGTTCTTTTGTAAGTTCGTCGGCTTTTACTTCCTCGGAAAATTAAAGGAGCGTGCCTGAATCTCTGTTTAAACAGCTCATCAGCCACCTCGACAGATTTGTGACTGGGATGTTGTGTCTTCAGGTCTCGTACGTTGCAGATCTCTAATAAATTCCAATACACCAAAAAAAGGTCAACATTCATGAAGCATTAACTTAAATCAGTTCTGTATCAGATTATCTGGAGTTCATTATATGTCACTTAAAAAGACCGGACATACATTCGAATTGGAATAAGGCCTGTTGTGGGGCTATAGATTAGGTCATTGGCACTTCGTTGTGAAAGATATCCAAAAAATAACAATCGATACCACCTCCATCGCAAATATAGAAAAAATAGTTGGTATATTCTAAAGGATTTAAAACCTTGGAACTGTGTGGGTCCATAATCCCTGAAATCTTTCATATTCCTCTTTAGCTACAATTTGCTGCCTCGTTTGATTCGTGCATAACTTCACGTAAAAGGATTTCTTCTCGCATCGTACAAACATACATATGTACATACATACATATATCCAAAAATACATTTTCGAATAAACATTCTAACGAAGATAGTTTCGAAATTTACGCGCCAAAATTCCGAGGCAGATAAACAAGTAAGGTATTTTGTTTTTTTTATTTGTGGTGCCTTTTTGTTCGTTTTGACTTCTTGTTTATGTTGCTGTTATGTATTGGGTGCCAAAGCCGGTGCCGGTCGACTCTTGATTAAATTTCTCCTCTTTATTGGTTTCGGGACGACGGACTTTTAGGAACGTTGTTAGGTTGTGATTTGATCTTGAGCCGCCATCCGCCATCGTTGGCTTACAGAGAGAGCAACACAATCTAAAAACACAAAAAAAAAAACATTCTGACGATCAGAGTTGGTTGATAAAATGCGGTTCTTCGTTCCAAAAATACGAATCGTGTCAATGGGATCTTTGGAATGATATCATTTGTGACAGAAAGCGGACATTGGGCATTCGCAAAAGAAATGTCACAACGAAAAAAAGGTCAATTTAGACCTTTGGGTGACTGTGTTTTGTGCGCTGCAGTAAATTTCGGACAATATGACATTTAGTTTGACATTTAATTGACTTGTGTTCATGTGAATACAAATTGGATTCATATGTCGTAAACATATACAAAACATTTTCGAGACGATCTCAGCATAGAATCAAGTTCTTCTAACTCATTTATTCATCTTGGTCGTTCGAATTCAAAAACGATACGTTACTTTCGTAAACACATGTTCGGTGATTCCGCCAATCAGCGGATTGAGGAAAACAAACTCCAGCCAGACGAGAATCGCACGTATGTATCTCCACCTATTCAATCTGTCGCAAAAACATTTGCCCGCCACATGACATTCCTCGTTACACATAAAACAGTCTGTGAATGAGCTGGTCATAAGTCATAACGTGCGTCTGGTCATTAATGATAAAAATCCAAACAAACAAATACATATGTTTGTATGAAGATCGCTTCGGTTGAACTGCAGATACTTGCAGAACTCAAAAGTATCTGAATGAAGAAATCATATGTTGTGTTTGTTTGCACATGGAACACCACATGCGCGGTGTTTGATTCTATACAAACTCGTAGACCCCCCGTTTGAATAGACCTCGAGAAATGGAAATGAGAGCGACTCATGAATTGAGGAGGTCTGCCTTGTGCTTGTGATATAATCTTAAAATTTTTATGTTTATCGTTGAGCTGCCCTATTTTTGGGTCTTTTTTTTATTTGAAACTGTGCGACGTCGTATCGCGTTCGCCTTGACGCTGAATGGCAATAACCTTGAGAGGAATTTAGGACTTGTAACGGTCGCTTTTCTGTTGCTTTATTTATAGTTGAATTTCCGATACGAATGGGAAGTGCAAGTAGCGAAGAAGAATGACAGTATGAATGAAAACTCTACTTGCACTATGTTCAGCATTCATCAAAGGTTTGTTTAGTGAGTCTTGAATTGACTATAAGTTCCTGGTGATTTTTTAAGGACTATTCTTTTAGGGCTTGTAATGTCCTTCAGGCTGCAAGCAGTGATATCTCTTGGGAGAACAAAACTTTCTTGATAGATTGTGTTGAGCAATTTTGCTGAGATAATTAACATTAAAAGAATCTTAAGCTCAAAAGATTCATTATAACGAAGGAAAATGAACCCATTACAATGCACATTGTGAGGCTTTATTGTATTAATGAAAATACTTGAAAAATTCCATTACTTTCGATTTAGTATTCGAAATAATCTGAGGATGTTTCACTAGACTTAGACTGAGTAAATCATTTTTGATTTGAGTGAATTTATCTGTCTAGGACGGTACTAGATCATCGGTGTAGGCAGTTATTTCACGGCAAGTCAAAAATAGCATTAACTAAGACGAGTAACAAGATTGGTCCATGTGCAGAGCCTTGTGGGACACCTGAATAAGAAGAGACCTGTACTTCACTTGCGTTGGTCTTAGTAAATTTACTGTCATAGTATATAATCTTTCGCCTCTCTATGAGATTGTATTGTATAGTGACTGCGAATCTGAATGTTTTTGATAAATGAGATGTTCTTAAAACCTAGACTTTTATTTTTGTAAAAATTATTTCGGAACTGTGAGACATGTTAGTAAAGTTGCTCATAAATGTGACAAATGCAAATGTGGTAAACGTCAAGCGATCTGTTGAGCAAAACGTGGGCAAATTGTATTTACATATTTTTGACTGATTAGTCTCTTTGGTATAAAACATTTCAAAAGTACCTCTTCTTGGTCGGTACTTTTCGATTTTAAATACTCGTTGCGGGCAATTTGTGATCGAATCTCGTTGCATGTAAAAAATATCGGAAGTACACAGCATGTTTCCATGCTAAGGTGGGCCTCGAATGGATATTATTCGCATGCATTTTTACATGCGACATGCGCACATGCTGCGCTAGTACACGACATGCAAGACGGTTCGCACAAAAAAACAGCAAAGAGCACAATATGTATCCATGCGTATTTACGATTAAGAATTATTTTTATTTAGTCTATTATTAACAATTTTGACTTACCGGTTGAAAATGTCGTTATTGCAGAAAACTTTATATCTATTACTCTGAGGTGAATTTTGACCATGACAGCTGTCACATCAGGAACTTCATGTCATTGTCTAATTATTTCAGTCTAGGTTATTGGTCATTAGTGAAAACACACAAGTTTTTGTAAAGCCGTAAAATGTCTACATTCGTGCCATCAAAACAACATTTGCAGGAAGTTTTAATATGCTTCGTTCATTTAAAGAAAAAAGCAACCGAAGCGCATCAATTGCTTACCGAAGCTTACCCGGACTATACTATAGACGTTAGAATGTGTCAGCGGTGGTTTAAGCGGTTCAAAGATGGTGATTTCGACACCGAAGACAAGGAACGCCCTGGCCAGGTGAAAAAGTTTGAAGACCATGAATTGGGGGCATTGCTCGATCAAGATCCGTCACAAACGCAAGAAGAACTTGCAAAATCACTTGGCGTCGCCCAGCAAACCATTTCCGATCGTTTGAAAGCAATGGGAATGATCCGAAAGGTAGGACATTGGGTGCCGTATGAACTGAAGCCACGAGATGTCGAACGCCGATTTTGCATGTCCGAAATTCTGCTTGAACGCCACAAAAAGAAGTCTTTTTTGCATCGAATCGTCACTGGTGATGAAAAATGGGTGCATGACGATAATCCAAAACGTCGGGCAACGTATGGATACCCCGGACATGCCTCAACATCGACGGCCGTTTAGAATATTCATGGCCTGAAGGTTATGCTGTGCATTTGGTGGGACCAGAAGGGTGTTGTGTACTATGACTTGCTAAAACCGAATGAAACAATCACAGGCGAGGTCTACCGACGACAATTGATGCGTTTGAGCCGAGCACTGAAGAAAAAACGGCCGGAAACGGTCGCAAGACACGATAAAGTTATTTTGCAACATGACAATGCTCGGCCACATGTTGCAAATGTCGTCAAAACTTACCTTGAAACGCTCAAATGGGATGTCCTAACCCACCCGCCGTATAGTCCAGACCTTGCGCCATCCGATTACTATCTCTTCCTGACCAGCACTTCCGTCATTTCGATGATGTCAAAAAATGGATCCATTCGTGGATTGCGGCCAAACCGGTCGAATTTTTCAGAACGGGTATCCATGAATTGTCAGAAAAATGGGGAAAATGTGTGGCTAGCGATGGGCAATACTTTGAATATTGAATTTATTTCTATTTTTCCTCAATAAAGCATTGATTTTTGAAAAAAAAAAAACGATATTTTCAACCGGTAGTCCTATTACTAAATTTTTTCTTTACAAAAATTGTGAACATGTACTTGTACTATACTTAATCTATAACTGATTTTGTATCCATTTTTCCAAACATTTTGAAAATTGACTCTGAGGGAGTTGCTTTAAAAACGAAAAATAATTAAAAAATCATACAGGGTGTCAACTTCTGTAGTTCCTGTTGGCATTCGTGTAAAACGAGGTCCAATCGATGATCTCTTGAAAGTGTTCATCGATGATTGTCCGTGTGCTGAGGTACCTGTGGGCTGACGCGATTTCTTGTCTGCAGATGATCCTGATCTCTTCGTAAGGGTGGCTTGCTAATCCTTCGATGATTTTTTTTTGACAGCTGCAGCATGTATTCGTTAATTGGCGTGATCGCTGCACTTTCGTACAGCGTTGTTTTGCTGAAGTATTTCAGCGTGTTGAGGTTCCTCCAAAGTCCAGTGCACGATCTGAGGATTTTCCTTTCCAGGATCTGAATTTTCTTCATTGATGTTGGCGGCACCGTAAACCATATTGGGAAGGCGTACGTAATTACTGGTCTTATAAGCTGTTTATAGACCAGTAATTTGGCGCATTTATGCAATCCACTCCTATTTTTTTAGAAGTGGGTGAACAAGATGAAGGGAGAAACTGGCTCTTTGAATAGCCATTTCAGCGTGTTGCCGAAAATAGAACCACTCACTGAAGGTGATCCCCAAATATTTCGTGTTGAGTTGTGGAGAAACCTCTTTTCCGACTGGCAGCGTTTGTTAATGAATTAAAGAGGATTTTTACCTGATGCTGCGGAAATTCCATTGTCTTCATTTTGTAGATGAGGCCCTTAATCCAGACGCTGTCAAAGGCCTTTTCTATGTCCAGCAGGCATTCCACTAAGATTTCCTTCTTGTTGAGACTTTGGGTGACATCATGATGCAGCTTCAGCAGTGGATGCATGGTTGAATGTTTCGCCCGGAAACCATGTTGATGGCCTGGGAGAATTCCCTTCCCCGAGCGGTCTGCGGTCTGGACCTGTAGACTTTTTTAAGTTTCCACTTCAAATTAGGTCCTTCACTTCTTCGGCATTTGTGAAAACGCCATTGTCCGGAGCTAGGTTTGTTGCGGGATTTTCTCTGCTGAACGGTGTCACAGGGCTGGTGTCATGTAGAACTCCGTTGATTACAACGTCAACTTCTTGCAAAAACTTCACGCGGACTATGTTGGTACGATCGTACGGGAGCTCATTTTTTTTTTACAGGGACTCTGGAGGTCTATATAAATGGGGACAAGGCCGACTTCGTTTCTGGAAAACCCAAATAATCAAACTTGCTTTGAGGATTAATTACATTGGACATTCATATAAAAGCCCAACCCGGATGAGGGGAGCGTAGCAGATCACAAACAAATGGTCCAGCCTACTCGTGTACATTGCACTTTACTTTCTTTCCAAAATCATTTGTTCAAATGCAAAGATTTCGAGATTGTCTCTTAACTTCAGCGCATGCTGACTCTCTCTACCATTATCCTTTAACTTTAACAAACAATTAATCAACTTCCGGACGTAGTATAACAAAAGATATTCATTCAAAATATGATTCATGATTCCACTGCTCAAGGTCAAGGCAATACCTCTTCCATCCAATCCCAAAAGTCCATTTGACTGACTTTTCCTTTCGCTCGTTAATCCATTAAGACACGAGCTTCGCATAATCTCCTTTAGCGTTCTTCTATTACATAATCAGCCGCAAACCCCACCAGGCATGACAATCGATGAATTGCTAAAAAAAAAACTCTTCGGCTAGAACTATTGTGGAGAAAAAAAGATCAAAACGAAGACAATTAGAACTGAATAAAAATTCCACTCCACGCTCATCAATCATCAATTACGAGGCAGGAGAGAGAGTCTGTCTAGCCTCTTGATGTAAACTTTGGTGGCGTTCGTGATCTGGAAGTTGATATCAAGGTTCGGCGAATCGGTCTTCAATGAACTCACCCACTGTCGGAGATTTTATCAGCTAATGTGTCACATTTATCAAAGTTGGATGAAATAACCTGAAGAACAAGGAACTCGTCCCATAACCATAAATTGCACAAAACAATTTGGGTTTTGTTGTTGGAGGAGGCATGTTGCAGTTAGTGTAATTGGATTTTTTTTTTCCCTCTTTACCCTCGAGGCAACAACCGGCAGGTCATCAAGTGCATCAATGCACTCGTACTCATGCCTGAAGCAGGTCCTTTGATTTTTACACTTTGTACAAAAAGATGTCCTTTGGATGAGTTATGTCCATGTGCCTTGCTTCTGCCAAATCTTACTAAATCTATCGTGGGAATCAGCTGGTGGGATTGCGTGCAAAATCCAAACCTAAAAAAGGAAAGACGTCCAGGTCCTTTATTTGATATTGAATGGGCATTCTTCTCTCTCATCTCACAAGTCACTTCTTATCTTGGAAAATGTTGCTGGAGTACTCGGTGCCAGCTAGTGTGCACATGTGTAACACAAGGATATTAGAATGTCGAGAGCTCGATCCCACAGAGAACTACTTCATAGCGTGACCTCTCGACAAGGTGACAATGGTACTAGACAAAAGGTACACAAAAAAAAACAAGTAATCATCTGACCAAAGAGGAAAATTAGATGCCAGGGCTTAAGAGGTTTATTCCCATCCACGGGTTGTCCACTTTACTTCGCCAAAGGACAATGCATCGGCACTGACGGTTGTTCCAAATGTTTTCCATTGTAATTAGGCCATCGTTAGTAAGTATTTACATGAGGATATATTGTTATTGAATTGGAATAGATAAAGTATCTTGAGTCAATACCCGAACGAGTTGGTTGTCAGATTGATATGAGAAAGTTCCGTATAAATAGCTCATCTTTACCAATTATGTAGGCTCTGTAGAATTATCCCAAGAGGTGTGATTGCGATCGTTCGGTTTAATGACCTTTTCCCACGAAGAATCCCATTTTTCTTGAGACCGCATAGAAAAATGCTGTTTTCTGATGAAAAGCTTCTGCTTACACCTTACCTGCCACTCACAAGATAGCTATTCTTTACTTTAAGGACCAAGTGTCATGGCGTAAGATGCCGTTCTTGGATCTTCGTTTGACTACCAAAAGATCAGGCAATCGCCAAATATGTTTCTTTTATTCAAGAACGAAAGTATGAGGTTAGAAGGCGATCAGATACCGCCTTATCTACCAATAAACGACTCTTGATATAGCGTCAATTTAGTGTAAGGTGAGGCTGGCACCGTCTTGACGAAACCGCGTTTTTTTTCACGTTCATAATTTGTAAACATTTGCTCTAAGCGATGAGAATTGATAGTGAATTTTAAACCTCCCTCGTTTTCGGTATAATGAGTCGTAAGACGAGCCTTAATGACGTGTTCGCCGTGAAATCAATAGAATAGGACCTTCTTCAAAACCAACACAAACAGCTGCCAAATTTGATGCAGAATGTGAACTTTAACTTCCAAGTGCATTCCCTAATCTATTTTAAAGTCATTGTTTTACGACTAGCTCAAAGAAGTGAAAGGCATTAAAGCATTCACAAACCTTCAAGGGAGCCAAAGAAATTCAAAACAGTTCAAAGACATAATGATTGAAATGAAATCGAAAGATCTCAAATCCATTATTACTGACTTCAGAAAGTCTTCAAAATTCAAGCAGTCAATAGACTTCAACGAATTTAAAGGACTTCGTAAGTTCAGACTTAAAGATTGCACTGAAATCAAAAGGCTTCAAATCCATTGTAAAATTCAAAACGGCTTCAAAGGTCAATACATTCAATTCACTGCAAAGTATAGAAAGACTTCAAAGAAGCAATAAAACAAAAGATTTCAAATCCATTATTACTGACTTCAAAGAGATTTCAAAGAATTTCAGCAGTCAAAACACTTCATGGCAGTCAAAGACTTAAAATTATTAATATTTTAATGAAATCGAAAGACTTCAAATTCATTATAACTGACTTAAAAAGACTTCAAAGCAGTCAAAGATCCTAACACGTTCAGATTGCAATCAAATCAAAAGACTTCACATCCATTATAACTGAATTCCAAAAGACTTCAAAGAATTGAAGCAGTTACTTCACTGCAAAGCCATCAAATGACTTCAAAGAAAATTCAGGACTTCATAAGTTCACAGACATTAAGATTGTCATGAAATCAAATCGTTTCAAATGCATTATTGCTGACTTCAAAAAGACTTCAAAGAATTCAAGCAGTCAAAACACTTCAAAGCAGTCAAAGACTTCAAAACGTTAAGATTGAATTCAAATCAAAAGACTTCTCATCCACTATAACTGAATTCCAAAAGACTTCAAAGAATTCAAGCAGTTAATTCACTGCAAAGCAATCAAATGAATTAAAAAAAAATTTAGGACTTCATTAGTTCACAGACATTAATATTGTTATGAAAATAAAAGCTATCAAATCCATTATAACTGACTTCAAAAAGACTTCAAAGAAATCAAGCAGTCAAAACACTTCATAAAAGTCAATAGACTTCAAAGAGATCAAAGACTTCAAAACGTTAAGATTGAATTCATGTCAAAAGACTTCTCATCCATTATAACTGAATTCAAAAAGACTTCAAAGGTCAATATGCTTCAAAGAAATCAGTAGGCTTCAAAAAACCAATCAAATCAAAAGCTTTCAATTCAAAATGATTTGAAATAAATAAGCACTACACTTCACAGAATTCAAAGACTTCAAACATTAATATTTTTTATTTTTTAATGAAAATCCATTATTACTGACTGCATAAAGACTTCAAAGAATTTAAGCAGTCAAAAGACGTCAACGATGACAAGGACTTCGTAAGTTCAGATTTTCAGATTGCACGTAAATGAAAAGGCTTCAAAGCCATTATTACTGTCTTCAAAGAGATTTCAAAGAATTTCAGCAGTCAAAAGACTTCATGGCAGTCAATAGACTTCAAAGCAGTCAAAGACCTTAACACGTTCAGATTGCAATCAAATCAAAAGACCACATCCATTATAACTGAATTCCAAAAGGCTTCAAAGAATTGAAGCATTTATTCCACTGTAAAGCAATCAAATGACTTCAAAGAAAATTCAGGACTTTATAAGTTCACAGACATTAAGATTGTCATGAAATCAAAACGCTTCAAATCCATTATTGCTGACTTCAAAAAACTTCAAAGAATTCAAGAATTCAGTCAAAGACTTCGAAACGTTAAGATTGAATTCAAATCAAAAGACTTCTCATTCATTATAACTGAATTACAAAAGATTTCAAAGAATTCAAGCAGTTAATTCACTGCAAAGCACTCAAAAGACTTCAAAGAATATTCAGGACTTCAGAAGTTCACAGACATTAAGATGACTTCAAAAAGACTTCAAAGAAATCAAGCAGTCAAAACACTTCATCAAAAGTCTTAAAATCCATTATTACTGACTGCATAAAGACTTCAAAGAATTTAAGCAGGCAATAGACGTCAACGATGACAAGGACTTCGTAAGTTCAGATTTTCAGATTGCACGGAAATGAAAAGGCTTCAAATTCATTATTACTGACTTCAAAAGGACTTCAAAGAATTCAAGCATTCTTTTGAAGAAATCAGCTTCAAATAATTTCTAGTATAATTTATAACTTTAAAATTAATAGGGAATGCATATAGAATTTAAAGCATTACGTTGAAATCTTTTCAATTACCTAAGCAAAATTTACCAAAAGACTGGGCCTTTGCAGAATGCGTTCATATTAAGCTCTACCCTTTATTAGCTCGTTTCATTGGCTTCAATTACAAGTGGACTTATGAAACACAACAGGATACATGTAAAACACACATCAACTGTTTCAATGTTTACTTTCGTTGAGACGCATTCGCTTCCTTTGATTAATTGATTGCACATCTAGCAATTGAAAGGCGGAAGAGAAGATCGACCATTGCCGCCAGTCAACCACAATTAGTCACTCGAACTTCAAATTCAAAATTCATTTCACGATTCTTTTGTATCTAATCCCTTTTTGCCCATTCTCTGTGTGCACATCCACTCGACGCTCGTATCTAACGCATACAAATCCCGCTTCGGTCCCCTGCCGCCATCCGTCCAATTCAAATCGCTCAACATCTCCCAGTCATAAATTATTAGAAAAAAAAAACAACCTTACCTAATAGGAATCTTAACACAGCCTAGCATCATCACTGTATGAGTGTCAAATATATTTATTTTTAACGAAATACGAATCACAAGTAGTATCTGTGAGTATACCACACCTCAAGATTTTTCGTAACGTATTTTCGATTTGAAACTCTAAGCCGGCGCGCCGAGTGGAGAACCCCAGCCGGGGCATAGAATAGTAGCTCCTCCGACCTCTGGAGAGGAGAACTTGTAACCGTCAGTTGGGATTGAGCCCGAGCCTCCTCGAGTTCCTGCATGTGGCTCAATTTGTTGTCTCCCCCACTGTTGTGCGCTCGTTTTTCTCCTCTCCAATTTCGTTTGTCTACATGTATTCTAAGCAAGAATAATAAGTCTACACTCATACAGTGGCGCTCGAAAGTGCGAGCGCGTATGTAATTTATATGCGCGACGAGGGAACTTTTGGGGCTTCCACAGGCGATAGCATATGAAACGAGTTTGTCTGTACGAGAACATATGTACTATATCTACCCCCATGGAATCGTTCTGGTTCTGACTGGGTGGATACATAGAACGAGGGCCGCGGCCGTTCGTAATAAGAGAGCAGAGCAGGCGAAGCATAAATCCAAGAGTTCTCGTTGAGCTCTATGCGCGCTCAAAATTTCATTTGTGGTTGTGCCTGTGCCCGTCTTCTTCTTATTTTTAACGGTCGGCTCGGAACCAACGAACAAATCGCCTGAGACGGCGGGGGGGGCATGCGCATGGACTCCCATTTCCATTTCTCAGTGGCGGTTAAATTTGCTTTTGTATGCTTTTATGCGCCCTATGTGGTGATAAGAGTGCGCACACGGACACAAGTGAGATTAATCCCCCCGCGCGCCGCCAGCACCAGATCGTGGGCGCACGCTCAACATGAGCCAGCTCGGCCGTTGCTCATTTGTTTTGCGTGATTGTTGTGTTGGTGGTGGAGCATTATTTTTGGAGCCAGCCACGATATGGGTCAACGGACAAAACAACGAATGTCTCCAACTGCATTGCCCTTCGATGTGTATACACACATGTGTGTATACTCAAACCGGCCGTTACGGACCACCCTATTGAGCCGCCGCGCCGACCGTTGGCGTAGGAATTTCTGGCCGTTACACAATACAAGACGTTGCGACTGTTGCCCGTGAACTTTTGCTCAACGAGGCATGGGAATGGCATGCAGAGTGGGTTGGTGCAAGATTATTGTTTCGATTCTTGTATTTCTTCTTCTTCTTTTTGAGACGATTGGAATTTTCATTAATTAATATTGATAAAAAATTAATGTTCTCGTTTGAGACTTTCCTAACCCTTGCAGTCAGAAAGGTACGCTTTTTTCTCATATTTTTCCCGTTAATGTATTCCATGCTATGTCCGGAACTCAATGAATTTATGGGGAAAAGAAATATTCGATTGAACTTTGGAATAATTAGGAACTTTGCATACAACTGAAAACAGATTTGCCCAAAAACACTCACCCGATGTTGTTTTGCTATAACTTCAAAATGAAACCACACAATTTCACATCTTTGATTTGCGCTGCTTATTTGGACCTTTAAGTTTTTTTTCAATGCTAATAGAAGATGATGAAGATGAAAAAGTAAGTGCTGTCATTGTTTATTGAACTTTGGGGCTCATTTTACGGCAAATTCAAAAATTTGATGTGTTCTCGCTCTGTTGCAATTTTTGACCACAGTTAAATAAGTCAAAGGATAAAGTTCACATGCCTTATGATAAGAACGATAGCACCAAGATCACACAATGAATCAACTTGTGCGACAGGAGATCCATTAAAGAGTTATAATCTGCTTGAGAAGGTTTATGTATCATTGTCGAGAGAAAGTTATAGATGAACACTTGAGTTCTTACAGGTTTTAAATTCTCCTAATGAAGAAGTGAGCCATAGTTTTGCAGTAAAATTATCGATTGTCAGACGTATTCAATGTCATTTTAAATTACGATGAAGATGATAGATCCTTAATGCCTACTTTGTGGTACACCAGTGGCATGGCATGACAAGAGGCCTATGGACTGTTTTCACAAAGACAGATCTATTCAACTTTGCCATATGAACTTGCAAATGGCTGCGGCATCATATTTTTGTTGGAGATACTGCTTTCCATTCGATAATGATGTCCCGAATCTCAAAATGAATTCTCGACTCATTTATCATGTGTCTACGGAGCTGAAATAATGTGGCGCCCAACGACTAACTCCCACATCGATAATGCCCATCATTATCCATCAAAAAGACCAATATTAACTGCCTGGAAAGTCAAAAAGGACAAATGCGGCATTTAAAAGATTGTTCAAATTCAAATAAAGACAACACCACCTCATAATTTACGGCAAAGACCTCAAGTCCAACATGCTGTATAAATCAAAGGATCAATCCTCATTCAAATTAAGGCTAAATGCATACAATTTCGATAAGAAAATGTGAAACATTTATGACACTTTAAACTAACAGCACCATTTAAAGTCCAACAACACATACAAACACGCAATTTAACGATCCTTTCTGGCACCTTATCAAGCCGCTCCCACGGTCATAAAAAAAATCCTTCGTCCAAGTCAAAAGTCTCCTTTACCCGAAGACGATTTCTTTTCTTATCGAGTTCTTCTTATTCGAAAAAAAAAAATAAATATCCTGACTCTCGAGTACAATAACAAAGATCAGCTGATTTCAAAAAACGATCGGTGCCGACCTGGGATCACACAGCTGATCAGTCGGTTGATATATATTAATGTACATAGAAGCAAGGATGAACAGGCAAACCTGTTGGTTTTTTACTGTTTCTCTATTTTCTCTTATCAACGGAAAAAGGATCCATTGTGGGTTTACCTGTGCACGATCGTTTCTGTTGCACGATCAGCTGACAAGAGTGGTCCTTTCAGATGAAAAAAAAATTAACACAGGAAAACTAATAGAGGGAAGAGTGAACTTCATCTGCCACCATGGTACTAATGGTTGTATATTTTTCAGAGACTTTTGAGTTTCTCACGGCCAGGAACTAGTATAGTTACAGTTGACAGGATCGCTTGTCATCTTGGAAGAAACCTTCTCATCATCTTTGATCGCACATTTTCCTGTTGAATTCACTAACGGTTGAAAGGTGGCAAGACTTTATCACAACGAACCTCAACAAGGAAGTAGATCTTTTGGGGTCGCACTTCCTTGTTTACTTCCTTGACCGTTCTCATGACCTTTCGTTGGGTACATAATTCCTCAGCTTCCTTGTTTGCGATAAGCGGCAACTAAACTGTGCGCATGGGAATTGAATAAGGGTGACAAAAATCGAGCCTTCGGTGATCAGCTGTCTCAACTGTTCAAACTATAAGGAAAATATCGCAAGGATTACATGAATGAAAGGGAAACAAATTAAGACAAAAGGATGTGAAAAATATTGAATGTATTTACAGTATCGTATGAGGGGAAGTATATTTCGCTTAAACTCTAGTGACAACTTTGGACAGATAAAAAACAAGCTTTTAGCAAAATTCTTATAAACGAAGTCATCAACCTCGGAAAACGAAGAGTTGAGAAGAAAATTTAGTGAGCATTATCCTTACACACAAAGCACATCGTTTCGTCATCAAAATATAGGTTTGACGGGGTGAAATATTTTTCAGAGGCCTTTAGTAGACTGGTATCTCATTGTAGCATAGCAGGAAAGCTGCCGCACAGTGTAATGAGTTCTGAATCATATTGAATTTCGTTTTTCGCCATTTCCGCATCTTTTGGTATCTTAACTTCAAATAAGGCGTTATTAAGCGTTGTACTAAAGGAGTCAAAAGTCAAAGGCGGTCATATGTTTATTCAAAATAGCTGCAAAAAACAGCCGGCATCTTACTTTAAAGAAAACCAAAACGGAATGCAATCAAGTATATTTCATTAAAAAACTTGGATAGAAGCTGTCAGTATTGACAACCTGAATCCATCTCGTAATCGCCACTTGCAATGCTGTCCGACCTGGCAGCATTGATAAAATGGATAAATGTCAGCTTGTGACCTATGTAGGTCCGTGTACATACAACACCATGATGGTTTCTTCCAACAATAGCGTCTGCTGATGACACACGCACAGAAGAATATTAGCTGATTATTAAAATTTGTAGAATAATATAAAATTCAATACTGTAGAGAAAGCTAAAAATTACCCAATCAGCTGTTTTGCAGGAAATTTAAATGAGGTTTAACCTATTTATGTAATACATTTGTACATCACATTAGTGTGTCGAGAAAAAAGCCCTTAATTTCAAAGATAAATAGATGGCATACGAAAAAAAATATAAAATCTTTGGTTATTTTTGGTACAAAAAAAGAAGCTATAACCTCAAAAAATGTTAAACCCAAGTAAAACATGGTGAATGTTCTGTGATGGTTTGGGTAAGTATGACGGCGGTCAATTGGCTTTTATTATTTGGCAATGAATGAGCATTTTGCAGGAAGAACGTGGGTCTTTCAACACGATAACGACCCGACATTTCACATAGTTCGAGAATGGTTGTTATATCAAAACCCGATTGGATTATCCTCCCCAATTACCAGATCTGAATCGAGTTCAATATTTGTGAATATTTAGATTGAGAGATCCGAAAACAACTGATCTTTAAAATCGCTACGCGATGAGAGATTGTGTGTGTATCTGTCCTAGCTCACTCCTGTGAGTTTTAAAATCAGGGAACAAACTTTCAACCAAGGAGGAGCCCATTTGACTCTTACTGTGATCTTAAAGCCGATCACATCAAATGTTTTGTTGCATGTGCTCATGTTTTGGCTGTATCTTTAAAAACATTTTTTTGTTTATTCTAACAATTTCTGTCTTAAATAATTTGTTTAAAACTGATTTTTTTATTTTCACAAGATTATTTTTAACAGACAAGAACAAAAATACGAGACAAATCCTTGGATCTATTTAAACTAAACGAACGCTTCTCTTTCTGAATAAGTTGGATAGTAAAAATGTATTGCAAAAATTTTTCCTTTTTATTCGGTGTTTTACATTGCAAACTTACTCAAGAACTTCCTACCATTATACAATAAAATATCCTAATTTAGCTTAACGTAACCTTACTAAACCAAAGCGTTAGCTCATCCTTGTTATGCATTCAGTGTCTATAGCCATGTGCATCCCTTGGTTCGGATATAACAAGCCCGATATGGGCTTCTCTAAGGCTCAGGATGAAATTGTCTTTCCTTGGTATATCGGACTCGTCTTGAAGGATCTTATTCGAAATATCGTGTTTGTTATCTGATTGCGCACTTCTGTATAACTAAGAGTAACCTCGAAGACAAGGTCTTTACATTATTCGATATTTTTCCATGTAAGCTGTATTTATGTTGCACCAAAATGGACTTTCATGTGCCTTAACTGGGCGCACAAAGGCTTGGTAGCAAACGATCTTCCTGTCGCATTTTAGTTGAATTTGTTAAGGTGATCATTACACACTTCCCATTTCACAACAGTCTATGACTCGATACAATAAGTCCACTTGAAGGTTTAACTGTCAGGTCAGGTCCTAGTGAAGTGCGCAAATCTATATAATTCATTTATTTGTGGCAAAAATTTACATTATTTTTTCATTTATGTTTATCATATGTATTCGTTAATTTGTTAATCTATTTTTTATTAATTTTTATATATTTATTTATTTATAAGTAATCTTTTTACATATTAAGTAAATATACTTATGTACTTATATCTATCTATATTGTATATAAAATTCTCGTGTCATAGTGTTTGTAACCAAACTCCTCCGAAACGGATTGATCTATTTTCATGAAATTTTTTGTATATATTCGGTAGGTCTCAGGATAGGACATAAAATATATTTTATACCGCTCAGTGGTAATAATATATTTTTTACCTTTTTCTTTAATTTTTTGGACAAATTTTTATATTTTTATATTGTTATGGTTAATCTTCATCTCTCAGTGGTCAATAACTTATTTATTTTCAATCAGCTTAAACAATTTTATAATTGATTATGTACTATTCACTAAATTATTTAAGGATATTGTTTTAATTATTTTCACCAAATAAATGTCCTATGCTTCTGTTTATTTATTCCTTTCTTAATTTCAAAACTAGTTCCGAAAATTGCTGTATCTTTTACTAAGTTTTTGCAATTTTTTTTTTCTTCTTTTGAATTTAATACATGAAACTTTTAAATTTTAAGTTCTTTTTAACGAATACTTTGCTTCTCCATCAAACACGTTCACCGCCAAATAAAAACTTCCTAACTCATCGTCTAATCTAGATTAATGGAGAAACCTTCTCGTTGATAAACCCATCAGTATTTTGTCCATTTGCTTTATTTCGTCTCCATGATATTGCACTCAATACCTTCGTAAAACGGAAGGACCAAAAAGGAACCGATAAAAGAAAAAAAAAAGATATTTTAATCCATGAGAACTACATTGCCGAGGACACTACACCACCGTAATTTGCTCCAATTCCTAGAATTTAGACGGCAGATCATAATTCTTTATTTTGTTCCTCTTACCGATCATCAAACTCCTTTTTCGTGAGATGAATGAACAAATTCTACAACAGAGAATCCTCTTTACTAAAGGCACTATGGACATGGAGATGAAAACGGCCCAGGAGTGGACGGCTATCCATGTTGAATGGGGACTCCAAAATTTCAATTCTACATTGCATTATCAGAAGGAGAAGAAGAACCTTCGGTAATAATTGTAGAAAAGGACATCCTGATTCAATTGCAATTCGACGCAAATAAAAAACGAAATTTTTCATTCAACGAATTTCGCGGAATAAGTATTCTCTTGTGTGTGTCTGTCCTTCCTGTCTTTGGATGGGATCATAGTCGATTTGGATTCCCGAAGGATATTCTTCCTCGTCTCAAGTGGTCTGGGAATGCTGGTTTCGCTTCTCGTATTCATTTTGAGTGCCAATAATCCGAAGAATTTTAGGCACTTTTTTCTTTGATCGATGTTTGCGAAAATACGGATTGGAATTGTCGGCGTTTCCTTGTGGGATATTTGAACCACAAGGGAGAGGTAAATCCCATTCATTTTGTAATCCCACGTAAACAAGCAATGGTGAATGCACTTTGCTTTATGTTATATCCTTTTTATTGTATCAAATCACGTAAGAAGTTTGGCCACTTGACAAAATATGTCCTTTGAAATGAAGAAAAAAAAAACAATTAGACATACTTTCCCACCGCTCCTTGCAACTTTGTTATTCCTTGGAAGCACTTGACCACATCCTTGCACTTGTAACGGAAAAAGATTTGTATTAGTTTAAAATTAAAAAAAAAAATGGAGAAAGGTCATAAACTATCGTTTTAAGTGAAATTCGATATTTTCATAATTTTCGTCCTATTTTTTCCGGCAACAACGGACATTTCACTTAGGAAAAGGGCGCATCTATGGGACATATCAATGTCGGCGAGAAAGTTGATCCTGAAAAGAACCTGCATACAACGGTATGGTCAATTAACGTTTGTCTGTTGTCCTGTGAGGATCTCTTCCCATCGATAACGGACGGTACGTGGAACTTGTTTGCTCATCTAGCCACTTGGAAAGGAAGAAGGTTCGCTTCTTTTGTTTTGCTTTGGTTCCCACTGATGTCCTATTTTTGCGGCACCAAGAGTGTCCTGTTAACCAAACACTTAAGGAATCCACCTTCTTCGGCTCAACTTCGGTTATGGGAAAATTTCTGGGCAATCAGCTGTTGCTGATCTTAAATGCTTTCCTTTTTTTTTTGCTCACTTTTCCTCACTCAATTGGACCGTTGGGAACGATGTTCCTTTCATTTCGTTGACAATGTCAGGTTTATGATCACTTTCGGGAACATCCTATTGTTCGAAGACGTTGCACAACCATTTTTCACCTGCCTCCGAAATGTTCATCATCGTCGTACAGGTTATTCTGTTTCGATCCTTGCGCATGGAAGGTGGATATGGATTCGATTTAATTGTTATCTTTTTTACTGGTTTTCTTTTAAAGCACGCAATTAAGTGGTTCCTCCTTACGTGGGTCGTAAAATATAGGACCACCATCAAAAATGGACCACAATCGAAGACGACGATGACGATTGGGCTGGTTAATGAATTCAAAATACTTCAACGCGAGCGTGATTGATGGTCAAGAGCATGACAAGCAAAACGGTGACAAAGGCAGAAGAAAAAGGGACTTCTTTTTATTGATCCGACGATTTTTGTATGTACGTTTAGTGAGATTTCAAGTGGCTTGACAATAGAGACTAACCAAAGTGGTTCTGATCGTCATTCAGGAATTTGTTTGAGTGGTTCGATTCTTTGGGCGAAGATGTGACTCGTCCCAAAGGAAGGAAAATTGTCCGCAGTCATGATTTTCTAACGATTGATACTTGATGTCATTTTGAATAAAACTGTCAGTGGGGAAAACAAAATTGTGTTTACTGAGGTATTGGATAAAAAAAAATTCAGCTTTGTCGGACGAGCTAAAGTACACCAACGTTTTGGAAATTAGTGAGAAAATGGAGGGGCGACCCAACTAACGATTTTTTTCAACAAAAGCTGACGACTGAGATTTCTTTTTACACTGTTGCGACTGTTGTATTCTCAAGAGATGAAAAAAAGGATGCTTAAGCAATAGCCACAGCCTTAAAAGGGTATCTTGGTGAAAGACTCTCAGCTATTGCCTATAAATGAGAATAATATGTAGTTATCATGCCGCATTATTATTCAGGAAATGACCGATACCACTTAAGTCTACCTACCAGTCTCGACAAGACAAAAAAGTCCCGCAGCTCCA
The DNA here is from genome assembly GCA_963555765.1 of Orthonevra nobilis. Taxonomy (NCBI): domain Eukaryota; kingdom Metazoa; phylum Arthropoda; class Insecta; order Diptera; family Syrphidae; genus Orthonevra; species Orthonevra nobilis. Next base: position 13,538,982 of record OY743225.1, read on the forward strand.
GGATATCGATGTCCCTAAGAACAGAAATTGTCAAGGACACTTTTACACCGAATCGAGCGGAATCGTGGATGTATTCGAGTGCAGAAGCATTTCCATCATCTGCTTTATGATATCATCAAGATAGAGTGATAGTTCTCGCAACCACTGTAGAAGAAATTAGTGTGGCCATAGGAAAGCTTAAGGACAGAAAAGCTATGGACTCAAAGGTTCATGGTGGAATAGGACAAAAGCATGCCTAAAGGTGCATTTCCGCTTGAGAGTAAAATGTCGGCGAAGGCTACTCTCGAGAATAGTTTCGTGAGTGGCCACATACCTTGTTTATATGACGGGATCGAGGGATCGAATTCAGCTGCGATTATATAGTATGCTGTACCGGATAGAAAGATCGGAGAAGGATTCGGTTTGACAGTTCTTCTCTTCCTAAATGCTGCAAAAAAATTGTTCGTCTATTTTTTGTTTCTTATTATTTGGAATATTTCTACTCGCCATTTTCTAATATTTTTGTTTTGCACTCCTGAGAGCAGCTCTCGGAGAGCTCACAGAAATCTCTCGAGAGTCGGACTTTCTGAGAGCTTCTCGGTAATGGACACATTTGTGAATAATTCATCCTGTTTTTTTTTTATTCAAAAAAGCGTTAATTAAATGTTTACAGGTGATGCAATAATTTGAAAAATTAACAAAACGAAAAGTGGAGCCGCAACCGATAGTTTGGTTTGTCATGAAACTTCGCCAACAGGGGTTATGACTTTATATTTGAATTCATCCCGTACATCCTTTTGGGAGTCATTGTAGTTGTGCGTCTTTCCAGTCTCAAGAAACAAATATGAATTTTCGAAATTGTTCTTCAAATTCCTTGAACTATTCTTCGTGCTCTACTAAAACGGAAGTAAAAAATACGAGCCGGTGCTAGTTGATTACGAAACCGATATAGCTTTAATACAAAAGCAGTCATAACAAAAGCACAAAGAAGTGGTTCTGCATCGGAGAAATGAACTATGTTTTGTTCCACTATTATTTGGAGTGTGGATTTCAATGTACCATGAAGGGGATTCCAACGGCTTTTATATTCTTCTGCAAACGAAAGGTCAAATGTGAGATTCGTAAAGCTATTTTTCGTATTGTAGACGAAGATGCAATCAATCAATACCTCAACATCATCATCTTCAGATCAGGTTTAATATCTGGAGGTCAATGTTGAAACCAACGGTTTGAATTATGTTAATACTCCGCCTCACAACATTTCAGCCGGCAAAACTTCGTGAATTGTTGAGCATCTTCAATTTTCAATTTTCAATTCTCTTGGTCGGAGATCACGCACCTCATTCTCTTATTTTTCTCGCAAATGGGCAGCCTCCAGGGAGTTGTTCTCGAGAGTTTACTAGCGATAGTGCTCTCAAGTGGACACGCACCTTAACAACATCTCTATACGTCTTTTGACAACAAAAAGTCGATCCTGTGTCTTGCAAAAATCATCAGGTCATATCCCTTCTAAACGTCTGAAGCGGTTTTGCAAAAGACAAATCGGACAACACAAGTGTGGCTTCCGGGCTCACTAAACGACGGTATCCCAAGTTTTCACAATGCGCCAGACATAAGAAAAGACCAACGAATTACAAGTCGATATTCACTTATTTATTGACTTAAAAGTCGCCTATAGCATCTTTCACTCTGAACTGTACAAATCGACAAACGAATTCGATTTGCTGTGAAAACTGATATCGCCCAACGATTGAAAGTACGCGATGGCAGTGCAGCTACTCCAAATCTGCACCTGAATCCGTCGAGGGGATGCACTGTCATGTGATTTCTTCAACGTTATTCTTGATAAGATTTTGCGAAGGGGTAAGATGTCTATTTAGCTGTTGCGATATGAGCCGGTATTGACCAGACCTTCCCCGCCGAATCGAATCTTTGAAGAAGAGTTCACTAGAGTTGGCCTTACAATTAATGAGGCTGTCGAACACTAGCTGGGAGAAAACCTCATAATTAAGGTATAAATTTAGTTTTCCTATCTCGGAATACTTTCAACTCCACAATCGGTGCTTTTGGTTGGTATTGTCCAAATAACTTGCATCAACAGTGCTTACTCGAAGGACAAAAATTATGGTCTAGAAAATAGTCATATTGTCAATTTTTGTCAAGCCAGACGTCAAACCCTCCAAGGTCTGCAATGACTGAGTGAACGCTGAGTTCTGTTAATCATCATTCCCTAAACTTGGGGCCAGATATGTCCTCAATCTGTCAAATATACACACCAGATTATGTGCTTTCTTCAAATAACAAAGTCCGTTTTTTTTTTTGTTTCAATCAAGGATATAGGATCGACAAGACACACTTCTAAAAAGATTATCACGTTTTTATGAAGAGCTTTCTTAAATAAGAGCAGAGCATTCGCTGACATGTCGGCAAGTCTTAAACATTGTCAAAGTGCAGGGAGCAAACTATGTGGGGTTCTCTGCATCAGTCTGCTTAGAGGAATCCAAATCAATGCTCAGAGCTTCATAAGGATATCCAAAACCAGTAAGCTGAAACGAAGATATTTTTGAATGTTTTTCAAGGATTAAAGCTATACCAACTGAGAAGCTCAAAGACTATCTGAAAAGTGTATTTCAATTATAGAAGGCACTGTCTGAGAGATCTTTCAGATCCCTTCAAAGAGACAATGTCGGCCAATCTTGTGACAGAAGCAGGCACAAAAACTTTTGGGTCGGTAATGAAGTTGATGAAGATTAAAGAAGATGTCGGTCCATATTTTCTACGGTCTAATCAGCGAACTCCACACCCGAACCAGTAGGGATACAGTACCGTGGCAGGTTTATGAATCTTATCTCAGAGGTAGAAAAAAGGATAAGATTTTGGCAAAATGTATAACACTTAGGGAAGGGAAATCATGACTCTGGAAGATGAAAAAAGGATGACGTAAAAACATTTAAATTTCATTAAAAGAAAGTCCATAATAAAAAAATAAACATACATAAATATAAATATAGTGTGTCAATCCATCTAAAAGAGCAAACATTAATATACAAGAAAAAATCATAAATGAAAGGATAAACTAAAATGTCCAATATTTCTTCCCAGGAACTTACTTTCTTATTTTTGGTCAAACTAAACTGATCTCATTTCCTCCCTTATCTGATTTCCGGTTAGAATATATGCGGATCCTAGTGTCCCAGTATACTGCACGGACATGAAAGGACTACTCATAAGTCTGCTGAACAAAGCCTAATTCTACATTATTTGCAGTTTTGGTATCAAATTCTGTTCCGGCCAAATCATAGAACTTGCACCTGCAAAGTCAGAGCAACGCAACGCATTCCTTTAACTCTCTCGACAATATCCTTCTTAGAAGCGTAATCCAACATTAACAATAAATCTACACAGCGCAATCGGAAAACGCGTCACACAAACATCATAAAGAAGGATCAATTCCCTCGACGCTCAATTTTTGATTATCCACGCCAGTGAAATACAAATATTTATCCGAATGCGTTCATTCTTTATTTTTTGGGTTTTCTAAAAACCTTCGAAACCTCGATTGATCCCTGCCGCTCCAATGGAGACACAAAGACTCAAGTTTCTAATCACGTCCAGCTATAAATTTGAGCATTACAACAACCGGTTAGCCCACGACAAGTGGTGGACATCGACGTCCTTCGGCCGGATTACTTAACAACAAAAGAAAAGGATGTTAAACAGGTAAATTATCGTTCAGAGATTCAGTGCAGGAAGAATTACCACAGATCAAACCACCAGCCAAGACAGAGAGAAGTTGCCGTCTAACCACGAGTGTTAAACAAATTAATCATTGTTTAGCAACATTGTTGCTAAGTTTTCAATGCCGACAACCGCAAAGGATACACGAACGTGCTGTCAGGACCTTTTTTCCGTTCGCAATTCGCTGGGCTAAACCAATCAATTTCTCATTCACATTTGCATGGTGTGCGTGAAGTCAATTTGTGTGGTGCACTGACACCGCCAAGTTGGCCCCCTTTATGACCTCTGCTGTGGTAGGATCATTATGATTGGTCCAGTCGCAATTCGTTTAAACCACCGCACACAAGGTGACATCTAGATACGCAAAATAAACACAGTTGAACAAAAAGTAACGTCGTCGTCGTGGTATGTGCTGCGCGTCATTAACCGAAATAAACGAAGGTGCAACAATAATCCTTCCCCACGGGGAAAGGGGAAAAAAGGAAACACACACGATGTCCGACTACGAGTAGCTCTGATATATCCCATTCCCACAGGATGAAATCAAATTAGCATGCGGTCGACGGTGCCAGAACGGATGAGTTTTTAAAGCTTTTCGTGTGAGCCAAACGAGCGCTGGTGCTGCACTGCAGGCAGATTCTTTTTGCTGATTTTTTTTGGGTGATTTTTGGAATTTCATTCAATAAAAGTTGTAGCCAGTCGTCGTCGTCGTCGGTGATGTCCTGTACTCCACCTCTCACTCCATCAGGTGTGCTGTCAGTTCTCTATCGGTACGTTGTTTGCATGATAATCGCTGCGGCTGCGGATGATAAAATTGGACGATGCATGGGCGGCTTGAAGTGGCCGCGGTGTTGGTCAGTGTGTCTGTTTGTCTGGTGGGTCCGAGAAACATCTTGGAATTTCATTTATGATTGTATCTTTTTAAGAGGTATCTGTTTTTTTTTTGCAGTTGATTAATGGAAACGCAGCTTATGCAAAGCACACGGATTGGGTGGAGTTGAGGGTTGTTGGAATCTGCAAGGTGCACAAGTGTATCTGGAAGTTAATGTGTTGATCTTTTATTTGTGTTTCACTGAAATGTTCATTCATTACCATGAGGAAGTACATTTTGTTTTGATTGAGTTGTAAAGTGATTGGGTTTTTTTTTATATTTTTTTAAATTGTTTTGCCCGCACAGTGGGTACACGTTTTGTAATTTGGTAATAGTCTTTTGAATCAACAATTTTAAAGGGTGAGTGTAGGGACAGATCCATAAACTCACTTAACCCAGCATTCAGAATGAATCTGTCGAACGAGGCGTTTGAAGATTATCTGAGATCATTTAATGACCGACGAACACAACCAAAAGGCCATGATCGTATTTACCGCAACGGAACGATCGACGAACTTCGTCCACCAAAAATTAGACTATTCAAAAGGCTTAAACTTTTATACACACGTCTTTTAAGACATACAAAACCCGGAGGTTAGGACACTGATGTCAATGCTTAAAAATGTCCTGCATCAGAATCAACTTCCGTGTTTTTAAGCTCTCCCGAACTACAAACAACGAAGATGTACATCGGACAGCAGCCATAGATCCAGTAGGTTTCTACGAAGATGACACCTTTTTTGTGATCGAAGATCCTCAGGAGAAAGATGAAGAAATAAGGGCGACGTTTCAAAATGTGTGTAAAGTTAACGCTAGCAATCGCTCGAGACATGTTTTAAGCCAATCGCGTCCTAGAACATAACTCCGAACCTCAAAATGATATTAAGAACTGGTGATGGAAAAACATTGGTCTTACCATGTTCAGTGCCGATAATTTGGCAAATGATGTCATTGCCTCCGAAGGGGTACTTTCTCCGTTTTTATCAAAGGAAGAACTCCTGGTTCACTAAGAAGTAAGAATCTGTTGAAGTCGACATTTTTCAGCCTCCGTCGCTGTCTGACTACTTTCTGAATAATTACATCATTCAGCTCATTGGAAGAGAGCAGTGGTGTCACGAATTCTGAAAAGGTGATCAATAGAGCCCTGACCGAGTGGGTTGAGGTCAAAAATATTATTCGGTATATATTATATGTTGAAATCTGTCTTGATCAGTATCTATATTTAAACAATCATATTGATAGATGCTCCTCTGGCCAGAGCCAACGCGACTGGTGACTGTTTCACAGCAGCCAACTTGATGCCAAGGTAAAGGTTAATCGTTACACGTACCTTATTCGGCATATGCTTGCATTAAGATGACCCGTGGGTTCGGTCAGGCTTTCTTTTTCATTTGACATTTCAACGGAAATTCATATTCTCCTCTCAATACAATTTTTTAATTTAAGGAAATAGAATGTTCCCGAATCGATGTGTGCTTAATGCATGATCCATCATCATGCAACATACAAGGCAACTCCAACCAGTCAAAATCAATGTTACTTCTACAAGAGAAAAAAAGAGGTGAGGAGGTGAATGGTCGAAAATTCAAAACATGTCGACTATGCTGCTTCAGCCACGTTGTGTAAACGGACAAAAATGCTCCAATTTAGAGTATCTTTGAAATGCTAGCTAGCTTCCAGATAAACGAAAAAAGAGAAAACTTCTGATTAAGATGAAGCTCCTTCAAGGATCCATGGCCCAATAAGTTATTACTTAATTTCAATAGTAAAATTTGAAGAAAAAAACTTCAAACAGATTTTTGGTTTTATATCTTTTTATCCATGATGTAAACAAAGTTGTTTATTGTATCCACGGATCCAGATGATCTGATGATCTGTTCCGAGCTAATTTGGCCGCTGCCTGTGATTTTTTTGCGTTTCTAGCTGATTGTCTTTTTCTTAAAAAAAAAAAAAAAAAACGGCCAAGTGTGAGTCGGACTGGCGCACACAGGGTTCCGTACAAACCTTTAAGTATATAAGTAAAAGTTCACCCATTCCAATCTGTAAATAAAAACAAAATCATTGCTTCATGACAAATTTCAAGATTCTAGGTCGACTGAACGTTCCCTTTAGGTTTTGATTCCTCTGCGAGTAGTTGCGAGTTTGAAAATATGCGGCTGTTTATTTTGATTGCGTTGACATAGAAGTTCGATTGGACAGCTCCAATGGACAGTAGACCTGAGTACTTGATGTTAATTCCAGCTGGATACCTCCACGCGTTCCTGAGGAAACGGGATGGACGGGCAACAAAGTGATCATATAAGGGTTCCAATTTTTCCTTTCGAGGTACGGAACCCAAAAAAAGAAGTTTTTTATTTTACTAGACTTTTTTTTCTAATGGTTATCGTTTCCTTCGCCAGGGCACCAGATTCATTTGGAGGTTTGTTTGATTCATTAATATGCAGTGTACTATGATACATTTTAAGTACTCGCAGATATCGGCCAGATTGAGTATAATAAGTGCGTCCAACTGCGGCAGTGCTCCTGTAAAACCTAGGCCAGGTAGTCTGTATTCCTTTTAAAGTTTCTTTGCATAGCTAAACTTATTTTTGACAAAGCTGACTTTTTGCGTAACACTGTTATGCACGACAATGGATTACATTTGCTAATAGCCCTTCACTTTTTCCTATGGTTTTCTGGCAAAGCTAGAGTGTACAAAAAGCCGCATTACCTTTTTCTTCGATGGGTCTTTTCCATGAAAATTTCGAAATCTAGGACGCTGAAACACTTGACTGGAACACTTAACTTCTTGGGCTTTGAGATTTTGAAGCTTTCAATTTTGCTTTTCGTCGTGAAGCAAAGATCTTATTTTTATGTCAGGATTGGCACTCAAGTCGCTTGTTTCTGTCCTGAGGGAAAGCTGTTAGCGGACCTTCCACAATGCTACTGATGGTAAGAAGGCTCTTTCCGCTTGCAAAATAGACTACGTCATTGTCGTACTGCAAAGAGGATCTCTTATCTTTGAAATTTGAACTTCTTTCTTGCATTCGTTTCCATGCGTTTATTCTAGATTCGGTTTTAATATATCTTCTTGGCCTTCTTATTAGAGTCTGATTTGACGTTAATAAACGTTCCTTTAAAGGCTATCATAGTATATGGCTTGTAGTGAAGAAGTGAAGTTAAAGTCTGTTGCCAAGTTTTTGTTCTTAGCGTATACGCGAGTTGTGTTTCAAAGAGGTTTTGGTCAGATATCACTCTTAAAGATCGAACAATCTTTCACCGCATATAGTGTTAAAGAGGAAAGACTGATTTGTCTATTTCCTTATGCGATTATAAAAAATTTTTTTAGCCAATTTATTTTCACTTCGGCGACAGAAGAGAACTGAAATAATTTTTTCATCGTAGTTGGAACTCATTTCAAGTGTAAGACAAATGAGTACCAACAAGAAGCGAGGAAAACACTTCACTCTGCTAAATAGCTTCATTCACTTCGTTTTAGGAGGACTCATTAAAACCTTTCTTGAAAACACAGTGGGTGTTTTCACAATAATAATCACAATTCGTTGTACTTGATGGTGGGCAAAGTGTAGTGTACCAGCAACTGTTCTTCAGCTTTGCGCTTTTTGGACCCAAAAATCCCAAACTTTTGTGCATCATTCTGGAGCACTCACCTGAAGCTTGATCCTGCCAAGTTTCGATGTCTCAAGTACCATTTCCAGCGTTTCTTTCGTTGACAGGAAAATGTTTTCTGCTGATGTTTTTCCTCTTATTGAATTGATACTAATCCTGTACGGACCCTCATTTATTTCCGATGCTTAAAAAGGAGTAGCTTGGGTATATTCCCAAGGCCTTACAGCCTGATTGATCCTTATATGTAATTGCGATTTAAGGAGAGAAATGTTTACAACCGATCATATTCTCTTCGTTCCCCAATTGCGATTGTGACTGCATGTATGGAGAGCCCCAGCACTATCATACAAGTAATTTATATCGAGCCAATAGGTTCTGACTATAAGGAATCCGGTAGTAAGGGCATGTAGAGCGATTGAACATCCGGCTGTCTGTCCATAGAGCGTTTGAATCTTTAACAGCGGCACGATGAGGGTAAAAAAGATCTTAGCATCGATGGTGCGCACAAAATTAAAGCTTAATTTGGAGTTTTACTCACTAGAGAAACATATTGGTTTAGGGCCCAGTTTCTCCTAGGAATGTACTGATTGGGAACTGGAAAAGTTTATTTCCTAAGGTTCAAAGATTAATGACCCATTTGACTCGCCCACGTGCTATCTTTACATCTCCCCTTTTCTCCAATCAAAAGTCACGAATCGATCTTATTCAAGGTTGAAGGTTCTGAACGCAACGCCATCGAAAAAAGGAGTCTGTTTTTTCAAATGGTTTTAACAATCTGTATGGTTTCACAGGAGCAACTGAATGATGATTATGGCTTCAAGCAGGACCGGCATAGTTAATTACTTACTGTGGCAATAAAACTTAATTTTAAGTTGCAGCTTTTCAGCCTCTTGCACAATGAAGGATGGGGATTAGCTTACCAAGAGTCTACTTTATCGCCATTGTTTTTATTTGTCTACTGCCTTACGATGTTCTTCACATTTTTCCAAAATTTCTCCTTTTTCTTAGGAGAGGAACAAATCGATTGCCATTGTCATTGCCAAGCTTGCTATCTCGCCGTCCTATCTACATGTAACATTGCCCAACTTTGATTCATCATGAACCTAATTGAATTCCTAAACCAAAGCAATCCCTAAAGAATTTGATGTAGACTCTTTTATCATGTTTCATTTTTAAGATGTAAGGATTCCCTCTCAAAAAGGACTCCCCTCTCGGTTTTTTATTACCACATTTTACAATCTTCGTGTGAGATTCAGTTCTCACAGTTTTTATTCATAATCTCAGTCCTGCTCCTGGATGAAAAATCGAGTGTCCGCATCCTTTGTGGTGCCCCACTTCGCAACTGAAGATTTCCTTCTTCTTCCGTGAGATCCCAATGAAATCAATAAATCCTTATCTCCTTCGAAATTATTTTATAAGGATTTTGTTACTTTTTTTCGTTACATTTTCGAGCACTCATCAATGATTTTTTAGCTGAATCAGCATCGTAACCGGATTAGATCTCTGCAGATCCTGTGCACTTATCTGGTTTCATTCATATCCTCGATAGTTTTGCTCAATTTTCTGCATTATCTGCTGCCATCATCGCAGGGAGGATATCGATCTTCATTCGCATCAGGTGGATTAAGTCGTCATATTTTGTTTCTAAATCGGACACAGTGCGCACACAGATTCATCATTTTCTCAGGACTCATCGCTCGTTTGGGCATTCTTTGCAATTGTGTCGGTAACAGATGATCATCCTTGAATGAGGACGTCAATTATGGGATATCTTTGTAGCGGAGATACGGTCTGCAAATGTTGTTTGTAGGTCATTTGTCCTTTGTCCGGTGAAAGGAAGTCGGACGTTGGTAATCCGTGTAAGTGCTGTCATGAGATACAGATTACTGTGTGCGGTATCCCTACTTTAAGGAACGAAAAACGTCTTTGCTATCTATTCTTTTGCAATTCTTTTTTTTTTGCCAATTTTCTTTTTTGCTTGTCAAATTGGTGAGTTTGTGGGCGGATTTGTAGGTTTTTTCATTCATTTATTGTTCGAAATCTTTATTTAACGGCCACCCGAGTTGTTGTTTGTCGGTTGTTTGGTTACATCCCTCTTCTGAGGTGATGATGTAATAATTTAATAACAGGTACAAAGACTGAGAAAGATGTGCCTTCCACCCTTTACGATCCTGAGCTACTTCTTCTTCCCGTTCAACTTGATTCAGGTGGTTTGGATTCGGAGACTCTTGTCAAGAGCGTTATCCTTTCTCTGATGTGGCCAAGCCACATGAAGTCTTCTTTGTAAAGCTCGTTAAGTTCGCGATCATGCCTTCTCCTCCATTCGAACTCCTCGCAAATTCAAAGAAAAATCAAACGAAGGATTTTTCTTTCGAAGGATTCCAATATCTAATCGTCCAGTTTTCGACTCCAAAAAGCAGGACTAGCAAAATCAGTGTTTTGTGCTGCAGTATTTCTGTCCTTCGTGTTAGGAGGAGGACGGACAAATCGAAGTAGCAAGGTTGCCTGTGAATAGTCTTCGTCTGATTTTCACGGTGGTGTCGTTTTGAGGATAAATACGGTAGTTGAACTTCCATACTTACCTTACGTCAATATCTGCTGGGTGGACCCGAACAAGATCGTACCTTCCGTATCGACACCTGCACATTTGCTCTCGCTACTGGAACACCACCAGCGTTTAAATACACTGTTAATATAAGAGATTGATTTGAACAAGACGTACCCGAACGAAAGTATCACTTTTTTTAAGTTTATATGTCCGGTGTTCTACGGCCTCCTCGTATCAAATGGTAGGGTCTTCAAGAATACCTGCTTACAAAATTGGTAGGTCACAGTTTCAAGTCCGGGACTCATATGCTTTTATCCAGTTTTCAAATCTAGTCCAGTCATCATTTGGAGCTCCTTTACTTCCTCAAAATTTAAGCTCTATTCTGGTTGACAGTTTTATTTTATCCTATGACCAGACAGTCAACATTTACTTCAAAGAACGATGAAAGAAGGGTCCAGGAATTGAGAAAAAAAATCAATAATTATAAGCGATACTGTTCCCGTCAAAGTTCTCTCTATTGACCGAAACATAACAAGCCCAGCTCTTAACCCAATTTTTTAATCGGATTTAAGTATATAGTATTTATTAAGCCTACTTCGATCCTTCTTTATCTCTTCTCGGCAACTTAATGCCGCTCTGAAGAAACTGAAGGGAATTTCGTCGTGCTATGGCATTCTTACAATTCTTGATTAAATGCTATCGAACACGATTGGCATTTTGCGATGATGTGTAATCGTTTTGCACAAAAATCCAACCATTTTTGGTTAATGACTTCACGTAGACATGTCATAATGTTCGAAATAATAAGCCTTATTGACTGTCTCATTTTGTGGCAAGAGTTCATGATGTACAAGAACGTGCTATTCCATGAGAACCGTAAGCATCGCACTAATTTTGGACTGATCGACGTGTTTTTATCGGACTTGGCTTTTGAACGATGCGTGGATTAAGTGTCGTGCTCATAAACCAGGTCGTCAATGTGGTCCCTTTTTCCCTACGAAATTTACACATATCCAAAAGCCATATCTTTTACCAAAAAGCAAGAACGGTTCCATTAGAAATGATCGGGACTATGCAAGTTCAATACAAGTGATCAATCTGATTTTTTCGGCTTCATCAACTTCGGCGAACCGACGGATTCACTTCCTCTTTCTTGAGGTTGCGTTACACCAAAAGGTTTTTTTTTCGAAAGAGTTTTTTAGCATTTCCAAAGTAAAGATGCACCGCTGCATCCGATTTTTACACATCACACGGAAGCAGATGTCTGTCTTTTGACAACGTTAATCTTTTACATTCTATGATGTCAAAATTTGCAGGGAATATTAATGACATAAAAATTGGTATTTCAATATAATAGTAATATTATCTTATTTATTTAATATATTTCATTTATAAGATTTATTTAATTTATATATTTGATTTATTAACTTCTTTATAATTTATGTAATTGATTAAATTTATTAAAATTATTTATTCTTAAATAATTTAATTATTTGTTAAATTATGTAATTTTTTATATTGTATTTATTTATTTTTTTATTTTTTTGTTGTATTGGGTTTTCTTTTCGTATTTTTCCCAAAACTAAATTTATGTTAATATCCATCAAATATGTGAAAAGTTGTAGAAAGATTATATACATATGTGTATGTAGATGTAAATTGTGCGGCAATAACAGGTCATTTGAAACGAAATAAACTTATCTATCTAACAAAAACAATAACGTGTTATATTAAAGATAAATCATGGATAAATAAATGGATAAAATCAATGATTAAAGAACTGGAATAAGTTTCAATGAATTATGTTCAAACTTAATTTGTTTATGTTTTGGAATCTCAATCATCCTCGGATTTTGAAGAAAACATTCCACTCGTTTTTTTTTCGAAAAAAAAAAATTATGAACAACTTCATTTATTTATTTGTTGAGATCAGTTCCTGCTTTCTTGCCTCCCATTTTCTCCAATCTTGGAAAACATATTTTAAAGAATTTGAAGAAGGTTTTTTTCTTGGAGCTTTTCGCTTGACTTTTCATTATATTAAACTGTAGTTTTTGCAATTTTAATGTTATTATTTTTTTCAGAAGTAAAGTAGAGTTGTACTTAATTTCTGTATATTGTGCAATAAAGCCTTATGAAAGACAAAATATAAATAATTTCAGCTACAAAAACATATACAATACAATACGCTTATGAACAACTAGTTCCCTGATCGTTATAATATAAGGAAGTCTTATAATCTGAAATTATTATTTTTCGAATTGATAAGCTTCAAAACTCGACCTAGCAGATTAAGAAGCATATCATGTTTTGCGATATCTGAATCTTAAACCGTGTTTAGTCAGCTTATGTATTTTAATCAGCCACTGCAAATAAAATAACCTTTTGCTTAAGCTTAAAATAGCCGTTAATTATCAGACTTAATTAATTGATAGCTTCGACGACCACGTTTACTTATCAATCTGTTTTCGTGACGCCACCTAGAAAGCCTTTCAGTGTCTGCTCCTGGCATTCATTAACGAAAGCTGTCCTCTGCATGTGCAAATGTTGTGCTTCATTCGAAGGCACGTCAAAGTTTGTTCTTAAAAACAAAACAGCAATGGTCCGAATTTTGAACCTTATGGTACACAAAAAAAGCTATTCTTTACATTGCAAGTAATTTTAAATAATTTAACCTTGGCCTGAAACTCTAAAGACCCTTTTCAGCCGATTTACAAAGGAGGAGGAATTGAATTTCAGAAATAGACTTTCATTATCAGTGAGTGATCATTTTTTTATTCAACCTTCTGATCACTGTTAGTACAGGAAATTAAACATATCCGCCCGCCGCTGGCATAGCATTCATTCAGTTCTAATCTGGCTACTCTGATTTCTGACTTATCCTGACTTATGAAAAGACCTATGAAAGGACATAGTTGTGTGTGGATTCAGACCATTTAACAGCATTGGGCGAAGGTTTCCATGGGTTTCACTGCACGCAAATTCCAGAAGTGCTTCTAGGACTTGGAGGACATTTATCTGCTGCCAGTGTTGCGTCTTGAAAGCAAATCCAATAACGACTCGAACTTTTAAAATCAGCATGACAAAGTTGGTAATGACTAAAGCATGGCCATCTCGTCTTAGGCGGTAATAGAACGCTATTAAATGCTTTTCAAAAGACAACCAAACTACTTTCGAGACTGGCTCTTGTATTAGTATCTGAGACCTTTACAAACTGCACTACAAAGCCATTAGTTTCTGTCTATATTTCACAGCTTAAGACCTTCAGTGTCAAATGTTTTAATGCAGATCACCCCATACTTTTAAGATCTGGCTGTTATAAAAGTCCAGTAAGTGGTCAAAGAGTGTTTCTAAGCACTGTGAATAATGACTTTAAAAAAATCTATTTAAATCTCCATCCTTTTTCTATTTCTATAAAATAATATTCTGCAAAAATATTTAAACAATTTTTAATGCTTTTTTCTGTTTTTTTTTTTTATTTAAGGTGCCATGGCGATGATTCAAAATCCAGGTAAGCAACTCAAATCACTTTCCCCCTTACAGTGAACAAGTCTCTGAGACAAAAAAAAAAAAAATTCTAAGTCAACCAACTTCAGCACGATCCTTCACTTCATTCAAACATAAATCAACAATCATCCTTTGTATTCCCAACAATCCTCCACAAAAAGAAATTACCAAAACTACGACCATCAAATGCCAATTTTGATTGACAAGCTTTGCAGAGGTTCGCTTCCCAAGCCTGCCGATAAATTGTCCAATGATTTGCATAAATTTTAACCAAAAAATCACACAAATTACCATCAAAACGACATCGATAACAATGTAAGCAACATACGAAAATAAATGAAAGTTTTTTTTTTCAAACAAACGAACAATCAAAAACCAAAGAAACACTTCACTTAAGAGTTTTTCGCGCGCAAATGAATTTTTAAAATGTACTGCACACTCTAAATACTGCCGTGCCGGCCGGCGCGTAACTAGCCAAAGAAACAAAAGCCAAAAACAAAAAAAAAAAAACAGCAACAGATCTATAGACGACTGAAGGACGTTGAGTAAGAAATATATCTATAAACAAAAAAAAAGAACAGAACGTTTTCCGCTTCAATTGGAATGTTGGCTGTTTGTAGAGGTCCGCTTTTTTTTTTTTGGTGGAGTCTTGCTCGCGCGAAATCACTAATCTTCGTGTTGATTCGCAAATTGTTGTTATTACTCATGTTGGATGTGTTAATTCAACGAGAAACGTTTTAGATACTTTGTTAAATGGATTTCTGATTGACTTTAGATACATGAACTCTGGGGTTTCTATTGTTACCATACACAAAAAAAATGACTCGAAATCCGAAGCCTACGAGTGTTACTTCGATTAATTACCTTTTTATGGTGTTTTTTTGTTTCTTTGAATAATTTAGCATAAAAGGCTTTTATTGGGTTGGTCATGTCATGATAACGATTGTCACTTGTCGAATGTGACATAACTTATCTATGGTGGCGATGGGAACCTAGTGCTTGGCATTTGGGCGGCAATAAATGCTTACAGAGGCAGTTAGTTGAAGTCATTAGATTTTTATTCGATAGCGGTTGCCTTAGGGCGTTGTTTCGCCATTCATGAATAATTTCTAGCTCATTTATCATCCTGATTTGAGGCTTGCTGGAGGACCAAGGGCCTTTTTGTACAAAAACCTGTACTTGATGTAAATTTGCGGTTTAACTGTCGATTCGTTCTGAAAATGATTTATTCTTTAAACATCCGCCGGAGGAGCATAAATTCCTTTCTAACTGTCATACTCCGGTTTTAACTTATAATCAGGGTCTATAAAGGTTTAATGTATGGCTTGGTATTTGCATAAAATAAAGGGACAGATTGGAACGCCAATAAAGTGATATCGTCGTGAGCATTCTGATTCCGGAGGTGTTGTCATAATTTGATTTGGAACTAGTCGACAGTTTTAATTGATGTTCGGGTTTAATTAAGCATTAGGCATGCAAATCAATGATAGTGGATGGGAGATTGTATCGAAGACATAATTAACAAAAAGTTCGGTAATTTGTTTTGAATTAACTTAAGGTTAAAAAAAATAGGATCTCTGGTAACTGGTTTGGATCCGCAGGGAATTCAAACTTCTATATTTTGGGTTTGAGCAACGTTCCGATCAGCTGATGTTTCGTACTAAGCAAACATTGCTCGGTCTGTTTAAATGGAGTGTGATAAAAATATGTAACTTTTTTGCCAGGACTGAGGCATACATTTTTGCTAAAGTTTCATTTAAGTCGATGGAAGGGTCTTTGGCTCTTCATCTCTACAGTGTTGGAAAAGGAATTGTTGTATATCCTTATCGCGTCGATAGTTGGCCGCAGATGGCTAGTTGTGAAGCACAAAGCCCGTAGTGCTTCACAACATGGAAATCGTTGCATGTACATGTGGGCCTGACGTCAAAATTTGTCGCAATACTTGCATGAAGTTTGCATGTCGTCTACTACCCATATTTATGACAGCCGCATATAGTCTCGCATGTGCATGTAAGTCCACGCTACGCCTTTATCGCATGTAAACATGTGACTTTTTCGCATGCCGTGACCGTGCCGTGACAAGCAGCATGTGATTTGGGGCAACATCCGTCGCTTCATCGCTCAATGTCATGGAAACATCACATGCAAAATGAATGCGAGTGCTCGAATTCGTAACATCGCATCGGACGTGGTCACAATAGATTTATTTTATTTGAAATATTATTCAGCTTGCGTTTTTGACGACTTTTATACTTTTTTAAACTTAATCTTGAGTCCAAAATAGGGTTAAACAATTAAACCATTTTTTTTAGATTTAATTCAAAGAACGATGCTTTCAATTATAGATTGGCAAAATTTAATTATCATTTATTTTCACGATTAACCCAAGTTTCAGTTAAAATCTGTCTCTGACGGTTTTCAAATGTGTCTTTCATAAATAATTTCTAGATTTTATTGTTCGCTCCACAAGTGGTAATTTTGACGTACGAATTCTGGGCTTCCGTAGCAAAATTCACCTATTATTCCGAGTAAGAAGTTCTCTATGTGAACAAACAATTTTGGGCCATGATCCACACAACATTCATTTCACAAAACATATGAAAATCAAAAGAATAATATCGAAATCATCCGCCCCCAGTTGCTTCAGCCAGATATGGTTGTTTTGCCTCGAAAGCTTGGTGCTTATGGTTGGTGGAACAAAATTTATAATTTAAAGGGATAAGCGACGGCCAAACTCAGATCGTCAGGATGACGAAAATTCAAATTTTGCCCTCATGTTATCGACCATTAAAACAACTTTTTTAACAATGAATTTCTTTTTGACTGAAGCCCACAAAAAAAAACAGCAGAAATCATCCTAATGTACAAATCGCGTTCTGTCAGCACAAGACGATCAGAAGCACAATAGCTTACACAAGTAATCGAATCGGTCCGCTGAACCCTTTCACCCAAATACACCTCTTTTTTGGCATTTTTAATTCGATTTTTTTTTTTGGCAACAAATATAAAAAATATATTCGCATGGATACATGTCGTGTACTGGGAAACCAATGTTTATGTTAGTACAAGACATGCGAACCGTCTTGCATGTCGTGTAATAGCGCAACATGTGCGAGGGCCACCGTGACATGCAACGTTCTGGGAAAAATTCCGATATTGTTTTCCATGCAACGGTATTCGATCACAATTTGCCTGCAACGATTATTAAACCCGGTGCGGGATTTTTGCGTGACGTCAGGCCCGCATGTACATGAAACGATTTCCATGTCGTGTACTACGGGCTTAAGACATCGACGCTATAGTCATGTAGTCTTTACTGAAGTTTTGATATTGATTCCGTATGGACATAGCCAACAAGATTGATCAACCTGGTATAAAGAACAATAAAACTCTACGCGTCCTAAGGTTGACTTCCCCAGAATCATTCTAAGTTGATTTTGTTAATCCTTAATGGTTGAGTCACTTCACGACATGCCCGCTCAAATCTCTGCCGACAGACAAAATCTCCTCTTAGCGGATGTTCTTTAGGAAGTTGTGAAAATCTTACTGAACTATTGAAATAGACGACGAAAGATTTGCGCAGGCTATATTTCACACCTTTCAACAGATGAATTTACAAATGCTCGACAAGTTAGCAAGTTGTTCTGCCTCACATGCTCCATTTTTACTTTGTTTCAGGTCCACTCCGAAATATAACTTCTTTTACGCCTTCGCCTTCCGTGAAAAGTGGGCGACTTCCGGTGGTAAGGCATTTCGTTTCTTGAACCCACAAGTTGCTCACTCGTCAACTCTTATCCAAGTTGCGAGTATTTTCACTTCCAGACCGGTTACCGACCAGCTTTGACCACTGGATTTCCGTTCAACCCATGTTTCAGAACATGAAAAGCTTTCGTAGTATATACGACTACTAGCTGGCCCGGCACGTTATCATACCTTTAGTATTTTACTCCGAAGATTATCATTAGTTATTTTTTGAATTACAAAAGAACTCATATTTTGAGTCAAAATTATTTTTATTTCGAATCCTTATTGTAAAGACATGGTGATTTGATAGTTTTTTCCAGTTCCATATGGCAAAGCTGTTAAGGATTATATTCTGCGAAGTCCCAGTCTTTTTTTTAATTTCTGTCATTGAATCAAAAATGTCAATTTAATACTTTAACTTCATCATGCATTACCCATTAACTTTGTAGTCATTAAATAACGAATAACTTGAAGTAATCAAATTGCAGTGTTCTTCGACTGCTGGAATTCCTTGAAGTCTTTTCAAATTCTTTTGTTTTTTTATTGCAGTGATCTCCTCTGATATTAATACTCTGATATTAATAATTGGTTCCTAGTTTTTTGTATTTTTAAAAGAAAAATTGATGAAATATGTGAAGATACTACTTGAAAGCGCTTTTGTAAAATAATTTAAATGTTTCTCAATATAGTACATGCTAAAATCATTTTCCCGGTCAGCCCAACATACCGCACAAATATGAACACATTTGGTATACTGATATTTTTGTTAGCATTTTTTACGCGATATGAACATAATCTGCATGAGCACCAACGATTATATCCGTATCTATATGTTCTATATAAGTTTGTCTTTCTATATAATTAAAAATGTGTCAACCCATGGACTCGTATATTTGTTCTTGTTGACACATCACAGAACCATAGTTTTATAAATGTGGCTTAATCTTTCGTGATATTTTTCGCCAAGTTCGTCACTGTCCGGCTTCCGTTTTTCCAATCATCTAGTATTCATTCACTAAAGATTGCATTCATATTCCACTATTCAATTTCTTGCAATTATTTAGGAATGACTGAATTCTTTTACATTCACTTGTATTCTTTGCATTCATTTGCATTCTTTCGCCTTATTTGTGGGTTCATCTAAATTCTTCTACTAAAAAACTCAGTCTCTCGAAAGAGAATATGTTTCTGTTTCCTCAACCACTTTTGGTATTTCCAAAATGTCGGAAGCTGATCATCCTTTCTTAGTTTAATAATAGGATCACACTATTCAGAATGAAAAAACAAAGACATTTTTTGACGCACAGAAATGCTTAATTAAGTGAAAACTGTGACGAAACGAAGCACGTCTTTGAAAGTCTACCGGACGGCAAACAAGTTCTTCATACTGCTCCCACTTGCATCAATTGAATTCAAATGAATGATTTGAACTCAAATGAATGATTGGAACTCAAAAGAATGCATTCATTTGAATGGTAAATTTTAACAAGATGAGCTCGTTTATATATTAAATAATATTAAAATCTCTTGCATTTAATTCCAATTCGGGCTTCCAATATTTTAATCTGAATAAAGAAAAATAGGAACCATAGAACCATGAGCTGAACAGAGAATTTTTCGCAGCTTTTCGGAATTCCTCTTGATGTAAGCTCAAAAGGCTTTGGTCTAACATCTAAAATGATTTTTTTTTGTTTAGAATACTGTGCGACTTTTACGACTTGTTTCCCACGATCGGATTAGTCTCAATGTCTAAGGCATTCTCTTCAGTTTTACAGCGTCACAAACAAATATTTAAAAAAAAAAAACCCACCCAATGTGTAGGGCATGTAAATTCTTCGTCGGAGTTCTAGAAAGACTATGTTACCTGAATATTAACTAGAGGCACCCCTCGACTTTAAAGCCCGCTTTCGCCAGATTTCATTACAACAAATGTGACCCGACTCAGCAAGCATCCCAAAGCAGAAGAACTCTGCTCACATTGCTTTTTCTAGACTCCTAAAGCTACATACTCCAACTCACTCACAATGTATCTTGTATCTCGTGTACTAAAATATTCATTGCATGGCAAATATCGATCATCATAAGCGCCGCCACTGAGCATTCCGTGGTATTTCAGTATTTGCAGATCCATTTCTCGTAGGATCGTGTCAAAATGAAAATAATCATCGATCCGCAATCCGTATTGACAACAGAGTCCAACACTGCTCAGACAAGGGTACACCGGACCGAAATGAATCTCTTGGTGTTAAATATTTGCATTACGCGTCGGCATCATCTGTGTGTCTTTTTGAAGGTGTCGCTATTCAGTGTTAAATATCATCTCACGGCCGAGTTTGCTGTTTTGTGTGCTTTTTTTATGCTTAAAAATCAAAAGTTTTTCTAGACATAAGCCTTAAGAAGAGTTTATAACATTGAACAGTATTTTGTTGAAATGAATCAGGTTTTTATGTTGAACATTTTTGATGGTACTTTATTGATTTGGATGACTCATTAGATTCGATTTGTTTATTACGGTTTTAAAAACGTTAAGTCGTTTAGCAGCTCGTTTTTCAGTTCTTGGATTTGATGCTGGGCAAGAAGCGATTTGAATAATTCAAACTGTTGTATCAGTAATATATGATAATGTTAATATGTCGCCTAGATTATAAATAAGGCAAGAACGATGAGTGGCGTTGGTGGCTGATCTCCCATGGTCTTACAAACTAAACATTCTGGTATTATCATTTCAAGGATCCCTTCAATTTGGTTTGTAATGCCGAGCAAAAGTGTTCGTAATGTAGACGTTGCGTTTTTCTAAATATTTCAGGTAAAGGAATTGATTGGATTTTTTGGCAGATAAGAGAGCGTAATAAGAACATCGTAGACTTTGTATCTTTTAGCATATTCCATTTCACCTTGCGTGCGTCAGTTTCATCATCAATGCTGACCCTATGATTCTATAGCGCAGTCTGGCTGTTGCAAGGCAGTTGAAACACTCATTGTCGATTACTCCATTCGCCCTCCTCGCCAAAATCGGATGGATAATATCTTTGTTGACAGTCCCATAAGTTTGACCGAATTTGTAGTGATTGTTAAAATGTAAATATGGCCCACGATATAGACATCCATTTTGCAAAACAGCAAATATATTTTCTGCTACAGAAGAACCAGTCTTTGGAATTCAATTCATACATATTTTTCGAAAACTTAATCCATTACTTTTCAGATGCAAATTTCACAAAAACTTTGTAGACATTTCCAAAGTCATACCGCCTTTCCTGACGGTGCACAGAGATAAAAGAATGCCTTAAAATCAGAGTAACGTTGATTTCGAAATTGGTTTTGAAAAATCAACCGATCATAAAGGACATCTGTGGAATGATGTTTAAGCAAAAAATAAAATTTCTGATTTTTCTAATTTCTTGTTTAATAAATAAATAAATAATTGAATTTAATATATTTTTAATAATATATTTAATAAGGATTTATTTATTTGTTTATATGAGTGTTTATTTTGAAAGTAAGTTATTTTTTTTTTGCTTTAATTTCATTACCACCTAAGTTCTTGATGCTATTTAATTCCGCAGAACATCTTACTCCAAATGAAAGCTTTGTCCATCTGACGCGAACTGGGAAATTTACTGTCTGTTTCGAAACTATTCGTCACTTTTGACCCGAAGAGCCAGAAAACGAAACGTCCTCGAAGCTTTGGCGCAACTTACGTTCTATTGGAATTGGTAAAAGAAATAATTCCAGCACCGTACCCGACCCGGATGAACTTAATGAAGCTTTTACCCCCGGAGCCACGGGTGAAACCCTCTTTGAATCTAATTCTAAGCTCATTACCCATCAAGACACTGATTCTTATAACGAAGTGCGGAAATTGAAGTTGATATCCGCGGACTCAGTTCCGATGCTGCAGGTGAAGATGGATTGCCTATTCGTTTTGTCAAAATTGTCCTTCCACAATTGTTAAGATCATTGACACATTTAATAAACTTCTATGTATCTTCGTCAACATTTCTTGGGGTGTCCCCAAAGAGCCACAGCCTATTTCGATAGCAGATTACCGCCCAATAAGCATCCTAACATGCCTATCAAAAATTTTTGAAAAGTTGCTGGCAAAACAGATTTCTAGTTACTTATTGTCATCGGTTAAGTCCGGCTTTCGTGCAAACCACAGTTGCTTTATGGCAGTATCAAAAATCCTTGATGACATAAGAGTAAACTTCGAAAAGGATGCTATGTTTGCTAGACTCTTCTAAGGCTTTTGATGGTCAATCATAATATACTGTGCAAAAAACTTAGGCTAAATTTCAGTTTTAGTGTACGAGCAGTCGCTCTTTTGCGGAACTATTTGAATGACAGAAGCCAAAAAAAAATTTCTCTGCCAAAAAGCTCACTGCTGGAGTACCGCAGGGATCAATCTTTGGCCCTATTTTGCTCTGCATGCTCATAAATGACTTACCTTCGGTTTGTTCCAATGTATCCGTTTATCTCTACGCTGATGACGTGCAACTTTACCTGGTGAGGCCAATTGGCTTAGTTGAAGATCTTATTCATCGCATGAACGAGGATCTACCATCATGATCTCAAGACACGAGTATGATACGGAAAGTCTACCTCATATATTCTTGGCAGATGTAAGGGTTAATTAGGTGGATACTGTTACGAACCTTGGTTTCAAATTGAATCGCACCCTGTCGCGCAGCGACCACATCCTTTACACCGTCGGTCGCATATACGGTGGACTTCGTAAGCTTTGGTTATCTTCCAGTTTCACACCATTAGCAACAAGACACAGGCTTACTAAGATCCTTCTTATCCCCCTTACTGACTATGCTGCAGTTATCTATTGTAAACTTGACTCGGTATCACAGCGTAAATTAACTATATCATTCAATAATGTGGTTAGATACACTTACGGGTTCCGCAAACATGATCATGTATCCAGTTTCAGTACAAATTTTTGTAAATTGTGCGGTATCAGGCCTAGAATAATTAAATAATTTTACTAACTTAAAACGACACTAAAAATTTTTCTCAGAAATGCTGAGGTATAAAGTTGAAATCAATACCTGGTTTTTATGTCTACAGTCCTTAAAGCTTCTAAATCGCCTCAGTATATCAAATCAAAAAATAAGGAATTTTCGCAAGAAGCAATGTCTTATAATACATGTTTGTATGTTTTGAGAAAACGCGCAAAAGTCATTTACTGAACAAAAAACCCCGTCTCAATTGGCAAAAAAAAAAACAAAACGATCCTCAAAGCCGAAAAAGATGCTGACGATGCTGATGGCTCAAGAGCGAACATTACCGCTTTCTTCATAGCAACATAAAGTATACAGGAACGCATAAGGAAGCTTTGCGAATACTCTGCAAAATAGAGCCCTCAAATCAAAAATAGGATGATTTCAGAAGCTCAGATCCTTAGAAAGCGAAATCGATTCGTCCAAACATCGCCTTAAAATCGACTTTACGGAATCATCATAAAAGGAGTACCAACTCAACTAAAAGCCGGATAAAGAGAGGGTCCGACAACTTTCAGCTCCAGGAACTTGTGCAGATTCAGATTCAACCGTTCGCACTTAAAACACTTATCAGTTATAACGATAAAAAGTTGTGTAGCTACTGCAAGCCGTACAGAAACTTTTGTAAGGACTAACCAGTCGAAAGTCGAAATTTGTTGTTTTTAGACCAAACGAAGACATTCAATTGCATGGTAATTAAAAGATACTGGCATATAATGCCTTCGCTGATGACAGGGAAAATCCCCCATTCATTTCCAAGGAAGATCTTCAAGCGATCTTCGAATCATTGAGGAAGAAAAAATCTACAGGAATAGATGGAATACCCAACATTGTGCTTCGACATCTCCCTCCGGAAGCTATAGACATTTTTATTATACTGTTTAACAATGCACTGAATAATTCACATTATCCGGAGCACTGGAAACCAGCAATAGTACAGCCCATCTCAAAAAGGGGCAAAGATAACTCCAATCCGGCAACTCTACGGTCAATCAGTCTCCTTCCGACAATAAGCAAAGTTTTCGAAAAAGTTGTCAATAGAGCCCTGACCAAGTGCGTAGAGGACAAAAATATAATTCCAGATAATCAATTCGGATTTAGAGCGGGGCATGATTGCATACATGCCGCGTCTAAACTGGTTTCAGATGTTCAATGGTACAAAGCTAAGAAACAATGCACGGGTGCCTGTCTGGTTGACAGGAGAAAGCCTTCGATACCGTTTGGTTAGAAGCGCTCTTTTACAAGTTGAACAGGCTTGGCATAAGCAAACATCTGCTGTACATGCTTTATAACATGCTTACAAATAGACGGTTCGTTGTGAAGAATGGCAATGTTACTTCTATTTGTATTTTCGAATTAATAAGAGGTCTACAACAAGGTGCGGTTAATTCTCCGATACTTTTCAGCATTTTTACGATTGATCTTGTAGGTTCTCTTCACCATGCCATAGCGTACGCAGTAGATCTGATTGCGTACAAATCAGGACCAAAGATTGAGGACATCAGTTTGAACTTGCAATATGACTTTGATAAAATCCAGCGTTATTGTGACGACTGGAAGTTGAAGATTAACTACCAGAAATCGGAGACTATTTTTTTCAGGACTCCAGTGTCTAGGGCCTCTTGGGATACAAGAAAGAATTGGCGAAAATTCTTGATCGTGGGACAACACGAGCAACCATTGGCAAATCGAAGTGTAGTCAGATACCTAGGGCTCTGGCTCGACCAATATTTATATTTTAACAAACATATAGATGTAGCTTTAGCGAGAGCCAAAGCGACTTTTGCCATGACAAAGAGACTGTTTTATAGCAGCCAACTCGATGCCAAGGTAAAAGTCATCTGCTACATGGCTCTTGTTAGGCCAATGATTACTTATGGGTGTCCTGTGTGGTTCAACGTGACAGCAAATTCGATGGAAAAGATTCGGGTTTTTGAAAGGCAATGTCTCAGGGCTTGTCTTCACTTATATAGAACTCCAGAGTCCCAATACAAAAAATTCTATCGCAATGAGGTCCTATACAATGAAGCAAACCTGATCAGGGTAGATAATTTCGTAATTTAGCTTATCCGAAGGCACATTGCAAGGGCAATGACTTCGATCAACACCCTGATCTCCGGGGGTTTCTACCCCAACGATTTGTATCACGAAAGTATGCGCCTTAACGGTTTTGACCCTCCAGAGGGGTTCCTCTATCTCGATTCTAAAGGTCTGATCCAGAGGAAGTTGGCGGTGCCGCTAATCTTCCACTTCGCCCGCTCAAGAGTAGACAGGCGACTCCCATACAATCGAGACATCGCACGCGGTTCCGAAGAGTGTCTCCGTTTCAGCAGGGCGGTATCGGTCCGCGACGTAGCAAATGTACGAAAGCAGCACCAGCAATTTTGGTGGCTGGTAGATAATTTGAAGGGAACGCCCTCGTTGAATGCTTCCACTACGAACTACCTTTCGGGGCAAAGTTTGCCTCTTGCCTTTCAGAAATGCCTTGGCCGGCTAACATAGATTTAGATTTAGATTTAGTTAACTTTAAGCATAAGTAGGATTTGCTGCTGGAATATATATAACAATATTATGTATATATTGTATGTATATATATATTTATTCCATATATATTTCATCAGTTTTAAGGTATTTAGATTTAAGTGTATTTTTAGGTTATTTAAGGTATTTTAAGTTAGTTTTATATAAAAGAATAAAAAAAAAGTCAGGGTACTAAGTTTTTACATTATTTTTCTCTTAGTTCATACCTTACTGTTAATTTTAAGAATTAATTAAAAATAAAAAGTTAATTAAAGTCGAAAGATATATCATAAGTACTAGGTTCAACTTAGAGCGCCCGCATAGGGCCAGTTGGTTAGTTAAGAATTAGTGAAAAATAAGCGTTTTTGTCTAGTTTTTAAGAAATTCATATAGGTTAATAAAAAAATGCATTAAAACTGAAAAAAACTAACTGAGTAAAATATACTTCCTAGCGGGGTAATCCTGTCATAACTATCACACATGCCAGACCTCAACTGTACGAATAAAATCATGAACATGGAGAAGTTTTGAAAAACATGAGAAGAACACAATCGAGTTTGCAATTAATATTACTTGCTACGGGATACGGGATGGTAGATGGTAAATAAAAAGGAGCACTTAAAAATATGACATACACAATGTACTGCCCTGAAACTTGTGGGCGGCAGTGTATTTTACAAAATTCACACAAGTTTATTTTAAATTCTCTTCAATCGCATTCGACTACCCTCATAGATATCACTTTAAAATCTGTAGTCATTCGCTTTCGACATCAATTCAAGCCATAATCCCATTGTTAAAATAAACCTCCACTTAATCCGACGTTAATTTGCCACTTCCTTTTTGTTCTGATACAAAGACTAAAGCCAGCGAACCTCGGGTCCGTTGTTAAGAAAACCCACGAGGATAACAATGGTGGTGGTGGTGTGCTCGTTGAGCTACAAAAACCTTGTAATGCGCAACCCACTATGCTCACTGTTGAGCCTCCAGCAACAACCGACAACCGTCATCGTATACAAAACCCCGATTAGTATCGTAAACAAGAACTCTTGGACTCTCGCCCACTTTACTCCTTCCTCCTCGTATAGTGCTACAGCAACTCCAACCACCCCATGTTTGGTTGCAATTTTCCTCCGTCCGTCACCTCCCATCATTAACTAGAAACTGCAGCTGTTCCTGGCAGTACAACAAACATATATGTCTGTTCATTCCAGTTCTATTCCCACATGCCGTTGGTCCGGCCAACGCACTTGGATCGACAACATACCTCAAGGAAAAAACCAAGGACCCCTTAACGACTTCCGTTCTGTTCTTTGTTTACATCCAACACAGTCACGCCAGCCAACGCAGATTTATACGAGTACCTACGACAACACAGCGACAGGCGCGCAAACATAAATCGCTATAAATCGCTGCACAGATAGTCGCAAATGAATTCTTAGAGTAGGCAGCAGCGTCTTCTCTAGTTCCTTGTCTGCCCACTGCTCTGCTGGGAAGCAACACCTTCGTGTGCAGCAACAGGACTCCACCATTGCCTTTGGACTCTCGAGTTACCATCAACGGAATGAGAATACGACGTACACGTAACCGCGCACCTAGTTGATATCAAATGATCTGGAGCTAGAGAGGACACATTCCTCATACACCTATGCGCGCTTCTATTCGAGCTCAGCGTTGTGGTTCGTTAAACCCCCACACGCCGCCGACTCCCGAGACAAATCTTTGTCTCTGGCCCTACTCGTATGCATTACCTTAGATTGGACCGCTTTTTATCATGTGTCAAGCAATTTAATGAAGGCCGACGGAGACGAAGATGACGGTGATGGCGGCGACCAGGCGGAGGCCAAGCAGCAACCAATAATGATAATAGCCTGTCGATCGAAAGTTGCGCGTCTAAAAGCGACCGTCAATAGATCGAAGACAGAAGAGTGTGCGCCTGTCAAAAGCATTCGTGAGATATAAATTGATTTCCATTTCATTGAATCACGAGATACGTACATTGGAACGGTGGGACACCACATACACCGTGGATAGCTGACAGAGGTCCACTGTGCGAGTGCCTACTGCCATCCTCATCTTTGTCTTCTCCTTCAGGTTGTACCAACTTCGCGTGTCTCCCATGAAATGGAATTTTATTATTTTTATTCGTTTTTATTTTCGTTCTTTATGGCTGCGGTCTCCCTTTGTTGTTTGTTTACTTTTCGTTCGTTGGGTAGGTCTTCGCCTTCGGGTGGGGTTTGCCTCGGCTGACC
This sequence comes from Orthonevra nobilis, assembly GCA_963555765.1. Taxonomy (NCBI): domain Eukaryota; kingdom Metazoa; phylum Arthropoda; class Insecta; order Diptera; family Syrphidae; genus Orthonevra; species Orthonevra nobilis. Next base: position 13,566,756 of record OY743225.1, read on the forward strand.
TTGAGCGGAATTTCAGAACAAGGCGACAGCACTTGAATTTGAATTTAGTTTTTTTTTGGTTTCTTGTAACAGCAAGGGCTTTGTGTAATTGATGAGGCTCATAAAGCTTAGCCCTCGTGGGTTCTCTGTAATAAATTTCAAATGTCCAATCGGACTTGATTGACATTCTATTCTGTTCTATTGTTATAAAGTCACATCATTTTCAATACAAAAGAAAGAGACTCAAGAGGCTCATAAAGGGACTTGATGTATGAGGCCGGTAATAAATTCAAAGTGGAAACATGTTAAGTAATTTTAAGACTAAAGTCTTCTTAGAAGGTTTCTTTTCGAACACGAACTACTGGTTGAAGCTTTTCAATTACATTTCATCGCAGTGCCTTTGTGCGGATTATTGTGCCAATATGTTGAAAAACAAAACGTTTTCGACTAGTCGGTCACAGCCCGATAAATGTATGGATTTCGGCGCCTGTTTAGCTTTTCCATGAAGGAATTTCGAGAATTAACATATCAACTAGCCGAAAACAATGAATCAGCCAATAATTTAAAAACTGAAACACGCATGGCTGGAGAAGATTGTGCACGCAACTTTCTAAAACGGAGTTCAACAATTTCAACAGAAAGCCGGAAGTTGCAGCTCGGGCTATGGGGTTTAACCGCGTCGCTGTAGAAAACTGTTCAACTGCTGGAAGATGCATCGAAGGCTTTTCGTCAAATCGAATATTTAACATTGACGAAACGGTCGCGATGGGTCTCGGGAAAATTTTGGCAAAAAAGGGAGGAAACAAATAAGATCACCTTTTTCATCGGAGCGAGGACAGTTTCTTACTGTGGAAATTTGCATGACCGCTGATGATTCGTAAATGCCACCAGTATTTATTTACCCCCGGAAAAGAATGAAAGCCGAGCTCATGGATGGAACAGCCCCTAATTAATGGGGCGAGTGTAACCAAAATGGATGGATTACCAAAGACTCTTTTTTTAAAGTGGTTCAAAAGGTTTATTGAAAGGTCGAGGGCGACGAAATATCAACCGGTTTTATTACTTCAAGATGGACCTGCAAGCCACGTTAAAAGCATTGAATTCATAGATGTAGCAAGGGCCAGTGGTGTGGTGATGCAATATATTGCACTCATCGGTTGCATCCCTTGGACGTTACTTACATGAAGCCCCTGAATTGAAGTAAAGAATTGGCTCAGAAAACACACACAGTTCCCCACTATCAGGTAGGAAAGTTGTTCGGTAAAGCCTATTTAAGAACTACCACAACGTCAGTCGCCATAAACGGCTTTCAAAAGACTGGAATATGGTCGGTTTAACAACAACTACAGATCAACTGATGTTATCTCCAAACCCTGTTTCCGAAACTAATCATTCCACAATGTGTCCCCAAAATTGCGTTATTCTGAGACCCTTACAAAGCGCAGCTTGAGACTGAATCCACCGAATCCTTCACTTCGCAAAAGAAAAAAAAACATCACAAAAAAAGAAAATGACCAGGAAGAATGTTCATCAGAAAACGAGGAGGACGAGTGTCTGACGAGTGGGCGCATTGTTCTTGTGCTGGAGAGAATGATGTTGACGATGTATCCAGTCACATTTGCTCGCACTGTAGCCCAGTTTAGCTTTGTGCCCCATGTCCATTGTGCCCCAGAACAGAAGTAAATTCAATCTTTTTTTAAATTAATGTATAATATTGAATAATTTATTTGAATATTTTTATTTGCCATATTAATGTATAAATATATTTTCTTGCTAAAAAAATTGTTTTGGAGATAATAAAAACATTTGCTCAGTTATTATTTTAAAAAACCTTAAGATGCCCGTTATGCCCCGGCTTCCCCTACGTTTTGTTGAGTTTCATGCTGCAATAGGTGAAAATATCAGTTACTAGGTTATACTGTGCCGATTATCAAAGCCCCGATAATGCCCATTATGCCTCGTCCATTCTGCCCAATTTTGTTTTCATTAACTGAAAAAGAGAAGTAAATGGATTTTTAAATACTTTATGAACTTACTTTAATATTTAAAACAGAAAATCCAATTTTAAATTGCCCTTTGTTTAAAAAAAAAAACACACTTTAATCCACTTGAAAATAACTTCATCTGAATGAAAATACTGCTTTTAGCCAAAACACAGCACTTTTCAGTGACTTTTATTCGAAAAGGGGTTTTCCACCACCGATACACTAAAACAGTCAGATTTACGTTCGGGGTTGGCACTTTGCTCAACTTTGTTCAAGTTTCCTTGGCGCTGAACTTTTGGATTGGACGAGACACCAAACATTTTCAATTCATTTCAATTTAAATAAGGACATTATCCTGTCCTAAATCGGCAATAAGTTTTTTTTTAATGTTAGAGAAGGTGTATAGCAATGGAAGTAGGAAGTAAGAGGTATATGCATTATCATGTTAATATACTCATATAAAATCACTCCCAAAAACCATTGATACTGCCACCAGAACAACGTCATTAAGTATGAAATAGGACTGACACCAAATCCCCATTTTTTGCATTCCCTCAATTTAAATGCCCAGTGGGCTGTGGAATGGATCCTTTAGCGTGTTTTTTTTTTTTTTTGTTAGCGAACATTTTACAATTCAGAGATACTACTGTATTTTTCAACTGAAATATTGTCTTAATGTTATAGAAAAAAAATTAAATGAAAGTGACTAGAGTTCACCGTGGAAACGAAAAAGAATACATTTACTATATATACGTTCATATATGGAAAAAAAACAAGCTAAAAATTAAATAAATAATTGAATATGTCAACAACGAATTTAGAAACATTATAAATAAATGAATAATTAAATGATTAAATAAACAAAAAATAAATAAATAAATAAATAAACAAATAAATAAATATATAAATAAATAAATAAATATATAAATAAAAATATAAATAAATAAATAAAAATAGATAAATAAATGAGTAATTAGATATCTATATAAATGTATAATGCATAATGAAAAAAAAACTTCAAAAATATTTAAGTATGTTTTGCTTTGCAATTAGCTTTTCAATTGGTTTACGTTATTATTGGCTATAATACAGCTCGAAACATTTTTTTTATTGAGTTTTTCAATTCTTTCAGAAACCAATTCAACATTCACTCTTTTGTGGCGATCCATCGTAGAATGGTGCCATGGTAGGTTAAGCATCATTTTACGTGTTTTGTTTTGTGACACTTGCAAACGTTTTATGTGGGATTTTGCGATATTACCCCATATCACTCGTTAATTTTGACTTCCTATTAATAAAGGGGTACATTAAATTAGTTACTATTTTGACTTTGTTCACTGTTCTTGTAATGTGTTCTCTAAATATCAATTTGGTGTCAAGATAAATTTCCAAATACTTAACGGATTGCTCCCAAGCTATATTTTTCCCATTCAGTTGGAGTTGCCTCCTGGGCAGAAAGCAAGCTTTTCTTTTCCAGGTGAAAAAGATGGTGTGTTTTATCCTCATTTAGCTTAATTTTCCATTTGTTAAATTATTTTCCCAATATTTGAATCGCATGGTTAAGATTCGTCTCAATGTTGAGAGAGAATTCATGCGAAGCAAATATAGCTGTGTCATCAGCAAAGATAGCGGCCTGACACTAAGGCAAGTTTGGGAAATCAGGCGTGTACAAATTTTACAAAATTGGTGACAGTACCGCACCTTGAGGAGCAACCGTTGGGAAGAACATTTCATCAGAAACACCATTATAAGCGTGCACTTTAAAACTATGTGAAGACAGAATGCTTTGGACAATTTTACATAAATATTTCGGAAAATTGAAGTCGATCATTTTAAAGACCAAGCCGTCGTACCATACAGAATCAAAAGCCTTCTCTATAACATTTTAACATGCTTACATTTTCTGAGTACCTGGTGGGAAGTGCTGTGCCATTTCCTAAAGCCGAATTGCTCGTCGGGAAATATGTCGTGTTCGTCCATGAATGATAGTAGTTTCCCTGGTTTTCCAGCTTTTAAAATAGGCACTATTTTTGCAATTTTCCAGGCGTCTCGAAAATAATACAACTTCAAACATCCGTTAATAATATACGTTAAGTGTTTATGTAGTTCCTGACCTCGGCAATTGTTTGATGTATATATTTTGTATGAGATCTAGTCCTCCCGCTTTTCGAGCCTTCAGGTTCCTGACGATGTCTATTATAAAGGGTTTTTCAACAGGGACTCTACAAAAGTAGAGCGACAGGGACAGCAAACGACGCCACATTTCTTGCCGCTCTTTTGACATTTCTCTTCAATAAGGTTTGCCATTTCATGATGGAAAGATATACGAGCTAACAACAGTCGAGATTATTAAAATTTAATACCGAAATTAGGAATCAGTGGCCTCAACGTTAAGAGCGCTACGTCATAATGGCATCGAACGTACTTTCAGAGATATAAAGAATTTCATTAATATGAAAAACCGTTTTTGTATTATTTAAAAAAACTTTTGTAGCGCTCTTATTGAAAAATCCGATATTTTCCTCGGATACATAGGCACTTGCAGGTGTTTCAGCAATCTCTGTATTCAAACTTTGAACTCTACTGTTGACTAATGTATCTGTTGCTACGTCACCCATGTTAAGAGACACAGTGTGGTTCTTAGCAAAGTTCATGACCAGTGCATTTGCTTTTATCAGCTGGAGAATAGTTATTCAAGCTTTTTCCTGAGTGAGATCGGGTCCAGCTACACTGTCCTTGCTTTTGTAGAGTCTATAAGCAAGGATTGAATTACTACAAACTGCTTTTTTAGAATAAATGTAGATGTAAGAATCCATTCTGGACGTTGATTTTTCTCTTGTTCGATGGGCAGCTGATTTATACTCCTTTAGAAACGACTGATTCGTCACTTCCTTGACGGCTATATAAGGATTCAGCTCTCAGAGCAGTCAATTTGCGCAAACAAGTCTGTTGATGTCATGATCTAAAGATATACCCTTAAGGGTGTCTCTGTTGCAAGTTTCCCGCTTGTCAATTGCGTATTTCCATGGTCGGCCCTTGTTCCTCTGACCCTTGTCTTTTATTTTCAAAGTCCATTTCAAAACACACGATTTAGGAATAAGCAAAACTAATTTCCTGAGTGGACTTCTCAAGTCCATACAATGTAACGCGATACAAAAGCAGCCAATGCCGATTACAAGACAGCACTGGTCAGCCACTCAGACTCCGACACAACCACCGACAACGATTACAAGCAATTTCAATAAATTTAACAAGTGACAATGGCTAAATTAAATGCACTACATTGGTCGCGCCCCGCTATCAGCACTCGTTCACTTAAGAACCGCGCCAACGGCCCTACTGGCCGAGTCATCAATTGGTCCGCTTTGCGCGCCTGCTATTTCACATTTGTATATTTGTCGGATTCAGAATTTAAGAGCGCGCGGTAGCTTGCCGAAGCTTCGATGTGGTATACCCTGCAAGGAGGAGTCCCCCCGACTAGTGTGTGATGCCAAGAAAGGAATCAAAACATGCCATGCTGCTTTGTCTTAGGCGAAATGACACCGCTGGAGCGACTGGCGGCGTCGGCGCGGTGTCTGAAAATATTAATCTGCAGGCACTCTCGTCCACTGTCGCCGCCGCCACCGCCGCTGCTTGGACTTTGAGAATGCATCTCTTGTGCTGCCCCAGTGCATCGCTGCATCACGTCAACCAGCATCCCATTGAAAATGGTCACATCCGTGCGCAGTGGGGACTACTCAAGTGGCGCAAAACGCAGAAGGGTGACTTCCATGATGACGAGAATGGCAAGAGGAACATCCCGGGAAGTAATATTTTAATGAAACTTAATTGACGCCGATTATTGAGTTTGCATTTTTGTTGTCGACCGCCACCGTCACCGCCACCGCCGCTGCCGCCGCCGTCGTCGTCAATGCACCAGCGACACCACGAGGCTTAAAACGCAGAGCTAATCAAAACGCTGCCACTGCCACATAACAAGGCGCAACATCTTAACGTCAGTTGAGTTACGATGCCTGCAGTTGTTGTGTTGTCTCTCGGAGTGGCAGTTCCTTCTTGGCTCGATGCTAAGGAGTTGCACTGCAGCAGCGGTCGGGAATGATGTTTGAATGTTATGATGGCTGCATCAACTTCAGAGGGGTTATGATGATTCCAATGTTCCGGTGCAGTGTGTGGACTCTGCTAATGATGATGGAAGTGCGTAGGCCACATATGGACGCGTTATGTGCAGCTTCTGCTGAGCTGTTTGTTGTCTGTTGTGCTGTAGCACGGAGGAAGTGCAAAAATAGGTTTTATGTACTTTTGATCGTGTGTGGTGGCGGTCGTTGGAGTGTTGCTTTAACACAAACTCTGGGTACGGGAAGATTAATTCCTGGAAACTAATCTGAAAGGTGGGGCGAATCAGAGTGATCCTAAGTGGTGTATGTAAGTGGATATGGGAAATCACGACGAACGATCCTTAATACGAACACTTACTTTGTCTCCGATGAGGAAATAATAAATGATGATCTAGTTGGAAGATGATGATGCCACTCACAAGGTTCCAAATGTTGAAATCTTTAATTTAAGCATCGAAAGGTTTGTTGGTCAGGAAGGAAACTTGGTCTTACTGATACATTTGTTCCAGGAAAAGCTATAACCATTTGTAAGATTGCATGTCCTCGGTTGACTCCTCAAAGCGCTTAAACTTAGGACAGTAAATAGAAACAGAACCGATCCACGTTTAACTTGAATTAAATATTCTTAACCATCTACCTATCAGTTTTTTATTGAATCTTTTTCAATCAATTTTCAGCAAAGGCAGTTTTTTTTTAGAAATTAAAAGACATTTTTTTCATGGAACGAAATAACTTTATTCTGTAATGTATTGTCCATTTTGACCAATGACCTTTTGGCCTTTCTTTCAGGCAGCATCATAATTCCACGTTCATAAAACTTCTGGTTTTTATCAGCATAACACTGAGCCAGATACGATTTGACATCATCATTATTATTAAAAGTAGCCAGATGGTGCTAGGTCAGGACTATATTGTGGATTTTTCCCGAGTGACCAAAGATGTGTGTGGGCTTGCATTGTCATGATGGAATGCAACACCATTTCGATCTGTCAATTCGGGCCGCTTTTCTTCAACTGCATTGTTCAATTTTGTTAGTTGTTCAATGAAGATGTTTGAATTGATCGTTCGGTTGGGTGGTAAAAGTTCAAAGTAGACAATTCCTTTGTTATCCCAACAAATTGATATCAGCTTTTGATATTGTTTGAGCTGGTTCACCTGGTTTGTTCCACGATCTTTTCCGATTGACATTGTTGTAAACAACCCATTTTTCATCACCAGTTATCAATCGTTTTAAAAATGGATCATTTTCATTACGTTTACAAATCGCAGATGTAAATGCGTTAATGCTCATTTTGATTTTCTATTTTTCAACAGACGCCAAACAAAAACTACAAAACCGATAAATTTTTTTTTTAAATGATTGACAGTTGAGGAAACAAAAATCAAATAACAAAATGTGTTTGACATTTCGATTACGTCAGCAAACCTAAAAATTCAACTAAAGCCATGTATGAGTGAAATACTTAATTACTTAGTTGCCAATCCAACAGTTAGTTTGAATTAGTTTAGACCTAGAAAAAGGACTAGCCTCGCAGTCCAGAAAGATAGTTGAGTAAAGTTAAGATATTTGAGCTACTTTGAGCGTTCTTGTCTTGTGTCTAAGGAGCTCTTATAAGTTAATAAAATGCATTGAAATTGAGACTGAAAACTGAAGTATTTGTTTGGTTTTAGTGAAGGAGCAGTTGAGTTGATAAAAAGATTTTTGTCTGATGCTCGACGTGATTTAAGCCTAGGACCAAAATTACAATGCATATTTATTTACGAAAAACCTTTGGAATGCTAGCAATTGCTGGTTCATTTACAGACGATGCAGACGATGTTCACCTCTATCTGTCCGACCACATGAGTAAGATAGATGAGCTGATATTTGGCAGCCATCAAAAAGCTGTCGATAAAAACTGAACTACTCACATGGACAACAAAATCCAAGGTGATTCCTTTAACAAAGATCCAAAAGTTTGAATTTTGTTCCAAGTTACATATGGTTCTCTGACAACACGCATTTAAGTTGTTGAAATTGGTCATTAAACGTAGCATGTCTGGATGCAACCACGGCAACTGGATGGGGGTCGCATCTAAGAATGTTTATGCAAACTCTTGCTTGATAATTTCATACGCTGAATTCGTTTACTGCAAACTTAATCCGTTGTCACAGAATAAATTGCAAGTTCGAAGGTACGACCGAATTTCGGTTCTTGCTAGGAACCTATTGGGTTGAACCTTAAAGCAATATATTAAGGCCTGGGCTTGTTTTTACCACACCATGAATTTCCCATTTGATGATAATAAGAAATAAGTAATAAAGATGTACGGAACGAAATCTAAATAGTGCCATCTTCATATTCATAAACGCTGGAGCATTCGCGTGTCAATTTATCAAAGACCAATTGATGTTCGTTGTTTTTATTAATTACAGCCTATTGTGTACTTTAAACAAATCTGAAATGGGAGACTTAAGATAGTTAGCTCCCACCTCTTCCTTCCCAGCTTAGAAAATGTTCAGGATAGGATATTTTTTTTCTAGTAAATAGTTGCAGTTCTGGCTAAGAGAAAATCACATTTAGCCGCTTTTATAAACAGATTTTGATTGTTCTTTCCAGGCTGATTCCGATAGATTGTTTATCTCTATGCCCTTTTCTGTAAAGACCTCTAGGATGTGGTTCTTCTTCTTCTTCGGACGATGTGCTCTTTCTTACCATGCTTTTTAATGTACGAGCAATGCAATGTGTTTTAAGCATTGCGATTTTTTTTAGATTAGGGAGGAAATAGGGATAAGTACTGATGCACCTTATTTTTGCATTTCTGCAGATTATAATGAGTAGGAAATACCGAGCTTGGTAGAGCGTTCCACTTTCGTGTTGTTCGGCTAATAAACCAACCTCTATACTTGACTGTATGACCGAAGTTGGGCTTGAGGGTGAACTGATGAGCATTCCTGGCGAGACGAGTGTTACGGTGAATATGATAAGAGGATGGAATGCAGCTGGCTAATTCGCTAGAGCACTGTTTGTGGTAGAAGCGATAAAATATGGTTGGACAGGAGTAGTTACGACGGTGGTGGAGAGAGTCAATTGACTTTGTAATATTCGGGATTTTGAATTCTATCAAGCAGGCTCAAGATGGTCTTTGGAGCACCTGCCCATAAATGGGAGCTGTACTCCACTTTTGGGCGAATGAACAATTTATATAAGACAGCCAGATCAGATGAGGTAAAGTATTTCTTGCATCGCTTCAGGAAACCTAGACATTTCGCAGCATTTTTGGCGATAACGGTTATGGGATCATTCCAACCGAGGTTGTTATTGATACACATACCAAGTACTGAAAGTTTTTCGGCTTCAGCAATGTAAGTTTCATTCGTGGATAATGGTCGAGGATTTTCGTTTCGCTTTAGTGACAGAAGACAGTATTGAGTTTTGGAGGCATTAAATTCCACTCTATTCGTAGAGCCCCATGATAGTATGATGTTAATATCGGAATTTTATGAGTTAATCATACGCTGCCTTTCCATTTCCGCCGGCCCATAAAGCACACCAAACCGTAATTTTTTCGTACGTGTGGATTGCTGCCTGACCAATACCGCATATTTTGTTTATTGACGGAGCCATTCAGCCAGAAATGAGCCTCATCGCTGAAGATGATTTTTCGATGAAAATCCGAATCATTTTCAAGTTGTTGCTCAGCCCAATTCACGAACATACGACGCTTCTGGTGGTCAAGCAGCTTCAGTTCTTGCGTCAATTTAATCATGTAAGGATGTAGGCCAAGATCTTTTCGAAAAATTCGCCACAACGACGTCACAGTGATGCGCAACGCTCGAGAACGACGTGTAAGAGACTCATTTGGGCTTTCTGCAACTGAAGCCTCAGCGGCAGCAATATTCTCGACACTACGGGCACTTCTTTGTCTCACTGGCAAGGGAACATTTTGTACTGTGCCTGTGGATTCATTGTTGATCTGCTACGACGATTATGACGACCATAAATTTGACGTAGCCCTGTTAACGTTGAAGCCACTGACTCCGTTGTTGGCTCGTATATGCTTTCCACCATGAAATGGCAAACCTTACTGAAGAAAAATTGCAAAAAAAGCGATAAGAAATGTGGCGTCGTTTGCTGTCTCTGTCGCTCTACTTTTGTAGCGTCCCTGTTGAAAAACCCGTTATTAAATATCATACCAAGGTTTTTGGCGGAAGCAACCCACTCTATGGGACTATGATTTAAACGGACTCTCTGAAATCCAAAGAGGTCTTGTTCTTTTCGGTGAATAGCAAGCACCTTAGATTTATCAGCATTTAAACGCAAGTCATGTCTAAGTGAACATTGGTAGGTATTGCTGCTCAGGAGAAGTTGGACATCATCCGCATACATGTTGATTTTGCAGTGTCTTACAATTTTGGGCAGCACGTTAACGTAGAGCGATAATAAACAAGGCCCAAGAATAGATCCTTGTGGGACTCCACTGTTTAAGTTAATCAATTAAGAGAATTTGTCGCCTGCTACTACGCGTTGCTGCCTCCCATTCAAGTAGGAAAAAATAAGTCCAGCGGAAAGCGTTGAGAAATTAAAATCCTTCTTAAGTTTGTTACAGAGAACCGAATGGTTAACTGAGTCAAAGGCTTTCAAAAAATCTAGAAGCGCTAGAAATGTTAATAATCTATCTAACGCATTTCGAATGTCATCAGAAATAAAAATGAGGGCTGTTTTACAACTTCTTTTTGACCGAAAGCTTGGTCTTAAACGACATAAATCAAAGAATAGCAAGGAAACTATGCCAAGGTGTTTAGCAGCAGTTGAGAAACAGAAAGGATGATCCAGCATCATCACGTCAAGGCGATGCTTTTAACAAGCTGTACCAACTCTTGTAATTCCTTCTGCCAGAAAACCAAAGAAGACTACGTACAAGCCTCAATTTCATCTCAAAGTCTCCAAGCAATAAATGCCTTGAAAACAGAATCGACAAAAATAAAATGTGAAATAATTTTTCACTTTAAACACTTAAATGAATACTGAAGCGCCTTTCACATCAATTTTCAACTGTCAAGTTTTTTTTATCATCAAAACTGATGCAACAACGTAATTCCTGGTTGAACGCCAACAGCCGAATATCCAGATCATAATATGCCTTTGACATAAATTATCTCGTTGCGATTCCGGTCCTGTGGCATTAATGACACCAAATGACCATAAAAACGTCAGAAAAAAAGCCAAAAAATTCCCATGCCATTCACAAAAATACGGGAACAAACAACAATTAGCCTTTGTGACATTACGCGTTATCCTTTCTGACGCACAAAAAGGGTCCCAACACGCGGAAGTTGAACGCGTTTCACAGAATGTCTGGAACTGCAATCCAGTTTAATTACTAGGGAATTCCCAATTATTTTTTTTTTGCTCTTTGTTTTTGATCTGCCAGCATCCTTCCTGCGGGACATGGGTCTTCTCTCCGGGGCAAGAGATCACTTTATTTTGATAGGAAACCCGCGAAACAAAAGGGAGTGATGCACGGGAATCCACTGTTTGACATATCTGTCTTTGGGTCGTCCTTTTCCCGTACACAAAACACTTTTATCCCATAAAACGAGGTCAAGATCCCTTCTTCCTTGCGATGCTGTTACTCGGCTGCATTGCTGCGTATTCGACGGCGAAAAAAAAGGGTTAAACGCTGCACATGCGGTTTATGAAAAGAAAAGCTGCGACGCTGTCGCCGATCGCAATGACATTTGAACAAACAAAGGGCAATCAGGATGATATGCAAGAAAAAAAAGGATTAAATAAGCGAAAAAAAAATCTGGATTTGATCACAGATTCGAATTCTGATTCCGGATGCTTATCTCTCGCGTGTTTCCAGCATGATCACGCACATTGGTTTCAGTAGAGTGATCCCATTCAAGATCGTGATCCTCTTAGTGGCTTTACCCAAGGATGGTCGGTTAAATTTTTTTTTTTCTTTTTATGATTTTCCGCCGTTTCTAATAAAGGGTTGGCATTGCAGCATCGAGAGATCCATGTAAGAAGGAAGATTCCAAGGCATATTTAAGCTAATTTATGTTGCTCGCGTTGCATTCAAATGTCCTGCATCTGAAGATGCGAGGAAGGGGTTGAGTAAAGGATTTTCACACGGTATCCGCGGGGCAAGTTGGGATGCTGCAGGCCGAAAACCGGACTCATTACAACGCATTAAGTCGGACTTAAGGGGTCAATGGCTATTTTAGGAACATAAATCTTATTTTTATTACGAATTAGCCACTAAAGTGGGTAGACCCCGTCGTCCACTTGGTGGAATTAGCCAGGGAATAAGTTATGGTACCACTCCACTAAGAGGTTCTTGAAAAGACACGCGCCAAGACCGGATGTTTAGTCGTTTCACCGAGTGTGTAGACAGAGGGTTTCGCTTGTATCCAAAATTAAATTTTTCAAAAAATATAAAAAGATCCACACGAAACAAGGGTGTCGTGTCGTCAGTTGTCATCAGACAATACGAGTACTTGTAAAGACACAAGGTGTTAGTTCCGGAGGGGGCTCCTTTTCTTCCCTGTGTATAATTAGCTGGAGTCGTCCTGGATTAGAATTGTAATTATTTTGAGAAGCGAGGGAGTGTCATCCAGATGAGTGGAACAAACACAGAGGGGATTTGTATCTGTGTTCTGTTTGTGGAGGCTTGGGGTCGTGGGTTATTTTTGGATTGTTTCCATTGCACTGTACATGCTGTTGGTGTGTGCTGTTGCTTTAATGCGACTTAATTGTGTAATTGAGGTACTAAAGCGCAACAAACGTGGCTGAATTGTTTATCTTCGTTAGGATGGGGAATAGGGAATGCGCATCTGTCCCCTTGTCGAGAGATCTGTGGTTCGGATTAAATTAAATTAATCCAAGTATGCAGTTCGTTGCACCATCAGAGTGGGACTGTATTTCGAACGAGAAACACAGTAATGTTACGATGTGATTTAATTTTGAGGACTTACGCAGATACAGCTGTTTAAATGTGAGAAGAGAGCATTCTTTTAATTTTTTTTTTTTAAAAATTCAAAATCTTTAAAAATGTCTTCGCAAAATTTTATAAGACACGAAATTTTCTCATCTGTGATCGCATAACTTGTGAACGGGATCTGTTTGTTTGGGATAGATCGTCATTTTTTGGCAAATAGATTTTTCCAAATTGTGTTTAGAAAAAGTCGGGTTTTAAATACTGTTTGACATTGTGCTGAATAGTATTTCGCTAAAATTCTGTCCTACAATTTAAATTACTTTAAATAAAATTTGACACTAGCCGAAAGGCAAACAACTACTGGAATTTTTTTTTTTTAATTCCAGGGAGATAGATAGATAGATAGATATTTCGTACAAATTACATCTATGTAGACCTGCTACCGCACAATTTACAGTACATAGAAACGATATTTTAAATTGCCTTTCAACTGAACTATTTTTACAATTTATTTTACACGGTTCAATCGGATAATTTACCCGATATATGTGGAAAAGTACGAGAAAAACCCACTATGTACAAAAAAATAAATAAATAAATAACAAAAGTATAATAATAAAAAAAAAAGAAAAATAGAACATATGAATATCACAGCTTTAAAAAATATAGAACTATAAATATAAATATATAAATAAATAAATAACTTAATAATTGGATTAATAAATAAGTTAATATAAAATCAAACAAAAAAGATAAAAACTAAATACATACATTTATTAAAAAGATTATAAATAAATAAATAAGAACCAAAATTATTAAGTAAATAAATTAAAATTAAAGTAAATTAAAAATTTTATAAAAGATGTTTTCTTCTCAGGGCAAAAGGGCACGCGTCATTGACATTTATGTTCAGTATACTTTAGCTTATTTTTTAGTATAATTTTTATGAACTTGAAGACATTCATTTATTTATTCATCAGGCAGAGTTTATCTCTTACAGACTTAGAAAGAACAATATTGTTTTTTAGACTAGATTAAGTTCATTGACGACGATATATTAAGTACATTCAAAACTACAAACACGACGAACGCAAGCGACTATAGACCAATCAGTATTCTTCCAAGCTTATCAAAAGTATTTGAGAAAATTCTGACTAACCAGATTCAAAGTTTTTTAATATCAAATTCATTGCTATATCCACATCAGTCTGGGCTCAGAGAGTTGTTCAACAGCTATGGTCAATGTTCTGGAAGATATAAGATGAGATTATGATAAAGGATTCATTACTCTCCTTGGTTTGCTCGATTTCTCAAAGGCTTTCGATAGGGTAAATCATGTATTGCTCTGCTGGAAACTAAAAAATCATTTCTCTTTTTCAAAGACTGCATTAAAACTTAAACTAGAAGCTATCTATCTGACAGGTTCCAAAGAGTTGTGGTCGGCGAGAAAACTTGGCCCAATACTTTTCTGTTTATTTATTAATGATCTTCCTTCTGTATATAGAAATGTCTCTATTCATATGTATGCTGACTGTGTTCAGCTTTACATATCGCGTCGTTGATGAAGGACTTACCGCGCTTTTAAACTGTGATTTGATGGTTGTTTATAACTGGTCGATTGTGAGCCCCGACAAATCTAAAGTCTTGCCTATATGTCGCCAATCAGTATCATATACCCGAAATTAAATTGGCTGATACTAGACTGAAACTTGTTGAACACGTAACGATATTAGGCTTTTCAATTAACTCAAATTTCAGCTGTCACCATCATGCTTAATCATTCGTTGGGCGAATCTACGGACGTCTCCGTAAATTATGGATTTCAGCTTACTTTACTCCAGTAGATATGAGGTTGAAATTAGTAAAGACGCTGATAGTCCCAATTATGAGGTATTCTGAAATCGGGTTTTGTAAACCTGATTCCGAATTTCTACATGACGCTGTCAGATATATCTATCAGTTAACTCGATATGAGCATGTTTCGGAATACTTTAAAATTGTCCTCGGTTGCTCCGTTCAGAATTTCTACAATATTAGATGTTGCATTTTTCTCTACAACTTAATTTGTTATAAAACGCCCGATTATTTGTATAAGACACTGCAATTTGCAGGCATCTGGTTTTGTAAGATGGGATTTTTAATTCCAATTTAATTTGAAAATAGTCTTGTGAATCTTCTTTGTACTTTTTTTCTATTCTTTCCGATGAATTCTTATGAATTCTTATAAAAAAATTTAATAAGGGAAATTGATAGGTCTACTCTTCCAACAGAGAGATAAAGCTTGACATTTTTGAACATTAAGATGCAAAGAATTAATTTCACACCACCCTTATTAGTGCATCTAAATCACTTTGGAGAAGCAGACAATCATCTACGGACATTATTTAGCGGTAAAGATTTAAATCGTCAGCATATAAAAGGCAGAATGAATGTAAGAAGATGGATGAGATTTTTTTTTCGCTTGACATATTTTTGACGGTTTTTGCTTTCGTCACTAAAAATAAAAATACCCCGGAAATATCTGGGTTTTTAAGAGGGACACTTCCACGATGCCGCCCATTACTTTGGGAGTCCGGCGAACAGTGCTCACGCTAACAATGACTCCAGAAGATTTCTAATGTTTTCAGCAATCTTAATTGCACTTACCGCTGGATTTTTGCGAACTTCCTTCACAATAGCACGTTCAACACCTACCAACAGTCTCTTTGGTCTTCCGGAACGAGGTCGATTTTTTACATCTTTGTTTTTTTTTCCAATTTTTTTTAACCATGTTATAACATCTGCCCACAGTTTTGCCTATTTTCGGGTAAGAATTACCTTCATTTCTTAATTTTGTCATAAGTTCTCGTGTTCCAACTTTTTTCCTGAAGTCTTTATTACTTTTTCGGCCAAAAACAGATCTGTCTTAGCTTAGCTTTCTGCAGTAATAGAAAGATCTCTGGTTTTCCAGATTTGTCCAAAATCGAAAAAAAGTGAACTTCGTTTTTCAATAAAGCCCTATCTTTTTTTTTGTTTAAACCATGAAAGAGACTGAGGACGGTCTTGAAAAAAAAAATCCTTATGGAGACTGCTCCCCTGTATGTAGTGGTATACAAATGGTTTACTGAATTTCTTTGCGATGAAATGAGCAATAATTCGCTGAGCGGGCAGGACGTCCAAAACACGTCCCAACGGAAAAAATGACCAACAAAATCCACAAAATTTTATTAAACGATTCAAGACGATAAAAGAGATTGTAAAAATTTCAAATGACACCGTCATTCGAATGCTGCATAACCATTTGAGCATCGGCAATATGGGGCCGCGTTTGCTGGCGGTGCAACAAAAGATAAAGATTTTAAAACACAGTTTGGAACTCTTCATGAGTTATTTAAGAACATTTTTATGACGTTTCGTTACAGCTGATGAAGTAACAATCAAAACAGTGAACTGCTGCTGGCGAACAGGAACAAAAGGCGAAAACAGTTGCGTCGGGATTTCTGGGATGTCCAAGGCCTACTATTCATTAGCTATTTAAAAAATGGGAATAGTACTATGCCAATCAACTAGATAAATTAAAAGCAGAACTGAGAGAAAACCGACCTCTTTGGAAGAAGCAAAAAGGACTGTTTCATGACGATTATGCACCGGTTACGTAGGAAACTATCAGTGAATGTCACCGCAGACTCAAATTTATCGATTCGAGGCCCGTCGAAGTTACTCGGCTTTTGCTCGTCTTGAACTTCATACTTGCCTTGTGATCGGTTGGACCCGATTGTTTCAATTTTAACCTAAACTGCGGAATTCGAAGCTAGTTCTACAGACATCAACCTCCGTTTTTTCACAGACACGAGAAATCAGGAGCATTCTTTGATTACTCGAAGGTTCCTCATAACCTTTTGGTGTGCTTTTAAACTCTCGTTTTTGGCATAGTTGTTGGAAACTGCTGAATGTCGGAGTTGTTTAAGTGCCGGTCTTTCAATTGGATCAATTGCTGGCTCCCAGGTTTAAATCCTAAATTTCATCTAGTTTTCAGATCTGATCCAGTCACCATTTGCCCTTGGAATCAAACTAATGGTGGACATGCGACACTAGTCTGACTTTGCGGGAGTGTTTCTGTGATGAAACAGGGTGATAAAACAGTAGCAAAAATACACCTCTTTCGATAAAAATCCTGCGAATCAAGTGAAAACTAATAAAATTGTTATCAACTCTTTTCCTAAACCTTTTGCTCGCATGAAACATGAATTATAAGAGTTGTAATGATTTCTTGAGAGAGAGCACACATATTCAGTCTTCCAATGATGCCTTTGCGAGACTTTGCTATAAAAGAATGAAGATTAAATTCTTGTCTTTGATTTGATTTAGTAGCCCAAGAAATATTATTTTTTTTTTTTCAATAATTTCATTGTAATTTGATTGAAAAGCGAACTCCGCAGTTGGCAGTTGTAGGTATATTTCTAGTAACACAAATACGGAAACTTTCGCATCTGCGTTTCTCATTCCAAAATCGATCCAATTGTGTCTTTCAAATGTCATCGTATTGCGTATAGCGGAGTACCCCATTAGAGGAGCCTTCGTCAATTGTTTACACAATTGCACGTAATTAGTTTTCTTCTCCTCAAGCAAATATTTATGGATCATAACTTTATTTTAACAACTCCTTTATTGGCTTAAGAAATTCCTTAATATTGTTATTGTTATATGAAAAGAAACAGGTCCAATCTGGAACTCTTCTGGCATGCCATTAATGTTTATCTTTTATTTCCACTCACCATTTCTGCAACAATTTGTAACAAACGATAAAGTTTTTTTTTGTGTGTTATTATTTTTAGTTCAATCGAAACGAGGACCCCCATGGCAGCAGCGATCGCAAGATGTTGCATTCGAGAATGAATCTCGTCTGCAGAGCAGTCAGTCTATTTGTGTTCCCCCCAGCGAAGATACATTGTACATGCTGCGTATATAGTAGAAGAGCTCCTCTCAATATTCCATTAAAAACATAACCATCCAGCCAACAAGCGCATATTTTAAATCTCACAAAACACAATCCATTCCATAACAGAGGAGTCGCAGGAAACTCAAAACCAAGCGAACAGCCAACCGATAGTCGGTCTTGTTCTGTGGTTTCTTCACCCGATAGTTTGTTATTATATCGAGATGATGTCGGCTCGGCGAACGAATCGTGCAGCATCAAAACAAAGCCAATCCCTTCGTTGGATGCACGATACAAAACGTTGCAATAGATGAAATATATCTATGATAGGCCCACTAAATCATTTGCAATTAGGCTGCCCTATGCGTGCAATCTTTTCACCCTTCCATATCAGACCTCTAATCATTCGTGATGAAAACGGTTATGGTATGGGGCAAGAGCATGTAAGAACGATGCAAGGAGTTGCATTTGCTTCGCGTGTCTCTGGAGTTTCCAGTCAAAAGCCGCCGTCCGTCGCCGGATCCGTGGCCGTGAAGTCGTCGTCATTGTAAGCCGCCTTCGATGGCTCTTTGGAGCATTGTGCCCTGGGTACATCGTTCCCTTTTATTGCCTTCATCTCTGATTTGTGTGAGTCGTGTTGTATTGGTCGTTCTCTCTAACGAACCTCACCTTTCATTGTTCTGTGAGCTCAGAGGATGCAGATAATGACCCTGCTGCTGACTATGATCATCGTCATCATTGTGATGCTCAATTTTGTTGTTCTTCATTGCCAGAGGAAGAAGACGGCTCCGGCTAAAGAACAGTCAATGTTTACATTTGACTCTGCGCCCGACCGACACAGAGGAAGCAACATAAACAAACTTGTGAGGAATAGTATCTTGGATAAGCACACTCTGCGCAGATCTCCAACATGTGGGTGCCATAAAATTCTTACGAATGAAAACAAGAACCCAACGGATCACCGTGAAATTCAAATGAATTTCTCTGTCTGGAGAGTATGCAAAAATGCCGATTGTTTGGATGGTCTTAGAACTGATCTCAAATGGAAAAGGGTTTACTTAATACTGTCGGGCTGATACCAAGCACGCGCCTCTTAGAAGGCTATGTGTGGGCTTTGCAAAGAACAAGAATTGCAACTGTCTTTGGCGCCTTTTTGGATTAATGCGGGATCATTTGGAAGTAGAGGTTCATTGAATATGCGAGGAAATTTGGTACGTGTACCGAAATCCTTGTTTAACCTTATTTATGTCTTGAACGGAACTAGAACATGTGTTTTTACATGTTTCTGTCAAGAGTGGAAATCAAAAACTCCTGAACTGAATTTAAAACCTCTTATGTTCTCAAGAAGGTTCAAAACTGCGGGTAAATTGAGGCTAAATTTATTCAGAAAAAAATTCTTTTTCTTTTCGATTTTGGCAGCAAAGTAGACGTATTATGTTTCACCATTCTATACATCGAAATCCTGTCTGAGGAACACAAATCCCTCATGTTTAAAGCGACTCGATGCTTCACAAACTGATTCAATTACAGAATCATTTGAAGAACTTATGAACATTCATTTCCGGGATATACTCTGGAACATCTTGATACTCAATTACGTTCGACATGACCAAATACGAGACATTTCTGGACATACCATGCTTCAGGGGGTCATGAGCCTTTGCTATATTCCTCGGTAATGGTGGTGTATGCGCGTCCGAGTGGCTTTCTTTCTGAAAGCAGGTAGAGGGGACTTAATTTGACTTAAAGTCCTTGTGCACATTCTTAATGCACTTATTTGAAGCTTCTTGTCAAAGCTCCCGGATCTGCTCATAAATCACAGCACGCTTAATTAAGGTGCAGGTGCTCAGAGGCATTAACAAATTCGCGCAGATTATCCAAGAGTCAAATGACTTGATAAAGAAGCAACCTTCTTCTGAAGCGATCCGGAAAGCTCTTATCAGGCTTGTTGCAAGTGGCTTAATCTCCATATGGATTATCTTAGCCCGGAAAAGCAGAATCATTCCCTCAAAAAAAGGCTCATCAAGATCACTGCAGGGCGGTGTTATTTAACTTCTTTGCTCAAGGTAGATTCGGACACAAGACAACGATTATCACTCTTCCAGTGCAAGGTATACCGATGTCATCCTGGATTTAAATATTGACAGCAGTATCTGTAAAGCAGCTTTGCAATAAACCTTTTGGTATAAACTTGGGTTTTCAATCGAAAATGATACCATGGACCAAAGTTATAAAACACTGAAGTACATTCGTAGATTCGTACTACACCGAAGCACCGGGAATAGTAGAGGTTTTAAAGCATCACTTCCAGCTGCTGCTTTATGGGTATAAGGTGGAGAGAGTGATAGGGCAGGAAGAGAACCCGCATCCAGTCAATACAGAATACAGGGATCCCGCAAAATTGATCCAGCGCGACGCTGAAAAACACACATGCTGTTATATGCAATTTGGAAATAGTTCCTCCAAACCTCCAAAAGAGATGTGCTAACATTTGACTTCTTCAATCCCGTGCTGGAATAGAAAATAGTGCTCTGGGTAGGTGTAAACACGGAAGGCACTATCTGCCAGAAATCTGTTCAGCTGCTAGTACGATATCGACATCATTGGTCGCTCCCAGCGCATCGTCATATAGTAGCATCTGTCCGAGGCATAGAACAAAACGTCACTCTTAGCAATAGAAATTTCGAGGAGGTTAAGGAAAGGTACTTTTGTAGAGATTTGGTGAAGACATTTTCTATGAAATTGCTGTTACTTCGGCTTGTCGAAACAAATGGGCTCAAGACTCATAACTCGGAAGAAGAAATGTATGCTCTACAAAACACTGATCCTGCCACTCCAGAGTGCTGGACGATAAGCAGATCAGATTTTGAACACTTTCGAGAGAAAAATTCTTTCATCGAATATTTGGTCGCGAGAGGGCGAATGGAGAAGAAGTGCGAACTCTATGAGCTGTATCAAGATGAGGATGTAGTTCAGTACGCCGGCTCGGAGACGTCGGCGAATGAAAAATAATGCTCCAGCAAAGAGGACCTTCGAGGCTCAGTCCCCAGGTTCGAGACCGAACCTCCCTTCCAAGGATCAAGCGATCGCGGATGCCAGAGCGCTTGATCTAGATAACTGGAAGCAGCGTGCCTGTGATCGACAAGAGTTGAAGGCTACCGTGTCTTAGGCAGCGAATCTTGGCCAGTATTACAGTACCCAGTAAATATGCTTAGAAGAAAGTACTTGGGGGAGTACTTGGACTTGGTGATTTTTAAGTACCAAGTACATTATACTTGACTTGTTCTGATACTTGAAAGATTAAAGGTTTGCTTTGGAAATAGTATAGTGCGTAGTTCGACCTTTCCTTGCATAAGCATCACCAGAGCTCAGAAAACTACAAACAAAGCCTTAATGCAAGCAGTTAGATTCGATTAATATTACAAACAAACTGCCGTATAACGCACGACAAACCCTAAAATAAATAGTATGGTTCTGCGGTTTCATCAAAACTGAAAGGAAAGTTCAATATTTCTCAAGGCTATGACCCTTAATGACAAATGTTCCAGTGACAACAATGAAATCTTCTTTGTTTTAATGAAGCTGAAATTTCAAGTGTCGGTATTCATTTGATCTTGATAAAGTTCCCATCCTATTTTTAAATGTTAATTAAGCATTGCAAAACTCAGCGTGATACAGAAAATGTTTGAGGGGATATTGAAATCACTATAGTTTTAAGAGGCGTGATTTCATTATCACATATCTTACTGAGTTCTCTTCCAAGATATCTACGGGTATTAATCTTTAAATGACGTGATTTATCCGGACTTACTACAAATATTTGTTAAATGAATTACGTCAAACCTGTCGTTGTGGCTCCTAATATATAAAATAAAATTCCAACGTATCAAATCCAGAACTGAATATTATCTCTGGAGTTCCCCAAGAACTGAATATTATCTCTGGAGTTCCCCAAGGAAGTCACCTAGGGCCGTTGCTTTATAAATAAATATACACGACCTGCTATGACAACTGTGACCATGCGTCCTCTGAATAAGGTATTTTGGATTTTCCTTACTACTATGCTTTTTGACGTCCCTATAGAACATAAAATGAACTTCATCGCTAAACGAATTTTTTGCGACGGATATTAACGCCCAGAATAATATCGTTTTTGGCTCCTTTTCTTGAATCCCAACCTGCAAAAATTTACAAATTGATTTTACTCTATTCCACGATGATTTTTGGGACTTGCTATTTAATTACAATCCTTGTAATAAGCACACTTCTTAAGCGAATGACGTGCCAATTCCTTGGAAAACAACTGCCAGACACTTGTTTCATTCATAACTTTCATTTTCCTCCAAAAAAAACGTACAATCCCATCATCTATCATTTCGACTGCAGCCCTCGAAGAGACGCTCCCGAGGACTCCTTACAATTTCGAATTACCAATACGTATCCGTATCTGTCGAAGACCGAAAGAAACAGAGAAAAAAAAATTATCATCAAAGTACGTTCGCGGCCAAGGCCATATAACAACTCGCAGACCGAAGCAGAATATTAAATAATTTTCCATAATCATTCCCAAACCAACCTAGGCATTAATTCTCACACAGCGAAAAGAGCCCGGGAACAAATTACCGATTAGCCATGTCGAAGACATGATTCCATTGAAATTCCTCAACGTCTGCGTTTGCGTGTGGAGTCGCGAGGATTTTTTCGACTACGGAACCAACACCCGAGTTATGGTGGGCTTCCAAGGGGTCTCTTAACTTTCAATAGAGAACCGCCAGAGGTACTTGCTTGGATTGGATTGGATCTTGGAATTAAGATAATGCCCTCTTTGATTTAGGGTCGATGTAAAAAGTTCTCTGCACAATTTACATAAATCGTAAAATTACATAAAAAAACAGAGCTGCCAACGAAAAGCCCTTGGAGGTTATTCTTTTAGGGTGGCGATGGTTATTTTCAAATAAAAAAAATAAATAAACTAATAAAGTATTTATTGCCTTGAATTGTCACATGAGATTCTACACTTTGAGTGTGAGATAAGTAATTTGAACTTGTTAAGGCCAGTCAAGGCCAAGGTGAGGTGCCCACAGTTGTCAATTTAATTTAAATTTTATTTCTTGAGATTCTTTTCTGATTTCACGGAATTTATTTAGTTTCGAATTGGACACTGGAATTAAAATTTCTACTTACTGTTTTTTTGCTACTTTTCTTTTTACCTTAATCGAGGTGATTGAAATCTACAGAAATGAGGGGTGAGCTCTTAAAAAACCTTGTTCAATATTTTACAACGTTTAAAAATGTAAAGCTTTAAATTAATTATGGAAAACTATTCCGTGCAAATTTCACGAAATAGGTTCTTGTTCTTCATTAAAGAAGAAGCTCCTGGAACCATAGTTCTTCTTTGTCCAAATCCTCAATTTTCGGACATAAAAAATCGGTCACTGTGTTACTGGTACGATTTCTATTGACTGTACATTTTCTTCCATTGTCCTTTTGGAGGAACAATGGGTCAGTAATGCGGAGATTCGACATCAAAGTCACGAATCATTGTCTCCTCTTTGTGTGGACTTTTCGAGTCATCATGCAAAGATTTCGTGCTTTGTTGTTCAAATAATAGCTTTTTATAGGTGCACTTCAGTTTATAGTATTATATTTATGATTTCCGCAAGAAAAAGCGAACATATTAACGATAGCGATACAGCTTCTGCAAGTGACGATCCTACTACTTTGTTTGGGTTACACATGGACGACAGTAGTAAAAATAGTTTGTCGAATGTACCAAAAATCATGAAAACAATTAAGAACTTTGTCAAGGATCCCCGCTTTACGTTTTTTAATTTGAATATAAACACACGGTATGGCTATCTTTGGTAATTTTGCTTAAGCGTTCAGAATTGCGCTTTTCGACTTAGTTCATACAGTGCCATAATTTAGGTGTTCACATTTTATTGTTTTTAAACAGTAAAGCTCTGCGGTTTTTTCTCGCTTTTGTTCATGATACTCAGAACGCTAAAAATTTTGACGAAAAAAAAAAATGGCTCCGCGAAAACAGGTCCTCAAATCGCGGGAAGAAAACGGCTGACATCACTGCCCCCTCTTTGTTGATCTGAAACACAAATTCAAAGCATTTTAGAGACATAAAGACATATTTTCTGAGTATGCTCTCAAATTTTCGATCAGGAGAATGTCAGCCATTTTGAAAAACGTGTTTTCGAGAAAAACGCGTTTAAAGTCGGTTATGTCTTTACACAAATGTGTTTATTATAACCATAGAGGCATCCCTCCTTTTCTTCTAGCTGCTCATGTTGAGCCGCTAACATCTCCCCCTGCTAAATCCGGGCCTTTTTTGCTCCGTCGGTCACCTGCCTCCGCGCGCTCGATGCTTCTTCTGTCCCGTCCCAAATGGTCAGAGCACGCTGACGGTGTCAATTTCAAACGCGTTTAAAATATCGTAATCGTTCGAAATCCGGGAAACGCTTCGAGATTAAGAATCCGTAATAAAAAACAAATTGATTTTTTGAAAATTTCAAGGAGAAAATCGTCCTTAAGGCATATAACGTCAAAAATAAAACCTCAAAAAATTATGTTTTAGTTCAAATCCATCTTAACGAAACTGTGTCGCAGAAAGAAAAACAACGACAAAACAGTTTTTTTTTTTGGGAAAATTTTCCAACCAAATTTTTACAAACCAGTCAAAGAAAAGCCGAAGAACTAACTATGATGGTATTGAGGGTAAATAGTGCTTTGACTAAAGGATAGACGTTTCAAGAAACAAAAATACAAAAAAAAAAAATATCTCGATTACAATGAAATCCAAATATTGGAGTAAATCTGTTGCTGACGCCATAACAATTCCAGATTACTCTTTACCACCTCCTATACAGCAAATTAATGTTCCATATAATGGAGTCAACTACATTCCATCGTTTCAACTTTTCCACATCAAGTGAACCCTTAAACCCCATGAAATGCTCTCCGCATTCTGTGTTTCCCACTCATTACAACATGAAGCAATTCAAGAACAATCTGCATCGTTACCTCCTTCAAAAAAATAGTAAAATAAAAATAAGTGAATTGCGCACAACTTTTCTTTCTATGGGAGTGGAACTTTCATAAGCCTTCTTCTGAAAATATGGAAAAGTTGTGCGAAATTTTATCGACAGGACATCAGATAAAGGAAAGGTGATGGGCCCTTAGTAAGTTCTCGCATGGGCATGCGAACCGTCTATGAGGAGGAATGTCGCCAAGGTCAAATTTAATATTCCTTCGAAGGTACCTATTAAAAAAACAGGAATAAATTTCGCTTTAATACGTAAAGGGTTAATAAATTAGTTAATTGTCGCCCACTCCATGCGAGCTCATTTTTATGACTGCCACCAAACTTTTATATGTTTTAATTTACCTCTCATAAATCTGGACCCCAAATGTGAAAGCCTAAATCATCTTGATCACGCTCCACCTTTATGACTGCCTGTAATCTTACACAGGAAAAAAAGGTAATGTAAATGTAAATGTCTAGCCAAGAAGCCACATGCCAATGTCTAGAGGCAGAAACTATTTTAGACTAATCATGCTTACCGCATAGCTTTTAGTTTTTATCAATGGGCATGCTCGAAGCCGAAAAATGTCACATCCATTAGGAATGTAAATCCACAGCTTGAATTGCTTGTTTTTCTTTTTGTTAGTTGCGGCGTTTCAGAGGAACACCAATAACATCCATTAAGCACATAAGAATTAGCATAAACTATGAATAAGCTCAGCTAAGATGGTACACAGATACGAGTATCGGCAGCGAGTTCTTGAGATCTTGGAAGAGTCCAGAATTTTTGTTCATCAGCGGAAATGGTATACAAATCAATGTCAACAGACATGTGATGGTGTGTGGTGTTGAATCTGGAGCCCATTCACACTTGGCGCTCTTGGAACAAGTTGTTTAATGAAGTATGGCCATTGTGTCGGAATTCCTTGGAATTGAAGAGCTACAGCCTTCGTGCTAGTCGATTAGCTATTCTCGTTAACCGATTGACTGGCATTGATTCAGACGTAAACATCCTAAAGAGTATAAAGATCGACCATGGGCACAATTTTACTCGCAGGAAGTTGGGAATATGTGCATCGTGTGGTAGTACCACAGGCGGCCCTTTTTTGTTGCATTGCAGCGCACTGAAGAAACGATCACGCATTGTGGCGATAGTGTCTCAGATGAGAGTCGTCTTGCTTGTAGATGATGGCAATGTTGTTGCTGTTGCAATGCAAGGAATGCAGTTTGTTGTCCGGCAATATAGAAGAGAAGGCTCTATTTAGTGTTGGGGGTCATTGTACAATTTAATTGTTTACTCAACCAGTCGCATGAAAACAGACTTATGCACACTTGTTTATGTATTTCGTAGAAAAGGGACTCAAATGGACAAAGAGGCAGTATGTGACAAGCTCATACTGGAATGAGATGAGATTCTCATATTGATCTTTAATCTTGCCCCAAAAATCACCTATAACATTTTTTTAACGAATAGGACTACTTATTACAGATCGTGTCATACTTCCAATATATTCACTTCAGTCTGTCGGTAATCTAATAGACATAAACACTGACATCAAAGGCAATACTCTGTCTTGTAACTGTTCACGACAAATATCCCGATTTGACTTCGCTGACAAGATCCTATCGAGCTTATCGTCTGAAGCCGTTTTATAACACAAAATCCAGGAAAGTTGTCCTTGAAAGAGATCCTTGACAATTTGTGCTTTTTCGATCTGTCCAAACAACTTGGACCAAAATTCGTCGAAGTGATCTTTGCCAGATCATCTTTATGAAACACAGACGGAAGACTGAACCTCTGGTTCAAGGATCAAGCCATCGCAGATGCCAAGGTGCTTGGTCTAACCAACAGGATGTTTGGTGTAACCCCGGCCTTCACTTTCGATAAGATCTTATCTGTAATTGCAGCGTTGACACCTATCACAGGATCATTCTAAAGACCAAAATGGATAAAGTATAGTGCTATGCTCAATTTTTGGACCTCAATCCTCAAAGATACAGTAAAGCATACGAATTTTGATCCCACTTATTCAAATCATAGCTTCGACTATAAAGGTTGAAGAAAATCAAAAAATGTCATCAGGCTCAGTTATCAAGCAATGTTGCAATTTAAGAACGGACGAGAACGGACTATTGCTGAAAAAAAAGCTTTGTAGTCTCTTTGCTCAGGATATTGGGGCTACAAAACAGGGATTCAAAATTTGCTTTAACAAATTGTGGACGTATTCAAAATTTATTTCCAGCAGCTGCTCATGATCATGACCAAGAGAGAACGATTCGGTATTCGTTAAAAGAAATTCGTGTAGATATAAAAAAGCTTTTAAAATTCAAACTGAGGTCTCAGTCGATATATTCGTTGAATATTCTTAATATGCCGGAAATAATCTCGTGGCTAGTACTTTAGCATGCTACATCATGCGTCATGTACCTAAGAGCATATCCGACGACTGGAATACCAGACTGGTATGTAGGCATATCCCTGCTAAACCTCGCTTCCAGAATCCTGTTGGGATATTTAAGATTTTATCGACATTAACGATCTCACAAAGCTCATCGTCATTGAAGCTTTCAAGGCGATGGAGGAATACACCAAAAGGGTTGGTCGGTAAACTTCATGAGGGTTAAAAAAATAGACAGTATAAATTCGTAGAAGAACGTCATGGACAAAACTTCACAATCCATAGCTATAACCGAAGTAATGAGGGAGGAATATTAGATATATGAAAAAAATATCAAATGCACAAAGATCCGATCGAGACTCATCCTAGATAGTGCTGATCATCTAGATTCCCACAAACAACCATGATCAAAACTCCTAACTCGAAGCACAGGAGCTCCGGATCTAGCGAGTTGTAAATTGAAGGAGCAAGGGCAGTTTCTCTGCATATGAATGGGGAAGCATTAACAAATATACACATGTTACGCATCATTAACCAGGTTTAATGTGAAAAAAGATTATAATTGACAATAAAATCAAAATTTTGAGGGTATACCGGGCTTACATTGAACCTTGAAATTCCGGTATCCTCGAAGTTTTTGTTTTTTGCAAAAGCTGCAACAGAGTATGACTTCATTTTTACACTGCACACTTAATCGTTATATATCAATAATATGTTATCAAAGGTTATCATGAAGCGGGGAACTGTACAACCTAAAAAAAAAGTGGAAGAACACAAGTTAAAAAGCATTTAGGACGTAATTCGGCACATATTTCACGAAAAATGTCCTCAAACCTCAAGAAACTTCGTGACATAGTAAAAAAACTATAGATTTTGTGGTCGTAAAATTGTAAAGTTAATCGTAAAATCGCGCGATTTTTTAGGAACCAACTCATTTACGCTCAAATAACATGCCCTTTTATAAAATAGGTTGCAGTTCTAAACTAGCTTCTACTTAGCGTCTTACGATGGTTTTTCAAGCAGAATTGTTAAACATATTTCTTTGTTTATCGTGGATGATGTATGCTTTATTTTTAACAAAACAGTGCAGAAAGGAATTTTTCCAGACACACTCAAAACTACATTAGTGATTACACTGCATAAAAATCAATGACACAACAACATTTAACAATTACCGTTCCATCATCTGCCCAGTTCGGAAGATCTGCTGAAAATGCTTTGTTAAAGATATGTGGCGAAATTTAAAATAGCTTCTATGAATCTGAAACTCCGGCCATGTTTATAGATGTAACATAAGCCTTCGAAAAGGTGGACTATGGTTTGTTGTTAGAAAAGATGTATAAGGTGCCTTAGAGGATGAATCCATACCATTACGTCTTATTTTGTTTTAAATCTTAATAAACTCGCCTTTCGCACAACCATTAAGGGCAAAATTACAGAATTCGCTGAGGATACTGCTCTGTCCTACTATAAAACAAATTATACTTTACACATAGCTCAAGCTTCATAAGCTATTTTTAAGTAAGAAAATGAAGCTTATGCTGTTTAAAAACATGCTTTTTTCTCCACTATAACTCATCGAGTTGTTTAAAACTACATTCAAATAATACTTGTCCGCATGATCAGAATATGCCTTTGCAGAATTCTAGCATTAGTTGTACCGCTGGTTATTTTTAAGTGGAACATAATGGATGCTATGTTAAGGAAAAAAAACAGAAAAACGCGTTCGAAAAATGTTCAAGTTTGCTATCGTATTCGGATGGGTCGATTATATTTACTTAACGCACCGTCGCGAAAGAGCTTCTCGTAAATTTATATGTCATCTATATTCAACACATTGCACTTACACAATTCGTTACCAATCACTTAAAAAAAGATGTACTTAATTTGCTTGAGGTTAGTCAGTGAGAGTGCATTATTTAAATAAAGTCGCAGTAGCGAAAGATAAACGAGAGATAAATGTTTTTAATTCCTGACTCCATACCCCAAATAAGCTTACTTGGAATGACCATACTTCATTTTAAAGCAGGTTACTCTATCATCAAAGCCTTTATCTTCCCCCCCATTAATCCTGAAATTGGTATATAATTGTCAATGCAAATCTAAGCTTGAATATGAATTGACATGCTGAGTGATACATATCTTAATAAGATAGGCCTAATGCTTGTCAAGGAAATTCATGCTTTTCGTATAATTTTTAAGATATACTAATGTTAACTAAAGCTTACGCGTGAATATCAGATATTCCGTAACTATACCTTGAATAAATAAACACGTTTTTTAATGTCACTGCACCACGATTTTTCAATTATTTCCCCGAATGTTTTAAGTGCGAACGAAGAGAATCAACCTTTTTAATCAAATATTTGTTTTTTTAACATAATTTAAACTTTTCTTTAAGTACATTTTTTAATTTTATTCTCTAGATAAATTTTATAATCTTGTACTATTTTTTCTTGATTATTTCCATTTTTTTGATTTCTTGTTTAATTCCACTATTGATTTAAACATTATTTAGCAAAGAAACAGGATAAACGCTTAAACACTATTTTAACATACGTAAATATCCGAACTGATGTTGGCTCTCATTACTGAACTTATTGTTTAATTTGCAATATCATAAACCTATTCGTATAACAATATAATATTTAAATTATGAATAAACACAGAAGAAGAGGCATTAAAACTCCTCTAAATTAATATTTTAACACAGAAAAACTACAACAATAAAACAAAAAAACAAAAAAAAAAGAATAACTTAACCTAACTTAGACTAAGTGTCAGCTTCACCCCAACCTAGTCACCAGTATTTTTAATGGTACGCTCATGCCGAATCTCCAGCTTTAGGCTCCATCCCCTCAAAGTGTAGGCAAAAAGAGGATTCATTATAGGAACGTTATAAGAGCCATGTGCATAAAGGTATAAAAATGCCTCAGGAGGTATCCGTCCACTTTCCAACGAATTTCTAAAATACACAGGGTTAGGATAACACAAACCCGATACGAGTTCATTCTCAATAATATTCGCTGACCACGCGAAGTGAGTTCCTCGCAAAATCGAGGATAACATTGTTAATTCTGGACACACCGGAAGCATTCAATAGTCTTTTGTTAGAGACGTAATGCCGAAAATCGGAATGAACGCTTCTATATAATCCAGTACAGGTTCGTAGACATTTTCGGTCAAAGATTCTGTATTTTTCCATATAAGACGAACAATTGTTCCACCATACTCGACTCGCATATGTCAAAATTGGCGCACAAAGGTTTGGTGGCAAATGACCTTCATATCGGATCTTAGATAATTGGAGTTGAAAAGCCTTTTGTGCAACATAAATACCGCCATAGCTTTTATTAACTGGGTATTTATGTGTTCGTTTTAGTACAAAAATTTGTCCAAATGAACATCCAAATATCTTACGAGACCCTTCGATTCGATGTGAAGTCCATTTGAAGTCTCGTCGTAAGTGTGCATTGCCCTGTCCTATTGGGGTGCGGAACAATCTGGTTTCACATTTGGAATTGTTCATCTTCAGTTTGCTCTCCCCCATCGGTATGTCCAATAGCTCACTCCACTATGTGCATATTTTTAATTGAAATGCGTTTAACGTCTCGCCTAAAATTAAGCTGACTGTGGACCTACCAAGCCAAATGTCAAAATCGTTCCCCGCTGACCGTAAGCCAAAAAAAATCGGACCATTGCTAAAAGTTGGTGGGTCAGAGGAACAGATGCTAGCTTCATTTCAGAATCCTATTCCCGCACAAAATTTTATAATAAGTCCCAAAATTTTAGACTTTTGTCACAAAATACTTTTAGCAATCGGTTTTCTTCAGAATTTTTACCGACAGTAAATTTCAAAATACCAGCATGCATTTTCTGCATTTTTTAATGCAATGTCAATGTCCAAAGAAAATTTCAAAAAAATTTCCCGACAAACTAGTCGGGACAAACTTTGATCATTTTCAAGTTTTGCTAATCAAACAGTTCTCATTGGAGTGATTGGTCGACGAAAGTAGTCTAGCCAAGGGGTTGGCCTTAATGTAGTTATAACCCTTTCGGCTTGTCACACTAGAATAAATATGAAGGTGATGTCATTTACACTGTATCGAGGGCATAAGACAAAATCTTATAGAACGTCTTTGGTCACAGGTTCCACCTAGAGTTGTGTACTCACATTCCTCGGAGTGCACTTTGTTGCCATCATGTTCAAACAATCATCGTTCGAAAACAATTGATATATGTTAAAATTCTTCAGCGGAGTCTCAATAGCCTTCTCCACTATCTGTGAACATTGTTTCATTGTTTGCAGCAAACATTAAACACAAATGGACGACATCTCTGGGACAAGGAAGGCGTAGTCAAAAGAAGGACAAAAAAAATACATACAATTCGCGCAACAGTCTTGTTGGACTTTTTTCCTTGAAAAGTGATCAAGAAGCATGAGATGATATATGTAACTCAGCGAACAACGCCGCCGTGTAGCTTCTTCACGAGTGACGATGAACTTCTCAGAAACCATGATCAGATGGTTTCGTCTACAACACTTAATTATTATGCTCGTCCATCTAGTTCTTGTCACAGGACACTGTTACAGAAATTTTTATCTGCAATTTGATTAAATGCGGGTCCGTTTTGAGGACAGTTCCATAGAAAGGATGAAAACCATTCTGGGAGCTATCATTAGACGAGTCAACTAATCTTGTTAAGATTGTGCATGTAAGTCAGAGAAGGGGCCACTTACAAGCTCTTCGTCAGCGAGTGGGAATATTCCTGCCGTTTTCTTGATGGTCACGAATCTCTGTATTGATGCGAATCTTGTGTCTCAAGATTCCACAGACGATTTTTTGGTGTGGAGCGAAAAATGTGGGAAGTAAAAATAATGAACGAAGAGAGCATCATCAGGACGAGTTGCCTTACCGCATTCTTTGTCCACGATCGTGAACGGTCACAGTCGGAATAAAGAGTGCACACACAGTTAAACTGGACGATGAGAAAAGAAATAAAATTAAAACACAAATAAAAGGTTTGCAAAACCTTGCGGCTTCGCGTGCACAGTGAATGAGAAATTTGCTTTATGCCCCGGCAAAGAAGTTGAATTGGATCGTGCGATTTTTGGCGATTTTCGAAGTATCACAAATCCGATCGTAATGTGCTCGGTAATTACATATAAAAATTTGAAAAATGATAAGATGAAGTAGGATGGCTTCATAACATCACTGTTCTCGGCCACTCTGTGTTCTACTGAAAGTAGACAAAAATTGCTCGATTTTTGAAGTACCCAAAAGCTCTGACATAAGGACATTCTTTTTTAATATAGCGTCTTAAATTCACAAGATTGGTAAATACTTAAAAGACTTCACGAATTTAGTTCCAGAAAAAGACTTATCATTCGAGCCATAAAACTGTTGAATTGGATTTAGGATCAAGCTCTTTCGTTCAAATTGTCTTTTTTTTAATTTGCTCGCTCTCAAGATGTTATGAGTTCTCTTATAAAACATATTGCAAAAAGTGGTCTGAAGGTCTTAGAAAAGAATGGAAACATTGTGAAGTGGTTTGAAACTCAGATATATTTTTGTATTAGCTCATAATTCGCAGTATTTTATTCGACACTTTACTTGATAGTATAATCAAGTGCTGTCGGTACTGAGACCATTTCGCGACTTGCTAGTTGGGAACTGAGCAACTTATTCGTCATACATATCCACATATTCATTATAAGCTTCATAGATTGTCGCAATGTTGAAACTATTACTTATATCATAGTTAAGAAATTGCAACCGTAAAACAGTAATTTCATAAATAATGATATAAAGTCGATGATACAAATGGTTCTTGAAAAGCTGTGCTTACTACACGATAGCCTTTTAAGTGTTAGTTGGAAAAAAATCATTTTTTGTAATAATCTCGACGGTCCTTATGAGATTTTAAAAACGCTATGCGAAAAACAAAATACGAAATACGACGAAGCAATGAAAGAAATAAAAATATGGAAAAACTCTGACAAGTTAACCCTGGGCTAACCTTTGATAATTGATAAAGAATGAAGTCGGTTAAATCGGTTTAACACTTATCGCAGCAAGGTTATCGTACATATTCGAGAAGTGGAATTCAACAAGAGCAGAGGAGGCGTCTAATCATGGTAAAATATTTTCCACTTGTATGCTTTTTGAAATTAGTCAAAACAAGAAATGTCTATGGTACTACTATAGGGCCACGTTCGACGGCGTACGTATACTTTACGTGCACACCCTGAAAAGAGGTTGGTAGCGCTTAACCCAAAATAAAGTCCCGCGACGAGTTTCGAGGGAAGTATCGAGAAAAGGTTTGAAAAATCAAAGAAAACTGTTTTTTTTTTTGTGAAGACAACAGCGTAGGATGTTGAACCTGCGATCTGGGATGTCTAGGTGTAGACCTTAATTCTTTAAGCTCAAAACAGTTCTTTTATGTGCCATATTTACTATTATCCATGTTTGTTTACTGTGCAAAATAATAGGGACACTGCCACGTCAATGTTTCAAAAGCTTCCAATTTCTCTCAACGTTGAGCGAAATAAATAAAACTAACGGGATCTTAAGCTTTGCTGTTTGTAAAACAAAGTACAGTTCCCTATACCCAAATATTCATCATGCATTACATTTTTTGTCGTTAGTTTGTGAAGTGCGGTCAGTTTCGGCTGTGCAAAATAATAGGGACACCTAAAGAGCAACGCCTACATTTAGTAATTAATTGTTTTTAGTTTTACTTTTTTGAATCTAATAGGTAAGATTAGAGATCATTTTTACGGAACATAATAAAACTTATGATTTTAATAGAAATTAGTGATAAAAAATGGGTCGAGGAAAACATTGTAGCGCTGAGGAGAGGAAGCAGATCAAGGATCTCCAAAATAAGGGTAAGTCATACCGGGAGATTGCAGGAATTGTTGGGTGTTCCAAGACAAAGGTAGAAAACGCCTTAAAGTTTCAATCGAAAGCAGAAACTCGTGGGCGAAGGCCTAAAATATCTGCCTCTCTCAAAAAAAGGATATTGCGCTATACAAAGAATGAACCTTTTGCTTCATCCAGCGCATTGAAAAAAGAGTTTAGCCTGGATGTCAACACCTCTACTATACGCAGGATGCTTATAGCAAATTATCTTAAAGCAAGAAGTGCGAGGAAAGTACCGCTGCTGTCGAAGAAGAATGTTGCTAAAAGGTTGCTTTTTGCAGAGGAACATTCCAGTTGGCCTGAATCCAAATGGCGCAATATCCTTTGGTCTGATGAGACGAAAGTTAATTTATTTAACTCAGATCGCTGCAGTTCACAAGTGCGGAGACCACCCAATACGGCATACTGCAATAAATACACCATCAAGACGGTGAAACATGGAGGGGGCTGCATAATGGTATGGGGATGTTTTTCCTACCAGGGTGTAGGTCCTGTTCATAGGATTGAGGAAAATATGACGGCAGTGTCCTACGTGGACATATTAAGAAACACCATGCTACCCTATGCGGAGGACAATATGCCTCTTCGGTGGGTGTTCCAACAGGATAATGCTCCTAAACACTCATCGAAGCGTGCAAAAGAATGGTTTCGTCAAAACAACCTCAATGTTTTAAGCTGGCCTTCTCAATCGCCAGACTTAAATCCAATCGAAAACCTGTGGCGAGAGGTTAAAGTGGCGTTAAGAGGAGTTAAAGCGTCGAACAGTAATGATTTGTGGACATCCGTTAAGGCTGCATGGGAAGCTATTCCACCTAGGGCTTGCCAGAACCTGGTTGATTCGATGCCGCGACGTTGCTTGGCTGTCATAAAGAACAAGGGCTATTCAACGAAATATTGAAGTAGGTATTTGATAAAATAATTCATTTATTATATTATAACATTCGTTTTTTTTGTTTTAGTTTTCGTTCGGAGTAAATATATTTAAGAATTGACAGCTGTCCCTATTTTTTTTTACAGGCAGTTTAAGCTAACTTTCAAACTTTTGTTTTTTTTTCCTATTTTATGTGTGAATTTCATTTCAAACTGTTTATTTTTATACGATTCACATTCAAATCAACTCAAATAAGATTAAAATGTTTCATGAAAACCAATAGATTCGTAGTTTTTTCGTGTTTTCAAATATGGCAACGGCTGTCCCTATTATTTTGCACATCACTGTATGTTAAATGGATAGTTCCTTAATTCTCTAAGACTGACAACTGCCTTCAAGGTAAGGATCGAAGCGAGAACTGCTAAAGCAAATGGGATGTACCACACCAGCACAAGGCATTCGTCTAGTTGAAACTGACCCGGTTTTCCGGACACAAGGGCATCAAAAAACACCAGCCGCTTTGATTCGCAATAGTCCTGCGGGACAATGAACTGATCAATAAGTATTTATCAAATCACTTTCAAACAAACTTTCGCGAGGCTTTTAGATCGAAAGAGAAGTTCACTTTTAATTATTGTAAGCAAAAAGAATCCACATTTGCACAATAATTACACTTAAAAAAATATCAATAAATAAAAACAACACGGTTTTTCTGAAAGTGGATGATCGATCGATTTTACGTTTACAGTCAAATTTTTATTTTTTAGTAAAATAAGGCGAACACAAGTCTTTGTTCAGGTCAAAAATTTTAAAGATCAGTTTATTTTTTTACCAAAAATTGTTAAAAAAATTGATTACGAATACCTGTTTTCTAGTGATAGTTATGATCAGTGATCATGATCAAATGATCGTAATGCACTACGCATCTCATCTCAGTTACATTCTTGGATGGTTCTATACATACCTACTTTGAAATTCTACACCTTGCTCAAGGAGATGCATTAGCTTCTGGTGGATCATCTACATAGATGCTGATTTCTCTGAACAACTGTTATCTTGTCATCTTGCAATGGATTCAATGGCGCCTTTACTGTGTTCTCCATTTTTTTTTTTTTTGCATCGAAATTTGCTAAAAAGTTCTTATATCGAAACGCAAAATGCTGTCATCACAATCCATCTAACCGGTGTCATCCAATCTTCAGACTTCCACCATCTGCTGGCATATCAAATTGCGTTTCTCATACAAAAAAAAAAAAAAGACCGAACAATTTGTGAAGTTTTCCAAGCGACTCGATTATGCGTCGCAATAAAATTCAAACCACTCAACCTTCACCCGTATAAATTAATACGTGTGTTACGTCGGCAGATCTCTGCTGAAATCCAATATTCCAATCCGCCAATTTACTTGGCCACTTAATTTTATCCTTAAACTCACCTAATTTGAATATTTCGCTGATCGGGTCCACCGGACCACGCACACATATTCCCCTCGCGTCGGTGGTGGCGGACAAGATATTCAATAATCATTAATTCCTCCTGTCATATGGTCTTAATTATATAACAAAATGCAAGGCAGACAACACTGTCGGCTGACATACAGCACGGTATAGCCGCCAGACACACCAAAAGGAGACCGGCACTAAAAGCCTTAAAAATACTGCTTCATATCGGGGGAAACCTGTAGAAATTTTGGCGCCAAAATGCACTGATTTCACATTCGAGATACACAAACCCAACACCACCGACACCGCCACCGCCTCAAGAAGACCAGCCCAAACCAGTCCAACTGCATATTTCCTCTTCGGCGGCAAATGTTGGTTGTTGGTTCTCGTTCTTTGGCCATCCTTCGAGCAGACTCCGGCTAAAGATGACTTAGTCGGTTCTTTCTTGGTACACATCGTCATCGGCATCTTCATGGTAGACTTTTACTTTTGTTTTTTATTCTTGCGAGGCGAGTCAAGGCATTGGGTGGCGGTGGTGGCGGCAGCGGCTTCGGCAGCAGCATCAGCATGAAAGTTTCTCATTAAGATCTGGCAAAGAGATGGGAGAGTCGCTTGTCAAGAATGCCAGAGCGACTCATATGGAGAGGATCCCCGAAAAAATCGGTGTTCCAAAAAGCCATTGAAGAAAAGAACAAGATGAAGCCGCTACGTTCCCACTGGGCTATGTATCGAGAACGAAAGGAGCATCCACGTTCCATTCAGGAGATGAGGTGGGCTTCGGTAAATGCATATGGCGTGCAAGAAAAATATAAAACGTTTTCCAGAGAATCGAACGACGAAGAGGTTTGACAGGATTCCAAGGGCGGTATTCGCCTCTGCTCTTCCGTTCGTTCAACGTTAGAACGACTGCTTCAGCGTGTGTGTGTGTGCGTGAGTGTGACTTGAGTGCCCTAAAGGACAGGAAAGGCAGGCTAAGGATTTATGACACATTAGTGTGATTTTTTTTCTCCATTGCAATTTTGTGAAGCATCTTCAATTGGTTAGGTGGGCGATTTCCTTAATTAAAAACCTTCGGAAAGCACCTGTAATTGTGAGTGAGAGATCACTAGTGACCAAGGCTCTAATTGCTTGCAGCCTGTGGGAAGCGCCATTCAATATACCTACGCCGCACGCCATGCCGATGAGTCGTTATGATTTTTACCTCAAATCTTTCATATATTTATGATGGAGAGCAAAAGGACGTTAGGTACTCTGGACTATTTGCCTCAATGAGCGTTGCATGTATGCCCCAAGTCTTACTGTGTAATTTGCACTCAATTTAAGGACAGAGGATGTGCAATTTTGTAGTCGAGACGGCGATTGAAGGTCTTTCTGCAAGGGAATTTGAAATTAAGTAATTTATCAGCCTAAGGGCGGATGCTCTGATGAGACGGAATAATTCACGGGAACCAAAAGCCACACACAACGCTAAAAAGGTTGTTGTCTTGCAGCCTTTGTAGAAGTCATTTATGCTGTATGACTTATATAATACACTTAAAATGGTTTATTGAAGACAGTTTTCCGGACTTCCTATCCTATGAAAGCTGGCGTCAATATAAATGTCGTCCTT
Organism: Orthonevra nobilis; assembly: GCA_963555765.1. Lineage (NCBI taxonomy): Eukaryota > Metazoa > Arthropoda > Insecta > Diptera > Syrphidae > Orthonevra > Orthonevra nobilis. The sequence goes on from OY743225.1 coordinate 13,604,957, forward strand.
TTCCATTTACACTGCCTGTTATCTTGCCTAAGTTCATTGATTACAGATGCTTTGACAAATAGACAACATAATCCTTCCTTGCACAGTCTTTAATTTAAGTGTGTGTTTTTCATTCCTTCTTTATGTTTCTTGCAAGTTGTTCTCTTTGTTTTGGGCAGGATTCGGTCTCAAACAACATACGTAGCTGTTTTAAGAGTTAATGAAATAAGCCTTGCTTGATAAGCCACCACCTAGAGTGCTCTCAATTTTAGTGACTAGTGAGGGACCCTAACATAGCAGATGTGGACGCATTCTTTTTCACTCCGTTAGTAAAATCGTTGAAAAAATTTTGAAAGAAAAGCTACAAAAAGTTAAAGAAGATCGCTTCGTATACCCCAACGAGCAGTTCGGTTCCCTACGCTTTCACAGCACATCCCATCAAGTGTTGCAATTTAACGACCTCACATAAAACAATGCAGAAATGTTAACAAATCAATAGGACTGATTCTTCTGGATATCGAGAAGGCATTCGATACCCTCTGGCATGGTCTTATTTATAAAATGATAAACCTTTATTTTCCAATGCATCCATGTAAAATTGTCCAAAGTTTTCTGTCAAATCGCAGTTTTCAAGTCTTCGTGAACAATATTATGTCCAGTCCATTCTGTCCAATCTCAGGTGTACCACAGGGAGCAGTTATAAGTCCAGTCCCTTATAACATATACCTGAACTATCAAATAATAACAAGATTATGGCACGAGAACGATAACTTGGGCGCCAAAAATTGATAAAGGTTTTTTGTAGAGGGGTCAAAAACAAGAATTTTTTATTATGGGACGGGGGCCTATCTCCCACCATTTAGAAGGTTGGGGTAATTTAAAAAAAAAGACTTAAAATGAAAAAAAAAAACAACGGCAACATTAAGCTTCTGAGAAACCTTATCAAAGGCCTTACTGAAATCCGTTGGGACTTGGTTTCCTACTTCAAATGGTAAATGAAATTTAGTCCAAGAAAATTGTAACTGTGGATTTGTTTTTAACAATGCTATGTTGTTTATCCGCGAGGAAAGGCTTACAACTGAAATAACCGCTGTCGAAAATGATAGCCTCAAAGATTTTCGGCAAGCAAGATAGCTTAGCTATGGGTCTGTAATTAGTAACACTTCCCCGAAACCCCTTTTTGTGCACTAGAATTATGAAACCATTTTTCTGAAATTTTGGAAAAAACTTTTTGGTTAATAGAGGCTTGAAATAAAAAAGCCAAAACAGCAATACTTTAAGATTATTGGAGGTATCCCATCAGGTCCGCAGGTTTTATTGCTTCCAAGGCGAGCAAGATGGTATTCTCCACGTTACTAGTAGTTATTGAGGGGGTGATTATCTTTCCCGATGTAGGAGTAAGTTCAATGCACGTACTCAGGACTTGTTGCAGACTTTCAAAAGCATTTGATGTAAGGAGCGGTGAACAGGTATAAAAAAGTGCCAGGAGAAAAGAAGTGGAGTTGGTCCTCGTTGAGAACTCAAGCTACTAGCTAGTTTACATACTAAGCTATGTAGTTTAGTCCACTAAGCCTGCCTTCAGTTAAAGTTTAAAACACGAAAGTTAGTTTTCAACTTTTATCTAGTTTTATAATCTGGTTCAGTCACCATTTGCCGTTGGGATCAAACTAAAGACGCTATCACTAAGTGAGCGACCTGGGTTATAAGTCTGGGTTGCAGTGCAGTTTTCATTCAATTACAAGCTCGTGCCGTATGATAAGTGAAGATTATGACAGAGTTATCCACTATCTCTGAGGAAAAACACTGACAGCCAAGTGATGACGTTCTTGCTTTATCAACTAATTGCGAATTAAAATACTGCGAAGTGAGCGAGTACAAAAAAGTCCACGCGTAGAACGCTCATAACCAAAATATACCCGAGTTTAAAACTTCTCATAAAACTTGGGCTCGCTAATCACCTGACAGTTGCGAATTCGTTTAAACTTTTATATGAAAATCTGCGGCTGCACCCGAAGAGTTGGTTGTTCCCTGACTCTGTCTCTCTGGAGGGACTTACTTTGTAAGCTTAATAAGCTGGTGCAAACATGTCGCCAATTCAATGGTTGATCCATGATATTTGAAACAAGTGCTACAGTCTCCTGTCGGGCATTCCTGACATACCTAATGACAAATTCTTTGATCACAGATGTCGAAAAATTCCCCTGTCCTTCGAAGGGAAATAGCTAAGATTCCAGGAAAACTATTCATCATATCCAGTGGCATGAAGTCACAACCACTCCAAGTCTATTTAACTACAAGTTCAATAAGCGATTCTATAAGACACTTGTTTTCATTGAGTGTTCAAAAAAAAAAAAAGAGGAATAATTTTCAAGATGTTTTCTTTTGATCCGCATGGTTGTGTATCGCAAAAGGACCCATTAAGAGATTAAGCCTTCTGAATAGGAAATCGTCTCCACATGTTGAGCTGTGTCTGCGAGCAGCGACTTCTTCATTTACCGGGAAGACAAGGGCAACGGCTCAGAACACATCAGCTCGCATAATCGCATAGATATGATGGCACTTATGGCACTAACAATCGAGTTGTGCTCCGTGCGACAGTAGAAGGGTTATTCCTTTTTTTTCTGTACAATTGATTCCTTTTTTTATATCTACTTGTATATTTTTGTATCCAATTCGTATTTATATCAACAGAAATTTATGAGCTGCTGGAAATGCGATGGGAACATGATTACTCATCTCACATCTCACATCATACCGTCGTCGCGTCGGTCGACGTGGTGTTCTTTACGATCTACGAAAAGAGACACTTTGTTGAAGCGGCACGCAGGGCTGTTAACTTGGTGCTTGGTGCGCTTCCCAGCGGATGTCATTTTAGTTCTTTTATTTATTTATTTTTTTAATTCCCCCCAGTGGCGTCTGTTATGAACGGTAGATCAGTGGCGCTGTGTAGTTTTTTTTCTGTCAAATTGAAACGGGAAAAAATGCCTTCGATAACCTTGTCCTCAATTTAACTCTTTTTTTTGTTGAATGATTTGTGTTTTTAAGAAGTCTGCGAATGAATTGATATTTTCAAGAGTAGACGCCACTCAGGATGAAAAGCCCTCAAACACAAATTAGAGACAAATTGCTCTCGGAGAAGGCCATTATAGGTATCCGGTCTGTATGCGAGGTAGCTTCATGGGATAAACATTATGGGAATCAGCTTCAGTTGGGGTTAATGCAAATATGGGTCGACTTCAGTTACTTATCAAGCCTCTTTGGAGGATCTAAGACAGAGCTTAATATTCTTTTCATCTTTTCTTGGTACTTAAATGCCTAAAGTTAGGGCATGACTTCCTATCATTTCTTATGAGCCCGGTGGCTGGGGATTCGAAGACTTCTAGCTGATTCCCATAATCTGTGTCCTTCGTATCTCCAAGAAGGAGTCGTTCGTTGAGTAGGTATTTGTTTCGATAGAAATTAACTTATTTATTACAATGTTAGAGCCAGTCTTATTGATTGAAGAAATCATATGATTCCGCATCTCTTGGACGGAAATCCAGTGCAGGTTCGGAATCAGTCGGAGGTTCTTGGTTAAAACTGCAGATTGAACGCTTGAACAAGGCCAATAGGTCTAGACAGATTCAGTTGTACATCATCAGTATACAAATGTAAACTGGCATTGGAACAGACTATTGGCAGGTCGTTTATAAGCATGCAGAATAAGAGAGGACCTAATATTGAGCCCTGAGGCACTCCTGCAAGTAAACTTCTTGCCTGAGAGCATCGATCACCAAAAACTCAAGATTACTCAAGAAGTTGCTAATGAGACGCACCGACCTTTCACATAAGTCAAAATAACTTCTCAGCTTCTCGGAAAGAATTGAGTGATTTACAGTGTCAAAAGCTTTGGAAAAGTCAAGGAGGCAAAGTACTGTGATAAAGTGGCCGTGGAACAACTGTGGTTAGCGCGAAACCCGGAGTGGACCGGTGCAAGTAACCTATGCAGATCAAGGTGATGCGTAATTTATTTAGCGAGGACCTTTTCAAAAACTTTTGAAAGGCAATTAAAAATACTAATGGGGCGAAAGTCTGCAACCGAAAACGGCTGAGGTTTTTTGTGGACGGGATTGACTGTTACCAGCTTCCAGTAAGACGGAAAAGTCGAAGACGTTATGCAGGAATTAATTATATGAGTGTAATAGCACTGATTATGTGGGTTAAGATCATTCTGACAAACCGGATAGGGATTCCGTCTTCGCCAACAGCATTTGACATAATACAGCGGATGGTATCAATAACATCAACTTCCGAGACAACTCCAAATTCGAAAACTACTTGCCGATCAGAAGAGTGTGGATAGTTAGCTGAAGATGGTGTTCTATCTGTAGAGTTGGAGAGGAAAGCATTGTTAAGATCATCAAGATCAGGTAGTTTTTAAGGGCACATATTTATGTAACAGGTTAGGAAGTAGAGATTGCAATAGGTCAACTTTATCACCCGCATCTGAGACGAAATAATAGCCTGGCCAAGGGAGTAAACTTGCTTTCATTTGCAGGGCGTAATTATCCAATGAAACAAAACCTCTGAACTGGAAAGTTGCTAGTATAGATGAGCGAGATAAATAAAGATCATGGTTTGTGACACCCTTCAATGACAGTTGATCTTGTAGTAACATATTCGACATATCCAAACATTTAAATAAATTTTATTTACTTATTTATTTAAATAAATAAATAAATTAATGAATAAATAAAAAAATAAAAAGTTAATAAATAAATCCTTAATAACTAGAGTATTAAATGAACACAGACTTAGGATTTAAATTAATAAATCAAAGCTTTAAATAAAAATAGATTAACGAAAAACATGAATTAACAAAGTATAAATAGCTTTTTCCTTAATAGAACATTTAGTAATTGAAATAAACAATAAATATTTAATTAGTTGTATTAATAAGGTAGTTGAGAAACCAGAATATTATCGGCTAATGTGCAGCGGTACGTGAACTTATGGATTATAGCGGAGATCAATTCAACATTTCTTTTGTTTTGCGGTGACCGGAGGTTGAATAGTGCCAGGGGAACCTCCCCTTGCATCTTTTCCACATAACGAAGATTCACCTCAAAATTTCGAGAAAATACATGCGATGAGAAAACTGCTGTATCATCGGCATATACAGCGATTTTGCACTCCGGTAGATGCGGAACGTCAGCTGTGAAGATATTATATAGGATTGGGCTAAGGACTGCACCCTGTGGGGCATTTGCAGGATAACAAAAATCACTTGACTCACTGTCGTTGATAAGGACCATATTTGTCCCATCATATGTCAATCGACAAAGCTCTTACTATTTTCTATAATGAAATCATCGAATGCTTAATTCAATCTCTCCCCTACTTGCCGCAAAAAAACGCATCCTCGTCTCCTCCTTGCAAATGCAGGTTGCAAAGTACAGAGCAATCGCGAAACTTTCGTCTACGACATTATGCTTTTCCACTGCAAATCCATCATAACTCCTAACCAACACGGATTTCTCAGAGGAAGATCGACAACCAGCAACCTAGTAGAATTCGTCTCTCGCACTCTATGTGCCTTGGAGGAAGGCAAAGAAGTTGATGTTATCGCCACCGAAGCCTTGGACAATATATCGCACAAGATAATTCTGCTCAAGCTCAATGCTCTTGGTTTCCCAGTTACTTTTATTGAATGGATTAAGTCGTACCATGAAAACCGTCAATACGTTGCTATTTTCAGATCCTCCAAATCTAATCCATTTATGGCCACTTCAGGTGTCGCTCAAGGGAGCCACGTCGGTCCTATCATTTTCATCCAAACAATTAATGATGTCGACCTTATTATCCACAACTCGTACATATCTACATATATTATATTCGCCCATTTCGTCTGCCGCCTACCAGCTCCTTCTTCAAGTTGATCTGAGCAAATTTTCTAAATCTCAACATCAGCAAATGCCAAGCCATAACATACACACGTAAGCGTCTTCCACAGCCCTTTAGGACCTACTTCATCTTAAATCAACCTGTTCCGCTAATCTCTTCTCTCCGCGATATGGGTATTATCTGCGATAAAGAAAACCCCTATGTCACCAAAGCCCTTTACGTTACTTTTGTTTGACCATTACTAGAATATGCTTCCCAAGTCACCCACATCCGGCGAATCGAGGCTGTTCACTGGTCTCCACTGGACAGACAGCTTTAACCTACCGCCCTTTACACATCGTTTGCAACTCATCAATCTCCAGTCCATGGAGCAACGCCGTGACATTGCCGACATTCTTTTCATTCACCAGCTATTTTCTGGTATCATTGACTGTCCAACGTTGCTGCAATCGATCTCTTTATTTACAAACCCCCGTAACCTCAGATCAGTCCATCTATTCACCGCACCAATTACGGTTCTCATGAACCTATGTCCCGAATGTTGCGTAAGGCCAATGCCACGCAGGACATCTTAAATTTTCACCTAAACATATCCACCCTTAAAAACATCCTCTCGTCTCACCTCTCTCATCCACCAAATCCCTAGTTTTAAGTAAGAATTTAAGCACTGCTTGTATTAAGTCCGGGGTATATCCCGGGCATCAAATAAATAAATAAATACGACTCAGGAACGGCTATCGGACAAAAAACTTTGAACAATTTTACATAGATATAATGGAATGGAGCCATTGTGTCACATGGAATCGATCGCCTTTTCGATGTCGAGAAGAATCATACCTGAAGATTTGCCTTCAGTTCGGTTGGGTCTGATCTGCTCGCTTATTCGAAGCACTTGATGAAATGTGCTGTGATACCGCTGAAAACCAAAATGTTAATCTGGGAATATGTGTCGGTCTTCGACTATTTTCAAAAATTTTTCCTTTTAATTTTTTCAAAGATTTTACTAATGGGTCTGTAGCTACTTGGATCCATCGGGGGCTTACCGGCTTTCAAAATCGGTACTACCAAAGCGGTCTTCCAAGCCTTAGGAAAATACTGCATTTTGAGACAAGCGTTTGTTATGAATGTCGAATACTTTATCCCTGCAGCCGGTTGTCAAGACCGCCTGACTTTTTCACTTTCAATTCGCCAACTGCTAACTCAACATCTTCATCCGTTACTAAAGCGTCAAATGGTGTATCAGCTTCCGTTGAATTGAAAACTTCAATGACATTCCTTACAATGCTATTTGTAGTTGGGTCACCTATGTCCCGAGAGGCAGCATGATTTTTGCTCACTAAGAACTGACTATTTACGACAATCAGAGTGCTGCTCTTCCCTTCGGCAGAAATGTGAAATTTCATTACTCATTACTGGTCTCAGCATATGTTGGGAGGTCTGCATTTTGTGGTCACTGGAAAAAGTAGATAGCTCTATTTTTTTAATTAATTAAAATTACATTCAAATAAAAACAAGAAAGTAGCACGTGGACACTTTTTACAACAATCTTCACCTGGTGTAGCTATCTATATCAGACCTAACCTTATCCAAGCCATCGCAATAAATTTCCGTAGCGGGGGATGTCTCTACCAAAATTAGTTCAGAGCACGTGGATATACACGTCCATCCACGCTAGGATAACAAATTAGTAACAGATGAACTGAAAGTAAGAACGCGCGCATAAGTCACCCCCTAATTCAAAAACTCAACGGCTTTTCCTTATGTTAGGATAAATTTCATGTCCTTTGACGCGTACTGTTTTCTTAGGTGTTTTGCTGCACGTAACTACTCCCTTTTCAGGTTTTCCTAAGCAACTGCTGCTAAGTCCGCATGCGTGTGCATATTAGTCGCACTTGGTTCTGTTGGTACACCCTTAGTGCTGCGGAATTATTTTTCAACCCTTGGCGGTATCGTGGTTTGATTATTCCATTTTCTTTTAACGGACATTAACCGAAATATCGATCGATCTTGGGCACGGTCGCGTGCTTAGAGCAGTATTGGACTACTTTTTACAACCCCCGACTCATAGTTAGGGGTGGCTTACAATGCACCATTATAAAACTGCTTGTGATGGTGGTGCATGTGTCGGTGGTGGACATATGAGGGTGTTGAATGCCGCATAGTGCACCCGTCAGTCGTCACTAGTTCAAGGGGTGCAAAATAACGATCAAAAGGTTTTCGGGCGAGTTGTTCAAGAGCCCGATGATTCATTCGCTTGATGTTTTAAGTCACGACACAAACTGACGGCAATTTTTAATTGAATGGCATTTGTTTGTGGATCAAGTCTATGGGGAGAAAGAGCCATGCAAATGGGCGTTTGGTTTGGTTCGACGTCGCGAACGCTGAACTATTAAATTGCCATTCAATTAAAGAAACGTCGAGTTGTTGAGTTTATTGTTATTATTATTATTATTCTTTCTCTTGGCTTTATGAGTTTGAACTCTGGTTCCGCTTGAGAAATGTAGAGACAGACACTGTTGTTTGGAGACCTCACGAGAAGACCGCGACGACCACTTAGGAATATGGGACGCGATAAATGCGGCCAGCGATCGAATCGGGGGAGGATTTTTCAATTTAAATTAATATTCCGAATATGAGATGTGAAGACTTGAGTTGTTAATTAGAAGTTGGGCAATCTGAAGGCAAATTTATTGGACATAACATAAAACAGCATTGGGAAAGGATTTTCATGGTTATATTTTTACCATGATCGTATTTGGAGCTCGGATTCTAATAATAAAATGATGTCGACACTTTGGACTTTGAAATATTCCCGGCTCGATTGTTGTTCGGTCGGCTCTTAGGCACTTAGAATTTGACTGGTTCAAGTAATGACGTCCGAAGTTCAGACCTTATTCTCGTAAAAAAAAAACGCCATCGACTGGGTTTTGTATCAAAGTTGTGGCGAACTAAACTCAACGTTTAAGCCTTTGAATTTGTTTTATGTTGGAATATGGTCATCCTTAAATGTTTTGTCGGATAAATTGATGCCCTGTTCTTTGGAGGGCAACGCAGGTTGGGTGAAGTGGGTGCCGTAGCTCGGTGGTAAATGCGCCTGCTCCTAATTTGGCAAATGATGTTGTCGTCAATGAAGGGGTTCATCCTTTGGTTATTTCCGGTTCGCTGAGTAGCAAGAAATGTGTGGAAATCGACGAAATACCAAACAGCTTCCCCTAGAAGCGGTAAAGATTTATACTATAGCTCATCACAACCACACACATCCAATCCGGCAAATCTCCGGTCGATAAGTCTCATTCCTAACATCAGCAAAGTTTTTTAAACAGTGATCAAAAGAGCCCTGACCTAGTGGGTTGAGAACAAAAATATTATTCCGGATAACCAATTCGGTGTCTAAACTGGTTTCGGATATCCAATGGAAAAAAGGTAAGAAACCAAACACGGGTGCCTTGCGGATTGACTTGGAGAAGGCCATTGGCATCGTACGATTGCAGAGGCTCTTTTTCAAGTTAGACCAGCTCTTAGATATGCTCACCAGCAGACAGTTTATTGTGAAAAATGGCAGCGTGACGTCTACTGGGACTTTTGAAATTAACAACTAAATTAAAAGGTCTAAAACGATCTTCACAAGCGATTTTGTAGGATCTCTACGCCTCTCCATAGCGTACGCAGATGACTTGATAGCATACAGGTCGAGTCCGAAATCGAGGTCATCGTGAGTCTTTCGAAAAGATTCAGTAATATTGCAATGATTGGATATTGAACATCAATTTCCAAAAGTGCGAGACCATTCTGTGCAGGACTCCGTTGTCTGGGGCCTCTTGAAACACTAGAAAAAAATGGAGTGTGCTCTCTATAGTTGGACAAAACGGGCGAATTGAAGTTTTGTCAGATACCTTGGGATCTGGCTGGATCAGTATCTATATTTTGACAAACAAACTGTTGACTGTCCAGAGCCAAAGCGGCCTTTGCCTTGACAAAGATACTGTTATTTTCTTCTTCTTTTTGAAAAACAACTTGATCCCGGGGCTTTTTACCACAGTGATATGCACCATGAGACATTGCGCCTTAACGGTCTTATTTTCCCTGAAGCGTTGTTCTATATGGATAGAAAAGGTTTGGTCCTGGATAGATTAGCGGTACCTTCAATCTTCCACGTTGATCGAAAAGCTGTAGAGAGGCGAGTCAACTTCGATCAAAACGTCGCAAGTAGCTCACTGGAGACTCTGGAGACTGGTTCAGTTGGGCGGTATCAGACCGCGATAGAGCTGATGTCGTGAGGCAATATACATTTATGCTATTGGTGGTTGGACGAAGAGTAAAACTCAATCGTCCACAATTAATCAATCGATGCCCTTTAGAGAAATTTTATAGAATTTCGAATGTCCTGTCTAGTTTTTAGTGTTAGTTTAAAATAGGCTTCCTTAAGTTGTTTGTTTAGTTTGAAGTAGTTTGCCGAATATCTGGCATTTTTTTCATAGCTCTACTCGCGAGTGACTGACAATCACTCCGATGATTACAAACTGTCAAGAAAAGCTTCTGAGAACGTTCGTTGTCGGCAATAAACTGAAGGTCCAACCCTCACCATTTGGCCCAATATGTTGCTTGACACGATTATAATGTAAAAGACGTGGGTGGAAAGCATTAATGCGAAGCTTGAGACAGGTTCTGATCGACGTTGGTTTTGAACTTCTATATGTTGTAAGTTCGTGTTGAGAGGTAAGAAAAGACAGTCTCTGTTGTACTTGACTGTTGCCCTTAGTCTGTTTAAAAATCCTTTCATCGCAGAATTAATCAAAAAACTTCCAACTCTATGGTACACAATAATATAGTTTTATATACTTTAGATTACATGAGCACCTTCGGGTGGATTGGAAGATTCCTCTCCTACAAAAACCTGAAAGCGTTCAAGTTGGATTAAATGCTGATTATTTTCACCACTAGGAAGCCAGTTACTATCCTTATCCCTGCTCAATTAAAGCTGACACACTGCGCCCCCCAGATAACCAAATCAGTATTTATTTATTTAGGTTATGCGTTGGGTTAACAACGTAAAACACCCCTAGCCTCCTCAGATATACACCGAGTCCAGAGAAATGTAGTCGACCCGGCAGAAAAATGGACAATGTTGTGCGAGCATGCTCCTGTAATTTATAAACACTACTTACAAGGAGCTTATCGAAAATTAGGAAGTGTTCTAACGCAGTGTTATTCGGATTTTACCGGTTTATTGAAAGTAAATTAGGAAACATAAATTTGGCGTGTAAAATCGGCTGAGAATCAATGTCATCGCTTTCGAGCCGGCAAGGGATCGCATGGCTATGACCCGCACAGATGATGCTGTAGACGCTATAAAAAAAACTTGTATGGAACCTTCGGAGCTGGCCCAAAGTACGACGTGAAAATTTGGACTTAATGACTGATTCATTTTTGAATACTCAATTTCATCACGGATAAAGACATGTTCTGCTCGACACCAGATCGTATGAAAGTGGCATACTGCTTTGGGCGACTCTTTTATGTAGACATTTCTAACCGTGAAATTTGGTCGAGCAACACACTTGCCCCCGACTACAGACACTTAATCTGGTAGACTGTAGCTCAAAAATGGCAAATATGAAGATGCCGGTGTCTATGGACCCACAAAATTGTTTGCCCTATTGGAACGCATCCAAGTGTTTTCCAGACCAACCTAGTAAACCTTGCGTAAAGCAAAATAGGGCACAGAACTCTCAGATATTCAGATATCCAACGCGTTGTCGTCCGATGTAATTGAATCCAAATCTGTCAAAGCTGCTACGACGCCTTTCAACGCCTAGCTCAATGCAACAAAGTTAGGTTACGATGGGTTACAGGTTATCATAGAATAGAAGGCAATGAAATTGCGAAACAACTAGTCAGGGCTGTTTCAAAGTCTGCGTTCACTAGTCCGAAAACTTTCTGTGGTGTAGACAGAACAACGGCCACAGGTCTGATCAATTATTGAGGAAATCAGCTACGTAACGGCCGCTGGAGAAATTTACCGAGGTCTAGACAATCAAAATTATTGATCAGTTTCTTTAACATTCAGAGAAATCCTGAAGCTAAATAAATGGAGCATTAGAAAGCTCGGGGGCTTCCTCTTAGGCATTTGCCGCTTGAGATGTTATCTAATCAAATGGGGACTCATAAAGTCACCGAGTGCCGACTCTGTTTGGAGGATGACGAGATAGAATGTGTACATTCTTGTGAATGTCCGGTTCCTATTTGGTTCAGAAGGCGTATCTCCCTCAAAGAGATATGTTCTCCATTGGATATAAGACAACCCAATGCTAAAGACATTCTGCACTTTTTATGAGGAATGGAATATCTGTTAGCCTAATCTAACTGCCCATGATACAAAAGGTCTTTCCTTTTAGACTGCAGTTTAAACCAAAAAAGAAAAATCGTTCTTAATTTGGTGAAAGGTTTCACAAGATGTCCTCACGATCAAAACATTTATAACACAGCAAACAATAAATGAAGAGCTTAGAGCTAGACGAGATAGAAGAGTATTTATAGCAGCTGCTAAACTATACTGACCAAGACACATTGAGAGTGTATGAACAAAACTAATTCCAGCCGATCAAGAAGCTCTTCCACCCAATTTAGAAGTTGGATCGACATTAAAAAGTAAAAAATAAAGCAAAGATACTTATTAATAATGGCCGAGATGTTCTGGTAAGTCAGGTTTGGGAGGACCTAAGCATCTCCGACGATAGAATATCGTCTCTTTGTCTCTTTGCGTCCCATTTACAAAAAAGGTGATCCTACGTATTGCACCAACTATCGGGGCAAATCCTTGCTTGACGTCACATACTCGCTTACTCGTTGAGTCTCGTGTTGTTTTTCTTTATGCAGAGTCCGCTGGAATGCCATTTTAAACAAGAGTTATCATTAAAAATTCGAAAACTCAACTCACTCAGTTTGATAGCTTCTTGATAATCTGCTGCTGCATCCACATTTCTATGCAGTTAACATAGCGTATTACCAAAGTGAGACGAAGCTGGATACAAAAATACGCCTTTAAATGAGAAGAAAGAAGCAAGTCTGGAATCCTTGATGTCATCATCATCTTCCGATCGCCATTTGAATACTGAAATTGAAACTTCAAATTTTATGACCAAACGATGCGTTAAGAAAATCAGAGATATTATGGAGCTGCAAATAAAATTCTGGTTAAAATTTGATTACTAAACGCATTTCTTCAAACGACGTAATAAGCCGCTTGGAGTACTCTCACCATTTTAATAAAAAAAAAAGTGGAATTTTATATATTTACATAAAATAATCGTAAATTATTTAGAGTGGGTACTCCTGCTGCTCCTCAACGAGCAATTGATGAAGGAAAAACGATAAAAAAAAAATTAAGTAAAACCTCCTTGAAGTGTATTTTGGTGTTAAAATCCTCGAGTACACATGAAAACCCAATGTACCTTCACTTCTGGGAATCTCTGACTTCTTCTCACAATCATAAATTCATTTCTTTTATTTCGACTCCTTGAAAAGGATATTACTCCTCGTATCTAAACGAGCGACGTTCGAAATTTAAATGCACATCATCAAGTAGGCCGAGTGAGGTAATAAACTTTTTTAAAATCATCATTAGGTGTTGCACAGTACTGTGATCTCATTTTACGATACATTTTTTTTTTGTCTTAGGGTAAAGATGTGCCGCCTTGGATGCACTGTGTGAAAGTGATCAGTTGAATTTGCTGGTGTGCTCTTATTTTAAGTCACCCTAAGCCAAATGCAGGAACCCCTTCATCATCGCCCATGAAAACATCAAGAATGAACGAACGAAAAAAAAAAAGATACTGTGATTTTTTTTTTCCTAATTTATCCTTCGTCCCTGCCACACAGCGAGATCACCAAAAATCATGGGGTTACAGTGTGCTTTGGTTTTTTTTTTTCTTTGACAGTAGAAGCCAAAAAAAAGGCTTTGAGATTCAAAAGTGCATCGGAGTAACGGTTAAGTTTTTTTTCATTTTGTATTGAAACTAGTTCTATTTTTTTTTTTTTTTTGTTGTCCTTTCTTGACAGGATCTGAGAAGGGGTTAAGAAATCGGCGGGATTTATAATTTTTTTTTTCATCTTTAAATCAAAGAACGTCTTCCAGCCCATCAATTTTGGTATTTTGTCGAAATGTGGTGTGTCGAGGAAAAATCTTTTTGAAAGGATTTATATAAAAAAAAAAGTGTTGTTGAGGTTGGCTTTTCCTCACACGGTGGGTCGTTTCCTTTTGTCCCACTTAAGGTAAGGGGTTAAGAATTTAGTTTTTTTTTTTTTGTTCACGACCGTCAGTTTTTATTTATAACATAATTTTCTTAAAAAGAAAGGATGTGTGATTTTTTTATTAATTTTTTTTTGCCATAGTAACTGATATAACGACAAATACATTTTTTTTGATTTTATTGTTCGAAGGAAAATGGGCAAAAAATTGTCAAACAAAACGTTTTTGGTGTTAAAATAAACACTCAAGGCAGTTTTTCTTTTGACCTTATTTTTTGGTTTAGAAGGGATACGTGCGAGTTTTTTGGTGGAAAATAAAAAAAAAGTAGAAAAACAAAACAATGAATAATAATTCCTGGTATCAGTGGAAAAGACAAAACATTGCCTTAAGGCTTGAAATGATATTACGACGAAATTAATACTTTTGTGATAGAGATCTTAGAGACGCAAGAAAAAGGATATCCTATGAATGTTAAATTATTTTATAAATATTTTTTTTTGTAGAACCGTATTAAATTAATTAAAGGGATCTGTGGATCTGCGCCGGAGTTAAAATCTGTGTGCGGAGGTATTTAGACTCCTTTCTTCTTTAGTATTGTGACAGTCAATTGGGTTGTCTCGACAATGAAAACTTCGGTGGGCTTGGACGATAATGTCATTTAATCTCGAATCCTAATAGCTGGAAAGGCCCAATCCTTTTTTTAATTTATGTAAAATCATTATGTTTACAGCCTTTTAAAGGTAAAATCACTGCTTTTGCTGATGACGCATCTCTTTTCTATTCAAACACTAATTTAATAGATAGTTTTGTTGATGTCAAATACGACCTAGATGTGATAAGATGTGGTTTAACTTTAATAAGCTTATAATAAGCAATAAAACAAAGTTCTTGGTATTTAATATCAAAGGTAATGATTTCACAGAACTACCTTAATATTATCATGCACCAATGTGTTATTGATTTGTTTTTGGTGACATGATATTCAACAATCAAGTAGTTTGCAATAAAAATTGCGTTTTGTTTGAACGCGTTGACAGTTTTAAATATTTAGGTATTATTTTGGAAAGACTATTCAATGTATTTGAAACAGTCTTGTGAAATGGGTTGTAAGACAATTTTCTCACCTTAGTATGTACTGCAATCTACCGGTTTTGAAATAAGTTTACAATGGCTTATTTAAATCGAAACTGGAATATGGAATCTCTTGCTGGGGAGGTACTTATTTCAATAAAATTCAACTTTAATTGATAAAGCAGAAACATGCTTTGAGGGTCATTTTAAAAACTTATCGCAGGACACCCAGTTTTGAGCATTTCAAATGTCTCGAATTTCTTCCCCTTAGGCACTTATATTGTTACAAAGTTTTAAAAATATTTTTTATTTACTATGTAGCTGGAGTGCAAGACAAATATAATTTGCGAATCAACACCAGAAATTTCGTAACTATACCTACAATCAAAAAAACACATTTTTCTCACTGTTATAATGTTACTGCTCCGCGGTTTAATAGATTACCAGCCAATCTTAGGTGTGAGAGAGTGGAAACAGTATTCGAAAAGGCAGTAAAAAATTGTCTTTTTTCATTTAACCATTCTGAAATTGATGCTTTGTTGAATCCAATGATGTTATAATTCTGAAAATATTTTATAATTTAATCTCTTTTATACTCTTTTACACTATTTACATTTACTATTGCTTCCCCATCAATAGAACTATTTGATCTATTTTAGAATTTGTTAAGTACTTCCGTCAATGTCTTGCTTTAGACACAAGATTGAATTCGGCTATTTTGTTCAATACTTTTATCGTATAAATGAATTGTTATTGTAATAATTGAATTAATTGTAACGTCCGAAGACCCAAAAACGATACTAAAGGGTTTTTCAACAGGGACGCTACAAAAGTAGAGCGACAGGGACAGCAAACGACGCCATATTTCTTGCCGCTCTTTTGACATTTCTCTTCAGTAAGGTTTGCCATTTCATGATGGAAAGATATACGAGCCAACAACGAGTCGAAATTATTAAAATTTACTACCGAAATTCGGGGTCAATGGCCTCAACGTTAAGAGCGCTACGTCCAATTTATGGTCGTCATAATCGTCCTAGCAGATCAACAATTGAGCGTCTAGTGGAAAAATTTGAATCCACAGGCACAGTACAAAATGTTCCCGTGCCAGTGAGACAAAGAAGTGCCCGTAGTGTCGAGAATATAGCTGCCGCTGAGGCTTCAGTTGCAGAAAGCCCAAATGTGTCTCTCACATGTCGTTCTCAAGCGTTGGGCATCTCTGTGGCATCGTTGTGGCGAATTTTGCGAAAAGATCTTGGCCTACATCCTTACAAGTTTAAATTGACGCAAGAACTGAAGTTGCTTGACCACCAGAAGCGTCGTATGTTCGTGAATTGGGCTGAGCAACAACTTGAAAATGATTCGGATTTTCATCGAAAAATTTTCTTCAGCGATGAGGCTCACATCTGGCTGAATGGCTCCGTCAATAAACAAAATATGCGGTATTGGTCAGGCAGCAAACCACACGTACTCCATGAGTCATCATTGCGTCTCGAAAAAATTTCGGTTTGGTGTGGTTTATGGGCCGGCGGCGTCATTGGGCCGTACTTCTTCCGTGATGATCAAGACCAGCACGTTACTGTGAATGGGGATCACTACCGTTCAATGATAACCGAATATTTTTGGCCCCAATTGGATTATATGAACTTGGAGGACAGGTGGTTCCAACAGGACGGCGCCACAAGCCACACAGCGAATGTCACAATCAATTTATTGAAAACCAAGTTTGGAGAAGGTGTTATCTCACGCAATGGTCAAGTCGCTTGGCCGCCTCGGTCGTGCGATTTGACGCCGTTAGACTATTTCCTGTGGGGTTACATCAAGTCTATGGTCTATGCCAACAAGCCAGCGACGATTGATGAACTTTGTACGAATATCAAACGTGAAATTGCAGCAGTATCAGCCGATTTATGCTTGAAAACCGGCGAAAATTGGGTTCAGCGTCTGGACATCTGCAAACGTGCCCGTGGTTGCCATGCAATGAAATCGAGTTCCATACATAATGGCATCGAACGTACTTTCACAGGAATAAAGAATTTCATTGATATCCAAAACCGTTTTTGTTTTATTTAAAAAAACTTTTGTAGCGCTCTTATTGAAAAACCCTTTACTTTTTCACACCTGTTGGCTTTAGTATTGTCTTTATTCAAGTATTCATGTATAAGTTTCAAGGAATCAAACAACAGCCACATAATCGGATTAAATTTCAAAAGTTCATAAAATGAAATCAGTTAGTCTTTTCTAAGATTTTGCGTAGTACAAGATTTTGGATCTACGCCGATTTTCATAGATTCACTTCAGACGTTCACTCAAATCACAGGATAAAGCCAGTATGCACCGACTTGAGTGAATAATTCGTAACCAATTTGACTCGAAGATTCTTCGGATCTTCGACTATGTAAGCACAATTGACGCAGCTGGCTAATTATTCAGCTAGAATGCGGCCAGGTCCGCGCCAAAATTACCCGTTAATTCTATTTTACTCAATGAAATTCCATATGGCTTATAAGACCGTGTGTCTCCTAAAAGCGATCAAAATTTTGCTTCGAACATCGGTTGCAGATGAGCGCCTTATTGATCTTTGATCGTTTCACGATAGCAGCGGCTTCTGCTCCAATTTCAGTAGAATTTATGATATAAATAAATTGTTAGTGGCTACTTTGAATCAAGAGAGCCGATAGAGTGATGTGAAAAGAATACAGCATTATCATGTATGTCCTACGACAGTTTACTATTATAAGCGGCTGGGTCAATAGTTTTGTTAGGGTACGGCGTAGATTGTGTTTTGATCGGCAGCTGCTTTATTTCGATGAAAGTGCAGTGCTTTAAGTTCCGATTTATTCTTTTTCAATGGGCGAAGGTGACCAAGCTTATTTTTCTGTCACTGTTATAGCTGCTCTGGTTCTTGTTGTTTTTTCTGCTTGATTTAGTCGAGCTGGATCCTCTTCTCACTCCAGAACGCTTTTTCGCTAGTTGGAAATAAGAGTCTTATCTGACTCTGTCCTCGAACTGTCATTAGTGCTGGCACCGTTAAAATATGACAAAACCGCACCGAATCTTTCTGTTATAAAAGTTGTAGCACCTTTTAGCATGCTTTAGCCAGTTTAAGCAAAAGAGCCACGTATTATTTATGTATCATTCTTAAAATCACCCAACGCACCGCGGCGCACTCTTGATTTGGAAGATTCCGTTGAAGAACACAATGATTGCCCGATTGCAGTTCGCGATGCAGTGCCAATGTCGAATGGTCTATATAGGATTGCATGAAAGACTTCAAGCGTCTTTAGAATGTTGACTCGTGGAATGAGTCTGTGCTCAACTTGTTCAAACGCTCTGTTAACCCTTTGAGTCACAGTGGTACTGTCAGAGCAGACATAGGGTCGCTAAACATGATTCTGAGGTTTTATTGACGGAATTCAAAATGGCAGATCCAAGATTGTGGGCCTAATATGTGAAACTGAACTTATATTTTACACTAACCAGACAAACATTATTTCACTGCATATTTTGGTCTGAATATTTGAACACGAGGGTTTTCAGGTTCGTAGATCACAAAACCAGAGTTATGTATATTTGCAAAATTCAAAATGGCGGATCCAAGATGGCAAAAAATGTGAGAAATCGAACTAATCATTTCGACAAACCAATCAAACTTTATTCTACTGCATATTTTAGTCTAAATATTTGTATTCGGGGGTTTTCGGGGCCGTTGTTTACAAAACTACTATTAGCTTTGGAAAATTCAACGTAAATACAATATGGGTTTTCGGGATCACGAATCAAAGGTTAGATATAAAAAATGGAATGGATGGCAGAAAATGGACTCTCACTCAGCATTACCCAGAACTAACGACGTGGACGTGGAGCGTTTCTAGTTCCTTTTATTTTTGCTTTTTTGTATTTTTTTGTTTTTTTTTCATTATTTTTTTTTTTTTTTTTTGTTTTTCGATGGATCCGCCATCTTGTACTAAAACACTAACATTAGACTCGTGATCTGTGACCTTAAAAACCCCTATAAACCCATGATTTTTACGAATTTAGTCCGCCATTGGACCTGGTTAGATTGAAAATGTCAGGAAACTTTTAAAAAGATGATTCAATTTATTTATTTTTTCTATTGATCAAAGCAAACATACGCTTTTCAACGTATCCAGTAACCTAAGATCTGAGTTCGAGTACACACTGTTTTTACCTCCTGAACACAATTTCTTAATATCAAATTATACGAGCATAAAAAGAGTTACGTATCGCTTATTTCATGTTTCAACTGTTGACATAAAAGTAATGTGCATACGTTACCTTCATTAGTTACTTCTTAAGCCACCTGTTGTTTTCTTTTTTTTATTAAACAACCACATTATAAAAATGTATTTCAAAACCTGATTATATTTTCGAACCTAATTACCATCTCAAAACACCGACTATGTTAATCCCAACGCATTAAAACCACGGAAGCCTACGTTCTAACACCATGCCAATCAAGTTGCCTAGGGGCCCAACTGCATTATGCACTTTTTTACACCTTTCTATTTTTATAGAAAAATTATCTCCGAAGGGAGTCCTATCCTCCAGCCAAACATCGAAATCCCTAAAAGCAGCAATCCTTGCTAATATCGTTATAAAGTCAGCGCACGCACCGCGTGATGGAGTTCGAATAAAGACTGAATCTCACTGCATTTGCATGCGCAACCGATTGGAAAATTCAATCAAAAAAGAAAGAAAAATCCAATTGAAAGGGGAAAATTTGCATTTGCCGAACAATACCCCCACTGAAAGGGAAATTTTCCAATCGAACATTGCTTTCATTTCGTGAAGCGCACGCCTTTATCGCGCTCCAATGAGTCCTTTTGTCTGCATCTCTTACAATTATTTATAACCAACACTAGCTTCCTACCTTTCTCATTGGACGTGTTTTAAGCAATTAACATCCAAATATCCTCAAATCCTGAAGAAGGATATCTTTACAATTTATTACCATTCGAGCGTAACCAAATATTCTGTGCGAATTTTTGTCACACGACATTGCATCATCAAGAGGACATTGATACGTCCTTAAAGGATATTATAAGAATTTTCAATTCTCTTTTCGAAACTAAGGATGCGAGAAAATTTCAATTAATAGTATTTTAAAATTTAGCCCTTCTTTAAATGAACTACGCGTTTCCTTGGAAAATGGAAGAGGGAGTCCGTTTTTGCAGAAATTATGGATAAGTAGGACAAAAGGATCGATACAAATTTTTCCTATGATGCAATGCAAGGGGGATGCACACTTTGATTTGTTGGTTTGCCAATCAGTTTTTCCTTAGTGTATTTTTTGGTTGCTTAGGGAGTCCTCTTTGGTGACTGCGACGCAATTTTTTGCAAGGATAATGAATTTTATCGGCGATGGGTAGAAGAATGAAGAAGGTAGGATTTGTCATGTCATTATACTATAAGAATGGGATTGCAATTTCCCAAGGATTGCAATAAATTTTCATTACTTGGCGTAAGTCTTGTTTCATTTTTTTCTGTTCAAATTTACGTTGACAAAAGGATTTTGTATCCTTGGATTTTTGAGACAGTTTGCCTTTCTGAACTAGATATAACAGTAGCACGTTCCCATGGACGTTTGGTGCAAATCAATACGAATTGATCGTAGGCTTTGAGAGAAAAATTATGCAAAATTTTGTGCGAGAAAGTGTAAAATCGTAAGTTCCCAGGGAGAGATACAAGTTGGGTTCCGTTTTTATGAAAGCAGAAATAAGTTGACCGAAACCAAACTCTTTAGTTCATTAAGGAGCTATTGGAGGATAAAAAAAAAAACCATGGAAATGTCGTTTTTTTTAAAGGTTTATCTCGTCCTGAAATATTATTTTCTCTTAACCCAAAAACCATCAATCGGGCGGGACAAAAGATCAAAACCTTCTTTTTAGGTTCCCACGTGAACTTACAATTTTGTTATTATATATTGCTGTATGGGGTCAGTGGCTTCAAAGCCATCAGTCTTTTTAGTGAAGCTTCACAAAAGTCAGAGCGTCAACAAATTGTTCATAGCTGTCAATATGTTCAACTCCTGCAAATGGAAAGGTTTCTCAACTAAATTGAAGAACAAGGGTTCAAAACGAATTCTTGTTTCCTTATGTAGGAAAGCGCTAAATATGTTTTCTTTTTTGCAGTAGTTCTTATCACAACTGACAGCTGTCATTGGCACGACCTTAAGAAAAACAAATAGAGCCTAGATTGTTCTTCAACCCGAAACTTCTCGGACACTTAATAGAACTTAATCTTCCCATATATAATGCAGCAGAAGAACTCCATCAATTAATCAGATGTAACAGCTTCTTTAAAGCTTCGGTAAAGTTTGCGACAAGCAAGCAAGTAAATTAACGAGGGGATTAATAAAGACAGCATTTTTTGATAAATTCGCTCTAACAGTGTTACTTGAAAAAAGACTATCCGACGCTATTGTTTCTTCCGTCCTCTAAATACCTTATTCACTCCTAACAGACAACACACTGTTCAATATTTTCCAACGATTGTTTCTTTATTGAAAGGTTATTCCTTTGTTCTTCCGAATAGTTATTGAGCATTATTTCATTCAAATCATCGTGCCAACCCAATTTTTTAATGCATTTTCGATCGTTGCGGTCACTATTTTAAGAATAACTTGACCAATTGGATTGCGCGCTCACGGCAGCAAATCGCAATTCCATGGGAATGCGATTATAAAATTAAGTGAACATAAGTCAATTTTTTGATTGATTGTGTGGCCCATTGTCCCATTTTAGGGTTTTGTGCCTCGAAAGGAAAAAACGGAACCCTTATAGGATCACTTTGTTGTCCGTCTGTCCGTCACTCTGTCAGGACCTTTTTTTTCAGGAACGCGTGGAAGTATCAAGCTGGAATTTATATCAAATACTCAGGTCTACTGTCCTTTGGAGCTGTGAAAAAATCTAAAAAAAAATCCTCTAAGCCAACGCAATCAAAAGATACAGCCGTTTATGCCGCAAATTTTCAACAATCCCTAGGGAATTCCCGTAAACTCAGAATCTTGAAATATAACACAGAAAAAGAAAAAATTGCGAAAACCGTACATTTTTAGTTACATCATACAATATAAATATTTTTACTAATTTTAAACTTACTACCTCTTTCCTCATGAACGTTAAGAGGCATTAAATTGAAATTAATATCAACTACTCAGGTCTATTTAAACTGCAAGTTTTCAAACTCGCAACTACTCGCAAGGGAATCAAAATCTTAAGGGGACTTGCAGTCGACCAAGAAGCTTGATATAAGGCATGACGCAATGTCTTTTTCAATAGATTGTTGTGATGTGTGAATTTTTACTTATGCACCCACAGGTTTGTACGGAACCCTCGGTGCGCGAGTCGGACCTGCACTTGGCCGGTTTTTTTTTGTAACGTGGTCAGTAATGATTCCATAAAAGGCGCTTTTAAGCGATGGTATAACTGGCTGAGTAACATGCAACTTGTCAAAGCCGAATAGGGGAAGACGAGAAGTCATGTGTTATCGATATTTTTGCCAGCACATTAGCCAATTATCGCAATCGAATGTAGTTTTTTAAACAAAAATTGTTTTACATTTGGACTACAAAGTCCTGTAACCGACGTAATTTTAAATATCTTTAAACAATTTTACGATTTTGACATAAATCAGGACTAGATTACTTAAGCACATTTTTCACATCGTTGACTGCCACTTTGAATGCAAGGCCCAAGATGTAGTACTCCTTATAACAGAATTTTAAATCGATGGCTCAGGAAAACCCAGGAATATTGCTTGCCCAAGTGTGAATCCGTTTCTTCTATAGTAGTATTTTTAGGAAGAAGAACGCATTAATTATACCGTCACTTGAAAAACCGTCCAAAAAAACGTTCATGATGCTTTGGACTTCCTACGTCTACGTTTAAATCTTCCGAACCCCATTGTTTAAGTCGCCGAGCCACAAATGCGGATCATCTGAGAATATGATTTCGAGCTACTCTTAAGCCCGAACAGGGAACCGATAACGAAGTGGGCAATTTAGCTTCAATTACCGAATCAAATTAGACCTTTTAGGAAATACGAGTGATGTTTTGCAACGCAGCTTCCACTTTGCAATATTTCTCAACTTTGTCCAAAAATTAATCGATATATTTTGTGCCGCAAAAATATAATGCAGATTTTCCTGTTCATTCTGAAAAGTTATCAGAGACAAAATATTATGTGATCTAAAAAGAAACCAGCGGTGGATGGTCCCCCTAAATTTTTTTTTCGAACCACTTAATAAAAATCGCTTGATACGACTTTTCTAACAATAAAGCCAAAACTAGATTAAAATGTAGTTTTAACTACTTAAAGACTACTAGTCAACTATGATTTCGTTTCGAAAAAAATGATCTTGATCACTTTCAGGACTTTCACTATCCCATATCCTTTTCCATTCAGATCAACCCATTTGTCACTTTCTTCCAAGTCACACAATTTAAAAAAATCACTTTTAAATAAAACCTGACTATTGAAGCCAAGCCTGCCTTTCCCCCTCCATTCAATAGAAAAAAATAAACAAAAAAGTTCATGAATTATGATAACTTCTGAGAATTGTCTCCCTCCGACGTTTCTTCTCTACCGTCTTCAGTCCATCGATCACACACGCATCACAGTCGCAGTCTCATTTTACCGCGCTGCACATCAATTCGTCCCCGAATAGAGTTCATTGCCTTGACACCCATCTAATAAATTTCCATCAGTCTCTTAGCACAGGGATCCCCTACCTTTCCTGATCTTGAAAATCCTTCAAACTAATGTGCCAGCGCAGCTGGCTCCGACTGAAATCCCCTATAGAAACCTCTCTCTCCATATGTGCTCGCTTTGGCGCGAGCTACAACGGCACAACTAGTCGCATTAATACCGCATACACACGAGCAGCAGATCCTGATTCACATATTGCCCAAGATTTGTGTGCTGTGCGCCATGAAACATGGAAGGGTGCCCACAGGCAGCACAGTCAGTCAGTCAGTTAGTTGGCAAGGTGAGTCCTACCATGGAGGGTACAAATCGCGCGCAAATCGCTGACATGCAGTCCTGTTCCTTCGAGACAAGATGAAAGTGAACCAGCAGGAGCAGCAACAGCCGAAGAGGTGAAAAACGAAGACGTCCTTCTGGTTCGCTTTGATTTGTTGTGTGGTTTTGCGAGAGCCAACAGCACCACCGGGGAACCCTCTTGCTCCTGTGTCTCCTTTCTGCACACACAAATCGAAATTTCCTTTTGATTACCTCGCCTCGATTTTTTTTTCCGCCCGGCTGTCTGTCTGGCAATGTGTGCTGTTTGTATCCTTGTGTTTATCCTGACCTGGTATGAGCCCCTCGAATGTCTCGTGTTTACGTAAGCAAATATCTTTCTATTCAGGAAAAGGACATTAACCCAAAATGTGCAAAGGAAGCAAGCAAATTCTTGAAATCCTATTTGGGATCTTCGACCGGAATCCTTTTCGATGATCATTGTCCTTTTTCGATTGCTACAGTTTTTTTTCCTTATGTCAAAAAAATGATTCAAATTCAGAGCATCGCACGAGGATAAGAAATAAGCATCTGCACAAGAATGAGGAAGTAACTTTATGTGCGAGTACGAAAATGTCCCTTTTAAGGACATATTATTGGATTGCGTCCATTGTTGTGTAACATTTTATCCTTGCATGCGCGAGTGATCTAAATTTCGAATTAATCCTCATTACACATGGTCTGAGCCCATAAAACAATACTTTTTCTCCTCATGAAAAGATGAAAACGCATCTTTTGCATTTGAGTTTACCTATGTCCTTTTTTGCTTGAGTTCTGTTTTTTTATTGCTGATTTAGGTCGTTTGTAACCATTAAGGACGGCTGAACGGACAATAAGAATGCTAATCAAGTGCGATTAATATCCTTCTTCCGCATTTGTGTGCGGACTTGAGCATTCAGGATGTTTTGTTAGGATGTCCTAGTGGCGGTCATCGTCATCGAGGGAACAATGGGTGCTCCTGAGCGAGAAATATGAATATTTGCGTATCCCGGAAGTATGCGGTTGCTATCTGGTGGGGTATGATGAAATATGAGATCGCGGCGCTATAAAGAATATCCTTGTTTATCTTGTAATAATCCTGTTTTAGATTTAACGGCAATTTTTTAATGCGTCCTTCGAATACGGGATATTGAGACGGCGGAACCTTCTTTGGTTACAGCTAACCACACTTTCGCTTATTATTTATTATTCTTGGTTAACCTACTTCCTTTGGTTGAAGTGCGGAAGTCCTTTAACTGCGTACAAATAAATTAAATGTGATTCCATTGGAAGATTGAATTCACCTGTGATTAAGGGGGAATTTCCGATGACGCAATGAAAGGAAGTTTGTTTAAGAAGAAATTTACCACGTCGTAGATTCAGGCAAGTTTCGGGGAACCTTTTTTGATAAAAATTATTTGAGTTGGAGGCTAAAATCTTTGATGGGAGCTGGAAAGAAAAAATATCAATACCAAAGCTTTGATTGAAAAAAGCTTGAATCAAATTCTCAAAACATATGCCAATCTTTTCCATGAAAGCAATTTGAAAACTCCTTACGACTTTGGCTTTTTCATGATCAATAATAAAACTTTATTTTTCGATCGCCAAAGCAGTGATGGCCCAAAATGTTTAACCCAATCGGAAAGGGTTGTAAATTTTGCAAATTGTGGCAACTGTCCGCTTTGTTTTGATACTTGTGAAGTTACGACTGACGTCCAGTGAATGAAGAATTCCAAAAACCTACGCAGAAGTTACCGAGGAGATCACAAATTACCCGAAGATGGAGTCGTTAAGGCGATCGCATCAGACCAAAAAATACAGAGTACCTGAGCAGCTAGAAGTTCTTCCGAAGTGTACAATTTCTGAAATATCGCAAAGCGTTTTGTGCATATTTTCAAACGTGGAATGGATGAAGTGGAGGCATAGTTATTGCCTAGCTTTGGCCAAAAAATATCCTAAAATTAAAAAGAAGGATGTTCACTTCAGCAAAGTGGTTGACCTTGCTTTTGAATTCAAAAAACAAAACTTGAGTGGCAATTTTTAAAATAATAGGACTACCGGTTAAAAATGTCGTTATTGCAGACAACTTCATATCTATTACTCTGCGGTGAATTTTGACCATGACAGCTGTCACATCAGAAACTTCATGTCATTGTCTAATTATTTCAGTCTAGGTTATTGGTCATTAGTGAAAACACACAAGTTTTTGTAAAGCCGTAAAATGTCTACATTCGTGCCATCAAAACAACATTTGCGGGAAGTTTTATTATGCTTCTTTCATTTAAAGAAAAAAGCAACCGAAGCGCATCAATTGCTTACCGAAGCTTACCCGGGCTATACTATAGACGTTAGAATGTGTCAGCGGTGGTTTAAGCGGTTCAAAGATGGTGATTTCGACACCGAAGACAAAGAACGCCCCGGCCAGGTGAAAAAGATTGAAGACCATGAATTGGAGGCATTGCTCGATCACGATCCGTCACAAACGCAAGAAGAACTTGCAAAATCACTTGGCGTCGCTCAGCAAACCATTTCCGATCGTTTGAAAGCAATGGGAATGATCCGAAAGGTAGGATATTGGGTGCCGTATGAATTGAAGCCACGAGACGTCGAACGCCGATTTTGCATGTCCGAAACGCTGCTTTAACGCCACAAAAAATAGTCTGTTTTGCATCGAATCGTCACTGGTGATGAAAAATGGGTACATTATGATAATCCAAAACGTCGGGTAACGTATGGATACCCCGGACATGCCGCAACATCGACGGCCGTTCAGAATATTCATGGCCTGAAGGTTATACTGTGCATTTGGTGGGACCAAAAGGGTGTTGTGTATTATGAGCTGCTAAAACCGAATGAAACAATCACAGGCGAGGTCTATCGACGACAATTGATGCGTTTGAGCCAAGCACTGAAGGAAAGACGGCCGGAAACGGTCGCAAGACACGATAAAGTTATTTTGCAACATGACAATGCTCGGCCACATGTTGCAAATGTCGTCAAAACTTACCTTGAAACGCTCAAATGGGATGTCCTACCCCAACCGCCGTGTAGTCCAGACCTTGCGCCATCCGATTACTATCTCTTCCTGACCAGCACTTCCGTCATTTCGATGATGTCAAAAAATGGATCCATTCGTGGATTGCGGCCAAACCGATCGAATTTTTCAGAACGGGTATCCATGAATTGCCAGAAAAATGGGAAAAATGTGTGGCTAGCGATGGGCAATACTTTGAATATTGAATTTATATCTATTTTTTCTCAATAAAGCATTGATTTTTGAAAAAAAAAAGAATCGAAATGAACGGATACGTCCAAAAAGTTTACGCTTGAGTGTCAGCTTACTAGAAACAATATCGAACATGTGATAGTTAGCATTCGCTTGTATTGACATCCGCGTTAGGGGTTCATTGCAGCCGTAGTTCTTACGGTGGTATTTAATATCAAAAATGTTAGTTGTTCGGGAATTAAATGACTTAACACTAAAATTTACTGGGTTAAGAAGTGCTGATGAGTCAATATTACCAGGTATAAGCTGATGCAAAAACACAAAATCACATACTTCGCGACGTTTTTGCAAAGAATCGTGAGGCACACCTGAGGTATCGTAAATTGATTTAGAGGTTGATCCTCTAAACAAGACTTGATAGGTTCGTCCGTCAAGATACGAGCAAATCCATTCCAAAGGATGCAGGGAAACCAAGAGCTTTCATTTTAAAAGCTATTAGCTTTTGGGAAAGCTTATCAAATGCCTTACTGAAGTCAGTGTAAATGCAGTCGACTTGACCCCCTTCTTCTAATACTTTGTTGGTAAAAGAAGTAAACTCCAGGACGTATGTCACAGTGGATTTGTTTTTTACAAAACCATGCTGTTTGTCAGTGAGGAAAGGCTTGCAACTAAAGTAAAAGCTGTCAAAAATGATACCCTCAAAGAGTTTAGACAAACAAGATAGCTAAGCTATAGGTCTATAATTAGTAACATCATCCCGGCAACCTTTTTGTGTACCGGAATTATGAAACCATTTTTCCATAACTTTGGGAAAACTCTATGCTGAATGGATGCCTGGAATATGTATGCAAGCGGCCATGGCAAAGCACTGCCGCAATTCTTTAAAATTATTGGAGGTATTCCAAGTGGTGTCATTTGCAAGTCGAGCAAGATGGTAATTCACATCATCAGACGTTATTGATATTTGATTCATGGAACTAGGGCAAAAGCATTCGAGGTGGTGAACTCTTTTGGGTTGGGTGTAAAATTGTCAGAATCATACGTTGAATTGAAAAAAGATGAAAAAAGTTGCAAATATCATCTGGCTTTTTGCTGGAACAATTCAAGTATGAAAGCCATCAGATTTTTTCTTGCTGTTAATGTTATTCCAAAATAATTTAGGGTCAGTTAGAAGGGATATATCTTCTCATTCTTTCAGTATATTTAATGTAAAGATGAACTGAAAGTAACTGAAATTCCCTTCTTCCATGCTTTATTTCGTCTATTCCGAAGACTACGTAGTTGGTGATTATACCATGGAGCTGTTGATGGCGATCCCTTACGCGTCCGCTTTAGAGGAACAGATGAGGCGAAACAATCAAACATGAGTAACAAGCTTTTGGCAAAGTGTGCTTGGGATTTTACACCAAACCGTTTGGACATTTTACCACAGCTTAAGCCTCTTCCTTGGTTTTGTGGTCGTTCTTAGTTCTCTCTTAACAAAACTCCATTTATGGGATTAAGGTTTGGGGACTGTAATGGCAATTCAAAACCTTGGATGTCTCCGAACAACTTTTTCATTATTTTGGCCGTACTCAATGTATTTTTCCTTGGCTAGTATCCAAAGAACAGGTCCAACACCATGATAGTGAGAGTATCCTCTGATCATATATTTCTACCACCATGTTTTATTGTTTTTACAGAATATCTGGACTGTTTTTTTTTTTTTGTATCTGGCCCAAACAAGTTGATTTTGGTTTCGTATGAGTAAAGTATATTACGATCTTTGAAATTGTTTTTCCATAAGAGGACCTTTTCTGTGGAAGAAAGGCTTTAAAATTATGCTCTACAAGCCTTCGTCTTAAAGGATTCTTCTTTGCGCACCGAACAATGTTTAAATCCATTTTTGTGGATGCCTTGGGGTTTAGACCACATATTCCTTCTGGCAGGCGAGATGATGAAGACACTTCGTATGATACCAATAATAACAAAGCTTGATCAAATGAGAGTTCAAAGATTCGATGAAGCCTTCACCTCGGACATCTTGAAGTGGAGCGTGGAATACTGTCATCTTCAAGGGAGATATAATACGAATCTCATCAAAATCAAATCAATCAACTTGTTAAAATTACTAGTTCAGTAGCACAAGCATCTAACTGGCTTCAATGATAAACCGATCAAAAACCGAGAGGTCGATTTATATAAATATATAGCCAGACCGGTGAAACAGGGAGGCCAAAAGAATCGGAGATAAGTTCAGATCACTCGCCATAAAAGACAAAGATGAAGAACTACGTGAAATCAGTTGCTCTGGTGAATCGCTAATGGGGGTATCCTCTCGAATCTTGAAAGGACTCTACGTGCAGCAGTTATCAAATAAAAAACAAAAATATAAGCTCTAGTCTTTAGTGAATATTCCTCGAAATGGCTTTACTACGAATGCTCGATCTTCGCTTACAAAGAAAAACTTCTTAAAGTCGACCTCCCTTGTCCTTTTCTCTTTCATGGACTACTTGGCTAAGAAATATCCACTTGAAATACTGATTGATTTCTAGACCCCTCTCTTCCTGTAGCCTAGATAAGTATATCGGCTGGAGACATTCTAATCGCGTCATTATGTCAACATTTGGTTCTTGGAGCCATTCATCTTTAGAAAACCTCTCGGCGTACAAAAGCACCTCTAATCTCGACTAAAAAACAAAAAACCACAAACCTTACGATAGGATTGAGTCTCATACGCGGCTTGCTCATCAAGTCTTTGAAGCTTCAAAAATTAATCCGTTGACGTTGACCCAATTTTTTTTTTTTTCGATCGACATTTTCGACAATGCTTGCCGCCCTCTTATTGCGCAACCGACTTAAGCATAAACGGTTAACATAAAATCAACCGAAACGTTTATCCGAAATTAAACTCATCTCGAGAAAAATAATTGCTCGTAAATTTAATCAAGGACTTGTGCAAAATTTTGAACTGCAGCCGCCAACAATAAACCGCCAGCCGAATCAGTGAAAGTACCTTTTTTAAAAAAAAAAGCCGTCCTCCATCGAATCGAGGATGGTGTCCTTCCTATTTCGCAAAACAGGAAACCTTTATTATACTGCTAGCACTATCTGAGACAATTGTAATAACGATAATGGTCAATAGTTGTGTTAATAAACCTCGAAAAGGAATGGGACAGATGTCCTGCCGCTGCTCCTGGTGCTGCAAAAATGACAAAAATGAGGGAACAATTACAAGAAAAAGGACGAAAGATTAAATAATGTAACTTTTCTTTAAGAATTTATGTGTCAAGATGGCACGAGCTATAAACACAACTGGTACGAGGAAGCCTGCATAGGGATGCGCCACAGCAAAGTGCGGATTCTTAGGACCAGGTGACAAAAATTGCATCTTTGGCAAATCGGATATCGATGATGATGGGATATAGGAACACGGAAGATATAATAGATGGAACTATTCTTTTCATGGACTATAATAATGGATTTGAAGTCAATGATCTGTGAAGTCAGATGTGTTTGTGCGAGTATCTTTGTGTCCGGGATGTGAAAAGAGTTTGGGGTGCATTGGCTGCTTAAGATGTTTGTGGGTCTTTGAAGGCAGTCCGGGTGGCGTTTGTCTATGTGAGAATCGCCGCTGATTTTGTTAGCAATAGATGCGGTCTGAGTTGATTTGTTTGACAGTTCTCAAACTGTCAAAGTCAAAGGGAGCCGTTTTCAATTGATGAAGAGGTGGAAGTTGATATATGACACAATATGACGAAAGAGACAGTAAGACTAAGCAACAAGATGATGTTTGGACAAAACGTTCCCATGCATTGGAACTACATATTCAATCTTGTGACGGTTTTTACATAAAAAAAAATATAATCTCACTCAATTGAGGCGGGTGTGTTGATAGCGTTTGGGGAGATAAAAAACCTTTTGAAAAGTTTAGATTGAGAAGCTATCACGTCGAAAACCTCGACTATATTGCTTTTACAGACTCATTTAAGAATCTACCTCTTGAAGGTTATATCCGAAGGAAGATCTTGTAGCGTCAATCGAGAATTCTTATAATTAACTTTAAAATTATTCTTTTGACATTTAAAAAAAACTTATCAATTGTATTGTATTGTAACAAAATTAAATGTGTTGTAACCAAATTAAGTAAAACACGCCAAATTCGTAAAAATTATCAGTTGGTATGTACAAAAACAATAAATTTGTTGAAGGCCTCTGACCGGCTCTAGTCAGTCATACAAACTTAATATTATGCTATTCGGCAGACATGTCAATATAAGACTAAGAACTCGATGTTTAACTCAGTTTTAATGATTTTTTTCACTAAGAATATGCTTTATTGCTTTAATATCATGTACCTTTTTGGTTCAGTGTAGATGACCCTTTACAAGTCATCAGCTAATTTGCGCTCACGCCACTACAGAGGACAAAGATAAAAACAGGAAAGATAACTTCTTTGAACTCCCCAAAAGAACATACGATCAATACTCCAGCTACGACAACAAGATCGTTCTATGATCGTCTTTGCTACTCATCGAACACGGGGCGGAACCT
Source organism: Orthonevra nobilis (assembly GCA_963555765.1). Taxonomy (NCBI): domain Eukaryota; kingdom Metazoa; phylum Arthropoda; class Insecta; order Diptera; family Syrphidae; genus Orthonevra; species Orthonevra nobilis. The sequence continues at coordinate 13,636,915 of OY743225.1, forward strand.
CTCTATAGCCAGTATAGATATAGGTTCCCACACCCCAACATCAATCAACCGTCAACCAGATTGATCACATCGCGATCGGCGTCGGACACTCCTCCAGCATTCATGATGTCCGAATCGTCCGAGGAGCGAACATTGACTCGAATCATTTCCTATATTGGAGGCAAGGTAAGAACACGGATCTAGGTAGGTATGTAGGAGTCGAGGACTAAAACAAAAAATTTACGTGGGAAAGCAAATCGCCAGGAACTTTGCCGATCGAGTCTCAAAAAAACTCTCAGCAAGTCCAATGCAAACTGCACAAGCAATAGAAGAAGATTTGGAATGCTATCGAAAGGCCATCAGAGAAGCCGCTACTGATGTGCTTGAGTTTATGCCACCAACAAAGAAAAACCCCAGGTTTGATAGGGAGTGCAGGCAAGCACAAGAAGGAAGACAGGATCCATATAGAGCGACGCTGCATCGGAGAAGGAGACTGGCTCGCGAGCTCTACGAGTAGAAAAGAAGGGAACAGACCGATCGTGATCGTGATCGCGATGGCGAAGTGCCATGGCAGGAATGATGTTCCAAAGATTTACCGAAAGGTAAAGCAACTATCACAAACATAAAAAGTTCGGGCGAAAACTTACCGGGACGAAGATGGACAACTTGTAGTCGATACTGAGAATTTGAAATAACCAATTCTGCACACTGTTAAACGACCATGAAGATCGCCGTCATGTAGAATTTCCCATTCAATCCGGACGCTGACAGAAGAGAATACCGTCTCCCTGACCTAGATGAAGTCAAGATTGCAATATCGAGGCTAACTTCTAACAAATCTGCTGATACAGACGGACTGCCTGCAAAGCTGGCAAAGCTTAAAGCAGCTAGGAATGATGTGATTGTGCGCATTCACCATTTCATTCGTAAGATATGGTCGGAGGAGAGCATGTCCGATAAGTGGAATCTCAGTATCGTTTGTCTTCTTTGATTCACAAGAAAGGAATGCGCCAACTATCGAGGGATAAGTCTCCTAAACATCGCATACAAGATCTTCTCTGCCGTTTTGTGTGAACGCCTGGAGCCTTTTGTCAACAATCTGATTGGTCCTTGTGAGTGTGGGTTCAGACCAGTAATAGACCAACAATAGACCAAATCTTGACACTGCGGCAGATTCTGAAAAAGACTCAGGAAATGAAAATCGTCGATTTCAAGGCTTTAAGTCTTGACTTGCGTTCCAAGCTCGTTAATTTGTGCAGGATGACGAGGGAGAATTCTCGCTGCTCCATCAAGTTCCGATATTAAACTAACCGAGACCATTAAAGTCACAAAAGGTTTTAGGCAAGGCGATGCGCTGTCATTTGACTTTTAACACAATGGCCAACGCTAGATACACGATCTTCTAAAATTTCGTTCAACTTCTAGCTAACGCGGATGACGTTGACGTCATTGGACAAACTCAGCGAGCCGTCAATGAGACTTTTGCTTTGTATTGAAACGGAACCGGCTAAAATGGGTCTGGCGGTAAATTGGGGCAAAACAAAATATTTGCTGTCAACAAAGAAGGACGCACATTATCGACGACTTGACCAGAGCTTCATAATAGACAGCTATATTATATTCGAGGCAGTGAAGGACTTCGTCCATGCCTCGGCTCCACAGTAAACATCAGCGATGAGATCAAACGCAGAATTTATCTTGCCAACCGCTTATTCAAGAGGCAATTGAGTTATTGAGCTCTCGCTCGAAACACCAAGCTGGACCTCTAAAAAACTGTGATCGTCTCAGTCCTGCATGGACACTGTCAAAAGCGGATAAAGAAGCCCTTTGTCGTTTCGAGCGAAAAGTTTCGCGTGGGATCTTTGGTCCCGTTTGCGGTGATGGCTATATGTTCTGTACATGAGCGAGGCGTCTACGGATCCAACGCCTTTGATGCCCGGGCCATGTAGAGCGTATTCAGCTCCGGCCCGAAGAATATTGAACTCCGCAACTTGGCGTGCCCAATTGAAGGCAGCTTACAAATGATCGGGCTAGCTGGAGAGTCTTGTTGATTGAGGCCCAGGTTCGGCCCGGACTGAAGCGCCACCTACGAAGAAGAAGAATATATGATTCAACAAAATCGATCTGAATTATTGTTTAAATTATTTTATAACTACAAGGACTCACTTTAACACTGAGAAGAGCAACACAAAAATAAAAAAGGATAAATTAAATAAAAATTATGAATAAGAGGATTAAAAAATTAAAGGCTATAAAGTAAATTGTTAGAAAATCCTTCTAACAAAGGCTCTGGACACCGATGACGTCTAGATGACAACGATTGATGGGTTGTCGGTTGTAGACATTTGTTCTTGTGAACGTTCACATGTCCATTTAAAGTATGGTTGACAAGTATCCTCCACCAAAAAACAATTTTTGTGAGAACTGAACAATCGAAAGAAAGTCAATTTGATCTGAGAATCATTTAATGAGGAAATCCGATGCCGAAGCAATTGTCTGCTATGTTTAGCGATTTTTGAATACAAATTTCTTTCTATGCTGTTTCCAAGATAATCGCGAATTTTGCTTTTTACCCCAGAAACACTTCCTTATTCTTGACTTGCAATGTACTGATAAAATGGTGACTGTTTAGTATCTTCAATAGAACAAATTCCAGATTATGATTGCCCAAAACCAAGGCGATTTAACTCTGGGCTACTGACAAGGTTTGAATGGAGCACACAGCCTACTTCTATTGATCTAATCACAGAGGAGAAGAAAAGCAAAGCCTTCAACAAATATATACTCAAAGATTTAAGAAGGACTTAAATGGGGTCCAGAGATTTTGTGGGCTCAAATCCATCTATTGAGGAACCCTTTTTCGTTATTTTCACTCCAATATTACACTTCCTCGTTTCGTTACAAAACAAAACGACAAAAAAAGGTTGCATCTGCGCCAAGCAAACAATTACATAAGGAAGGAAACTATCCGCATAGATTCACAATAGTGGAATTAGCACTGAGTCTGCGCACAATGGCACGTGTCCTTTTTCAACATCCACTTACAAATTCTACTGGTTTGATAGAAAATTTCCACCACCAACATATCTGCCACCTTCTACCAATGTTAATATGGGAAAACGGCATAACGCGAATAAGGGATGAATAGGATGGTTAATTTATTCCAGACAAGAGATCCTTTCATCAAACCCCTATAACAGCACACATTTCAATCCTGTACCGCGCTGTAACGCTTTGGAGTTTTGTTTTCCAAAATCAAAACAAGTGAAGAGCATGCCAAGTTGTAGTCATGGTGGCTCTGGTGGTTGTTGTAAAAAAGGGGACGCACGCAGCTTTTCATACTAGAGGGTGGGGTGGGTTCTTCAATGTCCTCACTCAATGGTTCTGCGTTACACTAAAATACTCCCTTCGAGTGAGGGTTGATTTTGTGTGAATCAACGCACATGTGCATTTTAAGTGCCATAGTCAGCTAATGTGTTGGTCGGAGGGCAGGTGCGATGGCGCGTTCCTACTGCGAAATCGATATCAAAATTTTTGTTCCGCTTTGCACAGCCAAAGCACTGCTGCACACTTTCACTGGCTGTGTTAGTCGTTTCGTGATTAATATCTCGAGCCATTATAGTGATTGTTTGAAATTATGAGGGTACCAGTTAGGCACAGCTTCAGTCATTGAACTGAAGATTACGAGCACTTGAGAGGATTTCATGGTGTTTTGGAAATGTTGCAATTAATCAAGCCGCTAGCGCTGAATGCTTGCAGATGCGCAGAAATTGTTGCCGAATTGGATCATTGAATGAATTGGATCATTGAAACAGTGTCGGATTTGAAATGCAACTTTCATGACAGTCTTTAAAATTATAACCATAGTTTGTGCAGTGAATATTTTGATCGGGCGCTTAGTCAACTCAATCTTCTACCCTTTTGTGTTACAGGCTCTAGAACCTAAAGTCGACATTCCAGCTGTGAAATGTGAAATTTCTAAACGAATATTCTAAAACTCAACGAAATATTGATCACAAAAATGCTTGGAATTTTATTAACTAATAAATATAATCATTTTATTTGCTTGAAAAATTGTTACATATCCAAAATAATCAAAAAACAAATACACTCCCGAAATGCGACAGTGACAGAACTAAAGCCACTCCGAATGTACTCGAACATATGTTCAACAAAATTTAAGGTACAAACACATTTGAATACTGTTAGGTCACAATTCTTTAAGGAACACTTTCTGTTTTCTGTTCATTCATTTCACTCATTACCCAGTGCGAAGTGACAACAGAAAGGGTTGAAGTTTGAATTTGGATATTTTTCTTAGTTTGGAAATGAACTTTAAAACAAAATAATTGCAGATTCTCTTATCGGAATAAAACAAAAAGAAATTTGCTTTAAATATTCCATGGAGAAATCGGGTGTGTCTCCTTGAATTAAACGAAATCAACAGAAAGGGACCGTTCAAACACTTCATTTTGGCGGGAGACACCGAAATAAAACTGCACGACTATTATAGGACGAGAGTTCAAAAAAGATCCTAGAACATCTTTACGGGAAGTTGTGAATGACTTGGGACTCCATATTCATCCAAGAACTGCAGGCAGAAGGTGTGAGGAGGTGGCTATAAATGTTTCAGTGCTGCGAAGAAACCATTTGTATCGAACAAAAATAGGATAGTGCGGATGAAGTTTGCGAAAGAACATCTTAACTGGTCGATACAGAAATGGAGTGCTATGGTCAAATGAAACGCAATATAACATCAAGCGAACAGTTGGAAGAGCGCACGTTAGAAGAGCTTAAAGAAAACGCTTAGAGCCAAAGTATTGCTAGGGCACAGTGAAACATTGTGGGGCAATGTTATGATGTGGGATGTTTCTCCGGCCAGGTAATGGGGCTTATCTACCAAATGACGGGTATTTTAAAAGGTCAACGGTACAAAGATATACTGAAGATCATTATGTATCCATACGCGGATGACAATATGCCCTTAAGCTGAATATTCCACCATGACAATGACCCCAAACACAAGTCTAGGCCCGTCACTGAGCGGTTAAACGCGGCCGGATTGTGTATTCTGGAATGGTCAGCGCCATCACCCGATCTCAATTTTATAGACAATATATGGGAAATTGTATATCGAAAAATTCGGACCCAAAATAACTCTTCAAAGGCCTCTCAACGTCCCAATGGATACAGTAAACAATTTAATTGAATCCATGCCCCGCCGTTGTCAAGCAGTTCTTCAAACTAACGGATATACAACAAAATATTAATAAATATTGTTAAGTAAGGAACGCCGGTACATCGCACTGAATTTTAATCATAAGGATATTTGTAATGTCCAGTTCCAAAACGATATAACGCAGTAGAGATCTTGCTGCTACAGTCGATCGTCTCTTTGATTGCATCTGATGGCAACAAAATTTTTTCATTAAGAACGCAGAACTTCTACACTGCATTTTTGCCAAATGAACCAGTACTAAGCTCTTAAAGGTTATATGCAATTGTAAAGTAAAAGCATTTTCTTAGCATCTTGTTGGCGTGCCAAGCTAAAAAAAATAAAAATATTGCATTCTTTAATAAAGTCAAGTCAATGCTTTTTTTCCCCTTCTTCGAACCGACTACCTTTTTTTAAGTGTATCACAAGTTAGAGCCATCGTTAAAAAGCATAAAACAACATTTTGAAAACAAAAGCTTCTTTCTGGACACTGGCGATAGTCTAAAGTTTTGACATTTCAAGCAAACTTTAAATTTTATTTTCATATTTTTGCACAAATTCCGCATTTAAGTGCGGCAAGTGCGATCTGCATTAATTGTCGGTAGCGATTGAAAATCCTCTGAAAAATAAAACGTGTTCGTTCGGAATCGTTCTTAAACTGAAGATCCCACAGGCCGAACAAAGAATTTGTAATTGCTCATCATAGTGGAATATATCCCCAATTTTAAAATTATTGATGAGAGATAATACCATCAAACTCAAACCATCTCAAACAGATTTTAAAACATTGAAAAAGTCTTAAAAACACATCCTTATCAATATCCCATGATAAATTGAGGAACTTTCAAGGGATCCTTGACGAATAAACTCAATGAAAATATGACAAGCTTATATATTACTTTGACTTTGTCGGTTACTTCTTAAAACTAGTTCTTTCCCAGCACTGTGAAGGCCTGGAATTAGTTATCAATTTATATTAAAAGAAGCTTTCGTAAAGGAAATTTTCGGGAGAATATATTTGAACATTTTGCGGAACTAGATTAATGCATTTTCTTTTTTTTTCTTATTTTAATTTTATAGCATTTTTTTTTTTGTTCAGTTTTTTAGTAAAAAAAATACCTTATTTTTATTTTTATTATGTTTAGTATGTACAAACTACCTTAAATATTGTTTTCGAAACATCGGTAAATAATAAGGAATTTTCCTTTCTTTTCCTTTCAAAGTTAATTAAGATCTGTGATATTTAATGGTGTAAAGTTTTTTATTAATATTTCAATTGTAAGGTAGCAATATGCCAAATCACTGTAAAATGTGCAATAGTTAAATCTTTTGTAAAAGAATATTAGTTTGCGCTACAATAAAGATCTATCTAAAAATAAAGAATTTTTTTTCCTCACTGCGTTTGTTAAATCTTAAGATAATAAATAAATAAATAAATAAAATAAAATATTAGTAATGTGGAAACTGCTCTGATGGCAGGCAGACTGCAAAAGTTTTTAATCAACGTACAAAAACGTTCTCGAACATATAAAAAAAATAAATGAAAATAGACAAAACCTTTGGAAGAATTAACACATCACAATTGTAAATAACAATCCGAACAATCCCAAGCTTATTGCCTGAACTCTCTTTTTAAACGATACACCCAAGAGTTTTTAAACTGTGAATAAAGGAAAGGCTCAAAGACTCGGTGTTCAAAATAATACTCCAGAGAGTTGGCAAAAGCGAACCAACTGCAAACAATAACTCGCCTTCGTTAGCCAATTTGGCTTAAAGGTTTCGACCTTATCTTTCATCTTTTTCAAAAGAACCCCCCGACAAAGAAACTTTTCTTCGAAAAGACAGTGGCAAAGAAAATCCACGACTTTCGAAAAATCTCCATTGCTATAAAAAAAAAAACTTTCTGTGTCCTTTCAAACAAACTTACAAACACAAGTGTTTTATTTATTTCTTTTATTTGCTCTCTTGATTGATCTTGGTCCATTTAAGAACAGATAAAGGGTAACACTCTCAGGCCAATACTCTTAGCAACAAAATAAAGGTATCAACTTTCACATATATTTTTGTAGTTTCTGGTGCGAAGTCTTAATTAATTCATTATTCAAAGCGCCTTTCAGTGTTCCTATCAATTAATCATTTGATAAACTTGTAATCCAAGAACACGCGAAGGCCTTGACTCACACTCGTCAATATTTACAGCCTTAAAAAATTAGCATCTTTACGGATGCTCTTATGTAACAATGTTGAATATCAAAACAAAAATCTCTCACACACCGGTTAGAAGCTCTTAAAGTTCACACAGAATGGAATTCCCGGACCAGAATTTCATTGACAAATGAAAATTTATCTTCGAACTGGTCACACTAGACGTTACACATTCCTTTAGAGACTTTGCGTAGGCCTACCGACCCGAATAACAGATTATCTGAAATATCTTTCATAAAATTCAAATTACTTGAATTATCTTTAATTATTCAGTCTAATAAAGTTTATGTTCGTGGAATAGAATTTCAAAATCAAAATTTAAAAAAGAGCATAAAAGAGGCCTCAATTTGACATTTAGAAAAAGTTTGGGTTCAGATAGCGAATTGTATGAATGATCCTGAATATTATGGACCCAGGAAGTGGAGTGTATTCCTTTAGAACTTGAACAAATGGAAGAGCCTGGTAAAAAGGCGCGCATTCAAAATAAGTTCAACACAAAAAAAACACTTAAGTAGCTCAAACAAGGATAACACTACAAATAAAAAATAGTGAACACTTTTTTTTTCTTTTTGTATGAACTCCTTTGTTGAGCAAAAAGGAATAATTTGCGTATGCAGTCGCGCTCTGCCAAATAAAGGATCATTCGCCGTTCACCTTTTTAATTGTTTAGAGACATCCTCCGAGTTACTTCATAGAGTCCTCTCTCCAGACATAAGAACTGCGAAATCACAAGAAAAAAAAATTAACCGCGCGTATTCGCTTGTAGCGTATAATTGCCAAAAAAAAAAAGGATGACGGGAACGGTCAGACCGGCTTTACTTGCTACAAAAGCGCGCCAAAAAAGGGTTCCACTTTACCATGGATCAACAAAAGGAACAAGTTTTTCTTGTCCTTGGTCAGCTGAGATTTCACTCACTCATACATCATTCACCTGTTGTTTGATGAATTTTTAATCCTTAAAGTCAACCACCTCCCTGTCAATCGAACATCAACTCGTCTGACAGTTCAATTCAGCAACTAACGAATTCGCAGCCTTACAGAAACACAAAAGCATAAAATAAATATATAACATTCCATAAATAGCAACAATGAAGTCCTCGAGAGTATAAGTATTATTTTCTTTCCCGCATCGTCCATTGTACGTGCGCCCACTAATCCTGTGTCGTCCTCCTCCTCCTTATGCATTCTTCAAATGTAATATTCCTTCTAAAATAACAAAAAAAACTCATTTATCATCATTCAGCAAGGATATTCTTCATGTCTTTGTCATTTTCGTTTTTTCTCAAACGTCCTTTATCATATCTAACCCGTAATTATGAGTCAACAAGGATTCGAGTATACCTGTTAATCCGCAAAGGTTTGACGACGGACACGTTAGTTTTTCTTCATAAATGCACACATAGCAAAAGTATCCTGATATGTTGTTTGCACTACTTTTACACACCCACCATTGTAAGGGATGTCGGTCTTACTTTTTACGTGATGATCTGACAAAAGGACTCGTTCAAAGAAAAAACCTGACCGCTGCATGTGTGTAATGAAGTTGTTTCTGCAAGGATAATTGACGCAATCAACTGCAAATATTAATTTTTGTCCTTGTGCGGGTTGAAACAATTCCTTAGGACAATGTCATAAACGAATAAAATTTACGATTGGCTATTAGCTGTCGTTTAAATGGACAGGACTTTGGGTTTTTTTTTTCTCTACATGGAAATTGCTGATGAGATTCTTGAATACATATCTGAGCAGCAGTATTTTAAATGAAGGTCCTGAGTGGCTGGAAGTAAAAGAAAAAAAAAAGGATTTTATGAGTTTGCAAAAAATATAAGTAAAAGACCGGTGTTCACTAATATCGCAGGATTATATAAATTGCTTCACACTTAAGCATATACGACTTTTTCACGCTATGGAAATAAAAACGGTCAGAAAGTGGTTCATAAAAGAAACAATTATAAAACGTTTAAGAAACATGTTGATTTAATTTAAGGCCTAAAACTTATTTAAAAAGCTGATCGTAAATGGACTATTTTGCACACTGAATTTATGGTGACCATTCTTGTACAGTTCTAGCAGATGGCAAACAAATTGTTTCTGCAAATCAAACAAAAGTTTTTAAATTATAAATATTATGTCAGCCTTTAAAAATAGAGGCTTGAGATAATTCAAATCGTAATGAATTGTTTCGATTTTTTCTGTTTGAATATTACTTCAAACGACTTGTCTTTTCGTAGCCATCCTTTCAAGGTAATGCATTGATTTGAGAACAGTAATTCATGCTGATTTTACTTATGAGGCCCTCCTCAAACATTCCCTTCTCCAAAACTTAAGTTCCCTTTTAGATCAGATGCGTTCCACTTGACTTAAATGATTAAAGCCCTAAAGTAGCACTCACAACGTATGTACGTATATATGGTAACCAAATAAGGCTCAGAACGTCTTACCCACATTATTATATGGCTTCAAACTGAAGCCTGTCGAAGTACATCTTGAAGTCACCGGGAGCTGTTTAAACGGAATATTTTAGGCTCTTACTTTTCGAAGGAGAGATTAAATATGACTTTATGAACTAAAAGCTTTTTCTGCTCTTAAAGCAAAGTCTTTCTATCCATCATTAGATCGAGCGTATTTGAAGTTTCTTTTAGGCCCATTCAAGGCGTGCGTTCGTCTACTTAGTGGGCGCATTGTAGGATATGTTTTGTGGAAACAGACTGTTCCGGGCTCATCTCTACCTCCAGTAAAGTACTCATTTTTTCACTTTTCTGAAGCCGCTCCGGGTGAATCGTGAGCTTGATTCCGACGACCACATGATAATGTTATTATCTTGAAAAATATCTGCTGTCATTCTTTTTAAACTAAAAACTTGGTTTTTACGTTCGGGGGTTGTTCGAAAAATTAATCATGCTTTCATGGCTCCCAACCAAGCTTTGCTACCAATTTTTGGAGCTTAGGGCACTGAATAATCTTAAATTGTGCTAACACTTAAAGCTTCATATACATGCTCATGTGCAGTCCAAATGTATGAGAGGCCTGACCGGGACACCAGCTTAAGAATCAAGTTATACCACGTACCGTGCCTCAAGCAAAATTGATAAATCGGTTGGGATTTATGTGTTTCTATTTTCTTATAAATTACATTTTTTTATATCTTTTCTTTACAGAAGCTAAATTATAAATTAGGTTTTGATAAATTTAAAAGAGTAGCCCGAACAAGTTTACACATTTTATTATGTTGTATTTAATAGGTTCATAAAAATATTATTATAATCAGAATGAAATATATAAAAACAGCTTCTCCACATTAATTTAATTGTTTTTCAAACAATTACGTAACCAACTAACAAGCTACAGTTGGAAAATAGCTTAAAACAGATTAGTATCAGTATAAGCTTAATATGTTAATAAGTAAAATCAAAACATAACCCTAAATTTTATCACGAATTATGCTATTATTTTCTAAAGAACGAAACAGGTGTCATTTTGTTTCTTTTCGATTTTAAGGTGGGGTCATATCGTAGGTGACACTTTTTTACATCGAACTATCTTGGCGGTAGATCATGGTTCAATGGCACAATCAATATACGGTAATGGCCATACCCGATTAATATTCAAATAAATAAGGCTCGTTTTCGCCTTGTGGTAAAAAAAAAACTCCATCAAAAAGTGACACATTATATAAAAAAAAAACACTTCTTTTCGAAAATATTACATTTTTAAACTGATTACTTATTTTTTTTATCTAGCCATTGGTACTCGGAAGATCTGAATCTGAGTTAACAACTTCATACATTTCATCTATATCTGTACATTTCGCGTTAATTTACATGGTTAGACTATTTACTGCATGATTTGATTCACTTTTCAGCGATGATAAAATGGTTTTCCAGGGACGCCACTTGGATCCTAAATACAGTCGCCCAAGGACTCTCAAATTTGATAATAAATTCTTTATGCTGCTACTCAAGGGACCCTTGAAACTCCACAATTATTTTTGGAAAAATTAAAACACCTAAGCCTTGTTAAATATTTCTTTCTATCATACTAATTTGACAATTATTTTTAAAAAAAACTAAAAAAATCCCCAAGCCTTGTTAATTAATCTTTTTCGTTGTGCTTAGGGTTTTATTTAGTTACGGAATGATCCAAAACCTAACTTGTTTTAGTTTATTTTAAAGTCAAAGCCTTTGATTATTATTTGCGCAAAGTTAAATCTCCGTAAGGGCTTCATTTTACTATCTTTAGGAAAGAACAAATTTGTTCACAGGCGTAACTGATTATCGTAACTTATAATTTCAAATTTAGATAATAAATTACAATTATTTTTTTAAAATAACTTAATTTACATTACAATAAAACATTGTCATATTTTAATTTCTATTATTACCTTTTGTTAGTTAATTTTACACTTTGGCTCTGAATCTGATTAAGAGGATTAACATATAATCAGGCTGTGTTATTTATTGTTGAATCTTAAGCTTAGAAGTGTTATTCATATATTGTCATATGTCATATGCTTTTATTATTTGTTTTGCTTTTTAATTATTTATTTATGTGATTATTCAGGTGGGCTGTATATAATTCCTTTAATTTTTAATCTTATTAAATATGAATGTGAAGACTTTTCAGCTTAAGGTTAACCAGTAAATCTAGGAATGTATACCATCGATCAAACTACAGCCTTGTTATTATGAATAGAAGATCAGTTTGTTAGTTAATCATCAGAAATTGGACGGTTTTTTAAGACACTGAATTCTATTTTCGAACAAGATCTCCAGCATCCTACTTCTTCGCAGTGCATGCGGAGTGTTAAGAAAAAACTAAATTAGTTTTTGGTTTTGTCAAAATAATTTTTTTAAGTCTTATGCATTCAAAGTAGTCCTTTGAAAAAAAAGTCAAAAATACCTCATGCTTGTGCTAGCACTTCATCCGATCTTCAGAGCACCTCTGGATCTTGAATATGGAATAGTCTGTCAACGATGGCGTTTTATTCGTCCCACATAGAACGAGTGTCATTTTATAAAACATTTCAGTTATTTTTCATCGCTGATGACTTTATTAAAAAACTCATGACGGCCAATGTTTTTGTTCGTATCTAACCAATTTCGTAACATGGTTTTCTCAATCAGGTTTCATACCCAAAACAACCGCAGTTTCATTGCGTATTGAAACGCTGCGGCGTCCAGTGCGCACATTAATTTCAACGTCTTTATAGCCTCATTGGAAATCCTTATACCCCTCGTTAAAAATATTTTTGCTCAACAATATTAAACATCGCTATTCCAACAAACACTCATCTTACATTCGCTAACCCATTCGTTGGGAGCTTGAATCCAGATGCCTTTTGATTGTTTTTGAGTCAAGAATGGCGATTCTTTTAAGTGGAGGATCCCTTTATCGTGACATAGACTCGTAAGAAACTTCTTATACTCGTGCTGTTCATTTATGGTTTTTTTCAAGCTTCATGACTTGTTAAAAATCCTTTCCCATCTAGCTCACTCCTTGTTCTTAAAGCTAATACGGCTTTTTAAGTGAAAATGCAACAAAACTAATCAAGGCTGGTATAGCCTCCTGCGTGCAAAAGTTTCTACAGGAAATCAGGAAACCATGATGAATTCATACATGCGCCTATTCAGCAAAACCTATAAAATCACACAATTTTTTTTGATAATATTCCAGCTCCAAGTGGTAACGAGTAACATTATAAAAGAGCAGAAGAGATAAATATGGACAGAGCATTAATTTTGACAAATTTGCATTCATTCAATTCGCAGTATTTTATTATACTTCAACCATATACCATAAATTTGGCGGTGCGAACTTAAAACTCCAGAATGACGGACTATTAGACCATCACCCATCAAGTCAAACAATTATCGCTGTTCTACAAGTGATAGCGCTGTTAATGTGATCACAATGGAAAATGGTCACAGGGCACAATTCGCAAATCAGATGAAACTCCAAGACTTACTCGAACCTGTGATCTTTTAAAATTATCCAACTGAAAGGCAGGTGCTTAACCGACTGCGCAACACAACCGTTTTTAATAGAACCATAAAAAGTTCATTCAATGAACTTCCTCTCTTGGAAGTTAAGTGTATTCTTTTTACCAGTTAGAATGCCTGAATCATCCATCATCATCATCCATCCATAGTCTTAAAAATAACATTTAAAAAGAAAAAAAATGATTTTAACCAAGTCATTGTATCTGCAATATGGAATTGAAGCATTAAACCTTCCATTCGCTTAAAAATTTACTTTCCCCATTTTCGCAATTTTCCGCCGTCTCAGCCCTAAACTTCTTTTGAATTCAGCATGAACCCTTCTACAGATCCTGCAGAGATTAATCGTCATACATCAGACTTATTGATAGCATTAATTTTGACTTTCATTACATGAAATTTAAGGCTGACCGCCGATCAATCTCATCCTACGACACGTGTCCGGCCTCACGAATGGACATTGCATAAGTACAAAAAATGTTTGTAAATATATATCATCTCATCCAACTGATATCGCAGCATGAAATTAATTGATAACAAAGGATAATTAAAGGACACAAGAAGTGTTCTAACCCCATTTCGAAGATTCTTTGGGAATTCTAGCAATCGGTTCTATCCCACGGTAGACAAGACGCATAACCCTTCTTTCTCTTCACTAGCACGGAAAAGGATACTTTCATCGTACATTGACCCTTGCACCCTTTCGTTTGAAAAGAAAAAAGTCATTTACTGCAACTACAAAAATGTATCAAATGACTGTTTGTCCTGATCGGTCCTCTAATTCCATTTTTTTTTTTTTTTTTCTAAAGGGCAATGATGAAACTCATCATCGTCACCTGAACCCTCCTCGAGATGTGATGTCTCTCAGGTCCTTCTTCATCTGTTTCACTTCCTGGGAAAATCTCAATGAATTTTTAATTTGAGATCACTCCCTGTCAGGATATGAAAATCGATTTCTGATTACTCCAGAACGAGTTGTCGCCAGCAAACGCCATCCAGCCACCCATGGAATTCCAAATCAAGGCGGATCGTTAAACTCGAGTAATTAAAATGCTTCAAACGGGCGGTTTCATTGTCAGATACGCGAATGGCTTGGAATTGCTAAGTGAATTGGAGTAAGCCAGAGCTAGGGTCTCTTCGGGGCAGTTCTGGTTTAAAGTGACTTCTTATTCGTAGGAGATGTGCGGCGCTGTGGAGTAGTGTCGTCGCCTATGGTAATTTAACGATTTGGCAATTGCCATTATTTGCGCATTCGGCATGTGGAATGAGGGGATGATGGGCTTTTAATAATTGTCGCTCGACACATGGCTCAGCGAAACCGAACACATGGTAGATGACACATCGCTGTATAAATTACTTTTGAGCAATTTTTTTGCGATTTGGTATGCAAAGACAGCTTGAGCTTGAGGATGGATTGAAGTATTGGTAGATTGAAGAATCGGACGTACTTTATGAAGCGCAACTCATTTCTATTTCTACTTGGTATGTACTACAACTAAAGTCTGAAAAAACGACAGTGGTTTTTCCTGACTCAATAAACGGAAAATATTTCAAATGGCAAAAAACTTTGCAATATCGTGCAATGAAAAATTTTCAGCTACATTTCAGGATAGGCAAATCAAATCAGTAATTTACAAGACACAAGTATCAACTTGGATTTCTATAGGGAAGATCACAATTACATAAATTATCAAAGGTCAATAATGGAGTCCAGCTTAAGGTTGCAACATTCTTAATGTTACGCCGGTCGTCTACTGGATTTTGTAGACAGGGAATTTCAATCTGATCGAATGCTTGACACACGTGGGTCGTGAAAATATAATATATGACTGCCTCGATACTCGATCGCAGGCCATCTTTTCAACCAAATTTTCGGACAATATTCCAAGAATAGCTTGATAAGTATGGTTGTTGAGTGCCTGAATCGTGTCCGAATTGCTCGATCGATAAGGAAAAGCCTTACGTCGTCACACGCAGCTTCGCAGAACCCAAGACACATCACCAAGCGGCTGATAACAAGGTTCTTGAACTTTATTAAATCTTAGTCCCATAGTCCTGGAACCAAAGCTCGCCATGTCCATTTTTCTTGCAGTAAAAAATCAACAATTGTGTCTATATAGCGCTTTTAATTGTAAAGTTGCTTTATGTGTGTCCACAATCCAAAAATTTCACCAACCAGTCAAACGTTTAGGATGTAATGGCTTCTCCATTATTTATTGTGATTATTCGGTCTTTTAGCCATCAATATGTGCTTCAACTTGGAGCGTCTAATGCAAGTAAGAATGCGAGAAACTAATGCAAGTAAGGCTTTAAAATCCCCAAGCCTTGCTATTTAATCTTTTTCATATTGCTAAGAGTTTTATTTATTTCCGGAATGATACAAAACCTTACTTGCTTTAGTTTATTTTAAAGTCTTTGATTATTATTTGCACAAAGTTGAATCTCCGCAAGAGCTTCAGTTTATTTATCGGCTCAAATCTTATTTATAAGTTGTAAAGGGGTAGTCATTATTCTTTCTCTAGAAATGAACAAAGTTTTTCACAGGCCTGGTTCCGTAACTGATTATCGTAACTAATAATTTCAAATTTAGATAATAAATTACAATAATTTTTTTAAAATGTTGATCCTCAAAAAACTTAATTTACATTGCAAGAGAATACAATAAAAAATTGTCATATTTTAATTCGATTCCTGAGTCCATTGGACCTTGTGGGCGATCCAAGATCTCATAGGGAAATTCTTCTGAGCCTGTGCGACTGATGTTCAATTTCTGAGAACCTACTGATGGCCTAGCCTATTACTAGCCAAAGCGTTCCAGTTTCCAGAAATGAGAAAAATGCATCAGCATGCATTGCATGTAAAGCTGTGTGCAAAAAAAGAGCACCACAAATTAGATTGTCAAAATGATATCGGTTCTTCAGTAGAATTCATACCTATTTTCCTGCGAATAGTACCAATGGTTTAGAATTTCGCCTTTTTTTAAAGCCCAGCGCAACGTCTTGTCATAAAACCGACTAAAGCTTGACAACCTGTACTGCGTCCCACAACTGCGATGTGTTTCTAGGTTTCGTTTTAAATACAGCTTTCTTAACATCAGTCCACAGTTTTCCGATAGGGTTCAAATCTTGAGACTGAGCTGGCCATCCCACATCCTGAACCTTAATCCTTGCTTGTATGCCTTGCGTCGTTATCCTGTTGCAATACCCACATGACAGGCTTATTCCATTCTGCATAACGCAGCATAATTCGCTGCATTATTTCAACATAAATTTTTGTCTATATTCCTGGTTAATTGGCCTTCGAACATATGTTCTGTTTCTAGGGGTGCCAATTAAACGACTCATCGGTTTAGATTCTGTCCGACGCAAATGATCTTGCGCAAATTTCTTCCTTTTCTGCAAGTGAACATTCTTCATGAGTGTTGCTTTTTCAATACTTTTGGCAAGTAGATGATTGTTAGTAAGCTATCTTCTTATTGTGGAAGTATATACGCTTAAATAAAGCTCTTCCTTAATTTTTGTTGACGTTATAAAGAACATTTCTTGACCAATCTTATGATGTTCCGTTTATCGCTTAGGGTCAATTTCGGCCTGTTTTTCCTGTTCAAGAAAACGAAATCAGGTGTCATTTCGTTGAGATTAAGAGCTAATAAGTTTTCTACTCCGATTTGGAGCTGGGAAGGAATGGAATGTCCAATTATTGTTGCGACAGTGACTTGACAGCCAGTTATCTCTTGAGGTATGGTGTAATGTCATGTGTTAAATCATCGCAAAACAGGAGGCTTTTATTGATGACGGAATTTCAATAGAAATCAAACGTAGTCTATAAAGAGTGTGATGGAGGACTATGATTTGGAACTAATGTCATTTGTTTAATAGTGTTAAGTGTGATGTTCATATGTGTCAAATTAAACCAGCAACAACGATTGACTGCCACCCGGTTGCCAGTTCCATTATTCAACTTAGGGAAGCGACACATTTGTTCATGGAGATGTCTTAATCAATTCGTTTAAAATTGACTGGAAATTCACACAAGCTGTCTGTCAACATCTTAATGGGCAAGCCATTCCAAACAACTTCTTTTTTCTTTGTCGGTTGAATTTTCTGTTTTCATTTCAACATTTTTCGCGATAACAATTCTCTCGGGAAGAAGAAAAGCTTCGGCTGGAGAAAGCTGGAGATAGCAAATGAAAAAAAATTAAGATTGCATAAAAAAGTTGACAGCGATGCTCTGATCACCAGACGAGAAGTAATACAAATGAAGAGAATTCAAATCTTGGACAGGTAATGGGTTATCGCTGCAACCAGGTGGCCGAGCATTTTCCCAAAATCCGTGTTCTGAATCTTATTAAGCAAGAGTTCCAATTTACGGTTCTCACAATAGTGTACTGCATCGATTTATCGTTCACGTTTACTCTCATCGATACTAATCATCAAAGAAGGGCTCATACTGTGCGGACCGATGAAGCCGCCTCCTCTGTGAAGGCTATGCACCCCGCGAAATTGTCGATTTGACGCGCACATCCGCTACGCGGAGGATTTCGAGGAAAAATGTTGGATTTAACCCGTATTTCCAACAATTTCAGTCTATTGATCATTGTTTCCTTCCAAAGTTCAACTTTAGTCGGAAAAATTAACCTAATTTTCACAATCAAATCGTCTTCAGTGATAAGGCTCATCTCCACCTCATTGGTTATGTAAAATAGCAAAATTGCGGTTTCTGTAGCGAGTCAAGTTGGCATGCCGGCTTATTTTTTTCTTAAATCTTCAGATGGAGCCTAGATTACCTTTAGTGGCCAGCGCTACTAGAAAATATGATTTAAACGACCAATTTATTGAGAGAAATATTTAGTGAGCAAATCATCGCCTAGATCATGTGCATTGTGACCTTCTATGTTATGAGCGAAAGTTTAGACCCGGAAAAAGTACAATCCGAAAGGATGAGCCACAAAAGGCGCATCCCTAGTTGGCATACATTTCTATCCGAAATTGTTTTCAAACACTAAATACAGATCGTTTCCAAACTCAAGCGAAATATGGAATATGCAAAACATTGCTGAATTGACGGTTATTTTTTATCAGCAAAACTTAGTGAACCAATCCCTTTTTGACATCCAAACGAACAACGGGGGACTATGTTTTATTCAAACTCGCATTCATTTCTTCTTATTTACATTTATGAATCTATGTATAATTGACAATTGTACCACTTGTGCGGTCGTCCGTTTTCTGATCTCAAATATAAGTTAATGAACATAGTTATTACCCATTAATGTTTCTAGACCAGAAATCCATAAATCCGGAATCAATAATTCCTAATCTAACCTTATCAGCATTCTGCCAAGATTATCCGCCTTAAAAAATGGGTATCTTTCATTGGAAATCGAAATACGCAAAAAAATTTGCATAACTCTCAACGCACACGAATCTAAAGCGGGTGGTCGTGGGAAAAATGTTTAATTCGTTCGGATACAAAAGCTTCGCCGACCAACACAAGAACAACAAATGGAATAAATAATGACGATCCGCGCTGTTTGTAACATCTCAGAAGATAAAGAAACCCGCCCCGAATCTTTAAGAGCTTTGATTTGAATATTAATCGCATTTATTTTAGCCTTGTACTAATTTGATTTAATTTCATTGAAGATAATTCACGCTGGTAGCTCCTTTGTCTCGATTCTTTCCTTGTGTTTCGGCGCGGCGAATTATGATGATCAAATTTTTATGCCAGAACAATGAATGTGTGTTTCTTAAGAAGTTGCGCTTCTTCTATGCCGGCCACAACGCCATCAATCATATTCAAGCAGATGGAATTTGAGCTTTTTATTTAAGTCAACATTGAGACGACTTATCCGTCTTCATAAATCTATCGAGTGTAAACAATGGAAACACGCCTATCGCATTTTTGAACCCTAGGCCCTGATGGGGAATCAATCAGATAACCGGTCGTCGTGTCTCCCTATTTCTAAGGTCAAAAAGACACAAAATTGATTCTTTCATTTAGACCAAACACTATTTAATGATCTTATCGAATCTCTGTTTCCCGACCCGACCTATCAAGCCTATTTAAATCAATTGAGTCGTCGAACTCTGGCGTCGTCTTCAAGTTTAACCCTTTGCGTCAAACATCTCAACTTTACAGGCATTGAACTCTTATCGGAGGATTCCTTTCCGCCTATTGACATGTTTGGGGAGCTCTGCTCCTCCTCCTCCTCCCTAATGTATTCTGAATCTTCAAAACCTTAACAGATAAGAACTTTATTCGGAACGGAAGATCCACACACTATTTTCTGGAAGAAGAATTCATATGAGCATAATAAACATTGGGGGGAATAAAAAGTTCGTTACAACGATGCTCTATGTTCTTGATAAGGGCGACAAAAGATAAATAAGAATGTTGTTTTTTTTTTTTGAAGGAAGTGTGCTATTTGGATTTGGTCTCTTATCAGGGAAACTTGTTGAAGAAATGGAGCGGGAAGACAGGGTACGGAAACATTTATGAATGGCCATTTGGAGCGAATGAATGAATAGGGACTCTAATATAGTTTATGATGTAATGGAATGTTTTATGGTTTCGAAGCGTGAATATGAGGGTGTCCAATGTGCCATTTGTTGTGGTAAATCGATGGATGGTGGCTTCCTTGTTCA
The DNA here is from genome assembly GCA_963555765.1 of Orthonevra nobilis. Classification (NCBI taxonomy): domain Eukaryota; kingdom Metazoa; phylum Arthropoda; class Insecta; order Diptera; family Syrphidae; genus Orthonevra; species Orthonevra nobilis. Next base: position 13,656,957 of record OY743225.1, read on the forward strand.
GAAGAAAGAAAAAAAAAATACTCCAATGGAAGCGGTAGTTAATGGAAAAATAAGTAGAACATGTATAAATTAGTGCGGTCGTGGGGGAATTTCTCACAGCAACGTTTTTTCTGCGAATTGAAATCGACTTATTTTTGAATGCAGGCGCTCCGACGTTCTTAGTGTCATAATGTCATGTCGAATCTGTCATAAAAACATCCGTTCAAAATCTTTTCTGGATAATATCCAAATTTTTCGATACTTGGTACTCACAAGATCCAATAGAAATATCAGTAAAGCTCCATCACATCGTGGATTAATTCTACCCATCAATTTTTATTTGGTAAAGCTTATCCTTTTACAATTCAATCTCGATAAGGAATCTGCTAAGACGTAAGCTTACACTTTTTTTTTGGCACTTTACATCATATTAGGCAGCTCTTCAAGTGATATCGCTGCAGTGTCGACTTGAATTTATGGCATAATCTTAACTCCGTAAAAAAGGGACGGGAACTTTCATGGCAAAGAGTCTTTTGCTGAGCACGCAGTGTGACATTTTTTATCATCGTTTTGGAACCAGAAGTCTAACATACTTTTTGCTTGAATTTTCAAGAACACAAAATGTGCTTACATCCATCCACTAGAGTGGTAGACCAGCGATAGTAGTCGAACTAAGTGGGTATAATTACTATTGGCTTGTCGCTCTGGGGTTCCAAGCCCACGTCGTCAAAAAAATGAAGACTGTGAAATCTTGGTGACACAATCTCCAAAAAAAAGTACCCGAATATTGCACTTCCTAGCACATTAACTCAATCTCCTTAAGTATAAAATACTGCGACTCTACGTCCATATTCGAACTCCATCAATGGAACAATTGAAGCGAAAATACAACTTGATTTCAAAATACTACAATATTTCTTTGTCTTATTCTGCTGACTGAGGGAAGCCAAAACCCCTTGAAGATGTGCAAATTATAAACACTAAAATTTATCTTGTGATGGTTTTGGAGTCGTGAATTAGATGCTCCAATAAGTGACAATTCTATTTATGGATGGCGGCAGAAAGTGTGAAATGCGCCTCGCTAGTTATCAGAATTCGGAATGACGGTACTCGTGAAGCAGCTTGTATTTTGCCAATAATCTTTTCATGCTTTCAAAATTGTTCTTAAAATTAGATCCACTGATTGTTGCTCACTCTTCCTAACATTTTTGATACTTTCATTGGAAAGAGTAGGACGTGAACTTAAATGTTGTTGGACGATTTGCAGTGAAACCATGCTCGATATTTGAAAACGATACTATTTTAACTTATTCTTTCAAAATTTATAAAAAAAAATGCGTTGTTGAAATCGTAATGAATTGAAATTGAAATGAAAACGGCTCTTTAAATACCGAATCAATACTTTTGGAACCAACACCTCAGAATTATTGACTGGTATGTGAAAAATCTACACGTAAATATTTCCTTAAAGGAAACTTTAGAGGCTGCAGCAATCTGAATGCAAATTCATCTTAATATTTCATGTAATTTACGCATTGTGTGGTAATATTCCAGCATTTGAAGAGAAAAAAAATGTCTTAGCCCTCGTCGTTTACAGATATGAAGAAATACTGAGAAACCGTGCATACATTTTAAAACTGACTGAAACTGAAATCTTAAAGTTGTTAAAATAGATGCGGTAATTATTTGATTTCATTCTTAAGAATTTTTAAGGAATCTTATTAAAGATCGATCTTTGTAAAAATTGTAAGCTTGTGACCACGTTCTTAGTCAATGTTTCTGTTATCCAAATAAATTCAACAAATGTGTTCCGCCACGATGACGTAAAGTATTGAAAAAACCTCACTGTGAATTTTATATTTCTTTAAGGAAGAACATGAGCCCCAGAAACTTTAATTTTTATACGAGGCGTACTCTTTCAGGATAAAATTTGGTAATTGACATCAGATACCCCGAATCATCATTATTACGGTCATGACAATCCATCCTCAACAGGTGGAGAGTCAATTTTTAACAATTTGTACGTTAATCTCATCCTTTAAAAATATCAGTCTTGATAATCCAGTATTTTCGTTACATGAAAGCCCCATTTTGAGAACTACTCGCGACCTTCATCATAACCGCTTATCACGTTAGTGTTCAAAAACCTCCTGTTTTCAACCTCTAAAGTTTGATGTTTTATTATATAAAATTAATTTTGTTTTATGAGATAATATAAAAAGGAAACGTAACAATTTACATAATTAACATAAATCAATTCTACGAAAACAATCAAAATTTGATTTAGAATTGGGAATCCCAAGTCCAAGTAGCTCCGCTGGCCTGAGATTCCCATTCTGGAATGACCTGAATCTGGCAAACAAAACTGATATTTGGGTAGAATAAAGTCGTATACAAATACTCATATCTATTCTTTTTCCCCTTCCTCCGGTAAACCACAATCGCAGTCAAGTTCTTAAGTACGAGTACATAAGGATCCAGATATTTTTTGGCGCGCACTCCCTCTTGAAGCACGTCAGTCGCTGTTTACTTGTATACTTGCTTTATTTATCTGGCCATCGATCCTTCAAAGATCTATTTACTTCTATACTTGTACAATCATCCTCGCGCCGAACACCATGCTTTCTTAAATCAAAACACAAAGTCACACACAACACATTCCATACTACCAGAAAAGAGTGAAGGATATGAGAGCAAAGAAAATTCAAAATCCATGTGAAGTATGTCACTACATCACTACACCATCCGAAGTCATCAACGTACATATGTAGTTGTTCCTCGTTTCTCCTTGCGAGGACACACCAACACCATCGTTCTTGGCTCTTGTTGCACACTGCCGCATAACTGAATGTCCTGTTAATCAGCTGATTTCGCAAGGTCATACAACTACAGCTGAGCGCCGCCGGTGCTGTATGTGGAAGAAAAACGGGATCCCTTTCGAGTTCCTTCTCTTTTCTATCCCAACGACAAGGGGCCTCCTGGAGAAATCCTTACGTGGTGTTGCTGCGGTGTGCGTGCGTCCTTATATTTCCAGTTGGTTGGTTTCGTGTTGAATGCGATCTTGTTTTCTTGTGTGCAAACTGGAAGGCGCGAACCTAAAGAAGACGTGTGGACAGAAAAGAAATAAAATTACAAAAAAACCAAACTTTTAGTTCTTGTATGTGTGTTGAGCCCGTCTGAGACTCGTAAGTGTAGACGTCAGGCTGCATATTAAATTGATCCTTTTTTGGGTGGATTGTCCATGTATACAATATTGGTACATATCACTTGTGTTGGGGAAAAGGAAAAACGGGGTTCGTTACAGAATATAACATTTAGCACCTACTTGAAGATAGATCCAAATTGAGCTTTAATACCATCGAAACCAAAACCAGCGTTTCAAGTCGGCAAAATGAAACTCCGAAATTGAAATGTTCTTATTGCTGAGACTTCACAAGATTCAAGGCTGATCTTTTATTAAGCTAACTGGAGAAAACGTGTCATTATTTAAACACGAGGTCTTAACCCGTTTAAAGCTTTCCTTGGCAAATACATGCGAACCTTGACTCAAAAGGAAAATTAAGACTTATAAGGTGATATATCGATTGATAAGGTTTGCCTTCTAAAGAATAGTCCTCGTCAATCTTATTAAAGAAACCTTGAATGTACTCAAGCTCAGACTTAGTCTTGGACTTAAATCTATGAAGTCACGTTTGCCATTTCCAAACTAGCTTTCACGAGTTCCAAGTTCGTGTCCCCATAATAATGACTTGCAAAGGTATTGTCCTTGGCTCTGCTATAAAAACATAAAACTGAAAACAGATTGATGATGTGGTCTTGCAATACTTCGTGTACATCAACTAATGGCGAATAAAATAATACGAATCGAGCGAATGCAAATAAGTCGATAAAAACTTTTCTCCCCCACTTAAAGGATTCCTCGTTTGGAACAATCATAACCATATTGCTTCTGAGTTTCAAAGCACTGCACAATCTGCAATTCTTCCTCTAATCCTTCTACACGCTCATTATAAGGGTAATCGTAAACCCTCGATGGAGAAAAAACTATAAACAAAAAAATCTGTTGCAAGATTTCGATCCAACCAAAAATGATATGACACGTCGACTTCACATGCTCAGATGTTTCGGTCGAAAAGAAAATAATGATCCGTAAGAGGGCCGGTAGTAAGGGTTAATAAAGTCATTTAAAGCTCAGCGATCATCTTCACTTGTAATCTCTAAACTAAGCTTTCGAGGTCGCATTAGATTCTAATTAAAACAAATCTACAGATTGTCAAAAGTTGTTAATGGTTTCTAAAGAGTAAGAATTCATTTTCAAAATTCGGGAATCCGAAAACCTGTAGAAAAAAATTAAGTGATAGTCTTAGGATTTTGTTTTCGTTCTTATAGACCTAGTACCTCCTAGTTCATTGGATTCACTCCAGCTTATCTACACTATCGATGGCATGTCCAAACCACTACCACTACAAGCATGCATATTTGAAGATTTCCACTGAATTATCCCCATCGAAGTTTAATATAGACACAAAAACCTGCATGTGAGATGGGCACAATAACTCAAGATCATCTCTCACGAATATTTACTTTACATTCCTGTTTTGCAGCCATCTCTTTTCTTTCTTTTACATTTGTCCTTGCGTTTTGTGCACTCGATCACTGCACGATCAACAACGTATAAATCGTAGGTCTGCTCCACTGGTGGTATGTTTACTTTAAGCTCAGCTGATTGGTCTTGGACTCGAAAACAAGTCCCAACACAATGGCCAACCATTGAAAATTCTTTAAGACTAACTTGTGCGATACCTTAACAGAAACAAAACTTGATCTGTGCGATGATCTTGTTTTCAAAGAAGATGCAGATATATCAAAGTCAAAATTTGCTATGAGCCTTAATTGATGAAATATCACATGTTGTGACACATTTTATGGTGAACTCATTCTGTGTCAGCTACGCATTGTTTACGTACGCATAGATGAACTTCATGAATACAATAGATGTCAATTGAAATTCCAGAAATGTACTCCTTTCATGGATGAAGATCAGTAACCTTTCCCCACTTGAAACTTTTGTGTACTTGCGCCTAGTAATCAAGAGCAAAAGGCGCTTGATCTTTTTCTTCTGTAACGTATCTTTTGTCATGCTGTTTTTTTTTTTTGTATAATTTATTCATTTCCTTAGCTTGAGATACTCGCACGAATTGCAAGAGAATACTAATCGATTGTAACTTTTTTTCCATGCTTTTTGGTGCGCCAATATGAGTTCTCTTGCTCCAAGTTGTGATCGGTAAAAGAGAAGTGAAGATCGGGACGTAAATTTTTTAAGCTTATCTTTTTCCGTTTCTTTCGTTGATTTGGTTGTTCTCTTTCAAGTCTGTTCCCTTGCGAATATATTTGCTCCCAAATTGGATCGTGAAACTGTATGCGTGTGTACGGAATGTCGATTGTTGGGGAGTATAAAAGATGCGCCAAGATCAGTTGGAGTTTCATTACAAGTGAGGATCACTGGCGCGATCGGTGATCTTGCACAAAGTGAAGGTGGATAGATTTTTGTTTCAAAGAAAATCTTTATCCAGCTGAACTTGAGATGGATCACAGATTATAATGATCATGAATGTTTTGTGTTTTTTGTTTCTGGCGGGACGAAAAGATTGTTTTACAGTCACGTTACGCCAATGTATGCTTGAAATGGAAAAAAAAATTGTTTATTTTTTTCAGCTATGTTTATGAGAATATAGTTAATATATTCACCCATGCTCTAGGATGTTTTTGCCTATGAGGATTTTTTTTCTATACATTTTTACAGGAATGAATGATCATGTTTCTTAGAAGATTGCTCGTGGCTTCTAAGATAAAGAATGTATAGATGTGAGTAGGTATGCCAACAGGCCTTGAATAGTTTTTTTTTTATAAAAAATAAAAAAAACCTTGGTAGATAGGTATAAGAATTGAGATCGCACCTCGATCGTGAGATCTTTTTTTTTTGTCCTACAGCTTGATCGGAATTTGAACTTTTGGTACCTGGGTAATTTAACAAGAAATGCTGCCTACGCTTGAATTTAATATGTATGAAGCTTAAGCGGGAACTATTAAAACAGTTTCTTCTTGCTACTACAAGGATGTAACAATATATTGTTTAAACTTGTTTTGTATGAAATTGATAAGCATGCCCCTCCCGAATTGTGGGTAGCTTTTTTCAAAAAGTAACGTATAAAGTGGTCTGTCTCAATTCATTGGGGATTGAAAAAATTAGAGAAGAACAACAATATTGTATTCTGTTGGTTTTCCCGGTCTTCCCTTCAAGACGTGCCTGCCACTCAAATGCGAGTTTTTCGATTTTATTTGAATTTTGATGGTCAAAGGCAATTCGAGCCCTATTCGCCTTTGGGTAGCTTTTATCTATTGCCAAACCATAAACCTTTACGCTTTGTGAAATTTCATTACATCACAGTCGCTGTGGGAGTGTGATCTTTTCCAAGAATGTAGCCAATCTACTTTGATTTCTGTTCCTTGTCAGTAACAAACTTGTTCGTAAGAATACTGATTGTGTCTGAAGATATATGCACATAGGCGCGATTTCACAAAAAGCTTAAAATCAGCATTGTCGTCAGCGGTCTCTTCTATATTATTTAAGGTGCGAATAAAAACGATGTGGTTCCGCAACTTTAACTGTGCGATTTCTTTATGTTTTGTTGTAAAATATGTTTTTGGAGATCAGATCAAGTGCCAACAGACGGTCCACTATGTAAAATAGTCTCGAAAGATTATGACTGGTTTATGTTGTTCTAATCATGACTTACGAACAATTGGGCAGTCCTTTTAAGAAATGCAGACTTCGTTCAAAAGTTTTCGAACAAAATTTCTTATTTTCAGAATTTCATATTGAATGAAGTCATGTCCTATCCTACTTCTATGTCCTGGTCACAGCAGACTCAGGTTGTTTCCGATTATGCTTCAGCCTTTTTTCAGTTCAAATCTTATGTCGATTTGGTGGCTTTCGTGTCAAAGAAATGTTTTTTTGGAAATCTTCTTAACCCTAAGACAATTAAGAGGAGCAGAAAGACAAAGTTTTCCAAGCCTTTCATTCGATTCAATTTATTTAAAACAATCATTTAATAAATATTCAATTCTATTCTAATTTCTTTTCTCTGATTTTTCTTTGATTACCCAAGATTTTAATTCATTGGAAATATATACACAAAAAGTGAATCTAACGACCATTTATTCGTGTCCTCCTTCTCCCTGTTTGATTTGTAGTTACTCGTCTCGTTTTCAATAATGTTTTTTTTTTTTTGTTTTCTTATTTTCGTCGAAGCCCCTTCTTCAAGAATCCTCCTTAGTAAGAACCACAATGTACCTGTTGCATCTACATTCTATATAATCATAAGTACTAACATATCTCACATAATCCCTTTCAATATGATCCCCTTTTCCACGATTTGGTAATGTATTGGAATTTCTTTACAATATTATAAAACAAATAAAACGACACGAAAGAAGGAAGAAGAAAAATCTCAGCTGACGATTTCAGTTTACTTCTCTCATTCGTTTTAAGATAAAAAAAAAAAAACAACACAAATCTTCTCTCCTCCGCATACACATATAACCCATCGCCCAGACACATCTACGGCTTCTCGAATGAATTCAAAGTAAAGAAAAAAAAAAACCCCATTAACCGCTTGAAGGGGTTGAGAATAGGCAAACACAAAAATTCACTTGTACGGCAGAGTAAAATGAGAAGAAACAAAAAAAAAAAAAAACACAAAGAAAATAAAAAAGCAACAAAAATCATATGTTCTCTCTAGTATCTATCTCCCAAGGAGGTACACACGAAGGATATGTCAAAAGGACAACAAACACATACACACACACACACACACTGCAGACCATATGATTTTCAAGTCAATTCTCTCATTCTACACGAAAGATACATGGCTAACGAATACGAAATACACACACACATGCCAGAACAAACCCCTATGCGAGTGCTGTTTTATAAAAGGCCCACAGCACGATCAATCCTCAGTCATTCGAGTTTAGTTATCGTTCTGTAGCAAATGCCTTCCTCCTTCTCCTAGAGTTTCTATCTCTCATTTCTCATCACTCATCATTAGGACTTAGTTTTATCATCAATATACTATATATTTTTTAATCAAAGAGAAGTGTGTGGCAATCAATGAGAAAATTATCCTGTAAGCTTTTTAAAAAAAAAAGGATATAGATTTTAATAAAAAGCAAATACAGTGAGAAATGATCTAAAGAACTCTAAAACGAAAATTCAGTGCACTCAAGAACGTACTTAAAAATAAGAAAAAACAAGGATATCCAAACATAACGGAAGAAAATAAATCATGATTACAAGGACATTCTAAAAAAAAAAAATATTTGAAAAAAAATTTATTAGTTTTTTGGCAAAACAAAAAATTAAGAATAAAACAAAATGCAATATAATTATAAGTGATTTGGTTAATTTTAATTTGGTTTGTCGGTGAACATTTGCAAGGATAACGCACTCACGCGAATACACGAAGGATATGCACCATTTGTTGGACTATTTGTAAAAATAAAAAAATTATGACTGTGTTTTGAGTTTTCCACGCGTTTTTTTTTTGTTTTTTTAAATCATCAATCATCATCATTTTATTAACACACTTAAATCTTCACATATAAATTGAAAAAAATTTCTAAATATGTTGTGGGAAAGTATTAACGAAGAAGCCTGCGACGTTGCGATGGATTGCACAAGGTAATTAAATTTTTACTTTAAACAAAAACATAAGTAAAAATAAAAATTAAATACGAAATCATGGAATACCTTTGAAGATGAAGAAAAAAATTGTAGTGCTAATTAATCCAACGTTGTAAGAGGGAGGTTTGGGGGGGTCATGTTTAAGCCCCTGATTACCGGTGATCAGACGCACGTATATCTTAAGATACATCTTCTTTTGTATCTCTTAAAATTTATTCTCATATGGAACAAACAAAAAAAATAAACAAATTCTTCTCCGTTATAATAATTTCGTGCCCCATAATCTGAGTCTCACACATCCAGTCAACAGTCAAGATTGTGTGTCTGGGGTTTCTTTTGTGCGTGATTTTCGCCGGCTTGAAGTAGCTTTTTTTTTACTTCTTTTTACATATTCTCTTCAGTTCGTTCATTACTCTTGGTTTCAATGAAAGCGAAAGTAGAAGGGATTTTCGCTTTTTATTCAGATTTACTTTTTTTTTTCGAGTTGGAAACGGGAATTGGGTGGCCGTTTCATTCATAAAAAAGTTATGGTTTTTTTTTTTGTTGCTGTTGGAATTTACTGATGAGATTAAAAATTCAAATTTGAACCTTAGAAGCAAAACGATTGTTTTCATTATTTTAGGATTTTGTACAATTGAAGTCTAGAGATCTGCTTTTGGATAGTATAAAAAATAAATAAAAATCAATTAAGATAAAAAAAAAATATCTTCAGTCTCAGAAACTATTGATACAGAAAAAGAAAGATAAAAGTTTTCTTAGTTTAAATTGTTATAAATAACTTTTAAATAAGTTTTTTTGTTTTTAATAAAGCTCGGATAATAAACTAATATTTTCAGGAAACATGTTATAAATTCATAATTATTAATTAAGGCAATAATAAAATTAAAATAATAACATTCGATTTTAATTTGCCAAAAAAAAAATATATATATATATAAATTATCAACTTCTAGAACTGGCTTCCTATTCCCAATTTGGACTTTTCATCCAATTAGAATCGTATTTGATTCCATTTTCATGTAAGGAGCATCCTTCCAATATGATCATTTTTTTTTTAATTTTCGATGCAACAATTATGTTTGTTTTGAAAAAACTTTAAAAAGTAGTTTCAAATTAAGAACTATAAAATGATTTCGAAAACTTTAAACAATTCAATTTATATTTAATTTAAACTACCTAAAATGTTTATAACCGAAAATATTAAACAGGTTCTTTAAGCCACAAAAACAATTTTTCAAAACATACTGTTTTTGAAGTAATATCGTTATCGCCAAGTCGTAACATGGAATACCGAGATAAAAATCTACCCAAATGATATTTGATTGAGAAAAAAGTTATAGTTGTTTTTTTATTAGAGAAATAATGTTTACAATTTTCTAGATTTAGATTGGAAATATTTTTTTCTCCTTAATTTTATCCTGCTGTTTTTCTAAGCAAAAAAAAAAAACAACTAAAGCCGTAGAAATATTCAACTTCTTGACATTTTTCCAACCTAATTACAATGCCAACCAGTTTAGACTCAACACAACCATGTGGAACCGTTCTCACCCTCACTCAATTACCGACCTGACCTAATAAAATAAATGCCTTGCACAGCCAAAACAAAACTGCAGTTGCCAAGTCAAACAGCTGAAGCCACGTTCAGACGTCACTTGTCCATTGTGTCCTTTTTCGATTCCAACGTGTGCCATATTCTCTAAAAATGTAAAAAAAAAAAAACTGTTTAAAACTCGAGTCAAAAAACGAAGGAAAATAAAAACATCAGCTAGGGTCATTCCACAGGCCGGCCGGCTTATGCCATTCAAAAGAAAAATATATTCTCGTTTCTTCATTCCTTCTGTTTTCTTCATGTCCTCATGCCATGGGACCCAGACACAGTTCAAGGCACTCAGCCAATACCATGCAACTTCCTTGCACGGTTGCATTTCCTTATTTCTCAGACAAAAACTTGGCTGTAGTTTTTTTTTATATTTGGGGAATTCCTCGACGCTTCAATTCAAGACCAAGTCAGTTGACACTGGCCCCCAGTTTTCTATTGCATTCTCCAATTATAATTATCCACTACCAGGAGGACACATCTGTTCACAGAATTTTACCCTCGTGCGCTGTAATCGACAAAATAAACACACGCACACAGAAGCATTGAAATGCATCAATAACAACCCTCTTTCCTAAATTTTGTGTTCTTCCCGTACATCATGAGAGCATAGAACTTAGGGTTCCACAGTATCGAGGGCCTTCCCTCTTTTTTTTCCGAACTATTCGCTGCACTCACTTAGTCGGCTCTATCAATTTTTGTACGGAAAACGTCCGGGTGTTTAATTTCTTTAAAAAAAAAATGAATTCAACAAATTTCAGGGGACGAGCGTCTGTCCAAGGAAGTGAGAGGTGCACTTTTATACAACCAGGATGGTTGATTGAGTTTAATGAACTTGCCTATACCAGCTATTTCGTGGAGGAACATCATCACCAGCGCTGGCGTTGCTGGCGGTGGTGGTGGTGGTGTTGGTGGTGTAATGTATTTTTCCTGATCGTGATAGGGTAGACGTAGTAGCGTGACTGTACACGTTGGTTAGGACCTTTCTCATGCTAGTGTAATTTGTGTCGTCCTGCGAGTAGGACGCGTCAACATTAAAAATGTTAAACTTTAGAAGAAGAGTGAAGCTGCTCATAGTTTTCGAAAGCACACCGCGTTTTTACATGTACATATTTACATACAATCTTGTTTTTCAAATAAAACCTTTAAACTAATCCCTTGTTTTTTATTTTTTTTATGTTTACAGTGTGGTCTCGAATAATTTTGACTTGAATTCGTTCAATCGAAATCGCAACGCTGGAGGATTTGGCCGCCACAGCATCATGGATAACAACACAAGTCTCATTCATACAGCCAATATGGCAATGGATGATTTGTCATTCTACGATGATGATGATAACCATCATTCCAGTAATGCCTTTACCTCCAGCCCAACAATAATGAACACACTCCTTATGGATAATGAGCGTTTGCTCTCGCCAGAAGGTAGTCCGCAACGTTTCCAAATTGTACAATCGTCAATTGGGAAACAGCAGCAGCAACAAACCCGCCGTAAACTTTTGGAACCATCACCTCGCATTAATAAATCATCGAATAATCCAGTGATGAGGACAATAACACCAGCAAAATCCTTTCGGATATTTCATAGTTTAAGTTCCGGCTCAATGGAGTCCACAATGGACGACGAGTATATGGAACTCTTTGAAATGGAATCATTGGACGATGATGTTAGTGGCAATGCGCCAAGTAATCTTAATTCACTCATCAGTGGACACATTAAAACCACAAAAACTAGCCCCGAGCTAATGAAACGACCACCTGTGCGTCGATGCTTAAGTTTGACGGAAAACAATTCAACCGCCAACAGAGCGCGCACATCATTATTCGAACCAAAGACCCCAGAGATTCTGAAAACAGTACAAGATAGGATTCCATCCATTAACTCCAACAATCAATCACCTGCACTGAATACCACACCGTATTCATCACGTATGGCTGCGGAACGTTGTTTTAAACGTCCCGATCCACCATCGACCACAGTTAGCCCGATACAGACTAAACGCTACAAAGGCGATTTGTTCTCATCCGCGGAAAAAGAGAACAATGGACAGACAATGATTCAAGTGCCACTTCCACCACAGAGATCAATTCTGAGGAAGCATGTTTCAATGAACGATGCCGATATAATGAGCGCTCTATCCAGATCCACATCAGAGCCTGACCTTATCGGCGACTTTAGCAAACCCTTCTGCCTTCCACTTATGGATGGACGGCATAGAGATCTAAAGTCGATATCGAGTGACACTATGGCCAAACTTGTCAGTGGCGTGTTCAAAGACTCAGTGGCTTCATATAGTATCATCGACTGTCGATACCCGTATGAATTCGAAGGTGGACACATTCGTGGCGCAAAGAATTTGTACACCCAGGAGCAGATAATGGAAGAATTTGTGAATTGTAAGACTGATGCAGCGACTGTCGAAGCTGATGGACCAAAGAGGCATATACTTGTATTCCATTGTGAATTCTCGTCGGAACGTGGACCAAAATTGTAAGCATTTCAATTCGAATCTTATCGAGAGAATTTTTTTTCTAATGACTTTATCTTTTTACAATTCTATAGATCCCGCTTCCTTCGCAATCACGATCGAGCACAAAACACAAACTCATATCCTGCACTACATTATCCCGAGATTTACCTGCTCCACGGTGGCTACAAAGAGTTCTACGAACAACACTCTGAACTCTGCGATCCTGTAGCTTACCGACCAATGTTGGAACCCTCCTATGCGGAAGCATACAAACACTTTCGCGCTAAATCAAAGAGCTGGAACGGTGATGTCAAGGGTTTAGGTGGTTCAACAAATCGGCTAAAGAAATCTAGGTCCCGTTTAGTATTGTAAAAACCTTCCTTTTTTTTGTATACATTCTTCTTTTATTTCTTCAACTCTATTCCTCGTTTCTTTTTGTGTAATTATTTCTTAAATTAATTTATGCATAATATATTTTCGATAAGTAACTAAAGTTTTATTCAAAATCGTTAAGAAAAGAAAAAAACATAAAATTAAAAAACAAAAACAACAAAAAAAAATACTTTTAAAATCAATTTCGGACTTTTTAGACTTTTAAACAAATAATTTTTAATATATTTATATTTTTTTTTAGTAAAATTTTGTAAAAACAAAACAACAAGCAACAAAATTTGTGCATTATATAATTATTTTTTTAGAATTATTTATAAAACCAACAAAATCTTTTATATAAACAAAATTTGTCAATAGAATCGTAATTTTTTTTTCGAATCCAAAATTTCCATTTCAAAAAAAAAGAAAAGATTGTAAAAAAAAATGTCATTTGCTTGGTTTCCAGTGGAAAATATGTACAAATTAAAAAAAAATAAATTCCAAATTGTAAAGGAAAATCAAGTTGAAAACTGAAAGAAAAAAAAAACCCAAAACAAATACGCTTATTTTAAACAACAAACATTTTTTTTTCTGTAAAGCCAAGCTTTTCTTTTTATATGTGGAATGCAATAAAAAAATAAAATACCAGAACATATGTACTGACGTTCTCATTTTCAAAAAAATTAGGGAAATCGCAAAATTCTAATTTTGTAGATGGAAATTCTAAGAATTTCCATACCAACTTTTCGTCTACTATTCACATGGGATCCACAAGCTGAAAAATGACTTTAAAACTAATTAAACCAAGACAAATGGAATTTTTGTGAATTCATAAAAAATAAAATAACATAATTCATCTTAAATAACTTTTTTTTTGTATCAAACACGGGACCTAAATGCATTATTTTTTTTTTTTTAAATTAGCAAATTAAATCGCATTTGAAATAAAATTATTTTCTTTCTGTCTCTCCTTCTCGATGTTTTTTATGCGGTGTGGAATTTATGTTTTATTATTACTCTTTTATTTAATCTGTGATTATTTTTTTACGCCTCTTTTTTGTTATTGACCACCGTTTACAGTTTATAATTTTTTTTTTAATTGTGTAATTTTTGTCCTTAGTTTAAAACAATGGAGAGAAAACAAATTTAAAAAAAAAATGTGAATTTCTCGAGATCTATTTTGAAATTATTTCCAGGTTTTATATATATTTTTTTGTGTTCCTTCATCGAGATTGCAGGGATATTTATTTGATTCTTTTCTTGCCGATGATAATGTTCTTCGTGTCTTTATTTTTTATAAAAATAAATGTGTAAAACTTATAAAATGTTCAATTGTAAAGAAAATTGAAAAATGAATTTGTGTACGTGTTCTTGTAAAATGTTTTGCACAACAAAGGAGATTGTTTATTTTTATATTAATTTTTTTCTGTGAGTGCATTTTGATGGTTCTTTTTTATTTGAATTATTAGGAGAAGGAAAGGGCTTTTGATTCGAAGGTTGCTCTTCTTTTTTATAATAAAAAATGAATAGAACACACATACAATCAATATATGTAATAAATTGTAGTTCAGTGTAATTAATTTATGGAATGACAAACCTATGATGATTATATATATCAATGAAATGAAATATTTTCAATGTAAAATGAAAAAAAAGTTGTTTTATTTCGCCTCAACGTTTATCCTTGATTGCGCTGAGTAATAGCATCAATTTTTTTCATGAAAAAATAAGATTTCAAGTACAGTAGAACGCCGATTAACAAACCAAGATCACAATTTTTTTTTTTTTGTTATTTTTGTAACAAGTTGGAACTCCAGATATATTTCAACTGTTATAGTAAAAGGTTAGAGGCAAGGCACTATATGTTTTGCGTTGCGAGCCTTCCGTTGATATTTTTTTTTTTTTTAAACAATAACATTAAACTACTGTCAGTGAGCTCCTTCCTCTCTCATTGTGTGGATCGCTGTTTTAAGCGGGAAAGCTAATGGCAGATATATTTGGTGTCGGGGCGGCTACAATTACTGATATTAAAAATAACAATGAACAAATTTTAAGTTTTGTGACTGCGTCGGAAGCTGGTGATGGATGTTCGGCGCGAAAAGTAATGAAAAAGGAAAAGGATGAACAGCTTGAGAATGCTGTTTTTACGTGGACAACCGATTCCAGGACCCCTTTCATGTGAGAAGGCTCGAATGTTCAGTGAAAAATAGGTTTAGCTGGTTTTAAGATTAGCACTGGATGGAACCTCAATTTCAAAGAATAGGCTAGGCATTCGGGAACTGGAAATTGCTGGATATATTTCTGAACTTTGTATTTTTGTGAAGGCCTGATTGGGTTGCAACTTACTCTGATCGAGATGTTCATGTGAGCGTTATTGTAGAACTGTGTTTGTGACAGTTTGTTTGTCTTTATTACCAGGCTATGTCCGATTTTTAAAATTCCGACTATCCGAATCGCCTTCGGTCTCAATTAATTCGAATAATCGGCGTTCTACTGTATCATTGAATGACCCCCTCTTTCCAATTACACAACTTTGCTTAAATCAATTGACCACAAAATAACTCAGGGCTTTCTGCTATGCTATATCAATTTTAGATATTATCGTATTATGCAAAAGAATTCGTATATTTTAGAACATTGAAAAATAAATAGATTTTCGTGGTTTATGTATCATATAGGGTGGGGCATGACAAAATTTATGGTTCAATAAATGCCATGTAACATTTAAAAAAAAATTCTATCGTCGAAAATTGCCATCAGACTTGCCGTATAGTTTGTCGGGCTGTATCAGCTGTGACTACATTTTTTGGGAACCACAACTTAGGATAAGCCAGCATCACTGACATCAAGCATTTGCAATCATTTATTTATTTATTGAATGTCAACAACGTTAACGGAAATTTCTTCATCCTTTTGGAGAAAACAGTGGCCAATGATCCTTTCTGAGGACTTTGGCTGCCAATTATCACATTATTCATATTGGATTCGTTTTTGTGGCTCTTGTTTTTTTTTTTTACTCGAAATAAAAACATCTTTGTCGTGTACTACTCGGGGAGGATCATCTAGATCTCAAAAACTGAACGTTGAGCTGCTGTAAAATTCAGGCGTTTCCTCAATACTTGCTATCAATGTTTATCTTCTTACCTCCATCGTCTATCTACAATGTTGCGATGCATGCAAAAAAAAATATGTAGGCATCCCAATAACAACCAAACAATACAGACATCGAATTCATTCGCCATGGCTGCTTAAAAACGATTCCATCGACACTCGTCTTCTGTCCTAACAGCCGAAGCCATGAGAATACTCAACGCCCTAGAGTTGTCAGAAATGAACAACGCTACCATTGGTACCGACAGCCTATCAACGATCGAAGCCGTTCAAAATATCGACAACAGATCTCCAATAATCGAAAGGATACATAATAGACTTATAACCAGTCATGAAAAGACCAAACTTATGTGGAAACCAGGGCATGTTGGAACAAGAGGGAACCAAGCAGCCGATAGAGCCATAAAATCAGCAATAGGAGAACTCAATTTGATTAGGATCTCCTGCCCTAACCATTGCTTCCACAAGAAAACAAAATCATTCTCTAGACTTCTTCTATGTCATTGAAATCTCATCCACGGACACTTAATGAAAAAAATCCAACCACCTTTGCAACGATAACGTGGCGATGACTATGAAGCATCTTATGAGTGGAAACAAATATTTCCTAATACATCCCTATCAGAAATCATTAAAAAACCATCTTTATAGAAAATATTAATTTAGTTTACCAAAAGTTAAATAAATTGAACATAGTTAATGATCTCTAAATCTCTAGTCCTTAATTATTAGACAGCCGAAAGCCCTGGTAGCAAGTCTTGAAATATTCTGATAAAGTTTTAATAATAAAAATAATCTCATTTCGAATTTGTCTTCAAAATAAAAAAAAATCGTTGGGGCACTAGGCGCAGGTGGTACCCAGCTGCCCTTAAACTATCCAACAAATGTCCAAACTACATAAGTATGCTCTTCGCTTACTTTTTAGGTCTTCTAATTATTTGTCTTACGTGGATAACTAACTAATATAATAAAATAGATACTTTTCGATTGTTTTGTTTCCGTTGTCTCTTGCTCAAACACTAAAGTATGTAAGGACGAATAGATTCTCCCTACACTACTACAGCACTGCAACGTGGCAAAGAAGTTGATACCACTGCCCACTGACTTCTGCAAAGCTTGCGATGAAATTTAAGGACCTTACATTTTCTTCCTTCTTCATAAAGTAATACATAAAGTTAAATCGACCAGAACAAGATAAATTGTCCCAACTTCTGAAGAACAACAAGATAGGCATTAAAGGGTTGTCACCTTCATTCTATGTAACTGCGTCCTTAAAACAATTTGAAAATCTTTAACGGCCTTTCATATAACTCAACGTTCTCGAACATACTATATTTCTAATATGCTGTTTCACTTATTGGTTTGTTGTCTTATGTAAGTTTCCTTAGCTCAATTTGCAAACTCAGATCGTTAGTAGAGTTATCTCTAGCATTGGGTCTATAAAACGACGATCAAAAGAACTCGGTAATCCTTACGTTTTCAAGTTCCTTTTTGAATACACATTAACTTTGAATTGATGCTGTCTAACGCAGGTGTGCCTTACGCGTGGCACACGTGGAACAATTTTTGCCCTTTCTCTTACAGGCCTTTGAGTTTAAGTTTTTTTTAGTCTAAAAAGCCTTGGGTATAATTAAAGCTTCATAAAACTTCCGGGGTACATATCGAGCCTTATTACCGTGTTTTGACTTTTAAGACTCAACTTATAACTGCGTCAATTAGAATCAAACGCGATGTTCTTCACTTAAAAAAAAATCAGTGCGGTGACGTTGTTTTCATCTTGCTTAGGATGCAGTCCTAATAACTTTCCTTTACGTACATTGTTCGAACTATGTTAAGTTTGAAAAGATCTTCAAAGTTGGGCAGAAAAAGCTTTTGACTATGCATTTCAAAACGACTGCGGTGAACCAAAAATGTTGAAACTGCAAGAATCAAAGCGACTTATTTCATCCAGTATTACAAATCTTTCAAAGTACATTATAAGTGACTAAATTAAGGATTCCCAAGCTGAGGACCATTTTCCGAGTGTCTAAGAGAAGAAATGAGTGAGTGAGATCGTATCTTGATTGTGGACGATATTTGTCGATTTGACATTCGGCTGTCAAATCATATATTCTTGGTCGATGCTTTGGAAGAATTTTTTATTTCCGAAATGTGAATCATATAAAATATTCATATTAAAGAAGATAACAAATTTGAATTAAATTTCAGAGCAAAGCTGGTGACAAATAAAGGACAATAGGAGTTTGTAGTCAGGTTTATGGAAGCAATGGGAATTTGCACTAAAACCCAAGCGAAACGGCAATGGGAGAATATAACTTTAGATTTCTGGTTCTATTTCCATTAAAAGATCTCTAAGTGCTTCCTGATGTAATCGGAAATAGTTCAAAAGTCTGTAGGAACAAATTGTACATTTGCAGACGTGAGATACATTTTTTCAAAAACTCATTTTTGCAATTAATTACGAAAACAATAGCCAAACACAACTGTCAAATAGGGTTATGATAACAATATTCAAATATTTTTTTCAGAATAATCTAATCATTCATCGATTGCGTAACACGATGCCAGAGCTAAAATCAATCGACGCAATCGACAATGATCGTGACGATCTTTGAACGACACTCAAAATAGGGGTGAATGTGATTTGATTGCTTTGAAAATATGACGTTACCAAAGAAAATGTGTTCTTTTACAATTGGACTGAAAATAACAGTTGCAAAGGCTCCTGATAACTTTTGAAGAAGAAGTCCTGAAGTTCACGAAGCTCCCATCTGCACGGCATTCCAAGTTCATTTTAAAAAGCGGTAAACATATAAATGACATTAATTGTGTATTGTACAAGACAAGCATTTGACCAATCGTGATTGTTTTTCATCCGATATTGTGTCTGGGAGCATGTTTTTTCAGAATGGATATTCCGATAGACTCAAGATCAATCAACAGCTAAAGCTCTTTTGAACACTAGGGAGCGTTTAAGTATTACGCAACGGAATTTTTTTAAGATTTTAGACCCCCCTCTCTGCATAGTGAACAAAAGTAACATTCACTTCAAAAATTCTTTAAATTTTCCGGCAGCAATGAGCGCAGGTTTCTCGTTACAAGTTTGCGCTATCGGAACGATTTTCACTGAACAGAACGAACGAAGAACACATCCGGAGAGAACATTTGTTCTATCAACAGTTCAGAACAACCTCACTGGACAAAGCTCATATGACTCACAATGAAATCTGTGTTGTAATAGATTATCCTGTGCTCTCTCTAATGTGCTTGATGTACAAACCGACATTTACCTAGCTCAAAATTGCTCAAAATTCTGGTTCGAACAAATTCACAGCAGAAGAAGTGTCCAAAAAATAAGGTGACATATGAATTTAAACTGCGCGCGTCGAAGGATTTGGAAATTTTTCTTTCTTTTAAGGTTGGTAGTACTGTCAGTGACATCTATGTGAAATTTCACGTCAAAATATATTCATAGTGTTTGAGATACGCGTCGTTTTGTGAGCTGCTAAAAGTGAGTTTTTCGTTTTTTGCGATGTCGAAATTTATTGAGCAAAGAATTTGCATTAAATTTTGTTTGCGGAATCAATTTTCTGCTGCGGATACGTTGAGGATGGCGCAGAAAGCCTTTGATGATGAGGCTATGTCTAAAAAAAATGTTTACAAGTGGTATAGTGTTTTCCAAGCCGGCCGTGAACGTGTCGAAGACGAAGAGCGTTCCGGGCGACCATCAACCTCAACCGATGAAGCTCACGTCCAACAAATCAAAGATTTGGTGTTGAAAAACCATCGATTAACGATTAGAGACCTTGCTGATGAAGTTGGAAAAAAGGCGTCGCGTTGAAGTGTGTGAAACAATGCTTTCCGACTACCAGGATGTCATGAAACGCATTATAACTGGCGATGAGACTTGGATCAATACTTACGACCCCGAAACAACCGATCAATCGAGCGAGCGAATATCGTGCCAAAGGAGAGCCGAGACCAAAAAAACCGCGCCAAAGTCGCTCAAAAACCAAGGTCATGTTGGCTGTTTTCTTCGATTATCGTGGTGTTGTGCTTTATGAATTCCTTCCAACCGGCCAAACAGTCAACAAGGAATATTATTTGAACGTTATGCGTCGTTTGTGTAACGCTATCCGCCTAAAATGGCTGGAATTGTGGAAAGACAATTCTTGGTTTTTACGCCACGATAATGCATCATCCCATACCGCACTCGTAATTCGTGATCATTTCGCCAAAAACTCAACCCATATCGTTCCGCAACCACCGTATTCACCTGATCTGGCGCCGTGCGACTTCTGGCTGTTAAACAAGCTCAAAAGACCGCTCCGGGGACACCGTTTTGATACTATAGAGGAGATTCAAGCCGCAGCGAAGACGGAACTGAAGGCCATCCCGGAAAGTGACTACAACCAGTGTTTCAAAGATTGGAAAATCCGTTGGCATAAGTGCATTGCATCGGAAGGCGATTACTTTGAAGGGGATGAAATTGATTTGGAAGAATAAATAAAGAATTTTCAAAATAAATACAATGTCACCTTATTTTTTGGACACAGTAGTATATGTTGAAAAAAAAGTTTCCTCTCATCTGCGGCTATTTATCAATCATCTTTAATACTTATCTCTCGGCTTAGAGGCATTAAACATTTATATACTCCATCGAATCTTCAGTTTTCTTCTCACACGCCGAAAAATATTATGGTGCGGGGAAACAATATATATTAGTACTACTTGATCTGACACACGTTGTCCTGTTGGAACGTTGGCTTTGGCTTGAGTTCAATTCAGTCCTTGACACAATATTCGGACAGCGTAAGTTTCTTACTCCTTCTGATTTTGAAGCCCTTATTTTTGTTTAATATTTCAATACTTAATCTACCGGTCATCTTTAAAAAGGCAATAAATCTTTAATCAGTTATACACTTTAACTCCTTCTGAATCACTCTGTTCATTGGTGAAAACCACATGAAAATGTATTTGGCAGTTTTTGAGATTATCGCTTTCACACATATGTAATAATTCATTATAATATTACTTACAGATAAATGCCTTCACACCTCAGAACTACCAAGGTCAGTTTTGAAGGTTGAGACAAGCCTTTTGATGTCATCGTTTTCCCCCATCAATACAAGAAAGAACACTGCCTGAGACTGGCAGCTTTACACACTCTTTGATACACTAGTTCCAGTTGTCCTAGACCAAGCGCTCTGGAACCAACGATTGATCCATTTTTAAAACAGAAATTTTATCCGGCGACTGCGATTCGAAGCTCGTCTTTGATTTAACATTATTGTCCATTCGTTCAATGTGCCCGAGGCAGTTTAATCAATTTGTTTTGGGTTTTTGTACTACATCCCAACCTTGGGATGTAACTCCTCCTGCAATCGTCTTTCTTTTCATGTTCTGTACCAATTTCTGTCTTCAAAACGAAAATACATTTGGAAAGTCTGCACCAAAGTGTCATTCGTCGAGACTATTCAAAAACGTGATTGAAAAATTCCACTTTGTAGGAAAAGCAGCCAAATTTAAGTCGGAGAATTAATTTGCCAATTAAAGGCAGTCTACATATTTTTGCTCTGCGGGGCTTATAGTCCTGTTCAATTAAATCACTTTTGAAACTCACAAAATCTGTAAACAAATAATCTTCTCATTATTTAAATATTTGCTCATCTGTCTGCTACAATTGTCTACTGAACACTTCCAAATCTACTACAGTCGCATAAATTCCATTGGTTGTCAGCACTGAGAATATGTCAAAACAAAGTTTTTTCTCTCGTTCTCGCACAAGAAGTCAAGGATTTCTTTGGCCGTTTTTCTTTTTTTCGCTCGCTCTCACAGTCAAACACTTTCAAAGAGTTGGCGCGCGCGTGTGTTTCTCCCGGATTTTTTCTCGTTGCAACACAAAAAAAAAAAATTTCTCTGTTGTGTGGTGTTTGACAGAAAAAATCTGTAAAACCGAAAAGCAGCATCAGAAACATATATTTTTTACAATTTTATTTAGTATTTTGTTTTCCATCCTCTCGAGCGAGTTCTTGAACTTGACAAATTCAAGATTCGCTGCGAAAAGATCGGGCCAAGGAGAAAAAAGTGTCGCCAGAATAATTCCCTCCAAAAGAAGTCTTGATCTTGATTTGGATTTTGGATGCCTTTGGCGCGCAGAGTTGCAGGGTCGCAGATTTTCGCAAGTATCGTCGAATTCCGGTGCATATCGTGTCTTCCTCAGCGGTATAGTTAGAAAAAACCAATTGCAACACTAAAAATGCCTATTTGCAAGCGTGAAGGATTTGAGGATTTCGCTAAGAATCCCAAGCAGCACACATTCCAGGACAATGAAGAGGTGTTTTACTGTGAAACGACGCAGCAGATATTTAGAGATTATGAGTAAGTATCTTTGGGAAACTATTGAGTACATTGTCTGCACATTTTTTCAGACTCAACAAAGCAGGTGTGCGATATTTCCTCCAAGATTTTCTTTATTTCGCCACTGCTTTCTTGAAATAAGGTCAGTGCTTTAGGGTTGTTCAGATATAGAAAAGAACATCGTCGAAAAAACCGATAGAGAGAGCACGGAAGGTAGTGCGCGAATTGTCAGTGAGAGAAAGAGAGGTGCTGTGCGTTTGCCAATGCTGAAGCTGCCGAAGGAGTTTAGTGTACGCATTGTTGGTCATGCAAAGAACATTTTAATTTCATATTCTTTCGTGTCATAGGATGTGTGGAGGACATTCTTCTGGTGGTCTGGATAGAACACTTGTTTGAGCTTTGGCCGTGTGCTTGATTAAGCACAGTGTATGATGCTGAAATTAAAGCAATTGATCTTCATATATGGTTTTGATGCTGATGATGGTGTTGGTATGAAAAATCGCGTCATGTTAATAATATCTAACTTGACGTGTTTCTACTATACCTTGAATGTTAGCATACTATCGATGTTTTGAGAACTATCGTATGTTTCAGCTTGCGAGTACTGAAAACGTATTCGATTAATGCTCTGAGAAATCTAAGGACAGTATCACAATACAGATATTTAATGACCATTTGATTTGGAGAAGTAAGTTTCTTATACTTAATCCGAACAGCCCAGTATGAAGCGACTACTTACCGATTTTCTAACCACTCGACGCAGGGAACTGATTTGCTGTATTTGAGGACACACAATCTTTCAAGCGTATCGCTTCTACTCGGTTACTAATTCATTTACCCACCAAAGGGCATACTTTGTATCATTATGCTAGTTCGAAGCCGGTAATAACCGCAAGTTAGGAATCTTGCTGAGGTGTTTACCTCAACTTTTTTATTTTTGATTAAGTGCCAATCACATTACAGGAAACTAACAACTTCCTCTTATGTATGCGCAAATCTGATAATTATGTTCAAGCAGTCAGCTCAATCGAAGTTCCTTTTCAACAAACCAAACGGACATTTGTCGCTGATGCATATTTCTGTGAAGGTTTGTAAGGTTTCCTTATCTGGCACATTTCGAGCTGAATTCTTTTTGCATTCAGTGGTCACCTGTGGCCGAATAGCTTGTAAGAAGTCATTTAACCGCAGAAAGAACCATAAGAGCCGACTTGCCTCTGCACGGGAGTACGTTTCCAAGGACTCAGATTTCTGCAGCATGGTTATTTTTGCAGACGAGTTCAAATTTAACATTTTTGCAACTGATGGGATCTTCTCCGGTTTTATCAAGATTATGATCTGCAGCACAAGGCAGGTATACTGGAACTGTCCTCACTTGATGACACCACCGAGACAGTTATTGAAAATTTGTAAACATTCTTGGACAACAACATCCAACAAAGAAAACTTGAAAAAGGCTCTACTGGAGGATTGGCAGAGAATCACACTAGAAACTACATAAGTCGACTCAATGACTAACAAGCAATGGTCTGTTAAAAATCAATAGGCAATATTGTGTTTTTATGTCTGAAGATAGGCGATAGGTATTTTTAGTTTATAGCTCATATGTTGCTAAACAGTGATTTAGTGTATATTAATAAATGAAGTTCCTTAGTATATCTACAAATGTTATTCTTC
The DNA here is from genome assembly GCA_963555765.1 of Orthonevra nobilis. Classification (NCBI taxonomy): domain Eukaryota; kingdom Metazoa; phylum Arthropoda; class Insecta; order Diptera; family Syrphidae; genus Orthonevra; species Orthonevra nobilis. Next base: position 13,681,267 of record OY743225.1, read on the forward strand.
AAAATGGCATTTAAGTTTAAAGCTGGCACTGTATCAAATAAGCTGTCACCCACTGTACATAAATTGTATTGAATGTTCAGTGTATTTAAGTTAAAATGGAACAATTCATGTGCAAAATTTCGCTTGGAGCAAAGCCAGCAGGAAATTTAATTGAAAAAATAACAACTAATTTTTTGCAAATTATTATTAATTAATTAATTACTTTATTCATGCCCTAGAAAAAAAAAACTCAAAAAATCGGCAGGAATCGATCTCAAGGAACCCTCAAATGGAACCCGCAGTGAATGATCATACAATTTTATTTTTCATCACTTTTCTATTTTAAATGATCAGAGGAATTCACAATAATCTGATATGCTCTGATTTGTCGTACGAAAGCCAGTAGAAAAATCAATATGGCTCCTAACGACCACAAGCATCGGTTGATTTAGGAGAAACCATACTTCGCCATTCTAGAAGTGATAAAACTGTGCGTTAAATTGCTGAAATCATACGAAAGGGCACCAGCAACAGTATTCAATATCATTAAACCATGTAAAAAAACTACGGAATACAAAAATAAGCCAAAACCAAGTGCACAAAAGATCTTAACGAACTGAGATGTGCGTTGGTTAATACGTCAAGTGAAACTAAAACCCCATATCTGTGCTCTAAAACTCGCTATAAAGGCTGAGAAAGATCTTGGCAAAATGTCAAACCAGAAACTGTAAGGATTTTTCCACGGCGGAAAAACATTTTTAATGGCAGAGTTGCGAGGAGAAAACCATTTGTGTGCAAGATCAATCGAAAAAAGAGGCAACATTTTGCAAAACAATATGGCGACAAAGACTTTTCATTCTGGGAGCAAGTGTTGTACCCTGATGAGAGCAATTATAATGTTTTCAAGTCAAACGTATGAAATGTAGCAAATAAGTTGTGACTTTTCCAAAACAGTTGAAATGGCTTGCGTTTATCGCGACATGATCAGTTTGACTGTTTTTTTTAAACCACCAGGTCGTTCTGTTGTGCGATGTTTAGGCGTATATACTTGCTTATATAAGATATTGTCCGGCAATGATCTATCAACTTATTTCCGTTGTCGGAGATGTTCTCGTCATTTAAACTACCATAGACACATTCTTTGGCAATATTCGCCTTAAAATCGGTGAAAGCGATCCAGCGGAGGAGCTCTCGTAAGCTTTTTTTGAGCGGAATCACTTCCTTTAGACTTTAGAATTTTTGCTGAACGCTTCAACATGAAAATGTGCGCCGTGTTTGCTCAGCTCTCATCGAAATAGACGTAAGGGATTTTTTATTTTATTTTTGACCTGACTTTTCAATTTAATAACAATCATATCCCTTCTAAAGCTGTCTGAAGACCACTATCCACGTGGCCTTTTTCACAATACAACATTCTGAGGATTACTTGCTGGCATCTTCTTCTTTAGCTTCTTTCGATTCACTTGTCCAAAGCTTATGCGCTTCCCATACATCGAGTGGAAGCCGTAGAATCTTTGCCAGGATGAAAAAAATAATATTGAGTTTAGTTTTTTTAAAAGTATTTTTTTTTTTTTTTTTGTTTTTCAGAGAATACTTTCGCCACGTGATGGTTATCAACTCAACGATATGGCAATGTGAGGCGTCTAAGCGTGAAAATCTTACATATGCCGAGGCATTGAAAAGCGAAAAACGTGCTCGTAAAAAGTTGGAACAATTCAAAGATTGCCTACGCCCTGTTGTGATGCTTTTGATCGAAAAAGCACAGCAAGCGTCTTTAAGAACATTATCAAATCTGATTTATGCTTTCATACGAAGCCGGTACTTCGTTAATGAAGAGGTCGAAGCACTACACAATAGCTCAACACATCTAAAATACATCGTTGTGGCCGTCTTACCAAAGTCCTCATCGAAATCTCCACCCGATGGTGAAATCTATGATCCGGCTACAATTCAATATAAACTCAAGAAGGTAGGCGGAGTGTTTCATGGCCAAGATTTTCTCATAGAACACGAGAATATACGTCGGCCAAAAATTCACTTTTGTCACGATAACCTTAAACTGTTCATCAGTCAGAATGTTAACAGAATTGACGGTATTCTGCGACCCAAACCAGAATCCTACAAGAAATACGTAACTGATAGAGGAATGACTTTCGCCAAGATGCACATTGGAAAAATGCCAAATTACGAGCCAAGTAAACCACGGAAAATTGTTGGTGAAGGCGAGAAAAGGCAATCCTCGATGTCCAATTATTTGACCAAGAACGAAACTGTAAACGGAAAGCCAAAAGAAAGTGCCGAGAAGCAAGCTGCACGAGAAGAACAGTTGAAAAAACTGCGCGATGAAATGGAACGTCTTCGAAAGTTAAAGGAAGAGCAACAAGCTGAGCAGGAGCGAAAGAAAGCTGAGCGCGTTGCGAAGATCGAAAAAGAGGCAACAGCGATTGCCAAAAAAACAGATGATCTAGAGCGTTACGACCAGAAACCCCTGCCACAGTTCAAGGCAATCACCACTCAAATTCCTCTGAAGTACTTCGGTGATTGCATAATGGTGTATGAATTCATGCACTCTTTCAGGAACATCCTGACAGGAATCAATGTGTTTAAGAGCAAAATAACCTTCTTCGAGCTGACAAGAGCATTCACCACCCGAGAGATAGTTGGACCGTTGAGCGATATCATATTGATTCTCTTGGGTACGATCTTCGAACTACAGCAGGACGAGGAATCCGAATGCGCTGTGGAATACACACGTGTTAAAAATAAAGAACGGGAGCCATATGCTACAATGGCATTGGCATTCAAAGCCCACGAATTCGCTCGGCGGAATTATTCTGTCAAAATGAATGAACTGCCTTTGGATGCGTATTCGCTTAGTGAAGTGCTGCGGTTACATTTTCTTGGCTCAGGAGCACAAGTAAGTGAGAAAGCCGAACGGTGGCGTGTTATGTACCGCAACGGCTACTACTCCACTGAAGATCCTGGGCTTACATTTCGCATGCAGCATCCGCATATTCTTCGGGCTTTGAAAATGTATACGATTTACGAGTTGCCTAAATTGGACATATTCCGAATCATTCACACATTGATTGCACAGATTTTGACCTACTCATCGACGATAAATGTAATTGAAGAACGTGCCGATCATATGATCAAGGCCCGTATGGAATTACGGACTTTGATAGCGACTGAGAAAAGTCGCGTAATGAACGTTGAGGCTGAGCGAAAGAAACTAGTTGCGGATCATGCGGCATTGGCAAAACAACAGCCAGCCCAATCTAAAGAACTCGAAGAAAAATTAACGAAGAAAGTCGCTGAGCTGCTCGCGAAAAGTGCCCGAAACAAGAAAAAGCACGAAAGCCAATTAGAGGAGTTGCACACAAGCTTGTTTGACTTCATGGTCTGTTTGGGAACGGACCGTGCCTATAGAAAGTATTATGTGCTTGAATCGATATCTGGTGTGTTTGTTGAACATCCACCAGAGTGCTACGACACTTGTTTGAATAATCCACCTAAAAATGTTCCACACTGGGTTGGTTGCCCACGCTCTTTAAAGGAAATTAGAACGTTCTTATCCAAACTTTACACGCCGGAAGAAGAATTGAACAAAAAAAAGCGTAAATCTCAGCCAGCGCCCGTTGAGTTTATTAACAAGGAGAACAAAGAGAACCAATCCATTCTTAACGGTGGTGTAGTATTGAATGGTGATGCAGGCAAAATGGAAGTTGATGGAGAAATAGAAGCGGCAGAAACCGTCCTTCCTGTCGTTCCGCCAACTCAGTATGAATTAATGATGTGTACAGGGGATCCGAAAAATTGTATTGTTCACGACGAGAAGAACCCAGATCGTAAGAGATGGGCGTTCTTTCACACAGAAGAAGACCTCGATGCCCTCATCTATAGTTTGAATGCGCTTGGAGAAAGAGAAAGCGCATTGAAGGAGCAGTTGGTTACAATGCGTGATCTTATTGCAAGACACATAAAAACGTGCCCAGTTAGTATGTTGACGCTTGAAGAAAAAACTCAGCTAAAACGTTTTAGAACACAACTTAAAGAAGAAACTAGTGGGAAATACAAAACATTAAATAGCTTCGCAACAGTTGCTGATTTAAATGGAGTAAGTAAAACCTTTAAACCTTTAATCCTTTATCCAGCATGTTCCTGTTTATCAAAAAGCTTTAATCTTAATGTTGTTCGAATTAGAACTAAGATCTCATATGTATGCCGATACTACAGTCCATCAATTTCCGGACAAACCTTTTTTTGTCCACAATTATACGTTTATTACATTACATGACCTAAGAAATAGAATGAAGACGGACATACTGCAGGAGTTGCTTACTAAATTTTACTTTAATGAATCATCGACTTGTTAGGCTCTAAGTTCAACCGTTCGCACTCAAGTTACTAAGCAACAATAAAAAGCACTTAGCGACGACCGGCTACCACAGCCGAGTGGCAACACAAAAACCTTTGTAACGACTACAAAAGAAAGTGAAGACCCAAATAGAGAACATGTCGAAAGTCTCATACGAGTGATGTTTCAAAAGAAATGATAATGAATGAAGTCACTGCGAGCTAGAGCTGGCGAATAGGTCGGGTGTTCAATAAGCTTAAGTCCTGTTTCTTGAATGAGCCCTTTATATTGCCTCTTATGTGCCCCCAACGTTTGAGTTAGGCGGTGGTTTTGCAATGTTATGGTGATGTTTGGCGTTGGAAGCTTCATCAGAATCGATGGAATCATAAAATTATGTTGAATTATGTTGTTATTTGTACACCTGAGTCGGTGCACCCGGCAACTTTTGGCGAGATGAATTTCCTAGTACAGTTCCTTCGTTGCATATTCTTCCAACATTATATACACAAAGTGGGCTTAAAATATTTTTTTTCTCACGAAACAACCGAGATGTAAAGTATGTTCTTTCGAGATATGGCTTTATTACACAATTGCCTTATTAGTCCATAGAAACAGCGGCTGGCAAGACTGATTTGATTAAGTGTCGTTAATACAGTCGTTTTCTACCTCAAAGTTATATTTAGATCCAAAAGACTCCTTATCAAGGTTAATTATTTAAACAACATTCAAACAAGGAGTGCCGATTTCCCGATTCATTGATGACTTTAAGTATTTAGTATTCTTTTTTTTCTTCTTTCAACTTTAATTCATTTAAATTCATTTTATTTGACAATTAATCTTTGTTCTATTCTTGAAGTATATATACGCGATGCTTGTTGATCGGGTTCTTCAAATGGAGATGGACATAACCTATGGCGATTTGGGAAAAATCAAGGTAAAAGATCTTGATAAGTGGCGCGAAGACATACAAAACAATACCTATGATCCGCAAGAAACACTCGTTTGGGCCCAATTTTCGTCATATGGAGTCAAGTCGTACAAAGATCCAGGCTTGTCACTCGGAGACAACTTAGACATTGCCTCCGAAGATAGTTGTGATGAAGGAATATCGCAACACGATCCATCAATTATTCAGCAATCTGTTAAAAATCTCTCTTCAGCTCTGTTGCAAATTGAACAGGGAATCGAGCAGCGATTTTTATATGAGCCCTTTGGTCCCAAAAAAGAGACCAAGGATAAAGAAAAAATGGAATTCATGTTAGAAAGGGGCCGCGAAAATCTAAGATTTTGGGAAAGATCTCTGATGAATTCGACAAGTTACTCGCAAGTGTTCCTTCATTTAAATATACTTCACAGAGCCATTAAATGGCAGCGCTCGACAAGTAATTCCTGCTGTCGGATTTGCCACCGTGTAACAGATCCGGATAAGATGTTGCTCTGTGATGAATGTAATGCGGGGACGCATATGTTCTGCATGAAACCCAAAATGCTAACCATACCCGAAGGTAACTGGTATTGCAAGCGATGCGTTACCAGTCTGGGCTTGAAAAACGAGACCAAAGCATCCGTTGAGAAGAAAACGAAGAAGCGTGCATTCCTTTTGGATGATGAAGATAATGCCAGTGAGACATCATCAAGATCAAACAGTCGTAGACATAGTAAGCGCTTGAAAGCAGAGGATATTGAGGAGATGTGTAAGGACGATGATGGCGGAGATGATGACGAACTCAATGGTGAAGAAGAAGCTGATGATGCCGAGGAAGCAATTGAAGATGATGTCGCTGATGATGAAGAGGAAGAGGAAGCAGTGGATGAGGAAGAGGAATCTGAAACCGCACATGGCGCCCCGGTGACAGCGGACGATAATGAGAGCACAGTCGAAGAGTAAGAATAATATATAAATTTTTCAGCATAAAATATATAAAAATGCATCATTTACTTTTTGTTGCAGCGATGATGAAGAAATATGTGAAGTGTGCCAGTATAATGGCGGTGAAATTGCATGTGCGGCCTGCAAAGCCGTATACCATTTAGATTGTGTCGACTTGAAGAAACCTCCACGTTCCAATTGGAATTGCAATAATTGTAAGGAGCAGCATAGTAAAAAACGGAAGAGTAAACAGAACGGTAAGTCGGAGGAATCATTTACTTAACATAACCGTCTTGTGCTCATAACCGTCTGTCATTCATTCCATCATACTCGATTATTTCTAAGAAGAAAAAAACACAAACAATATGTTCTTGTTTTTTGTTTTATTTAACTTATTACGCCTCCGTTCGTTATTATAACTATACTTTTATCAATAAAAAATAATTTTATAGAAAACAACTCAAGGAAGGGCTTACGAAAAGAAAATGGTAGCCTTTGAGTGGATCCAATTGTTATGCATTTTATAATTCAGCTGCTTTTTTGTTTGCTTTTAGGCAGCTATTCTTAAAACCTTAAGTTTAACGTTTTTTTCTTTGTTTTAATTTTCTCCTTTCTCGTTCTGTAACTACGTTTGAACAATTTTGTAAATTTCGAAAATAAAAACAAGATTTTACACACATTAACATATTTTTGACTATCGTTTGGTTTCCTTCACGTTAATTTAATACATTTTAAAGATTTCGTTTCAAAAATGTATGTATGTACATATTATGTATGTTTTTATGATGAAAAAAGCTTGGATTGGTTGGAGTTAATTTATTTCTTGTAATTTTTTTCTGTTTATACTGTTGTGGCGAACAAATTAGGAACGACAAAGAAAAAATAAGATAAATCGCAGAAAATTTTTTTGGACTTTTTTGCTCTGTTTTGTTATAGCTTTTCGAAATGATATTGCATTTCATTTAATATAGGTATTTGAACATGAGTTATTGAAGTGTAAAGTTCGTTTGGCGACCTCATTAAGAACCACGCACGAAAGCGTATTTATTTTGTGAAAAAATGGATGATATTAATAGAAATAAAAGCTAGCCCCTTGAGAGTGTTCAAAGTTTAATTAAAAATTAATTATTGATAAGAAAAGAAGAAAATAAGAGCTGCACATGCGGATGCGGGCGCCATTGTGAAGATGAGCAATATCGATTGGTTATCGTTTCCAGAAGTCGGGAAAATGCTGAATTGCTTAAAACCAACGACCTTCAATGCAGTAACCTACACCGAGAAGAACCAAACTACCCAAAAAGGTAGGAAGGCGCGCGGAGATCGCGTAAAACTTAATTTGCTGAGTATGGAGGTATCGTTAGATTTTATAAGTTCGAAACAAATTCGAAAGGAAGTTTTTGGCGACGACCCAAATGCCCCTTTCAGCGCGATTGTGTGAAAACCAGCCTTTTGGGGTAATAACAAAAAAAAACCGACTGCTTTCCCCAAAAAAATCAAGAAAAGTAGGTAAGCTTTTGCGAAACAAAAAAAAACTAAAGGAATTGACGGGGCAATGAATCCAAAAAATGATAAATACCGATACGAAATACCCGACGTCTTTCAAAAATCTGTGGAATGAACTTCAAACCGAAATCGGCAAGCACTTCATGCATAAGGATTTTCTACGAAGTATTGAGCTGGGACAACAGTTCCGTAAATAAATGACATATTCACTACATTCCTAATTAAGTTGCCAACCATTTCGAAACATATAATGGAATTTGAATTATTTCTCTTGTTATAGTTTTTGTTGTTACTTGCCTTTTTTGACTAACACTTAATTTACAAAATACATAGCAAGGTTTGGTATCGTTCAACTTTAAACTAAAAACAGATTCAATATTTTTGATACAATCGTTCCTTATTAGTTCGCCACGACTGGTTATGTACATATATAGGTATGTATGCAAAAACAGCAATAAAAAAAGATGTGCTGATGTGATATAATCTTCTGCTCCTGCTATCAAAACTTCTCCTAGCATTCTATACTCTTCGATCTCAACTGTTTCCAGTTGACTAGCCGCTCTGATATTCACGATAGCATAATTTTCATTTATTGCTTACAATGATGAGATAGATGTAAGTTTTAACAGATCTGAATAAGAACTGACTTTAGTATATATGTTAATAGAAAAAAAATGGGCAGATAGCAAAGTAGGAATAGACAAAAGCTACAAATAATTAAAACAAATTCTCCTTAAGCTAGTTGATAGAAAATTCCACATCTGAGGCACTTGGACAAAAAATTGGCGCTTCTGTTAGATACCTGTATCTTTTGTGTTTAAACGTTAGCACACTTCGCGATTGAAATTTATGACATAATTATTCAGGCTCACGAATCTGTTTAATGTCATTAAGTAAGGCAAAAGTATGATTCAGTTTCCTTAAATTGAATATATAGCGAGCCATGTTCTAAAAAACGGCGTTAAATGCTCTCCTAGTCCGGGCAACTTCCCTAAGAAGGTTTTATATGAATATTTTGTTACATCTCATAGAGTTCGCAATTGTATCTCCTGCCTACATATGGGATCGGAAATTCCACTAAGAAGTTCTATTGACAGGGTTCAATATCTGCTCTGGTTTCGATTCCGTCAAGCTGGGAGACTGTGTAGGTTTTTCACCACAGGGTTGCATCAGCAACAGACCTGATGATTTTTTGTAAAAATGCAGCTACCTTATTCATCTTAAGTACATTGGCTAGTTTGCAAAATAAGTTTTGAATTTTTTGTGACGCGTTTCTGGTCTCGTAGTTGTTCACAGGTTATGAGAGGTAAGTATAGAAAAATGGTCGTTCCTATCTAGTATTCTCCAACTGTTAAGGACAAGCAGGGATAGAGACCAAAAAGATACATCGACTTGAGGGACAGTGTGATTTGTAGATAACAAAGTTTTATATTGCAGTTCCCGTTTGGGATAATGCGGAGGGAGCCTCGGAGAACTCGAGTAAACATTTTCAATAAATGGCCGAATAAAGTCGCAGCTCGATAATTAAATTTAAAATCTTTGAATCAATGAGTTGCTTGTGAGGAATTAAGAATTTTATCAAAAAAAAAACCGATTAGTTGTGAAAGGGGTCGTGTATGTTTTCGGTGAATGAGGTTTGTATGAAATTGTGGAAAGAGATTATTTGAGTGAGATTAAAACGAGGACAATACCTTGACGATGAGGATATTTATTTGATCATTTTGTTAATGTTTTATAACTGAAATTTAAAATGGATAAGAAATCGGGTAAGTCTTAGGTAATTTTGTTGTTATGAATGGGCTAAGAGAATGTATGGGTATTGTTAGCAAGGGGTGATGTATTCTCTAAAGCTTGATTTGTAATTGGAACTAAGGTCTTCCGGTAGACAACAATACATATTATTACTTATATTTTTAGTTCAAGCTATCAAGGCCTTTGGCAAGTTTTTAATAAAATGTATAGAATTGAAATGAAACTAACGAAGGAACATTCAAAAAGATCAAATAAATGCACCCTTCCAAACACCTGTCTCCCCGTTGAGTTAAATTGTTGCCATTCCAGTGTCAGGTGTTCAATTGTCAAGCATCTGGTCGTCCGACAGAAGTTGCAGAGCGATGTTGGTTGTATGTCCCAACCAAAGAACATTGCTGTAGGATGAAGATAGGCGTCTTCTTATTTTTCGTTACCGAAATAGCTTGCAATATCCCACAAACTTAAGCAGAATATGGTGAGGAGAAGTCAGGCAATAATCCTTTGGAGACAATGGAACTGTTTCCGTTAATTACTGTTAAAGATGTCCCATGTTCGGCTTTGGAGACGTCAGTAAAGAGAAAACTCCAATTGAGCGTTTTGTATTTGGCAGCAATTTCGCTGAACATTGCTTTAAAAACCTCACCGTTTGTGGTCTTTATGGTCCGAATTAATGGAGTCTTAAGACAGGGTGGACACAGCGTTCCTCTTTTTGATTGCCAAGATATCGGAATGTTAAGTTATTTTGGATAAATCACTTATGTGGTATGAAGTAGTTCTCTCAAATTGGGTAAATAATTTTAATGTTGCCACCTGTAATATCCTTGAGTATTTAGTTTAATTGCTGAGACGATTTTTATCATTGATAAATCAGGTAAGCTGAAAGGGAATTCATACTCTGTATCACACCAACTGCATTATTTGTGCAAATTTTGTTCACCCGTCTTAATTTAATCCATTTTTCAAGGTTATTTTTTACTCGTCCCACGGATTGTTTTTATCTTGAAACTACCTCTGATAACTATACGCAAGGTTTGTACAGTATAATTTCTGGTAAAACGCCTAGTCTGTATTGATAACGAGTAGAAAATGGAATTGAAGAGCACTACTGCGGACAAACCCTTTCTTTGAATTGGCTTAGATTTTTCCAACGAATTCAATGTGAAGAAATCACGATACAGTATGGTTTGTATGCAGAATGACTTAAGAAGCAGTAAGGTGTTTAAAGTATCGTGGCTTGATAACTTTTAGAATTTTAATCCACATTTTCTTGGTAAACTTTTTCGTATAAAATTGAATTTTTTTCTCTTATGATGATCTAAATTCGTTTTTCTTTGATACAATTCGAGTAACATGGGTCTTAAAGTGCATTCTTTTTATTTCAGAGGACTCAACCGATGATGAATTATATGACCAACCACACCCAAAACGTGGTCGTCCATCAGGCAGTGGAAAACGGTCATCAGCGCGTAGTTCAATAAACGATAGCTATGGTGGATATGGCAGCGATGAAGTCATTCGAACAAATAACAACAACAGACGTGCGCGGCGAGCAGCCGATAATCTCCCCCTTAATAGTCCAATACTGTACGATCTCTTAGATGACATAATGAGGCACGAAAGTTCCTGGCCATTCCTCAGACCAGTATCACACTCAGAAGTTCCAGACTATTATAGCATTATAAAAGATCCAATGGACTTTGCTAAAGTAAAATCAAAACTAAACATGGGAAAGTACACCATCAATGAAGAGCTTCTTAAAGATATTGAACTCATTTTCAAGAATTGCGACATCTACAACCAGGAAGGGAACGAAATCTATGAGTAAGTCCTTTTCTACATTCTATTTAATATATTCTAAAAAAAAAAACCTATGTCAATAGAGCTGGTAGTTCTTTGGAGAGATTCGTTATGATGCGATGTAAGGAGCTACAACTTGCTTTTCAACCCAGTGATATGAATCGGTCGTGAATTATCGACTCGTGTGCGGTGGAGTTGCCTACTACTGAACTGTAAAATAAGTCAAAAGCTTTGACTGCAAGTCGGCTACATAAATGAAAGAAGATGGTAAAATTTAGAAGAATGCTTATCAATAAGCCTCGACGTCTGCTTTCATGAACGTAGCGCAGATTGTGTTAAATAGCAGTACAAAGGAGTAATAATAGAAATAAATAAATATTGTAATATAGTAAATTTTAAGAATGTTATAACAGCTTCACTGTCACACGAACTTTATACAAGTAATAAGGTAAGCAGTTTTATAATTACAGAATTGAACTTGCTTCTGAGCGATAGGATTTCAGTTAACATTTGTTATACGCCTCCATTGCTATAAAATAGACCCTCAAGTTGATTTATACAAATTTGTGTTAAAGAAGACCATGTATGCAGTTTTGTTTGCCTTAATTTCCTATGATTTGTATTTCTTTAAAAAAAAACTTCAGGAGTGTTAGTAATTATTTTATTTTGCGAAGCGAAATGTCTAATAGTACCGAAACATCAGTGTACCTTCCAGAGTTGATCGCGGAGTATTGTTTTGTGAGGAAGTATAAAGTTTTCTACAAACAATTTATATTAATTAGAATATATGTCGAAATAAAAAAGATTATATTAATTACAATACGTTTGTTTTTATTACATTATATTGACTTCCCTTTTTTGTTGTTGAAGTGAATCACCTGCCAATTACGCACCAAGGATTTTTAGAGATTTATACCAAGGAGAGCTTTTGATAGAATCGCATTCAACAATGCTTACTTCGATGGTATAACAATCCGGGGAGGCGCAAGTTCGACCAAAAAGTCTCCAACCGAATCGGAACGATAGATAGATTTTTTGTATGGATTTTTTTCACTTTCACTGGTTTTCTTTGAGAGAACTTAGTTTAGTGATGATTTGGCCTCCGTGTATGGCTTTGAGACAAGCATATATCTACATCACTGCAGTTTGAAAGATAGGAATCGACGTCGGACTTGAGTATATATTAACTGGACCAGACTTTAATTGCTTACTCGAAGAGTAGTCCAATAAAAGTGGTTATAAAACTAAGGCAACTTAAATCCTACGAATTTTGCGAAAATTGTGATCAGACCAAAGAAACGGGTTCATTTCTGATGAAGTAAACTCAGGATGGATGTGGTATTTGTTTACGTACGCATGTGATATTCTTGAAGTTTTTTGCCTGGTCAAAATTTCAAACTGGAGGAAGAAGGCACCGGGATATGGCCCGAAATGAACCGAAGTAAAAAAAAATTGGAAATATCGGTTCGGAGGTCAGAGCTAATATTTTTTGTCTGTCACGTCTCAGTTTGACAGCACGTGCAATTTCTAAAAGATAAAAAAATGTACTCATTTGCACATGATCTGCAGCCACAAATGAAAAAACCTCTCTGAGCCAATAAAGCATTTTTCTTTAGTACATAAAATGATCCAGGTAACAAAAGAACTCATACTTAGGTCTAAAAATCTTTTTGCTCCCGTGACCATGTGTGAAAAGTTTTAACACTCTAAATTTATCCTAAAACGATTTTAACCGCATAAGAAGAGAAAACCTCACTAAAAAAATATGGAGCTATTGCAAAAAAATTTGGCAAAATTCGAAAAAAAAGTTTCAACAACATTTTTTGAACGGCGCTGAATATGGATTTAATTTGTAATATCTGAGTACAAAAACGCATTAATTGTACTAATAGGATATTTTCAATGTAAAAAATCATACGGACAAACCAAGAAAGATGTTGATGCTTTTCAAGCACTCCTACCGGTTTCGATGTAATTTAAACGGAAAAGACAGGGGTATATCGAGACTTTATTTCTCGGTTAATTTTTTACAATGTTCATTTATTACAAAGCGAACGTAATGGTAAAAAACAGAATAAGCTAAGGGTCCATTTTTAAATGTAATATTGCGCGAGACATGCTAAGCAAACAGTTCATAAATTAATGCCATGCATTGCATTTGAATAGACCGTAAGTCCATTATCTCCGAGAGCTGAAATTCTTTTGCTTAAACATCTACGAGAGCTGAAATTCTTTTGCTTAAACAAAATCTTCCTCTAACGAATTTAATCCTTAAAAATACTACTTTAGTGAACATCGGAAAAGAAATAAAACAGATTTCTTCTTCTTTAATCTTCTGAAATGTTGAACTTTACGATTTTGATTCTGTGCGTCACAAGTCTTTCAAATTGGGAAAAGTATGGGCAGGCACATTCAAGGCACGATCTGCGATCATATTTTTTTTTTGCTAAGGGAACTTTCTTCGTCGATGATAAGAGATGGCCCGGTTCATTCCCCATAGTCTGTTCTATTATGGCTTGAGTATATTTCTCTTCAAGAGTGGGACATCTATTTAGAAAGGCTGGACAAATATATAAAGAACTATGTTAAAAGAAAACGCTGTGACCTCGGCTATGATTAACGAAGGACTCGTATTTCAGCATGTCAAGAGTTTGTCGAGACTTCCCGAAGTAAAGCGAAGATGCCGAAATTTTCAATTTTTTTATTCTCACTTAAAATATCATATACAAAATTCAAAGCTTAACATATAATATACTAGATGAGAATAGAGACTAAAAGAAATTCAAATTATTATACTTAAGATTAGCTGAACTAAATTTACAAATATAAAAAACTGATTAGGAGCCAAGTTTTAATTTTTTTTTAAGAAGGTGCACAGATTTCTTATGCGTCGAAATTCAATTGGAAGTGAATTGAAAAGCTTACATGAGACAATGTTATAAAAGTTTCTATAGCTTGATGTGTTGAAGGATGGAATATTTACAACGGACATGGAGTTACTTCGAAGGTTCTTTGCATTAGAAATAGAGCTCTGTAAATAACCACCTCTAATGAAGAACACTTTTAAGACTTTGAAGTAAGATAAATGTCACAGTGGAAGAATTTTTAAGTTTCTAAAAAGATCTATTGCATGAGCATATCGATGTCTTAAAAATTTTTCTGATTACGGATTTTTGGATGATTGAGAGTGGTTGGAGCCTGTTTAAATGAGCACCACCCCAGCAGCAGAGACCGTACTGTAGCTTTGATTGAAAGATGCCATAATAAACTGTCTTTAACAGATTTATAGAGCAATATTTTTGCAGCCTGTAAAAGCAACGAGTAGTATTGAGCAGATATTGTTTTAAGTTTAAAATATGTGCGGACCGTTTCATATTTCGGTCTATAGTAACCCCGAGGTATTTAAACTCATTAACACATTGGATATTAAAACAGCTGTCACTGCAGATGGCGTTACTATTGAACGATTGAACGCGATGTGCACTGCATTGACTATCAAATGAACAGTCAAATGAACGAAATTTTATATCCAAATCTGGATTTTCAGCGCCCACTAGGTTAAAAAACATTACTTTAGTCTTATTACTTACAAAAAGTTCGTGTTCGGGTAACCAACATCTTAACAAGTGAACATCATGATTTAACTCTGCAAAAAGATTCAATTTACTATCAGAGCAGTAGGCAATCCCAAGGTCATCTGCAATCCTACCAAAAGATGGAAGCTTAAACAGAGAGTTGATAAATATGAGGAATAAAATGGGACCAAGAACGGAACCCTGGGGAACACCAATGTTATTTGTTGTTGGTCTACTAAAACTGCTACCAACCTTCACATACTGTTTCCTGTTTTTAAGATAAGACTCAAACCATTTGTACATGAACCCCTGAAGCCCACTTTTTGCAATGAATTCAAAAGAATTTTGTGACTGACCATGTTCTTTTAATTTATCTATTTATTTCTTTAATACGCTTAAGCTTCTACAAATAACTATATTAGGTGTGAAGTGTAACAAAAGCAGCAAAGGCTTTTCGCTCAGGATCAAATGTGCTTACAATCTTAAATTTAGGCGAGGATCAGTTCGTGGATACGTTTTATGTTGTCGATATTAACATTCCGAAGAATTTCGCTGATGGAATGATTTTGCAGTTCTGAGTTTAGTTGTTTCGTATTGAGGACAAGATTGCAAGCCATCATCATTTTATGTGCTTTTTGATACATAGGGCGAATTTCATTGGGGTTGGGGTTTTTCAAGTGATGGTTTTACGTTTGCTAATTGTTTGACTGCAGCTGATGTATTTTTTGTTGAATGAGCTTCAAAAGATCAAATAGGTTGCAAGTCAAGGACGGATAATTGTATAGTGAGCATACTGCTCAGCCGGCACTTTCGTTTCCAAGTATACCCGTGTGGGCAGGTACCCACGTGACATACAAATTATTTGGACGATATGACAGCTGTTATTTAGGTTGCTGATGGCTTCTATGACCAATAGACTAATCTAGTAACTGACCCAATGACCATTGAATCTATTTGCGCATTTCATTGCTTCGAAAAACGCGTGGGCTTCTGTTGTGAACATTGAGGGATATTCTGGAAGGAACCACATTGTTATTATTGCACCGGCATGTGTTGTCACTGCAAAACCTGTGTAATATGCTGTGTTTGATCCATTCATAAAAATGAATTTCCAATTTTTTGGTATTAATTTTGGCTGCTTTTTAATTACAAAACAAAAAACGTGATCTGTTTCAACTCATACTACGTTTTGTGTCCTCTTACCATATGTTGGCTTCAAAGATCTGTAGTTGTAATAAATATAAACCATACACAAATACGCAATCAATTTCTTTTCTCTGTTCATTCACATTTATTATTAAAAAGGAAATTTGTTATTCGTATTTGAGTTGTTTTCATATTAATTTAATTATTATATTAAGATTCTTAAAAATATTACATCGTACCAACTAGCGATGATCTCAATTGATGAGCATGAACATTTTACTTTTGTTCTTTTTATGCTTCCGCAGTTAATAAAATCAGATAATTAAAATAATAATTTAACGTAATACTTAAATATATGAAGTTTTGTTGTACCAGGCAACAAAAATTAATTTTGAAATATATTTATTCGGTTTTTTTGTTTGATTTGTTCTTTGTTTAGTAATTTTCAAATTTCTCTCTTTTTGGCTTCATGCACTTCATTTTAATTTTATATCGGTTATAAAAAATCCTTAACTTATATATCTAGATAAAAATTACTTTACAAACGGAATTTAGTATTTTTATTTGTTTGTTTATTTTAAAATGTATCAACTAAACTGCATTTAAGTCAATTGGCCAGAAACTTAATTAAACTGAAAGCATGTTTAAGTGAATGGACCAAATTATTATGGCGGTATCAAGAGAGCATACAAGAGGTCTTCTATAAAGGATAACGAGTTTCGTAATGGAACTCAGGTGTACACTCATTTTACTCTGTTCTTGTGGCTTTAATTCAACACTTGATGTAACAAATGTGTTTGGAATACATGTATAACAAAAAAATAAAAATAAAAAAGAAATCTAAAAAATAAAATATATATATATTTATATATACGTATGAAAGTAATAGTAAATCTACAAGAGATTATAAAATAAATGTTTTATGAGATTCTTAATATTTATATGTTACTGTGATAGTTTCCGAAATGAAGATTCTACCAGATTTAAATTAAGTGACACACAACAACAACGTACAACAAAATGCGTCCACGCATCACAGCTTCTGTTCGAACAGAAAATTTATTTAAAAAAAAAACACAGATGATCTTCATTTGGGACTCCCACACCGATGAGCAACTTAATCACTTTCGGATTCATCGGCAAACTTCTTTCGATAGTTTCTCCGCACCCGCGATACTTTTTGTTGGAACAAATTAATCGATAATTTGTTACGATTGTTACTGGCACTAGTGTTATGGTCGCAGGGACTTCGTGTAGGATTCCGACATTCGGGTGCATGACATTGAGGTGTTATTGTGGCCACACTAATGCCACTATCCGGAGTTAGTAGTTGAGGCTGTTGAACGTTGCTATTGCTTCTGGTGTTCGCTGCCTCGGTTTCTCCGTCCATTGACGAGGAAGTTCCGGCGGTTATTGGATTATTGTTAATACTATTGCTAGATGTTTTGGCGGTATCAGTCGAATTATTATTGTTGTAATTGTTGTTATTATTACTGTTGGTGATGTTGTCTGCTTCAGATGCAACGGGATTAGTTGCTGTGTTGGTGAATTTTCTACGCTTGTTTGACAAATGATGATTGCAGTCGGTTGAAGAACTAGACGTTTCGTCTAAGAAACTGCTATTGGACAGGCGAGAATTTGAATGGCTGGAATATATGTCCAATTCGGCCTTGCGGCGTCGATTGATGTTGTTTCGAGGTAGAACCGGTGGTGGTGACTGCGGAGAGTCATCATGTGCATGGCCGAAGCCATTGATTTTAATAGCAGGCCTAGGTGGTATGATCGGTATGTGACTGAAATCCGGTGGTGCTGGAGTCGCAACTGTAGATTCATCATCATCATCTTCATCGGAGTCTTCAACAAGAAGTTGCTGCTGACGTAAGCGAAGTATTGCATCTGAAGGAAATTATAGAGATTTAATGTCGAAGATAAATTTTACATAACGTTAAATATAGTTCGCTGGGTGAAATGAAAAATAACAGAATGAGTGTTCGATGAAAGCAGGCGATAGTAAATAGGGCAAATTTGGATTTTGAGCAAATGTCTCTAATGTTTTGGGAGTAAATGCAACCAAGATGGGTAGATGCAAAGCGGTAGTTCTTATAGAAATACCTAATGGCATTTGCTAGAGTAGGATAAAAATATTTCATTGCATTTATAAAAATTAGTAAAATGAATGAATGAATTCAACTTCATGTTGCAAAATTTGGCAAATTAATTGGTTATGCAATATTTTGAAAGGCGCATCGTTCCATATTAGCGGATGTATTTATTGCAACTTACCTTTTCCGCTGGAGGTTATTCCAGTGCTTGTGCTGGGTATCGCCACATTGTGATGATGAGTAGGTAAATGTACTTCGTTATCCTCATCTGAGGACGTCACATTCACTGATAATCGTCTTTGCTTTTTGTTTTTTCTCCGCAGAGTTCTGAAACTCGATATGCCGCTCCCGCTTGGTCCGTGACCTCGATCACGATATCCATAATGATTGCCACGACCGTTACGTTTTGAACTGCTGGCGATGCGACTATTTGCAGCAGAACGCTGTGAACTGCTCCTTCCGGCAATGTTCAGTCGTTGTGGTCGACGGTTTGAGCCAGAGGCTCCCTTTAAAGCCAAACGCCGTAATGTATTACGCTTTGTGGCAATAAGGTAAGCGATGCGATTAGCATATTTATGCCGCTGAATTTTCATTTTGTTCAGCATAGAATTTTTCCGCTGACGCTCTTAAATAAAATAGCTTGTATTTTCGCGGAATTTTTATGAAAAAGTTACAACAAACCTCTCTTGCGTACAAAGTATCGCAGTAGTTCTTGTTCGTCCGAGTCTTCAATCGAACTATTATTTGCACTATGTGAACTGCCTTCTGTCCCAAGTTGAGAGTCAGATGAATTGTTTGAGTCCCACCCTTCGATTTCCTGCTGGATAAGTGAATCAAAAAAAGCCATCATGCGAGGATCTTCATTTGTATTGCGACTGCTGTAATCATGTGGCATGTGCGACCAGCTTTGCGGTGTAAGCGAGGGAAAAGTGAAGGGTGAGAAAAGTTCTCTGGGATTATCTGAGCATGTCGCCTCTTCAAGCAGCGACCCGGTCCAGTCTTTTTGATCAAAGGGACTCCACAACTACAAATAATGGTGGAAATCAAACAAATTATAGATAGTCATAGTTGCAACCTACTTTCACGATTTTTTCAACACCGGACGATGCTAGTATACATTTCTCACGATTATATCGAACTTGATTTACTATCGAACGATGTCCGTATAGCACCATTTGTGTTGATTCTATCCACTGATCAGTTAATTCCACTAAAAAGTTTTCAGTTACATCAGAATTCTTTTCGATATTATTTTCAGACTTACAATCTGCATCCGCAACTCTCCAGACATATAAATTAAAATCATCGGAACCCGAAAGAACGAGTTCGTCATCCTCCCCGGCAAATGTACAGCTCTTCATGGTACATGAATTATAGTAGTCTCCGTGGTAAAACTGACAAATTGGTTCCGGTGAAAAAGTATTATACAAAATTGGAGGTAAGCGTCGGCGTAAAGCGAGAATTAAATTTCCAAAATTGTTAAAGCGGACACTCATGTAACTAGGATGACTCTCATCAAAACCGTACTGGATGACGGGGCTGAAAGAAAATCAAATGTTAAACATATTTGTTATTCTTTTCTCACAGCTCTTACTTATGTGGTTTGCGAATGTCCCAGAATGCAGCACCACGTTTTGAGTTTGCTGTCACAAGGAAATTCCCGCCGAACGGATGGAATTGCACTGCATGAAATGAGGCGCGGTACTTTGCCACTACAAGTGGATCCGCTGGATCGTTGCGTTGATCAAAAACCAAAATTTGACCATCTTCACATGCTGTTGCGAATACACTGTCGCATGTGGGATCTATTGAGAGACCGTACACTGGTTTTTCATGCTTGTATACGTTGTGAAGCCTTCCGCTATAAACATAAATAAAAATAATAAGAAAGATATAGACACGATTTTAGGCAGCATTGGGCAAAATTGTAACGTTCAGTTTTTCAAAGCGGAATTTGTAAGCATGGCAAGACACTGTAATTACATTACGAAAAAAGTTTAAGTTTTCCACAAGCCTTAGTCAGAACGTGCAAATGAAAAAGAAAATGAAGGGAACTAAAAACACGTTACGAAATCAAAACACAAAATATCCGGAAATATGATATTTTTTTTACTTGGATTTTTGAGCTTCACTCATAAGAGTAAAATGAATTACTGTTTGAACGTTGTTAAAAAATGTAAATAAGTATCATGTCCACCGTTATGGAACTACCGATTTGATTCAAATTGAGTTGACTTTTATCAAGAAGCAGGCACAGCAAACATGTACGATATCGAAAACTTATTAGAGAAACAAATGTGTGTTCCAAAAGATCCTTTCTTTTCATTAAAATTCGAAAGAAAAAAAACCGGCCAAGTGCGGCACCACAAACTTCAAAATATGTTAACATACAAGTTCCTCGAAGTAAATTTTTTTCTAATTTCTGCAGATCAAGTGTTTAATCGAATACAGTACTTGCTTCCTTATTTAAGTGTATTAACACAATCACAGCTTTTACATCCCAAATGGTATATGTAAAATAAAATATGTATAAATAAAAACAAATAAAAATTTTAATGTTTTCTTCCATCGGAAATGGATTTTGTTCAAATATAACCAAGAAAATAGCAATGATTTTCGCTCATCAGCTATTATCCCCTTCATTATTCATGACCGAAAAAGATGAAATCACATCAAAAAATGACAGGCCAGAATTTTAAGTCTTATCTTTGGTTAAATATTCATTCGTCGATTCGTTTAAATCATAAAAGCTGATATTGGAGATTTTGATTAGTATAAACTGAAGTCTAACGAAAAAGAAGTATGATTTAGCTTTAACCGATTTCAAAATTCACAAAAAAACTGAAACTTTGATTGTTTTGACGAGTATACCAACATACCCTGCACTTATCCAGAGCTGGGTATAAGTTGACCAGTAATACAAGCCGGCGAAGCAGCCCTAACTGATACGGACATCAAGCACAATAAAATTGCATATCGTCTATATTTGTTTAATTATTCTTCAACTCATTTCAATCACACTTTTACTGTCGATGCACATACAACATAAACATTCGAATAAATTGAACTACGGAGAAAATAAGGACAAAAGCTTGGACCTTTTATCCATTTTGCTATACAAAACTAGCGCCCAGACTGCAGTTACAAAAAAAATTTATCATCATAAATTGTTTTGATATCCAAAAGCAAGTCCAGTCAAAAGGAAAAATTGACACGGAAACCGTGTTGAATTTATATAGTATAAGTGAAACTATCCGTTTGTGTCCAAGTCTAATATATACCAAGATTTAAGATAAGCTACAGAGGACGCCTTGCAGCGGCGCCGTGCGCGAACACATAAAAGGCGGCAGTGCCTATTTGACACGTGCAGTCATGCATCATCGAGTGATATCACGTCCAAAATGTTCGTGTTTCTATTGAACTGTATAATGGAATGTACAAGTACATTCAATATTATAATTTATATGGTTACGCGTTTTCTGAAACCACATAATCTGCTTACATATGAACAAAATGTTATTTGTTGGATGGACTGAAATAAAAAATGTAAAGGTATGAGTAGTATGTTGAAAACTTTCTAGGATTTTTTTATTGTATGTATATTTTCCTGCCCACTCCAATCAACAATCCAATAACATGTATCAAATCCTTAAAGATGTATCCAATAAGATTTCGAAAATGATGCGTTCTTCCAAGTAGAAATAAAAAATTGTATCCCTTCCAAATAACTTACGTTTCATTATCATGCACAATAACCAGATCATCATTTCCACCCGAAAAGACTTTCCGATTGAATCGATCGAAACCCAGGCAAAATACATTACTCGTATGCTCCGAGTCCAACACTCGGGGTTTATCTACGCCGGCAATAGCCTTCTCCACGTCCCAGATAAGAATACGTTTATCGTCACCACCTTTTCCATAAAAGAAAATACAAACAAAAATCAAATCAAGGAAGACCTTATAAACATAGAATTTATAAAAATCGAATAAAAAAATATCTCACCCGAAGCCAAAAAGTCACCCCCATTCGAGAACTCGATCGCATTCACACACCCATAGTGGGCGACCAAATCGAATTTGTACAGATTTTTGGCCAAACGCAATCGTTCTCTAAACAAATTCGACTGGAAAGCCTTTGGACTACGCTGCTGGAGCTGCCTGGCAACGATTTGCTTTAAAAGGTTTGGTCCAATGTCTGATGGGTTTGACATTGTACGCGATTGTCGTCTTTGTTTTTTATTTCACAAAAATAATTCACTACTTTGTAGAGCCTCGTAGGTGGAGTCAACTACTGCGAAGCTGCAATAGATTTTTGTGCAGGAGTGGGTCTCCGTCTCCGGGTATATTATACCCGAGAAAAGGAGAAATCTTTAATCTATAAAATTACTGCCACAAGTTGGATTTTTTGAGAAAATTATTTACTTTTATCTATTTCCATTCCCCTTCGTTTCTCCGAATGGGATGTTTAATTTTTTTTTTCTACAATTTTCCACTGAATTTGCTTGTGGGCTCGGTTCCCTGTGAGCTCTTTTCACGATATTTTACTAAAAACAAATGTCAAAATGTTTAGCAGAATTAAATGCATTTTCAGTTCCTTTTTTGTAAGTCTCTTCGGGTTTTTTTTTTTGTCTTTCGTTTTGTTAGGTATTTTTGACGGCTTTTATGCTGCTGCTTTATTTATGCTTTTCTGTGTACTCTCTTTCGTGTGCTGCTTGTTCTTGCCACCTTCTAAGCTATTTACTTTCACTTTTTCACTGATTATGGAGTATATTTTTTCCAATTTTCATATCAATTAATAACTAATTTGGAAGAGTACCAAGCAACGAACAATTAAATGACAGCGCCAACCAGATAACTACGTTCTGAGATGCGAACGACAAAAGTGTGCTTTCGGATGTGCTCAGGAGACACTCACCAGGTCTGTGCTGCTGCTGCTGCTGCTGCAGGCAGTAGGTTCTGTCTTCTGTTCGGTTCTGAGTTTGGGTCTTCTTTCCGGAATTTATATGCAGAGAGCCACGATAAGAAATTGTGCTCTTCGGGGTTTTTCGTTTCACGTGAAATTGTTTGAAGCAATTGAATAATTGTTGGATTGAAGTTTAGATTAACACCAAACGAAGGCAACGAATTGACGTGTTTCTAGCAATGGAAACATTTATCATTTTACTTTTTTGTGTAAGATTCTGTACTCATTTCCCTATGTACTTGCGTTTGCTCTCTCTCTCTCTCTCTCTCTTCTCTCTAGACAGTTTTGCTTTTGTGCGTACTTTTGCAGCTTCGTACCAAACTGCACTGGACGCGGACAAAGGGGTTTCAATAGTTGAAGTTGCACATTTTGGTTTTGGAAAGTCTCCCTCGCATCAAAAACCTACAGAAAATACTCATTACAATTTAATTTAATCTATGAATGACAACGAAAGAAATGTGTTGATAAAAAAATCATATATAATCCTGAACAGTCGAATTTATGTGTTCTAGTTTTTTAAAAGACAGATTTTTTTCTGATTGAGTCGTCCGTGCGACTTCAGAAAGTCTGGTCGGATTTCCATATTCAGGATTTCTTGGGTCATTCTCAAGAAGTTTTTAGAAATACAAACATAGACCGACATTCTGCCAAAGGTTGATATTAAATATCTTACGGGATCTAATGTCAATCAAATCAAAATCAAGTATGTAAAATGAATTTTTAGAGAACGTTTATAGATCACTGTAGCTTATAAGATTTAAATAACGTTTAATAAACCTTTTCTATACAGGCCTACCATTATCTTGCTAAGAAAATGATTTAAAAAAAAGTGTTTTGATGAAAGCATGTGCCATTTAAATAATTTCATGAATTTTCTAAATTTTTAAAGTTGAGTTGAAATTATGGTTTATGAATTCACTACCAGCCGGTACATTTCTGTGAGAAAAGATCAGATTAAAATTTCCAATCACAAAAAAGAGATACGTGTTTAATTTTTCAAGCAATTCATTGGTTTCCGTATTACGTTAAATTAACCATCGCTTACTGGAACAGTTAAGCAGCTTTGAATGAGCGCGAATACAAGCATTTTCTTCTTCTCAATGATACTATTTTATTTTAAATAAAATAAAATTTCTTCATGCTAAAGCCGCAAACTATTTAAGTATGCTCAGGGCACCCACACATGAAAATGCAGGGTTTTCATGTACCCTCATTCTTTACATGGATCAATACACATTTCAATTTCTTATTAATATTTACCAATAGGAAAATTGGTGGAATCTTTATTTTGCCTATCGGAACAAAATGTTGATACATACTTGTGTTTGTTTATCTAGGTACTTACTTATCTTTGAACCTTATTTTAAGAAACCAATTTCAACCCCGGAAGAGTGATTTTCAACGACAATAATTACAGTAGTTTCCTTGATGTCTTTCTTTAAAATTCTCAATATGATGTTAATGTAAGTAAGAATTTATTTGCCATTATATAATTAATCTAAACATGCAACTTCTAAAATGTGCTTTGGTATATACCCGCAATCTGGAAAGTCAACTGTCGAGTGGGTTTTACTTGATACGCACGTAACATGTATCACACTCTCGTTTTATCGCTCTCTTCACAATTTCTTGTTGTCTCTTTTGGCATTTCTTATGTATTTATGTCCCACCATATGACAGGTTCAGAGTTGTTTGTGTGCCTCTTTTTGGTAAAATGGTGCAGATGGTAGATGTCAATCAGCTGTTTCTTTGTTTACGTTTTATTTTTAAGGGGAAATGTGGGCATTAATAAATTAGATTCAATTCAAATTGGGCGTTTACACGGACGGAAACGGAAAGAGACATATTGGTTAGAGTGATTTCGAATTTCACATTAATTTGAATCAATTGTCTTCCAAGCAAAACGACTCCGGGGCACTTATAGCTCCATCGTTAGGGATACTGTAAAACGACTCAATAGTTGACCACATATCTGAATTTCTTTCATCGCCCACTGTACCATAGGACAACCATTCTTGCTGGTCAGATGAGCTTTCTTGCCCTGTCGCCTTCAGATGACCTGTATTATTTTGAATATTCTCAACATCCTCTAGTGTGTTTTTGGCCTGTACAATTAGCCCATTGAGATTGTCTTGGTAGATTTTCTCGAACTTTTCTCGCAGCCGCTGAACGTCACCGGCTTTCTCGACAAGAGATGTCTTTAAAACATTGTCTTTCGGGCTGCCTTTCAAGCCAAGGTCTTCGAATTCATTTATGATTCGTCCGATTTCCTGCTGTTTCGTTATTGTTTCCGTGGAAACCTCTTGTATTTTTTTAAGTATATCACAACATTCAGTAAAGATTGTGTCATGTTTGTGACGAAGCTGGTGGAGGCGCTTTTGAAGGTCGTTTATATAGACTTCGACACGTTGGGTCTTGAGGGATTCAATTGGAACTAAGATAGATATTTAATTAGGCGTCTGATGGATGAATTCTTTATTGTACTTACTGAAGGGCGAAGGTTTCCTTTCCATTGCTTTTAGAATTTAGAATTTTTAAAATCTCAAAAAAAAATATATTTTCTTATTTTTAATGCGTCCTTAGTTCATGTTTCGGAAAAAAAATAAATAAAATTCATGTATTCCTGTGATTATTTTTATTGATTTTAATAAACAGTTTAAAGCGAATGTCAAACAAAAATATCTTTGGGTAATGGATTGAATGGGATGCTGCCATTGGGCCACACGACATCAATCTACGGCGCGTCCTGTAGAAATTCAATAAATAAACAAAAACTATCCTTTTTCGGTTGAGAAGAAGTTTGAAATAAGTTAAGTAAGGAAAGGGCATTACATACGCAAATAACAAATATATAAAAGTTTGAATATGTATTCATCACGACTACTTTCAATGATATTGTATAAATGAAAAAGAATAACTCGATGAACATCCTGTTATGCGATATCAAAACAGGAAGGCATATTAATTTATAGTGTCTAAAACTTAGCTTGAACAAATGTGAGTGAATGTGGCAGTGACTTGTTGCAGAGACTTTTCAGCTTCTTCAGACGTTGAGTTGCTCTTCATTTTTTGAGGAGACATCGCAGTACAGGATAAAGTGAATGAAAACATTTATATTTTTAATAATTATGCAGCGACTGTTGCATAATAAGAGTAAACTGGCAGAGCTCTTGGAAGCTAGGGTACCGAAAAATACTATCTTAAGAAACGTTTTAAAAAACGAAAAACGTATTAACTATGTACTTGTACTTGATACGAAATTAATAAGCTCCATGGACAAATTTTGGAGTTGCTTGATCCACGTCTATTTAGCCGATTAAGCTTTATGATATTTTCAAGGCTGAATCATTCTTATATCCGTGTTTATTTGAGGAAACGAATTGGTGACACTCTTTTATCCTAAGATTCGCACAAAAATGAGAGATATTTAGGATTAGCTTATATTCCGAGAGAAATGACGTACACGGAAACAAGATCTTGACAAAATAATATTATATATTTTTTAAAACAAGTCCTTGATTTTTAAAGTCAGGGGATGGTTGGGAAAGTACTTAACGGTATTCTGGTCACCGAAGAGTTTCTGCCTGATTGTGAGATGCGGCAACTATTCACGGTTGGTTGGTTAGGGTGAGCTTTGTTAGCTCCTCACTTAGACCTCTAGTTGGGCCCGTTGTGTTCCCCTATTTCCTGTTTGGAGAAGATTTTGGTTAAAGTGGGAAAGTTGTAGAGCAAGAGGGGTAATGTCGGAGGGATTACTATGGAGTGTCTTGATTTGAATGGTCGGGAAATCTTTTTGTTCGTTTTACGAAATCTATGATCTCACCGATCCCAATTTCTTTGAGGTGCGCAAAATCCGGTATCAGTGCTGACTCCAGTATTTTATGTCACGTTCTCGCTGTTCCATCCACACTACTTTTTCCCGGGCGTGCCGCGTCCAGCTGCACTTTGGTCCTGATAAAGGATGAGTCTTCCTTGTCGCCACGAACTTGGAGGTTGTGATTCGAAGATGTTTATTTGCTGGAGTATTCGTTCCGTGTGACCGAGTCCTCGTTCGCGGTTGTCTGTTTCTGTTTAATTCACCCTTCTTACATATTACCCTTCTATTGAAGGATAGAAGAATGAAAGTTGTCAATAATTGCTGTTTTGTTGCTTAACCCATATAGCAAAACTTGCAAGGAAAATTTAAATGCTTTTGCTGAAGTTTTTGTTACCGGAAAACTTTCCACCATTATTTTTGTGTAGTGTTCACAACAAAGACAGTCAATTCCGTTTCAGACGATTTGAATCTCGTAAATATGAATTAAAATTATGCAGTCTTTTGAATCTATTAATTACGGAATAAATTTTTTTTCAAATTAATAAAATGTATATATGAAAAAACTTTTTCTTTGTGTCTTAATATTTTCAAAAATCTAAATAAAGAACTGGCTTCCAAGGCAAAACCTTGTCATTAATTAAAAGCTTGCATCGTGAAATATACATTTATTTTCTTCACTTTCTTTGTAAAAACAATGCAAAAGTTCTCAATTTCCTACTAATCGTCTATCTATAGCTTTCAAAAACTAAATCAGCACAAGTTCACTTTGAACGTTTGCTGTCTCTTTAATTATATTATAATAATTGTACTCAACATTAAAAAATTTGGTTCAGAATTATTGTACAAAGTCCTATATTAAGATAATATCACACAACATTCGCTGTTATTTTACAAGTAAAATAAATTAGAATTAACATTAGCCGCACGTTTCCTCATATGCTGTAAAGGTTGATGTAAAATTGATCAGAAAGAATATTAATATTGATCCAACAGCCGAGCCAATCTGTGTCAAGGTGCCTGTCCAAACTAACGATTTTCCACCTTGGGCCCGCATAACCGATGTTATGCAGAGCTTCACATAGCTTATGATTCCAATAAGAAGAGTCCATAAAATGATCTGAAATATGATGTTTTAAGTTTAATGAATAAATATATAGGGAAACTATTTTTCTACTCACGACTATAACCCCTCCACCTGAGGATCCCATCAAGGGAGGATTAGGACTCATCGCAGCCGTTAAGAACACATAAAAAGTGAACACTCCGGCAATGGCAGTAAGTGACAGAATTGACTTCAAACTGGTGTGCGGCAGGAATACAGCTAAGAAACATGCCAAGGGATTTGCTATCGCACTTAGAGTTGCCGTCAAATGGTATGCCTCGCTACCATATGGAAGCGTCGAATAGGATTGAATGCTGTTGAACATCCCATTGGCAAAAAACGATACCAATCCAATGAGAAACAACATAAATTTGTACTGAAATGGGGTTATTTCTGGCAACTCTTCAACAGCATTCTTAACATCGTTTTTGTCGTAGACATACGAGTTTCCACCCAAGACTGTCACAGCGGCATACTGCTTTTTCGCTAGCTTAAGCCGATCAAGAAGTGTAAATCCAATACAACTGCATATCATTACAGAGAAGACAAATATGAAGAATTCCATTGTTCCAAATCGTGGAGGAGGTGTGTATTTCACATAAACATCTCCAGCTGCCGTGGAATTGAGTATACACTCTGTGTTGCCTCCAACACCTTGAATAAGTGCAACAACACTAGGCAGCAGTCCACTCAGACCCTCACCAACAAGATAGGTTATCAAATAGATTTCTTTAAATCTTCCCATATAAGGCATAAAGAGCACTGAACTTGTACATGCTGTCAGAGCTGTGCAGAATGTTAACACAAATAGAGCTATGCTATGCTCTTGTCCTCCAATAGTTGCTGTTTTATCGTATAGAAATGCAGTCAAGATAGATGAGATCGTACCCAAGCCCAAGAGGACATATATCACTATGGATTCATTTAGTTTGTCCGACAAAATCTTCTGTAAAAGTGTGTACACTAATGGTCCAAGATTTCCAATCTGTACCATAACCGCTAGATACGATGGTAAGCTCCAATATTCGGGCGCCACCTCTACAAGCAGAGGCAACTGTAGGAATGTTCCGTTGATGCCAACCCATGTTCCGATGCCGAAGAATATCGCAAGCAGGTCGACAATAAGACTGCGATTCTTGATTAGCTCTCGGTATTTCCAGAGTTTCTCCCGCATATTTTGTCGTAGTAAGGAACTGTTCTCAGTCGGACGGCCGTTCTCAATAGGTCTAAAATACAATAAAGAAAAATTGTTCACTCATCAGTGTTAGTTCTGATATATTATATAAAAGAAAATATTAAATAGTTGTTGTGATACGCAAACGATCGCTTCCAAGGCGCGATTATAAAAGCGATGAAGAGAACAATACCATCTCTCGAAGACTCGACAATCGACGGTTCTTCAGTTCATCGAAAAAAACTTGGATCAAAATTTATAATTTGAGGAACAAAAATGTTGCTTTTTTACACATGCCTTGCTAGTTCTTCGTTAATAAAGTTCTGTTTGCGAGTAGAAAACAAGTTGAAGGTAGAATAAAACCCGGCCACATTGAACGACAAAAACAATACTCCAGCTAAGAAAGTTTTCGGATTCCAGCCACAAGCTCATGTCAGGTCTTCTGGTTTAAGGATCGAGAAAAAGGGGATGCCAGGAATCTTACAAACAAAAAGCAGTTGTTGATCCGACTACAACCAGCTATTGCGGGTGTCCAATATTGAACCTCCATTTTTGTTGGTGCAATTTTCTAGCTCTGCAATTTGGTTTAATGGACTCATTATTCTATATTTCTCGAAAATGAGGAAGGTGTTTCCGTCAACGCTAATTCTCATTGCTATTTTGACCGAGTTTTTTTATGGCCTCAATTTGAAAGAAAAAAATGAATAAGGAAGACATGTGGTTTCAACAAGACGGTACCTTATCTTACATAACCACATCCGT
Source organism: Orthonevra nobilis (assembly GCA_963555765.1). Classification (NCBI taxonomy): domain Eukaryota; kingdom Metazoa; phylum Arthropoda; class Insecta; order Diptera; family Syrphidae; genus Orthonevra; species Orthonevra nobilis. The sequence continues at coordinate 13,711,169 of OY743225.1, forward strand.
TTTGGATCTTTTGCAAGAAAATTTTATTGGTCGAGTTTTTATGTGTTTTGGCGATGGGAACGGCCAGTTCAGGTCGTTTAATTTTTCGCTTTTGGATTTATTTTTGTGTGGCTATGCTACACATCTTGTCAATACGGAAAACCTATGTTGGGTGCCAGTTCACCGGGATATAATAGGGAACGAGAGGGCAGGAGAACTTGCTAAACAGGGATTCGAATTGGAATCAAATCAAAGTCTACCCTTTGTAAAAGCGTCAATTGGAGATCTCCACAAAGTTTATAGACTCGGAAACAATCATGTGCAATAGCCAGGCTTTTGTGGCCAGTTATCGACGCTCATAGATCCAGAGATCTCATTTACCTTAATCGAGAGGAAATCCGTCTCTTCTCAAGCATAATAACAGGCCATTGCACGATAGGCAGTCATGCTGAGCGACTCGGTATACCACTTAATGACTTTTGCAGAAGCTGCAGAGACATCGAGGAAATACAAACTGTACATCATCTGTTCTGCAAATGTGAAATAAAAAAGTCTTCTTCTAAAAAAAAGTATAATTTGTTTGCTTTATTGAAAAGTGTCCAGTAATTGAGGTAAATGGATGCTCTTATCAAATATTTTTACTAGCCGATTTAGAGCTCGAACGGCTATAAATATATTGTAAAATAGTATTTCGGAGTAAATAAGTAAGTAAGTAATACGTCTGTTCAAACAATGTGGCAATAAAAAATGAATAAAAATGTTTTGTTTTCAGTAAAATAATAAATGCGAGACCAAACACAGTTCCCGCCTAAGGTTACATGATTATGGGCGCCGAAATAAGATAATCTAGATTTAACTTTGTGCTTTCAAGAATCGAGTTAATTTTTTTATAAATGTTTTCCAGCTATGACACAGTAGGAATACGAACGCTGGGTAAAGCTCATTTATTACTTCATTCAGTATTAAGTGTCAATGGGCGTCATGGAATAGGACTGATAAGATTAACAAGTTTATTGATATCAATTGTGGATATAACTTTAATTAGTTTGCACGTTGTTTTAACGAAATCTAAAGGATAACATTTTATTCAAATATTTACTTAAATACATTGTAGCCGTGTGTATTTATAAAATAAAAGCAATTAAAATTTGTTGATTAAATACAATCGAGCTTGAAGATCTCAATGCTATTTTTGAAGGAATGCTTTTTTATATTTAAGTAAATAAAATGTTGAACGTTATCAGATATTATCATCGGTTGTCTGTAGTTTGTGGTTATTTTTGAATTTCGATCGCGTTTGATTAAACATATTTCGTTCTACTGAGATTGACCTATGCAGCGAGTGGGATACGTTTTTTATGACTAATACCCATTGGAAACTTCTTCGTTTTTCTGGCGATTTCAGCCAAGTGCTCAACTCTGTTTGAAATCAGATTTCTATCGAATATAGGTAGATAAGAAGATAATTCTTCTGAAGTCTAACCGAATCCTTTGTTTATCGATTCTAGCAACTGGGCATATTACAAAGAAGTTTTTTTGATGTTTGCTGTTAATATTTGTGTAAGGATGTTTTTATATTTGACACATGAATAGAAGCCTGTCGATCAGAAGCGTTGGTTTTTGGACAAACAATTTAAGAACGAGTGCAAAGAATTGCCTCATGTACAACGTGAAACTTTTATGAACTATTAAAAAATGGGTGTATGATCATGAATAGATTGGACTTCATTTACGAATTCTAACTGCCAGAAAGTATTGAGGTTGACTAAAAAATAAAGGTTTATGCCAATACTCCAGTCTTTTGAAGCACTTATTTCCAATGTCTGTAATGTCTTTGATGAAATGATTCCGTTAATGATTCAAAAACGTTCTGGAAAATTTTATTTCAATGTCCGGGATGTGGAATAGAAGTCTGCTTTTTTTTACGAATAGCAAACCTTCTTTAGAATAAAATAAAATTCAAAAACTATATTTCATAAGGAAATTGTGTTTTCTAAAAAATTCAAAATCCAATTTTCGAAATCTTGGATATGTTTAAAGAGCAAAATAGAAGACAACCATTGCTAAAAAGTGGTCCAGGTTAATATGACGATTGATGCTTTAAGACTGGTATTTTATCATATTTATTGACCGCGGTGAAGCGACACCACCGAATAACGATCAGAGAGTTTGCTGTCAAGATGGACAATAGTTTTGGATGAATATGTCCTGCATTATACATATACAACGTTGCCCTGTCCCAAGATTTCTTAATCAATATTTTTAAACGCTGGTAGCCATTGAAATACAACCCAAGTCCCAGTATGCTTTCTTAATAATTTATAACTATTATCGATGAAAACAAAATTAAGTTCAAGTATCGAAAATGTCAACAGAAGTGTGAGGCAATGAACGACAAAAATATACAAAACCATATGCACACGGGAAGCACGTTTGCAGTTTGACTAATTAATGCGATCCATATGCTAAGTAGTAAATGTAAGCTAAATTTTACGTCATGGTTTTTTAAGAACCAATCGCTATCATGCTATTAACGAAGTTTTCGTCACATTATTATCCCAATATATATTTAATGAGAAATGTTCGTAGACTATAATTTAACGATCTCATTAAATTTCACTTCAACTCGTAACAACGCCGTTTAACACAATCAGAAAATTTAGGGTAGCAAACAATGGAACAATGTTATCTTATGCCAAAGCAACAAATCAGCTCGTTAGGACACAAGTATTAAGGACAGATTTTTATTCGTTTTTAGATAAAAATTATTCAAAGTCATGAATGAAAAGCTAAGAAATATAAAAACGATTTTCAATCAGAGAGAAAATTACCTTATAATGTAGTCGGCTTCAGTTGGATGTGGCCGATTCCGCAGTGACGCGTAGACTGATCCATTGTGACCGGTTTCAGCTTCTCTCTCCTCGCTGTCTTTCATATCTAATCCGTGCTAGCTGTCTATCTGTGTGCTTTTTACGATGAGACGATAATCTTCAACGGTGTTAATAAACCATGAACAGGTGTGGGTGCTTGCTGAGGTGTTCTGTAAAATATCAAAACAAATTTCTTAGTATTGGAAGTTAAATAAATTGAATTCGAAAAAGCTCAAAAAGAGCATTGCTTTGAAATATTATCGGTTTGATTTGAATTTATGCACAGACCTGTTGGAAACTTTGACCATGACACTTTCTAGTCTGGGAGTTTCGGAAGGTCATTAAAATAATTTCAATAACTGTGTCAGGCTCTTACTTGTCAAGCTTACATTTCTGTTGATAATTCTGTAATATTCAAATTGAAACTATGACAATTTTGGTCACTGCGATTGAAAAATATGTCTTCTAATTTATGAGAATGAAATAAGTCCGTCGAACAAAACAAAAGACATATGTAACATTTAGGTAGTGAAGGACTTTATCTATCTCGGGTCAAATTATGACTCCACTAATAGGACGTTGGTGGAGATCTGAAAAAATTATCTCTAGACAACAAAAGGCAATGGCGCAGAGATCAATCCATGTTCATGTTTTTCAAATAAACAACATGAGCGGTGCTATTCAACGCAGAACCCAAACGCACAGTGGAGAGAAATCTCTACCAACTTTTGTTCGCCATTGGAGGCAGCTAGTTAGGGTTCGAGCTGGTTGGGTAGAGTAGTGGTTGGGCCCGGGTCTATGCTCTGAGTAGTAGGAGTATTGATATTTACTAAGTATTTGCATAATCCAATCGGAAAGCTTAATTTCTTCTCTTGAGTTAAATGAAAAATAGGCAATGGTGCCTGCTGCAAGCATTTTAAGTTTTTCTCATCAACTTATCAGAAGACCAAACATCTAAACGAGTATATCTATCCTGAATGTCCGCTGTTTCAGTGGTTAAATCCAGGACGGAACATCGGGCACTTTTGCGAGAGTACGGGTGTCAAGATAAAGAATAAACATTTAAACGTAACGACAAGCCCAGTCATATTTTAAAAACAAATAACACTCTCAAATGGTGAAGCTAGGCCTTGGCTTTGTATTTTTTGTTGAAAGCCGTTTTAGAAAAATGATGAACTTTTCGAGATTTTTCTTCTAAATTGATAACTATTTCTGTGGTCAACATTAACAATTTCAACGAGTTTTCTAAAAAGTGCATCGCTCAATTAAAAAAAAAAACCGAATAACAAATTCTTAAGCAGATGGCATAATAGCCGGCTAAGAAAAGTTTGATTTCTACCCTGTTCAAAATGAGTTTCATCTAATTTTTAAAAATCACTTATCACACATCCAATTATCCAATTTAAATATTACATAACGTCATTGATCACCTTGTTAAAATAATAAGGAACTAGAAAATAAATCTGTCGCCGAACGTATTATCTATTTTAAAAGTGCACTTTTGACCTTTGATATATAATAAAATGCTGCGGAAATTTGAAAAACTAATTTTTCTATTGAGACGCCATATGTACTTTTGACGGACTGCTGTCTTATCACAAATTTTAGTCACCTTTTTCGAATTCGCAAATTGTGAGTGATAGTAAAAGTGTTCTAATAAGTTCAACCGAAACAAATTGATTTAAATTGATCGATGGATACACCCAGAAATAATACTATCTAATTACAAGAATTAATCGATTCAATTTCTTCAGTACTGACCCGAAAAAAATATTTATTATGTTCTTTATCACTGAAATTAATTATTCTGTAATTCGAAAATCACCCCACGAACACGTCGTTTACAATCAATTTACCGATCTAGCATTCCAATCAAAAACAAAAACAAGCCAGACTTTGAATCTTCTCAAGTTCGATGGAATGTGTCTTCGGCAATAGACTGTAAAACGATATATAAAAGCGTACGTATAGAAAATAGACAATTGTATAGAAATGATCACGGCCAAAACGCAGTACATAAGAAACGTTGTTGGATGCATAGTTTTCGCGCCGAGGCACTTTAAAGCGGTCGCGACCAATTAAAATCAATTTTAGAAATCCAGAATTTACACTGAATTCCCTTGCTTAGACAGCGTTGAGTTGGCACTGTTGTATTCCAACATATCAACTGCAAAACCGACATTAATTGACTGGCGCGATTGTTTTTCGTTTTTGATTTGAGCATATCAGCCATTTTCCTGACATCAATGTTTACTTTTTGTTGGAAAGTGTTTGCTAAGCATAATCAGATTTCGTTAACGAAATTTTAATTTTTTGTTTGCCAAATGTTATGGTATGTGAAATGCTAAACCGAGGCAGACATACGAGTGGAATCTAGGAAAACGCTGAGCTAATGATAAGCTTTCAATTACGAAAAGCGAGGAGGTGTTGTTCTGTGTAGGAAACCTTAACCGATTGCAAACTGATTACTAGTGAATTATCACATGCTAAGCTTAATAAATATCATAATCTCAAAATGTAGGCCACATAAGATCACTGACTTCATGAACATATATCTAAAATTCTTATCTAGTTGAATAGATAAAAAAAACACGGGTATATTACGAAAGACTTTTTTTATTTACTGAAGATGCTTGTCTTTTGCATGTCACATCAGACACTAGCTAACACAAACAGCGACGGCTTTTTTACATTATGATACGTTTGTATTTGCTTAAATGTTTACTAAGAAGATACCAAAACAAAAAATGTCGTCAAATATGAGTCATTAAGGCCGGGTGCCCGTCCGCCTATCAATTGAACCAATTCGAATCTAGGAGAAAGTGTTGAATTTTTATCTTGTTTTCGTATCTGGTCCAGTCACTATTTAGCGTTGCTATAAAATCATTGGCGTTATCTCCGGATCGGTCGAACAGCGATAATTGTCTGACTGAGAGATAGATCCTGCTGTAGTGATTTACTGTTCCGGCTTGTTATGGAGAAGCCGTTTCTCCCAAAACGCAAAAACTGAGCTTGCTGGGTATAAACTAATGATGAATAAAAAACTGCGAATTGTGCGTATACAAATAGCTTCGAAAGTCTAGTCCCACTTAGCTTCAGATCATTCAATGATCATTTGACAGATATATCGTTAGTTAGTTTTTTTTTTGTGAACCACATTTAACTATAAGCCCACAAGAGTACCTTAATTCAATCTCTTCCAAACCAAATTAATGGTAAAGTTGATATATTGTCGTGGGTATCCCTGGTTCAGCAGTTCGTACGTCACAGTTTGATATCAACCAAGTAGCTCAAATTTGTTATCGTATTTTGTAGTTCATTAATAATTGGTTTTACATCAAATTGTATGAAATCCAGAATATGGCAGCAAGTATATAAAGCGATTAATCAAAAGAGGAAAAATATTACTCCTACCAAACGAAGAGGTAACGAAGGTGCATCTTTGGTCTTTAAATTTGTAATGATAAACTAACCAACTTAATTCAATAGGTATGAATTCACAATTATTGAAAATAAAATTGATTTAATTGTATTCGTAACACAACACACGAGTTGCGAAGTCAATTAGCGTAATAATATTAATATTTTTGAGGGCAATATATTGATTGCCTGATTGGTCATTTAGAAAGCGACTATCTTTGCATGCAATCCTCTGAAGTGGAACACTTTTATCAAACACTTAACTTCAGAACGTGTCATGCTTGCCTAGAGAAGATGCTTGATAAGAAAAACGTGTATAAGTTAATGTTGACTTTAGACATTTCACTTTAAATGTGCAACTGTTTCAGTATCAGGTATAATACCCAAAATACGTAATTCTTTCATTTATTCTATTCCCTTGTAAAAATTGGAAACAGTTGGTGAGCAGCCCTTAACTAAGGTATGCAGGCGTATACGAGGATAAGAAACAAGGTAACCACATAGAAATAAAGAAAACTAGGAAGAAACGAAAAATATTGTCAACTGCAAACACTCATCGTTATACCACAGACGAGCTTAAATTGCCGATGGGCGCGATTACACTTTGACTTTTACATTGTAATACCGACCCTCAGGAATGTATTTTTGTGGGTGAGGACATTTTTAACGAATGCGAAGCTTTGCAGCTATCCATTAAATTGAAACTGTCGTAATTTATGAATCAGTCGTCAGAAAACCGTAACATCTACTTTCAACTTATTCGAGAAGGTATTGCGGATTAGATAATGGATGGACGCTGCCCTTAAGCGAAGCTCAAGTGGACAGGCATTCAGGTTGCAATCGATCATACAACAATCCAAAAATTTACAACTCGTTGGTATATAGTGAAATGCACATTCTACCATTCGCAACATATGATAAAACTCGGAATACTATGCATTGTTCAATGAATAAGAATGTGAAAATAGATTCCGTCTGTTAAAACCGATAGAATTTCAAATGCACTAGCTATTATAATGGCAAGTCAAGTATGAGGGAGTTCAATTCAGTGAGTGTAATGGTCGAAGGGATTCAAAACGCTACTCTCCGAAAGGCCAATTATATGTTCCAGCGTGATAATAGGTATCTGATGCGGAAACAAAAAAAAAACAGTTTTCTCATTCATGTTTGCCATATGGTTCACCGTTTTTAACATATGGATGTTGAAGTCAATAGCTTTCGAAAGCAAGATCCTCTTTTTCCTTGCACATGAAGGTGCGAGACGTTTCATGCTTGATTGAAGTAGTATGTTCCAATGTTGTGCCCTGATTCTGAAGAGATTGAAGAAAGCTATAAATACATTAGATGATTTAGAAGAAATTAAATTTGTGATAAATACAGAGCGTTCTTAGAAATTAATAATGGCGTTCATTATCTAAACTCCGAGTTAATATATGAACATACAAATGTAGATATTTCCTACATTAATTGTAATTCAAAAGTTAAACTTATTCAAAAATTAAAAAAGGTACTTATTCTAACACTCGAAGGTCCACTGATTTTAAAATTAAGTATCAGAGTATACTGTCGACTGAGGCCAGACCAGAAAAATAAAAGTTTTCACGCAGTTAGTATTTTGGTGGCAACTGGATTTGTTAATAGTTTGCTTGGGCTTACGTTTTATAATTATAGGGGAAGTTATATTCCAAGCATTTTTATATGAACTTCACAAGCAGCTCCGAAGAAGAAAAGCTATATTTAAGATGAATATTAGGTTGGCATTAAATCAATTCAATCATATTCAAATTAAACAATAACAGAAATGCTTTATAGAAGACATTGTTCAAATAGTTTTGTGGACGTGAGAGACAGCCGCCAATTTTACCGCGACACGTGCTCAAAAAGCTATTTTCATGTCAAAAGGGGATTGATGAAACATTTATAACCGACAAGGAGTCAGAATTTTTATCACATATAATCTATTGCTACAATTCAAGTTGAACCTTAAAGCTTGGAATGTCATTTAAAACTATTGATATGTATGTTTCGAAATAACAGATCTGGAATGCTGATGAAACTGGCTCGTAGTGGCGGATACTTTCTTAAACGTCTGTAGTGACTTTATCTGAAAAAAATTGGTCCTGAAACACAAGTAAGCAAGGAAAGTATCATTTTATTTGAGAACAGCTAATTAGAATTTTTTTTCTAAATTATTGAAATTTTCTTATTTTTACGCGAATATTTTAGTAATTTTTCCATTGAATAGATAAAATATATCACAAAATTGTGTCAGTCAGCTGTTTATAAAATGGGAAAACCAGTGTCACGAAAGGCTATTATTGTCACAAATGTCTAGTGATACCGGAGGCAGTGACTTCAGGGTCGAGGCAGCGTCTATCGAACCACATCTCATAAATTCAAAACAAGGCCTGAGGGTAAAAGGCTTTTTTGATGCAATATCAAAGCGTTCCTTTTGAATGGCGTCGTTTCATCGATAGCTGTAGAAAAAGCTTAGAGACAGTTCTCCTTCAAATGGAAATAAATGCCCATCTCTTTTCTTGGCTCATTCTGTAATGCTCAAAGAATTTTATGAAAGAGCTCAAATGGTGCTTCAAACTTTAAAGTATGAAAAGCCATACTCAGTCAGTGACAGATGATTTCAAGGTGGTTGGTTTGCTGGAGGAAGAATGAAAGGCGGATATACTAAATTTCCATGCTACTTTTTCTGATGGTATAGAAGAACCGACGTAGTACTCAAAGCCAATTGCAGAGCCCGATGATGTTTTAATGCCTCATAAAGCAATTTTTAAAGGTCTTCGTCAAGACTCAGAAGATTTTCAATATACAAAGACCCACAAAAACAAGCGTTGCATAGCCTTCAACCAGTGGTCCATGGTTTCCTTGGCAATAAAAAAGATGAGAAAATGTCCTTTAAAATGTTCACTTAGACCAATTTAAAGATAGCTTGGGTCTTGGTCTTTTTTTTTCTTTTTATAGGCAATTGAAATTGTTCTGGTAGCTACAAACGTTAACTTTTTACAATAAAAATATTTTTTCCATTAGGACAAGGACAAGACAATCAGAATCAAAAATCGTGTTGCCTTGTGTAATTATATACAAAACAAATATGCATATGAATAATAAGCGTAAGTAAAATAATACACGACATTAAAATAAAAACTTTCGTTTTAAATAAGTCGTTAACGGGCTAAATATGCTTACGTCACAGCATGTTGAACTTAAAAATGTTATTTCAATATTCGGTCGAATGGGAGTAAAGCGAGGAAATTGGATGACTTTTTTTTATGGTTTAAATCATATGCTGAGCAATCAAACAGTCGAGTGTCTACTGAAAAAAAATTGCACTTCGCATGCACGTATACCAGATAGGATTGACCCTCTGAGGTAGTGTTGCTGAATGTCCAGGTACCTCTCATGCCTCCCGTACACAAGAATTGAGGATGTCATCATTATAATACGATTAAAATCCATTTGATACCTCCGAAGCGTACTTTCAAGAAAAAGGTGTAAACTTACCAAAACATTGACGCTTAGGATCAAAATTCTAAGCGTAATTCTTGGAAAAATACAAGTCTGAAAAATTTTTATGAAGAATGCGCATAAAAGAGCACACGAATACCAGAGGCGGCCACTTGAACCACCTTATATTCTTAATATAATGTTAAAGACCATGTAGTTGAGCAATAAAATTCAAATTAGAAAATTTTATTTATATTTGAGTGAGTCCCGTGTTCAAACTTGGAAAGGATTAGAGTATGAGAGTACAGCTACTATAAAAAAATGTCTGAGCCGTTCGGAGTCGACTAGAAACTATTCGATAAATTGAACGGGCATACGCAAATGGTACGTTCTGATTCCCAAAAGAGCTGTTGCCCCAAGAATTTGTATTTTGTTTGCAAACTACTTGGATTGTTTGTTTTTCGCTTGGCCTGTGGGATGAACTGAATGTTTGTCCAGCAAATCAATCAGGAAATTCTGACTGAGCAATTAATGAAACTGCTAATTTAAAGTACAAACCAATATCTTAGGTAGTAGTAGCTTATTATTTTCTTTGCAACAAAACCATTGTATAACATTAGTCTTTGGTGTCTGTGTCAAGTCAACCTCATTACTTACGATACCCCAGCAGTAGAACTAATATCAACTTTTACTCACCAACTTTTGATTTAGGTAAACAAAAGTTACCAATTTAATCTGTTTTTCTGTAAGGAAGGAATATAGTTTTTGATCACGATTCAAGTTTCGCGAATATCGGAAGGTTTACGTAATACACTCAGAGTCTGAAGGAACTTGTTAATTAAATTAGGAAAACTCGAGCGTCTTATCGCGAAATATTTTCGAATAAAATAAATACTAAATTAAGTTAGAAATAAATAGAATTGAGATCCACAGATTTTTTGACGAGATTCGCCAACAACTGCACCACACTTCGTAATTTGACGTCTGAATGTGAAGAGAAGACTGTTTGTCAGTTGGCAATACGGCTAAAATCAGCTGTGAGGTTTGGTGTTGCTGTTGCGTCTCTGTGTCAAGAGACCCATAGTTGACACATATAAGATGGCTTTCCCTCACATATTTTCAAGATAAACAAGGACGAAGATATGACTGCGAGCTGAAGCCGAGTGATACCACACAACAACCACTGGTTGCTTGTTGTAAGTTGTATGTTGGCGGACGGTTGCGTGTTGCCTTGCGCCGCTGTCATAAGACTGAAGCAACAAAATAAAACTTGGAACACGAGTACATTAAAAAACAAAGTTTTGTTATTAATTTCATTTATTATTAATTCTAAAATATGGTTTATTATAAAATTTATTCAATCACCAATAGTGTTTTTATTTTCCTTTCTGGAATTGTTATAGCCTAGGCACAGATTTGTTTATACCATTTCTTGCTTTCTCTGCAGCGAGGATTTACGCACATTGGGCACTGCATGAGGAACTTCGGATTTATGTGCGCGTCTGCTTTTAAATGGTCCGCAACAATGCTGCTAAGAGCGTTAATGAAGAGAGGATGATCATTTGGAGAAGCTGCACGACGTATTTCATCTACACCGACCTTAAAATAGAAATTTAAAAACAAACAATATTTTTTTAAGATGATAAAAAACATATTATGTAAGATTTTTCTGGAAAACAAGGAAGAGTACTTTTGCGTTTTTAAATATCAACAAGAAAACTTTTGTTCCAAAAAAGAAGTCTGCAGTTACTTAAATAACGACACCAGCGACCAAATCAAAAGAAGAATTTTCTAGTGTCAACCGCTGTTTAGGCCAGAGGAGGCCATACAACACTGACTCTTTTAAGCATTCCAATCATACTGGTCATACTATGCCGGCTACTAGAATTGGCCGTACCAAAGAAGACGACATAGGACGCCATTAAGGACGCCTTTTACTTATGTTGCTACTTAAGGCTTTACGTTAGAAAATGTTTTGTTGAGAATAACATCACACCTACAACTTATCTTAAATCATAGGTACCAAAGGCAAGAGAATATAAAATGGAAAGGCATTGAGGAACTTGGTTAAACAAACCAAGAGACAACGAGAAGAAGCGTATTTTTTAGGCTAAAAGCTAGACAAAAGAAACTATGTTCATAACAATAACTCAAATAATAAAGAGTGAAAGATTTGATTGGCAAGTGTTAACTGTAGATGGATTATATAAAAAAGAGTTTTCAAAACTTCGAACTAGCAGCATAAATAGATTCCAAGAGCTTGTTTTGTTATGAGTTATATCTTTGTTTTTTAACATCTAGAAAATGGTTACTTATTCTCAGATTCCCGCGTTATAGGATCAACTTTATTCTCTGTTTGAGTCAACTTCGCAAAATATATTGAACTCACCTCCTTTGCAAGCTCATCGCAGTATTCAATATCCAGCTCATGTAACGTTTCGATATGTTCGTTTACAAATGCAATCGGCACCAGAATGAAATTCTTGCGTCCCTGTTTGACGTACCCCTGCAAATATAATGGAATTGAAGGACGCACAAACTGTATAGATTTAAAATCTCTTACCTTAATGGCATCGTCTGTAGCGGGGGCCAACCACGGCAAAGGACCCACTTTAGACTGCCATGCCAAACTGTATGGATTCGTGGATCCTAATTCATTCATTACCATGTGAACGGTAGCACCAATCTCAGACGGGTATGGGTCACCCCGATTTACAGCTTTAAGTGGCAATGAATGCGCTGTGAAGAGGATCACAACATCTTTGCGCTTTGTTTCAACGAATTTGTTGAGTTCATCACGAATTCTGTCGACGAATGTCTTCACCAGCAGTGGATTGCAGCCCCATCGGTCAATTACGCTCCACTTGATGTTGTTGGGAAATTTACTTAAATCAAAAGCAATGAATTCGTACTCGCTTAAAAATTAAAGTTCTTACTGATTTTTGTAATGATAAAATATTGAATTAAAGCTCGATCCTGTTGTGGCACAGCTGTACTGAGGGTACTGAGAGAACAAAACAATCCTTTCTGGAGCATCCCTGTAAAGATTACTCAGTTGAAATCCTGTTTTCGAAAGCTCGTCTGCTTACTTTTCAATTTGCGCTAATGTATCCTCAGTCAGTGGGTTGACATAGCGAAAACCTACGTAATGCTTATGCGGTGCAGTTTCTGGTGAAATTTTATCCAATTCCTTGCACATTAAATCACCCTGTAGATTTGTCCATTTAAGGATTGGTGACCCCCCACCAATTTCCTTATACTTCTTCTGAACTTCAGGCGTTCGCCGTTGTGCAATCCATGGTCCCAGTTTACTTTGAATAGGCAATTGTATCATGTCTCTATCGGTCATAATACGATGAAGGTAGTCATGCACCTGGTCTGTTGTTTCAGGTCCTCCCATATTAAGCATGAGAACCGCAGTTTTTGGAGACGCATTCTGCTTACCGGCGACACTGCAGAAGCCTCTAAAGAGGTTAGCTGAAAAAGTTCAACAACAATAAATGAAAACAGAAAACAGAGACAAATTGAATGTGCATATGTACCGGAAAATTTACTGCCACTTCGAAGATACATTTCACAATTTTTGTGTAATTTTTCTAATGTTGTGGACAGAAAACTTTTCAATTCACAAATGCCCTGTCATTCGCGAATTGCAGCAATAATGTTTAAAGGTTAGTTGCATTTGGAAAACAAAACAAAACTGACATGGAATTGAAACATGTTCTGTCACTTGGCTGTAAAATCGCGTTGCCATAATAGTGTTCTGAGAGGCATGCGAACATTTTTTATTATTTTATAGCAGAAAGGCGTTAATGTGTAGAGTTTAAAAGAATTTGCGCCCGCAGCCCAAACTATGTCGGAATGATTTCGGTTTTCAGTGAACCCCGACCAGAGATTATGAAATTATATTGTTGCTTGGTGTTTTCCCTATATTAAGATTTAAAGCGCATAGGGTCTTTTTAGATAGGGTCTCTGCATTTTATGAATAACAAATGCATTACATTGCCCTTATCGTCCTACACAACCCTTGATCTTGCATCTATTTAAGATACATTGTCTAATCGTTTTCTTGAATATTTACTTGGCACTTCTTCGCACAAACAAACGTTAAAAGGATTTGGTTAAGTTCCCAAAAGGAATAATGATTTTTGCTTATCGCTTGTAGGTGAGGAATTTGTTCATAGCCATCCTGGCGACGCTTTCTTCTTCAAAACCAAGTCTATTAGCCGATATGTAAATAAAATACACAGAATGAACATTTTGGTGAGTTGACTGTTTTGACTTCTAAACGAGCTCATGTTTTGTGTGCACATTTTATTTTTTTTACCACAGTAAAAAACTATATTCACCTAAGTAGTTGCAAAAACCTGGAAAGATCATTAATTTAGAAAAAATAATAACATTTGAAAAATGGACAAATGGGCAAAAATCAATGTCAACAGGTCCACAAATAGAGGGAATACGAATCATAATAAGATTCTGATCGTTTGTTTTGTAGCAGTACCCATAAAGACAGCTGAGAGCTTACTCCGCACTTGACAGTTCACATTGGTTGACAGTACGTAGAAAGGGTGCGTTCAGTACAAATTGAAAACTGTTTTTTTTTTCAATAACTTAACTCAACCTCAAGAAGATAAACTTATGATTCTATCGTTAAGCAATTTTGAAGGACAAGTCAACTCTTAGATGATTGCATGCAGCCCTTTCATTGAACAGACAACTCTTTTTTAATTGTGTCGGGTATAGCTGAGAGATACTTCCCTAAGGCAAAGCACAGGCCACATCGGAGCTTTAGTCTTACATCATACCCTTCGTTTACTCATACAGAAATAAGCACTGCTTGTTGCAAGGTCATGCGGCAATGCAGACTGTTAGCCACCCTTAGCTCCTTAAACCTTCCTGTCACACTCTATAATTACAGAGCAGAACATGAACATAGTACATGATATTTGAGGCTATATATAATGTCGGTTTGGTCGCTTCTTCTTCATCTTGACAAAAAACTACTTCATACCATACCATCTATCCCATCTTTCTTAATGGCATTTATTTGGAGCAAAACATTCAGTCTTTCAGTGAACGTTTTTTTACTTGTTCTTGCTTTTTTTTTCTTCATTAAAATAGTCTATCTCTACTTTGCTTATTTAACTCAATGTTTCTCAATTAAAATTCTTATGACCAGCGCCATTCAATTAAAAACGCACTCATACAATAAAGCTAAATAGAATTTCTCGTCTCCTCTCCCCAAATTGATCCAATTGAATGTTGGAACTCGAATTGATAAAAGTATATATGTGAATGCAATTACTTTATTTATTTAGAAATTAAATGTTCATTTGTCAAGCCAATAGACGCAATCGAATTATCATCGTATGATTTTGCAATCACTGAGCTACGAGTAAAGTAACAATTTTGTATATATTGAAATCAAAAGTCAATGTTATTATAGGGCTTATCTGTGGGACCTAGATGGGAAATCATTACATAAAGGCTCCCTATACTGACCTCGATGTTGGTTTGAAGTTTGTACCTTAAGGTCAACATTCACTATCAAATGAACATGAACTTCAAAGCGCCCGTTTTCCCGGAAAGTATTAACGTAAGCTCAAGATAACATTAACGAGTTTGTTTAGAAACGAGGCTGAAAAAAATCGATTTCCAGTATATTCGAAACAAAACTTGGAACAACATCAAAAGATTGGCTAAATATTTGCTTTGCTGCAAATTTGTGCTGCATTATATTGACGAATTGATTCTAATAGAACACACATTTGTTATATGTATTCAAGACTTCAAACGTATTCACGTAGAGATAGAATCTAAACTGCTGCTGACTGCAAGTCAGGAACCCAGTTTCTCTGTAATTCCGAAGGTAATCTTGTTACCAATCCGCAGGGAGTTGTGATTATTCAAGCAGTATTTCCAGCAGCTGAAAAACTATAATGACCAAGAGAGAGTGGAAGGATATAAAGAGAAACGTTGAACTGTTTTATTATAGCGAAGTTATTAAAGAAGGGCGCATCTGCCAGTTCATATTATCAGCTCTATCCGTTCCCATTCCCACAATAACTATCGAAGCATATTTCTGCTTTACGTCGCCAACAAGATTCTATGTAGTGAGTTTTGTTAGCTCCTGAAGTATTTTTAAAAAGACATTATTTATGCCCTAAGGTTGAACCTAAAAAACAACAAGTCTAGTTTTTCTCTGGCGGGTTTACTAGGACGCCATCCATCCGCAACAAGGAAGAAGCTGCAGCGTCGTTGTCTTCATAATGAGGGACCGGTTTGGCCGCAATCCACGAATCGATCCATTTTTTGACATCATCGATCGGAAGAGATAGTAATCGGATGGCGCAGGGTCTGGACTATACGGCGGGTGGGGTAGGACATTCTATTTGAGCGTTTCAATGTGAGTTTTGACGACATTTGCAACATTTGGTCGAGCATTGTCATGTTGCAAAATAACTTTATCGTGTCTTGCGACCGTTTCCGGCCATTTTTCCTTCAGTGCTCGGCTCAAACGCATCAATTGTCGTCGGTAGACTTCGCCTGTGATTGTTTCATTCGCTTTTAGCAGCTCATAATACACAACAACCTTCTGGTCCCACCAAACGCACAGCATAGCTTTCAGGCCTTGAATATTCTGAACGCCATTTTTCATCACCAGCGACGATTCGATGCAAAAAAGACTTCTTTTTGTGGCGTTCAAGCAGCATTTCGGACACGCATAATCGGCGTTCGACGTCTCGTGGCTGCAATTCATACGGCACCCAATATCCAACCTTTCGGATCATTCCCATTGCTTTCAAACGATCGGAAATGGTTTGCTGAGCGACGCCAATTGATTTTGCAAGTTCTTCTTGCGTTTGTGACGCATCTTGATCGAGCAATGCCTCCAATTCATGGTCTTCAAACTTTTTAACCTGGCCGGGGCGTTCTTTGTCTTCGGTGTCGAAATCACCATCTTTGAACCGCTTAAACCACCGCTGACACATTCTAACGGCTATAGTATAGCCCGGGTAAGCTTCGGTAAGCAATTGATGCGCTTCGGTTGATTTTTGCTTTAAATGAAAGAAGCATATTAAAACTTCCCGCAAAT
This sequence comes from Orthonevra nobilis, assembly GCA_963555765.1. Taxonomy (NCBI): domain Eukaryota; kingdom Metazoa; phylum Arthropoda; class Insecta; order Diptera; family Syrphidae; genus Orthonevra; species Orthonevra nobilis. Next base: position 13,727,996 of record OY743225.1, read on the forward strand.
GTTGTTTCGATGGCACGAATGTAGATTTTTACGGCTTTAAAAAAACTTGTGTGTTTTCACTAATGACCAATAACCTAGACTGAAATTATTAGACAATGACATGAAGTTTCTGATGTAACAGGTGTCATGGTCAAAATTCACCTCAGAGTAATAGATATGAAGTTGTCTGCAATAACGACATTTTCAACCGGTAGTCCTATTATGTCACACGTGATTCCTATGCTAAGTCTATTCGTCATAATTTTTTAATAGTTCTTGTTATAATTTTTAAAATGGATAAAAAGAGAAACAACATCGACGCATCACCAAAACATGAAATAATTCATCTCTTGTATGATTTGAAGCTAAAAAATAAATTTGAACTGTCACCACCAGATCAAACTATAGTGAGTCTGTGTGGTTTCAATACAATAGCGAAAAAATAAGCCTCATTGCTAAAGAAAATCCACCTTCAAAAATGGATGAAAGTAAGTTTAGTTGGCGTATATGAGTGATTGAAACAGGGATGTGAAACTTGGATCACGAATTTGATGATAATTAATGTTTGCAGAGGGATTACGGAGCTCGGATAAGCCAAAGGTAGTTGGCTTCAACTGTTTCCTAACCTTCTACTACATATTCCATAAAAAGAAGCAAAACAATGCACAATAATTAATAATTTGAAAAATGGAAACATCATTCTTCGTTGACACCCCTTTAATTATTTAAAAGTCCTTCTACGAAATGCTTATTTTATTTTAAGTGTTTTCGAATTCTTACTTGTTGAGCTTAACGACTGAAGATGAAAATAACAATAAATAAAAACTTACACAAGGAAACCGGCTTTATTGTTTCAATGAACATTAAACTAAGGTTTTTAAATAATAAAATTGTAGTTGTCCACCTGTGCAGTTCAAGTTCTCGTTTGTGTCAAATCATTGTCATAAAACAGCATGAAAAATTATCAACAATCACATCATGAGAACAAAGAAATCTTAACTTCAGACTGTCTTATCAGTGTGCTGCAAATGGCATGTTGATCACCTGATTATAAAATAAAAGATAATAAATTATTAAAGTATAAATATTCATAAGTCTAAAGATAGTCATAGATACTAAATCTAACAACTTGAGCTTTATCGAAAATTAAATAGTTAAAAGTTCTTTTCAATTGGCATTATTAAGACCATCAATGGTGATATGAGGATCTTTGACGTTACAAAATTAAGCCTGAAGTGCTGTTAATGACCCTTGTAAAGGAATATATGATAATGAAAACGAGTTTTTGAGATAAAACCTTATTATGCACATACGACCTGTTAACAACCCTTACATGAGCTCGAGTGAAATGAGCTCAAAAGAAACTACCCCTCTTGGGAGAACTCGGCGCATTTGAGTATGTAAATCGTTCCTTACGTGACTCACCATGACGTGGAACTGAGTTAAAGTAAATCTATTTCAATTTCTCATAAGCATGCTCGTCTCTAGAAGCTTTTCTGTACATAAGTCACATGGTAAGCCGGCAAGTTTTATACATATATCTTAACAACAGCTGTTAGTCATTCTCTAACCTTCCGCATTGAATTGGCAATTCTTTTTGGCAATAGACCGGCTGTTTGTTTCTTTATTTTTACTATACTTAAAAAAAAAACAAGATAAAGCTGTTCACACTTTGAACATTGGACCCATAATATTCTTGTTGACTGGCATAATTTACTCTGCTGATGATGATGATGAGTTGTACATAGAGTTAAATCTTTCGAAAAGATGAAGATGCTCCTTTAATGGTGGCCGTGCCATTGAGAACGTGTCTTTGGGTGATTGCTTTTCGTCTTCTTTGCTAATGCCTGGCATGCGTCGCTCAGGGCAGAGTTTTTTTTTTTGGGGTCTTATATTTGTGGGGAACGTTCCGATGTATATTATATATATAAACATAAATGTTATATGTATGTATGTGAAAAAGAATTTAAAATTTTGACGAATTTAGTGCGCATGTAAAAACATCACGCGATTTTGTGTGCTTTTTATACGTCACAGGGTCGACATCATTTTATTTTCATGTGTTCATCTTTATCAATAAATGGAGGACTTTTTTCTTATTTATGAACAGTATTCTATAATTGGATGGGCATCATAGTTTTGAACCTATTTAAAAATATTATAGTCTGTTGTCAGAAACAGAATGAAATAAATAGGTCAGTACTTATCAAGTTTGACAGCGGCAACGCTTTAGGACCGATAACCCAGAGATTGAACCGGATTTGTCTGCACATTCCAGCATTTACTTCACAGAATTGCTAGGAAAAAGTCAGGATGGCTAGGTATGTCTGTACATATTTATGTATATATGAATGAAATGTCTAATGTTGTGCCACTCTTTCGACGATTTTGCATTTTATCTCATCAATAAGGCGTTCAATATTGGCTCCCAATGCTTTAACATCGAGCCCAATACACTGGACAATTCTGCAATATTATCGCGCACTTTTGTGAATTTTTCCCAAATCCGTTGAACTAAAAAAAAAGTCCATGACATATGCTATGATCTCGTTTATCGAACTTAGTAAGCCTATTATTAGGAATGAAAAAAGAACACACGTTTCGTGACTCGGTGACCAAATTCAAAAAGCATGTCTTATTATTTATATACACTGGTTGAGACATTGTTAAAAAACACTACTTTCGTCCAAAATTCACATTTAGCTTATCAACATTTAATTGTTATAATGTAATTATTGCATAGTCTCAAAAATGATAAATAAAATGTTTGGCAACATCTACTTTCGGATGCGTAGTTTAACCAAAAGATGGAACACCCTATATAAATACATACATTTCCGACCAATGTAATTATGATTCTATCTTAGATCCAAAGCCTTGTTACGATGTCATGGTAAGTGGACAAGTTGATTGGGTATTCGCTCATTTGCTGGCCTTTCTGACGTTTCTATTATTTTGAGAATTTTGTCAAAAACTTATTTTGTAGAAATATAATCATGTCATCTTACAAGCTGAACTTCAAAACCACGATATGACTAATTCTACTTCATATGCCGACACACACTTATCTGGGTATGTTTTCGTTTCGCTTCAATAAATAATATCTATGAATTATGATATAATTAATTTTATTGTATGACAACACAAGCAGAACTCAGATGAGGACCATTTTAATTAATAAATGCAAAAAAAAAACGTTCAAATTTAAACGTCAAGCAGTGTGCACCAATAGACGCAAACCATTTATCTAATACTTTGTTTATTGCAGCTTTATGTGCCTGTGTTTCAATGATGTTGATGGTCTAAACAGCCGGCAATTTTTTTCTTCCTCTAGCACATGAGAATGAGAAGTCACGAACCAAGTACAACCGATGGATATAACAATATCCGAATGACAACAAAAAAGGGCAGCCGGTTTGAGTACGTTTTCAACACTCACTAAACCACTCAGTGGTTTACTTCTTGAATTTCTATTCACATTTAGAGCCAATTATATAATTGCCTTCTATCGGATTTGTTCTTAAGCTTTTGAGGGAGGACTAGGAAAGCAATTTGATTCTAACAACTTATTTTTTTTTTCTATTTTTCCTTTTGTCTTCCACATACATGTTGGTTAGACACTTTGCGAAACAAAGGAAGGAACAGCTTGGGATATTTCGAGTTTGAACCTATCAATTCTTTTAATTTCTCTAACAAATTCGGATATATTATATCCTTTCTTCTACATGGAAATCATTTCCTGAAATTTAAAATTCATATACTCTTTAATTTTGATTTCACAGCTCAAGAAACCATTCTTTAAAACTGATCGTTTGAGTGAGAAGGTCATGAGTCATGAATTCTTTCATATGAAAGTCTTTTTGCTTTCATAAAATCAAGTTACACGCAAACTAGTGGTTTGACTGACGGAGTTTTGTTTTTCGTCTTTTAAAAACAAACCATCTGTGGAGCTTCGAATAACTCACATACAATTCAGAACTGACTTCTTTCGAAATTCCTTTAGCAATCTATTATTCTTTAAAATCAAGATTTCCAATCTCATCTTAAATCGCATGTAACCTTTTTTCATATTCTACGTACATAAAAATAAATTTTAAATAATCCCATCAAAGATTAATTAATGTGATCTTCAAACCGAACTTTGCCTAATGACGACACTTTTTATTTCTGTAGTAATTTTATTGTGTGAGTCAATGAAATTAATTTAGATAAAATTTTTCGGTTAAATTTGCATGAAGACAAAAACGAAATGCATGCTGTCATTCACATTTTTCGAGCACCAACTTTACCATATACTTTTTTTGGTTTGAAGGAGTTCATCTACATCCGAGCCAACACGTTTTTCATAAAATCTTAGTACGTTTTTGTTGGAATTTGGTTAATCGAGGCGGTTAATTTGTGACCTCCTTACAAGAAGGATAAGAATATTACTTGCCTCGATCTGAACAAATATTGGGATTAACAGCTGGGTGGCGAAGTTGGTAGAGCGCCTGCCTTTCAATTGATTCAATTGATTGGTTCCAGGTTCGATTCCTAGAGTAGTGGTCTAGTTTTTCGAATCTGGTCCAGTCACCATTTGCCATTGGGATCAAGTTTATGGCACTATCACTGGGTTGGTCGACCAGTGATAGTAGTCTGACTAGTGGATGGCGTTGTTGTAGTGGTTGTTGTATCGGCTTAGTTCCTTATTCGTGTTTCCAAAATAGCTGTTTGTGTAGATTGTGTGTAGATGGCTCTGCTGTGAAGGCATAACACTGACAGCGGGGTGTCTAAGCTTAATCTTCCAAACTTTCAAAGTTGTCGAATGTCGAACAAAATCCAGTGAAATAGGTTAAAGTCAATAGGTCGATATCAAAATCCTCCGTCCCGTTTGCACCTGAGTTTCTCAAACCACTACACAATCTTTCATTTTTCTCCTTATTCTTCCGCTCGCTCTATGCTACATGCATTATAAGAGTCTTAATATCCTCTTGAAGAGCGAGCAAATAATTAAAAAAAAAAAAAAAATGAAAAAAAATATCGATCATAAAAATATGGATCATATCCTGATCGTTGACATGTAGAGACACTGTAAAGAAGAGCTACCGCAATTCCGTAATTGTCTCTAACAAGGCCTATACTCGAGCATAGTTCACAATCACATTCCTTAAGTAGGTTTCGTGTTGATATTGATACCCACACCTTTCTAAAAAGAGCAACAAGCTATTTAATAAATCGACTAAGAAAAAATCCGCCTCAAACCCTATAATAACTAAACACTCAATTTAATTATTCACTTCAAAGCTACATATGTACCTAACCTTCATTCTGTACAAAAAGGACTTTCAAGGCTAGCTCACACATCTCAATGATATTCTTCACGCCTCTTAACTACAATTATATCTCTTGCAGAAACAAGAGAGCCTCCAACACCGCCTTCATTTCTACCCCCATTTAGTTTTTCCATTTTATATGAAGCTTCATAGGTACTTCGGATTATGTTCCATATTGTAAACAAAGTGAGAAGTCATGCGAGATCAGTAGTGCGCACAATCCTATAGACTTTGCTCACCTATTAAATTGTTGTTCAAATAAATTTGGAACACAAATCACTAATACTAAAAGAGGAATAAAATTAATGTAAACAAATAGAGCATTGGAAAAACAAGCTATTTTGAATATAATTTTCCCACCCACTTGAAGAGTTTGATGGCTGTTTTGAGAATTGGTCGACCAATAAAAATTAAGTAATCAAAATGGACGACAATGGAATTTGTAAATTTAAGAAGGTTGTTGAGATTGATCGAGATATTTCAATTTTTTAAAAAAAATAAAAACTATTGCAAAATTTTACACAAACATGAAGTGCCCAAAGTTTAATTTAAAATTCTCAAAAGGTCAGCTCTATTGCGTCAGGGTCAAGCTTCATCCTTTGTGTGTGTATGTGATACGATTCGAATAAATGGCGGTGAATTGATCTTTTGTTTATTTCCAAATTTTCAACGCCATGACAAAGCGTTTAGTTCTGGGGAACTGCTGATTATCCACTGATTATTTGCCGGAACTGAGCAACGAAGCCTACGAAAGTTAAAATGTGGTTTCACATTGTTAAAAGCTAGATAAACACTAAAAACATTATTTTTGGTATAGAGTATTAAAGGGATATTAATAGTAGTATTTATATCTTTTGAAATGTTCACTGATATAATTTCAATGACGCATCGTGTATAAAAGCTTTTTGATGGCCAAAATACGAAAATATAAACAAAAGCAGCTCCGGTCCCTAGAAGTTCATTGATCTGCTTATCACTTTTGTTTGCAATTCCGATTTTCGGTGAGCGAAAATATGATTTGATATAAAATATGAACTCACACATATAACTGTCACAGTTACAGAATACACTTATTCGCGCATACTGGTGATAGAATAAGCACATTTTTTAATTCGAAAACGTTCGAATTTCTCCAAAGTTGTATTTGTTTTCAAGACGGTGTGTAAAAAGACTATGCAGTTCACATTTTCTTCAATAAACTAAGTCTTTTACCGCTAAGCAGAGGTAATAGAAAACCTCAAATTTAAAAAAAATATTGCAAAATATGAAAATATAATTATAAATAGCTTCAATATTGACACATCTTTTAGGCACTAACTTAGTATATAACAAAAATAAATAAATACAAAAGTGAATAAAATAGATGAAAGAGATATATGATACATAAAAATAAATTAATAAACATAAGGCGAAATTTATGCATAAATAAAAAATGTATTAACATAACAAGTTAATAAATAAAATAAAAATTTTCGGTAAAAATTAGCTTATAGCAATCTTCGGAAAAATCCCTAAAAATGGCACAATGACAGCGTGAAACATTATAGATTGCATCTTTTACATATATAAAGAATAACTCTGCAACCAAGAAGCCCTTATTTAATGGCATGTGTTTTGGGGCTAGAGAAGAATTATATATTTCTTATTTTATTACTATAAACTTCTCATCTTATTTTTTATATGGGAATCGGTTGACTACTAGTAATAACCTTTCAACCTCCACTTTACGTAGCCTTCTTGCATCTTCCATGATTTCATATTGATACACTAGTCAGCAAGTTTGCTTTATAGTTTTTTCGGAGTCATGGGTCCACGAGAATGGATCATAAACTTTTGATGTTCAAATAGAATCTCTGAGACGAGTGGGACATTTTATCTCGCCAAGGCGATTGAACATGCGCTAAAATGAATTTTTTATGACCGGAGTTTTTGGATGAATTAATGTGACCGATGTTCTTTTTCAATTGGACAAAGGCTCTTTTGAGATTAAAGTTATCTGACCTATAAATTTTCCCTAAAACACACATCCTCGTCGTTAAAAAGAATCACAAACGTTCAAAAATGTTAGAAAGTCTTTCAACGAAATAGCTCAATAGACTGATGGGGCCTTAAAGCAAATTTCTGATCGAAACAGTAAACTTTGACTTAAAAATAAAAATCTGTTGTCTAAAATTACTCAAAATTCATCGTCTTTTTAACATAAAGTTCGACTACCACGTAACGTCCACCACATTACCAATTTCACACACCAAAACGTTAGACAATAAAGAGCTGGCGATTGCAAAACACTTTCAGCAGCGAAAGATACTGCATCTAACCGAGCCAATACCATCCAACGAAGTGAGCTTTAATATTGTAGCAATGGGGTAGGAATCGAAGAGGTTTTAGGTCGCAGAAACCTTTGTATATTCTCCTAGTATTATTATGTGCGCCACAGTGGCAATTTGTACATGGTACATATACGCGCTGAGTAGTTGGTGAACGCGTGCTTTCAACGTGGACATCGGAACGGCAGCTAGCGTTAAGTTAGTTGTTAGTTGTTAGTTTATAAGGTCGGTTGGTAGTAGAAAGTCTCGCTTAGATACTTTTAAGAGCATTAAAATCGGTTGCAGTGTTGACAAAAAATTGACCGAAAATAAAAATCAACAAAAAATGCTGATAATATTTTTTTCATTTTTGTTGTTCGCTTAAAATAATATAAACATGGTTTTTTAATGTGTTATCAAAGCTTTTGGCACAAATTTTCAATGAAACAACCACAGCTGTACGGATACACTTGAGTAGATACATAAGTCGGTTTTTTTGGCAATCGTTAGCATAAATTATATTTGCTGTTTCGAATATTAAAAACAAGCAACAATGACGTGAACCGTAGCAAAACAATAATTAAATTCGTTGCAAAAGTGACAAAAAAGCTTTCGGGAATATCCGTGCGAAAGAAACTGCAAGGCAAAGTTAATAACGAGTGTCTCGTGAACTACTACACGCGACAGACTTTTCCGAACCACAGGGGTGTATTTTTTTCGTTTTTTTTTTTTTATCGATTTATACAAAGTTAATTGAAAATGGGCTACGACGATGTTATCACCCACTTGGGTGAATTCGGAAAGTATCAAAAGATTATATACTTCCTAATTTGTTTGCCCGCAATATCGTGTGCCTTTCACAAGCTTGCCGGAGTTTTTTTACTGGCGAAACCGGATTTCCGTTGCGAGTTGCCTTTTGAAAATGGGACCGACCTCACATATGAACTGCCGGATCATTTGTGGCCACTGGCATACCCAAAAGACCCGTTGACGGGAAAATATCTTACCTGTCAATATTTTGATGTTAAGTATGATCAGGACTATTTAAATGGCACATCGGTCCCGGCTGAGGACACTTCATCCATTTATTGTGATAAATACATTTACGACCGGTCGAGGTACAAGAACAGTGCAGTGACTGAATGGAATATGGTTTGTGGGCGTAGTTTTTTGAGTGCAACGTCAGATTCGTTGTTTATGTTGGGTGTACTGCTGGGCAGCATAATCTTTGGTCAAATGTCTGATAAATACGGACGGAAGCCGATTTTCTTTGCGTCGCTGGTGATTCAGGAAATATTTGGTGTTTTGGCGGGAATAGCCCCGGAATTCATTACTTACACTGCGTCGCGAATAATTGTGGGAGCTACGACGTCAGGAGTATTTCTTGTAGCCTATGTGATAGCAATGGAAATGGTTGGACCGACTTATCGTCTTTTTGCCGGTGTTGTAGTAATGATGTTCTTTTCGGTTGGATTTATGTTGACGGCGGCGTTTGCATATTTCATCACCGACTGGCGTTGGTTGCAGATCGGATTGACTCTTCCGGGCATGCTTTTCATGTCGTACTATTGGTTTATACCGGAATCTGCTCGATGGTTACTGTCGAAAAATAAAAAGCAGGAGGCCATTGCGAACATCCAAAAAGCCGCCAAAGTAAACAAAGTGAAAATTCCCGAAGACGTTTTAGACAATCTACTGGATGATGCCACCGAGAAGAAGGAACCCCTCGACACCCCCAAAAATGAACCATCGATTTTGGATTTGTTCAAATATCCCAATCTTAGACGGAAAACTTTGCTTATTTTTTTCGATTGGTTCGTAAACAGCGGCACATACTATGGACTGTCGTGGAATACAAACAATCTTGGTGGAAATGTCCTGTTGAACTTCGTTATCTCTGGTGCTGTTGAAATCCCAGCCTATACGTTCCTATTATTCACTCTTAATCGCTGGGGCCGACGGTCAATCTTGTGTGGATGCATGCTGGTCGCTGGTGTAGGACTTCTTATGACAATCGTAGTCCCTGAAGACATGAATTGGCTTATAATTGTTTGCGCAATGGTCGGAAAACTAGCTATAACTGCCAGCTATGGAACTGTGTACATTTTCTCTGCAGAACAATTCCCAACGGTCATTCGAAATGTGGGCCTTGGAGCCTCTTCCATGGTGGCTCGAATTGGTGGCATTTTGGCGCCATATTTCAATTTATTGGCAGACATTTGGAAACCACTGCCGTTGATAATTTTCGGAGCTATGGCATTTATTGGTGGTTTGCTATCGCTACTCTTACCAGAAACACACAATAAGCCCACGTTGGAAACCATTGAAGATGGCGAAAGGTTTGGCAAAAAGGTACGCAGCATAGATCTCCTCGAGCAAGGTGAAGAAATGAAAGATGTCAACAAGGAGACAGCGGCACTGAACGGAAACGGGGTAGCTAAGGAAAGTTGAATACAGGCAAGTGTGGGACTTAAAAGACTACAAACATTTTTTATATACACTTAGTTTTATTTTATTAAAATGTAGTTAACAAATTTACGTTTATTAATAAGTATTAGATGTGTTCTGATTAAATGTAGCTTTACGTAAATTTTTTGACTAACTGCTGTATACTAATTTAGTTTATATTTATTCAACATGATTTATCTATCTAAACATGCCAAAAGGAAAAGAAATATACGATAAAATGAGAAAATTACTCAAGAATATTCAAAACATGGACATACATATATAAATTGTGTACTTAACTAAATATGTTTTATAGAATTTTTTGTATTTTAAACAAAATATTTGTAAACATTTAGAATTAATGTCATATGTTCATTTGTCGTATTCAATTTGCATTTACATTTATACTGTAACAATTAGTTGCTAAGATCTTTTAAGTAGACATTATTTTTCGCATAAATAGAATAATATAATTAAGTCAATAAAATCGAATTTGATATTGAACTATTTTTTGAAATTATTATTGATTGTTTTTTCGGAGGATTGCGATGTCATTTTTTAGAACACAATTTAGTGTAAGTATTGCATCCACCAATCTTCCAAATGCAAGTAATTTTGTCCTATCATAATTTAGACTGTTGAACACCATTTGCTTTCTTTTACTGTATTTTGGTTTTCGTTTTTGGAAATTCTAGAGTCTGTAGCTCGTTCTCACAAACCTGTGACTCCAACAAACCCCAAAGAAAACAGCTGAAATGAACAAAACGAATCATGAGGTAGCCCGGAGAAGCATCATTCAAAATTGATTGATATTCTGTAACTTACAATTAAACTTAACTGAAACTTCCAGTTTTAAATTCGAGACTTCAATCGCCATCATTCTGGAAAAGGAAGTGAAAGTCTGGACTACACCAACAAAGAGCATAGAGCCACAAGCTTTTCTTAAATTGTCGTACGAACGCTCACTGGAGAAATCATAGACACTGCCCACTTAGGACAATTTTTTTTTTAAATCGTCGTTAAGGCGGACTGTCTCATGGTGCATTTCATTAAGGTAAAAAGCCCCGGAGATAAGTTGTTCTTCGAAGTCATTGCTCTTGCAATGTGACTTCGAATAAGTTTTATCAGAAAGTTTTCCACTTTGATCAGGTTGGCCCCGTTGTGCAGGACCTTATTACTTTAGAACTTTTTGTACTCAGATTCTGGAGTTCGTTATAAACCCGAATCTTTTTCATCATTTCAAAGTAGTTTGATTTCGTTCACGAAATGTTCTTTGCTGAGGGAACATCTTATTTGAAGGCCAATCGCGTGCAATTCAGAGTCGTCAATTAGCTAAGATCACAGTCCCGCCATTAAGACCATTTTAATGCGAGCAAACAAATGGTAAGCTTATTTTATATTATTCTATTCGGGATGTAGAAATTATATTTGAAATATATCTTTATTGGTCGAATATCAGCATTTAAGATATTTGAGAATTGAAGTACATTGTACCGGCATAGAGAATTTATGGGAAGCCCATTAACCTTGCTTGCGTAGATTTTATTTCAGTATATGGCGACATGACTCATAAGAAATAGTGTCATTTCGGAGTTAAATTGTTTTATGTGTATAAAGTAAGAAACATATGCACATAAAAGTCATTGAACGTACATAGTCTCGAAAATATATTGTAGCCACTTGAAGCTTTACACAGAGACTGAACAAAACACTCTAACTACAAATAACTAGGTGGAAAAAATGTCATGTGGCGCAAAATCTTGCCAAACGCCCCATATCATAGTCCATTGATTGATGCACAGATGGCAAGGGAGATGACATGATCTACGATAGGTACATGCAACATGCCTGGCATGATAGAATCAGGAATGAAAGGAGGTCTTGATGTTGTATGAAAAAAACATTCCGGTACACAGAACACATCACGCAAAGTTTTCTTTTTGGACTGGAAGTGTGCTAAAAATTAAGAATTCACATTTTTCGTCAAAATATTTTTTTGAAAAATTACGGTAATTAATTAATCAATTAATTTATCAAAACAAATTTGCTGAGTATTTTTAAGCTGTGCTTTTACAAGCACATACTTTACGCATGGCTTCTGCGTTGCACAAATAACGACCAACCATACCTACCTGTGTAGGCAATTTAAGACTGTGTGTGTATTTTTGTTCAGAGAAGCGATTAAGGTTATCATTGCATTTTACTTTGCTGGGGACAAATATCTTTGCATAGTTGATCTTTACAGATTTTTGAAGTATAAATAAATTATGTAACCTTTGTTAAAAAAATATATTATTAAAAAATTTAAGTCCACCAAAGTCATTCATTCAATTAAATAAAGTTGCCCGGGTTATGGTTAGGTTTCAGTGGCGCTAGACCTCTCAGAGGAAGCAAGTTGATAGTGTCTTAAAACCAAACGAAATGACTTGCTTGAATAGGTTTTATTTCGGCTGAGTTTTGAATAGTATTCTGTGTCTTGCTTGGGCCAGAGAAGGACATCTGCAGGATTTTCTAAAATACAGCGCTCCATTTAGCATGTGAAGAGCATGGACCCCAACGCAATAGTGACCGGTAAAAATACAAATCAGTAAATTCCGTTTAAGATTGTGAAAGAATGAATTTCATTTCACTGTATTTTTGGGGGAGTTTTTTCTTACTTTATAGGAAGTCATTGGAGTTACTATGAGATCAGCATGGATGTTCTGAAAATTGTACTGGATTGTGGCCTGAATTGATTCAAACACTGAAGTAAGTAGTTTTCGTTCTAGGCATTTAAAGATGCTAATTGATTCCATAAGACAGCTTGACGACCAGGAAGCCCAAAACTATAAGCCGTGTGGTATCCTTTAAGATAATGTAATGAGATATAACATTTTCGTATTGATTTCCAATTAAAGTGCAGTGTTTTTATAGTGCAGCATTAGTAACTATATATATATATTTATAGATAAGTCATCCTTGCAGATGATAAGGTTTAAAGTGGCTTGTGGATTGCCAGAAACTCAGCACGAACAATTCTGCAATTCTTTTCTTGCTAACATTATTTTTTAAAGGTTAGTAATGCCTACATTTTGTTTTGAGATAATCTGTACCTTTATCTGCAAAATTGCGTTTCCCAATATTTCGATGAATGAATGTATCAAATGAGGACAATTTCTTTTGTTGTCGGACAAATCATGGCGCACGTTTAAACAGATTGAGTTGTTTTTGAATTATATTTTTAAGCTTTAGATTAAGTGCCTCATCTTAAGTCAAACCAAACTAAGGCAATGCGAGACCACACACAAGAAATGTGTTAGACTTATGTTCTATAAATAAAATTTTTATCAAAATAATTCACCGATTGGAAAGTTTTTAAAGAAATTTTCTATTTACTAATAAGATTCAATTGACTCAGGAATTGAAGCAAAATGACTACATGCTTCCTTATCGAATTTTCAGTTGCAGAGAGTAGCTTGTTTTTGGTGGGGTGCCATTAATGATCGATATAAGGCAAACAATCGATACACGATAAATAACTCAAGGCCAATATTCGTCAAACTATTTGTGAATTACGAACTGAATTCATTGAAGATGTTTAAAAAAACAGATTGGGACTATTGCCAAGTCAGTCAATTCAGTCATTTGAATGAAATAATATTCCGATACGACTTTTGGAAAAAAAGTAACTTTAAAAACAAAAACAAACCAATGGTCCCTTGTAATTTTGAATGATCTGAACATAAAACATACATACCCATGTATGTATAATCAAATTGAGGAAGGTAAGGAAGGGAATTTTCCAATAGCTTATTAAGTCGCTAATTGGTTATGATGTCTGTGCTAAGGCCGACTTTTGAGTTTTCTTCTTGCCATACCCCTCTATTTGTCGGTTGTTGGCTCAACTCATAAAATGTAAATAAATCAAATTGAATATTTATAATAAATTATAAATTAAATTAAATTTAACTATTAAAAATTATAGTCATCTGCCATATTATTTTGCTTTCTTATCAAATATTTTGCCTCGGCATTCTCAAAGAATGAATGGATTTCTAGCTTTCTAGAGCAATCGAGCCATATTCTTTACACAATTTTCACAAATGATTCTATCCAGCGGATTATAACCGGGGCTTAAAATGATTAAGCTTTATTAATACGCAATTTTCAGCATAACTGCTGCTGATTGCTGTTTCGAATTGCTTAAACAAAAAATTGGTCAAGAAGCATAGAACTTGGTGCCAATTCTAAGACGAATAGAAAGATCGCAACACCATCATCCTAAATAAGAAAATGGATTGCTTACGTTGCTTCGTATGAAAGTAAAGAGAAAAATTATGGTATGTCTGTTAAAAACGGTGATTGCTCCTTAAACTTTCCACGAACAATGTGCTAACCACTGCTCTAATGAATTGAATTCCCATAAAGATGAATGCGCCGCAGTTTCCCATTTGTTACCACCTCAGCTGATTTTTTATCAGTTGCTAATCTTAATAACAAAAAAAAAAAACCAGGTAGACACGTAGACAGTCTAAACAAACAACCTTTTTAAAATGAACAAATAAAAAAAAATAAAATAATTAAACACGGTCGTGAGCAATGTCGTGGATAATCTTTTAACAATTATTCGTTTGTTATCTCATCCCCCATTGGCCAAATGGTCTTTATCTGTTAAGTGAATTAATTGATTTATAAACTTGAAGTAACTCAAACATTTCTTTTGTTTAGCTTTAAGCGGTACCCACTTGGTTCAATGTCAATGTTAATATTGTTTTGGATTCAAGACAATATCTTTTAAGTATAAAAAATATACAAATATTTTTGGCACTGATATTCTAATTTCAAAGCACCTACTCGTATGGTAGTTGGTGTTGTTTGTACTCCATATTTCTGTCTTCTTATCCACTCCGTTCGAACTCTATTTTTAATAACCGGAAACAGAGTGACGAAAATTTTGATTTCATATCGAAAATTATTCATTGTTTATTTTTCTATGAAGTCTTCGACTTTTTTGGATCTTCGTTTTTAGCGGATGAGTAACTTTTTAATGTTATGCCGGCCGGCATGGTAAACCGTATAATCACGTTCATATTTTTTGAAGATTGCGCGGAAACCGCTAAATGTTTATATTGGCTTTGTGAATTAATTTTTTGTTTATTAAATTTTTACGCGCTTACGGTTCTTATTGAATAGTTATGAATGTTAAAAACAAGAAAGCGGTTTTGGAATAAATTAATTTCATACATTATGAATAGATTAAATAGTTGGTCAACCGCCTGGCTTATCGATTGATGCAATTGAAATTCACAGATCCTAGAGCAACTTTTAGTCACTTTTCGAACCCTTATAAGTCACCAATTGTCGTTGGAATTAAATTAATGGCGCTTACACCGGAGTGATGGATTAGCTATAGTAGTCTGACTAATTGGGTGGCCGTGCTATGGAGATAACCCTATCGGATATTCCAAGATCGTGTTGTCAATGGTTTGTAGGATGGTGATCAGTGTTACAGAAGACAAGACAATGCCGCATAAAATTCTGCGAATAGACTGAATGCAAAATAAGTCTGCATAAAATTCAAATAGATGTCGGACGTCACAAATTTCCAGCACGGCATTGTCCTTATGCAAAATCCAGGTGTATTGCTCTAGGGGGGGTAATGGCCGATAATGCCGGTTATCGATGTGTCCAAGGTGATAAACTAAAGGTGGCATTGTTACATAGACCATTCAAAGCGAAATGGGTAAATAGGCGCTCGAAAGTGTAAAACAGCGAGTATGGGTCTTGTCTATGGGCAGACTTGCGAAATGTACTCGAGAGGAAGCTTCAAAAAACGCCTGGCGCTGGCTTAACTTAGTCTTACTATCGAATCATTGGGTTCCAAAATTAAATTCCACTATCGCAGATGGTACAAAAATCGCGAATGAAGGAACTCGTTTGTTGGATATGATAAGATAAGGATAATAAGACGGTGCCGTATCTCACAAAAGACCCGCAATGTAAACGAATATACGTCCGATTTGTGTCGAAAAGTTGTCGAAAATTACTTTTTCAGAATCGAGTTCTTCAGGACCTTTCACTGAGGACATAAGATTCATAATGGAGAGATCCAGATAACATATATTAAAATAAAAATGTGATCGAATTCTAAATAATAGATGTGTTTAATTCAAATTTACTTTCGGAACTGCAAAATTGATTACCCTGTAAAATACCAAGACGAGTGCTGTAGACTAATCTCGGCAGGCGGCAATCTTTGTCACACAGTAACCTGACAATGTTGTTCCTAAAGACACTAAACACGTTGATGGTTTTTTTACCAACCGTAAAATTGATTGCAAGTTAAGTAAGAGCATATTTCCATAAACGATGGGTTCGTGAATGGCGCAAATTAAATGGCCTTCTCTCCGAATAGATCAATTGATGAAGGATTATTGGTCTTAGGATGAAAGATGATGATGGTTAAAAAGCAATCTCACCTGTTTGCACAACATTCCAAGTGAAAATAGAGTTATTGAGCGCAGAAAGCAACCGGTCACCTTTAGTGTGGTCGTAAGTTTTAAGAAACACATCCATTATTACGGCAGTGATCGATTAGGAAAGGAAGAATTTTGCAACGGGACGGTTTTAAAAAACGGACAAGTTGAATGAACAAACTTGTTGAATAGTTTCTGCATCACGGAAATCGAGGCTAGAAGATTTTTCCCGCTTTTGTTAGTATGCTTAAAACTTTCCCTATTTATTATTTAAAATTTCACAAACGTATGGTCAGGACCGCAGTCATAAGTATTTATTGTAGTATTAATTTCAACTTTTTACCTCCTCAAGTGCCTGAGAAAAGGGTGGAGATAGGGAGACGGTTTCGTTTTTCCTTTTCAGGTACGGAACCTTAAAAATTAATCTTGACTTATTTGGATGCAAATAATAATTAATAATTATTGAATTAGTTTAATCGACCGCATGATAAGAAAACTCTACCTGAAATGACGAGGTTGCGAAATCTGTGCAACATCTAGTTTAAAAATTGACTGCAAAACGTTAGTATATGTAGGTCACAATGACATTTCTTTTTGAGCCAAGTTTTATTGTTATTTGTTAAAATTTGTTTGTACCCAAAGATATGGAGTTTATTCTTCAAATTTAAATATATAGCCTATCGAACACAAAACTAATCATAAAAATCTGTTTACAAACGGCGCCGACAGCGCCAAAACACAAAAAAAAAAAAACTTTGAGAATTATGAAATCAATTAAAAAATCAAATTGCTTTCAGGTTGTAGGGAAAGACTTTGTTAAATTAATCCTATTTGTAAAACTCTTCAAAAGTAAGGCGCAGTGCAAATATTGCATTAATTGTTTGCAATTCAATTGCATGCAAGCAATGTGATCGCAGATTAGAATTGATAAGGCGCCTCGTGCTCACTATTTAGCAAGGAAGGTTGTTTGTAGAAGCTTAGTTCCAATGAATCATTATCAAATATATTTGTACTGTGGCAATGGAATACTACAATCATCGTTTGAGAGTCAGATGAAGCACTGACTGCACATGAAGCTTCTAATTCAAACCGCTCTAAGAAAATGTAATGTTAACACTGTACAATTATTAACAAGTCAATTTGCCGACGAATAAAGCAGATTCATCACCTATAGTTCATAAGTGCAAACATTTCTTCTTTTGAAACTAGATAAAAGACTCATTTCATATATTTGCTATTTCCCGCGAAATTTTAAAAATGTTTAAGGCATTATTTACAAAACCAATAAAATAGAAAAGGTTTTGGCATTTATACTCATTCCTTCATCCACAAACTAATTCATCAATTCGAATTCAGTACCTGCCACATTTTATGAGACAAAAGTAAATCAAGTATTGTGGGATGGAAAACAAAATAAACTTTGCAGTAACTTCAAGCAAGTAACTTAACTGCACTTCAAACAGCTGTTAAACGATGAGGGTGACAAGAGTTGGATGGATGTTCTCCCAACCACTTTACCACCACTAATCAGGTTTCAGAGGACAAAAGCAAGAAGATGCACTGACAGTATGTTTTTTGTTAAGGTGTTGGGATATGCTGACGATATTGAAATCATTCAGAAAAAGGCCAGAACAGTTGGTCTACAAATAAATGACAATGCATTAAAATCAATAGATATAAAATCAAAGCAGTAGAAAAGTTCATCTCAAAAGATGTCTTGGTCGAAGACTTATCCTAGGCAATCGGTGGTACTTAAGATTTGCCAAGCAACTAGGATTAAAATTTCTAACATGAAGGTCAAAAATGAAGCTCTTCTTAACACTCATCTTCTCAATTCCACTATATGGACGAAAAGCAAGAGCAGTTCTAAGAATGTTCAAAAGCTAAACTTTCCACTGGATTTATGGTATTGTTTGTGGCGATGGCGAATGGAATGGAGTAGATATGTGTGAGCAATCGCGAACTCGAAGTTGTGGTTTAGTATCACATCGCATACCAATGTTTGAATGAGCAGCAATGGTCTCGCGGGAAGAACGAACATCCGATTCAACGATCAAACACTCGAAGATATCAGAAACTTGGTTTGACCATCTACCATAAGCTCAACAAACAGTTCATGACAAAGATTCCACTTGCCAAAAATGAATGGAATATTTGAAATTAAGTTATTATTAACGGCTTCGAATACACACAAAATTCATTCAAAATTATTCAAAAATATATATGAATAATCCCACAAACTATGCTGGGAAAAATGCCAGTCCAAAATTATTATATCAGTTCTCAGGCACTCAAAAGTTTGGACTTCTGCGGCGTCAGTAAACAAGCACATTCAAATCAAATAAATATAAATCTTAAGTGTTTACGGATGTCTGCAATCTAATCGTTCGAATTGCTGCAGAGCCTTTTTTTTGTGGTAACTGTTCAGACAGCATGTCTGAACATTTGGTAAACAATATTTCCAACCTATATTTGGGTTGTTTTTTAATCGTCGCGCACTCACTATAAATACTGTATACTTTTGGGATCTGCGAAAAGAGAACTGATAATTGTAAATTTATTTCAACAGAAAACTTTGTTGAACCTTCTTGAACAAGTATCGTTTAATATGTTAGATACAAAGAAAAGTTGGGGGAGGGCAACTGAACGGATGTTTACGTAGTAACATTTCAACATTCGGGTTTTGTTAATAAACTTCTGCGCCTAAATGCATATTAAAATGTTTTCTATGCTTAACTAATCAGAATATTTTAAGGCAGCCATCACACTTTCAACGGTTCTGTGCTTATTTTATTTTCTTGAGTTGCAATGCAATGCCTATGAGTTTGCATGACTATTTTGTTCTTTATCTAGTTGAGTTTTTTGACGGGTGGGTGACTTGATATGACAAAGCTTGGGTCTTTGCATACAAAAAATTCTACACTGCGTCTTTGGATGTTACTGAAGCGAACATTTCGGGAAGGCGAATGTGCAGACAGTTCTTGTTTGCCTGATCGCCAATATGCATCTCAGATTGAGCCTACGCCGTAACAGCAAAATGCCGGAAAGGCATGATTTCCAAATTAATGCTTACCAACTGTGCATCCATAAAGATTTTTAAGTTTTACGCAAAGATTGGAATCTCACAGCAATCGGCTTGCTAATAACGTTCACTCGACATTTCAATAGGAAAGTGCCGTAGACGTAAGTTAGGGTAAGTGGATATTAAGTTTTAAAAGCAGAATTAGCTTCAACTAGATTTTATGATTTATTATGATTTTCTGGTAAACTAACGAGATTGATGGGACATCCACCCGAATAAGTAAAATTGAATTTTTTAACCCTTATTCACAGTTCTTAGTAAAATCTTCTTAGTAAAAATAGCATGTACTAAGTTAGTTGGAGATTTTCGATTCTGTTCATAGAAACCCGGTTTATTTATAATATCTTTTTTTTAAACCAAGCCGTCCTGAAGTTTACTGTACTTTAATCGCCTATAATAGGAAATAGCTGCACTTATCGCGATATAATGATAGATGCACGACAGTCAAATATCTGCATTATGAAGCAAGCATAGGCCGAACAGAGATAATAACCTCTCTATGCTAAACATCGCAATTGCTAGTGTCACTTAGGTCAAGTACTCAAGTACTCTTATGTAGCTTTCTCTAGGAATGCAATCGTTAATAAATCCCTGACTTAAAAGTCGTAACTGTGTAAAGCGAGCTCATTAGAAATATGCTTTCCTTAAACTGAATTCTTTATTGCATAATGCAACATTTCAGCTTCGGCGAGATTGGTTGATACCAACTCAAATGCAGTATAAATCAAATATCTCCCTTCAAAACATGTTATTCCCTTTTTAAAATTGGAGCTCAAATCTTAAGTCGACTTGTTATGTTCTCCATCTTGTTTCATGTGGTGTACCGCAGGGTAGCCATATAAGTCCATTTCTCTTTATTTTATTTTTTTAATGATATTGTCCAATACATACCTGAGCTTATATTCGTCTGTTGGCCGATAACTTCAAAATGTATATGTCCGTGACAGACGACATTAGTTAATACATTCTTAAATCATTTTTTAGTAGGTTTTGTGTCTGGTGCTTTAGGGCTTTCCTAAAGCATTGGCAAATGTCCATTTATATCATTTTCTCGCCGAGTCTCTACCTTTATTAGTGACTTCTCTGTTGGTCAAGACTCACTTACACGAGCGTCTTGTATAAAAGATCTCGGTGATTGAAAACTTACTACAAGAGAACCTAACGAATACATCATTAAATCATGGGGAATGGTACGTCGTTATTCAAGCGAATTTTCTGACTTGCATGTTAATAAAACTTTATGTTTCTTTGGGAGATCAATTCCGGAATATGCTTTCATCACTCAGAGTCCTTACTATGACACACAGGTCCAGAATCGAATCTTTTTCAAAGAAATTCTTAAGGTTTGGTTTACTATCAACTAGAAGAACCATTGCTAAAATCTTATTTGTGAAACTGAGATTCTGGAATAATTGCCTGTAAATATCCCCAGCTTTATTTTTCATAATTTATCAGTACAACCAATATGTCGATTTTAATACTTGCACTGTAAGGAGTTGCCCCTGAGACTCCTTGTCCATGAATCTTGGATCAGCTATGGCCTACGGAGTACACAGGCGAGTCTAATATGATTCGAAGACGTTACGCACGATTACCTGGAATCTTGTCTATGGTATGTTGCTGATACAACTACGATTCCGTACTGAATGTATTCATCGGCTTCTAGGATTGACTGGTACGAATTGCGTCCTTCTACAGAAATTGACATCATAGTGACCCAAGCCAAGGAATCATAAATTAGTTAATCTAACGTGCGATTGGCTGTGTAATAACTAGCCTGTACTTCCAGAGGTAGAAAAAATACGTTTAAAAATTGAAGTTTTTTTTAAAAACATAAATGTATATAGGGTGAACCTGAGGAAAGTAAAGTTTGTTGTCGCAAACGACAACATATGATTAACACAAACAAACAACACATGTTGTTTATAAAGCAACATATTTTGCTTAAGTGAAATTAAACTTAAAACAACTTCATTTATATTTGTTTCATTCTTTTCAGTTAATGTCCCAAGCCGATCTCATTATATATTTGGTACTACAATTCAAAATTACAAAATTAATAAATTGTTATTTGCACTTTTCACAAATAATTTATTGCACTTGTTTTTCCAGGGAAACGTGGTGAAAAACTACCTAACACAGCGATATCATTATCTGAAAATAATTAACCAAAATACTACTTGATTACTTCTTTTTCTTGATATTCTAATTTCAACAGGATGAACTTCAGTGATAGAGCTAAATTTGAAAAGAAACTGACCATTCTCCATGTCTTCAATAAAAGAATACAGGTCATTTTCTCTTCCTCTTAAAACGACTGTTGAGGATCGTAAGGCATGACCCACCTTTGATTACGACAAAAGGACTACTTCGAGTATATTAATTCGTATAAGCTTCAATACTGTTAGTATTTGTCTAACCAGTTGATACGCAGTTCTAACTTTAATCGAAATAAATTAGGGCAATTCAATTTGTGTTATTTTCCACTCTTCATAAACTTAAGCCTAATCATTGGTTCTGCGACTTATCAAAAGATTTGTAAACAAATGTTCCCTCTACTCAGAAATAAACATGTCTTGTGTCTAACTTGAAAATACCACACAACGGCTACCAACAATGTTTTTTTTTCGCAAAAAAACATTCCCCAAGACAGCATTACTTAAAAAAAAATATTAATAACATCTGCCCTTGCCCTACTTGTTGCAGTATAAATGACGGGCGCCTCCTGCAGATTTCACTTTCCGCTTAACTCAATTAAAGATACCGACAACGGATACATTCACTTATCCAGAGCGCTGCTTTGTTCGCCGAACAAAGACCTCGACCATTATCCCCGATGTTTATAATACACTTAAAGAATTTTATTTCTATTCTTAACTACATAACACAATGCAATTGCGAGTGTAACGTAAAACACCGTATTGTAAACATTCATTGAGCTTCCTATTATCTCCCAACAGCCGGGATAGTGATGGACTACACTTGCCTTTTGCACCTCCGCCAAATCTTGCCAGGTCACATTTTGTGGGCGTAGAATTAACAAAGTATGAACTGCGGCCTTAAGACCGCTCTGGACAGCTCCACTTAACAAGCCTCGATATACCGTAGCCGCAGAAGATGAAGCCAAAGCTATTCGGTTCCAAGGGGTTGTCGTGGGGAGGCTTTTAAGTGATGCCTGTTCGAATGTTTGCTGCCTGTAGATAGCTGGATTGGCCATCTCTTCACCAATATGTTCAGAAAATGCCTTGATCACAACCGATTTGGTTAGAAAATGAAAATCTTCTCCGTGGAGTATATAACCGACCAAAACATTCGGTTGGTATTGTTGGGCGTAAATGGGAGGGTTAGCGATGCATAGGTTTCCAGATAAGCCTTTTCGACGCCAATGTGCTTCGCAATAGCAAACCATGAATGTTGTTATGAAATATCTATTGGATGGGTAAACGAGATTCCACTCAATTGGCGCCAACGGTGAGACAAATATGTCTAACATTTGATTTGGAGGAATAGCCAAGATAACTACTTTCGACAAGTGAACCCGGCCATTTACTTCACGCACACGAACGATATCTTGGGTATGCATGATTTCGACAACCTTTGAGCTTTTCAAAATATCCACTGCCTCGAGTTTTCGATTAAAGGTAGCCAGCAGTTGTTCCATTGAGAATTCTAAGACCTCCGGCGGTGAGTCAATATATCTGCAATGAATATGAAAAGTAAAATTAAACGAGGTTAAGTTTTCGAAGAAAGTTTACAATTCGATAGCCTACAAGTTAAAATAAATCTAAATTGTTTGTACAATGTCAAAAACAGCAAGGCAATCAAGCAAGATAAAGCAATACGAGACAATGTCTTTTGATGAAGTAAGAGATGTTTTTTTAGAGGCATAGAACATTCAGTAAAAATAAAAAATAAATTTGTAATGTTTGTAAGATTGTACGTATGATCTTATCTTTGAAACTACCAATCCGATTTCAAAAATTCTTTCACTTTTATTTACAATGGATCTTCATAGTGAACAAAGGCTATAAATTTTCGCATTTAAGTTAAAGGGTCTTTTATGGCGACCATTTATGTTTTTTGCGAACGCTGTTTCAAAGGTCATACATATTTAATTTCTTTCTATAGAAGAGTTTTAGAACTCAGAAAGTTCTATAAACAATTTCGCGACGACACATCACAAATTACCCATTCGATTTCAAAAATTCTTTTACCCATACTTGAAATGGACCTTCAGAATGAACAAAATCTGCAACTCATCACATTTAAAGAGCACAGCGGCATCACCTTTTACTTTATGATCCAATGATTAAATGGTTCTCCTTTGCCTGGAAAGGACTCGTCAAATTTGAACAATATTATTCATTCTTATAGTCAAAGTTTTTAGAATCAGCTTGTTTTCAGAATGACCTCGATTTGAAATGTTCTCTTTTATCCTGCTGGTGTTTGCATTATCTGTTCCAGAAAATACGGTCTTGTGTCTCCTCTTTTGGGCGTGTGCGGATCGGGTATGATCGTCTTCGAATAACGTTCCAAACTTCCGGGTAATGGAAACTGATGTGCTTCTAATCTTTTTTTACCGAACCGTGTCACTTTGAACTCACGTTTCCTGAAGTCAGCCTTTGCAGTTCAAATCAGCTCGTTAAACATGAAGTTATTAAAACAAAGTCGAACTTATGTGTGTTTCTTTTGCCAATAGTAAGCAGTGAAGCAGCAAAAAGTTAGCGAAATCAGTCCAAAACTGTTTTTCTCTTAGAAAATAAAAGCCCATTGAAAAAAAATTAATTGAAAAACACGGTAGCAATAGACACCTTGAAACTTACATATTCCTTAGGGTTTTCAAGCCACGGCAACTTTGCACCACATGCATAAACTCCATGTAACTTATTTCGCTTGCGTCGGTACCTGCCACCAGTCGTACAAAGTTTTTCATAAAAATACGAGAGCTTTGAAAGAATAATTTAGCATTTATATGATCTGACATCGAAAAACTGCGATCTTTTGGCGTTACGCTATTTTAATGAAGAAAAATTTGTAATAGTCCAAGGAAGTTGAAAAAAACTACTCACTGATAGACTCCGGGACGTAAAAGTTCTGCCTTCAGGTCCAGCTCTCTCATGTAACGTTTAAGCTCAAGCTTCACTATTGGTGCAAATATATCATAATCAATAGACCAGCGACGTTTAAGATTCTTAGAAACTGGAGTTCGTCTTCGCATGGGTATATTAAACTCCAACAAAAGATTGTAAATGTGATATTGGTCCTCGGTTATCCATTTTACCCCGATGTCCCCATCATCCGAAGGAGCTATTTGGCCACCAATATGGTCTTTTTCTTCAATAATAACCACTTTAAGGGATTCATCTTTTTTGAGAATTTTATAAGCGGTTGTTAGTCCTGAGAGCCCAGCGCCTACGATTACCACATCGACCACTGACATGAATGTACTTTGATTTGCATAATTTAGTGCAAAACGTTTTGATAACAACAATTTTGTTGAAGGTTTTCAAATTCATAAACTGTTTCAATAAATGAAATTGCTACATGATTTATTTGTCGCAGAAAACTCGTTATTGATTTTTTTGAAGTGATCTCATCAACTAAGATCGTTGAAAAATGTGAGATTTCGACTTGATGAATTCCGTTGCTGTAAATTATACCTGATATCTCTCTAAGGTGAAAGGTTGTTGAAATTTAAAGAAAGATCGACAATACCCCAACATCGTTTACCAAATATGCGCATTAGTATAAAGTCTACGACAGCAGATAATAATGCTGGCAACTTTGGGGGCCGCATAATTTTTAGCCGTCTTACTGAAATCATAAAGAAGAACTTAATGACTTTTCCCTCTTTCCTTTCAACGTAAATTCAAGGGTTCCTCAAACTTTTTTATTTTATGGTAAAACACGTAATTTGTAGCTCCAGCCAGAAAATATACTTGATTTACTGAGTGTCCTATTAACTATCAATTTAACAGTCTATGCTTGTATTCTATGCGTAAATCCACCACTGCATGTCTGTATACCCATGTCACATTTTTTTTTTAAACTCATTTATTTTCCACATTTAACACTGTAAGATTACCGTGTTACCGAAGATCGATTCGCAACACATAAAATTTATAAATTGATACTTATATGTAACCAGTATTAAATTAATAATCATTTTTTTTTAATTATAATAATCTTGAACTCTAGAAAGTAAAGTGGAGTTTAAAAAAAAACTTTCTATTCTTATTGTTATTTTCCTTACAAAAAAACTAACCTAATTTAACCTAATTTCCTAACTAAACCTTATTTAACCTAACTTACCCTCATGTAACCTAGCTTAACCTAACTAAACCTAAGCGTCAGTTTCAACCCAGTCAAACCAATATTTTGCTCTCAATTTATATGCATTTTTATTATTTCATTTTTTAAACTTACTATACATACTAGCCAAAAAAAAATGCTTAAAACTAGCTTAATTAACTTAACTATATTAAATAATAACTAACTGGTCCTCTGCGGGCGCTCTCAGCTAAAACTAATAATTAAATCTATGTCTTTCGACTTCCTAATATTTATTATATTTAAATTAAAATTACTAATAATGAAACTAAGAAAAAAAGATTTTAAGAAAAACTTAATATCTGGATATTTATGTTTTTTTTTATTGGGGTAAAAAGCCCCGGAGATCAAGTTGTTGGTCGAAGTCATTGCATTGCAATGTGACCTGTTTATCAGGTGATAGGTTTTATCAGAAAGTTGTCCACTCTGATCAGGTTGGCCCCGTTGTACTGGACCCCATTACTATAGAATGTTTTATATTCAGACTCTGGAGTTCTATATAAATGGAGACAAGCCCTAAGACATCGTCTCTCGAAAACCCGTATCTTTTGTTCCCACGTTAATCCAAACGGGACAGCCATAGGCAAGGACAGGCCGAATAAGGGCCGTGTAGCAGATCACCTTTACCTTGGCATCGAGTTGACTGCTGTGAAACAGTTTCTTTGTCAAGGCAAAGGCCGCTTTGGCTCTGGCCAGAGCAGCATCTATATGTTTATTAAAATAACGATTTTGATCTAGCCAGATCACAAGGTATCTGACAACACTTCGAGTCGCTAATGGCTGTCCGTTTTGTCCAACAATAGAGAACATTCGCCACTTCTTTCTAGTATTTCTAGAAGCTCCAGACAACGGAGTCCTGAACAGAATGGTCTCGCACTTTTGAAAATTGATTTTCAAGTCATCTGCGTACGCTATGGATTGGCGGAGAGATCCTACAAGATTACTTGTGAAGATCGTAAATAAAATCGGCGAAATTTCAACACCCTGTTGTAGATCGTTTTTAATTTCAAAAGTCCCAGCAGACGTCACACTGCCATTTTTCACAATAAACTGTCTGCTGGTGAGCATATCTAAGATTATATACAGCAGCGGTTTGCTTATACCGAGCTGGTCAAGCTTGAAAAAGAGCCTCTGCAACCATACAGTGTCAAAGGCCTTCTCCAAGTCAATCAACAAGGCATCCGTGCATTGTTTCTTACCTTTGTTCCATTGGATATCCGATACCAGTTTAGACGCGGCATGTATGCAATCATGCCCCGCTCTGAAACCGAATTGGTTATCCGGAATAATATTTTTTGTCCTCAACCCACTCGGTCAGGGCTCTATTGATCAATTTTTCAAACACTTTGCTGATGTTGGGAAGGAGACTTATCGACCGGAGATTTGCCGCATTGGATGTGTCTTTATTCCGTTTAGGAATGGGTTCCACCACCGCTGTCTTCCAATGACCTGGATAATGTGCATTATTCAGCAAATTGTTAAACAGGGTAGTGTAAATGTTTACCGCTTCTAGAGAAAGGTGTTTAAGAACAATTTTTGGTATTTCGTCGATTCCCACAGATTTCTTACTTCTCAGTGAACCGAAAATAACCAGGAGATCTTCCTTTGATATGAATGGTGGATGTGTCTTCATTGGCGATGACATCATTTGCCAAATTATCGTCATTGAACATGGTAAAACCAGCGTTCTCCGATCGCCAGTGAATATATTTTGCTCTGTTTAATCTATTTATGTTACTTAAATCTCTTTCAGGCATGCTCATGCAGTACCTCCAGTCAGCAGATCCATCCCCCGAGTGCATTGGCAAACCATGAACCCTTTTGTCTGTTGCTCTTCTAGCAACATGGTATATAATAGGCACATTGTTCGAGTCCGATAAGTAGCCATGTGCGTCCACATACAGGAATGCTCCAGGTGGTAAATGTCCGTTTTCTAATGAACTTAAATATCCCGGGTTACGACAAAACAAACCCGATATGAGCTCATTCTCAGTAACATTCGCGGACCCCGCAAAATAATTCTTTTGTTTGAGACGAAATGTCGAAAGTCGGAATGTGCGCTTCTGTAAAAACATGCGCAAGCTCGCAGGCACTTTCGTTCGAATATTCTAAACTTTTCCATATAAGATGGACTTATGTTCCACCATACTGGAATCGCATAAGTCAGAATTGGACGCAGAGAGGCTTGGTAGCAAAAAACCTTCACATCGGATCTTAGATAGTTGGAGAAAAAAAGTGTTTTGAGCGACATAACTGAGTATTAACATGTTCATTGTAGTACAAAAAATTGTCTAAATGAACACCTTAATACTTCACAACAGTCTTTGACTCGATGCGAAGTCCATTTGAAGGTTTTATTACTATGTTTTTCCAATTGCGTCGTAAATCTGAATTACCCTGTCCTACTGGGGTGCGGAACAGTATAGTTTCACACTTGGAGCTGTTTATTTTAAGTTTCCAGTCTCGACAGAAGACATGAAGATGGTCGGACTTGGTTTGGAGATCGTTCTGTATGTTTGTTATTTAAGAGCCATGAGCATAAAGGATGACATCGTCGGCAAATGCTATTGAGTTATCCAAGTCTCTAATCTTTTCAGAAACGTGAATGTTAAAGAGTATTGGTGCCGATACTGTGCCTTGCAACAGACAGTTATATACTCTACATTTGTTACCACAAATTTCTTCCCGCAAATCATTGATATAACGATCTTTATAAGGTTACAAGGAAACTCATATCTGATTAATTTATAAATAAGCCCGTCATACCCATGTCACATGCTTTCCCATGCTATGTTGTAGGTCATGTTAAAAAGCGATTTTAAAAAAAGGCCACCAGCTTTTATAATAAAATATGATATATTGAATGACCTCTTAACGGAGGGTCTGCACAAAAGAACATTGTTTAAAAGAACGAAGGAATCCGCCAAAACTCAATTAAACATAGCTCATGACACAGTTCCATGCTTAGCTAGGTGTCATAATTTGCCTTTAGAGTGTAAGTATGCGCCCCATCCTTTTGTACGGCTAAAGAAGGAAGCTCTTTTGGCCCCAGAAGCTTTATTATTGCACCAAGGATCTGCGGTATAATTGCTTCTAGCACCAATCCCCATAAATAATATGCACCTATAAATGGTGAAGCCATGTTCCCAAAAAAAACTGCTGCTAAGGTAATTCTTTTTCTCAGAATACTTTTTTCATAATATAGCATGTTAA
The DNA here is from genome assembly GCA_963555765.1 of Orthonevra nobilis. Lineage (NCBI taxonomy): Eukaryota > Metazoa > Arthropoda > Insecta > Diptera > Syrphidae > Orthonevra > Orthonevra nobilis. The sequence continues at coordinate 13,757,121 of OY743225.1, forward strand.
ATAATTGGGAACCTCTTGTTTTGTTGATTTTCACAGAAGAACATCTCGAAGTTGGTGATGTGTAATGTGATAATCTAAGAGTATTTCTGGTCCAACCCCTTCTAAGGGAGGGGGGAAGGGCTCCTGGAGACGTTTTAATTACACGCCTCGAATTCTTCGAACACGCACCCTTTTCTTCAAATCTTAAAAAACTTGAAAAACAGCTTAGAGTAAAAAGTTTTAAGAATGATGAGTTGAATGCCACTGGGAATCATTTTGTTAGAGTCATCATTCTAAAATGAAATTAACTCGTTTCGGCCTGAATAATGCACCCACTGCAGCTGTTGTACGGTCTGGAGAAATGTCGTGAGATCGGTTTGCTGAATGATAATCTAAGAATATTTTGAAATTCACTGTGATCTTTTAACGGAGAAAGTAGTCGCACTAGCCTGAGCAGAATTTTGTATATCACAGATTTTCGCTTTATTGATTTTATCACATGCGCTTCGATATCACTCCAAATTAAACACAAATTTTTTCTCAAAAATTCAAGTTTTCTTATAATTGGGGCTCGTGAAATCCATAGAGAAGTCAATGGATTCTGATCGATTGACCGACTTTCGAGTGGTGGCATTGTTGCCCCATTTTCTCCTCTAAGACAACGCAGGAAAACAGATTTTTTATGGACAGAAATAGCGATTAAGAAATTGAGCGAGCTACGGTTCCAGCAAGATGGATTTTCGGGCTACACAAGCTAATCGATCGATTTATTGTAAAATTAGTTTGATAATTGTGTTACCGCGGAACTGATATTTGAAGCCCCCTGAACCTTTTTATAAGGTGCCAAGAACAATTATTGTCGAGCTGTTCACAAAATAAGGGCAGAAACCATAGTTTGGTCTACCGCCAGCCAGCCCAGGCTTTGTCAATCGGAAGGCTTTCTCTAATCAATAAAAGTAAGCACAGTGTGTTGAAAAGAGTTTTTTTTAGGCGTCTTTGAAAAGAAAACCGAAAGATGTCCCACCCTCTACAACTTATCGAAATACAAGACTTGGCATACGCTGGAGTGGCAGCTATCTTTTTAATTTCTAGGGGGTTCCAAAAATTTTAATTATCTGAATCTGCCACTGAATCATATGAATATGGTACGTACTCTCATTACGCTCAGGATAAATTACAATGGACATTCAAGCGTTGCACTCACATTCAGAGTGTTTGCTTTGTTCATATCATTGACTACCCAGCGTTTCGCATCGAGCAGAATTTAGGTTAACTTTATACTAGTAATCAACTAAGTTTTAGAGCGGAGCAATGCTCTGCATGATTCTGCGGCGTAATACTGTGCAGATAAGCTCTAAGGTCCTAACATTACCCTGTTTTTTTTTTTTGCAATTTGATAAGCTGCAATTAGAAGCATATTCGAGAGGTATGCTACCGAAGTTCTCACTTCTGACCAAATCAAATATATTGACAGGAAACCAAGACATTTAAGTATACTCTTAACGTTGATCATTCAAAGCTGAAGACCCACTTCAAAGCCCCGCTCGACATCGAAACGTTACGACTGCACCAACTCGCTTTCGTATTGCGGACGAACGCGAGTGTTCTCTCGCTGTATAATCGCTGCCGCTTCAGTCGCCTCTAGCCAGTTGACTCGTAAAGATTGATCAATACTAAGTTGCACAGGCCATACCACACGGAGCGCGTCGAAGGGAGGCAAGACCACAAGACCCTAAAAATAAGTGACAATTTTTTTGTGCGTACGAAATACTATGCCCTAGTACTTGATCCCGCGTGGTTCTGTTTCCGTTTTCAAGTGTGGTGTTCCATAAATAATTTTTCCGTGTCGTTAATGTTAGTTCAATAAGTGGAAATAAGAAGAAAGTCTAAAGAATGTCGGTATTAGCGGATAAACATTTTAAAGTCGTTAGGGAGGATGAGCTGAAGGAAATTGTTTCCGATGAATTGGAACGAATCGGCACCGGAGGCAAATGGGTCTGGTAAGGATCATCATAATTTGCATGCAAATTCTAGACTTCGTGCAAAACCGGACTTAGGTTATCGCATCGAAAGAGCTTAAGTGATTTATGGCAACCGCGCATTATCTCTCAATAAAGTCGGATGATGCTGCTGAAACCAAGTCCCGTTCACTGTGATAACCGATCAGTTTTTTTTTTTTTATGGTGTTTTTTTCTTTTTTGCCTTTGATGGTCTTGAAGGTCAGCTTAGTTTAAAAGCTTACGCGGACTGAGTGCAAGACACGTCAGGTGGACAGTACATGTGTGTATGATCTTTATCCACATCAGTTGCAGTTTTGTGATATTTTGCGCTAATCAAGCGCGCAATCAATTAAATAGATATTTGCAGGCGCACATGGCGGGAGCATGCAATGCAATGTTACCGCAACAATGTGCCCTAATTTCAGTATTTTTAGAAAGTTGGGATCTTCTTCTTTGCTGCAACTTCGTCTGAACTGAAAGTGAAAAAAGAAAATCAAAAAGTGTGTGCTCACAGGGGAGAGATTTCTTTCCAACCGTAAGTACTCTTAAGTGCGTGTAATTGTCGCATAAGCCGCGTCTAATAGTTGAATTGTTTTTTTTTTATTTAAGCGATTTCACAGTGCATGGAATTGGGTAAGGAACCATGTACAGATCGATCGATCGATCGGTCAATAAGTCATATTATCTCTTTCGAAAAATAAAGCGAGCTTATCTCTGCAAGCATTCTGTTTTTTGTTTAACTTAAATTAAACATTTCAAAGTTGTTGTTTCTCGACAAGGACACAATTCGTGATCAAGGTGTGGAGAAGGTAAGCCTTTGAAAAACCGGCTGAATAAGTGTTGCCGTATAGTTTTTCAACTGGCATGCAGGTGTTCACATTTTTTATAGCTTTTCTCAGATATCTGACCAAAATCATATTTATTTCATTTCATACTGAGATCTGTTTGTACTTTTTTGCATTTCTGGTATTATCATCTAAGTCAGTGACTGTAAAAAATAAAATGTGAAAACCTCAGCTGTGCTTGAAGTTGCGGGCTTAGAAAAAAAGGAAAAACGCTAAAGCTCCAAGTCGTTTTTTTTTAAAGCCAGCTGACAGACTTGCCACGTGTGTTGCATCTTATGTATACTTACATGTGAGGCCAGCGATCTGGAAGGATCAGAGCCTGAGACAGAACTTTCCTCCAGCCCTGATGGTCCTGAGCACGCTGCGTCCGGAGGTTAGGTGCCCCCTTTCTTTTTAAACCTGTTGGTTGGAATTCGAAGACGCTCTTGGCTGGAGCCATTCCCGCGATGTCGCCAAGCCAGTGTAGTCGACGGATTTTTCCTTACCATATCCACATCTTTGTAAAGCTCGTAGAGTTGGCGATTATGCCTTCTCCTCTCTTCGCGAAGGACCCCCAATATTTGCTCAGCAACTTTGTTTATCGTTTAGCATTCGTCTCCATTAATCAAGCCTGCGAATTCAGTGTTTTGTAGAGCAGTATTTTTCTCCTTCGTGTTAGGAATTTGGATCCAAGTTGTTTTGACAAATCGAAGCAGCAGCGGTTGCCCCGGATTATTCTCCGTACGATCTCCTCTGTAGTGTCGTTTATGGAGGGTATATTAATTGTAGGGTAGTTGAACTCCTTAACTATATCGAAATTGCATTTATTTGGTCCACATTGATTCTAAGCTAAGCCCGTACCGCTTGTCTGCGTCTGCAGCAGCTGAAAAGAGTGTCCGTGTCGGCCGATAGCTACCTGTCGTACTTTCTGTTCCAAGACATGACAGTGCATCTCCGAAATCAGGTACACGTTTGGAATAGTTCAGACCTTTTGGATCCAAGCTGCATGTTCCATTGTGTATTTAAGAGGGTTTTACGACACAACCGGATTGGTTTACCCGGGATACCGAATACAGCCGTCGGGTCTTAGAAATCGGAGCGATTTATATGGTTGTTTACTGCTTTGAGCTCGATGAATAGATGGTAGGCAACGACTAGAAACTCGGTGGCCTTTTTCAGGATTTATGTTCAGTATACTTTGGCAAATTACCATGCAAAAACTTTCACACGAACAGAGTTTCGATTCACAAATGAGTCAAGTGATTTCATTTGTTCGTCCCAAGTAACCAATAATATAAGCTGTGGAACTTCGTCGACAGCGTAGAAGTTGTATCAATGCAAGGGCACACAAAAAAGCGTACGAGTTTTTATTTCTTGTTTCCAAAAAAATTTTAACTGGCCAAGTTACAGATTCGATAATTCGTAACAATGCTAGCTAACCATAGATTCAAATTGCTAACACAAATAAGATTGGTTTTCAAGGTGATCATAAGATTTTCTAAGTAAATATGAGTTTTGAAGATGAAAGACTTACTGTTTGGTGGTTCCAAATGCGCTTGTTGCTGTTTCACGAATTCCCAACGCGGAACAAACTGCTTCGATACGGGGTTTTATTAGAAAGCTTCTGGTCGCCTTCTGTGATTTACGTTTTTGTATAAAAAAGAAAATTTGCTTTATTTCGACCCGTCTTAGTTTTGACAGCCATTTTCAACGATCTCATATTGTTTTCAAATTTTGAGCTCCTCTGGGTATTAACTTTAGTGTATTTGGCAACACTGCTGAAAGATTTTAAAACCACATGTTCAAATAAGATCAAAGTCAATTCAATGGGTAAAAACCAACCAACAGCAGCCTTGTTTTCGCAACTTATTATCGGATATACTATAGGCAATTAATAATAAGACATTCCCTCACAAGTCTTGATACCATTCGAACACTGAAAATCACTATTTTAAAACAAACATTAGTGTAAAAAATCAAAAGAATTATTGTTAGTATCCAATTAGCATTTTTGCGTTACATTTGGCGCCATTGGGATTGGAAACACTTGTTTCAACCTACACAGGTGGGTAAATTAAAAATTGTTCTTCAATAACTTAGACTAAACTTACATCTACCGTTTATTACAATGCGAGTGTTCATATTTTGAACTGAGCTTAAATGTACGTATAATTAAACAATAAAGCCACTTATTTTGTTCGAGGGCGTCGATCATTTCTGCAATAAAATTCCATGTTTATAAGCCATAAGGAGGAATCGAATCAATCGTAAAGTAAATTTTCGTAAACTAGCTGAATTCCTTAAAACAAATTTTTACACTGACAGCAAATCCCGTCAGAATTTAGGAAAACCCATGATAGTGCACAAACCAATATTATTAAAAAATCGGAAGTTACCTACAAACGAAAATAAAATTTGTGTGAATTGAATACCAAATTTCAATGAGGAAGGAATAAATTTGTTTGAACGAGGTGAATAACTCAACGCCGCAGCCGCATGGAAATTGCCGACACGCCATCGTCGGTTGTGTCAAAATAATGTTTTCATTGTCATCAAAGGTGTAATAGCTTTTCGCGGTTGTTTATGTTCCAATGTTTTTGCTTAACGATGTTTTATTGCGGTGTGGGTGTTCTAATTACAAAATTATTACAAATTGGTATAATATTAGCCAGTTTCAGAGTTAATAGCATTAGTAGACGGGTGATTTCAGCGGCCAACCTTCGCACAATTATATCATTGCTAATTCAGACAAAACCTTAAATGCGGTTAATAACAACATTATTTGCATAGTTACAAACATAAACATATGTTTGACATTACGCGAATACACAAATTCTAACTTACCAAAGCAATTAGGTTCGACTTCTAATTTATGGGGCTAGCGGCGTTAGTCATTACTTTGATTCGTATTTCAGTCACGTTAATCGATGAACTTGCAGTAAGCTTAATACAATTTTGCACTTTGTTTATCTAGGTAAATAGATATTTTCATTAAGTATATAAGGAACTAAATGGTAATCGAAAATGTATAAAAAACAAAAAAATTGGAGCAATATATTTTGACCTTAAGATATGTCGAAGGATTTAACTTCTTCAATGGCATATCATCGTTCAAATTGGATTCGGAAGACAGTCACAATCCCTGCCCCTTGGCAATATAAGCCTCCACATGGCACCTCTTGATAGTAAGCAATCTCGAAATGTTAAGCTTATATATGCAGCGATCTAACCTGCACCAACGTAAGACATTCCCTATTGTGAAAGAGAAGAGTCTTTAAGACGGACTAAGTTTTTAGTTTTCGTTAATATAGAACAGTTAAGGTTGGGCGGTCTGTTCAGTTTCATTTTGAATGCATTTTATGATTATTTATTAGATCTAGATACTTTTATACCAGACAAAAAACACTTAAGGAAGCTTGTATAAATTGACTTGGCTTAACTTACTTACTGGCCCTATGCCCGAGCTCTAAGCTAGCTAGTACTAGAACTAAATTATGTGTTTTTCGACTTAATCTAACTATTTTTATTTATATCTTAAGGTTAACAAATTTTAAACTTAGAAAACATTTTTTAAATCAAAACTTAATGACTGGACGTTTTTTATTCTATATCTAAAGCCTAAAACTACATTTTAAAATATCTACTGTATCTACTTAAAACTATGTGTACATATTAATATACATATGAAAATTTATATAACTTAGATACTTATATACTCTAGTATGTATAGAATAAGTACATATTTTCTCAACCTACTCCTAAGTTCATTCTATGCAAGCCGGTTGCCCATAGGGTGACTTGACTTTTAAGAGTTCCCTTCAAATTTCCTGACAGTCACTAAGATTGATGGTGCTGCTTATGCGCATCTAATATGTCGCGGGTTGATACCGCTGTTTCCTGCTGAAGCGGAAAACTCTTCGGAACTGTGAATGCTGTCTCTATTGTAGTCGAGTCGATAAGCGACCAAGCCGTACTTTTCTACATCAAACCTTTTAAGTCGAAGTCGAAGGCCTTCGGAGGGACAAAGCCACTAAGGCATAAATCGTTGGGGTAGAATTCACCGGAGAAGTTTCGAAGTTTTTGATAGAAGTCATTGCCCTTGCAATATGTCTTCGGATAAGCTTATTCACTCTGATCAGGTTGGCGATTCTAGTCACAAGGTATCGAAAGCCTTCTCCAAGTCAACCAGACAGGCGACCGTGCATAGTTTCTTAGCTTTGTTCCATTGTACTTCGCACTATAACCGAATTGATTATCTTTATGTATTTTTCGTCCTCAACTCAATTAGTCAAGGCTCTATTGACAACTTTTTCGAAAACTTTGTTTGTTTTCGGAAGGAAACGAATTGATCGCAGATTTACCGGATTGGAGTTATCTTTACCCCCTTTTGGAGATGGGCTGTACTATTGCTGTTTTCCAGTGCGCTGGGTAATGTGCATTGGTTGGGCGGTCTACTCAACAAAAGATGCTCCCCTGCTAGGTAGTCGACAGTCGAGCACGGGAGTGATTCCATTATAGTCTGAAGATGTAAGTGAACATGAAAAAGACAGTTTTTGACAAGTATTAGAAAAAGTCACCTAATCATCGGGTAAGGTAAAAAAAGAACCATAAGTCGACCTCACCCCAATGGAGCTCCTTTCGAACGAACTTCACCGAGGGGTTCAAAAATGTTGTCCGTCGTCAAAAGACATACTTAAAGAGATCCTTTACCTAACATGGAGATCAACAACATTAGGAACGGTCAAGAAGTTGCTCGATAGAATGACTAGATTGATCCCCAAAGTTGTGAAAGTATGAGGTAGATTTTTCTACGGAAAAGGGGTCTAACTGTATTTAATTATTTATTTGTCCTTTGTCCTTTATGTCCCCGTGTTTTCAATATCTGCAGCTAAAGATTGATATTCGTGCTTACGAAAGTAGCACAAGTATGAAACTCAACGTTTAACAACTTATAAGAGCTCAATTATCGTAAAGACAAAAAGATTCATAGATTGTTGAGATACAATCATGAAGATTGTGTTTAATTTGCATTGCGAGCAACTCATTATTTTTATTTAATACCTTTTTTTCAAAAAAAAAAAATTTATTAACATTTCGGACCACTTAGTCATAGTGCTGTCATTTTCTTTACAAAAATCGAATGCATAGCTATACAAACAGCCTAAGCTTGACCATTTTGATTGGAAATCTAAAGAAATTAAGAACTTTTCGTTTCCGCCTAGCGCTCACGTATGCCGGAAACTCACGTTGTCGATTGACTCACGTGTTTTTGAAGACCGAAAACGACACGCATATGAAGTCGTTACTTAACACAGGTAAATGTGGCCCTTATCACAGTGACAATCTATCTAATCGAAGCTCCATTCAGTGAGTTTTTTAATAAAATGATTGAAGTTGGTGAATATCGTCCTATTTCGTTCAGAACAGAGAAGACGAGCTGATTAAAGAACTGACAAAAAGAAGTACTTAAAGGACTTAAATATTATCCTACATAAAAATTCGGTTTCAGAGTGCAACATTTTCCAATTGAATAAAATCAGGAAATAATGCGCGCAGGAGGTTGACTTGAAATTGAGATTGCTGTAAGCTTTTTTTAATTTGTTTCGTCAAAATAATGTGACAGTGCAAAGTTCGAAACCACATTCATTAACACGCCATCAATTGGGCCTGTGTGAACGCTAAAAAGTGTTGACGAAGTTCCTCATTCGTACATTAGACACTGACCACTAGTCGGGGTTTGTCTCCATGTGTATCTAAATTGAAACTAGGGTTTATGCCAAAACAAGGAGAATAGTGACATGGCGCACATCCGTCTGTCTTTTTCCGCCTATCCTGGTTGGAGCAAGCTAAATTGAAATGATTTCGGTTTATGGCATTGCATCAAGCCTTGTATTTGTATAGAAAAAATGGAAAAACAAATCCATTCAAATGAGGTCTTATACAGCATGAGCAATAGTGGATGACTTTTGATAAGACTTATTCATGCGCTGATTCAATGAGTAATGACTTCGGGCAATAACCTCGTATCACGAGATTATTTCTCTTCAATATAATACGACTACAATAATACAGAATGCCTTAATGACTATATTCTATCGGAGGCATTTCTCTACTTTGACTTTCAAGCCATGATATGATTTAAAAAAAAAAACGACAAAGTTGATTCTCCAAGTTACCCAGGAAAATTTGGACATTGGGCTTATCTCCAATGGACATGTAGAATATCGACTCAGAAGAACACTTGATCAGCACACATTTTCTTTTAAAACGTCGGCACAGGCTGGAATGTTTACTTTTTTGAAGATGAAGTTCAATATTAAGACTGAGCGTATCTAACTATCCATTTATATTTTGGGCAATTTAAAAGTAGTTTAAGGTGTTATTCGCTTTGGTTGTTTCATTTGTTTTTTTTTTATGGCAAATAACAGAACGATTAACTTAATTCACTCTCATAGAGTAAGTTAATTACATAAAAAAGTTCAATTGCCTTGCTACCAAGCATGTAATATATTTTTTTTATCTAATTCGAAAAACTTTTTTTCATTCCTTTTTAAACGATCAAAAATCCATACACGTTTAATGCGTGGGGATTTTTCCATTCGTTTCTGTCTTAAATATTTACAGGTCCCACTCAAAGGATCAATGCTCTGCATTTTTTGAGTCATAAGCTTTTATAAAAATGAAATTAGAATGGAGTATTTTATCTTAAAAACATTTCATGGAGAACAATTTTGATTCAAATTGATAAAGTTTTTTCTGTGAGCACATAAAAAAAAAAGTACTGTGCAGAGTGATATGGAATAAATTGTATGTGCTGATAGTAAAAGTCATCGACTTCTCTGGATATCAGTGTCCTCGTATATGGAAAAAAACATTAACTATCAACTTCCCATATGATGATGAAAACAGAAGGAACAGGAACTATGCTCCGCAAGTGGCAAATCGTATACTTCACATGCATGGTTTGTTCCAAAGCTGAGCTGATGAGATAGAACCCTATGTTCCTCTTCCATTGTGTTTACTTCGGTAGGCATGAGCATGGCAGCCTTGTCCAAGGCCAAATGCTCTTCAATTCTTTTTGGTTCGTGTTTCACATTGGCTTGATTTGAAATGGGTGGCTTGAATGAATCACCCCGACATTTGTCCTGCAATTTCACCTGCTCTCGCTTGAAAAAATATTTTTTCCTAAAGCTTTACCACAAGCGTAAGTTACGCAACCTCAGTCATAGTAAGAATCCAGAAGAGTTGTGAAATTTCTTGTCGAGCTTTTTCCTTAGTAGGAGCTCAAGCTGCTGTTCACAAATTTGTCAACCGATCCATTTTTTTTTTGTTAGAGTACTAACATTTTTTAAAACAATACGCCAAATTAAACTTCTTCTTTTCCAATAAAATCTCATACACTAGGACACGCTCGTGTTATGTGCTTTAACTCTGTTTTTATTTTATTTTATTTATTTACAGGACTCTGTTCTTCCTCTGTGTAACACCAAACATACTTAATGGCTTTCACGTATCGTCTTACGTTTTTCTCGGCCATATTCCTAATGAGTCATGGTGCGGAATATCAGACCTTAAAACAACAGGTTGGTCCGTAGACGAAATAAAAAGAATCACAGAGGTTGATTTTCAGGATGGGCCTTGCACAATTTGGAACTGGAACTACACGCAATTAGGACAGATGTCCTATTTGAATGCTCTAAATTACACAAATACAGCAGTTAAACCAAGTCAGGTATCTTGCAAGGTCAAAGGTGGCTTCGAATACTCTGAACCGGAGACTACATTTGTGGCAAATGTGAGGTTAATTTGAGTAGCCTGCGTTTTGTTATTATAATTTCTGTTTTATTATAGTGGGACCTTGTGTGTGAGAAATCTGTTCAAAGGACTTCAGCGCAGGTAGCAGTTTCTTTGGGTAAATTCTTTGGATCGTTTACGCTTGGAATATTTGCTGACGCGTAAGAACGATAAGCCTACCCTAATTCCGGGGGGCAAAAATTGTATATTCGAAAAATAAAATTGATTTTATTTCCTTAGATATGGACGAAAGGCAAGTTTCATCTTAGGATCAGTTTTGTTCGTGATATCAAGTTTAACGACTGCTCTAAGTCCTTGGTATTGGCTGTTCTTAGCAGGACGACTCGGATTAGGTGTAGCTTCATCGGGACTATTCTATCCGGCTTTTTCACTACGTGAGTTAAATATTAAAAGTTGAAAACATGTAAAAACTTTGGGTATAGTTTCAGAGAACATATGTGTCAAACATAGGTCTTGGATGAGTATTGCGTTTTCAGCATCATATCCCATTGGCATGGTTATACTGGCTCTCGCTGCATATATAGTTCAACCATGGCGTTACTTACAACTAGCACTCACAGTTCCTAGTTTCCTCTTAATCCTAAATTGCTAGTAAGTCTCTTAATAAATATCATAACATGTTCTTACTGATTTCACTTTGAAGTTTGATGTTTGAATCACCACGGTGGCTTTTAACACAAAATAGGGCCACTGAAGCGTACAAGATTGTGTTTAAGAAGGATTGTGATTATCAAATTGAGAATACATCAGAATTATTAGCTAACAAAACAGCGGTTGGTTTTTAAAAGCTCTCGTATGGCATCGGTAATTTTTATTTAATACTTTTTTATTTTCGAAGGATGAAGAAGAACCAAGTTCCCTCTGGACAAAACTGAAAGAAGGTCCTCTGAAGCAGTTTATTACGCTTTATGGCTCATCAACTATGAGGCGATTGGCGTTTACTTGCTACTTTATGTTCTGCGTGACTTCACTGTCGTATTATGTTACTGGTAAGTAAAGTTTTGAAGCACAGGGCAGCAGCATTACTTCACTTTTCAAAAATGCAATAAAACCCATTTTAGAAGTCTGTTTTTTTTTATAATGAAGCTATGTACATTTCAAAAGTTTTAAGTAGTTGACGCCCTGCTCACTCACACTCAAAAAAGCCGAATTCTGGCTTATCCTTGGGTCCTTAAACGGGGAGTTTAAGAAAAAGTCGCAAGGAACCAGAATGGGGAGCGGCCTAGCCACTTCAATTCGTCCCTTATAAGGATGAGGAGCTTAAGAAAGTATTCCCTCAAAACAGGCTACGATACTCCTCAACTATGAGCCGATGCTCCGTCCTTCTTAAGTCCAATTCATAGGCATGGAAAAAATGTTTTTTCAAATTCAATTAACCTGAGCAGTAAGACGAATTTATTTCTTCAATGTCAATCAGTATAATTCTTGCACTTGAAAGTTTTGTCGAGAAGACTCATTCCACGTCGTTAAACTGATTGCGAGTACCATTGAATATTATTTCTTCGGAAGATAAGTGAGTATGGCTGTTACTACGAAACAATGCGCTTTCGGACCACTTTCAAAGAGAAAGAAACTTAAGGACAAGTATGCTTACGATATTTCGCACCGTGTGTGAGGCAAAAAAAAACTCTCCAGTATCCGGGCTCATTAAGCCCATTAAAAATTGAGTCCTTATTTCATTTAACCTGCAAACGTTTTACTTAGCCTGTTTTTGACAAAAAAAAAGAAAACAAATGAAGGCATTCATTAAGGCATAAGATAAGCTATTTCAAGAAATAGTTCTATATAGTTATTAATTTCCAACTATGCGCAAAATTATTTCTAATTAAATAATTTAAAATTTTAGCGTTAAATGCACATAACCTATCTGTGAACCGATATTTGTACGTGGCAATCACTGGCCTCGTTGACATTCCATGTTTCGCAATTCCAGTGATTTTGTTAAAGATAACAGGACGGCGTAATACCACCATGCTATTGTACTTGGTGGCCGGATCGGCTCTATTGTCTGTTCTATTAGTGCCACAAGGTAAGCATTAAAAATTAACACATTTCGTACAGAAACAGCACTAATTTTAACATAAAATTAAAACATTCAAGGAGACCTTGCCTGGGTTGTGACATTGGCAATGATGGGTCGTTTTGGCATCACCGCAGTCTATTCGATCGTAACACTTTACACAGCTGAATTATTCCCAACAACTATTCGGAATTCAGCGCTGGGGACTTGCTCGACCCTGGCCCATGTGGGATCAATATCCGCACCATATGTGGTTGACGTTTTGGTAAATATTCATACACTTCTTTTCATAAAATCGTTTTTTTACGTTTCTATTGTAATAAGGGTGTCCTTGGTTGGTATATTCCTACAACAATTTGCGGTTGCTGCATATTATTGGCGGGCCTTCTAACTCGAACACTTCCCGAAACGAGTAGTGGTAATTTGGATCATGTTGAAGAAGAGAGCGACAAAGACTCGACTAAGGAGACTAAATAATTGTTTATAATTAAGATTATATGATTTAAATGTACAAATATGCAAATTAATACATAAATTTAAAATAAATCTATATTTTTTGTAACTAATTATTTAATAATTGGTTTTGTTTTCGTTGATAACATCTTCAATCCACTTTTTATAAGGAATCGTAACAGTGTAAATACTTGGCACACCAGGTTGTCCGCATTTCAGACCATGTGACACAATACCAAATATGTAATTCCTTCCATTTACTTTACAAATTAGTGGTCCTCCAGAGTCACCCTACAAATAAAAAATTTCAATTATGTTATTTATTTATGGAAAAGTTATACGTTACTAGTAATTATTCTTATTTATTATTTTTAAGATATTGAGTCAATATTAATTTGCAATAAAATTATTAACAATAATATGACTGTATACAAAGATTTAAGCAACTTTTGTTTATAGTTTATACTCTATAAGAACCAACTTCTTACGAAAAGCTCAGCAAACTCGAGTGAAAACCTTTAAATCTCAAAGCTCGTTTATCGCAACATGGGCCGCAAACGGCCCTGAACAAAGAACTGAAGAATTTGAAATATATCCCAAAGTAGAAAGCATCGACCAATGTGTCTCTAAGACTCAGCTGAAAAAGGCTTCTCGAGAAAAAGTAAGGGGGTATCTCAAGTACTATGCATAACAGAGGCGGATCCTCTTTCTGGGTGTAAGCTGGAGGAGAAAGATTTCCAGTACTTTCGAGTCTCGTGTTTCAAAGGTTGTCATCGAAGATCATTTAACTCAAAGCATACAATCTTTGGTCAAGGTCTCAAAGGTCTTTTTGAGGCCTTGACGCAATTTGAGGTTGACTTCCTTTTGACGGCTATAGATAGTTAATCAGAAACATAGCGGTCGTTTACCACAACTGTTGAATGATTTATATTAAAAGAAGACTTAATTATAATTATGTTTTGGTTAATCACTTCTTCACTTGAGCATTGTTTACCCACCTGACAACTGTCCTCTGAATCACCAAGTGCACAGACTGAATTATCGCCTTCCTGTGGAGCCATTATTTTCCCCAGTATTCGCGAACATCGCTTCTGTGAAATCACATAGACCTCGCCTTCCTTCAGATTTTCTTGAATACTGCCACCGTATTGGTCTGCCCCGTATCCGACTACCTTGCATGGTCCTAAAACGGAATCCATTTTAATAAATAACTTATCAACAAAATACAGAGTTTTACTTTTGCGACTTGCTTTCACTCCTGGTCCTGGAATAAACCCTAGAGACCTACTCTCAATCATAACAACGTTAGACCTTAAGCCCACAAGAGCAATATCATTCTTAAGACCTAATCTGCAAAATGTACGTGTACCTTAATCCCTCTGGCAGAGAAATATCCAAACTCACGAAACAAAGTTTGACACTCTTATTGTATCAATAAGTCGATAGCTCAAATCATCCGCCTTGAGACTCCGATACCCAATAGCTGCAACAATTTCATTTGCTTTTCTTTCAAGTGAAAACATTTATTCATTTCAATTTGTTTAAAGAAATTAGTTATTAATTTTCTTTCACCCACTTATTGTACACACAGTGAGCTGCGGTAAGGATCCATGATGAACTTATTAAACTGCCTCCACAAAAGTGCTTGAACTTGTATGTGTTATTCTCGAACTGATATCGATCTTGTAACGAAGCTACAAATGAGTACCTAGAAATTTCTTTTTGATATCGGATGTTTTTTTAAAAAGTTGCTAGGAAGGTTGCTCATTTTCTTTGACTAACCGGACTCTTGGACGAAGTGACCACCCACAATGGGATTGCAATTTATAAAGCCGAACCAACCAGATAAAGCACAAACAAAAATTTTAAGAAACCATTTATATCCGGTTGAACACATCTGGCATTAATAAGTTTTGAGCTGTAACTAAGTGTTTGCCTTGAATTCGGTTAACGTATACAAGTTGATGAGGTTTTGCCTTTTTTTTTTTGTTGCTTTAGCAAACTTTATTGGTATTTCTCACGACAAACTGTTCAAATAGATTATTAATATTGAAGGCAATTTATGGGCATTGTTCCGCTGTAGGTATTTGCTCTAGATTGTTTATGCACATTAAAATTTTTAAACGAGTAGCTTTATATTTATAGCTTCAGTTGAATCTAAAAGTTGGCGGTTAAAAAACAGACAAATTAAGAATTTGATACTTTCCAACAAGGAAAAATCATGCAGGACATTTGTTATCAACACCATTAAACTGAAAACAGTCTTGGTCCTATTCACGAAAAAAAAAGAAAACAAATGAATTCCACATCCCTGAGGTTGGTGGGCATTATGCTGATCTTGGAATAGATAATCGACAAGAAACTCAACTGGAAAAACGTACTACTAAAGCTAAGACATGCAGGAGGGTAGGACTGGATATACAACTGTATAATGAACCCAACCCTTCTTTATGGCATTATAAGAAATATGTAGCCAACAGGCTCACTAATGTGCAACTTTTGGCAAGCTTCGGGCGCATTAAGCGCTGCCCCGACCGCAGTCATCGAAGCAATTCTAAACATTACACCATTACAAATGTAAGTGAAAAGACAACCAGGACTCTCAACCGATTTCCTTTTTTTTTGTTTTTGTTAATAATTTTTTTTTATTTATTAAACGATTTTGTGTGGAATAAGTATATACATGTAAGCTTTCTTTTGCATTTGTCCACAAAATCTTTCGCCAAAAATAGTTTGAAGGCTAAAAGGATTCGCGACATGATGTACGAGTGAGCTAAGTTTTGCTGAGGGTGCGTGTGTCTGCATCAATGGGAAGGCCATCCGTTCAGTAGGCTAGGGTTTTGTAGGATATTACAGAAGCTCAACTTTTGGACTGTGTCTGTCGAATCGCCTTAGGGACTATGTCCCGAAATTTCTGGCCAAGAAGATAGCAAAGGCCTAGCCAAACAAACCATCCAATGGTTGATCCATGGGACGATGCGACCCTGGATGACGGGTCTGGAGTGAAAGGGGTCAACTTAGCCAGGATTAAGTTTGTTAAGGATTAGCTTTAGTTTATTTGATTTATATAAGGTTATTAAGAGTAGTCAGGCTAGTTAGCTTAGGTAGCTAGGATAGGTTTAAGGTACGATAGGATAAGAATAGGTTTATAATGTTTTTTTTTTTGTTTAGCATAGGGATAGCCTTAGGATAACTAGGTTAAGTCGGTCCCCGGATCCTTTAACTTAGATCCCCGTTCAGAAGATAACCCTGAACAGCGCTTTTTCCGCTTTCTTTCTATCATTGTTCTCTCCATGTAAGATTCTTTTTTGCTCATGAGTAGGAGATATTAGGGAAGAAGGAACAACCACAAGCGTGCCGCCGTCCTCCTGACCCATATCGCAGATGTATCCGTGGCCTTCCACAGCTCGCGAAAAAAGGCACTGCCTATTTAATGCGCGCTGGTTGGAACAAGAAGCAAAATTTCACCTCTGTTTGCCTTTGTCAATTCCGAGAATGGAACTTCAAGCAGCTCTCATCGGTTCTCGACTGGCACTTATGATCATGAAAAGTCATAAGCAGACGAGTCTGTTAGACAGAATCTGGGAATATCCTTCATTGGTTGAGCACGGATGCAAAATAGTACAAGCAATCCGTTATGTTTCGTGCTGGAGAAAGAAAATACCAAGAGTTACGAATGGATGGGAACCTCCGGGGAACGCAGATGAACGTGGCAGACGACGCCACCAAATGGAACAGGATACCGAGTTTTGGAGAGGAGAGCCGATGGTTCAAAGGACCAATTTTTTTTGTACGAGCCAGAAGCAAGATGGCCTGAGAAAATATGGTACGGAGCAGGAGGGTTCTGTCAAATCAGATGAAGTTCGACCGAGGGACGTGTTGATGACGAACGTTTTTGAGAGCAAACCGTTCAAAGAAGTCCAACGTTTCCTGAGATGGACAAAACTGAATAAAAAAACTGTGGCTTGCGGTGCGTTTACAACAGAAGAACTTCGTGCGGCAGGGATCGTCATTTTGAAGAAGGTGCAGGAACAGAACTATGATGCAGAGCGAACCTTAATAAGAAGTGGCAAGGTCTTGCCGCAGTCTAGTCAACTTTTTTAAGTCTCACCGTTTATGGACGAGAATGGGGTTCTTCATCTAAAGGGACGTGTCGTTGCCACTGATTATGTAGAAGAGTTTTTGACGCGTTCAGTGTTACTGCCGGGTGATTATTGAATTTTACCATCGTAGATACAAGCATGCATGTAAGAATGGTTCTTAGTAGATGTATAGTAAAAAATAAAGTAAACAAGTTTCTCATAAAACGGTATTCTTTTCTCGATTTAATAAATAATTAAAGTTTTCACAATCCTTAATCAGAATCGAGCAAACTTGCAATATTTAAATACGTCAGTTAAATGTGGGTTTAGGGACAAGAAGGTGTAACGGGCAACGAAAAAGCTGATAAATTTGCAGGAGCAGAAAAAAGAGACACAAAACACTGTAAGGGAAATAGACCTCCCGCTGACAGCTATTAACAGTGCTATAAACGATTGAGCAACCCAGAAATTCAAAAATCACTGGGCCAACCTAATAAGCCCGTTGCAAACCTCAAAGGTATAGGGACCAGTGAGATCATGGATTTCGCAAAATGGACGAAAATATATTCAAACAAATCAAGACGTTCCATAAAAAAGCCTGGACATTCCCCCACTTAACCAAATTATTTTTCATAAAGGAAATAGGGGATCACAACTGGCCCAATCAGAAACCTAGGTGAAGAGAAAACAAAGCACACCCTAGACAACCAACCACCAAGCCTGTAGTTGGCAACTCTGAATATTTGCTAAAAGTCATTTAATTAGTCACACTTTCCTCAAACCATTATTTGCAATGATTTACTGTTTTTTCCTTACCATATCAACCAGACGCCTTAAAAAAGTTTTGAAAAATCCGTCGTCGTGCGGAGACTTGCCGAACTATGGGCGCGAGAACAATCGGCATTACGCATGTCGTTTTTGTCTTGCACATATGTAAACATTCCTCGTTGAACGGTGTCAAACAGTCGTAAAAACGAAAAGTTAGACCCTGTTAAGCCACGTCTTCAGTGGTATCGAATGTTATATAAGATACAAATGAAACCACCCCGTTTGCCTTTTTAAAAAGAAATTTGTTTTTTTATTCCCAACCGCTCGCTTTGGTTATCACTTATCAACTAACTTGAAAACATTTTACTTTTAAAAATAATCTAATATTTCATTGACTCAAGCTTGAAATTGTTCTCGAGGGGCTTGTGCAGGAAATGTAGGCCATTTGATCCGCAAGAATTATTTACCTGCATTTTCGCAGGAATTTGCTTGTTATGAGTTTATGATGGAGAGGCTCGGATAGCGTCTGTTGTGCGCTTCTACGAAACCTATATAACAAAGGTAAAAAATATGTTCGGACGGAAATTCAAAGAAGTTATAATCTTTATCGATCTTAACAGCCTGATTCTGGAAAGACATACGTTGCCCTTAATATCTGACGTATGACGGCAGAGTCAATTACAAGAGAGACGTCGACCCGACCGCCAATTAATGAGCCTCAGGTTCAATAGTTCGGTGTCAGTCCGAGACAAAGAAGGTGTGTTAAAGCATCAATAAGTTTTCGTGCTTGTCTTCTTAACTAGAACATCGACGATAGTGACAAAACGTAACCACAGATAGATGTAATTTTAAGTCAGTTCGTTTTCCTAGAAAATACAGGAATTCGTGACCATGTAGAGTGGATCGATATCAACGAACCGAGCCAAAGTTGTTGAATCTACACTAGTGAAGTTTACCGCGATAGAAATAGACAAAAGCTTAGACCACGCACACAACAAATGAAACCTCTAGCATGTATACGTAATTGGAACCAGCTACCTAAAGATCGATCTTACTGGAGACTCGTTTGTTCAGGCCCACCAGAGGCTAGAAACGCTGCCGACAGATTCAGTACAAATATTTCACACAGATATCCTATGTAGTCGATTGAATAGTCCTCATCCACTTTATTCGAAAAAGAAATAAAAACATAAAAAACCATTCATCCTTAATTTTCTAATTTATATGAACTTGTCTTAATAAATTTACAATTAGTGAAAAAGATGGTATTTACATTTATTACGATAAATTAAGTGCAATTTTTCCCAAAAAGAAATAAACCATTCCCCCCTCGCGTTGCAGCCTTTCATAAGATGATGGATCCACCCCGAACAAGAAAAACACATTATTTTTATCTCGTTTTCTTTGAAAAATTGACCAAGCCTCTGTTGGATAATCGTTCTGTTTCTTAATTATTTTAAAGAATTGTTCGGGTGTTAGATTATAATTTTTGAGCGTGACGCTAACTGTCTTAAAAACGAAGCTTATTTTCTCCGTTGTTGCACACAGATTAACATCGGGCCATAATTTGTTGAAAAATAAAAGTTTTTTCTGCAAAAATTTAACAGTGTCATCATTCTTACATTGTAAGTGTAGCATGTGCTTTTTGTATTCACTGTGTCCGATTTGGATTTGGTGGGATCCACTCGAACGCTCATGCTCCATGCTTTCGTCCAAAGTTTTTTGCAGTGTTCCTTTAAGTTCATTGCTTATAAAGCCCCTGGGGTGTGCTTCATTATATATTTGGAGTGAAATCGGGTAAGTTGACTTAAAGGTGGCAGAATCTAAAATTTTTCGGGGAAGTCTAGACGCGGGCAGCTTTAAACCTATACTTTCCTCTGACTGGTAATTAGCTCCTGATTTGTCCGTGCTTCTTCTGGGTAAATTGCGAATTCTTTTTGGTGATCTTGAACGTGTCTTTTCTCTCTGACGCGGAGAAGAATAACCCACTCGCGATAAATACCCAGGCGATCTCGAGCGTGTTCTTTCCAATGAACGCAACGAAGGTTTGTCTTTCCTTGTTGTATCTGGTCTTGTACTTCTGCCTTCCATATGCAAAAAAGATGTTCTTTTATTAGTGATCATTTGACTTTTTCTTTCAAGAGCAGCCTCTCCCTCAGACTTTTCTGCCTTAGCTAATTCACGAGCTATCCGCTCTCGCATTCTCTTCCCTTCGTCTTCTACTTCCAAATTATTCGTCAGGCTTTGTTGCTTCATTGTGCTTTCATTGTATCTTCGTCTGCGTTCAAATTCTAGTGCATGCTGCATAACATCAACTTCCTTATTTGAAAATCCTAATTTCTTGAACTCTGCACGCATGTCCTTATACCGTTTTTTTCTAACGATGCTTTCTTTATAAAATTTCTGAGAGTCAGATTCGTCTGCAGGGTCCTTGGCGTTTTCTTTGATTGACGCATTGAAATTTTCATCATTTACGTCATTTTTTTCCTTTGACGACTGCGTAAACAAGCTTTCGCCACTAGCTGTGGCATCCAACTTGTCTGAAATTGTTGTCTTGACATTTTCATCTTTATTATCATTTGTTACCACTGGCGATTTCTCCCTTTGCGGGGCCAAGTCCTCGTCGGTAGCCGTGTCCTTCATATTTTCTGAAATTGTTTTATTAATATTTTCACCAATATCATCATTTGTTACCACTGGCGACTTCTCTCCTTTCGGAGCAAAGCCCTCGCCGACAGCCGTGGCCTCTGCCGACACTTGAGTGTATATCCCCACTCGGTTTTTGTCATTTCCGTTTTCCATTTTCATACTTTTTTTTTTGTTTGGGTTCACTTGGTATTTCATCCACTTCTGGATCTACTTAAGCCCCTCCACCGCGACAAGGTGGAACCCATGAAGGGGAAATAACCTTGGCAAACATTAACATTTATTTAATTCACTTAAACAAGATTTCATTACAAAATATAATTTACTGAAATCCTACATCGAAATAGTTATAAGCAAGCTTTAAAAATCGGCTGACTTTTCCAATCATTTAATTTTTGAGTTGATGCTGCTCGTTCATCAGTGATGCTCCGTTTTATTCCGTTCAGTAATGCTCCTTTTTGACACGATGGCGCAGATCTAAATGCATATAATAAATGAAATTGTTCTTAAAGTTTATTTTCACATCAAAAACGTTAAAAATACAAGAGGAAACATAGTTAAGATAATTAACAGAATGAGGCGATGCACGTCGGAGCGACGGCAGCTCATTCTCTCATTCTTTTATTCTTGCTGAAGGCAAAACATATTCGGAAATATAAGGAATGTTGGAGATTTTTGCAAAATTGATTATAAATCCTTTAACATGTTAAGAAAAACCGGAGACCCGCGGCAGAAAAAAGGTTTGGACAAAGAAATCGGTTAAGTGGATTTGGAGGTTTTTTAAGGTCTCACCTAATATGCTCACTACCGAGATAATGAAAGATATAAATTTAGATACAAGTGTGAAAACTATAAGAAGATTACTTAGAGAAAACAATCTTAACGCCAGAAGCCGTAAGTAAGTTAGCCAACTACTTAGTAAGCTCTATTAAAACGAATATCGGAGCTGCTGCACTTAAATCGAACTGACAACCGATTTTAATAAAGCGAAATTCTGAGTAACCTTGTATGATTTTTCTGGGGAAATTTTTGAGGATTCTTTGTTCAGAACAATTGCTCTGGCATTCATAGGGTTTTTTTACAAACTTGCTTATTTCCACCATAATTTTACCAACTATCTTAACGAGAAACAATATAAACGCTAAATCAATTCAAAGGGTTGAGTACCAAAGACAGAAGTTTTGCTTACTTTGAAATCATCCCAAATGTTGCTACATTATTGAACAATTTCTAGCCATAAAAGCACAGATGAAACTTAATTTCACGCATAATACAATAGGGCAGGGTAATTCAGACTTGCGACACAATTTGAAAAATATGATTAAGACTTCCAATGAACTTCATATCGAGTCGAAGACTGTAGGAAAGTAATAGGGTATTTTCCCATTATAACGAACACATAAATACCCAGCATTATGTCATTTATGTCGCTTAAAAGCCTTTTCTACTCCAACTATCTTAGATCCGATGTGGATGCACATGGCTACCTATCAGACTATTGTAAGTAATGTTCCTATTCTATATCATGCTCCTGGAAGTGTCACAGACAAAAGAATTCTTTATGTGCCTACACATTCAGGTAATGGAGCCTTAAGCTGGAGATACTGCATGAGCTAAACGCTATATGATGTAGTTTCCAACAAGTTCAGTTCAAGCAAAGAATTGACAATGAAGCGGAATCAGAAACAAATATATTTCTATGTTCATTTGTGCCGTTGCAAATTCTTCGTGAAAAAAGAGGAAGAAAATTGAAAAAGAATTTCCAACACCATATAACGAAAGATGAAATAAGTTATTTATGAGTCTTATGCAAAGTCTTTAGTACCAACATATGTCAATCAGAATGAGCAAACGTTCTTATTTGAGCATATTTTATATGATAAATGACCATGGTGAACGGAATAATCTGTAATGCAGCAGCGAACACAACAACAAAAAGTCAGTGTTGAATATGTGGAGCCACAGCAAAACACTTCAACAATTTATGTTAGAAATACGATGTCTGCTTTGATGCTCTCAACTTTGGAGTAACAATTTTACATGCTAGAATCCGGCTGTTTGAAAGTGTCCTGCAATTGACTTATAAGTCAACAGTTAAAAAATATCGAGAAAAAAGAACTGAAAAAGAAAAGCCCTTAGAAAAACAAAAATTCGATATTCAGAAAAGATTTACAGACGAAACAGGACTTTTAGGTGATATGCCAAAATCTAACTTGGTAATTTTGATATTCCACAACTAGGTGCTGAGATAACATGAATCAGCTTTGATTTAATTTGCAGATATTGAAAATGATTTTAAAAGGGCATACAATAAAAGTCGAAGAACTCTATGAATACGCCTCCGATACAGCAAATTTGTTTATTGAATTGTACGGGTGGCATCTCATGACTACAACCAATCATAAAATTATGATTCAAGGTGGAAAAATTATACAAAATGCATAACGGCCCATAGGACAACTCTCAGAAGAGGCTGCAGAGGCCCGAAATAAACATTTTCAAGGGAAGCATGCAATCTAGATATATTTCACATATTATTCTTGAGCTCAGACCCACTCATAAGCAGCATGAGGAAGGGAAGTAGAACATCATCAAAACAACTCATTTTCACCTGAAACAATTGTGAAGATTGAATATTGTGATTGAAAATACTTATTAAATAGACGAGGTGCCGGAAAGCGAGTATTACATTTTCATCAATATTGACGATGAATCTGTTCTAAAATAATTATTTGAATGCTTAATTTGTTTGTTTATGTTTGTAGACCAAATTCAGAAGAACTAAATAAGAGCAATTTCAGTAAAAGTAAAACAAAAGCACACTTCTTGACAGTCGAAACGACAAGAAAAGACTTTATTTAAAATGATACAAGAAGTAGATGGCGTATAAGAAGGATGATGCCAAGTTCTATTAATTTTTCTGCTTTCAAAAAATATTGAGTCCTTATTGTTTTTTTTTTATTGCTGTAACAAATAAGGAAGATTGGGCAAGATACATGTTAAGATATGCTAATAGCATCGGCGTTAAGTCATTGGTTGTTAGAAACAACTTTGTAATATTTCACGATTACGATGGGTCACATCTTTACCACTCACTGATAACAAACAAATATATTCTACTATATTGAACTAATGAAAAGTCGTCGTAGTTTTTGGTGTCATTATTGTTTTGTTAGTTGGAGCTTATTTTTCCTCAATTTCTTCAACTTAAAAAAAACAAAGAGTTTCTGATATTTACATACCGTTTGAGTACGTAAACCCATTCCATCTTCTAGAACACCTATTTCCCGACTAGAAATAGACAGAGAAGTTAAGGGTTTAATCACCCTAATATAATAGTTAATCAGTTTATTACCTTTCTGAGGCACATCAACCTTTGCTCTTGATATCAGGAAAAACAAATCATCTTGATCGTGTATGAGCCGCAAATACGAAATGGGGTCAACGACAACATATAAACAAATACAATTGCCGATTCTCACTTGTTTTTCTATGCACCAGCTATCGGTATCGAGTCGGTTCTGCTTCTTTATTATGTCTAATATCTCTGTTCTTTCAAGATTAAGGTACGTTATGGAAATTCTTATCAGTTTGCGCTTGGCAATCCTTGGGCATAGCACAAGCTTCGCACCGGGCCAAATTCCATTCAATTTACTGAGCTTTTCCTTCAAAAAGTCCAACACTACTGCATGTTTAAACTGCACTAACAATGTGTAATTACAGTATGTACTGTTTAAGAGCTTAAGTGGTGTGTTTCTTGAGTAATTTTCTGATTCCTTTATCAAGAAATCGTTAAGTTTCTCATGCAATATCGATCTATGTTTTGGTAAAATATAACGTTTGGGATGACTAGCGTCACCAATGTTTGCTCTCAAGTCACATTTGTAAAAATTTATTTGCGTAACGTCCGATATTTTTGAATAATGCTCCAGTTTCTGTTTTTTTGTGCCTTTACTCAGATCGATTTGTTCTATTTCGGTAAGCTTTCTTTTCGATGATTTTTCCTTCTCCCTTTCCCGTTTCGTTATCAAATCTTCCATGGCTTGCAGCATTATGTTAATTTCCCAATGAAGGAAATTCAAATTCTTCAGTGTGGAAATAACAGTCTGCCATTTCTCTTTTCCGTAATGTTTTACAGCACGAGAAAAATCCAATAATGCAATGGTTTTGTTTTGTCCGCGTTGACTAAAGTCTTTATTTGTTTTAATGTGCTTTGACACTGCTGAGTGTACTTTTTTAGAGCTATCCTGGTCGAGAGATTTTGCATTCGAACTATTATTGTTAATTACTTCAGCTGATTTATTGTTTATTTGCACAGCATCAGTGGCGACTTCTGTCTTATTGAATTCTTCACTTTTAGCTTCAACTGGATTAACTTGCTGCTCATCTAGGTTTTCTTTTGGTGGTGTCACTGCCTCACTAATTTTATCTTTTCCATCGATCTGTCCTTCTATATCGTGATTTTCTACAATCATGCACTCATCATCGTCGTCCTCATCTTCAACTTTAATCGGAGCTGCGTTTTTCTCCTTATATTCGGCATCATTTTCATCGAATATTTCAATAATATTTCGCATATCATTATTCCCATTTTCTATTTCGGTTTCGTTTACATTCTCTCCTTGCGACTGTTCTTTTCTGTCATGATTTTCTACAATCATGCAATCATCGTCATCGTCCTCATCATCAACGTTAATTGCATTTGTATTTTGCTCTATATTTTCGGCATCATCTTTTAAAACATTTTCGATTTGCGGATTAGAACCGCCATCATAGTCAACATCGATTATGCAATTTTTTATTTCGTTTGCCACTGGCGACTCCTCTCCTAGCAGAGAAAAGCCCTCGCCGACAGCCGTGGTCTCTGCCGACACTTGAGTGTATATCCCCACTCGATTTTTTTCATTTTCGTTTTCCATTTTCATAGTTCTACTTTCGTGTTTTCTTTCCGGGTTTACTTAGTTTTCAATCCTCGGAAGGATTTCCGAGGATTTACTTAAGCCCCCCCACCACGACAAGGTGAAACCCGGTTGGGGAGGAGTGTTTTTTTTTATTATTAAACTTAAACATAATAACATATTATGATAGTAGCCAGAGCTTTGCTTAATATCACCAATATATTCGGAAGTGCTGAAATCAAATAAAATAAAAGTACTTTTTTCTTAGTTGTATACTATTTGGTGTGTGCAGAAAGCCATTTAGTAACTTTGTCCATTTTAACAAGAACCACATTTGAATCGTCTTCTTCCAGGCCCTTTACTTCAATGATTTTGTGCTCGCTGCCAGGTCTCAGTTTCTCCTTAAGATATGCCTCTAAGTCTCCGCTTAATTCTGATGGCAATTCTGTGGAAGAGAAAATAGCGATAATTTATTTCACTTAATTAATTTAATAGCAGTATTAAATTATTTCAAGGTACAAATTAAGACTATAACGTTTATTAATATTGACTAAAATTGCACAACTCTACTCTCGGGGTGTGCAATTATTATGCATCGAATGTTTTTGGTTCATAGACATTCATAAAGACATTTCAGCGAGTGAAATCTATCAGGGTATCCTTATGCAAATCCGATTGCCTACATTGTCGTATTCTCGGTAACTGAACTTTAATTTGGACCGAAACAAAATCATCAATTTTGAAATGTTGATTGCGATTTTCAACATGAGATATATGTCATTTCAGATTATTAGAAAGAAAACTAGATCTCTTTAATGTCATTTATAAAATATGATTGTCTCAATCTCATAAGTCTAAATAACATCAGCCAACCATCCTAGATGATGGTTATAGATTTACATTTAAAATCGGTAAATTTAACTTATTTCATCTCATCACGGCTGAAGTTAAAATTTTCACAATTCAAGATCAAAAATTATCACAAGTAATTTTTTTCAAAAAGATTAGGGATAGTACAAAGCTAACAAACTTAAATTGACTACGAAATATAAAATAAAAAATTTACAAAATATTTTTCATTTTCATGGCATGAAAAAAAGTGTTCATCTTGCCGTTTGCTGTTTCAGATTAATTCATAATTTTTTATATATATTGTTATACGGATATGTTTATTATTGCAAATTAAATAATAAGTTCAATAATGAGAGCCAACATCAGTTCGACCATTTACAATAATATAAAAATAGTGTTTAAGCGTTTATCTTCTTTCTTTTCTAAAACAAGTGTTTATCTAAATAAAAAAAAGAAATAAAATAAATAATGGCTAAGGGTCTGGTTATCGGGAAAACACCGTCTGTTTTGATAAATAATTGATTGATTTACAGTACTAATGTACACTTTTTTGACGCCGTGAAAATCAAGTACTTTTTCCTATTTTTTAATGTATTATAGTATATTTTATACTTTAATAGACCGCCTTAAAAATTTTATTTCAAAATTGAATCCATTTGCTTACATAAAGCTACAAACTTGAAGTTCAAATATGTACACTTTTTTTATATTCAAATGTAAATGCAAAAATTGCATAAAAAGATTAACACACTTTCAATATTGATAATTAAAGCAAAATAGCTGTTGCCTAACCTTAGTATGATTTTCTTTTAGTTAAATGGTTCGCAAAGAATTATAAAAACTAAATTCAAGTTCTCATTTTTTTATAGATTCATGTTTATAGATGACATCAAATATTATGTTCAGTTAAAGTTGAAGATCACTTTCCAACAGAGCGAATACATTTTGTTGAGGCCGCCGCTGTCTAGGGATGCCAGAAAGAATTGGCGAATGTTCTTAACAATTGGGTAAAACGGACAGCCACTGGCAAGTCGAAACGTAGTCAGCTATCTTGGGGTGTGGGCTTGATCAGTATTTATATTTTAACAAGCACATGGATTCTGCTCTAGCCAAAGCTAAAGCCGTCTTTGTCCTGCCAGATCGTGACAAAGATGATCTGCTACACGTCCCTCATTCAACCTGTGCTTTTATATGGATGTTCCCTGTGGTTCAACGTTAGAGCAAGCTTGTTAGAAAGCATTCGATTTTTCTAAAGATAAATACTGTATCGTTAATCCTTCATATTGATAGAAGAAAAATGAACGAAACGAAACGAATTACTTTGCAAAACGCAATAAATATCGAAGAAATTCTTTGCAATTAAAAATCGATGCTACAATTAAATTTAAAAAAGACTTGTTACCAATTGATTTATTTACGTACAAAAGCTAATTCAGTTTTTTAGAATAAAAGACTATTAAATATTTTGGAGAAAATCCTCTATTATGAATTAATTTGTTAACCTAGATATTTTGAAAAAAAAAATTATCAATGCGTCAAAAAACTCGAATAAGCTACAGACGTTGGCTTCCAACACGAACACAACCTGAAGCATACAGCCGAAACTTGCAATGGCTGAAAATGAATCTTTATAAAAATAAAGTCTATCTAGGTCTAAAAACGTGTCATACACGCACACGAAGGGATTATACTACCGAACAACATCGAACAATATTTGACACTACAATATAAATAAAATTACGGAAAATATTTTTTTGGATTATTTGTTATTAAAGGAATCTTAGCTGTCTACCTCTTACGGTTCAGACAATACAATACAATAAAAATAGGGTATCGTTTGCACCCTTTGGGTTCGGATTAGTCTCAATTGTCTTTCTTTTCGCAAACCTCAAGAAGGATACCAAACAAAATGCAATATTTGAAACCGAAAAATCATAGTAAATTATAAAAAAAAATATTTGGCCGCTTACCTTCTAACAAACATAAGCACGATTTGCATGGATAATCCAAGTCCATGGGATAGCGACGTATGTTGCTTATTTCCAAAGTACATTCATTTAGAAAATCGATGAAAACCACCTCAACACATTTTTCAGAAGCGACAGCAACAACCTTTGCGCGATACCAACAATCTTCATATTTACCCAAACAAAATTCTTCTATTCTATTGAAAGAAAAACATATTAAAACTAGAAAACTTAAACTATAAAATCATGAGCTTACTTCGGTTTGTAGGGTTGTCCATTGTCCTCGTATTCTGAGAGATATTGTTGAATCGCCTGCAAATTTGCCTTATCTTCCACTAACATGCAACCGACATATCCGAATGCCATTAAAGAATTGTCCACAATTAAGACATTCAGATTTTTGCCCTCCACTGGAAATGGCACCATTTCAAAAGGCTAAAAATAGGAAAAACAAATATTTTAAGAAATTAACTTTGAATGCAACAATATTAATTCCATGCGTTATACCGGAACCATAACTGCCTTTGATAGCTGCGACGGACGATTTTTAACAGACGAGGCCTGTTTGACAGAAGGTATTTGCAATTGTGGCGCAGAAGATTTGACCTGCTGCTTTTGCTCTGGCTCTTGCTCTTGCTTCAGTGGTTGAGGCTGTTTCTGCGTCTCTTGTTCCGACTGCTGATCTTGTCGAGCAGATGATTCAGTTTGAGGATCCTTGAGTTTTTTAATAAACGCATTTATGCTTTGATTGATACTTTTCTCAGAGTTTTTGGGAAATATTTCACAATATGTTCTTTCTTTATCCTTGTGCAAGACGATTGTTCCCTCAGTATCTTCGAACGATTTAACATATTCGTCCAACTTTTCAGAGTCACGAATGAATGGTACATTCCTCAAAGTGGCTGGGACTATATATTGTTTAAGTTCTGCGCATGCTTTGGATATTTCTTTGAGTTGGCTTAATTTTTTTGTGTCCTCGTTACCAAAATCGTAGTAAATCACTCTTATGTTATTTTCATCTTTTACAGCAACTACTTGAACACGATAGTATAGTCCATCATTGTTAAAATCCGTTATGGCAAATGCATTTCTCAATGGCATAGTTTTTAATGGAGCCGCAGTTTTGCCAAACTGATTGATATTTTTTATGACGTCGCAATAGCCTTCATTATCTTTCTTTTCCATAGAACGAAGGAATAAACGATTAGAACTGCGAAAAGCAGTTACAAGAATGTTGGTGTTATTTTTCGGAAATTCAACTTGCTGTACTTTTCCAATGTTACAGGCTGTTAGAGCAGGTTGGGATAAGTCCACCGACTTTTCCGATCTAGTTGGAGGCGATCTTTTTTTATTTTGTTGTTCTGAAATTTCTAGCGCACTTGATCTTGTCGGAGTGTGACTATTGTTTTCTGCTGATGGCAATTTTCTTTTATCTTGTTGTTGCTGCGACGGAATATCGGAAGTAGCCAACTTGCGCTGCTGGTTTGGTGGTCCAGAATTTGGAAAAGAAACAGTTGGGGGCAGCTCTTTATTCATATACCCAGTCAATGGTGGCATTGTCTCCGTCGACACAGTTGAACTATGAACAAGTGATCTGTTAAAAATATATAATGTATTTCCAGTTACATATTAAAAAAAGGTTTTTTTTTAATTACGGCATTTTAAAGCATATGTATCGATGCTGTGGCCAGTCTTTGGTTTGGCATTTAATTGAACAGTAAAAATCACTACAGCGCTGGCAGATTAAAACCGTTGTAGATTTGCAGGCAACACAAGGTCCAGACCGAACAGGTTCAGTTAAAGTTGGTGGCGTAGAAAATGGATTGTTTTGATGTGGTCCTCCATCATTTTGATTTGCGGACTGATGCTGCTGGAATTGATATAATTTTTTAAAGATACGCTAAGCACAACTGCTCTTATGGCGTTAACTATTGAAGCGCTTTCGAACTTTTATTTTTATGATTCAATGCCCACCTGATTGTTATGGTTGTCAGAACTGTTTGTTTTTTGCTGGTAGCCATTGTTACTGTAAGTACAAAAAAAAAAGAGAATAAAATAAAGGTAAAAAACATTATTTCAAAACGACTTTAGATCAGAGCTGATAAAATTACTCTGAAGACTAAGCAAGTGGACTATGTGTATCTCGTGGCGAATAAGTACTCCACCAACGACACCTGGGATGCTTCTTCTACCAACAGGTACATATAAGATTATTTCTCCCTGGATGTTACCTTAACTTTTTATCTGTCTTACCCAGCTTTTTCAATGTAAAAAATTTGATTCTGCAATTTGTAACATAAGGGGACTTCCATATGTCCATGAAGTTAGAACCGACATATCGGAATTTCACCTTAAAAAAAATTGTGCTATAATGTGCTTGGTTTGTGCTATTATGTGCCGTATTGCAAAAAAAAATTTCTTGAAGGATGCAATTTTTAGAGGGGGATCCTTTTTCTCATGTGAAGTTGGCCCTTTGTTTTGATTCGATAAGAACGGCAAATAGTGTGCCTAGATGTGCTCAGCATGTGCTACCATGTGCCGAAAAGAAAATGATAAAATAAGGATAACGCAACTCACTAAGCATTTTTTTTTCTGAAGTTAGGTTTATTAGAAAAATATATACTTCAGAGCAATGAGCTCCACTCTCAAAATCCTGTGCAATAGAACAAAAATGCATAAATAATAAATATAGAGACTCCTCGACCAAACAAAAAAAAACATCTTATCCTGGAACGTTACCCCTCCATTTTTTAGAAATATTAAAACTCCAGCCGCATAACAATTTTAACGTTACGACTGGAAGGAGTTTACTTAAGAATGTCGTATCGTTTTCGGCGAACAAAAAATTGTATTACCTTTGACGGCGTAGATTCAGCTTCAACGAAGCAGATATTTTCTTAACATTTCTAAGAAGAGATCGATTTTCGCTCGGTAAAGCCCTGTTGATTATCATATGAACTGTTAACATCGACTTTAAGTGTATATAAATCAATCTTCTGAAGGTTAAAAATTAAACATTCGCCGAAAACGACACGACAAGATAAGCATAGTCTAAAAGAAAGTTACTTAATAACTCGACGTCGTATGCGTAACATTATCGAGCTTCATTTATATCAAGCGGGAAGACCGTTTTTATCGTGATTTACTTCAGAAGTCACTTGTATGAGCAGATGCTTACAAAATTACTTATTTCCTGTTAAGAAGATTGGGATCTTTATTTTCGAATTGGATTGTGCACTTACACGTCCCAGATAGATTGGACTGTAATGCATTCGCCAATCATTTCAGAAAAAGAAAATAATGAGTAACAGGTCAATGTAGCGAGCTACAGAAATGGACATGCTGTTTCATCAACGGAAACGAATAACAGAATTGCTTATGGGACACAGCTGTACCAAAAATGCATATCGGTTTAAATACACTATCGAATCGAATGCTGAACTTCATTCGCAATAAGTGAATTTATTGCTATACAAAAAGTGATCCTCTCTTTCTTTTCTTGTGTATACAAATTTTTGGTTCTTTTTGTTTAGGGATAACGAAAAACATATTTATTCGTATTCCGTTTGGAAGGAAACTGAATAAGAATGTCGAAATAATTGAAGCTTGTACAACCGCCTTCTTTCGAGTCAATGGGAATGCCATTGAAACGAAATAAGGACACACTAAAAAAAAACTGAACTTAGATTTGGGTACTGCATTCTCCGGCACAATCCCAATATCATTCTGATTTGTTGAAATATAAGCCCAGTACAATGATTTTCGAAGATAAATTTTGTTTATACACATCTCCCGAGCATCCAAAATATCAAATCTTGCATTTATTTTACGAAAGACAAAAAAAATACTTTTTTTTCTTTTTATCTGTTGGCTCCTATTTCATCCGTCAACTGAAGAGCTATAGAAGCAAAATTTGAAGACATTTGGAATATGTAGCACGTGATAAATGAGAATGATTTAAATCTGAATTTATCTCTAAATTAAATGTAATGTAAATCTGCAATTGCGATTATTTGCAAGCATGAGTTATACAGGAATGTCGACCGTATTTCGGGTTAACAAATTGGCACAATACTCGTTGTAAAAGGTTCCAAAACGAACATAAAAAAAACGTGCTTGGCTTAAGTTTACTTACCCTTTATTAAACTTGTTGTATTGAGGACGTTGTTTGTTCATTTCGCTGCCGTTGTTAACTAAAGAAAAACTATCAAAATCACGGAAACAACAATACGGCTTTACAAAGCCGGTGAACAACTAAAAATGGCAGCATGCAAAATGTTGGTGTAGTTGTGTGTTCGACACAAGTACACCACAGTCTGGTAAGAAATATAACATATAACAATGCAACAGTGCTGCCAAATATCAATAGCTACTGCAAATTTCTAAAATATCTTTTTCTATTTTTTAGAACACGTAAAAAAACTCACTGTACAAGGTGATTGGGATTCAGGATCTACCATACAACAACAAAAATTATAGTTAATTGTTGCAAGCGTTGATTTCTTTATTTAATAATAATTAAAACTTGGCACAAAGGAGAAGTTCTTCGAGTCGAATCACATGTTCAATGAGTCGAAAAAGCATTTTCATGTAAAATGTTGCCAAGACATATGACCATAAGACTGGCGCTGTCAAAAAGTTATCAGATCTCATGAAGAGTCAAGCTTCCAACCTTTCACGCCTTATCTCTACAAGGACTAACTTCACAAACTCTTCAATTGAGTCAAAATATGTGGCTTTTGTTGATCTGGCATAATCCACACCCAAGTTATAAGGGCTCAAAAAAAGCGACGAAGCTCTTCGAGAATCGATCAAATGAGTATGTAGTAAGTATGGGTATTGAAAATTTGAAAAAAGTTAAAGCCTTTGTATTTTCATAATCTGAATATTTATTTATTAGATTTTTTTTCAATGCAATAGCACTTAATCATCGCCGGTATTATCATCACCATCTTCGACGTAGCTTTCTATTTCACTTGATCCAGATCAAACGTAGTATTTGTACCCGCCACTCTTGATTTTACAATACCCCATATATTCTCAATTGGGTTTGAGTCCGGATGGTATGTCACGCTGCGGACCCGCCTAGTTTCGTTTTACTATATCATACAGTTCATCTTTAAGCACTGAAGAGCTGTGTGAAATATTATTTTCTAACAGCCAATTAGTAAACTCAAATTTTGTTGCTGATTAAGTTAACGTACGGTTTTTTAATTTGTTGGGATATGAAGCATTGTCCATTTCAATAATCGATGGTATCCAGGTGCTGCAGAACCAGTTTTCTTAACCATTTGGAGAAATTTTCAAAGTTCATCTCATTATGGTAGTTACCAGATTTCGGTGTGGATTTGAATATGGGAAGATATAAATTATCCTTTGAATTTTTATGTCCGTCCTTTCACAGAGGATTCTCCTATTGTCTTCCGTCTTGCGAAAGCTGAATCCTTTGCTTTTCAGAACTCTCCAAAGTGATGTTTTATTTATGTTTATTTCAAGTTCATCATAGATTTTTTGCTTAAGGCTCCTACGATTTTTTGTCAAATTGGTAGAAGATTATTCTTCTTATGACGTCCAAATCGAAATTGTCCAAATCAGTGATCCAGTGCCGGTAAGGAATTTTCTTCTTGGGTGATTGTAGTGTTCCAGTTTGATGTTATTTGATTATTTTATAGATAACCCTTTGCGAAAGACTGACAAATTCTGATATTTTCTTCACAGCTCTCCTTTTTTCAGCACAAGCACTTTTGCTTGGCGTGTTAAAGGCTTTCCTCGCTTGAAGCGAGCGATATGTACCTTTTTATTTATTTTTGCTTGTGCTCCTTGCAAGGTTTTTAAAAACTAAATCATAATTTATGTACATGTTCGCTATTTTATATATGTAAAAATTGTTAGAAAATATTATTTTTACCAAACCCACATACGTATAGACATAAAAAAAGAATATTTCGGCTTGATTACTTCCTGCAATAACTGGGTAAAACATACAAAAAGGGTTAATTTTATAATCCATACATTTATCACAGGATACGGGAAAAACCCACGCTTACCACGCTTAGTAAACATCGGTATGATAAAATACCAATGGAAATGGAGAATGTTCAGCCGAATTGTAAACATCACTTTCCAGGCAGCAAAGGCGTGGCAAATATTTCAATGCTCTATCTCTACACAGTTTTCCAATTGCATAGTGATTTAAAACGATCTATAGTGCCCTTGCGCAGCGCTAGGCTCATCTTGGCCTTATAATATCAGATTTATAAAAATCCCTCTCTTATGGGACTTCTTTTGCGTTGATTTTGCAGTAATATGGTACGTAGGAATTTGGCGAGTCTGGATTAAATAAATATTTAATAAATTAAATAAATAGCATAAAATAGAATATTTTATTATTCAATCGAAAGTTCGAAATTTTTAAATCAGATTGTACAAATAAAGAGCATTTGTACATAACTGCCACTAAATATATTTTATGAAATCAAAAATGACATTTAAAACAATAAAAATAAGGGCAGCTTTGAAAAAAATCATTGACTTAAAAATAATTAATATCACATGAAATTGAATAATTGAAATGTGATGAGACTGGTTCTGTTGGAAATAACGTATAAATTGTTGAAAAATGGTTTCGTTCTCTAGTTCCTGCAAAATTATAGAAAACAAGAGATGCGAAGCGTTTCTTCACATTACTACAATTAAGATGTTTGAAAAATCTCTAGAACTAATAGTGAAACAAGAACTTGAGGATTACATGGAGCGGAATAAGCATTTTAGTTTGTTCCATTCAGGATTCAGTTAACGGCACTGATGAGAAACTGAGGTTAGAATCGTTATCAATGATAGCCAATCAAGAAAGATGAAATAAGACTTTTGACGTTATCTGAAGACTTCAAACGGGCGTTGAAGACCACTTCTTCAACAATAACAGCCGAGTGGATCGTCTGAGATGATTGTTTCAATATAACTGAAGAGCTCGAAAGCAGTAAGGTGTGAAAGGCGAAAATGCAAAGCTGAAGGTGTTGAAGTTGTTCACAAGTTATTTACGAAAGAGGTCAAAACTTAACAATTAACTAATTGATCCCAGTAACATAAACGTTTCGTGTTACCTCTGTTCCATTGTTAAAGCCTGAATACGAAAAGTATCGTTTGGCTTTTATTTATGATGTTTTCAATTCAAACCGAAGCTTGTGCTTTCGTTGAATCAGTGTTACAACAGGTTTCATCAACATTTATTGCCCGAAAACAATGATGCTGCTGACGCGCCGTAGCAGTGAACTATGTTTCTGTCAAAAAGTAGAAATGTATGCAATCTGAAAAGTTTGCCCAAAATGATACAGCAGCCGTGCCGCAGCCGCAGCTGTACTGCTTCGAGTTGGTTAACTTTTAACTTTTTCAGGCAATTGACAGATAGGGAAATTGGCGGCTGCTTACATATTTTTTATGTGTATGTTTTCGTGGACCATATGTATGTATGACAGAACGAAAAATGTGGATTTTGTGCCATACACAGTATAAAAAAAGGCGCAAGAGTTTCAGACAATTCCAAACAGCTGAGTTTTAAGTGGCACTAATTTGACATGCCGCGCGGTAACATTGTGGGCGAATTAAGTGAGTGCTACTCCGCGATGTTTGAAAGCACAGCACTTATGCGTGGATTATGTAACACGCCGACTTCATTAGAGATCTATCTCTTCAACTAAATGTCTGATATCTATTTCGTAATTTTTTTATTTTATCTGCGCTGGGAAAATCATGCAATGTTTCCTTGGTATCAGAACCTCATGAGATGAGTGCATATGTCTTTGTTCCAAATAATTCACGAAAAACGAGGAATAAATTCAATATTTTTTATGATTACGAGAAATAAAAATCTAAAAACATCAAAACGTTAGAGTGAATGTCTCCTTGACGCTTCAGACCATGACATGCTTAAAAAGACAGATAATAATGAGACAAAAATTACTTTTGTAGACGAAAACCAAAAAAAAAATAAAAGAACAACAAATTTTATTTAATATATCCATGTTAAGATAACACTCCACAAGACATTTCATGTCATGTTACAAGATTATGAGAGAAATTATCTCCTGTGGTCGGGGTGTTAAGCCATTAACACAATATAACATCCAGATGTGTGGAAACTACGTATTTGAAACCAGCGACACATGGTAGCCCTCTTTTGGGGTCTGGCTGTCATAAGCGGCATTTGAGGCTGTTGCAACACTCAATTTCGGGAGACGTCAAGTATTTGTTGTGCCGTATATTTAGTTTGTTTAAAATTCAAGTTTTAAATTAATAAACAATGCAATCCGATACCGATCGAGACTTAGCCAAAGAATTTAGAGACTGGAATCCTATGCGCGATGCATACAACGATTCTAAATTCAATAAATACATAAGTGGTCCTGGGGCCGAACTCGAAGACAGCCTTCAGCCATCCGAAATTTCAAAACAAAAGCAAAAACCTAAAGATCCATATTTAGTGTTCAGAAATGTACCTAGCAATTTAACATTGCAAGGGCTCTTGAACATTTGTTCGGGATATGGCAAGGTTTTGCGCGGCAGGCAGCATAATGCAGACATGTTCTTTGTCAATTTTGCGTCTATAAAGTAAAATTCAATTCATTCTTCAAAAATGTATTCTTGTTGAGATGATTGTTGTTTTTTAAACATTTAAGTGACATGGAGAGGGTTTTTACTGAACTGCAGCAAAACACTTATGGGTTTAAAGTGTTTTTGGGCAAAAAAGTGAACAATGATCGTAATCATCATCAGTCCCCTGGATCTTCGAATGATTTATCAAACACTTTGCCATACCAATCGGAAAATATCGACTATGACAGGTAAAGTGAAGATTTTATAACTCAAACAAATTTTAAAATGGTAGGACACATCTGTATGTCTAGGTCTTACCAAATATCTTCAAAAAATCACCCGCGGCCACATTTCCCTAAGCAACCTGATGTGAGGAAAGTGGACTACGATAGTCCCCATAGCTTGCTCAATCTCATTGATCCGCAGAGGCATTTCTTAATTGAAGAAGATGCCTACGACTTGGAACGACTGACTTATAGTGCGAAGACTCCGGTAAAAGACGGTAGATACAATTACTACACGGGCAGATCCTACTACGTGTATGTTTTTGATTCGACTGTTATTAAATTGTTGAACTAAATTTTATATACATCATTCTTTGGTAGACTATTAATTAAAACTTTCTTTACAGAATGTCGCAGAGAGATAAACTTTTTATTGAAGAGAAGCAAAAGGTGTCGAGCGGTTTTTATGATCCAAAATCTGTAAGTTTATTGTAATTGATATATTTTGAACACTGAAAATGTATAGATATATTGAAAGAACTCGGAATGTTCTTGAGTTAGTTTGTAATTTATGTGGACTTAAATCTACCTGAATTACGCTTCCAGCCTTAAGAATTTTCTCACCAAATTATAAAATAATTTAATTGTGATCAAAGCAAAACAAAGCTTCCTGCAACGTTTAGCCCACTGCACAAATTTCGGTATGGTTATTGAAACCTTTTTCTTGTTAACAAAATGTCGCATTAATTGTGTTGATGGCATATCTGACCGAAAAGAAGCTGATCTTATGGGAGCATCCTGCAATTTAAAGCCGGTTTTTTTATTCAGTAATTGCTCTAATGCCAATGGATAACGAACTGTAGTTCGTGTCGTGAAATCGAAATGCTATTAGACGGAACAGAACTCTTCCCCGATTTCATAAAATGTCTTGTATATATTACTACTAAACAGAGTACGATTTAATGCCTCCAAATATGAATTCTATTATCTGTGAGTCAATCGTTAGCTCAACCCAACAATGTCAGTCCTGTTTTAAACATCAATAAGTCAAAACTAAGCAATGCTGCCACCAAGCTATGAGCTTCGTTATCCAGAAACAACAGTGATAATTGCATTGAAAAGAGATCAAGACACTGTCTAACTGTGTTTTCTTTCTTTTATCTATATCTTTTATGCCAATGTAGTTTTTATATAAATCAA
Source organism: Orthonevra nobilis (assembly GCA_963555765.1). Lineage (NCBI taxonomy): Eukaryota > Metazoa > Arthropoda > Insecta > Diptera > Syrphidae > Orthonevra > Orthonevra nobilis. The sequence goes on from OY743225.1 coordinate 13,795,441, forward strand.
TCATTTACTTGATCTAGGGAGAATATTCTAAAAGTTCACCTGCATTGGAGCACGTAAAATTTGGACCCTGCGAGTCTTGTAAAAATGTTTGCGACCTTATCTGTGCGCGGTGCTCATCGTTTTTCTGTAGCGTTGAGTGCCAGAGAAAAGAGTGGCAAAAACATCGTTACATCTGTGGAAAACCACCGTAAGTGCATTCATTTGCTTAAGTATATATATATGTTTATTTGTGAATTATTTCTGTTTAGCGGGATAATGTCCAACAAATATCATCCAAAGCAACCATTCGACCGAAGGGAAGGGAATGAAACTAAAACTTCTCACCCTGACTCAAAACAACATGCTGCCTTAAAAGCTCAACTCCCACAATCTGGATCGAATGTTATCATTACCGCAATCTCCAAGACGAATGTGATCTTTGTTCGCTCAATGGCGTACAACGATAACTTGAATTTCTTCAACACAGTGTATACAATTCAAAAGAAAGCCCAATATCAACGTGCCGTGCAACACACACCAGAAAGAGGAAGCATTGTCGTAACCAAATTCAGAGAGGGCCAATACAATCGAGCAATGATCTTGAATGCCGATGATTTGGATCACATTAAATTGATTTACATTGATTACGGCAATATTGATGTGAAATCGCTGGATGATCTTCTTGATGCCCCCGAAGAACTCTGGGAATTGCCACGAATGGCGGTTCCGATAATTCTCAAAGATGTTCCCGACTTTTTTATGACCGATGAAGTAAAAAAATATATGTTCACGCGTTTGAACACAGAAGTTCGGATTGTATATAATGAAAACGAAGTCGAAAACGGAATACATAAAGCCGAATTGTTCGATTTGGTTGACAATGAGAGTTTCAATAAAACTATAACTTCCTTCAGGGCAGTACCTTCTGATGACAAAAAAACACCAGTTCTATATCGCCAGGTATGTTAGAAAACGCATTTTTATATTCATGTATCCGTTGAAGCAAAATTGTCTCCATTGTTTTAGTTTCTTGAACAATTGCCACTTCCGGAGGGAGAAGACGTTCCGTTGATAATAATGGACAACTCGCTTTTACAAACGTCGTTTATCTCTTGCTCAACTAAGGCATACGCACAAGCGATACATAAATTCCAAGAAGATATCCAAAATTATGCAAATGCTAACATCACAGATTTGCCCTACACACCAAGGTGAGTACTTTTTCTGCTTAAAGCGTTAAGCTTCTCTAAGAGAAAGTTTCCTCTGCATACCGTAGAGTGAATGAGCTGTGCATCGCCAAATATTCTGAAGACGATCTATGGTATCGAGGCAGATGCATCGAACTCGTAGGCGATGGCCATCCAACGATTTTATTTTTCGACTTTGGAAATATATCGATTGTTAGCGTAAAGGATATACAAAAATATCCCGAGGAGTTTACTTTTCCTATTATGACACTGGACTGTGAAATTAACGGTAAGTATTCGAATGACCATTCAAGATGCTTCTATTTTTCGCTTATGAATTCGCAGGTCTGCCAAAAGTTATCAATGATGAACTCAAATCTAAATTGGAGGATGAATTACCCGTTGGACTTCAAATCGTTTGCGATAAAGTTGAAAAATCCGCGGATGGCAGTTCATACACAATTTACCTCGGGGATGTCTTAGCAAAAGTGTTGCCACAAGAAATGAGCTAAGTTAATGTATTATAAATTCAACTTTATTCAACGCGTGTGTCACTCAAAAAAAAAAAATTCAAATAAAAATTGTGTAAAGAGGGGTTATTGTTAATTATTATCTTCTCCACATCTTTTAACATCACCGAAAAAAATAATCAAATAAACAAACATTTTCAATACAATAATGATATGAATTTATTTCTCCTAACTGATTTCTGAAGGGTCTCAATCTGACCCGACAAAAAAAGATTTTCTTCGATGTTCGAATATTCGATAAGCTTATTCTTATGGGTGATGCTTCCAAATCAAGGAATAATAGTATTTTACATGCGAACCAGTTAAACTTTAACTTAATCGGGACATTGCGGTGGCCATTTTAACAATCCTGCGAAATTTCCGACAAGTATTTTTGATATGTATTCATGTTCATTCAAATTCGTGCAGTAGAGTGTTGAAGCATAAAGTTGTATTCAACAAATAGGTGCCCTACAACTGTTGCAGTGTCGTTTAAAATTTCCAAATAATGTGAGTTTCATTTTTCCGGGGTATCTTGCGATGAACCATTATATGTTATGGTCATATGAACACACACTCTCAAATATACTTGGATTTGGAGCTCCGACTATTTTCAAGATAATATTACTATCAAAATGAAGAAAAAACAGAAAACCGACATCCGAAAAGTGTATTGAAATTCGATTTCCATTATTTTTTTTCTTCGATTTAATAAAATAAAATTTAATTGAAAAAAATAAAACAAACAATAATATTGTAACCAACTTACATTCTCGAAGCACACAAAATGATAGCGTGATGCCAAGTTCTCTTGGGCCATTCATCGATCAGTTACCGAAATTCATCAAAATTGGTCCAGCCGCTTAGGCATGAAGACATCACAAGCAGATAGAGTTGCTTTCTCATTTATATTATTGGTTTGGAAGTATGAATAAAATGCAGAAAACTATGGTCTCGTTTTATTTAATAATGATCTACATACAGTATTGTTCGAAACCTAAGCAACTTTTCGTCTGTATTATTCGAATTCGAATATTTATGTATTTATTATTTTTGCCAAACCTAATATAGCTTTATTTTATTGCATTAACTACTTGTATGTGCTGAGCAAAAACAAAAATCAATAATCAGTTCATTCAAAGTAAATAAAATATAAAAAAAAACAGAATGCATCTCAAAATGCAGCTGTTCGAAACCTAAGCAACTTTTAATATTTTGTATAGTAACCTTTATTTTTTATTACCTCCGCACATCTACGAGGCATAGATTCAATAAGGTTTTTTTATTATTTTTTAATTTCCATTCTGTTCAAACACGTCATGAGCTCATCTTTATTTTTGATGCATTGGGTCCCAACTATACGCTTTAAGATGCCGAAGAGATTTTCAATGGGATTCCAGTCGGGGGATTGAGGGGGCCATTCCAAAACTTGAATCCCATTGGCTGACAGCCACTCTTTTACCAGCTTTGATGAATGTTTCGGGTCATTGTCATGGTGAAACACCCATCGAAGTGGCATTTCCCATTCGGCGTATAGTAGCATTTGGTCATTTAATATGTCTCTGTAGACAAATCTTTCCATTATGGTGTTGATTTGATGAAAAGGTCAAACTCCATTCGCTGAGAAGCAAGTCCACACCATTACACTTCCCGCTCCATGCTTAACTGTGCCTTTGCAATATCAGGGATTCAGCCTTTGACCCTTTTTTCTACGAACGTGACATTTACCATCAGAGTTAACCAGGTTGAACTTTGATTCATCACTAAATAGAACGGTCTTCCACTTGTCTAAGGACCAATTCAAATGTGATCTTGCAAAATTTTTGTTTTTACTCAGCACATACAAGTAGTTAATGCAATAAAATAAAGCTATATTATGTTTGCCAAAAATAATAAATACATAAATATTCGAATTCAAATAAAGCAGACGAAAAAAGTTGCTTAGGTTTCGAACAACACTGTATGTACGTTGATAAATTATGTAGCAGGTAACTATTAGACTAATTGTAAGCGTAGAACTGTTTTCTCGACCCGTGGTATTTTTCTAATTTTTAGAATACTATCCGGCTGATGCATTTCATACAAAAGGTCCGATTAAAATAATTTAAAGAGGAATTTATTTATACATATTAAGTTTTGATTATATAGATTTTTAGTTAGATACGTATTGTTATCATGACACTAATCATATTTCTATTCTATAGTTATTGTGACTTAAGTGTAATAATTACGCATATGGTCTTTCTGAGCACTGACTGAGGTACATTTTCCAAAGAAAATGAGATATTAAAATGTTATCAAAAGAATAAAGAAGTCAAAAGACTTTAAGAATCAATTAACTAAAAAGCAACCCAAAAGACTTCAAAACGTTAAGACTGAAAAAAAATCGAAAGACTTCATCACGGTATTATTCAATGATTTCGAAAGTCTTCAAATAATTCAAACAATCTTAAAATTGACAATGATCTCAAAATTAATGTATAATTTAAGTGGAAGTCAAAGCATTTAGTTGAAGCCATTTCACTTAAATAAAAGGAATTAATCAAAATGCTGTGACTTCGTAGTATGCAATACCGAAAAAATGCATTCCTCTACAGCTCTGGATTATTTCTAAAACGAATACATTTAATATGTTGTTTCGACACTTTTGATCAAATAAGGAGAAATAAAATATGTGTTGCAGTACAGTAATCTGTTGCAGGGAAATTTGATCCTCACTTACTTGATGGCACCATTACCAGCAAATAATAACTAAATCACTTTTAGGTTCGTAATTTGCCTTTCAAAAAATGATTTCTATGCAACGGACTAAAGACGATACCCTGTTTCCTGTTGTACATGAACTTGTATTAGAATCTCTTCAGTGATTCCCACTTAGCACTTTGCCCGTCTTTACCAACTCATGCATGTCCATTGTCTCCTGCGACTAAGTCCGTATAGGTTCCGTGTACATAGAAAATTTGAAAAATTCAAAAAGGTCTATTCGCCATCCTCTCAGACCAAAACGTATTTTTTGTCCAAATAATGATCCGTAAAGGCAATTTGTATCTGCATACAATGTCCTCGACGATAAAATTGATTTGATTCTTACGGTTGCCTACTTAAATATATTTAATTAGTCGTATTTTAACAATATATATATTATCCTCAACATTTTGAGAAATGTATATCATCCCGGACTCTTTTATCGCCCTTTTTAAGTTCTATAACTTTTCTAAAGAAAGGAATTAAATCTCTCTTCCTGTTAAGGCAGTGTTCATAACATAACTGGTCGCCATGCAATGATGCCCTTTTATTTAAACTGAATACTGTATGTAAAGCTTTTTTTTGAATTTTTTAAATCGGATTAGAATTGCAAACATTTCAGCATGTCAAAATATGTTTCGGTTTCGGCTGAAACTGAGGCCGAGGTCGAAGATTCGGTTACGGTTTTGGTTGAAACCCCTGTTTCGGTCGGACACTAGTTTTGATGCATTCAGGTTGAATTACATCCTCACGTTTAAGGATGAAAAACATTCGCTATTATAAGTTCTGCAAGTCGCATCAAGTTGGCCACCAAACACAACCCGATTGGGACCATTTCGAATCGTAAATAAGTTGCGATTCGTGTCTAGAAAAAGTTAGATCGTCATATCAAATGAAGATTTGCACAGCAGATTCTAAAATTTCGTTTATCCTTCACTGGATGTATTACATTACAGTGCATTATGATACCCTTAAAAGAGTAGGCTTATTCCTAAAAGAATTACTAGCGCTTTACTTACCGAGATATAAGACTGGAAACCAATTTAAATGAAAACTAAAATTATTCATTTTAAACATTTCTTTTTTGTTGCCTTTATTATTATTTTTTTTTTTCAAATACTTTTTTGCATCTAAGAGATATATTTCGTTTTTTTTTTTTTTTTTGTTATTTTGTTTTTTTATATACAATGACATTATAATGTGAATAATGTTAACAACGTTTAAAATATTACAATAATTATTTAGTTTTTTTTATTTTTCGTTTTGTATTTTGCTTATACGTGAAAACTCAAATCCTGAAAAACACACAATACATATTTAGTTGATTTTATTTTCAAAATTTTCTTGTATTTGTTTTTACCATTACAGTTAAATGCAAGTTAATTTGTTTTTTTTTTCATGAAAATTATATTTATTTATTCTGAATCTACTTAAAGCGTAATTATGTTTATTTTTTATTTAGATTTAAGATCGTAAACTATTTGTTTGTTGAAAATTTTGCAATTTGCGTTCTATGAGTCATAAATAACATAAAAAAATGTGTTGTATTGTGTATAAGGTTTTACCATGTAAACATCATTTATATATAGCGAAATTGATTTTAAAATTAACTTAAGAACTAAAATAAATATGTGTAAGCATAGGTCTTAAATTAAAAATAAAAAAAAAAATATTGTGATTAAATTTTATACAACTTGCAGAAATTTGTTTTATTTATTGTCTATTTGCTGAAATAAATTAACGGATAAATCTTAACAAAGAAATTATATACAATATTTTAACTCTTACTGTGTTAATTAATGAAAACAATTGATTATTCTAATTCTTAAGTGCGGCGAGCGCTCTATCGCTATCGCTGTACCATTTTGTACTATGCCAGCCAAAGCAAAATACTAGAAACGCATCATGTTCGTTAGAGACTTTATTTTTTTGGAAGTACATTTTCTTCGCTTTGAAACTCACCAGCGAATGTTTTGTAATATTATATTATATACTCGTTAGTATATAAAAACTGTTAATATTGTTAATATTCCTGCCAAAACTTATAACCAACAAATTACCATTGTTCATGATCGTAAAGAATAAACTTTTCGATACCAAGTTTATGAATGTAGTTTATAACCAATAGTTGATCAAACAAGGAAGATTCAAAGTATCGAAAGTCTTAAAGATTGAAATAAAATCAGCTCCAGCGACTCGTAATTTGTAATTTCGTAACTTCACGCCCACGTTAATGAACAATGTTGAATATTGTTTTCGTCACAATTCGATCGGAACTTCACAGCAAGAAACGTTCATACTAAACAAGCCATTGATGGTCATAGCCAAGTTTGGATAATATTAATGTCGTTTTTGGGGAGAAAATTCGTGTCAATTTGACCACTATCCCGTTTGGTACTTCGATGCTAAAAGGCAAGAACTGTGGCTACCGTCATTTAAATTCCATAGACATTTCCTGGTCGATGGTGAAAAGATTTAATATTGAAGGGAAAAATTTTGCTTTATACATCAAGCGTTGGAAATGATTATAAATTCGCTCTTTGTATCATCCTAGGAACCTAGACGAATGGGGGACGTGGTGGTGCATATGCCATTAAAACCAATTAACATTAAAAGGATCAGAGACCTGCTGTGTGATGAAAATTCACATAGTTTGGTAGCATAAAGAACAAAGAAATCAATGATCCTCTTCAGCTCGATGAACACAATCCAGTTGTGGGCGTATATTTAGCCTTAGTGAACTTCTGATACTACGTCCTTGGAGAGTAGATATTTCATTTCGTGAACTTTATACGGATCGGTCGCAAAATACTTATCGACATAAACTAACCAGAAACGAAATAATTTCCTCCTTTGCCGATTTTTGTTCTTTTAACTCAATCTTTGAAGGTGAAGCGCACTACGTTACATGTCTTTTTGGCACCTTATTCATTAAAAATAACCTTTCTGGCAAGTAGTTTTGCTCTGGCGAGCCGTACGAAGTACATCGCAATCACAATCATTGTGTGCTGTGGAAAGGGGGCTTGTGAAATTCCTACTCTGTAGTTAATTATTGTGAATGACTAGAGTGAATGTTTGCATTGACCATGAGAGCGCGCAGGATTCGGGTCATTTGGATTGCGCCTGTGACTGATGGTGCTGGTGCATGTGATTATGTTGACTGGTGACATGGCTAACACTAGTTGCGGGTTGTTGCTTATTGCTAATGCTGATGGTGCTGGTAGTTGTTGTTGTAGAGCAAGCTGCGGCATTCGGTGGTGCCGGTGCTATCCGAATTGGCTTTGATCTTTGCTGAACTAGGTTCTGCGTTGTAACAGTTCGTCCGCGTCCTCGATTCTTCGTTGAGCTGGGACTACTACCATATAGGGTGGTAGATGTGGATGATGGTTGTGAATAGCTGTTGCTGTTGTTGTTGCTGTTGCTTGATGGTGGTGCTGCTGAAATACGATCCAATTCAGTCATGGCTTCTTGAATGGCACGTTCGAGTTGGGAATTTAATTTTCTGCTCCTGGATTTTTTTTTTATTTCATGTTTTTTTTTTATAGGAGTTTATTCATTTTTTTTGGATTCATATGAAAATGTTTTTTTTTGTGTGGTGATGCGTGTTATGATGACAAATGGGCATGGGAGGAATAAAAAAACGAAAAAAAGAGAAAAAATGGGACAAATGAATTAATGTTTTTTTTTCTTTATCATGATAAAACTTAAAGTTAAAAAAAAAAAAAATAGAAAAGAAATAAATAGTTAAATAAATACAAAATCGAAATAAAATTTTCAAAAATTTCAAAACTACTCATTCAAGAATTCTAGCTAAATCTAATCAAACCTGATAATAATATAAAACTTTAAGAATTGGCCAATGAACTCGCTTTCTAGCTACTTTATACTTATCTTCCCGTTAAAATAAAAATAAAAATAAATTAAGAAATAATAAATTATAATATTCTCACTTTCTTGTATCCTTTTGGGCTTTGTGATGGGCCTCCAGACCATCGGACAAACTTTTTAGAGTATTAACTGCTACCAGCTCAGCATGGGACCGGCCACCGCCACCAAACCATTGCACCCAAGTGGTGTCACTTTGATAATCGCAACGCGCCGACATCCCATCGGGTGGACGCACAATTTTACCCGGCCAAGCTGGATGACCACGGGCGGCACCCCAAATAAGTTCACCAATGGTAAAGGACTTTTGCAATCCATTTTGCGTTAAGTCGATCTGGGCAGTGGTTGAGGTGGTTGACCTAGGACTCTGGTGATTCTGATTCGGGTGTCGGTGGTGGTGATGTTGGTTGCTGACCGAATTGGTTTTATTGATTGTTGAGCTTATCGCTGATATTGATGATAACGATGTTGATGGCGAATTTGTTGGTGATTCTAAAGGTTAATCGGATTTTGGATATTTCTTTTCTATTTATGTATATATTTTTTTTAACATAGTTCTCTAGATTTGCGAAGGGATGTGTCTATATATAAGATTGTGGATGAGGTTATATTGTTACGCGATGGATGGATGTGAATTAGTATATTTATACAGAACACAACCAGTTTGGTTTACGTAAAAAATAGACAACCAGCACCTAGAAAGCTTGGGTTTCATTGTTAGGACCTTGTATATCGAAAATATTGTTAATTTGGCCTTTTTTGTCGTTAGTATAAGTTTTAATTTTGCGGATTATTCAGGAAAAACGAAAAGACTTACTATTTGCGATAGCTTAGACATCAGAAGAGAATTTCAAAGGTCTCGTGTATCGTTGGTACATGCAACAAACACATAACAAGTTTATATTTTTAAAAACCAGATAATTTATTTGTCTGATCGGAACCAGCGAAGATTTTCTAATTCAAATTAAGCAGTGGAGATCAAGTATCCCTCTGATGAACAGGCACTAGATGAAGAGAGAGAAGGCTTTTGAATAGAGAAATTCAATTCGTTGCGGTCAAAAAATTACAAAAATATCCGTGCGGCTTGTTCTCTGGGGTAGACCGGCATATTCCGAGAGGTTTTTCATATGTGCGTTCTCCGAAGACCCGAAAAAAGAACATCATACCATTAAGGCAGTATCAAAGAACTTCGTGAATAAGAGAACCTAGAGGAGAAGAGGATATTATTTTGAGGTCAAAGCATGAACCTCATAGGCGAACAAAATGGAGGGCGAATTTCGAAAGGTTCCACGCACATTAGGAGAATCTTTTGTTTCATGACCTTGGACGAGAACTGGATCCACCATTTTGAACCAGGAACCAAACAACAATCGAAAATCTTGAAGCGACCCTCTTCACCGACGCCGAAGAAATAGAAAGTGTCGAGTGTCGACAGGGAAGGCTATGTCATCAGTTTTTTGGGACACTTAATGAATTATCAGGCGCAACATTTGGAAAAAGGGGCAGATGCACGTCTGCAATTCAAGAAATAGGATTCGAACTGCTTGAACACCTTCGGGGCAAGAAATTTGAAGATGGTAGCGAAATGGTGGCCGCTGTTGAGGCATTTTGGAAGAGTCAAGCCCGTTTTAACTTGTAAGAAGACTATGTTGAAAAACTTAAATACTTAATCACCTTCGTTTATATGCATTATCATTACTTTAACCTCGTGCCTACAGTTTTGCATGGAACCTTTGTTGCGCGAATCCAACTCTCACGGCCGTGTTTTGCAAGTGGTTACTAAAAATTATAAATCTGATATACTTTAATACATAGGCAAGCCTATTATATGAAATTTATTGGCGCAATCCGAAACGATGCATACTAAAGCATTGCGAAGACCTATGATTAAAATTTAAAGTCCTCTTTCACCTTTCTGCCTTTACGCGGCACTTATCTTTAGATTCACTACGAGTTTTTAGTCTACTGCCATAAATCTATATGAACCAATAAAAAGCAATAAATCATTTTCACAGTTGTATCTCTCCGAGATGCATTGAACGTAAGGTGGTTCACCAGGAGGCGGAAGCTTGAACAAATAATTTCTCTCTTCCGACATAAGGGGGCGTTTTATTTTATTTTTATTACTTCCTCTCTTCATCTGTTTGGCGTTTTGTCGTGTCCATTAATTTTGAATTCCAAATATTATAAAACGTGCAGCGGCAGCAGGAGAATGTGGTCGGAATAAAAAAAAAATCCGCTCACCAGACAGACGTGACGTATTAATTTTTCATGGATGCACAACGAATTACTTTTTTCCAAAAAAAAAAATAAATATAATAAAAATTCTCGCCCCGCTGTTTCTTGTTCTATTTATTTTTTTGTAAGCGTAAATCTGTAATTGACTGTGATTTCTGTGCCCGCATTGTATTAATGAATATCGTGGGCTTGTCGGATCAGCCCCAAGGACTGTAAATGAAAAGTTAAAAAAAAAAAAAACGAAGACATATTCTCATAAAACCAAATTTATCGGTTCATTTTTTTTATCAGTTGAGTGGAAAATAACCCGAATATGGAGAAAAAGTTTTTTTTCCGATACTCGCAGTAAGAGTAATGAAATGAACCCGAAAACATGGGCAGTGGGTGGCCACGTGTATGCACGCGTTATTGTGTACATGACCATTGGGAGCAATTAAAGGATTCTTGTGTATTCATGAAGGGACTGTGTGTCCATGGTTTTTACAATTTTCAGACGAATCGTTTAAAATAAAACAAAAAAGGAGAATATTAATTTGAATGCATGTACCTATTTACGAGTACATTTTATTTTTTGAGTGCCACCGAAGAATGCGTTCGTTGATTATGATGATCAACGAAGATAGCTGGTATTTCGCTCAGGACAATAACATTATTAAAGGGGATTCAAACTATTGACAGAGGAAATAAAATTCAAAGTTAAGACTACAGTGAGACAAAAAAAAAATCGGAACATTGTCTGAAAAACCAATTCGGTTGAGACGTGACACCAGGTACTTTAGATCATTTTTGCCATCAATTAACTATAACTACAAGTCTATGAAAATCTCTGAGTAAACTCTGGTAAGGAAGAAGTTTATACGGATTCTGTCAACCAATCCTCTGAAAGCAAATTATCAAAATGATTCTCTATCATTTTATAATCAATCTTTATGGCAGTTATGGTGAGGCGGCCGTAAGCACACAGGTCTTGTTCAAATTCTCTTTTGATTCACACGAGGATCAAGTTAGTTTTGTTCGAAATAATCGAGATTCTGTTAACATGAAATGTAAAGCCAAGCTCTTTATCTGCTGTAACACCTATAACAGAAGTTAATTTGCCAAAAAACAAACGAACGCGTTGAACAACAATTTTTTATCACAAATTAGACGTCAAACGATGCTACATTGTTTTAAGGATCTCGTTTCGTTCCTGCTCGATTGCCTCCCTGCTTTATGAGGAGGATTTGACAGATTTGACACTACCCAAATTTGCTGAAGGTAGTGAAGGGTAGCGGATATTAATGGATATTAGAAGGGAATTAAGAAAACACCCTTTAATTTGTAAACACTTGTAAACATGACGTCAGATTTTAATTGCTCAAAATGCGTTCCAGAGTTTTTTTTTCGTGGTGGAGCAGCATAATAATTTAGTAAAGCGCAAAAAGAGAGCAATATTGAGTCATGATGACCAATTTTTTTTTTGGCAAGAAAGTGAGGATTTGAGCTTTGGCGAGCCATGATTCCATGATGATATGCTACGTTTCACATAAGTCGTCAAACAATTTTGAATTGCACACTTTGTTCAATAATCGTGCAAGCAGTAAAAAATTATAATAAACAAATAATTTGAAATCTGACAGAAAATTTCACTTTTCAGGTAGGAGATACAACTTTGAAACTTCTTTCAATTGCATCTAATGAGTAGGAAACGACGGGTGCGGAAGAGCATACCACATTCTACATAAACGTATATGAACTTGATACTTTATTGCAGGACAGACATTGGGCCTTCAGTCTTACGGTGAAATTGATGGAATTCAGCTGGCTTAGTCGCTCAGACTGTTTGCAAAAATAAAGCGAGACGAAGCGTTAGCAATGATCCTGAAATACAGCAACAGTCTTTGCTCTGGAAAAGATCGTCTTCACCGACACCGAAAAAACTGGAAGTCGCAAGTTCGCAAAAGGGATGCTAAGGGAATTGTTATAGTAAATTATCTAGAAAACGGAGCCATTATTACGGACTTTTACAACGAAGACCAAATCAAAATATTGCGGAACGGGATTAACTTTGAGGTGTATATTTATCAATTAAGTTGGGTTTCTGAGAAGAGTACGTTCTGCAGCTCAGGACAGTTGTCGAAATAAATTGGAGCTTAACTAACAAAGGTTTTTTTTTTTTGTACATAGTGCCCTAGCTTAAGTGCACTGGGTTCATTACAAATATTTTTTTAATTACTGGGCTATTCTCTGCTTCAGGGTAATATAATGAAGAATTGCTCAGGTGTAAGACGGTTGGAGTTTTATTTTTAAGAACAAACATTATTGTGATTAGACCCCTTTACAAAATATTTTATTTATACTTTTATTGTTTGTCCATAGATTAATGATGATTCATCCGGATTTCCAAAAACAACCTTCATATTAATTTCGAATACAACAAAACAAAACGAATAAAACAAAAAAAAACAAAATAAAATAAAAAATCAAATCAATTAGCCAATTCCAATTACAATAAATAAATGCAAACAAATAATAGGTGTGCCAAACAAATCAATACCAAACAAATACAGTTAAAAAAAAGGGACACTTCCACACAATCACCATCATGCAAAAGGATTTTCTACAGGGATGGGCATCTCTTTATTTATTTCTTTTTGCACAGGTATTAAGCATTAAGTTTGTTTAAAATAAAAATGAAACAAAAGTTAAAATGACATGAAAATCCAGAAAAATGAAATTTATACTTTGAATATTCAATTATAACGGAAATAGTGCTCCTACAGTGATGTGGGGGACAACATGAAAAAGGATGTGGTTCAGTGGTTGGTGATGTGGTAGTGGTCATGATAGTGGTGGATGTTAATGATAGTCAAACTCTTTCAATGCAAATGATTTTTGGTTAACATAAATAAGTTTATAATACAGAGACAGAGTGAAAATAAAAAAATGAAAAACCAAAAGATAATGGAAAATGTAGAAGGGATACATAGAGAGGAAAGATAGACATACAGAAATAAAGGAAAGGAAAGCATTTCAGTATTATAAACAAATAAAATAAGGACTCACCATGAGAATCGGGTTTCATCATATCCTGTGTAGATGATCCGTATAATTGTTGTGGTGGGGTTTTAACACGTCGAATTTTCGCATCCGAAGGTTTATAAATATTTGTAGTTTGATATGACATGCCTGGATTTATATAAAAGAAGAAAATGATAAACATTTGAATAGATTTATTTGTTCAAGAAGATTAGTAAAGGTGAACATTTTAAGAAGTTGGAAAAATTGTTTGCAAATATTGAAAAACCTTTTTTTTGTGAAAATGATCCTGAGCTGTGAAGGAAAAAGATAAAACTGTACAAATTGTGTATGTCTACAGGTGCCCGATGATAATAACAATTTCGTCGTTGGTAGACTTAAAAGAAGATTGGGCAACTAATGCAGGAATTATAAGAACGATGAAGTTTTTTTTTCTTATTTGATGACCGTAAAAAATTAACACCAAGCCGATTAAAAGCCTGAACATTTTGAAACGTCTTAGAGCAAACACTACGAAAGAATGCATAAAGACAGAGTGGGAGTAAGAGACAATGGACGACGTGAGCTTTAGTGTGCTTGTGCTTTATTGTGTTTATGCAATAAAGGTGCGATCCTCCTACTGTAGTCTTGGAAATTCTGTCGTTCTGCCTTAAATTGATTCATTGAAAGAAAAGCTAGAAAGGCCACGAACCACGTATAACTCGGATTTCGAAGCATAGAGGAGAAAAGACATTGAATACTCTTATAATGAACGCCTATTTCTGTAACCCTTTTTCGATTCACTCGAAATGGAATAGTGGGGGATATTGATCTTAACCCAGATTCTATTATTCTCAATAAGGATAAGAGTTGCTGAGTGTGAGATCTCGGAATGAACATCTGGCACTTTTCAACGGACACATACCTTGCAGATTATTGACAATTGTCTAAAAATTATAACTGCCATGATAAAGTTTGTTGGAGATTTCGTAATGGGTAATAAACTGCGGAATAAATCCGTACCATCTGCGCATAAAAATAACGTGCACATACGAATTGTAAAGCAAGACCAAGAGAGATGTCCTGACAAAAAATTGTATCTGTTTACCTGGATTCGCCAATGGATTAAGGTATCGCTTCCAAAGAATAGCAGCATGGGGTGGACTGACTTCTGTCGTTTCTACATAGATCTATTCAATGACAAGAGACATTGCCTGGAGATATTATCGGTAAATTGGGTCGAGAAATCTTCATGTCATCTTCAGATGAAGCTCTGATAAAAAGTGAAACATAATAAACTTCTCATGACCATATTCATTTAAGTGTAATAAGTTTGAGTGTAAATTTTGAAGCAATCAACAAATAAGGGCCCTAGCAACAATATTAAGAAACTCAAAGAAATACTTTACTAATAAAAACAAAAGATGAAACTTAAAAAATGGCACAATCTGGTAGGATTGTCTTATTTGAATGAACTTCGGTTTGGTAACAAAAATACAGAAAAAATATAACATCCATGTGTACCGTAAAGTAAAGTCCAAATAAAAAGGAGTGGACTATTATAACACATATTCTTTGGAAGACCCATTCATTATAGCAAAATACCTATACAAGTCCGAACTGTGAATTCTCAAAAACTGAGATGACCTGTTCAACTGCACTAACTTATTCACAAGTAATCAGTCGAAATTTGATTTGAAATCAGTTGATAAAGACTTTCGAACACCTTTTTCTAGGAGGAATATAAACATCACTTCACTTTACAAAATAAACCTTAATATTTTCAAAAATTTATTAATCGCGTTCGTCTCTCAATAGGGAAGCATTTGATAATCACTGGCAAGCATGTAAGTTCCTTTAACGATCTGCTCCATGAAGTTAACTATTTGACAGAATAAAGGTCATAATTTTGTTATGAATTCTCGCCTTCAGTGGCACAATATCTCACCTCTATCACAATCCGTAGTTGTTGGCGACTGTGCACTTTCTACGCTCTGTGGTGACACTACTGCGTCTGGCTCCGAACTGGACACACATTGTACCTTAACGGAAAAGACAGCAATTAAATTATAAACGTGAAAAGTAATTCGATGCAAATTAAGTTACCATATCACTTCCACCGCTTCTTTGACTCGGTGGCCTCTCTGGACTTCTTGGACTATGCGTTGTTGTATCCGGTGGACTAGCGGCAGCAGTCCTTTGGATATTCGCCGCTTCCTCTAGCATCCTCTTATTGATCACAGTGACTGTTTGATTATTGGTTTGTTGTTGCTGAGTTTGCTGTTGCTGCTGTTGGTGCTGCTGCTGAATTGATGTTGTCTGCTGCTGAAGAACATGCTGCTGCTGTTGTAGAGCTTGATGTTGTTGCTGCTGCTGCTGTTGTTGTTGATGTTGAACAATTGTTGCATTCTGCTGTACATAAGTCGTAGTCCCTCCATTATTTTGCGACGGCATCATGATTCCCATAGGTGTACTGTAAAGCTGACCAATGGGACTTAGCTGGCCGTTGTTGCCAACAATGAACTGTTGACCGCCGCCGTTTGGCGATAGAAAATTCTTATTCTGAGGACTTGCAGCTCGCAACATCATTCCCTGAGGGGTAATAATACTACCACAAGCAGCGCCAACATTTTGAATTTGCAACAGAGTTGTGTCCGGTGCAGTCATAACCAGGCCAGCTTGTACCAATAACTGCTGACCGAGCATATTGATGGGCTGTATGATTTGCCCATTTTGGAAGAGAATTTGTTGCTGTGGTGCCGTGGATTGAGTATTCTTGTTCACAACAATACCCTGAATGCCGGGACTGATTTGGAAGCCCTGAGTTGGATATTGTGGCCCAGCGGATATTTGAACCATTTGAGTTTGTCCGCTGTTTGAATGGTTTTGAAGTACCGCAGTTGATGGCTGTTGTATCGTAGGCGACTGTTGTGGCGATAGACTCGATGGCGTGGTCGAAGGCGAAGAACTGGAGCTATTTTTCCGCTTTTTAGCTTTTCTCTTTATATCTGGTGATGTTATTATGATCCGTTGTTGTTGCTGCTGCTGCTGCTGTTGAGGCTGTTGTTGCTGGACGTACGTGGTGGTTCCATTCTCCTGATTGACTATTTGGCTTACCATCTGTCCATCAACCGTGGCAAAGTTGGGTTGAATCACATATCCATTCGGAAGAGCATTCAAAACAACTGTTTGTTGACCTATCATACCTGAATTGTTCGGTGATATGATGTTGCCACTTAGGTTGTTAAGTATGTTGGTTCCGTTTGTTAGGACTTTTGTACCGGCTCCAAGAATATTTTGTCCATTATTAAGAATAACTGTTGTAGGCTGGATGTTGCCACCTTGCAATTGGAAGTTATTAGATCCTCCAGCGTTCTGAATAATGATGCTTCCATTGGAGTTGCCCGCATTGTTGGACGATCCATTCAAGATCTGCTGTTGGACATCGACGTTTTGGTGAATTGACGCATTATTGTCGTTCCCTCCGCTAGAGATAATCATGTGATGATTTCCACCAATCTGCTGTTGAGTCTTAATACCACTGGTAGTTGGCATCACGATCAATTGACCAGTTGATGTCATAATTATCTGACTGTTGTTTGATTCACGCATCATTGGCTGCAGCTGCAAATTAGCCACCGGAATGGTAGCATTTGGCGATAACTTTTGTGAGTGATGTTGAACCTTGTTTGGCTGTTCGATGGAGATAGTCGAAGAAGTTGTCGTTGCGGTTTGTGTCTTTCCAGCAGTCACTGATGTGATGGTATTCCTTGACGTTGTCTGCGTATACATGGAGTGTTGTGGCGTCTTGTGTTGCCTTACGATCTTCTGAGATTCCACCTTTTTAGTGGTTACAACATGCGTGTTTTGCATCAAGCTCGGAGAAGGCGCTGTTTTGATTGACGCTCGAGAGCTGGTCGATTCGGTCGACTCTGCAGGGGAGGGAGGGCATGGTCTTGGACTTTCATGGCTAGTGGAAATAGCTCCAACTTGAGCAGGACCCTTTGAAACATCCGAAAATATCTGCTGCTGCTGTGGCGTCTCGGGGGTGGAGCGATTTGGAAATGTTGTGCTCGAAGAGACTGGTGATTCTTGTGCGGCAGGAACGATAATCGCTGGCTTTTGCTGCTGTTTATTACTCCCACCAACTTGCTTTTGAATCTGTTGATTCTGTCGGAAGAGAAGGTTGTGCTGCTGAATTTGTTGTTGGAGCTGCAGTTGCTGTTGGGGCTTCATTGCAGTTGGTGTCGGTTGCCGCACCATGCTATCACAACTTTGTTCGATTTGAACCATGCCATTGGGGAAATGCGTTACAGTTTGACCTCCGATAGTTGTCGTCAAATGAGGTTGGCATTGAATTTGGTTTTTAAGTCGCTGGTGCACCTGAGGCTGTTGCTGGTGTTGCTGCGAGGAATAAAAACGCCTTTTGTCTGTTATAATCTCGTCTTTGTTTTGTTCATGGTGATCAAGCTGATACTGCTGTTGATTTTCCGACTGCTGTGGCTGTTGTGGTTGTTGTTGTTGACTAGATGGAACAATCATTTGGTGATTGATGACTGCACTGGGGGTCGTTACAGCTGGCGATGCCGAATTCGGCACACGCTGTGGTTGTGGCTGATATTGACTCATGAAATGTCCATTTATATTTTGAGCCACTTCAGAGTTTGGCTGTTGTTGTTGCTGCTGCTGATGCTGCTGTGGAAGTGTTCCATTGTTGTACACTTTTCCAGTGTACGGTTGTTGCTTGACTTCCACAGAAAACATATTGTTTTCCTGTTGCTGGTGTTGTTGTTGTTGTTGCTGAATCACAGTTTTGCTCGTTGGAGTCTCTCTCACCTCATCTTCTTCTTCAGGATCCATAGGTTTTTGGTTCTGAACTATATTATGCAAGAGTGCCGTTTGTTGATTTAAATAACCAGCAGGATCATCCTTGAAGTTTGGAAATTTCTTTGTTACGCCAGTAAGTAGACGATTTTTGGTAAAGTAACGAGGAACACCCCCTTGCCATGGTGGAGTGGGCAATACATTTTTCGTCGTAGGTTCTAAGTGCGCTTGTGGAAGTGGTGGAACTCGTTCGTTACTCTCAGAGCTATAGCCCGAAGACGAAGTTTTGCACCATGGTGGAGTCTTCGAGAGCGTCACACCACCAATCTGCCGCTCTGGTTTTTGTGTCGTTGGTTGTTGAGTAATTGCCTTAGTAACTTGCTGAAGTTCGACTTTTTCTACCTCGATGGGGACAGTTTTGTGGGAATGCGTTTCCATTTGTTGTTGCGGTTTGGCAACTGAAGCCATTTGACTAGAATTATTTTGCATAACACTATTTGCTGCAACGTACATTGATGCGTTAGCATTTTGTTGCTGCGCCGCCGAAAGCATCTTATTTGGATTTGTAGTTGGAATTGTGAATTTCCGCCTTTTCGCATCTGAAAAAAGAAGTAAAGAAAGAATATAAATAATTTGTTTGGAAATTCGTGAAATTGTTATTAAATATTTATTGTGTTTTATAAAAAAAGCCGTACTTCCTTTAAAAAGAGGTCTTAGTTATTGTCACCAG
Source organism: Orthonevra nobilis (assembly GCA_963555765.1). Classification (NCBI taxonomy): domain Eukaryota; kingdom Metazoa; phylum Arthropoda; class Insecta; order Diptera; family Syrphidae; genus Orthonevra; species Orthonevra nobilis. The sequence goes on from OY743225.1 coordinate 13,814,535, forward strand.
TATTTGGTGGAAATCAACACTGAGGGCACATTGCTCTACGAGAACCGCCGAGCAGAAACTGGTTAATCTAAAATTTATTCAGGCCAATAGCTAATTTTTTTCATTGCCCAGTAGGGAAGGTTTAATATATGTACATATGTAATAGGACTACCGGTTGAAAATGTCAAAAATCAATGCTTCATTGAGGAAAAATTGATATAAATTCAATATTCAAAGTATTGCCCATCGCTAGCCACACATTTTTCCCATTTTTCTGGCAATTCATGGATACCCGTTCTGAAAAATTCATCCGGTTTGGCCGCAATCCACGAATCGATCCATTTTTTGACATCATCGAAATGACGGAAGTGCTGGTCAGACAGGCCATGTTGCATCGATCGGAAGAGATAGTAATCGGATGGCGCAAGGTCTGGACTATACGGCGGGTGGGGTAGGACATCCCATTTGAGCGTTTCAAGGTATGTTTTGACGACATTCGCAACATTTGGCCGAGCATTGTCATGTTGCAAAATAACTTATTTGTGTCTTGCGACCGTTTCCAACCGTTTTTCCTTCAGTGCTCGTTTTAAACGCATCAATGTTCGTCGGTAGACCTCGTCTGTGATTGTTCCATTCGGTTTAAGCAGCTCATAATACACAACACCCTTCTGGTCCCACCAAATGCACAGCATAACCTTCAGGCCATGAATATTCTGAACGGGGTATCCGGGTATAGCCCGACGTTTTGGATTATCGCAATGTACCCATTTTTCATCACCAGTGACGATTCGATGCAAAAAAGACTTTGTGGCGTTTAAGCAGCATTTCGGATATGCAAAATCGGCCTTCGACGTCTCATGGCTTCAATTCATGCGGCAACCAATGTCCTACCTTTCGGATCATTCCCATTGCTTTCAAACGATCGGAAATGGTTTGCTGAGCGACGCCAAGGGATTTTGCAAGTTCTTCTTGCGTTTGTGACGGATCTTGATCGAGCAATGCCTCCAATTCATGGTCTTTAAACTTTTTCACCTGGCCGGGGCGTTCTTTGTCTTCGGTGCCGAAATCACCATCTTTGAACCGCTTAAACCAGCGCTGACACATTCTAACGTCTATAGTATAGCCCGGGTAAGCACTTGATGCGCTTCGGTTGTTTTTTTCTTTAAATGAAAGAAGCATATTAAAACTTCCCGCAAATGTTGTTTTGATGGCACGAATGTAGACCTTTTACCGCTTTACAAAAACTTGTGTGTTTTCACTAATGACCAATAACCTAGACTGAAATAATTAGACAATGACATGAAGTTTCTGATGTGACAGCTGTCATTGTCAAAATTCACCTCAGAGTAATAGATATGAAGTTGTCTGCAATAACGACATTTTCAACCGGTAGTCCTATTAAGTTATAATCAGCTTTATTATAGTACTATAAACTTTTGGTTGATTTAAATCTGTCAAAACAAATTCACAAGATCTGATAAAATTTTGGTTTGCTGGTCTTCAAATGAACTTTCTCGTCGTGAAGTTTCTTTCGTTCTGACATTTTAATGAATGGTTTTATTTTAGCTAAAAAATCAGATGCATAGTCAAGCCATTATGAAGACGAACGTTTTGTTAATCTTTGAGACTTGAAGTTTAGGTTCAAATAAAAGCAAAAGACCGGTTTCTACACAAAACCGTGAACCGTGAAACCTTGAAAAACAATGTAAAAAATCGTTATTTATTGTTGACATCAGAGTTTAAGGATGTTTAAAAGCCTATCAAAATAAGCTTCCAACAAAATGTTTGGCTTTCTAATAACGAGGTGCCCAACTGAACTAAAGAAGACCAACCATTCAGCATCGAGAAGACAAATGTTCATGAAATGGAATTATTTCTTGCCTCCAAGTTAAATATGTATTTATAAAAATTGTGAACAGGAATAATACGAAAAAATACCTTGTTCCCCATTCTACTTTTCTTGTGCCTCCCTATTTATTTACCAACACCTTCCCTGGCATACGATGATTCATTGAAATTGCAAGAATGCCAACCTTCTCTACTTCTTTCTCCAATTAGCCATGTTTTCTCATATTTCACACACACAAAAAAAAAACAATAGCATAAGTGTAAGAAGAATGAATACGGATGGTTGTGGTGTAAGGTGCACTCGACAATTCCGGAAGCACAGTGCAGTTCCCAGGATTTCGGCTTATTGAAACTCTTCAACCATGAAAATGAAACACCACAGCGCTGCCATCAGCCCCACACAGGTATTTAACGATTTTCAGATCTAAAGCGAAAGAGAACAGCGGCCGTGTGTTGTCATAAAATCAAATGAACCCTTTACCTTATACTCTGGTATAACAATGGCTGGGCATTAAACGTCGTCGTCACCTTGTCGCTGTCGACGTCAACGTCGATGAGGTGCAGAATGACGCGAAGTGAAAGGCCAACATCATCAACGTATAGCGCCATTGTATCAGGGTGCTGTTATTGTTTCAGTAATTCAGAAATAATCACAAGCACACGAAACAAAGCCCGCAACTGCAATACCACACAAACAACCAGTTCAACATGCACTTTCGATGCACTAGATTATGTGAGTTCTCGCGCAGAAACGCGACTTTACCACCACCATCATCATCACCACCGACCCAATCAGAGGAAAGTCCTTAATTTCGAGGACCTCTTCCATGCACACTCTATTAACGTGGGCTGCAAAAAAAAAAACAAAGTGCTTAAAACAGAAACAGGCATATTGAGTGTGCCTTGCTTCCGCTACACTAACCCTGCCGCCAACGTCAATGGGAGAAATCCTTTGATACTTATAGCACCTCATACATGCAGAAAGGACTGCAGCGTTGTGTCCCCGCGATCCACTGTTGTGCACACGAAGCTTCAATGTCAATTAAAACGGAAAAAATAATAATAATGAAGCGGACAAAAGCTGCCGCAGTGTAAATCGCGGGTAAACAGTGGTGCGTTTATGCTTATCGCGAGCACAGGTACTCACATGCATACCAATATATTTTATTTCTTTTTTTTTCTGTTTGACTGGGTCCAGTCACAGCCATCTGGGTATATCTATACATTTATACTTAAATACTTATATGCCTGCATATTCCCCATTTCGAAGCTCGATTCCTTTTCAATATACATATGAACATGACTGATGATGGAAAACCAGGATGACAAAAAAGAAAATTCAATAAATAAAAAAAATTAATTAAATGTTGCAGATTTTTTAAAAGCGGAGGATTTTTGCAGACATCATAATATTCACAATCTTCAATTTATGGTGAACAACCGATTATTCAAAATTAAGGAATGGATTCATCAGGAAACACTTTTCTCGTAGCAATAAACTAGTTGGTGTAGGACAGGTCCCAAAGGAAACAATCCGACTAATAGTTAGAAGCATTAAGCTTTGTCTTAAATTTTAATTTTAGTCTCTGTAACGGTTATACCGTGCAAAAAGTTGTGCTTTATTGAAAGACGAAACATGTTTCTATTTTGGCCAAATCTTACAAACCTGGTAAGATTTTGACAGATCTATTTTTTTGTCAATGTCAAGAAAGAAACAAATACTTTCGAAATAAATACTCCATACGATTCGAGCGCAATCTGACATCAAATTGTTAAACCAAATTTTTCGTTGACTTTTATCAACTATGATACATTTGCATGTGTAGAGCAGAGTTGTAATAGACTGCAATCTTTTGTAATGCAATCCCTGAATTCTCGGAAAGTATTTCATGATTTGTGATTCATTCAATTTACTTCATATGATTACTTAGACTCCAGCATTGAAATCTCTCATTCTATTTGAAGTCTTGATTGGATCAATCCTTACGACCAGTCTTTTGATTTGAAAACAATTGAATGCAATTCTATCGACTGACAGTGCATTCACCGAAGTCACTTTGAAGTCCTTACCATTCTCTTGAAGTCTCCCGCATTCAGTTGAAGTCTTTGGGACTTCAACAGATTTTCATTGCAGTCTTTGGGACTTCAAAAAATGTATATTGCAGTCTTTGGGACTTCAACAAATTTTCATTGCAGTCTTTGGGACTTCAATTTTTTTTGTTGCAGTCTTTGGGATTTCAGCATGTGAACAGGTTTGAAACAGAAAGAATCACGAATCACACTTTTATATGGAGTATAATGGGCTTTTAGGTTTAGAGGAAGAGGAGTACGCTGTGTTCACGTCAGGAGGAGGGTATGGGAACGGAGTCGTACTAAGAGCAATTAATAAAATGAAAGTAAATAAATTAAATTTATTTCAGTTAAGAATTAACATACTTCAAATTATATATTTAACAATTTTCCAAACTATTAACTTTCAGAAGCAACAATTTTTTTAAAATTGGAGTCTGAAAGGGCTCCTCGCCGAGGCGTATTCAGCAGACCAGCAACTGAAAACAGACTTTCCACAGCTGCTGAGGCAGGTAGTGGAGTGTTAAACCTTAAAAATGTTTTTTTCAAGGCTGGATATTGGCAGAGGAGTTCTATGGATGTCGATGGATTGGCAAGATATGCATGATACTCGTTATCTACAGATGAACAGCAGTTATTAGATGATTCTAATAGCTGATCTGGAATGTGAAGTAATTAAAGTCTTTGTAAATGGTTGCTTTCGTTTTGTTACCTGCATTGCCGACATTAAACCTAAAAGCCCATTATACTCCATATAAAAGTGTGATTCGTGATTCTTTCTGTTTCAAACCTGTTCACATGCTGAAATCCCAAAGACTGCCACGAAAAACTTTGAAGTCCCAAAGACTGCAATGAAAATTTGTTGAAGTCCCAAAGACTGCAATATAAATTTTTTGAAGTCCCAAAGACTGCAGTGAAAATCTGTTGAAGTCCCAAAGAAAGTCAGTCGATAGAATTGCATTCAATTGTTTTCAAATCAAAAGACTGGTCGTAAAGATTGATCCAATCAAGACTTCAAAAAGAATGATGATTTCAATATTGGAGTCTGGTTCGTAAAGTTAATTTATGAATTGAAGAGTCAGAGATATGTAGTCAATTGATTTTTTAAGTCAAAAGATTTAAATCTTTTACATATCTGGTGTAGAGGTTGCTCCAGATCGTTGTTCATATTTGACATCCCTGTTTCAATCACATGCTATGCGAAAAGATCGTGTTTTTACACAGAATCAAATTCTGGAATTTGTGAAAACAAACTTTCGTTAAGTTATGGCGTCATCGAAAATAACCTTGTCAGAATCGAGACCTGTGAAGGACATTTGAATGATGCTATATTCTATTGAAAACGTCCAGCCAGAATTAAATGAGTTCAACATAAGTTGGCGTTCAATTTCCATGGCCGAACTGAGGATAATGTTTACCGCGAAGCGTGGCTAAGACGTTGTAGCAAATTTAAAAAAGGGAGTCGATAAACGATGAGTTTCAGACTTAAAACCATTCAATACTTGTCAAACAAAGGGTCCCGAAAAGTTGTTAAAATCTATTGACGAAGTGTTTTTTCGATACCTAATGTACGCTTCTGTGATAAAAAGCCTGTTGTCAGTCTTTATCAAATGCATTCGAAATATAAGGAATAACAATTTTACTTTCATCTCAAAGATGCAGAGATGTTGTTCCACTTTTCCATGAGGCATATCATCGGATTACCAGAGTGGTCTTTTTTTGTATCGCTGGGCATTAAGAAGTTTTTGTGACTAGATAAATGATAATAATTCAACTCAAGCCTTAGCTTCGTCAATTTTATTATTCTTAATAATTTTATTTATATATATTATCAAAATAATTTTAAAAATTATATTTATAATTTATATATTAATATAATAATCAAATTCTGGAATTTGTGAAAACAAACTTTCGTTAAGTTATGGCGTCATCGAAAATAACCTTGTCAGAATCGAGACCTGTGAAGGACATTTTAATGATGTTATATTCTATTCAAAACGTCCAGCCCGAATTGAATGAGTTTAACATATGTTGCCGTTCCATTTCCATGGCCGAACTGAGGATAATATTTACCGCGAAGCGTGGCTAAGACGTTGTAGCATATTTAAAAAAGGGAGTCGATAAACGATGAGTTTCAGACTTAAAACCATTGAATACTTGTCAAACAAAGGGTCCCAAAAAGTTGTTAAAATCTATTGAAGAAGTGTTTTGTCGATACCTACACTTCTGTGATAAAAAAGCATGTTGTCAATCTTTGTCAAATGCTTTCGAGATATAAGGCATAACAATTTTACTTTCATCTCAAAGATGCAGAGATGTTGTTTCACTTTTCCATGAGGCATATCATCGGATTACCAGAGTGGTCTTTTTTTGTATCGCTGGGCATTAAGAAGTTTTTGTGACTAGATAAATGATAATAATTTAACTCAAGCCTTAGCTTCGTCAATTTTATTATTCTTAATAATTTTATTTATATATATTATCAAAATAATTTTAAAAATTATATTTATAATTTATTTATTAATATAATAATTTAATCAAGATTATTAATAAAAACTGGTGCTGCTCCATTTCATTTTTGATACCCAAATGTAATAGAAGGATTTAGTTGAACAAATAGTTTAATTTTAATAACATGACAAAAAATTGGACCATTAATATTAATTTCATATTTATTAATTAAAAATTTAATATTTTGAGCAGGACTAAATCATTATATTTTAATTATTATCAGTAATAAGCTGACAATTTATCTTTTCAAGATTCGCCTTTTGAAGTGAATCGTTTTTATTTAAGTTATTTGAGTTTAAGTATGCCTATAAATTATCTAGACCAATCTTTTTTTTCCCAAAAGTTTAGTCAATAAGGACAAAAGCAGTCAGATGACCAAATTTTTTTTTACATATTTTATGCATCACTCATTTAAAAAAATCTTTTTAATACTCCTTTTAAGGGATTAAAAAAAATCCTCTGATTAACCAAAACTGTTTGATTTCTGATTACTTCTCAAGGACAAAGCCCTCTTTCGAACACATTTCTAATTAAAGCAGAGTTTTTCAAGTGTAAAAAATGTCGCACCCTTTCGTTTTGCCCCAGCCGACAACAGTCATATCAATGCCACATGCTCATATAGCCTACTACACCGCCACCAGCAGCAGCAGCAGCCGAAGCAAACATCATTAAGGGCAACGTCAAAGTCCTTTAGTTTTCACTCAGCTATCGATGGGTGGTTAATAATTTCAATATTTTCTTTCGTTCTCCGTTTTTTATTTATTTTTTTTTTCTGCGCACAGCCTCAGTCTACTTCAGTTTTTTGCAAGTCCTTTTTTCGATTTTCCTTCTTTTTCTTCTGTTAGCTCTGGTGATTGAATTTTTCTTTCCATCGAAATAACAGCAAAAAAAAAAACACTCCACAGTGAGTCCTGCAGGACCTTGTGCAACTCTGCCGCATGTGGACTGTGTTCGGTTTGGTAATTCAATTTGGTTGTGCTTCCTTCTCTTATCCGCTGTAACTAAATTGAAAACCAGGTCCATGCAGATTGTAGGTTCTTTTTTTTTCAAGAGCTTCGAATATCGTAATAGAAAGTCTGTGCATCGGATCTTTTAAGACTACAAGCTCGTATGATTTTTTTTTTAAAGAGTGTCACCTAATTTGTTTAAATTCATTTTGTGGGGGCTTCTTGAACTGTTCGTTCGAGTATAATTTGGTTTCTAAACTGATTCTTAAGGCATTGGTATTGGGGAACAAAAGTGCGATTCGACATGAAATGGGGATTAAAATGTCAAAGAACTCTAAGTCTTGACGTTAACTTCCCTTTGGTTTTTTTTTTATATTGACTGGAAGCATAATTTAACCGGAGCAGGCTAGTTTAGGGTGTGGCTGACCCTTTTAGTCAAGGGTGGTCGCCGGTTGGAGGAAAACAATAGCGGTGACGCTAAATTGTGTAGATTAGTGTAATTCGTCGGACGTATTTGTTTTTTTTTTCGTTCTGCTTCTATGTTTCTTTAGATCGTAATTTCTTGATTTCGTGTGTTGAAAGAAATTATTTGCTAGTAAAACGGCTCGGCATGGGGCATAGTTAGAACTGAGGTACTATTATGAAGGTGGATAGAAACTAAGCAATGAAATTGGATAAGACTTGCATGTTAGCAATATGACAAATACATAAGGAAATTCACTGCATAACACTGCAAAATAAAGTACGTAAACATAAAATAGTGGAATTGAGGAAAAAATATATTAAAACTTTTCCTGACGCTAAAAAAAAAACACTTACATCTAAACTTAAAAACAAAAAATATTATAAAGAGGTAAAGTTTGTAAGTTTGTATGTATGTGTGTTTAAAATGGGTTTGATGAACATTGGCTATATAAAGGGGTTTTCAACAGGGAAGCTACAAAAGAAGAGCGACAGGGACAGCAAATGACGCCATATTTCTTGCCGCTCTTTTGACATTTCTCTTTAGTACCGTTTGCCATTTCATGATGAAAAGATATACGATCCAACAACGAGTCGAAATTATTAAAATTAACTACCGAAATTCGGAGTCAGTGGCCTCAACGTTAAGAGCGCTACGTCCAATTTATGGTCGTTATAATCGTCCTAGCAGATCAACCATTGAGCGTCCTGGGCATCTCTGTGACGTCGTTGTGGCGAATTTTGCAAAAAGATCTTGGCCTACATCCTTACAAGATTAAATTGACGCAAGAACTGAAGCCGCGTCGTCTGTTCGTGGATTGGGCTGAGCAACAACTTGAAAATGATTCGGATTTTCATCGAAAAATCATCTTCAGCGATGAGGCTCATTTCTGGCTGAATGGATCCGTCAATAAACAAAATATGCGGTATTGGTCAGGCAGCAATCCACATGTACTCACTGAGTCAGCATTGCATCCCGAAAAAATTATGGGCCGGCGGCGTCATTGGGCCGTACTTCTTCCGTAATGATCAAGACCAGCACGTTACTGTGAATGGGGATCGCTACCGTTCTATGATAACCGAATATTTTTGGACCCAGTTGGATGATATGGACTTGGAGGACATGTGGTTCCAACAGGACGGCGCCACAAGCCACACAAGTTTGGAGAACGTGTTATCAGAAAGAAATGGAAATTGCCCGTGGTGGCCATGCAAAAGAAATCGAGTTGCATACATAATGGCATCGAACGTACTTCCACAGGAATAAAGAATTTCATTGATATCCAAAACCGTTGTAGTTTTATTTTGTAGCGCTCTTATTGAAAAACCTGTTAAAATAAAAGGGGGATCAAAAAACTAACAAGTCAGCGAAAAAACGGTCGAACAAATACGTTTCTTACGAACGCTGCCTTAACGGTCGAAGATATTAAATTGCTTTCTGCAGAAAATTTGTAAAACTCATAGAGGTCTATTAAAGAGTCCGAGCTGACATGTCTCCATATGTTAATGTAAATACAAACATTTTTAAAATGCAACTAAAAAAATAAAAATAAATCAGTAAAACAATTTTGAAATACTATACTATATATGCAAACTTGAGAAATGTTTGTAGATTCTTAAGACGACAGTCAGTCTTGAACTTCTGTGCAAAAACTAGTTAACAGCGAGTTGGGATTTCGCAGTCGAAGTTCTCTACCGACATTTTGTAAACGAACAGCCTCGTTTTTCTTAAAATTTCGTGACCCCAAATGATTAAGTCTATCATTGGAGGGGTTTTCAAGTGTTTTTTGTTTTGATTTAAAACTCCATTAATATTTAATATTTCAAATTATTTTCCTTACTGCATAAGCTGAGCAAATACTGAAAACGGTATTTATAAACACTTAAGAATTCTCAGGGGAGTGCAAGGTTCAGAAAAGAGAAATGTTTGGAAAGCTTGTAAAAGTCTGCAATTCTAAAAGTATTTTTCCCCCGCTAACTATTACTTTTGGACTTTATAATTTCTAATTTTGGAAAAGTCCAAAAAATAAAAGTATACCAGGATAACAGCAGCTATTCATTTTCCAAAATTATTTCTTTGGGACGGGCAGGGATTTGTCTTTGCAACCTTTTAAGCTTACATACCGTCAGAAATTTCATATGAAAACGCAAACAGCTATGTTCACTTTGAACCATTTTACTCTACTATTATACTTGACGTCTATAACACTTAACGCTTGCAAGTTCAATGGATCTACAGGATATACGTTTACCCGCCTTAAAAGCCTATAAAATCCACGAGCTCATCGTGAATATACCCTCAGCCGATGAAAGCAGAAAGCTTAATAGGATCAGGCACTTTAATGGACTCTAATGCAATGCATCGTCACTGCAGTGGTGGCTTTTAGAATACTTTGCCTATTTTAGTTTGGATCTGCCCATTGCCAAAGGATTTTTGTCCATAAACTTCTGGGGAAGGCATTTTCATCAAATTCAAACAAAAGCGATTTTTTCCATTCGCCCTTTTGTCTGCGGACATGACATAAAGGCGATGACTTAATTTGGGTTAACCTCAAGGAGTGGGGAGAAGAATGTCAGGAAAAAAAAAATCCGCCTCTGCAAGAGTCTTTCAAATAGGAACATCAAAAGGTTGCCGTGCTTGTTTTTTTTTTTTTTTTGTGTTTGTTTCCTTTAACAGGATTGCATATGAAACAAATGGATTAATGAAAAATACTGCGCAAGTACTCTCTTGATCCCCAGGTGCTGATATACTCACATACTTTTGATATTTGACGGCGAATTTTTCTCATGTTTCCACACACCTTAGAGGGTGCAAATTACCAGATATGTCAAATGGTACAGGCTCCATTGGGACTCGACTCCCATCGCCATAATATCATATTGATGACGCACGTTCGCACATGTGTTGTGGTGGTTATAACAATTTAGCTGTAAGTACGCCAGGATAATGAGGTTTCAGACAGAGTGCTGCTCTGCAAGATGCAGGAGGGTGAGAGCTGGTTATCTGAAAGTTATTACAGCACGCTTTTGTGCACTTTTCTTAAGTGTCACAGTGCATGATTTCCTCCAGCCGTCCAGACTCTGCAGACAGTAGGGAATCCAGGGACACGAAAAAAAAAAGAAATTTAAATATAATTGAAGCTCGGTCTGTTGGTTTCTGTTGTTTACCAGAGTAAGGGTGCGACTCTCGAAACAACAAAAAGAACATACAAATATGAATCAATTATAAGTCCTGCCCTGACATAGCAAGTGCCAGACACTTTTTCGCGTGCTGCGCCAATTTTTATTCCACTTTTAACATTGTTTTTTTTGTTCTTTCTCGCTGTTGTTTATTTTATTATTGAGGGCGGAGGAGTATGCTTGTAAAGGTCAACTGACGATTAATATCAAAGGCATGCATAAGCTGGCAATAGCAAACGACCCTAGTACAGAAGTGCGGACCGGAGCGACCACTCTCAAGACAGATGATAATTTGAATAGAATGACAATAGAGTGACGGGTGTTCTCTTGAATTATGCATCGAACTTGTGAGTGGATGTCAGTCAGAACGCAGAACTCAGAACAGAACTTATTCCGCACTAAGACCTTAGACTCATTGCGCTGTGCTGTTTCTTGGCCTGTTTCGCTTTTGGAGATTGCGATCTGGTGAAATTGCCGCCGCGTCGCTGCCGCTGCCGCCGTTGCTGTTTTAAATGTGTAAATGGGAAAAGAGAGAGGTGAATAATGCATTTGGAGAATGGAAATGAACGGTGGAAATTATGACACGCTGTCATCGTAAAACATGAAACATTTGCGCGCTGCTGACGGCAATGACGGTGAAGAAGATTGAAGATTGACGAGGTAATTGTTGGCTCGTTATAAGGTAAAACATTGTTTTAGTGCCATTGGAGTGCATCTGGGGAGCACAAAAAAAAGGCCATTAAATATAGATAAATGGAAATAAAGTTGAAGCCTGGGATAGTCGCAACGAGGAGGCGCAGACATGTTTTCTCGAACGACGAGCGAATAAGGATATTGGCAACTCTAAATGGAGAAATTGGTGGATTGTGATGAGAAAGTTGCATCACTTATAAGGATTAAAGATGAGTAGAGTAGAAATGCAACAAGGCGACACAAGCATGCTTTTACTTTTTGCTTCAATCTAAAGAATAAGTACAAGTGGAAGATGGTTAATGTGTTTTTTTTTTTTAAATATAATTATTGAAATTTATGGTTTGCATAAAAGTTAGACTGGAACCTTCTGATCGCTCTTATTATAGGGGAAAATGCCTTATACATAATTTTGGGAACGATCTGAAAGTAGCTTGTACTCGTAGTTAGTCCATTTCCTACACATTCGAAAAAGGAGACTGTATTTCGAAACTTATTTGGGTTTATAAAAAGTTATGCGAGTGCCTGTTGGGATCATATACCAAACTTAATTAAAGCACCTGCATATTGGACATTGGATAAGACTTTCACAATTTTGGAATCAACGAGCTTTGATAAAAAAAAACTTATGAGATACCAATAGAGAGCACGCGATGGCTATGATTGACAGATTATCGCAGGTCGATAGCGAGTTTTTTTTGTGTTGGTTCAAAAACTGAAAACACTCAAAATGAGCTGCAAAGCAAACTCCAATCATTCTACTCAAAATGGAACCTAAAAATGAACCACTTACGATTTGAAACTATACTTTTCCTATAAGAATTTTCCTTCGCATTGAATTTTATGTAGGCATTTAGACAAACATTTTATGGAGTCCGATGGTCACATAAATATGCAATGTCAAGGGCATAAGCGGCTTTAATAGATGCGAATTTTGACAAATATTCGACGGTGTTGACAAACGTCTTATTCTGAATCACGAAAGTCCGGTATTGTGGAACATACGTTTATTATACATTGAAATATTAAGAAAGTTTGATAGACAGTGGTAGGAGGGCAACTGGTAAATGATAACACGTGAAATAGAATAGAATAGAATAGAAATGCAAATCTTAGATAATTCTTAAATGTAAAAAAGATGCAAAGACAATGACATGCATAATCAAATTAAAAATTGACGGCTCCACTGGTTTGTGCAAAATTCTAAAGTTAAGATAGGTTAATTGGCTCGCAACTTGGGCTAAGTCACTTCGGACATATGTATGCACAAACTGTAATTAATTGAATGTTAAAGATACTCTAAAGCATACATGTATGTTCTTTGGAAAATAACTTCTCAGGCCAGTAATTAGCAGAGAACACTGGCATAATTCAATTTTGACTCACTCAATTAGGGTGCCATATTGACGATTAGTTTTCTTCTTTACTTCAAACAACGTATTAAACAAAAAAAGCTTCATCTGAGAATTGTAGTTCCACTGAAACCTAACCTAAAATACCATTCAACCTTAGTTGACATATGTTTGTATAATCAAGAAGACCTTGCGAAGGTTTTTGGCAAGCATAAAATAAGAAAACAAATCGGAATTTATTTAATAACAATTATTAAATAACATAATTGGTACTCGAGTTTTTCAAGTTTGGAATGTGTGAATATTCACAACATTTATTTGGTCCATTACGGAGTCAATAGATTTGATTTATATGAGTTGCACATATGGGTCAGTTGGTCACAACAATAGATTTTTTCTGATTCGTGAGAGACATTTGAGAATAAATGAGTGAAAATAGTAATAAGTGTAGATGAAAAATGTGATCCATGCATTTGTTTGTTTGTCAGATTTATTAACAAGCTTGCTTGTTTCCCGAAAACGAAGTATTTAAAAACATTCTTAAAATATAAACAAATGCAACGCTTTGTAAAAAAAAGTTTATGTGACACAAACATTCGGAAGTTAGATTTCTTATTTACTTTTTTTACCAAAGATATTACGATTTGGTGTAAACTTGAAATACATAAAATAAATAAACAAATACGCATTAATTGGAAGTCCTTAAAAAAATTGTAACATTCGCTTTTAGACAAAGTCCTCTTTGTCGATTCATCGATAACAAATTTAGGCCTTTAAAAATCCTACGAGTTTCAAATAAGTCAACGTTTTCTTGAAAGAAAAGGACAATCACCTGGCATCTTTAAGGTAAGTGAATTAAATGTTCTCGCAATAGGGTTTTTAATTTTTTTTTATTTTGATCTTCGTTGTGCATTGAAGCTTACACTATGCGAAAGTCTCATTGCAACGATTAACAGCGACAAGCATTGGTAATTTTGACAGATGTAACTTGAATCTTTCGGCTTGCCTTAAAAGCGAACATAAGAATAGCATTCTTTTTAATTAATATTCAAGGAAACACTTAATATGTCCTTCCCTCAGCTCAAATTACAATCGCCAGAATACACCATTGAAGGGTGCACTTGTCGTCAACTTCCGATCTCATTATCTTAATTAGGAACAATAATCCATTGTTAAGGTGGCGACAAAAACTAATTCCATCTTTACAATTCAAAAGGGCAAGATTAAAGCCTCATCATTATGCGTAAGGTGGTGTTGCCATTACGTCGGCTTCGAATAAATGGTTTCGTAATAAATATCAAATTTCCTGTATTTTTTTCCCCTCAAGGAATTCTGCACCACATCCTCAAGAACGATACAGTTACATAATATTTCCCCAATGGTCTTGTAATCGATACATTGTTTCTTTCCAAAAAAAAAAAACAGAAGAAAACTGATTCAAAACGGAAATTAGGACAAACAAGAAACATGCAACATTCAACAATGAAGTGAACGAAAACTTGCCACTTGAAACGGAAATTAATTTATTTATACTCGTACTTTGGACAAGGATAAGAGCGGAAGAATTCCACTGTGGCGCGCCTAGTTTGAAAACTCGTGTCAATTCAATTCGCCGAGTTGGGAGAAAGTTTTCAATTCAACAAAACGTTTTAGTGTGTTATCCGCAAAAAACATCTCCTCAGAGCACTTTCGTTCCTCTTGCGCGTGCTTATGTCCCGGGAGGCAGGACAGCACTAATCACCCACCCCACAGGTGTGCCCCGCCTGTTTACCAACTACTACAAGCTCTAAATTAATTCGCCACTTCATTTGTACCTGTGTGTAAAGCTCAATAAAGTGCAATCAATTAAACCGTACCCGATAAGGATCTTCGACAGGATTGCGTGTTTCCACATAAAGCTGGATAGCCTTGCAATACAAAGACAGGGGCTGAACACCTAATATCTGCCATTCGTTGCAATGCATCCACCACCGTTGCGCCAACCATTTTAGGGTAAACAACAAAAGGTGATTTGAATTTTGCGTTTGGGTTCGCGTTCTGCTTTTAATTTTGCTCCTGTTTTATGTTTTTTCTTGTTCCTTGCATGGTGTACGAATTTAATCGGCACGTATGATCGTAATTAACCACGTATGCAAATTTTCCCTATGAAACGCGGATATTTAACGAGATGTGCGAGTGTTGATATCGCCCAGCTGGAAAATCGTCGGCTCAGGTTGAAGCGGTTCCATTTATAACCGCTCTGGTGTGTGCGCGTCCAATTTTGGCGACATTTGCAAATACGTACTGCGCCGACAGTGGGTGATTATGTTTGTTTAATGCGAATAGTTTTCCTTGGATTTCTTGATGAGTACGAGTAATTGAACGAGTACAGTGAGAAAAATTATTTGCTTAATTTCCGTATGAAATTTTTTGATTATAATTTTCGAAAGGGTAAAAAGTATTCATTAAAATAAAACAGGATTTCAAGAAAATAAGGGGTTGAGAAGTGTAAGCCACCTAGCCTTGAAAGGTCATGGAAATTTCCAGAAAATATTTTTCAAAATAATAAATGTTCTCTAAATCGATTTAGTTTGAACCATTTATGAAACTAGACTAAATAGGACGATTTTTAAATATCAGTCTTCCGTCTTTTTAGTCCAATCATAGGTGTGTAAGCTCCTGATTATATTCAAGCGGTAGGCGGAAGTACATTTGTAACGATAAACTGTGAAAAAATACTGTCCCGGCTCAGCGTCTAGAAAGATAAAGCTTCTTTTTCTTTTTCTTCAAATACAAAAAGTATTCTTAGTTTGATACATTTTAAACAAGAACCAAAAACGGTACTATAATGGAGGTTGTTTGCTTTAAAGGCAACAAACAATAAATTCTCAAAAAAATCGGTCTCAGACAATTGCTTCCATTCGAAGCTAAAGTAGATCTTGCCTTGGGTTCGACTCAAGTAGGATAATCAGCATACAGTAGTGACTTGACACAACGCACAAAAATTAATTCAAAGATGAAATTCATTGACAAAGCGACCAAGGCTTAAAAACGATTTTTAGCAAATTTACAAACTATGATTCGTTGGCTATAATCGCAGGTCTGGTAAGATTGTATACGAGTGAAGGCCAAAATCTTTTCTTCAAACTTCTTACGCAGTGAATGGTCAGAAGCCGAGGTGCTGAGAATGGAATTTAATCAATGGATTTGGATCCTCAGTCACACTCACCTCTACAGAGCGATGGCTTCTTCGGTATCGGCAGCATGAACTCGTTCTGAATAAATGTTCACCATAAGGGTGTATTTTGATAAAAAATAGATCCACGGTATTAGAACGATTGGCTTCTTGGATGGACGATTGTCGTTTATTTGGAGAAGTGCAAATTTTGCAAAAAAAAAAAAACAAGATTTCTCTAATTTGTCTGCATGGTTATATTCCGAAATATACTTAACATGAACATCAACTACATGTGCTCGGTCTTACAGTACACAAGTTTTATACATCTTAAAAAAAAATAACACCCTTAAACCAGAAATAATTTTATAACAACTTGCTTATCCGTTATTCAATTCTATTGTTCAATTCCAGACGGTTATTTAACATGTCATATAAATCAAAACAATCCGACAAATTTGCATTTCTCTGTTTTATAAAGAAAACAAAATGACTAATTACAATTTGCTTATAACTTTTTTACTTGTTTTCCTTCACGTGTATATGCAATTAGTCGGTTTAACTAAAAAAAAAAAATATTAATAATAAAAAATATATCAGACATACGTGATCTCGGTCGTTTGTACACTCAAAGTGGAAAGTCCCCAACAAGTGAGGTACAAAGAGTTAGAGCGGGGTAGTTAAGTCATACGTTATATCTACTGTCGCCAATGCCGACGCCGCCAGTCATACCCATTCCATGGGACGCGTGCGATTATCAACAAATTACTGGACATGCAAAGTTGCATTTTAATATTTGTTTTGTCATATGCGGTGCGACCAATGGGTGGTGGCACGGCGAGGTTGGTTTTCAAGCACTAACTACTCTCTGACAGAGTCGGGCCATTTTCCACAATTATTAGGGTTGGTGGTTCTTTTTTTGCAATAAAAAAAAAAATGGGTAAGGGGTTGAAGTGTAGTTATTTTTTTCCTTTCGGCATAAAACATTACTTCCGCCTTCGGCATGCAGTATTTTTACGTTTTGTTATATTTTTGATTTTGCGTAATAGTCTTTTACGTCTGTGACTGCTGATGATGATGATTGATATCTTTCACATCATGATGTGGTTTATTTTTCCATATATGTATGCATATTGTATTTTTTTTAAAACCTTTTATAAACAAACACAGAAGGGAAACAGAAAAATAAATAAATAAAATATAATAAAATAAAATAAATAAATAAATTAAGTAGTAGCAGCGATGTAGAAAGTTGTTTGTGCCGCACACCTACATTGTTTGTTTGGATTGCAGTTGATAATCGCTTGAAAGTGCATATCTCTGGTGGGCTTTCATTTAGCATGAATAATGCGTCTGATGTTTTGTTTTCACATTATTATTATTTTTTTTTATTATAATAACAACTCTGCGATTCTTTTCATGGATTTATTTATTTGCTGTTGATATTGTTTTTTGTTCGCATTTTGTCATGGAATACAATTAATTCTGTTTTCAAAGCCGATTAGTAAATGAGTGTGGGCCTGTGACACTATCTATCTGACAGGAACATTGCATTTATGGTTGAATAGCAAATGAGTCTTACGCAGAACTTTAACGTTGATCCGATTTAAACATGTGGCAACGTCTGATATTCATTGAAATTAATTTGATTGAAATAAGCATATTCAATGTGAAATTTTGATTTATAAAATGCTGACATTGATATTTGGATGTAATTGATAAGAGTAAGTGCTGTTTTGGATTGAAGAAATAAACATTACATTTTACAATAAACGACAGAAACAGTTTTTCATGCTCAGTTTCATTGTTGGTCCAATTCACTGTCAGATGAACGATTTACTTTCATTAAAAAAGGGCTCATTGAACCATAAAACATTTTTAATTGACAGAAGCATCAAAAACATAAGTTTCTTTGTACCAATCATGTATTTCACATCAGAAAAAAAATTTGAAGGGTTTGTTTGATATCTTCTGTTAAATAAAGCGTTGATAAATAGATTTTTTTGCAGGAATAATATTTTCTTTTGGTGGAGCTAAGGTATTTTAAATTTCGAATATACTACAAACAGGTAAAAGAGGCTTTAAAGTATCGACTGCGCCAAGTTTTTGTTTAGCTGAAGTGAAGGACTTGCTCTCATTTTCACAGAGTGAGTAGAAGGATTTGAAGTGTGATTTAAGAAGGTTGCTTGTGAGTGTGTTCTGAGTGCTAATGACATCATATCCGAAGAGTCTCATTTTGACGACGCGATCTTGAAACTTGAAGCAAGACAAGCCGATAGAATCACAGCAGCACCGCCATCCACTTTATCAGACTATTATCGTTGGTTATTTTTTTTCTTAATGGTAAAATTGTGATTCGACCAGATAAATGATTCAAACCTGAAAGCTGAATAATTGTACCTCAACAATAACTGAAGACCGTCATTTCGTTTATATAAAAAAAGTTTAACTTAAACCCGAAGGTGTCTGTTAAATGGTTTGAAAAAGAATTGGGGGAAAAATATATTCTATAGAGTTTTGTTTTTGGAATCGAAGGAGCTATGCTTTTCCTCTCAAAGTTCGGGTGATTTAAAAAAATGTGATCGTTATATTCTACTATGAAAAAATAACTTTAAGTATGTAAATGGTAGGCCCTAGGTTAGCCAGATATACTGTTATAATTTTTAATTCCGCCACATTGGCAAACTTTACCGCTTTTTTTGCCTTTATTGCTCAAAAATTTATTTTTGTTATTCAAAGCATCCTTCAAAATGGTATTGACTGAGCCTTTCGATAAGCCAACTTCATCAGCAAGGCCTCTAATCGTTAATCGATGGTTTTTCAAAACCAAATCTCTGATTTGTTGGACGTGAGCTTCATCGGTTGAGGTTGATGGTCGCCCAGAACGCTCTTCGTCTTCGACACGTTCACGGCCGGCTTGGAAATCACTATACCACTTGTAAACATTTTTTTTAGACATAGCCTCATCATCAAAGGCTTTCTGCACCATCCTCAACGTATCCGCAGCAGAAAATTGATTCCCCAAACAAAATTTAATGCAAATTCTTTGCTCAATAAATTTCGACATCGCAAAAAACGAAAAACTCACTTTTAGCAGCTCACAAAACGACGCGTATCTCAAACACTATGAATATATTTTGACATGAAATTTCACATAGATGTCACTGACAGTACTACCAACCTTAAAAAATTTCCAAATCCTTCGACGCGCGCAGTTTAAATTCATATGTCACCTTATTTTTTGGATACAGTAGTATATCTCAATTTTCATCACACCCCTTTTAGAACACAAAAAAAAACATGTTTTGCAAGATTCAACATTGGTTTGATATTTGTGACTTGTCTGAGCAGTCAAAAGCTTCTGCTACTTTCTAAACAAACATGCTTTGATTTTTGCATTTACTTTAGACCTTATGTCGATATTTTTGTATATTTAGTGATCACCGTAATGAAAAACTTATGGCCTATAAGTTTCCAAATTTTTAACGTTTTTTAAATTTTTGCGACAAATTACGTTGACTTGGGTTGACTATTTCGTTGTACATATTAATGTATTATTGCCTCATTTTTTTTTATTAATTTAAACAGCGTTATTTTTAAGAATCTACTTGTTTTTTGAAGTATCGAGGAATTTCTATCCACTTGTTAACTTTCAATAATCTAACTTGGCTGAAAGCGTTCTAAATACATCATTTTTATGTCGCTTTGTGGAAGGAAGGTTTCAAGAATATAAAGTTTATTGATTTTATAGCGTTTTTATATCACACAACGTTCATTGGCTATTCATAACTTGTACCTCGCAATTCTAAATAAACAGTAAAGTGCACAAGGTTCGCTAAATGCCATCGTGAACGTTTCCATTCCACGCCCTTCCATGTCTACCTGCCCGACCTTTTCCACTGTAACACTTTGAATTTATTACGCTTTAATTTAAACAGAAATTCAATCGATTTGCGTGATAGATTTTAATTCTGTTTACATTAATTGCTCGACACACTAATGCATATGCATATTTCAAACACCGGCCTTTGTAGTTAATTTGTAATTTAATTTACGAGTCAATAAGCAATTAAGCAGCGTAGTGTTGAAGGGCTCTGACAAACCTTTGCCGACCAATTTATTCACGGTTCTATGGCCGTGGCGAGTTCATTCATTTCGAGCCTTTTGTATAATGCGGCATAATGGTAGGGAAAAATAAAAACCAACAGAAATAAGTTATTAATTTACTTAATTGATGGTCCATCTAAATGGATTTTAGTTAAATTAATTGCATTCCCGTTTTTGCTTCAAATTCATTGTTGCATGGTTTGATTGGACGGAATTCGAATTCAAATTTTTTATTCAATTAAACTCGCGAACAAATTCATGGGAATAATTTATTAATTTTCATTTGAAAGGGCCAAGTTCTGATTTTAATTAAATTGGTGGTTTCGAGAGTGGGAATGCCATTTCTGTGGCGTTTATTTTAAATACATGAACTTCAATCCTATTGCCATGTAAAAAGAACGTTTTTATAGTTCTGTAAATTAAGGAACACACAGAAGCAATGGCTTCTAGCTATATGTCCTACACGATTGTATATTTAACGATCCTATTAAAAGTGGCTTCAAGGAATAGTTCAGGTACTGGCACTGGTATTTGCAAGACATAAAATTGTATAAATAATTCATAAATACTCGTACCTTAAAGTTATTGAGTTATTTCTTCTAACTTAACCATGATAAAAGGGGCCGGCCCGTCATCACTGACTCATCAAGTTAGGTTTTATAAAGATTGATTGCACTTTGAATGGGTATCCCAAAACTGCAATTATTTTAATCACTGCGAAAAGAGGCATGGCAATTAAACACGAAACGTGAATGCAAAAAGCGCTTGGCTTTCACATGCTAGTATTATACGTACGCGATGCGTAGCAGCGTTAAATCAGTATGCAAAACAGGAATATACAGTATATATGTATATATGTTTACAGCAACATGGGTGGTGTTAAAAGCCAATTAATAGATTGTACTACTATGGGTTTACACATAAAAAGGCGCTTAGAGCGGTCATAAAAATCAACTGATGTGTCAATTATAGTTGACAACTCAATAAACAGACTTGAGTGAATATCAACCCAACTAAAGATCGTGGTGTGCATTTCAGCTTGGGAAATGTTTTCTTTTAGAAACTTTATTTAAATAATTCAAGTTGGTTTTAGTTACATTCAAGCCAAGCCTTACAATGGTAGCTTCAAATATTCTTCAATATTCTTCATTTCTTTTTACCTGACTGTTTAAATAGGGAAATAACAAGGTTGAGATCAACCAACTTACTAAGCCCATTCCATCTACATCAAATCAGCGTAACCTTAAACTGATCTTACAACGCGTATTCAATTATTGAGTTGCACTCCTTATAGCTTTCAAAACATGTATGTTCGACTAGTTCTGTACGTTTTTAGGCTCCGTTATGGGCTTCTGTAGTCGTGCACAATCGCAATCGAAATATAACAAAACTGTCGCCTTCTTATAGCCTTAAATAGCTCGAATTCACACTTTGGACTCAAATAGTTTTCTTTATATATTCAAATACTTTGGCTCATGTTTGGACAAAAGCGTCTTCTGAAATAAATTTTCTGATAATTTTAAAATTGCTGGGAGTCCTATCTAACTCCGAACAAAGGGGAATAAAATAGTTAACAATTTTAATCCTAACGAATAATTAAAACATCCTACAAGATAAATTAGAAAAGGCTTGACTTTGAACAGAGAACAAATGGTGAAAATGGGGATATTGAGTTACACGAGTGACAAAATTGAAATTAGTGCTCCACAGGACTTAGTTCTATGGTCATATTTCTAGAAATGAGAACCGATTGAAGACATGAACCAGAAATACTAAAAAATTGATTCCATTTCCACAAATAAAACATATTCGACAAATCTAAAGCATTGTTTTAAACTGTTTAGAGAGAATTTATTATAGTTCGTAATCCATTTAAATATTTGTTTATTCACACTTCTTCTTAAAACAATAACTAAAGACGTTTTGCCAAATTCTTTTATTATTTAAATTGTTAATGTTTTTGATTACTGTTGTGCGGGACTTGAAAACGACACTTAGTTAAATTGGAGCTCTAATACCACTTAAGAATGAAAGAACGCCGAAAAACATAGCCAAATTGTTATGCTATTTAGTACAAGTATGCTCGATGGTCTGCGAAATCTAAGTTTCGAATAAATTGCAATCATCTAAGAGCAGTGCGGAAAATTAAGCCATGAATAAAGGCTTTTCTATTATTTCCACAAAATAAACACCTCTTCTTTTGAAGCATCGCGTTTTTTGGTCTGAGTTCTTATTTTTTTTTTGTATATTCAGCGATTTATCACGTTGTTCGATGTGAATAATTCTTTTTCATCAGAAAAGCAGTACCTCAGGATTCCTATTTAAATTTGGTCAAGCGCCATAAGATCCAGGTTTCCATGGATACATAGAAAAAGTCAACACATTTTTTTATTTGAAAAGTCATCACCAATATAATACTTTACCACGTTAACCGATTTCGATGAGTTTGTTTTTTTTTTTGTTTGTTTTGTTTTTATTAATTCAATATTCATCTTTTACAATAAGGCTTAGAGTCTTTACGAGTAAAAGTTTAAGTATGATATGTGTGATAGATATTAATTTTTAATTTTAAGTAGAAAAGAAGAGCGAGAGAAAAAAAAATGTAAATAAATATTATATAAACAATTGATTAACAATTTTCATTCTTTAAAATTTTTATTAAGTTACAAATTAAGTTATTAGTTATTATGATTAACGATTTTCAGCCAAATATCTAAATAAGACCTTCTCAAAAAGTTTGGTACCACGAAGTTTTCTAATGTCTAAAGGCAAAGCATTAAACTCTCGGATAACACACACAAAAAATTGACGCTCAGAATTAGTACACGTAAATCGTGGTTGCATTAGTACAAATGATCGATTAGATGAAGCAAATTCGATTTTCTTATATATGTATATAATCCGGCTCTTTGATCATTAAGACAGTGTTCAAGGTTTTTAGCGTTATAAAAGAAAAATACTTATATAAGTCACATCCTAAGATTCTATTTTTGTAACGTGAGATGTGATCAAAGCGCTTCAAGTTATAAACATATCGAACCACATTGTTGAAAGCAACAGTAAGTCTTCTCTTAGAGTCAGAGCTATGACGACTAAAAATTTGACAACCATATGTTATAATTGGCATAATAATTGTTTTAGCGAGTCTTAGTTTAATAGGCTGTGGTGTGAAGTTTTTGGTAAGGGATAAAGTCCTTAAGCAACCGTATACTTTTCCAATTACCAGCCTGATATGATAGTCCCATGAGTAGTTTGTAAATGCAAAGTTTTTAATCAGGTTTTTATTTATTATTTTAAATTAACATCGAAATATGTCGTTCTCAAAATACCTAGTTTTTTATTATGAAGGTCAAAAACTGTCTGTTTAAATATAACCTTAAAGAGAATTGAAAGCTACTCCACCGAAGTTATCAAATGTTTCTACATTTGCCGGTTTTCACTATTCTTCTCCTTAAGTGGCGCTACAGTCTTGGGCGAACCTCGACCTCAACCTACAAGCCTCTCCAGCTGGCGCAAGAGTTCGTGGAAGTCCCCCTCAACTTGTGTGCGCCACCGTAACCGGTCAGAGTCGAAAATTGTTCGGGCCGGAGCTGAATTATCCATACGCTCTGCATGGCCCAAGTTTGACTTTGAATGGGAAGAAGCCTTGCTAGACTCATATCGCTGCACAGCCCGTATAGCTCGTGGTTTAATCGCCTCCTCCATCCGCCGTCAACGCAAATGAGACCAAAGATCGTACAAAGAACTTTTCTGTCGAAACGACCACGACTTTTATCCGCTTTTGACAGTGTCCATGCGTTATTAAGCAGAACTGGGATGATCAGAGTCTTATACAAAGCCAGTTTGGGCTTTCGAGAGAGGGCTACTTAATTGCCTCTTGAGTCCAAAGAAACAGCGGTTGGAAAGAGTAATTCTGCATTTGATCTCAACACTGATGTTATTCTGAGTTCGTCCAATCACGTCAATGTCATCCGCGCAAGCGGTTATCATTGTTCATTCAAAAATCCTCAAATGATTTGCTTATCGATAGAATCTGCTGCTTTTAGTGTTAGAAGTATGAGTGGGAGTCGATTGCAAGGCTTTGTTTCTTCATCAGTTTACTGGATTTAAGAATGTGTCTGGTATTATATGCCAAAGTGTCCCACTTCATAAGTATTGAGTTGAAACCTTATGTCTCGCCACGAATGATCTAGTGATTGTTTGAAATGGAGGATTGTATAAATAAATCTAACATTTTGCTGAGACGCTAAAACCGATCCACAATAATGACAATTTTAATAACCTCAATTTTGCTCTCGGCAGAAAATTCGTTTTCGCTCATCAATATGTATTTCATTGCGCAGAATTATGTTTCGGAATATCAACACTTTTTATATGTTCAATCTCATCAAACAGAAACATAAACTTCACTTCATTAAACGCCAATACCCACGGCAATATTAGTTGTACGACTATACTAAAATTTTATGTGAATTTTATTTTTGCTCTTTTTTATAGTTTCAATCTGGCCGAACTGAACCATTTGAACTTCAGGAAACAAAACCAGCCTCATCCGTTGCGAGTGCACATCATGTGTGCAGAATTCAATTAACAAATAACCGTCGTTGTTTGGAATATTTATTGCACCTGCAATTAAATGGATTGCATCGAGGTAACAAATACAAATACAACGGAGAACAAATCTATAAAAAGCAGAGGTGGTTTTCGTTGACAATTTTAATAAATTAAAATGTAAAATTGATTGGAAATTGAGCGCGGCAGTTCTATTTTGCGATACTTGACTCAGTCAACCTTTTTGCTTTTTTTCTCCGTTTGGTTTACTCAATTAAATGTGTTAAATTATATGTTTTGCGCGTTTTAGGTTTCCTATAGTGTTAGATATAAATGACGCATAGTGCCCACCCAATGACGTTTGAAATACAATAATTTCTTTTCGGGAAGTGGATGTACATTTATTTTTAATTACAAAACTCAATGTCGTGTCAAATAAACAATAAATATAAATAGGCATTGAAGCAACAAAACAACATGCCTGTCGACGAAAAGGATGTTTACTCGAGGCATCATTTACGGTTTCCTATTTTCTAAACCTGAGGCTATTTATGTACATAAAGCACACAAAATATGTGCGGATATTTTGCCAAATTTACTAATTATAAATCAGTCTTGTAGTTTTTTTTTATCGTAGATGTTCTATTTTCCGGCCAAATCAAGCTGCTGTGCAGTTGAATTTAATTCATTTGATGATGAGTTGGGAACGAGTTCGGATTCAATGGCATGGGGAAGATTGATTTCGGCACTCATATTGTAGTGGTGGGTTCTCAATCAATTGGGAAATCTTAATCGAACTGATAATTAGCTCACGAACCGAAAATTGTTGGTTAGTGAGATCATTGATTTATTTTTATTCGCATGACTGTGCTTTTGGTTTGTTTCTTTTGTTTTGTAGTGTACTTGGAGAATATGCCCCCAGGGGTACATTAAATTAGCGAATGTATTGTTCTCGTTTGGAGGCAGAAGTTCAAGCTAGAATATATCTTATGCCTATCTGTTGGATTAAAATTCAAGCGCACTGGTTAAAACAAAGACAGAGAATTAATAACGTGCTTCCATTTTGAGTTAACATTTGAGAGTGGCTTATCCATTTCTCGCGTATATTACAAAATTTTTCATGGAAGCTAATTGAAGAGCTCGATAAAAAAAAAACCTGAACGAAACCTTGCGACTTATAATGATACAACTTCGTAGGCTGCTAGATATATTTCTGGTGCAATCTGAAATTTCCATTGGAAAGTTTTGACATTTTTTAGCATTACATCACTCAGAACGTGTTGTCATTTAATCGTGAATTATTTGATTTACAGAGACTTGAAAAATTCATCTCGGCAAAAAAATGGAATTAACTCGTGAACACTTTCGTGCGATCATTTTTCACAACTTTCGACGTGGATTATCACGACAAGAGTGCATTGATGAACTTAAATCTTTGTATGGCGATGAAGCACCATCCTATAGCACTGTGAAAAACTGGTTTAATGAATTCAGTCATGGCCGACGCTCGCTCAAAGACGAATTCCGTGAAGGTCGTCCAAAAACGGCCGTTGTGCCAGAGAACATTGATGCCGTGCGTGAAATGATAATGCAAGATCGTCACGTTACATACCGTGAGATAGAGGCATCCCTGAGTATTTCTCCCACCAGCATACATTCGATATTGCATGAACACCTGCCCGTAAAAAAGGTTTGTTCTCGTTGGATCCCTCACAATTTGACAATCGCTCAAAAAAGGCTCGTGTCGATTGGTGCAAAGAAATGTTAAAAAAATAAGATCGCGGTGCTTCAAAAGACGTTTATAAGATTGTCACAGGTGACGAATCATGGATCTATGCGTACGAGCTCGAAACAAAACAACAATCGACCGTGTGGGTCATCGAAGACGAGCCAAATCCAACAAAAGTTGTTCGTGGAGGAAGCACTTTCGAAGCAAATGGTCGCCTGTTTCTTCGGCAAAACTGGTCATGTGGCGACTGTTCCGCTTGAGGAACGTAGGACGGTCAATTCTGGGTGGTACACCACAATTTGTTTGCCTGAAGTCTTCGGAGAAATTCGAAAAACGAACAAGGGAGGACGAATCATTGTTCACCATGACAATGCGAACTCTCAGACATCGGCTCAAACCAACGCCTTTTTGACCGGCCAAAACGTCGAATTGATGAGTCATCCGCCGTACAGCCCTGACTTGGCACCCAATGACTTCTTTTTATTCCCGCAAATCAAGAAAAAACTGCGTGGTCAACGATTTTTGTCGCCAGAACATGCTGTTGAAGCGTTCAAAAACCATATTTTGGAGGTGTCTCAATCGGAGTGAAAAAAAGTGTTTCGACAATTGGTTTGAGCGCATGTAAAAGGGTATAAATCATGCTGGAGAATACTTTGAAAAACAATAAAACCACTTTTGATGTTAAATATTCGCATTTTCACATTATTAGGTCAGAAATATATCCAGCAGCCTACGTATAAATATTTTTTTTTTTGTTGAGAAAAAGTTGAGCACTTAAATCAGACGTGTGTTCAGAAGAGAAGGGTGGAGAAAGTTCATGTTTCGATAAATGCTTTAGCTTTGATTTATGTCTGTCAATCTTTTCAAACTTATCAACGATTCGGTCGAAACAATTAACTAGGTGCACTTGATTCACGCAAGCTTGTGAAGAGAGTTCATGTGAAAATGGTTTGCAAATCGCCTTTTCGTTCTGAATGCTCAACGCAGAACATCAGAGCAGAGAGCAGAGAGTTCCCCAACGCGTCAAAGCTCTCAACAACAGAACAGAAATCATACTGTTCTAGCTGTTATAGAAACATGTATTGAAAGATTGGGTTGACAGGATGGAAGGCCTACTGCCCAGCCAGATATCACTAGAACGAAACAATATTCCATATTATCCCATCACTTTGAGTTTCACCAAAGCGGTTTTTATGTTTAAAAAGCATTTTTTTTTCGGAAATAGCTGCAGTAAGCCGTCGACTAAAGGTATCCCTGTAAAAAATGTCGCACGGTGTAATATCCGGTGATCGAGCTGCCCAAAGTATACCACCGTACTTGCTGATTGATTTATTGGAAAATTATCCTCACTTCGCTTGAGAATCTTGTTGTGTATGGAGTGGCTTAGTTCTCCTGAAACAATGTTCTTTTGTTAAATGTAGTCTCTCGGGCAGAAATAGCAAGTTTTGTGTTTTGACAATGCAAACGATTTCGATGGCGTTCTCTAGGCTTTTCGGGGCATCAGCAAAGCATCGATTTGGGAACGTAATTTGTCAGTTTTTAAGGGTTCGTGAGGTTCCAAAATGCTCCGATATCGTTGTGCTTTTTTATTTTGCATGGGTGAACTTTTTCTTTAAAAAAAAATAATATGCGATGTTGACTATATTTTTATTCCAGTGGATGCCACTGCATTCCTGATTGCTTATGAGGTAGATGGTTCCAGAAGATTTGGTTGAGCGTGTTTTCTTTTGATCTTTACTTTTGACAAGACCAGATAGTGCAACGCATTCATCTAAGACATTCGCTTACTTAAAGTAGTCACGATATCAGAGACGCAAATGAATAAACAATCCATCGCACTTTTAATATCGATTGCGAACTCGCTGTTAAAACTGCAATTTTGATTTTAAAATAACAATTTAAATACAATTGTTGCCTCAATTTCCTTCAGATCTTTAGCGGACACCGCGGTCTGAAAGAACAGACCTATTGTATCATGGGGATAGTTCTCTTGTTAGCTGTATGGCTTAAGTAGTAAAGGCCTTATAGTGCAAAAGTATAAGGCCTTGGGAGAAACATATATAATATTTCTTATGCATTAATCGAGTGATAAACAATCGAGACAATTGAATAGTGTAGAGAAACTGTGTTAACTGTCAGATAACAAAAGTTTGTTTAATTTCCTTTCCTCTCGAAAATGCCAGTTACACTTCAATTGGTTTTCCTATCGATGTACAAAACCGCAACACCATACTTTCTGAATATGCAAAGAATGTAAAATAAACCCACCTCTGACACTACAACGATAAATAATAACAACGAACGGCATTCAACCATTATATTTTAATAGTTTCAAATGCGAAACAAATTGATTTTAATAATACACCCACTCACACTCATTAAAATTTGAAAAATATTACGTCGCTAATGGCTAACAAATAATTTACGACTTCTAACACTCCCATCGCAACGAACAAGCACCTTCACAAGATTTACATCTTTTCTAATTAATCATCAGTTCCAGGTCCAAAAGTAAACGGCAGAGGTAACAGCGCAAAACGAGTAAACAATTATTGGCAAGGAGAAAAATTATTTTGCCGCCACAAAATACATCAATTAAAACCACTATCGATACGAATCCAACGATAGATAGGGATGGCAATAAATTTTATTTGTGCGGTTCCTCTCATGTAGACACCAAACGTTTCGACGTCGACGACGATTAAGCCTCGAATACAGTACACACTCTGGGGTGTTTGCTGGAAAAATGCAAAATCGCCTCTGATCCTGTACTGAGTGTTCCAAACGCAGCGACAACAAATCACCTTTGAAACATATCCATACGAAAGACCCGCACCAGCAGTTAGTTGAAGCACCAGTTGGCCAGTTCGGCTTTGGTCTAGGTGAAACGTTGAACCTGCGCGCGATTTTCGCGCTACATTCACAAATTGACGACTGAGGATTTTGTGGTTCGCCTTCGGAGTGGAGTGAAGTGGAATTGAGTGTATTTAAAACCGGAGGGGAGCAGTGAAAATTTGGGAAATGCATTTTCCGAACTGCCACCGCATGGATTTGTATCGATTTCAGCAAACACAATTTACGAGCATGATGTCTGGCTACCAGTGTTTCCCCATACTCTAGCCATGCGTCCATATAAATTCTGTTTTAGTGCAACTGCAGGAGAACAGTGTAGCAAACAAGAAAAGGTACAGAAATGTTTTATTTTTTTTTTTTGCAGTAATCTACATATTCTAGTGTACTTTGTAAGTTTCTATGTTTGAATGCAGGAGTTTATCTTCGAAACTTCTCATCACATGTTAAAAATTCTTTCACAAATATTTAGAAAGGACTTTCAGGGTGGACATAGGCTATATATTACCCCGTTTAAATGAAGGGGCCTTTCGTGGCGATCAAATACACTGCCTCATTGGTGATAGATTTTTAAATGCTTTCTATCAAAAAGCTTAATGACTGAAAAACAAAAAAAAATAATTTCTATCTATCACGGGTAATTTAAGTATGCAGGTTTAATTCCTATCAAAATTATTCTACATCAAATAAATAAATTCAATATTTTGTATTGGCAGTAGTACGTTTTTGAGGAGAACTCTTTCAGTTCTGGAACTTTTCTTAAAAACCCGCAAACTGGGTTATTATAAGCCTTGCATTTAAGGAGAGCACTCTTGATGCCAATACTAATCACAATGGGGAGTTCAGTATTTTTAGCATCTTTTTCTATTCTGTTTAGAACAGGAGATACGTGACGAATGGTTGAGTGATTGATCTTCTAGAAAAGCATGCCCGACCCGGTTGGTATATTCGTAGACCTAAGCAATAAAGCAAACTTTTCAATTATGATCCAAAAATAAAAACTGTCTTAGGAGACTCACATTTCTAATTGGGGACACATTTCGCGTTATCTTTTGTAAAGAAGTACCCGACCTAACAATCTAAAAAGTTTAGAAGGCGACTTAATTCTGCAAAAAAAAAAAATCGGGTGTGCACGACGAAATGTCGGATCGAGATAGGTAATCATCTGCAAACTAATGAAAGGCAGTCCAATGCCTAATCAGCAAAGGGAAAGTTACACTTTCACGAAATGGGATACACCGAACTCTGATGTTTTATTGTGACGTCAACAAAAGACAATGGCGGACATGTAGCTCCAACAGGACGGTGCATTAAGCACACAGCTCATATTTCGAAAGATGCGTTTTCGGGTCAACTACTGTCTAAGCGGCATAGACTGGCCGGCAAGATCTTATAACTCCTGGGTTTTGGGTTTACACGAGTCATGAGTCTATTAAAAGAAGCCACTGACTCTGGAAGCTCTAAAAGAAAAAATACCACAAGAGGCCATAAACGTATAACCTGAAATTTTCGCCAAAACGATTACGTAAAAAAAAAAACACAAACGGTTAAAAGCAATTGCGGTGAGCACTCGAGCGATATCATCTTTTAAAAGAATTTGGAAAAAACTCTAAATAAGCATTTACAAAAAATATCTGAAATTTTGTCATCTCACAAGTCGCACTATTCAAACAACTAGATATCAAAGAACAACTCAAAAGCTCTCTGTTGCAAGGAACTTCTAAGTTTTCATTAATGTCAAATTTAGTCAACATATAATAGCAACTGAATAACAAAATTATAGTTTTATCTTAGGATAAGAAATTGATTCCTTTCTTGCGTTCCACACTATCCAAATAGTCACTTGTCGGTTTCAGCGGATCTGACATGAATCAACGTAAGGATACACAAATGGACCGCACAGACAAATGCGCGTTACCAGTTGGCAAATTGATTAGAAAGTCTCCCCTACCATCAACCTGATTTAGATCATGAAATATATTTTTGCAGCAGCAATCGTGAGTAATTTACTGCCGCCATTGGTTTTGGAAATGAGACGGAAACGAAAAGGAGATCGGGTTTATAATCGTTAGCGGGTACAAAGAGTTTTCATTGCAATGCAAGCATCGCAACGCTTGTGAATTTTCTCATGAAATTCAGTCGCCTTTGGCGGCTTTCGATTTTGAAACTCAAAAGCTTGCAATTTAATTTGAATTTATTGACGAATCTCGTATCTATAACCAACCAATGGACACAGGCGGTCGCCTCGCCACCGTGAATGCCGACTAATTTTGAATGAGTTGTGGTGCACTAGATTGAATGGTAGTGTCATTTGAAATTGCATGGTTTATGGTTTTTGGTTACCTTTGTATCTATTGCTGATAGAGCATCATAGAATGCGAAGTTTTTATTGCATGCGATTTGTTTCATTGGTGAAGAGACTGCATTAGGTTGCATGGTAGTTTTGCGATAGTCACATTATTAGAAACAGAAAATTGCAATGCGGAATGGAGTTGTATTCATAAGCGGTTTGGATTGAAATCGTATAAACTGTATCTCTGGGTGTGGACAGCTGCAACGGCACTGACAGCGTAGCAATTGGGATACAAATTTGTCGTGATGCAATATCTTGATAAAGGGGGGTAGGTAAACGAGACAGCACAGTTGAGAATGTGCAACTGAAACGGCCTTCAAATATTGTAAAATGGAAAATCAATCCAATTAAACCTCAGTCAAGCTCATAGACAAGGCGTTATTTAAAACACATTAATGATTAATGACGGCAACGATTGCTATAAAAAGATGAATTTTGATTTGTATAAATTAATTATTACACACACTTTAAGTTAATATTGATTATGCCAAGGTAATCGCAACCTTATGAAGTTTGATACTGGCTAGCTCAAAATTTCTACGTCCTTACAATGTAACATATTCAAAATAGTATCAGCACTAGAAGGAACTAAAAATGAAATGGATTGTTTACTAAAACAAAACAAAAACCTTGCAAGTCACATTATTACATTATTCTTGTCATTTTGCTTTAAATTTTTCCATATTTGAAACTCTTTCATTAATAACTACACGGATATAAGACTTGAACGCTTGTTTTAGGGGGGAAATCACAGTAAAATTTTCAATTTTTCGAAAAAAAAATTTATCGCTTAAAAGGTGCTTTAGGGTCTTAAAAATAATATACCAAATGATGGAATACGGCAAAAGTGTCCGAGTGACCAAATTGTTCACTCTGCGATAACGCCTCTCCAGTATGCTCATATATTTATGGTACATATGGTTTCTCAGTACTGAAAACCTAAAACGCGTTTTTCTCGAAACCACTTTTTTTGAGCTCGCCGAAGACATAACTCGAGCAAATCTTTACCGATCGACTTGAAATTTTGACAGTTGCTTCGAAATATCTTTCTCGAATTTTTTTTTCATCGACGATTTGATGGCGTTTTTTTTTTTTTGTTAAAAATTTAACTTTATTTTCAAACAAGCACCATTTTGTAAAAAATCAATATATCGAAAAAATGCTACGTAGTTCGTTAGCTGTTGTTATATGGAAACCAAAAAATTTTGGTGATTTCTTCCAGGTCAAAAATTAAGGAGTTTACATCTTCGGCCATCGACACGCTTTCAAAAATAGGCGCCTTGGGGCATATGCTGCGCAGCCGCCATTTTTCAATATTTTTTATTGAAAAAATTACATTTTGTACTTTTTAAGTACCTTACAGATTTTCGATTGATACTTTTATTCAGCCAAAATTAAGCCCCGAAAATATGCCATTTTTTTTGTGTGCTACTGTGATTTCCTCCCTTAATTGAATAAAGAAGCGTTGGCATACGATTTCATTTTCACAG
Organism: Orthonevra nobilis; assembly: GCA_963555765.1. Lineage (NCBI taxonomy): Eukaryota > Metazoa > Arthropoda > Insecta > Diptera > Syrphidae > Orthonevra > Orthonevra nobilis. The sequence continues at coordinate 13,847,808 of OY743225.1, forward strand.
GGCTCCAAGCAAAAAAGTATTTCGATGTTGCATCCAAAATTGTAGCGGACAAATTTGATCTTAAAGCTAATTTAAAGTCTTGAGGACGAAAACGTGCCTCTTTATCAAAGCGATTTCTCTTTGCACTTCTAAATTGATTTCATTTATTATCAACAGCCAATTTGCAAATAAACGACTATTCTAATGGTTATTGCGAGTCATGACATACGTTTTAATGCAACATTAGGTGGATTATTCCAAGCAGCAAAGTTTTCTTCAAGCCGAAAGATTAAGACTTAGTATTCATAACTTAGAGCCGCCTCGAGAAATGTTCAATCACTTGGTAATGGTACTGTCTGCCGAGCCAGTGTATCCAATCGAATTTTGAACTGTGTTTTTGTCAAGGATTATTGAATTTTGAATTCTTTAGATCAACTTTAGTCTACTTAAAATTGTTTCAAAAAAAATGTGGGACACCTTTTCACTGAAAACTACTTGGAATGCTTTAAACCTTTTCGCTCTGCGTGTTCATTCCGAACAAAAATCTTTTCGAAACTCAAGGATTTTGTGAGTATCTTAACACCTGACGTTTTCTTTTTAGAAATACTCCACTTATTAAATAAAGCCTTAAGTGGGTGATTTAAGAGGATGAAACGTTTATTTCTCTGCATTCCAATTTATAGCTTCACTTCGATTTCGTATTGCTCCATCACCGTCACTCCCCAATAATAATCCTCTATATCGAATGGCCATGAGGGAAAAGTTGTAGCATTTTCCTAAATCTGCATTCATAAACGGATTATAATTTTCTCTCGGTTTTCGCACAGCCCCATATTGATGTGCACGGGAAAAACCTCCACTTCGCTTCATCGGCTCAACCAACGTAAGCCACTTAAATGATTTCCTCATTTTGTGTGCTACAACAGATTTCCTTTTCTTCGATATTCCCCACAAACACATACACATACATATGTTTAAGAGACACACTCACCCGCAATCCGATAGATTGTAACAGAGAAAAACCACACAGAAAAAAATAATCACATGTACATACGCCTCAATACCGATGGCCGTGATTTATTTCCAAGAAAAAGCTGAAAAAAAATGTTCCACATACGCACCAGTGTACCACGTTTTTTGACGACGTCAACAGTCCAAAAAAATGCTCACGTATTTCTGTCAATACGGGCAAAATTTCTGAATCCCAAACCGAGTATACTAAATGACAGGACAATTCCTTTCTGTTGATTGCACAACGAAGACTATTTCGGTCAGCCGGGAGGCATCGGCTTTCTGTTCGAAAAAATATATTTACGACCCCAAGGACTACGTACGGTATGTATGTACATGTGCTAAGGATTATATTGTGGTTTGTGTGGGGGTGGCACGACAATTATTGACGGTAATCCCCAGTGCGATGAGTGGACGTTAAATTGGGAAACAGTGTCTCTTTGTTGTTTATATTCACTGCTATTGTCGTGTCCTTTCTATTAAGGGATCTGATGATGGTATTTATCGAACGTCATTGCTTTCGATTACTTGGAATTTTATCAAGAGCAGGGAACACAAAGTCTCACGTGGGCAACCTGCGGCATTGAATTATTGTCATTTTTATTATTATGATATTTTTTTTTCTTTTTTCTGAACCACCAATTGTCCTTTGTGAAGGGAGCAAAAGAATTGTGTTATAAGTTGGAGTATTACACGAAATCAATTCAAGGTTGAATGTCCTCGCAAGGAAACAGTTCATAAGAAAGCATCGTAATGGGTATTTTTTCCTTCTGGTCTTTCAATCATAAATAAGTAAAATGTCGAGGTATTTTTTTGGGTTCAATTTCAGCGGAAGGTCGAAAGGTATCCTTTCTATTTGTGGTATCGATCGTTTGGCATGTACACCTGCACATTTGTGCTAATGGGGAGAGTTGATTGTCATTGTAGGCAGAAGATGATGGTTAAGGTATTTGCTTAAATTTATGATGGCCATTGGGGCTTGTGTACACAACTAACGACCTATAAACGATAACAAGGCTTATTTATGCGCAACGATTAATTGGCATCCAGGATTGTAAACATGAATATAATGGAAAGCAGGCATCTGTGCTTCTTTAAGTACCAACATACTACTGTGTCGAAAAAATAAGGTGACATATGAATTTAAACTGCGCGCGTCGAAGGATTTGGAAATTTTTCTTTCTTTTTAGGTTGGTAGTACTGTCAGTGACATCTATGTGAAATTTCATGTCAAAATATATTCATAGTGTTTGAGATACGCGTCGTTTTGTGAGCTGCTAAAAGTGAGTTTTTCGTTTTTTGCGATGTCGAAATTTATTGAGTAAAGAATTTGCATTAAATTTTGTTTGCGGAATCAATTTTCTGCTGCGGATACAATGAGGATGGTGCAGAAAGCCTTTGATGATGAGGCTATGTCTAAAAAAATGTTTACAAGTGGTATAGTGATTTCCAAGCCGGCCGTGAACGTGTCGAAGACGAAGAGCGTTCTGGGCCACCATCAACCTCAACCGATGAAGCTCACGTCCAACAAATCAAAGATTTGGTGTTGAAAAACCATCGATTAACGATTAGAGACCTTGCTGATGAAGTTGGCTTATCGAAAGTCTCAGTCAATACCATTTTGAAGGATGCTTTGGGCCTCAAGCGCGTCAAATCTCGACTGGTACCGAAAAAATTGAATTTTTTGGAAAAAAGGCGTCGCGTTGAAGTGTGTGAAACAATGCTTTCCGACTATCAGGATGTCATGAAACGCATTATAACTGGCGATGAGACTTGGATCTATGCTTACGACCCCGAAACAACCGATCAATTGAGCGAATATCGTGCCAAAGGAGAGCCGAGACCAAAAAAACCGCGCCAAAGTCGCTCAAAAATCAAGGTCATGTTGACTGTTTTCTTCGATTATAGTGGTGTTGTGCTTTATGAATTCCTTCCAACCGGCCAAACAGTCAACAAGGAATATTATTTGAATGTTATGCGTCGTTTGCGTAACGTTATCCGCCTAAAAAGGCCGGAATTGTGGAAAGACAACCACCACCGTATTCACCTGATCTGGCGCCGTGCGACTTCTGGCTGTTCAACAAGCTCAAAAGACCGCTCCGGGCACACCGTTTTGATACGATAGATGAGATTCAAGCCGCAGCGAAGACGGAACTGAAGGCCATCCCGGAAAGTGACTACAACCAGTGTTTCAAAGATAGGAAAATCCGTTGGCATAAGTGCATTGCATCGGGAGGGGATTACTTTGAAGGGGATGAAATTGATTTGGAAGAATAAATAAAGAATTTTCAAAATAAATACAATGTCACCTTATTTTTTGGACACAGTAGTATATGTGACGGGGTCGGATGGAGGCTCTGAAAAGAATTTATTCAATAAATGACCGTGGTAAAACGGTTGGTGCGTAGGACTTGATTTCTTCATGTGAACCTCCGCTTGTTTGGCGAGTCATTAACAAACATCAGAGGCTATTGCTGCAGTGAAAAAGCTGCTGCAGTGAGAAAGCTAGACTCGGTTTACTTCTACATTATAATAAAGAAGACTTCGTATAAATGGAATATTATTTCAAAGGAATTTGAGAACTTTTTGTCTTCGGTTGACAAGTAGAAGGCTGAAGAAAAAAACGATACAAGCCGCAACGATATCCAACGATCTGAAAGGCATCGAACTTATAGAACAATCTTCAATCAGAACATTTATCCTTTCTAGAAAGATTCTTTTAACTCTCCGTCATTTAATTTTGGCTTTCATTTTCGACTGTCTAAGGCGAGCGCTTTTAACTTATTGTTTTGCTTCTTACGTCAGTACTACTTTAAGACACAAAATACCCCCAAAACTGTTCTGAAAGTTGTTTTATTAAATTTGCTTTAGCCATAAGAAAAGGACATCTCAGAAATCAACTAAGGCTCATCATAAAGGGCCTTCGAAACGAACTGAAAATACGCTCCTCGAAAACCTTGTTCCTTTGATTCATAGAAAATACGTTTACAAAGGTGATCCGCTCAGAGGCTCTTCAGCGGCAATGTCAACATTCCCACACACTTTCACAAAAAAGTGGCCGCTAATGCAATTATGAATAGGAAATGGAAAATGGGGGAAAATACCCTAATACGTCGCCATATCAGGTGTCAACGACGAACGTCAGTGTTTTTTGTATACAAAAACAAAAAAAAATATTTTTACCACCTGCAGCCTTTAATAGAATTCGGCTTACAGCGTTACAGCAGCAGACAAGTGAACCAGCCAAAAGGGGTGAGCGCCCGTCCCAGAGTGTGTACATCAAAAAGCATGCTGCCATCACAACTTCAACCTCAAAAACATTAACATTTACATTTCGCATCTGCGAAGTGACGAAAGCTAAAAGACGTCTATCAGAGTAGGTACTATCCGACAGAACTGCATATCGTATGGCCCTGCATTTGTTTCACACAAAAGATTAAATTACAAAACTTTGTCTGACTGAGTGTGTCGAAATTCGTCATGAAAATCTGGAGAGTTACACAAAACAACGTGGCTACGACAGCACAGATAGATGGATCGACGTATTCGTACGTATGAATACCAAGGAAACCTTTGCTAGCTATTTTAATTGTTTTATTAACTGTCAGTGTCTGCGATGGAAACGAACACTTTTTCGTGTCTGTCTTTCAGTGGTTTATAGTTTTTCATTTTTACTTTAATTTCGCATAATTAAATTAAGGAATGATGCTGGTGATAATGTTACCTAGACAGCGGAGCGGTTACAGGATAGTGCAAAGTACAAACATGCAGGTATCGCGTTGGACGAAAAACGAGCATCGGCGATGCCAAAAGTTTGCCGACAAAACGCGACGATGACGCATAAAAGCCAATTAAAGAGTTTTTCAAGTTCTTAATCGCATTTGGCGCTTCAAATCATAAAAGGGATTGTCCCTTTGATGCACAGGCAGAAGATAGGGATTTAAATCGATTGCCATTGGGTTTGCTTTTATTGAATGGAATGTTCCGAGTGGTACTTAAAAGGGACACAATGTCCTTTGCCAATTGGAAAACATTTCTTTATTTTTTGTTTCTCTGGGTAAACGTTGAGGGTAGGGCAAGATATACGAGTATGTACGAGTGCGTTCATTTCAATAAAGTGCTACGAGTATCTTGACTCCTGCAGGGTTAAGGTCCTTTGACAGCAGAAGTTTCAGTATGGAATACTCATATCAAGGATGTACGTAAGGGTGAAATGTTTTGTGACCTTATGAGTTGTCAATTGAATTAGGAGTTTCGAACAGATTTGGGTCGTGCAAAGGATTTAGAACCTTAGTCAATATTTTTGATACTGGAGGCGTTTGTAAACTGAAGATGAAGCAATCATTTGCATGAAACATAATGAGTGAAAAAAAGGCTTACTATTTCGAAGACAAGGTGTATACTAATGTTTTAGTTATAAGGAAATCTGTAAGCTTACTAACATTTTGCATTTGAAAGGCTTGTGCCTTTGACAGCTTTATTTCAATTAACGTTTAGTGTATTTAGAGACGGAACTACAAGAAATATAAGCCTTGAAAGTTTACTAGCTTTCTATATTATATAGAATAGTCATTTTTGTTGAATTGTTGTTTGTACGTATTTTGCTTTCCAAAAAATTTGGTTGCTAATGTTTCATAACGTCACAGATATCTAGATACTAGGAGCTTTGCTTTAAGGTTTCCGTACCCAAAGACTGAAAACTCTTTAACTGAACCTCCGCTTTCCGTTCGTCCGTCACAAAGTTTCTACAACAACAAAATATAAAAATGATATAAGGTTGAAAGTAATCAAAGAATCACATATTTCTGCATTCTCAAATGTTATACTTTTGAATCATAAATGATCATTAAATGATAATAAAAAAGACTCTTATTGCATCTTAATCGATTTCCAGCTTTTACTTTGTGTCAAGTAGGGTGTGTTCAGTAAATCAACAGGAGGTGTCGCGTCACACAACAAAATTACCAATCGTTTATTAGTTTACTCGTTCTAAAATGAAAGAATTATACAATTTTGCATGCTGTAGGGTGGTGCGGAACCCTTCATGTGAGAGTATAGCTCGCACTTGGCCCCTTTTTTTTTAATTATAGTTAGTGCTGCTGAGCGTGCTGTACGTAGCTCGACAGAAGCCTAATATGTTCAGTGTTTTTCTTTCTCCTTACTAAAAAAAAAAGTAAAAATATTGATGTGAGTACTGCCAGATATGTTGCTCCACTCTATTATAATATAAAGATGCTCAATTTGGATAAGATTTGAAAGCTTTGTAGGTCATTAACACAAGTCAAAGTGATTTTTCGATATACCATCATATTAAAAGCGAAGAATTATGGCAGGGCACATTACCTTACGTTTTTGACTGCGATAATTTTTTGAGATCCGCCCACATTCAGCACCACGCGTTTTGGGTTGTCCTGTTCACAAGATCTACGCCCTTGACATGAATATTGGACCACTTCGGGTTACACTTGACTTTTATTGAAATCTATTTTCGAGGAGGCATGTCTTTTTTCCTCACCTTCCTCGCCTTGCGAGGCTTCTCAGATCCTTCTTCGAATAGTTTTAAGATCATTCTTTTCTACGAAGCTCCATTTTGACAGTAGCCATCTGAGGCGTCGTGTTTTTTTTACGATTTTGTAATAATCCATTCTTTTTTAGATTGACAAAAAATTTTCTTGAAATTTCTCCTAAGCTTAATTGAAAATTAAAGTTCTGTTTTTATAGACTTAGTCAAGTCGGCCCAATACTCTATTCCCTCTATTTCAGTAATTTTCCCGTTTTATTCGAACTCAAATGGCTGATAAATTTTATTTTCGAATGCAATCAGAGGGGTTAAGAACCACGAGCATCCGGAAAGTCTAAGATATGACTTACCCAAGTTGTACATTGAATTTTGATGAATTTTTTGATGTGCTTACCTGAAATAAACGGAAAATGATTTATTAGATTACTTCTTGAGTAATTTTTAATACAATACAAAATTGGAAAGACATAAAGTCATTTAAATGCATAATAACCCCAATATATCTCATAATCAAGGATGAACTTTAGTGCAGATTGAAAACGAAAGGTTACTTCGAAATTGGATAGGTAAACCATTTTTCATCCATTTCCAAAATCTCTGGATCCCTTTAATCCCTAAAAGCCGATCTAAATTTGATTGGTTCAAATCTATTTCAGGCCATATCCAACGAGATATCAAATATCATTTATCCCTAAGGTTTTGTTTTTGAAACTCCGGTCACGTTTAACCCTTTTCTCCGAGCGTACAAAAATACCAACTACCATTAAAGTGGAACATTCAAGGCTGGCACACAAAATAAGTTTATTATCTCGGCACGGTAATACGGGCCAAACCTTCAGAATTAAAAACAATAACCCTTTAAATTGAAAACCACACCGAAGCTCGGTCGTACCGGGACTGACACTACCTTCCATTCCGAAGTGTCCGATCCAACGAATGATGTATAAATAAAAGAAAGTTTCACTTAAAACCAAAAGTAGATAACGGTAAATATCCGGCTATTATTTTCAATTGTTGTCTATGCACAAAAATTTCCATATCGAGTCAAAATCCAATTTAAACTTTTCAACGGGCGGGACACAATCAAAAGAAAAATACACCAAAAAAATAGGATAACTTTTATATCCCACAACAAAAAGAAAAGCGTTTCTCTTTCCTGTACTGAAAAATTGAGCAGCCGGTCGGGAAAGTTTCCAAAAAAAGGAAGGAAAGGGCAAGCAAACCGGTATAACTGTGGGGGATGAGAACAAATAGAACAAATCACGAGAAAAGGGTTGGGAATACAAACGAAGACGAAAAAAAAAAAAAAAAAAAAAAAATGGACAACTTTTCCAGACACCATATGGCTTGCCAGGGATGATACAAAATACTTCTACTTCGCTGGTATATCCGACGGGCGGACTTTGGAGCGTATGTGGAACATAAAAAGGTACCGCAGAAAAATAGATAAAGTTAAGTAAAGTTACACGTAGCTTGGTAGCTTCATGTGTCCGTGTCCTGCAGAGTTTTTTTTTTTTTATTTCAGTATTCAGGACACCACACACACTTTTCGGGTATTTACCCTCAGCATCCAGATCCAATATTAATATCTGCAGAGCTCTTCGAAATGACGGCGACTTTTGTGTGTGCTTCGGTTGGTCGACTCCTGTTGCAGTGTTGTCTAAGGAGGCTTTGCGCTCGTTTGCATGAATACATTTTTTTTTTTGATATTACACCTGATGGGGTGGAGGGCTGTGCCGCCTTGCCAGTCCGATAACCACAAAAAACTAGATGACAAAGGTCGGTCGAGCGGTGGCAACGGTCGTAGTGGTCTGGTTAGAAGAATATGATTTTATGCGGTGGCAGCAATTTTTGTTAATTTAATTTCACTTGAGCTAGGGGCTCCATCTCTAATGGAATGAAGAGCCGTGCAATGCGGTAGAATGTCGTAAATGAAGCCAACTACATAGCTACAGGCTAAACGGCTGTGGGCGCTTGGTCCATTTTTACTGCTGAGTGTGTTTAAAAATTTTGTGGGTTGTAATTTTTATTTAAACTTATTTTTTTCTTCATTTTTCTAATTATTTTTTATGGCATCGTTTACTACGAGATAGGATTTTATATATTTTTTCTTGTGGTCGATGTTTTAATGTTGTAAATGAGTAAATCGGCAAGTCCTTGAAATGGGATATTAAAGCTAACAGGCGATTATTATATGAAAAAAAAAAATAAACCCAACATGGGTGTTCTTTACGCAGGTGGCTAGCAGTAATGGATTTTGAATCATATCATATGAATCATATCATATAAATTAAATTAATTAATTCGTCGACACTTATTAGATATATCTTTTTGTTGTTTTTTCCAGACTGACACATTGATTTCGTTACAAATTATTGCTCATCATCTTTTAGGCTTTTTGTGAAGGTAGTTGAAACGGCAACAGATCAGAATTTTTTTTATTCTTTCACGCTCAATTTATAGGGCAGTCCATCATTCAATGTGTTATGTCTTCAATATAAATAATTTGGCCCTTACTACAGAATGACGTGGCTCTTCTATGAGTACATGACCTTTAATTCGCAAAACAAATTCCAAAGGCGTCAATTCGCAGCTGCTGACACGTAGCCCCATTCTAATGGAACCATCTTCTCCTACTTTTTAAGTTGGCGCTACAGGCCGGGGTGGACCAGGGCCTCAACCAAAAAGCTTCTTCAGGCAGCTCGGTCACTAGCTAGCTGTCCCCAGATTTTCACACTTTTGTGTTCATGTTTCTGAACCAAATACCAGAAACGGGATGATGAAGGTCTTATAGAGCTAAAGTTTTTCGAGAGAGAGCTTAACTACTAAATTGCTTTCTTAGTCCAAAGAAACAACGATTCTTTGTTTGATCTCAACGCTGGTGTTATTTCCTAGGAAGTCAAAGTCCCTAACATCCTCAAATTTTTAGCTGCCTATGGTGACGTTCTGACCAAGAAGTCGTTGTTAAGTGTCTTTTATTGCTGATACTATCTAATTCGGTTTGTCCTTGTTACCACCAAATGTATCTTTGCCTCTTCTGTCTCAATGCTCACAAAGACACTTATGTCAACATCATCGGCGTATGCGAGTAGTTGAACAGACCTTTGACAGGGCATCACCTTGTCATAAGCCGTTTTTGACATAGAATGGGTTGGTGAGGTCTTCGCAGCAGTCTTCGTGGAGCAGCCTGAGTTCTCCATCGTAATCCTGCACAAACGGGTAAACATCCCTGCCAATGCCAAAACTAGACATGGCTCAATGCAGCTCGCCCATGCCTTTTTCCAAGAACTGACCTAATGAAAATGTTTGGACCATGGTGGAATTTTATGGTTGCCGACGAACGCATTCAGACGTTCACATAAGGCATTAATAAATTTTAGAGGCCATGTTAAGGAGACGGTATCCTTTCTTTAGGATCGGGCAAACAATACTGATAAGCAAAATTTGCTTACTTCATATGTTGCAGATAAGTTGGTGCATACTCCTAATCAAGTCTTCGCCATTCGATTTGATAGCAACTTTATCAGACTTAAGCTTATTGTTAGATTTTGCTATCTTTACTTCTTCTCGGTCAGGTAGACGGTATTGTTGTCCTGCGTCATCGAAAAATTTGATTCATGATCGCCGTTTACAGTCTGTACAAATGGTATTTCAATATCGTTGCAGGCTTTATTCGGGGTCTTGTGAAACCATCGTTCACGCGATTCGTTATCCTCAATTTCTGCCCATAAAAAATCGATTATCATGTCTCAGAAACGCTTTTCTTTGATTGTCATCTTCCTTCCGAAAATGGACCCATAAAATGGTTTGACTTCTCTAAGGCTTCGTGAAGACTTACCAAGCCTCAAATACGACAATTGTGTGTTAACGAGACTGCCGGGATCGAAATTCGCTTCGTCTGATAAAATTTTTAAAGAAAATTGTCGCAAATTTAGACCTGTCCTAGACGCAATGCGGAGATTCCATAAGGATTCTTGAAAATGTACAAATTATTCCAATTATATTTAATTTACGAGGAGGCTAAGATTTTCACAAAGCTAATGCTATTGCAAGTTGAATTAAGCGAACTTCATCGCAACTTTGTTCTTTATAAAACTATATCATTGATTCCTAGTTCATTAATTGATTTAAGTTAGTTAGTTACTGTGAACCCTGCAACGATAGTATCAAAAGTCCGGCAAGAGTCATACGTGAACAGAATCAAGCTTACTTCTGCTTTGGTCAATGATCGGGTATATTTGATTAGGGTCGAGATACAAGTTCAGTTACGAGTAAATAACCTTTTCACAGCCTCTTTCGATTCTCATCGGCTATCAATTTTATTAAATTATCACGCCTCGAGAGTCTTCCTCTGGCGAATATTCATTTGCAATCACTTGACAAGAAATGAACACTCAGATTGTTATTGCATCTCTCATTCTGTTCCTTCGGCTTCAAGTTCATCTCAATATGTAGCGACCCTTATTACCTTCTATTCTACTTTTGTAGGTCTAATCATAATCATTGGCATCGTTATGGCCCTCGGTATCATTACATCCTTCGATCCAAAGACGATACAACTTTATTTTTACTCCGTTTAATAGCCATTTAAAGAGGTTGTACGTGTTAAGTAAGAGATGTAATTCAAGCTCGTGCGCCATTACCGGGAAACACATGTACGCAAGGAGGGTCTCTGTACATTCGTATATGAATGTATCTACATATAAGGAACGGGCACAGAGGTGGTTGTGCCAAAGAAATACGTGTCATAATTTTCTCGACGGAATACGAAATCTTAGCATTATGCTCCGCATGAAGCTGGTACGAGTGGGGCCAACGGCAAGGAAACCAAGCGCCATTTCTTGAATGGTAGTCGTAAAACTCAATTTAGAGGGCAAACGGCTGAGGTTCATCGAAAAGTTTCGACATGGACATGCTATTGTAAGAAATGATTGAGACTTTCCCTCTATGTGTGTGGTGCGGTCATTTAAAGGGATTTCCCGCAAAGTACTGCAGAACGAACGGGATTGAATTTGTATTCCGAGTTCAGTTTTCCTTTTTCGTTTGCAAATTTTCTACACTCAAATGGCAAATGGCAGACGTGTTTAGTTTCTGAGAAAATTCCATTGCGGATTATAGTTGATTTGGTTTTAAATGAATGACAGTCCCACAAAAAGTCTTTGACTTAAAACCAAAGTTATTTGTGAATTGTTATGTGGTCAATTTGTTCTAAGCGCATAAACATTATAAACAAAAGTGTCTTTGTTTACAGGCGACAGAATTGTATCCATTTTAAGCTACATCTCTGATAGGGTTACGAGATCCATGAACACCAAAATCTGTTTGGTAGTCTTAAATTGTCAGCACGTATTGCAGGTTGAAAGGATCAGTGAGGACCTGACAATCAATTCTTTTAACTTTATATTATTTTACGGATATAGTCTTTAGGAGTATAGGGGTGTTCACATTCTCAAATTTGATTGACAAGCACGGTATTATGAATTTTTGAAGGCGTTCGCATTTAACCAACACGCTGTCAATCGTCATTGATAAAATGTTGTTAGACGCAGCAAAGAATGCTAAATAATAAGAGGAAGCAAATTGGACTACTTCTTATTTAATTTACTGCATAAATTAAATTTGACTTATCATGGAGATTAAAAGAATCATCTCAGGATGATTGCAGAAGGGTTCAACGAATTTTTAAATATGGTAAAACCAAGCATCGAAGGGTAAAATACCAACTTAAGAGTTTGTAGTTTACCCGTACTACATTACGATTTCTTGCAACGGGACAAAGATATTTTTTTTTTTTTTTTTTTTAAATAGTGCACGTGCTCAAGGGATTGGTTGAACCCTTATAGTGCGTTTACACAGCACGAGCAGAAGGAAAGTTAGAAGGGAGAGAAAGAAGGTAGCGGTGCACATTGGTCTTAAATTGCCAATTAAATTGGTTGCAGTGCCGAGGAAAAGTAGAGCGAGGTAACGCATTCCACATGCGCGATGTTCGGCCTATAAAAGACTCTCTAAATTTCACAGTACGCCCGAAAATAGGCTTAAGGGTAAACTGGTGAGCATTCAATGATGTGCGGGTGTTGCGAGTGAATTGGTGGAGGGGCGGAATGCAATTAGCTATTTCTACGGAGCATTGGTGGTAAAAGTAGCGGTAAAAGAGCGACAGGCAGGAAACATTTCTTCGATGTTCCAGCGAGTTTATTGATTTTGTTATAGTGCTGTCGTTTATAAGTTTTACCGCACGCTTTTGGATTCTATCTAGCAGGTGCAAAGTGGTTTTAGGTGCACCTGCCCAGATGTGAGCGTTGTACTCCATTTTTGGTCGAATAAAAGCCTTATAAATTGTAGCTAAGTCAGAAGGGGTAAAGTATTTCTTGCACCGGCTTAGGAAACCTAAACATTTCGCTGCATTCTTGGCGACATCGAATATGTGGTCATTCCAACGTAAGTTAGAATTCACGCGCATACCGAGCATTGAAAGTTTTTCGGTTTCATCGACGCAAGTGCCATTCATGGACAATGGCTGGGTATAAGGGTTTCGCTTTGATGACATAAGACAGCATTGTGTTTTGGAAGCATTAAATTCTACTCGGTTGGTTAGACCCCATTTGATTATGCTGTCAATATCAGAATTTAATGTGTTAAACATACGTTGACGTTCGATGTCCACGTCCGAAGAGCAGGGGGGTGAATCATTAAACGCATATGAGAAACTGAGGGTACTGTCATCTGCGAAGGAATATATTGGATTAGATGTGATAGACAAGAGATCGTTTATGAAAATTAAAAAGAGAGTCGGAGACAAAACTGAGCCTTAAGGGACACGAGCATTTATATGGTGAATTTCAGACTTGAAACCGTCCAATAAAACTTGTATTGTACGATTCGAAAGGTAGTTTCTAATCCATCGAAGAAGAGACTCACCGATCCCATATGCACGCACTTTCGACAAAAGAGCTGGATGCCAGACTCTGTCAAATGCCTTTGAAATATCGAGTGCAACTATCTTTGTTTCACCGAAGTTATGTATAGATCGGTTCCACTTTTCAGTGAGTTAAGTCATCAAATCACCAGTGGACCTGTTGCTACGAAAACCGTACTGCCGGTCATTAAGAAGTTTTCGTGATTCAAGATATTTCATAAGCTGACGATTAATCAGCGTTTCCATGACCTAAGAAAGAAGGGACGTAAGTGCTATGGGTCTGTAATTGGAGGGAGAAGAAGAATCGCCTTTTTTAGGGACAGGCTGGACAAATGCAGTTTTCCATCTGCTCGGAAAGAGACCTGAGGAGTAGGAAAGATGAAAAAGCTTACGCAGTGGTTTTGCCAGCGTGGAAGAACACCTCTTCAGAACTATAGGGGAAATACCATCTGGACCAGCGGATTTGTGTATGTCTAAATCTTTCAGTACTCTTGCGACTGTGCGAGTGCGAAAGTATATGTGTCCCATAGAATGTTCAACGCTCTCGAGCACAGGTGGTGGTAAAGTGCAATCTGGAAGTGTGGAACTGGCCGCGAATTGTGCGGCAAGCAGATTGGCTTTATCAAGATTGTTTACGACAGGAGTATCATTCGAAATGAGCGTCGGAATCGATGACGAAGTAGAGTTCTTAATATTTTTGACGAAGGACCAAAATTGTTTACTACCACTGGGACAACGTAGTATTTTTTGCCTTAATTTTTGTCCATGGGAGAACTTCGTACGTCGTAGAAGAGCATTACAGTCATTACGGACTCGTCGAAACTTTTTCCGGTTTTCCTCTGTAGGGTTGGCTTTATAAGACCGAAAACTCAGCTCTCTCAACCTGACAGCCTCTTTACAGCTCAAGTCGAACCATGAATTCTCTTTTGGCCTAATTGTCTTCACCTTCGATTTGAAATTCTACACTTACATCGCAAAGTCTTCTCTCAGCACAATTATTGTAAAAAGGTGATTCTTATTTAACAAATTATCTTTTTAAGCCATTTTTATGAAACATTCGACTCTTTTTCTTTTAATTTGGCTTTTCTAGCTTCGATACATTTAAAAAGAAATACTAATTATAACAACAATTTTAATATAATGAGCTTTCTACTAAAATTTACGCTTAATTTAACTTTGTTTAACACGGCGGCAGAGAGAATAGGGGATTTCAGAGTCTCGAGATTTAAGTTTTGATGAACAAAAACAAAAATAATAAATATAAGATAAATAATAAATAATAAATTATTAATTTTAAAAAACAGCTAATAAATAATCAATAGTAAATAATAAATAATAAATTTTAAAAATCTGTTTCCCAAAATTTCTCAATTACTAATCACAGTCATTATTTTGATATCTACAGCAGTCCTTGGAAAAATTTCTGAGTATAAAACTTCCTTTTAATTCGTTTTGGCATGACAAGCACTCGTTCAGATGTTCAAATTTGCTTTACAAGTCAAAAACATATCAAAATATTTCCAGCATGTCTGTGAACAGAGCATTCACATGATGAAAACCAATGCAATCATACCGTGCTTGTCAAACAAATTTGAGGATGTGAGTCCCCCTAGAGAGAATAATTGCTCTTCCAATTGTCTTATGTAGAAAATTTTAGAAACTTATCGACTTTGTAACTCATTTTCAAAGTCGGTTCAACGCAATAGAAAAAGTGATTCTTTTGAAAAAGTGATATTTAATGATTTCCCTTGTTCAAAAATGTTCAGATTCGGTTTTTCTTTCTTTAGGTTGTTGATCATTATTCCATCATAGCTTTGGCATTTGAGTTTCGGACAGGTCGCTGTTTGTGCCTATTGGCCAAGAACAGTACGACTCCAAGGTCTTTTCTTTTCCTTACGGACTCAGGTCCCACATAAGTCACTTATGTCCCAAGGACAAAAGGCTAACATTTGTATGCCGAA
The DNA here is from genome assembly GCA_963555765.1 of Orthonevra nobilis. NCBI lineage: Eukaryota > Metazoa > Arthropoda > Insecta > Diptera > Syrphidae > Orthonevra > Orthonevra nobilis. The sequence goes on from OY743225.1 coordinate 13,863,196, forward strand.
AATGGGACATATGTAAGTCCCAAATTTGAGGTAGTTTAATAAAGTAAAACATTGTGCACGGTGAGAAACAGAAATTTTTGGGAAAATATTCATTAGCATTATAAAGAATATGACTGCAACTTATATTAAGGTCAGGTTATTAATAAAAATTCTATCCCTTCCTTCAACCATTCATCCAACATTTTTTATATTCTGTAAAAATTGAAAAACAAAAGTATTTCATACGAGTATATGTAGATAAAAAGAGGTAATATTTCAGTATAGTCAACTCAAAAAACTAAAAATGAAAATTGTTATTTTCAAAAATTCTTAAAGAAGTTTCTTCTCTCAAAAATTATTATTTGTAAAGTTTCTTTCCTCAAATACTGGTTTTCGCCTTTTTTTGTAAATTCTCTAAATTTACCTTAAAAAAAATGAGAAATGAGACAGAAGTTTGAATTTTTGCCCCTTATCCCATTCGATCGGCTAACGAAACAGCTCTGGGAGGACATACTATCATAGAAAGATCGGAGACGGTTAAATGTTTTAAAAGTTACATCAACAGCTGGGGTAAGTGCGATACAGTGAACGAACTCTGGAGTACTTCAAGAACAAATATAGATTATCAAGGACCAAACCTTACTTGGAAATAGAGTATTTCTTTTACCGCTGAAGGTAACCTTTAAACTTTGAAGATTCTTAGCAATTTCGGTTCGAAAGAAGGTCGCCGTTTCAGTGTCATTCTTCTCCAACACTCCTTAGCTATGTTTTTGTTTAAGAAAGAAAAGACAACATCGATCTTTTGAGACACTGAATTTAATGCCATTCTCTTTGAAAAATGGTATCCTGTTTTTCTATGTCCTTTGCCTACGGTTTTGCATGGTCAAAGAAAGGTGCCCAGTTTGACAGCTTGTTCATCAGAAAAACAACTGAGAACAAGAAAACACCTGTTACTTTACCGGTGTACGAGTCAACCGTTTGAGCTGCGTACTTCTAATCATATGACCTCTTTGAAGTACCATCAAACCTTTAGGCGACCCCACCTATTGTGAATAACATAAAGCTGTTCGAGAGAATTACTCTTACCCTGTGGCCGTTTGGAGTCGGAAAGAAACTTAAATTCATTTGCGGGAAAGACACTGCACGCCCATAGCAATTGGTGAATTATGAACTTTTATGAGCTGTTTAGTTAGTCTTCTTTGTCTTCGAAAAATAAAAGTAATTTTAATTTGAAAGAACTGCATCGTTAGAGTAATTTTATTTGTTTGATTCTACAGTTCGCAATGCCCACAAGGGATCACGCCGTGCCAGTTAATTGAATTACCAAAAATAAATGAAACAATGACCGACCGTCAACGTCAACGCAATCCAAAAGTGTGCAAAAAAGTTTTCAAATTAAAAGTTCACTCTTAATGCGTGAGCGCATATTAAATGTAATTTTTATCGAAAGTCGTTCTCCTGGTCGTTATTGTTGTCTGATTCCTCAGCTAAAAGAAAAAAAAATTAAATTACTCCAAAAGACATGACATTCCATTCCTCCTTGACCATACAAAGGTGACATTGAGCAACCATTGGACGTCCCGATTGCAAACCAGCAATTTCACTTTTCATTAAAAAAAAAGGAAGTTTTTTTTTAAAAAAAAAGGCGATGGAGACTGGCGATGACCTTCTCTTAGTTGTTTCCCCTTGAAAAACCAAAGTACAGTACGAGTGTAAACAAACACAACAATGAACAGAGGGTGTATATGTACGATAACGACTGAAGTCCTCGCCCACTTGTCGGTGGATGCTCTTATGTGTCATGGAAGACTATTGTTTTATTTTTTATTAACTAGAATATGTGTTTACCCGTTCTTTGTTGCTCTTGGCTCGCCGATTTTTCGGTGCTTCATACATATATAACCACAAAATCGAGGTTCCATAATTGTGGAACAATCTGAACAACGAGGACGGCGGCGTTGGTAACCCGAGCATCCATTGGTGAGTGTTTTTTTGTTTTGTCTTAAAACAAAAATGTGTACAGTGTGTGAAAATATTCAATTTTAAAATAATTGTGTTGGGGGAAATAAGAAGTCAATTTTTTTACTTGTTTCTTGGGTCTTGATTTCAGACTTTAATTTCAAGTGTAAATCCAGTTTTTTTTGCGAAGACATCGTTAACTTTTTTACTTCAGCTGCAACGCATATTCAATTTGACGATTTAAGCTGATCGGGCCACAAGTCTTTGAACTATCTTTGACGAGCCTGATAATCGAGTATAGCGCTGTTTTTAAGTTCCTTACCAAGTAAGGAAAGTTGGTTAAAACACTACTGAAGAGATGGCATATGTTAACGGGGTCTTTGACCGGGTATAACCATGATTTATGAATATCACTTGCAGGCTCCCAGGTATCAAAGTAATGTCACGTGAATTGTGATGTGTTTTTAGTTCTTTGTAGTGAACACAAGGATAGAGTACTGATTCGTAAAGGTTATCATAGAGGTAGTCTCTTAGGACTCTGAAGAGATCCTGTTGCTAGATTATAAGACAGATCAAGTTGTCAACAAATCAAAATCTATATTCAAGTGTCAATCAGTTTTCAAAGTGTTCGAAGGCAGTTTTTAAAAGAGAATTAAAAAACTATGACGGGTATTGTGATGCCTGTCAACTAGGGGATTTAAAAGAATAGACTTAACTCTTGAGGAAGCGCCATACAAAAAAATTCTTCAGTTATCATTTGCATCTCCGAGGCAAAGGAACGAACCCAAAGCGACTGATCAGTTTGCTTGGGGAATATTCACTGACGTTTTTTTTTATCTTCTTCTCTTAAAGCAAAATTATGAATTAGTTTGCAATTTCGTTCTCAAATATCAGATCAAAGCGTTTCTGTTTCATCTTTATATAATATTGCTTTTAAGATAGCATTAAAATTAAAATCATAATAATAATAATACTAACGTAACAGTAGCCCCGAACACATCACTCTGGGCAGCTATGACAGATGGACCCTGGAGAAATCCATGTTACAGAAAAAAAAGTTATCAAAAAAAATATGTTTAAATCAAGAACACGCAAAGAAACAAGTACACGAATCCGATTGACTTAACGTTTTTTTTTATGTCCTTAATCCAAAACAGTCATCCGAATGGAAGTTCCACATCGCTGAATCCAATCTGACCAGAAAAGTCCAGGGATTACTGCTGTGTGGCTGGAATCAAAGTGGTGGATTCGTATGTTCCTGTTCAAATGGTATGAGAGTAAGTGGTTGACTATGGGTTTAAAGGAAACCGCCTGTCGGAAAACATTTGTAATTTTCTTTTCTATTTTTTGTTGTTGTCTGTCTTCAACAACAGTAGGCTTCCAAATTGAGAAGGCGTTGGACTGAATCAAGTCAACGTTGTTGTCAAATTGAATTTTCATTTAATTGTGTTTGCGTCATGCCTTCTAATCACTCTCGAGAGTGACACTGTTATTTTTGCAAGGATATAAAGGTACTTACTTAGGTTTTGTTACCGTTGATTGTGAAGCTTTTTTCGTTTTTGGTCTGATGATAAAGGCGTATGGTGAAAATTAACTTTTAAACAGCTTTAAGTTTTCTAACGAATGCGAGTTATGAACAAAAATACTCATAATGCACTTAGGTACAAAAACTTATACAAATGTAATGATCGAAAATGGGGAATTTATGTGATACTGAATCCAAAGTTTTTTTATTTGAAGAATGAAAAAAGAAGTTGCAATACAAGAGTGTCTTTTTAAATAGAATTGGTGGCCGGCAAGATTAATGTTAAATAACGTGTTCATTACATTCATGAAAGTTGCGAAATTCAAACGTTGGCTGAAGGGTAGTGGAAGGGCGAGAAAGTTGGTGCCAGTGCACGTTGGTTGCAGGTTGCAGTGCAAAGGAAAAATAGAGCGAGGTAACACATTAAATTAAGGTAAAGGTTTAATATTAAAGGATATGCACTTATGTATGTTGATACAATATCAGGTTTTATAGCTAAGAAGTACAAATCCAGTTTTTTCCTTTTTTTAAAATTTAAAACCCGCTTTAAGCACAAAGATATTGTTGGAACTTGTGGAAATAATAATTCCTTACTCTAATTCTGAGACCCTTAATGTTTGCGGCTATTTTAAAGGGCTTATATGGAAAAATGGAAACAGATTTCATAGTCGTATGTGAGCGGCATTTGCAAATGAATTGTCTTATGGTCTGTGTTCACGTCAAGTATACCTTAGCACCTTACTACGCAAAGACTCACATCCGGACAACATTTTGAATTCGTGTATTTTTTTGTCTAAAATTCGTTTGTGTGCGGCACATCCCAGGAGCAATTGCAGTGTAGTAAATCATCCATCTAAGCAGCATTTGTACAATCGACTTATGTCCTCGTGCATATCGAAGAAGCCATCGCCACTTTACAGTCTAGTATGACCAAGGACTCCTTAAAATCAACTGGGGATTAAACCGATTTTCTTATTGTCAAATCCATTTCCGTAATACATAGTTAGTATGAAAACAAGGAAAATTTCCATTTCTGAACACAACAGTATGTCAAATAGCTTGTGTAACCATTACTTTAATGGGACAATCACTTTGTGGGGAAATCATCTCAAGAAATGGATTCGTCGAAGGATCTGGTTTTTTGTCAGCTAATACCAACACCAACATTGGGAGCCTCGTGCGGAAATAAGGCCAATTATGCTTCACAATTCATCATTAAACAGGATGATTGATCTCATAACAAAACGCTAAGATTTTCTTAACCGACAAGCAAATCAAAACTCCTCCGGGGAAATTCAAAGGTCACCTTCGTTCAATAAAATGTCAAACTAAGGCCAAAAACAACTGTCCCACAGGCGAATCCAACATCCTCAGATATTCATAACAAAACAAGTGCCAGTCAGTTCAAAGAGCATATCAATTTCAAAGAAAACAACCCCCAAGCGGTAATTTTGAAATTAACTTTCCATGGTTCAAGCATCCCCATTGAATAAAATCCAATAAAACTTGCTCTGATGTCCTGTCCTGCTGTACACTCATATCTCCGTCCATAAAATCAGCAAATGTATTACGAATACATAAATTATTTAATATGCGTAAGGCCTACATTGTCACCCAGTGGGCATAATTCAAGCGTGTTTATGCCACCATTTGTACACAGATACCCATTATTTCAAATGCACGATGGATGCGAAAAGTCGACAATACAACTCTACCACATTGCCTGAACCAAAACTCTAAAAGCTTCAATGAAGATCTAACGAATGCGATGCGAACGGATGCGTTCGAGATCTCACTCTACTAATGTTCAATGCTCATCCATCTATTTGCAGTAGTCTGTTCGAAATCCTTTCAACATCTGAACACTCTACAGATACAAATGCCAACCTCTCTTTCTAGCTTGAATAACAAAATAATATTCAATTGTGTGGCGCAGATGGAAGGGACAAGGACGAGGCCAAACACACGTTCTGTAGGCTGGACAAAACTGACAGGCGAGGCAAGGTAACGACGACCGGGTTGTCTGTTGTTCTACTTGTTTCTGGACTGTCGACACGGGAGATTCAGCTCCAAGGGCAACCGACATATTTCTGGTAACTTTCGGTGGAAGACTCATCATTATCATCGTCGAAGACAACGACAGCACACATTTCCAAACCAAGCAGATACACACAGCCTATCCATTGGTGGAGAAACGAGATTACAGCCTGCAATTTGCGATACAATTAATTGCAATTATGGTCAATTAAATTCCGGTTGCCATCCACAACACAGGATCTACGGCCTTGTTTCACCTTCCATTGGGTACGTTCTTTTCAAGATGCTCTCCTTTAGTTAACAGATTTGTTTTGGGATTATGCGACTACATCCCCAACACTATTATTTTAAGACTAAAGAAAAAAAAAAATATTTTTACATCAGGCTCGCGAGTCGAAAATATCTCATCTAGAATAAATTGTGTCGCTAGCCCATTCCGCGCTCCACCTGGGATGTATAATTGCAAATCAATTATGTCGTTTTGATCGTTAATGAAGATTGTTTTCACTGTCTTTTGCGAACTCTCGTCGGAAGGCTAATTCAATTATGAAATGGATTTTCATGTGGAAAGGCTTAAAATCCACCCAACCTAGCTTACCCTTCGGTAGTTAGTTTGTTGTATAATTGTTTGCGTATCTATTGAAAGCAAGGCAGCGCACAGAGGGATCTAAAATTATTACGATAACCGGACAGAGCTTTTGTTTAAATGATTTTATTGGTCCAACCATGTAGGATTTTCCGGACTAATTGTGTGGTGTGTGTATGAATGGTTGAGCGTTGTATCTCTCGGACCATATGCAAATTTTCCTGGCATAAGCGAAGATCCTAAAATAAGGCTTAATTTAATGGTGTTTAATTATTTCTTTTTTTTTTGTAACTAAATTCAGCGGCTGTAGATGCCCAACATACTATAGTACGTGAATATTTTTGTGGTTTTCACGGATTTTAAGCGGTTAAATTGATATAAAGAGGAATTTGCTGATGGTAGCGATGTATTGAATTTGCTAATTGAAATTCCGTGGCTAAGGATGAAGGGTTCATGCAAATTCGCAGGTAATTTGAGGAAATTAATGTTTTCCGAAAATTAGAATGGGATAACCACAAAACCCATTGAACATTATTTACTATCAAATAGTGGAAATGGGAACGCTTTGATGTGCAAATAGCCGCAACGATTCAAATTCGATTTAGATAACGAAGGCTGGTGTTAAAGGAAAATTATTCCATTAAAAAGGAAACCTTTTTTTTAAGGAAGACGTGGTATGTAGATCTAGCAAAAATATCACATGAATTGTTTTTTCGATTGATTGATATTGATATGTTGCAACTTTTTAACAATTAAGAAATATTCGACGGCACTATGGGCTAAAAGTTTACATTTCGAAAACTGATTCGAATAATATTGGGATGGCAACTAAGTAATTGCGGATTTCACTCATAGATGGCTTTAGTTGAATTTTTAGGTTTGCTGACGTAATCGAAATGTCAAACACATTTTGTTATTTGATAGTTGGTACTTCAACTGTCAATTAGTAAAAAAAAAAATGTTTTGATCGGTTGTGTAGTTTTTGTTTGGCTCTAAAAAAAGTCATGTGCTGTTTATGGCGACGAAGCTTTAAAAGAACGGCAGTGTCAAAATTGTGGAGCAAGCCAGGTGCACCTGCTCAAACGACATCAAAAGCTGATATTCATCAAAGGAAAGTTATGTTATCAGTTTGGTGGGATTACAATGGAATTGTCTACTTTGAACTTTTACCACCCAACCGCACGATCAATTCAGATGTATACATTACAAAATTGAACAATCTACAGTCCACAACTAACAAAATTGAACAATGCAGTTGAAGAAAAGCGGCCCGAATTGACAAATCGAAAAGGTGTTGTATTCCATCATGACAATTCAAGGCCACACGCAGCTTTGGTCACACGGCAAAAATGATTGGAGCTTGGTTGGGATGTTTTGCCACATCCACCATATAGTCCTGATCTTGCACCATCTGATTACTTTTTATTTCGACCTTTGCAAAACTCCTTAAATGGTAAAAATTTCAATAACAATGATGATGTCAAATCGTACCTGGTTCAGTTTCTTGCTGAAAAAAACCAGAAGTTTTATGAACGTGGAATAATAACGCTGCCCCTGAAAGAGGGCAAAAGGTCATTGCTCAAAATGGGCAGTACATAACAGAGTAAAGTTATTTCGTTCCATGAAGAAATTGTCTTTTATTTTCAAAAAAATCTGCAATTACTTAGTTGCCAACCAAAAAGATTCGCCTTTAACACTTTAACTCTACTGCATAAAATTGAATGAAGCCTGCATTTTTCTTCGTGATAAAGATATAAAATAAATTGCAGTACGTAAAATGTGAGTGGTTTATTTTCTTTAAGAAAGTCTTTCATTACTTCAATACTTTCTTTTCATTTTCGATTAATAGAAAAGAGAAAGTATACCAATGGTTTCGTTTTTTTTTTTAATTAGCTTGACAAATATTGTTCTTGAGTGGTCTTCCCTCATTAAGTGCAGTCTTTCAGTCCACCATCAACGTCACCTTGTGCGATATTCGGTATAAATTTATCATGAGCGACACGGACCGTATTTATCTGAATGGATGCGTAAATAAACAAAAAACATTTGCAGCGCTTCATTCACGAAACTGATGAACTGGGACCGAGGATTTTAAAGGATGCGATACCAGGTCGGCTAATATCTTCTTTTTGACGTTTTGCACTGGCCCGAAGGATCGCCTTATTTGACCGTGTAAGGCTTTTTACTTTGAGTCTATGAGATCAAGCCACTGTCTATGGAAGCTTAGGGAATATCCGGTAAGAGAGCGTGAACTTATTGCCCAAAGATTAAAAATGCGGCTAAAGCAACGCAAGTGTTCATCAACAATGGCGGAATCAATTATATCATGTGACTGTTTTAAGGCCCCTTTTAACCCATGAAAAAAGGACAATTAAATCAATCAATTGATAACAGAATCCTGCAAAATTATCGTTATGTATGTTCAAAGAGAATTCCAAAGGAATTACTTTTATCGTTGACAAAAAAATTGTGCCCGTTTCATTGCCAAAAACTCTTGTTCTACATGGAAATCTCGGACTGGTTACTTTAACTGAAGCATTAAAAGTGATCTGATATGGGTCGGTTGACAGATTTTATGGAAAAAAAACTATGAACAATTCAAATGAACCTTCTTTGTTTTTTTTTTTTTTAACTTTGATTTTAACCCACAACATCTGAAAGACTCCTTTAAGACATGCCTCATTATAGTCTGTCAACTCCTTACGTACCTACAAAAAAAACCCATCAATATTATTTCGCTAATTAGGAAGTTACTTTTTCCTAAACCTCATTCGTCTATTGTTTGTTAAATTTTGCTCAGCTTCCGTCGCTAAAAGTTCATCAAATGCGAAACTAAAGGATAACCGCAAAAACAAAGAAAAAGAAAAAAACACAAACCATTCTTCCCCTACCAATGTGTGCTTCCAAGAAAACCGCCTTCGTTTAATCCATCACCGCTTATCCTCATCCACTCTCGTATGTTCCACTAAGAAATCCTTCTTCATCTTTCAGTCTACCATTCACAATGTTTGCACAACAACAAACCCCTTGCACTCACATCCAGCTTTCGCAAGGATATCATCCAGAGTTGAATGCTCTCTGGTTCTCTTTATTTCATCGTCCTTCGCAGCGAAGGAGCAGGAGCGGATAACCTCTGCATATCCACAACTCGTGTATAAAAAAAAAATAAGAAAAATCTACGAGCAAATGGATGGGTGAAAATGCTCTAAATGACTTGAAATAGTTCCTTGCCACATAACCCCCCTTCACACCGTACTCTTTATGTATAATTTTGAGAAACCCATCCTCAAGTCATGTCCTTTTCACAGGATAGTTCAATTTAGCTTGAACGCGATTTCAATTTGAGATAGTTTTTTCAAGTCGTTACGAAAGTTGTTTGTCTTCGAGGTCGGAGGAGCGGTGTCAGTTCACAGCCCGGAGCGTACACACACTCACTGGCATCAAGAACACAGGGATGACATATCCTTGCGAAAATGTTAAAACGAAAGAGAAAACACGAATAACGTTTTGTACTTAGAAAAACTTTGCACGATACCCTGCTGCGTTTTCCATTGAAATGGTCAATTTACTTACGAGGAAAATTATGCGGAGCGACGTGGTTGAATGGTCTTTTGTCCTTGTTGAAGGATGTGTAAAAGATTTATGTATCGGTTACATTGCGACAGAGCTTTGAAGTTGGGATCTTCTTTCTTGTAAATTGAATTTGACTTTGGCGGAAAAGGAGCCGGCAAATGAACAAGGGGTTTGTAGCAGGTGGCAACTACTGATGGTTTCAGAAATAAATTTAGTGTTCTGATAAACAGCTGTGATTTCTTGAAGAGAAGTTTTTAAAATAAACTACGAGTTGAGGGTAAGGTAGAAACTTATTCCTGAGGATTGTACATAATCTTTTCGACCAGAACTATTGTTTGATGTCAAAAACATATAAATCTTTTCGGAAGATTTTTTTTTCATTGAAATGCTGTGGACAAAAACGTTTCACAAAAAATATTGCTTTTGAAAAATTGTGTTTGGTATGTACTTACGAATATTTCCATTCTGAAATGTCATCAAAAGTACAAAATTTTTGCAAATTGGGAACAAGGACCTACATGGAAGGGTGCTTCTCGCATGAGTCTTATCCATTATTTTCCGTTTCTAAACAGACATTGCCGAGAAGTACATATTAACCATCTTGGCCCCTTCCCAAAATTTCACGAGAAGTTGACTGAAAAAGTTTAAATGAGTTAGCTCTTCTTGTACTGATTATTGTCAGGGGGTTTGAGAGATTGATTGCTTCATATCCTTCTTTAAACTTTAGAAAAAATGTCTCAGCTTTTGACTTATTTCAACAGCTTTTCATAAGCTGACTTTGAAAATGTTGTCTCCAATGGAGTAGTTAAAATAATTGTGCATGCGTGTCAAATTAATTTTCAAGCGCCATGTCGTATGGCGTGTGGCGGTGGGATGTGATATTCATGATAAAAACAGTCGAGGTTTATTATTTATTTTAAACGTAGATTTTTGACCTTTACTTTTCAATAAGCCTAGGTATGTATGCTGTCATTTAGTTAACATGAAAAAGTACTACAGAAAAATGTCTGAACCTGTTATATATCACTGACCAATTTTTATGAAATTTCGTTTGGCAAAAAATGAATCACGTATGTCAGAACTGTTAACTGTCGCTTGATGCTGCCTTTTTCACTGACGGTCAATGCTGTAACGTACATACGGTTATCAAATACTACAGCCGGTAGCGTTGCTGTTTGCTGCTCAATTTTTTAGGCCATTTTCCTCGACGGATTATTGCATTTTAGACAAGATCTACATCTTTATACAGATCGTTGAGCTCATGTTTGTCCCTTCTCTTCCCTTCGACTTCCACGCAAACGGAACATTTTCCGTAAAGCTAAAGATTTATAGCTTGACTTGAAGTTGTTACTTAAGAAATGATCGTCGAATAACTGTCGATTTTCAGTTTGTTTGCATTCCTTTAAGATTCGCAGTATTTTATTCGATAGCAATTAATACTCTTTCAAACAATACGTTATAATTATGCTGACAGTGTGATACTTTCACAACAGAAGTAAATAATTTGTTATCGTTGCATATATATGACCTAGAGTTGCCATAAGCAAGAAGCATTAGTATTAAAAAAATTGAAAAAAATTTTTAAATATTAAGGGTCAAATCTATTTTTTGTTTCGCATCGATATTATTGGTTCCAAATTGAACTAGGCGGAACCTTGCAAATACAAACAGTTATATATATTTGTACGAACTGACTTCAAAAACATTGAAGACAGAAAAATACTTTTGAGATTGCATCATAATCATTAAATTGCTTGTGGATCAACATCAAACAAACTTCTACCCCAGAATACAATCGTCAGGTCATAAGATGTGTGTCTAGTTGATTTAATATCAAAGTTATTAGGTTTTACCCTTGCCAATATGCAATTCACTCACTCTCAGTAGCCTTTGCGCCTGAATCATCTCTTTATCACTGATTTACCCTTGCTCATTCAACCACACCATTTCAATATCAATAAAACCAATTTTATCTATATCTCGAGACACGTTAAATTTGAATGCTATTTGCAAAACCAAAATATGTGTGCCTTCCTACATCCTAAAATGAAAGCCATAACTTGACTGTGATTACGCTTTCAAGACCAAAAAGGAGCAAACGCAAGCACAAAGCCGTAAAATCATCGTCGTACCGCTGCTCTCAGGCCATATTTATGCAAACTCAGCACAAGCAGCAGGATAACACCAAGTCAAGCAGCAAACCCTAGTAGATGGACACGTAGATACAAATAAGGAGTAGGATGAAGTGACGTGAACTTCCAAACGAAACGTAACCGACAAGACAGCATACATAGCCTCCAATCATCATTAGTTCAGAATGGGATTTGGACTATGAATAACCAGATCTGGTTGCTGGCACCCGATGTTGGCTTGTTGGGCGCGCACACCATTCTGTAACACGTATCAAACGTTGAAGTTTATGCAAAGAAATTGAGTTGCCCAGGACATAAATTAAACTGAGGTACTCCTTGCTGTACTCGTTTGAGAGTAGTGTAACTGCGTAAGAAGCATTTTTGGAGTCGACAACCAACATAGGCGATTTAGATCAACATGGGTCGTCGTCGTTGCGACAATTTCTTCCATAATTTTTTAGATTAACAGCGTGAACGGGGGGAAAGAAAACCTGTTCAGCTGTCCATTTGACATGTATGAATCTTTCTGTGGGTGGACACATTGAAGGCAAGTTGCAATAACAGTTGAGGCAACTTGGCTCCTTTAACTAGATTAGAGTCGGAAGACAGTTTGTGATGCTGTGGTTCCATTGTCCTGACCATTTAAACGAAGTCAACCGCCAAATGCAATTACGTGCGAAACTTTAATGAATGGATTGTAAATGAGAGCAAATTGCAAAGCCATTTTGATCCAGTTGACGTTCAAATCGTCGTTGAAATAGGTTTCCCTACGAAGATTTGCGAGAAAATGTCGTTTGAAGGTTAATAAAATCTATAGTTGGCGAACATTTAATTTAACAAGTCAATTTCTACTAATTCTTTTCATTTTTAATTAGTACTAAGCAACAAAAAAAAAAACTTCCCCGATTTATTTTGGACAAGAAAAAATATTTCACTTCCTTTTTGAACTGAGTTTGGCTTCGGAATTCAGAAAGGTAAATTCCGAATGATCATATTCCGTGATGCGGTACCAAAATAAGTCAAAACGTGCCAATACATAGGTGAGTCCTCTACAATTCGGTCAATTTTAACTCAAATTCTGCAGATTCGATGAAGGCTTAGACTTTTCAATTTGAGATTGGCCATTGAGAAGAATTTAAGATTCAAGTTGAACGCTTTTTTCACGAGGCTGGGTCTTATTGGAAAGAAAGGGTCTATGAATATCGCTTGGCTATAGTAAAATATCACATCGCATAATATTGATGGAATCGAGGAACCTGCACCATTTTCAATTTTCCAATAATTTTGTCGTTTGGAAGGTACACACCTACAATTGATTGGGGCCCATGTTGGCAAAAGAGCATTTTTCCTAAATCTATCCGCTCTAAATTGGGAATGATTTTTTTAATTGGTTGGTCGAACTTTAATTTAAGGGTGAAATTATCGCAGGTTGACGTCTTCATCTTTACCAGTGGACTAGAGATCTCGGCTGAAATAAAAACATACACGTCATCTAAGGTGTTTTAGACATAAGTTATTTCAATAGTATCCTGCACTAATAATATACGCCTTAAGTTCACAAAAAAAAGTTTCTGTCACTTTTTTATTCATTGAATCAAAAACTTATCTCAAAGTTGGCATTCATATGCCGACGTAATTACACTCCGATCCTTTGATAAGTACTTTCCAATTGTGGCACCCTTAAAGGAAATCAAAAAACTTGTCTACATCCTTTACAAAAGATGCATCCAGAAATAGGGTTAAAAAGATAAGCCAAAATCAAGTAGCGCAATGGATAAAAGTTTTACCCGAAATACAAGTGTATCGGACAAATCGCTTTGACGTTAGCTTCTATTTAAAAAAAAAAAAAAAATTCTTCTGCTGTGAGAATCAAACTCAAAACGAAATGCAAAAGTTCAAAAGTTTAACTTTACATAGTTTGAAGGTGCTGGTGCTTGAAGGGGCTTAATCTAGTGACTCTCACCCTCTGACTTTTTAGTGCAATCAGAGAAAATCCGCGCGCGCGGTATAGCGTAGTGAATAGCTGTTCTAAAATCGTTTTTCAGTTGTTTTTCCTTTTCTGTCAGTTAAACATCGCGCCAATAGGAAGCCACAGCATGGAGGATGAAAAGGATGTTGTGTATTCGAGCGCAGATTATTTGCAGTGTGTTTCTTTTTTTTATTCCTTTGCACATCTTTATCCTTTCGTTTTTGCTTTTTTTTTATTTTGGTAAGTAAAGTCCTCCCCTAGACTGGAGACCGTTTTATCCTCAATTCCTTTTCGTAGTGTTATTGTGTTGGGTTATGCTTTTATTCTCCCCAAAGGATCAAAGTAGCTGAAAGAGGATTTTGTTTACCATGAATAGGTTGATTGTATGAATAGTAGCAAAGCAATAGAATAAAGGATATTATGTTCGCAGGATACTTGGTTAGAGGTGATATCGGGATTTTCAAATCCCTCTCCGTACATTTTGCTAAGTTTCCCTCATCGCCTCAAGTGGGATGACGGGAAAGTCACGCTAATAGGATGCGTTGGCGTCTGCCTCAAATCGAGGGCATTGTTTAGCATTGCATCATCATAATCCTCGTCGACGTTCTCATCAGCAGGAGCAGCAAACTATAATCTGGAGCTAGTAGTAGGAGCTATAACAATGGGCTTATAGAATGAAATACTAGGAGAGCAGTGAATTGTGTTGTGTGTGTATATCCTTCCTGTTTGTATGCAATTTTCCATTTTTTTTACCGTCGCAGGATACACGTAAAGATGCATTTCTGCGCAATTGCAAGGCAAAATGTTCCATTATCCCTTAGCATTTTAAAACTCGTGCATCGCAGTACAATGAAACAGGAAACGAAAAAGAAGGAAGAAAATCTATAACAAGGTGGATGATGTCAGTGGGGAATTGCGTCAAGGAGCGAACATGTAACTGGAACGGAAGAGATATCAGGATTTGAAGACATCAAGACTGTGAATGATATCCAACAGACAGTAGTGTACTTCCTTTGAGTCGTTTCCAAAAATCACCAAGGATTCCAAAAATCCTTTCTTTCATTTTTTAATAAAGCACGTATTCGCCCACCCCCAATTCAGAATGAAATTGAAATTAAGGACTTACCTTTTAATCCTGGCTGCTCATGTTGTTGCTGCTGCTGCAGTTGTTGTTGCTGTTGGTGTGATTGCTGCTGCTGCGGGTGATTCTGATTTTGGCTCTGGTTTTGCAACTGCGGCTGTTGAAGTTGTTGTTGCTGCTGCGTCTGGATCTGCTCAACTTGCGGCTGCTGTTCATGGGGGCGCGGTGAGTCAAGGAATCTTCTCTGATCCAGGCATAACGAACGTGTTTGTAATCCATTTTCTAGAGGTACTTTCAGTGGTATGTTAGGAACCTACAATAAAAGAAGGAAGAAAATTAAAAAAAAAAACACAAAAAAAGGAAAGCGACTACAGGAGTTCGACTTCAAATTAGTCGTCGACTGATTTTCTTAAAAAATGGTAAACAGAAAAAAAAAGAACAATGAACTTGTGCGGTGGGAAAACGTAATAAAATGCGGCTGCGGCATACAACAATAGGGAATAAGAGAATAATGTCTTTTTTGTGAAAGCACTCTGATGAAAGGTTGGATTTTGATTAAAAATCTAGAAAGAACAAGATGCTTTTGTATGTTACTCCTTTCAATAACTCTGAAAGTCACAGAAAAAAAGGAGTTTTTTTTTTTCAAGAAAATGTACCTACGGAGCGCTAATTGATATTTAATCAAACTCTCAAAATGATAAAAAAAAATCTCAGTACATTACTCCTTCTTTATAGCCAAGAATTTAATTTAATTTTCGAATTATAATCGGGTTTTGATAACAATAAATACCCCCAAGAATGTATTTTTTCTTTAAAGGGACTCGAAAGGTTACAAATTAAGTCCGTCTGTTAAAGGGCTGTGTATCTTTTGAACCGTTTGGGTAAACACTTGCAATTTTTATACAATTTTTACTACTCTAACCGGTATAACAATGATTAATAAAAAAAAAATATGTAAAACTTTTAAAATAAGCCGGGTCTCCATTAGGGTGGTTCTTATTTTTCGACTTTTGAATTATCAATATATATTAATTTGTATCTTTTTTCTTTTAAATTTTGGAAACGATTTAGACTGTAGTGAATCAATCGCTCGTCCCATAGAGTGTTGCTGATATGCAATTTTTCAAAAGGCTTAAAAGTAAACATCCGATCAGAAGTAGTCCTAGACAGGATTTCTTATGGGGAAAAACAAAAGGACATCAAGTTCTAGTTGACTACAAGGAATTGTTGAGCTCGCGTTGACATCAAGGAATTGTTGAATATCACTATAATTTTTTCGGGAACATTTCCTGACAAATAGCTATGGATGGGGAAATTAATCTATTCAAACATTTGTTTAATTTTTTTTCTTAATTGTTTAAACGAGCGAAGTAAAGCGAGAAAGCTGTGAGGGAAATATGCATTTTCATGGTAACAATATATAATATGTACTTATTTCCAGCCCCTACCGGATGGTCAGCACCAAAAAACGACCAACAATTACTAAAAGACATGAGCGCTTTTGAAAGCTTTAAAAAAATGTGGCTTCTGTAAGTAACGATTCTTCCTGATCTTATTTTGTTATTTTTCTTAGTTTTTTTTTTTTAATCAAGGCGTGGAAAATTGTTAACGAAGACGCTGAATTTGTCCGCCAAATATTCGCTCATTCTTACAAATAGTGATATATTTGCTTTTGTTAGTGAAGGAGAATCACTAAATATTATTAAACAAAGTTCCCCCTGCCTGTCTGTCTGCATGCAATAAACTTAAAAAATTCAGTACGATTTTCATACGGTTTACACCAAATAGACAGAGTGATTCAATTGGAAGGCGTACAACCCATTAAAGTTTTGTATAAATTTGCAGAGGATTGTAACCCAAGGTATCATAAGTTTGATTTTTAAAGTCATTATTTGGCGGATGCTGCGAAAACTATTAACGATACATAAATTGAATTTATTAAATCGAACCTTTAGTTTAAAAGTTACGACGTGTGTTAACAATTTAAAGGTAAGAAAAATGCCGCGGTTTGAAAAAACAGTTCTAGCCTACTACTGTACACGTATCCTTATTAAATAAAATGAGAACATCGTTTTCTACGTATGGATAATATTTCCATTCTAATACATACTTCCAGCCTTAAATATTGATATTATAAATGCGAAAGGAACTCTGTCTGTGCGTGACTTGTTCACGCCTAAGCCGCTAGACCGAGCAATTCGAACGAACTTTCATTTTTTGACTCCTCAGAAAAACACGTTTGAGACTTTTTCTTAACTTAACTTCACTTCATCCATTCTGTGGAAAGACTGTGAGTTTTCGTGTTCATAAGACGTTACTTATGAAAGAAAATACTTTTATTCTTACCAAAAGAAAAGATTATTCAAACCGCAATTCAGCCTATTCGGCATTCACACGATGGCAAAATGTTAGTTAGGGGGGTAGATATTATATAATGGTATCGCCTCCATCGCAGGATAGCCAGAAAAATAAAACAATCACATTTTTTGAAATTTTAAACGATGCCGCAACAGTTTTAGGGCAACTATTTGTTGGAAATAACTTAATGCTTCAACGCTCTAATGCAACAATTTGATTGGACATGAATTAAGGTAAAAAAATATTTGTCGGAAATTTCGCAGAATGTGTTGAAATGACTACCTCAGAGTCCTGATCTCAATATAATAGTTAACGTTTAACTGGTTCGCATTTAAAATACAATTATTCAACGATTTAGTAACGTTACCTATCAGAATTGTGGATTCTAAAAATTTTGCAGTGATTATTAAGTGCCTTAAACATTTATCTATTATATTCTGTTTTTCTCTTATATTAATTGCATTTTTTTTTTAATTACTTGCTTGAAGTTAAAGAAGATTAAGTATTTAAATACTGAAAAAAGCTTTCAAAATCAGAAGAAGTTACAGACTTGCGTTGTCCGAATATTATGTAAATGACTGTACAGGTTATCGAAAATTCGAAAATCTAAAAAACGTTTGCTGAACTCAAGTCAACATTCAGAAAGAACAATGTTTGTCTCGTCAGTTAGTTGGAAAATTCAGTGAAGCGTTCAATGTATTTATGTCATTCCTCTGCATTAAGCCACCACATTGTGTTCCTATATGTGTTCTGTACATCTGCATCCAAACCATCGACAGGTGGGAGAAGATGGATGGAAGATGTGTGCATTATTCAGCGAACATACTACTACCGCCCACAAGCTATCGAGTCATCCTCTCAAGCTCGTGTCAAAGCAGCACTTTTGTATAGAGATCGAATGATTGGGCAAGGCTATTTAATAATGTAAGGGTTACCTTCCTTCTGGATCCCCATTCGTGGAAACTTGGAAATATATTTCGGATAATTATTTAGAAAAAATATTAATTGGAGGCCTGAAAGCTTAAATGATTCAGTTGATACGAATGAGATTTTCAACACCGGCGAAAGAAAAACAGTCGTTACAAAGGCTCTTGTTCTGCTATTCAATCATGTGAACATGCGGCAGCCAAACGCCATTTTTGTCGTTCGAACTGTGAAGCGCCTTGAGAACTATGGACAGATTTCTACAGTTGTAAGACGCTAATCCTGTCCTGTTTAAGATTTTAGATTCGAGGCGGAAGAACATTACCTACTTGTATATTGTTTTGGAAAACCACGACAACCACAAAAAAACACAAATTCTTAAGCGGTAGACATTTTACAAAAGATCTTGCTTTTAAATGGTTTAATAAGTATTTTAAAAATGTTTGTTTCTATAAAAATACATTTGGTATAACAATTATTATTTATATTGTCTTGTTTGCAAGACTGTACACAAACAATATATAAACAAATTTATACTTGAAATAAGAGTCCCCGCATTGCATCGCCCGGTAAATCTTTATTTCCTCCTACTTACTTACAAATGATTAATAAAAGCACTTGCTTAGCGCACGGAACAAGTTTGCTTGTTTGCTATTCGTCCTTGCGTACGGACGCCCTACACTTTTCCCTCTTTTGGCCAAAGGATGTAAATATCATCGTCATAGAACTGGTGATAATGTTTGCAATGTTAATAATAAGAAACAGCGTGAACAATCACATACAAAGCTCTACATACTACCATCCCTGCGCCCATTAAACACGGTTAAGTGCGCGAAATCGGACCCCGCCAAAAAGTGTTGGGCCAAGTGGCTGTTGCGCTGTTTTATCCGCAGCACTCTTCAGAACTTGTAATTATTGCATAAACGTTTTATAAAAGAATTATTAGCTTCGCTCGGTGCAAAGGAGTTGAGCAGTTGAGCAGTGCAAAGGGTAAGTGGACTGCTTTGCTTTAGTAATTCATACGAAGGTTGTCTTGTAAAATTTAGATTTATAAGCTTGGCTAACTATATTCACTGGTGGTGCTTGTATCTCAGCGTTGCGTACTTCTGTCTTTTATTGTTTTGTGTCTTGTGCTTTCACGCTTAAGTATTTTCGGATAGTAGCTTAGGAGTGATAGCAGTTGATTACACAAAATTAAGGGAAAATAAATTTAAATGTTTTATGCATTACGTTGCACTTGTTGCTACTTTGAGCTAGGATTCGATGCACAATTGGATGTTGAGATTATGAGTGCAGATATGGTTCAGCCGATATGAAAGATAAGTTAAAGCATGTTCAGAAAATGAGTGCATGGAATTTGAGTGACATACAAATTTCTATCATCTTTGAGTGGTTTGGAGGACTCAACTCTCCCCGATGGCATGAAAGAGTTCAAGTAAGGTAAAGCGCGAATTTAAAGTGCCAGGCGGATGCCAGTCACGATCCCAGTTCTGGGCAATTAAAGTTGATAAGTTGATCCTCCACGTGGTGCTCATTGATATCAATCCAAGCAACCACTTAATGGTGAACTGTATAAATGTATGCAGAAAACGTATCAACACCCCAAGCACATAAAATGTCACCTCTTTGCACATATTTTAATGCGGATCTTGAAACGGAAACGGCTGAGAGTGAAGATCATCAATTTCGAGCCGATAACCGAAAATTCTTAAACCTCACTTTCACTCAAGCGCACACCGACGAAGGTGAAAACTTCAGCAAGGAGGAGTTCCATGCCTTTCTTAATGGACCTTGAAACAAGTATTTTGCCGAAATCGTACTTGGGTTCTTCAATGTCGAAAGCGGCAAACAAATCAAGAGCAGTTAGGGCTCAAAAATTAAGACAGCTTGTTATACGGTGAAAAGAAGCGATAGAGTAGAGAAATCCAAAGAATGATAACAAAGTAGATGTCTGCCTTTCAAACCTATACTCAAGGCATTCGGAACATAGCAATTTGTATAATATTCGTCACTGTTGAAAAGTGCAGTTCCTAAATCTACGGGCTTGAAACCGATATTATTCATGTTAACTTTTATAAAGATTTTGATAGCACAACTGGCTGTTTGCTTTTTCAAAAGCATTTGACTTGACAGCTTGTCTTTATTTTTCAGAGAAACATCTCGCAAGTCAGTTCCACGAAGATTTAACCTATTTATAAATGCTTAAAGTATTCTCAGCACACCAGCATGTGGTGCAGAACTATAATTTTCATAAAACGGATTTATGCGTCATCAACGCAATTTAAGAATTACATAAACACATTTTCAAATATTGTTGTAAAGTCCGTTCAAAAGAGGTTATGAAGAAGGTGGTCATTGATGCACATTCCGAGCGTGGAAAGCATAACGGCTAGAAGGATGCAACTGACAAATATGAATAAAGGCTGGCGGAGTATATGTCCCTCGCTGTTCCAAGATCCTCAAAATATGTTCTGCTGCTCCATTTCGGTCTTTACAGTTCGGTATATTCATTTGAAAAACCACAGGAGTTCCCTTACTTACCTCATTTAATTGAGGCGTCTTATCTTTAAAAACATATTTATTCAAACCTAAGACCGACGGACTGAGCTGATCTTGCACTCACAAAAAATATACCCATTTGATGTTCAAGATAAGCCTTACGATATCTGTTGACAACAACCGTAGATCCTGAACCCAACAACAAACTTAAAAAATTCTATAAAAGGAAGAGTTTCTTACAAAAAAAAAAAAGGATTTTATTGAAATTTCTTGTCGCACATACCGTACCCGCTTGAAACATTAAGGAGAAAATCCAACTGCAACTTGAAGCTGCCCAAGCCCACCACCTTACTCTTCAGAAGGAGTGATAAATTATCGTTGCCTTATTATTTTGTGTTTTTATAAGCAAAGTAGATCTCCAGTGTTACAACAGCAGCAACCCACCCGAAGTAGTACCACTTAGTCGTGGTGCTCATGTTTTGCGTGAGGAGCGTTTTAAAAACCCAGAGCCAAACAATTGTTTGTATTAGCCAAGTGAAGATTAACTGGTTGGCATTCGCGTGGCTGGAGTAAGTGTGCCTGCCATCTACGGTTGGTGATTCTTCGTAAAGTTCTTGTGATACTTGCTACACCTAGAGGCACCAGACCAACCAGCGATAGCAACTTCAACAAGCCGGTTCCCAGTAGATTCCTAGTAAACTTGACAGAAATTTACTTTCGAGTTGATTTAATGGTTCGCTAATCTAATAGAGTAATTTATCGTTGGTACCTTTCCAGCTCGTCACACAAGTGTAACTGGCCTGGTGTAAGGTGGAGCACCGTCTTTCCTTTTGTGGAGTTTCAAGGAGGAGTTCTGCTTTTAGGCGATTAGCGAAAGTTTAATTAAATGCGACCAAGAGGATGGGAATGAATGGAGGTGCTGAGTGGTGAAATTATGATGATTTAGTAGGCTTTGCTTGCTAGGAATGGGTGCGATGGGTGGAAATAAGGTGTGGAATAAAGTACGTGCATTTCACGTTAGTTGATTGGGATTGGTGAGACAAAATGTTAAGGATTGCTTCTGAGGTGAATGCAAAATGTGATATTATAGAATTATTATCAAGTGGTCCATTCCAGTCTGATTAAAATAGTTTGAGTTTTGTTGTTTGGAATGCTAGTACTTCAAAACAGATTTAATAATTATTTGAAAATGGATAACAGATAATTTATG
Source organism: Orthonevra nobilis (assembly GCA_963555765.1). NCBI lineage: Eukaryota > Metazoa > Arthropoda > Insecta > Diptera > Syrphidae > Orthonevra > Orthonevra nobilis. The sequence goes on from OY743225.1 coordinate 13,885,028, forward strand.
GTTTAAAATAAAGGTTTTGGGTCTGCATTTAAAAAAGAAGCCAAAATTCGTCACCAAAAAGGTCGACTAATACGTGATGATGATGGCTTTCAAAAGCCGGAGCCGCGGTGGCCGTACATTCGAAATTGTTTTCAAACACTTAATGCGAGTTAATAGACCAAATTATTGGTGCGTTTCAATTCCATTTCCGTGTTTTATTTTAAATAATAAAATAACCTTAAAAAAAAAAATCCGTCGGACAACTTGAAATATTTTTTAATACAAGGTAACTATTATTTCCAAAGTCCACCCAGTATCCAACTTCCACCGGGGAGAGACATCGTAGTTTGCTTTGTGAAAATATGATCCATATCGATTGGGGTGGGGTATTCGTTTAATGGACCAAATCTATAATGCATTGCATTGAGTCAAACCAACGACAAGTTTCAGACTATGATTTATAGTTTAAGGTGACCATCACATTAGTGATCCCTGTCAAGAAATGCCTTCCACAACCTTGGTACGACGTAAGGTTAAGCTTTTAGGTTATTGAACTCATTTTTCTTCTTCTTTCTTACAGAGGTATATGTATATCACAGAACACTTTCAGGACCTGATAAACAACAACAAATTAAAAGTTGCACACATAAATCAAAAACTATCAGAATTGTGTAATAATCACAAATGACATCACCGAATATTTGGTTGGCAAGAAAGTTTTATAATTTCGGGTTTTTAAGTGTGAAATGAAATTCTTTTCTTTATAGAAACAATCAACTTTCATGAACTATATATTTTCCATTTGAGCACAAAACTGGACCAAATGCGATTGTTGCAAGCATCGTCATTGGCCAAAGTTTTACCATTCAAAGAGTTTTGCAAAAATTAAAATCTGATGGTGCAAGATCAGGGCTGTACGATGGATGTGTCGTCATTTCGTAAGCAATGTTCAATAGTTTTTCACGAGTTACCAAATAAGAGTGTGGTCTAGTGTTGTCATGGTGGAACAGGAATTTTTTTATGATTTGCCAATTCTGGCCGTTTTTCTTTGATGACTTAAATACAGTTGCATAAGTTGTTAACAATAAACATCTGAATTGATCGTTTGGTTCCTTGAAAGCAGCTCAAAATAAACCACACCTTTATAAGGCCACAAAATTAACAACAAAAAGATTCTTTGAATACAAATCAGCTTTCGTTGTTGTTTGTGCTGGTTAGACCATCCTTTAACTATCCATATTTCATCACCAATGAAGATTTATTTCAAAAAAAGGATGATGTGGAACTCATATACCGAGCTTTTGAAAATCCAAGACTTTTCGAGTGATTTTCAATTGATATGTATGATGCATTTAAACTCTCAGTCATATGTCGCACAGTCATATGGCGATATGGTTTAACTCTGGCTTTGATATGGCCATCATCAACTTCTTTTGGTCTAACAGATCGTTGGTCATCGTTGACTGAAAAATCTAAACAACGAAATTTCTTAAACCAGTTCTTTTCTGTTAAGCAGTCGTAACTGTAGACTTTACATATCTTTATAAATTATTTGTTTAAAACTATAAGTGACAGTTATCAAATGTCAAAAGAAAAAAACTCAACATTGGCAAAACTGAGAACAAACATTGATATCGGCATCTTTTTGAAAAAACAAAATTACTTTCTTGCGAACCTAATATATTATTTATTCAATCATACTTATCAAACGAATTTTAAGGGGTCTAAGGTATTAATCTTTTTTTAAGTTGAATGCACAATTTTTTTAAGAATATTGGGTCAAAATTTCAAGTCGATTGGAGCAAAATTGAGGAAGTTACGAGTATTTTAATACGCGTCGGATGAACGTTTTATACGAGATTTTTTAGTGTTCAAAACTTTAAAGAGTTTTCCCCACGACTAACGTTTTAAAAGTCGGTTCCCCTCATAATTTACGAGGTAACGCTGGAGTTTTTTTTTTTTCAAATTTATTAAAAAAATTTATTTCAAAAACCGATTTTTTTTTTTTTTTTGCAAAAAAAACGTGTTATTCCCTTCAAAGTGTTCCAAAAATTAAATTGAAAAATTTAAATTTCGAAAAATCCTCACAGCTGAACAATGATTTTTTAATTTAAGATGATCCAGCACCAAGGAGTGAGGGTCACCAATATTCTACTTTTTCCCGAGACACGTCTGAATAATTACTGACAGCGCCGTGTTTTTTTAACACTTCTTCGTGAAAATTTTAAACAACATTCTTTGAATGTCTTACTTTTAACCTATAGTAGGTTTTTATAGAGATTTTAACTGTGTCGTCACAAAAAATTCACAAAAGCATGCCTTTTTGTGTACAAATTAACTTTCTTAACAAGAACAAATTTAATTGGGTTAAAGAGATCTACATACTCAGGAATAGCTGTGATAACAATGAGGTTTACTCCTGTTAAAATACAATCACAATTCTGAGAGGGCAAAAGTAAAAAAAATTGATTTTTATTCATCTCTTCAATCATAATTTAACGGATAAATGAACATACTTAATTTTATATTCAAGTCAAGCCCTTTTGTAAAAATTTCTCAAATTACACTGTGATCAACTGAACGATTTATTAATCAATTATCGTGCTTCAAACAATAACCTATTAAATTGGTTTGGTTTTTTTTTATGGTCTTCGAAAAGACCAATCGAACCTCAAGTCTCCTCTCGAAACTAATTGCTGCGATTACTTGCCAATGTTCCCGACTTTTCCGCCACTATGAACAAATAAAAAAAATAATAGATTGGGAAAACTGAGGAAAATGAAATACTCTCCAAAGCATTTATATCCAATTATAAAATTTTCTAAATCGATATAGCAATTTAATTTTTACAATTGAATAAATCGGAGGAGATTATCTGCAGCAACAAAGTCACTTGGTAATTGGGAAGGCAATGCAAAATAGGTGTGGCGCTTCCAAGTCTCAATTCATCTGCACGAGTCCGACAATCCAAACGACGCCGACGATAGAACTACGACGGAAGACTTATAATAATCCTCCGTCTGTGTTGTATGATAAAACTTTATCCCCCAACTAGTGTCGAGTATCTATCTTTATATCTTTTACACCTTGGCGCACAAAAGAGCAGCGTTGGATATAGGGGTTACAGCAGAGCTTACTTCCGTGCTTTTCGTTTAGGTGAAATTTTAATTGATTCAATTGACCGCAAGGAGGCAATTAAAATTTTAATTTCATTTTCTCTTAGCACTTTAAAAGGACAGAAGAATTTAAATAAAAACACAAGGATAAAACGTAATGGAAATTGTATACAGAGGAGAATGATTAGTTTGCGCATTATCCGATTAAGTATCTGAATAGTACGAATAGAGGCGTTTAGATCTGAGGTAAATATCGGAATGATGATCCTGAAACATGAACGTGTGTGCAGTTTGCAGCGCTAGAGGATAAAAGGCACACCTGCTGTCTCCGCTCTTTTTCGTCTCATAATTTGATTTAAGTTATTTCATTTGGGTTCGCTTCTTTGTTGGGGAATGTTTGAATAAACATGGTTCTCATATGGTCTTCTGCGTTTCGAGTGCACTTTGCTTTTTATGTGGAACTAATTAATGCTGGAAACCCTTTGAAAGGTGGAATTTAATTTGTAGCCTGTGGAGTTTTCACGCACCTAAAAGGAAGCGCAGGTGTTTTATGTGGTAGTTCTGTCTGTTGTTTTTATAAATTAATTGGAGGAATGAAAGAATTGTTGGGCATGGAGATGACATCCTGGGATGATGTTATTGAAGGCTAATCTACCTTGTTAGAAGTCAGGTAAAAATAAAATAATGTAAGCCGGAATTTGTTTGTGCCCACAAATTGCTTCTTTATTAAAATGTGCAGATGTACAAGAAGATTTTAATTTGTAACTCTGTCATTCTGTTTACAAAGTACATAGGAATATTATTAATTCACCTATAAATGGACTTATATAAGTTTAAGAACGCAATAATGGAAATATTAATATTTTAAGCTTTTAAATTGCTTCAAAAAATAATGCTTGGGAGGATTAAGAGAATTTATTGAGGGCAAAGTAGCAAGGCTCGATCAAATAAGAATTTCTCAGACCTGAGGTCTCCAAAACAGTGTCCTTTGACCCCGGCAAAAAAATTCAATCATGGTTCCAACGCAGTCGAGGACGAGAGGTAGATGTAGTCTTCTGAAAAATTATAGACTCCAAAATTCAAATTTTCTTCGAATCAATAATGAATATTTATGATTGGTTTTTTCCCAAAATGATATTTTTCTGTAAAATAACCAAAGTCGAAAGTCGAATGACCCAAACATAAATTGCTATTGAAATAAAACGAAAAAAATAAATAATGATTTTACGTTTTCATTTGGACTTCGATTCTAGCCATGTAAGAAGATGAGCAGCATCTTCGGACAATTCGAAATAACGAAAGTGCTTGAGTGAAAAACGGCATTAAGAAGCACGTCTTGAATTTGCTGAAACACATGTCCAACGCGGTAAAATAAAGTGGAATGTAATCTTTAATGATGAGAAGAAGTTCAACATCAATTGCCCAGACAACTTCAAATGTTATTGAAATGAACTCAGGAACGAACGAAAAATTATGTCACGCACTCCTTTAGGAAGAGGTGGTGGGCAGCTTTCACCGGTAATCTAAAAAAAGAATTTCTGGAAGAATTCACGCAAAAAAAAAAATCAAGAAGTGTAAGAGGAACACCTTCTTCCTCATATGAGGATTACAAAGAACATATAACGAGCCTACCCATAAAGCACGGGCTTCAATAACGTGTTTTCAGGAATCAAACTTTTAGACGACCAGCCTTAAGTACAGACATAAACCCCATTGAAAACCTACTTTACCACCAGCCAGGGTGGCGAAGTTGATAGGTTTCGGGTTCGATACCTAGAGTGGTCTAGTTTTTCCAATTTGGTCCAGTCACCATTTGCCATTGGGATCAAGTTAATGGAACTATCACTGGGTTGGTCGACCAGTGAAAATAGTCTGACTGATTTTTTTTTGTTTTTGTTAGAAATTTCCGTTAAAAAGTAAAATTAACCATTTAAGGGTTTTCTCTGTATTGGTTTCGGTTGACAATATTTACGGGCAAAAAAACATAAAAAAATGAAGAAAAGTGTAAAGAAAAACATTTAAATTTTGGATTGAGTCTACCATATAACGTTCGCAGGACTGTACACAAAATCCACGATTGATTGAGATATACAAGAGAATGTACAGTTTTTTTTTTTTTTTTTGAAACGATCACGCGCTAACAAGGGGTTATGACTACCCTTACCCGTGTGGAAGGGATCAAGGAGGAAAACGGGATAAGTACTGATGCACTTTGTTCTTGAATTTCTGCAGATTGTAATGAGTAGGAAAAACCGAGCGTGATAGAGCGTTCCACATTTGTGTTTGGCGGCTAATAAACGAATCTCTTTACTTGACTGTACGACCGAAGTTGGGCTTGAGGGTGAACTGATGAGCATTCCTGGCAAGACGGGTGTTACGGTGAAAGTGATAAAGGGTTGGAATGTAGCTGGCTAATTCACTAGAGCACTGCTTGTGGTAGAAGCGATAAAATATGTCTAGACAGGAGTATTATTATTCCTGGAGGCAAATTCAGAAAGAAGCATTTTTTTCATTATATATAGACTGCCTGAGCACGTTTTTTAATTCACAGGAGTCAACAATGAGGTCTTAGAACCCACCAATGACATGAATCACCAAATTTGGCAGTGAAAATCCGGTAACATTCTCCGACAACATCAATCACATCTATGAGAAAGTTGCTTCCAAAATTTGAAAAGTGAGACTGGGTATGCTTTACACTTTATTTTAATTTAAAATTTTTCAAAGTCTTCTTCTTGGGGCAAAATTGAGTTGTAAATATCAAAATAAGGTTTTTTTTATATATAAGGACCATCTTTTATTTTCAACTTTGTATTATTTTGCTGTTGTAGTGACCAAAAGATAAACTACTATAAGATAGTCGGACAACGGAGCCTTAGTGGCGTTTAAAGAAAAATGTCAACTGATTGCGCAGTAATTTATATGGCACCTAAGGATACATCATTTAAGAGCTGGAATGTAGGTTGTAGAGACAGAGTTGCTGCGAGCTATGAAGCAAGCCGTTTAGAATTCGGATTGATGATTGGTTGGTCGAAGAGTCATGTCTAGCTTTAGAATTTCTGCCTAAATCATTTACTCATTTGACCATATAGTCTACCATAGTAAGAAATTTACTAAAAAGGCAAAAAATTCCGTTCGTCGGACAATAGCGAAAAATGTTCTAATCTACTAAATGCCAATAATCCAAGTCCTTATTCGTAAAAATCCACTTGGCAGTTACTCAAAGTTACTGTGTGTGTGCGTGCAGAGTAGCTCAAAGACCCACACACCGCAGTCCATCGTCATCCCGCGAATATCTTCCTCAGCACATACATTAATAGACATGAAAACTTAATTGCTTGATTATCTCGTTCATCGCGCGCGCACACAAGCCCTGAGTTCTCTCCTCATTCTTTTTGCCAAGAAATACGAGTAGGCAACGACTGCCTAGCCAATGTACTCGTTTAAGTAGTGCAGTGCTTTAACTTGAAGTTCCTTCAAACATAAACCGACGCAGCAGAAACCAAAATAAAAAAAAAGGGAATAAACACAACGAGCGCCTCTCTCCGACTTTGGATAAAATTCCTTGGCTTGAACAAAAATCCATGAAATAAATTTACTTGGCTCTATCCCCCCTTTTCCAAAGGAATTTAACAACATGAAGAGGCAAGGTAATCCAGAAGGCTTCCTGCCAAGCTCGCGCATAAGTTAAATACCTCTGCTGACTACCTTTCGTTTTTTATTATACCAACGGCTGGTCTTGCCACGGATTCAGATATACCCCTGTTTGTGTGTGTGTGTGTTCTCTGCCAGGCCTATTGTTTTATAAGGCTCGTGGGTTTTATTGACTTTTCTCCTAGTCCCCATCAGAGGAGGAGAGATATCAGCGATGCGATAAACTAACGCTCGAAACAAAAGACTTCTTCGGCTAAAGTCTCTCAAATAACCGCCTGACGCTGACACCCATATAAGGGATGCTGCCGGTGGTGTGGGCCCTACTCCCCGCTCCAGTTCAATTATTTTATCTTGCCACGATCGAATGTACTTAATATGAGAAGCAATAACCCTGCTGCTGCCGTTGCTACTGCTGCCGTTTACTTCATGTGGTTAGTGTGGAGTAGCCTGTAGATACTTTGGAATTTCCCATTCCTTAACCTGAGGATTGGCTTTCTCTAGGAACACTCGTACACCAGTTAAGCGAATAATGGAGAGATAAACTTTCATGGACTCCTTTTGTTGACACAGTACATACATAGGTACACTGTTCTGCGGGGGGAAGCACACCATAAAAACCAATCAATGTACGCAACATGGTTAACTCGGATTGGAATTCATCGTCGCGATGATCAACTGTATTAACAGCAACAACTGATTAAATCCGTAGTCATTGGCCGTACCCATGGCACTCGAGGTAGCTGATTTTGCTGTGATGTCAACAGAATCACGACATAATAGCTTACAATGTCGTGGATCATTTTCTCTACTCTACTTTGGTTTAGCTTGGCGTCCAGTCGTTGAACCAAATTGAATTATGCGCATTAATCGTAGCTGCAGATCCGCACTGTGCGTGCGTTTGGCGTGCATACTGTGGATCAGTATCGGATTTGGAATTGGTATCCGATTAGCATAGGTAATAATGCCATATTTGGCTGGATAGCACTCCTTTATGTGCTTTTGGCGATGAATGCAGTTTGAATTTGTTTTTGCTGTGAATGCTCAAGAAGCCTTAACAAAAAAGTGAAAGTTAAAAATTCCAATAGGTAATGGGCAACACTAATCAGGGTGTTAACTAACATGGATGCTTAGCGATGGTATCCCATCAACGCGTCGTAGCACAACTTTATACTCGTTCATCGTCAGCGTAAGCAATTAAAAAAAATATATGCATTAATGAGCTGCACTAAAACGTGTTCAATTAATGGCTTTATTTTATCCATGTCCTTATTAATAATTATTTTATGGAGCAATAAGCTGTCGACAGTGAGGTGTGTTAATCCGAGACCGGTGGAAGTCATACTTACACTTGTCTCAATTAAAACCATACAAATATTTCTGGAATTTGTTTAATGATTGCAGGAATTGGAAGGAAGCAAATAACGTTGACCAAAAAAAACAAAAATCGAATGAAATTTCACTGAAAGATCATGACTGATGTGGTGTTTAAGCGAAATAGCTTTAGTGAAAGTACACATTCAGTTGCAGGCACACTTGCACAAGGTCTGTTTAAGTCTTTCGGCGACGATTTTGGTAATGAACCTTAAAGGGTCTAATTGAATTTAACAATCATTGGCAGCTTCCAACATTTACTTTATTTTTTTTCAATTCGCACGCTTTGACTTAACTTTTATAATGCATTTTGCTCAGTTTAAGAAAAGGAACGGTAAGTTTGAAATCTACTCATTTGCATTCATTCAGTTCGCAGTATTTTATTCGTGATAAGTCGGCATACTAACAAGTGGAGTTTTTCGATTGTTTCGACTGCGTCTTCACTCTGCTGTAAGTTTGATGCCTTCACCAAAGAATCATTATTTTGACGACAATAACTTGGAACTTTGAAAGTATGAAAAACCGAAAAAGCACACATAAACTTTATGTTTCAATACAGCACTTGACAAACAATTTGCAACAGGATTTAAGAAGCGAGTTTTTATGAACGTGTATTCTCCTATTGGGACCGTTTTATTGAGATTTTCAGCACAGTTGAAAATATATTTTCCTTTTGCTTATTTTGCTGGCTTGTTTTTTTTTTGTAAAATTATATTGGTTCGGCGCAAGTAAGTGTAATAACAGTAATAATGTGGTTTTGTGTCATGTATTTCATTGCTTCTTCGGTTGGATTGGTTCGGTTTTTTTAACTGCAGGATTTTCAGAAAAAAAAAAATAAAAAAAAAATCGACCAGATAACAGCTAATGAAAAATGCTTCACGTTATTTTTTTTTATTGGCGACTTTAAAATTTGTCCTGCTTATCATCCAACCCTTGGTTCCACAAAGATAAACTGACAAGATGCTTAATACAGCATAATTTTAGTCCTTCAAATTGGGAATGTTAATCGTTATTGTTTGCATGTCTTTGTTATTTGTACCGAGTAAGGTTAACTCCTTCCGACGAATTGATTCTTTTTGGCTTCATGTAATTTTTCTAGCCTCATTTATTTTTAAATCATTTCTTTAGTCGCCGTGAGCGTTGATCTTTACATCGTCTGCCTATCTCAACCGCTGAACCGACTTCAAGAGGATGGAACATTCCATGATGCACCTGCCCTTCGCAATATGCGTTCAACACCTATAGAACTTGAAGATATGCATATAATTAATAATATTATGTTATTTCTTACGGAATCCGGTAAAGGACTTGAATGATTCCGAGATTTTTGATCCAAACCTTACAGTACATTTCTTATATACGAGGGTTGCGCGATGAATGCTGTTTTGTGCTGTTTTGAAGTCGATGAATAGGTGGCGTGTATCGATTGAAAATTCGTTAGTCTTTTCCAGGATTTATCGCAGTGTAAAAATTTGATCTATGTCCGAGGTCACACTGATTTTGCCCGGTAATGTGCTGATTAGTTAATTTTAATTGAATTGACCAAGCCCACATTCTTGCATTGAGTATTTATTTTCCAACTCATGAAGAAAAATCCGGCTGCCGAATTTCATATCAATTGTTTTAACAAACAGATATGACAGATGCGGTGAATAAAAGTATGCAAACCAAACCAAACGTTACGAAGTTAAAGACATTAGCCTGAAATGCGAGGAAGAAAAAGAACTTAATCCTCCTCGCTTTCATTTTATCAGCCTTAAAAGAAATCCCCATAAAAACATATTACTGCCCCTCCTGCTGTATTAATGCGTTTCACATTCAGTTAAGACAAAGTCAATGTGATCCGATTAAAAATCGTCTGCTTAGATTAACGTATTTCATCGTTTATTTTAGGTAGCAATTGATTTTTTATGTACTAATGTTATTGTTGTTTCTAGTCCTTGACATTTATCTGCAGAGACTAAATGACCGTTATAACATACATGCAAGAAGTGGGAAGATTTCCGAAAAAAAAATTTATCACTCAAAAAATCATAACTTATGAAAAACGTATTTAAATTTTTCATAAAAAAATGATTAATAAAGTGGGGAAAATATAGTGTGAAAGAAACTTGATATTAAGGTATTCCCAAAATTATTTTTTTTTACGACAAACAAATGAAAATGCACTAAATGCAACATTTTTCGAAATAATGAATCTTCGACAACGGTTTTTAACACAAATCGATTTTCTTCAGAAAAACATGAACATACTGTTTTAAATCAGTCATCAAGCACCATCCAAATCTTGCCCATTTAAAGGTTAGAAACTTGTCTTTGTTAAAAAAGGCAATAAAAAGGCGAAAAAACAAAGGCCTACCAACAAAAAACAAGTTTCATTCCTCTTACAAGGCTTGCTTGTTCCCGGCACAGAAGTTAAATATTAAAATTCCTTAGAGAATTTAAAAATCTACAACATTGAATATGTAAACATATTAAACATACGCCTACAACTTATCTTTTCGCTTAAGCTATATCTGTTTACAAGTTTAACAGGCAACTCATGAATATTATTTCAATTTTACACGAATTATATTGTAAGAGATTAAACCTCGGAGACATCCTGAGGCTAATAAAATGTGAAGCAGGTAAAGATACCCGAAAAAGTATAGATACATTTTTTTTTCTCAAGATATTCATTTCCATTCCAACTGCTATCGAAGTGTATCATGATATGTCATATTGCTGCCGCCCACACGATACCTTCTCTTAAATTTCGAGTGTGGCTACCCTCAAATCTATTTCAAATAAAGTTATAAAATATTTTTTTTCTTCTGAAGATGGCTTGAAGATGTACCATTTTTTATTATTGCGAAACAGATTAAACATGATCTTTCGATCGTTCCAAAGTTAATCGTACGTTATTATAAAATTATGATTCACCGCAACGAACAAAACGAGCGGATAAATATTGCAAAACGAATGAAGATCAATTTCCGGCAGCTTATTATTGGAAAAGCAATTTCCACCTTAGAGCGAGATGTGATGTGGTAACACCGTGCAAGTGATCATAGCCAACCGGGAAGCCAAAAGTCATTTAATGGCTAGAGCCAAAGCAAACAGTGCTGATCCTCCGATCTGTTTTAACGATCGTTTTCTATTTTTCATTAATTATAACAGCTCTGGCCTGACTTACATGCATTGGGTACAAGAAAAAATGTACACTTAAGAAATCAACCAGCAGAAGCGGAAGTACCTATGTAACGATCTTTGAATCCATCCATCAAGATCGTTGTATAAACGAGTATCTTGGCGCGAATAACACTGAACCGATAAGCGGTATGGTATCTAAATGTCCGATGTAAATGTATGCTCATCGTAGCTACACATTCAGGTAAGTCGTATCCCTGACATATGGGTGTGTTTTAGGACCAACTGCACCTTAAAGAGGGCACCACCAGCAGCAGAAACACCAACGATCGACTTTTTTCATTGATCTTAGGAATCATACATTCGAGTAGATGTTGGTTGTTGCTGGACCGGTATTTGTTGTCGTTTCCTCAGGAGAAGCCTTATATGTTGTTGAAACGATGTTCATTTGAGTAACAAAAGTGGGATTGGCATTTTGGGCAAGAAATTGACGTCTTGGGCCCAATGCTGGCGCACTGTCGGCAAACATGAACAGGCTAAGAGAGATCTCGATGCGTGCACTCTTATCGTAATGTGAAGATCAATGGCCTCAATTTGATCGGGGTCCCGGACTTGTTGAAATGTCGTGGCCTGAGTGGCTGCTGTGGGTTCGTATTGTGACATCATCATGTTTTGACATTTTGGGAACGAGCATGACAGATTTTGTTTTTCTCTTTTTTGTGCTTTGGACTTATTATGGGTGTAATTTGTCATTGGCTTTTGTATTGTTGCTGATCGATGGTTTCTTTGGTCTGATCTCGAGGGGAAGCTGGTGATTTATGTTGGGACAAGGAATTAATAATCAAATGAAAGGCTTACACATCGAGTAATATATCCTCATCGTGATTCGAGCTACAGGGAGACATGTTGTAACTTAATGAATGAATTAGTGGATGAATGTTAAGTATCTGCATATATGGGTAGATACAGAATAATGAATTGAAGAAAACGGAAGTCTTGGTTAGCACACGTTTTGAAGACCTCCCATAAAGATTTTGTTTTCTTAAACTTAGTTATTAAGTTAGAAACTTTTATTATCTGAGAAAATTCATAAGAGTAGCAAAGAATGCAATGAAGAGCAAGCTGTGTCTGCAAAGATTTGCTATTCTTTGTAGGATTCAGGACCTAGGAACAGGTATGACAGGTAGGAAAAACTGTTACTTTGTCAATGACATAATCTTAGGGCATTATATGGAATTCACCATAAACTTTCGGAATGAGGACCTATGAAAAACGTAGTGTTGAAAGCTCCTTAAGAATGAGAGATGAATGTTTGAATCATTTTCCACCTGAATCGTCTTATTTCTTGCCGACTTCAACTGAATATTTATGTTCTTCCTAGGACAAATCAATTTATAAGGTGTATAAAATTTAACAAAATGTTCGAAGGAAGAAGACTATCAACACGGATCAGTTTAAAGAATGGATCAGCGAAATGGAAAATAGCCCGGACATCGCGAAAAATTCGTTGAAACGATTGCCGGAGAAGGTGAAGGAGAATTTTGCAGATATATGTTTGCGTATAAATTTTACTAACTTAATATGATAGTGATTGTTACTTACTAACATGACGTTTATACTTTGAAAACTCCTTCTTCTACTATATGCGTCATGTTCGCCTATTTCAAGATATTTCCTTGTCTTCAAAAAACAGGGCAATGCTTTCAAATGTCTTTAAATTTAAATTTGTTTTTATGAGAAGCTTCCAATGTTGCCAACTGTGACAGAATAGTCGGTAAGACGGTGCATCCGGCGTAATTGTTAATATGACAATTAATTATGTTAATTTTATGGTGAATGGTCCAAAAGTAAATGTGTGTAGGATGAAAAATTTCAACGTTACAATATTTGTAAACAATTTTTAGCTATCAAATCTCTTACTCGTTTATTTTATTAATAAATCAAAAGAATCGTGTCCATTGTCATACAAGTGCTTACCTGGAAGAAAAAGAAAAACAAGGAAATGTTAATATGACGCAATGAAAATTAGATTGTGAATAGAATTTTATTTTTCATTATTATCACAATTCATGAAAGCAAAAATATAATAAAAATATATGAAATATATTTGGGAAATTATAGGTAAATATTTCGAGTAACCTTTTTGAAATATAAACGTGTTTTCTGAGTTTCCTTTTCGAACAGTAAGTAAACATATTGTTAGCCTAATTAGTGTCACGAAAGGCACAACTAAACTTTAATTCGTAGTGAGACTAACTCGGTAATAGTCAAATAAAAAGAAAAAGTCTAACAGAAACGTAAAAGACATTTATGCGGATTATTTTATCTTATTAATAATTTCGTGTTTTGTCGCATTTAACTTTGATTTTTGTTACCAGGTTCCATTTCGCCTACTCACCGCTCCTTCCAATTGGAATTTGTAGTGCAATTTAATAAAGATCACTTTGATCAAGTAGCTGAATTCACCGAAATGTATGTCTTGTCAAAAACTGGAAGTGGGATAAAGACTGATGTCTCTGAAATCAATTGACTTTAAGGTAATAATTTAAATCTTGGTTGCTTTTATTACATATACAGACATATGAGTTGGAATTGTAATGTTTAGAGTAAACTGGAAATACTTTTTTACCCAGTTCCGTCATGTATAGAACCAGATTTTGCAGCTATGAACCTTTCTCCATTACGTCAACAGGAGGGCTTATATGTCTTATATAGTAACAGGGAAAGTTCAGTCAATTATTGACGCAGTGAGGAATATTTGCAAGACATACTCCTGAGCAAATTATTATGACTTTTGAGAAGATGCCCAAAACCGATTGCGACCGAATGTCCAAAATATTTATTTTTGTTTTTTTCGTTACAATAATACCCTTGTAGATTTTCTTAACATCGAAAGAGACTTCATTTGCAAACATGAGGAAAGTATATTTTTACTCACAGCAATACAGTAAAAGACTCGGTTTTAACTTTCTTAACTTTTTATTAACTCAATACGCAAGCGATGAATATGAGCACAGCAATCGTTTTCGAAATCAGAAAATACGTAAACAAATTTCAAACCGTCGCCATAGTAAAAAATTATATCAAAAAGACTTTCTTTTTCTCGGTTGCCTGTTTGGTGCGGGGTAAACACAGTGGTTAATTATTTTTTATTCTTTAACCACCTTAAAACGTCACCTTATAGATATGTGCAATTGAGAGTTACCGAACACATAATTTAAAAACGCAGCATTATTAAAATATATGAATTACTTTGAAAGGAAACGCCAAATCCGTTTAATAATTAGTCACTTTAATCTGTCGAATGTGTCCTTCGCGCTTTCATAAATTCTAAAGTTAGCTCGATCGTATTGACAGCCTAAGCCACAGCGACAATCAAGTGCGAAAAATTATATTTTCTGAGTCCCGAGCAGTCACCATGGAAATCCCGTGCGCGAAGCCTGCCTATCAATTGATACGGCATTCGATTCCTAGAAATTCATTCAAAACTGCTGCACAAAAGACACATCCAACAATAACAAACCCTTTCTCATTGTATTATGCTATGCGATGTGGTTTTTAATTACCACAACGTATCCAATTATTAAAATGCAAATCGATGCAGCCCAACATGTCTTCCTCATTTGTCAGCGCGACCACATTAGTCCCGACTGTTGGGCGAGAGATTCATGGGAGCAACCATACAATAGGCATACAAAATGCGAACGCTCATCCCGACTCCACATCGATGAGCATTTGAGTTCTGACTTTGATTTTGATTATCATCAATTGGTTGGAGTACTACTAACCAGCAACACTGATTGCTGCCACTGTCAATCGTGATAGACAGCCTAGTGAAATGTGGCGCCTCGACAACCAGTCAAATGAGTTGCATGCTAATGCGGGCATCACAAATCAATTAAAAAAGTTATTCCATCCAATCGATGGAAAAACCAGCAAGGAAATACTTATTACAACTTAGTTCCGAATCGGTTTTCCAATAATTGACTGTCATTTTTTTTTATGAAAACGGAATATATGCATTTTCGAAAATCACTTGATTTAAGCTAATTTTGACGCGCGACTGTGTACGTCAAAGTTCACCGCATATTCATTTGGTGGCGAGTGCTAATGAGTTCAGCGAATAAATTACCAGTGCGCAATTCACTAATTAAATTTTATTAACTCAGTATTTTGGTTTCCAAATAAATACAACAAAAAAAAAATTGAGAGACTCAAACACCAATAAAAAAATACAGACTGCCAATAATATTTTGTTTGACTGTTTTTATTGGAACTGGTTAGAGGGCATTATTATTCATAACAACAGGATAAAATTTATTAAGTCATAGTTCTCAATTGGTTTTGAATAAATTGCACTGTTATTCATATATATAATAGAGTTCTTTCTAGTAATCAGTATTCATATGCAGATCTAAATAACAATATTCAAAACTGTTTCATTTTTTCATGAAAAATTAAAATAAATTTTGAGTGAAGGCCTGGAACATTAATTAAGTTAAAAGGGCGAGTCACAGGCACAGATAGCCGAAATTCTAAAATGCATTGTCTAAACTAGTGGTCGAGGATGCAAGGTTTGAGAGAAGCCATTCCTTGCCAAGGAAACAAAACAACGTAGGAAATTTCCAATTTGAAGAAGGAAAGTGTGAAATTTACCCAAGGGGATGTGTCATATGTGCGCTCAAATGAGGAGAATGTTATGATCAGGGATTTAATAGGGACAAGTTGTAATGTTAAATCGAATATTCCCAAAGGTTGAATGGATTCCGTTAAGGACCAATTCTCTCCGAAAATTATCCGAAGCAATTACTCTCGGGACGACGAATCTATCGGATCAACGAGTTTGCAACAAGTTCTGCTTAAATCCAGGAAAGAGTCGTGCGGACACAAGTGAAATAATGGCCCTCAAAAGAACTCGGGACGCTTTAAGAACCGTCATTTTCGAAATTTTTCGGTGATTAAAGCCTGTGTGAGATCAGACACTAACAAGTGAATTCTCCTTGTCATAAAACAAAACTATCCAAAAACAAATATCCGCCAATACAAAGAACATAAAAATTCATAAAAAAGTTCTTAAAGTTGTATTTGATGATAGTTTAAGGCTAGAATTAACTTAAAACAGAAGAGACGCAGTTTTGACTGGTGAACTCACTTTCACTACCGTCCACAAGTTACCAGATTCATAATTTTTTAAAGTCGTTTTACTACTGTTCACCTACACAGTCGGAAATCTGTCCGGCGGCGATGCAGGCGAAAAGAGTTTCTAGATTGGATATCTACTGAATTGCCAAAAGTTTTATGAAATTACAAGTTTCAGGACCGACAAGGGAAGTTTACGTTCGGCGGCTTAAGAAAACATATTCCCTAGCTAAAGGATCGCAACAGTCAAGCATGATAATGTTTCCATAATGTTCTAGAAAAGAACGGTGAATAATTTGAAATGTCCTGCCCTATCATCCGGCCTTAAACATACTTTAGTGCATGTAAATGCGAACATGACTGCTTCAAATAGCCAGGTTTTCAATAATAAAATTTGGTTTTATTTCGAATGCGGTATTTCATGCGGTTAATAACTTGAATTTGTGTTTAACTAAACTCTCAGGTCAACAGACTTATAAATTTGTGCGACCTATGCTTTAATTAATATACTAATTTAACTGAATTGAATATTCCTTGTCACTTTGTGTGACGAAGAGATCTTCCAAAGCACAGAAAATTGCACTTGCACTAAAAGCGAATGAAATACTGCGAATTGAACGAATGCAAATAAGTCCATTACTATTGGGACTCATCCGTAAGGCAATCGAAACCAAAATATTCCGATTTATCTCCTAATCCTTATACTCGCCCACTATATGCATTATCAAGGTAGTTTTTAAGCCTTCAAAACGAGCAAATTATAAAAAAATATTATAACAAATCAAATATTTTACTTTATTAACAAAAAAGAAAAAAGTGAATTAAACTCCAAAATGCCAAATGTACGATTGGTCGATTTAATTTGATTCTCAAGCAATTACCAACCGAAGTTTTTTTTTTCGAATAAAAAAATCCCATCGTTTCGTGTTTTTGCACCGCAATGTATTTCACTGTAGATGTCAATCCAACACAACAAACTTTCCACCTTTTCACCCACTTTATTAAATTCATACAATTTTTTGTATTTTTCTAACAGAAAACGATTTAAAATGATTGAAAATGCAATAACCTATTCGAATGATTTCAACATTCCGCATCATTTGCACCTTTTCATCCATCGATATGCCACAAGGTAAACCAATAAGGCCGACATTATTTATTTTAATAAAGATCAAAAAATATAAATCCACTCAATAGTGCACCTACACCGACACGACAGAGTGGGGGAGCAAGCAGTTCAAATAGTTCACCGAACGCCACACCGCGAACGCCATAAATCAAATCGAAAAAAGCATTTTCCAATTCGCAAATCACGATTTTCCCATTTCCCATTTGGCACAACACTCAGCCAGTGTCCAATTGCATTACGAATTCCCAAGTTTCGCCAACCAAACACACAGCAAACAAAGCCAAAGCAAACAACAAACAAAACTCAATCCAACTGACCCCGTCGAACCCCATTTTGTGAGATTTTCCATCACCGGATAAGGGGGGAAACTTCACACATTCATTTTCACAGTTCGACCTCAAAAGGAAGCAAAATCGTCGTTGTCGTTGAGCTCCAAGTCGTGCTCCACCATCATCAGCATTTGAGTTTTTCGCGCGCCAAAGTGAAAGGTTTTCGGCAGAATTCAAAATCTCTAACTCCTTTCTATTTCCCTCTCTCTCTCTTTGTTTTTCTTCTTTGTTTCTGTCCCCTGCCTTCAATATTTCACACCTAATCAAATGGCTAACAAAATTGGGTACTGGGATCGGCTTGAAGAGCTTAGAAAAGAAAACCTAATCAGCGGTAATTCTGCGGTAAGCACTGTGGAAATCCACAGATCAATTAATCAGCAGGCCGGTGCTGAAGCACATTCTCTTCATAAAAGCTGCGGCTGCTGTTTGTGGTTAATCGTTTGGACGGACGGAATTGTATAACATAACGTTGTGTCGTGCGCATTTGTCGATGTTGTCGGTAGCGACTTTCTAAATTGGTAATTACGCGTACGTTTTCCTCGTTGTGTTTTGGGAAACTTTCTACAAGCACTCGGGGAGGCACATAGGCCGGCCGACCAATGAGTTTCACAACACCCATGCTAACCTATCTAATCATCTTGTCAACCGTTTTTAGTGAGCACAATTCAATTTACAAATGCTGTTCGCTGCAATTCGCTTGAAAAATCCAATCCGCTTGACTTGGACGGCTTTCACGACTCTTCGGTGGGGCTGCAGTGAATGGCGATCCGATGAATAGTTGTAAATGTGAAATAGGTGCAACGGAGCTGACGCTGAAGGAAAACAAAGCAACCATGGACATTTGGGTCAATCAAGCTGTGTTTAGACAATATTGTGTGACAAGCGACTAATGAACATCGGCTTGGTTGTAAATATGAGATAATTAATTAATTTGGCCATAAATACAACGGGCCAGGAAGTTTTATGACCGCATGGCGCACAGTGATGGAAGAGTGTAGATAGCTGGCCAGATACATTGATTAGATTAAAGCCGCAACAGCGGTGAGTAAGTACCTTAAATGGTGAATTCGTTTTGAAATAATGGTGCCGACAAATTAGTTGCTTGATCAAAGTAATCACCTTCCGACGTTCAATGACCATATTTATGCATTGGCAATCGCAGTGTATTAAAACTACCATCACATCTACAGACAGTTGCAGTGATATTCGATTAAATATAAAACGACAGCAGTAATGATTTACGGGCGTGAAGTTTGATACACCTTAAAATTCCATTCAAAACTCGTTGGGGAAAATCGTTTGTCCATTCGAATATTTTATTTTAGACGATGTTAAGTATTTATACTATTCGCGTACTTTCAATTGATCATGTGGAACGCATCCCTTTCAGATGCAAAGATGGCATGAGAAAATTGTTCCATCAATTTTGTTCTGAAAGTGTAAGACTAACACAATAGCGATGAGAAGTTTTACAAGTCAACCATACATAAGCGTTGGCAACTATAGATATATCGCCCTTAGAACATACTCTACAAGGTTTTCAAAATTGTCACATCATAACTGATGACCAGTTGGATATTTGCGTTAGAGCTCTAGGCAAAAGGTTTTCGCAACCATTTCGGATATTCTTTTCCAAATTAAATTTAACAATTTGTTATAACGTTATAAAACAGTTCGAAAAGTTATAATTCTCAGTCAAAAACCCCGCTTTCCAACAACTGATTAGAAAAAGAGCCGAAGGCCATAACGCAAAAGCCACTGAAAGTATTACTTCTATAGCTTAGTCTTTGGTAGCTTGCCGGTCTAAAGAATTTTGGATATTACAAACAACACGCATTCAAATGGACGGGGCACAGTTTCATATCAAACCTTGTTGAAAAGGAATTATATTGTTAGTAATTTCTGGACATCTTGTGATTTAAACCTTCGGAAGGATTCCTCCTACTTAGGCGCACGCAGACAAAACCAGCTTGCTGAATATTTTTCACAATCTCATGAGGAAATAACCTCCAGTATGGACTGTATCCTGCGCTTAAACCAGCGCAAACGCAGTTCTTTACTGGTGGATCGAAGTCGAAAAAACGTTCAGAAGCAGGAGTCTTTCATAATGCAGTCTTCATGAATAATATGACTAGAATGTAGTAAAGCTGTAATTTTCGCCATAAGCAACAACCTATACTAACCTCGCATCTCGAGAATAAATAATGAGAAACGAATCTTGACTAATGTCCTGACGGGACGGGACAACTGCTATAGGAGCTGTCAAGATCAAATTTTGAAACCATCAAACACCTTCTGGGTAAAAGTCCTCATCTTCATGGCGATGTCCCCGCTTCAATGGAAATAGAGCGCATAAAGAATTCGGGCTCCTTTCAAAAATTGCATTCAAGGATTTTATAAACTTCGTTAAGAACACAAGTAGACACTGTAAAGAGTGTTGTAGGGAGTCCCAAAGGAACTTACAGGCTAGTTAGCTCATCTCTGTAACAGTTGGCGACTTCTTTCTTTTAGGCCATGCAAAAGAGACGGCTTATGGCCCTTCAATCAATTGAACTCAAATTCAAAGTCAGTCGATGACAGCAAATTTGATGAATGTTTAACCATAGACGTCATTGAGGCCATCTGACTGATATTGATTCTTCTGTCAACTGAAATAAATTTATCTTATTTCACTTGAAATACAAGTCTTCTTGAAAAGTACAAAATAAATTTCTTTTTCGAAAATCTTAGCCGTTTAGCAAATGGGACGTAGTTAAACCATATCTCCAACACACGCAGATGATAAATCAATTGTTTTGCCAGATTCTCCTCAATAGCCAAAATAACAACGTATAATAAAGTTCTATAACTTCCGCTATTAATTCCAACCCTCAGCAGATACTATACATCACCTTAGAACTTGGAAACTCTCATGTCTGATGGTTGGTAGCGCTCAACGTTGATGATTACAAAGTGCCTTTGGCAACTTTCATACTCGTTTGTCCTTTTTCTCCAGCTCTCATCCTCAATATGGTTACTGTTGTTAATGCTGGTAATGCCAGTGACATGGCTTGACGATGATTTATAGTCTTGAATTTTCATTCCACAAACGTTGTTTATGGCATATGGGATATCCAACTCCGATACTGATGCTGCTTCTTTCATCATGTAACCATTTTTCCTGCTTCCGCAAACCGACTAGGTAATTTGTACCTTTCTACTCGATTTGAAATAATCCTCTTTTAGTGAAAAATATCATATTTATTTATCTGATTATTCAAATCAACTTTTTCAAAAACAAAAAAAAAATTAAACAACTGAATAATTGGATGTTAAGATGTCCACCGGGAGGCAATCCATTGGTTAGTGATTAATTGTAAACTTTTAAAAAAGAAAATCGGATAGATTGGACGAACGAGTTCCTCATCAGTCGATCATTTTTCAAATAGAATCTTTGTTTGCAACAATACAACAGTAAATGAGGTAGGCACTATGCTGAGAGCTTAATTAATGCTTCGCAGTGTGAGCGCAAAATTTGAACAAAACTTAAACATTTTGAATCTAATTAACTATTTAACGAATCAACATTCAAAAAAGGTATACAAAAGAATCGATAATAACAAAAACAATAGCAGATATGTTTCGATAATAAACAGACGCAGCTCTATCTATAAATAATGGATGCTGGATAGAAGTTGGAGCAAATCGTAGATTGAGTTCGGCGTACAAAAACTTTTCAAAGTCTTTTGAACTTTCGTGTTTTATGCGAGGAGGAGCATTGCAATTGCCAAAGAGGTCGCTCTTTCGAATTCAAGTTATCTTAAGTGGATAAGTATAGACGTTTATTTTTTTTATTTTATTTTGTATTCCCAAGACAAGTTGTTTATTTTTGTTTTTACTCGAGAGAAGGGAAACGAGTACGATAGCCTTGCTTTTGAAGATGTGATGATTATTTCTCAAGGAGAAACGCCTCAGGGTTACATAAGTTTGTTATAAAACAAAAGAGGATTTCCCATATAAAAACAAATACAGCTTGGTTATTTTTGGCAATTTAATTGGAAAAAAGGAGTTGCAAATAGGTATTCGAAGACTTAGAAAGTAGAATTATGACTGGAAAAGTTTTAACATTACGTGTACCTATGTATCCAAAAGATCAAGATACGAGGACATACACGAGGAAGTACACACCCCCGGTTTACACGGAAGATCCGTTCCTGAAAATGCAAATTGAAATCTCAGATTTTTGTATGAAAAACCGTGTAAATCGAAAAAAAATAAAATGCAAAGAATTTTTTCAGTTTTTTTTTTTCATTCAAATTCATTTCAATCAATCTTTTCATCTTCGCTGATAGGACTTCGCTTTTATCACTCAATATTATTGGCGATTCTGCTTCGATGGATGATAGTTGATGTTGTAGAAAAAAATTACCAAATTTTCGCCCGATTGCAAGTCCTTTGTGGATGACTCTTGCAATTGGTTCAGTCTCGTCATCAGGGCCGTTGTCTTGCTCAATTGTATTCTTAATAATGTTAATAAAATCATTTTCATCTAATTCTTCATCGGCCACTAGCCCTTTAATATCCGTTTCAGTTAAATTCTGGAACACTCCTCCCACTGGATGGGCCAACTCAACTATCTGAGAATATTATTCATGCGCTAAAGGTTGATAAAAAATCTCAAATTCAACTCCTTTTGGCCATACATTTTTCCAACGACCATTCAGCGTTGATTGCTTAATCTCGGAGTATGATAACGCCACTTGCTTAACAAAATCGAAAATTGTACATTTTTTCCTAGCATTATTATCAGTTTATTCTTAAATATACCTAAGCTTGATGTACAGTGCATTAAAAGTAAAAATTATTCCCTGATCTTGTGGTTGTAATAAAGAAATGATGTTCTTGGTAGAAATACAACTTGGACATTTTCATGTTGTTAATTTTGAGGATGGCCAGAAGCATTGTCAATTAGAAAAAGCACTTTAAAGTGCAAACATTTTTCGCTAAAATACCTTTTGGTATCGGGGACAAACAACTTATGAAACCATTCGGTAAAAACCGTGGCAGTACCCGATGCTTTCTTATTGGCCATCCAATAAACCGGCAGGTTGGTGTTCTTTATCCCTGTTAATGCACGTAGCGTTTTTGATTTGTCAATAACCAATGGCTTCATTATATTATTGCCTAAAGCATTAATTACTATAGAAAAGAACTGTTATAGGATCCTTCGCTGCTCAATGACCACAAACTGATTTGTGAGCTTGAGGTACAAACGATTTTTTTTTTGGCATTTTTTTCCAGAATACCCCCGTCTCGTCATTTTATTAGTTTAGTGCCAGTGTGACCAGCATTATTTTATAGTTTTTAATAGTATTATTTTGGAAAATTCGTGCATTTAAAAACCGTGTAAAAGCGAAAAATAACGTGTACATCGAGGGACAGGGGCTTGGGCAAAAAACGTATAAAAGTGAAATCTTATAAAAAAGAGTAGCGTGCAAATTGGGGGAAAGGTGTATTTCCTCTTCCAAATCGAATTTATAGACTATTCGACATGATAGGTATTTGTGTGATCCTTATGCATTTAAAGGTCGGTTCATGGCTGCAATAACATTTGTGAGTCGAAAAAAGAGCAGTTCAAGGTATGACATAGTTTATATGTACATATTATTCTTTGAAATCAAAACTCATGGAATGTCAAGTTTAAATTTGTGGGTGATTTTATATTTAAATGTCCAGCTACTTAACCATCCAACTAATTGTTCTGTCCCGACCGGGATCATGCAATATTCATGATCAATGGGAAAGTATTTTTAGCATAAGCGTTATTTTCATATTTTTTTAATGATTTTGCATGCTTTCAACGGATAATGCCTTTGTTTGAAAAGCTTTTGGTTGTGGTTTGAATCTCAACTTATTCGCATTCATACAAAATTTTATTGTAAAAACCATATGTCCTAATAGTATCGTATCATTTCTCTGCTGTTAGTGTTGTTCCACAGCAGAGGAAATTATTAAATCTTATTATACAAAAATGAATGTAATAGAAGATTACTTAAAACTCTTACATGACAAGCAGGCAATCTGGTCAAATTATTTACTATACAATGCACGAAAATAGAACTAGGGTGCTGAAGTAGCACACAATTTAATTATTAAAAAGTGTGAAGGCTTATCCGCATCGAGGCCAAATGCTTAAATGGCGGTGACATAAATAGTAAGTGCTTTGACATTGTGCAACGTTAATGAGCATAGGCATTCACTGTCGCTTTAAATGTAATAATTATGACAGTCTCTTAGAGTGTCACAGTTATGGCACTGACAAAATAATAATAATGAAAACAGATCATCAATGTTTTAGTCGCGAGAAACGAAATACAGTATATTCTACGCTTATTTGTAAGTTGTTGAAGCATGATTTTAATGTGCATCAAATTGTCAAAATTGCACAATCAGATTTTATTACAATCTTAACGATAACGTATTTGAAATGACAAACTCATTTAGTTGTTTAACAGTTGGTACTTCAACTCTTAAACAGTGGATGAAATTTTATTCTTCAATTGCATAAATTGTATTTGGTGTCGGTGAATGAAAAATCAAAAGAAACATTTTCCTCATATTTTGATTTTTTTAGTTTTGTGCTGTGTTTGGTGACAAGTGTTTCCAAAACCAATTAAACATATATTCTTGTTTTTGACTCACCCAGACGCATGGAAATGCGCCTAAAAAACATGATGCTGACTACTAATTTCGAAGATACAATGCAACATATAGGCCAATTGATTTTTCATACAAATTACACTTCTTGTTTAATGACGGTAACACTAACTTTTGCAGAATTATAAGCGGTTTGTGGCATGTCAATATGCAAATTTTATTCTATCCAAACAATTCCCGAAGATATGCCTCACTAAAACAGTCGAAAACTATTATCCCTTAAATTTTTTGACTCTTTTGCTTTTCCATAGCAAAGTCCTAATTCAACAGAATTCAACTAACTCCTAATTTTTCATTTCCTATAAAAATGTTCAAGCCTTAGTATTTTTTTTTTGTTGAATCTCTCATAAAGAGTTTAGCACCACATTATCGTGTGAAAGAGAAAAAAAAATATCTTAAGCAAGAAATTTTTGATCGACGGCTACACAAACATAACTGCCACTGAACGGATTAAAATGGTGTCACTTATCTTCTTCATTATAAATGTCTGACAAAAAGATTTGTGACCTCCAAGCAAAAAAAAAATACATTCAATGAAACTCAAAACCATACAAAACAAAGTCTTTGAACTCAAACTATCACAGGCACTGTGAGGTGCGTCCATCCCTACTGAATTCATTGCTCGATTATGAAGTTTTTTCCATTTGCCGTTAAAAACATTTAAAACACAATTCTAGACAGAACTATTAGCTATGATCTAATCACATGTACCACAGTAACATGTGTTTATATACTAAACTTATGAATTCCGCATCGTGAGATAGATTCAGCATTGAAATTTCGAATATGTTTATGCTGCATGTTGGTTCAACTGTAGCAGTCACTAAATTATCATTATTCGTGATTTATGAGCAGCACTCAATGTCACACAATTCACATCTATTAACACCTGCAACTATCTGCCTACCTTTCCTACAATACGTTACACTCCTCTGTGTATTCAATGGATTTCAATAAAGCAACTCCACATTACCTTCCTATCTGCCAGCTATCCAACCATCCACCCAATGACTCCCCCTTTGATGCAGTAACCATTTTTTGAACGCTGTTGTTTCATAATCCGTGAGCGCGACCGTTAAATAATCACATTATCCCCCTTGGGCCATAGATTACCATAGAGCACCATGCTGCCTCCGCCAGAGGCAGCTATGTAATCGATTGTATTAATGCTGAAAAATGTTGCAGCTTTGTCTGTCTGTTTGTCTGTCTGGACGGCAGGTACTCGTAGATAGCCCCATTTGGATGAGTGAATGGTTGGCAGGCCAAGTCTGAGTCGTTGGACTGCAGTGCATTGGCTTCATTGTAATCATTTACCCCTATTGCTTGCAACACCAAACTAAAGGGTGTCTGGCAGAATTTGAGTTGTAAGCAATAGAGATATTTACATACAACATACAATATACAAAGCCTCTCATCCCCCTAATGGTATTCGGTTATAATTAAGGATTTTACAACTTTTACATGGGTTGCGTAGATACATATTTTGATTTACATTCATTTACATTTACCTACTCTTATTATGCTACCCCCAATTTGACGAGGGCCGTCGGAAACGTTAATGAAATTAAAATAATAATCTCACTTCAGCAGCACCATGAATGGTGCTCAGACACCTGACACCTCTCAATGAGCTTTGGGGGGCCGCACGCATAAATTGCCATTATTACGTTACTTTTATGGGTTTTACGTTTGCATTGGCATTATAACATCGAGCACTTTGTAATTGCAATATTACAATCCATTTATTTAATTGGATTAAAAATACGTAAAATGCATTCAGTCTTAGAGCCAATTATCCATAAACAATGAGTAATGTCAGGCTTTTGGTGAGAGAAGACAGAATTACGTAAGGTTATGATATTTTTTAAAAAATTTTAAAAAGAAAATACATTTAATGCGATTCTAATAATTTTGATGAGGCTTCATTTGAATGAGTACATAAACTAGCCGACTATCTCACCCGAATGTCGGAAAGGAGATCTTTTCTTACTCACCACACACAACAGCAACATGTACATGTACATGTATAGATGCTTACCTGCAATTAGATATACAAAAAAACTAAATCAGATCGGATTTTTACTATTTTTAAAAAGATTTTTGCAATTACTTAACTACTTGTAAATTTAAATAAAGAGCTACTACAAATTCCAGGCGCGACAGTTGACAGATTACAGGAATTAGATTGATAACTCCATAAATTAAATTCAACATAAGTAGTTCGAATACTGTTTGTATATCAATTAAAGAGTTTTTCAAGTATTCGTATCTTCGATAGCACACAATTGAAAAAGAAAACAAATGAATACTTTGAGATGAAAGCTTTTGTCGCCCTGACATTAAAAGGGATCCATTTCTCTTCCAATCTCAGTTACAAGCATCAAAGGGAAGGCCCTTTTTTTCAAATGAAGAGCCCATCACACCTCATTCCCATAAAGAAACACACATCTCAATTTCCAGAGAGATGACGATTTTCCAGTTTCACATGCACGCACACGCCTCCCCTTTTTCAACATCAATCCATCAACTCGACTGTATGTATCGTTCTTCAATTATTCTGTCATTTCACTTTTCGACACTCTTTCAAAATACGTACGTACGTGTATACATCCAAACTAGACTAAGAAGGGCTTGTAGGTCTTTCACATGCGTTTACATACAAACCCTAGGAGACATACAAAAAACTTAAAGCAAAATGACATCTTTATGCGTATAACATGCTGACAGCTTGTTTACAGCCTTCTGCCGTTTCTATGATCCGAGCTCCATTCAACGAACACATTCGTGCCATTTGCTGCAGTAAACATAATCGTTACAGCCAAACAAACATGTGAAAAAGATTAGAAGTGACATTTTACCGGCTCGCTTCAGCCAAGTTGACTTAAGTGTGTCAACTTTATTAGAAATGTCACATTATAACATTCAACATACTATTTACACACAAAGACTGTGATTTCCATTCAATTAGCCGAGCAAAGGAATGGCAAATATGGCAAAAGATGCAATGACAGCTGAGGCATCGCAGTGACACACAAGTACATAGATAGGTCGTTGACCATGCTGCACTTTGCATCTTTCTCCACTAAATGGAATCAGAGGGCTCACAAAGAATTAATTGAATTCGCTGCCATTCAACTTTCACATTTTCGCATTGGCATTGCCGTTTTTTTCTTTTTTTTCGATCTCCATTTTCTCCCTTTTTGGTTTTGTAGTTTTTCGTTTTTCATTTAATTGAAAAATCCGCCAGATAGAGTCAAAATACAGGGTGCTTCAAAAGAAAACACCACGCGGTTGAAAATTGAATTATTTTTCTTTTTTTATCATCTAGAGTCGCAAATTTCTAAGTCATGTGATTAGATTCATGAAACGATTTGCTAAGACAGTGTATCAACAAGAATGGGTCAGCCTAGACACAGGCTTTGATGAAAACAATTTCCGACTTTTAATTCAAACGCATCGTTGGGGCAAACGTAGCACTAAAAAACATTCTTCTGCAAAACTGAAATTGAATAAAGAAGTCGTTCGAGAAAGATCACCGAGCGACCATCGAAAATCATTTTTACCTTTAAATATTTCGTCAAGGAGATTCAATTGTTAGAAAGAATACGAATGCAAAAAAAAAGAGGATAGAAATTAAGACTTTTAAACTAATAACAAAATTTAAAAATAATTATATTGATGAAAAGAAAAAGCAAAACTTAAAACGTTGGCTGAAGTTTTCATACCAAAAATACAATCTTCTTAAATAATTCTTCTGTACGTGTATGTCCCTGAACTCTTCCATAACTGCTGGACCTAATTTGATGCAATAGTTGTGTGTGTTTGAGCGGGTCCCTGGTTAAGATTCACTCATCAATATTTTTTCATGAATAATTTATCGATAAATCTTCTAAGAATACAATAATTGAGCTTCTGATCTAGTTATAGTTATCACAGATCGCATTGATTTTAATTTTGTCGTTGCTCTATAAAAATTACGTCTTTGAATTTATGTAAGACTCAATGTTAAATATCACTCAGTATACGTCAATATCAATAAGTATATTATAATTATTCGGACAACGTTAAACACAACTTATTATATTTGTTTTTAAATGATTCTTTTAATTAACGGAATTCTTCATCTTCTTCGAACATCGACAAACTTCCTAAGGGACGAATCTTGTCGGCAGATCTAGTAATATGTTAAAAAGTTCTTGTTGAAAAATAACGTCACCTCTCGAATAAAATACTCGCCGATGGTTCCGTCCATCCATCCGATAATAAGATAATAATGTTGTTTTTCGACAAAGATTTTGTTCGATCTCGGATGGAAAACTGTGGGGTCACTAGAAGCATTTCTGTATCTGTATCAGATCTCACGAATGAGCCCATAATATGTATATTATTTTGCTAAGAATTTAATAAGTGAAAACCCTATGAACATACTGCGTAAGTGAACTTAAATGGAATGTACATCATGAGAAGAGGATAAACAGAAAATAATTTGTTCTCTATTGGGTTCTAGACAGCCCTAAGCTTAAGTATGTCTAATACCGAGCATGAGATACTTGATTTGACTAGCATTTGACAAGGCAAATAACCTCATATTTTTTTAACTGGCGCGTGTATCGACTGAGCAGTAATCTCATGTTCTGATATTACGTTAAAAATTTGTTTTAGCATTTTGAAGGTTAATTTTTACTAAATAATTTAAAAAAATAAAGACTTTCGGAGTTTTAAGCCACATTTTCCTCATTCACAAACAATGAATTCAAATGTTTTGAATTGAAGTAAAACAAGACAGTCGAATAATGTAAATACAAATAAATGAATATACTAAAGAAACTTTATTAATAGAAACTGTAGAAACAATTTGAAAGCAACCCGTTAACTTACTAAACATAAAAATGAGACTTGTGTTTAATGCAACCTTAGTAATGTTAAAGTGGGTGTTTTTATTATCGGAACACAATTTTATGCTCAATTTTTTGTAAAGAAAATACTTTAATCAATGCAGTTAATATAAATTATTAAAATTATGTAATTCTTATTTTTTTTTTCTTTGAAATACCAATTTCAATTAAAATTAATTTTAAAAGTATTTCGTAATTATAAATAATAACGGATGCACTCGTATGTCGTATACGCAACTGAAATTCTCTTTCTTTCACAAATCTTCTAATAATTTATTTCAAAACCAACAAACCAATTATTCAAAACTGCAAACACAAAAAAAAAAGTATTTTCACAAAATTGATAGCAATGACAATAGATATCTAAATAGAGAAGAATATGACATTTCATTGACATCACATGTTCACAATATGACGCAAATCTAATTGTCTATTTTCTAAACAAGTCACCCTGTGTGTACGGGGCAGTTGCAGTTACACTTCCATCAGTTGGATGCAATGAACTGAGTATATTCTACTTTGCTGTGACTTTGAAAAATAGAAATAAATTCTCAAATACCGAGGGGATCGACTGTCCGTGACACCTTTACGTTGGATATTGCGTTGTCGCTGTCATCGTTCTCTGTCACTGTTGTTTTATATAAGTTTTCGTTTTTTTTTTTATCGCCATAAACGTGCACTGCGAGTGAGAACTATTATTAGTATCTCAACTAGAATTGATTAAATCTATCTCCCTACACAGCACACAGCTTTATTGATTTAATCGACACGCCATTCGACTATAATTTACAAAAACACTACGTAAACACACAACCCAAACTGAACGAACGAACACAAGCCGTTTACAGCTTAATTGAAGTGAAAATGGCTGGTGGCAGAAATCATGTCAGGCGGCCCGAGGAGCAATTAATTATAATAATGGATTACGACAAACCTGGAGACGTATACAAAAAAAATAAATTGAAATATATATTATTATATATGTATGTATATCCACGCAAATAAATACAGTAAGCTCCTTTATTTTTAATCCAATTAAGTTTAATTGACTCTTTGTGCGCTACGGCGTTTTCGAGTGCAATTTGTTTTGTAGATATCAGCGATGATGCGAACTTACTACACAATAGATGCAAACAGATAGATGTTTCGTAATGAGAAACGTTCTTGCATGTTAATCAATTAAACATCTTTTTTTTTTTTTAATAAAATTATTACTGCTGTGCAATGTCCGATAATCGTATTGTTTCTCTGTGTGTACAAAGTGTGTTGAGTGTTTATTTGAAACAAAGTTGCCATCGGATCAGAGAACACAATTGATATGGAATTAAGAGATGCTTTGAAGACACTTGACAATATAATGTGCAGAAAATACTTTATGATTAAAAAATGGGTTTGAAGATAAACATAAAATGGGACGATCGACTTGGAACTGGATATTTGCTTAAGGTAGCACATCGCTCACTAGATGCAGCGCAGTTAGCAGACTCAAACGACTTTTGTGGATGGTCTTCTCTTCAAAAAATACGTGCCAAAATTAAATGACAATCCAACCATTTGTTTTCAAGTATTAACAGTGATTTTTGTGAAAGAATTTCGCATGCTGATCAGACATTGTTTTTTGATGAGTGGTTGAATAAGCGTTATAAAGACTCTGTATAAGGAAAGCAATTTTTTTCGACTGATATGTTTAGTTCACATCGATGGTAATGAGCGTTTTGGTCGTCCAAATTAGACAGTTGTTCCGAAAGACAAAAAAGAGTCCACTTAATAGTTTTGGTTTGAAGTTGCTTAAAAGGACTGACACCTTAAAGAAAATCATTTTTTAAAGTAATAATACCTTCTGTAAGGTGAAATTTCAGTAAGTCTTAATTACTTTCAAAGCAGGTCCGGCGTTTGTCCACATCAAACCAAAACCAACAAATAAACAAAGCTCAGTTTGAATTGACATTAAAAGAATTTATAACGTAAGAATGTGACTCTGGATGAAAGAAGTATCATAAATAAAAATACAATTAGTGGCACACATATTTTGGTTTGATTGAGTGTTGAAATTACAAATTCAGATTCTTCAAATCTGGTCTCCAGAAACTCCTGGCTTTTTTTAAAGGTCTCAAAAAGATGCTCCAAGGAAATAAATTTGACTCAAATTAAGAAGTTTTTGTCTAAACTAAGGCATATTTCAAGAGCCGGACAAACCGTGAAGCGTTGAAATGAATGTGTCACTCTTGTAGGAGAGTATGTTTAAATGTGGACACGTATCGACGCTCAGTTCAGTCATCCCACATTTGTGGATTGAATTGACCGCTAACCGAATAAAGAGTCAATAGCATTGTCTTCATTTATCAATTGTACTGGTGACAAGCTCGAAATTATTTTCATGCCCCAAATGCCTCTTCAACTAGATGTCCAGACAGACAGGTAAGTAATCGCTAAAAACAGCTTCACTATCGCAGTAAAATTTATGTTTTACTCAAGATTCATATTCTTCCAAAATTAGATAGATAGAAAGAGGTTTTGAAATCGCTTAAGAAATTGACGATAACCCACAGATTTAGGAGATCAATTAGAATTCTCCCAAAGATCATTAAGAATTTTCCCCAAGACTGCATTTTGACGCTTTTGGCCATGTTGCTCCCTCGCTTATACATACGTATGTATATCCAAAACACAATTTCAGGACTCTGTCCCCAAGTTTTTCTGAACACTGTGCGTTTCGCTTGTATGTGTTTGTTAAAAAAAAAACCTTAAGAGTGAAATAGTAGATAGTTAGTTGAGTACCCTTTACTTGGAGTCATATTCTTTCAATGAACAGTATCTTCTCAATAGGCTGAAAATCAGGTTGTGACTATATCGGAGGCAAAGTAAGATGCCATCCTTTTTTTTTTTTTTTTTTTTTAACAAAAGATAAACGTTTCATAGGGGGCCTTAAGTGGATGAAGACTTACGAAAGCCCTATGGTTTTTTGAGAAAATATTTCTAAATATAAATAACGACAAATAAATTCAACTGTGTGCCCAAAAAAAAATATTGAAATCAATAAATTAAAAACAAGAATGTTTTCGGGATCATGATTGATTGTCAAGATATGAAGGAGTCATTAATCCGTAATGAAACCGATCAAATGGAATGTAAAATAATAGACAAAATGATCTCTTTTTCATGTCTTAAGTAAGGTTTTAGATTGCAAAATAGCTAACTCAAGGTCTGCCTCAAACGAAGCCTCTGTTTACATATACTATATTTCGTTTTTATTTCCCATCGCTAAGCCTATTGTCATGTTTTTCTTCAGCTTTCTTTAATACTATGATCCGGCCCCTATTTTATTGAATGTCCTTCATCCTTAATTAAATCCGAATCGTTCTCTTTGTATCTGCCTCACGTCTGAAAGCTCTTGCAAGAAAAAGGGAAAGCAAACAAAAAAAAACTAGGGCAATTCGTAAAACTGGAGCGTGACCTAACCCCGATGGAGAAATTTAAATTAAATCCACTCGTACATCCTTGAATCCGTTTAATCACACTTCGCTCTAGTTCAGAATAATAAAACATGAATAAATTCTCTATCTGCAATTCTTTTTTAGCTTGTTTTCCTTCAATTCACCCCCTAATCGTCTCACTGTCAATCTTTAACGAACACAATCAAAGATTTATTGAGGAAATCTCAATTTTATAGCGTTGATTAAAAGAAATCTAAATCGGGAGTTTTTTTTAAGGATATTCCCAACCCAACTTGAACTTGAGTTTATGTTAGTACAATGAGTTTCGTGTGCAGTGCATTGTTCTATTCGTACCATGGTTGTTGCGATTCTTTTCGAGCGCATAAGGACATTTTTCGTCGCATCGCATCATGAATAAATGTCGTCAGGCATGAAGCAGCTCCAGCAGAACGTGAACACTTGTATCGAGTTCAGTTTCAGCATCAACGCCAGATGTAGGAACGAACATTCAGCGTTAACGGCGGCGCTCAGTCGTTTGGTTATTGTACTCCTAAAGGGGAGTCACCCGCAACAAAGACGACCCAGCAGCAGCAGCTGTGGAATCGGAGGAACAGTGTGAAAAAGATTAAGTGGC
This sequence comes from Orthonevra nobilis, assembly GCA_963555765.1. Classification (NCBI taxonomy): domain Eukaryota; kingdom Metazoa; phylum Arthropoda; class Insecta; order Diptera; family Syrphidae; genus Orthonevra; species Orthonevra nobilis. Next base: position 13,918,533 of record OY743225.1, read on the forward strand.
ATTCTTGGTCGGGCGATGGCGAGACCATAAATTTCACAATTGAGTGCATTATGCCACCATTACTCTCCATCGGAATATGATGGACTTTTTTTTTGTTTCCTCATTTTTCTAACTTAATTGTTAAAAGACGATGACTGCGAATTTTGCTAGGTTGTCTAAAAAAAAACTTTTGTAAATTAACGATCAACAACCGATTAATGGCAGCTAACTAACTAAGCGCCATTCTTACGAAAAATCAAACAGTGTGTAATGAGAGTGAGAAGACATTTTGAGACGTAAAGTTTTTTTTTTTTTTTTTTAATCTTTTGAAAGTTCAGGTTCTTTATGAAAGTAACATATTAAAAATGAAATTTATCATTAATTTAATTCCCTTGTGTACAGCGTTGCCAACGAGCTTACTACAATACCCCTTATGCTTCTTTAAATTGAAGAATATTTTAATAAATCTCCTAAAAATATTTTTAATTGAATATTTAAAAATAAAAAACATAAATATATGTTAAAACACAAAGTTGATAAAAATAAAACCAAAACTTATTTCAGATGCTTCATTTTGGAAAATAGCCCTGCTTTCTTCTCCACCGACCAGTTTGAGATCAACATGCACAGAATGCATTTCAAAAAAATTCTTTTCTCCTTACAGTAACTGAAACGAGTACTTCGCTTTTTCTTAAAGAATAGACGCGTTCTTTTAGAATAGACACGTGTTAAGACAGGAGTAGGATTTACCAAGCGTAGAAGAGTGCTGCGAATTCACGTTCAGGAGCTTAAAGATGAATTCCTTTATTTGAATGTGCGTCTGAAATTGAGGTCTATGATAAACTTGAAGCAGTGAATTTTTCATACAAGTTGATATTATTTCAAAATATTTGAATTAATTTTTAACTATCTATTAAAAATCTTGAAAAAAAAAATTATTCAATGTAATCGTTTGCTCGCTTGCAGATGATTTTAAGCGTTCCGAATCCAATTACTAAGGCTCCGTGTTCGTCCGTCTGCAATAGGATGACATTTGCTATTTTTAACAGGATGTGTACTTACTACTGTGTCCAAAAAATAATGTGACATTGTATTTATTTTGAAAATTTTTTATTTGTTCTTCCAAATCAATTTCATCCCCTTCAAAGTAATCCCCTCCCGATGCAATGCACTTATGCCAACGGATTTTCCAATCTTTGAAACACTGGTTGTAGTCACTTTCTGGGATGGCCTTCAGTTCCGTCTTCGCTGCGGCTTGAATCTCCTCTATCGTATCAAAACGGTGTCCCCGGAGCGGTCTTTTGAGCTTGTTGAACAGCCAGAAGTCGCACGGAGCCAGATCAGGTGAATACGTTGGTTGCGGAACGATATGGGTTGAGTTTTTGGCGAAATGATCACGAATTATGAGTGCGGTATGGGATGGTGCATTATCGTGGTGTAAAAACCAAGGATTGTCTTTCCACAATTCCGGCCTTTTTAGGTGGATAGCGTTACGCAAACGACGCATAACGTTCAAATAATATTCCTTGTTGACTGTTTGGCCGGTTGGAAGGAATTCATAAAGCACAACACCACGATAATCGAAGAAAACAGTCAACATGACATTGATTTTTGAGCGACTTTGGCGCGGTTTTTTTGGTCTCAGCTCTCCTTTGGCACGATATTCGCTCGACTAATCGGTTGTTTCGGGGTCGTAAGCATAGATCCAAGTCTCATCGCCAGTTATAATGCGTTCCATGACATCCTTCAACGCGACGCCTTTTTTCCAAAAAATTCAATGTTTTCGGTACCAGTCGAGATTTGACGCGCTTGAGGCCCAAAGCATCCTTCAAAATGGTATTGACTGAGCCTTTCGATAAGCCAACTTCATCAGCAAGGTCTCTAATCGTTAATCGATGGTTTTTCAACACCAAATCTTTGATTTGTTGGACGTGAGCTTCATCGGTTGAGGTTGATGGTCGCCCAGAACGCTCTTCGTCTTCGACACGTTCACGGCCGGCTTGGAAATCGCTATACCATTTGTAAACATTTTTTTTAGACATAGCCTCATCATCAAAGGCTTTCTGCACCATCCTCAACGTATCCCCAGCAGAAAATTGATTCCGCAAACAAAATTTAATGCAAATTCTTTGCTCAATAAATTTCGACATCGCAAAAAACGAAAAACTCACTTTAAGCAGCTCACAAAACGACGCGTATCTCAAACACTATGAATATATTTTGACATGAAATTTCACATACATGTCACTGACAGTACTACCAACCTAAAAAGAAAGCAAAATTTCCAAATCCTTCGACGAGCGCAGTTTAAATTCATATGTCACCTTATTTTTTGGACACAGTAGTATATGGTCGCCCTCACCGCAAAACTTAAAAAAAATAGTTTTTCGCCAGGATTTGAGAGATTTAAGATTAAAAATATGTGTAGTATATTGTACGGTAGTACGGAACCCTTCCGCTTTATACTTATCCGTCAATGAAGTGGTTACACATCCGCAGGCTATTGTATATATATTGCTTATACAATGTGCCTTCGGATAAGATTTATCAGGCAATTGCTACTACGGTTAGGCGGAATTAAATGTATCAATGCAAGCCCTCTAATGCAATCAAGACCTTGTTAGTAAATACTGACAACCGTACTGACACTTTGATATCTAACAAGAATATGTTTCTTTAACAAAGTGATCTTGAATAACATACTGTCCCGCAATTCATTTTTTTTTTAAATTCGGCGTACGCAAAGCTTAGTTCTCTTAATAACAATACAAAAATATTATGTTAACAAAAGCGTGGCTGTATTTTTTTTTTAACCTTTTACAAATTTACTTGCTTGCATTAAGCTGAACAATAAAAATCCTGCGTTCCATTATGGGCCAAAATGACATAAAAGGTTAATCTTAGCTCAAAGATTTTTAAAAGTTCCGAGCAACAATGAACACAAATATGACACGCTTTTCAAGCACAAAGTTTGTTATGAGCATATTCTAAAATATGAGACTAGAAACGGCATCATTTGATTACATGCCACATGAAGCGCAAAACTTTAAAATACACTTTTTTGTCGAAATAGTCGATCCTAGGTTTTGTCCCAAAAACATTTTCTTTGAACTTTGAAGGACGAGTATCGTAGACGGGAATAATAAATAGACCCATGCATGTCTGATGTTGATGTATGTATGTATTCATCGCTTGAGTGATTGCCTTAAAAAAAAAATGTATATATTCCAGACGATGTTAACCATCCTATCCAGTAGCTGATAGAGAATCACCCAAGCAGTGTGTCTGCCTTAAAATAGATGAAAAATCAGGATAAGTCATTGGTTAATGAATTCACCGCCACGTCCTTTGCACTCACGAGAACATGTGGCGCTGCTTGTGCATGCATTGTGTTAAGTCAGCCAAAATGACCCACTCCCAAAGCGTCCGTCGGTAGAACGAGCTAAAACATTAACTATCCGTATAGTCAAATATATCTCGCGCATCACAGAACATAAGTTCGGGTCAGTTTCTTGTGTCCAATTAGGTCGGGGAACATGCATTTCATACATTCACGGTGCACAGGGAGCGAAGTCGATGTCGGTCATTGGTAGTTGCCGCTGAAAGAATTTGTAATTCAAGATGCTAGTTGATACGAGCGCCAACACGAAAGGTTCACTCATGAGGAACGCATTCTCGCAAACCGAATTAGCATAATCACCCACTCACAGCGTGTTCTTGTTTTTTTTTTTTTTTTTTTTTGACCAGGCTATACGTACATCTGTCTTTCGACCTTCGTTGTGAAAAGTTAATCACCAGTCAGTCACTAGATCGTAAGTGTTTCGTTTTTGTTTGTATCCCAAAGTCATAATTAGCCGGCTGTTCAGATTCTTGATTCGAAACGACCCAGTCTGCGATGATCTGCTTACCATCTGAGATGCGTTCTGTTAACGCGTGTGAGAGAATCATTGCCAATCTTCCAGGGGAAGATGGTTGCAAAAAGTTTAATTTATTCTTTCCCGAATGTCTTCGAAAGTTAGGGATATAAATCTTTTGCGCAAATCGACATAAGATCGTTGCGGAGTCTCTAACAAATGGCGCGATAATATGGCGGAGGGAGAAGGAACATACACATATGAATGGAAATGGGAAACGCTGAGGCCAATGTGTCAAACATGATGTCATGACAACAGCGCTAAACATGTTAATATATAGGTCCTTAGTGTCAGCGAAGTGCGATCGTTGTGCGCGACACATGTTGTGAAATGGTTGACAAATACTTTTTCGAATTTGGTATGCCAAGTAGAATGTATGCTGGCAGACAGTTCATGATGAGGTCAAATACGAGTACCCAGATGTATGAACGTTTGCTTGAAGCTTTTTCGCAAATGGTACTTTTATGCTTCTAGTTATAAGGCAATTAATCGTTGAAATAGTTTCGAATAACTAGTTTTACAAGGCTAAGGGATTGAACAAAATTCTACGATGTTTAATGTTTTTTTAGGGATTACCCTGATTTTTGTTCTACTCTTCAAATTCTAATTCCACAAAGCCTACTTTCGAATGCAATTAAAACAGTAACAATTTGTGGAACTACTGATCTGCGTGTCACACTTAAAGTGAAATTATTGTTTCAACTAGTACGCATGTAAATATCTAGAGGTCCTTCCTAAAAAAACGGACAAGTCCGAGTCGGACTCGCGCAACCAAGGTTCAGTTTAAATTTGAAGGTATGTAAATAGTTCGGCCATCACGGAAATTAAGTCTCGGAGGGTTTTCCCGCTTTTATATATATGAATACGCTAATTGATTCACTTGCAATTTCTTCTTGGTGGGTTGCGATATTTTGTGATCTAAATACAAATTTACGGTTATCAGATTTCTCCTTTTACTTGTGCTATGAAACATTGTTTCTTGCCAAATTTCATAATTCTAGGTCAACGGAAAGTATGATTTTATCCGCCTTGCGAGTATCAAAATATACGAAAAAAAGCCATATCTATTCACAGCTTCGATAAAGAAGCTTGATTTTTGACAGTTATAAGAGGCCGGTTTTTTGTTTTTAGGGTTCCGTACCTCGAAAGGAAAAAACGGAACCCTTATGGGATCACTTTGTTGTCCATCCGTCCGTCTATCTCTCTAGACTCGTTCTCTCAGGAACGCGTGGAGGTATCAAGCTGTTATTAATATCAAATCAGGTCTATTGTCCCCTGGAGCTGTGAAAAACTCCAACTTCTAAGCCAACGCAAACAAAAGATACAGCCGTTTATGCCGCAAATTTTCGACGCTCCCAAGGGAATCAAAACCTACAGGGTGCTTCCCGTGAACTCAGAATCTTGAAATTTGGTACGAAGCAACGTCTTATAGCACAGATAAAGGAAAAAATGCGAAAGCCCTAAATTTTCATTTACATTTTATAGTATAACAAAAATATTATAAATTAACTACCCCTTTCCTCATGAGCGCGTATAGGTATTTAACTGAAATTCATATCAAATACTCAGGTCTATAATACCTTTAAGCTGTAACAACACCAAACTTCTATATTAACTCAATCAAAAGAAACAGCAATTTAAGCCGCATATTTTCAAACTCGAAACCTAGAATCTTGAAATTAGGCATGATACAATGTTTCATTTTTTTTTTTTTTTTATAGATTGTCGTGATTTGTGAACCTCAGGTTTGCACGGAACCCTCGGTGCGCCGGTTCTTTTTTTTAACTTGAAACCTCATGGCGTTCCTGAGAAAAAGGGTGGTTACTGACAATCGGACAGCAAAATGAAAACATAATGATTCCGTACACCTTATGAGAAATGGAACCTTAAAAATTGTGATAGAATGGTAATATCCTTACAAGCTGCGGGTACAAAAATCATGTCTACAAAAAAAAAGTCAAAGCAGCCATCAAATCTCTGCCCGTAAAAATGTCAACCAAGACATTGACTTGGGAGAAACAGGGGACTATGCTTCTCTTTAAACTTGTTTTGCAAGCCAGGTAGAAAAAAGTTCGTTGTGACTAACGAAGGATAACTACCAGGCATTGAGTTGATGTCACAGCAATCTTATATTTTTGATGACGAACCTCACAAGAATAAGGTGTAGGCATTTTGGCTACCCAGAATGTTAAGCGCCGAACAGAAGAGGAAACGAGTAAACATTTTAAGAGCAAATCAAGAAAACAAACAAGATTACTTGGCCAGATTAATAAGCACGGACAAGACCTGGGTCCTTCAATTTGATCCTGAGACGAAAAATAAGTGTATGAATTGGAAAAGACCGTCTTCAAAATCGCAAGTACGGCGAATCGCGGATGCCGAGGCAAATGTAATAGAAGACTACCTGAAGAGGAAGCCACTATAACGATCTCTTACTACCCAGACCAAAATGAGAAGGTATAAGGGATCTATGAGGGCAAAGGTGCGAAGCAAAGTTAAAACTGGTGTGCGTTTCCGACGGCTAAAGGAGCAAGAAGAAGACATTAGCGGTAGCAACTTTTTGAGAAGAGGACTTATAGAGAGGATTAAAATATATTCCATTATTTTTGAATGTGAAAAACACAAGACCTCCCATATAAAATATTCCAATCGAAATATTTTTATCTTTCAAAAGGTCAACAAGACACACATGTTCATACCTGTTAACTGACCCCAATAGTTCAGTAAACGAAAAAACTTAAGTATGTCAACTTTGATCCCATTAACCGCTGATGACTCCATCGGCCTGTTTATTCGACTAAATTAAGACATCAATATCTATGCTGTTCGTTTTCGTGATGCATGTGTTGTAATAATACGAGCATTTTCTGGTTCCCCAGAAAAAAATAAATCAACCTTAACATGTTTCCGCATAGAGTCTTCGCATTCAACTATGTGTCTAAAGCGCGCAGCTACTTTACTTCAAGTTCTAATTTTAGCCAAAACAACACAAAATAAAATCCAAAATCAACTTCAATGTTTATGGAAAACACACAAAATATCGAATACATACTTTGTCTGGAACAAAGCTACATCATCGCGCACACACCGAGTACATAGCTCTTGCTCAAGTCTATATTTAGGCCACATGGCACTTCTGTTTCTCTGGCATCATCCCGATATTCACCACTACCACTGCTGGCTAATGGACTGGATGTGCAGTCACCCGATGCAGTTATGAAATCCGATCGAACCAGAGCCATAATGGCGCCAGCAATGGAACATTTAAACAACCTCGAATCGACCCGCAGCAGCATAATATTTTGATACCCACCCATAGAAACCTCCTCAAGACCTTATAAAATATCTAATTTATGAATATCATCGTAATCGGAGAGTGATTGTGGTTTCAGATTCAAACAAAAAGGAAACATACATACACAGAAAGCAAAAAACATCTGTAGAACGAACATCTTAGCCGAGGGAATTCATGTTGTAATTACGCACGACCACCCGAAACGAATATCGCCTCTAGTCGCTGCAGAAGGCTTGAAACTTGAAAGTGATCCTCAGTCGCGCTACATGTTGTATCTATGATGTGCATTGTGAAACTATAAGTGTGCACATATAAAACAGATGAGTGAACGAAATTTAAATACCGCAACGTAATTAAAGATCATCATCGAGACGCCTAGAAAAACTCACAGATCCAAATATAACCAAGGCGACTGTGGCGAAAAAGTGTGTTTTTGCAACTGACTCACGTCAGAGCCCTGGAATTGAGATGAAAATGAGAAATCAGTGCAAACCACAGATACTCTGTACGAGTATGTTGTGGCGGTGAAAAGTGCGAAACTATAATTTATTTCATTTTTAAAGTGAAAATTTGTGATTTTCTTTTCCGATTTGCTTCGCTAAGACGTTTCGTCCGACCGACGACGGCCGATTAAATTGGAGCAACAGCCGAGTGATGTGGAAATGCACTTGCATTTGTTGTTGTATTTCATCGCATTTGGCTTTGTTCTTTGAGATGAACACGGATGATGATAGGGAAAAAGAGTTTCAATTTATTTTATTTCAATTTAATTGCCAACAGTTTTCTGGGAAAATTTCTTTGTACATTGAAAAGTGGAAAAGCGAGCAGCCAGATGGAGGGAGGTGATGGACCGCAAATGAAACATTGCCAAGAGATACTGATATTTTTATTTACCAAATATTTTGATTGGATTGGTTAAATTTAAAAACAGCGTATGAATTTTACGAAAAATTGCACTCAAAGTCTGGCAAGACTGATTCATTGGGATCGCAAAAATCAATGTTAGAAATGAATGTGAATAAAAAACATTTGATTTGATTGTAATAAATAAAATAGCGGCCATATTGTTGAAGCTTCATCTGTCAAATTGACTGTCATTCATTAAGTCCGTTTGGTCAAAACCCTATGGACGGATATGGCGTTCAACAGGACGTGTGAATAATTAAATTGTTTAAACAAATTGGGTGTTCTGTTCGGGTAACGTTCCGCTCGCTTAGCTAACACTATTCGCAGCGTGATGGATAAATATAAGTCCACTGCTTCAGTAAACGATCAACCAACACACGTACGTCGACGAAATGCTGGATCGGCCGCTGTCCGTGAGAGTGCCAGAAGGATCTGAGGTAGTCGATTTCGCGTCGTTCAAAAGAACTCGGCTTTTCGCAAACCACAACTTGGCGAATTTCGCATCGTGTTTTCGGCCTGCACCCATACAAAAATCAATTGACCCAGGAGCTGAAGGTAAACGACCGAAGACAACGACGTGTGTTCGCTGAATGGGTTCTGGAACAGTTGGAAACTGACCCTAATTTTCATCGAAAAATCATCTTCAGCGATGAGGCCCTTTTTTGGATGAATGGGTACGTCAACAAACAAAATTGTAGAATTTGGGACGATACCAATTCCAATGAGAAGAGCGTCCAATGCATCCCGAAAAAGTCACTGTAACAGTGAGCGCTATAGGTCGATGATTCCCAACTTCTTTTGGCCTAAATTAGATCAAATGGATATCAACGACATGTTTTTTCAACAAGATGGCGTTACGTTCCAAACAGCTCACATCGCCACCGAGATTGTGCGATTTGAACCCGTTGGACTTTTTCGTGGGGTTACTCAAAGGCAACATTACGCATGTCATCGGTCGAATTTTACGTGATTTATGCGCCAGAGTAATGGAAAAATGGACATTTCGGATGCCCGCCACCCAGAGAAGCCGCGACAGACATTTGAACCATATTATATTCTATACAATTTGGCATTGAAAGGACTTTTGAACGAAGAAAAAATTTCGATAATATCTCACACACAATTTGTATGTTTGTTTAACTTTAAAGAGAGGAAGCTCTTAATGAAAGACCCTTTACAACCTCAATCGAGGTGATCACATAACCGATATTGCCAAAAAAAGGCTGCGAAATGTTTAACTTGTTGCTATCGTTGGGTTTGAAGTCGGAAATATTGCGAAGTTAATCGACTCACTTCAACACTATGCACCAGCGAAATAATCCACTGCACACCACCCATCGAACTTGTTTAGCGTATTACTCGACTCGTGTGATACAATATCGCAGCGCTCGACTAAATGAGGTGATCACACCCAAATTCTTTTGTTTGTTTTAAAAATTTCGCTCTCAAGGGATAATCACATCCCTTATAACGTAATTGGCACACAGAGCGCCAAAGGATTAGATGGATAGAAAGATTGTGCAGTTGGAGGTTCAGATGTATGTTCATATATGCTCCATATATGAGACCGAATACGTAAACTGAATATTATTATATCGACTTATTTGCAATCACACAATTCGTAGTATTTTATTCGTCGAAAGTTGAGATACTAAAAAGTGCAGATTTGGTGTCTTGGAAGATGACATTATCTCTCTGTTGTTAATGTTGTGCCTTTCCAGCAGAAACAACGAGATCATCTGCATCATTATTTTGACGACACGAACTTAGAACCACATCATAAGAAGTCGATAGAGAAATGAGTACTTCACAGCCACCCATTTGGTCAGAATGCTATCCATTTTCGTCCACTCCATTGATAGTGCCATTTTGTATGTTCCAACAACTGATGGTATTTAAACCAGATTCGAAAACTAGATCAATGTTCACGATTCATTTAAGGATTTGGACCAGCCAAGAATAATGGCAAAGAAAGTCTATAAAATTGTGTTGACTTAAAGTGCCCGAAATAGCAGAAAGGATTTTGAAAGAGCTGTTCGCAAGATGGTACTTACAATGGAATAAAAACAGCGTCGCATTGTTTCTTCAATCGAGTGGATGCTGAAGTTTCATACTAATAAACCCGAGTTTTTGTCTCGATTGGTGTATTTATCTTATCAGGCCTTCCTTCCGTTCATAAGATTTCAGTTATGGATCGTAGCATCGTACAAAAAAGCAAAATGTATATTAAAGTTGTCAACCCATAACTCTGAGATTATTAAATGTCATGAGATAAGTAATCTATCCGTGATTCATCTTCAAAAAATTGTATATCTTTTGTAAAATCTTAAGCTTAAGAAGATTCGTTTCGATAGCATTATTGTTATCTTTTTTGTAATCAGATAAAATGAAACGAGTTTCTCAACAATAATGTGTGGATTTCAATAGCATCAAATGTAGTTAAGAATTGTAAGCCAACCACAAATCTTTTGTCTGTGATTCTAAGTTGTTTCGGTTTATTAGGTTAAATAACAATTTAAGTAGATTTAAATATGTTATGAGCATTTTCCTTTTTTTTGTGGAGAATTATAGAAAAGTGTGCAACTTGAGATACGATATCAAATATCGTAATGCAAAGCATTTGGAAGTGAATCGTTTGACTTTAAGACCTCCCTTGAAGTTTTCGAATCTGTTTCAACTCCAAGTTCAAGTATTAACACAAAAAAACCCGATACCGATCGGGTCACTCCAGCTCAATTATAAACAATTCAACTTTGGAATTCAAACCTAGAATCCTTTTCTTTTTAGAAGCACCGATGGTATTCCAGAACTCGTTCTTATATTTCTTGAATTGAACGGCTCGTATAGTATTTTTAATGGACTGAAAAAGAGATTCATCGAAAGCTAATGCAGGCATTTCTGCCAAAAGAGGCTGATGGCAGACTTGCTTCGAAATATCAAACGTAGCAACCTTACTTTTAACTGAATGATGTCGAGAGTAGTAACATTTTTGTTTGCATTTGCTTCGATAACCATACTGTCGGTCATTTAGAAGTTTAAGTGACTCAAAATAATTCATTAGTTGACGATTTTTCAGTTTCTTTGACCTCGAAAAGAAGTGTCAATGTAATGGGTTAATAGTTTGAGTAAGAAAAAGATTTGCCTGTTTAAGGGGGTGTTTTAGTCTAGAAATTTTAAAAAATCGATTTTTTTTTATATTTTTAAAGTTTAACTATTTAAGAATATATCTACAAGAGGATTTTTCAAAATTATTTTCGGAGATATCGGTATTTTGCTGACCCGGCATCCAAACTGGTTCGGCCGGAACTAATCGAACAAAAGGCATTAGGGTCTCTCCGTCTATCTGAATCCATATTTCTCAGTAAAACCTTTTGTCCTTTGTATATATTGTAATACAAGAACCCAAGGTGACTTGTATCTTTTTTATTTAGTGTTTTTTTTTTTTTGTTTTTTTTTTTAGTGTTCAATAGGCTTCATTCCTATTTTAAAAATGATGGAGCTTATGGGAATGAAAATTGGCCCGGAAGCTCATTCATTTGCTGCGAAACGATACAACGCCCGGATTGACAGTTCCGAGATACGAGCATCCAACGCATTACAGGAGGCCAGAACTGCTCGATATGAAAAGAGAAACGCGGAAAATAGTTTTTTTGAAGTCGAGGAAGGTTCAATGTATGAAGCAGCAATGGCAGACTGAATAAATATAAGTCTACAATATCATTTCATGACTTAGACTGTGAAAAACTGTACGCGAAACTTTAAACGCGTTTTTCTCGAATCTGTCTTTTTCAAAACAATACCCACGATTTCTCAGGTTCTACTGGACCGATTTCCCTGAAATTTGTAGAGCCTTCTTTATAAGCTTGTCTATGTCTAGAACTATCCCCATCGTCAAACTTGTATTACCTTTTTTTTAAAAAAAAAAAAATCGAAACAGTCAAAAAAGTGGTACAAAAATTTTTGTTTGTTTTTCAGGCAATTGCCATTTCGTGCAAAAAAAAGTCTTACCAACTTTTCCGTAGTTCCAGACATTGCGACATTATTCTAGATTTATAATTTTTATTTTTTATTTTTGGTTTCAGATTGCTAGGAGGGTTAAAATCGTAGGTATGGTTACGCACACTTCAAAAATTACATGAAATTCATTCCCACCTTTTGATATATAGTTTTTTTTTATTTTAACAAACTTTTGAAGTTAAAAAAAAAGGAAAAAAGTGAATTTAATAAATTTTATCATACCTATCTCGTACATAATTTTAGAAATATTTTTTGAAGTAGTTGATTGTTTTAATTGTATACGTTTAAGTGATTTGAGGTTGCACCTCAAAGTCAAATGCCGACTAACTGAAGCAGAAAATGAATGTACGCTCCCATATACTAGAATGGATGAGTAAAATCCAACTCGATGTGGTCTGAGCTACCAAACATTGCAATGTTGTAATGATGCGTGCAATTTCATTTTCAAAACTTTTTTTTTATTATTATTTGCCATTTCCCGGATGATTTACCATCGTAGATCATTTTCCGGTGATGTGTCACGATTTCCCCAGTCATCAATCAAACTCGCGATTTATTTTAGAATTCGCTGTCAAGGCCATAAAAGCAATGAATACCGGGGACATACCCTTATTTTTTTAGAGATTATTTTTAACGCATACATATTTTAAATTGTTTCAGATAATTCCCTCCTAAAAGACAAAGACAAACGAAACGTCCATAAATATTGTGTTTGACTCGCGGTTCTCCGACACCACCCCCGAATTGTTTCTCTATTTATCTTTCAAATGCCACAAAAAAGATACCACGAATCCTGCAATAATATTTCATCTGTCAACTTATTCAAAAGGTACATATACATTTTCATATCGCCCCTTTGTCTTGATACGAGCTGGGGATGAGACCGACCTAAGCCAGAGATTGCTCGCAAATCATAAGTGCCAATGATAATAATTTCCATGAAGGACAAAAGCAGCAAGGAGAGAATATTTTCAACTGTCTGCAAAAGATACAGAAACGGACTGTGGTTGGGCGCCACAACAAAGGATGCAAATAAACCGGGCGAATAGAAATTGGTAATAAAATTTGAACGTTATTGATCCTGTGTAAGGATTTTTACGACTTCTATGCAAAAGTTTCAGCAGCAGTCTTTTCTGTCTAATTAGACAAAGCCCTTTGCTGTTAATTTAAATTTATTGCTTCCATTGGGGATTATGTGGCATTCGTGAAAGAAAAAAGAAAGTATCTACGGTCAATTTTAAAGTATCTCCAAGTACAGAGCATAGATATCCCTAGACAGGAGTGAATATTTGTTGCAACATAAACTAAGAGGACAAGTTTGAAAACTTTTCTAGAAACTCAAGAAATATCTTCATGCTTGGCGAGGGTGGTTGGCATTGTTCTTGGTCAATTTGCATGACACGCTCCCAACCTTATATGAGACTAGAAAATTTATATCTTTCGCTGAATTTCAACTCTAAATATGTTCGTAAACTTTGTTTTCTCTCCATTTTTTTTTTGTTCGGTAACTCCTCGTGTGCAATCGATGTCATTAACTTGTACCATCTCGACGACGAATCCTTCTACTTCGCCTCAGTGACACTGATTAATGAGCTCTTGGCTGCCTGGCTGGCTGGTTGTGTGCTCTTGCTGGTGCTGCTGCATCAAGAAGCAAACGATTCTGGTTGTTTTGGAAACAGAAAACAAATTGTCAAGTGGTCTCAAAAGTCGCTCCAGTAAAATTAATGTTTCTAATGATCAATGCTCACAAAGACCATGTGCCAAAGGCAAGGGGAGTCTATAAAATGCAAATGCGGTCCCTTGTTGAATTGTGTGGTCACCGGACTGAGTGTGGAGGTCTTAGCATCTTTTTTTGTATTCTTATATTTTTTTTGCGGTCGTCTCTAAGCTTTTTGTTTGTTTGTCGGAATGGTGTTAATTTTGTCTGATTTCGCGATGATAATGTTGACATGACGTCAATTAGCACATACTCCTCAGGGCATTTATTCATATGTACAAATATGAAGGTATGTAGACATAGCTCAAGTGGGGTGTTAATGGTTGATGACCGTGTCTCGTTGATTCAGAGGTGAATTTAGCGCGCGTGCGCTGTATTTTCTAACTTTTCGCTTCACGTTTTTTACATTTTTAGCAATAAATTTTGCGGGTGTTTTTCGATGAGCAGCCTTGAAATTGATCCATCAAAGCCAGTGGCAGGCAACAACGTTTGTTTGACTAACCTTCCCCCTACGTCGTTCTTCTTTGTTGGTTAGGCATAATTGATGTGTGGTGGCGCACTAAGAGCTCATTAAATTAAACACTCCTGAATAGAAATTGCTTTAAATTGCCTGACTGCACGATTTAGTGTGGAAAATAATGCCGCCGATTAATTATGCAGTCATCTTGATTAATTATTTGCAAAGTGTTCTGTAAGTGTGGTTGAATCGGAAAGGCGGTCTGCTACTACCGGGATTTTGTTACTTCTTTATTAATAACTCAGGTTTATTGGCTGCTTGTTAGAGAGGAGAGCTAAGAAACTAATTTCGATTCTCATAAAAATTAATCGCTTTGAATTGATAATTAAAAATTATGTATGTTAAATTGCCAGAATATGAAGTTGATAATAGCTTTCCGAAAGAAAAAAAAAATATAAAACTTTAATGATACTTCTGTCATAAATCTCATTAAGTGGACACAAATATTTTGAATATTTAAAGTTTATTACAATTTTAGAGAAATTCAGTATATTTATATATTTTTTTTTGTTGGGTGGACATTATCTAGTAGATGGTCGAATTTTAAGCGTTTTTATTTTTGTTTTGATTGGCCCTAGCTTCTTCGACACTTTTTTCTAATATAGCCAGTTTACACGTATCTTCTAATGACCTCCTGCGGTGTCTTTTGAATGATTATTTATTCATTTTAATTAACGCTAACCACATGCCATTGAAGTGGAAAGAACTAGTAGAACTTTTGCAACAGGTGTGACCCTGAATGCTGAACCTTTGTTAGAATTCAAATTTATTCTTATATCCAACCGAGCCTAGTTTAAGAAAAAAAAACCTTGATAATCCTATGATTTTGTCCAAATTCTCACTTTAACAAAAACTCCTCTAGTTGGAATTGTTTGGCAGGTGCTTCAGCATAAAAATCTAATAAATTCTAAGAACAAATTTAAGTTTAGAAAAGCAAATCTGTTTTCATGGCATAACAGAAGAAACGCAAACAAAAGAGATAGAAATAATGTGTTAACTAAACCCTTATAATTAACCTCTGAAAAAACTGTTGCTTGCAAGAAATTCGGAATAATCAGTATTAGGCGTCGATCAAGCAAGATCTGAGCCAAGTGATCTCGCTTCCTGAATACGCGGATTATGGTTCTTAGCCTTGAAGACCATCGTGTTTTATCGATCTCAACTTTTAATTAAATGGGCTTATGGAAAAATTGTTCTTCTTCCTCCAACATTCATGCCGGAGCTCTCCAATAATAAATGATTATTTTGTTGGACGGCATCGGGATCAATATCATATCAGATGCCAGCTATTGTGTACCTGAAACCGCTGACTTACTGAAGACGTCTTTTAACATCAACATTATATCGAGAAATGCTTTTCAAACTTTGCGTGCTTAAATCGATTGGGCATGTTAGAGGTAAAAAAGTACCCGAAATAATCCATCAAAAAGAGTCGACGTCATTTTCAATTTTGTTATTTGAATAAAGAAAGATATTTCATAGCTCTGAACAATTTTTGAGGGCCTGAAGAACATACTACTGCAGTGTAAGGCCTCACGGAGCGGAGTTTTTCAATCCCACAACGCTTACGCGATGATATTTACCGTCATCACCGTTGAAAAAATTGATAATTTATCCCACATTTTTAAGTTTTTCCCATTTTGGAAGAACCTTTGTATTCAATTTATATATGGAATAAATTGGAATGTACTAAACAATGAACTGTACTAGCACTCAACGTTTTTTGGACTGATGCGACAATCATTTCCTCTAAAACATTCACCAATACAACGAAGGCTCATAGCAAACAAGGAGACTGAATAAAAAAGGACTTAGAACGCTCCTCTGGTGTACACCAACTTTGAGTGGGGTATTATACTTGTTCCTGCTCATGGGAATTTTCGAATTTCCAAAATTAATTGAATACGAATTGTAATTATTTTGAATTCAAGTTTAAATACAATTATTTAGAGGTAACCTGATAACAAAAACCTTTTGTCCTTTGCATATATTGTAATAGAAGAACCCAAGGTGAATTGTATCTTTTATATTTAGTGTTCACTTACGTCCATCTTCTAACAGTTGACTTCTTAGTTTCAAAACACGTGGACGTACATACATATGTGCATTTTTAATGAAGGCTTCATTCCAATATTAAAGATGATGGAGCTTATGGGAATGAAAATTGGGCCGGAGGCCCATTCATTTGCTGTGAAACGAGACAACGCCCGGATTGACCGCTCCGAGATACGAGCATCCAACGTATCAAAGGAGGCCAGATCTGCTCGATATGAGGAGAGAGTCGAGGAAAATAGTTTTTTCGAAGTTGAGGAAGGTCCGATGTATGAAGCAGGAATGGTAGATTGAACGTCTACAATATCATTTCATGACTTAGACTGCGAAAAACCGATTTACCTCAAAGAGAGTCTTCTTTATAGACTTGTCTATGTCTGGAACTATCCCCAACCCCAAATTAAATTTATCCAGCAGCAGGGACTTTTTATTCCATCAGGTTAAACTATACACTGGATTCCGCTGAAAGAAGAGTCGAATTTTCAGTGAGAGTACCCTCTCTTATGATTGAATCCCTTATGTTTTCCGTCAACTTCCAAATCCAATACTTTATGTAGACCTTGTAACACCGAGTAATTTCATGCCTGAGAATTATTTTAAACAATCTTCTAAAATTACAGTGCGCAGGTTCATGGCGTGTTTTTTTTTTTTTTATTAGAATATTTAATGAGCGAAGCTGCATAATAACAGCTCACTAAGACTGACTTGGTTAAGGCACTAAGATGCCATTTCATATACCACCGACTGATTGCTACCAAATAGGCCCGTCCAATAATTAAAAGATATCATTTACATTGAAAACAGACATAAGAACCATAATGGCATCTGATTCGTTATAAGGCAAAGGAGATTCGTAATGTAATTTGATGGTTAATATATTCTTAAGCCGGCTGTATTCTTCAACAGCAATTTTACGCCTCAAACTTTAGTTTATAATTGATGCTTCCTTAAATTTAGAAAGTCTCAACGTTGCGCAATTATTCATACCCTAGCGAAGTGTTAAATTAAATTTGTGACTGTTGTTGAAGCTTGAAGCGTATAAAATAATCGCGAAGCCCTAAACTACGAAGCCTACAATATACATACGAGTACCTACCCCAGAAGCATGCATAATTTTCGTTCTAATTGCATAATTTGTGAACTTTAACAATCGTTTTCAAGCGCTCCGCGGTCGTCTATAAACACCACACTCAACCATACATTAACGAGACCATCAAGTCCAGCTACGTGAATTTAAAATGGTAATCGCGCACTTGGAACCGTTTTGATGGAGTACAAATTCGTGATCAAATAAATCATAAAAAAGAATGTGAGAAAGTATCTATAGCCTCAGCCATATACCAAAGCAGCCACTCAGCCAACCCACCTCCACAAATGTCGAGTGAAACATACAGCCAGCATAGCTCCAAATGCAAACATGAAATATTGTACAAAGACCGATGCTATGGTGCGGCGAGGACAGATACAATTCGAGGAGGTAGTGCGCGAGCAACAGCTATGCAAAAAAAGGGATATGACATGGATAGATACATTCAGTCGAATGAAGTTGATTAACTTGACGCTCTCTCTCTCTCTCTCTCTCTCTCTCTCTTTATATTGCCGGGAGTATGTGGCACAATGTTGCACAAGAATGTGTTAAAGTGTATTCCCATCTGCAGTGAAGGAGCGTGAAATCAATAATAGGAATGGAGAGTGTGAGGGAATAAGAGTTAGATTCAAAGGAAGGGTTATTCGTGTTCGATAGATTGATGGTTACAAATTACACTTTGTTAGCGCAAACGGTTCTCCCAACTCCAACCGCTAGACCGGGTACATAGCCAAGCTAGAATACGAAGACGTTCATCTACATACCATGGACCATGGACGATACCATAGATACTATTAACCAAGTATCGATGTCAGACCAAAATGTGATTCAACAGTGACTATTCATTCTTAACTCCGTGTGCCTGTCAGTGTCTTGCACACGAAAAATATCGTTGATGTTGCATAAAGTTGACATAACTTTCCACCAAAAGGGGGGTAGGTTGGTAGATACGAGTATGACGGGTAACACGACTGACTGCGCGTTATGTTAGAGTAATTTCTTAACCAAGCTAAAAGAGTCTCAACGCAACGGTGCGCGTACAAAATATCGAAACGAACAAAACGGATTGACAGCAGTTTCTTAATGGCTCATTGAGTAGTCTCAGAGACTTGAGTTAGATGGACAGGGGGACAACCATGACCATAGTTGGCTGGTGAAGTTTCCATTGGCGATATAACTTTAATTGAATTTAGACATCAGATGAGAAATGTTTCATCATATGCCACGCTGTCGTTGTCGCCGCCGCAGACAACTCTGTAAATGAAAGGAAAGAGGAAAATCAATTTAGACTGCTCGCTCACTGGCTGGCGTTCGATTGAATTGTAATTTATTTCGAGTGAGCGTGCGATATCGAGGGAATGGAATGCACAGCGAATAATGGATGTCAATTCGTCGTTTCGAGATAATAATAAATCCTCTACACAATATGTGGGAAGCTACCAAATGGACAATCTTAGCGAAGTCTCTATGATGATGGGCTTTTCGAAATCTTCCCACACAAGAAAACATTTTAAAATATGATTAATTTCCTAAATTAAAGGTGCTCTAACGAAGGTATGAATATTTATTTTAATAAACGAAGGTTTTGGAGATCATTGTTAAGGTTTTGACTTTCTTTTTTTTATCTAATGATTCATGAAAAAACATTTGTTGCGTACGTAAGGACAACGCTGATCAAATTACTCAACCAAGTTACCTTGAACTGATGCTATAATTTATTTAAATCTCATGTTTGGAATATATTTAATCTTTTCAGTGAGTGGGCGTTATTTTTTTTTTTCGTATAAAACGTAAGGTTTCCAATATGCGTGCGTGAATAATTAATAGGTGATCATCGAAAAATGATTTGTGGTTGATTTTTATTAATACACTTGAGTATTTTTGGTTTTTTATAATGTTCGTGTTGTTGTTGCTGAAGTGTGCCCTGAGATTATTTTGTTGTTACACTGGCTTATAAGAAAATAAATTTAAGCTAGTAGTGAACGAGGCTCAATTCCGAATTTCACACCAAGATCACCTCAGAAAGACTTGAGTTCTTGATAATTGTTTCATTAAAATGAGTTTTTTAACTTTAAACCTTTGCGACACGAAGTGTTTGGCAGTTTGAGAAAACTATATCGAAGAAGAAACTTAATTTAACTCGTCAAAATTCATTTAATCTGCATTCCAGGTTCATAGGCTTCTTGGATGATGTTTTTTGTGAAAGATTTTATAAATAGAATTTATACAAACACGCACCCACATCTCGACTTTTCTGTTTTGTTTTTTTAAGCAAATCGTTCGACAAAATTCTGAACCACCATCATAAGAAAAGATAAATCTTAAATTTATCACTGAATAAAAACACAATCACAACTAATTTTATCTGACATGACGCGCAACACAATTGTGTTCACAGTTTACTAATGTGACGTCACACAATCCGACAGCTGCTTTTGATTTTTTTTTCAAACAGTAAGGTAATTTTGAAATTAAGGTCAATTATAATGACATTGATTATTCGGTGGCGTCATTAAAAAACGCGGAAGGTGATTTCACTCACAAAGTAGACAAATTTTACTTGCTAAAAATATATTTGTTAATCAGTACCTGTAGGCAAATATCATTTGCACTTATTTTACGAAAGCTATGAGTTCTTACCTGAAATAGAAAAAAAAAAATTAAAAACATTATTACATAACTTGAAATAAAAAGTTCTAGCAAATTAAATGGAGCTTATAATATCGAAATTTTTGGGTTCATGTTTTATAATTTTGTTTCAATTTGAATTTTCGAGTAAATATATCCTCGAAATAAAACTCTTAAATTTTCAAAACTTAATAGCATTAAACAGGTGAGTCGATTCAGAATGAATACTTTGGGTAATCTAACAGGGTTAAATAGACTCCTTAAAAATCTTCTGAATCCGTACGCATTTCTTCAAACCAACGCTTAAGTATAAATCGGCGGATATAAAATGTAAGCACATGCGAGAATTAAAAAGCTTTAAAAAAGGAGCGGAATCAACGCATAATCCGATGTCGAGATTAATAAAACAAAACTAAAAACCGCTTAAGGTTTTCTGAAAAACCTAAAATTCATTTGTTTTTATGAAGACTAGGTCTTTCTTAGGTAGCAAGACAAACTTTCATGAAAACCTTTCAAAAACTTCCATGTGTTGATTTGCAGTTAAGCTGTCAACTTCAAGAAGCCTGGCGATTAAAACATTGGAAAGTATTAATAAATTAACCGATAGAATACCCAAATTGACGGTCAAAGTAAAACTCCATTTTACTACCCTCGGTTTTATAGACTTTCTTTGAAAGAATGAACCTTTCGTTATCAGTAGATGCGTTCATATCGAATTCTGACATTGGGTAGAGAGCCCACTAAGACTTGCCAGATGTATTTTATTTCAAAAGGATATTTTCCTGAAAGACTCGCTCATCATTGGAGTTCCACCATCAAAACCCCACCTCAGCGATCAAGTTTCGTCATGTGAGCATAAAACTTAAGCCGATTTAGGACCTTTCGATCTTCACTTTCAATCTGGAGATGCAAAGAAGAAACACCAAGTTAAAACGATTTTCAAACGAGTGCCTTTCTCTTCTCATTTTCGCAGCATGGTTACCCCATAATAGACAACTTTTAAAGTCATATTTAAAATTTGGTTTGCATTGAATACTCGTAAACACTGTGCACGCTCCCACACCCACGGATGAGTCTGTGTTTACATCCGAATATTGCCCACCTTCAACCGACTACATTTTCAACTCTTTCCAAAACATTCGACCATAAAAAATAAACGAATATAAAACTTAATAGAAATCGATGAACCTTGAATTTATTTCGCAATAAAACTCTTCAGCTAGACAAAATGGACGCCATTAAATTCGATCTCACCGTGAACCTTTTCACGAAATAGAAAAAAAAAATACATAACCTTCTCGGACCATCATCAACGCCACTTAGCAATGCGGGAAGCAGTCTAGTTTGTTCACATTTCCGTACATTGAATATAAAAGTGACCAAAAACATTTATTAGAAAGTGGTTCCCGATAAGTGTCCTTCCTCATTCCAACCAAAACCCAATCGAGACAATTTATTCTATTTTAGATTCTCCTACTGAAATGGTCCGTGAAAAAGTAGCCATCCAGAGGGCAACCGCACAGATGGGTAAATTCTCTCAATTGGAAAGTAAAATATAATCCCAAAAGCCGACGAGCCTTTAGGATTTCCAATTCCAAACATCCAAAAAACCATCAGTGCCATCGCAGCCATTGGTTGCCTCGTCCCGGTGGGTTTGTGACGTTCAATGGCACACAGTAAGAAATTTAATTTGTTAATTCGTATTTAACACGTCAGCTTTGTCGTGCTATTGAGACACCTTGTGTGTGTACCCTCAAATCGGGTAACAGAGTGGATTACAAAATTGCATTCCATCAATGAGTGGAGTTAAACCGGCATCAACCCACTTCCTTAGAGAGCTCGGCATGGCATGGCGACCTGGTGCTGGTGGTACTTCTCCTGCCCCATGTATTTGTTTAAATTAATGAGATTTGCCATGAACAACAGCAGCACTCCCCGCTCTGCCCTTACAAAATGCAACTAAACGTTCAGTGTTGGGTTTTAGGAAAACTTTCGAATCCACAATGGCATCGCCTCAACCACCTTCTCCATTGGGTGCCAAAGCGACGACGACTCCTGCTTCGCTGTGCCTCATCAATTCGCCCGTCACCGAGAGACACACGGTAGTTGGAGTGAAAGGAAATCGTTTTGTCTTACAGATACATTCTAATGCAATTAGGAAATACGGGATTTGCCATTGTTGTACCTCCAGTTGCGCGAACGGGAAGATTGTTAACTCTGTTGTAGATATTGTCGGTGGGCGACCTACGACGACAATGCATGGCGGCGTTAGTGATGGTTGGGAGCAGTATTGTGACATCCTTAGTTATAGTCGCTGGAATGTGTTGCTCTTGTAAATTGAGTCTGCCGACGCTTGGCACAGCACACTAAATGAGTCTTTGTTCGATTGCGACGCTTTCTATATGCATGCAAATTTCCATTTGTTGGTATTTATGTTCAATTTGAAATGGATTACTCAAGATGGAGAGTTAAGCGTAGTGGAATAGCTTTGAGATCATTTCACTTGAAAAAAAATACAGACAGCCGTTTTGCTATTTTTTCATCTAATACTTTGTCCTATGATAAGAGGTTGCTGTTTAATGTTGTATGAAAAAGAAATCGTTGAATCTTAGAGCCTACTGACTTTATTGACATAAATAATAATGTAAAGCTTTTCTTTTATATATCAAAAAAATATTTTTTTCTACTGACAGTGGCTTATTTTAACTTTCAACTGAACAAATTAAATGGGCGTGAAGACAGTCTTTCTTTATGGACCGATCTGCATATAAAAATTGACGCGATAGTCCTAGAAATGAAAACTTTTTTCCTGGATGGTACCCAGCCCAATCTTGTTAAATCACTGCTCGCCCAAGTTGAAATCTTCAAGGGCTTTCGATAGGATTAATCACGATGTCTTATATAAAAAACTACGCTTCCATTTTGCGTTTAGCAGACATGGAACTAAGCTTTTAGCAAGCTATTTTTTAAATCTGCCTCAGCGACTCAGTTCTTATTGTTGAAAAATCTTCGGAAATAAAATTTACATCAGGGCTTAATACTTGGGCCAAAACTGTTTAGCATTTATAAAAAGGACATTGTCCATGTCTGTTACAACTTAATTTTACACCTTTAAGCAGATGACTTCCAAATTTAGATACATGTAAGTCGTCTTGGTCTTATAGAAGATCTCTTTTTCAGACTCAATGAAGACCTTGCTGAAATGTATAATTGTTCGGTTGAAAATGGTCTTACGCTATATCCGCTAATATCTCAGGCTATGTTGATCTCTATGAAAAACCTGCGAAAACATATCGTCTATTATTCTAGCGAAAACTCAAATAATTCTACTCTGTCTTGCAGTGATCAAATTAATAATATATTATGTCAAATATACTACTGTGTCCAAATAATAAGGTAACATATGAATTTAAACTGCGCGCGTCGAAGGATTTGGAAAATTTTCTTTCTTTTTAGGTTGGTAGTACTGTCAGTGACATCTATGTGAAATTACATGTCAAAATATATTCATAGTGTTTGAGATACGCGTCGTTTTGTGAGCTGCTAAAAGTGAGTTTTTCGTTTTTTGCGATGTCGAAATTTATTGAGCAAAGAATTTGCATTAAATTTTGTTTGCGGAATCAATTTTCTGCTGCGGATACGTTGAGGATGGTGCAGAAAGCCTTTGATGATGAGGCTATGTCTAAAAAAAATGTTTACAAGTGGTATAGTGATTTCAAAGCCGGCCGTGAACGTGTCGAAGACGAAGAGCGTTCTGGGCGACCATCAACCTCAACCGATGAAGCTCACGTCCAACAAATCAAAAATTTGGTGTTGAAAAACCATCGATTAACGATTAGAGACCTTGCTGATGAAGTTGGCTTATCGAAAGGCTCAGTCAATACCATTTTGAAGGATGCTTTGGGCCTCAAGCGCGTCAAATCTCGACTGGTACCGAAAACATTGAATTTTTTGGAAAAAAGGCGTCGCGTTGAAGTGTGTGAAACAATGCTTTCCGACTACCAGGATGTCATGAAATGCATTATAACTGGCGATGAGATTTGGATCTATGCTTACCACCCCGAAACAACCGATCAATCGAGCGAATATCGTGCCAAAGGAGAGCCGAGACCAAAAAAACCGCGCCAAAGTCTCTCAAAAATCAAGGTCATGTTGACGGTTTTCTTCGATTATCGTGGTGTTGTGCTTTATGAATTCCTTCCAACCGGCCAAACAGTCAACAAGGAATATTATTTGTACGTAATGCGTCGTTTGCGTAACGCTATCCCCCTAAAAAGGCCGGAATTGTGGAAAGACAATTCTTGGTTTTTACACCACGATAATGCACCATCCCATACCGCACTCGTAATTCGTGATCATTTCGCCAAAAACTCAACCCATATCGTTCCGCAACCACCGTATTCACCTGATCTGGCGCCGTGCGACTTCTGGCTGTTGAACAAGCTCAAAAGACCGCTCCGGGGACACCGTTTTGATACGATAGAGGAGATTCAAGCCGCAGCGAAGACGGAACTGAAGGCCATCCCGGAAAGTGACTACAACCAGTGTTTCAAAGATTGGAAAATTCGTTGGCATAAGTGCATTGCATCGGGAGGGGATAACTTTGAAGGGGATGAAATTGATTTGGAAGAATAAATAAAGAATTTTTAAAATAAATACAATGTCACCTTATTTTTTGAACACAGTAGTATGGTTGCGTTTGTAAGCATCGCTTATGTGCGCGTTTCGTACCCACAAATACGAAACTTAGACTCATGAGAACACATTTAGACCCAATTATAACATTTCCTGAAGTTGTATATAGTAAACTTGATTTGGTTACAGCAAATAAACTTCAAGTCGCTATTAAAGATATGGTGCGATTCGTATATGATATACGAAGACATAATCACATATCGCTCTACCAAACTAAAATTCCTAAGCTAGGAATTGTATGTTCATGAATATGATAATTGTATTACAAACGCCAATGTATTTATTTACGAAACTTAGTTTCGCCCATTCAAACAAAATTAGAAATCTTGTAGTTAAACCTAGTTGAAGTACTAGTTGAACTCATAACGGCTTATCTTGACTTACACCACAAGGTAGTGGAACTCATTGCCTGATCAAATAAAAAGAACATCAAGAGCTTCAAGTTTTAAAAATATATTATTGTTCTCAAATACTTTTTCGAGCAGTCTTGTTTTTAGTTTAAATCTTTGCAGTCGTATCATAAAGTTTCTTTAATTTTGCGTTTCCTTTTTCTTATTTTTATTTTTTTCTATACTGAAATCTAATTGTAAATTTTACTGAATTTTTGTATAATTTTGATTTTGTTAGTATTGTAAAAATATCGAGTGTTTTATGTCCTGTATGTTTGTAAGCAAATAAATTAAATTGAATGCGGGTGGTCAATTTACGAAGTTAGTCTTCAACTTCCAAGTGTCACAATATCGCTGAATCTTAACAAAGTCGCGTTACTTTTTTGTGTCAATTTCTAAAGCCGATTTTAAACCGATCAAGTCGTCTGTGTACGCGATAGTTTGATGAAGAGAGCTTAACAGAACGTTTGTGAAAATCAGTACACCTGGAGCAAATCCTTGTCAATGTTAACCTTCGAGCTATTCGTACCGTACGCCTTTGGGATAGAGAAGATCCCTAACCCCTTAAAGGTTGATGCCGTGAAATATTAATAATTTCCCAATTGTAATCTCTAAACTGTTAAATAAGATCTAAGTATAAGAAAAATAATAAAAAATAATGAGATTACAGAAAATTTCTGTTTAGAGATAAATTCTATCATTTCAAAATCAGCTTTCAGGTTTATCACCATGTTAACCATGACAATGACTTATCCTTTGTGCTTCTCCCTTAACCCGAACTCATTTAACCAAAAATGGAAAAAGTTGAAAGTGTTTAAATTAATGTACCCACACCAATTTGACATATGATAATAAATATCGTAATAAACTAAATTAAAATATCTTTTTAAATATTTTTACGGAGCGAGATTTGAAAAAAAAAAAAATCAATAATAAAACAAATTGAGACGAAGAAAAATTAAATTAAAAGAGAAGAAAAAAATGCTTTGGCTTTGTTCATATTAAACAATAAAAGCGTGCACAGATCACGATCACATCACCCGGTAATAATCCCACAAAACGCGAACGTGGTCTCGGCCAATTCTGTGTATATACGTGAATAAATTACTTTATTGTTTTTTGTTTTTTTTCGACAATGTGTACTGTCACTGCTTGTCACTGCTCCCCTTTAACCAATGGATAAAGTGTCCGGAAAAAAACTTCATATTGTTATGCGATGAAAAAAAAAATCGTGACAACAATTTTTAATGGCAAAATCATCAGTATTACCACAAAAAAATACGAGAATTACAATAGCCGGCTAACAGAGCTGAAAAAGATTTTTTTTTTGTTAACAAAACAATACCCTTGTGGTAGGTACTTGTAGAAAGAAAAAGTGAAACTGAGGAAATAAATAAATAAAAATATAAAAAAAAAACAAAAATTAACAAAATTCAGCCAAGCAGCATCTACTAATAGTTGGCACATTAGGAGTGTGCTTTTCGGATGAATAATGTATCTGGCTATTGTGCGAGTGTCTATGTGAATTGTTGTCGGTTATATCGACGGACGGTTGATTATACTTTCAATTTTTTTTTTTTTTTTTTCAATTTCAGCACCTTTTTGTTGCTTCCGAGGGAGACCGCTTTTGAATAGAACGTATTCAATGGTATTGATCGGGCTCCGACGTTGGTGTGTTTTATTGGTATTTTATAATTAGTTTCATTGTGTGTGGTGTTGTTAGTAGTCTAGAGCGGCCATGGATAATTCTCCATTGTGTGTATACAAACAGTGGCGCGGCGGTGGGGTTAGCTTTTCAAAGAGCTAGTAAAATAGATAGCTTCAGTCGTAGCATCTTTTGTTAAAGAAATCCATACGAGTTTGTATGTATGTTGACCCAGTTCTTTTTTTCGGTAGGCTGAGTGGAATGAGTTGAATACTGATGTTAGCTTCGAGATAAGATAAAGCTTATTTCGGAAATGTATACATGTATACATAACTACGATTGTGTTCATTTAATTTGCTTTTCTGAACCTTGATGTGGTATTTATCGTTTCGGAGTCCGTTCTTATGACATTTACGATTTTAAAATTAAAATTTTGGGAATTAAAAATTTGTTTTATTCATAAGGATTAATTTTAGATCGAGTTAAAGTCTGAAATACTGTGAGTTAAAAGGAACTTAAACGAGAAATAAGTAAAAGTTTTATTATCTAAATAACTTAAAATTAGAACATGACAAGTATTTATAAAAAAGATGTATCGATGTGTCTTTTAGTTTATGTAAATTAATGTATCAATCATTTTCAATTCGCTTTGGAGATAACATTTCAAGAAAAAGAGGAGATATCATTCCAGTTGTCGTCAATGCGGGGCTTAACAGAATGGTCGACATTTTAGTCCTTTTCCGCCTTTCAAGGTAAAACATGTACCGAAACAACTACGACTCATCAGTTTTTTGGTAACCAAACTGTAAACGTTTATCATTAGGCTTTAACTTGTTTAGTATAAATAAACTATAGAAAATTTTAAATAGAATCATTTTTATTAATTTTAAACAAAAACACGTATAAACAGTAAGTAACTTCATGGATACATTAAGGAGGGTTAATACTTAATACTTTTGGTACCAAAAAAAAAGGAGATAAAACAAAAAGCTTTTTACCAAATAGACTGAATTAAGGGAAAATAACATTTAAATGAAATGTGCCGATGTCAAGTAGACATTTTCCTGTTGGAATACATCGAAGGTACCTTCAAAAGCAAAAAAAAATAAAGATAAGTATTCAGCCTGATATTAAGAAGGTTCTTGAGGTATTAATTAGCAAGTCAATCTTGTCCGAAACCATTCGGCAGTGCATGCAGTTACAAAACTGGTTTCCGATATAAATCGGAGAACCTAGACGCCAAAATAAATACAGGTGCCTTTCTCCATTTGTGGTAACGAATGTAGATTACTTGACGACTATGATTTTTGATGTCACTGATGGTCTGCTGCAAGGCACAGACTTTAAAATAATAAGAATTCAGAACGATTTCCAAGCTAATTTCGATCATCTTCCGGTATTCTACCGAGACTGGAAACTTAAAATTAACAGATCCAAGTGTGAAGCCATACTGTTCCGCACCCTAGAAGGACAGGATAATTCAGATTAAACGGCTGTACAGAAGCGCACATTCCTACTTTCGGCATTACATCTCTTAAAAAAGACGATTGGATTCCGGCGTGTCTAAGATTCATTTTGCGCGGTCGGCGGATGTTACTGAGCTCATAACGGGCTAGTTTTATCCTAATACAGGAAATTCATAAGAGAATTGACATTTTCCACCTGTATTGTAAAAGTTGATATTGTTAACTGTGGAAACAAATGGGTTTAAAAAAAAAAAAACATAAAAAAAACTGTTTCGACCTTTTACTTTGTGTTAGAAAATCAAACTAGATGTCACGTCGAGTGACAAAATTACCAATCGTCGTACTTTTAGTTTTTAAATTGAGTTGCTATTTTAAGGAACAAGTTTCTTTTATTGGAACCCCATTTGTTTTAAATATAGATACAGCGTTGTGAAAGACGGACGGACGGTAGGACAGAGGAGGATTATTAATAAAGTTCTGTTGGCACCTCTTCGGTACGGAACCCTTAAAATTAAGGTAATAACCAAGGCCACACGGAAGCGAATGTCTTTGAACAAATTAAGAAAAGCCACATTCTTAAAGTTGTGAAGTTGTACAATTATTAAGAAAAAAAAAAGGTTTTTTGTCCTACGAAAGTTTCATAGAGTGACCATTGAATAAATTTGTTATTTAAAAGTACAAACTAAAGTTTTTATTTCAGGACCAATCCATCTATAACATCAACCTGTGGAGCTGAATTGTCAATTGAAAACAAAATACAACCCTTTAAACGCAACAATTCAACTAAAGCAAAAAAAAAAAACGTCTCAACCCACTCGCATAAACTTCAACCTCCACGAAGAAAACAATAAACAACATCTACATATCCTCCTCTTCCGCAAACATACATTTACGAGACTATCCATGTCCATTTCAAGCGCCCCCTTCTCGAAACATAATCTGCATTCCATCTGCAACCTCAAAGACCGACGCCTATTTGTACCACTCTCTTCTCTTTAGTCAAATCCTAAAATAACAATGACAAATAACTCATGCCAGCAGGTAAACATTTAAACATTACGCAATAAACGTCAAAACAAATATTTAACGCATATTTGTGGAGTGCTTGGCCTGGTCGTGGTCCAGCGGCGGAATTGCCTCTTTTCAAATAAGCCCATGTTGGCAATTACAGAAAAAGATACACAAAGTGTTGTTCTTTAGATACTTTTTTGTGGAAAAGAAAAAAATTAAAAAATTGATTTTTGTTTTTTGACCGAATTCGATATGGGCAATGAGGAAATTAGCCAATGGTCAAACCGGTTGGTCGTAACTTACCGCTCCACCAACTGACATCCATTCCTCCATCCATCCGTCCATTCGACCGCCGACCAACCGGCCAATTCGCTCTGGAGGGCTTCACAATGAGTTTGTGCAGTGTTTACAGTGTTTGCTTGGTACTTGGTTTTCGGGATTTTGTTTCTTCTTCTCCACGCCATCACAGTAGAGGAGGTCGCTATTTTTTTTTTTTTTTTTGCTTTATTGTTGTTGTTGGGGATATTTACGATGACAGTCGTTTACAAAGTGATTGACAAGCCAACGGATAAAGAGGAATAACAAGTACGATGTGATGTAGGGGAATGCAAAAAAAAAAGGGTACACATAGATGCGATAAATGCAAAAATATCTCTTTGTGTTGCGCCAACGGATAAATTTACATCTTGTAATATGAAGCCACAAGACTCTTGACCTTTCGAATGAGGTACAAAATATTTATACATATATATATGTTTTTTTTTATAAAATATCTAACTGGTTTTATGGCTAAAAGAGAAAATAAAGCCATTGTCCTGTCGAAGATGGTGAGAAAATCGATGAACAATTGTGCAGCCTTTCAAAAAAGACCGCACATGTTACCTTGTTGCAGAAGGTTTCACTTTTAACATAATCGGCTTCATTCGGAACTCTGAGACATCGTGTGTGCAAGGGCATTCGCTTATTAAGTTATTCAGAAAAATAATACATTATAAGGAAAAAATTAAAGCATGCCTCACTGGGCTTCGCAGAGTTTAAGTTGTGGTGAGAATTTCTTAGGAAAAAGATATTGTTACAAGTTTTTTTTTTGTTTAAAAACATACATATTTTTACATTGCAACATGAGTAGTGGCATCCTGCGAACATTTTAAAGTCTGAAAATACTCGTCAATTTAGAAAATGGAGTCTTTGTTCGTTTTTAAAGTTCCAAAATACGAACGAACGCTGCAGGAGCATTTGCAAGTGTAATCCTCTCACTCAATTGCAAGGCTAAACACGAGATTAGTTTTTTCTCCTCTTCCTTTATTGTTCGAAGTCACTTTTAGAATGTCCGAAACCTGCCGTTCTCAGATGTCATATTCTTCTTCTTTTTTTTTAGATGTCATTGCCAACTGAACAATTCTTTTTAAGTGTTAAATAATATAAACGATAGAGGGCGTTTTAGCCAACAAAAATATTATAGATAACACAAGCAAGCTTATTTTTAGTTGCTAATAAAAACTGGTAACTGCGAGTTGGAGAAGCACACGATGGTTTCCATGACACCGTACCCTGCAATGCTATTTTTTTTATATTTTAATTTCTCATAACCTATTTTTTGGAGTTAAATTGAATTTCGAGCTTAAAAAAAATTTTTTGTTTGGAGTTCCTCCTTTATTTTTTACTTTATACTATTTAATTATTTTTTGTTATAGAGGTCATTCTGTGAAATGTGTCTTTTTTTTAAGGTCCAGGAGATACAGCCGGGTGGACCGCGAAGCGCTAGTATTGGAGTTCCGTTGGCATTCTTTGGATACGGAACCCTAAAACGAACTAAAACGTCGAAGATAATTTTTAATTAATAAATATAAAAGCGTCTTAAAAACTCTCTGGCTGTTCAAATTAGACACCCTTTTATTTTTTTAATGAATGAATCAATCAATTTCTCATTTACCATTAATTAGGTCAAGGGGATTGAAAGTAAAATGTCATCCGACATCTTGTAGACTTGGTCATCTCAAAGACATGCCCATAACTCATTTTATCATTTCACACGTTCATACAAAACCTAAGTATGCATTGGTCTGCAAGGTCTTAAGTAAAATTTATACTTTTTGGAACAGTTATTCGAATTAAGGGTACTCATATTTTATCCTTGTTTAAAATAAATGTTTTTCCTTAATGAAACCGAAGCTCAAACAAGTATAGATTATCAAAGTTGGCGCATTTTGCAAGACCATCGCACGAGCATTCGATGTGAATCAACTCTCATATGCTCGATGCATCAGATTTCGACCAAATTTCATATGTGAGACTCAACAACTAATTCGTAAGCTGGCGAGGTGTGCAAGAAGAAAACACCGTTTCTTGATAGATCGGAAACTAGACTTTAAGTCTTTCGATCGGATCAATCAAACAAGACTTACTCTAGGTTCGAGCTCAAGAGTAATAGTTAAACTTTTATCAAGTTTTAAATCTGATCCCATCACTATTTGCCCTTGAGTTCACCTGGTGTAATCGACAAGCAATAGTAGTCTAATGAATTGGCTGGCTGTTGGTCAAGTTCTCAGTAAGACTTAGTCAACAAATAATATTGGTTCTGCGTGAGTGCATAATGCTGACGGCACACGAGGCATTACAAAATGGCAAGATTTCTTGGGTAACGGACTACCATAACGGTTTTGCAAAGCCCTCGGTGCTACAAAAAAAAAGTTCACTCAACTTCCTATGACAAGAAGAGCATGACATCCGCACCAGCAAATCATTTGGTCAAAATATTTCGGAACTCTTTTTCGCAGGATCAAAACTAATCCGTTCTACACTCCACAGAATATTAGGATGACCGTTTCAACAAACATCTGGATAAAACCGATGTATCAACATACCCTCGAAAAGTGGCTATTGTATAATGATTTTATTGGTATGTTTTTCTATTTATTTAGTAATGACTTAACTGTCTCCGTCCCCTCTTGATTTTTTCAATTTTCGAAAAACCAAGGAAAGAGGGTTCCATCATTGTATAAGCAAAAGACTTCCATCACAGCGAGCCACCTCTTAGAAACCCCCCACTATTATGATAAAAAAAGGTGTTAAGGCTTAAAGAAAAAAGAAGCACTTCCTAAAAAAAAAACTTTTAAATGTAATTTATTTTCGCAAGGTTTCAGATTTCGTCTTCAATTTGTGCAAAAACAAAAACTCCGGGTTGTTCCAGTTGATACGAAAACTACTTGTTTTCAAACATTTTGCAACAAAAACAACAACCCCACGCAGTCAGTCAATTAGTGATAATTAACAAAGTCAAAGCAATGTCAGATTATTATTATTTCAAAAGACGGATAAATTGTCAAGGAAACAAACCTCAACATGGTCAAAAGCTTAATGAATGAACATTTCACAAAAATAAATGCCAACAAACAAAAAAAAAACACCATCGGATTAGCAATGCTAAGTCCTTAAGTAATTTATCAAAACTAACTACACCTGCTTTATTAGCCCTCATTTGGCCGTCCATTCCATTCGCCATTCGTTATTCCCAGAGGCAGTAATTCAATGGGAAACATTCACACCCTCTTGTGTACACTGTACACAATCAGAGAGAGAGTAGATCTACTAAATTGGCGACAGTATTAACAACCTTTAATCTGATGGAATCCCATGTCCGACAACCTTGTTCGACTCCTTGTTTTGTCGTTACGAATTTCCAAGTCTTACATGACCAGCGTAGAGGGATTTGTGTAAGAGAAGCCACACGGGTCATTGCAATGCCTGTACGAGTACACACAATTGAATAAGGGCCTAATGTTGTCGTTAAGGCACTGTGATGCGATAGACCCTTCATCCTGGCACAAAGATGAATGCAAAGTGTAGAACACAAATCTTACCACACTGCAGTCAACTAAGACGATGAAACTGAAGAATGATTTCCTGCGCCTATGATCGTCCCCTGCACAGGATGCTGGACCAGTTTAACGAACAAATTTAATAAATTTCATTACCTTCACATGCCATTGAACGATTTGCACTGTTGTTATGAAATGGAAGCGACTTTCAAGGAGAGCAAGAAATCTGAGCACAGACAGTTGTAGTACTCGTAGTTGCAAGTCAAGTCATTTAAATCAAATTTCCATCTGGATTTGTGATAGTGCTGCAGCAAATGCTGCGTATGGCATCCTGCGAAATGCACTTGGTTGGATTTACGAGTGTGTAGCCTGGATTGAAGGTAGCGGCACAAATCAAGTTAAAACATTCCGAATGAACTTTTTGTTCCTTTAATACAGTGTGTCTGAAAAGAGGATGTTCTTTGAAGCACGATTCTTTATTTGAATTGAGTGAATCAAATTCCTAGCTGGACAGTTCTGTTCAAAGTCAAGGACTAGAATCACTATATACATATGTGTGCGCATTTTATTTTTCGCATAAATTTCTAGCACGTTTTATCGCCAAATCTTCTGTAGACTGAAATAGGATAAGGAAGGAATCAGTACCATTCTTGCCGAAGATCTATTTTGCAACGTTTTGACCATTTCAAAGTTAGGCGATCGTTTGATGTCTCTCAAACTTGTGATGCAAGGTTCGAAAACTTAATAGACTAGCACGGTTCACTAAAATGTTGCACCAAGATCACTCCCAAAGAAGGGCTTTTTAGCATGTGGAATTCATACGCCCTTATTGTGCTAAATACCATGTTCGTCAAGCAGAGGCGGCACCTGATTATTTACTGAAGTGAAGTAGCGAAAAACAGACAGGGATTAAATTGCATAAAACATGAGGTTAAGGATCGCAAAGTGATCCTACGAGACACGAACACATCGTCTTCTCCTGATAGGCATTTAATTAAAAGCGGTAATTCCCTACGCGTAAAGTAAAAGGACATTCTAAATTCTGTCCCTCACTCGGTTGTAGTGAGACAAACATTTTCTACAGTATTGTGAAGGACTTTTCCCCGACTTTACTGTATCGGAAATTCTATAAATAAATTGGTAGCACGACAGCCTAGCTTCACCACTAGTGCATGGGTCGTGCGTTAGAAATACAGTTCATTGCCGACTCCGACCGTTGTCAGTTGCCAGTCACTCGCGAGAGGTGGGGCCGTGAAAAAATGACAGATGTTTTTACCCGAATTTGAACCCAGGTCCTCACGCTCAGCAGCAGCCGCACTGAGCTACGGGCACTCAGAAGTTCAGCTCAAGAGTTTTACTATCAATATGTTCTTTGGAAACAGTTATCAATGCAGTGGATTAAATTGGGATACAAGCCGCCAGACAAGGTCAAGGCGGTGAAAATAATAAATACTTCATTGAGTTTCTTCCGCACAAAACAAAAAGGATTTTTCTTCTCCACCCTACAGTACCTTGCAAACTTACTGCAGATGCATACGTGCCAAGGCAACAAAAACAAAAAAAAGAAGAGTAACAACACAATGTCATTATCTCCGATCCTATGAAAATGTCCTACATGCATGCATAACTCCTGCGTGCATAGGCACGAACTCTCCAACCCTCAGCACACAAGGATAATTAAGTTTAACATTTTAATTGACAGCATTGCAATTAGTACATACACGCTGGCCGAATGAAAATCTGTCACGATGCATCTTCGTCTGCAATCAAGAAAAACGTAACAGCACCTCTTCTGCCCTCAATAAACGGTGATTTTCCTCCTTATTTTTTCTTCAACATCATTTAACCTCACAATCCAAGAAGATTTGCAAATTAATTTGCCCATTTCCTTCCCACATACAAATACTATACGCTTGACTAAAGATAAATTCTTCTCGTCTTAATTGAATTGTCGGAGCTATCGACACATGAACCCAAGAAATAAATCTATAAACTCACCTGAGAATTGAAGTCGAAAAAGAACTCCGGCCGCAGTGGACATGGAAGGCCACATTTGCAGGTGCCCGGTGATAATAAGTAATCCTTTATTTGCACCTGTGTTCGTAACGTTGCACCAGTGGGACTGTAAATAGAAGAGAGAATAAAATAAATTTCAGAAGCAAAATACGATTAAAAAATAAATAAACGAACCATTGACAAGAAAAGCAAATCCAGTGCTGCGCCTCTTTCCTTGTCATGGAACGTTCAATTAATTAGTTTCAGTTATTTTTCTGAGATTTCGTTCTAGGAACGACATTGAATTGATGAAGCTGACGCAGCAAAAGGCACAAAGCAAATGCTGTTATCTAATTAAAAAAATATTTATCATCCCATACATTTGCGCATTCCTCCATTAATATCTGCAAAATGTAAGATAATCATCCGTTGTTACTTGTTGGAAGTACAGTTGTTTGTGGATTATAATTGGTCCATTTCAAGATTTAAAAGTGAAGCAACTGCACGAGATAAATGAGAATGACTAAGGATTCGTAGAGTTTACAAATTTTCATTCGTTAACAAGGATTAGTCGGAGCATGTGGGAGTTAGAGTGGATTTCTAGTGCGAATAGCATTATGTTCAAAAGCAAGTCGATGTATTACCTTCAAGCAGGATTAAAAGTATTTGAAAGTAGTTTCAGTTTTTGTAGAATTTAAATGACGTTATTTTTTTTATTTATAAATTGCCAAATAATCAACCGTCAAAAGCGTAAGGGGCCGTTAAAATTGCACCTTGCTCACTCTCCATGGATTTGATTTACGTTTATAAAGCATTTGGATAGAGGGAGCAGAAAGAATTGAAAGATTTTACGGTGGTTGGAAGCTGAGGTGCGAATTTCATAACGACTTTTTTGTATTCATTTAGTTCACCGTATTTTATTCCGTATTAGTTGATATATAAGCAGTGGCGGATTTACCAGCAGGATTTTTGTTGCGGCAAATTTGCAGAAAAAGATTTTTTGCATAACGGTTTTCTAATGTCTCACAGATAAACACACAGATGACTTTCCTCGCTCACTTGTCATTGCACATTCCGAGAGTAGCAAAATTCGGGCGGCTCCCAACAATTAATCGGCCTATGCACACTCTGCCCACACTTTGTTTGATTGAAAAAAAAAAAACGAAATTGTAACAAATGTATTTTATGTTTTTCCCTCTTCCCACTATCAACCTTAACAAAAAAGGTTCTGTTCTTTGAAGAAGTACATCCTTATGATTAAGAGACTGAGTTAGTTCAAGAATGCATACATTTTCGAAGCCACATCTCTACGCAACGAATTTTTGTAAAAACGGCTTATTCTATCTTCGTTTCTGCGAAAACAGGGTCTGCAGAATGTTTATCCGAACTTGGAAATATCCCTTCGTATGGCCTTATGTACACCAGCGGCGAATTGTTCGGGTGTGAGAAGCTGCTCTTGTTTAAAAAATAGTGAAAAATATCTGAGATCGACCTTGAGCCAAGAAAAATTAAACGCTTTAGCTATTTTGTACATAGAGTCGGAATCAATGAACAAAATTACTTTCAACGATATCAAGAAATGATTTGGCCACCAAAATATCGCGCAATATTGCCACGAAGTAACAAGCTTTTATAACTGAACTGAGTTGGTTATTTTTAATTGTTTGTCTATCAATCCAATAAAGATTATTTATTCACGTTTACCAAATAGACATTTTGTGTAAGTAGCACACATTACCCCGATCGTACATGACTGAGCTTTGATTAGCTCAAAAATATACCCAAAAATTATTTTACGTGTAATTTGAACGAAATTTTTGGATTGAAAAAATAATTTAGGAAATAACGATTGTGGACGCAAGGGCGGCAAAAACTGAATAGCCTTTACCTAGAAAATTTGTAAATCCGCCACTGTAAACAAGTTAGTGAAGTCTTCGAAACATTGCTTGCTATGCCTTCACAAGAGAGACAGTAGCAGCATTTTCACCTTCCATTATTTTGATGTTACCTATAGAGCAACCAATGCAGTAAGACCACCCACTTAGTCAGACTTTCGCCGGTCAAACACTCCAGTGATAGCGTAGTTAAATCGTAATCGTATGGTAACTGAACTAATTTTGAAAGCTAGATAAATGTTCACGACTTAGATTTGCATTCAATCAGACGCTAAGCAAAGAACGCTAAAATTTAAATTGGGTACTTAATTATACAATACAATTTAGTTATGACAGTGTTTTCCGGTTAACCACACGGTTTTCCGAAACATAATAACTTAATATTGATCTGAGTCAATTCAGATTACAGATTATATTTATGTATATTCACATGACAACAATCAATTGATATATAAAAGTAAAAAGTTAATTAAAAATTAAGCAAGGCGGTCCGCTGAACGCTTTCCAATTAGCGAAATCTTTCACATGGATAATACGATTTGAAAAACGTCACTGAACAAAACCCATTTCACGCGTTAATAATGTGAAAAACAATTTCATGGTCTTGTCTGTAAGAAATTCGTTCCACTTTTAAAAGGGTTGGTTATGCGCGATAGAAATGAGCTCAGTGCAATGATGTCACCCAGATTTTCCAAGTCAGAGTTCCATCAGAACCAACGCACAATTGTTGGTGAATGAATAAAAAGATTTTCGCAAACGTTGTAAGAAAGACACTTTTTAAAACATGCAAAAGTTCTGGTGTCTTGAATTAAGTCGAACCTTTACATCTGATCTTATCCAAGCAATAAATCCTGTTTCAATTGTCATGATAAATATTGTGATTCTTTTAAAAGATACATTTTTTTTCTAGTGGCATGAAACGTTTCAATCTCTTGAACGTAGTGCAAAGCAAACAGTTAAAAGTGAACACTTAGAAAGGTCCTCGCAAAGTCAACCCCACATACGGATACTTGCGTTACAGAAAAAGAGGGTGATATGTTTTGTTTAATATGTTTTTATATGTCAAACAATATTCGAGTATTTTCACACCTCATGAACACCCAAAATTAACGATATTCCAAACCTTTTATTTTTAACAGATCAAATTAAATTTAGGAAATTCAAAAAAATCGACAGAATCGTAGAAAGAGTGCTACGAACTGAAAACCTAGTCCGCACCTGGAAATTGATGCTGGCAGTATGGATTTTGGATCTTGGTTGGCTCGTTGTGGGACTATCATGAACATGTGTTTTTTTTTTTCTACAAAGTTTTTTACCCATCAAAATAAAATCGTCCAAAACAAGTAAAAAAAAAATTTAATAATAATAAACTCCGCCAATGTTTCCTCAATCAAGCGATCATCTGCGGTCGGTCCTTGCGGATACCTGAAAGCTTTATACAGATTGTGATTCACACTTTTGTTATTATATGATGCCCCCCTCTGGTTTGTTCCAATTTGTTTCTCACAATTTAGTGAGCAGTTCAGTTCACCATTAACCTTAATGTTAATATGCTTAATCCGCTTACACAAAATAAAGGAGCGGTATTTATCTTTTGATTTGACCGGTTAATTGGTTGTTTTCTTTCTTTTAATCGAATCCTTGTCAGATGACAATACATTATGGAATTTCCGGTTTGGGTAGGCCATTAAGTGATGTGGCTAAATATTGTCGTTAATGTCAAAATTCAGTTCATGACATTACATGACGTTATATTAAGCTTATAAAAAAAAAGTATACAAAGGGAGGCGCTTAGAAAATTTTTTAGTTCAACGCTACTTATCTAGCTTAATCATCGATTAATTCCGTCTACAAGTCATTAATTAACGCTGCTTCGAGGAAAACCGACCTCGATGCGAACAAATAAAGACTAATGGAAAACCAAGTCAAAACAAGAGTGGGGATGTTGTGCAGATTTAGGCAGGGAAAAAAAGCTCTGCTATTGTTTCAACTATCCATGCCCTATTCGTTGTCTAAAAGAAGGCAAAAAGAGCTAAAAGACCTTTATTGGAAATTATGGCGTCTGCGTTTGAAAATCCCTTTCTATGATTAGGTACATGAATGCATAGTATGTGTGTGTAGTATGTGTGTGTAGTATGTGTTTATGCACGTCCTTCGACCTCTCTTTTGTGTTCTTGAAGGAGTCATCTTTTCTTCGACTGCGTGTGGGGAATTTTATTGATTAGCTGTCGGAATAGCTGTCGACTGTTTCTCTTTATATCGCCTCCCATTTACCGTCAGATCTTGAGCAAAGTATTTCATCCCAACGTCTTGGAAATGGTATGCGGGGCAGGGTTGTTGGCATTTAATTGCTACCGTAGAACAAAGAATCAGTCTTTTGCTTTTATTTTGTTTTTTTTATTTGTTCTTCCCCTCGGTTAAGTTTTGCATTTTCATTTTCTTCTTTCAGTTTTGTTTTTATCGCATTTCGCGATTGAGATGTCTGCAGATAACAATTTAATCAATTGGTGAGTATTATAAATCATTTTATTTCTTTTTTTTTTAACTTAATGTGTTTCGCTTACGGCTGAAAGGAAAACCGTGGAGCTAAGGTATTTTCTCAAAGGCTCCAGTAAAAAAAGGAAAGGAAAAAAAAAGTATTTTGCTCAAAGGTGCTACATGTTTATAGTTTTCGGAAAAGTTTTCTTGAACTATTCGACTTTCATTCAGTATACTGGATTTAAGGAACAGTGTGGATCTTATTAAGTTAAAGAATATAAATATTAGTATCGGCGACAGAATGAAAGAATGGTTTGAGAAGACTATGCCCTTTACTTCTTTCTTAGGGAATAACGCCGACAGCAGACTGAAGAGGCAACTTCCCACAACCAAACGCATATACAGAGCTGGTCAAAATAATAAGTATACAATGATATCGACAGCTTACCAATGTTCGCTGCCAATTTTAACGGTACTGTTGCTTGAGCAGACAATTTTTTTTTATTTCGATTGGATACGGTGAGTCATCTGCAGTATTTTGTTGTGCTGCTGAACTCAGTGAGAAAGGACGTGATTTTTATACTTGATCGAAATAATAGGTAACTGATCTTCACAATGTTTCTTCTGGGTCTTTAATTCGGTAAAAGTGGTCTTGTTTACGTTCTTTATGATTTTTATTACAGTTATTAAAACTGTATCAGTTTTTATAAAAATAGATGGGACATTATGAGCATTGCAAATCCTTAAATTTATAGCTGAAAACTTGGACAGATCGATAAATGTTGTAGCTTATGCTGTAAAAAGAACACCTGCAGCAGAAACACAGGTAAGACCGCGAAAAACAACCTTAGTGACGGATGATTTATTATATATTGTTGTAAAAAAGGCTCCAGAAGACACCTCGCACTAGATTTGAAAACTCTCATACATCAGAATGGTTCCGAAAAATATTGTGGAGTGACATAACCAAAATTAATTTATTCGGCTCCCATTGCAAAAGAAATTTTCGAAGGCCAAAGTGAAAGGAATTTTGCAACGGTAAAACAAAGCAAACGGAAGCGGTTCTGTATTCGTATGGGTGAGCTTTTTATGGATCGGAGTGGGTTCTATTTTCCAGATCAATAAATTGATGACTTCGATTTATTTGAGAATATCATACGGAGGACAACATGCCGGTACGGTGGTAACATGCCAATTCTCCCAAATGTGTGTACCTCGAAATTCGTGATATTTTAGGTGAGTTATTAACAATAATCGGTGCTCCAGTGGCCTAAACAGTATCCCGATCTCAATTCGATTGAGAATTTGTGGGAGGAACTAAAGAGATCTTTAAATAAGGAAACATTCCAGAATAAAAATCAACTGTGGCTAGCCATAAGAAGAGTTTGGAACGCGATTCCTGTTGGTACTTATCCCAATTTATTGACTCAATGCCAAGGCGATTTCATGCTGTTATAATATTGAACAAATATTTCTAATATAAAGAAATGAATTTCCAAAAAACGATTAAATTTTATTTTGTTGTATTTTTTACGTGTTTTTCTAAACGAATTTAAAAAATTAAAAATTGTTTGCATTAACTCCTTAATAAAGCCAAAAAATAATGCCTTCTCATTCATAGCACTGCATGTACTACTTGCAAAGTTTTTGCAAGTTAAACTCTTAAGCTTGTGAACTTTTTTGATTTTAATTACATAAACTCTGTTCAACTTTTACATTAAGTTTTCTGTTGATATATTAAGCCTCATATGCATGCATTTATGTATTTACAAGGCTGCTGTCATTCAAAAATGACTGAATCATTATAGCTACATCGAATTTCTAAGTAACAGGTCCACAATCTTTAAAATATGAAGTGGATATATTTGTTTTTATACTCTTTAAAGGTTTGATTAGAATCTGTTTATAAAAGACTTATTAAGTGACTACTGTGAAAAGTAAACGAACAGTGGATGATTGTAGTAAATTATTGAAAAGCAATGTGATAAAAGAACAATTCAAGCATTCATGCGAAGCTTTCCCGTCTTTCTTAGATAAACTTTATTGTTTCTAAGGCTAAACAAATATTGTCATCTTAACAAATGCTTAAAAAAAAAAATATAAATGAAATGTGCAGGAAATAACAGCAAAAGAGCAAAAGTTAATGATACAGAATACATAAAATAAATGGCACTGCGAACTGAGCGAATGAAATTGAAATTAAAACACAATCACTAAACAGTATTTAAATTCTTATATTCTTTTGCAAACACTTAAGGCGGTGGTAGGTCCTTCTGAAAAGGTAAATGTTTTAGAATCAAACAAAGTGGAAAAATAAAGCAAAAACTTTATTGACACACTACGGAAAAGATTGAATACGTCTACATATTAATTTAGTAATATCTATAACCTTTAATTTAAAGGATAGGTACTAAACTTTGTTGTCAAATGTATGTGTCATGTTTTATTCTATCGTTAAAAGAATAATTAATAGAAATCATTTTTTAAATTTCTATTTATTAGCATGTTTCTCATATACTCATACTTCACTATCTGTTCAAGTCTGCTTGTCTTCTGGTAAAAAACCAAACTTCATAATATAATTGATTTTAATGCACGTTGAAGTACTATCACTCAAGCACTTAACGACTAATTACCTACATCAAATTTCTTGCGAAAATATGTACATCTAGACTCTTGTACATATTAACAAATTACAATATCAACAATAACTGTTGTAACAGACATAATAACACGCACCAACGCGTGTAACACATCATGGCACACACATCGAGTAGACATCTCAAGACCCCATTAATAGACTTAATTATCCCCCTGTAACCTCAGGGAAGCTGAGAGTTGCTCTGCTGCCTCAGGTGTACTCCAATCAAAATCCAGTCCGTCCAGTAATTAGCATACGAAACTCATCTAAATAATTACATCGTATTCGAGGCCGCCATGCTAGACCGCATAACTCCACAAACGAGAACGCTACGCAACGCAATTGTTGTCTTGTTGTCTTTTATGTCTTGTTTTCTTTTTTTTTTTTTTTTTTTTGTGACGTGACATGACGAGACGAGACAACAATCAATTGTTGCTGCGTATCTATGAGATAAAAGAGATTTATATTTCAAAAGTGCCATTGGCAATCGCGTTGATGTTTTCCCACACACTAAACCCCGGCAATCACTCTACGACTTCAAAATCCGGTTATAAATACTCCCTTCTTTGGGCAAAGATACAAAATGAACCCATCAACATCGCGTTCGCACTCCCTTGCCCACGACAATGATGAAATTGTGAATGGCTTTGATGGTTTTTATATCTTCTCATGTTTAATTATATAAACAACAATTCCCAAATCACTTCTCTGTCTCACGTTACGTTTCGTTTATCCTGACCTTGAGT
The DNA here is from genome assembly GCA_963555765.1 of Orthonevra nobilis. Taxonomy (NCBI): domain Eukaryota; kingdom Metazoa; phylum Arthropoda; class Insecta; order Diptera; family Syrphidae; genus Orthonevra; species Orthonevra nobilis. Next base: position 13,961,424 of record OY743225.1, read on the forward strand.
ATGATCAGAATCTGGGTTTACATGAGATCAAGTCGCAGCTGGGGTACACAAAGCTCGTGAATTATTCAAGGTGACCGGAACGCGCCAACCGATTCAATTGAAATCGTTCGCAATGGGAAAATGTATTGTTCGTGCCTAATTTGTTTGCTTGGGAATTCCTTGGATTAGAAGTTACTTCCGCAGTAGCTGTCATTGTCCATGACCACTAGCCGCAAAGGAGTTCAGATAATCAACAAGTATGCCGCCACCCATTCGAAGGAGGATTGTGGCAATGGCGGGAGCCGTACTTTTATGTTTGATCGCATTTACCAGAGAAATGACACAAGATGGACAGCATTTTCCCATGTGGAAGAAATCATTGGAGTCATGGTATGCGCGCAAAATGGGTACGAACTATTTTATGTACACTCTATGTAGCGCTGTCAACACACGATCATGTTCTGTCAGTAAATGTTTAGACGTTCAATTCTGTTGTAGCGGGAGTGGAGTTGCCAATTGATGTCTGATGTCAAATTCAATTAAGCGATGTTGAACGACTCTAGCCGTTCGCTGAGGGATGCATAATGAATGAATATGTGGGTTATGTATGAAAAATATGGGTTCTCTCATTACAATGATTTGTTTGCATCTCGTGTTGGAATGCTAAGCGGTACTCATGTTTCAATAATTAATTTTAATTTATTGTTGTTATAATTTGTGTAAAAGACAATGTCAACGTGTGTATTTTTTGAAATTCAAAATGTTGTTATCTAAATAAGACTGATTTCGATAAGGCTGATTAAGTACAAGGTGCAACCAAATGTCGCTCAATTCAGCACGGCCCTTGAATATAAGTTCACAGTTTCCAAGACTAACTGGGCCATATTACTGAATTCATCCGCTCCAGACTCCAAAGTTGTTTTTTGGCAAGATGAGCTTCGGTAAGATTATAACTGACATAGTCTTTGGTGAGTATCGATTAGAAACTATTTTGATTTTGACTGATATGAATCATCAGTGATCTATTTCACAAACTATTGTACAAATTAGTACTTTAGCCAAGGTTAAAAATTTATTACTGTGGTTTCTGTTTCATAGACTGCTTCTTAATGACTTAGAAATTTGTAATTGTACAAATTTATTTTGTTTATTCAATTTTTCAAGAGAAATTAAAGTTATTTGGTATATTTGCATTAGCGCGATCCTTTGAGTTAAACTCTTCTTCAGTTGTGGGCTGCTGAAAATAAGTTCCTTACTGTGAGATATTTGTCAGAATAATGCAACGTTTTATAACAAGAACTGCTTTTCGTTGTTGAACGCGCAAGTGTCTGAAACACGGAAACTCTTCTTAAGTATTTATATTATTTTTGTGAGTAGATCTTCATATTTGCTCTCTTATAACGATTATGCATTCGGATTCTAAAAATTGGTGTAAGCAACCATTCATTCAATGGATATTTCGATATCCCGAGTAAAAAAGAGTTTGGAAAGGTTCATATGTATAATAATTCAAACTCGTTTGGTGAATCTATCCTTAGACCAAACAATTTTTAACAAAAAAAAAACAAAAAACTCATTTATATCGTAACTAACCCGAGGTCGACAGTTTTTAGTTTGTATTTTTGATATCAAACAATCATATGATTCAAAGACAACCATCAATCAGTTAACGAGGAAATTATCAAAATCAGCACGAGGTATGTATTTGTCAAGAAGCCTTTCCCACACCAAGCCCGATATGAACTCATTATTCGATGCAGAAACTGGAACAAGACGGCGGTTTAATAGAAAACGACCAAGTGACCTTTTTAGCTAATTCTTACCGTTCATTCATTCAAAATTTTTAACAGTTCGTCATTTATCAATAATTGCATTTGTGTACTTGAATTTACACATACGCTATTTTAAACATTAACATTATACTATATAGAGTTACATAAACATTAATGTTATTATATTATTCACCAAGTATGTCAAAATGACTTTGGTGATACAGACCAAGAATATTTCCTTTAAATTGTTAAAAAAGGTGTTTAATAATGTCGCAAAGCAGATGTATTAACCATAGAAAAAATACACAAATTTTTAGTTTCTTATTGTTTTGTAACTACTACAAATTTGTAGTTTGTAAATTACAAATTCGAGCTTATTAAAAGTTTGGAAATTCCAATCCAATTTTTCAAATGTTTATAAGCCGGAAAAAAGTTTTATGATTAACCAGCAGAGGGCGTTGAAATACGAAAAGAGGAATGTAGTAATAATAAAAATGACTCCTGTCAACTACCTGTTATGTCAAGAGATAAGTCAACTTAGCGTCTATAAAAAAGAGAAAACCTACGAAACTCCACCATATCCAATGGCAGTAATGACTTTCAACCGAGATTTGGATCGAGTTGATTAATTAGGTGTTCTATTTGGATTCTACAGAAAAAACAAGGAATCTTACCTCTCCAAATTTCCCTAATGATAAATAAAGTATAAAAAACCTTACCTAAAGTGCGCGATATCTAAAAGTAATATATTTACAACTAAATAAAGGTACCACAACAGGACATTCAATTATATTTAGTTGATCATTTGGAAGACAAGGCAATGATGTTCGATTTCGCGATGTGATTGGAGATCTTTTGTGGAGTGCCGGAATTGTTAAGTCATTCTATGTATGTCTGAACAACAAATGAAATAGTTTCATCTTATTCCACACGACAATGTTTTTTTTTTTTCATGAAGAAAAATCATACAGTAAAAATTTGAAAGACAAAGATTATCTTCTCGTAGATGGCGCAGTTAACATAGACTTCCATGATCGCAATTGTCTACATTCAGCGAACACTCAGCAACATATTCTTCGTTCCGACAAAGAGGTGCTGATGTTCCGAACCTCAAGAGGAAAACGAAACCCTTATGGAATCAATACCAAAAAAATGTGACGGCGATCCCTTTTCTCTTAAATCACGCTTTTAAACCGACGCAGTCAAAATCAATATCATATCATATCATATCATATCATATCATATCATATCATATCATATCATTTATCATATATCATATATCATATCATCAATGTATCAAAACCTAAAGGTTTCTTCCGTTGACCGAGAATCATCAAATTAACAAGACGAAATTTTTTTTAGCAAAACTACTACTACTAAATGAAAAAAATGTGAAAATCGATTATAAGTACTTACATACATCATAAAAGAAAATATGAAAATGCAATTCAATTTTACACCAAAAAGAAGGCTATGCATGTAAAATTTAAACTTAGAAAATGGTATAGTAACCCGCATATTTCCATACTCACAGAGGAATAAAATCATTAAGGGAACTATGTTTATGCAAACACAAGCGGGAAAACTCTTCGAGAGTCGATTCCCGTGATGGACGACCTTTTTACATAACTACAATTTCGTAAGGAACCTTCGTTGCGCGAGACCGATTCGCATTTGCCCTATTTTTTTTTTTTTCGTAATCCAATATTTTGAATATTCAATATTCTTTTATGTCTTTGTTTTAAAAAGAAGAGGATTAAAGTTTAATAATTTAAAGAGCCTTCAGTTCAAGTGTTTTAATCAATAGTAGAAGTCTTAGGTATAGTTCAATATGAGTTAAAATTGTCAGAAGATCATAAAAGTTTACCTTATCAACAGTTTTAACCCTAAATGCCTATAGGACGTAATTTTTTTAAACTTAAGGACATTGTCAGTGAAATGTCGACACGAATCTAAGCCAGCACAGTCTGCAGTCCTGTCAAGGCCTGTGCTCATGCTTACACAGCGTGAGCAAATTTTATGCAAACCAAAAGTCAAAACTTTATAAACGTATAAAACAACACTAATGGATTTTCAAGCCTCTTACTCACGCTGAATGTCCTGTTTATTTTACATACGTGCATGTATGCTTGGATTTTTTTTTTCTAATTCAATTATCCACTTGGTAGAAGAACTCAAAAATTACATCCTTCATTTTTGGCCCAACTTGATGTATGCATATTAATTTTTCATAATCCCCGCGCTTATGTTCAACGACAAGACGTCGCATTTATGCATGACGCCAGGACACACTCTTGTTTGCCCTCATCATGTACATATCACATGCGCTGGTTACAACCTACCAAAAGCAGGTTCATTGTCAAACTCCCACGTTGAAGACACAGTAAAAAAAATTGTTGATATTTTTTTTTTTCATTTCTCGTCAATTTATCCTTGGTCCTGGCAGCAGAGCATTCGTCTACATTGCAGTGAAACAACGAAGGAAAACATTTGTCTATATGGGAGTACATATTTATATTCTCCATGGAGTAACTGACTGCATAAACTAAAATTTTATTGTATATGTACCACCCCCTGGCCTACCTCAAAGCAGCCTCCATATGTCTCTGCCATTGTCATTCGTTCTTATTTTTGTTATTCCTGCAGATAAAAGTAAAATGACAACAAAAAAAAGTTGTATTCCGTTTTTTTAGTCCTTTGGGTGAAGTACAAAATAAAATTCCATTATTGTTGGTTGTGTCGTAAAGTTTTAACACTCCTTTTATATCGCAATTGAAAACTGTGCACTTTTTTTGAGATTCTTTTGCAGTACTTATTTTTCATTGTCGCCCTCTGTGCCCAGCTTACACTTTCAGGAACAAAGCACAAAACTACCTCGTTGAGGCAATTTAAAAAGGATTTACTTTTTGGTGTGTTTGAGCGTGTTGTTTGCTGCTGCTCTTCATAGTGAAATTAAGGGTGTTCACTCATAAAAGTCATCCTTTGGATATATAAAACGCATTAAAAGGATCAAAAGGACGACGGATCTGCTGCCGTGTTGTGTACAACAAGTCTGCACCCCCGAGGCAGAAATATTATTGTAATCCGATGGGAAAAGTTTCTCGAGTGCGATGAAGGTGTATTCTTCGTTCGTTCGTTCAGGTTTATTTTTATTTTGCTTTTCGAAAAGTGATTATGTCCTGATGTGGAGATAATTTGCGCTTGAAGAGCCACAGCTAAACTATGCCATAATCCTGCTCATTTGCATGCGAAAGGAAATTTCCATGTTAAACATATTTGTGCAGACGAAATCTCACCTCAATTTAGGTGAACCCTCTTTGAGGGTGCATTACAACAATGGATGGATGGGAATCATCCTTTTTGCCTTCGATGTGATTTTATCGTGTGAAGGGGCATGTCTATATTCGTAGATCCGGTGTGAGAGAATTTGGTTGTGGGCCAACTTTTAGAGTTTCGTTTGAATTGTTTTTCTTTTTTTTTGCGTCCTTGGATATAAAAGAACATGCGAGTTCATTACAAGAGATGATACTTTGGAGGTTACCCAAAACAACAGACAGTAGTTGAAGTAGTTGGATAAGCTCCAAAAATGGTTGTTGTTTTTTATATTAGAAAGACAGTGCAGAATCGCAGACAATTAGAAGGGTACTGGGAAATCCTTGTAAGCAGAAGAGATGGATTATTTGGCAAATACTTTGCAAAAAGGTTATTTGGCACATTATAGTGCCCAGCTCAATGTTAACATATGGTTTTATTTTGACCTTTTTTGTGTAAAAGTTTCATAAAGGATATTTGGGCGGAAGTTAAAGTTTCCATTTCGTAACAACAAGAACAAAATATCTTTTGTTACACGACGGATGAGATTTTATGAAGTGAGGAAATTGAAAGGAAGTCTTGTGGCCTTACAAAAGTGGGGAATTTGCAAAGTTACTCCTGTTAATTTGGAGAAGAGAAAATGGACGTTTAAAAAGTCGTTCCATAGCTCGATACAAAAGACAGTTCATTTTAAATGTGCTTTGTTGGAGGGAAGTTTAAAATAACAATGAGAAATAAAACCCACAAAGATGTTTGTTTGTAACTTAATCATAAGGAAATGACAATGTCTATCTTTCTAAAACTTGGCATCAAAATAAATCAGAAACCGTAAAAAGTACACATGATAGTACATAGAGATAGAAAGTACATATTCAAACATAGTTTTATTTTAACTCGTTAATTTGATTCCAACGGAGAATAACTGGACCAGATTCGAACACTAGATAAAAATGACTTATTCTATGATACGTCCTATGAATAATATAAACCTAAAGGAAGGCGCTTAACCCATTGTAGTGATATACTGAATAGATTTAAACGCTGCAAATTTGTTAATTTAGTCAAATATCAAGAATTTTTTATATAGTCAGATCACTTTGGTAAAAAAATATTAGAAGAATGAAATCCAAGGACTCTTGCCGGTTCTTGAATACTTATACAGCGCTGACAAGTTGGTAACGCTACCCCTAGAGGTACAAGTAAAATGTCTTTTCTATCCTATTTCTCTCTTAATTTCAATGGATACAATAGATAAACTAAATTTTCAACTGCTCCTCCAACAACATGTTTCATTTAATAGGACTACCGGTTGAAAATGTCGTTATTGCAGACAACTTCATATCTATTACTCTGAGGTGAATTTTGACCATGACAGCTGTCACATCAGAAACTTCATGTCATTGTCTAATTATTTCAGTCTAGGTTATTGGTCATTAGTGAAAACACACAAGTTTTTGTAAAGCCGTAAAATGTTTACATTCTTGCCATCAAAACAACATTTGCGGGAAGTTTCGTTTAAAGAAAAAAGCAACCGTTGCGCATCAATTGCTTACCGAAGCTTACCCGGGCTATACTGTAGACGTTAGAATGTGTCAGTGGTGGTTTAAGCGGTTCAAAGATGGTGATTTCGACACCGAAGACAAAGAACGCCCCGGCCAGGTTAAAAAGTTTGAAGACCATGAATTGGAGGCATTGCTTGATCAAGATCCGTCACAAACGCAAGTAGAACTTGCAAACTCACTTGGCGTCGCTCAGCAAACCATTTCCGATCGTTTGAAAGCAATGGGAATGATCCGAAAGGTAGGACATTGGGTGCTGTATGAATTGAAGCCACGAGACGTCGAACGCCGATTTTGCATGTCCGAAATGCTGCTTGAACGCCACAAAAAGTAGTCCTTTTTGCATCGAATCGTCACTGGTGATGAAAAATGGGTACATTACGATAAACCAAAACGTCGGGCAACCTATGGACACCCCGGACATGCCTCAACATCGACGGCCTTTCAGAATATTCATGGCCTGAAGGTTATGCTGTGCATTTGGTGGGACCAGAAGGGTGTTGTGTATTATGAGCTGCTAAAACCGAATGAAACAATCACAGGCGAGGTCTACCGACGACAATTGATGCTCTTGAGCCGAGCACTGAAGGAAAAACGGCCGGAAAGGGTCGCAGGACACGATAAAGTTATTTTGCAACATGACAATGCTCGGCCACATGTTGCAAATGTCGTTAAAACTTACCTTGAAACGCTCAAATGGGATGTCCTACCCCACCCGCCGTAGAGTCCAGACCTTGCGCCATCCGATTACTATCTCTTCCGATCGATGCAACATGCCCTGGCTGACCAGCACTTTCGTCATTTCGATGATGTCAAAAAATGGATCGATTCGTGGATTGCGGCCAAACCGGTCGAATTTTTCAGAACGGGTATCCATGAATTGCCAGAAAAATGGGAAAAATGTGTGGCTAGCGATGGGCAATACTTTGAATATTGAATTGATATCTATTTTTCCTCAATAAAGCATTGATTTATGAAGAAAAAAAAAAACCGGTAGTCCTTTAATAAAACTATGGCCACAGAAACCTGCCATTATGTGTTCATCCCACCTTCCATGGTAGTGAGTTTCCATGACTTTTATGTCTGAGTGTCCGATTGTTACAAAAAAAATCTAAATTGAAATAGAATCAGGCTACCTTCTGAATAGGTTCTGATCGTGATCCTTCTCGTCCTTCTCCCAATTTCATCTCAAAATTGTCTTAAACAACGATGTTACGAATTGTTTCATGAGAACAAGTTTCTGTGGAGAGGGGAAAAAGACTCCTACGTAAAATGATGTGTTTTTATGAGGAATCGAAGAAAGCTCGCCAATCAGTTGCTTTGTAGGAAATCTAAAAATATTTTGAGGGTTGATGCTAAGACCTCGGAAGCATTTCATTAAACTCCAACACAGAGACCAAAGACGGCTATAAGCTGATCCAGGTGCTTTTAAAGAATGTCCTCATCCGTTTTTCGTATATCGTCGCGTGAGCCAAGTCACCAACTACGATTTTGTGTTAAAATATCAAAGGGCTATATGCTATAAAGTCTAAGACAAATAATAAACGCGCTGTAGTCCTCAAATCTACAAAACTAAAGTTGCTGTGTTAACAACGGATATAATTTTATTTTTCATTATTTTACTTCTCTAGAGAATTAATAAACAAGGAACATTATCTTTCTTATGTTCTTGTTGATTGGGAATTGGGAATAAGATCAAATATCCGGGAAAACTGATTCCGACACCGCACCAAGAAAGCACCGCATTCCAATATGGAGGTTCATAACGATTTTTTTAACCTTGCTCTTGAATGGATATTACGACAGGTCTCATGGTTACATGCCTTCGACAAAAATAAACGAACACCATATAAGACAAAAAATCACAATCGGCAGCTACAACGAATGACATCATCATATAGCATTATGGATGCCAAACAACTATGACCAAAACTTTGAACTTAAAGGACAAATATTGTGCTCAACAAAACACTCATCTTCCCGGTTCTTCTACGTATATGGAACCGAATGTTATCATGACAGCAGAACAAGGGACCCTCGAATGAAATTCGTCGACTTCAATGACACGACTACATTTAGCGAATCGACAACATTGCTCCAGTTAGGAATGCCTTTGAAGTTCACGAAAAAAGGAAGACGGCAACTTCAGTTCAAGGATTCAATTATCGCTTGCATGAATGATGCAGAGCAGGTTTAGGATTGCTTCAGATCCTCTATGCTCTAGGCTCTAAAAACATGTACGAAATTTTAATTTTATGTTTAAGGTCATAAATGTTCATCAATATGCCTGTGAGGTTTAAAATGCGACAAATTGCCTCTCCAGTAAATTCACAATCTTCATTGAGTAACCAAAGTTTTACCATTTTATGATGGCATTTTATTGTACCAAATGACTTACTGGTATGACTTAAATTTTAAACGATCATATTTCTTGTTAAAACTTTGGTCTTGCGTTCAACTAACAAATTTACATTTACCTCATATTGATAAAGACTCTTTCGGACTTGATTACTTACATTTTCTGTAGCTGTAGCAAAAAAATTTACAGTGAGTCATGGTCTCTTGTTTTAATTCAAATAAGAGGGATTATTCCAATTCAGCAAACAATTCAAATTAGAATTGTTTTAAATGATAAGATAAGGTGGAGCTCCCTCCACGTCAATTTAATAAAATAAATAAAATTTGAAGCCACCGAGAATACTACGTCGTTGGAAAAATTAATTATAATTAATTTTGGTTTGCGGAATCCTTCACTCAGCACACGCAGACATTTTTCTTCAACGTCTACGTTCATCTGCCACACCCACAAAATGTCTGGGCTTTCTTCGTTTTTATTTCATTTTTTTTTGTGACAAATGAAAACTTTTTCTTTTCCCATTCACTTGGTTCGTTGCAAAAGAAACAATTTATTTACCTCAAGTACAAGTAAATAAACAAAAACAAGCGCACTTCTGGGAAAAAAAGAAACTTTAATTTTAATTGCCGTCATATTATTAGGGACGGAGTACACTGACACTGGCAACGCCACTGTTACTTCCTTCACCATCAGGAGCAATGGGATATGGTTGAATTAAAAACGTAAGGACACACGTGCATTTTTCTGTTGAGTTTCTGGCTGTTTTTTCGTTAAATGAATGCGGATATGTTGACAGCATGAAAGAGAAGAATAAACACCGACGACGTCGACGATGATGATGGGGACACGATGCGGCGTAGGCGAACATATTTTTTTCCAATTCCAAGTTTTCAACTTGTCTGATAGGTAGACACATAAGGTATTCCTAGTAGATGAGGAACAAATTAATTGCAATAACGGATGTGAAATGCGAAAATGTGTTGTTAAGTGGAAGAAAATTGCAGAAGCCAACGTACGAGAACTTTCCTGTATGCTCCTTCAAAGTTGAGCAATTAGCCGGATGTGTACCCTTCCATGCAATCGACAAAATATACAAACAAGTCGAAGTGCAATCCATGGGAATTTCCATAGAGAATTGGTGATGGCTTGGTCTGCTACCAAACAGTCAATGCGCCATCATCTTGCCACTGATGTTCTACACTTTCTCTTTGGACAGAAACAGTTGTATTTTGCGGAGCCCAAACTTAAATCGTTTCAGCTACGTCGTTTATTGACTATTGTTCCGGTTAAGCAGGTGATTACCTTGATGTTGTGTACTTTTATTGCCACTTAGGGTGGGTGTTTGCCTTTTAACTGACTTGAATATTGGTAAAGACAACATACGTATGTGTACGGTTTGATTTCTTGTTTACTTTTCCTAAGTCACATTGTGCATTCCACTCGATTTAATTCAGTGTATGAGCTCTAAGAGGACTGGCTAAAAAAAAAAAAAACAAATACAAAGTAACTGCCCTCTTCAGGATGTCCGTTTGTCAACATAGAGCACAGACATTTTTTTAAGACATTTTTTTAGCAACAGCGTAATAGCTTACCCCTTTCCACACATTGTTTATATAACCTGGAGCACATGTGTTCTAAAGAAGAGTACCTGAGCTATTTTAGATGTTGCTCCTGGACTGGGCAAATAAATTTAAGTTGGTTCAGGGATTCTGTATTAAATTTTTCCGCTAATGCAATTGTGCCGAACCTGTAGATCAACGGAATGTTAAACTTGCCTGTATACAATACCAAACGAAAAAATATTGAGCAGTCAAATTAAACTGCATAAGTATACGCTAACAAAAAGGACCCAAAACAACGGCACACAGGTCTAAACGTTACAACAGACAGACACGACTTCGAGGCAGTGAAGGACTTTGTGAAAAGCAGCGATCCGACGACACCGACATTAAACAAGACCTTTATCATCTTAGTCATGCTGTGCGGCGCAGAAAAAATACTTTAGGTCACTTTGAGAGAAAAATCCCTTCTGAGATTTTTGGTGCACATTCCGTGGATGGAGTGCGGAGGAGAATGTTTAACCAGAAGCTGTTCAAAAGCCTTTTAACTCCAATATTGATGAAGTCAAAAGCGCAAATTGGCACCGTACAAAAGAATTTATCCTTTGATGGAGCAAATAATTGAACAGACACCTTACTTACTTTTAAGGGATTATGATTACTTTTACAATGACCTTGTGCAGATCAAGCAAAAGAATTAGGAGGACGCTTGAAAGATTGTATATTTTGGTTTCGATTTCGATAACTTAATTCAAGGATTCAATCTTGTGATCAATTCTTTCAATGGAAAAAAGGCGCTTAATCAACTACGCCACAATGTCGTTTACAAAAGTGTTCGCAAAAGGAGCGATTGGTGCGACTTTTTGCTTTAATTACACATCTACCACGGTACGCACCGTCATTCACGAAAGAAAGGAAGTATTTTGTTTGTGTTGTGAACGTTATACGTCTTGTATCGACTTCGAACGACCTTGAAAGATTCCTGAAAACAGGAATATCTTAAGAAGAGGATCAATGACTCACAAGTGACCCAGCACTCTAACCCGCGAGCCGCAATTGACTGGTCCTCTGTTGAGGGAAGCTATTTGAGCGCCAATTAGATTCCAACTATTTTATTACGGACAAGATTAAGTTTGGGCTACGTAACTGAAAGGGCACTGTCGAGGACATAGAGTAGCATTAAGAAATCAATCTATAGAATACTTTACAATTTTTGTTTCGTGACCGCAGAGGTTGAAAACGTGTTCTAGTAATTTTTCTCAGACTAGCCAGACTGCATGGAAATTCATTTTTATAAGCCCTGACCATGGATGGCAATTCAACTTGTGTCAAGGTTTTTAACGCCTTTTTCTCTTACACAATTTTGTTCACCATGACCTGGTCCCCTTCAGGCCATTTCATCTAGTTGGCAAATACCAATCAGTGTAAAATTTGACAAATTTCGAAGCTGTTAATTTCAAATGATATTTTCAACTGTGAATTTGAAATAAAAAAATCTGAGCCCGTCATTAAGAACTACTTCTGCATTTGTCAAAATCGTTCACAAACTTCAATTTCAATTTCAATTTCTCCAAAAGCCAATGTCAGGCATTTAATTAAAGAAACATGTTCAGTTAATACAAAAATAAAAGCATTCAATGAAATTCGTCCGTATGAAAAGCTGAACACTGAAATTTTAATTACTCGTGCATGTGCACACACGATGCCTCCCATTCAGCTTACAGCTGTGGCTGGCCTTCAACTTTCAACCTTAATTGAATTGGCTGCCTTCCAATAATAGGTCAACCCTAACAATGGCATCAAGCGCACAACCAGCTTCGGCAAGCAACGGAGGCCATTTAGAAATTTGCACACAGCTCGAATCAAGCAACAACGAACCCGATATCGTTCCGATCGATGAGACGTCAATGTGCAGTTTAAAATTGTATGCCTATTCCGTAGAACCGCGGGCCCACCTTCCCAATCACATGACTAGTGTCTCTTCTGTAGGACAATATGCATTCATAATTGTACCCAACATATTCCGAGATCCCCCGACGCGAATCAACAATCTGACAATTAATTAAAATTGTAATTAATAATAGATTCGCAGCATGGTGTTATTTTGTAGTTTCTGCATAACTAGATATAAATTATTCATATAAGTGTACCAACTTTCAATGTTTATTAGTGGGAAACACATCACGAGGAGATTGAGCAACCCTACGATTGACACCACGAAATATGCACCCCCCATTACCGTCGCCGCTGCCGCTTCCAAAGCAAATGATTGACATTTAATTACGCTTGTATCGATTGCGAGAGCTGAAATGACCGTCCTTTGTTCAGGCTTTTGTCGGAATACGCACAGCTGCGCATCTTTGTCTAAAGCTGAAACTTTTATCTAGGTCATGGCAAGGAGGAAGTACAAATATCGATTTGGTTGGACTGCTGGGCTGTGGGGAATGATGGGAGGTGTGCAAGCCAGCATATTGATTGACTGACCTGTCCCAACTGAATTAATCCCCAGTCTTTGCCGTGAGCTAAGTTTTCGTATTGGTGTTATCCCATGGCAATGTCAATTAGAATGCACAAGAACATTGAACGTCGAACGAAGAAATTATTACGGATTAGAAGCCGAGAGGGCAAAGGACTCCCACCTTCTTCTCTCGGAATGAATATTTATGGGCCATCAAGTGAATGGAGTGGCTTTTGTGACTTGTGCAATCTAATGCGGACTCAGATAGAAGCTCTTGTTGTCATAGCCAAATGGCATTTTGTCCAAATAAGATAGTAACAAAGTGTTTTTGTTAATTGAGTCATTCGTTGTCGTTCAAATCTAACAAACTCGTATTCGTATGTCTTGGTTAGATTTTCTCACGTAAGCACTTCTATAGTTTTCCCTGACGCCCGGAGTGGTGGTTGGAGTGTGTCTTGAGTATGGCGTCAATGGTTTTTATTTGACGACAATTTGGTGTTATTGCACGAGTAGTTGCCATTAAATGCCACTGGATGTGTGGGCAGAAAAAAGAATTGTTTGCATAATTTTAAAATTTATTACCCAACACATACGTGCGGAGGTGTGAACAAAGTGCGCATTGGAATTCAATTCGTAAAAATAAAAATGTGATATTTAAGCGAATACTCAAATGAAAACGAAGGTATAGGGTGGGTCATCAGTTGTTTTCTTTTTGAATCATATGTTTTTTATTGCACTGACAGCTCTTTTGTATTATGGGAAGGAATGAATTGATTGAATGCTGCTAACTTTTTTGCGAATTCGATGTTATTTTCTCAAACAGGGCGGTGTTTTCCAAATATATTTTGGTAAAAATAATGTACCAACTGCATTATTAATACCAAACCAAATGGCACAGTGCGCCATATCCCGAGAGCCTCAACTCGTCAAGGATCTCAGCATAAAACAGATTATTTTTCGCACTAGTCTGCGGGGAATTCCGCATAAATATCTCGGATTTTTTGATTTCTTTAACTGTTTGGTTTTGGAGTGGCGGCATTACGACAATAAAAATGGAGGGTTTCTGATTTCTCTGACAATGGTAGCTTCATAACTTGGGGGAAGCACCAACATCATGATGACTTACTTGCTTACTTCATCATCGATTATGATAACCCATTTCATTTTGCCATAAAATGAACGATCTCTGGTTGCAGCAAGATGGAGCTACGTGCCACAGAATCAATTCAGCAATATATTGGTCAACTTATTCGGAAGAAGAGCCGAAACGATCGTTAATATATAGAAAAATTGGGTTGACAGAACGGCCTACTCACAAGTATTTTTTTATATATTGAAAGTTATACAAATTCAGTAAAAAAAATTATTTAAAGATAAATTCAATAAGAAAGCAACGTTACTTTGAGTTTGCTTAAAACTCATATTGTTATGGATAAAAGTTAGATAAAAGAAACATTAAAAAATAAATAAAAAGGTAAAAAGATTTTCTCAATTGTTTTATTCTAAAATTGACATCGGATATATTTCTTAAAAAAAGAAGCATTACGCATTATTTTGGACAAAATATTTGTAGCTAAGTTGACTTTTTCCATGCACGTTGCTTAACTTGGGTGTTCGGAGAAGTCTTTACGCTTGCCTTCTCGTGTTTTGTAAAGTTTATTTACACACTTCACATTACAGACTTCACATTACATGAGAAGGTCGGAATCTTAAACCACTTTAATTTCTTTGTTTAGGCTTTGATTTGTACAAATCATATTGATTTTTTGGCTACTTAAAGTGACAGCTGATTGAGTTCCCTTTCCCATCGTGCCATCTGACTTTCTTATGTTGCAAACGTTTTCACACCACTACGCTTCCTTGCAAGTTCATGGAAATAAAACATCTGTTGTTGTTCATGATATCTTTTTTCTTGAACTGGAAAACTCTTTGTAAACCTTCTAGTTTATAAATATCTTAGCCGCAACCATTTTTATTGAATTTATTGGGTCATATTATTGGGACGTAGTCTAAATATAAATATATTCCCATGGCGCTGAACCTTAGAACCGAAAATTTCTCACCTCGAACAAGTGAACAAACCGAATGATGAAATTTAAATTTCATCGAATGATTACCATATTTTCATGGTTTAAAGAACTTTCAAACGGATCACCAAGCTGTGTAAACAGTACCGAGACTAATTGTTTGCTGTATGACAACATAAATCATTTTTGGAAATTAGCCAAACATTCAGATAATTATTAAACGGCTACCTTTGCATGTTGTATTATGATATTTACATTTCATTCACAACACAAGGAGTCTGAGGCATCATCTTTTATATTTACGGAATGTGGACCTCCGCATTTTTTTAGTGACTCATCATTCAGAGTTCTTAAATCAGTTTTCGGTTTTATAATCAACAAGGCTTGAACTGATTGTATACAATAAATTGTAGTAGAAATTATGTCTGAAGTCACTTAGAAGAATAGCCACTTCATTAAAGAGATTGCTGCATTTTAACAAACAAGGTTAAAAAAAAAAACCTAAAACTTATTATCCTAAAACAATTTCACCTGTAAACTCTATCTCTTCATTTAACGACGAACACCTCAAGCACGAGCAGGAGCATATGCACGCCATAAATAGAATTTATCTTCGCACCTCGAACCCAACGTACAAGCTTGCCATACCGTGTCATGTAGTCGAAAACTTTTCCGAAATTTACTCGAAAATTACCCACGTCAACAGCGAGAAGCTATGTTTCGCAATCCCATAAACTGTGTTACATGCCTGGCTTCTACTGCACCAGGAGCCTAGTTGCGGCATGTACCACAGCAAGTTACTGCGCACGTAGTATCCCTGTGCACAACTCGGTTGAGAATTAGATCCTCCATTCAAGAGCCTCTTCTCACCCATCCTCAAATTGCATTTTATTTTTATTTCAAACATTTTTGTTATTTATTCGAATGTTCTATCCACCAAGTATCCTTGTACATCCCTGCGTGCATTCACTGTATGTGCGGAATGAAATGAGAATCTATTGCAAATTGTCCTTAAAAAAAATATACATATATATATATATATATATATATATATAAACCTATAGGGGAGACGAAAAGATAAATAACTCTACTGTGGAACTTTGCACACGAAGGAGGATTAGCAAACATTGAATTTTATTATCGTTTGTGTTTTCGGTTGAATACAGAGCTGCCTGTGTGTGAGTGAGTTTTCAATAAATTTACTGTCGTATTAATAAAATTTAATTCAAACAACGGGGACGACAAAACGTAAAGCGTAAGGTTTGAGTTAGCATATGGGAATGCGGCTCGAGTTAGTTATGGAAATTGTTATTTTCTAGCTAATTGCTTTAGCTTCTCCTGGGTAAGGCACGATTATCAAATCACCTTAAGGAATTTTTATCCTCCCGCAGGGGAAAGATTTTCAGCGGTTTCGCTGACATGTTTTACGAATCGGATGACTTTGTAAGGACGATCTAATTGAATTTTTATACCAAAGTAATGACTTAGGTTAGGCCCAAAAAAAATAAATATAAATTGTTGAAACATTAAATTTCATATTAGCAGTCATTCTTAAATGGAATTAGAGCGAGTAAATGACTTTTAAATTGAAGGCCTTCGAACGGAGAGCCCCCAGTCACCGGAGTCATGTTTGGAAACAGAAAATAACTCAAAGTGGCAAGTGGTAACCACATTTGCTATGATCATCTTGGCAGCTCGTACGTACTCGTTTAACCTATTCCATCCGACATACAACTGTTGTGGATCCAATTTATATTGGTGGAACTGAGGCCACAAAAATTAAATTCATCACATAACAATAACCTTGTTTTTTGACAGTTCCTGCTACTTGTAAGAGTTCTAGAATCTTCGGTTTGAGACACTTACCTTTTTTCTAAGACTTTAGAAATCGCAAAGCTTTAGTTTCAATCCCGAGTAGAAGATTGCGATTCTCTGCGAGAAGCATCACATAAACCCTGAACTTTTGTAGGCTAAGGTTTTAAAATTAATAACATTTTAACTGAATTAATTTTGCCAAATTGCAAATCATTTCATTTGTATAACTTCTTCCCATTAAATTTACGCACTCAATTGAATTTCGCACCCTCTTCTCAAGAACGTATTTCAATGGTTTGATTGCAGGGAAAATAAAATAACAAAGTTAAATATGAACCCAGCAAGTAGATATATATTTTTTGTTAAGGGTTCCGTACACCAAGCACTTGAACGAAAGAACAACGCTTTAAGTCCGACCGATATTATATTTAATGCTGGTGGTATATATCACAGAACAACTATCATAGTGTAATTTTAAGTTTGAATCTGGTTTGTTTGTAGGTTTGTTAATATTTTCAATCCCAAAATATCAGAAAATAAACTTCAAGCTGGATTCGGATTAAGCATTAAGGTTCGTTCTTAGATGGACTTTGGCGCAGGTTACTGCTCAGAATTGACAACTTGATTTTACCTTTAGGATATTTCCAGTTTTTATTTGAAGTTCATTTATATTTTTCACTTAAGGTTTTTGGTTATATTACTCAGGTTTACCCAGCTTACCTTACCACTTCATTCAATTTATGATATATGGTGTGTGTGAGAAATCGATAACATTGTTTGCATACGGATACCCGTAATGGAACATTCTCACTCATATAGAGTGGTAATTTTTTTTTATCTACGCAACAACCCTAAGGAAGACAAGAAGGAAATAGACAATTTTGGAACGCAATTACATTTTGATTATATAAAATTGTTGCGTATCCTTCGATATAGAACTACCCCTAAAAAGAGATGTCATGCAATTACCTGAGAGAAAAAAGGTAAGTATTTACACACGAAGAGTCGCCCATTCGTTTGCCGTTTGAAATCGTTTCCTTGTACCTTGTAACCTCTTAACTGCACAAATCAGTGTCGGAATTTCATGTCGATGAAAGAAAAACGAAAAGAAACATGACACCAATGGTGACATTTCTTTCCAAAATAAGAAACCCGAAATAGAAGATCTCAAACCCTATTTTGAGTAACAACACCAGACTGGAATTCAACGTCAACAACAAAGTTTTCCAACCACTTTCACATGCGTCTCTCGCAAACAGAAAAATAAGATGCCCAAGAAGTCCTTCTATGATAATTTATAGGTATGCTCGCTCTAGCAATTGGCAGTTTTTGCAATCAGGACTCTCTGTCTAGAATTACGGTATTCCGCATCGTTTTCGTCGTCGTCGTCGTTGATTACAATTACATGTGAAATGAGATTCGCATGCGGATCATGGCATTCAGCATCTCCGGTAGTCTCAATCACCACCCAACCATTGCTTCACTTGGTTACTCATATTCTCATGTACAGTTGGTGTCGTTGTTAGCAAGGGGGCTCTTCAGAACATTGTCCTCCTCAATGATATCATCCTACAAGTGAAGTTCTTGTCACGTTACCAGTAGCAAATGGGAGAAAAAAAATATAAGAAAACACAAGCACGGACCCAAAGTTTGAGTCACTTTAGACAAGGAGGTACGAGGACTGTCGACAACATTGTGACTCTTCAAGTACTCAAATGAGCATGAAAGCAAGACAGAAAAAAGAAAAGTTAACTGCAAATGTCAAATTGAATAAAACCCAAAGTTCAAAGCATCTAGACGCATTCCTATATAAAAAGATATGGATCTGTACATCTATCTAACCTGGCACCAATTTCTTTATTCACATTGATTTCTGCGCCGCTTTTATTCAAAGCAAGGAGGTCTACAAACACAGCATTCATGTGGACACGTTGTTGTTATTCTAGTCAAGTTTTTTTTTTGTCTTTTAGATTCTTTTTCTGAAAACTGTTTGAAATTGATTTTTGAGACGAAGATCCTTCGTAAATTGGATTTTGGAGCAGCTAAAAAATGGAAGCACTTTTTTTTTAATATCGAGTGCGAAAAAGAAAACGGTGTTTTGTTTTTACTCACAAGACAATGATCGCGATTATTTTAAGAATAATGCTTCATTTATTTTGCATTTGCATTATAAGCTTAACAAAGAGTGGTGTATTTGAAATCGGAAATTAATATGCAATGAGATGCTTTCAAATGCGGACTTGAAATGAAAACAAACCAAGTTACTGGCAAATTTTTTTGGCATTTCTTAGATTGTCATTATGGGTATTTATTGGAAAAAATTTATACCGAAAGGTACAATTTTAAATAGGAAAATTTTTCCCAGACACCCAAATCACAACGCTCATATTTTTATTGTTACTGAAAACATTTGGCATCCCATACATGACCTGTAACAAAGCTCGAATTCCAGAGGCATCTGTGCCTATTATTATTATGTTTTTGATGTCATGGGTACAACCCCGACTTTTATTCAGCTTAATTCAAGCAAAAAACACTTAAAACTAACACAAGAAATGGTTCGGTGAGTAAAGGGAGCTTTTGAGAGACGCCTTTTAGAAATGGAACCCAAGTAGCTATTGACTCCGCGCAGCATTCCTGACATAGAGTGAGGTAGACCCAAGGTTACTTGGATTGATGTTAAAAGGTCAATTTATAACAGGGAAGGGTAGTCAACTACTGCGGCTAACAATTGATGTGTGAAGTGTATTTCGGCAACTTTTCGTCGTTTTACAGGGTTTTGTAAATTGATATATTTGAGCCGATTTTTGTATGGAGGCAAGTTGTATCTATCTACCCAGGGTAGGCTGCGTAAAGCAAAACTGATAAATCTGCGTTGGACTGCTTCGATACGAAGGATATGTGCTAGCACAATCGAGAAGTGATCGGACAAAGGTGACATATAGAGAGTAAGAGAATAAGAATTGGAGAACTCTTTCGAATATCGTTTTATAAAACCAAAGTCGGAATGCGCTCTACATATGTGACCGTAAATTTGGTTGTCCGTCGCAAAGAACACCAAGGTCACAAATCGATTCAACTAGGGAACAGAATTTGTATTGAATTGAGAATGTACGGGAAGTTTGAGGAAGATGCCTTCGAAAATATATAATAGATTTACATTTGTCTACATTGAGCTCAAGTTAATTTTTATTATGCCCAGGAAAAAACCGATTCAAATAAATTTGAAGTAAACTATGATCGATTGGTAGCTTAGAGATTTTCATAACATCAACGTTAACGGACAAAGTCAGAGTCTTAAAGAATGCACTCTACGTAGTTGATAGTGAGAATAAAGACAATGGGTCCTAAATGACTGCCTTGTGGTACTCCAGAGTTAGGGACTATAGGCTCGGACACTAACGATCCGAAAACAACCTTATACTGCCGATTTTCTTAATAAGATTTTAACCAGGAGATGAAGAAAGGAGAAAACCAAAGGGCCTTAAATGTCAGTTAAATGTTTTGAAAGGCGATTTTATCACAAGCCTTGCTGAAGTGAGTGGCTATAGCATCAACTTCTTTGCCTTGATGTAGTGCTTGCAAAGTTTTGGATACGAATTCGGTAAGATTTGTTGTAGTGAATTTACCTTTTACGAATCATTGTTACCCTGCGGAAAGTATGGATTTCCTGTGAAAGTACAAAGAGTCGTAGGCAATACTTTCGAAGAGAAGATATAGGATACGGCAGAGAGTTTGGCCATTGGACCGAAATTAGATATACTGTCTTTGTGGCCTTTTTTGTGGACAGGGATAATAAATGTACCCTTCCAAACATTAAAGAAGTCAGATTGCTTAAAGGACAGCTGAAATAAGGTTGTAAGTGGCAAGGATGTCGCGTCTTGCATTGCAGGTAATCCATCTGAACCTAGCGAATAGTCATCCTACAGGCTATTCATTTTTTCAATCAAGGATGTGTAGACGGACCGCCCAGTTCAGAATGGATAATGTGCATGTGCCCAATTCATGACCACAAGGTTTAAAACAGTTTTGACTAAATCATCTTCATACCTTCAGAGAAAGTATTTCGGTACAAGATGGCATCAAATTTAACTGAAAAGTGGATTAAGCTTTAAGGGCTTATAAGCTGGCAAAGACAGAATATGGCAAGAATTTCGAAAACTAATCAGTTCGAATTTAAGTCGGCTTGATAAAAACGTCCAATTTACAAACAAAGACAGTTAAGAAAATAGTTCTACAATATTTTCATTCTATTTGCCAAAAACGGGAACAAAAATAAAGCGTTAAGATTTTTCAAAAGTTATACCGCGGTTTCCATGTAATGAGATCTGAGATAGAACCATGGAGAGAATTCCGATATCCCTTTTGGGGTTAACATTTCAAGGGAGACATGCAGTCTATTTTCTTAAGGCTTCCACAAAAGTATGATCATAACTTAATTAAATTATGTCATATCCAGTCACTATTACACCTCGCGTTGAAATGTTTTAGGAAATGAAATACATAAACAGATGAAGAGACTAAAAAATCAAAACATAAAACAATGTACGATGTAATTTTTTTTTCCAAAAACTACGATTGAGATCTTTTCAGGGAAACCTTGCAACGAGAGTGTCATACTAGGCTGCTTGAGCAGAAAACCTTAAAAAATCGAAGTTAATTTAAGACACAATACTACAAGAGGCCAGCTCCAAAACGCTGTGCAAAGTTCAACAGTTCGTACTCAACACAAATATCAGTATAACTATAATAAGGTTTTTATCCACCACAGATTTGTAACAACCTCAAAACAAAGTCAATCAGGTAGATTGGGGAAAAGAGCACAATGCATGGATATCTAGTCGAAGTCGAGTTTACACTGTGCGGTTTGTCATATGTAGATTGTTTTTGTACCACCAGTTTTGGAGACCTTATCCGTATCGATGGAATCATGAACAAGAAGATTTGCGATGTAAAGTTCAAGGATTCACAATTGTGCCAGATCATGAACCGTAACATTCCTCTGACCTTTGCTGAGAACTGTTCTTCTTGATTAACATATTGAGAACAACAAACAATAACACTTACGAATTAGTAAAGGCAAACTGCTTTGAAACTTAGTGTTAATAGTGTTAAGAAAGATTTAAGAGTTGATTTATAGTACAAAAACTTTTTTTCCAAAAAAATAATCTCATCCTTTGCTAACTCAAAGTTCATCCAACAAGTTTTTAACAAGTTTATTAGATCGCAAGAGACAGATCTGTAATCTTGAATTTATTGAAGATAAAAATTTGCTAATGCCTTCAATAACTTCAGCTATTTACACTTTCACTGAGGGTCAGACAAAAAACACATATACGAGTACCTACAAAATAGTACGAGTATCTCAATAACCAGTTGTCTGGATTCTTGAAGAAAAATACTTCAAAGAATACTTGATTTACTTGCTGTTCGCTTGCACAATCTAACTAGTGATGATGGTAAGAATCATCATCATCTTCAACATTAAAGTCGCTCTGCCATTGAAAAGGATTCTCCTGTGATGGTTCAACTACTTTTCATGCGTTTTCCATATGCTTCTGTAGAATTGCCAAAAAAAAAAGTGTGCTAATGCAACCAAACCGGACTTGAAACCAGAAAATTATCGCTCCTTTCATCTGCTGAAGCCCCCTTTTCGATTTGAGCTGTTGAGCTGTGTGTGTTTTGTCAGTTTTTCTCAAAAATATATCGAAATATTTTTTTAAGGTTTTTCTTGTATTGAAGCGCGCGCAACGAGTAAGTAAATCGACCACAAGGTGAACGCGAACTCATCAACGAAATTAAAATCAGGTTTGGAATTCAATAAAGTGGAGACGTTGCAAAAAACAAAAAAAAAACAGCGATAACCCGACCGTCATGACATATCCTTCGCGAAGTGTTGTTTTAATATGCAATGCGTACGGGGATGTCATGCGTGTTTTTCGCTTTGAGTAGGCATCTGGGTTTCATCTCTCCGAAGGCCAAACTGCTCCAAAAAAAAAAGAAATCGAAATTTATATAAAATTAATACACAGTAAAAATAATGCCAATGAAAAGAGATATCTATGTAGGTTCGCCTTCCCCGTCCAATCTTCTTCTCTTTTGTGCTTTTTTATTCCTTTTTTTATACGCTGCACATTCATGGTGGCTCCGAGGACGAGAAATCAAAATTCCTTGTAATACCTTCGAGTTTGTCGTTTGATGGGCGGTTATGCAAGTTTTCGGTTGATGCCATTGAATGTTCTTCACGTCTTGGCCTTTCGTATGCAAAAAGTTGAAGCCAGCCCTGTTGTATGAAAGGATTGCGGGTTAAGGGAAACGTAGGAAACCAGTCCAGTACCAGTCTGTCCTGGAGCTGAACAGCAATGTACCAGGCAACCAATTCCATCAGCCATTTGTACGCTCAATGACTGTCTCTTCTCGGACCTGATGGTTCGACGAGATGTTTGTTATGTTTCTCGTGCTGCAGGAGGAGTTGTGTAAATTGTGCGCACAGATTTCTTGTATCTGCCAAACTACTTTCGAAATGATGTCTTCCTTGTGCGCTAGTTGTGATTTTAACAACCCACGAATTGTACTTCAATCCTTTTACGTAGTGGTATTTTCTGATGTGTGCCCACTTTTTACATTTTTTTTTTTTATTTTTTTTTTTTTTTTGGTTGGCAAAACACGGGAAATGCAAATGGACTCTTCTGTTCGGTTGCGAAAGAACGCGATGGACTGTCATTTTAATCAATGTTGAGCAATGGAGCAGTATGTAGATGTGTATAGAGTTTAAGTTTAAACTGAAACTACAAGTTTTGCTAATTTAACGGATCTGTTTAAGGTGCACATTTGGTTAATTTTTCTCAATTAGAATCCTTAAAGTTTTTGTATTGGTCAAGTAATGTAAACGGTTACTGCGAGACCAAAAAATTTACAGGAATCGAGTTTTACACTCAATACGCTTTCTGTTTGGGATCACATCGAGTGGTCTACAAATACCTTACGAACGTGGTGATTTAAGAGTTTTGTGAAATCAAGCTATCGTACCGATAGGGTAGGAGGAGAACCAAAAATTGTGTGGCCATGAAAAAACGTCAACTGTAAAGCGCTACTTTTACAACCAATAGTGTACCTTAGGGTATCTGTCTCATGCGTGGCTAATAAGAGAGAACTAAGGTAGTAGTTTGAATATCAAAAGAGTAGCTATGGCCCTTTTTGGAAGCAATTTATGTTGTATCGGGAATACGGACGTATAAGCTGTCGAATGCGAAATTGGGCAGGCTGCTTACACAAGAAGAGAAAGTACAAATCGGAGGTCTCAGTTTGTAATATAGAACAACTCATGCTTTGTTGTTGATGTTAAATTTGTAAATATGTAAAATAAAGCATTCATTTTTTGAACGCTGAATATTTTAGGAGGCCAAATTTGTGGAAATCAGGATATCGGCAATTAATTAAGGTAGCCTCGGAAGATGCAAAAAGCACAAATATAGTGCAGCAATTAGGCAGGTTCGAGAGGTTGCGCAACTCACAAAACTAATTAAAAGAAATATAGGTCTTCTAAAATACCCAGAGGGAAAGACATCAATTAACAAACGTTTCACGTTGTCAATTTTACCTCAAGGACGAATTTCTCAGGACTAAAAGCAGCGTTGCTATCATAGCCTCTGCACAACTCAAGTCCTGCCAAGAGTTGACTTCTGATTTGATGCGCTGAGGCGTAAAACTTGTGAATATTTTCATGCCAATGAGAGAAGTTTTTTAACCCTATTGGCGGCGGCGTCAACATCGCCATCGCGACCAGTAAAGTCTCCTGAAAGAAGAAATTGTTCAAGCTGTCCCCGGTTAGTTGTTTTACGAAAAATTAGCAGGCTATATGAAATACTGATTCAATGTTTTTATCAGGTGAACTGTCAAAGTGGGATTCATACAGGCGTGTTTTTAAGCTTGTCGATTTTTTAATGCACTACGAATTTCGACATCCACCTAGTCTCCTAGAATTGTGGTTATTGAAACCGCTCGCAATAACGATTTAAGTATAAGGATTACAAAAGTCTTGAAACTGGAACAACTGACAAAGTTGATGCTTCCATACGCCTAGAACACAAAATTTTAACAACATAAAAAATGAAGTTTCGGATGTGAACAGAATCCATATTGTAAAAGCGCATTGTTGGCACCAACGTAACATTAATGTAACCATATAAGATCTCAACTACGTTTCAATGAGTGCCAAACAGCTGAACTGTACTTACAGTTTTCTTTCCTTGTTTTTATCAATTCTGAAAAGTACGGGTACTTGAAAAGACTAAGTACACTATGAAATAAATAAATTTAAAATGTCCCTATATTTAGCGGGAGCAGCCCTTCCCTTGTGTTAAGATAAAATTTTGAGCCGTAAAGCGTATGTTTTTTACAAAATGCAAATAAGTCCGTAGCAAATAAAAATTGTTGAAAAATGTTGATTTATGAAATAATTAGAGAAACTGTCTAGAGAAACTTGTTGGTTATGACTCTATTGAATTAAGTAAATTCTTCATCCTTTGATTGCTTCCAATGAAATAATTTCTATAAATTTTCATTTGTATTGTGCATATTCGATTAATGCATATTTTGTCTTTTTAAATTTGGTGATGGGTTTTCGCAATCAAACTACGAATTTTTCATTTATTAATTTAATAAAAGATACAATTGAATGTACATGAGCTTGCAAAATAAAATCGGATGTAGTTTCTATAAAACCGATTCCAAAATGTATGCGGTGTCATAAGTACAAAGTTATCTCTTTGATGTCACCCATTTTTATCATATCACGTTTGTCATACTAACAAGGTTAACATATTTAAGTTTGCACGTGTAAACATAAAATTGACTACGCACAAATAAAATGGAATCACCAAATTCAATGTCGAAAAAAAAACAGGATAATGGAGATCGTGCTCCAGGTATCCCGGTTAAGAGCTTCTTGTTTGTGTAAGATTATTTGGTTTAAAATTTGCTCGTCCCACAGTAGAACCAAAGTGTAATATTTACTTTTTTTTTCTTTTTTTTTGTGCTATATAACGACCAACGATCATAAAATGTTTTATTATCCCCTCGCGTTATATCCGTTTGATTCGCTTTTATTGCTTTATCATTTATGTATTTTTGTGTGTCGTCGTTTTTTTTTTTTGCGATAAGAGTTTTGCCTTAAGGTCTATCACTTTCAATTCCAAGCGCATTCCGTGACATTCACGTGGAAACCATGTAATCATTTTCGGTAGTCTCTCTTCGGGCGGCTTTCTTATAAAATTTTGCACAGTGTATTTGCACTTTATCCTTCAGATACTATTTGCCCATATTTGTTTCGAGTTCTTGGTTCTTTATCGTGTTTATATCGCCGTTGTTACTTGTTTGCTTGGTTGTAGCTTCATGTTGTATATTTGTCGGTAGACATCTGCACTTAAAAGTGTATTCTATTTGTTCAATACTCTATTTGTTATCAGTTCGTGAGTGGATTGCGATGGCAAGCAATGCGCTAGCATATAAACAATAATTTCATTATCAAAACTGTTTTTAAATTCTTGGAATCGGAAATAGACGAAGGGGTAGAGAAATATAAGAAACTGTTTCATAATATCAAGACGCAAGGCATATTTATATGCAATTTCTTTGCAAATTTCGCAAGGGGCTATTATTCCTTCGGTTGACAGAAGGTTCCACATTTGCAACAAAGAACAATTGTAAGTGACCTCTTTTGGAAGGGTTTAGGGTTAGAGTATTGCGTGTGCCGCATCGAATTGATATTATTTGTTCGAATGCATGACGCATCGCATCACTGATTCTTAATCATCTTGTGTATTCAAGACTCAATAACTAAGCACTTAGCAATTTTCCTGGTATCAATTGCTCAGCATATGACAGGAAACAATGTCCACCCAACCTTAACACATACGAGTACATGTGCTCTCACATCAACCCTTGTCGCTCCTTTCTCTAGGGTCAGGGTCAGGAGAGGGTTCATATACAAAAGCAAGTTTGCATGGAAAAACAAAGTAGAAAATATTTATTTTTCACTTCGAGCATCGAAACTTGCGTTTCTTTGGTAGAGAAAAACTTTAGCTTTTTTGCTCGAAAATTTTCTGGCACTTTAAAAACAGGCAGGTTATGGTCAGCATGGCAGTCTTATGAACCAACCAATTTGAACCACAACCGAGCCGAGAATTTTTCGGCGAAATCGTGCCGATTTCTTACCTGAAGACATACCCTACTGAAAGTGGTCCTAAAGAATCAAATCCCTAGGCGATCAATTTAGAGCGGCATTTATTGAGACGATTCGCTCTCTCCCATGTTTGTCCTTTTAAAGTTATGGGATTTGTTAGGATTGTTTGTCTCTTAGACGATTGGTAATAACATATGGAACCAAAACTGTTATTTTGATTTGCTTTCGGTTTCGAATCTACAATCGATCTTCTGGCATATTTGAATGTGAACGTCTGTAACCTTTTTGTAAATCGACAATTCACCAAATTTGCACACAACGTTCATGTCTCTAAAAAATCAAAGGATTTCAAGTTGATACTGACTCCTTTGAAAGCAGGAGAATATAGCTGTTGGATAAAGCCCGAAAGGCAAAAATAAATCGCCTTCAATAGTTCGGCTGCATTGAGTGAATGGGCAACAATGCTCTATCTTAGAGGGTTCAATAATCAAGTAATTGCGGATTCCAGGAACCTTGTTCTAATTTACTGAAAGCAACGGTAAGTAAATTTTAATTACTAAAACATTTCTAAAAAATTTCTTCGAAATTCATGGATAGTCCTCGGAAATCATTTCTGTGGGTCAGAACATTATATATTTTCCCTTCTTCTTCAACATACTTCCTGATGCGATTTGTTTTAATTAAGTGTAGAATAAATTATATACAGATGTTTGTAAGTAAAAACAAAAATATAACACATACATAAGTAGTTGTAACGTCATTTTACAACCTCAAACGAAAAATCACAGCTAAACTTTACGTAGTTAAAAAGAACGTACGTAAAAATATTGTCCTTGAGGTCAGTAACCAAGAGCCGCTGAAAAAAAATAAACTTCCACTCGTCCACAAAAGGACCATAAATTAAAACTTACAGACCACAAAAACTCATCCATAAATCATATGACACTATTAAAACGGGATACAACAGGACAGCGACGGCCACAGACACAACAAGGATTTAACTTTTACACAGGACAATACACACAACATGATAATAATAAATTAAGAAGGATAATGACAGGACTTGTAAGTTGCTGATGGTAAAAGGAGTCCAAGCTAGGAAGTGGAATAATAAACATTGCCCGTCCCGATTTCTCTGTCTCTCTCTCTTCTTTGAAGAATTGTAGGTTTTTGTTTTTGTAAAATTTATGATCCTCGTAAATACAGATGAAGAATCTTGAAGGCATTGCAGAAGGAGGAAAAATTACGAAACCAACGGAGGTCATAGCGAGCAATTAGTGTGACCCGCAAAAACTCATGGAGGATTTCATTCACTACAAAGTTGACTGTAAATCATTTTTATGACTGTTCAACATTGAGATCTCCTCCGGTTGGCAAAATGTTTCGCACGGCTTGACTTTTTTATTCGTGTTCTTAAAGTGGAACGCCGATTAGTTACGCTTGGAAGACGCTATATGGTGTCGACAAGGACATTTTTGTTTGTTTGCTGTTTCCTGCTTCCCTACACAACTATGGCGGATGGTAAACTTTCAAGGACATGACTGAAGATTCGAAAACGCTTACCTTATATAGATGACCTCGTTGTTTGCGTTTATCCTTCGCCATCCTGGTGCTAAATTGGCTGTAGGCGCTGGCAGACCCACCGTTGGCGGCGTGTTGATGACAGAAGTTGAAGTTGGCTGTTTGCTCGCAGGTGCATGACGAGATGCATTTAAAGGCTGAGCGACAACTTTTGGCGGCGGCAGAAATGTTTGAAGTTTGACGCCGCCGGAAATATCAGAAACTTCAGCAGGAAGATGTTGCTGCTGTGGTTGTTGTTGTTGCTGCTGCAGTTGCTGTTGCTGTTGATGCTGCTGTGATTGTTGTTCTTGTTGCTGTTGCTGCTGTTGTGGTTGATGTTGTTGTTGTGGTTGCTGCTGTTGCTGTTGTTGCAGATGCTGCTGTTGATGTTGTTGCTGTTGCTGCTGATGTGGCTGTAATTGAGCTTGAGTGTACGTTTGCTGCTGCAGTTGTTGTGGTTGCGGCGGAAACTGCGGATGCTGTTGCAGCTGCTGTCGTGCTATAACATTGTTCGCAATAATCTGCATCCCGTTGGAAGAGTTCGCGCCGGCCCGCGGGACGAACGTTTGTTGCCTACTTTGCTGAGGCTGAATACCAGCATGTTGCATAACCTGTACATGGTGATGTTGATGACCATTCATCTGATGATTTATCATCGAATGCTGCTGATGCTGCGGCTGCATTTGATATTGAGCATTTTGTTGTTGATGATGCTGCAGCAGAACAGCATGCTGGTGCTGCTGTTGCTGGTTTGAAACAACTGGTGGATGTTGTTGTTGTTGCTGCTGCTGTTGCTGATGATGATGATGGAGTTGTATTTGTTGTTGTTGTTGCGTATGTTGTTGCATAACAACCTGTTGCTGTTGCATTATATGTGCCCGAGACATAACCACAGCATTACCGGGCATACCAACAGGACTGGCGTTTGTTTTATGCGGTCCAGCGCTAGCCGCGGCCATTTGAAGTTTTATTTTGCTGAGCTCTTGATTTTAGCTTCTAGAAAAAACACAAAACAAAAGATTTCTCAATTAGTCACACAAAATGTATCTAAGTTATGAGATAATAAATAAAACAATGTTATCGTATGCAGAGTGACCTCCAAAAATTATAAAATACATTCAATACCCGGATCCTTACTATTCATCTTCCGCAACACGACTTCCCACTGGGCCTGACTCATACTCCTATAGAGACACATGCTTCATTCAAAATATTTACCTGCCATTATTGAATTCAACCTTTGGTTCATATTCAGCTGCCGATGGGTTTTAATTCCAAAAACAAATGTCACCAGGAAGGAATGTCTCTGCTGACCGTAGGTATGTAGGTCCTCTACGTTTAACTTTCTTTTGGTTTTGTTCTTAAAGGCACGCACATAACTTTTGAATCCTCTGGCAAAAGATGAAGGTACCTATGCTACGGGCAACTCGGCACGTAACCATATTGTGAGCGAAAATTTAATCATAAATGCTAAAGTGATGCAAGTGAGGTAGAAAACCGCCAACAATAAAACGATAAAAATCGCAATTACAATACAATATTCGATTTGTTCACGTTTTTCGTCTGACTCTGGTTTCAAACAGAAGCAAGGGATATGGCTTAGCACAGTCACAGAGTATAAAACAATTCGTATAACATTTGTTAGCGAACTTGCGTAACGCACTGCTGGAACATGTTCAGGAATCATCGACATAATCGCCCATCTGAGTGTACGTTAAGCAAACCGTTGGCACACTGAAGTAAACTGAAGTGTAAATCTCTCTTACAGATTTCGTAAGTCATATCAATCACCGAAATTCACGCTTCACAGAAAATATGGTAGCCGTAAGTAATAGTTTTTAAAATCGATTACAGGGCAAGCACAGCTTTTATGTTTGTCTAAGGGTATATTGTGGCGAATTTTGTATTTGGACTTGCATCAACATCCTAATAAAGTTCTACTCAATCATGAACTCAAGCCAGCTGACTATGGATTGCTGAACCATACGCCAATCAGTTGCTTGAACATAGAGTTTGCATGGAGGAGATATATTTTTCGCTGAATGTAGACGTAAACAAACTGAATTGTGACATATGAGGTAGTGGTGTATCTGAGGGGGAAACAATTGCGTCCAAAAAAAATTATAAAACATTACATCGCCAGAATCAAGTCCGCTGCCAAACAATTTTCTGAAACTTTCGCGTATGCGTACAGCATTTTCAAAAGTTGTAATTCGCTTGACCTCTGCTTATTGGTTAATTAACTTCGAGAAGCTATGGCATCTTAAAGTTTTTAACTCTGAGCAAACATCAAAGTACTGAAGCTTTGACAATAGAAAAGATGAAATGAATAAAAAATTCTTTGCGCGACTACTCATCTGTGGAATATAGGCCTAGCTTCGTCATCGATGTGTTCCGCACAAATGCCAGGTATTCGACCCCCATTTTATTGACAATTTAAAAAGATTTCTCTTGGACGAACGTCGATCACTCGCGAGCGGTCGTTCGATCGACCACCCGAAAAATTAATCTCTGAGAAACGGATATGGTATATAAAAGGCTTCAAAAATCTTATAGACGGCCAGATTTTTTAAATTGAAATGGACCAACATATTCTTTCGGTTGGGGACAATTGATAAGAACTAGGACAGAAATATCCAAGGATTTCATTTAACTAAGTTTCTCTACATGATAGTGGGTGTTCCATTTGAACCTCATTCACCAGTAAGTTGACATTTTTAGACATATTTTGAAAAGTGTAAACAGTTGTTAATCGTTTAAGAAGACAGTACAGAAACTTGGTGGAACGATGTGGCACGAGTTTATGTCATCAGGCTGCAAAATCTGATCAAGTCATTGGGAATGCAATTGTTTAAGGGTTGTCGAGGCTAATTGTATGTACAATTAGAAATTCTGGAAAGTTCTGAAGCTTCACAGTTTAACATGTACCGAGTGAGTTCTATACAAACTCAAGAAACAAACAAGAAGAAGAGGATCATTACGATGGGTGGATTAAGAGGTATTTCACTATGACAGTGGCGAATAGAATCTAAATGGTAAAAGCATTATTTTTTTAATTTATTTTACATTTATATTTATTTTTTTTTTTACACCATGCCGCAGATAAGAGCCCTTAACTGGCTTAAAATTTCGAGTCGGAAAATTGTTTCTTTAATCGACTTTCATCTTTACCCTGGTCGGTTCGTTGGTTGGTTAGGGTGAGCTTTATTTGCTCTTCACCTAGGCCTCTAATTGGGCCACTTGTGTTCGCGTGTTATGGGCGTTGTAAAGAATGGAGGGATGTCATGGGATTTATATGGAGCGGCTTGATTTGTGTGGTCGGCAAATCTTTTCGTCCGTTTAGAAAAATCCATGATCTCACGGTCCCTATTACTTTTGGGTGCGAAAGGTATGGTATCAATGTTGACCATAGGATTTAATGTCGCAGTCCCGCTGTTGCTGCAGTTATAGAGGAAGTCCGCCAGATCTTGGTCTTACTCCTCACAACTTTTGCACATTGAGGTTTCTGCTAGTCCGAGTCTATGGAAGTACAGATTAGGAGAATGTGCCCCGTTACCAGTCCCACCATTAATCGCAGATTCCTTTTGCTAAATTTCAGAGCTCGTTTTTCTGCTTGGTGAGTCGGTTTATCTTTTGTAGATTTTCTTGTTCCGCACGGTCTTAGGTGGACCCAGAGATTTTTGAATTACTCGGTCGCCCAATCATTTATAGCTCTGTTAATAGCGTCAGCGGGTGCCTTTCTCCCTAACAGGGTTTTAGTCTCTATTTCCTGCTCATTTCCTAGCCAATTCATCACCTTGTTCAGTATCCATTACACCTTCGTGTCCTGGTACCCGTCTTAAACTTACGTCGTTCAGTGTTGCTAGTTTGATTAGATTATGTCTACACTTTCTTGCCAGTGTAGCTTGAAATTCAAAATTGACAACATAAACAAGCGAGCAAGATGACAATGGAGGAACTGTTACAGTCCAAGGAGACAGCTAACGAAACATGACAACCCATTTTATTTGGCAAGCAATTTAGGATTTAAATGTTGGCGAGATATGATTTCAGGAAGATCGGGCTCCTTGGCACACAAGCCGTTCAAGAGTCGGCAATTGAAGACGATTCGAGCTTCGTGTAATCAGTCTGTTTTGGTTCGCCCGCCATGAAGTTAGGACCCTTATTTTTTTTTGGGAGTTTTAACAAATTGGATTGTCATTTGTCTCCCATTCCAATGAAATAATAAATCTTGTATATCATGTTAAAAAAATCAGGTCGCGGCCCTCGACTAGTGAGGATTGTCGAATAACGTCTACCGACTAAACATTATTGTGTAATACGCATTAAAAGTCTTCCATAATTGAGCTTCGAGTAAATCAGAAATATGCCCAAAAACTATTTCTTGTACAATTTAAACCAAATTGCCCGATTGTAAAAATAGCATTTAAACTGACAATTTTAGAGGTGAGAGGGTGGCACAAATTAACAGCCATCATCAGAGTAAAATCCGAGAAGAAATTGAACGTCGACGAGCAAATAAACAAACTTTCTACACCAGTAGAACTACGATCATTTTGTAATAATTAAATGAAACGAGTGATATGGCAACCCTAATCAGAGTGAGGAACCAATTTCGATGATAATTAATTAGCCTCGCAGAGAAATCATCAATTAAATTGATCGCTGTATAAAATAAATATGCAATTCCCCTTAATTCGCAATGCGTGCGTGCTTACCTGTTTAAGGAATTTATTATGCGACATATCCTAACACGGATTCCAATTGAAAATGAAGATCACTACTCAAAGATGACGATAACAAAGTTGCTGCTGATGCTTCGGCTGTGGCTGTGGCTAACACTGGGATTCCGGCTCTATCCGCTGTTGCTGAAGATGACGTAAGAGATGAAGGAATCGCAAGCGATGAGTTTGACATTTCACTCACTGCGCCGCCAAATTGTCCACCGCAACTTGTTATCGTTGCCTCTCTGTCCCACTCCCTCAAAAGAATACACACACGAATATTAACCTCTCTCCCTTGCGCACTGCGTGTTCTTCTTCACTATTTTCTTCTTTCAAATTTTCTCCAATTATTACACAATTATTCAAAAATCACAATAAAAAAAAAAGAACAATGCTGGTAAACTCAACTGGAATAAATTATTAATTATTTATAAGATGCCATAAAAGCACATATTTTTTTATTTTTATTTTCACTCTCTTTGCTCTGTTGGCACTGGATTCCAGCTCCACTCGCGTTTAGCCTTTAAAATCCACTTAATTGCGCTATAATTACGACATTTATTGCAACTTTTTCGTGTTGCGCTGCCCTTCTTTCATGCCTTTTAACATTTATTTATATTTTCACTTTCTTTGCTCGTGAAACCGAGAACGTAATGCGAACAGATGCGAAATTAGGCCTCTGGCCTATGGAGAGCCTTCACAATCGTAGGGTTTTTTGTTTTTCGTTAAACACCGAACCGAAAGATGATGTGGGAATTTGTGCTTATCCTCCTATTGGAAAATGCAACCGTTGATTTTCCGAATCCCGATGAAATGCAAAAGCACTAAGCTGAGCACACACGTTTCATACGATGAGCGATACACAAAAACACAACAACACAACGCATACAGTTCGACCGACCACCACCTGCCCCGCACGCGTCCACGTATTTCCAATTTCCACACCGTAACTATTCTCCGCTGGTCTCTTCGATTAAAAAACCGATTCAACGAAATAAACGAACAGAAAAAACATACACAACTCTAGAAAATGACCTCAAAAATTTGTAGCTTTTCTTTTTTTTTATTTTCCAATTTCCACACACTTTGCTCGCTCTCCCAAATGATCACCGGAGAGGATTTCAGGGTAATTCATTGGCACTACACTGAGATTTAGATTTGTTGATGAAATTGAACTTTTGGGATGAAATTAATCGAATGAGGTTTGGTTTGTGGTTTTTACTTAATTTTTTAATTAGTACACAAAAACGGTGGAAAACTTATTTTTGTTTGAAGACGAAAATTTGTGTAACTGTATGATGTGTGTATGCGTACGCAATCACTTCGAATATGAGAATGAATTTTGAATGAAAATCCAATATGGCGTTATTTGGCATTTCGCGGAGGGGAAATTTTACGAAACTGCTGAATACGGTAAGGTGGTTTCACTGTCACTTTGACAGTTCACTACGACAAGTCTGAGGGTGTGTGATGAGATTGTCAATAACATATTGGTATATCATTAGATATTGCTTATTCATATATGTTTACATAATACGTTTCAATTTTTCTTTCAGTAATATATACCTAAACTAAATTATATAACTTGTAGTATTTTTCCTGACCCCACTTGTGCGTATTTTTGCCATTCTGACTTAGATTGCGATTTCAAAAATCGATGTTATGATTGTTTTTGAATTCATTTTTATCAAAACAATACAATCGCTTAAAAAAGGTGTTTATGAATATATGTATATACATATATTTTATTATAGAATATTCTATGCTCATTTTCTATGGATTCGAAAATCTATGAAAACTGCACACGAACCACGGTGAGAATTGATCATAAAAATGCCTAATATTTTCTGCAGCCATATGAATTAAAAGACGAACAAACACCAAGTTCGTCAAAACCATATCAGAGATACTTTGTACACAAGGGCGAAAGTTTGTACAAATTAAACATGAACATTAGCCGTGTTTTTTTGAAGCCTAGCCAGCCAGGAGTTGCTAGCAAAGTCAATTTTTACACGTAAAACAAATACAAGAACCTGCTGGCGACAACTCTTGATATTATCGCCAGCCAAAAGCTAATGGCTAGGAATCTTACGATATCCCATTGCTAGGTGGCGCAGAAAGCACCAAAATGGAAGGCCAAGGAAAAAGGTAGTTATTTTGTTGAATGATTAAAATAAGATAAGAAAATATATTTCACACAGCAAGAAAAATTGGACCAAGGAAGAAGCCCTTCTCGAATTTTATAGTGCGCGGAAGGAAGAATTCGTGCACCACCGGCGTAAGAAATACGCTTATGGACATGTTTTGGAAGACATGATTTCATCCGGGTTTGCTGTGCTTGTTATTTGTTTTTTTTTTCAACTATGTAAAATTCGTATATTCCTTCAATATCTATTTATAAATATTTACAGGACTCCAACAACTATGTAAAATTCGTATATTCCTTCAATATCTATTTATAAATATTTACAGGACTCCAACACAACCATTGCGCATCTGGAAGTCAAAATGCAGAGATAAAAAAAACTGTATTTGGAATTATTAAAGATGTTTCACAAAAATAATAAACTATGTTCTCTCTTTTTTTTTCTTGTAGATTGTCCATGGAGTAAATTAAAACTTATTGTTTTCAGAAAATATAAAAAAAAGAATTTGGTTAACTTATGAGCACCTTGAAAGTTGACAGCTAATGTCATGGACGCGAAATCACTCGTACCAACTTGGAGAGATATAAAATCGGCTGGGTATGACTGGCTGGGAATCGTCTAAATGAACGACTGGCTAGCTAAGTTTCAAAAAAACACGCCTATTATTGGTTCTAGTGAAATTTAAACCCAGTGGATCATCTAACGATAAGATAGCAGAAGTTGTAAGAAGTTAAGTTTTGTTGTGATCAACAACCGAAATGTTTATCAGAGATAGCTAGCAATTGAAATGTTTCACAGAGCACAAGGTGTAAGCCAGCGATTTAATAAAAGTATGGCATTTGTTGGCATTTATCATTGACCTATAATTTTTCTGGTTACTGAAAATCAGTTTAACAAACAACAAATTCTTTAGCTCTGGTGTGATCTTTCAATTTATTTAAAGCAGAAGTTTTCTTATGCATTATGCTTCAAAATGCCTGATAGCTACATTGCTTTTAATTAAGAATTATTATTTCTGAACATTTCTATTGGTCATATTCTCTTTGAACAAAACAAAAAAAAGATACTTGTTGTTTTAATTAAATTCAACAGTTGTCAAGATTTTATGTCTCGCCAACGTAACACGTCTTACCTCTTTTATCCATACACTATCAGATGAGCAGATCACTATCATGTGTTTCGTTGTTCTCTCAAATTTGAAAACCCGGCAGCCCTTTCATACCCCGTGTCCAATAAGGAGCGCACAACTAATGATTTTTAACATTAAAGACATTACTATTTCTGTATTTTTTCACACTAAAATTTATTGGGAATTTCAGAAGTAGTCGGATGAATACATGAAGGCTTTGAATGTGGTTAAATGTGCCTTCCTCGACCAAGTAATTTTCCAACAATAATCTACAAATTCATCTCTCTAAATGAATTCCGATTATACATTGAAATAGATCGAAAGACTCAAAATCAACCATTCGTACAATAATGCACACAACAATATTTAGAATAGGGTATACTTAATTATTGCAAATCTAATTTATCGTTTTAATTATTGAATTTAACGAAAACATTATTAAAATTTCTGTCAATAGTTAATATTCGAACAAGTTTAGTTCGATTATTAGATATGTATAGTTAGATCTAACTTTTGAAATGCGCTCATCAGAAAAGCATATGTTGTTATCCATTTATTTTTAATTCTATGTTGTTTGTTGACTTGGCACCACATGCCAAAAGTAAATGACAGATCTCTTGTGGATTGTCAAATATTTTTAAATCGCGCTTCAAAC
Source organism: Orthonevra nobilis (assembly GCA_963555765.1). Lineage (NCBI taxonomy): Eukaryota > Metazoa > Arthropoda > Insecta > Diptera > Syrphidae > Orthonevra > Orthonevra nobilis. The sequence goes on from OY743225.1 coordinate 13,998,659, forward strand.
CGAAATTTGTATCACGCTAAATATTGGCCGAAGATTGTTTTATCAAAAAATCGTTTTAATTTATACAGACTTATAAAATTGGAAAGGTAACAAAACGTTAATATGTATTTCTGTCTTATAATAAATTTATTTTACTTTATTTGTTCCGCAGGATCAAAAGCCGGTAAAAAAATGTCGGCCGTAGGTATGGAATGCAAAAAACTTTGCATATTCCGGTGTCTATACGCCGTTGGTCTAAGCATTGGAATGCAATACTTTTTACTCACAATATTCTTGCTTTTGGTGAATTTCAACATCTTCCATCCCATCAATTGGATAACAAATACATTTAGCCTTATGTTCTCATTCTACACATGGGTTTCAATCATGCCATTAATAAGTGCTGTAATATTATATGGAACATTGCTGGGCAAATCCATTTTATCTGCGAGAAAGTATTATGCTACCCGGTTTGCCTGGATGTGGGGAACCGCTCTACGAAAGATCACTTTCCTCAGCATTCATTTGCTGGTCGGTTTCTTAACCGCTTGGCTCTACTCTAGGTTTCTGCATGATGACTATAGGTAAAATAATTAAATTAAATTGGAGTTCAGCCAATTGAATCAAGTCTTACAGGAACCTGATGTTTCCTTACTATGATCGAGTTTGTGTGAACAGTCGGTACACGTTTCTTCTGTTTGCTGGCGTATCAGCAGGATTCTACTATTTCACCAAGGAAAATCTGAAATGCGATCCAGAAATTGACTTTCCGATCATACAGCAGATGAAGTTTGTGAAAATTCGCTCGCTTTTGTATTCCACACTCTACTCAACACTTATCAAGTCATTTGGCCCAACAATTTGCATTGCTTTGGCTTACTGGTTAACTGGCTCCTCAATCAACAGGAAATTGGCTAAAATTCTCAGTGCCGAAGTGGATGAGACCTACGATTCACTCTTTACTATAATAACTAGTCTCAGGATGATGTCATATGCTTGGGTTCTATGCTCACAAATTCTTAGCAACATGCAGCTTATGAAGCAATTATTCTCAATATTTCTTTCCGAGGAGATGCATTTTGCTATAGAGAAACATCCTGTGATGACTGAATCACGATCGGAGGTCACACTGGTCGAGGTCTTGGCTTTGAATGAGGTCCCTGTTATTCGAAGACTAGCCAGTTTAGACCTCTACAATCTCTCTGTGGCAGAATCATCTAATCGCAGAAAGGAAATCTTTTCACTGTCAGTGCCCGGAGGCCATCCTTATAATTGGAACCAGCTAAGTGCTCAGTGCTTGAGTTTGATCGATGAATTTACCAATGAACTGGCTTTATCAGTGAAAAAGATATCCACAATGAAAAATCAACCACTTTACACTCAACTTAAACCTTCGCCAAGTGAAACCGCTGAGCAAATACTTCTTAGGCAGTACAACGAAATGTATGGCATTCGTAGAATGATGCCCGATGAATGTGTTCCAGTTCAACCGCAGTGTGTGCCAGTGGGTAAGGTAAATCCATGCGAACGCGTAAACGCCGCTATAGAAAACATTCAAAGAAGCATCGAGGAAAGCCTGAAGGCTGCTTTCTACGCTGTTCCTGGACTATTTTACCTTTTCGGTGAACAAGACGGCGCAAAAACGGTTTTCCTTCTATCAAATTCTCAAGGAATTGTATGGTTGATCCAGGGATTAGCTGGAATTTGCGCGAGTTCCCTTCACGAGGATAAATACGGTGTTGTTCAGAGTGAACTCTCAAAGATTATCAAGTCATTTTTGAACCTTAAACTAGAACTCGACAAATTGAACAACGTGAATTTAAACGGAAAAAAATTAGACCGGAACCTCATAACATTAAAGAACGCTGTGAAGAGAAGTTTGTACCGCATTTGTACAGTCTTTGGTGATTATATGAGAGATTTGGTTGATGATCAGGAGTGCTTACGAAATTTGCAATGTTTCGTCAATTATCAAGAAACATGATAACGGAGTACTCAACCTCAATATAGACTAAGCATTAATTTAAGATTTGTTAACAGACTTCAAGATTAGACCATGTTGATTATTTTTTGTCTGAAAAATATTGTAATTTATTTCGTTTTCTTATGTAAAAAATGTGTTTTATTTGAAATTGCTATGCGTACTTAAGTATTTATGCTTTATCGGCGATATAGGAGCAACACCTAATCTGCGTGCTTCCCATAGATATTTTTATAAGGGCGATGGAACAAGTGCTTCATATATAGTGCGATCTCATCGAGATTCTATCGTACGTATGTCTGTGAAATCTGAAGCAACATAAGTTCCAATTGTAAAAGAGAGCTGAAAGGTGGTTTAAGTCAGTTGATGCTCTTACTACTTGCAGACGATCTTTATGGCCCATAGCAGGCCCTGGGTGTGTTAACAAAAGTTATTTGAAAGCACCAATAATTCAGGAAATAGCTCGAACCATATAACTTAGCCAACGAAAAAAAAAAGATTTACAAATCTTAAGGCACTTTTTAGAAAAATCAACTCTGTCAAACTATTTCTTAATCACATCCTGGGTTGTAGGTAGTTACATGTACATATTTGACCCCATTGCATTGTGCAAACGATTTATTATTTATTAAGAGTTTGTTAACTCGAAGAATAAAATCAAAAATTTCACACACCAGAGATGAACTACTTTATTTGAAAACTAAAACCCACTCTTAGTCACATCGAAGCTTGCGATAATGGGAACTATTTACGGATGTCCTTTTTTTCAACAATTTGCCTAACATCTTTCAAAATTAAAGAAATTTGTAGAGACACGCGTAATAGAATGGCTAAGTGATTTGCTTCAAGTAGTTGTTTGCTTGCAGAAAAAAGAGAGCACTAAAGCTGTTAATGCAATCTCTAATCGCAACACCTACATTCTATGCTGCTACATCCGCCCTTCACAACCAGTCGAGATAGACCAACTTGCCGTAGATGTTTTTGACTCCATTCTCGTTGCTAAGAACCTTGGGAGACTTTAATCTTCCACATATGAATGGTCAGATGACGGCCCTTACTTAATCTTTATTCATCCCTATTCATCACTAATGATAATGTCCTCTCTCGAATGCATCATCCAATCAGTCCAATACTTGCCCCCCAGAAAATCGCATCCTCATCCCCACCTTGGTATCAAAAAGAGCAGCTGTACGGCAAACAAAGTGCAATCGAATCGAATCTGATAGCTAATCCTTAGCGCTTGTGCCACTTCATCAACGTCAAAAGTAAATCCGACAGCTACCTATCCACCCTCAAAAATCTCAACTCATCCTCAGCAGACACTTATAACATCGCTACCAATCAGCTTTACATTTGCTTCCCACATCGGAGAGTCCGATCATGTTTACTTCCGATGTATGTATGCGTATGGAACTACAGACCAAATTTCCTCGAGCTCAATATCCACAAATGCCAGGCCATCACATAAACACGTGAGCGTCTACCACAACCTATCGAAGTCTTCTTCATATGAAACGGGCCTGTTCCTTCAGTCTCATCCCTATGCGATCTGAGCGTCATCCGCGATACTTAACTTAATTTTCGCTCCCATATCGATAACATTATTAGTAGAGCCAACTCTGCGCTTGTCCACGTCAAATGACCATCCAAGGAATTCTCGTATGCCTGTAACAAAATCCCTTTTCATCATCTTTGAAAGACCCCTCTGGTCTGGACGCTCTCCAAGTCTGGTCCCTAAACTACCAATTCCATATTCAGACTCAGAATCAGGATTACACGAAACTGATTTTTTGCTCCTGAGCCATAATATTAATTCACTCTATCCAATGGTGAAAACTGTATGAAAATCCGTTTGGTAGTTATTGAGTTTTTCGTGCTCAGACAGACAAACTGGAAGAGAGCTTTGCTTTATTATTTTCTAATGACATCAAGAGTACCGTCTTTTTGTCCAATGCAAAACCATATTAGTTAAATCAAATTTGACATGACAACGCCAGATGAATTTTTAGTTAATCTACCGTTCAGAATTGCTTCATCAAAAACTTTTCGCTAGCAAGCCTTGCGGATTTCAAGCATACGAATTAACTGCAAAACTATTTGCCATTTCGAAAGGTAATGTCATAGATTAAAAGTCAAAAACATTCTATTTTAATTAACAACTAAGGAATATGAATAATCACCTTATTAGGAATTTAAATAAGCAGTTGTATGCAGTTAAAGTTAAGTCACAGGCAGGTTTTTTGGAATGGGTGCAGCAGCGAAATTCCATATTACTGTTTTATTTTAATATCTGTGCGTCTTTCCACTTAAAATATGCAGACAAAATCGTTCAAACCATTCGTAAACATTTAAAAGGAATACAGCAAAAATTATTAAACTACTTGATACGTTACTGCATTATCTAAACGACGTCTTCTTTCAGAATTCCAAAAACTTACCTTGTTTTGAAAACATTAAAGCCCACGAAATTTTATCATCCCTTTACAATTCTACTGACAAAAATAGTTTTTTTTTTTAATGTTTTTATTGAACATTTAATTAACTAACTAAATTATATTAACTTAAATAATAAACTGCAGTCATTAGACCTTCCGCACTTGACACGCAATGATGCTGAAAATATTCGTTTCATCCTCCTTTGAAGTTGGATATAAACAAAATCTGGCAAATGTTCCTCCTTTCTGATCAGCTAACCTCCCCGGATTGATTGCAAGGCAGCCACTGACCGACTGAAAAAAAAAATTTGTTGTTTATTTAAATAAAAAAAAAAACTTAAATCTCAATAACTTACTCTTAAAAAACACTTTTGGTCGCTAGGAAGGATCAATAAATTCGGGATCTCGTCAATATTAGCATATTTATGAGTAAGCGAACTATCAAAACCTAGTCTGTCATCTCCAGGTGGATTAAGTGGGTAAAATGATCCTTGATGGAATAGATAATTAACAGCTCGTTTGATCTTCTCACCAGCATTCCTAAGAGCAAAAACAAAAATCAACATTTCTCAATCATTTGTCAAGAGCAGTAAATTTACACGGCTAGCTCATTATTCAAAATGTGAGTCAAAACATCAGTTGACGTTATCCCAATTTTAATGCCATTTATGTCCACAATCGACGGATCAGGCAGCATATGAACATTTGGAAAGTTCTGCTTAAGCGAAGCTGGCATAGTTGGGTAAACGGGATCGGCATAAGCGTCCTTACAAGAGGTCACCACAACGATCGTTGTTTCATTGCTGTACAATATGTCAATATAACGAATTGATTAACGTAACTTAAGGCAACTTCATCTTACCCTAAAACTTCCACTACTCCTGAGATCATTTTTTCGAAGAAAACTTCAAATGGTTCAGCCAAAACTGTCGTCTCGCTTATAATTTTGTGTTCAGTATCCATAAATGGTCCAGTCAATATCAGAACATCCGGTTGGTTATCTTTGCAATAAAGAACCAGATCATGTAATGGGTCATACACCATATCATCACTGTTGGTATATGGTCCAGCAGCGACGACAAAACTCAAGGATTCCGCGAGTTTAGGTATTGTTGGCGGCTCTATAATTCGTTCAGCCAAAACTTCTTCAACCATTATAGTATCGCCTTTTGGATTTCGCCCGCTCACCATGACAACTTGTCCAGGAAATACGCCGAAAGGTTTAGATTCACTGAAATTCAAACGAACCGTTCGACATGCTGACTCGTCGGAACCTAACAGCAACGTCGATGTAGCGTCTAGGCACCCCTCTGAGTCGCAACAAATTGTTCCAATAGTTTTCATCGTTTCCTGGCTATGGTCATCGACGTTTTGAAGATCATAATCCAAGGCAGTAGACCCAAATACTTTTTTGCAAATATTTTTCCCAACATGAAATATTCGTTCGCCTGCAATCTCTGCTCTGTCATGCAATATGTCAAACATATATTTCGACTTGGAAGACAGTGACTCTCCATTGTGGGTGAGAAGTTGCTTAACCGTCACTTTTCCACTGTTGCTGCCTGATACCCACGTTGCACTCGCCAAAAGCTGTGGATTACCAAATGTGTAAACGATCTTCCCAGACCCGGTGGCCGTTTGAGCGCGTGGTGTGCCTGAACTGCAATGTAAATTCAATTTGTATTTTCCCAATTAAAGTTTGATTATGAAATACGGGGCAAAGCTTAATGATCTTTCATTCGTAAGGCCCGAACGCGTGCACCGGTCTCAATGCGAATTGGTTGCGGATTATCTTATGTAAGTAGCGCATAGGTTTTTTTTTGCAACGAATATTGCTGCATTATTAGACAATTTTGGTTTCGCGCTATATTATAATTATTAGTGAGAAATCTAACCGATTGGCCACACGATTGGGTTAACTTTATTTTGTTATTACCGTTATTTATGCTGTCTTTCTGCTGCTGGACAAAATGAACAATTATTTCATGCTGCATTCATTTGCATGGTAGCAAGTGCGCAGATAATATGTTCATCTTCTTTACACGAAAGATGAAATTGAAATTTACTTCTGGATCCAAAGTGGATTTTTGTTCATGTGGCATTGCAATCAAATGTAAGGAAACAATTTTAACGTTAACATGAGAACTATGACTTATAAAATAAGTACATGAAGCAGTGTTTCAAAAGTTCAATATCAGAGAATTGCAATATGAAAAAATTTAAAATTCCGTCGAATTTGTGTTAAAGTTAGAATGACCATTAAGACCAATTTTATTCAAGGAAAAAATATTTCTCATCATGTTTGATTTGATGATATTTTTTTTTTAAATGAAGAACAGAAAATGTCCTGTCATTCGCGATATTTCCGCAAATTCAAAAAGTTTCTACGCAATCCGGGATTGGAAATGGGAGACATCTGTTATAAAAATAACGTTCTTAGCTAATGATAGCCGTATTTCGGTAGAAGTACGAGCCTCAGGAGTTATCTATGGTAAGCATATCAGAAAACGGAGGAGCTCTACTTCTTTTTCACATTTGCAAAGTCATTGTGGGGTGTCCCAAGTCATTTTCTGCATGGATGAAATCGTTAAAATTGACCAATTAATAAGTAATAATATGTCTGTGGCAATTTGTCTATGAAGATTAAAGATTGGTAATAAAATAAAGGGAAAGGTGGGCGTACTGCTCCGATCATTGGGCAGTCAATTGGGCACCGCATGGACTTCGTTTGCAATCTCATATTTTTGCGTGCACATCCTGGCAAGCCTAGAATTGATCCAAATTTGAACACAAGTCATCGATGGCCACCTGGCTGTCAAGGAGTCGATTGCTCTAATTGTATATAGAAGATTTGTAAAAAAAAACAATTTTCAAGAAATATATTGGAATCCCATTAGCGCAAGGTTTCGCCACGTGTCTAGAGAACAAGAACAAAGAGCCTTGTTATTGTAAACAAACATCGGCCACGTTCATACGTTTAAAATCCGGTCATAAGGACTCAGTCACCGTTATGATCGTTAGGTGAACTCCTCTATGAATGTACGTATATTCCAAACTCACAATTAACAAATAAGAAAGTTCCTTAGTGTCGATTGGCTAAAGTTTGATGCATCTTTTTTAGGTCGAGTACTGTGATATGTTCACTAAGTGAGCGGTCCGTAGAGGTGGCAAAGAAGAGCTGGCAGGCAAAATAGGCCGAAGCATCACGTCCATCAGAACATTTTAAATTTACATGTCAATTGTCAAACACACGTTTTCGACAAATAACAAAATAGTGAACTTTTTCCTTTTGACTCTGCAGGTTGGGCTCTATTAAAGTTTATTATAATAAATCGAGGCTTTCAAATTAAAACTAAAGTGTATTTTATTACACTGCATAAGCAAGCTTCATTCTTCACTAATCTTTTCATAATGAAGGCTGCAAATCACCTTCAAGCATCTATTGGTCAATTTAATTTATCAAATGAGCAAAAAGAGCGTTTTCATCAAACCCACTCAGCCTTTTCTAGTCATAGTAAAGGTGAATGAAGCTGCATTTCAAGTGTAATATCCGTTGGTCGTTAAAACCTTAACGATTCGCGTGCACTGATTCTCACTTCCTTCTGCTGTGCACACATCGCAAATCAGTAATGCGATCGTTTGCGATTTATTTCCTTCAGGAAAGTTCCTTAAGACCGAGCCTCATGTTTTATTTATATCTCCACAACTGCTTAAAAGGAACATTTCATCAATGCCTCGAGGTACCGAGATTTTCCTTTCATTGTGTAATTGATATCAATTTCCTTATGCCGATCTTTCTCTTTCACCAGCTATATACTTTTTTTCCTCCTCAGAGGGGATGCGACAGCATGAATGCATCAGAAAAGGTTTACCTAGGATGAATTCACAAATGAAATCCCCATTGGATGAATGCCACAGAGTAGAAAGGAAGCAACATCAAACCTTAGAGGAGATCACATAAATTTCCGATCAAAGATCCAAAGTGCAAAACTATAGCCTCCAGGAAAAAAAACACAAAAAATTACACTGAGATTCGCAAATGGCTCTCGGCTTAGGATACTTACATTTGGGAATAGTTGGCTGGACTGAAGAGAACGTCATTCTGGCGTGGAGCAGGTGTTCTAGCGATCGCTGAATTTGCCTGGAATATAACAATAATAATAAAAAATGAGAAAAAGAAACGATATCTTGAATTTAAATAGATTTTTCCCTGCCGGTGTGAGTGAAGTTAGTTGTGCTGGCAAGTGGAGGAAGAGTTATGCAGCATGTTTTCCTGTAAGAGCAGATGTAACTTGCAGTGCCATGCCATTTCAGAAATCTAGGAATCTGATTAGGATCGTACATACGCTTCCACGTTCTGTCACTGTCTTTTTCAGTTGCCGACAAGTGGTTTTAACCGCTTTCCTCCCTCCATTCAAATAACCGAATGACAATTGGCTCAAAGATGGAGTAATGGTCAACGAAGCGAACTGAACGTCGAATTAGTTGAACGGAAATAATTTGAAGTTATGCGCAAATAACGAAGTAATTGGCAGGTGTGGACTTAAAATAGGGATGATTTGTCAATTAAACTTTGTTCGAATTATTTTTTCTGTATTCTCCTTGTCTTCGCGTGTTTACCTTAAGAAGCGCCGCTGGCGTTAGTTCCAAACGGAAGAGTGTATGCAAAGGCTAAATTCGAATTCGTTTTGTACTGACCGAAAATGTTGCTCGCTAAAGTTTCGCTTTTATATCCTTTTACCTTTTGTGAGAAAAAGCCAGTTCCTATCAGTAAGTTCTGACGCATAAAGACAACATTTTTGATAGACCCATTTTATTTCTGTATAGATAATACTTAGCTTCAAGCGATATTTGAAGGATAGCTTATTATTAGCGGATCCAATAGACATCGTCACGTAACTTAACTGCTATAGCGGGCTCAGCAACCCGTTTTCCTAAGTTCATTTCATCGATAAACAGTATACATAAAATACTTAGTATGTGACATTTGGCACTCCGTAAAAGAAGAACGACATATGTAAAATCAGCGCTAACTATGATACATAATCATAACTATGAAATATTCTCATGTCTTTATTTTTAAATGTAAACCATCCAAGGATACGATCAAAAGCACATAAAAAATTGCATCAAAATCGGTCCAACCGTTTAATAGGAGTTCAGTGACCCACCCGTAAGGATAATTATTTATATATATATACATATATATAAAAAGAAGTAAGTAAAATGGAATAATTTCCAAATTAAACAAACGTTTTCATGGAGATTTGATCTTGTTTTTTTTTTCAGAGTTCGCACGTCGAAAATCGATGTTTTTAAGTTAATTTCCTTGAGTCAAATTTTTCCATGCCAAAATTAAAGAAATATCCATTCTAATGTTGTATGTAAGCAGAAACGGGTCGACTGAACTAACTAAGGAGAATTATAGATTACGAAATAATTTTATTTTGATTTTCAACATTTTATTGATAAATATTGAAATATTTTTTTTTTAAACAAAGAAAACCAAAACAAAATGAATTCAAAGCATATTTTTAACTTCCCATCAGGAAGATCTTGCTTTGAAATAAAATTATCCACGTATGTTGTAATAATATAAAATTCTTTGGCCTTTCTTTATTTAACACGCACTACGGACTCTAAAAAGTGTTCACATTTCGCGCCACTTGAGTGCACACCCTAATTTGAAACTCTTTTTCCATCTCACCATGGTGATCAACTTTTAAACCCCAACTTTCATTCATAAGTATTTGCAGTAAATTAAAATAAATAAATAAAAAAAGAAACACCGCCTTTTTCGAAATATTCTGCATACAAAAAACGTGCCCAATGGAAAAGGCTGCGCGCAGCAAAGTGTGTATAATAAAGGGGACACCTGAGTTCCCACGGTACGGGCATGTGGAACAAACTGTTCACAGTACCAACAACCTGTCGAATGATATATATATGTACATGCACATGTATGAGCTTGTATACAAATAAATGCATGTGAGAGTATCTAAAAGTGATTTTTTTTTTCTAAACACTTGCCTTAGATGCAAATGTAGCTGAGTTGCATTAAGCGGAACCTCCACCTATCCGTACTAGCTAGCTTGTACGCGTCTTGTTCGAATGATTACGAATTTATTATGCCAGGGGCGAATGAAACATTTGGAATTTATTAATAGTTAACACCTTAAATGTACTACCGTGGTTGTGATGTGAGGTACAGATGGTAGCACAGCTAAGAATACATATAATAATAAATACATTTCGAATTAAAGGCAATGCATCCTCCAAAGACTTATGTTTGACCTTTTGGTAATCTTTAAAATCAACATCTATGCAGCGCAGGCCTTTAAAAAGCTCACATGCTTTTTGCACCCACTTTAAACAGCAAATTTAGGTATACCAGGAAAGGTGAGATCGGCACACGGACATTGGTTAACCAAACTAGACGGCACTCCTCTTATTCTCCGAGTGGCCGCCTGACTTCAAATGAATCATTTTAGTTTTCTTTGATTAACCGCTGCGGTTGAGCGAAAAAAAATGGCAAACACACTGAGCAACTGATTTCGTTGCTAGATTAAGTGCACTTAAACTTAGCACGCAACAGGTACACCGAATTTTTGTTGGGTTATTCAACTAAACCAGTGGAACAAGCTTCTACACCACACTAACGTTTCAAAGGAGTTTATTGATTCTGATTTCTGTCTCGAACAAGGTAGGGTGTAATTTTTGGTGCATTATTTGAATGGTCTATAAGGTTGTAAACTGACAGGCACAATGAATGCCAAATTTCTACTGAATGACAAGCGATACCGTGATGATGCAGAGTTGTGCGTCGGCAAGATAACTCGGAAACATTGAATAGAAGAAATATTATTTTCTTTCCATGCTAATTAAGATCCAAAGCAGAATAGTTAAAAATCCTACAAAATAAATTTTCTATTAAAAAAAAATCAGATTCAAGACCTAGCTTCTTTAACAATATATGTTGTCTGAGTTATACAAAGTGGCCCAAAATACATCACGCAGTTTTGAAATTTGTGAAGAAATCATAACTTATAAACGAAGAGTGTAAGAACTCATCGCGTAAACAATTGAAAATGCGGTAAAAAAGCCAAAGCGAGAACCAATACCTATTTAAAACGATTGGTTTTGCTGTGAACTTTACGAACTGTACAAAGATGTGGATATATGTACATATGAAGTCCGGAAGGCAAAAATCCTTCGACTACACTGGCTCGGCCACATCGGGAGTGAACAACAATGCTCCAACGAAGCCAAGTCACCACGCTCAAGGAGAACGGAAGACCAGCTCTGATCCTCCTAGGATCGTTGGCCGTTTGAATAAGTTTAAATTAAAGGAATGATTCAATTCAACCTTGTAAGAAGTTGAGTTAAGTTGATGGTGACGATGCTCTAGAGAAATATCAGTGCTAACGAAGATTCCGACGACGAAAAAGAATAAATTTTACAAACCTTCGCACATCCATCCATCCATCCATACACACACACAGGCTCAATTATTGAGTTCCTCGTGAATCAAAAGAGATTATATGACAAATTCGTTATGCTTATTAAACGCGAGAAAAACTATCCATTTTTTTTGTTTAAGGAATCAAACAATGTCGACAATTGACGTTTGATCGAATCCATCATTCAGAAACGTCCAGAACTTTTTAATGGAAAAGGAACTACAATTATTTTTCAATATGACAAAGCAAACGGTACGCATATTATTGGAATTAGCATGGTGTGTCTTGTCACAACCACCTAACATTGCGTCGTCTTCCACTTACTTCGTTCGCCGCCAAACTCTTATTGCAAATCGGATGCTGGTATCCCCTTTCTGAAAGAAAAGCGGACTGAATTCTTTTCGGAAATTTATCTCAAACACAAATCGGGACTAAATCGTTGATCAATGATTGACCACCAAGAAATCTTGATATAATTACTTAGATATCGACTTTGAGATGTTTATTTTATTTGTGTTACAACTGCTCCGGTTTAAAGATTCTCTCTCTCTATTATGCTCAAACTCAAACCAACGAAAAACTTGAAAACGCGCGGAAAATTATGCAAATCTGTGAATCATCTTAAACAGGTGAAGAGTGATTGTGGTCAATAATGCAAATTTTTGAATTTTCCTTTATATTCCAGCTTATTATGCATAATGACATCATCGATTTTCAGCAATTTCAATTTCAGGATTGGTCAACTGGTCAGGCAGTTGACAAATTTTTAGAAACTCATTTTAAGCCTTAATGGAAGACGTTGAGTTGACTTTAGTTTCTGATCCAATTTGAACTGTTAAACGAATATTCAGAGATCGAGCGACACATGATCAATTGCTGAGATTTTGGTTTCAAAGTGCGCGCTTTCACCAACGACTGCAATATTCGCCGTTGAGCGCACAGGAATATATACATATGCTGGGCTATCAATAAACAAACCAGTCTCGGGAAATTTTTTCACAAATTTGCGTTTAGCGCGTAAAAGTTGTCAATGTCAAAAAAATGTCTGATTCTTAAAAAGACAACAAATGCTCCCCTATATTTTGAAAGTTGTGAAAAGTGTTTTAAATTACTCTCCGGATTTGAACCCGGAACCTCATATTCAACAATCGCATACACTAACCACTGGCACATAAGCAAAAAACAAAATTTTTCAAACTCAATGAACTTTCCATATGTTTACAATACTCATAAAAAAATATGTCTGTACATTCGCATCTTCTCATTTGCATTCGATTTTAGATACGCGGATTTGCATTATAATTCTATTCTATGACGGATTACCATCATCGGGGCTAAACAAGGACCGGTATCTTCAACGCTGAAAGAGTAATGTTATTGTTGACGATAATTTAATACGAACCAAAGATGCTGCACAACACCATAGTCTTATTTTTTACATCACATTTTTGCGCGCTTAAAACATGAAAGTATGTTCTGATATAATTGTTTCTATCTTGGCTTTGATTTTCTTTAACAGAAATGTGAACAATGACTTCCTTCAAGTGTCTTTCATCGAGGCCATTCTTCATGTTTTTTTTTTTTTTCATGTACTTGATACGAATCGGGCATTTCTCTTCCTGGAATGGTCGCCCACCTCCAGAGCATCATCATCATCATCAACATCTCGATGGCCCGCAGATAGTGTGGGTAGTGCAGCTCCTTTTCTTCGTTTTCTGTCTTTTATGCTTTGCATAAATCCAAGCTAGGAGGAAGACATTCAAACTATACCCACATATCCGTTGAATATACGAAACTAAAGTTTCGTTTGCGATCTTCTCTCCTCCGTCTCCAGGTGGTGGTTGTGACCCATCTAACACTGCTGCATACAGCCGGAAAAGATTGCAGTGATGGCGAAATCGTGTTAACCAAGAAACCGAGAAAGCATATCATTTGCCATTTACGAGCGACGCCACAAATTGTGTATTTGAACGAGGATTAGAGGCGCAGGAACAAAGCGATTTCATCACGACTTAGTCCTCGGGGATTTTGTTTGCTATTATTTGCGTGTATTTATTGTACAGAGTCATTCAATGTAATATTAACATGAAATTCGATATCGGGCGCTTATGGTTGTGTTTGATAGGGAGGATAAATAGCGTTGAAGTGGTACTCTTTCAGCAACATTGTCAACAAAAGAGTCAAATGCGAAAAGCAGACATTAAGTACAATAATAACTTTTTTAAAAGAAAAGTTTGTGCATGACGAGAGGCTGTGTATATTTCTTATTAAATTACTTTCCAGTTGAAAGATATGGATATGTTCATATATTTGAAAGAATATTTCTCACAAAGGGAATACATAAAGAATAGAACACACTCAGTCGCCCTAAGGAACATGTAAAAAGGAGCATTTTATTAGCATCATTTATTTCTAGGAATCAGGAAGAAAACAGTAACAAAACTCAAAACACTCGGGTGCTTCAGAGAAGAACAAAGCGATGCAAACTGCGATGAGTTTCTTTTCCATATCATAATCGTAGACCCACAAGGGTAGTTTTTCTTTACGGTCATCGACTAATAATGATGGATAAAGTGCCAAGTGAACATTAAATGAAATGAGACTTTTCATATGAAAAAAATGGAAGAAACTTTTGAGATACTTGTATCGTTCAAAACTATTCTCAGAAAGAGCTACTAAGCGATTCATTTACACCCTACAATTCGAAAGACCCAGCTTGTTTTACTGTCAAGGAAGGATCAAAGCATAAACGTCAACAACTGCCTAAATAGTTGCAAATGGCCAAAGCCGATCTCTAGGGTCCGGAGATATATCTATTTTTAAACAACAACTACAACAACAACGCACAGAAAAGTGCATCATGAATTTTTCGACAACCCAATATTTTAAACACAATATTAAAATAGATATTGTATTGTGTGGGATACTGCAAATACATATTTTTTTAATTCTCTACGTCTTTTGGAAGTACTCTTTTCGGTTTTGTTGAAAAAAACTAAATAATAAGGAAGTGATATGTATGTATGTATATGTACATACTATATTTTCATATTTACGTTTCATAATATAATTATAGATTAATTGTCTGTGGTTTCATAGGGAATCCGATACTGCTTGACGGATTGAATTTTGACAACATAAGAATATCAAAATAAACATTTACAGAGCAATTTTTGCGATATCTGAAAACAAAAAAAAATCGTTGTTGTTTGAATCTGGACAAAAGATATACAAAAATGAAATCCCAACGGATTTGTATTCCAAATTCAAAAAGTAATGAAAACAAGTATGAAATACAAAAAAGGACAGATGATTTGTTTCATTTCTGTGTACTATAGGATGTAGTAGGATGAATCACAATGGATGTCGAAAATTACTAAAAAATAAATTCTTTAGATGAAAAGCATTGCATTTGCTGTGATACAGGTCTCATCTGATATTCTTCTATCGTTGTGAACGTTGTGAAAAGATCCAGACATAAAATGGTACTCAGTCGCAGACAAATCACTGAA
Organism: Orthonevra nobilis; assembly: GCA_963555765.1. Classification (NCBI taxonomy): domain Eukaryota; kingdom Metazoa; phylum Arthropoda; class Insecta; order Diptera; family Syrphidae; genus Orthonevra; species Orthonevra nobilis. Next base: position 14,014,026 of record OY743225.1, read on the forward strand.
CCTCATCAATTAATCCTAATGAAACTCAATGTGAATTGAAATCATGGCAAACTTTTTTTTCTCTCTGTTATAAACTGTACATAAACGCGTCCATATAATTATGGCTCAAAATATTACACGCGCTGCTTCGTGATGTGATAGGGGGTAAGTGGTGGTACATACGGGTTCTTTAATGAGTTATTCTCAAATCTAAGGGCCACATGCCTTTTGTTTATTGAAATGATTTGCAACGTAAGCCAAAATGTATCAGAACCTGCATAACAGGCGTAAAATTTTAATTGAAAACGTGATTGGGGGTGTAGGGATCTTTCTAAGATCTTTCGTGTGAAAATCTATGTGCATATTTGAAGAATTCATTGACCTTAAACAATAATAAATCAATAGCTTTGTATTGGAAAACAATAAATTAAATCCCAAAGATAACAAAAATAATTCCTTATTCATCAAAATCAAAAAGACTTGTTTAGTATGCACATCAGGCATATTTGTTTAAAAAAGGCAAAAAATTAAAAGGATATAAAAATGCATAAAATATGTTAAAATTGTTCATATTAAGTCGAACCAGGAGTCAGAGTTAAGGTGTAAAAACATCAGAATAAACTATATGTGACCTGCTTTCTAATATATTTTGCGACTTCAATACTTTAACGAATTTTTTAATCAATCGAAAAGTGAAACAGACAATTGACTTTATGCCTTCTCTTGACGATAGAGCAGACTCGTCTAAAAACAAAATCCAATTTTTAAAGTAAAAAAGTTACATCGATGATCAGTAGAAAATTTTAGTTAGAAAAAATTTATTTCTTCCAACATTGAGGTCGGGCTATGTACGTTTTGATTTTAACGTGTTTTCATGCGCCAACCTATAGAAACTTATCTATAAGTTTTGCTTTCTCAAATAAAAGCTTTGACTTCGAATGATAAATTCCTTTGTTGAAGCAGGGAAAGAATAAATATCAGACAGGGAACAAGAGGGCTGTGGCCACAACTACGTTGACCCTTGATGGAGCATCCCCAGAATGGTCTACCTGGGCTATGCCGCAAGTGCTCAAAGAAAAGCTAGTATTATTATTGCACCTTATGTTTGTTGAAGCTTATACGATGATCTAGAGTTCTAACTTATTTAAACTGACGTTATCTTTTTATGGTTTCAATTAAGCAAACAGCTTCGAAGACAGAGAATCGAATTTTTTATATAATAATTCAGCAGCTCTTCTATAAGTTGTTTTTGGATATGTTTTTACATAATGGAAGGATAGGTCAGGTTGTCTTTATATTCAAGAAACATACATATTTTGCTTTAATCTTATCACAAGAAATGGGCTTGGCCAGATCTCTTTGACTGTCCATATTTGTTTCATCTTTTTTACCCAATTATCTCCAAGACAATACCCCATTGGCATGACAGAAGTTTGCGATCCTCCTAGACACACCGCTTTATCTTTCTGCATAACCGCACATCTTTTCCACTCTTTTCAGCCCATCAAGATAAACATCACTCCAATGATCGTTTCATTTAAAATTGCCGCGTACCGAGATCAGCACTGGGGAAAACAAACCTACATGGCAAGGGTGCTGCATTTTCTTTGTTCATCTAAAACAAGAACAAAAGGAAGCCGGTACTATTATTTTTCCTCCAACATAAAATCTACGATCAACTACCAAGTTTTATAAAACAACTGTACCTTTCTGCATCCATAACCTTCTTTGTCTTCTCTCGAGAAGGTTATAGTACTAAACCAAGCTATATAAAAAAAAAAAACACAAACACATATACAATTGTTTCACCCAAAAGGAGTCTTCTCCCGATCATAGTAACTCCGAAAGATGAGAGAAGATGAACCCTTTTTTTCGATTTCTCGCTGTATTCCAAGATCATTATTTTTTTTTCATTTTGTACATAAGTGGAGAAAACTCGTATTAGATGCGCTGCAAGTACAGTCCCTGTGGATTCGAATTCGGTTGGGATTCTATGACCGGAGCCACATAAGACCATACATAATTGTGCTATTGTTACATAGGACTAGAGAAACTTGCGACCATGTTACATGAGTTTTCTATTGCAAACCATGGATCAAAGCACTCTGTATGAGTTACCCCAAACCAAAGATTTGATTTTTCCTTCTTCCAAAGAACACATACAACACAACTCATCGTGATTGTGGTACTGCAGTTGACTTTGCCGCCAGGTAAAACGTTTCTTCTTCTCTTTTTTTTTTTCTCTAAAGATGAAGTGGAGGATTAGAAGAAAATACTCAAGCTGGCTTGAATAGTTACCAACAAGCGCATACACACACAAATATACGAAACGACAACCACGTTGATGATGATGACGACGATTTCCGTCCTTTCTCCTTTCAGAGATTTATACTTCGTGTACATCACTTATTTATTTTATTTTATTCCTGCTCACCGACTGGGTTTTCCTTGTTCACTGCTGCTGGTTGTTAACGATCATCGCTGTGAAGTTAGGATGCAAGATACAAGATACCTAGGAGTATGCCTGTACATGAAAAAAAGGACTAGCTTCTTCCTCTCCCCAAGATGATGCTGCATCGTGGATGTATGCACATTCCTATGTGCACATAAATTGTGATGTTAGATAGATCTAAACGTTGAGTTAGTATATAAAAAAGGAGCATTGGTTACATATAAATATAATAACGAACAGGTAAAGAGTGTATATCTCTCTTTAAGATAGCTTACATAGAAAACATGACTCGATCGGTGCTTTTTTTTTATTATTATTTTTCCTTTTTTAGTTTTACCTTTACGAATCGGATTTTTTTTTTTTTAATTCACTTTGTTAGATCTTTCTTAAGGCTATTACACAACACACGGACAGCAATTACGATACGATGACTGCGATCACAACCACGAACGCGGACGCTTACAAACGACGATGATGACGAGTTGGTAAGAGCTTTAGTTGGTTGCTTGGCTCTGAGTGTGCTGTTTTGACCCAACTTAATAGACGAGCATGAAATCTAGTCACGAACTTGATTATGTATAAACCGTGCACTAGATCCATGTTCGCCGACAAAATAGAGTCAGACTAAGATTTTAAACTTATTACACAAAGAAAGGAGTGAGTGAGGCAGAGTCAGAGGAGGATCATTACTCCAAATATTTTATACTTTTTTTTTTTTTTTATTTCTCCTCTATTTACCTGTGAATAGATGGTTCATTTCTATATGTGAAAGGAAAGTCAAAAAAGTGTATGCCTATTATAGAAAGTAAGCAAAAAAAAAAAAATTAGGTTCCCATGGATTTCTCCACCGAAATAAAGGAACGTCCGAAGTAAGCTAGACAACTGACATTTTCATTTACTGACATTAGCTTTATTACACACCGATCTAAAATTTCAAAGAAGATCGCGGTCATTAATCGAGCTCTCAAGATCGGCGCACCATTCTTTAAAAAATATGCGCATGTGGTTTTAAGGCTTTAAGAAGAGAGCTATTTGTTTCGTCAAAAAAGGTTACTTCCTACAGTACGATTTTGCTGCTAAAACAGTCCGCATGTCTATTGTTCACGTTCTGCGGTTTAGTCTATTTAGATCGATTTTCACTTGTTAAATACATCCCCCGCACATGTACACTGTCGCCCATAAGTTTCATGACGGGACATTTTTCTATATAGTTATATGTATGTATGTACATTAAAATAATTTTTCTTTATAGTAAAAGCTGATATTAGTCACAAAGATAAAAATGTGTTTAGATATTGCAGACCTTCACTATAAAGTAGCCGTACGAAGTCCTGTGTTATGGCCTTAAAACAAAATAAAGCGGTAAGATTGCTGAACGGGCAAATTGTATACCAACCGACTGTTCGGAAAAAAAGGAATAGAAATGTAAGCTTCAAGGACTAAAAAGAAGAGTTTACGTTCTGCGATCCGCTGTAGAAAAAACTTTTAATAGCTGCGTGATCCCATCAGTTCAAAATAATAGCGCGTGTCCATAATGGTTTGAAATGTTTCTTTTCCGTTAGCTTGGAAATCATTTCATTAAAACAGAAGTAAAGAAGTATATAAAGGAAATATATAAGAATCACATCTGCTATTAAAATGTCCTTGATTCACAAAATTAATGCAACATAAATATCCAAAAAATTCTTCTAAGCTTTTTCCACATTGAAAAACAAACTGTGAGAGATCCAACAAGTTATCTTGCGATTTATAACTTTTAAACTATCATGGAGTTAATCCATAGAATGCCTAGATTGACGGCAGAGACAGATCTATTCAGGAAAAAAGTCTAACTATTTTATTTCTCTATTTATTTTATTAATAAGGTTCACGAAATTTAAAATTTGGCTACAAACTTATGCGTTAAAGCTCTTTACAAAAAAGTTTGATTATTAGAACGCAATACAGAAAGATTTTATATGATTTTCTTGTGATTCTTATTCTTATATGGACGAAGTGTTATATTTCTGAATTAATACTCTAAAATTGAACTTGTATTCTAAGATTGGTATGGACAGAGTTGCACATGTGCTTAAAAGGTGAACGTTCTAGTTTGAGCATTTGTTTAACTGCGGTTTCTAAAGTTTATCCCAACCAACGAACAAGCATTGTTGATCATGGGCAGGAGCCAAACCCATGACTTCGTATAAATGCTCATGGACAGGTAAACTTTTCACGGTGAGAGAGGAGCAATTGACTTGTAGGATCTCTCCGCCAATCCATAGCGTACGCAGATGACTTGATCGCGTACAGGTCAAGTCCGAAGATCGAGGTCATTGTAAGTCTTTTGCAACGTGACTTCGAAAAAGCTCAGAGATATTGCGATGATTGGAAGTTGAAAATCAATTTTCAAAAGTGCGAGACCATTCTGTTCAGGACTCCGTTGTCTGGGGCTTCTAGAAATACTAGAAAGAAGTGGCGAATGTTCTCTATTGTTGGACAAAACGGACAGCCATTAGCGAATCGAAGTGTTGTCAGATACCTTGGGATCTGGCTAGATCAATATCTATATTTTAACAAACATATAGATGCTGCTCTGGCCAGAGCCAAAGCGGCCTTTGCCTTGACAAAGAGACTGTTTCACAGCAGTCAACTCGATGCCAAGGTGAAGGTGATCTGCTACACGGCCCTTATTCGGCCTGTCCTTGCCTATGGCTGTCCCGTTTGGTTTAACGTGGGAACAAGCTTAATGGAAAAGATACGGGTTTTCGAGAGACGATGCCTTAGGGCTTGTCTCCATTTATATAGAACTCCAGAGTCTGAGTACAAAAAATTCTATAGTAATGAGGTCCTGTACAACGGGGCCAACCTGATCAGAGTGGACAACTTTCTGATAAAACTTATTCGAAGTCACATTGCAAGAGCAATGATTTCGACCAACAACTTGATCTCCGGGGCTTTTTACCCCAATGACATGCATCATGAGACAGTGCGCCTTAACGGCCTTATTCCCCCTGAAGCTTTTCTCTATTTGGATAGAAAAGGTCTGGTCCAGGATAGATTAGCGGTACCGTTAATCTTCCACGTTGGTCGAAAAGCTGTGGACGGGCGAGTCACTTACGAACCAGACGTCGCAAGTAGCTCACCGGAGACCCTCAGGTTCAGTAGGGCGGTATCAGACCGCGACAGAGCTGACGTCGTAAGTCAACATCGACACTTTTGGTGGCTGGGCGAAGAATGAACTTCGTCGTCGTTATGTATCTTGTGTGCCCTTATGGCAAATATAGCATGTCGTGTCAGCCGTGGCCGGCTTATTTATGTTTAATGTACATTAAGTAGTTTTAATATTATTGTTAGTTAGGTTAAGATTTTATTTTTTAGATTAGTTTGTAGGTTAGTATTTAAGTCTAGTTTTAATTTAAACATAAAAATTTCATATACTAAGTTTTTGCAAGTAATCTTTTTTCTTAGTTTCTTATTAGTTATTTAAATTTAAATATAGTTATTATTGATAAGTCGAAAGACATAGTTTTAATTGTCACTTTTAGCTTAGAGCGCCCGCAGAGGGCCAGTAAGTTAGTATATAAAATAGTTAAGTTAATTAAGCTAGTTTTAAGCATTTTTTTGTCTAGCATGTAAGGTTATTAAATGAAGTAATAAAAATGCATAAAAATTGAAAAAAAAAAAAAGAGGAGCAATTGATTTTATGTTGGCATATCAAATACAGCTAATGCATTCCACCATATTTGCTTCTATTTTTTACTTTAAACAAAAAATAGTTAAAACATTGAAGTTGAAAGTTGAAGACTTGTAAATCAAGTCTTATTTTCTTATATTGTCCATGTTAGTCATACAAAGAGTGCTGAAGTCGTTAAAAGCTATAATTGCGGTTTCTTAAAATAAGTCAGGAAGAAATAAGTCAAACCCAAGAAAGAATCGATGAAGTATGATTTATGAAACTCACTTGACAAAGAAATATCGAGTAAAATTATTAGGTTAGGTATTATTATTGGATCCTCTTTGCACTTGATCAATGAAATGATCGGTTTTATCTGGCAGGTATATAAGCTAAATTAGAAACCTGTATATAGGCCGTTTTGACTCAAAACACTAATTAGAGGACTCAAAAAACGACTGTTCAGTGGTTCAGAGTTAAGCATCATCGTGTTTTTTTTAACTGTCACGAATATTTTTCTAAAAATTTGATCCCTGATGATGCATTATGAGAGCGCTTGGAGATTATAAGAAATTGTTGTTGAGATCTATATTTATTTCATTTGAACCTTTATCTGGCAAATAAATAAAAATTCAATTCTATCCAATTTGATTGCAAAAAGAACACGACAAAATACGCCTGCCGCCTCGTACCACTAGAGACGCCAGTCTAGCATGATTTGAAGACACTATTTAGCAGATAAGCAATTTGCATTCATATTCTTTGTTTCCCTTTTCTGATGTATAGGCCGTAAGATTTCGAGAAACTCTTGCTTCCCTCATGATGAGTGAAAGCTTTTGAGGATCAAAAAGAAAACAAGTTTTATATGCAAATATGAATTATTAATTATTTTGTGTTCAGTTGATTGAAGACCAATTGACCAAATAACCACAACGACCTCTGTTGCACAACTCACTTACAGCGCTGTCTAACAGTATTCTTAAGTCTTATAAAGCTGCTGGAACGGACGGTTTAGCTGTCGAACTTTTCAAAGCGGCGGGCGATTATTTGGTAAGGAGAATGCATCAACTTATCTACACGCCCGATGAATGGAACATCAGTATTGTGTGCCCGATCCCGAAGAAAAGAGACCCTCTAAACTCCACCAACTATTTGAACTATTTTGAGCATGGAGAGTAACTTGGTGTGTAACCTGACTTTTTTTTCAAGCAGCCGACCCTAGTTCCCTAAAGTTTACCTAATCTGTTCTTTTACACAGGTTGTACTCGTATTTTTTATATTTTACACTTTTTTTTTTTTAATTATTCCTTTAAGTCCACATAATTTTGATAACTAAAAAGCTTTGAATTAAAACTTGTCGACGACGGCTGTGTACCCAACATAAGAATAAATGTACATATGTAGTATGCGGGTTTACTCATAGATTTCCCAAAGGCAATGACCATTTATTTTTTTTTACAATCTACAAGCTCCTCGCACGTACAGTGTGTGCATAACGACAGATGAGGCACGGCAGCGAGCTTCGGGCAATGCATCTATGTATCTTGTTTATTTTTCGGTGCATAAGTTTAAGTTAGATTTTCGATATTTCTGGCGACTTTTTTGAGTATTTATTTTTCGTCTTTGGGTAAAATTGCCAATATAGAAGTGGACAATTCAATGCAATCTTCTTGATTGTCTGTGAGATTCACGGTAAGAGTGAGTGTGAAAGAAACGTTTATATCTGTTGAGTGACAGATTTATATCTTAAGTTATTTATTGGGAGACTGCGAGTGTGACTTGCGTGTATAAGTAGGGACTTGACGCCGATATAAACGAAACGATCATGTATGGGGCCATTGGGCGATTAGATCTTTGACATTTAAATTTTTGGATGCAGTCCACAGATTTAATAGAGTACATAAAAGTAAATTCATTTAGCTTTTGAGTTTTGATATTGAAGTTTCACGGAGCATACAACCGTTGCACAAAATTCTGGTGTCTCGAAATGAACTCAAAATATATTACAGTTTATTTATTGCATTGAATGTGAAATTTATTTACTCTGCAGGCTTACAGTTTTAGACTGCTCTTAGTCTACGAAAGAGAAAACTAGTAGATTATTAGACCCGTTCAGAATTCAAGGCACTAGCTTTTCAACCGGATCGATTTGTCCAAAGCTCGTGAATTTTACTTTAAAACTAGTTAAATATTCGACTGCTTTTGCAGTTGAATTACTTGACTTAACGTCAAAAGTCAGCTGGTTCGTTGTAAATTTATATAAGAAACGGTTGAAATTTTCAATTTCAAGTTCAACTCCGATAATTGAAAACGGAGAAGAATATTGAATTCTTAGTGCATTACGATCTCTAGTTGGCGTTTATACAATCCAAAGATTGCTGAATTTTGCTACATTCATGATTAAGTCTGTGAATCGTTTAAAAACAAAAAAAATTGACCTACACATGTGGATTAAGAGTACACTTTCTTAGCACATATGCACATAATTAAACTCACATAAAATTTCATTTTCTGTGTCGCCCGTTTTAGTCGTTTTATGTTATTTAATTGAATGAAATAGACAATCAATTCGTTTGTGAAAATATTATCTCCCGCCAATTTTATGAACGCATAAATTGGAAGTGAAAATCCAAAGTAGAATTTCATAAATGACAAATAGAATTGTCAACTGCATTTGCAGTCAGTCAATATTCTAGGTTTTCACAGATATCTTAGTCATGTGAAATGAAATCAATTTAAAAAATGAAATTTGTATGCAAGGAAAGCTGACGTAGACGGCTTATCTAGAAAGGAAATTACTGATAGTCGACTGACAGCAAATCTGAAAGAAGTCGAAAACTTTTTTTTCTGTTGAATCGCGAGAGAACGGTATCAAAAATGTACATGTATGATGCACTTTAAGCGTAGACTAGTCAATGGTACATATATGTTTGTACATACTTCAAAATCCCAAAAAGGGGAGGAATAAGAGCTTCACTTAGACTGATTATGTTGAATATATGATACATTAGTACGTTAGATATACAGTGTTTGAAGAAAATAATAGAAGCAAACTTATTTTGAACTTTTTTATATAAAAATATTAAAAACATGAAGGCAAAAACATAAACGAAATATTTATTTGCTTGTTACTTCAATTTTTACTAAAACAACGAATATAAAATTTTTTTTGTGTGTAACTAATAATTCAGTTAAAAAAATACTGCACTGCTAGATCCATCTTTATTCGGACTTCCTCCAAAAAATCTAGGAATCGATAACCAAAATGCAACTGAGTTTCAAACCACTGCACATTCTATCAGATCTTCTCCCAATCTTTCTGTTCACTACGTGAAAAATGCATTTTAGGAATAGTCTTTAACTATTTAGAGTAAAGTAAGTTATAAAAAAAAAATAAAAGTTACACTGCTTTATCAATATCAATACAGCTGCTTCATGAATAACGTTTTTTTTTTTTTATAAACGAAAATAATAAATGTAGAGAAAGTAAAGTAAAGCTACAAGAAATAGACAGGCTCAAAACATTAAACTTATTTCTAAATAACCACTTGTCTCACGAATCTATATGATCAACAAGAATAGCTTCAGATGGCCCGAGAATGGCATCCAAAAATATTCTTATAAAAGCACTCGGACACCATCACAGAAAGAGTAAGGGCGGAAACATAAACTCAGATTCAGGTAAATTTCCTGTACTGCTTAGTTACAGCACGACCTGATGCACAATTGTTCCGTTATGCAATCTGAATTCATGTCTTTATTTTGCTTCATTTGAATCTAGCCAAATAAAATGACTATATTCAGGGCTATTATAGACTTTTTTTCGAAAATAGAGAAAGCCAACAAATTAAAACATATAAGTGACTTATCTTAACACCACCACAAAATCTTGTTCGAGTTCTTGAACATGATTTCAACAAAGGAGACGAAATCGCTCTCACCTAAATTCTATGTCATTTATCAAATTACTCACAAAGTAACGAGTGAGGATCACACGATCCTCGTTGTGTAATTAAATCCCATTCAAACGTCAGGAATGGACTTTTCTTCTTCGTGACATCAGAGAACAAATGCACAGTCGAATTGATCTACAAACTCGTAAGCCGACATTCATTTTGACAAAGAGAAAAATCTTTGCTTACCACAGTCTTCGATGTTTGCCATTGAATCATTTCTGAACGGACATTTGTGCTACAAAGGCTAAAGATACGACGACTGACTTGACACTGACATTTGATTGATGTTTGTTACATATTTAACTATTTTTGAACATAAAGAGAACGCTGAACGGTTTCGTTAACGTTCATCTGATGCGGCTGATGAGTATTGTTTTGTCGAATACTTTTTTGCCAACGTACACGAATTCAGGCGGAAATGACTAATGAGTTCATTGTGATATGGATCGATCGACACGTTGTGAAAGGGAAATTTGTTTTCTACTTGCAAGCGAAAAATAAGTACGGCAAAATTTATGTCGTTTTGCACTTTGGATTATTATGTGAACGGCAAAGGAAGCACAAGTTTTGATTGTTTTTTTTTATATATAAATAGTCGTCAAACTGAATTTGTTTTATGTGTTAAAAGCTTCAATGTGATTTGAATAAAGTTATTGCTTTTGATCCGTGTTGGAAAATAAAGAGATATACAAGAAATTAACGGTGTCTTGAAGGAAGGGTAATCCAGTTAACCATCAACAATAAGAAATTGTTTTTTTTTTTTCTCGTTTCTTTTAATGCATAAGTACTAAACATAAGAAACCCGTGCATATTCATTTCTTTGCTACTTTTCACAATCACTTGTAATTTCAAAATAAATGATGTTCCATTTAGGTAATGTTTTTTTGTTCTCAAAGTTATAGGCTACACTTTGTTTAGCAAAATATTTTTTTAAGCTTACGACATCTCTTGCAATCTTGTGAAATTTGCGTTCATTGATGCATTTTATACTTATTTTTTAATGATCAGACCATGCCAATCGAATGCTGTCAATGAGTGACTAAATTACATAAGAATTACATGATCATTTTATGTTTTTTTTTTTAACTTATTAAGTTCATATAAACGAACGAATGCATTCCGCAAAACTTTTTTCACAATACTTTGTTTTTGAAAGAAAATTGCAAACAACTTACAGTTGGAAGAATTAAGGCATGCCACATTAAAAATTACTTTTAAAAAAATCGCCTTGTTTTTCAATATTTGAGGTTATTTTTTGTGTCATCACATCGCGATTTCATGTTGACAAAAACAAGATTATGTGGCATTTTAAACATCGAAGGGTGTTTTTCATGAGAGGAGCATTTGTTGATGAAAATAACAGAATAGAGCAATTAAAATACATGTGTACATCAGCTTAGCTCTAACGACTTGTAGCTTATTTTCCAAAAGCTGCGGTCATATTCACGGTAAACTATATTTTTGTATGAAACTTTTCTGTCGCAGTGGTAGCTACTACCCTTTGTGCAATTTGTATGGCAAGTATTGCCCGTCAAATCAAGCATCCAGGAAGATGAGCTGCCTGTTTAAGCAACCAGCGCAACTTCTATGCGTTGACAAAGTATACTATAAGTCAAGGCATAAGTATTGTGTAGCTTAAAAGAAGCTCACGCACTAACATTCAATCTGTAGCCATTGACTCATGGAAGACTGTTAGCCAATCATTTAATGTCCTTCTTACAACGGCAACGATGATTGTGAAGAAAATCAGTTCAAGGATGCACATTTGCAGAAACTTTTTATATACGTACAACTCAATTTTTAAATATAAAACACGGAATAGAGATTCTGGTAGCTTATTTTTAACGAAAATAAACCGGGTCGGTACGTAACATACAACGACGACGAAAACTAAACTTAACTAATAACACTAAAACGGAAAGTTATTGAAAACACGCAAAATTTTGATGAAAAGATTGCCTCTATGAGACTCTATGAGAGCCCAGAAACTATCTGATTCTGAACGGGTAAAATAATTATTCGGTCAACTGCGAAAATATACTTAAATGTGGGTTGCAAAGTAAATTTTCAAAGGGAAAATCAAAGATATGTAAAAAATTTGTTACCAAACCATACATAACAGTCTTTTGGGTCACAATTTGTTGACTGACGGAATGATGAATGACTACAGAAGGATGGTGCGACTTACTTCAGATTTTACAGAAGTACGAGTAAGTTTAGAGGCAAATAACTCAATCCAGACAAATAAATGAAAATACCAATATTTTTGCCTTATTAGCTCTCCTCCACAAGTAGTCCAAAGCTGGTCATTTCATTAAGTGATTCGGTCGCAGTACGTGAGCAATAAAGTGATGGTTTGACCAGATGTATGACATATTGCGTTATTCTATAAAGGATGAATAAGAAGCGTCTACTCGTATCTCGTTGTTCCCATTACGATGCCTTTTATGTGGAAATGCTATAGTTCTGATGGTTATTTTATAAATGATATCAAAAAGCCTATAGTAAAACTTTATTAAAAGATCTGCCTGTACCTCAGGCCATGAAAAACGTTTCGTTTTCCATCAATTAAAAATTACCTTTTTAATAAACTCTCAAAATTAAAATAATTAAGGGAAAGAAAACAATAATCAGCCTATGTCAAGTCCACAACAATACATAGGACCGTAATGTTAATGACCTCAAATATTTATTTTTCACTTTAAATTCGCGATGGGAGAAACATTATTTTCTGGGGATATGGGTACCTTCTCGCCGTTAGAAAAATATAAGCAGAAAGAAAAACAATGGCCGTCTCTCATTCCAACTTGTTTTGATGAGAAATTATTCTTGACGCAGATTTGGCTGTTATAATTTATTACACTTAATCAACTGGACAAAGGAAGCTTTTAATCCCACCGAAATGGTGTTCAAGTGTCAGTCATTCATTAGGAGGGCCGATCTCAATTTCACACATACAGAAATGTATGTTTGTAGATTCATATTACTCTTGTTCAATAAGCCATAAAAAAGGTTGAAAAACACCCGCAATGATTTATGGAAAGCCTGTTCAACGTGTAAACTAATAGGTTTCTGTTCATATATTAAATGAATACATACTTGTACATACTTGTACATATTTTTTTTTTTGTTGAAGTTCTTGAGGAAAGTTGAACAACATTAATAATGACCTTTTTTCTTAACTCTAGAAAAGACAACACTATCTTTTCTCTGCCAGTAAAGTTTTGATCTGAATTACGGCTACCAAGTGGGGGTGTATTTTCGACAAGTCTTACTGAGACTAATCCAATGTAAGTTTTGTTTTGTGATCGAAAAGTTTTAAGTCTAAGTTTGTTCCGCAAAAGCATAAAACTGTGTATTCATGCTACTTTTTTGTACGAGGTTCATTGGATAGAGAAAATTAGGAAAAATTAAACAAAACAATAAGTTTAATGCTATTTAAATTTGTGTACAAAATAATATTATTCTCTTTGCCCAGGAAATAAAAAGTGATATGTTTGAGCCGCCAGGATTTAGTATTTTTATTTCTTTTATACAATGCCTTCTTGTTTTTCGTACATCTTAGAAGTAAAACTCACTTTTGACGCGTAAAGTACGGAGGAGTATGGTGAAAAAATAATTTTCTACTTTCGTTTTGATTTAATTTTTTTTTTATCTTGTTTTAATGCTTTTGAATATATCTTTTGTTATGCATCGTTGGAATCAGATTTTTTTTTAAATTGCACTTGAGAAATTATATGGGCTTTTACTCGCAGGGCTGTTATCCTGTTGAAATATCCAGGCTAACGTCAAATTATCGGTGTAATGACTATTCAATTTCCTCTTCAAAATGTCTTTGTTTAGTTAAATTGTCATTTTTTCGTCAATTTGTATCATTGGACACTCTCCAGGTGGAGTGAAATACTCGCAAACCAGTCGTGCTTAACCACTCTTTTTGTGTATTTGGGGTCCAATTCTTTAAACGGAGAGCGCCTGACTTATGTATGATCTTCAGTTATTTCCAAATACGTTAATCTTCTAGGTGACTAAGTTCCAAAAAAGTCGGCCCATACTAAGATGTTCCTTTTGTGGCAATATTTTAACGTTGTAAACGGCCTTCTTTTGCCCCTCTCATTTGCACCACGCAGGGCGAAAATTAAACCGGACGAATCGACAGACAAAAAAGAGCACAGGAGAAAACAGATTTTTGCATTATTAACAATTTTTCAACACCAGAGTTTAAAAAAAAAACATATGTAAGTTAACAACAGCGAGTTGATTTTTTTTTCAAGAATAAATGATAAACTAAACTAAACTAAACTCCAAATCCTTATCGTGATGTAATTGTTGTTACTGTGTTATAAATGAAATACCTATTTAAGAAGATTTAATTATATTGCAACCGTTTTCTCAACACAATTAGATATTGCACATACCGCATATCTGGGGCCACAACAATAAACATTTTTGCGCCATTTGCGTGAGTTTGACGACCAGTTGCTACACAAGTTGCTGAAAGATCGGTTTTGAGCAGTTTTGCGCTTTGAACTGGTTGCTGTTTTGTTGATTACACACTATCGAATAGCGGTCGTGTCGTAATGGAAACACTATCAGAGTTCCATGTTCGAATCGCAAATAGAATCAAATAAATGTTTTGAGAATCTTGCTACATTAATTGCGAATAAAATGTTGCAAATTAAACTACCTTTGACAAAAAAAAAAACCAAACCCCTTCACAATCGAAATACAATTCCAAGATTCATTTTTCACTTCATCCTTATTCTTCTGTTCCCCTGAGAGCCAGTAGCGTATAAATAAAATGAAAATTTGTTTTTAACTAAAGTGCATTAAAGGCGCAGTTTATACTATGTACTAACTATCCCTTGCTTTTCGTTAAATTCCCTCAATATTAAACAACTTTAAGTTTTAAAGCAGATTTCGCACTTGATTTCTTTATCTGGGCATTTAAATTTTGAATAATTATTTAAGTAAAAACTTAATGTTTAATGTGTAAGTTTTTATAAATGTATTAATTCAAATGTAACGATTTACATTTATTTATTTCTGAATTATTCCAACGATTTGACGACTGATTTGAGCAAGTTAGAAAATTGTAATAGATTAATTTTAATGGTGTAAGGTTACGTTACGCATAATGTATGTATATGTAAAGCTAACGAAAGGTTTATGAAAAGGAGTTTAGCTTACAACTTTTAAAAGAGGCGTCAATTTAAAGAAAGAACAAATAATTTGTGTTTTGTTAAATTCTGCATTTAGAAAATTGTTATAATAAGTATTAGCAGTGCACTTTATTGGATTTCGTTGAAATGTAAAAACAACAAAACAAGTAAAAACTAAGAATAAAGAACATCGTCAAAGTAGAACTTTGTCTTGGGAATATTGTCAACTACCTGTTGAAAAGGTTCGGAATAGAATAAAAAAGTCAATTCTGCCTAATCAATATCAAATATAATAATATCTGTATATGCACATATCTACTTATAGGCATTTAAAAACATTGCATCAATAATAAAAAAGAACCGCACTCTGTGATTTATGAATGTGCAAAGTGAAATATGAATCGTAAAATGTGCATAAATGTATATATGCATATATCATTGGTCTTTTCGAGGGTATTCACTCTTTAAAGTGAATGCAATTCAAAAGGGAAAGACAACAAAATGTTTGATTGCTTTATTTGCTTTCAAAAGCTGTTTCTCAAAACTGCAAGATACATTCTGTCGAAAAGAAGAAACGAATATTATAAGAGCTATGCTAAGGTCAAATTCGGAGCAAACAACGTAATCAAGGGCAGGTGTATTTTTTTCCAGCTAAGTTATACGATGCGGCTTCTGCAGCAACTTTCATGAAACCTTGACGAAAGGGAGGAACGATTTCTTAGAAAACTAATCGGTGGAGAATTTCACGTTTTTGTTTATCGTATAAAATCACGGAATGTACGTATATTAATTTTCCCAGTAAGCACAACTTACTATCCCCCTCCGATCTCTTTCACTCTGCGAAATAATAAGTCCCATATGTCTTTAAAAAAGGTAGTTAATTACCGTTCTTAATGAGTGTGGATCTAGTCACATGTATCGTATTAAAAAAAATGTGAATCACTGGATCCTCACCCACTTGGAACAGCAATAAGTTATTTTTTTTTTTTTGTTGGTTTCTTATAGAAAACCGTAACAAAAATCACTTCTTTTTTCGATTATACACAAGCGTTCATTACACTTTCCCGCAAATTTAATCATTAAACAAATAAAACAACATTTAAAAACGCGCGGGAATCGAAGCACGACGAACAAATGACCGATAGTTATGCAGAATCAAAAATAAAATATATACCGCGTTGGCGGTAAAAAACAAAAATGATGACGAACGACAAGGAAATACACTACCGACAAATAACCGGTCGTGGAACAAGTATTAAACAAGACAACCCGGCAACAAAAAGCGGTATACTCATACATGCCTAATATTTTTGAAAATAAAATTGCTAGCAATAAAAAAAAGTATTCTTTTTATCATAATCAGCAAAGAGTTACAGAGTTAATTTTTTTAACGCCAACTCCACTAAAATTGCCGAACTTATAAACAGAAAAATGCATACACAACTGGAAAATGCGATCGCGCGATCACTTGACAACGATTGAAACTGAAAGATATGTTTTTTTTCGACAAACTTGACGAATTTTGTCTAAATTTTTAATTCATTATTTCAGTTATGCGCGGAATGAAATTTTTAAAGCAAAAAGGGTTTTTTTTGTCCAAACTTTTACAAGAAAAAAAAAATCACATATAAAAAATTATTTCCACCATACACGCTGAAAAGGGGTTAGAAAGTCAAAATGCCCCCGAAGCTCGATCAGACTATAATATCACTATCTCCTTCTCTTATATACTTAAGTAAAAAAAAACAAAAAAAAAACTACAACACCAGACTGTTATACGACAGTAAAACAAATCTGTTATACAAACCAAACGGAAAAAATTACAAAAAACTGCTGCGTCGCTGTTTGAAGGTATTCGCAAAAGTTGCACGCCGCCTTTGTATATGTTGACACATGTATTACAAATACTTCGATTTGTCCCGCTTGCACCTTTCGTGTTTCTCTCTCCATCTTATTCTAAAGTTTCTTACTGGATCGCACTTGACACAAACACATAAACATTTTCTTTTAATTTTATTCATTTCTATTCTTTTTTTTAATACTACAAGCTACACTTGAAATCAGAATCTTCTGTGTAGTTTGCTTTCTGTATGTATGTTGGATGAAAAAAAAAAAAAAAATAAAACAGCACAATTATCTCGATCAAAGAGTAACAAAGGGAATGAACAAAATTAACAGGAATCGTACTTATAAAATTGAAACTGACTTATTTTTACTTTTCTTGTTTGAAACTTTTTACGATGCTAAAAAAAATTCTCTGGAAATCCGTTGGCGTTGGTATAATTTTTGCGCAAACTTTTTTTATTCAACAAGTGTCTTTGATCAATGGAACTTCTTTCTCTCTCTTTCATAAGTCCGTTCTAATTGATCGATGTAATATGCTTGACATATTTTTTTTTATTTTAAACTTGAGGTGGTTAAACTTTATATGCACGCACAGTTAAAATGTAATTGCATTAAGCAGATTGATTAATAATTTAGATATTAAAAGCAACAGCATCATGCCAGTGCAATGATCTCAACGCTGGCAACTCTCTTATAAGACTGAATAACAAAATGAAGTTACCGAGGCAACAAAGGCAACGGCGGCGGCGTCGTTCGCTTCTGCTGCAATATCGGAATCGGTACTCGGTGTCGGTGTTGTCGTCGTGTTGTTGGCTGAACGGTGAAGTAGCGTAGCGGCACTGCGGTAGATGGCCGGTTGCTCGCGCTCGATCAGTTTTGTTATATGTATATCCCTTTCTGACGCACATGATGGCGGTGGTAGGTTAGATCATGAAATGTTGTATACATGTAGGGGAAACTATGGACTCTGAGAACTTCTCGAGGCACATAGTAGTTTAAGCGTTCTGGAATTGGGAATGGAATGCCTTTGAGTTAAGAACTCTTAATTCACCGTCGTGGATAGATGATTTATGATGGGAATTTAAGGGTGGTTTTGTGTGACGTAGTCACAAGCCTTTGGGATTTAATTTTCGATTATTGAGGTTGATTGGAAGTACTTTGTGTGTATGTACACATATTTACCGATTGCCTTCATTATATCTTTCCAATAAGAAGTTTCATATTTAGACAGTAACGCAAAATTATGTTGCACACCAACGCTCTAAACGGAAACTTTCCATCACATTTTGATAAAGGCAACAATGTTGACCCCTCAATGAAATGAAAAGTATTCATTAGTAGCAAAAGAAGCATAAAACCGCCTTAGGGTTCCGCCACAAAAAAAAATCACTCAACCTTTGGTTTCTTTTTAAAGAATAATAAAGCCTTTATATATTTGCAACACCTAATGCAAGTGTTCGTATTTGAAGATAGAAATGATCGTTATTTCTCAGAATAAATTTTCTATGAAATTGTTTTTCGCAATATGTACTATTTCTGAGACGAACTTGGAAAGACAAAAATGGTTGAACCTAGGAGGTTCATCTGTTCCTATCACTAACCTGTTTCTTAAACGTCTAAGCCGATTCAAGCCAAGGGTCGATCGAGAAAACTTTAAACTTTTCGAAATATTTCAGCGGGAGTTTCAACATATTCCTAGTGAGTTTTAATATTATTCAATAGGTACTCTATTGGATTCATTAATTATGTAATTTTAATATATCATCTGCCAAGAGGCACCACACTTTTTTTTACTGATGGATCAACAGAAGGAAGAAGTTATGCATTCGAACGTCGAAATAAATTTGAATTTATTCTTATTTTAAAATACATTTCCATTATGTATCGCTAAAAATGTTTACTTTTTTTTAATAATTTGTTCAAAGAATTTAATAAATTCTTCGAAAATTTAACAGCTGACTTATGTATTTTATTATGTAAAACAGAACGTAAACACACTGGACTTAATCCGGAAAATGATTTTTTTCCCCTTAGTTTATGTGTAAAACTAATAACCAAGAAATTCGGATTGATTTGTTGATTTGGATTCAACAACGAAAATCCCAGCGCCTTTTTAGTATAGAAAATTGCAAACGTACACATTTGATTTAAAATAAAATTAGACTCTCCGTAACACCTCACACGTTGCAGAAAAGAGAATTGTTAATGCCGAAATGGCTACAGGTTTACATTAGGGACCTTAAATCCACCGTCCAGTTGGTGGAATATCACCAACACAAGCATGTTTAGCTAACACTCTATCATTGAACAGTTTTTATTCTGAAGCACATTTTGCCTTGCACTATAATATGTGCTATCCACTATAGGGAAAGAAAAAATGTTTTTTGTTGACGAAGACAACATCTATGTTTCGACAGGAGCAGCAGAAAAAAACACAAAAAGACATACATAGGTTTACTTGGGGGAAATACGAGGAAAAGTTCAAGCCCAGCGAACGATGGAAAAATACGAACGAAAAAAAAATTGTTTGGGAAAACTATAAGGAAGAAATATATAAAGAGAACAGATAACCGGCAAGCAAAGACAACCTTACAATGCGCCAATTATTGCATTAAGTTGTACAACTATGCCCCCGCGGGATTCCAACAATTTTTTGCTTCATTCCTTTTTGATTGGAAAAATGTTTTTCTCACATTCGTAATAAAACCACCTGAAAAAAAAATATAAAAAAAAACATGATCACACATGTGTGTATACATGTGCTTCTGTGTATGCGCGAATTATAAATGTCAAAACACATGAAACAATTTTCCGAGTTAGAAATATGCCGACGCACGAATACACAAGGTGCGATCGCCGAACATCACCACGGAAAGAGAAATGATTTCCAATACTCATGCCAACACATTTTAAACAGTGTTAAATCAGTAAAAATTGAAAAGTACATACAAAATGATAATAACTCGTATAAGTCAAATTTGTATCTAAATTGATTACAATTATATAGCGTACTACAGTGAAATGTGTTTTACTTTAAGAAGTAGGAAGAAAAAACAAACAAACAAACGTCAATATATGTATGAAGGTATTAATTAATTACTAAAAACCCGGAATACACAACACTACTGATCAATACAAGTTCAGAAATGGATAGAGCAGTTCCATACCAAGTATCTGCGGCCTCCCCCGGGTTCATAGATCGAAATCTTACACAGTCGTCATCTACGAACTACGGAACGACAAAAGTATGTTATTGGCAATAGAGACAATACAATTTTAGGGGTGGATGTTAATTCGCACTAGATGTAACATCGTTGTTTTAAACAAAATTGAACTTTTTGTTCATGATGTACACAGTAAGAGTACGCTTTTTCGAGTGGCTATTGGCGAACCGAAGTTTAAGCTCATATCTTGTCAGCCAGTAACAAGAAGAAATTGAAGCAGTGCAGACAACAGACTGGAATACGAACAATGCTATTTGAGAGTACATTGCAGAGTAATTGACCCCGTCAACCGACTTTATTGTGGGGGTTTCCACCTAGATGACTTATGCCACGAAATTAACACAAGGCCTTCGCCAGGGACTTTCATCTATCTGTTTTTATTTTATAATAGGCCATGTCACTTATATATATTCCACATTTTCCGTTCAAGTGTAGAAAACCGGGAGGTATCGAAGCAAGACATTGGATCACATGGCTAACGAAAAGGAGAATTGAAAACAAGTTTGAAAAACCTCTGCAAGATCATAAGTTAACCCCAAAAATTGGAGTAACCTCACCACACATCATAGCGGTGTTAAGAGAAAAGGACAAAGATAATCAGCACATGCGGGTGACTTATTAATTCTGATCAAAATCAGTACGTTATTCCTAACAATTAGCAATCAAAAAAAATACTGGGCTGTTAAAAAAAAACACAATATTCCGAACTTGATCCTACCCAAGCTTAGAGGCACGACTATCAGCGTGACTGATACACTGAGGCTACGAGCCTCAGTATCAATCGTGATTCAGACTTTCTTGGAGGCATGTAGAAAAGAGGTTAAAAGAAGGACTTAATGCTTAGGTCACTGCAAAATGGATCAAAAATGAGACAGAAAACCACCAGCCACCAATATGCTATTGGAACCAATCTCGGCAAATGGGGAATGTCAAAATCCATATGGGTCTTTGGTTCTGTGTGGTAGATCTGTATCTCCAATTGCACGGATTCGGAATCGGCCTAGCGTTCTTCGAGTGGAAAATGATGATTATTTATTTTCATTAGCATGTGACAAGAGAGTACAATGCTTACAAATTGTGCCTAAGACTTAGTTAATGAAAGTTATAGAAATAATAAAAATTAAGTTGAATACAAAAATAAATTTGAATTAAGCTTAACATTTTAATAAGACCTTCATTAATGTTTGATCAAAAATTATTGTTACAAAAACATTTCTGCTTGGCCCAAGTTATCCTCCTCGCTTGAAATAAGGAGATATAAAATTTTCTTTCAATCACAAAATACTATATACACTCGACGTGAAGGCCTGCATAATTTAATTCATTTTGGAACTAGAATTTTGAGGCAAACGTTTATTTATTACATTTTTTTATGAAATGCCTACCTTAATAAATAAAATAACTACCCATTCGTTATATCTCATTGAGAAACAGGGACATTCACCTCCACATCCCTTCGAAAACCCACGATCGATTAATTGTTGCGCGTTAATATTTGCGTAAAGGTCGCATTTAAGGATACTAGAATGTGTGTTCTTTTATTTATTTGTACCAGATGTGTTACATGCGGTTGCAGCAATTGCCAGAGAAAGGATAAAATTAGTTGGCTGGTATTGAGCAAACTATCAGTAAGACGATAAGATCTTTCCTTGTTCCATAGTATTTTAAATATCTTATTACCATGGTCCGCGCGAAATTGTAAACTTTGGTAAGAGTAAATAAACAGAAATAACTATTAGTGAAACTTGTGTAGCATATATAAAAGTTTTATTATTTGCTAATTTTTTTTTTTGACCCAGCAAATTACACAAAATGGGCGATTGTCATCGACTCTAACAATACTGAGTTTTTTTTACTTCTACTTCTATGTTATAAGCACAGCTGAAACGGACGAATGTTTCAATAAAAGTTTCCCTGACTACAGGCATAACGCTGAAATAAGTTACATATGTACATATTGTTCTCAACAATTTTTTACTTTCTTGCATCAACGTGACAAAAGAAAGAGTAACACTTAACAGAATTTTAAGTTCATTTCATTCATTCTTCACCACATACTACTGTGTCCAAAAAATAAGGTGACATTGTATTTATTTTGAAAATTCTTTATTTATTCTTCCAAATCAAATTCATCCCCTTCAAAGTAATCCCCTCCCGATGCAATGCACTTACGCCAACGGATTTTCCAATCTTTGAATCACTGGTTGTAGTCACTTTCCGGGATGGCCTTCAGTTCCGTCTTCGCTGCGGCTTGAATCTCCTCTATCGTATCAAAACGGTGTCCCCGGAGCGATCTTTTGAGCTTGTTGAACAGCCAGAAGTCGCACGGCGCCAGATCAGGTGAATACGGTGGTTGCGGAACGTTAAGGGTTGAGTTTTTGGCGAAATGATCACGAATTACGAGTGCGGTATTAGATGGTGCATTATCGTGGTGGAAAAACCAAGAATTGTCTTTCCACAATTCCGGCCTTTTTAGGCGGATAGCGTTACGCAAACGACGCATTACGTTCAAATAATATTCCTTGTTGACTGTTTGGCCGGTTGGAAGGAATTCATAAAGCACAACACCACGATAATCGAAGAAAACAGTCACCATGACCTTGATTTTTGAGCGACTTTGGCGTGGTTTTTTTGGTCTCGGATCTCCTTTGGCACGATATTCGCTCGATTGATAGGTTGTTTCGGGGTCGTAAGCATAGATCCAAGTCTCATCGCCAGTTATAATGCGTTTCATGACATCCTGGTAGTCGGAAAGCATTGTTTCACACACTTCAACGCGACGCTTTTTTTCCAAAAAATTCAATGTTTTCGGTACCAGTCGAGATTTGACGCGCCTGAGGCCCAAAGCATCCTTCAAAATGGTATTGACTGAGCATTTCGATAAGCCAACTTCATCAGCAAGGTCTCTAATCGTTAATCGATGGTTTTTCAACACCAAATCTTTGATTTGTTGGACGTGAGCTTCATCGGTTGAGGTTGATGGTCGCCCAGAACGCTCTTCGTCTTCGACACGTTCACGGCCGGCTTGGAAATCACTATACCACTTGTAAACATTTTTTTTAGACATAGCCTCATCATCAAAGGCTTTCTGCACCATCCTCAACGTATCCGCAGCAGAAAATAATTCCGCAAACAAAATTTAATGCAATTTCTTTGCTCAATAAATTTCGAAATCGCAAAAAACGAAAAATTCACTTTTAGCAGCTCACAAAACGACGCGTATCTCAAACACTATGAATATATTTTGACATGAAATTTCACATAGATTTCACTGACAGTACTACCAACCTAAAAAGAAAGAAAAATTTCCAAATCCTTCGACGCGCGCAGTTTAAATTCATATGTCACCTTATTTTTTGGACACAGTAGTATTTATAGATATATTGTAATTACGACCTCTATATCTGCTTTAAATGCGTTTAATTTGTTAAGGATATGGTCAAAGACTGGTTGGGGCGCAAGTTTTACTATTTAATTTAAAATAAATAAAAAACGGTCCTGAAACGTCAAGAAAAAACAAAAGAACAAACGAACGAACAACCAGAAACAACAAGTTCATCAAACCGGCACACGTGATGGTTACATTTTTATTTTATTCTTTTTATACCATCGCGATGGTTGTCGTCCACGGCTTCGCAGTGGCATTCAAGAGCAACATCAAGCACCATGATCGCAGTACTCATCATCATCAGCGCTGTCGTAGCCGTGCCGTCATATCAACTTAACCATGAAGAAACTTTGACTCCGAACTGGATCTGACTCTCTAACTCTGTGACTAAGCAAGTTGGCGAAAGATATAGGAAGACAAAATTAATTGTTAAGAAAGTTCTTTGTTACCTATGCTTGTAAACGATGCGATGATGTTGCGGGACTGCATTTATCCTTTCAATTAGATAGTGATATTTTCAACATTTTAAAACTTAGATTGAGATTAAACAATTTGAAAGTCGAGAGGTTTTTTATATCTATGATGTTAAGCAAAAATGAAAGGTGGAACAAATTTCTGTTAAATTGTAATGGTATTATTTGGAGGATTTTACATCGTATTTGCCACCTTTCGTGCATTTTTATTGTGTATGATTCGATCCTCATCCTATAAGGTTAAACTTAAAGCGAGTATAATAAATTAACCGGAAACCTTTTACAAGTGCCTTTAAGCAAGGAGAGAATTTTTTTTTCAAAGTAGGTAATAATATTTATTGTTAAAGGTTAATTATGAAGAGCACTTTTTAAAGGTAGTTAAGTTTGTTCTTCCTGCAGACATGGCACAGATCAGGACGGAATACCGATATTTAATTCTTGCAACGTAACTCTGATAAGATTTAGATTTAAGGAGCCGACCTTGTTTATTAAAAAAAATAAGGATTTAACTAAAGCTGAACTCGTTTCTGTGATGTTAACTACTAAATAGTTCCTGTAACACGTAAAAAATATTAAAATTTGATGGTAATAACCAAGAAACAATAAGAGAATAGTCGAGCTGCCTTCAGGCTCTGAATTATCTCGACGATTACCAAAAGGCTACCATCATCATATAGGCATTGAGAGTATTGAAAATTAAGATTAAGTAATAATAATAAGAAAGAATGAATAAGTAATGAATGGCGGCTGCATCTTTTCCCGGACCTTATTTCCAAAAATAGAACATATAACTTAACGTCTCCAAGCTATGAGTAGAAATGTAAAAAACGCTTTTGATAAATTTTCTAGTGTCTTCTGCATATAAGCTGACGTAATGAAGAATTGTCTAATAAGGCCTCTGCTAATAGGTATGTTAGGAAACCACCTAAAATATATAACTTAATTTAAATGTTTATAAGAATACATTTCTGTTGCTGTGTGTACAAGTAGGGCAGATCATCTTATGGATCATCTTTAAGAGAGAGTTTGACATGCAAAAGGCAAATGAATTCTTTATGTGCATTCCACCTTGATCAAAAAGTTCCCCGGAATAATCACCGTGTGGCGCTCCCTTCGTTTCGATTTGAGTTCCGTTTTTTTTTTTTTTTTGTTAATTTGGTACATCTGTTGTTGGTATTCCCCCTAAATCTTAGCGTCATAATTTGACTTTTTCAAAAGTTACGTAGGCAAGAGTACGTCTATCTCTGTGTGTGCTGCCGATTTTTTACAATTTTAGAAATGGACGTCGCAAAAGACATGATTTGCGAGGCTGAATCCCAAATTCATCAAAAGGATCATTACTAGGGACGGGACGTGGGTTTTTGAGGTCGACACGCAAAACAGACATCAGGCAAGTAAACGGCGTTTACCAAATGCGCCGAGACAAAAAAACACGTCGTTTTCAGTCAAAAAAAGAAGGCAGTGCTCACGGTTTTCATGGATTACAACGATGTAGTGCATGATGCGTTTTTGCCAGAAGGCCAGATAGTAAACAAAGAGTATTATTTTGACGTTATGAGACGTTTGTGTGAAGCAATTCGCCGAAAGACCAGATATGTTGTCAGAAAACTCGTGGATTTTGCACCATGATAACGCACCGTCGCCATCATTATTCGTAATTTTTTGCCGAGAAATGCAACAAATACCATCCAACAGTCATCGAATTGACCTGATTTGGCTCCCTGTGACTTCTGTCTGTTCAATCGAGTTAAAACAACCATTACGGGAAAAGCGTTTCAGCAGCCAAGAGGAAGTAATGGAAAAATCGCAGGAAGCACATACCGAAAACCGAATATAATTTTTTTCGAGGATTGGGTCAAGCGCTGGCATAAATGTGTTGCACTCGATGGGGATTACTTTGAAGGGGACAATATAGATTTAGATGAAATAAACTTGTATTTTAAATTTTCTGAATAAATTCCGGAAGGTGAATATGTTTACGTGTAATATGAAAAAAACATTACATCCTAAGACCCATTTTCCATTGTGCAAAGTTTTGCCACTTGGCTTCCGTAAGGAAAACTGGCAACGATGCTAGTGCTCCTGGTGATGCGAAAAGTTATGTAAAAAAATTGTAATTGTACATAGGTATATAAAGTTTAATGTAACAACAATAATCAAAGAATCAAAAAGTCAAGAGAAGAAACCGCAAAATGTGCTATCGTGTTTTTTTTTTATTATAATTGTTATTATAACTTTGCGCTACCCTGCACCAGCACTTTGCTTCGTGCACAGCTAAAGAAAGAAACGTACACCGAACCACCAGCCTGAGTATATGGCGAATTTGCAAAATCACGCGAGAGAAAGAGAATCATGGTTAGTATTTATTTATTTGTTGCTTTGTTGGGTTTTTCTTTTTGCGTGCCAAATTACTGATACTCTTGTATATAATCTAACCAATACACCGAAGGTATGCTTCGCGGCGTGATCATAATGATAGTCGGGAGTCGGAATAGCAAATCTTCTACCTCGTAGTGCTTTTTAGAGGAAGTGTTGCTGTTGCCAAATTCAGTGATATAAGAAGTTAAAAAGGTTTGAGTGCTTTGACGCAAAAGTTATATCATTTAATTGGAACTGACAGCATATTGATGATGCAATTTTTCGAACTAATCTAGCCGCGAAAAAAAAAAAAATGAAGAAAAATCAGAAGGACGTTTATAGAAAAAATCCTCTGCCCTTATTTATAATACACCTGGGTTTTTAACTACAACCATCCTTTCTTCACCTAATTCAGGGCGGTTTCTAGATTTCAGATCAATTAAGTTTGACCACCATTTCGGTTTGGCTGACATCAGGCAGTTCTAAAAAATGGTCGATAACAATTTATTCGAGAGCAATCAACTTTTATCAAATAATTTTCAATTGTGAATACGTGTAGAGTATGTGACGTTTTTGCTGTCAGTCGAGTGCCGAGCGATTCAACCATACATGTTATGAATGACTCCGTTCCAGCAGACAAGCCAAGCCAAGATTTCTTTACTACGCAAGGAAATCTGTCAAACACCTTTTGTTTTGCTAGTAAACATGACGAACGGAATGCATTTGGGGCTATAAAAGAACCATATTCTCGTTGCCTACCCTCTATAGGCATTGATAAGTTAGCGCACTAGCATTTGTTTTTGACAGCTAACGCCAAGATGAACCACTTGCATTTTTCATTGAACAACATAATGTGAAAAATATACTTAAAATGTTTTACAATTTTTTTTTATGAATCCACGACTTTCGGAGGAAAAGTAGACTTGGAAATGGAAACTTCAAAATGACACATGATAAATTGTCAATTTGTTGTTATTTGTGAAAATATGTGCGAATCTGAGACACACTCTAGATTTATGAACTGATATTTGTAGATATAATAGTATTGATCTGTTTTTCCCAATTGAAAATTATTCTAGATAATATAAAAACAACGTTTGTAGCCGGATGGAAAACCCCATTATATTTTAACAGGCAATTTTCAACAGCGCTTTAAATAAGGCAACACTTATGTACGTATATTTTTACGTGAACAATTCCCTTATTAATACAAAGGTCAAAGCCTACTCCGTACGTTGAAACGTATAAACAAACGACACAGAGGACTTATGCTAGCAATTTGCAGATTCTCTTGAATCTTCAGGTGGTAGTGAATCTCAAGCCCATCATTAGATTCATGTACAAAGATGTACCTGTATGTTTGTACATACTTTGATCTTAGAAGAAACAATGGCTTTAGGGATTTGTCTTTTATCGTCTTTGGTTTTGACTGCAGATTATTCTTTGGTTCTGTGTTTTATCAAGTTCACGCTTTAGTTAACATAAAGCAGAGAATAAAACATTTAAGCGATAGAAAGAGGCCCTCACATATATGGATATCCCTTCGGAAGGGGAATACCTACTCTTGGTGTGTTGCAGTTGAGTGATGCTTCGGGTGTTTACTGTGAAATTATGATTTAAACAAATAGGGTTTGTAGGCAAAGACGACTGTCTTGTGCATTGCCTTTGGAGCCAATATATTTTGCTGCTGGTCTTATTGCGATGCGAAAGCTCTTAATATACAGCGTAACAGTACCAACAGCGGTTCCTTTGGGCTTAAAAGAAGGCAGTTGAAAAATAATAGAATACATAACTTGAACGACCAAACTAACATTGTACAAGACCCTCATCTTACCGGTCGTGAAAATAATTCCTTTTTCTTAGTCCCTTTGTCAGATATATTACGATTGTATACTCGCTTAACAGGGAAATGAATATAGCCGGAAGGTTACGATGAGACATTAAATCTGCACCAGATGTACATCCCGGTAAAGAAAGACTTAATATCCGCTTTGGCACACACAAGGGAAAAGGGACAAAACCAAACGCAAAGGAGTTAGTTACTAAAGGATCTAGCTGGCTGGAAAAACTTGAGATTTCGAAGAAAGTTCTGATGCACATTTGCTTTTGTCCTTTCTTAATTAT
The DNA here is from genome assembly GCA_963555765.1 of Orthonevra nobilis. Lineage (NCBI taxonomy): Eukaryota > Metazoa > Arthropoda > Insecta > Diptera > Syrphidae > Orthonevra > Orthonevra nobilis. The sequence continues at coordinate 14,042,639 of OY743225.1, forward strand.
AAGGAGTAAGAAATACCAAGTGTGAAATTCATTCGCGCTGAGTACCCGAGAAAAGAACCTCATTAATTAAGTTTTTTTTTTAAATTGTTTAACTAGTGTTTTTTTTTATTGAAAGCTTGAATACTAGATAGTTTTATTTGTTTTGATCATTGTTTATGTAATTTAATTAAGTATCATTAAATCATTAATAATAATAATGATAATTGAATACGAGCTAAATTTGGAGGACTAGTGTCGGGAATGACTTCTTATGCGTTAAAACAAATTCAACAAGAGTACAAACATCTTCAAAATTATCATTTAGAGAAGCAATTTTTAAGTACATTCTACCTGCAAAGTTCATAAGCAATGGTATTTTGACCAACATGTATGCATTTTTTGTATCTGAGTTTTAAAACACCACATAGAGATGTAATATGAGCTATTGCCCCTCAAACAGAAGATCGCGATATCCATCAAAGACAATAGCACATGAATTAGGACTCATGTTCACGACTACAACCCTACATTCAGCGGGGCTAGGACTTAGTAACTAGCCATCATCATGGTCATGATTATCACAGACCGTCGACGCTACACGTTCGGCGTAAGTCAAAGAAAAAACTTTTTGGTTTTTCCGACGCCATTATGAAGCATTGGGAAAATAAAATCTTCCATGTTGAATACGGGATCTTCGTTTAAAGATATTGCCACCGAAGTTCCACAATGAAGTGTGTTTGTTCGAGCAGTGTGCTTGTTGTACATGACAGTATTCCTCTCGCATAAGCCACAACTATTTTGGACGATACGGCTATATTTCAGTCAAGTCAGCAACTTTAAACATTCAAAAATCATAGTTGAATTGTTGTCGATAAAAACATGTTGCTCCGTCACTTGAACGGCATCGATTTTCTTCTGGAATTCACTTCGTATACCATAGCCAACATTATTTTGATAATGATCGTTGATTTTGATTCATTATCATCTATTTGCAATATTTTATATTTCAGATATATAAATTATCGTGCATATTGTTTACGTATTGGTTTCATTTGGAAATATGCTTAAATAGTATTTTGAAAAAAAAAATCACTTAAAGTTACTTTTTGCATTCAATTGATTTGTTTTAAAAAGCGGAAAATACGATATTAAGTTTTGTTATCACAGTCAAAAGAAATGGGACCTTATTCAAAAAGAGCCAATGTTCCATTCCTTTTCCGTAAACCAAGTTACTATATACCATTAAAACAGCAGTATGTTGAAAAGTAAGAATTTAGTCATCTCAGAACCCAATGGAAGGTAAATGGTCCTTTGAGAACCGTGGTACAGCTTTAATATTGTGAACTAGTGTCAGAGATTTGATGAACATTTTCCTAGGATATCTGACATGTATATATATATGTCGTTATATGTCTTCCAATAAAAACATACAACAAGATATGAAAATTCAAATAGTATCCTCGACGATCATTGTAATTTGCGACTTAACCACCATTTATATAAATATCCAGCACAACGATTTAAGATTAAAACATAAAATTTCACTTTCAACATACCTTGGGTGTTAAACAGTAAGAATCCATTATGTGGTCATCATTATCTGCAGTATCTATTTTTCTCGATGGGGAGCTATATATCGCTATGTCACTCAGGTGATTGGATTTCTTTTTGCTCGGAGGAACATGAGTCTCTTTTTCTCGTTTTAAAATGAGCTCCTTTCTCTCCATGTCAAGAAGGTATTCGACCGTTGGATCCGCTCCCTTTAGGTTTGACACACTGTAAGCCAGCCATTGTGCCACAAACTCCACGGCATCCGTAATTTTATAGGTGTAGCAAAGTTCTACGCCTGTAGAACAGAACAAAAATGATACTACCGAAATATAAATTGCACAAATAATAAGTTACATTTGTCCAGCACATCGTCAGTGGGTGTGTAACCAAGTTCTTCGAATTGCTCAGTGATTTCTGCATGCATGCTTAGAAAATGTGAACTGCTTTGTCCTCAACAGATTTGTGTAGATTTTCAGAAATCTCAGAATATATGCGGTGTTAAATTAAATTCTTTTGTTATGGATTGAGCAATTTGATAAAATAATTCAAAGTTTTGCCAAATTGGCGCCAATTTTAATGCTGTATGTTGACAGATAATGCTGTTATTGCTGTAATGCTTGTGAGAGACATCTTGTGAGGGAAACTTAAATGTTTTTATTTTCTTAAAGGTACGTGGTTTGCTTGGACACTGTGCTTAAAAACTTGATGCACAAAAACATATTCCAATAGTTTACTCGCCGACTTCACTTAACATGTATCTCTCCAACTACTCTGATATATATGTGTATCTAAATATTTTCTTTTATTTGCGCCAAGCAAATCATGTTATGACATTTCATTCACAACGGCTCGAGAGGACGTCCATATGAAGGTAACGTGAACAGAGAAACTTTTCGGCTAGAGAAATTATAGAATAAGAAAGAAAATAAACAAAGCGAGAACATCGGTTTTAGGTTCATCCTTTAATTATGCTAAGTGATGTTCATGATCTTCGTTCCAACGAAACGAAAACCGAGTTATAAATACAATGTTTTTTTGATGGGTTCATTCTAGAAACCCCCATCGCACGTAAGATTTCGAAACAAATCAAAACGTAAGAATATTTTTTTTTCTTGTCGCTTCGGACCATCACTGGCAAGAGAACACACATGGAAGCGAAAAATTGCATTTGTAGACGAAAACAAAGAAAAAGGCCATGTAAAGATAAAATCGCACAGATGTAGCTTACATCCCAAAATTACATGAAAAATAGTGACTCCACAAGTTATTCCATGTCATGTTAATCATCTTCATCTTATATTCGCCTAAATAAGAATTATTTTATATATACATATATCAAATATAAACATGTATATGCTATTAATATTTTTAGAGCAATAATTTAAAATAGTCGTTCCTTAGTGTCCAGAATCCTGTCAAAGCTGTCAAAACCATCTTTTTTTTGTTCAAAATATATAGGCTGTCACCGTCGCTGGAGTTGACATTTCAAAGTGCTGTAAGACAGAACAAAAAGTTAAATACGGACGGCAATATTCTAAAAGTGTCCCATGGCGGTCGGTGTATTTCCCGCGGCCAAACTCGGCCTGCTGGCCATTAAACAGATCAGCAAACCAATTGCCAATGCAATAAAAGACAATGCTAAGAAAAATCCCTTCTTTCGCAAATACGTCTGCATGCCACCGGCTCAGTGTAAGCATAGGAAAGAATGAATTAAAATTAAGGTTACACCTATCAGCTGATATGAAATCACACATCATTTTTAAAATTGCATAATGTTACTGTGATTTTAAACATGAATTAAAAATAAATAAACAAATCATGGTCACAAACTCTATCATCTGAGGATTAACTTGGTGTCATAACCAGATTTACAAAGTAGAGCTTTGTTTTGGCCTTTAATTTCAAACCGCGCAATCTTGCATTTTTTTTTTGAGTTATGAAGAGCTGAAAATTACTTATGGATATTTAGTTCTTTAATAAATAATACATTCTTGCCATTAACAAGTGTACATTAATACGATTCAGAAACTCTCCAACTCTGGCCACACACTATTTACCAAGTGAAGCACTGCTGTTTACAGTTCTTTTTTTATAGTGATTCTTATTGTTTAGAATAGTATAATATTGAAGTCTTAATTCAAAACTATAAAGCAGTACATTTTCTACAATCCTTCCTTGAATCTAAACAAAATATCCGATTTCAGTCTATAATTGGATGGAAGTCAAGTACAAAATGTGGATAATGAATTTGGGAAAACCTGTGAATGTTCCACAGCTTACGGAAGCGATGGCAATAGAGTTAGGAGCAAATCTACTTGGTGAATTTGTTATTTTTGCGATTGGAGCTGGTGTGCTTACCTTTGAATACATAAGGTATATCGCTCTGATTTCAGATTACTTAGGAGTATTTTTAACTGTTGTTCTATTTTTTAAGATCATCAAACAAAGAAGCGAAAAAAGAAGAAGCTGCAAAACAGGAAAAGTTGGCAATCGCTCTGGAAATTTCAGAACTTGCCTTCCGAGTTGAGAAGCTGAGCACCCAGATGAGAGAACTGACAAGAGCGACAGCAGATTTAGAATCTCGCTCAGTCTTCAATAGTTTAAATCCATTTCAGAAAAAACTTTTGCTGCCAGAAGAATCATTCACAAACGAATCTGTGAATTTTCATGGAAATTACGATCCGACTCATGGTCTTGTGTTTGGAGCGTTAAATTATCTTGAAACGGAAATTTTTAGAACTAGCACGTGATCTAAACTATTCAGTCCAGGGAAAGATAAATCTCACCGATTTAAAACAAGAATTGCAGACTTATTAAGCTAAAGTACGTTTCCGGAAACATATAAGCTCTCCGTGTTATGTTTTCAAATTGTAATTAATCTTAATTATAACTTTTAGAAAAAACAGTCGCTTGAGAATCGGTGAGCCCAATGTGCTGTTAAGCTTTAAGTATTGAATAATAACTTATAACTAAAATTGGTTTTGTTGCCGTATCAGAAGGTTTCACTTGTTTTGTGGCATCATCACCTACTAGAATTAAATAGACAAGAATGTAAATATACTGTGAATCGCTTCATTGATTTGATTTTTTTTTTTGTCTATATAAAGACACTCAGAAATATCTACTAACAGTAAGTATATATTTTCAAGAAGGAAGGCCGCTATAGAAAAGAAAGAATCAATTTGTTTGAAAATAGTGTTAAAAAAACGTTATCCTTTCTAGCTACCCTGGATTGCAGATGAGGGCATACTCTTCGATAAGTGTTTAAATTATTTTAAATGTCAAGATTAACACTTCCATTTCTTTCCCTTATTACTTCATACAAGTGACCTTCAATAATCAATCGGAGTACATATTAAAGAGGCATACCTATAAAATGTACCCCACAAGATATCTTTCTCCTCCCATTCGCCTCCATTCAACTTAATACAGGATCCATGCTTCCGATGTACTAAAAAAAACATCAAAAGCCTGATTGTAGGCTACGAAATCAGCACCCAATCCGCTGCAACTATGAAAGAAATTTTGTCATTTTCAGCAGCTGCTAAGTTAGCCACGAAAAGAGCTTAAAAACGGCAAAACTACATATTCGGATGCTTTATTTTTTTAAAAAAATATTTCAGTAATTTTATTGAGGAGAATGCACCAGATCATTGTCAAGCTACCCATCTAAATGGGATGACATAAGCATGACCCACTTGGAGAGAACGCGATAACGACAAACCACATAAAAAATTCAATTCACTGTAAAGGCTTTATGCCTGAAGCTGTTTCCCATCGACATTGGTCGAAATATTCCATCAAACTCTGGTGGATCATGGATCATGTTAGTATTTAAGGGACCGAAAAAGTCAATGCAGCTGCTAAGCCTCCGGTACGAGATCTTATAACATTCTATGTGCAAAACTCAAGTGACATCAAAAGGAAAATAATAAAATTCTGCGAGGAAATGAAACTCGGGTACTTGAAGTTGTAACACCATAATGCAGCTATTAACAAAGTAGCAAAAGAAGCAAGATGCCCCTTAAAAAGCTCAAAAGTTATTTAAGCGGCTTCTTTTAAGAAACATAAAATATTACGCACCACGACCACCACCTTCCGACCAACAAGCATTAATCTCAGCGCCAGTGCTTGAACAGAAACGTTATGATTATGAAACACTTTCTTCAAGAATGCGAATATTAAAAACATTAATAAATATCACCAAATTCTAAAAGTTCTCAATCTTGAAAATACTATTTAAATCAATATCATCAATATTTTGATGTTTCGCAATTGTATATACAAATGTAAATTTGCCTTTTCGAGTCAGTCAAAAACCCTGGTGCTTTTAATTTTTATTTATACTATGATTTATTTACATATTTATAAAGTTATAAAAATAATAATGATAGGGAAGGGGAGACTGACCTGGCGTGGTCATGACATATTTTCAATCAGATTGTTAGAAAACCCAAACGAACTGTCCAAACTGGAATCCACATTGAGGTTTTCGTTGCTTAACCCTTATCCTTTCCCTTACCAACAATAAAAACAGTGCTATCAGTCACACTCTCATTAAATAACATCTTTCTTTGGTATGGAAACTCATTTAACATTTTCTTTTCTGTTCATTCAATGGCGTTTAAAATTTATTTTTTCCAACACAATTTATTCAAATTCCATTTACATTAATTTACTTTGGTACGATATCATACTTATTATGATGCTGACTTGGATTAGCATTTGATAAATATAATCAATTAAAATACAGTAGCCTTTTTTGCTCTTAATTTGACGCATTGTATTGTCAGTGATTTGCATTTTGTTGAAAAAAGTTAAGTATTGCCTGTTTTGGTGCAACACACCAAAAATCTAAATAAAAACTCTTTTTTTAGTGATTTTTATTTTAAGCTTTTACTTAAGACTAAAAATTACATGAGATTTCAGTTTATAAATCTCATTCTCAGAACAGAATGGGTATTTGGATGATTGCTCTCAATTTACCGGTGCGAAGGCAATAGCGTCATTGAATATTTGAAGAAAGTGGTTAATAGCTCGGATTTTTTTACATCTAACAAAAATGATGTGACGAAAAAACAGGATTAATTTAAATTCAATCTAAGGTGTTGAGAATTTGCTTTATAAATTGGACAACTGAAAACAAATGTGAACGATCTTACAAGGGTAAATTACGTTCAACTCATTGGCACATCGAAAAAAGGAATACCAACTTACTTACTGGAGGAGTTCGTGTTACAACTGCGGCGATAATTTGATGGCACATATGTACTGGTTACCTTTAATTTTGGAATATCAGCTTTCAAATTGTTATCCCCTTATTCGCGGCAGAACAAGGGCTCCATAAAATATGTAGATAACTATATAAATAAAAATATATATCTAAATTTATTAAAATAAAAAAAAACTTAGTAGAAAAGTGTAAATGTTTATTGCTATATTATTTAATGCTGCCATCAGTGTGGATAAATCAGCTCCAGGTTACAATTCAAGGAAAGGCCAGAGGAAAATATTTTTTATCGTTTTCGCTTATTTTTTCTAGAATTTCATCAACTGTGTTATCAGGGAAACGTTCAACCCAAGATTTAATATATCCCTCATGAGAGGCTTCATAGGTTACTAAATTTACTTTTTCTTGATCTATAATGGTATTTGCTTGAACGAAAATAATACGCGGTTTTTTATGCAACAGAACGATATCGCGCCATCTGGCCCATGGGTGATCCCCATTAACACTAACTTCAGAATAGTGTTCGTACATTTCTTTAGCTGCAGAGATATCAGCGGTCGATTTATACACTTGCAATTTTATCAAAAAATTTTCTATGGCTTTTTTACCAACAGTTTCAATTTTAGTCCTATCAACAGTAAGAAGTAGATTTTTCCCATCCTCGGTTTCTTTTATAGTCACGAAGCCTTCACCAGCTTCCAGTAGTACTCTCATAATGACAAAACGAGCCCGAGAATGTGCCTGCATCCACGTCTGAGACTGTGGATTAAACATCTCTAAGGCGACTCCCATTCCGTTCCAGATAAGACTTAGCCAATTAACGTAAATAATAACTTCTTGTTCGGCAGCATCTTTATATCCAAAAATGTTTAAAATATCTTTTTGCAGTGAAAGAAAAAGTCCAACTGCTTCGGCACGACATTCTTCATACGATGAACCTAATGCACCAAATTTAGAATCGTACGTTTCTCCGGGCGTATACCATAAAGCTATCGGTTTGCCTGTTAATGGATTCATCGTAGTTTTTGGATCGAAATTTTTCTTTCCATTTTCGTCTATGCGGAAAAGTTTACCACTTCCGTGACCCAGAAGTTCATGTAATCCTACTTGAACCTGTTAAATTAAGCAATTAACAAAAAAAAATTACATTTGATATATATGTATGTATGTACCTCAAAAGATTTCACTTTGAACTTCTTTAATAGTTCTTGATCTTTATCGGAAAGAAACGGTATTGCTTCCTTTGGATTAATGTTAGCTAAGACATTTCCAAGAGAGACGTTCTTGAAACCCTCGTCCTGTCGAATTTCATCATCTGCAAGCGAAAGGGAAATTGAACTCTTCAACTACAACCATTGCTACTAAAGAACAGTAACATTTGTCAATTATATTACTCACAATTGGGAATATTAATACCAGCCGGGACTGCACTGCTCGAGAATGTTAAAACATCTAAAGATGTAAAGTCTGGCTTCAGATAAGAATCTTTTTCATATTCGACAGGCCATGGTAAATACTCCAGTAATTTCTCTGCACGTCCTACTAGTTCCGCAAATTTTGCTGAACACTCTTTATTGACCATAGCTACAAAACCTTCAAATTCTGCTCGGGACCCTGCTGGATCTCGGTAGGTTTCAATGAATCCAATATATGTTTCAATAACAGGTCCCTTGTCTTTTATCCACCATCTTGATCCATCTTTGTGATCATGTAAACTGCCTTCTTCGAAGCTCTTTATATAATGTTCTATCATTTTAACCTGATTTTCGTTTGCCGCGTACGTTTTGGCTTTATCTAAATTTGAATTAACTAATGCCAATAGATTGGAATAATCACCACGCGTGACTCGAAAGTAATTCTCATTAAATGCTTCAATAGGTAGAGTAATGCCATTTTTGTCACCAGTTTTCACAGACGCGATTTTGATATCGTATATGGTTTTTCCATCTTCAAATACTTTAAAGGTGCGACACATGTAAGGCTCAATCCGTTTATCAGTCAACCATCTACTGACAATATCAGCGTCTTCCTTGGTACAATTGTCGGACCAATAAGTAGTTATACCATTAGGTGCAAGACCTAGAACTTCATTTTGCGGTTTCAATTCATATATAAGTGTCACAATCTTTTCTAAAATTATAGGTACTTTTTTGTCCTCTTTATACGCTTTAGAGAGTTTAACGATATTTACAAACTGCGACTGACTCAGGTTGGGAATAATTTTGCTATCACCCATGCCTTTGTAATTGCCAGCATTTGCAAATACTCCACACGCATACACCAAGAACGCCTTGAAAAAAAAATGATGTTGAAAAGAATCGTCTGAATGAATAAAGACTTACTGTGTATTCGTTTTCGGGGACACCACTTTCCAACACATTTGATTTGAGAGCCTCCAAAGGCTCGCATAAAAAGATCCTATGAAGTAAACTAAAGATCAAAGGACTCTCTGGACTGGATTGAACTAAAGAAATAAGTCCACCATTCCAAGATGCCTTGCTAAAAAAATGAGCGTAAAGTTTCTCCTTCTCGGTTAGATTGGCAAATGCATTTTTGCACTCTAGATCAGCGACTGGTTGCGTATTGGGTAAAACAAAATGAGACGTATTGCTTGACGACATTATTCTGAAAAAAAGAAAATATATACATATATATATTTGAGATTTTTCTCAAATTTTTGTAAGATGGTGACATGTATGCGGTAAGGAAACAAATGAGTCCCACGCAAGCAGGTTATTAACAATAAGGAAACATAATGGAGGTTGGTGGATATTGATTCAGAGTGCAAACTTAGTCCCAAACAATGAATTTTTTTTGTGGCTTTGGTTTAAAATTAGTGTAAATAAAATAAACACAGAGTATCTGAAATAGATCCTTAATACCTCCTTTCGTTTTGCAAAACAACAATAGATCCTAGGCGGGATATATCGTTAAGGTTGACAACACCAGAATACTTTGAAATTGAAAAGCTCTTTTTTTGCTGAGCTATCAATATATGCTTATTAAATACAGAGCTGTCTGAACTGATACGCGCTTGCCGAACGATGAAACTTCTGAGACTTAACATATTTTTTGTAAACTAGAACAAAATGAATGGTGATTTATTAATTAATTAAACTCGTTATGACAATATATACTTACTATATATTTTTTCCTAATTATTTTATTCTTAATCCTGTCATTTCATTTCCGCCACGCTGAAAATGTGTTTGAAAACGAGTGTAGTGGAGTACGACTTAAGGCATTAATGACTGCATCTTTTCGCACCCATTTTATAGGCCGCCTAAGCGCTATGCCCCCTGGGCGCATAACATTTTGGTTCCTTGTTTTATTTAACAAAATAATTTAACTTTGTTTCCTTATCATCTTTACAATCTTCGAATCGGTTATGCCTTAAAGCCAAGCCGGATTTGCTTATTGCAATACTTTTTTTCTTACATTAGTTAAAATAGAAATAGATTTTCCGATTAGAAAATCTTACGTCCTTCATTTTCTTATGCGAACTACATAAACTCTATTTTAATTTTGCGAAATGTTGCAGGTTACTCCTCGCCAACTTTAAATTAAAATAACTAAAACCAATATAATGATAAACATCGGATGATAAATCAATAGAGATATTTATTCATTTGAAAATAAATTATCAAACTACGGTCATAGACTATATTCTTATGAATAAATTAAAAATTGCATTGAAACTCAGATTTCTGTATATTTAAAGATTCTAAATTTATGCATGGATTGTAGTCCTTTCCAAAAACATTAAACTTACTCTTAGGCTATTTTTATAACGACATTCTTAGACTTATAATTGTGGAAATATTTTTTTTGTTAATAAATAAAATAATTCAGGCAACCAAATGCCGCGCGGGGGGGAATGTCCTTCAGGCAGTACGTCACAAAGCGGCACATAAAGAGTTTGCGAATAGACACAGTCAATTTTTAGTTCAATATATATGTCTTTATATATATTTCATTTTTGCAGGAACTTAAGTGAAAAACAAAATGCAGCAATATAAAGCAAATAATATCTGGCGTTAATCCAAACCAAAAATCAAGGTTTATGACGAGTGTGAGACCTACCAAAAAACTAAGTATGTACATAAGACCATAACCTTTGATTTATAATTAATCACATACGTGATAAAGAACATGAATGCTCCTTGAAAAATTATATATTCTTTTCATAAACATTGCCTCTGTTTTTGTTCCCAATCTCAGCCGACGCGGCACAATAAGCTTAAACAATACAGTGTTTCGACTAATATGCAAAGATAAAACAGAAAGACGAAAACGAAATACAAAAAATATAATAAATTTGTATTAACTATTGGCCAATGTGTTACAACTAACCGCAAATTGAGTGATCAGTCTTGAGGTTTGAACTGTTAAGCTCCACGTTGTAAACTATCATAATGTTGCATTGAGTTACATTTTTATAAATATATTTAATTGATTATCAGGACAATTTGTAAAAATGTGTATTATCAATTACATTTCTCTGTTATTGTCTGTAATTGTATTTCCTGATGTTTTTACCATCATTCGATGAACAATTTAACCACAAACTATTTGTACGAAATATTGTAGGAGAATAGAGAAAATGGTTTGATGCGAAATTAAGATCAGGAGGTCAAGTGCATGTCACATTCGTGTGGGTTGAAAGATTCAACTTCTCCGACAGCATTCAAGTGTTCTAACTGGGTAAGATCATAATTGCTCACAACCATACGCTAATTTATATGTCTACTAATTGAACGACAAATGTGTGGAGCAAACCAAACCAGATGGCAGGTGTGCTTAAGATTAATACCACAATCACGGAGAGCATACCAAGTCTGGGATATGAACGGACCCCGTATGCTTATTTTATATTCTGTATTCGTAATGCAAGGACATTAAGACTGGATCCGTAACATCCGAAACGTTGATATGCGGCGTGGTTGGCCGTTAGTGTTTATAATAATCATTTAAAAACACTTTTTTTCATGTGCAGAAGCTCATGTCAGACTTCAAAAGGTTGGACCTACAGTTAATTTTCGATTTTGAACTGAGGAATCTTGCTCATGTAAATGATAATTTTGGAGATTAGCCAAAAACAATAGGCGGAGTCTTTGAAATAATTAATTTGATGAGTATTTATCGTTATATATGTTCATACAAATTTATTTATTCACATCATGTTACGTATGTTTATTAAGACTTGCAAACAGAAAAATCAAGGATCGGTGCGTAAAATTAAAGCGACGTTTAGCTGAAAGAAATGAATAGAGGCAAATGATGCGGCCCCAATTTTTTTCTTTTTTATGAATTTGAAATAAAGGAGCCAAAACACGTACGACTTTAATAGTGTTCAATACTGAAGTAATAACCCGTCTATTCAGTTTAGCCGGAAGGTTGAACTTAACCTCATATATTAAATAATCAGATTTATACATACATATGAAGTACAAAATTGGAAGAGCTAAATGGATACTCGTTTGTACATACAATGTATTTCTATGAAACTTTTCGGCGCTTATTATATATGCATGCCGCATTGTTCTTTCTGCTTTCAGATTAATATATTCATAATCGAATATATCTTAATAAGTAATAATAAGAAAATGTGTAATGGTAGTTTTAATGACATCTAAACTTAACCAACAGGAATAAATTATAAACGTGTCATTTCAAGATGTGAAGAGCATGTTTAAAAACAGAAAACCAACTATCTTAATTTTTACATCGCAACCAAGCGTAATGGAATAGGTCAATTAAATAAATGTTTTGTGTACCTCTTTGATATAAATTAATATAATTAATATATATACGAACACTTTGAATTTCACAAAACAAAAAAAAAACTTGTCAAGAAACACCGACAAGGTAAGTGAATTCTGTTATGCGGTTCAGGCGTTGCTACTTTCTACATCAGCTGATGAAAACTTATGTCAAGTCATTGAAGTAAGTATTACCAGCTGTAAATAAACTTTCCAACTTAAAACATTATATGACTAAAAATTTACTATAAGACAAGACGATTTGTGCTAGTGGTTATTGAGCGAATCCTGATTCGAATACGAGGAGAATTATCTTCACAAAATTGTCTGATGAGTATTTTTGTTGTAATGGAATGGTTTCAGAAGATTTTCGAACGGCCAATATAAAAAGTTATAGTTTCTTATTTTTCGGAAACATGAATTTAATTTCAGGTTGAAGTTTCCCTCTCACAATCTTGTTTTGTTCTGTGGATTTATTAAAATTTAAGTAACCGAAAAAAAAGAATGGTTGATTAAGAACATACAAACTTATTTAACTCCATTGTATGTTTTATTCATAGTATTTATAAAGGCTGATTATGTTTTCTATGTAGTTAGCAAATTCATTAACAAAAGAACGATTATGAGACAAAAGTAGATCATGCCTTGTGTTTTTGTGTTTAAATTTAAAACGTAATAAATAGGTTCTTATTTTGTTTAATCAGAAATCTTAAAGCAAATAAGGAAATGTAGTGTAAACCACATTGTTCCTGGCTGGGAAAGTAATTACATTTCGACGATTTTTTCCTTCAACCCTTCCAACGAAATGATTACCAGTATTACTTGTCACGTACAGAGAAAGATGACATTCACTTGTTCCAGTTATGTGGACAGGAAATTGGTTATAAAAAAGACGGCAGACTTTGCAAGTTGTTTCGCAACTACAAAAGTTGGACGTAGGTTTGTGCACACACAAGAACACATGAAACACTTACTTTTTAATAATTTATCATCATGTAATTTTTTTATAATTAATATTAATCATAAACTGAAAAGTAAAATCTCTACTGGAGTTTGATTTTCTTTTCCGGTGGTGGTTTCATATCAGCGTTCTCTACTTTAACTTCAATACCACTTTGAGCTGGAGGAGGACTTGTTTCAGCTGAATTGGAATTATTCGTGCTAGGTTCCTGTTTTATTTGCTGCATGCCTTCTTGTCCATCATTACGCATATTCTGACCTATTTGTTGAATTTGCGGCGGAATTGGTGGAGGAAATTTACGAAACAGTTCAACCAATAGCATGTCAACGCGCTGCATCTGGAAAATAGTACCACTGTCATCTTTTGTTTGCGATGAATCCTTCTTGGTAGCAGCCTTCGATTTATCAGACACTGCAAATGTGTAATTGTAGAAACAAAACACATTACAATTTTAGTTAAAATTACTTACACACTTTATTTGCTGTAAAGTCCCATGTGTATCCTTTATTTGGATGATAACGAGAATAGCTGCTGGCTTCCTCAAAGGCAGATTGAAGATTGGTAACAGTTGATAGCTTTAAAAATTAATAAATTATTAAACACTTTATTATTTGAATAGTTTTTACAACTTACAATTCTGGAGTTGATAACATTAGCCAAATCTGGTGCCTTGTAAACCATACCCGCAATGATGTAATAATCTGCAATTGGCGTTGCTTCCGTTGGGCTATGGCGATGTTGCTTTCGGATAACGTATAAAATTGGTTCCGCAACATGCAAAAGTATATATTCCGCCCCAATCATAGTACTATGATCAAAAACTTTAAATCAAAATATAAAGTACATATGTTTTGAAGAAGTTACTTCAGTTGATCCAAACTCATATGCTGCATGCGTACTGTTTCATTATTACACACTCGGTCATAGAATGGATTAGCTTTTCTGGAAAAATAATCCATAACGTTCGCTGGATTCAGTGTGGGAATCAAATGTGAGTCGTGCCAAGAAAGCCACAGTGGGTTATCCTGGGAAAATGGGACACCTAAGCGATTCTGCATCATCTTTGTTTTTCTTCCGCTGTGCTGATCGAAAATAGTGCCTGTTAAAAATAAAATAAACAAAAATTAAATCTCACTTTTCTGTCGTCGCCGTGAATCTTATTATAAAACCATGCGACTGCATTCTTTCAATTTTAGGGGTCAATGTTTTGTTTTCGGTACGGCGACCAAAAAGACAACGACGATTCTGACTTTCAAATTATTTTATTTATTTTCTTTCTCTTTTGAGCATAATCTTTTTTTATTTGTTGTGCAATTGTTCGATACACGTTAAACTATTTCCGTTTGTCTAGAACACGTGCGAAAATCGCATAAACAGGTAATTATAAAACACATTTATCTACCCTGATAGTGAAATGTTTATTTACTTACCGCCTTGAGCAACTTGTTTTTAATTTAGTGGAAGAAAAGTGTTTAAAATGTGTAATTTTCAATAAGGTGTAAAATAATTAGTTTTCAACTTTTCTGTGCTGACATTCACAACTGTCAAACACAAACGAAACATTCCGTTCAGGCAATTAGATATAATTCTTTCTTTTCCATTTGATGTGTTGTTTAGTTCAGTTCATTTTTCATCATCTAATATATATATAAGGATGATTATAGTTTTATTTTGAAAAGTTGTATCAACTTAAAATTTTACAAATATATAAATACATACTGAGCTTTTTCGCCAATAATAATAATTCTGTGTGTAACTAAGCTTTTAGTAACCAAATGCAAACTACTCAAATGCATACAATTAAGCAGTTTCTGTGAGTTTTGATTTAATAAAAAGTGTTGACATCTTTTATGAAAACATTTTTATGGAATTATAGAGTTAACATATTTCTATAGTTTAGCTCTGTGTTTAGATTCCGCTTACCCTCATAACAGACAATTGGATTATTTCAAAATTAAATTTTAGTCAGGCCTTTCAAACTGGAGCGCTAATGATTGATATTTTTTTCTTTTGAACTCGGCCTCTAAAACTCGGACTTATAACAACTGGTGATTTGTATCGATTGCAGTAAGAAAAAAAATCGGAAACTAATTGAATTGGATGGAATGAATTCTTATCGCTTGCAATTTTCTACACTTTCAGTACTAATTTTGTTGTATTGTTGAGATTAAGCCACTAAAAACTGATCCGCACTTTTTGAAATTTAAGTCTATTGATTGTCCTTAAACTCCACTTGCAATTGCATGAAACATTTTGTCAGCCTTGGTTTGAATTTGCATTCCAACCTTAAAACTTAGCCCTTAATAAAAAGCCCAGTTAGATATAATATTTTGAACGTGCTCAATAAACTTCTTGTTTAAAATCCATCCACAACTTAAAAAATATATTGTCATCAGCATTTTCTGTCATTGATGTTAGGATTTGAAAACTGAATTGGATCTTAGTACTTAAGTCTACATTAAGATAATAAACCAAAATTAAATAAAGCCCCTTATTTGTTCAAATAATCAAGCAATGTAGAATAAAAAAATAAGATCATAAATCTTTCAAACAAATGATGTTTTTCTTACATATTTCAAATCAGTCTTTATAAATTTGTTCTCTTATTGATATTGTTAAAGCAGCGTTAAATTTTATGCAGGTTTATTTATTATTATTTATTTTGTCATATTGCTGCTCTTCAAGTTCGTTGAGAAGCTCATCTCATCCTTCAACATATTTTTTTTACCCTCAGTTTATTTATGAACGTAAAAAACCAGGTTTTTTGGAAGCTCCAACTATAACGATACAGGCAAAGGTTGATGTTCAATAGGCAAATAGTTATTATTAAAATGTTATACAAAAAAAATATTTTATATATAAATTATATATATTTCAAACTTAATGCGTAGGCCCATTTAGACCTATGGTTTTGAACGTGCTCAATAAACTTTAAATCTATCCACAGCTTTAAAAATTAATTGTCATCAGCATTTTCTGTCATTGGTTCCCGCGCACTAAAAGAAACAAATGCCTTATCAATGAATTTCAGATTTCCCCATATCATTTGTATTTGCTCCCTTTTCACTCATATTTATTTACGAAGTTTCACCAAAGAAAAATGTCAAGAAATAAACTTTGTTTTTCAACGTCGTTGACGTTTGACAGTTGTTGCTTTTTGGTTTTTTTTGTGTGTTTATCGAGTGAAGTGTGCGTTTCCTATTCCTATGTTTTTATTATAATTTCTAAATTTAGATGTGTACCACTAGCTTGTAAATTATTGTGTTTGTTTTTGTTTGTGTGTTCAAACAAAGGAAAAAATTAAAAATATTTGAAATATTAATAAAATACACGGTGTTCTCGTATCCGCGTCGCCAGATTCTCTTAAAAACTTTTAATAAAAATTGGAGGGTTTAGTTCAATATTCTCATTCCGTCGTGGCGTACCTAAAGACGAACATAAAGAAATTATGGTAAAGAGAAGTTTTGTTTATTTTGAATATTTCAATTATAATTGGTGTGAACCTCTAATGGTCGGTTTCCTTATAAAATATTTGAATGCAAGTGAAATTCTCCAAACGTCCTCCATCATATCATAATGTATTATGCAATTCTTGGTCTCATATTTTGCGGTCACGGTAATTGTTACAGTTTATAAAAAAACTAGGTTATTAGCCATAGTCTGCAATTGTAATTTTTTTTATTGTCTGTGGATTTTATTCTTTGGTAATTTTCCATGGGGCTTTATTTATAAAAGCCATTGTCACTTTCTATTGGTTAATATGTTTCTTCTTGGGACGACGGACAACAGACGGCTAGTCATCCATGAAAAACGAAATTTAGTATACGAGTATGTATATCGAACAGAGACTTATTTTAAATTTATTTGTTATTGATCTTGATTACTTCAATGTTAAAGCTTTTCTCTTGTCACTTTCTTCAGTAAAAATATGCCTTTGTGCCAAAGGCTGATATATTTAATAGTTAATACTGCCTTTAATATCTGTGTATTTTTACCGATATTATATTTTCTGCAATCGCAATGTAATTGAGATAATTTGAACTAAGGTCGAGTGCTGACCGGATTGCTTGGGGCCCAAGCTACCTGATTCGTTGTTCGGTTCTTCTGGCTAGATCTATATTCTGTACAGCTCTTCGTTGAACCTTCTCCTGAACACTTCATCACATTTTCCCCATCCGTTGCCAAACTTTCTTCTGCACCTAAAAAACTACAGAACGGAGTCGGATCGTTTACACATTCAGTTTGGTCATTTGAGTTTGGACTTTATAACTTAGGCCGAAGATACAACGGGGCCCAGGAAGGAAATGTTCTTTTTAGACTTCAATTACATTTAGTCCCATCTTTGACGTTTCGTTTAATTTACAAATCTATTTTTATTTTCTATCATCGTGAAGCAAATATGTTATTCAAAAGAACGATTTCAAATAACAAACATTCACCATGCATAAGTTAAAAAACATTATCTTTTGATATTGGCGTGTTATTTTTTCTTGATTAAACCTGGGCTACCTAAAGACCGGGTTTTTCTTCAAACTTTTTAAATTTTCAGCAAATAATGGGTAATTTGACCTTAATTATTTTCTGCCAAACTGAACGGCAATTATGTATGTAAGTTATACATGTGGAGAATTTCCGGTCACGTAAGATTATGTAAATCTATTCGATTCGGATTGAATTCGATTTAGATTGAAGCAACAACCTAAACATGAATGTATCTTTGAAACGTGTACACTCATATGGATTACGGCAAATCTTTTAGAAATTTACTGATTTTCAAATGTTAAGCAAAGCCTTATACGTATATAAAAACACATATGTTTTTCATGAAAGTAAAAGTGTAAGTTCCTATTGGCTTGTTAAATTCTAAACTCATGATACCTAGTCTGATTGTCTAAATATCATATCAGTGTAATCGTATATGTTTTTTGTTTTTGTATTTTTTATTATTATAATTGTTATTCTCTTAAATTCTGCAGATTATGTTTAATTCTTAAATCAAATTAATCCACGAAAAAAAAGTTAATTTTTTTTTGTGCTTAATTTAGCACATTACCTGATATGAGATATAGAAAACCGGAACCATACTATGAGGTATAAATTGTGAGTTTATATATAAATTAAATTTCTTATAACTACATGTCAAAGAAAGGCTTAGTTACTCATCTTTTTCTAACATCTTTACAGGGACTCCCACCATTCAATGTTTCCGGCAGCCCATTTAATGTCGTCCCCATTCACAGGTATCCAGAGCTAATGCAAGATTGTTGTACTCTCATAAATTCTGAATGGCCACGCAGTGACACTGCCCGAATGCGATCACTGGAGGCATCATGTGACACATTACCCGTCAGTTTAGTTTTAACAACAGATAATTTTTGTCGTGTTATCGCCCATTGTAAATTAAGCATTATTCCGAGCAAAAAGAAGGCATGCTTTGTAGAATCCGTTGTTGTTGATAAAAAATATCGGGGACAAGGTTTTGGAAAACTTATTATGAAATGCGCTGAAGACTACTGTAGAGCTGTTCTTGATTTAAAAGCAATATACCTATCAACAATTGATCAGGAGGGATTTTATGAGAGAATAGGCTATGAGTTTTGTGCTCCTATTTCAATGTATGGACCTCGTCATTGCGAGCTACCTAGCTTGGAGACAGCAAAGAAAAAATATATGAAAAAAATTCTGTAACTTAACACAGCTGTCCCGATAGGAGATACTTCGGATATTCCATTTGCTGTTAAATGTTGAAGTAAACAGGAAGTAATCCTGCTACTGTTTAAGTTTTTGCACATACATATCTAGGTGTTTAAAATTGGACAATAAACAAAAAGCACTTTCAAAAGGAAGTCCCCATTTACAAAATTAAAAGTACTCCAGGATTAAATTAAAAAGAAATATTTTGTTATGAATATTTTTTCGCATTATTTCATTCGTTTTTTCTATATTAAAAGAAGATTTTAAAAATGTATTGTTTTTCTTTATTTAACCGATCGCGTTTTTGCAGATGTAAGGTTTTGAAAAGTGAATTGGATCTTAGTACTAAAGTCTTCCTTAAGATAATAAACTGAAATTTAATATAACCCCTTATTTGATAAAATAATCAAGCAGTGGAGAATAAAAAAATAAGATAATAAATCTTTCAAATATATGATTTTTTCTTTCTTACAGATTTAAAATCAGTTAAACTCCCTTTGTAAACTTTATAAATGTTGTTTTCTTATCGATTTTTTTAAGCAGCGTTAAATGTTATGCAAGTTTATTTATTGTTATTTATTTTGTCATATTGTTTCTCTTCAAGTTCGTGAAGAAGCTCGTCTCATCTTTCAACATTTTTTTTACCCTTAGTTGAATATGGGTTCGACCAATAACCTACTTTTTAATATCCTGACAAAAAATTAAACAATTGTTACTAAACTAAATAAAGAAAAACACAATTGGGACAAGTATTAACGATTTTAAGGAAACATAATTTATGTACGTAAAATATCAGGCTTTTTTAGAAGCTCCAATTATAACGATACAGACAAATTTTGTGATTCACTAGGCAAATAATTATTATTAAAATGTTATACAAAAGAAAAAATATATTATATACATAAATTAAATATATTATAAGAATGCATTGAAATAAATGAAACATTAGTTGAAACAAATTCCTGTCAACCGGTGTGGTCTTCAATTTATTGCTCTGTCAGTAGCGTATTTAAAAATTGTCTAGAATGATAAACCATGTACACACACTGCGAGCGCTTTTGGCTGCAGCTTCTTCAAAGTATTTTCAAAAGAATTCATTTGCCAAGTTCAAGTTCGAGGCACCAGATCATCGTTCAGCAGGGGAGATGCACTTTGGTGTGATAAATAAAGAAATTATGCTCGACTTCAGATGCTGTGTTGGCTGCTAGGCAAAAAAACATTTTTTGTTTTTCATTCAAACCCATTAGACAAGGCATTAAATTGTTTACGTGCCAGCGTTTAATTTTTTGTGAACAAATTTTCAATTTATTTTAAGGCACTTCTTGTCTAAGTTTGCGCGTATTTATAAAACAGATTGGTTCGTTCACAGAAGCTGTTGCCAAAATGTTTGTATCCGGAAGTGTTTTGAAATGGAAATGAAATGTTTGCACCAACACAGCATTATGATTAAATAATTGTATACGAGTAAGCACTAAGTCAATATTTTTAATCAAATAAACTAAATGATCGACCAAACTGAAATGAAGTGAATAGAGAAGTTATTGTTCGATTCTGAAAAGAGCTGAAGAGCTGGTTCGAGCCGAAAAAATGCTCGAAGGTTGCGAGTTAGGGCTTATTAAAGTCACCCAACTTAAAAAAGTTGCAAAGTGTTCACAATGCCTGTCATGCCTACGAACTTTGCAGATTTTTTGAAGTGGATAAAAAATTAAAAATTAATCAGCTATAGACAAAGCCAATTTGATTACTGCGCTTTCCCCTTCCACGGCTTATCACCACCTTTGTTGAGAGCATCAAAATGACAAATGGCAAATCTTGTCCCTCCAGTCTACCGCCTGGGTCTGCACATATTGCACATTGCAATTCGTGAAAAATATGATTAAAAGACAGCTAAAGAAAAATCTTGAATCACGACAACTTCTCACTCATTTATCGAAATTGGGTACATTTGACTCTTTTCTTCTATGGATTTGAAACTGCCGTTCACGAGTTGTGCAAGGCGGTTTTTTGTCTGCAACTCACCATAAAAATGTATCTTGTCAACGTTTGTTAGCAAATAGGCCCTAAAAGAAGCTGAATCTGATGGGATTGAATGCATTCCACGCCTATAATAACAATCACGAACAACACTTATGTGAAAAAACGTTCATTAGTGTGCGGCTCATATCGAGCCGGAAAATTATTGGAAAAGCCCGAAGGGTGAAATCAATAAACGTGCTTGAACATCGGAAGAATGTTTCTTCTCTGCCGCTGTTTCATAGTTATTCTAAGAAAGAATACTCGGATGAAATAGTTAAATGCATTCCACGCCTATAATAACAATCACGAACAACACTAATGTGAAAATACGTTGTCAGATTTCGTTCAAAATTAAGTCGCTCTTATTCCTTATCTGCTTTGCAATGAATATGAACCCGTGTTACATATTTTTTGTTTTTTACATTCATTTGAAAATCAAGCTATTCTATGATCTTACTTACGTCAAAACGGATGAAGCAAACCCACAAAAACTTATCTGTATATAGTATGAAGTTTATCTTCAATGGGTATGATTGATGGTACAAAAATATCAGATAAAAGATCACTCACGTTGATAGTGAAAACATTTGTATTTGTTGTGTTCCTCGTAATTCTCCAAAGTTGGACTTGTTGACATGTAGATTTCAAATAATAAAATAACATGTGATAAAACATTTTAATATGGTGAACTTCTATGCCAAAAAAAAACAACAATAGATTTAATTATATGTATATCAAGAAATATATAATATATCGTAGAGGCGTCTGTCCCGTTAGGCTTGAATTTTCTTAGCAATTCCACAAATCTTTCCATAATGTTCTGGCTGTTCGAGCGAATCAACAATAAATTTTGCCAGATCATATTTCGATACCAACCGACCAGGTGATGAATCATGAGTTACGGTGTATTCGGAACTTGGTTCATTAGCGATATGGGGCGGAAGTATTGCAATGAAATCGAGTCCGCAGTTTTTAGTTATTTCTAGCATACGTCGGTGTTCTTCGTTTAATTCATGGAACACTTTAGGTACTTGATCAATATTCATAAGCAAAAAGGATGACATGACGATTGAAAATCTTCTAATATTCAACTCTTTCATGGCAGTAACAATATTTGTTGTGCCGGTTGACAAGGCAGTGGTTGGCTCAAGATTATTTCGAGTACCCAGTATGACGCATGCAGCTTCAACACCTTGAAGGAGATTTTTCACATCTTCCAAGTTGGTAACATCTCCTTGCACTAATTCCACTTTGTCCTTAAAAGCCTCCGGTACTGTTGATTCAGTACGGTACATCAAGCGAATCGTCAAGCCTAAAGTGTTACGTAAATTCATGGACATGATTAAAATTCTAATACAAATTATTTCTCTCATACCTTTTTGGAGTGCATATTCAACGACACACTTGCCGGTCATGCCGGTGCCACCAATGATAGCAATTTTTCCCATATTCATTTAAATGCGGCAGAATAAATGCAATTGTCGTGAACCTTTTTAATTATGAATCAAGAACCAAGCTTGAACAGCGCACTTGTTTTGCTGTAAAAAAAAATAATCGGAATGGATTACCTTATCCACTTAAACCCATCAAATGAAAATAAAAGCAAGACGTCAACTTTTATTGTTTATTTTGCTGTATGAAAACCCTACAAATGTTGAAGGTAAAAAAAGCGGCGGTGCTGCCATTGTCATTGTCCAATTGACTACGCGTAGAAGCTCTTTTAAAAATATCGTACATACATTCGGATTATAAATTGAACTCTGTTTAGAATAGATCATGCCAAATTACCGAAAAATATTTATTTTATTGATTCAAACGTACCATGATATCGCTCTTTTAATGTAAAGTCTGGTCATCATATGACCATATTATGATAACCTAGTAAGTTAGGTGAACATCTGAATTCGTTTCGTGTAGTTTAATAATTATGCTTAGTTAGTCCAAACTTCTTCTATCGCACTCATCTTCAAACGCAATAGATATAACAATTTATTTCTAAATTTTCATTGCGTATCAACTGTTGTGGTGGCCAGTCAACTTAACAATCAAACGTTCGCCATATTTATGTAGAACTGATTAAGGTATTAACATACAAAATTGCACAATATGGGAACTGTGCTGGATGTAGTTAACACCGAACTCTGTTCAGTTATAATTTATTGTCGTATGAGGATAGGCATAAAATATGTACATTTATATTGAGTTTTATTTAACAATTTGTTTCCGAACCTTCAGCATATGGATTGTTTTCCAACTTTTTTATTCGTTTCAATGTCGCATTTCTTAGTTCAGACATGAAATCTGGCTGCGCTGTTTTGATTGTGTTTTCCTTAGCCATGTTCGGTTGAGTTGATATTTGCGTTTGATTATTACTTCTGATTTCAGAAATATTCGGTTTGTGGTTATTGACTTTCTAAAAATAAAATTAACGAAAATTTGCTTTAAAGCTTATGCATCAAGTATGTATGTTTTACCCTCAGAGGTACGCCAGTTCGAATACTCTCTAAAAGAGCACCTCTAGAATCTGCTTCAATGGCTATTTGATTTTTTGACGCAGAATTGTCTGAAGGTAATGCCTGTGTTGGTTGCGGTGGGGGTGGTGGGGGAAATGTTCCAATTGTTGTCGTGTTTGTTGGTGGAAGCGGTGGTGGCGGCGGTATTCCACTTTTGGACAATGTTGCAGATGGTAGCCTCGGTGATGGAGGGGTTCCACTTGTTGACAAAGCATATGGCGGGCCATTGTTCGGTTTATTTAAATTTGGCATAGGTGGTGGAACTGGTACTGTTTTTGCTACTAAAAGCTCAGATGCTGTTTGCAATACTGGAGGTGGTGGTGGCGGTGGGGGACTGTTATTTTCTGACAAATAAGCTGTTGGATTTTGTCGGTTAGCATTTGAACTTGGTGCTGAAGGTGGCGGTTTTGTTGGGCGCTTTGTTGAAGTGTAAAGCTCTCTTTGATCATGTGGTGTAATTTCTATATAAATATTTTCATTTGACCGTGCATCAACTTCAGGAAGCTTAGGAGAAGGGACAATCAACGCCCCTCCCTTAGTATGATGTTTGTTTCTTGGCGGTGGAAGGGGTGAAGGGGGCACATATGTTTCACAGGGTGGAGGCGGAATGAAGCTGCCGGAATGTGGATGGATCGGCTAAAGGAAAGCGTTTACGTTTACATTTCTTAAGGAAGTAAAATATAAAAAAAATATTTACCATCCAAGTATACTTAGACTGTACAATTTTCCTGATAAGCTCCTTCGTATTCATTCCCTTAACGTCGTCTTCTGTGATACCACGTTCTATCATATACTTTTTCAATGCGTTGTCATTGAACTGCCCAGAGAGGTCAAAGGCATTTTTCGACATATCCCTGGTCATGTCACCGGATACATGCTGGAAGTTGGTTGGAGCGCTTACTTCAATTTTGAGACCTTTTCTTGTTACTAACGCTGTCGGCGAGGGCGGTAGTGGAGTTGTATTGTGAATTGTGGTGATGGCAGAATTCTGTAGCTGAAATTGCCTTTCATAAAGTGTTCCACGAGTTGTTTGAGGTTGTTCATTTGAAACACTCGTGTGTCGCTCTTCGTATTTGAAATGTGTGTTATTATTAATTTTGGCGTAGTGATTCAATTCAAATGACATAGATGCTGGTGGAATGTCATCAATAGATTGGAGTGGTTCCGAAAAATTGTTGTTGACAGTAGAAATGTTGACTTGACTAGATCCAGTTGGTGATATTTGTGGCAAGACACTTGGCTACAATAAAGGAAGGATTTATTTAAAGTATCGATAGCCTGAATAGAACAAGGATAAACTAACTTTCCAATAGCCGGGATTCTTATTGCTTTTCACAATATCGTAGATAAAAGCCTTCCTCTGTTCAGGGGATAAATATTCGATATTGTCAGCAAGTCCTGCTTTTCTCAAATAAACCCGTAGCATTTGATCATTATCATTACCGGTGAGGTCGAATGTTTTTTCGAAATCCACCGAATTGCCTTCCTTGTAATCAAAATCCATTGGTTCACTTATGAACTGTTTTTCCATGCCTATAAGAAGTGCATCTACAAGTACAAACAATTTTAATTAATTTTGTTATGCCTCAACAATTCTCAACGATTTAATAGAAACGTGAGTTGGTGTTTTAACGTAAAAAGAGTATTTCCTTAACTTGTCGAAAGCCCTTTATACTATAAGTGAAATTACTTGATTTGTAATGAAAGCTTTAAATGAGAAAATGAAATTGATAATTGTCAGCCTATGTTATCGCTCAAAATCTTTCGCAACAAATGGAATTGTTAGTAAACATATGTATTTTAAAAAATGTCAAGATCAATACGTTCGTACGAAGGTCAAGAGCATTTTCGCCAACCTCAGCGGATTGATCTCACTGCACCCAAACAATAAGTTTGTGTAGTTTTAAAGGTATCGTTCCAAAAGGGTCTAAAGGAACCCTATTAATAAGCCTCCGATGTCCGTCTGTCTGTCACCGAGCTTTATTTCCTAAGCCGCTATAGGGAGACACTTGAAATTTTCATAGAAGGTGTGCTGCTACAATAAGAAATATTGAAAATCATATAAAGTTAAAAATAAATGGGGGTCACCATACAAAGAACGCGTTTCATGAAATCGCAACTCATCTTAGCGCCTAATCGAGACAATAAGTTTCATAGAGCAAATTACCAACTTTTCGAAGTATGCAATCATTTACCGATCCAAAACAATGTATCGAATTCTAATAAGAAAAAAAAAACATTTTGACAACTTGTGGAACGACTGAATGAATGCAACTTGTGGCACAAATGTCAAAATGTTTCTACCCAACCAAACGAAGTGTCACATCCATGCATGAATACGTGTTTTGCTTTCGCGGCGGCATTTTTCAAAGTCCGAAAAAATAACATCAATGTCATATTTTCAAAACAAATTATTAAAAAAAGAATTTCATGTAATTTTGATGTGTGTTTGAGTTCCGATTGTCGCAGCATTTCAATAAATCACTTAAAACAGAGGGTTACAAAATAAGGAAAAATATAAACATTGAATGACGTGTATGTTGATAACGCATTTAAAACACACAAGTATATTCAATGTTTAGATACATTTTTTCTTTTTTTTCGATATTTTTCCAATCCCTTCATAGAACAATTTTTTGAATACGTTCACAACTATAACTTGAACACGCTCCAGTACCGCATGACACTTGTTTTTCATTGTTTATTTTCAAGAAAATCAATATCGTTAGTTGCGATACTAAAACTTTTACACGGTTGTGATACGCGTCATGGTCGAAAATATAGGTTCGCACAAACACCAATACAGTTTGACGTTCATCAACGAATTCCGAACGAAATTTCAGTCGGTTGGAGTCAGAATCATAGATTCAGACATTTCTTCAATAAGTCTGCATCAAATTATCTTTTACTCTTGTGATCGTTTTAAATTCTTATTTGTTTAAACTTTTAAATTTCCCCACCTGCAAGTTCTTCTTCTTATTGGCATTACAAGTTGACCGATGTCGAGCTTTTACTTTGTCTGGCTTAACCTTGCATAATTATGACTTATGCTATGAGAAACCTAACATTAAATAAACATACAGTACAGGCGCGGAACCCCTTCGTGTATGAGTCAACCTCCCCTTGGCTACTTTTTTTTTCAAAGAAAACAGAAAAAAATATACATTTTCAAAATTCAAATTCAAAAAGGAATTGGTAATTTAATACAAATATTGTCATCGTTTGGCAAGATTCGTAGTGTTTAAAGATGGTATACAGTACCTTATGTATAAATAATAGAAAGAGGGTTCGAAATAGTCAGCGGGTGCCATGGCTCCACCTCTCGCGTGTGAACGACAATCACTCCGGTGAGTACAAACTGACAATAAAAAGCTTGTGGGCCCGTGGCCCTCAAAGGAGTTGTTCTACGAAATAGTCAACGCTTAAATACAAACATATCAACTTTGAGCGCTTACTATTTCGTTGGCTATTTGAAAATTTTCATAACAACATATCGAAAAGATGTCAAGCAATTATTAACTGATTGCAGATAAATGAGGAATTATCGCTAATCTGTGAACAGTGATCCTGTATTGCTCTTGAAATGCACAATATAGTTTGAGGTGTTACGTTTTAGGGTTGGGAAATGTCTTTTGTTTATTTATTTATTTTATTTTCGGCCAAGGAAGTTTGTTGCAACACTTTGTCTTGAATATAATAGCATAAATCATCAGAATCAACAGTATCAAATTACAATTATAAAGTATTTCAACAGTTAAGCTGCAAAAACAATCACTCATTAAAACCAAACCTGTAGACACACATTAAACATTGACACGATATTTTATTTCAAAACCATGAATGTTCGCCTGTATTGATCTAAATGATACAAAAGCCTTCATTTATGTAAAAGATTATAAAATGCTATCATATTGTATTTTTGCTTATCGAGCTTGGTTCTTATTTAAGTATTGTGTCAAAAGAAATCCCTTTAATGATTCATTTTCAAACTTCTTCACGGAAATGAACATAAACGAAATAATTTAAGAAATATTTTCATGGATCATCTTTTACCTAAAAAAAACTTTTCCACATGCGTTTGATCGACGATTCATTTAATTAATAAGAAAATTTTTGTTCTCTCGCACTTAAAAGCCTTGGCGCTTATTTATAAGTTTTAAGTTCAAATAAATTTTACTGATAAGGTCGTCCTATCACACTGAAGTAGAGAAATCAACTGAACCGTTAGAAAGAAAGTTATATCAAGTACATTTTGCAATGTTATTTGTCATCAAGTGTTTATCGTTCAATTTCAGATGATAAGGTATCGCCTTATCGTTAAAGCTTTTGATAATTGCTTTCCGCAGGTGGGAAGATACATGATTAACGTTAGTGCACTGAAAACAAAAGGGCGAAATGACTTCTTTGAATATTTTTTATTTTATGCATAAGACGAACATTTTCTTCGAAATTCGTGTATCGCAGTTTTGTAAAAAATTAAAAATTGCTTTCAACCTGATAAACACTTAGTGCCCAATTTGCCATTACTTACAAGTTAGCTTCATGATTCATGAAAAATGTTGGCTGTCATTAATATAAGCAATGAGTATATATAACGGTATTTATTCTGAAAAGAAAGACAGACAGTGTCGTAGTTTTACTGAACACGGCCTTTCTGCGAGTTGTCAAGGAGTATGAACTCAATGTATAGTACAGGACTGTCTTGTACATAGTACAGTCTAAACATTACCTCTTTCAGTTCAAACTCGAGGCGTGTGCGTGGATCAAGTCAGCAGAGTGAACTATAAATTTGTCCAGTGTTAAGTAGTGTCCAGTGTTACAGCCGAGGTTTCCAAACGACGCTGAGAAACAATCAAATGAATTTGACAATAAATACAAATTTTTCCTTATCATTCGATTACGAGTAGATATTAAGGAAAAATGTCAATATCTTGATTCAATTTTGTTCGAGATAGAGGAGATGCAATTGAATAAATAGTATTGTTGCAAAATTTTTTTTCGAAAAATTTTTTGTTATGACTATTCGGCTACAAATTCAACAAATTGAAAATATGCAAAGCTCTATAAAGTTCAATAACGATGATCGATTAAAGATAGTTTGGCTGCAAATGGGTAAAAACCGCACGCTTTCTGAGGCAGTGGATATGGCCATGGAAATGAAAGCAGCAGACCAGGCCGTTTTTGCAGATCAAAGCACAGACATTGAAAATCTGGGGGATGTTTGATTGCACACACAACGAGCGGATTGAGTATTTGCGCGCGTATTTGATGGCCGACACTTACAGTGAACGCATAATTACATGATACGAAGAGTAAATCAAGTTTTGATTTAAAGAAGAAATGAGAGTTCACTCATCCATCCATATTTTAGACATTCCACAAATTAACCGTAGCCCTTCGGTATCCACCCATGAATGAATCGAAACCAAAAAACGAGTAAATCTGAATTTAAAACCTCTACACACTGCTCTAATTCTCCTGCTTATCCTTATGCTCTTTCTATGCAAGATTATGATAGTGCATTATAATGCCTTAAAAGGGAGCATATTAAGTTTTGCTAAAAAAGCTGGCCAATCTCTCGTCTTCGATGGCCAAATATTGTGGTCAAATAACGAGCCACAATTTAAAGCAATCACTTATGCCTGGGAAGCGAGGAAAATTCAGTTGCTTTAATGCTTATACTTGTGTTGAGGAGGCCAGCAGCCGAGCTTTCAAATTATTCCCGTTGACATACAACGGGATTACAAGGTTTTCTTAGAGGTTATCGAGACGTAAAGTTAACCACATGCATCGAATCTGCCAGGTTCAGCATCGCAACAAAGTGCAAAAAAAAATTGAATGCTGACATTGTCTTTCACATTTGTCTGATGTGCTGGTTAAATCATATCTTAACTTTTTGCAACTTCATCCTCAAGAGCTGTATCAGCAGTCTATATAGCAATTCTATTAGCATCCATAAAAGCCAATTTCATATAACGTATTTTGTCAATAACACGTTAAGTAGCTCCAAAATAAATATTTTCGGTATGTTTGTTATTTATTCGTTCAAGCCATTTGTGATTCGACCTTAAACAAAATAATATGACGTACCAACCCGATAAAAATTTCAAAAATTTTCATTTGAATTTCGTATTTCCTGCATGTCGGTAATCGAACGCGCATCCACGTTTTTTTACACTTCTTTTTTGTAGTATAATTTTATAAATATTTAAAGAGCATGAATTATAGTAATTTATCTGATGAAGAGTACTCTAATTCCGAAGCATGGCTAGCGGAACAAATATTTTCTCAATTGAAGGATTTTAATACTGAACTGTTGCAATATGAAGAGGTCGTGAAATTGAAATCAGTAGTGCCGCAAAGCTCTCAGGAAAGCGGAGGTATTATAAGTGCTGATGTTCTCGATTTGGGACCGTCACATAACGAGAAGAAAGTTTATGAGGAGCCCAAGGAAGAAGACGATGCTATTTGCGAAAAGACGGAAAACTCTGAAAAGCATATCAATTTCACAGAGGGGAGTAATTCGGATGGTGATTCTCAAGCAAAACTGGATCAAAATGTTGTACACTATTTAAGTGAAGTTCTGAAATATTTAAATTGTTACTAGATTTTATATCGTTTGCCCTTAGATACCCCTTCCTTCTTCCCGCAAACCCAGTTGCAGATTATCGAATGCGCAAATTGTAACCTTATTTTCGATATTTGTTCCTTTCAACAGCACGTTTGCGACTATGGCGAAGATAACAATTTGATCATTCGCGAACCAGTTGAACAGGCTTCTTCGTTCAATCATTCTGAAACAACTGAGCCACTCTGCATGCGTATTCTAAGAGAAAACCAAATACGTATTCGTCGTTTTCTCAAGGATGAACTGAAATATGATTTGAACGCGAGTAATGCAAGCAACAAAAAACACGACGGACCGCATGAATGCACATTATGCGAGAGAAAGTTTGTCCATGCCTCGGGACTGTCCCGTCATATGGAAAAGCATGCACTGGATCTTATTCCCAGCACTACTTCCAATAACGCAACCAATGGACATTCATCAATTAACGGATTAAAAGTGGTGATCAAGTGCACAATCTGCGGTCGCATATTTTTTGAAACAAAAACAGCTTTTGAACACCTCGGCTTACATTTTTTTGGTACCTACGAAGACGAGCGAGAGATCGAAGAAAAACTTGAGTTTCCATATGAAAATTACCTGGATGATGCTTTGAATTTCTTGACAGTTGAAGTGAGTATTTGAATTTAAAGCGTTTAACGAGTTTAATCAAAGTCTCGTTCGGTAGTCCAAAAAATACGATAGCAAGCCTAATGCTTACCTTAAAATGGTTATTTTAAGCTGCGTTCTTCAGTGTGAATTCTGTGATCTTCTTTTCTCTGAGGTCTCATTTTTATTCGCGCATTCAGCATGCCATCAGCCACAGAGACCGTTTGAATGTTGTGCATGCGAAATACATGTCTTTACCTCGAAAGAGATATTCATGCATTGGCAGGCAGAATGTGTCTTTGCAAGAGAAAATATGAAACGAGGTTGCTCAACACAGAAGTATTACGTTTGCAATGTATGTGAAAATAAATTTGTCTCGTTGGAACAGTTGCACGAGCACAGGTATTGTTTTTAGTAAAAAAAATAACTTTCATGTTACTTCTTTATGTAATTCAAGGTACACCGCTTATCACTTTTTCCCAAGAATTGATAAAAGTCAAGGACTTTTGCTCGTACCCTGTGAATACTGCGATCTAGTATTTGACACAGCTAATGACATCGTAAACCATTTTGAAGAAAAGCACTACAAAAAGAACAAGCGAGATCCAACGGCAAAGTACCGCCAGTACTTGTGTGATATTTGTGGAAAGACATATACACAATCTAGTCATTTGTGGCAGCATTTAAGGTTTCATAAAGGTATGATCATTGTATTTAGTTGACAGCATCATTTGTAAACTTTTCAACTTTATAAGGAAATTTAATTGTATTATTTTTCATTTTCTAGGTGTCAAGCCTTTTGCATGCAAAGAACCAGGATGTTCCCGCCGCTTTACTATCCGACCTGATCTGAATGATCATATCCGTAAGTGTCATACTGGCGAGAGGCCTTACCATTGCCTAGTGTGCGGCAGACGTTTCTTGACTGGATCGGTGTTCTACCAACATCGTCTTATACATCGTGGAGAACGGCGTTATGGATGCGATGAGTGTGGGAAACGGTTTTATCGTGCAGATGCCCTTAAAAATCATCTTCGTATTCACACTGGCGAAAAGCCGTTTGAATGTTTGTTCTGTACAAAAAGTTTTCGCCAAAGAGGGGATCGCGATAAACACATAAGAGCAAGACACTCATGTTTGGATGCGAATGCTCGTCTCATGATGCAAATGCGCAAGCTACATCTTGAAGCGGCTGCAAGAGGTAATGCTTCTTCGACTTCACCAGAGGATTTCTTAATGCTGGGAAATATCCCTTTCCCAAGAAGTATGTTTCAACCAATGCTATCTGACATTGATGCTGGCCAAGAATGAAACCAACTAGTCAAATAATTCTACATAATTTAATTTTATTTGCGCAATCAAATTTAATCTTCGAAGCTTTTAAATTGCTCCTATTATACTAATTAACTAAGATTTTCTTTATGTAATATTGTTAGCTGTCCAAATGTAGCAAACCGTTTGTGCCTTGCGTTGCTCTTGTAGAACTCCTAAATGCCTGAGCATCGTTATTTTGTTTTGCGATTTCTTATCTAGCATCTTCTTAATTTTACGCGATATATCGCCTTGAGTAATGAAGTTTTGTCCTGTTGATTAAATATAAATATACATTTAACTTATTTAAATTAAAAAAGTACGTATGTATTATTTTTACCTGGAAAGTAAGCCACTTGATCTTTATAAACTTTCCAGAGATCTAAATCCACATGATTGCGGATGCAATCTCTGTGCCGATGCAGTAGTTGGTATTTTTCATTAAAACATGGTACTAAAATAGTGTCTAGGAAGTTTATGAGCTCATCTAAAGTCTCCCGCCCTCTCATATATCTTGACGAATTATCACATTTATTATATTTGCATATTGTAA
Organism: Orthonevra nobilis; assembly: GCA_963555765.1. Classification (NCBI taxonomy): domain Eukaryota; kingdom Metazoa; phylum Arthropoda; class Insecta; order Diptera; family Syrphidae; genus Orthonevra; species Orthonevra nobilis. The sequence continues at coordinate 14,075,425 of OY743225.1, forward strand.
TTAAGAAAATGTTAACTTACTTCGGAATACTTTCAAACATTTCAGGTGAAATCGTCACCTCGAAATCTAAGAATTGAAATGGAATGGGAAGTGGTTTTTTCTTTCTTACGAATGGTGATTGAAGGTAGTCATCCAAATACATTTTTGGTGTTCCACACTACACGATGAATGGTATTAAATGAAATCTACTAAGCACTATAAAGCGGAATACCAAAGGAGGAACATAGTTGGTGTTCCAATTTATAGGCCTTGACTTGATCTTATTTACCTCGCCCTTCAAATTAGTTTGGTTTACAGTTACGCTCAGGTTTTTCCCAATATTCGATGGTTTTAAAACCCCTTTTGGAGTCTTACTATCCCCGATGCCTATGCACGATATGTCTGTGTTTTGCTGAGTTTGCAAGGTTTTGTGTCTTTCGGTGAGAATGTTAAGAACTTGTAATTGCTGTTTCTGCATTTTTTGCATAACTGATTTATACTCCTGCATTACCGCTATATATTCACCTCTCATTATTTGATTACATTGCTGAATGAGACCCTTTATTTCGCAAGTTTTGTCCGACAATTCTTGTATCTGAGGTTCAATTTTTTCACGTCGGAGAAGGAGGGAAATGTATGATTCTATGAGACTAATTTTTTTAAGGTGATTTTCTGATTCCATGACGAATTTTTCCATTATAAATAATTAATATTTTTAAAATTTAGTTAACGTTCTACAAATACATTAGCTTTGTGTAATACAAGTCGTCTTAGTTTTGAATTTGAAGGTATAAACGTTGCAAATGTCAAAACAAATGTTTCTTTAGACGCCGATAGGTGTCGCGCGAAGTAGTAAGTGACCATTAGACCATGCTTTCACTTTAAAAATTTGTTTCCGGAAATAGCATGTATATAATTATAGTATAAATATATTCTTTTCAGGTTTCTCGCTAAAATATCAAATAACATGAAGTTTTCCATTCTGTAAATTAACAAATAAGTACCATTTTGCATTTTGAACAGAAATGAAGGTATCAAATTCAAAGATAAATTGCATGTAAAATTTGTTATTGAATACAGCTAACTCGCTGTAGACAACTGATAAATAAAGAGCCATTTAAGTTTTAATATATAACGTTTAGAAAAAAGCCCATAAAGAGGTAACAAGTAATAATCACACAAGTATGTCGCTATCGCAACATCACCCAGTCGGCAGTAAATATAATTTATTGATATAATGTCTTCTCATTCATACATATATTTCTATTTTTCTGCCTTATATTTTACCTGCATCATAAACACATGATTTAGATAGAGCCCTTATATAAAAATTTTACATACATTGATTCTACCATGATATAACTTTTTTATCTGTAATATTTTTGGTTGATCTAGTACTTGACAAAGACTAGACATAAAGATGAGTTGCATCTTAAGAAGGCCTGTAGCGAGCAGCTTAGATGACTTTGCATGCTACATTGTCGATTTCAGCTGTAAAGGTCTGAATACACTGTGTTTCAACAAAATCATTGAACCTGATACTTCTTTCATCTAAAACATATTTTTCCTTCGGATTGAAAATCAATTGTTCAACAAAATCCAAGAACAAAAATAATGTGTAGTCAGACCCTAACCTACCATAAGAATGCCAAAGTAGCCACTGAACGATATCCTGTGGGCAATTCGTCGCTGAATTTCACCTCTTCAGTGATGCTCGGCCATTTTTCTCCCCTTTTAATTTTCTGAAGTAAAGCAGCGAACATGGGTTTTGCGAATCTCTGGTACTCACATCCCCGAAAATACGGCCAAGGTTCCCGTTGCTGGTAAATATTCATTTTCTATACTCAAATTAGAACATGCAATTAAAATCATGTAAAATCCTATGGACGCATCAATTAAAAAATCGGACTTAAATCGACACGCGGTATAAGGCCTACATATAGTATATGTAAATTATATTGACGTTACTAGGTTTTGAATAATTTTGTCTAATAAATGTAAGGATATGCCACCAGTTGAGTACGGACGGTAATCTCTTTTTTACAAGTCTATAATTATGCGTGGCTACAATAAATGGTACTCACTGTTTGCTTAGCAATGTCCGGCTACCGAAGCGGGTGCATGTATCAGTGTTAACAACAAGCGTTGAACGATATTCATAAATAAACTCGACTCGAAAAAGATTGATGTTGTTCCTTAATTTCAGCCGCTCTTGCTCCAACCGACACGGTCTTATCCGCAAATACGGTTTGAATATCTGTCGTCAGTGCTTCAGGGAGTATGCCAATGACATTGGATTCAAGAAGGTAAGTCTTGTGCATTTTCATTGTAAACATAACTAAATACGTTCTTATTACAGCTCGATTAAACTTCCAAGTTAATTGTGTCTAAAAACACTTCATCGGACAGATTAAATAACATCTTTTTGCACATAAGTTGAAAGGTTTCGACAATAGACGCCTCTTTAAAATATAAATGCAATTTTTTTTATTTAAGCTCTCAGGCGAATAAAAAATGCAAAAATAAGTTATCAAAGCTGTAATTTTTTATTTTGTTTATCAAAGAATTCTTATTTGTTTATTTGATTCGGGTTATGGGGTGATTTTCAAGGAACTTCTAAAAGCGCTAAAAAAAAGTATTCCCGACTTGCCACGAATTTGTGACTTACTTGTAAGTTTCATACTATGCTACCTCGAAGAAGTTGATCCGACTATTTCGTTCCAAGAACATCCTATACTTGATTCGATGTATCAGGTTTTTAGTGCATGATATCCTTCGAAAGTGATTGTGAATTCAATACAACAAAATAATTTGCACTCGTAACGAATTTTTATTATTTCGAACATACAAACACAGACTAGTTGATTTACTGAGTAAAATTGTCTGACAGAACACTCTTCAAACCGCGATACGATCTTTCCGTGAAAGCAAGAATGAAAAAAAAAAAAAACAAATTGATTTCAAATATATATCTACCAAAAATGTGTTTCATTCGTCAAATTAACTTAGTTGTACTAAAATATATCATAAAATTAATCCTCTAAATTAAATATTTTTCGTGGGTTTTATTGGAGAAGAATCAGATTTTACTGGTCCTTACTCAATATGATGCTGTGACTCAGACTCGAGACGAGATAATATGAAAATATCAACTAACGCCGTTGAAACAAAACTCATTGTTTGGTATGATATGTCTTAACTTTAATATTTTTGTGGATTTAAATTATAACGGAGATATTCACACGGTGAGAGCGAAATTCATGGTATTTGGATGCCTGATATTAACATCGAATGTTACAAAGTATTCACATTTCCTATTCTGACATCCACATTCAAGCCCTTAAGATTCGTTTATTTTTATCTAGATTGTTTTCGGAATTCGGATTTGATTTTAGATTGACACATAATTTTACTTATTCGAAACCATTGAAAATTTGTTATCCGTTTAAAGATTTCATTTCATAATTTTGTTTTCTCTTGCGTATTGTTTATGTATTCGTTTCTGTTATTTGGCACAATTTCTGGATGATTGGAGAATATCTGTCAACTCCTACTCAATAAAGATTTGGAAACATCCAACTCCTTATACTAAGGTTGCATGTCCTTTAAAATATACCTACGCCTTTTAAGTAAATTACGACGATACATGTAACTGATGTTATAAGACAGACAGATATTTTGTCGGTAAAGAGTGTCTGAAATTTGAAGTCTCATATTGTATTTCTGATGCTGTTTCTAATTTTTTTTTCATGAACTGTGTGATTACAAAAAAAAAATATAACGTTGAGAACACTATCATGTCACCTTCTGAATCTTAATTATAAACTCATAACATTAGTGTATTTGTTTTCCGGAGAAAGGAAAACAATAAGTCTAGATGATAGAAGAATCTTGAGACCTTAAATTTAAAAAGAAGAAGTCCGAAGAAGCTGGAAGCAAAATTACGGGCATAGCCCAGGAAAAACGTTTTTAATAACAAAATAAAAAAAAACTTATTTGCAAGCTTATTAAACGTCCACTGAATACCGGATACTGACCAGTGTACACAACGTAAATTGTGAAACATGGTTGTTCAACCCCTATGGTTTGGTTATGTTTTAATAGATTATAGAGAATGTTTTTGTCGACATCTTGGAAAGCATTATGTTACCATAAACTAAAGAAGTAATGCCAATAAAGTGGGGTTCATGTTATGAAGTGGGCTCCGCAGTCCCCTTACTTCAATCCCGTAGGAAACACTTTGAATGAAAAGTTAAGAATGCTAGCCCAGCAATAAGAGCCAGCTTCGGGAAGCAGTCCAAAGTACTTGCTATGCTACATCAGCGCAGCCTTAGAAAATCGCGCAAAAATAACACAATTAATTATTGTTTCCATTGTGTAATATCATATAAAATTGATAAGAAACTAATTGAAATTAATACTGCTATTTCAATTTACCTTTTAATGTTTAATTTAGTAAAGAAGAAGCGTTGCAGTTGTATTAATTCCTTTACTCTTTTCCTTTCTTAAATTCTTTTGTTTAGAACAGTTTTGTTTTTGGTGTGTAAATAAATGAAATTGAATTCCCTGAAATAACTCAAATAAAATGTATTTATTCATTTGAATTAGAACATGAATTATATTTTTTCTTGTATAAAAATATCATTTAATAACAAATAAATTTACCAGAATGTATCACAAATTTAATTTTTAATTGAACACATTTTCCCTCTTATTTAATAACTAAATTTTTCGTTAACCTTTTAACAAGACCAAGATTCAAAAAATTTGCCATAAATGTAAGGACTGACTTCTTTGGTGGTCTACAGTGTTTTTTACCTGCCTCCTGGCAGCAAACATTAGGAAAACAATCTAATGTCGAACTGCATGCCTTTGGATGAAGATCGAAAATTGGTGGTGGCGGAGGCGTGCATTCTAAATATTCTGACACTACAAAATAAGATAATAAAACAGTAAAGTAAATACATGCACAATTACTAATTAATTTTTTTTTTCAACCCACAATAATTAATAGACCTCTTTACAGGCACAGGAACAATTTCGAGTTCTGGCTTTGACGTTCTGCAATATCTTTGTTGACCATCGGGGCAACAAACTCGTGGCCAGCAATCCATGTCTGTTTTACATTCCTTAACTTCCCACCAGAGCTCAGCTAGCGGTCGCTGTGGGCAGTGTCGCGGTATTATTCCAAATATTGCTGCAAAAATTAAATTTTTCTTACAAATTACAATCGTATTGAGTGTATCTGAACTTACGGCTGTGTGAACTTTCCTCCAAAGGTTTCGGTAACCCGACTACACAACTTTTTGCTCCAAAAATATCACAACAAATCTCATTTGTGTTCCACGATTTACAGTCCTTGTCCTTATCACACTTTATGGGAAATAAATCAAATTTTACCTCACTTTCTCGTGGACAAATAAATTTGTCTCTTGGGGTTTTTGGAGATCGCTTCTCACTGCGTAATGTCGGTTTCAATAAATCAATCTTTGTAGGTCCGCCGGAAATATCTAGTGGTGCATTTTTCTGTTCAGCAGTGTATTTCTTTGGTTTAATATTCTTCTTACGACTTTTAGATACATCCAATTGCTCAACATCTTTTGGATTCGACCCTGTTATAAAGAAATAAAAAGTCAACATGTGACAACCAGTTCAAGAGCAAACAATACATAAATGTAATGAAATTCGTTTATTAAGCTTCGGGGCATAAGGTACTTTATTTAAATAGACTCATATAACAAATTTTACTGTCCAGATATTGAAATTAACAATCATGAACTTTTAAGGTAAGTTGTCTTTTTTTACTAATCTTTCAGCAATGTTTAGGAATAAATTTCACGAATTAAGATCAAATTAAGCTTTTTGTAACGAACTTTATGATTTCCTGTTTATCATTTCAAGCGCCTTATGGAACGTGAGCTATTTCACGCATTGGAATATAGTCGTATACACATATATAGTTTACCCAATCCCAAGTGTGTATCTATGAATGTGGCAGAAAGAAATTGTTGTCTTAAACAACATTGGAAATGTGTTGTGGTGCTTCGGTTGGGTGGTTTTAACGAAGTCTCACAAACCGAAAAAAGCCGTGCCGGGCTAATGATTGGTCTTCATGAGTGTTAAAACACAATTCTTTTGTCTATAAACTATGAACATAAGATTTCCAATACATGTACTTATTGTTTATACATATAACATTTTTTTCCTCATGCTTTGAGTTTTTCTAAATTATCGGAAGATTTAAGTATGTCCTCCCTTGAGTAGGACACGAAACTTACATTAATCATGTACAAAAAGTAGTCCCAGGAGCAAGAGCGGTTAGACATCAATGCTTCTGCCTGAAAAATCGACGATGCCACAGCGGAGGGACACACCGCCGAAATGGAAGACTTTGGTGACCTTTATAAAAGGAACTCAGTGTATACGGTTGGAGGCAGCTAGCTTTGGATCGAGCTTGGAGACGCTTCCTGGTTGAGGTTTAGGTCTTCGCTGGGCAGTTACGTCACCGAAGTTAGCAAGATCATACTAATAAAAATCAGTTAAAACACTTCTTGGAGAACTGGCAAGATATGATAAAGAAGATTAAAAATCCCAATTGATTCAAAATGTTGGATAAAATGCTGCTAATGGCGTTAAATCCCCATTTGTTGTGTACAATAATATTATTTTCTGTAATTTACATATCTTAAAAACGGGTAAATTTAAGGGTTGTTTGGCAACATTTTCTTCGCTAAATCAAACACGTGTACACAATTAGCTCTGCTCGTAAATACATAAATATTAAGAACAAACAAACAAACGTGTTCGAGACAAATAGTGTACTCCATCCCCAATTGGTCCGACACACTGTAGGGTATACGTTATACCATGACTGTGTAAAGAAAATATATTTAAAAAAACTGATAAAAGTTTCTGCAGAACTGTGTTTGATCGCATATTCTTACAACTGTTTATATAATTGCAGCAATCAACATTTCTTTTTATACCCTGAATACCATAAATGCTAATGGATGAAGTAGAATTAAAGATTAACTCAACTTTTGTAAATAAAAATTACAACCTCGCATTTATATTAGGTGGGCAACTAAGCTCTCGAAACCCATCGAGAGCTCCAAAACATTTAAAGAGATGCTGCTCTAAGTGAAGCAGACGGTGATTTTGATGTTGACGACCACCCGCGTGATGGAAGGCCAAAATCCTGCGAACACGCAAGCACAGCTTGCTTCAGCGTTAGTAGTAACTCGCCAAGCCATTTTCAAGCGATTGCATGCGATGTGAATGATTTAAAAATAAAAGAAACTTGGTTTGGGCAAGGGACGTTGAGCGCCGTTTTTTCGGTTTCATTATCGCATAGTGACGGGTGACGGATGATGAAAAATGGATTCATGACAGTAACCCAAAGAAAAGAAAGTCATGGGGACTGCCTCCGTCATTCTTTTTGAACTGTTGAAACCCAACGAAACCATCACTGTGTAACGGTATCGACATCAAATTGAATGATTCACTTGTAACCATTTTTCAATATAAAATTGCTATTTCATAAAAAACAGGGGGGGGGGGGGGACTTATTTGCGCACCTAATATAAAGAACCGATATTAGTTCTTAAGACTATATAAATTTACTAGCGGTCACCTGCGACTTAGTCCGCGTAGACTTTCTGTACTTGAAAAAATTGTAGAACTTAAAAAGGGGTCACCGGCCTCTGACACCAAACCCTAATACTCGTCCAAACAACGTTTTGTACAATACAATTATTATTATTTATGTATGTATGTATTTTGAGAAATACATATTTTTATCTCAATTTGTTCTTAATGCAAAAACCGCAAGCGCTCGACCGCTTCTTTATCTGTCTTTATTACATAAATGGTCGTCACGAAGGGCTCTTTAATCTAATTAATTAAATATATATACGTGTATAAATAATTTAATTTAAGACATAGCCTATGTCTATCCTATTCTAAAGATTGGAAAAACAATTTTTGCAATCGGATGGGTAGTAAAGAAGAATATCTTTTACATACCAACCTACTAACTTTACCCTTTATGATATTAATTTATTAACCTCTTTATAGATTAAAACTTGGTTTTTAACTCGTTTAAAAAGCATCTGGTTACAAACACAAAACAAACTGACAGTTCTAATCAGTACATGCTCCAGTTTTCAACCTCGACCTCAAATGTTGTCTACAACCCAAGCCAATACACATTTACAAACCCCAACAAGTTGCATTTCGCTTAACAGCGTTTACCATAATGAACAAGTTACACTTTGACAATAATTATATTCATAAGCATCAACCTACTGTACCAACCGTCAATGACTTCAGATTTCCATCATAACTGGGGCGTTCACTTATTGTACATTTCATTGCTGCAAGTAAGACAAGGCTTGCGAGATGTAGCTCTCCGAGGCAATTCGGATCAGGGCCGAGAACAACTATCTTTTAATTCGCGTGGACTGACGTTACTGCAGCTTGAGTCTTAATTTTCTTAATGCACTCAAACAGGTATTTGTGGTAATTTGAAAGGTCGAAACCTGTTTACAATTTACCTTGGACATTGCAATAGTAAACGCAAAAGCCTTTTTAGCAGAATCATGACTTACCAGGAGCATCCCTCAATTGTGTTTTATTTTTGACACCAGTTTTATTTGAATTTCTTGTATGAGTATTTACTGCAAAAATGGGCTCGCCATCTTTACGTCTGACAGTAGGCTGTATTCTGCGGCGTCTTGAATCTGCATTCTTGTTAAATTGCTCTGAAATTGCAGAGGATGCTTTTGACGGACGCGAAGATGGACGCTTAGTAGATGTTGATGCTGAGTTTCCAAATTTTAAAACACAAAAAAGCACTACACTCACTATGAACAATAATAACACATTGTTCACTTTCATTTTCTTTGGCAAGCCGCAGATATCATTGACCTTTGCAGTTTAAACAGGAAATGGTCACACGAGAGAGAGGGACTTTTTGGCAGCTTATCCAAGTCACAATTAATTTTATTATTCCAACTTTTGTAATAAGGAAAATTCCAGGAGCTACGGTGTACACCTGAATTCGCGTCGGACTGTTGATGTCGATTAAACGAGGTGCTAGAGTTGCTCAACTCTTTGCGATACGAACCAGAGGTACGAGCATGTACTGGTATTTCATTGCTTGATGTGCTTTAAATTCGTTATACCTGAGACTAAAGAAAGAGTATAAATTACCTCTACAGTACTGATTTTTAGCGAGCATATTCCAAATACAATTGAAGCTTTTGGATGCACTCTTGAAGCTTTGTGGCTGTCTTAAGACAAAAGAGTGACTAAACTTGTGCTAACCTTTCTTGAGGTTGTTTGTGTTATTTTTGCTACTAACAGTCTGAGTCAAAATTTTGTTTATTACTTATGATTCAAAGGCTTGTTGTGATGGAAGTCCGGTTTTCATCCATTGCTAGTATGTAGCTTGATTGCATTATGTAATGGCATAGCTGATTGAGGATGGATGTAGAAGACTGTAGTTGCACGGGTGTCTTGAAGTTAACCAGCGTGGAATTAGAGCATTTCAATTGTGTGGGCGTTACATAAGGACGTTGTTTCTATGTATTGGGTACAGTGAGTTTGTGAAACCTCGAGAGAAACACTTTTACTTTTAATTAGTTGCGAAATGGTGTGACTTTCGAGAGTAACTTTCGAGTAACTGTGCATTTTCGTTCTTAGTAATGCTCCAGTTACATAATCGTTGAACTCCAAATTTTCAAACTCAAAAATCATTTTGATATTTAAACATCCGAAGGCAAAATAAACATAATAAAGCTTAAGCATAATTATTCGGGGATTCCTAAGCCTTTGAAATATAAAACTTTGATATTTAATGAATAGCTTGAAACTGAAATCTAGGACAAGTTATCTTTATTTGTCACATGCGATATAATGTAATTTTTTTGGTAAGACTTTTGTTCTCAATGCGGTTCCCAAATTTACTCCGGATATCTTTGAATTCTAATTGCTGGTATTCTTATAAAGAAGGAACGATTCATTGTTAAAGATTATCTATACAAAAATTGGATACAAGATTACAGAAATTTTTCTTTGCTTTAAATTACTTAAAGCCTGAAATAGCTATGAGATTTATGTGTGAAAGTTCACCAATGCATAACCAAAATTATAAATTCGTTGTTATTATATATATTACTTTACTTAACGAGCTGCAGACTCGTGAAGAGTCGCTGTCTGAGACACGGAAGCCTTCCACTTTTGTCGAGCCTGGGCTTCAGTTATTTAGAGAAAGCGCTCTTTCATCTGCGACCGCTCGATCCTTAAGGAGGAGGTTGGGTCTTCCTTGTCGTCTCGATCCTGAGGGCTATAAGTCGATTATCCACTTTGCTGGAGCATTATTGTCCATTTGCTCGATGTGGCCGAACCGGTTAAGTCGCCGTATTTTGGCTTTTTGTACTTCTTCCACATCTTGATATAATTTATAGAGTTTGCGGTTCTATCTTTTCTTCCATTCGTCCTCCTCGTATTCGAAGAAGAATTTTTCTCTCGAAAGTTTTTAAAATCTGCTCTGCCTTCCTTTTTATCAACTGGCAAGATAAAAGTTTTTTAAATCTTCCCATATTTCGCCAAACCGAAGTAGCAGCGGATTCCTAGGGTGTATCTTCGCAAAGTGTCCACTAAGGTGTCATGCGTGGAGTAAATTTCTTAGCCACCTCGAAATTACTGTTGTCAACAGTGACGTTTTTTTTTCATGCGGCTAACAAATGTTTGATTACACGTACTGGCTTTGGAAACGGCCTATGATGTCGACATTGTCTGCAAATCCCAGCAGCTGGACAGATTTGTTGAAGATAGTGCCTTCAGTGTTTACACTTGCCCTGCGCATTACCTGTTCCAGCACAAGAAAACGCATTTCCTTACTGAAATCTGGCGCGACATTGCACCGTGTGTTTTCTAGCGTGACGCGGCCTGGATCCCGAATTCGACCATCGCTTTGTAGAGCTCAAGACGATGAATTCTTTCATATAAAGCGATGGAAAGTCTCGACTTGAAAGTCATGTGTCTTTTCCATGATTAGCCTAAGTGTGAATCACAGCTAGACGATCGCTGTTCGGCTTAAAGACAACCACCACTGAGCGTATCCGATTTCGCAGAACAAATACGCATCCTAACATGTGAAACCTTTTGTGAGAGCTGTAATTAAAGTCGTATTTGGATCGCGGTAATATCTGTCTTGTAACGGTGAGGACAGGTTCAAGTTTTTGAGTTTCACCAGCAGTGTATGTCAATTAGTAAACGTTCCGGGTCGTGACTTTCAATGAGGGCTTCCATTTCTATCTGAGGCTGGTGTCTCTCTCATTTATGTTCTTTTTTTACGGAAGTTACCCCCAGGACGAGGGGTCGGCTTAAGCCAATGTCATTCACCCGTTTCGGGGATGTGAGTGGTCCCGAGCACATGTCTTCTTGTTTAAGTCATTGGATAAACTACACCTTGCCACTCCTATCTGTCCCGCCAACATAAAAGGGGGAATGCGGCATTCTTAAATTTTTGGGGCAAAAGAATCTCTTTAGCGAAGTGTTAATTTTACTTACTTATTATATGTATTCATATCGCACCTCAAATGGAAAAAAATATGAAACGAATACACAACAATTTTTATTTTTTGCTGCAAAATTCTCTTAAATAAGTATCTGGGACTTATATATTTCAATAGAACTCTCACCAAGGATTGTCGTACACAGCAGGTAATCTGGAAAAAGTACACACGTTTTGAAATAAATCGGAAATTGTAAGCTTTAAACTTGTTTGGCTTGTTCTATCGAAGTCATATTTTTTTTTTTTTGAAAAATAGATAAAAGCTAAATTTCGGCCAATTTAAGATTAAGAATATAAAAGATAATTTCAAATTCAATTAAGGTGTCGCAATTCATTAAGGTTCCTTAATATTTATGTACTCAAATAAATAATATTGGCTGTTGCCTCAATTACTGCTCTAAAACTCAGCGTAGAACTTGGGACGAGCACTATTCCGTAATTTTAAGTCAAAGAAATTGTTTTTCTAATAAAATTGAAACACTATTTGCATATGTATCTAAATGGAGCCAAAAGTTAATGACAAAAAAAAAAAAAAACCAATCAATTATGGTCGTTAAACAAAAAATAAGAGTATACCTAGGTATATACAATTGCGTCCTATACATTTTTCATATAACACATAAACATAATACAACCTGTTAACTTTTATATTATGAAATGCCTTCGGTTGGTTTTATGTACTGATTCAACTGGATTAAAATAATCGGTGGTAATGCAATAACTCTTTAAAAACAAATCACAAAAAACCTTGATTGGCACCGTAAACGAAAACAAATGATTTTCATTCCAAAAAATAAATCCGTACCTAGGATCACATGTACGTATGCATGTTAAAACAAATTATTTTAATTTTAGCCTAAAGCACTTTATTTAAGTAGTGAGGTTCGATTTCACCCATAATAAGGTTAATAAATATTTTGTTGTGATTTTTATGACAATATCTTTCTGATTAATGACAAGATCCCTTTCCCTTGCAACAGCCTCCCGCGTTCTTGGTATCGGGTTTGCTAGCACATTTGCAATTCTTGCAACAGTTGTCACCACAATTTTGGTTTGTGCATTTGCAGTCTACAATAAAAGGAAAGGTTCACAATTGACATTATTATTGCACTTCACTTTACAACAGAAAACAAATTCTCACCAGTCTTACAATCTCCACAAGGCATTTTGCTTATCAGATGAATTCTTATTGGGAGCTTTCAAAATATGAATTAAAAGTTAGAACACTCTTGAAACGAATGATGTCACAACGAAGCCAGCGGCAAGTTTTTATAAGCGATCATTTTTTCGTGCGGTGTGCAACAAATAATAGTAGTATAGCCATCTAGGTATACACATTTGTATAAGTGTACAGAAACCCTATACCCTCCACGATTCTTTCCAATTTGTTTATGCCTCGCTTAAGATTTGATTCGTGATGACGCCAAGCCGTGTGCAGAGATAGCGATCGTTAACAGCATAGCTCAGTTCTAAAAGTTTAATGCTTGACTTCTTAATCTATTGCGCATTACTTGAGGACGGATGGTTCGTTAAGTCAAATGTGACGCAACTTATGTCACACACTTCTTGGTTTAACAAACGACGAACTTCGACTTGTGAAAATAATTTTGCGTTTCTTAGAATTGAACAGAACAACAAATTAGAATAACCTGTTGCTTCAAGCTATTTCATCAATCAATCTTTGCATGCTAATCAAAATTAATTCGATTCACAAAAAAAGATGGTTACAATTAATCGATGAAGGAAATGGTCGTAAGTTGTAAAGAATATTAAAAATAAATCGCAATAAGTTTTCATGTGCAAAAACGCCTAGTTTTACTTTTGTGCATTGCAATGGAGTTTTTTTTCCATTCTGTTGATAGGTAGATATGTACATACATACATAAATATATTAATTAAGAACAGTCGAAACTCATTGTTGACTGAGAATTGTAGTAAAATAGCAGAAATTCATTCGATAAGCTTCAATTCTCGTCAAACATCATCATCAAATAACATAGGTATAGTCGTCTTATCTTTTCTCATCGTGCCCTACTAAAGAATGTGAGCAAATCGTTTTCAGTTTTAATGAGATAAGAATTACTATCTATTCAGATAGTCAAGTCTGTAAAAGTGGAGGCTCGCTGTCTTCAGCTTTAGTTAGTTCAATACGTTTGGTTGCCCCAGACAGAGCTTTCTTAACCCAAAGATACAGTGGTTGTCAAAAGTGATTCTCCGCATGATTTATCCGCTTGTATCGTTATCATTGTAAACTGTGGCAAAGTCCTTACCATCGGATGGTTAAATCTTTGAAAAGTTATGTTATAAGGCCATATGCCCTTATGAAACTTTCGAAACAAGACATAAGGCCAAACTTTCGATATGGCCTTATCTCATGGAGCCATTATGGCCTTATAACACTTTTTAGTTATTTTACTTTTCTTATATGGCATTAGCGTAAGGTTTGAGCCATTGGGCTATATTTCTCATTGCGAAAGTGTCATATTTCTAAATATGCCCTTATGTCATGGCACCTTAATTTTTTTCAATACTAAACCTATAGAACTCTTAAAGGTGTACAAAAAATTCCACAATGTCATATCGCTATACTATATGAAAATGCTAAAAAACGTATATTTTTAAAATATGACCATGTATATTTAAAAATCAATTTCAATCTGTAAGGCGTTATTTATGTAATATGTAATACAAGCTTAATAAGCACAAACTAATCTGCGGTAAAATATTTATAGCACTTAGGAAAAACAACATGAGTCAGTTTAAGCAAGTTTTCATGAGACCAATTTGAATGTTAGCTTTGCAATTTTGGTCATTGACTAACATATGTATATGTTTTTTTCCCTTGCCAGTTCAGTTCATAAGTGCATAAATTAAAGTATGGAAAAAAATATGAAAAATATGAAGAAATACGGGTGTGATTTCTGTGTGAATCATACCGCTAAGGACAAACTTATATGTACAAAATATATATATATATTATATATATACTATATATATATATTTGGCTCTCTCTTCAAATTGATATGAATACTTTTATAATGCGTGTAGTACTGAGCGAGCGGAAGAATTAGGAGAAGGATGAAATATCATGTAGTGGCTTGAGAAACTCAAATGTATTTGGTTTCAACTCCGGAGCCCGAAACGGGACGGATGATTTTTGTATCGACCTATTAGCTTTCGCCTTATTCGCGGGGTTTTCTTCGGCATTAGTTTGATACATATACTTTGAACGTTTGTAAGATTTAGCTAAACACCCCGCTGTCAGCCTTCACACAATCTACACAAACCACTATTTCGACAACACGCCATCTTGTAGTCAGACTACTATCGCTTACTACAGAAAGTGCCATTAGCTTAATCCCAATTTTTCACATTTTTCAGTTGCTAGGAAAATATCATTAAAATATACCTATCGAACTACCGTTAAAAAAAATTGTGAATTTGTTTTTTCGAACTGACCATCACTAGCCACCAGGGGTTATCGATGAATTTTTCCTTTTTCGAAATGTTCCACCAACTTCCAAACTGTAAAACGGACTGAGAAGTCAACTGTTACCGTTGGTTGTGTTTTTTGCTATTAGTGACTATTGACATCTGTGGGTTGAAACTGATGAGATTTATTGTAAGAGAAATATAAACTTCCCTTGGTTCTAACATTTACTTTATCTTTGCAGTGCCATCTTCTGGTTATCGAATCAAAGCCTAATTGAATAGATTTCCGCCACAGTTAGCAACTACTCCCACCAGCCATTTTTCATTTAAGGATAATCATTGTTGGTTGTTGATTAAGGTAAGGTGTATTTTTTCTGAACAAAAGAACACAGTTCGTGCCTTTCTTCTGAACAAAACAACACAGTTGGTGCCTTTGCTACAACAAAAGTTTAATCACAGAGGGAGTTAGATGGACAATTTTTTATTTATTCAATTCATTGTACAAAAGCCAAGAGTTATTTTGAATAAAGATAAAATTGTCAAAATAAGAAGAGATAAATAATATGAAAGATATTTTTTTAACTGTACTGTCCACAACGACGAATTCTACTCTCCTTATAACTTCTGGTGTCAGGCTAATACCCACATACTGAACTGTAAATATTCATTTCAATTTCATTTCGTTTCATTTGCGGGTAACGAGGTATATTAAGAGAACAGATTCCTGAATTGTACTCTTAAGATCGTAGTGTGGGAAATCCTCTGGAGGAAAACGGTCGCTTAGGCACAATGTCTCGGGATGAAAGAAGCTGGTTTATTGTCCGAAGCTCTAGCAATAAACATATATGTCTCCGATTAAGCTACTTCTCCCTCATCAAGGCACATGCTGAGTTAAGGAGATCTAGCAGATAACCTCCACCTCGATATAGAGATCTTTCTTCAATTCTTTTTATAATCTCTAGGTCCACAAACAAGGGGGTCCCTAACAAAATTTCTAAACGTATATTTAAAAATATTTCCACAAGAAGCAGAATCCACAAAAATTACCCCCTTCAATGAATACTGCGTATTTGCTTAAATCCATAGTCCGTAATATTTCTTCATTGACACAATTATTCTTGGTTATCCTCGTGGCAAGAAGGATATCTTGATCCTTCATCGTAATCGAAAACAAATGTGCATTGGCAACATGCATTCTTATATAGCATGTGCAGCGTCGAAATCCTTTAAACATTTATTTTGTAGTTTTTCTTTGCGCCATCAGGTGTTACAGATAACAGAAATGCAGGTTCACCTGCTTCATTGTGGAGAGACTATGGCACACATTAAATGACCCTCGGTTCGGTTGTTTTGATCTCTTTGATCAACGAATAAACATGTCCTTGAGTTCACGTCATTCGTCATACTGCCACTGGGGACTGTGTTGGATTGACTGTTGAATATATGTGGACGTCAGCCAAGTGAAGGAATTAATTCTAACCGGGCTCAGACAAGGAATTTATTAGATGACCATTTTTATGCTTGCGGAAAGCCGCGTTTAGAATGTTATGTTAGAAGAAAGGGAATCAGCAAAAAATGCCACTTCGAATCGTGCGAAGCATTTAGTGTCTGTGGGACGCCTTCATTTAGCATCTCGTTAATAAATTTGTAGAGGTAGGGGATGGATCACCTTGTATTTTGAAGGGTTGAAGGATTTAAATGATTCAAAGTTTTTTTTTTGAATTTGAAAAGGGTTTCTTTGAGAACACACATAATTTGTGTATACAAATTATATAATAAAATGTTCTTCTATACCAAATATTTGAATGGGAGTCAAGCCAATAATGGTATGATAATAATATTGGTTAAAAAGTTAAAAAGGGGAAGTTCAAAATTGAAATGAAGTCTGTATTCCTCTGCGTAGTGGAAAACAGTGTTCATAAGACAGAAAGACAGATCCAACCCTCAGCATTAGTGCGTAAAATGTAATGCGCGAATATAAAAGCTGAAACTCGGCATTGGCGGCTTGACATATATCGAATGCTTCAACTGACACACTACATTAGCACATTAGACACACAACGGAGATTGGAGAAAAAATCGTTCTACAGATCAGTTAAAATATTTGCAAAAAGATCCATATGTTAAAATTTGAGCTCAAGGTGTAAAATGCAACAGCCTGAGTATACACCCCAAAATAAATAAATTATTTTGAAGAAATAATCAAAATGAATAATATTAACGACAGACAACGCACGTATACTGCTGACTTCGATAAAGGGAGCTGATGATGAGCGTTTTATTAGGAATTGTACAAAACAAGTGGTTTTATTGATATCCATCAATGGCGATGAGAAAGGCACGGTTTGACGATCTGTCAACTAATTCCGTCGCTGACAAGAGGGAAAGCCGTCCGCTCATATCAAAGTTCGATCATAAAGCCAGTAAGGAAGAAAAAATCTACAAGAATCGTTGCCTCCGGTGTCACACAACCTAATTTAAGGGAAAATTTACACGGCCTTCGTCAGGCACGTGTTCGCTTATGAGTGTTCCGTGTGGTTCAACTTGGAAGTAAGTTCGATAGAAAAGATTCGGATTATTGGAAGACAACGTGTAAGTGCCATTTTTATTTTATGCATTGCCCAAAAATATCAATACAAAAAGTAATATTCCAAAGGGATCCTAATCACTGTGTGTAATTTCTAGATAAAGCTTACTTTGGAGACATCGCAATAATCGCAGAGGACATTTCCATTTTATTCAGCAGTGTGTCTCAGCGAACCAAACAAAACATTACAAAAAAAAAACAAAAAGATGCGAAGATTGTAAGTAATATAAATTTCAGTGGAGTGAGATATTTAACGTTTAACGTATTTATACGGATTAGAAGTCATACGTTCTAATTTATGCCGACGAAATAAAAATATTAGAGTGAATCCACAATCTTTACGACTGCAGCGCTTTACAGGATGACTTTAATCCATTTGCGCTTCAATAATTGTTGATCAATGAACATATCTAAATGTTTTAGCATGTCCTTTCGAGAAGCCTTAAGCCTCTGTCCTCTGTGTACGCCATGGAAAGTTCTGCGCTGGTCAGAGTAAAACTGACAAAGGATTTAAGTGTACAATTCGCTCCAAGTGTTGACTTCTCAATACATATTGAATAGTCAACAAAAGCAACACCCGCCTAGACTTCATAGGTATCTAATTTTCTTCGTTTTTCACTTCGCCATTTAAGCTGGACTGATCCTCTTCGCTTTCCACCTGATAAGGACCGTTTTCTTCTTATCGGCCTTGATAGCTTGCAAAAACGTCGGGAGTCTGTGATATTGTGTTTTTACATCAGTTTATGGCTGGTAATTTTGACTCACAACCACTTCTTACCCAAGTAAATTTAAGTGTTAAGTCATTCAATTTTAGATATTCAAACATTTTTGACATAAAATACTACCGTACGAATTACGATTGCAACGAACCTGTCACTCGGATGCCAATAGAAGCAAATGCAAACTGTTAAATGTTCGATTTCATTTTCAGAAAATTGGCACTCAAACAAAAACTTTTTGGCAGTACACATATCGTATAAAATCGGAAATATATGTTTCATACGATTTTAAATGAGACCCAGCTATAACGTTGATATTAATGGCTTGTTCACCCTCATTCGAAAATTCACCTGCATTGGAACTTTTGTATCCTATATTTGTTTTTGAAGACAAATTTTTCACAGCACTCAGAAATGCTTATACGTACCATTTCTTATAATACTCTGCAAATCATGGTAGTAAAGAACAATGAACCTCCCAATTGTTTGCACAGCCCAACGTGTTCTTCATATTCCAATTCTCACGGTCAGTCGTTATCAAGATAAACTGACATCCAAACCATCCTGTTGTCAAAACAAATTTAATGCTGCAACTTGTACCGGAAGTCCTTACCTCATTAATTAACATTCGACGAGGACATCACAGAAAATGTTTCATCCCCGACATATCCCCACAAGTCATTTATAACTCCGCTGATTACTTTCCAATTACTCCAAGTTGGCCATCAAACTTCCACTTCCCAACCATCAAGGTAGCAAGAATTCAACAAGACAGCAATTCCATCGATAAGCCTAAGACATCTCACACCATCAATCCTGTATACATTCAAAAGAAGAAAATTTTACTAATTAATAAAGTTTTATCCTTCAGAAAACATCGTTGTCCATTTTTCAAACAAATTATTATCCGAATTTGAGGAGATCAGCTGAAAAGATAACAAGCACGGTGAAGCATGATCCATTGCTGAAAAAATAAAAAATAAAATACAAAAACAAATATCTTGCTTGGACAGTGGCGAGAAGGCACCTGAAAAACAGAGTCACCAGCAACAAAAGCAACATTTAAAGAATCTCAGTTTACACTATCATCTTGTTGTTTTGGACAGAAAACATCTACAGTTTGTTCGTTTTCTTTGTTGATTCCCCATCAGGCCATTGCCGCCTGCCTGTACAAGGTGCCAATGCCAACTGTGTACCTTACTTCAACTTACCTGTACATGGTGAACGATCAGTAGTAGTAAACGTGCGTTACTTGGGGCGCACTCGCTTGGGCCTTACGTTAAGACATAAGGTATACTCGTACGTATTAAGAATACACACCCTTGTTGAAATTTGCCTCCATGTTTACATATTGTGAGGCCAAGAGGACAAGATACCTAACACGAATGTGGAAAATCGCCGTCAGACCTGAAATTCCAAGCAGAGGCTGGAAGCTACTGCGATCATCAAGAGCACAGCACTAAGAACAGCCAACAACGGCAACGAAGAGATGGGCAAAACCAAATTGGATAAACAACAAATTAGGAGGCGAAGACCTCCTGATTAAATCCTTGCTTATGGTGCACCGGACCAAGTATCGGTTCGAGTCATTAGCCAAAGTGAAAGAAAGAGCATCATCCTGATTTCTTCGTTGTTTTCCCATCCACTCTTTGAGGACAAATCCTTTTCGGCAATGTAATTGTGTGTGGATCTCGGCAAAAGAAAAAAACTAAATCACATAAACAAAAAAATGGCGACGGCAAGAAGGTCTTTGACAACGACAACGACTGTAATCAAACTACGCTGATACTTTAGCCGATCGAGATCCAGTAACCAGTAGTCGGTCTCGGAACACAAAAAGGAAGCATTTTTCCTATTGAGTGGCAGACCTACCTACCAACATTCACCAAGCTCAGTGGGATGCACTTGGATCCATCGGTTTTCTGGTGTGGCGGCACAGTGAAAACATTTACAATGGAAACGGCGCAGAACTCAATCGATGGTATCGATATATTGGGACAATAGTGGGTAGTCTGCGAGACTGATCAAGCGAAGGTGCCCGATGGTAAAACAGTAACAAACAGTTTTTAATCAGATAATTTTTATGTCCAACCTTCTGCTCCTCCTATTTCGCGGCATTTTGATCCTGTACTCAAAGTATTATTGTAAAAGGAGACACAAAGATGAATGAATACTTGGAAGATTTGGGATGTGCAATTGCATTTAAAGTCAATCCAGATGATCACCAAAGTCTGACATGCCAACAGTGGTAATGGCAATTTTGCAGGAAAAGCGTTGGTAACATAATTTGGCGTTTCATCTGAGTTTGAAGGTTTGACTTTTTCTTTGTTCGAGTTTTTGTGTTTCAGTTAAAATGAATTTTTGATTTTAATACTGGAAAAAAAACAAATTAAAACCGAGCAAGGACTTGTAAATATTCTATACGATTTCACTACAGTCAAGGATTCCAAGAAGTATTTACGATAGGACAAACGATGCAATGGGGCGGTACGATTCATTGGGCATACTCTCATCGTACAATAGACAATGATTTGTGAATGCGCCTGACCAGGTCATTTCTAGCTGCTTTGAAAAGTTGAAAAGATGAAGATGGTTTTCGGCATCAAAAGCTCGACTGAATTCTCAAGTATTATCAATTGATTTTTTACTAGATTTTGAGTGGTTGCAGAATGTTTTTAAGTTATTATTTTAATTGAATTCGTTCAATAATCAAAGGGCATCCATATTGGTAGGTTTATATTGAAAAAAAAATGGGTGAAGATGGGACTTGGAAATCACGATGAAAATATAAAAGAACCTTCAATTCCTGCAACTTCAATTAACGCCTTTATGTTCTGTGCGAAGTTTGCTGGAGGTAATAGTGAGGTGACTTTTAATAGTGATAGTGAGGTAACTATTAATTATAGGTGTTCCCGTTCCCAATGATTTACTGGATGATTCGAATTCATGGAAACTTCAACAAGTTCGCTACCGAAAGGTTAAACTACACTTTGATGAAATTCGGAAGCTTCCTCGTCTCAATTGTCGTTTCGAAAAATTCTCTGAGTCCTACGAAATCTTCTTCTATGTAGTTTTTAGAATAAATGATAAAATTCACTCGCGATTAGCCTATTACATGAATTCGTTCACATTTTTTTCCGTGTCTCAGGAAATACCACGGTTTTCATTAAAGTACGCATTAAAAATATAAGGATCCAGGATTCTATCAGGATTTTCCCCCGATTTGCACGGTACTTTTTTTTACACGATTTCACTTTTACACGTTTTTTACCCAAGCCCCTGTCCCTCGATGTACCCGTTACTTTTCGTTTTTAAACGGTTTTTAAATACATGAAGTTTCCAAAATAAAACAGTTAAAAACTAAAAAATTAGTTAAGGCACTAAACTTATTAAATGACGAGGAATATTCTGGAAAATATGCCAAAAAGAAGGTTTGTATTGTTCCTCAAGTTCACAAATCAATTATTGGTCATGGAGCAGCGAAGGATAGTATAACAATTCTTTTCTGTAGAAATTAATGCTTCACGCACCATAGGTTTTTAAGAAATAAAAAACGCCACGTGCATTTAAAGCGATAAATATCAACAACCTGCCGGTTTATTGAATGGCCAATAAGAAAGCATGGGATACTGCCACGGTTTTTACCGAATGGTTTCATAAGTTGTTTGTCCCCGATGTCTACTAATAGACAATGCTCCCGGCCATCCTTAAAATTCTCAACATGAAAATGTGCAAGTTTTATTTCTACCAAAGAACAAAATTTCTATGTTACAGCCACAAGATCAAGGAATAAATTCTACTTGTAAAGACACTAAATCAGGCGAACTTTAAAGTATTTTTAAGAACAAACTGATATGGATGTTAGGAAAAAAATGTACAATTTTCGATTGTGTTAAGTAAGTGACATTATCATACTCCGAGATTGAGCAATCAACGCTGAATGCTTGTTTGAAAAAAATATGGCCAAAAGTAGTTGAATCAGATAGTTGAGTTGGCTTATGCAGTGGGAGGAGTTTTCCAGAACTGAACTGAAACTGATATTTAAGAGCTATTGGCTGATGAAGAATTAGATGAGGATGATTAAATTAACACGATTAATGATACAATGATCAAGACAAGGAGGAGACTGAAACAATTGCATTCACATCAAGAGTCATCCACGAAGGACTTGCAATCAGGCGAAAATTGAGTAATTTTTTTCTACAACATGACCCTAATGTTGAGCGGGCTCTTCAGTTCCAGCAGGCACTAAGCTCAATATGAGGAGGTGAAGAAGGATCTTACCAAAAACAAAACACAAATGTTGATTACTGATTTCATTGCCAAGTCTCTTCCATCTGAAATTGTCAGTAATCTATCATCCATTGAAGCAGAATCGCCAATAATATTGTGTGATGAAAGCGAAGTCTCATCAGCGAAGAAGAAAAGATTGATTGGCAATGTAATGTTATTTATTCACTTGTATCTTATGAATTTTGTATTCTTAATTTCCGTAAAACAATTCCTTTATTTAATAATAATTATATGAATGTACTGATATATGTATTTCTTTTTTATTAAAAAGACATTGCAAGACGCGATCAGCCAACTTTTTGGCTGTATTATTCGACTGCAGACTAATGAATTTGAAGTCCTTACGCGAGTCACTGTATCTGGCTCTGCCTTCTGAGCCGTAATAGGTAGACAATAAATGGGCCTGCCAACACAAAAAAACGTAATTTTTTTTAAAACACAACTCCATTTTACGTCAAGAAGTGGGCTACAAAATATGTGAATTTAAAACAAAACATGTGGTATAGCCACTTTTCAAAATAAGTACATAGCGCCATGGTATATAATGCTTAAAAATTGACAATAAGAGACCTGCAGCTGTGATCAATTGCATATAAAGCAACAATAAGTAACATGGCATGTGGCATTCTTTTAAATTTGCACTCCCAACTATGGGAGGCCTTACCACTTTCTATTTACGGAAAGTTATTTAGCTCCCGCATCGTTCCTACTCATGCAGAATTCTGCAGCTCTAGCATTTACATTGTATATGCATAAACATGTGAATTTGATTTGTATAACTCCCGCGTTTTCTGCACTAAAAAAGTGAGAAAATGAGTTAAAAATAAATTTGCAATAGTTTTGAAAACTATGAAGGTTTTTATAAATGTGACTAATATTACACTGATTTTTCAAAATAGAAAATTGTCAGAAACTAAAAGCACTTACTTGAAATGTTCGGGAATTTTTAAAGTCTGATCAGTCAAAGAGTTATAAAATTCAAAAAAGATTTGTGGAAAATACACTAGTAAATCACAAACCCTAAAAATCCACATGTCAGGAATAAAATATTTAAATTAAAATATTCAGTACTTATAAATTTACCATCGAAATTAGGTTTATTAAATTTTTTGATCAAATGTCCTTGCTGATTACTCCTCTGTTAATGTTAAAGGAAACATCATAATTGGAATATGTCTGAAATCGGGAACATTGGTGATTTTTGGACCGCCCCACCTCTGGCGATTGAAGTGCAATCCACCAAAAAGCACAACTGTTCTAATAAAATTTTTAGGGCCGCTCGGCGATGACAATTCATATAAATCTCAAACTCCGCCCTTTGCCCGCAAAATGTAACGCACACACATAATGTAGATGGTGATGTAGTGATAGCATATTATATTGCATAATAAAATACATGCATTATTGGAATAGTCCTTTAATTACGTAAGTTGTTATTCGGTGAGGCATCTTTTGATTTCTCTAAACAAAATTTGTTTAATATTTTTCTGTGAATTTCAGTGAAAAGTGTAAGAGGTCCGATCAATTATTCGATATTATTTGATTCAAATGAAGTAGGGTATTCTGTCACCTTAAGTTTTCAATACAATTTCGATGGTTTCGGCTTCTATTCCACGAATATCTTAACTGATATTATTCACTCCACAAGAAAAAGTTCAAAGGCAGCTCTGTGGCGGTAAAGAAACATCACCAAAACAACTGATCAAACAATTATTGAACTTTACGTGCATTAAATAAAATGATTCTAAAGATTATTTCAACACATTGAAAATGAGGTGGGCTTTGGACAAGTCTTAAAATTAGCGGCAATATATTTTAACCGCAAATTGGATTTAAAAAAAAAAAACTAAAGAAGTCTTAGAAAACTTTCGTCTCAAAATGATCGTAATAAATTCGACATATTCTCGAACCTAAACATGAAATTCCTACTGCTCTTATCATAAAAAACAAAAATTGTAGCAATAACATACACAATCAAAAAATCAAATGATCCGATTTATTTTGCAGCCAAATAATTTGAGCTGTGCCCGAAGAGAGCCAATGGAATTATTTTACAACGCCTGTACGTCTGTTCGTTCGAGTGTCAATGTATCTGGCTCGTTCTTCTAAACCGTAACATTAAGTGACTTGCAATTTTCACATATTGTGTACTTCTATACCCGCTATAATAGCAAATAACTTTTATAAAGTTAATAACAAAGGGGGGTCCTTCTTTGAATTCCAGGTAAACCAATTTCGAACATGACAATATTTATAACCAATAAACTAATGTTCAATTTGTTTATTCTTAATAAAGAAATATTTAGTGTTGCATACTGTACGGAACCCTACGTGTAGAGTCAAACTCGCAATTGAACGCTTTTATAAAACGACAATGTCAGTATCAAAAATTTGTGTTTTTTGTATGTTTTGATACGTTGTTGCAAGCCTTTTACCAAAAGTAATAGATAATTAAAAGAACCCAGAGAACAATTGAATTTTTTGTGAAATATTTGAATAATTTCAGCATAAATTTGACTTGCTGATGCAGACTTTTATTTTTCAATCCATTTTATCCTTGTCCAAGCTTCATTTTGTTTACCTATTTTGGTACTTAAGAACGTCGTGGTTTCTATCTCCACTTCAAAACTCATAAATTCCCTTATTTAACTCAATCAATTGTCTGACGAATATCTAAAGATTTTGATTTCGACAAAACTGGTTCCTCCCATCAATGTTCAGACATTGCTTAGACGTTTGGATGGATGGGTGCTTGGCACTCTGACTTCTGTTCTCTGCATATCCGCCTGTCCCAATTGTGTTTCCCCAGGTGAATGGATGGATGGATAACTTCAGGATGGATGCCTGCGTGGTTTGCTGTGTAGAACGGTCATAATAAATTCGGTCGCATTCAATTTGTGTCACCCTCTGACCCACTGTGAAAGTATCTATCCAGTCCGTCTAATGTTACGTAGGGTGAGCTGACACAGGATTCTAAAATCACTAAGGAAAGTCAAATTGACAAGATTTTGGATCCTTATTTAAATGGAAAGAATAAAACAACTGACAGCCGCATTTGAGTTAAGTGGGGCTCGACGATAAGTTTACATTATTTCCACTTATTGAGTGTCCCTATCAATTCGGAGCATTCCTTTAGAAGGCATCAACCGTCCCCTTGTGGACTCTACTACAAAATGCGTGAGTCCCATTTACATTTGTCAGCTCACTCGAATGATGGCTTAAGTGATTTTTTGATTGACTCGTGTCATCTTGCCTTATTTGTCAGGTGATTGTGATGCTACTAAGGACGTTCGCCTGTGGAATGATTGCCTGATGGAATGGTGGAACATAACAGACGAACGCACGAATGGGTGTGATGATGATGATGAGTTTACAGGGGTTCCTTGTCTGTTTGTCCTGTCGATGTCGCTTTGATTGGCTGTCAATTGAAAATGACTTAATTATCAAGCAGTTTTTTTATTATTTAAGCCAAGGCAACACGCAAATAATGTAGATAGAGGGAATGAAATTGAAGAGACCATTGACAGGAAATCCGGTAATTTATCTGAACTCAATTTGTAAGATTGTGAATGGATGTGGAAATCAATTGCATTTCGAAATGGATCTAAGAACAACATGATATATCTCGGAATGTGGAGGTTTATTTACCTTCTGATGGGAAACCTCACACTTAGGAGGTGAACTCTTCCGTTGAACGAAATCTTAAGATCACTTAATGGATCAGTCAATGGGTACTGTCTCGGAAAATAACACTTTAAGTAAGGAGCGAAAATTGTCTCAGAAAGTGAACTTGATTTAGCATTTTATTTTTGTTTGGAAAAAAGTGCTGCAGTGTTATTGGTTTCGCGTTTCTTTGCCACTTAATGCCTTTTAAATCTTTCCGCTTCATACTACTATCAATACACATGTATTCTATATCCATATTTTTAAATTACGACTTTGCTATGACCAGTCATAAATCGTCATTAAATCCCATCCCAAAAAGTCACATGTGCACAATTTATTACCACAATAAAAATATTAAAGTCACATTTCAATCACATGCAAAGTGCGCACACGATTCGCAGATGAAAATTTATGAAAACTTCTGAATCAAGCAATAAATTTATTTAGCAATTCCGTATCTGTAGGTACCATTGGGACGTTCCTTATGCCAGTTGCACAATCTAGACTCTAACCAAATTCCTATCCTCAGTGGATCTATGGACCCAAGGAACGGATAGTACTGTGGAGTGGAGTTTGCGAATGCGGTGCCACGGAAAGCGCACATCTCGATGATCCTCCTTCGAAGTCGATTTGCTGTTGCTGATCTTTGAGAGATTCAACATGAAAGGAAGCGCATTCCTTTTTTGCGCAGAAGCTGAACATCCTTAAAATCGATCGATGTACGATATGAATGTTGTGCAGCAACACTGGCCGTAAAGTGAATTTATGTTTCTCTTTTTAGTTCTGTCGGCTGCTGCTTCGCTTTGTTTTCTTCGGCAGAGATCGATCTCCTTTTTGTTGTCGGTGGATCTGTGTCTGCCTGTCTAAGACAAGAATCGGTGGACCTAATTTGCATGCCACGACGTTGTTTGAAAAACATACTTTAAATTTCACGCAACAAATGTCGCTACTGATTCCACGAAAATTTGGCATTTGATCCTTAATCATGGTTTCCATGCGGGAAAAAAGGACTTGTGCCGAAAATGCAAAATTCACATTTGCGTCTGAAGAATAACGATAGACGAGCGACGGGCTCTGTGTTGCATTTGAATATTTCAATGGAAAATTGCAACCAAGCTCAAACGGCTAGCGATGGTTAAAAGGAGTTGTAACTTTTGCTGGTAACGCAATTCAATCATAAAACTAAGTTCCTTGATCTCGAAGTGGCAAAGCTGGTTGGGAAAAACATTTTTCTGCGATGTCTATTGTATGCAAATATCAATGAAATTACTTTAGAGCGGACAGTGTACGTTAAGCCCGACCTTTGACGGCAAGAAGTTGGTATGCAAATTATTTTGTTTTCTAGTTTGAATAGTGTCCAGCTCTTTGGTGGAAAGCGTATAAAAGGACAGAGAAATTGGCTTTCGGGTAAGAGAAAAGGAAATATTGAGTTTTGCCTTCCAAATGGTTCTATATTCAAATTTATATGAAAGGTAATATCATTTTAATAGGCCTATTTTTCGACAAACACATATTTTTTTATTTAGTAAAAAACAAGTTTTTTCTTTAGTTGAAAAGACGGACGTGCAAGAAATTATCTCCATCTGTGAATTGAGGTAAGCTATGTATGCAAGTTCATCTAAACACCTTTTAAAAATAATTCTTTTGTTTAAATTATAATATTATTTGATAGAACTCTAATAATTCGACGATCACGAAAGATTTCTTTAAAGACTGTGATTCCGGTCGACGAATGTAATTAAGAATAAACGCATACTCATAAGAAATTCATTGGTATGGAGAGTGCATAATGCAGACATACCACCTGATTTTATATCTGGATATAAATGGTTAGCCTTCAGACTATTTGAAGACACTGCAGGAGCGTGACAAAAGCTCAAATTTGAATAAAAATAGGTAGATTTGGTCGAAGCCAACACTTAAGTTATGTTTAATCTTTTTTAAGTTGTGTAAGTTGTATATAAAAATTCATACCGCTGAGGAGTTTCTACATTTTCTTCTCGAACAAAAAGAAAATTCTTGAAAAATATTTCAAAGCTCAATTTACTCGTGTCTATTTGCAAAAATGCAAATTTTTTATATTAGAGTCTATCTTGTTTCTCGTATAAAAATATTGTGGATGAGCACAGTTAAAAAAAAGAAGCCACATAATTTGTTGCAACCATCAAATAACGCTTTTCGCCACAGGATCTTTATAAAATAAGTTTAGATTCTTTTAACAAAATTAAAAAGTTTGTCATACGATTTGGACTGTTTTTTCAAACGGTGGTTGTCAGAAACCATAATACATGTACATTTGAGTGCATTGCAAAGAAAGCATTGGCATAAACTTTTCGTTCACACATCGCTGTGGAAAGTCGTAAATCGCTGGACATCGGTGGACTATTGTGATCATCATTTCAAGAAATTACTCGGTGAGTAAACTTTTCTTGTAAAAGAGCAAAGTTTAATTTTAAAACAATGAATTTGTGAATACAAAAACATTGATTGGTGAAGATTATCTTCATTTTCTTCAAAAATTATGTCGATGTTGCCGTATTATATACGACCTTTTTGAAAATAAGGATGGCATTGTCCCGACGATATATGATTCCAGCAAAATTATGCTAGGTGGGTTCTGGTGGATAGCCTACCGACACTGATTTCTTCTTGTTGGGCTACGCTAAGACTTTTGTATTTGCTGATAGTGGGTATGCAAATTCTTGGAAGCCAATTTTTTGTCCGCTAGTGGGAAGCTTACAGATACCAGACAATTCAATAGAAATAGTGTAATAACTACAAGAGTTGTATATTTTTAGTCATAAAAAAATCGGCTTTGGTAGTCCTCTTAATTTTGCTCATTTCTGTAATAATAAAAAGCCAAGATGATATTAATAGATTGCTTTTTAAAAGCGTTCATTCTTTAATATTTTGTCCCGCCGATGCTAGTTAGTGGAAGAGAAATATTCTTGGCCTTCCACTTCTCCTCTAACACCATTCACATGCTTTAAGAGTTCGTGTTATCGAACTGTAACCAGCACGGAGGTTTGTGATTGCGCCTATAGCGTGTCTTCTTTTTTATGTTTTCGAGTCATATTGATTCTGTTGGGGTTATATTTCTTATTTTTCTACAGCTTTCTTGAACTGAATTTATCATTGTTCGTCTTAATGGTATGTGTCCGCCCTCGTCTAAATAATTTGATCATCAAAGTTTCTGAGCTTTCTGTCGTTATTTCTTGCACGTATTCTTTTTTAATAATGTGAATGAATTGGCATGTCGAAGGTCGGCCTTCTGCCTTCCTTTGAACACTTTGAGAGTTTCCATGACAAGAGGTTCAGACACGAGCCTTAATCTCTTTGCTCCTCCATCTCCAGATGTTTCCATACAGTTGTTAGTTTGTCTTCAACTCGACGTTAGTCACGTTAATATGGACAATCGTCGTTATCCGCGCCGAAACCAAGTAAATTTGAACGGCTTTTAACTGCTTCAAACTGAGTCACAGTATTTTAAGCAGCAACAATATGAAATATCATCGACGCACTCAAACATTAACTCAATAAGTGAAATCTATGCGTGTTTATTATCACAACAGAACCAATGAAAGGCTACGAGCATTTTCTTTCATCCTGATGAACTGTTTGCCGGCTGTTAAAATACTTTCATGCCAGATATGCCCTCTAAGTACCATTCAGCATTTACAACCCGACACCGTTGACACTCATTATCCTGAACGATCCTCTTTAACATTGCCCAAGAGGCGGTAATTAAAACCTCCGACAATCTATCTATTTCCTCCCCACTATGTTATTGCAATAAATCTTTGGATCGGGACTAAAAGCCAAGTTAATCGCATCATTTGTGAGTTCTGTCTCTCGTGCCGCTTTCACGCACATCCAGCCGTTGGGACGCGATTTCATGTAGAATTTGCGCAACGTTTAATAAACAAGATCTCATGTCGATTGGCTCAAATTAGCCAAATAAATTATAAAAATTCTGCAAAGATCCGTGAATCGAATGCTTCGTAAGCATTCCACCATGAGCGGCGTGGCGGCAGGAATATAGTGGCTGTCTGGACTATAGGACTAGTGCCCCTCGAGACCATTCTGATTAATTTATTACATTGCGTTAATTGCCTGCAATGTTTCTTTCATGTTGCCAGTTAAAGCGAAATGAGATGGTTGTAGTCTGCCTCCTCATCGCCATCGCCATTGCCATCATCCTCATCATCATCATCACCGCCATTCCCATCATCATCAGCATTCCCGTCCGCGTCATCATCGTCGTCGTGATCTTTCGACCAAAGGCTAAACGGATATGGAGAGACTTACGAATTGGATTTCCATTTGGCTAAGACAACAAACTCGCGCTCAGTAGTTCAAATTGATTCGATCCGCTTCTAGCATTTGCAGGATACCCAATCCGCACGATATACAAGGTGTAGTATGCGCGCCTCAGCCGCGTTGGTTGTTGCGTTGATCCGACCGACTGAGATTAATATCCCAGTGTCAAATGAACCTAGTTGCGCACCATGCCTTAAGTGGTCGATGGCAATTATACACATTCAATCTGCATATAGATACACGACATAATACCGAATATTTATGCGTCGTGTTAAAAGGAATGCGCGCCGCCGCTCCTGATTAGTTCAGTTCTTAGTCTCATGCGGAGTTTGGTAGTGTCTCTCAACGTCAGCCCGTAAGCCTTTGTTGTTCACTGTAAAGACCACTTGGACGACCGTTTTCCTTATTTTAGTCAATTCTCAATATTTAGAAGGCGAATTTTTCTCTCTGGTTGTGGATGCAGTTCTGGGTGTATAAAATCTTTCCATCTATGCATCCTCTCGGGTAGTCTCATTAAGGGAATTGGCCGATTAGTTTGCTAACATTAGCGGCCAGGTGCCCATTTGTTTGTTGATTTAATTGGATTGAATTTGTGCATTGCCATCTATAAGTGGACATTAAAAAAAGAACGTAGATAGAAGACGAGCTTCAAATTGAAATATGAATTAAAAAGTCGGTAGATTGTAGGACATTTGAGTTTTGAGAAGAGGTCATCTTTTAAAATTAATTGAACTAGTTATTGATTAGATTAGAAATGGTTTAGGGATTGGAAGATGACATTTTTTCCTTGAGAACTGAGGTCGCCAGAGGTCACACATTTTTTTTTTATGTTCATATAATACTTGTGTAAATGTTTTGAGATTCAGAGGAAAAAAAATAATTAGTTCATTTGGACTAAACTTCGAGCTGTGGACTTCTTAATTAAAGATTAAGAATTCATGGAACTCAAAAACTTCCCGAACAATTTTGGGTAAGGAAGTTGCTTAGCCTGCCTTTCAATTGGATTATTTCATGTCTCAGGTTCGAGAGTAATAGAGTTATTCTTTGGCTTTGAGTTTCAGTTTTCAAATCTGCCGTTTTTAAAAGAATGATCGACGTGTGACAAAAAAACCGCTCAAGTGGGTGGCTTTTCCGTAGTGATTACTGTGTCGGCTGTCATATTGGAATTTCAAGTGTGAAGGAGAAATACTGACAGCAGGGTGATGAGCCAATATTCCAAAACAAAATAAAAGGACTTTCAACTTGCAACGAACTGAAGCAAGCGAAAAGACGGACTCAACCCCTAAAGCAATTGGAACCAAAATACATTTGACTATCAAGCTATTGCACAATATTTCAGTTCTTATCCTGGTCGTTCCTTCTAAACAAACTATCCATGAAAAAAGTAGTCATAAATCGTTGAGAGCGGCAAATTAGAAAAAGCTATATTGTTTCAACTGAAGGCTTTCAATATTTCAGAGTGACTGGGTCATTTGGCAATTGGCAAAAAGATGTTTAAAGGTGTATAAAGATGTTTAAAGGTGTGAAGATCGAAGTAAAATGACCTACACTTGTCTTATACATAGATAGAAATGGAACAATTTCGGCGAGGATGGAGAGTGGCTAGAATGTAATCATATAGCCTTATAAAAAAAACCAATGTCCCCTCGGTCATGCACCACCTTCCCACCACAATGGTGTTCATTAAACTGTTTTAATGCGGTCTAACTCCGGCAGGGCATGTTACACTTATCTTTGTTCTTCATACGTACTCATACTCAGCTTTGTGCAGGAAAATTTCAAGGCGCCACGCATAAAAAATCCCTTAGTTATCAATCGAACCAATTTGAATCCGAAACTTCCACTTCCACTCACCAAGCCAACACGAACATTATGTATAATTTAATCCTGTCTCGAACTGGCGTATGGCATCAGTTTAACAGAACAGTAATAGGCACAGCTTCGTATTAACTATCAAGGATGAAAATAACTTTCACTACACTGTTAAGGCAACTCTCTCACCTCATAACTTTGGAAATGAGGATCATGAGCCATCCGGCCTTCATATCTCCCATCTTTGTCAAAAAAAGAAAGCGTATCTCGTTTGGCGAATAGCAGTTTAAATTGCTTCAAAGTACTGTCGCTATTCTCGGAGAATTTTATCATCTTCCATAAAAATGTTCATAGCTACTGAACTTTGGTGAACGCTCATACACATGTATGTAGTGGCCTTAGTCAAGTCTATCTGGCAAAGAGCTGGAGTTCGGAACCGATAAAGGTAGACACTTGCAATTTTCATTTGTGTATAACTATGGCCACTATATTATAAAAAATGTTTTGCAAAGGGTTATTGGAACAAGACCATTGAACGGTGGTTGGGAACCCTTCGTATGCGTGCCGACTCACACTTGGCCATTTTATTTTCTGTCTTGCACCTGTTTCCTCAATGCACTGCTGGACCCAAGTAGCTTTTTAGCTTTTTTCAAGTTAAAATCCTTTTCTAAGATTAATATATTGCCAGTCACGGTTTTGTTTTTGCACCACTGCAAATCCCATTGACTCCCGAATCACTTAATTGAAGTCATTGAATTGAAATAAATTAACATCAAATCTTAAATAACTTCGAACTTCGAATTAACGATCTTATTTCGTTTGTTTTTCCCTCCTTCGTGCCTATGGTTCTGGAGTGCTAAAAAAAAAGTTGAAATCGAGAAAAGAGACAGAGAAATATTGCCTATTGGTTATACGATTTTGTTATATTGATCTTAACGGGATCATTATATAGGACACTAATGTTAAGTTTTTAAGTGATTGCAGCCTCTCTTAAGGCTGGCAGTCCAATTTCACGTTCCACTGTTCTGTTAATAAAGACATACTGTACACACATACATTTATATTTATCATGTTACTTTATTCCGAACTCAAATGTTCTCATCCATTTGTCCAATGACATCGTACAGAGCTTATATCAATTCTGAAAACGTCAAGGTAAAACGCGGTAATTAAAATGAAAACGAAAATCAGAAAGTGACAAATACGCATCCCGTTTCGGAAAGGGGACCATCCCAAGAAATCTTTTAACAAAATTGACCCTTGTTAATTATCAATCAATTGCTAATTACCGATAGTAACGCGATTGTCATCCCAACATGTATCTAGATTGCCGGTTCCCTTCTTCCATAGCCCACTTAATCTTGGCAATCAGGACTGGCTTGCGATATTCATTCCGCAAAACAAACAGCGACAAGAGATATGCTACGCTTTTCGTATATCCCAAAAGCTACCGGCACACTGCCTACGATGACGATGGGCAGAGATAAATCCACACGACAATCAAAGAAGCCACAGAGAGGAGCACCAGCATCAGCAGAACAGCAGCACTTTATTGCCATATCACGACGACGAAACGTAAGAATCGCGGGAGCCTGTTCGTCGTAACAGCACGAACCGCACCTGCAGCAGCAAAAGAAAACTTTGCGATTTGTCCATCTTTCCTCTCTCAGTTCAAAATAATTAGTGGAGAAGTCCTTCTTAATTAGCTTGACGAGCGCCATATATGTCGCAGTGTGGCATACTATCCTGATAGGTAGGTAGGTTGGAAGGCGACGCGACGTAATGTTTTTTTGATATTTTCTTTCTGCTCCCGGTGAAATCCTTTGGAATAACTGCCGGACTCTTATGCTGTTTGTGGACACTACTTCATGTCGCCTCTTTTATTTCGATTACCGGTGTCATTTGGAAACAAATGGTTTGGGTTGGGTCGATCCAAGAGCAACAGACAAGCCAATGCACGGATTGAATTTTCGCGATGACAGTGATGCAGAGTTCGACATTTTGGTTGGCAGATTGCAGAGTTCCGAGGATGTACCTAGCATGTTGATTGTCAAAAGAAATGCGAATTGCTAAAGAAGGTTCCATTGCCTTTGTGTCATATGTCAATTCGATTGTTGGGAGGTTAAGCCCCATTCGGATAATGGCACTGCATTAATGCGGAAGAAGGCATAATGACATCTGACTGATTGACAGGCTTAATGAAACAAATGTGTTCGTTCCAGATCACGCCTTAATACACAAAATTTTCAGTGAGACATATTTTTTGAAGAATTAATAAAGTTCCACGATTAAATTGGGTCATACTGCTGCAAAATGGTAAAGAACAATTCAAAGTCTCCGACACGTTTCCTTTCTAAATCCTTCATTCCAAATCATAATTGAAAAATATCAATCCACTTCTATTCGCATTGAGTAAGAAGCGGACTAAGAATGTCCCCGTTCGATGATGCCACCCAAAAGAGCGGAAATTAAAAATATATCTCCGGTTTGTGGGCGGACACTTCCGTACGGATATCTGCATCAACAGCAAGCGTACATCCATTCCAACAATGCGATCAAATAGCCAGTCAACCGTGTGGCAGTACAAATGCAAATCCCGACTCATTTTACAATCCATTTGTGTCGACAAGATAGATCTCCAGGATATGCAAAAATACACACACATACACGGGGAGTTTGAAAAGTTACAAAAAAGGATATTCGAGGACGACGAGAAACAACTCAAATTGAATGGGGAAAATGAATGTGGTAATCTCATGGCAGTGCCAAAAAGGGATGGTCCACTTGAATGTCCTCGATTTATGCGCGATGAGTGACAGAATTTGAATTCCTGTGGCGGTTACTGGGCTCCTTTCCGTACGTCAAAATACAGTGGCAGTTTGCCAGGATATCCTGGATGGAATGTTGTGTGGTGAGATGAAGTATTCTGGGATTTATGTTTTTTATTTTCTTTTTTAACTGAAAATAAAATAGTGACTAACGGCGACGTTGGCTGACGTAATGTTTTTTTTTCCAAGATTGCTGAAAGGAAACTGTCAAGTTGATGAAAGGAAATGGGCACAACGTTCAATTGTTGTTCAACATTATATGGGATAAGTCAATTAACAAATTGGATATAATATTGTATAGCAGGTTATTGAGATGAGGCGGGTGTGATTACATTAAATTCCAGAAGCAAAATTGTTAGAACTTTAATAAAAAACTTAAAGGCTGTCCTTCCAAGACTGCAGAGCCAACTCATATTAAATCAGTTGGCAACGCATGACACTAAGCCGCCATCACGAGGACAAGAAATATTTTATAAAGTCAGAAACATTTGAGTATGAACACATTTTACTATTCTTCATCAAATTTCTTTACTTTCAATTTTGAAGTTCTTGTAAGTTTTTCAAAGCTTTGACTTTCTACACATTCCGAAGCCCCTTAATTTATATAATTTGGGACTTTACTTAAGCTTTTAAGACGATAAAATAGTATATTTTTTTTTACATTGCAATAGTAGTTTTAAAACCAGTCTTAAAAGCAGTTGATCCATTGCTGGTACTTGCTACAGCTGGAGCCATGCACTCAGTTTGCTGGAATACAAGCTACCAATGTTGATATTTTTGCAGAAATTTTGGCTGTCTTTTATGACTTAATCCCCATTCGACTTTTATTGTCCCAATCAGATTACTTACAAACATAACGTTTCTCTGGTAGAATATAGTTGCGCTATCTTTTGTCGTTTTTCTTCTTGTGTAGTTTGTCATCATCGCTCAAAAAGATTTTGCCTCTTCATCAAGCTGTATTTAGAAAAAAGGGGGTTTTAGAAAGAGGCACGAGATTACCTTTTTTTCTGGTTCTACAATAGACAGAGTGGCAGAAATTGTAACAATTGGCTTGTATACACGTGTTTACAATTTAAAAACTCTATCTACCTTAGGTGCGTGCTTTCACTTTTGTCTATAATTTCTTTTTGGCTAAGTGGAAAACGTTTAAAAAAAATTAAGAAGAAATCAAAACCTGCAAAGATTTAACGTTGGAAGATATATCATAAAATATTTGCTAATTTCACAACTAAATAGGATTTAAAAGTGCAATAGTCATTATATTGTTTCAATAAATCGAAATGAGCGAAACAGCTTATGCAAATATACGGAGTAGGTTTAAGTAAATAGTTTGTTTTATGAGGAGCTGAAAAATAAAGTTTTTGTTAATGGAAAACTAACAGTGTGCCACGGTTTGATTCTTTTGTTTTAAGAAGCATCTACAATTGTCGGAAAAAGTATTTGGACAAAAAAAATTGCCCATTTGTATTTATATAATCTTTTGTATTGACAGGAAAAATATGAAAAAAACATAATAATGGTATAGCCATGAGTTTTGAAAAAATATAAAATAGTTGAATTCCGTATTATAGTTCATAAACTAAAAATTTATGTTCAAAAATTGTAAAAAGAAAAAAGTATTTTGACAAAACATTATTGTTAATAATTATTAAAAAGAAAATGGCGTAGTAAGAAAAATAAACGAAAGTAAAGGCATAACTTGATAGAAAATGAAGTTTCCGTTGCCATTGATGACTTCCTGCAATCGGCCTGGTATCGACTTTACCAAAATTTGGAGAGTCTGAATATAATATTCCTTCCACGGCGTTTCGACCTCAACGATTGTCTCTTCGAGCGTGCTTGTCAAACATGAACTTCTGTTATATTTATATAGGCCCACATATTCTCTATTATTTATGAGTCCGGTCTTTGAGGTAGCCAATCCAATGTATTTATACCCACTTCTCTTTAAAAATTTGGTTTCCATCTTGGCTTTGTCCAGTAACAAAATAAATGAGTGTCAAATTAATTCGTCACCTGAACTAAAGGCGTGGTTATTTAAAAAAAATATTTCACACAAACGTGCCACTTTTTTCCCATTTTCCTAGGAATTCTGCAGAAAGTTTTGTTTTTTGATGCGTGGTACTGAAAAGAGTTTTATTTGCGTATTTATTTGATAATAAACGGTTTGACGAGACACTTTGCATAGTTTGCTTAAGTATTCCACTGAAATACCTGCAGCATATTTGATCACCATCTCATTTCTCATTTCTTGGCTTATTAAAGACGCTTTCCTTATTATTATTAATTAAATGTGAGTCATTAAAATTAATAAATTGTATTAAAAAAAGTCTTTCTAGTTTGTAAATCTCAGCCTTTACCGCAAGCAAAACGAATGAAACTAGGAAACATTTAATGACAAAATTTTTTTTTAAAAAAAGTACCAAAAGCGAACTTTTCTCAGCTCATCAAAACGAGCGGTCTAGACATGCACGTAGTTTAGTCAAAATACTTTTTCCGAACATTGTATGTATGTACGCTCGTGCGCTCTACGGTTGGTCCAAGCTGTTGTATCGAGTAAAAAGGAAACTTTCAAGAGAAATAAAGATATTTTCCCCAAACCTTAATTTGTGGGTCGGGTGCTTTTTGGATAGGTCTAGAATACTTTGAAGAAATTCAAAATACATAAGTAGATGCAAAGTTGAAAATTTTCCTAGCTTTTATAGTTTTAACTTCCCATAAGGAAGTTCTTGTAATCGGTCTGATTTTCGGAATTCAACATTTTAACACAATGGAATCTCCACGTTTCGAGGTCCCAGCAGTCGGATTCCATTGTTTTTAGAAAGATGCGGATTTTGTTGTCAAGCATAACTCGAGGGCAAATCAAATCGAATCACAATAAGTTTTTTTCGAAGCGTATGTGCATAATAATGTTTGAAGCCATGTCCAAGTTTGGCGTCCCTCTAAAATTCATCCTCTTATGTACGATGGCGATGGAGGGCTCAAGCTGCTCCATACAGGTCGACAGAGACCTCACCGCTTGACGTCAAAAAAATGTTTAACACTAGGTGATGCAAAAGTTCCTCGTCAACATAAGAGGCACCATCTTTAAAAGGTCTATTCAATAAATCGCTTACACCGATATAATATATAGGACAACGCAGCGTGATGTCAGCAGTGAGTTTGTGAGTGTAAAGACAGAAACGTCAAAGAAGGGCTTAGCGGTAAATGAGGGCAAAATGAAGCATATACTGCCATCAAGAAGGGACACCAAACTCCGACGTATTGGTCAGAATGTAGTCATAGGCAGCAATAACTTTGAGGTAGTTAGTGTCTACGTAGGCTACGCTGTAAACTCAAACAATAACACCAACACTGAGATCAAACGAAGAATAACACTTCCTGGTCACTGTAAGCCCTCTCTCAAAGAAATAAAGTGTTGCTCTGTAAGGCGTTTATTATCGCCGTCCAGATATATGGTGCGGAAGCATGGATACTTCCAAAAGCGGATGAGAGCGTCGTATGTTGTTTCGAAACGAAAATTCTACATGAGATTTATGGTCCCGTCTGCATTGACTGTGAGTGGAGCAGAATATTCAACAATGAACTGTACGAGCTGTATAGCGACATGGTCTTAGCTAAAAGGATAAAAGTCAAATAGCTAATATGGATCGGTAATGAAGAACATGACAATCATGCCCCGGCTCAGAGGGACGACCGCGACTCAGGTGGAGCACGCAAGTGGAAGGGGATAACTAGCTTGAGGGACTGGCTGGCTGAAGAAGCTTTTAGGTTGAGGCCCTCTTCCGCCACGGGCTATTACGCCATCTCATGTAGTAATTAAATTTAATTTATATTAAGTTATCCTCTAAATGTCTTGAAAAATTTATGAAAATAAAAAAAATTGCTACAGTAGAACTAAAAATCTAACTTTTTTTAACTAGATCCAGATTGTTGTCCTGATCACTTGAAGTAATTACCAAATTTATTAATGTATAAAAAAAATCCTACGGGGAAGCTAAAAAAATATGAATCTTGTTTTTGATTGATGTTTTCATAACCCAAAGTAAAGTTGATGTTGGAGGCATATTAAAAGGCATCCTAACCATTTTCCTTTTATCATGAGATGAGGAGTTCATGGTATGGGCTGGTCTACTCGCACCCAAACCATACTTTCTTTAATAAGTTGCCTAAGCTTAATCTGAATTCATTTACAAAAACGCCTCGAATCTCTTCGAGAGAGGGTTTTCTGTATTATGCAATATGCGCACATAGATAATTGCCCTTTTTAGAATTGAAAATTCTTTGACCAATTTATGTATTGAAGTAGAAATAATATTGGTATGAGCATGGACAAACTTTCGTGTCAAGTTTTAATGTTGTCGGCCGCGCTTTTTTGTCAAGACTATCAAAGATGAAAACAACTCAATCGTTTGGATGTAAAGCATGCTTTTGAAAGAAAAAAATGTGCTTTCTCTAGTTCCACACGATGCAATAAACTTCAAAGAAATCATCACGAAAATTCGACCATATTCTTGTGAAGTGTTTCATACTCGAGTGTCAATAAAATCGAAAAATTCCACAATCCGATCCGCCAGTGTTCTCAAAGAGCAATAATTCTTCCGCCATCGATGATGAGGCCCGACAACGATCACTTAATGGCTGAACTATTTTCTTTACAACATCATCAGCGAGGTGCCCACTGAAAAGTCTGGCGGCACACTTTTGACTCCTTTGATCGTTGATTGAAAATTTGCATCGCTTATAGTCTGGAAAATAAATAATAATTTTTTAAGCCCCATTGGGCATTCTCTACAAGAGCAAAATGATGTTGATCATCTGCTGCGGTGTGGCATCATCACCACAGCGCCGCTGATCAACAGGAAAACCTTCCTCAATTCTTAACGTGTTGTTCATTGAGATATCATCGCTGGCTAACCAAAAACACTCCAAAGCCGCTTTGATCAAACATTTAAGTGAATTAATCTTACCGCATAATCAACCGCCCTACACGTAAAACCGCCCACAAACGGTAGTGGTAGTTGGGTGCTTCGCAACAAATCAGCCCGAAGATTGAAGAGGAAAACACAGTTTTGCCTGAAATAAAACATAATGTGCGCATTGTACCATCCACCGACGACCGACGACGACAGCCGACGCCCCAACCAACCCTATCATCATCATCATCATCATCCTGTGTGATTGAAACGAAAGCGGGACACGTAAACACCTGTCTAATGACTCCCCACCACGTCACACTAATTGCCCGCGGCCAACAAATAATTAATTCCTCAATCGTGTTCGGAATTTATTCTAAACATTCAAAACAATCCGCACAAAGTAGCGCATACTGAAATTGCTTGGAGCCGGCAGCAGCAGCCAGCGCAACGCAACCATGTCAGAGGCGCTAGACCAGCCGGGTCGTTCTCCTCCTGCTCCTCACCGTCGAATTTTATTTACGATTCGATAAATTATCGGCGAGGATTGGATTTTTGTTTAGATTTTGGCGTCTCGGGGTGGTATATCGTGAATGCGCGCGGACCTGGCCTATGCTGGGCTCCATGCAAGCGGAGACTTAATTGGAGGTAAAAAATGAAAAATTTATGCTTTCGATTTGTTTCAATCATCTGATTGAATTGAAGGTCGAGGGACGGGTGCGATGGGCTTGGGTTCCTAGAGGGAGCATGAAGTATTTTAATATTGGCGCCACCACTTAAATAATCGCTGTGTGGGGAAAGTAAACATGGGAATTTTGGTTTAATCTGTTATTTTTTTTTAGGTTTACCAACAACATAATCGATTTGTGCTTCTCGAACTTTTGCTAGCGGCCATTGTTTGCCTCAAATGGAAAAGAATTACAGCACACGTTATGGGCTTGATTGAATGTGAGTTATCGGAATAATTAAAATATCATAGGAAAATTGCTTCTGGAAAATAAAAGATAATGATTCAAGGATGACTTTTCATAAGGGGACACGATGTAGTAAGATGGTTATTTACAGTGATATATATCTTGGAATTCACGATAACCTTTACTGAGAAAGCATATACGCTCGATATTGACTGATGTTTGCTTAAAAGATTCCTCAGTCTCTCAGGGACTTGGGTAGATTATCTACTATATGTACTCCAAGCGTTAAATCAAGACGTCGTTTCTAAAAAGTCTTCAAAGAGATGGAAAATTACATGAAATTAAGTCGGCTTTTATAAATTTTTAAGTGATTTTTTGCTTTCAATTTTTCTCCAACAAAACACAATACAAATTTTAGAAATGTTCTCATAGGAATAATTTGGATGACTGCGATGAAAACAACTTATAATTTTAACTTCAAACTTAAAATTTATAATATATAGGATATTATGATGTCCCTTTTAACAATTCTTCTTACTTGTCGGCCATCGATCTTTTGAGGATTTGCATCTGAGATTATGTCAGGGATACCTGATTACCTGCTTGCTGTTGATTAGAGCAAGATTCGTGGCATCCATGATAGATCAACTAGTGAAACGAAGGTTCAGTCTTACTTTTTTGTCGTAAATCTGGGTCTTGGGATTCGAAGATCCTCTTTTTTTGTGTTTTTGTGTTTTGCCTTCCGGAATAGAACTATGTTCAGTAAAAGCTCTACTTACGGACAGCTCT
The DNA here is from genome assembly GCA_963555765.1 of Orthonevra nobilis. Taxonomy (NCBI): domain Eukaryota; kingdom Metazoa; phylum Arthropoda; class Insecta; order Diptera; family Syrphidae; genus Orthonevra; species Orthonevra nobilis. The sequence continues at coordinate 14,117,261 of OY743225.1, forward strand.
GATTAGCGGACAACTCTATTACAAAGACACTTTTCATGGAACGAATAATTTTCCCCTAAAATGCGTTCTGATAATCGGACGCTCCAATTACCGGACGCGATCACTACACTTTTACTCATTCTGTATATAAATGCGGCCTTTTCTTGTGTACACAAACCTACCAAAAGTTAAAGTTAAAAGTCTGAAAAATGTACAGGTGGAAAGTTGACTACGGACAGATTTACAGTTTTGTATTGTCTGAGCATGGAAGGACATAAAGAAGAATTGTTAGCGATAGGAAAGGCGGCGCGTCCCCGAGCATTCAAGCATGTAACTATCACTGAATTACAAGTAACTTGTAAATCAAACAAAAAAGCATGGATGACACGTGATATTATGTCGGAATGGTAAAATGGGTATTCAAAAGAGAAAAATTGTTTTGTTTTTAGATAATCCCATATCGAGAATTTTACCTCGCCAGTGAACACTACTCCAGTTAGCCTACACCTGGACCAAAGGATAATACAGAATTTTAAATTTCTTTATCGAGATATAGTTTCAAAGAACATCTTATCTTAAGTTGGAAGTGTTAAATCTGCATCGGAGCTAGCAAAGACAATTGATGTGTTAGAAGCATTGTACTTCATAAGCACATCATGGAACAAAGTGACTCCAGTAACCATTAAGAATTGTTTTCGCAAAGCTGGGTCAGAATTTCGAAAAATGTATTGTCTTCGACAAAAATATTCAAAAATAAGACAACAATATTAAGATTCTGAGGGTGGAAAAAGAAGGCAAAAACCACAACGAAGGTAAGAGCAATGAATCAGAAGAAGAAATGGAGGCCAATCCCCAGGAAATTTATTCTATAAAATCATATGACGAGGCATGAAAACTTATAGACAGCTTAAAACAATTTGCAAAAGCTGACTTCACGATGTTTTATCATTTAAAAATGTAGAGAGTCATTTTCACAACTGTCTTGTGGTGCAAAAAACAGCAAGGTTACGACAATCGAGTATTTTGGATTTTATATAATCTTTTTACATACATATACACATTCGATAATATTTATGTTTATTAAATGTACACAACTACTTTTTCATTTTGAACTACAAATACATGAATAATAAATAAAATTCGTATTCAGTTCATTTCAGTCAATTGTCTCGTATAACCGAACAAAAAGAGTGCGACCGTGAATTTCCGCTTATGGGAGCTTTTACTGTATTTGTGCGACTTATGGCAACTTTACTGTCGGTAATCTTAGGATGAATAGTTTAAAGCTTATACTCAAAAGAAGGCCTTAAATCGCTACGGACCGACCGAGACAAAAAATTACAAAGGAATCATGCAATTTATATCCCACATTGAATTTGAATAGCTTTCACGACAAAGGATAACGTTTAGAAGTAAGGTAAGAGTAGATATTTTTGCTCTATGCTTGAAGGCATAGGAATTAATCTTCTTTGTGAAGTTTCACGCAAAATTATAAACGCTTTGCAGATTTGTCCTAAAGAATGATATTATGGATTAATTTATAGAATTGCTTTTGAGCAATGGATTATGTCGTTGTTACTGTTGTGGGCCAGAAAAACTTAAAAATATCGGATTTCATTCAAGGGCCGAAACTGCAAATGGCAACAGAGCCAATGCAGATGCGCCATCGGTTTTATAGTTAAACTAGAACATTAAATCGAATAATAATAGTCCTTCAATAAAATTGCTAATCCAATGATCACCCATGCTGTATTAGCTTGATGGACCTAAAGACAACAGATCAAATTGCTAAAAAGACGATCAAATTTCAGCTTAAAAAATTGTTCTGCAGTATAGATTTTTGTAATAAACCTAAATCGATGTTTAACTTCAGCTTAAAAAAAATTTTTGCGTAGTGAATTAGTTTATAACTTTTTTATTATTTTCTTTTCGGCATATCAGCACATCTAGGCACACTATTTGTGGTTCCTATCGAATCAAACCACAATGCCAACTTCACTTGAGAAAAAGGACCTTCCTATAAAAATTGTATCCTTCAAGAGAATTTTTTTTGCGATGCGGCGCGTGATAGCACAAACCAAGCACATTTTAGCACAATTTTTTTTAAGGTGAAATTCTAAAATGGCGGTTCTAACTTTATTGACATTTCTTTGCAACAGTTTATAAACCGTCACATTTGAAACCTTTTTGTATACGGAGCTGTCAGAATTATTTTTAACTTTTTTTGAGTAATTACTTTTGTGAGATGATTTTCTCACTTATTTTTGTTATTACTTACTTTTCCTATTTTTATCCATATAAAGTTTCTCATATCAAGATCATGAAGCACTGAAATGAAATCCTTTTTACTTTTTCAACGAAATCTACTTTGAATTATTTTTTTCGTTCATTGCGCAGAAAAGTAGCCTATACTTTTGTGATAAAATGTATATCTAATCCTTAAGCAACCAATATAGCTGAACATCTTGACATTTTTAAACTGTTCCACGATTACCTAGTACTTAAGATGCAAGTTGCCTTGCATAAAAAATACAGTTCGCTAGATAATTCAGAATAATTATTGGACCTAATATTAAAGTAATCTGCAAAAATCCCAACCAATTCATTAACTCAGATTGAAAGAAAGCTAAAAAAATAAACTCTATATTAAAAATGAAGACCTCTGAAACCTTACTGGTTGTTTAACCCTCACTGGTAACTTAAATACCATCTTAAAAGAATACAACTAACAGACAATGATTCCTTTCGACTCTCCAACAATTTGACAAAAACAGCAAAATACCTATTTATGTACAATACGAATATCTCGCTTTGAAAAAGAGTAAATCGATTCATATAAGCAGGAAATCAAAAAAACCTTCGGACATTTTTGGAACGTAGAAAACAAGCAGAAAAATAAACCTTTAGTTGGGGTACATACAAAAAGGCCCCTGTGTAACATAACACTTCTTACACTTTGATAAACCTTGACAAAATTCAAAACCTGAGAGTCTAAATAACTTCAGAAAGAAAGAAGACCCGCACCTCTGAAGGGTTTCCGCTTTAAAGGAAAAGAAAGATAAACCTGTCCACTTGTTTTAAACCATCATAGTCGAGAAAGTCGGACAATGAGCCTCAGTAAGGGGCTCTGCAGATAAACACTATGCAGGAGGCATCCTGCACAATGATCGACAGGGACTCAAACGGCACCGACATCTTGTGCTTACATCTCGACCGGCAGTTGATCATCTATATTGAGTACATCGTTGTCCTGCTGTTTTGTCATATGCAAATTCATCTGTGTGTAGGTTAATTTTACATCAAACAAAGAACCAATGTCCTTGCCTACGGGAGATCGGTGAACCTTGTGCCATCAAAAGCAAAATCTCCTTTAGTTTTCTATTGTAATTTTTTCCGACAGGATAGTTGTTTTATTTCTCATATTGTCACATGCCAAGCATGACAATAAATTATACTTTCAGTCATAACATCTGCACTCAATGTTATGACTGCAAATATGGTTTAACACTTATGCATTCAATGTGTGGTCTGGTAAGGTAGCTCCTGCTGCCACTTGACATCATTTTCGACTGGAATGAAAATAGTTTAAGGATGTTTATGCTCAAGACTGGGATATTAATTACTGTTTATTTATGGTGTGACCATAAATCCGAGTTAATAATCCCAAACTGTTACCTAACTTTGCATCAGGTTCCTGGTTGGTGGTCTTTTTAAGATAAGCATGTGGAATTCAGTCTGTTTTAGTTGTTGTTTATTTGTCAATAAACGAAAATTATAACCTTATTGGGAACAAGCGGATGTTTTAAGACTTAAGTGTTAAGTGAATGTAGGCGTGTGTGTTCTGTCTTTAAATATAAAAAATGTTTCCAACTAAACAAAAGTAAACTTATCTTACTCTTTAACGAACTATCTGTTAACGAAAAAATGTTATGATCTCTTCTTCCTATTTTATGCAGCTCTAAAAGTCATTTTATTTAAATTTGTATAAGCATGCTTATGTGTATGTTCGTTTGCTTGTGGAAAATCGTTTGAAGTTACTACATTGCCTCACAATTCTTTTATTGCAGCATCAAGCTTGTGTTATGGCTCGAAGAGACTCACCTGCAGACAGTGCGCTCGCTTTTGATGCATAAAAATGACGCTTGCTATACGAAGAATATACATATACCATATATAATGTGTATATAAGAATGTTAATAGCCCGGGACATATGCAAAGTGCCATGAATCAGTTGCCAGAGTCAATAGTCATGGTTGCATTTGTTGTAAGTTCAGTTGTTTTGCACAAGGTACCAACTGAAGCTGGATTGTGGTAGCACCAGCTTGCCAAATCGTTTCAATTTTAGTATACTCTGCACTGTGCTACCGGTGTTTTGTTCAATACACTAGACTCAATCATTACATGACAGGACTCTATTGTATGTCAAACTATATGCAAAAGCGGATGGCAAAGGCGAACCGCATCGGGAATTTGCATAGAACTGTCAGTCATTTTGGGGTGATGGTAGCTGAAACGAGATTTCCTTGCTTTCTAATACTTTGAGATTAATAAGTTTTCAGTTCTCACAGAAGTCGATTTTGAATAATGTTGACTGTGGTTCATGGATTCACGTGGATTGGTGAACAAAACAGTCGCATTCAATCTGTAAAATAAGGTTATTAAATTCGTTAAATAAACAAAAGGTTGCATTTGAAGTGATCAGCTTTTCAAAACTAAATTTATGGAAATAAAAAAAAAAACGCATTTTGCAGTTGAATCAATTTTTAGCTCGCGTGCTGGACTCGCACAGTGAACTTTGAACTTCTATTCGAGTTTCGCCCAGTCGATAGCAGTCTGACCTAAAGTGGCCTTATCGTAGTGGTTACTGTATTGGTTTTTGTTCGTGTTATCAAAAATAATGACGTGGGTAGATAATAATCTGTCATTCGATCCGCTGTAGAGGCTTAACACTGACAGCTGGGTGATGATTGAATCAATCAAAACATAACTTTCTTTCATGTTAAATAAATGGAATGTATTTAGACGATATCAAATTCTTTGTTTAATTCGGTGACCACTCTAAGAGTAATTGAAACGAGAATGCATACCAGGTTCAAGCCACAAAAAAAATGTTCCTTACATTTCTTTTTCTCGCTCTATGCAGCATGCATTATATGAGAAGTATGAACTTCTTGAGAGCCATCATTCTATCGAACAAATTCTTAATAGCTTCCAATGCTATTAGTCTCTAGTCTCCATGAGGTGCCTTCCAAAACTTGTCTTTTGATGTAAGATACTTTTTTAAAATTTTCTTATCAACTTCGTCCAAAAGAAGCTCTATTGGGTTGGGGTCGGCATTTTGAGAATACCTAAAAGGTAGGCGTTTTAGAAACATCAGGGGATTGAAAAGGAATGAATTTCGTATGTCGAAATGCATGAAGGATGGGCATAATATTATGATGTGCTCATCACTCGATTATACATTTGCTCAAAATTTATTTGCCAAAAATATCAATAATCAAAAATTGTAGATTATACTATACAAAGAGCAACTAGCTGTTCATCGATAGTCGAACACCACTACCTAAATCATTCTTTTTTCCTCTGTTTAAATAATTTTCTAATTAATTAGAGTTGTAAAAAATCTTACGATAGTTCGTATCAGGTCTTATTTTTTCAAGCAAATAACCAAACGTTTCAATAGACAGTCTTGTAAATTACTAAATTGACATCGTTAGCATGTTGTTCAGATTCACTATATTTTCATTAACTTATCATTTACTGTGTAGTCTTACCGTATGTTTTCTTTGTAGTCTTTGTATATTATTTCAATTACCAATATTGCTTGCCTTTCACATTTAGTATTTTTCATGTTCATTCAATTTTAATTGTTTAATTGTTCGTTTGTGTTTTTCATTGTACCAAGATAGATTACCACACAACAAAAGTAAGTGATCCTATCCCCTAAAGTGAAAGAAAAGAACAACAAATTTTGTTTTGTTACATTCCTTTATGTTTGCAGTCTAATTAGGCATGTAACTTAATGTTAACGTAACTCCTTACCTGAAAATAAAAGCAGTACGTCTGGTTAGGATGTTCACTAGAAAGCCTGTTATTGGGAAGGGAGCGAAATCGATCCATCCATGCGGTACGACCAAATACTTTCTTCAAATATATGCTTATAAACTTGCCTTCGCACTAGAACTGTTTGGAATCATCCAAATATTTCATTAAGGTAAATAAACTTAACAAGCGTGAATTAACCGCCAACAGGTGTTATAAAATTTTAAGGCCTCATACTCAGATCAACTGCAAGTCAATTACAAACCAACCGCAGAATAAAATTTCACTTTTAAACTCATTCCAAGCAATTGCCTCTGCCGAGCTCTGCGGCGGTGAGCTTTGCTCACATTTTATCTGGAGTATCGTTCGCGTGTTGAGTAACTCAGTACAGGTGAGATAGGCTTACCCACTTCTCGCCTTTGACTTTCCTCTAATAAAACGTAGCCAACGTGATTGTTGCATTCACCTCGTAGCCATGCAATTATGTTGTTAACTGCGAATTCAAAGATCCAAATGGTTAAGACCACATCCGGACTGCGGCTGCATCCAGCGCAGCGTCAGCAAGCCAACAGTATCAAAATCACAGCGTGATATCCAAAGAATAAAAAATTTAGTGGTAGCGCACACTCCAAGGCAATAGGAAGGCACAATGCACCCGAACTCCAAAGAGAAGACACAAATGTCAGGGCTAGGCATCCATTGTGTGTACCGAAAACGATCCATAGGAAGTGAACAGATAATTGTTAAGGTATCCGATTACCATCTACACTGATTCGGTTGCACTCGATTTGACTTAACTCGGATTCGCAGTGGGTAAGACAATCTCTTTGGCCAGGTGCTAGCTACTGTTACTTTTCTTTCGCCGGCGTGCCACACTTTTTAAGGTTCCCGACGAAGGTTATATTTTAATAATGCCATCTATTACGTTCGTCTTTCGATTGCTCTGTGAACGGTAAAAAAAGAGAGGAACTTGGGAAATAAGAAATGAGGAAGTACCTTTCTATAGCGGATCTATACTGTGGTTCCGATATAAAAACGGAGCAATGTCTTGGAAATTGTATCAGTCAAAGAAACACCGTTGTGAGCGATTGACACTTCATTGGATTAACGAAGGACTACGGATATAACAAATTTTTAAAAAATGGTGAGAAGTCTTTACACTTTCCTAAGTCACTTTCATATTTTTTCCAATATTTAGAAATTATTTCTACTTGCGATGACACTCGTTGTGAATTACGCTGCTTCAACGCAGTATTACGATAATCATGATGGGCACATTGAATCAACTCATTCTGAAATATCGAAACCGATTCCAGTACCCGTGATTGAGAAAGTTCCAGTGCCAATACCTCACCCCATACCAGTTTCAGTGCCCAATTACATAAGGATTCAAATACCAGAACCATATGCTGTACATGTTCCCATACAGCAGGAGATTGAGGTTCCCGTCTATAAGGTTGTCCCAGAGATTACTGAGAGGAGAATTCCCTACTCGGTTGAGAAGCCTTATCCAGTTGAGGTGGAAAAACCCTATCCAGTTGAGGTTATAAAAAGGATTGAGATACCAATTCCAAAGCCATATGCAGTGCCAATTACGGTATATAGACACATCCTTCAACGTCAAAAGTCTGACTGGTAATTGTGATGTACGAACTTTGTATTAGAGGAAGTGTTGTTTTTTAAATGCAAGGTTAATGTGATTTAGAGTTAGTTAGAGCTTATTTGTTTTTTAATAAATTAAAATATTTGATTTTAATAAAAATGCAATGAATATTTTTCAAAATTTAATTTAAACGAAATTTAAAGTAAAAGTCCAAGCAAGGTCCCTAAACTTCATAACAAATGCGCTAATGTCCAAATTATTTCGCGATCAAGGAAGGTCAAAAACACACACGCTTCCACAAACGGCCGTGTTCTCCTTTTATCAAAATTCAGGTGCACAGATGTAATGCAGTCAGTGCACGCACAATCCGCAGCAGGCTTCGGAACTTTAATCTCTCAGGAAGAGTAGCCAGGAAAGTTCTATTACTACTAGCTAATCACATAAGATGCCGAAAAGAATTCGCCTTAAGCCATAAAAGTTTAAATGGACCTGAAGAAGCATATGCTGTGGGTTGATGAAACGAACATTTATTTGTGCCCATCGGACTCTGGGCGTTATGTCAGACAAAGAAAATGATCAAAGACAGTGGAGAAAATATTATGGTGGGTTATCCTGGAGCGCTGTCCGTCCTAAATTCCTAATTAACAACATCTCGATACAATACTGGTAAAATGATACTTTGGAAGATGTTATGCTTCTTTTTGCCGCAGAAATCATGCACCCTCCGATGGAACCTTCAGCAGGAAATTCAAATTCAATTCAATTTAAGTAGTGCGGCAATTTTTAAGGAAAATAACTTCTCAATCAATTGCCATTCGGTTGTGGTTAACCACTTACTTCTATTATTTCGATGAATCCGAACAACATTATAAGATGTGATTGGAAAATCATTTTAAGCAAAGGGTGGCGCATGAATCGTAATTCAAAAGCAGAACATAGTAACTTTTTTTGTCTGTGAGTATCGCCTTATATTTTTTTTTGTATATGGCAGGTTACTACTAAAACGAATGCTTGGGATACAGAAAACAGGATCCCCGAGTAGATGGACTATTATGTGGCTGGTAAACATGTTTGCCGAATCTGGAAGCATCGCATGAGGACCGTACCATTGACATCTATGTTCGGGTACAAGGCACAATCACGGCTGTAGCATCGTCAATTCAAGCCAATCCCAGCATTTCGAATCGAAACTTATTACATCATTACAATGGATAATTCATGATGACTCAGACTTTTTTCCGTGCAAAGTCCAAATTACTAGCAAACCCTCTGGATTTGCATATTTGCTTGAAATTTTGCCAAAATACTTTTCAAATGGCCAAAGAACACAGCAGCTTAAAAAATGGCTTGTAAATGTCTGATGAGGCTCATTTTGCTCTAAACGGAAATGAAAACAAGCCAGAACTGCGCCGAAGAAGTATCTGCTTCAACAGCATTTGATTCAAGCAAGATGGAGCAACTGCACACATTTCCAGAAACTCCACTGTTTTCAAAATACAATCTACAAAGTGTTCTATTCATATTGTGGTTCCCAAAGTTAAGTTAAATAAAACTTGATTAATATTTTGATCAACTTTTTATTTCCAAATATTGTTTGGATGTTGTCATTATGAACGGTTCTTACAAGGTTACTTTAGAAGACTTTCCGACACGATCTTTTGTAAAGAAAAATCCAACGGCGACTAACAACAAAATTTCGGTGGCGAGTTGTGTGAGATGTGGCTCCGTCTTGATGTAACCACTTGTCTTCCACAGCCGAGTCTTCCAATCGTGGTCAAAAAATTTGGCGAAAGCGATGGGAAATTACAGTGACGGTTTCAACTTGCTTATTTACCAATTGTAATAAGTATAGACCAATCAAGCAACCACATCAAATCTATAGTGGCTTTTTGTCAACGCATTTGTTTATGGCAAGTTATATACATATGGGATTCTCTTGGGAATGATTTCAAGGAATCAAATTATAAGAATCTAAATTTTTGATTGATGCAATTGAATTAAAACAGACTGAGAATTAAAAAGAATTTAATCACCATTTTTTTAAAGCTAATGATTCGTGCATTTAATTTTTAGCATAGAATCGTGAGCAAGTTTCCCCGTGAAACGTTAAACAGTCAGTTCCCAATTGCGTTTTTTTTAAGTAATAGTTCAAAAGTATTGTGTTTAAACAAATCTCTGTTGGTCTGTTCAAGATATCATCAGCCCAATATATAATAATTGCCGAACCCTATTTCCCACTGTTCAAAAGAATTCAAATTGTTTCTTTTGAATGTTGACTTAGGTTATTTAAAATTTCAGTTTTTTTTTCAGCAAAATGACTTCACATCGTTCTGGATGAAATCATCAATAAAATTTTCTTTCCACAAGATTTAATTCTTTTACAATTACGAATATGGATATGAAGTCGGATGGTCGTTTGTAGCGTGTACTGCAAATAAAACAATTTCAGGCGCTTACAAAAATGTCTAGATCTACAATGTTTCCAAAAACATTTCGGGTACGTTCAAAGAAGATTAGCGTGCAAACAATCAAGTATGCACGATGCTCGTTGCCAAAAAGCCGGAGAACTTATTGACGAAACATTTGTGATTGAAGTTTGACTTCAATTCGTCATGTAAAGAATACGAATTAAGGCAAAAGTTTACGAAACGATCTTTTAAAGAAATGCATATATTTTTTTTTTGAAAGCTTAAATGGTAAATTTTTCCGAAGACTGGTTAAGTAAAAGATACAAGAGGCGGAATGACATCTTTCGTTCCATTCCTGGAACAATTTTTTGTACTAATTAAATTTCTAATACCACCTCTCAAAACAGTGACTTTAATATACTATATTTGATTTAAATTTAAATATTTCATTTTAACAATCCAAGTTTCAAAGAAAAATATTCATGTTTCGATTTCTGTAAAATTTTTGTGAAAACATCGGCAATCATATCATGTGTTGGAACAAAGTTTAATTCTATCAAAGACTTGTTATAAATTTCTCTAATATAATGATATTTGATATCAATGTGTTTGGACCGTGAATGGAAAACTGGACTTTTAACTAGGTTCTGTGCACTCAAGTTGTCGCCGCATAATATTGTAGGGCCTGTTAGTGCACACTTGAAACCAATCTTTTCTGTTAAACGTCTCAAATAAACCGCCTCCCTCGTAGCTGCTCCCAATGCCATGTATACGGCCTCTGTACTGCTCAGTGCCACTGTTTGCTGCTTTCGAGACTCCCACGATATAGCTGCACCAGCAAGTAGGAAAACATACCCGGTGTACGACTTTCGATTGCTTACACAATTGGCCCAATCAGCATCTGCGAACCCCTTTAGTGCTTCACCAGTTTTCCTTAATGAGAGTTTATAATTAATTGTTTGAGAAAGATATCTTAAGAGATGCTTAGCAGCCGCCAACTTAGCTTGTGCTAATCTGCTCACTGCATGCTGAATATCAGGTCTTGTCGAAATTGCCAGGTAAATAAAAGATCCAATAAGTGCGTGATATTGCTTTGCATCCACCCTTTTACATTCCGGATTACCTGGACATCTCCCAGGAATATTCCCTGGATCCAATGAAGTACTGCATTTTCTTGTAAACGTCATATTATGCTGCGCCAGGGATTGTGAATAAATTGTTCCTGTGAAAGACTTACAGATCCTGTACTTTGATCCCGTTCAATGCCTATGCCCACGAAAAGGTCTATAGGACCTTTATCGACGATATCGAAAGCTAAACTAATTGCATGCTTTATGTTGAGCACGCAATGATAAGGTCATCAACATATACAGCGATAATATCTTTATGTCCATTTTCGTTTTTCGTATACACACACGAATCCGAAGTGCAGCGTATGAATCCAAGAGCCTTTAGAGTTTTATCCAACTTGATATTCCACTCCTGACCAGCTTGCTTTAACCCGTTTATAGCTTTCTTCAGCCTGCACACCTTTTTGCGACTTGATAAATCCTCGAAATTTTCGGGTTGCTCCATATATATCTCCTCTTTAATTTCACCATTCAAGTATACGGAGGTAACGTCAACATGATGAACTTCGAGATCATATTCAACGGCTAAAGCTAAAAGAAGTCTAATGGTGGAGTGCCTTACTACTGGCGAAAAAGTTTCTGAATAATCAAGACCCGAGCGCTGACTACAACCCTTTGCAACAACTCTTGCCTTATGGCGAATCGGATTTCCTTCCTTATCATATTTAATTGTAAACATCCACTTGGATTTGATAGCATAACGATTTGGTGGCAACTCGACTAAGTCCCACGTCTCATTTGACTTAAGGGAATTGTATTCACTGATCATGGCCTCACGCCATTTAAGTGCATCCGGCCTACTAAGGGCTTCTTTTACTGTAGCAGGGCTATCTTTCAATTTTAAGTCATTGATGAAATAGTTGTATTTAACTTTCTTCAATCGTGGCCTAAGGTTTCTTGACTCAGCTATCTCATTCTCATAATCTTCACGACCACCATCATTTCCCTTTACATCCTCTTCGCCATTATTCACAACATTATCATCTGCACCATTTTCGTCGCCATTTATAACACCTGTACCACAATCTCCACAGTCTCCACAATCTGTTTTAAAAGAGTTTTCACTACTATTTGAGGAATAGCTTTTATATTTCTCTGGATTTTGAAAGCTTTCTTCCCCCTTAGTCTCATTATCTTAAAGGTTCATTAATACAAGGTCTTTGTTTTTTCTTTTGGCAATGTTAGTTGCTGTTTCCCAAAATTTAACATCCCTACTTTTACAAACATTTCTCGTTTTAGGATCATAGAGCCTGTATGCTTTGGACTCACTAGAGTAACCTACCATAACGCATTCTACCCCTCTCGCTTGAAATTTGGTTTTTCCTGGTTTTTTATCTAATTTGAATGCCTTACATCCAAAAACGCGAAGATGTCCAACATATGGCTTCCGCCCGTTTCAGGCTTCATAAGAGGTCTTGAAACCAAGCAGTTTTGTTGGAGAGCGATTTCTCGAGTATACAGCAGTGTTGACTGCTTCTGCCCATAAAGAATCAGGCAGTTCACTATCCAGAAGAAGACATCTAGCCATCTCTATTATGGTCCTGTCCGCACGCTCTGCGATGCCATTTTGCTGTGGAGTATATTCTACACTCAACTGTCTCTTTATGCCTTCTGCAGCTAAATATTTTGTGAAATCGGAGTTGACATACTCACGCCCTTTATCACTTCTAAGGCATTTTATTTTACAAGATGATTCACGTTCGACCTCGGCTTTGAATGTTTTGAATGCATCAAAAACATCGGATTTAGCCTTAAGAAAGTAGACACTTTCTTTTTCGAGTTAAATCGTCAATAAATAATGCAAAATACTTTGCACCCCCTAATGAATTAGTTCTCATTGGTCCGCAAATATCGGTGTGGACGATTTCTAAAATCTTTTGGCTTTGAATCTCGTTAACCTTAGGAAATGATCCCCTCTGTAACAGACTTCACACTCGATTTGTCTTGGAACGTTATCTAACATCATTCCTTTCACCATCTCTTGTTTATATAAATCATGCAAACTTTTCCAGTTTAAATGGCCGAAACGTGCATGCCAATGTCGAATAAAATCCTGCGAATTAGGTTAAAGCTAATAGGTCGATATCAAAACCTTCCGTCCCGTTTCGGTGTCCACCCACGGAAGTGAGTTGAAACCAATTACACCTGAGTTTCTCAAACCACTACACAATCTTTCATTCTTCTCCTAATTCTTCAGATCGCTCTGTGCTACACGCATTATAAGAGTCTTTATATCCTCTTGAAGAGCGAGCAGATAATTAAAAAAAAAAAAACATAAATGGACAGGTCAGAGTCTTTAAGAACGAATTCAACATCGTTGATAGTGAGAATAAAGTTAATGGGTCCTAATTGACTACCGTGAGGTACTCCAAAGGTAGAGACTATAGGCTCGGACACTGAGGATTTAAAAAGAACCTTATACTACCGATTTTCTAGATAAGATTTTAACCAGGAGATGAAGGATGCAGGAAACACAAATGTACAAATGGTCCTTCCATTATTAACTTACGACAATTTATTTTGATTGTGTTTAATTTAGTGTTAATTTTTTTTTTTTTATTATAATATAACGATTTTACTTTTTTTTCGGTTTAACCTTGAGTTTAATTTAAAGATGAGTTTTGATTAAATAAGTTTTTCTTGTTTAATAAAAACTTCAAAAGCGATACTTCTTTGATGTTGTGGGGAATGCATGGGCAAAAATAGGATTTGGCAGGCTAGTGATGGGGAATTTAACCAAAGGGCTGGCAACATTGCTCTAATGTGGCATGCTTCACCTGGGCAAGGAGGACCACGAAGCGGAGCTGCACGGTAAGGTTCAATATTTTTGCAAGTGTTCCCTTGTAAATAAACTTCCGCCTTTGAAAGATTCCAATTATCTTATTAAGCAAATTCATTTTCCTGATTATGAAGATCAGAGTATGTTCCATAGATTCACTTAAATTTAAGGAATGCAACCGAAAGCAAATTCCGCTGCCTCTTTTTAAGCTCCGTTAAGAAGCGAACACACGATTTTGGTGCAAGCAACCAAGAGATTGCTGCCTAACGTGACTTTAATTATGACAACGAACAGTCATAAATTACATTAGTTATAGCCAACGCTAGAGGGCGTCTAACCGTTTATTGCCGCCGACAAACGCTTGTGCAAAATTTATGTGCATCGTCGACATCATCATCGCCGCAACAAACTTTACAAAACTTACGCCATATTAATTTGTTTGCTGCAGTGATGCCCTCCCGCTTATGGTCTCGTGATTTCCATAGCCCCAACCCAAGTTTGCCTCGCCTCTGGTTAGTTGCCTTGTTTGACCGTGTGTTGAGCATCGATGCAGGATGCCTCTTAAATCTAGGTAATAGCACAGTACCAATGGCATTAGCGTATGTGCGTCCCTTCGGGCAACATGTCTATTGGGTATTTGAAGAGTTTGTCATCACATGCAATTTCGTTTTTCGACAATCAGAAATATGATAATGATACCTACTTATTTATTTGACTTATGTTCTTCACAATTGCATACGAATGGGCTTAAAAATTAGGTAACTCAACAAGTTGGGTATACCTAGATATCGTTTTCATCGTGTAGTTCTGTACATTGGGCGTAAAAACATCGATACAGCTTACAGTTCTTGCCTTAAAAATGTATAGCATTTTGGATGGGAGTCCTGAAAGGAGACGATTCTTAACTCTTTTTAGATTTATTTTTAAATATCTGCCCCTGCTCAAGTGGCGGACACTGCGGTCTGAAAGAATAGACCTTCTGAGTCGACATTCGGTGTTTGTACTGAGCCCTAGTTTGGTTAGATGTGATCTCAAGCGGCAATGGCCTTAGAAGAAGCTCACGAGCTTTCAAATGTTCTCCTTGTTGAGTTTGAGGATTTCTCTGTAAGAGAAGTAATTGATTTGTAATGAAGATTGTCTGATTCCCGGTAGATTACTCCAGTGGGCAATGCGTAGCTTGTTTTCCCACTTATTGCTCAGCTTACGGAACAGAAAGGTCCCGGGCCATTGAACGCGGTCTTGGAACCAGGCCTGGTAAGTTCGTCCGCAATTTCATTGCCTTCGATTCCACGATGAGCTGGAATCCATCCTTACCTAACTTTGTTACATCGGGCTATGGATTGTAAGGCGTCGCAGCAGCTTTTGACACATTGGCACCTTTAAGGCCTTTTGCAAGGTTTTTTATGGCGCACTTGGATGTTTTCCCATGGGTATGGAGTCCATAGGCACCGGCACTTAATCCAGTTGTTAGTTTTGAGCCATAAGTATACCATATTAAGTTTCTGCGGTCGGGAGCAGGTGTGTTGCTCGACCAATGATCACGATTAGAAATGTCTACCTCAAAAACAGTATGGGATCGAGCAGAACAAGGCTTTGCCCGTGATGAAATTGATTATTTCTAAGTGTCTCGTTTGGTCACCTGGTTTGTAAATCATTGCCAGTTGCATCTTAAGGGCTCAAACTACTCCTACGGCAATAGCATACGAGCAAGTAAGCAATTACGCTACAAGAACTTTTAAGACTATGTCAATGTCTTACTATGCCTTCAAATACTTGTGCAGAACGAGGAACAAGAAGTTGCTTTATAATTTTCGCCCAAATGACATAGTCCTGACCCAAAATTTAATGCCGACTCTTGATAGCAACAAGAAAATGTTTCATGCCAGTTTTAATCATCGAAGGATTGCAAACCACCATCTTCATTTTAGGTTTGGATGCACAAAGCTCGCTTTATACAAATGTGAACGGTATTTTTTAACTTCCCATTGGAAGTTCTTGCAATGGGTCCGATTTTTCGGATCAAAATTTTGTCACATTTCAAGGTCTCATGAGTGCGATTCCATTGCTTCTAGAACGATGTCTGAACGTACGCACGTTCATACGGATTTTTTCGAATATCTAAAGAACGAATCAAACTATTGATGAACTTGAAAAGGTTTTCGTTAAATTTGATATGGTACTTTAGTTTTTTTAGGTGCAACATTTCTCAAAAGTATGTCATTCTTTATATTATTTCCAAACGATGTACTACTGTGTCCAAAAAATAAGGTGACATATGAATTTAAACTGCGCGCGTCGAAGGATTTGGAAATTTTTCTTTCTTTTTAGGTTGGTAGTACTGTCAGTGACATCTATGTGAAATTTCATGTCAAAATATATTCATAGTGTTTGAGATACGCGTCGTTTTGTGAGCTGCTAAAAGTGAGTTTTTCGTTTTTTGCGATGTAGAAATTTATTGAGCAAAGAATTTGCATTAAATTTTGTTTGCAGAATCAATTTTCTGCTGCGGATACGTTGAGGATGGTGCAGAAAGCCTTTGATGATGAGGCTATGTCTAAAAAAAATGTTTACAAGTGGTATAGTGATTTCCAAGCCGACCGTGAACGTGTCGAAGACGAAGAGCGTTCTGGGCGACCATCAACCTCAACCGATGAAGCTCACGTCGAACAAATCAAAGATTTGGTGTTGAAAAACCATCGATTAACGATTAGAGACTTTACTGATGAAGTTGGCTTATCGAAAGGCTCAGTCAATACCATTTTGAAGGATGCTTTGGGCCTCAAGCGCCTCAAATCTCAACTGGTACCGAAAACATTGATTTTTTTGGAAAAAAGGCGTCGCGTTGAAGTCTGTGAAACAATGCTTTCCGACTACCAGGATGTCATGAAACGCATTATAACTGGCGATGAGACTTGGATCTATGCTTACGACCCCGAAACAACCGGTCAATCGAGCGAATATCGTGCCATAGGAGAGCCGAGACCAAAAAAACCGCGCCATAGTCGCTCAAATATCAAGGTCATGTTGACTGTTTTCTTCGATTATCGTGGTGTTGTGCTTTATGAATTCCTTCAAACCGCCAAACAGTCAACAAGGAATATTATTTGAACGTTATGCGTCGTTTGCGTAACGCTATCCGCCTAAGAAGGCCGGAATTGTGGAAAGACAATTCTTGGTTTTTACACCACGATAATGCACCATCCCATACCGCACTCGTAATTCGTGATCATTTAGCCAAAAACTCAACCCATATCATTCCGCAACCACCGTATTCATCTGATCTGGCGCCGTGCGACTTCTGGCTGTTCAACAAGCTCAAAAGACCGTTCCGGGGACACCGTTTTGATACGATAGAGGAGATTCAAGCCGCAGCGAAGACGGAACTGAAGGCCATCCCGGAAAGTGGCTACAACCAGTGTTTCAAAGATTGGAAAATCCGTTGGCATGAGTGCATTACATCGGGAGGGGATTACTTTGAAGAGGATGAAATTGATTTGGAAGAATAAATAAAGAATTTTCAAAATAAATACAATGTCACCTTATTTTTTAAGCTTTTGCTTTATTTTTGTAACTGTGTCACAGAAATTGGAAGCACATCGCAAAATTGCTCTTCTATCAGCCGCTGTTGTAGCTTTTTTTGTACCTCCTTTCATACTTTTCCCGTATGATTCTTTTTTTCTTAAGTAGGAATAACTCAAATTAAAACAACGTGCATTTTTTTACCAATACCACGCTCGGTGAATCTACCCATGTTTCTATAAATTTCAACTCAATGGTTACATGACACTTAAAGCACTTACAAAATTGCGTACACGTGTCAATCTCATCAAACCGCAAATAAACAATGAAATTATAGAATGGAGTGCTTTTCAGAGACTCAGAGAAATAATAACGGTATTTTTTTAGTTATACTCCGTCATTTATTGTCTCAACAAACAGACAAACAGTAAGCAGCATGAAGTGATCAATTCATAAACATAGTTTTGAAATGATGAATCACATATATATTACTGTTGAAAAATATTGTATCTATTCAGTAGAATCGGAGTGTAAAAACATATGCATAAATATATACACTGCGGTTCATAAGTTTCCCGTCAGAGAAATTCATGCAAAATAATTTTTTTTTTAATTTTATTGTCAAAAGTTTGATTTGCAAATAGCTTTATCAATATTATGTTTACAAAGGTAAATGACGACATCAAATAAACCTTGTACATAAAAGTAAAGGAGTTGGATATTTGAACAAAATACGAACTGTTTGCCCACCAATTCGGCTGTCAATCGAGATGTTTAATCGATAAAATTCTTGTTGTTGTCTGTTGATCCCAAGGTTTCCTTAGGGATCTACCAAAGTCTATTTTTCGATGCTGGCATTGTTTTCGGAACTTTCGCCAAGTTCTCACCCAAATTAGATCTATTGAGTTATGAGCATTTTTTTAATATTTTTAAGTGACTCTTTCTCAACTTTCTAATCCACGTTTACAAGGTAAAGCAAAAATGTAAATGCCTAAAGTTCATTGCTTTCCTTTTTTATCATTCCATCGATAAAGATGAAAGATGTCACACTGACGCACGAAAAGCGTCCGTCTATCTTCCGTCCTGCTTATCTTCTTCAATAAGACTTCTCGTCCACGTGTTAAGCTTCCAACTAGTCTGTTGATATCCGGTGGACTTCATTTAAAAGTTGTGATTAATGTTTTCGTATTACTACTCCTCCTACTCATGGCCCAAGATTAATGAGTCCTCTGATTTTGTTAGACAGAGCAGAATGAAAGCAACCGACCCCGTTAAAATTAAAAGTATATGGGCCAAAGATTAAGAAATTTCTCCACTGTTGCGGTTTTTTGAAGAGAACGCAATCCTAGAGGTCTTTACAGAAAGGAATATACATAAAGTAAGTCGCTGAATCGGATGACTTAAATATTCCAATCAGTGGTATATGGCTTTCAAACATTAACCAACTTGTTTGGAATTAAGAAATCAGAAAATTAAAAAGGATGTGATCATCTCAAAGACCGAATTGCCACTTTTTACCAGAAAGAAAAGATCCCATGCTAAACCCTTACTTTAAGTCAAAAGTAAAATTTCCACCTCTCGATGGGACTACGTGCTTTTAAGCCATCTTGAGTCAAAACTTTTGTGGAAATTGAGTGTTTTAACTAAACTTTTTTCTATAAAATGCAGAAGAGCGGTTGACAAAAGGGATTAAGTCTGGGACAACTCAACTCTGCAATATTTTTTAGACGAAAATCAGACAATTTTAAGGATGGTAAGAGTTTTTCATTAAAGTATATTTTTCCTTTTCAGAAGTTAACATTCTCATAGGATGGGGATACTAGTGGAGATACTAGCTAAATATACTTTAAATAACACTTAAGACTTTATTATTATCGACAGAAGCTGCACTCGTGAATATGAAGATGAGTTTCCAGCATTTCGTTTGCCGGAAGAGCTTAGAAAATAAGCTCCTAACTTCTTCGAGAAGATTTTTTTAACATCAAATGGGAAGTTCATGGTGTGACAGGCCATTTCGTACACAAACCAATCCTTTGCTATTTGCATAACGGCTGCTGATTTTTAATCCGATAGAACATCAAAAGTTCAATGTTCCCCTCATGTGAAACCATTTGCTGGCATTTCGCTGATCTCATGTCAGAAAGTTTCCCAAGAGCAATATGGCCGTGTTGTGGCTTTTATATTCTTTTCGGTTTATTCCCACAAACAGCCCCAAACACACAAATTTGCGATTAGATCTTCGGCATCTGCCCGAAATTGTTGTTTTTTGTCCTTCAAGTTCATTAAAAGAGAAACTGTCCCTATAATAGAATTCACTTCATTCCATGCTTCCATATCCCCAATCTCAACATTGATTAATGTCTTGTTCTATATTTCCAGTCTAATTACTCTGGTTGAAAATAATTTAAGAACAATAGGCCCGGCATCATGATCGCATCGAAACGATAACGTCTCCTTTCGATGCTCTGTCGCTCTCTCTCGCTCTCTGTTCGTATCCAATCCGTAGAACAGAGTTGTTATCTGGGATGACGTTGTTTTCGACGTCGTCTTTGTTGTTTGCATGTTTTTTTTCACTAACAGCCAACAGGATGCTATGCATCATGGGCTCCCAGGAATTCCACCTCTCAACCAGCGCAAACGCAACAGCCAACAACAGACGCTTGTCAATTTTGACATTATTTTTTTCGCAATTTAAAAAAAATAAAAAAGAAACCATTTCCAACCATGGCTTCCATCAGCATCAATGACAACCGCTTTCACAATTGTGCAGGGAGGTGGACTCTGCAAAAGTACAAATATGGAGGCTACTGTATAAAAATCACCGGCACAACATCAAAGTCAGGGCGAACATGTAACGAGCTATATAACATTAAGCCATATAATACCTCGGAAAGGATTTCACAAGATGCACCGCTCTCAGGTAAGGCGGTGCAGTAGCCCTTATTCGGATCACAGAGCGCGCATTTGATCCGATCGCTGGCTACCGACATCCCATGACATAGTGTTAGCGAAAGAAAAACCATGGAATTCATACGGACCAGAGATCCTGCTATGGCCAACCAACCCAATCGACCGACCGACATACCGGCCAACCAGTAGACCATCGCTTAGGCAATGCATGTAACAGCAGCCAGCACCACCATCATGGGCACAGCACAATTGAATTTTATCAACAATCAACAAATTTTCATACAATTAAGCGCTGTGGTGGCCCAGACCGAAGCCGAAGTCAAAGCCGAAGCCCAGGTCCACCAGGTCCGTTTGGTTGGCTAGCCAGCTTACTGGGGTTGTTTCCTTCTCGCAGTTAGATTGACTGACAAAGTTACAGGGAGCAATCCAACCAGCAGGAACAGACAGAAAAAACTCTCCATATGCAGATACGAAACATACGTGGTCATTCAGTTGTTGAATTGCATCCAAACAGTGAGCCGCCGCGCCGCTGCGATTATTCTTGCTTGTGTTTTTTTTTTCCAGACCATGAGGATGAAACAATGGTTGGTCCACGCTCAGATGATGATGGCGGTTCTTTGGTAGAATTGATGGATAATAAGTACGCCAACATCACGGCTACCGCATTTTCTTCGGCTCCGAGGAGCGTTGCAGTGTGCGCATAAATTATGCTGTTGAGATGTTGCATGGGCAATTTTCCTCCTTGGGCGGGGTCTTATCCGGTCTCTGTGTTGCTCCATCTCGACTCGTTTTCGTATTGAAATAAAAATCGTTTAGCATCAATCAAAAAGTGGCCCAGCATCCAGTGACTGTTGAAAATCTCAGTGATACCGCTCAGCGGCGGCGACACTGTTCGATCTCGGATCTTCTGTACCTCTCTGTTGAGGCTGGTAAACTCTCGAATCGTTGATGAAGATTTATGGCCACTATATTGTGGATCACACAATGAACCATTTATTTCTGTGTCGATGCGGCATATACAAATGGAAGCCGCTAAAGATGTCGATGCGGAGCACATGGCCTCGGTGCTCGGTCGTTCGTTGTTGACGAATCACAGAACGCCTTTTCCTGGATCCCAGATCCAATTGAATTCAAAGAAAATGGCTGCTACCGATGCGGCTGGAAGTGCACTCTGCTGGCAGACTTTGATTTCTTGCCTTGTTGTTGGGTGTAATAAACAATTCCGAGGGTTGGAATAAATTATTTTCCGCCAGCAGTGGATGAGTTGGGGTTTTGTTTCATATGCACTGGCATCGTATTTCTGGTTCTGGATTTCAAATTTGATGGCTAATTACTTTTTAAGCTCAACCGCAATTTGTATTCAGTACGAATAAAATAATCGACCTACATCGATTTGCTGCGCCTGCATTCGTTATAATTTTAAGTTATTTTGTAGCATCCATGAATTAGGGTGTTGAATTTGGAATAAACTTTTTTGCATTCACTCAATTCGCAGTATTTTATTTGTCATTATTTTATATAAATACTATGATGTGGAGTTTTTTGTTTTATTTTTAAAGATCGCATTATCTGCCTGCTATCAGTGTCTCAGTGTAATACGTTCGCAGCAGAGCGAATGAAATCATTTGCGGAAAAAAAGTAGCCAAGTGAGAGTTGACTCTCACGCGAAGGGTTCCGTGCTTCCTAAAAGTTTGCTGCACTTTATTTTTTATAGTATATCCCATAGATACATAATTAAGGTTTAAGGGGGTATTCTAGTCTAGAGGCACGAATTTCATGTAATTTTTATAACAAATGAAAAAAAGGCAATTAATATTTTAAGTATCCATTTTTTATAAGTTATTTATCAACATAACAAGAATACAGAAAAAAATAAAAAAATTAATAAAGTTGAAAGTTTCAAAAATTAGCAGTTGATGAATTGAAGGTCTCAAAGAATTGGCGCGTAACCATACCCACGATTTCAACCCTTCTAGTAATCTGAAACCAAAAAAAAAAAAGATTTTTAATCTAGAATATTGTCGCAATGTCTGGTACTACGGGAAATTTGGAAAGATTCTTTTTCACAAAATGGCGACTGCCTGAAAAAATAGCAAATTTTGTGCCACTTTTTTTGACTGTTTCGAATTAAAAAAAAAAGTAATAGATATTCGGGGATGGGATAGTTCCAGACATAGACAAATCTATAATAAAGACTCTCTAAAAATTTCAGGTAAATCAGTCCAGTAAAACCTGAGAAATCATGGGTTTTGTTTTGAAAAAGACAGTTTCGAGAAAAACGCGATCAAATTTTCGCGTAGAGTTTTTCGCAGTCTAAGTTATGAAATGATATTGTAGACTTACATTTATTCAATCAGTCATTCCTGCTTCATACATCGGACCTTCCTCGATTTCGAAAAAAAGTATTTTCCGCGTTTCTCTCTTCATATAGGGAAGGCCTCCTTTGATGCGTTGGATGCTCGTTACTCGGAGCAGTCACAGCAAATGAATGAGCTTCCGGGCCAATTTTCATTCCCATAAGCTCCATCATTTTAAAAATAGGAATATTTCACAATATTTTTATTTCACTCACAGCACAAATGTACGTCCACGTGATTTGAAGGTTAGAATTCGACTGTTAGCAGCTGGACGTAAGTGAACACCAAATATAAAAGATACAAGTTACCTTGGGTTCTTGTATTACAATATATACAAAGAAAAAAAGGTTTTACTGAGAAATATGGATTCAGGTAGACGGAGAATCCCTAATGTATTTTCTTCGATTAGTTCCAGCCGAACCAGTTTGGATGTCAGCAAAATACCGATATCTCCGAAAATAATTTGAATTTTGAAAAATCCTCTTTTACATATATTCTTGAATAGATCAACTTTGAAAATATAAAAAAATATAGATTTTTTTAAATTTGTAGACTAAAATACCCTCTTAAGCGAGACGCAGCAATAGCTTGACATCGGTTTACTTGTTATGTTTAAACAAATATGGATTTAAAACGATCACAAGTTTAAAAGATTATTTGTGCGAATCTTTGATTCTGACATTTGATTTGGCAAATTCATGCGAGGAATTTATCTTCAAAAGAGTAAAAATTCACACCACAATTTCCCACCCTAACACGTGTCACATCCGTGTAAAAATATTGATTATATTGGTTCTTTTGGGAATAAATAATAATTGAAAATATTGAAAAATATGGAAAAATATATCTAAACTGAATACCCTTTTGTGCTTTAAATGCGTACTTAACATACACAATTTCATGCAATGTTTACATTTTTCTTCCTTTTCAACACACAACACAATCACATGAAATACTTTTTGTTAATAATTCATTTTTAGAGGATGGCATTGTTATTCAATTTCTTCGCATTGAGAAAAGTTGCCGACACGAAAGCAAAACTTGACTTAGTTGGGTAGAAAACTATACAATATTCAATTCGCACTAACACCACTAAATTTTGACATTCGTTCCACAAGTTGCATTCGTTCCACATGTTTCAACATGTTTTTTTTTTATTATTGGAATACAAGCTTTTACATTGTGTTATGTGGGGGAAATGATTGCATACTTTAAAAAGTTGTCAAGTTGCTCCATGAATCTTATTGTCTACTGTTAGGCGCTATGTTGAGTTGCGATTTCATGAAACACGTTCTTTGTATGGTGACCCCCTTTTATTTTTAACATGGTATCATTTTTATTATTAGTTGTTGTAGTGGCAATAGCAGTTCATATTCTGTGAAATTTGCAAAAGCCTCCCTACAACGGATACAGGTCTGTGAAACACGGACAGACGGACAGCGGGGTCTTAGGAATAGGGTTCCTTTGGGCCCTTTGGGAATGGAGGCCAAAGAAACACTTTTTGAGAGCCCATATCTGCTGCGTCAGTATGACAAGCCGATGAAGTAAGAACTACAACGCGGCCACCCACACAGTCGGACTTGTATAGTCAAATTCCGACTTCGCTAGATTGAAAAATAAGTTAAAAGTTCGAAAGTTACTGAAGAATGCGAAAGTGCAATTTGTAAGGACAATTTCGTCGGTGATTGAGTGTTTTGTGAAGGAATGCATGTTCTTTATTTATTCCTCAAAACCAAGCTTCTCTTCATAATAAAACTGGAGTGTTCGAAGATCCTTAAAATGGACATTCTAGCTCCCAACTCTCCCAACTCCCAACTCTTCAGAGGATCTACGAGCAATGGGTATGTTTTGCCCCAAGAAGTAAAAGAGCTGAAAAAAAAAACGCTACTTAGGAACGTGGTAACGATACTTAGGACCGTGGTATACATACATACATGGTATTCAGCGGCATATTTGCTGTAGATAATTCCGAGAAACGAGAATCTTTACGTGATGGAGAACTTAACTTAAGGGGGGAAATTACAGTAGCACACAAAAAAATAGGCACATTTTCGGGAATTAATTTTGGCATAATAAAAGTATCAATCGAACATCTGTACAGTAGGCTTTATAGCAATACTTAAAAAGTACAAAATGTAATTTCTTCAACAAAAAATATTCAAAAATGGCGCTGCTCAGCATATGCCCCAGGCGCCTATTTTTGAAAGCGTGTCGATGGCCGAAGATGTAAACTCCTTTATTTTTGACCTGGAAGCAAACACCAACATTTTTTGGTTTTCATATAACAACAGCTAGCGAGCTACGTAGGATTTCGATCGGATTCTACCGATTAGGATCGGTAAAGATTTGCTCGAGCTCAAAAAAAGTGGTTTCGAGAAAAACGCGTTTAAAGTTTTAAGTACTGAGAAACCATATAAAAATATATGAGCATACCGGAGAGGCGTAACCGCAGAGTGAAAAGTTTGGTCACTCGGACACTTTTGCCGTATTCCATCATTTGGTACATTATTCTTAAAACCCTAAAGCACCTTTTAAGCGA
This sequence comes from Orthonevra nobilis, assembly GCA_963555765.1. Lineage (NCBI taxonomy): Eukaryota > Metazoa > Arthropoda > Insecta > Diptera > Syrphidae > Orthonevra > Orthonevra nobilis. The sequence goes on from OY743225.1 coordinate 14,142,527, forward strand.
AACATTTTTCTTTCGAAAAATTGAAAATTTTACTGTGATTTCCCCCCTTAAATTAAACTTTAACGTAATGGCCCTTTGGTGAATGATAATTAAATAGTGTTGCTTTACTATTGCTATTCGGATGGAAATGGTCCTCGTTCCTGTTGATGGATTTCGAACGAAAGCCATCCACTGCATCGTTGAGGTTTAGGAAAGCGTGAACTAAGTTTAGACGCACTGGACAGGCTGATAAAAGTACCTGGTGGCCTGCCTACACTACGTTTAACTTTATAGCTCATCTGCAACATCACCAGCCACAACAGCGACATACTCCTCGGAACGAGCATTACGAGGACTGGCAATGCCCTATTTATAAAACGTTAATTTAGTCTTTTCGAAGCGAGCGACTGAACGCCATGGTGTTTGACCAGTTGGCGTAAGACGGCTAGAAAATCTTTTCCGAATTTCACTTCGCGCCAAAATCACAGACGAACTATTCTGTAAAAAAATAGTATTCCGCGATCTTCAGAAGTAAAGCGTTCTATGGCTTGTCCACGTGTACTATGCAGCTATTTATCTTCAAATATTTGCAAAAGTTATAGCATCTTCCGATAGGGTGATACATTTTGGGCTAGGACTAGAAGGCCAATTAGTTTTGTCTTGTTTTAACATAAACAATTTCATTTGAAGCTTTTCCGATTTGGTTTTAGTTGAAATATAACTATGAACTTATCAAAAGTGGGCAAAATATGTCCCCGAATATATCAGCTAAGGAATTTGACATTATCCTGAATTATATAGATGCAGGATCGTCATCATCAAAATGTAACAGAATCGTTTAAAGAATTCCTAAAATAGTTACTACTCAAAGTAGCCATTATAGTTATCTTCCTGCCTCGTCGCACAAATAACATTTACAGACAATCCAAGCTCACTCTTGCGCACTTGTCCATAAATTGGAATTTAACGCACTTTAAATCGATTCAGTGGAAGGAGAATGAATCAACGGGGTCCTCGCCAACTTTGACAAAAGAGTATTGTTATTATTATTATAATTATTAACCCCCTTGGTTATGACCATAATAAGTTGAGATTTGCACGGTGCACATCTCCTCGAGCTGCCAACCCGATTAATACCGCACTCGATATCCACATCAGTAAAGAGCGCCCTTTGCGTTGGGTCTTCATAAGGCTGCCTCCGTCTCATCTTGCAACAGCACAAAGACGACGACAAATTTATTTCGAATTCGCAATTAAATTCGCTGCAGGCGATTTTTATGTAATTTTTATGGATTGACTTTGGAAACTCTGTCCTCGTCTCGCCCCTTTTGTTGATCACATCCTCCAATTGGATTTACGCAACCAGCAAATGACTATGCAAAGAGAGAAGGAGGCACGGTTCGATTTGGAATGATGATTAATGCAGCAGAAATTGGTCGCGCGAGTATATCTCATTATAATGTGATCATGTCTGCTTCTGAGGTTGGTCCGGGATTTCCTTCGTCCAGAATGGGAAACGCATTCCTCCTTTTTGAATTCGATTTGCGCTGAAGAAGAACTGGATTGGGAGATCTTTTAATGCCACGACAAACGCGAGACGTAATCATGACTTGGGGATTTTCGATTCGGATGCAGGCTTGTACGATCAAAGGCAGAATTTAGTGGAATGGGAGCAGTATGATTTGTGCAGTTTGATTCCAAGTCGATGACCACTTTGGCTATATAAACGAATAAAAATTCAATTGCAAACGTTTTTTAGCGGATTGTCATTTAAAGATGGAAAGAAATTTTATCATTTGATAGTTTTAAGGGTCCCACACACAAAGTTCGCCAACCGGATCTTATGACTGCGGTTCTGCAGGCCGTCCATCTGTCACACGGCTGTATCTCCTGAACCGTAAAAGGAAGGCCCAAAAAGTGTGTACTACTCTGGCCGTTTAATAGAAGGGGTCCTCATTTTTATATGGGCATTTTTTTAAAGCTATTTTTAAAAAAATATATTACGGAACCTTTCAATGCGCAATGTTGCAGATATTTAAGAAGCAAAGTTTTTTATTAAAAAGTCAAGAGAGCTTCGTGAGTTAGCTAGCAAGACGTTTGTTTAAATTGACGATTCTTAACCGAGTCCGCTCATTGCGTGATTGCGGGACAGAACAACTTTCGTGAAACTACTTGACTGAATATTGATAACTTGGGACCGAGCAGGACACCAATAAGAGTCCAAAAATTTCAGACCTTCTAAAGTGCTCTTTGGTCGCGTTTTAGGCTAATCGAAGTACTGTGTCTCGAAATAACTTTCCTATTGCCGAAATCGTCTTTGAAACTATGTCAAGATAGTTGTGCTCTTCAAAAGAGTGCTAAACACCCGGTGATCTCGTTAAGGAATTTAATATCCCTGATTTAATTCTGTGTAAACCGGTCAAAGCAGCTCTTATCAGGGAGTAGTATGATGAAATAGGAAAATGACGTGTCATTTCCCTTAAGATCTAAGCCAGGCCTAGAGTTGTTCGCATGGCTTGCGAAAATCTACTACTTCGCTGGCCGATGACGTTCTGCTGTACGGGACCATTCACAGAACTGCGTGCGATGTCTCGATTGTATGTGGATATCCTTTGTACAGTTGCTCGTCTTTGGAAGATTCAATTCACCTTTAGACGATTCTGGACCAGGATAAAAAAAAAGAACGCCTCTGAAGACAAAACTTTCAAGAAAGCACCCAAAATCAGGTTTTAGACCTATGAATGCGTTGGAATAATCTCAATGAGGAAATTATCAAAACTTTTTAGGGTTGCTATGTTGTTTAAATCTTCTTTGGAGTTGATTCTTCGATCTTTGTATTAAAATGTTGTTTGAAAATTCTGGAGTTCTATAATAGATAGTTTCTTTCAAAAAATCGACTCACAACCATGTAACTTACTTGCATGTCGAACTTCACATAGGCGAGCGTGAGCTTGGAAAGATAATGGACATGGACACGGACAAATAATCACAAAGTTAATTGATCTTAATACGCGTCATAAACAAAATTTTAGCAATGGACGACTCTTACCGCCAGAATCTCTATGAATTTCCTCCGTAAACTTTTCCACAGTAAACTGATCGTGTACCACCTTTGTTTCCTCAAGAGTAAAGTCTTTGCTAGTAATCCGCCGCGATCTGTCATGCAGTTTAAGGAAAACTTTTGCGATGTCCAGCAATGACCCATTATTTTTTTATTTCAATTGCATTTTCATGTCAATAATTCATTCGCCTTACGTGCTAGATAAAAACGCTTAAAGCTAGCTAAGTTAAATTAACTATGAGTAACCTAATTTACTGGCATTCTCCATCATATTTTTTTTTATTTTATTTATTCAAAAACTACTTAACAATACAATAACAACTATTTTCATCAAAGACCCGTTTTCGATAGTGAGTGACACATTTTTGAACACCAAATGTTAGTCCCCCAAACATCCTGTTTTGCAAATTGATCAAATAAAAATTTAAAATGTTAACTAGCTTAAAATAAAGCTTTTGAAAAGAGTATAAAAAAATTGTTGCTGTGGTATAATTAATAAAACAAGATTAAATTGATAAATTGATACGAAATTTCTTGAGTTGACGCGTCGTCTATAATTCTTATACCACAAACTTTATATAAAAAAAAAGGTTGGTTGGTTAGTTAGGTTGGGTTTTGTTAGGTTTTCAGACTTAGGCCTCTGGTTCGTCCCGTTGTGGTCCCCTTTTTCCTATGTGAAGAAGATTTTGGTCAAAGTGGGGGAATTGTAGTGGAAATAAGGTAGGTGATATAGGAAATCTTTTTGTTCGTTTTGCAAACTTCATGATCTCAACGATCCCAATAAGTTGGACATTTGATCAGAGACAAAACAATTTCAGTAACAATCTGAATGCACAATTTCCATTCTTTTGGAGCAAAACAAAAAACTCCCGCACAAAGTGCTCTCTTGTTTTCTATCGACCAGAACGATAAATGCAATCGGCCGCAAGTTGGAACAAACGGGTTGTAAAACAGTTATTAGTAAATGCGAGAAATAGGCTGTTTTTAGAGTGTCCTAATTGGTTTTATTCTCGTACACAACATTCTCAAGCTGTTCCAACGTCTACGAAAGAGCATGAGAAGCGCTCGATGGAGGATGTTTAGAGATTAAGAAAGAGGAAAGGGGTTAAATTCTACCAACAGATAAAACAATTATCACAGGGTTACTGACCCCGAACCAAAGCCTGCAAAGTTCAAAATCGAAAAATCATAACAGAATTCCAGTCAATGTTGAGTGCATGTTGAAAGCTAAATTTGAATCTATTACTATATATTATTATTATACTTTTAATTACCTTACATTTGTATTTGTCAACATTCAGTTTGAGTTTATTTGCTTTCGATAACAAACAAGAATTTTTTTGTTTAAATTTTACGATTTTTTTAAACCCTTCGCTTATCTCAGGAAGAGGTCATAAAATTTACCTTTTTTTTTGCCACACTTGATTAGGAGCAGCAGCTAAATCTACCTGTTACCATGCTTTAAATCAAATAAAAGGATACTATGAGTATAATGGAACTCAGTTCAAGAAATAACTTCATTCAAACCACAAGTATAGGAAAGACAATAACCAAGGAGGAAATAGGCCAAATTCGAGCTTACAGGGAACAGGGGAAATCCATCCGTTTCATAGCCAACAAGATTGGAAGAGTTTTATTTGAGGACCCAGAGATGTTTGTAAACCGCAACGGAGAGTCCGCGAAGCAAAAACATGGCAGGAAAGGAGGTCGATACTGAGAACTGCTTCAAATTCAAGACGCTCTGTAAGTAAAGTTAAGGCAGAAACTGGAGTCACAGCTAGCAAAACGACTATTCATCGCGTGATACAGGAGCCAGCCATATTCACCAAGAAAACATGAAGAGGAAACCACCATTGAATGCGGCACGTAAAATCCAGCGGCTTTATTTGCAACAAGTTACATCAGGCGGAATCTAGGGTGGCAAACCGTCGTCTTTTCTGATGAAAAAAATGACTATGACTTGAGAAAAAGAGAAATACTTCTTCAAAGTCGGAACAGCTTTTCCGTAGTTTCGGAGATATTTGGTGTACAGCTATGGACTTATCAACAAGACAATGCACCGATACATACCGCACGGACAACAAAAGCCTTGATTCAGAACCAGAATGTAAACCTACTTGCATAGCCGCGATATTCACCCGACCTGGGCATCATGGAAAACGTGTGGAATTGGCTTTCAAGAAAAATCGACGAAGGAGGAAGGCAATGTGATGAAACGGAGAGGACTATTGCAGCCATTAAAATAGCCTTGTCCGAAATTTTGCTTGATTATTTGACAGCACTCTATGAATCTCTACACAGCAGGCTTCTTGAAGTGATTCAGCGATCAAGAGGTTGTACCCATTACTAAAAACTTTTGCTACTCTTTGAATAAAACCAATATTTACATTTATATGAATAAATTTTGAATTGTTTTTTACCTTTTAAGCTTTTAACATGTAGTTTGAAAAATATTGTAAAAATTAAAACAAAAAAATTTCTGTTCGTAGTCAAGTGAGACGAAGCGTATTTAATCTACTAAGATACCCTTCAACAATCGTTCACAATCCTTTTGGTTCTTTGCTGATATAAAGGTAAGGAAATCATTGGCAAACAGGGCTGCCTGAGAGTGTCTTAGCATGACAATGATGTGGTTTATGTAAATGATGAAGAGCAAGAGCCGAGTAGGGATGCTTGTGAAAATCCTATGGAAGTTTCAGTACTGTCAGATTTCACTCCATTCAGATTTATTCTTTTGGTCCTGCCACTAAGAAATTAACCGAACCATTTTAATTCGCTGTCTTTAACACCGTATTCTTGAATGCTTGATGATCAACTATTAACAATAGATTAAGTTTGATCGAGTTTCGATTGTCTCCTTTTCCCTATGGAAATAGTTCCAGGCTCGAATCAAAGATTAATCCTGTAAATTTTATCTAACTTTCGAATCTCGTACAGTCATCATTGGCAGTTGCTGCGACACTAGAGTGGTCGACCTGCGGCACAAGTTTAACCAAGGTCCCTTTTTGTTGTGGTGGAAACTTCCATATCGTTATCGACCAAATATATGAGCTGAAGCATAGAGCTCAGTTCATCAGTTTATTCGTTTCCCGTTCAATTTCAAGTTAAACTAACTGCGTTGAAGGGAGTTAGATCGTAAAGCTTTATTGAAAGCTAAAAGAGGATCCTGTAGGTTGATAAGCTCTTCTACTACTTTACGTATGGCAACAATCTACGTTCATTTTACTTATTGTGATATGATGTAGAAGCCGTCTTTGCAGATGATGAATCCGCCGGGATAACTTCTCATTCCCTTCCTTATACTTTTTTGTGCAAGCACTGAACCCATTTTCAGCAGTCTGTATATAGCCCGCTTGCATACATGAGGGACTAAGCAACTATCAGGTTGGCAACTAAGTAATTGCGGATTTCACTTATAAATGGCTTTAGTTGAATATTTAGGTTTGGTGACGTAATCGAAATGCCAAACACATTTTGTTATTTGATAGTTGGTACTTCAACTGGCTACCACAAAAAAAAATTGTTTTGATCGGTTGTATAGTTTTTGTTTGGCGTCTGTTGAAAATGGAAAATCAAAACGAACATTTACGTCATATTTTGCTTTTTTTTATTTCCGGAAAGGAAAAAACGCATTGCAAGCTCACAAAAAGTTATGTTCACTCAAAGATGAAAAACGCTCTGGTTGTCCAGTTGAAGTTGATGACGACAAAATCAAAGCAGTAATCGATTCGGATCGTCACAGTTCAACACGTGAGATTGCAGAGAAGCTTAAAACAACTTTGCTATGTACGAAAACTCGAGAGATGGGTTCCTCATGAACTGAAAGAAAAGCATTTTACACAACGCATTAACATCTGCGATTTGTTAAAGAAACGTAATGAAAATGAACGATTGATAACTATTGATGAAAAATGGGTTGTTTACAACAATGCCAATCGGAAAAGATCGTGGAGCAAGCTAACAAAATTGAACAATGCAATTGAAGAAAAGCGGCCCGAATTGACAAATCGAAAAGATGTTGTATTCCATCATGACAATGCAAGGCCGCACACATCTTTGATCACTCGACAAAAATTATTGGAGCTTGGTTGGGATGTTTTGCCACATCCACCATATAGTCCTGACCTAGCACCATCTAATTACTTTTTACTTCGATCTTTGCAAAACTCCTTGAATGGTAAAAATTTCGATATAAATAATGACGTCAAATAGTACCTGGTTCAGTTTTTTGCTGATAAAAACCAGAAGTGGAATAAGTATGCTGCATGAAAGATGGCAAAAGGTCATTGCTTAAAATGGGCAATAAATTACAGAATAAAACTATGTCGTTCCATGAAAAATTGTATTTTATTTTCTAAAAAAAATCCGCAATTAATTAGTTGCCAATCTGATAGATTGGCCACGTTGTAAGCACAAGCAATATTAACTTGACATTGGGAAAAGGAAACTAATGCAAGCGCTCACCGCCGCTGGCGCTGCTTTGCTTCGAGATAATTGAATCCCAAGCTTAACTTTGAAAAATAGTGCAAACTTGGTCATACTTATTTTGGAAAGTTATTGAACTGAAACCTTAAAGAACGTTTAAATGCATTGGTGTCATTTTGGAGTCCAAACTAATTGTCAGTTGGAAAGGCAACATCGCCGAATGCGTTAAGACGCCATGAGGAGCTTTCTTCAGGAGCGAGAAGACGTTCATTCAGATCCTAAATAAGTTCCTTGGGTAAATATGTACATATATACTAGCCAATAGTCTCATTGAAATGAATTGAATTGTGGAATGCAATTGAGAAGAAGGGCTAGAATCAATGCTGTATTTGACACCAATCGATCTCTACTGTAGAGGGCGGTTAAGGCGACCCACTGGGTACGCGTCTTAATATAACAACCGAATGCCGTAAGCAGAATGATGGAAAGGGACTTAATCCTCTATGCGTATTGAACTTTGAAACGAAAAATTAAAGAAACAAGTGGCACAGGGTTGTAGTGCATCCAATGGTTTCAACGCAACTAGGTTTCTACACTGAAGGTTGAAAGCACAGTCAACCTGCAAGCTGCGGAAATTATCATTAATGAAAATATTCCTTGCATTATTATTACTATCCAAGTTAGCAGCCAGACGGACACTAAAGCTTTGACATGGTGACCATATTTTTGGTGCTAAAGACTAAAAAGCTGACTAACTGGCAAATTGAGGGAGGAGTGGGTCACTTGGAAACAGCAGTCAGGGATTATGCTTGGGCACTAACTTACCTCTAAAACGCTTAACTAAGGCAACGTCTGAGATGTTGTCCCATATGTGAGTAGGGCCTTGATAAGAGAATTTTCTTCAAAACTGTAACCAAACCCTTTATGGATACAATGGACCCAAATTGTGGTCGAAGTGAGTTATAGCAAAGAAACCATATAACATTTGCCAACCATAACCAAACTTCACAGCTAGATTATTACATTTCATATTCAGAGTTTCGGGGCTCATTTCGTATTCTACAAATTCTACACTCAACTTATTTTCGTAACGCTTTTGAACGGAGAAAAAACCCCCAATCCCCCAATTTTCAAAAAACCATTCCATTTTAAAACGCCGATAATATAGTATTGCACTCGCTCCCCACAGTTGTCAGTTCAAACGACTGGATGGCAACCACTCCAGTTTCTTTGCCCAAAAATAACCCTAGCACCGCCTCCTGTCATTGTCTGAGGGCCAATCACATGTCAGGCCATATTGAAACTGGGCAGCTCCAGAGATGAATCCGCCACACCACCATACACACTGACGACGTCGACGCATGAGAAACCATTCTGTACAGAAGGAAATGTGAGACGACACTAACGTCGCGACGCTGATGTTGATGCGGGCTGTGACGGTGATGGGAACGGGATGGATGTGCGCGCACATACTCTGTATGGTGGTGGTCTGGCCAATATGTAGAGCGCCTGATGTCAGTCAGTTGGCAATGAGGGAGAAAGCATGCCTGGTGCGTAGTAATGATGAAATGCATATAGTGACAGGCCAGTTCATCTAGTCACCGGCACTCGCGCTGCTATCGATTTGAAGACAGCTATTTCTCTATGCTTTGGTGTTATTTGATGTGATGTGATGTGATGGTTTGGTTTAAGATTCCTAAGCGGCAACTAATTTATAACCTTCTGCACGCGGAAGGGTAGCAGCAGTGACACTTGCCGGATAGTAAGGAAGCCGAGAATTATGTTCCCGTTAAATTGACAACTGTATCGCCGTGATGAATTCACAATGTCACACGCTTTGCACATTGTTGTCGTTAGGCTATAAATATTTTTGCGCGACTTGTCAGCGTCTCTGTTGGGTTTAGTCAGGTCAAATTGATGAGATGGCGAAAAGAAGGACTCAGGTTTAGAATAGATATTCATTTTGTATGGTCATTCTTTGAAGCTTGCGTGTTGAAGAATGTTATATATTTGCTTCTAAAGTTTTAAAGTTTGATGAGGGTACTCGTATTTGCCGGTCCAATTTTGCAGTGGGTTTCAGGTTTGATTTGAGATAATTTTCCACAATAATAAGTTAAATTGTTGGTCGTATATTAAATCATTTTCTGGCCGTTTGATGGCTTCAGCAAGGATACTCTTTGGTGGTATATGGTCTACAAGGTTCAACAAAGTCTTAAAGTAGCTTTATTCATTGTGCACTTGTTAAATGCGGTGCACCCGAATTAGGCACATGTTTGCAGCTTTACATTTTTTCAAGTTATGCTTATTTTGGGGCAGTGAGGTTATGGAAGTTGTGCATGCACATGTATATTCAACCGATATTCTATGTCACAATCATCCTTTGACGAGATTGATTGGGATATAAAAACTAAGTATGTTATGGAATATTTCCTTGACCAATTAAGTGTTTTAAAGAAAATTTGGGTAAATGTGTTCACTTGAGATTTTCAATTCCGACAAATTGAAAACTTTTCTTTTTTTTTTTATTTGAGAAAAGTGCTACATTACAACTGGGGAAAAAATTTACAAAAGAAGCGTAAGCCAAACAAACAAGTTATGAACAATGTTAACAAAAAATTTAAAAACTAGGGTCAAAATCACGCTCTACGAAAAACTCCAGAGTTTATTGGACTGTCAGTTAAACAGCAGAAAGCATTTTTAGGCACTTTCGAAAAATAATTTTCCGTCGGAAATAGGATTAAGTCTGCGATGAAGTCTTACTCGAAAATTTTCGACTATACTGGCTCGGGCACATTGATTAAATGGACAACATTGCTCAAGCACAATGCTTTGAAGCACAAAAACGGGAAGAGTGAATCTCTGATGCAAAAATCAAGCAGTTGCGGATGCCATGAAGCTTGACTGTCGAAGGATGGAAAGCAGCTTTTGCTCGGGCTCAGATAAATCGATAAATGGTAGTGACAATGAAGTTCGTACACGTCATAAATAATGGTGTTCAATTCTATTGCGGTACAAGTCAATAAAAATATATCTTGTGCATCAGCTTGAAGCACAACCAGACCAGCTTTATTATATAAAATAAACATAATTGGCGGCAGTGGTGCGCCTTTGACGGTCTCGAGCACGTAGGTCAATATTGTGTGACTGAATGTGTAGGAATGGATGTTGGATATTAAACTGCTTTACAGGCAATTAACTTTTCCTCGAAGGGTATGACTTTCGTGGACAAAAGTTAAAGGAGCGTGTCCATCTAGAGAAACAGACAAATTGTTTAAAGTAAATGTTATTCAAAAGATTTAATATTTTCATTGAGTGATTACAGCATTATCAGCATGATGTGATATTAACAAGATACACAAGTAAGAGATGAATAACAATTGCATCATTAAAGAATAAATTTAAATTATTTCATAAGAATAAAGATTTGTTAATGTCCATTTATAAAATATTCATCTCCACTATTAGCTGTCATTATCATAGTCATATTTATTGTTAATTCATATAAAACTTATTGAAATCAATAACATTTTATAACATTTTTGAATGCAAACACTTTTCCATTTTTCCGTCGGATGCGGTAGTATCAGTTTAGTATTGCAGTAATCTCCTTTTAGCAATTTTTTACGTCATAATTTAATTATTTTTATTATGTAAAAAATTAATTTAAACGAATACCAAAGACTAGCTCAAATTTTTATTTTTAAACGATACATAATGATGACAAACAAATCTTTAAATTAAATTTCCTCAAATTTTCTGATGAAGTTATCATTGGTGACTGAAACTTTTAAATATGTATGTTCAGATCATCTGTCAAGTTTAGGTGGGTGTTACCATGTCCGACGGCTTATGTATCAGATTTTTCAGTCCCATATTAAGTAGCGATCTATGTCTTGAAAAAACTATCCACGCATTTCCTTTTTTATTATCCGGATGCCTAAATCTGAATTTGCAACACAATATTTAGTCATTACCTGTGTGAATTCCGGTCCGGCTAATCGATAATTGAACATATGTTCATCCTGCATCAAATTCTGGAAAGGACCACCGAATCTGAAGTCGATACTCATCAACCATCTATCATTGGGTTATACAAACCGATGACCAAATTCAGGCTCCCGGGACAGCCGATGCAGTTATGACTCACAGCAACGTACGGAAATAAGCCATTCTAGTCATTCTAGACTTGCGCCAGAAACGCTCTTCATACTGGCGACTAGAAATCGATCCGTCAAACAGCTGAGATAAAAGTTCACAATCGAGAGCTAAAACATTTAAGAAGTTAAGGAAAGAAATGACACCTAGTTGGAGATCTGACGCCGCTCATTCACTTCTACTGAGGTTTGTCAAAAAAAAAAAAAAACTAGGATCAAGCTCGTAAGACCAAAATCATGCTCTACAAAACACTCATCTTGTCAGTTCTTATTTATGCAGCTGAATATTGGAAGGCAAAAAAGATTTTCCGATCGCATATATGGCTCCGCTTGCGAGCAGGGTGAAGGTAAATTTGCGAACTTTTCGATTTCGAGTTGTACAAAGATGTGGATCTTATCCGGCAGGCAAAAATCAGTTGACTACATGAAGTAACATTTGCTTCCATTCTCTACCATCCCATTCACGAAATGGGGAAACTGAATGGATCTGCAAAATCGACCACTTACGGACACTTTGGAGCTTTGTCTAATCATTTGGAAGAGGTATGTGAGGGATGAAAAGCACCTTTTTCTTGGTCTCAGAACCTGCAAGGTTCGTTGGTCGGAGAAGAAAGAAGGTTTTATGAAATCGATGAGAGAAAGCGCTATCATATTATGTATGTAAAAAAATGTAAAAAAAAACAGACAAATGGTTAGAACTCTTAGATCAACTTTTTTATTGATGATCAAAGTTGACGACAGCCAAGTGGAGAGATCTACTAAACGCAAAAAAGGAGAAAGAAGACTTTTGACTGCCTTGTAATATATAACTAACACTTTTCAATAGTGAATTGGTATTTTTTTTTTTTCATTTTCGGTACTGTATGCCGATGTTCTTAAAAGACTTATTGGTCTTCAATGTCTTTAAAGCATAAAAAACAATACCTCCTGTGTAAATCATCAATTTGAAGTTGATGTGAATGATTTTGGAAGTAATGGGAAAAATAACCTGAGGTGAATTACTTGTGAATTCCAAGAACAACAAATTTAAATCTCAATCAATTTAGAGAACCTATTAGAGTGTTCATGTTCTCTTATAATGCCTCCAAGGTATGAGCTGAAGTAAAATGCTTTCTACGAGTTTTTTGATTTTTTGATAAAGTTTCTATCGACAAGTAATTCTTAGTCAATGCATAAACATTAAGCTGACAGTTAGGTCTGGCTTCAAAATAGGGTAAGACAAATTAAGCAGGTTAAAAACACTTTTACGAAAGTATTTCTTTTATGAGAAATATTGGTGCACAACGACTTAAACAACATTATTCTGCGTCAACTTCTTCAACCAAATCTATGGCCAGAAAGATCCACGTCAAATCACCACTTTGCAGACCTTGGTAAAAATCACAGAAGTTTCGAATCGATACTCATCATCTGGTCGTTGATTAAAGTCCGACGGTCTGTATAGAGTCTCGGGAAGCTTAAGCACACCTGCCGAACTCGTCCGAAGATTTAAATGACACATTATGGGACAACCAAAGCCAAACTCAGTGTCATTGCATACCGGTCGAATCTGCGAGTATTATCAGCAGCGGGAACATTTTAAATGCATCATGATACACAAATGCTGGAAACAAGGAAAATCCTATTATTTGCCTACTGTCAGCGTGACCGTGACTATTGGTCTTGAAGAAAGCACTTCCAACAGTGACTTGTACTGTCACTGCAATAAATTTCAGTGAACAACTAGAGTTCAATGCATACGAAAAAGCTTAGGCAAGGCAAGACTTTTTCGCTTTTCATTAAGTGTACATCAAAATCATGAGAAACAAATCTTTAGAATATGTACCGGACTAGAAGTTAATAGAAGGATAAAGCCTTGCTTCCTCGCATAGCGAATTTGTATGCTATGCGAGGAAGCAACGGTAGTGCCACTCAGCAGGTACATACTCCATCTTCAGAAGAAAATTCTCGAAGAGCATCCTTAATGATCCCAAGACACAATGTTACGATCTCTTGACTAATAACTTGTACAGTAAGAGTGTGTTCCTTAATGGCGATTGTCCCTCCAGAGATTTTTCTCTACTTCAATTCTGAAGGTGCTTTCTAGAGTGTCCTAAAGGGTAGCAGTGCAACAAATGTTGTGATAGCAATTTTGGTGACAGCGTCGTTGTCCTTCAACAGAATATTATCTTCAAAACAAAGCTGTCCTAAGGTGGCTTGCACAAGTTTTCTTATGTTTAGAATGGGATGAGAAATATACGTACACTTCACCCATACATCAATAACAGATTCCATTGTAAGGGTAAAATGAATTTCAGCTCATAGTTCCGGGTCGTCCAACACCAATTGCCAACACTTGACAGATAGGGACAGAAGGGGGGATAGGAGGTGTGACTGAATGACGACATGCCATGCAATTTGTTTATGTCTGCAGCATTTTTGAATGAAAGAATTAAAGATGTTCTCTTACGGAATCCATCAGGTTTTGCCTTCAGACCAACAGACCGGTCGAAATACATCAGTAGCGACGGGAACTATTTTCGTCTGAACGGAAACATAACCAATAATTTTGCGCTTCTCTTTTAATCACTCAAAGTTTGTGTATTGTGCGTCATAACGGGAGAAATTTAATCAGGCCTAATTTTTTCCAAAAAGCGCCTTCGTGAGTAAAATGGCTGCTGTGAATATTTTGAAAAAAATAAAAATTGGAACTGAAGTACTATCGCACACAAAAGCTCGCTCGCTTACTGGCCTTCAAGATTTCCTGATTCAAGCGCGCCAGATGTCTTTCCTTTGCACAAGATCATGACTATTTGATAATGGTAAAAAAAGTCCAAGTTATCAAATTATGTAGTTTCATTTTATTATTATCACTTATGAAAAAATCTGTTCCTAAATTTAGATGAATTTAGCGAAATTTTGACTCTCGGTTTAGCTCGATTTTCTGACTTTTTTTTCAACTTTGTGAGGAAAATTATTTTTTTTTAGCTGCTGGAAAAAATGTTGGTCATTATTGATGCAAGTGCGCTACTAATGGAAGCAATTGGGTTGAAAACTCCTTACTAGGAGGAGGCTCTATAAAACTTTGATACTGCCAGTTTTGCTGTATGGAGCCGAGTGCTGAACGATGAACGAAGCAGGAAGGCAGAGCAGATTTGAACACTTTCGAGAGAAAAATTCAGCGTCGAATATTTGGTCATGTATGCGAGGAGGGCGAATGGAGGAGAAGAAGATATAACCGAGCTGTTACAAAATGTGGAAGTAGTCCAAAAAGCAAAAATACGACGACTGCACTGGCTCGGCCACACCGAGCGAATGGATGATAATGTTCTAGTAAAGAGGATCTTCTAATCACAGCTCTCAGGTTCGAGATGATAAGGAAGACCGAACAACCGTTTAAAGGATCAGGCGATAGTGGATGCCCGAGCGCTTGGTCCAGATAATTGGAAGCAACGTGTCCGACAGCGGCAAGAATTAAATGCTCCCGTGGGTCAGGTAGTAACTTTTCGAGTAACTTAATTAAGCGCATTATTTATATTTAGATCTAATCATGCATTTTGTATTTGAATGCTCGATGATCATAAAAAGGATTGAGTCTTAGCTCTATTTTATAAACAGTGACATTAAGCATCTTGGGTATGATCTTAAAAAAATAAAATACGTCTCTGGAAAAATCATAATTCTTTTTCTAAGTTGTCTCCATTTAGATTGAGCTGTGCGATATCTTAAACTTAAATCTCTTAGCAGAGAGACATCAAGAGGCAGTCCGAAGCAGTCAACAAGAATCTTTTCCTGTTGACTTTTCCAGCTGTTTTGATCATTAACAGAAATTGTTTCTCTCAAATTTCTAAGTTAACCAATGCTGCATCGTTTCATTTCGTTGGCCGATTTCAGTTGGCCAGATAAAATTGTGCTTCTAAGAGCAACATTTGTGCTCCATCGATCTCTATTCCTTACATTGGCTTAGCGGAGGTCTGAATTTAAGAAAAAAAAAAAAAATTCGGCCAATCACATGTCTCTCGGCGGGGACTTAGATGCCGTCCAAATTCCCTATGTCAACTCAACAAGCAGTAATCTTTCTTATTTTGCGATTTTCATCATCATGCTGAACTGGAGTTTAATATTCTTACAATTGAGTATCGGCGTAATGCTTTCCTATGCCATTCTATTCGGCTAAGTTGAGGGTCTGTTCAACATGGATCTTCTTAGTAAGATGATGGCTTGCTGATCTGGGTCCCTTTATACGGCGCCAAGCTTCAAAGCCCTTATCATTGGAAAAAAGTTGAATATAACATACACGAGCGAATATCGGCAGAAAAACAATAAAATAATTTTAATGAAATGGATTTTCATCTCATGATTTGGAAACTTGATAGCTGATTCCAGTTTTACGCTTTCTTTTGCGAAGGAGACCGGTATTCAAAATTTATTAATTTCGGCCAAAATGGGTGTATGTATGTTTCTTATCCTCATCCTCTCATTTGGCTTCGTGGCCTTAAATCTGAACACAAACCTTATTTTGTTTTAAATTTCGCTGATAACTTTATCAACGGATACAGGCCACACTAAGCTACAAAGTGTGTTGTGCTCCATTCGCACTGAAATGCACTTTTATCACTAAAACGAGAAATTAACAACAATCTCGACCAGAATGCTCGTAAAGTTGTCATTAAAAGACCAAACCCTTGGCCAAAGTAACTGGCAAGTGAGTTCATGAATTCCTCGCACACTAGCTATGAGGAGGCCTCATGTGTGCGAAATTTGATGAGAGTTCGAGCGGTGAAAATGACCGACCGACGCAGGAACATCTTTGATGTTTCATCTGTAAGAAATAAAATTGTACGCAGTCGAAGAGTGACTCCATGTTCTCGCGGCAAGCTGAAGAATATGGAACTCTGTTCACATAAATTTCCAGCTACGTAAGGTGAGACGACCGACAAAAAACTGACACAGAACAGACAACACCAACAATCCCATTATCGCACCTTAGATTGGGGGCTCCGATATTGGGGAACAGAGTCCGCGTGTCCCTTGACTCTTGCAGAAATCATGTTGTATCCAAAGTCCAGCTAGGGCTGTTCATTTATCATAATTGCCTCGGCCGCACTCGAACAGCCAGCAGGAATTCATCATTCCAATATCCTGTATCTGCGAATCTCGAATCAGTTGTTGTTCTGTGCATATTACATTTCGCACAGCGGTCCCAGCGGTGGCGGTGGCGGCGATGGCGACGCACGAGATATTTATGTCCGTTTGTCCATCTGTAGATGTAGTTATGGATGTCTGCATGGTGGCGCGCGCGCGCGCGCTCGCTCCAATGCCAACTTTGCGCGCCCATATGCGCCCAAGTGATAAACTTCAACCGGAGGCTCAATAAAATATCGAATTTATGGGGCATAAGTGTCTGGCGGGCAGAAATTTGCAATTTTCGCCCCGGAGTGTAAGAGAGTTGATCTTCTTCGCGACCGCTTTTTCGCGGGGCATCATTTTGTCTCGTCGTTCGTCGGTCGGTTCGATTTGGTAAGAAATCGGATTGAAATCGCATTGGAACCTGCGTTTATTTGGCTTTATTTTGCACGCCGCGAGTCTCGATAACATTTCTGTATGATACGCGTGTGTGTGTGTGTGCTTGATCCAGGCTCGACCTCATTCAAAATGCTAAGTTATGAGCTGCATATCGAACGAGAACTGATTGGAGGACACCAACAGAACAACATTTCTAATTTGGGACACAAAAGATAAACTTGCAATGCGCCAATAATTTGGTGGATTTCATTTGAGGCCCTCAATCCCTAGTCTTAGCATTCCGGATGGCATTGGAAGTGAGTAAGGGCGACTCTTAAAGGTTTGCATACGGTCGAAGGACATTCTTTTTGTAATTTTATCGATTTGAGTGGTGAATGTAAATGCAAATTCAGTTTCGACCAGGTAAGTGGAAATATATTCCTGCTTTATACTTATACGGGGGGAATCAACTTCTTCGCCTTGCAATAAGATGAAAACACCGACGGAAACGGATTGTCCAATAATGAATGCGTTTCTATTTCCACAGCGAAGGATATTTTGAGAATAAAAAATTTGCTTGCAGATTAAATTCCATGGTTTATTGAGACAATAAAAAGGAAATGAATTGCAGCCTTCCATTTTGACATTCTTGACAACTTTATCGCTAATTTGTGATTCAATGCGCTGAAGAATTTGAAAGAGAAGGGCCTCAATGGAATTCAGTGAAAACAAATCTCGTGCTAAACAGATTTTTAAAATATTGAACCAATATCAAAAGTAGGTAAACAGGTACAAGGATTAAACAAATATATCAAGCAGAAAGACGATGGCAAAAAAGCCTTTAAAACTTTCAGGTTGGAAAATTGATACGTGCATTGATTTTGGACAACATAAAGCAGTTTTCGAGTCTTGACAACTAAAAATTTAAGACCTGGTCTAGCACAACGATCAACATAGTGTGAATAAAGCCACTGCGGACAAGATAGAAAATATTCGCTGGAAATAGCTGTCATAAGTCTAATGCATCAGTTATTGTAGCATTTAGAGACACGTTCAATCTAAGCTTCTTTTTCTTTATTGTCTGGATGTGGAATAGCTTAGAATTCCTCAATTCCAAATCAACAATCGATAATCTTGACTGAGTAAGAACGTTGTAAATTTCAAACCCACTCTATATCGCTAACCAAAATGCTTTCAATAAGTCGATCGAAACTTTAACTACTGTTGACCATATTGGAAGACTTGGCTTAGGGGTTAACATTTTTATGTCTATTCGTGGATATAGTCGGTTGAGTCGTTTATCTCCCGCGAAAATTTGGATTTAAAGCTTCAAAAGCACTGTAAAATGCTGCACGATTGGCGTGGATGACGAACCTCGCAACAGTTAAAGTTCATGGATGATGAGCATAACTTTTGAACCGTCGTCAGTGGTATGAAGACTCAATCCTTCATTCTTCAGCTTCTGCAATAAAAACAAAGACATTGTGTGCCGAATGTCTTCGCATCAGGAAATGGAGAAATTAAGAAACGTTTAGTTCCTTCAGGGAATTGTATCCTTAAAATTTCACTTAACTTTTGAGAATTGTCGGAGTCAGGTGCCAGATCTGTTAAGTACCATTTAAACAGAGTCGCCGGAAATTCTAATCCAACGTTCAACAATATAGTTGTGTCAAATCGGAGGTTTTATAAACTGAATGTTCTTATGTTCACTTACAAGTAAACTTGAGGATTTAAACATCTAAAGTTAAGCACGATACCTCAACCTACTCAGAGTGTGCCTGAGCTCGACATCACCGAGAGAAACATGGAACGCTTGAAAAGGATACAACGGATTAATCTAGCTAGGATCAGCATCGACCAAAATGAATGTTCCTAGTAAACAATTAACACACACCAACTAGCAAGGCCGAAATCGAAACAGGCACAGAAGACGCTGTTTATGTAATTACTGTTCCTTACCAAGTTCTGCAACCACCACTGAGGAATCAATATTTTTTTTCGGAAATAAAACAAAGAAAAAACGTTGAAATTATGACAATACACAAATGTAAACAAACCAATATAATGGTTAAACTGAAAATATAAACTACAATTTAACTTAATCGGAGATCATTAATGAATGCCTGCAAAGATGTTCTCAAAAAAATCTAAAAATTAATTGCTCTTATTATTTGAAACCAATTTTAAATTTGAAAAGATTATTGTTTTGTCTTTTATTTTCTCTGCGTGAGCTCAATGTTGGTCTATAAAAATATTGTTATATTTAATATTTTACAACTCAATCTTCGATCTTTATCGTCGCCATCGTTTGTTTTTGATGCGGGCTTGCTCATTATTTTTGATGGGAGGGGCATGAAATATAATATCAGCTTTAGTTATGTGGATAGTTTCAAACTTAACGATCAAAATTAGATTGGTTACCATTCAACTTTTACTTCAATTGAAACGACCTAATTTGTTTTCCAAAAAAGGCTGAATACCTCAGACGTATGAACATATGTACGTCCTTAAGTTAATCATTCATTTAATCATATAAGACCAACAAAGGTGTTGTTTGTACATGAATAAAGGTTGAGAAAATTTAATTAGAATTGTGACCGACGGTAAGAGCAAATACAATATCATTTTCCATTCTCCATAATCCCGTACTGATGGGTCAAAACTGAATAAAAAAATTGGTGGTATTTTCTTGAGTAATATAAACCTAGAAATCTTCTTTCGCATTCCATATCTAATGCGATTTATCAAGGCGTAAAGTGGCTGTTATGTCAAAGCATTTCTTCAAAGGAAATATTAATTTTCATCGACAGCTAAGCTATCCTTCCCTGGTGTAAACACTTTATCTGAGCTTCTTAAGAACTCATCGGAAATGTCCAATATTCCATTGTAGTTGTGGTCTGCGAAAGGCCGAGGTCTTGTGAGCGACGCAATCGACGCAACCGACCTCTGCAGTTTACTGAACCAGTTGACTCAAATCCATCACACTGCGAATAGTACTCTCGGAAGTAAGATCATGCCGACCGTAAAATGGGCTCTGAACGTTGTCCGAACCGAACTGCCATTTTGATAAAACAATTTTATTATTTGCACGTGCTGTTGGATGCTATATCCATCTATGGTGATTTGGCAAAATAGATTTTACTGTCACATTATGTAGCTGCAATATGCCTGCTATCAACTGTCAACTGTTGACATCGACTTGACTACAGTCGAATCAAGCATTCAAAATAACTACATTCAACTGGTAAATACAATATGGACAAATGAATCATCTTGTACCATACCGACGAGCATAACTCCTCCTTAGACAACAAGAAACCAGGAATCTGCTCGAAATTAGTCGCAACTCCTCGCAACGCTCTGTCCTAATGGGAAACTGCCTACTTGGCAGACACACGGAAAGTCTAGCCGTACGATTTTTGCAGAAGTTGCCACTCAGAGTAGACCGTCATCTATCTCCTCCACCTGAATGCCCGTTCCCAGCAAAATCAAGCTACAGAAACTTTGGTTGCCCAATCTTAACAGTGCCTAAGCTTGCGCAAGCTAAGACATTGACAAAGGTCAGACTTTGACAGGTTCTTCACAGATATAAACTGAATCTCCCATGCCTCTTCCATAAGCCGCCTTAAACCGTTTTTTTAACACCTTCATGGGATACATCACTGCGGTTTTACTACAGAAGTTTAAGGAAGTTCAGATTCGAATCAATCTTCGAAGAAAATCTTGGCAATAGACTTTTCTAAAATTCAAAAGCAATAAAGTTTTTATAAAGAGTTATAAGACCTTTCGAAATAGATCCTAAATTCTTCTGGTATCAGAAAAAGAGCGGCAACAATGGGACCCAAGGTGAATTAATATGAAACGAAGGATCGGAAGAGAGAGAAGAGTTTAAAAATGCGATTCTAAAAAAATTATTATTTTTACAGAGTTTTGGTTTAATTACCCCATAAAATTCATATTTAGTAAATAATGTAAGTGTTTAGTTGGTAAGCATTAAATGTCTTCATAAAGAGATGTATAAACAAGTTTCCGTACAAACTCAAAGGGAAAGTTTAACAGCTATTTTACTAATTTAATTAAACTAGATTTGACATCAAGGCACAGCCAATGTTTAACAAAAGACGTTAAATTTACTGGGGACTCTTGTAATTCTCTAACTCCAACTGTTTCAATTATTATTAATTTTAAGAAATGTCGAGATAAATTCAAGATCAATTTAAATGTCTTATTTTACGAGCCTTTAATTCTGCGTAAATAACATGAAGTACGTTTGCTCTGCACGTGAAATCTAAAGAACATAATCACTCGGCAAATTACATTACACAAACGAACTCGATTGACATACATATGCTCACCAAGTCAAGCCAAGTGTCATTTTTGTTCTCTTAAGAATCCTTATTGAATCCATGCCATTTTCTTTAATATTTTTATTAATTTGTATGATTTGAGTGCACTTCTTTTGATCTACAGATAATTTCGAGTGCAAAATTAAACCGAATTCCAAAATTCAGCGTTATTTCACTTGTTCGCTTTTAATTTATAAAAACATTCAGATAAAGATTCCTGTTTTCAGATTTGCATCCTTTTAAATGTACCTTTGAATGGATTCACACACATTCAAACACATTCAACATTTTTTTTAAATTTAAGTTTTAGTTTTTAATATATTTTGAGCTACCAATACGGTATCTATTTTAATAACTGATAACAGAACAACGTTTAAGAAATAAATGCGTAGAATTGGAAAGTTTAAACAAAAGACTTTAATGGTACTTTGAACAATTTGGACAAAGAACTGGATAATTTAACTTTAAATACTTATCTGACAATCCTGTATTGGAGTTCAAACACAGTTTGAAGTGATTACAAGGTTGAAGAAGGATACTTCGAGCATTTTCACAACATATAATGCCCAGTAGAGATGTATGATGATGAATAATTCGGTTCTACTTGACCTAGGCTTGCATCATCTTCATATTCTCTTCTTCTTCATCGCTGCTAACACTTTCAACTAACAAATCTTCAGTTTTTTGATTTAAAAATTCGTGGATTGATATACTTTTTTTTCCAGTTTTAATTAAGCCGCTTCAATTTGCTTTCCCCTGTCTTTGTGTTATTTCTTTTACGGTTCAAAAATTTGGAAGGTTCTATCCGTTGACACTATAAAATATGATAAAAGTTATGTTTCCGCAAAAGTATAGTTAAATTTTTCGGCTATTCTATTTATTTAAGCGTTAAGAATTTTAGAAAATAAAATTTCTAAATGCTTAGATAAATAGAATGGCCGAAAACTTAAACTATACTCAAGTTTATCAACTAACGAGATAGCTGAAGTAACAAAAAACAAACATTAATTACGTTAAAGTTAACTTGTTTCTCTAACAAGTACAATTGGCTTTGGCAATTCTTTTGCCTTCTCTCCGAATTCGACTTTATTTCACAAGCAATATTCGGCGTTATTTCACTTTGAGAAGTAATGCCGAATTCTTGCATTCGGCGCTATTTCGCTCTCATAAAGTGAATTGGAATTCGGCTTTATTTCACTCGGCGTTATTTCACGGCACCAGAATTACCATCCAAAAACCAACAGGTGCTCCAATTTGAGTGCAGGTCCTCCTACAAAGACGTCCCGCGTAACAACTACTTAGGTTCACCCATTATAAAAGTGTAACAAAGTAATATTTTGCCATCTGTTTTCTTTGAAACGATATCAATTTTGATTTATTTTTATATTTTAAAATTAATGTGAAGTAAATAAATATTTTCATTTGATTAATTTAAACACGCACGCAAAGTGAACAAGTGGCGAACTCGTGATGAATAATTAAAGTGTAATAGGCTAAATTACTCTAACAAACGATAAGCCTTATATGTTATTGCATGTTGATATTTTTGAAGCATGTGATGAAAATAAATATGAAGTTTTATTCATAATAACCGTATTAAATAAATATTTAAAATAACGTAAATTGAGTTCAATGAGAAATAAAAATTTAAATTTAATGCCTGCTATTTGCAAAATGTGAAGTTAACAGCGCCCACTTGCCAACTTGGAAAACAAACATACGCAAATGTGATATAATGAATATGGGAAAAAAAATCTATTACAATATTGTTAGCTATAATATTTATTTTTTATTTAATCATGTAAGAAACTTTGAACAAGTAGATGAAGCAGTCTTTCGAATAAAAGTAACATTAATGGTTTGGAATTAAATTGTCTTTACCATTCTTGAAAGCGTTGCAGATGAAAGTGTCCTTAATTAGTTGGACTAGGTGGGTGGCCCTGTCAAAAATTGGTTAAGAAGATTATGTCATATGCTGTTTGATGAATGCATAACACAAAAACCAGAGTAAAGACTATGGCTAAAAGAAGTTATCATATAAGTTCACGGAGTTTGGTTCTTTTTAGCCTTCGAATATTATTTCGCACATTTTAAATGTCAAATAACTCAAAATAAATATGCATCTTCGGGTGCTCGTTGTGACTGATGTGTAACGTATTTAATTATAAACATTTAATTAATTAACGAAAATGGAAAGATGCAAAAAATAAGGAAATTTTTATAATAATTGAATGCAAAAATGATATATGGAATTTTGTCTTAGCAGCGGAAGTCAGGATCCAAGAGAGCGAGTGTCATGAGCATGGCCTGCCAAGTTGTATGATATACATTGGTGATGCATTGTTAGGGTGTGTTGACTTCACATTCCTCCCTTCTCCGCTTTGAAGACTTATAATATGTAAAACGATCCGGGTGCTTTATCACGCGGTCGCTCCTACTTAATACAACCTCTTTTGTAGTGTCGCTGTTAATCGATTGCGTCGCTGCGACATCATTGTTTAATTTGATGATTTACTCAATTGTTCTTGATCATACTGTTCTGGTTGCTGCAGTGTCGACAAAGTTGATTCAGGCTAAAAAGAGAGTTTTCATCGTCGGAATCTTGTCGCTTACTCTGCTCCGCAACTGGTCCGCATGTCGTCTTCGGCGAACCCTATAAGATGTTTCTATAATATATGAATATCGATTAGTTCGATCTATTACCTTTGCTGGTGTCCAATGTTTACCTAATTTTGTTTTGAAATAATTTCGTTGGTTTGGCTTAAACTGTCTATTGTCAACTTGGTTTTGCTGTATCTGGTTTTTTACGTGCCTGTAGTGTAGGTTTCGACGAAAGTTTGGTCTTATATTGTCAAAGATTACTCGTATCCTCCTTCCAAACATCATTTCTGCAGAAGATTTTCCCGTTGTGCTGTGTGGCGTCTTTCTGTAGGACAATAGAACATTGCGATTTGGATTTAAATGTTCATACAAATCGTTCCGCTAAACCATTTGTTCTCGGATGATATGAAGATGACGTAACATGAAAAATTGCTTGATCTCTAAAAAATTCTTGAAAGAGATCACATGTAACATGTCTGAGACAATCATGTTTGGACGTCCAAATGTGCAGAAGAGTTCGTCCTGAGTATCACACAAGTTATATGCAATCGTAGATTTCATTGGTTTGACTTCAATACATTTTGATTTGGCATCCACCATTATGAGGCAATATTTGTTTTTGAAAGGATCTGCAAAATCTATGTGCAACCTTTCCAACACACGTTCTGGAAGCGAACACGAATATACTGGAAGTTCTCTTAAATTTGGCCGCGACTCCTGACTTTTTAAGCTTTCTTTTCTCTATAATTTATTCTAGTCTTTTAAGAAGGAGTTCCTTGAAAGTTTTCCATAACCTGGTGACTTTTAATTATTTAATTTATTAATGCACGTCTCTCTCACTAAACGAAACAGAAGAAATTTCTTTTTCATCTTCTCTTTTACAGAAATCACTATTTTCGTTTGTTACGCTAGATGGAAAAGCTTTAAAAACATTTAAACGGTGCTGACTAAAGGGCTAAACTCATTCTTTTGTTTCGCCGATCTGTTTATGATCACGTGTTTTTAACGGTGGATCTTGCGTTTAAAATTTCTTTAAGTGTTTAGCAGTTTTTCAAAGGGAGCAGTCCGTGAACTTATCAGTCATTAGATTAAAAAGATAATTAGCTTAAGATGCGTTTATAGAATTGCGACATACATTTTGTCAAGAAACAACATTTAATATGGAATTCAAAAGATGTAAAAATATATTTTTCCATATCCATAAAATGGCATATCTGCCCATTTTGATGAGTAGGATGAGTAGGAATCCCTATTCTCACTCAGAACTCGGTTTTTAATTATTAGAAGCTATTTTAGGAAAGCAAACATTGTCGATTTTCATTATGAAGACAGCTTGAAGAAAATGTAAATTCTATTAATTGTATCGAATGCAGCTCAAAAGCCAATTAAAAATGCTTACAATTTCTTTTCTGGAGCCAGATATTGTCAAGTTGAATGTTTGTTGAACTGTAGAGTAACCTTATCTGTCCCTCGATTGAAATTCACTTATTTGTTCATGAATGGCATTCTTCTATAGTTTGTTTCAATATAAGAATCAGCTTTTTTTGAATGGTACATAGCGACCCTTTTAAATTGAATTAAACGCTCCCCATGGTATTTAGTTTAACTACTACTGAACATAACTTTAGTGCACTTGGGGGAAAGGACATCGAAGAAAGTGCATTTGAGAGGAGAGGCGGTATGTCCTAATCGAGGATCGGGACGTATGACATTAAATTGCGTAAAAAGAGAGGTATAGTATGTTGCGTGCTTGTTTTAATATACTATACAAACAAATTACTGCGCTTCAAATTTATTTACAAAAAAAAAAAAAACAGCCAAGTGCAAGTCAACCAAGTAAGTATTTTTTGAAGTAAGTAATTAATTGACGGCTTTCGAATTTTTCCCTTAACTTGTGCTATAAGACATTGCATCTTTCAAAATTCCATGATCATGACCCATAGGATTCACCTTGCCAGTAAAAAAATATTCGGTGTTTATACCGTATCTTCTGACTGTGTAAAATAAAAAGCTTGTTTTTGTTACAGCTTTCAGGGACTTTAGTCCTTAATATTTATTACTAGTTTCAACTTGATACCTACACGCTTTCCTTAGAAGAAGGGTGGTACCAGACAGATGGACAACGAAGTGATCCTATATGGTTTCAGTTTTTCCTTTTGAGGTGCCTAAAAATGGAAGTTACTAAAATTGGTGTATGAAGGCTCAGCAGTAATAAGATTGATGAGATGATAAGCTTAGTAATGGGAATTGGTCAATGAAACGCAAAACATTTATAATTCTTCGAAAATTATTGCATCAAAGTAGGCTTCTTTCAAAATAATAATGTACTTACGCCAACGAAAAATTCAAGCATCAAAATGTTTTTCAAGTGCAATTGTTAGCATCGATTTGAGTACTTGCCGCGAAATCTCTCTTGGCTCAGTTGGAAGGCGCCCACCCCATTGTTGACCGGTTAACGTGTCAAGCTCAACACTCCTGTCTAAAAACCAGGTTGCATTTCAGATGCTCACAGCTGCTTTGTTCATTTATATATTTAATGCTTTTGGTACGATTGACTAGAATATTTTGTTCCAAATTATATATCCTTGGTTGTTGAGGCTTTGTAGTTGACTTCGCGTTTCGACTCTGCGCAAATTGGAGTTAGCAGACTATTCATGATTCATGATGACTTAAACTTGTTTTCGTACAAAATCAAAATCACAGGCAAGTGAAACGCTGTGGATTTGCCTATTTGTCTTGAATTTTTCCAAAGAATTATTTAAATGGTTGAAGACGACAGCAGGTACATAAATCGCTTCCTTATGTCTTATGAGCCTCATTTTGATCTAAGCGGCAATATAAACAAGCAAGAACCAATGGGTTTTCTATTCTTCTCAAATTTTCGAGGAGACATAAGAGCTTAAGGAGCTTAAGACTTAAACTACAAAGATGTGAATGTAGTTGCTCTAAATTGCCTCTGCAAAGTTTTAGTAGCAAGTAATAGTCATGTACCTTATTGAAAATGTTTTCGATTAATGTTACCCTTTGCTTATAATTGGTAGTAGATTTAGCTCCGTCAATTTTATCAAAATTTGAGGAAGCGCTTTGTTAAATATTTGCTTGGCAACAAATTTATTTCCGAACTTGTTTGTTGGTATAAAATTATAACTAATTAACTTGTGCAGGAATTTATTCTTAAATTAATTGCACGCACGATTAAGCATTTTTGTTTTTACCTTTGCTTACGAATAATTCATGACAAGTTTTGAATATATTCTCAAACAAGCTTTAGGGCGTTGCTTATATTTCTCGTGTTCGCTTGTAGCTGCCTACTTTACTTTGAAAAGCAAAGATTTGTTTAAGAAAATAAGAAAATATATTTATCATTTGCCTAACCACTAAAATTACAATTCAACTTGTGAGCGTATATTTCCTAACTCAAAGCGATAAGTTTGTGTTGTTAATCTTATATCTTCACCAACATTTTTATCTCAAAAACAAGGCGAAAAGGCAACAAAAATGGAAAAAACAGAACGAAAAACACTTTCTACTTGAGGCAACTTAAGAAAATATTTATTTTGATTATCACGCCCTGTGTTGTTGGTCCAAAAATAAACGAAGTGGCGCCTAATTTTCCACAGCGCTACTCTAAATAACAACAATAATACTGAATGTGCTTAGTTTTTTATTTTCGTTTTTTTTTTTTTTTTGTAGTTCCTATGTAAATACGGATGCCAGAAATATTTACCAAATATTTATGTGGTATTTGAAATAGAGATGGGTACTGTGTTTGATTTTGTGGACTTTTGAAGGAGGAAGGGATTAGATTGGAGCAGATAAGATTTCGTGGGTAATTCCATTTGAATTTTATTTTCTATTCTCCACCAACGTTCGGATATAAATTTCAATTAGCGTGATAATTCGAGTAATTCGTAAACAAAAAAGGGCTTCTGAATTATTTTAAATGAAAAAAAAAATTGACTTTTTGAATATGCATTATAACATTCAGCTCAATTCCTTGCTGAAATATTATTTAAGCAATTTAAGAACAATGTTTTGGTGAGAGAAAAGAGTAACACAAACAAGGAAACATCAAAATTTGTTGCGTGATTCTGAATGAAGACAATACTGCCTCATATATACCCATACCCATCAACAAAGTTCACTTGAAACTGAATCACGAGATGTCAGAGTTCTGTCTAACGTTTTATAGATTTGCCTTTGTCAAGTACTATAGTGGATTAATAAGATTCGTGCCGAAGGTAGAATGATTGAAAAAAGATGGTGTATGTATCCTATCGCATCTGGAAATACATCACTTTTACGAACTAGTTCGTGAGCTAGATTCTCATAAACAATTTGAGAAAATTCTGTATCTTTGATATACAGTGGAATAAGGTATCTTCACCTTGGTCAATCCCAAGCTAGTTGCATCCAATTGCGATCCCAGAGCAATCTGGAAATACATATCTGAAGCTGATCACTTTTACGAACTAGTTCGTGAGATAGATTCTCATAAACAATTTGAGAATATTCTGTAACTTTGATATACAGTGGAATAAGGTCTCTTCACCTTGGTCAATCCCAAGCTAGTTGCATCCAATTGCGATCCCATAGCTGTTCCTTTCCGTTTCTTGCCACCATCTTATATGATGACTTCTATTACCATTTACACACATTGGACCAACATTCACCCGAAGGATTTTCCTTCGAAATATATCAGAATTTGATAAGATCAGATCATTTCAGATAGGTTTATAATTGAATTGCTTTTTTGGCCAAAGAAAAGCGGTTGACCAGAGCGATTCGATTCCATTATGCGCTGGTAGTAGACTTATTCCTTGATGCCCAGAAGTTAAACTGTAAAGAATTTCGTCAACCCAATCTTTAATCACGTCTTTTTTTTGTATCTTCGAGAAATTTCTTTATTGTTTAAGTATTTATTGAAGTGTTGGAAAAAAAAGGGGATGCAGTTTTTTTTGATAAATATATAAAATGGGCCTATATGATTGCTTTGGAAGCTGATTCCGTAAAGTTCATTGTCAAAATAAATGCAGGTTGAATTATTTGTGTTTTGAGCAGCAATTTAAACATGGAAGATGACGGTTTGTAATTACTTTTGAAAAGCGAAGAATGCAAGTTAAGCCCCACGAAATGATGTGAAAAGCTTAAGACAGTGTCAACGATAAACGGTTGTAAAAGTCTTCCTTAATTCATAAGAAAATGCAGCAAATTTGAGCTCACTCTTAACAAATGAAATCAATTTTAAACTACGATTGATTGTTTCCCTGATATGTAAGTCCAGGTGACGCATTTAACACACATTCAACGCATTCGATTGATTCTAAATGTTGCGTTGATTCTTTTGTCAGTCATGTTTTACTATTTTTGATTGATTAGAAAACTGAATTCAATAGAACAATTGAAATAAGCGAGCTTCTTGCAGATTTTTTGTGATTAAAATGAAAACTTTAGTTATCAGGTCATATTTGGAATGGAGCATAATCCACTACCTACATCCGTATAGCACTTTTCTGTCCCTCTCGTTTGCTCGTGTCACATTGGCAGAGGAGCTCAAAACAAGAATAGGTGTAGCAGTCCCATTTCACATTTTGTGGGGCAATACGTCTTCCTTTTAACCAACAGTTTCACCGCTGAATCGAAAATGGAAAGAGTAACAAGACTTTTCTATACTACACTGCACATAAATGAGTCATATAGATTTTCAAATGAATGTAATATTAATAAAAAACCCGCCAAGCTTTATAGAAACAGAGTAAAATCGAAGGCGATGTTCAGCTGCATTAATGTTTAAAATGAGCTCCACCAACAAGTCATGTTGATAGGTGGCCTGATGGTACATTGCATCATTGGTCCAATGACCGCCTGACTAGACACTTCTTCTAACCACTATTCTAGGAGTTTTAAAGATAAAGAGGATAAAAAGTTACATTTAAAATTTAAGAACTCCATTAAGAGCTAAAAATAGTTCCGAATAACCACGGGCGAAAATCCATATTAAAGGTATGTCGTGACCTAATTGGACCTATTGGACCTGTAAATAAGGTTCACAGATTTGCAAAAAAAAGTATGTGTAAAAAAGCCTTATTTCATGGCCAGAAACTTTTTCGCTCTTAGACAACGCAAATCTAGCGTGAGGATTAAAATCGAAGAAGTTCAGCATTAAAATTAAGGCTTGAAGCACTTTTACATAATGACCGCAGTAATAAGGTTCCATTTAATCAGTCTGAAGAGAGATGTTTAAATGTATCTTTTGTTAAATTATTGATCAAACAACTAAGAACATTTTTAAGTCCAAATTTTGGCAAAAAACGCCAACATTCACAACAGCATTTTAGTGTCTGGTTTAACTTATTTGGACACATGTTTGTTGATACTAAAAACTTGATCAAGTTCTAAGATAACAACCGCATCGGAGTAAACACATGTTCGAGCAACAAACAAACAGAAAACATAAACTCATATGTATGTGGTGGCATGAGGACGCGACTCCATATGAATGTCAAGGACGATCATATGTCAAAAATGGCTCGTAAACGTTGTGCACGTGAGGCTGGCATATAACAACTCTATGGAACATTCGTGATTGTAAACATGGTCGTCTGCTTGTCGTTTCATACTAACAACGGCAAAATATCTTTAATCCAAATAACAAATATCAAATTTGTAAAAAAAATTATATATAAATATTTATCTATATACGAAAGGAGATGAGAAATAAATTAATAAATATATCTTTAAAAATCCAGATGAAGGAAAACAATATTCCAACATTTCGTTTTACAACTGAAATCCCCCAGTCTTAGTACGCTGGTTGGTTGTGTTGGCTTTTAGCTGATGACGATGAGGAACGACGACGACGACGATGGTGGCGGCGAGAAGATCGCCGTCAGTGTGGCATAGCAGGCGTTTATGTATCTGAAGTCAAAATGCCAATCAAATCAACTGACAGCTGGAGCGGAGTGCTTCGATGATGCCCCAGTGTTTGGGATGAATTCTTCCTCAACACAACAAGAGAAATTAGATGAACCTAAAAAAAAGGCAAGAAACAAACACTAAAACTCAAATGAAACACTTTTTTTTTGGGATGAAATTGTTTTGGAATCTGAAAATAATTCAGTTGATGGATACGGATGTTACTGAGGGATGAAGCTATGGGGCCCTGAAGTATAGACTGGGATATAAGAGAGATATAAATATCAATTGCGAACGTTTAAATGCTGAAAAAGTTGCCTTTTTTCCTTTGTTTAGCTTAATTTACAATTCAATGTAGTTTTTTACTTTTCGGAGTTTTTTTTTTTTTTTTTTTGAGTTTGAGCGATGGAAATGGAAACATTTTGATATGTTTCTCATTCCGCCATTGCCGCCTGAAAGTTGCCTAAATGGAGAAACGCCTTCAAGTGGTTTAGTTTGCTCATCGATGTGTGCTCTTTCACTTTTTGGCGGCCTCTATACGCAGATAGACTTGGCTGTTTGCTCGGTGCGAAATCATTGTTTAATCTACACAAACGTATGCCTGATCGCCTAAAGTGATTTGCACTTCTTCTTCTTCTTCATAAAAATGGAGGTAGTGAAGATGGCTGGAGGTTTCTATTTTCTAATTCGATTTCTTTGCAAACATCACAAGTGGAATTGTTTAATTTTTTTTTTATGGTAATTTTTTATTGTACTTTAACCATCTTCTGAAAATTTGGAAAGTATACTTATACAATTGGGTGTGATGATTGTCAAGTTTTTGCTTAAGTTTCAAGACACATGTAAAATTAAGATAAACATTGCAAATAAATGAAGTAAGTATGAATTCGCTTGTTTGCTTTTTAATTTCAATTGAAGTAAGTAATTAAAAAAACCGGCCAAGTGCGAGTCGGACTTGCGCACTGAGGGTTCCTAACAAACCTCTAGGAATATGAGTAAAAGTTCACCCAGTTCAGGCAGTCAGTTTGATTTTTCCACAGCTCCAAGAGGACTTGAGTATTTGATATGAATTCCAGCTTGATACCTTCATGCGGTCCTGAGAAAAAGGGTCTTGACAGACAAACGGACGGGCAACAAAGTGATCCTTTAAGGGTTTCGTTTTTTCCTTTCGAGGTGCGGAACCCTAAAAATGTTATCAGATTTTGAAGAGCCTGAAAGCTTTAATGTTTTCGGATATGAATCCCGAATTCGACTCAGATGAACATAAAAATCTAAGCATTTGCGAACTGGTTAATTTGTCAAGTGCCATAATTTTATTTATAAGCTTAAGGCTTTTATGACGATTATTTGTCATTCCTCATAATCCTGAAG
Organism: Orthonevra nobilis; assembly: GCA_963555765.1. NCBI lineage: Eukaryota > Metazoa > Arthropoda > Insecta > Diptera > Syrphidae > Orthonevra > Orthonevra nobilis. The sequence goes on from OY743225.1 coordinate 14,174,863, forward strand.
TCAACAAAAAAAAAGTTGGCGTTCCTTCAAGAGATTTGTCATGTTGGTCAAACCTAGATCTTCATGTTTCTCATTTAAAGGTCAATTTTGCTTCATTCGACAAGAGATTTGGAGTTTCCCCAGAGTTCGGCAAATTATTTATATCTTCCAGAATCTTTTACCTCAACAGACAATTATGAAATAACCGGAACAACGGTGAATAATCATGCTCTGATCTGAAGAGCTGATCAGAGTCCAGATAAGTTTTCTTTCGTCAATCCTCTGTGGTCAACATACTACAGCACGTTTTTCCCAAAGGAGGAGGTCATCACTCCCGATCGGTTGTACACTGAAATGTGTCTGAAATCCAAGAGCTACTGAAGTGATGAAGTGCAGATATCTGCATCTGTATAAGCTTTACTGAAATAATGCTTGTTACATGACATACGATCGCCCTGAGTGCAAAACTCCACCACTCCCAAACTTGACAGATCATTTGGAGCATACTTCCTGGCAGGACATTTCCGCCATGCTCAACAGTACAGCTTGTAGAATATCTGAACTCAAAGCTTTTTGATTTTCTTTTTACGGATTCTGTTCCGTGAAGACCAACTTAAGCACAGTAGGGTTCAAATACGATTTTGAAACGAAACTCCGGACTTCTTTTTTGATAGTGGCGTCGTTTTTGATTATTTTTGCAGGCATACGTTATTGGCGCTTCTGAAAAATCATGGGGTACATTTTCCAGACCGCCTTGGTTTATTTATTTTTAAACAAAAGATTTAGAGGGTCTATATATTCCTATATTCCTATATTTGGTGACAGCTGATAGTTGAGGCTTCATTCTGCAAAAAAATGAGATGCATTAATCTTGATTCGCTCATTTTGCAACAAATGGAAGACAACAAGTCAAGTTGAGTAAGTTTTGCGAAGACGATACTCGACGGACAGGGTTCTGTCTATGGACGGTCTCAAAATTCGGGACTTGCTAAGACATATACATATTTAGATATTCAAGATCCCAGACGCGTATTAACAATGAACACATTATAAGTTTTGAGAAAACGATTCGGCGCTGCATTTTAACCTTTAATGTTTTTTTATCTGCTTCCAAGGAATCAAAGATCATTTTTGAAGCTTGCTACAGTTTGAACGAATCCATCATTCTGAAATGTTCAGTTTTGTTATCCGGGAGAAATTTTGTTCCATCAATATTATGCGAGATCATCCCCAAGTTTTATCAACCTGCAAAATGCAATAACAGTTTGGATGGGGCGACTATATTCACCGAATCATTCTCCTTATTGACTTTTCCGATTTTTTTTTCTCTTCAAAACTTCTTCAATTCACAGTCAAAAAATCATCAAGCTTTTCAATGTTTCGCTGATAAAACAGGTCCTTCCCTATGAACGAAGATTTGTGCAACTTCACCAAGCAAAAGGTCTTTGTTCTAAATAAAAATGAGGCATAACTTCTAAAATGAAAGATGGCAAAATTTTATTAAATTTTAATAATATTCAAACTTTTCATTTAATATTTCAAAATCTTCTAGTAACAGAATATTCAACAATTAAAGTGCAGATTTTTTTTTGTACTAACTCATTGTTGTGCATGTGAATGAAAGGAGCAGTATATTAAATATTTCCTTTCACGGCACACACTTGTCAACTTCTTTCAATATACAGTCCTTTGTGCAACAACACAAGCCCATTTCTTGATATTCATGTAATTAGTCGTGCATTTTGCATATCAAAAGCCATTAAGTGTGCAGAAACATTCACAATCACACCCAAAGAGCACCTATTGCCAACCTTAGCCACCTCCTCAGCTCAACTTGTATAAAAGTCTTAATGAATTCCATTTAAAGAAAATTCAAATTCAAATCCAAGTAAACAATAAAAAAGTATCTGGACGTGAATCCACAAGAGAAAACCCACTTGCGAAACGTCTGAATGTCTACATTCAGCGCCGGCCACATTTGTCCAGCACACCACCGGTAAACATTCTCTAGACTTGCAGACAGTGGCACTGGGGCTTCGGGCAAGCCGTGCGACCAAGTAAGCACCACCTTTCCACTAATTTCGCATGTTGAGTGCCATTTTTGATTCCATTTTGCATTTCGCAGTTCGAGGTCTTGGACGGGAGCAAATTGCATTGCATGCAATCTCAGACGGGTAACGACCAAGACAACTGTCCACAGTCGAGTCCTCAGAACCGATTGTGCGCGAGCGAACTGAAAAACTCGCTCCTGAACGGAAACAAATTTTCTTACCCATTACGGAATTTTTTTTTGTCATGAACCAAAAACTGCTGCATTTGCGATTACATTGGTTGATAAGTGCAGTGCATTCGCATTGCAACCCTCTTTTTTGTGATGACGGCGGCCGCGGTGCAACAACCCTCAGGCGTACGTTATACCAGTCAACTTTAAGGTGGATGTCGGAATCGGAAATCAGGGGTTCTGCATGCAACTGTACCAACCGAGTCGTTTGTCAAAAGACGGATAGGATACGTGGGCTTTCTGGTGCCCCCGCATGGGGCAACGTCGTGGTGGAGGTGAGTTAGTTGAAGGAAATACTAAATTTGAAAATTCCAAACATGACGACTTCATAAAAACACATTGACCTGCCCTGAGAAATGTGGGCTTACCTATTGAGCAAAAGCTTGTGGCACATGAATATAAATGGAATCCATATGAACAATTGGTTAGATAATGGACATAAAAAACTCAGCACACGGCATTTGATGGATGTGGGTGACGCCTAGACGGTAGCCTTAGGAAGAAATTTTAGATCACGTCTTTTAAGTAATAATTTGGGTACTTGTGAACCCCAAAATTCTACTCAATTATGTCTGCCGAATGTCTTGTGGCTTTTTCAATATGGAAAACGATAGTTGTACGAATTTGATGATTAAGATATACTTGGAGAAATGCTAAATCATGGGATCCATTTCAAGAAGCTATGCCATTTCCTAAGATTAAGTGACAGACCTGTATGCCTAGTTAGAGAACCTCTTGACAAATTGCTGCCGAAAGTTAAAGTTGGCAGCATTTACTACTGTATCAGAACCATCCACACAGGTGTGTGACGCAACATTGAGGAATCTTCATTCACAGCTTAACAAAGCTTATAAAGGGCCTTTCATCAAGCGCTTCATTTCTTTAAACTTAAATAAAACAAAGACACAAATAAAGTAAGAAATCATCGAATTATTCGTTTTGGCCTATCGATGTCATTATGTATGGAGTATAACATCGTTCAAATGTCCGCCGCTGCTTCTTTTGTTGGAGCGCTTCCGAAATGTCCAATTTTTCAAGATATGAATCAGGCTAAATTTGACCGATGGCAAGGGCTTTGTTGGCTTCGAAGGCCGCTCTGGTTTGTAGCTTATTCGCATAACCAGCAACTTTAGAAAAACCCACAAGAAAAAGTTTAACGGGGTCAAAGCGCACGATCTTGGTGGCCTGTTCACAACACCTCAAGTGCGATGACCATGCCCTCGAAGCGCTCGTGACGAATTTCCACTGTGGCGTGAGCTGTGTGGCACGTAGCGCCATCCTATTGAAACCACATGTCGTTGGTGTCCAAATGATCTAATTCAGGCCAGAAGAAATTGTTAATCATCAACGGTGATGGCATGCCGGCCGGCAGCCCAAATCAACAACAAACCGTGACTTTCCCGGGATGCATTGGATTTTTTGTGGATTGGTGTGGTCCTAAATTCTACAATTTAGTTTGTTGCCGCACTCATTCATCCAGAAATGGATGGAAATGGATAGCCTCATCTCTAAATATGATTTTTCGATGAAAATAAGTGTCAGTTTCCAAATTCTCCAGAGCCCATTCAGCAAACACACGTCGTTGTCTAGGGTCGTTTATATTTAGCTCCTGGGCCATTTAAATTTTGTACGGATGCAGGTCCGAATCACGACGCGAATTTTGCCGAGTTTTGGTCTGCGAAATGCCTGTGAGCTACGCGCTATCGACTGCACATTCTCACGGACAGCGATGATGTTTACCGGCAGATATTGCATTTCGTCAACTAACGTATGTTGGTTGACCATATACTGAGCCAGTGGACTCAAATTTATCCATCACACTCCGAAAAGCGTTTTCAGAAAGGTTGCCAAAAAGCTTGGCTTTTAAATTTATATAACAATTCTTAAACCGCACTTCGAACACTGCGATACGGAACTGTTCCCTTGTGAAAAGCGGGAGATTGCAAGTCAGTAGAAGCTGCAAAATAAGGCAATGAGAATCATCCTAAGGAATAACCGTTTCACACCGATTGATTCGATGCTCCAAATTTTGAGGTGGATGAATACAAAACAAAGAATTGTGTTGAGTGTGCTGGTCATTGTCTGCAAAATTAAGTAACTATCTATCTGAGAATATAAGTTAAAGATCCGACAACCAGTCCATGCTCTTAAAGAACGCAGAGGTTATAAGAATCAATTTTGACACAAGAGCGGCTACCCAAATTAGTATGCTGTACAAAGTCTTCAGATATTTAACTAAATTTCGAATTATAGAAATTGTGACCTCCTTATTAAAATTTTAACAAACGTGCAGTGAATTTATATTAGCTAGAATCTAAGTAAATAATAGAATGAATTAAATTTAAATTAAAGTTAAAGTTTTCTTTATTAAATAAAAATGTCCTTCAAATTCCAAGCATTAATTAAATTTTACATCAGGTTTTGAATATCGAACTATTTCCTAAATAATATAAAATTGTTTTTTATTCTTTCTTAATTTTATTTGCAAAGCTAAGATAGCTTAATTTTAATTTATTTTTGCAATCAAATGTTATTTAATAACTAAAAATAAAGAATCTTAACTTAAACTCATTGGGTCCCATCTTAGTCTGGATCCTTTCAACCTTTGTCTGAAGTTGGAAAAATTATTATTATATTTAAAAAGTTATTAACCAGTAAGTTAACTAGAAAATAAATAAATAAGGTCTAGCGCTAGCTGCCAGGGCTTTCGGCTAGTACCAAAAAAGGAGGTTTAATACTATCAGAAAAAGTTTTCAAATTGGAGCTTTGTTTGGTGTGGACTACGGTTGGAAGGTGTGAGAGATTGTGGTTTGAAATTTCTAGCAGGTAGAGTTAACATTTTCACAGTTGAGGAGGTGGGTTCGAGTAAGGTTTTCCCCAACTTCACAAAGGTGGCAAAGTGGCGGAGATTCCTTCTTTAATATATAATCTCTTATATATATTTAATATAATAATATAAACGTTGTTGTTTCCAGTTCTAAAGGAATAGTTCTTTTATGTCCTTACGATTACGTGAAGTAGGTGTAGAGGTTCGCGTATAGCAGAACTTGCCGCTGCTTTATTACCTTCAATTCTAATGTGGCTAGAGATCCAGACAATTTTGAGACGTTTGTTGTTTGTTACTAATACACGTTGTGTTGGAAACGTTTTGGATCGCTGTCAGGGTTGAGGGACTATTAGTGAAGATTATAGTTTTCCATTTTTCGAAGGGATTTAAGCATTATATAACGAAAAAGCTTCTGCCGTGAAGATAGATGAGATGCAAAAATTATTAAATGCACTTGTGTCCTGTAAACGCTCAAGTTTATTAGGCAACGCTAGTTGGTCTTATCGTGTGTTTCAGATTGATGAATGAATTTTGAATTTTTTAGCTGTGCAGTAGTCTATTCAATCAATGAATGACATAACCCTACGCGTCTGTGGCTTTCCGCAATTTAGAAGTAAAAGAATGAGTAATTTTTTTTAAATTTATTCAACCAATGAATGAACATTTAGATTCTTAGAGCTTCAATATAGCGAATTATTTTTTTGTCAGTTCTGAGTGGCTTGGGCTATATGCCATGTTAATCGTGACTCAAAAAGGATGAATGTGTCAGTTCAGTTCAAAGAAATAACTGAAGATATATTTATTAAGATATTTTGAAATTAATGTGATGTCAGCATACGCATCTTAAAAATATTTGAAAGTGAGGGTTGCCAATTAAATTGTGTGCCACTAGTACGTTGTCAACATTCACTCATTACTGCAATGACTTTAGAAACTTTGAGGCTCGTCAATATGGGTTAAAATATGCTCGCAAAACGTATTGAAATATGGCAATACAAAACAAAAACTGTCCAAATATTGTGGAAATGTTTCGCAAAGTTGATGATGCCAATGATATATTTATTAAATCGATTAAGCTGAACTTATCGGACTCGTTAATGATGTGAAGACTCGTGTTTGTGTTCCAATGTCAGTTGAAAATAATGTCGCGGTATTTGAGAGTGTGCCTGGAAACTCGGATCTCGTGAAGAACACAAGAATATGCATGTTTGCGAATTTTCTGACCACAAGAATTGAGTCTAGCATACCATACTTATTATGTTTTGGAAATGAATGAATATACAGATATTTTTTTCCAAAAAAATTATCCGTTATTATCCGAACGACCTCTTTATTCACAACAAGTGACACGATGGTGCGGTTTTTGGTTGGCGGCGTTATTCGGCCATCTTTTTTTCGAAAATTGTGCTTGAACCGACTGCAGAACCGAATGGCATTGTGTAATTTTTTTTTTAACCCATAGTTAATTTTTTAGCGTGTAAGTAGTAAGGATGCCAAAAAATATTTTAGACAAAACGATGGAATAAGAAAAAGTGAAAAGTCTTGTGGTACAAGATGAGTAAATATGTGTTGTGTATGATTTAATCGACCATAAATTGTTAATCTTAATCATAAAGGTAGAGCTTATGATAAAGTTAATACTACATGACGTGAACCTGTGAAAATATATAATTATCAAATAAATGAAAGAATTGTTCAGAACTCCTCGAGGATGATCCTTTTAGATATCTTTCTAGCTACTTGCGTATGTGGAGGCTATTGAAAAAATTTGGAGGAACACAACGTACAGTTAATGGGACAATGGAGTGAGAGCAAAATGAAGCTTATGCTGCCAAAAAAAAGGCGACGCACTAAATTGACTCATGGACAAATGTTATGAAAATGCTCATGGCCGCTTTGATTGAAAAATTTCGACTTTTGTTGTTTTGTTGTTATGAAGAATTTTTGAATCGACACTAGACGGACGAACGCACTAAGCCCAATTTATGCAATTGGAAGCAGCTAACTCAGAATCGAGCTACTGGCATTAATGATAAAAAAACATACAATCTAGTCTCTAAAATTCATTGAGTCCAACAAAAACACAAAATTTTTCTTTCTGCAGACATCCGGTTAGTAGGGCGAAACTGAGTTAGTTTTTACCAACAGTAGCCATTAGTGAATGTCCGACGCTTAAAATCCAGTTCGATTGTAACTAATATCGTTAATGAAATTTAAAAAACAAAAAAATCAGTTCACCTAATCAGTCTAAATTATGTTAACGAAAAAATTCCCTAGTGCTTAACACCAAATTAATCTCACAAATCTTCGGTCCAATTAATTAACAAATACAAGTCCGCTCTTACTTGAACAAAATAGATTTATAAAAAATTAAGAAACGTCAACACTATCAACAAGAAAAGTGCCAAATTATACAAACAAAAAAAATAAATACATATTAAAATAAATATGTATATTTATTAAGTATAACTTTGGATCAAGAAGAAGAAAGCCCCATGCAGCGCTGATCGCTAATGAAACACCGTCGCGTTTTATTAGTAATAAATTTGAGTTTAATTTTTCATGTTGGATGGCGGTTTGGAATTCATTTAATTTTTTTTTTCAACAAAAAAAAAAAAACAATTTATTTTTTTATCGAATTGATCGTCTGGCAATGGCGCGCGGCGGCCAGCGCTCGGTGCGATATGGCCTAGAGGTGCGGCTTTGGCATTCAGCCCCAAACGGAGATGCATATAAGGTGTCTGATTAAAACATGAAAACTCAGTTGTTATCTTTATGCAAAATCAATAAGCTCCATATATGTGTCTACGGGAGTCCTTAACCTAGCAGGGTAACGATTTTTTGTCTGTTTGTTTTTTTCTTCTTTTAATTGAAATTCATATTCTGTAGAGTGTTGTAATTAAGGAAAAAAGAAATGATGTCGAACTGTTTTATTAACTTTTAATTAAAAAAAAAGAAAAACTAAATCGGATTAAAAACCAAGAAGAAGTCTAAAATTGATGCGGGTCCATAAATATCAGGTAATCAGTGTTTAGTTGACCCAGAAGGGGGGCTTCTTATTTGTATCTGTCACCATAAAGTTATAGGTTTTACAAGAACGCTCTTTTAAGATAACAGTGACTCCGTATGGCTTCGTGGTTTAATTTGCATTGATTGAATTATCCGAACTAGATACGGAGTTTTATTTGCTCAAAAAACAAACAAATGAAGCAAACAGTTTCGAATTATCACAGTTTGATGCTGCGATGAAGGTGCAAATTAAATCAAATATAAATCGATTGTCTCTTGATAAATGACATGATCTATAAATGTATTTACTCGCACGCTTGTATGTGCGTATATATAATTAAGTGCTGATATATGTTGCTTAATTAATCGTCTACGATATTGGATTCCATTAGCAAGTGCAGCTCATTAGGAGAGAGGAGGTGTGTTTGAACTCATCTTTCAACGAAAATATGGAAATTGGTTTAATGACGCAATATGGTTTTCTTATGCAAATTAAAAGGAAAATTAAGTTTATATCAATTAAGTTAAACCCAAAGAATGTCAGGGGCGGGGTGAATATTATTTCTTATTCGAAGTTTGGATATGACATAAAATCCCTTTTGGAGCAACACCGATCAAGTGTTTGGTTATGGGCCTACTTAAGATGAATCCCAAGTAACGAAGGAATCGTGAATTTAGTAGGTTTAGTTAGGTAAAGTTGGAGGGGATGTGCTACTTAAAGAGTTGAGTTTACAAGGGGACCTGAAATGTTCATTGGCGATGTTTTGTTCTCCCCTTGCAACTGTAGCTGTCTTTTAGAGTTTCAGGTTCCTTTTACTCTCTGACGGCCATCGATTCATTGTTCCAACGAATTAAAGTGTTCAATGTCACATAAGGACACCTCATCAAAAATTTGGAAGTTATATGCTTCATTTATTTGAAGTGTATTTAATCAGACTCCTAAAACTGTTTCTTTGATCCATCTTTGCTCTCGTAAAAGCCTGTAGGAGCCAACGAGCATCGCCCGCCAAACATTCAAATTAAAAGTACAAATAAATAAATCGCCGCATCTCGGATCCACTGCAAGAGTGAGACACCAATTCACCTGCGACGCTTACAAATTCCTTCACATTTTTGCTTTGCGAATTGTCAATAAAACGTCAAGCTGTTGCCGCGCTTTCCACGGTCCTTTTAAAATAAAGTTCAGATTTCTTCTTTTATTATATTAAATAAATAAAGCTTTATTATAGTATTGAAGTGATCATTTTATTCTTGACATGTCCCTCAAAGTACATTTGCTGCATGGTATGACGTTAAGGACTAAAGATCTCCAAACTAAGCAAATGCTTCTACATTTGGCTAAATCAAATCAAACCATGGCTTACATTTTACCAAAATTGAAATATGAGGGAACAAGCAATATTTAATCCACTTCTCACGGCTGCCCTCTTAGGGGAATTATACTATAGTTAATTGAAATGAAAATTGGATTGCAACTTCTTGAATTATTAAGTTTGAGTTGTAAATTTTAATTATTTTTATTATTAATTTAACTTATACAAGTAGTAAATTGACATTTTTATATTTTATTATATTATTTAATTTTCAAATATGTACTTGTTTAACATTATAAACTGTAGCATTTATTTAAAAGACAGTGTCTTGTAATGTTACATGCGTGTAACATATAAATAAATATATATATAATCTCGTTTAAACCATACTTTACTACCTTAAAGCTCTTGAGAATTAACGCAAATCTGTAGGAGAAGTCCTTCCAAAAGTATGTTAAGAAGTGTTTACTACATTACACTCATAGGATTTTCACTCAACAAATTCGTAATCCACAGATTTTCGGTTATGTCGTATTAATTCTTATGCGAATGATTGTTCATATAAGCCTCATGGCCTGAAAAATAGAGTTGTACTAAATCACGCTTCCCTCCGCGACGACACACAAAAATGGCGAATTGAGAACCACGGGTCTAACGTATTCAATGATAAGCACCTTGGCAATGGTACATTCGCCGACTGGCAGTCAAATTATTTTTTTGTGCGAAGAGATGTATTGAAAGGAATCCGTGATTCATTGAAAAATAAAAAGTCCTCTGGAATAGATGGTATTGCAAACATTGCATTACGACACATGTCCCTAGAAGCGGTAAATATCTTGGCTACACTATTTTATAATGCCCTGAATAATGCACATTATCCGACGCACTGGAAATGTCTGTACATCCGATTCCTAAAAAAGGTTAGGGCAAAGACAACCCTTCTTATTTGGGATCTATTTGCCTGCTCCCAAATGTAAGTAAGGTATTCGAAAGAATTGTCAATCAGGCGTTAATAAAGTGGGTAGAAGAAAATGATATTACACCTGAAAACCGATTTGGATTAAGGGAGGGACATGACACAATTCACGATGCGTCCAAATTGGTTTTCAAGAAAAAGTGCACTGGCGCATGTTTGGTTGATTTTGAGGAAGCTTTCGATACCGTATGGCTAAAAGGTCTATTCTACAAGCTTACAAGGCTAGGTATGAATCAACCTCTGCTGTACATGTACTATGATATGCTTATAGAGAAGAAGTTCGTGGTAAAATTTGGAGGGGTTACTTCAAGAAACGTCTTTCCCATGAAAAACGGTTAACAAAAGGGGTCGGTAAGTTCTCCAACGCTTTTAAGCCTATTCATAAGCGATCATGTAGGTTCCCTCAAACACTTTATATCGTACGCAAATGACTTGGTGGTGTAAAGATCAGATTCTAAAATCGGGGCTATTAGCTCTGCGATAGATAGATAGGCATAAGATGATATTTTGATGAAATGGAGGCTGAAAATAAACTTCCACAAGTCGGAAACAATTTGTTTTAGGATTCGACTGTGCAGGGCTTCTAGGGATACCAGGATAAACTAACGAAAGTTAACCGTCATTGGTCAACACGGAAAACCATTGTGGTAGCTTGGTATCTGGCTCGATGAACATCTATATTTCAATAGACATATAGATGCCTCTCTATGTCAGAGCCAATAAAGTTCTAGCCTTAACAAGGAGACTGTTTCAAAGAAGCCAACTTGAGTCTAGGGTTAAGGTTATATCGTACATGGGCCGTATATGGCCAATTTTCTCTTATGGTTATCCCGTGTTGTTTAATGTAGCGCCATTCTACTTGAGAAAGATTCGAGTGTTTGAAAGACGATTTCTTAAATCACTTCTTGGATTGCAAAGAACGCCAGAGTAACAATACACGAAATACTACTCCAACAAAGTTCGTTACGATAGGGTGCATCTGAACAGAACTCTCCGAACTGGCTTTAGTCCGCCCGAAGCTTTCCTCTACTCGGATAAAAAGAGTTTTATCCATAATAGCCCCAGAGCTCATTCGATTTAGTACCGCGATCTTAGAACGGGACAAAATCGAGATGGAACAACAAACCAAGAAATTTTGGTGGCTGCAAAATCAAGCAGTACTTTCATGTCAGGACTCTCGAAAGTCTCCAATTAAATTAACGAAGTGGCAATAAGTCTGCATATCCGGTCTAAGCAGTGGCGAGCAATCGAGAGGGCTAGGTTAAATTTAAGTAAGTTTTATTTTCGTTGGATTCGTACTTTTTAAAAAAATCGAAAAATGCTATTGTTCCTTAGTCTTTTTTTCTAACTTATAATATTTCTCAAAATTTATGATAATCAATGTTAAAAAATAAATTAAATATTAAGTATAGGTTGTAAAAACAAAATAAATATTCTTTTTCTGTTTATAGCGCTCGTGAAGAGCCAGTGGACAAGAGAGTATTAATAAGTTATAGTTAGTTAAATTAAAGCATTTTTGTCAAGTAGATTAAGTGTTAAATTTTGAATAAATAAAAAATGTGTTAAAAAATAAAAATACCTCATGGCTGGATGGTAGGTCGAAGGTTAACAGCAAGTCTATACATTATTTGCTTTGATGGTGTAATTCAAAACAACCAGTCAAGACAGTCAATTACCCAACTCAGAGAGAAGACTGTCATGGAGAGATCACTTGGCTTCGAATCGCGCAGAATTCTTTTGGAAACATCGTCAAATATTCCGGCACTGATATTGTAATGTTCATACGGGAACACAGTGCGCTTGAAAAATATAAGTAGTTTTGTAATTGTAGTATGAAGAAGCTTATATGTAATTTTAAGTCTGATTAATACTTTTAGGTTTAAGATTTGTTTTTAATTAGTTTAAGTTACAATCAAAAAAAGTCCTTGCACTAAGTTCTTTTTTAAAACAAAAAGTATTTTTCCTGGTCTTACATATAATTTTCTTTAGTTAGATATAAAAATAATATTAAGTCAAAATATATATTTTGAGTCGTTAGATTTAGGATAGAGCGTCCGCAGAGGACCATTAAGTTAGTTCGTAATTAGTTAATTAAGCGTTTTCGTCTGGCATGTAAGAAAAATTGATGAATTAAATAAAAATGTGTTGAAAAAAAAAGAAAAATTAAATGCGTTTGACAATAAGTTGCAGGGAAGAGCATATATTTAAACCGGAATAAAGTGGGAAGAGATAGAGCTGACGAACTCTATCGGCAATAAAACAAGGATTTTTCAGGGGGAAAAAGACTGGCATAAGAAATGCGCGATCGAAGGCATAGCGCTGTACCTACTGCAGTTGGAATGACTTTTGTTTTAACAACGGGTAAACTGAACGTTTTAGGTTTTAAGTCCTGGAACAGAGGTATGTAGAATTTTTGTCTATTGTGATAGTATTAATAAACAAATTGAAGTCCTACTAAGGTCTTGGTGTCGGCGGACTTCTTCCGAACTTTTCAAAGCAACTCGAAAAGATATACTCAGGTAATATACATATATTATATAATATATTTTCTGCCATGTGATAGCATATATTCAGATGAGCAGTAAAGGGCCATTCTTAGTTTTGGCATCTCAGCCAACATGGCAGAATGGCGATGTTGGATGCATGCTGCACCGTGAACTTACTGAATCTTTTGCTTGCAAGAAATTTTAAATACATGGCGATACACTGCCATGCGATTTCGAAACGAGATAAATATTTCATGTTTTACACAACATAAGTTACTACGATATAACTGACTGATATACAAGAGATAACAAGAAATTAATTTTCGACTGAACGAAAGTACTTTCCAAATATATAGTATATATTGAACATTCTTTTGGCTTCGGAAATTATAATTTTTGTACAAATGAAAAAAATTATAAAATAAATAAAGTTATAATATGAATTAAATTTCTTTTCATAAAGTGTTTTATTTTAAAGTCCATGATTTAAACAGTAATTGAGTCTTGATCATCATGTTTGCGCCGTTGAATCTGGGGAACCGATAACACACTACTTTCAAAAGCATATAATTTCGCCCGACTTACGTTTTGTCAATCAGTCCATCTGCTTCTATTGCTTTCAAGCTTCGCACGAATAAATTGCTTTTGATACGGATACCCGCCCAAAGACAAGAAGTCACCAAATCAAAGGTCGGCACGATGAAAGCTCATTAAGTGAATGGAATGATGCCGATATACTCGCATATATGATATGTATATATATGCATAAATTAATAATTTTTGTTTCCAAAATTTGAATAATCAACACATTTGAGAGACAATAAATTTTGTTCGAATTACAAACAAAACAAAAAGAAAATTAAGACGGCCCATGGTGGAAACCTTAAAAGGCCAGTGAAGGCTGAAGATGCAATATCCTCCTTTGGTTTGTGACCAATAATACCTAACGATACATCGTTTTTGTTTACATAAATAGGACTTAACCTGATTGAGCAACGAAGTTTTAACTCTATAATAACACTGTTACCTTTTGGAGAACATTTGAATAAAGGCTCTTTTAAAAGCCAAAAATATATGCATTTTACCAAATTTAAAGATTTTAAACAGAAATCATGTTTAAATTGAGAGGCATAAATGTAAGGCGGAGCTTTCACGTTTGATGGAAAACTATGTCGCGACGAAGTGTTTGGACAATTTGTCGATTATATTCACATGGCCTTAGTGTTAATGAATATTCAGATATTCAGTTACGACCATAAATCTTTAGCTTTTAGCACTAGTGGCAAATTGGAAAGTAGTTCCAAATGTCAAAATTAGAATAATCGCTTAATTGACTTAGAAAGCAATCGTGCCTATGACAACAAAATGTTATTTCGTTATGTTATTCGATAAGCGGCCTTTTGACTTTTTAACAATATACTATCTATGTGTATCTTGATTGGTTTGGTTTGATAACAGGTATGGAAATATTTGATCGGAAATCATGTTATCCACTTAAAATTTGGACTAAATCTACATATGTCATCGCCATTTATAGGTCCAACAAACAATTAAAAATAAATCACGTTCATGGTAAGGGTGAGCTAAGGCTTTCAATTGAACATGTTGTTTGCCTGACTTCTATAGGAATACTTCTACAATATTTATAGTGGACAATCGTATAACTCAAAATAAATTCCATTACCTTAACAATCCCTTATTTGTTCGGGGTTAAATCAATTTTTTACTTCCCATCAGGAAGATCTTGTAATCGGTCCGATTTTCGGAATTCAAAATTTTGTGCGGATTCTTTTATACAGTCAAACTCGATAAAAAATCAAGCTATCGAATCCAAATTAGTTTGGTTCGAAGCGTGCGTGCATAAAGATCACTTGAAAAGCTTTTGGTTAAATTACAGCATGGTTTAAGTTTTATAACAAAAAAACTGTCAAAAAGGGACAATTTCACTTATCTTATAAATCTTATCAAATTTAAAAATATGTATTAATATATACACTGCCGTACATAAGTTCCTTAACAAATTCATATAAAATGTTTTTTTTTTGTTCAATTTTACTTCCAAAAGTTTCATCAATATTATGTTTACTCAGCCTATTGACTTAAATAAATAAGTTATTAACAATACAGGCTAACAAATAGACTAAAAGAGTACCTATTAAGCTGTTTCAGAAATGTGAATCCTGTTAATCTTTCTAGATTTTCATGATTCCGAATTACGTCTACCACACTGACACATGAAACCATCCTCAGAAAATTATGGAGCCACCAGTTTTTATTCAAAACATGTTCTACTATAGCCTATCGTTAAACTATATCAGCAAAAGAAACTCGTGGCGCAACTAACATGAGGCAATCGATTTGGTGGGAAAAGCATCAGGAAAAATCTAAATGACAAAGTTAAAACATATTGATAAAATTGAATTACTTGTTAAATAAAAAGCGTTGCAAGGAAGATAAAGTTAAATTACCATTGTTGTTGTTTCCTGACATGAAACAAAATGTCCTTCCAGAAAATGACAAAGAGGTACACAATCTCTCGAAATCGGCCTCGAAATAACTATTAAAATCTGCAAAGAAAACCGGAATGAATGATATCCTCTTGAAGCCGTATATTTCCCACAAAGAAAAATATCCTACTCTTAACAGTTCCCTCTCTCGGCTGAAACTACTAAACTATACTTTTCAAAACTTTTTTAAATGACATGAAGATGATCACGCCTTAAAATTCCGAGCAATGGTGAATATCTTTCAAAGAAATGCAATGCATTGTACAAGGTCGTAGAAATAATTTCGTAAATACATTGGACAAGGAGTCGAGAAAAGCGGTCTTTCACATTGTTTATATTGAAACAATTTAAATTCTGAGTTACTCGTGTTTCAGCTGAAGTAACCATGATATTGCCCGCTTGGATAAACTATTGAGTTTTGTTTGTTTTTTGAAATAATATTATTACATTAGCAAAATAAAAACAATATTTTTTTACGTAATATTTTAAGAAAAAAATATATTCTAATCTGAAAATTTTCTGTAAATGTAAAATAGTATTCCCGCTTACATTATTTAATTGCACGTTCAAGGCTGGTAAAAAAGAATAATTGTATTTCTACAGCATCAAACGATCATATTCTGATTTTAAGAAGATTTAACTAAGACGGTTGCTGGATTTTAATGTGTTTGAAGGTTTCACAAGCTCCACTTTACCTAAAACGGTTGGTACTCAAACTAAAAGTAGATGGAAACAGTTTTCCTGAAATATTATTTGGAAGACCATGATCTACAGTTCAAAGTGTCCCTCAAAATTATGTTAAAAATAAAAGCTTTGAAGTGGCACTAAGAAGAGGTCGAATAATGCTTTCAAATGCGCATACGGAACAGACAATCGAACGAATGATGAAGGCTGATCCGAAATTAATTGCTCCAAAGATGTTGACATCAATTATAAAAATCTTTGAAAAACAGTAAAACTCTAAACAATCCGCAATTTTTTGCATACAAATGGATATCATGGTTGGACGGCAAGAAAAATACGTTGTATTTCGAAGGCAAACGTTGGAAAGCATGTTGGAATTGGGATATTTTTGGCGAAAGCAATTTACACGTTTGTGGGTTGGACGGTCCCAATTTTCAATGCTGCATTGCAGTTGCAAAACTTGCAGCTAACAGTGAAACATGCAGGCGGAAATCTTATCAAGTCGGGAATTGAGTTCTTGTATAGACAACAATGGACAAGTTTAAGTATCTCCAAATTCTCCAAAGACAAACTTTCCAACCGCTCGATGAGCAAGGAACGTCGACTTCGGTGGGACATAATTTATTTCTGCTGACTAAGCACTTGGAGCTGTAACGCTAAGAGAACTAAAAACATTACATCAAGGAGCCTTACCCGAAGAAAGTTTTTGGGTATGATTTAATCACCGGAGAAGAGTTCAAAGCGCTTATTTACTTTTACATAAAGTCATAAGGGCCATGAAGACCAGGTGCATAGAATTACTAACTCTATCGAAAAAGCGCTTGAATGAAAAATATATCCCCAAGCGCATTTCCAGACGTAACGCAGGCCTTCAAAAAGGCACGGAATGATGGCTTACAGTTTAAGTTATATGCCTATTTACTTATTACGTATTGAACCTCGGGACCAAATTTCTGTTGGCTAGCACAAGGAAGTGTTCTTGAGCCACTTCTCCATCTCTCATATGCCAACGATGTACCGGCAACGTTTGCCTATGATGCAGCTTTACTAGAAATAGCTGAAACTATTAAAAATCGACTGAAAATAGCTCAAAGCGAATGGACGAGAAACTGGCGGACCGCTCTCAACGAAACGAAGTCTCTTATGAATTTCACTTAAAGTAACATTTTTCACTTGCCAATTTTTCTAAACTTGGCTCAAATACCTTTTGCGAACGAAGCTAAATACCCGGGCATGACGCCTGAAGTGAAGCTGAAGTGAAATTCACAGTGAAAAGTAAAGAATTCGACACTAAATATAGAGGAATGAACTGGTTACCCGGAAGGCCTTCACAGCTCAGTACTGAAAACAAACTGCTTCTGTATAAGCAAGTCCTTAAGTTGATGTTGACAACTTGTGGTTGTACACAAAAAAAAACCGACAATGTCATGCAAACATTTCTGAACAAAGTGCTTTGAAATATTTTTCACGCACCGTGTTATAATCGAAACGACGATATCGTGATCTCAGAATTCGCTGAAACTGAAACCGCATATATTGAACGGGAGCAATGCATTCCGCGGGCAACAAAGAACTAAACCTTTAGATTTGGCGAGTTAGGAAACCTTTCACTGGGAAGTAATCTGCGAAACTCTTTTATTAAGTGATATGTTGGGATGTTTTGGAAAATAGTGTCCGAGAATCTCAAATAACCAGCAAAAACCAGCTTTAGAAGAATGGAAAAAAATTTCGCCGGTAGTCACGTCAAAACTATTCATTGTTATGAATTTTTTGACGTATATTTTTCTGGTTTGTTCACTTCTTTATTTGTATATTTTATACTACTGTGAAGTTTGTTTTATTGAATTTTGTTTTGTTTTTACTTCTTTAATAATAAGTGATAGAAAAAATAAAATAAAATTGTTAAAGCTTTTTTCTGAATTATGCACATGATTATTGTCTCCGAAAACTCAGCTGGACGTACAATTTTTTGATATACATAAAAAGGTATATCACGGTTACCTCTATTAGTGAATTTCTTATATAGAGATTCTCCAAAGCATTTAGTTTTAGTGGCGATTTGTTTAGATATATAAGAAAGTAACTTTTTGATTTGGGTGCGACGGTAAGAGGTATAAATTTTAAATTTAAGCAAGAGAAAGCTTCTTCAAATACCAAATGATGGTAAACATGAAGTAAGAACCAGGAGAAGCCTTAGCTTCACCTTATAGAATGTTGGTCCGAATAAATAATATAGAAGGAAATTGTTAAGAAATCTTATAATCAACAACAAACACACTCCAAGAATTGCGCCGAAATGGTTCATGGAGTTAGCGTTTCGGCGGGGAGTAGAAAGTATTAACTAAAAAAAGTGTGGAGAGTTAAATTGTTTAAAGATAATTTGCCTGGATTATTCCGAATTGGTTGCAACGAACTTTGGATACGAATTCCGAAGACAACATAAAGATCTTCAGGAAGACTTGTATAATAGTTACGTAGAATCTAATTGTGTAGTCTAGAGACCAACGGAAAAGTTCCTGATTCCGGTTCGATATTTGACACAATTATTGTTTAAATATTTGCAATGCATCTTTCAATTTCTTTGTCCACTTTGTAGTTAAATGTTTTATTTAATAGTTTCATTGTTAAAATGTTTTCTTAGTTAACAACTAGACTTTACTAGTATTCAGCTGCTCTTTATCATAATCTTATCCGTATTCTTCGCAATAATACGTTTGACTCAAATGCTCGGTTGGCGGGCATATTCAAGAAGACTACGTTAACCGATACATTCATTATTTTTGTTGTGTAAAAAAGCATTTCAAGACCTTTCTTTGACTTTATCGTAATTCTACTTTGTATGTTTTCGCCATTGGTTCGAGATCGAGAAACCTCCTGCAATTTTCGACTTTTCTCAACTGCCACCTTCTTTTCGGGAATACAATATTCATAGCAATAATCGTATGCAGTACAATCAATACAATCAGTAAACAAAAAAATGAAGATAGAAAAAGAAGAATAGTTGCAACAAGCAAGCGTTAACAGCAAATTACCATACCACTCAATTATTCCATCATGCATCAATAACAATGATTGCGGCAGAGGTGGTTCTTAATTTTGTCTCCCTGGCTTTTATTTTTGTTGGAAATGTCTGTATGAAGTTGTTAGCGGAGAAAACATAATTTCTACGCCAAGGAGGCAGTGGTCCGCCTCCACAGCCCCTCCGGTCGTCACAACAACTCCACGCAACAACAAGACAGATCCTAATTGAAAGTGAAACATAAATTTATGCAGCGAAGACCATCGGCCCCATCGCCAATACAGCATCACATGAAGCATATGCAACACAACACAATTGCCCGCAATTCCGCCGCCTTGCCAGCATCCAAGTGGTAATATATGCAGCACCATGCATCACATGGTCGACCGGGCCGGTACACCTACATCAGTCGATGCGACGAGGTCTGAGATTTCAATTCTGAGTGTTTTGGCCGATTTCTTATATTTTCCCATAGACATACGTTGGCCTGTCCCGAGTACTCCTCTCCTAGACCGACCATGGCCAACGCGGTGGGTGGCGTGAGTGTTATCTGATATACACAGGACGGGTTCATCTTGGGGTTTCCCTTGGCTTTTTAACAGAGGTTTCAAAAGTCCAGTGCACAAAACATACATAGTTATAAGCGCAGTTTGTTTTGGAGCGCTCTTGACGTTGGGATCCAAATCTTGTACACTGTCGCGTCAGCATGATCACGCAGGAATACATCGCTCCGAATGTGATTTATTCACTTGAAATGCACAGGGCAGCCATCTGGGAGACTCAAAGTACCACCATCATTACACACGGAGACCACTGTGATAAGTGCGGCATTGGAAAAATAATAATAAAAAAAAAACACATACACTAACTGGGAAGCGGTGTGCTAGGTTTTAACTTTGCTGCCGCTAGACACCGCGGCAGTTGTGCCTCTTAAGAGCTATTGAGAATTCGGCCCTGAGAAGCCGCCGAAAAAATAAAGGCAGAAAACAAAACGCCAAATCGAGATGTCAGTTTTAATTTATGCTCCTTGCGTCATACTTAACCCATTCGAGTGCGCGCATGCGTGAGATCTTCCTCTTGCGCGACGCGGTGATCATGATGTCGATCTTCTTCGTTTTCTTGTTGGTCTTTTTCTTTTGAACTTGGACTGAAGTTGTGGACCTTTGTTTACAACTCGTCGACTTGGCGGCGATAAAAGTGCGAACACTTGTGAAATGTCCTTTTGTTGTTTCCCATGTCACTATGCGGGGGGCTAATGGGATAATTACGGCAATTTACGCTCAAAGATCGGATAGGAATCAGTGTTTTTTTTTATTTATTTTATTAGAAGTTGAAACAATGACGAACACTTCAGTTAACAGTTAGGTGGAATTGAAGTCTATCAGCTCTGAAATAGTTGGTTAGTATTTTTGATGGTTTCGAAGTTTAAAACGTAACTTCTTTGTTAATATGCATCGCTTATTGCTGAAGAGAAAGTTGGTACTTGAATCTTTGGCCAAGTAAAACTAGGACTTGAAACGGAGAGTGAAACTCAAGGAAATGATACTTAATCAGGCAATGTGTCTTGTGGTAAATACCTAGGCCACAAACAAATACTGAAATTGAGCCAAAAGAAAGTATGTTTCTTTTCATTTACTATAAATAGGGCAAACTTGAAGGCACAGAAGAGCTGGTCGAGAATGAAAAATATATGATTTGAAACTATCCAATATTGATCTAACATTTGTTCAACGTCTGAGCTGGGTAACATCGACTTCAAGACGATAAAGGGCTTCCTGTGCTTTGCTGTACAGTGACAATTAAGGTCAGTTTCATGTTTGTTCAAGGACCCGCCGAAGAAGCTAAAGACTTCATGAAAGAGGAATCTAGCAGCTCTTGAAAAGAGCATTCAAAACCTATCCAAAGTGTGGCGTAAAATATTACATGGAGATTTGAGTGCTGAAATCGGTGAAGAAATCATATTTGACGAAAAGGTACAACCGCGATGAAATGACAATAAATAACGACTTCCGACTCAGAGTCCTCGCGGCTGCTAGTGAAACGGTGATAGATTAACCGCACACTCATCAAACATACTGTGGATGAGAATGTTGTGGAAATCTTATGTGGACTGTCACTGCGTTTTACAAGCAGCATGAAGACGCCACAGAAAACAGGGCTCTTAGATGGAAAATCGCCTACCACAAACGTAGAAAAATAGAAACTTGTCACTTAAGGGTATCAACCACCCCCCGGCAAGAGATTTGTGGTGTGAAGACGAGTATGTGGAAAAGAAAAGGGCAACGATTAAACCACGCAGCAGGATGGAAAAAGAATAGAGAAGAAATAACTGCGAATAAATAAAAAGCAGGCTCATTGCTCAAAGATAGCGAAAAATCTAGGAATGGAAAACTGGTTGCAGGATAAAAAACACGCAGCATGCTGTAGAGTATGCGCTAAATCTTCTGTCGGGCTTGGGTGGACAAAGGCGTGCTCACGGCTTGAAGTAAATTCTATCTTTCCCATCTGCAAAAAGGGTATCATATGTCTAGAACCAACTATCGAGGCCTAACCGTACAAAAGTCGAATACAGTATACAAGCGAATGTATCATGCGAAGGCCTGAAGCTGTTTTGTAACGAACAAAGCGCATAACAGGTACCGCAAAATGTCCAGTCTGGACTAAGGATCTTTAGGTTATTCCAGACCTGCACCGTGTTTTGGCGTTCTTTAATATTTATTTAACTGTGTCAACAAAATTGAGAGCATTCCGTCTTTTTAAAATGTTCCGTGGATCAAATCGTTTTCCGTTTGTCTGTCACCATCGTTTCATCGAGGTATCAAGTTGAAATTAATAATAAGTACTTATGGTCTTAGGTAGATAAGAGTGATTTTCACAGCTGACCCACTTAGATCCAGTTTGGATCCATTGTAATAAAACTATGATCTTAAGTCGCTGTAAAACTATCAAACTTATAAATTGATACAGTTTAAAGACAGGGATATTTTTGAGGCATAGTTTGATTTCCGCAAACCTCTCGGGTACTGTTATTCCAGAAATTTGCAAAGAGCAAAGTCGTCAACCTGTGTATCGAGAGTACTTGTCATATTTACAGCATTTACTTCCAAAGCTCATTCTGTATGAGCGTTAGAAGTTGTGGAACAAAGAACTTGAAATTCAAGAAAAAATTAAAGATCATTTTCGAAAATAGTCCTCAAAAATAACAAAATACATATCACTGGATTGAAAAGTTATTCCAATTTATTTTTCATTGATATTGAAAAGACTGGTGCACTTTCGAAAGCATTTTCGAATAATTAATGCAATTCAGCTAGTTTAGGTGACACACATACCGACACTCTAGAAAATAACTTCCTTAGCAATCCAAAACTTGTATGATCACAGACAAAGAATACGGAAAAGACTCCAAAGGATATTTCATCCAGAATGGAACTCGGCCAATGCCGAATACAAAGACCAGGCTTCGGAATGCAGTCCAGAACCACAACAACCTTCTGTTGCAGAAAAAACTTCAAGCAATCCAGAACAAGGCAAGGCAGAAAACAAAAATTACAGACATATTTATTAGGCCAAACGCAGAAGCCGCAACAGATGTCGATAAAGCTGAAGCATTCGCTGACTATTACGAAGATAACTTCAAGCCCCAATAAACCAGAGTATCCCTTCCATTGAGGAAGAGACAAGACAACCCTGCCGACGGCCCGAGTGACTGTGATAATTTCAGCACTTCTGGATAGGTTAAGGAAATATTCTTCACCGACAACTCCAAGGAATCTTGTGGTGCGGACAACATATCAAACTTCATAATGAAGAAGTTTCCTTTCGTGCAATGAGAGTAAGTGTAGCACAGGGATAAAACTTTTTAACATTCTGACGTCGGACCAACCCGGGCTGGACAATTGGACAGAATGCTGCTTGCACGCGGACGACTCCCTCGCGTACGCAAGCTCAATCTCAGCGCTGATAGCGGCTCGAAGGGTTGAAGCGCATGTCAGAGAACTGCAGGAAAACTACCAGGATTGGGGAATCCGCATCAATCCCAGGAAAACGAAGCTGATGTGCTTCCGTAAGCCGGCCGGCTTTACCGGAGAACAAGGTCCGCTGTACACCATGATTGGATTCCAGGACGGAACAGTCGTCAAGGCGTCGACAAAGGTAAAGTACCTTGGAGTAAACTTCACTTAGAAGCTGAAGTTTAACCCTCATGAGTATGTCATCCTTCGTAAGGCGTGCTTCGCCTTCCATCGGGTTTACTCTTTGATACGCAAGCAGAACGGCCTCAGCCAGAAGACGAAGCAGCTCTTATAGAAACAGCTCATCAGGCCGGTGATAACATATGGATTCCCCATATGGTTTACAGCCTCGAAGAAATATATCAAGAACCTTGCCATGTTCGAAAGGAAGATGTTGCACATATGTACTGGCCTTCACTACAACAGGATCACCAAGAAACACGTCAGCAACAGGAGACTATACAGCGGGTCATGGTACATGGTTGGTTTATTCCAAAAAACGCTTGCCACCGCCAAGGACCAAGAACACCTATACCTTAACGCAATGGCATTGATGCAAGCGGACCTCGTTCCTCCAGATGTAGATGAAGAACCAACTTTCTTCGAAGAAATGGAACTCGGTATCATCGAGGCTGATTTCTTTCACCAATCCACCTTAAGGGGGTATTCTAGTCTAGAAATTTTAAAAATCGATTTTTGTATATATTTTCAAAGTTCAACTATTCAAAAATATATCTACAAGAAGATTTTTGAAAATTCAGATTATTTTCGGAGATATCGGTATTTTGCTTACCCGGCATCCAAACAGGTTCGGCCGAAACTATTCGAACAAAAACAAAACATTAAGGATTCTCCGTCTACCTGAATCTATATTTCTCAGTAAAACCTTTTGTCCTTTGTATATATCGTAATACAAAAATTGGTGTTCACTTACGTCCAGCTGCTAACAGTTGAATTCTAACCTTCAAATCACGTGGACGTACATATGTGCTGTAAGTGAAATAAAAATATTGTGAAATATTTCCATTTCTAAAAAGTTGGAGCTTATGGGAATGAAAATTGGCCCAGAAGCTCATTCAGTTGCTGCAAAACGAGACAACACCCGGATTGACCGCTCCGAGATACGAGCATCCAACGCATCAAAGGAGGCTAGAACTGCTCGATATGAAGAGAGAAACGCGGAAAATAGTTTTTTCGAAGTCGAGGAAGGTCCGATCTTTGAAGCAGGAATGGCAGATTGAAAATATGTAAGTCTACAATATCATTTCATGACTTCGAAGACTGCGAATTGTGAAATTCCCAAATTTTTATTACTTTTTTTTTTAAATTCGAAATAGTCAAAAAAAATTGGTACAAAAATTGTTTTTTTTTAAGCAGTAACCATTTTGTAAAAAAAAAAAAATCTTTCCAACTTTTCCGTAGTTCCAGACATTACGACATTATTCTAGATTAAAAATCTTTTTTTTTTGGTTTCAGATTGCTAGGAGGGTTGAAATTGAGAACCCCACTTCATCAATTGCTAATTTTTTGATATTTTTAACTTTTTTATTTTTTGATTTTTTACTGGTTTCTTGTTATGTTAATAAATAACTAATAAAAAATGGATAGTAAAAATATTAATTGCCTTTTTTATGACACTTCAAAAATTAAATGAAACTCATGCCTCTAGACTAGAATACCACCTCAAAGACCCGACATCGAAGCCCAGACCTGAACACTCTGCGTTAATAATCTAAGTATATTCAAATATAAGACAATTTTCTTTTCACCAATTCATTTCAAAACTTTATTTATTTAAACTTCAACCCAACCATTGGGCTCCTATTGTTGAGCCAACAACTATATAAATAACGGCAATGTAATATCTTAAGGAATAATTGTAAATAATATTTTAAGTTGAATAAAAACTAAATTCAAATTAAAAAAACAAAAGTTGCATGTTTCCTTTTGCCAGTTGTGCCAATTATGGAGTGGTTGTGCACAGATTGAGTGCAAATATTGAATGAAAATCTCTGAAAATAAAAAAATTTACAGAAAGATTCATAAATAAATGTGCTTTTGTTGAAAAAAAAGTCCTTGATTTCCTTACTTGCATATATTCGTTTACTATATACTATTAATATTATACTTTTACTATTATATACTATTTATTTGTTCATTAATTTATAAAAATGTTTATTTAGTAATTTATAATTCTACTAACTTGTTGCTTAGATATTTATTTAATAAATACATTTATTTATTTATTTTTTTATTAATGTATTGATTTAATTAATTATCTATTTATTTACTACACATTATTTTTGATTTATTTGTTTAATTGTATTATAATATCATACATTTGACAATTGTATAAAATTTTACAGTTCAAAACATTCCTTTTACCTAGTCAGTATTTCATTCTTCTTTTTTTTGTTTATATTTTTTACCAATCACAATTCCAAAATACAATTTCATCAATAAAAATTAATATTTCGGTTGCAAGAAAGCTCTTTATCGAATCTCTGTAATGTAAAATTTGCGGTTACCCCAATATTTTTAATTTAGTTCCGAAATAATGATGAAGTTATGGGAAAATCCGAAAACCATCAATTTGTACTTACATCAGACTCGCACTTGGATTTTCTAAAAGCATGTTGCTTTGTTTTCTTTAAACAAACAAATTTCTAATCCATTTCTTCAATAGAAGAAATAAATGTAAACAATACTTTTTTGGATATTGAGTTACAATTTTGGCGAAAGAATTAACTCAAATTGGACAAACCGACTGTTATCTGATTCGTTTCATTTCCGCTATTAGAAATTGCCTCAGCGATTCAGCGTTCCACTTCACAATCATCACAATGGTCATTAAAAGTCTCCAAGCAGTCTCGTTACCAGCTTAGCTGCGATTAAAGTTCTCCATTCGCCCAACGACGACTAAAGCCACCCAAAGACCCATTCAATTACATATAGTGACTTTTGAGTCAATGCCGACACCGAAACGAATTCTGACAGATTTACTCTCCCACATCTTTTTGCTCCGTGATACGATTACACACACCGCCACTGTGTCTTAAAGATTAAATCACATTTTGATAGGCAGCTGGAATTTTATGCACTAGCGATGGCGATTACGAGTAGGTAGCCACCACGATTCCAAGTGGCGAGGTGAGGTGAGGGACCTCGAAAAGATTCTTAAGTGTTATAATTATTCACAGGAAAAGTCATCAGGACAACCGAACTAGAAGCCTTTGTAACCCACCGCTTCACTGAAGCAGCAATTTGTTTGATGAATCTCTCGCAGCATCTCTCTGGTCCATCGAACCTGCCCTCCATCGTCAGCATTGTGGTCCACTACACAATTTCAGTTGTTGTATGGAGTATTCAAATTCGTTTTGTTCGCCTTTGTGCCTGGGCAGGGCGGCATAGTGCACACACAAAAGACCACCGATCTGGGGATCCACTTGTTCTAGAGAGCACTCGAGAGTGTTTTCTGTGTTCCCGTCTCCATTTATTTTCTTTTTGATTTTTGTTCTGTTGGTGTTCATCTGCCTGTCCCAATGAACGAAGGCGACAAACACCAAACGAGCTCCTCGTTTCTGGAATAGATGGGTTCAAGATAGCGTCCGAGAGTAAAGTTCCCAGCAAGCAATGTTCGCAAATATCCAAAATTGCACAGGACCCTAGTATTGGTAGTGTCCGGTGTCCCCTCATCGGGACGGATTGTGTTTGGCTGGTGGACGAACGACACGGGACGGCTGCTCTTTTTGAAATCCCAATAAGTAGTCGCTTTAGTGAAAATCTGTCTGTCCATCTTTTGGTGCATGTTGCTATTGCGGGCTTTGGCAATGGCATCGGCGGTGTGGTGTGCGGCGCCGTTGAGCTTCGTTTAGTTTGGTTCGATGGATTTCCAAGGAGATATGTACCTTTTGAGATGATGCTGCTGTGTGGTGGTGGTGCTGAGCTGCTGGCGGCTGGTGGATGTGTTATGGATATTCTTAGTGACTCTGGTGCTGCAAAAACCTACACTCGAATGACTTGTGATAGTGGTTCGCAGATTCCAGTGTCGGCAGCATAAGCCTCATAGACAATGCGGGCAGTTCTTGCATTCCTTCAGGAGGCAAATGTGCGTGCCTGCTGATCAATCTTGTGTGTGGGAAATAATCCGATTAACTCCTTTTTGCGGGTATGCGTTTGATTGGGTTTCTTTCATGCGATACTCGGTATAAGTATGTATACATACGTACTTGTGTTTCGTTGGTGTCCACCTTTTGGTATTGTGCTACCACATTCTGGATTAGTTAATCATTGTTGCGCTGTTAGATGCCAATTTCATATCCATAGTGAGTGGCAATTTACGTTTTTGTAAGATGAGATGTAAATACTCGGGAGTGGGAGTATATTAACATGTCAATCCATTTGCACACACTACAGATTGGACACTTTTTTAATTTAAGCCGCTATATGACTTAAGAAAGATAAGCCCTGATAATTGAGTTTTTTACTTAAGGCATTCATAAAATTTGCAGTCGCAAAATAGACATATGCGAAGCGTAGCAATACAGAATGTTATATCAACTGCCCCTTAGCTAAGTAAACTAAGTCTGCAAACGGGATAGAAGCAGAAATACATCGTACTTAAAAACAGCCAAATATATCATTTTATTGTTTATAGACTGGCAATGGAAACGTTTTCATGTAATCTGTATGTTCTTCAAGAAGCAGAACTCATCTTTAAATTTGTAAAACAAACTTCGGTAAGTTAGCGAAGTGTAGAAAATAAATCCCAAGATTCTTTATTAGTCATCATTTTGGACAGTCTTCGTTAACTTTAAAAGTTTGGGTCAATTTTATTTGATGTGTGCAATGAAGCCTCAATGCGTTTGATTGGAAATATTGATGAGTTGAGTATTTTTAAGAAAAAGATTAATGCATCCGATTGACCAATGAAGTCTATAATAGAAATTTTGGTTATTTTAAGTATAAAGATAAATTAATATAAAAATAAATAAAAATAAAAATAAAAATAAAATTCATTTAAATTAACAGAAAGGGAGTTATGCTGCTTGTTTATTTTGATGGCACAAGCATATAGAGACCTTATTTATGCAACCCTTTGGCAAATTAATCTTAAGTCTCCGTCTCCTTTGGACGTCACTCCCAAAAAAAGATTAAAATACTGGTTGCTTAAACCAGTACACCATGATTTAAGCAAAATATCAATTGCAAACATTATAGAACTACTTTGTAGTTTTGTTAATGTTACACCTAACGATTATAACCTAAAAATAAACGATCAAATTTCTCCATATTCAAAAACAATAATCGGCTGCTCATTCGAAAATAAACTTACATTTTTTCCAATGATCATGACGACGCAGGAACCTGACCAATTATACAAAAAGCTAAGACATTCCATCTCACGAAAGAGTTCTGTACTAATTCAGCCTTGATACAATTGACTCAGGTAGGAACGTCAGTTTTTGGATCATGTCACTCGCTTGTGGGGTTTTGTACCAGTACATTTAATAAGCATCAGAAACACAAAGCACAAAAAGTAAAACCAATTCTATTGCACTTGACCAACGAACATTATAAAAATTAGCTTTTTGGTTTTTAGCAAATTTAACTCACATTTTTAGGGTTCTTCCTTAGCCTCCGCTGTACATCCCTCTGTCATGGGGCTATATCTTCTGAAACGTCTTATTTATACACTTACAATCCCAGAATATATACTTCTATGCCCGCTATAACAACAATAAATTAAAAATGATATCGATTTAAAAAAAGGGGCAAAAAACTTCTCAATTCAACTAATATTAAAAATAATCGAGCGCATAAAAGACCAACCGGTATGATATTACTTGATATTGAAAACGCTTTCGATTCTGTGTGGATAAGTGCCTCATTTTCAAAATTTTGAGATTAAATTTTCAACCGTTTTATTGTAAAATTGTTCAAAATTTTATGTCTCATCGTCTTTTCAGAGTGTATGTCAATGGTAGCTCATCAAATATCCTGTTTTTTTTAGCAGATGTACCCCAAGGCTCTCTTCTTGAACCAGTACTATATAATCTGTACATTTGCAATTTTCCCATCCTTCCACAATGTATGGCTGCAGGAATGAGAAACTACAATTTTTTCATCGCATGAGTTCGGTCTGAACTTTGAGTCGAATTTAAAAATTCGGTTGAATTCTCGAGAGTTGCTGCACAAAGTATAATTTTATTAAAAAAACCTTACACTATTTTTCAGAAGAAAGATTTTAATTTTCAAATCTCTGTGCATCAAGTTGTGTAAATTGTGCGATAACACAATGTAAAGTATGTCAATTTGACTCCAAAATATAGATAGTGGATGCCGTTTCATGGAACAGTTGATGATTGGTAATGTTGCCATGTGACACCTAGTATAAATATTCTGAACCCCATTCGGTATATAAAGAGAATGTTCACTGTGACTGAGCTTACTTGAAATCGGTAAGGTTTTTTAGGAATTTTTCAGCTGTTGTCTTATACTATTTGTCCACGATAATTTCAGTTTCAGATCTTTAGGAAATTTGGAGAAGGACTTAATTTTACACCAGAGCCATGACAGATCATCCACACAAGCCTTTATTTTTGAAAAAACGAATTTCAGCAAATCCAAATCAAACAACTGCTTAAAAGTTTTATGTGTGGTCCCATAGATAACAGCATGGAGGTGTTTTCCTTCTGCCGGTGTTGGAGAGCTCTCCCGTAATAAAGAAATCACGATTAAAGGATAAATACAGACAAATATTAGAAGTATAAGATAAATGGTTTCAGATAAATGGATCCTGGATTCACAAAGTCAAGAAAAGTTAAAGATAACAAAAAGAAACAATATAAGCACACAGTCAAACAATCTCAACCCAAAAACAGTGGAATGGAGATCCTTAAAGAAGCGTAATAAAAACCTTGAAATCTATCAAGCTTGCGATCGTACTTTGGTAAGGGATTTGAGCTAGTTTTGGAAGACTATTCTACTTAAAAGTAAAATGAGACAAGATTGCAACCTCACCTACGGTCGGGTTGCGCACTCATAATGTTAATAATAGTGAATGACAAAAAATAATTCGAAACCATACACAAATATGGTTAAGAAGTTGTTCAGTAGACTGTTATAGATATGCTCAGGATTCATCAATGTTATTAATAAGTATCTTAAATTATACTTAAGGTAGGTGTGCGTATGATTATGACTCATATTTTCAAAAGGTAAAGTCTATTGAAGTTAGAATGAGTCAAATAATAAAGTGTAAGTTATCATTCTATGAGACTTATTCACTTTCAGAGAATAATTTGCGCAAAAGAAAGAAGTACTGGGAACTTCGCTGATTTTATCGCACGAGGTATACAACAAATAAAAGAAAAAAATGAAAAGCAAATTTTTTTTGTAAATAATAAAAATAAATAATTAATCGTTTCTTTTTTTTTAATTTTAAAATTGGTGCGAAGGAACATCTTTAACGGTGTGCTATAAATCTTCGTGAAACAAGCTGAACTGGACTCAATTAGCATTTGATACCTACTAGATGGAAGAAACAACATCTTACATAATCCCCTTGGGTCATGATATTATCAATGCTTTAAGGTCAACTACCCTGCGCTAAAAGCATTCTTCCGCAATCCAAAAACACACAGACTGTTTCTTGCTCCAATTGCATAAATCTTAGGTCATCAAACCAAATTTTAACAGTACTCAGTTATAATAGCTACAGATAATATATGAGAACCGAACCATCATCAATTGGCGCACAATGATTTATATCTAGCCTAATGCAAATAAACTTTCAAAAACAATTCAAAGTGATATAAAAAACACCCATTAAATATTTCATTCCCCAAAATATTTATTAACATAAATTAACAATTCACGGCGAATAAAAATCCCATCCAATTAGAGCCGCTTTCCAATCGATTATCGCCCGATGCTTGAAAACTCATAAAAATAGTTTTATACTCGCGGCAACGTGTTCGTGTTTCTTATGTCGTCTTGCTTGACCGTGTCCATTCTGCCATACAGTAGGAGTCTATAAATTATATTTCACGCAATAAATGACGTTCTGTTGACGTACAATCGGTGCCTCCCCGCGTCCAGAGACATATGAAGTTCGCGATTTTAACTCCCGAGTCAGGAAACTCATAAGACTTGCACCATCAAAATGTCAGACATTGCGACGTTTTAACTGCCTGCTGTCAATTTGTTCAGCTACAGTAATTAATTTCCAATCTGTCAATTTTTATGGTTTTTAGATCAGAACTCACTAATTGTTTATTACCGTGACGATTTGTTATTCATGTCTTGTAGCACGCTTAGGTACGCGCAGATATATTCGTACGGTAAAATGTTCACAGCTCTCATGGTTATTGGAAGTGTAAAGTGACAGCTGACATTTGCGTACCACACCTCTCAGAATGACCCAAAACTGTCATACACAACAAAGTGGGAGTAAAGATGGATTCTTCTATAAAATCTAAAGCAGATGGTGACAACAAATCAATAAAACTGTTCCATTGAACACTTTCTCAGTAAGACTGGCTAGAAGGGAAAAGCCCATGCCTGGAGACGGACATTTTTACAATTGTTGAATATATAATTTTTGAATGGCCGCGCCACCACCATCATTTATGATATGTGTGGCGCGGACCCAGTTCTCCGAGTCCGGTTCGGAAAGAATTTTAATTTCAGAGCGGTACCCAGTGCCCCTGGCCGTCCGTCTGTCGGTCATCTATGGGATTTCCAATGCTTTCCTTCGCTCGCAGTTAATTTAAGACGATCGCGCGTCTTTAACTCATATGCGCTGCCTGATTATGCTGATTGTGATGATGATTATAATGGCGGGACCCATGGCCCATTAGAATGATATTTGAATATATAATGACGCGCATGGAAATTGATTTCGGTGGCATCACAGAGAAATTCATTCTGTCATATATCGTGAGATACGACACAGAATAGAGTGGAACATAATTTAAAGTTTTTCCTATTTCAACGGGAACGCAAAATGCAAACGAAAAATTCAAAATATCGAAATGAAAAGTCGAAGTCTATAGAAAAATTTTCCAGAATTATGTATGCGCTTGAAATGAATAGATCTGCTTCGGGCTAAACACCTTTGTGATAATTTGAATGCGATCAAGAATTTCAGGCGTTCTATGCAACAAATGCCAGGAATAATAAATAATGTTGCATATATTATTGGTTGGAATGTTAAAAGCATGGCATCAATAAGTAGATGTTACAAATGTGTAGTGATTTTATTTAAACATCTAACGGATATTTTGAGACACAAAAAGGTAACGTTTTCGAAATTCTGATGAATCATTTTTTGTACAAAATACACGAAGCATAAAATAACTAACTATAAATTGGCCGTAGCTGTGTAGCTTGCCCAAAGTGATACTGTTGTTTGGATTTGAGCTAAGTGGTAACACGTTTGGCGAATAAAATACTGCGAATTTTAATCGAATGAAAAAAGTCAGTAACTTATTCAATGAGTCAAAATATTAAACCGAACACATCTGATGTGAGTTTAAAACCATTGCGTACTCGTTCCATTTTTCACCTTGTGCTTTTTCTCATATTGCAATACAAGTTTGAGTGATGAGTGACTCTCAAGAATAATAATGAAATGAAATGAAACTTGGAATGAACATTTTGTACGTGATTTTGATTAGAACTTCAGGAAGTATTTGGAAATGTCAGAATCAGTATGATCATGTGCTGAAGTATGGTATTGGTAGTTTTCCTCATATCGAATTCCTGATGTGCTGTTTTATTTCTTAGGTTTTGACTGCATGAAGTGCCGAAGTTGGTGATTAAAGTCTTTGTTTATGTCACTTTATGGTTTTTCTGAAATAAAGTTTGAACTAAAAAAGTCAAAGACTTCCATGAAAGTCTTTCGAAGAATTTAAAATATGTGCAGAAATTATTTGATTGCCAACCGGAAAAGATAATATCGGGAATCCAGCTTCATCTTCACTGAACAGGATACATTTATGAAATGAAAATTCTTTACTCCATCGTTTGATGAAGCCGAGGAGGGTGTTGCTTTTATTGACTTTTTGCACAATATGAATTGAGAAGTCAAGATTTGGAGCGAATGGTATACCTAAGTCCTTTTTCTTTTTATTTTGACCAGCGCAAAGCTATTCATGGTGTACACAGATGACAGAGGATTAAGGCTTCTCGTGTAGGACATGCTAAAACATTTAGATATGTTCAACCATTTTGCAAAAGAATTAAGGTCATTCTGTAAAGCGCTGCAGTGGGATAGATTGTGGATACACTTAAATACGTTTATGTCGTCGGCAGAAATTACAACGTTTGAGTTCTTGAGCACACTTACAACATCGTTGATGGCTAGAATGAATTAAAAAAGACCAAGTCGACTTGATTTCCTTCTTCTAGGATTTTGTTGGTGAATGAAGTAATCTCCAACAAATTTGTTACTGTGGAATGGTTTCCAAAAAAAATCCATGCTGTTTATCAGTAAAGAAGGATTTACAACCAAAATAAACGCTGTCGACAATGATAGCCTCAAAGAGTTTCGGGAAGCAAGATAGTTTAGCCTTAGAATTATTACTTGAAAGGTACTTTTTCCATGCCTTATTCCGTCTGTTGCGTACACTTCGTAATTCATGATAAAACCATCCGTGTTTGTTTAACAGGAACAAATGTAGCGAAGCACTCGAACATATTCACATAAAATTCACCAACCATTTGGTCAACAGTTCCTTTAAAGATGCTGTCAAAATTTATGTTAGGAACTAATTCGTTAAGAAGATTAAAACCATTTTTTTTGTTTTAATCAAACTCTAGATCTTTTTATTCCACGTCATTCTCAAGCCCTTCGTCAAAAGATAAAATGATTTCAACGGGAGGATAATATTTATCAATTTTTGTCATAGGCAAGGTACTGCGTTCGAAAATTCAATAACTTGGATTAGTGGAAAAGACAAAGTCAAGTTATCTGTGCATGCAGTTTTTTAAACAGCTTATTTGCTAGTTTCCACGCGAGAGGGTGAAAGGCTGAAAAAAAATTGACGAATGACGGGATGCACTGCCAGCTATAACAAAACAAAGTTCGTCGTCAGAAGGTATCCATTTAAAAAAAGAGGTAAGTTAACATCACCTAATATTAAAATTACGTCAATGTAGAGGTGAGGGATATTGCATAAGCTTTGGAAGTTGTGCGAATTGTTTGAAAAATTGATTTTTCGCCAAGTGATCGCGAAACCACGAAAGCGGCTAGTCGCTAAACTCTTAAGGGAGGTGTTATTTCACTCCTGCTTTTGGGTACTGATCATTAACGGGAAGTTGTTCTAATACTTCTAGATTAATATTTGTTAAGTGAATTTTGGGAAATGACTTTAGTGAAGATTAGCAGTTCGGCAAAGTATCGTCTTAAGTATATCTAGAGATAGCCGAACTAGTTCACGTTACCAGAAAAAATAAACAAAGATCATTTAACCTTCCCAAGATAGGCGAGGTAAGTTTGTCTTTCTTAGACTGAGCAACATTTTGGGGACAATATACCTGGTGAACTGCGGTGGACAGGTTGCATTGTGAAAGAGTAAATAATGAAATAATCTTGGAGTCATGTCGGAAATATTTCCGCAAATAATTTTAATACCTGCAAAATATAGAAAGAATCAATCAAACAGAAAGAGCAAGGACATCAAATAGTGCACAACCAA
Organism: Orthonevra nobilis; assembly: GCA_963555765.1. Lineage (NCBI taxonomy): Eukaryota > Metazoa > Arthropoda > Insecta > Diptera > Syrphidae > Orthonevra > Orthonevra nobilis. Next base: position 14,209,662 of record OY743225.1, read on the forward strand.
CTGATCTAAGTCTGTGACTCTGCATTTGTCTGTCGAACAACGTGCCGCTGAATTTATATTTAGATAAGCGATACCAATCCGTGATTTCGAAGATATTGTGTGGAGGCCCTTGCAGAACCATGCACTAAAATTTAAAAAAATGTAAAGACCAATGGGATCGTTATAACAATTAAATGGCGCCAAGCCAATAGATGTAATAATAAACAAGTTCAATTTATCTCCAATCTCTTTACCAATTCTTGCCCATTCTAAAATGAAAATGATGCGGAGAATTCCTCCGCAAAAGTCCAACTGAGCTATAACAGCTAAATGGGTGCTTCGATATTTTTTTTCGAAATCTTTTGCAGCTGTTTATAGTAAAAGTAAAGCCAATCTCTAGCCATTAGCACTTCAATTTTTCATCAAATCAAATGCGCGCCTCCCAATAGCGGATAGTGCAAGGCACGATCGCACTGTGCAGATCAAAGGATCTTGCGAGACTTTAAAAGAACTAGCATGCTGTGCTCAATTCCTGAACTCTCTCAGTGTAGCATCGGGCAACTCCACCCGACCGCCTGCGTATAAATAATAAACCATTCCAATGATACAACATCAAACGTGATGGGTATTTAAATAAATTTCCATAAGGCTCCCAGCTGAGAGCTGTGGCATCGGCTATGGCTGCCGTAGTGCCGAGTACCTTTACCTCCAAAAAATTCATGTGAATGTTTCTGCATTTCTCGATTGGATAGCTCGATGATGCGATGCGGATTTATATAAGCAATGACATAAATTCACTTTGTTTGCTCATCTCCCGCATAGGCATGATGACGATGATGACGGAGCAGCACCATCAGCAAAGTGTCCCAAAAGGAGTTTCGCCTCCTACAGGTCCGACCCACCATCATATAATCAGTGGAGCATCTTCCAACCAAACAACAAATTAACCCGACCCGATGCAGGAAACAAAAAAAAGAGTAAAATGTGAAAAGAAACGAAGAAGGAGAATCGAAAATTAATTTGCATATTAATCAAGGTGCGCATATACATGAATACGCGTACATTACCTGTGGCCCAAGAGAAACAGCTTGGACCGGACGGGCTTGCATCAAACGAACTGCGCCGAATGGTTCTCGAAATCGAAGCCAGAGCGTATCTCATTGATTTATTAGAAATTATTTATCACTCATTAGAGGTTCATTCAACACCGAGGCAACTCGGGTCGCCTCAATGACGGCGTGGCGGCAGCAGCTTAAACACAACAACAATCGAGAGCTCCGGCTCCAATTCTCGCTTTAACTTCAAGTCCAAGTCCAATCGCATTAATGCAAACTGATGTGGACTTACACAACAGACGCGATGGTGATGATGATGCCCCTGATGAGGACTTGATGTGAGAGGGACACCAATTAACACGTCCTAAAATCAAATACGCGTAACTTTTATCTTTTAGATTAGGCGGTACGTGGATTTTGTGCCGAATTACTTGGTGTTATACGCGGTTATGTCTTGTGTCGGAGGACGTGAGTCCTTACCAATAAAATGAAATGTTTGTTTTAACTTTATCCTCCAAGACGAAGATATCGAGTTTTTTTCAAAAAAAAAAAAACAAAAAAAAAATGCAAATGATGGACCATTCAAACGAAAGAGGATGTCTTTTGGATTTTTATTTAAGAATCATACGTATCGACTTATGAAGGTATGCTCGTTTCGAAAAATATAGTTTTTTGAGGAAGAAGGAGCTGCTCTAAGAGTTAAATCGAGGCAGAACTGAGTGGCGCAGTCAGATAAGCGCCAACCTTTCAATTGGAAAGTTTCAAATCCGAGATCATGTTATCCGTCCCTGTTCGGATTCCACACATGAAGTAATTGAAACTAAAATAAATCTAAGTTTCAAGCCACTATACAATGTTTCCATTCTTCTCCTTATCCTTCAGCTGACTCTGTGTAACATGCCTTATGAGGTATTCATAGTCCCTGAAGAGAGATTAACGTATGTATTTAAAGGAAATGGTTTACATAACATTTCGAATATTAAATTATTTCGTCAATTTTTTGAACACTTGTTTTTGAAAACTTCGACGCACTTACATCAAGAATTCAGGCGCCCCTGATATATGTATATCACCTTTGTTTGGTACTGTAGGCGGGGATATGACATGAGTTTTCGAAAATAAAAAGATTCAATAAGTTTGGCAACTTGCCACCATTTCCCCTGTCTCCATCAAAACTCAAATAACAGAAATCAAAGTTGTCTTATGATGTCACCAGACTGGATTTTTAGGAAGTTATTTTTAGCTTTTGATATGCGTGCAAATTGGGTTTGTTCTTTAATTTTACGTCACCTTCGAATTTTTATCTTCAGCAATCACCATGATTAATATCACGATTTTTAATCCACTACTCCATTGCAATTATTGGTGATTCTTGTTCTATTGGGGTCGAGTGCCACTGCAGCTTTCTCTTGAATGAGTTCAGGCCGTAGTGTACGTGATCCGGCCCTGTCGCTTTTGAAACGCTATTGCGCATTGGACAGTATTGCCATTTAATATTGCTGTGTCGATTTAGTTATTTCTAATCGATTTGTAAGCGGCTGCATTTGTTTTCAGTTTCAGAATCGTAATCTTCGATTAGTAAGATAAATTTTCTGGATTACTCATGCTGCTTTTTCAAATCCAAAAATTTTTATTTTCGAATGGACATAGGACATGTCTTCTTCAGCTGGATCCAATTCTTGAAAAGAAAGAAAACGCCAGTGATTTTGTTTAATTCATTGCGTAGAGGGAGCAAAAGGTTCTGGATATACTGACTCAAGTGGCTAGAAAAAACAAGTAAGCCGATGTCAAGCTTTTACTTTGTCTAAGTCGTTCATATTCATGGCCGATGAAAAGAGAAGTGAAAAATTAAAGATAATAGTGTTGCATAGGCGCGGAACCCTTCTTGTGAGAGTCAACTCTCACATGGCTACTTTTTTTTTCTAAAAAAAAGGACAGTGTTTTTTTTTTAAATTGCTTCAAATTAGTAGTGGCACAAATCGAAAAAAAATAGAGTATTATGATTTGTGGTTCAAAAACACTGAGTCATTTTAGCACAGCCTAGATTCTCCCCTCACGTCTGGTGGCTTTAATAAGTACAAAGAGACCTTAACCAACTAAGTGTATGGTGTTAGATGCAGTTAGCTAGCTAACAAGTTTATAAAGACCCAGCTCCACCTCGGACTAAAGCGCTTTAAGACGAAATTGCGAACGATTACCATGGCGAATTAAGGACCTTATTTTCTGTGTTAGTGTCAGAGTTGATGCTTTGTTGAGATAACAAACGTAAGCAAAGACAAGACGCTAAAAGAGTGAATGATTTCAAAGGAAATTTCAAGTACAACACAAAATTGTTCAATTACCATTGAACTTCAAGTTCGCTGTGAACCGAAAAGTATTTCAGATGCTTTCCAAAAGAACACACTCCTGCGGGGAAATTTTAATATGTTCCCAATCACTTTCTTTAATAACACTTTTAATTTTTTGCTCATTATCTCAATAACAACACACTCCTTGTCTTAGAAGACCTATTGTAGTCCAATCAACTGAACCCCTACTTAATTGCATTCTCATTTCTTTTCTTAATAAAAATGTCTACTTCCCACCTTTTGCAATTCATGTCCCACCTTCAAATGGATATGTCTTAAATAAAAAAAAAATATATTAAGACTAAAGACGATAAAATAAAAAACAAAAAAAAAAATAAAAACATCGGTTCATAAAGAATCACAGTGAAAATCAATATGTGGTTTTAGATAATTACATCGGTTTCCCGCTCGGTGCACAACAAAGCATTGCACGATACATCCACTGCTCCAGGACCCCAAGCACGAACACACGAATCTCCCAAACCCATGCGGGATGCTGCTGCCACCCGCTGCGTTTGAATGCATAAGTCGAACCCCTGCTATGTGGATTCAATGAGATAAGGTCAGATCGTCACGCCACGCATATTCCGTGTGTTCACCAAAAACAAAAAAAAAAAACAAAAAAATAAAGAACAAAAAGAAGAATAAAACTAGAACTCCAGTAGAACATTCAAACAACGAACAAGAATCTGAGATTCAAATTTAAAGATTCCAAGAGGGAGCATCTTAAACTCAAAAAGATGAACACTGATCTCCTACCTGCCACGGGACGCTGACTATGGAGCGATCTTGTATCTGAATATGTCCGCGCGATGTAGGTTTTTGTCTTTCAATTGATTTCTGGCTTTTGTTGTATATCTCATTTGACGCACACATTCCAGGTGCTCGCCTTTGTTTTCCACGTACTCTCGTTCGTAGTTTTAGTGAGCCCACCTCACTCCACCAGTCCGTCTAGAGAGATGGATGAATTGACGGTTCCAAAGAGTCCCAAATCAAAGGCTCTATCTAATGCTGGCTTTGAATATTCGGTTTCGTAGTGTTTTTTTTTTTCTCGAATTTGATTGAAAACGAGGTTAATGGCTGGGTGACAGCTGGAAAAATCTGAATTGAAAAATCTTTGATAAGATTGATAGGCTCCGGTCGGGATGGACCTAGTACACTGTAGCGTGTGTGCCATAGGCACAAAGAAGCTGTGCTCGTTTTATTCTCCTCGGACATTGTTCACGGGTAATTTTCAATTAGATTTCCAAGCTAGCAGGTAGATTACAAGTGTTTGTCCATTATGTCCATTTTGGTGTGCTCGATCTGATTGAATTGTTCCCGGTATTCGACGTGTGTTTTGGTTTTTGGGTGATGCTTTTAAGTGCCATAGTTTTTTGAATGTTTGGAATTTGTTGCCATCCACATGTGTGTATTGCGTGAAGTGTGTTTCTTTAGACACATTTTTTTTTTTTTTGTCAAAGGGTTGCCGACCGCGGCTATCGATCAAGTTAAGTGGAGGCGGCGCGGAACGATTAAGGATTTGTGCTTTTGTTTCATAGGTTTGCGATCTTAATGGAAGAGTTATATTGAAGAGGAATGACCTGCGAATGTAACACGTCATGTTGAAGGACTTGAATACAATCCGTTCAAGTCAGCTCTCATCTTTTGAACACCAATTGATGTCTCAATAGAAGGTGTATTTAAGTGATGACCTCTTTCAGAAAGATCGATTTCTTTTTGGTTATTGAAAAAAGATTACAATGCAAAAGAAGATTTTAATGATGGTTAAAATGGAGATATCTGGAGCAACTGAAGGCATGAAAAATTTAGGTATAACAAAAGGCCAATATCCATGCTATTGTTTCTCAATTGTCAAAAGATGACAAGCACTTGTGGTATACTGTACATAAGCGTATCCTCCCAATGGCAGCCAAACAGAGACGTTATTTCCAGCTCTGCAAACAGCCCTTGTCAGGGGGTGGGAATTGCGAAATTCGTGGTTAATGGGCTCTATATACCGAAAGTTCCATCTAATGTGGAAAGTGCTGAACAAATGAATTGCTGCTCTACAAAATTAATAGTATAAAACTTTACTTATAGTTGCACTCTTTTTTTTAATATTTATAGATTTTTAATTTGTTGATGGATAGAGAAAGAGCATGAAAGAAAGACAGTCATCGATATAAAATCTACGGTCGATTTTTAGGAGGCCATTGTGTAGGACTTTAGAAGCCTGCTACGAAAGTAGACTCATCTGTATTGATAACCGAAACGTATTTATCAGAAGAAAGTGCCCTTGACTAGGTTTTTTACTTATTTACACCTCGAGTAGAAGGCATTATATTAGAAATTTTTCAAATGAATTTTTTTAAGGCGGTATTCTAGTCTAGAAATTTAAAAAAAAATCAGTTTTTTTATATTTTCAAAGTTTAACTATCCAAGAATATATCTCAAAGAAGATTTTTCAAAATTCAAACTATTCATTCAATTCATTAATTCATTAAATGAATTCGACTTCGAAAAGCTTAACGCGAAACTCTAGGCGTTTTTCTCGAAACTGTCTTTTTCAAAACAATACCCACGATTTCTCAGGTTCTACTGGACCGATTTACCTGAAATTTTAGGAGAGTCTTCTTTATAGGCATGTTTATGTCTGGAACTGTTTTTTTTAAGCAGTCGCCATTTTATGAAAAAAAATCTTTCCAACTTTTCCGTAGATCAAGGCATTGCGACTTTATTTTAGATTAATAATCTTTTTTTTTGTTTTCAGATTGCTAGGATGGTTGAAATCGTGGACCAGTAGATAAATCGCGGACCAGTAGATAAATAAGGCCCACTTATATACTATATAGCGAAACAATGAGCAGTTCTCGCGCCAGGAAGTTTAATTTCTTGTTCAACTGAGAACTTTTTCAAGGTTTTTTTTACAAAGTTCTGGAAAAGAATTAAAAATATGTTTAAGTTGAGAACACCATTTAATTGCATGTTCCACTTTTCGCTATGGGAACAAGATAGTGCTGTTTTCTGATTTAAAAGATAAAATAGGCTTCTGACAATCTGGAGTTCTGGAGGGGTGCAATAACTCTTCTTCTTAGTATCTTGATAAACTTCCATGAGTATTATGAATGAGTTAAGGTTTCAATACTTGGTGTTGAAGGTGTTCCAACAAAAATTTTTCAAGTTTCATATTAAATGAAAAAAACATTATTTCCCTATCAACATACTCTTGCAACTTGACTCAGTGTTAACACCCGAAGAAAAAAAGTTGGTTCAATGGCTTTTACCTCACGCGGCTGATTTCTTGAAGGGCCTGAATTGTTAAGAGATTTAAGCTGTTAATTCTCAATTAAAATTTCCCCCCTGATAAAAATTTGCCACGGTATCAGGTCCGGTGAATGATGAGTTGCAATCGACCGATTTATGGTATTCGTAAGCGAACAATATGTTTAAATTACATGTGCAGTTTTTTAAAATTTTACTCAAAGTGAGATGGTGAAACGTCAATCGCCTGACCACCTATTTAGTAGCTTTGAAGACATGAAATATCACTTTGAACTAATACATCAGTTTACGACTTAATAATACCTTTTTACAGAAACCACAGAAGTAAGAAAAAAATTTGCTAAATCTTTTTTTGTCATTCCAACAAAGTCTTATGCATGATTTCCTAACTTAATCCTTCAAATAGCACCTCACTTACTCTGCGGAAGAAAACTTCAGAGTTGACAATCAATTGTTGAGTTTAAATAAACACCACCCAGGAGCATCAAAACTGTCTGTTGCCTCTTCATAACGATGTCGATGCCAATATGTTGCGTTGCAAAATTTTCTATCATAATTGTCCAACGGGTCCAAAGATGATGGGGCTATTGCAGCGAACGCTAGTTGTGCGATTGTCGTAAATGTTATCTACCTGGTAACATCTCACCTGAAGATAATCATGCAGAAGCCACACAGTCAGCGCACTCGCGCCCATTAAAGACGTGAAACCATCCCATAGTTTGCCCCAAGCACTGTCCTTGCCCCTCGCATCTCAGATAAGATATACGAGTATGTGCTGCAGCTGAGTGTGCTACTGCAGCGCTGCATGCAATGCATCCCGCTCCAGCTCCATGAAACGGACTCTGGAAGTCTGGAAGCTTATCGCATGTGACAAGTTATACGAGTTTTTGATTTAAATCTATTTCGTTTTGGGATTCCACTTAATGTGATCCCGGTGCACATAATGGTTGAGAGGAGAGGATCGGATTATAAGCGGAACTCGTTTGGTTGCTTATTAAGAATTTCTTCTTTCTTCGTTGGCTCCTCGACCTCCCGCTTACAGTGTATTATTGTACACGTTGGGTATGGCTCTTTCTCTTTCTGTTTCTTGAACGGGATTTCCATCTCTATGTCGATTCCAAGCAGGGCTTAGTTAATTAGTTTTCAATTCTTTGATCACTTTGGTCTCGGTCCGTCTATCATTTTTATGGAAGCAATAAATCTCGATTGGGCTCAGGGGCGGATCAACTCCACTGTCCTCGGGCGCAGGGTCCAATGGTAAGCTGATCATCGGCCAGCGATAAGAATTCCAACATCACCAGCCCAACTGCCATGGAAAGTGTAGTGCACCTTTGAATGAAGTCTATATGGGTGTATTGGAAAGAACATGAATCCACGACATGGTCAACCGGAATTGAATTGGTGACATTTGCAATTTCCCAGATAAGCGATCTTTACTGATCTATTTGGTTCCACTGCAGCGCGGTTATCGTGTCGATCAATCAAGGTGTGTTTGCCATTCAATCGAAGGCCGTCTGTTTCATTGGACTTTGATTTCACTGGGAAACAGTGAATCATTAGCCGGTGATCAACTTTTATGGGTAATTACTACAGATTGGTAGCTTGTGAAGTCGATGGATTTGGGTTTTTATGTGTTTCTGTGTTTCTGTGAGTTGGCGCCTCGGTGCGAACGACAGTGGTTTGTCGGACTTTATGTCGTTGTAAATTAAATGCTGGTTAAATTTTAATTCTAACCGCTGTCAGTGGAGAAAATTTATTACACGACGACGAAACTGGGCAATCAACACTATGAATTTAGATAAACAAATAAGGTCATTGTAGACCAATTTGGTGGTGTGAATTTTTCGCCAGTGTTGACATATTTTAATTAATTTCTTTGATTTCAACATTATTTTTTTTTGCAAAACGGATGAGTTTTAAGTGTTTAAACGATCAGGAATTCAGTCATCTATTGAAGCAGAGATATTAAGTGAAAATGTAAAAAACGTCCGCTGATACAAATTCGTACTATTTGTCCATAAAGAAATAAGTTTAAAAGGCAAATTGGAAAAGAATTTTACATCAACTTTTACCTGACATTGAAATGAATTTTAAATATATTTTATATTTTGAATTGTAGAAGCTATTCAGTTCTTAAAGTTTTTATCTCTTTCCCTTACGGCAGCGTTCAAAAACCTTTTGCCATTTTGTCAACAACTTTAATAACATTATTGTAAATATTGGTGAAAGAACTTTTCAAGTTGTATGGGTAGTTTCGAAGATTATCTCAAAGCTACAAACTTACAAACTTACAAACGTTTGCTCTTTATAAAATCGTACCTTAACATATTAAGATAAGCCGTAGCGGCCTTTTTTATAGATTTTTTTAAGTTCTTAAGCTCTTCCGCAGACTGCAATTGAATTTCTTTTTTCGTTGAAGCAATGTTCGCATGAAACGCATTTGCTTAACCTTTTTTAAGTTGCAATATTGGTCGCCACGAAAAACTCTTTTACTAAAATAGGATAATTTTTAGTCTATGTTTAGCTCGAAAGTCCATTGTAAATATTGATGGAAGAATTTTCGAAATCGGATGGATAGTTTCGAAGATTTCTTCTTGCATACAAACTTTTTTTTTTTTAAACGATCACACGCGTACAAGGGGTTAGGATTACCTTTAAAATGTTGGTGCATAACGCGAGTGAAAGGGATCAGCGAGGAAATAGGGATAAGTATTGATCCACTTTGTTTTTGAATTCCAGCAGATTATAATGTGTAGGAAATACCGAGCGTGGTAGAACCTTCCACATTCGTGCTGTGCGGCTAATAAACGAATCTCTATACTTGACTGTGCGACCGAAGTTGGGCTTGAGAGTGAACTGATGATCATTCCTGGCGAGACGGATGTTACAGTGAAAGTGATAAGGGGGCGGAATACAGCTGGCTAATTCACTAGAGCACTGCTTGTGGTAGAAGCGATAAAATATGGTAAGACAGGAGACGTTTCTACGGTGGTGAAGAGAGTCAATTGACTTTGTAAGATTTTTGTCACCCATGAGTTTTATCGCTGGGTTTTGAATTCTATCAAGCAGGCTCAAGATGGTCTTTGGAGCCCTGCCCATAATTGGGAGTTATATTCCAGTTTGTGGCGAATGTACGCTTAATATATGGCAGTCAGATCAGATGGGGTAAGGTATTTCTTGCATCGCTTTGGGAAACCTTGACATTTCGCAGCATTTCTGGCGATAACGGTTATGTGATCATTCCAACCGAGGTTTTTGTTGATACACATACACATACACATACATGCAAGTAACATTCATGGATAAGAAGAAGACATCATTGAGTTTTGGAGACATTAAATTCCACTCTATGCGTAGAGCCCCATGATAGTATGCTGTAAATATCGGAATCTAATGAGCTAATCGTACGCTGCCGTTCCTTTTCCACGGCCGAAGATGAGGGACGTGAGTTTGGAAACGAATATGAATAACTGAGAGTACTGTCATCGGCGAATGAGTGCATTGGATTAGATGAAGCAGACAGAAGATCGTTAAAGAAAATGAAAAAGAGAGTCGGTGACAAAACGAAGCCCTGAGGAACATCTACATTTATATGGCGGATATCAGACTTGGCACCGTTCAATACTACTTGAATTGAACGACCCGAAAGAAAGTTTCTAATCCATTGAATAAGAGATTCGTCGATACCACGCATTTTCGACAAAAGAGCCTGGTGCCAAACTCTGTCAAATGCTTTACAAATATCAAGCGCAACAATCTGGCTCTCACCAGAAAGATGTAGAGAGTGGTTCCACTTTTCGGTGAGACATACCATCAAATCACCAGTGGATCTTTTGCTACGAAAACCTTACTGCCGGTCATTGAGGAGTTTTCGTGTTTCGAGATATTTCAATAGCTGGCGGTTAATCAGCGTTTCCATGACCTTGGAAAACAGGGACGTTTGTGCAATGGTACGATAGATTCGACTTTTTTAGGAGCAGGTTGGATAAATGATGTTTTCTATCTACTCGGGAAGAGACCAGAAGAGCAGGACAGATGAAAAAGCTTATACAATGGTTTTGCCAACGTGAAAAAAAACCTCTTAAGAAGAATGGGAAGAATACCATCTGGACCAGCGGATTTATGGATGGCAAGTTCTGTCAGTACTCTTGCTACTGTTCGAGTGCGGAAATAGATCCGTCACATGAAAGAGTTGACGCACTCGATTACAGGAAGCGGCAAAGCAAGTTCTTGAAGTGTTGAGCTGGCGGCAAAATGGGCCGCAAGAAGATTTGCTTTGTCCAAAGAGCTGATAGCTGGAAAGTCATTGTAAAAGAGTGGGTAAATTTTGCACAACGGATTTTGGCATTGCAGTCATTTCGAGCTTGTTTGTACCTTTTTCGGGTTTCCTCAGATGGATCGGTTTTGTAATTCCGGAAACTTAACTCCCTCAACCTGATAGCTTCTTTACAGCTCGAGTCGTACCACGAGTTTCTCTTCGATTTCATTACTTTCACCCTGTGAGGGAGAAAGTTTCTCATAGCAAGGAGAACCGTATTGATGACCATTTCGGCGATGGCATAATGTCGCTATTGGGAAAAGCATAGCGACTAGTTAAAGTTCCTAAAGAAATCATTGAGGATTTCCCAATTGCCAACTAGAGTAGATGAATGTTGAATTCTACACATTTAAATTCAAAGTCTGGCAAGTAAGTTGGTGATGGTGTAGGTAATCACATTCTGTGAAATGCGGTTGACGCAGAATTAAGTGCTTGTCGCAACTCCTGCTAAATCGAATTAAAAGCACTATATTTAAGATTTTTGAGAATATTATTTCAATCTAAAATCATGCTCTAATGTTGTTTTTTAGTTGACAAAATTTCAAAATGCAGCAGCTCACTCATAAAATGTTTGATTAGAAAATGAGTTTCAAAAGCTTCCTGCATTAATCCTCAAAGAAGCTATGGTTTCAAATTCGCTATTTTAATTGTTTAAAACGCAATACAAATCCTAACAAAAATATTTATTGTGTTATTTGTAGTTGCACCTAAGCTTATTTTTCAACCTTGGAACTGCGACTGCTAAGGTGTCCGAATTTGGCCTGGAGTGACTTTTTTTTTAAAATAAGAGCGCGAATGACATATTTGAAATTTGAAGGGTCACAAGGATTTCAAAAGAGTCTTATAAAGCTTCTTTCCTTATAAACCAGAATTGGATACTCTAAACATCAACTACGGGAGGCTTTTTTTTTCTGTGTGGATTTCGTTTGGCCTCCATTTCCTTAGCGTGAAAAAATTCCTCCAAAAAACATTTACCGAAGCTGCAATATGTAATGCAATTTTTTATATTAAAAATTACGTAACGTGTAAGTTATGCCACGCTTGTTGATTAAGCTTCACTTTTGAGTTCTCTCTGAGTTCTAAAAAGTTTCAAAATCCCTTAATACACACTCATCCAAGTACCTACTTGATTATCAAAAAATTCACAAAATTCCGTAGTTTGTAAGCTCATTAACGTCTGTTTCACCAGATGAAGCTAAATCTTGTAAAATAGTTTGCTCTTTTGCACATTGCTTTTGTATTCAACGTGAAAACAATTGTTAAAACAAATATTTTGACGTGGAATATTTTTTGTTTGCCCAAATATGACTCTTAAGAAAATAACTAGAATTAATTGGGAATATTTACATAAAAACATGTGTAAACTGTCTGATTAAATCTTCAGAAATTCTCACAAAAAATTACATCAGCGACACATCGTCAGCACACTTCATAAACAATTTACCAAGAAATCTTTAATGAGCCCTTCCTTGGCCCCAAAAACAACACAAAAAAAACAACACACCGGCAGGTCATTCCAGAAACTATCAGCAGCGTAAAATTACACTGAAATTATGCTGGGAACAACACTTTTAACGCCCTTTTGTAATTACAACCCTTTTGACCACACACACTTGCAAACACCACGAAACTGAGCCATAAAAGCATGGCTGATCCTTGACCTCGCCGAACGCTCGGAAAGTGTGAAGTTAAATGAAACAGGGGGAATATAGTTTTAACAAGAAGACAACAAAAAAAAATGTAGAAAAATTCGCCGCGAATGCCCTTTCAGAGTCCACATAGCCAAGATGGGTCTCCTAAACCGACAGGTGAACATTTATGATTTAACATCAAAGATAACCACATGCGCACGTTGTGTCTTTGACATTGGCATGAGAAAGTGCCGATCATTCTACACAAAAAAAAAATGTACATATGTTAAAAAAACAGGTCGTCATTCTTGGATATATTACGGGCCATGCTCCGACATCACATAGGACATTTTTTTTCTCTTCGATTCGACAAAAAGGTAAAAGTTTTGGGTAACGCATGAGCCAACGACAAAAAACTACACGGAACCACTTCATGTTTTTTGACCCCTCATTGCGCAAAATTTAACATTTTCTCCCTGTGAATGCCTTATGTTGCCGCTTCCTTATCGTTAAAAAAGAATGTCCTCTTACTGTCTTGTAAGACCATTGTACTCAACATATTGACACAAAGTGATTTATTGGACCGTTGCGCATTGCGTTTGTGCGGAAGACAATGGCTCTCGGCCTAATAAAAAATTCATTAGATTCGGAATTTAAAATTTCCGGATCCTGCCGTTTTCGAATCGAGGAGCAAGTGATCGCTCGTGCGTATGTAAATATGGAGTGAGCTGAGCAGGTGCGAAATGATAACCGCTTTGTTGTGCGGCAGTTTGATTGATTTATTGATGACCGAGCAGACAGAAAGCTAGTTGGCAATTTGATTGACGATTATCATGTTTAAATGCAATCGTTATTGGGGAAATGAATTGCGCAATGTTCTTAAGCGGTGTTTCGTATTTACTTGTGATGATATCCAATGATGACCAATAAATGTTAAATTCAGTCTTTTATAGGTTTCAATGTTTTCTGAGCTGGTCATAAATATTGTCGCTCCCTAGGCAATTAAGAGTGATGAGTTCTCATACAAAGTCATTTTTACTTACGTAGTAATATAGTTGAATATTCAGAGGCCGTCGATAAAACATCATTGAAGAGACTTCAAAAAATGTATGCGAAGCCGCCGACAAGCTTCGACTATTTTACCTTAAAAAAAAATCTTGTGCACATTATAAGGATCCGATTTCGTAAAACTTAGCAATTAAACTTCACGTCTGAATGTACTACTGTGTCCAAAAAATAAGGTGACATATGAATTTGAACTGCGCGCGTCGAAGGATTTGGAAATTTTTCTTTTTTTTAGGTTGGTAGTACTGTCAGTGACATCTATGTGAAATTTCATGTCAAAATATATTCATAGTGTTTGAGATACGCGTCGTTTTTTAAGCTGCTAAAAGAGAGCTTTTCGTTTTTTTGCGATGTCGAAATTTATTGAGCAAAGAATTTGCATTAAATTTTGTTTGCGGAATCAATTTTCTGCTGCGGATACGTTGAGGATGGTGCAGAAAGCCTTTGATGATGAGGCTATGTCTTAAAAAAATGTTTACAAGTGGTATAGTGATTTCCAAGCCGGCCGTGAACGTGTCGAGGACGAAGAGCGTTCTGGGCGACCATCAACCTCAACCGATGAAGCTCACGTTCAACAAATCAAAGATTTGGTGTTGAAAAATCATCGATTAACGATTAGAGACCTTGCTGATGAAGTTGGCTTATCGAAAGGCTCAGTCAATACCATTTTGAAGGATGCTTTGGGCCTCAAGCGCGTCAAATCTCGACTGGTACCGAAAACATTGATTTTTTTGGAAAAAAGGCGTCGCGTTGAAGTGTGTGAAACAATGCTTTCCGACTACCAGGATGTCATGAAACGCATTATAACTGGCGATGAGACTTTGATCTATGCTTACGACCCCGAAACAACCGATCAATCGAGCGAATATCGTGCCAAAGGAGAGCCGAGACCAAAAAAACCGCGCCAAAGTCGCTCAAAAATCAAGGTCATGTTGACTGTTTTCTTCGATTATCGCGGTGTTGTGCTTTATGAATTCCTTCCAACCGGCCAAACAGTCAACAAGGAATATTATTTGAACGTTATGCTTCATTTGCGTAACGCTATCCGTCTAAAAAGGCCGGAATTGTGGAAAGACAATTCTTGGTTTTTACACCACGATAATGCACCATCCCATACCGCACTCGTAATTCGTGATCATTTCGCCAAAAGCTCAACCCATATCGTTCCGCAACCACCGTATTCACCTGATCTGGCGCCGTGCGACTTCTGGCTGTTCAACAAGCTCAAAAGACCGCTCCGGGGCACCGTTTTGATACGATAGAGGAGATTCAAGCCGCAGCGAAGACGGAACTGAAGGCCCATCCCGGAAAGTGACTACAACCAGTGTTTCAAAGATTGGAAAATCTGTTGGCATAAGTGCATTGCATCGGGAGGGGATTACTTTGAAGGGGATGAAATTGATTTGGAAGAATAAATAAAGAATTTTCAAAATAAATACAATGTCACCTTATTTTTTGGACACAGTAGTAATATTATTTTATATAAAGCCGAAGATCTACCTTGGTCGATTTGGAGCGACTTACACCCTTATCTTGGGTGATTTCTATCGACCCTTACGTTTGGACTGGAGAAAATATGGTTTCGTTCTCGCTAAAATGGTCATTGTGAAGGCTGTGTTTCCGTCTCGATTTGGCGATTTGTCTTAATCAATCGAATTGCCCGGTCCAAACTTCTTTCTTTGGGATTTTTACGTCACTCTGGAAGGTCTCGGTGGGAACAAAATGATGAGCATAATTGCAAATGCATAAAAAAAAGCCAAAAAGTTCTAAGTGGGCATCATCATCAATAAAGTGACCAAGTGCGAGTCGGACACGCACACGAAGGGCAACAGTTTCTGCAAATAGGCTTCTTAATCTTTTTATATTATCTTGTAATTTAAATTGCCTGCTTATTAATGATAATAATATTAGTAATTATAGTATATATTTCATATTTAAATATTGTGTTGCGTTTGAAAAGAATGTGATGTTACTTACATTTTTTTCTTTTCAGATTTTTATATTTATTTTAAAGGGAAAGCATCCTTAAGGTTTTGATTTCAATCAATTAAAATATGCGGCATTTTGACTGGTCCGATATAGAAGCTTGACCACAGTCGCAGGTATTTGGTTTTCATGTTCATTTGGCGTTCCTGAGGAAAAGGGTATTGGCAGGCAGACATCCAGACAACGAAGTGATTCGATAAAGTTCCGTTTATCCATTTGAGATACAGTACATTTAAAGTAACTGAAAAAGCTAAAGAATCAACAATTATGCAATTAAATCATGTGACGTCAAATATATAGCAAACCAATTTCAGGTGGACAGTATCAAGCCCCTGCTTTTTATAAGCATAGGCCAGTTATTTTGCTTCTAAGTGAACTCTAGGTGAAATAAAATTTAAATTTTAAAACTGAAATCTTCTACTTTACAGTTTATGATTCCCTTTCCGTCGTGGTCTTGCCATATTGTCTCAGCAGTACTAAGGCTTATGATAAACACAATATAATCGTAAATTAGTTGATCGGATGATTTTAGCTTTTTTTTATATTAAAGCCGAAAATTTTAAGAATCCGTTTCAAAACTGGAAATCTAACTAAACGAGAAAGACACGAAAACAGAACATTTCACTACTATAGTTCCTTACAACATCTCTGGAAAATGTATTAACGCTAAAAGCGACTTCGTACTGCGACTCGACCTACAAAGAAGCTATAAGGTCTTGAGAATCGAATTAACAGACTTTTAAGAACAAACCGCTCTAGCAAGCCGAACAATTGTACACTCAAGTTAAAACTTATTACACTGCGTTTCACTAATAGATGAAATTGTTCGGCGAACAAGTTTCCAGGCCAAGGCAAAGCCTACTAGATCTTCAATTTAAGTTAATGCTGAGTTTGAACCCCCCTCCGTAAATATTAAATGGGATAGATTCACTTTCGCCGGAATATTCAAAGATGTAGACGTTCAAAACTTCACTTGCCCTCGCTGGCAAGGCCATTCCTTAAGTCTTTTCATATGTCCTACTCTTTTGCTCTCTTCTCGAGTAGAAGGATAATAGGTCACACTTACTAAGAAAAAGCTTAATATGTTAATCAATCCTACTACCAAAAATGTGGGCAGCGCAAGTCATTGAATCTCTCCTTCCATGAATTATAAACTACCTTTACCGGGGTTCAATTCAAGTGCGGTTTGGGGTTTGTGCGTCAGGATGGTACAGATACACCGTACATTCGTGCATGCTGAAATGAAACTGCCACTTTTGGGTAAGTTCTGCCAGAACCATCCTGCTTCTGCTCCATGGTTTTGCACCATAATGGGAATTTGTGTTATTTGCTCTACCGAACGGTTGGGTGACCTTGCCCGAATTCATAAGCATTACGAAAATATGTTCGTATTCTCTTCGGTCTAAACGGTATTTTGAACTCAACTTAATTTTGAGCTCAAATTGTTACAATTCGCAATTTTACCTAATTTAATGTTAAGGATGGCGGAGTAGCAACTGCTAAGCCCTTCGCGGGTGATTGGCAAGAGTTGAACTGCCATAAAAAAGATTCTGCGGCTGTTTGAAGAAAGCAATGAAATCTGCGTCAGCGTTTTCTGCGAAAAATGTAACCCTCCCAAACAAATTGTAAATTGTGAAGCTAGACTTTCAATAGAGCTATCGCGCCAAAAACATGTATTGTCGTATGGGGACATGAGTATTGGGACATTGACATGCTCTTCAATAGATACCAAAGCGAGTTCTTTGGTTTTCCTTACCACGCTATAGCGTACGCGTATGACTAGATCGCGACTGAGCTTTTAACAATCTGATTTCGGTAGAATTCAGCGCCATTGTCTCCGATGTCACAAAAAAATTGGCGGCATTTCTTTATTGTGGGACAACACGAGAAGGCAGTGGCGGCTTGAAGCTTTGTTAGTAACTTTATTTTAGCAAACCTAAAGATACTACTCTTGGTAGAGCCAAAGCGATCTATGCTATTACAGAGACACTGTCCAGCCCGCCTACAGTTCGAGGCGAAAGCAAGCTTGGCGGAATATAGTAGATTCGAGTTTTTAGTTTTGAGTGAAATTCTATTAAATTGTCGAAAAAAATGATAAGTATACGCCAAAGTATCAAAGTGCAGCATAATTCCAGTGAAGAGAAAATGTGTATGTTAAGTCCCTTAACCACTTTCATTTCCGTCTCATAATGCACGTTCGCATCGCACGTGTTTCTACTTCAAACACCTTCTAAGTGAATTCTGCAGTTCAAATACATCACGAGCGCTAACAACAATAGAATCGACTATCACGATTTACTTGTAATAGAAGCCGTAATAACAATAATCATCTCTCACCTGCGCGATTTCACGCCACCCGCATCCATCAATCACGCGACACTGATTCGCGTTACTCTCCCGAATGAACTTCGCTTACACTTTAAATTTGATTGTTCAACCATGGTGACCAGTAATTAATATCTCGCAACTCCTGCAACAAAATCACGTTCCATGCAAATCCACTGCTGATTTATTGTCGTTCAGCGGGATAGCACGTTAAACTTAACAGAACTAACAAAAAAATCTCAGCGAAATGTCAGCCGACCTACTGAACAAAGTGTTTGCGAAGCTTCAGAGCGGTGCGGTTTGCGCGGGGCAACACAACTTTTCCATGATTTGGATTTTATTTTAATCGGGCCTCAGTAACCTACCCCCCATTTGCATCGCGGAGGCCCCGCAACATTTGTGTCAATGGTATGTAGCGAAATTATCCGCTTATTTATCGAAATGACAGCTGGATATTAATGTGTCATGAAATTAAACGTGAGCGGGCAATTTCCCAGATAAAACTTTTTTTTTTTATTTGCTCCCGCCATCCTCGGGGGCCTTTAGCAAAAGCATTCGATGATGAGGTAGGGGACCGTTTTTGTGTACTCGATGCAGTGGCAACAGATTCACTGCAGACGGGGCCAGTTTCACACGCTGTGCACTTGGACCTGTTACATGTTCGATTTGGAATCATCTGCATATGGCCAAGGTTTGCGGGTCTGTTATGTAAATATTTGAACTTGTGTGTTGGCCAAGTGCACAGTATCAACCTGCAATTTGTTCTTTGTCTCCCCTGCGCAATGGATGCGAAAATACTTCTGAACTGCGGCATTGCCGTGAAGATTCGTTTTTGTCTTCTTTTTTTTAAACAACCAATTAGATTTAACATGGCGTGAAAAAGATGTGAAAGCAATGGGACATGTGGCCAAATTAAAGATGATTAGAAAGATGTGGAAATGGTTTGCCTGCTCAATATTTAAAAGGGTTATAATAGTTAATTATCCAGGGAGCTTATGCTCTTTCAAAAATGGGGAAACTCGGATTGCGAATGAGCAAATTGTGCAGTTCTTTGGAGTCGAAGGTTTTGTCATAACTTTCAATAAAGCACTTGCAAATATATGAAGTTTATGACCACGGGATATAATTTTAGATTTTATGAATTTTTCTCGTTTTCATTTGTCAAACGCACATATGATTTTTGAACCATCAAACAACTTCTTAAATAACCTTTTTAAGAGGTTGAAAATCTTAGTTTAGTTTATCTAAATTGCCTATCAACACATTGATTATATAAACGCCAAGATTGTCTGTTATCATTCTCAGACCAGATTTTTGTTAAACCGATGCATTTAAGAAATATATTAAAGCTTTAAACCTGAGAAGGAACTTTTAAAGATTAGGATTTCATGACTGAACTGACATAAACTGAACATTTAGCATGCACATAGCTTATTTTTACAGGAAAAGCTAGTACAGTTTATAAAGGATCAAATATATACAAAAAAGCTGCAAATTTCACGGAACAAGATATGTACTTAAGATGGTGCTTAATCTTCCTTGGCTTCAATCCACCTTTGACTTGCATCATAAAGCAAATGCACTTTTTGAATCTTTCAAAATAAAATGTGACATCCCTTAATAAATGAACTTTATATTCAATAACCTACACTAACACGCGAATCTCATCAATAATAATAATAACAATAATATTAATAATTACAAATCTCATATTTGTCTACATGAACGTTCGAATTATCATTCTTGTACTTCTTCTTTATTAAATTAATTTAATGTATTTATTTAATTTTATATATAAAGCTTTATATATTTATTTAATAACGATTTTTTTTTAAATTTATGTATTTATGTTTATGTTAATTTTATATATAATGCTTTATATATTTATTTAGTAACGATTTTTTTTAAATTTATATATTCATGTTTATGTTAATTTTATATATAATGCTTTATATATTTATTTAGTAACGATTTTTTTAAATTTATATATTTATGTTTATGTTTTATTTTCTTATGTTTTTCTTCTTTATTAAATTAATTTAATGTATTTATTTAATTTTATATATAATGCTTTATATATTTATTTAGTAACGATTTTTTTTAAATTTATATATTTATGTTTATGTTAATTTTATATATAAAGCTTTATATATTTATTTAGTAACGGTTTTTTTAAATTTATATATTTATGTTTATGTTTTATTTTCTTTATATTATTATTTGGTTTTTGGTTTTTTTGTTTGTATTATCCCCAATACTTACTATTATCTAATATACAATATGTTAAAAAAAATATTTTTCAAATCAAAACTATTACCTTTGATCATATAGATTTTGCGTCAACAATATGTTATTTGAAACGAAAAAACAAAATCTCGTTCTGTCGTTGACTTCGCAGCGGATGTTGGACATGATGATGTGCTTTAATGCATTTGATTTCAGTGCAGTTAAAAAATAAATGATAATTTTCTAGGTTAATTTTGTTCAATCCAAAATGTATTTGTCTTCGATTCACAAAAAAACTAATTTAATTACTTGTTTTTACTTATTTAGAAAACAGGATACATAAGAGCAGGACTCGAATCGCAAGTGTACATTTAAGATTTATAAGAAATGTAAGTAAGAATGCAATCTAAAATAATTTAAAAATCAACATTTTTATGAAATATTGGCTCGTCGGGAGAGTTTTTCCAATTAAGAGTACGAAACCGTGATACTTCTCCTAATTTTTTTACTTACTAGTTACCACCAGCGTTTCCAATTTAGTGCTTTCAGCATTAATTTCAGTGCTCAAAAATTTATTTCAGGGCCGAAAATGTCATTTTAGTGCTCGGGCGTTCTTTTAGTGCTTTCATTTTATTTTTAGTGCTTCATTAACTCTGTTTTTTAACGCTGAACCCTACTAAAATCATTATGGAAACATTTACGAACTAGCCTTGAAACTGCTTTGTTTGCCACATTCTAATGGCGATGTTGAAAGGGTTTTTAGTCAAGCAAACCTAGTCAAAAGCAAACTTAGGAACAAAATTAGTTTGGAGATGTTAAATGAAAATACGCTTTTGCGAATTCTAATACAGTAATTCCAGTCAGGAGCTCAATAGGACTCTTTTGTCTGTTATTCTAGCAGCATGGTATATAACGAGAAGAAGAATCCGACAAGCAGGCATGTGCGTCTAAATACCAAAATGCCTGAGGTGATATGTGTCCCTTTTCTACTGAGTTTTTTAAAATATCTCGGGTTAGGATAAAAAAATCCCGATTTGATTTCGTTCGTTACAGTTGCCGATCACGCAAAATGATTCCTCAGTAAGGCCAGGATAACGTTGTCAATTCTCGACACACCGAAATCGTGTGCTAACTCGCAAGCACTTATTTTCGAAAACTCTATACTATATTCAACCATACTGCACTTGCATAGGTCAGAATTTGACGCGTATTGGCTTGGTTACACTTATTTACGACTTGAGCTAAATAAATATTTTTTTGGGAAACTGGAAAATGATTTTTTTCGGTGCCCAAGATATCAAAACTAACGCTGAAAATATTAGGAACGGTGCTTTGGCTCAGAAAAAACTTGGCAACTCTGATTACCACATGCATTTATGAACTCTGTCTCGCACGACCCTCTCTCGCTCGCTCTACGGAGATGGCATAAAAAAGCTGGCAAGTCTGCAAGTTTTGAGTAAAGCCTGAACATTGAGTTGTAAATTGGTGTAACGAACATATTCGTGTGTGCACATATATTCATTGAAATGTTGTTCAAACAACGAAAATGTACCTACAACATTTGGCAACTTCAGCTATGAAAGCCTAATAAGCTATATGTTCTTAATTTTATTGTTCGCCTGAGGAATAAGCTCAAAGATGATCGAAAATCGAAACGCAGCACATCATTGCCACCCGGAATGGGGAAGCTTTTGAAGGCTTTCTAAGGATCTTTTGTGTATTTTAGATATTCACGGTTCCAAGAGTCTGCATCGCTGAGTAGAAATACAATAAATAGGTCGAGTCGAAAGTGAAAGAAACAGATTGAATAGGTATCTGTTTTAACTTTACAAGAGTGATATGTGAAAGTTCTCTTTATCGGCTTCTGTAAGGGTGATTTCTCAAAGCATGTTGGTTTACACCTACAAAATAATGTGGAAAGGAATTGATATGATTATCTATGATCAAGTGCAGTAGCAAAATATCTTTGTCCTTAATGCATCATATTGACTTCAAAAATAAAAATAGGGTTGATCAATAATTTAAGTTCGAGAATTTGAATGCATGAATTTCTAAGCCTTTATTTCATTTGTATTGAATAATAGAAGTAATAATGTAAAAATAAGCCAATTGATAAGCAATCTCATAAAGCGAGGAAAGGACAAGTTCCCAAATAAACTGGCGTGAAGAATGGGATAATTTTGAGTTTGCCAAGTAAAGCTATGTTTGGCCATACAGATTTCTCATATTATTTCATGACTCAAGTAATCATGAACATGTTCCTTCAATCCAGATTTGAAGTAACGAGCTTGAGTCAATTCGAAAGGTCTTTAAAACCATGAAATGTGTTTGTATATCAAATGCGAATATATTTCTTCGGACGTATTAGGATAGCTTACAAACCTTAGCTTGGTGTTGGGAGTAAGGATATGGAAGGGAAAACCTCAAAAGACAAAATTAAAAAATAACTCCAAATACTTGAAGAAAGATTGCCCGGAAGGGAAATTCATCAAATTTCAAATGAAGCGGCCTCAAGATTTTTATTAAAAGTTTACGCCAAGTTATTTATAGAAAAATTTAGAATATGTATGTATTTTTTTTTTTTCAAAAAGCCCATAAGAATACAATTTCTGAGCATACAAATAACAAATGCACAATACTGTGTTTTGCCTAAGAGTCCGCAATTTAACATGAGCTCTTTGTCCTTAAAACCTCGTTCTTTAATTTTCCATTCCATTTTGAATTTGGAAGCCATTACATTATGTTAACACGATTAAAACACAACGTTGCAAAAGAAAAAAAAATGAGTTCTTGACCAGAATATTTTGTTTCGAAAAATGACTAATTAGCCCGCGAACAAATTAACACACCGACGACATAAATTCGTAAGTTCCTCTCCACATGAATAATGGCTTTTGACAATTTCCATGGAGCCACTTATATATACATACATGTGAGCATCCCCTGGTCTCCGGGAGATCAAAATATATGAGCGTTTGACACGCTGCCTGCTACAACGACGTGACAAAGTTTATGAGCCGAGTCCAATTTAAAACATCACCCCCTCGAGTGTGTGTGCGTATGCTGTCAGTGCTGGCCGGAACATGGCCGAAAATTGGCCAATCGTTCCGAATTCGAAGACACATAATTTATGGGTCATCCAATAAATTAAATCATTACCTCGTTAACATGAAGCTGGAGAAAATTTATGAATGCAGTCCTTAAAAGGCTGAAATAATTTTGGGAGACACTTTCGCCTTGAATCAATTGGATGGTGCTATCGAGTTTGTCCCTTTCGAAACGCAGCCAGAGTCTATAAATAAATTCTTCATCTGTCTTATTGGCAATGTGTTTGTTTTTTTTTTTTGGTATATGAAAGGGTGATATTTGACACCTTGCAAGGGAAAAGGCTGAATGGTTTTTGATGAAGATTTTGAAGTTGAATGAATGAAGGATGAATAAAAGGAGAGTACATTTGTTGTGTTGTTTTCGGTCACTCATTAGTTCAAATTTCTTTGACTGTTTGAAAACATAGCCAATTTATTAATTGTGTATGTTTTGTCAGTTTCACGACTGAGAAGACATTCCCCCAAAAAAGTAGGATTCAAATCTTCAGGTGATTCGCTCACCAAATGTTTGCCCCAAAAAGAGATGACTTGTCCGGCGGGATGGTCCGTTGCGCTAAGGAGATTGAAATTGATACAATGATTAAAAAAATCATAAATCACGCTGACCATCCTCAAAATTCGGATTAAACGCTATAGAAAAAAGTGCAGATATTTTCAAGACGAAATTCTAAAGATATAAACGAAAGATCACTCAGATAATATCACCTTAGCTCTTTCCACACTCACTACCCAGCCGCAATCAAGATCCGCTTACAAATATAACACTGTCGTGATTCTTCAAAGAAACCCCCTTGTTTGCATTCCTCTCACCAAATCACATCTAATCAACGTGATGATCCTTTGACGAAGCCCACATCATGCAAATTGCCTACATGATATCTACACAGGGCTCCCGATCTCAGCTACTAATCCGTACTTGTTCAAGCAATTAATAAGGTGGGCGCATGTCATGAAAACGCCACAAAAGCAAATGATGACGAATTCGTTGTGAAAAGCGCCTACAAGGATTGGCATGATGTCGGTAGGTCGTATGCAACTAGGTATTGAATCAAGTCAGTCTGCTTAACTGATAAAAAAACAAAACGAACACAGGATTAAATCCGGATTTTAAGTTTTGATTCCATTTTTATATGAATCGCAGGATTTTTTTTTCTCCACTAATTGCCTAATCGTCCTTGTCATTTATAAGCAGTAGAGATCTTACCCATGTCACATGTGGATCCACTGAAGTTTGTCAGTGAAAGGATAAGCGTCTTTGTAGGATTTTCATGATGTGCTTTTGGTTGAATGTTATTGGGTCGGTGATGGCATGATTTGATCATTTCTTCTTGTTTTGAAAGACGAGTGGATTTGGTTTGAATCGAATCACGATGAATTTAACAGACTTCTTCTCGATCGCAGGAGTTTTTTTTTCCTTCTTATCAGCCGAGGCATTCCATGTTTTCCTCCTTCTCCTTTTTTTGCTTACTGAGTTGTTATTAAAATTTGGTCAGAGTTGAGAAAGTGTTTGACGTATTTACGTACATAGCTGTTTTCATTGTCAGGTCAACGGTCCAGATAAACCCAGTTTATTGTGTGCATCTTTTTATGAGGAAGTTTATATTTTTAATAAACGAACAAGTTAATCTTATTATAGAAAGTTTCTATCTCCCTTTATTTTTAGAGAAGTAATGGAATTCCTAAAACTATCTCTAACATTTCTCTGTTCACGCATCTATTTCTAGCTCTAAAGTCTTAAAGAACTAAATCTATGTTATAATATAAATAGCTGGAGACCAACTTAATACCTGATCCCATAGATATTCGAAGAAGGAGCTCCTTAGAGATTTTGAATTAGCCACCAAAATTGTTGCTGATTGTGGTCATTTACGTCATCATTTCTTAGTACATGCCATTGATGTGTCCATCAGTTTTTTAACTCAGGTGTTATCCCTTGCAAAGCTATTCACTACGATAAGGTTTCGTTGTACGTAGACTCAATTCACTAAAAAAGATAAGACCTTTAATATTTCCATTCAAAATTCCAAATTGATTCCCGAACTTACTTTCACGTTGAACCAAACACGGGAGCAGGAGAGAACAAATTTGAGACGGTCTGTTACATCAAGAATCTGGGATAAAACTTCGTATTTGGGCACACTTAAATTGCATTTTAATTACGTATTTTCGAAAATAGTGTTAAGGTATACTCTTGCCTCAAAGAATTTAAAAAATGTTCTTCTGTCTGTAGTCATAATTATTATTATCGTATTAGTCAGTAATTTTGCTCGTCTTATAAGAACCTACATCTTTGAAATAAGGAGAAAATTCTAAGGCCTTCACTTAGAACCAGAGAGCCTGATTCTTCCAATCTTATGCATCTTTTAACACTTGCGGTAACAAGCAGAGATGTTGCATTTTTAAGCGAAGTGTCGCATCCCTAAAAAAGTTCTTGATCGAACATTTACAAAGGATTAGAGCTTCACTGAGCCTGCACTATATAACAGAATCCTAGTTACTAGGAACTTTTTTACATTACCATTATATAATTGCACATACTTTGTTAAGTTCAATGTTCAGAAACTGACTTTTAGTTTCAATCTGGAAGACTTAATTTCACAAAATGTAAAATTTTTCATTACAAAATCAACATAACCTCGAAATCTGAATCAGTCGCTGAACTTATTTTAACATCAGTAGGTCAAGTTACGTTATTCGTTGTAAATGAGTTGTAGAGCCCATCGTTTATTTTGCAAAATTCTGCAATGTTTGTTTTGATCGACCAACTAGAAATCCCAGCTACTTTGAGGAAGTAATTCCTGCGTACTCGCTGATTGAATTTCGTGTCCACTTGAGGATGAGTCGGGCTTGCTTTTCCGTTAGTTTCGACTTAGATTTTGAAATCCTTATTCTAGGTTATTAATTAATTTAAAAATAATACGTTACCACTTTCATATTACATAAACTTCAACCGATTAGAAAACGATTTCAAAATTAACAGCTGACTTTTGACGTTTTGTCAATCAACTGCAACAAGCTGTCAGATATTTTTAACTGCAAATCCAGTCCACTTCCTCACCAAATGTCTAGTAGCTTTCCCCGACCAATCAAAGCCGGTTAACTAGCTAGTGCCTAGAATTCTGAACGCGGCCAATTCAAGAAAAATAAAAAGCGTCTTATGTAACTACTCAAGTTTCGTCAACTGAAAATTGTAGAACAGTTAACTCCGCAATTTTCTTCTGGATAAGACGGATCCTAATCCTCCCACTCTTTCCATCGTCCACATGAGGGTTTGTCTTGTCTTTTTTAATAAACTAATGATCAGTTTTTTCTCCCATTTATCTCAATAAACTATCCGAGTCACCAGTATACTGCTCAATCAATTGTCAACTGTCTACAGTAAGTTGTCTTAAACGGTTTCTCCCGTACCATTTCTGTCGCCATAATCATGCTATGAACTTCACATTCTTATTATAATTTCTTAATTCACAATCCCATCAGACTCAAATAATTGAGGGGATAAATTCCCAATTCCCACCGCTCAAGGCCCAATTATCCAGCATGTTTGCCATACAAGAGATTGCACACGAAGTCAGGCCAGAGGCCAGCTTAGCCATTCATCTCGGATCATTAGCGCGTGCAGCACGTACGCGCTTATTAATCGAGTGTAGTCGAAACGGCGCCATTACAAGATCCCGTCCCGCCATCTCTCCAGTTGGAATCATAAATCATCTCAATAAATTCTTCTGCGTGCATTTTGATCCATCATCATTATCATCAGCTTCGCGTGGAATCGTCATAGAACCCAAATCAGTGGATTTCAATTCTCGGGGCGTTGACGACCGTTCCATTGCTAGAATGACTTTGCATTTTTCTCCTTTTCTTTTTTACTTCTTTTTTTTTATCCATTTAGGAACAATTTGACCAACAAAGAAAAAATATGACAAATTCCAGGGAAAACAAGAGATGCGGGTAAATTTGAACGAAGGGCGTCTCCGAAAATGAAAAATGACAACACTGACGTCACGCAGAGCGTGTAAACGAGATGTGTCATGTTGTGATCATGTCAAAACGATGACGGGGCGATAATGGCAGTCCTGGTCGATTATGAAGATTAAGCAAATATAATGGCTTTGACCGCCGCTTGGGAAATTGATGGAGTAGTAACTCATCTGAAACCAAATACTCCAACAGGTGATGTTTAGCTTGTAGAGAACCAAATTTTGTGTCTGTTGGCAAAATAGAAAAGTTGTAGTTCGGCTAGGCACCTTAGATAATAAAAGATTACTTTTTGTCAAATGACAGATGTGATTGCTGTTCATCGTTGAGCCACAGAAAAGGTCTACCTTGTCACATGGAAAATCCATTACACTCGGACAGTTCTTGCTAACATCTGGTGGTAATATCCTTCTAAAGGAAAGAATATTACAGCTTCTTCCCCCTTATGGATACATATATAATTTGGTTAATGAAATTCATCCCACTTGACTTTTGGGAAGTACTTCCTGCTGGCAAGTATGTGTTTGTATCGGTGACAAATAAGTGAATTAACAAATTATGTATGTACGAACACCCGCTTCCCTTTTTTATCCTTCAGTCAACTGTCACATCATTCCTTCATCATTCCGAACACGAATCACTCATTCTTTGTTCCCCCTTTTCACGCGAAATCAATCTCCGAATCACTATTTATAGAAAGACCCGCAAACATGGCTTTACTCCGGGTACCAGGGCATGAAACATGCTAAAGTATCAGTCAGAAATTTGTTATACACCAAAGGGCCAAAGGCTGTCGTAACCGAGAGAGAAGCAGTGTGGAAGTGCTAACGATATGATTTGGTGACATCTTGTGAGGGTCGTTCATATAAAGGGCACTTTCGAGGTGTACAACCTTAATGTGGTGGAGGATGTATCATTTTTATAAAAAAATGTTTCGGAAATATTTTCTTTTTTCTATTGTCTTGTGAGAAATCCTTAAAATTAAATAAATTCATCGTGCTTTTGGTGTGAATGACTTCAGCCAAGAAGAAGAAGGTCGTCTTAGCCGTAGTCAAAACTTAATTTAAAATTAAACGGGAATATCAATTCATAATTTAAAAAAAAATACAATTCTTTGTTGTTGTGGACTAAAAATAAGGACCTAAATTTTGAACTGGAAGTTATGAAGACCGAAAGGAAGACATTGTTAAGAAAAATGTTAGCTCTAGTTCGAGTGACTTCTGGAGTTGACAACATCAAACTTGTTCGTTTTTAATTCCTAGGGGCTAAAAGTATACACTATTCTGTATAGATCAATCATAAGAAATGAAAGAGAATATAGGATCATCTTCAGTGCGATGGTCAGAAAGTACAGCCCCTCCGGTCTTAAAGCTGGCAACAGATAAACAGACATCTATTTTTGAGTGCAAGATCATTTCGAGTAACAAGAAACGATCTTGTCCGTATAGCTGAAGCTGTATTCTGCTTTGAAGTCGAACTGTGCGTACAAGTGCAAACTATTAAAATATTTAACCTCCTGCGACTGGTTAAAACATTTAACCTCCTGGGACCACCCATAACGACGGTGAGATCGCCTCTCTGAATTTTGATCGCCAAAGCTGATGATGCTGACTAAATGCATTTTGTTTGTGGATGACTACCCAAATGCGTCGAAGATTATCGCTGAAGTGCATACATCACCTCCGGAAGAAGACATGACTTCCAGTTTTGGAGGCCGCCTTGGATCCGTCACACTTTTCGTACAGCAATTCTGTATGAAATTTTCTGTTGCAGACCAAAATGGTTGATATGTAAATCATTCTTATATTTAGAACGTTTCAAATGAGCATGTAGAAAGTTTGCGTGTTTTTTCTCTTTTGCAGTCATTCCACACAAAAGCAAAAATCGCATGATGTTAACTGCGTGAATGCTCAATGTAGACTGATCAATTTCTTGAATACAATTGGTCGATAAAGTGTTAAATGTAGCTACAGAGAAATAAGAAGCCGCCGTTGCCAAATGTGAAAAATTATTGTATAATTTTAATAAATTTTAATAATTTTAATAATTATGAAAAACTATTGTATGGAGTATGCATTCGTTTCTATTTCAGTCAAGTGACAATTTGATGGAAGAATGGTAAGTTCTCAGTTATTGTGTTAAGAAGAAGAAAAATGTTTTGCCAATATGAATTTGGCTTGATAATATGATAATGGAAAATTTTAAAAATAAAGCATGTGCTTTTTAACTTATATAGTAATGCATATTTATTTAAGATTAGATTTTTTTTAATGCAATAGCGATTAATCATCGTCGATATCATGATCATCATCCTAGCCGAAGCTTTGCATTTCACTTGATGAGTCTTCACCGAAACTAATGACAATTATTTCGGTGAAGGTATCACAACTTTGTTCATATGTCAAATAATTGTCTTATGCCTTTATGGCAGGTACTTTTGCATTCCTGGGACGGAATTTTTGCGAATTCTTCTTTTGATAAGTTCTTGACGGCGTTCAGATTAAACGTAGCTTTTCCACCCGCCGCTCTTGATTTCACAATGCCCCATATATTATCAATTGGGTTTAAGTCCGGATGGTAGCCTGTGTACTTCATGGCCTGCTGATCTTATCAAATCATTTATTTCATTTAACTATATCATATAGCTCAAATGAAGAGCTGAAAGCAATATTATTTTCTCCCAGCCGATTAATTAACTCGAACTTTGTTGCTGACGAAATTGGCGCAAGGTTTTTTAATTGTCCATTACAAGAACAGACGGCTCATCCAGCTGCTGCAGAAGCTTTTCTCTTAAACATTTGGAGAAGTTTTCAAAGTTCATCTCATCATTATGGTCACCAGACTTCGATCGATATTTGAATATCAGAAAAGCGCAATCCACAAATCTATTTGATCCACTAGCATGTGCAGGCCGTGATCCTTTTCCTTACATTTTTTGTTTAAGCCTCCTCAGTGTTACGACTTTTTGGTCAAATTGGTGGAAGGAGTAGATGGTTCTTGGGTGTTCTCAGTGTTCAAGTTTGATTCTGTTCTTTGATTATTTGGTAGATGACCCTTTTTGAAAGTCGGACAAATTCTGAAGTTTTCTTCACGACTGCTTCAATCTTTCCTCGCAAGGTGTTTAAAAACTAAGTCATAAATAATGTACAAGTTCGCGTTTTTATATATGCGAAAACAAATAAGAAAATAATATTTTCCTTTTGCCAGACATAAAAAAAGGAACATAAGGGCTTATTTAACTTCGTGCAATAATCGGATAAAACGCAAAAAAGGGTAAATTTTACTATCCATATATTTATTCCAGGATGTTTTTAAATTTTGTCAAATATCTAGATGGCGTTTAGGAAAAACCCACACTTACCTATTGGGTACTTTAAGTAAAAATCGGTATGATCAAATCTCAAAGAAAATGGAGAAAGTCCAACTTTGTAAATATTATTTTCAAGGCAGCAAAGGCGTGGAAAATATTTCGATGTTCTTTTTTCCAGTTGCATAGTGATTTGAACCGATCTTTAATAACACATTCCATTGCGATAGTAGAGGTAGCAGAACATAGACCTGCAGCTATCAATCTAAGCATCCTCTTGGATGCTTCTTGCTCACGTAGGAATTTTCACATGCTTTCATTAGCATGAGTAATTTGTCTTTCTAAATCTTTTAAGAGTTCAGATTGACGCCAAATCAATAAGCAACTCGTTGAGGTTTAAGGGGGGAAATCACAGTAGCACACAAAAAAATAGGCATATTTTCGGGAATTAATTTTGGCTGAATAAAAGTTTCAATCGAAAATCTGTAAAGTAGGTTTTATAGCAACACTAAAAAAGTACAAAATGTATTTTTTTCAATAAAAAAATATTCAAAAATGGCGGCTGCCCAGCATATGCCCCAAGGCGCCTATTTTTGAAAGCGTGTCGAAAAAATTTTTTAGTTTTCATATAACAACAGCTAGCGAGCTACGTAGGATTTTTTTCGATATATTGATTTTTAATAAAATGTTGCACGTTTGAAAATAAAGTTTAATTTTTAACAAAAAAAAGAAGAGAAAAGAAAGATATTTCGAAGCTAGCGTCAAAATTTCGATCGTCGATCGGTAAAGATTTGCTCGAGTTATGTCTTTGGCGAGCGCAAAAAAGTGGTTTCGAGAAAAACGCGTTTAAAGTTTTGAGTACTGAGAAACCATATGAAAATATAGGTGCATACCGGAGAGGCGTTACCGCAGAGTGAAAAATTTGGTCACTCGGACACTTTTGCCGTATTCCATCATTTGGTAAGCACAAGCAAGCAAGGACCCTAAAGCACATTTTAAGCGAATATTTTTTTTTAGAAAAATTGAAAATTTTACTGTGATTTCTCCCCTTAAGATCATATAACTAAAGTTGTGTAAAAGTTGGTATTGACCTTCTCGTACTGTAGATAACTATTTCGGTTTTTATCAGATGTACGACTAGTTCACATTTGAAGTCCCGCGAATGCGCTTGATATAGCGCGAGGCTAGAGCGATTAGGTTTGGTTAAGACAAGAAAAAACAGTGTGGGAGGAGGGCGTTCTTCTTAAATAAAAATAATTTTTGAAAAATAAAATTTCATAGTCAACAGTTTGAGAAAAAAATATATTTTTTTCGAATTGAGTTTTTACAAATATTTGCACTATAAAGTGAAACTTTTTTCAATACTCTATGCTCTTACTAATTGTGAGTTTAATCCCAAAAACTTGGTGCCAAAATGAATCTTAGTTTTTGAGAAATAAGAAAACAATGACATGTAAT
The DNA here is from genome assembly GCA_963555765.1 of Orthonevra nobilis. Lineage (NCBI taxonomy): Eukaryota > Metazoa > Arthropoda > Insecta > Diptera > Syrphidae > Orthonevra > Orthonevra nobilis. Next base: position 14,241,709 of record OY743225.1, read on the forward strand.
ATTTCCTCGAAAACATTTTTTGGGTTTTTCTACGTCTGTATTTATAGGCCAATTTTTTAATTAGCAGATTATCCCTTTTTACTCAGTATCACGCTCTCAAATCCCTTTCGTTATGAAGATTTATTCTGTGAATCAAAGAATCTGAACACCTGAAGTACTTTATTGATGACAACGAAGGTCACAGAATGGTAGGAAGTTGGAAGAAAATAAACTTTTACTTATTTAATATATACATATGTTTATTTGCGAAAATGAAAATTAACACTGTTTTGTTGGCTTATTTTCTTCTGTTTTGTTTTTATATCTTTTACCAAAGGATGTGCTCATGATGATTCAAATTACTTATCACTTTTACTTTCATTTTTCAAACCAATTCGCTGCACATTTTTTTTACAACCCAAGACAACTGCACTCTTGAAAATAAAAATCTCAAAACAAAACGCTTTTAGAAAATCAATTGTTCATACTTCGTCCATTTTCACACTACATCGGTGCAGACTTAACTGACACATTGAAAACAGCACATCAAACTAATTACGCGGCTTATTGTTCCCCGAATCTGGAATGCATAGAAGAATACAATGGAAAACTGACACAGATCCTTCAAAGTGAACCAATTAACATGCTATTCAAATAAACAATTCCCTTCTTAATCGCATAAGTGTTTATTTAGCTTTTGTTCTGATGCCCATGTACAATGGCGAACCGCTGCAGATAAAAAGACTGCCTCAGCCAATTTTGTCCGCTTACGCTCATTTCGAAAATTGAGAAATTTTTAGATCAGAGCCAACCGCTGTTCTTAATCCGGGGTGGTTTGACAAGCGGGAAACATACAAATTTAATTTGATAATGTTTCTGTTTCAGTAATTGTTACCTATTGATATGGCCGCAAGGAGGAAGAAGTAGACCGGAGACGACAAAAGTCACATGCAGGATAGCAGGGTAACCCTACCAGTCGACGTCGCGTCGTTGATGTCGTTGTTATACAAATGTCAAACGAACGATCCGAAAAACACTTGCTGGTACAAATGGTGAATTTTTTATCAGATACCATCTCGCCTCCGGATTGGAAGCCGCTCGTCGAAGATGAAGAAGACGACGCGCCACGCAAAAGGAATAAACTTGCACGAAAAGACCGACTACAAACAACAGCATTAACCAGATTCAGTAACTGCTTCTGAATATACTCGTATTTATATATTTTTTTTCAACTTGGTTTTGCTGTTTTTCGGCTCGGATGTGCCTGTATGTGCAAATGTCAAACGTCACAATTTGACATGCATGTGACATATCAGTGACAGCTATGCATTAATCAAACTCTCTTCTCTTCAGTGAATGGCGTGAATTTTGTACGCCCTTTGTTCGTTTCGCGTGAACGACAGGATAACTTTCTACGGTACCTTGTGTAGTTTAGGAAAATGAATACGTAATGTGCGAAGGGGCACTTACTTGGCTGGCTTTTCGACATTTTGTTTTTTTTTATTATTCGTGGTTGCCTGCCCTGCCTTGCCAGTTGGTTGGAGGATTCGTAAATTAGATGGTTTGCTCTAATGAAAATACTATGCGGAGGGTAATACTAAGTGCTGTAGGGGCAAATAAAATGGAGGATGAAATGTTGGTATGGCCGGTGAAGGGTGCATAATTAAAACGTGTTCCCAAGGATTTTGATTCATCGTTGACATGGCCAAGAAGCCAGTAAAAATGGCGTGCATATACGTTTACAATATTTTCGTAAGAAGGTTTTGGTAGGCGGCAAATAGAAATTTGAAAATCGACTACAAAAGATCGTTTCTCAAATGCACGATTTCCAAAAACAAAACAAGTCGACATGAGAGAATGAGAAAAAGCTATATATAAAGCGAGCTAGTAAACGAATACGCTATGGGCTTACTATGGAAATGTCAGCCATTTGGCTACAGGGTTGGGGAAGTAATCTATCATAGTTTGCCCTTTTGATGATGGCTTTGTACAGCAACAATTTGTATTGGAGGCTAATTTTGTGAGCCGTACCCATTTACATATCTCGTTGCATTTTAAAGCTATATTTCGGGTGATTTCGCGTCGATGTATTTTCGTCAAGTGACTCGTCAATCTAGATGACGTTCAAGTAAATGTTAATGTGTGAAAACTTGATAACTTGAGGTAAAACGTTAGTAAAAAAATAAATAATAAAGTTCTTAATAAGAACCATTGAGGAACCCCGTCTTATGTTTCTCTCAGGTTCGATAAAACATTATAAACGAACATAGTTTGCCTTCGTTAGGGATAGTCGTGCACCTGTGAGCAATAACATAACATAACATTCTATTCAGCTAAAGCAATCGCATTTTCATTTTCATTTCCAATGACGAGGTGACTCCGCCTAACCGAGTGTACCGATTTTGATGAAATTTGTTGTATGTGGCCGAGTGAGTCCACCGATGGTTTTAATTCGCAAACCAATGTTTTTTAATGAATTATTGATAAAACTTCTCAAAAGCAAATAATCAACCTTTTCAAAAAATTCATAACTATGCTTATGATTCGCGCTGATTTTTTTTCAAGTGTCTATTTTGAAAAAATAAATAATAAGTCGATAAGTCGTTTACATTGCTGACCTGAACAAAGTTGAGATGATTTTATTGTACTGCATGCCAAAATGTTTTGCACCTACTTAGCAAATTGTAATTTTTTATTTAGAGCACAATTAATGTAAACAAGTGAAGAACAGAACAAGAACATACTTAACAGTAAGTTTTTCTTTGAAACTTTTTTTAGTACCCTTTTCGAACCTTACGTGAATTTAATAAAAAATAAAATGAAATACCAGGAAAACGCTTTCGTAGTTGAAATTCTAAATGATATTTTGGTAATGTAGAAAAAAATAGAAGAGTGAAAATCGCAATTGGATGTTAAAGGGTGGCATGAAAATCACATCGAAAAATGCATTAAATTTCTGAAGTCCCTGACAAAACTCTTTTATACATCTCATGAATTAAAAACACGCATGCATGTCTGGTATGCCCGAGGAAAATACGATTTTGGTTTTATAATAATCGACCAACTAACAGTCAATAACAGACGTAGAATTGCCTCTTTTGTATTCCCCTATTTTCAGATAATCCAAGATTTTCCCTAGCTTTTCGAACATAATTCAGTGTCTATTCCTGTCGTGACTCGGGCAACGCATTCCTCTAAAATATTAACCCATAACAGCCATTAACAATTCCATAAGCCATCATCAGCATTATTTATCCATTTTCGTAATTTATTTTAGTGAAATATAATTAATTCAAGGCTCACAGAGAAACTACGAATGGAAAGTCCTAATAGGTGTCCGGAATGTCACGCACATTAGCATAAAATCGAAATTCGAGACACTATACACAATCCTCTGAGAGATTCATAAATTCGATCCCGAAAGGCGAGGTACAATGGAAAACAAGAAGAAGAAACTTATTCTAAGTGGAACATTCAACTGATTAAACTTTATGTTTACATGCTCATTTGCATACCACAATGGCTTATTGTACCAAATGGTCAGCCAGAGCGTATCAAGCTCAGATAGTTCAAAGCGGCCAACTATCCTTTTAAACACATTACTTCCCCAGCATGACACCCGGTCACCGTGTTAATTCCAAAAGAACACCTTCATGTCACACTGCAATTAACATCTCCATCATAGTCCTCAAGTAGCCATCATTTTCTTCTCATATCTCATTAAAGCGGCTAACAACGGCGACGTTGTCGGTGGAACCACACACAAATGATAAGTACACGCGGGATCATTAATAACCTTCAATTTCAAAATGAACGTCTTACTCTCGTGTGTTTCCTTTTCTGTATGAAAAAAGAAATCACAAATTATTTGGACTCACTTAACCATGTCCATGTCCAATCAATAAAATTTATAGCGGTACACACTGCCAATATATCATCGGAGAGAGCCCACTGAGTTGCTCTGCCACTGCCGCATATCAACACCTCCTCCACCACGGCCGATCACTAAATCACTTCCGTCAATTACGAAGCCGGCACGGTCACACTGCCAATGCCACTGGCACCTCTATTGCCACTACTGACCGCGATCCACATAAATCAAATTTCAATTTTTTCGGGTGACAATTTGCGCGCGTGAGCTCTGTCGGCCCTCTGGTGTGTAAAATTGCACGAGCATGTGTCAATCTACACGTCACTTTATCTGTCAAATGCAATCTAACTCAAACGATTCGCATTCAATTAAGTTTGCCTCTGTGGAATTCCAAGAGTTTGTCCATCCTGTACTCGATTTATCACCGCTGACGATATCCCCAATGACAGGATCCGCTTATCGGCTCGCTTAACTAGAGACACTCACACAATAGACCAGTCAACAGCAATAACCGATCGTGACGCTCGCTTTGTGGTTTTCAACTGTCTACGAAAATTGCCGAAAGGCTGTCAAAGTGCCTTGGGATTCGGTTATGGGAAAGTGACTCTATTCTTTTGAGCCACCACAGAGCGCCGCCTACGGTTTCGAGTTCGATGGAAATGTGCGATCGCATGGATGACAGGTCACTAGACAGCGCATTGCTGTCAGATTAATGATAGGGTTCGCTCTTTGTGGTGATGGTGATCCATCTATGCACATAAATAACTTGCTTCACATGAGAGGAGGGTCAAGAAATTAGGTGACCTATAACATCGGCAGACTAAAGCTGTCAATCTTTTGACAGCCAGAGTGATGCAAAAATTTCAAAATGTTTGCTCGGCTAGCGTGTAACGGATGACTAATGTGTCGACGATGTTGCCGACCACGAGGACGACAACGATATGATCAGGTGGTGTGGTGGAGTGGTGAATGTAACAAATTTATTACTTGCTGTTGACATTCTTTATTTTGACATTTAAATTACGTCAGATAATTCTTTTATGACACTCTGTCACGTGTGCGTTTGTTTTTTTAGTACTTTCTGAGAAGCTGTGGCTGAGACGAAAGATACATACAGTATCTTTCTGCAGCCCATTGAAGAGAACTCTTGTTCGGTAGCGCAAAGAGTGCGTAAATATTGTTTCACGTCTGAAGTGATATATGGAAGCAGGTGTATTTGATCAGTGACATTCTATGCGGGAGAATGAAGCTAGTGACTTGTATTTGGGGGGAAGATATCTAGAATGACGTTCGAGCTGACAGAGGTCCTGACCTCTTGTCAACGTAATTCGTTGCGCTCTTCAAAATGGGATGTAGTAGATTCGCTCGTTCGTTTACAAGAAACAGTTTGAATTATAACTTTAAATATTACCAGTGTTGACGAATTGCTACACGGTAGATAATAACACTGGAATATAAATTGAGACACAAATCATATGAATTATTGTTGATATTGTCATTCGCAGAAGGAGAAAAAGTTACGAAGGTATACCAGCAACCAAAAAGATTGATATGTAGACATGTAAAACGGAGATTAAAAAAAAAAATTGTAAATTAACAAAACAATGTTTTTCATTATAATAAAATTACCATGTTACGGACATGACTTAAAATTTGGAAGCACCCACTTTTCAAAAATTGTTTGCATGACCAAAACTCGCTAAAATAAAATTGTTATAGCTACACGGTAGGGTTCAATCTACAATTCTAAAAAAATGTGTGTATCGGAAAATTGCGAAAATTGTTTGTCTCACTCAATCACTCCTATTGGGAGTATCGATCAGCGATCATCGCGATCATTGTCGATTGATTTTAGCTTTGGCATTGTGAATACACATTTTAATATTGTGAATAATCATACTTTGACACTTGTATTTGGCTATTTTTTTCGTAATTATTTCCAAAATTTTGCTCATTTGTGTTATGGTTTTGCTATTCAGAGGAGGAAATAGAATATTACAAAGTCTTATAAAGAAAGTATCTCACATCTATAAACCAATATGTTATTAGTCGTTGCAGATTTTTGAACTACTTTCGACTATCTACAGAAGCATAAAGAGTTATTTAGATGGATATAGAACCGCATTTGCAGCGGAGTGTAAGAATCACTTCTAATCTAAACATTTTGTGCATGGGCTTTAACGCAAATTCCCTTAGGCAAAAAACTAAAATTACTTTTAATAATGTACCATCTTCGCTGTGCAATTTAATTCGTTATTTTCTTTAATAAAAATATGTTACGTGATTTCAAGCACACAAAGTATCAACCAGGAATTTGTGACCGACTACAGCCGGCTGTCAAATCGACAAATATCGTTCACAATCAAAAAAAGTCGTTTATTGATCAACGATTGTCATAAGCAATATAAAAAATTACTTGAATATGATCAATTTATATATAGTATGTAGATTGTACTGTAAAGTTGGTGTCCGCGAGTCAGCTGCGTTACCTGGCGACTATAATATGAATAAGGAGAAAAGACTCAGCTTCATTTTTTTTAAATTTATAAGTTCAAATAATCTGCTTTAAAATTTTGCATTGAATATTACACCCTTTCGCTTTGCTTTTGTTTAAATTGGTCCATTTTTTAAAAGGTTTAAGTCGTTTTTATGATATAAAACAGTCACAAGTGAGTGAGACAAGAAAGCGAAGTATGTAACAAAGCAAAACGTTATGTTTCCTTGTTCTTTTGACTGTGTCTTGAAATAAAACTAAATGGAATTTGCAACTGTCTGTTCGTGTTTTTCAACAATATTTTGCCAAAGTCCTACTCATTTTCGACGGCACTGGGCTCATTCTAGAAGAGCCTTTCGTAATTTCCACAGCCGTAGAGTCAAAATTCTTCAAAATTTTGTTTTGCAAAAACAACAGGTTAGCTAAAGGCAATGAAACTTATTCTTCTGTTTTACTGTGTTTTTAATGTTTTATTGCATTCGGTGTGTGTTGCTCGTAAACAATGGCATGCATTTTCGAAAACCACAACCGCTTCAAAACAAAAGCGTTTATATTGTTTCGTGTGTTTTGTTGTGTGCGTTGTCTCAATGTTCTCTTGCTTGGGGTTTGTTTGATCCGGTGTATTTTCAGCCTAAGGCTTTTTCACAATTATTTTTTGTGGGATATATTGAAGTACTCCCACAATGTTAATCATACTCGTACATGTTTCGGGGACACAACAAAGCTTTGATTGCTTTGAAACCTTTTAATCTTTTTAAAAGCACTTTGTATTCTTCAATGATCGAATCCGGAAGTGAAGACGTTGCAATTGTTTGGCAAAAGCTATTTCATGGTTTCCAGCTCTTTATCATCTTGTCTACTCCTTCCCATTCTGGTTAATCTGGAAAGTACTTTGTGTTCACGAGTACTACTTCTTCATCAATGCTTGGAGCTATTTGAATGTGCTCTATGTCTGAGAGTGGTTTTGATTTATCTTGTTTTAAGGAAACACAGTAAAGGTTTTACGTGAGGCTTTCATTTTATTCATTAATTTCAATGTCCTCAAATTCTACCATGGTAGTACATACCATTAATTTACTGTGCCTTCAAAACTATTGGTGAGAGTGATTCAAAAATGCAAAAGTCAAGGTTAAAGAGTTTTCCGAATGCTTGAGAAAGCGAAATCATCTTTCGCATAACTATGTCTTAACTTTTACTGAAAGTCAAATTTAATAATAATAATTTCAATTGAACTCGTAGCTGATTATAAAGTACCATAACCAAAATCCAGTTCTATTCACATCGTTCCACGTATTTGCTTCAAACAGTAAGATACTCTTATTTGCCCAATTTCCCTGACAAGAGTTTAGTAGCATCACAAAATCAAAATTCCTCGCATTCACACTCTAACCTAGAAGTCTTGTCCAGGTCCGCTTTCTGCGTTGTCGTCCAGCCAAAGAGTAACTTAACGCAATTTTAATAGATCATTAACAATGTCATGCTTGTGGTAATTTATTCGCGTGATTTCGCAGCATTTTCGCTTTTACTAGAAATTTATGTCGTCGAAGCGGAATGGGCGTGGTAGACAGCGGACAGGGGCCACGCTGGACCCAAATGTGTGGCATAAAACACTCGTTCATTGTTGAAACATTTTCCAAAAACACTGCTGGAGAACACGAAGTTCATTATCCAGGTGGATTGGGGTTGTATGGATGTGCATCGTAAATATCAGTGCAACAAATATTCTGCTCCATTATATGGGGGGTGTCACCTCAAACCTGAATGCAGAGTCACAGCAAAGTGCATCTCTCCATAGCAGCAGTGTCGGCGTCAAAACACCATCATCAACGTGAACCGAGTGCGGAAGTTCAGCGAGTCGAATGATGATGCATTGGTCGAAGTGCATTAAACCAGAAAGCACGCATTTCATAATGTACTTTTGGTCCTACAGATCGAAAGTTTTTGGGCGATGGGTGTAAATGGTAGGCTTTATTTATTTTGTGTTTTTTTTTCAACTCTCTACGAGGCCCATCGATCACAGAATGTCCATTGGATTCGGTACGGGATTGTTGCGGGGGCAATACCTGTTTCATGGGTTTGTGTTATTTAAATTTACAGCACGTTTCACAAATGGACAAACAGTAATTTGATAAATTTATTAAATTCGATGGATCATAAGTGAGAGGATGGCGGCCGGCGGAGGACATGGAGGAAGGGATAGAGCGGCTCTTGTTTCATTTGCAGTTGCAACATAACATTCTGTGGCAGGCGATGCCTAATGAAATGAATTAGTTGCATGCAGGGCTTTGGTCAGTGAACCGCCACAGCTTATTAATTGAGGTGAAAGTTTGACAGCATTCAATGGATGAGTTTCGGGTATGTGGGATATATTTTAAATTGTTTATTTCTTTTAATCCTGCACATTGAGGTAGAGTTGGCTTTTGTTGCGATTAATTATAATTCAATGGGCTGTCATTAATTTCGCGTAATTAGAAAAGTAAGTGGGTTCTTCAAAGAGGGGTGAAACATTTGGCCACTAAATACTGGAATAATATAAAAGGGAAAGGGTTGTGTATTGAGTGGATCACATTCGAAGTAGAGTAATATAAAACTGCAAACAGTTAAATAAAACACAAAAAAAATGTAAGAATCATACGGGATATATCATTCGTCCTCATTGATAAATGATTATTTCTTCTATTCTTTCGGGCTTCAAATTGTAACGCAATGTGAAAATGAAGTCCATTCTTTGTTCGAGGGATCTGAAACTTGAATTTCACAACAACTGGTAAGACCGCTGCTTTCATGCGACAAATACGAAGAAATGGTTTTCCTTATGGAATTTAAATAAAAATTTACTTGATTTAGTAGAACCTGCGTGGTTGCTGGTTTGCCGAAAGTGGACTACTACTCTAGTGATGGACTTATAGAGGGAAAGGTTTTACTCATACTTAGAATTCTGCTGGTACGGTAGAATTGGTTGTACGGTGTGCTTAGTTTGTAATGAAAGTGCTTTCGAAAAGCCGCAAGATTGACAATAAAAATCGCCAGTCGCTTGAAAGCCGCAATGTTCGCTCGTATCTCTAGAGATACCAGAGATAGAGAAACACGCATTTATACGAGATTCAGCACCGTGTCTATTTTTGAGCCGTACGTAAGGGTAAGGATTTAGTAGTATTCTCTTTCCTTGCTCGAAAAAAGCCAATTTGAATTTATGCTTAGGTATCATGTACCCAGTAGAAGTAAAGGAAAGATTTTCCTTTAGGGCTCCTAGAGAAATACGTACATGAGTGAAACTGGTATTGACATAAGGGTCCGTAGAAAACTGCAGTAAATTTTTTCACTCTCTTGGAAGTATTAATTTATCAACTTTGCAGACAACTTTTAGTGCGACTTTAACTTCTTATTTGTGTACGGACTTCAAAGGATGATTCATATATTTGCTGAACTTTTATTTAACTTTAAATATTTAAAAATTATTGATTTTAAGGTTCCTAGAGCCATGAATTTTGCCAAGAAGCAATGTCTTACAGCACAAAAAAGGGAAAAATCTGAAAACCGTAAATTCGTAATCACTTCACGAAACTCAATTTTACACCAAGAAGAAGGATATGAATGTGAAATTGGAAATTATAAAAATTGGTTTGGGTGCAGGTAGGTCTGCCCATACCATGAACTTCCCATCTCAAGATAAAAAAAAATGTAGGAGCTATTTTATTTGCCGCCACCATCAAATTCCATTTGGGTTGTGAAAACATCAATCATTCCCTAGAAAAATGCAAAGGGCCTTACAAAATTGCTTTCTTAGCCACGGGTATTCTTCGTTTGACCTCAACGCTGGTGTCATTATCTCTGTTTGCAGCGAAGCCTAAGCAAAGTCCCTAACTACCACAAAGTTATAGCTGTTTAAAAACAACATATGTTTCTTTTTGCCCTAGTATACAAAAGGACGAGCTTGGTTGGGATGCAAAACCTAGACATGGCTTCATACATCTCGTCTCTGGGGACGAAACAGAATTTCTTCGTTGCCGTAATACAGTCTGCACAATTGATTCTTCCATGTCCTGAGCATGGGTTGCAATTCTACTATGATTTTTCCATTTTGAACTTCGCAGGCTTTGGTTTGGGATCTGTAACCATGAGATAATTGTTTTATCTGTTGGTAGAATTTTCGAACCCCTTTCCTTTTTCTTAATCTCTCAACATTTTCGATCACGCGCTTTTCATGCATTTTCATAGATGTTGTGCACGAGATTAAAACAGCCAATTAGAGCACTTTATAACCCGTTTGTTCCAACTAACGGCCGATTGCATTTTCTGTTCTGGTCAATAGAAAACAAAAGAGGGTAGTTTCTGAATTCCATTTAATGCTTATTTTCCTAGTGACAAAAGTGCTTTTGCTTTGTGTGGGAGTTTTGTTTGCCAAAAGAATGCAAATTGTAAAATCAGATTGTTACTGAAATTGATTTGTCTGTGACCAAAATGTCCAACTTACTATATAACCAACATAGTGGCACACAGGCATCGCTCTAAGAGCATAGAACATAAGATAAGATGTGTGAAATTTGGAGTTATATTACGACAACTTTTACATTGGAAGTTGAATTTGTTTTTCAACTTCACCAACTTTAACCCGTTAGACAGCCAGAATTAAGAAATAATATGTGGACAAGTAAAACTTGAGCTGAGCTATCACTGAAGCGTCGCTTACAAATTATCATTGTGAAAGACCGCTTATGTCAACTCCTTGTTCAATGTATTTTAGAAAATATTTCTACTACCAACGACGATGCACTTGTTGTGCTCGGAATATTAAATCGTGATTACCTTTATGTCGATTAAGTTCAAAAGTACATACTATACTTTCAGTCGAGAGTCCACCATCTCTTCCATCCGAGCTAAGGAAATGTTCAGCATAGGATCTTATTCTTTCCGGTAAATAGATGACTTTAAGAGTAGCACATATAGTTCAGTTTTCTTTGGAGATTTCGACAGCTGTTTCCAGGCGGATTTCGAGAGATTTTTTTTCCATGTGTCATTTACTGGAAAGACCTCTAGACTTTGGTTCAAGTTTAGAAACCACAACAATGGAAAACAAACTTAATCTTTGAATGTTTTAATCTTCCTAGCAAAACTTTTTAATATGCGAGTAATGCAATTTTATCTATGTGTTTTAGCTTGGTCATTTAGGTTTCTCTCGATGATTTTTCTACCAAATCAATTGCCTCATGTATGTTGCCCCATCAGTTTCTTTTACCAATATGGTTTAAAGATAAAAAGCAACAGCAGGTCTTGAACAAAAATATTGATGGCATCATCATTTTCTAAGGATGTTTTCAAGTGTCAGTGTGGTACCGTAATTCGAAATCATGAGAAATAAAAAAGATTAATAGGATTCACATTTCTAAAACAATTTTCCAAGCACTGTCGTGGAAATTTGGCTCAAGAAATAGAGAAAGGGCACCTTAAAATATAAAATGGCCTCAACTTAATATTGTGTTAGTCTGAACGTATATCTGTTAAGGTAATAATTATGATGCTGATATAGCTTTTGGAATTAAAATTCAACAAATTATTTACAAATTACAACAACTTAATTTGTTCTCGAGTTAGGTTGCTCGAAAGAATCCACACAAACGTACGTACGTACACACACACAGTCATCTTTCTAAAAACAATGGATTCCGACTTCTGGGACCTCGAAATTATATATTATTATTATATATATATTTTTAGCTGCCCTTGAGGAATACCATATACTCGTATATATTTTCGTTTTTGGATCACTTAAAATACGAATTGCGTATTTAACAATGATAGGTTAACATATTTTAATTTGAAAATACTTTTTTTCTGATTGAGTTAAAAATTAGATTTTTAGTTTGCCTGCAAAAAAAAACTTAATATAATTTAAAATAATTTTTACCGTTATTTCTTAAACATGATAGACATGATAGATAGACATGATGGACTTTTTTTGTCTTTAATCATTTAATTATTAACTTGAGATGGCGTTACAGTCCACGTAGCATTGGTATTTTATCCTTTTGGCTTAGTCAATTGGTTGTTGAATCTTCTCCTCCACTCACGTTCAATGCAGATGGGACAAAAGATCACACTTTTCTTTCAAAACAACGGGGCCTTCATCCGCTTTTGAAAGTATCCATGCTTCTACACCATATAGTAGGACGGGGATGATATTGGATGATATTCAGTTCTTCGAAAGAGGGCTTAGCTTTAATAGCCAGAGGTATTCTTCGTTTGATCTCAGCGCTGCTTCAGACGTTCACATCATACGGCGGAAAAGATGTTAAAGCAATTTTAAGGAGATTAATACCTCTATAATTGGCTTCCTTCCTTCAGGATTGGGCAACCAATACTGAGATTCCATTCATCTCGCATGCTTTCTTCTGACCATATTTGCAGACGAGTTGGTGCATACTCCCAACAAAGTCATCGCCGCCGTTTTAAGAAGTTCTATCTTGCTATCTGTGCTTTGTCTAGGTCAGGTAGATGGCATTGTTGGTTCTTCCATGTCCTCAGCATTGACTACAATTCTACTATGATATTTCCATTTCGAATTTGGCAGGCTTCGGTTTGGGGTGTGTAACCTTGAGATAATTGTTTTTGCTGGCTGGCTGTCCATGGCTTGCATTAAACGACTCAATGAAAGCAATTTCGACTGTAATATAGGACCAACGACCCAAAATCTTAGCCAGTCATCCTTCTAAGAGTATCCAACTCAACGCGAAGATAAGATATTTTAAATTAAGAGTTGCGAAAATCGATTTCATAACAACAACTTTAACATTGGAAGTTGAATTTGTATTTGCTTTTGGCAGTTGTTTTTGAACTTCTTCAATAAAGCGTTATAAATCAGACAGCCAGAATTATCAAATGTTATATAGCTTAGTTTCGAAAGTATTGCATATTGTAAGAACTCTGTTTATAGGGACTCATATATTAAAGGTTTGAGGACCAACTGCTTATCTCAACTTCATGTATTTTTGGAATTATTTTTAATCAATCAAATTTGTTTGATTGCTCTTCTCTGGAAGATATTAACCACTGCTCGGAATAATTAAGGCGTGATTAACTTTATGCCCTTTTTGAAAGGGTTCAAAAGAACATAGTTTCAGTCGAGAGATTTCCACCAGCTCGTCCTTCCGAGCTGGTAACTGCTTAGCAAAGGATCTTTTTCTGTCTGGTAAATATATGGCTTAAAGAGGATCACATTCGGTCCAGTTTTCTTTGCAGATTTCGATAGGATTTTCCACGCCGATTCCGAGAGATTTTTTTTATCTCTGTGTCACTTTTCTGGAAAGACCTCTAGGATTGGGTTCATGATTTAAAACCACAAACTAAATCGGATGTTATGGTCTTCCTTGCAATATATGAGTAATGCAGTTTTATCTATGTATTTTAACTTTCTCATTTAGGTTTCTCTCGATGCTTTTGCTTTAAATTCAATTGCCTCATGTGATTTGCGCCATGAGCTTCTTTTTGCTTATAAATTATGACTATAAAAAAGCGTCAAGCTAAAGCCGAGCAGGTTTTGAACAAAAAAACTGGTGGCTCCATAATTTTCTAAGGATGTTTTCATGTGTGAGTGTTGCAGACTTCACTCTGAGTCTTGAAAAATGGGAAAGACTTACAGGATTCACATTTCTGAAACAATTTTCAAAGAACTTCCGTGGAAATTTGGATCAGGAAATAGAGTAAGGGGCATATCAATGTATGAAATGGCCTCAACTAAAAACTGTTTTAGTCTTTTTGGTAGTCTCTATAGTTAGTAACTTACTTAGTTTAGTCAATTGGCTAAATAAACATAATATTGATGAAACTTTTGGCATTAAAATTGAACAAAAAAAAATTTTTTATATAAATTTGTCCGGAAACTTATAAACGGCAGTGTATATATTTATGCATATTTTTTAATCTGATAAGGTAGCTATAAACTATAAAATTAATTGATTTTGAACTTTTTTTATTGGAAAACTAAATTGATTTTAATTGAAGAAGTCAAATTGTCCCTTTTTTTGACAGTTTTTTCGTCATAAAATTCAAACCACCCTGTGAAATTTAACCAAAAGCTTTTCAGGTGATCTTTATGCACACACGCTTCAAATGAAACCAATTTGGCTTCGATAGCTTGATCTGTTCTCGAGTTAGGCTGTACGAAAGAATCCGCACAAACGTACGTACGTACGTACACACACACACACAGACATCTTTCTAAAAATCATGGAATCCGACTACTGGGACCGCCAATCGTGGAGAAATGTAAAAATTTTGAATTTCGAAAATCGGACCGATTACAAGAACTTCCTGATGGGAAGTTAAAAATGTGATAGGGTAATAAATACAAAGAAAAGCAGGAAAAATACCTTAGAGACTCCATTTCTGTGATGGACAAACTATTATAAATTATTATGTATCTTCATATATTTTTAACTTATATCGGTCTTCTTATAAAAAATTAAAAATTAAAAAGTAGTTCAAATAATTCTTAAGAATATAATAAATAAATATAAATCAAATAAAAGTGTGAGGCTCGAATTACAGTCCTTTAACCCCATTTATTTTTGGATTTTAGACTGTATTTACTAACGAAAAATGTACAGCATGATTTAAGGGGGAGTAAGAACAAGACATTTGTTGTGGTAAGCCCATGCAAACGCAGATCTCTTAAGGATCGCATTGGGGTGATTATGGTGGCTTCTACCCCTAAATGGCTCTGGCTCATTACCCTATACAAATAAATAAGAAGAATTGATTTTCTAAAGATTTCATTTGTTATTTAAGTACGGAATTGGGACAATAGCTTTTTATTATTACAAAGTATTGTAACCTGAGCTAAGATATAAAATTATAAAACTTATTTACCTTATTTGTTTATATACAGAAATTATTTTGGTGTAAAAAAATAAATAATTTAACTATTATCAAAGAGATGTCGTGTCTGGTTTTTTGTGTTTGTATTTGCGTATATTGCTGTCGTGATTGTTCAAATTTGTCGCTTAAACTTTCCAATGTCACCATAATTTTTATAAAATATTTACCTAGACCATCATATTTTTTCCATTACATTTAATAGATTATATCCAACAAGTTTGCGGAGCCTATATGTGTTTCTATCTTAACACAATTTCTATTGGTCGAACTGCGGGCGATAAGTTCTCGCGCTCTCGTTCGTTTAAAGCGATTCCAAATTATCCCAAAAAATTGAGTTTTTATCTATGAATTCGGACGGTGTTGTCGATAATTGCTTAAAATAAAAAAAAAACATAAGGTGACCCGGAAACGAAGTTGTGTCGTTTTGTTGAAACCTCTTACTTACCAGTATTAACTTAACAAAATTTATCTGGACCTGATTCTGTACCTCCAAAAAGTCACAGTGTCCGAGTTACCAATGGCGGAAAAAATGGTGCCCAATGTACCCTTCGGCGTTTTTCTACTCGAAAAAACTATAGAATCCTTCGATCGAGTGATTCGTTCCGGGCTAAATTAGTCTCTCTATGATTTTTGCCCCCTTAGAGAAGAAAACCAGCACAAATGAAAAGACATGATGCAATTAGGTCGATTGCATTTTTATACCGATAAAGTTGCCTTTCATTTCCGACTTTATTCCAACAATTCTTTATTATTTTTTCACTTTTGAACGGATCTTTTTGTAAGTCCTTTGAATGCCCAATTTGTAAATGAGCGTAAAAGGTCACATCGAGATGATTTTTTTCGAGGATCATTTGGGAAATTTTACGAAAACTAAAACAATGTCTATCGTTGACTTTCTTTCTTCAAAATATATTACAATCCACCAAAACTATTGTAGAATTTCTTCTTCGTCTTGAATAAAATCCAAATTTATGCAAAGTAAACATAACAATAACAGAGCTTTTTGAAAACAGCTCGCCACATGAAATTAGTTTCCATAAAATTATAGCTCCGTGGTTCGCTACAGAAGATATGCCCGAACATGCTACCGGATAATTACTTCTAGTGTCAAAGCCACTCTCTATTTGCATAATCCGGACTTATCGAATAACAGTTGTTTTTTTTCTCTCCATTACAAATATCGGATTATCAGAATCGGTTCAATCCATTGTGTTCGCATCGATTCCGATTTCGTAGACAACCAAAATTTAATTTAGAACCAACTATTGAATGTCAGAATCTCTCACGGGTTTTGCGTCGCCAGTCGCCACAGTCGCACAGCAGAAGCAGCATCTTGTATTCCATTATTAATTGTTTGGGTACATAAGTGAGTTTCAGAAGGGAAATTCTAACCGATATTTAGAGACAGATTATACAATTAATGATAAAAGAAGCAAATTGGTAGACGATCTAACAATGCCCGTCAATAAATCAAAAATCGAAATAGTCTCTGTCTGTTCCATTTACATTATTAGTAAAATTAAGTTATTATGCCATTATGAGTCCAGATTCAAAGCAAGTTGATTAAGGTAGCTGCTCCGCTGTTATAAATTGTAATATTATGCTCTGTGTGTAGACTTGGATTTTATAAGTAACTTAAATATGCGTTCCGGGGAAAACAAAAGCCGAGCGCTTGTATTGTTGTCTTTATTCATAAATTTGTTTCGTGTCTGTTATTGAGACTGGAATTTTATAAGAATATATATGTATATATATTTTCATACTAAATGCAAAATATTTTATCATATTTCGTCGCCGATAGATTTATAAATTGATTGAATCTGTTGAATTTTTTTTTTTATTATATTTTGAAAAAGAATGGGCTGAGATGTAAACAAGATTGTTAAGCGGATTAAAACGTTTTTCTTCCATTTTTTGTTGTTGGCTCACGGCTGATGTGTTTTGATTGTCAACGTCATTTTTGTACTTTGACCAAAAGAATGGATTGTTCGAACATTAAAAATTTCCGAACAAATTTGTAACCCAATAAATTTTTAACTTCTATTAACGTTATAATACAATATTTGTTCATGATTTTTGTGACCACTTCCTAACGTTTGAAGTATGATTTACAGAAGACTGATAATACTTGCTTACATAAGATGTCCCTTATTAATGCTTTACAATTACATTTCTTGAGGAAGAACTAATTAATGCCCCATATTGAAAAAATATGCTAAAGCAATATGCACGCAGATTCTTTTCCCTCCTTTCTTTAAACTTGCATTTCAATATATGTATGTAACTCTGTGAGGGAGATGGACTCTGGTTTAAAATTCTCAGACTCAATTTCAAGCATTTTTACAATTGTCAATGTCGTTTTTCTTCAGAATTCGGTGAAGTTGTTTTTGCTTATAAAAATAATCAATTACTTAAAATATTGCGTGTTCATAAATTTTTAAATTATTTGGGGGAAGCCAATAGTGGATCTTGCGATCCGGCAAGCAAAAATAATTTTCTCGTTTTGAGAAAATCAGCACACCTTTAAATTATATCTACGATAAATGACATGTCCTTCAATCATTTTGATGTGTGTTGAGGCCTTTGTGTGAAGCCATGAAACTGTTGGCCAAGTTTCAAGGTAAAATGAAAATTAAGAAAACAAAATTCGAATTGATAGAAGTCGATAGTGGTAACATTTTTCTTTTTCGAACAATCGTTTGATTTAATTATATTTCGGGAATGTGAAAAATAATGTTTTTTGTTGGCCTTTGTTGGCAAATTGATAAGGAATTTAGGTTTTCATTTTAAATTCTCATTTTCATACGCTTCTCGGACCGTGTCACTTGATTCAAAAACCATGATCCCTTTATTGACTGCTGTGGAACTAAAAGAAAACTTTATTGAAATCCAACCCTAGCTTCACCATTTGTATATGCGCGTTTTATTTTTCATACAAATGGCAGTGCTTGAAACTTGAACTTGAAACTTGAAACAATTAATTGACGAAACCGAACGCTTCTGCTACGCCTTAACATAGCTTACTGACAGTTTCACTCTTGTAACGATACCCAAACAATCTTCGATGAAGGACATTATTTACCCTGTATTAATATTGAGTCGAACAAAAATTGAGTAAAGTTAGTTTTTATCTCGCAACATTCAAATTATGAGTATCAAATGCTTGCAACACATAACTCGATTGTACTCAGAAATATTGAAACTGGTCAGACAGTAGCATGATATTATTTGGAAAATCATATTCAATAATGGAGTCAATACATTCTGCAAAAAGATACGTGAAAATAAGGATTAACCGTGACACCGAGTATATGGAATTATAAAGGTTAAACATAGTACAATTATTTATCACATCTAAATAAAACAAATTAACATGTTGATTACTTACGTTGATTTACTAAAAGAAATGTTGAATGGTTGGCAACGCATTTCTTAGAAAATTACACTGAAACCGGAGGCGGTGCGTTATCAATGAAGTCTAACAGATCCGGAATTCCATATAAGTTTTGGATCAGTAGTGGGATCTTGTCAAAGTGCAGTTTCGAAAACAGCAACAGAAAACAGGAAAGTAACCAGCTGCATTATGGCGTAAAGAAATACTAAAATTAAGTTTCCATCCTTGAGAGCAGAGTTCGATGCTGCAGTCGAATCATGGTTGTCGCAAAATAATGTTCAAAGAGTCATCGGCGCTATCGACTGCACGCATGTGCGTATACAGAAACCATCTTTAGCTTTGCAGCCAAACGAATACGTAAATCGCAAAGGATTTTTCTCTTTAAATGTGCGATGCACATAAAAAGTTTACCAGCCTAGATGTGACATGGCCCTGAATCGTACACGACAGTCTCATTTTTTGGACGATTGTTGCTTTGAGATGTGTTTCTGCAACTATTATTTGGGCTATCGAGCATGTTCTCTTTTGTTTTCAGTCCTTGTGTTAACAATTCTTGAATGCTTCTTCGTGCTGTACAGGCCCTAAGTATATGCAAACAATTTTTTGATTTTATCCTTCTTCATCCCACATTGTAACAAATTCTTTTTCCAACTACTTAAGCTCTAATTTTTTGCATTTCCCGTACGATTTCTGGCCACTGCTTCTTTAATACGATTTTTTATATTGAGGTTTGTTTCAAAATGTAAACTCCATTGAAATCGGGAAACCCCACCATCAGCCAGTAGGCAATGGAGCTGACCCTACTTACATCCGAGCAACAATCGACCGACTTATATTAAAGAGACTAAAATATTTTTTTATTAATAACTTATAATGCATTTTGCATTATAGAAGGAGGGTTATGCAAGGAATGAATCCGAATAAGGTGGAACAATTCTTTATCGACTTTTTAGCATTTACTGAATTCGCAGTATTTTTTCGCGGTTTTCTGCCTTTAGTTTGACAAAGTAGAAAAGGTAGTTCTTGGATTTATAGAAGATGTCTAAATAAGATTTTTTGAAGATGTTAATTTTATTTATAAGTCATTAACTAATCAAATAGGTATTGAAATGTTCTTTATTATAATTAAACAAATCGTACAAGTTAGTGTTTCAAACATACCACAGAATGAGAATAAAGAATATCAAGACAATTATTTATTTTTTGTTGCGCCGATGCAAAGGTCCTCCAATAGGTACGTTAATATCATAGGAGCAAAGCTGTCATAATACTTTATCATCAAAGTTATACAGATCTACACTTCGAGATACCCCATCACCCATGTCTGTGGGAAACTTTGCAATTTAACTAAAAAAAATCGTTACCAACAAAAAAACAACAACACAGAATCTATCTCTTCTACGATTTTTACCTAGTTGGTTTCACAAACCCATAAACATACCGATTTTATTCCACCACACAACTAAGATCCTCACTCAATCTTTGTGCCGAAATCTAAATGCATCTTCTTGTTGTTTAATGACATCCTAAAACCCGAATCTTAACTGGACCGCCCATTAGTGTGAAGAACATGGTGTTAATTTGGATTCGTACATGGAGAAATACCATCACAGGAGATTGTAATCATTTGGACGCGGTCTCGCGGTTTTATATGATTCCCAAGTTGTCATAACCATCATCATCATCATCATAGCCATCATCATGATCTCTGGCGGTAACTCAAAAGAGTCGCGCTCATGAAAATAAAACAAACTTACAAGCAAACTCTCTGCCATAAACGGGTTAAAGATTTGTGATGGTCGTTGAGAAATTTTACGTAATTTCCCTTTGGGGGACAAAAAATTTCTTAACTGTTTCGTGAAATCGCACCAGCGGCTGATAGTCGACGTGAAACTATTTAACCCAGTGCACCGCCAAGTGTCTAAATATCAAAATTAGATGAATTCTTGGAATATTCCAATAGCATCAACATCAGCAACATCAACGTACAGAATAGAAGTTCAAGCTATTAAAGGTAAGGTCCGCTTCAGGGTTTTAATTGGCCGAGGGACACGAGAAATCAAATACATAAATATATTCCAGCGTAGAGCTCAACGAGGGAACATAAAGCCTGTTTAAAAATAAATTATGATAATTTCTCGAAAGAGTTAGATACCTGTTTTTCTAAAAGCCACAGATTCGATCCTTTTCTTAATCTCCCACGCATAATCAGTCTAAGTTCTAGGGCAAGTGAGTTGAACGAAGGAAAAAAAAAATCAATCAAACAAATTTTTCATTGGGAACTGTTGGAAACCTTGACTGGACTTAAGCCTAAATATGGTAGTGGTCCGAATTGTTTTTCCGGATCATATTCATTTCTCAGACAGAGATTCTTCTTTGATTTCTGGGCCATTGTTCGAGAAGTTGTCCCATCGAGAGAGAAAATTCTTGTTGATGTTGCCCTCATCGGTTATTGTCGGTAGTATATCTAGGAAATGCCATTGGAAACCGTAATCTTGTTACTACATAATGAAAGATGACCGAAGAGTGAGTTTGGAACGGGTGTTAAATTGAATCACATTTAAAAGCAGAACAAGATGACCAAACAACGAATACAACTGACATTTGCATAAGACATTCAGGTATCTGAAAACAGAGCTAGGAATGAAATAAGTTTCATGTTTTGACATTTAAAGATAAGAAGCACCGTTTTGAAAGTGGAAGGTTTCTTCAAAGCATTTAGGCCACATTTAGCAATCATCTCAATGAAAAACTAATACAAAAGATTAGCCGAAAAGATTAGTTAAACAACTGGTTAAAGGTGGAAAAACCACAAAAGCATTGGATTATGGTATAATACAGTGGGAAATCTACTATCCAAAATATGCGAACATATCATAAGAAATTCAACATCATTGACAGACAAAAGCAAGAAGCCTTGACAAGTTTGCCAAAATCGAAACGCACATTCAAACCGAAATTAAAGACTGCACTTCCCAAGAACATATGCGAACTCTCGGCAAAACATTTCTTAAAGGTCTGATTTATAATTTACGCAAAAATTGAGATCATTTAAAAGACAACATCCTTCAAAAAAATATATACGGTTTACTTTATTATAAAAGATTAAGCAGTAAGAAAAAGAAGGAATACTTGTTGCTGCTCGTTCTACGGTTTTGTTAAGCTGACAAGTTCCCCGCGTATGCAGGTAAGTTGAATGAAGTCTTAACGAAATATAAGTGTTCTGTCAACAAAAAACAAAACTCAACATCAATGCATATGAAGGAATGCCAAAATCGACGGATACAACTTCTTATATAGATATTCAAGGATTTCTTCACTTAATTCAAATAACGAAACAAGTGCAGAAATCTGTCGGAAAAACTCTTTCTCCTTTTGGTAATCGAACTAAAACAGGAAAGCTCATATTTTTATTTTTTAAATAATCCTGGTTTCTTGTTCTAAACATCGTTGGCAAGATGCCAACGACGTATTGCAATTGTCAATAAATTTAACTCTCATAAGTGTTCAATTTTTTGAATAGTATAATAAGCTTAAGCAAGCTTATGTGAGTAGAATCACAGGATCATTTTATCGCCTAAATATAGCAAAATTTTCACGAGCCACCAATTACGTATATTTACAACACGCCGAAAGTATGACTCTCAAGAGATTCATGAGGTCTTCAGAAAACCGTAGGTCGTTTCGAAATATTAGCAAATTAGCTGTCATTAAAAAAATGTCTTGATTGTTGTCAAGGATACTTTTGAAAATTTCCAGCGACATTGTTACCAACGCACGTCATGAAATATTGAGCGATGATGATGGTACATGATGTTCTGACTACGCAAACAGCCAACATCAGCTAAGCAGTGTCCATGGTGCTTTCTTACAATTTAAATACTGATTACGCCACATCCAAGGAATTTGGTCAAAACCTTACTGAATAATATTGATAAGTTTACAATACACTTTTCCAGATCTTTGTTTCAAGCGTACCAGAAGAAGTCACATTGCCAATCTTTACATTAAACAATTTTCTGGTGAGTATATTTTTCTATATATGTAAGTCTCTTACTCAGGTCTTAAACTTCAATATCTATAAATTGCGCCTTATTTTTGTTCCATTCCAAATGAATGAGTTTAGCAATGATTAAACTTCGGCGCACAAATAATTATTCTGTACTGCTAAACGTGATATTGAATTACTTAGTGAATTACTTAGTTTAAGTCTTCAATACCACTTTTATAAAGATTCAAGTTGTACATGCCTTTCTCTTATTTACTAGCTGCTTTAAAGTTTTGCGACTGCGAATGCTTTTTATGCATCTACAAGAAATATTTCAAAACACCAAACGTTAGATGATGATTTGTGAGATGACAAGAAAAACAACATGTTCATCATTATATGTTTTCTTATTGGAAAACCCTTAACCATTGAATTTGATCATGCCGATGTATGTTATAACTACAATTTATGCAAAAAGCTTATATATAATCCCACAAACAAGCGCCGCAGTGTTATAATTAATTATTAAAAAGATAAAATCTTTTAAAAAGAAAAGATTAACGACGTGACGCCAAAGGAGTCAATATGCCATTTGTCAACCGTTTAAATTAAAATTCAATATTCAGGAATTCTCAACGTTTGTATCTACATATTTGACATTGATAAACATTAATATGTTTATACAGTTTTGTTCACGGATCCAAGAATTAAAACTCTTTCTAACATTTTTCAAGACAATCAATATCACTCGAGTCCGTCTACGTTATTTCTGAATTAAGTTAATGAACAACATACACAGAAGAACTTAAAAATGTATCCAAAAATGCAGCAAAATGCGATGTCACTTAAAAATAAAATGTTATCAAAGCCTGTGCGATAATCGATCATACTGCAGCAGTGTTGTACCTTTTGTATTTCTTGGACTGACGATTTCCTTCAATTATCCTCGAACACAACAAGCTACAATTAAATCAGAATTTAAAACTATTAAAAACTCGTCCATCTTGTGAATTATTATATCCTCGCACTCGCTGGGAACACAAGTGAAACCCAGCGAACTTCAACGTAGAAGAAAAGATTCCTCCATTTTAGACGATTGGTAATAAATCAAAGGATCTGACTTAATTTCATCTCAAAACAAACAGTCGAATCGGTCGAGAAAAAAGGTCATCAGTCCTTTTATCCTGTTTGATTCCCTCTTTGTTTTGTTTTGCATTGAATGCATTTTTCTATATGTGTCCCTACGAAATATGATGAACTACCAAGGATCATCTGGTGCATCCTTCAAAGGAATAACCAAAAAAAAAAAAGGTTGTATCGGAAAAACTAAAAAATCCCATAAATAATCAACATCGAAAGGAAGAGGAAAAGTTAATCGAAGTCAACGAAAAAAAAAAAAACAAAATTACAGAAAATCAAAGAACAGAATGAGAAATTTCTCAGATGGAAGGTACGCAGCATGGACTCGTATCCTTTGTCCCCTCAATTCATTTGGCTTCGTTCCGAGTAATGTGATTGAGGGGGATTACTGGACCAAAGCGATTTGAGAGGTTCTTACTTCTTTTTTTTTTTGTTCCTTAGGTCAGACCGAAACTAATCCGTTTCGCGCGGAGACCACGGCAAGGGATTTCGTAATAATTCATAATTTCTGTCTCCTATTTTTTTTTTGTTTGTTGTGTCTTTTTGTCGGTCTTTGAAAATATTTTCGGTTTCTTTTTTATCTTCTCAATTTAATTCTGATCTGTTGAATTTCTGGATCTGTTGATTGTAGGAGGGCCTGATATACATACTCATAAGTTAATCTTGAGAGATGTTTTGTTGACTTCAGTCTGAGGTGTCGGATTTTTTAAGTTATTCTATGGAAGTGTAAAGAAACGAGTTGTGTACTAATTTCCATTTTTAATTATCTTAATTATGATTCCAGTAAGCCTGATTTTTATGAAAGATACATCATGGGAAATTATTGCATATCAAGCGATGAATATTAAATATTCCAATAAGTTTATTTATGAATAAGTTCAGCTTTTTTAAAACGGTGCTCTCTCGTTATAATTGTAAATCAAAACGCTGCGGTCTCAGGCCAAATGGAAAAATGAACAAAATTGGGGTTTATATAAAAATTATTATTTAGACAAAAAAAAAAAAACAAAAAAAAAAGTATAAGTCAGGCGCTGTAGGATTTACAATGGAATATTTTTAACCAATTTCCTTGCAATGAGTTATCAGAGCCGCAATCATGTACGTCTTGCATTCAATAAAAGTCTACCAAAGAAATACACACCAACTTTGTATTGCAAAACAATGACCGTCAGGCATTCTTATGCCAAAGGAAGTTGTTGCAACTGATGTTTCCTTTGTTTCTTTTTCGTGAAATTAGCCCACCGTAGGCGCATTATGTTAAGCATCTGCTTTTCAATTGAATCAATTGGTTGCTCCCAAGTTCGAATTTTGGAAAAATCTAGTTTTCGACTAGATAAAAAATCTGGGTGGCCTTAATACTGATTACTGTATCGGCTACTCGTGTTGTCATTCCAAGTTCATGTTAGCAAAATAACAGTGTGTAAATAAGGTGTTTGCAAGGAGATGAACCAATCTTTGAAAACTGAACTTTTTAATTTTAACAACTGAGTCCAAAAAAATACTGTGAATTAAGCGAAGGCAAAACCATCGATGTCAAATTCTGCGTCCCAATTCGGACTCCAACCATGGATGCATTGAAACCAAAATACATAAGAGTGCTAATCTTTCCATTCTTCCCTTAATCCTTTTAATCGCTTAGCTTAACATACATAATATGAAAAATCATATACACTTGAGAGTGAGCCTATTATAAACAAATACAATGGATGCGAGTTTTTTTTAAAAATTTGACAAATATTTTTAAAAAATATTCGTAACTTTCATTTTTGCTTTAAATTACTAATCAATTCCTTCTCTTACAGAGACATCCTTGAACGTAACAGGGAGGACATTAGAAAGCTCGTGAGCTTCCTCTAGGGATCAGTACAACCACTGTTTGGAAGATGACGAAACAGCTGTACACATTCATTATGAATGTTCAGCTCTAATTTTGCTAAGAAGGTGTATCTTCCTCAAAGAGACATTCACACTTTGACCAGAAGGATGGATGTTTATGCTAAACCAACTTTCCAAGCTACAAGAGGTCAATTGTTCAGACCGCCACTTGGGCATGGGCAGATATATACATAAATAAAAACAAAATATGTAACCAAATTTTGAATTACTAAATAATGAAATTAAAGGAAGCTTAAGAGAGAAGTCATGAATACTTAATCTTCTTATACTTGTCTTTATACCTCTCCTTAATCATTATTCCAATGACAGGGTTAAGGTCTCCTACACCAAAGAGGAAGTAAGAGAAACAGTGCAGACGGTTACGGAACCACTATCAAGCTTTACTCTGAAGACCATACAGCTAGCAACGATTTTTTTTCCAGCAGACTGCCGAATCTTAACTCTTCTTTTTTACACAAAAAACTTAAAATTTCGACTCGTCCTTTCTTTCTCTTAAAGGTCTTTCTCTTAAGGTATTTATGGTAATCGGTACTTCGATGCTCTTTTTTAAGCAATAATCTCGATGATTAGAAGTTGTTAAAGAAAGTTGCTCATTGAAGTCCTACACAGGTCAATAAACTAAACGTTAATGGAGAAAAATGGACGCCAGTGTATGTAGTAATAAACACATTTTGATTATGATTTTGCTTCAGTGACGATGACATATTTTCAACTCAACGGATATGTTGATATGCAATATTATAGCATCTCGGAAACCGATGCATTCTCACAGCGTCGCAAGAGCAATTGTTAGACCTTTTTTTTTGAAGACGTAAAGTTCCCTTGTCTCACAAGATGCGATGTCATCGTCTGCCGGGATGTCGTCTTAAATCAGTATAATCTAGTGAACAGAAATTGATTTATAAAGAAATCAAAACCACTAAAAAAACATTGCCGAGTTTTTGTGTTAAAAAGCTCAAAAAACACGAAATGAAATAAGAATGAACTGTCTTTAAAATGAATACAATAAATAACTATGTAGACTTGAAATAGCCCACTTATAGTATGACTCCGACAACATATACCAATCAAATTGAATGTTAAACATTGTTTCATAAAAAAACAAACCGTTTCGAAGGAAAAGTTATAAACTTTACGACAGCATAAACTTAACACCAGTGACTCCATTTATTCCTCCATATCCATCTGTCAAATGTCTGAATAAATTACCAATTGTCTGCTACGTAATTTTGCCTTCAGGCGGACTTGGGAAGGTCATGGTTACTACGACAAGTACACTAACAAAATTTCATGAACGGATTATCTAGCACGCATGTATCCCAGCTCAATCAAAATTTGCTGATTTGACAACTCGTCTATAGCATCTTTAAACTGCAATCAAACGCCAGACATAGAATTCCCCCCGTCAGGATAAAAAAAAACTATTATCTTTCCAGTTAACCGCATCACATTAATTCCAAAGCATCCCCCCCTGGAGCTCTACCGTGCCGCCCTTTCACAATCTCCCATGACTTTTAACATCCGATCGATAAAAATCCTTCCAGTCTACCAACCCGGACACCCCCGGGCCTTTTTACGCGCAGGAGAAGCGAAGAGCAGAGCAAGATTCCATTCCATTTTCAGCATTCTCCACATTCCGACAATTCCATTGTCTGTCACATTGTTTACATTTCGAGGTTGAGTGACGTCTCGTTGTGTGTCCGTTGTCGTCTCGTTTATCTCCCAATTTTTTCTTCCCCCCAAACAAAAAAAAATATATACACTAAAAACAAAACGCGACTCATCTAAAATATCCCTTTCGTTACCTTCTTTATAATCCCGAATATCCTTTTAAATCGTTTGTTAAGTTCATCGGTTAAAATTGGAAACGCGATTAGCAACGCTCAATGCTCATCATATCTATCCGTGAAAAGTCAATTTTTGCTGCAAGTGTCAAAAGTTCCTAAATAGTATATCCTTGCGGGATTCTGTGTGCTCGTGTTTGTGTGTAATTGTGTTAGAATCTATTTGAAAGGATGCTCGTTGTTTCTATAGCGCGACGCACCGGGAGCTGGCGATGACATGAATACCGCATGCGTTGTTGTTTTGGCTGTGATGTGATAGACAGGACATATTTTGGATGCTGTTTGAAATACATTCAAACGCCAAAGGAATAATTTGATTCTGTGAATTGCTTTGCAAATTTTCTAATTATTGCCGTCCAAAAATGTTTCTCGACTTTGAGGACGATGATAGTAATTTGGAAAATATGTGCATGTATGAGATGCTTTTGAGTCGGTAAGTGATCCCTTTTGAACAATTTAACAGGTGGACGTAAACACATGAAAGTAGATTTATAAACAATGTAGCATCCTGTGGGGTAAGTACCTTAGCCTTAAGTGCGTTGTTTTGTTTAAAGAAAAAGGGTTCGATTGGACTGGGTTGGCATTTACCCAAAATCCGATTAGGAAATTCAATTTAATCCAATTTTCCACATTTCATTTCGCCGGTGAAAACGACAGACGAAAATCATAATCCACCTACCAATTTAAATCCATTCTTTTATACAGATAGGTGTCCCTTGTACCAGTTAAAGTGCCCGATTTGCTGTGTCATCGTTACAATTTCAGGATAATAGCACTGTAAACGTGGTTGCACTGTACATGTGCATTTGTCAAATTTTTAATTTCAAAAAATAAAGGCATTTAGGCACAAAGGACACCTTCTGAACAAAGAGAAGATTATGATGGGCAGTCCAAAAGTCAAATCGTAGTTCTTTGGTGAAAAGATATTTTTTTTTGTTGTGTTATCGAACGAAAACTATGAAAATTGATTTTTCTTTCCCTTGACTCGGAGTGCCTCCGATTCTCATACAGCAGTGTCCTTTATTTTGGATTCCTTTGCAACTTCACATTTTAGTGTATGGTTTCTGTCTGCGTCTGCGACTCGTCGCTCTTTGATTTTGAGTGAAGAAATTACCACCTACGTTCAGACTAGGGGAGGAAAATTTTCTCACACGACTTGTCCGATCTTAAAAGGAGACGAGGATGCCCGACGTCGGATGTGATACATCTTTGTCAAGAGCTTTGTTTTGTTGCTTAAAAATTCTAAATCTAGTTTCTTTTTTTGTAAAATTTAGGTATTCCTTCCTCCATATACATTTCATCTCTCTTATCCTAGGTGTAGATCAATTCATTCGTGTTGTGTTTTTTTTTTTATTTCAATTTTTGTATCATTTTCACTGTCATGGAAATCACAGAGCACACACAGCACGCGATGGGTCACAACATGGGGTCCTGTGACAAAAAAAAAAACAAAATACTTTAAAGGTATATCATTTAGCTTGGGCAGTCATAATGGGTTATTGTTTGGCGGATCACACACAATGGGGCAGGGATGGTCGATATACATTTCCTCCATTATAATAATTTTGTTGTTTTTTTTTTTTAATTTTTATGATTTATTAGCGTATCGATTTATGGAGGACTATTGTTGGCGAAGAAATGGGGAAAATACGATTATGGGAAATCGAATTAAAATTAACTTTAATGGAAGTTATGATATCAATATTTTTATGCTAACTGTATTAGGTATTGGGTTACAATATGCTGATGTATGTATATTAAGGTTAAGTTTCTTTATAAGTTTAACTAATGACATGTTTATGAAACGAAAGAAAAGTTTTACTTTTTGATATTGGTCTTAAGAATAAGGTAGGGATATTACGAAAATTTATTCATTGGAAGACATTCGGTTTCATCGTGGGCTTATGTTTATTCTGAGTATGTAAAATATCACCTGGGAGAGATCGTTGTTCATAAAACATGGTAAGCTATAAGTTACAACTTTGAGGGTAAGTTCCGTAATGGTAAGATGTATAATGCTGTTTTTTATTTTATCATTTAAATATTAGACAACATCAGTACTCGTATAACTGTGTAAAAGGTTCAAGCTCATAAAAGTAAATTTTCATTTTTCATTTAACGAATAAAAAAATACGAAAAAAACTGCAAAGTTATTTAAGTATTCATCATTCAGCGAAATCAACAATAAGAACTTAAATTTGAAACTTTAACGATATTGATTTGACTCTTGCAAATAGAGGTGCGCGTAACTTTATTTTCTTTATTTAACATTTAATTTAATTTTTATTGTTATTGTAATTAATGTAAAATAAATATACTCGTATATATGAAAGAATTTTAGATTTCAAAGTGATAGCCTTGAGTGTGATTGGACCTGACCACTAGCTCAACTTCCCATTTGATGGTGAAAACAAAAATTCTTACAGTAGATGACGCTTAAGAATCTTATTCTCACTCCGGGAAGGTTAGGTTTAAGCTTAATCCCTTGTAGTAGAAGGTACATAAAGCCGCTCAATTTAACGAACTAGTTAATGAATCAATTACGAATTTCAGAGTATTCGGCATCACAGCTTGTCTTAGCCTCCAATTTGCGGAGCATGATTCAATGACACAGCGCATTTTGATTAATTTTTTTATCACGCGATTGACAAATTAATACATATGTAGGGCCGAGGCCTGTGGCCTAATTAATTCTGAATTAATAACGACTACTTTATCATATTCCAAATCGGCCGGCGTTAGTAAATTACTTGCTTTTTAAACTGTGATCACACCCGTATATTCTACACGGAAAAATAACTTTTCTGGATAAAGTTTGCTTTTCAACTTCTACGCATCTGGAAGTCCGAGCGACTCACATCTTATCTCTGGGAAGATCCATAAAAAGTATTGAGACATTCTTTTAACTCTCCTCTAAATATTAAAGAGTAGCTTATACTTTTTAAGTGGACATGATTCCTTACTTGGTGGCCTTATTCAAAATGTTGATAGTCAAATTTCAAAGCTTAAGTAGAGTAGATGGGTTTTTTGTTCTTTCTGGAAAAACATCGGAACATCTTAGCCATCCTCAATTGCGACTTTTTTTTTCTTTGAAGAGTTCTTAGAATGGGAAGACACTACAACGGAAATAAAATTATTCAATGTTTGTGGTTGTGATGTTTCCTACCGAGCTTTTTTGGAACACTGTTACACTGTAATTTTTTTTTTTTTTTTTGAGAGTTGAAGTTATTTGTTAAGGTTAATTAAGTGAACTCTGTATTTTTTTTACGTCAAAGTGATTCAGGAGATACTTGAAAAGACCTCACTATTTTTTGGTTTGTGCTTGTCAAGTATGTTTTCCCTGATCATTTTCAACATGGTACAACATCAGTGAGTGAATGTTTTGACATAACAAACGTGAAACCTCCGTTTATTGCAAATTTGAAGTTCTCTTATCATCTTTAATTTCTCTTCTCTATTAGTTGTCTCACATTGCTCACAAGATTGCACCTGCCTTCGTCTGGTTGATAAAATAGATTTAGACCTCTATTTCGCCGAAAAATCATAAATATCATAAACATTCTATCGACCAATTTTTTGATGGTTTCCAATGTTTTTGATCTGCATGCTACTCGGAGGATCTCTCAAGTGTTGTCATGTTTCTGTTTTTGAACCTCTTTGTTGAGTTTGTTTCAAAGAAATAGTATTGAGTTTGAGAATGGCATTTCATAACTGTTGGAATCACACTTTGGAAAATCGCTGAACGTTTATTTTCATTAAATTTTGACCAGTCTGTGGTTATCAAATTCTGGAGCACTTTGCCCACAGCTCATCGCTTGATTTTGTTTTGGGATCGTTACTGCTACTCCAGCGTCAAGATTTGAGGAAGCTGAATGCATTCTTATCGCTGTAACTTATATCTCCAACGTTACAACGTATGGTTTCGTACACTGAAGAGTCCGATATATTTAGTATTGGAAATATGACAAGATAATTGGTTTGCTCAAGAGATACTTTACCTAATTAACTGTTTTTGGAAAAATTCTGTACAAATGGTAATGATTAATGAAGTTTTCAGTTGTACTTTAAAACTTTGTCTTATAAATAAGCCGATGAATAGATATATATTATTTTCTTTTTAAAATTATAATAGAGGTTGTCCGCACATTTAAAGTAGTATTACATGGAATGCATTATAATTATTTTATTTTTTATACTTTACAGCGATTTTCTATTTTTAAATGGATATAGCTGTTTTATGGAAATGTTAATTTTTGTTCGCATTTTGCATATGTAATGGCTGAAAGTCAGTTTTACATCAAGAAGCATTCCTAAATATATCACCGTCTTGCCAAATTTCAAATTCACCCCATTAAAGACAACTCGATTGCTTGGTAGCATGGATGCCTGATTCAAAGAATAGGGCTTATAACTGTTCCTTGATGGCTTTATTGAGTCGTGCAAAGAAAACTATTAAGTTTAGTTTAAGTTAAACTCAATATATTACTTTAAACAATTTTATTAGTTGGCTATCAGAAGAGGAAGGAGTTGATTGTGATGCAAAATAAAAATAAAGTTCGGAAAATATAATGCATTTATGCATATTGATGAAAGACTTATGTTGATTGATACGAATACAAATGATTCTAACAGCCTTTAATGCTGTTGCAGTTGAATCTGTTCTTATACAGAAGAAATATTTTAGGAAAAAGAAATATGTCGATTCTTGATTATAAACTTATGAACAGAGACCAATCATTTCCGTTAAACAACCACTGAAAGAATATTCATATCTGCATCCGAAAGGCGCTCTATAAATAAAACTCCAATTTGTCCTCAGCTCCCTTTTCTGAGTTTTAGCTCTAAATTTTAAAATTTTGTTTTTACTATAAACCATACTAGTCTACTTTCATTCAATCAAATAAAATGCCCGAAATAGCCGATAAAATTATCCATGAAATTATCGTATTTGACAAGTTTTTCAGGCGGCAGGTGCCGTCACACACACGATTCCCTGGAGACGATGGCATGCATAAGCCGACTCTTCGGCATGCGTCAAGAGGAGTCAATCATGCTGGCCAACTGAGGAGGAAATTATCTGCTCAAGTGCATTTCCCATGCACACGATTTATGTCTTCCCCCCATTAGAAGAGTAAATCCCTTTGGACACTTCTATTTCCTGATGTGTACGCATTTAATTTATCCCAGTAGAAAAAAAGCCCTATATACAAGATTAAACCCCCACGGATGTACAGCTCCTCAGGGAATATATCGCACACACTTTGATTCGGCATGGTATTCCCCAATTTCCTGAAAAAATAAAGTAGTGTCAGCTCAAGGGAGAAAGGGGCGAATCCGAATACTTTTCCGTTTGATTTTCCTATTTTTATTTATTTCTCTAGAGCTATCGTTAAGCATGGCAGCAAGACACATCAAATTAATTCATTAGGAGAAAGTATGAGCTGACCTGGTTTCTCAACGACACGGAAATATTCAACAACAAAGGACACCTGTCAAGAATTAAGCATTTCCAATAAAGTTTCCTTTCGAACTGTTAATCATAAAGTTACGTTAGGTTATTGCAATCGAGGCGTAGGTTTCCTTCCATGTAACACTCATCATCATCATCATCGTCGTCGCCAGCCGCAGCATAATATTCATGTACGGTACGGATTCACACTTCGTTTCCAGTTCGGGCTGTTTAGTCAGACATTTCATTGCTCATTATGCAAATTTCCATAAATTTTCAACTTATTTGAGGCAAACACAGCCGGACCGAAGAACGACGTGTGTGAAAGTATATCCAACCTCTGATCTGATCCCGGAGTGCGATGACCACCTCCGCCAGCCAACAGCCGTCCACTGCATGGGACATCGAGCAACAAGAATGATGCATTCTTTGATTTGAAATCTTGTCGTTGGTGGAAATTTGATCCTTTCGTTCAGAGAAAAACGATGAACAACAACGAATTCCGTAAAGCACGTTGCCCAGGTGATTGGTGATGTTGTTTATCCTTCCTCGGAATCCACCCTGACCGCCCGCGCATCCAACAACGTTCTCAAGAGAAGAGAAATTTATTTTTAGTTGTAACAAATAATTAACCTGTGTGGAGGAATCGTTCAAGTCACGCGGTGCGTGTCCACTTGGTGGTCATATTGACTCATGCAATGGGAAACCTGCTGAACCGGGACAACCGAGTTGAAATCTGATTACAAGTCAACAAATCGCAGGGAGTTTCGAAAGCGTAAAATAATATAACTGATAGAGGAGCCCTTGTATAAGACAGATCTCCGAAATCGATACGACACTGTAAGTTTGTTTGTTTCAAAATCCTGCAAGCTCATTCAATAAGCGGAAGCAAATCTTTCTAAAATAATGTGGGACGAAAATTTCTTGCCGATTGAGACATTCGAGTTCGGATATCTAATGTCGACGTCGTATGAGTCAAAAAGACACAAATTGTCTTTGGTACTGAGTCGGGCTAGTAGTCAAAAAATTTCTCACTTGGTTTACAATTCAATAGTGTTTCTATTGTGTAGTTTTCAAATGGTTATCCTTGCGATCAATTTGAGAATATTTAGAGAAAACTAAGAACTGTGAAAGCTAATCCAGTTGAACAGATTGCGTGGAGTCCGGAGTCATTTATTTGTTTTTAAAACAAAACTGACAATCTTATCGTTATTAAGAGTGGCTTGCACATAAATATTTATATTGACAGTCAAACTGTTAAAACAACTCCGCAATTACAGTGCAAAATTTCAGCATCCGTGTCAATGCCAGTGTCAATCCAGCATAATTTTCAGATAGTCCATGCTGATCTACTTAACTGATTGGCAATGGTTGCTGGCTAAATTTGGTCTCATCAGACAGATGCAGGAACATGCATTCAATCAGTATATTTAAAAACTCTGCATATGTCCTTCAGTGATAAAATTTTGATCGAAATTTTCTTAAAGTTTTTTTTATTAAAATTTAAACGCCCGCTACGGATGCTCTTGCAGGACTCAATTCTATCGAGGTAATTTTCGATAGCTTCTCGACACATTTTGGACCAAAACTCGGTCATAACTTTACGAATTTGTGTTTTCAAAGCGTCAAGTGTTTGCGGATGTTGTGCATAAAAACAGCCATTTTCATATACCAACAAAATGAAATTCAAAGGCAACCAATTAAAATACGTTCTGGTCTCAATAAAAGTCTCATCAAAACATAAAATAACTCGACCGAAATTTTAACAGGTCATGATATATCAAATGTAGCGCCAAATTGTTGAAACCCTTTGTCTTCAGTAAACATTTGACTAAAGCGACTTAATTGACGTCGACAATTACATATTCCTCATAATCGAAGATGTGGAGACCAATGACACTGCCAAAAAAAATGAGTCTCATCTTCAAGACAATGATTTTGAAAATTGGTCATTCAAAAGCTGAAGTTCAAGCACTCAAACGGCGTATGTTCTAATCCTTCCGTGATCAGTCGGCCTCAATAATCGAGTGAGTTGAATTTTTTATGAGTGAGGAAATTTGAATGCAAAATACAACACAACTGACAGCACTTAGTTAGTCAGATAGTTTAATTGATTTTTTTAGCCGCGCATATGTCCTCCATTATCTACTCCTGGTGCGCAAAAAGTTCCTCAGATAGAAACACTATTCTTGCAGTTCATTTTCGGAATTTAAAGACGCTCAGAGAGTTTAATGATTCATATTTTTAAATATTTAAGCATTTACGAAAAATGTACAAAATATCGATATACAAAACAAAACAACTTGAATTTCTTTATAAAGAGAAAACTATCGGACGAATAACATAGGTGCACTTTTAACTGCTTCGGTATCTTATAATCGTAAAGGCAATGCTCCGAACAGTCCTTGAACTGAAATTAACAAATGTTCAGAGGAGATACGGGATATATGTGAAAATCCTCAATGGCTTTCTTTCTGAAGTAAACTTAAGAATCGTGAATAATATTAAATTGTCTTTTAATATCTAATTTTTCATATTACTTCTAAGCCATAAAGCTTTTCTCCCCATAAGGCACAATCATATGTCTTCAAAATTCTTTATAAAATAAACTAACTAACTAAAAACTTATAATCGGAAATGGCGCCGTGCTTCGCCTTATGCGAAGCGTACAGAGTCTCGAAGAACGTGAATGCTTACAATGTTTTCCAGAGCATGAGACTGCTAAGAAAATTCCAAGCACCATTGTACGCGCTTTGAAGCATTCCTTTTCTTCCGCCGGGGACCACATACGATGACCTTCAACTCCTAATTCTTTTCTTTAAAGTCCATGTCCACAGTAATCGTCACGTACGGATTGTCGGATTGTACAACAAAACGGTTTGGCTCGCAACATGCTTTTAATTACACACTCACGCGGCGGTGGCCACCGCAAGTGAACACCTTGTGTCACCTCTCGACCACCAGAGGCACAGCGTCCAAAGACAGAGTCTTCTGAAGGTCCATACGCCATGTGAGCTCACCGCCGAACAAGACAACGAGAATAACTACTCTGTTCCAGCACGAGCAAAGTATTTTGCCTCGAGCCTCCTTTTCTTCACCATAGTGTGACTTACTGGTCTTTGGTGGAATGGGAGCAATGCGTAACATGCCAGACCGTGAACTATTTGATCTAGTTGTTTTTTTTTTTGGATTTGTATTGCGGACAGAATTCCAAGTGTTCAACTTGCGCCTTGGAGGCAAATTCTTAAGGTACCAGTGTGTTTGTGAGCTTCCAAGTGCTACTTCATGTCGTGTGTTTCGAGTTGGAAATGGAAGTCGCACTGAGCGTGTACGCATGCTTCTACGGCTGGGTTGAAATTTTATTTTATCTTCCAACGACTTGTGCTCATTTAGACTTATGGCTACTTAACAACCTATGTATTTGTAGTCCGTTGGTTTACCCTTCACGCCCTTAAGCAATTAAGCTTATTTGCTTTTGTTCTTAATGTCCTCATGTTCAGTGGAAGATTTTCAATTGGGCTGAAGAAAAAGTCCTGATGCATTCTTAAAAGACCCTTTATTTATACAAAGAACAAAAATCAATCAATTGTTATCCTCATAGAGTACAAATGAAGTGGAAGACCGATGAAGAGGTATGGTGGTTTCGGATCATTTCGCATCGAAGCACAAATTTTGGCCGATGTTCAAACTTGTTGGTTGTCTCGCATTATCGCAACGGAACATGACGTTCTTAGGATTAAGAACATCAAGACGTCCCCGGATATAAGATTTAGCGAAGCTTTCCATAATGAGCCGATCGCAATCAATCGATGACCTTCAAGGCTATTCCATCAAAGCATTCTGTCTCACTGTCGATTAGTCTCAACCCCTCTGACCTGGACGTAGTATGACGAGTTAACATATCCACCCATGACATTTAAATATGTTTTCCTCGTTTCATTAAAGACACTTATATCGTTGTAGTACCTGCAAACTTAGTATGTGTATTATATTCACAATATTCTTGTTTTTTGGAAAGCAGGATCCTGATACGATGGCTCCTCCTTCATAACATCACAATTTTTTTTTGTTCTATTCAAGTTTATCGCTGGCCATATAACTACTTGTAATCATCTATAGATACTGTTTGAGTTACCTAATGCGATTGCTTTTGGGTTTGACTTTCATCGGGCGATAGCTTGATAGGTCACCTTTAGTCTGTTGATGTGCACCTTCTGTTTAAAGCACTCCAATAGTACAGAGGCGACACGGATCGTGGGGCTATCGATATCACTAATTTTTGCATTTATCGACTCGGAGAAAATGCTCGTTAAATTTTGATTAATGCTTCGTTTGATGTGGCATTTTCTTTTTGAAACCACATTTTCTTCATTTTGATAATTGATCCAATTTAAGGCACAAGTAACTGACCCAGCGTTGCAAATTGTTTAGAGCTTGCGGTGGCCAATATCAGCAATCCTTTTGATGAATAAAACCTCCAAGTTGAATGTCAATCACCAACTCAAAGGAAATCCAAACCGAAATAGCTGGCACATAAAAACAACCATAAACTCAAAAAAACGGCGACGTGGTTGAGATATGATTAAAAATCGTTCTGGACAATCTACGTTACATCGACTTTTGGAGACAACTACGATAAATAATTTTGGCCCAAAGAACAACTAATGTGCTCTAGAAAATACCCATGTGAATGTTTGATGATTAGCAGGACCAATAAGCCTGTTGGTCAGACTCCAGTTCAAATTAAAATAGGAAACCAGTTCAAATCGGGCACCTACACGAAGGGTTCCGTACAACAACACATTGTTCTACATTTTTTTTTCAATTTTAAATTCCTAGCCTTCTTCTTGGCGTATAATGAGTTGCGACTTTATAGAGTGCGGCTTTTTCGCGAATAATAAAAAATGTGGCATAAACAGCCGTATCTTTTGACTGCATCGGTTTTGGCAGCGAAGTGATGAAATAAAGTTCTGTTTTACCTTTTGAGGTACGGAATCTTAAAAAGAACATAGAATGAATGTGTGTTCTATGTGAACCTCCTTTTGAGGCACATGCTAAATTTAGGAAAACATAGAAAACTGAAAAAAAATTTACGTACCTGCGTATTAAAATTAACATGCGGTATCTTTAAAAATCACGTAGCCGGGTTTGCCTCTGTATGAAATAGCCATGAACTAATGTCGTCACAGCATACTTGGAAGATGGCTGCGGCATTCAAATTGGAAAGCGTTCGCTTAAACTTAAAAACAAGAATGTCATCATCAAACTTATTTAGGGAAATTGCCACTTGGCTCACACAACACAGTGGAATTTTTTGTTCGTGATTTCTTAACAACACGAAATGAACATTTCTGAGAAAAATTCAACTGCTTCATCCAGTCTACAGCTTCAAAGCACGATTGATAAAAGTCATCAGAATTCTTTTCAAAACAATACGTTCCCCATCACGATTAGACCCACGCACAGAAAAGGGATACAAAAAGAAAACCAAAGCCGAAAAATATACTGGAAGCCTCCTTGTTTCGGGAGAACAATAAACATTTTTCTCATTCTAATGGCAAAGCTGTAGGGACCCATTTAAAATGAAGATGGTCAACGCAACATTTAGCCAGAAATCACCGAAAAAAAATACTAAGGAAAAATACTTTATTCGTCTAAAAGACATTAAAGTGATTCCACTGAAATTTGGCTACAAATACTCCTTCAAAAGACAATGGGTAGCCGAAAAGGTATCTTCTGCAGCTACCAAACTATATCAGTCTCCTTTTGCTGGTTTATGTCCTTTTCTGAAACTTATTGGATATATGCAAAGTACTGCTGGCATGATGCCGGTGGTAGGCCGTCTCCTCAAGTCCTCAGAGGTTGATGTACCTATCCCTATAGAATCGAACTTTTTGAGTCTCCCTTGGTCATAGTCGATGAATGCAGATAAGCTTAGCTAAAATGTCATTTCGTAGAGGAAGCTGAAAACCCATCCTCGGCTGGGAACGAGAGAATGCCGGTTTTTTCTCTAGGAAATAAACATCCGATTCGACGCGGCTTGAAGTGAAGTAGATTTATTGCTTGTCCACGTCTACAGTGAGTTGATGTTCGTTGGAGCAGATTCCTTTTCGTTTTTTTTTTTGCCCAACTTCAACTTTTCTCTGACTTTTGGACATGAACACACGCGATATTTAAACTCTAAACTCTTCATGCTCTCCCTCTTCTGGGGTGGCTCGCGTCTTAGCGGGAAGGATTTATTGCACTTCCCAAACTCGAACATGGAGATTAGCTCCTCCGCACCACTTGCAGTTACTGTGTGCTGTCGCTGTGCCGACACAGTAAAGAAGAGAGGAATCTCTTAATGGTGTATTTATAGCCGGAACAGATAGCCATTGACATTTAACATCGCCTCGAGATGGAGATGGACGGGAATGGGTATACATATACGCGCTCTGGCTAAATGAAGACATCATCTTTTCAATTTGGTGTTTATTGACCCAGAAGAAAGGGAGAGTGCATGGAAAGAGATGCCAATAACATGCAGGATCCCTGTGTAACATCTGATGGATTTATGGCGGCCATTCGAGGTCCTATATCATGCTACCAACTATATTAGTGTAATTAAAGTGGATAATTAGTCGAAATCGTTTTTATTCAGAGATTTATGATCGAACAAGACTCTTACAGCGTCTCGCACCCTTAGACTGTGGTGTTCTGCATTGCTGGACACGAGTCCAGAGTTAATGGTGCATCCGCGGCGAGCTAAGACGAAACAACACCGACCGACAATCATCATGCAAAGTCCCAGTTGTATAATTTTCGAATTAGCTTAATGCTGGTGCACGAGAAATATAGTATTCTCGATGAATTAATTGGCATTTAGGAGTCCATTCGGATGGGGGCTATTAAAATGATATTTTCTGATTGAGAGCGCAGAGGCTGGTTGTCGTCGAAGTCGTTTGTGACCGTAATGGAGTGACCATTCAATAAGACAAATTCTTGTTATCAAAACGGTTTTAAGGAGGTAATTAAGAGGAGCGTATTAGATATGCGCACTCTGCTGAACCGGTTGACAAAAAAAGTAACGAATGAAAATTGGGAAGACTTTTTTGGGTACACATTAGTGCATCCGCGATGGGCTTTGTTATTCAAATATCCGATTACCTTGTAAAATCTGAAAACTGATAGCATTGAATGTGTTTTCCATTCAAAATGAACCGATAAAAGTTTAACTTCAACGCAACACGTGCTTGGCGGACATGACTTTTATTCTTTTATGTGGAGTAAATGACCTTTTTTATGGGAAGACAAAGCTTAACTCAACACAAAGTCACCAGAATTGACCCAATTTTTTACAGTGAAGTCTTAAGATTTATAAGATTATTCTTTTTATTTGAGCAATGACAAGGCAAGATCACGTCTTGTTTATTTTTAATGATGTTATCTTTAACGAGCAGGAACAGGGACATGTTTGAGGATCTTTTTTATTGTAAAAAAAAAAACTGGTGTGATAATGTTTCATTGATGAATGAATCAAAACAATAGACATGAAGGTCAGTCATAAGCTTGCAAGTCCTTTGAGCGTTAAGTTATTAG
Organism: Orthonevra nobilis; assembly: GCA_963555765.1. Lineage (NCBI taxonomy): Eukaryota > Metazoa > Arthropoda > Insecta > Diptera > Syrphidae > Orthonevra > Orthonevra nobilis. The sequence continues at coordinate 14,282,216 of OY743225.1, forward strand.
CGTTAAGTAACGCCCTTAATTTAGGAATCTTAGGTATGAATAGCTTGTGAAAAAATTAAAGAATAGTTAGACCCAGAAAAGGTTATTGAAAGGCGTCAAATCACACATAACAAAACAATGAATCAATAACTTGGATCAGTTATAGTCAGAAGAGTTCCTAAAAGTTAAGGACACAATTTCAAAGCACTCAAATCAGCAATGGTATATATTTTTCAAAGAAAAGCACTCTTACAAATTTGAAGAAAGTGCATCGTACAAAGTCGTAGAAATAATTTTCGAAAATACATCAGACAAGGAGTTGACATAAGCGGTCTGTCACAATGTATATATCGAAACAACAATTCAAATTCTGCAAAAAAAAAAAGCAAATCCCGGTCCTAAATTTCCCTTTTGCTCATTTCAAAACTTTTTTTACAAGAATAGCACTATTAATAGTAATAATTTGTAGCTGATGTTTCAATGATAGCTCGACACAAGTTTTAATAAAAAAATTTCTGAGGATGGGAAAGTTTCCAAAGAAATTGCAGAATTCAACCGTGTCAGACGAATTTGAATTCCAAAACAAAAAAAAAACAGTTCCAGTTATGGTTGGCGACAGAGCTTTTGATCGTGCTCATAATTTAGCTTATGTCACCATACAACTGTTTCTCGAACTTTTAAAACATAATTACAAACTTACTTACATATTATTTCTTAATTCTGCCTGTCCGTCTGACCGTTACGAGCTATAAAACTTATTAATTGGTGAAGTTTAAAAACAACTGCCAAAATCGGATACAAATTCGGCATCCAATGTTCAAGTTTTTGTAATGCATTCGATTTTCGCAACTCTTATGTTCACGTAGAGTTGGATGGTTCGTCCTATATTTTTTCTACCTCTATTGGTAACAAGTTGGACATTTTGGCCACAGACAAAACAATTTCGATTACAATCTGATTGCACAACTTCAATTTTTTTGTCAAACAAAATTCCCGTAAAATGTTTAAGGCACTGCGATCACTAAGAAAATAAGAATAAAATGGAATGATCATCTGTTCAGAAACTACTCTCTCTTGTTTTCTATTGACCAGAACAATAAATGCAATCGAAATGAAAACATCATAGTAGAATGGCAGTCAATGCTGAGGACATGGAAGTACCACTTGTGAAGACTGTATAATGACATAGATGAATCGAATTCCGCTGGCAGGCAGTCTTAAGACGACGCAGGCAAACAATAGCGTCTACCCGACATAGACGAAGTAAAGACAGCAATATCTAAGTTAAAGTCTTATACAGCCACTTCAGATGTCGAACTTTTCAATGCGTCCGATGACACAATAAAGCAAGAAACATGTATGGAATATGAGTATTGTTTGCCCAATATTGAAGCAAGGAGACCATCTAAGCTGAGCCAATTATAGAGGTATCAATCACCTCCTTTGCCTATAACATCTTTTCTGTCGTTTTATGTGAACGTCTAAATATCAATGTGGCTTTCGACCAGACATAACAGCACATCTTGGAAAAAACCTAGAAGCTCCAAATCGGCTAGTTTGTTTGAAGATGTATGATGCCATGTCTAGGTTTGGCATCACTGACGAACTCATCCTTTTGTGCAAGATGATGATAGAAAGTCAAGCTTCGCCATTTAGGTCGGCAAGGGCGACACCGACCCATTTGATGCCAAACAACGTCTTAGGTAAGGTGTTGCTCTGTCATGCGGTTACTTCAACATTATATAATACTTGAAACAAAAGTGCGAAAGACCCGTGTCAACACCAGAGGCACTATCCCTGAAAGGTCTATTCAATAATTCGCATACGTCGAAGAGATTGATATAATCGGACGAGGCAGCTTGTTGTCAACAGTGCGTTTACAATTGTTGAGTGGGTCAGAACGTTATGAAAGACAGCTATAACTTTGAGGATCTTGAGATGGGAAGTTCATGTCATGGGTAGGTTTTCTCGCATCCAAACCAATTTCTTCCAATTTAATTCAATTACTTATCTAAACACATTTTTTTATTCAATGCGATTAAAAAGGCGTCAAGGCAAACATCAAGTTTCGTTATATATTAAGACGCACGACATGAAGATGTTCCTAGTAATAAACTAATAATATAAATATATTTTTTTAAGAATATCAAACTCTAACTACGTAGCTACTCTTAAACAATTTTCTTCGTAATTTTAGCTCTACAATATTTTCCGATGAGCGCAAAGTCCCAACACGGGAGTTTGTTCGATTGTCGTTCAGCAAACCACTCTCATGAATTTCTTAACAAACTTATAGTTCCTATATACACCAGCTGCAGTTGGTGCATTATATCCTTTCAAAATTCGCCCTTTTTCAGCAACACATCAAAGACTTCTTCTAGGCTTCGTCTTAGGAGACTTCCAGACCGAAAGTTGATTCGATATCCTTTCATTAATATTTTTTCTCACTCCTTTTTCTTTTAATAGCGATGTGAACTATGAATGTGAATTGAACAATAAACATATTCAAGCTGTGAATAGTTGTGTACCAGTCAGTAAGCGATGTTATCTGATCACAGAGACTTTCCATTCAAAGCGGTTAAAAAATATTCCTAGTCCTACGCAACTTTTTCTTAAAAAAAAAATACATTTCTTTAGCCATGCTCTTATTCCTTTAAAAAGCAAACATCTCAATGAATTCCGAGTTAAAAGATCATTTTTCATGCGACTTCAGCAAAACCGAAATTGTACTATGAACAAATAAAGACATATTTATATATTGTGTAGAAAACCCGCGGATAATGAGTTTGACATTATATTCACACGCCCTGCATGATTAATGGTTCGGTTGAGTCTTCAAATCTGTTTTCTTTTTCCTACATTTTTTAAAAAGAAGTCAAAACAAGTTTTAGACATCCCTCCATTTCAATTCAATTGATCGTGCATTAATTATAAATTATTAACTTGAAAGAGGATATGACGTGCATTTGCACCTTTTTCTAACAAGGATAAAGGTAAAAGATAAATTGAAAAGGATCAGAACAATGGCGTAAACGTGTGACTCAAAAACACTTTCTTATTGACAAACGATTATAAGGGACACAGAAAGAGTTAATGCCGAAACAAAAGGTCACCAGAGAAAGGTGTTACTGATTCTTTTCGTGGTTATAAATCATTTTACATGCGACGTTGTTCTTTTCCTTTCGTAATTTAAATACCTTACTTTCTTATTCTAATTGTGATTTGGTACTCAAATGGAAATGCAGTGTTTCAAAAGAATTTCAGTAAATGGGATTCGAACATACGGTGTTTTCTTTAAAACTAATTGGATGATTCGAGTTCTACTGTGGTAGAGGAGCAGATGTTATGTAATGGAGTTATTTATGATTATGCAAAGCAGGTGGACTTTACAGTCATTTAAGGAATAGTATACTGAGAGCAAATAATCTCGTGAAGTTTTTTGTTTTCCAGTATTTGCAGTGTACTGATTATTTTCTGACGACATGTTAACTCCGCTTGATCTATCAAGCATTTTATTGTGCCTATCGTTGAGTTCATCATAATAATTTTTTCGAGCGTCAAGACCCCAAGAGCAAGAGTCCTCAAGAATCTTGATATTTACAAGCCTACTGATCCAGTCGATTCCCTCTGAACAAATAGTTCAGAGCCATTTGAAAGAGCCAGACATCAGAACACGTTTGTCGTTTTTTCTTTATCGAATTAGAAACTTTATTTCGGAACTTCGGTCTTCGGATCTATTTTCTGCTTCAACATTTATGACCTTTATCCTCGGTTGTGGAGGTTTCAACAGCGAGCAGTATTTAAAGCCTTCAAAGCGCAGCGTAAACTAAACCCGAAGCAGAATGGCATTTGGGGCTCTGGAACCGAAAGCATTATTCTCATTTCGGAGTAGAAAAATCTTTTGGAATTTATGTTCATTGTGAGGTTTGAAACTATTTCGGTTTCGTTGGTCCACCACTTTACCGATTTTTCCCAAAAATTACCGACTAACACCATTTTAGGTATAACATCACAATCAAAAGCTTTAACTTGCGGTAGTAAAGGAGTTTATCTATCTTGGGACAAATAAATACTCCACAAACAACACCTTCATACATATAAGCCATAGACTCATCTTGGGCATTTGCTGGTATTTCGGCTTGTCAAAACAACAAGGACAAAAAATCTTAAACGAAGAACCACAATCGTGCTCTACAAAACTCTCAACTTGTCCGCTTCTTTATTGAGCCGAAAGTTGGTCGATAAATAAGACAGCAGAACATATCTTAGGACCCTTCGACAGGAAAAGTCTCTGTCAGATATCCTATGCTCTAAGATCAACCTCTACTAGCACTCAGTGTTGCGGATCTATTCCAGAAAAAAAAAAAATTAAATGGGCAACAATGCTCTAAGATCAGTGTTTTCGAATTCCACCCACTAGGCTTAAGAAAAAAAAACAACAATAAATATCCGTTTCAAAGGGTAAACAATCGCTGATATCATGATCATGAACGATTGAAGCAACTTCAGATCAACCAGCCAAGGATATATAGACTGAAGACTAAGAAAGTTATCATTTCTGTTGCTCGCAAAATAACTGAGATCTGAATCTTGGAATTGTCAAAGCTGGCAAGCTTTCTTTCCTTCCAGGAAATTGATGTAAAATTTCTTGGTAGACGATAGCTTATTTGACTAGAGCCATTCATTGGAGAAAAGTTGGAATTATTAAATGCAAGAATTTAACTAACTCGAAAACCGTTTTGAATGCAGTCTATTCAAAGATGAATGAGTGGGGATCCCACCAGTCAATCTTGTCAATCTTTCCACTCTAACAAATCTACACAGAACCTTTTGTTTGTTTGTTTCTATTTTTTTCTAATTATAACATTTTTTCAATTAAGATGGCAGATAAGTTCATATAAAAGCAACTTGACCTAATCTAGTCAAATATATGGCCCAGCTCTTTTATCTTTTCTGATATTCCAGTTGCAATCGAAAATATTCCCTCGCATCTGTGATTGAATTATACTTTGTTTCGTCCCCTAAATTTAGTATAAATCTTCTAGAGCTAGAGAAAATTCGAACATTTTCATAGACAACATGTTATGTGTGTTGTCTGTCGTTTGTTTGTCAGATGTTGATCTAGCTGGCACATCGCTCCTCTCTAGGGTCACATAATTTAGAACATGATCTCCAGATATCTCGATGGAATCACTTTAAATGCAAATTTTCCCACGTCAAGTAATTAAAATAAAAATCTCTATCGGGATACCATCAGTTCGGATGCGCGGCTATCCGTGTGAGTTATTGAGTTCCATAGTTTTAACAATAGTTTGATGGGGAAGAAGGTCAGATCGTACTCCTCTCGAACGTAGCACAACACGACTGGGGCTTGGGAACCAAAACTAATTAATGAAGATTTGTCGTTTCATTGTCAATCGTCGTCGCTCGAAAGGTTTAGGATTTGAATTTGTTTGATTTTTATTTGGGAATATGTGTTTTTTTTTCTTATTTTATTCGTAGAAAATTTATACTATACGATTTTGAATGAAAGATATTTAATTAAGAAAGATATATTTGTGTGCATTTTTATTGTTGGGATTAAATAGCGATCGATTCGCGAAATTTGGGGGAGTTAATAAAACAACCAATGCTCAAGGTAGTGCATGGTGTGTATCTACGAAACCAATTAGTATACGATGGGGTTTATGCAAAACGGATGTCAGTTTGCACTGAATCACCAAATTTATTAGCAAAACAGTTTTAATCAGATTTGTGGGAATTTCTGTTTTGTGAATTTCTCCGTCTGAAATCGAAAACGATCTAATTGACTGAAGTTGAGTTCTTAATATAATTTATTTTTTGTGGTTTCTTTTGATTTCCCGAAAGCATGCTAGACAAACACATTAGACGTTAAAGCATCAGTATATCAAAAAAATAATAGGTTCATCTAATTGTAGCTTATCTTCAGAAAACAGACGGATAAAAAAAATGTTTATTTTACGAAAAAACGTGTACCTGCCTAAATGATTTACATGAACAAAAAAAACCTTCCTGATTCTTCCTAGAGACTTGTTTCAAATCATCGTACTGAGATCGTTCTATCGGGCAACTTAAGCGCATCAAAAATTCCATGGAAAAGATTTACTTTCGCAAGATTTACTTACGGAAGAAAGATCACTCAAAGATCTTAGCGTTCACGAAACCGCCGATCCAGATGGTATTTGACCATTTATCTGAAAAGAGGTTCTTCCTTGCAAAGCTATTGGAAAAACTTTTTCATAAGTCCTACTATTCCCAAGACGTTGAACATAGAATTTGTCCAGCCCGTCCTGGAAAATGGAACGCACTCTTTCATTATTCGTTTGGTTTTTCACTCCGTCTGATCTGGAAGTACAACTCATTATCTAGGAAGGTGCTCCCAAGACTATCCTTGCGTTCGATAGCGTTCAAAACCTCAGAACTTTCAACCGTCAAGTATTTCAAAAAATAATTGGCAAGTCATTTATTTCGAATTTTTTCCACTTTCTTTATTTTTGGATGTTGGTGGATCAGAAAATGGTAGGAAAGTATTTAGTACTAACATTTGATGTTTACTAGTTTATTAATAAGTGACATAAATAAATCCACTTCCTTGATGACCTTTACTTGTGTACTGCTTTATGTTTCAACATTTAATTTTTTTTTAACTTGCGACTTACAAATGCAGTCATGACTCATTCTTAATCCATTCAAGCTTCTATTTCTATTTAATTTCGTGTGAAAGTGAAAATCGAATGCCGGAAAGACTTCCATTCCAGGAACTTGTTTTTTTTCCAACAAACTACGTTGCTTTTAAATTTGTGAAAGAAATCGGGGAATAAACACTAAAACAAAAAAAGAGAACTTCTCTGTGACAGTTCCTGTCCATAGCAAACATTTTTACACCAACACTGTCATTTGTAATCGATTTGAACATCCTCGAGCGTGGCTTGCGATCATATTACTCTTAACCCTGAAGAAAAAGAGACACCTGAAAGTAAACAAACCGAAAAAGCCAAACTATGAAAGGCTATAGCCAAACAAACACCACCAGCCAGTGCACTACGTCCGTCGTCGCCAGCCGACGTCAAACCAATACCCAACTGCGGGGAGGTCGATATTAATGACTTATCAAGGATAATTTGATACAACGTAATAAATCAAAATGTAACATGGTTTGGTTTTCTGATATCTCGCAGCTCATCGATGATGCCTGGAGTTGGCTGCTCTTCGATCTTGTCTCGGATCTTGTTTGTGCGCCCGAGCGCGCATCTCTTCGCACCTCGATGTCGCGTCGTAGGAGCCGCCTTCTCTGGATCTCCGAGCGAAGGGAAATGTCACGCAGTGACAATTCATTTGATATTTACATTACATAAGCAACACGATGCGGATCCAACCGCAGGTTCATTCCATCAGCCCCAAACCCAAGAATAAAGCAAGACGCGAAATTAAGAGGAAACGGTTGCAAGGGATAACGAAGTCCCACAGCTGCTTGTTCTGTGTCCCTCTTAGTCGATCGTTCAATCGTGTGTTGTCAAAAATTATTCACAAAATTTTTCATCAAATATCTTTGGAGATGTATTTTTTTTTTATTTCGTGGAAAAAAGATCATCATTGTCTAAACCCAATGTGAGAGAAGGTGTCGGAGTGTATAATGTCGCGTTAAATTCCAGGAAATCCTGACACAAATCCTCATTCCAATCGCAGGCCGGTCCAGCCGACACGGGTCGACATGAAAAAATGCATGCCTCCATACTCCCGCCAAAGACAGAGGAAAGTATCTCATTAACGCATCGAACACAACATCGACAGATCTTATTCCAAACGCAGACCACATCGCATTACTGCACATCGATTTCAATGGTCCAGAGATTTCTGCTTTGGGAATATAGGTACTACAAGGATGCAAGACGCGCAACATACAAATCCAGCAGAAAAGAAGCGTACATTCACACAACTCTGTTTAAGTGGATTCTGGTAATTAGATACTTTTTTTTTCTTTTTATGTGGCACCAATTCATCATTTTGTCGAAAACAGGGTGCGCCCATATGTGTTGAAGTGTATTTTAATTGAGTGGATGTGTTTTTCTGACGGTCCCAATGAATTATGTTGGTCTTGTAAATTCAACGAACTGTTTTTTTTTACATTTCTTCATGAACGACTTCTTCTGAGTTCATTGCTAGACGCATGATGATACTCGTACATGGGTCCAAGCGTACCGCCAATGCGAAAAACTATTTACCAATCAAGGCATTACAAAATATATCTGAGTTTAAAACTTTCAATATTTTTTTTTAATCCTTTTGCTCACTATTGCCAAGTAAAAAAGAAAGGTAGCGTTATTCCCTTGACAAACCCAAAAACTCTGCAAGAAAGACATTCAGTCGATCAGTATTACACCCTCGGTTTGCACTAGTCCATGCAATATTTGAAGTGTTCTGAGACTTGATCTAAGGAAGGAGCAAACACCTTTCACACATTCGATTCCTTGTTTACAATATTCTGACAACTGACAACACTACTTTTCATTTAATTTTATAACTAAGACTTACTAGTTTTGAGGTCTTGCGAGTAGACTTAGAAACATGTCGAATAAGTTCCTTTATAACATGCTTCATTCTCGGTAATTTCAACAATGCCTAGAAAGTGCGTTGATCATGGTTTTCTTCTTCCTTCTGTCACAAAACTTTAAAGCACGCATTCTTTAGTCCCTGGTCTCATGATACCCGATAACACCGTGATCAAACGAGCATAAGATTAATTCCGTCTTTTAGTACTCTAAAATCTTCTGGTATTCCAGAATACCGCGAGGCTTAAGTAAATGATTGTCATGCGGCGGATTTTTTTTAGAATCACTTCAACTGGATGACTGCATAAGCACACTTATAGAAATGAGGTAAAATGCTCAGTACGAAGGTGACCACTCACTAAGTACATCCACATCCCTTCACTATAACAAGAGAAGGAAGCAAACCTAAAAATATTTAACTGTCAGAAAATGCCTGTGTTAGTGAACCGACATTCTGTATCAACAAATAATTTTCCCCACTTTTAAATATACAAAAAACCAAAAATTTTTTGAATATAAATTTAAGTCCCTAAATGAGTTAACCCCTGTCCTGACAGGACACTGTTATTTATTCAAACATTCACGGATCTGAGGAGATGAAGTCGAATATTCTTCATCTTAATTTGGTCCTAAAGTACAGATAAAGCTTATATATTAAAACATACCATAAAACTTGTCGTTCTTGACCTACCATCGTTCCTACCATTTCATCGGCTGCTTCGTTCCTTCTGAAAATTGACCTTTGAAGAACAACTTAACTTGTTGGCCGATGCTTCTAAGAGAGTTTCAACATATTGCCTCAGACTTACATTTTTATTAAATGTTATTTGGCCACTTTTCATGTGATAGAAATTTATCTGTGACCAGAGTATGCGGATAAGTTTACATTATTTTTTCTGTAAAGGACTACGGACTTAATCTTTGGAGATTATCTCAATCTTTAGCTTAGAAACATTAGAGTTTCTTGCTGAGATTTTTCCATTGAAGAGTTCACCATAAGCAGAACTTCGACAGCCTCTCTTTATATCGAGTCCGGTTTTTTCTAATGCAGTAATGCACTCAGTCCTTGCATGATCATTTCTTACTGTTTAGGTCAAGTAATTCAATGGTCTCAGGAGAAAAAGGAAAGTCTTATTGGGTTGAAATATTTTGCGTTGGTCAGCTGGATATGTCAGCTCTTGGAAGAAATTTTAATTCTACATCTTTTAATTTTTTCGGAATGCTCGTGTTAAGGAAACAATCCGAAGAGATCTTTACTTTATGTGATACGACTATAAGAGATGGGGAACCTTACTTGTGTGCCCACTACATCCTGCAGATTTGAAAGTTGTGAACGAAAAAACTGCCCACGTCCTCTTTAATCAGTCCCAATTATTCTTTATTCATTTCTACATATATTGCTGGTATTATTTTATCTATCGGAAACGAAGTACTTGCAGCTTGGTAAATTGGTATCTTCCAGTGATTCCAAAGTATCCTAGCTAGATGCGCCATCATTTTCTTTTCGCAGTTTGGTCTTGCCATGGTTTAATCTCTTCGTCGTTTCTCTATTAACAAACCATCTTATCTTTGTGTTTAGTTGCCTAAACTCTGAATTACACCAGAGAGCGCCTACCTCTTTGTAAAAATACAAAGGAAAACGCAAAAATTATTACGTTATATGAAAAGTAAGTTTTTTTTTAAGTAGTAAATTGATTCGATTTTGTTTAACCAATTATTTTATTTTTTTATAGAATGAATTTAGCTTAGTCGAATTTTGAAGATAAGCTTAACAAGATTTTGATTTCAAAACAGAAAATTCCTGATATTGACTGATTTAGGGCAAATCGTCAAAAACGTAACAGTGGTCTTTTGAACTTCTTCACACCGATAATGATACTTACTCTGCATTGTGTCTCACTATCTTTCAAGTAAACACTTTTATTCTGTTTCGTATTCTTTCACTTAGGTAGGAATTCGCGAAGTAAATTTAATTCCAATTGAGAAAGTCTGCACTAATCCGCGTGGAAAAATCGCCGTATCGAATTGTTTCCATCAGTTTTCCGTTCAAGTACTCGATTTGTGTAAAACACATCAATTGACAAAGTATTCGCATTCCATCACGCTATGCGAGTCTAGGTTATGCAGATAGGCACCAATTCACCTATTCCGTTGTTAAGAGTTTCGATTCTAGCGTACTTACCCCTCCAAACTATAAGCCATCCAACCGTGTGAATCCCAGCACTTGTTGTCACCATAAAACTAATGACATGCCACACAAACAACACTCCTCCTCCAAGGTGATTGTCCCATTTATCTCGAACTTTTCATAGTTTGTTGCTGCTTATGTTTGTTTTTGGTTCCCGCTGTTGTGTCGGTGCTATAAAAATCTTCACAATACCATACAACAATAGACACTACAAACGGTTGTACAAACCACTTTCTTTTAACGGCCAGCCATAAAAGCCCCCAAGACACGGAGGAGACACGCCATAGGATATGACGAGATTGGGTAACACAGCTCAGTCAGTCCCACCGACCGCAAAGTATCGTGTCCCTGCACCGAAACTAGAAAAAACGCGCAATTAAATTTAATGACCTTTAAAAAGCAAGCCCATGAATAATGCCAGTGATGTGCAGCGATCTGAACTCGGGGGTGGACGGTGCCATAGTCGCAAGCACCTGATAACACCGCTATCGATGGTCGTAAGCTTGATTGCAGTCTGGGATTCCGGTGAAATTAGAAAATCATCATCGTCATCATCATTGCTGGGAATCATCGACTATCTACACCATTTATTGGGGCTGCCCCGCTGCTGGTGCAAAACTCTGGGAAAGTGACATGTTGTCACTTCGGTGCCGCCAACGCCACATTTCAGGGGGATTTCTCTGTAGTCAATGCCGTGGTGGATTATGAGGGCATATTCGAGGTTTATTGCACCATTGAACTGCGACTAGAGAGCAGTGTTAGGTTTTTATGGTCATTGATTTTTTTTTTTTCGCGTCGCTACTACTGTTTGAAGTGGTGCACTGAGCACAAGTGAGGAAGCGTCATAGCAGAAAGAGTTGTTAAAATGTGGGTCGCACTAACTGGTGAGGTTAGACAGTTACAGGGGTGGGGGTAGAAAATATGCTAAGTACTTTGGATTCAAAGGTTATTAAATGAATATGATGAATGAATTTCGAAAAGTTAATTCCATGGATTAGCAAAATCCAGTTGGAAGTAGAATGGGATCCCAACATGGTGATAGTAGCTTGATTAATATTGACATAATATGAGGATTACCACAAAAACATTAATTAACAAAAACGTTGTACATCAGGTAAAATCTTAAACAATACAACAATAGACTTGCCCTTTTGCTTTGCAGCTGAAATCATATTTGAAAGGAATATTCATTGAAACATTCATATTCGAAAGATGAGCAAATATTTACGTTCTAATGTAGTGTAGCCAAGTAGTTTCAAAATTGAAGAAGATTGAACTTGTACTTTGTAGACTCGAACATGCTTTACAAGTTTGAAATTTTGCAAAATTCAGGAACTTAAGTACCGACACAAATTTCTAAAATGGATCCCAAGGGAACTATTTCCAGCAACCGTAATATGGCTTCGAGCAAAAGGACTTTGAGGCATATTACAGACCTGCTGGCTAAGGATTCGTAGCTTTGGTTTGAAAAACCACGAATAGACTTACGAATTTTTTTTACACAAGATCTATTCACGAAAATCAAAACGGATACGTTGGACACGATGAAACTTAGCTGTTATATTAAAAAAGAAGATTTGAGAACCTTCGTTATCTTCGTTTAATTATTTCAAAAGTATAATTTAGTGCACTTATGTCGGAATCGTTCCCCTAACGAAAACTAAGTTCTTCATCGCAGAGAACGCGGAAATCACATATCAAATTTAATATAATTAAACTCAAAAAACATGATGCTCTTACGATTTATTAGAAAATGTTCTTAAAGGAGCTCATCTTGAAGTTCTTTGCAGAGGCTATTATCTGACTTAACTTGAGTAAGGAATAGCTGAAATACAACCTTAAAATCTGGATTTATGTCCGTTTATGCTATTTTAGAGTTTACAACCTCCTTTGCAGAGCTTTTCGGGTATAGATGGAAGGGTCTGTAATGAATGAACGTAAATTATATTCCAAACACATACGAATGTATGCACGAAAATTGTTTACCTTACTTGTCATGTCTTCCGATTTACAAACAATCGCTGACTGAGTGTAAACCTCACTATAAGCTCACTTTACTGCCGTCGGAAATTAAGGTTTCTTATTAAGTTTAAATATGATTTCCTAGAAATGATTTCCGTGGTCTCATCCTCTTAGATTCCTTGCAAAAGCAAAATGTGTCATTGGGCTCTTCCAAGAAAAATAAAACTCTCATCATCTCAGTTTTTTTTTATCGAAAGCGATAAAACATTCGATCAGTGAATTGATCTTCCCCCACACAAGAAGTTGCAGAATGAAGAGAAAAAAAAATAGCTTATCCCAAAATCATATTTATATTTAGTGCCGATAAAATAAATAACAGAACCACATAAAACTCTTAATAAAAGGCGCAGCAGCAATAAACTTATCTGAATGCAAATGTAGGAATCGCCTCGTAAAATGGAAAGTAAAACACGGAACGAAATTCGCCGCCACTTTAAAGCTATAAAAGTTAACATCTTCCCCCATGGTTCTGGTGGTGTGACTGTGACCTCCGGAACCGCATATAGTGACTCAAAAATTTGCGAAATAATGTTTTTTATTTGTTTTTGTTCTAGCTCTACGCTCAATTCGTGTCACGTTGTTCGTTGCTTCGTTTTAAACAAACAATGAAACCAAAAAAAAAAAAAAAAATTAATTAAACATGAAATAAAAACGAGCGCGGAAAACGCCCATGATGTTCTTTTAACGCGTTGCGAATTGTTTTCTTAAAAATTCGCAACGCCATTTTAACGACCCGAAAATGCGGTTAAAAAAAACATAATTTCTCGCTATAAACAGCTGTTAAATTAAAAAAAAAAAAAAAAACACGTGAACACAAAAAAAAAGATTTTGTGTTTAACAACGTTTTATCCCCGAAATGTGCTATAAAATGGTTTTTACTGTTGCCTGACGACGCCGGCGACATTTGTTCCCACAGCGCAAGGTAAGCGCATGCGCGACGCGACCATCAAGACCTCGCTATTTGATTGGCGCACTTACTTATGGTAAAACGGTTTAATTATGCGGATGCGTGCCTGCAGCAAAGAGCTGTCATAAATTGCAGCAATATGGCCACCGTTGCCATTGGGGTAAACAGCCAATTGTCAGACGTACAAGAGAAGGGAAGGGGCAAGCAGAGGATATCGCTTCGCAATTGGGTTTTTGATTTGTGAATGTGCACGCGTGCGAGCAAAATTACAATTTGTTTACATTGGTGTTGGTTTTATTACAATTTGAAGAGGAAGCACGAAAGGAATAACTTTTTAATGGACTTCGGTGGCCAGCGGCTATGGAATTGCATTGTGAAAGAAATGATTGCTTACCGAATGATTTAATAGTCAGCACATATACTTTTACAGCGAGGATAGCAAGCAGGATACTTTAACAATCATAAGAATGAAACATAATCGAAATTCCTGAGAATATTTGTATTTGAATGTTAACTTTTTTTTTGCAGAGCAAACTTGGATCGGTGTGCCGAGCATTTTCGGAAATTTTGGAAGCTTTCCTTGTTCTGAAACCTACCAAACTAATGACTCTGATGCTTGCTTTGATATTCCATAGGGTCATTCATTTTGTGGTTTAATTTAAAACAATCAACCCATCCTTCATTTACCGTTCACTGTTGTTCTTGCAGGACTTGATTCTCTAGCCTACAGTTTTTTCTAGAGTGGACACGTACAGTTTGCGTTCATCGGTTGTTAAGCGTGTATTGTAAAATAGCCTTCTAATATGTTACAAGTTGACAAATTTTTAGTAAGAATTATGTAGTAATTGAATTCTTAAAAATCCACAACAGTCTTTGGTTATCGCATTTCTCTTTTAATTAAACCCTTTATTTATGAATATTCTGAATACACTCGCAATCTGATCTCAGTTTCCTCCAGTTATAGTTCAGTTTTAGTAATAGGGGCATGTATGCCAGCCAAACAAGGAAACAAGCTTTCAGAAAGAGCTTCGTAGCAATATGATTTTTATTTTTGATATTTGGCTGTATATTAATTTGAACGCTTTCTTGTTTGCTGACAGAGAATGTTGTTTTGAATGCCTTAAAACGTCTCTGAATTGCATATTCGCATGGCATCGATCTTCAATGGATGTGCAGACCAAGACATCACCAAAACTGCATACTGATTATTGGGCCGCTTACGAGGCCGTTTTCACGTCTCGCCCAAGTTTAAATCTTCAATTTCTTGGCATACAAAATCGTTTTTCACACATCGGTAGCGCTTTTCATTGTGGACCTGAAAAGATCATTTTTTCAAACAAAATTGTCGTAAATTTTTAGTGACTACTGCCGATAGAGAAGCGGTAACGAAGCGGGTGATCATTTTTAGCAATTGGTCCTTGTGAGCTTATAATACGAGATCTTAATGCAAAATTCTCCTTGGGCTAATGTGATTGACATTTGCAAGTTTCAAGCGTGAATCGTTTTTGTACCAGAAAAACCATAATCATGAGGTTCTATCAATTTTTTGAGCGCAGTATTATACTAACATATAATTGAAAGTAAATGTTGAATGAAGATTATTGACTTACTACTGTGTCCAAAAAATAAGGTGACATTGTATTTATTTTGAAAATTCTTTATTTATTCTTCCAAATCAATTTCATCCCCTTCAAAGTAATCCCCTCCCGATGCAATGCACTTATGCCAACTGATTTTCCAATCTTGAAAACACTGGTTGTAGTCACTTTCCGGGATGGCTTTCAGTTCCGTCTTCGCTGCGGCTTGAATCTCCTCTATCGTATCAAAACGGTGTACCCGGAGCGGTCTTTTGCGCTTGTTGAACAGCCAGAAGTCGCACGGCGCCAGATCAGGTGAATACGGTGGTTGCGGAACGATATGGGTTGAGTTTTTGGCGAAATGATCACGAATTACGTGTGCGGTATGGGATGGTGCACTATCGTGGTGTAAAAACCAAGAATTGTCTTTCCACAATTCCGGCCTTTTTAGGCGGATAGCGTTACGCAAACGACGCATAACTGTTTGGCCGGTTGGAAGGAATTTATAAAGCACAACACCACGATAATCGAAGAAAACAGTCAACATGACCTTGATTTTTGGGCGACTTTGGCGCGATTTTTTTGGTCTCGACTCTCCTTTGGCACGATATTCGCTCGATTGATCGGTTGTTTCGGGGTCGTAAGCATAGATCCAAGTCTCATCGCCAGTTATAATGCGTTTCATGACATCCTGGTAGTCGGAAAGCATTGTTTCACACACTTCAACGCGACGCCTTTTTTCCAAAAATTCAATGTTTTCGGTATCAGTCGAGATGTGACGCGCTTGAGGCCCAAAGCATCCTTCAAAATGGTATTGACTGAGCCTTTCGATAAGCCAACTTCATCAGCAAGGTCTCTAATCGTTAATCGATGGTTTTTCAACACCAAATCTTTGATTTGTTGGACGTGAGCTTCATCGGTTGAGGTTGATGGTCGCCCAGAACGCTCTTCGTCTTCGACACGTTCACGGCCGGCTTGGAAATCACTATACCACTTGTAAAAATTTTTTTTAGACAAAGCCTCATCATCAAAGGCTTTCTGCACCATCCTCATCGTATCCGCAGCAGAATATTGATTCCGCAAACAAAATTTAATGCAAATTCTTTGCTCAATAAATTTCGACATCGCAAAAAACGAAAAACTCACTTTTAGCAGCTCACAAAACGACGCGTATCTCAAACACTAGGAATATATTTTGACATGAAATTTCACATAGATGTCACTGACAGTACTACCAACCTAAAAAGAGAGAAAAATTTCCAAATCCTTCGACGCGCGCAGTTTAAATTCATATGTCACCTTTTTTTTTTGGACACAGTAGTATACTAATAATTAAAATCTAAGCTCTTGTGTCGTTTGTACAAAGGTTTTTTTTTAAACTTCATACGGAGTATATTTTGAGCTTTAGAATACTACTCGAGTTTTAAGATTCATTTGCGGTTTACTCTTCCATAGACGAACCGTTTAATGCTGTTGTATGAGGTTCCAACGCTATTAGGTATTGAATTTATTCTAACTTAATTTCAGTTTCTTGGGATGGTAGATATGTACATTATATCAGAAGGATATTGGGTTTGATTGCTATTATTTTGAATTTTGTTAAACTCCACTACAGAAGTGCTTAAAGTAGAAACTCGCAAGTTGTGTGAGTTTTAAGGTTAAATCTCAGGGATTCATATCTGAAGTGTTAATTTTTAACGACGTTTTCACACTTTTGTCGTTAATGTAGAGAAGTCTCAATCTTATGTGCCGCTGGAAACTTAACGGGTATTCCCATGATGAAGTGTGTAGTTACCTCTCATGAGAATCTGATTATAATACAATATATATTAATTTAATTGATGTTCGTCAATCAAATTGACCAACTTACAATAGCATTGTCATGTTCTTGGAACTTGAGCGTCAACCGACAAGTCTCTCCAGCCAAATCGACCCTTGTGAATATTAAGTTGGCAGAGGTTCCTTTCCCAATAAAGCCGTCTCTTATCTCCGCTCTTCATATCAATGACACTCAGAACTGATACTCAAAACATTGCGTCTGGTCCGGTATCAATGGTGATTCCAGGATTTTGAGTCGCAGTCTCGCTGCTTGACAGTGGTAGAGAGTGGAGTCTGTATGAGTGGAGATTTAGGTTAATGTGCCCTGTTGCCAGTCTCACCATTAACCGTAGATTCCTCATGCTGGAGCTCAGAGCTACATTGTTCGCTACATTTATCTATCAGTTCGAAGTTCGTCAGCTTGGTAGGGCTTCATTATTTAATTGTTTTCTTAGCCCAAAGAAATTGCCACTGTAAAGCATAAAAGTCTAGATAGCTTGCCACTGTAAAGCATAAAAGTCTAGATAGCTTCCCAAATGTATGGACTTATAAGGGTGGTGGCATATAAAACAAAACAGAATAGACTTTTATTTTTATATGAAGAAAACCAATCCGCCTTTCATTCTCATTCAATAGCACACTTTTACACATTCATATATGTAGATACTCGAACAAGACTTTACCATGGCATCTGTAGCTGGCTTGTAAAAGTACTTCGGCTACTGCAGTCTTGTTGGGCTTGAGCTAGTCTATCCCTGTCATCGGGTGCGAGGTTGTATATCATTTTTAAGAAGAATACATTTATTTTTGAACATACATTTCTTATTTAAAAAAATTGTCCTCAACATTTTATGAAAACGGATTTTAAATATCCCAATGCATCTGTTCATTCTCCTATTTGAGACTTCCAAATTATCTCAAAGTCATTTTTCAGTTAATATATTTAGTAATATCTACTCTTTAGCTAAGTTACTCGCGTGCATTAGCCTTTCCGCTTTCATGAATATATTCATGATTCTACAAGAACCCAGTAGAGATTTTCATACCTAAAATTGACATTATTATCTGGGGGCGACAATCATCGAATTTCTACGACTTGATAATGTCAGCGTATGGTGGCTTTTACACGCTGTTTTTGAAGATTGTTATCTACATTGGATTAAATTTCATTCTTAGAATTGCCTTCTCCGAGCTCGAATGAATTTAGTTCGACAACAAAAAAAAAAAATACAACGGACAACGAGAGTCAAGTATTAGCAATAGTTCAAACTGACAGATGGTTTTTTGGATTTTTGGAATTTTTGTATTTTCGAAAGAAAAATGCATTTCGATGAAGAAATTTACTCAGTAAATCTTTTTGAAGCTTGCTTTTTGAATTTGTTTATTGGAATCAGTCTCGGTGCATATCCTTATATCATCGGTTTAATTGAATTATTTTTTTGAGAATCACTTGAAGGACATGCAATCTTATTTCTTTTGAAAAACAATTCATTTTTATCCTTTAGCGAACACACCAAGTTCAACAGGTAAGAATACAGACTTAATTTTTTTGCTTATGAAAAATTACCTCAGGTAAATTCGACAAGAACTTCTTAAACAGCGTCAGAAAGTACATCCACAGAAGTCAAAATGTCCCTTGTTTTCTCTAGCTAGCTGACAAAGTAAATTGTTTGTTATGGCACTCTGCGTCACATTCTTCATGATATTCGTATTCACATACAGACACACACTCTTACGCACACAAACATACCAAATAGGACGCAATGTTCATTGCTTCAGTACAACACAAACTACAAATTCATTAAAATGCCGTAAAAATTTGTCAGCCGTATCGGGACGGTTATACGTTTTAGACAAAACGTTGTCTGCGCCCTTCGGTTCTAGTTCTATTTTAAGGAATGCAGGTCGACTGCAGCAGTCATTGCCACCCCTAGGCCTATTTCGTCATATCACTGTATAGTTAGATGAAAGTGAAAGTAGGGAAGCTGTACAATGGACTGTACCTACCTACATCAAAAACGTACAAGGTCCGTTTTCCTTTCACTTTGTTTTCTTTTTATATTTCGGTCGGTGACGACAGAAGTCAATTTACGCAGGCATACTTTTGTTGTTGCGTATCCTGCATGGAATTTATCCACTGCAGTCGCAGTGTGAATTTTTAATAGAAAACAAAGTGGAATGACGGAAAAGTCAAAAATAGAAAGTGTCCTGAATGCAGATGGGCGACAAATGTTTTCCGCTCAGCAAGCCGCAGCACCCAGCACATCCTGGAATGAAATTTTCAATCTCAACCTATGAGGGGTAAAACGACGATGGATTCTCTTCTGGAAAGTTGCTGAGAAACACGGCCCCTTCACGTAGTGCTGCGGTTGTTGGAAAATTCGAATGAAAAAAATTACATACATTGCATTGCGCAGAATCTGGAAGAGCTGCCAAAATCATATTACCACAGGGATGTGATTGTCACAAATGAGGTATAATCTGATTAGACGAGTAAACAAATAAAAAATCACTTTATCACCTTTTAACTGGTCTAGGTAAACAGCGTTACTTGAAGCTGATTTTCTATTTCAATTTTGACAGTTACTAGCCCATCAATTAGGAGGGTGCTCGATCATTTGACAGATAACAAGAGTTTTGTTATGAATATGACGTGTGCGCCTAAATTGTTACATAGGCTTCGTCCTTGTTCAAATAAACACACGCACTATGCTGTACTAATTTATATTATTTTTCACGTCACTTATAGATTAAAGGTGCTTAACAGCCAACCGATTTTGATTAATCATATGTCACTCGATCAATTTCACTTGAAAATCGCAAAAAGTGGGGAGTGGTTGTCTCAATCTGATGGCTGGCTTTAGTGGGCTGTTGTTATAAGTGCATGTTTGTTTTTATTGGACAAGCAGTTACTAATGGCGCCTTTATATACGTTTTGATTACAGAGATTAGATTGCAAAACAATTAACCAAGAGGCATACTAAAAGTTACCTACTTTCAATATGATGAGATCACCTACACTTCTGTATGTATTTTCAGCTGTGATACAGAATAAAAATCACCCAAACTTTGGCATTAAATAATTAATATGTTTCAAAATTGAAAACAAGAGGAAATATTTCGAATAACTTAAAAATAAACTCAATCAAAATCGACTTAGGCGAAAGTCAAACTAAAAGCTCAAGTAATACTTTATAAATTCTTTCAAAATCCATTTAATCTATGACAATGCCACACCCCTTATTGTCTTAATTTATTGTAACTAATGAGCGTGCTGCATGAATTCATAACTAAATTATCGAAAATATATTATCGACATAAAATGCGTGAAATATTCGCTCTAAACAGTAAAAAATTTAAACGTTTCAAGGCATAATGGAGCCTGTCTACTGAAGTATAGATCGTAGATTTCGTAAAAAAAAAAGTAGGCGCTTCTTTGAATAAACTTCAAGAATATTGGACAGACAGAACAGATATAGAGCGAATTTCTGCTTTATAAATCAGCTACTTGCACAACTTATTAAAAGATCGATTCATTGATTTGAAGTATTATTTTTTTAAATATAAATATTATTGTTTCATGCATTTTTATGCCTTGAATGTTGTTTTGTCGGTTTGTTTTTGCATTCAACAGACGTGATCAAACTAACTCGGTGGCTTTCACTGTGACAAGTTTTTTCACTCAAAATATTCATCTCAGTCTCCTTTGCTTAGATATTCGAAGATTCGATGATGATGACTATTTGATGCAAGAAAACTATGCTGTAGAATTTTTTGTTATGTTTGAAGAGGTTCCTTGTTGCACGTTTATCCAAAACCTATTCATTCATTTCAAACAGCTTGTTCACATTATTGATCTTCCTACTCCAATTGTTAGCATAAGAAGCTGATCCTCGAAATAAATTTCATTCGGGCTTGTAGAACACGTGTTTTTTCAATCTTAAACGAATTCTTAAAAACCATGATATCAGTACTTCAACAAAAAAAGTACTCCAAAATTTATCCGCTACAAAAAAATAAAAATTGAAAATAATTGGCACGATCAACTCGTTATCGCAATAAAAAGCTAAAAACCAAGTGAAAGGAGATTTCAGTATGGGAAGGTACAAAAAGGAAGCATGAGTGCAACAATATCAAGCCGCCTTTTGCATAGAGCAAGGCATACACGACATGAGGAAATATCATCAAACATATGACACATTTCACGGGTCATGAGGAAGTGTGTATAGAAGGCCATGGTAAGCGAAGTTCTTTCCCAAGGCAGCTCTCAATCAAAGCCGTAAAAAAACTGTTTCAGGTAAAGGCTTATAAGTAAATGTATAACCTTCCACCATTAAATCGGTAAATTTTTTGTTCGTCAATAGTCATTTAACCTAATTGTCATGTTGCAACCATCAAGTCTTTACCTTATGCTAATGCTTTGTCTTACGACATAACCTTACCCTAATTTTGCATTAATTGAAATACTCTTATAAATTTACTATCAACAAAGAAAATGAGTTGATACGGAAAACTTGGAGTCGGACAGAGTCCCGAAAGCCCAAAATCCGGAGAATTCAAAGTCCCGAAAATCCACAATCTCGAAGAGGCTAAGATCCCGAAAAGCCCATAATAACAAAAGTGTTACAGAATATTTTTGTGAAGGAACATAAAATCATATTTAGCATCTTTAATAAAATGTATGCAAATACGGTGACGTCATATAGGGCCCAAAAAATTAGGTAAAAAAAAATCTTTGAAACTAAAAATAAAGTCACAATAGTGAAATCCTACAGCTTGGTTCTATCATGTTTTTAAAAACGGATTAATTCTTCCATAGTTACAGCGCAAGTAATTCTAGAAGTAGAGCGATTGCAATTTCTAGCAAATTTTTAAATTGGAAATAAGATCCAAATTATTCAGTAGCAATACATTAGCCAATATATTTTTTAAGAACTGGGCTCTTGTTATTTCAGATCTTGTGGCGCGTAATAATTTTCTAGTATTCGAACGTCAAATTCCGATTTGGCAACCATTTTCGAATTTCATCAATACAGTCGTAGTCTGATCTCTATGAGTTATGAATTACAATAAAACACGGCAATTATTGACTTAACTAGAATGAGGCCACAAAAATAGAAAAGGTAAATGATCCAGAAATCATAAAGTGTGGCCATTTAAGTGTCTTTGTTCGAAACACTCATGAAATGCATGGAATAATAAAAAAATCAATGTCAATACGGTTCCTATGCGGTTTACGATTTAAGTAAAATAAAGACCTAAGCTTTTTGAAATGATCATCACGTAAGGTTGCGATATTTTAACGATTTAATTCCAAGGCCTTAAAAGTCAGAGACGAAAGTTTATTTAAATTCAAAAACATAAAAATAAGCCATGTATTGTTTTATAGTTAGCTCGAAATGCTATTTGTTTGAAAAACGATACTTACATATTAAAGTATCTGCATATGAAGGCTTGGTTACCCACTGTCTGATTGGCAAGAGATTGCGAGACAACGCCCAACTAATCACAGCCCGAACGTACTTTCCATATTGACGGAACTAATTTGAGCGAAATTTTGAACACTTTGCGGGTGGTGATAATAAATATGAGAATAATTTTAAATTCGTAAACTGAAACCTATCACTGAAGCAAAGTAATATTTTAGTTAAGTAGTAAAATACTTTGAATATCAAAAGAATGAAAATTTTATTTTTTTTACAGTCCGGACCAATGATTTATTCAAACTACAAAGCAACAATACAATTAAAAATATACTCTTTATATAGTCATATAAATGGATTAAATAAATTAAAGAACATGTTTATTCGCCAATCATTACCTCGCTGTTATTTTTTGTTTTAGAATTCGTCATTGTGTCGAAACATGATTTGATGGACGTAAAAATACTGAGAACTAAAAACGAGTGCAAAAATTCAATTTTGAAAGCTTTGATTTCACCGAGACACAACTCATGGAACAAAATAAATATGTATTATTAAAAAAAACGCCTGAATTTTAAACTGGCTTATCCCACTAATAACCTTTGTACATGGTTAAAAAAAGAAGGCAAACAAACTATTTTTTGTGATTTTCTCCATTTTGATCTCATTCTAATTTCACAAACTTTTAACCGTAGTTGTATTTTAGAAACACTTATATCTTGAGGATTTAAGAAGGTCCCAAGAATAAGGTTCGATGCGCAATCTGTTCAAATATAAAATCTTTGGCCACCGAAACTGTGCACTTATTTATTGCCCTGATGGAAGAGTATCCTTTTGATTTAAAATGCAGACGTGTTTTTCTACATTTCTTTACTCCTCCAGTGCTTAAACGAAATATATAACTCTACAATGATTCTTCGTTGTTTTCCTACATAATGGATTTAGATTACGCCGAGTACTTCACTAGTAGTCACTTTCAATGGACTTGCTCAATGTTTTTCTGGAGCTTTCACTTTTTGGCTTTATTTCCTCAAGCTTGCTGAGATAACAGGATTTCTATGAATGTCAACCCATTAAAATATAAGGGTTTAATCACTTAATTCAATCAAATATTTTGGTCACACACGCGTGTAAATAACTATATAAAAATTTGTATCCATGCGTTATTTTACAACTCCAAACGCGAGGCTAATCTTCTCCAAACCACTTTTAATATTCCTTATCTTGTATAATGCAGAACTCAATTCAATTTTGAATGTTATACAATTGAGGCTACTGAAGAAACATAAAACAATTTCTTCTACTTTCATTTACTCACGTCCACAATCTGATTACCTTAATGATATCTTAAGTGTTGTAAATATTAGTTTTACGATCTTTCTCAATTAGGTTTCGAAAGTATCGAAATACACAAAACCCAAACGAACAATTGTAAATCTTTCCGAACAATAGGACATCCGATATTATCACCATAACAAGTGTTAATAGCGTGAAAGTGAAACAAAATGATATTAACAAAACAAAAAAAAAAACCTCTCAAGTATCAATAAAAATGTATCACTTTCCCTTGTTTTCTAAAAAAAAGAAAATTAAACAGAAAACCAAATTTTACGATCCATACACAAGGATTCACATTCTCGAGTCTCAAAAACGACGACAAACGGTCTGGTCAACTGTATCCCAATTTCGGAATGGATCTCATTTTCAAATAAAACGTTTAATTTTATTGCCTAACGATTACGAGAGCGAGATCTTTGCCTCCGTCCTCGGGCATATCATAAATTATTCTCGTGAGCAAGCCCCGAAAGGCTGCGCTGATGATCCGCGCTTCCAAAGCCAGGTGAATGAATGCAAGGTGCACTCTCGGCAGTCGAGAAAATATTGTACCTAACCTTATTAAAGCCTCTGTTACTATGACCGTCTCTCAGATACTGAAATGTTGCACGAGAGCTCGTTTGCAATTGCACCAAACCATATTTCATACCTCACATGCACATGTGAGGCGCACCCAATAGTCATTTATCTAAAAATCTACATCGCATACAATTTGTTGCAAATAAATTGTTGATAAATGTTTTTCGGCAGCATAAGGAGGTGGACAAGGTCACGTGGCGTGGTGCATATTTCATTTCAACAATTAGATACTTTAGCCTATGAGGTGAACAAACTCTTCACCGCTACTGTCATAAATATACATAGCTCCATGTTGGAAGGCATCTTGACAGAATTGTTATTTATGGGAATTTTATTGACTTGTTATGTTAAATCGTGAATTGCCCCATCACTTTCTAAGACTGGGAACATGGGTTAAATTAAGAATCAGTCTACTTCAATCCGTTTATGTCTACTTCGATCGTTAATGTTTTTCTTTTCAAGGCAATAAAAGAAAAGTATGATTTAGAAGCCAAAATACTGTTCTACTTTATGATCATCTGGCAGGTGAAGGTGAATAAGGAGAAATTTCGATCAGATTTTCCTCTTATTTTTTTCATGATTGGTGGTCGTAAATTTTGACTTTCTTATGCTTCACTGCTTTGCTTATGATTGTTGAAAGGTGGGCTTACAATTCCACATGACAACCGTCAACAGTTATCCTAAATATTAATATGTGATAGGTACACGAGTTTGTAGCTAGATGGAGATGGAGACTTGGAAATTTTTCATAATACGTTTTAAGCTGGTTCTTTTTTAATATTTAAGGATCTACAATTCTGTTACGATTAGAAAGACTCAACGGCAAGAAAGTTCTTGTGACAAAATCAAGAAAACTTTTAATTAAAGCTAAAATTATTTACAATTGTTTCTAAGATTATTTTTTTTCTATAGTTTGTCCGCTTTTAAAGGAGAGCGGACAGAAGCATTAGGAGAAAAGTCTGTTTCGTGGTTCTGGTTCGTTTGCAGCTCGAGTGGAGTCCGAATAGGGACGGAGAGTATGATGCTCAATTCGCATTATTTTTTCGCAATATGTTAATTCTTCTGCGAATGCAGTTCTCTGTGTCATGAAACATTTCATTATTAATCAACCGTCAGTGTAATCATGGACTTTACAGCGCATTTACACAAATCATTATTTCAACTTGGAACTCCACATGTCAAGACAACTTGGTCAGACTACTTTCGCTGGTCAACCAATCTAATGATAGCGCCGTTTATTTGATCCTTACGGCAAATGGTGGCAAGATCAGATTCAGAGAAAAGATAAAACTGATAAAAAGATTTACTCCTTGATTCGAACCTGCGACCTACCAATTGATCCGAACATGCATGCGCATAACCACCTACGCAACCCAGACATTTTAAAGTTTACAATATTACTTGACTAGAATGGCTAAAATGCATATTTATTTTTATTGAAAATTCTCAAAAAACACTGCGAGTTCAATTCCGGATGATAGTGAATTTTGGTATTTTTGGTGAGCTTTAAACCATGGTTTTTCTTCGTTGCCGCGAGGGAATAGATCGTCTTTAAGCATCGCCATTGCGTTAAGAAAATATTAACGGGTTATTTTGCTGGTTTGCATTGCTGTCGATCATCTGATTGTGGTGGGTTCTGGTCGCCTCAAAGATCTTCTGGAAGAGATGGGCCATGTTCTCGCTCAGTAACACTATTCTTGCTCAAAGAAAGTATTGGCAGCTTCTTAAGAATCAATTTTGGAATATTTTCTGGCTCGAAAGACAATTGAAAGGTTAGCAGTTCCAAAGGCTTTTTTATATCAACGAAATTACCGGCGCAATTTTTTTCTGTCATTCATTCCTCATACGAATTTTACACAGTGTATCCATTTTTATGCAAATCAATACATTCCAAATACACCCTAGTTAAATGTGATGGATTTTTAGCCATTTTCAACTAGTGTGTAATCCAATTTTATAATGGAAAGCAGCTCATGTTCTGATGTGATTATAAAAGCTATAAGCGGTAAACATTCTTAACATTCTTTACACCCGACTGATATGATTAAAAACAAATGAAATCATTCCATAAAAATAAAATCAGCGCTGGATTCGATTTTTGATTCGATGACAAATCTAATGCCCACAGTGATCCAAATATTATGAAGATCTGGAGGGAGAGCATCAAAGTTTGGCTACAAATTAAAACTGACGGGTCGTGAATTGGCCCATCATGGGTCAATGGCTTTATTGCACAAAGCATAGAAATGTGCGATTAAGTAAAATAAAGTATTAGCAAAAAAAATCTGTTGCAAACTTATTAAATTATTGATTTCTCGGTGAGGAACATTTCGAATTATCAAGGAAACTTCATTGTGGAACTCCGGCGGCAATGTCTCTAAATGCAGAGTGATCGTTTCTGTTGCCTACACGGAAGAGTCTATTTTCTTGAAGTCACACGTTTACAAAGGCTTGAGCGGTATAAAAAAGGTACTAAAAGTGTTTATTTGCCAGTCGTTCAATGCTTTATTCGGTTTTTTAACCGAAAATTCATATCGGTCGTTTGTTGATTTTCCCGGTTTTTAAATCGGTATCTGCAAACTTGCCGGAATGTGCTGCGATACAGAAATTGTATTCAAGAATTTTACTAAAGTTTTCGTAGGCAAATCCCTCACGATTTCTCCGGTTTTAATATCGTACCCAGAAGTGATTCCACAAAGTCAGTTTCTGTTCGAAACGTTCCGTGACATCAAAAGCCTTAAATGTTTCCTCAACTTAGACAGTAATTAAATCCGTGCCAAACCTTGGTTTCATCAGTCACACTAGCCTGAGGAAAATTTGTCAAAAACCACTTCGAAATATTAGCCTAAAAGACCGAATTGCCTCAGGAATTGAAGCAAACTGACAACCAACTTAGAATTTTTCATATTATGACCTGGGCTTTCAACAATAAGCATCTTTTCCGGCCCGCTGTCACTCGAAATCATTGGAAAATAAGCCAGACAGCAGCACAGATCTGAGAGACCATCGAAAGAAAATATATCTTTTGGTTAAAGGGTTCATACAATATTCTAGTTCAGAGTGTAAAAATAACTCGACAGCAATAGGGCGGCCGAATTAAGCGTATGGACACTGGTTTATCACGGGTACTTTGGACCTAGAAGAATGAAAAGCAGCTCAGATCGCGAAGTGAAACACGAGTTGAAATGAGTCAGCATGTCGATGCGAACAGAGATATTAACTCATATTAATAATTTTACAGATACAAATTATTTTATGATGGTCTAGTTTTTATTTTTTGTTTTTGAAGAATTATAAAAGAAAAAGAAATCTTAAAGATTGACGCAAATCATTACAGTTTTATCGCCGTACAAGTTGAATTAATATAAAACCAAAATTAATTATGCTTCTTAGTTTGCAAATAAAATTACAAACTGCCATTTCTCATCTAGCAACATGTTGCTCGGCGCCAATGTTTACGCTTATCAATCATCCATCCGGTGCATCCTGTACGAATTTCATGGCAAACCATTTTGTAAAATGAGTCCCACAAACTGCACTCAAACGAACTGTAAGGCATTTTCCTCTCTCTCCCTTCTTCACAGAGAAACTCTTTGGGTAAGAAGAGGAGCAAACATGACAAGTGCACTTGAGTGTTCAGCAAACATCAACAATAGAAATTACCCACCCTACTTGCCGAGCCCAAAAACAGTAGCCAAAGCGAGATAGACCGAGGAATTCTAAATGATTTATCGCCGACCTTGTTACATTAAGCCCTTCCACCATATGTCTATTTCACTTTCTCGGCCATTACAATTTTCGTAATGGATAAATGCATTTTTTTTTCGTTTGTTCTTCTTACGTCGTTCGAGGGGAACTTTCTTTGGCGCAGCAAAGATTTGTCATTTGGTTTTCTCTTTTCAATCCGTCGTAAAACTA
This sequence comes from Orthonevra nobilis, assembly GCA_963555765.1. Classification (NCBI taxonomy): domain Eukaryota; kingdom Metazoa; phylum Arthropoda; class Insecta; order Diptera; family Syrphidae; genus Orthonevra; species Orthonevra nobilis. The sequence continues at coordinate 14,310,532 of OY743225.1, forward strand.
AGGGGAACATGTTTTGGACTACCTTTCTCTCTTCAACAGACTGTGCCCCTTAAACAAAATTCATTCAAGTCCTTAAGGGGAAATTTCCCCTCTGAATTATAGCGAAATGAATTCTTATGGTAACTCCATGTGTTGAGTGGAAATGAATTGAGTGTAAATTTAAAGGACTCGCAGGCCGCAACAGCTACAGATGCCAATAAAATGAGATTTATGCTAGGCTATAATGATAGCATCGAACGGAACAAAATGAGTTTTGAGCGTGTGGGGCTGAGACTGCAATTAACTTTAATTTCGAATAAATGTCAACTTTTTAAAGGAACCTATAAAATTTGGAATCGGCTGTGGTTCGAGAAATGTCTTTTCAATGAGGGATCCTTTTTTTCAAAGGGAAATATTAAATGCGCGGCAACGATTTTTTATTTTTAAAGTGAATGAGAATGAGTTATTGGATATTAGTAGTCGTTAAACGTATTAATTTGGGATTATTGGTTTGCGAAAAAAAAACAGAGCTGTTTAAAGGATTTTGGGAATAAATTAAAGATGGGTTGTTGTGCTGCAGATTCACAAAAGTAGCTTAGGCTAATTTTATTGAAAAGGAAGGGAAGGAATTTGTATGTGTTGAGGTACTTTAGACAGCATTTTAATAAAAGACCTTTTTTAATTGTACAAGACAATTAATAATATTTGGGATCAAAGTTCTGCATAGCTTCCTAGAAATTCAAGTACAGTTCGTTTTAATATCGAAACCAATGGCTAACATCAGAATTGAAATACAGCTTACTGGAGAGGATTAAAATATAAATATGAATTAAATAATTAAGAACTCATACTTTTTTTTTAGTTTTTAAGCCAGGAAATTATTCATTAAATTAAATTAATTTCTCTATAAAGCGAATGCTTAATCTGCCTTCATTTCCGTTGGCTTAGGTCGTTCCGTCCTATTTGCACCATCTTACATTACAGGTCTGTTCATCTGGTGTTGGTACGAAGTGCGGGAGCGTTGCTGACCATCAGCTCTACCTCTGATTAATTGTATGTTCCGAGAACTATAAAGCATAACTTCACAATTTCACACTCTACATGATAGCAACTGTACAGAAACTGTCTTAAAAAAGGCAAGTAAACAAATCTGAGAGCACACTGATTTGAAAATTATAAGCATCATGTGGAACTAAAAATTGTGTAGTCTTATTTGATCCTGAGATTTTGTCAAATATTAAATAATGTTAATTCACTTTTGGATAGATTCTAATCAAACTAAGCAGATCGTTGTATCTCAAATGCATACATTTGGCAATCATTTTTTTTATATAAAATACGCACTTGCTTCAAAAGCCATCGAAAAATATTTTTAAAAAAGTTTTAAATTAGTTATTAAAGGAAAAGGAAAAGGATTTAAAATTTAATGAACTGCAAAGGATAAAGATAGTTGGGAATGATTAAAAACAAAGATGGAACGCCATCCGAAACAGTATACAAGCGAAACATGTGTTTTTTTTAATATCATCAACAATTTACGCAACTCAGTAATTCGACAAGAAAATTTACACGATTTTAGTAACTATCTTTAAACTGTAAACTATTTTAAAAAAGGAATGGTGAACATTCTTAGACTGATTAGAAAAATAGGTAATCCTTTTTATCTTCATCAAAGCCCAAAATGTTTCTGGATCAATTTTGATACGCAGATATTTGTTCAAAAAAGTTATAAATAAGACTTTTTCGTTGCCGTTCTATTTCTTTTGTGTCGGGTCCAAGATTCTTCGGGTCTGGGCGGTAAGCTCCATATGCTCTACTTTTGGTTTTGTGAATTGTCTTGCATTTCAATTTTACAAGTTTGAGGCTCCAAATCTTCTTCTTAAAGCATTTTACCCGACAATACCAGGGGTGCTCGGTGTATTGCGTAATAATTCAATCCTCCCCAAGGTATGTAAAAGCTTTAACGCCTATTTGAATTGTGCATTAATCTGTAAACCAAGCCCAAATAATGACAAAGGGCTACGCGCTTTTAACAAAAATAGACTGCATGCTAAGCATAAGTTTATTTTTTGTGTTTCAGTTCTAGAATATCTATTTGTCTAAGCAATTCAAATCAACTGAAGACATATAAAAATTGCTTGGCGACTTCCGTGTTCAAATGACATTATATCTGTGATGCTCATTCAAACTTCTGTTGTTCCTATGTGTCGAATTGGCTACAAGTACATACAAGCAGGACAAAAAATCATTCCAGTGCTCTATTTCCACTCAACATCACCGGTGCAGTGCCGCCGGGAAAACAAGCGTACAGTTATTCAAGTGAATAAAAAAAATACTTATAATTTGCTTTTCGAGATTTAAAATGTTGTTTCCGATTTCACATGCATCATAATGTGTTCCGTTTCTTGTTTAACAAAAGGAAATACATACTGCACTTTGACCACAAAACGAAACCAATTCGGATTAAATCAGCAAACGCCTCCTCCGACTGCCTTCCTTTTTTTCAGAATCCCACTTTACTTTGTTTTTTTTTTTGTTTTTGGATTATTTTCGCCAAAATGCCAAATGAAGTGGGAAAATGTTTATTGGTTTTACGGCATAAGCCACAGACAAGGTCATTTGCCTCTTTCTCTGTCTCGCTGTCCTTGTGTCTTTTTCCCGAACAACACACAACATCGACAGAGTCGAAAACGAAAACCTTAAAAATGGTTTTGCCTCTTCTTGCTAATCCAATTAAGGAGTTTACTTTTAAATCCTTCTCATTCCCGTTCAATGGCCTTCTCGTCCTGCATACGCATTTATTGTGTGTGTACATTTATTCGACCGCGCTAGTCAACAAGAATGACATTTCATAACACAACAATGCCCGGTCGTTCTCGGTTTTCTTTCCTTTTTTGCTCACACGGCAAGTATTGTAAAATGTCAAAATTGTACATTTTATTGTTTTTTGTTTTATTTAACTCCGGCTTACAGGTAGAGGTATGAGCTGTATACCTGTGCGCGATCCCTTCTACCTACGTTTGAGACTAAAGCACTAATCCTGAAGAGTGACTTTAGAATTTATTATTATTATTTTGCAACAAAAAGAAAGCAAGGCTTTGTCTCTCTGTCATAATCCGGTGAAAATATTTTGCACTCTGTAAAACTTGTTTCAACAGTACTTGTGTGGGTTTGAGGAATTGTTTTAGAGGCAACCCGTCGGACGTTTAATGAGTATTGCTGTGTTGGAGTATCTATTCATGAGAATAGAAGTCACTTTAGTGTGTCAACGATTTTCGTTTTTTGACTTATTGCACTTTCGGACAACTCCATTACAATAAGACAACAGAAAAACAGAAACTATATAGCTACAATTTTATTTTCGAAAGAACGGGCTCACTTCCTGCTGCATAGTAATAGTTTCGGTGTAGCTTGTAGACGTTGCAGTTGCTTTTAAGGCAGATATCTGGACTGCCAGCAAATTGCGCCCACCACCATGTTGTTCCACATTCATAAGGTCAATCTAAAAAAACTATTTTAACAGATCATATTTAGTAATTTATTTCTTTATTAACAAAATATTAAGAAAATATGTTGACAATATTATATTTTGGTTTGGTTACCGAAAACATCAATACGTAAATTACTGTAATATGCATTACGACAGTCAAAAGCCAAGCGTCTTATGTTCTTCTAATAAAAATCGGCTCTCTTTATATCAGAGGAAATACAACAGGAGACAAAAAAATATTTGTTGTACTTTCACTGCCGTATCTTGAAAACTACAGCGAAAACAACATGTTCAAAGAAAGCCTAAGAAAAACTTGTAAAGTTGCTTTGACTAGAAAAGTCACAGCTTCGAAGATAGATTCCAAATCACAGTACCAAAAAATTATAAAACATTCCTTCAAAAAAAAATTTAAAATATAATGACGCAAATGGTTGCGACATTAGTCATATCGCTGGATCGTTTAAATAGATAAAAATTTGCATCAATGAATTTAAAAATTACATGCGGAAAGTATTGACAGATTCTCAAAGTGTCAGTCAAAATTGCTGACAAACAACAATTCAACAAAAATATGGCAAACAGCACGCGAACATCCTAAAAATATAATGCCAGAAAGCCTGAATGCCTGAAAGCGATATGTGCTTATCAAGTCATATCTAACTTCACAGAAATAAGAGTAAGACTTTAAAAATTTTAGCCGAGCTACGATAAACATTATTTCAAAATGAAAGTATTATTGTTTGGGCCATTTGTTCTGGAAAAGAATATAAAAAGACAATATAATCTTTAAAGGATATCCAAAGTATCAAGTAATTTTTTTTTTCCACAATTAATCCGGTGTTTTGAGTTACACAATAAGATACGAATGTGGCCATCGTCAAAAGCAGAATGAATCAATTACTCGAAATCTCCTTATTCAAAAGATGCGTACGACAGCACATTAATCTAAAGACCTAAGACCTTCTTCAATTTGAGTATGTTTTTGTAATTGTCACGATTTTCAGTGATATCCACATTTGTTCAGCACATCCCCATTTACTTTGCAAAATATTGTACTTTTTTTTAACCCAAATAGATCCTTAAACCGATGTTCAAAAAATTGAGTTTGTGCTCAAAGCAGTTTCCCCCTCAAAAGAAACTTTACCGATATATACGTTGACTTGTTCTTTTTGAATTAAATGTTTAATCCTGTGTTACTTAAGATTCCATGAAAATTACATAAGCAAAGAAATTCGATGAAGTTCTGAGGCTCCCTTCGTAAGCATTTAATGTCATTTCAAGAAGCGAAATCAGTGATGTTGTTCCTTTTCCGAAACATATTTTTCTCTGCATTTTATAGCTTTAAAATTTTGAACACCAACATTTGATTTACAAATTCAAGCGATGTTGGAAGTATTTCTGCGAGAGCATTAAAATGAGGTAAGCTCTTTAATTCTTATCGCAAAAGTTCGGTACATATTTGCTAGGAACTCATCCATTTTGGCTGGAATGTTCCTACCTGCTAAATATGTACATTTACCCAGTCAAAATATGTATATATATTTAAGAATTTTTTATGACAGGTTTCTGCTTGCAAGTGTCAAGTGTGATGAGTGATTAGCTGCAAGAAAATTCGCAAAATTGTAAATGAGACTTTCACCAAGGGCATTACTCCTTAAAGATTCATCGAGTTCAAGAGCTTTGCATGATGCCACAAATTGTATAAATCGTTGTCGGAATTGATTTCATACCGCAACGTTTATCAGTTTTCGAAAACTTAATGAAATACACGTATTATCCGTAAACTTTGCATATTTATATTCAAAAACAATAGCATTATTCTCCCTCAGGCACTCATTTGCTTTTTTAAACAAAAAATAATCAAAATAAAAATAACAGAATGTGCGTTATCATTAGGAAGCCAATTATAGTATCGAGTTCCTGGTTGTTTTTTTTTTTTTTTTTTGAGAACGCTTTTATAAAATAAAATAATATATCCTAAGGGACAAGATCAATAAAAGAACAAATCTCCACGACTTAAAACGAAAGAATTCCAATTAATTTTCACCTACAAATAAAGTTATTGTAACTCAATCCTCCAATGAGCACTGCCAGCTCCCTCGTATTCGTTAATTCCTCGGCATCGAGTTTCAATAGAAATGAATATTAATATCTTGGCGTTACAACGATTTCAGTAATGTCATCAGTTTTTCATAGTCGACAGCGGGTGTGGATGTGCTCTATCTCTATCGGGCGCCTTATTATTAGCGGCGACAATTTAAAACATTTCCATATGTTGAGATACAAATGCCGAATCAGTAATAAAATGACTATCCTCTTTGGAAAAAGTTTAATTTGATAACTAAAATTATGAGTTTTACTTAAAGAAAGAAGACCAATCAAGTTTTAGATCATATATGCAAAAAATTCAAAAAGTTTTCATGAAGAAGATTTCACCTGTTTCATGTCAAAAACAGTCTGTTTTTTTTTAGAGGCAATTCTTTGTGAGGAAATAATGTTTTCACAGTGCAATCTTTTCAACACGATAAATAATATTACAATCGTTCACGTGCTTTCAAATTTGTTTGGAATTTTTGGCAAAAATATAAAGAAAAATGGAAATATATGTACGCATACTTATCAACAAGAAAAGCAGCGTTTGCCAAAACCAAATGAATTTCAAAGTGAAACTATTTATAGCATTTTAAATCATTTTTCTTTTACAGAATATAAATATTTGCATGACGCAGAAAAGTAGTGAGTTGAAGGAAAATTACAGATATCTGATTGGAAAACATTATTTAACATGAAAGTATTTGATATTTTGCGCATTTTAATAAGTCCAACATTAATTAGTGACGGAAATTTGCGTTCTAAAAGAAAATTATAATTAATACAGACTGTGGGTAACAGCTTAGCGTTATCCGTTTGAAATATTTAAAGTTTATATACAGGAGAAATTCATTTGCATCATCGTAAAACCGATTTCATTCGAAATTTCCTTCTCTATTCAAAATTTTACATAGAAAAACGGTGTACTTGTTTCACTTGGAGAGTTAATATTTATTATTCAATATTTTGTTCATGGACTTATATTGCAAAAATTGATGCTTAGGCTATTGCAATGTGAAATTTTTCAAAATTTTTTGCCTACTTACGTAGGTACCTACTTTGCCCGAATCTTCTTTAACTTTACAAAAAATTATTTTAAAATAAAGCATTTTTAAAAGTTCGATGATCAAGCATAACTTTTCGATTATTCAAAGGTCTAGGATTTAATTTCGAAAGAGATCCAAATTAATATTAATGTCTTCTTTGTTAAACATTAAGCGTAACTCAGAAGTTGCAATAATGATAATTGCACAACTCAAAAATTCCATAATATCGAGAAAAAATATAGCGAAAATTGGGAAAAATCATTGCGAATTCTTGGAGCAGATGACGTTGATTCATTTCTTAAAGTCAAAGTTAACATTATTACTTTTATATAATTGCTATGTCATTAGGTAAGCCAGTTAAAGCATCACTCTAAGAAATTATTTTACGATATAATTTGACCAGTGCATTTCTTCATATTGTACTCGTTACTTTCGCAAAGGTATAAATGAAATTGAAGCTTGTAAAAAGTTGCACAATATTCACCGTCACGATGCACCACTGAAGCGGTAGTGTCAAAAGGAAGCCCCATCTAGATTGAATACGATAAATAAAGACTAAATAAATACTTTGATATAGGCAAACCCGCGTAACATTGAACGTCCATCATTCAGACTTTTAAGTAAGCGTTTCTTATACTCCCGAACCGTCGGAGAATCGTTAAATACTACTTTCTATAAACTAGGGTTTCAAAACAACATCACAACACCAACTTAACACATACATGTATACACATTTCAGCCATTGCTTGTTCAAATCAAATTAGGTAAAAAAAAAACATAAATTGAAAGTTTTGGTAAGCATCATATTAAAACTTAAATTAATAAATTCATCATCATCTTCACAAATATCAAACTGAAGATCAGACAACAATTGGTTCAATTGTATTTGTTTTCGCTGTGAATTCCTTTCTTAATAATTTCTATCAATTTTTTCACTTATGTAGCAAGTTTGGGTCTGAACCAAAACCGTTGAGAAACATGGAAATGGTTCCGCTGTCAAGCATTGTGGCCCGCATTCGCAAGAAAACTACACTCTGAAGCAACCTTTTGGTTAATTCTTCAATTAACAGGGAAAGATGTTTTAACAACTCAAACCTTTCACGTTAATGTCAGAATTTACTGCTAAAATTTTAAGTAACGCTTCGCAGACAAATTTATGAAAAAATAGGGAAACGCTTGCCAATTCGAATTTAATTTGCAGCGATAGAAAATTACTTTGGAAAGAAACATTTAACATCTAACGAATTATATCGTTATTGGACATTATGAATTATGGGCAAACATATTCCAAGCCACGTTTTTACTAACAATACAACTAACCAAACACATAGGGTTAAAGGAGTAGAAAGATCTCTGCACTGTTCATTAAATATAAAATAAGACTTCATTTTGCAAGGCACCAAAACCCTGCCTTCTTAGTAAACAACTGAAAAAAAAAACAAATCCCGGCAATAACAAATTTGTTTAACTCAATCATTCTCTGACACCGCAGTCAAAAATCAATAAAATTGAACACCAAACTTCAACGAAGAACATAAATTAAGTCAAAGGGTGTTGCAACCTCAGCGGTTGCAAAATAATAATAAAAAAGAAAAAAAAAACAAAATAAAACAAATGATCGAGCGCCAAACTGAAACCACATCAAGTCAATAAAATATGACAAGAAAATAAGCTAGAAAAGTGGTTCCGTCATTCTCTGTCAGTCATTATCATTAAGCCATTCAACAGCATCGCGGGGCGAGAAGCTGCCAAAGGATTCCCCAACGCCCACTCACACCATTCATCATAGACCTTAGCTACCGAGCCATTCCTCTATCTCTACCCCGCCAATTGCTTTTATGTAGATACGTACGTATCTTTGTGTTTTTGCATGCCGCCAGGATCAGTGTGCAGATTCGGTTGACCATGGATGCTGTTCCAACTGTCCTTGCTGCTGAAAATGAATAATAGCAGCGCACCGTTTTGCACTTTCGCGCTCGTTCATTAAATCCATTCACAGTCGCTGCTGTGTTCGTGGTCGTCCTGGACTCCTGGTCCTGTCGTTCCAAAAATGACATATTAGGAATACACACATACACGTTTTTATCCAGAAAAATAGAAAGAATTTCAACGAACAACGAAGCGACAAGTTATTATCCTTGTGTATTATGAATTGAATTTAGCGAAGGTGAATTTTCCAAATAATGCAAAAATAAAAACTAGACACTCTTTAAAGTTTTGTCCCAGATTCCAGTCGCACACACACACAGATAAGCTCTTAAACATAAAATCAAAAACAAAAACAACAACATAGCACAAGGTTGTTGATTCTGGATGAATAATTGCTGTATGTTCCCTGTCTTCCAGTCCCTGATGGGAGGACGGAAAGGCATATATTTTTTTTTTGTATTTTTGATTTCCCGGCGACGACGACGGTAACAAAACTGCATGTCATCGTCGTCATTGAGGCCTGTCAGTTACAGATTTGTAGGACAAGTGACATTTTTTTAGATCTTATTGATTTTTAGTTTAAATTTTGTATATTTTTCAGACATTAGATCAGCGAGGATGTGTTTAAACGCTGAGCTTAAATTTTAGACGCATAATTTGGTAATTGAATTTAAAAAGTTAGTATTGTTTTTTTTTTCAATTTTTTAAAATCATATTCAGCCCTCGTTAGATAGATTTAAGTAGTCAATTTGTGTAAGAAGGACGTGCCTTCCCACGTTGTTGGTAGAACGTGATAAGCATTTTAAATACGAGATTATATTTGTATTAGGATTTCAATATTTTCAACTCGTAAAAATTTCGATCGCGAAAACGAATTTATGCAAATATATTAAAGACAAATCTAAAGGTTGTTCGCAACTAAGTAAGAGGTTCACATTTTGAAATGGAAGTGATTTTTTAAAGTTTCACTGCAAGTTTTCAACTTTGATATAAAATAAAAAATATGAATATTTTGAGGGTTCTTAACCTTAACTTAACCTTTATGTTTGGAGTTTTATTATTATATTGAGCGTTTTTTCATAAATTGCTCGCATTTAAGGTAGAGCGAGCAGAAGGATTAGGAAAATATTTGAAAGATTTTAAAGTGTTTTGAACATCAGGTATATTTGGTTTTGAGTGCTTTATACGTAGATTCCGGATAGAGCGATGAATTTGCTATCGACTCGTTTGCATTTGCTAAAAATTCACAGTATTTTATTTTTCATATTTTGATATTCCGTTTAGTGCCGTTTCTATATTTTGAAACTTGAAAGACAGTTGTCACTGCAGACCACCCACTATTGTCGCTTTTTGGTCCAGTGACAGCGTCATTGATTGAATCCTAATGTTGAATGGGGACTGAAGCTGATTATTCGAAAACAAAATAACAGTTCATGACTTGCTTGAAAACCAAGCTCGTAACCGACTGCAATTCCCATCGACATCAGTTTGTTCTGGAGGCTGACGTTATTATTGTTGTAGGTACTCGCTTTTAAAATAGACAATCCGACGCCTGAAGTTTTTCATTAAGATTTTTAGTCACAATTCTTAGTACAAGAAAGAATGTATGCTCAATAAGAACAAGTTAATACATTTCAATAATTTTTTATGATTTTTTGGGTCATCCAAAAGAAAAAGCCGTAGATTGAAAATGGGCGTCATTTGACTTGCATTACGACATGAGCTCCAATCTATGCAAATATCGATTAGAGCAATCGTTCACTTCAAGGACTCAACGTTGGGAACGTTGGCTTCTGATTTTTTCTCTGTAACCTAGAGTTGTTGGAAATTTCCAATGCTTTGCAAAGTAATCTTTTCAGAAATATTTTTCGCAATAGTTAACGATGATAACGCTTTCATAGCCAACAAATTTGAATGTATTGTTGTATCCACTTTGCGCCTTTGTTATGGCCAAGCGTTTAAACTTAACTTTTTTCGTTAAAAACATTGACATAATTGGTGACGAACTTAATTTAATATAAAAAGCAATTTCAAATCCATTAAAAAACCTTGATGCATTTGAAAAAAAAGCTTATCATAACAAGTTATATTTCATGTTTTTTTTTTACTTTTACATACGTTTGAATACTGAACTTGTTTAATCAGTTCTCGAAGATTTTTTTTATGCTAAAAGATTAATATTGTAAGTGTTTTAAAATATTACATCTTTTTATTAAACATTTGATTCCGCAAACTCTACCTCGTTTCATTGTGAAGAAAATAAGTTTTTAAATCGAAAAATTAATTTATCTATTTACCCTCTAGACGGCGGCAAGCTACTCGTTCCACAGTGTTGAAATAAGACAAGTATAAATTGATCCACTATAGCTGATGAATAATTAAGTGAGATCCAAAGTTCTAGATATTAACCGTAAGACGAGTCAGACAGGTTGTTCAAATGTTGTCTTTATTTGACATTTTTTCACAGTTTGAAGCCAACCAATTCTCACGATCTTCTCATATAGAAGTTTAGCTATAAATCAACTTAAAAATGACAAACATGGTTGAAGAAAAATATTTTTACTTCGAAAATAGTTCACCGAACTTGAAAACTTAAAAATAAGTTCATACTCGTCAGCTAAAGGGTATTTTCGTCATCATTTTCTTTTCTGTCAATCATACAATATTCATGTTTACCATCTGTCATCTGAAGACATTTACATTTCAGTTTTAAGTGTCTTACGAGCACAAAGTTTTTACATGAAAAGTAAAATTTTCAAATATGGGTTTTATCTTGCGAGAAAAGATTGTATGAAAATTATGCAAGAATTCAAAAATTATAAAAGAATAAAGAGTAAATAAGATAAAACTGTTTCAGTTGAAATCGCGTGAGTGCGTTTTTAGAAATAAAATTCATTCATTATATTTTGATTTTTTGTCAACAGTTTTGAAAATCGTGCGATTGAACAAAGTCGGAAAGGAATTTATTTCGCCATGCATCATTTGCAAAATTTTTCATACTTTCGTTGCAATAAAACAAAACCGTATGATTGTAATTCGCACAATGTTACTTTAACAGTCTTCAGATATATTCAAAATTTGTGCAGCATTTCAAAATTTGTTTAGTGAAAAATATAATTTATATTTTCGCTTTTTAAGTACATAAGTCGGAAGTGCGAAACCTCTATATATTCTTTAAGATTTCAATTTAGTAGAGCGCTGATTAATTAGAATAAAAATCCATATTTACACATCCAAAGAAGGGTTTGAGTGTGATTCACTTAAATTGAGCAAAATGTGTGTACATTCAATTATAATCTCCGTCGAGTTAATGGGTCTTATTTCAACATCCTTTAAAGATCATAAATATTTGTAAGAAATGTCTTTCGGCAAGGATCGGGCTGTGAAAAAATTGCTTTATCGACTTGTTTGAATGTTAAAATAAATAAAGAAATGCTCAACAAGTGCAGTAGTTTTATCTGAAAGCAACATAAAATGTCTTAAAAATTAGGTATTGCCTCGTATATCGTAGCTAGTCGTAGTGTCGCAGCTACTTTCGGCGATATCTGTTGTAGCCGGTGACAGACTTTTGGAATCTGGAAGATATTTGAGCTAAATTTTGATGTCTCAGCCCGCAAAAAGCCACACAGAAATTCCGAAATTAGAAAATCTCGACAGCGAAACTATAGAAAAAGATTATTACCCACTTAGTTATATTTCAGACTGCACAAACCCATGTTTTAACTTTTCCTTCCTAATCTCACTTAAATGAATGATGTCACTTAAGACACCAAAGGATGGCCCTGTCAAGTTTCAAAAATATTTTGTAATAAAAAAAAAAACATCTGGCAAATCTAAATACCTACGTTTATATCTACCCCCATTCCTAATCGTTTAAGTCTTCACTGACTAACAAGAAGGAAAAAATTACATTCCATGAAAAAAGGGAGCAGCAAATCATTAAACCTCCCATCATGGAATCCATCTTAACGATCTAGTGTGAGTGTCCACTACCTTTATAGCCTCCAATAGTATCATGTACTACGAGCAATAAAACTCAACTTTAACGCTTGTCGTAACAAATCCTTCAAAAAATAAAAACACGAAATATGTGTTTATAAAGAAATGAGGGAAGAGTAACTTTGTCAAGTGCTTTCATTATGATAAAAAAAAATTGTAGTTAATGTTTAAAATTAGAGAATGGAAATCATGTTAAACGCACGCTATTGTTAAATGTAGTACAGACTTTACCGCTAAGGTGAAGAAGTTGATTGTAATCAGAAAACACAAAAAAAATTACAAGACTCACATATGTAAATGTTTTGTTTATTACAAGCAATAATAAATGAAATAAAAAACACATTTTTTTTATGTTTTCCTAAGCAACATAAAACTAGTTAAAAAAATTAACCTATCCCCATTTTATTTTAATAAAATATGTATGTAGAGAGGTTGCAACAAAAGCAAACAATAAAATTGCTTAAGAATCACTCCGGGCGGCCTTACTTGCTTCTGTGGGTAGTTAGTTTTATTTGTTTACATATTCATGAAAATAATATTTGTTTTTTTCGATTGTCAAAATTTTAATATTATTTGCATACGTAGGTGTTTGTTTGCATATTTCCTTGGAGTTTATCGTTAGAAAGAAATTATATTTGATTTAATGACGATTCAAAATATTATTTATATATTTTGCTTTTGAATAAATCATATTTAAAATCTATGTGTGTCTTTATTTTGACATTGGTATCTTTATTCATTGATCTGGCTATGTTCCCGATCAGGAATATCCATAAGTAGTTAATCTATAGCTTAGCTCCGGGTCGCCTTATTAGCAAGCTATACCACCTGTTCTGTATACAATTTTAAACATTTCGATTGTTACAGTCGACTTTAAGGTATCTTGTGGGCAGTGAAGAAGTGGTCGCATATTCGTTTAACACCTCACTTTTATTTTAATGATTCCAATTTTTAAGCAGGATTGGGAAAAATATTTACAAAAATGTCATCAAGGTCAATCATTTATAAAAATGTACAATTTGAGTTGAGTTGCATTTCCTCAACGCAACTTTTGAGGAACTTATCATGGTCTTTCGTTCAGATAAAATAAAAAAAAAACGGAAAATATTAAAAGAAATAAATGGGATATGTGTTGACATTAGTACCCATATATTTTCATGTACATATATGAACCTTTTGAAAAAAATATATAACAAAAAGTCGAAGAATACATATCATTTCTTGAAATGAGTCACATTTGCCTCAAAGTTTAAGACATGTGGACAGGCTTCAAATATGAAAGTACTTATGGGACAGTCCAATGGCTTCCTGGTTGCTGCAGTGTGATTTCATTAAAGCTAATATTTTTGCAAACTGTCTTAAAACAGATTCGAAGAAAAGTCTGATGGAATCATAAAATAAAATTCAGGAGGATGCGTCTGGTTTTTTGAATTGCAGTTCCAATAGTCGGAAAAAAAATATAAGTAGCTATTTTTAATTTCGACACATCAAAGTTATCCAAGTAGTAAATATGAAGATTTTTTGTCGAGATCTTTATTGTAAAAAAAGGTTGCAATTGTTGTAAAGTTATATATATCTTTGGTACCTGCAAATAAGATTATAGTCTTTGAATAAATACGGATTCAAAGCTCTTCAGACCTCTTCGAAAGATCTTGGATATGTCATATGTTTTTTAAATTATACGTGATCCAACCAAATCTTTTCGCTTTCAATTCAAACCATAGAAGTCACTGGAGTCACCAGTCAACTAAGGACTCATGTCACGCTTCTAGGATATAACAAAATCTAATTTCACGTGATATGCCAAGGATCACATCGATATTGTACTACTCAATAAGTGCTGATTAATGTACTTCGTGCCACCTTGGCTGGCAAAAAAAAAACAATCAACTTGAAGTATAAATTTTGAAATTTCCAAAGCATTAGTTTCCGCCCAGAAATTTTGAAGAAGTAGAACATATATTTTTGTAATTGCTCTCAGCAAAATATAGAACAATTTCAACCCAATTACTTCGTTTTTAATTTTCTACTATATTACTTTGTCAGTAGAAATATTCCTGTGGTAGAAAAGATGATGCCCGACAGACTAGAAAAGTCTATACTTAAAATATATTTTCTTAACAGTGATTTCGTGCTTTTCCACCACATATCCGAGGAAAATTTAGGCGAAGTTATATTTTGACGATAAAACAGCAGCTCCCAAACAAACATAAAGAAAGACTAGCAAAAACGCAGAATGTTTGTATAATTTATGGTGTTAGTTCAGTAATAGTCTTAGCTTTAGATTGTTAATTTGAAACGCTATAAGAGATGCAATTGAATATTTAATCATTTTTAAAAAGTAACTAAACAGTAAATATTTCTCTGCTGAAAGAAGAATTGAGCTACTGAATGATTGAATTGAATTCGGAAGCCTTATTCCGATTAAGTTGTCTAAATAAAAATACCAAGCTGAATTTTACTCTTGGTTTTTATTTCGCTTCACCAAACTCCCTTTCTTTCGTATTTCCTTTACAAGCTGTCCAGAATATTGAAACAATTGATAACATTGAATGATTAACGTGAGTTTATTTTATTGAAAAACTCTTTCAAATTATATAATGACTCTTCATAACCAGCCAACGGATTTTCGATATTGTCAGTTGCTCATATTCAAATGGAATGGAAGTCATTAAGATGCAAACCAGGAGTGTCTCACGATTGGATTCGATATGGGCAACCAATTCAATGAAATCGTCAATGATTCACAGACTAATTGATAAACAAATTTTTATAACAAAAGAAAATAACTTAAAAAAAATCCAACAACACTGCTGCAGAAGTGGTTCAATTTAGTTTGAATCCAAGTTGTTGTTTTTTTTTTTTGTTAGTTTTATCAATGCACTCCACGAGCAATATGCGCCCCCAATTCGATCATCAACACATCGATGGGGTGGCACTAGCGCCGGCCACAAAATTCGAATAAAAATCCGACAGCCAAATGTAGAAAATAAATAAAATCGTAAAACGCGTTGCATTTGATTTACGACTCTAACACCTCTCTCGGTTTTCGGGCAAAGGAGTCCTCTATCCACAATTTAATGTTTTTATATTCTCTTCGGCGTTTTTCCTTTAACTTTTTTTTTTTTTTTGACAACATCATGATGTATCGGATGCATGTGCGCCCACTTGTCAAACTCGACAAACTTTGTGTAAATAAAAGAGTATCTACTGTGTGTGGAGTGCGCATTGAAGCGCTGTGCTCAATCTGTTGTGAATCGATAAACTCTGGAAATTGGGTGACACCTGGAAAATTGATAGGACCCTGTGTGTGTTTCGGTTATCGACATACAGTTCATCTTTTGGTTAACTCGCATTACCGGCGGCCTTAATTGCACGACGGATGCATATCAAGAAATCTCAAAAAAAATCTGTCCATGATATCTATGCTGTGAAATATTCACGCGATTTCTCTACTTCGACATCGAACCAACTTGCATTCGTCACATTTGACATGGGATGAAATCCGAAGGTAAGAATCTATTCGGCATTTGACAATTGTGCGGGGCAATCAAAATCGAACGAATCAAAAAGTCATATCGCACTCTCCCTTTCGTTCTGCTTGGTCATGATTGATGGTGTGGTCTCATTTCTTGACAAAGATTCTAACTCCTGCACACTTGCACTCGAAAAATCAAACACACACACACACACTCCGACTACAGATCAAATAGTGCAATTTTTCATTCTTAGCCAACCCGTTAGCTTCTTTACGTAGCCACTTCGTCTATTCGCCCCAAGAAGACCTTTTGGCTCCACAAAGCAAGAGGACGACTAAGAAGAAGAATGTTAGTCTCCGGAATAGAGCGCACACAACTTAGAGTGAGAGAGGGAGAAGCTTTCGAATTTGGATTCGAAACGCTTCCGCGCGCAAAACACCAACACCAACTACTTTGACACTAGAGTGACGTTTCGCGGAAACCAACTAACTCAACTAAGAAAAATCTCCTCCATCTCTGCCTGACTGATTGAATGACAACCTTCTACTCAGAGCGAGACAGAGTGACTATCGTTTCTCAAAAAACACTCCAGAAATCCAGCCCCAAAAATACTTTTCAAATTCTTGGGTAGCTGCCGCTGGCACCGTCGCGTCGTTCCTCCTGCTGCATAGCTTTTTCTTTTCTTGCCAAGTTTTTTCTCCTCATTTTTCTTGATAGTGTTGGTCTTTCGGGGGGACTGTGAAAAACGAGATGGAGGACTGATACTTTTTTATAGCACAACTGTCAAAACAAAGAAATGAGATGACATGAGAAGTATGCATTCGGTTGTCTCTTTCGTGACGACAAAAACAAACCATAAAATTGACGGCAAACACGTGCACACATGTGAACCTTTACATGAAATATGAGCAAAACACAAGAGCGAGAAAACCGAATGACTATTATTTTTTTTCCCTGCCACACAGTAGTATAATGGCGATGATGAGAGGCCGGTTACACCTCTCGTACACGTCATACACGCCACGAATAGCGAATATCAGTCAAAATCTTAAGTGTGTGTTGTAAATCATTTTGCGCTACGCTCTTGCTCGGCTTGACTGTGTGTGCAATTTGAGTGTGCGTTGACAATCGGTTGAATGAATGAGAGATGATGATGATGCAGACGTTTGGGGGATGGATCCCCACCCACTTATCATGAGCGGGAGCGCAGTATAATATTGCTTGATCTTCTCTTTATTTTTAATTTTCCAACTCGGCGAAAATTCATTTGGCCTTTGTGGGCGCAATTAAATTCGGAATAATTTCATAAAAATTTCAGTCGATCAAGAACTTCATAAATAAATAGATTTTCAATGAATTCAGCTAAAATCAGTTTACCTGTTCAATGAAGATGAACTAAGCGAAAATATGCGCAAACTTTCAAATATGATTGAAATTTTTCCAAAAAATCCCCCTATTGACGAACTAAACCAATGAAATGATATATTTCCCACCGCACAGGTGTCACCATAGCACACATAAGCACAAAGCTTTAGTTATATTTGCTTGTCGTATTTTATTTGGAATATTTTTTTTAAGGAAGGCGTTACCTAAATACGGCCCCACACACAATCAATTTTGCAACCTACAAGGAGCGCTTGTCTCTCAAAAAAAGTAGACAAAAAAAAAAAGAAAAAAAACAACAACATCCCAACGCCAAACCACCATCAGCAGAGCAAAGCACATACACTCCAACTGCGACTAGTCGGTTTTGGTTCTCCGGCCGTGAGATTCGAATCCGACACAACAGACTACACTCTACACATCGTCGTCGTCGTCGGAAGAGAAGGCGCATGCATCATTCTGGTGCTGATTGAGCGAAAATTCCACACCACACCGAAAAATAACAAATGGGATTGGTTTTTAGTAGTACTTTATATCTATTGCTTTGGTTGCTGTACTACGGCAGAGCATAGGGAAAATCAACACGCGCGCACCCTCGCATTCACTCACATACGCCATAAGTTAGGCATTTATCTCTCTCTATTGGCTGACAGAAGAGGCGTACTGTCAAATCAGTCATTCCTCCACATTGAGATGGCTTGATGGTGTGTGCTCACAGTGCCTAACCATCCATCTCTTCCACTCCATGACGTCTTCAAGAGTACCCCTACCAATAACACACAAAAAAAAAAAACAAGCAAAACACGTAAAACTAACTGAAACAGAGAGTCCTAACATTATATCAAAGTGTGTACTCACTGTTATAGAACTATCTCTTTTTGACTCTTAGCAAATCTATAGGGCATCTCCTTGAATGAGCCTGTGTGAGTCTGCTATTGTTATTGTCCAAGTATAGGTTACCGTTCCGAAAACAACAAAAATGTTTCTCAACTTACCCCCGCCAAGTTTAGCTCACACATTGATTGACAAGCCCAGTGTGTATTTGCCTTCGAAACGCGTACGACGTGTGTAGAACACAACAATAAAAAAAGCAGTAATAATAATAATAATAAAAACTAAAAACCCCTCATAATCATTATTGTTATTATTTGTTACGTTGTTCAGTTTTTTGTTTCTGTGCTTTTGCGTGCTTATATCCACGAAAATTTAAATTTATTATTCTGCTGCTGTTGATAAATTATTACACCTTGCACCCTCTATACACAGTTATACGAGCGACGGCGATACGAGTACCAGTAAATTAATTCATTTTCGTTTTGTTTCCTCTCATTTTCGCTGGTCTGTTGCGAATCAAATAATATTCTTAATGAATTTGTTCAAAAATTAAGAAATAAATAAAAAAATAAAATTATGATATTGCCACTGTGTAGTTCAAACAAACGGATGGTTGCGTCAAATTGAAAATAAACAAAAACAAAAAAATAATAATAAATTTAAGCAAAATGAAGAAATGCAACAGTGTCGTCGCGAAATGCAGTAACGCTTAGAGTAGTGTAAGCCCAGCCAGCAACATTGCCCGCAACATCTCGAGAGGAACAGCACAGCAGCAGCAACAGAGAGCAGTGCAACATTATCAGCACCACCACCACCACCACTAACAACAACAACAACAACAACCATTCATCAAATCAATCGGCAACAGTATTGATGCAGCACGGGAATTGTACGCATTCAATGTCTTCGCCTTCGTCGTCGTCGTTGTTGTCGTCGGTTCGTCCCAATTCATAAATTCGGTTTCGCGGTTCAACGTCGGTCAACATTATCAACACTTATCATCATCACTTTTGATTTGATTTGAATGAATTGAATATTTGCGTTATATTGGCTCTTGTGATATCCACTTGGGATTGTGTTGTTACAACAAAAAATAAAACTAAGTTTTAGTGCGTGAAAATAAAACAAACAAACAAACAAAACAGAATTTAACTCAAAATGCAATCAGTTCATTTATGACAGACGCCAGATCTAAATTAAATCAAGAAACAGATTTTCAATCACAGAGCTCAACTATGGAACATGTCACGTTTAATAGATTTACTTGAGAATATCCCGCCAAATTGTGTCAGTCTGGTCAATAGTGTCCATCACTATTTTCGTGCTAAACATAAGTTTTTGAGTTAGAATTTAAGTAAAAAAAAAAAAAAAAAACAAACACTCCCTCTCTATCTACATGAATGTATACTCTATTAAGACTCAGCTGTTCTACACACCGTTCGGTCTTTTGAATTAAGTGAAATTCGGTTTCGCGACAAAAAATAAATAAATTAACTAAAACAAATTCTTGTATACGATAACGCAACATAATAAATATCCTTCTAAAAAAGAAACAAAACCTTAATCGTTTTTTTTCGTCTATTTAAAAAAAAATTGATCTCAAATTTATATATATATATACACCTGTATACCTATATGACTATAACAACTCACCTTTAAACACATTTTCTGCACTTGAACTGTATAAAATATTTAACTACAAGTCCCCAAACAAGTTTAAAATAAAAATATACGGATAACAAATGTGCCTATAAAAAAAAAAGTTAAATTGTATATGACCAAAACCAAAATATTAAAATAATAATAAATATTTTATTTAAAAGAAATAAAATTTTGTGCAGATTTTTTGTTTTATTTCATTTAAAACACATGAAAAATAAAATACTTCTCTCGATTGCGCCAAAAAAGAATTGCTTGTGAATGTAAGTGAAATTGTTTATAAGTAAAACTTCATCCAACGACAGAGAGGATAAAAAAGTAAAATTAGTTTTTTTTTTTAAAAGAAAAGCGACGCAAACTGTGAGTTGTAAAGTTAAACACGCAAACAGGCAATAGAGAGTTTGGCGGTTGTTTGTCACTTTTTGTTCGGGAAATCAATTTGTGCTTACAAAAGTGGCACAAGTCGGGTTGGACGTCGCTCCTAGAGCATTAATGGCTCAACCTAGGGTAAGTTCAAAAAATACAATTAATTAAGATACAAATATATTTATTTTTAAGAGTGTTTTTGAAAGAGCAGTCAAAGTGTAAAAAGCAAGTGTTGATTTAACGTCGGCATTACAGCACCCGTTTTCGATGGTGAAAATTTATAATTCAAGATATTTTTAGGTATCTTTGCTGATTTCTAAGTGTAAATCTGTACATTCAGAAGAAATGCTTAGAATTCCCTGAAACAAAACCAATTAATTTGATAAACATAAATTCATTGTTAAAGGCTGAATATCAACAATCAACAATTCGAAGATATATAGCGTCCGCTTATATCAGCATAATTAATTAAAACTGAATAAAACTACAGAATGATTTAATGGATTATAAGTAAACCTCAACGGTGCCTGACATATTCCGTGCTTTAAGAAATTCCTACTTTCATATTTTCATAATTTCGGTAGCACTAATTATGTCTCATCACATTCCAAACTTAATTACACACAAAATTTGTGTTTCTTGAAATTATAATCGCTCTCTCTCCTCCTTGTTTGCCTAATTAACAATCTTTTCATCCATATTTATGGATCCAATTGAAAATTGATATCAAATAATAATTTGCATGCCGTACAAATATTCAGATTGAACGAGCAACGAATAAAGTCAGCGAAAACTCAGGTCAATATCGTACTCGTAACTAGTTTTCATTTGTCTCAGGTGTCTTATTTATGTCTTGTTTAAGTTTTTGGGTCTTTGTCTCTTTCGATTAAAATTGTAGACCTATCAATAAGTTTGTGTAGGAATTAGAAGTATGATTGCTGATGAGATGAAAATTTCAGATGAAAGTTGTTAGCTGAAGTAAACAGATGAAATCACCATTAATTTCAGCACACCCGCTTCTGAGTCAGATTATAATTTTCCAAGCTAAGCTTTTTTTAGAAATGTTGGCATTCTGTGAAAATAATAATAACTCTTATGAATAAGAGTGCCTTAATAAAATCGTAGGTATTAAATTAAATTCAGAAATATTTTCAAACAAATTAGATATTTCTGTATCCAAATGATAATGTTGCTTCTTCCGAAAATGTTTTGCATGTATCTAGTCTCTCACGCTTTAAATAAAGTAAAAGCATTCTTCATATGTTAGTCGTTGACATCCAATCTCAATAGATTTCTGATGGTCTTTCATGGGCTATTGATCGGTCTCCGCAACATATAAAAAAATCAATCTTATTTTATCTTTTTAAAGCTCTGAAAATTTAAGGATAGTTATTTTGTATTTTTTGAAAAGGTAAAAGTTACGTCCGTCAGATTTTCAAAGCTGAACCAGTATGTAATTCAACAGCACAATAACACTAAAGCTACAATAAATAAAGTCTTAAATTATTTTGAGTCTTGCAAACGATACTAGCAACAAAAAGCTTAACGAATCATTGTCAAGCAAATTTATATATTCGATATCACTTACCGACGGTTTTCCAGTCGTGATTTCGTGATTTTATTTCAATCAAAGCAATCAACCACAACATTGCACAACTGAAAAGAATCATGTGGGCTTTTCACAATTTCATAACTTATTCAAAATATTTGACTTGCATAGTTAATATAACGTGTGCCAAAAAAAAAAACAGCAAACACAGATTTTTCTTTTGAATTAAATTAACATTTCAAGTTCGAACGTAAACGCTCGTTAAACTTTAGCTTATTTAGTGTGTATCACCTTATGGCTTTATAGGTTGTAGTAAAAGATAGATTTAAGATGCATAAAATTATATTTTATTGTTGTTTTATTTCTTCCCTAAAAATATGTTAGATAATTTTTAAAAAAATCTGGTTCTTCTTTTGATGTAGTTCTATTCTCAAAGTTTAAATGACCAGATATTTGTGTTGTCTTGTACCTTTGTACAGCGAAGATGAACATTTTGTGTTTTTCAGTGTGATATGTTTTTTTAAAACAATCTTAAGAATCGCACTCATTTAAACACATGCTCTTTGTCTCACGTTTACAAAACGAAATTGGTTTATTGAACAAATATTTTGCTTGGCTTTCGTAGCTCATTATTATTGAAAGTCATATAAGGTGTCAACGTCCAATTTTTAAATCCTTTTGTCATTATCAATATAGACTCTATATAATAATATCTGTCAGAAATAGAATACCGAATATCGTATTCAGTAGTAGGTTGTTCCAGAAAATCACTTCAGTTTGTGTATTCTGTTTTATGAATATTACTCACTTTTACAATGAG
The DNA here is from genome assembly GCA_963555765.1 of Orthonevra nobilis. Taxonomy (NCBI): domain Eukaryota; kingdom Metazoa; phylum Arthropoda; class Insecta; order Diptera; family Syrphidae; genus Orthonevra; species Orthonevra nobilis. The sequence continues at coordinate 14,333,156 of OY743225.1, forward strand.
TCATTTGTTAGTTATAATAATAAGTCGCTTGGTAAGATAAAGTATTCAAACGGAGTAACCGAATAGCTTAAAATATGTGGTTGTCAGTCGTTGGATGTTCCTCAGAAATGGTACATAAATTCTTTATCATCTATGCACGGTCGTCTTATCTAAATTAACTTTTTGGCTCAAATTGTAAACTCAATTTACGTGTACCACTTTTCCAATAAAAACTTTATGCTTTCCAAGGAGCTTTATAATGTCTCATTTGATTGTCATATTATATTTAAGACGATTTGAAGATAATGATCAGATCAACGCACGTTGTTGAACCATATTAGATTTCCCGAAGGTAACAATATGCGTAAGCTTTGAAGTTGGAGGGGATTCATATTTGATTGGGATTTGAAATTAGGTTACTCGTATTTGTATCACATGTCTTATAGTATTTTCTTCGAATTTATTCACTCATACAAAGATTACATTTATTTGAATAACAACATAAATGTTGCCGACGCTAAATTACATAATTGAATCTCTTCTTGTAATTACGAGCCCTTAGTATTTGCTTATCACATATGTCTTCCATATAATTGAGTCAAGTTTAAGCGGTAAATTTGCATTTAAACTTTCTTTTTAACCAAAATAAACCAAATTAAAAAAAATTGTCAGGCGCATGTGGTCCATGAAGGACTTAAGACCAATCCCCAAGCAACGATATGTGATTTTGAAGACATAAAAATAATACTCTCTGGAAGTCAATGACTTTCATTTGGTCTAATACGATCTTGTTCAGCTAACATATCCATCCATACCAATGATGAATCTGGTTTAACAACTTAGAAACTTTATTCGTTTAATTTTAACCATATATTACTATTTCAATTAAGAAAGTTATCCAAAAAAATATTTCTAATCATAATCTTAAACTGTTAAAGAAGCAAAAAAAACCTTTGATTTCATGAGCTATTCATTTATAAAGCATCCTGGCACCCAGCGATATCTTAAGCTCTTCATGCCTTCCCAATTTATTTCACGTTATTGAAAAAGCATGAAACCCATTACTGTGTGCTTTTTATCACTATTGGAGACATGCATGCCTCTTCTTCTTCTTAAAAAAGAAAAAAAATAAATATTATTAAGCGCACCTTGCATTGAAAATAAATATATTTGAAAGTTTGCGCTCTGGAAGAAAAAAAGAACTACTTTGACAGGAACTCGCAGACAATAGTATAAAAGAAAAATTCATTTAAAAGCCATTTAAATTAACGCCTTTACGTTTGATCTGGAAAATTTATGAAGACACCTAACATATGATAATATTTAAACAATATAAAAGAAATGTTTTGTTAAAGGTGTCGTTGTTATCAAAGCATTGCGATATTTTACGAATTTCCATTAGCACCCACCAACGATAAACTTTTTTTTTTCACCAAATATCCGTTGAGTATCTCAACGAGTATACTTTTCCTTAAAACGATTTATTCAGTAATTTAAACTCAATATTTGTTTTTTCAACTTCAACTCACTTACCCATTAGCGAGTGTCTGCCATTTTTATTTCAACATATCAATTTTTTAAACTCGTACACATACTCTTTTTGCCTTTGCGGATTACCACCTATTAGATAGGAGAACTTTTTAATAGATATCTTTTTTCTAGGCAGTTATTTATTTTAACGCTTACTACGAAATATTAGTGAAACCGCAGTACAATTTGCGTTTGCGGTTTTTCACATTCAAATGTGTTTTTACATTTGGACTTTTTTTTCCGCAATTGAAACAATATAAATGTCCAAAAAAAAAAAAAACGCATATACATTCTATATATTTAAATTAAAAATATATATATTCGAATACATGGACTATCTAGATATGACCGTAAGCAATATAGCGTGTAAATTTTCCTTTGCGGTTTAATTTTCGATTGTACATGCATATTTTTTTTTTTCACTTGCATTGCTGGCAATGTTTTATTTTTTGTTAAAACACACAGGACGGATGTATCTATACAGAGGTGTGCAATTCAATTTTATTGCTACAGTCAACCCATTTTACAATGCGGTTTTATTATTTACATGATGGTTTGTCGTCTGTTATTATTATTTTTCCTCTCTCGTTTCTATTTTTTTGTTTCAGTAATCTTTGGTTCATTTTCATTTGCCAGCAGGAAATGCACTGCCACCATTTTTCTCCCACATGATTTTCGACATATACACAGAACCACACAAATGCAAGTGCGTTTGAAATGCTACCATTGAAAAATATACGATATTTTTTTGTAATCTGATTATTTCATTCCCGCATAGAGAGTGACAAAATCATTTAAACAAAAATAAAATACAAGAGAGTTTAAACGCAAAAACACGCATCAACGTGTTGCGAAATTTTTGTGGTTTTTATTAAATTCTTTCATACATTTTCCATCGGTTAACCACGTATTAAAAAAACACGTTTCCAACGTAATCAAAAACAAAAAAAAAAATTGGTAGCATTGCCTGAGAGTTTTCAATTTGTTTTGGAAATAATTCAAAAACTATTCATCTAGATGAAATAAATTTGAGATTTTCTTCTTTAAATGGATATGTTCAGAATAAATCATATATCAAAAACTCTAAGAAATAATGTTTTAAGTTTCTTAGTAAAGTAACTATGTTAGAAGCTGCTCTATAATGATAATAGTTTTGTTCGCAAGGAAATGTTCACAAGATTATTATTAAGAAGTATGATATGATTTCACAGGATTAAGGCCTCTTCTAAGAAGTAAACTTGTGGATAAAACCTGAAACTTCCATTAGAGACATGTATCCATAGTAAACTTAATTTCCGAATTCTTGTAAAAGCACAACAACCGGAAAATTACTTAAAGAAAAGTCTAACCTTTTCTAAGAAAAGTCCGAGGAGTTGGTAAGTAAAATCTTTCCTTCAATTGCATCACAAATTACTAAAAAATTTTGGTCGGCCGAGAGCAGCAATATTTCTAAAAAGATTGCAACTGTTGAGCGTTAAAGACGAAGACCGAAATGATGAAATTCCTTATGCTTTAAAATTCGTTCTTTCTGCGCTGTTAAAGCGGCTAACATTGAAGAACGCATGCTTCCGTTCACTTTAATTGGACGTTTACATTGGTTCAAATTTGGCTGAAAATAATTTGGCTTTAACAATAGATCGAGTTTGTGACCAGCGACTTCTGTTTGTGACGAGTGAGGTGGTCATATATTCAAGTTAATGAGTGTACTTAACATTTTGTTCTTCTTCTTGTACGAAACGAAAATGGATATTACGTTTCTTCACAAATTTTCTGAGATCTGATCTCAATCAATGACGTGTAAAGTTCTAAGCCACCAAGTCAAGAAGAAAATCTAAATATCATTTCCAATATAAGAAATAATGTGCGTCTTTGATATGAAATTGTTCTTCCGCACAAATGAAAAATGTTCCTGTAAGTCTTTTTTCTAATTTTCAAAAAGTCTCTAGGCAGCAGGTCTCTACAATATAAAGAGCAATTCACTTCATCGAAGTCAATTTTATAAGTGTCCCACCCAACGCGAGCCGACTCTATTCATATGCAATGAATGATGTTTCCAATTGATTCTTTACCGATGCTCTGTTGGTCCGCCTTGGATCTGTTATCATCATTGACGGCGGTGTTTCGGAGAAAGGTTTTCCTAGGGCTCGGTTGGAGTAGTCGGAACAGCCATATAACAATGGTAGGCGTTTATACCGTAGAAATTTACTCCAGAAATACTTTGCCTGTTTTCCTCGTTTTTGCAAAGAAATTTCGAGACAGAGCGGTGTTCCGATTTCGTTTACGCCAGAAATGCCACAGTCATGGGAAAGACTTATGTAGATTGTTATAAATACTAACGGTCCGCTTTAAAATGTCTTGGGAGAACTTCTTATGCTCGAGATTTACAAAAAAATCCACAAAAGTCGAAAAAACTTTAACATACAATTTTACACGAAATACAAAAAAAAATTGCATCGGAACAAACTACGACCTCAAATTTATATAATACTTTTCACATGAAAACCAAATCCATTTCCAGTGAAAAATGCCGCCGGCACTTGATAATTCATTATAATCGTCAGACATTCAAGTTTGTTTCATCACTTATGCGTATCCAATACAAGTTATCTCTTCAATTTCCATCGAAATTATTCTTCTCTCTTCCTCGTCCCGTCATTTACAAAACAGAAAAATTCCCATCTTTAGATTTATTTTTTTAATCTAGAAATTGCGATTCATTCTCTGTTATCGAAGCACAATCAAATACAAGAAAAAGAAGAAAGAGGTTTGGAAAAAAAACGGAAAAACAAAATACAAGAACCATGGAATAAAACAACTTTGGAAAAGTGCAATTGAAGAATTGTATATAACAAAGTTGCCGCTCTCAAGTGTTGTTTACCGTGGTAAATATTAACAAACTCTTATGTGAAGTAACAAAATACAAAAAAAGAAAATAATTTAATTCAAGAAGATGAATGTGAAGTACATGAACAGAAAAACAGAAAAAAAAAACACAAACCGACCGATCAACTTAAAGTCCTCCAGTTATATTTGAATAAGGATTAATCCACTCAACAGCGCGGCTCATTGTAATGATACTTTTGCGTGCACACTTTCAGTTACAAATTAAAAAAAAAATAAAAAAATAAAAAATTAACTTGCACAATGTTTGAATCGAAATCACACATATTCCAGATTATGCGATCTTTGAGTATATTTTAAGCTGTTTATTATTACGTGAAAAGTACTCAATGTTAGTTCAGTTAATTTAAGTGTAATTAGCTAAGATTTCGCTCTATTAAAAAGGCATACATTTTTTCGGTTGGAACATAAATTCAGATACACTAACAGTTTGTTCAACAAAGGTTCATGATTAATATATTTTCCCTAAATTAATTTATATTTTTCCATTTCACGTTCGTCAATGTTGCGGTGACGTCAATTGGCAGAAACAAAATGTATTAACTTATTTTTGATAGAAACAAGAACACACAATATACAAAACTCTTTGTTCTCTTAACCTGATTTTTGTGTTTTGCAATGCCGTTTTTTTTTTTTTTAAATTCGTCTCTTAAAGTAAAATTCAAAAATATTTTTAAAAAAATGTTAAAAAAAATAAAAATAAGAAACCACAAATTGTTGCCTTGGAATAATTTATCATTTCGGCTCGTCAACAGATATCCACGTTTTTTTCTTCTTGTGTAAAGATGATTGGTTGTTTATATTTAATAATAGCCACATATTTTCCCCAAAGGATACCTCAAACCATTGAAATGCTAACAAAAAGAATATTAAACACGTTAAGTCACCTAAAATTGTGAAAGATACAAGTCATCAGTCAATCGATAAATTCTTAAATTTGTTAACACGACTTTAATTCAACGTCGAAACGAACTTTGTTACTTTGATAAATGAAAACCTGACGTAGATGCTGCTATATGTGTCTTTAAAAAAAAATGTTGAAAATCTAAATAGAAACGTCTTCCAACCCATCAACGAAAAAAACAAATGCTAATATTATTATGTTGTTGTTGCTAGCACAAAATAAGCAAACACAAACGTACTAACGAAAGAAACCAGAGTAAATAGAACTGCCAACACAATCAACCTCAACATTAATAAAAATAAATGACCCTTAAAACCCCGAAAAGGAGAATACAAAAACAAAAAGTTAAAATTGGCAGCAACAGTGGTAGAAACTACAGCAGCGACCTCTATCACCAAATCCACAGTCACCGATACGTCACTTATAAAAAAAACAGTCATCCAATGCCTGCATCCAGTATTTAGTTTTTCCTTTGATTTTAGAAATAGTACATCCGTGTGTTGGATTTTATTGAAAAACACATACGGCACATTCTGCATTGTGCGCTGAAAGTGAGGTGGGTCACATGTAAAATTCGTCGCCCGCATTGAATTTCCGACCATAATAACTGCACATAAACGTACGGCTGTTGGTCTTTGACCAGATATGAACCAACCGCTAGAGTTGGTAGCACTGTTGGCATGGTCAACGCATTCCTAGCGATAGAGTGAAAATGTTATGCACGTGTGTGCTTTTTGTGTGGATGCGTGTGCAGCGAAATGTGAACGATCCACAATGAAGTTTTTGGATGGGTTTCCACGTACTAACGAAAATATTCAAGTTCACGCAATTTTACACAAGAACATTGTTTAGTTCTAGATACAAAATCCATGAATGTGTACGTGTAAAAAATCGATCCCTAATATCCCCATGGAAACATTTATATATATTTATATATTTAGATACATAAGGATTCATGTCGCATGGTCAATGGCAGTACAATGGAGACAAAACCAGAAACCCCAACCAACAACAAAAGCAGCAAAAAAGAAAACAGCCCAGAGGAAGACTAAACAAAATAGATTGCTTGTATCCAGATACAAATTAGAATATTAATTGTTGTTATGGCGGCACGGCGCACACAAAATGTAGGTTGAATCCATTTTGTTATAAGTACAGTGTGGATATAGACATTCCACGCACACAGACGACTGGGCATATTTTATGATTTGTTTTGAAATTGTCAAAATCAGGCGGCTGGAATGCCATTTAAAAGGAAATATTTTATGCAAATAGTCAAGGAGGAACTTCAAAAGGATAAGAAATTTAAGTGACACGTACATGCAGACATATCTGGGGAGTACTTTTTTTTATCTTATGTCAAAGAAAAAAGGAAAATAATTCTTTGTATACTTGATTCTAGTATTAAGTAAGCTTTCAGATAAGAATCGGAAAATGCCATTCTTCTACATTTCAGATATTTCAGTTACTACAGTGATTTATGGTATGCTGTTGGCACGGTTGCTTAAAATGAGTAAGCAAATAGACTTGGAAACAAGGAAAGTTCTTACGAGAAATAAGTATTAAGACCCTATGTGTTCTAGAGTACATTTAAGCCATTCAATATAGAGGATGGATATAATTATAAAAGTAGGTACGAGGTACCTGCTTCTAAAATCAATGGCTACAAATAACCAAATCGTATTTCCCTGACAAAGTATGTAAATCAAATTTTGTCATGCAACATTTTATTATGTCGCAACACTGGTGGTTACTATATTTTATGTACTTACTCGATATTCTTTTCATTCCATTTCCCCACGTCTTTTATAGCGTATTGTTTCCTTTTTGCGAAAGGGTGCTTGCCACTTCCCTATCGACAAGCAACACTGTGCGCATTGTTTTTTAACATTGTACATACTTTGAAGTTGTTATTTTTTTCGGGTTGCTATATGTATATTTATTACAACCCTGAGAGAGTTACAAACACCGAAAACAGTAGAAGTAAAAAAAGAACTGTAATAAATAAAAATAATGGCCGCGCAGACAGAGATAGCATTACCAGGTCAACAATGTCATGGATATGGGGCTAGACGTACACATTTATACACGCACACATCCAAAACTAAGTACGCGAACTCGGAGAACATCACAAGTATTTTTTGAATACGAACAAAAAAAAATATATACAAATTCACGATCATCAATCAAAATTTCGTTTCACTTCAGGGTCCTTATTTGTTTCCTCTCTGGATTTTCGTTTTTCAACATTTTTCATTTTTCGTTATGCGATTTAAGTTAACATTATTTTGGGGGTTATCGCTTAAAAGGATATATCCTTTACAGTTAGATATGCTGGAAAAAACTTAAAGTGATTTTTTGTGTTTTAAGTGAATGAATGTTCGTTAACGAACACATATTTTTAAGAGGAAATACGGGGAATATGGAAGGTGAAACATAATCTTTATAAAGTACGTTGGAATATATTTCATTAATAATGAAGGAATTCAATATCTTAAAATATTCAGTTGTACTTAAAGTTGCAGAGGCAACATTGCCGTGCAACATGTTGAAAACAAATTTCGGCAAAATGCTTCGTAAAGTTCGAACTGCTTTTTGTCATCTTCAGGCGCCTTTTTGAACACCCATGCCTAGGGAATAAGATTCGGATGGTTTAGTTTGTTCTGAAAATTCTAACTCGTTTCCGTGCATCATAGTCAGCTGAAAATATTGTCACCGTAGCTGTGAGCTTGACTGAAAACTCATTGACAGACGATCACAGGAATTAGCCCTTTTCTGGTTAACACAGGAATTGAAGCTACAGGCCGTAGTTTCCCCGATAAGGCTGACCGAACAATATAAAGGTGCTGCATAGGATTTAAATAAAAAAAAACACTTGGTGTATACAGCGACTAACATCGGAGAAAAGATGACGTTAATCGAAATATTGTTGAAAAATTAACAGCGACCTATTTCTTCAACTGTTTTAGAAATCTAAGCTTTTGAAATAAAACTTGGTGTCACATTGCAATGTACAATTGCAATTTCAGCTATCAAAATTCGAGCGAACCATGTTGCGGCAACATGTTGCAGACGACAGTACATATGATAGCCTTCATTTGCTACAACTATGTATTTATATTGAAATTGCTATCGGGTATTGTCATTAAATAACCAACAATTATATAACAAAATATACAAATTGACATGTTGTATTAAAAATCGACAACGAGAAAACTTTATTGAGAACCAGTCCAATCATTCGCAACATTCTAGCACAAATTTCCTCGAAAGGAAACAAGAAAATAATCAGCAAAATCAAACTAACTAGACAATCGGTGCACTACAGTTAGATATCCCGACTGCAAAATATTAGCATAACCACTTTTTACAATAGCATTTGTGTGACCTCACTTACCGCATTCCGTATTCTCATATATAGTATGTAGAAAATTTTTGCATCTGGATACATTCACTCGGATATTTATATATATTTTCCACAAACACAGGCACACTGCAATATCGGCAACCAAATGACAATCGAAAACAAGAAAAAAATAAAGTATAAATACTCCAGAACCTATCACAGTTAATCTAAAGCATGTATCTAGAGGACACTCAACACTGAAACAGTACAACAATAAGTATGTATCTATCTATGATCTGATATGTGCAGGTGGGTTACCTACCTAAACACACCTGAGATACATTTATAAACAAAAAAAAAACCAGAGCAGCTCGTGAACACGCAAAAATGTTTTCTCTTCGTATGAAGAAGAAAAACAAAAAACATAACAGACGGAGAACCTTAAGCCCACTACTCTGACAACACCGGTTGCAGCAGCAGCGGCAGCACCAGCAGCAGAAACAAGCAACACAGATTCTCAGTACTTTGCTCGCATATTACGTATTCCCATCGGAGAAGAGCATATCAGGAAAGCAGGCAGAAGACTCTTCGAGTGTTTACGCGCCGGCATTAAATAATCACCGCACCAGAAGTACTATAGGGTAAATCCGAAGAGTATGCCAGTAAAGTGAGAAAAAAAAAACACACACACACACACATAGAAATATACAGAAAACAGAAAGAAAAAGAACAATCCGAGCTTGAAAAGATATTGTAGTTTGAAGATTACTTCTTATTCTGTTGTTTTATCACGCATCAGCAAGTTAGATGTTATCAGATTTATTTTTTTTACTCCTTCCTTCAAGAATGTCAACGAAGAAATCACTATTTGACTGGAGTGTCAAAAATGTCAACAAGTTAAACATGCACCCACTGTACGGTCTATCAAAGTAATCCCAGAAGACCTCAGCTTACGAATTTTTGTTTTCTTCTTTTGGATTTGTGTTTTTTTAATTAAAAATTCTTTTCACGTAAGTAAGCAAGGTCATAACTTGGTGACGGCGCTGTTGAGTACATAAAATTGGGTTCAAAAAAACCTTTCAGAAGATAAGCCCATCGTGCGCGTAGACATCGGCATTAACATATTCGTGGTGCTTGGTGCGTTTTTGTGATATTTTGGATAATTTATCAACGCACATGACTATAGTTTATGCAAATTAGTTGTGGCAAAGTTTGGTTACACAAAATTCGAGTGTGCGCTTTGTGGGAACATAGAAGTATGAAACCTGACCTACCCTATCCTGAATTCTGTATAAGTCTTTACAATTTATAAACATTATCTTCAAATCGTTGTTTGTAGGTACATTTATAATATGTTCCGTGTTGGTAAAGATTTACTTCAGAGTTTTTTACCATCTTTACCTATATCGTTAGCTTGTTTTGACGTCATGCCTACGATGAACGACCTTCTAACTATTATTATTATTTTCCTCGAATAACAGCCGCTTGTTCTCCTTCGTTTGATAAATTAATTGCCACCAGTATATGCAAGTGGTAATAATACGTTGCACATTAGTATCCTCTTCTTGGTTAGCGTGATTAAAGCCTGCTGTGTACAATATAAAAACTTATTTGTATCTAGCACGTTATTAGGCATAGATAATTTGCAACTCTATCACTTTGACTGCTGCTTTTAAATAATTTTAGCACTGCTTTTTAAATATTCATAATTTAATTAGAAGAACCCATCGTTATATTAATTATTTATATTTTTTATTTTATTTAACAGTACGATGATGGCCTGCATGGCTATATGGATTCTGGCGCAGCAGCAGCAGCTATGTATGATCCACATGTTGGACATCGGCCGCCTGGATTACAAGGCCTACCACCGCATCATTCGCCACACATGAGTCATGCTGCAGCTGCGGCCACAGTTGGCATGCATGGCTATCACACAGGAGCTGGGGGACACGGTACACCTAGTCATGTATCACCGGTTGCTAATCATTTAATGGGTGCAATACCCGAAGTACATAAACGTGATAAGGATGCTATTTATGAGTATGTATCTTAGGGCTTTTTTTTATTTCTTATTTTACAATTAATTAAAGAATAGATAAGTGCATTCAATACATTCGATTAAAAAATAAAGCAAATGATGTTCGAATTGCTTAAATACAGTTTATAGCATTATTTCCTGTTTGGTTGGTGCTGATGTTCAATTTTATTTCAATCAAAATCGTAAAAAAATATAACTTTTCCTTAAGTGAACAATTTTTATATGACCATGACCTGCTTGCTAGTCGAAGTTGGGAAATGCTAGTCACTTGACGTGCTGCTATTTCTAGCCAGCGATTTTAAAGTAGAAACTAGATATTTCCTTTTAGGGTGCACCGAATTGTCAACTCTGTATTTATTATAGGCTTGTGGAAGCTGACTTCACCGTTTATTGAATACTTGCTTCATTAGAAAAATTTGCATTTTTCCTTAAGAATATAAAAAACGTCTATATTGAATGGAGTGTTACGCAAACGATTGCATTGTCTTCACAAACTAACGTGGTTATGATGTACGTGCATATTTTTTATGTTATTCTAAACATTTTTATGGGTGAAGGGAAACGTTGGAGTTGTAACTGACAGTGGCAGAAGAGATTCTGAGAACAGTAATAAGCTTTTCTCCGATTAGGTCAAATTTTTCACTATGATCAGTTTAAATTTTTATCTGCAAATGTAAACATTTGATAGAAAATAGATTTATATGAGTCTCCTCAATATGCTTAAAGCAAAGAACGAAAAGAATAATCAGAAGCTTTAAGGCAGCAGCAATTTTGTATTTTGCATGGGAACTTTCGGATAGGGTACAAAATTGTTTGATCTGGAATCTTGCCTGACCAGCCTGTATCGGTGCGATGTCTACACATTACAAAACGTTGCCGAATGTTCTTTAACTGTTGTAAGCCAGGCCCTACCACTTATATTATTGAATGCACGCCACAGACTGATCGCGTGGGATTCAGTATGCTATCTAGTGTCCTATGCTTAATTGGGATGCGTGTTAAGAAACTCTTAGAAACCAAATTACTCGTAGACCTGGCAACAATGCACACTTTTTATATTTCACAACTGATCAGCGTTGTTATTTCCAAGCGTTTGGGAGCACAACAAGTTTGTAAGTGATACATGAAGCTTCTCTAAAATCTCACGTGTTGTACTGTGACGATCCGAATTGATTATTGCTTGGATTTGGTCGTCATTAACTTCAGCTGGACGACCACAGCGTTTTTCATCTTTGAGTGAAAAATCACCAGAATGAAATTTGGCAAACCAATTTTGACATTGCCGTTCCTTTAAAGCACATCAACAGCACAGAACTCATAACCTCAAAATTCAAATAAAGCCATCTATGAGTGAAATCCGCTATTACTTAGTTGCCAACCCAATAATATAGCAGTTTTCTAATTCTTATGAGCTATGAAATGTGTTTTTCCTAAAAAAAAGTGTTAACGTGAAGTTTCCTTGCCAACTCGTTTTATTGTTTTTTTTCTTTGAATAGTGACTTTTTTTTTTAACTTTTGGCATAAATGAATACTTTGAAATCTGTAGTCATCTAATTCTGCTATGGAAATGGTCTCTTACGACGTGATCGATAGAGTCTTAATGAAACCTTCCACAACACATCCGAGGGTCACTAAAATTTTCATGAAAATTTCTAAATTAAATCGCCTTGCTACCAACCAAATAAAGCGAGTGAGAAACAGAATTAAGTTTTCTTCTAATTAAATGGGCATCATACTATTAAACAATCGGATGGAAGCACATGTAAGGGTGTTTGTGTGTGTTATAAAAAAAAAATGGAAAATAAAAATAATTAAAACCCCTGTTAAAAAGTCAAATTTAGTGATCGTTAATATTTCTGTTATAGAAAAGCAGGGGGAACATCACACCTTGTTTTTCAATTACTTCAAAATACGATAGGAAAAAGGAGTTGAATCGAATCACCTCAAGGATAGCATAAGCGGATGTTAAGTAGGGATAAACGGAAATACTCGAAAAGGGTGTTGTGTGTGCTGTGTGTGCTACGCATGACAAAGTCATCGTTGACGTGGTCGTCATCATCATCGTTTCGTAGAGTCTTTTTCATTTGCTTAAGAAAAAAATAAGGGATTTCGAATAAAAATATACAAATGCAACCAACTGGAAACATCTGCGCGGTATCCATGATAGATACGAATGAACCGAAAAGAAAATATTCGTGTATATTTTTTTTTTTCATTTTAATCTTTATGTCCTTTTTTCCAACTATCCATCTTTTTTTCTTACCAATATATAAATGTATATGTTTTTTTTTAAATATTTGGTGCAGTTTTGTTTCCAGTTTTTTTTTTAACAAGGATTAACAACGTAGTGGTGGTCATTTTTTCAAACTCACCCAAAGAAGCACACGAGCTCTGCTTCAGGATGCACGCTCCCTCAAATTATATGTGCGTTCCTAATTTCGCTCGTCTTTCAATTAGGACTTGAATAATATCTAAGAAGGATAGAAAACCAACTGACCGTATCCTTTCAGGTATTTACGAGAAGACACCCCTCAGTTTAGAGACTCCTACTCAATTTTTGCCATTGAATTAATTCCAACATTCGTTGATGGAAAAATGTGATAAACTCGACGAAAAAAGGAAAAAAAAGAAATTAATTTGTCGCTGATGGGAACAGGAGAACGATGATGAGTAAGGGGCAAAAAAAAAAAACAAAATTAAATGCATTTCATGGATCCCTGATCCTTTTAGCAGGTTGTTCGTTCGATGTTTTATTACTCAAGGGTGTTTCTTCTATGTCAGGGAATTAGTGGCGCATGTCCTTTTCATAACACTCACTCTAAAAACGAACGAAAATGATTAACCGCGTGCGCAGTTTTATGACTTTTTCAACAATTGCCAAGTATTTTTTTTGTTGTTTTGCTGTTAAAAGTTAACCATGGCCTTCGTGCCAAAGACTCTGTTTTTGTTCTTCAAACCTTGAAAAATTCAAGGACTAAATTGGTAGGTGGATAAAAAAGAAAAATAATAAAACAAATGTGTTATTCTTTTGATGCTGGTGTGCCTTGTCCATTATAGTGCAATAAAATTTCAAAAGGTGTTAAGTTTTTAATTTGTACTTAAAACCTGTACACACAAAAGGAAAAAAAAAGAGGAGTGAAAGAGCAACTGCTTTATAGAGGCATTATCTTAAGTGGATAGATTGAAAAACATGATTTACTATGCTAACTCAGCTTATTTTCTTTCTGTCAATACTGCTGCTATAAAGGAAGTCGACATAAATAATAATTTTCTGTCATTTAACAAAAAAGTTTTCAGATTCAACCATGGCCCTTTTTATATCCGCATAAGTTTATGGAGGGTTATGGTCGTCTATATTGCTGCGACATGATTTTATCTGCCATCGTCCTCGCCTCTTAGTCATTAAATAAAATATTATTTTCATTGCCTCTACAGAAAAGAGAGAGAGAAAAAAAACGTCTCCGAGATTTAGATTCCATTTTTTGGTTTGGCTTTGAGAAAATTGTCGCTGGCTTGTTTATAATGACCCCCAATGCCCCAGAATGTATCTTATCACAATTTTTTTCTAGCTAATATTGAATCACTTTTCTCCACATTAATTGGAAAATTATTTAAATCGCTAGCACGTCTTTTCTCGACTCGATACTTTATTTATTTTTTTTAGTTCAAGTTTGTTCCGATAGATACCTGTTTCTTGTGTTGAGTTGTTTGCCTGAATTTAGAGAAGTCAAGAACATGGATAAATTAATGGGGGCTCTAGTTCCTTCAATCTTTGGCTTTGAATTTGAATGACTATCGATGATGGGAAATTTGAATAAAAGGATTTTTTTTTTCTCTTTGTCAAAAAGGTTTTAAAATTTATTTCTTCCCGCTCAGTGGTATCAGGTAAAATTGAAATACATACATTTAATTCAGGCACGTTTTTTTCCCATAGAGTGTGACAAGAAAAAAGAAAGAAAAAAAAAAATCGATAGGAAAAAATTGTTTCACTTGACAATCTAGCTGTCTATGCCAATCATGTCATTTTGACAAGTCGCTGTCAATGTAATAGTTTTAGCAATCTATTAGTGGCTGTTGCTTTTTCTTCATTTTGCTAATTAAATATAAATCTGCATGTTAGCAATTATATTAATTTTTTCCCCATACGATTTTCCATGCGAAAGATAGCGAAAAGCTAACCAGATGCAAGTGAAATATGAAAATCGTGATTCGATCGGACTTGCAGTTGCAGGTGTCTGTCTGATCTTAACATTTTTGCTTGCAGATTACGTGTTGAGTATGCAAGGTATGTTTTTCCAGATAATTGATGTCAGTTTCAATATATGTCAAGCTAAACTGTCAATGTTGTGCCTACAAAAGAATATATATACATACATATAAATATATTTTTAGGATGCAATTCTTATCCATGAAATTTCATACTTAGTTAAAAAAAAGTTCTTTGTGCAACACATTTGATTTATACACTTTTTAAGCAAAATTTATCTAAGCATGTTGGAAATCAATATTATTCTTTCAATTTATTGAATAACTACCCCGTTGAATTGTAATTCAGAATGCTTCACATCACAACAAAACCATCTTCTACTTATATGCAAACATAAGATGTTTCAAGGCAGCCTTCAAATGTGCGGCATATTATTTTTTACGCACGTTTAGTAGATACTTTTTTTATTAATTTATTGCTAATTCTCTCGACCGTTGTCCTCAATTA
Source organism: Orthonevra nobilis (assembly GCA_963555765.1). Taxonomy (NCBI): domain Eukaryota; kingdom Metazoa; phylum Arthropoda; class Insecta; order Diptera; family Syrphidae; genus Orthonevra; species Orthonevra nobilis. The sequence goes on from OY743225.1 coordinate 14,348,571, forward strand.
ATTTATAAAACAAATGAACAATCCTGATTTCATTATTGTTGAAAAAAAAATACAACAATATAACACGCTCCGAAACATTCCAGCACCCATGACATCATTTTCTTTGTCGACTGTTTTTCTCATCCAAGGATGGCATTGTCTGGGTATTTCAAAGAATGTCAAGAATTTATCATTGGCTAAGTAGCTTAAGCTCTTTGATCAACTCCAATTATATATAATTACAAATTTTCCCCCAGTTTCATCTTATGTTGCTTTATGGTTATATTCAGTTGTATATGGTGCAAGCCACTGAGGTGATGTGGACTCTAAGGTTCCATTTTATATCAATACATGCAGTTCGGTTGACATCAAAATAAAAGAAACTAAATCAATTATAAAACCACAGGTTGAGTTATGTAAGCAAACTAAAGCTTTGGAAAGATATCACTCCTTCGGTTTGCAAAGCGCCAAGATCACAATTCGGTACCGGTACAGTACCACAATTGCAGCCCCACATAATCAACTAAACACGAGCCCATGATGTTGGCCTTTATTCAAATATTTTCAGGAAACTTAAAAGAAGAACACTAACAACAACAACAAAAAAAAAAAAATAAAAAAAACAGAAAATCGACAACCGCCTAAATGGCATTCAGTATGCGCGATGGTGGCGATGGTTCTGCTGTTGTTGACGATGATGATGCTCTTTCTAAATACGGATACGCTCTAATTAAAGTTCGAAAGAGCACGAGCTATCACCAAGAAGATAAAAAATGGAAGAAAATAAAAAAAAAATCCACACCTATGCGCCGGCCACATGCGCTCGCTCCCTCTTGCCATCATACAAGCGTGCAGTTAGCTATTTTTTAATCTTTATTTTTCAGATTTCCATTCAACATTTTTGTTTATACACATTTTATAACCACGAATGAATGTAGCCGTCGTGAATACTATATACACACAATTTTTATTTTCGGGGTTAAGGGAGAGTGCAATTTGAAAAGTCTTGTCGCCACTGTATAAACACTGCTGCTGCATGCTACAGCAAAACGAAGTATAGAATCAGAAGTCAGTATTTCGAGTCGTTGTTGTTTTCGTCGTCATCGTCAATCTCATGGTGCATGCTTCTGATGCAGTAGGAGCATATATCCAGCTAAAAACATACAGCAAAACATCATCGTTGCCACCACCGTGCCACCGCGCCATCACAGCAGCGGCCAAAAGAGAGATGGTGTTGATGATGATGATGATGCTCCATATCACAAAATCATTCCCTACCCCGGGTTGTTGAGATTCCACACACCCGAATGTGTTGCGTACTCATTACGGATTTTATGTGCGTATCTTTTAATTTTTTGTTATGGTTTCATTTTTTTTATTTGGCTGAGATTTGCCTTTCGCCTCACTTACATTTCACCCACCAAGTTCTGGTTGGGTTTTGTCGGTCTTGGTGTTGCAGACGGTGTCTACAGAAAGAGAGTGTTCTGTTTTAAAATTGTTTACTTTGGAAAAGTTTGTTTTTCTTGTGATTCTTTTATTAGTTCTACAATGCCACCAAGAAGGAATACTTTACAACCAAACTGTGGTGAACCACGCGAGAGGGTGCACTTTATCTATTTGAAAACAAGTTACAATCGCCTTTGTTGTAATTTTATATATATAAATGTTTCTTTTTATGTCATTACAGACATCCACTCTTTCCACTATTGGCGCTTATATTTGAAAAATGTGAATTGGCCACATGTACGCCTAGGGAACCCGGTGTACAAGGTGGTGATGTATGTTCGTCAGAATCGTTTAATGAGGATATAGCAATGTTCAGTAAACAGGTATGTTAAATATTAATATTTACTTTTTTTTTTAAATAATTTCCAGGTCCTTCCGAGTCCTCATAACCATATGTTATACTAAAAATAACAACAACATATAGTATATTTAGGTCAGATGCTGCGGATACGGTATGACAAAAACACATGTGCCATACATGATTTAAGACTATCGGATTACTTTTCATCCTCCAGATGTGAAGAATATGTTATTTTTAGTTCTCCTCTCGTACTTAAGAGTGACAGTTGTAGTGTCAAATTGAAAAATCAAACTCAATGGGCATAATAAAATGAAAACAAAACGATAACTAAAACAACAACAACGGCCAAAAGAACGTCCCAAAAAAATACGAATCTGTATCAAACACTGTGGCATCCTAACCGCATAAAAGAGAGCCTGAGATACTCTATAAAACTCTTTAACTGACTAATAAAGTTTATGCCACTGACATTTAGATAATTTATGATCCTTTAACATCAAAATTATATGTTATATGTGCGAGATGCTTGCTTTGGCTATGTGTGATTCTTTTATGGCCATCAATTCGACGAGCGTGCGCTGAAGAGGAGTACCATCCCAAGCACCAGCATCAAAAGCAAGCATTATGCGTTGCAGAGAACATGGCATACCCCACACAGGAATTTCTGTACCTACTGTTCTGGCTCGCAATCTGTTAGGTTTGATTTTGCGGGAGTCTATGTGGACGCAAGGAGCATCCCAGTCACCAATAAGTAGCAGTTATATGGTGTGGCGAATTTACAACAACATTCGCGGCGCACGAGAGACAGAATTAATTTATTGATGGGCGGTTGATGTGGTAAGGTCAGGAAGTGTGACTACAATTGGGAATAGCAACTCGTTTCCTTTTATGGACACTTGTGGTGGACTACTCATTTAGCATGTGTCATTATATCCTTGTGAAAAAAGTTCCACATTTTTGAACAAATATTTCTGCATGTTTATAATCAATTTTATTAAATGGTTTTCACCATTTGGAATCCCATAAATAAGGTGATACAGATCAGGATATTTTAATAATTTTATTACCCCCGCTCAGCAGCCAATCTTCTGTCTCTTCTCCAGAATGTCCGCAAAATGTCCACGTTTAAAAAATTTATTTGCACAAGGAAGTACTAAGAGATTGCTGAGCTGAGCCTTGAGGTCTTTCTGTAACAAGTCTTTATCATAATAATCTAAAACCTCATTTCCCAATTAGCTTGTGGTTCAGTTGATAAGCAGCAAGATTTCTGCCGAAAGCTATCCTAAATGTTTATATGAATCAAATGGTCTTTTTTTCCTCATTTGTTTGTCTCCGATTTCAATTTTTCGTATCCCACATACTTCACTTCAAAAAACCCACAACATTCTGAACAGTTCATTAATAAAAGAGATTTGTAGAGAAAAAAACAGCTCAGCACCACACCAGACAGACATTCTGGTGTTGCAAATGTATATGATGCGTCAGAAAATCACTTTATAATTCGTGTAACATGTGATCATGTTAAGAATATTCTCTCTTTCACTCCACACCCTTTTTGCTGTTTGTCAGCAACACAAAGATGCGCTTTTAAGAACAATTCCAAGATCACACTCTCGAGGTCTTAAATCATTTTATTAAAAAAAAAAATAAAATAAAACCGAAAACAGCATTCGCTTTTGTCTGATTGTTGTCGAGTGTGAATGTGTTCTTTAAAAAGTTAAAGGGGGAGGAAAGACATTAAGTTGCAATCAGGCAGACACAGAAAGAGAAGGAGGTAACTGACTCAAAATTGGATATTTGAAATAAAATGAAACAAAAAAAAACAATATCGCTTTGGTTTGTTAAAAAAAATGTATCTTTTGAAGTTTTTATTTTAAATTTTGAAAAGTATTTTCATGTGTTTTTTTTTTGTAATTTGTGTCTTGTCTGTGACCCTCGTCAAAGCAAGAAAATCTACATCACATGTTTCACAGATGGAGTAGAGTTAATGTTTTTTACTCCAGTAGAATGTTTTTGAAAGAATCTGATGGCTATGTGCATCTTTGCTTGAGGAGAATCATCAAGTTCAGTATGGTTTCTATTAATTGAGACCATCATGTCTCAATGAACATGTTTTTTTAATATTCAATGTCCAAAACTGAAATGTGATAAAAATTCCATTAAATTGCAACACAGCTGCCAAAACGTTCAATATCATGTGGCATCATCATTAACCGTCTCCAGTAGATTGCATACGCATGTTGACTTGTCGGCGTGTCACAATGATTAATGAAGTGCGAGAGGAGTGAATATGTTTTATTTTTTGATGAGCCATCTCTCTTTTTGTATACGAAATAGCGCATATATACTGTGGGACATCTGTTGATTTCTTTTTAAAAAATACTATATTGCTTATAAAAGCTTGGTGCGTTATTTTCAAGATTCACACTGTTTCGGCAACACAAAATTTTGAGGTATGCCGTCAAGGGATAGACTGATATCGTGCATGGCACACATGAACTACTGAAAATATAACCTCCGAAAATACTAGTGTTGTTAAAAGAGTTAAAAATTCGACTTCTTTCTTTGGAAGTAGAATGTTTGAGAAACCTCTTACTATCGATTGAAATTTAAATCAAACAATATTCCATTTAAAAGTCGAATTGGAATAACTTGTTGGAAAATCAAGTTACTTTATTTATTTTTCAACAACTCAAAGAATATATGAATTTTAAAAAACAAAGAATTTATTAAAAAAAAAATATTCTTAGAAAGTCTTTTCTCACGATTTTAGGATTAATACATACCAAACACTAGAGGCTAAAATAACCTCTTCATCGATTAATACTCCGTCACCTGCTGTAGATAATGTATTTTTATGCTAACAAATGACTCGAAATCAAAATTTAAGGACCATGCGAACCACAATATATACATATCCACATTTCCTGAAACGTATGCGGTTACAATGGTTTCGAAATTTACTGCATAATTTGCATTGACACACCGGGATCATATAACACACCGAACAGAAGATACTAGAATTATTTGCAGCAATTACAACTACCAAACTTTAATTGCTATTTTGTGGTATTTTGTGATTGATAATCGCTATCACGTGTATTATAAATACATTTATACTCAAAGCCACCTAATGTTGCATGAAACTATATTGCATAAGCCCAGCTAAGGGCAAGAGATGGTCGGCCAATTGGACGACATCATGTGGTCATAGATTTTAGGTTACAAATCTATATAATAATGGAATTCATGTGGTATCGAAAACATTTAGCCAGATAAAGATACAAAAAAAACATTCTAAAAAAAATCTTTCGAAGTTTATACAACTATAATAATTAATTGCGTCCTTGACACTCTGGTGGCATCTATTATTATAAATCATTGCCTAAGTACAGCCAATTAGTGTTTGTATCTACGATTATACTTATATACTATATACATGTATGTACTGCATGTTATTGCAAACTATATACAGTAGTGATCTTTGAGCGCTGTTATTTCTTTTTGTATGTTCGTTTGACAAGGAAAATTAATTGGGATATAAATTAACCGATGGTCGTTTAACTTGTACTCACCGATTCAGTCAATGTTGCAGTTTTTTTGCGAATTAAGATCTTCAAAAGAGGATAGAACGAGAACAAGGAACAGTGAATTCATAACAACTGCGCATATGTTTTTTTTTCCTTGGTAAAATGTAATAGAATCCTTGCCATTGCATTGTGTGTATGTATTGTCCTTGTGCAGGTATCTCGTCCATTGTTAGTGAGCAAAATAATTTCCAAAATTGAAAATCCTTTGTACAGTTTTTCTTTTAAAGAATTTCAAGGAAAAGGGTCCTTTAGAACAATACAACAACGAATGCGACCAAGAAGAATGTTCATTTTTGGATGCTTGTTTTCAACGGAACCCAAAGGTTAATCCTTACTTTGTTCGACTCGTTTTGTTATAGAAATTTTTTGTTGTTGATGAAGCAGTATAGAAAGGATTCCTTCTATTCTCGCGATGGCCAAAAATTTGTATATGAATGAGAGAAATCCCTAGGAATATGAAGGTTTTAAATTTCCTATTGTACGCACGATCATATTTTCTTTTTGTGCTTGTCCTGTTTTGAACTACATATGTACATGTGAGGACTCGGTGGAAAATAAAAATAACTTTTTTTTTGCTGGGTACAAAAAAAAAGTGAACATTCAAAAAAATTAACCACCACGTGCATTGTGCATGCATTTTTAGGGGCTGAAAAAGTGCTGAATGGAATAAATGAAATTAAATGAACAACTATGGACAGTGGAATATACGCAAGCGTGATGATTTGTTTTTTTATGCCACTTTTCTCGGGCAGAGTTATACCTTTGGAAACCGGATAGGATCTGATGATTGAAATCTGCCATGAGTGTGGCTTAATACCAACACATGTTGACGAAATCGTTTTCAATTGTGCAGATAAGTTTGCAACAATTCCAAATAACTATGACTTAAATGTAATCAACTTTAATTGTTCTTGTTTATAGAGTCGTCAATTTCTCAAAATGTGCTAAATGTATCTTTGGATTTATTTGAAAATTCTGAATGTTGAAATCGGCATGTTACTCAAAATCTAGTTTTTGAAACATGTATCTAAACATTTCGAAGTGTCTTTTCAAGTATTTCGAATTCTTGAATAGACGATCTCAAGTCCCCTTTAAGAATGTGAATTCTCAACTAAAAATAGTTGAGTGTATGAGAGAGAGAATATCCATCTGAAGATGTGTCTAAACATTTGCATGTATTTTTATTGCTTCACTGACAGATTAATGTTTCTTCGTTTACGCAGAATGAAATTAACTTTCTGCTAAAAATCCTACAAATGTGTGTCCACTGATTTTGACATTCTTCAATAAACCTCTAGAGAGTGCAATTCACTCTTTCACATTTCGAGTGAGTATTCATGGGATGCATTTAACGTCCTAACGCGCACAAACTATTGCAGCACACTCTCAACACAAGAAGTGCATTCCTATAAATAGAAAAATATTCCATTGGAATTTCTATGGTGCAATGTTACGGAATTCGTGTGTTCGCATAGCCACAGATGAAAATTGTTTGCAAAGATTTTTGACACTGGCCAAAATGACAAAAGAGAGAGTTATCATATAGAAGAAAAATTAAGCTAACATGGATGATTCGACTTTGGATATCGTTGCCTTGGGATTGAATTTTCAATTCTAGACAGATAATTATCCGTTTGTCTATCTGCTCGTGGTTATTTTTGCTCTCTTCTTTAAAAACAAATGCAAATGGACATTTATGTTTACACAAAACTTACGCTTCTAATTTTTCTCGTTATATGTATCTATCTATATGGATGGGCATCCACAGACATGTTCAAACTTAAATACAAATTATCATTCTTTTCTCATTCAGTAGGCATAGATATCTGCACTATAGCTTTTTATATCATCCCATCATAATCATCATCACAGCAGTCGAGAGTAAGAAAAGAAACAAGAATATGTTTAGATTAAATTTTGTTTCTAACACTCCTCCTCTGGATAGTTTGAACAGAAATTGAATCTCACAGACTTGTGGCATGTGTTTCTCTCTTCTGTCCACGGATATGTATTTAAAAAAAAAAAAACTTTTAATCAATTGATGTTGAGGTCGATTGAGAAATTATTGTTTGTTTATAAATCCACTTGGCGCCTTCTGATTTTCTTGCCCGTCCCTTTTTTCCAAAGACCTCCATCCTATTCATATTGAATCCAAACCAGGCATAAGGGAAGAAAAAAAAACTCATTTGACGGCCAAGAATTAAGAAGGCGTGCGCCCAAGACGCAAACAGTTGTCATATTGATGTTTGGCTGTGCTAACTGACAAGTCTCCTCTTTCTATTGTGCTATAATTCAACCTTTTCATTTGCATTGTCAGCTTATTTAAACATTTCTAGTTAGATAGAGTTTTATATTAAATGAATATTTAAGTCACAATTACAAATTTCTGACGCAAATACTCGCTTATTCTAAAATGTATATAATAATTCCAAATTGAAGTGAGTGAAAGAAAAGAAAAAAATATCTTTAAATTGACGTAAATCAAAAGTCCACGCGTGTTTAAGTATCCCACTCCAAGACGATGCAGGCTATAGATAGATCTACTTGTTTTCTATAAATACAAACCTATATCTGCCTTTGACTGAATATGTGTTTATTATTGTGTTTGGGGATTTTTATGATTTTCCCTTGAGATACAAAAAAATATTAAGATAAGTTTTCCGGTGGATCCACTCTTCGAATTTTCAATTCCTATTTATAGAGAGGTAAAATTTTGATTTCTTTTCTTTTCGATATAAGTAATAAACATTTTTCTCTTCACAAGGCTTTTCCCTTCAGATACGCGGTACGAACACACACAGAAACTGTTAAAAAAAAAATACAATTTTTATTTTTTTTTTGCTTTTTTAATTTATTTTTCTCTGCGTCAATATTCAATGCGCGAAACGATCTAGATGATGAAAGATGCGATACCTTGTTTGATTTACTTAGCTTTCTTCTTCGCATTGAATTGTGAGAATCCCTGGTGTGTTTACAGTCAATGGGTATTTGAGGTGCGTATCCATTGGAACACATTACCGTTTGAAAATAAAAATACACTCGATAGATATAAATTTTAATAAGTAAATAAAACAAAACGAAATTAATAGAAAGAAAAATGGCTATAAAATAAAAAAAAAACGAACTAACCGCCACAAATTGTGAAAGAAAATTAGAGCGACAACAGTCGTGACCTTACCCAATTTTGTTTGCCCGCTCTTGCAGAATGACCCATCATTTATAAATTTGTTTTCTCGCCAAAGGTTCCCCGCCTTCTCTCTTTAGTTCCACACTTGTGTTATGAGGAGGAAGCCCAGTCAGTAAAATAACCATAATTTACGTTGGTTGTTTGTTGCTTTTACACATTTATTATTCTTGAGCTTCTCATCCACTGTTCTTTTATTTTATTAACGTATTTGTGAACATTAGAGACAAGAGAGTCAACAGCCATGATAATAAACATCTTTCACTCTCGTTCACGGTTTCGTTTTTGTTATCGATGGCTTGGGATTATGTAGTCTTGTTTGTGAATTCCTTAACCATTAAAAAAATCAAAATAAAAAACATGTAAATGAATTGTCATTGATAGCTGGATGCCCACACACATAACGTCGTATTTCTTTCATAATATTGCTGATTAAAAACATAAAGAGCAACTTCTTTATTGAAGTATATTTACTTAGATCTCATCATGCAAATAAAAATATATGAAGTGCGTTCATTCGCGATTAGAAAGGCATGCTTCTTAAATCCCATAAGCATGCCTTTATTGCGAACAAAAAGATACATCTCACTTTTTAATTAACCATTGTGGCAAGTATCATAAAGTCTATAAGAGTGGTAAATATTTGAACAAAGTAATTCAACTGTGGTATGTCCCGTCTATTTATCTTAAAAGAGGAACTACCAATCGATCTTTAAAACTTTTTGTAATATTTATGATTCTTCTACATATGTAGGTTATGCATTTTCCATTTTTTTAAATTATTTTTGTTTTGTATTCAGTTAGCAATTCAGGCACAACAAATCCACTGATAACCAGCTAAAAAAATAACAAACAAATATGCACCCAGAGCACATTACCCCATCTTGTTGTTCACTGAACGTATCGGAAAGTTTACTCAAGACTTATATCCTCTTCCCAAATTTTCGGTTATCTCACTGTTCCCGATTTTTGTTTTTCAATACACAACCTAGAGAAAAAAAAAACCCTAACATATGTCGTGTGCCTTATCTAGCGACGACACCACTTACCTGTACTAAAGCCGAGAATGTCTACCACAACAGTCTACTGTCATCACAGTGTTATCAGCTAAACTTAAAAGGAAGCTATGGCTTGAAGAAAATCTCAAACTATATTTATATTTGTCATATTATTATGACACAAGACAAAAAAAAAAACAAGAATCAGTCGTGAAGATACGCTCTAATGATAGTGAAAGTCATTGCGCTTGAAGAGTGACAGAGTACATAGTTCTATTCCATGACTTTACCTTCTAAAAATATAAAGTAGCTAAATCTAGACGCACAAAATAAATATTGACAGTGGCCCTTCTCTCGCTATTCGAATGCAATAAGAAGAAGATACACACCACCACCAAATGCCGAGAATAAATAAATTAGATGTATGCATGATGCATCAGCAGATTATGACTATGATGACGACGACGATGATGTGAATTGGTCTTGTTCTGTCTAAACTGAGTCATAATGTCGCATTTCCGTGTAAATAGTAAAAATACCTCTCTTCGGAGTACAGCACACAGATTGCTGTGCTTCTGCTCAACGATCTTATAGTCTGATTACGAAGAAAAATAAATATTAAAATTATTTATTTCGCTTTTATTTTTGAACATTATTTTTTATCTGTAAAAATTTTAATTTCGTCTTCAACTACTGTTGACATTTTTTTATTATTGTTCTTTTCTTCAAAGGATGATAAGGTTGTATGCACCTTTGTACCGGCAAAATATTACTACTTATTTTACTGTAATCTAAAGTAGAGATAACTGTTACAAGTTCTTTAAAGATAGATTTTGTTACGGATAAATATACTGGTTTCGTAGTGTTGTGGCGTTAACGTTATTGATATTTGTTTATGTATGCAATTAGAGCCTGTTATGAGATGATAATTTGATGTATAACATTTCTTGAGTGGATAATCGGAATAAAATTAATATAGAGTCGGTTGTGAAGACTTTCAATCGTTTGCTTAAGTGATTGGAAAGTGGATGGAGGTTTAATGAAAGAACTCTTGTCGGGCATTGTGGTTTAAATAATATGCCAATAGGAAGAAAATCAAATCGGTATTCAAGGGTGCCCGCCCAAGTTAATTAACAACATAAAATAAACTTGTTTCGTAGTTTGTTATTTTGTACAATAATACTAATCATTAATGTAAATACTGCTAAAACTCGTCTCCGCAACATTAGTGCTCTGGAATCGCATGGATCTTTGTAATGTTTATCATCAGTATATTAGTAGACAACGAAATCCTTCAAAGCTTGTATAGTATAGTTTAGATGTCAGATTTACAGCCTGCACTCGATTTGTCTTTTCTGAGACCTTCGACGGCATTTATATTTAATTAATTGGTTGATAAATTTGGTAATGAGTCACAAGCTCCCTCTGAATAAGAAATGTACATAATAGTTAACTTTGTTAAATGCAAAAGAAAAAAAAAATAATTTCTATCATATAATTAAGTTACAATATTGTTCTAGAATAATATTATTGAAAAAAATAAAAATAAAATAAAATGATACTTTACTCAAGTTTAAAATAAGTTCAACTGGAAAATTAATATTATTCGGCCTCAACATGCAAGCGATTTGTGTATCGTTATAAATAAAGCTCAGTATTTTATTCTGTTGTTTACCTATTATTAAGAACTCAATACCACTTATTTCGTGGCAACACCTTTCATCACTCTTAAGGATCCATCTAGTGTCTGCTTCCCTAGGTACACAAAACAACATTCGCGTTTCCCATACTAAATGCAATTTCCATTTTTGCTTAAACATTTTAGAGAGTTTATGAATAGACGTTCTAGTGCAAACTACACAGCTACCGTCAATTACGAGTGACGATACATTTTGAATGTATGTACATATATTTGCACAAGTTATCGGAATCACTCACAATTCACACGTCACATTTGGTCACTCCACAAATCACGAGGGAACCCCAAAAGCACTTTCTCAGCCATTGTCAACCATTTTTTTTTATCTATAAATTTGATCATAATAAAAGTTCTAGTAGCAATTACTTTATTATTATATTGCCTTACCACCCGAACACACTTAATGGCCTTCATCATTTCATTTCGCAGTATTTTTAGCAATATGTTGGTTTTATTTTTATTTTCAAGTTTTTAAGATTATAGAACAAAACAAAATAAAAAAAAAGATGAAAAATACCCAACCATGTGAGATTGAGTGGTTGTTTTAAAACACAAAATAATCAAAATTTCTTAACAAAAAAAAAACATTTTACTACACCGAAACATATTTTTGAAATACTTTGTGTCGTTTATTGATTTTTAAGTGTATCTTCTCTCTCTTAGGTGTGCATTTTTAAAAAGACACTTATTTTTAGATGGCCTCTGTCACATCCTAGTACCAACCACGCTTCATATTGAAAGCAAAGTTAAAGAAGAAGAAGAAGACGACGACGACGGGAAAAAATAAAGTTCTTTATTAGTAACAGCTTGTCTGGAAATAGGGAAAAATTAAAGAAATCAACATCCACTTAAAATTGTTAAAATTACTTGTGACAATATTCGTCTCTACGAGAATATCTGCTTACACAAAGACTTAAGTCGTCGGGCCAAAGAATACAGAGTAAGAGTAACGAAAAATTCCAAAAGCCATCCAACAGGGACCAGCATCCATGAAAACAGAGGCAAAATGTGCATAACGACAACCGACTTGTGTAGTGATAGTGAAGTGACGCGACGGTGGGGGACCGATGGTATAGGAATTAGTTTTCATCAGAAAAATTAAATGTGAAAAAAACATTTGGTCGACATGGTACAACGCGGCAAATCCATTCACCCACGCATCACGCCAGCACATTTGGCACTTAAAATGTACGCAAAGGAACGATTTTCTAAATATACCATTGCACACATTGTAACGCTGTGGATAAATCTAAATTTTGCTTGATACGTTTATACGTTTTCCTATTACTATTAGGAGTTCCCAAGAGGAGAACAAAAAAAAGTCCAATGCATCTGATATGATATAGAGGAGCAGCTAGAGAATGTCTCTGTCACTCGCTTTTGGTGTATTTTTAATTTTAATTTTGAATGTAAGTTTGTTTTTGAAATATTTTTTTGTTTTTTAAGTACTTTTCAGTACATTTATCCCGCGCGTTCTTATTTATAGCCATGTCTCATGCTGTGAATTTACTTGTTACAATGATTTATTCGATTTTAAAAACCTCTTCTCGAAACCACATTAAGAATTATATGGTGTGCGCGCCGCGTGTTCTCTCATTCTTTTGGTTGTGATATTTTAGCGTTTAATGACTGCATCATGAGTGTCTTTTGTATGTTGAATTCACACATTTATTCTTGCATTACTGAGAGAAATTCACGCTTGCAAATTTTGACTAAAACATTGTTGATTTGAAACATTTTGTTTTGCGCCTAAGCACCATGTTTGATCAATTCGAACAATATGGCGTTTGCACCTATGAAAGTTGTGCATCTGTTCAAGGAGGTGCGGGCTTGTTAAACCAAACGAAAAAAACAAAAAAACCAGAGGTATCGAACGCACGCAAAAGATAATGATCGGTTGTTGGTTCTTCAGGGGGTCATGTTAAGGCGTTTTCTCAGGACCCTATCGTATCGCCCTACGTAAGATCCAAAACCCATCACTAAGACAAGAATACATCCATCTGGGCATCCATCCATTTTCAATCCCCATAATCAAAGGCCCCCACTTTTCAGGTTAACCAGGCGAACGTATAATCATCTTTTTTTGCTTTTCGACTTTTGTACCGATTTTGACAAGATGATTGATGTACGCGCCCAATAAGAGAGGTGCGCGTGCTTTGCTAATTTTGTTTTAGGGTTTTCTTGTATCTTTTTAATTTTTTTTTTATTTGTAATTATCTCCTGGGAATGGTGCTTTTCAGTCTATACAATGGTTTTGTTTTTAACTCTGTCGTACGCCAAATATAAGGGCATGGTATAGAAACATATATACGTTTGATTTTGTGGATGAGTGTATATGTTCCGTATTTTTATTGGCATGGCTAGGGCCACCTCTAAACTTGCCTGCTCCAAGTGATTTATATGTAACATATGTGTGGCGATCTGTATAATTTTCATTGTATATCTGCATCCCTTCTTGCTGATCATACTGTATTTGAATGAAAAGATTTTGGTAGATTTTTGGGAGTAATTTGACTTATACTTACCTACCACCTACAAACAAATTTTACGAGTTGCAAAAAGCAAAGTAGTTCTCAGATGGTATTATACAAGATGCACACCAGATATGCCAGGACAGGAATTGTGCATTCAAATATTAATGACGGATGACTAACCTCGAAACAGTCGTAAAATGTGATACGGATACGCTTTGGTTTTTTTTTGATTTTCTTTGTAGCTTGCTGGCACAGTGTGTCTTTTATTCGTTCTGTTATTTTTTTTTTTTATTATTTTTTACGACAGTAAAAGTATCTTGTTATGTTTTGGGATGAGAGATGTGGTCATTATTGTGTGATAACTTCTCAGCTTGCCTGCTGGGTTTTAGGGGTGATCATAGGAAACGATTTTTAAGGAATAATAAAAGTTTTCTGTGAGTTTGTGTGCGGTTCATTCAGTTGGATTTTGTTTTCACTGCTTGGGTGGTGAAGAAGAATCAAAGTTAATTTAATTAAATATAATTCACAGAAATCTTGTTAGGTTAACGGTATTTGTATTTTTATGGCCTATTACTGGCAGGGTTCAAAATTTGTAGATGTAAAATACAAACGTTCTTTGCTAAATGTGTTTTTAAGCCAAAATGTTTTGTAAATTGAACGTTAATCGACAAGGTCAAGTCAAGTTAATCGACAAGGTCAAGTCAAATTTAAAATTAATGTAATAAATTGACGAAACAAAAATTCATATAAATCAGCTTTGATTTTTATAATTTAAAGTTTTAACTTTGAAATGTTTCCACGTGCAAAAAGTCTTGACTGGAATTTCACTCTAAAAACGAAGTTCATAAAATATTTTTTTGAAACCTCTAAATAAAGTGCTTCAATTTGGTTCCTATTTTAAAAGAAATTTTGTTTGGTGTTTATAAGATTAGTGCTAAAATCCTTCGAAAAACAAGTCTTCAAAAATTCTAACGCCGAGCTAAAGCTTATCTTTCTGTTGCGAAGGCTTAGCACACTAGCATGCGGAATTATTAATTTGCGCCATTGACGGCAGACTTAGCAGAAGATCTGTTCTTAGTCCGCTCAATGTTATCGAGTCAGTATAGTCGATGAAAATTGTTGATCCTTGATCGCTGATAAAGTTGACAGAGCTTTTATAAGTTGTTTTGTTATAGTTATTTAAATCCGACACATGTTTGCAAAGAATGCTGTTTTTCTGTCACATTTAAATTCTTTTCTTTCTTGAATTTTTAAAATTTATTCGATCTATAAGAATCTTATGAATAGATTATGTTTATTTCCGCCACATACATATGTAGATGCGCATAACATATGATTTCATCTTAATATAATCGGTTTCGACTTTATTATAAAACTCAACTATAAATGGAGGTACAAGCTCTGCCATATTCTTCCGAGAACCGTACAAAAAAACTGCAATCAAATTTGTAAGAATGAAATAAAAAAAGTTAATTTGAAATTATAATATCGCCTGCGAGGTACGAATACATCTTGATTATTCATTCGTTCTTTCATATATTCTTTCCCTTTTTCGTCATTTTCTATACCAAGCTACATTCAGATGGGCCTTTTAATCAAAAGCCCATTCTCAATCTATTGATGCGCGCTTCCCGCACTTGTATCTTTTCGCTTACAAGGAGTAAAAAGAGAAAAATAATAATGAAATTGCATAAATTGGTTTGTATGCGTGGGGAATCCACCATTTGTTGTATGATTATTCTTATGCTCATCTATACCATATTGTAATATGATCAAATAAATGAGCACACTCACATATTCCACAAACGAAGATACCTTTTGTATGAATATTAATAATTCCAAAAAGAAACAAAAAAAAAAAAAAGTAAAAACAAGAAGACAACAGACGCGAAGCGAAAAATTTTAACCTCCCGCTGAGCCGCGAGTTCGAACTGAACATTTATTATAATCGCTTTTTGGTATTTATATACAATCTATATATAAGTGTATATCGTTGACCGTATCCGCAGTTTACCTTGCTTAAGAAATCAGTCAAAAAAATAAACAACACAAAAACAGAAATTTATAATGATTTAAAGCAAAATGATGATGTACTGGTTTGAGGATTTAATTATTAGATGTTTAGCTTTTATTTTTGATGTTTTCTCCATGAAACTAATGGATTTCTCTTAATGTATTTGTTTTCTTGTTGCCAATTTCCATTTCAGATAAGATCACAAAAACCCTACTACACAGCGGATCCCGAAGTAGATTCACTTGTAAGTATAAAATCTGTTTTTTCTTTTCTTTTTAAAACGTACAAAATTCTAGTCAAGACACATCCTCTATGACCTAGAAAAAATAAGAAACTAAATCATACAGCTCCCTCACCATAAAGTTCAATGTCGCATGGAGCACCAATCATCGTTCTAAATTCGTGACAGTAATCCACAAGTATTACCCGGTAACTACTCCACTTCAAATCAACCCACATAATAGGCACCGTGAAACGAGCGGCGGGGCAAAATAGTTAAACGATCCGAAGTATCTATAAAAGAGTTGTTAACTCATTTTATTGCTGAAAAATTTCAATGCATACTAAACAAAACAAAAAAAAAAAAAAAAATAGAAGTAACAAAATAAAAAAAACTGACAACAAAATACTCAGAGTCAGATGAATCTCTATCAGAAATCTGTGCAACATTTTTTTATTTGTTGCTGCAATACTTGTCTCTTGGTTGTTGTTCCGAATACAAACGCTTTGGCTATGAGTGAACCTCAAACCATACGACAATTTTGCTTCATTTCTGTTGTTTTTTTGTTGTATCATACATTTTGTCTCCTTGCTTTAATGCCATTCACTTTATGTTGAGTACTTTGTTTCGGTTTGGTTTTTGCATGCACGATGAATCAAGCGGCACGCAGCCAGCAGCTAGCACAAATCTGGTAACATCAGCCTTGATGAAAATTACACATTAAATGCTATTTTATTGTGATGTAGATATCTACATTTACGGATTCATACAGCAAAAAAACAAAAAAACAACAACAGCTTTGATCATATTTTCTTCATGTCTTGAGAATGTAGCAACTTTGTGTAAAGATGCGTGCACACAAAACCGCACAATGATTCATTAGATTAACTTTAATCTAAAAACTTGAAGTGTATCTTTGTGTGGCTGCGATGTGTTTATATCTACGAATATCTTAAGAATCTCCGAAAGATATTAAGGAAGTGAAATTAATTGCTTTCAACAGGTTGCCACAATCAACGTTGAAAATTGTTAATCTAATTTTTCTTATCGGTAGCAACATTAATTATTCAGATATATGTACATAAAAATAAACGGTTTCAAACAATCGTATGAATATTAACGTATATTCTTGATTAAGTTGTGACATATCTCGAATACAGAACAAGAGAGTCTGGAATCTTTTTCAGAATTTTTATGCCCATTCATAAAATTCTACAACAGTCGTAAATCAAATTTAATATTTTGTTTTTACTCTTTTTCCAATACTAAAAAGTTTTGTATTTGTTTTTTTTTTATTGGTTCTACTGTTGCTTGGATGGCCGTCCTGTTGCTTACCGGTTGTGGGTTGTCTTGTTGAGTTGTGGTTAAGACAAAAAAAAAAGAGCACCCCGTGCAAATGACACATATATGTTAATGTGTTTGACGCTGTCGTAAATGTCGTCTACTCGTTGCGCTTGGAAAACATATGACATCTTAATAGAGAGTAAAAATGTTTGTTTGAAATTAAAACAAAAAAAAACTGTCTAAGATTGTTATTTCTTATAGCAGAAAAAAAATTTGTTTGTAGTTAATATCAAAACAGGATGATTGCGTGGATTTTGTACTTTTTTATCAATTTATCAAAATAAACTGAGTTTCAAAAATAATATTTCAGATGTATCAAAAATAATGTTTTTAATTTATTTCAGATGGTGCAAGCAATACAAGTACTTCGGTTTCACCTCTTAGAATTAGAAAAAGTAAGTACAATCATATGTCCCATATACATTTATATTTTGAATTCACACAAGAGCTTTAGGAATAGAAAAGATCTAGTAACGAGTCAAAAACTGTTTGTTATGCTCTTAAAATCGTTATCTCAATATAAATAAAACTAAGAAAACAAAATTCTTACATACAAAATAAAGTAAATTTTTATTTGGGGACACAAGTTTACATTATATTAGGATGTTAGAAGTTTTTTTTAGCAACGGATAACTTAATTTCATAATAGACAATACTCAATGATGAATGATGAATAGACTGAGAGCGTTTTCAAATCTTTTAAAAAAGAACGATAAACTTTCGTTCCCTATCTAAGGTTAGGTGAGGTTTCGAAAAATATTTTGCCAAGAAAAGGTTTCCTGGTTCCCACAAGATAACATTAAAGGAGTATCTCTTTTAACTACTAATTGCCTTAGCTTACCAAATGTACTTCATTGACCAGTTATAATTCTAGCAGTAAGTGAGATACAGAAGAATTCTAGAATGTTAGTTGGGTTTATTTGCTTATAATTGTGCATTTCAGTTGCTTGATACGAGGATCTATCCCATCTTAAGTTCATTTCCGAAGATTTGGATATTTCTACAATTGAGTGTGGCGAAATTTTTAGACTCAAATGATTATTTTTAAAAATTTACCCTCAACTGCTTACAGGAATTATTGATACCAGGCATAAACAGGATCTTATTTTAATAACTGTTTTAAGCATTCTTGTATTCTTCTATTCAAAACATATAAGAAATACTAGCCAACCAATGGCGGATAAAAAACTGCGAATTGCAAGAATGCAAATAAGTCGATATCAAATTCTCCGTCGTTATTGGGACTCTATCTATGAAACAATCCAAGCTAAAATCCACTTTACATTAAAAAAAATCTTGTCAATTCTTTTCCTTTTCATTCTGAAAGCAAGCTTTTAATCAAATTGAAGTTATTTTTTGTAAGACCAAGATGCTGTCAAATTAAATTCGCATTTCGGAAATGTTACTATGGTTTTCATATAGCCAATAGTGAGCAATTAATTTCAATTAAACTTCATGTAATAATGTCTCGTCTCGAATATTAATTGACATACTTAGCAAATATGTCACATTAATCATAAATTAACACATCTCCCACTATGCGCATTTCTTCTGCTCCAGTCGAAAGTCTTAATTGCTCACACATTAAAATTGTATCTTTTAATCAACCGCAACGATATTGTGATCTGAAAACATCGCAAGACCATGCAAAAAGGTTCCCAATCCAAATCTCAATTCAATGCAAAAATAAAGATACAAAGATACTGGTATGCACACCGAATAAAGAAAAAATTTTAACATTGTTGTACGTCAATCATTTTATTAAGATATTGTATTGCCAAAAAAGAAACCAAAAAATTCACAAACAGACTCCAGCTACAAGTCCCAGTAGACGTAACATTTTGTTTTTTTTTTTCGTTTTGATTATTCTCTTTCTTTTTTAATCTGTAGTGGAGTCTTGTTTTGTTTCGATGTGTTTGCTGGTTAGCTGTATACCACACGCTCTAAGCAATTATTTCATTAAAACGATATAACAGTCAACTGCAGTGACTATTGGTAATTTATGGCCTTTTCCGTCGGACGTACGTGTATCTATATATTCATATGTTATTACAAGAGTAGCTTGAATGTTTGGCCTGGTTTAATAAGCGATTTGCATGCTATACAACATCAAACTGTGAGATATTATGCACTCATGCTAATTAATAAATATATATTTAAAAAAAGAACAGTATTAATTGAAAAAAAACTATGTTTTCCAGTGCATAACCGTTGTGTTGGGATTTTTTTTTTTCGGCAAAATCGAAAACAACGGGCATAAATAATTTGTATTAATAGAAATACACGACACGATGTTTAATAGCGAACATGCCGCTAAGTTAACATTTTCAAAACAATTCGTATGGAAAGTTAACTGGAAATGAGTACTAATAATAAAATATATATTTTTTTCATGTTCTTGTTTCGGCGAAAAATTATTTGCTTCACTGACAGCTAATCCCATTAATTGCATTTAGATTCTAATATTTAGCATAGGGCAGAAGGAATTAGTTAGATATTCAGTCTCGCAGCAGGGAAGAATGCGAAATTTTTAAGTCGACGGAATATAGAGTAGACCCATGAGAATCAAAACTAGGAATTTGATTGTTGCTTTACGCCTTGTTATCATAATAACTCTGCACAGATTTTTGGATCTACCGTTGATCCGTCATGTTTGTTATTTTATATTCTTTTCCTAATTGGATTTTATTTCGGGTCTTCCGCATCTGAAGAGACAATATATTTTTTTTAAAGACCTAGTTTCGCCAACATTTTTAAGATTATGTGTAGGTTTTCAAATCAAACACTGATTAATGGTTTGTGAATATTCATCATAACCCAGCGCCTCATTTGATTTTGATCGCCTTCTGGGCATACTTCGGTTTCCAACCATACTTTTCCTTTGCCTGTATTTACAATAAGTAAATATACTATATATTGTCTATATTATCTTGTGTCATGAACGGAATTTTTCGATTTGTTCATATTTTAAGCATAGTAAGTTAAAAGGAGGGTCAAAATTCTCCATCTTCTCATTTTCAAAATTACGGCAACCATTCCGTGTACAACAGCCAGTCTAGCGCCGGCAATTCTTAAATTCTTATCCGAAATAATTTCTTTTCACGTAAATGTTTACACTTGTATTCTTTTGTTGTTGGAGGAACCGCAAGAAAATAACATTTTCCCAACGAAGTTTAATATGTGCTGTTGTCTTAATTTCAAAACAACAATTCAGTTCACAAGAAAAGTCGCCGATTGTTTCTGTTTAAAGAATGTTTCTTTAAATTTTTTTTGTATTTTTATTTTTTATCAACATCCTGTTTTCCGCCAACGCGCTTCAAACAAAGGCACATCAACAAACATATATTTTTCCCAGTCTCTTAGCATCAGCAGCACCATCGTCATCATCACCGCATCGCCCAATACTCATTCATTCACCTGTTTCTATTTACTATGTACCCACATAGATATTTGTAGTGCTAGTTTGTTCTCTCTTCGTTTTTATGATATCAACTTCCCTTTTGATTTTTCTTTACGCGCGGCAGAACACCACCTACACAGTCGTTCCAAAATGTATATCTGCAACCAACTGCTTGAACAGCTATACTCACAATCAAAATCATTAGGCGCGATTGTGCGAAAGCTAATTATCATATAATTTAACAAAAAAAAAAACAAAAAAAAATATTAATATACAAGTCAAAGAGTAATAATTTCCCTTCAAAAAGATTAACAAAAAATCTCACCCATTGTGTGGTTGCCCGTTTGATGTCCCCCATTTTCGAGTAAAAAATTTAAACAAGAAATAATTATGCACTTAATAAAAATTATAACCAACCGAGGACAACCCACCATTAAAAATCACCCACCAAATTACTGGCTTCCCTAATTCGACTAAATACAAAATTACAGGTTTTAGATGCGTCCCGCTCGAGCGTGAGTACCTCTGAAATAGAGAAATTTAGGGGATTGTCAGCCTTCAAGCATGTACTTCAAAACTAAAAAAAAAGAAAACTAAAACAAAACAAAAACAGAATATACTATATACGTACGTATGCATGTCCGTCCCGTGAAATTAGTTTTGGAAAATTAATTAAGCAATGCTCCGCGAAGCGTTAAGGCATTTCATTTCACCTAACTCAAACGGGGCCGAGTGTATTTGTTTTGAAGATTGTTTAAGATAGTTAGATAAATAGGTAAAAAATTCAAATTTATGCAAATCTAGCTTACAGATTGATGAACCTCACTGCTTAATGTGTGAGAAAGTTTCTCGAGTCTACCCCCAAAGATCCTTGGTTGGCCTTACTTAGATGCACATTGAAAGTCTTCAGACGAGTCCAAACATAATCGGTATGAAATGATAAAATATATCCAGTAAACCCGTTTTTTTTGTGTAGCGGGTTCGCAAAAAAATCTGCCGCGAATAAATTTATACCACTGAGTTATTTTTGAACACATTAAGATATTATTACTAAGATAAAAGATAGACGCACTAATATACATTCCGATTGAATACTACAGATATCTGATTTATCGAGATATCGCAAAGTTGATTTTCAAATCATATTAGTATCTTTTAATATGCGTGTAACAGCCACCTACTCTATCCGCAAGTGGAATAGAAACCAGTTTGTTGTTAGTGTAGCTTTTGTTGTAACTTTTTGACGGCTAGAAATCTTCCTTCACATATGTACCCATATATATGGGGGAACATTTGTAGGTATATGCAAATTATTGGCAATTTGTCTGGCATTAGATTTGTTTAATTTGTGCATATTTTTGTAATAGAATGTGTACTGAAATCAAGAATACAAATATAGAAATGATGAAATGGCGTTTAACTCGTTTCCATATGCTTAATGGCATATCTCGTTTCAGCAATTTTCGCCAATGAATATTAAATTAGCTTATAATTTAGAAATTAGGATGCGTTTAGCTTATTCCTTGTATTATTTCATGCAAATAGAATTGTTATTAACTTTGCAACGTGTTATCGTAACCGAAGATGCTCTTCCACTGGAAATGTTTTCAGTCATCTCTTAAATAAGGTTTGCCGAAATTTACGAAGAAAGATATCTATGGCGAGGCGGAACTAATATCTGTCACTCCGTATGTTTTCCATCTTTTCTAGGAAACTATTCCTATTTATTTTGGTTCGAAATGTTTTCTACATCACAGCAACATGTTCTGTTAAAGAAAATATAAATACATCTGCTTATTGAATTTTTAATGTAAACTGCAAAAGGAATCAATTCTATTTTATAAAATGGAGAATGGCCAATATGACAACAATCAATGGCAATCCCCTTTGTGAACATGATTTGTTTGTCACGGCAGCAATTTACAGAAGCCAGCAATGACTGTATCTATATCTCAATTTCAAACAAATTAAACTTCAGCTAAACGCTAATGGTCCACAGATACTTCTGCCACGACTTTTGAATTACAAAGATACATCATAGATACTCATTCAGCAGCCTTTATAGACATAAAAGATTGGTGCTAGCCTAGAATCTTGGGTTAAGTTCAGTTTTGGAATCGCTAATTAAGTAAACATTCGCTTTTATTTTTCTTCTGCATCTTTTTGTAAACGAAAAAGAAAAACAAAACAATCTACGAAATAACCCAACAATCATTCTGCAATCTTAATTAGCAGCCAAGAAAAGAGTTTGTCGTCCTGTTCACATTGAAATTTTTCTCTGTAGACCTTTGAAGTCAACTGCCTCAGCTTCTTCAACTCTGCAATACATATCTTGTGTGCATCGAACATTTCCTTTTACCTTTGTGGTTCACAATTAAATATATTTCTTCTCTTCTTAGTCATTATGTATCTGTGACGCAAATTCATGAGCGCGAGTACTGTTGGAAATCTGCCTTAGATAACGCACTGAAAATGGCAAAATATCGATGATGTTTTGAACAGTGCGACCAGACTTGATGAAGACAATCGGCTAGAAGTTCTTTTTGTGTTTTATGACACTATGAATATTCGAATCGTAATTACTTGTTTGCTCACTGATAATGTTTACTAATGGCCAAACAATTTCACATAAATTAAACCGACCATGGGTCATTGGGATTATACGTGCGTGTAGGTTTTTTTTTATTTTATGGTTTGATTCGCCTCCCCCCGAACTCCAAAGCAATTCGTTTTGTTTTATTTTCTTCTTTTTTTTTAAATACAACACAATTTAATGACGAGAGTGCATAATGCAAATTAAGTCAGATACTGAGAGACGGACGGAAATTGTGGGTGAGATTGTGTTCTGTGTGTATAGTAAACAACCAGCAGCAAAAGTGCACTTCAAACTGGTTGACTTTATCTGAAATTAACATCGAAAGCCGCACTTCACTCCGTTATGTTGTGCGGCGGGAAAATGGAAAAAAGAAGCAAAACAAAAAAAATTGAAAGGCCTCTGTGACTCTGACATTGGCGTCCAAACTCCGTTTTTGCATGGTGACACGAAAACATGCAAATGACTTGAGAAATTATACAGATACAGAAATGGATGCAATAAGAACTGGACTCTGAAGAGTTGTAAGTCGCGATCAAGCTAGTGTAGATTGATAATTTATGGGCCAAGATACATTTGCAAAACGACAAAAAAAAATATATGAGAGACTGCAATCAAGAAGGAAAGGATTATAGATTGAGAATAAGCTGCCACCGGGGCAATTGTGCGCCACCAAATCGAAGAACTGCATTTTTCGCAAATAAGATAAGATTAAGAACGAAATATATTTGTGTCAAAAAAGTATTGAGATTTTGAGGACTGATTTTTAAAAATGCTGGAATTGTCTAATCAACAGATTAGATGGGCGATGTTTTCCTTATAAACTCCTCTCCCCTTCAAATGGAGAAGACTGAATTGTTCGAAATAAAGTTGACAATAATTTATATTGTGTTATTAAAAATCTTAGACTGCATAAAACCTATTTATCGATTACAACCCGGTGAAAGTTCTTCAAACTAAAAACAATTTATGTACAGTTTATCGACAAAAACAAGTTTATAAAGCGTTCAAACAAAGGCAAGGTGATAGGCACTGAAATCAACACATGATGGCAACATTGAAATTTCAACCAAACAAGATTTAAAGTTAATCTTACTGCATTGAACAATTTTCGTAAATATCGGATAATGTCAAAAACAAAATCTAAAATCACCGATCCATTGCTCCATTTCTTTCACAACGGAAAGTTGCCGATACAAAGTCAAACGTCCACACTCGATTCTTGACAAAGAGTGCCTTCCGTTTGAGGTCTTAAGATTCCATCTAAGGCCAGCTTATGTTCTG
The DNA here is from genome assembly GCA_963555765.1 of Orthonevra nobilis. Taxonomy (NCBI): domain Eukaryota; kingdom Metazoa; phylum Arthropoda; class Insecta; order Diptera; family Syrphidae; genus Orthonevra; species Orthonevra nobilis. The sequence continues at coordinate 14,373,157 of OY743225.1, forward strand.
AATATCTTTGGCGTTTAGTTATGTTTTTGGGTTATATAGCATTTATTTAAGATTTTAGGCTATATAGTGATAAAATGACATTTTATTTACATATAATTTGCTCGCTACCAAGGGGCTATGGCAAAGAGCCTGCAAAATGGATGAGATTGCGAGCATTGAATTGCGTAGTGATTTAATATTCAAAGAGGGATGGAAAATGGGTTCTTTTTTATTTGCTCAGTTATCCAGACTTATATCGTTGATAGCCCATCGGCAAATGAAGACTGAGATAGATATAGATTAAGCTTTGCCTTCAGTTACTTCTATACACCACTGTACACGAAGACCTCAACTCTAAAGTCGGCGGCATGATTTCTACAACTTTCCGTATAACTTGCCTCAGTCGCTAACTAATGTCTAACAGAAAATCCAATTATAAGAATGATCATCTACTTTTAAGTCCTTAATATTGTTAAAGACATTGAAAAATGAAATGAATCATTACAAATATAGTCAAAGGTCTACTTTTAATTATTTTCCAACCCAACACACATTCAGCTCTAAAATATCTATTAAGGGGCACAAAAAAAAAAAAACAAAACAAAAACAGCATCAAAGCCTAAAGCAACTCGTGTCACTGCGCCTATGCGTACTATTTCTCTAATCTGGCTTAAAATCTTTCCACATATTTTTTCAGCTTAGAAAGATTCGATAGTTTTACCTCGATATAGCATCCAACGATATAAACACACAAACACACTCATAAGCTTAACACACCTGATGATGATAGTTGCTAATCTGATCTGATGCCTCACTCTCCTTATCTTTGGTTAGATTGCGGATGATCTCGACCCGCGAATAAAAGCATTTACAACCAGCATCAAGCAAAAAGTGGCAGCACCAGCAAATTCAGCTCGAAACTCATTGTAGTCATTGCACTGCATTGCACTTTATTTCTGTCTTTTCTGGTGCTTGGCTACCGGGTGCGGAGATGTAAAATGAACCTGCTCGACTGCACACGCGCGATTGTCATCTCTCGGGCAGTTTTAAATTTTTGGTTTTTGGTTAGAAACAGAGATAAGCTTAGAAGGCTGAATCATGCACAAATGGTGTATTGTATACCTGCACTTACGTGTGTATATAATGTTTGAAAATGAGAAACCTACAGTTGGACACGTTGGGCCCCATTTTGTAAACATTTTTGACGGTCTGGTGCGAAGAATTATTCAAATTGCAGTCTATGGTTAGGGTCCGGAACTCGGTTGTTAGAGATAAACGGTGAACCCTATGTTAATTCAATTTGTATGGAAGCGCAAGATCAGGTTTTGGGCGCACACAAAAGTATCTGCCTACAAAATCGTTCACCGCATCGTTGTTGTGACGCTAGGTGCTGTGATGGCTGTTGGTGGGGATACTATCGGCTCGAGGCTTAGTCTGTGTTGCGTTGCGTTAAATGACATGCAAATGAGTGTTGTGGAGTAAGAATTCTTTTCTTCTATATGAAAATGGCGAACCACCAGCACCATGATCATCATCATCATCATCATCATCATGATGGGTGTTTTTAAAAAAGAGCCGAACCACCGGTAGATGTTGAAGTAGAACTAAAATTCAGTCCAGCAGCTTAAAATTCTTCAGGGAATGGGCGCACAGCAGACATCCTCTCTACACACATTTGGCCCGAAACATTCAGATAAACAAATGCGATAAGAAGAGTGAATGCTTCACCTATGTATGTGCTGCAGCAGCTTTGTTTTGGTCGCTTTTGTTTTTATTTGTATGTATATTGCTCGCAACAGCGGCAAATTATTTTTTTCGTCGTCCAGCCCAATGCAGTTCTGAACACAGGTAGGAAGGAGTCTTTAGGAATCGCCACTTACCACATGTGAAAGAAATTAATTGTGGAGTGAATGCGCTTTTTCATTTCGCTCGGTGGCTGGTTGGTTAGCTTTCCGGCTGTCATGCTGGCTGTTCTCTGTTACTTGTGCTGCATTTAGTTGGATTACAAATTGAGAAGGAAAAAATATACGTTTATATTTTGCATCCGCATTTTTGGTCGCAGTTAAGTCGATTATAGTTTAAAGCGTATATGCAGAGCATTGTATCTTGTGCTGCGGTTTATCTGCCCTCTTATTACGCCGAGAGTTTAGTTAAAATAAAGATGACACAAGTGAATGTATTATACTAAAATTTAACTCCTTTCCTTGCATGGTTTGGTAAAGATGGTTATTATCTGAATATTCTATTTGAGAGAAGGATATGCTCCTGTCAAGATAATTTTGATGATACTTTTCTCATCATTGACAATGTCGCGTGGCTGTTTGAAACACAACGAAATTCATTCATCTAACTAGTCAGTGGATACACCTGAATACATTTTCCTATTTTCAACACATGTTCAGTACTTGAATCAGCGTCAAAAACAAGTCACAGATACACCTATCAATTGTGCACTCTTCCACGTCTATAGCTCCCGTTTAGAACATAAGGTCACCGGTGGGCTAGTATAAGTCTACACAGCCGGCGGTGGTGGCGTCGTTGTCGGCCATCTCGCGACAAATTTGCATTAAAACATGTATATATCGTCATCATGCAGGATGCACACATAAAATGCAAATTGCTTTAGCATTTTTCTACAGATTTTCTCTTCCAGATATCTGTATAAAACACATACAACCTATGTTTCAATCTAGTTGTATTATGCACAGATTGACGACAACTTGATTTTCTTTACGGGCCGGATGAATTAATTGTCATTCAGTTTAATTTTCCTTCCTTCCACTGTGTGCGACGAAAACTCAACCTCGACCTCAACATTCCGCGTTCGATCTGTTAGCGATTCTTTTTTCCATTCGATTTCGTCTTATTCATCGTTCGAATGGAACTTCTGTTTTAAGATTGTAATTGCATTTGCATTCAAATGTTACTTTATCTGTGCTCTTGTTGTTGTTGCTGTTGTACAGTGGTTGGCAAAAGGTATTATTGTTATTATTATTTTCATTGATCTCTTCTTTTTAAATAGGTTTTCGCGATATCTTAATGTTGTATATCGCTAAGAAATTTACATGGAGTCAGCTTTGCTCATGCAAATAATCAAAAAATAAAGCCGAACAACAAAAGCAGAAACATGAATCTCCTTGGATCTGTGAGTGACAAATGACAAACCAAACCTGTCGTGGGATGCGATAAGATCTGGTCACACTGCGCTAAGAGCATTCAAGAATTATTTATGTATATAGATATGAGCTTTTTCGTCTTTTTGAGTGGGTTTCAACGTTGTGGTTGTTGTTGTTATTGTTGCCGGTTATTGTATGGCAGTTGTGTCATTGTCGTCTGGTTTTGTCTTTCCGTCCACCAGCCAATCGACTATGGGTGAGAGTGTTCGCCTTAAGACTGTGACGTTCCTTAACACTTATATCAGGCAAATGGTGTTGTAAAGTTGTAAACTTCGCTAGACACACGTGGTCTGGAAATGTCATTGGAATTTCCTCCATGAGTGGGTATATGAACGTTAAAATAAAAAAAATATTTTTTAATCTTGCCACACCTAAGATTTTGCCACAAATCCAGCAGAAATAAAAAAAAAAAAATAAAAACAACGAATCTTAAAAGATACAAACAAAAACGGAAAACTTGTTTCATCAAAACTCCATCTGATTCTTCTATACATATTACCGCACCAAAAACTAATAACAAAAAAAAAAAAACAACAACAAACTCAAAAACAGTTAAAAAAAGAACCCGTTTTACCGGAAAAAATCCATCTCATTGTTATAGAGTTAATCGAATGCGAACTCTGCCAGAGACACATGTATGTAGGTAGACGTATGTATTTCTGTCTGCGCCTGATCCACTAGTTGGTCAACTGACCAGCGAGCACCGAGCACCGCACCAACTACAATGGCCACAACAAAAATACACTTCACCATGAGGAGCTATCCCCCAGATTGGTATAGAAATTTGTCCGATTTATATGGTTGCTACTACTGCTGGTGGATCTGGCTGCGGCCTCTGTTGTTGTTGCATTATTTTGTCGCCAGTGTGTGAAGAAGTTTTTCGGTGCCGCCGATACGTCCTAGCCGCACATTAAAAACATGCGAAATCGTTCGTTTTGAATTTTTTTTTTTATTCTCCCGTTTTATTCCAGTTTGTCTCCTTGGGACAGAGATCAGACCCGCTTTTCTTTTTCAATTCGCGTGATTGTATTTTTATATCTATATCTTTTTCCCGAATGCGACTTTAATGCCTCGAGCAAAATATCGATGTAGGTGAAGTCTTTGGAAGCACAGACAAAAGTCGCAGGTATGCGGTATGTGTGCAGATTGTCGCGAGGGAATATGTCATAAAAATTTCCTGCGCTTGTTAAACGCAATGCGCAAGGAAGATGTGACATTATAATAAATATGTGATATTATTCACTTCAGTTGACTGCGCCGCGATGGAAATGCTGTTAAATGGTTACAAGTTTATTTCGGAGCAATTATTATTGCAATAAAAGTACAAAGCTATAAAAAAAAGATGCAGACAGAAGCAAAAGTATGCGCATGCTGGATTTAAACTCCTCCTTGACAGATTACATGCCAACGAATCAATTTTGCTTGCACAACATACGATGCAGACTAATAACATACGCAGATAAATTGATTTGTAATGCATTTTTGGTTTCTTTGGAGACATGTTAATATGTATGCTTTCGGAATTGAATTCACTGAAGATCAAGGGGTTTGGGTATATTTTCAAGTTTTGTTTCGATGATTTTCATCCACCTCGCACTATTTTATCAGATTGTAAAATATTTGTTTTTGCACAAAGCATGTTTGCATTTCATTGAATACATTTAAAAATATCATGAACAGTTAGGATGCTTATTAATAGTTAATATTATATTAGGCAAATGTTGTACTTAAAAGTGTTGAAAGGAGTAGGTGTGTTTTTTTTTCAACGGTGATAGATTTTATAGCAGAGTGAAAAAAAGACGAAAATACAGACAGTTTAATATAAAAAAGATGAATTTTAGGGACAGCTAGGGATGTAAATTTTTCTTAAACAAATAATGTTAATTTGGTAAAAAAAATTAAAGTAAGTACTTTTTTACTTCATTTCGTTTCTAAAAAAAAGCTCTTGTGTGAACATTATATTAATAAACATAAAGTGAATTGTTTTTCAATGCATTTTCCCCAAAAAATTAAAAGAAATTTCTAAACTTACGAAAAAAAAAAAAAAAAAAATTGCCACGACCTATCAATACGAACACACGTTCTCTTCTGCTTTACCATTACAGGTACATGAATTATGCGATAATTTCTGTCATCGGTATATATCATGTTTAAAGGGTAAAATGCCAATAGATTTAGTGATTGACGAACGGGACACCACCAAACCACCAGAATTAGGTTCAGCTAATGGTGAAGGAAGAAGTAATGCCGATTCAACATCGCACACCGATGGAGCTAGTACACCAGACGTTGTGAGTACCCCCTTCGCGGGAGCACATGGTCCTATATTGGCGAGCTACAATGCGGTGGTGCACCCATGTTCGTAGTACGATAACGACCTTCTTGCAAAAACGAAGCGGGTGCTCACAATGCCCTGGGATTAAAAAAAAAAATAATAAAAAAATTATATAAAAAAAGATACTACAAAAATTATAAAACAAAATGTGAATATTAACACCACAGCAAAAGTTAAAAAAAAAAATATATTGTCACACGTATAGACCAAAAAAAGTGAAAAACAAAAAATATATAAAGCACACAACTCTGCGGCACGCCAAAAAATTGGATACCAAAAATTACGCAAAACTAAAAAATCTGGTGGATGTTGTTGTCCCAAAAAAAGAATACATATAAAAACACTATAACCGGGTAATTATACACGGCATAGATAAATGTTTTTTAAACTTTTTACTGCCTATACGTGAAACAATGCCAAAACAAAAAAAAAACGAACATTTAGTTCCAATTTTTTTAAGTAAATATAAGACAAAATTTTTGTAAAAGAAAATTTTTGTTTTTTTGTTTATTTTTTTTTTCTCACTATAAATTGTACAAAAAATTTTAAATGCAATGGAAATAGTAACAAATTTGTATAAAAACTCAACTTAAAATTAAGAGAAGAAAATACCGCTAAAGTAACTGATTTAAAAAATCTAAGAAGATATAAACCCAAAAAAGTATATATTAAAAAAATGAATGAAAAAAAAAAGAAAACTTCGTTTTTGCAAGAGGCCCATATAGCTCGCCAATAATTTAAAAAAAATGTTTCTTATAATTTACAATTTAATAAAATAGAAATTAAAAAACACTTCTAGTAAAAAAAATATTTATTAAACGGTGTGCCGTACGCGGAGAACATTAATTTTGTACTCCTTAAAACACACACTCCAATTGTTTACTTAAAATTTTAATTATTGAAATCTACATCAATTTGGTTCTTCTAGACTCCAAGGAAAAAAATAAACACATTGCAGAACAAATTAAACCGCACGGCTAATACATTCTTAATCATAGTTTTTTTTTTCAAATTTTCGCTCAAGTGTTTTTTAATTTCTGTTTTCATTTTTGCATGTATATAGATGTATTTTAGAAAAAAAAATAACAACAAACGAAACAATATAATAATATATAACTATAAATATCTTTCATATAAATTTCTTAATTTTTTTTTTATTTGATTCCAAATTTTGTTATTTTGGGACTATTGGTTACTAGAATCATATGTTTTTCAAAATGTAGGGAAAAGCTTAAGTCCTGCCAAACAATAAAAAGAGAATTGTCTGCGAGCGATGTCTTCAGTTTACGCTTCATAAATACTCGCAAGAATAATGCTCTTTTGGTATCGCTTTTGTTTCTCTGTTTGGGAATATATGTACATACATAAAACAATTCATTTCTTTCTATGGAAACTCTTACCATTATGCCGTTTTTGTACAAATTGTCCTTTCAGAATGAATAACATTCACAAAAACCTCCATAAATAGGAAAAATTACCCAAAGTATCTATACGTACGTACCCTTCATACTTTATGGCAAATTCAATGAAATAAACCTAAGAAAAAAAAAAAATACAAACTTAAAATCAAACACCTTTTTGTCGCTTTCTTTGAAAATAATGACTGTGAGCTGTGACCGAATGCATGCATGTTGTAATAGAACACATAGTTGTGGGTATAGATACACAAAAAGTTACAAAAGTAAATTAATAATAATACAAAAAAAAACGTAAATATTTTATAGCTTACTACTTTATCCCTTTAAAAGCATTAAGGATCCAAAAACGATATACGTAATTTTTTAATGACTGATGAACTAAAATATATAAACACAAATTATATATATATATAATTATACAAATAAAAATTATTTAATAAGATGCAAAATATATACGTAACACTTAATCTAGTTGATAGGGAATACAAAATTTTCTTATCTCTTTTTTTTTTTGTTAAACACTTTTTGTTTTAAAATAAGTTACTGCATATAGTAAAAAGCATGAAGAAGTATACGATTATAAATTTATTTCGTCCTCAATTTAGTTATTCTTTTCTTTTAAGTTTAGTTAGAGCTATCTTTCTCATATTTTTGAGAGAATACTACAAAGAATATACGAAAAGATATCCTTATCTTGCCAAACATTTACTTCAAAAAGTATTTTTCTTTTCAATCGTTTTAAAAAGGAACAAATATACAACAAAAAAGATACGTAAAATAAACTTAAGTTCAAATGAAAAGTATACGAAACACATGAAACTTTATTAAAAAAAAAACATCAAGGATATACGATTAATGAAAAACAAAAACAATCTTAAATGGATTTAAAAAAAAGTAATTTTAATACTAAATAATTTTAATTTTTATGTTCTTGTCGAAATACGTACAAGAGTGGGTTGGTTATGCTCTTCTTAAAGAAATACTTATTTTTAATTAAGAAAGAATCACAAGTACTTAATCAACACAGGTTAAGAAAAATAAAATTTTTACTATTTCTTATCAAAACAATCAAGAAAATGAAAAAAATGTAAGCGCTTCGATTGTAAAGCTATATGGGCATTTAAATATTTTTTATTATTTAATTATCTGTGCAAATGGATACACCCCTTTTACATTATCTTCCTATTTTTTGTATGCAGTTGTTGTATGAGTATCAGAAATACGCGTGCTTCGACTTCAATTAAAAATTGTGATTTGCTGCATTGAAAATATTTTATATACATATACAAACATTTTTATATCTTTTTATGTTAACATTTTCCAATATAATTTTCTCTTTAAATGGAAATAAAAAAAACAAATTCATATACGTAAAGAAAAAGCTATGCTTAGTTATTAATTTCTCTTGTTTTGTTATGTTATATTGTGGATAATTATAAATAAAAATCAAATATACGTAATATGTTTTAAGTGATATAAAAAAAATAATATTAGATCCTAGCAAAATTGTAATAAACCACAAAATATAATTACTTAGTTTTTTTTTTATTTTTAGCAAAATAAAATTTATTAATATATTTCAAACGGACATATTTTTCTGTTTTTTATTCCATACATTTGGTATTGTTAGGTTTGATTTATCATCTTTTGTTTTTTTGTTAAAAAAAAAATATGCAAGCCCATTGATTTTTATGTCCTCTAAAATGCCATTCAACAGCTGTGTAACCTTGTTTTATTTAGTTAATTTTTATTTTTTTTTACTGCTATGTTTTCGTCTTACTTTGCTCAACGTCCTTAACAATATACGTAAAAATGAGTAAATATTGTATACTAATAAAAAACAATTAAATTATAGTACACAAATATTTATATATATATATATGTATATATATACATGAATATAAATATATTTTTGATTATTTGATAAACGAAATAAGTAATAAACTAAACGAAAACAACTTAGGATATAGTCAAAATGAAAGTAATTTTTTTTCAATAATTTTTTTTTCTTCCAAACAAAAGCATCTTTCACATAAATTTAAATTTAAAAATTTAAATTTAAATTTAAACTAAAGAGAATAATAACAAAACAAAAAAAAACAAAATGTATACCTATACCGAAATGAAATGTGGTAAAAACAATAACTTATTTCATAATATCTATGAATATTACTAACGAAAAAAAAAACTATAAATACAAAGGAATAACTAGGAATGGGCTAGCAAAAACGCAAGAGATACGAAGTAAATTTTAAACGCAAATTTTTATTACTATAGAAAAAAAAAGAAGAAAAAGTATTAAATTTTAAAATGACAAGAGTCTTATGGAAATACTGCAAACTAAAAACAAATTATTATTATTGAGGATATGAAAAAGTGAAAAATAAATGTTTTGTTGTTATAAAATAATTAAAATGAAAAAACAGACTTATTATTGCTTTGTGGAACGACGTTTACAACTCAAACTTCTGAAAAGCTATATAGACAGATGACATCCGCCATCAACTGGGCTCCAAGTGCTATTCCTGCTACCAAAAAGGATCGATGAATGTGTTATCGTTGGGGTTGGGATTATGTATTTTAATATAATGGATGTTCGTTCAAATATTTAAAAAACGCTAAATGTTAATTTATCAATATAAGATTACAATAAGTTAAAAATAAAAGTTTTTTATTATGTGTTAGGTATTTTACGGATTTCTTACTTACTTTTATGTCAATTGTTCGATAAGTTAATTATATAACCAGGTATATAAATAGGTATCTAACTTTCTTTAATTAATTGCATCATTGTAACCTTAAAAAAAACACCTACGAATAAGGTTTTTATTAATTTTAAGGGACTTTTGGCTATTATTTTTAACCTTTAGTATATATGTGAATCTTGAATATGTGCCTCGGAATGTTTACGAAACATTGTAGGCATTCAACTTGAATTCCATATGACACTATTTAACACAACTTTTCAATCAATTTCGTCTTACTTTGTATAGCATTTTCAATTTTATATATGATCCTGAAATTGATTCTGACTTGCATTATTTCATCGCTTATCCACTCTTCTTGCCGGCAAATATAACTTTGATATGAGTAACCAACACACAAAAAAAAAATTGAGGGGAACTTCTCAGGTTACACAATGCTACTCCTTTTACATACGCCCAGCTTATTGGAAGTCTTGTACGTAAATCGATTTTCCTCTGGACACCTCGGTTTATTGAAGGTATTTCAACCACAATTTTTAGGAAAAAAATTTCTCCGTCTGGTGACAAAATGCAGTCGCATGTCTGCGAGAAGGATATACATAGTCGTCCTGTTCTCTTATTGAGTGGGTGTCAATAGTATGGTACGCTTGCAATTTGATCCTAACCAATATAACAGCATCATCATCCATATCGTCCGTGGTGCCATAAAGCCTAGAATGCTTCGTCGGGTAAAATTCTGGGTGGATAAAGGTTTTTATCTTGCCACGCTTACCAAACTCAGTGTTGTGCATTAATGTGTGATTTTATCTCTTGAAAAGGATCGACTTTTTATGAACTACTTTTTTATTTTGCTAACGTCGGAGGTACATAATTGGAAATGAATAACATCAGGGAATTTATTACATACAGGACATTGGAAATAACATAGCTTTTGCATAATTTTATTTTATTATTATTATTTTTTTTATCATGTTTAGTACTGATAATGATTTTGTTGAGATTTTGGTCTTGAATAATCATGCAGATTCGAGCCCTTTTAAAGAATATTACTTGACATTATTAATGAGTTCTTATCAAATCGGGTATAACTGTAACTAAACCTGGGTATTCATAAAACGTTTCTTTTTTTGGTTTTTGCAACAATTTGATGTAAATTCTTCTGATGATAGACGATTTTGAGATTAATTGAGTTGGACAAAAAAAAAAAAAAAAACCATACGCTCAAATTACCGGCCCTGCTATAAAGTGTATCACGATAATTTTTAATTTACTATTTAATGTTAAATTTTTGAAGACTGTTATATTAGTTTTCTGACATAGTTTTGATGCGACAAATTTATGAAAGATAAAAATCAAACGAGTATTTAAAAAAAAATTATGAAATCTGCACTTACATAATTTAAAATATATTTTGAATTCACTCTTTTTTTTTGTTTTCAAATTTAACACTATAATCCTATTTCGTTGGTCAAGAATTTATGCATGAACACGTGATGTCCACCCAACAATTTTTGCCTTCAAAGAACCACAAACCAAGACCTCCTCATTCGTGCTATTAATCATCAGAAAAGCGGTGATGACTTCGTTGCCACCCAGTCAATTAGGATTCATTTTTTGTTCCTTCGTTCCATAAAAAAAAACACGAACATCTACAAAAAAAAGAAAAAACAAGTCATCATGCAATCTGACTTTTTGAAGGCCAATTCCAAGCCCTACTACCTACCGCCCCAACATTATAACACTATTATTCTTTGGCCTTCGTTTCGGTTTTATTTCAAAAATACCATTCCCCGAGCTTGGTACAAAACGCAAATGACTCCGTTAAGACTCCTGTCGTTAGAAAATTATTATACCACTCTAAAAAGAACAAGAAGGAAACGAAAAAAAGGAAAGGAAAACATAGAATTTGCGTGATCATCGAAGGCGTGGCTGTTACTTCTAATCGAGCAATTTCATTACCATTTAAGTGTAGAAGGAAAATAAAAAAAAAACCTTAAGCTAGAGCTTAAAAAGACCAGACCCCGTTTTCTACTACATCAAGCAACGTCCGCATAATATATGTATGCATGTACGTAGTAGGATGAAATTTTCGTGTTTTGTAATTTATGTGGGTGTTGAAAACTACACAAATACACACTCACATACAGGAAGCCGCAGCGGCATAAGGTGTGCTTATCTGCACAGATAAACACGACAACTGCTCACCTGTGTATCAAATCTCAGATGATGATGGACTCACTCCGGCACTGATGTGGCGTGTTTCTGTCGATTAATTAAAACATGAAAACCACCAGGAAAGTCATAGCAGGAGAATTCCATCTGTATCCACGAACGAGTTCATCTACATCCTATGAGCATACACATCAGCAGCATCATGTGTTTTAATAAAAATTTCATTAGTCCTTAGACTTTGTTGTCATTACTCGTACATCGGGAGCAAAATCTGGAGCTGGGCAAATTTCAAGTAACATGGCAATGTCTTCTAAAAGATATCGACCAAAACTGGTGTAATCGACTCGACTCTGAATGACGTTGTGTAAATAAAATAAAAGGGATTCTCAGAACTCCTGTCGCAGTGGCAGACATACAGTCTGCAGTTAAGCTGCAGCAACCGGGTAATTTAAGATCAACCAGACACAGAAAACCCCGACTTAAACGAGACGAAGCCTTACGAAAACTATCTGTCATTTAATAATCCGTTTTAAGTCCTTCCCTCATGCCGTTCTTTCTCCACGTTTCGTTTCATTTGATTCTCGTTTTACTCATTTTGATAGCTGCATTAATTTCATCGTTTGCCAAAATGTCTGGTTTTGCTTTGGATTGCTAATGTTGCTGGTGATGATGGTGATGCCGGTTGTGCCTTCAGCTATGTCTAAATGTCTTCCAAAAAATTTTCGACCGCAAACGGATGGGACAACAACAATAATTATAAGAAAAAAAAAAATATAACAAACTTTGAAAGACCTGCCAACAACAAAAAAAACAAGAACTGACCACAAAAATGTCATCACTGTCGCTTCATCGGTTTGCGTTTTTGGTGTTTTTGGGCCAAGCCTCGGATACCTGTGCAACATTTTTGTGCTTCTACATCAAATCGGTCCTAAAATAAAACCGCATCAGCACCAAACGTAGAAAAACAAACAAAAGTGCGGATTGTTTTCTTATTCTTTTGTCCAAAAGAACGAAACTATATATGCTTTGGTCGTTGGCGGACAACATGTCCTTCATGGAGTTACCCATGGCTAATGCGCCTTCTCTACCTTCGATAGGGCGACGGTTTTGCTTTAAGTTCTTTTATTCTTATTTTGGAGATACATCTCTGTTTCGTTGTTTTGGAATATTTTTCAGTGCGAATTAGCTCGCCTTTTGTGATCTGTGTTAATTCTTCCTCCTCACGGGTTGAGATAGGTTTTTGCTGAGTTCTTTTTTTGGATCCCCATGTGTGATTGCACGCTCAAGGTTCTCTTGTCAGGGAATAAAAACAAAACCTGCCAGAAACGTGAAACGATTCGGCATGGTATACGTTTTAAGACCCAAGAGGCGGATGAATGTTTAGGTTTGGATTGGGTCTTGTTCGTTTTATTTTTTTTTTATTTTATGCGTCGTTAAGTCCCGGAAACAAATCGTTTTGAATCCGTTTTGACAAAGACGACAGACGATTTGCTGAGACTTTTGGCTCGATCAATGGATGGATAAAGAAATGCGGGTCCTTTTGGAATGTGTCGCCGAGTCCAGTCTTTGCTTCAATGTAGCATTCAATGTAGCAGATTATACTGAGGATTATTCGAAACCTTCAAAAAAGGAGTAGGAACAGAGAAAGATGGACGGATAGACGAGACTGTCACGAGCGAATGGAAAAGTCAAATATTTTGCTTTATAAGTCGCCGTCTATTGGTATTGTTTTTATCTTAAAATAAGATTTAGAATTCTTGATAAGTTTTATACAAAAAATAAGAATTTTTGATTATTCTAATCAGGTTGAAAATACAAAGTGGCGATATGTTAGCGGCATTTGAGGTGTTCGAACGGCGAGTCACAATTTCAATTTCGATTAAGAAAATCTTTTATTTTCCGCGGTCTAAAATCAAGAGACATTGTAAACATCCTCCAAGACTGCAATTCAAATTTAAAAGCCTTTCAACAAAAGGCATTTGAAGGCTGAGCATTTTTATCTGAATATTTAACATGACTTCTGAATGTAATTTTCGGTTTCAGGCTGATTTGGACATAAGAATATGCAACAAATTTTAAGACTGTGGAAACGGTTCCAGAAACTTTTCTTTGATTTTTTTCTTTCAAATAAACATCCTTGTGGTATCGAAATAATGTAGATACTCCTAACCCACACTTGAACTTTTGTCAGTTTTGTATTGATTCAATGTAAATCTCGAAATTTTAATGACATCATTTTGCAATATAGTCATATTTATTATTCTCATATTTTAAAACAAATATTCACATTTAATTCAATGGTTTTTGCATTTAATCTCGTCTATTAGAAAGACACCATTTCATAGCTGTACATCTAATAACACCAACCGCATTTCTAAAAGCAATGGAATTAACTTAAGTAGATAAATAAATAATTTAAGGGGTCAAACCCACATCGATTATTGGTTTCGGTTGGTTAAATCCCTGATGGCATTTGCTCCAAATCAACCCTTTTCATCCAGGAGTCATTTGAGAAAGCACTCCTTTCACCCACATTTCTTTTCCGAAAACGGACACGTAAACACAAAAACGAAAAAGTAAAACGCAATTGACCTCACTTATTGATCTAATCTCCCTTCTATGTAGAGTAGGTCCAACACGGGGCGGACCTTTTGATATTTAATCCTACGTAGCAATTGAACTCGAGTTATTTTGTTGAAAAATCCCCTTTAAGCTTAGCCATAGTTTTAGCTAATCATGCAAGCGGTTTACACCGAATACGAAGAAGTATCCACTTTCCTATCTTACAAATACAAGTTACAGAACTCCCTTTGAGTCATTAAATGTTAATTCACTGTAACAAGTTTTCCATTACCCTCTGTCCAGTGCCGCCTGCCTCGATACGGTATGGCTTCCTAAAAGCGGATATAATTGCAAACAAGTGTAGGCATTTGTTCTAATAAGCTCATGACCAAAGACGCGCACATCGAAAATTGCACAAAAAAAAACAATACTGAGTAAAAAAAGAACGATGTCGAAAGCGAAACCACACTTAATTAGCTAAGCTACTTTGCAGCTTACGCCCTTAACATGGTGTTAATAATAGTGCTTTCCTTTGATCGTTTGGGAGGATCAAGTTTCTTAGAGGTATGAATGGTTTTGGCCGCTTGTAGTTTGTTTGCTTAGACTCAGCAACATTCCTTAAAATGTTTCCGAAATCAAAACGGCTCTGTGGTGGCGGGATACAACCGAGCCACGTTGATTCCTAGCTCAGAGTTGTTTTTTTTTTCTCGTCAGTTTCTGAATAAATTTCGTCGGAAGCCATTGAAATCGGATTTCAGTTTGTTAACCAAATGTCATGTGGTCATCGTTATATGTATATGAGCGTTCTTCAAACTCAAGACAAGGAGAGAAGAATGACATTCCGGTCGGTTCTAAGAAGGTTAAAAATGTAGAAAAAAAAACTATTCCACGCATAAATATTCCGATCCCTCTTTTTGGTTTGTAATCATTTCTAAGCTTTTTTCTCTTTTTTTGGAAAGTATGGAATACGTATCAGAGAATCAAAGAAACAAATTTAAATCCGTTTGAGCGTGTTGATCGGTTTGTTGATGATTAACCCAAAATATTTTTGATATATTCGTCCGCGAAGCACGTTTAATAAGATATTTATTCATTAGCGTAGAGTTTCGTTCTTCTGGAACTCCGAGACAATCCTTCAAAAGGAACCAAACTTTTTAAAGTGGAAACACCATGAAAAACAAGCAGAAAAAGATATGGTAGATTCTGATTTATTGTTGAGGATTTCTGAAATTGTATTTAAAATAATTTTTGAGTCTGGTGTCAATCCGGATAAAGATAAATTTGTGTTGGCAGTCCAACGTTCGTTTTGCAGTTCTTTAAAGACATTAAGACACTTCTTCATCAAACACTATGCTGCTTGTGTACAAGTTCCTTAATCATGTTGGCGTAGATAAGTAAAGCCCACTTGTCTTACGGACTTGTAGTACATTTGTGGGTATATTTAAGGCTTAAGCAGAACCGGATTAATTAATCAAAAATCTACCCTTGTAATCAATAATATTTGTCAACAATTTTAGGTTTCAGCTAGGTAACTGATAATTTTTAAACTTTTTTTTCTATTTATAATATCATTTGCTCCTATATCGCCACTTTTAAGTAATGTTCTGTATTAATGTCTCCTAATGAAACCACTATCATATTCATCTATTTCTTAAAATCAGTGCTAATTGTTCATGATTCCTTCGCAGCGCACTTCTCTTTCCAATCAACTGGATTCTGATCATGCTACCACCAATTGGAAACACCAAAACGGTTGAATTCCGGTTCTTCTTGTGTACTTACAAAGCCTCTTCGGGTCGGATAATTGATTTCCATCCGCTCTTCACATCCTGAATCTAGAACGTTCTGGTTATATCCTTTGCGCTGCAAAACCGGTACAACTCTCCGTTGAACCTTCTTCATTTTACTCTCAGTCTTAGACGAGCAATGTGACAGTGTTTTGCAAATTTTCGGACATAGTTTCGTCTTCCCTTCTTCATTTGCTTGGTTTCAGTGGGCTGAACAGATCACAAGAAACGAATGATGCTCTTCGGTAACTTAAAAGGAAAAGAACAGAATATCGGTTGGAGGCATACAAACAAATATTGAACAAAAACAGAATATTGTATCAAAAGTTAAAGTAGGAGTTTTGATACAGGATACATTTCGTTTGCTTTAAACACACTGCACATCCGTGGCAAAATAAATAAACTAATCCAAAAGACTCTTTTCTTACAGTAAAAAAAAATTAAGCTTCGGACCGCATTTTGCTTACGCTCGGGCTATTAACACCCACACCATTCATCCATTATGATAATTTAATACATTAATTACCCTTAAACCGAAAAATCAATCTCCTTTGGTATGCAAACACTAAATCCTAACAATCTACCATACCCCTGCA
Source organism: Orthonevra nobilis (assembly GCA_963555765.1). Classification (NCBI taxonomy): domain Eukaryota; kingdom Metazoa; phylum Arthropoda; class Insecta; order Diptera; family Syrphidae; genus Orthonevra; species Orthonevra nobilis. The sequence goes on from OY743225.1 coordinate 14,389,887, forward strand.
AAGTGGCACACCAGGCAATACGTCTTTCGTTGCAAAAAAAAAACAAAAAAAAAATAAGAAACCACGCACAAAATGAAATAAAGAATTCCATATTCCACTCTCGGAATCCCCCTTGAGTGAATATTCCCAAAATCCCCGAAGAGGATTAAAGCGAGGGTAGTGGCGGCACTGGTGGCTGTGACTGGTAATTGGCGTCAATTTGGTTTTCGCGCGCCCAACCCCCTAAGCCTGAGAGTGCAAACTTCAGTATACTTTCCCCATAATAATAAGGTCGAGAGCACCGAGGGGATAAGGATTGCATACACGCTGATCTTATATTGGAATTCCAAGCGTAGAGTTACGTAAATCCCTGTTAATACGTTCTGAGAAGTTTGCAAGGCACCCTTATATCCCTTCTGATTAGAAAGTGTTTTAGCATCATATTTCATTTATTAGTCGAATATTTTCCCTTGGATTGGCTTCCGTAGAGTGTGCGAAACAAAAGTAAACCCACAGCCAAAGTTGAATGAATTATAATTCTACCGTATGTCCCAATTGGGAATGCGCCAGAATAGAATGCAATAGGGGTGGCGAAATACCAATGAAAAAAGGACAGAGAAACATATCAAATGTCTATATGTTTCTTATATTAAGTGAAATATAGAATATAAATTCTTTTAGAAAGCAGCCGCTCCTCAAATTACTATATTAAAAACAAAGGAACTTCAACTTGTCTATGCACTTCATTTGAACTTGATTTTCTTTCAGTTAAAACGAACAGAAGCGCTTCAAAAGCGTTTAGCACCACACCTTCTTTCGAGGTGTTTTCATAATAATTCCATCCTTCTTAGACTCACGTTGCGCTTTAAAAGGGTTTTTTTAGCCCGCATTAGCTTTGCGAAAGTATATTACAAAAAGTATTTAAGTGCCAGTGTATCTTTTGAAACTTTTAAGAGGATCTTCGTGTGTTGCGTTAGACTTCAAAAAGGGGTAATTGACATTCACTCACAATGGGGTTGAAATGCCACTACATTTTTCCATCTTGTTGAGGAAAACGTATTTTTCAGGAGTAAAAAAAAAAAAATAAACGGTTTTAATTAAAAGTCAAGTTGGAAAATTTTACTCATTAGGGCGCCTCTGCTTTGCCATTTTGATTTTGTGTACCTTGTGTCATTAGCATATTTTCGGCCTCGCGGTAATACGTCTTAATTTAATTCCATAAATCATAAAACAGCTTTTTCATAATATCTACAAAACAGTTTTTCTAAGTCGAAGTAAACAGTGGTTGTGCTGAATAATAATCAACACGCAAAGTTAAGTTGGATTTGTTTTTCAAAGGATATTTGGTCCTTGGATTCGGGATTTTCAAAATAAAGGATTATTTTTGTATTAAGATTTCTTGATCGATTATTCTTCAAGCATAATGATCGAGCAAACTGTGAATACAAAATTTACAATAATGTGCAAAAGTATCAGAAATCAATCTCGGGACATTGTTTACGTTAATCGATTAAATTAATATTTAAATTTTTTTTACGATACAGTTGTTTGTTTATAACCTTTTTACAAGGAAAATTAAAGATGGCTCATACCTTGTATAAACTGGATTTTCTTTCTGTCAACGTATTATTTCATGATTCCTGTTCCAATTAAGTCTTCAAGCGCGGGTGTTTAAACGAAAAGTTTTTCGCAGTGCCGAGATTTACATTGATCTAACCCGCACTGTCAGTATGAATAATGCGTTGAAACTATAGATCTAAGTGTTTCCTTCCTACAAAAAGAAAGTGGCTCTTTTGAAAAGCTTATACCACCGTACTCAGTAAAAATGATATTGAAACATGATTTTATACATTAGAAAAACATGAATGCCAAATTTCTTACCTTAATTAAGGCTGTCGTTATGAAGACTTTCCGATCTTGCTTGTGAGTAAAACCAAAGAGTAGTTTAACACTGGCAGTCTTTTCGTGGCGCCATTGTCATCGTTTTTAATAAAGTTTTAAATATCTGGGTATTAAAATTAACAAAATAAAGAAAACGAGCACATAAAAGCCTCAATCGCTGGTATGAAGTTGAAGTATAGTTATGCCACAAATTGTCTAAACAGAACAAATAATACTTAAAATTGGTTGACATCTTCAACATTAAACGAACGATATGCATATTTATCGTACGATGACTGATAGTTCGAACTGGATAACTTGATGCAGTGATATTTGAAAACTTAGTTTGTGTTATTATCCTTTTTATTGATCTAATATATTTTTCATCATAAATATATATACATGCAAACCTGCCGAGCCATTTCGCCGATATTCTGCAATTTGAAAACGAAAGCGCTTATTACTGTTTTTCGAGCATAGCTTGTCGCATCTTAATCTTTTCCAAATTTGTCACACCTTCTCAAAAACTTGTTCAAAATTGCATTTGTTTTTACGCGCACATAAACTATTTGACTCTCAAGTTTTATCACAGTGCATAGTGTCTAAGAATCTGTGCGTATCTATGAGCCACAAAAAGCGCACATCGACAACGGACGTGGCGACTTGCACAATACCGTTTTATCTACGAGTATGTGCTTTCTTTCATGGCAAGATCCCGCTAAGGCCTTTTTGCCTGTGGATAATATTTGTTGACCATATTTCTTGGCTTCCTCTTAACTGCATATATCAAGGGGTTATTTCTCAATTTTGGCCAACCAGTTGTGCACATCTGTTTACAAGCCTGCAAGAAGTATCTATTCAATTCAAATTCACTCCATGATAGAATGTCAAATTTATGTCATATTTATTGCAATGTTTATTTCCATTGGCACAGTCAATGCGCAAGGAGTTCTGTCACTTCCACGGTGGAAAAATTAATTAAATTGAAAAAGGTTCAAATAATCCTCAATGTTATTGGTTTATTTGAGTTTGCTGCTTCAAGTTTCATAGTTGTCTATCTCTGACGGGCGTGGAGATAATCATACTCGATCATTAAAATTACTATAGTCTGGATGTGTGTGTGCCCGTGGAGCTGATATAAAAGGCTTGTTAAATGCATGAACATAACTTTTTTTCTGCTACGCGTTTGTGCAGTTTCCGTAGGCATCTGCTCGTAAAATTTGCAACATAATACACATAAAACACAGATATTATGAGGACTCAAATAAGCAGTCACAATGCAAAAAAAAAAAAACTATCCCAAGAAAACTATCTTCAGATACACCCTTCTACTCAATGACATGGTGTTTTTTAAGTGAAAATGCAGAAAAACAAAACTGTCAGTGGTACGACGTACCACTGGCCTTCTGTCAAGAGACTTGTCAACTATTTTTTATTTTTTTTTCGTTTTTGGCTCATAAAAATCCTTATTAATTGCCACTTGAACGAAGAAAAGTCTGTAAGCGAATACGTTCGTATAAAGATATACAAGCATAAAAGTGATTCTCAAGGATGACCTTTGAGTATCTTACGTATCACCGTTGTAGTTCCCTTCTCCCCGATGTTTGGAATCTTGGTTTAAATGCACTCACACCCTGTGCCAAGAGTCAAAGATACTGTCTTCGTAGTATTTTAAGTTTCCCCATAGTACCAACTTAAAAGCAGCTTAAAAATCGTTTCGGTTTCTTTTTCGTTTGCGTCTCTTTGCCCGTTTATATAGATTTTTACATTTATTTTTTATTTTTTCGTTTCGCCTTTACTGATTATTTTAATTCGCACCGGTAACTGCGTGCATGCAGCAGATACTTCTCTTGACCATGCAACACACACCGAGAGTCCGAGATAAGAAAAGGAACTCCGGCTAATGTCTGTTTGTGTGCCAAAAGATTTCCGCGCGCTGCGCGCTCACAACAAGTATCCGTTGTGCTGTTTTGGCTTGCTTGCATGCAACTGCTCCTTACAGTGAGATTATGTTTGTGGTTCACAATTGTTGTGCCACTGCTATTGCCTACTTATAGATTTTAAACTTAACTCATTTACTCGAACCAAACTGAAAGGGGGCAGAGATGAGAGAACCCTCTCAAGCAAGCGATACATGTACGTATCTGCGCGGAGATATCGAAAATGATGCGAGTGTGAATGCATGTTGTAATTTAACCTTATGACATAGAGCAAAACATTAGTGTCTCTGAATGCAATATTTATCACCACCTCGTGAAGCTAATGGGACGTCGAAGATGGCTACGCGACGACGACAACGACGACAACGATGACGGTGACGATGAAGAAGGCAGCCGGTATCCGTGGCGCGATTACTTTTAGAGTGGATCTTAACTTTCTGACTGACTTTCTTTGATTTTGTTGGGCTTAAGTTTTTTTAATGCAGAGCCTGATCATGTCGAAGAAAACGTATATTTAGAATTTTATCTAAATATATAATTTATTTATTTTATGTTGAATGTGCAGGGATTTTTTTTTTATTCTTCATATATGAGCAAACATCTATACATTTAGTCAGGGTTCAATTCCCGTAATCAGGTCATTTGAATTTAAGCCAGTTGATATATATTTCCTTAAAATATTTTTAGATTTGAAGAACATAAAGAGGGAAGAACATATTTTACTTTGACAGCTGGATTGGTGTTGTCAAGATTTTTCGTCACACATTAGCACAAGTCTATAATTTATTGGATATGAAATATCATTGAGGCTTTATTTCATTCATTCTTTTTTAGTTTAACATATTTTTCGATAATTAAAAGTTGTCAATGGTTGAGACATTTGATGTTGGCAACAAGGCTGACCTCCTTCAAATCTGAAAGTGATGAGAGAATAATATCACTCGACTTTGGTATCATATGTGACTTAAAATAACTTGTATACAAATATGCCATAAGCAAATAAGAAAAATTATTTTAAACAAATTCACAGATTGCCCAATTTTTTTTTTTTTGGTTTGTGATTTTGATTTTTACGAGTTTTAGCCCCAAGAAAAAATTTGTTTTAATATGTAAAAAAATAAAACAAGGAAGACCTGTTTTTGGATTTAACCTTCCAAGTTTCATTCTTACGGCAGACTTTTGATCAGCGCTTAACAGAGTCAAATATCTGTATCCTGCTGCGAACTTCAAGAACTTAGTTCCATCTCGGCATGCGCTTTGCGCGTAAAGTTAATAGTAAAAGTGCAATGTCATTAGTAGCATATTTTGTGGCACGAACGCTTTGAAATTGTCGCTTGCTTCAGAGGTATCGTCGATAGTAGTTCTTAGCATGATTGCCAATACAAGTATGAAGAATATTGTAATTCTTCAGCTGCTGAAAAATCAGCAAACAATTCCATTGTTTCCCGGATTCTAATCGATGGTTACTCAAAACATGACCCCTTTTGCACTGCATCAGAAAGAATCCCTGTAAAATAATAAGACTAAATTGATAAAGGTGACAATTTTAAGAAAAAACTTGGCGCTACAGTTCAGTTTGGAATCGGGGCCAGCTTCACGAGTTGTCCGTTTGCGTTTTATTTTTCAAACGGATGTCGGGGATAGGATCTTGAATTTAATGCTGACTCCGAACGGCATCATACGATTTTTCCAGGTCATTTGGAGGATTGCCAATCACCCTTGAGAGTCGTTAAAAATGTCAGATGTTTCTTATAATATTTAAAAGATGATTGCTTTGACTAAAAGCTTTTAAAAGTATAAATGAAATCATAATATACAAATAAAAGTGTCCGTATATTTTTTTTTTCAAATCAACGAGAGCTATTACATTTGCGTCTGAATTTTGTCCTGCCTCAAAAGAACGGTGTTGTTTACTCAAGAAACACATTACAAGTTTCTTATTAAACTTCATAAAATTTCAAGCATTCACCAGAAGTATCCAAAGTTTCTTAAAATCATTTAAAAATCCATCGGAATGGCTTGGTACGAAAATTTATTCTGTGAAGTCGCTTAGCCTTTCAGTTCTATTAAAAAACAGTCCCTTCAAAGCACTTTTATGTATTCCCTGTTCATTTCAATGATTTTATTTCTAAAGAGTAGCTTCTTAATCTGGTGTCCACGAACGGCACCACAATGTAGCACATCATCATCCTATCATGCCCGAATATGTTATGCGCGACAACTGCAGTGTCGTTTTTATCGAACCCATCAGCGATGCACATTTTTTTATTTTCGTTTTTTTTTTGTTTTTTTTTTTAGTTTTGTATTTTATCAACACACAGATACTTTAACAATTGGCTATTTGCAGTATACCTTTTAACCTAAAAAGTATATCTAAACAGTGCAATCTGGTTTCATTCTAAATGTGACTTTGGTATTTTTGGGTGAAATTGTGAAAATGTTAAAAGTCTAATCACTGCTGTGTTTTGTGTACCTCAACTAAGGAAATGAGACGACATCGAGACGGCACACAGACACAGGCGACAATTGCACCGCACACTATATGACTGAAAATGCATCTAATAGATACATTGCAAGTGATAAATGAATTGAAATTGAAATAGACGCCTTGTTGACGGCAATGGCAAATTGTTTGTGAGGATCGTTTAGGTGCGATTTGATTTTTTTTTCTCTGTTGTTAGTTGGAAAACGGTCGATCACGTTTTTCGTAAAATGCAAAGAAAAAAAAAGAGAGAAAATTCGAAAAAAAATGTTTCTTTATTTTCTCTTTTCCTTTACTTTTCTTTTGACTTTGTTTTGCGTTGCATGTCGCGCAATCACTGTGCACTGATCTCAATTTAAATACAATTTTCGAACAATTTTCCCTGCAAATTTTTGTCGCAATTTTTTACAGACTATCTTGCTGCCTCACCGTTGAGGTGACATCATAGGTTAAGCGATGTGTAATTTTGTGTAATGAAATTGAATTTGCGTGCTTAAGCGAGTGGAAAACCGATTTCACATCCCTCTGTTGTTTGCGTAATGCATGTTGTGTAAATGTTAGGCGCCTGACTATATATTCATGTATCTGGAAAAGAAATCATTTTGTATCTGGAATTGAAAATCAGAAGAAAAAAATCAACAACAGATATAAAAATAAATGGTAAATGGTTTGGTGAATGACGAAAAAAAAAAAAAAAAAAAAACAAAGATATTAATACGTCGCAATGGGAGATGAATTTGAGAACTGACTCAGAACGTAAAGATTCCAACCCCTTTTTACCTTTAACACAAATAATGCATACATGTATGAATAAAGAATACCTTCTGCTGTGATTAATCAATTCGTCTTGTTTTGATTAATAATCAACACTAAGACAAAGATGGTTCTGCCTATATTATCGACTTCATCATCCTCATCTCAGGTCCTTTTGTGTGATTTGAATTCGTTGCATATTAATTTCTGACATTTGTATCCCATCTGCAGCGAGATTCGTGGCGAGACAGCTTGTGGATTTTTTAATTATCATTTTAAAAAAGAGGAATATAAATATATGTTTGTGTGTTTGTACATTCTCTTATGGTCAAAAGTCTGTAGTGTGACAACAATTTGTTTTTTGTAATTTTTTTTGCACTTTTGAAACTTTATTTCGATTTCGGAGACAAACGATACACATACACTTTGGTCGATTGCCCTTGACCCCCCCCTCTGTATTAAAATTGAATTCGTGCAGCACGAAATCATTGAAATTAAATAATTGTATGGATTCCTAATCATCGAGACGCATATTTGTTTAGCCCTTTGTTTCGAATAGGTCTGGTTAAATGCGAATCTGGATACCTGCATCCAGATGTTTTCACCACTTTGCAAATTGCCCTCTTCGTTCACAGATGTTTGAATGCATAAATAGATACATTTTCGTGTGGATCGTCTTCTGCTTGATTGATTGGCCGATCTGATCACTGATCATCAGACTCAGAAACAAGATCAAAAGGGTTCATATCAGGCCAGATGTTGACAGTCCCCTGTATCTACATACATATAAATGTGTAGATACCCACATTCATTGTGCCATTTGTGGCGAAATAATGTTTTCTTTTATATGCCTTCGTTTGCACAAAAGGAAGCTTGAAATCTTGCCAGTTACTCCAAAGCCGCATTACGAAGAATTCCAAAGTGGCCATAATAAGAAAAATTATGACAGATCACATGCCGAGAAGACAAAGGTACCCACAAACGATATAATTAAAACATTACCTGAAAGATCAGTATGGTGCTGTATGATCTCTACTGCTGCTGCTGTGTTAAGATGGTTGGCTGCTGACTGGCCTCTGCTGTGCTGTTGAGGTGAAACTTGTCGCATCCACAGTGTGTCCTCTGCGCGAGGCTATACTTTGTAGTATAAAATGCGATTTTTATTTATTTGAACGTACAGACTTCGCATAGTATGTATGAATCGCGTTCTTCTCTTACGGACGACATACTTAAGTATACTGTTAATGTATTTTATTTAAAAAAAAATCAAATGTAGTCGCATGATGAATGTTTTTTTTTCTTTGTTTATATATCGCTCGCTTCAATCGGTTAGATACATGTGTCCATATGTCATATTGCCGGCTCTCCTTGTAACATAAAAACATTTGTTTCTGTGACAATGTCGAGTCTTTTGCAAATCTCAAACCACAATCTTAACATTTTAATTAAATATTTTTCGAGACTGCCTCTTAAATTGTGTCCTGCAATGAGAGACAAAAGTAAATAAATACATAAATAAATGAATAAAAAGACAGTGAGCTGAACGTACTTTGTATGTTGAATTTCAATTGAATATAATAAAATAAATGTTTGAGTTGGCAAAATGGCACCGAGTGCTATTTCTCGTCGCGGACAGATTGAAATCAACAAAATGCACTAACGTTGTTGCTAGTCGCTAGCTCGGTTATCTTGATGGGTTGGTTTGAATTTGAATTAGATATTCAGAGTGTACAATTTCAGCAAACCTGGCCAAAAAGCGCATTTGGAGGTGCATTTCGAGTGAACTCTTGGGATCAGAGATGATATTTATGAAAACCTTTAATAATTGCGCAAAGCAACGAAGATAGATGACTTAGTCAAAAATTGAGTTGGCAAAAGTAAGAAAAGTTTGAGAAGGTCTACTAGTTTAATAAATAATTCAAACCATGCTTAGCAACATTTTCTCTCGAAAACAAACTTTGAGGTGAAGCTTGCAACTTTTTCTGGGTTGGGAGGAAGATTAAAACAAAAAATTGATTCGCTAGCAATGACAATCGATACAAAACTCAATATTCGAATGATTTTTCTGCATAATCTTCTAAAAAGTCCTTTAATATTGACTTTCGAAAAATGCCTTCTACAGCGGCCATCACAAAAATAGCTAGGGGGGCCAGATTTGAAAAATAAGTGGATGAGATGACGATCCTCATACTCATAAGCCTATCTTCAGACATCGTTGAGCACAATTTTTTAGTTACGGGTTTTTAGCTTTGTCTATGGTATATTGTGGGTTCCTTGAAAATGTCATTCCCCCATATGCTCCTTTTATTCATTTATAAATATCATGGTACAATCACAATTATAGAGAAACATCATCTTATTTAAGGTGAAAATCTTATATTTCTATTTTTCTTTACAAAATATTCGAAAAATACGGTAACCGGAACCGATTTCGAATCCAATAGTTGAATTTGAAATGAATAAGCCTAAAAACGAGACTTCTCTAGTGGGACACAAAAGTTAAGCCAACTACATATATTTCTCTTCAATTCCAAGCACGTCATGTTAGACCCTTTATCTGCACATGAAAAACCTATACAGCTCTCATTTTAGTCTTAAATCACTTCACCACAAAAGGGCTAAACAAGGCACGTATCCTGAAAATTATTCACAAAAAAAAAAAAATACCACCAGACAACATCGCGCAAATCTAATTTCACCCATTACGTCCAAAATATTCATGAGTCCTTTACGCCCATCAGAATGAGAACGTTTTACTCGGTCTTCACTCCTCTTCAGATTTAATTTTAATTATGCAAATTCCTCATAATTTAACAATTTTCAATATTTTTCTCCTGTTTCTACATTACGTGCGCTGCGGAAGACAAATCCAATTTGAACTTATCTAATTTTCGACATCTCGCCATCCAAAGGGAATTCAGCCGCCACCGCCACCGCCGCCGCCGACGCCGCCTTATCATTCCTGAGGAGTTTCAAATTCAACCCTTTTCCGTCCATCGCCGTTAGAGTAATGTGGCTTTCGACCTAGGAACACGGAATGGCTAAACGGTTAACGGTGATTCCATTTACTTCACTTAACTCATTACAATTCTATGGATTTTTACTGGTGATTTGATAATCCCAAAGTTTTACGTCCCCATCAGCTTCAAGTGTGAAGCAAAACAACAACACAAACAACAAAAATTCTTCGAATTTACCCCATTCGAATAAGGGTTGAACCCTGAGTTAGATAGCACAGGTCTAATTGCAGAATAATCAAATAAAAACCATCAAATTTCAGTTTAACCGACAGCTTCAAGGCTGGTCGCATTATCCCCGAAGGTGTTTTCCCATGTTTTGAGCAAAAATTCCGCTCAAGATTAGAGAAACTTTGGTCGAATTTCGAAGCTCATGATTGGCGCATAGAGAGGACTTATGTCATTTACACAAACTGTGGAAAGATAGACAACGTCGCCCTAAGACAATGAAAGGGGTTGTAGCTGGGCACGTTATACGTTTATCTAACTCGTTTCATCATCAATTCATCCCCTTTTCCTGAGGCATGCTCAGCAGTTCAGCACAGTTCCCGACGTAGAATATCTCGTGTAGCGTTACCGAAAAAGTTATAAATGAACTTTAGATAAAAAAAACCCCCACTTTCGATCCGACACAAAAGTGAAACGAAATTGTTAATCAAAATCTTACACATTCGTCATTGGGTTGGTTTGGCCCGACAAGGACTACGATCCGGAAATGGAATTGGATTGTGTTGTAAGGTAATGGTGCGGGAGGACTCGTTATGGGATGGTTATTCTGTTGTGTGTACTGTGTAAGAAAAAAAATGTATATGTATCAACATATAACACAAAAACAGGATAACGAAATGGTTGGAACCAAAGAACCAAACCTACCGGAAACAAAACCGAAAAATATGCGATAAAATCGCATGACACAAGCTAACCCCGCACGATTGTGGCGGTGAAGAGAAATCATCAGTCAAATTACTATCTTATTTTTGGGTATATGAATGCGAGAGTAGTAGTTGTGTTGGTCCCGTTTTCGGGTGGTCGGGGGTGGTATTTTCGTAAATGGCTTTATGTCATTTGCTAGTGGAATCCATTTCGGCAGAAGGAGGACACTTTTAGCTAGAAATACCACTTAGGGGGGTATGTTATTTTCTGTTTCGCTGTGTGTTTTTTCTTTTCGTTGTTTGCCCTTCCTTGTGACGTAATACTCGACTTAATGCCAAGGGTTGTGCTAAAGATAAGTGCAGAGAAATGTTTGAATATTTGCTAAATGAACGAGAAATGCTTTACGAATCATTTGTTTAAATGTATTTTCATATTTTCAATTGATGGTAAGGGAGGTATGGCTCCTATTAGCTTCTAACGAACCAAAGCCACTTACCTTTTTGTTCCTATTATAATTTCACGATCCGGTACTTCACTGGTCAAGTCAATATAGTAAAAATTACTCGAACTCGTTGGCAGGTTTTTGGTTAGGCTTTTCAACATTTCATTCGTTCCCAAACTTTAACTATTCCGTATAATTGTTAGTATGAAAAATTTTCATTTTGACTTCAAATGAGCCGGATTCGGATTCATTCTCATATTTGGAGCTTAAGAGAGCATCTTAAAGACACATACTATGGGGTGTCCTGCGATTTGCGCTGATACATTTTTTCATGGCAGATCCTAAAACTAAACTACTCCTTAAATTCGGGCAAGCTTTTGCGTCTCTAACATTCTATTGGTGAGAAGTTAATTAGCGCCTGCCTAAAGCATTACAAGTTTGCTTAGTTCAAAAGAACATTTAAATAACTAAGTTGCTTTTTGAAAGTTTTTATTTTAATAAGTTTTCTTGGGACGTACTGGGCACCTACTTACCAAAGCAAAAAAAGTTGTCATTCTCCTTTCACATTAATGAAGTTTGATTTATATGCTTTCGATCGGGCCACGTGGGACAATTTCAACTTCAATTCAGTGAATCTGGGCCTTGTAACAGGACGTATTTTCCTTCCAAAAATCTTCATCAAGTTTTGATCGCTCTTGCATTTGTTTCACTTAGTGCTTTAACTGATTTCTGTAGACGTGTTTAAAGTAAGATGCGAATCAGAAATCGAGGAAGCTCGAAACATAACACAAACATACGTTTCTGGCGAACCCTAAAACTAAACAGTCGACTACGGCTTTGTTTTTGTTTTTGGGCCAGGAAGCCTACTAGATAACATAATACAAATTGTAAAATGTTCAATATGTGATTTAAAATTCGCCTTGCTATCAATTGAGTTGAGTGTGAATTAGTAAGGTCCTCTTTGGATTATAGATAAGCTTTACTCTGAACTTGTGCCTCGGTCCTTCTCTTGCCAAGTAGTGATTATAAAAATTCAAATGTTAAATTTGATTTAAAGTCGTGAATACTTCATCCAAAGTGAAGTAATATGTTTTCCCTTCAATTTAATTGCATCATTAAAGTCTAGAACGTGGCTGGACATTGCAGAAATTCGGTATGATGCACCCTGCTTTGTACAGCTTGTCAGACTAGGTTTAATCGAATTTCTCTTTCATGCATCAAACATGTTTTCTATTTACCGACTTCTTATTCAATTATACGGTCTATTCTCCTATTTTGCGAACATTGTGCACCGACTATTGGACTACCGGAATCGTTTTCTTGGATTTTATAAGTCCTCTTATTTCCCTCATAACGCAATTATTTAAATTTATGCAATCTCATTAAAATCAATGAAATTCTATACCTTGCGTTCATACACGCTTCGCTCTGAGTGTTTTAATGTCTGGCCTTACGTGATTGCATTTTGCCTGTAATTTTATATGGTATCATCACATTTAGCACACATTATAATAGTTATGTGCTTTTTTATGACATTTATGTTTATGAATTGTAAATGCCGATTGCCGACTATGTCAAATGATTAAAAGATACTTTCAACGAAGCTCTATCATATAATTGATTGCTTCATTAAAAAGCATTAATAATCTTGAGATTCTTTTCAACTCTGCTGATTTTGAATTTTTTTTTTAGCTTTGCAATGCAATGTTATAAACGAGAATCGCAACGGAAAGGAATTTCTCTAATTAATTTGCGTGTGACAAACAAACGAGTTATGATCAATTGTTGAGGTTAAGCATTTTAATGGCATAACATGTTAAGTATCTACTTTGAAGGGAGAGCACATTTGCTCTAAATGACGACTTTGTGAGCATATACTATAAAATCGGTAAATGCAACCACCTGTCATGAACTGACTCTGAAATATACTCAAGCACCTCAGTGCCGGCTTACCACACAGAATGTCATTTAAAAATAAAAAAAAAAAAAAATAAAATGAATTTCCAAAGAAAAACTGCCTTTTAAATTGACACTTTCTATGCTTCGTCAAAAAAGTAGGATTCCCTCGAATTCATGTCTCCCGTGGCGAGAGGGCAAACTGTGACGATGCCAAAACAAATAATCAATTGTTGCCGACGCACATTCGGAGAATTGTTTTTCTCTGTTCCTTTTCTCGATTGATGTTGCAATTTTTGCAAAATTTCAAAAAAGGACAAACTAACACTGCTATCCTACCTGAAATCTTTAACAAAGCAATTAACTTCTCTGCTAGACTGAAGGATGAAAAGAAATAAAAGAAAAAGTATAGTTTGGAAATGAGCAACTGGAACTCCTGCTGTGCTCCGCATTTGATTCGTAACCAAATATTCCTCCTCCTTTTTTTAAGGGTAGGGAAGGGTCCTTAGAGTACTACCTCCAGCTGTGCAGTTTGAATTTAGTTTTGCGAAATTTGTGATCCGCTTTCAGAGACAAATTTTATTCTATTCATTTTAGAGTCGTTGAAAGAAGTTTAACAAATGTAGGCACATCTTAAAGGTTACAGATAAAAGAAAAGAGCCTTAAGAAAACTGAAAACAAAGTTCGAATGTAAAAGAAGTAAGTTCTTGACTATCCATTGATTCACATCCTTTTTCTATACCAAAAAAATACCGACCGGTAAGATAATGATCGCGACGACATAAATAGAACAATTTCTCAATGTGTCAAGATCATTGGGAACAAGTATCTGACTATGCAAATAAACATGCACTCATCTATATGTGTACAACCAATATCTAATGTACATATGTGTGAAGCGCATCCGAAAGAATTAATCGTATAATTAATTTGATGCATGTATGCAAAGTATTTCGTGTTACATGTCATACCAAAAACTTATCAGATCTTTTCGTCGCCTTGGTGTGTACTTGCACAACATATAACATAAACCTAGCCATCGTCGAATTCATAGTTGCCGTAGTAGTCGCCATTATAGCCAGTTGTATGCCATCGTCTATGCATACAAGTATATTGTCCCCACAACGCAAGTGCAATTTAAATAAAACAAAGTGGAGTTACAAAAAAAAAAAACTCAATAAATAGATACATAGATGAATACGAACAACAAGCTGTTCCTACATTTATAGGCTAGGGTGAAAAATGCATGTTAACCATGAATGTATTTCTGTGCAAGGAATAAAAAATAAATTCCCTATAATCATCACAAATCTTTAGAAATCTTATTTGCAATTCACCCAACTAGCTTGGATTCTACAGCTCTCCCTCCAACGACTATCCTTATGTAAATATCTCTACATTCGAAACGGATAAACTGGATCTGCAAAGATTATCTCTGCACCAAAGTGACATCTTAGAAATGTACTTGCATGCCTCTCTTGGTGCATGTACCCATCTTATCGGAATTTAAATCAATCTGCGATTTCCTCGCAATCAAATGTAAAATGATTACCATTTCAACATGTTATTTGTATCTGTCGCTAGTAAGACAGCGAAGAGTCATGTCATAGACCTCGCTCACCGAAAGCACACTAATTACGCGATGAATACTAAACCCACACCTATCTTATCAACGGCGCGGAACTTTTTGAAAATTTAACTGAAATCAATCCACCTGCTTTGAATTTCCGAAAAGTAAAGCTTTTGTTATGATCAAGAAATTACTTCATGTTAACATACGAAAATTCATGTTCATCCACTTAATGCTGAGCGTTGTCTCTGTTGTAAATTGTATTAACCACAAACTTAAGCCGTGTTAGTCATCGTTTTCATTTACAGAGTCATGGCTTCTTTTATTTTGATTTGGTAGCTCTTCAAAGATAAGACCGAAGGTATACGCAATAGAGCAGCCCGATAAGGCGCCTGAAATCGTTACCTCTGCGGTGTGCGAGTACATTTTACGTATAGAAACCTAAACCGATAAGAAATGCTTATCAACTAAACATGTGTAAATGCCTACTTTGGGAAGCCACAAAGTTTTAGATGTGATTAGGTTGTTCTAAAAAGCAACCAGCGACAGTCAAGTAAAAAAGTCAATTTATTTTTTTCTTGTGTATTACGGAATTTCGTGGTCTTCAGTTTTATCTATATTTGAATAATTACACTCGTTCAGATATAGATAAGGAGAACCGGCTTGGTTCCAGTCTTCTTTTTTTTTGTTACATTATTGAGAGCTTTCTTATTTGAAGAAGGTTAACTAAATAAGTTAAAGACATGCTTTTCTTGTGTAGAGAGCTCCTGGACAGAACTGTTACCGTACAAATTTTAAGAGAACCATGATTCTATGGTTTATAAATAAGAAAGTATAATAAACAATCTATCGATGTCTTATTACTATTTTCTTTAGCATTATAGTTTCTCAATAATGGCTTTCTTTACGGATCAGGTACTAAACTTCTTTCATGCCGAGTAATGGTCTTAACTTCAATATAATGTTCTCTTGTTGAAGGGTCTTTGATTACCCTCATTTTTATTCTCTACATATCGTGCAGGATCATTGCCAGGTGCATTTGGGTTTGGATGGAATCCGGATTGGAATGCAGAAAAGGCTATCAACTTATTTGTTTTCGGTTAGTTCGCTGTATTTGAAGTGCCGCTAAATTGGTCCAAGAAAGTTCTTCAGCGTTTTCCGAAAGGTCTGTAAGTATCAGGTCCTTAACTATCCTCAAAGAAATGCTTCTAAAATGAAGCAAAAGTTAGTTTATCAATTGGTAAAAAGCTCGCTCAAGTTGTTTATTTGCTTCACTCTTCAGTTTTTTACATAATAAAATTCACACCAAAACAATTTCACTTGTCTGGACCTACATCACCAAATTTCCATTTCCTTATAAAACTTTGCACCATGACAATGCAGATCAGTAATTTTTTCAAAGAATTCAAACCATTTTAAACAGTTTTCACGCTCTCACTTATCACAAACCAAAAACACTGTTCTTCGATACACAAAATAAAAAAAAATAGAATCCAAAATCGATTTAAAGGTAGTCAAAATTATAAACCCACAATAAATAGAAACGCTTATGGCATTTTGAGATGCATAAAAACATTTTCTTAAGTCCCATAGATACTCGTCCATCAAATGGAAAACGAAAATAAAAAACTCCCAAAGTAGTTTCAACTGACCACATATTAATCATCCGTCCAACAAACGTCTGTCCGTCCCCATCTACTTAACGTGAACTTAATATCAAATTTCACATTAAATCGCCTTTAATCCGTTTTTTTTTCTTTTCAACTGTTTTCGGTTTGAATCAAAGTGTGAACTGGAAAATGTATCTACGAACAAGAAACTCACAACAAATATCCAAAAAAAAAAGAAGAAGAAAAATAATAATAATATAGTAAGTGGCGTAGAAAAATTGTAAAATCATCCAGTAGACGGTCGGTCTGGCGGCGTCATGAATTTCAATTCTATTCTTTGCTTTCGAGTTCATAGAAAATGTTTTGGTGTTGTTTTACTTTCTCTATATGTAGCGCCGATTCGGGTCCTTGGACAGCCGCCCAAACCATTATAAAGTAATAATGCTGAGAAATATGATTCAGCAGAAAAGTATATTTTTTTTTCCCTCTACCGATTGTATCTAGATGGCGCAAATGTGTGCTTTTCTGCTTTCTAATCGTTTTTTTTTATCTTCCTTATTCTCTTCAACCATTATCCTTTCGGTAGGGTGGATTCAGCAACAAACATGTAAACGACTGTAGACAAGAAAAAAAAACTGCATTGTCGTTTCAATTTTTACCAAATTTCAAATTCAAATTGTTGCGGCAGCATATTAAAATGGTAGAAAAGCCTTCTGCCATTCTTAAATATTTGCAAGTCATTTCTGTGCGAGACTCTTCAAGGGGTTCAAACTTTATGGTCGATATTCCATGTCATCGTATCGAAGAACTACCATTTTCGACTCGTTTTTGTTTTTTTGTGTCGATTGTGTTACTTAGTAGACCGCAAAAGGTGGGTCCCGGCACTGGACAGAAAAACACACCGATTCATTGGGTTGATAAGAAACTCTGCGATTGAATGTGATAATCCTTCTTGAAACTGAAGTCTGGAGTTCTTTTTTAATGCCCCAATATTCAAATCCATTAAAGACCGGGGTGACTAAGTGCAAATGACTGTGCAAGTTGGTTTATTGATTTTGTTTACTTCGCTTTCGACTTGATGGATGGATATAAGAATGATTATAGAAAAGATGTTTCCGGTATGAAATATTACAGTTTTTTTGCCGACAATCTTTGAAACAAACCACGGATGTTTAATCGATTTATTTAGTAAATTTAATGGTTTAGAGGGTGCAACATGGGTCCGCAACATGTTGCTAAGCATTTAAGACATTCAATTTTTTTTTCTTAGAGTAGTCAATTTAAATGCAGGAGAAAAGCAAATTTCGAACTCTGTTGAAATAAATCAGTGATACAGGTCAGTTTGGAAAATACACTTGTTTGAAACATAGATGTCGCTGAACGTTTCTCAAAGGTTGTCAACCGTAATAAAAATTACTTTTAGCGGGTACACAAGTAAAGATCGCGGTTTTTTTGTTCACTTTGTAAACACTGAAGGAATTGTTCTTTCAGTATTATACATTTGCTTTTGCAACTTTGTTCAGCGTTTTAAACGCATTAATTTTCAGAGAAGTGCATAGTACATTTTTTTTTAATTGTTTTAAGTTTGAATTGTAAAAAAAATTTAATATTTTGAGGCATTACATTGAAGTTATAAATAGAAACAAAACATTTACATAAGTACTTAATGAATACCGCAGACATTCATAGGTTTTCTTTTCTCTATTAATTCGCTTTCATCTTGTTGTATAAAAATTCACACAAGGATTTTTTCTGCCTCAAACAATGCTTTTCTGTGGTAAGGCTTAATGTATGCTCCGGGCGTCTACGTGTACGACTACCATTGCGGAAAATACTCGTAAGCCACAAAACAATTATTATATTATAATCGCCTGCAAACGTGGCTCAGCCAACGGGCAGGATTAAGAAATTTCCCCCTTGTAAACCACCATTCAGCATGCGTCTACATACCGTTGAAAGAGTTCCTGTTTTGTTCGATTTTCACATAATGATCGATTGTTGTTAATCACTTCAAATACAGAAACACTCACGGGAAAAAGTGTTCAGATAAACAAATAACTAGTGCGGCCAACACACACAGTTTTAGCCTCAAGGACCTCTCCTCTCCCATTTGGACTTCATTCATGTATCCGCCATAAAGCATTTCCACCGTTTGCTTTGTGGATTTGTGCCCAAAACAGTCCGATTGACGTGCAACATATTTTCTATATTTATTTGTGTACACACAAATACAAGCACTGTGTGTATACTGACAGATATCTTTACAGCAAATAATTAAATCCTTTTCATTACATGTGGTTTTTGGAATGTATTCCTTATGATGTCAAACGGAAAAATCAATGAGAACCGGAGGGGTTCAAAACTATTCCAATCGCCTAATTAAAGATGATTGCCTTTGTCGAGAGGGTCTGCCTCACATTTAATTGTGCGCATTTAATTCCAAAAGGATTTTCCATTTTTCAAACAAAAGTCCGTGTCTGGTAATTTTCTATTTATTTGCATTTAAAAACGGAAAAAAAAACTTAAAATTACATAAAGTTACTTCCCTTCAAACTATTTCTGTGATGAAAGAGCATTCCCCATGGCATTTTATGGGATTTTTCTGTGCAAGGACTCGTAAACAGTGGGTGTTTTTGGGGAGCAGTACGTAGCCAGTTTTGCAGCTAATTTAAGGGTAATTATATATATGGTGTAGACCCGTTTACATTCCCTCGTATGCAAGGAGCAGCGACTATATGAAGTACGAGTTTGAGGACCTCGCTTTGTGTGCGCCCCGTAAATGTGAACGAACCAGCGAACAAAGTGTTTTTTCTTGAAAGGACTCTCTTCGCTTAACTATAATGGTGAAGGTGGGGATTAACTTTGAAAGCTGAGGCAAAGAAATGTCTGCTTTTGACAGGTTTGCTTGTTGTGCACGGCATGCTCTACGGTGCAACTTAAATGGCGGCAAAAATATGAAATTCTATTTCTCGCAAAAGAAAGAAGAAAAAAAAAATAACAAACCAGGACGACACAAGGGGAATTCAACGAAGTTAGCTAGAAACAGGAAGGTGATAGAGGGAGAAATGTCTTACTTTAATTATTTGCCAAAACAATTAAAGTTTTGATGGTTGTTTGTTTTTAAGAAAAGAAAACCAAGGCAAGATGGTTTTTGCAGGATTTTACCAAGTTGAAGGATATGAGAGGTAATTGAACTAGATTGCTATAGGGCATCACCGTTGAAAGGATTTTGTAATTAATTTCTGATTGATTTCGAAACATTTTGACATGGAAAGAATTCATAACGACGGGGAAAAACTTGTGTAAAAGGTTGAGTGGTTTAACTTCTATTCTCATCATTTTTTTGTAGGCAATGAATTGGAAAGTCGCTAAATAGCAGTTTTTTTCGTAAGAAAGGGTGTTTTTTTTACTGAGAACAATTCAAGTTACACAGAATTTTTTAAGTTAATTTTTTGGCTGCTATTTTTTGGAAGGACGAGTTTGATCACATTTCGTTATAAAAACTTCATAAAAAATTAACGATTTTTTCAACTTCTAATCATGCCCTTGACTCCTTAAACACGTACAAAATCTCTGATTACAATATCTTTCATAGGTCGCATTGCGCTTCAAACAACAATTCAACATAATAATGTTCTTTTTGCGTAAAAATTCGGAGATTAATTACAGGATATGCACACCCAGAGGTATCAGTTACAATTTAATACTCAATCACTGGATCTCAATTAGAGTTCCGTAATCTGCTACTTATTAACAAAAAAAAAAGAAATTGTGAAATTGAGCATCACAAACTGTAGCACAAGCCAGACACCGGCCCAATAATGGAATCTTCTTTCACACGACTACACAGATCCGGCTTATACGGTCAAACGTAATTTGAATCTCAACGTTGGTCAAAACTGAAAGCCATATCAGATCGAAAGTCCTTACGATAAATCTTCCCACCTCTGCCCATTGTGTATTTGCATCCCCTCGCTTTTTGCATCAAAATATGGCCAATCTTTATGGTCCGCCTCCATCTCGCATACGTGCTTATTAAAATTTGATTAGCAAGGGGGATGACGAAGGGACGCTGCAAATTGAAACCGTGTGACACATCGCCTTAAGTTCGCTCTCTAACAAAGCGCACAATAAAAACCGCTTGGCAAAACATGTAATTTGGTAAAAGTCTCCTCGGTATGAGGACGCAAATAGAACTACGTACGAGCACATACATCGGCAGTAATCACTGTAATCAAGGCGGTCCAACCAATTGCACTCAGCGCGAGAGTGTCATTGTACACCTTGTTTGTTTTTGTGGGAAGATATTCCTGCTCTTTGGTCCTTTGGGGGATACTTACGATGTAGCGCCTGACACAACGGCACACGTCGAGGAGGACATTTTTGTTCTCCCTTCAATTATCCTGCGTGCGCGAGGGTGACACTCACATACGTTGGCGCGCGTTGATGCGGAATGCACTTGAAACATTATAATCCTTATATTTCATAAAAAGGAGTAGTATTTTTTTCTTTGTTCATTCTCACTGTTGGTCTCCTGATGCAAAAATGAAACTTGGTTAATTGCAGAAGGTATGCTTTATCCCATGGAGAATAATAGGTACACTTTTTCAATTCAATTGATTTTACATTTCCTGGAGATTTCCGTATTTATTTGTCTAAAGGATAACAATATTAATGCAAAAACTCCCTTCCCGACAAAATAATTAGTTGAACTCAGACCATACTTACCGCACTTAGGCAGCACTCAAAGGATACGAAGAATCAATTCTGTGGCATAAACAATTTTCCACTGGGGTGATGAATAACAAAAGCGAAATACCGTCTTAGCCCCAGCATCCTCTTGACGGCCAAAACAACATCCTTCTTTTGTGGTATCCTCAGCTTCTGAGACGTTTGTTTGTTGGAGAAACACGTTTTGATGGTTTGTTACAAAGTAAGCTGGGGTGGATAGAAAATAAAAGAATTCGTAGAATAGCGACGAAAGTTTTTCCTCAAGTTTCTCACTTAAGTGTGGATAAGGATTTGTTTTGTTTTGGTTTTTTTTGTGTTGTTCTTTCAAAATTATGTTTTGGTTTTGTATTGTGCGATTAATTGTTATCCGGGATATCTCTAGTGTGCTGTTTTGGGTTCCCCTGTTTTATTTTCATGGTAAATGTTTTTTGTTTCTGGAGCATTTATGGTTTGATTACATTACTAATTGATTAAGTTTTGGTGTTTATTTATTTTTGAAGAGGATGGGGATTCGTGATTTACGGTGAAATGTTTTACCACAAGATAACATAGTTAGGCAATGTAATTAAAACGTTTAATTAGATGGAAAAGAGGGAGATTACTTGGGAAAGATATCAATGGTCGCACAAATAAGTGATAAGGTTTTTTTATTACGATTTTCAAGTATGCCAAAGTTATTCCTCGTTTAGCTAACCTGCTTATTCATATGTAAGTTTACCAGGAGAGGATATAACTTGGGTGCCAAACAAACCTCTGAAGAATGATCTGCCGGAAAAATTAAAACTTTACATTTAACGCTCTTTGCTTCGCTAACTTAAGTCTCAACAAGACCCTCAGTTTCCATACTTCCATAAAAACACCATAAAAACTATTAAAATATAAACTTTTTTGTACCACCTTTGAAGAAATAAGTTTGAGTTTAACTGTTAACACAATGAACAAAAGCTTCTCAGTAACTTTGGATAATATGGTATGGTTTTTTATTTAATGACGATATATTGTCAGTTAAAAAGTTCTCTGTTTGGTAGTTCATACGAGAGTCTGCCACATGCCGTTCATTAAGGGCTTATGGAGAATTTGAAAACGTTATAATACTTAATCAAGAAGTAAAATTGTCCTCCATCACACGACACGCAGAGTCCTTTTTCCATTTCTAATTAGATTGATTTCTAGATCACTGAATAAATAAAATTGTTGCGAAAAAATTTGTAATGAATTCCTTAGGTCTACTGGGACCAATGGCATCACGCACCGAGAACGAGCAACATCACCATTTTCATCAGCAACAAATGCCAACCGGTGTTCAAACCGATGGGGGCGGAAATTTCTTTGGTATGGGGGGTTCGTAATTCTAGCACAACGATGATGTTGGTTAAAAGTGAAATATCCCGGGTAAATATCTAATTTTCCACTGGGGTATCCTCAAGTGATCAAGAAACAATTTTGCTTTTGTCAATTATTTATGCGATAAACGCAACTGGGAGCACAGCCTAAGAATATTATAACAGCAAAAAGGACACAAAAGAGGGGCGGATAACCGAACGAATAAAAAAAACCTTACTTTGTATATCCGCACACTTGAATTCCTTGGGGAACTTACTGACTGTCTCTTCTTCTCCAAGGAGTAATCTTCAATATTGCCAAAATTCACGGTGAGTCCTAGCTGGATGCCACTGAAGATTAACCTGGTTGGTTGGAAAGTTCTTCTACAGGATTCTTGTGTCCATTGGGACAAAGTGGAAGGAATGTTGTTCGCCCACAGAAAACGTGTAAAGATGATTGTTTTTCTTATTTTCTTTTATAAATATATATATTTTTTTTTTGGTAAATTTTTTCCCATCCCTGAGAGTTTATTAAAAATTTAAACGAATCCTTGAGCGAAATATTTGCAAATTCTGTCCGTTTGGGGTTCATGCCAACAAACCACTTTGTATTTAAAGGATAAATGTTGTTTATAAATTTATTATAAGCTCGTACCGCCAGCATCCGATGAATGTTAAAAAGTTTTAACACAAATTGGAAATGTCGTCCTTACATGGTTTTACAACAAGTACTTTTTTTTCGAGTGATACAGGTATGGATTGACAAAACGTGTTGGGAAGGGTTGAAAGGGTAGTGAGGGAAGTTATTGTAAAATTGTACACTCGTAGTGGTTACATGTTACAGAGTTCAGAGACGGAACTAATAGAATTGAGACAAGTGAGGGCATGATTAAAAAATCATCGACACTATTCAACGTGTGGATTTTCAATATACATATGTATATATCCTTTTTGTTCGTAGGGGAGAAATATGTTAAACCGAAAAGTGGAAGATGAATTATTAAGAAGGATAGCAAGGATTTCACTTTGCGGCTGGATTGGGAAACGTGATGAAAATTTATTTTTTAGAATTTTGCATATAAAACTGCATAAAAGGATTCGTAGATAGGAAACAAGATTGAAAAACCAAAACCATTATCTGTATTGATTCAGAGCATGTAAACTTGACATGTTTGTGCATTTCTCGGGAAAGCACTCGTGGATAAATGCTTTCAGGAATTCTAGAAAAGGACATTTGCAAAATATAGACTGTAATTGAAACTTTGAGTTGCATGTTACTTAACAAAGACTGTTGTAACACAATTTTTGCTTTACTTTGAGAAGATAGATACTTTAACAGCAACAATATCTTTAATAAATATTTTTTTATATCGGTACATTAAGTTCGTGATTTGAAGCAAAAAGACAAGAGAAACGAAAATTGTTCATTTTGATGTTTGTCAATAATACAATCTTTCGATTTCAATGACTTCCCGCGGCATTTAAATTCAACAAAACTAAATCGGAAAATTTGTTTATTTGTCCTGTCCTGCGATTATTTCTACTTTAAAAAAAACACTTTTGCTAGGCTTATATAATTAGAAAGACGTTACCCTCGGGTCCAAGATCTGGCGGAAGCTCAGTATCGCATTTTTGCGCTGGACTTCCAAATTGGATGCTTTGTTGCCGTCGTACAGTCGTATTTTACAATTCTAAAAAAAATATTTCGATTTAAAGATCCAAAGACAAGTTTACTGTTCGCTCAACGGAGAATACTGTCACTTAGACCGCGATCATCAGTTGCACTAGCCTAAGGAGAACTTCACACAAAGATCTTGAAAAATTTATTTACAAGGTCAAATGACCCAGGAAGTAAAGCAAAATGACTATCCGGTTTGTTACCGCTGCTCCTTTTGGGATTTAGGGTACCTCGAAACTGTCTACAATTTTGTTCAAAAATCATCTTTTCAGATGAGGCACAGTTCCATTTTTGCATCTATGATAAGTCTCATTAATTCGTTTTATTGAAATCATAATTGGATCGTTTAATTTTTATCAACGATAGGTGGAACATATTCAACTGGTTCTTATTTCAAAGACCTTAAACAAAAGTTTTATTTTGATTGTTAGCGTCTGAAACATGTTACCAAACAGAATCTTCACTGAATTTGAACGCTACAGTGTACATTGTTCGTCTTGATATAATTCTTGATCCCCACCAATGTAACATATTGCAGGGAGGAAAATGACTTTAATTACGTCGATTATTGTTTTTTCAATAACTGTGTGCAATCAGATCGTTAAAATAGGATTGCGCATAAAGTCTATAAAAATCATAAAATTGGGTGTCGGTCATGGCTATTTACAAATAAGGTCAGTACTTAAAAACCAATTAAAATTCGGTTTGAAATAAGAACACAATCCGACAAATTGCGTATTAAGACTTAAGTGCTCAAAAAATTATCACATCTATGGGGTATGAAGAAGAAAAAACAGACACTCCAAGACTTGCTAAGGGCATTCAAGGGTCTGATGGTATGAGCTCTAGAGTTCAGAGATAAACACGATACTTTCCGCTTCGTATCAGTTTCAATGCATATTTTCACTCAATTTAATGAGTTTAACAATTACTTTCTTCCGGGATAAATTATTATTCTTCAAACTGATAGCGATAAACGGATTTGTGGCAAGAAAAAAAAATCTTCCATAGCGTAGGGTGCGTGTGCGAGGCTATAATTATTCGATTGAATTTCATTGCACCTATAAAATGGATCCACTTGTATAAAGACAGCTTTTTCAACTGCGTGTAGTTGCTATTAACGTATGCATATTCATTTTGAATCCGTATACATAGTTTGTTGTTGCCTTATTTCCTTTATATATGTATGTATTGCCTCTTGTGTACGTCTGGGCAATTATCCTCCTAGCCATAAACGGAAGATTATTTTAGACTCTCGCTATCTTTCATTGCATGTGTGTTCTACTATAAAATCCATCTTAATGGTGACTTAAGTTTATTTAACACAAAAAAATACGATAGAAAGAAGAAAACTCTTAACGCTCGTAAACATATTTAATTACGTTCTCATTTTATTGATATTCAACACTTAAACTTAATTTTTGCGCCACACAATTTGTAAATAAATAAATTTTCGGAATACGTAAAGAATCTAATAAAAAATAAAGAGTTCGATACAATGCGGCGACCATTTGTGACATCTGAGTTCCTCAAATATTGCCGTCAGGTTAATATTGGTATACGAAGTGTGGGTGAACCGAAGCAAGAGACGAGAAAATTTCGGTTTTAATTGAGATGATGGAGATGGGGAGGCATTTATGAGTAGATAGATGGAATAAATGTCACCCACACTGTTTAATGGAATATCCATTTGGATTCGAGTAACATTTAGCCCGATAAAGCTTAAGAAAATAATATGTAAATGTTTATAAAAGAAGAAAACACGCTAAGAATGACGACGAGCAACGAGAACGACGACGACGTCAAAAAGCGATTAGATTAAAAGGAAGACCTCAGCGGTCGTTTGGACAACGGCTAAGTGCATCCAAATGGGAAGGAGTGTGAAAAATGACTTAATGGTCTGGTGATGAGTGTATTCATGAATGGGGCACTTTATCCAAAATAGATTCAAATGAGCGATTGTGACTTGTGACTGGAAATTTAAAGGCTTTGATCGGTTTCAGTTTTTAAAGATGAGGCGACAATCCCCGATTCACTGTTGAGGGTAATACTATTGAGCAGTAGGCACTTAGAGAACTAAGCGTATAAATGCGTTTTTTTATTTAAAAGAAAGTTGAAGAATGCAAATAAACGTTTTGTTGTGAGGAATTACACTATGAGTATCCAAATTGTCGTGAACTGGTGTGGTGTTGTTGTTTTTAAGGAAATTCATCTTGCTTGCATCAATTTGAGAGAATTTTAAAATGATATCGCTCTTTAATTTTTCTAGCCCACGTTTTGTTGTTATAGTATAATATTGAAGAATTTCGATTCAATATTATGAAATTAAGCAAATTCGCAAAAAAAAAACGTCAGAGTTCGAAAATATCTGAAAAGAAATTCATTGTCTTTTTTTTCAACTAAAAATTTCAATTCAAAATTGAAAACATATTTTACGGAAATGCTTATTCATTTAATTATACTTGTCAAAAATTAATCCAAGCCATACTGAATTATCCAAAACGAAAGTCAATAATTTCAGAAGGTAGTTTTACTTTCAGTTTAAACTGACGCATCATCATTTTTTTTAAAAGATCCTTCATAAAATTTGTTTGCATGATGGTCGTGTTCGTAAAAATAAACAAGTATATTTTTGAGTTCAGTATTGTATTTAAATTTGTCACACGCAGTGCTTCTAAGGAAGCCTCAACCAATGCAAAAACCAATAAGAAGAAGTTATCTGCTTGACTCCTTGAAAATCCCCATCTGTCGCCTGTACTTGTGCAATATAAAGGATGGAATGATGACCTTCTCCCATAAAAAAATGGTAATTAAAACGGTCCACCATAAAGCAATTCGTTCTTAACTTCACCTAAGGATCGTAAGAATTTTGCCATATCCTTTGCACATAAAGTGCGACACTGAAAGTGTACAAAGTACAAATCACGCAGTATGATGTCTCGTCTTTATTGAGAACTTTTTCTTTTTCGAACTGTATGTTTTTTTTTACCTATTTTGTATAAATTTTGCTCGTCCTCCTGAGTTTGGTGTCCACTACCATTTTGCACTTTGCGTGCTGTGAATTTTATTATAAAAATCATCTCTATCTCCCTTTATATATACATTTGTATATATTTTTATTATGATTATTATTCTGCTGTTAAATGTGTCTTTTTTTCGTATCCTTGCTTTATCTAAGTTTGTGACCAATGATTCTGTATGCAGTATGATTACGAGAAACAAAACAATATAATGAATCTTTTCCTTCTCATCGCACAATTATGCACCGTCTATCGATATGGCACGATACGATGCGATCCAATGGTGCTTAGTTGAAGAAGATATAATAAAATATGCGAATGTTGTGCAGTTAATAACCATTTATATAAATCCTTTGGAAATGCTTATTGAATGACATTTAGTTACGATTTTATTTTCGCATTATGATGATGGGTTATGTGTGAGGTAGCATGTTCAATAAATTGCATAAATATGCAATTTATACTTAGGCTTGGAGAAGAGGGACGCCACTGAATGCGAAAGAGGAGGTACGTGTAAAGGACTAACAATTCGAATTTACTAAGTACGAGTAAAGTGTCTTTGTTGTTGATTTTTTTCATGCGTTTCTGGTTAAGGATTTGATTGGTGCTTGGCGATGAAGAATACCCATTTTTAGCTACAGCATGTCTGTTTGTCTGCCATATATTCCTATTCATTGAGCTGGTTCATTGAATAAGCGGTTGCATGACGGATTTTGAGAGTAGTGTGTCTATTATTTAAGCGAATACGAAATGCCATTGGAGCTGGGATTTTTCACACTTAAAGCACTTAAAGATATGCCAGCTAGTTTAAAAAATTCAGAGAACCCAAGTCCTTGCAGGAATTTGCAACAAGAGCAATAATGATTTAGAAAGTCAGTAAATATTTGATCATGATGATTTGATTTGAAAATAAGCATTTACAGCTCATCAGCGTTGGGGTAAATGTGCATTGAACAGCCGTAAATCTTAAAACTTAAGTACCTTTTGTAACTGTGGCGTATTTAATGATGAGGCAAACTGCGACATGAACTATTATCGAAGTCATTCTAGTTGGTGTTTTAAATGAACGAAGGCTAAGCTGGCGCGTTCAAACATTTTCATTATTAAACATTCTTCGATATCAAGAGTCCAAGAGTGGTCTGCTTGAGAGTGTTGAAATCGAAATTCATCCGTCGGCTCTTCTGCAAAAGTCTGCGGAGCTTTTAATTTCGCCCATTCAATAGTGCTCTTGAGATAACTTAAACTCCTTACAGTAATATATTTGTTCTAGTATACAGAATTGGCTATGTGCAGAGCTTTTATTCTGATAAAAAGAACCGCGATCTGGAGCTTACATAATCTTATAATGAATACTTTACGTGTTTACTTCTCTTGTACGGGTATCTAAGACATTTCTCCAGAGAGTTTCTTCTCTCTGAGCAATGATAATAAACCATGAATATGAATACCTTCCATAGCTCACTGCGATTGAATTTTGATACTACTGACCACAACATAGCAACATTGCTATATTGAATGTAAAGAATTGTTTTTTTATCTATTAAAATGTGGCCAAATTAAATATCAAATATAAAAACATTTTCAATGGAAGCAAATTCTTCCACCCAAATCTCTTTAATTAACTAATAAAATGTCAAAAAATTGGTCGTAGCCAAGAAATTCATCGCCAAATATGTCTTAATTCGTTTGTCCGAAACGACAGATATTGCGAACGGACATGCAAGGATGACATTCACCAACAAGCGTGTCAGGAACTAATTTCTGTTATTTCTTAATTCTTTTTTGTTTCCTGCTTATGAGGTAGATATCTAATATTTAACAAAATATCTAATATAATGACATAGCCCGACTATGGGGGTGTTTAGTGTTAGGTAAGATGTCAACCCCCGCGCTTTTGGGAATGGCACAAAAAAAAGAGAAAAGGAGTAAAGAGAATGAAAAAAATTCCACTATACTTCACTTAAAGGACTTATTACACCCGGTATATCACTACATAGGGCTTTAGATACTCTTTAGATACTTCAGATAGATACACATAATGAAAAAAGGAACACGCCATTTGCGCTCAAAGTGTCATAAATCACCAGGACAAATTTAATTACTGAAAAAGGATGTCGTCTCGTTTCTCCTCGTCGTTGGCTGTTGTCGTTGTCGTCATCACCGTTGCTGTAACGATAAGACAGCGTTAAATTCAACAGTCATCAGAGTACCCTCTGGGGCGGCAAAGATGACTATGAAAATGAGAAACAAAGGTACTGCCACCTGCTACTCGATTTAGGGTGAGAGAGTGTGGAAAGGAATTTCTTAGCACGTGATGGAAGCAATGACTTATTTTTTTTTTTGTTTGTAAATTAAATTTTTTTGTATCTCATTTTAAGTAAAATTAACCAACAGACCTTTAATGCACAAAATGTAAGTGTAATTCGAGAACCGTGCTCACAAAAGAACAACAAAATATCAAACAAAAAATTGATCTCGTGCGCACGCGATTTAAGATCATTTTACGTTGCGGCAAAAATTTTGCTAAATCATATCAAATTCCATATAGTTTTTTTTCGTATGAAGCAATTTGTATCTGTTTGGGGAGTCAGAGACAAGGTGTACCTATTTAAACTTGCCGCCTTGAAATAAACGTATCGTTGATGTGTTGACCTTATCCTTGGTGATTTTTCATATCCAAGGATGGATGAAACATAATTATTTTCACTTCGGTAGCACTTCGGTGAACTGGCAACAGTTTTGTTGTGTTGGATAGTTCCACTTCTGGTTTTATGGTCAATCGCTTTTCTTTTTATGACCTCACTCAAAACACAACAACCTCAGGCTAAACGATTTAGTGGATTTTATTGCTGTTCTGCGGTAGATAGATTCCTCTAATCATTTTATGACCATTTCGCTGTGTGTTGAACGACTTGAGCGTATAGTTGTAGGTACGCTAGTGAATAGTGTGGTCATGGTTGAAGTTTTTATTTTCGTTACCTTTATGGGTATGGTTTCTCCATCATTGGTGGCTTTTGTAATGGGTGGCTGGCATGGTAGTTGCACCTTAATGTAAGCGTTTGTGGTAGAGGGTTCAATTTGCCATTAAATTCTAATTTTTCTAGCGATAACGTATTGTCACTGTGATTCGGAATTTGAGACACGTAGATTTCAGGTGGTAAATGGTGTATCTTTTAGATTTGAAACATGCTAACTAAAGAGGTGAAAATGATTACAAAATGATTCTTTGATAGAGGAAATAAATGTTGGTTTTGTACAGTGGTCTGTTTCTCAATTAATGTCCCTTCTTTACGATCTGTGACCGATAGGCTTTTAATGACGCTGTGATTGTTATGCGCCATTTGGTAATATATTGCTTATCCTCTTCACGTAGTTTACTTATTGATTCGAATTCCAATGGAATAGATTGTCCAAATCAATCTATGGGAGAGATCTTGTCCATAGGTTTCTAAACAGTTCTAGTGAGAAGAATAAATTTGTATAATTCTATGAGCGCCATTAAATGTCAGATTAAAAAAGGTATTTGTGATAGACTTTCTTTTTGTATAAGAATATAGTAAATTAAATAAAATTATACTAAAGGCTTTTGATTTAACTCATATTTTCTAGCGAAAACTAGTCCCTCAAACCTCTTAGTTCTTTTAGCTACAAATTATACTATAACCGAAATTTATTATGTCGTGAATCATTGTTAACCAATTGAGGCAAAAAACGTTTAAACTGCTATATGTTTGGCATTCCTAAAAATCTTGCTAATCACCTTTTTGAAACGAAGGCAAACAAATTCTCCCACACTCCACACATGTCATCATTCCATAATCAATATTTACATACGAAAGGAAAAACAAAAATTGTTATTCAAAAACCATTTCACCATAATATTTTGTAAAATACCACATTAATAGTGATTCTCTCGCGTAATTCGCATTTCGTCGTATCACTGCCACCCCAATCGGTGTCCATCAAACCCGCGGCTCCTAATATATTGCGACGAAATAAAATCTCAATTCCCAAACGACTTTGGTCATAAAATATTAATTCTTGACCAAGAAAATCACCACCAGCAATCACACAGCACTGATACAACATCCAGCCAACCAGACACCATTAGGATTCACAACTAAACATTCGAACGTTGTCTGCATAATTTTCGATCTAATGTTGATTTCAAACATAAAAAAAACAATGTAAAAAAGATTAAAGCATTTTGCGTTCGCTCAAAATTTAAGTACGTGTTTGAGAGACAAAACAAAAAAAAAAAAAAAAAAAGCCACTGAGATTAAAGGTACTACACAGAAGAATGGCCACAAATCTGTCTTCTATTCCCGTCATTGGCGTTGTTTTCGCGTCGCACTATTAGCGTGCAATCCGTGCACTAATATGCAGAACATGTGCTAGTCGTAGGATATTTTTAAACCTAAACCAAGACAAGAAGATACATCTACATATTCCGAATAAGAAAGAGAAAGATACTACCAAGCGATAGATGTCGACATTCTGTCTTTTGGAAGGACATGAAAATTACTGTTTAGACAAACGATGACAGGTTGTTAATGTTTAACGAGGTTGGTAATTTGCTGCATTTTGAATTCTCTTTTTTTCTACTTTTTTGCGAAAGCGGTAGCATTGCACGGCCGGCCGTTCTGCTTCGGGTTCATTTAGTTTTCTAATCACACATGAATCACAGTAGGTACGCCCGAAGAGGGCGGTGTGATGAAGTTCGTCTGTCTGCATGGAACTTTAGTTCAGTTCCCAAACCCAATGGAGCTATACATATAAATGAAAGAAGCGAAAATTATGAGTGCACAAAGAATTATTAGTATCTTCGATATGAAATGCACGTTTCTCCGGTCAGACGGTTCAGACAGGCGGACATACAAGAAACGAAAGGCAAACTTGTTGAACAAAACATACTACAAACTGCAGACAATCCATAGGAGAAAGAATGACCGCAGACTATCAGGTCAAAAACTTACTATAAGTACGATGTATACTCGTATGAAGCCACGTTCATGTATCCTCTCACCGTCTGGTATGCATAATTTTGTCGCAAAAGCATTCCAAATGTGAAAAAGTCCGAAACTGAGAAGTCAACCAATCGTTGAACTTTTCTGACAGCTTGCTTTCATAGCGGTGGAGGCGGTCTCGCCGATGGTCTGATTCTTCGGGCGGTCTAATAAGCGTATGCGCGACTCGTCCAAAACGTCCGCCATGTAACGATTTTTTAATTTCGCTCCATCTTATCGCGCATGAATGTTCAATTAAATATTCAGTTTTTTTTATATGCATACGTATATATATTTATAAATTGTTCTTTAATTGGAAGCGATACAATAAAAATGATGAGAGACACACAAGGACAACACACCGACAGGTAGCAAAATTCTTCAAAGGTTTTTTTTGTGTTTTGAAATTATTTTGATAATTACTGTTAACACCGTCGAAAGGCGAGACTATGAGAGGTGTATGTAGGAATTTGTTTTCTTTAATTTTCGGATATAATATACACAGTACCATAGCGACACGAAGAATTAATTTGTAATGTCTTCACTTTTGGCCGGTTAATATGGCAGAGGCCGCAGCTCGGTAAAGGGCGGCAAGCACGTCTTTGATGTGGGCTATTTTCGTGGGGGGCTTTTGTTAACATCATGTGGTTACCTAATGAGAATTAATATGCAAAAAGAGCCAACATAAAGATATTTATGTAGATACGTTTATGAGATATTGTTCAAGAATGCATTGTTGTAGATGTGTGGCTGTGTGCGAAGATTGTAATCAAACTAGTTAATACTAATTTTGGTGAGGCTTTATTGTGATAAGTGTGAAAGGTCGCATTATGTAAATGTGGAATAAGGTCTGACTGGAAAATGTTCTTTAGCAAAGAATGACAAATCTATGTACATGATGAAATGTCTTGTATTTTAATTAAATGTTTTTTGTTAACCTTTCAAACAGTTCGGTTACGTTCTCAAAACTATAAAATTATATTCTGCAAATGACCAGGCAGTAAAGCAATGGTTCCCTTTTTGAATCAGGCATTCCTTCTTGTCTTCCTGCAAAATATGCTTATTGACTTAACGAAAATAACGAGTATTCTAGAGATCTCTGAAATGAGCGAAGAAAAGAAAAAAGAGTATTATACTCCCATATGATGTTGCTACATTATGAGGGAAATGTGAGCCATAACTCCCTCCAGCTCTTTCGATACTTGTCCCCTCATCTTCAACCATTTTTTGACAAAGTCCAGATGCTGGGCAATTGAGCAGGACTTATGTATTTAATTGAGGTTATTTATGCGGTTTTAGTAAAAATTGCCTTACAGTTCTGTCATCGACATTGACATCGTTTAATTTCTCTATCGGCAAAAGCTCGCAAGAGCCTAGGTGAATGAAGTCCTCGCCTTCGTCAATTTTATAATTAACTACATTGACATTCTTTCCCTTGTCGAGTGACAATTTGTTTTGCCTGTTGCTGAAACTTACAAATATTATTCCTGTTTTCAATTGCAATTCAATCTAAGTTCATATTTGGGTTAAGCCCAGTTTATAAAAAGCCATACCTTCGTTACTCCCAGGCTTTGCTGGCAATGGCTTTCCAGGCTTGAATCACTTACGATTGCAGTCATGCGATGAAATTTGTTGTCTGGGACATTTATATGAAAGATATTTTTTGTAGGCAAATTTTTTTTTTGAATTATCTAATAAATACGAACAATGTATAATAATAAGTTTATTTATTAATGTTTTATTCACAGCGGCCTCCTAGTTCATCCCTGTCGTACGGCGGCGCTATGAACGATGATGCTAGATCGCCGGGCGCTGGTAGTACACCTGGACCATTATCACAACAGGCACCTGTATTAGACACATCAGATCCCGGTAAGCATAAATTATTTCTTATTTTTTCTCTCTCCTTCTCTCACTGAATAAACCCATCGGGAAGAACAATTGGAAATAAATTAAATTTATGTCGCAGAAAACATTCTTTTACACATAATCGATTATCGGTACCAGATAATAATATAAATTTTTCAAAAATTGTAATTTTTTATAATTCAATATTCATATTGGGCCAACACAAGTAACAACATAATCATTCCACCCGTATTCCGCATCTATCACCGGAATCTGCCACCACGTGTGTTGATGTGGGGTAAACTTCTGCGAACATAATATAATCATTTTCACTTTACGGTACGACCCTGTTTTCCTTGTTTCCCTGCAAGGGGACCAATATATTCCACCTCAGCTGCCATCTTCTGGTGATGGGAAGATGTATAAAATAAAATTTTATGCATGAATTTGATTTGATATGGCATACTCTCGCTTTAGTAATATTAATACAAAAATAAACT
This sequence comes from Orthonevra nobilis, assembly GCA_963555765.1. Lineage (NCBI taxonomy): Eukaryota > Metazoa > Arthropoda > Insecta > Diptera > Syrphidae > Orthonevra > Orthonevra nobilis. Next base: position 14,424,435 of record OY743225.1, read on the forward strand.
GTAAACCCACCTATTGTAATATTTTGAAAAGTGTGAAGTATCTACATACGGTTCTTTTCCTATGCATCTCTCTCGAAATGAATAACAATGAATGTGATTTCCACTTTTACCCTGCAACAGTTGCATACATAGATTCAATCACAGGAGTCTTCCAACACCCCTTTCTGTGGCAGAGCCCAAAAGTTAACCTTTTCGCCAGTAACCGCATACTTATCAGGCAAAAATCAAGTTATTGTAAGCGCGTATACAAGCGTTTATGAGCAATCTCAATGGCTGTAGATTCAGGATACAGTTTTTATGCGCATATCCTGTTCTATACCGCATCATTTAGGGGTGAATACAACCAACCCTTATATTTTTGACGAATTGACGCATCTCTTTTGCAGTTGTCTCGTCATTCGTCAACCCATGACGAAGTATTCGAATATAGTATTCACGCTTCAATCTCCCTTCGGAATCAGACTATAAATGTATGTCGTAGTCCTTTGCTTCATTATCAGAAACGTCGAAGTCTAGGGTGAAGTTTCTTTTTTCCTGCTTCGGTATTCCCCATCCCAGCGGCCATAACCATCACCATCATCATCATCAACAGCATCAACATCAACAAGGGCAACAAAAGTGTGGTATAAAATTTTCAGTTGACAAACAAGCAACACCAATAAATTCCGACTTTTAACCATTTTTTTGCGATGACAAAAACAAAACGTATCGGGAAATGTAGGAAGCAACACGGAACGATGCCTTTTCCGGAGCTGCAGGAGCAGTTAGCAGGATATGAGGGTTGTGCTTACTTTTGTATGGCTTGGTTATGTCACGGATTTGAGGGGTTGATGAATTTCTTCTCGAGCCACAATGCGCATTATATTTCATTTCATTCCAATACATTTTAAACAGCAAAAACAACAACTACACGAACATCCTTCAATCGCAAAAACCAAAGTGCACTCAATGGGTAATTTTTAATGTGATATTTTCCATTTGAATTCATCGTCAGAATCGTGGCAAAACGAAAAAAAAAAACACACACACACATAAAAGTGATTTTTTGTCCTTAAGCGATTTTATGTTTCGTCCTTTTTGCTCGTGTCCTACCGTGGATGTAACGAATTTTGTGTTTCAATTGCGCGTTTTATTGAAACAAAGATAAAAACCTCGAACAAAGAATGCAGAATAGAATACGGGTGTGACTTTTGTGTGTTGGTTGGCGTCCTCGGTTTGGCCCTAGAGACTTGTTAATAAAATGGAAAATCAGTGCAAATGGAATGGAAATGAGTCTGGTTGCCTTCGTTTCTCTTATCAATTCATTTGGCTTGGTTACACTATATTTTTGCAGCCGTTAAATATTGCTATAGGTCGTTGTTCAACGTCTTTTCGTGCTCACCCACGACCGGTGTAAATTAAAAGGGAGCAGTGGCGAATCTGAGCTCAGAAGGCTAAGGCGAATAGTCGAACTGTTAAACTTAAGTTCATTAACAATCCTTCGAGACTCGATTTCAATACAAGTTTCTGAAGCCGTTCGTAGGCGGCGATTCAGCGTTGACCAATTAACCTAAAAAAATAGCAACTTAAGGCTTTCACTGAACTATTTTGCTGAAAGTAATAATTGGTTTATCGAAAGGTACAGGCTCAACATCGTTGTTTTATTAATGGAAGAAATAATAAAGACATCTTTCCGCTCTAAGCTGACAAACTGCGTGAAATAAATGGGGCTTGCAATTTCTACTGCGTTCGTTTTTGAAAGTCTTTGCAACGTGCAAGCTACATGAATTAGGTAGGAAAACTGGGAGGACCATATAAACGAATAAGTGAAGTCGAAATTGGATAATTTTAAAATCGCGATCGACTTAAGGAAGAGAGATCCTGTTTGCTTCTTTTCTCTTTCCTCAGTATTGACCTTAAGTCTAACAAGCATAGAGTTTTTAGTGCAATCAATGATGATGTGTGGTTGCCGACTTAGCAGAGTAAATGCAAATAAGGATAGAATTGCTTTGTACGTCAAATTTCTGATTGCTTTTAAGTCTGGAGCTCGTCTGGTTTATCTGGATCTTTTTTTTTATTTTGATAATGTTTGAGGCAGTTGATGACTTAAATTAATCCCAATGGCAGAAGCTTGGAGCGACCAAATCGTGCCATCTTGCCTGTGCAAACCCCAAAACGATACTCTAGGCGGTGAATACATTCTTCATAAGCTCTTGGATATCAGTAACAATGCTACGTGGGTTTTCAGTGCACCAGGAGTATGCTATGGAGTTAAAATCTTTTCATAGCTGCATAGTTTGCCTTGCATTTTCATGATAGTTTTTTCTTAAGGGAACCACAAGCCAGGCTTGAGTTGGCATGCAGACCAACAACCCTGAATTCGTACATTACTCCTAAAGAAAAAAACAATGTTCCTTTCTATGGAATCAAAAAAAAAATCCACACCCAAAAAGATATCATCTTTCCTACGAAGTGCCCAAAAACCTCAAAATTTATCCAAATTTACAACGAAAACGTTTCGATTTTCCGGAACAGAGAGCAGGTTAGTTTTTCTGGTTCTCCCAATTTCCAAATTAAAATTTTCCTAAAACTCCGACCCTTGGCAATTATCGAATTAGGAGTAGTGAGTATTTCGCTTGTCTCACACTGGGTCTGTGACGAAAACCCTGTAATTATGATGTCCGAGTCAATCTGGTTGGCATTTGAATATAGAATTATAATGTTCCAGCCTTTTCATGCCAAAGAGCTGGGTTAAGGTTTTGTCTCGTTAAACCCGAACAAAACTGAATCAGTTGTGGCTGCACTTGAAGATAGTTTTTGTTGTATTTTGTGTTTCTTCGCTGTTATTCCTTTGAATTTCTCGTTTTGAAGGGCACGTGATTCTCGAAAAAAGGGAAATTCTAAGCTACCCATAAGGGGCATCATAATGGGTATATAATAACAATGTTATTCTTCAAAGAGCATCTAAACAGCAATAGTCAAAGATCCGAAGAAGCACACGAAGAGCGAACAACGAAAACGAAGTTGAAGGAAAAAAATAAGCGGCTCGCTTTTAGCTTTGGCGGCGGCTTTAGCTTCGTCATCATCATCATCCTCCTCATCGTCGTCGTCGTCGTCGTGGTCTACATCCATTCGCCGGCCGGCCGCGGTACGAAGCCGTCCTCTACTTCTTCAACTCAAGCAGACGATTACGACCCAGAGAAGTGCACTTCATACATAATAGACCAAGAAGACACAATCGTGCACTTTATGCTCTCTTAACAGTAAAATCGTTCATTGATTTGGTTTTGTGTATTTGTCTGAATTTTGGAACCCCGGCAAGAGTTTGGTGATACACTGTTTGAGCTTGTTTGAGCTGTGGCGCGGTGCGCGGTCCCATCAACTTCATATTACACTTAAGATGTTTTCTTCTAAATCGTTTTTTTTTTGTGTACTGGTGAACCGAAAAATTGTATCTATTCGTTGATTATAGTTTGGAACTGGGAGTGTGTCGTGACTTTGAGCAGTTTTGTGTCTATCCAAAGAACAAGGAAACACCACCAGCGAGAAAGAGGTTAATATAAAGAATAAAACACAAAAGACACTGAGCGAGTACGTACATATGTATATTGTTGCATGGTTAATGCTGCGAGCTGTGACTGTGATGTTGACGATGATCGCATATGAGAGCGCTTCACAAAAGCCTTGCTCGCTTTTGGTGCTGTGGCTCTGAATCTGAAAAACATTTTTCTCCAAGATTTTTTCATTTTTATCATCGTTATTACACGCTCGAGTTGGTGATAGGCGATGGAAAAAAGAGCTCTTCCTCAAAAAGCCGCCTCGATCAAAAGCAAAAAACCAAAAAAAAAAAACTAAAATAAAAGATACAGATAGAAAAAAAACAACACAGAAACCCTGCTTTACGGGCAACTTGACTTGTGGTATGTGCTTAATCCGTCGTCGTTGTCGGGGCTTGAGAGTTGGGCTGTCTTCCCAAAACTGACTGGGGCTCTCAGTTCTTGTGTCCGCTGTTTCTTTGCAATCTTTGAGGCTGCATGCACATCCTACTCGCGTGGAACACATAAGTGAAGTTGTTTTGTGCACATGAAGATGAGCCTCAGAGACTATCCGACGACGACGATGACGAAGATTTCATGACTTTGTTGTCGACGACGAAGATGACGGCGATGGACATGATGATGATGATGCTGATGCTGTTGCTGTTGCTACACTATGTCGATGGCGATGATGATGATGTTGTTTCAAATTATGAAGATGAGGGGCCACTTCTTAACACTTTGAATTATTTACGGTGATAGGCGAATTTTTTTTTCTGTTTTCTACTGTTTTTGGTTTTGGTTTTCACAACCCTATGAACCAACCGAGGTCTTTAAAGTTCGCCGAAAGTGGAGGAAGTAGTTGTACATGGGTATCTATGGGTTTTGTCTTGTAGACAAAGTGGCCAATACTCAATGGGTAATTAAATATTTGATTTATACACTGAGATGGCGGTGAGTGTGCGAACGAGAAGGTTGTACCTCTGCAATATTCATAAATATTGATTTATGTGATGTTTTTGTGGTTCAGGTGAAGTTTTCTTACAATTCCGAATGGGAAAGTATCTGTTTGTGGTGTGAAGAGAAGAACTTGCATCTATGGGGCTTTGCCGGTAGTAAGGTGTTCTTGATGAGATTTTATGAACGCTGATGGCACTTAATTTGTTTGATGGGTTGGGAAAGCTTGAAGTGAGTTTCTATATGTACGCATATTGTTTAAAGTTGTGCATCATGTGAAAGCAACATTGTTTCAGTAAGTAATATATTACTCTTCTACAATTTAAGTACCTCTTTAGCTTATTTTCAGGGCATGCTGTAACAAACGATAGGGATACGCCGACAAAGGCTTAATTGGTTTTAGGAAATACACTTCAAAATGCTACAAATACAAATAGTTATGTTTGAGAATCATTAACACGTTTTCGAGGATATAAATGAGTCAACGAACTGTGTATAAAAAAAACCTTCATGGTGTCTTTACGAGAGTCTTTAAAATGAACATTAAGTAGTTCTCTTATTTTCAAGCGAATATCAACGCATAAAAAGATCTCGTTGATTGCACGTCAAGGCGTATCCCAAAACAGTATTACATTATATGCTAACTTAAAAACTTCGAACTTACAACTAAAGATGCCAATAGCCAAACAGTTTGGCTGTACATTGCAGCATTAAAATGATAAGTGATGTTTTCTTGACAGTTTTCCAAATGAACTGTTCAGCACGTTTATTAAACAAAGAAAAACAAATTTTGGATGTGTACAACAAATTCACCATAGTATTTAAGTGAAAGATTTTTCGAGAGACACCGACCAGAGCGCTTTTAATTTGTTGAAACAAAATTATTTTCTCCAACTGACCAAGATTTACTGTCCACTGATCCACAAGAAAAGATTCATATGAAATAGCAACAGACTTAATAAATAATAATATTGTTTCCCATAATTCTCTATTTATGTTTTTGTCAGTACTTGTCAGTTGGATATCTGGCAGAAGTTTATCATATCCAATTAGACGATTATAGTCTGTTTTTAAATTTCCTTCTTTCTTTAACTTTTGTATCAAACAAAATTCTTTCCGCGCCACCCCTTTTGTGAAGTTCGAATTTATGAATTTTAATTCGTACTTAAACACCCCATAACTGTCACTTTCAATTGGCTTAAGTTCCACTTCTCTCCAACCTCAAGGATAACAACATTAAACAAATCAGGATATCTTAATTCGATATCGTTCGCGTTTCGATTTTACCACACAAAATACATTGTAAAAAAAATATGTTTCAATCGACGCGACGCCACCTCGATGCCTCTTTTACATGCAGGATGTTTGTCAAAGTCTTGAATGTTTTTCAAATAAACAAATCAGCGGGATGCACAGTTTTTAAAGTATAAAAAATCTCTTCTGGCTTAGGGGGTGAATTTTAAAATGCAAATGGCAAGGGCACAATCGGGAAAATACCCCTTTTTCCTGAAAGTGATGTGACATTGATTGGTACAAGGCTAAGGGGTGTCCCTTTTGAAAAGACCACCAGCATACGAGTATAAAAAAAAGTATCGACCAAAAAAGGAAACAATAACACATTTCCCAAACAAAATAAAATTGCTAAACTAACCGTATGAATGGATAAGAAGCCTCAAAGTAGTTAGCCTCTTTGTGTTTTCTGCTGGATAGCTGACGGGAAACAGTTTTTCTCAAATGTCTCTCCCTCGCCCGGGATTCGGGTCAAAATTGTAAAAACGCGTGACACGAGAAAATTGTTACGACTTTTGCCATCAGATTACGCACGAGGGGTGCGTTTCGTTACTGTAATGCGATTATAAAACTAGAACGGTTACAATTTCCGTGTATTTATTTAATTCGTTTTCGAATTTTTATTTTTGCTCCTTCAAATCTGGTAGTTGTTGTTTTGCTGTTTTGGTGTTTAAATCCGTCCGCACGGTTGGTTCTTTGATGTTATTTTGGTTATTTAAATTTGTTGCTGTTTTTCTTGGTTTTCCTTAAGTGGTGATTGACGTTAGATGTATGTTTGTATGACTATATTGTCATTAGTGACGTAAAGTTGGTGTTTATGAAGTAATTTTCACCGCCAATGGAAAATTAAGATCGTTTGGCAGGGTGGATTGCCATTGGCTTATGAGAGATTTTTTTTTGAAGGAGCTTAATATTAGTGCCTGCTAAACGTTCTTGTGTCCTTGTTCTGCAAAAATATGCAAGCAAAAATTGAGGATTTTTTAATTCAATGCTTTGGCAAACAAAAACACAAACACAAGTAACATAGTATTTAACTCATGCTTATGATAAGTGCCCAAATCCAGATAAATTCCACTAAACGTCGACTTTTGAACGCCAAAGTTATGGTTTATGTTTTGTTTATTGTTTACGAGTACCGGCTTTTTTAAATCTTTCCATTCTATTGAACTTAAATCTGTCTATTAGGGCCTTAAAATGAATTTGTTGTCCTTTTTACTACTTTCGATATTCAAATAAGGTGAACCAGTACGGATGCAGCAAAGTCAGATGGTAATTAAATAATACCCTCGCCTTAAAGATGGTGAACATCTTCTATAACAGAGCGAGCTGCACTGAGGGTTACCCCAACCCAGAGTTCCGCAAAATTGTTGAATCATGTTCTATTCCTCTTCCTGTTTTATGTCAAATAAATTTAGAAGCTGTAAAACAACATTTAAAAAAATCTTACTTTTTCCCATGAAACTGAATTTTCAATAGGCAATATTATTTTTGCTGAAAAATAAGAACAAAAAAATGCATCACAAGTACTTGCACCTCTTATTACCACAACCATTTCCTCGAAAATGTACAAAAACCAACCAAAAGAACAAAGAAATGAGTGGAACTCGATAAAATCTCTGAGAAAAAACAAAATGTTCAAAAATTGGTCTGTAAAAATGGTTGCACAGATACTCGGATAAAAATGCTGCTGTGAAATTTTCCGCTTCCTTAAAGACCCCATCACCTCTACTGACGTATGTAGTACGGTTGAGAGTTTTTCTCGCTTTCCTTTACTTTTTTTTCTAAATTTTCAAGTGGACGGAAATCGTTTTCCCATAATGTAGCAGGCAGCACGAAGATTACGTTACGTGCTACTAGATGATAGCGTGTTTGATTGTCCGTTAGATAATTGATCAGGCAGTTATTTTCGCTACGCACATTTGCAACTTTATTCGATTTTTGTTTTTTTGTTGTGTGTAACGAATTTCCACTTGAATTCATTCGAGGATGCTGTTGATTTCGTCAGTCTGTCAGCGTCTGTGTTCGAGCTCGTAAAATATTTCTGCTGGTTTGATGATAAGATGAAAGGAAGAAATTTATTATTATTTCCCTAATTTCGCGCTTAAAAGACGTCGTTATGAACCCTTAGCGAATTCGTGTGCAACAAACAAGCCTTCGCATTCGACTAGAAGTAATTTAATGTGAATGGAGGCAAAAAAAATTTAAATATGTGTATATGATGACTTATAGTTGTCATTTTCTGCAAATGAGTCAGCTCTCTTCATAAAAGGATAAGAGAAAAAAATTGGTAAAAATAAAATAATTCTGTTTTATATTATCTGATAATGATAAACCTTTTAGAGCAACCTCATCAATTCTATTGTCAGCTGACAAAAACTAATTAAAAATCAGCGAAATTGTTAAAAATGATATCGGCAATTAAAAAGAAAACAAAAAAAAATCTATAAATTCATAATTAAATAATAAAAGTCAGGAAAAACATGATTTTTTATGACTACCCAAATCAGCAATGTATTATTGTTTGATTTTATTTTTAATAATAAGCTACGGTCGCAACAAAAATAAATTGACCATTATCGCAAGAGCAGCGCAAAGTCACCAGTCATATGCGTGTAAAAAAAAAAAGAGATTGTGATTAAACCTACGAGTATATGCGTAGACATTTACGTACATACATACATATGTGAACATTCATTGATATTCATGAAAATTATTATCCCAATTAAAGTCTAATAACAATTAATCTAATTATATGTTTAATTTATATGTGAAAAGGCGATTCCAAAAGAAATTATAATGAATTACAAATTTAGCGAAAAAAGATTTATTATTTTTCATATTCCGTCAGCGGTTTTACATCGTTAAGTCGAACAGATTAATCGGTTTAGTACGAGTATATTACATCAGTTTAGGGTAGTATAAAAATATTTATACATTCTCTTTTTTCTTAGTAGAATCCCGGTCCGATAAGTCCCAAGTTCACACAGTAATACTGAATAAGATTGATAGGAGTTGAGATGTGGGCATGAAATGGCGTTAATCATTTTTGAGGATGAAAAAAATATCACTATAAATGTGCACAAGTACTCGTTTAGTATAAATGTGACACCAGCTTTGGTTTTAATCAGTGATAATTATTATTAAACGGCAGCGACCCTAATTGTGACCTGAAGCTGCTACCGCATGACCAGTTCTATATACTCGTATATTTCTAGCGAAAAGATCTGTGTGAAAGAAAAGAAACTATTATCAGACATCGATGTCTGGTAAGTTCAGGAGATAATAAGTATAGTGCACCGACATTGGAAGATGAATAAGTGATGGCCTTACTGAAAGTAATATATTTTTAAAGCATCATCAGTTTCTTCTGGGAAATATTTTTCAAATAATGACAAATTATACGCTTCCCGATGAAACAGCAAGTTCAACGAAGTTTAATTTATAATCAATGATATGTGATTTAGGATTGATACGTCATCAGAAGTAAGAGTTCAGTGTGTCAATGCACGAATCATTTGTTTTTTTTTTCTTCATTCGCTAATACTTCCATTCGATTGGCAGTATTGATGTATCATGCAAATATCGGAAAAGAGATCTATAAAGAAAATTTGTGCGAGTAAAAGCGATGAAAAAGGTAAAAAGCTTTTCACGATAATATATGAAAGTAAGAGGCTGATGGCAAACTCTGACGAATGCGTCACACATTAGCATATTTGGTTGCGATTTCAAGACTAAGTTTATACCTTCCATGAAACAAACATTTTACAATGATCAATTCGTAATAATCACCAAATCAGGATATTCAGTTCGAATTTTTATTTGTGCAAACTTCTAAACACATAAGACTTTTACTTTTACTTTCTTTAAGGCGAGGTTGTATTCTGAACCTTGCTAGAAAGAAGAATCAATAGATCAATATCCCGAAAAAAAGTTCTTATGAAGGCTAAGAACAGAAAAAAAATAGATGAATATATTCATTGAGTTGACAAGAACTCAACATAAGTTTTACTAATAAAACTTTTAGTACAAAATCATACCACTCTCCCCAAGACCAACATAATTGACTCAAAACACGAAAAAATGTTTCTTTAAGTAATACATGCCCGTTCACTATCTAACATTGTTTTGTGCAAACACATTAATTTACACTTAGTACAACGAACCAACAACTCCAAAATTACTAATGATACATCAATTATTTACCTTAAGGAGGTTTCTGTTTCGGTGTTTTATTTTTTACGTTGTCGAGGGTGTAATTTTTGTGTCCTGTGCCGCAGATACACCCTCACAATTACTCACCTCGATGACTATAACTATATCATTAGAGAAAATGGTTTGGGGAAAGAAAGTTTTTTTTTTTAATGGGACTGGCCTTTCCAGGCCACCAAATAAAAACGTTCAGTTTCTTCATTTGGAAATCGGAAACTTGAAATTATATAACGCCAACACCTCGGCGACCAATCGACCAACGAACATGACAGAAATTAGGTTCGGCGTTTTGGGGCGTTCATGGTGTAGATGAAATCGAATGAATTTTTATTTTTGGGCTCTTTAGTGCACCTACAAATGTGTTATAAGGAACGAGTGCCAGACAAGGGCACCCTTGTCAATCAACACTTTTCCATTTTAAAATCAATCAAAATCACTTGTGGTTTCGTTTGGAAGAGGGAAGAAATGAATACCCAATTCAATACATGCACATTTTAGCCTAAGATCGATGAACTTTCTTCGGTTCGTTACGGAAAAAACACTGCCTGAAAGCAAGTGATCCGAGAATAACAAGAAATCAAAATGTACATATGTGGCGCATCTATATTTATAACTTAAACGAAACAAACAGAGGCCAATGACAACCAACGTTAGCTACAACACCATCCAACAGCTCCATGAGCATCATCATTATTATCCTCCGTCGCAATAGCAATAACAACGCTCAGTTCTCTAAAGGAAAGAAATACTTTTGTTTTTTTTTTTTGAATAAAAATACAAAAAATTAAAAATAAATAAAATATAAAAAAAGAAAAAAAAAGAAGAAGAGTTTTAAAAATATTTCACAGTCGAGGAGAATTTCCTGCCGACATCATCATCGATGCGACGCCGCCGCGCCGTCACTACAGTGTACATACTTGTACCCGCGTGCTTTAACTTTCCTTACCAAAAGTTCCACGTGATTCCACTGACTTTATTTTACAAAATGTCACGAAAATTTGCATTGAAACATCATATTAGCAACATTTATAAAACTTTCGCAACATACTCGCTGTGCATTCGCGTTTAATTCCTGTTGCGGTTTCATTTCAACACACGAGTATTTGGACGATCATAAACATCATAAATGTGACAAGCAATTATTAATTTGCCGACAAATAATTCAAACTGATTTATGGATGAAAATTATTCACACTAAAGGCCATAAAATATGAGACACCTCGGCCAAAAGCCAATATCAAGCGCATTCAACAAATACAATAATCGCTGCTGCTGCTATCAGTATAAGCAAACCATACAAAGGCGTATCTGTGTGACAAGGAGTATGCAAAATTAAAAATAAAATATCAATAATTTTTTCACAGTTACATGTTGTTATATGAATGGACAGGGCAAGAGATTCTGTCTCGAATATCGTTGGGTAGCTACAGATACAGAAGTTCTCGTATCTCCTCGTACTCGGGTACCCGCATTGCAAATGATTTATACCCCAATAATCGTTTTAGAGCTCTGCGAACAATATTGTTGTGATTGCAAAAAGGAAAAAAAAATATTAATACCTACAGCAGAATTTCGTTTGGTTTTGCACGGATTTATAAAGTATTTAAAAGATGTTAATGGCTTTATTGGCTTTTGATTTTTTCTCGATTTTAGCGAAATTCGCCAAAAATAAAGGATTTACAAAATTTTAAAATAATTGATAACTGAACTCACTTCTTTACGAAGGAAGTCGATGCCTGGCGTCTAAAACAGATCTTTCTAATGATCGTACATTCTGGTTAGGTTAAGAATGCTGACAGGTAAATAATTGCATTTCAAATGTGGACAAAGCCCTAACTTGTCCTGAGTTCGCGGGCGGGTTTGTTGTACTGTCTTTCAACCCTTCTGTAATTGTCTTCAGATCGGCTTACGTGCTAAAACCACATGAAATAAAACTTCAATGGAAATACTACAAATACCTTATTTAGGTCATCGTAGTAAGTTTTAGAATTGAATTGAATTCAGAAACTCCAAATCTTGACTTACCTTAGATGCTCGAAGTTAATATAAAGAAGGGGGCAATCAGCTTAACTGAAGCACTATTAGTCAGTCAAAAGTCAAACCTTTCTTTATTTTGAACCCCTCAGACACTCCGAGATAAAAGTTCTGCACTTGATAAGCGCAGTGAATTTTTTATTCAGAAATGATTCTGTGATTTAGTTTAAAATTTATTTTAATTCACCTCCGTTTTCATGCTGTCCGAGGAGAATGATTCCTTGCCATTTTATTCTCTTCATTCTTATACAAGTACGAATATTTCTGGGAATATGCTTCAAATTTGCCCGCAAATAGTTGAACCAACATTCCTGCAGTTTAAGTTTTTTCCAAACTAAGCAGTTTGTTTTAATTCTATAAGCTTGCGGTCAATTCGAAATGTATTACCTTGTCTTATTGAAACAATTAAGATTTAACTTCAACTTCAAAACCGTGCTTAAAGCTTGTTGAAATTACACATTTATTGACTTTTGAGCCTATTTTGACAGAAAGGCGTTATCTCCAAAGGCAATATATTCACTTATAGTATAGCTTCCCACATCTTTCATAGAATCGTGAACCTTGATAAGAATCAGTAAATCTATCTTCCGTTGCGAAGAGCCACCTATAACATTTCAAACACCACACATATAATGGTCATAAAAAAAGCGGTATTGAAATGCGCATATCAAAAACATACACTTAAAAATATGGTAGACGACTTGAAAAACTTCGTAAAATAGTTTACCAATCCCGAGTAGTTGGTGAAATGCAACCAAAGATGTGGTACCAGTCGCGATTGAAGTCGTGTGATTCTTTCCCAAAGACTCTAAAGGTATTATTTAAATTACTTTTGTTTTTGCAGTTTCCAAATCACTGCTCTTAATTAAAGTTTTCCACGCAGCATAACAGTCACACGACTCACTTTTTAAGTGAAACCACATTCATTTATTTTGATTTTTATTCCTAGCGCTCTTAACGCATTATTTTATGCGATTGAGGACCGATTAAATGAAATAATGATTTAACAATTTCCTTATGCATTTTATTTTCATTCATTTTAACGCGTTTATTTAAAACAGACACTATCGATTTTGATGCTTCTCTGGCGACATAAAAGCTTCGAAATCGACCTCGATAAAATCGTAAATTTCCAACATTTTCCACAAAGCTATCAAACGTTGTTTTAGTGTCCACCCGCATATTCTAGTATAACATCAAACTCACACCTTCAGCTCGTAATCCAGATGATTTTGTGTCTTATGTCGACTTTTTAAATGAAAACCATATCTCGAGTCGAAAATAACAACAAAAGCCCCAAAAATAAAAAACAAAAGTAGTCCAAAGCAGCGGTTTTATGAAACCATACGACTACGAAGTAATTTTTACGATTTTCAATTTTTTTTTTCTTCGTTGTTTTTATTGAACTACTAGATACAAAGATATCGATACCGATACTGAGCGTACAAAAAACTAAAAGGAACTTCAAATGAATGAGTTTTTGATCTTCCGTTTTATGGATGTTCTTGGTGTTGTGTAGTGCGTGCGGTTTGCCGGCAAAACTTCTCGATCTCATTTCGGTTCACTTTTTTACGACATTTTAATAGGCTTACAATTTTCTTGGTCAAAAAAATGTGTTGCTCTTTTTTTGGTTTTTTTTTGTTGCTATTGTTGTTGTTGCTCGTCGTTTTATTACTGTGTCTGTAGTGTCTACAGCTTTTTTTCTCACTGGAGGAGAGAAATCTTAAATGATAGTAATGGTGATACTCGGGATGATTCATAAAGAATTTGAAATTGAATGAGTCTTGAGATGGTTTGTTGTTTTAGATGCGGTGTTACGTTTGGGGTTGGTAGCACATACCGACCAATGTTTACATCGTTAAAGAGTATCTTTTGGGATAAGATATTTTCCTTTTATATTTACTGATTATCGGGATTGACTGGGTCATTACTGGTAGGAGCAGATAATCTGAAAACAGAAACATAGAAGCGCTTTAAGGTTTACTGGGTGATTTTAATTTTGTGTACATTGTTCAGCTTTTCTTGGAAATTTTAAAAAAATAAAAAAAAACTTCCAAAGGATGATTCCAAATGTCTTTGATTTGACCTTGATTGAACTTCATTAAGCTAGTCCGCTTTGGGGCGAATTTGATCGCAATGGGCAATTTTAATTCTGATTTGATGTTTGAAAATTATGTAACATTTAAAATCTGCTTTTTTTTTATTTATTTGAAACCCAGTTTCTTACGGCTCCAGCAAACAGTATCAGCCTATTTAACTACTCGCCACCCGGTCTAAGGCTTAAATAAATATTTTTGAACTTACACCTGTGTTTAACAAATAAGCTTGCTGCATTTATATATGCTTTACGTCTATTCCTTTGAATTCGGCTAAAAAATCTTAGAACCTCTGCATATAAAACCTCATTATGGGAAAGTCGAAAATTTGCCCCTTTTTTTGCATGTACTGCCGCTGTTGCTCAGCTGAAGGAAAGGACATACTCATTATATAATTAACACATTAAGCCCTCAGGCAATATTAATCGGCAAAACAAAAACAAAGGCAGCACCAAGCGAGGAGTAAAAAAAAAACCAAATTCATCCTAAATTACTTTTTAACGAACTAATGACTTTCTTTACCTTTTTTTTTTGTTTTGGTGGGGCTTTCAACCCGCATCACGGTTCGAGTTTATTTATTAAGCACTTTTTTCGGTCATTTGTGGCACCCTTAGGAAAATGAAAGGATAAGAAGAAGACCAAGAATAAGAAGAAGAAGAAATGTGGTAGCTTTGGCAGAAGCAGCAAATAGCAACAGGATAATACGGTCATCCTTGAAATGAGAGAAAAAATGCTTTTTATTAGGAAAACACCATCTCTAGTGGTCATAAAATAGAATTTCATTGTGCGAGGGTCCACTACTCCCGACCCGAAGTCGAATTAGAAATCCCTTTCGGGGGATTATATTAGATTGGAACTACCTCATTTCTTTAAGGGATTGAGATCCGTAAAAGTTGTTTCTCTCTTGCCACGCTTTAGCGAATTAGGGTTTCTTTTTTCGTAATTTTTATATTTACCCAGCTAAAGCAATGAGTGGAGAATTCTTTAACCCGCAAAAGATTGCTGCTCACCTCATCGTGTGATGCTCTTTTTTTTTTTGCTTCTCTAGGCCTCAGTAGTTCTTGATAAAAACAAACGACTGACATTTATTTTTATTACACTTTCTGTGTGAAGTACGTCTGGATTGTGGGTGAGATGAAAGCTGGGGTGTGATTCCGGCAGAGGACCACACACAAACTTCATAAAGGTGTACTTAGTGTAGAGAGCGGACGCAAAAGATAGGCAGGCCAACTGGTGGCATAAAATACCAATTTTAGCTCGGGATTTTTATTATAAGGAATGTCTTTATTTATTTTGGATTTTTTCCTTGTTGTTGTTGTTGTTGTTATTTGGTCGTTGGTTGGGGCAATAAATAAAAGGCAAATTAGGAATTATATACGAATTGGATGTGTAGGTGGTGGATGACTACGAAAGCGAAAGTTAGAGGAGAAATGAAGGAAAAACTGAATTAAGTTTTAATGCACCTTCGTTAAATTAGAGGTGACAGTTTCTTCTTTGCTTTATTAATTTATGAGGAATGAATTTTCTTAAGGATCTTAGCTGGTTGACAGGGTATGGTCTCTTGGAGCTTTGTAAAAAAAGAGGAGAAGATTAGCCTTTAGATTACGCTGCTTGAAGGTTTCTTAAATTTTGCAGTACGCAGTAGGATGTGGAATATGTTATAAGAATTTAAGTTGTTTCTCTTTATATATCGTAATTAAATACTGCATATTTTACTTGTTATTCCATACTAGTTGTAAGGACTTAACAGGACTTTTCTTTGGCAGACAGTTGAACGTGATCACTATTTTTTTTCTTGTCTAAAAACTGAAATATCGACTCATTCGTCCTGTAACATTCGACAAGGCAGATGGTCTTCAACTCGGTTGCTTTCCCCGTTTTAAGGTTATGAATGCTGCTGCTTAATCGTGAAGTTCTGCATTAGCTAAACGTATTTTTAAACGAATGGTTGGAATTGCCCAGATTCCTGGAGCTGTACGCTTTCGTTAATTTGGGCATATTTGTTCCCCTCCGGGTCGTACGGGCTGACTATTCTTTTTAGAAACCATTGATATCGTTTTTCGATATTTCGAGTTTATCTGCAGTTGAATAGCGTTTTTCAACTTGAATTACATTGCTTTGTTGAGGTCTCTTTGTGTTAACTTTTTAAAATTTTAGTTTTAGGACTAACTGGAGAAGGAAAAATACGTTTTCTTTTTTGGTTAACCAAATAAAAAAGTGTCTGGGTTGCAATTTCTGGAATTGTCGAATTATATCCATCTTAGCTTGCGGTTCTGTTTTCATAATTCCTTTCTACATTGATTTATGCCTTCATTCAGCTCATTTTTCTTCAAGCTCATTGTTTTGAGATGTAATAATGTCTTATATCGACTCTCAAAGGATGGGAAAGAATTTCAATCAGGTATAGCTTTTATAAACAAACTGATCTCGATATGTACAAGATGGCCTTAAATTTGTTTAAATGATCAACTGCCTTATTTTAGCACATAATTTTTTTTGCAGCGTTGGTTTGCCAACTGTCCTTAATCGAATTGGTTCTGTATTTACCAGGCAAGCGTAAGCTAAGAGTAAGTTCATATGAGTCACAAAGTCAGCACTTGTTTTAAAATAGATTTGAAGTTTACTTTTCTTTGTAAGTCAAATGCAAGTCCTAAGATTGTGCGTTATGGCATTCTATGCTCAACTCGAATTTGAAAAGATCGCATTTTGTTCTTTTGACATCTAAAAAAATAACTAAGTTTGTAGCATCTCGGGAAACAGTTGATTTAGACTATCTACAAATACTGCTTACCAACTTAATTCTCAGGTGATCGAACCTTGTAGCATCTGAGCCTGAGAACCTATATTTCGCTGCTTTAGTTGGTTAGAAAAAGCTTTCTGGGATATGCGATAAAGAATTTTGAGCCGGAGGTTAAGATATCTCTTTTTCGTGAACCTGGTCACATCTGCGCTGTTGTAATATCTTCTCCTCAACAACGATGTTGAAATGTCGCAGAGTATTTGCATAGTTAAAAGAATAAACTTGAAAAAGCTTCTTTAAATGTGCATCGGATTAAAAATTTTGTTTTATCGCTGCACTTCAAATTAATTTTCCGCCTGCTTAAAAGAAAACTTGCTCTTCCAAACCTATCCAGATGTTGTATAAGATTTTTTGAGATTTCTCGAGATCGTCTATTGAGCTGTTTTCATCGTCTGATTATCACAAATGACACACAGAAAAAATATTACAACAAAAGGCAGAAAAAAATCGACTGTGTTACAAAATTCCTTTCTTAATGACGAATGTAAACAAGTAATTAAGTGCACACATATACTCATACACTACTCCAGGGGATAGCACTGAAAATGGGGGAATAATAATGATTATTGTGATATAATTTCTCCTTTTTTTTATTCATTTCATTAGCACTGAGGGGGGTTGAAGGACAGGTTATGCTTCTCGCTTCTCGCAATTTCGTTACAACATATTTTTTCTGTTTTTTTTTTCCATTAATTCCCTTGGATTGTTGTATCTTCATTTCATTTGGAGTGTGAACTTTATACTATAGGGACGATTTGTCTGTATGAACTCGTATGCAATGCATTCAATAACCCAGGAATTGAAAATTGAGGACAATAGCATGGTCAGTTGTTGCTTTGTATCTTTTAGTGTGGCTATACATTTGTGTGTGAGGCTATATCGTGGCCCATATGGTATTAATTTAGTGGTACTTACCAGACCGATTTTAATGAATTGAAAAGACTGAAAGTTATTTTTTTTTTCGTTTTTGTTCTTTGTTATTTTCGATCTTCTCACACTCTTTTCTGATGTTTATTTAGTAGTGTAGAACTTGTATATTTTTATATATTTCGAGTAGTCATTTTGGTCATTTCACTTAATGAAGTCCATAAGGGGTTGAATGCCTGCAGATGATGATGATGATGATGTGTGCATGTGGTGTCGAGTGTAGCGCGTGTTTTTGTAAGTGGCATGCATGGTGTTTCTGTGCCCTTTATTCGATGAAAAATATTCTTTCAATTGAATTGATTTAGCAAAATATGACACAAAAAGAAAGCATTTAGAAAAACAGATTCACTCTGCACACAAAATATATCCATATTCATATCATACGAATGTGCTCTGGAATAACTATCGCAGAACAGAATTTATTCATTTATTCAAATGCAAAATGTCCTTTGTTGTGCTAAATAATCCCAGATCCAAAGTCACTATGATTTCGAAGTAATTACACGAAAGAAAATCATTTTATAATACTCGAACAATAGGAAATTATAATCTTGACAATGACTCGAAAGAACTTGGGGAACGGATGTAGAGAATCGATAAAAGGTACTCCACAAAGATAGCTTCTCTTCGGGCGTTAAGGTCTATTAATAAACATTATTCAACCATTTTTGGTGTCCTTATTTGAATTTTGTATCCGTATTTTCATTAAGTTCATCATTAAGGCCACTGAAAGACAACAAAGCATAAAAATAATAAACCCAAGGGATGGTTCCTTAATGCGTTAATGATGAAATGTTCACCCAGAATAGGTACTTGTACCTACAGATACATCGTGTAGAGCACACTGAACAAACAAATTTGATGATAATGAACTATTTGACAATAATTTAGATTGCACTATACTTTCGCCCAAGGAGAGAATGAGGGTGGTTATGATATTATAAAAGTAGTTTATGTCTCAGCAAGGCAAACTTCCCCTCCTCCTGTGGATAACTCAATTTGGATTACGATCACGACTTTTGCTCGAATGCAGATACGCATGTTCCAATCTCAGTACTCGTAGTAGGTACTTGTCTGTCTGTCTAGCCATAGTCTTTGTCCTCCCCCACCGGTTATAGCAACAGTCCAACCATCATTGACTGGTGTGCAACCAATCAACTGACAGCCTTCATTGCATTATTAAAATACGTTTAGTTTTGTATTTAATATGCAGACATTGTGGAATGTCTGAATCTACGGATGTGTGTATCTGTTCGCATACAACGTGTTTTCGATATGTATGCTTATAAGTATCTATTGATTTGACTAGATGATTGGTTGTGTTTTGCCATGTCAATTGTTCGATTCGCGTTTGTTTGCATGTGTTTTAGCATTGTCGGTGGACACATGAACATGGTGTCTAAATCATTATTAAAATCAAGAAAGAAAAATAGAAAATTGTGTGTAACAAGTTTAAGACTGTTGGAATTATGTTCCCACTTGAGAGGACGGGACATTTGTGACATGGATATCTACCAGACTTGGATTACTACCAGTCCATTACCACCTCACCATTGCTGTGCGTATTGTGTCAAATTGTGTATACGTCGATCGAACACGGGAAATTCCATTCCAACGCAGTATACTTATGTCCATATGAGGGACTTTGACAATTTCCCCGGCTTGCCTTATTATATTGTCCAAGGGAAAATACTAAATGCAACTAGAAAACTACCACCGGCACCGCACCTTAATTATTTTCATTTCGAATCCTTTTCAAGAGTACAGTGACATGTTAAGTTCTACGTGTGTACTATGCAGTACCCGACTGGAGCGAGTTAATGCGAGAAGGAAAAATTGTGTTAATAAACGTTAAGCGACCGCATTTTCCCCTTATCATACATCTTTGACACTAATGTCGACAAATTGAAGTATTTTTACCATGTGCAACTGTGGATGGGGTAATGAATTAGACTTCGACGAAAAAGGTGTCTGGTGTTATAAAACACAGCAACCACATACAAATACAGTACATGTGAAGGCATTAATAGAGCTAAATAATGTATATAAACGTATCTAGTTGATCGATATCTATTGCATCCACACCGACTTACAACAGGACATTAACACATGTACCCTTTAAGTATGAAGCTTTTAATCTGGACGTGAAAAATATGTCCGATCCTGGTCATCCTATCATACTTTTGTTATTCTTATGAGACAATAATTAAAAAGAATTTTATGAAATGGTGTTTATATATACCACTATTCGTAAGAAGACCTTTTTAAGCTTCTGAAATTCATTAAACAGGTGGATCCTGCACCCATATATCGCTTCAAACGGACCTTCTAACCATCGGGTACCTTTACCAAATGAAAGCCTCTATGTCCCAAAACGAAAGCTGTTCATAAAAACTTTCTAAGGATATGATCATATTTTAAAAAGTTAGTAACACTCGTCCCAAATTTTTGGGTGGTAATCATTGGTAAACATTCATTCTGGGATTCATGGCTTATCTCTTCACGGGCCCCAAAAATATGGCAGGTGCCACTGGTAGACTAGGAGTTCCGATGAAAATAATCACAAAGCGCCGTCTTTATGATGGGAACTTGTACTGCAGATTTGTCCAGTTTCAGGCGATGTTTCCCGCGAGCTGAAGCTGATTCTTTGCCATTTCAAAAACGTTGCGGCTTTAGTTCGTTGCGCAGTAAAATGTCTGGTATTATTTTTTGGATAAAAGATATGGCTCGAAGGACCATTTATAATATTCGTTTCACGATCTTTATTTAAAGCTATAACGAGCTAAAATAAGTCTTTACATCCTGAACATCTTTTCTTAAAAGTACCAGTTTTAATAAAAAAGTTAATATCATTAAAAGTTCACCTACTTCAGTCCTCGGAAAAGATATATAATTAAACTGAAATTACACCTCTGGGTGTGCATGACTTCTGTACAACTTTTGACTTCCGATTTGCATGTTAATATGTGCAAATTGCCTAAATGGTACAAGTTCTTTTTTTCTTAATTGTAATACATCGTCCAACGTAACAGCACCCAAATTCATCTTTGTACATCCCTTCGATGCATGGTTGCACATGCATAAACATTTTGCGGGTAACTCAGCATAATTTATTTGCCCAAGGCGATAATGAGGTAAAAATGGTTTCCAAAATGGGAATTCTTTTTATTTTTTCCTTTTCCAATCTCCTTTCGTATTCGCAAGCACCTTTGCAACAAATTTGGCTCAATCTTCATGGCGGCTGCAAAGGGAGATGGCTGCGGCGATATGTTTTGCATGCCAAAAGGGAACAAGTGATTGTACTCGTATAAAGGTAAGATGAAAAAAAAACGACAACACATACGTTGAGGACGCCATGATAATCACCTAATCATACAAGGAACTTGGAATCTCTTCTCTTCTCCGGAACATCTTTTAAATGAAAAAACAAAAAAAAAAAAAAAAAAAAAAAAAATGTTCAGAAATGTTGATAAAGATTTTTAAGGTTCTCCAGAGCGAATGAAACAAAGCACTAGCTTCATTGACGTGCTGAGGATGTGTGCGCAAAACACATCACCTCATCGCCTCGGTGTAGATGCTTTGCATAAATTCCAATGCTAATTGAATAAAATGAACGACGATCGACAACGTCGACGAATTGTGATCGCACCCGCTCTCATCACAACCAGACGTTGTATAGCAAAGATCCATGCTTGTTGGAAGAGTATCTCGATTGAACTGCTTCACGCTTGTGTTCTTAAGATGCAGGTCCGTTTGTCATGCCTATCTCTATGTAAAAAAAAAACCTTTGGTATTTTATTAAGATTTTTTCTTGGTGCCAGTGATAACTAAAATTAGTCCATTGAAAACACCTTTTTTCAGACAGGGGTGTAAATTCAGCTTCAACTGATAGATACTCAATTAATATATCCTGCGAATGGATGGATGTTATCTTCTATACAAAAAAAATAAATAATATTTCGCTAAGCAGAATAAGATAACAATGTTAAGGGCTGTAAAAGTTTGCTTAAGATATGACAGCAAGACTAACTAAACGCTGTCGGCCTTTACATGTATAAAATAATGCGAGTTGAAAACACTTACGAGTTTATCTTATAGATTTGACTTTTCTTCCTATCATAATTTATAAGCACAAATGGAAATTAAGCTCAGCTGAAAAAACAAAAACCACCTTAAGAACACGCTGACCAGAATCAATTCCATCAATCTTTCAATTTCATGGATTGTCTGCACAAGAAAAAAGATGCAAACAAACCACCACAATCCGACCACGGATTATCTCTGCGCTACATGTGAATTTACTTACGGTGTCCTGCTTGTATCTCATGCCACTTAAATATGCCCACGTGAAAGCGCGTTATTTATTCATTTAATGTGCGCCTGACAAATTAAAATAACCGATGAGGATATATTAATTTACGTACATCGCACAAAATATGTGCAGTTAACTTGAAAATGCTTTTAAATGGACGCCATGCTGTACGCACCATGCGTAAAGTAAATTTTTGTAATTTGTACGATGAATTTATTTATTTGCGCCTGAAAATAGGCTTTTCATCACTTTTCATTAGTTTCGCATCGTAAAGTTCTCTATTTAAGGACTTCACATCGATACGCACTCATGAAACGTGCAGAAAATAAGGGACTCTGTTAATAAAATTTGCGAAATTATATGCCCTGTCAGGATCTAATTAACCGAACCGCTCCATGTACCTTAAGGACTGTTGAATGAAAGATCGACTTTTCTTCCACTTGGCTTGCGGAGTTGTGTTCGGTTTTCTGTATAACCTGTGGCAGATATTTTACAATATTTATTATTGCCGGTGTAGATGATTGTATTTGCAAAAAAACCTACACTCGATTGCTATTAGCTGGTGTCAAATGGAATCAATTTCTTTTCAATTTGTAATTGAAATTTGTAAGGGTCATTATCGCAGAATTGAAAACGACAAACAAACAAAAAACTGTCTCATTAGACCACATGCATTAAATGGAAAACATTACTTGTAATTGATTAGCGTTTACATACCACGGCTGAGCATTTGTAAAAACGTATTACGAATTCCGAATATTTTCCAATAAAACGCATTCATGCACATCTAAAAAAAAATTTTCAAGCAAAAGTTTTATGAACAAAAAATAATGCACAGCAGAGGCGCCATACTAAACATGACTTTTCAATTAATGCTCAGCGCGGTTTGAACTTTTTTTTATTTATTCAACGGTCATACCTCAGTTAATTTAGTATGAGCAGAAAAAATGCAAAATGTTTAATGCACAGTTCTTCAATCCATGGAAAACAGATTATCAATTGATAGATACATTTTCCATGTCATCGGTCTAATTAAAAAAATTATTACACGAAAAAAAAAAAACAGAATTCATATTAAGTCAAGTGCGATTTATGTCATATATTATGACATATAGCTACGATTATACGAAAGCAGAACCGTTTAACGTTTTCCGGTTGCATATTTAGTAAAAATATACTTGTGTACACTATGCCATAACACAACAAGCGAACGTACTGTACCCTATTTGCGTTTTAAATTGCGATATCATGAACAATTATTGCCGCGCCAATTGCAAGTTTTTCTATCTTAATTAAGAGTGACAGCTATATGAATATGTATGAACACGAAATCAATGTTAAAGGTACTCTAAGATGACTGAATAAAATGAATCTTGCGTGTCCTCTTCCATTTATACGAGTATACATATAATAAATAGTTTAATGCTTTTCTCAACATTGAGTTTTTCTCCATTATCGTAGTTATAACTTCATTTGAGGGCTTACGCATACAAATACTCGTAATGTCAGTGAGACTACAGGAAAAGGATGTCATGGATGCCATTAAAATTCACCATGTACTTATTTTTAAGTTCTTGTTTGTATGCTTGGTAATTAAATTAAATGTTAGTTTTTGTTATTAAAATAATATAAATTTAAATGCGAAGGTTTCCCATAAGCCTCTCATAATTAATTGAAAATAGTTTTGAAGAAAACAAAAAATAAAGATGGTCATGTGATCCTATCCTTGGTGCACCTCTTAATTTTGCAATTCTGCACTATGGAGGTCATAATAGATCTTTTATAGCCCATAAGCCTACACAATTGACCAACATAAGAAGTAAATTGTGGGTTTGGTATTGATTTCCTCCTTAGAGTTTTAATGACGACTGGAATAGCGAGGAGTTAAGTTTTATAATGTGGACAAACGTCTTATTCTTGTGCAAATATTTTAAAATTTTATGTTTATGGCTCTATTGGCAAGTCATTAAGACCTGATGTGCGCCAGTTGCTTTTTACAGCACACACCCTATTTATTTCGTTGTTTTTATGATGGTCAATGATATGAAAGCTCGTTTACGATAAGCAGGTAAGACCAATCTTAAAATTTGTGTACTTTAAGTGTAAACTGAAACAGTTTCAATAAGTTAGTTTTGCATCCAATTTATTTGTATTACTCACTGCGAAGAAATTTTGTATTTATTTGAGTAAAAAAATTTAACAAACTTTATTATTGCCAAACTTGTACAGAGCCGAACCACATAAATCTGACAGAAGAATGATACAGTGCCAATTAGCAGTGAAAATCTGCAAGGCTAAATGGTATACTATCAACTTTTGATTAGATGGGCCGTGAAGTATGAGAAATTTTATTTTTAAACAAATAAAAAGTGAGACACTAAAATTTTTACACACTGATAATGCGTTGACTACCGTATGGTTAAGGAAGGGGTACTTGATTTCTCTTAAAGGACAATGGTTGTTCTGAGGGCTTCTTGCATTTCCATTTTAGCTTAAGCAGGTGAGTAATCATTTTTGAAGAGTGTTTGGACAATACGTCTGGTTTTGTCGACTTAAAAATATTCAGCCGAACAAATTTATTGATGGGATGTAAGTGCTATTATTTCTTGTAATCGAATCGTTTGTTTTCGTACGTTGTCTGCTACACAAAAAAAATATTTAGAATTACGAAGAGTGATTTAAGCGGTCAATCACAGTTAAAGGTACATATGAATGTTTAAATTTAGTTGGTACACAAAATATTGTTGAAACAATCTTTTATTTTTCACTTTCAACCACCATTACAATGTACTGCTAAGTTCTTTAAGTGTCCAAATGCACAGTGTTGCCGGCTAACTTCAACATTTGTCGAAACCTATATTTCGGATTTCGATATTTTGTGATCCCCAATTTTATTGGATGTTTTCAAACCGGATGAGCTCAAAACAATGAATTTAGTGCCTTATGCCTGTATAAAAATAAATAAAAAAAAAATCTTTTGGTTGCCCCTAACGCTTCGAAGATGACAACAATAAATTTGTAAAAATTGAAATATGTATAAAATGTGTGGTATCTATAACCATATTATTGTTATTTGCAATTAATTGTCAAATTCAACGTTTTCCTTGATCTTTTATGTGTGTTACTATTATTCGCACATATATATTATAAATTGAGTGCATTCAATTCAATGTTCAAATGTTTTTTCTTGTTAACATTTATATTCTTATACCGCTTATTTTATCTCAACTATTAATTTATTTTGAATTCAATAAAAGACGATTTTTTTAAATACAGATCTTAGGTTTGATTTGTATTTAAGCATATTATTCTCTGTGCATGTAAAATATTTATTGTTTATGAATTAACTTTGAATTCTTATTGTGAACAAAACTTCATTCATATTACCGGTCTTGGTTCTTGGCTGCTTTTGTTGTTGCAAATTCGAAAAAATAAACATAAAAATAAAAACAAAAATCGATTTTCAAGTCAGAAACAAACAAAGTTGATGGGCCTGAACAAAATAAAATCATTAACCCCATGTGGGGCGTCAATTTTCTGTTTTTGTTGGATTTTTTTTTCTATATGTAAGGGAACCCAAAGCCAGAGATGTGCGCACTCGGAACCATACGGATACCTAATGATTAATTGCAAAAGGAAATACTATTCAGAGAGGTCGACTTGGCTGTCCTCGTTTTCAGCGGTTTAACACTTATACTTTATTTTTTTAAATGTTTTGTGTGGAATTATTTCGCTAATAAAGAAAAAAGAAAAAAAAACAAAACCTCCAAACAAAACAGCATCGACCACTTTTTTATGTAATGGGAATTCGTGAAACACCATTTAAATTGTGGGAATGACTTTTTTTGTTGTTCTTTTTCAGATTTTACTAATGAATTTGTTAATTTTCGTGAAGAATGGAAAATAAACTGAGTAACCTGACAAAATGTGTGTGAATAGATGACGTTTTTCATGTTACTTAAGATGGAAACGTGACAATTGTTGTCTAAGCTTTGCCGCCAGTTTATGACATGAAGACACTCCCACAAATATGTTAGCACGTAAAGTGAATTAACTTGTTTTTTTTTCTTTTCTTAAGATTTAAATTTAGTTTTCAAAATAATTTGAATAAAACGATATGATCGGGCTCAGCTTCTTTGTTCATGTTGTTAGAATAGAATAAATAAGCAACAAGGAATCAAACGCAGTTTAATCTTAAAATGATGATGCTGATAGAAGCCTCTTCTATTCTTTTAAAGCATCTATTAACTGAAATCTGTTTTCGCCGCATATTACTTCTACTTCTTAAGCAAAAAGCTTATAGTTAACTACACTGGCTGCCTTCTCAAAGATGCATATAAACATTGTACGAACACTAAATGACTAAAAACAACAGCGACTTAAATTTTTTTCGAATGAGGAAAGTATCTCAACATTGTTGCTGTGTTTTTTAAGCATCAAGCATATGTTAAAAATCCATTTCACTGTCAGTTGAGAACCCCTTAAATTTTTACAGCTTCAAAACAGCTTTCACGCCATAACCTCTCGTTCGCATTTACTTTTGAAAATCAACCTCAAGAGCAACCATCCTAAGACAGCATAGAGAAACTTTTTTATGATTATTTTTATGTTTATTATGCCGATTATATGCCATATAATTCACTGCTTTCATACAGAGGAGCAGGAAGAGAGTCTCTTCTCATATAGAAACTCCCGGTGGTACATGCATCTGAAGCATGAAGATTAACATCCATCCCTGGTAGAACTGCATGAAAGAGCGCTCTGAATTTTGTTGGTTGTTTCCTCTTCTATTGACGGGATAATGGAGCAGAAAAACGAAAAATAAACCCATCTCCTTACTGTGATGTGATCATCATAAATATTTATCGCTTGTTTGCACACTTCAAAATCGTGGCGAAAATTAGCTCTAACTTCAGGGGAAAAAAAATGTATTAGAAAAAAAAAACTAAATAACATGAGTCAAATGAGGATTGGAAAATTTGCACTGTCACCGCCGCCGACTGTTAATACGAGTAAAAATAAAAAGTGCAAATCTATGTTCGGACAAATGAGTTGAAATTAATTTAAATGCTAATTAATATAGCGTGCTGCAACTGCAAGTGCCGCCTCGTTTAGATACTCAGCTACAAAGGTATCGCATGCTCTTGGGAATATATGCATGTGCAAAAGTGCATATTCTGCATAAGGCTTTGACTGACTGTCTGAAAACTAAAGGAAAAATGCAATTCAAATTCCAATTCATATTTTAATACTTCTGTGCGTTTGGTGAACTCTATTTTAAGATTAAATAGTGTGAGTACAAATAGCAGGCTACTGCTATGACCACAACTATTTACGGCTTGTTGCGCGATGTAAGTACACATACAAATATGCGAATAAAAAGAAAATACAATGCAAATCATTTATAATAACATTTGTATCTTTGATTCATTATAGTTTTCAGTGAGAGGCTGTTTCTGAATGCAACCCTAACATGTCATGTCTCATGGATAATTTATTGCGGCCATTTCCCGCTTCTCACTCTTTCGGAGGACATTATGCATGTCAGTCGCTCCACCACCAAAAGAGTGTTAATTGACAAATTTTTCGAGCTAGACAAAGCATGAGATAGATTTTGCATGCGGCTGAAGTTTTGCACGCGACAAAACGACTCAGCATATGTTAAGTGAATGAAATTTGAAGACAATGGAGCTCGTAATTAGCACAATGTGATGTATGTGATGGTGAAAGGCATCAGTTGCATTTGCGTGCTGCATTTAGTATTTTGTTCGAGTTAATTGAAGGAATTTCGCTTATTCCATTTGAAGAGATTCAATTAAAAAACAAACATGATATATTTCTACTTGTAGACTTTTGACTAAAAAAAAAATATGAGAACCGTTTTTTTTTCAAAGCGTTTGAAAAATACCTAAGTCTGCGTGTCTTTAATTCTGTTTAAGATATGAATGGATTCGATAATGTTCGATGAATTCCATTCTTCTATTTTTGTTTCATCTTAAAATATTCAAGGATATCCATGCGATTGATGAACCAACTTCCCACATGAGATCGCAATGTGACATTTAATCACCCATGCTACAACCTACGATCATCTAAACTCCGTGTTTTGGACACAATAACCACCAACAAATTAGCATCTGATTGAATCACGGCTAATTTCATTGATTAACATATCTCAGTCCCGTCATTCAGCCAGTTCCTCACTCAACTTAAAGAAACAAAATACAGAATGGAAAAAAAAGAAAGACGAAAAACAAAAAAACACAAGCTCTAAACTTAATTTATAACCTTTAGATGTTTGAATAAACAAATCTGCCTGATTGGCTTTTATTTCAATATCAATAAAAATCAGCAATTCAGCCCGACGGCTTTATGTGCACGTAGATTATTCATCAGCACCTAAAAACGTTTAAAAAGCGTTTCAATGTAAATTCGTTTTTGGGAATTTTATTATCATCTTATTTCACGATAACCATCGGGCCTGCAAGAAAATAAATACAAACCCCAAAAGCAACAAAAAATTAAAATAAATATATAAATATATATACATGTATATATAAAAAGAATATCGTTGTTCTTTCCGATTTTGGATCTGCAATATTTTGTTTGAGTGGAATTCAAAAAACATGGCGATGGCTGGTTTGTTTCGATACAATGAAATCAACTAAAAGTTATTTATTATGTTATTTTTATTTATCAGAGATGAACTTTAATTATGCAATAGCCTGGCCGATGTATGAAGGCGAGCGAACACCAGCGTCGCGATGCCGGTGGTAGATTTGTTACCTTTAAGGTCAATAAATGTCGCCGAAAATTATGTGTCTTTATAATTAAATTGATTCTAACGCAGTAACATATAAGTTCAGACAGTTATTTGACGTTTCTCTTATTCGTTAATATATTGGTTCGTTTTTTTTTCCGTTCGTGCAAAACTTATGGGAAGTAAGAATACAACAAAAAGTGATCTGAGAAAGTATTCCGTGGGATTAATCTTAAGTGAACTTGGCAATTAATTTAATTTACTTGCAGTGATTCATTGCATTGCAAATTGCCATCACTCGTATTCAAGTCGCAATGCTGTTGGATGCAAAAAGGTTTTAAAAATAAATTTATACCCAACTTTAGGAAGCCTCAGAAAACAGTTTCATTTGTTGATGAACTTGATCCCAATAAACATAAGAGTCCCAAAACACTACAGACTTTCTATCGGCCGATAGTTTGTTCAGGTTGGGCTGCTTGACATACATAAGTCGGCCGACAGCTTTCGAACTATTTGGTAGTCGGTAATTAAATTTTGCATAAAGAGGTTGAAAAATGAAAGATTTTTCCAGCAATATTATTATTGTTTTTTTAATACAACGGTGGTAGAAAAAATGGGTATATTAAGAGCATCACATCAATAGTGATTGTATTTCCATTCACCCTTTCAAAGGTACGTTGTGCGTTCCTTCGTTAGGCGATGGAGGAGAACTCTGAAGCGTCATCACGAAGAATACTACCAATCAACGCAAAAGCTCTGAATTTGATAATTAATGAAGAATTTAAGACTTAGGTGAAGAATTTTTAATTTGTAATGTATCATAGTACATTATAAAAATTTGTGTATTTCTTTTTTAATTCACCGTTGATTTTGAAAACATCGTTGGTTTTTTATTGCTTGCTCCTTACCGTCGAAAATGGTATTTGTCTCTGTATGTGTCGATTTCATATTTCTTTCAGAACTTTCATGTTCCTCTGTCATCGAAACTTTTGAATCGTACCCCCGGAACCCATCCGTAACTATTTTCTCAAATTCTTTTTACATACATATTTATATTTTTATAATTTCTACTTAAATTCCACGCCAAAGACACTTAAAAGTCGCATGCCAATGACCTCTCAATTGACTCTGAAATTACCAAGAAAATCTTTAAACTCATAGCGAAAAAAGCAAAACAATAAAAAAAAATCAAAAACTCAATTTCAAACACTTCGCATACTTCGTTCATTGTTTGTGGATGTTAACAAAAAAATACAAAACAAAACACACTCAAAACGTTAAAATTAAGATGTTGTCCGTACCATCGATCAAATTGCAAATACCCACGACACTCGGTCGCTGGCGGTGACGGTGGAGGCGCAGCCATCAATGACAACAAGACTACGCGTTGCTGATGACCAAAAGATCGGATGCTCAGATAAATCGCTGCGCAGGAAGCAAAATTCGATTCCAACATCTGAAAAATTATGTTGTACAATTTTTAAAAATAGTTTCTCTTTGCCTTTTTGTTTTTATTTTCTTGTCAAACAACATGCATCGATCGAATGTTTGAAAAGTTTTCTAAGAAAAACTTTGTCGTTTCATCTTTCCCAGTAGTGATTAAGAAACAAATTTAAATAATTTCCACAATTGAGAATATACATCGAGTTAGCCGGTTTGAAAAGAAGACATTCTCGGCGATCGCATACAATTCAAATGATCGCCATTAGTGATGGTGAATAAAAGGAAAATATTTTTGCATCATCATCTTGTCAGTGTGCTATCAGATTATATTGATTGCGTTTAAGCCCGAAATGTTGGGGAACGCGAATTTCAAATCAAGCATGAAGCGAAGAGAGCTCAAGGCATTTCTTTTGTTTTTCTTCTCACATGCGCAATATTATTAAGAGCTTTGCAATCAGGATTCATCTAACAAAGTCCTCGCAACTATGCGATGCTGCCACCATTTTCAACTGCCTGCACTCTCAGTTATAATAAAAAAAACTTCTCAAAGTTTACAAAAGCACGATACCACCATAAAGATACATAAGATACCCTTGGCCATTTAAGGCTGTTAAATAACGACACTACTTGTCATTTAATTAAGTGGACTACAGGTGCACGATTCAATTTCAAAATCTGCACACATCACAATCATCATTCATCATTTTAACATTTGAAATTAAGATTGTCCGAGTGGCACTCAATAAACAAAACGATATGATCCGAAGCAATCCAGTCCTTAAAAAAACACACGCCATGGAAAAAATACAAGAGATACAAAAAAAAACTTATCTGAACTTCAGCCAAGTGTCTGTCACTAGAGATGAAAAAGCGAACGGGCACAGGGAATTCCATTACTACACTTTCCCAAACTGTGTTTATAGCACCTTTCTGGATGCGCGCAATTAAATGTCCCGATCCAAATATGGCATCCGATTTATTTATCACCTGTCGTCTGTTGTCGCTGTCGATGTCGATGTTGTTGTCGTCTTAGTCGTCATCCTCATCATCAGCGCAGTCTTCGACGACTTTGATCACGTACAATGAGTGCCAACTAGCCGCGGAACTCTGTCTTGCAGTTGGTAATCATCTGCCATAAAACAGCGCTCCGAGTAAATTGTATCAAAATCCTTTTATATCGATCGATGTGCCAAAGACCAAACTAAGTAGTTCCGAAGAGCCTGTTGTGCTTCGATCGGAGGTGTAAACTTTTCTCTCTACAATTAACAAATTATTTCCTTACAATCGAATCAAAAACGTAAATTGTCGCATTATGCGACCGCAGGATCGAGTCCGGACTCTTGGTTTGTTCTGGTTTCATGGAGTTCTTCAGGTTGTTCGTTTTTTCTTAACTTTTTTTTTTGGTTATTTTAGCAAACTCCATTCGATTCGAAAGGCATTGGGTGCGCGCACCCAATTCGAGCAGGTATCTTTTTTTGCCAAACCTGTCTTTTGTTCGTTCATTTTATTTACTTCCATCGCGAAGGTATTCAGGGCATAAAATTATATCACATTCAAAGATTGGATGAGTCGTGGATTGGGATGCCCAAAATGTTTAAAATCAGCGACTATAGCCGGTAAAGAGGTAAGTCCGAGAAGTCATCTTGCATCAAATTCTCATTTTGTAGAAAGACACCGAAAATAAGAAAACAAAATTATATTTCAGAAAAAAGGAACCCTCCAGCGAATAATATCAGAACAAAAAAAATTAACTAAAACGAGACTTCTTAACCACCAACCAACACAAATCCTCTTGATTCCAAAAACGGGAACGACAGAATAACTACTCCACCTTGAATCCTCGTCGTTCTTGCTGTGGTTGTTTTTCGTTCCTTTTGTTAATGTATAAAAATGGAATGAGAATTGCAAACTTATTAATTCGTATCCAAAAAGATACTTTTCACAAATCATTCAAGCTTATGTGAACGCGAATGCGAATGCGAATACGAATGCGAATACGAATCCTCATCGCATCAGTACTGCGCCGTTGGACTTTGATTCGTTTTATTATTTTTCATTTTATTTTTTATCTGGTTGACTTAAATCCTTTCTGGGTATCTTCTTATATATATAATCGTATATGAGGGTTTTGTAATTAATTGAATTTTCCTTTTCTCTCTTTTCAGATGGTAAGTTCTTATCATCATCACATAATCCTTCAGAACTAACATATGATGGTAAGTCCCCCATTATGTTCATCCTATTAACAAACTAAAAAAAAAAATCAAAAATCTCATTTGTAGTTGAGTAGTTCATATCGTTTATCAATTCATCAACTTTAAAGTGTTTTTTACAATGATTATTATGACTAAGGAGTACATCAGGAGAGTATAAGTAGACAAGTTCTTACAAATGACGTTAAACATTTTTCAATCATCAGAAGATTCTATTTGGCGGTTGAATCAATTTTAATGTGGGTCAAATTTGTCCAAAATCCGGACATTTGTTCTTGCAATAAATTTAAATATATTGGATGTGATTACCTCTCTTACTATTTTACTTTCTCATTTCAACCCGGTTCTTGAATCGTTGTCCCCAGTACCTTCTAGCTAGATCGGTGTACACATAGCTCTTCACACACCTTCTCTATTATTCGAAGCATTTTCATGCAGTTGAAGGAAATTCAAAATCTTCATGATATACTTGATTTTGGGTCTCAGAAGCTTATTCTTGGCAGTTTTTACTCTGCACTCATCGGAATGATTGTCAGTGTCTCGCAAGAGGTAGAGCCGGGCAAAAATGTCTAGAGATTTGAACCAGGGTCTCCACGTTCAAAAGCAGACGCACCCACTACTAAGCCACGGCACCCACTCAGTGGAAGTTCGAGTTGATATTAGGTCCTCCGAATGTCCCGAACATGTGAGGAGTGTCAGAATCAGAGAACCATATAATGCTTCATTCAGGACGTCGTGTCGTTCTTATAAAACAAAAATAAAGAAGTACAACATTTTAAAATCAAAAACACAGTTTCTCTCTGCCAAAAGAATATGCATTTAATCGTCCATATTTTATGATGGAGAAATAATTTTTACAATCAGTTAGTTGAAGCGAGCATAAATTCAGGTATTTGTCTACTGCATTTATTTCATGATGGGAACAATAAAAACCGTGATTGACTTCGAGTCCAAACCATTTTCATGGACTTCAAATGTCCATGGACAAAAGAGACCGCGCGATCTGACTTAAAGGATTAACAACAGAAATCAAGAATTGAAACTGGCAGAGGCAACCCAATGTGTAGCATCCTTTGGTATCGAACAGACGGACAGCTCTGACAGCGCAAATTACCACCGCTAACGCCCCCAAAATAAAACGTACTCAACACCAAAAGGGCCGACACCACCGACAATCGGCATGCAAATGCATTTGTTTCAAGACCCAAGGAAGACACTCTATATGCTAATTACAATGGTCCTTAGTTACAATTCATGAAATGAATGGCTTCCATGCCATCGATCCGATGTGGACTACTGTTTCCAAGAGTATTCACAACCAGCAAAACAACACTGCAGAGCGCGCACATCAAGTGATCATAAAACCCTATCTGATCGTGTACCACACGAATCTATGAGCGAGCCCTACAATGCTACAACGGAGCAATTTGTTCCAGCTTGGCAAATGAAAGAGGATTCTGCCGCCGCGAAGATAATTCATTTTCACGTTTAAGACCGCCATAAAATGATTTTAAGGATCACCTCCTCATTCTAAAATGATATTTACGGCTTATTGTCGGGATTTATATACTTTTGGGTGGACATGGACACCCTAAAACTCTGCAGAACTTCCTTCGTGCTCATAAATCAGTGGTTGCTGTGCCGCAGAAACCAAATGTACTAATAAATACAGGAGCAGCTTAACTGCAAAGGCCGAACAGAAATTCCAGTAGTCCTTGCGGGACTAGGCGAACGTGTCGATCGCAATAAACTTAATTTTGATATGTTCTTATATTATTATTTTTTTTTGTATTTACTTATCTATATATCATTAAGAGATTATAAATTCATTAAAAGTGGTGCAGCACACGCGGATACATCCCATCGACTTTTGTAGGCGTAAATGCTCACGTAGCAAGCGCGGTAGCTATAATCAGCACCCAACGTATGGCTGGTGCTCGGCCTCTGACAGAAGTCCATCATCATCATCAGCGTGTGTCGTGGTGATCCAAATCATCGAAGGAGGAAAATCCATCAAAGTGAATGGGTCAACCACCCAAAACTCATCAAAACCTGACAGACGGTTGCGATGCGGTAAACTTAGTGATGCGAATTTTTTTTTATCTTCTTTCTAAAAAAAGACAAAAAAATGTTTACAGATTGTGAATTTTGGCAGAGTGTGGCTGCAAAAAGGAAGTCTTTGAAAATAGGTCCCTTCGGAAGGGAATCTCGATTTTGATCGATTAATATTGCAGACGCATTGGGCACACGTTCCATCCAAACGATGCCTTTTGCCGAGCATCTTACAGGCTTCTTTTTCTAGAGGTTCATTTTTTTCATTGTACTCTTTGTTCCTCTTCCCTAAAAAAGGATATTATTAATTTTGTTGACTAAAATTTTGGAATGCATCGAAATCAGTGGCCGTTCGTAGTTGATGGCGCGGACAAGGAACGTGGACCGTGTCCAGTTGCGAGGCGATTTAAAAAAAAAAGAGGAAATAATAATCTTACGTCTTAGTCGACTAGGCGAGTTAAGAAGACTCGGCGCGAAACGTTGGAGCACGTTCATCAGATTGTGCGGTGAGGTTTCCTTATTTTGGTATTAAAAGTCAGTCGCTTAATGAAAATTGATGAAATGCGCAGCAATCGCGTTTCCATCGATGCATCATTGGGAGTAATTAATCGGGCAACGTGAACAGGTATGCGAGACGGTAATTAATATTAGTGATGCAGGATGAGGAAGTGACTTCTGTTCTTAGGGAGCAAGTCAAGAGTCTTGTTTGTACAGACAGTACAACTTGGAGCACCTAGTTTCTGCTGACAGATCAGCAAGGCGGTAATGGATGATGTAGAGCGATTTATCACGATTCTCATAGGTGACAAAAGAATTTAAATTTATCTAAAGGAACTGCCGCAAGTGAATCGGTGATACATCAGAATGTAATCTTATTGATTATCTTGTTATTTGCTTGAATAAAAATGGAGTGAATAACCGTTTCAGTTTTGGCGAAGTTCGAGGAGAGTTTTTTTCCACTGAATCGATCGTGCTAGAGCAAGTATAGGGCATGATTTTGACCAGTCAAACAGAAAGCCTTTTTAGGACCCCAATCGGTGCGTGAGAAAGTTATAACTCATGTTATGTATATTTGTGTGACGTTGATCTTCCAAAAAAATTGTTTACATTTAGTTTCAATCTAAAATTAAAGCACTAAGTTCTGTAATGTCTCAGATAATCTTGGGTTGCAAAATAGCCTCTTCTCCAAGATAGGTAGTTGTCTGATGCTTCGTAATCTGTCATTTGGATAAAACTTAAGACTTAAATGCTTTAATCAAAGGACCGTTTAATTTAAGGTTCAACGAAACAAAATGTTTGAGACTCATTTTTCAACAATCAACAGGCTACAAGCGTTTTAAAGCTTTTCCAAAACTTGGCAAATGACCTCATTCAAATTGCAATTTCAATGCGAGATCGATGTCCTCAGTTAAATTTTCAATTTAAAAATAAAACAAAATCTTCGTTCTCAAATTAGTGGCCTTAAACCTTATCAACATGTGTCTGCAGCATATTCACACTAAAGTCTTAAGTGTGATATTCATTTTATATATACGAATATAAGCCAATCGATATATTGATTGATCAAAAAACCAACCATTCAATGCTTCAACATCAATCACTTTCATTTTTAAAGCCCTCCAACAAGCCAATCCATATACACCCTCAGCTCAGCTAATGTCAATGTCCGTTTCAAATTAATTGTCTGCAGTCTCTGCGCTCGGTAACCCAGTTCTGTCAGAAATGAAAATGACATAAAACACTCCCCGCAGAAACATAATTTTTCTTCCACAAAATAACAATCAACAGAAGGCAAAAAAAAAGATAAAGAGAAATATCGCATCCGAACTAGTAATGTTCCAAGGTCGTTGACCAACAATACCACCATCAACCGGGCGAGACTGACCAGACACAGCTCCGTGTAGCTCTCGAAAACAAATGGAAACTGTCTAAGTCAGCCTTTTTTGACATATTACGTCCAATTTTTCTCTTCCTCATTTCCCTCTGGCTCCGAACACAAATATGGCCGTCATCGTCGTCTTCCATAGCCATCAGCAACAACAACAGTAAGCACAGAGCACACCATCTCAATACAACCACGACTGACCCATAATCTAATTTATCAATCAGTTTAAGCCCATGTTTACACTTCCTATTTTTTTTTATATACGAGTATATAGGGTATAAACGCGTAAACCTATACAGGGATAGGTATTTCAATGAGGCTTCTTTTTGCAATGTCATCTGTTATGCTGATAGGGTGTTGAAAAGAGGCACACAATTTTGTGTGTTGATAAACATTTTTGATACAATTTTTTGTCAAAAAATGGCAACAAAAATAAAAGGAAAAATATTTTTGCTCTGTTCCTTGACCCCAAAGATGCGTTACAGGTTCCCGCAGAACACACGATTCACTTTTACTTTCCATTCTGAATGCAGAAATGTTGCTGTATGCGTACAGCGTAGATACATGTACACGGCAAGCGAAAGTTCAACTTTAAATAATAGTCTGTCAGAACTGTCAAACAAGTCGGCGTGCGCTAGAATTAATGGCACTATGGGTGTCTACCGGGTTTTTCGGTGCCGCTCGTTGGTGGTGGTTATCCATTATGCGACTCTGCTTGCCGTGGTGCCCTTGTGCTTTCGATGTCAAACTGTTTGTCTCTGTTGAGTGTGTGCATGAAATGTCACTTTGTTATTTATTGTTATAACATTTTCAAGGTCATATATACCAGCCACTGTACGAAAAGGATGTCACTGACTACAATTGCTTCGGATCCAGACTCTCGATAAAAAAGAAACGCTTTTTTGATAGCTTCGGAGCAGGCGATAAGTCTATCAGATATAGTCAGTTTGAGTCAACAATTGACAGCTGCTGGATACATGCCCGTTTTTAACCTATTTTTATTGAATTCATTGGTTTTCTTTTGCGAATAGCAATTATTGGATTCAGCGGCTGTTTACAGTATTTTGTTTCAGGTAAATGAACGACCTGTCATTTGGTGTCATCACTGACATAAAATGAATTGATATTTTTTTTTCAAATACCAACGACACGCTGTTGCTGCTTGTTATGTTTACAATCACACAAGTGCTTTAAATCGATGATACAGTTTTGACAGATTATCAATGTCGTCAAGACGTCTGACCCTCGCCACTGATGACAGCAAGGTTCAACGATTTGTTTATGTCTATTGGTCAGTCATATTCTGTTCGCTAAGATACATTCAACATACGATTTTTAAGTGATTTATGATGTGAACCAGGCAGGGAATGGCTTGCTGTTTAAAACAGTTTATTGACCGATTTATGGCATTTGAATGTGTATCTTTTCGAGGTTGAGAAAATCAATCTAAGGTTATGAGAATATTATCGAACAGGAAATGTTGCTGCGAACTAATTAAGGCATCATAGATACATGTTGCCAGTGCCCGTGTTAATCAAAACGATCTTACATGCGATCATTTATCATTCTCCAAATTGCAAATGACTTAATTTTGGAAAGAAGGTAATTGCAAAGAAATTACACATTTGGTATTCTATATTGAATTTACCACCCTGTCAATTCAATCAGCCTTCAGACATAGTAAGTTAATTATGAGGGCACCAAGGCATGAATTCCGCATGAGCAATCAATAATTATTGTTCGCATGATGTAGCTTCTATCATCAACAACATGCTGCTGCTGAAAATATACATATAAAGGGCATCCTTCAAGCGTGCTGGGTATTCACACGCCATCATGTACAGAGACCACTGAGCGGAGAATATGTTTCAAATGTCTAAAATGCATTCAACAGTAATAATAATTTAAATGGTCCACCATCCACCATAGACAGCTTGTAAATGGTTTATGTTAGCCAATCCAGTCTAAAATTTCAGTGCTATCCGCCTTAGTTTGATTTGTCCAACTGAGTGGCACACTGCATCGAAACATTGATATTCGAGCTCAAACACCCTTCATAAACATCTCTGGGGCTCAACTACACAGAGTGATATTTTAACTCAAATCAATGGATTAAATGCCTTTACTTGATTTGAAATGATGAGATAGATGCCATTACAGCTCATCTATACAACTGCATTCCCCTTCTCCTGATACTCGCCGGTCGTTGGGTGATGTGTCCGTAATGTACTTTAATAGATAGTTTAGAAACTCATGGATTCACCCGCACAAAATTATTTGTAAAGACAACGATACGCATAGAAAATAGACACAGACCCATCATCGGCAGCATCATCATCATTATCATCATCATGGTCATCGACATCAAGCCCAACCAAAACGAACAGTGGCTGGCAGTGAACAAGCGAATCGGTCCCATTAGAGTTCCATTTGAGACACCATAGCAATATCGACATCAACACAGCGACATCGTTATGGTCAGCATTAGTGTGTTATTTCGTTCTTTTTTGTTAGGCACACTATTATAATAGAAATATTTAGAAACGGGATAGATCTACCGTCTCCACCTATATAGATATATGTACATATAGTGGTCTGATTCACGAAACGTATAACTAATTTGGACAACTGAAATTGAAATCTCTGAAACGCTAATGTGTTTCTATCAAAATGGAGCCCAATTGTGAAATGTGTCGTTGTCTATTTGGTGAGTACAGTCCGTATTTGGTTTTATTTTTATTTTGTTTATAGTTGTTCCTCGGGGCTGAACAAACGAATAGTTTTGCTGCATGAATGTTTGTGTCAGTAGTTTGATGGAGCGTGTGTTAATCAATTAATGCCGAAGGTACACGCAAACGAGTAACTATACTTTCATTAAGATTTGTAGTTCTAAGGTTGATTGTTTTTTTGTGAAACGCTTGAGTCTTTCAAAGTGTTTCTGTTTTATTTTTAGATGTTTTTAGTTAAGAGTAGGTTTTCTTTTATACGATGATGACTGCTCAAAAATTAGCTTGTAATGACTTAAATGACGGCGTGCTTTTAAAATTTAATAGGGGAAACGAACGAGAGCAGTTATTGTAACCGGCAACATTTATTAGCAATACACCTTGAACAAACTTGCGCGAAGCTATAAATTACAAAACCAACACTGCTTTGAGGAAACGTAAGATAATTGATTCAATTGATTAGAAATCAGTTGAATCCAATATCCGACAACACAGATAGAATTTTTATAAAAAGACTTTGTTATTAGTTTATTATGTTTTGAATCTTCACTCTATATTTCTTGACTTACACCGCCTAACAATATTTCTTGCTCACGCAGCTCTAGTGAGATTTTAATCGTATAAAAATTTATGATTAGGCCAAATCGTCGCTTTAACATTTACCGACTTGTCAATGGGTTTTGCTCAAATCAATCTCAGTTTGCTGATAAATAATTCTTTTATATTGGCACCGACCAATATTTTTCGCTGCAATAGGAAACATTTGACATGACAAGTCATAAATGTCAGAGAACTTACTGATTGTGCTCTTTGAAATATGGAGGGGTTTCCAATAAGTCTGAGGTCAAGAATGTTTGATTCAGCCAACTTTCAAGAAACAATAAAAATGTTTGCCTGTTTCGCTTTAAGATTGTTCTTATATAGAATAAGCTTTATAGCCTAACTTGTATCCGAAACGTTTTATTTAAACAAATCATAAAAAATTGCTAGTATTAGGTTTGGATAAAGTATAAATTCTGCAAGTACGCTTTTTGAGATGATTTTCCTACATAAAATCTCTTTTAATTAAAATTAATCATTTTCCATCATCCAGCAAAAAAGAAAAAAAAGGACAAACCCATTGCCGAAAAAAGGACCGACGCAACCTGATTCAAGCAAAAAGATACATAAACGAATTTCGTTTTCTTTTTTCATTACATGAATTATTTATAAATTTATTACATTAATGGAAAAGGCGGCGCGTTGTATTTTCTTTCTGTCGGTATCTCGTATCTTGTCCCCTTTGGGTCGAACACTGGCCGAGTTCCTTCGAGGTTGAATAAGCAATAGAAGAAGGACACAGTCATATAGGTAAAATGAATATATGTATGTATCGGTGTCGGAAGGACAAACTCAATAAATATAACAAGAAACAAATTTGTTGTTTGCTTTATTGTGCCATTTTTGTTTTTTGTTCTTCTTTTGTTATTGTAGTTTATGTTTGTTTTCGGTCCCAAGTGAACAGTTTTTGTCAATTTTTGTTGTTCTCCTCTTCATACACGAAACAGTTTGGAATATCTAGATAAATCGATTGAATCAATTATTAACCCGAAGTAATCACTCTGTAAATGCAACCTAAGATATGGCAAAACTACTAAACTTCCCAGCCCAGTTGTCTCAGGCGAAATTGCTTTCAACCTTGTCTAAACTCTCGTAGATTCGAGTACATGTTACCTTTATAAATATACTTATTGATGCTGGTCACATATATTTTTCTTAGGATGCAAACCCTCTATCCAAGAGGATACATAGTATAGCCTCTATATCCCAAAAAGGGATGAATTTATATCCCTTAATACACGAAAAGAATCCCCCGAAAAGAAAAAGAAGGACTCGAAGGACTACAACAAAAAAAAAAAACAGGACATATTATTAAATCTAGTAGATAAAGTGATATAAAGGCGGGCATCCCTCTGTAGAATGATGATGACTATAAGGCCGCTCGTCATAGTCTCATAAGCAAATAGATTACGTGGAAATGTGTCACTTATATTTCCATGGGTTTATTGCTATATGCCACTGAAGTAGCGTACACAAGCAGCAGCAAATTCTATTACAGACAAGCGTTACAAATTATGATGATCGCACAACGAATGATGGCAAAAGGTGGTCGGTAGTTGGGGGTGAACATCCAAAATG
Source organism: Orthonevra nobilis (assembly GCA_963555765.1). NCBI lineage: Eukaryota > Metazoa > Arthropoda > Insecta > Diptera > Syrphidae > Orthonevra > Orthonevra nobilis. Next base: position 14,465,832 of record OY743225.1, read on the forward strand.
TATCTAACGCTTGTAGTTACATTGTTACTATTGGAATTTATATTGTTATGATTAAATATTAATTTATTTATTCCATATCTGTTTTTCGTGCCGATGAGAGTGTGTGAAAAAGAAATTACAAACAATGTTTATGATGTTTACATACAAGTAGTACAAAGTAGTCAGTTGTATATTCTAGACTAGTGCTTTTTCGTATTCCAAGTTTTTTTCTCCGGTTTTACATTTGGATATTGTCATCACGTTTCACCTTTTGTCCGAGTGATATTCTCACAAAATGTTTTCGTATTTTAAATGCAAATTTCTTGATTTTTCCCCTCCGTTTGTCTTTGTCACATGTTGGTCGACGGACTTGGTATGCGAACAAAGTGGAATGATGTGTATTCTCGTATATTTTTGACGTTTTAATTTCAATAATAAAAAAAAGTGGGAAAAAAAATATTTCAGCATTTCTAAATGACTGACAAATATGAATCACGAGCTAAATATATAAACGAAAATAGAATAAGACTAATACCCGGATATTTGATGATAAAAATAACTCGTGAAATATAAACTTTAAATACCAAATAGAAATTTAGACAACCTAAATTAATTCTTTTTAAAGATAACCTGAGAATTTTTAAATAACTCCACGAGTATCGATATGTTTTAAATACGCACAAAAAATATTACTTTGATGTTCATTCCTTTGGATCATTTAGAAAATTGACACTGTTTCAAGAGTTGACATAATAATATAGTTTAAGAATGAAATCAACATACAATAATTAGGTTCTTCTGAATGCGTAATGAAAACATTCTTCATTTATGTATTGTCTTATAAAACAGACAAGCTATGTTATGGCTTTGAAAATAACATTTGTTAAGGTTATACTGAAACAATTGGAAATGTATTACGAGCACAATGCTTTCAGTCAATTGTCGTTCATTCATTTATTTATTATTTCATTGAGATATAAAGAAAAATATACATTTTTGTTTTTGTAAAACAATTTTTTTAATACACTGCCCGGCTGCATAAATGTTGTTTGGCACAGCCCAAGTTGTTAAATGTGGTTAAGATGCGTATTATCTTTAAGTCAATTGCTTGTTCGCAGCAGTATCAACAATTCGACTCTTGAAACCCAAAATTAATGATAAGATTCTTTTACTTCAATATGAGTAAGTAATTAAGCTATCGCATAATTATTACCGCTACAAATTATGTTTTCAGGATGGACGATAAAGTATTTTGTTTGATTCATGTTTTAACATAGAACACGAACACGATATTGAAGGGTACGGGATAAAAATTATCACCCACACAATCGAATGCTTTAATGATTCATTAAGGCTTAGAAGGAATGCATTAAAATTTTTTTCGTAAACATATTGATTACGCAAGACGAAAACGGAACTACATTTGTTAAACTTGCAAGAGAATCATTTTCTTTCTGGTTTTAGTAATTCTACAACAAGCTCTTAACATTTGCGTTTCAAAAGCTTTAATTTTGTTCGCTACCATAGGCGATGCGGTTTACCAAGACTTGAGCCATATGCTATGAACGATCTGTTTAAGATTTTATGTAATAAATACTTGGTAGGTTTTTTGAAGGGAGTTCAGCAACTATCTTCGCTTTACTTATAACATTTCTTGTGTATTTTTCAAAGCTGACTTTGCAGATATATATCCGAGTTCTTTGCTGCATGGAAAATCTTTAGCTTTAAAGCTGAATAGCTGAATAGATGTAGAAGCATATCGTGAGCTTTTAAATCTGGTTTTGATCGAGTCAGAGTAACATGAAAGTAATGACTTACGAACTTAAAAAATAAAACCTAAGATTGTGAACTTCTTTGCTGCCTTGAATGACCCTTTCTGAAATTAAAAAAAATGATTTCGATTCATATTCATTTCCTCGCAATAAAATATCTAGAGATTCTGCTGAAACATCGTGTCGGCTTTTAAGGCCCTTCTTCTCCAACTTCAAGCACATTCTTAATATCAATGCTTTTTTCTGTAAATATTCATGTGCCTTACTGAAGAAACAAAAACTTTTCTTCATTTGCCGGCTGTAGAAGATCCCCTTAAAATAAATTATATAAAATTAAATAATAAACAACCAACAAAATCATTTTCAAGTTTATCTGCAGCATGCATTCAAATGCTTCGTTCACTTTATCAAAGCACCAGCGCTTTTGGCTACGCAGTTAAAGACAGAACGACCGTTTTAACAATCCCTGTAATGGGTACAATAAAACCGCACTATGTACTTGTTGCCACACAATTCGCCAATGTTCGTTAAATGTTGGACACCTATTACCAACGTTGCTTCTATGGCGCCATTATCGTTACAATTTCGCGTAAAAAAAAAGCCTTGCAGGTATTGTGAAACAATTGCCTGCTAGCCGCTCAATAATGATTTTCACTACATCCAGTTGCAATTTGCTCCTCCATCATTTCGCATTTATAGGTCATTATCGGGGCAACAAAGTTCCATAGAATCCATTCAGTATTTCCAAAATAACATTTACATTTTTCAATTTTAAACAAATGTACCAAATGAAAGAGAAAAGGTTTTTCGTAGATATTTGGCGACATAAAAGTCAAGTTAAGTCTGCCCATTTGTGATGTAAATTTCTATGAGTATCTATCGAATCCTCCACAGGCGAACGAGCGCCATTGAAGAGAGCAACCAGCGAATATTGTAGATTGCCAATAATCAACCAACATCAACATGGCAGCACATGGCCTTTCTGCACTTTGTAAATTGCGTGTCTGCCCTGCGCGCTTGTCTCTGGCTGGTTCGGTTCGGTCCATAGTGTTGCAATCGGTTTTCCATTGCGGCGACATTATTGTTTCGTTTGGCGGTTTAAGTATAGATATGGATGCATAGATGCACATTTATTTTGTGCATCTATTACAGTGGTATTTATTAATTTTGCTTAATAGCCTGGTTGACAACAACATGGCCATTTAGTAGGTTGACTGTCGCGACTCTGAATACGAGAAAAGAGTACGCGTTACATTCATATGCGCAATTGCGTTGCAATTATGTCAATTTATTGTTATCTCCATTTGAGACAGTCACCGTAAAAGCTGTTCAACTTATGGGAAAAAAATTGCGAAATAATCAATCCCGAGATGTTCAAACTACTGATTATAAGACAGTTGATTCAACAAGTTTGACGTTCATGAGCCATAGTTTTGTTTGTATTGAAATCAAATTTATAGTCTGCCTATTATTTTCTTTTTTTAATATGCCAATTGCCTACTTTAAAGGCAACCCCAGAAATGGCCACAAATATTTATCGATTTGGTCGCAGATGCATACATAACCCTTAAAAAGATTTTCCTCTCTTGCTTCCATTAAAAGTGTGTTTGATATAAAAAAAGCCATTTGAAAAGAATTAAAAAGTCTGCAGTGTCCCTCTAGGTGATCAATTGAAAGTATCTGACGCCTATATAATTAACAAAAAAAAAAAGAAAAAAAACAATCCAGTGAAGATAACAAAAAAACGAGTACAAAAGAAGCTTCCATTTTATGGCCCCAAAACATCATCTCGAATAATTTAATTTTAACTACTATTTTCACATTCACGCCGGGCTTCATGCAAATTGAGATGCACAGAACGTTAAGGCTAACTTCTTTCGCGCAACATGATTGTGTCGTAAATGAGTACATAAAAAAGTATCTGTGTGCTCCTTACCTTTGGGTTTATTGAAATTTTAGAGATTCTCTGTTCACGTCAGGGGCGATTTGTATTTTTTGTTGCTTTTCTTGTTATAAAATAAATAGCATTGTAAGTTCTCGCCTTTGGCGAAAAAAAACTTAAGGACATTTTACATAACATTTTTCTTCGGGTGTGTGCGTTGTTATGACCACTAATGAAACCTTTAAAGGATCATTTCCTCAGCTTACTCATATCATAGGCTTGCACTCCATAGTCGATTACGTTTTATGATTGAGGCTCATCGCTTTCTTTAATTCTTAAATGTTGTAAGTCATAGTCCAGGTATGAGATATCCGTAAACTAATTTTAAGTAACGCACACAAAGTTAAAAGGCATCAAAATCGCTCAACTTTATAGTTTATCAAATTCCTATCAACCAGCTCCGCTTATCTTTGCCACAAGTGGATCTGTTAAAATTAAAAAAATAAAACCAATATTAATCTGAATGCTTTAGTTCAGAAATGTTGTCTGATTAACTCAACTTTCGATCCGCTGAGCAGTTTCGAAAATTCACTTGTTTTCAAGGAATAATAGCTACTCTTATAACGTATTTTGTGCAGAGGGAGCAGGACTAGGAAAAGAATTGAAACAAGCTATAGTTTGAAACTCAAATGTTGTTTTCGATGCAGTCTGAATTAACACGGACATCTTGACATCGACTTGTCGATGGTAAATTTGCAATCGACATATTCGTATTCATTTCTATGAGCTTTTATTGGATAAGCCTCTAAATATTGATCCAAAGTTAACAAAAAAGTGAAACGTCGCAAAAGATTTGGCCTTTCTTTATTTGATTTATGCAAGGCTATGAATTTCAGAACTAAAAAATAAACACCACATAAAATAATTGCATTAAGATGCTTTTCAACGTATCTGCAATGTCAAATGAGATGGTAATAGTTGTTGAAAAGCATTGCTATAAGACTATTGAATCATGATTGAAGCATTATTTTCATTTTTAAACTGTCGAATTTGGGTAACTTCTATTTATTTTAAATCCCTTTTGAAAAGTTCTTTTCGATTCAAGCTATAAAATTACGCACATATTATATTAAATTCGTTAGCTATGAATTGAATGTTCTATTTTACTATTTTTCTTAAAATCATAAAAGCTCATTTATATAGAACTTCCACTTATAAAGGCAAAAAGAAAACAAAAATAAAAAACGTTTTTCTTGATTCAATATTGAAGGTGGGAAAAACCTTAAAGTTTCCTTTCTACATATCTCGTCAACTTGTTTTTCGTTTTATTATTCCTTTTTTTTGGTTTTTATTCGTTCTCTCCATTCCAACACATTGGTGTTGTCGTGGCGGCACACTGTATATGTCTGCATCTTCTCCTCTCACACATCTAGGCATAGAGAGCTGCCACTCTCTTCTAGTTCTTTCAGTACACAAATTTCTTTTGCAGTTTCGTTTCATTTTTATTTTCTAAACGTCTACTGGCACCCTGGAAAATAACTTAATTCATCTTACTCTTTTGGATTCGATGATTTTAAGCGCCTGCGTTATATGAAAACCAATCGCATCAAAGCACCCCATTAAACTTTACTCCACGTCGTACGAGTAGTAGCCATATCTACCCGCTAGCTATAGTCATATAGTCTTCGTCCTTGCAGTCATCATAGCCATCAACATCATCAACAACATCATCATCATCAGCGCACCATCGCCATCATTGTGTTCAACGTCATCATCATCATCATTGTTGTCGGAGTCGTTGTTCGTTCTGTCTCCTAAGTCAGTTTAGTTCGTTTGTCCAGTCGGTCTGTGAAAAATCCAAACAAACCAAAAAATTTTCACGACGTCTCTGGCTATGTTTTCTTATTTCTTTTTTCGTAGATAGAAAACCTTACCTAGACTAAAAACCACCCATCACTAAAACCAGTGCCACTGCCCACTTCCTCTCAATCCAGCTTCTCAGCATTTAGGTCCTTTTATAGCAAAGCAAATGACTTTATATGTGAGTCCTGGGGATAAGTTTATAGCATGTCTATATTGTTTTTGTCTACCCTGAGAAGTCTTGATTCTACCTCCCCCCTTTGGTTGGCCCAAAACACAGACATACATCAATGTTTTTCGGGGTGGAAATCCAAAAACGAGAAGCAGTCGCAACAGCAGCAGGTGTATAGGTAGATAATTCATTCATGCTTCAAGCGCCTGTCTCTACAAGTTCTCTGTTTGTGCCTTCGTTCTGCTGAGACTGACTATGAACGCAAAATGTCATTCATTCGTTTTTGTCGTCGTTGAGCCAAATATGAGGTTACGAACAAAAACATTTTCACTGTGAGAAATTTCTGGCGCAAGGATAATAAGGAATACCATACAAACACACAAGCATGTAGGTCTACACACTTCCATTTGGCAAACGGAATACGAACACTTGTATCCTTGAATTTTCAAACACAAAAATGTATCCCTACGAGGAAAAAGCTTTTCCTGTTCGAAAGTACATAATGTCCATATGCATCTTATATACGCAGAATTTTTTTTTTCGTTTTTATAAATAGAAAGCTCCTGTGTAGGATCCTGCTACACTCTCAGGGAAAAGAGGGTTGTTTTTGCACACTTCGTTTTACGCAAGAAGACAATAAAAAAAAAAAGATTTGTAGGAGAAAACTTTTGCAAAAAAAAAACATGCAAACAACAATAAAAAAGAAAAAAGTCGACTTCTTGTCCGACTTGGCTGCGCCTCCATATCCTATTTCAAAACCATGTTCTTTTTTTTCTTCAAGAAAAAATGTATCTGCGCAAAGTTTTCTTCATCTAAGGATCCTCACACATTTGTAGATGTGCATCTTTGAACCAAGATAGTATTTTCTCAGTTTTCCAGATACTGTTGGTTTGTATGAAAGTTTTGAAGATGCATATTTATTTATTCATATACATATCTACACATTTTTTTCTTTTTTTTTGCACTTATATATAATGTAAAAGGGAAGTGTCCTAGACCATATGGTTTGCAGCACAGTGATGCACTTTTCTTTGATATTTTCGAATCCGAGAATACATACGACAGGAGAAAATGTCATACGAGTACATGAGGATGGCAACTGCAACGCAATCCTTATTTTTCTAAATTTTTTCTTATTTCACTGTGAAATGTTTTCATCTTGTCTGTGGTCCTTTCAAAAGGAGCACCAACAGAAAGGGGATTTTCGTACTTTGAGAGTCTGGAGATGGAGCTAGAAGGAGTATTTTCTAAGATCTAAAGATATCAAAAGTATGGTTATTGTGTTTTCATCTTTCTTCCGGAACTTGTTCTTCTTCTTCTTGTTTGCAGCAAAATTTCATTAGGCAACTATGTGTGCAGAATAGTTTCAAAATCTCGTTCTTTTTCTTTTGTTGACAATAACATGAAGTATTTTATGCTGAGGTATCTTTGGTATTCCATTGGTCTTGGTATTCTGTACGTACTTTCATCAAGTTAGCAACACTGACTGGGTGGAAATCTTACGAAAAAAAAAATTGAACAGCAAAGTTGAAGTTTCTTGTCAAAAGAAAAATCGATTTTTTGAGGAAAACTTGAATGCAAGTAAGGGTTTTTTTTGTACATCATTCGAAATTCTCTCATGTCGTTTTTTAGAATTTAAGCACATGAGGCCAGAAAAAGACAAGTACCATTTAACCACCGAGCATATTGTGCAACGTCCCATTCTTTATATTTGTACACACCTTCTTCTCAAATATATTTAGGTAAGAGGTACTGCGGACACAAAGTAATTCACCGCCAGTTTGGGCTCATGTTGAAAAGTCGGCATTAAACGATTGTCGTTGAAAAATAGTCACTGGCAAGCTGCGAATGACATTGGGTCACTAATTCGACAGTATAACTCAAAATCAACAAAGTCCAAAAGCTCCCTAGCTTAAATTTTTCACATGACAGCACAGACACCGCGAAATATATAAATAAAGCGCCTCTTCTCCATCAACTTCAATTATCTAATCAAGAAATAACAAACATTCTTCAAAATGACGGCCAATCTATACTTACACAAGCATGCTTCTCACTCGTCGAATCTTATCTCCATGCATGTACAGCCTAAATAAGCGCATGTTCTACATTCCTTTAGACACATATGTAAAATTGTTATTAAAACCGAATTAAAAAGTCGCGCAGAAAAATTGGCAAATCGATGAGGCTTGTCTTTAAGTTTGGGGGCTTTTTTGTATTCTGATATCAGTGGACTTCCTTTTTATATATATTTTTTTTTACACCTGAATTCGCATTAAATGATAAGATAAGGATCCGCATGTCACCGCTGACGTTCTCCTTAATGGATTCGAAAAAGGTAATTTTAAGAATGCTTTCACTTTTTGGACAAAGATATAAAAATATTCAGTTCCAATTTGGAATTGTCTCGATTTAAAAGCTTATTACTTGTGTAATAACCTCAAGATAACCGTTAATTATGAAAATAATCATGCAAGATTGAAAATATCAATCATTCTGTTATGATAAGTGGTTTGAAGTAGTCGAAGAGGCCCTCAAGAAAATCGTTCTGCTTGCGTCGTATCATCTTTATATTTAAAATTGAACAACGAAGCCGGATCACTGAATCGCTTGCAATTAAAAATTAATAAACGTAGAAATTAAGAAACAAAAAAAAAGCAAAAACAAAAAACAAAACATCAACAGATACAAAACAGACATTTCGAGGCGGCGCCCACCTCCAAGCACCGGCGGCATGCAACCAGTTATATGTAGTTGTGGAGAAGATTTAAAATGAAATATTCTCTGGGTTGGTTTTGTAGCTACTTTAAAGATAAATATACATATACACGACTGCATGTATAGAGAAGGAAACAAATCAGTGAGAAACAAAATGCTTGAAAGCCAAAGCCATTAAATTAATTAAAAAAGTTTTAAACAAAAAAAAAAAAATGGGAAAAAAACTCTACATACAGAAAATGAAATTATGAGATATATGGGCGTTTGGAGAAATAGTGACTACCTAACATACAAACGAAATGAAATAGAAGTCAAAACATAATTAAAATTCCTCAAAATTAAAGCGACGAAATAAAATGGATTCCGTAGAACATATTTTCGGAAATTAACGAATTCTTTTACAGACCGAAGTGGCGAAGACTACAACAAAATACATACGGATATATTTATATATATAAATATATTGTTTTTTTTCCAAGCTGGAAGGAATGTTTGATATCTTGTAGAGATCCTGCTAAAATTTCTAGGAAGTTTGTGTGGAAAATAAAAATCGTTTAAGGGGATACGAATACATAGGACTGCCTGTATGCAAAGTAAATTTCTAGATTTTTGTTTTTCTGTTATCATTGAATTATCATCTCTTTGAAAATCTATTTCAAGAATGAAGCTTTTGATTTTATTAACTTAACTCGGTATAGAAAAGCTTTGTTGAACGTTAAACTAAAAAAAAATGGTCTGTTTGATGAACAATGATGATTTTTATGGCAACATCACGCAAGCCTTTGGGAAACTGAGAATCAAATCAAAGTAAAAAGCTCAGATTTATAACACTTTCCACATTCGAGTTTAAAGTTTATCAAACTATATATTCATCAACTCTGAGGTACACTAGGATATAAGTATTATTTTTACGCTCAACATTTTTAAGAAAGAATACTGATTTTGAGTCTCAAAAAGGCACTACTAAAATATCCACGAATTTTCGTGGCAGAAAGATGAAGCTCATATATAAAGCGAAGGAGAACACCGGAAAAGGCTCATCTTCAAGTGGATGAAAACATTGCAAAGGTATCGTGAAGGAGCTCGAAAATAGATTTGGAGCAAATATTTTCCAACCATGGTACTCAACTGCGTCGAGATATCTCGAATCTTGTGCACAACCATCTTCAAAATTCAGGAATTCGTTCGGGAACGTTCTTAAGCAATGCTTAGGATCAGCCTGCTATGGGTGATGATGAAATTTGCAACGTGTCTGGCGATCGAGGTGAGGCAATTTAACTTTTCAATACACTTGAAGACTTTCGAAAATCGAACTAATGCGCCAGACAAAACTCTTTTAACAACTGTAGCATACAAATGCAGCTAAATCGGCACTTTACTAGCCGCGGTGATAATATTTGTTGTATCGGGGCAGTTTGAGCTCCGTTGAGCGGGATGATCATGATCTCGCCTTAAATTGCAAGGAAACTGCGGAATATGTTTGGTTTGCGCTGATATTGAGACAATATAAAATTTTAAAAAGCTGATGCAAATTATGTCAAGCGGTGGTATCTCATTCTTGTTTCTTCGCTAAGAGTATCACAACAATGAGGCGATTGTTTTTCGCCGACAAAATTTTGTTGTAAATGAATTAACAGAATAAGCTTTTGCAAGACTCATAGCATACATACATAATATTCCTGAATAATGTCATCACGATATTCTTATTGTTTAATTTGATGTGACGACTTTGAATTTGAGCAGAGAGTCCAACAGAGTTTACATAATGCAGCTGTGCATTCCATATAAAAATTTGAGCCACAAAAACACGTTTTAGATCCCAAAACTAGAAACTAATCTATGGTAGATAGCCTTACTTTTGGACCAGAAACAAATAAGCACTAGAAGAAATTTCAGAGGAGCTACGAAGTACTTTCAACTGCACGTATTTCTATTTTAAAAATAGTATAATAATATTTTCGATAATTTTTCCTTAAAATTATATCCTGATCCTTAAATCTAAGCACATACATAATGTATTTCACAAATATCTCTCCTAATAGTTCGAAGCTGACCTTATTGATACCACTCACTTTACTATCGCCAATAAAAAGTTATTCAATTCCATTCAGAAATACCGTCGGCAAACCATCGATTCGTCCTTTTTATCGAAACCATTTCAATCAGCAACAGGCTTGACTGTAGTAATATATTTTCCAAGTCTATGAAGGTAATTGCAAAAAAAAACCTTGACTTTGAAGTGTTAAAAATCAAACCGGCATCAAAATTCTACGCTTATACATAAAAAACAAGGAAGCAAGCAGCCCTTATGAACATTCTGTACATGGGGGTGTGCCTCATTGGACTCATATCACCTGTTTTTCGAAACGATATTAAACTTCAAAGTATTACTTTAACGTTTCATTTAACTTTAGCTCCCAAAGCCGTATACATCTCAAAGGATGCGGATCGATTAAACGAGAGCGAGTCTCACATTCACAAAGGATATCCGAATGCGGCAATAGCAAAGGTTGAGATATATAAAAAAAAACAGTATCAAACAGGAAAAAAAAAATTATGAAGCATATCCCTTTTTTTCGCCTGCTTGTGCTTTTTTCCTTCACGGTACTGTTTGTATGGGTATGTGCTATTATCCTTGGTAGTGGTTTAACTGCTTGTAGGCCACGAACATTTTTACGATATACGAAAACGATTTCCTCCACGTTATTTATGGCCTATGAAAATGAGCTTTATCCCGATGTCTCTATGTGTGTGTGTGTATATGGTTTAGGCGTCAAAAAAGAATAAAACAAGTAAAAGTCTATCGGGAAACCGGGACAACAGCCGGTTTCGGCAACAAGGACCAAAGGATATAAAACAAAAAACGAGGAATTTGGTGTCAAGTTTGAATGTTGGCGGAACGTATGCTGACAGTTTACATTAAAGGATAAGAGTTCACAAAACAGTAAATGAAATGCGGGTAGCAATAACTGTTATTTTTATTAAAAACAATAAACACTTTCTGGTGTTTCCTCTGCCACTAAGATACAAGTACGAGTATAGGCTCGGAGGGGGTTTTCATCTGAGTGGTGCTTCAATTCAATGGTGGCATTGACTTTGGTCGGATGGTGACTTGCACTTGTGTGTGGAAACTCCTTGTTTTTATTTTTTTTTTTCAAGTCAAGGTTAACGACCATTCAAATTATGTATATTTTTAAGCTTCCGATATCCATTCTCAGGTGTATGCTTTTATGTGTGTACTATTTTTTTGGAAAATTCATTTCTTATATTCCTGTTGCGATAATCGATGAAATCCTCGATGAAGCCCCGCATGCTTTACCGTGTTTTGTTTTTTGCTCCTATTATTATGTTTCTTTTTTCATGTTCCTTTATGTTGACCATCATTTATTTATTTCACCCTTCGGTGGGCGATTGACTGGCCGGCCGTCGGCATTGCGTCAATGGTGAAAGCCCCAATGTTTCGGGGAAAGTGCTCACTGAGTTTGGTCGGGCTGATTTGCAGGACTTTGAGTTGCATTGATTGTTAGAGCACTGAGTGCATATATATTTATGTACGTACATGTGTATGTAGGGCTATGATCTCGCACACACCATTTCACGTAACATTAATTCTGTGATTTATGAGGGTCACGTGACCGTCAAACGGACGAATTCCCCAAAAAAAAAAGACTTATCAACGGAAAGGAGTTGCGAGAAGTTGAGCATGGCGGAACAGTGGTCGATATATATTTAATTCACCGCATGCATGCGGGCGATTGTTGTTATTGTACATATACTTACATTTCCATTGGATGAAAAGCCATTTTACTTTGGTTAAAAATCGTAGATAGAAGTTCCTGCACTGGATTTAATTGTTAACGTAAAACCGCTGATTTGGACATTATGTGTGATCAGTAAACAGCTTGACTTATAAAAGTGAACGAAATAAATATGAACGCTTAAGTTATAAGGGACTTCGGGCATGTCTTTAAAGCATGCAGGGTCAAACAGAGTGAGTTTATATTCAGCAAGTGAAAGAAGTCATCGAACTTTGGGCCGAAATCTCATGACAGAAAGATAGATAGATTGGATTTAAAGTATTATTATACGAACAACAGGCTGATGCAAAATAAAGTCAAATCTCCGCTATGCTAAGATCCCTTTTTATCAATAACTATCTGATGACTTGACAATATTTTTCCTTGATCAATTGGAATTCCGAAGGTAGGCTAAAAAGGAACTAAGCTGTCAGTAATTATTGCACGCCAAGAACGATTTGTCAAGTTTAATACAACAATATATTTCTACAAGGAAAAAGACATTCTTTTGTTGGTTGCAATTCTTTTCCGACATAAATTGCATTTGATCATTCAAAGTTAACAGGTATGAGAGACATTCTGCTGCATTCTTTTTAAACAGTTAAAACCAAGTACGGATACAAAGATACAAAAAGGAAACTATTATTTATTATTACTAGATTTTATTTTCTCACGTTACATTGAAGCTGGACGTTTGCGTAAGTTGTTCTCTTGCGAATGTCTTGCCGACTCAAGTCCAATCAAAAACGTTTGCTTTTGATTCGATCAGCAATGTTTACGAAACTCAAATATTTAAGAAGGATAAGTGAGTGATGTTAATTAAAACATCAATATAAGAATTTGTGAAAAAAAGGATTACTTGGTTTATTTCCTCAAAGTTTGTTTAGAAATATGAAATGCTACTCCTAAAGATGACCAGAGCTTTCCAATAAGAGGCCTTAGTTTGAAAAGTCGTCTTTTTTGCCTTCTGTAAGATCATGCGTTGTCTTAATGTGGCTTACAAGTTTATCTATTTCACCGCAGTCACGGCCTTGTGTCTTGTGGCACCATTGCATCTTCAGATTAACAAACTTTTTTTATTCGTGACCCAGACAACGAGAGACTGGCTGTGAAGAGTGTCTTTCTTACCAGTCTGTCATATTTAAGCCTTGAAAATGAAACGGGCTTGGATGTTATCGTTATTGAGTCATACAAAATGAATTTTTGTAGCCAGAACTTGAAGGTATGCTTAATTCCACCAAAGAGCTTTGTGCCATACAAGTAGGTATTAAGAATGTCGTAAAATATTTTTTGTGTTTGCCCTATGGGAAGAAGCTAAACTTTGCAAATGGGGCCAACTCTCGCTTTGTTTTGATATTTGTGGAGCAGAATAAACAACAAAAAGATCGCGGTAATTTCGATCTACGAAGAGCCTTTACATCCAATCAAAGTCCTTCATGATGCGCCATCGGACCTTATTTTTTAGAAGATACTGTAGGTTACACGTTACTGTGAATGGTAAATGAAGCAGAACAATGCTACATAGCCACAATTTAAGAAATTGAGATAAATTACATCATCATATGCTTTTGGGTTTTGCGTCGTGCAGTTTTCTCTAGGTGACACCTTTTTCAATGTCACAATCTTTGTCTCAAAATACCGTTTACTATGGCACATTTTCTACACTCTGATATCAATAAATTGAGTTAAACAAATTCATCACAACGATAAAATAGTTCAAGTGTACGTCTTAAAGATTTCATATTTAAACTATTATTTGTTCTCCGAATAGGGTGACTAAATTCACACCTAATATCCAATCCATAGCAATTCATTGTAACAAAAAAACGACCATTTCACCAATCAAATTCTAATAAAAAGCCAAAGCCCAATTTTCACGTAAAACAAAAATACAAAAACAAAGACATAAAGGCTTGGTAACACGGCAAACAAACAAAGTGTGATTTTAAATTGGCTGCCCTCGCTCGCTCAACCGTCATGTCTTGTCACTCATTCATAGCCTTATATCCGCGTGTCGGCCATCTCCATTTTACCCAACGCAGCCACTCACCGAATCCAAATCGTTCCATAGTGGCAATTCGCGCATCATTGATTTCGCAACGCGCCCAACAAACTGGGCAAGCAAATTCAAATATCCGCCGCATTTTCGAACCGTACCGAACCCAATCCAAACAATGGTGGCGTTCGCACACAATGGTGGCGAAGGTGCACAGTTGAATGCGTCGCGCATAAAGTCCCCGCACATATAGCGACAGCGGCGACGGTTATATTTACGATTTCCACAACACCCTGTATACAACAGTAACGCTCGATCTGACAATAGAACCCCCGTCTCTGACCTTACGGTGACACGTGCTAATTGAGTACTCGACAAGCGGTGGTCCTCATTGTCAAAAAATGAGTGTGAGCTGTAATTCGGGCAAATTAATCAAAAACCCTGACATCTAGCGACCTCTTTTCGTTCTTAAACGAGACTGGCCGGCCGGTTGATTGCGGCCAGCGTGTCGGCTTCGGCGTTGGTGAGTAATCTTAATTAAGCGGCTCGCAGCGGTATTATACGAGCGGTCTTCGCTACACCTTGCCACAAGAGACAATATGTCAGATGCGGTTTGGTGACATATCGTATTGCCGAGATCATTGAGAGTGGTGTATGTTACTGAAACTGGAATTGAAACCTTCCTTTGGCAATATGTTGATCGGCAATCTCTTCGACACATCAACAACGTAGAACATTAAACAAAATGCAAAACTAAACTTTGTGGTCCCCCGAGAATCAAAACAAAAAAAAAAAAAAAAAACATGACATCCAAGGGAGAGTCTGTGAACTGTCCCCAAAGTATATTAAAAATAAAAAAAAACAAAAAAAAATGTTAAGAAGAAACATAACAAAAGACAGACGACGCACGGTGGACAGTGACACTGTCTCCGAAATGCAATGCAACAGCAGCAGTATCACAAGTCACAAGTATCACATGGCCAGTGTGTAGCAAGAAGACAAAACAGTATCCGTATCCTGTTCCCACACACACCCATTACGTTTTTCTGTGATGATTGTAATTCGAATTTTTTTTTTTGTTTTTGTTAAAATTTTTTGTGTGCTTTTTGGATGCGCATCCACCATGCGAGTGTCCACTCTCGAGACGCAATCTGAGGAGGCCTTTGTGTGACTAATATACACATATAAGCAAATGACAGCGCTGAGCGTAGGTGGTGGCGGATTACTGATCACTTTTGATGGCGACAATAAACTTAAGCATCCCAAAGAAGTGAGTGTGTGTGGTATGCATTGCACCAGCACCACGCGTTGGATAAGTTCATGCACCTTTTTAAGAAAAACGAAAACAAAAAAAACCAACACCACACAATTTTTAGTAAGCCTTCTTTTATTTTCTTCTTCTGATTTGGTTTGAAAAATGAGAACTGACAAGCCGGTCTGGATGTAGACAGAAAATAAGAAAGGATTCGCATTGCACACGGGTGTCCATTGAAGAGTTTTAACGGTGCTGGACACTTACCATTCCGTTTTTTTTCTTTTTTGCTGATCTCAGTGGGAGTGAGAGTGGAGCTTATTTGTGACTTTGAATTGTTTGATGGCATGGGATGTACAAATTTGTAAAAGGTTTTAGGTGTTTATCATTTAAGCCTGAAACAAAAAGTCAGACTTGAATCATCACTTAATGTATCTCAGTCCAAATGCGTTCGAGTTTGGATTAATTTATCGATATACAAGATGATCCTGCAAACTTGGCTAAAAAGTTTTATTGAGTGGATAGAAAAGGAAAATGCAGTTTGTTGGCCTGATTTTAAGGAAATTATTTTAAAGTTGTTGTAAATTATAATCAATTATTCTAAGTACTCTTAAGATAAGGAAAAAAACCACCGTAACTTGGCTATTAAGACCGTAATGCTAAGGAGCATGTTTTCTTCAATAGACCTTCGAACATAAACACTCGTTTTTGTCCAAGAAGTTTCGACTCGTCCATTCAAAAGACTTTCTAGCAGCCGATTGATATTCCGGATCTTATGAGTTGATGATTCTAAAACAATCGAATTCGATATTTTCAAAAATTAACGTGCTGTTTGCATTGAAAGAATACGCAATATACTTTTATAGTTAGTAAAAAAAAGCGTCCAAGTGCTAGTTAGCCGCGCGCAGCGAAAGTTCCTTTCAAACTTCTAGTTAGACGATTTAAAAAAATACAAAGTGATCCTAAAAGGATTTCGTTTTCCCTTTTAAGATACTTATTTTTTTTTCTAAACATGAATCGCAGCTTTTGATAGAATTAAGTCTAAGAAATGTAAGAGCTTCCATTTTAGAGTGGGTTTTGTTACCAGTAAGTAACTTATTATCTCTGGATTTCGCTTCCTATTTTACAAGCTGCTTTTTTATTATAACGTGTAACTTCTGCCCAAACAGAACGTGAAAAAAAGTTTCTAAATATGTATAAACAAATATTTATATATGTGACGAAATTCTGATAGTTTCATTTCATCTTATTACTGCGCCAATTTAAACAAGCATAACAAGAACTTTACAATTAAAAGCCAGATTTGGGATACAATTTTCCTGTCCAACTTTCGGAAGAAAGGCTTTTCTTTATCAACATGCTGCTGAAACATATTTACATTGTTTTTTTAATTAATTAATTAATTTAATCAAGAAATGTTGTTTCAGTGTGTTTTTTAGTTTCACATAACAAAAACGCCAGATGATTCCTTTCCATACAGTGACATTTTATATATTTGTTCCTCAACACTCCGTTTGGCCAATTAAATCGGCTTCGTAACTCACACTTATCCACACTATTGCACTTCGCTCAAATGTTTATCAATACTTCGGAACAAAAAATAAATAATAACAATAACTTTGTTGAAATTTTATCCTTTTTTTGTTTATTTTTATCTGCCTGATAACTTTAATTCCTTTATCCTATTTAAACGCTTTTAACATATTTTTTATTCAATTTTTTTGTAATGCAATTTCATGTGTTTTTCTCTGTTGTTTTTTTTTGCGACATTTTTACCAACGCACGTTTGGTTTGCGGTCATAAGACTTGACAGATTAATATCCTAATTAGTAATCGCAATTCGAAATCCCACAGAAAATTATAAATATAAATTTCATACACATTTTTTTTTCATTAAATAAAAACAAAATAAATATGTATGTATATACATTTATATCTGCTGAATATGCTATCAGTAGGCCTACATCGGGAAATTTAAAAATTAAGTTAAAATGAATTTCAACCCAAAACCATTGGTCGACCATTTAAATTTCCTACCACGTCGACGAGTGTGAGGTGCACGAGTACATGCAAAATGCGAATTTCGCCAGCAGGATTTTTCCGAAAAATATTCATTTTTTTTTCGTCATTTTGTGCTAAAAAGCTTAAAAAAAGTCAAAACCGTAGACTCCACTGCTGCACATATGCGACTGCAGCACACAAAAGGGTTGGAAAAACTTTTTTCCCTTTCCCTAGTTGTCTGCTGCATGGATTTTTGTGTCGCTGCTCATTGCGGGGGATGTGCGACGTGCTTGATTCTATTTTTTTTTCTTTATATTTCGTTCTTTCTCCTCTGTGAGCAAAAATAGGATTGGTTTAAAAATGAAATGGAAAAGCTTTTCGGGGTTATGGTATAATGGCGAAAACCCAAATGTAATGAAAAGCTGGAAAGAGGAAGGCTAAAGGATACGTTCGGTTGTTGTTTTTTTTTTTTCTGTTTTTGTCATTGCACTTCCTCTTAAGTTTGGTGCAAATGCAGCGAAATTGTTGCTTTTAGCTGAAGTAACAAAGGATTTGCCTGGGTGAACAAAATGGTCGGGGAAAACGAGAAGGAGTTTGTTGTGTTTTATTTTCAAACACGAACTTAAACTTGCCCATACGTCAGGCTAACAGCGGGCGCTAACGATGTCATGACAACGCGACGAGCTAGCTCCACGTGCTAATGCAACGGATTGTTTAGGGGTTGGTTTTCCAATTTAAAGGTGTATCTAGATGCATTTATCACAAAGGTTGCACTTTTACTGGTTGTTATGTGTGGACAGAGATGTTGAAAGAAGAGAGATTTATATATTAAAATGCGGAAAAAGAAATTACGACGCTAGAATGTTTCACTTTAATTTGCTGATTGTAGCGAAACCCATAGATTTATTTAATTCTATGCTGCTCTTGGATACAAAGTTAGAAGAAGGAGACAAAAAGGCGTCCAAGCTGCTTTAGAAGGATTTGACACATAAAAATGTTGCTCGCGGAAATGATTTCTATGCAATTTTTGAGAGAGTCAGCTTATTCGAAATTCGAGGACGAATCGGTCATTCTGTCTTAATTTCGTTTGCAAATAAGGTCATATTTTCTTATATAAAAAACAAAAACCGTACAAAAATCCTTTATATAATTCTAAAGCTCAATGGAATCATAATTCTGATTTCACAGTTCTAAAGCAAGTCCTTAGTTCAAAAAAAACTATCAGATAATATCACCAAAGAAACTATCTTTCGACACTTAACGAAAAGAAAGTTCATGTTTTCAATTCAAAAGACCTAGGCGGGTTTTGTAATAAGGTAAGGTTTTCTCCGGGTTTTTCATGCCTTAAACGATAAAGTTTTTCTTTTTTACAAAACTATATTATAATCGGCCATCTGTTGAAACACTGTTTATCGATTGCTGCCCTATTGATTAGAGTACACTTGCCCATTAAATACTTATATGATGCCAATGACTGAGTCGACTAGTTTGAATTGAGGCTATACTGTCAAGCCAATTTTTCGATACATTTTCGGTGGGAACGATTTTTAATGGAACCTTTCGAAAACTGACCAATAACTTGAACATCGAAAGTAATTCGAGATTTTATGCGCATCCACTTGGAAAGTAACTTTTCAACCAACAGATGACCCACCATGTGCATTGAATTTTAATTGATATTCATACGTTTTAAGTAGTTGCATTAAATTTGCTCCAAATCGTCTTTATTGAAGAATTTTCTTAGTGTTCTCGCTGCGGTTTTATCTTAATTTAAATCTAGAGTTGAAATGTGCGAAAAAATAGATGTATATTCGTGTTAAAAAAAAGCACGATATATTTTGTTTTTTTCATCAATATTAAATTAGTTTATCTTTCACCGTCAACATGGGAAACAGTCTCTGATTGTGGCTATCCTTAAAAAAAGAACCACGACGAGTTTATGCATCATACATTGAAAACTGTTTTTGTCAACGCTTTTTATCCTCTAATAGTGACCTTCAAAATCGACTGTGCTTTAGAGTGTTTGAAAAACATAAAACAAAAAAAAATAAAAAAAACCAACATACTTTCTGTTTCGGTGTTAAAAAAAAAGAAAAATAGAAGAAAAGTTGGGTCCCTCTTGCTTTGCCACCATCGCCCAGTAGTTGAATATTTTTATCGCCTCGGTGGCGGGTGATAAATCATTTCAAATGTCACTTTTCCGAAACAATTTTATCTAGTTGCGCTTTCCTCGTTGTCTGCTTGCTAGTACGTATCTATCTACTACCAAATGAATGGATGGGCACTTCATATTGGAGGAACCGAACCCTCCTCGGTGCCACTGTCACGTTTGTTTGATTCTGCCCAACTGCATGCATACACATACTTTACTCCAATTCACGGGACCTAATTCCCTATAGATACGTGTGCATCGTGGATGGATAGAAAATAAGAAATGCAGCTACAGAGTACAAACATAAATATATTTATGTGCTTATATGCATTATCAGGGGCACTGGATCTGAACTTAAAATGCCTAGAATCAGAGCCATTCATTTTATTATGTGTTGCTTAGCGCCATTTGTCATTTTATGTTTGCTCTATAAGCCTTTGCTGCAGTGGTAGTAGTTTTGTTGTGAACTGATTCTTTGTAATTATTTTGGGGGGTTAATTACATTATACTTAATGTAATATATTACATTTAGTATCTAACATAGGAAAAAAAAGAAATATATTGTAGGGTGTAAGCCGTTTTTTTTTTTTTTGTTTAGATACGAGGGCCTGTTGACAGTGATTTGAAGATATGATTAGATTGGAAGCCAGCTTATGATGTGTTTTCTGAAATGAAAGTGAAAATTGTGTTTCATTATGAGTTATTATCGAAAATTTATTGATAAAATACATTAGAAATGGGGATTAAAAGTATTACGAGTGTCAAATAAGGTTTTTTTTTACTTTTTTCCTGCAACGTTCATCGCAATTTGATTAGATATCAGGATAATAAGCTAAATTTGTTCAAGGTGGACATTTGGGACTCTTAAATAGTAAGACTTTTTGACATGATTTGGATGACTCGCAAGGTGTATTCGTAACCCAAGGCTGGCGATATAAAATTATTGATATTGTGACAAATGCCGGCATAAATAGAATTCACCCAATGCGCGTAAATGTTAGTTTCGCACAATATAAGCCAGCCACAGGCATTAAGCTTATATGGCTTCACAATAAACATTTTTGAAATAAAGCCTAGAAATAACTCAAAGAAATTCGAAACAGTCCAGAAGGATCATGGTAGCATCGATCTTCTCATAGTTCAAAATTTTATATGAGCCAGTCCGCGAAATATTCTGGTTTTGTTTAGACTCGTTTGACATAATTGTTGTTAAGTTTTTCCAATTCCACTTTTAAAATGAAATTTTGAGCTGAAAATTTGGGTTTTTGATTTTGTTCCTTATGCCAAAAGTGTCATTCGAAAATTACTGTAGTCTATTTCTGCAAAACTGAATCGTCATGTTAGATGTATTTTTGATTTTATGCTTATTTCTATTTGCAAACAAATTCCTCAAAAAGCATCGCTAGTTTTTTCTTTTCTTCTGCAGGATGTTAGATCTCAATCTTGCCAAAGGAAGTGTTGAATAATTTTGACGAGTTTTAAATTTCAAAAATGAAATTTATCTCTCAGTTGTGTTAACGCAGCTGATATTGCCGGGCATAACGATTTTTTTAAATTTTTGATGAGTTAAGTTTATGCCGACTATGTGCGTGTTGACAAATTTTATGGAAAATTCTAATGCTTAACCAACAACGATATTGTTTTCGTAAACTAGTTTAAATAAATTTCAAAAGGGAAGACTTAGTTAAAAAGCACAACTTTCGAAAATCATTTGAGAGCTGTCAAAGTTCTTTTTTCGCACCCCTTATAATAATCACAGATCTTCTCTATATAAAAGCCGATGGTAGATAAAACGTCTGAATTAGAACCTTGGCGAGGTACGATGAACTTTGGTTGGAACTTTGAGATTGTCATGTAGGTAAGTGCAGATTCTCAAATGAGGGAAATTTCCAATTGCAAATGTCATAGAAGAGAACGTTCGAAATATTTTCAAACTAGCTTATTTCGTATTAAAATATTCCGTCGGAATCCTTCGGAAAAGAGTTAATGATATGCAAATAATTAAACTGCTATGAAAATATTCCAAAGAAACGCCTAAAAAGTTTGATCCTAGGATGAGCGTAATGTTAAGTGGATTTCTCCTGAATTTTTTTTTCGAATGAAATGATTAAAGTCAGGCAGTTAGGGACATCTTCTGATTGCTTCAGGCTATACAATTTCTGAAAAAATATGAAATTTTCTTTGGCTTGGTTGCCGAATTTTATGTTTACATTCGGCTGTACATGGTTTGTACCTATACGCAAAATTCCCCTATGAGTGGGCTGCTAAATTTGGAACCTGCCTTAAATAATCAAGGTACTATCACCTTCTGTATACATTTTACAAAAGCACAAATGCAAAAAAACTAAAATTCTCCACTAACTACCCAAGAAGCTTATAAACTTAATTTAGATCGTAATCTGTAATCTTTTGTTTATAGCTCGCCAAACAAGCTATTGTCTTGCTACCATAGCAAGACGTAAGTATACTCGTAGACATTATATCCAACTAAATGCAAACGTACATACCTACCTTTGTCTGTAGAAATATAGGTAGGTAGGTTGTTAACCAACAACCTTCAAGTATTCCTCCCAAGATAAATATTTAAAACAATTTCCTCCCTAAAATACTCGATTTAATCTGTTTAAACACCAAACTACACCAATTAACCTCCCGCCATCTATTTGTGAATATCCACTCCATACAATCTCTCGTGTTTTGTTGGTTGTCTATCCCCCTTCATTTTGCCATTCCACAACAACACTCATTACAAATATCAAAATGGCAGGTTGGGTCTTAAATTAAGCCCACCTCTCTTGTTAATACATAAAAAAAAAGTAAACGAGATACAACTCCTCCCCACCCATTCCATGCTCGATAGTCGGTGTCAGCAGTATACTATGTGCACTTTGTACTTCTTCGCACAACTTTCAATACGAATGAACAATGCTGTTGTGCTTGTTGTGTTTTTCGCGTTAAAGTATCTATGAGGTGGTGGCTACGTATCTATGCCCACCTATGTGTGATGGAACGGTTGCATGTTATCTCATTTTCATTTATTTATTTATTTCTCTCTTGAATTTTTGTTTTGTATTTTTTTTTTGTTCTGAAATTTTGCTCCATCATTCCACACACTATGCTCAACGTTGTATCTATCCATCCATTCCCCATCTCCATTTCATTTCTGTGTTCCTTTTTTTTTTTTCTTTGCACTGGGGAGAAAAAAAAAACTTAAAGTGCGATGAAATTGTGCATAAGAGAAAGACAGACAGTGTAGTGGCCACAAAGTGCAATTCCATTATTAGATACTTTCAGAAATGGTTGTGCATGATGAAGAAAAATGCAATTTTCTTTTGCTTCCACAGAAAAAGTAGACCAAAAAAAATAAAAAGAAATAACCGCACTAAAGTGAACCTCGATAGCAATTTTCATTCGCCTTTCGTACAAACTCACACATACATTTGTTTTTGTTGGATTTCCATGCTCGGTCGGGCAGAGCGCAAACACACATAGAAAGATGTCGGTTAGACGACGACGAGCGACGTCGGGCAGCTTTGCCTTAAGTTAAGTTAAGAAGAAGTTTTTAGGGGAAATGTCTCAGAGGAGCATGGCAAAAGTTGCCTCGGTGTGCAGCCTTGTTTGTTTCTCGGTGAGTGTTTCGTATCGTATTCGTATGAGAAGAAACCCGATTTGCGAGGAGGGGAATTTTGATTTAGTTCTCGTATCAGTCACTTGTAGACAGAATGGCAGCACTAGACGTTATGAAGATTTATGTGGGAATTTTGAGTTTTTGGAAGAAATGTTTGTTTTTCGATTTTTTCCTTTGTAAATTTCAAAGGTGCTCTTTGTGGCTACTCATTTTAGGAGAGGTGGATTTTTTTGATTTTATTTTCTTTTTTTTTTAATTTGAGGGCGGTCTCGAAAAATTCGTATAGGATGCAGAGATTAAAATTTTGTTAGATGTTGTTTGACATAATTTGATGTGAGTAATGAAACGATCGGACTAGACAGGAGTTGAGCTTAGGAATGAGAAATGGTAGAATCTCAGCGAGGAATTTTAGGTATTCGAAAGAGATTGATTTGATTAATGTTCGGACGGGTGGATTGGGCTTCGAGCACCGAATGAGGTCGATGGAATGATATTTCAATCTCGTCATCACTTATTGTCAAAATAGGTTCGTTTTAAAGAGAGGCAACGTGAGGGAATCTGTGACAGACCTTTGCAAGTGTGGCATTCATAGTTATAACCATTTTGTTCATTCGTTTGAAAAAGAATGATCACAATCCCATAGCTTTGGAAAAAATGGTTTGATTTGATCACATACGTTTCTTCGCACAGAAATAAAACTTCTAATGTGTCTGCAGATTTTAGCGTGCTAAAAGCCACCATGCCTGCTAAGTAACAAAAATTGCTGGATAATAAAAATGAATAATGGGAGTCATGCTGCAGTAGAGAAAAATTCGAAAACATTCATGCTCACGATGAATTGCTTTTCCTACTTTATTTTGAAAATAAGGAAGATATAACGAAAATTATTTTTCAATGAAACAAGTGCCATATTAAATTTGGATTGAATTTTTCTTGATGTGAACTTTTTTAAATACATTTACCTACCCAATAAACTCATCGAGTTCGGAATTTGCAGTGAAATATATTCAATCACTTTTTTTTGTAAATTGGCGAGTATTCCAAACGTGGCTATCCATGCCCAAAAAAAAAGTCACAGCAAACTGTAACACGTTTTTGAGCAAATTTTCACAATATGAAGATGTTGAATTTTTACGAAATGTCAAGGGCTATAGTTTTTTGACAAACAAATATGAAACGTTCACATAAAGCCGAAAACCGTGTTTTAAGTTATCAATTATTCAAAACCAAACAACCGGCCAAAGATTGAATTTTTTATGTATGTAAATCCCTTAATCCTCTTTTGTTATGCCCCTGTTCTTTGATAATTGCGACCTTAGCTCCAATGAGACATTTGAATGTGATGAAAATAACTTGCAGTTAGTTATGTCACAAATACGTTTTAATTTGGCCTTTAACTCACGGCCTATCAAATTGTGAATTTTAAGATAGCTGTTCAGAAACTACCACTTTCACTCTGTATAAGAAAGAACCTATAAATCTTCAAATTTGACGGATGTTTTATTTCATTCTTGAATTTTAAATTTCTAACTTGGCAGAAAGTCCGCTAATTATTTTTGTCACTTTTTCAGTTCGATTTTTATAAGAAGCTTTCCCATAAATGGCGTTAAATGACACTAGTTTTCAAACATATATATAATAATGATTAAGTCATTTTACAAAAAATTTAATATATATTTTATGTACTAAATAAAAAGAAATGAAAATCAGATGGATTTATTATAAATAATATTCATAGCGATAGTTGTCATTAAATTTTATTCACAAAAGATGTCTTCCTGCCGAGTTACATCTGTACCTATTCCTAGACCCATCTTCTTTAATGCCATATCCTATAATAATGCCAATTATTATGTTTGTTCGCGTATGCTAACACCCAACACGCTCCCTTTATCTGAAATGAAGAAATTTAATATTAAATGCTTCATAAAAACTAAAATAATAATTCATTTTGAGGACAATTTACATTTCTTTTTCGCATCCTTCCTGGGGCTCGAACTTCAAGTCTAACGAGTGACAATTTAGGTAGATTTGTTTTGTTTTTTTCTTTTCTAAAAAAAAAAACAACTTCGAATGATAATGCTTATTATGAGGGGTAAACAAAAGTTATGAAAGATATTTATACAGTAATCGAGAATATCGCTCTGTCTTATTCCATTAAAAATTAACAAACTCTAAAAAGAAAATAAAAAACGTAAAACGAAACCTCCATGCAGACAGATATACTATGTATCTGTGGGTAAAAAAAGCAATGCCACCCCTGGCGATTGCGGACAAAAAAAATCGTCTCACCCCATTTTTACACCCCCACGCCTTCTGTTTTTTCTCTGTTCAACACTATTAGATTACATTTGGCTTATGCAATGCAGTCCTGCACAAGGCGTTCGCTGTCTAAATAAAGGTGAGCTAACTCACCTAAAATCATAGCGAATGGAAGTAGCAAAAAAAAAATATAGAGGGTGTCACAGGGTATAAAATAAAAATAAAGAAAATTATTATTTCTATTTTGCATGATGGAAAATTACCACCATCACCACAGCCGCCCCAGCGACCACCGACGGTTAATGGAAAATAAAAGTGTCGCTATGTACTAAACAGGTCGTATCTTTCTTCGTTTCTCTCTGCAACCCTCAATTCTCTTGGGGGCATCAGTTTAACGATATAATAAAGAAAAAAAAACAGAAAGTTAAAAGATGGTTAGGAGGTATGAAATAACTGGGAAAACATAGAGAAATGTAATTTCAAGTTTTGTCAAGTTCCGCGGCGCGAAAGAATGAACTTAATAAGGATTTATTGTTTTTCTCCTTTTTTTTCTTCTCATCCTTTGGGATATCCTTTGAGGATTCCATCTCTCTATTTAGAAATAAAGTTTGTTCCTTTTTTTCTGTAATTTTCATTTAAACAGAGGATACAAGAAAAAAATAAAACTTTTAATTCCAAAGTATTCTCAGTTTTCCTTATTTTTTTAATTTTTTATTTGAAAAATAATGAAGGGAATGTTTCGTTCGCGGATCCGTTCATATATTTTTTTTTTCATCTTCGTTAACTAAGCGTAAGCTTCGAATGGACAGTGCTGCATTAATTATAATCATTATACATTTTTTTAATATTATTCTCATTTTTGTCTAAGCTAAGCATGAAAAAAGCAAATCAATTGTAGACATGTTCTAGACATTCTCACCCCATTAAAAGCCTTAAAGAACGAGTGAAATTTGAAAGATACGGGATCTAAAAGTCGCTCAAAACCGTCGGTTCATTAAAGATATCGATCAAAAGTTATTAGAACTAGTCGAAATAAGTGCGTTACATCTGCCGAATTATTTCGAATTAACTTTGTTTAAGTAGAGTCCCAAAGCTGCGTTGTTTTTTATCTTATTTTGTTTGACAACCTCCTGCGGAACTCTCACTTAATTTCATTCCAATCTGTTGTATCGCATGAATTGCAATATAGTTGCTTCAACTTGAATTTCTTAATACATAATTCTTACATTAAGACATCATCTTGTCCTACAAAAAAAATATTAACACAGCTCCGGATAAATGTTTCTTTTTTTCGTTTTTTAGAACGGCTTATGTTCAGTGAAACTCACCTCTTCTTGCCTATCTGTAAGACTTAATTAAGACGATATAACTTTGGCTCTATGATCTACAAAGCTTGTTTTGCACAAATGAAAATTGACACCTTTTTGTATCTATAAAATTGAGTACCAATGAATGTGACAGTTTTTCTTGCTGTAAAATCGTTATCAGTGAATCTCCAATTTTCACCGAAATCATGATAAAGATGAACCTTTATCTCCTTCCAAACTGTCCGCAATCTTCTGATCCAGAATTGGCAATTTTTCACTCGAGATCGTTCGAGACCGCGGAAGATTATAGCGCACTTGCCAATTAGATACTCGACATCCATTATAAAGGCCAATTTTTCTGCAGAATTAATTAAAATTTAATCTGTACCAAAAGAATCAGAGCTTCGCATATTCAACTCTTGTCAAGAATACTCAAAATATATTCAAAGCCAACCAAATCGCATAACAGATACATTATTAAGAATTGAGTGCACTGCGGCGTTCGAGGATAGAGTTCACAGTCTTCCAATACATTAATCAAAGTACGCCAAAACAGCCGTCTAGATACTAAAAATAGCAAAAGACATTGAAAATATAACTTGTCAAATAGCTACTTCTTGGACGTCAGTATAGATTACGTTCGGTTTTCACACTAATCTCTGTAAGTCGCCAGTCGCGCTAATTAACACTTCGATTCAATTTAATAAATCGTACCTGTCACAATTTAGATAAATAAAGAAATTCCACAAGCCTGGATGTACCCCATTTAACCGAGACCATTGATCATCTGATCATCATTGCGTTTTTTTTTTCTGTTCTTTTCGAATGAGCTTTAAATTAACTTGCCTCGATCGCTTTTCGATCGGCAGTTGTGGCTGTTCTCCCTCATTGATCATATTCACGACAAACGTAACGTAGTGAATTTGTTACGATATGTCATGAAATATATCTTATATTTTTATTTTATTTATTTTTAATTTTGAGATTGACGATTTAGATACCTACTCGTACTCACTTACGGTTCGTAGGTGATTTATTTCTTGGGCTGAAGTTGTTTGAAACTTCATCGTACCTACCGGTAGTTTGTCCGTCCAAGCGTTATGGACATCTGTAATTAATCATTTTTCTCATTGGCAAAGAGCTTGCTTTACTCATTCTTCTGATGTATTCCGGAAAATTAGTTACGACTCCTCGCTCTGGTGATGTTAATCAATGTTTTTCTGTTTGTTGTTGTTTTGTTTCAGGTCGATGGTGTCGAAGAGAATGGTCATCGCCTGCAGATGCTAGAAATGCTGATGCCTCCCGGCGGTTATATTCCTCAGTCTTCCTAGGTAGTCCTGGTAAGTGGAATCAAATTTTATTAAACAAAAAAAGAACCAATTTATTTATTGATAAAGTTGAGCAACATGTTGTTCTTAAATCTTAAATAACTCTGGCTCTCTGGAGTAGTTCCATTATGTTAGGTTGTTAAAACTATACTTAAGAAACCTTACAATATCATATATTTACATATATGAATTTAGAAGTGTCCTTTTGGACCTAAAGTTAACATTAAATTAACAGATCGAAGCTAAAGCAAGATCAGGTCCCAAGTTACAATAGTTGACATATTGTAATGTACCCAATAGGATGCGCCAATTCATTGATTTAAAAACGTTTTTCTAAAAAGAGTACAAAAATAACACTTCAGTATTTTTCAAAGATTGTTATCTTTAAAAGCGAGTAAGTTACCGACTTATTATGTTTTTTTTTGTCATTCAAAGCACCACCTCGGCTAAGACATAACACTTCAATTTTTAGCCATAAAATATCGATTATCAAGCACCGGTGCGCTTTCCATTGGGCAATGGCTGTCCCGACTTCAGGAACCACTTCGGTTTTCTTATGACTACGTGCGAATTTTTTGAGGTCTAAATCTTCAAAAGCCTGAACAGAGAAGCGTTACCGAAGAGCATTGTTATTCTGAGAATTCTGGGGCGTTGCGGCTCTCGGGTTAAGGACTACACTTTCGGCAACTGCTACTTTTCCCCGTTTAGCGTACAGAACGAGCAAAGGAATATGCAAAGTTATCAATCAGCAACGGCAGCTGCATTTGGTGCATTTATTTTCGAAATTAGTTTTGTTTTAGCAAAACAGGATTCACAAGGTATGGTTACCAAATTTTGAAACCTCTTGGAGCTCTGTTTTTTGGATGCTCTTTTTGGATCAATTGAAGTATTTTTTGAATAGCGATGTTTGCATTGCGAGTCATCTTTAGAAAATGAATCAAGCATAAACATTTAAAAGTACCCACAATAGACTTCGACCCCTCCGGTCTGCTGCTTTCACCGTGAACTGCTGATGTCGAAAACACATCCTAGACCCGCAGTGAGTGAGCGGCTATTTTGGAGGAAGTCTTCGACATGCTTCGAACTATGCAGAGGATTTTTGAAACCTCCGAACTTTTAAGTGTCATCTTTTTTCATTTGAATTCACAAATTCAACGTTCGTTTATTTTTGAAAATTTAGTTTTTAGCAAAATTTACTTTGCTTAATACAATTATTTGTATTGAGATATTTCCACCATCTTGGTGCTTAAAGTATGTGAAATGGCGTTGTTTCCACTACCAAGTTATCCGCCATTGTATAGTTGTACAAGTAAGTGTATCCATCATTTTATGCGCGAGCGATATCATCTCTTCTCTTGCAATCGAATCTAGACATAAATACAGACATAGGTCGCCCATAAAAGTCAGCACTGGATGATGATGATGTTGACGTCGTCGTCGTCATCATCGTCTCCTTCGGAAAGCCAATGCTGCTGCTGTCGGTGATGGGGAACCCAGAGAAGACATGGCGCACGCAGAACTAAAAGACATGTTTCATTCTCTCCTTTACACAAGAAAAGATGAAAAAATAAAACAGAAATCCTCTAGTCAGAGTGAGCTGGACAAAATGATTTCTCGCTTCTAGATTTGCAACATGTATCCGTACTTATATAGGAATCATCATCATCCATGGCTATCCGTTCACTGCATAACAACCCGCATCTACATTGGTGAAACTTTTGCGGAATTGCAATTTCCTGCGTTTCGCGTGTTGTACAACAACATATACGTCGGTTCATACATGCATTCCGCATGCGAGAATACGCGCCACTTCTTTCTTCAGAGAAGCTATTCTGGATGCCATACGCCCCGACATCGGCACTCATTTACTCGCTCCTCTTTAGACCCTGCGAGTGGGCCTCCTCAATTTCGCAACTTGCGCTATTCTCCACTTCCATCTGTCTATCCGTTTTTCATGGTATTTCCATCCTCATTGATTTTGTCTGCCATATCTTGCTGTTGCTGCAGCCGTAGTGGAATTAACAGCGTACTGGGTGCTATGAAAATGCACTCGGGAATAAAGCACACTTGTGTTGCAAGATGGTTGCGCGGAACTTTATTCCTCTTTCATCATCATCGTCATCGTCAAAATCACGGCTTCGCAGACGACGTCATGAGCGGCGACGATGCACTTATTTTTTTATTCATTTCTTCTGTGTATGAGTGATTTCGTAAAACAAAAAGATGATGCATAGATACATATGCGGATAGGCGCTATCGATTGGTTCGTAACCCCAGGAGGAGTGGCGGCCCCAAAGCGTTAGGTTAGAATGTGACAGAGCAGAAGGAATTGATTTGGGACGCAACGCGCTGGACTTTTTTGTAAATTCGAGTATTTTTTGATGCTTCCAAGCGATGTGATGAAATAAATGAGCAACAAAATGGGTGGTCCTTTTAGTTGAGATTTAGATTTGTCTTTCACAAGACGTGAAAGATTTTAAAACAATAATATAATCAACTCGAACATTTAAGTGTTGCAGAAGATTTATAAACATCGTGATGATCATTCTCCCCAACAAAGGGGTTTTCATGATTACACTATAAATATTTTAGGGAGCCAAGAATGTTGTTTAGAAAAACGAAAATTATTCATAGAAATTAATAACGCAATCAAAATATACTTCATACCTTTGTGCAGATTTTTAACAAATCGACCGATCTGAGCCTCTGTCATTCACTGTCTGGGGCAAGCTGCTTCCAGTTGGTCAGGCTTCGTGGAATCCGTGATTGTTTGATTCTTAGACAGGAGTTTCGGTCTTTTCTTAACCAGGTGCCAAAGAATCGAAGACTCTCTTTAATGGAGAATTGTTGTCCATTCGCCTTCCGGAAGAAATCTACATCTTTGTAAATCTCGTAGTGGTTGTATCTTTTTCTCTCTGCTCTCTCTCTGCAAGTACTTAGTTCGATGAACTTTAATACCACATTCAACACGATTTTAGAAGTAGTAAGGAAAATTATACATGTCTTCAATTATCCTTGAGGGTTTTAAGATTGAAGTTGGCTTATTAAATTACAATTGTTGTAAAAGAGTCTCAAGCTAATGTTCTTGTGTTTGCGATCACTTACCGTTTTTATCATCGCTTTGCTGTGCCTCTGATTGAGGATAACTCTATTCTTCCGTATTTTATGAAAAAAATCATCACGTTTATGAATAATTAACTGTTTGACCTTATTGAAGATATCAAGAACGTTTTTCTCTTAAGTTATTATTCGTCGCGTGAAATTCTTCTACGGGAAAAAATTGAGATAAAATGGACTATAATCCAAAATTAGTTGATTCTTCGTAAAAAACATAAAAAGTTGTGTCCAATCTTTTGTTTCAACATTCGTCCCCTCAGAATGGCATTGAATTTGCAATGTAACTTTGAAATTCTTGTATTTCTGGTGGAGATGATAGTTTCTTCATTTTCGATGAAAATTGCCCTAAGAACGACAAAACTTCTTCTCCCTTTTAACATCTTCCCATTGCGCTAGCGCACCATAATTCTGAGGTCAGTTGAGAAATTATCTTGGAACAAGTCTTAATCGGACTTCATATTTAAAACGCATTTGTCATAAGGTGCTTTTGTCGAAAATGCATGTTCTGTATCTCGACGCATCACTTCTTCAACGAAGACTACCACAGGCATATGCTAGGTTTCCGATTTTTTTTTCTATTTTCATAAATAATCTCTTGCTCCTTGGCTGACGACAGTACCCTCAGTATTTTTTTTTTAATTCGTTTTTAGATTCACGTTTCTCAAATTCAGTCGTGGGAAAGGAACTCGCAGCGTATGTTAAACTCATAAAATTCCGTAGCTCACATCATGTCACTTTTGGTTCTTAAATACTGTGGGAGGAGTAGAATTAAAGATACATGCGATTTACTTTTATATCTTTCAGAGAATGAATGAAATGAAAATCGGTTCTCCTTTTTACAGCAAATTCTTTCTAATCTTAATTCCCTAAATATAGTTTAGACCCAAATCGCAGCAGAAACTCTCAGGGCTTGATATTAAAAGTTGATTTATCTCGGCGTTCGATATTCTCTCATAACTGTGCTCCAAAGTATGCGTTCCTAGAGAACATTCGTATATTTCCTTCAAGGTGAATTCTTGGAAGATTATTCTTCCCATCCCAGCTTTGAGAAGTCATAATCTTTGACACAAATGATAATATCGTTCTAAAGCTCCGATACTTCCAATTCCTCTTTGAAAATGTTTCCATGGACTTGGATTGCAATTAAAATAAGCATAATGTCAAATCTGGTTCACCTTTCTCCTTCACATACATTTAACGTATGAATCATAGAACTGACAATGCAGTCAGTTTTGTACGTGAATCATGAACAAGTTGTGTACTTTTTTGCCCATAATTACTTTAACATTACTTTACTTTAACTCGAGTAGATTTCAATCTACTTCCACGAATATTTTCGGCTTCTTATTGCAAATAATTTTTGTTAATTTATTTAACCGACGTACGAGTATATACTTGTTGAATAGGTCTTATACCCCTTTGGCCATTTTCGTTCAAGTTGAAAGTATTTTATTCTACAATAGATAGTGTTATTCCACGATCATGTATCCACCCGTTAATACACTTCACCTGAATACCATTGATTGTTTTCATTCGTTTTGTTCTTTGCCGACAAACAGAAAACCGATCTTAAACTGCCCTCCTCACCGTCTTCTCTCGCTCTCTATATCTCACTTGACACTCAATGTCAAGCCAGTCGTTCGATAATTTCAATGTTGTACCTCCAATCCATTCAGCGCCTATTTTGCAAATCACTTTCAGATACATTTGCCTTCGTCTCGACTCTGTCTTGATCATGATATGGAAATTTGTATCTTTTGACACAAAAGCGACTGAAAAGATCTCCTCGCGATCGAGGCAACATGTACAAGTACATTTTTTTTTTTCCTCTTCCCAAGATCATATGCTTTAGAAACTTTTTAACAAAAAAAAATCAAAAACAAATACAAGTCCTCTCCACTTCTCGCTCTCTGTTGAATACATAGTTAAGTGTAATAATACTAAATTGTTACTGATTATCCTTTTTTTTTTTTTGTGTCGTTGCTCACTTGTATGGGTATAAAGCCGGTGAACGAGGCTATTTGAAAATCATGAACCGTACCAACGGTTACAGAACCATTGAGTCGGGTTTGGCTCAATTTTTTTTTTATGTCTCCACCTCCCATTCGCCCGTCCTTCGTCTAGAAAGGAAGAAAAACTGTTGCGCAAAAATAAAACGAAAATCGAAAAACAAAAGCAAAAAATCAAAGTGATTTCGCCGCAAGACCGACTTGACTTTTAGAACTTTTTGTTGGAATCTTTTTTTGTTGTTGTTTAGTTTAAGTTGGAGGAAAATTCAACAACTCAAGTTGAAAAGTTGACTTCACAAATAGTGAGTATCGGCCGCACTTTGTTGTAACATCAGACATCTCTCATGAGCACCGAGGATAGATTATAATGAAGTCTGTACATGCATCGGCATAGGAATTATAGTCTAGCGCTGTGTTGTGCATACTTATCTGCAATTTTGCGCAGCATGATCAAAATCGAAGTAATTTGATAATGCGGCGATTTTGAAGCAAACACAAGATACACATAGACACTAATAGAGATAGATGCAAGCAAGCCAATTGGTATTCAAAAACAAGCAACAAAATCCTAAGATTAATGATCGCTGCTTGCAATTACGGTTTTTCAATAGATCTTTGTGTAAATCACCGTCCAAAAGATACACACACTACCCGTAGTGTATGCCGGGTTTCCTTACAAAAAAAGCACATTTAAATTACATAATTGTCAAACTGAGTATATGTAAAGTTATAACATATATTCTTAGCCAAGAATACCGCAAACCATTAAACTTGCAGATAAAACTGGTCAACATGGTAACCTAAAGTTGACCATGTTTATCTCAAGAATAGTGGCATCGACGAGACCAAACAGAATCCGCAACGAATTGAGAGTTTTATCAAATTGACCGAATCAAATGAGTTTTAGATGTTTTTTCGATGATAAGAAATGGCAGAGATAGGTACATATACTGGAACGTACGTTCGCACACAAAACGGATAACTTAAAAGGATCTCAGGGAAGTAGTCGATGAAAAAAGGGAGAAAAGTAAACAAGATATAAAAATTGTACAATCACCCATTTCGAAAGCGGTCAACTTAATTCATTTAATGGTAATGCGAAGAGATTTGTATCTGTATTTTGCTTTAGTTCTTTCTTCTCTTGATCTTCCTTAAATGTGCGCTGCTTGCAAAAGTAAGGAACGAGATAAAAAATGAAAGAGTTAAGTGCATTAACTTTGTGTGTGTGTATTTAAAAGTATCTTTGTGGCTTTTCGCCAGTTAATTTCTTAGATTAACTTATTTAGATAATGCTATACGAATTGTAATTTCGTGTTGCGTGTGTTTTAGTTCGTAAAGATGCTCTAGATACCTTTTGATGTTAAATACATTCCACGGTACACCATAGTGATATGTATCTATGGGGATTTTATTTTTGTAAGATGTACATATTTAATTTGCGTTGCGCAAGAGGTGAACTTACTCCTAACACATACCCTTCCCCACCTTTCAATCAATCAGTGCGAAGAGTAGGTATTCTTTTGCGACCACAGTTCTTTATTTTGTATAAGGTGTCAGAGCAACTGTACGGGCAAAAACCAAATAAAAGGAATACGTATAGAAGCAGCCACCACTATACCACACCTTGCTTTTGCATGGGTCATTGAATTTGCTGGAACAAATTTGCCAACTGTCTGCGGCGGAATAGTATCTGGATCAGATTTGTTTTCGATTGCGGTTACGTTTTGAGAGTTAGTGTCGCTGCTTTTGTGTAATGCAAAACGCGATGTTTGCTTGCTATGACATAGGGCCAGGATGTGTCTGGTTAGACTTTGTGTCATTTTGAAAGAAAGGAAATAAAAAAAAAAAACAGAAACAAAATCAAACAATGGAACGAATCGCAGGTTTCAAGGTGTTTCAAAGTTGAATTTTCGTCCTTGGTGTCATAATTTTTTTTTTTTATTAAACATGAGTTAAGATTTAATTCAGTTTGTCAATTTTAATTTAATTTTAATTAAATTAAATAATTTCGAATCTCACTGGCTCTCGCGTTTTTAATATTTTTTGAATTTAATTTCATCGCTGAGCTCACATAAAAGCTATTTTAATAAATATTGTGTTGTACGAGAAATATGAACATCGATCATTAATATTTAAATAATTTATCAATAAACATAAAACGGAAAGGCTTTGCTCAACACAATAGCCTCTGCTAGTTTAAAATATTTTCTTTTGTTCTCCGCAAAAATTGTCCAAATTGATGATTACATATTTCTGATGTCAATGGAATAGCCGATCTAGCTAACAAATTAGGTTGATTTAATTTAAGCTGGTTCTTAAGTTACTTGACACTATTTCTCGTTTTAAATATTTGAAGCTTTATTTTTTTTTATAAAAAATTAACTAAATCTTGTGGCAGCTTAAACATCTCAACGGCATTCAAGGGTTTATTTATATCTGTTAATAATTGCTCTCTCCGTTACCAACAGAAAATATCCATATCAGTTAAGAAAAAACTTAGCATTCGTTTTTAGACGAACTATCAAAGTACGCACTGTCCATTAAATCATTAAAAAATATAAAAGTAGAGAGCTAAAATAACAACCCTAATGTAAACCGACTAAAAATGTTCTTGCTTTGAAAAATTTTGTATCACTCACTTTTGGATAGAATTATATAAAATAGAACTTCGAAATGTCGAGAACATAAATCCCACAGTTCCTACAGATGAGGCGTTTAAATTAAGTATCACAGCAATTTTATAGACATTTCTGCTGTTTTGTGGCCACGTTTGTTAAAGGTTGATTGCTGCAATCAAGATTAAGAAGATTAAAAATTGATAGACTAAATTTTGAGCATGTCCGTAGTTCTTTTGACGTATTTGCAAAGGTGTGAGCATAAGCTTGCAATTGTGAATCAAAGTAATCAATGTTTACAACGAAAAGTTCTTTGTAAAGTCAATTGACGGAGATCAATTTTTCCATATATCGGGAAAAAGAACCCTATACTTTAAACTTTGACCTGCAATCCTTCTGCAGATCAATAAGAATAATATGAAAGTCGTGATCTATTATTAAATATCTCTTTGTTCACTACTCAGGATTGTCTTATGTTAATAATTAGTTAATAGCTTCGATCTGCAGCTTTTAGTTCAACTCTTATTAATTTCTTCGATCCTTTGATTTCTATAATCTTAAAATAATATGAATTTTTCCTGCAACAGCAACTCTATAAACGGGACGCATTTTCCAGGCGCTTGTTAATAAGAATCACTGTTCTTCCACAGAATTAACAATCTATAATCTTTTTCAACCAAACGTGCGTCAAAACTAAGTTCGCTTTTCGTTCACCTCATCACGTACCCCTTACTTTGCTTGACACATGTACACCAGAACTCATGAGACACATTCCATTTCATCAAATTAGCAAACAGAGGCTATACAAACCAGTCCCTTCTTCAAGGCTATCGCCTGCGTTGTTTCCCAACGCAAACGACCTTAAATGCTATTTTTTTTCC
This sequence comes from Orthonevra nobilis, assembly GCA_963555765.1. Classification (NCBI taxonomy): domain Eukaryota; kingdom Metazoa; phylum Arthropoda; class Insecta; order Diptera; family Syrphidae; genus Orthonevra; species Orthonevra nobilis. The sequence goes on from OY743225.1 coordinate 14,502,560, forward strand.
TTACAACTAACAAGAATCGTGATTTTCGCACCGATAACCTATCAGAATGCAAAATACATTTTTTTTACCCGTAAAAGGATGGACGAAAAAATAAATAATTTAAAAACGATCTGCACTGCAACGGCAATATCGCAACACACTTAAAATTTCAATTAAGCGGGTTCCCCCGCAACAATTGTGGAAATGTATAATCAATTAACAAAACAATAAACGTAAAGCGAATGGTATATTTATTCATCACACACAAACTACTATCTAGAATATTAAAATCGGATCACCGGTTGTTGTGCCCAGAGAAAAAAAAAAACAAAACCAAACAAAACTCCTGAACCACCTCGAGGAGAATGGAATCAAAAAAGCTGAAAGAAAGCAGCAAGAGTGTGGTATAGGTAGGAGCAGAACAAGAAGAAGGTCTCTTTGTATCTCCGGGATGATGATGAACTTTATGCCTTTAGAATGAAGTTGGTGGCATAAGGCTTTTGTTGACAGTTTTCGTTATTTTAATTTTTGTTTTTTGTCTTTCCTCGTTTTTGTGTTTTCAGCAACATGATGTGAATTTTTAAAGACGAGCAGCCAACTCGATGTAAAATGCACACGGAATTTGTAAGAACTTGAGTTGGCCTTTTGTTAAGGTTTGGTTTTGTGCGTTTCATTTCAAATGACTTGGTGGTTGTCCAAGAGGATAATCTAATTGCTGGAAGGAATCCCAAAGAAGGAGGACTGAAATTTGGTGAACTTATTTCTTGATGGTTGGGTTTTTACTCAATTTTTTTTTGAAATGCCACCAAGGTGCGAATGAGACTTAAGTGTTTATCTTATCTGCAACCATCATGTTGTGCGATCGCAGACACTTTCGACCAGTTGAGTCAATTATTTATGAACTTCTATATATTTCATGTGTCAAGGAGTATTTCTTTTTTCGGTGTAAATTGTAAAAAACAGACAGGACAATTTTCGAAGAGAGTCCTTAAGTCGAGATGATTCATTCGTTTTTTGTTTTCCGTTTTTATATGTTTTTAAATATGAAAAAAAAATTCTCTTTGAAATTACTCTTTCCTTATTTTCTTTCTTATCTCACATTTTCAAAAACAAGAGGTATACTATATAGACTTCTTAGTCAGCATGCATAAGAGATCTCCTCTAAAAACCAACATCTGCTAGAGTTTGTTGTGTCATTTTCAATGAAAAACATTTTAAAGGATGTTTTATTCTATTTTAATTATAATAATATAAGGGATGTTAATAAAAACTTCTTCCAAGCACCTTTGAAAAGTCTAGGCTCACTGCGATTAGCAAATTCGAAACTGCAGATATGCGGTTTTATTGATAACATAGGAAAGAGTAATTTTTCACATATTATGCATCGTTCAAATTCTTAAAACTTAAGCCGAATTAAATGCTTTTTTGACATTCAAGTTGATGTTGAGTTTTTTTTTAAAATTAAAAAAAATTCTCAAGCGAATAACCTTGTTGGATTCTCATATATTTATATGTATATATGCAAACCTGAGTAAAAAATCATTTCATACGCAGCTTACTGGAGGCTCATTTAAATCGTTATTTGCAACAGCTTCTTCACACGTTTGAGAGAATGGAACATTTTCAGAAGATTCCAATTATGGAGGATCATTGAACTTGCACTTGCAAAAAAACTAAATAGTTCATTCTTTTTTAATTCATTTGTGAAGTTTAAATAATAAATTAAATTTTATTTAATCCCAATTATCTATTCTTCGACTAGCCGTCTTTGGTGTAAGTTCGCTTACGACGGGGAACATCTCTTTTTTCTCAAAGCGGGATTGACACAAAGCAGCTGAATAAAGAAGCTTTAAATCATGTCTATACTTGGCCATGTCCTCTGTTGAACACTCACTGCGAAGTGTTAGGGCTGCTTCCACCACAAACTATCAAAACAAATTCGGAAGTCAGTCGACATCCTTAATCCACAACAAATAAGTAATATTTAACGCATCTTATTTCTTTACTTAAAAGGCTACTTCTATTTTCTGTAATCTCAATTTCGCTATTGTCAATTTGCTGAATAAAATGTAAGCCCTGTTTGTTGAAGAGAATAAATTTTGGAGTCGAAATGCAACCATTCGCATTCCCCCAGAAAGGCTTGCTGGACTTAAACTCAGAGTATTTGTTTAATTTGGAACAATTCCTAATTAAGTTCGTTCCCAAATAAATCACAGCATCCAAATATATGTTTTTCATAATAATTTCTTTAAATTGAATATTCAGTTCCTATTTGTGTATAATCCAAACCCATAATCATTTCAACCACAAACCACATCAGGCAAATCAATAACATTAATCCTTTTCAAATCAGAAAACTTGTCCATCTGCTCGAAATGTCCACTCATGGTTATCGTTATAAAAAAAAAAAAAAACGGATCATCATTCTACGAATCAAAGCTGATCGGCTGTTTGTGGAAGGTGCATGATCGGATTTAGTCCATTTTTGAAATATTTTTTTCGCCTTCATTTTGTCGATTGAATAAAAATGCCAGAGAGGTTCCTTTATATCTATTTTTTTCTCGAATCGCATCAGAACAAAACCAAGTCAACCATATTCCAAAAAGGACTTGAAGAAACGTTTTTTCTTTTTTGTCTTTTTATTCTGTTGTTTTGGATTATGATTTTTTTTTGTTTTGTTTTTCAACACGATCGCCTTTTGTTTCGTGAGGAGTGGCTGTGTTTGGCTGCTGGCTGTTGGCTGTTGGGTTGCACATCAGTTTTAGACCGTTCTGGTCCTCTCTTGACAGCACTATAATTATATTATGTGTGGGGATATAAATTTTCTGATTAAAAAGTATCTTATCATTATGAGGGACACAGTGCTGCCTCCAGATTTGTTTTCTTTTATTTTTTTTTGGTTATTTAAGTCAGAGCCTACATGGTTTGTAACCTAATACTTTCAAACTGCATTCGTTTTCTTGATTAGGTATCCCAAATAGAGAGATAGGGAGAGAAATGTATCTAAAGGAATTTCCAGAAATAACTCATCTCGCACTGTCGCCGCTTTGAAGATTTCGAAAATAAAAAGAAAATATGTAAGAAAATGAAAGAACTGTGTGTGAAATTTTCAAGAGTATAATCTAATCCCAAAGGGGTCATTTGAATGTCCCCCGCCTCCTGTTCGTCGTCTTTATTTCTTTGAGACCTCTTCTCTATCCTATTAAATTATGTTCATAGATGAAGGAACAAGAAAAAAAAATTAAACTCCATCTTTTCTTCTTTCCTTTTCAAAATAACTTAAACTGAGCAATGAAAGACAAAAAGAAAGAAGCCACCAGCTCAACAATATGGTTGCCATATTGAGCATCGATGGTGTATTAAGACGATTTGTGGTGTTGTTGTTTTAATTTTTATTTTTAAACAAAAAAAAAAAAAAAAAGAGAAAATACGAAAAGACCACAAGTTCGTGTTGTGCTGTGAGTAAATGCGGTATGCACATAGCTTAAGGCTAACAACTCATTATGATTCCTCAGACTAAAAAAGAAAAATTATAAAAAAAAATTTATTCCATCATGGTTGCTGTGTATCTCCAGCCCATGAAGTCAGAGACGTTCATATCTGCATGTTGTATACCTCTGCCTATGAATATATGTTACGTTGTGTTTCTTTTTTACCGCTGAAATGAGTTCCTCTGACATATTCGTGACTTATGAATTTTACAAAATTGCATTTTCATTCACGCATATATTCGTGATAAGTACTTTTTTGTTGTTAAATGTGCTCATATTTGGAGCAATTATGACGTCAAAAGGCTCGAGGACAAGCAACACTTAAACTTAATGTCAGATTTTTTTTAATCCACTGTCGGGGTTTTTTTGTTTTATTTTTTTCTTAAATCTAATTAGCTGTAGAAGAATTATGCTTTCTCATTCTCATTTAATTAAGTTTCTCACGTATGGTTCTTGTTAGGTTTACTGAAAACTAAGCGCATTAAAATAATTTTAAAAAGATCCTTAAGAAAGAAACAAAGCTAGATGTAGTACAGTTGTATTTAAAGGCTGAAAATTTAAACTTTAATCTGCAAGATAAGGACTTTCTTGAGCAAAGTTCTTTTAAAAAAAGTAATATAAAACTTTCTAATAGAGAAAAAACATTGTAAGTAATATCAGATGAAACAGAAACATGGCTCGGCTGTCAAAAAAAACTTCAGCCAATCAAAACTTCCACATAGGTAACCAAAAATGCGATCGTCGAAGGTCATGATGCAAGCTATAAATTTAAACTGTTCAAGAGCTCAGTGCCTCAAAACTGACTTTTATGACGTATGCTGACGGTCAAGCTCAAGTTTTGCCTAAAAAGACAAACCGAGCTGTAAGAAACGATGACCTTTGGTTATTTTCCCGTAGTTCTTTCGTCACTTGATTTTTAAGCGTATAAAAAAGAACATATTCTGAGGACTTCACGTCTACATGATGGCGGCATTAAAGCGATTTATAACCATATATCAGACCTTCAGCCATCACTGTGGTTCTCGAATAAATCAACATTCTGTGATGCAAAGGCTGCTACTTCACCGATACCGAGAAAAATTCAAAATCGCAAGATCGGCGCAAAAAAATATTTTAGATTCTATATTTTTGAATCATAAAGACTACCAAAGAAGGGGGAAGGACTTCGAGCTCGAGTAATGAATGGAACACAACATTCACTTTTGTATGAATGCAATCCTCCTTATCGTTTTCTCAATCTTGTCATCAATACCCAGCGTGCAGCAGCATTTAATATATTTGAGGTTCAAAGTAGATCACCCTTAACTTATGTACATGTCACAACATGGGACTCGATAAATTAAATGTTCAGCCCACACAAATGTATCTAGAAATCTTAAGTTCGGTATCTTACGATCTAGACCAGTAACTAAAGGAAATTGTATCTCAAATACCCACATGTTAGACATTTCCTCCCAACCAAGAATTGAATTTGTAATTCAATCTTTTTTTGTTTCTCTAAAGATTTCCTGAATCAAAATCACTCCATGGGAGGAAATCTCCCTCTAGCCCTTAATGCCCACAAGCAGACTTTCAATCCTGCATGTAATTATTTAATGTTATTATTTGTAACAGACCTTCTGAGTTTATTTCTTTATTAGGAGTCCCAAGTGAAAAGCAAAAACAGCAAAATATACCTCGCATAGCACACATGTATCTCAATATTTGTATCTCAATATCCCACTTCTAGCATAAATCTCCTGCACTGCCATTTCGCTTACGCACCAGATCAAGGTGTTCACCTTTCATACTTACAAGTCGGAAATATAAACAAAAAAACATAATTTTAATTTAAAGCGTAGTGCGTGCACACACCATGTACATATTTATATACAAACCACAAATCATCATCAGCAACATGTTGCTAAAGGAGAATTTTCTCTGCCAGCACGAATTGGTCCAATAAAAATCAAGACAATTTATTGTCTATTTTACTAATAGCACTCATAATTGTCAAATTGTCGTGAATTTATTGGTGTTAAGTGTCGGGCAACGAATGTTTTCCTTACCGTGCCGGTTGTGATCTTCACTAAGTTTTTGGACTCCCCAACGAGGGCATCGTGCCTCGTCATCATCTTGGTCGGCGTCGTCGTCGTCGTCGTCGCTGTACTACTCGTGGTCTTTAAATCTGAATCCAATGCGCACGCTAAAATTTATGAGGCATATTGAAATGTATCTCACCTTGATTACATGTACAGATAGATTGTATCTGGTGGGCAAAATGAATTGAAAAGTTTTTTGTTTTTTTTTTATGTTATTTTGCTTTTTCCTTGGAGCATGTGTTTGTCATTTGGTGGCTTTAACACTGCACAAGATTAATGGTCGGGATGCTGATTTCTGTTGTTGCTTGTGAGTATGTGTTGTGTGTGGTGCATACCATCATCATCATCATCATCATCATCATCAGCTCCATCAGAGTTGTTGTTGTTGTTGTTGTTGTTGTTGTGGACCTCCTGGTCGGGGTTCTCTAGTACGACTAGACGCACAAAATCAGATTTGTTTTGTTTTCTTGTTTTTTTTTTTTTTATATTTTGTGGGTTTTCTGGTTTTTATTTTACGTTAATGTCACCGTAGGCGACAAAAGATTACCGTACATGGTGTGACAGTACGTGTATCTTTTTGTGTCGGATACCAGCCATTAGGTGTTGTATGCACGTTCTCGGTTCGTTGTTTTTCGAGACTGCAGGCCTTGTATTTGTTTTCAAAACATTAGGTGGCCCATGTGAAGAGGCAGCTGCTGAATGGAAAAATATCTTTTGCAATTTTCATATTTTTTTCTTTTCGTTTTCGGGAAGCAAATGTATCTACAGCGAACGAAACGAAGTCTGAAGCAATTATCTTCTTAGATTTAACATACAAGTTGATGTTCTTTGATCCTTAACCTTAAAAAGAGGTCAAATAAATCGTTGATTCCATTGTCCAGGCTTGTCTATTCTTTCAAAATCTTAGGCAACAATCAATAACTTTGCTTGTGTTGTGGTGTTGTGGATTGTAAAATACTATCGAAAAGATAGTACTGCTATAGAGGAGGAGACGAAAACAAGAGGCACATAATCCCAATGAGAAACTCTACCAAGGGTTCCTTGATTGGTGATCCATCATTTTGCTGTTTTATCTATTCGCGTGCAAGTGCCGTTGTAGGTTGACGTCGAAGGGAATGCTTGAAGATATTTTGTATGATAAGATAGGCGGCGGCGATGTTGTCAATGGATACGTGAGGAGATGACCCTCTGTGTCAAGGGTCGAAGTAAAGTTGATTCCAGATAAAAAAAATAGATTGACTTTGGATGATTACGATTGGAATTAAGATGGGATTTGAATGCTGACAATCAATTTAGGGAAACTGAATAATTTAAGGTACACCTCCTCATAACAAGTCTATACACTTTAGCTATTGGAAGCTATCAATTAGATTCTTGTTTGGTTTTCTTTACTATTTTAGCTCGGTTTAGTCTTGTTCTGCTCAACATACTCTTACGAGTATGATTCAATCGTTGAATGGCTGTCAATTTGCATTAAATATTGTGACTGCAGCTTTTAGTTCTGTTTAGTTTTAGTTGCAAGCATTTTATGAGATCACCGTCTTTAACAAAACATACATAAACCCATCACGTTCTCGGTTTTGAAAACATACCGCGTTTGAATTTTATTCGGATCACAGATCACGTTGATCCAAAACAAAGACTTTTGAATTTTTACTTTTTGGTAAAAAATACAATTTTTTTAAATTTCGAGAGCCCTATTGAACCCGTATATTTATAGAAGTATCCATGAAATTTCCTTCACTAAAAGCTTGTCAGTTTGAAGCTTTTGTGTTATCCTTACAAACGTTAAGTTAAATAGTTTTTTTGATTTAAACATAAAAAAAAATTATATAAACAAAAACAGTTTGTTCCTTTTTGCGGAGGTGCGAAAGGCAGAGAAATCCAATCAAAGCGTAAGAAACTGCTATGTTATTGTGGAAGGTTCCCCGCGACGATGACGACGACGACGCCTGCCGCAATGACGATGACCGACAACGACAGAAAATCTTACAACAACGAGAAAAAAAAAAAACAAGTTAATCCAACTTTTGACTCGTGAAACCTGACTATGACCATTCGCATTGATACGAGTTTACTCGAACACACGAACGTACATAGATAGAAAGAACAGCGGATCTGCGCGTGTAGCTATATCTCCTTCAGAGATGCGGATAATAACCGAATGAGCCAGGACTTGATTGAAACGACTGCAGGACATGAAAGGTGCACAAATCAAAGAAATTGGATATGCACATGAAGTGATTCCAAGCGAGGATAACTTTGAATCTCAGTCTTGTTATTCTTGGTGCTGCCGCTAATGCAGTTCTTGCTGTTGTTTTTGTATGGGGACTCCAATCAATGGATCCATTTCTGGAATTTGCATACCATCGGCAATGCTATAAGCACGATACCATGCAACAGCATTCACCTTTGGATTTCCTCTTCACTGCTATATCTTTGCTCCGTCAACGAATACTGCTCGATGATTCTAATAAATAAATTACACGATCAAATTTGAAAATTAAATTTGTTTTTGTGTCGATAGAACCAGAGGCAAACCATCCAGGATTCCCAGAAAATTTATGAACCGAAAGTGAAATGAAACTACCCACTGCACATGAGAAGGTCGTAGAATACCAAAAGCCACCCAAGCCTCAATGTTCAAAATAAACAAGAGCAACAAATAACAAAAACAAAATTGTCGATTCGAATTCAAAATCCGAGAAAAATTAATAAAAAGGAGCAAAGAATTGTAATTGAGTGCGAATTGATTTATTTATATATTGCCATTTCGATTTCTGTTGTTGTTCGTGCTCCAATTTTTCGTGCATGATGCATTTTGTGAATTTTATTTATTTCCATTGGACTTAAGCAAAAAAACCAAAACAAAAAATGTTACGAGCTCCTGTTCTGCATATAATATTGATCATTGTTTTTTTTTTCTTTTGTTTTTGGAACCCATTTATAAATTGCATTTGGATTCGTTGGGCAACAAAAAACCAAAAAAAAGATTTAGGAGGCATAAGTGAATTGAAAATGTAGGCACATACTTTGTTATAAGGCCGGCTTCGCGAATGGGCTTTCTGTTTGCGAGTTTTTTTTTTTTTTTTGTTATTTTAACTGGGTGGCATGCGTGTTGCATTGATGCATTGAGATTGAATGTGCCGTGCGTATTGTGTGACTTCGATGAGGCTATTTGTTATTTCAGTTGAGGTAGTTTTGTTTTTCGTTTTTTTTTGTATTTTAAGTGCATCCACTGATTTATGTTGCGGCAAATGAAATATAATTATTTTTGTATAAAAACAATCAAATTTGAGTAATTTCACAACTGATGGGCGGGCGATTGATGTTAAACAGGACTTGGGTTTGAGTTTGAAGTGTTTTGGGTGTTATTTTTATGTAATTTAATGTTATACGGTTTTGTGGTTGTTGCTGTCAGTTTAAAGTGTATTTAATAATTGAATATTAAAAAGAGAGTTATAAAAATTGAATTAAAATTAATTATTAAAAATACATTATTTTTATGTTATAGAACTGTTAGAATATCAAATTGTTTAAGGATTCAATTTTATCAGAAAAAAAAATCATGCAAAACAAGAAAAACGTTATTATGGAATCGAATATAATAAACACAAATAAAGAATCATGAAAGAAGAGAAAAAATATAGAAGGAATCAATGTATTTCAATGCACCAATGCATGTCTACGCCAAGTGGAAACATTTCAGCAGGTAGCTATGTAGAGTGTACAGCGTGGCTCAAAGCTTGCCTTATTTGAATATAGTAACCTTAACGTGACTTAATCATTCCAGAAATTTTTCATGATTCTGGTTAGAATTTCAGGTCTCATTCCATTTTTCCTCGAATATTAGCCTTACGCTGGAGCAGAGTTCTCAACATCTTTGCTTACAACTTACCTCAAACGAAGCTCCATCGAATTAAATTTATAGTTGATAAATCGGGCAGATGGGGTGGCGATATTCTATCGCCAAAAGTCGTAGGTTTGACGGAGTGTATGAGTTGTGGCTTCATATTGTTCGAACCGCAATTCAGGAATTTTGCGTTCTCCACCGACGGCCTTAACAAAATTCCTGTTACTATCTCATTATTAAATGTCATGGAACATATTCCACCAAAATTATTTTCGAATGATACTTTCTGATGAAAACTATTTATATTTTTATATTTAATTAAAACAACAAATCAATATAGGTGACATTTATTAAATAAATACCGAATTTAATTAATAAACAAATCCTAGTAGATAATGTAAAAATTTTGAAATTTTTTTGACACAAAATTGCAACAATCATCACACAAAGTGTGGGAATAATTTAAAAAAACGGTTGCAAACAAAATGATCAAAAAATCATGATGATAAGCTTCACTTTCAAATGCTATGAAAAATACGTCAGTACGAGGTGTTTGCAAATGTAAAAATTGCAGTATTCATTTCACACCCTGTCATCTAAGATCGAAGAAGTAAAAATCAGAAAGCTCTTCTTTAATCAAAATCCTTTGAATGGCCTTAAATGTCTAAATCCGATCGCAAATCATATTTATAATAACTCGAAATCCAACAACTATAATGTAGTTGTACCGTTTACTCATATATAGTTACAGGGGTGTATATCGTATAATCCTTAAATAAATTTCTGTTTAAATATTTTATCGATGTCGAATTTTGCTAAATTTGCTTCGCGGAATTTCATTTGGTGGTAAGGAGGGCACGTAAATTCAAGCATTAAGTGGTATGAAAATCAATTTGCAATATATTATCAAATGTCTGTGACAGTCTGGTGAATTTCTCCTTCATGGCTCTGACTGTTGTGTTGTGTTTCGTTGTGCCTGTCGAATTCTTTGGAGATTATTTGGCTGACAACCCACATGGACATACACTTGTATTTTTTTTTCCTAACGCGTAGCTTATATTTTGTCTCAGATTATCGATGCGAGCAGTTTATTTTTTATTTTTGAATCAATTTTAATTGCATAAAAGATTCATTGTAATTTGGTTTTAAAAATCGCTGCAATTATACTGAAATTGAGGATAAATTTCGCACCTTTTTTGTATTGCCATAAAATTGCTAATTTGTTTTGCAATAATTTAAGAACGCATACTTGTTTATGGGGGACACTAAATTGCCGGATTATTGGTGAATTAAAATCGAAAATATTTAGCATTTACTGCACCTCCCACGGACTTAGCGATTTCCTTTTCAGGATGCACATTGGATGGTGTTAAATTAAATTCCACTTTAGAGATACAAGGACTCATTCTTAAATCTTTTGCCGTTGGAGAAAATTGGAAAATTCTTCCGCACAATGGTGCAGCATAAGCGTGAGACAGAGTGAAAAAACAGAAACAGAAAAAAAATGTATGAAAACGGAAAGGAAGTGGCAGAGACATTGGCAAAATTTACTGCAAATTGGAATTTTCCTTTTCCACAGAATATGTGGCAGATGAATTTTTCTTCGTCCTTTTTTGAGGTTAGTTTTGTGCATTATTGTTGTTCCGGTTTCATCAGCGAAATGGTGACCATAATGTTACTCTGTATCTTACACTGAAAATACGTCATTCGTGGCAGAAAATTCTTTTGTTATTACTTGTGACGTCAAATGCATGAGTCGTCGGAAATTACGTTCAATTAAAGTTTAAATCAGTATCATAAATAAAGACGTATGTGGTTTTACTAAAAAAAAGAAGAATTTTGTACAAATACAAGAAAATTAAAATGCGATTAGGCTTGAGCATGGACAAAGATAATCTCGATCAATAAACAAGCTTTCTTATCCGGGTATAATCAGGCAGGTGATTTCTAAAACCCTCCGAAAACCTTCGAGATTTATTGTGAATTATTTCGATTGTATTTGTTTTGATAAGTAACTTTATGAGAAGTTATCGTCTCAAATTTGTCCAAGGAACATAAAAGTTAATTAGCTGGTTTATGACTGGAAATTTGCAGTTGGAAATTCGATGGGGTATACTCTGCACATAAGTCGGTAAAGTGCTAGCAATTTTGAATCGTGGGGTTACTCGCAATTGGAATGATAAAAAAATCATATTAACACATACCCAAAGTCCTTTTGAGCTAACAAAAATGGAATTGAATGAAATAGCATTGGTCATATTTTTATTGTCACACGCAATATATTCTGATTTTAAATTGAGATGCGGATGTTTTCAATTTGATAGAAGCTTAATGATTATCGATAGCAATAAGAAGTTGCGAAAATAAGAAAGAGGCTTACAGCGTATAGAGTGTTGGGCAATATTATTATGTAAATAATTCTTGTGTTGAGAATTAGACTAGAAAAATTACAAGATTAATCTATGTGCGTCAAACGCAGAAACTTCAAATGATATCTATACTGCGAGATGAGAGATACCATTACTGTTGTCTAAAAAAAAAATTATGCCTCCTCTTCTGTATGCATGCCCAGGAAGCGATCAATAAATTAAAGCTGTACTCTTATTTTAAATGAACCTCTTCTAAGTTTAATATTTTTAAAAATTTCCGGCGGTTTTTATAAGCCCTTCGACCCTTGTGCATCGATTGTGGTCTATATAAAATTATTCTCAAACTTTGTTGCTTTAAAGTTGGAAGTTGGTGCTTCGGTGAAATCTGGCATTTACAATGAATGCAACCAGTATCTTTATATTTCTATGGATCTTTAGAAATTAAGGTTTGAATAACTTTTATGGGCGAGATCCCATCCGAATCCAAAAGATCTGCACCTTTAAATCGGTTGTAAAATAAGTCAATTTCAGGATAGCAGTAGCTGAAAAAATTAGATTTTGTTATAAAAATCCGCCTGTAAGCTGTTAAGTTTGACTGAATATCGGCTAGTGGAGGTGGTCGGGTAGCTTGGAAATAAATGACTTGTGTCTCAAATTAAAGCGCTTCTTTTACAGCTGGGAAATAAACACCTTGCCCTTACACTCGTGCAGCATGTTTGATTAAGCATTTCAAGAAAAGATTGTGGGTTCTTTATACACGAATAAAGTTGAAGGTTTCGAAACTGGAATAGAAACTCAAATATTCATCATTGTCTTTGAACTAAATTTAAATTGCTTTAAACAAATAAATGTTATTTATTGGTATAATTAATATTCAAAACAACTACAAAATAAACTACTCAAATTTCTATAATCTATTCTAGTTGAGTGTTATAACCATCGCTAATATCCCATCGTTGGTACTTTAGGAGTCGCACTCAGTTGCCTTGAAAATAGGATCATATTTTAATTGTTTAAGATAAAAAAACTAAAGAAGGAACGCAAGTGTTTTTTTTGTCCTTACATTGATAAAGTTTAAGGGGTGGACTAGTCGTTTTATTCACGAATCGGTATTTTTCATTCAAATAGGGATTTACTTAAACAGTTTAATGCTAATTTCAGAATGATAATTAAGTATTTAAAATTATAAGAAATTGAAAGATTCAAGTGCTGATATAAACAAATCTCTACGTCGAAAGTTTGGTGAACGATATCTACAAAAAACTCAACTTTTGTTTTCCACTCTCTTTTTGTTTATATCAAGCGGTCATAAATATAGTTATTTTGAACATTTTTGAAACCGTCTACTCAAAGAAAATTAAAAAAATATCAAATAATCATAAGTTTTCGAGAAATAGCTAGTACGTTTCGCTGCATAACGTTCAAATTCGAATTTCAACATTTGCATCATTTCATCTAGTCCTGAGACATTCGAAGGTTCTCCCTGTTTTTGGAATCTTAATTGCTTTGCCCAACATCATATATCACAACGCATTCAACGGAAACCTTTCTCCTCCGACAATAAGTGCAACTCGCCGACAGTTAAGTCTAACCTTCTTGCTTGTATTGGTTAGAAGGCATTTTCTTCATAGAAGAACAACATTCTTCTAACATTCTTCTAGTATACGTTAAATCAAAGTCGCCATTGTTCGCAGGCACTTCACATTCAGTGCAACACGCTTCAGTGATTCTGATTCCCCTCTTCACCGAATGCCATCACAACTGCACTCCAAGAATCATATTGTTTTTTGCTTCTCTTCTAATAACAGAATATTTCAATTCCTTTGGCTTTCGATATGTTGTTGTTGTTATGTGCACAAAAAAAAAATAGCTCAGAACTAAAACTTAAACGTTATTGCCAGATGATGGCATGAAAGCCAGCTATTGCTGCTGTTGATGATGACGAGAAGCAGTATGACTATAGTCATGTTGTTGTTGTTCGATGATCTTGCTGGAATTCCATCCATTTCCTAGACCCACATCAACCATGTTCAATCCTCTTCCATAGATAAACACAGTGAAATCATTTTGAAAATCCATTTGCTCGTAATAATTCTTAGCTTGAATGCTCGTACTCGCAGTCTTGAGAGTTGCATCGACGAGCGCCGGCCATCCATTTAGCTAAATGAACAAAGCACCCGAATAAAAATAAAAATAAAACCAAATCCTTAATCCCGCCAGAGTACTGATATCTAGTGGGTAGGGACGTATCTGTAGCACCAAGGATGCGGTGGGGTATGGCAGAGTATGTCTTAGCTTTTCTCCGGAGTTTTCTTTTTAATTTTTCTCCTCTTTGTTTTCGTTTTGTATTAAACATCGATTTAATAATCTCGTACACACAAGTCGTCTTGGCTTCATTGTTGTTGTTCTTGTTCTTGGTTAGGTTTTCAATCTTTCGCTAAGTTAAAAAAAAAGAGGAGAAAAATGAACAAAAAAAAAAAACAAAACGGGAAACATTTTCTGTCTGTTTTAACATTTTGTGCTCCCCATGCACTGGTGGAACATGATGGAAACGCGTTGCCACCATCGTCACGGCTTCTGCCGCAAATAAACTATACACTATGGTGTAGCTTAGCCTTGTAACAATGAATACCATATAGCGCCCCCTGTATACCAGGGGCGGTATGCTAGTCGGGGCAGTCAGACTAGGCAGAAGGAATCACAGGCAAGACCGAGGCGACCAGCTTGCTCCAAGGAGCGAAATTATCTCCAAAACAAAATCCAGTAGATCGTAAATTATTAGTTGTTGTTGTACGTTAATTTTAAAATAGAATGAACACTATTCGTATGTGTGTGGCTCCGAGGACTTTAAATGAACGAAAAAAAAAAAACGTAAAAGATACACTCAAGAGATTTGTTCTTTATTTTTATGAATATGTCTGACAATGAGCTGCACTTGAGGAATTTTCTGCATACTGGTAGATGGGTTTCATAAATTTACCGCAGAATGCATTTGTGAAATCTTCGATTATTACACGCCTCGTGGAGTGGATAATTATGGCGGCCGGTCTGCTACTGTGCTGGCGGTAAATATCTGAGGCATGTTATTGTGACTTTGATTCGTTATTCGGTTTATACAGATTCAGAGGACTACGCTTCAATTGGACGTTTTTAAAAGGAAACGATGTCAGAACAGTTTTGAAATAGTTTGATAAAAAGCTTGACAGCATTTGTCAATACGCAAAAGCCTTTGACAGTTTACAGGATGGAACATAACTAACATAACTTATTCGTCGTGATTTAATTTAACTTTTGCTTAGTTTATTAATACATTAACATTATATTTTGAAAATAATATCGTTCAAAAGGTGCTCATTTTTAGCTTCGATCTAAAGTGCTCTATCCAGGGTATTTTCCATAAGCCTTTAAGAATAACTGACTACAATATCCCTGATTCTTTTAGAATTTTTGACTCAAGCTGTTGTTTATGATTTGCGTAAACAAAAAACAAAAATCAGGTGCCGTTTTTAAATATGTAATATGAAATTGAAAATTTCCCCCATGATATACATGATAAATGATACATGATAGTTTGACGGGAACCACAAATTTCGATTGTTCTCCAGCCTCTGATCTTAACAAAAATTTCTTAATAATAGAAAAATGAACTTTTCTGTGGATTCTCCAGACGATGCTATGATTTTTTAAGTGCATCAAAATTTATGGAAAGCAGAGCAAATTTAAAATATTTTTCATCGAAAATTCGGTCCTGTATATGAGAAAGGCGAAAGTATGAAAAAATAAAACTTGCAAACTTTTTGAACTGTACCGAAATTGACTCAAAAAACAAGTCTTTCCACAAACCCAATGTTCAGCTGTTATTGAGATCACTTTAGTCAGTTAAATGCTGTCGTTTTAGAAACTTAAATTAATGGCATGTTTATGTATGTTTAAAAAAAATTGTGGTGAGCTGGGAGGTCTTAATTAATCAATCAGTGTTTTCAAATTCTGCCCACCCAGTTTGAAGCAAACGAAAATCAAATATAAATCTCTAGTCACATTATTATGCTTGTCTCCTGGCACATCGCATATCTTTTCAGCAGATTGCTCCATCAAATGTTCCCAACTAAATCCAATTCCTGTCTTCGACTCGACATAATTAGTTTTACCTTATTTATGGTCACCATCTTGTGTGGTAATTGAAACTATTTCTATATCAAATCCATTTTAGTAGAATTCATAAAATTTGTATCTATACGTAGGTATTTGCTAAAACAAATTAACGATCAAGAAAAAAGAAACACTTGACAAATAAGATGTCTTCATTTGAATAACATGCGCCGAGTGGGTGTTAGCGTTCTGAATTTATTCCCCTCATCCTATCGACACCTTTATTACTTCAAAACCTACCGAAAAAAAAGAAGACTTCAACTTAAAAGCATCTGAAACCAGTTGAAATATTCAAATCGAACGAAAAAAACAAAATTTATCTACCTTCGTGTCGTATACTCGTACATATGAGATGAAGGCAAATTCAAATTGCATCTGCAATCGAAACGCAGCTTCACTTCAATAAGAAGGAGGACTACTCAAGTTGTTCCGATTACGAGATCAGCCACTGCGATCGGTTAGTCTGCCGCATAGCATTAATCAAATTGAATAAACACTTTTATAATCAATTTTCAAGTCAATAAATAACTTTAATGAAGATATAAATTCCATCCTTTTCAACTTGCTTGTGTTTTCTTTTTTTTTTCATTTTTGTTTCCTCTTTTATTATTATTATTATTTTTTTTTTGTATTTGTTCCTTTTTTTTGTTTTTTGCATGCGCCTTGTTTTATTATTCACGCCATACTAACGATCATCGCCAATCAAGAAGGCGTAAAATTACTTTGCTTGCAACCAGCTCTTGGTTGATGTATTATCTACAACAAGCCTGTGTTGTGCAAATAGAGATGCCACATGTACCGAGATTTTATTCGATTTTTATTTGAGTATCTCGAATGTATCTGACTGATCAGGGTGGGCAATGTGCGATAATCATTAGGGGGAAAAATTTATCATTTGCCTTATTGAATGACCCAAAACGGCATCCACTACATGTAATCATCATCAATGGTATCGCCATCGCCATTGCCATCATCATCGCAATTCGCAATCCCAATCATCTGCCGCATAAAGATTCATGAAATACGTCGTCGTCGTTATACCAGTCATCGGTGTCAGTGGTAATGCATAAACATTGTCTGACAGTTTCGTTAAGTGAAATGAAAAAAGAAAATGTAGCTAAATTGAGAGGAAAAACTTTCGTCTTGCTAATTTACTTACTGTGTTCGGGAAAAATTGAATTGCCAACAGAGGAGGTGGTGGAAATCGGGCCATCAGTTGATTTTCAATTGATAATTGAGTACATGGAACTGAGGTAATTTATCACCCAAGTTATGACCTTAGCGGCTCAAGCATGTTGTCCCTTGGGTTTAAGTGAATGTAAAGCCCGATTCAATTCCTACTTCAATTATTATTTTAACCATTAAGAAATAAAATTCATCCAAAGGATTTATATCTAAAAGAAAAAGCAGTTTGAAGGAAATCCAAGTTGGGTTCGACATTTTAATCGAATCTTCCGACGGCATTACTTTAACGTAAATTCAAAACTAGAAAAGATTTCTCTTAACAATTATCAAATTTACCCTTTTTGTGTTATCATACAAAGTCAAGATGAACTTGAAGTTTGCAATAGTTATAAATCTTCTCAATAAGATTAGGATTAAAGCGGAATTCCGTGTTTCTTTCGGCAACACAGAAATGAGTATCCCAAACCTTGTCAAGGTTTATGACTTTATCTAGAGAATAAGTTTACTTAACAAAGATATGCGAAGGTATATTTCAACTTACGTTCGCGAATTAAATGTGTGAAAATCAGCTTCACTTTAATTTATCCGTATCAATGTTGGATTTGGACGGTAACATATAATATGGTTATAAGTTTGTATTTTTAGTCCTCATTTTCTCTAGTATTGTTGTATTTCATTGTATCCAATTTTTTGCGTATAAATAAATTAAACAAAAAAAGAATACATGCGATGAAATGATATGCAACTCTTAAGTCAAATCTGATTGTATGACGTCCCGCACCAAAATTCAGCTGCTTAGTCACACCCTATCATATATGTGGCGGCGGACGTTTGAAGGAAACCGAGCAAGTAATGGCTTTGAAGTTTGCATCTTCAGTCTAGGACAAAAAATTTGATCCACCCTTGTTTAAAAAAGTATGACTTTCAATGAGGCAGCTTACTGGTCTATTTTATATTTAATTGAAAGTAATACTTACATAAGGGATTATTTTTGAAGTTATTATTCATTCATTGACATGGAAAAAAATAATATAATGATGATTTCTCTGCCCTCTTATAAAGGATAAAATTGCGATTTAATAAGGTTGGTTCGGAAAAAAAGTATTTGGCTTTTTCCCAATTTTACCGACGAATTATCCCGTACAAAATAGCCACTCTATATCTACATTGCTCGCATCCTGCAAAACATATACTCTGATATTTTTATCCAACTAGTATAAATAAACAAATGGAAAAGAAACATTGGAATAATTGTCAACAAAAAGTCAACTTTTAAAGGAAAAACTGCAATTAAAATCCGGGCTACTTCTCAGACAGCGGCAGGATGATTTGTATCGCTGATATGTTCTAAACGCATATTCCATGCCTGCCACTGTCTTCATAAATTTCCTTGCAATTTTTTTTATGAAGAATCGATAAAGAATACTCAGTTAGTCCTCTTATGCTAAAAGAAGGACCTAAATTCGTTCATACAAAAGTTCTTCTGATTTAAGAAAGCTCTTCAATGAACATGACAATTTAAAACAGTGACTTACAGTGACACTGATAACTTACCATATGTTTCGCACTGAAGACGATAATATTACTCTTTTATTTTCATCATATAGTAATGTCGAAAGATGAATCTCTAATTCATCATACATTTTATGTGTTTCCAAAAAGATTAGCTCAAATTGACTGCTGAGCAACTGCAGTGCAGGTGCATCATAATCCATTTACAGCAAAAGTAGAATCACTTTCTTGCTTAACTTTACGACAACATACATTTGCCAATTGAATCAAGTTTGTTGCCAATATCACGATAAAACGAACACTGGCATCCACAATTAAAATTCTTAATTCCACCCCACGTTTACTTTATGCAACATAACCTGCACCCGGTAAGAGTTTCCAGCCCCAGCGCCATACCACACATCCACCGCAATTTGTAAATAAATTTCAAATATTTATTCACTAAACCACTCGAGTTCATTGGAGGCAGGAGCTGCAAAAAAAAAAATTCAAAACCACGACTCAGCACCTTAAGGCAAGTCCCCATGCCGTCTAAATGGCATAAATCACCCGCTTGTAAATATTTGCGGCGATTTATTTGCAAGGCACAACTAAACATGTTTACTTACGCCAAGTCAAGTGGCGCAAACTTTCATATGCAGAGGTCCCCGAGTCGTCTCGCTCAATCGGCTCTTGCTGCGGCTTCTTTCCTCCTGGCAGATCGGATGCGAAATTATTACTAATGCAACTGCCGATAAGAATTAATGTGTAATCATCCTCCTCCTGTCATCAAAAGCCGCAGCAGCAGCAGCAGTACCAACAACAGTGGTGGCGACTTTACGGGAAAACCAGTTGTCGGGGGCCCCCCGATAGAGGACAACTTCTGGAATTTCATTCCAACTCTTTCTTGGAATCTTTTGAATTTCTCCGTCTCCAATGAAATATCAAGATGTCACGAGACTTGAACGGCTAGCGGCTCTCCTCGCGCATGATTAATTGGCGGGAGGAAATTAGAGGCAAGCAATGGAATTAATTAAACACCCACTTGTGCGTCGGTGGGCCGAAATCTATGCCATTGTCTGAGCCTGTGCCGGTGTGTTTTGCCATTTGCCCCCCAAACAGCATGATTCGATAAAATAAACAAAACTCGCACACAAAACGCTGACGGTTTCAAGAGGACATCTTGAAGTGCTTTTCACACATTTCTAGATGATGATGGACGAGTGCGCACCTTTTGCCAAAGATCACCATGATGGGAGGCCATGAGACCCAGGACAGGAGAGCACATTCAGCAGAGTAGAGAAAAAAAAATTAAATTTTTCTTTTAGTATAAACACTTGACAAGTGGAGTGGTTTTGTTTTATAACACATGTCCGCGTGTGTTTGTTTCGCTTGGAGAGGATTTTTCAAGGGGGCCAACATACAATGACGACGGACGGGCCGACCAACAACGAGCAATAAGGCGAAGGTGACTAGGAACAATGGGCCATCAGCCATCAGCAATCAGCCATGTCATGTGTGCGGTCTTGTTTGGTGATTGTTTGTTTGGTTGGACACACGGAGAAACAGTGCGCGAGATGCTCAACTCATGTGTATAAGCATTAAGTAAGACCTCCCCCTAGGTGATTTGTTTTCTTTACTTCAATTTCAAACCGACAAATAGTTGGACATTGCTTGACGTGCTTCATTTCAATGAAGGCTAATTACGGCATGGTCATCGGTGAGAACTATTGAATGAAGATGTCAGGTATTGCTTTGAAAATATTTACCCAGGGTTTCGAAAAGCCACACCTCGGATAAGGATCGACTTTAAAAAAAGACAATGAGAATAATCATTGCAGGTGAAATTAATAATCGATATTTATCCCCCTTTGGGGCTGCCTTTAAAATTATCTAAAGTTCTTTTAATTAAAACATTATTTTAATTTTTTGACATGTGCTCCATTTATCATTTATCCTTAAACATTTATGGTTGATCGTAAACTTTCCTAAAAGGTGATTAGCACCTTTTAGGAAAGCACCTAAATATGTAATTCTAGCAACTTCTTGCTTTGTGCTGTCACACCACATTCCTTGCTCGTTTGGTAATTCAAGTCTTCTATCACATTTACCTGTACACATAACTAGCCATCGGGTTTCAAAGTTCTGAACCTCACTTAAAGCTGCAGTCCTTTCAAGATACCGGCCCCGCTGCTGTAAAAAAGACCAAAAATCTGTCTCTTTAATTTTTTCAAAATAATTCTGCAGCTCGAATGCAATAGTAGATTTATTTAGTTAAAAAGGCTCAAAGATGACTTGGCAATTGTATTGATAAATAACAAGATCAGCAATGTGAAAAGCTCTTAGACAAAATGTTGCTCCAAAATAAAAGCACCGAAAAACAAGTTTTCCACTTGAATGAATTAACTCATTTTTATTCTTTGCTGTTGAAATTCCTTGCATTTATAATGTGGCTTGGAAAAGAAACTAAAATAACTTTCAGACCAACTCGCATCCTTCGAAACCTTTCATTAATTTTATCCCATTGGCAAATGGTAACTGGACCAGATTCGAAAAACAAGATCACTTTAGGAATCGGACCTGCAACCTACCAATTGAGGCATTCTACCAACTGCGCCACTTAAAATAGTTGTCCAAGGATTTACATCGACCTTGAATTCTTGTAACAACATTCAAAATTTTGTTGCTCTTTATAACCAAAATTGTATTGTTTTCGGTCATCCATATTTCCAAAACTTGGGCATTTCATTAAATAAAGCCTTCGTAAATTTTTTTCAATGTTTTAAACCAATTGCTCAAATTGCCGCCATTAAAAGCTGTTCGCTCAATTAACGAGAACTTAACGAATAAGCCTTAACATTTCGATTCATGGTTGAGGTGCGTTGCTCAAAGGTAATCGCTGAAGGAGATCAGTTAAAAATACGAAAATTTCGATTCCAAAAGTTAAAAATACAATACGAACCCCATGCCATGGATTCGGAATGAATGTGATAATTATGCAAACTCCCAATTAACCGAGGTGATTCGTCAGGAGGGGCTCGAGCCATGAACCGACCATGCGACGGCATCCTCTTTGCATCACAATGGCCACGAACAAGTGCAGCGGCTTAATAGTCTGTTTCAGCTGCTGAATGCAGCTTAACCTCTAAGAAGCACAATTTATTCAAATTGATGCCCAAAATGTAGCGGTGATAATGAATCGCGCCAGGTTATGTAGATTCATTTATTTGATTGTGAAACGGAAGTTCACAGACTGCGACCGAAGACAAACGCCCAATTCAAGTAGTTTACACGGGAAGAGTTCACTGAATTTCGTTCTTAAAAACTAGATTAATTGTTTTGATATTCCCCCGGTACACTGGTTATGAGGGAGGCCTTGATGGCGGACAGAATATCGCGTTGCTTGTCATCGGTTTTGTGTAAACAATCGAAATATGCTCTAGGTGAAATTTATAAAAAAAAAGAAAAGAATCCGAAGCCTACAAAACATCGGTGAAGTGGTGCTCATCCAAGACCTGAAGAGATTGATGTTAGAAACAGGCACAAGCATCGGGCACACATTACTGTTTGTCGTGGTATCGTACAATCTTTGGACCATTACCGACACCGCTGGCTACCCGGCAGGGGATGACAAAAGAGTTTACTCTCGGTTAACTAATTAAGCAAACAGATGTATAGCCGGTGATGCGCTAGAGCTAGAGGCTCTCGGTCATCGGCTCTCTCCCATTGAAGAGCACCTCCACTCCAGAGATGACCACCTTTCATCTACACTCGAGTACAACACACCACCGCTTTTCGAGGGCTAATCGAGTCGAACTATACCCGTTGCTTATTTGTTTAATTTTCGTTTTTTTTTTCTGTAGTTCTGTAGGGTTTTTCTTTTTTTTGGGAGATGAGTGTGAAAGCATTCCGGAGCACAGAGTGTAGTTATTATCCAGACATGGTTGATGGGTAAATATTTGTAATGCTGCTGCGATAATAAAGGATAGATATGCCATTAAGCCAACAAGGCAACAGGCATCAAGCAGCAGCTAGTTAATCATTTTCGTGGGTGCGTTCACACAGTAGCCGTGTAGCGCACAGCATCGAAATGCCCACATGGCGGAGGAGGGGGCTTGGAAAAGTTAATATTTTAATAGCAATCCGGGATGAATCCAGCCGGAAAATGAGATACAGATACATTATGTGTACATGCATATACAATATTCCTGCTTGTCGTTTGATTTAAAAGAACTTCATTCTAACATACGAATATGAATAAGACGAGCGGATGTGTATTCAAGGTTTCACATGTCAGCGTGCGTGCGTATCTCATAAGATTTGTACTTTTTTACTCTGTTGATGTCTTATTTTTTTTTTTTGAAGTTTTGTTTAAGAAAATGTCGCTCTCAAGTGTGTTTAATTTGAATTTTGTTTTTCAACTCTTGCATTTTCAGGTGATGCTAGTAACGCTAGTATAGGTAGCGGCGAGGGTACGGGCGAAGAGGATGACGATGCGAATGGTAAAAAGAACCAAAAGAAACGTGGCATTTTCCCAAAAGTAGCAACAAATATTTTAAGAGCGTGGCTGTTTCAGCATTTAACGGTGAGTATGGTAGTTAAATTGTTATTGTTATTTTTATAATTTTTTAATCAAAGTGTTAAATAGAGTTCGAGTTCCTTTCGAAAATAACGAAAAAAAAGCGCCAAGTTTAACTTAATTATAAATGTAATTTTGCAAGAAGTTTATTTTGCAAAAAAAAAAGTTTTGAATATTTAAAGTTTCTTAAAATTCATACTCGTACGTCTTAAAACTAGCTCTTTTTGGTTTTGAAAATTTATGTACAAATATTGATTTGTTGAGGTGTTTGTTGTTTACCTTGGAAGACCATGCATTTTTTTGGTCGATGATGCTCATCAAGTGGCCGAAAATGGTGGTGGCGTAGGAGCACGTAGAGAAATCGGTCTTTAAATCACATTTTGCAAATCAATTTCGAGGACTCCTGGTCTTATATCAGCGATTCCGATTCGAATGTTGTCCTGAAGCACGGAGGTTATGGAAGCTTGTGCTTACCCTTCCCTTCATGTATTCATAAGGAAGAGAATTGAGATTTTCAATTCGATTATCAATTTAATGTTTTCGGTTCCCCAGTAGCGGATATCTTCTTCAATAGCAAAGTAAGCTTAATCGAAATCGGTTTCATACCTTTCTAAATGATATTGCCAAAAACGATGGCTATGATCATTTAACTGTAGCTGTTGTGGTAATTTTGGGGCTGCCCCTTGCTCAGCGATAAGTGCGTCGTCTGCTGAGCGTGAAATGTCGGGTTTAAGTCTAGCATTTTTTGTCAGCCCTTTCTCTTGCGCATGACTAAAAGTCCTCCGGTGAGTACCGTCAAGATTAAGCTTCTGTGGCCGTTCAGAAACGGCTATAAACTGTAGGTGTAAACCGCGCCATTTGTGCGAAACATATAACTGTAACATACAAATGATGAAGCTAGTTCCTGGCTCTCAAAAGAGCCGTTTGCTTTTATTACTTCTTTGTGGCAATTGAATTTTATGCGGGTTAAAAAAACATCATGGAGACATTTCCAATGTCTGGCATTTGTTCCATTCATAAAAATTGAAATTTCAAGACATTACGAAATACGCTGCTCCATTGCATCAAATTTTTCGGGTAAAACGTGACGTAGTTTAATAAAGAATATGTGTTATATTCACATGTGTTATATTTCATAACAAAGAAATAGAGACTGTTTCAAGTGAAGGAATTACGTAGGAAAACACAGCGAAATCAAAATTGTTTTACTCACTGGACTGTTACTTTATAATGGTGTGTTTCAAAACGTAATGTGCTCTTTGAATATGCTTTTTAATGCAACATTTTTAAATATACAACCATTTATATTAATTGCAGTATTTAGCTTAAGCAAATTTATTAAATGGCTTGAGTTATGTTACACTTAAAGTATTACAAAAACAAATAGTACTACTACTTATATTTTTATAAAATTTGTTGCCATAACTTATACATTCTGGAGCAAATATCCGTTGTATGAATTTGTTTCACAATTTTCCTGTTCCTTATCGAACTTCGGGATGGATTTAAGTTCTCCTTCCCGATAACATTATCTTAACACCCAATGGCATAACAAAAGACTAGGCGATAAATCAAATCCCTTTGGTAATTTTCATTAAAATTCACCCCACACAGCACATCAATGGAAGTTATCTTTGAACAAAGAAAAAGGTTTCTTCTGCAACAATTCTTGCAATGCAAACGAAGTGAGAAATAGTACACAACAACAACAAAATCTTGGCTACAAC
Organism: Orthonevra nobilis; assembly: GCA_963555765.1. NCBI lineage: Eukaryota > Metazoa > Arthropoda > Insecta > Diptera > Syrphidae > Orthonevra > Orthonevra nobilis. Next base: position 14,527,464 of record OY743225.1, read on the forward strand.
CAATGATCGTATGCGTAACTAAAAGCACCGCATTTGAGGATATCCTATTAGGTATTAACTTCCTGTAAATGAAATGGAACGGTTTTCATTCCAAGTTCCTTTTTTTTTCCTTCAAAAGATATCCTTTTGTATTTTCCATTACTTAAGAAACGCACACACATGCGTTACTCTGGGGCATGAGTGATTTTCGACTTAATCTGCAATTCATCAATGTCGAGATGTTAACAGTGGGATTGGGTGGATTGAGCAACGAAAGCAGGGAAAACAGAACTTAAATCTATGGATACTAGGATACTCCGTATCTAAATGCATTTCCAATAACAGAAAGAGATTCAGTCTCTAGATACATATACATATAGTTTTTTTTTGTTTATCTCAAATCAGGTAATCTCCTGGGTCTTGAATACAGATACTTAAATGTTCGTCCGCCCAACCGTTAGTACTATCTCCGTTCGGTCCAAAATACCCAAAACGGAGAACCAAAAAGGAACGGAAGAGCAAAAGAATATCATTATCTTTGGACCAGAGTCCATTTGGCCTGGTTTAAATCGAATTTAAATCCAAATAGCCGATTGACCATTAGAAAATCCCATTAAGATACAATCAGAAAAGTATCTCCCTCACTCAGAATCCAAAAAAAAGCATCGCACGATAAAAATGCACTGGACAAGTTTGCGATGTAAGGTACATGTTCTCTTCTCGACCTTTAGGGATACAAATTGTCGGTAAAAAACTTCTAACTACACCGGATATCTTGACATTCAAAACGCAAATCGTCCAAAGTTTCCTTCATTCACCCTAAATATAACAAGACACAAATCCGAAAGGGATGTCCGGCTTGGTTTACCGAAAAAAAAAACAAATAATCTAAACTATGCAAAATCCATAAAGATGAACATAAACTGAATAAATTGTATCTAAAGGACTATTTTTGGTCATATCATAGGATTTCCGGATGAGAGTGTATTATTGCCAGTCGTAGTAACCCTCTAAACGAGTGGGCGACGGCGACGGTGATTTTGAATTTTAAATGAACAACTTTGCTTCCCTTGAACTTTCAAAAATGGCAACAAATTCGAAAAGGATAAACGCAAAGTATCTACTGGTTGACTCTTTGGCATCTGGTCAACTTATTATCGGGAATTTCTCTTTCAACAACATCCGTTAAAAATTGAAATTCATTTGACAAAACTCTTTGGTGTATAGTATATCTCAATCGGTGCACCTATCTACGCCGTATTATAACGCAAGACTGCCATTATAGAGCAAAAACAGAAAAATAGACAAAAAAAAAAATACTAAACATACTTGTACTTATCTTATCTTGCCGTATACTTAAACTCTTCTACGAATCAGAAAAGTTCTGTAACTGTAATATGAGTTCATTAAGGAAAAAAAAAGTTAAACAAAACACATATACTTGAGTACATATAGGAAAAATGAAATGAAAAAAAACAACTTTGCGATAAAATACAAGAGATATCGCCAACGATGACTGCAAATATGTGTGCTAGAAAAGATGGTGGTTGAGGTTGAGGTATAGTGGGGCCACGTAATGAAGGGAGCCATGTCTAAAAATTGTGGTAGATAAGATCTTGTGGATTTCTGGGCCACAGCGGAATTGTAGTTCGCGAGGTACTCGTCGTAGGCAATGCCGACATGGAGTAGATATACAAACATATACATATGTATGTGTATACATATGTATATGTTTGCACTTGCACTTGCTTTTGCTATAGTTGGGCAATCGGCAAATAGTGATCTTATTGGTGGAAAATTAAGTGGAGTGCTTCGGACTCACCGCCACCGCCCACTTTTTGAGATATCTAAGTTTTATTTCGCTCTGGATAGAGGGTTTGAATGAGCTTTAAGATTTAAAGATACATTTCTTTCTTTTACAGATAAGAATATTAAGAATTTGTATTAAATATTTTAGTTTTTTGCACTATATGTATCTTCATTTCGGCGTCCTTGGTTGCTGGTAAAATACAAGTGAAAAGGAAGCTGACATTAAATCAACAATTTGCATAACTGAATTAGATAGTTCAATTCGCATCTGTAATTATCGAATTGGAGCTCACAAAAAATTGATAAAAAATGTAATGATTTTGAAAAACACATAATTAAACGAGTTTAATGAACTAAGAACATTTGCAATTATTCTTGATGTTTTCAAGGTGCATTAGTCTTAGTCCTATCTACCTTACGGATGCACATAATAAAAGAAATTGATGAACAAGTGTATTTTAAGTTACCAACAGTACGGTTAAGCTCTTCAAGTGTTGTTTTGGCAAACGCATTAATTCAACATATCCAATAGAGCTGGGAATTTGGATTATAAAGCGTTCAAACTCGAATAGTAAACACGAGTTCAAGCTTGTAACATAACTTTAACAAGCTAATCACTTCCTTTTTGCAAATCTTTATATACTACTGTGTCCAAAAAATAAGGTGACATTGTATTTATTTTGAAAATTCTTTATTTATTCTTCCAAATCAATTTCATCCCCTTCAAAGTAATCCCCTCCCGATGCAATGCACTTATGCCAACGGATTTTCCAATCTTTGAAACACTGGTTGTAGTCACTTTCCGGGATGGCCTTCAGTTCCGTCTTCGCTGCGGCTTGAATCTCCTCTATCGTATCAAAACGGTGTCCGCGGAGCGGTCTTTTGAGCTTGTTGAACAGCCAGAAGTCGCACGGCGCCAGATCAGGTGAATACGGTGGTTGGAGAACGATATGGGTTGAGTTTTTGGCGAAATGATCACGAATTACGAGTGCGGTATGGGATGGTGCATTATCGTGGTGTAAAAACCAAGAATTGTCTTTCCATAATTCCGGCCTTTTTTGGCGGATAGCGTTACGCAAACGATGCATAACGTTCAAATAATATTCCTTGTTGACTGTTTGGCCGGTTGGAAGGAATTCATAGAGCACAACACCACGATAATCGAAGAAAACAGTCAACATGACCTTGATTTTTGAGCGACTTTGGCGCGGTTTTTTGGTCTCGGCTCTCCTTTGGCACGATATTCGCTCGATTGATCGGTTGTTTCGGGGTCGTAAGCATAGATCCAAGTCTCATCGCCAGTTATAATGCGTTTCATGACATCCTGGTAGTCGGAAAGCATTATTTCACACACTTCAACGCGACGCCTTTTTTGCAAAAAATTCAATGTTTTTGGTACCAGTCGAGATTTGACGCGCCTGAGGCCCAAAGCATCCTTCAAAATGGTATTGACTGAGCCTTTCGACAAGCCAACTTCATCAGCAAGGTCTCTAATCGTTAATCGATGGTTTTTCAACACCAAATCTTTGATTTGTTGGACGTGAGCTTCATCGGTTGAGGTTGATGGTCGCCCAGAACGCTCTTCGTCTTCGACACGTTCACGGCCGGCTTGGAAATCACTTTATCACTTGTAAACATTTTTTTTAGACATAGCCTCATCATCAAAGGCTTTCTGCACCATCCCCAACGTATCCGCAGCAGAAAATTGATTCCGCAAACAAAATTTAATGCAAATTCTTTGCTCAATAAATTTCGACATCGCAAAAAACGAAAAACTCACTTTTAGCAGCTCACAAAACGAAGCGTATCTCAAACACTTTGAATATATTTTGACATGAAATTTCACATAGATGTCACTGACAGTACTACCAACCTAAAAAGAAAGAAAAATTTCCAAATCCTTCGACGCGCGCAGTTTAAATTCATATGTCACCTTATTTTTTGGACACAGTAGTACATAATACTTCAGTACGTTTGTATGTCACTGAACTCCTCCAAAACGTTTAGACCGACTTTGATAGACTTATTTGTGTTTGTTTATTCGGGTCCCTGGTGGGTTTAGATACACTCAGAAATATGATTTCATAATTAATTGACCGGTAAACCTTTTTAGAAGTCAAGAATATACCTGAGAATTTTTCATAGTACTGTTTATGTTTTATAGTTGGCGCTGATTTTTCTAACGACATAGTTCTATCAGATAGGCTCATCGATGGTAAAACTCAATATCATATGTCCAATAGTACCTATTAAGTTTGCTAAACCAACAAATAGCAGGAAAGTAAATGTTCGATCATTACAACGTTTGTCAGGCCCGCTAGTACACTATAAGGGTAGTCTTAATCCCCTGAGCACCATAAAATCATAGACAAATATGCGTCTGTATCAGTATCCACATAACTTAAGGAATTTTTTTGAGAACACAAATTCGATTTGTCAAACCGATTACACTAGGCCTTTTCGCGTGACATTTTATTTGTTTGTGGTGTTGTCCTTTTCGAAACAATCCCTTTCAATCTAAATTGATTTTTGTGCATGTTTTAAATGTGCTTGCCATATTGACTACCACCTTGAAAAGTTGGTCAAAGGACTATTATTTCGTTATTGTAACATATTATTATATAACCATAAATTTAGCTGAAAGAACACCTTCACTTCTCAAGTCCAATGTAGATGAATGCTTCTTCTAAGCTGGTATTGTTTTGAACTGCATTTGTAAAATCTGTGCTGGAACTAAGGTTGATAAGGTTTATTTGTATTGTATCAATCAATCTGCAAAAAGAAATCAAACCTCATTTGAATACCAAACAAAAATCATTTAAATGAAATACAAAACAGGACATTGTCGCCATCCTCACATTCGTATCTCCAGCCTAAGTGCAGCTAAATCATAAACAAATATTTGTGGTTAAAATGCAATATTTCGAGTGTATATTTTATGAGCAGCTGCAGATGGATGGCATGGTACAAAGTGCGTACGGCAGCAAGGACACCTAATGCATGTGATGGAGGATTTCTATCGTGTGTCCAGTTATTGACTAACAAAGTTTATTTTTTTTTTCTATTTCATCCTCTCCGCTGTACTTCATCAGTACACAGAGTCCAATATAATATATATGCGTGAACACGTTCTTCAGCGTCCATATGTGGCGAAGGTTGGTTGCTGTGGACTGTGGTGCAAACATATCTAGGAGACAGAGTGTTTGTGCGAGAGGACGATAGGACATTTCGTTATATTCCAATTGAATTCGAGCATTGTCCGCCTGCTTGGCAACTGATAAAACCTGAAAACCCCCATGTATCCATGGCAAAATAGTGGGTACAACATAATATGATATACAGCAATAACAACAACAAAACGAGCGAGTGAACGAGCAAGCAGGAAAGAAATAAATTCAACCTCCTGTGCATCCTGATAATTGGGAAGCTTTTGCAATATTTATCCTGTCCCGGGCTCCATGCATACAATTCGGATTGAAATTATTCAAAATGTAATTTCACAAGCACCCATGAGCAGGATGTACTATACAGATCGAAAAGGACCTGAAAGCGGTCTGGTAATTTATTGATTGGTTTTCACAGTACCACCAAACCAGTCCAGTCGTCTTATTGTCTACAACAATATTGTCGAGGATATTCAATGTTGTATATGTTTGTGTAGCTCTGCTGTGCTTGCCTGTTGTTTTCGTGCTGAAATAATGATTTCACTTAAGGATTTCATTGCTCCAAGGGAGTTACTTTGAACTTCCTGGAGGTTGTAAGAAAGCACTAAATCTAAGCATAACATACATTCCAGGTGTACCGACTGGTAGTTTAGTAAAAAGTACAAGTTTCCTCCTTCTCAGTTCCAGTCCCATGTCAGAGGTGTTCCGCAGGATACACAATTGTCCAAATGAAACATAGGTGTTGTGTTTTATCTTGAAGTCGGAGAGGTGTCCCCCCTCGTAGTCAAAACAAGCTACAACAAGATGTTGTATGTTTCGGGGCTTTTACTGAGAAGGTGTAGCCGCCTTTTGGTTCTGCAGGACATTTTAGACATTCATTTCGCAAAATGTCTTTCCATGCACATATTAAATATCCTAACATGAATGCATAACGGCTAAAGTATCCTTTCATGAAACCACGAGACCAGCAATGGCATCCAACCAGCTAAACCTGGTCGAACATGCCCCCAAAAGGCGAAGCATTGTCAAGGATGGAATATTTCAATATTGAGTATGCGTGCAGAGTGCAATCTTGTAAGGTTCAGGTCACTCTACTGTGCGGACGATGAAAATGTCGTTTGTATTTCGGAATGGGGGAAGTCTTCCATGTCCAGTTTTACTTGGACTGATTACAGCAGGGGGTATCTGCAAGTGCAACATTGTATGCGGTTAATTAACTGCACCTTTTGGATTGGGTGTTACCCAAAACCATGTTCGTGCTGTTATGAGACGTTATTAACAACGTGGAATGGGTGGCATACAGTTTAAACCTTTGAATGCGGATTTAAAAGGATAAAAAGTGATTTTTTTATACCAAAAGATAAGAAATTCTCACAAAGTTTGGATACATAAAAATATCATCAGTATGATATCCCTTTGAGTGGTAAAGCTTCAATTGGAGTTCTATTCATTAGCTATCTGTATGGTAAACCGACGTCATAATAAAGATCTACAGTACTTATCTCAATGGACGAGCGAATTCCGGAAACAGGAACGAAGTTGAATTATTTTCCCTCATTACAACGTTTCATAACATCTTTCGACTTCTATGCACGGTAATTAGTTTAAAGCCATTCGATCCGACATAAACTACATCGTCTAGTACCTACATATGATGCCATTTGCTTAAGCAAATCGGTTAGACTATAAAGTAGACAATTTTACTGAACTGATGTAAATTGAAAGCTTAACATTTGTACCACAGGTGGAACCTAACGCTGAAACATGTCATTTTTAAGTTATTGGCGTGGTTAAGAACGCGCTGGGCACGGTGATGTTAATGGCGTTAAAAAGTCTTACAGCTTAGATCGAAGCTAATTAAGTGAGTTGTAGTTACAAATGATGTTAATTGGAATTAACGTCAGAAGGTTTAAATAATTTTTTTTTGCAGTCATAAATATAAGGTACCAACTTTTTACAAAATTCGATTTACTTTAAAATGATCTTTTATAACGCCATATTGAATTGCATAAAGCAATGTTGACGGTAATATTTTGTCGTTTTAAAAACCCTTAATGTCTCCCAATATTTTTTGCAATTATATGGAGATCCTGTTGAGCTTAAAAAAAAACATTTCGAAAAACTTTTATATTTAAAATTCTGGAAGACCAAACTTTAAAATTTTTTTATTGTTTTCATAAAGTCCTAAATTAATATTCAATGATAACAAACATAAAAATATAAGGAATTTAATTAACAATATTTTTGAAAAGTTCTGATCTAAAAAATATACCAACGCTCCTTTTCCTAATTAAATTCGCAGATCTCTACGTTGTGTGTCCGCGGCTCAGCTTGATTGATTTCCGGGCTGAAATCCGGTCTTTTTTCAAAATCTTTCAAGAGTGATTCAAGTTCCTCTAATAGGTGTATTTGTTTTAAAAAAGTTTCTGGAGCTACCTAATCGCATTTGTTACTGTCGCCACTGTTCAGCTTCATGAAACATTGGCCACGTTCAGAATTCTAGGCAATAGCTAGCAGTTAAAAATATGTGACTTAAAGTCAGCTGTTAATTTTGAAATCTTTTACTAATCGGTAGAAGTTTATAAAATATGAGCGAGGTAATGTATTACTTTAAAATTAATTATTAACCTAGGATAAGGATTTCAAAATCTAAGTCGAAATGGGATCACAAGGACGTACCTTTCTACTAACCGAAAAGCAAGCACGACTCATCTACATCATACTTCCTCAAAGTAGCTGGGATTTCTAGGTGGCCGTTCAATCAAACCAACTCACCAGTTGTCGCGTATCATAATCCTGACACTTTGAAATAGTGTTTTAACTTTAGGTTTTTGAGTTTATCATACTAGTGCCTGCTATTATAATGACATCATGTGGATATTCCAGATTTGACAATGTAACGACATAAGCTCTCGACAGTGTGTTTGGTTTTCAGGAGGCTCTGAAAGTGTAGATCAATTTGACGCTTCGCTGCGTTAATATTCCTCCATTAACACATGCGATTCCTACGTTCTCGTAATTAATTAAAATTTAATTCGGCTTTTAGCTCTCATTAATACATTCCTCTGTTTAGACGGTGAGTCTGCATTACATCACGCATCTATTAGTTATGAAAATGCTCCTTGTGTACAATTTACCAAGCACATGACGCCGATTGCCACCTAATCCACATTTGATTTCAATCGAAGTCAGCCAACCATTTCATCGTCTTGTTACCCCAACGTTTCAGCTTTTGGCGTTTCAAGCCGCATTTCGCCGGCCGTCCGCAACTCCACCTGTGTCAAGTCCATTGTTTGTAACTTTGGTGGATGGACATGTGATTCAAATAAATATGTATGATTTCGGTTTAGCGAATCAGCCAGCGAACCCCAGAAGCAACCCCGTTTGATTCCGTGCCATGTGGGCTTTGGTATTTTATTCGTATCTGACCGGACGGTGAGGTTGGTCTTGGTGGCGCTGTAACAGTGACTTTAGGACACACAAGAACACGATGGCGGCCAAATGTGTCGAATCCAAGTACTGTGGTTTTCTTGCGGTCGGCGGTAGTCTTGAAGGGAGAAATGTGCCTACATATCCCAGACAAGGAACTCACTCGTTGTGCACCATTGCACGCGGCAAGGCTTGCTATTCGAGTCACTGTTGCACCGGTTCCGCTGTGCCATGGCATGACAAACACTTGAGATGATTGTTTCAAATTCTCAGATAACGAATAAAAAGGCGTGACAGTAATTAATTATGTGCAAAACAGAGCAGCATGAAATGAAAAACATTTGCCGTGCATGTGGCTCCAGATACATGCACTTGGGCTTGGAGTTAATACGTGTTTTCGATCAAAAAGTGGGGTGCCCGTTGTCTTGTGTGGCTTGTGGGTTGTGCTTCGTTTCCAACCTTAAGGTAGTGTTTTTTTTTTTTTGTAGTCGGTTGTGCCGTAAAGGGGTGGTGCATAAATTTAATTTGAACGAATTAAGCGCCATCTTTGAATAATTTTATTGCACATCCATTAAAACAGCGAGAAAGGGAGGAGAATTTAGTTGAGGGAGCTGCCTTATATGGCCTTGAAAAATAATAAAGATATTCATGCCTCGAGGAGATTTGCTTGAGGGGTTACATAATTTTATTTTAGTCTAGGGAACCCTTGGCGACTTAATTATCAGATGTTGGATTGAAAGCAGAATGTCTCAATGTCTCTAAGCAGCTGAAGGATTTCGTTTATTACGTCCAGCAGCAGGCATTGTGAGCTAAGCATGACAAAAAGTAATTTTTGTCTTACATTTTAGCCATTAATAAGCCCGGCGTCATCGGTACCAATTCTCTACAGTATGTTTGTCGTAGCTGCTTGTTAACAGCGCGGCAAAGTAATGACATCGAGTAGCTGCTAGAGTGAGAGATACACTTATACTTATACTCAAGCTAACTTTAAAAGATTTCAGCAACGGAGAGAAGGACAGAAACTTTTGTTTTTTATGCTATCCCGGCGTTGTCATATAAAAATGTTGGGCACCAAGATTTTGGAGAGTGGCTGTGAGCTCAAGCTTGACATTGGTGTTTCAAGTTGCATTACAATATCAGCGAGACGCACGAATTTGAATTGCATTCTTGTTTATTTACTTCATGAAGTCTTGAATTGTTAACACAAACAAGAACATGTGAAACAAAACATTAATTTATAAAGACATTAAATCTAACACCATGTTTTTCATTTGGGAAAATCACAGATCCACTGAAATTTTTAACTTAGATACAAGATTTTAAGCCAAGAGCTTTATCCAGCGACCAATTCTAATTTATATCAGTTGAAAATCGATTTTCATGCTGAAGTGAAATATTTACGATACCCGGTGAAGATCAATGAAGGAATTAAGTACGTTCGTCATGTGATAAAAATATCAGGACAAGCTTCATTTTGACAAAAGTCGGCATTGATAACGATTCTAAATCTTATTTGCTAATCAATTTTAACTGCATTAGCCCAATAAATTTACAAGAAACTGTTTCTCGTATTCTGTCTATCAGCCGACAAGGCGCGAATTCTCCGATAATCTACGGGCTATTTCAAATCCATTGCTTAAGTTTATCTCTCTGTCTTTTTCTTAAATACATAAAAGCTCAAATTGTAATCAATCTTCAAAACTTATCGTTAACGCCACAGATATAAATACAAAAATAAAGAGGAAAACATTGTAGGTGTCTGTTTACTCACTCTGTGCCCTAAAATGCATTTCCTACCCACAGACGAATGTGGATCGAACTCGAAAATCCAAACACTTTTCAAACAAAAATTATTTCCTTTCAACAACTTACATACGAGAAATGCTATTCCAAACTATGGGCCGCTTCGACTCAAATACTAACACAATAAATCTTCCTACAGGTCCCGACTGGGTGGCGTCAAAATATGCCACTGCACTTACCCACATTAAACAAAACTTCTACCCTCCCGCCTTGGGCTGTATGTTGGTATATGAAACTTTTAACATTTCCCTATTGCCTTACCCGAAAATGCATTTGATTAAATAAATTAATCGAAATCGAAAATCTAATCAAATTCTGATCAAATGGCGCTACAATGAAGTTAAAGTAAATATTTGCCCATTGATCGCTGTAGTTCGATGCTCGGAATGCATTTGGGTGGGGTATACATTCGAATGCACACTATCTTGTATGATTTATTGAACCGTATTTTTTGGGAAAAACGCCATGCAGTAGCTGTGGTTGGAATTGTAATCGATATTATTTCGACAGTAAAAATAAAATTTGATTGCACTTAAAGGTGGGTAGATACACCTCTTAAACATCGAGATACTTTTATTAGATAATGTGGTCGTTGCTGCTGCTGGTGTTTGTTTGACTGTTAGATGAGACAGTGGCTACAAAATGCAAATACAGATAAAGAAAATGCATTTGGCTTTAGAAAGATAATGTCGCCCAGATAAGGCGTTGAGTGCATGACAGTGAATTCCTCGTAAAATTTATCATAGTATGCTTAAACATTGTTAGACGAATAACAATCATTTTTCTAGCTCTGAAAGCCACACTCCTATAAAAACTGTATGTAGTTAAACTTATAGTTTTTCTTCGAGATTAATTCTCTTGATATTCGACGATTTTACGACAATTTGTCGTTTTTAAACCGCTTCTGTTTATTGTTCTAACTTCCCATCATATTTTCTTAACGTTTTTCTTTGCAGGTTTTTTTTGTTTTTTTTTTTACCTGCGTCAGAAAGTGATGCATTGTCTTATTAAGTCAACTTGTGCGGCATATTGTTTCACTTAACGGGTATCTGCTAACAGCATGTATTACACGATGATAAAGTTGTCCACTTTAGTTTCGCTTTACTCACATTTCATGACTTCCCTCAAACCAATTAGGCGGACATGCAGCTGCATGATACTTATTCAGCTCCTTAAACTCATATTTTTGAAAGCAAAAATGTCACCATCAATTGCAAAGGCTTAAGTCCGTGTATGTTCATATATCCTGTATAAGGTACTTTAATTAGGCGAGTGATTGAAGGTGCATTTGTTTGGAGATGGTATATTTAAGCAATATCCTCCTGTCGCACACGGTCCGTTTTTCAGTTTCCCTCTTTTTTTATATCCACCTTTTTATTTCTCATTTTTCCTGTGCAACTCATTATTCTTTGTTGGAAATATAAAAGGATTAATGGCGGCAAACCTCTTTTTTGCACCATCATCATCAATGCTATGTTGAAGGATATGCTCTTACTTGCTATCCTTTGTGCTGAGGTTAATCCTTTGTTATGCTAAGTAATGTAGGAGAGGTTATTGTGATTGGAGCGCTTCAATTCGATTGCTAACTTGCATTTGGCTTTGTTTGGAAAAAAGGAGTAAAAAAAGAAAGGTCTGCGCGCACGCGTAAAAAGATACTTCCGCCAGATGTGGGAGTTCAATTCATACATAAACGTTTTGTTTTTTCAATCAAAGGAACTCTATATAACCTTTGTTTACAATATTTTTTTCAAATGGGAGTTTTTTTTTATTATTTTTCAATATTTGTATTTGCAGCATCCCTACCCCTCAGAGGACCAGAAAAAACAATTAGCGCAAGATACAGGTTTAACGATATTGCAAGTAAATAATTGGTAAGTAAGATACTTTTAAATAAGTTAAATTATTTTAGTATAGAAATAAATTTTTTGCTCAGCTGTTTATATTTCCATTAAATTTTTTAAATTGGGCATTGATGTCTTTAAAACAATTGCCTTACGGACTCTCATAAATAAAGCAACAGCAAATTTTTGATCATTTACAAAAGGGTTCTGCCTTTGTAAAACGTGACATTAGTTAATATTATATTTTATCCTTATCCGTTTGTGAAAAGTAAGGCTCTCTGATTCAATTTTGAGATACAGTGTTTCAATGGCTGCTTCGGTTTGCCCAAACAAGTAGGAACGAAACTCCTAACTCGAAGGACCAAACTCATCATCTAAAATACAGTCATCTTGCCAATCGTTCTATATGAAGCCGACTATTGGACGATCAGTCAGACAGCATAGAAAACTTCTCTGTCAGATATTTGGAGGAACTGTTCCAGCTAAGCGTTCCTTCGAAGCCCACAAATCAGGAGACCGAATTTAAAGTTTTTTGGATAAAATTTGACCAGATAAGCATTCGTGGCGAAAGAAGCGAATAAAGAGGGGACGTTGCATCGGTGTTGAAGTGGATTGATATGTTTTATTATATTTTTGTTTCTGATAAGTTACTTTGTTCCGTTTTCAACCCTTTTGAGCAGGTAAACAGTGGCATTTGGATACTGCAAAATTCACACGCCACAAGATATTCAGTGTTGCCAACAGATGGAACTTTATGTCTTTGATTGATCGAAAAATTTCCTAATTCTCAACGCCCCATGCACATCTTTTCGAATTTTTAGCACTTGGGTGCCCCTGAACATTTTTTCCTCTCGTTGATTTCGCTGTAAACCAATCAGCAATCATCAACACATCTGTACTGTAAATTTATCACTCAACCCTTTCGACATGTCTCACCCAAAAATTATTAAGCAATCATTGCTGAAAAGAGTTCCATTTTAAGCAATTTTAAACTTGCATTGGGCCATATTATCTGTTATAAAAATACATAAGCAACCCAAACACCACATGTGAAATTCAATTTCTAGACACAATAAAGCAATTCATGCAAAAGCAAAAAATAAAAAAATAAAAGCTTGTTTAAAGAAAAAATTCATTGCAGACGTTCCAGATACATAACGAAAAAGCCAGAAGCGATTTAACAACCAACCAAACTGTCTACAGCTGCGGCCATTCTCTGCTTGTGTCTGTGATATCTGGGTGGGGGTGGTTTCAGCACCCTTGGCAACAAAAAAAAAAGTACTCGAAATGAAAAATACGAAAATTTTAATTCATACATGTCAAACAAAACAACGACGACAAAATTAGCTGCGCTCCCCTTCCTTCAGTGTAATCACCCTGAAGCTTGAAAGCATACGACAGAATATCGAAGTAGCCCCATAGCCAAACCAAGACCATACATATCCATATTCTGCCAAATTTGGCATTTTTGCACACAATCCTTGAAAAGCAGCAGCAGGAGCAGCGTTGCTGTAGAGTCCTTCGTTTATGCATGTGAGGATATCTAAAGATATGTGGCTTAGTTTAGTATATTTCATTTTTATTAAAGAGGATACCGCACAAAAGGAATTCCACTCTACTCTCCTATTTTAGTTATATAGTACCTACGTAAGCATAAGCATGCGGAAAAATATACATACATCAGAGCAAATGGAAAATGTATCTATTCATGTGTGGTTGAGCCAGATGGGATGTCGACGGGCGGGGGCATTGGGATATTTTAATATTATCCCCCATTTCTATGGTGGCTGAGTAAAAGCAGAGAAAGGATTCTTTCCCTTCATATCTAGCTGCTGGCTGTGAATTGTAATACTCTGAGTTGAAACCCAGAGGATAGAAAGAGACGGAGAAAATCAGGATATTGCTAAGGATTACGCATGCCTTGGCATTAGGATTTCTATTTTTGTTTTGTTTGTTGTTCTTTTCCTATTTATCCCTTTGGAGAAACCCCCTCAATCGCATGTGTGAAGTTCGCCTGTTGGTGGGAGGGCGCTGCTGCTATTCCACTACAATATAAGGATATGAAATTCCTTTCCTTTTCCATATCCGTGACAGGAATGCGCGTTTGAGTGCAACCATAAATCTTTCAGTGCCGCCGGAGAGTTGCTGAAGATTTAAAAGGCAAACAAATCACATGACGAATGTGTTCAATATGAGAGACCCGTTCCTACTCGGTACGATGTTTTTCTGTGTGTGTGTGTGTGTGTGTGTATGTGTGAAAGCACACACACTAAAGGGGCCCTGGTGGTGCTAGAATGTATTGTGTTTTCAGGGCTTATCCTTTCCACCATGGCAGGAAAGAGATTTTGATTTGTTGTGTATTTTTATTGGACAGGAATTATTAGGTTTATTGCGATAAAATGGCGAATTGAGTGATAAGGGTTGTTTCAGCTAATTGGGATTTAGATTTCTTCGCTTGACGTTATTTATTGCCAACGATCTTCTGACTGCATATGACGACAATATTTATTCTTATGAGCTTTCTCTCAGCCATATCAATATATTCCAAGAAAACCCATCAAAAGATACATGATGCAGATAACCACGACAATTCCGCACAAAGTCATCAACACCTTAACCGAATGGGAAAATTATTGCATCCATGTCGCGATCATGATACCTACACTTCACATTGTATCGCTGTGGGCCACATGATGGTGATAAAATACAAAAAAAAGAAGATCCTCAAATTTCAATCTGCAATAGCGCGATACAAACTCACACTAAAGCATCGCTTCGGAGCGCGAGATACTCCATCACATACCTGGAAAGATTTTTGCAATGAAATGGCGTTTTTCGTTGGTTTCTTTGCTTTTTGTCGATTTATGCAAATGAAACATGAGATGTTTGAAGAAGTTGATGTGATGTCGTTTTTTTTTTTTTTTTTGCTTCCTGCCATGAGATAGGGTAAAACTCATTTACACGAAGAATGCATGCATGTAGCATTCACGTGACATTCAGAAAGTGTACATTCTTTATGCAATTTTCATAGCAACTTTATGTGCAATCAAGTTGATATCTGACAGCAGAGACATTCGGGTTCGGGACCTAATTCAACATTCCCATGCATGTGTTATGTTATAGATACATATTGTATGAGTATCTAACTTGCCTCTTTAGGTATATTATATTTTTGGGGAAACGTTAAAGAGGCTTTAATCTGGCCAAGATACACATCTTCGGAATGTAGGTGGAAGAATTTCTTTTCTTTTTGTTTGACTCTTGCTCCTTCCCCCTTTTAAGAGCATCCCCATTAAGCCGGAGCAATAGAGAAAGAATTTTTTTGCAGGTTGCCTGGGCAAAATAATTTATTGCCTGGCACCTTGCTCCGATTCGCCTTCGTGAATATTTGTGATTCCATTGGGAATTTTACTTTCGTAAACAACAAAACAACAACCAAAGACAGCAACCCAAAATACCCGGTGAACACACCATTTTCCGACTGGTTGAAAGTGCAAATAGACGCCAAGAGGGAGGCACAGCAAATTGACAGAAAGAAGGGCACAACCGAAGTAATGTATCTAGATGGAATTTTCGCCTTCCATTAACACCAAATATGCACAAATAGCCTTTAATATGGAAAGTTACTTCGTACATTGTATATTCCTAAGAAATGTTTGTTTTTTTTTTCAGGAAAACAAAAAAGTTATTCACCCTCTTCAAGTTTGTGCTCTTGGACACAGGCAAAGGTGTTACTTCGGATACACATTATATCTATCTACGTTTGTTCTTTCACTAATTTCACTTTGCCATAAATTTTACTTGCAGATACTTTGAGTTGCTTTTGCGGGGGTGGCAGTTGCGAAGGAAATAGGCCTTTCATTTGCCTGACAATTTTTGGTCCATTATTTTTGATTTTGGTTTTTTCTTACCCAGTTCTTCGTTTTCTCTTTGACTTGCTGACTTATTTTTCTTTTGTATATAGAAGGAAATGTTTTATCTTCGACTAATAATGCTGCATTTATATTTGAGAAATACACAGGGAAAAAGGGAAAAAGATAAAAACTCTGCTGGTTATCAAGCTTTTAACATCTGACAGGATAATCGTCATAAATTTTACTTAGTTCTTCTTATGTTTTTTTTTTGTTCTTATGCTATCGTGTTTTTTTCTCTCCTTTCTTTTTATTTTTGTTTTTCTCTTTATTTTACCTCTGAACTTTTGAGCGTCAAAGAAATATATTGGGAATTAGGAGGATTGTGTCTTGTGAAAAATGGTCATCAACAGTTCTGTTCCTAAAACCGATCAATAACTTCTGGATTGGGCTCGAAATAATATTGACCTATACAATTCTATTTAATTATTAATTCTGATTAATTAGCGACTTAAGCATCAAATGGCTCACTCGACTCTAGCATTCGCCATGTTTAAGATTCAGTCTTATAGTATTTTTTTTTGCAATTCAGCAAAAATAATGTAAAATTAAATTAATAAATTAATGTATTTAATTAAAGGAATTCATTGGGATTTGAAACCTTTCTGTCAGAGAGTGCTCTGAAGCTATCGAATTTTTGCGCATAGACAAGCACAGTTGGCAGTGAAACAGTTGGAGCAAACAAATACTCTTCCCGGGTCGTGAAATTTGGTCAATGAGTCCTGACTCACCGAAATAGGCTTGGTTAGTTAGTTCAATGACATACAATTTATTGGGCCCACTGTCTGTTTGTGTTTATTTTTTCAAAATTCATTATTGGGTATTCCAAGTGCTTGTATATGGACGCCCATATGAATATGAATTGTTTTTATTCTTGAAATGAGTCGGAGTTCTTGTAATTAATTAAAATAGGTCGATTTTCAACCACAGCAGTCGGACTTGAATCCAATAGTTTCCTTCGCTTTTTAACTATAGCTACTGTTCCCAGATCGAGGGGGAGTCACAGTCGATAAATTGCTTCATGATTTCAGAATAATTCTCATATTCAATATTCTAGATGAGTCTTCAGAGTCTTTGGAAATCTTGATTTGTGCTTTAATTAAACCCAATGCAGCTACGCTGTCATAACAATTGGTCATAATATCGTCGAAATATACAGTTGATTTCAATGACCTAAAAATGGCTTTGATTACAACTTGAATGACACTGCTGATGCATTTTTCTACCTTTTGGCAGAGAACACCAACTTCTAATAGGTGCCCAACTTTCTTCCTTTAGTGTCTATCTAAAGACTTGTTCATTTTTGTCTAGGTGTCATCTTTGCAGCTTTTTTACTGCATTAGGCTTGAATATCACTGAAGGGATATGGTGACCTATGGCGGGGATAAACTAAAGTCATTTAAGAAACTGTGTGGAGTCCAAGCTAGGATTAGAATTCTTGTGAACCCACTAGTCAAACTTTTCAAAATACACATTCTTGATGGAGTTCTGAAAACAAGTTACTTTTGGAACGAGAAAACAAATACTACACTAAGAATGACTGTATTCCGAAATTGATTAACCCATAGCGAGCCAAAAGTTGTGAATATTAGTTTTTGCCTTGGCGAATTCGACATGACTGTGACGCTGTAGCACTGTAAGCCTTCATTTATTGTGTACTTAGTCCAGAGAAAAAAAAGATCACTGATTTTTTCGATTTTGTTTCGAGACATACTTATGTTTTAAGGGAAAAGAAAAGTTTTAATTTTTTAAAGTACAAGTGATCGTTGACTTTTTTTAACTTCCCACGAAATTGAATGATTGTTATATTCAACCATTTTTGGGTTACCACGATTAATATTTTTGCTTTCAATTCTTTCATGATAAGTCTTCACGGCTAAATTTAGTTTGGAAACTTTAACACTTGCGGATAAAATTACACACTTTAATGAGTTCTACGCTCTGTCGAATAAATCCCTTAAGCTTACAGGATCTCATACGGAATATCTCGATGGTCTCCAAATTCAGAGCCATAAATGTCGCGTTAGATTGGGGCATTTTGAAAATATTTTCTGTTTAACAAACTGTCATTCACTTCAATTCTATTTGAAGAAATTAAAAAAAAAGACTTTAAAGAACTCATCGAAGAACTAGTCTCCTTCGATCGTCCATGTTGTATCACAATCAATGTCTTCTCTTTAAATGTAGCTATGCAGATATCTCTGCGAAACCACACAGAATCACTTTATTGACTATTTAAATACTTTCCCTCTGTTTTGGCAGGATAACAATATAAATATCTGTCTACCGTGAAATGGGGCGTTGCAGATATCGACTCTTGTGCACTTATTTGCTTTGATTTCCAAATTGTCTTCCCATCTTTGGCTACGAATGCATAAACTATCATCAAAAACCAATCAGTGCCATTGGTCTCAATAATTTTGCTGCCAAAAAAATATCACAGTTCTGCTGATGTACAAAAACGGTTTGGCAAACTCTTGGCTACTGCTGGTCGTCTTCTTTTTTATATTTGGTTTCCAAAAATATCCTTGTTCTTGGAGGGTTCAGTAATTTTTTTTTCATCATTTCTGAATCATAACAAAGAACGACTGAGAATCAGAAGAAGACGAAGGAAAAAGACTTTTTTCAACAATGAATTTATTTATGTTATAAATAATTTATCGATTATTAAATAAGCAGAAATATTTTTACTAGTCACTCAAAAGGATACCGCATTGATACACTTGTTAACAATTTTTCTGCGGAATAAGGAAAAAAAAATTATATAAAAAATGAAAAAGAGCCGAATGACATAATGTGCATCATCAGAGAGAGATCTCCCATCTCTAAGGAGCAAGAAAAAAATAATAAAAAATGAGGCTATAAGCAAGTCTTCCACTCTCTGTGTGGACGGTGCCTTTAGGGAGTCTGCCGGCCTAAAAATGCAGGAAATATATTAAAAAAATGCATTTGTTAGTTGAGTGTACTCTTTTTTTTTCCGTTCGTTGGTGCGGCGACGATGATGATGACGGGTATAGGCTTTGGGATGATAATAATGCCGTCTAGCCTTTTATGGAAGGGTAGAAAAAAAAAATTGAATGAAAATTCCTCATCAAGTTTGGCCTGATTAAAGAGTTTCACATGTGGAAAATGTTGATATATGTGTAGTCTTTCCATCTATGACTAGACTTTGGCGTTTTCATTTCGCACTTGGATTCATGTCTGTGAGTTTAAATTTACCCCACAAAGGAATTGAGCATTTTATACACATTTTTAATTCACTTAATCTTTGTTGTAGCACTACTTAGTGAATCAGACGCTTATTTAGTGTATGTTAACCTAAAAAACAATTTGGAGGATAATGGTTGTCCCATGCGGTACAATGTTCTGATGATAGGGTCAGTTTAATTAATTAATTCGTAGTGTTTTATTATGTATAGTAAATTTGATCACTTATGTTGATATTCATTGTTTACTTATATCTACCTTATTTTTTATCTATTTCAGGTTTATTAATGCGAGACGGAGAATCGTGCAACCAATGATTGACCAATCGAATAGAGCAGGTAAGAATTTATTTCATTAAAATGTATAATTTTTTCTTAAGAATATACATCCACTACATGTACCCCAAGTCTCAAGCCTACTTCATAAAAAATTAATCGAATCCCATTGATTTGCTTCGCAGCATCCCAAGGGACCAATTGAAATAACGTAAACACTCCCATACACCATTAATTCCAGGATCCTATCGTTTTTATCAAAAACAAAAGAGCAAGAACAGAAAAAACACGACTTTTCTTATTCTAAGAACAAACTTCCACACCATTAAATACACCCTTTAAGAGTCAATTATGTGTAGCCACCACCTCCCCATTAGATATCCTTAAATATCCTTTCATATGTAGTTTCTCCATCCTCCGGAACAGAAAATCTCCTTTATTTTTGCGAGAACTTCCCTAACCAATCGCACTGGACGCGTGTGAGAAGTTTTTACGACCTTCTGTCGTGACAATTGACTCTCAAGTTTAGAAGCGTAACAACAATAAAGTCCACTTCCATGTACCGGAAGTCATTCAACTTACTCATTACTAAATATGCCTTCTGCGTGTTGTTGCCAAAACCGGATACAATCGCAATGATAATGATTGTTTGTGTAATGATGGTGGGTGATCTCCTTAAATAGGTGAAATAATTACACCACTAGAGGCTCTAATTACATTTTTATGTGACACGTTTGTCGTCATGTGAGCAATTTAATGTCTTACCCTATGTCGTGGGAAGAAAATCTAGAGCACTTGATTGATGATGTTGCCCATTGAAAGGACAAACGAAAAGCTTTGTGTCCTTAGTGTCATGGTAGTTGTAAATTTTCAACTTTGTGCATCCTTTTGAATCTTGCGAGAATCCTGTGCTTTATGATCATCGCATTCCTCTCAGCAAAACCACCCAAACACAGGACATGGAGCACAACTTACGGAACGTCAATTTATTGAAATGTTATAGGAGTAATAAACTCTCTCGTGATTTATAGCATTCCTTTGTGTTTTTGAACATGCACCGTTTTTTTTTTTCTCTTCTTATCTTACTGATTTAATAGTCTGAATAAATGTTTTTTCTTTTCTTTTCAGTTTACACCCCGCATGCTGGCCCATCCGGCTATGGACACGATGCAATGGGTTACATGATGGATAGTCAGGCACATATGATGCATCGTCCGCCAGGTGATCCTGGCTTCCATCAAGGTTATCCCCACTATCCACCTGCCGAATATTATGGACAACATTTGTAATCGCCATCCCCCACAAATACAAATAAATACACCCACAGCAAGAGAGACACCATATAACTTAAGGACCTAGAAAACGCAATTTAAAAATATATATACATATATAAATATGCATACAAACACACGAGTATATGTATATTTTTCTAATACCACCAACTACGTAAAGTGCAGTTTGGTGGGCTCTCGTGAACCGCACTCAACCGCCGCCGCAGTGAATTTATTTTTCCACAATCATAGAATATTTCTCAATTTAAGTTGCATACCTGATATACGTAAAAAAATTAAGCATTTTTTCATATTTTGGAAAACACTTTATTTTTTTTTTGGAATTTCTAAACGAATTTGTTGCGTTCTTGTTGGTTGGTTTTACTTTATTTGTTTATATTCCTGCATCGATCGGGGATACACTAGAGGTAAGTTTAAAAAAGGAATATTTATTTATTAATAATCAAGGAAAAGTATTGTTTTTTAAATAAAAATTAAAAACGTTTTTTTGGAAGATAAAACATACATTTCACGGCCGATTTTTGTGTGGCAATTATAAGCTCAAGAGAATTGATAGAAGCTGTACAACATGGTCTTTTATAGGGACAAGACTTCAAGCGACTCCCATAGACCTTTGACTAGATATTTGATTCTGGCTTAACGAGCTCATTTCCTAGCGATGTTTCTTTATGAGATGACAAATTTTGAGAAGTTCAACTGGAATGCCTCTGTTTTTTGACATCCTATTATACCTGACACAAAGTGTAGTTTAATTAACCCGAGCTTTGCAAAGAAATATCAGTCAAGATGAGTTAACACTTTCTTTAAAAATTTCTTAAATGTTCTGTTAAACTATATTTAAACTTCCTGAGCGGTGCCGCTTTTAAGAATTCATTTAAATAATTTCGATGTTTTCAAAAGTTGAAAGACTGATTTTTCATGCAACACCTCATACAAAATTAACTCACACAGGTTTTTTTTTAAACGAACTATAAAACAATAGGAATGTGAATATTCGTTTAATGTTATTTCAAAAGATAAAAAAACATGAAATTTGAAACCTTTTGAGCATTTAAGTTTCTGTCAGGGCACTAGTTATATAAAGTTTTTGGAACAACATTTTTTTCAACACATCGATGCTATGATTTTTTTTAATTTTCTAATTCTGTGGATCGGCTTTGTTTAAATAATATTTTTAATATTTTTATTGGTTCAGTGAAACATACAAAAATGAGGTCGAACACAGTGCTTAAGACATCAGAAAGTTTGTAGCAGTAAAAGATTTCAATAAGCTTCACGTTAAATCGAGGCTCAAAATCACATACATATTCAGTAACATATTTATTGATACAGAGATAATATACGTATAAAATTATACATACACCTGTACTTCCAAAAACTTTTGATGACTTTTGAAAATGTGTTTTTAAATACTAAAAAAATGTTGATTGGATATATACTGTTTTTTGAATAAGTTCATAAAGTTTCTAACCTGTTTTTTTCATTCTTTTCAGTTTTCACTGAGTGAGACCAATGGCTCCAGGTTACCTCCTAATCACATTTTCGTACGTCAGAAAAAAAATTGAATCAAGAAGAAAAGGTTATGTTGCTTTAATACGTTGAAAATATATTTCATTGTTAAACCAAAAAAATTAAAAATTACAAAAAAATATTATAACTCATAAAAAATCCAATAAAATTTGGCGCAACCCCCTATACATATAAATACTTGAAATTACAAATTATTTTTTTTTGTTAAAACGAACAACATTTTGCCGTGTTTTGACATACTTATTTGAACTTAGTTACTTATATTTTTTTGTCCTCTATTCTAACAAACGAATTTTGTTTTAAATAATTATTTTGTGATTACTAAATTAAGAGTTAATGATACAGAAATCTGAAAAAAACAGGAAACAAATCATCACCATCACCATGAAAAAGAAAAAACTTGTACAAATAAATTTCATTTTTGTCATATTTTTTTTTTTTTGATTACGACAAAAATATTTCACAAAAATAGAACGATTTTACGGCTTTATTAACGGAATACAGGATAAAAAAATACATATACAAAATTGAACTAATGTTTAGTTAAAGAAAAAAATAAATTAATAATTTATATTAACTATAAACAAAGCGAATATCCTCTCGTAGGATATAAAATACAGCAATACTTTGCAGAGTAAACGATGTAAACAACTTTACAGTTATAAATTTTATACAATAAAAATTAAAAATAAAAAAACTCTTAAAAAGTGGCAATATCATTTAAAGAAACTTATTGAAAAACAAACCTAAAACACAAAATGATATTATTAAACAAAAAACAAAAAAAAAAAATCAATAGAAAAATTCAAACTAAAAGATGAACCGCGTGAGAAGAGAATAAAAACGTGTAATTTTTGTGTATACTTATATAATATAAATTTTACTATAAATAAATCATAAAATCAGCTAGTTTAAATCATAGTCAAGTAAGCCCTATATTTTAAATTATGCATAGAATTAGTAAATAGACGAGAGGTACGATTAAAAAAATTAATTGAATAACATTTTGAATTTACTTTAAATATGCGATACACACATGTTTGTATATGTTAATGAAGAAATCCAAAAAGAAACATTTTATTTAATTTCTAAATATAAGCAAACATATATGTGCATCCATATATGTAAAACCACCACACCACATCAAATCAATAAATGAATTTAAAATCAGAAAAATGTAGAAAGATCTTATGTATACATAAAAAAAAAGCAGTGGAAAAAATCTAACTAATATTGAAATTAAAAACAAAAGAAAATATACCTAAAGAAAAGAAATGAGCAACTAAGTATACTTACTAATTAAATAATGACTAATTTTTAACGATACTTGTAACATATTTAAACAAAATGAAAGAAGTGAAAATATAGTTTTTTTCTTGTTTTGTCATCTTCCTTTATAAATTTAATTTAATCATTAAGAGTGCGTGAGGAAGATAGACCACAATTAATTTTTTCTTTGATTTTTATTTTATTTAAACTCATTCTGTAAGTTTTATGGAGCGCTTCTTTTTTGTTGAGGCCGACTTTGTATAAATAAACAAATAAAAAAAAACCTTCGCTTTGGCTTACAGTACCAGGACTTAATTTTGTAAAATTTTAAAGATTTTATGCTCTCACATTTTATGTTTCGAGCAAATGAATAGTGTTTTAGCTTATTTTTATGTGTATTTTTTTTTCTTTTTTAGTTTATAAGTGTAAAAGAGTTTTTTTTGTTTTCCTTGTTTTTAGTATTATTCACATTATTTTTAATTATTATTATTATTATTATTACCGAATAAAGAATGAAATTTAAATGAAGAATTAAACAAAATTTCGTTTTATGAGTTTTTATTTATTGTTTCGATTTTCATCTTTTCTTCGTTTCTGTTGGTTTCCTTTTGTTTGCTATATTTCGCTTAAACAATATACCCAATGTGGTAAGTAACAACAGTTAAACTTTATTTTTTCACGGAAGCCTTAGATCCATATTATTTTCAAAATAGGCTCATCATTTTTTTCAACTCAGCTTTGTATTTAAGATGTCTCAATTTCGTTAGGCGTTAGGCAATGTTCCTTATGATAACAAAACGTTAAAAGTCTTAAGTCAGTGAGGCATCTGACATTTTTTTAAGACTCCATCTATAGATAATGATTGGCTAAATTCTGAAGAGTTCGTTTGCTAAGGCTTCTTAAAAAATTCCAACCGTTGCCAATGTGCGGCAAAGAATAAAGTGCCGGCACCAAGGTGCGACATTCTAAGAATCAGTATTCTTATTTGACACTTAATTTCATCAATAAGATCATCTATATTAGTTCAATGGAATCACTGTTTATGGTGTTGAACTTGTTCATGAGCCACTATATTAGAACAAAATAATCCAAAAAACAGATGTACCAAGGAAGCAATATTTGTTATCGGGTCATCATTTAAAATACCGCAGTTACAAGCATTCAATACAACAACATTCATAATTGTTTTATTGTACATGGAAGGGCAAAAGTCTTAGTGTGGATTGGCTGCCATGTTCTTAGAAATGGAAGCCTTCGAATCTGTTTTAACGAAAAGTTTACTTGAAGATCTCAAAACGTTAAATAATTTCTTCCAAGTTAACTTTCAAAAAATGCAAACATAAGATTTCAAAGACTCCTAATGGAAAATGACTGAGCCATATGATTTGGCGGTCTGCTCGAAATTGAAAGCTTAATCTGTCCGTAACGTTGGTCTCATCAGCGACCTCAAAAAAAGGACCCTTCAGTTCTTCACTGAAAATTCCGCACCAGTAAGAATGGGGGATGCTATTCTCTTTGTGCATTTCACGTGGATTCTCCATGCCAGGAAACATACAATTTGTTTATTCACGAAACCACTAAAGTCGTGAGGCTCGTCAATCAATATGATTTAGATACAACTTCGGCAGGTCTAATATTCGGCCACAGTAACCTTGGTCGGTAGAAAAGTGGACTCCTGTTGCGATAAGACAAGGGCGAATTTCTTTCTCAAAAATATAGTTTTGGATTTTGCTGAGGCCTCAATCTTAATTAACAACCTTTAAAAAAATTTTGCTTTATTTTATTTATGTTGGCTTTCGAATTTTAATAATAATTGTTGAATAGATTGGATTTTTCGTATGAACAATTTAAGAAGTCTTTTTTTCTTTTTATTTTTTTGATTATTCTAGAAACGTAAGGTTTTTTTATTTTTTAAAATAATTTGATTCTGTTTATTTGATTATCTGGAACAAATTAATAAAACTCACTTCAAGCCAAGGCATTATACTTCTGAACTGAATTTTAAATGGATAAAACAAACGATATACGTAATTCAAGAAACTATGATCAAGTACCTATTATTAGCTTTTCGGATACGAAAGAAGGCAAGTTTACTATTTTTGCTTGTAAATATATATAAAAATATTAATATTAATTTCAAAATTAAATGTATACATTAGCGACAACTTGATAATTTTTAGGGCCCTTTAAATGATTCCCAATGTTTCACATATTTCCTACCTTACGCGATAAATTGTATATATTTAGATTCGCTTTGATATAAGAACTTTCCCCTTGGAAAATGAAAATTCGTATACTATTTTTCCGATTTTTGGAATAAGCCTTAGTCAATGTGCATATACGCAATACTATTAAAAAACACTCTCATTTCATTTTACCTTGCTTTCCAGAGATACAAAATAAAAACAAAGAACAGAATTTTTTTCACACAGGGTCACACGAATGGAGGCAAAATTTTCTTAAAAATTAGCTCACACATGGAATGTAAATTAAATGAACAAACATTAGAAAAGGGACAATATAGCAATGGTAAAACATAAAAATATTTTTTTGTTTTTTGTTAAGCAAAAAAAAAAATTGTAAAAAATATTATTAATATCACGAAACAATCATAAAATGTATACGAACATATAAAATATATAAACTTATTAAAAATTAAGAAAAAAAAAACTGAAAATATTTTTACTTCTTTTATTTAAGAGAACAAAATTCCAAAAATTCTTTTTAGAAATTTTCATTAAATCTTCAAAATAAAAAATACGTGAATGTTATTTTCGGCATTGAATCTATAAATAAAAAAATGTAAAATATTGTAACTCTCTTGTTAAATGACAAAAAAAAATTAATAAAAAAAACAAATGATATCATTCATTGCTCGCCTTAATGATGTATACGATAAAAAAGTGAAGACCGATGACATTGTTTATCCAAAGTTTTTCACATGTTTTTTTTTCTAAAAAAAAGAAGAAACTAGAACGTAATAATGGAACAATTTAAATTAATAAAATAAAACAAATTCACTGAAAATATTTATTAAATAAAACAATTATTTCTTTGTAAGTTCTGTGTCGTTTAGTAGAATTTATATTAAATATGATTCATTTAACATTTACATTTTCAGTGTGAACGAATTTTATTTGTTATCTATTATTTTTAATTTGTGATGTTAAAATGTATACGGGAATGTAAGTAGAAATGAACCAAATTTCTAATGCAGCGTGTAATATGTGAATGAGAATTTAGGAATGATTTAATCATAAGTCACATATATATATGAAAATTAAAAGAAAACATGAAGAATTAATTTTAATTATAAATTTACAAGAATAAATTATATATAGATTATGTGTAAGATGCAGAATGAATTATAAAAGAAAAACTTAATTGATTATACATATTTAAATGATAAGGATCATTAGTGTGCAGAAAAAATAAAAAATAATTATAAAATTATTATATTATTATTGAAAACATTATTATTATTATTATATTATAAATATAATGTTTAAAATGCTTGTATGTAAATTTTTAATTGTAATAAGAAAAATGATGATAATGAAAATAATATATGAAACAAAAAAAAAATAATTTGCTGGTTTTATTCGCATAGAAAGAGTGAGAGACCAACAGAACAATATATTTCTTCATTATTTTATCAAGGCTTGTATGAAGAAAGTAAAAGTCGTGAAAGCATTGTTCACGAATAAGGTAAAGGATGTAATTATCTTTCATCCTCTTTGCACCTCATTCACAGTAGGAAAATATTAAGATGGTGAGAACACTAACAAGAATTTATACTAGCCCTTATATGTAGACCAATGAGCTGATCGAAACAAAACTTCAATTGCATAATAATTCTAATACCTGTATTTAATCCACCTTAAGTCCTCAATTTAATGGTTTTTCGATAATTTATGCTCAAGTCCTCATTAACATACGACCGAAAATACCGCATAACTCTTTACGTACAACGTATAATGGAACCGCGACGCACGACACCTATTAACACTAGCAACAATAGAAAAGATTCTTTCATTGGCAATTCCCGAATGTAAATCTTAATCCCATATATATAAAGCGTTACTAAATCTGTTACAAAGTCATAAAACACTGGGGGGTTGAAATGCTATAACGGCATTTTAAACGATTTTAATCGAGAACACAAGTCCAGCGTAATCTTCTGCGTCGGATTCTATTGTATGCTGCACTGTTGTTGAGGCCTTAGCTTCGCAACACTATCACTAACGCACCCTCCTGCTGGTAAATGTATAAAGCCTGAATCACTAGCAGATTTTAAATCCCGAACGCATTGACACCCTCTCGGACGTGTGTATGTAAATATTATTTTCGTGTGGCCGGTGAATATGAGGAGATGCTTCTTTTTTTCCGTTTACGAAGCCGAGTTGCTATTCTAAATCATGCATGCTAGATGAATTGTAATCACTTTAATGCCAAGCTTTAGGCTACGGGTGGTATTGATCAGGGTGCATAATTTTGTTACTATAGTAGCGTACATGAAAAAGTCGCAACAATTTTTAATTCAATTGTTTTTTTTTCCTTTTTCCAGCATCTCTTTGATCCACGATTCGTTGCTATGGTAACGAAGAATAATCCACATTGAGTCGCTAAAGGCTCCTTAAAGTCTTGTATGACTCGTCGGGCCTGTTCTCCAATCACTGTGGAAGCTTCAATGACTCAGGTCGTGTGCGTGGAATGTTGTCAATATCGTGTGCGTATTCCGTCCGTATTTCGTCTTCATTAACATAATAAATGATCTGGTACATGGTCACTACCGTTATGCATATCGTTTTTAAATATTTGATATAGCCGCCTCCAAATTCTTCTTAAGTTTTATCGCCGTAAATTTTCACCTGCTTTTCGTGCTGTGGACTCTGCCATTGCTTACGAAGGTGAAATCATTTTAATCTTAAAAAATAAGTGGCCCTTTGTTAGATGCCGTAGCAAGTGATTACAGACATGATTTAGTTGGTACTGAAGTTGATCTCAAGTAATCACCGATACCTTCATGGCTGCTGAACGTAAGGACCAAGGATCATATCCGTGTATGAACTTCTGCCATTTTTTCACGGCCCCACCTCTCTCGAGTGACTGACAATCCCTCCGACGACTACAAACTTCTGAGCTTCTGATCAGATTCTGATTGGATTCGGCTCGGTAATAAACTGAAGGTGCAACATCCGTGAAGAATATAATACGCACACACAAATGGTGAAGGTAGGCCCTGGATTCAATAGAGCTTTGGCGCCACCAATTTATTTTTAAATTTTATTTTATTAATCACTTCACCTCAGGTAAATTTTTCGTCTATTGGTATGCTTAACATGGCCAATGAAGAAAAGTTGCCTGATGAAGATGTTGTTCATGCCTATTGCCACAACTTTTACTCCTTTTAGATCAAAAGAAGATCAGAACATAATCGCAAGAAACAAAGCGATAAGATGTTGGAAGCCTAGAGTAGTCTTAGTGATTTCCTTATTTCTTATCCTTTGAAATCTTTTACTTCTGAATGTCTTCATTGTCATTTATTGGCCGTCGCGGCGCGTTTTAATTACAATTCTCTCGATGGGCCATCTTGTTGAAGAAAGTTCTGGTTCATCTGGTGTTGGACAAAATTTCAATTTCAATTTCAATTCAATTTATTTTATAGATTTGGTTTGTACATTGAAAAAAATGTCTCGTATTTTTCTTAGACAATACATTTGCGAAAAATTCGTTTAATAATATTTACTTAATAACAAAAATGATCTTTATCTAAAAAAGTAATATAAAAATGTAATAAGAAATCGTTGTGACGGGGAAGGTAGTGAGGAAAAGGAAACAAAAGTGTTAATTATCTACTGTTGTGACGAAAAATGATTAAATATCGTAGTTTTAAAGTTCGTGATTGAAATTGTACTTTTAACTCTCAAGGGCAGAGGGTTCCATAAGCTGATGGCGTGACTGAAGAACAATCTCGACCAGTAAAGATATCTATAGTAAGGTGTGTTGAAGTTAAGTGTCCTACGGGATCGAGAGAATTCCAGCTTGTGAAACAAATAAGGTGGCGACTTAGAAATAATTATTTGATGAAGATAAATACATGCCCTCGCTTTAAGATACTGCTGTATGGTGCAACCCAATAGGTTTGTAGCAAAAAATGATATTCGGTCGAAGACCTTGAACATATCATACTGCATCATTGAAAGCTACCTGCAATTTATGCTGGGACAATGAATCGATGTTGCAGTAAATGACTTCCGCGTATGTTATTATCGGGACCATAAGTGCAAGTACAAGTCGTCTTCGAGTCTCAATCGGATTAAGGCTAGCAGTAAGCCATAGTTTGCGTAAGCATCCATAGATGCGACCTTTTACCCAGTTGACGTGGTTGTATCCAGACATGCTCCGGTTAAAGACAAATCCTAAGGGCGTAATTGTTTCAACAAGCTCTAACTTGTTGTCAGAGAGCCATATGTCTGGAACTGCGTTCAAACTAAAAAATCTTTGTGATATTGGTATCACCTTACATTTCGTTGGGCTTATGAAAAGTCCATTTTTTATCAACCAGTCATTGATGGCTGTCAAGTCTTCGTTAAGACAGGTTACCACCTCATTTAACTTACTCTGGTGACCGGACAGATAGAGCTGAACATCGTCTGCATATAAATGAATCCGCACATGCTTACATACCAAATGTAGATCGTTAATAAATTGTGGCACACCCTGAGTAAGACGATTTAGAGTCGAGCACTTACAATCATCAACGATTTTTTGCCACCTGTCAGACTAAAAACTTTTCATAAGTTCGACCGCTCTTTCACTGAAACCAAACAAATGCTTCAGTTTACAGCTTCAGTGGTAGACCTTGTCGAAGGCTTTTAAAAAGTCCAGAAGGCAAAGCAAGGTAGCGCATTCCCTATCAAAGTCATTCCGAATATCATCCAAGATACAAAGAAATCTTGATTGAAGGCATGCATTCATTTATGAAGCAAACTAATGTAGACCTTTCTTTATACGTAAAACGCAAGTTGAGAGATCTAATTCCTGCCTTCCAAACATGGCCAACATTTATGATGCTGGCGGAATGAAATGGCTTTCTGTCTTCTTTGATGGCTCTTGATCTGATAAAAAATATTTCTTTGAATAAATAAGTTAAAAATAAACTTAAATTCACCTCGTCCTCTGACGTCTGAAATATCCTCCTGAAGGAAAAAAACATGAATATATTTGTTCATTTCTATGATGAAAGATAAAATTTTTGGTGGATTTATTTGCCTTTATATAGAGTCAAATCGAGAATATAGTCTATATAACCGGATAGCCAAACAGCAATCAAAACGAGACCAGTACCCACCAAATATCCTTTCATTCGTTGGCAATATCCTGTGTGTACCCACTGTCTACATATTCCAAATGGTCACCGAAATTCAAACTATGGTTTAAACGATACAATATATGCACCAGGTTCCAGCTAGAATGTGTTCTTCCATCGTCACTGACTCGTCGTCATCCTCGTCAGTTTTCATCCTCAATTCGGTTGGTTTCTTTGTGAAAATGGTGGAAATGAAAATGCCTGCACACACTTTGAAATACAAACGTACAACAGCAAGTCAGTGGGCCCGCAAAAAAAAGGAACCAAGAGCATTTGCCTCATAGAATAATCATGGTATTAAGTCGCGTATTCCCAACAATCAAGAGCAATACCAGCGTCCAAAGGCAAAGCTGACTTTCCAAACAAACGAAAAACGGGAAAATCCATACACAAGGATGGTCGGGTAAGTTTTCCCAATTTGTTTGACAACCATTAATCACTCTGCGCGACAACTTCTGCACGGATGACTGCTATCTCCGGCGTCGCCGTCGTCGTCGTAGTCGTTGTCGATGTCGTAGCCGTCGTTTTCGTTGCCTTTTGCGTCCTGGCCTCGTTGTTCTTGCCATGCAATGGAAATCCACTACATCAGGAATTTTCGGGGTGAAATGTTTTTCCTTCATATTACTACATTAATGGCGGCAGCATAGTACCAAAAGAAAGAACGCGTTGCCTTTTTTTTTGTCTAATAGAGTATATGTGAGTGTTGTATGTCCTGTGTCCTTACTTTCCATTATATGCACGCTTCTCTGTGTTAGAACCAAATAGATATGCTTTATTTCTTCTGTTTAAATCCTGCAAAAGAAGAATAACAAAAGAAAAAAAAAAAACGACAGGACTTGTTCCAAAGAACGGATCTGATTGCTGGGAATGAAATTGGGACTAGGACTTTAGCTTCATTCGTTTGCTGTAATTTAAGTAATGAAACTGATAAGAGGATTCTATCTTTTTCTACTCTTCGTGGTGGTTATTTTGTTGTTGCTATTATCCTGTGTAGACTCTATATCTTGTCAAAAAAAAGGAAATGAAGGAAAAAATTAAAACAATGTCATGAGCCCAGAGATGAAGAAAAGGTTCTGTTTGTTTTTTTTTTGTTTTTCGCGCAGCATTTGGGGGATTTACTTGAGTGAAATGAGGGATTGCCTTTCGGAGCTGAATCGAAATTTGCTAAGATTAAATTGCCTTATATTATATACCTTTATCCATTTCCAAAGCTTGGAAAGATAAATTTTTTAAAGTCGTTTCAACCTCAAAGCAAGCAAGTCCAGTCTTTTCAAATCCGGGCTGATAAGGAAAATATTGCTTAACCTGATGCGAATCGCTTTTCCTAGCTCTATCACTTCATATTGAGAAATTACGATTGTAGCTTTGAAATTGTTCAACGAGAGAGCGTGGTAGCGTGACCTTTCTTGATATTTTTTTTTAAATGAATCGAAGTAGTTTTTGACTTCAACGGTTTGCAGAGTCGTCGCATTATTATGCTAGTATTTGTGGTAAAATGTCATGAAAAGCCAGTGAAACTCAAACGAGCTAACGCAGTTGAAAATTAAGCACTGCAATGTTTGGAAATTTTGCAGCGAGAATTCAACATTACAGTCAACAATAGATTGCTTTAAAAATTAAAACCGAATCGAAACTAGTCGCGGAATGCTAACAGGATTATTTTTTAATGAGAAAAAAGGTTATAATGCACGAAATAAAATAAAATCCGTAAACAAGTGCTACAAAACTTTTGTAAATGTTTCGTCCTGACATCTTTGCGAAAATGAATACGCGTATGTGGATGCAATAGACGTGTTTATTTGTAAACGTATATACGATTGGACAAAAAAGCTTTCGGATTTCACAGAAAAAAAAACTTAACAATCGGCATACAAATCTACATACTATAAACAAAAATTGTACAAAGGCAGATTATCAATTTGAATGTTGTAGTTCTAATTACTGAATTTCAAATTAAACAAGTATGTTTTCGGATTTTAAGCTTGCGCGCCATCTATGTGCGCATAGAAAATACTTTCTATCGGCGTAAGTGAGATAACTTGCATATTATCGGCGATAAAGACTCCGTCAAACACAGAGCGTTTTCAACACTGCGGTTGGATCATTTTACACGGTGGTTAGATAATTTTTACGTGGCGTCCTTAACGTCGCGGTCAAGAACGTCGAACAGAGAGCGGTCAAAATGATTAAGTTTTTACTTTCAATAAAATGTCAAGCAATTCGGATGAAGAATAATTGTTATTTGCTGTGCAAAATTCCGGGAAGGAAAACGAATTTGGGTTCTCAACGTTAATAAAAAGAGAAATGAAGTCGGTGAATACTACCGGTTGTGCCGAGAATTAGAATCAGACGGAGACCGCTTCTTTTCTTATTTCCGTATGTCTCAAAATGCTTAACCCTAAATCTGGAGGAAACAAGACAAGAGAAAGACTAGCAATTTCTTTAAGGTAAGATATTTTAAAATTTTGAAAGCTCAGTTATATTGCAGAAGTGCATTCAGATACTGAGTCAAGTAACATGGCATTTTTCGAAATTTATGTAAGTTGAGCCTCCAGGTGATGTTGGAGATACAACTTGAAAAATCTGTCTGTCTTGTTCTGTTGTTCCGATGCAATGCGATATTCTGAACATTAAGGAGACATAGTGTTTTGAGAGTCCAACTTGAAAACGGAATAAGATTATGCTTATATCGGCTTAACTTGGTCCTCTATTTGCCTTAGTTCAGTATCTGTAAACAATTTTGCCAACTTCACTTTGAGCCTGATTTTATTTCTTACTGAAAACTGAAAGTATGGGGTTTTTCAATAAGAGCGCTACAAAAGTTTATTTTTAATGAAACAAAAATGGTTTTGGATATCAATGAAATTCTTTATTCCTGTGAAAGTACGTTCGATGCCATTATGTATGGAACTCGATTACTTTTGCATGGCCACCACGGGCACGCTTGCAGAAGTCCAGACTCTGAACCCGATTTTCGACGGTTTTCAAGCATTAATCGGCTGATACTGCTGCAATTTCACGTTCGATATTCGTATGAAGTTCATCAATCGTCGCTGGCTTGTTGGCATAGACCATAGACTTGACGTAGCCCCACAGGAAATAGTCTAACGGCGTCAAATAGCACGACCGAGGCAGCCAAGCGACATGACCATTTCGTGAGATAACACGTTCTCCAAACTTGATTTCCAATAAATTGATTGTGACATTCGCTGCGTGGCTTGTGGCGCCGTCCTGTAGGAACCACATGTCCTCCAAGTCCGTATCATCCAATTGGGCCAAAAATATTCAGTTGTCATTGAATGGTAGCGATCCCCATTCACAGTACCGTGCTGGTCTTTATCATCACGGAAGAAGTACGGCCCAATGACGCCGCCGGCCCATAAACCACACCAAACCGTATTTTTTTCGGGATGCAATGATGACTCATGGAGTACGTGTGGATTGCTGCCTTACCAATACCGCATATTTTGTTTATTGACGGAACCATTCAGCCAGAAATGAGCCTCACCGCTGAAGATGAGTTTTCGATGAAAATCCGAATCATTTTCAAGTTCTTTCTGGTGCTCAAGCGGCTTCAGTTCTTGCGTAAATTTAATCTTGTAGGGATGTAGGCCAAGATCTTTTCGCAAAATTCGCCACAACGACGTCACAGAGATGCCCAATGCTTGAGAACGACGTGTGAGAGACACATTTGGGCTTTATGCAACTGAAGCCTCAGCGGCAGCAATATCCTCGACACTACGGGCACTTCTTTGCCTCACTGGCAGGGGAACATTTTGTACTGTGCCTTTGGATTCAAATTTTTCCACTAGATGCTCAATTGACGATCTGCTAGGACGATTATGACGACCATAAATTGGACGTAGCGCTCTTAACGTTGATGCCACTGACTCCGAATTTCGGTAGTAAATTTTAATAATTTCGACTCGGTGTTGGCTCGTATATCTTTTCATCATGAAATGGCAAACCTTACTAAAGAGAAATGTCAAAAGAGCGGCAAGACATATGGCGTCGTTTGCTGTCCCTATCGCTCTACTTTTGTAGCGTCCCTGTTGAAAATCGTTATAACGCAACGTTCAAAACGCGCTCTGTGCGACCGGGGCTATGTGTTGAAGTGAACGCGACGTATAACGCGGTGGTATAAGTCCTTAACGTATACGCGTTACGTTTTTGTTTTATTTAACCCGATCAGAAGAAGCCATAGATTGGAATTCGAAAATCAGAATCAATATAAGGATTCTGGAAAACAGTTGTTTTTACAGACTATTCTAAATTCAATGTCTATGGGGTTAGAAGTTCATCAAATGGTATGGCAAACACACCGTTGCATCGGGGTGTTTTTCTGCCAGAGGTGAAGGCAAATCGATGGAATTAAGAACCACAGGCAAAACATCGATAACCTCAAGCAAAATCTTGCGGTTTAACTGGGTCTACAAAATGCATCAGGATAACAACCAAAGGTCGCCAATCTATTAATGCCCTCAAGTGATGAAAATACACCTACAATGAATGGATATAAATCCAATAGAGGGTTTATTGAACTAGCCTGCTAGAAAGAAAACAACTTCGCTTATATCTCGAAAAGCTGTGATGTGAATATCAAGATTTTTAGTACTCTACCCACTGTCAGATATGTTTAATGGCATATTTGATACGTCCAAGTACATGCAAAGGGAGTACTGCGCCAACGTCAAAATGTGTATTTTTGCTATCTCTTTGAAGCTCGCAACTGTAAAAACATTGTAGGCTTGAATTCGGATAAAACACGAGTGATTTTGTGTAGTGATCAACATCTTTTATTGTCCTTGGACTATAGTTCCAATTTACAACTCTTTCTTTTTGAGTTTTCGATAATTTCAACTTATTTTTTGTCGTTCATCTCGCTACTCGGCAGTAAACTGTTGATACAACCACCCACAATTTTTACGCAGAATAACTAAAACGCTAATAGCAATGATGAGAACATGCAAATAGAGATGATCCCAAATAAAGAGCACCGCTTTAAGTTTTTTTTATTTTTGAATGTTGTGAACAATTTTGGGTTTCGACATATCAGTAATCATTTATCATTCGTTCGAAAGCCCAACTCTCTCATTGTTGTTTGAATTTTTTGCTGCCAAAGTCGGACCTCGAGCTTAGCCTTTATTGACACTGTTTTACCTGTGCGGGAAAATGGTTTCACAAGATAGCATAACATTCTTTCCGAAAGACAGTATGTGTTAGCCATTCACTTCGAAGTGCATGCCGTACAAGCAATTGTAAAGGTTCCCAAAAGCTTCTTTGTGATTGCTCTAGTGACAGAAAAACTTAGCTTATGCTGCTGAAAAATTGCTGTGAAAGAATTAAATCTTTTGGGAAAATTGATGATTTGAAGTCATTTTGTGCAATAATTGGGGCATTCAATTTTAATTATTCAGTGATAAGAGTTGTATTTTTGTTAATTATGTAAATGAATTCACTTGATACTGGTTAAAGTCAGCAGTGAATTCACAAAAAAAATAACAACAGCTGAAGTAACTGAATTCAAAGGAAACAATTTGAATTCTTTTGAACAGTGCGGATTAAATATTAGGCAATTCTTTTTTTGTGGGCCGATGATATCTTAGCAAGGCGAGTCAAGTGAATTTACATGTTTCGCTATAGCTGACCTTTGTGTGTAGGAGCTTTATATGTACGCACAAAATATAATACGAAAGTCTGTGGTCCATAATAAACGCCCGTCAAGAAGTGACTGTTTAATGTTTCACAAGTAATCTTTTCCTATCACTATAATAGGAAGAACCTTTTTATTGAAAACCACATTATGTTGAAATAAGTTCAATTACTTTAAATGAACTGAAACAATTTTAGTTGAATTCACTGCCTTGAATCGATTAAAAACGAATTCACTAATGACTTCAAGAAACAAAATATATGGATTCACTTCTAACTTCAACTTAGCTTACTTGAATTAAATTGATTTCCGAAAATGATTTTAATAAAATGTTTGCAACAAATTAAATTATATTTATAAATTTCTATAAAAAAGCCAACATATCCTCAATAAAAAAAGGAACATAAAGCACGATAGCTCGTCCCACAACCTTAAGTTCGACTGCAGGATATGAAGTCACCAAGCCAACTCTTAGTACATCAATTAGCCAGTCACCTGCCACGTGATAACCAGCTCCAATTAGTCCTTTCTCTACTTAGCTCAGCCATCGCCCGTGCATCACTGCTACACTCGCAATTTACGCACTCTTCGGGTTTCCTCCAACGACCCGTTTAACCGCACCCAACAATTTCAGTGAGATAAACATACACACGTCTGTCCACCTCCACTGATGTGCACTCGCAACATAACCATTCCATTCTGACTGGCAAAATCTGTGCAGCCTGTGTCCTTGTCACTCCTAAATAAAGTAATAATAAGAATATTGCACTCAGGACAAGAACATCGGCCATTAAGCTCCACCATCAGCCGTGGAGACGTGCATGAGGCTGGAATTCCAGCTAACAATGGTACAGGGTAAAACGAAGGAATGTCATAAAAATAAAATAGACAACGTCTTCATTTCAACTGCGAGTAGGTACTTACGAACAAGTGAGTGCGAACGTCTCTCTGCATATACGATCATGAATTTATGTTTATATATGTATGTGTGTGTGTGTGTGTGAGAAGTGCTCCTGGTGACATGATTTTGCACTTTAGTGTCGACTGCATTCTGCAATTACAGTGTCAGGTTTGTTTGTTGTGTTTCTTGCAGTCAACTCGTACAGATGCGAAGCTAAGAGTGACCGCAACATCCCTTACCACCCTGGATTGATACGTAAGGCAAAATAGGAAACAAACAAAAAATATACCCTTACAGTTTGAATGTTAAACCCATATGGCTTTCTAATGCATTCTCATGTCCATGCTGGTGCGGTGTCTAATGTTTTGCCAAACTTTCATGGACATGCCACCCATCCCAGGACGACATTGAATGCTCTTCGCACGTAACGCAACAATTCGAACCGAATGGCGAACGCAGATGACTTTTGTTTGCAACGAATGCAACCATCTACCCATCGAAGGTGATTTCAGTTACGTGAATCAAGGGTATGGATTGAAAGAGCCTTTGGACACGTCCGGCTAAATGAATGTTTGTTAGCGGTGCAGGACTTCTGAATTGAAATTCCACCACACGGAATTGTGTCACGTAAAAGGTATTCTGTAAGAAGGCTCCTATCTAATTATATAGTTTTGTAATTAGGGTTTAATAGGCTTTTTGAAAGTAGAATGTAAAAATTGAACTCGAGGACTTCAATGCCAATTTCGGTAAAGAAGACATTTTTGGCGGAGTCATCGGTTATTTGGTTATTAGTAGCATACGATTCCCTCTCAAAAAAATTCACACAGCAACCTGGCGGTGTTCGGAGGGTCGAACCACCGACCAGATCGATCACCTGCTTGCAAGGCATTCGTCCAACATCTTGTATATGCAATCATTTAGGGGGGCAAATGTCGACTCTGATCTCATTTAAGTGGCAGCACTATTATCCGTTGTCAGAAAGCTACCACAACCCTCCAAGATCAGATTTGACATTGGACGCCTGAGCACGCAAGAGTTTGCCAGAGCCTACAGATAGCAACTGACCGAAAGGCTCTTCAATTTGCTTATACGGCACACACAAAATGCAAGTTGCGAAGGAAAGAAAGAGAGTCCGCAGGCTATCAGCTCAAGGATATCGAAGAGTTCAGGGATAAACACAAAATACGAACCTTGTATTCCGAATTGCGTGGGTAATCAGCTGCTTTACGAGCATAGAATACAGAGATTGATAAGGAACCAAGAAATCATAACTCCAGTTCAGTTGACGAAGTACTCTAACCCCCTAACATTGAAGAAGTAAGTACAGCTATCCAAAATCTAAAGAACAACAAGGCCGTAGGTTCAGATGGTCCCCAACCATCAGTAG
This sequence comes from Orthonevra nobilis, assembly GCA_963555765.1. NCBI lineage: Eukaryota > Metazoa > Arthropoda > Insecta > Diptera > Syrphidae > Orthonevra > Orthonevra nobilis. Next base: position 14,566,286 of record OY743225.1, read on the forward strand.
CCCTTGGCCGCCGTTGCTATTGCGAAGTAACTTGGGTCGAAACTCCTCACTTGAGGGACCAAAATCGTGCTCTGTAAAACCCTTATCCTGCCAGTCGTGCATAAAGGAGCCGAAGGCTGGGCGATATGCTGGCCGGCAGAGTTGCTTCTTGTCTTCTTCGCAACAGAATTCCATCATTGGATATTCACGCCAGTCTACGAGGAAGGCGAATGGAGGAGAAGACACGACCACGATCTCTACGAGCTGCAAAATCATCACGTAAACACACAGTTTTGAACGAAAAGTGGTTCTGCCAAGGAGATGCGCGGTCAAGTGATTATTTCGACAATAATTCTGTGACAGAGCGATATAATAAAACTTTTAGGGACTTTTGAAAACAAAAACTCCATGTCTTTGAATCCCTGCCAGACCTCAGTTCAAAGAACAAGCATTTGTGGATACCAGAAAACTTGGTCTTACAACTTGCCCCGGGAAATGAAAAAGCCGCTTTAGCTTATGCTCAAATCCTTTATCTACTGATGGCCTGATAATAAAGTCAGTAAAACTTAGAAATAAAGCCTCATCTGTTGCCCTCGTCTTTCTGCCATACTTCTCTTATCGGGGATGTCTGGTAGCCTTATGTAGTCTCGCCAGTTTCCTGTTTTATAGTGTGTCATCGTAGGTAATGACAGGATGAGCGCGCCCGCTAAGGCTCTGGCTATTTTTAAGAAGTATGCAGCTTCTCATAAGTCCCTCTGAATAGATTTGGCAATGGATTAAAGGTGACAGAAAAATCGGAGACAAAATGTTTACTGTGAATTGCATACACAGAACCATTTTTTTTCCATTTCTAATGAACGATTCCAAAGGTTTTTTTATTATCCATGAAAGCAAAGATACGTCGAAATACGCGAAAGAATCTTACCTCCTCCTGCAAGATGCGATTCCACTCTTCCGTGAGACTTGCAATTGAATCACCTATAGACCTTTTGCTACGAAAACCATACAATTGGTCAAAAAGTAGCTTTCGTGTTTCAAGATATTTTATAAGCGGACTTTTAAATGTTTCCAGAAACGACCTTGGTGCAATGGGCCGACAGCTTTAGACAGTCTGGGCAAAAGCTTTTTTAAATATACTCGGAGAGAGAACAGAAGATAAGGAGAAAAATGGGAAAATGTGTTTGTAATCGAGTGTCGGGATGATATGACGGAGTCGTTTAAGTTTTCTTAGGAACCACAACAAATTCGTACTATCCTGCAAAATTGTGACACTTAAAGCCTCTACACATCTTGCATATAAAGGCCATTATTTCTTTACAAAGATCTTCACCTATTCTTTTGACGTGAAGAGTTTGTAACAAAAACTTTCCATTACAAATGAGAACCTTCCCTTACACTTTTCGTTGAGCTGAGCCTTGAAACCTGACTTCTTCTCTTTTAACTTTATCTCATATCGTTTTAATTAAACAAAATGTATTCAGAAGATACTTATTGTTTCGAGATAAAATATTTCCCCAAATATATATGAGAAGACAGCCGTAAAGCCTCCAGCCTAAATATTCGTCTGCATTACCTTACTTTGAATCTTCTTTGCTACGTCTCTATATGACCCTTTTTAAGCTGAAGGAGTTAAAAGGCTTTACACATCGCTTGCTCTCCACAACGAATCTTTTCAGGAATAAAAATATCTGAAAACTAAGTTGCAAGAAAGTGAGAAGAACAAGAAAAAAAAAGTAGAACTCACGTCTATCGATAGTCGACAGGGTTTTCTCCTTTCTCCGTAGATAAGGGAATTGGTCTGTCAACTGGAGTGATATATGGCCCGCAAGGACTTAAATGAAATAACGTAAAAGCCATGTAGGAGACCAAAAACACAGAAAAAAGAGTTTCAAACGAAGGAAAGGAGAGAAAAAAAAAGAACGAATTAACTAGACGAGCGGATTTATTTCGAAGGAAATTATTCATAGATGCAGAAAGAAACAGTCAATGTATGTGTGTAGGACATAGATTGTTATCCAGTGATGTAGCCTTGGAGAATTTCTATTTAATTAGATTTTTCGTCTAAATAAGAATGTTTTAAGGCGAGATTTGAATTTCAAGGAAAACACTTGCTCTATGAATTAGTGTTAGAATGGTGGCCCATGCTTATCATAATCCATTGAGTGTTGGAACAACGAAAACCTACCTAAGGAGGTAAAAAAGGACTTTACTTATCACCTATTTGGAAGCAGTCGATTTGAGGTAATAATGATACAATCCGATGCATTTTTTTAAGCGTTCAGAATATTGTCCTTAATATTATGGCGCTGATTTTTGTAAAGGCCTATTGTGACAATAAAAGATTTATACTAGCGAAGTCTACAATTAAAAAGTTAAAAAAAAAAATTGTTATTCTTTGGGTGTCGCTTCAAAGGTGATGTACAGAGTAAAATTATTCAGAAACTTACTCAATTCGACATGAAGTTGAATTCGAAAACTTCTAAATGAAGTACCCTTTAGGTTTTGATTCCCCTTGCGAGTAGTTGCGTGTTTGAAAATATGAGGCTTAAATTGCTGTTTCTTTTGATTGCGTTGACGTAGAAGTTTGATTTTGTTACATCTAAAAGGTATTATAGACCAGAGAATTTGATATGAATTTCAATTTAGTACCTTAACACGTTCATGGGCAATGGGGAATTAAGTTTAAAATTAATAAAAATATTTGGCTTCCCACCAAATTTCAAGATTCTGAGTTCAGGGGAAGAACCCTGTAAGTTTTGATTCCCTTGCGAGTGTCGAAAATTTTCGGCATAAATGGCTGAATCTTTTGGTAGCGTTGGCTTAAAAGTTTGATTTTTTCACAGTTCCAAGGGACGGCAGACTTAGTATTTGGATAAATTCCAATACCTCCACGCGTTCCTGAAAAAAGGATCGTGGCAGATAGACAGACGGACGGAAAACATTGTGATCTTATGAGGGTTCCATTTTTTCCCATCGAGGTACGGAACCCTACAAATTTTTAAGAAAACTTCAAGCTTCAAAGTTTTTGTAAATTTCAAGAGGAGGAGGGTCTATTCTTTGACCGTTCCTTTTTCTACTGCAAGACAATGAATAACCAACTGCACTTAAAAAAACTCCACCTGCCTCATTCACGCCGACGATGCCCAGCTTTCCTAAAATAATATTAAGGGATGATTTAAAAATTGTCGCACTGTGGGCGAATAGGAACAAACTGTGTCTGAGCATCAATCATTCAAAAAGCATTATTATCCACAAGAAAATAAGCTTGTACAAGTTTCCATAGATTTTCTAAAAACTGCTTTGGATGTAGTTTTCATTTCCACCATCTATTGGACCGGTCTCATTAGCCACTCAATCTTTCCTTCAGATTCACACTTAACTCTTTTCAGTCAAAACGATTTTACTTCCAAAGCTTCTGTTGTGACTTTTCTGCAATATCAACGATTAAACAAAAAGAAAATGAGATGTGCTTTACAAAAACGTTACGTTTATAATTAAAAACATTGCGATCACGTTTCTAGTTTTGCAAATTGTTGGTTACTCACTTGATAACTTATCAAGTTACGGATCGTTGTCGTTATTGTGTATGCAAGCAGATTCACCAGCCTGGGTAGCTCTTCAGAAAGATACAATTTTCTACATCTATAAGAAATTGTACTTTGATACAGCCTTGGTTCGATTGCCTCACTTGGGATAGTATGTTTTTCATTCATGTTGTCAGACTGTTGAACGCGCTATCAACCTAACTCAAAAACATAAAGAACTAAACAACTTCGCTCTTTAGAAATCAAGTCACGTAACATCATAACAATAAAGTAAAGTTTTAATTTTAATAATTCTTAGTCATCATTATAGTTGTTGATTTTTAATTCACCGCCCTGTGACACCATAGCGAACTGTTTATTAAATAATTACATGCGTATTTACAATTATTCTGAAGGATTGAAGTTAATTTTTAAATATATTATTAAGTCCTATTTAAACAACTTGCTTTTTTATAGAAGCATTCCAGTTCTAAAACTTATCTTTAGAAATTAAATATTTCTTTCCGTAGCAGAAATGACTGCGCTGTCAACAACTTTACTTAAATAATTGGTCGCCACGAAAGACTTTATTTAAATGAGATAATTTAAAGCTTTTTTTCATTCTGAAGATCCGGTGTAAGTATTGGTGAAAGAGTTTTTGCAATCGGATGAGTAGTTGCCTACGATCAGTCCACCAAACTATTAGAGCACAATGTCCGAATTTTATGTGCTCGTAATGTAATGTGCACATCAACAATACTATGGAGCGTTTTGGATCTACGAATGCGATAATATTCATCCTACTGACTGTGATTGTGTGCACAAGTCTATAATGTGTGTTCTCGACCTCTGCACGTTGACTAATCGGCGCTAGACTCTCTTGACGCCATATGAACCCGAAATGATAATTATTGTTTGCGCAATAGTTTAAGAAATTGTTCACGATTTTTCGATTCGCTGTGTCAATGAAAAACGTCTAAGGGACAAAGGTTTTTAAAGGATGGCGTACCATCACTTTATAAAGACAAATAATAGGTAAGTGAATCCTTTCGAGAAATTGTTGTCCCCGGTCATGTGATTTGAGTAATTTGAATTAAATTTTTTGTGAGGGTGTTCAGACACTAGTTGACAAAACAGCTATGTTTTCAATAACCCAACTAACAATAAAATCTGCGAGATTCTTCGGGTTTCCGCTAAGTTATCAAACAAACAACATAAAAAGAACTACATCTCATGTTTGCAACTATGTTGAAAAATCTAGGTCATAGAGGAAGCCGGGACCCGGAATGCAATGAATGCTTTAAATGAAATTCGTGGGAAATATTTCATCGAAATGGAGAAAAGACCAGCCGACAATTTGATAAATAAAAATATCAAGCGATAAGAAAAAGCATATAAAAGTAAGCTCACAATAAAAATTTCGCAGTCGCGAAATCTTTTCTAAATCAATTGACATTTCAGCTTCAAAATGTTCAGAGAAATCTTTTTCGTGGTAATTGTTTTTTTCTCAGTGAATTATTCCATTGGTAAAACATGCCCTTTTTTCTCTAATTTATTTGTTGTGTGAACCCTAATCAATCTTTGATTGCAGGACATAAGTGGATTCCAATGAGATCAGGTGACTTAATACCACCCAACGCCGTCGTCTTGTTGACAAGAGAAAACACCGATCATTACAATCACTATGGCCAATACAATGAAGTTATAAAATATGTTGGCAGAGCACGACACCACAATGAAGTACTTTTGGCTGAAGTAAACAGTACCGTTGCTGTGGTTCGAAGTTGTGGTAAACAAATATCGAAGTATTATTTTGATATTCTCGTGGGTGAGAATTGCCGATGGGTGGATATCCTTCCATTTGAAGGAGTGCACACAGATATTGTGCGCGGCGGAACAAAGGCAGATGGCGAACCTGTATTTGTTGGAAAGCAATACTATCAGAACCCAGAACGTATGCGTATTCAACCCATTTATTTAGAAGAACCAGAGTTTTTAAAAAGTCCCGAAATGCAAGCTTTACGTTGTGATGACAACAATACGTGGGTTGATACTCCAGCTACAAATATACCAAACAATACAGTGTCGGCTGGTAAAACTGCCGACGGAAATCCCATATTTGTCGCAAGGCTAAAATCATCTTGTACAACTGTCCCAGGACAGGTAACACCAGCCATAGGACTTGCGACTGCCGCCTATAAGAATGAAAACCTCCGGTCGTCTTTCTGTCAAGTTTTAGTGGGAGAAAACGATCAATATGAATGGATATCGACGCAAGATGGAGTTATTCCTGACTATGCTGTCGTAGGTGGTAAGGATAAAAATGAACAATTGCTGTACGTCTCCCGGATGAATAATACTGTTCGATACATAAAGCATTCAACAGCTGCTGAAATGCGTATCGCATATGAAATTTTGGTTCAAAGGTATTAAATGTCTCTTCAATATCTAATTTGTAAAAATATATGTATGCATTTTCAAATAAAATGTTAAATAATGGAATTGCTTAAAAATAAAAATAAAATCTATATTTCATTCGAAATAATTAAATGTAAAACGGAATTTTAAATAAATTATTACCGCATCTTCACTATTTCAGTGAGCATACGCGTAGAAATTTATGCAGGACCAAAGATGTTAATTTTTTAATTGCAGAACTGCCTTTGGTCTACTTTAAACAAATCTGAAAACGCAGGCTTAAGAGCTTCTAATACCGCCATCGGCATGTTTATGTCCGTTAAAGAAAGGGTTCACAAGAACATAGTGTATGTATGATTCATATATTCATACAATAAGTTTTGTATCTGAAAATGTCTTGAAAACCATAAATATAGCTGATTTTCAACTTTTTTTCATTTTGAACTTTTCTTTTTCATTTTATATGAAAAAATGAAATTACCACTTTTCTGGCATGTATTTCGGCATAAAATTTAAACCACCTTATGAAATTTAACCAAAAGCTTTTCTTTTTAAAAACAATCGAACCCGACTTTTGAGACCTCGAAACGTGGAGATATGGAAACATTTTGAATTCCGAAAATCGGACCGATTATAAGAACTTTCAGATGAGAAGTTAATAAATGAATATTTGACGCGGCAGTTCGGGGCTAGTTTCACCATTGGTGCGGGTCGATTAAGAAATACTCGTTTTTGAAAACAGATGACGTTGCTGAGGAAGTTGGCAATTTTAAGACTTTTTTATTGTTTGTTATTTTTTTTCAGCAAATTCTTTTGTACTCTTTTCGTTTGCGTCGATGAAATGGAAAAATATCTTTTTTTTTGATGAAAAAAATGGGGAAAAAATAGATATTATGTCGTAACAATCCCTAAAATATTAAGGAACTCCAAGAAATTAACCGCAAGTTCGCCCACATTGGTAACGTGCGGCATGTCAAATCAGTGTCACTTCAAACTCAGCTGTTTTGAATTGTCTGCCACGCTTGTACATTTTTTTATATTTTTGTACTGTGCATGGCATAAGTTCCAAAATATTTCCTAATTTTTTACAGATTCAACACATCGTTCCACTTCGCCGTCTTCCATTTTTCGTTTTGCCATACATAAAAACATATGGGCCACGAAAACATACACATTAACAATATGCGAACAGCCGTCAGTTTCCCTATCTGTCAATTGCCGCCCGAAAAAAGTTAAAATTTAACCTACTCGAAGCAGTACAGCTGGGCACAATTTTGAGATTGCATACAATTTTACTTTTTGACAGACGTTCCACTTACTCCATACTCCACTTAAACGGCGCATCAGCGGCCTCATTGTGTTCGGGCAGTAAAGCCTTTGTTGTTTTTTTGTAAATATATTAAGCCTGGCGGTCTTACGCTGTTCACCCTTTAGATATGTATTTGGTAGCAAGTGAAATTGCTCTGAGATTTATGGCAATTAGCCTGTTTTTTTTAGATCAAGCTCAATTTTGGGCCAATAGTGTGTCGAATATAAACTTCTAACGCCTTTGCATAACTCTACAAGTATGAAGTGTAGCAAGCTTAATAATGTACTTTTGTAAATGCAATTGGAGCTCATAAGATGCTTCTCGATTTGCCTTTCTAAAAAAAAAACACGTCGACGTCAACCTGCATAAAACGCCAGGCCCGCGAGTTCCCGATAGATTCTGAATTCAGTTCCTGTACATGATGGATCGAACATTCTATACAGAATTGTCAAAACTTTATGTGTAACTATTCGTTTGTTTTCCAAAACTTGTCTTAGAAAGAGCGGACCTTTAATTCTATGCAGCATAGGTGGTCACATCTCCCTTCTAAGAAGAATTATTTTTTCTGTCACCAAAATCATCCCATATAGAGAAGGCTGCTTGAAGGATTTATTGTTCCGCATCAAGCGATGGTTGTCTTGCTGATTTATCTAAGGTGAAGTGGTAGTCAGACTTAATTGCATAAACAGCTGGGTGGCGAAGTTAATAGAGCGCCTGCCTTTCAATTTATTCAATTGTTGGTCCCAGGTTCGATTCGATTTTTCGAATCTTGTCCAGTTACCATTTGCCATTGGGATAAAGTTAATGGCACTATCACTGGATTGGTCGACCAGCGATAGTAGTCTGACTTATGGGTGGAGTTGTTGTAGTGGTTGTTGTATCGGCTTAATTCCTAGTTCGTGTTGTCAAAATAGTGTGTTTGTGTAGATTGTGTATAGATGGCATGGCGCTGACAGCGGGGTGTTAACCTAAATCTTTCAAAGCACATATATCAAACTATTGTCGAATGAAATCGTGCGAATAAGGCGAAAGCTTAAAGGTCGATATAAAAATCCTCCCTCCCGTTTCGGGGTCCACCCACGAAATACATCTCAAACCACTACAAAATCTTTCATTCTGTAAGTGACTTATGTATCGTTTGAGGTTCTCCTGACTCTTCTGCTCTAACTGCCATCAAAAAGATTCCCTGACATTGGTAAAAACCTCAACTCCTTCCATTTGGGCGAAAATTAATTCGTGCACAAACCGATCGAGGAGCTACATAAATTTCTTATAAACTTTCTAAAAAAGGTTTCAGATTTTAGATCACTTTTTCTTTCAGAAATGAAAGTAATTAGATTTAGATGCTGCTGTTAGATGAAATTTGATTCATAGTTGGCTTTCGTAGTAATTTAACAATTAATCTTTTTTCTTGTTTTACCAAACCATCTTGTGTAGCTTTTCCATTAGTCTTCTGCAAGTGAGTAGCTGTAGCAGTGGTGCGCGAAATATGTGTAATATTTTTTGACTCGAATTTTCTTTGCAGTACAGATCTGGCAACAAAAATAAAAAAAAATATATTTTCATTTCAGTTACATCTCGTTCCAAAGCGAGATGTAAAGTACGAAATTTCAAATCAAGGTCAAGACTCAAACTGGGCTTGCTTCTGGCATTCTGTTTGTTATCACTAGAACTAGACAGCCTTGACATGCCTTATCGGTTGTGCTTTCTTCGTTCCCAAATGCAATGATTCATTCTTATACTCTTTCAGTCAATGCTTCTTGTTTTTTTTTTTTTTGTCAAGGTACTTTACATAAATCCGAAGCCAATACGGAAAATAAAACCAATCATTTAGGGGAACAATCAAATAGCATCGAAGGTACCCTGCCCGCATAATTGAATCATTGCGTTACATTTCGTCGTCCGTGCGATTCCTTAGTTAAACCAATACACTTCAGCTATACTTCACTTCTCGCCACACATAATAAATCACCGCAGCGACCGCTACCGCTGATAGAAACCATCGACTTCCTGTTCCACTTCGGAGTTAATCAGATTTCCACTACAAAAGTTTCGAGCGCTTCTATCTATCTTCAGTTCGGGCTTCACAATCCGAGTAATTGAATTCGAAACCATTATAGAAATTAAGTTCCATCATCCTCGCCGAAGAAGGATCTTCTTCTTCTGCACAGTGGTTTGTATTCCGTTTTTTTTTTTTCATTTTTTGTTTTTGGTTACTGCGGACCTGGTGGGTGAATTTAAATTCTTTGCCAGCGCTATGGGTTAAAACATTGGATTCAAGTGCCGTTATGCTCAAGTACTCCAAGGCCTCGGGGCCCCGAAAAATTGCTAAAGGGGGAAGCAAAGTTGAGAGCATACAGTGTAATCGAATGGGGCGGCAAGCAGATGGAGAAGCACTCCTCTCAATTATGGTAATGAAACAATTGTCGTCTGAATGCGGTACACATTAAGTGATTCTTGAATTTTAAATATTCCGCCCGAAAATTTTAGTCCACTTGAGTGCGCCATGGAGTTTCTTGGGTTGGTTGATTCTAAGCTGAGGAGAACAATGCCGTTCCGGCAGCTATCGTGCTGAGCTGTGTGGGAGTCTTGAGATTTATAGATTTAAATGGACAGTGTACAGAGATCAGATGGTGGGAATTTTTGGCTGGCTGGTCAGCCGTGCGCAACAGGCGTATACGTAAATCTAAGATGGAACAAGCTGTTAGTTTATGAGACTGGTAATATACCCGTGATTTGACACGAAGAAAGTAAAGCCGGCGAAACTATGTACTGTTTTTAGTGTTTTTGTGTCTTAGTCAGACTCAAGTTGAACAATATGCAGTGAAAGCATTGTACACGTCACCCGCAGTTTTTTTTTTTTTTTTTTTGTAATGCAACATAGGTAAGTTTGGATGCTTAGTTGTTAAAATTTATTCTGTTTTTTTCGGCTTTGCTTGGTCTGGGTTGATGACTACTTGTGTCCGTCTCTATCCTTTTTAGATGATCTTATGATGTTGATTTGTTCGGATGTTAGAGAGGATGAAGATGAGAACACTATATGCTTATTGTAAAATAGATTCACGTGCACATTCATTTACTTGGAATATCGTTTGTCACGGTAATCATGGTAAAATCAATTTGTATCCATCAGCAAGGCTGACTATGGCTGTGATGTAGCACAATCTTACAAGCCTCAGTGATATCACTGCTATCATCGTAATCAAGGACTAACAATGCTATTGGCGCATTGTTGCCTTTGTTGTTTTTTGGTAGCCGCTTTGAGATATCAGTTCAAGGGTCGATGCTGTGTTTAATCGGTTTTGCATTTGTTAATTATGTTTCAGTAACATTGACTTTGATTAGTCGCGTTAACTCTAACCTGTGGTGACTACTCCACAGTAAATTAATCAAGGATTTCCTTCTTTTGTGTTATAAGGAAAGAGGTCAAAATGTGAGACTCTTAGACCTGTAGAATTGCTTTGCCCTTTTTCCGGCTTTTAGTTTGAAGTTTACCGTGACTTCCATCCAGCTTGATGATTTGTAACTCAGCAATAGACTGGAGCTAGAGATTTTTTCAAAATTTGTAGTAAGTATTTTGAATCCTTGTTGTTACAAGCAGTATACTGTTTTCTTCTTAAACGGAATTTAAAATTATTGATAATAGGTTTAAGCACACACTTGAACTCTTTCTACAAGACGCGAGGTGGTCTGTTTCATAATTGCTCGGATACGTGTTTCGCAGGAGCTTAGGCCGAAGACGAAGTTTTTTTAAGCGTTACATAAATTGCTTACATTTATTTATAAAATCACACTTTGCAAGCAGGTATTGCACTCTGTTCGGACTCTCTCAATCTGAGAGTCCATAAGCAGTTGAAATCAAACTATAATAGTTCAACTTTTTTTTCGGAATAAAAATATGGATAGCGGCATCCACGTCACAATCGAAAATCATGACGAATGTGGGAGTCCTCAGCAAGGAAATTTTATTTGAGGTCCAGCATTACAAACCGTCGCAACACAGAACAATATTCTCAGAGGGCAGATTTGTTACGTGAGCATCCGATACTGAAATATCACAATATACGCCACAAATGTGGCCATGTTATGGAGCGCACCAGTTGTTGGAAGTGCAGATGAGTAAGGAAAAATAATATTTATGAAGTTGTCACTAATGAGCTGACAACTTTTATTGCACTTTTGTCTTTGTTGTTGCAATTGCGTTATTGTCACTGAACTCAACTTATGCCGTTTCCATCTTTTGCGCTAGGCTAGGCCTTTTTTCGACTTCTTAAGTAAGATCCAAACTTATGATGTGGTCGTCCCTCATTTAAAATTTCCGGCATTTTCTTACATAAACTTATTTTTAAAATCGGTTTGATAAAGCTTTCTATAGGAGGCACATTTTGCATTCGAGGTTCGGTAATTCCATCCGAATTTTTTTGAAGACTTTAAAGATCATCGCTCAAAATATACGTATTTATTTCAAAATTCCCTACTCTGCGTAAATTCAAGAACGCAATTCAATTTTCAGTTTCAGCATTTTTATTATGTTAATTCGTTTCCCCTTTCATGCTACCCAAACGCAGTTTCCCTGAGCCATATAAGTTAACTTACAGCTTGCATGTGGCGCCCCCTGGACAGGCATCTTTGCAACCGCTAAATCGTAAACTAAGATATGCAGCCAACCCGTCCAGATGACAGTTGTGCGTTGGGTTAACATGTAAAAATAGTAAAAAAAAGACATAGCTGTCTCGGGAAGAAACGCGTGAAAAAGGACAACGATATTCGAGTATTTTCCTGAATTATTATATGCACCTTTACCTCAGGAGCCGTATCGGTGCATTTTCAGAAATTTTACTGCCATCCAGGAAGTGCTGAAGAGGAAAAATTGCGGCACAAATTGCAAAGTTCACCAAAGGTTGTACAAATTTAGATGCTGGTTCGTAGTTGGAAAACCGTGCGATCGCCTGGTTTTGGTCCACGCCGAGGAAAATGTCTACAATATCAATTTTATGAGGGCTCCCAGCGAAGAAGACGAATAAACTATGAAAGGGGACTGTTATTACGAACGGAGCTTATCCAAAGAATTACAAATGCGGCATTGTCCACCACAAATTAGAATCAGAAGCCCACTGATAAGTAATTACTTAAATGGAATTGATAAAGCCTGGAATTTGACCTCCGCCATATATTTTCACCTTACTTAAAGTCAAAAATATTCCAATCATCGTTAATTCTAATATTATACTCGAATCGCAGCTACAGTTGATTAATAGTGCAGATTTACGACGTCTACGCTGATGATTTGAGTTGCATTTTCGTATGAAACAAGTGTTACGTTACACTCATTATTTTACTTCGAGTCCAATGTGCTGCAAAGATAAAAATAAACACATTAAAAAAAAAATATTTCAATTCGCAACCACATCAATTGAACCACATCCATCATCACCCTTCATTCTCACATCGCGTTCTGAATCGTGTCGTATAAATCTACAATTGACAAATCACCACTACGAGTAACTAACTGGTTCCCCCGCCGCCGCCGCCGCCGTCGCCGCGACCACCGCTTGCTCCGACTAACTCAACCCCCCACTGAGGGGATGATGATGATGTTGCTAGTTGCACTGCTAGCAATGTGACGAGCAGGCGTCCATCAAAACAAAGCCCACCACCGGATCTATCAATTCATTGGGCTTGATTTCGAGAAGCCAACAAACAAAAAAGACACATAAATAAATAAAATATGCTGTCCCCATCCCCCGTGGAGCACCAGCCACCACACAACACTCGCAATTGTTGAACAAATTCAATTAAACGAGTGCCGTATGCCGTATTGACAACTCTTAGTGGTGGTTTGCGTGACAATTTAAATTCGAGCAATGAATTGTATAATCCACTCCAGCCTCACTTTGTCTATCTGTGCTGTGCCCTAGCTCAGATGTGGTATCACTTGTCTGAGGCTTTTATTGGACTTAATTAGATTTGTAAGTGAATCTAGTCCGCCAACGACTATCATCATAATGACGATGACGACTCTGACGACGACCAACGAGACGCCTTGCTAGTGCTGCGTTGATTTCAATGTTTGCATACGCAATTGTTCCAAGCGTCACTTATGCTTTGCGTATATAGTATGTACCATGTTTGCGGTACGGACCCTGTCTCTGGCCCACTATTAATTGAGCGTCTTCGTGAAGAGGTCGGAGGTGCCATGTGTGTGTAGATTGAGAGAAGAATTCGACCATTATGACGTGAAGCCAATTAACCAGTACTCCATATTCGAGTGTATTTAGGACAGTGACAGGGTCTTGGAGAGAGTTTTTCGTTAGACAAGCCGCAGACAGAAATTAACTCCGATGAACCATGGTCTGGGCTAGTTGTTAATTCTAGAATGGGCATGAATTGAACGGTGTCTGTGCATCAGATCTGTTTATGCTGGTCGGATATGTCTGGAGCTGGGGTTACCTTTTTTTTCAAGAACAATGAGTGATATATTTAAGGTCAGATGGATGGGCTTTGAATTTATCTTATCTCGAAAAGATAAGTTCAAAAAAAAGGGCAAAATCAAAATCCATAGAAAGGTTGGTCCTTATTTCTATTTACTATACTTTAGCGTTTTGCAAGGAACTCGCTTAAAACTGCGATATGTCATTACCATGAGTTGGTTCAAAAGACTGTCGAGATAAGATGCAAAAGGAGAGCCTAAGGTATTTATGCGTCGTTAGGTTAGTCAAGGACATTCACATAGCAAATGACAGTAACAATCGTATTCCTTTTCGTCTTTACAGCTTTTAAAAAAGTCGGTGGTTTGGGTATCACGACAGTCCTTTAATTTTTTTTCATATGACTTCAAAAAAGGAAGAGGTTCCCGATTGGATTGTTTTTTTTTGCTTGTGTATTTAACGCTAAGACAGCATCGATTTTAAGCAGGTTTTAAAGATTCTACTTTTTAAAAGAAGGGAGTTGGATACGATTTAAAGATTCAAAAAAGGCTGATATTGAAAAAGCCGATTTTTAAAATGTCTACAATGGCTTAGTGAATGATGTTATATGAATGTAAACATCATTGACTTAGCCATGTCGACTTAATTCAAACTACCAAGAACTTAAAATACTTTAGACGCTTGGCACAGATTCTTAAAGGTTTTTGTGGGAGCATCACATTTTAATTGCAATTCAGCAATATCTAGTTATCAATAAAACTGTACAAAACATTAAAAAAAAGAACGAAATAATCCCGAAAACTCAACACTCAATTAGATTTTTTTGAAAAAAATCGCACTTCATTTCACATTGCAATGGCGAATTCGTGTAAACCTATTCTCAAAACATTTTATAAACAATACTTTTGAAGTATTTGTTTTTAGACCTGAATGTATGAATAAAATATTCTTTTCATATTCTAGTACACTTTGTTTTCTTTATCTCGAATGCGCGGACAACAGTCGATATTTTTCCGACCAAAGTGTCGGCAGTGGACATTTTATTGATCAGTATTGCTTACCGTCAATTATTTAATGTGCGGATATAACTTTCGTCGACATTTTAACAATCAACAAATTTGACATTTTTTTGTACGCTTCCCAAAAACCAATATATCTCGAAGGCGATGTAGTCTCATCGATTGTAAAAAATCGAGTTTCCATCTCATTTACACAGGACAATCAAAATCGCAGCTGACTGGTTCAGTTTGCATCAAAATGTCGACCAGACCAGTTTCCTATGTAACCCCGCCTTTAGGAGATGCATTTTTTTGATTGAATTTCATCGATTACCCGGTGATAGACTTAAACAGATGAAAAGACTTATCTAGTTTTGATCAAAATAAAAAAAATTATATGAAGAGCTTGGGCTCTTCTAGGGAGACTGTAATTAGATGCAATAGATTCTGCAATTGATGCACATTGCTTTTAGACTTCTTTAAATAGGAATGATAATGAAATCTGGAGTGTTGGAGAGCGTTTCACATTCAACTTGCGCGTCTGATACACGAATCCGACTGTAAGCTCAGATTTGTGTTTTCGGGTAATCTGATGAGCATTTCTGCCAAATCGAGTGTTACGAAATGTAGCTTGAGTCGATTGACTTTGCAATATTTTTGTCGCATATATGGGACTCTGTTGAAAGGGAAGCTAGGATGATCTTCGGAGTAACTACCCAGGCATGTTAACTTTGTTACACGGTACAACGGCTTTGTGACAATCTAATTTAGTTGGCTTTTGATGCACATTTGCAAGCTGGTTAGTTTCTCGGTTCAAGATGTGCAAGGGCCAATGTTCAAGCAACAGTAGGCAGCATTGGGCCTATGAGGCAGTTAATTCCCTTCTAGTAAAAGGGTGATATGGCCATGAAAATAAGATCTTACTTAAAGGATCAAATATAAATCATATATGGGAACGAAAATGAGAAATGTCAATCTGAGAACAAAAATAAAAAGTGGCCAAGTGCGAGTTGAACACGCACTCGAAGGTTTTCGTACCATATGCAACACTCCATTTTTTATTTTCAAATTCCACATAACATAAAATAGAGTTGCAATTTTAAAACGCATTTTTTGTGTTTTTGTTATTAATGTGTAATGGTTCAGGATACGTGGAGATTACAGAATATTAGAGCAGTGTAACAGGCAAGGCAGTTATGCCAAAGTAGTTTGCCAGAACACGAGTCAATAAGAAAAGAAAGAGAGGCAGGCTCAATACGCCACTTGTCATTATTACGTAAGGTGTTAGAGAGTGACAGACAAACAGACCGATGACGTAGCTCAGTAAATCGTAAACTGAAAACTGAAAGTATTGGCATCACCGAAAGATGGAAATAACAGGCACTCGAGAAGAACTTATTCGTGTTGATAAGGATTTTCATTTGGGTTGAAATTCCCTCTAAAAGCCGGCCAGCGGCCATGAACATAGCGGAAGCTTATGCTCATTAAGTCCGTGTCGGTGCTTACAATGTACATAACTTGAGTTGAGTTTCAAATTCCAAGTGACCATGGCTTTTATAAAATCGGGAAAAATCAATCATTTTTGGAGCTGGAGTCTGCGAAGGGGAATAATCAACAAGGAATTAACTTAAATGAATACCTATTTGCTATATCAATTTTAATATGAGGTAAAGTTTATAAATTTGTATGTACCGGGTAATCGAATAAGCTGCAATTCCTCCGACTTCTAACGCATGCGATCTAAAAGCAGAAAAATAAGAAATAACCGTTGAATACATTTTTATATTTACCAATATTTAGAAATGGAAAATTTAAAAAACGAAAAAGCACTCAAAAAATTTTAAATTATTGTTGTATAATGAAACTCAAATGATTGCGGGTAAATTGTCTTGTAAATGTGGAATTTATTTAAAAAAAAAAATATATGTTTATCAATTATTGTTGATTTAATGCAAAATGTGAGCCTTCTTTAATTATTTCATTCAAATGAGAAGAAAGAGGAGATTTTGCTATAATTCTTGAGGTATTGAGTCCAGCAGCTACAATATTCTCTCCTTAGTTATTGAAAATTACTTTGTCGAAATCTTAATCATTAATATGTTTTATTTAAATTTTGGAACCAAAAATAGATGGTTCCCTTTTTATGTTCGACAAAATATAGATATTGTTCAAGCCAGCCAAGCACTTACATGGACTGGAGCTGTCCCAAACGAATCGACTTGAATCGAGTTAACGTTGGATAGGCATGACAATGAATCTGCTACGAATGGCCTCAAAGCTAACCCAAAACCATGCGCTGATGGTTTACAAGCAATAGTACCAATAAATCATTGCAAATCTTTATGTAGGTACGTTAGAACTGCTTTAAATTGGAAGTAACCATGAGGGCCTGAAAGGTCCATTATGAAAACCCATCACAATATATCATAAGAACTTTGTTATGATTTCTAGTGAAGCTATTTGGTGCTCAGGACGAAAGTCATGAAGTCCTTGAATGGTGCCTTTGCGAGTGCTCCCAGTTACTGTTCGTTTTGTCTCCGACCCGCGTACCGAAGTTGTCTCGACTGAGATTGGGGCAGGGCGCAGCACTGATCCTTTCTTGACAAGTTCATCTGCCTTTTCGTTATTCGATCATTTAAAGTTGTAATGCAGCTGCCTACTGATGTCGATTTTATGGTATCTTTGTTTAATGCTTTTATTGCCGCTTGGAGCGAGGTTCTCTGTAAGTACTGTCGAAGCAACTTTTTCGATGGAGATTATTTCAGCCTGAAAGACTACACGACATTTTGTTCAAGACTTATTCTTTGTACTTTGAGAGTTTCGCAAGGTAGTAGCTTGAGTCCCTTCCTTTTTTTTTAATTTCCTTAATGACATCATAAAATATATTTAATTCCGTCATTGTTTAATGTATGCAGACCTGCATTTGTTTTTAAAAATAAGAAGCATTGATTGATCTTGAACATGTATCTAACTGGTGTGTCAACAATTTTGGTTTGCTATCTCTTTTTCAAGAGTACTTGATACTTAATGTGTTGAATGAGTAGACAAAAAAAATAGGCTAAAAGGCTGAGTCGTTAGTTGGGTTTGTAAAGAGAAACCTTAAGGGGTTTTCTGACCCACATGCTCTGTTATCGCTTTTTATAACACTTTTCAGGTCGATGAAACTTTGAGCCATCTTGCAAAGCAAAATGTTAGTTGTAAGGCATAGCCACTCACAGCAAGTGATATTTTGTGTTACCGCATCAAAAGCTCCATACTTCAATCTAAGCTCATTATCAAGACACCGAAACGGGCACTAAGAGAACGTTATCTTTCCTAAAATAAATAATAAGTTATCTCCCTCTCTGTTATCTTTGTAAAGCTACGTCTTAAATTTATTAAATGTGCAAACTAATTTACTAAATTGTTCGTCTGAGGGAGATTATTTGAAAACAGTTTGCCAACAAGTTCAGTTGTGTTTCGACGGTTAAAGAGACAGTAAAACGACAGACATGTTACTAGCGACCTCCCTTAAATCGAGTGTGATTCAGCGGAAGCTTATCGCGCTACGGTACGGCAAAGCCTTTTCTGCTCAATCGACAACTTTGAAGGTCAATTCTATTTATTTAGTTATTGTTTTCTTATCACATATTGTTGAACTTGTTTTCATTTTAAATTAAAGCCAGGCTATTTAAATTCAATAAACACGGACAATGCTCGGACCTTCAAAGAACTGCCAGGGCCCTCAAAGTATGAACTGATTCGAGGATTCATGCCAGGTGGACCGTATCATAAGAAATCATTTTCGGATTACATTTCAATGGCGCGTCAGAAATATGGCGAGATATATCGCATTCCGGGTATGCTGGGAAAGGTGGACATTCTCATGGTTTTCAACGTTGATGATATTCGGACCGTATTTCGTACTGAGGGCATTTGGCCGGACCGACCTTTGATGGATTCTATGAAATATTACAGAAAAAAGTATCAAGCACAACTGTATGAGAAGGCTGATGGTCTTATTAACTCGTGAGTGTTTGCTACTTCAATAATATCATATAAAAATTTGTTTGTTTTTTAGGAGTGGCGAGGAGTGGGCAAATTTCCGTACTGCTGTGAACCCTGTTCTGATGCAACCACGCAGCGCGAAGAGCTACGTCATTCCAATGCAAGAAGTCAACTCACAGTTCATTGAAAGGTAAGTGCGAGCGACAGAAATAATCGAATAACATTTTTATCAAATCGTTTATTAGAATCCGTGAAATACGTGATCCCAATACCTTAGAGGTCCCAGAGAATTTTCAGGAGGAAATTAATCGGCTAACTTTTGAATCAGTTGCCGTGGTGGCTTTGAACAGACAACTCGGCTTAATCCGTCAAAATCGGGAGAGAACCGATGCAAAGAAATTATTCACTAGTCTTAATACTATGCTGCAGCTTTTGTACGATTTGGACTTTCAGCCATCCTTGTGGAAATATGTTTGGACGCCAACTTTTGCACGTTACAAAAAGGCACTTGATACTGTTTATGATACAACAAATAAACTCATCGAAGAGTCACTGGCGGAACTTAAAGTGGACATCAATTCAAACAAAGTGGATCGCGAGATGAGCGTACTTGAAAAACTATCACAGATCGACAAATCAATCGCTGTTGTCATGGCAGTAGACATGCTATTGGCGGGAGTTGACACGGTGAGCTTTTTAAGCTTTAATTTTAGGAAAACCGATTAATTCTTTAGTTTCCAGACCTCTAGTGTTATGAGTGGAATCCTTCTGCAAATCGCGAAGAATGCCGATAAGCAAGAAAAATTAAGAAATGAAATTCGGCAATTTTTACCAGAGAAAAACTCGATGTTTACCGTGGAGTCAATGAAGAATTTGCCATATCTGAGGGCCTGTATTAAAGAGGGTATTCGCATGCATCCTATTGGACCAGGAACCCCACGTTGCACAGGCGAAGACACTATATTGGGAGGCTATCATGTACCGAAAGGAACAAGAGTTATGCTGAACTTCAATCTATTGACCAGGGAGGAGAAATACTTCCCAAGACCCAATGAGTTCAATCCGGAACGCTGGGTTCGTGGCGGACCACTTGAGAGCATTGTTACACCATTTGTTTATCTTCCATTTGGTTTTGGACCACGAATGTGTGTCGGCAGAAGGATTGTTGATTTGGAGTTGGAAGTTACTGTGGCACGTTTGGTGAGGAACTTCAAAATCGAATTCAACTATTCAATTGAGAATGCTTTCAAAAGCCATTTCTTTAACACTCCGGCTATACCATTGAAATTTAAATTTACCGAAATTGAAAATTAGAAAATCAATTTTGTATTATTTTTAGTACAATTTAATAAAGGGTGTTTACTTTGGTCTAAAATCAGGTACTTACAAGAAGCTAGGTCCATGGCTTTTCATATGTTGCACTTTGCCGAACTTGCAACTTTGTCAACTTCGACAAATTGATTGATTTTACATTCCCAAACATTGTATAGAGCTACGGCAAAAGTCAAATAAGCGCCAACTATGATACACAAAGAGAATTTAAATAATTGACTTCTCAGAATGTTTATCGGTCAATGGGTTGGAGAACAAATTTGAACCAACTTCGGACCCTATTAAACAAACACGAAAAATAACATCACCCCTAAGGAGAAGTTCAGTGGCCAATTATTAAATGCGTTTAATTTTAAAATTTGAATTTTGAATCCACATGCAAAATATGCCGCAAAATAAGTGCATAGATATTTTGGCTGAATCTGCGCCTCCGTATGCTGTTAAAAAAAACTTAAAGCTAGATAAAACATCCGCAGAGGACGAGCAATGTGAAGAAGGGCTATCCAAATTCCACAGGGGAGAAAATGTCTAGAGAAACCGAAGATCTTGAGGTAGCCAACCCAGAAGTGATCACCTTAAATTTAGCTAATTTCAGATTCATCTCTTATGCCAGCATTCAGAGAATTTCGCAACGAAATTCACATCAACAAGTTGTTTTATATCGTTTTAAATCATACAGTATTTCCAGTCAGCAGATGCATCCGACCGCGCAAAATGATTATTCACAAGTTCCAGGATAACGTTGTCAATCCTAGACATGCCGGAAGCATCCAAAAGGCTCTCGTAAGCGACGTAATGTACAGCCGTGTGCAAGTTCGCAGGCACTTTCTATCGAATATTCTATACGATGGACTTATGTTCCACCATACTCGACTTATGTATGTCAGAATTAGACGCACAAAGGCTTGGTAGCAAATGATCTGCACATCGGATTATAGGTAGTTGGAGTAAAAAAGTCTTTTGAGCGACATAAATGCTGCTTTCGCTTTTTTTAACTAAGTATTAAATTATATCATGAAAATGTTACAGACAGCGCAATTGCTTATTAAGTGATGAGGCGCCAACAAACAGAAAAAACGCTATTGGGCTGGCACCAATTCACCAGAATGGCATCAAAAACCTTCGCATTCAAATAAGTCACAGCTTGCTGTGCGTTTTCCATGACTTTATGAATTGAATTTAAAGCACATTTGGTTCTACCAGAACGGAGTAAGGGGCGTCTTCATATGCATGTTTTAAAAATACAATTCAATTTTATTTACGCCAACTTAAGGAATCCTTCGTTTGCGTGTTTTTGGCCGCTTTTTAAGTGCGTCGGGCTTCTAGTTATGAGGCCCGCTATAAAATTCGAATTGAAGCATCAAACATTTATATATTTAAATTCAGCAGTTTAGTGTACTCGACAAACTCCCGCGCACTGACAAATAGGGTACCTTGGGGCTGGTTCTCAAATAAACTATACCGTCAAGAATTTGTGTTTATATTTATATCTGTGGGGCAATATTGTAGCAAGTATTGCTAAGAGAATGGTCTCAGGTTCAATTCCGGAATCTAATTTCACAAGTCTTTATTGACATAAGCTTCGCGATTCCTTTCAAATTGCTTGTTTGCCTAAACTCCATCATTGGGTCCATCCCTACTAAATTAACTGTTGTGCCAAGAATTTGCCAAATTTTGTATAACCCTGGCAAAACACATTCTACCACATGTAACAAAGCGTGGACGTCGATGAAGTAACACAAATACTCACAATTCCTTAGGTGATGGCATGTGCATTTTCGAACAACTGAAATTTTATTTAATTAAGATTTTCGGTCCTTTTTCCTGGTGTTTATCTGTATGTGGTAGAAAGTCATTCATTAATGCTCACCCGGAGGCTCCTCATTATGGCTTCAGTATTTAGAATCACCAAGCTGAGTGGAACTTATTTTTTTGGTCTGCTTGCACTGTCACAGCTAGTACAGAACCACTCCTGGCCACAAATGAATGAATGCACCAAATCACGTGTGATTCGTACTGTGCACGAAGCTTTGCTTTCTTTATATGGGGATAGATGGGACATTTGGTGCCTGTGACGATGCCGTTTCTGGCTCTTCGTTTCAATCTATTAATAAAGCTGCCACAATTAGGCACAGTGAAACGAGATTCTTAGACATCGGACGCACGAGCGGTATGGGAAGGTTGAGCAATTAATAATTCTGTTTCATCCGCAATTAATTGCAAGTCAACCCCGGCCCGAAACTGGCATGTGTACTAAATATGTTTTACAGAGGGGGGTGACCGTGTTACACGGTCGACAAAGATCATCAGCCCAGCCGGTATTCTCGAGCGCAGAGGATCTTAATTTAGCTCGCGTTCTGTTCAGTTGGTTGCGGTGTCGACTTTTAACTGGTTGAAAGTGATTTTCTGGTTAAGCGCTGTAGCGATGATGCGCGTACAACGCATACGTATGTATGTTGAATGCAATGACACAAAACATGTCAGAGAAACTGCCAAAGTTATGTCACAATTAATTAAACGCTTTTGTAAAATAAGAAACTTAAATGAAACGACTACTGGGACGAAATGCTTAAAAATAAATTGTTTGATCATTTGTTTTGGTATTTTGAACTTTATCGTCGAATTTCTGAACGGAGATTTTCTTAAAAATTTTCATTCGAAATTTCATCCAACAAGTTTGAAAGCCTTCCAATGTAAAAATAAGAAATAACTTACTATATGTGTGTTTGTACACCAACTTTTGTGCTAATAATCGAAAACGTTTGTACGAATAGTTTTTGACCTGTGCTGGGATTTAAAAATTTAGTACGAATTTTGGCAGCAGTTTATTAATTGATGATAGTCATAATTTGACTGAGAACATTCTTCCAATTTGGGGTTCAAAGTTATTAAAGTGAGCAGCAAGTCGTAATGAGCGGTTGTATATTATATTCTGTAATTTTTTGAATGAAAAATTATGTTTCCCAAGTGAACTATTTAAAAATAGTTCCACTCACAGGACCCTGGGTTCATTGCAAAACCTTATTAAACAAAATATTTCGGAACTTTTTAATCAAAAATTAAAAAAGAAAAAAAAAAGAAAAGCTCCTATGTTATGATAGCATATGGTATTTTGTAAAATTTTAATTTTGTACTTTCAGCCACTGTTTTCCGGTTGATCAATTAGTTCGTAAAAAGAAAATCCCGAAACGAAAACAAGCTTTTAAAAATACGAAAATTGAGGGCAAAATTAAACATTTTGTGAAAATAATTTTAATCGTATACAAATCACAAGAAACAAAAAGCAGGAATGCTAAACTAGGTATTGATATTTTTGTTTTTCAAAATATGTTAATTTTTTTTTAACTCATTCGGAAAATAAATCGGAGTACAACTATGGACATGAAAGGTATCCACTGAATATTTGCCAAATTTTAAAAATAAAAATAAAATTAAAGCATTATTCTTTTTCTTTGTTTATACAAAGTGGATTTTGAAAAACTATTTTAATTTTTAAAGAACAAAAACAGAAAGTTTAGGTAGTACATAATTTTTGGAATCGGACTCTGAAGTTAGCAAGCGCAAAGGTCCGTTCAAACTCCACATAGCTATGTTCGTAAAGAGTGTGCTCTGTTGTTGGGCCCGGAAATCAGCTTCAGTTGCGGTACCAAGAACTCATCGATCATTTGGCAACACATGTGAGCAGTGACTGTTTCTCGCTGTTATATGGTAAAAACTACACTGTACATTTTTGAAAATGCGAAACTACACTATCGTGTTTCGTGGGGTTGTTTAGGGATTCAATCTTATGTTACTAATACAATAAATTATCCACTAATACAATAAATAATAAATAATATAATCTTATAAAAATGTCTGAAAGTTTGTATCCATGAGAAAATCTACAAAAAAGTCGTTCACCATTAATAACAATGGACCTTCAGAATGAACACAAGTTATTAATTATTAAGGGTCTTTCGGTGCGACCAATTATGTAACTAAAAAACGTTAACAAATATTTAATTGCTTTCTATAGAAAAGTTTTATAACTTAAAAAGGTTTTTTAAAAAAGTCCGCAATGACACGTCTTTGTATGTTAAGGTAAATACACCAATTATTTTGCAAAGTTGTTAAATTTTTGAAAACGCTGTCGTTGCGGTAAGAGATATTCTTCCTTTCTTAAAAAAAGTTTAAGAGAGGCAACGCTTCTATAGAAAAGTCCGCGATGACATATCTTTATATGTTAAGCTTAATACACAAATTGTTAGAAAAATTTGAGTTTCGGTTCATTAAGTAAATTTACATTTGAGGATGCACAACATCCATTGCAAAAGGCTCCAAAATACAAATTTTAAAGCGTCCAATATTTACGATTCCTTTTATATGTGCTGGCAGGAAATTCCACAGTCTAACAGTGTGAACAAAAAACGTTCGGGAAGAGTTCAGGTATTTAAAAGAAGGTATATTGATGTTATAAGTTGTCAGAGATCGCGAGAAGGAAAATTTTTGGTAAAGGCATGGTCTAGTCCGGATAATTTTATGTAGGTGGATGCAATTACGCGCTTTTAAGTATTGCTTCAGAGTATAGCCCAATAAAGAAGTAGCCTGTCGAGAAATATAATCCTATCTTCTTTCGTAAGCATACCTCACAGTCATTGAATGCAACTTCAAGTTTGTGCGAGGATAGTCCAAATTGCTATAGACTATCTCAGCGTATATTAAAATGGCGATGACCAAGGCTTTAGCCTAAAGCTCGCAGAAGGAAAGACTCGAACTTGACTTAACATTTTAAATTTTTTGAGGACGAAATAAAAATGTCAGGCGGAATATTGATGTCCAAAGTTTTATTGGAAATTGGAATAATTTGTTACTTAGCTGGGCTTAAGACAAGCCCATTTAAAAGAGTCCATTCAAAAATACAAAGACAAATACAAAAATACAAAGACAAATCCGCATTAAATCTACACTGAAGCTCAGTTGAGTGGCTTAAAGGGGTAGATAAGTACAATTGGACATCATCGGCATACAAGTGATTGTTTACGTGATGGCAGGACAGTGGTAGGTCATTGATAAACATGCAAAACAGTAATGGGCCAAGAATCGAGCCTTGTGGTACTCTGTGGACTGAAAAATATATAATTATAGTATGAAAGGAAATTTTGTAACATTTTTTGGACAATCAGTTCGCTTTGGTGTCACAGGGCGGTGAGTAAACCTTTCCTACAACATTTCTACGTACAACAAACCTACGCGGAAGAAGTCCAGAAGGATTTTACTGAAGAAACTTTCATAATATTCGTTTTAAAGCGAGTTGATATAATGTCATATTTTTATTATTTAAGAAGACACCGATCATGTGGAAGCTGCATTCATTGATGAACATTTCACCTCTTTTTAGCAACGTTATGACTCTCTTGTCGGATATTATCTTAGAAAGCCTCTTGTCCAGTCCGAAGCTGCTAAACCATAGTAAATCACATAAGGCTAACCGAACACGCATCCTTCAAATGCATTTGTTGCTGCGTGAGGTGTGCTTACGGTTGCACGTTCTGTTTGAACGACATGTCCTGCAGTCGCAACATGAAGAATACGTGGATCCACGTACGCGCAACGTTTTTATGCAGATCGGCGATATTCATTCTTGAACGGGGCATATCGTAGACAAGCGCCCAAATTCGCCTGCATCATAATAAATAAAGAATTGTTCCGCGATCTTGAAAAATATCTGTACCATGCCATTTCGCCGTGTGTTCTGTTTACGTAACAAGAATCGAAACTTAAGTGACAGTTGTTGTCATTTGTAATAGATGTGAGCATATTCCGATAAAGCCACATTTTGATCCACCTTTTATTAAAATTTAAAAGTATCCCCAAACGCTTCGTTTGCAAATGCATACCTTGCTTCACCGCATAGCACTAATTACATAGAATTCCTCACGTCCAGGTGACACCACAGACTTTGAATTGCGCGCCTTAAACTATCGTCATCTGCTTCTCGATGGACTCGGCCTAACGGACAATATCCAATGAACCGACACGGAACACAACGGTGGAGATGCATCCACCTCACGACCGATATGCGCTCATTGTGAACACTTTCGCTAATTGTATGCACTCGAAGGTGGCTTCAGAAACGTGACACATAGCCACATGAGTTGTCCAGCTGAGCGCCGAGGTGAAGAGGTGGTTCTGCCTAATGAGTTTACAAGTCAAATGGTACTTTACCGCTTCCAAAGGTGTCGAGCTATGCAAACATTTCCATAGGTAGGTACTTTTCAGATTTTATGTGCTGCGAGCAAGATCATGCTGCCACCTAACAGTGCTCCAATGGACATAGGAACGCTTGTGCATCGTGGCCATTTTTATGACTGAAAAAGCGAGACAAAGCTATGGTGACGAGACTACACTGCGACAGACATTTTAGGAATCTGTATTCCTTGTAACTTCTTGTTTCTAGAAAGAGGCCAGCGTTTTGTTAGAAGTTCAAAGGGAGGAGCTGTAAAGCAGAACATAACAACTCTGGGACGCGTGGCGACATGTTGCATGCCATTGTCTGCTGGCTGCGTGGCTTTGCTGCTGTACGAGTACATACTCGTATATGGGGTGGAAATTGTGTTCTCGCGCAGTTTTTGTTCTGTTTGCCCTGCCGTGAAGGATAATTGCGTAAGGATAATCCATCCTTCGCGGAAAACTGCCACTCACAGATGAGCCTGCGTTTGATGGCCACTGTTCGCTTCGCTTCAAGGGTGGCTGTGGGTGGGGTTGTGCTTAGGCCGTACAATAACGTACCGGCACTCTGAGACTATTTGATCTTCTGGTGTACGTGTGTGTGTTGTGCCGGCAATTATAATTATTTTTATGGACTAAATGTGTGTGCACGGGTAGGATGTGGATATATCTCATGTTATTTGTCCTAAGGGCGTCGTTTAATTGCTTCGGCAATTAGGTGAAGGGTCCTTGACGGTGGGTTTTGTTCGGCTGTTTTGGGGTAAGCACCAGACAAAAACGATTTTGGGGGTCGTTGAAGAGCGATGGGTTGTGCTCTGCTCGGCTTAAGGTAAAGGTGAGCTCCATGAAATTAGAAATCTGAGGCAATTATCATAGAAAAATGTTTTGTCATATATGGGAGGATAACTTTTATTTCTTAAGCTTAGGTATTTAATGTCTCTTTTGTAAGAGATTTTTTTGACCACAAAAATGAAAAATAAAAATTCACAACCTTACACTGTTGCTTACAAGTCTAAGCAAACATGCGTTTATTTAACTGAGCAGGAATAAAATAGTAAAAAGACCTTCAATCCCTTTTCGGATATCTAATATAAAATATTTACTGGACCTTCTGAACCACAACCAACAAGTCTATCAAGTCAACTCGATTCTTAGCTAGCTGCCTCAACTTGAATACATCAAGCGGGTTTAGGTTCATTTCCAATTTCGTGCAGCACAGAGGGTACTTTCCTTAATTTTTGACCAGTAACCGTAGTACGGTCGGAAAATCTACGCGCGAAAATGGTTGCATTCCGTGGTTTGTGGACGTGTATTGCGCATCACTATATTCAACAAATGGTGAATATGGTGATTAAAACCACCTTCTCACACCTCTTAAGCGTACTCAAATGATGAATTTTAAGGCTCTTACTCGTATTCACATAAGAGACTGGGCGTTTGTAAGCTGCAGGTGTCAGAAGACCATATCCTTCAGCCGGAAATTATGCTTTTTCGACCGGTTAAGTGAATGGACTGATTTTTTGCTTCAAAAACGAACGATATTTCCTTGTATCAAACAGACTCTTTTGACGTGGACGACGCTGGTGAAACAATGTCATTTTTGTGCGATAAATCACCGGTTGAATGATTTCTCGAAATGGAAGCAATTAGACTAGTTCCTTTAGAGGATGCGTTAAAACTAACATTTTTGAAAAAGCCAGAATATTTAATCAATCAAATGTGGTGCAATTTTTAAGGAGGGAAGCTATGACTTTAATTAATTCATCCGAAATTCGGGCCAAATAATATACAGTAAAAAACCAACCAAGTGCGAGTCGGACTCTCGCAACGATGGTTCCGTAAAAATTTATAGGAATATAAATATTGGGTTGGCGACTAAGTTATTGCGGAATTCACTCAAAGATGGCTTTAGTTGATTTTTTAGGTTTGCTGACGTAATCGAAACGTCATACACATTTTTTATTTGAATGTTGGTACTTCAAAACGCATTTACGTCATATTTTGATTTTTTATTTCCGGAAAGGAAAAAACGCATCGCAAGCTCACAAAAAGTTATGTGCTGTTTGGTGACGAAGCCTTAAAAGAACGGCAGTGTCAAAATTGGTTTGCCAGATTTCGTTCTGGTGATTATTCACTCAAAGATGAAAAACGTGCTGGTCGTCCAGTTGAAGTTGATGACGACCAAATCAAAGCAATAATCGATTCGGATCGTCACACTACAACACGTGAGATTGCAGAGAAGCTTCTTGTATCACATACATGCATTGAAAACCGCTTTAAATAATTTTGCTATGTACGAAAACTCAATACATGGATTCCTCGTGAACTGAAAGATAGTCATTTAACAGAACGCATTAACACCTTCGATTTGTTAAAGAAACGTAAAGAAAATTATTCATTTTTTAAACGATAGATAACTGGTGATGAAATATAGTATGGGTTATTGACAACAATGTCAATCAGAAAAAATCGTGGAGCAAGCCAGGCCAAGCAGCTCAAATAGCATCAAAAGTTGATATTCATCAAAAGAAAGTTATGTTATCAGTTTGGTGGGATAACAAAGGAATTGTCTACTTTGAATTTTAACCACCTAACCGAACGATCAATTCAGATGTCTACATTGAACATGTAACAAAATTGAACAATGCAGTTGAAGAAAAGCGGCCCGAATTGACAAATCGAAAAGGTGTTGTATTTCATCATGACAATGCAAGGCCACACACATTTTTGGTCAGTCGGCAAAAATTATTGGAGATAGGTTAGAATGTTTTGCCACATCCACCATAGAGTCCTCTCCTTGTACCATCTGATTACTTTGGATTTCGATCTTTGCAAAACTAAATTTCAAGTTTTTTGCTGATAAAAATCAGAAGTATTATGAAAGTGGCATTATGATGCTGCCTGAGAGATGGCAAAAGGTTATTGCTCAGAATGGCAATACATAACAGAATAAAGTTATTTCGTTCCATGAAAAAATTGTCTTTTATTTTCTAAAAAAATCCGCAATTACTTAGTTGCAAACTTCATAGTTCGAGTCTCTAAGTGTATGTTAGTTTGTAGTGCCCTTAAGGTTTTGGTTCCCTTTCCAGAAGCAAAAATGCATATGCTGCTTACTAAATATTTTGCGAATTTTAAATTTCTCATATGAAGCCTTCTTCTTGGCGTCAAATTGAGTTGCGATTTGAAAAAAATAAAAAAATGTGATGTGAGTACATATTTACAGTTTAAGGATATATTTCTTTTGACTTGTTGTAAGTCAACGGGTTTCAAAATTTGCGGCTGTACAGCTCGTACTACTCTTCAGTAAGACTTCTCCGTTCTAGATGGAGTGTATCAAAGTTAAGAGGATGAAAAATCAACGGAACAATATTTCTCCCAAAGTTTCTTTATCCTGTATTTCACTTATGTTAGCGGACTATTAATATTCAGGACGATGTCGATTAAATAGGCGCCGCCATTGTCGATGACCCATAAGGCTCAATTCAGCGCATTTTACATCGACTTGTCGAGAAACCCGGGTTATAAGTTCCTCAACTCTTGTCGGATATAATCTTGAAGAGCTTCCAATGTCCGTGGCTTATTCGCGAAGATTTCATAAGACTTCAAAGAAAACGTTAAAGGCCGTCAAATCCGCCGATCTTGCCGGCCATCTTACGCACCCCGGAAACGCATTCTTCAATATGTCCAATGTAGTCGTCCTCAAAATTCGTCCTCAAAAGAATCTGCTTTGCAATTAGATTTGAACTATTTTGAAAGAAAAATTGTTTGACAAACAATCAGATAATATAAAACCTAACTCTGGTCCCTGATATGAAGCGTCAGGAAGAAGATTGAAGCTTAAGTTAAAGCATCCAGCTTTTGGTTATGCCAGAGCGATTGGTTTAGAAAACTGCTATCAGCATTTCCGGGATCGAAGAGTTTGGAAGGCTAGAGTGTAAGTGGCTGCAAAATGAACAAATATTTTTTTGCAAAATTTTGAAGACAATCCTGAATTTCATTGAAAAATCATCGAAGAAGATCATGTTTGTCGAACTGGCTTTATCACTTAGCTAAATATGCAATTCGACAGCATCAAACCGAAAAAAAAATACGAACGTGTGGAGTGGATTTCATGCTGGATAAGTGATCGTATTTTTTCGCCGCAGAAAATGATCGCCATTTTACGAACAATGGAGTTCGCTATTGTGCCAAGTTGGAAGACAATTTTAAGCCAGAATTGGTTGTCAGTACATTTGGCTCTAACAGGATGGTGCCATTAGCCACAGAGCTTACCAAGCAATTGATCTAAGCGTGTTATCGTGAGAAATTGTCCAGTTGCCAAATTACCAACATACTGGTCAATATGTTTGGAAGAGAGGTGAAAAATTGGGTCCAAAGAATCGAGCGTGGTAAACGAACTCGCAGCTTCACATCAACGAGGCAGTATTACAATGGGAATGGCTTAAATTAACCCGATATGTCGATTATTACGTTTGATTTGAGCACATTTGTTGTAACCCCCAAAGAAATGTTTCTTCGAATTCTGACAATGGATGTGTCAGATAGTCACAGTTTTCGTGCCTTTGTGGATGTTAGCTTTCCTTAGAACGGGAGTATCCCGGATATTTAATCAGTGAAATTTTCTTTTTATTAAGTCAGAAAAACGTCAAATCTGATCACCATGTATTTTAAAATGATTTCCTTTACAGCATTAACAACACATGAGAAATGATTTCTGGGCATCCGCAAAAACAATAAAAATACGAGTTTACCTGAGTCCAGGTGGGGACAAGTCTTTAAATAATTAAAAGAACATTATAAACGATTTGATTTCTATGTATATGTATATGTATCAATACGACAAAGTTTTTTTTTAATTTAAATCAATTAAAAAACTTTTGGGAAGCCCAAAAGTTGGCGCAAAAATAAAAAAAACGACCTAAATCTCAAACTGTGCTCCGAATACGAAATCGGCGAACATAATTCCCCACGCAAAGGCGACCTTCGTCACGTTTTCGAGGAACTTTTATGTTTTAGGAAAAACATTGAAAAGGCAAACACTAACTGTGCCCCGAAACGAATTGTGTCCTTGGTTAAATTGAAAACTTAAAACTTTTCCTATCTACCCCCTCATCTATGCAAAGCATTTTTTTTATGAGGTTTTCAGTAACGTAAATCACAGCGGCACCGAAGGATTCTACTGGTTGTTTCTTGTGCTCCAGCTCCTTTTCTTTTTCAATTTCGCGCCGCCAATAAAGGAAACTTTTTAATCACTTTGTGCAAAGTGTTCGTTTTGGTGTTCTTGTATATTTCGTATTCTTTTCTACTTGGAAGAGATAAAATTGAGTAGTCCGTCTCGGATATTTCAAGGATTTCCACTTATGACACGGAGTCCTGGAGTGTGCACGCTTCCTCCTCGACAAATGACTGCAGACGATGCCCCATTAAAAAAGATCAAGCGTTCATCGATTTTATGTCGTTTGGACCCCGTCAAACTTAATTGCATTCGATGCGTGTTACAAAGTCTGTTTATATCCAGGCAGAGGGTGCCCTGACGGAGACATTAACTCGAGATATGAACTTCTCCTTCACACAGAGCGGATGCGACGACGACGATGGCTACAAGCACTGTGTATCAGAGGAACTAAATAATGAACTCTGAAATGGAGGCTGGACCTATTGAATGACCCATTCAAATGGTCATAAAGCTGACCATAAAAGTTCTCCAAGTTAGGAACTTGGCGGTTATACCAAACGCAGTGGTAATGAAGGAGCGGTACAGAGATAGAGAGGCACAAGTCTTGGGTATATTACAGTCAAGGGTTAGCAGCAGTTAACGAAGGATTCTGATGAGTTCCAGATTTATACATTAAATTCGCTGTCGGGCTCTCGGTGTACTGGGCCTGAATGTGTTCAGACATCGTAGTGAGTTGAGTTTTGCAATTTCAAGGAACCGTGAGTTTTATGAACACTTTGGCTGTGAGAATAATGCAACGTGGTGCGATAATGATTCATTTTATTAAGAGAGCCGATGCAAGGTGGATATAAATTTGATTTGTGTAAAATAGTTAAGTGTTAACACAGGAACACATAGCACTCGAGGAACATCAAACAGTCATGTTCTGGTTTGAAGTAATAAAGGGTAATATGTGTGGGCGAATGGTGTACTTATATTCATTTCCATAAAACTTGTCTAATTAACAGTTTAATGAGCATATTTTGTATTCAGTGCCTTGGCCTGAGTTGTCTTCATACGAAGATGTCCATCAAGGTTCTTTGTTGCAGAAAGATGATTGCGCTGATAATTGAATTCCCCTCGTTCAGTGATTCACAAAACATTAGACTGAAATTGTTGGTAGCGAAAATTTGAGTTGGTCCTTGCAAAAATATTTATATTTAAGTTAAAACGTGTCGTGGCAGAAGCTTATTCCCTTAATCCAATATTAGACATTTTCTGACCAATATTATTGGAGCAACAAATACTGATCTTACTAATCAGCAAACTTATCCCAGAAAATTTCATAGCAACTTCGCAGTAAACAGTAAAATTAACTTTCAAAATTCGAACTGTTTAAGGAAAAAAACAATTAAAAGGAATTAAGTTTGCATTATGTCCCCACTTAGTCGAAGCATTAATCGATCCATTTCGTTCCATGAAAACATAAAATGGGGTTTCTGAAAATATTTTGAGGGTATAAGAACTTACAGCGTCAAAACTGATTCAAAACCAAGACAACAGATGACCTACCATATATTTGTTTAAAACACTTATAGTAAAAATAAAATTAGAAAACTTCCCTCGGTGTTGCGGCGAGTTTATTGACTATGTTGAGTTAGCGTCGCTGATCAGTTCAACCGCATGATTTTGATCTCTTCCTGTTGCAAAGTGGTCTTCGTGGCACCAGCCCACATATCTATGTGTTTTTCTCAATCTCAGGCCGAATGAAGGCAATAAAGATTGAAGCTAAAATCATAAAATTAGAGTATTCTTTGGATCAACATTTCACAGCAAACCGATAGTTAAAGCCATTCGGTTTCCAGGATTATGGGGTTCTAAATTTTCACCTTGATGAGACAACATGATGCTTTGACTCTACTTTGTTTTACAAGCCGGATTTGAAAGTCAGTATAAGAATTGTGTGATTATTAAACTAAGCATAAGCTTTCCACGACCGAAAAATAGGGGCGTGATATGAGAAACAATTTAAAACGAGCGGGTGACAAAACTGAGCCTTGGCGAGCACAGGAATTTATATGACAATTTCTAGAATTCATTCAATTTAATCGTACAAAGAAAACTGTAGTGCTATACGTATGCAATTTTTTCGGACGGGCCTGAAAAAGAATTCTTCTTAAAGAAGGCGGCTTCATTTATCGTGCCCTTAATTTCAATGTTTTTTTAAGTTGGTTTTTTAGTTGGTCGAAAAGTTTGCCAGCATTAATTAAGAAAACTGAACAAAACAATATTATTCTTGATAGCCGATATTGCCTCCTTCAAAGTTCTATCCATTTATGACAAGCACTAAGCCCTTCGCTTGATCCTAACCTCGAAATATTTCTTAACGATCGGATATTGGTATTGCACTCGAATCAGTATTCGGTTTTCCACTGCGAAAACGCACTTTCCTCCAGCAGTTTCTTGTGTCGATCGTACGTAAAGAAGTTTCAGAGAACTAAATCAGTTGAATTTGGTTGTTTTTTTTTTTGGTGTAACCTCAACCGGCATTGAGTTTTGGGCTGATAAGTTTAAGCTTCATAACATAAGGCGCTTCGGCCGCTTATATCATGGCTTTCGCGGTGTCGATTCAGTATTTCTTTTTCCATACAATTTCGTTTTTTGGCCAAAATTTCTCTAACTTTTATTTATGTTTTCGTCGGTTTTCGATATCGACTACCTGCCACTGCATTCACCATTCTCGGCGGACTCACGACTACATTTGAAGCGAACACTCTTAATTGTCCAAAATCTTCGCGCCGCTGAATCTGTTATAAAAACAAAATTTGACAAAGCACACATTTGACACAACTTAATTTAAGTATAAGTATGCAGTTTTAATTGAACTCAAGTCCAATGTCGAAATCAGCCCCTTTCTTAACTGCGACGATGACAGAGAAATACCTTATTTCGGTACACTATGCGTAGATGGAAGGAGCTCAACGAAGAGCTGAATGGGCTGTACAGTGATATGGTTATAGCCAAAAGGACACGACCAAAACATCTCAGGTGGCTTTGATGTGTAGCGAGGAACGGTTTCGCCCGGAGGGGCTTCGAATCTACATATGAGGGACACTAAAGTGAAGCAAGACCTAACCAATGACGGTGTCCATAAATGAAGAGAAACATCAAAGTAAGAAAAGGCAGCCAGCTAAGAATCGATTTGACTGGTTGGTTGAGGTGCAGATAGATCTCTTGCTATGGCGCCATTGAAGTCCAGCAAAACGTGTTTTTTATTTCATTCAGCAAATTGTAACAACTTTCAAAGACTACGTAAAATTTTTCGCCCTTCAGTATATGACCACATGCTCGCTCGAAAATTTCACGCTTTAATTCGTTAAATAAGACACGAACAACCGGAATAGAATATTGTTCCTTCAGCCTGCATTCACTGGGAATCCCAACATATGCTCCAGTTTATTTATGTGTGTTGTTTGGTGTGGTCATTTGGCTGACCACCACCCGCACTCGGCGCGAGATCCTAATTCCATTTGAATTACGAAAATTAGGAAAATGTATTTAGAAATTTATTAAGTGCGTGTCTACACTTTTTCCAACAACATACGAAGTGAGAAATTTTGTGAATGCTTTTGTATATTTTTTTTTCAAATGTTTAATTAAAAACAATCAATTTTTCCCCTTTGCACGTCAAACCAACACCTTCCCATATGGAGGAAACATTGAATGTATGCTGACCAGTATACCATCCCCTATCGGTAGAAGCCGTTTATTACAAATTATCAAAGGTGTTGGCTACTAAATGGATTTTTAATCATTCGTTTGGCGAAGTGGATATTAGTAACGATTAAGGTCACTTATATGGGAATCGGAATGAGCAACCACAACCGGAATAAGTCACGGAAATTAGCAGTTAATTATAAAAGCTGGTCAAAAATATTGATATCAGTGAAGTAAAAAAAAAATTAATTTTCTAAGAACTATCGATCCTTTTGGAATCAAGTCCTAGTTAATTTTGCACTCACGTGTGCGACAGTTATCAATGTCAATGTTTCAGAGTCTTGACAGAAAGATTTGTATCGCCCTCTCGAACTCGAATATCAGTCTTACAAAAAAAAAACATTTACACCAGCAACGCAGTGGAGGCTCGTTAACAAAAAAAGTTGAGCATTTTTTAAAGGCTCATACTCTAATCAAATAACAAGTGAAATCTGTCAAAAAATCTTTCAAAATCTTTCAAATATTTGGATGCCTTGATAAACTTGCTGGAGACAAGCTATCGCTATGATCCGCTATGATCACGTGAAAATTCTACAATGTTATTTTCAAATGTTCATGTGCGAAATTGAAGACTTTATGAAAGAGCAATTCTATGAACACTTGTACGAAGCCTTCAAAACTTGTCCGATGTATGACGTCAAAATCGCAAATGGGGACTTCAATGCTTTTTGTTTAAATCAGAAAAGAAAAGATCTTTGGAGCAAGGGTCTGTTCATGAAACGATATCATGGAGACACTACGGCCGCTAGTATTACGGATATAAGTCGTCCTTCATGTTCTCTCAAATTAGTCAACGACTGGATTACATGTCCCATCTACAAAGAGGAGGTTTTATGTCCTGCCTAGAAAAGCTGATGATGATGACAAGAAGAGTGGACATTTTCCAAGATATTCGCGAAACAGTTTAGTCAATTGTAATTACACACGAATTGTCTGAAGCCATGTATGACAAAGTTGTGTCACATTCATTTAAGGGGAGCCTGTGTGCTTTACCCTTTTTGGCGCAATTAAATTTCAAACTTGATGTATGCTTCAATAACTGATTAAACTTTTGCAGTTCAAGCAGTAAAGAATGTCATTGAGACAAGTTAAAGATTTTCTAAAGTCAAAGACTCATAGATGCGATCCTGCCAAACTTAACCGAATATTTTAAATATGTTTAAAAACGACTATATGAAACCGACAAGGGACTGGGTCTCAATCTTTATTTTACCTATGATTCCAATCGCTGATTTGAACCATTTGAAAAGAAATGCATTAATGTCAATTCCACGAAAGTATAAGGATTCGATTGTAGA
Source organism: Orthonevra nobilis (assembly GCA_963555765.1). Lineage (NCBI taxonomy): Eukaryota > Metazoa > Arthropoda > Insecta > Diptera > Syrphidae > Orthonevra > Orthonevra nobilis. Next base: position 14,602,698 of record OY743225.1, read on the forward strand.
AATCAATACTTAATCTTAATGTTCTGATATACAAAATGGTGAGGATATCACTAACCTTTAAGGCTTCAAGTACCTCGAATGCACGAAAACAGATTACGCCCCGATGACTGTGAACGGGCTATCGATCAGTCTGATCTGTACTGGTCCTCTGCATTTACAAATGCGAGACGACAAAGAAGGGCTGGACAATGGCCCCTTCACGAGAGGAGATGATTGCATCCTGCCTTTACCGCCATCCTGTAAGCTGAGAAAATGATCATCAACGTGAATGAAAAGTACGATTAAGTACAAACACAAATTCTTGACACGAAAGATTTTCTGAAAGCCCTGCTGGACCATTATTGCTGTGCTGGTTTAGTATTTGGGGATTTATACTATTCGCGAAAGGTGCTGCCTTGTAAAATGTTAGCTCGGATTTGAACTTGGGATCTCACACTAGGAAGCCGACTCACTAGCCACTGCACCATTCAGACCCACGTTGACAGTCTGGCGGCTATTTATGACAAAATCCAATCTCGACGATATGAACATCCATAATTTAAAAAATTCAAATAAACATTAGCAAAGTTAACTTTGTTAAGATAAAAAGCAATATTCTTCTTAAAGAATTGATCATAAAGCTGCATTCAAAGCTTTAATGACGGACTCGAGTAGACTCTGGTTAATCTAGATCACGAAGATCCCCATCCACCAATGAAAAAGAGTAGTTTAGGCAGTAGCTCTTTTCAGGGTCTACTAGACATCTGTAATGCTCAACTTTGGCAACGTGTGTGATTTAAATATCCTTCAATACTCTAATCCTTACAGAAATCTACAATTCAACAAAGAAGTCTCACGGCTACTGTTACCTCGATGCAGTAGGCTCGGATTCCAAATTTATTCCCAAGATAATCATCCGAGTTTAAACTACATAACTCTGCTTCCCCAACAAAAAAAACTAATAACCTCCAAAATGTCGTTCGATACTTGACAGATAAAAATTTGCCAAAAATGCATAAAACAAGGAAATAAGATTTATTCCTTTCTCCCGGCGGCGACGAATGCTTTATTATAAAACTGAAATCATATTCCACTGACGGCAAGGACCCCTTTTCACATATAATTTTTCTCTTTTTCCTTTTACGGATCTCGCAAATCCCATATCACTAAGGCAAGCAATCTCAAGGAGCAACTTAATTTCCATTCCAATGCCGGTTTATTGCGAAAAGAGTGAAAATAATATTGGCAAGAGGACGGAAGGGTGAGTATGTAGTCTTTGTCGTCGTCTTTATTCAACCAAAAAAGGACGCGACGATGGTGTGAGAGTACTGAACGCAGACTAACTACTCCCCGAAGTGACATTTTCAGCATTTTTCCATTTGGAAATCACCACAATGTGCCATTAAGGTGCTCCCTCAATGCTCAATGCGGGTAAAGCTGTAAAAAGGATGCGATTCCCGGTGATTCCTTTATTATAATGGCGTCTCGGCTTGTCTTAAGAATCGCGAACGAACATCACAGCCGAAAGGGGAAAACAACCAGACTTGCATACAATTTAAACCAAACCCATACTATATCATCATTGATATCCTCCCGATATCTAGTGAATGAGATAAACGCAAGGAAAGTGTGAAGATTGCGTTGACGTATCTCCTATACCTGGTTGTGGGAAGGTTTTCCCTTTGGCCGTGGGGATAAAGGATATTTTCAATACCGAGGATATTGGGTTATTTGAATTACAAGCTCGTTTATTGTTTTACAACAGGAAAACAGATTTGTTCGATGGCAGTCGAACCTTTTGTGGGCGCTTTCAAAGCACATCAAACTAGGAGATGGGTTCAATTCTATTATTTCTCTGAGGGGCTCGCACAACAGGATTTAATTCAATTTTAATAGAATTTTGTGGAAAAAAAAGGAATTTATCGCTTGTGAAGAAAAATAAAAATAAAACAGATTTCCTTCCCTCGTGTCGTGTAAGAAATACGGGTTACGTACCCGTACCCGTACGTACATATAAAAATTTTGCGTGTTATTCCATGCATGACACGTTAAAATTGATGGAGAAATTTAAGGACAAATATACATAACAAAGATATGCAGAGATGTTCTCGACTGGAAATTTATCTGATCAACTTTTGAATTAGTTTTGGAGAACTGATTTGACCATTCTTGAACTAGATTCGCGAACTTATTTGACGCAAGCCGCACCTGAAACAATACTCTTACTCTAGGGTAGTTATTTAAGAATACATTTTAGGGTTTGGATTCGCTTTGAATTGAACTTTTTCAATGAAACAGACTCCTCCCGTGTGGAAATGCGAATAGTTGAACATTTTGTAACAGGTGCTGGGGTATATTGATAGGTCAAATAGTGTCCCCACACTAGACCCCAAAAGTCTGATATGGTTCATAGACGCATCAAAAAATTATGCTGGAGTTGGAGCCGGAGTCCTTGGACCCAACACGAGACTCTTTACCATTGGGTTCAAGTCCTACCGTGTTTGAAGCTGAATTTCAGGCAATTTAGATCAGCGGCAGACACAAACTCCACGAGAGTATTAAAGGCGCTGTAATAGAAATCTTTTCAGACAGCAAGGCAGCACTTTGACCATTATCATGCCACCTTATGGACTCCAAAACTGTCAAATGTTGCTCCGCTGCACTACAATCCCTTGCCAGACTCAACAAAGTGAAGTTAGGCGAGGTCCCTAAATACAAGGGGATTGTTGGAAACGAATCTGCGGATGAACTCGCTAGAGTTGGCTCGGAAACTGCGTTCATTGGACCTGAACCATATTGTAGTGTCAATTGGACAACCATGGACCAATGGAGAAGGTCTTAGGCAATCCAAGCGATAAATCAGGCCTTATTTTTATAAGAAGATCCTTAACCTTGACAAGGAAAGACTAAGAAAGCTAACGACACATTTTTCTTATATGTCCACAACCCTCAGCGCCATGGCACGTACCTAACGTATTACTAATTAAATTTGAAGGAAGGACATCATCCGATGATGATGAACAATGATGGAGAGATATAACATTGCATTGCGTTTTTTGAAGAACGAAGTCAGTGGTTATTCAAAGTGAATAGTAAAAAAAAATTAAGACGCAGTGAACCTTTTCTGACAATAATTATCCGACATTTAAGGATGGCCCATTTTACAAATTCATTTTTTGTATGACCCCACAAACTATTTAATAAATCAAAACATTTCAAATTCTTGTGTTTTATCACTCTAAAAACTTTAAATCCATCACCGAACACCCAATGTGATTGTATTGTATTCAGGCATTTTAACAAGGATTTCAAATAAACTATTTACTGAAAAATAGGTCCAGCAATTTAAAATCAAGGCTACCAAACTTAAACTTTTAGTGAGTCTCCATGTAAATCAAATAGTAAGCGCTTCGGCAAAAGTATAAGATCGAATTTTCATGGCCCCAATTTCAGAGAGTCAATAAAAACCTCCGACAGCGATCAGGGAGGGTTAATGAGCGTTGACAAACGGATGGAACATTTAACCACACAATGTTCAAAGTTTTTTGGAAGTACTTATTTAATTGCTGAATTAAATAATGGGTCCAATTATTTTATGCAAAATTATGAGACGCAAATTGATATCGAAAGAAATAAAGAAATAAATAAAGTCAGATCATAACAAATGTATACTGGGCTATGTAAAGTACTGTCAAATGCCAGAAAGTGATACTTTATATGTTTTCGTCAAGTATAAAGCCCCAAAATCAGTTGTAAATTATTCTTAATTCTATATTCTTATATTCTTAAAAATATAAAAATTATAACTATGTTTTTTTTCGTTGTCAAATTGTTAATGTTTATACAAAAAGTAAAAACGGTAACAAAATAAATTTCAAATAACGAAAACAACAAAATACAGCAAAAAAAAACAATTGCTCACATTCGTCCATTTTTGAACGTTTGCGTAAGTTAAGTTTGTATTTATTCCTTATTTTTTACGAGACTGTTTACTCTTTTTAGCATGCTTTCTTCCAATGTTTCAATGGTTGCGTGCGAAATACCTTGCCATTAAGTCTGATCTCTAGACATTGGTCAAGACTGCTCGTTGCATCCTCGAAAGTATTCGTTCCATTCTGATTGAAAATGAGTGATTTTCGGTGCGTCAGACAAGATTTGTGTTCCTTGCAAAATGGTTATCCAGCTCTGATTCTCTGCGAAGACATCTTTTCGCCGTCCACTCGCTGACTTCATTGTAGATTGCTTTTGCGTCCCCTTTTGGGGTCTAAGCCTTTTTGAATGTTATGATCCGGTTAATTGACCGCGCATTCTCTCAACAGCCTTGGCCGACCTCCCGAATAACGTACAGCTTTCTTTGTTTTTTTTTATTTTTCACTAGCGCCATAGGGTAACTGATTTTCAAAGTTTTTCTTTTGTTCGACCGGTTTTGCTACCCACTATAGTTCTGCTAGTATGCTATAAAAGATCCCGTTGCTAGAAATTCAGCCCTATTATCAGCCAAATAAATGTGCTTTTCTCAGAAGCTATGAAAGGATTTTAAGGCAATGAACCCGACAGACGTTATCATGTTCAAACATCGGCTAATCTATTTACTTAGTGCACTTTTTATTTCGGTTTATATTTCGAATAGACAACTATTATAAAAAAACATAGCTCGGGTTAATTATTGAATTGAATTGAGGTTAAATGGTACTTTATTCCTGAAAAATATTGGTGCGTGAATTTATACTGTTCAGGGACCTGCTCAAACACACACAAAAAATTGCGTCAAAATCGGTCAGCCGTTTAGGAGGAGTTCAGTATCACGTGTCGAAAAATGATATAAACTATTTTGCAAAACATTTGCAAGTTGGACATACCTGTGCCGATAAACATATGTTTTATAGCAATTTAAAATATATTAAAAGCTTGTTTTTCCACAAATTTTCTCGAAGACAAACTATCCGCAATACATCAATGGTGTTGACAATCTTGGTGTTAGTCTCTCAACGTCATGCTGCGTCAAGATACCCTTGAAGAAGATAATTCAGAATACAATTTATACGAACAACAAATTCAAAAATTTAGAAATGCTTAAAATCCTTGCGTCTTAAAACAAAACACTTTTGTGTTCTTTGCTACCCTGTTTTCTCAAAGAATCTTGAATGCATTATTTCACCGCCGACAGTTCACCTTCAACTTAAGTTGACGACATAACATCCTGTGTAGCATTTAGCTGCATGAAGTTATTTTGTGTCTTTTCTAAAGACTGTCACAATCCCAAAATCTTACTGCGTTTTAACTACCACTTGTGTATCGTTCAACATACTGTCGATTCTAATGTAGGGACATAATTAAAGTTCATTTTATTTTTACCACCGAAGCTCACGATAACAATCACTTAAATTATCTAAATTAGCTCTGTAATGCTTTGGCTTTAATAACTCTCCAATTCAAACCCCTTCAGTGTCCTTAAGGGTTTTGAAAAAAAAAAAAAAAAACTATTACGACCAAAAGGAAAGTCCAAATCCAAGAAAGCACTTGCCAATGTGATAACCTAAGCACACTTTTATTTCGGAACCAACTCCCCTAGCGCGTATAAGCAGCCAACGCCATGCACCACCATACGCCCTGCTTCTATCGGCAGCCTGGGGCCAAAAAAAAAAAGGATTTAACTAACTTTCAAATGGCACTTCACCGCCATTGGCGCGCACACAAAACGTGAAAATAATTCTTTTTATGTGCCCATTCAAACAACCCCCAAATGGGCCATTTGCCCGAGATCAACCCCCGGAACCCGCCCCGAACCACAGACAAGAAGTACGAGAGAGAGAGAACAAATAAAAATCAGTGAACACTTCAGAGATTTACCGAAGCCGATGACTAACCGCCCGGAAAAGAAAATGAGCAAAATTCAAATTTGATATCCGCTTGCCGACTCCCGAAGAAGACGATATACAAGAAAAGAAAGGATGCACCAAAAACCGGCACATGCCAAGGGGTGAGAGGTCCTTTACAAGCGATGCCTGGCATCTATAGTTTTCACACTACACTGACTTAACTTTTATGGGCCGATGAAGTGCCTTAGATATCCTGGCAACATGCGTGCTGCGTGTTTGTGTGTCCTTTCTCATTGTTGGAGGCGTCGCATCGTCATTCAGAGGAAAAGAGAAAATGTCCTTCGGTGATGTTATTACACCTATTTACGGTAATCTCATTGCGAGGAAGTCGCACGCAGAGCACATCCAACTGATTTGAATAAGGACCTCTTTATTGTTTGTTTATACGCACATTAGATGACTTTTGCTTATAGTTATTGAGTCTCGTTTTGTCCTTGTTTCATTCAGGCTGATGGCAATATTCTCCTATCTGGATGCTCGATCTTCGTCTTTGGTTCTTTGTTCTTATCTAGATAAGTCACGGTGAATGTCCTTGGCGAAAAGGTTTGTTTTTATTGGGGTGCATGTGGTCTACTTTTGGGCTAAATTGTAAATCGCCCCCGGTTGCAACCAGAGATGCAGAGACGAGTACTTAGCACTTGTGGACCTCCATGTTTTATTTGTCCTTGCAAGTGAATTTTATCGTTTTTATGGCGTCGATTATGTCGTCCTTTGTGTGTGGTGCGGGCAAGGGAGAGTGTGTCAAAATGATTATAATTGGGTACTTGGTGTTTTGCGATTGTTGTTAGCATTTTAATGGTTCATAAAGCGAAGACTGAGTGCGATAAACGAAAGAGGTTGGATTGATTGTAATTAAGATTGACGAGTGATATCCAATGATGAAAAGGATATTCCAAGGACATTCCAAAACAATAAAATAATATAGTTGGTTTCTGAATCTGGTCTAATAAATGATTACGAACAACGCATAGAGGTCAAATTGAATTCGAGGTTGACATAAACAAATGCTATTTTTTTAAATAATGGCGAAGAATTGGACAAGAGTACACAACTCGGAATTAACATTTTCAAAGCCAATACAAAATAATGGGCACACGTTCCTTTGAATTTTTTATTCCCTGTATTAAACTGATTTTTGAATTTGTTTGATTTTTATTTCTTTGCATCTTTTACCCATAAGCAAACTTTTTTTTTTTTTAAATATACATGCCTTAATCATACCCTTATAATGTTGACTTGCACAACATTGACACATTAACATATATATTAAGTTTTGGAATACTCACTACTATCACAATCCGACATGATAACTTTAGTTTAGATTTAAAAAAGATTTTCAATTGAAACCGTTCCAAATGCTTTCCATTCAAAAGAGCTGTTTTTCTGTCTACATACTCGCACAAATTATGAAGAACTTTTCTGTTGGAGCACATTTAATAAGGGATTAAAATTCAGTATGCGATAGCTCATTTGAGAACCAAAGCCTTGCTTTACCATTTGGTATTGGTAGTAAAGTGACTAAAGTTCAAGAGGTAAAATTTAGGGCCGACTTCTATAAGGCGAGAGGCTGAATCATGGAAGTTATGGTCTGAGATGTTTGTTTTCTATTTTTCGAATTTCGACACGGAACCACACTTCGAGCACTCCAGCCCCATTAGCACTACGTCTCAGACACTCACAAGTGTTAGAAAGTTATCCCACGTCGGACACGTGAAAGAAGGGCTTGGTGCCTCTGCTAAATATGCAACACTACATATATCGCTACTTCTTGGCTTAAGATTGAATTGCGATTTTAAAAAACACTGGTGGACCCCCTTTATTTTAGTATTATTTAAATTATTTGCTGTTATACCGGTCAAAGTAGTGCACATTCTACTATTTCCAACTAAATCAGTAAGCTTTCAGCGATTGTTTTATTTAGTCTTAAAACCTCGCTTGCTTATCCCTCAGCACCTACGGCTCAAAGAATCGACTTGGTGGAAATATTAGGCGACCCATATTTTATAGCTGCACGCTGGAACAAGAAGCTTAAGATATTTAGAAAATCCACCAAAAACGAGCGTAAAAAAATTTGCGCGACCAAGGTGTCGGCGCATTGCGTTCCAAGAATGTTACACGTTGAACAAAAGCCGGAACGAGTAGTCATTTCAAGAGCAAAATTTTTATTACCTATTATTTATTTATTGACATATTTATATATATATATATATTATATTGACGTTTTTATTTATTTATTCATCTCTTTTGTTTAATTATTTATTTTATTTTTAAGTTTGTCAATTTGATTTATTAATTCAATTATTAAGTTATTTATTTATCTATCTACTTATTTAATTATATATTTTTATTTATTGTTCTATATTTTTTAAAGCTGCGATATTTACATATTCTTTTTTTATATTATTATACTTTTATTATTTATTTATTTATTTTTTTTTTATTATTACCATTTTGAACTTTGTAAAATAAATTGTAAAAATAGTTTTAGTTATATTAGAGAGTTTTTCTGTAGCCGGTACGCATAAAAAAAAGAACGCTATAGATATATAAATACTTTATTGATAGAATTCGTAGGCTTAAAACAGAGGCCAACTATTGGATAATCTGTTGACATAACAAATAATTTTTACAATGTTTTTTGGGCAAGATTAAGTACTTCAGTGTTGTTATTTTAAGCGCTACCCAAACTTGCAATACCATATTATAACTTAGAGTGCACAAAGACCGTAAGAAATACAAAATCATTTCATTAATTTTTTTGAGCAAAGTGGTTTGAAGAGATACATTGAATTGAATCCTCATAAAGTTTTTTTTCGTCACACGTAGGAACAGATTAAGAAAGATCTAGCATGGAAAGAAACATCACAACTAAGTCGACAAGGACCGTTAAAATTACAAATCAATATTACCATCATTATAAATTCCATTCATCCTGTTCTCCAGATCTGACTCAAATTTTTTTTCTCACAGTGATGACTAGCTGAGGGGCAAACAATTTTGAACACTGTAGTGAGTCGATGGCCACTGTAAAAGAATTTTGAGAGAAAATAATTTAAATTATAACTGATAAACTTGCTTATTTATCCTTTTTGGATCACCCCTTTGAACACCATTTTTGAAGTACCTATCGTGTCTGCTTATCCATGGATGGTTATTCAACACAATTTTGTGGATTTTCTACACTGTTTCTTCACCAAGTATTCATAGGAGACATTTAAGTGGAAGAATCCTTATACAGAATTACGATTCCATTCATTCTAACAAATATTAAAAATTAATCTAAACATCAATTTAAAGTCAAATGGATGAGTCGCCCTCGCCATCATCTCAACAATGCAAGTTTTAGCAAAAGATTGATTTGAATCGGAGAACCATGTCCAAGGGGCACCATTCAGAATATTATCTATGTGTCACGAGTTTCAAAGAGTTTTAAAGCATCTTTTTTTTCGTATCCAATGTCATCTTTAATGAACGCCTCTTCGTCCTCGAATCGCTCAGTTGATTCTTGAGGGTAATTAATGACCTCCTCAAGATGACTTTGTACAACAATATGGCGTGGCCGGGTTGTGACAGCTCACAATGATGCCAATGGTTATGGTGGGGGCTTACAGGCAGCACTCTTAACACTCAGCGCGAGTCCAACAGAAACGACACCGGACTGACGATGATGGAATAATTACTGTAAAGCAATTTGATTTGCACTCAGTTGCACTGTGTTACACGAGACAGGATTAATAGGACATGAAAAATACTATTTCCTATGTTGGCCAGAGGCTGGTATGGCCGAAGGGGGTTTTGGTGATTCCCGCCTTGCTACGATGAGACCCGCCGAGATTAATGTGATCGATGGGGAAAGGTCGGCCGGGGGAAAAAATGGCTGGCGATAGTGTGCTCAGAATGACAGAAGGCGTGGTGGTGGCCTATTTCACAATTTTTAATGAGAGGTTTATTAATTGCATACATTGTTATGTGTAGCGCAATTTGTACATTTGTGTTCGAGTGTGAGGTGCGATTTATTTGCACTGACATAGGATGTCATGTGTGCGCAGCTTTAAACTGTCTTCGGCTGGCGTTGTTCGAAGTCTTTTCGGTCCACTTGTAATTTGTTGCATTTTTTTTAACCTTTTGTACTAAAGGAGTGCATAATTGATGTGACAGGCCAAGTGTTGCTTGCACGCAGTCTGGGTATTTAAATATTATGTTATGACAGTTTGTTTCGTTTCCGGGGCAAACCCGGCGTTGCTGACTTTAATGAATTATGCGATATCCTTTGATATAGCTAATGAAGCTAAATATGTGTCAGAAATTCAAAGGACAATAGATAGATAGTTTTAATAAAAATCAGGAGTTCGGAAGAAACTCATTCAATTTTTATAAATTATATACAATGTTCATTATTCGTGTGTTCGATATGGTAACCTAAAAATAGGGCTAGTCAAGAGCAAAGAATTATTTTTCGCCTCTTTCTCTGACCTTAAAAAATGCGACTTGGATTGGAACTTTGTAATTTCATCGGACTTTTTTGGTTGTCGATGACACAAGTTTATGAAGTCTGTGTCATCGTGAATTCCAAAAAAGAAACATAAATTTTGATTTTAGCGAAGCAAGGGATTTAAATGTGTCAACATGGCAGATTGAACAATTATTTTAGGAAGTTTGTTTGTATTCTTTTTCTTTATTAATTCGTATAAAATATATATCAATAATTATGATAAAGTGATTAAGTCTTATATCGTTGATGAAAAAATAATAATTAGTGAAGAAAAAGAAAAAAAGCTGTCTAAAGTTCACAGGGAACTCGAAACGATAGCAGAAAAAACAAAGTAAATTATTACAAACAAAAACAATTAAACGATCAAATGCGGTGGGGTCGCAGTGTGTTAAGCAACCTTTTTTTTATGGAAATGAACGAATTGGTTATCCGGAATAATATTTTTGTCCTCAGCCCGGTCAGGGCTCCATTGATCACTTTTTCAAACAATTTGCTGATGTTGGGAAGAAGACTTATCGACCGGAGATTTGCCGGATTGGTTGTGTCTTTGTTTCGTTTAGGAATTGGTTGCACTTCCGCTGTCTTCCAATGAAATGGATAATGTGCATTATTCAGCGAATTATCAAATAGGATAATGTAAATGTTTACCTCGTCTAGAGGAAGGTGTTTTAGAATAATGTTTGGTATTTCGTCGATTCCCACAGATTTCTTACTTCTTAGTGAACCGAAGATAACCAGGAGATCTTCCTTAGATATGTATAGGGGATGTGTCCCTTCGTTGGCGATGACATTATCGTCATTGAACATGGTAAAACCAATGAGTAAATCTTTTCGAGTGTCACATGTCCTGGACATTTTGTGCACATTTACTGAGGTCATTAGCGTCAAGATAGAAACCCATTTACTGGCCGAAGCATCTATTATCGAATTCATTATTCATATTTTAAACTTTAAAGTTACAACTCTATGCATGGGAGTTAGCGTTAAGTTTATTTAAATAAAAATACAGGATCCTCAGTTGTTAATTTTCAACCCTTCACTCCGTTCATCAAGCCAGATCCTGAAACTTTGCTAGAAACTGACAGTTAAAATTAAAGGTGCTGTCAAAACCGTTCGCGTTCGTACACCGTTACAGGCACGTGTTTAATTGAAATCCTTGCTTCAAGTCACATTCACCATCTTCTCATGGTGCGGCAGAGTACAATGGTGTTCGGTTACAGAACATCCCTTTTTCACTTTCTGTTATTACGCTCGCGAATAATTAAACCCCCTTTCAACAAGGAATGCATGAAAAAAGCCTTTCAATCCAATCTCAGGGCTGTACATTGTTTACACAGCAGAAAAAATAGAAACAGCGAAAAATCATTGCCCTGTTGTACCGTTGCTCAGATTGCATCACTTGGCATTCAGGTTTTTGTTGTGGGTGCGTGCTTGAATGCGGGCATTTTAGTTAAAACACACTGCCCCTAGGTCTTAGGGTTCTGCCGAAAACCACAGAGGGTTGCTATTGGAAATCGGCAAGAACCATACGCCAATTGTGACCACTGCGTCCATACTCCATATGCGTCGCATGCCGCCATAAAAGGTGCCGCATTCAGGATCCACCCCCGTAAAAGGGTGACTGCGTTTACCATTAGGGTTTTTGTATTTTTGTCTCTACAAAGGATATTAAATCTTTATCTACAAGGGTTGCAACAACAAAGAGGAACATTGGAAATGCAATTTTTTTTTAGTCAGCATTGCCGATTACTTGTGCAGAGTCATCTTATCCCTTCTGTTCGTTGTACCATTCAGGCATTGCATCGTTATAGAGGAAGAAGGATATGGAAGCTGATCCAAAGTCTTTGTCCGGCAAATGGAGGACTCCTGAAATGCACGCATTGTTAGGGCTATTGTTTTGACGTCAACATCCTTGATTGTGTGGCTGCTGCCTTTGTTTACGGACTGAAATGAGATGAATAGCATTTGTTTGGTCCTTTAGTTCTCTGATGCTAAAGGGGCTTTTTCCCCTGTAAGGTGTGGTTTTCCATTCAGGCTGCATAATGGAGAACACATCAGGTAATTATGACAAGGCTTACGAAGGTTTAGATGAACAGATTAATTGCGAAACAGATATTTTTGGTATCTATGACAACTACATGCAGATAGTATGTTTCTACTTTTTTAAATGAATCGATATCTTTTTGGTTTAATTCACAAATCGAAACTCGAAAGAATAGGATAGACAAACAGAGAATTTGCAGCAACTGAAATAAGTTCTTTCGAAATCCGCAAGTCACATAAATCACACACTTGAAGAAATGCATCAGACATTCATCGATGTCAAATTGACACATTCACTCTCGTTCCTTTCCGTCTTTCCCAGCAGTTTAATATATATTGAAAATAATTGTTTAAATTGTATCTTAAGTCCTAAGCAATAAGTTCCCAGACTTTTCTCTCTGACAAGTTCGTTCCAAAGCGGCTCTATTTGGTGAACTTCGGTCGATTTGGGCGTCAATTTAAGTATTTTAAAGAAGTAGTTACTTATGAATCCATGACCTTATTATTATTCTTATATTTGTCTTAACTTCTCCGCCGAACTTTAGCTGTCCCTTTATGTTCAAAAACATAAACTTTTGACTCATCTGTTTATTGGTCTTACAGTACAGTTGGTTTATACTCGACAGTGAAGGAATTCCCTTGCTTTACGCTTTTCGTTGTAACTGTTGTCTTGAACGGTCGAGCTCTTCACAAAATTTTAGAACTGAACCATCGATCCTTGCTTTTGAATATTCTTATTTGATTTTAAGATTCCGCATCTCTTTACCTAGATTTTAAGAGTCAATGAATCTTTAAAACGACTTATGTTATCGGGCAATCTCGAACTCGATGCAATATGGTCCTTTTCATCCTTTCATTATACAACACACTTCAATTTTTTTGACACTTATTAGCTTTATTTATTGAAGTTTCAGGACTAACTGATGGGGAAAGAATCTGTTTGTGCAACTGTAAACAGCCTAACCTTTAATCCTTGCTCAGGTTAACATTGTTCTTGGAAGAATGTTATCTCCATAGCTAGAAATAAACTTGAATAAAACTTTCTAATTTTACTCAAAAGGGGATCGTGCGTAACTTTCCAAAATAAAAGCATAATGTCGTTATGTACCAAGTTGTCTTATACTATATGTAAGACAAAAGCGTTTAGTCTTTTTCACATCTGCTTTCATTTCAGTAGATTGACAGACTGAAATTGCACAATTCTAAAGAGAATTAATTTAATTTAATTAAATTTTCAGGTAGATTTTAAAGGCATTTGGGTCGAATACTTTCACTAGGCTAGAACTACACTTCGTTCGTGGAACTAAAAAAGATTGCAAAGTTAACCGACTGAGTCACTTGTCATTCCAGTGAAATAGCCGGCTTGCATTGAAGACCGACTTTGAAGAATTATCCTGACTTCTTACCGCGTTATATTCTTTTAACAGAAAAGCCTTGACCTACGCGAGGTCAACTAACATCAACTTCGAAAGCACCCAGCTTTCTATATCAAGCCGAATGTGTATCAATATTTGAACAAGGGCACAGCTCCCGAAATTTTTTGCAAGCTCAACTCAACAAATTTTTGGGCAATGCCCGGTTTTAAACTTCATGCTAATAAACAAAGAACCTGGTGGCAATTGCCTTTTCAAATTTAGATTTAACATTATTTTGTTCCACCGTTAAGCTTCAAACTTAATTCTAACACCGAGTAGTACACAAACATAAGTCGAGCACCTCAACCAAAGGAATAACTTAGCGATATCCTCTTTGTTAGTCATGCTTCCAATTAACTCATATGATAATGTCACCTACCTCCACATTTAAGTCCCCATGACTCATTCACTTAATCCTCGTCATATCAAAGGAGAAGGGACACAAAATTCCATTGAGTCGTTGTGCATTTTCAGAGATGTTTTTTTCTTTTTAAACTAAAAGGAGACAGATGCCTAATTATATCTCATGCTCGGAGTAATCCGCAGATCCATTTTCAAATTAAAGAACTGAGTGGCAAAAATCTGCAGCAGATACTACACCCGTGCAAAGTGGAAAATGTGTAAATATTTTGACACACAGTCGAAGACTGTGCCGTCCAACAAAGAACCGACATAGACACAATCCTATATACTCACATGTGTGTTAATGCGAACAGTGCGGTGCCACGGTGGCAATTAACGCGCCACAACTTGAAAGATTAATGGGATCACCTCGAACTCTGGATATTTATCATATGCAATTCTCCACGGACCATGAGCCTACACTCGCGCGAAACTCACAAAAATTGTTCTTTCTCTGCACCCGTTTAACAGCCACATCAGTTGATCCTGAGTTCCAGACGCGCAATAGTTCAGCCACCCAGACATACTCTTACGGATAGACCATAGCATCAGCAGCATCCACCAGCCGAAGATATACACAAACACCCTTTGGATACATCTCATAGCCGAATGACAGTCGCCAAATGTGGATTTGTCATTGTCAGCAGTGTAGTTCTTCATCTTGCACTCATTCAGGTGATTAACATCGCGTCAAGGTTTACATTATGCGGCGCGCGAGGCGACATGGAATTTCACATTTCACAATTTGCTTTCGCACCATGTGGGTGCATGGGCACGCAAATTCCTTCGCCGACTCGCCACCCACTACAAGAAACGTCAACAAAGTCGAAAGGCAAAATTGAAAATGCAAACACTGAGTGAGATGAAGCGCAAACAAAAACTGAGAGCCTTGCTAAAAAAAATATAGAACACACGCCCATAAATAAGATTCCTAATAAAAATTCAATCTCAAGACCCTTCGCGCGGCTCTTTCAATTCTCCGCGCCAAGACCGAGGACAGCCACGGCATCCAAACCAAACAACAGCACAAGCGTAGGCAAATCAAAACGCATAAATCACCATCTCACCAGTGCCAACGACCAGGACCCCTTTTGCCATAATGTATTCCGGAACATATCCTTAACACAAATTGTCTCACAGCTTCGTACACACATAGTCAGCGTGTTGGTCGCTCTTAAGAAACAACATCAAGAACCCACCCACAACCCGGTGCGTTGCCAAAAAGCAGGACGATCAATATCCGATAACATGTCATTAGAAATTGTTTGCATATGAAGCGAACGACGGCGGCGTTATCCTCTAAGGGGGTGTTCTGTTTTGCTTCTTGAAAATGAAATTTTCCAAAGAAAAAAAAATGAAATAAAAAAATTTGCACACAAAAGTCAGGATACACGGGCGAGTGGGAAAGTTGTTTGTTGCGGGTCCTTGGGAAACAGAAATGGAAATTTTGTTCAATTTTTTTTTCTTCATCCTTCCTCTGGTGAAGTATCCCGAAGGGAGTAAAAATAATAATAATAATAATAATAGGATTCTGGGTACACTATTCGGGTATGGCGGAAAGGTATCGACACTTCAGAGAGATTTATGGCCTTCTACCCTTTTTTTCCTTACTGAGCTGAGTTGTGCTCCGACATTTTGAACTTTATAGTTGGCGACGTGTGAGGCGGGAGAGTTTTACCGCAATCAAAAGAAAGTTTTTGCCATTTGGTGATGGTGCCGGAAAGAAATAATTCACTTCTGTTAAAAGCTATAAAGGATACGCTGGGCTTTATATAGGTCAGGAGTTTGGATTACTTGTAAGGGTGCGAACTGTTACAGCTTACCTTAGCCATTTGTAATTTAAAAAAAGAAAAAAAAAACAACACTCAAGTAAAGAAGTTGTTAATTTCCTTGAAACACGGAATATTTGAATTTATGTGTTGTCACGTTAAAAGAGCACTCGTCATTAAATTGTTCTTGAGTGACCGCAGCAGCCTCAAAATCTTCTTTAGACTTTTATCTTTCAAACTTCAGCTGATTCACTCAAAGATTTTATTTATTTCGATTCTTAAGGCTCCCCATTGTAGTAGAAAAAAAGAGCAATCGTAACAAACAAAAGCTCGGTTAAATTATAAATAAAAGATATTGTTAAAAAGCCACGTTTTGAATATTTTTGTCTTGTCTTTTCTTGGCAATTTGTTGCTATACTTGTTAAAAATACTACATAAATATACGACTGCAAATTGTGGTGGTTGTCTTCGATAACAGTTTCGAAACCTTAGAATTTGTATAAAACCCTGTACCCTTCGCACTGTTTTAATGTCGTGTTGTATTGGCTGTTTAAGTCGCTAATCTAATTTTTTGGCGGTCAGTAGTACAAGGTCTCTACTGATCCTTTGTCTTTATTTTATGCAATATTTTAAAGAAGTATTCCTCCAAGCAACTTTTCCATATTTCAGCGTAGATAAAGCAGCGAGTAAAAGATTTGCTACAAACTGGATACGTAGTATTGTAGCTATGGTGTTTGATAGCGTACGCCGATTGTTGAAGTTTAATTCATAAATTCGTTATATGCATATCAAACTTCAATGTTGGGGTAAAAATTTGTTTGTACATTTGGCTTAAGGTCTTTGCATTCCTCAGCATTCTCAATGAATGATGACTCTTTTAGGGTTCCCTGCCTAACAGATGCCGAGGAAATCCTTCTGCTAAGCCTTTGCTGTCCGCCCGTCCGCCCGTCACTGTTGCTGTATCTTCTGACCCAAACCAAGTGTCACGTCCGTGTTCGTGTTTTCCTTTCGTGGCGGTATTTTTTTCAGTGCGAAAAAATGAACAACACATAATTTTCTGAAAATGAGTTCTTAAGAATTGTGTGATTTTGATGTGTGATTGAGAAAATACTGGCCCAGCATATTCAATCAATAACTTAAAATTTAGTTTAAAGATTAAAAAAATATCAACACTGCATGAAGTTATTTGTGTTTGATTTCATTTAATGCACATATGTCTATTTTTCATTTTTCAATATGTTACAATCACTTGTCTAACGCCTTTTTTTGAATAAATTGACAGTTATAAATTAAAAACTCTCCAGAATCACATAAAAGACTCTTCATTAATAATTTATTTTCGGGAAACTATAATTTCAGTCAAATAAATATATTTAGTTGAAATAAAGTCAGCTGTGCGAAAGCAAAACACGTACACGAATGTGACACGTGTTACGGTAGGAAATTGAGTGTTGGATACTGTATAGCTATGCGGAACCCTTCGTATGAGAGTCAAACTTGCACTTGGTCGCTTTTTTATGTAGACATTCATAATTACGGAATTTTATTTCAATGCGTGTTTGGAGAATGTGTGGTGGTCTTATATGCAAAAGACATGCTGCATTTGCATTGATTATGAGTTTAAACTGAAGCTTTCGAACGAACTTTTTGTTCCAAAATAAAGCTTGCTACAAAACATAACAGATATTCTCGGATTGCTGTCGAAGTTGTAAGTTTTTAAGCTGTTTTAAGATGCACCAAGCTGCTCCAAGGTCATCCTTTTACATCCTATCTCTTTCACTACAACTGGCTTCAAACAAAACTAGTTTTCCTTGAAAGAAATAGGGCAACACAACTTGGTCCTTTGGTCGGAGGCGTAAGTGAATAAAGTTCACCCTTACCAACCATTCAAGCGACTGTTTGACCTTTTTTACAAATTTGTTTTTTCTGCTTTCCAACACGCAATTGAGCTATGGCTACCCAAAGACAAAGAAAACGCTTCTTACTGTTACGAAAGGTATGTGCGTTAAGCTTATAGCCTACAACTATTTGATTGACCTTACAAATGCACTTCGGGGCACTGTTTCTGGTCTAAAGTTCTTCATAGCTGAAAAAATCAGAAATGTAAGTGACCTGTAAATTGAGATGAGCTGTCAGTAAGTTAGTCTCAATTTCGCGTTATTTTAAATCAATCAATCGATCGAAACCCAAAATCGGCTGTACCAAGCAATCTTCTAGTATTCTTAAGACAGATAACAGGTATCTTGAGCTCCCTATTTGAAACAAACATTCAAACTTAACTTCAGCTTATCGTCCACATAAAGATGTCCAGTTAATCTTATTGTCTTGCAATCCATTTGTAAATTGGATAAGCTTTTACAAGGCTTCTGGAACATAACTTTATATAATAAAAGAAAGCTAGTATACCTCGTCATCCAACCTCCATCGTCATCTAACCTCCATCTACTTAACTGCTTGCCTAACATCTTGTGGGGAATTCGGCTAATTGAATTCATACGATAACGGTTCCTGTAAAATTTGACAATTGTCAGATGGAACATGCCTGGAATGCGACCAATTTAAAATGAAATTTCCTAATTACATAAAATACACTCGAGATCAGGAAACTCCTCGCGCTATAGGCACCTGTTTTGGGAAATTATCTGCCATGACTATGCTGTGTACAACCGAAACGTATCCTGTCGTCTGGAAATTATAATTGTAATATCCTTCGATTAGTGACGCACCGTGGTGATGCCTCCTTCGTAGCGGCGGTGGCGGCGGCATGGGGTTTTCGCATTTCACTGTCAACCCTTTCGTTCCGGCTGAATTCGATTGTGTTCACAGCAACCCAGCAGGAGGGTGCTTTTGGCTGTTGTAGCTGTTCTGTTCTTTATGGTTCGCTTGCTCATTTCTCGGGAATTTATTGTCTTGTAAATATGTGACGCCTTTCGAAGTGTATTCCTCCTGGTGATTACAACTCAATAACAGCCCCCCGGAAAGTAATTGGTTTCACCCGACCACGGTTTTGCTGTGCGCCGCCGAAGATTTCTTGACCCTTTTTATGAACCCGTGCACACAATGTCTGTCTGACCAAGAAGCTTCCATCTAGTCTCACTCATTGGATTTGTCCTTAAATAGTAATTCCTTTCATTGCAACTACAAATCATCATTGCTGCGAACTTTCACAGATGGCTTGAGTCTCAGAAAACTATGTTTGTACATGAAAGCAAAAGAAGATGAAAAGTGAAAGGAAATCGTTGGACTTTGGGAAATTGGAATTGGAAAAAAGGGTTGCTCTGCCTTGTGGCCTTTGCCATTTTGATTTACGACTCCCAGGCGGCAACGTCACAGCGTCACCTGAGCTAAGTTCTAACTCCCCCCTTACTGTCGTACTCATATGGCTATACTTCTGTTTTTTTTTTACTTTGGTAGGAGGGCTATAACCATGGTACGAGTATAATAGGTTATTCTGGAAGCGTGAATGTCGCAATCTCATTGGCACCATATGCTATGTAATTTGTGATGTTAGTCGTAGCACATTGAATGGAGTCGCCGGGATGCTGTTCTGCTGTAAATTGAATTTCATTGACTCTCCGAACTGGATAGAATTGATGATGGGAGAGGCATCATATGTGACGAAGTTTTTTGTGCGGCGAAAGGGTTAAGCGGGTTTAATTCGGAAAGTTATTGGTTCAAACATAATTGCAATTCGATTGTTTATTAGATCGCTAATTTCATCTTGCCCATTGGTGGATGGAGAAAAATATGTATGTATGAATGTAAGTTTTCCAACATTTCCGAGAGGTCCACCGTCTCGTTGCTCAAAAAAATTACTATTATTTTTTCTTTCTGTTTTTGCGATATTTAAATTGTTCGAATCTCTTTTGTGGGAATCACTGTATTTTTTCATAATATCTATAATTGTTTTTGATCAACTTGGTTTTTGTAAGGATCGCTCTGCAACTTCACCTTTGCCTGTATTCACATAACCCTGCCTTGAATCAATTCAATTAAAAATACAATATATATACTCACTATAAGGTAGCCAATAAATCTATTTCTTTGCTTGGTTGGATTAAAAAATTGCCTTAACAATTCCATGACTCTTACCATGACTCTTCATCATAATATTTTTGTCCGATGCTCGAACATGCGTGTTAACAATTTTTTTATAAGATGATCTTAAGAGACACAGAAAAGATTTTTGAGCACTGCCGGTAAAGGCCTTGGATGACAGGAGCCGTATGACCTCCAACCTTATGAAAACAAACTAAATCTTACAAATTTTTTTACTCGATTTTCCTAGAGGATTGTATCTGCATATGTATTTTACTCTTTTATTAGCAAACTTGTTGATTGCAACTTTAAATTTATGTACTTCGTGTCTCGTCTGAATTTCAATGTATCACAAAGATTACCTAATAACATTCGAATACCTCACCATTGTACGGTTTTCTCCACCCAAAATGGGAAAAAAAATCAAAATCCTGATAGCTGGACTATGTATTGTCGAAATCAGGCTTTTTTAACAACACGTCTGGCAAAGAAATGTGTCTACGCTTCGAAGCTAGATTGACGACTCACTTGAAACAACTTTGGGGTTATCTAAGAGATCTGGGAGTAGGAGTAGGATAAGATAAACTCGACTATGCACTTGATCCTCATGCACTTAATGATAATTTCATTGGCGTTTATTCTAACCAATCAAATTATGAACCCCCAATTTTAGCACGAAGGTATACTGATGATATTTTTGAATTTAAGGTGGTGACAGAAAGTGATAGTGCCGAAATCATTCAATGGCTCAAAACGAATGCAGTTGGGGCTGATAATATTCCCTGTAAATTTATAAAACTTATTATTCCCTTAATTTTAAGTCCACTTACCTTATCTTATCAATCACTGTATCACGACCTCTACCTTTCCATTTCCTTGGAAAGAAGGCAAAATTACCCCAATTACAAAAAAAAGACACACCCATTAGTGACATGTTATTACCGCCAAGTTAGTATTTTACCATGCTTGTCAAAAGTTCTGGAGAAAATACTTGCAAAGCAAATAAATCTACATTTTGAAAGTAAAGACCTTTTGTATAAAAATCAATCTGGTTTTAGATCAAATCATAGCTGCTCCACTGCGATGGTAAAGGTCCTTGATGATGTCAGACTTCAGTTTGATAAAGATTGGGTAACAGTTCTGTGCTAACTTAATTTCTCACAGGCATATGACAGGGTTAATCATAATCACAAAAAAGTGCAAAAAACTAGGATTATATTTCGGATTTAGTAATAGTACCATTAACCTTATAAGAAGTAACCTATCCAATAGAACCCAAAAAGAAGTGATAAACGGAAACCCTAGAAGTCTCTCTGAGGGGGTGCCACAGGGATCGATTTTGGGTGCCATTCTCTTTACAAAAACTTTATTAATGCCCATAATCTCCTACGTAGAAGTCATTTATCCAAAACTAGACTCTATGACTGAACACAAACTCCTTGTTGCATTTAATGATATAACTCGGTACGTATATGGTTTGCGAAGTTACAACCACATATCAACATACCAGACATATATCTTGGGTTGCAGTCTTTCCCAGTTTTAAAAGCCCGAAATTACATATTCTTACATAAGATCATATACACAAAGTCGCCGGCTTATTTGTTTAGAAAAATTAACTTTTGCCAGTCTACGAGAACGTTTAATATTGTACCACCGTCATTTAATTACTTAAACTCACCGTGCCTTTTCTTTGTCAATAGCGTTCGTCTTTGGAACTCTTTGCCGTTAAACATTACACAAATCAGAGCCTTAACATATTTTAAGGAAAGCGTATTTTTTCACTTCTCTATTCAACCCTAATCGATGGTCTTAATCCTCTTTTTCTTCTTATACATCTAGCTTTTTCTTTCATCTTTTTCATTTCTATCGCTATCGTCGCTATCTGCGCAATGTCAGGAACACCGACGGGCCTCTTGACCTGACAACAGCCTTTGAAAAGAGAAGAAAGCTGGAACGCCTTAATTTTACAGGGAAAAGTATGGCAGCACTTTCAAGCGAAGGATAATAGAGGCATAAGCATCGATCAGCTAATCAATGCACTTTTGAGATTCGTTCTCTTAGCACCAAAGGCTAAAAGGAGATGAATGGGTTTATAAGGCATTCTAAGGTTCAGGCGCGGTATCGATTGCAAGCAGATAACTAGCTCTCATAAAAACATAAAAGAAAATAATATAAATATAATAAATAGAGGGCGATCCTCACTTGGTTGCATGTTGTATATCTTTAGATATATATTTTTTTTGTAGTCATGCTCGTTTCAGAACTATCACTTTAAAGGTATTCAAAAAATTTAAGTTGAATTCACTGACTTCAACAAATATTAAGTGAATTTATTTGACTTCACAAGTTTGACAAGAGTGACAAATTTCAATTCTCATTCAATACTTTGATTGATAAAAATTCAATCCTGCAGTCATTGGTTTCAAAATAATGGTTTAATTGAAATTTCATGTAGACTCTGCAACAACTATGCATTTTGGTCAACATAATTTTTTTTTTTCCGAAACATAATTTTTTTACTACGTACAAAATTATTACAATATAAACTTGCAGTTGTTCAAATGATTCTGTAAATAGCTGATGTACGCCTTCTCGTATATTTGTTTTAATGTGTTCCTTTAAAGCATTTTTCTTATCTTCAGTGTCCCTTAAAAAATACATCCTTACATATGTTACGCTTCATAAGATCAAATGCATTCCTAGTCCTAACTTGAACATATTGCATTGTATTTAATTAAATTAGAAAGCCTTGGTCGGAAAATTGTCACTGACTTGAGCCAAAATTGCTTACGATTCTCTTGTACACAGAACTATGCTTATCTGTAACTAACTCCTACCACGTTTGATGGCTTGGACTTGAACATATTTTGTCATGTTAACAACACAGTAAATTTATTACATGCAGTTCACACCCGACTCAACTTAATGAGAAAAATACAAAAATTATGACTCTATCTGCGAAGCAATGTACCAACCGAGAGCAAGTTTCCAATAAATTTTCAACAGCTCCTCTCAGAGATATATCAAAAATAATAAACTCCTTGACACTACGAAGTATCCTCTTCACACTAGATTTTCTTCTCCTGCTTATTTGCCTCGTTTTAGTTCACTGACCCATTAGGTCCTGCCATCAAGGAGCTTCACTATTTCCGCATCAAATTTCTTCGTGCCCATTTCGTAATAAAATTTATTTCCAATTAGGAAATTTATTTATTCACACACCAAACCCTTCGTCCTTTGTCTCCTGGCAGCAGTCATACTGACAGAACGCATCGTTCCGAAAATATTATGAAGCGAAACGAGAGGAGACACACTTAAAACCATTTTCTGTATTCTGACCCAGTCAGTCAGGCTGTCTGTGATGGAGGTGGAGTGCAAAATGCGGAGCTTGGAGACCGACAGAAGAGTGGAATGAACACCAGTCAACGCTCCTGGAACAATTTCTATGAAATTTATTTCGCATGAAGATTTATCGCGATTTTAGACAGCGCTGGCGACACCTGCCAACGCCTACAAATGTAATTTATTGCTGTGGAATATTATGTTATATCTGTCGAGAAGTGCTGCTCAGTGGTGCTGTGAATGCCCTGGCACTTGACGATAGTGTGAGGTCTGGCCTGGGGTGTGCGTATCCTCCCACTACTGTCGACTGTTACAACGACGACATGGTGCCTGACATGGTTTGGATGAGGCTTACATTCCACTTTTCTTATCCTGCTTCCTTTCGAACTGTTATCTTGAGCTCGCATTGCACAACCTTGTGTGGTGGATAGAAAATTGGAAGAGGTTGTATCCACCTATAGTTGACCAAATAGCAGGTCTAGAATAATTTTTAAATCCACTTTTGAAGGCACATCCATTGTTGAAGGCACTTCCAGTGCCCATCTGCTTGAAGTGTGAACCATAATCCATCAAAATCCAGAGATTCAATCAAAATTAAGGTCGGTCGGTCGGTCGCCCAAGCAGCCATCAGGTGCAACCATGTTTACCAACATTTTTACTCAGTTTTATTTCCATCATCAACCTATGTATTGCCACCATTGAAGAGGACATTTGTTGGTGCTCTTTTGTCAGGCAGGGATGAGACTTTTCTAGCCACTGCCGCTGAGAGATGAGGAAATTGTGGTCTGGGATTTAGTTTAGATTTTAGGTTGCTAAAAGCTTTTGCCAACCACAGACTGAAATAGTGAGGAAATGTGCTCTGGTTTTTGGGACTATAAATAATGTCGGGTGTCTTTTCGAAGGCCCCTTTTGTCCAATGTCACTCTGCCGTTCTTCGGGAGGAATAGTATGCAACAATGGTGATGCTTTTGTTTGGCTAATGTTTATCGATTTTGTGAATGGTTTTGCAATTTTGGTTGGACTTTCTTCTGTGGACTTAAGGGATGACATTTTTGGATTTTCAGGAGCAGCTGGTTTTGTTAGCTTGGTCATGAAAAAAATGAGTTGCTGCTCTGGGGTTTGAAATAGAATGTTAAGTTAGTGGTTATTGTGCGACGTGCTGTGTCATGGTGTGTGTGATGTTCAAATGAAAACTTAAACATAGATCTTTTATGCATGTCAAACCAGACGAAGAGACGGCAGCGTATAAGCTATCATCAATCCGACTGTAAGTTAGGTAAGGAAGCGGAAGTTTTGGCTAAAGTTTTCTCAATATAACGCTTTTCGAGTTGTCTGCTCACAAAACATATGTGTGGAAATTGGTAGTTCTTTCATTCATGTTTGTTTGCAAGACTTACCAGTTCTTTGTTGTGGTAAGCCGGTGATTTCAAAAAGTCTGGCACCTTCATATTTGGTGATCTGGCCAGCGAGTTCAAATCGCCAAATCGGGAGATCGGCTCGAAAATTGGCGATTCGAAAACTTCATCCATGCCCAATCGTTGCTCAAGATCCAAATTAGAAACATCGTTAACCGTGCCGCAGAAACGCAAATTTGGCATTTTTGCATAACACCCTGTTATTGGAATTGAAATTCGCATTTCATTGTGCCTATGTATTCGAAATCATCCTCTCCTTGCACCAGATTTAAAATGGGCATGAAAATATGTTGAACTTACATCAGCAGATAGAAATAGGTGAACGGTTTGCCGTTTCCAACCAATTTACAATCTGTCTTTAAAACAAATGTCGAAGCACCTTTGACACCATTTACAAAAATGATGGCACATTCACATTACTTTTTCCCCCCAACGATTAGAAATAGAATATTTTAGTTTACTCTGCTACTTTTGATCCTTAAGTAAGAAAGGAAAGCTAATTCAAAAGCTTTAGAAAGGCATTTTCCATTAAATCTGGCCCAAATGGTACATTGGTTACTCGTCAAATTGGTAGTGATTTTTGGTATTTGATGTAAGGGCTTACGGTGGTCCAAGAGCAGTTCCTCTATTTCAAAACTAGACAGTCGCACCCCACCTCTGAGGCTGCGAAGACGAGCAAAATTGGCGTAATTGGGGCTTAGAAAATCCAAATGTAGTGTTAAAAATTAAGCCAGTGCATCCTGAATTACTGAATGTTTGGTGTAGTTTTTGAGTTCTTAAGAAAATGAGGACACGTTGTTCGCAGGCAAACAATGGAGGTTTCTTGACGGCCACGGAGTCGTGATTATACGCCTTATGGACATGAAGGGTGCGACTTAAGATTGATGCGAACTCTCCAAATACAATTCAGGCACTCAAAAACAACATTGATCAAGCTGTAGTAGAATGGGCATCATTGTACAGACTTGACACTTGGATGCTTACTTAAGCTGTAGCCGAACTCATTTTTGCTAAATATTTAATGAATTCAAGAAGGCAATTAACCTTTTTAACAATCCGCTCATTATGTGTAGAGGAGTCAAGATTTTTAAAGACATGTACTCCTTAATCACTTGTCAATTGTACTTAAGCCGGTGTTGAACTATCTATAGTGTGTTTTTGGAAAAGGCATTCTAAACGACATTCTAAAGCAGTGAAGGCCTGCAGTTAGATTGATTTTAAAAAGCTATAAATATGTTTCTACCAGATTTTTTATAACTTTTCTCGAACACTTACAACTCCTAACCTGGCTACCCTTAAATAAACCTGAGGTAGTTTCGGCGCTAAGCAACACATTGAAACGAAGAGAGCCTATACCATAGACTAAGCATTATACAAACAGCAAACTCGTTGATGCAATGTTTTGGCATCCCTGCCAGGCTCTTCGGTTTGTGCAGAATAATGATTGAAAATTCATGTTGTTTCATAAGGGTTGCCAAAGACCTCACCGATCCCATCGAAGTCAAAAAAGGTTTAAGACAAGGTTATGTATTTTCAAAGCCGTCTTTCGAAAAACTCATAAGTCGCTCTTTACGACCTTAATCACCTCGGTCCTGCACCTTAGATTGTTTCGAAATTCGAATCCACCCCGAAGAGCGGCGTAGCAGAGAAAGATCCCGAGTCAGGTGGCGCACACAAGTGGCAGGGGACCTCAATCAACTTGGTGTGCTATACTGGAGACAGCTAGCGAATATCCGAGCTGGCCAGAGGATGTTGTTGCTGGAGAACCTGGTCCAGTCTGGACTGAAGGGCCACTCTAAGTAAGATGCGATCACCGAGGAATTGACGATAACAGATCAAATAGGTTGGAATTATAGGGACATAGGGACAATACTGAAAATGTAAGAAAAAAATAAAAGGTCCCCACAAGTACTATTTTTGTGTTCTTTCAAAAATTACAGTGCGTCGCTCCGAAATTTTATAATATAAGGGGGTATTCTAGTCTAGAGGCATGACTTTCATGTAATTTTTGAAGTGTCATAAAAAAATGACAATTAATATTTTAAGTATCAATTTTTTTATTAGTTATTTATTAACGTAACAAGCATACAGAAAAAAAAAAACAAAAAATAAAAATAAGTTGAAAAATTCAAAAATTAGCAGTTGATGAAAAATTTGCGCGGAACCATACCCACCATTTCATTTAGCAATCTGGAAACCAAAAAGAAAAAGATTATTAATCTAAAATAATGTCGCAATGTCTGGAACTACGGAAAAGTTTTAATGATTTTTTTTTTCACAATATGGCGACTGCCTGAAAAAAAAAACAATTTTTGTACCACTCTTCAAATTTTAGGTAAATCGGTTCAATAGAAACTGAGAAATCGTGGGTATTGTTTTGAAAAAGACAGTTTCGAGAAAAACGCGTTTAAAGTTTCACGTAAAGTTTTTCGCAGTCTAAGTCATGCAATGATATTGTAGACTTACATTTATTCAATCTGCCATTCCTGCTTCATACATCGAACCTTCATCGACTTCGAAAAAACTATTTTCCGCGTTTCTCTCTTTATATCGAGCAGTTCTGGCCTCCTTTGATGCACTCGTAAAACTGGTGTCATCCTGTGCTCTGAATCTATTGCAGTGAAATCGAGCAATTTTTTGTTGACGATCTGGACGCGTAATACTATGCGCTGAGGATTTTTTATCTATTTTATTAAATAAAAAATATTTCACTCACAGCACATATGTACGTCCACGTGGTTTGAAGGTTAGAATTCAACTATTAGAAGCTGGACGTAAGTGAACACTAAATATAAAAGATACAAGTCATCTTGGGTTATTGTATTACAAAATATACAGAGGACAAAAACTTTAACTGAGAAATATGGATTCAGGTAGACGGAGAATCCCTAATGTCTTTTGTTCGATTAGTTCCGGCCGAACCAGTTTTGATGCCGTGTCAGCAAACTACCGATATCCCAGAAAATAATTTGAATTTTGAAAAATCCTCATGTAGATATATTCTTGGATAGTAAAACTTTGAAAATATACTCGCTACTGAGAACATGGGTACATATCCGTGTATGGCCAACGCGGTTGTGTAGGTCTTTGGTTCCATTTTAAATTCTTAGTCACAGAACAAACGGTCTCCATCTCGTGATGTTTTTCAATAAATAAAGAACTGTTTTGACGCATGCCAACTTATAAGTCTACAACATTCTTTCATCACTTTTAATTAAGTGACATGCTTTTCTGATATCGCCTCTACTAACTCTAGGACACTCTAGTTCAAAGACCTCATCTTTATAAAATGACAAACGAAATAACATCAACAGTCGCCTTCATAGCGAAAAAGTTCCATAATTTGAAATAATCTTTCTGGAATCAAGCATGTTTGCTTCCTAATCAAAGTTCCTCCGTCGTCGCCGCTGAGCGCACGCAATTAAAACTTTTTTTCAAAACAACCAGAAAACCAATTTGGAATTGACCATAATTTTCATAAATTGTCCGGCACAACACAAACTGTCCACAATCTCGCAATTAACCCCGAAAAACTTTGCATTCAAATTGCAAATGAGTTTCGTCGCAATGGCAGTCAACTCACTTGGATGGCACCTCTTTCTGTGTATGTATATACGGCCATCATAAATGTCACTTTATGAGCCTCGGTGCATGTGTGCCTGTGCCTAACCATCCGGTGCAGTTTTTCCATCGTTTTGCTTAATGCCCTCCTTGCAGCGCACCTTAATTAGACGACCAATTCTGAAGAGAGAAAGAAGTGTTCTGAGCCGAGTTGGCTTTTCCATTAGCACCTTATCATAATTGCGGCATTAATCTGCGTTGCTGCGAGTCAGTGAGGACCAAAGTCAAAGTCAAAATCAAAAACAAGAAACCTTAAACCCGATGCGAATACTCGTATATGTAAAAAAAAATAGTGACTGAGTTCGTTGTCGTTAAATGTTGCAAATGCAGGAATGGAAATTGTAAGCGGAAAAAAATAAAAAATATAGAAAGATACTTTGCATGAGCTGCGCGGTGCGGATCCTTGTGGTCTTCTTCACATTGGTCATCGTCTTGGTGGTGCTCGTGCATCTGCAAGGAGTGCGTCATGTTCGGACCGTGTTCTCCTATGTTAATTCGGTTTCGTGCAAAGTATCTCGTTCAATGCCAATGGGAACATGGATCACTTGCACAACGGCACCAGGCGAATTGATATGAAATTATTACCTGTCGCGAGAGTGCAACCCGTGGAATTGGATGGCATCGGTGCGCGGCTCAGCTTAGTACCAATTACATAGCTCATTGACGCTGGTGAACGTATATGAATGTTGTTGAGGTGAAAAACAAGTGCGACAAGTGATGGTCGAGCTTCATTATGAATTAACGCGACCTTTAAGTCTAGAAAATAAAAAATAAGAAGAATAAGAACTTGTCCACTTGTCATGTTTTATATTTGGCTCAATTATCTGTTTTTGAGTTTTCGTCTTAAAAGGAAAAACGGAACCATTTAGCGATCACTCCGTTGTCGTCTAACTCGACGCAGGCTAAAGATAAGACATTTTATGCCGCATATTTTAATATTCTCAAGGGAATCAAAACCTAAAAAAACTCTACGATACTCGATAACAGGGTCGGTTAAACCTTTGACATACACTCCGTCTCACTTGATTGCGAACAGGTATTTCTGTCTTTCATAACAAAGCATAGAATTAAGTCAATAAATGCAACTCAAAAAATAACTTAATACAATACACAACTATAGATAAAGGAAAGACGTAAATCATGTGAGACTCTTTCAAAAATTCAAAAGATTTCTTACCTGCTTCTGAAGTCGGCGATAGCGAAGAAAGTCGTCGTTGGCCAGATCTGGAGAATTAGAGTGTTCGAGCGAATCAAAATCCGCTTTCCGAAGGGCTTTGGGTCGATTTGTGCACGGCGGCGTTGTCACGGTTTCACCGTATAAATATTTTGATTTCTTCTGCGTGTTTAAAATCTTTCGAATATCTAAATACTGTCGCCTTAACTTTTTGCGCCTAACTTGTGACTTTGAATTCATTCGGCGAGTGGAGACGGGTTTTTCAAGGCCATATACTGTTCTTTCGTCTCAGTATTTAAAAAATGGATTCAACTTCCATTCATGCTTATAAATTCGCTCGCGTTAACTTGTTTGCTATCATCCCATTTCTCCTATTGTTTGGCGCTTAGTATTGTGGGTTTGTGCTTGCCTTTCGTATGCTTTTTTTTGAGGCAGATAGTTTACGTGTTATCGCTTTCAAATGAATGTAGTTTCTAAAGATGTTAAGTCATAACTAATGAAGAAAAAGTTTTCATGATTTTTTTTTTAAGTTAAGGATTACTGGGAACTAACCATTTCTTGCTTCATTTGACTAGAGTTTAAGAAGTAATAAGAAGCCACCTTTCTTAAATCTGTACAAATATGTAGATCAATGCCACAGAGAGAAGAAAGTCTCGCGCAATAACGTTCCAGAAGAAGTATGCATAAAAAGTATAGACGCTCTTTGGACCTAAATATTTCCAAAGTAAATTTTTTTTCCGAATGAATAAATTTGTTGTACATTAAGGAACAAAAATTAAGTTGAGTAATTCAATCTAAGTCTTTGTCTATCTGCTTGCTGCACAGTTCACGGCCAGTTCTACTCTTCCAGATTGGGCTTCGCCACCACCTGTGCCCGGGAGCGTTGAATATTCAATGGGACAAATATGTTTTCGCACACGCACAGTTGCAAAGTACGGAAAGATCTTGACAAACACAAATCCGCTGGTCCAGATCGCTCGGCTTGTGCGCCAATTCTAACCTATGTTGGAATGACCACGTATTCGATATAGCTAAGAAAGCAGCGAAATGCTTTGGTTTTCTAAATCGGTGAAAGAAGTATTTTACCCCTTCTGATTTCGCCATAATTTATAAGGCTTTTGATAGGGGCAGGTGCACCCAAGACCACCTTGCAACTCCTAGATAGAATTCAAAAGCGAGCGATTAAACTTGAAGACTCGCTGAAACACCGTCGAAATGTGCCTTGCTTGAATTTGTTTTATCGCTATTTCTACAACCAATGCTCTGACGAAATAGCTAATTGCATTCCGCCCCTCCAGAAATTAACTAGCAACACCCGCATTTCATCGAATGCTCATCAGTTTAATCTTCAGCCTATTTTCGGGCGCAGTGTGAAATTTAGAAATTCATTTATAGGCCGTACAATGCGCATGACGAATGCGTTACCTCGCTTTATTTTTCCTTTGCACGGCACCCTACAACAATTTAAAACCAATAAGCACTGGTACCTCCTTTCTCTCCCTTCCACTTTTGCTCGTGCTGTGTAAAAAAAAACACTTCCAAGCCCTTGAGAACTTGAGCATTATTTAAAAAAAAATTAATTAAAATACAAAATGATGTAATTTATTGTAAATCCTAGTCTCATATTTTGTGAGTTTTGAAGGCTCAGTGGTTAGCGCAGGTCCAAACCTAGTGAGGAGATCCATAATTTTTTTCACGACCTGGTCACCTTTCTAATATAACTCTGGTATAGGCAAACATTATTTTCTTGCTAGTTTCATTGCAACTACGGAATCTTGGATTCATATCGGTACAATCATTTTTGTAATATCCCGGTTGAAAAAATCTACTTACTATATTAGTGAAAAGAGGTTGTTTGGAAGCTTGCAAATGTCCTTCTCCTGTTTTCATATGAGCAGTTGATATCTGTGTGTGCAACAATATCAATATGAATTTAAGTATGTTTGTCAGTGAGAACCTTTGTAACAATTATGTGACCGTCTGAAAATATGTTACAGGGTGAGCTTTCACACGAGGCGGAAACAATTGCATGCAGAATCTGGAAATAATTATCCCAATTATACAATTTGAGTCCATAAAAAAGAAAGTAGTATACAATAGTTATTCCTCTCCCCTATTTCAACAGACTTCGAGATTGTGGCGATCTAGAAAACATCAGTTACCTAGGCCGAGGTGTGACACAAGCTTCAACAATGACGCATCTCTTATTAATGCAATTTAATTTATTTATTTTATCACTTTTCAGTTGCACATTATCTTTTGCTTCTGAGAGCTTGGAAATTACCGGGAGTAGCAATCTGGGTACCCTATCTCTTACCTTCTTTTACAAACGCAATAACACTACTTCAATTTCGGAATATCGTATATCAATGAGTATTCCTAAAGTCTTATTAAGCAAAACTCAAAAGCCTTTTACGAGGAAAAATACTAAAGGGGCATTGCGCAATAGTCCCAATGACCGTCAGAATGGGCGTCAGCCAAAAATCGTTTGAGATGGATTTTTGTAGCAGCTATCAGGATGAAGATGAAATGGAGACCATTGAGGGACAGAACGCACAGGACATAGTTTATGATGGCGAATCATTATGGATCTAGGATTTTAAGGACCCCGTGGTTACTTTCAGCTTATGGAAGTTCATCCCTTCTTACCTAACCTATTGTCCAAGAGTTGAAGGTATTGGTTTTTCACGCTTTCTCAACTATTTGCTAAGATTGTACTTAAAATTCTGGAGTCCCTCAAGGTGGTCACATCGGTCCAATTATATTCGTTTTTACAATTATTGCTATCGAATACCAATATCAGAATAAGTTGAATTGATTTTTCTTACTGCGCAACAAGAAATTGCTGTAGCAATTTCGGGCAAAACTGTATCAATAGAGGACCCAATTTTCGTTCTCCCATCATAAACAGACCGAACTCCGCTCTCGGATTTATGAAGGATAGGTCATAAATAGTTAGATTCTAAAGTTACAATGCCTCCCTATTCACCTTTGCTTGACCAGTTCTGGAATATGCAATCCAAGTTTGGTCACCTGGAATATGATGTTCATTCTGGTATAATTTAAGTCCTGCATAGTAGGCCTATCTATTATGCAGTCTGGGGCTATCTTCGATTAATGGTTTCAACCTTTCTCCATATGTGAACCGGGTAATTCTTTAAGAAACCTCCATTGTGGCAGATCAAAAGTGAGCTGGCTGGGGAGCGTTCATAAACATGAGATCTTTTTTATTTCTTATAACAAGCCCTAAGAAATAATAAGAACACAAATCGTGTCGAAATACCAATAAAGATTCGACTTCCTGTCTGCTTTGACACGAGTATCCGAAACACATCCTGAAACGGCTTCTAACGGAGTTTGTTTTTTCGCTCCAAGATCCGACAACTAAATCTCCGGCACCGACATCCTCTGATTTCTCACCCAGTCTCAAGCCATGTCCACTTGGCTGTGTCACTTCAATCTCGGCATGTGTTTGTGTGTACGAGAGGCTTTCCCACTTAACAGCGCCTAATCCTATATGCACTATGATGGTGGTATCAAAGTGCGTGCTCCGCGGATATTTATCTTTTCGAATGCATTTTTATTACAAATCAATTGAAGGATCATTAGCATAATTTATACAAAACGCTCGTTTAATGATCGCCTGCAAGTATTCGCGCGCCATGCGCGACTGAATTCAATGGATGAATCCAAGCCAAGTTTAGTATACTCCTGTATATGTATATTCCGTTCAGCAATTGGGTCCGCATGTGATGCGCTAGTACCATCGAGTAATTAATGGCCAATTCGAAAACACGACGGAGACATCCACAACGATGACGACTGCGACAACGACAACGACATCGACAGTATCATCGACACGAAGACGCGATCTCTGCTGCGACTCGACTGCGGTAACATTTCGCGCGAAATCGACTCTTTCTCGTCGACCCGTATCCGTGCCATTACAGTCGCACGCTGAACCTCATCTAATAGACGAAACAGACAGTCGATCTACTTGGATCGTTCCTCAAAATTGATGTCGGACTCGAGATAAATAATTGAAATTCCGATTGAGCGCGGCGATTACCGGGCGGACAATTAAATATCGCCTTGGGGGCTGGCTATATTGGCGAACGACGGTGTGCGCAATTGGATTGCGCGCTACGCATGTGAATATGGCAGCAGTTGCGGTTGAATTGTCATGTGGCACATTGGCTACGCGAGCAACGTTATCGGGGCACATCGATCGCTTTCGGGCTGACGTTTAATGCAAAAATCGACGACTAGACGATCGACGACAGATCGGTAGGCAGATTGGGTCTAGAGGCTATCGTGTAGCCGTACGGTTACGGTGTGTTCATACGGTTTTGGGATGCATAGGATTATTATCTGGCATCGCGCGTATACCGTGATGAAACGGATTCCATTTTGGGAGTGCAGTTCAGGTTCAGGGAGCACCGCGAGATTAAGGTGGAGCAGAAGACATAAGAACACTGCCACGAATGACAAGTGTGACAAATTTGTTATGATATCATTACGATCGAATGGGATCGGAATGCTGAATACAGAACGTTGGTTTTGGGGCGCTCTCGGAGCCAAGACGTGTAGATTGACGGGAGGTGATATGACAGAATCAAATATGGAAATAGATATTAGGACATTGAATACTTCATTTGCTGTTCTTTGGATTATCTTTTAGACAAACATTAATCTCTAGGCAGCGGTATTTCGCACAAGGTGACTTCAGACACCTTTAAGCGACATGCAATGGAAAAAAATCTAGAATATTCTGTTATGTCAATCCAAGTTAAGCATAAAACACAGAAAGAAGAATAAAAATGTTCAGCGAAGAAACAAAAATCATGTGTTTATGTACGTACTATATAAGGCCTATACAAGAAAAACATTAGAAAGGTTGACCGGGTGCTGCTGCAGTTAGAAAGAGGATGCTGCAATAATTCTTAAGGACAAAGGAAAAGACGTTTTGATCACACGCTTTGCGACCGATATGTAATTTCCAGTGCGGCTTTTATTCGCAATGTCGATAAAGAAATCGCAGGGAGCAACAGACTTATATGTTTGCTCCAAAAATTGTTCAGGACGCAACGTGATTTAATAAATCGGAACGTTTTCCAATGCTTTCTTTGTAAGCAGAAACAAAATTATATTTATCATTTAGCTGTTTGCATTAAAAAATTAACTCAGTTGAATGACTGCATTGTTCTACTTCACTTGGAAACTTCAACGAAAGAGTTCCGATGGCTGTTTTGGTTTCAACGTAGCTTAATACCAAAACTAACTTTAAAAATATTTCACACACTGTTTGTTAAGCTTGTTAATGCAATAAACGGGGAAAATATTATGAAAAGAATAATCGTATAATGCTACTTATGAAAGCTCAATAATTTCAACGTAACGTTTAATTAGATCAATTTGGTTCCGTGGCTAAGTCATATGTGTAGCCAGCAATTCTGCGGCAGCAACACACCAAATGATGACCTCTTAGTCCTTATTTGTCGTTGACTTACCAGCTTGCATGAGTGACTTCTCTTAGCCCCACAAAAAGTTGTCCAAAGGATTAAAGTCACATAACCCATGCGGACAATGGAGGTGTCATTCTTTCGAGACATTATATAAACCGAGAGCAAAATTAGGATTCTGAAAAATGTTTTTAAGGAGGCTGCTGTCAAATTAATTACGATTTGTTCGACACACCTTTTAGTGCAATAACAAATGTGTTGGTTTTGAAATGGCCACTTTCAGAATTTTATGAACTAAGATTTCAGTCAAAACCCAGAATATTGTTCGGGAAACTGATTGCAAAAGCAATTAACATTTACATGTCATTTCTGCCTTAAAAATATTTAAATATTTAAATATTTTACTTTCAATTTTCATTTCCAATTGATATTGGCGGAAGGAAATATTTTCACAAACGAATTCATTGTTTATTTCATTCAAATCCTAAAATTAAAATACACCGAAGGTGAAAATTTTATGTGAGTTTAATTTTGTAAATACGTGAAAAGAAAGTGAACTCTTAATCCACGGTCAACTTTTGCTTTTGCTTTTTTTTAAGCGAGCCAATAATAATTTTATTTTTAGATTTCATAAACGCGAGCAAGAAGTAAGGCACTTAGAATTTCATTTTCTTCTTCTTCGTTAATTATCGTAGTTGAACTAGAAATTGTAAAGTCCAACCGTTTCATAAATTATTTTAAGACAAACCAGCTGACTTTTGACGTTTGTCAATAAGTTTTAAAGTCAAATTCAAGAGCTCTCGAACATTCAGAGCCTGCTGACTAGCTTGTGCCTTGAATTCTGAACGAGGCCAATGTTCAGGGTGTAGTTAGGTCGTGCTGTATATTTTTTTACGTTTGAATTTGGTTCACTTCTATTAAAAGCTGACTAAGCTTGTGAGTTGGTTAAGCGCCCCGACCGTTTACTCGAATTAATTTCAGGGTTCCAGGTAAGAATCCTCATGGAACTGTTATCTAGTTTTTGTATGCGGTTTAGTTGCAAGTTAGCGTAATCAGTTAGGATAAAATTGATGCCCCTGTTATAGTAGAAGGACTAACTGGGTCGCCATGACGAAGTGGCTATACTATCAATGGTCATGCTTGAGGTCGATGTTCGTACCCTAAACGGATCTCATAATATCGTGTGTGAAAATCAACTTATTTTTTCTGCTGTTCTAAATCCAAAAATTATGATACCGAACTAAGGGCATTCGCGAATGCAGAATATTAATCATTCAATTCAATAACAGATATTCGGAAATCTGAGGTATCACATATGAGATGCATAATTTTAGCTTTCTCTACGCATAACTCATTACAAGGCGATTTTTCGAATAAGGTTTAAGCTTCAATCGATTGCAGTCATTCTTTTCAAGACATGAGACAGCCATTGCAAGCCTGATTTTTAGTATTACCGAGAAAACATGCATCTTTTCTATTCATCCTTACGCTTTCTTATATTTGAAGTTAATGTGGTAACAGATTACAGCAAATGGCAATGCAAATGAAAACCTTTTTGAATTCGGATTTCGCTGACAGCCACTTTGATTTCTGTAGAAATGTTTTAGAAGACAAAAAGATATACAAAAAAATCTTCGACGGCAAGTCTCTATATGTCAAGACAATAGCACAATTTTATAACATGTAAAACTTTGTAAGTTTCTTAATTTGTATCTAAAAGGTAATCTTCGAAATTTCTGATCCGATTTCGAAAATACTTTCGCTATAATTTATCCCATTTTCATAAAAGGGTCTTACTTGGCGAGAAATTATTTGAGTTAATTTGTTGGAAAAGCGATAGTTTTTTACGAAGTGTCATTACGACACGATATATTTACTTGCTTTCTAAACAAAACTAAACAGCTTCTACCATAAAAACCGCGATGACATATATCTATATGTTAAGGTTAATACACAAATTGCTAAAATGTAACTCAAAAATATATTTAAAATTTATTTCAATCTGTTACTGTGATTATAAGCAGGCAGAACATATTTGGATTTTTTAGGACAATCAATTCGCAGGGCGTTGGGTAAAATTCTTTTGAGTCGTACATCTTTTCTCCGTAAACAAAACCTACACAGACGAAGACGCAGAGCATGGCTAGTATATTTTTTTAGCGACTTCGTGTAATAACAATTTTGTGATTATTCTTACTGGTCCTTGGTGGCACAGTTAGGTTAGCGACAAACGACAGACCTGCTGATTCAAAGCTTTGCAATAGATTCCTGTTTAATTCCTTAAGGGCGTTTACTGCACATTCGTTCCAGGATAAGATATAATTCATTTGATTAATTGCCCCTAATGCTATTATTATGCAAAGCCATCGCCCGCACTACCAACACCCAATTTGCTTTCATTGCTTCTACTATTTGTGCTTATTTACCAAAGAATTACAAAAAATCTCTCATCATAGAAGCTCACCGGTTGCCGCGCCAAGGATTAAGAACCAAATGTGATTAAATAGAATGTAGAAAGAGGGCGCCTGCATCCTCTTCACTTCTAATTCCGGAATTGACTCATGACCTAATCGTAAACGGTACCACACCGTCACCTTTCTTCATTCATCCACCATGCATGCAACTCTTTGTCCAAATGAAATCCCAAAACACTGAAAAGAAATAAGCTAGGGCAAGCCAACCAGCGAGAGGGAAGAATAGAACCTTATCTGGTTAAACACGACACAAGCCCCCACCCGCCAGGCTTTCCGTGTGACTGGATGATAAATGACAGCGAAACATTGAACGTCCTTTTGTTGAATGAATTCCTAATAAGTTGATAACGCAACAAGGATGCCACCGGTTAGCATTAATGCCACCGGTCGGTCACAGGGGGTTGCTTGTACAACACCTATTTTTTTTAACTCTAAGCTTGTCTAGTATTGTATTTTTTTCCAGAGTTCTGAATTTGATGGGAAAAGCATGCCAGGACTGTTCAAGTCTAAAGAAAATAGAATTTTTGAAATTGTTCAAATGCAATGTTTTTTCTTCTTTTTTTGTCGAATTTTCCAGTGGCAGGACGAAGTTGAGGGAACAAGGACGAAGAGATTTCCGTAAGTAGCTAAAGTGCGACAGCTACTCTTTTTGGTTTCAATTCCATTTACCAGTTAAAACTATAGTCGTGTATGGCGAAGTATCCCTTGCCCAAGGAGGATCAGGGGCATATCTGGTGGAAATCCCTCCTCAACAGACGTGGTTGTGTGATACAGAGTACATAGTTTAGTGCGAGCGACCGAATGATTAATGACTCCTGGACAAATGGAAATTGTTTGAATTGCATTAAAGTATTTAAAAGGGTTCTCCACTCGCTTCGTTTTGGTTGTCGTTGTTTTTGGACCGTCGTCTTCGATGCTCGACTTCACTTTGCGACTATTGGGGTTAATGCTGGAAATGGAAATACTCGTATAAGAATAAAAGAATCTATTTCCTACTTCAACTCCCTTCTCACTAAAAATTTTATTTGTAGTTCCTGTTGTGGATTCTGTGCTCTCGCAGGACCGCATCGTATATCTTGTATTGGTTTTTTTGTGTCCTTTTTTTTTAAGAATGAAAGACACAATTTGGCATCGGAACTTCGAGGGGACAGGACAGATAAAGGTTAAAAGTCCACAGGATATGATATAGTTCTGTGAACTGAAGAATAATGGTGGCGGGTAATGCATCTGAGATTGTGTCAATTTCGAATTACATCCACATGGCTTAATTTGTTTCTAGGAATGATGAATGATGTTGTGGCGTTTGGGTTTTCCCTAACTTTGTTTTCGAAAATGGTGAGCACAGATTTGTTCCTTGAGGCATTTTTTCTTTTATTTACGTCACTCTTCTTAATTTTAAATGGCAGTGTAGGATATCACTGTTAAGATCCTTTGGCAGCTTTTTACAAAGAGCTACTGATTCTGCTTGTCTGCGTTGATATTAGGTTTTAAAGTCTTTAGAAAATGCGAGTCGACTGATAATGAAGCACCACTTACACTTATTTATGTTAAGAGTCAGTGAGCTCATTTTACACCAATTTAAAATTTGACGTTGACCATGATTGAATCTGCTAATGGTTGCTTCAAGTAGATTTAAAAATCAGTCTTTTAACTTTACTTTACATCATGACCAAAAAAATGTAATAGAGGACATAATATGGACCCCTGAGATACACCAGCTTATCCTGTTTGAATTCCGACAGAATATTATGAGCAAACAAAGCCTGCTTTCTTCCAGGATGGATGGTAAGACAGGACTAGATTTGAAAATTCATACGAAAGTCATTTAAAGTTAAATGTGATACAAAACTGTTATTCAAATCTTCTCGAACACCATCAGTAACCTTAGGACTTGCTGATGTTTCGTACATTAAGACATTACGGAATAATTTTAAAGTCTTTTCCAGATACGAGTGCAAGGGGTTCTGAATACCCTAATGATGCATACACATTACACCGGTGGATTAGATCAGTGAGGAGGAAGAGACAAGTACTTGTCCAAATTGTTCTTGAATTTTTGCAAATTGTTATGAGCTGGAAAGACCGTTTCGTTCGGTTAAAAAACGAATCTCTAGACTTTACTTTACGACAGAACTTGGATTGTAAATTTGCATCGATTGTATATTTAGAATAAGCCCTGTAAAAACCATCTGGCCTGTTTAAGTTTTGAGTGTGAAGATTTTCGAAATTATATTTTGAAGGTATGTCCTCTTCAAGTTTGAAGTTTCTTTCGGTATCGGTATTCTGCATGATTTTGTTTAACTAACG
This sequence comes from Orthonevra nobilis, assembly GCA_963555765.1. Taxonomy (NCBI): domain Eukaryota; kingdom Metazoa; phylum Arthropoda; class Insecta; order Diptera; family Syrphidae; genus Orthonevra; species Orthonevra nobilis. The sequence goes on from OY743225.1 coordinate 14,642,513, forward strand.
AAAACAACTTATTTTTGAAGTGGGTTTATAAAATGAGCGGAGCACATCATTTTGAATATGATTTGGTTAGGCATCTGTAAAGAGTTCAGAATATAATGGTTTTCAGTTGATTTGATATTGGCTATCATTGATTTCACAATCTTGCAAAATTACCCAATGATCAACATCGGTTTTATATCCATACTTTAACTATAAAGCCATTGAAGTATGCATTGCCTTCATGTTCTTTTTTTTTTTTCATTTATTCCAGATGTATTGAATTGGCTTTGTTCCTAATGGGACATAAGCTCCCTTGCAACCTTACGAGGAACTTGAAACGGGTGTCAGTTCCACGGGTGTCATGCCGCCTTGGAAGAAATAAGACGGGCTATAGGCTCCAGATTTTCAGATGCAATAAATGGTGAATATTTTGCAAATACCATTTACTGGCCCGAGAATTCTTCGGAGATTGTTGCTAATTTTTTTTCTAATGAGGCTTACCTTGGTAAGCTTACTGCGTTGACTGTACGATGATCAACATTAATGCACCTAATAGCCTTGGGAAACATGCATTGAAAGAAAGAACAAGCTTTCTATTCTACGCTGACTATTTCCAACTACAGTCATATTAAGAGTCAAGGCTGTCTGAGGGATTCGAAGCACAAGTGGGGATCGACAAAGCTCATGCCAATATTGTTATTTTTTTTGGGTATAAGTTAAGTGCTGCTTTATCAACAGGTAACAGAGGAATAAGATGGACTCTGACATCTGAACTGAAACATCTGGACAACGCTGAGCATGTATGACTATTTCACAGAATAATAGGCCTTCACCAAACGAAAGCTAATGTGGAAAGGGAGGCAAATGTGGTTAGGCGGAAAATAAATTCGATAAAAACAAAAATGATCTATCTGCGACCAAACCATACCAAGCTACGACTGTTCCGTTCCAATGTTGAGGCCATTCCGCTATATTGATGTGGAACTTGGAGAGTGACCGCCACAATCATGAGAAAGCTGCAAAATAAACGTGCTTACGATTTTCTAGCTGAATCGTATCTCGAATGAGGAATTTTATCAGAAAATGTGGCAAGAAAATATAGTCACAACTATACAACGACGAAAGTGGCAAAGGATTGTTCGCATTCTCCGAATGGATAACAGCTCCATAGCAAATCACGCCATGCAACGGTACCCGCTAACGCAGGGGAAGAACAGTTGAGAAGGAAGCATGGCAACTGTTAAAACGTTGAGGAAATTGAGGCACATTGCCACCACCACACGATGGCGGGTAGGCGTTGCACAGGCCTTACGGGGGATATAGGATATGATGAATATTGCAGAAAAGATCACTAACGCTTGCTTCTAACTCGGCTACTACATCCTCAAAACTAGTAAAACTATGACAAAACGAAATTAATAACTAAGTCAAATAAAGGCTTGGTCCCGGGCCACAGCGACATTCATGGCAGTGAACAGGCTGACCAGATTTCCAGAAAGGGTTTAGGTGTTTTAACAAAACGGCGCTCATCGCGCTACTTGGGCCCTCTATGGCGTCCACTTCTACCTACCTACCTACCTTGCTGCTTGTGAAGGAATAATAAACGTACGACAAAACTTTGCAAAACATAATAACAAATGTAAGATTCTCATTTTAATTAGTGAAAAATTACAAAGTCCATGGGGCCATGGTTCAGATATCTACTTTCAAGTAGTTTTTTTTATCCAGTTTTTAATTGATACTTGTAAAAATTAAGAGTAAAAATTGTTTATTTCGTTTTGTTAAAGATTTTAGTTTCTTGTTCAAGAAGGAAGTTAAGGGAGGCTTTATCCTTGAAATTTTTAAAAACTCTTTTTTTTTACTACGGATTCTTAATGTACATATAAGTAGAAATAAATCTGTCAAAGCTTTTTCCGGCTTTCGAACGTTAACGATATTTTAAATGCGTTTGAAATAAACACCATTCACGGGGACAAAGCAAGGATCGAGCGCGCGGAGAGGGAGGTGACCGACGCAGCAAAAAAAGCCAGGATTGAGCAGCGGGAGATGTTAGCGGCAATTATGTCAGCCGTTTACCTCCCGCGATAGCTGCAACGCCCGACATTTTGTTTTTTTTTGTTCTTAAAAAAAAGGAATGTAAAACGTTCTGTATATCATGAACATACTAAGGAAAAAACCGAGTCTTCGTCATGACTTCATCAGATTATTGGTATATTTTGTTTCATACATGAATCGATACCGAGTTGCAGTTGGGAGTATAATATATGTATACTTTTTCCATGTGAAGAAGTATCTAAAAATGAGATGAGTTTCAAGAAGTTGACTAGCTTTCGATTCCAGTTCTGTAGAAATATCGAGCATATAGAATTGGACCATATGAATGCCTAACAGAGCAACGACTCTATCTGCTTACATGTCAAAGCTTTCGCTGATTATAAAAGAGGTACACAGTCCGAAATTTAAGATGGTGACTTTGAATTTAGAGGCTCCTTAGCAATTATTACGTTTTCATAATTTGCCAAACAAAACCAATATGATGCCTAAACGGAAACTTTGCAAGTGTTCTTGAAATATATTAACAATTTATTGTTTGTTATACAATGTCCGCTAGTGAACTCACTTATGGTCTTATTTGGGTTGATCACTCAAGATTAGTTTAGACTCTTGATTTAATTCAATTTAATTTCAGAGATCTGTATCTTGAATAATTCCCTTTTTCTCGTTTCTTAGAAGCCCTCTCATAGTTGATCACTTACAATGATTTATTAAGTTCCTAAGCATCCTAAGCCATCTCTATCTAAAGGTCTCAACACCGTCGATCGAACTTTGAGGACTTCCAACGATTGACCATTGTTAACGAAATAGTCTGCGCGCACAACTTTCTGCAACAGGCCTCATTGCTGCAACCTTTCAAAATCGTGATAACGACATAATTGCATATATCCTTTGCACCAACCATTCTCCTCTATGATCGGTTACTGCAACATTAACCGTGTAACCAATAATTGTGATTCGAAGGAGATCCACCGATCCGCTCACTCGGGGCATTTATAATAATTGCTGCCTTCAAACACCAACTATCCGTAAAAGCGAGTGTGTCTGAAGAAGGAAACCACATGGCTCGTTGTATCGGTGCATCCACGAAGAAGCGATTCCAATTTTGATCCATAATGATAGAGAGAGCGTTGAGGAATCAGAGTATTCAACCGAGGGGGTTTCTGGAAAACACTTTTAATGATCCTTGTTGTTGCACGGGGCCAATGGAAACTGCAATTCTCACATTCAATTCTGATTCTTGCCACAGATAGGATAACATTTTCACTTGACTTTTCCAGGGCAGACTCGAGCTGTGCGCTAACGTAACATGCCACCATCTCTTGGGGCCGCGTAGGAACAATCCACCGCCAAGCCAACTGAAGGGCACAAGCATCCAGACAATGACGAGCACATTCGCACACAAAACAGAAAGCGACCGATGACGATGATGATGATGATGAAGAACCTACCAATCGAGTGAGCCACGACCTGATGTGTAACTTAAAGCCGATGGCCAACGGAATGAAAAGAGGCTCTCGGGCTAAAAACGAAAACGATGAGTTCTCCTGCCACGCCCCAAAGATTCTAAAGTAATTTTTCACGGGAATTGCATTTTAAATTGAAAACACCAAACCATTCTCATCATCATCATCATCATCAACAGCAGGAGCAGCAACCCAGAGAGGGAGACAGAAAGTTCAATATCATGCTAAGGCCCTCAGCAAGTTTGCATGTAGTGAATCGACGTTTCAGTGTTTCATTCTGTTTTTTTATTTTGTTTTTATTCATATTTGATCACCCCCGCTAGCCGCCTAAAAAATGGTGGCAATGCCGGCATCAAAATTCTTGTCCATGGTTTTGGATTGGAAGGATTGTTTCTCATATCATGCTTTGGCTCATCCACAGCCATTGTGCTCGCAATGCTGATGGGAATGCCCAAGCCAATGGACACGAAACCAAGCGGGAGAGGAGGTCAAGACTCAGGACCATTGCAATGCTGTTGATTCCCTTTGAATTGGGTACCCACTGGATATCGCTTGCTTGCGTACCCGTGCGATCGCATGGTGATCGGTTAATGATTTCTTGCTCAGCTCTGTAAACAAAAGTGCATTATCTGATCTATAAATGAGATCTTTTCGCCGATGATTTATGATACCTTAAATCGATGATTATCTGGAACGGTGATGGGGCGCGATCCATGTAATGTGCAATCGCCTGGGTCGATGGTGTGAGAGGATTTATGCGTCATTGGATACGCGAATGTGCAATTGCTTGATTGAATGGACCGCAAGTGGATATAAACTTAGTGGATAATACCGAGTCAAGGTGCTCTTTAAAAGTGGGAACGCACGAGTGCGGAGGTACGAGTATGCTTTCGCAAATCGATTGCTTTGTGTAGAATGATTTTAAGCGTTTAATGCATTCTTGGTAACATAATAGAGTAAAAGAAACTGTTTATCGAGCTTATATGATTATCTGACCTAAGAGAACGATTTCCCTGTAATCTTGAGACACAAATCTTTATCTCGTGTCAACTTGGAGTGGAAAATGTAACTGTGGTATTATTTGATTCCAGAATGAGTGATAAAATAACCTTGAGTGTCTAACTATTTCCTAAAATTTTATTGAATGAAATTTGTGGCATAATTACGGTGTCAAGAATGATGATGCTTAATTGCCTGAATAGGAAGAAGTCGGCCACATACGACCAGATTTGTGCGAGGCCAGGATTCACTTTCATTAATTTTCAATGCTCGAAAGAGGGAATTGAAACGAGCTAAATTTTTTTTAGCTGAAATAAGTCTTATTTTCAGCATGAACATAAAACATACTTTGCGCCACAGCTCTTTTGGGAGCCAGGATCCAGTTTCACCACTTTTGAAGTTTGCCAGAGATGAAATCATAAAAAATGACACATGTTGCATGTGATTTTAAGGCATGACCCAATGCTTCATAGTCGATGCGGAAATGTTTTTTTTTCGTATTGTTTTATTTTTTACAAATAGGTATGAAATTCATAGTCTGACTTTGTAATCCCTGTTTTAATCACATGCGTCAAACTTAACCGCCTTCTAATACAATATATGTACTATATACAGTAAAAGGAGTAGATTATGGTAGATATCTATCTGAGCGAACAATGGGCACAAAAAATGTACAAGACATTGTACATTGTTACAAATGTCTTCAGTCCTATGTCCATCCTCGAAATGCAGGAAATTTGTTTGCTGTTAGTAAAACTTTTTAAGAAGAATCGAATTCTTCGTTTTCAGTACAGCACGTCGTTGTCTAACATCACATTATGAAGTATTTTTTATTTGCAATGCCATCTTATGCCTTTAAAAATTCAACTAGTGTGATTTGTCGTCCTTGGATTTCTTTTTTTGGGGCTAAGCAAACGATCGTATTAATGCTCACAATTGAAGCTTAAAAAACAAATATTCAACATGTTATGCCCGATGTGTTTCGAAAAGTCGATCATCCTATATCATCTTCCCCTTGATATTAACCCGTAACTTGGTGGTTCTGAAGATTTGGTCTTGAAATGTCAACTGGTTTCTTCGCTTCTTCTTCATTTGTTTAGTGGCGGTTGATATATCTATATATTTCACTGCTTTCAAACTTCGTTTTGAACTTAATTAATTAAATATTTGATGCTCACTTTGATCAGTCAACGAAAGATCCTCATCTTTTAATCACCTTATCTCGGAAATTGAAAGGATATGGCAGTGCTTCACGATGGTCTGCGGATATTTGATGCTTGAACTCCTTTCCCCAAATTTCCTTATAATTTCTGTATACTACTGTGCCCAAAAAATAAGGTGACATATGAATTTAAACTGCGCGCGTCGAAGGATTTGGAAATTTTTTCTTTCTTTTTAGGTTGGTAGTACTGTCAGTGACATCTATGTAAATTTTCATGTCAAAATATATTCATAGTGTTTGAGATACGCGTCGTTTTGTGAGCTGCTAAAAGTTAGTTTTTCGTTTTTTGCGATGTCGAAATTTATAGAGCAAAGAATTTGCATTAAATTTTGTTTGCGGAGTCAATTTTCTGCTGCCGATACGTTGAGGATGGTGCAGAAAGCCTTTGATGATGAGGCTATGTCTAAAAAAAATGTTTACAAGTGGTATAGTGATTTCCAAGCCGGCCGTGAACGTGTCGAAGACGAAGAGCGTTCTGGGCGACCATCAACCTCAACCGATGAAGCTCACGTCCAACAAATCAAAGATTTGGTGTTGAAAAACCATCGATTAACGATTAGAGACCTTGCTGATGAAGTTGGCTTATCGAAAGGCTCAGTCAATACCATTTTGAAGGATGCTTTGGGCCTCAAGCGCGTCAAATCTCGACTGGTACCGAAAACATTGAATTTTTTGGAAAAAAGGCCCCGCGTTGAAGTGTGTGAAACAATGCTTTCCGACTACCAGGATGTCATGAAACGCATTATAACTGGCGATGAGACTTGGATCTTTGCTTACGACCCCGAAACAACCGATCAATCGAGCGAATATCGTGCTAAAGGAGAGCCGAGACCAAAAAAACCGCGCCAAAGTCGCTCAAAAATCAAGGTCATGTTGACTGTTTTCTTCGATTATCGTGGTGTTGTGCTTTATGAATTCCTTCCAACCGGCCAAACAGTCAACAAGGAATATTATTTGAACGTTATGCGTCGTTTGCTTAACGCTATCCGCCTAAAAAGGCCGGAATTGTGGAAAGACAATTCTTGGTTTTTACACCACGATAATGCACCATCCCATACCGCACTCGTAATTCGTGATCATTTCGCCAAAAACACAACCCATATCGTTCCGCAACCACCGTATTCACCTGATCTGGCGCCGTGCGACTTCTGGCTGTTCAACAAGCTCAAAAGACCGCTCCGGGGACACCGTTTTGATACGATAGAGGAAATTCAAGCCGCAGCGAAGACGGAACTGAAGGCCATCCCGGAAAGTGACTACAACCAGTGTTTCAAAGATTGGAAAATCCGTTGTGATTACTTTGAAGGGGATGAAATTGATTTGGAAGAATAAATAAAGAATTTTCAAAATAAATACAATGTCACCTTATTTTTTGGACACATAGTATATACATGTTGTCATATTTCGTAATTCATCTATAAACAAAAGTATGTTTCAGTTGGTATTAAAATCGGGTGCGATTTAGTTAAACTATACAATTGTTCAATACGTTATAACTGAGTCCATTAAAACGTTACAACCCTTAAATAATACACTGAAAACATCGAAACTTATCTCCTTTATACTGAAGTTGTTATAGTTCAACGCTTCCCCAAGTGTGGCATCAGTCCAAATCTTTTAACCGGAAATCTTAAGAACAAAACTTTTCTTTAACAAGATGAACTCATAACAGCGTCTTCTAATCGGTTTCCTTCCTACCCTTCTTCAGGACGAACATTATCGAAAGACGACCCCAAACCATTCTTTCAAACAAGAGCTCATGCTGTGAGAATCACCATCATTTTCACGGTCGCCTAATCTCAATGACCGCTTTAGTAAAACTTTCGCTCATATCCGGCGATATAGGAATTAGCCTCCAAATCCGGCAACCAGCATTGTTTCGTGTTGTTCATACGTCTTAGGCCCGGTTCCAGATAAGGACAAGAAGAAGATGCTATCAACGCTGATGGACTATTGTTTTGTCTAGAAGCGTGCAGCAGCGACGCGACGGCGATATCATACAACACTTGTTGGTGGTATTTGGTTGTAAATATTTCAATACGTAGTGTTCGATCCCCAGTTCACATTTCGTGCGGTTTTTCGGGTGGAGCACTGCGATTCCGATGAGCATTCAGTTCACGCCATTGACGTCCAGTGAAGCGGCAACAAGAAGTAATTCCACTCTTCCACTTGGATGGAGCAAATGTCTAAACGAGAGCCGAATTCTATAATGTTGATGGCATTGGTAGAAACAACTACGAGCACTAGTATACGAGTAATACTGCCGCCCGCGCCTTGATAGGATGCGACGGCGACGAGTGGCAAGGATAATTTGGAGTTTTTAGTGCGTGAAGCGATGAATTTTTAATTGGAAATTGGGTGATGAATAAGTGAGCCTTTGTTTGTACGTACGCTTCCCCATGCCCGAGATTTAATTAAAAAAACATTTCCAAAATGAGTCTGAGGTCTGTGGCTGGGGCTGGGGCAACCTTCAAGATCCTGGCATCGAAACAATATATTGCTTTGGAAGAATTGGAAAATCCTTGCTCACATTGTTTTTCTTGTCATTTCACAAAGATCCCATGAATAATTCAGAGATGTTTGTTGTTTATGTTCGTGTTCTGTCATTAAGGATGTCTCAACCCCCTTACACACTTATATAGACCTAGATTTAATGCGTGTATATGTGCGCGTGCCATGTAAATTGGTCCAACCGCAAGCAATGGAGTTTTGAACAACACAAGCATAGGATATAAATTATAGATAGTCGTTCTGCTATTTTCAATCTTCGTAGAGCCCCCGAAAAAGGATATCAGATAAACATGCGAATTTCGCACACTTATCATATAGCGCCGCGCCGAGAATATCCTTTTTCTTTTGCTTTCTGTCATCGGGTGGCAAATTTTTGTCGTCGTTGCCCTCCACCTCGACAAATTCCCCAGAGAGATTTCGAAGAACTGATAATTCATATGTGGGATTCTGGAGAAAATGTGTTTTGAGCACGGTGACGGCGAAGGTTCTACCCTCTTTTGGATATTTGAGATTCTAGCCTTAAGATGGGATAACGCTTCCTTCATAGGGTGATGTTTGCTGATGCAGAAGCACCCAGTGAATGGTTGTTTTTGTTACATATTTTCATATTAGGAAATGGAATTCGTTATTTTACAAGGATTTAGTTTTCTGTAAAATTTATGTCGCCTTTCTTTTCGATGGAGCCACGCTGATACGAAGGGCGATTATGATGAGTTTCCTGCAGGAAAGCTTTTGTTGTTCGTCGCAGGACATCGCGATTTATGTGGGAATTCTCAAATATGTTTTGTTCAGGTAAATTTTGCATATGAATTTAATGAAATTGTTTGTGAAGAAAATTAGGCAAGATTAAATATGTTCAGGTATGTAGAATGTGCTGTTTCGGATTCCATTGGACCCTTAAAATAAAGACGATACAGACGAATAAATGCAGGAACACTTTACACCCCATGAGCGATTCAGGTATTGGAAACTGTCCTCACGCTGCTACGAGTCATGAAGAACTTTGGATAGGATCATGAACGCTGGCTAAAGGTTGGACATATTACGATGCAGATAAATTGAAGCTTTAAATAAAAATAGATAAACGAAAAATATGAATTAACAAAGTATAAATTGCTGTTTTCACAGAAGAACATTTATTAATTGAAATTAACGATAAATATTTAATTAGTGGTATTAATTAGATAGTTGAGTAACCAGAATATTGTCGGCTAATGCGCAGCGGTCCTTGAATTTATCATTAAGCTTTTGAATTCTAACGTAGATCAATTCAACACTTCATTTTTTGTGGAGATCAGAGGTTGAATAGTGCCAGGGGAGGTTAAGCGTCATCTTCAGTAATTCTGCACATCCTCCCCACACTTGACAGCCGTAAAGCAATCTCGCTTGAAATATAACTTTAAGTATAACAATTTTATTTTCTTTTCATAACATTGATTTCCTATTTATAAAAGGATATGACATGGAAATTGCAATTTTAACTTTACAAAAAGATTTTGTAATGTGCTCTTTAAACGTAAGCCTCCTATCGATATGTTTGCCAAGGTTTTTAATGGATGGTTCCCAGGGCAGCTCACCACCGTTTATACGAATTTGGTTAACAGGAACAAAGCACTGCTTTCTTTTTCGTGTGGAAAAAATTGTATGCATCTTACCTTCCATTTCTTATAATATTGTGAAAATATTATAATTATTGTGAAAATATATAAGATTCCTCTCAATATTGAGAGAAAATGCATGCTATGAGAAAACTGCTGTATCATCAGCATATACACTCCGGTAGATGCAAAACGTCAGCTGTGAAGATATTATATAGGATTTGGCATCTGTGAGGCATCTGCAGGATTACAAAAATCACTTGACTTCTTAATGAACTGTTTTATGGAAGCAGTAAGTTTCGACCAATCCGCTTTGATTGTTTTCTTAAATCGGATAAGAAAAAAACCTAAGCGGATTATTCGAACGTACTATTTCCATAAAACATAATTCAACGGCTTTCGACTAACAGACTGCAGCAGCTAGCGAAAGTTGAAAAAGATTCACCAAGCACCCTGGCTATCTCCGGATGGTGCAACTGCCATCCAATTTGACCACGTGTTAGCACTTATAGGACTAATAAAGAAAACATCTTAGCGAAAGGCTCTCAAATGAGCCGTAACAGACCCAAAACCGTGCTACAAAACGGGACCCAGAACTCCGAAGGAATTGTGCAGCAGCATTTGAAACTGCTACCAAACGATAAATGAGCTATTTCAATGCCATCTCAACAAAATGTGATCCTATAACTTGCAAAAACCAAAAACGTCTGAAGCCTTTTTGCAAAACGCAAATTCCCTAATACCGTTGTGGCTTACGATCGCGCAAGTTGACAGAAGACGAAAAAAAAAAAAAAAACAACGGATACTCACCACCAGTCCGTGGACTTGAAGGCTTCATATTAAAGTCTCTTAATCGCACTGTAGTTAACCAAGTGATCCCTGTTAAATTGATCCGGTTCTTGACGTGGTTTTTACATCGGTCACGATAATCTCATCGCTCGCACACAACTTGTCACCACAAAGGCCTTTAAGCCGATAGTATCGACCGAACGGGAGACTAGAGAAGTTTTTAAATAAGAAATGCTATCGACAAGAAATCGATTCGCCGAATACCATTTTGGAAGTTAAGGGGGTTTTCTGTCTCGAGAATATCAACTCATCATTATCCTAGGCAATCGTTGCAACTTTCGATTATCCAAACACCCCTACAAATCACTTTAAGTTGCCAGTGCTAGATAGCTGAACAGATTCTTCTACCTTCAAAAGAAATTGTCTACTCCGAAGGGAAAACGAAAAAAAAGGAAAACCTAATCTCCGTCCTGAGGAACGAACAATTTTCTTGCGACCGTTAAGGATGGAAAGCAACAGTAACTCAGGATCAAATCCTTCAAAGATCAATTGTCAGCTACAATAAACAAGGCGAGGTTTTTTTTCGTTTTTCAAATTTTATTCAAGATATTTTGTCTGATTACAAATTGCAAGAGTCACCGAAAAAAATTACAAGAACTTGCACAGTTTTGAAGGTCCTCTAAAAATCCAGCCTTCACCTCCCAAAGAAGCAATATTTCATAAAACTAACCAAATTAATGCCAAATCTGGGATGTTGCTTCAAACTACTGAATGCCATATTAAAAACACTCTTCCCGATGAAATTAATTTCTGTCAATTATCCTTGCAACCGCATTTGTACCGGTTTAATTAATTATTTCTTGCGAATAAAAACGAGGCGAATCGATATTAAAATCGGAAAGCATTTCCTAATTGTCAGAAAATTGTCATACGGAGATTCAATTAAGGACGAAACCAACCATACCTGTATTGGGCTGCCCGCATGCATTCCTTATTCATCACTCGAAACCGAACCTTATCGAATTACGAATTTAAAGAGTAATTAGCGCCAATGTCGAGTGGCCAACCTCTTACATCCCCCCAGTGAACTCATTCAATTTGATTGGATGAATGTTAATAATGCATTAGTCCTGATGTAAAATACTGAAAAATTATTTCTGTCCTCGGTGTACAAATGAGTGCCGCGATGCTTTCGTGTGCAAACACACATCTACTCAACCTTCGGGGGTATGCAAGCGTGCACAAGCGCATATTTTAATATTTCGATTAATTGAAGGCTTTACAGACAGCTGAGGTTTGTCATCCCTCGCTCGATAGGGAGTATAGAACGAGTGAAATTCCCATCCCTCCATCGAATGTTGAAATGAATTTAATATAATGCACGACCGCAGAAAAAAGGGACACTCCACAGAACGCAAAGTCAATAATGCGCGACACTAACAATGTCCCCCAGCCCCAAAGACCCCCGAGGGCTGATTGGTCACCGGTCCGACTTGTCTGACAGCGAATATGAAATTTGCGAAATGACCATATATCCTTGCATTCGAAATCGTGTATGTATACTGCAACCGAATGGACGTACAAAACAAACAATCACAAAGAAAAAAAAAATAAATATATCCCATTCCCTTGATGGAAAAATTCCGCATTAACAGTCGCCTGACAAGTGAACTGTCCGATTATTTGCAATAATTCACCAGAGCTACCTCTCCACGACTCCACATCGACCACGTTTCGGGACACTGTGCGCACTGTCACGCTTAATGGCTGCGTTTCCGGCTCTCACTATTATTATTGTTATTATTACTACTATTATCCTGCTGAAACAGAAAAATTTCCCATCCGCGAATCAGCCGTCAGCAGTTTTATTTTTGGTTAATTTGCAATTTACTGATACCGCCGGCGGGTCCAGGAATTTTATGCAGGCCTCGCTTTCTGATTGCGGATGAATTTACGTACGGATCTGAATTTGAGGAGGTGGATGTAGTTTCGAATCGAAAATCTAAAAGTCGCGCACAATTTTAATGATGACACTAAAGTTTTTTCCTGCTTTGGTTTTTTTGTTTTTTGCTTTTCAAAAACAGAATTGTTTTGCAATTTGAATTTGTCTTGTGGCAATGCATTTGCAGATGTAAGCAGGTATTTTGTATTTAACCGCACACAAATAATTGTTGTCTGAAATTGCAATTGGACATTTGAAATTGGATGTTATCGTTATCTCGAGGCGTTTGCAATTTAGACACATTTAATATAATACACAATACAATATACAAATTTATTGATAATTTATTGCTTTGCTTAACTTGTTTGAGTTCTAGGATGAACACACCCAAGGCCGTTCCTGAAAACTATTTAAGGGGGAAATGTGAATATTTTTATTTTTTTATGTTTTATTTATCTCTTAAAGGCTAAGATAGAACAATATTGTTTTTTATACTAGATTTGCTTCATTGACGACAATATATTTAGTACATTCAACTTATATCTATATCAAGAACAGTTCAAGAATATATCAATTATTACATATTCAAGAATCAAGAATCACTGCAAGATCCTTCTTACGAGTTATTCTTTCAAGTTCGATATTGAAAATTTTGTAAGGGAACTTGATAGGCCTACTCTTCCTACAGAAAGACATAGCTTGACATTTTTGAACATTAAGATGCAAAAAATTAATTTCACACCACTTTACTAGTGCATCTAAATCACTTTGGAGAAGCAGACAATCATCTACGGACATTATTTTGCGGTAAAGCTTTAAATCATCAGCATATGAAAGGCAAAACGAATATGCGAAGCTGGATGGGATGTCATTTATAAAAAGAAAGAAGAGCATAGGGCCAAAATGACTACCTTGTGGGACGCAACATAGTACATTATTAAACTCCGATAAAAACTCATCAATCTTTACAGTTTGGACCCGATTCGTAAGATATGTCTTGATCCAATTTAAAAAGCTCGAATGGAAACCTAGACAAGATAATTATGTAATAGAACTTTATGATTGACCCCATCAAAAGCCTTTGCAAAATCTGTAAAAATGATATCAGTTTGACATCTCCTTGCGAAATTATTAAATGCAAAATTACTCAATAGATTGCGATTAGTAGAATTAGAACGACCTGGAACAAATCCATGTAGAAAGACGGAGATGTGTTCTTTAAGGAGAAAGAACACTTTGTTATTTACAATTTTTTCAAATAGCTTTGGGATTGAAGAAATTTTTCATATTGGCCTATAATTTCTAACATCTTATTTTGACCCGGATTTAAATAGGATATCTTCCAGTTTTCAAAAAAAAAATTCACTTTTCAAAGACAAATTGAAAATATGAGTTAAGAGTTAAGAAATTGTTCCCGCACAACTCTTTTATAATGACGAAGGTACTCCATCTGGCCCCTCTTTTTGGGACTCGTCAGCATTACGTAGAGCTTCTTTTACATCCGCAAAGACGAGCTGTACAGAGCCATGTCCCTGCCAAGCTCGTCCGTCTGTGCGGAATAATATTATTTTAAAGGAAAGTAAATTAACTTAGTAAGCCTTAACCATATTTGAAAACCAACAAGAAAAAAAAACAAATTCAATGTAAATAGCGTATTTATGTGTGTAATAATAGCTAAGTAAAGCTTAATAAAGAATATTCAAAAAAATATAATAGTGGAGAACTCATGCTACTCCATAAAGTTTGGCAAGGACCTCACCGACCCTTCGATGTAAAAAAAGGTAAAAGACAAGGTACCTAAAAGTATAGTGCAAAAACTCCCGCGTCAACGCCAGAGGCACTAACTATCAAAGGTCTGTTCAACTACTCGCATACGCCGATGATATTGACATAATCGGAACAACGCAGCGTGATGTCGACAGTGCACAAAATAAAGTTTATGCTAACATCAAGAGAGGACATCCATTTGTCCGAACGTCAGTTATAGCTTTGAGGTTGTTAGGGACTTTGTCGCCTACGCTATAAAAGCAAAAAATAACACCAGCTCTGAGAACAAACAAAAAAACGAGAAACCTGTGATAATCACTTTCTTTGGGCTAAGAAAGCCATTGAGAAGTAATGCCCGCTCTGGAAAAACTAATGGCTAATGGAGAGTGACCTTGACTTAACGGTAAGTTAGTCCGACTTTTGAGCCTGCATTCAAATCCCGGAAATAACATTAAGCATATTTCTTTTCACTGCCCTACCTCACGTAAGTGATTGGACTCCGAAGAGGACTGGCATGTTCGGCAATAAATGGTATTTCACAACCTAGCCTTTTATGCGAAAGAGACTTTACAAATGAGGATGTAGATTTTAAAAGCAAAATCAAAATTCCTACGTTGGTGTATCAATATTCAAGCAGAGTGCTATATTAAAGATATTAAAATTCTGGAATCTGTTTATATAAGTGAAATTCTGGCAAATTTATTAGCGATTCCCCGGTTAATCAAAAGTTTAAAGTTTCTGCAGGAATAATAATAGCATCTTTATTTTTAAGTCAAGTAAGTCAATGTTAGAATTTGGGATTAATTTATACAACATAATTTGCGGGAATCGATTGCTCAAACAGCACGCGAGTTTGAAAAGAAATTTTGGGGTTAAAAAACACAACAACTGCAGTCCGTTAAGGAAGCTTACGAGAGTATTTTAGCTAAAGTCGATGTTGGAAATTTTACTCCAAAAAATTTTTTTTTTCAGATCAGACGAGCAAGATTTTGGTATTTGGGATTTTAGTATTTGGGATAATACTCATGGCGTCTGGCGTGATTTTCAAAGTGGCTTCTCGGCACATTTGGGAGAAACGTCAAAGTCAACAGAGAGCACTAACGAGGCATAATGACTAATTTTTCGTGGCAAAAAATTCAGGATTTGGACGATTATATAACGATATCTGCAAAGGGTTTTAAGGCCTTCGATAGTGTTCCCCACAAGATACTCCTCTGCAAGTTAAAACACTGTTTTAAATTCGAAAACACCGCGCTCAGACTACTCGAGAGCTATCTAACTGGAAGAAGTCAGGCTGTGTCTGTGGGTGGAATGATGTCGTCGTTTTTGAACATTAAAGTAGAAGTTCCATAAGGGTTGATTCTCGGTCCTCTCCTATTCAACAATGATCTGCCAAAATGCTGAAACACTGTAAGATTCAAATGTACGCAGATGACGTACAAATCCATCTCAGCTACCGCCTGGGTTGGGTTGAAGATGCAACAGCCCGAATAAAGAAAGATTTATTGCTTGGCGTCCAGTGGTCAGATAGAAATCGTTTGAAATTAAATTCAAAGAAAAGTCAAGTAATTGTGATTTCTCATGAAGTCATTGATACAGCGCATTTTCCTAAAATTGAAAATAATGGTGCTGAAGTCTCCTATTGCCATACAGTAAAGAATCTTGGTATGATTTTTAACCAAAGACTTACCTGGACGGAATACATTGCATACTTTGTAGGGAAATCATAAGCTGGGTTACGCGTTCTCTACTTTGCGGGAAGATGCCTACCATTAAAAATTAAAATGATGTTGATAAAATGTTGATAATTACCTATTATGAAATTATGTATTTTTTTTAAGGGGAAGTTAATGTTATTTAGGGTCTTAATCTTATAATTTGAGTTGTAAATTATTATTTGTAGTATTGATTTCACTATTTGTAGTTAAATTATTATTTTATTTTATTTTATTTGAATTTTTGATTTTTATGCTTCGATTTTTATATTTATATTTTATTTATTTGTCAAACTTATTTTATTATCGATAAACTGTAGTATGAATTTAAAAGACAATGCCTACATGCATGAAATAAATAAATAAATAAATAAATAAATAAATAAATGGTATAGCATAGCACTCAACATTCCCGATGTTTCTAAATTAATTCAGAGTGCCATTTGTTTTATGAACTAGATTCTTAGAGAGCGGTTCAAGGTATACCATCCATTGCAGAGATGCACAATTTATCTAACGTACCTCAAATGAAAATGCAGGTGTACAAACTTCACAAACACTTCGCAAGCCTTAACTAGGCAAAGGAAAAATATTATTTTCACTGGCGGATTGGTTTATTGTCTAACGAATTTATCTGAAGAGAATGTGAAGTCCTCGGTTAATCATGGATCAATCTTGATCTGACCTATATTCTCAGACGTGTTCTGAAGTTACTGCCTTCGAAATCTTCTTATCTCAAGAAGAAACTTCTTCCTGGAGTGATCATTCTTCTTGACCTCTTAGTACTCAATGAATCACGTGAAAGTGCCCTGTTACGTTATTGTATCCTAGGTTATTTTTTTGTGTTTCACTGAAAATTGAAGTCTTGCCCTGCAGACTTATTTCCCGCAAAATTAAAAAAAAACAATTAATCAAGAACTTTTGTGTTGGTTTAAAAAAAACCCTTTTCGCAACAAAGCTTTTTAACGCATAGAAACAACAATTCCAGAACTCTTTTCAGGTCACGCTAGTTAAACAACCCACATTTATATAATTTATCTGCATGCAGTGCCATATCGGCAGCATATCAAACGCAGGACATAACCATGAATCGATTTCGATCAATAAATCAAAACTCTCTGGCCAACAATCCGCCGAACAGAAGTGATCCGCATTTGGTTGAAACATCTGTCTGGATACTAATGCGATTGCTTTATGATCGATAGAGTCTATTAATTTAAAGTTAAACAACATTGCGGGGGCTTCGTTATGGAATTGAACATCGAATCTCTGGCCACATTGCAGGATCAATTGGTAGAGAGTCTACGTACGAGTCCATTCACGCGAAGCCAGTATATAAAACCCCATAGGTCCGAGAAATGTATAACTACGGTTTTAAATGAGTAATGTTGTCGTCTTCTACTGTTTGACAAGTCATCTTGAAGTTGTCTGCATGTCTGCGTAGGTTTTACGGACCATGAAAGTCGTCCAACGGTTTCGGTTGATTGGTACGCATATTTGCAATGCGCATGATGTCCGACAAATGCTTGAAGATTTAAGTGCACATTATGTAACGCAAACCGATCGATAGGCATTTGATTTCGATTACGGTCTCAGTAACTGCCGCAGTATGATCATTTTGTATAGAATTTATTGAGATGAAGTGCGCAGGTCCAGTTTTTTTTAAGTGGTACCAATCGAAATGGGTAATATCTAGTTGCAGGATAAATTTCTTGCAATAAATCCTCTACAACTTTAACAAGTATTTAAAGGCATTCGAGATGTTTTTCTCATGAGACTTTTATGAATTCAGAAACTTGTATGGATCGACATTTTTATATCACAACGAAACTATAAAATTCAGTAGACGCATACGCTTAGAACAGCCAACCATCACCTTCACCTTGGGAGTTGCAAATGGAGAAAACCAATTCGAAACATTTCAAATATAAAGCAAAGTTCAATCTTCAAGGCATTGTTAGTAAGAAACGTGTAACTGATCGGTTTTTCGCAGAAGGCGTTATGTGTCTTAACACTTCAAAAGTCAAGCGGATGCTGAAAGCATGAAACAAAACTGGTGAAACGATTGCCACTCGAATTAGTTGGTTGTGGAGGCTGAAGCTCTGACAAAAATTTTAATGTCGACTTTTTTTTTTGTTAATATTCTTTTTTCAATTCTATTTTACAATATGTAAGAAGGTATTTCAGGTTTAAAAAATTGGTTTGGGTTTCTCTCGAAACTAAATAAGTCGGCTTCTTTCTCTTTAGAAAGTGTCCAAGGAGATGGTAGGCCGATACTTAGTTTCTTGGTGAAAGGGCTTTACATAATTGCTTTCTTAGCCACGGGTATTCTTCGTTTGACCTCAACGCTGGTGTTGTTATCTGTGTTTTCAGCGAAGGCTAAGCAAAGTCCCTAACTACCACAAAGTTATAGCTGTCTATGTTAGTGTTCTGACCCAGGCGTCGGATTTGGGTGTCCTTTCTTGATGACAGCATATGTTTCATTTTGCCCTAGTATACAAAAGGACAAGCTTGAATGGGATGCCAAACCGTCTGTGTGGACGAAACTGAAACCAAAACCAACCTTGAAATTGATGAAAAGGGGGGGCGTGCGTTTTTTCCAAGATCTTCCGATATGTTTATATTAGTCTGTTGTGTACTATCAGGTTGTTGACGAACGGTTTCAAACGTCCACATAACGTGGCGGGAAAGTTGTTCTAGGCAATTTTAAATATAATTATACCTCAATAATTGGCACAGCTGAGATGGTCCCCTTTCTTTAAGACAACAACAATACTGAGTTCCATTCATCTTTGATGCTTTATTGTGTCATTGCCGCCGCATTAAAAAGTTCGACAGCTAAAGTGGCTTTATTAGGTTTAAGCTCATATGTGTTATTGCCATTTTAACTTCGTCTACGTCGGGTAAACGCTGTTGGCCTGCGTCGTCTTCATCGAATGGTTCAGGCTACTGGCCAGCGGAATTTTATTCTTCGTTGCCGTAATACAGTCTGCAAAAGTGGGTTTTCCATGTTCTCAGCATGGACAGCATTTCTACTATGATTTTTCCATTTTGAAATTCGCAGGCTTTGGTTTGGGTTCTGTTACCATGAGATAATTGTTTTATATCTGTAGAATTTTCGAACCTCTTTCCTGTTTCTTGTTGAAGTTGTTTTTCAACTTCACCAAAAAAGTGTTTAAACTTGTTAGGGACAGACAGCCAGTAAGTAAGTTAAAGTTGATCTGAGCTAACAGTGAAACGTTACTTAGAAATTATTACTATTCTAGTAAAAAAAAGTTAAGAAAGTTGTTTTGAAATGAGAAAAAGTTAAATTTGTAACCAAAGTTTGGCTTTTGATTGCGGAATTTGAATCGTTGTTTCGATATAAACTTTGTGAAAGATCGCTTATGTCAACTCCTTTTTCAATGTATTTTAGAAAATATTTCTATGACCTTGTACGATGCACTCGTTGTGCTCGGAATATTAAAGCGTGATTATCTTTATGTCGATTAAGTTCAAAAGTGCAAAGTTTCAGTCCCGATAATTCGACCGCCTCTTCCTTCCGAGCTGGGAACTGCTCAGCATCTGTTTCTTCTGGGGCTTTTGTTGTGTGTTTTAAAACATTCATTCAATGAAATGAGATATGAAAAACTAGTATACTTAATCATAATAATAAAGAGATTTTTGACTTCTGATTATCCATCTTGAAGAGCCAATTTTAAACCTTTTTAAAGAACAGACTGCAAACATTCAAAATTCGTAAGTATTATGGTAGCCTATTCTTTCTTTTCTTTTTGAAAACATGTAAGCGAACAGTAAACGTTTGAGGTATGATTGAATTTGCCACAAGTGTGAGAAAAAAATATAGTTTCTAGAAAATACATATTGCAATCGGTTTAATTGGCGGATTTGAAACTTTAGATCATAAGCTTGGTTTTTTCCAAATATAAGAAGCTCATGTTTAGCGAGCCATTGCCTTAAAATGTTGTTTCGCGAATTCACTAAAGATTCAAAAATCCCTTGTATTATGAAACAGAGCCGAAGTGTGGGAAAATGTTTCAGAAAATTTCTGGGTGTGGAAAAAGGTTCACTCGCGTTTATTGCTTAAAGTGTAGGTATCTTGAACCCGATAGACGAACGATGTCACCATCGTTGATGATGAACTTCAAATTTATAGTGTTAAAAAACAAATTGGAAAAAGTTTGGCCAGTGGTATTTGTAATAAAAGTCTGTAAATTCTCTGCATCAAATTTAGTTCTGCAAATAAACTTGAGGGCAAAGGAAAACATATGATATCATCAAAAATAATCATTGGAACCTACAAAGGATTCTGTTACATGATTCTCTTTGTATAAGTTTGCTATACCGTGAGGACGACTGTGTCTGCCTCAATAGACATTTTGCTACCTTCGCACCAGCGAGCATACCCCTGGAAGTTTTAACAGTCATTTGACTAAGGTCAATGTGAAAATTATCTGCTTGCATTGTTCAAAGGAAACTTTGCGATACAAAGCAAAATGGACACAAATCCTGATTTCTTACAAAATGAACACAGTGTGTTGGTTGATATTGAAAAAGCATTCAAATGTCAAGATGGCTTGCTGATCCTCTCTTGCCTATTCGAGTGGGTAAGTTCTACCGAAGTGTGAAAACTTTAAATATTTCTGATCTATGGTTGTGAAGCAACTTGTGATTACGACATTATTCATCGCGTAAGAGTAGGGTATAGAAATGATGGGAAACCTCTGCTTTTTTCTGTGACTGAAAGAATACAACTTAACTTATACTGCTTTGATGAAATGTATAATGCTCAATGAAATAAAGATGCTTCTAGTCTTGAATAACAGGTTAAAAGATTCAAGGAAGCCTTCATATCAATCAACCCATCTTGATAAATGTAGAGCGACTCAAATGCCAAGTACAGAGGAAAGACTCTACGAACCCCATCACAATTCGATCGTGTAAAATAGGCAGGCCTAAGAACACCTTGATAACATAAATGCAGCCACACCAGTATTTCATTGGCCTCAGTTTTGAAGCAGTCTTAAACCGAGAGGCCTATTTATATTTTATAAGCCCAAACAGGCGGACCGGTAGAGTGTGTAGCAGAAGGGGAGTGTAATGATCCCTTAAGCTCGGATCATAGCCAAATCCTGAAGTAAGAATGAGTAGTATGGTCGACTAAGGGGATCTTCTTTGAATTAAAATTCTGAAGTTCGCTTAGAGAGAGAAAGAGTTATGTTGAAGTAAGTCATACGTAAGGGGTGACTTCACTTGTGGAAACGCAGAATAAGTTCTAGCTGCAGCTTAGAGCGCCTGCTCAGGGCCAGTAAGTAAGTAAAATAACGTTTAGATATATTAGATAGTTTAAGCGTGTTTTTGTCTAGTTTTTAAGTTCAAATTCAAAAATAAAAATTCGTAAAAACTGAAAAATAACCATCTTGCTACGGTCTGCTGTAAGTGATCATTTCAACGAAGATCGCTATAGGGTCTCAGAAAAAGTTTAGTTGCAAGGTATGTACATTGAACACAGAACACGATTTTAAATCGTAGCACAAACTGTCATAACATATCATCATATCCAGCTCTTGCGAGTAATTGAAAAACATCCCCCAATCAATCATTGTCAAGCGAAAGCTTGTGGACCCCTTTATAGTCGGTAAGAATCCATCCCTATTTTTAGTGCGCTAACGCACACAACAAAATTAGTGACAAAAAGCTAGGTAGTGGCTCCTATTACGACTATACCTATGGAATTGTGCCCGAGAATTGTTACGTGCAATTCTATATCTTTTATGACATTTGCCCGCTTGTTGGCTTTTGTCTTATTCTTCAACGCTTTGGAATTGCATTTTCCAACAATTAATGTTGAACGAAAACCAAGTTATAGAAGTCATTTCAAGATGTTATACTTTTGATTTATATAAAAATAGTTCTTGCAAAAGTATCAAAGGCATCATAAATAAGTGTTGCAAAGACCTTCTCCTGTTTCTTCTCTGAGGCCGGCCTAAAAAGTTTATTCCACAAACACAGAATTTATTTCTAAATCCAAACTTCTATTCTAGTTTTTTAAACGTAGGTACTTACCCACACAACAACAGAGAATACTGACCTTACCACCTTCGTTTCAACACATCCAATGTTATGCTAAAACCAACAACAAATGCTGGGAGGGAAGTCGCTCCTTTTAGGTTGGCCAACTACGGTGCCACTGAACTTTGCAGATAACACATATCCATGCATCTCTAACAAAACCTCTGCCAAAGACCATAATTTGGTCACTCACAGAGTTCTGTGCCTCAACTGCGCGTTGTCCTTGCATCTCGGTTCCTGCAGCAACGATTCCCTCCAAGTAAATTACTTTGCGTGCCACCACGTTATCTCAACGCAGAGCCTGGCGCGTCCATGGCGGGCGTTTGCATATATGCCAAGAAATGCGGATGCATATGCTGGCTTGGTCGTTCCTCAAATTCAACGAGCAAACAATAGGAACCACCATATCCGTTCACTTTTCGGACAACCACACTGGTGATGGCTCCAAGGCACGCAATATGAAAATGAGTTGTTGTTTAGTGCGATACCGCACCGCTGATACACACTTACGGATATCTCTGTGTATATGGAGGAGAACGTACCGTATTGCATTCTGCAAATTATTACCACTTTGGGTCACTTCTTTCGAGTCTGACACTGCTGTTCCTGATAGGCCGACGATTTTCCCGGCCAAAAGAAAAGCTTGATATCCTTTGGTTCGGCTCAGTTGGTTTCGGGTAGTTGTGCCCCATTCGCCGTGCCGTCTATCGGACCAACGATGACAATGATTTTTCTTCCCCACTCAGTGGTGGTCACTGGTCAGTGACTGCCCGTTTTGTGTCCCCCCACGATACCGTGTTCATGTCACTTGAGTGCGTCTTCTCACTCTTTCGCACATTGCTGTTCTTGTTCTTGTTGCTGCTTGCTGGTACTCTTGAATGTCGGACAACGCAACAACTGGTGTTACGTGTTGCTGTTCTGTAGTTGGCCACCTTATCGTGGTAGCCATAAAGTATAATTATCTGGAATCCGACACGCCTATACGTATGCAACGCTGCACCATAACACACATGCAATATGGTGGCGCACACTACACTACAAATACAACACTGATGCGAATGGACGACAGTGGACAGTGGACACTACTGAACAGACGATGGACGATGAACGTCGGAATCGGGAACCTTTCCTGTGTTGAACATGGACACCACATATCGGTGACTCATGTCGCGAATGCATGGTTAGCAGAGTAGCACCGCGTCGCGCGATGGTGGCTAAATGGTGGACACGATGTTGTTACGTCACTTGGTTGGAGTTTTTCATCAAACATGAAACTGGATTGGTTGGCATTTGTTTGGGGAGACCTTCATGCAGTGATATGCTAATGCCGCGGTTTAATTATAAGTCCACCGAGGGTAGATATGACGAGTTGGCGAAAATAATTCAACCGTGAAGGCTGTGAGGTCATACAAAATGCCTTCGGGCAAACTTTTCATTGGTTGCAGTGACGAAAGCCACGCTAACACCATCTCGCAATAAAGTTTCAGTTGAAGGTACAATTCTTGCAAGAATAAGGAACTGGCGCTGTTTATCGTAAATGGGCGGATTCAAAACAATGACGAATGAAGGAAACGTATCCTGCGGCAGTAAGTCTCAACATTTTTTAATGGTTTTTTCCCTTTGGTCGTTGGACTTTCTGGATACAAAATATTTGATATCCAATTTTGTTTAATAAAACTTGAGGGGATCTGAATGAAACTTGAGATGTCCGAATAGGGGATGAAGAATTTGAAGCAGACATTTTGATTCTCTTAATTCGCAGTATTTTATTCGTCGTAAATTGTTAGCGAAAATAAAATGATCAGTCGCTCTCGATATTTTGCAGAAAATCTTCGCCGCCGTTTAAGAGCATCCGTAAAGATATAAAAAAAATATAAAAATAACAGCTCACCGTCGAAACTTGATGAGACAGTTTTCCATTCTTCATGGTTACAGTCATCTTGCTCTCTTAGCATCCGCGATGGCTGGACTATTGAATTGTAGGACCTTTTTTCCCCTCTTGCGTGCACACTATGATTGGGATTTAAAGACAATTTTAGTTTTTTTTTTCAATTCTTGGCATGGAATCCACAGACACTCTTCGGTGGAGCAACGTAGTTTATTTATTTAATTTTTGTGTACTTTTATTTGTCCCGTGTAAGATTAAGTCCTAAATATTATAGTAGTCGCTTGCGATGTTTTGTCCCCGGTTGCACTTGACAGATCGATTTCTTAAAGATCAACTTTTCTAGCTTGGCGTTGTTCGTTCTTGAATGTAATGATTGTTATCGTGTTCAGCTTTAAAGTCGATAAAAATGGCAATGTTGTGTCAAGACACTCATGAGTGCTGGTAAATTTGTGTGTTGCAAAAAGGTTTAATACGTTCATATAGAATACAGGATATTATCTTCTAAGCGACGACTAATAAAGGTGCATCGTGAGTTGATACAGCATAGATGAAAGCTTTTTTATTGTAGATGTGACAAATATAATTGATATTTTAGTCGTCTTAAAACTGGCAGATGATCTGATACTAGATCACCTCTTAACTTATCATTAAAAAGCTGCTGAAAAGGACTGATCTTTTTGTTATACTTTTAGTAGGTTGGGTGCGAGCTTTGGTGGATAAATTCCATAAATTTTGCAAATCTATAAAGATTCAAAGCGTAATATTGCTCACATGCTGCTGTAAGCCTCATTTCGATAGCACCCAGGCACACTTTGGCCTGATGTGGTCTTGTCCACTATGATAATTGCGTTTAATGAGTTTGGGTTTGTATGCCCAGGTTAACCTTCTTGTCCTTGGTAGTTGTGCATTACCCGTTTTGCTCACCTGTTCGCACACTATGGCTCTATTCCATTTATCACCTCGACTTATCTCCTCTCACTTCACCAACGTTAAAAGTGGAGATTTTCGTTAACTGCAAAGTTTTGTTATTTTGCAAAGAATTATTTCGTTCAGTTTCACCAGTCAAATAATCTTTGCATTTTGCATTTAAAGTTTTGCAAAATTTTGTCAATGATGTGCAAGGAAAAAATTGCATTCACACAGATCAGCTTAGTTCAGGAATCGCAGCTATGCACGGATTAATTGAGGTTAGTAGTAGTGTAGTAGTAGTGAGTAGTAAGCCGAGATTCAGCTGCAGTAAATGTTGAATTTCTTATAATTACCATTTGGTGGCCACAGAATTCTTTGGAAATTGTAAAAAAAATTTTTTTGTACAAGAAGGGTTTCCTGGACAAGCTGGCTGCGTTGACAGTACGATGATTAACATTGATGCACCTAATATATGGCATATATGGCAGACAAATACAATGTCTCTTTCACTTGTAAAAAAGTCTGAAAAATTGCAAAAAATCGCACTTTCACTTTGTAGGAAAGAATTTTTTTTGCAAAGTTGCAAAGTGCAAATGGATTTGTTAAATAGGGTCAAGTGAACATATTGCATAGCATCACTAAATGTTACGAAACAAAGTTACCCTGCTTCCAAGTAGGATTCCTTAATTCATTTGGGATTCACAGAACCTTCATAAAGTAAGTGAGATGTCGAAGCATTTTTGCTGATATTACTAATGCCTTTAAGAACCAAATTTGGTGCAAGAGATTAACAAACTTCAGTCCAATTAAGAACTTAATGTATAACAAAAATTTATTTTATTGCTTTATTCAATGGCGCTTCTATCTTAAGCCTGGAC
Source organism: Orthonevra nobilis (assembly GCA_963555765.1). Lineage (NCBI taxonomy): Eukaryota > Metazoa > Arthropoda > Insecta > Diptera > Syrphidae > Orthonevra > Orthonevra nobilis. The sequence continues at coordinate 14,668,303 of OY743225.1, forward strand.
CTCAACCATCTTGATGCCTCCAAGTGCATATACAATATTATTAAGAATCAAAAATTGTACATTGTTAAGCTTGAACGATATGTTTTTTTTTTACGTACGTTTTTTTTTTTTGGTACATACCGCGATGGGAAGGGATCAGAGAGTAAATATGGATAAGCACTGATGCACTTTGTTTTTGAATTTTTGCAGATTGTCATGAGTTGAAAATACCGAGCGTGGTAGAGCTAGTAAATGAGTCTCTATACTTGGCAGTACGACCGAAGTTGGGCTTGAGAGTGCACAGATAAGCATTCCTGGCGAGATGGGTGTTACGGTGAAAGTGATAAGGCGGTTGAATGCAGCTGTCTTATTCGCTAGAGCACTGCTTGTGGTAGAAGCGATAAAATATGGTTAGACAGGATACGCTACGATCGTGGTGAAGAGAGTCAATTTACTTTGTAATATTTTTGTCACCTATGAGTTTCAACGCTCAATTTTGAATTCTATGAAGCTAGCTCAAGATGGTCTTTGGAGCACCTGCCCATAAATGGAAATTGTATTCCAGTTTAGGGCGAATGTAAGCTGTATACATGGCAGCCAGATCAGATGGAGTAAAGTATTTCTTGCATCACTTCAGGAAACGTAGACATTTCGCAGCATTTTTGGCGAAGACGGTTATGTGAACATTCCATGCGAGGTTGTTGTTGATACACTTACCAAGTACTGAAAGTATTTCGGCTTCAGCAATGCAAGTGCCATTCATAGATAATGGTCGAGAGTTTTCGTTTCGATTAAGTGACAGAAGACAGCATTGAGTTTTGGGGGCATTAAATTCCACTCTATTCGCAGAGCCTCATGATAGTATGCTGTTAATGTCGGAGTTTAATGAGTTAATCATACGCTGCGTATGATAGTATGCTGTTAATGTCGGAGTTTAATGAGTTAATCATACGCTGCCGTACTATTTCCAGGGCCGTTCTACAATCTGAAGAGTTCTTAGTTTGAAATAATTCGACACATTTGATAAATGCAAGTGACATGAACGGTTTTCTCTCGAAGCTGCAAAGAGCATTTTAGTTTATAGATTGCCCAAAACTACTTTTATCATGTTGTTTTACGTTCTTGATTTCCACCTTAGTCTTTGCGCTTCAAATATATCAAAGTCCTTAAGCATCTCGTTTTCAAACAATATTTTATTCATTATTCAACCGCCAATCTTTTACAGCTGAATTGTATCTTATGGCCATAACATCCGCACAAGTGCCAAAAGTTCTATCACAAACCAAATGACTACAAATTTCTGTAAACGCATAGGTCGTGACCACCTTTCGCCTATGAACACCGAACAATTACTCCAATTTCGGACTATCTATGCCCAAGACAGTAGTCTTCTAGTCGTATCGGATAACTGAATTGGTGTTGGAATATGTTTCACGACATACCGCTTATGAAACCGGAATTAAGTATCGAATTGCAACAGAGGCGTGGTCCCCACGCCGACCACTTCTGTACCACATTATGATCATCAAAATTGTCCGCTCCCAGTGCCAATTTCAAAGATCAGCACTTACCAAAAGCGCCAACAACAACCCACAACAAAAATGCACTCCAATTATGTAGTCCCGTGTTGAATTACACGATCAGATCAGTTGGTTTGGCCCCAAAATGTGAAAAAAAATAATGGAATAACAGACTGTTTCTGCCTCCTGACAACGCCAATTGCTTCGCTTGCAACGAAGTGTAGTAGTATTCCTTGAGTTTGCTGATGGCATTCTCCCAACCAAACCGGACACCGGTACAATCTTGAACGTCCTTAGCGCTGCAGCGCAATCAATGCTTACTCCATCTCGTTTCATCTTCGGAATTGCAGACTGGGCATAGTGTGGAACATGGCAGATCCTGGAGCAAATTCAAATAACATCGTGATTTGGAGTAGGCAAGGCACCATTGCAACAGCAGCAGCAGAATCACTTTGATCTCATTTCATAGTGGCCAGCATCTCGGATTGGGTTTGGGCCAAACTGCTGTTGCCCCGTATGTGCAAGAAAATTAGTTTCCTACAAAACTAATCAAGTGCATCGATGATGATGATGATGATGATGATGATGACGATGGGACAAGGAGGTCGAGGAAACGGACGGAGACATCCAATGGGGCTTCGTTTGGTGGTTGTGATTGTGGCTCCAACAGACGGACACAAAAAGATAAGAAAAGGCCTCTGCTGCAGTGTGCGGATTGTTGGTGGTGCAATTCGTGAAGTAATTACTGTAATTACCTTTAAGGTAGATTTAACAAAATGATGGTCGTTGTTTGGCCGATACTCTTCTCGTCTTCGGATTAGAGAGGTGGAACACTTCCCGCACTAAAATGGGGAAGGATTCCTGGGCTCCTCCATAATTTGCGCATCTTGTCGAAATTGTTCTCAAGGTGGAGCAGGCAGTCTTGTATATCGGGATAACTTCTGCGAGTGGCAGTTCTAGAATTTTAAAATTACGAAAGGCAGCCATGTTGCCATTAATATGTTGGTGAATCGTGTTTTTGTTAAATAAAACAAAAACTAAAATGGTTATGGATCCATCGATGATTGGTTTGCAAAATGTTTACATCGATATTATGAGAACGCACTTCCAGACCGATCGAGATATGTTTTTTGAAAAGTTCGAAGGAATTTTTTTCTTAAGTCTCGTCAGAAAGATACAAAGGTTTTTGATAATCACGACTTTGGAAAGCTGTCATTTATACAGTCAACGATCTCTATTTTATTGCATGCTTCTTTCTTCCAAGCCTACCGAATTCAAAACCCCAAACTCAAGATAAAGATCACCCATAGGAGGATTAAAGTCAAGCTCACTTTATCGTGGTACAGTAAGTGTGGGAAATTAGGTGATTGTCCGGAGTCATTAAACTCGCAAGCTCCTTTGCAGCCTGGCATCGAGTTGGTTAATATGTCATAGAATTTTTGCATCTGCTTGCTTATGATTGTCCAGAGCCTGCGATATAGGCCATAAAGTCACTTCTGTAGACGTCGCTGTTGGTTGGTGAAGAGAGAGAACGTGGTCACTAGTGAAAAAAGTTAAAATCATAAAATCAACCACTAACACCCTTTATCAGATCATTGTTATTGTGAAACGTCCTCATATATGGTGTCCTGACCAACACTGGCAACAAATATCAACGGTTGTTTTTTAGGGTTCCTCACTCACTTGTCCGTCCATCCGTTACAGGGCTGTGTGATCGTAAATTGTGTACTAATATGGCAGATATAATGACAAATAATAAAAATAATATTTAAATTTAAAAATGAAGAGTTCTCCATAAAAGAAACTTTTTTTTTGGCATTTGTTAATAAAATCTTGTAATAAAAATAAGTCTGGCCATATCCAAAACGTCATGAACCGAATTCCAAACAGTCGTCATTTGCGGGAAGTGTTGGTTTTCTTCTTTGATTTGGAGAAAACTTCCGCACAAAGTACACGGAGATGTTGCTCTCAGGAAACCAATGTGCTGTGATAAGTTCCGTCGTTAAAATAACGGTGATTTCGATGTTTACGGCCGCCCGCGTGAAGGAAGGCCAAAATCCTTCGAAGGCCAAATGCAAGAAAAGCTTGCTTCTACATTAGGAGTTACCCGTCAAGCCATTTCGTAGCGATCGCATGCGTTGGGAATGACTAAAAAAATGGATCTTGGGTTTCGTATGATTTGAAGCTAAAAGACGTTGAGCGTTGTTTAATTTTGACGCGAATGAACCGACTATCTAAAAAATGACAACGCTCGCTCGGTGTCAAGTTGCAAATACGTTAAAACCTACCTAGAAACGCTCTAATGGGTAGGCATACCCCTCCTGCTATATTTCCAAAATTGCGTCATCCTTTTTCGCTTTGATTTCTAAATGTTTGGAGCTTTCCATAAGGTTAGGTAAGGCTTTAGGTTGCCATCGTTCCATGCAAGGGTTTATATCAGAACAACGTTTGGAAATCATTGAGATTTCAGGCCGAAATTATTGACAAGTAACTTAAGTACTATGCTCATAATCGTTCATTCGAACTGTTTAGAGGCACCTTGCAATTCAGTGCGGTTTTACATGCTGGAGGTTAAATTCATCTATTTTTACCAAATATAAAGATAGGGTAAACATAACAGTCAAATTTTATGCAATTTTTTGATTCCCTTTGTTAATGAGGATGAAAGGCTCAATTTGACATCTGTTGAGTTTCAAAAAATGGACCTCTCAACTTGCCGTCTAGATCATGGGATTTGACTTCTTCGCCCTTATTTTTGTGTATACAGATAATACAGCTACAGTTGATTTCTTAAAATTATTTTCAAATATCAACCTACATACTTTATTAGGGCTCAATTGATTGTTTTCTGAAAATCCTTGTTGTAGTTGATTGGTTGTATTTTGATTCTTATAAGGAATAGGCGGCACGACGGTTGACTCTGTTGTTAGTATTTCGGACCTTTATGTTTCTCAAAAATATTTTCTGGAACGTGCGCGAAGTTTATGAAAGAATATGCGATTTTGCTTTAAAGAGTGTCAGAATACCGCCCATGAATATAGAGAGTATATAGTACATAGGGTGTCAAAAGAGAGTTCTTTAAAATTTTGATTTTTGAAAAAATGGCAAGTTAAACATACAGAACCGAATTCTTCCTGAATATCTAATTGATTGGCGTAATTTTGAGAGTAATGGCGGCATGCATCCTTAACTCATTTTTGGCGTTGCAGAGGCATGATAACCAATTTAAGTATCTTGTCTTGAGCGTGCTATGTTTCTTATAAAGTGCGAGAAAGCCGTCCAGCAATCGATTTATTGCACACTTTATTCAATAATCGTGCAATGTGTCGTGAAGGTGATGTTACTTGACCGCCTTGGAATTGGTATTTCAGATCAACGGTATGCGAGCAATTCTAAGAATATTTAGGTACTCTTAAGCTAGACTTACAAATTTTGTAAGCTACTAATAAATTCATGCACAATGTTCTCTCTTTACATGCACGCAGCGTACAATATGCAACACTACATAATTTTTCAAATTAAAATTTAGTTGCATGTTTCTTACTAATATTTTTGACATTATATTATTTTCATAATTTGTTGTTATTTCGTTCATTCATTAAGTTGTCATTCTGTGAAAATTACAAATGCTCGTTGACACCCAAAAAATAAACTCAAATTACCAACTACAGTAGTACAGTAAGAAAGTTTCTTTTACGAGGAGAAAGAACAACCGACAACTTATTCAGGACTGTTGTTTCCAAAAACTGCTTGCTTCAATAATTGCCAAAAATGTAAGCAACTTGCATTATCATCAAAATCGTTCCTCGTTTTATATCTTTCTCCGAATCTCATTCAATTGAACCTAGCGTTCAAACATGCAAATATTCTCACCGAAACCACATGCTGTACTGAATTCCCACTCCCTTTTTGAAATACAAAGCCAACACTAAGCAATCTCGAATTTGGCCCATTTGGTATCGGGCCGCCATTGCCGGCATCGTCATCAGTTGGTAGGAAAAGCGGTGAAGATAGAATAAAAAGTTTTGCTATTCTTTCGAAAACCACAAAGCATATTTTGGGTTGTTGTAAACACCCCTGAAGGATTGTCAAAACCGCACACCAAACTTTTCGTATTGTATGTGCATGCTCGGTGAACACGTATCTCCCATATCCTTTGCAGAATAATGCATAGTGATGCAACCGGCAGACAAAAACCTTGTTTTATGGAAGCTCCCGGATAAGTCATCTCTAGCCTCACTTTTCATTTTTGGTGAACAGCTGCAGTTGTGAATGCATTTTGGTTGTCATGATACAGAAAAGGGGTTTCGTTGGTGGAATGTTTGTTCACTTGAGCCCCAAAGGTGCAGGAGCATAAAGAAATGAAAAATTCCTGGCGATTTTCTGTAGAGGAAGTTACAGGGGCGGATCAATCTGACATACTGCCCTAACAATGAAGTGGTTAACGGATAGCGTTACCAAATGCCATTTTAAATACATCTTTCGTTTGACAATATTTCACTCCAATGAAAATTTTAACAGAGGCTTAATGAATACTTCTGGTGAAGGTCAGAATATCTTTAGCATTGGATTGTCGTATATATCCAATTAGAGCAGGAAATTCACAAAGAATGTGTATAGCTTTTCCGTCGTCTTCTAAACAGAGACGGCATTCAATGGTTGTACTGAGTCCTAATTTGGTTAGATGTGATCTCAAGCGGTAATGGGCTGAGAGGAATCTCAAGAGCTTTCTAACATTCTCCTTGTTGAGATTGAGGGATTTATTTGTCTGAGTCCCGGTGGATTCCATAAGATTGGATGACAATGCCTTGAGCGCTGCTTGGCTGTTTAAATAAATTAGGATTCTGGCCCCTTTTGGACCTTTGCAAGGTTTTCTATGGCGCAGGATTCGATGGCTTGTAGCCCAGCCTGGAAAACACTTGGATATTTTCCCATGGGTGTGGAGATTAAAGTGTTGGGTCCAAAGATACCAGCACCTACTCCATTTGCCATTTTTGTGCCATCAGTTAACCAGATTAAGTTTCTGAGGTCGGAGGAAGGTGTGTTGCTGGACCAATGATCACTGTTAGGAATGTACACCTCAAAAATACACCAAAGCAGTATGTTGCCTTCATCTTGCTTGAGATCGAGCATGTCTTTATTGATTATTCTCAAATGTCCCGTTTGGTCACCTCGTTTGTATTTCATGGCTAGTTGCATCTTAAGGGCATTTCTGGCGGCAATTTTCCTGATGAAAATGTCAAGAGCCCAATGTAGCCCAATGACAGCTTCAAGTGCTGCCTTAGGTCAGGTGCTCATAGCACCAGTGATGCCCAAACAAGCTAAAACGTTGGACTTTTTACAGCTTTTGTTGTTGTTGTTGAAGTTGAAGTTGTTACTTCTAAAGTTTTGGGCCTCCAAATTATGGCTGCGTAGGTTATAATAACATAGGTCTAACCATCATGATGTACAGTCAGTAAAGCAAAACCAAGTCCTGCCGTAGAGCCGTCCAGGATCAGTTTAGCCTGACCGAAGCGGTATGAGATTTTGCTTTGCGTGCTTGAAAGCATAGCCACGAAGGTGCCACCAACATTAAGTAAAAGGTGAACTAAGGTGCCTTCTTTCCTCGTTGGACAAGGGCTTATTTGCTAGACCTCCCTCCCTGGAAGTGGGCGGTGGGTTGTTCTTGCGGCCGCCATAGCGCTTTCACGGATTTCACCTCTGCGCTAGGCATTTTTGAAACGCCTGTGTTTTGCGGAATTTAATTAGACTAAAGCACTTGAATTAATGTGCAGTATGTTAATTTTGAAAGATCTGCCATAAAGAAATCTTTGCTTCCAACAAAAAAACCGAAAGGCTAGGCTATCTTTTGCGATGGAGTGGAGTGATGAGGCTAAAATTCGACGGCCAAAAAATGCAGCATTCTATTATTCGAAAAACTTAACCGTTGCATCGTTCGGTTCAAAGCGACATTAGTGTCAAAAGTAACACTGCATCAAAAATAATTTTATCCAGTATCATTTTTAACAAGTTCGCCCCAACTCTATGAAAGGTTTAAAAACTAACCACAAAAGAGGTTCAACATAAAATAAGGCACTTAGGCAAAAAATATTGCATCTCAAGTCTCATGCACAAACACAAATAAAAATAATTTTAAGAGCTGCATGTACAGAGCAACCGACAAAGCAATTGCTTAAAGTTCAGAACCGGTGACATAAGTAACTAACACCAAAACGGCTCACATCTGGATTCTGGCGTTTTTATTTAGTTAATGATATATAAAAAAAATGTGTAAAAAACAGATAAAATTGACTTTAAAAAATTTGGAAAATTGTTTAGCAATTATCAAGATGAAATTCGAGCACATGAAAAAAAAAAATTATTTTACTTGAAATTTCATCGCATTCAATTATTTTCTTGAACTGTATGTTCCCTGCTGCATGGATTTGAACGCCTTGATCAACATACCCAATCGCCAATCCAGCCGTGTGCGAAGAGAAACTTTTTGGTAACGATTCGTTATGCAAATACACAGTCACAAAAACACGAAATAACTTCACATGCTTTTAATTCTGCGGTGCATGTAGGTGAACTCTGTTGCTGATAAGCACACCCTTGGAGGCATGAAAAATTATCCTCTACAAAGTTTCTGGCTGCGCCATAGGGTCCGTACTGTTGTCATCAACAATATCCACTCACAGCAGGTGAAAGATTCAAGAGTTATCAACTCGTTTACAGTGACATCTATTTGCATGATCCGCAGATAGCTTCTCCGCCATAAGTCACAGGATAACCATCATTCTGTCAGCCCAAAAGATAGCGATTAAACTTATTTTTCATAATTAAGGCAAATCAAGCTGCTCTATCTTTCATTAGAAGGCCATCAGAAATACGAACGAAAAAAGAAGGAAATGAATGCACTATCCTTGCTCCACTAGCAACAACGTGGTGATCAGCTGCTTTCGTTTGGCCATGAGATTCGCTGGTCCGCCTGTTGCTCGCTGGACTTTCAGCGAATGAAAAATGAACCCTTTATCAGCATTTACTGTAATTTTAGGTTACAGCACTACTGTCTCTGCGTCTGTTGGCCATTCTGCCGCCTCCCCCTGCGCGCATTATTTATTGCTCCGCGTTTACGAATCCATTACGCTGAATTTTTCATTTCCATTCGTCCGAAAGCCGCAAGGATGCGCGATGTCTGGCAGCAGCAGCAGCACAGGCCTTTACACATGCTGTACCTATTGCTGGAGATTCCTTCGCATTTGGTAGCATTCTTAATGGCATAATTTTTGTTCCTGTGGTCGACGATGGTGAGGCTTCCCAGCTTCGCACAACGTTTGGCGGGAAATCATTTTCGAAATTATTGTTATTGTAGACTGTTCGCGTATTTTCATTTTGCCAAGTTAAACGATGGGCCGGCCGGGACTTTATACATTTATATAATATTATTTTGTTCCTGCAGATACATGTATATATGTATGTATGTAGTTTTATTTTTCTCAAAGTTAACTTCTTACTGTAGGTACGGGGCTAGAGCCAACCAGATAAAGGAGGAGGTAGGCAGTTGTAATTAGGCTTCCGGTTAAATTGTGTAGAAGGTATAATTTCATATCAACTCGTTTAATGAGAGAATGCCGGGGAATTAAGTTAATCGGTTCTGTTGGTTTGTACGAAATATAACTGCCAATTATTAATGTTATTGTTGTTGGCAGGATGCTATGTTATTAAAAGTAAAAACAATTATTTAAATTAAAATTGCTGCAGAGTTGAAATTTGTGGTTGCATTTACTTGGTGATTGGTTAAAGCTTATTTGCTGGACACATTTAAGAAAAGATTTTGACTTGAATGAGTTTTTCTCTTAACTTTTAACTCCTAGAATTCTTAGCTACCTTAACGAAGAAGAATTTGGATAAAGCGGAAGAACAAATCGGTTTCAAGTAGAATGAAGGCCAAGCGAGAGGTGTGCAACAGATCGTTTCAAGAGTATAAATCTTCGTTCACCAAGGATCCGCAGTTATCTAAAATAAAGACAACGGCATAGAAACCAAGCGGAGATACGAGATACATTTTTTTGCCGGTCTTGTAAAAGATACCGATCTTCGACAATTGAATTGACATTATACAACGTACTTATCATTAAAAAAAACGAGGATACTAAAACAAAACAAAAAACACAAAGATTCCATATATTCACATCTTTGACAGAAAATTAAATTAGACTGCTCCAATGTAAGCCTGGTCTTCTATAGAAACGGGTCTAAGATGGCCACCCGAACTACACCTGGTGTTTTCGAAGAAAGGTTGACCGATATTTCATCAAAGCAGCGACTTCTTCCATGAGCTCTGGGCAAGTTCTGAGATTCATGCTTATGTCTAGTTTAGCTGCAGATTAATAATAAATCTAAGTATGGGCAAAATGATCCCGACTTGCGGTCTAAGTGAGTCACTAACACTTATACCAACCAACAATCTACACGAGAAGGATTGCTTTATTACGGATGTCTTCATTTTCAAGGACAAAACAAGGAGTCAGTCCAGGCGTTGATGACACGAATCGGTGCAGTCCGTCAAGTTAGGAAATTTCGAGGTGAATATTAAAGATATTGGCAACTCACTAAACATTATAAAACAAAGTTCCCCTTGCCTGTTGTCTGAATGCGATAAACTCAAAAACTACCAAACGAATTTTCATATCGACCAAAAGTTTTGTATAAATGCCTGAAATATGAAGAAGATTGTTACCCAAGGTATCAAAACTTTGCCCATAAAAGTTATTATTTGGTAGGCGCTGCGAAAGCTATTTTATGATACATAAAATAATGGACAACATATGTAAAGAGGACATCATTACCCGAAAGTCAGTGCCTTACTTTAGTCACAATGACCACTTTTTAATCAAATAACTCAACCAAAACGAGAGATGAGTAGAAATACTATATGATGATCATGGTATCAATCCTAATTAGACTGAAAAGCTTAATAAACAAGGTTGATCGGACATTTCTTTAAAAAGTATAACCATTCTAAAAAGTCAGAAAAATGCCGCGGTTTGAACAAACATAGTTTAAAAGTTACGTACACAATTTACTTACCTGCGAATATTCTGATTAAACCGACATGAGTGAGATTGGGTATATCATATACGAGAAGTTTTTAAGCGCAAATTATTTAATGTTGATGCTACAATGTGACTCCCAATGTCTCAGTAGCTGGAGCTCAGTGAAATATCGAGCCTTACCACAAATTTATCGTAAGCGACAATTTGGTCGAAATTAAGTTATCCTTACCATTCGACATTAATGCGCCACACGTTATTGTATTCATTAATATTTCCAATCCAAAGATACAGAGGAAACAACAATTTTATCGTGACTTTACTAAATAAATACATTAAGTAATTTTGTGGCGGATCAATTTTGTAACTAAAGTCGATGAATAAACAGCCTTCAGGTTCGAGACGACAAGAATGACCGTGCTTCCGTTTTAAGGATGAAGGAATTGCCTGATGTCAACACGTTTGGTATTGATAACTGGAAGTAGAGTATTTGGAATCAAAGAGAGTGGAAGGCTTCCCTATCTAAGGCAGAGACTCTTCGCGGGTCGGGTAAGCAATGTGAATATTTTTTTTAATTAATATCAGTAGTGAATATAAAAAATGCTTTTTACACAACATTGTTTTGAAAAGTAACATGCTTTGGTGCAAATATACCTTTTTGAAATCTTCAAATTTTCTACTTATACGAAATCTACGCGGACGAAGAATAGTAGGGAAATGAATTGAAAATTTTTATTTCGTTATTCTTTGAAATCTTTTTTCTTCTATCGTTACCACCAAAAGCTTACTCACAAGTTTGTGAGCATGTTAGCGAAAATATTGCAAATGACAAAAACAGCTTGCGATGAAAATGCGGTAAGTTCTCGATATTTTGTTTTATTGTTAATACATATATCCCGAAATGCATTTATTCCGCGCCGCTGAACCTTGCAAAACTTTACAAAAATTGAGAATAGCTTTATGGTTCAACACGATAATTCCCGCATCTTGTCAAATATTTATCGGAAATGTCACAGGAAATGGGCATATCATCGTCGGTTGGTAACTCCTTAAGTCAAAAACTCAATAGCAAGGCGGACGGCACCACGAGCCATTTCATTAATTGAAGAAATTTTTATTTAAATAATTCATCAACTGCAGCTGCTGAACGCACCTTTAAAAAAAAAACAGCTAGCCGAGTTTGCAGGCCTACAAGGTCATTACAAAGATCTGAGGGGAATTTTGTATAAACATCTCGAATTATTCGCTTAAACGATCGAGAACGAGAAATCGAAGCTAAGTTGACCAACCCTTAATTAATTGGTTCTTTGTTTGGGCTTAAAAACAACTCGAAGTCGACAATTTTGCTCACAAAACCATCTTTTCAACAATATGTCAGGATTTCGGGGATCGGAACATGCCTTCATCCTGAGCGTGAAACTGTTCAGTGCATTTCCCAGCGTTGATCTGGAGTTAGCACAAATCTTTAAACATGTTTCTGATAGCCGTTTGCTTTTAATAAAACCAACAAATGGCCAATTCTTTATTTTGGAATATTTTCTCCAACTAGAAGTTTTCTTTATAAACTCTACAAAAAATGAAGGTGGGTTTCTAGTTCAATGTCCTTTCGATATTGAAATTAATTCATAAGTGCGAAGGCGCAATGCACAAGGCACTATTCACTGAAAGGCTACTCCCAATGGAATATTTAAATTGAGACGAATAATTTGTAACATTTCAGTAACATTTTCCAAATTGGAAAGCACTTTACGTCATTTAAACTATTTTTCCTTCTTTTGGTATATTATTCCCGGCATTGCATAGTGACTTCGAAGAAACGCACACGCAACCCCTAGCGGAGCAATAATTTCGTTAATCGCACCAATTCAACTGTCCGCTCGCGCATTCACCTGTCCATCATGCTGCCATCTGGTTAGTGATTCCAGCCACCGAGCCCAAATAGAAAACCAAAAGCACTTGTTGGATGAATAAAATGTTAAATTGCCATGAACTGAACTTAAGGTGAATAGCGACAAAGAAAATATCGACCTGTCATCGTTTCGAAAATAAAAAGCAAAACCAGAAAAAAATCGGAATAGACCGCTTACCTCATCCCCAAGGGAACAAATTCTGCATCAACGACCCGAAAATTCCCTAAAACTACGCTCGTTGCTGCAAACAGCAAGGGAGATACGTTACGTGCGTGCTGTGCAATGTTGCCCAACGACCGCAATTTACGGATCGACTCCAAATCAGGCTCCGAACACTTTGCATGCGTTCTCATATCAATGACAAAATACCTGTCATCGCATCACGTGATCACGGATGAAGAACTCCGGTGACGATGACGAGGCCAGTGATGTCAGCGTTTGCGACAGGCAGTCGTAATTATTTGGGACTTAATTGTGTGCCTCGAATGCAATTGAATTATGCAAATTGGAGGATAATTGCGCGTCGCTTCGTCCCTCTGCGCCTGACCACAAACCAGAAGAAAGGCATTTGCTTTGAAATTTACGGTGTTTTCAGTGAGCACGGCATTTACCCCGCGGGCTTGCCATGGAATATAATGGTGGTGGTGGTTAACCTGTGCACACACACGGACACTCTTTTTTTTGTTCCTTCCGGGAGCGAACCGCATTTTATCGAATTATCGAATTAACTTAAAGTGCATTGGCAGCACTGTGACCTTAAGCCTCTGACTTTAATCGGCAGAGTTCGCCCATCTTCTGAATGACGTTGATTCGATTCGACTCTTTTTCCTGCGTGATACTTTTTAATTCAACCACATGCTGGGTGCTTCTGCGAGCATCCTGCAACCTACTAAGTGTGTTTTGAATTCGATAATTTTGCGGTTTTGACAAGTTATCAGGACAGTGGACAGATGACGGCTAAGGACACACGCAAGCATGACATTTTGTGTTGATAATTTCCAACTGGAGCGGTTCGTTTCTCACCCGACTGACTGGTCAAATTAATGAAGATGGAAGATAGGCTAATTGAAAATTCCAAGAGATGTTGATGGTATGTTTACAAAAATTGTGTGAATGAGTGCGTTTTTGATTGTGAATGCGGAAGCCCTTATTTCAGAAAGTGCTTCACCTAAGCCATTGTAAATAGTAGAACAATAAAAGCAGTAAAAAATGGAGCCATAAGCCATTCCAAAGGTTCAAACATTAATGTGAAATTTTAAAATTCAAAACGAATAATTCTTACAACACAACTCTTTCTCCTCAGGGGTTGTGAAGTTAACGGTAAAAGTTTCCAATACAGACTTTTGTGGTTATGGCACCATCCTGTTGAAACCACATGTGGTCCAAGTCCATACCTTCCGATTCGGGCTGAAAATAATCGGTAATCATGGCGCGATAACGCTGGCCATTCACAGTAATGTGACGATCGTTATTGTGAACGAAAAAATATGGCCCAATAACGCCGCGGGCATTCAAACCGCACCAAACAGTAATTTTTTGTGGATGAAGTGGTGATTCATAAAGCAAAGAACGTACGTCTACGTTCTGTGTAAACCAAGATCCTTACGAAAATGCGCCGTAATGTTCGATGCCCAAATCTTGAAAATGCCGTGGAATTGACTGAATTGGATCGTTTGCTATGAATGTCTGGTCGGCAGCGATATTATTGACACTTCGACCGACCCGTTGTCTCACTGACACGGCAAAATCACACAATAAATATGTAGACTCAATTTTTTGAACTAAACCTGTTATTGCCTGTAGCGATTTATGATCGAAAATTGGAGTAAACGCTCTTAAAGTTGCGATCACCGACTCCGAATTTTGGTAGAAAATTTTTATAATTTACAGACGTTGCTCGTTCGTGTAGGTATTATTCCTTGATGAAAATTTTGAGTTCACATACATTGTATGACAACAATTTTTCACTTCAAATTACAATGCTCAATACTTACTCGGAAATCGATCTTTGAGAGATCTACGTATATCCCTGAGCTTAAGCTATCTTCCCGGATACACTGCTTCTTTGAACCATTCGCTCAAGTGGCCGAGTCATTGTAAGCAGCGGACTTTTATCTGTTGGAGTTTGTAAAGTTCGCAGTTGTACATTGTCCTCCATTCGCCGTACTCACAGATAGGAGCATATATCCGATGGAAGATGTGTTTTAAAATGTTTCTAAAGTGGTTTTGTCTCTCTTATCGTCCATCAGAACTGGCAAAATGAGCATTATTTTCGTGACAGATTGTCGTAGGATACGCTGCCTCAAAGGTTCACATAGTATGCTGGATTTTATTTCGAGTAGAGGGCGCCGTTGGTATAGCACCCGCGTATCCCACGCGATTCCTAAAGTAAACTATTTTTTCGATTCTGGTCTTGTCACCAATTTCCATTACGATCAAATTAATGACAATATTATTTGATTGGTCGACCAGCGATAGAAATTTGACAAACCGATGTCGTTGTTGTAGTGGTTGCTGTATCGGCTACTAGAATTCTTAGTCGTGTTGTCAAAAATAGTGGTTTGTGTAAATGGGTCTGTGGTGAAGGCATAACGCTGACAGCAGGGTGTTGCTCTAGACTTTTCAAACTTTCAAAGTGTATCAACCTAACATCGAATAAAATCCTGCGAACTAAGCGAAAGCTAATGAATATAAACAGCTGATATTCTCAAAATCTTTCGTTTTTCCATATAAAATTCTTTCGCTTTTGTGTTGCAAACATTATAAGAGTATTTTTATCCAATTGAGAGCTAGTAAATTATAAAAACAAATAAAAAAAAATAATCGTCATTAGGCAGAGATTCACCACTATAGTTGTTGAAGGTCAAAGGATCGCATTTTTGGGACAGATAGGACTGATGTTCTCGACGTCATGCATGGCTTCCAAGCAGAACATTTCAGCCAAATTACACCAATTACATTGTGTGTTAGAACTACTTAATTGGCTGACTCCTAAGTTATCGTTTAGCAAGAGCTTTATATGCTGCTATTTCTGAGATGAAGAACAGCATGGATTATTCTCGTTCGCTGCAATTGTTGTTCTTTCTCCTCGCTTAGATTTGTGCTCTTGCCTTGCAGCTAGAATTTTCTTCTTCCTGTGTACGCAATTGTTCTCACACCACACATTTCTTGCGGGGAGTTTTACATAACCAAAGATGGTTTCTGCTGTTTTTTGAATGTGACGGTAATTCGCTCATATCTCTGTACACTCTGCAATCTGCAAAAAAATTATCATAGCCGATAGAAGCCTCTCTGAAAGTTCGTACGACCGATTTGGAAAACAGTTCTAGTGCTAAAACTGTTGTTTGTTGTCGTTTTGTGGACACTGAACTCTCCGACGACTCCGTCAAAGATAATTTCTTAACCGATTTAATAAAAGACGAACCATCATATTCTCCAGTGTTGGCCAGATATTAGTGAGGTGATGGCCGCGGGAGAATACATTTTTAAAAACGCATTCGTTGACCCCAAATGGGCGACTCAATTGCATGGACATTGTGGCTTCTATTGCTCACCGGAGGTTATATCTTCCATTAGCTTCACCGGCTTCTTTAGGCATCAAGACCTCTAGTATTCAAACTTTTCAACGGAAGGGGAACAGTCTATTTTTTCATTAATGATCATTTCAAGGCCCGCTTTTGGTGCGCTTTTCATTCCACCTCTAGTTGTAAGAGCAGTTCATCTTCGTGTGATTGCTTAGTTCTCACAAAAAAAAATTGATTAATTCCTGATGCCTGGCCATACGACCGCGGTCTACTTCCAATGAATTTTGCATTAATTTTTTGAACCCAAGCTTTGACTGACTTAATGATCATTTTATCATCTTTATAAACAAATCTCAAAAACAAGTTATTTTTCAAGAAAGAAATATAAACTAAACTAAGTCAACTTAGTTCATGAACACAAAGTTTCAATATTTGTATAAAGCTACTTTATGACAAGTCCGCTGTTTCAGGTTGAATTAATCATTTTGTTTATCTTATCCAAATCATTTGTTTAATGGCAAGCGTATAAGTGAACAATGGGTTGTGTTCGCTCAAGAAGTCGATTACAAAGGACCCCCAAGCAATCTGTATGTAAATCAAATGAGAGTTTTCCATGACCTCGCGCTGACCCACTTTCTAAGTCAACGTCAATACCAAAATCAACTCGGTACTCACATTTTTGTTAAACAATTAGCATTCTGTTAACTGGCATGAGTATACCAAGTCCCTTCAACTGGACATGCCCAACAACAACGGACCCAACCAACCACTTTCTTAAGTTACGCATAATTAAGGTTATCTGATTTAACGTCACCCTCTTTGACACATGGTTTGATGGATACATTTCCATCTTCAAGACTTCGGCCATTCGACCTTTCGACATGAAAGCCCAAGTGACCCGTGACTTGAATTCCCGTTCGCTCATGGGTGTTAGTCATTTCCGAAATGCGCACCACCCCCTGGAGTTGCATTTCCCTCCATGGCACGCAGCACCCAGCAGGATACGTTGGCGCGGCAGTGACTCGCAATCGTACCTGTCATTTATACAACATTCGGCTCAGACGATATTGCCGGACAGCTCCATAGACAGGCAGAGGCAAGGCAATGGCCTCTTACGAAATTGGATATTTGCGTGGCATAATTAACAATGCCAACGGCCACACATCGAGAGCCAACACAAGACACTGTTACGCAAATATTCAAATCATCCGCAAGAGAGCGGTCACAAGGTGCTGGCTCCGACTGTTCGAGCCACTAAACTGCTAGATTGACGGCTGCAGTGGCGGCCAGTGATTGTAACCATGTCTCTGGGTGATATTTTAATAACCAAGTCCAACATTGGTTGTGACATCCCCGAAATTCGGTTCCCTCGGGCATGAGAATGCAACGTTTCTCTTTGTCTGCGTGGCGGTCTGGTTATTAGATTTTCCAAAGTAAATCATTCGAACTCACCTGCAAGCAGGAAGCCTATGAAAAACCAGGAACAGCATGCATCCTTCCAAGTGGTTGTCGTCTGTTGTAGACAGCACTGGAGCTGGGACATCTCTGGAGCTGCTTTGCATGAGGTGCGTTTTGGGCACTCCTCGTACATTCGTGTAGAATTACGATATCGTGACATTTGCTCGGACGATAACATCCAACGCTGAAGACGCTTAAATGAGCAAAGTGAGCATTTTAGGGGAAAATTGGATTATCAAAGGCTCTCCTGCTGTGCGTGTGGGTTCCGTCTGGATATAACAAGGAAGTTTCAGACGTGCGGGAGCACGATTCGCCTTACGTGGTGAGTATTGATGAAATCAATGTGAAAGGCAAGATACATTCATTAGAGCCTTCCTTGACAATGTGTTGCATGCTTCTGATTTTTAAATATAAAAAAATATTAATTTCGTGTGTACAAGTCCAATGAGTCGCTGTGCCCGAAACTACCTGCCGAGATCCACATCGTAATACAGCTCTTCGTTGATTCTTCTGTAAACACAATTTTTCTGCCAAAGCTGCCAAGCGCATTTTCATCCATCTTCAATATTTTCCAACGTCTCCGGGGCAGACGAAGTTCTGTTGATTCCAAAGTCAATCTGTCTATAATGACGGTTTACACAACGCGCTGTTATCCTTTCTTTGTACCAGCATACACTTCGCTTCATTTATCTTGAGCAGGCGTTTTCTTATCGCATAATACTTTTCAGGAAGATGATTATGCGACGCTAAATTAAAAACCACTTTCGGTGAAACTTTTTTCACTGAAGTCGTCCAGATCTTAACTGAACAATGACCATTCTCCAAATTCATCCCTTCTGACAACTGTTAAACCTTTGCATGATTGGTTATAATTCATCTAAATAAAATCTGTCATAAGTGGCCATCAATTTCGGTGGAAAAGTATTGAGTGTGATTCTAAAGCTTTTAAACTTTATCCAAAACCTGCAGAGCTTTTGTCGATTGCAGACCGGTGGCGATAGTATAACGTGACTTGAAAAGTATATTTCTAAAATAATACAAGAGGCGTTATTTCAGAATGGACGTATTTCAGAGCGCCTCATTTTTGGATCGACGATGATGATTTTGTATAGAGTCTATACCATGTCAGTTCAAAAAGTTCTAAGAAGCAAATTTCTTGGACTTGGAGCTGGGTTTTCATTATCTCACGAACATTCAAAGAATTGTTGGCTTGTGTTAAGTTTTGAATGTGTCTCTACTTAAATGTTTTTAATGAAATGTTCACTTCACCTGTTGGTTATCGCTTCCTGTCGTTTTTTTTGAACGGACATTTCTCGTACTCGAAGCCAATGTTAATCCCTTCTTCTTTGCTTGCGGCCAGCTCTCGCACTTCTGGAACCAGCGGATTGTACGCTGCCTATTAAGCTTTATGCGCTTAAGCTGTATGACCAGATCTAACCGAACACATCAGATGCGACATCTTGAATGTCACTTTTTCAATATTTCCAATCGATTTTCTTAAGCTGGTTTAATGGCCCCTTTCCGACGCTCTTAGTTCAAACTTATCCTATAATTTTGACCTCCGGCAGACCTTACCGTGATCGATTTTTAAGCTAAACGCCGTTTAAAATTTGCCATTGAGATCAACTCAATGGCAATATAACTGGATTGGTCGAACAGCGATAGTAGTGTGACTAACAAGTGTCGTTGTTGTAGTGGTTGCTGTATTGGCTGCAGGAATTCTTAGATCGTGTTGGCAAAAAAAGTGGTCTGTGGAGATGATGTCATTGGCTCTGCTATGAAGGCAAAATTCTGACAGAAAAATGTTGAGCTTATCTTTTTAAATTTTCAAAGCCAATCAACATTTTTTGAGTAAAATCCTGCGAACTAATTAACGGAATTGAATACAAACTTGAATTCATCCGAGTTTCAGAACCATTAGTTAAGTTTAAAAGCCCGTAGATAAAAAAAGCTAAGTTTAAAAGCCCCCGAGGTCATTGATCTTGTGCCTGTGAAAAACAATCAGCAAATTTGTGCAGGACAGCACTTGTACAGGATAAATGAGAATAGATTTTTGGTGCTAAGACTCTGAAGTTCTATATAAATGGACACATACATAATGACACAGTATCTTGAAACCCTGAATCGTTTACACCAAGATGTATACAAGTATAGAAGGTCACCTTAAGTATTGGTGCTTCTTATTTCGAAATGCCTTCATTTTGATTTGAGAAAGGGTCACCAACTTGATCGATTTTGCTTGTCGATCTGGATAACGACAAGCTCCCTTGCGGATTTCTAGCTAGTTTCGTGTCCGTATAGTTAATTGCTGACTCCGAATGACCCAAAAACTTTTTCTTGAGAGTCAGTCACTCGCGAAAAGTGAGGTCGTGGCAAAATGACAAATTTTCTTACCCACCTGACATGAAAGTGACGACGCAAACTTAAAAAAAAACCTTGGTACTAGATATCAAGAAACGAAAAATAAAATGCTTAGTACTTATTCAATTCTTTATTAGAATTTAGCGTACCTGTTCAGAATTCATTCATTGAGAAATCGAAACCATAATACATCTTAGTCATCAAGCACTAAACAATGTTTCATTTCTTCTCCTAATCCATCCTCTCCCGTATGCAAAACATTATAAGAGTTATATCTTATCTAAATATCTTGACTGTTTTTCATTTTTTTATTTTTTTGTAATTATTTCTCTTTTTATATCCATCTACTTCCTCTCTTTGAATACAAAAAATTGGAGCTAAAATCTCTCAACAAAATCCATATTGAAGTTCCGTCCTCTCGTTTTAAAATCGCTGCAGATTCAATATAACAATCCAAAGGCGCCGCAAGATTTTCAAAAGAAAAAAGAGTCACCTCAACAACTAATTACTGATCCAAATTGAGTAAACGCACAGCAGGAAGCATCACCTAGGCTTGCATCAGATATGATAAAAAAAAATACCAACGCTCCATGTCCTTAACTTTTAGCCGGCGTTTCACAATTGATAGTATGTTTGGCTTAACCTTGTCACGAGGTGTAATTCTTTATTCACTTGGAGATATAAAAAACAGGTAACTTTACAAAGCTACCGATTGCCCTAAGTAAAATCTTTTTCGCCAAGGACCTAAGCGTAGACTGTTAACTGTCACAAATGACCATATTAGATCGGAGTACGGTTTGTTTCGTTTGGCCTTCAAAAGGATAAATTAACTTGAATTGAAGAAACTGTCTGACGACAACAATAAGTACGACAACGAAGACGGCAGCAACGATATAGACGTAGACGACTGACGGTGAGTGCAGCCGAAAAACACACTATCACCAAATTCAGTAGCCGGAAAGGCCAACACAATTTACGGCATTACAGCCTTCCGGACAAACCGACACATAATTAGATTCCATATTGGATTATGGTTGACATTAATATATTTGCCTGACATTAATGATCTTTGATATTTACCTCGATTTGGTGCCGCGAAAGAGGTCTTAGCCGGTTGGCTATTGACAAAATATCCTTAGGGATAATACGTTTTTTTTCTTACTCATCTAAAGCGGATTCGATCTGCAATGATGGCTGCAGTTGTTGTACAAGATCGAGTCCAGGGTGCAGAGAATGCTCTCTTGCCTTTGCTAGCATATAAATGACATTTCATTGCCTTTATAAGAAGATATGTTGAACAGACGATGGAGCGCACGAGGCTCCTCAACTGCAGCCCATTTGCCAAGCACATATAATACTTTCGCAGTTTAATTACGTATGGCTGGTATGACGAGACAGCACCGAATGAGGAGGGACGATTGACGGAGCCTTTTTTGGACTAAGATTTTGGATTTAGGTTACTTTACGATCGGCTGACATATGAGATGGCAATTATTATTGATCTGGAAAACGTGATCAGCATATCAAATGGACTCATGCACTATGCTGAAAGGTATCGGTTGTAAGTATGGAGTGAAAGGAAGACTTTTTATTTAAGACAAATGTCGACAACACCAAAACAATAAGTTTATTTAAGCGTAAATATAACAAAGACTATCGTGTCATGAGCTTCAATTTTAAGCTACCACAAAATTGTATAATTCAATTAAAATACTTTTTTTAAACGCGGTCTGTCTATTTGACTTGTTGGCAACTACTGCTACAAAATTTTAACTAAATAATTTCATATAAGAAGAGCAAGTTATCGGGTATATTCGAATAGATTATTTTGAAAAGGCGTCTAATCTAAAAAAAATGGTCAAACATTTTTTTTCCAAGATCCTGTACACCGGCATGGTCATTCATGCAATCCATTTCAAAACAGGTTATCTCTGGCAACCTGCAGCAGTTGAATACATTTTTATGTCACTCCTTAACTTTTTCAAAACGACCGATTCATACGTTTTTTAAACTTATTTGCTGCAACTTTTCACTTCACTTTCATGAAAGAGGGCTTCAGAGGCTGGAGATATCTGCGCAGTTTATATACACATCTTATAGTTATAGTTTATTGAATGCGACGAGTGATTTGTTGTGGGAATGGGATAATGGGCTTGCAATAAACCACTACAGCTGATAATTTGTACAATCAGTGTTTTGACAAACTTTAAATTTGTTGATGAGAATCAAAGTTTGCCTCCAACTGTAAAGTAGACATGATATGGGCCAGTCAGACTCCATCTTGCACTCGAGATGAAAATGGTTACTCTATTTGAATACATAAGTGTTAAAAACGCTTAAAAAATTGACAGCAGTAAGTCTGTGGTATACATCTATAAGAATTGCTTTCGTCTATGATTTTCTAGAGCAAAGAATAAGGCCATTGCTCACAGGACATATTTTTACTGAAGCAGTCATAAAAATGATTACATTGTTTTACGTTCCTAATTTTAATGCACATTTTCTTTGTTATAATTTCCGCTCAAAAAAGGATGGAATAACGAGAAGGATAAAGTTATCAGTACAGCATGGCTCCACAGACTATTATCCCTGCTTTGAGCCCAATTAACAGATTCGAAAATTATTCCAGTATGCGAAACTTGAACAGATAAACTGAACCAATTGAAGAGCAAGAGCCATCTGTATGTGCGAGGAATTGGTTAACATAATTTACAACTAGAATAGTTGCATTAAGCTTAAATAAACATATAGCACTGAACAATAGTTTTGAAGGAAAAGCCATTGTAAAAATCTGTATCAGATTTAAATTGCCCAGGAAAAGAGAGAAAAGGACTTAGATCAATTGCTGAGACAAGAGGAACTTGGTTCCAATCACAGAGTTGGTATTAAATAAATAAATAAATAAATAAATATATTAATAATTTTAGATATTTATGAATAAAAAGGAAACAAATATATATATATAAGTAAATAAATAAGCAAATAGATAGTTAAATTAATAAATAAAAAAAATTAACATTTTATTAAAAAAATATTTAAATAGATTTCATATTAAAAAATAAATTAATACATATATAAATTTATAAATAAAAAGTAAATAAATATTGCAAAAAGAGCTTCTTGATACTCTGCGTGATAGGCGAAAAAGAAACGACAGACGAGCTTTTTCGGAGAAAAATTTGTTAATTTAATTTTAAAAATAAAGTTTTTGGTTAATTCTTGACAATATACATATATGTGAATAAATAAATAAGTAAATTAATAAGTGAATAGTTAAATAATTATATAAATAAATAAACAAACAATCAAATAAAATGTATGTATTTATAGATCAGATGATATTAGTTCTATAAATCTTTATTTGAAATCAAGTCGTTATCTGCTGATGAACAAGAAATATAGTTTCAAGCGGCAAGTTTTTCAATTCTCACTTCAACTGTTTCACCAGGTAGCATAATTCATTTGTTGAGAAATGCCAAGTCGCTACTTGGACTTTACGTAGATGTGTCTTATTTGCTCCATACAGAGGATCCATAAAACATAATTACGTGGAAAAGTGTTTTGAAAATCAGTAATTTGTTCTCGTTGCCGAGTATTGATTTTCTGTTAATAGACGGATAAAGTATTTTGAAAGTGATGTTAACCTTGTTAACGACTTTTTGCATATGGAGATTTTAAGTCAGGCGTTTATCCGAATGAATTCCAGGATATTCTGCTCGCGATTTCCACTCGACCTGCGAACAATCTTTTATAAGTCTGTTGCTTGGAAGTAAACAAGCTTTTCTTTTACAAGAAAAAATGATAGCTTGCGTCTAAGACGCATTGATTTTATTTCCCAATTGCTATAGTTCGCTTGAACTGCATTTAAGGCAGATTGTAGATTGGTTTATATTATTAAGACCAATTACATCTGCCGAAAATATGCAGGTCTCATCTGCGAAAATCAAACATGTACACACTGTAAAGAACAGGACTTAGCACTGATCCTTAAGGAGCTCCATCTGAAATGGGTGAAATGTTTGAAAGGACATTATTTATAGTCTATAATTTATTTTGTCTAGTAGTCCATTATGCCAGACAGTGTCGAATGCTTTTCCAACCTAAAGCATTACCATTCCTGTGCTTTTGCCTATATCAAGAATTTGTTTCACATACCTTGCCAAACGATGCACTTGGTAGACAGCACTGTGAAAAATCTGAACCCGAATTGTTCACAAGGTAAAACTTTTTTTGTGTTTAAATAACGAAGCACTTGCTTAACGAATTTTGTAAGCTTAAGTACCTGTAATAAGTGGGGGAAATAGCTGCCTTACCGGCTTCAAGATGGGTTTGACTTTTTCTACCTTTCACGCACTTGTAAAATATCCAATCGTTAAATAATTTTTGTAGGCAACTAAGCCCAATATTTGGAAGATTAAGCACACTTTCCTTACCCCGCCGACGCACGGCGTTCTTAAATCTGACAAGGCCCTTTCCAGTTTACTAAGCGAAACTGTTTTGTTACTATCCAATGGGGGGATGAATTCAATACACGATAGAATAAATAAAAAATATGTAAATAAATACATAAGTGATCACCATAAAAATTAGGGCCTGGAATATTGCTTTGAATATAACAAGCTAACATTTCTAAATTTAGACCTGCGGTTTCGAATGGGAAAGATTCTTTTTATTTTAAGACTCACCTTGTTAAGATAGATGGATAAGAAGGTTACAGACATTGAACAAAATAGGCCAGTTTAGTATTGTTGAATGTTTTGACTGAAAGTCAGCAGCAGTTGAAAATTTGGTTATTTACCTTGCGTTTAAGTTTTTCTGAATCAAACATAAAAAAATCGTTCAATTTTATTTATCAACTTGAACTTTCACATTGTTGTTACTTTGATTTCAGTGGCAAAAGCAGCGAAGGGCTCATTTACTGTAAGCTGAACTCGACTACACAGGTCATCATGAGAGCTTTCTGCATAACGAGTAATGATTTTTCCTAAACAGGAACAGATCAAACAAAAAAAAACTTAGAAAAAAAGACCTGAGTAACGTTAGGATAGCCAGATGTATTTTGGTTGCGATTGTTCCAATTGTGAAGTCCGATTAGAGATGGAGCATTCAATATCGACGTTTTTGTATTCGCTCAGTTCGCAGTTTTTTTTTATACAATTATCTGTGTATAATATATTGAGACATTATAGACGATCTTAGTTTCTTAAAACCATTTTATTTTTTTTTTTTCAATCATATTAAAATATTTTCTTCTAAGTCAAAAAAGACACAACCAAGCCTTTCTTATCGCATTTAATTTAACTTTTATTTTCTAAAGTCATCGTACTAACTTTTTTACTCTCAAACCTACGGCTCAACTAGTTAACTTCCACGGATCTTATGCGTAGATATACGTTATTTATTTATAAACGATTAACAAATTGCCATTATAAATATTTTTCTTATATACTCGAAATAACACAACAATTTTATGCAAAACATCAGTCATTATTGGCTACCAATATTTATTTTACCTATTTATCGAATTTCTTAACAGTCAGCTTATCAAAGTTATCAAAGAGACAATATCCTGTTGCTATGAAGAACGCAAATATATATATATGTATAGTATATATATTACTATTATATTTAAAATGACAACAACTTCGGGGTCCCGCTCCATTACCACAATGAGAACCAGATCTGCAATGATCTTGCAATGTATATGTACTACTGGTCCTCTAAACGACCGATCTCCATATTTGATATCGGGTAAGGAAATCGATCGTTTAATTCTGGCAATAAACAAACAGAAGCGGCATCTCAAAGGGCCGAGTACAGATCCCCAGCAGCTTCTGTTACGACTACGACATGGTCAGAATCTTCCTTACAAAACTGCTATCATTCCGTTTCCTTGGAGTACGGTTAGGCACCGTGTCTCCTTTCGTTCCGTATATCGGATTTGATCGTTGTTTAAACGTACTATTTGCGTCTCGGCCAACTGTGCTGAAAGATAAATGACGAATCAAGAGCATGGAAGTACCTACACAGCGTAAGCAAGCGCATTCACAAAATGCATCGCGAGCATTGCCATTCATTTCGTGGGACTATGCGTTGTCCAACAAACTGCCGACGAGCGATCGACTAACAAGTGAAAGATTTATAGGAAAACTTTTGCCGGGAGTCGATCCGACGCGACAGCAGAGTTACTCCTTATTCCAACTAAATGATGCCTACAATTCCCATTGAAAGTTGAGTTCGGCTTTTGTGGGCACAGCCCTCATGATCAGCTGCAAGATCAGCCAGAGAGCTTCTGCTTTTGCATTGAATTTTGTTGTTTTCATGTGGGGATATCATTAGATACATTTTGTAGGATAAAAATCACTCCATGGCCATGGTGCTGGCATTGGTTGTTCTTCGTCTTCGTTTGCCGCAATCAAAGGCACTGATCTTTCAATTGTTTGTGCTTGGCATAGCTCCCAACTGGGACCAGGGTGTACGTTTATAAACTTTGAAGATCAATGCTTATAGTTTTCGCCAGCAGGTACTTGGAAAGAAAATTGAACAACATAAATGGGCAATCAAGGAGCATCTTCAGAGATTGTTGAGTCCCAGATATGCAGACGGGAACGGTGATTTCTATATTGTCTGATATTGCGTGATCCTCTGGTGCACATCTTCGAAACCATCTTTTTATCATGTTTGCGCCCAAATATTTAAAGGAATGTTTTTTATTTTCTTCTTTTTGAATTTTGTAAACGTCTATTAATATATTTTTGGACAGTGAAGCAAATCAAGGATATCTAATAACGAAACATCCTCCATTATATTCATATCGGAAATCCTCAGAGCTGTTTTTTTGTCTAAGCACAAGCTATACCAGGACAATAATTAAAATGTCTTCAATCAGCACGCTTATCTTTGGGAAATGGAAAAACAAACCTGATCAAAAAAAAAAAATCGGAATTTTTTTTAATGAAGGAACACGCAAAAAAGTTAGGAAATGAATTCCATTTCCTTGCCGAACCCTCACACGAAATTAAATACAGATAACCCAAGTCCAAAAAACAAACAAACAAAGCGATATGGTGTACAAAAAAAAAAAACAAAAAAACAAAAGGATACAAGGACCTTCTTCATCCTTATTCTTTTCGAATCAAAACTTTTACATTTCCGTTTTCTTTTTCAATTTCTAGCCTCCCTTTCCCACCGTTTTTCTCATTATATCCGACATTTATTTTTCCAGGGTTCAATCCGGAATATCGTTCAGTTTACGCGCCACGAGTCAGGAAAAAAAAATATATAAACGAAATGTTTATCAGTTTACTCAAGGAATAATTAATGATTTATACGCTTATCTCCCCCCGGTTCTAGGATTCCTTTGTCATGAATTTTCGAAAAAAAGAAAGATTTCGCGTAATTGAGAATTCATAAAGGACTCTTAAACCTGCAGGGACAAAAAAAAAGAAACGAGGAAAATTGTTCGCGCAATCGAAGCAGAGAATCAGTTTAATTTTGAATAAGAGAAACTTTTCTCATTCTTGTTGCCAAAGATATATGTCCTTTAAAATAAATAAATCTGCGACAGCGACAGAGTTTGAGCCCAACTGATATAAGGAGCCATTAAGAATTGAAGGTCAGGATCGTGCCGGGACACGTTCAGGCACTTGATTTAATGTTAACAATTATTGAGGGCTTTCTTGGAAAGGTTCAATACGATCATTTAGTGCATAATACTGTCAAGCAAAGATTCAAAAGTTCGATTTCGAGAATTGAATCGTGATAATGTACATAGGAGCACATCCAAACTTCTATTCTACATGATTTTGAATTTCTAAATTGAAGCTCACAGGGTCTCACTCCATCGGATCACCTTAGAATATTCAACGACCGCAGTTTTTCTTCTTGGCTAACTCGCGGATTGAATGAGCATGGTGAACGTCCGGATTCGAGACAAGGCCAAACGGGTCTACATTAAAGCGATTTTAGAAGACTTGGGATCACAGAGCATAAGTATATTCAAACAATAGGCCTCGATGGCAATCGCACTTTTCCAACACATGATGGCAATTGACCTAGAAGGTAACATAACTATGGAACTAGCTCTGTTGAATGACACCGCTCCCGAACCGCTATCACTAAAGGAAAGAAAGGATTAATTGCTTCTCGTGAGTAACTCGTTATCATTGTGAAGATCAAAACATTTCTGGACACAACACTGCATTCATGTGTTCATGGGCTCAATAGTTAGTACGATGATAAAGGTCATGAAAGGCTGGAATGTTTCATAAGCTTAGACGGCTGGTAATAAGGTTTATTTTCCTGAAAAGATCATAATGTTGCCAGATAAAAATTTATGAATTTATGTTTAAATCGCACAGCGTCAGCCAATCTGAGAAATGTATCTTGTGACCAGATTTGGCCAGCATAAACCAGGTCCGGTCGGACAAGAGTGATGTTGCGAGTTTCCGTAATATGTTGGTATATTCCTTGGGCCTCCGTTAAATGAACGTTTGAATATCGCACAGCCATGTGACCAAGGGTACGGGTTTCATCGAAATAAAAAGTTTCACGACAGCGGAGAATTGGGTTTCTTCTTGGACGAAATGGCCTTACCTTGCTGATGTTCCGTTCCAAGCAAATGTGTTTGCATTATATCGAGGATCTATTCAGTTCATCCTTCCTGTGGGGTTTGAAATAACATCATACATGTTCAAGACATCAGCATTAAGGTGTGAAAATTTGTGTAATGAAGGTCTCAATGAAAGGGCCGATCCTCGAGGTTGAAAGCGGAAGATTTAAGAGAATATGTTTTTTGAGATATTTTGGCAACAAAATTTGTTGGCATCTTCTACGTAGGTAGTATGAGATACGAACTTTGTTAGGATGGTCTTTTCTGAACTATAGTTGGTTCGGAGAACGTACTGGACTGCTATGGAAGAGCATATTATGATCATATAAAATGGTTTCATTAAGCTTTCGATTATCATACATGAAGTTTGAGCGATGGGTCTGCAGTTAGATACTTCATTATTTGTTCCTGTTTCAGATTTTCAAAATAAAAACAAACTCCTGTTTAACTACAGGATATTTTCTAAGCGTTATATGTGGATTACCATCTTAACGGTTAAAAATTGATTTTCTCAATCACTTTTGTATGAAATTTTTCTCCTTCACCGTGTCCGTGAACATTTCTATCAGAAGGATAGAAACTGGGAGTTTAACAAAACTGCCATTATAAGTTTGTTGTTTAGCATTATCCCATTACAATGTGTGCCAAAATGTATGGCATTGTTACAGGATGGTACTTTGGCAAAAGCCGGGATATGACACATCAACTACCAACGGAACGCTATACTCCTCAAGATCGCTGAACACTCATCATTTTTTTACCGAATAATTCATCAGTGAATTGTGATTTGAGCGCAAAGTGAATTTCAGCACAGATTTCTCGCTCATCCTGCGACCCGATCTTTTCAAAAAGACTGGACCAACATGTGATATAGGAGATTCGGCGGAAATCCTTAGTCTTCTTTTCAACAAGATCATTGAAGCTATGGACGGAGATGTCGCGGATCAGCCTGCGTTCGTCACAAATTTGCGTTTCTAGACCATTTTGAAAATCCATGTGTCATTCACTTCAAGTTACTCATTCAACTCCATTTAAGCCGAAAACGTCATTTTATACACCAAACACGATCAACGAATTTTCATTTGAAAGAATGCTTGAATTGGAGCCCGATATTCCATTATCATGAGATGTAAAAGGCTCTAACTAACTGTTTATTTTTTTTTGTTTCAAACTATGCCTTCGAAAGGATTCAATTCTTAGCTCATCCGTGGAAGCTTAAAACTCGTAGTGTTAATTTACTTCGCCAATTCTAGTTGAAGCGCTTGTTTACAGTCCTTAATGGGAGCAACACGCACATTTGTATCTATCATTTCGCCATTTTAATTTATTTCTTTTTGCCCTTTGGCGCGGTAGCTTTGTTGTTGTTGTTCGGTTGCCATTGTGTTGTTATTTTTAATTTTCACCGTTGGAACAACGCCCGAGGACGTGTGCCTCGTACTTCGTATTCCATTCATTCATTTCGCAATCATCCAACCATCCAGATCCAGATCCAAGCGACCAACAAGCCAAGCCCGAGCGTGTACCTCACCCCTAAACATAGCGCGTTTAAAGTCGCAAATCGCAATCATCTGCGGAATGGTTTTGTTTCTCTCGCGACAACAATGATGGTGGCGACACGGGAACGCTTCAAATTAAAAGGGAACTAGATAGATAGAGAGAGGGATGAATAGATAAAAATGTTGGCGCGCAGCGTGGTGGGGTATCGCAGAAGGTTTGTATTCGTATGTATAAGGAAAGGGAGTTAGAATCGCCTTGCACTTTAATTTCCCATTCCTCCCGCAGGCAAAGTCATTTATCATCCTGCGACTTGGTGTTATCTGAAATAAGATCGCATCGCAGCGGCAACAACGGTAACGCCAACGGTAACGGTAGCGGCAACGGTAGCATTGGTTTCCTTTTTCTTTTCTTTAGCTGGATAACGGCCGTGCCTCTATATTATCCGTATCCTTCTGGGTGTGCGTTGCGTCGCGCATTGTTCCTTCTTACTCCTTACTCGTTTTGTCTCTAACCCAAGGAGGTCCTTGTGCTTTTGTCCACGGTTGTTCATTATAATTCGTTTTCGAGTAGAATAAGAAGAAACGAAAAAAAAACAAGACAAGTCTCATGCTAGAGTAGATTGAAAGGAAGCAATCGTCCTTCTAACAACCTGGGCGTGTGTTGGGCTCTAGAGTTTCTTTTTTCCCATCGTCATGTCTCCATGAGCTGATATCTCCTTTCGAAGTTCTTTTCTGGGACGCGTTATCTTCATGAAAGATAGCTTTACTCCTTTTGTCTGCCATTGTCATCGTCGTCCCTTGGCTCACTCGTCCTCTGGTAGATTTGTCACTTAATAACGCGTAACAAAGAACGGCGCACAATTTCAAGAGCAGTAAAGTCAAAGACAAAAAGCACTGAAGTTGTTTAAAGTACACTGGGGGGTGGTGGAAGCTTTTGCCGCACTTTACCAAATACATTGACCCGCCCCAAGGATTACACGCGCCGCGCAGTGACAACTGAATGGTGCCGAAAGGCAATTAAAATGTCCTTTTAATGTTCATTGGCAAATGTGAATTTGAACTCGCACAATTTTCTTAGGGGTAATGTGCACATTTCAAATACCCACTGCCATTAGTCTAATTGTTTCTTAAACTAAAATTACTCCATAATCAAATTGATTTATGGCAAGCAACCAATGGGATCTGCGGGACTGCCTTAAAGGAGTTGACTTTGCAGAAAGGCTGTTATCAAAATATTTAATCAAGAGATTTTTAACCACGCTAGGATTCTTTTAAAATATTAAAAAAATAGTTTCAAATGCATTTCAATTAAACCCCTGATTTTCAGACGTCTTGCTTTTACTCTTCATTCGAACTGTGCGCGCCACCAAGTTTAGATTTTCTTCTATCATGCGGCCCCCTGGATGAAGATTGTCATACGCAAGATGCTGGAGAGATTGGCTTGTCAATTTCGAAGACTTATTTCGATAATGATGTTAAAAAAACTCATGGCAGCGAGCCGCTTGTGTAAAACATATTTTGGCATAAAATATATCGATGAGGTCGCTACCGACATTAATGAATTAGTAGGTTTTATTATTTCGACGAGCTTACAATGTATCCCGAAACCAAGCTGCTGCCTTTTAATGCTGTTATACGTGGCCTTGAAATCGGTGAACATGTGATAAGTACAAGGGCATGAAACGGACTGATGTAAACCAATCGGGCTGTCGACGAGGGGCTTTAAATGATCACACACTATGTGAGAAAAATGTGTTTAACGACTTTAAATATAACTTTCTTAATGGCCTGAAAAAACAATGAGTCCACACTTTCGACTCTCTTGAAAATCGCTCCATCCTTCGGGCAACTCGAACTTATCTAACGAGGACACTGACAAACACCTCTAACAATTGGAAGACTCAGTAAATAGTTTCTTAAAATTCCGCTAAGTGTAGCTGAAGATGAAAACTTCTCGGTTATCGAAGAAAAAAAAAGTTAACAATAAATGCCTGCATTTGCCAGAACTGTCATTTGGAAAAAATTTATGGCGATCAGAGAGCAGCAGATTCACTATGTTTAGTGACAATAAGTTGGCAGCTAAAGCAATACATTATTCAACCTGGTCATCGCAGGCAGATCTTTTTAATTTTTAAATTATGACGATCACAACGATTTTCTAATTGCCTTGAATGATTTAAAATCTTGGTGAAATATAAGAAAACTCAGTCACAGCTTTTGCTGTGGTTAACCATTCACCAACTTCCCAGAAAGTGGCTTAGGATTGATGATTAGTTAAATTAGCTTAAAATGATTCCTGTAAACAACTCTACAGAGATGAAATATCGAAACACTTACTCTGCGAATTCCCCTCAAACCAACAATAAAATCAATACATATACTACTGTGTCCAAAAAATAAGGTGACATTATATTTATTTTGAAAATTCTTTATTTATTCTTCCAAATCAATTTCATCCCTTTCAAAGTAATCCCCTCCCGATGCAGTGCACTTATGCCAACGGATTTTCCAATCTTTGAAACACTGGTTGTAGTCACTTTCCGGGATGGCCTTCATTTCCGTCTTCGCTGCGGCTTGAATCTCCTCTATCGTATCAAAACGGTGTCCCCGGAGCGGTCTTTTGAGTTTGTTGAACAGCCAGAAGTCGCACGGCGCCAGATCAGGTGAATACGGTGGTTGCGGAACGATATGGGTTGATTTTTTGGCGAAATGATCACGAATTACGAGTGCGGTATGGGATGGTGCATTATCGTGGTGTAAAAACCAAGAATTGTCTTTCCACACTTCCGGCCTTTTTAGGCGGATAGCGTTACGCAAACGACGCATAACGTTCAAATAATATTCCTTGTTGACTGTTTGGCCGGTTGGAAGGAATTCATAAAGCACAACACCACGATAATCGAAGAAAACAGTCATCAACATGACCTTGATTTTTGAGCGACTTTGGCGCGGTTTTTTTGGTCTCGGCTCTCCTTTGGCACGATATTCGCTCGATTGATCGGGTGTTTCGGGGTCGTAAGCATAGATCAAAGTCTTATCGCCAGTTATAATGCGTTTCATGACATCCTGGTAGTCGGAAAGCATTGTTTCACACACTTCAACACCTTTGATCCAAAAAATTCAATGTTCTCGGTACCAGTCGAGATTTGACGCGCTTGAGGCCCAAAGCATCCTTCAAAATGGTATTGACTGAGCCTTTCGATAAGCCAACTTCATCAGCAAGGTCTCTAATCGTTAATCGATAGTCTTTCAACACCAAATCTTTGATTTATTGGACGTGAGCTTCATCGGTTGAGGTTGATGGACGCCCAGAACGCTCTTCGTCTTCGACACGTTCACGGCCGGCTTGGAAATCACTATACCACTTGTAAACATTTTTTTAAGACAAAGCCTCATCATCAAAGGCTTTCTGCACCATCCTCAACGTATCCGCAGCAGAAAATTGATTCCGCAAACAAAATTTAATGCAAATTCTTTGCTCAATAAATTTCGACATCGCAAAAAACGAAAAACTCACTCTTAGCAGCTCACAAAACGACTCAAACACTATGAATATATTTTGACATGAAATTTCACATAGATGTCATTGACAGTACTACCAACCTAAAAAGTAAGAAAAATTTCCAAATCCTTCGACGCGCGCAGTTTAAATTCATATGTCACCTTATTTTTTGGACACAGTAGTATATCTATTGGGAGGCTCGGGGAAAGTTTTATCCTTAAACAATTACTTAAGATATGGTGCCAAGTTATCATTCACCTAGTTGTCGTATATATAATTTATATGATTGTTCTCATCAATTTGGCAATTCCAGTTATTATACAAATAGGAATTGTTGATTACTTAAATTTCGAACGGGTTGACAGCTTTAAGTATTTTAAAAAATTTTGGGTAGCTGGTTAAGCTGGAAAGATCATACTTCGGATTTGAAACAAATCATCAATTACCTTTTGAGGCAGTAATTTCATCTCAGGTTTTATTGTAGGCAGAATATTTTAAAATGAGTTTATAATGGTATATTTACATATGGGTTGACTTGTTAGGGTGGTATACGCTCTAACCTTTGTTTACAAAGCAAAAACATGCGACTCGTATTTTGTATGGAGTTAACCGCAAAACTCATAGCTTTGTATTATTCAGAAGCCTTGAGGTTTTTCCTCATTTATAATTGTATTTTTATAATATTTGGAAAATATTTTTGAAATTCAGGATATTCCTCGTCAAGACTGTAAGATTCCCACAATTAACGTGTTAATAACCTGATTTTAGTAAATGTACCTACAATAAGGAAATCATAATTTTCAGTCTTCTACAAAGTTACCGCGCCTCGTCTATTCATGGGTTTACCTGTAAGCCTGTGATGCGAGAAAAGTTAATCAGTTTTCTTAAATAAAATAAATTCTTTTCTTTTTTCTTTCAATTTTAAAGAAATAGATTAATTGTTAAATGCTATAATTTGATTTGTTAAATAATAATAATTACACTGTTTTGCATAGTTTAATATTTTTTTTTATTTTTGGATTGCACTTAACAATATTGTGAAAGTGTTACTTTATTTTTACTGTTTTTTGTTTCTATTCATATTGTACCTTGCTAAAAGTTGTTAAGGTCTTACATAATTTATAAGACTGTATAATCTTGTATTGTAAGAATTCTTTTGATTAAATAATCTTAAGTAAACTTAAACTCCATCAATATTTACATTAATATGTTTTAAAATCTTATGGTTCATTCGCCTCTTCTATTTTAAAAATTGAATGTTCCCACCTGTTTCATCAAAATTTAAGCCTCTTTTGATAGAGTTAATTTATTTTAAGTTTGTAATAAGACGACTGTATGCTTAAGGTTCTCACATGAAATAAAG
Organism: Orthonevra nobilis; assembly: GCA_963555765.1. Taxonomy (NCBI): domain Eukaryota; kingdom Metazoa; phylum Arthropoda; class Insecta; order Diptera; family Syrphidae; genus Orthonevra; species Orthonevra nobilis. The sequence goes on from OY743225.1 coordinate 14,703,062, forward strand.
TTAAAAATAAAATTAAATACATGACACATGCAATTTAAAGTTCTTGATGACCATTTTTGGGTGGTGATTCTGATCACTTAAGAAATGTCGAAGGATATTGTTGTATCCTTATAATTCTCAAAATATTCCTTGTCGAAGACTGATTTGGCTGCAAATGCATTTTTTTCAGTTTAAGAGAAATCGTTTCTAAAGATCGAGAGTGACGAAGTCAATCTCCGCCTGAAAAAAAAAACTTATGCTTCGACATTGAAAATCCACGTGTCATCACGGTAATCAACAATCTCAACTCAATGTCGCACATTCGTCAACTAGTTTTAAGTGGAGATATGAGGTTAAAACCGGCAAATTACAATTTCGAAGGATGCGTTTCCGATTCTGCTGATTCAACGTATCAGCATACAAGACGTCTCTCGGGGGGTTAATTGAATTCGAGCCACTCTTAGAAAAAGCAATAGATACATACGGAGTTCACGCTAATGCGTGGAAATGCTGAATGCTGAAAAGTAACATCGTTATGTTCATTAGTGAAGGTTTTGCAGATATCTTGTAAATGGTTTGCTGATTGCGGCGCAAATCAGTTGGCCCATACAGGTTGCCCCATGAGTTTCTTTTTTGCTAGTATAGCTAAACGATAAAAAAGCTTTAAGCTTCAGCAGACCTTCATGGTAGCTTATATATTTAACGGATGAATAGAAATTTGAAGTTTTTGAAAACATTTTCCAGCTCTGCCGTGGGAACGTGGATCAAGAAATAGAGAAAAAAGCACGTCAAAATATGAAATGGCCTCTATTAAAACTGTTTTGGGAGCAACTTCACAGCTAGGTTCCTTAAACAGAGTCCAACATCAACCCAATTTATTGCATAAATTGTCAAGTTTTATATTCGTCGTGACGTATTCCCGTTGCCTTCCACCTAAGCTAAACAAAGCATAGCACGCTGTTTAAAGCGCAGCTCGCTGAAACAAAGGCAGAGTATGATTCAAGACCGATTTTATTTACCAATATGGTCTCTATACAATTTTCATAACTCTACGCTACAATAGTTCTTAACCTAAAGTAGATCAGTATTGACCTAAAAGTAGAACATGATCCCCCCTGTATAGTAATATCAAATATTTCGGGTGCAATGAATGCAAGTCTAAACAACGATGATGACTTGAGACCAGAACTTAGCACGAATCACTGCCCACACAGATTTAGTGGCATGTATCGCCTTCTTGTATGTGGGGCAATACACTGACGCGTAATGCTTCCAGTGAAAATGTACTTATATGAAAGGCATTTGGATTTTGAAGTTTTTTTTTATAAAAAACTTATTTAATTTGAATTTGAAAAGTTAAATTGCCCCTTTTTTTGGCAGATATTTTTTATAAAATTTAATCCGCCCAATCATATTAAACCAATACCTCTGCACATACGCTTCAAATGAAACTAATCTGGATTCGATTGCCGAATTTGTTCTCTAGTTATGCGAGACGAAAAAATACGCACAAATGTACATACGTACACACACACACAGATATCACAGCACAGAAGTTTATACATAAATAAATTAGAATGCTCGCATTGGGTCAGTAAGTAGGAAAAGTTTATTCATATAAGTTTGCTCGCGTTAAGTGCGCCAAACTAGTGAGGCACTATGCCCAATTTTGGGTGATCGTAATAATCCACATCAACTATACGAAAGATCGTTTTAGATCTAAGAAAGCGCTGATGGATAATATTCATCTGACATACTGTGTATACCGAAGTAGACCTTTTAGTGGTGATTTTGTGCGTAACCGAGGACCCAAATTTATCGATTCAAGGACATTCTTAGTGGCTAAGTTCCGGCTAAAGAGAGGCTCCATCCCGTAACGAAGTCTAACAACTTGAGTCCGGTTTCAGAGCTGATGTCAGGCTGTGTTCTGCGATGACTCATTGAAACACTTAGCGTTGAATTCTCCTAGAATGACCTTGGTGCCGTAGCTGGGGCATTGATCGAATGTTCTCTTGAGAAGGTCGTAAAAGGCATTATTGCTGCTATCATCTTTATCCTCTGTAGGGGCATGAGTGAAAATTAGGCTGATGTTGCCGAATTTAGACTTGATGCGGATTGTTATGGGGCGCTCGTTTACATGCCGAAAGTTTAAAAATTTTGGTCTAAGTCATAGTCGAATAACAAGCCCACATCCAAATAGGTGCTGCCTTCTCTCTCTGTTGCAACCGCCATAGTAGACATCGCAGTTTTCTCTTTCTGTCCAACCAATACCATCGCACTTCATGGATGACATTGATTTCTGCGTTGTAGCAGTCAAAGACCTCCGCGAGTTGATCGGCTGCACGCGGTCTATTGAGGGAACTCACATTCCACGTACGCTATCCATAAGTCGTTTGATGGGTTCGTCAACAGTGAATCCATCAGTATCCGAGGCTTTCGGTTGTTTCGTAACTACTAGTTGTTTGACAGGGTGTGAGTACGCTCAACCCCCAACTTCGACGGGCAGGTCCTATTTTCTAACCCCTGAGCGGAGGGTCACGGAAAATCCGTCATCGGTAGCGTAGTTAAGGTAATGATCACCGGTATAAGTCTCATCTGCCGCCATCTCTGTTCCAAGGCCCCAATCTTGAATGGCTCCTCCGCCACCATCCTGAGAGCGAGACGAACCCTGGTTCCGAATCAGGTTATGATCACCGGTATTAGTTTTATCGGCCGCCATCTATGTTCCAAGGCCCCAATCTTGAATGGCTCCTCCGCCACCAGCCTGAGAGAGAGACGAACCCTGGTTCCGATTCCTCTCCCGTTTGCAGCCGCCAACGACATCCCACGGAGATTGGCCCCATCTTTTGTCGAAGGTACTAGGTTCCCAGGTTTCACCACGTGGAGGTGAGAGCAGGAGTTCGTAGACAGACGCTAAGCGCCGACGCTTGTGCCTGCATGTAAAAGCTTTGAAGCCACTTGATAAGAAAGATGCCAAAATTTAGTCCATTGTTGCCAAAATAAACCCAGTTTTTCTGGAAATTTCGTGCGATAATGGAAGAATTGGATTGCCTTCTTTAGACGACTCCATGAAAGCCATTTGGCAAAAGTTGTTTTCAAAACATCACATGTTTGAAAGTCTCGATTTGAAAGAAAACCGGGACCCGGAATGCAATGCATACTTTAAATAAAATTTGTGGGAAATGTTTCTTCGAACAGAAGATTAGACCAGTCAACAGTTCAATGAATTAAAACACCAGGCGATAAGAAAAATAATATAAAAGTAGGCTCACAATAAAAATTGCTTAGTTGCGGAAAATCTTTTCCAAATCAATTGACATTTGAACTTGAAAATGTTCAGAGGAATATTTTTCGTGGTCATTATTTTTTTGTCAGCGAATTATTCCATTGGTAAAAATTGTCCTTTTTTCTCTTACTGATAAATTTTTATCTTACTAAATCGTTTTTTGATTGCAGGATATAAGTGGATATCTTTGCGATCAGGTAACTCAATACCATACAATGCCGTCGCCTTGAAGACAAAAAACAGCAATTACTATGACCCATACAATAAAATTATAAAATATGTTGGCAGAGCACGACACCACAACGAAGTACTTTTGGCTGAAGTTAACAAGACCATCGCTTTGGTTCAAAGTTGTGGTACACAAGTATCCAAGTATTATTTTGATATTCTCGTGGGAGCGAACTGCAGATGGGTCAATATCATATCACTTAAAGGAGTGCCAACAGATATTGTGCGCGGCGGAACAAGGGTAGACGGCGAACCTATATTTGTTGGAAAACAAAATTATCAGCCTCCTGATATTATGCTTATTCAACCCATTTATTTAGAAGCACCAGAGTTTTTAAATAATCTCGAAATGCAAGCTTTACGTTGTGATGATAACAATACGTGGGTTGATACTCCAGCTGCAAGTTTACCAAACAATACAGTGTCGGCTGGTAAATCTGCCGGCGGAAATCCCATATTCGTTGCCAGACTTAAATCATCTTGTACAAATGTCCCAGGACAGGTCACACCAGACATAGGACTTGCGACTGCCGTGTATAAGAATGAAGACCTCCGGTCGCCTTTCTGTCAAGTTTTAGTAGGCGAGGACGATAAATATGAATGGATACCGACGCAAGATGGAGATATTCCTGATTATGCTGTCGTAGGTGGTACGGATAAAAATGGACAATTGTTGTACGTCTCCCGGATGAATAATACCCTCGGTTACATAAAGCATTCAACTGCTGCTGAAATGCGCATCGCATATGAAATTTTGGTTCAAAAATATTAAGTATTTCATTTGTAAAAATTTATATATGTGTTTTAAAATATGATAATCTCGAATATCGAATTGCTTAAGAATAGTAAAAAAATACTGTATTTTATTTGAATAAAGTTAAAATACTTGCAAAACAATGTGAAACCTGCTCCTGTTCACATATGGAAGTGGATGTATGGATTCAGCTCAAATCCCAAGATCGAGCTCACCGTACGTATTTTACAACGTGTTTTCGAAAAAATTAAGGGATATTGCAACGATTATAGTTGGTTGAGGAACAATTTTGTAAAGTGCGAGACCATTCTGTTCAGGACACCGTTGTCTGGGGCCTCTAGAAATACTAGAAAAAAGTGGCGAATGTTCTCTGTCGTTTGACAAAACTGGCAACAAGTAGCAAATCGAAGATATTGATACTGCTCTGGACACAGCCAAAGCGGCCATTGCCTTAACAAAAGAGAGTTTGCCAGTCCTTGCCTATTTCCTGTTTGGTTTAACGTCGGAACAAGCTTAATGGAAAAGATTCGGGTTCTCGAGAGACAATGTCTAAGGGCTTGTCTTCATTTATATAGAACACTAGAGTCTGAGTACAAAAAATTGTATAGTAATGAGGTCCTGTAAAACGAGGCCAACCTGATCAGAGTGATTACGTAAAACGAGGCCAACCTGATCAGAGTGGATAACTTTCTAATAAAACTTATTCGAAGTCACATTGCAAGAGCAATGACTTTCATCATCAACTTGAGCCAGAGCGCCTTAACGGCCTTATTACCCCTGAAGCTATTTAGGTAGAAAAGGTCCCACAAGCTGTTGACCGGCGAGTCAGATACAACCACGACATCGCAAGAAGCTCGCCGGAGACTCTTCGGTTCAGCAGGGCGGTTTCAGACCGCGCTAGAGCGGATGTCGAAAGGCAACACAAACAGTTTTGGTGGCTGGCAGAGAATAGAACTCAGTCGTATTTTTCATCTTCATCTTGAGTGTTATTAAGGCAAATTCAAATAGCATTTCGCATGTCCTGTCGGCTTGGCCAGCTTGCATATGGTTTATGTAGAATAAGTAGGCTAAAAGTAGATTTCATCGTAAGCTTAAAATAGGTTAAGTTCTTCCAGGTTTTAAGGTTTAAGATTAGTTTTTACGTTAAGTTTAAGATATACAACACAAACCGTCTATTTATTAAATTTTTCATTTCAAACAATTAATATTTTTTTTGTTTTGTAATAAGTTAGCATATTTTAAACATAATAATTAGTACTAAGTCGAAAGACATTATTTTTAATTTGTAAGATTAAGCTTAGGGCACCGAAGAAGGTCAGTAAGTTATTGTAAACATAATTAAGTTTATTAATCTAACTTTATGCGTTTTTGTCTAGCATGTAAGAAAATTGAATCAATAATGAATGATGGATGGATGACCTGATAAGAATGGCCATAGTCGAAAAGTATGAGTAATGTACCCTCACCTTCTTTATGAGGATTTATTGCCAAGTGATAGTTGACTCTCACACCATGGGCTCTGCGCCTCCAAAGATCAAGCAACTCTTTATTTCTTTAATTCTAGATTCCTTTTAGTATCGCAATTACGTAAATACACATATATATAAACATTGAATAACCATGTGTGGCTAAAGTGCGTAATCAACACACACGTCACTCAATGTTTGCATTTTTCTTTATGTTTCAAACTCTGTTTTGAGTTCTCTATTGTAATGCTTTTTCTTATAATTTATTTCTAGAAAATGACATTGTTATTATTTTTTTCGAATTGATATAAATGCAGTCAAGAAAGCAAAATACGTATACATGAATGTGATACTTAAGTTGGGTAAGAAAACTATACAATATCCAATTCGCACTAACACCACTACATCATGACATTCATTCCACAAGTTGCAAAATGTTTTTTGTTTTAATTTTTCTTGTTAGAATTCGAGCATTTACCTGGATGGATGGTATCATTGCCTACTTTTAGGCGATAAGTTAAGTTGCGTTTTTATAAAACACTTTTTTTATATGGTGACTGCCATTTATTATTTGTTGTTATAGCAGTAAAAACAGTATACCTCCTGTGAAAAATGCAAGTGTCTCCTTCTAACGCCTTAAGAGAAACAGGTCTGTGAAAGACGGACGGATGGACTGCGGACGCTTGGTAATAGATTTCCTATGGACGCTTTTGGAACAGAACCCTAAAAATTATTTTAGTACGATTTGCCCTCTCCACACCATGAACTTCCCCTTTGATTGTAAATAAGTTATTACCCCATCATCACTATTTCAGTGAGCATATGTGTGGAAATTTATCGTGCACCAAAGGATGTTCGTTATTTCAGCATAGGGAGTAGTCAGCATCTTATAATAAGAACGCTCATTCTTATACTTAGAAATACCGAAAGTATTGAGAGATTTGACGTGATTGCATGCCAGGAAAATAATCATCGAGTCAAGGACTAGGATTTGGTTCATGATAAGAAACTATAATAGTGGTTAAGTAACACAATCTTCGTGTGTGTGTATTATGATCTTCCATACTAAGCCTTTTTGATGAATTTTTTTCAACAAACTCACTTGGCATGCCTTAATTGTGGCCTGCTTAGTGAGCTTAAGGATGTTTCTCTTGCGTCGGTGTTGCAGACGTTATCTGAATTCATGAAATAGGAAAAGTTGAGATTAGAAAAAATAGGAAGGTACTATAAATGAAATGGCCTCATCAAAATACTGTTTTGGGATGAACTTGACAGACAAGTTCGTCATACAGAGTCCACGAAAACGAGGACAAACCGTGTTTGATAACCAAAATCTTTTAAGTTACAAAACAAGCTTAATTTAGTCATTTGACCCAATAAAAAGATAAAAAAAAACAGTATCTAATGTGAATTTGTCTGACAGAATGTTTTGTCCGGAAACTTATGAGCGGCAAAGTTTACATTCACTAAGATCTATATTTTTAAACGAGGACAAAACCACAAGTACAAAAGTACAAGTTTTCAACAAACAGAGAAATCCCCGGATTTCGAGACGACAAGGAAGACCGAACCTCCGTTTTAAGGATCAAGCGATCGCGAGTGCCCGAGATAACTGGAAGTAGCGTGCCCGGGATTCAGACAAAGGCTCTTCACGAATCGGAAGCCCGTTTAATGAGTAGGATAAATGTTTTATAAAACACTGGAACATATATCGATTAAAAGCACTTTGTCTTAGAAATCTTATGACACAAAGAACATTTTTTTTGGAGAGTTTTTTTGTTATACAAATAATACAACCGAATCAAATTTACCCAAAACCTGTTGAAGCGTTCGTGTTGCGATACGCTTCGATGAAAACCAATCTGATAGCTTGATTCTTCTCAAGTTATGCGAGACGAAACAATTCACGCAAAAGGACATCCTCTTTGAGAAATGTAAATTTTGATTTCCGAACTTCCAGATGGGAAGTTAAAAATATTGCGAAATTATTTCTTGTCATTTTTGTCATTCAAACTACATCTTATAGCAAGTATTCAACCTTTCTCGACATTATAGGTGATTTCACAGAAAAATAAAATAGAACTTAAGTGTGCTGCCTGATAACAAAAACATATCTGCAGATGCATATATTTAAAAATTATAAAAACTTAAGGTATCAATTTCTTCCTTGGTTGACTTCTCTTTGATGCCATCGAGTGGCAATTACTCCACGTGTATTTGCCGTAACCTATGAAACACCTCATTGTTCATTTTTTTAATTAACATATCTCCTAACACGCTCCACCAACCGCGGAGACACTGCATAATTAAAGTAATAACACGCAGCATGAAGCATCCATCGGTTAGTATGTTGATGTCCCAACGAAACTCATCAAGACTTCACACACCCTCTGTCTGAAACCACAAACGGCCGGCGGGGCAAAACCAAGCAGAATCTAGACGCCATACCTAATGCGCTCTGCTGGGTAAAAATTGCGTTTACGTTTCCCATTAACTCTCGTACTTCATCATAACGAAAAGTTATACCACCTACGTTGTCTGATGTTGCAGCCCAGAGCTTCACCCCCCGCCCATCAAAGCTGGCTTGCTCTCGAGTATCATTTTCCCGTTCGCAAATTTTCATGGCTCCCCCTCAACCCCTAGGAAATTCAAAGGGGGCGAAATGGTTTCTCAACCGCATTCGGTAGCGAAATCGCAGGATCACGGAACCACATTCAACATGCGGCGCAGCATTGTGCTGCCATAAAGCACATCGAACCAATTTCTTTTTGGTACACCCCTCCGCAGTTTCCCCAACCCTTGTATTCCGTGCACGGCGGAAAGCAATCTAAGCGGCGAACGTGTGCTGGAACTGGTAGCACAAGCTCTGGGAGGTAAAGTCAAGTCCGCCCCCTAGTCAGCATTGCCTCATTTGCTACACATCCTGGCAGAAGTAATTTCTTCTGTTGGAGCCAAATTCTCCTTCGAAATTCTGATCACACGCACGAAAGAGTTTCCCGGTTTAGAGCCGTTTTCCCGTTTTTCTTTTCCATTTTCATTTTTCCTCTTTCCTTCGCTCCTTGTTGGTGTTTCACGATTTTCTTGGCTCGGCATTGGTTGGAGCTCAAAGCCCACCGAGCAAATAGGCGTAAAAGGATAATTTTCCACATCGAACGGTGGTGCATTCGAATGCACAACAGTCGAGTGGCACAGCCACCCCGTGGCGTGCTGAAGAGGGAGTTTTGAGTGTACTTCTAAATAGATTACGTGGAAAATTGTGCTGTTCCACATTTTCCACTTTGGATGTGTGGGCCTGTTGGGTGGATTGAAAATTATGAGCAGCTCTTGGAGTCGCTGTGAATTACAAATTTTGCGCTCTGACGTGATGCACTCAGCGCTCGGTGCTTGAGAGTTCATGTCACGTTCCTTGAGCTTGGGGTGTATAGTATAGTAAACGCTCCCACATAAATAAAGCTAGCCGCCTTATACACGCTCTGTGCAGTGCTCTGCACCATATCCTTCGGTTGAGTTTTATTCCATTTTCTCCGAGTGTTATTGGATCTGTGTGTGGATTTGTAGAAAACTCGAAACCGCTGAAAGTGTTTTTTTAAGGGTACCTTTGGTTGCCACAAAATTGTAAGTAAAGCACCAACATACACACACCCGACCTGAATTTAGAGAAATCTTCGTGGGAACATATATTTTCAATTTTCGAGTGAAAAAAGGGTATGGAGCAGGCGTTTAGATTTCATCCTTGTTTTTGTTTTTTTCTGTTCGTCAAATAGGATTTTGTGCACTATCCACGTAACTTGATGAGGCAGGGAATTCAGTTAACTGTTAACGTTGTTGGGTGTTGAACATGCTATCCTTGACTAGACACGGTGCTATGAAGTTTTTCTGCTAAATTAATGGCATTTTTTAATTTAATAATTGTTCGCTCTCAAGGGAATATAACTGACCCTTAATATGAATTTTCACAGAGACGCAGAAGCAGTTGAAAGACTGTGTATTGATATATACTCATTAAAGAATTCGATCCTAGAACTTATCAATTGAACTAATTAAAATGCTTTCGAATTTGTAAATAAGGAAAAGGTCGCCCCTCTTTTAAAACGTTTTTACCAGGCAAAGAAAGTGTTTTGGAGCACATGGAATTTATTATCTAGCAAATCTAGAAGAAGACGTAGAAAATTTCTTACAGCCTCTGGCATGGACATTTTGCAGCATATTCAGTAAAATTTTGGACAAATTTTATTCTAATAAACTCTGCTCTGCTTTAGTTCGAGAAATGATTTGATTTTAAGTCTTTAAGTATGACAAAATTGAAATTTTTGAACTTTCTATTGCTTCAGCGATAAGTCGCGGTTCAAGACCGGAAAAAATCATCTTGTAGTAGAACTGGCATAAAAAAGTTATTATTAATTAATTACTTAATTAAGTAATTATTATTATTTTATTCCTCTGTATCCCACTTGCGCGTTTCAGAAGCAAAACATCCCACCCACGCCACTGCTTTAAAGCAACAAATAAATAAGTTTATTTTTTTGTATATTTATTTAAAAGTTAACTTGATTAAAAGGATCGACAGCAAGTAACAATTTGAGTTAGGAGTCAAAAATAAAATAATATTCAAGCAGAGTTTTTCATGGGGGAGTGTGTTGGGCAACAGAACAAAACTGTTATTCGTCCCCTCGGAGCTCACCACGGGTGGTCCTGTCCACTCAAAACAAACACAGCAAACACGTTTTGATTTTTTGAAACTGAAACTAAAATAAACAACCGAATAAACTTAAGTCAACCTCATTACCAATGTTGATGCTATCAGTACAACTTAATTATATGTGAAAGTACACTCAGTGAAAATGTCTTGAAATTAATATCCCCGTCCATTTGGCATTCTCTGGCACGCAAATGCCAAACAAACCCCACCATTCGTTACTCACACAGAAAACATGGCCTCGACAGGCCCGGGCCGGGCGTATGGAAAACGGTTCCCATCCTTGTTATCGCTTCGTGCGGCCATTGTGCGTGTTCGACTATCGGGAGTCGCTGTCCAGAGGCGACTCTAATCTCATTAATAACCAGTCATCGGGTGCTTCTTATCAGTTAAGCAGCAGCATGAACCAAACGGGGACACCACATCAATGCTACAGTGCCACCACCGAAGCGCCAAGTAGCACTCGTTCGTAATCCACAAGAGCATGACGATGACTACGACGACGACGCCAGGCCCAACTTGGAATGTACTAAATTAACATTTGTTTTGCAAAAGAAGTTCACGCAACAGTTTGCCACGAGAATATTCAAAAACACTCGTTCCGTGAAAATCCAATGGAATCCTTTCACCCAGCATGGTATGCGCGATTGTTGGTTTTCGGGAGGGAAATCGAGTAAACAGAGTCAAGAAGGAGTTGATGGTTTTATGGGAATGGGACCATCGCCTTGTGAATATTTAATATTTCAGTTACGCACCGCACTCACTTTGCAGAGAACCCTTTGATGGTCTTTTTGTGCAGAGTTAAGGGTAAAAGTTTTTCTATTAACGCGAGAGTAAAATTAATTTTTAATTTAAATTTAACAATGTGGAGGGTATTGGATGAGTGCTAGAAATGTGGTTTAAATTTTAATAATTTACTCTTTCTGACTTGAGATGTTGGCAAGCATATGGGAGGGTGGGACAGAGAAGAGATAACAAATAATTGTAAGTTATACTTGCATTGTTTGAAGCCAACGAGTATTAAACTATTGCAGAGTTTAGTTTTAGTTCAAATGCTATTTTTGTATCAGTTAACTTAAAATTTAGACGAACAGCTTCACCAATATTGTTCTTAAGTGCCTATGTCACCGCTCCATTGTTTGCAAAGCATCGATTCCTTAGGGCACCGCGGAAAAAAAGATTAACAAACCTGAAGTTGCAATTCGGTGGTGGCCAAATAACTTCGTTTGTTGGAATGCCAGCAAGTATTGATCAATTGAGTCGGAACCATTAGTTTTTATATCCTAATCCCGATATCTTCGTATACATAAAGGAGAAGTTGGCCCACCAATCAACGAAAATGCTTCTCAGACAGTTTAGCTAAACGATCTTAGTAAGTTCAATAAAATGATTTTAAATCCTTTATGAAGGAGTAACACGAAACGAATTATCTGATGAACTTCCTAGAAAGGGAGCATAGAAAAGAGACTCCATTAGGAAAAACAGGACTAACTGCAATAGAAAGAAAAGCCATTTATTAAAAAATGTTTTTTTTTTTAAATTTGTAGTAGAAAAAAACTACTGAGTAGTGTTCAATAGTCCCATTTCATTCATTGCTTCTTTCACTTGGAAATTTTGTCTTAATAGCCAAAGGCCATTGATTTCATCTTCTCCAATATTGTTATGACTTTTCGACATTAAGACAGACTCTCCTGAGTCGACATAAAGGATTGAACCCTCTTTTCGAAATTTTTTTTGATTAAGACAACTAAGCCTTAGTCTGGCGTTGGAAAATCTTGCTTTTCAGTAAAAGGCGGGGATCAGCATGGGATCGTTTACTTTCAAGTATAAAGTTTTTATTTCGATTTCTATAGATTACTTATCTTTGGAAAAATGTTATTTATGTCCTTTTCTGTAAAGATCTCAAGCATTTGGCACATAAATTATCGAGTGGTGTGTCAATATGATGGTTTTTTTTTGAACGTCAAAACGAATTAATATATATTATCCCAAATATAATTTAAGTGCGTAACACTGTTGAGAAATGCCCCTGATTTTTCTGCCATTGTCATCATTTCATTGAAACTACCGTTGACCTACTTATTTGCCAATTTTCATTTAAATCAGTCCAGGAGAAGTGAACACCAGTTTTTACCCTTAAAGTGGATTACTTTCTTCAAGTTTGATATTTTATTGAACAGAAAAATTATCTGGAAAATTGGTTTGTGGATCAAGCGGAACTTTGTACAAAATATTAAAGTCATTGCGAAGATCAACTATCAACTGATTGAATAACGATTACGAGTTTTAAAAATCTATGAGTGTAAATTTTTTTAGAAAGCATGTCATCCGCAGAATAATATTTTAATGATGATGATGATGATGAGAGCTTGGTGAATAAGTTAATATACGTAGAAGTTTGCGAGATAAATCTGATCCTTCAGAACTGAAAAATCGGAGGTAATTGATTTCTTGCTCAAAGTATAAATGTGTTGATTACTCTCAGCTCCATTTTAGATTTTTACAAAATTTTTGGCTTTCAAAAGCAGCTTTCGTTGACTTGCTCGAAGACATTGGAACCAAACTAAAGCCAAACAGAAGTCAAAGAGCAGTACCGAGCATTCTTTAACTTGCAGCGCGCATTGGAGCTATCAACTGAGCGTAGGGTACGGCTTTAACCTTGGCCTCGCGCAACCAATTGAAAGCAACATATGTCCAAAATGAATACAATTCGTTTACACAGAGGAAAAAGAACGATTGGCAAAAATATATATTTTCCAAAAATGTGACATTCCAAATGTAACAGGATGTTTGGATGGGAAACACATTAAAATTGTTGGTGTCAAAAAAGAGATTCGTCACCTTTATTATTAGTGAATACTCTGAAACATTTTATATTAGAGAAAGTGAACTAAATAGGTATTTTCAGATACGCGATCATTTGATGTATTTAAAATTCATTTGTGCAAAACACCCTGGAGCTTATCAACTTTAACAAATATGGTGGTTATCCCTTAGCTCCAAACCTACTAACTCCTTACCGGAATGCTGAAATAGGATCTCCACAATCAAGATTCAATAAAAGGCATTCGCAGCAAAGAAATATTGTGGAAGGAACATTTGGTGTGCTGAAAAGCAGATCCAAGTGTTTGCTAACAGCCCGAGAATTGCATTACACTCCGGAAGAGGCATCACAAATAATAAATGTATGTGCTTGTTTATATTAAATATGTTGAAAACCCAGAAATTACTACCACTGAGAAGGAAATCAATGCTGACACCGTTGAAGATATCGTAACCAATGATAACGTTGAAGAACGTAGACGGATTAGAGCTGCGATCTTACGTTTAATGTGAAAAACAATAAAATAAAACTCTGACTGGAGTGTGTCTGGTTCGTTTAACCCGAATTCATTACCAGGAAAAGCCACGCAAGTATTTAAGTCGAATCACAGCCTGTTCCATATCACTAAACTGATGACCTCGGTTGGGACCAGCGCTAGTTGTTGAGATTTCTATTTTGTTTTCCATTTTCTTCTTTTTGACTTTGCATTTCAGGTCGATCCATACATAAACCAATGCAGTATTTAAAATTTAACATAAGCTTCTTTTAAGCTTCTTGGTGGCCCCAAGCTATTTAACTCGGTTGAAAACTATCTATTGAGTTGTCTTTTCTTACTATTTTCATTAACTTTCTTCCATTTCTATATAGTTTTGACCAGTAAATAAAAATAAATACAATTGTTTACAATTGACGTTCATAATACCGATACATCAACCGAAAATTGATAATTAATGCATCTTTACAATGAATCAACACTCAGTTGATGATTGATTCTCGCAATACCATTTTAAGAAATTGATTGAAAAGTATCAACTATCAAATGATAGTAGGGCTGATTATAATATTATGTATAACATTTTGCCAAACAAAAATTTTGCAAATGGTATTGGCCGCGTTCAGAATTCTAGGCACTAGCTAGTTAACCGGCTCTGATTGGTCGAGCCCGTGAATTTGCCGGAAAAGCTAGTTGACATATAATGAGGAAGTGGATTGGATTTGCTGTTTAAAATATGTGACTGCTTTTTGCAGTTGATTGTTGAAACATCAAAAGTTAATTTTGAAATCGTTTACTAATCCGTAGGCAGTATTTTGTACTATCCGAAAAGCAAGCACGACTCATCCTGAAGTGGGCACGTAATTCTACCAGCGAGTACACAGGAATTACTCCATCAAAGTAGCTGTGATTTCTAGTTGGCCGTTCAATTAAACCAAACATTGCAGAATTTCGCAAAAAAAACGATGGGCTCTGCAACTAATTGATGATGTTCAAATAAGTTCAGTGTTTTGGCACAGGTGCACACAATTCAACTCACATAAAAAGTATTCTTCCGTGTCGCTCATTTAAATCGTTTAATTCAAAACAAACAATTATTGAAAGTAATACAAAATTCCCGAACCAAACTTATTCCAAGTAAAAATTTAAAGTAAATCTCAAAAAAAAAATTGTTTGACACATGAAACTGTCAACTGCATTTGCAGTCAGTTTTCTCGTTCAATATTCTAGGTTTTGACTGAAATTTTAGTTCCTAGAATTCTGAACGCGGCCATTTGATATGTTCTAGCGAAAAGAATATTTAACGTCAGTTGCATAGCGTGAGTCAAATTGATCTTGTGTGAGTAAAATAATGAGCAGCACTATTTATTAAATATTTGATAAAATTACTTTTCTTTTACGTACAATCTTTAAGGTTTCAAAAAACCTTCTAAGAACTTATTGTTTGTAAATGAATAAAACTATAGTTCTGTTAAAAGCTTCTTTTCTGTTTTTTTGTACTTTGTCCTTCCTTAAGTACGTACAGTGTTATAAGAAATACAGGCGACTTTCACAGTAGTTTACAAGGAAATCTTCCAAAGAAAATACGAATAGAGATCTCGATCTTTCGATCTGTAGCACTGCGCTCCATAGAAAACGGAACACCGGAAGGACTCGAATGAAACGAGAAATAAATTTAATTAACAAATTAATAATGCCGTCATATTTTACATACATACATACAAATGTTAATAATTTACAATGCAAATCTTTTATTTACATTTATCTTGCAAATGAACGTAGAATGTGTTAGTTTCATAAAAATTTCTTGAGTTGTTTTTTTGTTTATGTATTGGAGAAAGGAAGCGAAATGATCTTCCAATTTTTATGAATAAATTTCAATAAAACCGATCCATTAATCTTTTTAGTTGAATATTTTTTTTTTTTAAGTGAGGTTAATAAAATATGCATAAGTTGGTGTATATGTCCTCTATCACTGACCATATACATAAGTTACATAGAATTATGTATATACAATGTATCACCGAATAGACAAAAAGAAATAAAAATATATTCAAGTGCAACACGACTAAAATATCGCTAGATGTACGAAATAACACACGGCGCGGAAATCGCTTAACATAAACATATAAAAATATGCAATCACATGGAGAACCTTCTTCTTTTTGAAGTTACATCCAAGGATCTTCCGTCCGCACAGTTACAAACGGCCCAAGGTTTCCAAATACTCATCCTTTTCTATTTCAATAATACGAAAGCATTTTCTCTTCCTAGATCAAACAGGCTAATAAAACGTGCCCGTTTGAAGCTTTCGACAAGATGCAAATATGTGGAAATGGTTCCGAAGGTATAAATCACTACAACAACAAGCGAAACTTGGTCTTAACAACTTTAGGCAGTAATAAAAAAAACATCTGACAACTATGTTCAGGCTCAGATCCTCCAAGCATCGATGGTAAGTAAGTAAGTCCTTCGGGATTTTCACAATTTAAATTATTTATGCCACCGAAACCGTGGTAATATTCAGCTTATACTACAATATATAGTTGAACCATTTCTAATAATAAAGTTAACTGTTATTTTCTTTCCGAAGATTATGGTGTCCTTTAGACGTCTCACATCCGAAAAGATGCATAAGTCGGTAAGAACTGCAACTGAACATGAACTGCAATAAAGAATGCGAAGATTGAAACAGTGTCATTTGGACTTTCGTATAAAAGTATCCGCATAACTTGATTTCAAGTCAATCTTGTGTCCGTGGTTTTCTAGGCAAACGCTTACTTCTAAATGTATTAACCACCTGTGAATGCCACATATGAATCATGTTTAAAGCATCTATGAACGACCGCATACTCAAACTTTTTCAATAGTCAACCAAAAGTTCCGCGACATATAGCCCACAATGAGTCACTTTCACAAGCTCCTCCACTAGCTGACTGGATTTTATGTTTCCCCAGTCAGCATGGCAGTAGAAAACTGTGCCAACCCATAGATCAAAAACCGCTTCCAGCCACTCGGACTTCATATTTCATACGTGTAAGTTTTGGTGCCATGCAATCGTGAGCCTATCGGGGGCGGCGGCAACGGTTGCACCTAGATGTGTGTTAATTTGTCATTAAGCATTAATTACCGTAAGTGAAAATGTTACAACCAAACAGATAGCCGCTGGTTGTCCTCTAGATTCAGCCATCATAGCCACTGCTACCAGCAGCAGTTACAGTAGCAGTAGCATCGCCAAGTGAAAGGATAACAAAGACGCCAGACTGTAACGCATACATTCAAATCCACTTGCACATACCCGAACGTGTATGTATGTGAGAACGTGTAGAACATATTCGAGTCCGACTAATTAATTATGCGCTTTAGTAATTTATTAATATCAGAAGTTGACAAGGTGGAAATTTATGGATTCTCCTTTAGGGAGGCAAGTCAGCATACAGCGACCGCTTGGAGGAGCAGACATTTGTGTCTCTTGTCTGCTCATTCATCTGTTTTGTTCTGCAGTGGCACCAACAACACACCAATGCTGGGGATGTGAGGTCGAAAAGTCTTCGGACGCAGCTACCACCGGGCGGTGGAATGCATTAAGTGAGTGCAGACATTTTAATTACACGCGCAGCCAGTAGCAACTACACCACCACTACCATCCCCATCATACGACCGACCGACGGCAGTAGTAGTCAAGGTGATAAAATGCCCGATAATTGCAAAAGCACTGAATGTTCATGTGTGTGCGCACTCTTATATTCGTTTAATAATTTAATTGACAAGATTTATTGTGATTGCAATTAGGGATGTTGCGGAATTGCTCACCATAAATGTCAGCGGCTGCATTGAAGGTTGGCGCGTAAAATTTTGCGGTCCAGCGTTTTGAAATCATTGAGGATAAACACTTAGGAATGAAATTACAAATTAAGGTTGATGACTTTTGTTATTAAGATTCGTTCAAATAAATCGTGTTGCGCAAAGTACGAAGTGCTCATTAGACGAAAGCTTCTGTGCGAGATTGAGAGTAAGTGAGGTCTAGTGACGATTTCTGAAGATGAAGAATTATAAAAAAATAATAACAAGTTAATAAAAAGATGAAAGATTAAGCACGGCCAATTATTTTTCTGCGAAGATGCTTTCAAACGTCTTTGTTTCTCAAAAAAAATAATAGATATGTCAACACTATTAGAGAGACACTGCCCCCTCGCGTGGTATGGCACACTGGCTCACTTAATTTTGCTGCGAACTTACGAGCACAAATGACGCTGAAGGCGCCGAAGAACGTTCAAATAACGTCACGTCCAATTAACGTCAAATAATGGTCAACAAAATCCATGATATTATGTTATGTGAGATTGAAGAGATTTCAAATGATTCCGTTGAATGAATCCTGATGATTATTGCGGGCATGAAAAATTTAGCGGCAAGGTTATTGCCTCGATGCACCAAAAACGAAATCAAGTCAAGTTATAAAAACAGAAATTGAAAGCGTAATTCAAGCGGCATTTCCCAACAGGTGACAAGTCCACATCAACCCAATTCTCCAGGTCTGGATCTGTACAATTATTTCTTTTTTTCATATAAGGCGTCAAGGTACAAACGAAACATTTAATTCGAAACCAGCTGTAAGGAAAATCGTTTAAATGAATTTATTTAGAATACTTTTGCTTGTCTCATAAATTTTTATGCAAGAACACCTCGAATCCGACTTCCTCGTAGTACATGACAATCATGAACGGCCACAAACATGTGAAACCTGCTTTGGCCAGAGCCAAGGCGGACCATGCATTGACAAGAGGACTGTATCATAGCAGCCAACAACAGCATATTCGGAAACACTTTTCAAGATCATCGTCATGAGGATTTACCTGGTCTTTGGGACTTATTACTTTCTGTGGAAACTTTTCATTTGATCTACGGATCTCAGGTAGCTTCAGTAAATGTCAAACGAAAGCATCTACAGTTCTGGTGGTTGGCCGTTGAAAGATGAATTCTTTCGTCTTTGCCCTGACCGGTAAAACAAAGCAAATCCTGCCTGAATTGCAGGCTTAAATAGTTTAACTAAGCATAATTTCTTGGTAGTTATTCTGGGCCTGACTCGAAATGTCACACCAAGAATTTATTTTTGTTTGTTTTTTTTATTTATAATTTATTCGAATATAATTTTTATATTTTTTTAAATAAATTTGTCGTGTAGTAAAAAAAATATATTATTTAATACGAGTCAAGCTCAACTATAAAAAACGATGGTCAAATATGGTATCCTCGGAAAACTGAGCCGATTATGTCGAGAGGATGCGCTGTTAGGTGTTGACAACGTCGCTCGTACCCAACGTGCCGACATCAAAGGTTTCACGGTTTTTGAAGAAGAGGCAAGAAAAGTTGGTCTTAAAATTTTTAGTTGAAAGGCAACTAGCTGAGAAAAAAACATCACAATCAAAAACAATAACATTGAAGAAAAAAATTAAGTCATCGACTCGGCGAATTTGAACAGCAATTTGATGGAGATCCAATGGCAATCGATTTTCCTTCGGTTTGTCCAAAAAACTATGGTAAACATTCCTTACTCGAAGGACCAAAATCATGCGCGACAAAATACTCGAGTGCTCAGTGTTGTACCATAAACAAGACAGCTGACGAGATATTTTTTGAAATTAAAATTATCCTTCGGATAAACAATAATATCTCTCAGGAGGAAAAATGAGAAAGGTCCATTTGTCAACTTTATGAGCTGACGATGCATACTCGGGGTCGTCAAGTATAGGAAACTGCTTAAGCTAAGGCTCAGATCCTCCAAGAAACGACTGTATATTCAGTAAGTAGAATAGAACGACCATGTAGAGACAGTAAGTTTGATATAAAACAAGCATGGCGATACATTGGCTTATATTGGAGAATACTCGATAGGACTGAGGGGAGCACCCCCTTGTTTTAATTATCTTGCTCCTTGTTGTAGATGTTTTGTAGAAAACCGCACAGTCATACACACTTTTTTTATGCGATTAAATTCATCCAAAACCTAATAACGCTGATGTTATAATATTTAGCCTATGATATATTTTTCACAAAAAAAAATGAAACGCTTAAACAAAATTAGAGAGTTCCTATTTAACTGGTTTTAATTTCAATGATTTTAGAAGCTGTAATGCTGTCGTGCCGACGACGCAGCTAACCTACTGATTATTTCAATTTACATATCAAGCATACATTGGATAACGAAATCTGGTTGTGGGTAATTTTAATGAACTTTATTAATTGATCTCAAGATATG
Source organism: Orthonevra nobilis (assembly GCA_963555765.1). Classification (NCBI taxonomy): domain Eukaryota; kingdom Metazoa; phylum Arthropoda; class Insecta; order Diptera; family Syrphidae; genus Orthonevra; species Orthonevra nobilis. Next base: position 14,723,047 of record OY743225.1, read on the forward strand.
CCCGACTGAGACAATCCACTAGCCATACGTAAAATTCACATCAAAACTCGTGCTTTTGCGGGCAAACATTGGAATTAACTTCCAAGAGAATTATTTCCATTTCCTGAAGCTCTTAATCAGACTCCTGTTGGCTTCTAGAAGAAGAAATCTACATCGGTCGGGAATTGATTCTCAGGAAAAATATCAACAGAGAAAGAGACCTGCTCATAACTTTTATTAATGTAACATATTTTTTTATCAGACTTAAAAACACATCCGAGATAGTTATAGTTTATCTGCTTTTGGATTAATGCCTTATCCCACAAATTGAAACGAATCCGCAATTCCTTTCGAGTGCTTCGTGCAAAAACAGGAACACAAAAAAAAATGAACGACCTTAACCAGAATCGAATCACATATCATGGGGCCTCCTTTCCGCACAAAGTATTACGGTGGGAAGCACATTTTTTATGCGTTTATGCGATTATTATACGCTCCCGAGGCACTTTTTGCACCCACCTCGTCATCGGTAGGCCTTTGGCGAATCTACCGACAAACGAATTATAAACGTGCGGCCTCACAAAACATCATGTTTCCAGGACTCGGATTTGAGAAATAGTTATACGCCAAGCAACGGTATTATTTCACATTGTGCCACCATCCACTCTCCATCCATCCATCCATTCGTCTCGTCCCAGTTACTGCCACTGATATGATGCGACGGCGGCAAACTACCATGATGACGAAGATGACGATGATGGCAGACTCTAAGGACCAAGTGCAGCTTACCTCTGTTGTCCACTCCAACTTGCCACTAAAATATATTAAACAATGACACCAGCTTCGGAAATCACGACATCTTGGCATAGCAGTTGCAATGACAATAACCGCAAAGCGGACGCGGACACCAGGGGCTGGGACTGAAGTTGAATGGCTATGATATAAAAATTTACGACAAAAATCTCCACCAAAGCAAACACATGCTCCACATACTTGCTGGACATTTATTGGAGATAACTTCTTAGGGTTCCATAAATAAAACATAATCCTCGCGCGGCTTCGAATCCGTCCAGTGTGGCAAAAATGAAAAAAAGAAAAAATAAATAAATAAAAAAACAACAACAGAACTGGTCCGCTGGCTGGAATGGTTCAATGAGCAAACCGTATGATGCTGCAGTTTCGGACCGTTTTCTTGTGCTCCGCTGGCATAATTTTCCACCCGAGGACGGTTCGCGGCAGTTTAGTGGGATGTATTGTGCCGCCGCCGCCGCCACCGCTTAAGTAAAACTTTGAGCTCGACCGACCAGTCGAGATTTTCTTGTACGACAAATCGACAGAGAGCAGGATGCACAAAGGATCTGCGCGCAGATACTTCATAATAATTTCTAATCAGCAAAAAAATTCCAACTGGATCGACTGACTGACCAACCAACCGACCCATCATAATCGCACACGAATCGTAAATCCTTAAGCAAAAGTCAGGGATGCGGCGGCGGTGCACTGACCTCGGGTGCGATTGGTTTTTACTCATACTTTTGGTTACGTTGCTGTAGATAATAACTCTCCTGTATATCATATTCAATTAAGGACGAAAATCAATGGTCAAGCAAAGATTGGGGGGAAATAGGAGATCCCAGGGACAAACAATCCGAATTACAGTGGAACTCTAATTAAGAGCACTGTAAACCTTTTTTAAGTACACTTGCCGACGACGGCGACGGCGGCATTAGCAGCGACGGCCGTCAACCCTTTTGTTTTGGTTTATGACGTTGATGACACTGAGCGGATGTCCTTAATTGACGAATTCGCCTCGTCCAACATACGTTCGAGTATCGGGTTACATATGAACTTCTGTACGTATGAAAGCGTTTAAGCGTCCTCATTCAACACAGACGTTGTTTTATGGGGGAAAGGATTATAATGGCGCTCGCAAATGTTGGCATAAGTGTTTCCTAAATGTTAATGGAGACCATAGGGGTTAAGCTGTAGAAAACATATTTAAAGGACTATGAAATTTATTAACATAATGGGAATACGACGAAAGTTTACATTTTTAATAAAGGCTTTTGTGTTTATTTCTGAACTTGTAGGTAAGGGCACATAATGCTTGACACTATTTATTTTAATGATGAGGACATATGATGATGGTTTAAAAGTTGAATAAAAAAACCGTCTATGTTAAGCACAGTTTTTATTTATCGGCTAGGTCGTAGTTTTTGCTATTTACATTAGGATTATTGAACGGTTTGGGTTTTTTCCTTAAACATCCTTCCTTGCCCAATACTCAGCCTAAGACTATAGTTTTATTTTATCCAATGCGATGGAGACTCAATTTATAACTTTTACAGGATTAACACGAACGTATGCATGTATTGTACCGTCTCTTCATAAACAACAAAACAAAAGCTTCCCGACTCGAAGTAAAATATATCAATCCTAATGGGCCTGCACACACGAGATGACTTTATTCGGTGGAATACCGGTTTTATGCGAGAACGAAGTGTAGAGTGCAGTATGATATGGATTAAAATCTTATATTTACACGTTACCCATACTTGAAGAAGGTTCATGTATACTTTTATTCCCTCCTGTGAAACCGGTTTTTTTTTTTTTTTTTTTTTCAACTCATTTATTTTCCACAATTAACACTATAAAATTTTAAAATACAAATGAGAAATACTTAATTCGCTAACTATTAAAATACTGTGTAAGACCGATGATCGGTTCGCAACACATAAAAATTATAAATTAAGCCTTATGTATATGTAATCAGTATTAAATTAATAATATTTTTTTTTATTTATAATAATCTTGAAATCTAGAAAGAAAAGTGGAGTTAAAAAAAACTTTCTCCTTTTATTGTTATTTTTCTTACACAAAAACTTACCTAATTAAACCTAACTTAACCTAATTTAACCTAACTTAACCTAATTTAACCTAGCTTAACCTAACTAAACCTAAGCGTTAGCTTCAACCCAGTCAAGCCACCAATATTTTGCTCTGTTTAATCTATTAATATTACTTAAATCTCTTTCAGGCACGCTCATGCAGTACCTCCAGTCAGCAGATCCATCCCCCGAGTGCATTGGCACACCGTGAACCCTTTTGTCTGTTGCTCTTCTAGCAGCATGGTATATAATAGGAACATTGTTCGAGTCCGATAAGTAGCCATGTGCATCCAGATACAGGAATGCTTCAGGTGGTAAATGTCCGTTTTCTAATGAATTTCTAAAATATCCCGGGTTAGGATAAAACAAACCCGATATGAGCTCATTCTCAGTAACATTCGCCGACCGCGCAAAATGATTCCTCACAAGGTCCAGGATAACGTTGTCAATCCTAGACACGCCGGAAACATCCAATAGTCTTTTGTTAGAGACGTAATGTCGAAAGTCGGAATGTGCGCTTCTGTACAACCGTGTGCAAGCTCGCAGGCACTTTCGTTCAAATATTCTAAACTTTTCCATATAGGATGGACTTATGTTCCACCATACTGGACTCGCATAAGTCAGAATTGGACGCACAAAGGCTTGGTAGCAAATAATCTTCACATCGGATCTTAGATAGTTGGAGTAAAAAAGTCTTTTGAGCGACATAAATGCTGCTTTCGCTTTTTTTAACTGAGTATTTACGTGTTCATTGTAGTACAAAAAATTGTCTAAATGAACACCTAAATACTTCACAACAGTCTTTGACTCGATGCGAAGTCCATCTGAAGATTTTATTACCATGTTTTTCCAATTGCGTCGTAAATCTGAATTACCCTGTCCTACTGGGGTGCGGAACAGTATAGTTTCACACTTGGAGCTGTTTATTTTAAGTTTCCAGTCTCCGCAGAATACCTGAAGATGGTCGAACTTAGTTTGGAGATCGTTCTGTATGTTTGCTATTTTAGAGCCATGAGCATAAAGGATGACATCGTCGGCAAATGCTATTGAGTTATCCAAGTCCCTAATCATTTCAGAAACGTAAATGTTAAAGAGTATTGGTGCCGATACTGTGCCTTGCAACAGACCTTCAGTGACATTAAAACCCATAGTCGTCATATACTCTCCATTTGTTACCACAAATTTCTTCCCGCGAATCATTGATATAACGATCTTTATTAGGTTACAAGGAAACTCATATCTGATTAATTTATAAATAAGCCCGTCAATCCAGACCGTGTCGAAGGCTTTCTCGATGTCCACCAGACAGGCACCTGTACTTCTTTTGGCGTGTAGGTTCCAATTGATATCGGAAACCAGTTTTGTAACTGCGTGAACTGCCGAATGGTTTCTTTTGAATCCAGTGAAACCGGTTTCCATCCGTTTTGAATTCATCTCGTGTGTACATGTCCAATGATATTAAGTACCCTCTAGAGCAGTCATATGAAATATATAAATAGTGCCAAATACGCGTCTCCAAAATCGAACCGTTCATTTGTCTACAGAACTTCTGAAGCGCAAATTGTGTACTATTGAAGCAACGAAAACAACAAATTATTATAATAATAATTTTTTTTTTTTTTAAAAATGTTATATTAAATATTTAACGGTGATGCGGAACCCTTCGTGGAAATGTCCGAATCGCATTAAGTCGCTTTTTTTTATTTTAAATGTAAGACTCAATTTTTGAATTCCAGACTCTATTGAACGGAGGCTAGCTGCCATGCAATCTATGGCCGACGTTCGGCTGTGTAGACCATTCAAAATAAAGCCGCTCCTACGAATCGAAAGTTTATTTTTTTTATTTTTATTTTTATTTATTTATTTATTTATTTTCGATTAATAAGTAGAGTAAGATGTAGTCTTTTTACGTATAAAGCCTAGATATTTTAGAGGTTGTTATTACATAAGTATTTAATACAAAACCAAAAACAAAAACTTAAATATAAAATTATAACAAATAATATAATTTAATTTAATTTAATTTTATTGCAAAATATTTAAATTTATGGTTAAGGAGAAAAAGATAGTTAGAGGAAAATAGGCGGAGTGAGAAAAAGTTAAAGAAGAGAAAAGATAAAAGTGCTTTGTTATTCTTGTTGAGTTGAGTAGAAATTAAATATTGCAGACATGAAACAAGGAAGATTGGGTGCACTCCTGAAGCGAATAGGCAAAGCATTCCATATCACAGCCTGGATAAAAAAGAGACGAGAAGAGTTAAGATAGCGGTACGGTTGACTTATGAGATGGCGTGTTCTGTTTAATCTAGCAAATTGCAGTGTCTTTCTATTTTTTTGGTAACCGAGTACTTACTCGGTACATCAGAATTGGGTTTTGCCTCTCCGAGCATGTTTTCAAGTTGCGATTTGCCGGGGCACACCTCGGACAAGATTGGTGACGAATGTATCGTCTTAATTTCCCCACTCCTTGATCATTGCGGATCAGTTATTCTGAGGTCACCTAAGCCTTGACGCCCTTGTTAAAAAAGTGCGTCGCCCTGTACCTTTTTACCCGACTTTGTCAAAAAGAGGGTTATGTCTTTCGAGTGTATGTATGTTTAATTCTTTGGCAAGTTCTGTAGCCTAAGCGGCCAGATTGATTTCAGCTTTAGGTGTCCGTCTTAATTAAACATTAAAATTAAAAATTAATTTTAAAAATTAAATGGCCGTTTTTTTTATGTCATCAAAAATATTGTATGTTCTCAAAACATATCGATTCATAAATTTATTGAACTTGTATGTTTATCTGTAATTTGAAATGAAAATGCTTAAAACAACAAAATATATTAATGGGGATAACAATATTAAAGGGGAGATAACAATATTGTTTTACTTATAATAAATTTGAACTGTCGACCCAGTGATTATTGTAGACAACGCTTATAGTATCTTATAGTAGCCCGGGTAACAAAAAGATATTGGACTTGTAATTCTAGTGCACCGTCTGTATACTTGAAAGGTTAATTTCCTTCATTTTCATCGGGGATTAAATATATTTTTCATCTGATGAAAAAGAAATTGTTACATGTCAAACAGATATTGCAGTAGCGGTAATAAAATTAAAGATACGATTGCATCTTTTAATGAACCACGATCATTCATTCAAGATAAAGGGCCTAGGCTCATAAATATTTACAAAAGCACAAGCGTATGTGTAGATGGATTGACTATCAGTACCATTGATCCTTAATAAAAACTATTCAATCGGCCATATCATCAAAATTCATTGAATTAGCTTCAGCATTTACGAGATTCGATCCTATGAACTGATGACTTAAAATCTCAAAGTTAGGATTAGGAAACTTTCACAAAATTTTATTTTATATTAATATCAATCTAAAAACCCAATTTTGTACCTAACCTTACTTTGGTGGAAATTTATCAACTATAAGTATTAAAATTATAAAACTAAAAAAAAACGTAAATAAAAATATGATTGAAAAAGACGATTATTGTGAAGCTAAAATTTTCAAACTGTCTTAATAAATAAACTGGAAAAATAGAAACAAGTTGAAAAAATAAACATTTTTTTGAATTATCAAGGTTGACACTGTTCACAAACGCAGTCGGAGGCATCCTGTTTATGTCATCACTAGTTGTCCAATTTCATTAGCGGCCTATCCGATGCCCATTCTCAATCAAAATAAGGCCTTGGCACATTTTCCTGCACAAAAATGACTTAGAATTCTAACAAACTCTGAATTTAAACAAATTCAAAACAATAAACCTTTTTAAACACTAACGGAAGTCGGACGTCAAGTACGGAAAAATGCATGCAACACGGTAAGAAACAACAAAAGTTTCATTAAAACTAGCCGAAATTTAATAACACATGAAAAAGGCAGCGTGACACTATTTTTTAAAACTCAGTGTTTCTTAAGTGCATTGATATTTATCTATAATCTATAATCTATTACTTTTATGTAAAAAACATTTTCAAAGATTTTACTCAAATGAACTTATTGACCTGTGACTTCATGCAATCCCTGGCTGCTTATCAGAGTTGACAATTGGACCTATGTATTTTCCATGCTTTAAGGAAAGCTTAAGCTTAATACATACGTTGTATTATATGCGTTTCAACAAAACGGACACAAACCTACATCAAACAAAAGTACCAATTTTTGAGTAACAAAAAGGAGAAGATACAAAACTATAATCTCAAACGAGCCACAGGACCTCTAGAGCTTAATAAAGCAAAAGTATGAGTGATTTGTGGAGCATTAACAGTGACCAGTTAGAACTATGAAACATTTAATGATCGGCTGATAATCAAAACATTCGAAAAATTCTAAAGGCAGCACTTAAAGCCTAGACCAAAAGTAGGAGGTACAATAGATCTTGGTTTTCGAAGGATCAAATCAAATCAAGTCACTCTTCTTCTTTTACAATTTTTAGGCATTGAAACTGTTGCATATCTAATGCCTTTATTTTGAAAACTGAATAAATTCGTCAGTCGGTGTGAGGACGGACGGTTGGATCACTCGCCTGTAGCCTAATCATGGGACTTAGGAATGGTTTCTTATACGCCAGGACGTGACGAAAGTCTAAAAAGACGGTTGACCTTGAACCCACAAACGATAGCCAATTGAGCAAGCGTTGGAGTCAGAGAGTATGGTGGTCCTGTCGAAATGTTGAAGCTATTTGCCAAGTATATTGCGTAGCTCAACTGATCCCATGTTATTCTAAGAATCCTGTCAAAAGATATAAACTCCTTGGCCTGCGGATGGGACAGATATGAGAGCGCATACTTAAGTATATTAACTTACATAACCTTGCGCACTACAACCCAAGCAAGCATGCGTAAGTGCGGAACAATATCAAACAAAGCCGATATGAGGTACAAGAAGCACACACCGATTCTAAAGAGACATCCGATTACTGCATCTGATCCGCCAAAAACAAAGTGGAACAACCGCGTACAATCAATCCACAGTCAATCCATTCGCTATGAGTATCTCTATAAAATTCAATGTCCAAGCGTACAAGTATCCTGTTCCCGCAGCCGCTGCCCCACAACTTGCCACATCGAGAGCAACAATAATTGAATTACTTGGCTGGAAACGACAAATACTCGTTGTTTATATGTCCGGTGATGATGTTGCTCCTTATAGCCCCATCCCATCGACTCTGTGGCACTCTCATCTTGCAGACTCGTCGCAGCTTTTATTTATACATCGACCAAGTCGCTGGACAACTAGAAAACATTCTGCGAGACATTTAGCTGTCGCGTTATTTATGCATTGCGAAAGATTGTTTCATAAATCGCGTACAGCAGCGCAGCACGATCTGAATTCTGGATTCAGGATGTTGGCATCCTCCGACCGATGCGATGCGATCCGATGTATGGACCTGGTTCAGTTGCTCCTCTTATGCTGATGCAAAGGAAGACAGAGTGTGTATACTTTTGCGGATGCAGAGATGATGATGAGATGCGCTGCGTCCTGTTCTGCTGTGAAAGTGTGAATATATTTGTTTCTGTTTTTTGGGAGGGGTTGACGTTCGGGACAGTTGATTGCTTTATTATTCCATGAAAACGCCACACGGTTGCGTTTGGTAGGTATCTGATATCTGAATATTGGTGGTGTGGTCTAGGAAGGTTCGTGGAATATGTTTCGTACGTCAAGTGTTCGAATGGTGAGAAGTATCAACGTCAGGTTTCAGATGAGAAGTTTTCTGTCGACGTTGAATTGGCAAATTGGCGTGTCAATACTTTTGATTGGTAAACAGGAGTTCTGTATTAGCGCTAATTAAACCGAGTCTTCAATAATTAACACGACACCACTTAATGACTGGCAGTTTATTTTAGATAAGAGATCGAAAAGTTACTTTCTGCAAAGCGGTTAGACTCCAATCGATAGCTTCACTTATGCACACATGTATGCAGGTCATATTAGCTCAAGCTATCGATGTTAATACAGCTTTGCAAAGATATGAAATTAAATTGTAAATGTTCGTGTAGATTTAGGTCGAAAAAAGGTGGGAAGAGAGTACCCATCTCATTTCTACTCTGAGAACGTTAGGTCTGTTGTAAATCGCTGAAATTGGAGATAATTGAAACCGCTCACATTTACGAACTACTTGTTGAAACAGTTGCTGATCTTCACGAATTTGAGATGGTGCAGTTGGTTAAGCGCCTGCCTTTCAATGAAACAATTCTTGAACAGTCGACATTCGCCGTTGGGATTAAATCAATTAGTGGAATATCAAGTAGGTAATTTATCCTTGGATCTGCTGTGAAGGAGAATATAACACTAATAGCCAGATGATGAACCAATCTTGAAAATATACAACTTTCTAGTACATCAACTTATGGCAAATAAAATACCGCGAATTAAGTGAATGCAAGTAAGTCGATGTGAAATTCTCGGCTTAACCAAAAAATACGTCCGACAATGAGTTTTAAACCACTACACACTCTTTCAATTTTTATTCGAGATCCTTCTGCTCGCTCTGTATGAAATGCCTTATGGGGAAAGTCATAATCCCTTAAGAGCGAGGTAGCCATAAAATATATGGAAATAACTTTGCAACAGTGGAAACTAATTTTGGAAATGTTTTGTGCAAATCTAACAATAACTATAAGCTTGAGCTTGGAAGTCATGTGAATTCGTATGAAATTTGTACAACCAAAGTCTGCGAAGAAGCACACCTCATTATTTACTTGCTGGGGAATTATTCGAAACATCAATATAGTTTTTGTCAAGGACCATCTTCTCGGGTATCTGGCTGCATTGATGAAACGATGGTCAATATTGATAAAATCAGGGAAAATGAAATGCATTATGAAGGCTATATCGATCTTTCTAAGCTGTAAACGTTAAAACGTTCGCTACATGATGCAAGTGTATTGAGGTACTCGCACTTAGCATTACATTTCTAAGCAGAATATCGATCTTTTTTCAAATTAAAAAATTCTAGGAGGCAGTGCTTATTCCTTAAGTCCACCGGAGCATAGACTTAATGGAGAGTTCTGGTATGGAACTTGCCCTTGAAAAAAGTATTCAGCGAAGTTAATGAAAACTATTTTGCAGTTAAGGATGTCTTATGGATATTTTCTGAACAAACAATATAATTTATAAGAGGAACACCTCGTTTTAGAATTCAATATTACCTTACACATATTCACAAGAACGAAAATCTCCATTGCCATCGTTTTGACTCAAGTCTTTGGTCAATTCTGACAGCGGAATCCCAAGTTCTCTTTCGAGACAAAATGCTTTCAACTTGGTTTTAACACTTTCGGCCTCTTAGATCTGCACTTTAAGTTCTATTCTTTCGTCATTCTCAGGTTGAGATTTCCTTTTTCTCTTCCTCGAGAATGTGGGCCTAAACTGTAAAGCAGCTGAAGGGTAAATGAACCAAATCTATCAATTTCATGGCACATCAATCCTAGCGTATTTTTCATTTGAATGCATCTAGACCCTTATAAATACCAACTCATAAAAGTATTGAATATCAGGGTTTGGAAGACCAATTTTCACCCAAAATTTTCCAAACCAACTCGTTGAAAATAAAATTCTCGAATCGAAAATCAAAATATGACTCCAAAGTCCAAACTCTGTCTTTGGTCAATAATTCTTCGAAAATAAGGAAGGTTTTAAAATATGTGATTTTAACAAAAAAAAATTCCCATCCTCAACAACACGAACCGTTTTAGCTGTATGCAAAAAAATCCTGAAGGAGTTATTTCGTATTCTGGTGATTTGAACTGGCTTACTGGTTTCAAATATATCACCTTTGGATCTATTTTTTATTGGGGATCTGCTAAAGTTCCTGTTAATGCACACGATCCACAAGCCCTTATGGCTTTACGAACGAACATTCGTCAAGTTCTGGCCGATTTATTGACTGATATGTGTCGGAAAGTCATAGAATCCTGCAAGGACTTCATTCGAATTATTTATTCCAATCATTTCGTATGTGGATGGATGCACTGAATGTTTCTTTTTTCCAATCAATCTGATCTGATCTGATCTGACTTTGTAAACAGCAAACTTTCGTCTATGACCCTTTGCCAATGCCTATTTTGTAACTAGTACATGTGAAATAATGCACGCACCAGTGACGTTTTGAAAATCCTTCTTCCACTTCCAGTCGCGCTCGCAACAATCATCAGAAAGCAATTTTAAACTAATTACAAAAATCGCAACAGATCCTTGATATAGCGTATATCACCCCAAAGAAGATAGTGCAACTGGGATACAGTACGTTCACTGGTACAAGCTGACATTCCAAATCATGCAACTGCGCTGCGGCTGGGACCGCATTGATAAGCTCACGCGACACTAATTGGCTGAAAGTCATTCCTAATGCGGTGCGACCCGCTCTTTGCAAGTACTGCATTCACCTGGCAGACTTCACATGCCAATCAAACAAGGATGCATGGCGCTAATTCATTGTTTTCCTCGTCCACCTGCAACTTCAGGAACGAGGAGAATTTCGCTTGCGCCGCAGGCAATGACGTTTGTTACGTACAGGGCGCGGAAAAAGTCGCAAGTCTGACATATTACAGCACTCCGTTGTGCCAATATGTATATGAAATTGCACAAGGTGATGTAAGTCAAGAAGGCTATTTAACCTTTTCAAATGGTAGTTCTGTCATTATTGGCCATGCAGTGGGTGAAAATTCCACGAGTTCATGCAATCGAATGGCGTTATTATTATTGTCATTGTTTTTGTAGTCTGTGGGCTTTTGAAAATTGTTTAGCGTTCTGCTAATCGCATGGGAATGACTGCAGGAGTTAATCAATTACTTTGGGTGGAATTGGCTGAAGGTTGTTTTAAATTATTAATTCACTTGTGTTCGAACAATTATGTGATTAAAGTTGAGAGAAATGTTTTTTCTAATGCCGTGGACAGATGTACGAGTATTTGACTGACATGACATGCAGGAGGGTTGAAGTTAATCATTTTTCTCATATCTACCGATTATTGTTTCCGGGCGCTTTCAACGTCATTGACTTGTTTTCGTAGTTGAACGAACCCAAGAGGAAAGTCTAGAACGGAACAAAAGCGAATCAATAGGGGACGCGCAAACTTTAAAATGTGCTTTGTCGCGTAACCTGTTTGACAGGACTACATGACTTCCAAATTGTAAAAGGAATTTTCATTTATCATGGTTCAGTATCGCATACCAAAGTCATAAACAGGTAGCCAAGTGTGAGTTGACTCCGTTCCGCGCTTCCTAAAAGTATGCAACATTTCAGAATACAATCGCTTCTTTAAACTCACTCAGAAGGAAGTGTTAAATTAAACAGTATTTTGTTTATTCGCAAAATCATGAGAAGATTCTTTTAAGCATCAACACATTGAACAATAGGATCTCTTACTTACACATAAAGCTAACGACCCTTTCTGGCTTCAGCCCTTCGCAGTCACCAGTTAGTACTTTCCTATTACTTGGATCGAGCTTTCTTGAATCCGCGGTGGCATGATCTTTGAACCGCAGGTTAGGTTTTCCCTATTTACGTGCACTCAATAACTTAAACAGTGGATCACTCCTGCAAGGCATAACTCAGAAAAATCGCTGTTGTGCCTTCTTTTCAATTCCCCCTCTTCGCAAACAGAATATTCGAAGAAGAATTTGTCGAGGTCCTTGAAATATACTATACTGTGTTGTCTTGAGAAAAACTGAACTTAACTGAAGGACTTCCATATCAAATTCCACAAGTTTGAATGTTAATCAATGTGCTAGACGGACAGGCTCACGAATGGTTCCGTACCACATCCGCTGAGGTTGCGCCTGAAAATACGACATTTTATTTAACAAGCAAAAACAATCGTGGTTTGAGAGATTTCCTTTGCTTAATTTCCTTGAATCTTCCCGTAGTAAGGTGCTAACTTCCTTAACTCAATTTTCATAGCCTTCTTCAGGCGTAAAATTGAATTTTTGTAAAAATATGTTTTATGTACTTCATTATTAGCTTTTTGATTATTTGTTTTTATATTCTAAGAAAATTGAAAGTATCTACTTATTGTGGTTCTGGAGATGCAGCCCTGTGACAAACGAGAAGGACGGTCAGCGGAGCTTAAGTAATAGTGTTCCAATGACACTCTTCAAAAGCGGGACCATAGAAAATATTTATTAATTTCGTCTCAGTAATCTTAATCATGGAAGGGAACAACTACCATAATAAAGCTTCTGGGTCACTTAAGAGTCGACAATATATTGTAGGTCCAATCACTGCCTTTTCGATGGCTCCTTACTGAGCTGTCACTCTAAATAAATGAAAATTAATGTTTTCCTACGCCAAAAAGACTAGCCTTCCAATTTTACTTCCCCTAATAAACATGAATTCAATTCCATGATGAACTAAACTTCTCTTAAGGCACTTTTCCATATGTTTGAATAAAAATACTAAGCGGTATTTTCAAAAAAACATAAAGTTCCCTAAACGACGTTTTACGCTTAGCCCCCGTAATGATATTCTGATACTACTAAGCTTCCCGTAAAAAAACGAATTTACTACAAATTCGCTAGCTTGAGACTGGCTCCCTAATAGCCCCTAACTTATAGCCCCAATCAACGAATGCCCAGTGCACACGAGCACGAACCTCAAGGGGACATAAATTGCACGCATCATTTGCAATTAACCATCCATCCATTTGAACATGTTTAACTAATTTCGCTTCATCATAGCATCGTACACGCGTTGCAAATCCAAGAAATTCCATTCCCGCAAAAAGAAAAGTGAACTCAAATACATGTAGAATTCCCAAGCAAGGACATACTCATAGTAAAGTAAACTTGTAACGTATGTAAGCTAAAAGCCTTAGGAACATTGCAGGCTAATATGGATTTCCACCTTCATAAAGTATAAAAGCAATCGTTCCAGAAAAGCACGCAATTTAAATGCATAACACACAGGACCCGGCCTAATACCAATAATAGAAAAGGAAATCCCCGATAGATCCTGTATATTTTTTTTTGCGTTCTTTTATTTTGCTGCCTTTCCCTTAGTTCGCTTTGTTGCTTTTACGTAGAGTGTGTGCCTGGTTCTGGTGGAACACGTTGATCTTAGATGAAGTTATCTCCATCCCACAGGATGAGCTACGCACGTAAATCGTAATGCATGGTGGAGTGGGATGCGAGCAAAAGATACGAACTGATTAGGGGGAGAAAAATGTGTTTATATGTATATCCTTAATCCATCCTTGCATGAGAAGCGTAAGCTTTACTCCATCTTCCTTAATATTCGTGTTTTATCCATGTGAATTAGCTCTGCGAAAGTGGATGTGCAGGATACGCTACACAGCATATAGAAATATTAATAAATTCTTCTTCCTCACTAATGTAACTGTATCTCTGGGTGCACAGGAAAAAAAATAAACAGAAATGTCCTCCTAAGTCGGATCAAGGATTCAGCTTTTTATTTTTTTGTTGCTGCATGAATTTTATTCGAACAAGTTAATTTCCTCTGGTCAAATCTAGAGAAAATCTGACCAAATGTCCTGATTTCATATTTGTCCCAGTCCAAGGACTAATTACACACGAACGAGCACACAATTCGCTGCAATGGTCCAGCATAGATATGGCGAAATTATGCAAATTTCAACTCAATCTCGACAAATGAAATCCTTGCCCACCTCCATCGACCGTTGTTTTGGCTCTTGTACTCGCACACACTTGGTTCTTTTGTGAAAATTTTCGCGATGGATTTGCAAGTGTCCACTAGATGAGTTACATACCATACCATCGCCATCGAGGATAGGTAAAGTGTCCTCTTTAGCTTAGCAACCCTTCTCATTGGGGAAGTCTGAACTCGTCCGTACTTTATCCTTTTTCGTGTGCCAACCCCTAGTTTCGCCCTCCTGCTATTAAAGGATATACCGAAAACACTGTGTGCGATCAAAACTCATGGACAATTAATCATTTTGTTTAGTCATTACATTACACAGATACACAAGGATATCGCCGCCCTCCGCCATCGAAATTCGGAAGTCGCTTTGGAAGATTGCTGTCGTTGTTTATTTACTTTTTGCGTTGCCGTTGCCTGTTTGTGTGTTGTTATTTTCTGTTGATGCAAGGATTTCGTTTTCTACGTTTTTGCTTTTATTAGTGTTTGTCCCTGTCCCCGGATCCATAGCTCATGCTGTAAGGAATGACCCCCTTCGCTGGATTGCGATGGGTGGTAGCGGTGGCCGGCATCGTAGAGCAGGGTTTCGACGGTATTGTGATTCCATTACATTAGTCATTTGGGGTAATAGAAGAAGAATGAAATGAACACACATAAGTGGAGCGACTGCATATGGTGCTTTTGGTTTGATTAGTCCCACGGGATATCTAATAAGCTTGCTCTGACGGGATTATTGCAATGTTTTCTGCTCGTTGTTTGCTAGATTTTGTTTTAAGTCCCTTTTTCTGTACGACTTGTACGTAGCTGTGTGTTATCCCTTTTGCCAACTCTATGCGGAATTGAAGTTGAGGTCAGACTAAGACAATAAGGGGAGAGTGATAGATTAGGATAGGAAAAAAAATGACACAAAAGTTGCAAAAGTGTCAATCCTCTGCGAAAATTTACTTTAAATATTGAGTAATTATATTTTATGGAAAATATATAAAGCATTTTCTTCGTGCATTCGATGACGTCATGGATCTATTAAGTTTAACATTGTGAACACGTAGGTACATACCTTCCTTTAGCGCCCTTGAAACTCTTCCAAACGTCACTATTGACTAAACGAAATGACAGAAAACATTCATGGATCCATAGCTGTTGGAAGAAGAGGTGTTGAGCATTGTAATTGCGAATGCTCTCCATTCCATGACTTCATCAGAGAACCGAACGAAGTTCTTAAACTTAAGGGCTACGAGACTGTTTCAGGTCCAGTTGACGATGCAGCTTCCTCAATCCACGAATGTTTAGTCGTTGAACTGGAGTTGAATGCGAAGACGCCGTGACAGTTCCCGATGCAGAAATAAAGCAATTAATACATTTAACCTCTCTTTAGGGGTAAATAAATTTTGGAACAAGCGAACTTGGGGCAATAATTTCTCACACTCTTGTCGGATTTTATCTTTAAAAGCTTAGTGAACATTTGGCTTGTTCTCATAGACTCTTAAAATCACAAGAAAAAAAACAAGGAAGAAGTCTAGAGTGATCGAATAAGGCGAGCTTACCCCTAAGAGACAATATGCGACCCGAAAACGCATCCTTCAAAATACCAATTTTGGCGCAAGCTGCGCGTGCGGTTTCACAGTCGTGTTGTGACCACATGTCCTTCAGTCCCAAAACACCAATTTGCGGTAGTAAAAAACTCATTGATCACATTTGTGTATGAATCACACTAACCGTTTTACATACGGCATTCTCTGACTTAAATGGCGTGTCAAGTCAGTAAACAAAAATCCCGAAAACTACGAAAGAAAAGTCCGGCAACGAAACCCCGAAAGTTTATATAAATAAATTTTGCTCTGAATTGTCGGGACTCTTTCCGATTCCTTATAACATTTGCTGATGCTGGGTCAATGCAACTCGGTTGGGTTTTTGTCTGATAGTGGTTTTGAACGGAACACGCGTTTTGAAAGTATTATAAAATGGTGGACCTAACATGTCGTAAGTAGTTTTAAGCGATTCAAAAAAAAATTGTAATGTAGCAACAAATTTACGGGCTTGAATTTCTGTTTTACTTGTGCTTTAAAACATTTTAGGATTCCAGGTCAATCAGAGTATCCAATAGACTTAGATACCCTTGTGAGTATCTAAATATGCGTGAAAAACGGACTGCGTCGAGTTAGAAGCTTGAAAAAATAGTTCAATGTATTCCGTATTCCGTTTAACCTTTTGAAGTACGGAACCTTTAAGAAACATTTCACCCATTGGCAATAAAAATCTGTTTGTTAATTTATTAGCATAATCTGTATGATTCAAAAATAACTTTCTGGTTCATCAGGATGTGCAACCAAAGCCTTGAACTTGAATATGCACTATTTTGATGCTCGAATATAAATTTTACAGAAAAAGAAAATGCAAAAAACCGGACCACTTTACACAGATGAGGGTAATACTTCATTTTTGGATTTATTTTGAACGTTTCATATGTAAGGGTGAGAAAATGTTTTATCTACTTTCAGCATATGAAAAGAGCTTTTCAGTCCGTTGTTTCATACAACAATGTTGGTCCCAAAATACATATCTGACCGCTGGCGGACATGAAGTGTACCTTGCATCCAAAAAGTTTGTTTCAACAATGATAATTTACATATTAGAAAATTACTTTCATAATTACAAACATTTAGAACTTCAGATGGACAAAACTGATTAAAACACAGATTGAGAAAGAAAACTTGCAGTATAAGAAAATGGTTATTATCGTCCTAGAAGTTCTTAAGAAACATGAAATCCAACTTTACAAAACTCAAATCTCTGCTCCTTCCACATGTGATTCAATTTCAACTTTCCTAATTAAAATCCTTAAGAGCCCTATCACATGGTCGTGACATAAAAGTCCCTTTATGGTGGCTCCCATGCACATACTCTTCGTTCCATTCGCACCCAAAACGTTTCTAATTTTCGTAGCACAATATGACGCCAAACTGCTAATAGCTCACTCAGCCGGTTGCAACATCCTGGAGAGCAATTGTTACCATTCAAAGAGTCAGGGGGTCAAAGTGATTCCATATGATATCATGATTCCAACGCATAACATAAGGGTGTTGCGACCTCTCACGAAAAAATCATAAAGCAATTTCGAACTCGTACCCTTGCTGCCAAGGGGTTAGATTCCATGATTCCAACGATAAAGTTGGTGGCAACAACATCAACATCATCTCTCTCACTCTCAGCGGTACTTCTATAAGAAAATGGGGCGCAACGAATTCTGCCAGACCATCATATGAGCAATTGAGTTATAATGACATCGACAGCTTGGTATAACTGCCTCTTGCAGGGAGGCTCTCTCTGCCATCACCGCACCCCCAAGTGAGAGTGTTTGTTTTGATTGATAGTGAAACAATTACTCACCGGGTTGGAGGTACGAAACGAAACGTACTCTAGGTGGAATGGCAAAGCAATTGTCGTGCAATCGCACAATGTCTTCATATGTCCCAAGCTCTAAGGCCAGAAGGATACGGCGAAGGAGATAAAATGAGTTATAGCCAAGAGATTGGATATGTGTGCTGCTGAAAAAGAAACCAAAAACAAAAAAAAAACACATTTCTTCACACATCGTTTTAGCACCGACACTTCCACTCCTCATTTCGATGTCGTATATAGAAAGTGTCCCACTCTTTTTACGCTTTCTCGTTTCACCAACATTCTTGAGTTGAGTTCTGTTGGCCCAATTTAAATTCCCTCGAATATATCATCCAGGATGACAGGGCAATTCTCTTATCTCCAAACCCAGCAGCACCAACCACCACCACCTCCACCAACGGAAGCATTCGGGATGAATATTAAAAAGTAAAATACTTTCGGTGCCTTGTGTTGGATGATGCCAGTATAACTGCCATTGCTAGTTTTTTTTTCTCGCCACGACGAAAACCGGCTAAGTAGAATTGGAAGCTTTCTACCCTCTCAAAAAAAAATAGCAACGAAAGAAGCCCTTGAACTGATACCTCCTTTCTAAAAATGGTTTGAGGATATGCTGGTGTTTGCTCTTTACTCCTGTTATCTATTTATTATTTATCCCATCTCTGATTGTGAATGGAAAGGTCTTCTTGCCTTCAGCTGTGTAATGTTCCAGGATCAGTCGCATTTGCGTGTGGCTATTGTCATATCAAATATGCGGATGGAAATATTTCTTTCTGATTACGAGTAGAACAACGCCACGTTTGCTAAATGTATTTTCCGGGTGCTCTTTTTTTGTAAAATTATTTTCGAATTTAATAAATAAGAAATTGCTGCTCGAAATTACAAATTGATTTTCGAAGAATTCAATATGTCCTTCGAAGCCGAAGATGTTCGCTGTTTTTTTAACTCGTTTGTCCGAGAGTTTTTAGTATGTTAAATTTAATTTTGAGTTATATTAGAAACAGGCCGAACTTCTTTAAAAAAAAAAAACAAATTAGATTTGATGGAGTACGAAAAAGACAGATTTGTCAGGCATTTACTAGATAAAAAACCGACTTTTTTCCTGACTATTTTGAGGAAACAATTAAGTACATTCGAAAGACAGGTTTGAGGGGACGAACTAAGAATTTGCGCAATTTCTAACAAAAACTGAGACGTTTACTAATCTTTGTCAATGGATTAAAGACTAAAAAATCAAGTTGAAAAGACAAATTCTCAAGGCTGTGCACAGTGTGTCACCACCTCCGTAAATTAGCCAATAGGCAATATGGCATGCTTCGAATAAGCACTTTGTGTACTGAAGCTGACAATTCGTACCGAGGGTATATTCTTCAATTTCTCGGGCTGTTTCTTGTGCATATTCTTGAAACTTTTCCGCATTAATTGCAAAACAGCTTGCCAATGTTCTTAAAATACTAACGCATCGTTCGATAATCGACTGTTTAACACCAGTTTTTTTGGAAGATGAAGAAGGGTTTGCAAAAAATCTTCGGGCAGTATTCCCATCATACGAATTCCCTTCGCCTTTTTCGACTTGTCAACTATCAACCATACGTTCTTGATGCGTTTTTTCTTTGCGTCCATAAGATGTTTTTCATTGCCTAATGTTCGCCAGCCTGTAAACTAAATGAATGAAGAATTCGAAAAATCGTAACCATGCATGCAGTGGAGATATACCGAAGTCTACGAAATCTTCATTTTAAGGAACTTTGTAAGGAACTTGAAATGTCATTCATTTTTCTTGATTTTGTTCCGCAAATATAGCACACTTGTTGTGAAGCAGTGTGTGATAAGACATTGCATTGCTTTACACTGATAAAACGGTCCGTATCTCTTATAATTGTTTCAGTTAATTCATTTATTTGGGACCGTATATATAGTTAAGAAAAGAAAACGACTTCTTTTAAATTTATCTTTATTCAAACAACTTTATTTTATTGAACCCGATGTGAACCGTCTTGAAGCCTGCTGCAGACTGCACTAGTTACAGGTCGGCAAGCTGATAAGAAGTGTGCCGGTTACTCTCTCTGCTTTGTCTTCTTCAGAAGACGAAGTTTGAGAGATGACTCGACTTGACGAAGCGGAGCTGTACCTTGTTTACAAGTGAACTTGTTTGCTAAGAAAACTTGTCAACAAGGTACTGTTGGTTACCAAAAAAAACTGTTAGGCAGTTATATGATATAACAATATACTTGCTTAGCTCTGCTTAAGTCTATCGTTTATTTTTTATTTGAAAACGTATGTTTCGGTATTATCGAGTTGACACTGGACAAAAATTTTGCCTTACAGTTTTCTTTTCAGACATAGAGCTCTAATGCGAAAAAGGTTGTATTGGAACATATGATGTTATAAACATGTCCTAATCGCTGAATTCACCGGACATTCCTTGCTTGTATTCGGATTGTCCAATGCTTCCATCAAAGTCCTATCTGCCGATTAGAGTAAGATGACCTAAATCAAGAGTTCATTCAGCCACAGTGAAATCATGTATTTAAATAAGACGAACACAACATTTTTCTAGTTCATATTATTTTATTCAAACGAGCGACATTGCTGTTACACTGCCAACTTAAGCTATTGTTACAATTAAAACGAGACTTCTTATAGTTTAAAGTAAACACTTTCACCTTCAAAAACAATTTCAAGACAATTTTTCCAATGAGAGCTTCTCGACAAACGAAAACACGACAAGAGAACCCGGTGTTATCACAATTTATACGGACGGCTCTTACATATCGTCTGACTCGGGGGCAAGGATCTACTGTTCGAACCAACCGATAGAAATCTCAAAACATCTTGAGCTATTCGACCCGCTGTTTTAAGCAAAAGTTTTCGCAATACTGACTGGAGTAGAAAGGCTCACCGAACTCAACATACGGTTCTTACATATCGTCTGACTCGGGAGCAAGGATCTACTGTTCGAACCAACCGATAGAAATCTCATATCATCTTGAACCCTTCGACACGCTGTTTTAACCAAAAGTTTTCGCTTTACTGACTGGAGTAGAAAAGCTCACCGAACTCAACATACGAGAGAAGCAAATACTCATTTGCTCCGATAATACTGCAGCTATCAAAGCTATTACAGCCCTCCATCAGAACACTGGTAAGGAAGTGCAAGCACAAACTCGACAAACTAGCAACAGTGAACGACGCCCAGTTTAACTTGGGTGCCGGGACATGAAGGTATAACGGTAAACGAAAAAGCTGATGAACTGGCTGGGAAAAGAGCAGGAAACAGCCTTCAAAACCCTGTAAAGGAAATAGGCGTCCCTCCGACAACTATTAAAAGATCTTTTAACGAATGGGCAACCCGGGAATTTTAAAAACACTGGGTCAACCTTACAACATGCTAAACAAAAAAATCGATAATGGGAAAACCGACTAACGAGGTAGCGAAACGAGTTCTGAAATTCAGCAAACGGAGTCTTAGGCTAATGGGACTGGTTACAGGGCACATTAACCTTCACCTCCACTTACATAGATTCGAACTAGCAGAAACCTCAACATGCCAAAGCTGCGAGGAGGAAGAGGAAGATCTGGAGCACTTCCTCTTCCACTGTCCAGCAACAGCGAGACTGAGATAGAAATTACTGGGGTCAGCACTTATACCGGATTTTGCGCAAGTCAAAGTTGAGATCATGATATTCGCAAAATGAACCAAAAAATATCCCGACCATACAAATCCAGACAATCCATAGTTGACTCTCTGACATCACCCACCTTCTTTCCACAACAACTCCAATACTTTAACACAGGAAATAGGGGAACACAACGGGCCCAACCAGAGTCCTAAGTGAAGAGCTAATATAGCTCATCCTAACTAACTCCAATCAACAATATAACACTTTTTTTAAATTTTTTTTGCTATCGAAATCTGTCTCCACACGTTCAGCAGTATGGAGGAGAAATGAAGAAGCCCTTGGAGCGAAACTCCAAATAGCTTGGCAAAATATCCACCTCAGTCTTTTGGTTTATTAAATTCCTGATAAGTTTGAACTGATGTTTTGACAATGTTTGCTTCAACCAAAAGCTTCAAAGCATAATTTGAATGAAGTTGTTTGACTTGAAAATTGGTTTTTGACTGAAATTTCTTCAAAACACGCGCAATATCACGATCGACTTCAACGTTTTTAGAAGTGCGTCTCCTCTTCGTTCTAGACGAGCTTCCTAAGAATGGCTTTTCAGTTCTGCCTTCAGAATTTGGCGTATTTTCCTCTTCGTCTTGGTTCTGTACAGAACTAAAGTCTTCGATGAAAACAAGCCAAGCACTATTTGAAGAAAAAATGCATTTTTCTTTCGTGAGGAAGACTCCCACCTTCTGCGAAAGGACTTACATAGCGTATTTATCTTCGTTTTTGCTCCTTAATTTTCAATTTCATACTTATGCTTAAAAATCTTCTAGGTTTCATACATTTTGGAAACACTGCGACCTTTCTCCAACGCATGCCAAATATTAAAAATGATAAAGATTACTCTAAATTTGAATGTATAAATTATCGTTGGATTTTCTGCGAATTAATATGTTTTGGCTCTCCAGAAAAACACGAAAACTGAAAACTGTAAAACACAAATTATACACCAGTTGTCAAATAAAAAAAAATAACGTCTTTTACAAAATTGCGAAAACCAATCAACTTTCTGACGCGACTGACAACTAAGAACTAGTTTTAGAGGAAGCTTTTTGTCACGTAAGTCTTCGATGTAGAAGTTTTCGTGAAAAAGACTGGCAGGTTTTAAGTTCATTCTTTATTAATTTAATTAATTTTTAATTTTTAATTTTCATATTAAAATTCCAGAAAACCAAAAATTATTTGATCCTGAAAAATATAAAAAACAACTGCATGGAAATATCTTCTTGCAAGTTCTGCAGCAAGTTTATACGGCGATTTTAGAAATTGACACAGCTTCCCAATTTTTTTCAAAATCTTTGTTTCGTACAGTAAATTTGTTTTTCAGATTGAATAGAAAACTTAAAAACACTGCAATTTCTACTTCACAGTTCTTCATTTTATATTCAAGAATTGTTGGAAAATGGTAAAAATCCTTGACTTGCTTGTTCTTTTTCAAGGACATCCAGCGACGAAAAGCAGTGCTGCTTTGTATTAAATCGCTTATTAGTTTGCCATTTCCTTGTAACTCGATGTTCGGTGCATTTAAAAAATTTAAAACATCTTTTTAGAAAAGACACACAGCAAGCATTTGACGTTCGTTTGTCAAGAACTGCAAGAGCATATTATTCTAGCTTATGATGGAATTTTTTATGAATTCATCGAAGCTCTTGAATAAATCTTCCTCTTCTCTGAATACTTGACTTTCAATGTCAAAAAATCTCACGAAAATAGACAGTTGTTCATCATCAACAATGTCACATGATTCATCAAGTGCTAGGGGGTAGCAAATTGCCTTTTACTAAAGTTCAAGCAAAGTGCTTTTCATATCAGCAGTCAAAATTTCGGTTCGTCGGGTATTACTTCTTGCCGATAATGGGATACTTCGAATTGCAGCAACAACTACATTTCTTGTCAAAAAGTAACGTGTTCACTTCCAACATACATTCCTTTACCATCTCTGAATCTGAAAATGGTTTCTGGAGTTTATTAAGTGCCCAGCACACAAGTAACGCTGCTTCAGAGCATTTTTCTTGCTCGCTCATGCAGCGAACTAATAGGATCGTATTTTTTTTTTAAAGAAGTTAGATATGCCTGGAGTTTTTTTCTTTAAGAGACTAAGTTCAGCCAAAAGGTTTTTATAGTATGTTCTCTAGATTACTGCTCTTAAAACTTATTATCTCAGTCTTTTCTGTTCAAGGTAATCAAAATTTCTTGTTGCAATTCGAAAAATATACTTTTTACTTTTAGGTCAAGCTGTAGTTAAAAAATATAAATATCATCAAAATTTACATTTCATTGTCATTTATGGACTTCAATCTTTCTGATTGTTAAATGTAAATTTTTGTCCCTTCTGGAACAACCCTTTCTCTGTTTTTTAGTTTCCAAACATTCAACACTATCTAACACCGAAGTATCATCAGTAAAAGGAGAGCCACTTTACCATCAGCTAATGGGATTATATGATTACCGCATTGACATGTAACGAATTTCATTGCATTATTGTCCTCTGCCTCATTTCCCGATTTCCATTTAAACAACACAACATAATAGAATATTCCAATCCGCTACATCTCGGTTGCATTACAATGGTGACGTACAAAGATGTTTAGGTATAACCTCATCCGCACCAGATTAATACACGCACAACAACAACTAGACAATGGGTGCGTAATTTTGCGACAGAAAAGTAATCCGAACCCCATCATCAATGACGAATGCTCACGTATTGGGGTTGGTATTGGAACAATGAACAAACGGAAGGCCCTTTGGCTGCCAGTGACTTTCCTTGTTCTTAATCACAGTCCCGCATGTACCTGATTAAGTCGTAATTAGATTGGAGAATATTATTAGTACTTCCACCCTATGAACGTTAAGGGTTGCTGGATTGCACTTTCTTGTTTGCTTGCGCACGACGTACGAGTATACGGCCTGGCCACTTCTGTGCAACCCCCTGCCGATGTGTAAGGGATGCGAAAGCCAAAAATTAAATTTAATCAAAGTATTGCGAGTGTTGCGTCAGTCCGGCCGTTGTTTACTCCTGCCTATGTAAAAAGCTTAAGCTCATTCTACCAGGGAAGTATATGAAGAACTATCCCTCCAAGGATTTATTAGAGTCATTAATCTTAACTTAGCTGTTAACAGAGGATTCAGGGACTTAATACTTTCGTCGCTCTTATTAATTTTTCTTATATTAATTTATTAAGATTTATTAAAGAAAAGCAAAGGCGTTGGGATTTGGCTCTTTGTTTATCCCAGAGGGGTGCGTTTGTTATTGTTGGTGTAAAACCTGAAGCCTTGTGGCAAGCCGGCATTGTTTTGACAGTTAACGCGTGATTTAAGTCGGAAGGAAGTGTGGGAGATTTAAGCAAAAATTTCTGTAGTGGGTATGCCTAAAATCAGATCGAAAGGAAATCCATTCGACAGGAATAAAAATAAAAACTTTACTAAAGTCCTGGCTCGTAAAACTGCTTATGCTATGTATACTGAGGTTGGCCCTCTGGAAAGCCAAATTAAATTCTCTCCAAAAGGATAATTGTTTCAAAACGACCAGTAAAGGAAATAGTCAATGTCAGCGAAATCCCCGCATATACGATGACTGCCTTGGTATTCATTGCCAAGGGCTTCTCGAGCCTGCTTCTAAGCTAATATCAATTCCGAAGCAAATCTCCTGACGGGGTCGTTATACATTCAGATAGGCGATCTCAATAGCCCATAAAGCCGTCAGAGGGCCATTTAAAGATATACCACTAGAACCACCCATCCAGTGCGTATAAAAGAGGAAGGAAATACGTAGACAGCATGTCTATATCCTGATGACAGTGGATCCTTTAGAACAAGCAATTTTTTTTTTTTTTTTGTAAACAAAAAGAGAGCGACAAAGTTTATACAGACGTAGAATTAGTTTGCTCTTTACCGGAAATAATGCTCTCCACCTCGTTCCGTGAGGGAGTAGGATGGTTATGAGATGGCTTATCCGCTCGTCTATCTACCGCTTTGCGAATACGAAGGACGGGACCGACAAGCGTCGGTGAAATCGTAAAAAGTGTATTTCGCCGTTTTTTGTCTTCCGAATTCGCATAACAAAAAGAAGTCAAATAACAAGCAAATAACCGTTATTCTCATAGTGATTCTTCCGGCGTGCCCCGGCTCCCAGTGCCCCTCTATGCAAAAGTGTCACAAGGCGCGGGTAACTGAGATCTGGATGCTGGGCGATTCTAACAGCAGCATGAGAGGCGAATGCTACTCCTGCGATGTTTTCGCAAGCAATTTCCTTTTTATGTTATTTTAATTTTATGTTATTGTTATGACAACAATGAAATTGAATGTGACGCGGCAAGGTTTACACAGAACAGGAAACGTCTCGTATCCTGATGGGGCTTGGTCGGTGGTGGGAGGATCCATTTTATTGTGTGCGGTAGCACATTCAAGGATCAAAGATAACACCACGATGGGTTATTTTCCACCTCGGGAATCATTTATATTCGTTCGCGAATTAATTCGTGTGTTCCGCAACCTGTTCGAGATGTACAATGTTGAATTTTTTTTTTAGTACCATTCTCGCCATGTGGTGCCTTTTTTTTTTGTCACATTGACGAGAACAGGGCTTGGGGTGATAGCAAATTGATTGTAGGGAAGGGTATGGAAAAATTGTCATTTGTTTTAGATTTGATGTTATTGAGAACTGATCTTGTGCATTGTCTTATTACTAAGACATCTGTTTATGTGACTTTTTGAAATAAATAAGGTGGCCCAAAACGTATCAACCTATCCAGACTAGACAAGCCATAGAACTTTATTCTCATTGCGATCGAATAAAAGCTGTGACGCTAAAAAAAAAAAAAAAAAAATCCGTGATAAGCTTGCAACTCGTCAAAGCCAGTGGAAAGTCGTAAGGTGATAATGATTTTAAAACCGGGAAAACTATCCAACCGGTAAAAGTCGTATAAATATCGTTATCGTATCAATCGAAAGGGTTTGAAATATTATTTTTGGAGCGTTTACACCGCTCATCGACGAAAAACATTTTATCCCTGTTCAATCTGTGCATGTGGCAATTAAATCTGAATTTTATTTCACTTTGTTATACTTTGTCTCTAAGAAATTTGATAGAGTGTGACAAGAAGACTTGGGGTATAAGCTTCTGTAAGTGTTTCGAACGTCATTGTTATTCAATTCGGTAGAAAAACCGAAGAAGCGGTCCTGGATACATTCCAAGTTTGTTATTTGTACAAACAAGAAGCAAGTGTTTAAAACAATATGGACTTATGATGATTAACTTTGGTGCTATAAATGTATGTACATAAATATAAGCGGGAAACAGAAAATTCAATCAAAACTAAAGTTCTTCCATTCTATTTTTGAAACAAAGATATTCACAAGTATTAGATTTTGCGACTGTGGAAAATGATACTAGAAACTCTGCTCATAATCTTAGTATCCGTGTTCATAGTCATTGCAAGAACTCTATTCTTAAACAAAATAATGGACACAACAAAACTTTGTTGGAAGTTTCTCTGCCAAACACCACATTATTTTGCAAACCTAACTTCTTGATAAGGAAACGGAATCGTAGTATTACACTTACGAGAAGCCAAATTGCACTTCTGGGGCATAGATTATCATCGTTTCATTCATGACAAATCATTACAACAGATCAACATTAATGCAAATTTCGTCATTTACGGCGGAGGTATCATTGAGCTTAATTTTTTTTAAAAGCATCATTGGCAGCACGGTTTCTGTGGCTAGAGTCTCGGGGAGACGTGGTTCCAATATGACCATGCGACCGCACACATAGCTCGCGTGATTTGGCGATTTACATATTGCGTTCATCTTTCATTTTAACGCATTTATATTTATCCATTAAATTCATTTACTTACACGCTAGATATAAACACTTAAAGCTAGCTTAATTTACTTAACTAAGTATAACCTTACTTACTGACCCTATACGGGCGCTCTAAGTTAAACCTAATAAATTAAAATGATGTATGTCTTTCGACTTAATACTATTTATTATATTTAAAATTATTCATTCATATTATTATTTATTAATTTTACTATTCATTTGAAAAACTAGCTTACTATTGCGTTCCGAGTTAATCTAATCACGACTTTCCGCCAAAAAACCGAACGAAAATTAAAATACAAAATAAATCCGCAGACAGATTATAAATAGAAGCTTAGTATTAATATATGTAGAGGTTAAATTAAAACGCAGAAAGTAAAAAGTTACTCATTAAAAAAACACCACCGTATATGAGTCGCATGAAAATAATTCCTTACTTGAATTTCGACTTCATAGAAATATAAATAAATGTATCTGACCAGATTTTATTTTGCTTATCATACACTCATACTTTGGTTTAATGTAGAAACAAAATTTATCCACAAATATAGGGTGCTCACCCAATATGGACTTGCTACAATTTTAAAATCAAACTTTGTTATTTTATAGCATTTTGTTTTTAAACGTGTATGGAACAATATTTTTGGCGCGACAGTTCTGTTTTATCTTGACAGTCGTACTCATGGAGAAGAGGCGGGGCCTTGAAAAATACCAGAAGTTCTTACCCGGGCCCTCACGCTCAGCAGCGAACGCACTTAGCACTGAGCCACTAAATTTTGCACTTTTTTTTTAATTTTTATTTTTTCCATACATTTTTGAAAGAAGGTTTTGATGTCCACTTATGTTGCGGAAAGCATTTTTAATCAACTTCAGTTAAAAGATTCTCGCAGTCATGTCAAATATTTTCTTTGTGAGCTTCCAGAGTATGCAGCTTGTTTTCATAGACCCATGACTTCAAAAACCCGAAAGAAAAAAGTCTGAAGCAGTAAAATCGCCGACCAGTGCGAATCGCCAAACCGAAACATAAGGCGGCCCGGAAACATATCTTTCTGCATGGTTGCACCGTCCTGACAAACCTCGTGGATTAAGGTTCGATATCGATTTATAGCTATCATCACCATGACACATAATATATCAAAAACAAGGTAAAATGAAACCTCCGGTGTAAATGGCGTACCATGCTGTCCTAAATGATTTAATTGTTCTTCGTTATTTATTCGGGAATTATGAGTTCATCAAAAGCGGATTTATAGCTCACTTACGTGTTCGACCGAATTTCGTCCGAGTAAAAGAAGTCAGGAGCATTCTTTTTCGTGAGGAGTAAACCACGTCTTGTCTTTTTGACGTATATTTTGCTTCTGTTAACTTAATAAATTTAAGAATAAAGCTGGCAAAAGTTATAGAGTGAAACATTTTGAGGCAGCTTAATTTAGAGTTACCATCAAAAGGACATCTTTTCAAATAATAACTTTCCATTTTCTTTTGGTCAGCTTGTACATTACTCATCTAATAAGCACAGTTAAAAGAATGAATTGCCGGTACAAGATGTTGCACTGATCCTGCTCTTCGGCCTGAACGTAAGAAACTCCAAAAAGAAGGCATACTTCGGTTAAAATATTGCCTTAATATGTGTTTAATGTATTAAGTTACTGCATTCAGTTTCAAGGAATTCTCTGTATTATTTTGTCAACAATATGTGAAAAAAATGAACGAACAATGTATTTAGTTTCGTTCAACAACACCTCCAAATGACGGCTACATTTGTCTATGAATAATTTACCACGCAAATGGAACGAAAGAACGTCCTGCCTGGGCAGAAAATACGTGTATGTTAACCCTCAACCGCCAGAAACCACTCGACAACTGCAGGTATTTTATAAGCAATGAAATGACACTTTTCAGACACGTCTATGAATGTCGCCTGCATAAATGCATGATTCTGACTCTGCTAACTGAAGATCGTTGGTTGCTACTGCTGGAGTACAATTTATAGAGCGGCGCAAACTTTACACCCGGTCCACATGAAAATTGACATTCCACTGAGCTTTAATAATGCAATGTAAATGTCGCACGAGAAGAAAACTTTTTCCGAATTTGCTCCTCTTATAAATGAGGTGAGCTCTCATGCAATGTAAATGAAGGGTTTCTCGTCCTAGAGCGAGGATGCATTGAAACTACCCCGGGTGAATTAAATGTGATTCCTGCAAATTGAATGTCAGGCGAGGGGAGCTTTTCAGTTGTGTGACAAAATATTGATGCTTGAATTTCAATAAGTTAACACAGAAGATCCTTTTCAAGTATCCTGCTCAAGGATGTGTGTTTGTCGTCTGACAGTGTCAGTTATTTCCGTGTTTGTGGAAAAAAATATGCTACCACAGTATCTGCCAGTCGAGTGGCACTTTAAACGAAAAGATTATCTTACATCTGCTTTGTGGCTTGAACGAAGAAAGGACAACAAGAGGATTAACACGCCCTCTCGTATATTAATTCCGTCGTCTCGTCTGCAACCCTGCTATTTGGGTGAGTGATGCTTCAACTCGGCAAATGGCCTCCTGGATCGTATGTTAAGTGTGGTTTTTATTTCAATCAATTGTACCGGGCTGAAATTTTTCCTCTTTTTGTACGACAAGGAAGGAACGGATGATGACTGATGGAAGTCGGTTGTCCGTGTGGCCTCTTGAGTCTGAAGAACGAGAACGAACTCTAGAGAGCTCTAGTAAATACCGGCAGTGCGGTAACAAAGCTGAAACATACAACAAGGACAATTGTACTTGTAGCTGTGATGTATTTTTGTGGGATATCATTCAAATGGCAGAGGGAAAGTGTTAAAAAAAGGGTCTTTAAGGGGATGTTATATGACAAGTGTAAGCCCAAGAAGCCAGAGATTTAGTTTTAAGGATTAAAAGTGTAGACTTTAAATTGAAACTTTGAAAAAATATGCAATGTTGCAGGAGAATTGCGAATTACTTATCAAAAATACGTCATAAATACCTTGTTTTGTGAAGGTAAGAACATATAATCCGTAAGTGGCCGGACAAACTATTTTTCTTCACAATTAAAAGAATTTTTATCGGTTTTAAAGTTTTTTTTATTATACCTCAAAACAATTAGAGAGCTTTACGATAAAGTACCAGATCCAGGGCATAAATCGACACACAAGTGAGCAGAAAAACCGAACCCTTCCCGTGTTCGGAAAAGTCTTAGAAAAAGTAGTTCAAATCCAACTAGAAGAATACTTCGAGTACAATTACCTGCTCCTTGAAAAACAGTTGGGCTTTAGAAGACGTAATAATTAGCTATAATTAAGAACTATGTGGTAGCCGTTTTTCTTGACCTTAAAAGGGCCTTTAAGACCATCGACAGAAATATTCTTTTAAGCAAACTAAGTGCATATGGTATTAGAGGGACCGAGCTACAGTGAGACTCGAATATTGGCGTTCCTCAAGGATCCATACTTGGAGCGCCACTCTTCATCATCTACGTAAACGACATTAAGACTGTAATTAAACACTCCAAGATTGCATTATTCGCGGATGATTCACTGTTGTTTACATCGGGGAAAAACATTGACGAATGTGAAAACAACCACAAGAAGACCTGCATGCGTTAAGTAACTGGCTTAAATCAAGTAAACTTAAACTTAAAAGTATCTAAATCAAAGTGCATGCTTTTCAAACATAACCACAGATTGAATTTAAATGTTGACCATGAAAGGATAGAACAAGTTGAGCAAATTAAATACTTATGTGTAATGATCGATAATAACGTGAAGTTTGACAATCACTTAAAGCATATAATTAAAAAAACGTATAAAAAAAGAAAACTTTCAACAATGACTGCAATAAACATGTTTAATGTTATGGTAAAACCGCACTTCGAATATTGTTCGTCGATATTATATTTATACAGTGACCATGCCTTGCTAAATCTTCAACGAATACAAAACAGAGCAATGAAAATCATTATAAAATGTAATAGATACACGTCAGTCTTGTCAATGTTAAATATGTTACAATGGTTAAGTGTAAAACAGAGAATAATTGATAATGTATTATGTGTTGTCTTCAAAATAAAATACCTAAGTATTTTAGTGAGTATCTAAAAAATATATGGGATATGTAAATGAAACACAACGAAACCCATAACAGCATAGTATATAAAGGTTTCCGATTGTTCAACTCAATGCCAAATGAAATAAAAAATTAAAGAAACCTTGTTTCGTAACATTCTTAAGTGTAACATTCCATATCATAGCAATTAAGACTATTATATTATTTTAATATTAAATCAAAAACTATTTTATTTGAATCGAAATATAGTATAATAACGAACTTGAATGTTATTGAATTTAAATGAATTCTTATAGTGGAGAGTCCCCTAAATAAATAAATAAACAAACAAACAAACAACAGCAGCGAAATGTCGAAATTAAAATTAAGTCGGTAGGACAATACTATAAGTTGAATAACCAAGAGGAATATTCAGCTTACAGCTGCAATAATCTGTATAGAATTAAACCGACCCCACTCAAAGAAGTTTGCTGTTAAGCCTATAAAAAGTCGGGACGACCTCATGACAATGCCAAGTGGCTTGATTATGGAAAAAAATATCAACTGTCTGGTCAAGTTTGGACGGACGAATGCTAGTGAAAGATATTTTGTAAAAAAGGAGAGTGTACATTCAACTGTCTGCTAAAGAATTGGAACTACCTACAATAAGTCACGTGACCAAAAAGTCAGCTACCAAATTGCCACTTTTGAAGCGAAGTTATCCGCGGTTTACCATTAGCAACCCCATCGAATTATATGGAAGAACGGTATCATCGGGCGCTTTTTTCTGACAAAATAATTCAGCCGAAAGAATCAGGAACTTCCAATGGCCAATAAAGCAACCAGTCATGACCATGTTTCTAGAGGGATACCTCAAGGGTAAAGCATAAGCCGCGGTGTTATGGCATTCAGCGCATTGGGCCAAATTCCATGATCCATTTTTTTAAGACATTAACGATGGTTTCGAAGCCTAAATCGCGCGTTCGTGAAGTCTCGAACTTAATTGCCCCCCTTCAAAAAAAGTTGAAAGGCGCCAAATCGAGCTCCGTGGCAATCAAGTAACATCACTAAAACGACTAATTACTTGATTATTGAACTCAGTGTGCAATAAGCCAGAATTTGGACTTCTTGTCTAGCTTAAACCGTTGTTAATCCTAAATTTTTGGCCATAAAACTGTTTCCTCCATGTTGGTCTTGGAAGACAAATGTTATAATAATGAATATGAGTGGACCTTCCAAGCCCTTAAATGTGTCTCCGCTGAAAAGGTGTATTTTTGTGTAGAATAAATAACAAAATTCAAAAATCATTATCTTGAACGGTGCTTGCAGGCTAAACTGGAAATAAACAATTAAACAAAAACTAATTTTCTGCTCGTTTACTAAAATTTCTTGCCCTTTTAGCACAAACATCAATCACCCATCCTGTGTAATAATTTGCATTCGATTTGTAATACGTATTTTAATTCCTCTAGGAGACACCGTCTGTTGAACTATCGATTGGATTGGACCAGGAATCCTAGAAAACCCCTAAAATGCACATTTGTCAAACTCCAATCCTTGGTAACATTAAACCATTTGACAATCTTACATGACACTTAACTCGCCAGAGACCTGTACAGACATTGCCACCACCTACTCCATTGCTTACTCTAGTCAGCGCCATTCCAACTAGATAGTTACAACGACACACAACTCCTACCCACATTCACCGCTCCACTAATAAATCTATCGATAATCACTACCAAACTATGCCCGCACTTGGAACCGCCATCATCGGACAAAATGAACTCTCTCTCTTAAGGCCCGAATCGATGAAGACGAAGAAGAAGAGCTATCTGCAAATGTAGATCCACCCACAAAACAAGGACATTTCCTTTTGATGTCTTTCAACCCAGCCCGACTGTCATCATCATCAGCAGCACAGAGACCAGATATGAATGAGACTCGATGCCGTGTTCATGCCATAGTCGTATCGCTGACAATCGGCCTTCGCCTTTAGGCTAAATGACTTTTCATGTCACGTGTCAAAGGAGGTGTAACCTCATGTGTATTGTGTGTCCGAAAATTCACCCGAATCCCGCCCAGGCAACATGCACCTTCACTCAGTCATTGGTTCTATTTCTATCTAATGTGGCGTTCGTTGGTGATACCTCGAAAGCTAAGAGTATCAATGAATGCAAAGGCGCCGAGCGGGTGGATGCGAATGGTAATGTTGACGATGACACAACACAACGATGACGATGCCAATGCCGATGACTTTTAGCTCTTCGACTCTACCACTCCTCGTATATGGCGCAGGAGGACACAACACACAACTCGCTATGTGCGTCGAGGATATAAATTCGTTGTCATTAATTTGTTGTTAAATTGGATAGGTAAGCATTTATTTTGAGCAAATTGCCGGTTGCATGACTTTTGCTGGCATCGAGTTTTCTTTTTTGCTTGGTTGTTGTGGGCCTTGGCAAAAGGGGGCTGGATTGGTCGGCTTCAAGGGGGCGGTCTGGTAGCCGGTTGGATAATGAGTCCGATTTCCAGATCGATTTGTTTTACGTGCCGAACTGAGATTTGTTATTTTTGTCTATCGTAAAGTATCTTTTGTTTTGCTATGCTTAGTTAGCCTTGGGCGATAAGATTGTCAGAAGGTGCTTAGCGAATGAAGGATGCAGATTAGTGGGCGTATTCTCCCTGGCCTGTTGATCCCTGTTAGCTTAGCAGTAACGAATGCGTACATTGAAGAGGATATAGGGTGCATAATATTTTTCACATGACGTCGTGGAAATTAATCGTTCACTCTTACCGCTAAAATGATACCATTTAAAAGGCGTTCTTCTAAGCAACATAGAGCTTTAAGCCATTGTTTGAAGTCTTGAAAATGATGGGAAAAAATAATGATTTGCATAAGATGCGACAAAAGCCTGGAGCGAGAACGTCTTGCTCTTGTGAATTGTTAGTCAAATCCCAAAAACTTGGTGCCAAAAAGTTGTCTTAGCTTTAAGGAAGTTAAATACAATGAAAGGTACTTTTTTCCCAGAAAAACTAAGTTAAGACTTTTCGGTCAGTTGTTGAATAAGTCAGTCTTGGTAGCAAATAAGAAAAAAATGAATTGGATTAACTGAATTTTACCCTTGCATTTTGGAATTGATACCTATTTAAACCAATAAAAATGTGCTTTACATACATATATGGTATGTGCAAGGACATTGTATTGGATTTTTTTTTTAAATTTCGATTGTCTTATGGTTAACACAAAAGCTTATCCTCGGGAAGAATAGGCAAATATGCACACCTGCTATGGTTAAGCCATCATCATAAAACGATGTACCAACATGGTCAGTCTAGGTGTTTTAGGAAGATAACTTCATCACTTTGCTGTCCCTGCTTTCAATGACAATGATTAATGATCAAATTTTCACTAAAGTTCGGCCGACGACAAATAGTGACTGAGCCAGATTCGAAAAATTGTAAAGGTTCAAGGCAACATCCCATTGAAAGATCAGCCATAAGCCCTTAAGCCGTATAATCGAACTAACTAATAGTATTCTTTATTCGCGATAATTAACTGCCTTAATCCCTGAAGTCATGCATAGTCTTCGATTTGGTGGCCAAATTACTGATATTCACTATCGCCTTGACCTCAAACCGTGTCTAGAAGCTGAAAGGTGTGATATGAAAATTGTCTTAGCTTTACATCTTCATCATTACCAGTACTTGTTGTTCTTGCTTTTCTTTTTGTCATACAACCTTCAAAGTCACACGACTATTCTCCGTCGAGATAAGAGTCACGATTGAAGGTGTTGTGCCAAAACGCAAAAGCAACGATTCGCTGGATTCGTTAATTCGTTATTCGTTCGCTTTGTCAAAGATAGCTTAATTCCGACGAGAATTCCCTTTCTAGATAAACGACTAAGCCTTTCTAGATATTCCTTCCACCACGAATCTCGTTGCACAAATTTTTGCCAGATTTGGAATTAAATCCGATGTAGCTTTTCAGATGCAGTCTTAATTACAGAGTCAACGAAAAGATTGATATGAGAGGGAAAAAATTTCGTTCGACATCGGTCTGCGATATGTCCCGGTAGTATTTGCAAGTCATGGGCTCCCTTTTTATGTAGATGTGACAAAAAGAGAGAAAAAAACTAGACAACTGGCTTTGTTGTTTTGTTAAATAATAGCAGGCTTTGCTAAATCCCTGTCCGGCCTTTTCTTATTCGTAAACGTGCTCAATGTTGAGTATGCATAGTTATTTCACTTTGTTGACTCAAAAAAGGGCAAGAGCAAACAACTGATCGGAATTGTCGTTTGGCCGTAAATGGCCGTATGAGTTCAATGACTTCGGCCGATTTTTTTGACCAACCTGGTCGGCATGTGGTGAAACCAAGACGGCTTTCATGCTCAATGTTGCATGTTTCAATGAACCAATTTAGAAATGAGTTTGGTGAGCAATTTATTTCTCGTTCTGGACCAATTCATTGGCCGGATAAACTCCACCTTTTAATTTGTTTGTGTCAAAATAAAAATTTCTCTGCGCTAAAATTATATTCTTTGCCACTTTATCCGCCCGTCACAACCTGCCAATGCATACCAACTTGCTGTTGGATGCCATTATCGAAAATGCAGATCCAAATGATGAATTTCTCGTTATCGGAGACATTAACCTCCCACAAATCCATTTGACTACTTCTGATGATAAAATTTACTTCTTTTCTTGAAACCCTACATCTGATAAAGAAATTCTCTTAACTAACAGTTTCTCTGACTCCGGTCTATTTCAAATTATTGATATTACAAACAATTCTACCGACACGGAAAACTCGATCATTACTGCAATGCTTTCTTTCAACATTAGATCATTTCGCACTTCTTTTTGTTTAAAGTAAGTTCACCATCAGTATCGGACTTAATAGAAAACTTAATAGACTTTTAAACCTAATAAACATTTCTAAGTTAACAACACAAATGCATACATCGAAATTTTGAAATGCTTTACCCACCTTCCTGAGATCGCAATCTCAATCTGACTATTACAACTACCAGCAGTCTTATATTCGGTTCTCCGATTTATGTCAGGTTCTTTACCATAAATATCTTGTTCAAATACAGGTTAGCCTTCTTTCCGGCCCTAATCAGTTTTATCGGTTTATTAACTCAAAACGGAAAACTGATGGCTACCACTCTATATTTTATAACTCGGGCACATCTTCCCAGACCCAAAAATAATTGCTAACCTATTCGTTAACGTCTTAAGCAAATCTTTTACTAGCTACGTACTCCCCCCAGATTCAAGTTATTTGTCCTATATGAAACGCGAACGCGTTGTCCTTACCACTTACAACCTTATTTCAGATGTCCCTTAAGCAATCTGTCTTCCCTAAAATTTTGAAGGACACTTTTTTTATCCCTGCCCACAAAATAGGCCACAAAGACAATATATCTAATTACTCAAACTCTCTTCTATACCTAAGATCTTCAAAAGTATTGCCTACGACTTTTTGTACTTCCATACTTTCTTCAAAACAACACGTATTCGTAAAAGGTAAATCTACTTTTATAAATCTTACTGAATTTATATCTAAAGCCTTGCAAGAACTTCAACAAGACAAAGAAGTTGATGCTATAGCCACTGTGCGCGCCTATATTTCCTACCTCTGGAGTACCTCAAGGTAGTAATTAAGGACCCAATAGTTTTATTCTCACCATCAACGATGTTGAATCCACTCTTAAATACCCTGTCCATTTATGATGATCATCTAAGAATCTCTAAGCACATATCATCCCCAATCGATCATAGTTGACTTCAAAATGATTTGAATCGGTTCTTCAATGTCGGCAACTATAAATTTTCGCCAGCCTAAGTATATGCAATCAATTATGCTCTCAAGGATCAAAAAACGAAAATGGGCTGGTTAAAGGTGTGTGTTTTTGGTGTCGCATGGTTGCTGAACAGACTACAAGAATGATCATGCGAAGTTGACTACATCTGGTTGCGGTAAAGAATACAAATGAATTTGTTGCATTTGTGACGAGAGATAGCTTTTCACGCGTGAAAAAGAATTTACAGTCGCAATTATAAAGCACAATTTAGAGACTAACGAAGCTAAATAAGCAGTTATTCATATACAAATTTTAGCGTGTGCAACGCTTTATAGAGTTTTAAGCTTAAATTCGTGTTTTGCTGAATTATCAACAGAAAATCGCAAATGAATATTAGGGGGCGTTCAAGTATTACGTAACGCAATTTAGGGGGAGGGGGGGTTCGTTAAACGTTACATGGATGGGAGGGGAAGTTCAAATAATGCGTTATGTAGCAACTTACAAACGCACAATCGTTACCTGCATGGCAAGACCGCCCAAGACTGTCGTGAAAGAAGTGTACGGCCTCAGCGACTTGCTAACAGAAGGACAAATGAGCTTCTTTTCATATAACAAATGTAACGGCGCGTTACATGGGGGGAGGGGGGTCTAAAATCTTCAAAAATTGCGTTACGTTATATTGAACGCTCCCTTATAAGGGTTGCGATTTATATATTTTTTGCATTACTTATAAGAAGGTAAGAAGAATCTTAAAAATGAATAAATCGAGATCGTGTCTTTCAAGGTTTTGCTATCTATTCAATTTATTTCGGACTAGGTGAATATGAAATCTATTTCTCAAAAGGAAGCCAAACAATTCAGTAAAATCTGCTATTTTATTGTACAGCTTCCCAAATGGTTGGATATTATTTAAAAAGAAATACCAGTTGCAGGTGCACAACTTTTGTTAATCTGAGAATATGCTACTTGTCCGTTACAAGACACACAAATGCGGTCAACGAATTAAAAAACCGTTTATATATTATCTGAAGACCAACTAAAAAGAACCCCTACAAGGTGAAACTACATTATTATTCATATACGTCAGTCAGAATCCTCATTTTCTCCCCTATTACATTTGAGTTTTTAAGTTCATACAGCAAATTATTAAAAAAATTCAAGGAGCCCCTAAACCAATTAATGCCTCAAAAAAATGTTTTTTTCAATTCGAAATACAGTCTTGCTTATTATAATTTAAGGTGACGAAAGTTTTAGCTGTCACTGTACTGGTAAAAATAACAAATTGATCTCTTTATTATTTCAAATATTATTCATATCGTTACAAATCTTTTCCGGTGTAGTTCCACTACCTTCAATCCAAGCTCTAAGCTGCAAATTAAGAAATTAAGTTACTTTTTCAACACTGAACAAGAACGTATTTTCCAAAGCTGTACATAAGGAAAAAATCGATTTAATAAAAATAAGCAGAGCTTCTTTTGCTTCGGGGGTCTTAGGTAAATAATAGTCGTCCGTGAGCTAAATTTCAAGACATTTCGAATAACATTATAAAAGGCCACGTTTAACCTTAAAGAATTATAGTTTTCTTCAGTTTCAAATATAATTCTTTTTTTTAACAAAATTCAAAATTAATTGCCAGATAGTGCACATGATATCCTTTTGAATTAATTTAATTTTCACTGGCTCCCTTCATCTGGCTTCAGACTCATATTAACACTCTTCTTGGCTCCCATCCCTATACTCTTGAATAAATTGAATTCCCGTTTGCGATGCCATTAACACTGCATAAGCGTATCAGAGTGCTCATACGCGCTCATTTAATTTCTTGGAGCGGTGCGCTTCGAATCGGCTTGTAAATGTATCGAACCCAGCATTTCTATGGGTATGTCCTGTGCCTTTATTACTCGGAGCAGGGGAATTGTTATCCCTTGTGCGACATTGATTTTTTTTTCTAGTCCGCATTGTGTACTTTTTTGCCGTTTGTCGTCTTCTAGGGTGGCGTCCTGTTTTCTTGTGTTTCGGGGGCAATTTCCTCTGACAGCCATTAATCATGTGCTGTCACTTAAATGTATGCATGAGTGCTAAGGGTGAGGGATGTTTTCCTTTATTTTTTTTTGGGTATTTCTTTTTTTTTTATTTAAGAAAATTTAACGATTGAAAAGGAAGTAAAAAAATTAAAATAAATACAGCGAGAAGAAAAATTAGGAAAAGCCCTTGTGTTTTTTAGTTATGGTGTTGTTGCAGAACTGGCTGACTTTTTCGCTGTTTATCCTCTCCAAGGATTACGGTCTCATGCTGCGATTTGCGCGCAACGTACTCAATTGCTAATATTAATTAAATTTTGTTTTTGTTAAAGGCCAGGGAAGCTTCTGCAGATTGGTTAATTCAAATTTAAATTGAGCCATTGCTGGTTGAATTGAAATCATACGTAAAGAGTAATAATAACCAAATATTGTTTCAATCAGATAAAAACTCTACAATAACGCTTAGGTTCAGTCTTAAGGTGATATTTTCTGAGATAAACACACAAGCGTTGGCAACCCAATTTTATCCACAACTAAATTACAATTTAAGTACTCAAAGCAGTTTACGTCTTCTTCGGTTCACTGTAAGTCCTGAAACCTATGGCGCATTAAATACTGCGAATTGAGTGAATGCAAATAAATTGATGCCAAACTTTTCCACTCGTTCAGTGCCAATGTCATTGATATAGGACGAGTAAAAAAAAACACAGAACGACCAGACTAAAAAACTAATAAGCAGATCCGTCTACTGGAATGACTCCAGCTAAAAGTGTCATCGAATCACAGTTACCAGGTTCACGAAAAAAACAAGGAATCGTGGATGCCAGGAAGCTAGGTCGTGAAGGACGGAATGCAGCTTAGCTCAAACGCGCGATCTTTTAGGGATCGATGATTTTGAATTGTATTTCACTATTTCTTATTTGTTCCCGAGATGTATGACTTGATCACGTATTGGCGGATTAGACTTATTATTTGTAATGATTTCTTAATTCTGAAATTTTCGCAAAATTTAAGTCATAAACGTTCAATTGTTGCCTTGAATTTAATGTTTTTTATTCATTCTATTCGCTTGTTATTAATTAAAGAAAAGCTTTTCCAATAAATAAATAAACGAAATAATGCATAAATTTGGTATCTTAAACGTATATGATTAATGATTTGTTTTCTAAAATTACCAGCGCTATAAATTATGAAAGACAGAATACTTAAGAAAGTAAAAATAATAGAATTCTGTTTAATTCAATTTTCTGTCTCAGTAAATTTAAACTTCAAGGGAATTGCCGGCGTGTTGAAGAAATGGGATTTGAAGGCATTCTCTATTGGATAGTCGAAACCGATGTAGAAATTCCTCACCAATCGCGCCAATGTCACTTCTATCTCCAGGTCAACAATTCTTTTTCCTACACACATTCGTGGACCATATCCAAAGGGTGTGTATGAAAATGGAGTTATTATATCCACTGCTTCTTCACGAATCCATCGCTCTGGAATATATTCATTGGGTTCTTTGAAATACCTCTTATCTCTCATTAATAAGTTGGAGTTTAGAAGAACTTGAGTTCCCTTTGGTATTTGAAAACCGCATAAAACCAAATCTTCGCCAGTGTAACGTGCATTTCCCTGCCCAATCGGGTGCATGCGTATGCCTTCCTTAATACAAGCCCTCAAATAAGGTAGATTCTTCATTGAGTCTTCTGTGAATAATGAGTTCTTTTCCGGTAAAAAAGTTCGCACTTCCTTTCGCAGTTTTGCCTGCTTTAGTGGATTCTTGGCGACTTCCAATAGAATTCCGCTCATAACAGTAGATGTCTATGAAGCATAAAAACAATGAATTGAAACTTGAAAAGGATTTCTTTTGATCAAAGCAGACAAACCGTATCAACCCCAGCCATCAGCATATCTACTGCCATAACGATTGCAACTGTTTTATCGATCTTTATCAGCCTTTCCAAAACGCTGAGCTCACTGTGATCGTCATGTTTTTCACTCTCCAATCGTTTCAGGGCTTCATTCACGTAGCCGATAGAAGTTTCATATATAACATCAAGACACTTTTTGTACTTTGCAAAAGTTGGAGTCCACACATATTTCCACACCGAAGGCTGAAAGTCCAATTCGTACATAAGGCTTATGAAGCTCATAAGACTTGTGAAGAGGTCCTTC
Organism: Orthonevra nobilis; assembly: GCA_963555765.1. Classification (NCBI taxonomy): domain Eukaryota; kingdom Metazoa; phylum Arthropoda; class Insecta; order Diptera; family Syrphidae; genus Orthonevra; species Orthonevra nobilis. The sequence continues at coordinate 14,764,472 of OY743225.1, forward strand.
GTTGCCGGATTATCGCGATTTTTATTCAGTAAGCCGAGATGGGTATTTAACGCAACTACTGCCACCGATTCGAATGCCAGCCGATTGATATCCTCGACAAAGTTACCAGGCACTTCATGGCTCACGGGATCACGTATTTTTCGGATTCTGAAAATTATTCCACTTTAATCTCTTAACATACAATTAAAGATTTCACCCACCTCTCGAGGAATTCATCGTTGACCTGCTGCATTGGTATGACGTAGGATTTAGTATTGCGGGGCTGCATGAGCACCGGATTCACTGCAGTTCTAAAGGTTGCCCACTCCTCGCCTTGTCTGAAATTCAAACTATTATCCAGGCAATTTCGAAAGTATTCCATCTTACGAGCTTATAAGACCCATCGTTTTGTCATAAAGCTCCCCACGGTACTTCTTTCTGTAATAATTCATGGACCTAATGTCAGGCCTAGCCGGCCAAATTCCTTCAGTGCGGAAGATAGTTTTAAAATCCTCCAAATTGAACGCCATTACAATATCCTCATTTCCAAAAATGCCAGGAATCCGATAAAGATCACCATACTGTTCCCGAGCCTTTTCAATATAATCGGGAAATGACTTCTTGTAATAAGATCCTCCTGGCATGAAACCACGCACAAGCCCAATCCTCGTAGGTCCAGGAAGCTCTTTAAAAGATCGCGCCTTTGAAAACTCCTCCGGCTCCGGATTGCCTACCTGCATTCGAAAGATTTAAGAAATAAAAATATTTATTTCCAGATTAGATAAGAACACCGAATTGATTTGACCTTCAAGCTTGCTGCTTCGGTTGATAAGAACTTCAAACTATACTGGGTGGCACACTTTTGCAGTCGCATGACTGATGTTGGCTTGCTTTTCATAAACATTTCTGTATGCGTGATGTCAAGAGTTCAATCGCGCGGCTACTGAAGAAACTGAAAGAATATAAACTACTCCACGGGCATAAAACCACAGCTACGATAAGTGAGAGCTTTTTGTATGAACTTAAGATTGCCTAAAATTTTCGTCATCACCATGAGTTTTTGTTGTTGTTTTAAGTGAAACCAACCCAACGGTGGGAATGATATACAGAATTTGTGAGTGTGTTATTTTATTTTTATTATTATTTATTTTTGTGTTCAAAAAATTGATAATTGAGCTCATCTAGATACACAGTCGCTTTGACACCATCAAACAAATATTAGGCTCGTACGGAAATTTTGCAATTATGTTTATTGTTAACTGGTCCAAAGCAGTATAAAATTTTAAATAGACGAAGACATAAAATTGCTGGAGCAGACCACTTGTATTTCTACGTTGAGTGGCAGTGGAGAATAAACCGAAAGCTTATAAATAATTTCCATTGCATTCCCAAGTTTCCATTGCGTGCCCTAGTTCCTTAGTGCTGAATATCACATGAAGCATGACAGAGATAATTTTCTGTTATGAAATGCTAGAAGTTCCTTTCCGAGCTTGTTATGACTCTTGCTTGGGATCCTTCCATCACATGGCAGACGTACATCAATCGGAAGGAAAAATGATAATGATGAAGCTTTCGCCTTCAACCGCTTTTGAAGTATCCATGCTGCTGCACCATATATGATAGTAGGACGGGGATGATAGAGGCTAGTGTTATAAGGCAGACAAAGTCTCTAACTAGCTCAAAGTTATAGCGGTTTGTGTTAACGTTCTGACCTTGTCGTCAGATTTGGGTCAAACTCAACTTTGAGTTTTTTCTGAATTCTCATAAACGCACAGTTGACCACAAGCTACGTTCCCTTATTATATCAATATCTTCGCCATATTCGAGTAATTGAACATACCTTTTAAAAATATTGCCTCTGGTGTTCACACGGGACTTTTGCACTATTGTTTCAAGTATAATGTTGAGGAAACCGCATGAGAGTGCATCACCTTGCCTAAAACCTTGTTTTACTTACATCAAATGGGTCGGTGACGTCTTTCTCGACCTTAATGGAACAGCTTGAGTTCTCCATCGTCATCCTGCACAAAAGGACGAGCTTGGATGGGATGCCAAACCTAGACATGGCTTCATACATCTTGTCTCTATGGACGAAACAGAAACCAAAACAAACCTGGAAATTGAGGAAAAGATGGTGCGTGCGTTTTTTCCAAGATCTCCCCATATGTTTATATTAAGTACCTATGGTGGACATTTCTGGTCGAAGGCCATATTGATATGGATATGGACCTATCAGGTTCTTGACGAACTATTTCAAACGTTCACATAATACGGTGGGAAAGGTGTTATAGGCAATGTTGATAATATACACCACCACTAAAATTAGCAAAGTCTTCAAGATTGTTCAAACCGTACTGAGATTCCATTCATCTTTGATGCTTTATTGTGTTATTGCAGCCGCATTGAAAAGTTCGACAGTTAAAGTGGCTTTATTAGATTTAAGCTTGTATATGTTTTAGCTATCTTTATTTCGTCCAGTTCGGGTAGACGCTGTTGACCTGGGTCATCTTCATCGAATGGTTGAGGCTGCCTGTCTAAAAGCATAGAACTCTACGTTATGATTAAATGTGTCAAATTTGGAGTTGTATTACGAACTTTTACATTGGAAGTTGAATTTGTTGTTGAAGTTGTTTTTCAACTTCACCAATAAAGTGTTTTAACTCGTTTTTTCTACCACCTTGTACGATCCACTTGTTGTGCTCGGAATATTAAAGGGATATTATGATTATGGCGTTTAAGTTTGAGTCGAGATTTTTCCACCATCTCTTCCTTCCGAGCTGGGGAAATGTTCAGCATCGCATCTCTTTCTTTCTGGTAAAAAGATAGCTCCAAGGGATCAAATTCAGTCTTCAGTTTTCTTTGGAGATTATGATAGTTGTTTTCAGGCCGACTCCAATAGATTTTTTATCTATATATCTCTATCTATCTCTGTTTTCTTGAAAGACCTCTAGATTTTCGTTCGAAACCACAACAGTGACACGAACATCTTTCTAAAAACAATGGAATTTCTATCCTGGCGTTCTAGATCGCGGTCAGAAACCGTTTACTGAACCGTAGCCGCACCTTGGAACCATTTGCAACTTTTCGGTCATAGTTATGTTGCTTATTCACAGTTCTTAAGGTAATGTAGAATATAAGCGCTACCTGTAATCTATACTGAATGAACACTTTCGAATCTACGTCGAGGAAAGCCTCTATGGAGGGATTAAACCGATAAAACGCTTTCACTCGTAATACCCATCATTGGGGTATCACATTGTTGATAGAGTTCATTGCTGTTGTAACTGAATTTCGTGTCAGCTTTATTAGAGAGTTGTTCTGTTATGAGGGACCTCGTTGGTGTTGATTTTTTGTGGTTAACCGGCCGCGTCTTTGGTCAAGCTTCTTCGAACCGAATTAAAATTCTGTGAGTTTTCGTAAGCTTCGAAACAGATTTGTTCCGCAGTTCGATTATGTCCCTCGAATTTTACTCTCTTCACTCGACGAATGAGTAATGGGCCAAAGGCTAATACAAAAAAGGACAGCGGTGAACCAAAACCCTCCGAAACTATAAACGTCAGCCTTGGAAAGATATTGTTTTTGACTAATTGAATTTTTATATTGATGGCTATTGAAAGCATATTCTGAAAAAAAATCAAATTTATAAAAACGTATCTATTCTTTTATTAGTCTACGACATCGGTAAATTTAAATTTCAATGGTATCACTGGTCTGTTAATGAAATAGCATTCGAAAGCATTCTCAATTGGATAGTTGAATTCGATTTCGAAATTCCTTACTAATCGCGCCACAGTAACTTCCAACTCAAGATCGACGATCCTCTTTCCGATACAAGTTCGTGGCCCGAAACCAAACGGGATATAGACAAACGGTGTTATGATATTCTCCAGCGGTCCGCCTCGAATCCATCGTTCGGGAATGAATTCATTTGGCCTAGGAAAGAACTTCTCATCTCGTAGCAATAGATTCGAGTTCAACATTACTCGAGTTCCTTTCGGGATTTGATATCCTCCCAATGTTAAATTTTCACCTGTGATTCTTGGAATACCAGGTCCAAGTGGATGCATTCGAATACCCTCTTTAATACATGCCCTTAAATAAGGCAAATTCTTCATAGATTCCACGGTAAATGTCGAGTGCTTCTCTGGTAGAAACCGGCGGATTTCCTCGCGCAATTTAACTTGCTTTTCGGTATTTTTTGCTATTTCCAAAAGGGTCCCGGTCATTAACAATGAAGTCTAAAATACACAAAGATCAAACTTGCATTCCCAAAAAAAGAATTTAGAAGGCCTCACCGTATCAACTCCCGCGAAGAGCATATCCAATGTCATGATAATTGCAACGGACTTATCGATTTTTGAAAGTTTCTCCAGAACACTCAGCTCACTATCGTTTTTATTTGATGCACTTTTCACTTCGAGCTGTCTTAGCGACTCTTCGACGAGACCTTTTGTTACGTCGGATATCGTATCGAGGGCCCTTTTGAATCGTGAAAAAGTTGGCGTCCAGACATACTTCCACAAGGATGGTCGAAAGTCCAGTTCATAAATCAGTTCGAAAAACGTTTGAAAACTGAAGAATAATTTTTTTGCATCAGTTTTCTCCCGATTTAATCGAATCAAACCAAGCTGCTTGTTCAAAGCCACCACAGCAACCGATTCGAAAGTAAGCCGATTGATTTCCTCTAGAAAATTTTCCGGGACTTCTTTTGTTTCGGGATCACGAATTTCAAGGATTCTATCAAAAGACAAAACTAAGACCTAAACTAAACCTAGTTTGCGTTTGGTCTTACCTTTGAATAAACTCCGAGTTGACTTCTTGCATTTGAATGACAAAATTCTTTGTATTACGTGGCTGCATTAGTACAGGGTTCACAATAGATCGAAAGTTCGCCCAATCTTTACCAAAACTACAAAACTTGTGTCTTTGAAATAGAATTTAATAAAAAGCTATATACTTACGAATTTATAAGACCATTATACTGGCTGTAGAGATCTGCTCTATAATTCTTTCTATAATATTCCACAGACTCCATTAAGGGCCGATCAGGCCATACACCCTCGGTGCGGAAAACGGATTGAATGTCTTCAAGATTGAAAGCCATGACGACGTCCACTTTTCCCAGCAAACCTGGTATGCGATATAAGTCGCCATACTGTTCGTGAGTCTTTGAAATGAAATCCAAAAATAACTTCTTATGATATGATCCACCCGGCATAAATCCTCTAATCAGTTCATATTTTGAGGGTCCGGGAAGCTCTTGGAAGGGCCGTGACTTGGTCGTATTCATTGAATCCAAATACGATGGCTTGAATAAAAAATGAAAATAAATTGCAAAAGGATATGATGGAAAAAGTTGCATTAAAAGTTGACCTTCTTAACTGCCGATCGTGTTGAAAATAGGATGCGGTTACGCAATGCATTAAGATTCTGCGGTATCACAGCTGACTTTAAAACTGTTTCTGTTAACATATTTACCATATGCTTCTCCGCAGTCCAAATAGCAACTGATTTTGTTTTCGAATAATCTTCCGCAGATAAGCTATTTCTTATTCTGTGGCCGAATATTGTTTTGAAATTTTTGTTTTTTCAAAAGCTTCACAAAGATTAGGGGCGAGACGATTGTTAACTCACGACATCAATGACTCAATTAAAAGCGCTAAAATTTTGTACTGATATAATTGTTGCATTTTTAAATAATTTGAATTTTTGTTTGGTATTCTTGCGTTGAAAGATAGAACATACTTTATTCCAAAAGTATAAAAGTTTAGATCGAAATATAAAATATTTGCGAATTAAAACATGCACTTATGTACCTATGCAAAATACACTTCTAAATAAATCTCGTCAAAATAAAAAACTAAAAGTGCCACAAAATGTAAGAAACATCCCCTTAGTATAAAACTTAAAAGACACCATAACAAACTATGTAGAGATGTTTAGAAACAATTTGCAATGCGTGATTCTTATTACGCTATTAAATTTCAGAACGCTATGGGTAACGTCAAAGAGGAATGGATAATTGTTGATGACTTACTTGGAAAGAGTTCAAGATCTGAAAGAGTTTGTGGTTTACAAGTTAAAGATACTCTCCTGACCAAAGTAGCATTGCAAACAAATTTAATGAATATTTCGTTGAAATCTTCGAAAAGCTAAAACGCGTCATCAGTCCATGCAAAAATTGCAACTTCAGCAATTCTGCGAATATTTCTGTCGAAAGTATCAAGCCAAATAGTTTTGTGTTTTAAGCTTAAGCTCTTCCAATCTTTTTGAAATTGTATGAAAAAGTAATAAAAAATCGTTTCGTTTCTTCTCTTATGACCAATTCGATATCTAGAATTTCAACCGAAGATGCATTTCATCGAGTTTGTACCCAACTATTCAATGGTATTAAGAGTAACAATGCATCGATGGCCCCTTTCATAGATATGACGAAAGCATTTGATATGGTAGACCATGACATGCTATAGGTACGAAAAAAAACGATATTGGAATGTGTTGCTAAAATTCAAGGAGATCTTAAAAAACTGAGGCAGTGATTCGCATTCCATCAGTTGCTTATAAGCGAAAAAACTAAACTTATGGCTTTTAATTTTCTCTTTCACTCCTATGATTACGAAAAATTCTATTTACGCGTACATATTTGCAAACAAATAGTATTAACGATAACGTTGAATGCTATGAAAACTGCTTCATGTTTGAGTCTGACTCCAAATTAAATTGCAGAAGCACGCAAGTTGCATGAAAAAAAATTTAGAATTTAAAATTAATCAAACACTCTCCGCTGTGGATCATATTAACCATGTTATTGAGCGAATATACGGGGGACTGCGCAAACTTTGGTTGATTTCTAGTTTTACACCCGTCGCCACAAAATTTAAACTAGTAAAAACTTTACTAGTTCCAATAATAGAATATGCCATAGTTTTGTACTGCAAACTTGATTCGCACTCTATGCACAGATTACAAGTGCCCTTAAATGATATGATCAGAAATTTACTACTATGTCCAAAAAATAAGGTGACATTTGAATTTAAACTGCGCGCGTCGAAGGATTTGGAAATTTTTCTTTCTTTTTAGGTTGGTAGTACTGTCAGTGACATTTATGTGAAATTTCATGTCAAAATATATTCATAGTGTTTGAGATACGCGTCGTTTTGTGAGCTGCTAAAAGTGAGTTTTTCGTTTTTTGCAATGTCGAAATTTATTGAGCAAAGAATTTGCATTAAATTTTGTTTGCGGAATCAATTTTCTGCTGCGGATACGTTGAGGATGGCGCAGAAAGCCTTTGATGATGAGGCTATGTCTAAAAAAAATGTTTACAAGTGGATAGTGATTTCCAAGCCGGCCGTGAACGTGTCGAAGACGAAGAGCGTTCTGGGCGACCATCAACCTCAACCGATGAAGCTCACGTCCAACAAATCAAAGATTTGGTGTTGAAAAACCATCGATTAATGATTAGAGACCTTGCTGATGAAGTTGGCTTATCGAAAGGCTCAGTCAATACCATTTTGAAGGATGCTTTGGGCCTCAAGCGCGTCAAATCTCGACTGGTACCGAAAACATTGAATTTTTTGGAAAAAAGGCGTCGCGTTGAAGTGTGTGAAACAATGTTTTCCGACTACCAGGATGTCATGAAACGCATTATAACTGGCGATGAGACTTGGATCTATGCTAACGACCCCGAAACAACAGATAAGTCGAGCGAATATCGTGCCAAAGGAGAGCCGAGACCAAAAACACCGCGCCAAAGTCGCTCAAAAATCAAGGTCATGTTGACTGTTTTCTTCGATTATCGTGGTGTTGTGCTTTATGAATTCCTTCCAACCGGCCAAACAGTCAACAAGGAATATTATTTGAACGTTATGCGTCGTTTGCGTAACGCTATCCGCCTAAAAAGGCCGGAATTGTGGAAAGACAATTCTTGGTTTTTACACCACGATAATGCACCATCCCATACCGCACTCGTAATTCGTGATCATTTCGCCAAAAACTGAACCCATATCGTTCCGCAACCACCGTATTCAGCTGATCTGGCGCCGTGCGACTTCTGGCTGTTCAACAAGCTCAAAAGACCGCTCCGGGGACACCGTTTTGATACGATAGAGGAGATTCAAGCCGCAGCGAAGACGGAACTGAAGGCCATCCCGGAAAGTGACTACAACCAGTGTTTCAAAGATTGGAAAATCTGTTGGCATATGTGCATTGCATCGGGAGGCGATTACTTTGAAGGGGATGAAATTGATTTGGAAGAATAAATAAAGAATTTTCAAAATAAATACAATGTCACCTTATTTTTTAGACACAGTAGTATATGGACTTCGTAGATTTGATCATATATCGCTTAATCACAAGCTTGTCCTTGGTTGTTCGCTTCAGGAGCTCTGGAACCTAAGGTGTTGTATGTTCATGCATAAAATTATACAGACACGAAAACCAGTTTATGTATTTGATAAACTGCAGTTCGTACGATCACCCAGAACCCTGAATCTGATCGTTCCTTAATCAAATTATTAAAATACCGCCCGCCTTTCTTATGTCCACTGTACCAGACTTTGGAACTCACTTCCGAGAGCTGTGAAAGAAATAAGTGGAGCAAGCCAATTCAAAAAAACAATTTATATCCATTTCAGTAAAAGAATATAGAATGTGCATATTTTTGTCATTAACGTAGTTCCTAGTCCCCCTTCCTTATCATTTTCTTTAACTGTTCACTACTTCGTTTTTCGAGTATCTACTTAATTTTGTATCAAATTATAATTTAGTTTTAAGTTATTACTTACATTTTTGAATAATAAAATTAATTTCATTTTTTTCTTTTATTTGTCCACTATGAAATGTACTGTAAAAGACTTAGTCTTCCTTGTACCCCAAAAATTAATAAATATAAAATTAAATTTGAATTTGAATATGCATGTAAGTTCAATGATAAATTATATACTAAAGATAAGCAAACCCGCGCTTACGCAAATTCGATTTGCTCACTATTTGTGGCTAAACAACTTTTAAATATAATTTTTTCTGGCAAAAGTCGTCTTCACCAAAGTTGGTAAATTAATCTCTTAATTTGATTGCTAGTGTTTAAGAGTTTTGTTATTTTTGGCTTGACGTGATTGAGAAGTATAAGTTCCTCTCGATTAGCTCCTTTTTTAAATTCATCTTCAACCATTGCAATTTCTAGATCTCATGGTGTTTCTTATGTACCATAGTGCATTTACTATTTCCATAGTACTTTGTTTTGGAATTTTTGTATTTTTTGTAAATTTTTTTTTTAGTTGCATGCAAGTCTCGTTAGCATATGCCAAAGAACAAAGGTTGACCACATTTCCATTAAAGACATTAACAAAGCTACAAAGGCACAATTAATTGTTTACACTACTAGTTTGTCGTACTCACAATCTACCGAATTGAGACCCGAACTGAAAATCATCACAAGTTTAAGAGAGAATTCGAAAATCTCTACGGAAGCTAAATACATCAGTTTCATCTTACCTTGCACATCTACCCATCCCAACTCAAAATTTTATGTTTCTGTTACTCTCACTGAATATGACAAAACAAAGTCGCGTCTGTAGATAACCTCAAAAATGACAAACGAATTTTCATTCGGTTTGCACCAATGAACAGAGTGATTCATAGAGATTGTATGTGTGTATAGTTCATTAAAAGTGGCTTAAATATTTGATTGTAACCCAAGGTATCAACAATTTTTCTATTAATTTAAAACACGGGCGATGCTATCTTTCGCTTCATTATATTAATGCTTATCCCACTAAATACTTTCTAATCATGAACAAGAAAATTTCTCTGCTAATCTTTGAAAGCGGACCTTTCGTTTAAATGTTATGACGGGTTAAAAAAAATCTAAAGGAAAGAAACATGACTTCAAAACTCCTAACTCGAAGGCTGCTCTTTGAAAGATTCATTCTGCCGATTTTGATCAAATGAACCGAGTACTAGATTAAAAACATAAAAGCAGACCATTAGTAGTTTCGAGTGAAAAATTCTATGTCGAATAATCGGTTGCATAGCATGGCAAATAGAAAAGGTGATACAACGGCAGTAAAAGCCAAAAGTAGAAAATATGACACGTCGGCTAAACTGTCTCGGCCACATCGAGTGAATGGAAGCTTATCTTCTTATATATATTAGTAAATTTTTCTGTTCGTGTGTATGTCATAAACTCCTCCTTAACGGTTGGACTGATTTTAATGCAAATTTTTTGTATGCGTTTGAGATAGAAAGTTCAGACTCAGTCATCAATATTTTAAAACCGATACATCTTTTGAAAAGTAAAAAATGGACTTTCTTAGTGTTGATCATCTGTGTATGGTTGATTTTAAGGTTCTATACCTAAAAACGAAAAACGGAACTATTATAGGATCACTTTGTTGACGGTCTGTCTGTCACCACCGTTTAGCTCAGTAACACGACGGACATTAAGTTGACATGAATACTAAATGCTTTTAACTTAAGCTTTTAAATCGACATTCAAAGGATAAGGTTGTTTTGCCGCATATTTTGACACTCACAAGGATCATCAATTAACCGATAGGGGACCTCCCGCTGACCTAGAATCAATGTCTTATAGCACAAGCAAGAAGCAATGTCTAATAGCACAAGTAAAGTTAAAATAAATTTTTAATCACAACTCGATTTTTTTTCGCCGTAATGGACGAACTATGTATCTGTTCACGTACCTAGAAGTTTATGCGGAACCTTCTTTGCACGAGTCCGACTTGCAGTTGGACGGTTTTTTTTATTAAAATTTCGAACATCGAATGTTCGCTAATAGCACTAGCAGGTAGGCCAACGCTCGGACATGAAGACGTCTGTCGGGTTAAAATTAATTATTAAACCCCAATCGAAATTCATTCAAAACAGTATTAAGTTAATATTGTTTTATTACAAAACTCAAAAGATAAATTTAAATGCTTATGCTGATACTGACAAACCCCTGTATGACACTTTGATAGCATTAACCCAAACAAAAAAAAGATTAAGCATTCAATGCAAAACGTGAATAAGCACATAATAAAAAAAAAACAATGACAAAGCAGCATACTAATAATAATAATAATAATAATAATAAAAATTAATCTTTCAACTGATGAAAAAGTAAACAAAAAATACCCTGTGCATTGTTATCAATACCAGCATAGCATTTCTAATATTTGCGAAAGTTATTTAAAACTGTCTTATCACCCAGAAGATTATTTCTTTTTAAATATCAAAGACAATAAAAAAATTAGTTATCGATGCGAAAGGCGACTCCTTCTGGAATCGAACTAGGCTGAGATTTTCCGCCCAAGTTTGTATAACTTTTGTTACGACCTATCGCCATTTGATTTTAGCAGTGGATTTCATTCATCATTAAAATGATCATGCTTCCCTAATTGCCTTGCTCACAAGTGATTTTCACACAACTCAACACATCTCGCTTCTCTGCTACGTTCAGCATTAATTAACTGATGACGAAACCCATACGCAAATGTAAACAAACTTAATTCATTATTGTTGTTAACCTTAAAGTTCAGTATTTATTTTGTTCACTTCTCCATGAATTGCAATTAAACAATCATGTAACCGAGTTCAGTACGTTGCCACTTGAAAAAAAGAAGAATGCATGCAAATTGAAGCTCTAATTGCTTTTTTCATTAATAATCACTATTTGAAAGTCACATTTTTCAAAATTAATATCAGGATCGCAAAACTACGAGAAAACATTTCAATCGATGGATCGATCGATGTCATTGAAATTCATTCAAAATACGTACGTCGCCACTTTTTCAATCAGTTTAAGCTATTCCAATAGTCCGTTAAAGAGTTTCCAGATTTATAAAAGATTTTTTATTTTTCAACTTCAATAAATTTTAACATAAGCGGAAGAGCCGGTACGTTGAACAAACTATTTTTAAAAGCTTCCTCCGTTGAAAAGTTGTCCTCAATATATAAGTTTCCTTAAAGTTTGGAAATTGTGATCTCCAATTCCATTTCGACAAGTCGCTTTCCCACACAACTTCTCGGACCAAATCCAAAACGTGTAAACAGAAACGGGTTCATTGCCATGCGATCAGTATTTTCGTCACGCAGCTCCGGAATTAATTGCTGAGGATTTCTTCCATAAGCAAAAAATTACTATTTACAAAAGTATCTTAATTTTTTGATATTTGATATTCTTTCAAAACGATGTCTGTTGCGTTTGACTTTATGATACCTGATCATTTTGGATGAATTCTCATGCCTTCCTAGATACAGGCTTTTAAGTAGGGAAGATTTTTCATAATTTCTTTAGTAAGTTTGGAATCCTTTTGTGATGGTGAGACTTTTTTTTTCTCCAGAGCTTCATAAACTATTTTCATGATGATGGTCTTGGTTGTTCATTGCTGGATTGAACTTAGGTGTTTTGATGAATTTCCAAAGATAAGGTTTTATAGCTTATTCTTATACAAGCTCGAAAAGTCTACGCAGACTGCTGTAAAGATTTTTTGCTATTTCACTATCGCGATCTTTGCAAATTAGGCCGATTTGCTTGTTCAAGGCAACGACAGACACCGATTCAAATGTAAGGCGATTTATTTCGTCTTCAAACGTCTCGGGCACTTCAAGAGTGTTGGGATCCCGAATTTCACGAATTCCACAATCAAAATCTTATCATCTGATTTTTTTATTTAAAAAAACATTTGAATGGATTCTTAGAGTATCATGGCAGTCTTTAAAAATACTGCAACTAAATTCCCTAAAGGCCAATAACATCTCCGAACGCTTCCTCACGGTGAACGGTTCCATGATAGTACATAGACTCTAGACCACGTCTTTTGGGCCACATTCCCTCAGAATGCAGAAAAACAGGGAAATCATCTGGACTAAAAGAAAATAATGTGCTGTCTCTTCCGAAAAAGGATGGTGTTTTCATTAGATCACCAAACATCTTCCACTTTATTAAAATAAAATCAAGCGCTGATTTTTGGAATAGACACCTTATCCAAATAAGTAAAATTTTGGTAGTACTCAAATTCAAATCATGGAATCACTACATCCCGCCTGACTTTAAAAACGAAGGGGAGAACGCCTCATTAGTGGATACTCTCTTTGTATAACTCATTATGTTAACATTTTATATTTAAAAATATTTTCCTGTCCCGTGTGTCTATTTTGAAGTAATTTTTTAAATCATATGATTTGGGTATTTGGGAATACTATTTGTCTACAGAATAAAATTTTTGGACTTTCTCCAAAAATTCGTGTACATTGCGACAGTTTTTTAGTTTTAAAGGGGAATATTGAAAACTTCAAATAAGCAACAAAAGGCGTTTTTCATTTTATGTTCAGAGTAGAGCTCTGAACAGATCTCGAGCACATCGAGCGTACTCTGAACCCAGCGTGTTAAGCGCGCTCTGATTTGTTATTAAAACACAGTTGAACGCTTAGTTATCATTCCATTAGCAATCATAAGTTAAGATTTCAAAATAATAAAGTTTAATTGTAAAAAATTGTTTATTATTTATTGTAAGTTATATTTTATATTTTTATTACCTTCTGCGCCAGAATAACAAATCTCGTGCTGCATTTAATTCTTTTTGATTTTATTTTTGTTTTTTATTTTTTCCACACAATATAATTCTATTACTCTGAAAGTAAAACAATCTTACTCAAGTATTTTACATCGAAGTGTCATTGAATTTATCCTTAAGTTGTATTTAAACTATATTTTATATTTCAAAATCAAAAAACATACAAAAGAAAGCTGAAAATTTGTTTACCCCATTAAAATGTAATTCTACATAAGTTATTAACTTTATTTAAATTAAAATTAAATTAAAGTGAGAGTTGACTCTGACAAAAGGGGTTTCACGCCTAAGAGTATGCAACACTATATTTCTTTAAATTAGATTTCTCATAGTTTCGCACAGACATATACGAGGAAGCCAGACAAAGTTAAAGTTCTATATCGATTTACTTGTAATTCCGATAAGAATAAGAACATCAAGATAGGAAATTGAAAAGTTTAAAAAAAATAAGGACTGTAAACGATCAGAAGTATAAATGATTATTTGTTGCAGGATTACGGACGTCAAAATGAAGTTGTGGTAGTGTGACATCCAATTTCCTACTCGCGAATTAAAGAATTTATTTCTTTTCTCTACAAAAATAGAGCTTGATTGTCTTATCTATTTGATTTTACCAACGTTAACGTTTCGGGAATGCCCGAAGAACTTAACAACACTTAACAACATGCATTGAAAAATTCAATTTCGCAATTTCGCAATGCCAAGTGTCGTTCCACAAAGTCAAGTAAATAGAGTCCAGTGTTGGCATATTTGGTCGGACCAACAATCAGTTAACGCCCAATACTTAACACGCGTGTCACATCCGTGTAGGTGTTTTGCTTTCGTAACTAAATTTATTGACAATAATAGTATTTTCTTGAAAATAAATTATTTAAGACAAGTGTATAATGTGATTCTGGAACCTGTTTAAGTTATAGTTGTCAAAATATTCCGGAAATTTATTAAAGAAGGGTTTGCAAAATATTGAAAAGTAGGGAAAACTGAAAACATTGAATATCCTTGCGTGTCTTAATTTAGTAATCGACTCACACTACGTATTTCAATGTTTTTAAGATTGCTGGGACGATCATAACTCAAATAAACATCAAAATTATGTGAAATACTTATTTTAATAATTAATTTTTAGAAAATGGCATTGTTATGAAATTCTTATACACGCCAACAAACAACTTCCTCCTGATGAAGCTGTCGACCGAATATCTGAATTACGAATGTGACTCTGGAAGGGCGCACCATGGTTCCACATATCTCGTGGAACGTATGAACAACAGATTCACAAAAAATTGGAGAGTGCAGCAGCTCATTTTCAACATTAACGAATTTTATTAATTTTCAACTTCGCTAAATTTAAATTTCAGCGGTATGGCTGGTACGTTTATCAAAAGATTTTTGAAAGGTTTTTCCGTGTTGTAATTAAATTCAATGTAAAAATTCCTGACAAGTCTCGCGAGAGTGATCTCCAATTCCATTTCTACCAATCGTTTTCCCACACAACTTCTTGGTCCAAATCCGAAAGGAATAAACACAAATGGATTCATTGCCACATGAGCATCCTTTTCGTCACGCAACCATCGCTCCGGGATAAATTCCTTAGGATTTGAATATAAATTTTCATCCATTAGCAGCATATTACTATTCATAATGATATCTTGACCCTTTGGTACTTGGTATCCACTCAAAACAATATCTGTACCGATTGTTCTCATGGTACCCGACGTTATTGGATAAATCCTCATGCCTTCTTTGATGCACGCTCTCAAGTAAGGAAGGTTCTTCATGTTATCAATGGTCAGCTTTGAATCTTTTTCAGGAAGAATTGCACGAATCTCTTGTCGCAGTTTTTCCTGTTTTTCCGGATTTTTCGCGATGCATAGCAGGATGCCTACGAGCGTTGAACTGGTCGTGTCCACGCCAGCCATCAACATGTCAAACGCCATAACAACAGCTACATTTTTGTCGATTTTTAATAGTTTTTCCAAAACACTTTTCTCCTCTTTGTCATTCGCGGAAGTTGAGGTTTCAATCCTCTCCAAAGATTCATTGATTAACTTAATAATGGTCTCGTACATCTGATCGTAGTTTTTCATTGCTGCTTTGAATTTTGGCGTTTTGACAATCTTCCATGGAGAGGGCTTGATATCCAATTCAAATGTAAGCTCAAAAAGTTTACGAAGACTACTGAATAGCGTCTTTGCAATCTCGTTATCACGATCGCGACGGATTAGCCCGATTTGCTTATTCAAGGCTACGACAGCAACCGATTCGAATGTAAGGCGATTGATTTCGTCCTCAAACGTCTCAGGCATTTCAAGAGTGTTGGGATCCCGAATGTCACGAATTCTACAATGAATACATTAACATCGATTTTTTTTCTTGATTTATAAAACCTGCCTTTGAAGGAACTCGTCATTTACCTCGAGCATTTTACTAACATACAGTCGAGCATTACGAGGCTGCATAAGAATCGGATTTACAGCACTTCGAAGCTTACCCCAAGCTTCATCGTTCCTAAAAAAATAAAAAAAAAACACTCTCAGAATACCATGATAAACTTTGAAAACAATGCACCTACGATCCCAAAAGGCCAACAACATCTCCGAATGCTTCCTTTCGGTGTACGGTTCTATGATAGTTCATTGATTCTAGACCGCGTCGTTTGGGCCATATTCCCTCGGAACGCAGCACAACAGGAAAATCATCCGGATTGAAAGATAGTAGCAAGCTTTTTCTTCCGAACATAGGTGGAGTTTTCATTATATCGCCATATATCTTCCGGCTCAGGAGAGTGACCTCAATTAACGATTTCTTGTAATAAGTACCTAATTCAAAAAGTTAAATTTTGCACCTTACTGAATTTGTATAATTATTATCTCACCGCCGGGCATGAAGCCTCGTAACAACTCCAACTTCGTTGGCCCGGGAATTGCGCTAAATGGCTTTGCGTTCGCCCATTCGGTGGTTTGCACAATCTCAGCGTTATCATTTTGATTCTGTAAGAAGCACATTGAAAATTAAACCCTAAATAAATATTAATCTCACCTTGACTTTGAACTGAGTCACCGAACGGAGCTGGTGCCAATGTAAAGCTGTCCGCGTGCGAATCAAGACACTAACTTGTTGATGCATATCGACCCAAAGCTCGCTGTAAACTAAAAACACTGTCAATTCTGTTTGAAGTCATCTACATAGACTGAAGTCTATGGAATGAATTTATTTATAGGAAAGCTTTATTTTGCTGGTTTGATAAACTACGAGCACATTGTATTTAAAATGGCCCGATGCCTTCAATTTTTGTAAATGTGTTCAAGAGGGACTATCATTGACGTATGCAATAAAGTTCCACACACTATTTTCTGTCAGTTTAACAGTTCAGTATACTTAACATGACTTAATTGACAAGCATGTTTACAAATACGAGCACCAGCTGATTATGTTATCTGATTAAAGAATTCCTCGATAACATCGCGTGCTTTTGGTTGCGGTGTGTGAGTTAATTACACTTGTTGAAGCTCTCTTCACGACAACGTTTGCTGAGTTCGACGCAAAATCTATACAAATATTCGATATTTCTTTTATATATTTCCATTCAAACTATTTTCTCAAACTCACTTACATTGGAGCACTCAGAAAAAGAAAGTCGTTTAGTTTTTAAATGAATGAATGAATGAGAGTTTCAATCTAAAATTTATGCATGGAGATGCTGCTATTCGTAGGACATTGGTTAAGCATCATGGATCTTACACATGCGAATGACCTCGGCTATACAGTCTTTACAAACCAGTTTATTTTCGAATATTTTTCATACTCTGTTCTCAATTTATAATTACCCAAATCAAATGTATACCTCTGCCCTAGTTGCAACAATATGTTTAAAAAATAATCCAATTTTTTAAGCGTTTGCTTTGACTTCTGCAGGTATGAAAATAGTACTCTATCATATTTTGAAAATGTTTAAAAGGTATCGACATGAAAGCCAAGGTTGTGCGGGTAATCGAACAAATCGTTAGTTGGACAAACACTTTATTGCGCCAGAAGATTTACCATGGCAGTTGTCTCTTCGGAGGATTGCCAAACACCTTGAAGCATGAAAAGCTGTCGGATGCCCCTTTCCGGATAAGAACCCCAGACCTCATACTCAGAAGCTTGACGTCACTTCACAATGTCAAGTTGTAATTAATCGCTAAATATGTATTGTAATCAAGCTGATTTTGTTTATCGTAGTCATATCAGTGGTGATAATTATGCATAAGAAAGCTGTATAAGCCCGAATATGAAAAACTGGGAGCGTAGTGAATTTATTTGTATTTGCTAGTGTCCGACCGAAACATGATTTTCAGCCGAAACCGAAACCGTAATCGAACATGCGGCCTCGCTCTAAGATTCAGCCAAAAATTAACCTTTTTTAGACAAGTTGAAATTGATTACGTATTTTAATTGTTATTATATAAATTTACACATACAGAAAGTTATCTCGTCCGAAGTCACCTGACACGTCACTCAAGCACTTACCCAGCCACATAAGCACGAGAAAATAAACAAATTAAAAAATACGGCTCACGGACCAAGAAATCACGCGAAGTTAACTGTGCTAGTCAAACAACAAAGTTTGTGTTGGTAAGACTCAATGCATCAAGACTCAATTGATCAGTCCTCAATCTTTGGAGTAGATATACTCTCAAAAACAAAATTTCCGATATCGGCCGGATCCATCACGACAACAAACGATGGGTCTGAACTGAAGTGGAAGTTTATCTTTTTGAGTAATCTCAGTCTAGAACTCTCCTTCCATGTTTTACCACGACCGCGAAATCGCTGTTGTATAGTAACATTTCTGGAAATATTCACTTCGACCGATAGCCAAGCTGCCATAAAATCTACATTTAAGCTTGTCAAGGAACGCAGCGTATCCCTTAAGAAGATAGCGGACTATTCTAAGGTTCACCTAGGTCCAGGACACAGGGTAATCCACGGAAACTGCAGAGCAGATGAGCTTGCCTTTCATGCACCTCACAATATATTGACATACCATTAGCTGCGGTCAAACTAAGCATAAAAAATAAATCCATCAACCATCTGGCAAAATCACCAGACAAACCTGGAAACAAACAGAGAACCAGAAAGCTACTAAATCTCCTCAATGAAAGTCCGGTCATAGCAATATCCGGCCGATTTTTTGCCGAAACCGAAACTGTGGCCGAAACCAATTTTTTGGCCGAATCTGACCGAAACCGAAACCGAAGCCGAATGTTCGGTCGGTCACTAGTATTTGCTTTATATGATTATCTTCACTGCAACTCTGTAATTGTTGGCTTCCCCCGCAGCAGCTCAAAAGGGTTCGAATCTAGTAAGCCATATAACGATTTCAGGGTCTTGATAGTCTTGCTGTATTTTTTTGACCATTCTGAGCTACTTAATATATAGCTTACAAATTTTATTCCAAAAGTCGTTTTGTTTGCACCTTATTATTTTCCAATGTTCAAAATTTGATTTCTTACTACACAGATTACAGCACCTTTTGACTGAAATTTGCTTCCAGACGTTCGCTTTAAGGGTTCAGTAGCCAAACGGTGCCAACGTTTAACTGTGATAGGAAGATAGTTGCAATTCTTACAGAGTGTAGACTCCTATGGCCATTAAAACAGCAATTAATGAAAATAATATCAACTTATAAATAAAGTAGTAAAACACTTTTTTCTGACAGAAAATTTTAAAAAAATATATAATTAAAAATTATTTTGGATGGTACGATACCATTCGTGTGCGTTGCCTACTCGCACTTGGGCATTTATTTTTACATTTCGTAAACACTACTCATGTCTATCTTCTGTCTAGCATGAAAAGCTTCCCAAATTAAGAATTTGTAATCTATGATCTCACTCCAAGATTTATTTAAAAAAAGCTCTTCAGTACAAAGCTCCATTAAATGCTTATTTTGAAAGCAATTTTTTTTTTATATTTAGTTTGTTGTTTATTTTTGCGGCGAAATGTTGTTCAAAACTGTTGCGAATAAAACCGTGTGTCCATTGCTCTGTCGATCTATACGTGGAAGCTTTGTGAGTTAATTATTCATTTCACAAACGAACCTAGTTGTGTTGTTTAATGTTCACAGGCAATTAATGCTGAAACTGCCAGCGCCGCTTGCCCACATCAAGCGACTTTAAATAAAGCCGAATGGAATAATGCGCGGCCATTTAAGGATATTCCAGGTCCCTCAAAATTTGAGCTTGTTAAGGGATTTCTTCCAGGAGGTCCGTATACATAATTGAGACTCTTAATTTAAATGAATGGAATAAATTCATCCATAGGTGCTTTTTATAAAAAGCCAATCACGGTCTTCTTTAACGCGCTCAGACAAAAGTATGGAGATTTTTTAATTATGCCTGGAATCTTTGGAACAAAGCCAATTCTAATGACATTCGAACCGGATATTTACCGGAAGGTATTTAGAAATGAAGGCATCTGGCCTATAAGAAGAAATTTCGATTCGGCGGTATATTTTCGAACTGTTTACAAGAAGGAATACTTTCGTGGTGTAGAAGGAATTATAATGACGTGAGTTGTAAAGCTTTTAACGCGTGTTTTTATTGAAGACCTTTCTGTGTACATTTACCAGATCGGGTGAATCTTGGGGGCGCTTTAGAACAACAGTTAATCCAGTGTTGATGAATCCGAAAAATGCTAGACAGTATCTAACCAAGATGTTGCCAGTGAACAATGATTTTTTGTTGAGGTGAGTTTTGATAATTGCATTTTATTTTTAATCAGAAAATTTACTTTGCTTTTTTTTCTAATTGGACCATTAACCTTTTGAGTATATCAGCCTTTAAGACAAAGTTTCCTGATTTTCCTCCTTTTAATCGCAAGCCCAATTGTAAGGTGCGTGCTCGAAATAGTAGCCTCTAAATCTTCTTATTCATATTTCCATCAATCCGGATGAGTACTCCAATTCTGGCGAAAGAGGAAGTTTTTTCAATATACCATAAGTTGGAAAAACTTTAAAGTTCAAAAGATTACCCCAACAACAAGATTTGAAAAACCAGATCTGCTTAGACTTCGAACACGGAACCTACTAATTGAAGCGAGTGAAAATCAGGCACACCACCGCTTGTTTTGTTTCTGGATATTCATGCCTTAATTCTGCTCCTTTTTCATGATCTCAATGAAATCTTTATCATAACATTTATCTACCAATGTACACTCATTTACTTCTTGCTTTTGGTTTTATAACCCTCAGGATACGTGAGATTCGCGATTCGAAGACTCTCGAAATGCCAGACACTTTTGAAGATGAAATCAATCGGCTAGCATTCGAATCAGTGGCAGCGATAGCTCTCGATCAGGAGCTGGGACTTATTCGTCGTAACCGTGACGCTCCAGAAGCAGCTATGCTCTTCAAAAGTTTGCGTGAGTTCCTTGAGCTTGCCTACGTCTTGGATATCCAACCATCAATATGGAAAATCATAAAGACACCCAAGTTCTACAAAATGATGAATGTTTGTGAAACCATGTTCAAAATAACTAAGAAATATATCGAAGAAGCCTTGGAACGCATTGAAAAAAAACCTCACACAAGAAATGAAGACACTCAAAAGAGCGTTGTGGAAAAACTTGGGGAACAGGACAAACTAATTGCTATTGTGATGGCAATGGATCTGTTGATGGCCGGAGTTGATACGGTGAATAAACTTAAATATGCCCCTCAAAGAAGTGACTTCAATATTATGTACTTTTTTATAGACATCAACAACTTTAACTGGAATACTACTAGGAATCGCCAAAAATCCGGAAAAACAGGAGAAACTTCGTCAAGAAACACGGTCCATTCTGTTGAAAAAGGATTCCGTCTTAACCATAGAGCAAATGAATCATCTTCCCTATCTAAGAGCGTGCATAAAGGAAGGTATCCGCATGTATCCAATTGGACCAGGAACGGTGCGTTCCATGCCAAAGGACATTGTACTTAATGGGTTTCAGGTACCATCTGGTACCGACATAGCTATGGGCAACAATGTTATCCTAAGGGAAGATAAGTATTTTCCAAGACCAAACGAATTCATTCCGGAACGATGGCTTAGGACAGAAGAGGCCGATGCATATAAGCCCAACGAAGTTAATCCATTCGTGTACTTGCCTTTTGGCTTTGGGCCAAGAAGCTGCGCTGGCAAAAGGATTGTTGAACTGGAATTGGAATTGACGGTGATGCGCTTGGTTCGAAACTTCTATATCGAATTCAATTATCCCATTGAGAATGCATTTAAGACAGACTTCATGAGTCGGCCAGCTATTCCACTAAAATTCAAATTCACTGAAGTTGAGAACTAACATCTTTTTTCTAAGTCTTTTAGTTAAATACAAAGTAAAAATATAAACTATACAATATTATAACTAAACTATATTTGTTTATAATATTATTATTATAAACAATATAATATTATTATTTTTAGAAATATTTAGTAAACGATAATATTGAAAAAAAAACTTTGCTCCAGCTTCCGCAGTCTTCGAGTTTTCACCTGTCCTGAAAACAGTTTGTAAGTCAAAAAATCAATCCCTTCTCTTACAGAGCAATTCTTAAACGCAACAAGGAGAACATTGATTCCTTTCGGCCATTGCCGCTTGAAATCACAACTAACCAAATTCGGTCTGAGTACATCCAACGAATACCGACTCTGTTTAGAAGACGACGTAACGGCTACATACATTCTTTGTGATTGTGCAGCTCTAATTTGTTTAATAAGGCGTATCTTCCTCAAAGAGATATGCCCCCCATTGGACATAAGACAATCCAATACTAAAAACATTCTGACCTTCATCAGAAAGATGGAATGTCTGTAAGCCTAAACTAGCTCCCCAAGATACAACAGATCTATTCCGTCACACCGCAGTGTCCGCCACTTGGGCAGGGGCTTAGCTTTAAAAAATAAAAAAAAATGTTAGTTTTATGATAAGTTTTATGTACCTCTTCTACATCTTTACTTCCATACCGAGTGAGTGCCTAGTGTCGGTAACCACCCGAGTGTTACATATCAGCAGATTTAGATAAGGAAATGCCGAAACCGATGAAACCTTCACAACATTCCAAATTGATAATCACAACTTTCCTACAAATCATAAAACCGCAGATGACAGAATGCAGAAAACGAGCTCTATGGAGCCATTCCCATCAAAATCTTCCGACTGTGTCGGGCCCGATATATCGACGCTTCAAAAATCTATCTAGCCACTTACGTATGAAAATTATTTTGACATTATTAAAGGAACACAACGAATACTCAATAGCGGTATGAATAAAAGGAAAAATTTTCACAATAAACAGGTACATCTACATCGAAGGACAATTTGGCACTTGACCTCTCAGTAGTTTTACATGGGTATGAAATTTTCGCAAGTCTTGACGCAGCTTGTGCCCATCAATTGAACTTTGCCTACGATAACTGTGCTAGTTGGGTTGGCGCGATCAATTCCCCCATTGTTGCAAATCAAGATTCATGTCTTATGTTTCGAACAGTTCTCACTACAGATAGTTATTAAAACAGAAATGACCAGTTAGTTATTTTCGTAACTCCAATACAAATATCAAGTGAGCAGTCGACAGTTTGTTACCCAAGCGGTTCATTAATGGAAACTGCCCCAACATTCTTAAAAGATTGAATACCACAGATACTTTAAAAAAAAAAAGAGATTTTTCAATTCTTCTCTTCGAGCGATTGGCGTTTCGGTGACCCATTTGTTTTCTTAACAAAATATAATCAATAGATAAATAAAAGATCCTACTCCTTGTCAGGGGCGGATGAAAATGGTTCTGATCACTTTTAGATAAAAATCATTAATGTGATTTTTAATCCCCTTTGCTTAGACAGAGCGTTGAGAAAAAAGGTTCAACGCTCCGGACCCATGGGTCTTTTGTATGACGCTCGCAAGTAGAGAAGGGCTTTTAGGTTCAGGCTCAGATGCACCCCGGCCTGTAGCGTCATCGAAGTAAGTAAGTAATACCAAACTTTACATTAAATTAAAAGTCTTTTTTACATGTCCATCAACTTTAATGAATAAAATTATATTAAATTGACCAAAAAATTTCAAAGGCACCAGAACACAATCGCGTGTCAAACGAAAAAAATGTTGTATCTTATGTCTCCTTTGTCGGTATTTTTTATTAAAAAACGTTTATCTCGCAGTCTTATTAGTTGAAAGCGATAAACGCCTGAAATCGTTCTCAGGGTTACTATGTCGACGAAGTCAAGTGTGATATACTCGTAGCGAATTTTACACTCACAACAATATTCGAAAGTAGGTGGCCACGCAAATAACTTATCTATTTGTTGATATAAATAGTTGGTCCAGCCACCACCGTTGACATCAGAGGAGAAATTCATGGAATTCGCATAAATCAGAAATGAAGTTTTTGCTCTCTCCTGGGAGTAGAAAATCCTTAGGACAAATAATTTGAAAATTAGTTAAAGTAAGGGAGCAAGCATTTCGTTTTCATTCAACATGTTTTTAAATCAAAAAGAAGAACTTATTCTTCATTCGAACGCATTTTGTAGGGGTCCGTACCCAAAGGGTGCCAACAGAATGCTATTTTAAAGGTTCCGCTATCTGTCCGCCCGTCTGTCACGGACTGTATCTTCGAACCGTAATAGGTACTTACAATTTTCGCAAAATATGTACTCCCTTGGCCCCTTAAAAGTCAAAAATAAAGTGTGATCTGCATACAAACACAATGTTGTTAAAAAATTGCCTCAATGTCACGCCCATAAGTAGGCTATGAGAAATTTCAAAAATGTAAAATTAACTAAATTTTGCACCAATTATGCTATGAAAAATTTTAAATAAGAAAATATGTAGTATTTAGCTCGAACTACCCCGCTTTCTAGTTAAGTTAAGCATTTCAATATTCACGTACTGTTTCAAACTTTTCAGATTGAAAAAAATTACAATCGGTTGTATCACTGCCTGGTTTACCAGAGAAGTACGCGGTCACTTGGTAGATATATTAGGGCTGCTATATATTCTAAAGTTTGACGCTGGTACGAGAATTTTATGCAGGGTAGAACCTCTAAAAAAAATGTGTCCCACAGTGGAGTAAGTTTAAAGCAAACAAAAATATTGTATTACCACCGTGATCTTACGTGACAGCATACAGAGGAACGAACTTCAATTAAACAACATTTAGGCGCGTCAGAAAACTTTGTCTTTTTATTTTCAAAACACAAGTTGTAATTTATCTTTCAACTCGATGTTTTGCTTTTAACTATAAAAGAAAATACAATTTAAGAGTCTATATTTAAATGATTGAAACTATGTCCAATAAAATCATTAAAGCCTCTGACCATGACGCAAAGTTTTTTTTTGCATATTATTCGTAAACATTTTGCAGACCTCAGGGGGTTTCGCATGTTGTTCTTAACCTTAAGGTTGTGATTGGTGTTTTCGTGTACACCTTTTTCTTCAAATACTCGCAAAGGAAGAAATCAGGAGGAGTCCTATTGGGAATCTTTGGGACCTGTTGATTTAAGAATTTTTCGATTGGTAAAATTTGTTCGCGAAATTTGCATCGTAGAACCAGCTGTGCATAATGTAACAAGATCATGATGGAAAGCTTTCTAACCTGTCTCAATAATGCCTATGATGCTGCCGGCCACTCTGCGCTCGGCCAGAGATCTTAAGTGTATCAATTCAGGGCCACAATTCAGCTATTCTTTTGATTAACAAAGTTAGCCAAGTCGATACTTTTTACGTCCTCATAATATTATTTTATTTTCATAAAAGTTGAGCTCCGAATTGACCTCCGTTTACTGTCATTTTCAGTTGAAGTGTATAGCAAATCGTATTTGAGAATGTTGAAAACATTCCCTCGGCGTCGATGATAGACACCTGAACAGCATTAATAAGTTTTAAATGCTTCAGATTGTCTCGAGTAACAAAAGCTTGCAATTTTTTATATACCAAGCTTAATTTAATTTAAATTCTTGTCTTGTAAAACATCTTCCTTAACTTAAGTCTCAATATAAGCGTTTATCAGCTTAAAAATGGAGTTAATATTTAACTTTGTAGTTTAGCTCAGATATTAAAGCACTATTTCCAACGAATTTCTTCTCAAGCACCGCGATTTACCACAGTTCATATTTGAAAACAATATTTTAAGTCTTAAAAAAAATTAATCAAAAGCAAACACCCTGCTCATGATAAAACAAAAAACTTCAAAAAGAGCTTTCATTTGTTAAACTGTTTTGTATGACATCATCAACATTTTTATTTGAAAGTTAGCGCACGATCAAACAGCTGTTTATGTTTAGTCTGGAGTAACCTTGAATGTTGTCTATCAATGTCTTGAAGCACGTCACACGCGTTTAACACACCCACACAAGTTATAAGGTTTAGATAAGCAAGTTTGTTTACAAAATTGGCCGGTGCTGCGCATGTGGTGAGCTTTTGCCAAAATATTATCACCCAAATTGTTTTTATTTTTTGAGATTTTATTTTTAATTTCACACAAAAAGACAAACAAAAAAGTGAAATCGAATGTTTTATCAATCCTGCACTTCTCTGAATGAGAATCTTAATGGGATGGCCGGGACATTGATGAACTTTGCCTTGAATGCATTCTCCGTAGAATAATTGAATCCAATATAAAAATTTCTGACTAGTCTGGCAATTGTTATTTCCAGTTCCATTTCTGCAATCCGTTTTCCTGCACAGCTTCTTGGTCCATATCCAAATGGCAAATAAACATACGGATTAGATACTTCTGGGATGAGTATTCCCTCCCCAACGCTGGGAGTTCGTAACCATCGCTCTGGAATAAATTCATTAGGTTTCGGAAAGTACTTTTCGTCTCGCACCAGCACGTTTGAGGCAATACTAATGGCGACACCCTGAGGAATCTGATAGCCACCAAGGACGACATCGGTGTCGAGAATTCTCATCGTTCCCGGAATAACTGGATAGAGTCGAATGCCCTCCTTGATGCATGCGCGAAGGTATGGAAGGTTATTCATTTTGGTAAAGCTGAGAATTGAATCTTTCTTAGGAAGAATCGTACGAAGCTCTTGGCGTAACTTGTCCTGCTTCACTGGATTATTTGCAATTACCAACATGATGCCAGCAATTATGGAACTTGTCTAAAATTAAATTCGCAAATAATATCAAAATTGTATTTTCAAATGATTCTACGTACCGTATCGACTCCAGCCAAGAGTAAGTCCATAGCCATTAATATTGCGATACGTTTATCGATCTTTAGCAGCTTCTCGACAACACTCCTTTCTTCAAAGCCTCGCGCACGATGAGAGTTGGTTTCAATATCCGCCAATGCATCGTTGATATGTTTTGTTAAAATATCAAGAATATCATCAGCTATCCTCATCATTTCATGGAATTTAGCCGTTTTCCAAATCTTCCATGAAATCGGCCTTATTTCAATTTCATAAGCAAGATCAAAAATCATGCGGATGTTTTTGAAAAGTTTCGCAGCATCTGGTTGATCACGATTCCGTCGAATTAGTCCAAGCTGTTTGTCCAAAGCTATAACCGACACTGACTCGAAGGCCAAGCGATTAATTTCATTCTCAAATGTATGGGGAACTTCATGTGTGATGGGATCACGAATTTCACGGACCCTTTTCGGAGAATGAATTGTGAAGGTTGTTATCTCTCTGAAAGCCCAACTCACCTTTGTAAGAATTCATCATTCACTTCGAGCATTTTTTTCAAATATAGTCTAGCATTTTTGGGTTGCAAAAGGATTGGATTGATTGCGGTACGACAGCGACTCCAAGGCTCCCCGGAACTATAAAAATGGCAATCCAAATTTAAAAAAATCACTTGAATTTTTTTTCCTACTCACGATAGCAGCAGTCCTTCAACTCCATCAAAAAAGTCCTTTCGATGTACGCTTCGATGGTAATATAGTGTTTCAAAGCTTTGCCTTACCGGCCAAGCGCCTTCATTCCGGAATACTATTCTATACATTTCCGGATCGAATGCGTAGACGACCGGCTTCTTCCCATACACAGCAGGCATTTTAAAAATATCGCCATATTGTTTGCGCAAGTCCGAGATAAATTCCGTAGCAGACTTTTTAGAGTAGCTTCCTTTAAACAAACGAAATTTATGAGTTTGATTTTTTTCTTTTTCATTCACAATACCATACCTCCTGGAAGGAATCCTTTTATAAGTCCAAACAAAGTTGGTCCCGGTATATCAGAAAATGGTCGCGAAGTTTCGTACACCACTTCGTCATTTGTACTTCTTTCGGTCTAAATGAAAATTTTAAAATACCCTTTTACAATACAGCAAGGAAAATTGATTAATTTGTACCTTTTTAGCAGCTGTTTGGGAGTAACGACAATATTCCAAAGGTGCAGCCGAATACTTTTTTATATTTCTCCGTAACATCACTGCAGCAGACACCACTCAAAACTATAGGTCATCTACTAAAACAAATGGAAAAAAATTAGCAATAACAACTTAAAGCTTCTTAGCGATTCTTTACGTTTTCTGTATTTGCAGTCAGCCGGCCACACAATTTTGGAACGAGAAAGCTTTAGATTGTGTGTGTATTTATACTTTTCGGTGCTGCAGATGATTTTGGAAATAAGTGCCACAGTCGCAGCTGATATGAGGCCATTTCACAGTTGTAAAACGCACGAGTATGACAATCTCTTATCTTTGATACTTACTGTGAACTTTATGCGACGCTACTGTAAGAAATATACAAAAAAAGTTATTTGTTTTAAATTGGATAGAAAGATAGATAGAAAAAATGAACACCAAGCGATTAAAACTGCGCACGCAGCCCACGAGACAGGAATACGCGTTTCTTTGTAGGAAAGGACATAATGTCAGGCATGGGGACACATCATCAAGTCACCCGGTTAAGTAAAACTTTTAGGGCTTAATCAAATTTCGGCTCACCGATCGGGAAGAGACAGGTTTTCAAAACAAAGGAATACCAAAACATTACAGATTCAGTATCCTTTTGTTTTTCTACTTATGATTATGATATCATATTATTATTCATGAAATGAAAATAAATGCTTTTATTTTAAACTTCATTTCAAAAGTATACTCCATGAACAATTACAATTATTATAAGTTGTTTATATCGTAAATAAACAATTTTTCTCTATAATATATAAAACTTACACTTCCGACAGCTGGACATAAAATTGCATTGGCCAACTGCACATAAGCTTAAAAAAGCATAATTTCGCTTTCACACTCTTCTTTCCTCTCAACTTGTTGGGAATACGTAAAAAAAAATACGTTGTATGGACAACTTCCGACATGCGGACTAATCAACGCCCAGTTGTTAAAATATTTCATAGATAAGGACTCAAAGGATAACCATTTGATCAGCTGTAAAAAAAATTTTAAGTCGTCACAACATTCTCTGCAAAGTTTACCATTTTATAGTTCCGGTTGATAGGTCACAGGTTAGAGTCCAAGAGTAAGTTTTAAATTTTTTTTTTTTTTAAATTTCAATTAAACTTTGGTATCAAATTAAGATATTAAACTGGAGTGGTCAACTAGTGATAGTAGTCGGACTTATTGAGTAGCAATGCTCTTGTGATTACTTTGTCGGCTTGTCATTCTGCAGTTCTAAGTTCGCTGCGTCAAAATAATAGTTAAAGATGACTTGATATTTTCTCTGTGGTAAACACCGACACCACAGTGATGATTTAATCTTCCAAAATGCAGAGAATTGCACGTACAACTTTTCATATCGAATAAAATACTGCGATTTGAGCGAATGCAAATAAATCATATCAAATACTCCATCCGAATTCGGAATTCAACCATTGAGTAATCAAAACCTGAAATCTAATAAGAAAATAAAAGCTCGCAGATGCGACAAACTACTTATTTAAAACGCATTGAGGGGTTCATAAACAGAACATTATTTTTTGCTAGATAAAGCCACTTCCCAGACAGCCAAACACATACACTACGATCCTTGGTCACCTGACCTTATACCGACTGACTTTTTTCTATGAGGATACATTAAGTCAGTTCACATTAACAATCCACGAACTCTACCGCCGGGACGATGTTGCTGTGAAAGATGTCCAACATGTTCACAAATTGTGGGTTGAGAGGGAAGGACGGCATTTAAATCAAAAAACAATCATTGGCAAACTCTATTTTGTACATATGTATGTACACATCAAAAGAACAATGCGTTTTTTTTTTTATTTAATGTTGAACCCGATGATTTTCTGCTTGGCACCAATTATTACCTTCCAAAGGTTCTGTACCTTAAAATGATAAACGGAACCCTTCTAGGATGACTTTAATGCCCATCAGTCTGTCTTTCAATTAAGCTTCTACATGAAATGATAATATTTTTCTTCTTATTTTAGTTTTTTCTTCTTACTTTTTGCCTGCAGAGTTCTTCTGTGCTTAAACTTTCTGCATCCTGTGGTAATCTTTGTGCAGTTTACGTGTACAAATTCCATGTTTTTAAAATAAGAAACGGTTCTTGTCTCTTAAAGTCTGGATGGTGCATTTTAAATGTTTTTTTTTATATTTCTAAACTACCGTTCACAAGATTCAATATGCTGCCAGAAAAATTTAAAGAACTTTTTCATTTAAAAATTCAAAGAATCAAAAACGTTTCCAAGCCTTTCGAAAAAGCTTGGAAAATTGTTTCAGATCATTATTTTGCATTTATTTGAATCCGTAGCGTATTTATCGCAAGCCCGATGGTAAGGTGTATTAAGGGACAATGCTGAAATTGCCTTTTATCCTTAATTCTTGCAATTTGAGTTTTTTTTCGGGTTATCATAATTTTTTTTTTAAATTTGAGGACTGACTGGCAGCGATTCTGGCAACCTAATGTTGAAAAAAAAATTACTATTCTATATATCCCTTTCAGGGCGGTTTTTATGTTCAGTTTTGTGCATTAGTTTATGCCTTCTTAAGACTCTTGCAATGCTTGGAATGTAGTAAAATAAAAGGGACTCAAGTGCTTAGCCACAAGAGCACGGAATTTTAAGTTATGCCAGCTGAAACAGGTGATTTTTAGTGAATTGGAAGGAGAGAGGTTGATTACACCGAAAATCCACTGAAAGTCAACTACAGAAGATGTTACATGAATTTTTCCTGGTGCTGGTACTCATGAACTATATTTGCCAAAATCATGGTACCTTCGGGATTTAATCCATTCTCTTATTTCTGTGCTTATGTGTTGCTTGCTTTTCGTTTTCAGCTGCAAAAGAAAATTGCAGCGGTTGCATGAAGCATTCGTGTCGCTGCTAAAAAGCAAATCTTTCGTTTCTAAGTTCACTTTGACTGTGGCCAGGCTCTAAGAGATTGAAAAAAGAATTTTGGTTATTTCAGTCCTTCAGATCAAAAATGTATAATTACGGAGAAATTGTATTTTTTACGGAAACTTATGGACACCAGTGTATTTTGTGCAGAAGTATGCATCATGTCTTTGGTATGACCTCTTCTATATTTTTATTTCTCAGTAAGCTATTCCGTAAACGTAGTAACGTAAAAATAAAACACAAGATAACAATTTTTCTTTGACCTATTTACTATCAAATATTTTTCAAAATTTTCGATGCATCAGTTTCCACATAGAAGAAATGCTGGTAAGAGGCAGTGTTTGAAATGCAGTGAAGAATCAGCTAAGGGCTAACATCGTACAGTGCATCGTTTGCATTTAATGCATCCAAAATTGACGTTAGAAATTTCCAATCTTCCCGAAAGAAACGTTTTCTTAATCTCCGCTTACATCTTTAAACTTAAACGTCAGTGGTATATTCGGCACATTGACAATATGTGCCTTAAATGCATTCTCTGTGGAATGATCGAAAGAAATCTCAAAATTTCTTATCAAACGGCTAATAGCTGTTTCCAATTCCAGATCGACAATTCTCCGCCCAATGCACATCCTTGGTCCGAAACCGAACGGCAGGAAAACAAACGGATTTAAGTTTTTCGACACCGGGCATTGGTTATCGGCACTATTTCTAAGCCATCTTTCAGGTAAGAACTCAGAAGGGCGGGAAAATATTGTCTCATCACGCATTAGTTCCTGTGACGGCATTGCAATATCAGTGCCCTTCGGCACTTGATACCCACTCAAGACTAAAGCCTTTCCTGTAGATCTGTAATTTCCAGTTGACACGGGATGCATCCGATGAGATTCTTTAATGCAGGCTCTCAAGTAAGGAAGAGTATTCATTTTGTCAGTTGTGAGTGGAGTGTCCTTTTTGGGAAGAATCTTTACGATTTCCTCCCGAAGGATTGATTGTTTATCGGGATTTTTCGCCAGATTTAACAAACAGGCTGCGACAGCGGATGAGGTCTAGAACAAAAAAAACGATTAAGAATATTTTTTAGCAGGAATAAGAGTCAGCTCACCGTATCAACACCCGCCAAAATGGTGTCCATGGCCATCGTGATGGCAATTTCTCTGTCGATTTTCAATAATCGCTCAAGAACACTTTTTTCTGAGTCTGGCTTTTCTGGGTTCGGATCATTTTTAAGCCGATCTATTGCAGCATCAATGTATTTGATTGAAAGTTCAGTAATTCTGTCAAAGCTATTGACAATTTTTTTCAACTTTGGAGTTGGAATTATTTTCCAGAGAGATGGCTCAAAATCCAACTCATACATTAATTCAAATGAATTCTTCATTCCATCGATGACTACTTTGGCTTCCGGATTCTTATCGCTGTGATTGATTAAACCAAGTTCGGTGTCAAGGGCTACCAAACATACTGACTCCATTGCCCAATTATTTAATTCCTTCTCAAAATCGGCCGGAACTTCTGAAGTTATCGGATCTCTGATAGCTTTAATCCTAAATGTTCAAAACAAAAACGTTTTAACCTAAACAAATGAATCGTAACTGCCGTACCTCTCAATAAACTCCTTTGTAACGTTATCCATCCGGGGAACGTAGAATTTAGTAGACTTTGGATTCATCATAACTGGGTTGACGATTTTTCGAAAATGCGCCCATTCTTCGCCTTGTCTAAATCAAATAGCAAAGTGTGTTTATCTCACATAGTAAAGTTTTAGAAAGCTTACTCAGATACCAATCCAGCAGCGTGCTTAAAAATATTTGAACGTAGCTCTTTGCGATAAAATTTGACAAAGTCTAAACCTCTTCGAACTGGCCAGTTGCCTTCTGTGCGGAACACCTTCTCATGGTCTTCGGGATCAAATGTGAACACAATATTGCGCTTGCCGAACATGCCCGGCAGTAAGAATATCTTTCCATAATCCTTGCGATATATACTGTTAACCTCCGGAAGAGTTTTCTTGTAGTATCGTCCTAGAATTATATAAATAGGGGTTTGGATAAAAACCATGCAAATTGAAATAAAAACCTAAAAAAGAAATCAATGAGAATAGAAAAAGGCAAGAAAAGCCTGTAGTACTCCGGTAGCAAGTCAAGAAGGTGTCATGCGGATTGTTTTCGCACCAAAGATAGCAAATTTGTTTGTTACCTATACAGTAAAAGCTCTATTTCCGGGCAGTTTCCATAAGCGGACACTTTTTTAGGAACCAATAATTTTCCTATATTCTAATAATCGGACACTCCAATAAAAGGACGCGGACACTACACCATTACACATTCTGTATATTAAATCTCACATAAGCGGACGCAAAAATAAAATACTTAATTGAATAGTTTGAATAAAAGCGGTGATTCCCCGTTTAATGTATGTAAGTATATCCTTGATGAATTTCAGTTGTGTAGTTAGATAAGTTTTCCTGCATTCTGTTTTTGTGCGCAGACGAATTCCGATGTTAGTGGCTATAATGGCACCACAAAAAAGGTTCAAAACAAAAATGGAAGTCGTGAATGTTTTCGACACTAAAGACTTTCAGCTCGCGATCTTGCAAAAAGGATGGTTCATTTATTTAGCAGAAAGCAAAACAAATCCCTATGGTTTGTTATTATCTACGCATTTTGTAGGTTCTATATAGGAAAAACACAACCCGCAGAAATTTAAAGAAATAAGGAAGATATTCGTTCAATATGGGAGTCTGGATCAAATATTAATTAAAATTAATATTGTCTTAAATCGGACAAGATATGCTTTGAATGGTTTGCGAGCGCTAGAAGTCAAAACATACCTATACGCGGACAGTTAGTTAAGGCAACGGAAAGAAAAGCAGGAAGACTGTTGGGCTATAAAAGTTTTTCTGCGTCTGATGGATGGCTGCAAAAGTGGTCCCAATAGCGGCGTCGTCGAGAATTCAAGCATGTTGCTATCACTGACTTAGCAGCAACTTATAAATCAAACAAAAATGCATGGATGACAGGTGATATGATGTCGAAATTATGGTTGCAATTGGATAGAAAAATGGGTATTACTTCTATACGGGTGTCAAGTGTGGGGTAGCTGTGCCAAAAGTTATATAAAAAGAAGCAGATTTCTCAAAACAAACTTATAAAAATGATATTAAATCTTCTCTGACATCACTCTTGTTCAGATCTTCATGGTAAATCCAATGTTGAATTGATCTCTGTCAGAATTCAAACTTTCTTGGTCAGATGTGATTTCCCTGATAATCCATTGTCCAAGTCAGTTGAATAACTTTTCACTTGAGTTGCACATATAATTCATCATGTTTATTTTAAGTTTGTCACAATTTTTCATTACTAACCTAGTGTTTATTAATTTACTTATCGAAATGTTTATTCATGTGGAAATTTATATAAATCGGTTACCTATTTATTTATTAACATATTTATTTATTTACCTAAACATTTTAGTTTTTCTTTATTTATTTATCAACTTATTAATTAATGTACTATATGTATTTATTTGTTTATCTGTTTTGTTTAATTATTTATTTTATTTTTAAATTTGTCAACTATTTATTAATTCAATTATTTATTTATTTATTTATATTTTAATATTTATCGTTTAATATTTATCAAACTTATTGAGCGGTACAATCGAGTTGGAGCCAAAAGATGTTCAGAATCTATAGCCATTGGCAAAAATATTAATACAGAAGACCAACATATTGAGAACCAAAGGGAGGAGCTAGAAGGCGAAATCGACAACGAAAGTAACAGAAGTAAATCAGAAGACCAAATGGAGGCCATTACACAAGAATTTTTTTTATAAAATCATATAACGATGCATTAAATTGCCAGCTTAAAACAATTCGAATAAGATGATTTCACGGTGTTTCAGCTCTTAAAAATGTAGAGTCATTTTCAAAAGTGTCTTATGTGGCAAAAAGAAACAAGGTTACGACAGTTGAGTATTTAAGGTTTTATTCAATCTAATTACTTTTTATTTTATTTCTTCACTTACACACATGCAAAAATTTTGTTTATATATTATTATTATTAATTAAAATTCAGTTCAGTTCATTCAGTAAACATCAAAATATGGGACACTTGAGAAAACGCCTCTCAAGATACAAAAAAAAAAAACTTATTGATCATGGAATTGCACGGGCGGCCAATGACAAGCCAAAGTATAGTCCTTATTTAAACAATCTGATAGATATTTCTTTGACTGGTCCAAAGTGGCTTTTGGCATGACAAATACATTGGCTTATAGCAGCCATCTTAATGCCCAGATAGGATGGCCCTCATAACTTATCTCCGAAATGAATTTGAAATGCTAAATACCGTATAGAGGCAATACCAATTCAAGGATTCAATATAGGGCCGAGTATACCGCAAGCTGATAACATTTGGAACAAATTTTCTTTGCGCATATATTTTTTCTCAGGTCATCCTAAATATCTTAAAAAAACTTCATGAAAGATGGGGATTGTAAAAAACCTCCAAAATAATTTATTCGAAAACAACTCAATCTAAACTTAACTGTTTGTGTCTTTATTATCTTAGTCAAGGTACAACAAACTAACTGCATTGTAAGAGTAGATCTTGAGAGCTGACACTGGAATCCATAGTGTGCTGTTTCACTGTTAGAATGCGCCACCACAGCTGAAAATCAGCTCAGTGACGTGATAATTGCCGATAAAGTATTTTGGGAGAGTCATGATAAAGGCTTTATTTCCAAATTCACGCACTCCGAAAGCTGCTAGGGGATGTAGCAATCAAATTAAATGGTTTGTGTCACCAATTAGATGCATCTTCTTAAAAACTCTTAGTATCATTAATCCTCCGGATTGTCGTCAACTATTAACCCAAGTGTTCTATGGAACTGGTTACTGTTATCTAAGGGCTTCTGGATATTATTTTTGGGTAACAAGCTAACACAAATTATAAATTCATATTTTATAGGTTCATTTTAAAAACAAATCAGTGATAATAAACTTTAAAATCTCCATTTTTCATTTTTTCATCACGATCAATCAATGCACCAGAGCATCGTTCAAACATACGAACATAGTTCCATATTAACAAAAGCCACAATGCACTATAGAAATTACCTCCTGGCATGAAAGCCTTCAAAAGAGCGTACTTCGATGGTCCCGGTATAGATTTAAATGGTCGCGCATTAGCCCAGCTCTCTGGGTCACTCAACTCTGATTTTTCCACTGACGTCTAATTGCAACAAGAAAATTAAAGTTAAAAAATTAATTCACTCAATTTTATTAAAGGTCCCTCAACCTGAACTTCTGTCACGACGGATCGCGTCCCGAACTTGTGTATATCTGCTGCGAAGCGCAGTGATTTCAACCAACGAGTATTCATGGCCACACCTAGTGAGCTACTACAACTTGAGTGCCAAGAAGCACTCAAGAAGCTTCATACTCCCTAAAAACCATACAGGTTTTGTTCAAAACTCAATCAATGCCTTTTTACAAATAAAACAACGTAAATCGTTCCACACAATGCACCAACTGGGGAAGCGCCCAAACATCAACAACAACAAAGGCAAAAAGCAAAAGAAAGAAAATAATTTAACCGATTTTAACGACGTTTAGGGTCATTGAGTGACCGTGAAGAAGCAAGGCTGTCGCTATCTGTTTCAGTGATTATCTGGATCTTGCTTATGAAATTCAAATGAACAAGTATTCATTTATTTATTAATTTATTGTTTTTCCATAGAATCTTTAAGCTGGTCGCCTAAATACATTTTGTACTTACATTGATGTCTAGAGTATATTTTTTTGGAATGAGTTTTTTTTTAATAGGAATCAACACGTTTATGCAAATTGTATGCAAACGCAATATAATTTTGGGTGTTTGGTTAAAGTTAAACAATAATTAACAAAGTCAATAAAAAAAACTTTTAAAATCATTTGTTTGTGTTATTGAATAGAAATTCAACTTCAGGCTGCTTGCATACATTCAGAGAACTTTTTGTCTAATGGGGATCGCTAGAGTCGTAGGTATTTGATGCCGCTCACTTTTACGAACAGTTGGTGCCCTTATAAGTTTAAAAATATCCGCTTTATTTACTTATATCTGCCCTATTCTAAGTAATCAAGGAAGTTATGCACTTTACCCTAATTTTTGGGGGAAGAAATTGACAAGTAATGTGTTGGTTGGTCTTATCTTATCCTCATCAGTGCAACTACTGTAGGTATTGCAGGATTTTCCACTTACGAACCATAGTTTAAACGGCGAAGTGACCTTCATTAAGCATGCATATGGCAGACTCATTGCTCGTTTCTGAGCATGGCCTCGTTTTTACGGTTCCGTACCTCGAAAGGAAAAAACGGGAACCTCATTGGATCACATTGTTGTCCGTCCGTTTGTCTGTCAAGACCCTTTTTCTCAAGAACGCGTGGAGGCATCAAGCTGGAATTTACACCAAATGCTCAAGTCGGTTGGGGCTATGAAAAAATTAAACTTCTAATCCAACACAATCAAAAGATTCAGCCGATTATGTTGCAAATTTTCGACACTCGCAAGAGTATCAAAACCAACAGGGTACTTCCCGTGAACTTAGAATCTTTAAATTTTGTACTAAGCAACCTCTTCTAGCACAAATAAAGGAAAAATTGCGAAAACCATAAATTTTAGTTACAACGTATAA
Source organism: Orthonevra nobilis (assembly GCA_963555765.1). Taxonomy (NCBI): domain Eukaryota; kingdom Metazoa; phylum Arthropoda; class Insecta; order Diptera; family Syrphidae; genus Orthonevra; species Orthonevra nobilis. The sequence continues at coordinate 14,801,970 of OY743225.1, forward strand.
TAAAAATATTGTAGAGGTATTAAATTGAAATTCATATTAAATACTCAGGTTTAGAATACCTTTTAGCTGTAACAAAATCAAACTTCTTTGTTTAAGCAATCAAAACAAACAGCAATTTAAGCCGCATATATTCAAACTCGCAAGGGAATCAAAACCTAAAGGGTAATTTCAGTCGACCTCGAATCTTGAAATTTGGCATGAAGGAATGAAGGGGGGAAGGGAAAAATTAGAAAGCCTTAAATTTTTATACACATCACATAATAATTTAATAATTTTAAGCTTATTACCCTTCTTCTCATGAACGTAAAGGGATATTAAGTTGTAACTCATATCAAATACTGCCTTTAAACTGTAAAAAAAAAAAAAAATTTAAGTCAACGCAAAAACGCAAAGGTACAACCATTTATAACGCATATTTTGAATCTCGCAAGGGAATCAAAACCTTAATTTAAATTGTGATTATAAACATAATTGTAGTTACCGCAAAAACCGCGACTTATCTCTATGTATGGGGAGAGGATACCATTTTTCAAACAGCTTGTCATTTTATATTATAATATTGTCAAACAATATTTTATTTTGCAAGGCTAGTATTTTAGTTATATTATAAAATAAATGATATGTATTAATATAAAATAAAGGATTTCTGAAACGATAAGGAGACTTTTGTCTTTAAAAATACCATAACTATGACTCGAACTTTTAATTACATACCTACAAGTTAGTACGGAACCCTCGGTGCGCGGGTTCGACTTGCACTTCGCAAGTTTTTTTTACTGTGCTATAGGTAACTCTGATAACCTTGTCCTATCATATCAATCGCAGCCTTGCTCCTTCCACGAGCTCGTCGATATTTTACCAAAGAATTTTATTTAATAATACATATATTTTTTCAATGTAATACAGCTAAACAATTGCTGCTTATTTATATATAAGTACTTGTTCTTTTGTTTTCTTCAATTCTGTGTTAATTTATTTGCGATTGTTTTTTACTTTTTCCAAATAATCAATTGAAATTACGCCATGGGAATTTCAGAAATCCGTTTCGATGACGAAACTGATTTTAACTTTTTTGGAGCACGTTCGCCTGCAGAAGTCACTGTTTTGTTCATACTTTTTTCATGTCTGCCATGTAGGGTGCATTCAGAATTCTTCAACTGTTACGAAACGCCGTTAAAATTATTCTTTTGAATCGCCTCCAAATTTTGTTTTGAAATCCAAGCCCGAATCCATCTTGGCCCACCGTTAGCAAACGCGGCCCACAACTTACATTTTTCATTCCCAAACGGTCATGCAGGACTCGTGTGACGGTATCAATTGAAACTTATACAAGCTCGGCAGTCTCACGATTCTTGACCGTGCAATGGTCCAACACAATAAAGTGGATTTTGTTGACCATTTTTCCCATTGTGACACCATTTGGATGTCCTGTGCGCTCAACCGCAACAAAATTCAGAGAACCAATTGTGAACGATGACATGCGAGGGCGCACAGCCTTCATTATAAAGCCTTCATTTTAAAGTCGGTCTCTTCAATAAATACAGGGAACTAATTTTTTTCCATTTTTGCCATATATCAGAAACCAAAGCTGTAAATGTAAATATGTTAAAAACTAAGTGAAGCGAAAGAAAAATATATGTCAGAAAAGGACTTATCGAACTGTCTCCGTACTTTTGTTCTCATGTTTTCTTTTATTTTTTGTTATTATTTAAACAAAAAAAACACATCTTAAAAGGTTTGGAATACTCTTCTAATGCATGTTGAACAGAGCGAGCAGAAGAATTTGGAGAAAAATTGAAAGATTTTAAGTAATTTTAAACTCAAATGTATTTTGGTTTCAATTGCTCGATGGGTAGAGTTCGAATTGAGACGGAGAGTTCGACATCACCTATTTGCATACTCTCAATTCACAAGTATTCTTTCGAAACTAGCTTATATACTAAAAACATGAGCTTGAATGATTAATCACATGCTTCCGGCAGTACAACAACGTACTTTATAAGAAAGGCAGCTCTTGAGAGACAATAAGTGTTATACTCGTACATCGAAATCCGACAGAATCATTTCATAACAAATTAGGTGATTTTCCTCAAATCAATAAACGAGTAGAAAATCTTTAAGTACGAAACCCAACTTTCAATACGAGTGCAGGTTTAGTTGAAAAAGTTATCCGTTTTTTTTTGTCAACATCATCATGCATATTTAACCTAAATTTTCAAACTGATTTTGCTTGCTCCTTCGAAAAGAGGATGCCGCCGCAATTCGCCATCAATTTTCATATCAAATGAGTCCAATCATCCCGAGTCTCGACGTTGTCACCGTCATTGTTTGTTGTCGATCGAAATGTCATCTCACACCAGGCGTCGCCCTTCCTCGTGTCTTTGTCATGTAATTCACAATCCTCTACTATCTTCGACGTCACTTCGAATCAATTCCAATCAATTCGAAGTCCCCGAGATAGAGATATCGATTTTTCCGGCTCGTAGCGAAGCGGAAATAAAGGATGTAATGTAAAATAAAAGTGTGACGGAAAACAAAATGAGCAGAAAAACTGTTTTGCCATTTGTGTCTTCTGCTGCCTCGGATGGATGTGAGGTGGTGGGTCCATGCACGCCACCCTGTGAAATGGCATACACACTCTGTGATGGTACATTGTTGCATCCGCAATGAACCCCTTTTTATCGTTTTTTTTTTTTCATTTATTTTGGTGGTCGTGTCTGGCGCAATATTTCACAACCCTTATGCGCCATTGAGAGGGCTACACGCTTATAAATTGTAAGCAGATAAAATCCGACGTTTATGACGACATTGGCATTGAAATCTGTACGAATTTAGGCCGAAGTCATGTGGTGGATGGGTATTCCTCTCCTGGTTTCTTTTTTTGTTTTTTATTTAAAAAAAAAAAGGATGTGTCGATTTGTGGATTTCAGTGGCAACGCGAGGTCATTGTTTTTTGGAATTGTTTGAGAAATGCGCATAATCATCTTTGTGCTGAAGATAATCGCATCAGCCAACCAACAACCGCTCAAATGTCGCTCAAAGAATTTTTGGTTTCACTCTATTCCTGCTATCTCTCTTGCACTTCTTTGTTTATGCCAGCACTTATGAAGTATGCTCAGTTCCGTTGTCCCTTCCGGGAGAAAAATCAACATCACCATTACAGGGTGAATTTTCAGCTCTCAATCTTCATCTGCACGACGTTGATTGGGCTTTCCACCTAAATACTTCACCCATCCTCCCACTTTATTCTCAAACTCGTATATAACGCTCTTTATTCTTCCCACTCAATGCATCCCCTCTTGTGTGTGCCGTTCATTTTTATGGCATCTTGCAGGGGTGGATTTATGGCATCAGCTTTAGCATTACATCCCTAAATGTGCAAGCTCATTTTTGGGTCTCCCCAACATAATGCTCGTCCTTAAAAAGACGGAAAATAAAAATAATAAAGCCAAAAGGACTACAGGAGGCATGTTATATAAAAAAATCATTGTCCTTGAAAATTTTCGTATGCTTCGTTACGACCGGCGGACATTTTTATTGTTATTAGCGACAGTTTTGTTAATAAAAATTAAATTTATGTCACCGCCACACCACACCATAGCCCATGTCACTCGCTTACACTTGCCTCTCTTTGTATGGGAATGTGTTACCAGTGTATGTGTGTATTTTTGTGGCACCCGCACGGCTGGGGGTGCAGTCACCCTGACATTCAGACATTTATTATGCTCGCCAGGATATAGGTGAAACGTTTGAAACAATTTGTTCAGAGGATGTCTGATGACGGCACACAGATTCCTGCATGAAAGTCGTAAAAGTTTATGTTTTATTTTTTACGACGGGCAGGCGGCATGTTGTTGTGTCTCGTCATTTGGGTTGCGTTAGGTCAGGTCAGCTGATCGTTAAATGACGTCACGATGACAAGGCATGAAATAAAGAAGTAAAAATATATGACATGATGTCAAGTGCCAGGACACAAGATATAATATCAGTGACGGGACAAGGTCATATTGTTGGATTTTGTTACTTGACAGGCGATACTTTTAGGACGAGCTTGTCGTCTCGTCAAGTCGATTAATCAGCAGAGTTGGCATTGATGTCTTGACACACAACACGCCTGTTGGAAGCGCATGATATTCCCAAGTTGTTTACTATATGGCGTTTATGTTATTTAAGAACTTTAATGTTTTGTTCATCGAGGAAATGAAATGAGAATGAATAGGAAACTTGGACACACATTTTTGACAACTACAAGCCTGACTTATCGCTCTTTAAAGCAACGCTCGAGTCTTTAATTTATTTAAGTAAATGGAATATATGGAATTGAGTCGGGCGCAGGGTCCTTATTACCTTCTTGGTGCTTGTTTTGACACAAAATGTGTTATTTATTTCAAGGAGGTAAACAGAGATGAGTTGAAATAAAGAGGCATCGAATTTATACATGACCAGTTAATAACTGACCAGTTCAAGAGTGAAAGCGTGGCGCAACTTTTCTGAGTCAGTTTTTGCAGACTAGGAGCAACGAGGCAGACAAAATGACTAGAAAATAACTACTTTACAATGCACCAGATATTAAGCATAGAATCTTTGAAGTACCCAGATCCTTGGCTACAAAAACCGAAATGTGCAGTGAAGTAGCAAAGAAGTGTTTTTTCGCTAAGAGAGGATGAAGAGGTATAGAAAGTAAGTTCCGCACAAAACTTCAAATTTGCAGGACGAGATGGGATTACAACTGTAATGCTCTAAGGAGCATTACATTCAATCCCTCACGTTTCACTTCGTATTGAAAAAAATGTCACAAATCGCAAAATATAGAGTGGTCAAGCGGATTGATCCAGCTGCTTGAATGCAAAAGATTTCAGACCCATAAACTTACCCTTATTTAAAGAAACGACCAATCGTAGGGATACATGCGTTCCTCAACGTGCATACCGGGAAAAAACCTCTCTGCTGAAAGTGCATTACGGGCAATCGGCTAGGTGACCCAAAGTTTCTCGCCCGTCTGTTAATAGCAGAATTTTGATTTTTGAATCATTAGTAAACGGTTGAGAAGAACGATCACAATCAAAGATACCTCCTAAGTTGAAGTGGATTCCTGTTATGACAAAATAAAAGATCTTAACAACTATAAGGTCTTAAAAAATAAGAATACCAAGGACATTCGCATGCTGGAATATCACTTTGTTTTTCTGTTCACAGGAGAATAATTCCCAACGGTAAGCATACCTATGAAGCCCGGCCGACAGGAACTATTCAAATGTGCAAAAGGGACTCAAAGTGAACCTCCTTTTGCACAATCGGGCAATATGAGCTTGAGCTATTTTATTACCGTGATAGAGCGGCAAGCTGTGAGAAATCTAAAATTAAAGAAATTTGAAGTGTTGCATGTTGTACGGCAACCTGTTAAGTGGTATTTGATTTCACCACGGCCTACAGTAAGTCTTGAATTTACCAACTCAGTTCCAGTCACAATATGTCATCCTGATCGAATTGGTCAACAAAGATTGTTTTCTGAGTTTGTTGGTTGCCGGACTGTTATTCGTGTTGTTAAAATAAGGAACTGTAAAGATGATTTTCTTTACTCAACTAATGCCGAATAAATATAGTACTGCGAATTTTTTGTTAATGAAAACAAATCATGTATCCCTATTCAGACTCCAACCAATGAAAACCAAAACACATCTGAATTTCAAGCCCGCAAACAGTCTTTCAATCCTTCTCCCGATCCTTTTGATCGCTCTGTACCAAATTCGTTATTGAGGTAGTCATGTTCCCTCAAATGCGAGTACGTTAAAAATAGAAAAAAAAAAATACTTACCGTACCCATACTTAATTACTTCGTCAAATAAAGAATGCGAGATTGTTAAGAAAAGTTAAAAAATTATTACATTATTAAACGATTAAACACAAATAAAATAGTTTTTAAAATATTAAAGTTAAAATCAAAATTGATGAAAAAAGAGACACAAAATAAGTATTTATATTACATTATATGTAGCCATGCCCTTAGTTTTAAAATCTTCCAATACTTTTATTAACAATTTAATTAACATCACTTGCAGCACTTTTCCTGTGTTCCGGTTTTACATGCACATTTACATTCCTTAGAACATTCACAACTTTGCCCACATTTAGCAGAGGAGCACTTGCAGTCTGAAACAAGAGGCATTCTAGAGTTATCTACTTGAAGATACAACCAACTTACCTTTACAACAATCTTTGCAGGGCATCTTTATATTCTTTAACCTGGGCCTTTAGTCTCAACTTGAATTACAGCGGGTTTGAATAGATATTGTTTTTATACATAATATTTTGACTGGTTTTATAGGATTTACTTCATCAAACTGACTAGGTAGTGAAGTGTGCAATTCCACACTACGAAACCATTCGTTTTGCACTCTGCCAAAAAGCTATGCTTTTCTAGCAAAGCCACCAGTTTTGGGTTGTTTTTGTTTGCAGTCTGCCAACTGCATGATAAGGCTATCTACGATGCGGCTTTTTTCAGCTGTTTTGTTTTTTGCATTGTTATTTGGATTGTTTTCGCTAAGTAAGCTCTTTTTGTCGCGTAGCTATTTTAACAACAATATTATTTTCTTGCAATAATTTAGATAAGAGAAATTATTTCAGTACTTATTCTAATGTCGTTGTAGATATAAAACGATTTATCAATGCAATGTGACTAATTCACTTTGGGTAAAACAAAACTCAATTCTATACACATTCAAAATTATTAGAAGACAGCATGAAGTGAAGCAAACAGTTGGGAAAAAAATTAAGGAACTTTGAATGCAAATAACTTTTGAATAGTTTTTGAAGCATCTTTCACCCAATATAGATGCTGTATTTTTAGTCAAATACAAGAGCACGCGTTTGCACCTATTTGTATGATTAAACATTTTCAATATTCCCATGTTTGATCATGTGTCAAATAACACACAAAATTAAGAAAGCTCTTTAAACAACAGGAAAAGCCTTCCTACTTTTACCGATGTACAATAGTATAATATATAATTCAATTGAACAAAAACAAGATCAGTAATCTTCATGTTTTGCCACAAGGCAGTGTGCTAGGCCCTGTATTATAAACATTTTTTATTCATTTTTACCAATGTTACTGCTGTACTCACTTTGAGCGAAAATGTCGAAGTTACAACGATAAGTATGAAACCGAATGAGCTTAGTAAAGACCATGCACAAAATTTAAATCGTAAGGATGAAATAAACTTTTGGGTGTCGAAGTGGTAAAAAAATAGTTTTTATTGAAAACTGTTAGCTTGCAATTTTAAATTATCCAAGCAAATAAGAAAAATGAAAAACTGGAACTGCCTGTCTTTTCGAAGCGTAATTAAATGATTGAGCCTGTTTATGCAGCAAACTAAAAACGAAATTCTAGACAGTCTACTATAATAAATTCGGTCTCCTGTATTCACTCGATAAGAGAGTCATTGCTTTCGTCGAAGCCTTTTCGCGTACAATGACAAACTTTGGCAACAAAACTCAAGGATATTGGTGTGAAGTCACGGTCTCGCACGCTTGTGCTGTTAAAAAGGCGATCTAGGGAGAGTAGACTATAGGACTATATAGTCGAATGAAAATTTTTATTCCAAAAGTCCGCACTTTGTATAAGTGAAAGTACATTTTTTACTATTATCTTTGGGTTACTTTTTAGAATTTACCATGTTTCAAAAACTTCTTAATTACCTTTTTCTTTTAAATAGAAAACGCGCACATAAGTTAAATGGTATTCCTCAAAATTTACTATTAATTTAGCACGCAACACTAGCTTGCTGCTAAAATCTTCGAACTAAGAAAAAAAAATCCATTTTGACAGGCATCCCCAGCTAGATTGCTTCAAATTCGTGCCAGGAAAATAAACTTTTATTTTGAGCGAAGGAAAACATATTTTCTTTTAATTATTATTTTGCACCAACGTATCCGCACCAGATGACATGCTATCTATCCCCAACACCGCCTGTACCCTTCGTTTTAGCTTCGCTCCCTAGATACTGACACATCCCTGCCGACGATTAAATGCATGAGGCATAAGAAAGTTTTCACTCGGGTTAAAACTTTTACACCGAAGAAGTTTGAAGTACACGAAGAGAAAATGTTCCAAAACTTAATTTTGCAAAATTTTCCACTTTTCCAAAATATCAACAAAGTCTTTTATTGTGTAACTGAGTTGAGTCTTTCGCCCCTCTTCTACCAGAGCTAAGCAAGTTTGAAGCAAAAAGGTAAAACAAAATATTTTGCGCTTTGTTCTGTACGTGAACATTGTACAATATTCCATCATTCTTGCAGTTGTAAGGAAAATGAGTTTCTGAAGGATGGTGGTGGGAAGAGTTTGCAAGGATTACTCGTTTATTAAGGAATGGGCACATGTGCACGCATACATACATAAGTATATGTAGGTATTTATGTAACTATTTCCATTATCCTTGCTGTTGTTTTTCTGAAATGAAGCCATGCCAGACGGACTTAATTTTGTGAGCTTATTTAAGCTCACAATTTCTGCATGTGTAAGCGGCTGTATATGTTTTCAAATTATTTTAGGTTTTTCAGGTTTGTACGTCTCTTGAAAAATGTATTAAGGTTCATAAAAATAACGCTCGACTTATTCGTGCACTTTGCAGGCTAGATAAGCCCGCGGAATTTCGATAAAATGTAAATGTAAATGTAGAAAAAACAGCTGGTGTGCCGTAGATTTTTCAAACAAATTGTGTTTTTAGGTCATATTGCTAGCTGCTTCATTTAGTGTACCAAAAATATTATAAATAAATAAAGCTTGTAGTTTCTAAACTTTAACTTGCTCTCCAATCCTAGTCAAACTTTAATATAAATGAAATAGACTTTGAAGAAACAGCACGTAAGTTAATTGAAAGTTATCTCAGCGGACGAAGTCTGGCTGTTTGTGTTGGCGAGGGCTTGTCAGATTTTCTAACAACAAATGCAGGAGTCCCTCAAGGATCTATTCTCGGACCTTTGCTCTTCACTTTGCCTGCTTGTCACTATGTTTAATAATAATAACGATCTTCTTCGTGTTCTTCAAAGAAATCAATGGTGATCAAATAAATTATTTAAAAATTTAAAAGAATCTGGGAGCTTTTGTTTAACCAAAAATTAGCTTGGAATGAAACTGAGACACATACGATACGAAAAATATATGGTGGACTGCGGATTCTTAAACTTGCTGGAGTTTGCCTTCCAGTGAAAATCAAAATAATATAAATATATCTATTTTAGCCTAACCTACTTTATGTGCAATCAGTATTTTGTCACCTCATTTAACCGAAGAATTGAAGTTGTGCACCCTCGAAAAATTACTTCGAAGCTAATTTGATAATTTAATTTATATGGATCTGGGAATTGTGTATTGTTTAATTTTTTTTTATTTTATTAATTCTTATTAAATTTTTATTTTTGAATAAACGTATTTTAAATCTTTTCTGATGTTTTGTTTTTAATAAAATATTTTGATTCTTCATAAAATTGATATAACATTAATCTCAAGGACAACGTATTAAAATGTTATGTTGTTGAATCTCCATAAATACAAAATTAAAAAATTTACCAACGACCTCGAGAAAAAATAATGTCAAGCGATTGAAAATAAGTTGTGTATTGTCAGATAAATCGCAGGTATTTAGGGAAACCAGTCCAAAGTACACCATAAAAACTGTACTTCGGCACTCAATGCTAAAATCTGCTAAGGAAACATACGCGGATTGACTCTCAATGCTGCCATTGTCTTGCACAAAGAAAAAATCCAAAAGCGTCATTGTTTTATTCCATACGAAGCGACAATCAATTCTTTTGCTACATACCGTAATCTCTAGAGAAGAAATTTTTTTTCCGTCTTAATTCAAGCGTTACCAGAGGCTTTGGTAAAGTTCCAAAGCAAATATTAAAATTGGAAAGTTCTCTACTTCGTGCTATCTGATTGAATTGTTCTTAACAGCATCCATCTCTATATCTATACTATTTGAAGTCAACCCTTCTCAAAAACATCATATCTCCAGTTCAAAAGTGAATATTCCAACAGCAGTTACAAGCAAATTTAATACACTTTAACTCACCTTAACTGTTATCAGTTTCCATTCGCGGATCTAAATTTTAATTGTCCCCCAGTGTTATTCAATAGCGACAATCCGCGTCCATCTATTCTTTTCTCGTCCTGAATGTTCTTAATTAACCCATTATTCATTAAAATTACCAAAATTCCCGCTTGGCTTTCCGCCTTATCTGCACATCTCAAGGGACGAAATTAATCCTTTCGGAATAGGCTCTGGTAACCGCGAAATTTTGCACCACCTTTAGTCTTGGAAATAATCCTCAAGAGACAGAACTCGAATATCTTCTGACAACCTCAAAGACAAACACAAACGCTAGCTCAAAATATTCACCCCCCCCCCCCTCCTTATTACAGATTAAAAAAAACAAAAAAAAAAAACAACATTCAGGAACCAAAAGCAAGGTAGGTAATATCCCTTAGCGTGGAATATACCCATCCCCAAGTGAAGGAATCATGTTTACACGAGGCTACAGGCTTGGCCCTAGGAGATTGAAAAATTCCACAAGGAAAGCGATCTAAAGGGCGATAATTGGCGTCAATTTTATTTTGCCACGTTTGCCACTATTGTCGCCACCAGCGCGCCACTACTACCGTCCATCCAGAAAACCCCACCCCCCGTCATTGTTACACCAATCCTCCCACTATGGCATTTCGAAATTCCAAGATAGGGGATGAGAGATTTATATATCGAAGCGAAAAATAAGGATAAACAGAAAACAGAGAGTCCTGCACGCGCATAAAAGTTAGCCAATTGATGGTAGTAGTGTCCTTGCGCGCGTATTATATGTACGTACGCAGCGGAACTGTTTCTTCTGCTTCTTCGTGGAGCGATATTTTTATTAATGGCGTAACGAAGCAATTTCTGTAAGCGAATACTTTTCCCTGCTTTTTCCGGCAGGGCATGGAATTTCATTTATTAGATGAATTAGGGATTAACTTGGGAATGCCGGATTACTGTGTAGGATGGGGCAAGGATGATGGGCGGCAGAAGATTGCTGACTTTTCGAAGAAATTTTTGTGTAAGAGAATTCCTGAAATTCTCGACGAATGTGAAGTTTTCCCCAGAAAACTGTTACAGTTTCTAGTTGTAATGAAATACTTGAGCAATATTTTGTTTATTTTTTGTCTTTTGTTTTTGCCTGTGGAATGAATAACTTATTTAGATATTCTACGAAGTGGATAAATTGTAAGCATTTTAAGACAAGTTTGAATAAAGAAGAAAACACATGCATAACAAACATACATATATTTTGAATTAAGAATGAATATGTACATAGTAAATCTCTTGTTTCTTCTGTTTCTGACTAAGCGAACATCTCAGTTGCTACTACTCGAATATCTTTGCATTATGAATGTTAAACATTTTGGAAATATCACAATCACAAAAAAACATACTTCAATTGCTTAAAGCGTGCAAAATTGTTCTTTAACTAATTTTTAGGTTTTGCTATATGAGTACAGTCAAACCCGTTTAATTGAAATTCGCTTAGTTACTAAGCCTACATATGTATAGACATTAAAAATGTAATCTGATTTAATAAGTGGTGGTTATTTAATCATACAAACTACTCCGCTATGTTCAAACTGAAAAAAGAAATTCTTCTAAAATGTATATGTAACTCTTCATATAAATGGCTCCGGTTAAATGAAAACAAAAACATTAAAATTTTTCATAAAAAAGAAAAACAACGGATCAGGCAGGCTTTGAATCTTCCAGATATTTTGTCATTGCCACTGAATACTTTCTCTTTATGACATATTCAGTATGGCATCACATTTCTTTTTATTTTGAATATCAAACGGTTTGTTTCTGCTTGTGCTATTTTTTTTTCAATGGATTCATTTTCTTTCGTTAACAAATTCTACTTGCTCGTGTTAATTTACCGAACTTTCTACAATTGCTTATTGAAACTTTTATTCTGGTATCCGTCCGCCATAATGAAAACCCTTGTTAATTGAAATCAAAAGTAGGATTTTCTTTATTTCATTTTAACGGGTTTGACTGTATCTTTAAAATAAAATTACAAATAATTGCGCTTTTTTTAAGTTTATCAGTTCTTTGAGGTTTTACTTTATCACGTTTTCAGAATGACGATCATTTTCAATCGTTTTGGCGAGAACTTAAGACTCTTTCTCTTTGAGGGCCTTCAAAGTCTGTGCGGAACCGTGACTTCAAAAAGCTTCAATGAAAAGAGTCTGAAGAACATCGTTCAGTGTTTTTCAATTTTTCCGATTAATTATGATACATGATTTCATTCCGGCTTGGAAGACACCAACTTTGTAATGCATTGACCAATATTTTTCTTGAGTGCCAGATTTGTCTCTGCATGGCGCACATTGGTGGTCATCATCAAAACAACTGATGAACTGCCTAAAATTATCCTTTCACTATGGAACTGGTCGATTTGTTTGTTAAAAAACTTAACTTTTGAATAACCTATTTAGCCCAGAATAGATAAGTGACAAATTTTTTTTTTATTTGTCTCTGGTCTCTCGGCCTCTTGAACTTTTGCTTATGATGACATAAGAAGGGAGTTTGATCATAAAATTCTTCTGCAAACATTTAACAAATCAAATGATTAGGCTCGTATCGGGAGCGCAGAAAATTTAAATCAACGGACTTTTAATTCTTTCTTTGGCGCTCCACAAGGTTCTGTACTTTGACCACTAAAATTTTCGCTTTTCTTGCAAAAAAGATCGTAGTTAAATTACTGTTATTATTATATTAATTATATGGTCTGCATCTTAAACAGCAAATCTGATATAAATCATGTTCATGTCAGTGCTAAGCTGCTAGTTAATCGATAAAATAAAATTATAAGCTTAGACTTATTTGGTTCAATAACAACAGATATCTATAGTTTCATTAAATTTGAACATGAACAATTGAATGACAATTATCTTCTGAGGCATGTTCTTATTTTGGTGAACAGTTTTCCATAGAAAGGTCCAAGTGCAAGATGAGTTGGTCTGATTTTGCCTAAGTTATCTTCTGACTTCTGAGTTGATAACGAATCACTATCACTTCACTAAATATTATAACAAAGTTTCCTTGCCTTTCTGCCTGTGTGAACATCATTATCCTCAGAGAAAGCCTGTATGACTATTATACTTCCATCACAATAACGAGCTTTTATTCATGTAAGTCAATCAAAACACGAGTAGAATAGAAAGAGGATGATATGTCATGTGTCATGATTTTAATCTCTATCCAAGTACGTAGCTTCATAATCAAGCCTTATTATTTCAATGGAATTTTTTACAGAAGGTGTACAATTAATAAAAAAAAATAAATGGGGCTCCCCATACAAACAAAGTGTTTCATAAAATCGAAACTCCACTTAACACCTACAAGTAGGCAATGAGTTTCATTGACAACCTAATTACATTTAAAAGTAGGCAATGATCCCGTACTATCAACGTAAGGTAAGAGATCGAATTCCAAGAAGAAAAATTAACAAAAAAATTGCAACTTGTGGAACGAACTTCCAAATGTAGTGCGATCTGAACGTTGTATAGTTTTCTATCCAACCAAGCTAAGTGCCACAACTATGTATGCGTGCTTTGCTTTCGTAGTGGCTTTTTTCTCAATTAGAAAAAATTAATAACAATATCATTTTCCAGAAAAAAAATTATTAAAAAAAGAACTTCATGTGATTTTGATGTTTTACTTGGTGATGATTGTCTCAGCAATTCAATAAATCACTTAAAACAGAGGGTTGAAAATTAAAAAAAAAATTAAACATTGAATGACGTTGCGTCTTTGAAGCAATTTCTTAAAAACGTTGACAACTATCTACGCTCCCGAATCGCACGTTACACTTGTATTTAATTTTTTATATTTATTACACGGATGCAATACGCGTAAGGGTAGGAAATCGGAGTTCGAACTAACACTACTACACCACTCTTGTAATCGGTTAAAATCCCTACATACTTAATTTCCCATCTGAAAGTTCTTATTCTTATTGGAATAAGTCGATATAGAGATTTTATGTTTTCTGGCTTACTCGAACATATAGTGTATTTAGGTTAGATGCTAAGTGTTGTAATAATGTAATATAGTGTTGCATACTCTTAGGAGAAGCGGTACTCTTCATGTGAGAGTTAAATCTCACGTGGCTACTTTTTTCCATTTTGATCGTACTAATTCAGGACAAATCGTCAACGCTCCAAATCCAACCAATTCGAACGAACGTTCAGCTGTTGACTCCCCAGAAAGAGACGTTTTCGACATGTTGATGAAAGCAACTGATGACCGAAACCGAGACACTTTCTTCATCGTTGCGCGAAGCGTTACTTGGTGCATTATTTTTGGCTTCGGTTCGTTCGAGATCACTGGCAGTTGCTTCCTCTGGCATAAAAAGCCACATTGTTGGATGGTGGTCGAGCGGCTAACTCAGAGTTGAAGCTGCCGTTGAATCTCCAACTGACTGACAAACTGACATGCAAAATTTCAAAGAATTCCGCAATGGCAAAAAGTTCTGCAGACTTGTAAGACTATCGATTGGGAAGAATGCATAAGGCACATAAGAGCTAATGAATCATCTGCGCAGTAATACGACGTATAATATTTTAGAGGCGCAAAAATTCTGGTGATAAAGGATTTTCGACAAACGCTTCCTGTTATTCGACACTTTCTTTAATCGTATTTGTAAGGTTTTGTAAAGAAGCTGCGGTTGATGATGTCGCATCGCAAAACGAGATTTTCTCGATTCAATTTGAGACGATTGGCGATAGGGGAGAACAAGATGACATTCTTTCAAATCAGTTGATTGTGCAACTAATCTGAACGAAGCAACCAATTATCGAACGGAGCTCCAGAATTCATTTGGTTTGATTTACACCACCTAAATTTCAACTCATGCTGTATCTCCAATATTTAAATAAAAATATCATATCTACTAGCATCCTATGATTTTAAGACGACAGATTCCGAGACTTTCGAGGTACAGAAGTTATTCGAACGCCTTTTGGAAACGATAAAGGCAAGTCTCTGCTATTTTTTTATGTTTCCTTAGCTAGAAAAAATACTTTTTAATTTAGATACACTTTTTCAATTTTATACCTGCATTCATTTTTCTTTAATAATTTTTGAGTGTTTTTTTTACATTAACATACATAAGAAATTTGAATAAAACCTTATTAATCTTTTTTCAAACAAAAATTGTCACAAGCAAACCTTAAGATGTATGTTGCTTTGCTAAATCAACATCTTATACCACTTGTACCTCAAACAAATGAAAAATAGCCTATTAATTATCAAGTAATTTTCATTAATTTATTTTAGTAAAACTCAAATGATGGAGGCTTGCAAAATTCACAAAAACGTCCTTGGTTTGAAACTTTAAGTTAAGTTATTTTGACTCGTTTTTTTCGACTTTGCTCACTTTAAAAATCCTCATCTTTCTCAAAATTATCGATCTGCTTTTGTTGTCTGAAACACTTAAAACATATTCCATCGCCCTTAAAATGGCGTAAAGTGCCATTCGCCCTTCAAACTCTGACAATCTTGAGCAATCACCCTGCATCAGCCTAGATGCTATTTCAACCGAAAACCATGGAGAGGACGATAGAAACTATACACATAGCCTCACCAAAACAAACCATAACGGTACCGAATCAAGGCGAGTAGAACTCCCCACATTCAATTACACCGTAATTTACTTTATGGACTTATCTCCCGAAAACAGCAATTTCGGCAACATTAAGCATAATTTTATGACATCACTTTTTGTTTGATGGCTCCTTCGGTCTGCTACTCCTGTGGCTCGTTCTACTACTACTCCTGACCCTGTGTTAGCATAGCACGGGGTGGTTTTAATATTTACCATACTCACCCCGATTATCTAAAGCATCTATCTGCTGCCGCGGTCCTCGTATTCCTGGTGCTGACGTTGTTTGCTGGTTACACTTTGCCCACTGGTATCTGTCAATGTCTCAACCCCAATCACCAACAAGAAGACGAAACACTAAGCGAGCATCCCTTTCTTCTCTAAAAATCATCACGCAAGATGCTCGTCTGTGGTTGTCACTAAAGATACAAAAGTGTAGCAGTGTACCAGTAGCAGCGACCTTTTTATGCCGAGCTTCAGGATGGCAGTGAATTTTAATGGACACTTTTGGAGTCGCGTGGGGTTTTGCTATATTGAAATGCCTTTTTTTTGCTGTTGCTCTCCTAGCCATTCTTTGGTTCTTTTTGGTCTTGTGGTTTAATAGTTTGGGTCCGCCAGACGAATTTTATGGCTTCCGACAAAAGATTTAATTTGATTTAATCTTTGGAAATTGTTTTAGACGTCTGTGTTGTGTCTTGTGTGTTGAGGTGAAGCAGTTTTCCCATTTCACAGTGTGACCAGTTGTAAATAAGGTGAGCAATATTGACAGACTTTCACAGCAATCGGAGGTTTTCTTACATAAAATATGGTTGGAAGGTTTAGTGATTCGAGCTATGCAAATTGAAGTCAAGCAAAATTTTAATGCCCAAGGAAGCTTCATTCTTCACGACGTTTTAAATAACAAAAAATGCCATGAAATGGTCACATGTCAGTACACGCTTCTAATGTGATATTCAGATTAAAAACCATTTGATTTTCATGAAAAAGGTAGGGCAGTCCGGTCTTTCGTCTTCGCGATTGCGTAGACTGAACCATTCCCACACTCTCAGTTAGGCAAGGTCACACAATGTGCCAATGCGTTCGTGTAAAGAATCCAGGCTTTGGAACACCTAGATTATACAACTACAACGTTAAAGACGTTCGTTTGGCCTCAGTGATAAAGTGGCCCGAAACCGAGAGGCTTTTCGATATTTCAAAAGATCATACCGGAAGCGGACAAGCAGTCATGCAATAGTGCATAACTTTCCCTTAAGTTCGAAGAATAGCCTCGCCTTTATGAAAGGGAAGTGGACAGTTTACTTTAAATATGTTAGTCGTGATTTCTCGATGAAAGATTTTTCTTCCATAGTGTCATCTTTAAAGATGAACCATCGCTCCTCTATAACACCTGAAACTTTATCGAAGACAAGTTAACAAAAATTAGCAAAGACCAACTAAGGTGATCGGTAAGGGATCCACGTAGGCCCCTCAGGAAAATATCTTAGAAAAAGACTGAAAAATCTTTTGGAATTATTCGGAGCTAGCAATGAGCCTCCCCAGTTGTGTGAAAATATAGTGTACATGCACAAATTTATTCTACATACCGTCTACAAGTCCTGATTACTTTGAATGTTTAATTTGAAGCGGCAAATTGAATACATAACGATCCACTTTTGATTGACTGATATCACTCAAAGGAAGAATCATTCTTCGAAGGCTACTTCAAGACTACCTGTCTTCGAAAAGAATTCCATACGTTGAACGGCAACTGAAGCTTCGGTCATACAATAACTTTATGGAAAACAATTTTACTTGCGGCATTTATTCCTCCTTAATTGACTTTATTTTAGCATTTCTTAATAATTCTGAAAAATCAATCCCCACCAACAGGCTTACCACCAACAGCTGTATCAGTTTTCCATATATCCGCCAGCGTCACTACCACCACCGCTACCAAAGTGCAAAGGAACCCATTGGTGCGGTTACACTTTCGAAGAACAACACGCAGCATTTGGTGCAAAGTTTTGTGGTTTTCATTGATCGTCAGACCGAACTGTTCACAATAGATATAACCTCAAAATCGTATGTGCACGAGCGTCTCTCAGCTCGGATTTCGCCACCGGATCCAGCGGCAACCAACAACGAGCCAGCTGTGTACTCCATTTCGGTATTGCTGCCGAAGGCGTTATCCACAATGGATAATACCGGCATCTGTGGCATCGGCATCAGCAGCACCAGCAACAGCAGCGGAGTAACAAGAGCCAATCTTCCGAAATGGCAAACAATTCCTTTTTCATTTTTGCGGGTTGCAAAGTCAGTGGTAGTCAGTCAGTCAGTCCGCAAACAGTGGGAGGATGCGGCAGAATATCGGTGAACCCTTCTCAATTTGTTTCAACGTCGACGACTATAGCAGGCGGACAGACAGTCGGTCGGCTGGCAGAGCAAAACTGTGCTCTATGCAGTATCAGTGGTTGTGTAAATGTTTTCAAGCCATTAATCACCCCATTTCATGAATACATCAGAGCCGGCGGAAGATATACAATCTTCTGTGGCCCATCGTCGTTGTAGTCTACGTCGACGACGCGACGGTCTCGATGTCGTTTTTGGACAACAAACCAACTGACTCTCAGTGAATTTGGGTGAGACAGTGCATTAATGACTTGCAACCCCTTTGGTTCGACTATTAGGATGATGCCATTTTCCGAGCAAGAGCGACAGGAAGGTTCACAAATTTCGGATCATTTTCGAATTCGCCCTAAGCCAGTTTTGAATTTGTATCCATCGCAGCCGGTCGGTCGTCCAATCGAAATTGTTGCGACTGTTGCTGCTGTATCTCTGGGGGTTGGATGGAATGCTTAGGAGTTGGCTGACTGGCAGTATGCAATACCGAGATACCGGGATCTGGTTGCTTCTTTTGTTCAAGGCAGCACCGTCCTAGCTGGTGTGCGGGGTTGATGATTATTTTTAACTGGTTAAATGAGCGTAATGCTTTTCGAAAGATATCGTCCGCTATTATCCTTCTATTCACGGAATCATTCGTCTGTTGCTGCGACTGGTGCCCGTTGGTTTCCTTCCCTGTTTGTGTGTGTTCTTAGCCTGAAGGGTTTAAGTGAGCAGGAGATAAGGATTTTATGCATACACGCGTTATTTGATGTCAGATTATTTTAATGACAAATTACCGAAAATTATTCACCGGTTGGACGACGAGATTGAGGTGCGGCCCAGTGGTGGAGTATTCGGTTTGGAAACACACCAAAATGAAAGGGAGTGGAAACTCTTCAACTAATGGAGTATTAAACCTCTATCCAATAATATTCAGATTATGGGTATTATAATGGTTTACATTTTCGACAATTTTTTGTCAAAACAGCCACGAGCAATGCAATGACAGAAGTATAGATAGGAGCCTACGAATCAGGCTTGTTCATTTTTTGTTCATACATCATCATCTTCATGGACATGAAGTTCAGGAACTTCTTTCATCTTATTTTCATTTGGTATCATAGTAAGATGAGCGCAAGTTGATTGACAACTTTGGTTTTATTGCGAGACTTTTTATTGTAACCGAAGTATTAAGTTTATGTTAAGGGGGTTGAACTAAACTTCAGAGTACTATTCAAGACCCGTGCCCACATCCACGAAAAAAGTCTGCAGAGAATTGGTGTTAGTTTCGGCTACCTTCCAGGATTGTGGCCTTAATTTTTTAATAATAATCTGTTAACATTGCATTGATATCTAGAAAAGAAAACACAGGTTCAAATTATCATTTTCCTTGTCCTTTTATAAGTTAAGGAAGAAATGAATTCTTGGAAAATTTCAATTGGGAACCGTGACTTAACCTTTTGTCCTCGTTTGTTCTCTGCACGTTGTAGTTTTTGTCTCCTCTACGTTTCTGAATTTCGATGAATTGACTGAAATATTCAGGAAGCTCAATAATAAAAAGACATCGGGATTAGATGACATTCCAAATATTGTACTTAAACATTTACCTGATGAAATCATAAGGCAATACTGCGTGATTTTTAATAATTTGCTTAACAACTGCTACTTCCCAAGCTGTTGGAAAATATCAAAGGTATTTCCAATTTTAAAAAAAAATAAAGATCCTTCAGATCCTTCGAACTATAGGCCAATTAGTTTCCTGCCTAATATTGAGAAGGTTTTTGAGGTAGTTGTTACCAAATCAATATTGTTCGCGTGCGAAACAAAGGAGATTATACGGCGAAATCAATTTGGATTTAAAAGAAATCACTCGGTAGTGCACGCTGTTACCAAACTAGTATCTGATATAAACTGGAACCTTAATGGAAAAAAAAGTACAGGTGCCTGTCTAGTGGATATCGAGAAAGCCTTTGACACGGTTTGGATTGACGGGCGTATTTACAAACTGATCAGATATGAGTTTCCCCATCACCTTACACTGATAATCGTATCTATGATACGCGAGAAGAAATTCGTTGTAACAGAAAGAAAGTACAAGACTGAAAAAATTTTGATGTCATTAATGGTCTGCTACAAGTCACAGTATCCGCACCAATACTCTTTAATATTTACGTTTCTTAAATGCTGAGGGACTTGGATGGCTCAATAGCATTCGCCGAAGACGTCATTCTGTATGCTTATGGTTCAAAAATTTGCGAAATTAAAAACGAACTCCAACTGAAATTTGATACCCTCGAAAAATTCTGTGAGGATTGGAAACTAAAAATAAACAATTCTAAATGCGAAACCATACTGTTCCGCACCCCAGTAGGACAGGGCAATTCAGACTTGCGACGCAATTGGAGAAATTTGGTTATAACATCTTCTAATGGCCTTCGAATCGAATCAAAAACTGTTGTGAGGTATTTAGGAGTTTACTTAGATAAATTCCTATATTATAATGATCATGTTAATATCCAATTAAAAAAAGCAAGAGCAGCATTTATGTCGCTGAAGAAACTTTTTTATTCCAACTATTTGAGATCAGATGTGAAGGTCATTTGTTACCAAGCTTTTGTGCGTCCAATTTTGACTTATGCGAGTCCAGTGTGGTGGAACATAAGCCCATCTTATATGGAGAAGTATAGAATTTTTGAGAGGAAATGTCTTCGAGCATGCACGGGAATGTACAGAAGCGCTCATTCCGACTTTCGGCATTACGTCTCCAACAAAAGACTATTGGATGCTTCCGGCGTGTCTAGAATTGACAATGTCATTCTAGACCTTGCGAGGAATCATTTTGCGCGGTCGAGTAATGTTATTGAGAATGAATTCATATCGGGTTTATTTTATCCTAACCCTGGGTATTTTAGAAATTCATTGGTAAGTGGACATATACCACCTGAAGCATTTCTTTATCTGGATGCATATGGCTATCTTTCAGACTCGAGTAATGTCCCTATCATATATCATGCTGCTAGAAGAGCAACAGATAAACGAATCCTCCATGTGCCTGCACACTCAAGCGATGAAAGCAATATTTGGAAATACTGCATGAGCGTACCTGATAGAGATGTAAATAATGACAATAGGTCAAATTTAAATAAATACTGGTGGCTAGATTGGGTAGAAGCTAACAATTAGGCTAAGTTAGGTTAAGTAGTTTTATCTTAGTTTGTAAGTACTGTTTTTTTCGTTTGTTTTTGTTCGTTCTTTGTTAAAAAAATACATTATTATGAGGAGTTTTTTAACCTCCACCTTTTCTTCTCGAAACTAAATTATATATAAATTATAAATATCACAAAACAAAATATGTTCTAGTAATTTAGTCTAAGTATATATTATAAAATTATAAGTAATGAGAGCCAATTTTTAGTTGGCCATTTACGAAAATGTAAATTTATTGATTTAGCGTTTATCTTCTTTGTCGTTACGAAAATTGTTAAAATTATGGTGGAAAAACATGTTTGAAAAAAAAAACTACATTTCTGTATAAAAGGACAGTGAATATCCAAAAATTCTTCGCGGTTTTGGAATTTGTAGTTTTAGTGAGCTGAAGCAAATTTTTGAAAGTTTGACAACGCTGGATCCTTTAATTGTATGAATAGTCCATTTTTTCACTAATTGTATATCAACTTACCAGATAGAGTTAAATGTTCACATCCCGTTCAAGTTAGATGATACTTTGATGAGGTTTCGTCACTCGCTTACGAATATAATATCTTAGGGTAGCATCTATTTTTGAGGACAGAACCAAGTAATTGAATATATTTTTGCCGGGGCTCTTCATGAAAGTTGTTCCCTTGCACAAGAAAGGGGCTGCGCATCGCGATGTTGCAATTAATATTTTTTTTTGCAAAAAAATAAAAAAAAACTGCTACGGTTAAGCTTAAATGATACAGTGATTGAAATGATTTATCTTTGACCATGTTTTTCGGAGATTCGCTTGAAAATGAAGTGAAGCTGTAATAAAATATGTGCCTATAATTCTAGGCGAACTTTTAGAAGAACAACCATGTGCAATATTCAATAAACGTAGTTTAAGAAAATTTAGTCAAAGATAAATAAAAATCGCAGGCAAGTTAATGTCTACTTTAAAATCATTACTTTTTACGCCCAACATTTAAAGAAAGCTCTTGACTCTTTTTTGCTGTAAAGTTCTTCTGAAATATTATTCTTGGTTCAAATTTGTAACATTTATTTAAATAAAGCGTCTCATATTAAGCAATTTATTTAGAATTAAAAAAGAATTTGTTGTCTATTCACTGCACCAATTATTAAGAATATAAAAATATTCCAAAGTAAGTTAAGGTGAAGCAATAAAACGTAGATAGAAAAATGAACCCATCCTGTACGCCAATAACTCTTTTCTCAGCGTGTAAACTTCCAATATTGACGTTATTATCTCCTGCCCAAAAAAATCAACGAAAAAACCAAATCAAATTCAGTCATAAAAAGCTTCGAACATAATCATCAACATAAAACAACCAAAAGTCCATTTACCACATGACTGAACAGACTTTTACACCTTTTTTATGTTCGCAAAAGGATCATCATCACCATCATCCTCATCATCGAAGAAATCTACATGTAATTCGCAACCAGTGGCTTCTCGTCGTGTATGTCCCTGCCGTCGCGTCGCTATAATACAACTACTCCAAACCCAAAGAAAACAAAAATTCACCTTGCAGCTCTGTCCCGTATCCCAGTGGTAATAAAAAAAAATATCTTAAAATACAAAAGAGGGCGAAGGAACAATATTTTTCTCCCCTCCTCAACCCCTGTCGATGGATCAAAGTCATCAAATAATAGAATCCCAAGCGCAGGGATTTCGCAGATAAAAACAGGAAACACAAAAACAAAATCAAAGCAGCAAGGATAATCATAATCAAGGATTGGTGTGCAAATTTTTTACGACCTTTGAGCAACAGTGTAGTAGCAGTACAACCCGCCCAGCAGTGGGACGCCCAAAGTTTAAAACATCGACCCTACACGCTCGTAAATGTTGGTTGCAGCTTCTGAGCTCTAAGGGTCCACCACTAATAGAGCGATTATGAAATTAGTGTCCTGTCATCGTCTTGCTCCTGGTATCCCACTTGACTCGCTGGCATTCTGTTAAAACAATTTTGTTTGTTTTTTTTTCTGCTGTTTTTATTTTATTTTATTACTTTCGAGTGAAAATCCTTTTGTTATCCTTTTGACTGATCTCGGAAGTAACTGAATGAAATACGCTAAGCATCTGCCAAAGGAAATAGTCATAAAAGTCACCCAAGTTGATGATGTCGATGTGATGTGCTTTTGTCAGGGAGTTTCGCGTTAAGTTCTTCCTTCGTGACTGCGTACAAAGGACGAGCTCTAGTTTATAGCATTTTTATGAATGTTTTTACGATCATTTCTAACCTCAATTTAATTGTTTATCCGGTGACAATCATTTTATTGACATGCGACGACACCAACATTACACACAACCATTGGAAAAGGGGGATGAGGGTGTTTAACCACCTTGTAGTTTCTCCTACTGGATTTGAAGAGCTGTTCGAGGAGTATCCTTTTGGCATATGGCAATGCCATCGAGACAAGTCTGTCATAGCGGTTGTAAAAATTGACACTAAAGTGCGAGATGTCCGCACGCCATGAAGAAGACGTTGTGCTGCTTGAAACCCGTCAGGGTTTTTGGGGGAGGTCCTTGACATGGGAAGGGAAGTAGTAAAAATTCCAATGGCATCCGACCTTAGAATAGCATAAGGGAAGCTCGCGCCGGGATGTGATTTTTACGATCGCCATCAAACGTTGTTGACAATGGGGATGATAATGATGTTGATGGCTCTGGTGATGATGATGGCGATGGTGATGTGATGTTGATGTTGATGTTTGATGGCAGAGTTTTACTACCAAATTATTGCAAATTAATTGAATCGAGTGGCACAGCGGATCATTTATCTGGCATACAAGTTTTACGATGTCCTGGATGGATGGGAATGGGATTATTATTTATGTTTGCTTAATGCGCAGTTGGAGATGTCGATCCAGTGAGGTTATTACTGTAATGGTATAAATCAATTACTGCCAAGAAATGGCTTAGATTATTGTGACTTTTAAGAGGATTAAGGCGTCACGTTTTGAACCTAAATTCTCTAAAATGTATTCAAACTAGAGTTGAAATTTTGGGAAAGACTCTAACGATACTTAAAATTAAAAAAATTTATTGCCAAAAAGTAAAAGTTTAAAGTAATATTTTTTTCAGTAAATTTTGTTGTTTTAATACTGCTGCTACTTCTGAATATGGGTTTCAGAGTGAGTATATCGGATCAAGTAATGCAGTTCCTAATGTTGAAGTTCTGTTAAATTTTCGACTTAATTTCCTTCACTTCTTGGACTTCATAAAAATATTCAAGTACTACCGGATGAACTAAACATATTAAGCCTTTCTTTTTCTAAAAGAAGGACATGAAACTAAGACCCAATATGAAAAACTGAGGGAACTGTCATCAGTTAAAATTAGTTGTAGCAGACAAGAGACCATTTATGAAAATTATAAGGAGAGTCTGAAACGAAATGGATCCCTGGTAACGCCATCATTTATTTGGTGAATTAAAGACTTAAATCTACCCAACACTACTGATATTGAAAGTTGTCGGCATCTAACGCATGCATTTTCTACAGAAGACCCTAATGTCAGACACCGTTAAATGCTGAACGATTATTCTGAAAAATATTATTGAAATTGTTTTAAGCTTAAAGTTGAAAGAAATCAAACCTTGGTATGTATTTGGTAAATTTATTGTAAAAAAAAAATCCAAGAAAATATGAGTTATAAACAGAAGAAATTATTCAAATTCAATTACTACTGTGTCCAAAAAATAAGGTGACATATGAATTTAAACTGCGCGCGTCGAAGGATTTGGAAATTTTTCTTTCTTTTTAGGTTGGTAGTACTGTCAGTGACATCTATGTAAATTTTCATGTCAAAATATATTCATAGTGTTTGAGATACGCGTCGTTTTGTGAGCTGCTAAAAGTTAGTTTTTCGTTTTTTGCGATGTCGAAATTTATTGAGCAAAGAATTTGCATTAAATTTTGTTTGCGGAATCAATTTTCTGCTGCGGATACGTTGAGGATGGTGCAGAAAGCCTTTGATGATGAGGCTATGTCTAAAAAAAATGTTTACAAGTGGTCTAGTGATTTCCAAGCCGGCCGTGACCGTGTCGAAGACGAAGAGCGTTCTGGGCGACCATCAACCTCAACCGATGAAGCTCACGTCCAACAAATCAAAGATTTGGTGTTGAAAAACCATCGATTAACGATTAGAGACCTTGCTGATGAAGTTGGCTTATCGAAAGGCTCAGTCAATACCATTTTGAAGGATGCTTTGGGCCTCAAGCGCGTCAAATCTCGACTGGTACCGAAAACATTGAATTTTTTGAAAAAAAGGCGTCGCGTTGAAGTGTGTGAAAAAATCCTTTCAGACTACCAGGATGTCATGAAACGCATTATAACTGGCGATGAGACTTGGATCTATGCTTACGACCCCGAAACAACCGATCAATCGAGCGAATATCGTGCCAAAGGAGAGCCGAGACCAACAAGCTCAAAAGACCGCTCCGGGGACACCGTTTCGATACGATAGAGGAGATTCAAGCCGCAGCGAAGACGGAACTGAAGGCCATCCCGGAAAGTGACTACAACCAGTGTTTCAAAGATTGGAAAATCCGTTGGCATAACTGCATTGCATCGGGAGGGGATTACTTTGAAGGGGATGAAATTGATTTGGAAGAATAAATAAAGAATTTTCAAAATAAATACAATGTCACCTTATTTTTTTGAAATGATTGGCGACCGTATTAGGAACGTTATGAAAATATTTGCTTATTTACGGAATTGTTATGCTCTGGCTTAGTATTTCGTAAGAAACCCTTTACTAGTGATCACCGCCTTACAACTCCGAGGGATAGATGCAATAAAATCACGAAATTTTTTGGGAAGACGTCCCTCAACTTCAAATAATTTATTAAAATATTCAATTTCCTATTGGCCGTTTTCTCTTTTAAGTTCATATCACAACTCTTTTGAAAGGGTTTAAATCCAAACCTTAAAAAACCTCTCCCAAACATAGACAGTTTTTTGTTGTCCTTTTCGTGTATTTAAGTTAATTTTGCAGTTCTTTCTCAGTGTAGGGTAACATGAAATTTTCTAATATTTGTGTGTTATGCTCCGAATTCTTATATCTTCTATTCGATATAAAGGTCCGGTTTCTTTCAATCACATGCAAAGCTTAAGAGTAACCGTTGTCTAATACGGATTAAATAGCTAATTTTTTGGATGTCGGACATATCGATTACCATCTAATCCCACTCTATTAATTTATGTTTAATCGCTCCATAATATTTTGTTCAATTCAGAAATCGTATAATCCTTTTTTTCGCAAAAGCTGACCTATTTTTCGACTTTTAATTTAAAACAATGTTTGTTTTGCTCTTCCAAAAAATTGGCTTGTACTCAATCGATCTGGTATGCAGCGCACTGAAATGACACTCTTTCTTGCGTAATTAATTATAAGGTCGCTTTACAAACTTTACACTTCAATAACTCGTGTGCAAATGCCTATATTAAACGAAATGCAATTTCATTTTGAAAAGCTGTTACAAAACAGAGCAAAAAATTTGTTTGGGTGCGAGTAGTCCCGCCCATACCATGAACTTCCCATCTCAAGATAAAAAAAAAATTAGGTTCTATTTTATTTGCCGCCACCAATAAATTAAATTTATGTTTTGAAAACATCATTCATGCGCTTCTCAAACGCATTGCAAGCAAAAAAAAATTAATAGAGCACACTTTTCTCACCTAAGGCGTCTTCATGAAAGTATCCATGCTTTTGCACCGTGTAGCAGGATGAGGATGATGATAGTCTTATAGAGGAATACTTACTTCGTGATAGGACTTTACTCACTTGTTTTTTTGGCCAGAAGAAAAAGTTATTAGCATTATGTATTCTTCATATTATCTCAGCGCTAGTGTTATTAGTTTTGTTTACAGTGTATATCTGTGTGATTGATCAAGAAACCGTTTTGTCCCATTGTGGATTTTGAGTAGTGGAAACTTCGTACTAGCTACCACAATGACTCGCCCCGCGGCAAAACTGATTATCCTCAATCCATTCTCAGTGTTGGTGTCGTGAATCATAAGGGTCAGACAGGCAGAATTAAGAAATAATATGAAGGTAAGTTTTAAGAGTATAACATTTTGCAAGAACTTACTCTGTCTATAGGGATTCATATTTTATAGGTTCGAAGATTAGTTGCATGGTGACACAAATTAAATTACGAGCACGATCAAAAGCTCGGTCGCCAATCATTTTTGGAACCGGATTGTATTTGGAATTAAAATTTGTCTGATTCGGTTGAATTATGCAAATTTCTCTGCAAACTTTCCCTTCAGCAGAAAACTTTTCATTAAAATTTATGCTGAGCTATCACTGAAACATCACCAACAAGTTATTATTATTATTAGTGCTATTCTAGAACAAGCGTTTTGAAATGAGCAAAGGTGAAACTTGTGACCAGGCTATAAATAGTTTTTTCGATATATACATTGTGAAAGCCCGCTTATGCCTACTCCTTGTCAAATGTATTTTCGAAATTATTTCCATGTTAATTTCAACAAATTTGTTAGATGTCTTTTCTTTAAAAGATATTTACCATTGCTTGGAATATTAAATTTTGGTCATCTTTTATCCTTTAAGAAAGGGTTCAAAGGTACATACATAGTTTCAGTCGAGAGATTTCCACCTCTACTTTCCGAGCTGGGATCTGCTCAGCATAGGATCTTTTTATGTCTTTTCTATATGGCTTAAAGAGGATCACATTCAGTCCAGTTTTCTTTTAAAATTTTGACAGCTGTTTCCATGCCGATTTCGAAAGATTGTTTATCTCATGATAAGAAACCACTTAGTCTTTCGATGTTTGATCTTCCTTGCAACTTTCCTTTTTAATATACGAGTAATGCAATTTTAACTTTGAGTTTTATCTTTATCATTTAGCTTTCTATTGATGCTTTTGTTACAAAATCAATTTTCTAATCTAAATTAACTTTGAGTTTTATCTTTATCATTTAGCTTTCTATTGATGCTTTTGTTACAAAATCAATTTTCTAATCTAAATTTTCCAAGCACTTCCATGGGAATGTGGATTAAGAAATAGAGAAAGGGGAACATCAAAATTTGACATGGACTCAACTTAGTTAATCTTAATAACTTGTCCCTTTTTTGACAGTTTTTCCGTCATAAAATTTAAACCACCCTTTCAAATTTAACCAAAAGCTTTTCAAATGATCTTGATGCACACACGCTTCGAATAAAAGCAATATCCGTTTTTTTGTTCGTTTAGCGAAATCAATTATCTCACCGATCCCAATTTCTTTAAGGTGCGCAAAATGCGGTAAAAGTACTGACCCCAGTATTTTGTATCGCAGTCCCGCTGTTGCTCGGCAGTGGAAGAGGAAGTACTCCAGAGCTTTCTCTTCCTACCCACAGCTTTGGGATGTTGAGGTTTCTGCTATTCCGAGTCTATATAAGTGGATTTTAAGGCTAATGTGCCTTGTTAACAGTCCCACCACTAGCCTTAGATTCCGTTCAGAGCTTGGTCGAGACAAATATTGGCTTATAGGCATGTTTTTCCCGAATTTATAACAAGAGCAGGATTTCATTGAACTAATTCATTTCGTATGTCAAACTTAAGTAGGAATATTATAGAATAATTTAACATCGCTATTGTTGTAGACCATTTTTCTGTTTAACCGCAATGCAGTTCATATCAGGTCTTACTTCTTAACGCAAACATAAAATCTCAATTTTAATCAGCTTACCAAATAACATATATGGCATCGCTATTTGTCTTAATTCCCCAAAATACTATAAAAATCAGAATTTAAAAATTACCAGCACTTCAGCTCACAGACAACGATTCTCAAAAGTCAAAGAAGAATGTTAACCTATTTTCATGATTCGGGCCCGATCGCTAACCCCCAAAGCACCCATTAACACGAACATTTCGTCTCATTCCATTCAAACTCAAAACAACTATCCAAAACCTCCTCCTCCTCGGCTCGAATTTCAGAACCAAAAAAAAAAAGCAAAAGAAGCTGAAAATCCATTTATTAAATCACCGACTTTCAACAGGCTTTCATATCGGAAAATAATTACACCACCAGCAGGATATGCCTTCCCCCAACCGCCAAAGGAAAGCGAAAGCCATGTATCCTGTCTATCCTGATTGTATGTGCCTGTGCAGCAATGAATATGCAAATAATCCTCTCTTCTTTTCCTCAAAAATTATCCTCAATAGTGTCGTTAAAAAAAGGCACACCAACTGCGAAACAAAACAAAAATCCGAAAACAACATAAACAGGACATAAATATCCATTGTACACGCAGGACTCGATATAACATTTCACAGCGACACAAGGAAAAAGCGTGTTAAAATCTCCACACTCCCAGAGAGCCATCTCACCCCAAGGGGTAGTTTAATGTTAGTTAAAATTGGATTACCCCAACCAAGCGTCGCGTCAGATGGTTCGCCGCTTGACAGAACAGTAAGCTAAGGTTGCATCGAGCCGCGCTCAAGTGAAAATTAGGCACTTTCCTCATTCCCCAATAAATTTCACCATTTAGACAACCGCCAAAGTATCTCGAACTAAACAGAGTAACCGCCCTATCTATATTCTTTCCTTTTTGTTGTGTGCGTGTGAAGGATAATGTGACAATCGAAATGTTTCTCTTTGGTGTTTTTTTTCTACTAAGAATCGGAATTGTAAACCCAAAATGAATGTTAATGCCCCCAGAAAGTATCCTATAAAAAGGTCAAATTTAATAGCCCGTTATACCGGGGGCAAGGATATGGACCAGGAAAAAAAGCGGCCCTTATGGACGCCATTACCCAGACAAAAAAAAAAGCACAGTCAAAAACAAAAACGGTCGACACAGGAGGTACGAACAAAGGACGAACGAAATGTGTCAACCAATACGAGAGGACGCTGTATCAGAGTGGGTGATCCCAATTTCACCCTCACATACTCTTGGCCGGATGGGTCCTTCTTCGTCTTTTACCCAACCTTACCCTCATTCTAATGTAATAACATGCCACCAGTGTACGGCAATTTTATTTCGCATTAAGAGATTAAGATCGAAATTAAAATTTAAATTAAACGCACCACCACCACTGAAGAATCACTGAAGGGGCGGGTTGCTAGTACAGGGTGCCTGTAAAGAACATGCATAGAAAAGCAGTTGGTAGAGCTGCTGTAATTTTTCCGTATAAAGAATAATAAGGGTTGGATTTCGGAGAAAGTTAAATTTTTCATTTTTTTAACACTGAAACAGGGCATACGCAACCTCCTGGTTGCATAGAATGAGACACAATTATTTTTTTTGATAAGACGTATAATGCATATTTGCTAAATACAAACAAGTGTCGGCATTGCTTTCACAAATATGTGTAAACTGAGCATTGTTCTTGGTACAAATGTCAGTCTAACATAAAATGGGAATAACATCGACGGTGTTGCCGAGAAGCATTTTGAGAATTTTTTCTTCAGCTGATGATTTTTATGAATGTATTATTTATCTCAGAGAGCAGATATTTTTCTATATAGGTATAATTTTTTCACTTGCTGGTATTGTTTTAAAAGCCCAATGTGAGATCAAAGTTCCATTTTATCCTTCAAATCATTTACGGGAGTCTGCAGGTAGTAAAAGTATCGTTTATGCAAATTTGTTAAGATTATTTCTTCCATTCTAAGGCATTATAAGGCATTCAAAAGAACTAAAAGATCCCAATATCTTTTGAAAGGCATATTTTAAACTCTATAGACATATTCAGACACGTGTTCAAATCTTCGCAGATTTTAAACAAATATCACGACGTTACTAAGCGCAACATCCTTCATCATTACGGGTAGTAAAACTGATTTAATCAACATAATTTTTTTAATTTAAGTTAGTTTAATTTTAAGTCCACTGGGCGACAAGCGATAAATTTCGGGCTCTTGCATTTTCAACCAAAGTGAAACCATCTTAGGATTTGTACATCATATCCGTGAATTTGAATCTTACAGGGCTGAAAAACTCTGGAACACCTGCGTTAATGTTCAAAAACAATATCTGACTTCTGCGAGTAAGAAAGCTTTTGAACAGTTTGACGTCTTGCTTTCAAAATAAAAATAGAGTTTTAACTTGCACAGAAGTATCTTGTGGGGGACGGTAACGAAGGCCTTTTCTTATCCATCTCAAGTCGGAGTCTTCAACTAAGCTTGCCCGACAATCGAAACATCAACTCCTTTTTGTCTCTAGTACAATAAATGGGATGCAATGTCTATGTCAGGGTATTGTGTGAATGTCCGAATATATTCAAACTACACAAAATCTTGGAAAGCTCGAACGAATTTCAAGTCGATGCTACCACCTTTAGTGACTTTAAAATTGCGGATGACAATAACTCATTTTACTGAACTATTCAAAAGGATGGCCGAATTCGACATACTGGGCAAACCGCTCCTATTGTGCCTCACAATGCCTAAAGTTTTGACCAAGTACCTCCGAATTATTTTAAGCTTGCACCGGTTTCCCGTAAAGAGATGCTCTCTCACTGGGTTTCATTACGTTAATTCTTTAACAAACATACAATATATTGCTACGGGAAACTGTCAATATGGACGGCAATATCTTTTTTAATTCAGTTCAAATCAATCGACATCGAGATCGAAACTCTCACGGCGATTGAAAGACAGAAAAACAAAGCTGCTGAAAGTTATCCATCGGATACCAGTATGGACATAACTAAAACTTAAAGCAATAACATTGATGTAGTTGGGGGCTTAATCTATCTCGGGAGAAATATTAACTTGGTAGAGATCTGACGAAGACTCGCCAATCATACTTCTTGAATAAAGAAAATCTCGCCGTCGGATATACAGCCCAGTCTGCGTAAGAATGGAGTGAAGAAGAAGATGCAATCGCGAGATCCAGAATTGTAAAAAAAAAATATGTACCGGACGACGAAAAACCGTCGCATACGGAGGCTCGGCCACAATAATCAAAGATTCTTATCCTGTACGGATCGATTATTTCATTTTGACCCTCTCACAACCTTTATACACTTGTCTTTTATCAAATCAACTTCCATCATTGTAGAATTGTTTTAAAAATAAAGCTGAATTGGCAGCACTTAGTCCTGCCTATACTTGGATCAAGGCAGCCAATTTCATTATCCCGGTAACCTCATCTATGCAGAATGGATGCTCTCCGTGTGTTTATTCAATTGCTTTTGTTTTTCCTGTCAAACTGAATGTGGGGTGAATATCCGTCGACGGTCGAAGAACCACTCCGCCCAAACCCCTAACTCACGCGAAGCGTATGTTTTTCCAATGCGCGATGTTACATCAGCGTCAGCCCTGTTGTTTGCCGGTGTTGTTTATGCATGTATTAAATTACGCTTAATATGTTTGTTTGTGTTGTTTAAATTTTAAAGTCAACTTCTGGTAATTGGGAAATTCCTTGCCCTGCCAGCAGGGGCTGTAGGGCTGTAGGAATTCCGCCCCCTCGCAATTATTGTGGGTGTTGGAATGCGAGTTATGTGTGCCGCCTGTACGGGAGGCACTTTTGCTTACATTTTTTTATTTTTAAACATTTCTGAAAATGTAATGTAATTTAACTTCCATGACAATAGGTTAAAAGCTTAATTACGTGATGCTGGGCACATATTTAGTTGCGTACCGCTGGCAAGCCACATTCACCTATCGAGGGGCTCCGCATTGCCACAATTTGTCCACCACCATCGAGATCATTGTCATTAATTAAAATGGGAATGAAGAAGAGGAGGGAAAAAAAGACTCCTGAAATGCAAAACCGAGTTCCGTCCGACTAATTAGCCCCGCAACGCCCCAAGGGTTGATGGTTGGACGTGTGCAACTAAATGTGAAATATGGACCCGTTGCCATTGAGAAAGAAATAACGGTGATGACATCAGATTCGCTGTTTGTTTTCTTTTTATTTGTGAAACAATTCGTCCGGGATGGATTCCAGCTACCGAATAACAAAAAACAATTGTTCAAGTATAGTATGTTCGCATGAAGGATTCAATCCTTACCTGAATGCATACACGCTCAGTTTGCTTGTTGCAGTTGGAACAATAGCGGCGCACGGACAATGGAAAACGTTTCTGATTTCAAAATCTCCCTCTCATTATCATTGCCGTCATCCCAGTCAGTAGAAAGAGTGTAGAGAGTTGAGACTCTCATGGAGAAGTGTTGTAGTCAGTGTGTAGATACCTGCCTTAAAGGATTCCAACTTGCACTAAACTTTCAGCAGCAGAATAGAGTGATGGCGGGTAACACAGTGGTAGAGGACGGTCTATGAAAGAACTTTCGGGCGTGTTCCCCATTAAGCATTGTTTATGTGAGCGAAAATTAAGCGCAGACTTGAACAGGCATATACGGAGATATTCACAAAAGAGGTTAAGGATACCATTTTATGGCTGCTCTGAGATGAGCAAAGAATTAACTAAAAAATAAATAAAAAAAATACGCAAAAAAAATACACAAAAAAAAAGAATTATAAGGACGAACTTGTTATTATGAACTTTCGTAATAGAGAGATACTTTTTAGAGCTCGATGTACCGAAGAGTGAAGTTGCTTGTTGTGCTGCCATTGTCTAACGACAACAGCACTGCATGGACTTCTAGTGGTCTATTGTTTGTAGCGAAGTTTGTCCTTTCACACATCCTAGTTTTATTGTTTTCCTTGTTATTGTTTCCTGAGTTTCCGTTTTCAATAGCTTTCCGTGTATGTTTTAATTAAGCCTGCCTTAGCTAAGATTAAGTGTAAATATATAAACTTAAAGCAGACAGAAAAGCAAAATGTCAAATTGGTTTAGAAATTAAAACAAGTTTTCGCTACAGAGGAAAATAGAAGACAACATAACTGAGATTCTGATCACACAATATAGACTTAGGTTCTGCGCCTACGCATTCGGAGCTAGTGTAATAAAGACTGGTAGAAAATATTAAGTGATGGCAAATGAGAGAGTATAAATATTTTCGATAAGTTATAATTTAGATTACGTGCAGCTAAATGAACCAAGCGCTGTACTCACGCTCACTTTCGAAAAAGCGGAGCAACGTGATGAAAAACAGCAAAGAAAAGGAAGAAAGAACAGCTTCCTTCAAATTTGTACGTCAAAAGTCAAGACGCTTTGCAGACCGTTGAAGGGAAAAAATCACCGCCTTTCAAGAGTAACGATGGAATAGACCAGATGAAAAACTGAATCAAGCAAAGGTACAGCACCTGTATTCGTGATCAGGCAAATAGTCTTGGACTTTAGACATGCGATGGAACTTATGGCACCCACCTCATTTAACAATTTCAATGCGATTGTCAGTAACGAAAGTCTCATTGTTTGTATTTATATTTGGAAATAAAAAAATAGCCTCAGAATAACTCATCCGACGGTTAGACCAAGTCTGGTGTATTTCGCCACAGGACGAAATATTATGGTAAAAACGACACATTTCCATAACATTAACATTTACAAGACGATCTGGCGTTCTACAGATTAACATATCGTCAACCAGCCAATCGCCTCCCTAAAAAGATGAACCATGAATGACGTTCTAAAATGTCAACAGCAAGTAAAACGAACATGACACAGTCTTAAAGATCGGAAAAAATCTGTATACATAAAGACGGAAGTTTTGCAGCAGTGACACAGTAAAATATGTAAAGACAGAGATTGAGAAACATCAATGCCGATCAACCTACCGCTGTTAGGCAGAATAAACAATTTAGCATTCGGGATAACCGACAACAAGCAGCAAAAGCCAGTCTCAAGTCAAATCGGGCTACTGGTTTCGACGGACACATTGCCGAACTTTCTAAACAGCTGGAGATCACCTAGTCCAGTGTATATATCAAATAATCTCACAGGTATAGACGCACAAAAAAATGGCCAATGAATGGAACCTAAGTACCGTTTACCCGATCATAAAGAAGGGAGAACGTGTGAACTGTGCTATCTACAGAAAGATGTCTTGTTAAAGCCGCCGACGTCCGACTTTTCTCAAAAGATCTTTTGAAAAATTCCATAAATTTTCTTCCAGTATAGCCTACAATGGTATTATCAATAATCCGGGGCTTCAACGTCCGGAAACTTATTTTTGTTGTACTGATGAGGGATTAACGTCTTGTGAGATGAAACAATATATATTAAGAATGTCTATGACTTGTAAGCAAGCTTTTTTCTGCTAAACAACGTATTTGAAAACAGAAGCCTGAAAAATGTTTCCGAAATTTGGACATATTTCTCCAAAAATTCTCGAATTCAATTTAGTTTTATTCTTTTTGTAAGCAAATTATACAAGGTAGTCCAAAATGTTCGTTTGACACTTTTAACTTTTCACACCACTTCCAGAAGATGATATTGATCGAGTGAAATACATCACTATGTATTTAAGACCACTCTTGTCGGAGATTTTACAGTGTGTGTGGCTACTTTCTTTGATCCGTGTATTAAATAACCTCAAACAAAAGTTTGGCGCTGTCAAATATGTTATTGCACCGTAATTTCGGAACCACTTGGCGGCTAGTTCCAATACATCCATTTACGCCAATAAAAATTCATTGATCAAGATTCTGTAATCCTCACCATGCACAGTTACCCTGGCCAAAATATAAAGGCCAACCTTGAGGGCTTTTCCGCGGCATATTCAGCTACAGAGGCCTTTCACGTATTTTGCCAATCTCTTCACAAGAATCACATGTACGCCACAATCTCGAAGACTATAGCGTTTATCGACGTGAAGTCTGTACTTGATTACCTACTTCACAAACATGAAAACAAAACTGAGAGTTGCTGCCATCTGCAAAAGTTGAAACAATTTCCAACAGAGTGATACATTTTAGCCCACCTTTGAAGAAATCAGAAAGGAAGGCATTAGTACTTTAATAACTTTGAAAGTCTTTGTTATCGGTAGCATCACCAGAGTTCATAATTTTGTCAATATCTTGCAGCGAAACTTCTGAAATTCCAACGAAGTTTTCCATATCGAACATCTGGGTCCCTTGCCTCTTCGGTTATATTACATTATTAAAATCTACTAATGCATCACATCAACTCTCTTCTCCTACCCTGCTATATCAAAACGAAGGAAAATTTTGCCTTTAAAAGTGAATAAACTTCGACTTTTCCTTTGTTCCGTACGATGAACAAAAAAAAATTCACTTTTTCCAATACTTTAGCTTCTTTACGCCTCAAATGTCCTTAAGGGAACCAAAACAATTCGCAAAGATATGTATGGTTGTGAACGGAAGTTGAAACTTGGACTGCAATCAATGAAGGACTATCAGAGGAGTCAGGATAAATTCTAAACGAGAGAGAGCACAGAAAAAAAAAACTCAAAAAGTCCAAACTGAAACTTTTAAAAAGTCAATAGTTCCACCAGGGACAGGGATGCACTACAAAAAAAAAAAACAACAGCTAGGAGGAAGAAAATATCGGAAAACTATTCTATTCTCGTCCTTCGAAGAGATATCGAAGGCAAAAGGAGAAGAATAATATCGTCAAAGTAAACTTTTCCAGGCCATAGAGAAATGCATAAATACAGCTAGTATAGGAGCTGTAGGAGCTGCCAGAATTCGATGGATCTTTGTATCAGCAGGCACCCGCATGTTACCAATACACACATACTAGGAAACGTAGCTACCAACGTCACTTACATCATCAGCATCCTGCAGCAGGAAAAGCTGAAGCATAACCAGCATCTCACAGGATCATAGGAAACCATTGAACCAATCAAAATACTGCACAAGGATTTGCGATGCCATGCTTCAGCTGGTTGGCATCCTTGTTTGGTGTTTGGCATAGTGGCGTTGTTTGTGTTTTTTTCCGTAAATGTCGTCCTTTGGCCGGTCAGAGAAAATTCCATCATCCTTTGGGTTGGAGGATTTTTTCTTTTTCGTTTCACAGAGGAAAATTGCAAAAATCTAAAGAAGCAAAAAGGAAAAGCAAGAACAAAATAATGCGAATGGGAAAACGATTTTTTTCTGTTATTACATATTTGAGCCAAGGACATTTTGCTCCTTTTCAGGCAACTGGATGATGTTTCGCCCGCAGCTTGAATGAGAGAAAATAGAAAAATTAAAAAAAAAAAACAGGAAAATCCCATAACTTTGTTCGTTCACCATCCTTTTTTCGAGTTTCCTTATGGAGGTTTTATTTTTTTTAACTTTACATTTTTGTTTGCTCCTTCGATGCCACGATACGAAAGGTTGAATATTTTTTCGAATTTTTTGTGCTCACTTCTCCAATTTTCCTGTTCGCTTTTCTTCTTCTGGGTATTTTTTTCCACAGCTCTTTGGTACACTTTTGTCCCGAAAACTCATTCTTTCGCTTTTGGTGGATGGATTTTCTTTTAGCTGTGTACACACAGGAGCAGTCGTGTTTTATATTTTCTGTGCTGAACTGAGAAGATGGGGAGACGGTGATGGTCGGGGGACTAGCCGAACAGCATGGAAAACGAAATGTCGTCCTGTGAAAGGCTCCCTCCCGCCCCATTCGCTCTGCTACCTTTATCAGAAGATTTATGGCGGGATGCTGGAATTTAATGAAATTGCAAAACGAAAACTCTATAAGTGTGTGTACACTCACAATTATACTGAAAGGATATATGTACAAGTTCTTGCGTACCCTCGTTCTCGACTCGTATCCTTGTCGATTGTCGACTTTCGTTTGCCAGCTTCTCCTAACGTATGTACAATCGCTCATACATATTTTAGTGAACCAGTGGTTTGGAGGAGGACACACTGAGTAAGTGGGAAATTTAAGCACAAACAACAGTTGTATGCTAGTTGCATACTGCTAAAAGTTTTCGCTACGATGTTTTGTATTCTGTTCTTCCTCAATAGGATTTGTAGCCCCAAATTGGAGGCAGCTATGACTGCTGCCGAACGGCCCGATTCATTGCGGAACATTGTTTGTAGGAACATTGGCTATGTTGTCACGTGACGGTAATTACCGGTATATGAGCGGAGTGAATTGGATTTTATCGTGGCGCGAAACAACACGACACAGTGTTTACTCATCAGTGAGAGTGGCGGCATGGTCCATTGTTTTTGGTGAAGGTAGCACATGTAGGGAGCTTCAAAGGCTTCCCATTCCCTTGGTTACTGCGAATAATATTGAGATATACCATCATGTAATGTTTCAGATCGATGAGTTAACGATGTGGTTGACGAAACGGTCCTTTGCATACACATATGATTCTTACTTAAACTCAGCAGAGTCCTGAAAAGAAAGTCTCCAAAGTATAATCGGCCTTTTATTAAATTATGTCTTCAAAAGTAGGTGTAGAAACTCTAAGCTCCAATAACTCATTTGAAGTATGTATGAAAAAACAATTGTCTGCAAAAGTTTCAGACCGGCCATTTTGTCTATGACTTCTGCCAACTTATGTTATTTCCGTTTCCAGTTTATTGCCGTGCCACCACGAGCCGAACACCTTTACACAGACATGCAACAAAATGGAATTTTCATCTTTATTAGAAAACAGCGTTGTTTTTGAACGTATCCTGTTTTAAAGCTGCCTTTCGGACGGAACCTGTCAAAAATCGTAAATAGTATAAAAAGTATAGAATACATAAAGTACCGCCTTTTTGAGAAAACAGATGATGGCTTCGAACTCAAATACTTCCTTCCAATCTATGTACAAGAGCCCATAAAGTTTATGAAAACTGCTACAAATCTTTTAAGGTATAGTTTATAATTCTAGTCTCCCTTGACGGACTACGTAACTCAAACTATGGCAAAATATATAGCGGCCTACACAACGTTTCCTTCGGACTTACACTTAACTTGTTTTAGCCAAAGCGTTTTTACTTCCTAAACTTCTCTAATATTGTGAACTTTTCTGCAATATCGACTATAAGACCAGAAGAAAAAAATTGGTTTGGGTGCGAGTAGACCTGCCCATACTATGAACTTCCCATCTCATGATAAAAAAAAAAAACAGTAAGGTGCTTTTTAATTTGCTCCCAACATCAACTTTAAGATACTCATTTTTTTAGCTCCCCGTAAGTTTATATTTGTTTTTGCATCTTTGAATCATTTAAATATGATTTGCCTCTAAATTACAGATTAAAGGGTATACTTATTATGTACATGCTAACACAGTAAGAAATACTTATAAATCTGTGAAAGATTAGCGATGTAAAGAATACGTTGGTTAAATTGAATTAAAACATATTAGACTAATAAATTAAAAATATAAGTATAAAGATTAAAACGAAATTAAAACAAATTCATGATGAAATATTAGGTATGAGATTATAATAATTGAGTTGAATCATTAGGAAATTTATCTAGTTCAGTTAAAATTCTATAAAATTAAAATCACATTTATTACTTGAAATGGAGGTAAGTAGGGGAATGGTAAGCTGCTATGAAGGTAAAGTTGAGTATTCAACATTAATTTTAATTCAACATTTCGGTAATTACTTACTTACGAAAGTATTCTTTTAAGTGAACAGGACAACAATTTGGAAATATTCGTTTTTGATTAAGTAACATTTATCTTATGTTGTGCACAAGATTGAAAAGTTTGATAGATAATCATATTTCAATTTGGAAATACTTTTTTTCTGTTTGAGTTACCTTTCTATGATTCTTAAAGAAAATTAGATTTTTAGTTTGACTGCAGAAATAATTTAATTTTTATCGTTTTTTTTAACATGTTAGCTGGTTGGACTTTTTTTGTCATTAATCATATAATTATTAACTTGAGGTGGCGTTACAGTCCACGTAGGATTGGTATTGTATCCTTTTGGCTAAGTCAATTGGTTGTTGAATCTTCTCCTCCCCTCACCGTCAATGCAGATGGGACAAAAGATCACACTTTTCTCTCGAAACAACGGGACCTTCATCCGCTATTGAAAGTATCCATGCTTCTACACCATATAGTAGGACGGGGATGATAATGGTCTCATAGAGCGACACTTCAGTTCTTCCCAAGATAGACAAAGCCCCAACTACCTCAAAGTTATAGCTGTTTATGGTAACGTTCTGATCAGGGTTTGGTCTTTCTTTATGACAGCATATGCCTCTTTTTGCCTTCTGGCAAAAGGTTGACAAGGTTCTTTTGCACTATTGCCCCAAGTATGATGTTGAAGAAATCGCATGACAGTGCATCACCTTGTCTAAAATGTTGTTTGAAATCAAGTGGGTCGATGACGTCTTTGCCGACCTCAATAGAGCAGCTGGGTTTCTCCATCGTCATCCTGCACAAAAGTACGAGCTTGGCAGGGATGCCAAAACCTAGACATGACTTCATAAATCTCGTCTCTGTTGACGAAACAGACACCAAAACCAACCTTGAAATTGATAAAAAGGTGGTGCGTATTGACATGCTCGCATGCTTTCTTCTGACCATGTATTTCAGATGAGCTGTTGCATACTCCCAACTAAGTCATCGACGCCGCTTTAAGGAGTTCTGTCTTGCTATCTGTACTTCGTCTAGGTCAGGTAGATGGCATTGTTGGTTCTTCCATGTCCTCAGCATTGAATGCAATTCTACTATGATATTTCCATTTCGAATTTGCAGGCTTCGGTTTGGGGTGTTTAACCTTGAGATAATTGTTTTTGCTGGCTGGCTGTCCATGGCTTGCATTAAACGACTCAATGAAAGCATTTTCGTCTGTAATCTTATCCAGTCATCCCTCTAAGAGTATCCAACTCAACGTGAAGCTAAGATATTTTAAATTTAGAGTTGCGAAAATCGATTTCATAACAACAACTTTAACATTGGAAGTTGAATTTGTATTTGCTTTTGGCAGTTGTTTTTCAACTTCTTCAATAAAGTGTTATAAGTTTCAAAAGTATTATATTCTGTAAGAACTCTGTTTATAGGGATTATATTTCAAAAGTTTGAGAACCAACTGCTTATCTCAACTTCATGTATTTCTGGAATTATTTTTAATCAATCAAATTTGTTTGATTGCTTTTCTTCGGAAGATATTAACCACTACTCGGAATATTAAGGCGTGATTAACTTTATGTCCTTTTTAAAAGGGTTCAAAAGTACATAGTTTCAATCCAGAGATTTCCACCGCCTCTTCCTTCCGAGCTGGTTACTGCTCAGCAAAGGATCTTTTTCTGTCTGGTAAATATATGGCTTAAAGAGGATCACATTCGGTCCAGTTTTCTTTGCAGATTTCGATAGGATTTTCCACGCCGATTCCGAAAGATTTTTTTTATCTCTGTGTCATTTTCTGGAAAGACCTCTAGGATTGGGTTCATGATTTAAAACCACAACAGTGGAAAACAAACTAAATCGGATGTTATGGCCTTCCTTGCAATATACGAGTAATGCACTTTTATCAATGTATTTTAACTTTGTCATTTAGGTTTCTCTCGATGCTTTTACTTTAATTTCAATTGCCTCATGTAATTTGAGCCATGAGCTTCTTTTTGCTAATATATTATAACGATAAAAAAGCGTCAAGCTACAGCCGAGCAGGTTTTGAACAAAAAAAACTGGTGGCTCCATAATTTTCTAAGGATGTTTTATGTGTCAGTGTTGCAGACGTCACTCTGAGTCTTGAAAAATGGGAAAGACCTACAGGATTCACATTTCTGAAACAACTTTCCAAGAACTTCCGTGGAAATTTGGATCAGGAAATAGAGAAAGGGGCACATCAATGTATGAAATGGCCTCAACTAAAAACAGTTTTAGTCTTTTTGGTAGTCTCTATAGTTAGTAACTTACTTAGTTTAGTCAATTGGCTAAATAAACATAATATTGATGAAACTTTTGGCATTAAAATTGAACAAAAAAAAAATTTTATATGAATTTGTCCGGAAACTTATGAACGGCAGTGTATATTTTAATGCATATTTTTTTATCTGATGAGGTAGCTATTAGCTATAAATTTAATTAATTTTGAACTTTTTTTATTGGAAAACTAAATTGATTTTAATTGAAGAAGTGAAAATGTCCCTTTTTTTGACAGTTTTTTCGTCATAAAATTCAAACCACCCTGTGAAAATTAACCAAAAGCTTTTCAGGTGATCTTTATGCACACCCGCTTCGAATGAAACCAATTTGGCTTCGATAGCTTGATTTGTTCTCGAGTTAGGCTGTACGAAAGAATCCGCACAAACGTACGTACGTACGTACGTACACACACACACACAGACATCTTTCTAAAAATCATGGAATCCGACTACTGGGACCGCCAAACGTGGAGAAATGTAAAAATTTTGAATTTCGAAAATCGGACCGATTACAAGAACTTCCTGATGGGAAGTTAATTAAATGCAATAATGCAAGAGCATCAACCTGATTATCACTTCACAACGAAACAACGAAACAATTCTGTATATCTACAAGATCTTGTACTTTGATATAGCCTAGATTCAGTTGCCTCATCTGAACGTACGTTTTTCCTTCATGTTGCAAGGCTGTGGAACGCCATACCAATCGCAATAAGAAGAATCGGAAACACAAAGAACTTTACAACTTCACTCTGGCCACATAACATAACAAAATATTATAAAAATAAAATTTTAATAGTACAATAATATAATTTCAATTGTAATTTTAGTTTTAGTACCTACTTTTAGTTTAATCCAATTTCTGTCATTATCATTGTTACTGACTTTTAAAAGCTTTACATATTTGTAAGATTTTTTATCTCGCTTTATATACATTTCTGGTTATGAATAAATAACGTTACATACTTCGGACCTCACTTATCTGGGAAACCCCACATCGACGCTATTGCCTTAAAGGCTTGCTTCGCATTCCTTCTTATTTACAATCAGCTAATCCGGCCAATCATCGTTTTAGAATTCCTTCCCAGACGCTGATGCAGAACCATCATTCTTCGAACAGTCCGAAAAAATTTCAAAACCAAATCTTGAAAACCACCAAGCTTAAGCTGACAGCTTTTAGGGGCGGTTTGAAATCATTCTCATCCATGATTATACGTGTAATATATCCCAATACTTTGATCCTGAGAAGGAACAGTAGTTACGACCTGTCATTCACAGACACTGAATAAATTCAATGTAGCAAGTGTGTCCGTATTTTGAGATACCTAGGGAATTATGAAGGAAGATTTTCAGGAAAGGGAGACAACCATTACTACAAATCAGAAGATTGCGGGAAATTGTTAGAATAAATTCCAGGACAGCATCTACCTGCGACAGATTATATCGTTTAACAACAAAAAATGCTAGAAAGAAGGACCTCAAATAGCTGGAGAAAGTATGGAATCTTAAACCCATATTCGAATCCAAAATTAGTGCCCAGTTGAGAAAATTTATCTTCGACATTGCCATATTACCAGTTCAAGTCTATGGATCCCGAAATTAAAATCCAGAAATTTTGTATTATATTGATTTATAAAAAGTGTTGGAACACTCGAGAAGAGATGCATAAACGTACTCATACGGAGATTATGTAGAAATATAAAAAATTAGGCTATCGTTACTTTTGGATCACCCCTTGTAGACCTTACTAGGTTCTTCACACAAGAACATCCCAGTGTCCAACTTGCGGCCGCAGTGCTTAAGTTCTAGTTAGTTCCTCAAATCAAAAGTATGCAATTTTCCCCTAATTTTTATTTTCCTTCATGTGCTTTTTATGCAAGACTTTAAAAGCGAAAACCAAGTTTTGTTTCTTAAACTGAGCCTCTAAATTAGTTCAAATGTTTCCATTAGTAACTCATCGCTCTATTTATTTCAAATTGAGCATCTTTGATGTAAAAATATGAAACTTATCCTTAAACCGAAGGGCTCATTGTCCAGAAGTGTTTATTTTCAGAAATCTGAACGGCGATAATCAGTTCAACGCTCACGCCATCTGAATAGTGAAAACTCGAAAAATCGAAACCAAGGATAATTACTCGTCCTACAGAAATAGTTCTTGTATTGTTGATAAACAGACACGTGTTACACACAACATATTTGGCCAATCTGCACACATCTTCCGATATTCACATTTTTCCCCCTTTACTTAAAAATTTCAGCTATATCTAAAAATATACAATTACAATCTAGCCTACATCAACAATAAATACCTTGCACACAGGTCGAACTTTTTATAAACGTCCGCCGCAGATAA
Source organism: Orthonevra nobilis (assembly GCA_963555765.1). Classification (NCBI taxonomy): domain Eukaryota; kingdom Metazoa; phylum Arthropoda; class Insecta; order Diptera; family Syrphidae; genus Orthonevra; species Orthonevra nobilis. The sequence continues at coordinate 14,846,217 of OY743225.1, forward strand.
GTGATTTTTATTACAGATTTGATTAAACAAAAGATAACTAACCAGTTTTGTGCGCATTGAAATTCATTCGTTGGTATTGTCCCGATCACCTTTCAGTGATGACAAATTACAAGTTTTTTACACGCCTTAGCGGCTTATCTTATCTCCTCGCGCTATAGAAATACAAGTTCCATGCGAAATTGCACACTGTACCTCCTAACCGTCATGGAATTATAAAATCTTTATCTGTGTCAAATAAGTCATCGAACGAAAGCGTATCTCCGGGCGCAATTCATTCGCGAAAGTATCTCCAGCAAGACTGACCAAATATGACCTGCGAAACGTGCAAAGCTGGTAAGATCTTTGTTTATAATCGGGAAAGATTTAGTCCAAAAAGGTTTCTTATATTCGATATAGCTCTTCCAATGGTGTGGCACTCGAGGGCGCTCCAGAACTGGAAAGGCAAGTGCAAATATCCGGAACACCACAAACAAGAACCGGATTACTATGTCAACTGTGTAGCCTTAAGACTGCTCCTGCTAAAAAAATAAATAAATATGAGGACCCATTCAGTCTGGCTTTGTTTCTCTGCACTAATAAACCGTAACTCAATCCAATCTCCAAAGAAACGCTGGAAAAGGATGTTTAGTGTACAAGATGATAGCCCTTCTATTTTGCATATACTCGTTGAGAATGCTTCTCTTTTCTGGACACCCTCAGATCTACAGGGGTTTCAGTGTGAGTGCGGCGATTTGTTTTTTTGTGCGCTCTTTAATGGTGTCACAAACAAAAATGTCTGCATTTGATGTGACTGAAATGAAGAATCCCTGATAAAAGAGGTCGGGTCGTTTGTCCTGTGTGAGTTAATGTGTATGGGGTGTCCTTATGCGCTCGTCCTGGCCGGGCGATGAATGAATGTGCAAGAGAAAGGATACCATCACAGCTCTTTCGGACGACCATTACCAGTTTTTTCGTCTTGTTTTTTTTTGTGAGTTCTTTCTGCTTCTCCTCAACACTTTGGACCATTGTTTTTATATCCCTTTGGCTTCAGGATATCCTTTCTCAGAACTGGGAATGTTGGTTTTTCTTAGAATGCTTTTTCCTTCATTTTATTGCGAAGCGGTAGGTGATAGAGATATCTCTTGTGATGGTGGATGGATATAAATGGGTTGTGACTGCTGCGGCTATCCTGGGAATGCATTTGGGAGCTCATGTGTGTGCATGTTTTTGTCATAAATAAATCACAATGCAACGAATCGATGTTGCCATTTTGGCAAGAAGAAGAGTCCTATTGAAGTATTTCGGTATGTATGCCCTTTGAATGGGAGAAAGGTGTCCCATTCACTTGAAAGGGTTCTAAATCTTAATGAATTGATGGTTGGACTTAGTTTTGGCCCGTCAATGGACAACTGATGTTGCTGCGGGTTGGTTGGCTCTTTCGATGGTCAACGTTTATAGCCAAAATGTTTTGGAATGTCTTAATGTAGTATTTGTCATAGAGTGGTCGGATGATGGAAACTAAATCACAAAAGCAAATGGACAGATAAATTAGTCTGGAAAAGTATGTTCACCTTCTAATGGTGATGAACGAGCAATTGAAGGTTTTAAGATTTAGAGGTGAACGAATACTCATACGAAGTATATAGTACTTACTACGGGTGAAACAATTTGAAAGTATTGTGCTGCAGGCTAAAGAAAACTTTTTTTTTTAATTCCGCTTCTCATTAACATTATCCTTGCAATTGCAAGACATCTTCGTATCCTAAATGAAACACTGAGAGTAATCGGAGCTGAACTCTTAAGTCTCGATATGTAATTATCTGTGCGTATTAAACGTATTGATGATAAGGTTGTACTTTGAGTTTTTTAGGACTCCAAAGTATATTTTTGGATGCCCTGATTTTTCGCCATTGGTATGTTCGCTACCAGGAAGGTTTTTGTTCATTCTTTTGGAACACCTTTGTGCAGTAGCCTCGTTTATTGGTATCAATAAAATTTAACAGATTTGAAATTGGGGGCTTAAGTGACTTGTTTTCTTCTAGGGGAGTGATCGCAGACCCTTGTCCACCAATTTTATCTCACGTCCAGGAAACCAAAGTAAAAAAGTTTTGACTAGATGAAATAAACTTCCGTTTTAAAAATGTATTGACACCTGGCGAAAGAAGTTAACTCCTGTTCCAGTATCGGCTCTTGATTTATCTGTGTAAATTGTGATCTAGAAATCATCAATCACCTTATCTGACTCTTAGTGTAATCGAAAGTGGTTTATACTTCGAATTTTTCCCTTTTCTTGCAAAAAATCAAGTATAGCCCTATCGGATGTCTTAGGCCTAAGGTTAACCTTTGCGGCAATATAATGATCTTCTCGTGAACCTGTGAACCGGAATTTTAAATTCATACTATATAATCGAACTTATGACCTTAAGTAAATCCGTCTACATTCGGATTGAAGCGGGCCTCATTACTCATGATGAACTTCGTTAGAAAATCGCCCAATCCGCGAACATCTTCAGCTCTCGTACAAATATGGACAGATGAACTTGCACTCATCATCGCTCATCCACGATGTTTGCAGACACAGTGGCGATAGGCTCATCAGAGCGATCACTTAATGCCGGCGCCTTTTCTGTCAGTCCTCGTATCACTACTTAGGCGAGTGCTTGACTGGTTGGGTTAAATAGAGAAACCAATGCTGAACTAAACCACTTGTCGTAGAAAGTGTGCGAGCACTCATACAAACACTTCAACACTTAAGAATATGCATTTTAAGTGAATCCCTGTGTGGACATTTTTTTTGAACAAGGATGACGCAAATGCGTGAAAATGATTGCTTGTGTGGGACCACTCCCTGCCTATTAAATCAAACACACGAATACAAGTGTGGCGCCACTTATCATTCCGCAACCCTGATTTTCACTTGTCCGCGTTCATTCTGACATTTTCGAGAAAACTGAGATTTTCTTCGTATGAATATTTGAACCTCAGATGGTTTTGTTTTTCGACTTTATAACACAAAGCCAGTTCTATGCCTACAGTTCACCGTCCTCAACAAAATTTCAAGCAAAAAATTCTATCACTATCGTAACATCCTTTCGAGGCGACACATCGGTCGCAATCGCAACCACACCGAGCCTCAGATGGTCTTTCATATTTTCCCTTATTAAACTAAAGCCCAGGATGCATTTTAAAATTGCCATCAGCCGCGCCCAGAAGTCTTTCCGCACAGGAGTTCCCGTAAGGGGTTGACAATGTTTGTGTTTACCCGTCCCCCTTTGGGTTTCTTTTGTGTTTTTCCTAGTTCTACTGGATTTTCATGGAAAACATTTTTTTTTGCGCTTTTCCCTTCGGTTCGTTTCTTAATTGAAAATGTTCGTGGTGCCACCATGGGTCTCAGGTGTTCAGTCAGTCTTAACGTAAGCCTTTCGCAGGGAGCTACACATTTAGAAGAATGTGTCTCTGCTCAATGTGCTGTACGAGTACATTCACAAAAAAAAAAAAAAAAAACAGGACACCACGAAACAGATCTTATCATAGAGAGGCTAAAGTGTTTTTAAGGTTTCTCTGTTGGTCTACTGCCAAGCTGGCTCACAATTAAAATTATTTCAAGAATGCGTGTGCAAAGAAAACAAACTTTATCTCCGATCATAATGAAGAAATTCCTCTAGTTTTGCCGAAGGACTAAAAAAGGAAAACCAAAAGGAAAACATACATACGTTTTCCTTGTTGCAAATAAAAGGACATAAATCTTTTCTCCCGGGACACAATTACACCACAATTAAGGAGTTTTCTTTTGAACAATAGCAGGAATGGAGATATTTACGGGACTCATGTGGTGAAAAAGGAGCTTCTGCTAATTGGAGACGGAGATGCTCGAAAATGAGTCGGGTGCTGTAAGGATGATCTTGGAGAAATGAATTAGATACGTTGAAAGGAAACAGCTACTTCATTTTGTGGTTTAATATTATTGGAAGAAGTTTAAACAGCTAATGAAGAAAGCAAGCCAACGATGAAAAGTCTGTAGAAGCATCTGTTGGTGATTTAATTTATAACACGAAATTAGTTGTGAAAACGCAAGTTTTTTCGTCAGATGCACAGGATTCCTTTTGAATGGAGGTCAGAATTTCACCACTACACTTGAAATCCAATAAGGACAATCTTATTAATAAATAATAAAAATATTCCTCACAGGGTGAAAAGCATACAGCTCGTTCTGCGTCTAGAGCGGTGAAGAAGCTATCAGGTTGAGTGTGAGAACAAAAATGAAGGCAAAAATTACTACAATGTATGAAGGGTAGACATTTTTTTAATTTCTTTGTAGGAAATGTTAAAAAATATGCCTCATCTCCCGTCCCAGCTCGCGTTTACAAAGCATTCCAGCTATAAGCTCTGTGGACAAAGCAATTCTGTTCGAGGTTCAATTTGTCGTTAACTCGCCACTGTCACATCTTGCAAGATCCTCCTGTTAAATACTCCGTAGAAGTATTGAAAGATCTTAACTTTCACTAGTCCGCTAGTTCACACACTCTTGTAAAGATGGCAAAACGATTGTGTAAACTCTTTTTCTTCTGCTCTCGCCTCGCGTAGATGGAAATGAGCATTTATTCAGCCCGCACCTAAGAAGGGCGTATCTTCTGCACCCTCCATCTATTGACTTATTGCGCTAACATCCCATCTTTCTACGGTCCGGAAAACGTTGTTAAATCGTCAGTTTCTGAAATATATCGAATCACGCAAGCTTTTTTTTGGACCAGCAGTAAAGAGCTCGTATTAAAAGGTGCACTGGCGTTTAAGCGGTATGTCTCACCGAAAAGTGGAAGCACCCTTTGCATCCTTCAGGCTAAAATTAGATTATTGCGCTATTTATTTAAGAGGCATTTGACCGAGTTTCGCACCAGGCTCTTTTTATCTAACACGAATAAAATATCCCGCTTCCACTGCCAGAGTTATTTTCAAAACATGGTTAAATGTTCCAAAATGTCAGTGTTCCATAGTTTCCAGATTCGTTTTACCGATCGCTATTACCATGACTAAATTATAAAAAGTTAACATTATTTATTCGGATTGGTGTACAATGTTCGGAAGAATAAAATAATATTGCAAGAGAAACAATTTTCCAAATTAAAGTTTTGTCACAGGCAACATTTTATAGAGTTCTAACTGCACGTCTCTTGTGCAACATACTTTGCATTTTGGCCGGTTAGCCAATGTCATGGTTTGAACTTATATCCATCAAAAATCCTTTTATAATGTTTATTTATTTCAAGATTTGAATTTCTGTGTACACACCTTTTGTGAGCCGAATCAGCAATGCAAACTTCTTGCAAAACAACATATTATACCATTCTCTTATCAACATAGCTACTCATCATCTCTTATCAGTAAAAAAAAAACCAATGTCTATATTCATGCAAATGTTTGTCTTAATAAAAATTGCACTCAGCACTTTTTGTTTTTGAAAAAGTTTCGCTATAAGAGCAGCCGCCTGAGGTGGCATTCGTTTAGTTTAGTCTAAAAAAAAGTTTAAACCTACATTTGAAGGATGCCCTGCGGTTGTGGAAAAGGTTAACACAAAACAAAGTTTCATTGGCCGTTGTTATATTAACAAGTCTCTTTTGTCTAGATTGTAAGTGTGATGCTGGAAAACCTGGTGACAAGTGTAACTGTAAGGAACCATGCAAATGTGTCAACATGGAACATTCAAAAGATGATTGTGGGACCGAGCATAAGCACGGTGCACATCATCAACGCCACACGCATCCACATAAGTAAAGTTCCAGTTAAATTTGTACCTATTTGATGTTGAAGTTTGAATAAAAAGTTTTCGCCATACTATTTGAAGCATGTTGTTCATTAATTGGGTTAATTAAGGAAGAAAAGTCTCTGCGGACTTCGCCATCATCAACAGCAGCATCGATCCCCCTTTTAAGGAACGGAGCGACGTCTGTTTTTGTGGAATCGTAAGTAATGCGCTGACACTTGCAACGACAACGCCCCATATTCAGCAGCGTCATCAAAACCGAACCCGGAATCGGAATCTTCCTCCAAATGAACAACACAATAGCTGACGAATCATTTTCGCTGGGTTCGCTGGTTGCCTTGCCAGGAAGTTCTCGAATGTACGACGTAAAGTACATATTTCTGTGAGAGGTTATTTGTTCCTGTTTATTTGTGAAGCGCTTTCCTCTGGATCAGCAGCACTGAAATGGAACTCAATCTCTACTCTATTGTGTCATCAGGATACAGAAGGATTCAGATTTGTGTCGTTTTTTTTCGTAGTGTTGTTTTTTATTTTCTCTTAGTTTCGCCTCCGTGTGTTTCGCTCCATTTGTCCCAGCATCCGGCTCTCTATTCCGGCATAGAATGTTTTCGTGGGCTTTATTGTGTTATTATCCTCTTGCGGGTGGACAATAATAATTTCTCGTAGTATTGTATCCAGGGACTTGCCATATTTACAGTTTACGGCGCGCAAGCGAATTTATGGGAAAAGTTTTCCAAATCACGTCCGCTGTCAGTTTTGGAAGAAAATCAGTGCGAGCATTTTCTGGGAAGCTTTCGCGCGACGTGTTTGCGTTTTTGTATAGCGGATTATACTTGTGAATATCAATTGAAATTGTGGTCAATTTGTAGGGATTTTTAAGTAATTGTGTGAATTATGAAGAGAAGTGGAAAACACGACACACGTTATAAGCCAGCCACAACTTAGGAAGTGGGAAGCTAAGTTGTTATTTGTTTTCACAATTCGGCTTGAAATCTGGTCTAAGGCTCATGAAGAATTTATGTGTTCTATCGAATACTGCTAAAATGATGTACTATATACTCGACGTTTGATCGACAAAAACAAGATTATTTAATGAGTTAAATTTACTAAAAAAAAAGCAACTAAATTTTGGACAACGTGACACAAATTGTTTTGTATGTTCATAAAATATATTATATGTATATAATATTTAATATACTTTGTTTTCTACTGAAAATCAAAGTCTAGTTAGAACTGAAATACGTAAAAGAAATATTGAATATTGAAATGAAAATATCATGAAAAACCTTCCATTTAAATAAAAAAAAAACAAACAAATAAGAAAGGGAAGTTTATCGTCAATTAATTCTAGACAGTAAAAAATTATCGATTAACAGTATTCAAAGACAAAGATATAAAAATAAGTAAAAAACTATTTAAATGCACGAAAATATCATAATATATATTTAATAAATAAATAAATATAAAAATCAATCCATAGGAAAGTATATAACTAATATAAAGAAATAAATAAACGAATAAATAAATAAGGTTATATATAAATAAATGAACTATATAAATAAATAATTTATTTAATAAATAAGAAAATCACAGTTTTTAAGCAGAAGCAATTTAACTTGTTCTATTTGGTTTACTAAAACATTGTCATATTTCAAAAAAATGACGAGGATTAAACCTTTAGTCAACTGCCAACTCGGAACAAATCAGAGCGCTCAATACTCTGACGCACACAAACACATTAAACTTATTGTACTTGAAGCTAAAAGCAACCAATAGTTATTGATATAAGGAAATAGAAAATACAAAGAAGTATCATAATTAATCAGATTGAATTAAATCTGTATACGACAAGACTTTACTTCATCAGACTCAAGCCCTCAAGACAAGACAAGCCCTTATTAGGATTATCCGCTACAATTTGCAATAAAATAATTCGAATAAAAATGTTTGCTATTCTTTTGTAACGTTTTGATTTAGGTTTTTATTTTTTTTTATAATTTGTTGCCTCTCATGGTATTTGCCCATTACAATGCATTCCTCACAAAGCGATTAGAAGTGGTTTGGAGAAGAAAGATTGCGTTGTGATTTTCAACTATGATGTATTTTGATATTGATTGATACATGGGTTGATTCTGCAGAATTTTGTATACTAGCATTCGCTCAATTCGCAGTTTTTTTTCGCCAATAGTTGAGATTCTAGCAATGGCAGTTTTAGTGCTTTCAAAGTCATTGTATCATCACTCTGCTTATAACTTGTTCTTCACAAAGCGTTATATTGAACACAGACTTGGAACTCCAGCATGACATGCTTATAAGAGTAATAAGTTAAACACGGCTAACGAACCAATTGAAATGCAGCCGCTTAACCAACTGCTCCAAATAACCCCTTCATTTTTTCAATATCTTACGTATTTAACATCTTTTCTAGGAATTGTTCAATTCTTGATTTCGAAATCTTGTTGATGATCTAAGTTTTACCTGTTACAAGTTTATTGGGTTGTCCACTTTAAACTTAACAATTGTTTCCCAATTCGATCTTACTCAAATCTGTCAGGCTTAACAACACACAATGCATGAACGACGATTTGTCGGTAATTATCATCGAATCAGCATAATTTCGAATAAAATGATTGAACTTTTGAAGACGATCGATTCTAGTAAATGCATTTGTCCGCCTTATAAGAAGATAAACCTTTACAACTATGACCCATTTTGTGCCTTTTTTCTAAGATCATGGATGAATGACATCAACGAAAAAATTTTAATCACTAAAGCTTCTTAATGACCGAGGCTTTCCTTACCAAATTGTGATTTTGTAAAATTTTATAGACATTCAGGAACAATAAGTTGAAGTACTCTCTTTTTAATACGTGCAATTGTTGTCAATAGCTATTTTCCCAATAGTCTGAACCTTACTTTTGGGCTTAAGAATTTAAGTGATATTGAAAGGTTTCAAATCTTAAATTTTCCATTTTATTGTAATGCCCATATTTGCGTGCGCGCAGTCTCATTTATTTTCATGATGCCTTGTCTCATTCAACGGAGCCGAATCCATCCTCCATCGGTATCTTTTTTTATGTTGATTATCTTATTTACAGTAGTATGGCAAAATAACTAAAATAACGAACGTATGTTTCAGTGAAAGAAAATTTGTCATGTGAGCTCGATCAAATTAAGCTCAAACAAAAATCTTGTTTTTTTTTATGCCTAAATCGAGCAAAGAAACTTCACTATCGCTGTTTTCTTAACCTTTATTTTTGTGTTTTTTTTTTAATTTGCTTTAACGGAGTTTCCGCTTTCTGTTGTTGAATTTCATATCACTTGCCCGCCTTTACGTCGAAGCGTTAGTAAATCTTTTTGCTGGCACGTCGCATCTAACGTTTTTCTTGCAAGACAACTTCAACCACCTCATTTCTAGGTAATTTCATATTCAAGAACCACTAGACATCGTCCCAATAAACTGACAAAACAACGAAACAGAACCTAATGCTCATCCAACTCGAAAAGAAGACAGCTATAAACCCGACATTTAGAGGGATACAACCAATTCAAATCTTAGATAAGAAATCCCATTATCCTTTTGTTGCCAGACCTCAAGAACAATAATACCAAAGGCCATTGTAGAAATTAACTTCCCATAGCAATTTCATATTTTCACCCAGGACATTATTATATCCTTTAATATGCAGTAAATTCATATTTCTACCATTCATAGATCTAATCCTAGCAATCTCCCCCGAAAAACAAAAAGGATATGATATAGTCCTAGCCCGTGTCGGTGTCGTGTCGTATGACCCCCCCTCTGCCTTCGAAAAGTGTACGACTACGCAGTCCATCGCATTGTGGCATCGTTTAAATGTATGGGATGACCAAACCAATGGGCTCATCTAGAGCTCTACGGATACGAATGTCCTTTTTTTACTCAAGCCTCTTGCATGTGTGTCGTGATGAAAATCGGTTTCCTTATTAGAAGAGGCGTGTCGAAGCTGTTTAAATTGTCTAACGATTCATCTGCCAGGATGATTTGTTGTTATTACAAAATCGCCAATCAGGTGTTGGTGTGCGATAGAACATAGTCCACGATGGGTTCCTGGACTCCCCCATCTGCCAAATCTACAAAGATGAACGGTATGAAATATATACAACAAGGAAGAAAATCGAAACGATCCAATTAGCCATCGATGACGTTCAAATTGCCTCTCTGCAGCAGCGAGAGGGCACACGCTAATTATAGCGTAATTGCCCGCCTGCATAGATATCGGAAAATTATGGAAATTATTTTTTTCCCCATTTCGATTGCTTGAGACGCCAGCATCCTCGTGCTGTTGTTCCCTGGGGCACTTTGCACATACCTCGCTCGGTGGGGGTGTGAAAAGGATATTAAGAAGGTGCTAGCGGCAGTTTGCGGCGTCAGTTAACGAGATGAATGTGTTTTATTGATATCGAAGGGTAATTGGAGGCATAAATTAATTTCATGGTCTTCGACGGCTCACTATTCCTCAGTAGTACCTATTGGTAGCAAGGACGACATCAAGGACGACGAAGACGTTTATTGACGCACATTCGTAATTTTATTTTAAGGAAAATTGAGCCTTTTTCTCAGTTCAGAAGAGAAGGAATCAACTGGGGGAGCTAATTCGCACTCGGACTTCTCATACTTGTGTGTGTGCACATGGGTGGCACTGCGGAGCCATTAATTCTGTTTAAGAGGAAGAAAAGTAATAAGAAATCGCCGGTGATGTGATTCCTTTTTTGTTTCTCCTGCGAATGGTTCTGATTCTTGAAATTTAGGTATATTAATTAAAAGGTAAAATTAAGATGAATGTGTTAATAAAGAATTTTTGGTGTGGTGTGAATGAAACAAGACAGCCAGGTGCGGCCCTTTTGTTTTAGATAATTAAATGTCAAAAGTGGTCTTAATTCATGGGAGGTCATATTGTGCCTCATATTTAAGATTCGCAAGCAAAATAGATATGAAATGAAGAAAAATGGAACTTCAACGTGCAGTTGAAAAATAAAAAAAGCATTTTATAAAGTTGGAAAAAAGCTTTTCACCATTTTAACATGTGACAAGCCACATCTGGTCTATGAGAGCACCGCCAAATGCTGTTTCGACGCTGATGACTTGCTCAGTTTAACCAGAAGTGGGTTATTCCGATTGATCCACACTGTAATAAAGTTTTGAACGTCAGGAGGTCAATAACCATTTGCATGGATTTGAGGTCCACCCGATCCTCTCGAATTTATGCAAATTAAACTTAAACGGAACAGGGTTTGTGGTTGATCAAAATGGTGAAAACATCGGACGAACATGTGAAAGATTGAAAACGAAGAGCTGAAACGGTTCGACAAGAAAGATCACAACCCCTCCTATTGAACGAGTTAACTACTTCCAACGATAAGCAATGTATAGGAATCCACCCGGCTGAAATTGTCAGAAAATGCGAACAAAAAAATTATGGGAGTTGACTCTTCGAAGACCGAACTGCTTCTATTCAGGAGTAACAACAAGGTCTGCAACTGCACCCTACTCAAGGCAGGAACACAACTAAAAACCCTTAATATCAATGAAATATTTTAAAGTGTTTTTTTTATGTTTATAATTCAGAAGAATGTAAATGCTAGACAAAATGTTTTAAACTAGTTTAACAAATAATATTCTCAACTGACTAACTGACTCAATGCGGGCGTTCTGAGCTAAACCTAATTCTTAACTATGTCTTTCGACGCAATCGAACTAAACATAAAATTAAAAAATGAACAAAATTACTTAATACAACTGTACTAAACATAATACTACAGGGGGTAAACATATATTAAAAAGAATGCTAACCATCCAGGCTTGAAAGAAATTGCTAGGCCTTTATTGAGCCAACTCAAGAGGAGAAGAAGACCACGATGATGAAACCTCAGCTCTTTCTTTTACCCACCAAAAATGTTGGTGCTGCCAAGTAACATCATCCTTGTCGCGAACTGATACCGCCGTACTGAAGCGGAATTTTTACCCCTCTCTCTGTTGTAGGCTAGTCGTCTTTTTACGTCTTTTTCCACTTTTACGCCAACATGGAAGTAAAGCGCACTGTTTCATGGTAACATACATGAAGTTGATACCACGAAACCCCGAATCTTTTCAATTAAGCTTGCTCCCACGTTGAAGCACACGAGGCTTCCATATGCAAGCACAGGCCGAATGAGGGCTGTGTAGCGGATCACCTTTACCCTGGCATCTAGTTGGCTGCTGTCAATCAGTCTCTCTATGTGAAATCTCAGAACGGTCTCGTTTTATGGCTTCAATAATCTCCTTCGTTGGATCATATTGCCTTCCTCCTTTGTAGACTTTTCTTGAAAGCCAACAACAAACGTTTTCCATGATGATCAAGTCGGGTGAATATGGCAGCCATGCAAGAAGGTTAACATTTTGGTTCTGAATCCAGGCTTTTGTTGTCCGTGCGGTATGTATTGGTGCATTGTTTTGTTGGAAAGTTCATCGCTGTACACCAAATGTCTCCAAAAACTGCAGAAAAGCTCTTTCCAGTATCGATTTATAAGTGTTTGCCTTCATTTTGGAGCTTTGGAAAACCAACTCCACATTTCCGCAATAGCACACCGCTCCTCATACCACTACACCACCTCCTTTGCTGTGCCGCCTTTGAAGATGTGTTTCTTCTTTTTTCAAGTCATAGAAATCCAGCTGTATCCATCTGGTCCCCTGTCACAAGCACTTGTTTGTTGTCTGTAGTACGGGGAAGCTTAAAACACGTAAGTTCGTTCTGGTTTTCGGGAACATACTAGGGTTGCTAGTTATAACAGCCCGAATTTTCGTAAGCCAATGCAAATAAATTTCAGCTCGGTAGTTTTGCTAAATTAATTGATGAAGGTTTTTAAGCTCGGACTTTACTGTCCTAACTTCCGAATCTTGAGGATAAATAAACTGTCTGTGCAAGAGTTTCAGTCTCGTCAGCAGCCTCCTTTTTTGCCTGTGAAGTGCATCTATCGTTGCTTTGCAGTAAATATTAACGTTTTATTTATTTAGTGCCCGGGGGCATGCCCCGGACTCAGCTAATTACAAGCGATGCTTAATTCTAACTTAATTCTAACTTATAACTAGGTATTTGGGGAATGAGAGAGGTGAAAGGAAAGGATATTTTTAAGGGTGGATCTGTTGAGATGGAAATTAAAAATGTCCTGCGTGGCATTGGCCTTTCGCAACATTCGAGACATAGGTTCATGAGAACCGTAATTGGTGCGGTGTGGGTCAAGGCGGAAGAGTTGGACTGATCGGAGGTTACGTGGGTTGGTAAATAAAGAGACAGATTGGAGCAGCGTGGGACAGTCCATCAAACCGGATAAGAGTTGGTGAATGAAGACGATGTCGGCAATGTCACGGCGATGCTCCAGGGACTGTAGGTTGATGAGTTGCAAGCGATGTGTATATGGTGGAAGGTTTAAGCTGTCTGTCCATTGGAGACCACGAAGTGCGAAGCGAAGAAAACGGGGCTGAACAGCCTCGATTCGGCGGATATGGGTTTCATAGAAAGGGGACCAGACTTGGGAAGCATATTCAAGTAGAGGTCTAACGAAAGTAATGTAAAGGGCTTTCGTGACGTAGGGATTAGAGAACTCTTTGGACCATCGCTTAACGTAGCCAAGGGCGGAATTAGCCCGACTGATAATGGAGTCCATGTGTGTGCGAAAGTTGAGTTCTCTATCACAGATAACACCCAGATCGCGGAGAGAAGAGACTAACGGAACAGGTTGATTCAAGATGAGGTAGGTCCTGGAAGGCTGTGGTAGACGTTTTCGTGTGTAAGTGATAGCTTGGCATTTACTAATGTTTAGATCTAGGAAGTTTTTTTGGCACCAAATCGAAAACCTATTCAGATCATCTTGGAGAAGGTGGTGGTCAGCGGGTGACGATATGGGCGTATATAATTTAATGTCGTCGGCGTAAATAGATATGTATGAGTTTTGGATAATGAGGTCGACATCATTAATAGTAAGAATGAAAATAATGGGTCCAATATGGCTCCCTTGAGCGACTCCTGAGGTAGCCGAGAATGGTTTGGATTTGGAGGATCTGAAAAGAACAACGTATTGACGGTTATCTAGGTAGGACTTAATCCAGTCAATAAACCTTATGGGGAAGCCGAGAGCTTTGAGCTTGAGAATAATTATTCTGTGCGATATTTTGTCAGAGGCTTTGCTGAAGTCGGTGGCGACAACATCAACTTCATTACCTTCCTCTAAGGCGCATAGAGTTCGGAAGACAAATTCTACTAAGTTAGTGGTTGTGGATCTTCCTCTGAGAAATCCATGTTGGTTAGGAGATATGATGGATTTGCAGTGGAAGAGCATAGCGTCGATGATACTCTCAAAAAGTTTGGGAATAGACGAAAGTTTCGCGATTGGTCTGTAGTTTGCAACATCATTTTTTGGACCTTTCTTATGAATTGGGACTATGTAAGAGTTTTTCCAAATGTTGGGAAAAATGCCTTGCGAGATGGAGAGTTGGAACAGTGAAGTTAGAGGCCGAACAAGGATATCGGAGCATTTTTTGAGCACTATAGCAGGCAGACCGTCAGGGCCAGGGGAAAAATCGTCTTTAAGCTTTGTGATCTTCTCTGCTACCTGCTCCGGTGTAATTTCGACAGATGTCATGGTTGTGTGTGTGCTATGATTTAGGTATCTGAAATAATCCTGGTCGGGGTCTTCTTCATGCACCGCGTATGATTGTCTGAAGAAATCGCCGAAGAAATTATCAATTATGTTGGGGTCTGGTGAGGAAGAGTCGAGATAATTGAGAGTGGAGGGATAGCCATCTGATTTACTTTTGACTTTGATGAATTGGTAGAATCGCTTGGGGTCGGATATTAAGCAGGATTGCATATGGTTAACGTAGTCTAGGTAGAGAGAGTTGCATAGGTCAGAGAATTGTGTATATGCGGTTTGGTAGAGCGAGTGTATGGAGTCAGATCGAGTTTTGATGTAAGCCTGCCATAATTTATTTCTTTTGTTACGAAGTGAACGAAGCTCTTTTGTGTACCACGGTGGAGACGAGGATGCGTTTTTTTGGGAAAGGTAAGGGACTGATTGAATGAAACATCCGGTGATTTCGCTATAGAAAATAGTAAGAGCTTCGTTGATAGAGATATGATGGTGTGAGGTGTTAAGAAAGCTAAAGTTAACGTTTGAAAGGAGGCTGTTTAATTTGTCGAAATCAGTCTTACGAAAGTCAAAACCGTAGAGGTACTCGTGATCGTTTGTATTTATTCTATTCTCGTAAGAGAAAGTGAGGGAAAGAGGAGGGTGAAAAGAAAAGAATCGAGTGTGGATAAGAGATGAGTTGACTTTGAAGTTACACAGTTATGCGGATCGGAGGAGAAAATAAGGTCGAGCTGTCTGTTCAGATTATTAGTCACGCCGCTGATTTGGAAAAGACCGGCGTTCGAGAGAGAGTCTGTAAAGAGGATCTCTTTCACTGATGTTGCATTGGATGCGGTAAAGTGGGTGTCGTCATCAGATTTAGACCATTTGAGATATGGAAGATTGAAGTCTCCAAAGATAATAACTTCATCACGGGGATCCGTGGTCTCAAAAAGAGAGTCGATTGCATCTACCGCTAGTTGGTAACCTTCAATAGGTTGCGATGGGCGGATAAAGCAGCAGAGAATGTAGATATTGTGCTTAGGGAGCGTTATTTTGACACAAATGTATTCGAAGTCGGCGGTGTGTGAGGATTTGATGAGACTCGAGTGTAGACGGTTGTTTATTGCCAAAAGTACGCCGCGACCAGAGGAGTTATCTGGTTTGTTGACCCCGTCATCGCGAAAGACATTGAAGTCAGACGTGAATAGCTCGTTGTTCTTGTAGTCGGAGGTGAGATTGGTCTCAGATAGAGCGAAAATATCGTAGGGTAGAGTTTGAGAATTGAGGAAAACGTTGGAGGTTTTAGTACGCAGTCCTCTGACATTTTGGTAATAAATGGAGATGAATTGGTGTGGGGTTGAGATTGAAGAAGAAGGGTTAGGAGCGAAAGTAGTTTTTGATATGGGAACGCGTCCTTTGCAGGTGTGTTATACGTTTAGACGAGATGTGGGATGCAAATGTAGACAGATCTTTGTCGACATCGTTGGGTGAGATATTGAGGTTTTCATGGTAGCGCAAAAAATTTTTTCTAAGGTCTGCTGGGTTAGTTGGGAGGCCTTCCTGCTGGATAGATACGATCACATTAGTTTTTGTTTTACCATCGATGCAGGATTCAGGCTGATTGTGAAGGTAGGCGAGGTAAAGACGCACATTTTCGTATATTCAATGGTCCCTTAGACGTGAAAGAATGTAACGGCCGTCGTCTTTGAGAAGAGCAGATTGTTTAGTGAGCTTGGTCGTAGGGGGGACCAAAGGATCTAGAAACGAGGGTGTGTCATCTTCAACAGAGGCTGTGGGAGCGGCAGGGTTGAGAGTGTGCGATTTAAGGAAATTTGGGTAGTCGACCGTGGGACAGGCTTTAGTCGTTGTCAGTTAATTCCTCAAAAGTCAATGTTCGAGAAAAGTGCGCCCAACGCGTCAAACTACGGTTGTAAGAATGCTTTTGTCGCCTTCAAATCTAACCTTCAATCTTCAAATCCAACCAATACTCAAAATTGGTCTGACCCCACTAATTGAACAGAAGGTGAATGATTTCTCCAATTACTATGCCTGGCGTTCAAATCTCCGGCCATAAGAGAAATAATTCTCCTCCAACTCCAGCCGTAAGTATTGAAAGAGCGTCTCGGACTCTGAAATAAAAATAGTTTGTTGAGTAGCTTGCATAGAATCCATCCACATCTTCCCACTACAGAGGTGGTGCATATGTTGCACCTTGAACATACGCACTTCGTCACCATATATAACTTTATAACGCACATTTTTTATTAATAAAGATAGCGACTCCACCTGCTCGATCGCTAGCCCCAAGGACATCGGGGCTTCGGTCATCTAGCAACTTGAAGAGAACGCCTCTCCGCTCGATTATAAAATCAGTTCAGCTCTATATGGTGCACAGGATGGCGCAAATGTTCTCACTCACTGAATAATTGTGTTTAAAATATAGTCACAAGTATTCTGCGAGCTTAATGACTTAAAGTGGCCCTTGGCCTGTCAACTTGTATTCTGAAAATTATTGCAAACGTTAAAGCTTCTTCCTACATTTTGGGCCAATCGATAGTTAGTAATCTTCCCTCCTCGAAAATTACCATTCTAGTAGGCTTTCAATATAAATCATAAATTTTACCACGTTTAAAGTTTCTGACTCTTGACGTTTTTGCGTGTCTCTGTAAGGATATTTTTTCTTGAAATGCCTCATATTCCTGACTCATAAAAAATATAAATCAGCCGAACCACCCATTCTTTAATTCAAATGTAGTAAAGACACTTGTGCCGATGTTTATTGAAATTTTTGGAGCAGTTTTCTCATCTCAGAAATGATTAACAATCTTTCTTTTTGTTAAAGTACGCCGCTGAGCGGATTTTAAAAAACTGCGAATGAACTAAAAACTGCTTTCTCTATAACGCTTAAAGTAATTGACCGAACTTATGATTGAAATGATATTTTTTTATAATTTTTACGCTCTCAAGAAATTATGACTACCGTCATAATGAAATTGTAGTGTATTTATTTGAAACTCGGACTTAATTTGATTGCTATATCTCCAAAGTTGAGGTCCGAATACGGACCTTCGGAGAATTTAATATTGAATAATTTGTATCGTTCAATTTGCAGTATTTTATTCAACACAAGCTGAACTTCAATTTTTGTCTTTCGGAAGATTGCGTTATTACTCAGTGTTATGACTTCACAGCAGATCAATCAGAAAAATCAAACTTTTCCAATAGACTTCACTTTGAGGCGTCTGCCTTAGGTCACTCAACTTTTGCAAAGATAAATCTATACGAAGACCTCGTATGTTTGAAAAAATTAGTTGCAGAAGTGAACAAGAATAAAAATTGAATTGAATGATGTTGACACAATACCTTCGATCCTTAGCCTATAACTTGCAATCATTCTGCCGTACAATCCCTTGATTATCAACAGCAGTTAACGCATAAAAAACACAAATCTACTTTTATTGAATCAACAAAGACCAACAAGCTCCGAAGTATATTCCACCTAAATCGACGGAATATGCCACCATATTCCCTTGTCTGGACACACGGCCAAGCAAGAATCATTGCTCATAAATTGGCCAGCAGAACACACGAAGCACAGAAAAACCATTAATTTTTCTAGTTGGCTGCTGTTATTATTATTTGCCGTCTGTTGCTTTACTCGCTTAAAAAATCTATATCCTTCGCAATGTGCTCACGACCTTACGGTGCACTGGCTATAGCCGTATGTATGTATGTATCCATGATTGTTTTCTCAGGACGCACTAAAATCCATTTTCAGTAGGGCCGCCGTCTCTCATGGACCAGTGGACCAGCAGCAACAACAAAACCGACAAACTTGCTTCTGGAAATATCCTCTGGGTCCGAGTGTATGGTATCGCGACGATAAAGATCATAGCAAACAACAAATTTCAAATGGAAAGGAAAAATGACCAACTAGAACCGAAAAGAAGCATAAAAGAATATAGGAAAGTCCTTCCTGTTGTTGTTGCTCGGCAAATTCTCATACACGTGCGTCCAAGCAATATATGGTTAAGCTTTTGTGTTTTTTTTTCGCCCTTGGGTCAGTATTCTTCCTGTGTGTGCTTTAACAGTTCTGTTTTTCTGTTTTTTTTGTCCATTCCTGGTGTGTGTTTTTTCCGTTTAAATTGGTTTTCAGCTAATAAGGACAAAGTCATTAGAAATAAATCAGACGACAAACAATGGAAGAAAGTTTTAACGAACGCATACACGTGTCAGTGTGTTATGTGTGTGTGTGATCTATGTGTGTTTGTAAGGAGGAGGACAACTGAAGCGGATGAGAGTGAAATTACGATTTGACATATTTTTTTGTCGCAGGAAACGGAGACAATGGAAAAATTTATGTTAGAATAATAAACCGCGAAACTCTTTGTGCTGGAGTTAATAGAATCAACTTTGGCTTTAACCGCAAAAAGATGGTCAAACTACCTCGACCGGAGATTTGCATGCACACTGCTGTTCATAAGTTTCCTGTCATGGTAAAACTCTTTGTTTTTTTTATATTCAAAATTTGTTATAAATAAATTCATTAATATTATGTTTATACAGCCGATGACCAGAGCAAAATAGAGCAGAAATAAAATTGAAAAGCGGCTTATTGCGCCACCCACCCGAAGGGTTCCGTACCACCGCAAAATACACTACGAGTACATAGATTTTCAAACATTGGTTTTTTTTTAAATACCAACTTAACTGAGCTGAGCCTTAGGATTCCGTTGGCACCCTTTTATTATGAGACCCAAATAAAAAAATAAGACTTGGTAAGTCTCTTCTCTCTCTCTCTCTCTCTCTCTCTCTCTCTCCCTCTCTCTCTCTCTCTCTCTCTCTCTGTCTCTGTCTGTGTCTCTCTCTCTCTCTCTCTCTCTCTCTCTCTCTCTCTCTCTCTCTCTCTCTCTCTCTCTCTCTCTCTCTCTCTCTCTCTCTCTCTCTCTCTCTCTTCTTATTCGGACTAGTCATTTTGTGAAAAAACTTCTTGATAGCATTCGACTGCAAGTACCACCCAAGGTTTGTTTTACGAAGTTGGATACTGTATTCGAATTTTCTGTTAAGTTCATCACCCAAGTTGCTCTATCGGAATGTGGCAAAGCTTGGTAGAATGTATTGACTTGCAACATTTGTGAACCAAGGGCATGTTAATTATAAGCCCGATACAACCCTGCATATGTCTACAAGAATGGCAAAAGAAAAACAACTTCGGATATTCTCATAGAGGGCTTCTAGAGCATGTGGCTTATGATCACAGACCCGTGAATTCAAAATTCCGCAAAGTAGGAAGCCTGGAGCGGTCACATAGGGTGATCTTGCTGGGCAGTGTCGAGAGAGACACAAAGACACCAAGCGGCAACGTTTCCCTAATGGTCCATTGTTGCGCGAGCTTTGTGCACGGATGCACGATCCTGCTGCTTCATCAAACAAAATAGTCCTGATGACACCGCGGAAATCGTATGAATAAAATGGCGAGAAAGCTCCGTTCTCTTGTTAGGTCGCAACATACGCCCTTAGCTGAAAGGAAGACCATGCAAAAGCCAAATGCCTATTCATAATCCCCTTCGACCCTGATAAAAGGACAGGCTTAATAAAAAAAAATCAGATAAATGCAGCAACATCAGCATTTCTTTGGGATCAGCAATGAAGTGTGAAGTGTTCCGATGCTGAGAGTCCTGTCGATATTTTTAAGACAAACAAAACTATACGGGCGAACCAGTAGGGATGCAATATTGGGGCTCTTTTAGTACGGATTATAATCTCAACTTTATGAACGTGGAAGATCATCGATTCAACAACAATTCTTATATTCAAACTTGCTTTCTTTTAGAAGTCCCACGCTTTAAAAATTCATGAAGTAACATTTTTAAGGGAAATTTGCACTGAAATTCACTAATGAGCTGCCACTTTCCACATAGATAACAAAATTCAAACCATCATCAATGTGCATTCGTAAATCGATTCCCACTACTAGCAACAAGAGACGAGACCTCATAAACTGGCGGCCCAATAACAATAAGACGCCAGCACAGCAACAAGAACGGAAGAAAGCGAATTTGAAAAATAGCTTTCCATTCCGCACAAGGGTTTATATCTAAATTACATGCACACCGAGAGTAGTCATTTGTCACTTGGCAACTCGCCTTCGAACCCTGCAATCGGTTTGATAGCCTTTCAAGTCTCCAAGGCATGCGCCCCCTCTTCCCTTTGGTATGAACAAAACCACACAATTCACATGCCTCCACAAAAGTGCCATATCTTTTCTTCCTTGGGTAACTTTCAGAGCCCGCTGCCGTATCTCTGACAACTGGCAATTTCCTTTTCACCCTCACACCACCACCTATCTTGGGAGAGACGACAAAGAAGGAGTTTTCGAATCTGCTCATTTTGCTCTCCCCATCGGAGGATAAAATAAGTGAATGGATGAAGAAACTCGGTGAAGCCTTCGTGAGTGTAGAGACTGAAAAATTGCAAGGTGTAGTAGGCAGCCGTGCACGGGAACAACACCCCGTATGCACTATTATGCCACCATCAGTTAGACGATGTATGAATGAAAAGAGTTCCTCGAAGTAACTTCGTTTCGATATCATTATACGTTCCTTGGTGAATTGTCAAACGAAGCTATTAACTACGACAACGGTGACCTTTGGAAAGTGATAACGTTGTGGAAATGTTTCTAAATGGTGGTTTGGAAAACTTTCATAAATTGATGAAAGTTTTTAACGCACATGAAAATTCCAACACTTCTGAATTTGTTGTATTTTAAATCTCAAATTAAAGTATTTCGTGTGGCTTATTAAAATGTCCAAAAAGGATACAAGAGGATTCAATAGTTAGTTGGCTCTTTAAAGAAGCCTTTTTGCATAATGGAATGAGTTTTTGCGGCACGGTCCACAATTGGCATTGGCCATTTCAATGGTAACTTGAATTTCAGATTGAAGTTCGCATTCATGCGCTGTCACTGTTTAATGTTGATCAATTTTTCAATCCTTTGTCACCTTCCATTGGTATCTCGACTACGTTTTCATTTTATTCCAATTGAAAGCTTTTTTTTCTACAGTACAATAAGCATTGCGTCTCCTTCCGGTTCCTGTTCATTGAAATGGGTATTTGTGTGTGCTTGAGGTTGGGGGTTTCTATTCAAACAGTTTCTCATAAATTACACCTTCTGCCGGTGGTGTTTGCAAAGAGGATAGATACGCCAACTGGCTGCTATCGGGTCCAATGTCGTCCACCTAATTCGAAAACCAAAGATTGCTCCTTAGGGGATAATAATCACTAATGAAAACGACATTTAATGGCAACACAACAGATATGTAAGGATACCTTGCGTCATTTCCTTATTAAGGGACACATTATTATCAAACAACATGACTCGATGTTGGCCGAGTTCGATGTTTCCACAATTTTTATTGGCCTATTGTACGTACATATAGGTTTGCCTTATGTCCTCTGTGTGTTGTGTGGAAAATTGTACATGTGTGTACTTGTGCTTGAGTTGACCATCGAAGACATTACGTTCCCAATTGTACGATTTATATGGTGGCCTATTGTTTGCCCTGTTGATGGTGCTTTTAGTCAATGGAATTGTGTAGTTAGACTGTATTAACGGATGCTGAAGATTTATTTGTCAATGATATGCTGCTTAAGGATACGAGAGTGGCTGTGTTACCTTATATGGTTGGCCTCGTTGTGGTTTGGTTAAGCAGTCTATTCAAAGAGCATTGAGGCGAAGTTATGTTATTGTTCATACAACATACGAGTGACTAGGTTTTCGTCTCACTTGAAGGTTCATACACCGGTTAACAAATCAAACTGTAACAAAAGTTATACTTTATACTGAATACAATTTTTCTCTGCAATATCGATATTATCCCCCTTAAACTTCACATCGACTTAAATGCATTATTTTTAATTATATTTTGGTATAGCCATCAGAGGCGGCTTAAATTTTTCTATCGATTTATCTTCTTGGCCACTAAAATACGTTTTCCGGGACGGTTTCTTGAGTTGATCGAGTGGAAATCACAGAACGTGGGAGAGAATTCAAAACTTGCATTGTTGGTTTAAAGAACGAATCTCTGTTTGAAAGTGGGCTTTAGGGCAAAATGATGACCATTCCATCGTGTATTGCCGCGACAAACTAAAACGGTGGAATGCAGCTGCCTTTGCTTTAGAAAAACAGAAAAAACCCGAGAGGGTGCGACGATGTTGAAAGGAATCATATGATCTCCGAATATTTTTTTTCTCCTTAGGATTTTATCGCTCGATGTAGAGCGTAGGTCGAGCGATTGCTGAAATTTTGAACCGTTTCGTTGGAAAGTCGGCAGCCTTAGGAAGCCAATGAATTAACAGTATCTCAATTAGCAGATGAAAATGCTTCGGATGACACTGGATACTGGATTGAAATACTTTCAAGAAACTCTTCTCCGTTTGCTGACAACTTTCATAACTTGAAACTTGCATTTTTTTAAATTAATATATCTGAACCTCATTTTTTTTATTGCAGCTTCTTCAATAGTATACGAACCAGAAAACCAATCATCAAACTATACATTTCCGTGAGGATCATCTTCGCTGCAGGAACGAAGCTGAAGCAATCTCAAAAATTAACGTTTTGAAGAGAAAATACACCAAAAGGACGAATGATATTATATGGTAGTTCCCTCTACAGACTGGCATCAGTGTGACTGTGCTGTAAGAATGGACCAGCCATTTTATGATCATTCACTAAAGATCACACAGTCAGATGTCATATTAAAATCACCTTCAATTTTATCGCAGAGCTATTGTCCTGTTTTTCAAGCACTTCAACTTTTTTAATGTCGTCATAATCTCCCGAATGAGCAACGAATTTTAACTATGGTGGGCAAATTTTACACCAACTTCACGCTATTGAACATCAAGCCACCTACCTGTACCTAGTGTGCTTTCAGTGGAAAATATTGCTGCTGTACGAGTATACGCCAGCGAAGAACTTGATTTTTCCATTGATCGTTACGTGGAAGAATTAACGCAAGGATCTTGATCTAAAATCTACGAAACAAAGCTCGTACCACAGCTCGAATTTTCGAACACACACCCTTTGACTATTAAGCTGAAGGAAGATTTTCTCCAAAATTCCTCCAAATTTTCTCCAAAATGAACGATCTGAACTTGGTCCACCTATGGTTCCAGCAAAACGGCGCTACATAGTCAAACTTAAAAATGTGTTGGCTGACCAATTTATTTAATTTTGGACCGGTGATATGCGGAAACGTCAAATCAATCGTCATTTGCAGCCTTGGAAGACAACATTTTACGTGTTATTAGCGAGATACAAGCCAACATGCTTTAAAAAGTAACTCATTTTTGGGCTCTCCGTACTGATACGACTTAAAACGTAGTCGTAGTCAACATTTACAGGAAATCGTCTTTAAAAAATATATATACTTTTTTTCTTTTTTTAAGATTTAAAACAAACGCTCAAAAAAATTAAGATTCAATTGGGCCAAATATTTCGCATTAGTATTTGATTCTGTCTGAGTATCAAAATTTACTTAATTGAATCGCAATTCCTTAAGAATATCACCATTTACCATTTTGTACCTTAAAATGATGGTGATTTGAAAATTCCCCATCGTAGCGAAAACTGAACTAGTTTGGTAACGAAAAGCTGTCGAAAGGTCCTACTCTCGTATCATATGAGCACCATTCAAGACTTGTTAGTAGCGAACATGAAGGAAAAAAATTTCTCTTGTTTGTCATAATAAGCGTGTATTAAAACTAAAATATCAACCCACTTACTGCCGCTTTCTTTTCGTGCGTGAGTATAATGAAGATGCTAAAGGTTAAAAACGGAGTGAGCATACGCAATGAGCCCACAAGGTGCTGTAAATCAATCAACAAACGAGCCAAAGATTGCTTCGGCTCTTGTATGAAATGAAGGGTGAAGCAAAGGAGGTCCAAGAAGAACTCAATATTGCAAATTCTACAGAGTCGGTTTGTGGTGACCATGCTTACTCGAACCCACATTCCCGCCCACTTAAACATCTTCTTGCGTCAAATGAAGGTCTAATGCTGGGGGGAACAAAAAAAAAACCCGACACCACCCAACTACTTCTATTGTGGAAGGCAGACTGCTATTACCAAAAGTCATTTAGAGTGCTCCGAACAACATTCGTTCCATAATATGTAATATAAAGGTGTATGCATGAGGAGGAACTGGGACTGAGGACCAAAACGTGTTATACACCCATTTCAGAAGCCATAGCCATTATGGCTATGGCTATCCATGATAAATGAATTGGGGGTTCTTAATTACTCCTCAAACTGTCGTATGGGCAGTTTCGTTGGTTCGGTTAGACGCTCGGTTAGTTTTGGCTCGGTCTCGAAACTTATAAGAAATGTTACTCAATTTGGTAGTGCTCCCCAATGGTTTGCCCAGGTCCACTTCACATGTTCCTTGGTCACATGCATATCTTATAAGGAATTCACTTTTTCTCCTATCCGAAGCCAGAGGCTATCAGGGGACGAGGGTATTGGAATCCTATACAATTCCGACGATCAAATTGAACCCTGTCTTTCTTTTATTCTTGACATGTGATTCCAGTGGGTGGGGACTTGCCTACATAATGGCCATGTTTCTTTGGAAGGCAAATGGATCTGTGTCTGTGTATGTAAGTGTCGCATGGAAGGACACACATTGGATGGAGCTAAAGGCGACACTTAAGTAAAGGGTCACTTGTCACCATAAATTATGCAACCACATAACGTGATCTAATGCACCCTGTTTAGGGATAAAAATTAATCCCCCAAATGCTGGATCGTGGAACATACATTTTAGGTGAAAATGAATGAAAATAATACGAAATTGATGTTGGTGCAAATGGTTAGATTACATGACTCATTCCTTAGCTCGACCAGTGGATGGAGAGGCACTCGATTTCATTTTAGGTTCCACTTGAGTCTGTTCGCCTGATTTATTATTCTTCAGCCGATTGCCCAAGGGCCAGCCAGGCAACCCTCTTCAAGCATGTTTAAAGGCATGGGTGTAAATTTCGAATGAAATGGACTTACTGTGTTAATTTATGGTTTGATGAGCCCATATACATTCTTAAAAACGTTTTTGAGCCACTATAAACGTTTTTTCAACTTACTAAAATTATTCAAGATAAAGTATAATTGGATAAAACGAGTTAAAGCGTAAGACCAGGAGAGGATGTGCATTCACTTCAAGAATTGGTGGAGCACGTGATGTTGAGAATGCAGGTGTTTTTCAACTAAAGGATTCTTCAAAATATTTTCTTCGGAATGGAATTAATTATTTATACTTATCCGTACCGCAGTAAGGCGCTAATCGGAATTAAAGAAATCAAACGTTAAAATATGTTTATACCTGGGAAAAGCAAGGTCTGATGTTAGGTTATTGTATGAGCTTTAAATATTAGAAAAAAATGCCTTTGAGCCTGCATGCCAATTTAGAGAAGCGCACAGCAAGTCCACCCACTTGGTCAAACTGCTGTCGCTGGTCGACCACTCCAGTGATAGTTGACTGCACCAGAAAACTAGATTAAAGTTAAAAACATGAAACAACAACAAAACTCATAGCAAAAGTTGTCTTTGAAACTGGTTCGGTTATTGATGTGGATGCAAAACAAAAGTTATCGGACACAAAAGAAGCAGACGAATACCTTCATCAATATATAACTTCCCTGAATCAGCCATTAGACTAGACATCACAACCAAGACTTTGATTAAAAACATCCCGTCTTATCCTCTCTAGAACTTAAATACAAACTTTTTATCCTTTAAACTTTGCGAACTTCAAAAACTTTATACAACGAATGAAGCGCACAGATCAAGGTTGCGCTCGACACGGAGTTCCAAAGATTGGGACTTGGTTTTTACAGTTGAAAATTTACAGAAATTCCGACATCACCGCCTGTGAAATAATATGACAACATATCTGTTTTACAAGCACTCATCAATCAATGCATACCTCAATTACAATTTCAAAAATCTGGGATTGGATCACCCGGTAAACTATAACTAATGTGCATTCAGGACGCGAAGTCATACGAAGCAATGAACTGGCAGATAAAGCGGCAAATCTGCTTGCATGGCACCCATATATTTGGTAGATCAGTACAGACAACTCTTCCTTCAGAGGGTTATTAAAAAGAACATTGAGTTCGAACGACTCAAAAATTGGGAACAATATAAGGACCATAATACACAAATTACCCGGAAAAAGTTCCAACCACTCTTCCCAACAAATATTCCAGAAACATTAATCACTTACTTACATACTTAAGCTTACACATCAGCACATGCTCAAAAAAGAACCACCTCCAACTTACCCCACCTGTAACAATGTTATAACGATGGAACCCCTACTGAAATGCCTACAAGCCGAAACCAAAAAGCTATTTCCTCTTAATTCTGAATTCAGTTTACTTAAAACCTTAATTGAACCCAGTGAGAAAAAATATTAAAATCATTAAAGAATTGCTAGCTTTCTGTAACAGTAGAGCCGAAAGCCGATGCTGTTAACGCTCCAAAATATGTTATTATTTGTAAATTTTTTATTAATATATCAAATTTGAATTCGAACAAATCACTGAAGCCGTCTTAATTTAAAAGAAGTGTTTGGAATTTTATAAAAAAGCAGAGCTTCTCACTAATTCTATGTCTTCCGATTCAATAATTTTTTTTTAATTTCCGTACAGAGACAAAAAGGACGTGTGCTTTTAAATAATTAAATCTTAAAAATTAGATATAGAAATAAATGTATATAAATGCAAAAGTTTCAAACAACTATCCTTCATAAACTGAGAATATTAAGACAAGCAAGCCGGCAAGGCTAAATAAAAGTGGCCCGGGGTACATTCAACTTGAAGGAAGTTGGTGGCGGATGATGTTTCTTGACTAGGAAACTATTCTATCTGATCATATTGGCCCCATTTTACAAAACTTCGTTGCGAGAGATTTTTCTTTGTTGTGGGACTGTTAAATTCTATACACCTACATTAGTGAATACAAGCCCTTAACCATTGCTATTAAAAATCGCAAATGTGTATCCCAGAAATCTACAAATCCAAAACAAAAAAATTCTTGTGTTCAGGCTTACCATAGACAATCAACTATAACATTTTTTCACATCAACGTCATGTTGCAATTTCTGGCAACGAAACTATCAACAATAATCAAATCCGGCAAAACGCACTCTCCAAGTTCAAAATTTTACCCGTAAAGTTTCCAAAAAATGCCACAATGTTGAAGAGCAGAATACCAATTTTTCCCTTAAACTTTGTCTCTCAAAAAGTTCTCCAAAAAAACGTAAATAAAATATATTGCCATAGCAATGTTAAAATCAAAAAAAGGACTATCCGGGAGGGATTCTAAATGAAGGAAAACCTTTTTAATCGAATCAGATCAATATCAAAGGAAAGTTATCCCATTTCCACGATTCAAACCGTGGAACAGGCAGCTCTAGTATACGATTCCCATTAGAAGCGAATCTGAAAGCAATATTCAACGAATAATTATCCTGTGCACCTTGCGAGTCCTGTGTTAATTTTCCTTCTCCGTTGCGCAAATTCCATTCGCAAAATTCGATTAGAATAGCTCGAGCAGTTGGAGGAATCACTTAAAGAAATCGGAACAATAATAATCGAAGTCATTCCGGTTCCGTACAACAGCATTCGATACAGGAATCGGAAGGATCCTTGTTTTCATTTTCGAAGTTTTTTTTTTCTCCTCCTTCCTGTTATCGATTGTACGACTTGGTTGTCTGCATCAACTTGTTCTTAGCACCGTGTCACGGATTAATCGAATCGGATCGACCATTGTAATGCAAATTCATTAAAAGGATGCTAATTCCTGTGTTTCTTTGGGGGCACGGCGGCGAATTGCATTTGGATTGACATCGGTTAATTGAAATCGATGTTTTCAAAGTGTATATTTGATTTTATTCGATTAGCACTATCCTTGGGCTGGTGTGCCATCATTCGCTACAATAAACATTTCATTGATAGACCTTTCCTGAAGTTTACGACTTCCTTGGGATTAACCGTTTCAAAAGACGAACCTATGTCTGTTTGCTTTCATTTGGAAGGGATAAATCAATAGCCGTGACTCGTTTTCGTGGACCTGAAGCATGATACCCATGTGAGCGCTGGACCGTAATATCTCAAACTGTCGACCAAGGGCCGGTGTTTCTACCTTCTTGACTTGAAACACTTAGTGCCAACATAAACTTTGTATTGGCCTATTGGTAAAATTTGTGATTCGAACTAGGATGTAAATAACGTAAGGTCAGTGGTTAACTGTGTCCTTGTTTAGAAAGTACTTATTTATGATGATGGTAATGGAAACTTCGTGGTGATGAAAGGCACTCTAGGAACGACTTTTTGCAATACAGCTTGATACAAAAATGTGTGACTAGAGGATGGGTGGAATCCACCAACTCTTTTTTATAAGCTAACTAGACTCAATGAGGAATTATTATTTTTATGTATTCCAACAACCGAGCGAATTTTTAGTTATCTTCATTTGAACGAAGATTCATTTTGCTCGCCAGAAAAGGTTAAATAAGAGGGGCTCGCGTTGAATACCGACTTGAAAGACGGCCAGAATGCTTGAAAAATTTTAAGATCTTTTTCCAATTTAGACCCAATCTAAATTTGTATATGTCCGATCTTTCCTTGTTGTCATTGCCCTTGGGGCTTAAGAAATTCTCCAAGCAAGTGCTATATGGTAGGCCAGAAGGGTGTGGGCTACTTTTTTTCATTAATCTTATTCCACAGGATCCAAGATATGAAGCAGCTACATCCAAGCCGTGTTCCAAATTTTGGGAGTATATATATAGGTTGGGCTATTTGCTTTTACATGTACACTGTCAGCTCTCATGCGCTCAAGAAATCAAAGAGACTTAGAATTATGTTGGCAAAACAGTGCGAACTTTGAAAGCAAATTCATGTTGATTAATTCGGCCACCAATCGCAGTTCGTGTACACAAGTGAAGAAAGTAAGTGAGACTGTGAGAATATTGCAACTGGTCCCCAAAGTGTCCGCCTAAGCCACAGAGTCTCATCAATCCCAGGAATTGAAGCAAAATGACGCTTTTCATCGCTACTCTGTTTGGGCTTTAGGTAAGCTTATGTTATTCAGGGTTAAGAAGTTCTTCATAAGACACTGGGCACTATACTGGGCCCAACGCGATCCCTGATGCGGAGACAAATTATTTCTCTACAAAATTTCAAAATTTATTTGTAGTTGATGCGTCCTATTTCCTCGAGGGTTTGAAAAAAGTAGTTGCCCCAACGTTTTCTATGGCTTATATCATAGCTATACCTAGGCATTCACATAATAAATGAGTAATATCCTCTTCGACACCCAAGTCAAGGCACTATCTGCATTCGTCCGTGATGACAGGCCTAGTATCCTTGCTTGTGTCCCTAAGAGGCAATGCCAAGCTACTACGCCCACCGCTATCCTCAGCTGCTTTCTGCTCAGCTTAAGAAATTCGTTTGTCTTTTTGCTGTCGAATGTGGGCCATATGACCTTTGCAACCCTGTTTTTGCTTGAGGTTGACCATCTTTGTTCGGCTATTTTCATTTCCTTATCTAGCAGTGTTGCCTTAACCGCAAATGCAGGAGGTTTAGTAGGAACACTTCTGCCCGGTGGAAGATTTCCCCCATCTCTGACTCTCGATTTAGGAGTGTATGGGCACCCAACATAGTTTCACCTGATTCTGCGTGCTTAATGCCTTAAGCATTGTGCGGCAGTTTCTGACTTATGCCGATTCTTTTTCACACGATACTAGTGCTTGAAGCGCAGCTTAACTGTCGATGTAGATAGCGATATCCCTGCCGGATAAGGAGACTCTAAGGTTTTTGTTTGTGAAGAAGATTCCACAGCCTGTTCCCTCTATAGTCTGAGAGCCATAGGTGTAAAGTGCAATTTCGTTTTGCTGTAATACTGGTTTTACTTGCCATTCATCCAGGATACGCTATTTTGTACGGCGTTTCGAAGTCTAATTCAGGAAGAATTTCGTCCATTGCCTTGGCCTGTAAGAATTTCGTGCGCACCTGTTGTGGCAACACTGGCCAATGTCGTTGCCTTGAGTGTTGCTTTCAACAACACAAGAGCCCCATACGTTAGTATGGCCAGCTCAACCCCGTCTTGTTTCGGGTTATTAGACCAGATTCAAGTATCTCACTTAACGTGTTTGGAAATTTGCCCATTACCCATAGTATCGGGGATATGACCCCACCCAGGGGAGTACCTCTAGTGACTAACTTCGTAATGGAACTGTGTGGTATAGCGAAATTGATTTTCCTGTTAAGTAACATCTTACATATCCATTGGTGTATGTCTTGTTCGATTTCCATTGTATCTAGAACGTTTTTGATTGTGCGGCTCGTTTCATTATTAAAAGCTCCCTCAATATCTAGGAATGCCGCTCGAGTGAATTCCTTGTGATGATGGATATCTTCTATTTTCGCTTCTATTTCGTGCAGAGCTGTGTCCGTTGATTTACCCTCGAGATATGCATGTTGTGAATTCCAGTAGACCGTCACTACATATACTCCTGATGTGGATATCCAGGAGCCTCTCGAGCATTTTAAGTGTGAACAACGAGAGACTTATAATCTTTCTCCACTGTGTGGCATTGTTAACTTACTTTTGGTTTAAAAACAACGGTCACTACCCTCCAAGCTAGGCTGCCGCCTAATTATGTTGGAATATGTCATCCTGCCCGTGATTCTACCTTGATTTAAAACCGGATCCACCCGTGGCTCGATAGTGACGCCTATTCAACAACTCTTCACTTAGAAATACCTAAGCTCCTGATATTAGAGGCTAATATTATTTCCAACACCTCTTTTAATAAATGTGGATTCTGTTCCCTTGTTGCATAAAACAGTTACGTCGTAATTGATGAGAAGGAAGTCATTTAAGTAAAGTACTATTCCAATAAAGTAGCAATCGTTGCAAAATATTGAACCAAAATATGAACATATTATGGTGGTGTGCAACGCGTTGTAGAAAAAGAATAACACAGAAGAACTTGCTTTAGGTAGGTCAAATATGGTTGAATGCTTCATACTCTGTCACTGTTTTGTTCATTTTTGTTTAGTAGCTGCTGCTACCCACAATTCCCTGCGAATGGGTGACTAGACTTCCTTCTCAATAAGAGAGATACAGTGCGCCTGTTTTGTACACAGGTACGTTTCCAGTTTGTTTGTATTCTTTTTTTCGTGTTCTATATTTCTTCCTTGACTCTTCGATATTGTTGAGCTTAGAGGCTGCGTAGACTGTTCTTTTCCCATTGTATTTTTTCTTTCAAATTAATGACTCAAGAGTTTTCCCGCTTCCCAATATATGCAACCTTTTGTTCCCAATTCAATCCAACGTAATTTGTGGGTCGCAGTTATATCCGCTTTAAGTACTACTGTGTCCAAAAAATAAGGTGACATATGAATTTAAACTGCGCGCGTCGAAGGATTTGGAAATTTTTCTTTCTTTTTAGGTTGGTAGTACTGTCAGTGACATCTATGTGAAATTTCATGTCAAAATATATTCATAGTGTTTGAGATACGCGTCGTTTTGTGAGCTGCTAAAAGTGAGTTTTTCGTTTTTTGCAATGTCGAAATTTATTGAGCAAAGAATTTGCATTAAATTTTGTTTGCGGAATCAATTTTCTGCTGCGGATACGTTGAGGATGGCGCTGAAAGCCTTTGATGATGAGGCTATGTCTAAAAAAAATGTTTACAAGTGGATAGTGATTTCCAAGCCGGCCGTGAACGTGTCGAAGACGAAGAGCGTTCTGGGCGACCATCAACCTCAACCGATGAAGCTCACGTCCAACAAATCAAAGATTTGGTGTTGAAAAACCATCGATTAACGAATAGAGACCTTGCTGATGAAGTTGGCTTATCGAAAGGCTCAGTCAATACCATTTTGAAGGATGCTTTGGGCCTCAAGCGCGTCAAATCTCGACTGGTACCGAAAACATTGAATTTTTTGGAAAAAAAAGGCGTCGCGTTGAAGTTTGTGAAACAATGCTTTCCGACTACCAGGAAGTCATGAAACGCATTACAACTGGCGATGAGACTTGGATCTATGCTTACGACCCCGAAACAACCGATCAATCGAGCGAATATCGTGCCAGAGGAGAGCCGAGACCAAAAAAACCGCGCCAAAGTCGCTCAAAAATCAAGGTCATGTTGACTGTTTTCTTCGATTATCGTGGTGTTGTGCTTTATGAATTCCTTCCAACCGGCCAAACAGTCAATAAGGAATGTTATTTGAACGTTATGCGTCGTTTGCGTAACGCTATCCGCCTAAAAAGGCCGGAATTGTGGAAAGACAATTCTTGGTTTTTAAACCACGATAATGCACCATCCCATACCGCACTCGTAAATCGTGATCATTTCGCCAAAAACTCAACCCATATCGTTCCGCAACCACCGTATTCACCTGATCTGGCGCCGTGCGACTTCTGGCTGTTCAACAAGCTCAAAAGACCGCTCCGGGAACACCGTTTTGATACGATAGAGGAGATTCAAGCCGCAGCGAAGACGGAACTGAAGGCCATCCCGGAAAGTGACTGCAACCAGTGTTTGAAAGATTGGAAAATCCGTTGGCATAAGTGCAATGCATCGGGAGGGGATTACTTTGAAGGGGATGAAATTGATTTGGAAGAATAAATAAAGAATTTTCAAGATAAATACAATGTCACCTTATTTTTTGGACACAGTAGTATATTATGTGTTGTTCTAACATTCGAGAATCTGAATCATATATCGTTGTCCGTTTCTTCGCAGTGTCAACTTCGTTTTTTGGGTACTCGGAATGTTTTATTGCGATGTTTAATCAAGGCGCGAAAAGGATGTATTTCAATTTTAATAGTTCACGGAGAGAACGGCTCGGCAGGTTGTTAGTTATCAACACTTTACCTTGTTTGAACAATTCGATGTTATCGGAGGAGTTCTCCAGTCAATCCGAATGTGGATGTTTGATCAAAATGGAATCAACAAATACTGAAATGGATTTAGCTTTTTAGCAAAAACGTGATAAGGAGTTTCGTTTTCTCCGCTTTCCAAATAAAAATTCAACTCAAAATACGAAATGCCTATTCGCTTTTATTAACATCATCAGCCTTAGTCTGAAACTTAGTTATGATTTTCTTATAAAATCTGAAAATAACCTCACTAGCTGCGCTGCACATCAGCAACGCGTCGTTGTACTGCGCCATATTGAAACGTCCATTTGTGTTGCAGGTAACCAAATTCCTGCCCAAACTATCAAAGACAAAAGTAAAGAATGCAATTGCGCCGACTGCTTGCCTATGATCAGGATCGAGAACAAGTTGACTCGTTTTGTCAACGATGCAATGAACTGCGGCAACAGTGAATTTCATTGGCACACCTCCCGCTAACAAGGCCAAACACGCTGCATTCACAGCACAAGCTTCCAACTAAAATCGAAAAAAAGTAAAGTGTAATCTTTGTTAATGTTATTTTTAAATAATATTATACCCCACAGCGGTTGTCCATTTCTTGAATTTGAATCGATATCGTTGTCCTGGGATGCAATGCTGTTAGAAGCGCAGTTTCGCAAGTGTTTCGTATCACGTATTCTTTGAATTTATCTTTCACGCTTGGCAGTCCAGATTTTGGCCTGTAAATGACCTCAACGTTGGCCCTTTCAATTTTTGCATTTTGTGCTTTGGCTTCGATTGGGCCATGCATTGATGCCAGCACACTAGTTTCGCCTGAAAACAAAAACAATTACTATGAGACACTAGATGACGCTAGATGCGTTTTAAAGAAATAGACATAAAATTCTATTAGAAATTTTTTTTAAATGTTTCATCTTTTTACAGAAAATATGTGATTATCGTTTCATTCTTCAGTTTAATTATATCATATAAAAGACTTAGCCATTCACCTTGTGAAAATAGAGCGGATCCATCAGAGCGTGTAAGCGGGTTCAGTTCACAATTGATTTGACGTAATTTAATGTCGTCCGCCACATCGTTTTCATCGATTTCCATTTCAGATCTAAGTACAACCATTGAAATATCACAGAAAATCAATTGTAAGCAAGTTTATTGATAGCAAATCTTAAATATTGAGAAAAGCAAACCAATGTTTTGGATTGGAGCTTAATGCGGTACTACTTTTGACATTGATGTTTTGACATTTCTCAGATTGAAGTTTTCATACGATTCTATTAATGGCTGAATGCACAAACATATGTTAGGGTGTAGACGCATTACCGAGGAGATTTTTATATAAAATGGTTAAAGCATATTAATATAAAGTCCAATAGGTTCCTTACGAAACATATTTTAAAATATTTTTTGAATGTATCGCTAATGATCTTACTTTAACGGGTCTAAGCGGGATTAACCTTGTGTCGAAATGCAATAAAAATCTCACTCAATGTTAAGCGCTAAAAGTGTCACTTATAGACTTCAGTAAACATTTATTGCCTTCTAAATTCATAGAATGTGAATTTGTCACTTCACATTATTTCGTGCTTTGCAATATCTGTCAAAGTTTTGTATCGAATCTCTGATTCTATTAAGTTAACGAAAAGTTGGTTTCTGCATGCATGAAACCGAATTCAGCTCAATTTAGTTTATGGTTAGCTCTTTAGTTCGACTTATTTATTTGTGCTACGGACCCTTCTCAAATTGTATTGTTTATTCTGAAAGTTTACATTTCTTTCTGGAGCTTGAAGAAATTAGTTAACAAGTTTTCTTTTTTATTTTCTTATATTCACTCCAAAACTGACTATATAAATCAGTAACCCCAATTTCGTTAAAAATAGATAATTTCAAATTACGCTTACCGAAAATATATATGAAAAGAGGAATAGAATATGTATTCACATATATATTTGTTCTTCTCACCATGAGGTTGATGAGAAGCGAATATCCGAAACCGCTGTCTCCTTATTTTTTAGAAGTGAAATAATGAAATAAATTTAATAACTAATTCGGTCCGGCTTTACTATAATTTTGTCAATCTTCGCCGTTATTTGAACTGCGACGTCTTGATTTTAGCCCAGTCTATTGATTTCAAAATATTTGATCAGCGACTTATTCGGCGTAGACATTTTAAAATGATTTGAGCAACTTACAGCTATTAACATATATACTTTATTTTCGCCTTGATGTAAATCTTTGGCAATTTATGGCTTTTCGGCTCGTAACTTTTTTGATTTCTAAGTATTCAGAAACAACCACTTGCCTTATGTCTACGTGCGTTTATGTGTGCTCTGGTTACAGGCATCACTAGCCCATTCTTCGTTAGCTGAAAACTTATTATTTTTAGGTACTTCCCCCGGCTTTTGAAGTCGCCGATACTGAGTTGAAAATTTCTCTTATCCTAATGGAGAGTAAAATTAAGTAAACAGATACCGCACAAGGCCAAATTAAAAAATAATTTTATGATAATATAAACAATATAGTTGCCTGAAAGCAAATTGTTATATAATACACAACACATCTAGGTAATTCATGTCACTTCGTTGTTTGTTCATAGGCTCGTAGTTTCGTAGTGCATTGAAATGCCATACAAAAGTGAAAAACGCCTTGTTCGATAAAAGTGTTATTGCCCTGCTCAAATCCCTTCGCCAATTTGTTACAGAAAGCTGCAAGTACAAAACTACGAAAGTACGAACATCGGATATACGAAGCTTTTTAACTTCGTTGTTAAATTGAAATTTCGTAATTCACAAATGTATGGAAATGACGTTTCAAAAACTGATGCACTACGAAGTGACTTCAAAATCCCTATCAGTCTTGCAAAGGCAATTCAATCTGTTTGACTTATAAATCTAAACCAAGTTTGTTTCCATTTTGGGCCTGAAACTTTATCCCTTCCCTTATATTCATTTTGATTTCTGACACACAACAGGTTTCTTTTCATTCATTAATGAAATGTGCAAATACATCATTTGAGAAATAATATAAATCGATGTCTCGCTTTTACATTAAAAAATAGAATAAACTTGATGCCGACGATAATGATATAAAAAATCATTAAGATTACAGCAATACATATCACGTGGTTATGTGCTGCCTTCTGACTAAACAAATATGTTATCACACTTTCTTCACTAAACACAAACAGTTTTAGAGCCCCTGTTATGGGATCTAGTACAACAACGATCAGAAGCGCAAACTTAACACTAACAAAAAATATACTCATACGAGAGAGTGCGTGAGAGTTACACAAACATTCGTCTTTAAATTATGTTTTAAACTCATCTTCCTGGTCGCGACCAAAAATACTTGTGTTTTCAATAACGTTTATAATTAATACAATCAATATTTCAAAGTTGTTTACTTCAAGACGAAAATTCTATATATTCGAAATCATGGCATCTAATTCGAACAAAGACAGCGGTGTGAGTTAAAGGAGCATTTATTTTTTTTTTATTTCTAAACAAAATATTGCGTCTCTATTTTCATGTCAATTGAAAACAGTCTATATCAATATTGGACGATCCGTTCATAGATGTCGATTTGATATCTGTTGATGACCTTATTAGCAGTGCTAGCCGGCTTCTCGAAGAAGTATATCAAACTCACCCTAGGCCCCCGCAATCGGCCGCTGCCCTGAGTCCACGAGAGGAAGCAATGGAACAAGGTAATAACTTTTTAACAGTTAAATGGAAAGAACAACTAACAGAAAAAAAAATTTAGTACAAAAATTTCTCAGTTCAATACGTGAACCAGAATCCAACCCAGACGACGATGTCGTATTTGTTGAGGCACGACCAGGAAATGCTCTCCCGTCGAATGCCAGAACAACGGCGGTGGTGAACCTTTGCACACCAGACACCGAAGAACCAGTAGTCAGAAGACGAGGACGTCGATCTGCCGCAGTGACGCCGCAAGTTTTGTTTGAAGATGTCCCTTCACGCAAGCGGAAACCAAAGAATGAACCGGGAACTGCAAGCAAACCGGTAGTGATTGATGATTCAATCTCATCAGTTGACAGTGCGAGTTCACCAAACGGCAATGCCTCGCCGAGCCTCACTTGCGCCGTTTGCATGGAAAGTGTTGTTAATCGTCGACCTAGTTCCACATCGTGCGGGCACATTTTTTGCCAAAAGTGCATATTTCAAGCCATTACTCTGACTAAAAAGTGCCCACTTTGTAACTGTAAACTTAAAAAGAACCAAGTCCATAGATTGTACTTTTAATTTATTTTGTTTTTGTAAAAGTTTGTGTCAGACTGCCATTTTTTTTTTGTTTTCATCATTGTGACTTTATTAAGTAAAATAAATTAAAGAAATTATAACGAGCTCATTTAATACATATCTTTTAGTGTCTTTAATACATTTTTGTTTCACATTTATTTTTGGCTATTTACAACCACATCTGCTCTTTCAAGGATAACAGTTTTTCTGTGGTTTAGTGAATTTAAAATGGATCGTACAAGCTCTAAAGACGCACCTCTGTTATTGAGGCGGTGTAACAAAAGAACGGGCGCGAAACGTCTTGGAGATGAAAAAGCTATCGGATTCAACTTGTTCAAAACAAACTTCTTCAAAGAAAACAATCACAGGAGAGTACTATCATTGCATTGAATACGGGGTTTCTATGCACATGCTAAATTAAATGACACTAATTCCAGAAGCTGCTGTAAAAAATGTTATGCTTTGCAAATTACTAAGTCTTTCCTTCACAACAGATTTATTTTGCATTGTGTATTCAATTTAACAATAAAAATAACATTATTTTAGCAATTCAAGTAATTTATGTCAGTGAGATCTTCCCAAGTCCGCTAAGATGTCATTTTCTCCCTCTTCTTCATCATCATCATCATCGGTATCGTCATCGTCATCGCTGTCCGTCGTATATTCCTCAACAGAATCATCGTCCAACTCGGCAAGCTCCACTGCAGGCTGATGAATAGATAAAATTAGTTTGATTTCATTGAAAGTGTGTAAATGAAGACGAAGCAGTGTTAATGTACCAAAAAATACAAAAACAAATTGAAATCTTTTGAACAGAAAACATTCCTGTGCCAGTCCTCAAAAAACAAGAAAATACGTGTGCCACTAGAAGATTAGAAAGTCAAGCAACTGGATTATACAGAGAATGGTAAATGTATTCTAGCAACCTAAAGTCACAAATAGGAAGCAAAGTTGAAGTTCATTCGATAAAGAAAGTTTGAAGTGTTTGGCATACTCGTAGTCAAATCAAAGAAATAATAAAGCCTATGTGAACTTCTTAGTCGGTTCCTGCTTAAGTTCATAGCCCCGCTTGTTGTGTTAGACATTCGCATTCGCATTCTAATGTATCAATCGATCAGAGAAAAGAAAAAGAGAACAACAGCCAAACAAAAAACACTGTTGAAAAAATGGTATATCTAACGAAAAACAGTAATCAAAGTTACAAAACTTACATTAATATTATGAAGAACAAAAATAAGATGCTTCGGATGTAGCGTATACACCGTAGCGTATTTAATGCACTTGCGCGGACCACTAATAAAGAAAGATACTTGTATACGCACAAATTCGTCTTCATTTTAAATTGAATAATGGCGACTTCTGTTTCTCTCAAGGAAATAAAGCTATATAGCAAGTTCAATGCTCAGACAAATTTTACCGTTCCTTAATCAATCAGGTCATTTGTTCATCTGTATAAATGTTAATACAAGTTGGATATAAGGTAAAATGGATTGTAAGCGCCACGAAAAAAGTTTGTGATCATTCCTTTTATGTCAAGAAAATTTTTCGATTGTATTGCACCCGAAAATTTAACTGTACCCAAAAAGAGTGACTACGGTGAGGATGCACAGTAACATTAAAGTGCGGTAATTGACCTTATTTTTTTTAAGAAACTAACCTTAAATTATTTGAAGTAGTTGTTTACTTTCCCATCTGCAAATTTTTTAACGCTTTATGACACAAAATCTTCTATTACAGAGCCATGTGCTCAGATTGTCGTCTTTAGCTTAGCGCGAGTGTAGTGGGCTTAATGTTAATCACAGAAAGGGGCTTATGCAGGAAATAAAACATTATTTCTTTCAAACTGAAATCTGCACCAGATATACCATTTGTGCAAAATGTCAGTTTTTTATATCAAGTTAGTTTTCGTTGTTACATCAACGGAGGAAATTTTAACAAAATTCTTTCAGAAATGTTTCCTTTTCAACCATGTTTGTTATTTTAATGAATTTGTTTTTAACTTGAAATTCGTATTCTTACCTGACCCGATTGAATGTTGATTTCGATTTGCAAACGTATGTCCATGATGAGAAACACCGTGGTCACCAATACTGGGATGGTCATACGACTCTTCCAAGCCAAATCCGTTAGGAATAGGAAAACCTCCCCAAATGGAGAATTCATTATGTGCACGTTTATATGAGTATTATAAATAAATAGAAAAAACAACGCTTAACGACTTGTAGATTCACTAGTTGAATCCTCCTGCCCTTGGAGTTCGTTCTCGTCAAGGTCCGGTTCAAGTTGATCGTATTTCACAATGTGTACTGTTTCGCCAATAGACAGTGGTTGAACCGGTTGAATATGTCGATATAACCCTTGCACGGCTGAATCACTTGACGGAATCGGAGCATCTAGCTCAAGACTTTCATCTTTGTTGACAAAGACGTTATCAATGAGTAAATTTCGCAGGCACTCTGCCCTTTTCTCCGCAAGAGCTTCGAGTATTTTCGGGTTCTTTTTAATTTTCTTGAGTTTTTTCTCTGAAAATATTTGCATAGACACCATTGATTCGTTTGCAATTAATTTATAAGATTTACCTAAAGCTTGAAGGTAATCTTCTGAGTCGGGAAGTCGAGTATGTTCGAAATTATCTAAAGTGGAAGACTTATGCCCTTTGTGCGTTGGTAAGAAATTGTCTTCAAATTCTAGAGATGATTTTTCTGAATTTTTTACATCCGATTCCTCGCAAATTTTGTCTGATGAGGATTCTTGCAAAGATTCTTGATTACAATTTATATTTTCACGGACCAACCAGGGATCCGTCATTTTTAATTTTGTTGATGTTTCAATTTTATTTCATGTGTGACGTTTCTTTATTTGACATTCCAAAAGAAATACATAAACTTCAAATTATTTGGGCGATAATTGAATAAAGTACAGTACGAAGCGACTTTATTAGACATAGTTTATTATTTACCATAACGTCTTATATATTTTACATTCTAATATGTTCAATATAAAAATTAAATTTTTAACTGCAGCCAGTTAGATGGATTGGTTACAGTAATCTGGTCCACTTGTTCTATAGTTACACCCTTTGCAAAAAGTCTTGGTAATATGTTCATGTGAACGTGATGGTACCCATGCCCACCATAGGAAGTCTAAAAAAAATATTTTTTATAAAACAAAAAAAAATTAAACGGATGCAATTGTTGCGCCATTTGCAATATAAGATGTACACACAAATGGTGAAGTTAGGTCCTCTCCCCCAAAGGAGCTGTTGTGCCACCATTTTTTTTTAACTATTCGTGTGTACTTACCAGTCGGTGTTTTGTATGAATATCTTGGGACAAAAGTAGTTTATCTACCCAGCCGTCTTCGAGAAGTGCCATCAAATTATTTATCCTCTGAGCGTCTGATGGCATATCTATAGCTTGATTGAGTTGGTAATATGAACATTCCACTCCAAACAGATCATATTGCACATAAGTGCCCAGAGCAGCAAATTCA
Organism: Orthonevra nobilis; assembly: GCA_963555765.1. NCBI lineage: Eukaryota > Metazoa > Arthropoda > Insecta > Diptera > Syrphidae > Orthonevra > Orthonevra nobilis. The sequence goes on from OY743225.1 coordinate 14,887,306, forward strand.
AACAGTTTTTCCATGTCGAATATTGTTCCTTAAAAAGCATGTTTCAACAAATGTTTGAAAATACATGTATGAGAGCCTACTGTCCAAATGTGACATAACACATTTATCCGCTTTGCCTCCAGCCTCCAAGTATAATCTAACGATTTCAAAAGGAGCCTCCGCATCGCGCCCTGGATGAAAAGACACACCACACCCGAGAACTTCTTGAATCTCCCCTGTGGCACGAATGGCACGTTTTTCAAACTCTACAAAAAATAGAAATTATATCTTTGAATAAATATATTAAAATCATCTTACCATTGATAGGATACACACTCCCAACTTCACCTATAAAGCCACACTTAACTTGCCCTATATTCGGCACATCTACTCCAGTAATAATCTCTTTGGAGTACATGTCAGTCAGTTGCTCAACAGTCATTGAAACCGCATCCGGTGTTTGTACATCGTGAATGTAGTGGCCAGTGCCGGCTATAACATGCACCCCAGTAGTTTTTTGGACATCAACCATAAGCTCCAGATTTCTCTTTAGACCGTGCGAGCTGTTTTCAACTATACTTCCTCCACCGAATCTTTTGTATAGCTGAATGTCACTAATAACAGCCCTTCGTGCTTCTTCATCGCAGAATTTGAGGTTTTCTAAACTGGAATATGGATACTGACGAACGAAACCAATTGTTTGAAGAGAAATCTTCTTATCAAAAAACTCTTTGAAATCCAGTGGTGGAGCACATTTGAATGCCTCGAAGTCAAGCGCTAGATGTTCGTGGGTTAGTGTACGACCCAATGAATATGGAGTTATTGGGCCTAAAACTGAAAAACAAATTGACAAAATTAAGTATACCGAACGACAAAAATTGTTGAAGATCTTTTTTTTTGCGAAAATGAACGTTTAAGATCTAGGAAAAAAGTCTGTACGAGAAAAAATAAATAAATAAATATATAAATTGACGATATCGAGCTGCCGGATAGAATGGAACAATTCAACACTTTTCATTACAGGCAAATATGCCTCAAATTTGATTTTTATGAAGTGAAAGGAGTTGACTATGAACTAGACAATTGCACAGGGGGTTACATCGGTTTTCAACACCTATTTATCGACTTAAAGGCTCCGTATCATGGAATTAACATCGAGGAGCTCTTAAGGCATGCCTAGTTATGCAGTCTGAACATGGAGAGTTCTCGTTGCTTCGATAATAAACTCACCTTTGATGTTAGAAATATTTTTATCAGTCAGTTGAGCAATAGAACCCTGTGTCAAATGAAGAAACTGACATTTATTTAACAAGTCGTTCTAAACGGTGGCGAAGAATGGAAGAAAGATGAAAACTGCTATTGGTCGCTTTGAGAGAAAAATTCTTGGGGAGATTTTTGGTTCCCTTTGCTTAGACTTTGGGTACAACGACTTAGCTGTCTAGGATAAAAAAAAAACGGATGGACAATCCGACCTGGAGAGTCTTCGAGTAACCGGGTTGAATGAAGACGAATAGTGTACACAATTGGAAATCGAGCTATGGATAGAAACACTTGTTGGTAAAGGGCCTTTCTCACTCCGGCTTATAATGTCACAAAATAGGAAGCAAGTTTTAGTAATTCGCGCGTACAGAGTACTGACGGCTGACATTTAGACATTCTCTTTGGAAAAAATTCTTTCCACAGAATTTTCCCGTCTCTTTGCGCAAAAAGTTGTTTAACAAATTTAATTAAAGAACTCAAAATAAAAATGTGAAAGAAAAAGAAATCCTTCGAATCCTGCTTATCTCATTCAGAAAGACACGTGGTAAATAAAATTATCAGCGCACAGGATTTTTCTTCCACACAAGAACCGACCTGTGTGTCCATTCACCTTAACTTACGTCCTTTTCCATTCTGGATACAAGTTTTTGATCTCACATAGTCCTAAATTGAATAAAGTAAAAACTTAAGAATAGAACGTATTGACGTCAACTTTTCATGTCATGTTCTTAGTGTTGTAAATCTGTCCAGAAAAATATGTTGCCATTGTTTGTAAGCTTCGCGCCAAAATGTGCAGCTCCATCGAATGTTCGTGTGATTTATTTATAACTCTCTGTCCAGAAGTAACTTTTGCTTTTAGAAGTAACTAATGTTGCTCGCAGATGACACATTATCACCTGATTCAATTGTTTTTAGTTTTAAGCTTTTAACCAAAATAGAACGGTTTATCCGTTAATTTCTTAAATTAGGTAATTTAAGGTTCACCATATTGGTTCACATGTACTAGGAACGTAGATATGCGGCTAGATTAGACTTTGACACCATTGACAAGTTTAAAAATGTAGCTTTTTTACGGGTGCAGTGACAGCACATTTGTTAAAAGAAATATGTAAGATTGATTACTTGCATAACCTACCTGTTTGTACCACCGACATTGTCGCTCAGTTATTAATTCACTTTACGATATAAATTCTAAAATATTTACTCGTTCACACGCAGGTTTGACCTTAAATCTGTTTCCCGCAGACTTCTAATTGAAACTGATCGCAGTGTTGAACTGAATTTGCTCGGCATGAATATAATCCCGAATATATGGAGTAAACAGAACTTCTTGATGAAGTTAATTGTTGTTCTGAAACGGAGACGTATAAACAAAAACAAGAGTGGGGACTATTTTTTATCTAATCTTTCGAATTTCTTTTGGAATAACAAAATATGTACATACATAAATTAATACAAGACTGTATGCAAGAGATAATTAGAACATTGTGTTGTTGTGTTTTGTAGACAGAAGTCATATGATTTGATAACAAATACTTTAAGTAAACTTCTATGCAAATTGATTTGTGTACATGTCGGAAGCTCCTTTTGACTAAGCGCATTTTTTCTGTAATCGGCAACTGAATTGATCTATTGATGGATGTCTTTTGAAGGTTCAAAGTATTCAGCTGGTTCTTGCAGAGTTTCATAAATTTGTAACTGTGCGAGTGTCATATGAAGACGGCATGTACTTAGATCTATCGATTCACTTGTATATCCGAAAAATTGCTGCGAGCAACAGTGGCTCGATGAGATCTCTAGACCTGCAAAAAAAATTCTGTCTGCCTCGTCCTGAGTTCTACGTCAACTCAAAAATTAACAATCATTTCCACTCGGAGAGCTTTTATGAACTGCTGCAGCGCAGATGCCTGAAACCTTTCATTTTTAGAACTATAGTAGTTCATGAAACAGTTGGCGCCTTTTACAAATTTAATAATATCCATTATATTTGCACATTTCTGCTCTGAACAGTAACAAAATACAGAAGTTGCAATGTTTACTCGCTTTTGAAAAAAAAAGAGTCGGAAAAAGGAATGAGTTAACGCAGTGTATAAGCTCAACGATATAAAAGAGTCTACGAACAAAAATATAAGAAGTGTTTTCTAAAAAAAAGCCTCCGTAATTGGGTAGTTAATCACGTCAGCAATCCTCATTAATTGTAGATGTGCCAGGAAAATTCCGGCAGTTGCTTAATTTAACTGAGCTATAAACTATATCTCCTACCAACTTAAAAATAAGCTGTGGTTTCAAGCTAAATTTTTTAAATATGTTAGAAATACCCCAAAACATCTGTAAGCTTTGAGAGGATAAAACCATGTCCGACGACAGGAATATCAGCTCTCTTATCCAGATTGTGCGAACGCCTGATGCCTAATTGACAATACACAGATCAGCTTTTACTAGTGTGGCCTGCGGAAGTTCAAGTCAATTAATACCTCATCGACTTTCAAGCCGCATATGAAGAATGCCGAGAAAACTGATCCAGTTTAATCGCACAATGCTCGGAGACACGTGTCTGTGTACTTTCGACCAAATTATTTTTTTCCAAACCTGCACCGGATTCCGTTGAGGACATGCGCTGTCATGTGATTGTTTCTGCAAAGCCGTGGGGATATACAGTCGATCACCAGTTTTTAAACAATAGCATTTGGGTAGTCAAGGAGTTGATCTATGTATCTCGGTGTAAAAATCCGACAAAAACTCATTGGATGCTAAGGGTGCTTTCAAAATTCAATCTCTAGTTGAAATAAAAAGGGGAGATCTCCGATTCAAAGATCAAGTAATCGCGATTGAAACGAAACTTAGTTTAAACAACCGGAAGCACCGTGCCCGACGTCATTTAAGGAAGAATAGCAGCATTAGCTCTGGTTCCGATAATCCAAGTACCGATTGCCTTAAAAGGTTATATTAAAAAATTAAAGATTTGTGTAGAATTTCAAAAATTTTATCGCAATAATCGATTTTATTGATGTTGACACAGCTTAAGATACAAAATTTATAACGTGCAGATATCGCTCACGGTTGATCATCAATATCGTCAACATCAAACTCCACACTTACATCGCTCATTTCGTCGGCTACAACATACTTCCTCGCGTAATATCGTCGCCATTTCTCTTCCATTTCAAATGTAGGATCAGTAGCTTCAATCAACGTGTCAATAAACTCAACACACTCAGAGCTGGGAACATTCTGTAATGAAGTACATCTTGAAATGTACTTTTGGCCCCACCCAACGTATATGGAATCACAAAAATTCTCGTAAGTAAATGTATACGCACCGGGCCAAAGATTTGAACGCATTAAAACCATTTGATTGTTTTCATTGTAAAGACATGAGAAACGTGATGTCCAGGGTGGAACAGATTGATCATTAATATCATCAGAACATAATGCAAAAAGCTCTGGGCCTGTTTCTACTGGTGGTAGTCCTTCTTCATTATATATCTCTTCTTCTTCAACATCTTCGTCGACGCCTAATTCTTCAACTTCGTCTTCAGCTTCCTCTTCCTCGTAAAGAGTTTCACTTTTCATTTGTTCTAGTGCCTTCCTTTCTAGTTGTTTTATTTCCAGTTCTTCATTGAGGTGTAGAACTCGGCCCTGATTCAGTATATTTGCCCTTACATGAACCCAATTTTCCGGCTCTGTAAGATCCTCAACTGGAATTACTTTATATTCAGGGTCTGGTATTACTAAAGCATCGTTATCATAAACGTATTCTTCTTCTTCTTCTTCTTCCTCCAATGGAAGCTCATCACCGAATTCTTCGGCTTCTGAAGACTTTTCTCTTGTTTTTTTGTAGAAGCCATTCGGTGCTATGTAAGTACCTGATGTAATCCTGGCAATTAATGCTCTCAAGTAATTTTTTTCAGTGCCCGGAAATAAAGGAAAGCTAGATAGATTAGTATCCAAGTTACCCGTAAGATATTTTTTAATGTGTCGTGAAGCTATAATTTGTTTCGGCGTTACTCTCGGCAATTCAATCCATTTTTCACTTAAGGATGTTGCGACAAAATAAGTCCATCGATTCAGGCCTTTTCCAAATGGTTCTGAAGGCGTTTCAAATGTTTCTTCGTGAACAATTTTCGGAACTGGTTTTGCGACGGGTCTCATTTTGTCAAGATCCTCATTTGGGTAGTGTTGCCATGAAGCACCTGGAATGAGATCAACATCAATGTTCTCGTAGCATGGACTTTTGTCTCTCCTCCTGATAAAGTCAACCATTTTCTTTAACAAATTTGAATTTATCAAATCATTACGAAGTTCAATCTCATTTTTTGTAAGTAAAGTCTCCACAATGTAGTATGATTTTTTTAGGCCATAGATGCGTCCCCAAAAACGCGCACTTTTAATGCTGTAATGAAATTGTAAAACTTTCATTGCCCAAGAAAGTTGAAACATTTCGTCGATTTGGAACCCAAGGCCACAAAACGAAAACAAGTGCAGAAGTTGTAAAACATTCTCATTTGGAGTTAAGTAACGAGGCACCCTGCTTAGTGACGATTCTGATGATTGTAAAATACTCAATTCAGATTCTTCAAATCCTTCCCGGAATTCCTCCTCGGCGACCAGCTCCAAATCCTCTGGTGCCGCTTCCAAAGGCAAAATCTTCAGAGATCTTAAAATCGCCAGAGCTTTTATAAAGAACTTTGGTTCCTTAAATGGATATGCACTTTCACATGCGGATACACTATGTCTGCGCTTGTATACATCCCGACTTAGCTGCTCAAAGTAGTCGACAACATTTGTTGGACGTTCGTCTATAACCCGCGATATCACATCAACAAGATGATCAAATCTAGAAGAATTCGGAACCTAAATTAACTGAATTATTTAAAGAACATTAATTACAGATTCTCGCCAGTAATGGAACTTTTATTTTGTAGAATGTGTTTAGCCGCTGCGTAATTAACTTTTTGTTCTTGTTTCTTAGATCGGATAGTTAATCTCGATGAAGAGGGCTCAGGACAAGTGTCTACTGAATTGCATGCGTTGCAAGAATCGCTCATGTTTGCGAAAATGCTGTTTGTGTCCTTTGTTATTTAATACAAAAAAATGTTTATTTTGTTACTTATTTGACACAAGTACCTATGTAGAACAAATATTTGAGGATAAATGGGTACTAGTGTTTCTAAATGTATTATGAACCAGGTACAAAAGATTCTAAAATACTAAATTTGTATTCAAGTTATTGGTGGAATGGATGGTATCAGCAAGTGGCAGCTAGCTTAATGGCTTACAAATACATGTCCGCTTATATTGTCGCGGTACAAAAAGTATCAATTAATGCGAAATTTCAGTCAAAATAATACACCAACTCGTGTACTCTAGTTTGGAAAGAACGTAAGTGAGACTGGTTTGTTGATTGATAAACGAATATATTCCTTAAGAATATTACAGCTGTTCCCCAAAGTGTGCGGGCGTTTGACTGTTTTGTGTGGTTTTTGAAGTGACGGCAGTTTTGGCCCATTTTGCTTTTACAACGACAATGGAAGAAACGCAGTCAACATGATACCCAATTTCTATGCCCAGGTATGGTGGACTCGAGCTCGGACAAGTTATGGTTAAAACACAATGGAACTATGTACATATGTGTCACACAATAATCGATGTATTGTACACCAAAGTCGATTATAGGCACCGAATCGCGTCCGATGCTACGCGAACGATCTATACACGATTCAAGCAACCAAGAACATGGGGCCGAAACCACCAAAAATATATTGTAAAATTGCATTGTCAAGATCGACTACTGACAAGCCAGCCGAAGCAGTCACTTGAATGAAATAATATTCCATAATAATTTTAGCAGCTTATTCTTTTAATTATACCAAAATATTTAGCAACTTAGGATTCAAGGTTTTAAAAAGAGTCAGCCGCTTTTTTACATACAATCTGCAGCTTCAAAAAAAAAAAACATTAGCCATGACTTACCATGCGACAAGCGTTATGCACCGCCTATTATTGCTTATAACTTCAACGCTCGTATCGAACCAAATCGGGACGGATTCCAAAATATTATATCTTATCAGGGAAAATCCATTGAACATCTTATGAAGTCTTACTATAGTCATTACCCAAAACAAACGATTCATCTTTGTCCGCAAGATTAATTGAAAGATTTTTTAAGGTTGTTTGACTATTAATGTTAAACACAAATATAATAATTAACAATAAATTGAATCTGATTTGAAAATATGGAAAGCTCAATTGCCAAAACTTAATTGGAATTGATTCCCCTATCAAACAAAATATGGGAACACTGAGGTAAGAAAATTCCCTGTTTTAACCAGATAACAGTAGCAAGTTTTCAAACTGGTTCCAACCTGATCTCACAATTTGCTGGCCGATGGATGTCCTGCACCTCACTTATAATTAAGTTCCATTGTGCTCTTAAACTATTGAGTAGGTTAAGGAAAACGTTTATAAATAAAAGAGGGTTTTCGGCTATCTGGCTTTGGCTAATCGGCTAAATTCTCCCCTTCCTGATATAATTAGAAATCTCAGAAGTTCCCTATGGTTATTATTGTGGTTCATTTTAAGAAGTTACTGTGTAGAGTACTATGCTTTTTCTAGCTACTGCAGAAGATTCGCATGGCAGATTACAGTCGGACTATATGTAGACGGGTATCCGGAGTTGATTCGTCCGGATGTTAATGGACAACTGGCGGGACAATTATGCCTGATGCGAGTCGAACACCTTTACAACATTGATAAACGAGATCATTCGATATTTTTCTGTAGATTTTTGACCACAGTAGTACGACTGATGCGCGTGAGTCTACTCGACTCCATCGTCGCCATGGGTATTGCGTCCCAATCCATTTTTCTATAAAAATTACTGATCGGCATCTAGACCAAGGGAAGGGTCATCTTTCGCGTTTCCGGATATATCTTCAATGTGATTTTATACAAATTTACCATGGATGCGTTAAAGCCGCCTGACTGTCAGTGTAGATGGTATTGATATTTACCGACAATATTTTCTGTATCAATTATTTTCAGCAGTCTGCATGACACCTGTACTTTCAGCCCAGAAGTCGCCTTGGATTTGTAAGTTTAGAACGCCCTGGATTCCTTCATTCCACTGCTTTTTCTCCGAAATTTCGTTTTGAATTTTTTGGTCGAAAACCAAAGTGGGTAGACAATAGTCTGTTTTTATCAGAAATTGAACACAGGGTTGATGCAGCAGATGCAGTAGTCAGATTCTGCGTTAAGTCGAACGCAAAAGTGGGTGTCAATCTCATTGACTCGGCAGCCCCTCATCAGCTGAGTTTTTCAATCTTGGTGGAACGTGCATGTGTATCCAATGAATTTATTAAGGAACTATATCAGTCAAAGCACATACCTTTATGAGTCCAGAATGGCACAAAGGTATTAAGTTTGATGTCTTCCAAGTTTAGTGGTGTGAAAGTTGGTATTGATTTTCTCCAAGTGGAGAGAACTATCTCGTTTGAATCTACTCTTAGCCCACATTTGACATTTGAATGCACAATTCGTTATTTTCCCATCCCATCCCACTATCATATGTTCTATAAGGGTTTTCTGTATATATAAGTGTTGGTGCACATATGGAAAAGCACTTCGGTGCTATCGCGATATTTTGTTGGACTTATAAACATGCAGTTTGTAACCGACTCTGGTCGCCTCTTTTACCATGCCAGTTATACTCTTTCGTGAACAGGTGATCCATAAATAATGCCTGATGATCCTTCGCGGGTTTAAGTTCTTGACCTCAGCAATTCAACAGACTAACAACTGAGTCGCGGTCAATTTGGTAATGGGCGACATTGAATTATTATAAGGGATCCGGTGGAACGAAAACGAAACCATTCTACAGGTTGTTACTCTGTTATATTCGTTTTAATTGTGTATCAAATCATAGAAAATAATGTTTATTGAATTTCACAAATTAGAACAATTTTGGAGCAATTTTTGTTGTAACAAGATCAATGGATCTAACTCAATGCTTAGCTCCGTATGGCTTAGAGGACCAAGAAGATGAGGAATGTCCGCCAGGCATCTATCCATCAAATATAAGTCTCGTTGAGAATTTCAAGTCTGGATTTGCTAATGTTTTGTCTAGGACACAATTATTTGAAACACCGAAGCCACCGAACATTGAACATGAGCTGAATGTTGCCAAATCGATTTTACAGCAATGTAGTGGAGCTTCCGGGGATAATTTGTAAACCCTTTAATTTTTTTCCACAGATGTATTTCATGCCTCTGTTTAGGTTTGACCATTTGGCTGACATTATAAAAATTGTAATGCGCGAAAATCCTGACAACATCATCGACTACTTTGATGAATTTAGTCATAATTTACGACAGCAGAAATTTAGAAATCCTGAACGCTTTACCCGCTTGGTCTACGAGCCTCCCAATGTAGAGGCAGCTAAAGCGATGCTTAGCATGATGAAGGTAAGTGCGGCTTAAAGTAGAGCCATTTATGCATGAAAATATATGTTTATGTATTAAATAATAAATATATTTAAGGTTCCATTTGTAGAGGGCGTTAGAGAATATGATGTTTGTAAGGAAGAAGAAAACAAAAATTTACCGAAAGCATTCGTTAAAACATCAACAGATGAGGTGTGCCAGTGCAAAATACGCCTAAATGAGAATGTACTTCGTTTACATCTATACTGGGCACTTTGTGGACTTGGAATGCAAAATGAGGAGGTTGTGTATTTGGCTTGTAGCTTACAGAAATTACAATGCCAACCTAATGTCGAACATTGTCGATTTTGGGGCAAGATCTATGGTTTTCCAAAATCCTACTATATTGCCGAAGTTACGCTTACCCAATGTGAGCTGAGTCTTCGACTTGAAAAGATGAAAGAAGAAATGAAAGAAATGATGAATGTGATAAGAACCAATAGTGAAGATATTGTGGATGATGCGGTTGATACAGAACTTATTCCTGGTTTTCAATGGCGAGATCAGCCTGAAGAAGAATTAAATAAAATGTTGATTATCTCTAAAGATATTCCCAAGCCAAAAATTGAAATAAAATTTGACATACCCCCTGAACCTGTAGGAACGGGTCTGAATCGCAGAACTTACTTTGTTGTGAATTCTTTGAATGAAGAATGGATAGAACTGCCGATTGTTACGCCAAAACAAATAAAAGTTGCGAGAAAAATCAAAAAGTTCTTAACTGGCGATTTAGAAACCGATATACTTGGATATCCCAAATTTCCAGGAACTGAGAAACATTACTTGAGAGCAATGATTGCGAGAATAACTTCAGGGACATATGTAGCACCGAGAAATTATTGGAGAAAACTAACGAAGAAGGAAGAAATGAAAGCTCTAGGTGAGGAAATCGATGAGGCAGATGATGAGGAAATCGAACTCTTTGGGGAGGAGGAAGAAGAAGATATCAATAATGATGCCATGATAACTGAGAATTCAAATTACGAACCAATAGCCCCGGAACAGCTTTTGAAACCAATGGCGTGGGTTCATTATAGGCCACATATACTTGAGCAGGGTCGCGTGGTGTATTTTGATGAGGAAGGAGCGCGCAAAGCCCTGGAAAGAGAACTCTTAATTCGGGATCTAGGAATAGACCAAATAATCGATGAAGAAGAGGAAGAGGAAGAGTATCTTGAAGATGAAATGGAAGAGAATGCTCAAATTTCAGAAGAAACAGGTCCAGCACTCTTCTCAGCTTGCAGCCGCGATTCAAGTTCAGAAGGCGTCAAAGTATGGACCACAAAATATTCAAGCAATCATAATAAAGTCAACCAGTTGGTCGTCATGCGCTCAAGTGTATGGCCAGGAGCTCTTTCGTTTACATTCGCCAAATATAGTGACTCTATATACATTGGTTTGGGGCTGAAATACACAGACAGGAATATGACCATTCCGCATGTACCTCCGATACAAGATGAATACGCACCAGATATGTACCAAGAGGCGACGGACCCTACAGTACAAATGGAAGAAGCATGGGAGCTTTACCAGTTGAGGAAGAAACGAGGTCATGAGGTTTGCTTTGAAGGAGATGACGAAGATGAAGAAGAAGAACAAGAAGTGTGCTTTTGATTATTCAAATGTTTAAATACAAATTTTAACAATTTCTTTTAAATTGACTTTCATTTATGGCCATTGGCTCCTCAGTAAACTGAACGTGGTCGTAATGGGACTTCAAAGTCTCCTTAAGCTGTAAGCTGTGAGTCCAATCGCGAGTTTCACAAACAACTTGAACCTTTAAAATAATTTAAGAAACGCAAAATGATAACTAAACGGTTAGAAACAAAAATGTATATGTAACATACGTCTACAGCGTAGATGTCCCGCAACCATGCTCGTTCGTGCATGATGTCCTTAATCGAAACCCCAAGGTCGGACAAAAGACGACAAAGGTCATACACCCCTCCAGGTCTATCACTCACTTGTACGTTAAATTTCACCAATCTACCTTCAGCAGCTAACCCCCTTTCTAGGCATCTTCCAAACACCGTTGTGTCAATATTACCTCCGCATAGCAATATTACAACCCTACAAAAGTATTTTTTAATAAAAAGCAAGGACTCTTCATTATACCCACTTCTTTCCCTTTAAATCGTTCAAATGACCAGCTAAAATGGCGGCCAAGCCAGATGCGCCAGCTCCCTCCACAACACATTTCTCCTCCTCGACCAAGCGCAAAATTGCTAAGGCGATCCATTCCTCTTTGACAACAACCATTCTGTCGATTAATGGCTTCACTGTGGCATATGCGTTATAGCCAACTTTTGGTACAGCCAACCCGTCGGCCAAAGTATTTCTTATAGGAATTTGTATCGGTCCACCATTTTCCATGGCACGACTGAAACTAGGACACTTCTCTGACTCGACGCCCTATAAACAAAAGCCAATGAGTTTTTTTTCCAATAAAAATTGAGCCCAATTGAGACTTGCAATTATTTTAGTTTTTGGTGAAAGAGCCTTTATGGCAGTCGCGATACCAGCAATGAGTCCACCGCCACCAACTGGAATTATAACTGCATCTGGATCTGGGACTTGTTCCAGTATTTCGAGTCCAATTGTTCCTTGTCCAGCCATGATGTGTGGGTGGTCATAACCATTGATGTATAAAAGATCTTCTTCTTGACCTATTTTCATTGCGATTTGCTTGGTTTCGGCCATGTCATCACCTTGGACAATAACACGGGCTTTATAGTTGCGACATTTTTGTATCTTCATAATTGGTGCTGCTGTTGGCATCACAACTGTAACCGGAATATTAAGTTTCCATCCGTGAAAGCTGAGAGCCTGAAAAGATTGAAAGCCCCCATTTTAGCCAACAACATTGGACACATTTTAACAATACCAACCTGCGCATGGTTGCCTAGTGAAGCAGAGATAACTCCACGTTTCTTCTGCTCTTCGGAAAGGCACAGTAAAGCGTATCGGGCCCCTCGTTCTTTAAAGCTAGAAAGGTAAATAATGTTAAAATGAAATGAAAAAAGTCTCACGTGATTTTATGATTATTATTTATTAATAAAAAAAAACACCAAGATGACTAATTAGCGAGTTTTGCAGCGACACAGGTGAACTACATCGACTCACTTCCGCCTAGTCTAAACCACCCTCAGCCATAAGGGGTGCATTGACGGAGATACCTTTTGATTTCGATTTCTTTTTTCTACCTTTTTTTACGATTTTGAATTTCATCTTGTTCTTCATGTGTGTCCTCATGAGCATTTATACCATAAATTCTAAAATATGTATATGGACACAGCGGGAGTGTATCACATATATCTAACATAGGTGAGGAATTTCAAAACTGGATATTTATGTGTATTTTGAACGCAAGGGGGCATGATTTCATAAATCGAACTTATAAACTCCAGAACCGACATCTCGGTTGAGATCTCATAAGGACTCATCATTGCCAATCGATACTACAACTTTTAACCTGAAGAAGAAAAATCACTCCAAAACCACAAACACAAAAAACAGGGTATTGCGAACTATATATTTCTTGAAAAAGGAATCATAGTCCGAACTGATTTTTGAAACAATATTTTGTAACGTAAAACTGTCATCAAAATCGTGTGAAGAGATGTGGTGTAGTCTTGACCTCTGAGTCAAAGTCGCATGTCCGTTTTAATTTTAATGAGCCCAGATAAGCATTGTTTTGATTTGTCTCTATAAATTTAATTGCAAATTTTCAATATTATTTCTCGCGCGCACATACAGAATCAGCTGGCATTCTATTGCAAAAATGACACTTGTACTTGAGCAAGTTGATAACAAAATCCACGCAAGACCAACCAAACAACCAAACATAATATTCAATGCCCTTTCAGTTGATAAAAACAGAATTGAATGCAAGTCCAGTGACAGCATCAGCACCTGAAATTTTTTGTTATAATCGGCGCAAGAGACCAACAGTCTACTGACTTTAAACGGTTGTCTGGAGTTCCCGCGCACCCATATGTCTCGAATAATTGACAGCCTTCCGAAGAGTAAAAGTGCAATGCCAAAACTTCTGCGGAGGTCCGAAGTTGAAGATCAGCCCTATGTTCAACTACATGACTACAATAAAAAGAGCTTTTAATGATCGGATAAACAAGGAATTTAAAACACATATGAAAATAGAAACAAAATGAAGAAATGCATAATGAACGCACCAAGTGCCATAAAACTAGCTCTCAGCTATAGCAATGGGAAAACTTGGCTTCATGGAGGACTGTAAACAGGCCACATTAACTTCAACCTTAATGCATACCAACTCTGTGCAAGGGAAAATTTGATACGCCGCTACTTCCCCCTTTAAGGGCCAGCCTGCGATAACAAATCCTTGTGTTAACATCGTTATTGGGATCGTTATACTTAAAAAAGAAAAGGTTCGGTTAAATAATAAATTTACAAACAAGATCCAAAATATTTATGACCGCACGATTACAGCCCGCACGATTTTGTATCCCTACAACAAAAAAGGCTTACATAAGGGCTCATTAGGGGCTTAAGCGACGAAAACTTGTACGCACCCTAACAAACCAACCAACCAGGCTGTTCCGGCCACAGAGGCATGAGTCTTATTCATATCCATAGTAAAATGTTGTCTTGCCGTATTGTTGAAACACCTTAATCCCCATTTCGTAACCTTAGGAGAAAGACTCCGCAATAAATCAAATCATCACGGCAGTTTCATCCAAAACGATTCTTAACCCACGTTTGAGCATGGACAGTTGGGACAAAACGAATCTTAGAGAAGAAGACCAACACCTGAGGTACGGTATTTCATAAATATGTTCAATGGATTGCAAAAAGAGGAGAATGTTGAACAAGGAACACACTTTTGATGGCGCACAGAAGTGGGAAGAAACCTCCGCCAATTATGTATACCCACAAGCTAAGAATCTGAAGGGACTTCTTGTTTGAAGCTGGCTTGCTAGCCGATTTGAATACTATGGCTTTAGGAAGAAGTTATGAAAATCCCCATGTGGATCAAACAGGTGGAGCATTCTTTGAAAGAATATCGACAACTTGTTTTTAAAAAATTATTGGCTACGTTACTTTTTGGACAAATATCGAGAAATGAATTTGTGTTTACGCTTAGGGGTCTTAGTTCTTTTTTATTTTTTGTTGATTGTTCTGTGCCTGAAAGAAGTATGATCAAAATATTTGTATCAAAAAGCTTTTAAATTCATCGTTGCTGGGAAACTGACAGACTACTGTGAAGTTGCTAAGTGACTTCGTGCTCAAATTGAATTACTGAAGAGCTGTTAAGTGGCATATTATTCAATTTTCAGTTTAAGTTATCTTTTTACTATATATCGACACTAAATATTCAAACAGAAAGAAATATCACACTTTTTGAGCATTCGGGAGTTTATTCTGATCGAAGTGCACTGAATCAATCAGCTGATCAGCGTTTAAATTCTTAAGTTTATTTATCAGTCAGAAAATCAACGGTGCGATTTTATGTTGATTTGTTCAATTACCATGACTAGTCGATATAAATAAGATTTTCTTAATAGTTTGCATAATATGTATATCATGTTCTGGAATAAAAATTTATATTCAAAATACTGACACCATTAGTGAGATTAGATTATTGCATCTTTCGGCATGAATATTTTAGTGCTAGTATTTGTGTGAAATTTCACGCAGAAATTCTGAAGTTATTCACTGCTGAAAATAATCATTACGAAGGATTACGGAATTGAGCATGAAACTTGATAATTAGTAGTCCGACTCACTCCAACAAATCCTTTGGTTGCGGAACGCTTAAATCAAAGCCCTTATCGGGAAATGAAATAAGGAGGTTTTATATAACATATAATTTGATTAAACAGACGAAAGCTAACATTTCATTGAAAGATCTTCAGTCTATACAAAAAAGGAAGGTTTTAGAAGGAAGGTTTCTTTCAAATCATGAAGAATATTAGTTGTTGTTGGAGCGATAGAGTTTGCTTAGATTCGCTTAAATAAGAAAAAGCTTATTTTTTAACGGAAGAGGCCATCGATCCTTAACGGAACTCAACTCGGGCTAAAGCCGCTATCCATCCATCACGGTCCCGGGTACACGGCTTCCAATTGGTTGAACCAAGTTAACTTCTATTCAGGTTTTCTTAGTCTTTGAACCGGACTCTCGGTTTTCCCTGTTTTCAAAGACACTCTTGCCCATAGGCTTCACTTATTTATGAATAGCCATTGTACCCACGTATTTTGTTTTCATTTGTTTTCGTTTTTTATGCTTCACTAAGTAAATATGTAGATATGTAACATGATAAAGTAATCACAAAAAGAAAAAAATTATATATAAAAACCACAACGTTTTATATCTTATGTCTTAAGTTTTTCTTAGATTGATTAAATAAAGCTCCTCATTGTTTTTGCGAATCAACTTATAACTTACATATTGTTTAAAAGCCAACACAAGATACTCTAAAAACCACTCACCTCCCAGTGCATTGAAGAAAATCCTTTTTCAAATACAATTCCATTCCATATGAATCCGATGTAGTACATTTCTAATCACCGTATCCGAAAACAAAAAATATTAAAACAATAACAAAGGAATTTTATTTAAAGCACTCAATGGTCTCACAGGACATGGCGTTCGTTCGATTCCACCTTTGATCAAAAATGCTGCCGATGTAACATCATGGAAAGATATTTTCTGCGGATTATGCGGATCACAAAAGGGATCCAGTAGTTCCTCTATTTCCTTACCGGATTCCGAAATAGGCTTTTCCCTTGGCTTCAAAGGTTTTAATTTCAAACTCGCAAATGAAGCTTCTACATCAATATTTTTATTAATTTCGCACTTGGCACTTTTTTTCTCACATGCTCCATTGCTCTCCATCTTAATCAATTAGAAGTATGTAACTTCGTTGCAAAAAATAAGAAATAAATTAAATTATGAACTTCAAGTTTAAACAATACGATTCCAAAATCCAAGAGATAAGCCTGTCTAGTCGTTTGCTTGAAACGATTGCGACTAATGCGGAATTATCTCAGTTGATCTTTAAGTAATGTTTCGAATCGAAAACAAATATTAGCTTGGAATAATGGATCGAATGGATCGTTGTTAAATCTCACACAACTTTTAATAACAGAAATTGGTGTTACAAATACAGATGGAAGTTCCCCACACCCTCTAAAGTCTCATCTACCCACCAATGCGATAACGTTTAAGAATCAGGTTAAAACTTAATCGCCACACGGATGTTTGTGAGGGTATATTTTTGGATGGTGGTAAAAATATATAGAGCATATTGCTCTGCGGGGATATTGTGTAAATTTGTACATGTCTTGTGATGAATAGCAAAACTGAGACCATGATTGAGATTATTTTTCTAGAAAATTTAAAATATTTAATAATATTGAAAATTTAGAAAAATAGATGTGCTTGAACCTTTGAAATCAGGATAAACAATCCTTTGAAAAAAGGAAGAAAAATAAAAAAAAAATATAAATAGATAAGTTTTGTAACGATGTTTTACAATTTTAAGGTTATTTAAGCCAACTGTGGACGGTTGGAGGAACCGATTTCGGCAATAGTATGGAAAAGTTTAAGCAAGGAAACGGGCTTAATGCTTACATCTGGACGAAAGTCGGTCACGATCCATGTTCAAGTTGACGTACAGCCTCCAGACTCCTTATAACCATCTAAGCAACGGTTGTGCGGTGGGTTAACACCCCAACAAGTTTTGAGGGGCCAAGCTGTACGAGTATGCTTCTAGAATATAAACAGACTCTATGTCGCACGAGTAGAGTCTTAATAATTGGAATCTATCTCTCAGTATAAAGCGAATATAACGGCCAAAGGTAACATTTAAGTTCCGGTGTAAAAAAAAAATATACATAAGTATATACTCGTATATATTCAATCCATATATCGTACAAATATGTTGCATTTTGTTCTCGATAGTTACTGGCAGATGAATATTTATAACTTGCAAATTGTATTTTCTAAAATTTGTATTACCAGTGTTGCTGCTTTCTTAAGAGAAATCTCTGAAAACTTTAATTTTTTTGTGTTCTTCATGTTTTTCATTATTTGAGCAGAGGTTACTCTTTGGAAAATTTCGCCAACTGCACGAACGTATGTACATATAAGACAACAAAACATTCTTTAGTTGGTCTGTTAATTTTTTTAGAAGTATTCCTAAGCATTAACGTTTTAGGTTATCATAAGTTTGTGCATAACAAAACAAACTCTTAATTTTTTTATCATTTTGATAAGGTAAGATAAAGGGCTACCCTTGAAATTTAAAGTCATAATTATGATTAAGAGGAAAGCACGAAACAAAACGAGACAAAAGCCCTCCGAAGCGTACCTACGCGTGAAATGCTACTTTAAGGTATATAGTATTATCAGCGGACGCAGAAGAAAGGCCATTAATCTTTAGCTTGTAAAGAGATTTGATATTTGATGATGAAATACTATCTATCCATGGGGCTTCATTTTTTAACATATAAAAATTTCACAGATTTATTTTATTTGTACGATACCTTCTAAGATGCTGTTCCGGATCCGGATTTGAGCCGAGGTCCATCACATTTGCAAGTCATTCTTCATCTCAACTTTTGCCTCTGTAGCTTCGATCACAAAGTATGTACAGTAATGAATTGTTTTTATAGTCAATTCGTTCACCGTGTTCGGAAAAAAACTCACAATTTTTTTGCAAATAAAACAAATAGCATTCAGATCGTTTTTTTGTTTGTTTTGTCTGTTCTCTTTATTTAGTGACTTTTTCTTTTCCCTTAAAATGTTATCAATTTCATTTCCTTTTTAAATATATATCATCTGTTTTAAAACTTTCACACATGCCATTAATTGTTTTATTAAATGAAAAAAGACGAAATTTTTCAAACTTTGTCAATGTATTTATCAACAACTAAACCTCAAAGAAACTTATGATTTTTGCAAAAAAAAAATGTTTTCACTTTAGCTGGATTAATGCCGAAAAAAAAATGAAATTTAAGTATAAATCAAATAATTCTTAATACTATTTTCAAGATTCAAACAACAGAATAAACTAAAATCAAATACATGTAGCTACTTATGAATAGAAAAAAATATATATATATATATATTTATATCAATATGTATTACAATGCATATTTAATATAATTATTCATTATGTATTACTACAGTCATATCTCGTTTATTTTGAATAAAACAAATTAAACAAAAAAAAATTGTTTTTCTTTTGTGTTCATTCTCTTATTTTATATAATATACATAAATGAAGTCGTGTTTGTTTTTGTATTAGACGCGTAAAGATTCTTTTGTTTATTCATTAAATATTTCTTTTTACAGTTATTTTGTATACGTTTCCCTTTCATTTCGTTTTTTGTTTTTGAGGTGGTGATAATTTCAATCTTCACTGAAATAAAAATGTGTTCCTACTTAACTTCCAACAATACACATGTTTTAACAGCTGTTTAATGTAAAGTTAAAATGTTATATAAACCCAAAAATAAGACGGAAATTAAATACAAAATAGAAAAAAGGTCGAATAATGTGATGGACACCCACCGGCAAGTATTGTGTGTATCTTGCACTTCTCATCTTAATTAATACAATATATATTTTTTTTCATTTTTGTTGATAAATTTACTATTTTCAGTTAAGCCGTTTTTTTATACCAAGAATCAATCATAATTTTCTTTTTGATTTATTCATTATTTCTTTCTTTTGTTTTGTTTCACTATCAATCATCTAAGAACTATAAGGATTCTTTTCTTTCTAAATTGTATATCTTTTCTTGTTCCAAGTTTTTGTCAAAAATATTTTTATGCATTTTAATTGTTCGAACTGGTACTTTGTGTGTTTTTATCCTTTAAGATTAGAATGGTGAGACATAGATTTCATAAAATTAACAGAAAAAAATTAGATTTTTGAGAAAACCTAAGCAATAATAGCTTTGTACAGAAATGTGTTATTTTATTGTGTTGGAGATTTAAAATTTTGCAAACCATTTACATATGTAATTATATTTTTTTATTTCTTATACGATGTGGGGTTTATTTAAAATATACCATGGGGATTTTTTTTTTAATTTTTCCTGATTAAATTAAATGTCATACATCTGCAATTTATAAACCAAAACCAATATATAAATAAAATATGTATAAAAAAGATAAAACAAAACAATTTTTATTTGTATATTTTAAATTAATATCCAGAGTTCCAGAGAATTCAATAATCGGAAAAGAATTGGAAATTATATTTTAGAAATATGTACAAATTTACTGCACTGTTACATTTACTGCATTTTTACGTACGTGTCCTAATTCGCGATTTCATTCGTTTTGAATTTCAAATGGTTTATTAACTGCAATGTCTCTGTTTTCTGATAAAAAATGGATCATCAATTCATTTTAAGAATTAAACAATATGAAATGTCGTTAATGCACAAAGTTTCTATGACTGTCAACAAAAATATTAATCAAAAACTGCAGTTAAATTTGCTCACACGTATTTTGTTCTCTTTCGTATTTGTTGCTTTTAATCGAATCGTTATCAAGCTGATGAATGTTCAAGACTAGCGACATGAAAAACCGATGCACAACCAGCTCAAAACGTATAAGCATCATTTGTTCGGAGTTTGGAGTCTAGCCAAACCAATCCCTGTTAACATGGTTTAAAGGTACTTTTGGATGCGAAATGCGGACAGACATTAAAATATAATTGACAGAATTGATGACAGTTAAAAGTACATTCGATTAAATTTGTCGTTTTATTAAAATGTATTTCAATGTATTGCAAAAGTTTCAAGAACAGCCAAGAGGTTTATATATTTGAAGCAAACATTAAGCATACGAATGCGAAAATACTGACCAGAGACAGACCATATACTTTCGATAATTCATTCTTTAGAAAGGTTTACACAAATTCATAGAAATTCAAACTTAATTCCGAGGTCAGTTATCACAAATTTGTGCACTAACGTAACAGGATCCAGTAAAAATCTTCTTGGATTATCGTCCACCGGTAAAAAAAATCAAAGCGTCTCTAACGTTTAAATAAACGTATGAACAAAAGATTACCTTGTACCAAAAAGTTCTGCTTCTTTTGAGATGATCCGTGCGTTTCGTACGATTTACTAAGATAAAAAAAGGATAACAAAAGGTGCCAAACATTCACAACTCAAAATCAAAGAACATGAATGACCGGGAAGTAAAAATGAAAGGAAACATTCTTCATCCCTCAAATCAAACTTAAGAAAAAAATAAAAAGAAACATAAGGGTTTTGTTTAAAATTATTTTTATTTACTTTTTTATGATATTACTAACTTCTTTGTTTTGTTTGTTGAAGTAATCGTTTTTTTCATATTTAATATATACTTTATCTCTTTTTTGTATTTTAATTCTAAAAAGCTGGTGCACTATTATTAAAAAAAGAAAGAAAATTCCTCACTTAATTTCCACTACAATAATAGCTTACAATTATTAAAGTTAAAAGTGCTTAAAAGTTTTACTCATTTAATCACACCATTTTGTTGATTTTTTTTTGTTACAATAGTTGGTGTTTTTTCTCAGTTACGTTTTCCGGTGAATATTCAATGCAAATCAAACATGGTTGCTTAATTATTTTTCATTTTCAAATAGTTTTTCCTCATTTTTATTTTAAACTCAAGTAAAACTAAAATTTAACTAATTAAAAAACTAATAATAATTACAATTATAACTCATATATACCCATACTCATTTAACTCGACAAAAAAATATAATAGTAAAACCATATAACTAAAAACAATATTACTCAACTTATCCAAAAAGTTATGAAACAAAACTCGAAAAAAAAACTGAATATATAGTCACTTTATTAGAGTTATATTTATCTCTGTTTAATACGCCTATTTGTTAATGGTAATTTTGTTTGAAACTAATAATTGTATTGTTTTGAGTGATTATATTTGCTTTATTTATTTTACAACTAATTCATAAAGAGAAATGGAAGAATAATATATAATTATTAAAGAAAAAAATTTTACTATAGAAAACGACCAAAAATATATAGAAAAACTAAAGTAATAATAAAACAACTATTAAAGCGAAGGAGTAAATTAAAAACTCGGCATTGTTATCTTTTCATTTACTATTGCATTTGTGAATTCTTTTGCCAAGTGACTGCCTTTTCAATTTAGTTAAAAGTTTAACCCCATATCGTATATTTTTTTTTAAATTGCTGGATTCTCTTCTTATATTTACTTTTTTTTACAAGAGAAATTGAACAAGAAAAACAAAATAGTAACGAAGTCAATTATGTTGGTGGTGTAGTGTGAGTGATTGGTTGCAGCAAAATTGATAATCGGTAATCATAATAATGTTTTTTTTTTATATATTATTTAAAGAGTGATAATTAATAAAAGTAAGTTGATTTCTTTATTTTTAATATATAATTATATAAGTTTTTATTCTGTTTCCTTTTTTAAAAGTTTTTACTGTGTTTTTGTTACCTATAACTTTTTGTCTCTATCTATATATATACATACATATATATACAAATTTATACATGTATATATGTATACATATAGAAATAATAATAATAATCAATAATATTAATTTAAAACGAAAAAAACAAAAGAAAAAGTAGTAATTCACTTGCAATATGTTTGTATATTGTTTTTTTTTCCTTTTTCAATTCAATAGTAAACTAGGTTAATTTTCACGATTTAGTTTTGTATTGTTTTTTCCGCTTCTTGTGAGTTTTTTTTTCTTTTCTTTTTTTTGCTCATGTAATAATTTTATTAATATACTTATGCTTCATTTTGTATTTCCTCTTTTTTATTTAATTTAAATGTAGGTATATGTGGGCGTGTATTATGTGGTAAATTTTTTTCTTCCTCTTTTTATAAGTGTATATTTTTTTCTTGTTTGTTTTTTGTTTCATTTTTTTTGTAATTATATTTATTTATATTTAAATTTTTATGTATATATATATATGTATATTATAAAACTGATGGCACAAAAGTTCAAATTTTTTGTATTTTTTCGCCAACTACTACAGGATTATTGCGTCTAATTTCTTGGGCCCCGTGTTCCCTATAGTCAAATGTGCAGTCGTGTTTGTCACTGTACCGGTGTACAGCACAGTAAAGTCCCCCACATCGGCACTCAAAACCTGAAAAAATAATAAATAAAAACATTAATAAAAGATGTCGACTAAAAGTAACGAAATAAAAATCTTGTTCACTATCCTATCATTTCTTAGCATTGGAACTCAAACAGGATTACTAGCTCTTGATATGATAATATTGTCACCACCAATTCATAGTTCTCGAATTCGTCGAACAAAAAGTGACTATATTCCTACTCAGATATTTGGTACCCATGGTGCAAAAACCGAAATAAAACTTATCTGCGGTTCAAACCGCAAACGAACTCTTTTCATGTTCCACATTATCTTTTACTTGCTCTGTGCGAGTAAACAAAAATATATATATATATTTATAATTTTCTGACCTGATCTGCGTCTTTGACTTTTTCTATGGGTCCCTTTTCTCCCATCCAAGACAGCGTACACATTCGAGTCAATTCGAGAAATTAGGACAATCTTCGCTTCATGTGGATCAACAAATCTTTCTTATTGTTATGCAAAGTAAGAATCCAAAATAAGTGAAAGAACAAATGTAGTCAACATTTTTTTAATTCAACTGGGTGGTAGTGATAATGATTGCAATAATTGTGAAAAATTGCGTTAAATCCACGAAGATCCTGTCTCATATTATCTTACCATATCTATATAAATAAATTATTTTTAAATTATAAGTTATATGTAATATACGTCCGTGACATTGAAGATTTTCATTGTGTGTTCATAGTAATAGCGACACTGCCATTGGCGGGTACTGAAGCATCAAAATTTGACTAAGAATGATTGATCGATTGATGCATTATCAATCGATGCGAATGAAAAAATTTCTTCATCTTTTTTGAAGGAAATTCTGTTTCAAGAGTCAGTGAAGTCATCTTCTGCGACGACAGTGAAGTTTTATGCTCAAAAAGAGTGAATAAAAAATACAACTTTGTATTTTAAATATACAAAATTATTTTTTCTAACTGTTTTTTGCTTAATTAATAACATGGTTAACCCTATTAATGGACAACTGAAAGTCATATCAAATGTCGTCGAAACTATCGACATCAATGAAGTGTCGAAGTTCACAATAATGTTATTATTTCTCTTAGCAAAATGCCTTAAAATTTGAATATTTCTTTGCTTGAATTCCACAAGGCACAACTGCGGCAGGTTTTCACCGTCATGAGTTCAAAAACAAGAAGATATGTGGTGCCATGCAATCTAATCCATCTTGAATCGCATCGTGAATGAATCAACAATCATTATAAATGATGGCATAGTTTTTTGGTTTGTTCATTGGCAAAATTAAAGATAATCTAGAATATGAAATTCTTCTTTGAATTGCGTTACACAAGAGTTATACATTTTGTTTCGTTGCAGAATGTCTATAATTCGAAATAATCAAAGCTGCGCAAAAGCATCATATGAATGAATCATTATAGAAGAACACAGGTGCGATGCACAGGATCAGATAATTTTTTAATTCTCGCATCTCATTTCGGTAACATGCAATCAACTTCAGAAGCTTTATAAGGATGTATTTAACAGATAAGAGCAACATAAGACCTACAGTTCATCTTTTGAGTTTAGTATTTCTGCTAAGATGTATTTTGGAAACATATTAAAGACTATACCGACAAACCATTATTCTGATTGATTGACTCAGACATGAGAGGCCCCTTAGAAAAACACCATAGAAACATTTGAGAACATTTGAAAAGACAATTCAAGAAACTTGTGACCCCGTGCCAAATGTTATTATTAAAAAACTTAATAGATAAATTCCTGGTAACAACATTTAAATATAAATTCCAATGCAACCCGTTTTGTAATAAATGAGTATGTTCTGAAAGACGGAACAATTTTTCACTCGCGTTATGTGAATTCACCGCGTAATATCGAAGTTATGTTCCTCACCTGTTAGTCCAACCTTCTTGCGGCAGACAGCACAACGATTCTTTTTCTTTTTTGCATCTTTATCACCTTCCTTGTCGTCTTGTTCTTCGTTTGTGGAAGTTGATGGACCTGCCGTTGTTGCACTGTCTTTATCTGTGTTTTCTTCGTTTATTTTCTGCAAAAATATAAATATGTAGAGAATAAGTATACAACATAATCGAACTTAATTTCAAATTAATTGAAAATGATATGCTGTTTATTATATATTTTTATTTCTTAGACAATTTGTTGTACATCTTCCCAGGAAGAGAGGATACCAAATAAAGGAAGAAACACATTTAATTTCACTTCCTCACTTTATAAATTTGTGCGTTTATGCATTGTTTATTGTTGTCAATTGGACTTGGCTACTTGGCGATAAAAACTTGGCCACATGCCATCCATTATGAAAATGCAACAGCTAGCAGAAGCTCAATTAAGCCACAAACAACAAAAAAATTCTACGCACTAACATACGAGCTATTTATGTTTCTCGAACTTTACTAATTAAAAAGCCAATTGGAGGAAGATAAAGCAATATTCATGTTATCATCGCAGATGCTTTGTGCGTTCTCTCTTTATTATTCCATTTTTTCCAAAAGAGAATGTCACAAAATGTATAGTAGAAGTAGTAGTAGAATAAAAAAAAACATTTACCCTTTTCCTAGCTGAATTACTAGGTGCTTCCTTCGAATTTGTGTCCATTTTTTGTATTGAGATAAGTTTCGATGACGTCGAGAAATAGGAGGCGGAAGTTGAACAGCAACTTGTTGTTGTAGAGTTTATGGAAGTACAAGTTTTTAGGATTAGTGACTTCTTTACTCCTGTGCTTTTCGATGATGATCCCTCTGCCGTCGCCACCCTCGCTGTCGTGTTCTTCGATGATGTTGATGTTGACGCTGATTCACACGCCGCCTTAATTTTATTTTAAAAATGTTCGTTTTAGATAAAATATTTTTTTTTCTGCTTTTCTATGTGCTTTTTCTTGATTTGTATTTTGATGTTTAATTTCAAATTACTAGGACTACTTGAAAGCTCTTCTAAGATTCACCGTCGTCTGTTTTGAATAATTGCAGGAGACCGATTTGCAAATAGGATATAAGCAGAGTGTATACTTGTCGTTTAGCACTGCTTCCCTCAGAAGAATCCCCAGCTGGATCATTCTCATTGGACAGTCTTATTAATTTGATTTGATTGTCTTTTTCGCCTTGGTTTCCCTTGGGAAAATTTATACCAAACATGGTAACTTTAGATCACGGGACTGTAGCCAATTGAATATTTGTTATATTGCTAGCGTTAAGATTTTAACAGAGGCTAATGTGAATACAGAAAATTTTTGAATAAATTTTCTAGTAAACTAGAGTCAAGGCAGACGTATTCAAGCTCCATTTAAGTTTTAAAACTTGTTTAAAAACAAGTAATTTCTGTGAGCATTTTCTTACAGGTGAATCCCTGGTTGGATTCAAACTACAGTTCTTAGTTTAACTATTTGTAAGAATTGTTTTTGAATTTCAAGCAATGCAGAGCGGGTGGCTTAGTAAATGAACCGCATGGTGAAATCCGTTTGTTTGGGCTTTATAATATATTTACATGCATTCTAAAATTTAAAAAAACTTAAAAGATGCGAGTCTATTTTTAGTAACCAAGATATCAGCTTCTCTACAGTGATGCGATATTTTTAAACAAATTTATTATAGTGGAGTTGGGGGCTCTTATTTTATTATCTTCTTTTTTTAAAAGATTTAGAGATTAAATAATCAGAAACGTACACAAATGAATTTGAAGTCATTTGTGAAAGTCTGAATACAGTAAAAAATCATTATCAAAATAATGTCAAAAGCAATCTGATAACATACGAATCTTAGAGTATGTGGATTAAAACGATACACTGAATAATCAAAAAAAAAGGTTAACACGGAAACACAATTGGAACGCTGAAATAATATTTTTTCAGCGAAACTACAAGGTTCAGAAACAAAAGTTTGCATATTTTATTTATTCAAAAACCCAAGACTTTCTGGCACGCTTATAATCCCAGCCAATCAGTCCGGTTCGGACGGCTGTGAACTTTTACTTATCGTATTGCTTTCGCCACTTTGCAAATGGATTGTGGCCAATGTGCGAGCCATTGTCGAAATTTCATTATACTTGGACAGTAACAAAGCTCGATTGAATGAGAACTTCAAAGATCCTTGGAATCCTTCACGTAGAGTGGAGAGAAAAAGGATATAACCATATTAGGTCAGCAATTTTACAAGACATACACTTGAAAAAATATGTAATTGTTACATAAAGAAACTTTAAGATTAAAAAGTACAAAGGCAAATAACTTTTTTCCAATTGAAAACATTTAATTTTTTTTGTATGTAGTATGTTAGTTGAAGCGATTCAAGCTTTGCAGACACTTGCTCAAATTAAACGGCGAACGAAAAGAAAGATTAAAAAACTCAGTCACGTGTAAATGAGATTGAGCAATTCAAAACGGAGTATAATCAATTGTATGGAAAAATGATAGATAAGGCTTACTAAAAGATTATATTTTTTATAAATAAAGTTTTCGTACTTGTCGAAATAGAGGAAGCACTATTTTATGTTTCGCGAATTTGGCTAAGCATATGTATTAAAATGAAACTATGTCTGAGTGTCTGTTTCTCATTCAAATAATGTTTCTTAAATGAAATTGTTGTATATATTTCTTCTTTAACTGACAAAAAGTGCAGATGCAGGTGTCACAAGATCTGTTCATATTTCTTACAAGCTTTTTGCAGGAGATGGGGTGACAACGAAATAAATGCAATGATTTTTATTTCAAGATTGCCTGGATGCATCACTGTACAACAAATGCAAAAATGAACGAGTAATAAATCAACAACAGACACATAGACATAACGATTCAAAAACGGTTCCGCTTTTATTCAACGGCTAGTTTGTGAGCCCCTTTGAGTTGCTTTTTCTTTTGTCAGGAATATAATAAGAATATATTTCAAAATTATTTCAAATAATTTTATTTAACAATAATTAAGGCCGATAAAAGTTTGAGCTGTATTTTTTTATTTTCAAATTGTCCTTAAAAAATCGAAGTAATGAAGTAATGATTTCTGGTTAGGCTTCGACTTTAAATTATATGTATATCTCATATGCAAGCACTTGAGAAGTTGATTCCATTTAATTCCACAAAAAAAAAATCCATGCTGCGGAAAAAGGTTTGTCTCGGATCAGAGCTTCAATGTTTCAGCTAAATGTGAAAGTATTTATGTTGTTTTATCTGCTAAGCATTGCAAATAATTACCGTTGGCTCCAATTCAGTAACGAGTCTTAAATTCTATATGTCGATTATTATTTGTTTGTTTTTTTTTAACTGCGTTTTATAAGAAAAAACATATTGCTGGTAAATAAGTTTAGAAGTCGAAAACACTTCTTTTCTGCTCAATTCTTTAGGCTTAAGATACAAATTGAATGCTCTTTGTTTATCTTCTGGAGAGGATGAACAACAAATGTCTTTTTTTGGAAGCAATTATACAAATCTAAAAGAATTTCAATTTAAATCAAACTTACTTCTTTTATTTCATTGTGTTGCTGTAAACTCTGTACTGTTGGTTGTGCTGTGTTCGTGACTGTAATGGCTGGACTAAATGTGGGACTCGATTGAGGGCTTGGAACTGACACAGGCGTGCTGCTGACTGGTGGTTG
This sequence comes from Orthonevra nobilis, assembly GCA_963555765.1. NCBI lineage: Eukaryota > Metazoa > Arthropoda > Insecta > Diptera > Syrphidae > Orthonevra > Orthonevra nobilis. The sequence continues at coordinate 14,915,757 of OY743225.1, forward strand.
CTGTTTTTTTCTTAAGGAATCCTAAAAGGATAATTCATTTTATGTAATGAATAAAGTAAACTCACACCAAAACTTACTTTGTAGCATACGGAGCAGAGTCCATCTGTGGCTGGGTTACCATAAAAACCGCATCCAGAGCGACACATTGGCTGCATCGGATTTGATTCACGTTCCATTATTTATGTATATATATATTCTTTGTTGTGTTGAGGTGGTGTTATTTTTAACAGTTGTTTTCGCAATAGATTTGTAGCCTTTTTCTGATTATTTTTTGTCTACTTTACAATTTTAAAGCAGACGGTCAAGCGATATTTGATTTTCTTGTTTATATAATTCTTTGTTATTCTCGCACAGCGACAACACGACTTTCTGATTTCAAATATAGTTTTTTTTTAAGAATTGTAGGAAAATTGTAAGGGTCCCAGAAAATTAGCAATACTAATAATATAGTTTTTTTTTAAGGGCTGCGGATATACAAATTGTTTTTTTTTTTTTTTGCGTTTCTTTTAAATAAGAATTTTAATCAGAATCGAGTTCTCAAATATATAGACTTTTTGAATTGATTTTGCTTTTGTATGTCACAAAAATCCTTTAGGTTGGCGGTTTATTCTGTGAAACAATCCGTCGTAACGAACGTATTCATTCATTAAAAAAAATACACGCGATGACTTCAACTAAACAAGTTGGAATCTTCGACTTTGCTTTGGGAAATATTATAACTGTTTTGTTTATTCAAGGCGCCCTAATAGCGACGCGCGTGTTGAACTTTTGTGCCTTCTATTCTTTCCAACTGCTCTTATTGAGCTGTCTGAATCCTCAGCATTCTCCTTTGAAAAAATATCTTTGTAATTTGCTCCTTGGATTGAAGCTCACTTGAATTGAAGATGAGTGGTGAGTTGTACGCTATGCCAAGTAGGTAGAAAACTAACAAATTTACCCACACTACAAATATCAATCAATCTGAAAGGAATAAAAAGAATTTATTAAATACATTTTTTCTTTAGAAATTTTATATGATTTAAGGAATAGAACAGTTTACTGCGAGGATAATATCATTGCGATGAAAGCTTAATCAAGTAAAGTGTTAAATAATTAACATATGGTGGAAATTTATATCACGAATTAAGTTGCAAAATTTTTTTTGAACTGACTGAATGACTCTTCATCCAGTGGGTCTGTTAAACCAGTATCAGAGAAGATCTTAGACAAAAACTTTGGATTTCAACGAAAATTGGTGCCTTACGTAGCATCAAAAAGGGGCAAAGCAATGTTCAACTTACAGAAAAAGAAGTCTCGCCTGCCTGATCTGTGGACTTTTTATTTTTAAATAAAATGGTTTCGAAGAACACCTATCATACAATTTTTTAATAGGATTCTTGAATTTGATGATGAACCCATTTCGTGGTTTACCATCATCATCATCCTTATTTCGAAGTCATTCTTGCAAGGATGGACAATTAGTTTAAGAAAACACGGTTTTTTATAAAATACCACACTTTTTTATATAGAAGCATGCTCTTTTGATGAATGTGATTATAATTTGGTTGTCGACCCCCTTTTTTTTAGATTTTCATCTTTCGTGAATTTGTGTCAGAGCAACAGCCAGAAGAACAATAGCAGTGTAACTTGTTTTAAAACATAATTGTTTAATTGTAAAACATAATTGTAATGTGGTACTTTTTGGAATTGAGTTCTATTCTGATTTTCTGTATTTGGGATTGGCTGAATGTGAATTTGAATTGCATGATTTGTAGTTTGTTATAGGTAACGCGAACCATAAGGAAAGAAGTTTCATTCGCCGTAAACGGGTGTTCAGGCGACCCATGGACATTTAACGTCATTCGCAAAAAATTATGACATTCACATTATAACATTGATATTTGCCTCACCCTGTAGCTGCAGTTCTGTGATAATAGGAAAGCGCAACAAAAATGCAAGTTATATACAGTGTCACTCTCCTACAGCTTGCTATATAGTTCATACATACATATGCTTAGGTATCTGAACTATAAAATTGCATACAAAAATTAATAACAAAAAAATCACACAAAACGAAGAAACGCCCTGGGCTTGCCCCTTGATGCTGCTATCTTCATTGTTCCAACTTTGTTGTTGTTTTATTTCACGTGTCCATGGAGAGCGATTGCTCAACTTGTCGTTGTAGTAAAACAGCATTAAATCTGGTTTTGCAAAACACAGGATACCATGTTCCTAACAAAGGAAACGAACATTGTATAGTGTTTAGTCGACGATATACAACACAACACATCCTCGTTGCCAGTTCTCTGCATAATCTGTATTTGCTTCTTTTTCTGTTGCCTGCCATACTGTGAGTAACATGAATCCCTGCTGCTGTCAAGAAAAAAACGGATTGATGATGCCATCCTCCACCATCCAACAACAATATATGTAGCAGTATTTTGAACGTATCTACTATTTATTCAGAATGCTCAGGAATCAAGAAACGATGGATGGTGGAGAATAAAGGCGTCTAGAGGAAGACCTCATTCACCTTAAATTCAAATTCCCATCCGTAGTCATCATCATCATCATCATCATCACGAGTGGATATCAAATCAACACCGGCATTGTCAAAGAAATGTAATCGAAAAATTGTAAAGAAAAAAATAAACAAGAGCATAAGCATAAGAAAAAAATTCCAGTCCTTCATTAAATCGGTAGGAATTATAACCCTCACAATGCACAACCAGACAACAAACTACATAAATCGGAGAAATAAAGTAAATAAATAAATGAACTAACTCCTCTTCTCAAGGCTGTCTTGCCAGCAGTAATTCGTAACCCCCAAAAACCCCTCACCATTGGGGCCTAACGGTGATAAATTGTTGACAAGGAAAGGTAGAGTACTAGAGTACTCCACCGAAAGAGAGCCAAAAAGCACAATGAAAAACATGGCTGCTATGCTACGGTACGATATATTATAAAGGGGATTTGCTTGTTCTCTTTTTCTTGGAACAATCCACCAACACACGCCGCACAACACACAACACAACCAAAAGCAAAATATTCGTTCCAGTTTGAGCATCATCATGAAGCGGAATCAAAGGAGAAATGTTCTGCGCAATGGATACACCAAGTCACCCGACATACACCAACGACCTTCACCACTGCGAGAAGCGGTAAAACATTGGTGAATAATGATGTTGAAGAAAACTCTCCACACCATATCCACCCATGATTTCATTATGCACTGAAACTCCCACGACCAAGACGCACCACAAAAGTTGGTGCGATGGGGCAACGAAACTGTGGAGAGTTGGAGATTTTTTTCTGGTTGCATTTACTGTGAAAGGTATGCGCGGTGAACAACGATGTTGCACAATATCGGCGTCGACGATGAAATGCTTTTACATTTTACAGTGTGCTCGGGTATGAACGAGACGTGTGGAGATTGTTTATTGCAGAAGGAAGCAGCAGCAACAAAGAGGAGACCGCCTTAAGAGAAGCAAGGAAAAGACTTTTCGTATTCAAGTGGAGCAGGCGCGCTCTACATGTTGGGTTCAATTGCACAGTCATCGAAGTGTGTAGCAAGCGTGGAGGTTGATAAAAATAAATTAAAAAAAAAAACAACCAAATGAAAATAAATCTTTTTTAAAACAGACTCTGATGAATGGAAATATGTAACGTATAAACATGTGTAACTGCACATGATTAATTGCAATATATGTGTGCAGTAAATGTGTAAAGTGAATTTAGCCAAGTACAAAAAAAATTGTTTTTGTAACATTTTCAAAAGTTTTATTTAACGAATAAACAATACTGACCGTATTGTTGTTGAGTGCCTAAATCGTCGACATTTAATGGCATTAAAAAAAAAAAAGAAGTCCAAGGGCGTCGATTTGTGATCCGTTGCAGCCAAACAACATCACTTAAAACGATTAATGTTGTGTTATAAATCGATTGTTGAACGGCATGGTGCCACGTAGCCCCATCTTGCTTGAACCACGCTTCGACAAAATCCAAGTCCTTAATCTCTCAAGAGATGAAAAAGTGACTCATGTTGTTTTGAACAAAATTGTCATCAAAGTCGAGTTGCTTTTAATAGAAATCAATGCAACTGATGTCCTGTAAAAATTGTTTTATTTTTTCGATTCTGTAATATAATCGTCTCTGCATCGAGAATCTTAATAATACATCTTAAAATTACGTAAAGGCTTAAAAGTTAGCTCAACATTTTATTCTTAGATTTCAATTGTTTTTCATTTTCGGAATTCTCTCTAAGGTATGTCATGTGACTGCTCATCCACTTGGCACACATTTGAACAAAATCCCCGCTTTTAATTGTATATGCACATCTGTATTTTTATTTCTGAATAATTCAACTTGTCTTTTTTCGAAGAGCATACCCGTATAAAAGTTCTAATGCGATTATCATCAGAACATTTTTAAAATATTTTTTAATTGAAATGTTTACAAAGTCAACAACGACAAGAGTTCCTACGTATACAACTTCAGCTGTGTTTTCTAGAATATAAAGGCGGCATAACAAGTTTAGTCTGTCTTGTTAGTGCGTCACAAGTTTTCTCTATAAATCAATATAAATACGTACATACATATTTTTTTTCTTCGCACGCGCGACTTAAATAACCTCGAAAACAGTTCCCATTTTAGCTAAGCAGTCTTTAAACATATGGTGAATTGCAGGGGTAGATCTTTTGTTATGTTTTACAAGGTGAACTAATAATAAAGTTCAGATTTGTTTCTTGTATGGCTTGTGTGACTCTTAAAATTGACAAGGAGCATAATTTGGCTTTCTACAGTGAAATGTCTAAAAACATATACAAACCAAAAGATTGACGCAAGCAATGCCTTGGCATGAGTTGTAAAAGCTTTCAAACATATGTCATGTGCCATCTAGTCATTTCAGCAGCAAAGCCTGTTTTGCGCCATAACACTTGCCAAATCGAAAAGCTTTAAGTGTCGGACTGATTATATTTTGCTTCTCCTCTCTGCCTTCGTGAATAGTGAGCGTGCGTACATAGACGGAAAAAGATTTGAGCTAATAAAAAAATCCAGCAGTAGGCGGATGCGAAAATAATGAATGAAGTAGATAATTTTAAACGTAAAAAAGAGTAGAAAATACGAAAGAGGTTAGAGAGGGCGGCACAATAATAAAGCTCAACCGAGACTGTCATCGAAATACCTATGTATGTAACTGTCTGTGGATTGAATGCAGGAAATATAAAGAGAGAAAATGAAATTCACTTGTATGTATGTATTTTAGTTTAATGATGTCACGAGCAGGGTATATGTTATGTCTGGGTCGAAATGGTAGTCTGTTCCGATTCCAATGGAACATGACGTCATATTTTTGTATGATTAAGAGAAATTCCCTTGAAAGCTGACGTGGCGCTGCGATAAGTGACCCATTGTACTGCAGTGCGACCAAAATAACATTTATTTTAACAAAGTTTAGTTATTTAATTATTTGCAAGAATGGCGACATGTTTTCATCACTTTTCGACATTCTGAAGCATGCAGCAACTTTGAGCTGACCGCAGTCTTCTTAATTTTCCTCGTAGGTTTCAAAGGCATTTTTCGGTCACATTGAAAGTCAGAAACTTTTATGCATCTCAACCAATCGACAGATTAATAAGTAATCTTCGCAATAGTCATCTAAAGGATGATTAATCTCTTTTATTAAAGGACTTGAGAAACTAGCTTTCTAAAACACTTATTTATAATATTGAATCGCTGTTCTACCTTCAAGATGTTTCCGCCAATGTGCATAACAACGCTTGGGTGTGAAACGGATCTCCGATGCTAAAAAGTTCAAAATAAGGAAAGTTTTTTTGTAAATAATTTCAAATAATATTACTTTAAGTTGTAGCTACAATACCTACATCTAAACTGCAGACTCAAACGTTCTCGAAATTTCATCAAAAAAAGGACTACGAGCTTCTTGAATGGTGAGATCACATCACCAGCAATAGTTGATGGAATTATGGACTATTTATGGAAGGAGATAAGAATGTGCGATTCTCGAGGTAAAGGTCTTGGATATGTTCCTACGTACTAGAAAAGAAGGATGCAAAAAATGGACTTCGTTGAAATAGGTCCTGATTTTGCTTAGAAAAAGTTGCTGTTCCACTTGTTCAATTCCAAACTCCGGTTTCATAAGTAAATTGTAAAACATACGAGGTTGTAATTGTAAACATTTTACAATTTGAGCAGACAAAATACCAATGATTTTTTGTCAGTTGGATTTTTTTTAATGCTAATCATTTTTAGTTGTTGCGTTTTCAATGCAAATTCTGAATTCCATTTATATAAGGCTTCATCACTCTTAATTTTGAACGCTATGGTTTTAAAGGCTTTTCTGACCGCTGCTCGGTTCCGGAAAACGTTCTGCCGAACAAATTATTCCAGACTGAGAAACTGGGCGATAGTCTTTTGGAAGAGTCTATTGAATGGAGAAGAATTACAAATTCCGGCTGGAGCAGTTCTCACACTGTAACGCATGAGGTTTAGGTTCTAGCACGACGTTGTCTGGTTCGGGCCATGAATAACTGAGAGCATCTGGATAAGTTCAAAAAATTGTAACGCCGAACTTTTTGTTTTTTAATTAAAATACGTACAGAAGCATACCAATCTCAAAAACGGAAAAATCAAAACAGCTTTCTTTAGGTAATATGTATTGGTAGTCTCTCTTCGGCACGTCTTTCACATGAGCATCAAAAACGTAAACAACATTAATTAAATAGAAAAGATATGCACATTCCCACCATGGAATATTCATATGTATGGATAAATACACCATAGTTTGTTGCATCAACTCCATCTGTGTTTAAAGAACGAACCTGATGTTCGCCGATAGATTTTCTAATGTGGCGCGCTGGTACAGGGGACGAGATGCCTGCCTTATTTTTATTTTTTTTCCTCCCTTTTCCATTTTTCATTTTTCTCAACTCCATGACTGCTTTTATTCTTATTTTTCTTTCTCCACTATGGCCGTGGTAGTCGTGGTTAGCAGTTATCATACCGAACTGGTGAGTGGCGGCGGCATAAAAACACAAGCAACATGTTTAACCACTTTATCAACACAACTTTCCAGTTTTTTCAGCGAAGCAACTGTAGTGGAGGGTGCATAATGAGAAAGAAATAATGCCGTTAGTTTTTTCCGACCTCCCATGGGAACGCAAGATATGTTGATGAAGGCTGAGGACCTACTGGTGCTTATAAACAATTAATGAAAAAAAAGTGACACGTGAGTTTGTTATAGGAAATGCAGAATGAGTCACCAATTGCGATGTTGGTCCTTGAAGGACGAGTCATTATTGTACGCCGAAATGGGGGCACGGCATTCTTAAAGAAAAAAAAAAATGAGCAAGCAAATAAAAGGAAATCCAAACAGGTTAAAGCTGATTTTGTTTGAACGAACAGCCCGGAGGTGTATACACAGGATGTAATTTTCCCCCATTGCCAGATGAAACGGTTTTGGTTTGTTTGTTGTCAACTGTCTGAACGTTGTCCCTGACGAAAAAGTTGTTTTTCAGATAATGTATCTATTGTAAAGCATGAATTTTATTTGCGGTCATCATATTTTGAAAAACGACTCTTTGGCAGAAATCAAACGAAGTATCACTGTTGCTAACTGCTGTTCCTTTGGACTAAGAATGAAAGCAAAAAGTACTATTTCGAACTCAATGGACATTATGAGCCCATTAATCGCCTCGGTCGTGCTACGATTAATAAGCATATAAAAGACGGATGAAAACGCTCTTGGTCGTTTTGAAAATTAAGTCGTATAGGTGATTTTTGTGTCCCGAATGTTTAGATGGAGTGTGCTGTATGAGCTGAAAACCAGGTGTATCTAGTCAGAAGCGAATTAGTTGGAGAGAGCATTCTGTTCTTAATGAGAGGCAGCCATTGGATGGATAGAGCTCACTACAGGCTTGTAGATTGAGGCACAGGTTCAAGTCGGTTCATTAGTGATAGTATTGTTACAAATTATTATGTTCAGCACTAGTTAATCTTGAACGAATCAAAAAACTCTTTGCGAAACCTGACAAAAGTCGTGTTTTTTATTACTAATTGTACATAACTCATTGTCAGTAACAAAAAATCGCAATGCAAGGATAAACTCAAAGCTTCGCTGTTTCTCGCAACTTGTGCCCTTTTTTCTGTTTCTGTTTATCTTAGCGGTGATACAAGTGAATAATATGGTCGTTTTTGCATTTGCCTTTATCAAGTTAAGTAAAGTAATAGAGCGAGCTGTATTCCAACATTAACACCTCGAGCGGAAGGAAGAAATGGAAGTTTTAGTCAGAGGCAAAGCCGCAATTGTTTAGATAAATTAAAAAAAAATATTTTTTATATTTTGATAAAAAACACCAATAAGTCCCTCACCGCACTGTAGAAAATAACACGAAATAAAAAGACTTGAAATCCACAAACCATCCGAAGATAGCGTGCCTTGAATTTTATTAGCGCAATTTCTACCAAAAGTAATTCCCAAATCATTATTTTTCATTAAACTTGATTGAACTCCACCTGCCTGAGCTCAATAGTAGGTACTCAATTCAACAAAAGATTCGAAGAAAAATATTAAATTCACGACCGTATTCGTGCCTTATTGCAGTTGAGAAATAATAATTGTCCAAGCAAGGTTTCACCTGCTCCGATTCAATTCGAACATACCCCTCCCATTTTTAAGTTAAACGTTAGTTTCAGTAGGGGACCATGTAACTTAAAGAAGACAGGCAGGAAAGACCGTGAACATGGGACAGAACAGCCTCCACATTTGGTATGCCCTGGAACCCTTCTCCGCATTCTTAACAAAGACATATATTTTATCCGGCTCTGTAAGTGTGTAATAGATGATCACTCATTGGTTTTGCTTGGCTGGCATTTCTTGTGGTATAAATCGGTTTGTCTTTCAGCCCTTCGTCCATCCGGCCAACCATAAGTTTGATGTGTGCGTGCGTGTGGAATCGCTTAAAGACCCCAAGCGAGGCGTTCCGAGTGCACACAGAGGCCAGCAGAGAACTCTGCGCTAAACTGAACTGGAAATTATATTTCTCCTTGAACTTTGCCACTGCCACTTTTATTTCGTACATAAGAAAACGAAACCGAAATATTCTCTTATAGACCTTTTCATGCAGCCAAGTGTGCGTGTTTAATGCTTTAACTCTGCAACCCTTGTTGGAAAAAGGGATTAAGATACACAAAAAAGGTTTAAAATATACTCGTGTGTTCATTTACCAAAGGACAAAGAAGTCTAGAATTTATTAAGGACAAGTCTTTGACCCTGGTGGACAGATTGTTTAGTTGAAGGGACTATGAAAAAAACTTCCGTATATATAAAGAATCAATGAATTGGAACACAAAACTAGTAATCAAGCAGATGTAACTTGGCTTTAAGAATATTTACGTTCTTACGTTTATCGAACCCTTGATTTTTAAGATAAATTTTACACATATTTTCGAAACAACGCAAGTTACTTTGGAAGACCAAACGCCACGATGACACGTAACTATACAAATTAATACACTGCATAACGTTTTGCACGTGCCATATTCTTTGAGTTATTTCGATTGTTCTAGACACGGTCGAAATAAGATGGGAGTCTTTTTTGTACACAATGGTCGTTGGTTAAAATAAATGTAAAACAACATTGAACTTGAATTGAATTTTGACAAACAATTTTCTGGTGTGAATTCGTCCTCAAATTTTGAGAATAGAAAGCAAAGCAGAGGCTATGGTGTTTGCAATTGTATATTATATTATATCAGTTAGATTCCACAAGGATTGCTTCCTCCTTTTTAGGATTTTGTTATTATGTTTGCGCAGAATAACTTTTAAGTGAAATAATATTTGGTTAAATCCATTAAGAAAAAATCTTAGATAATATGAGATTGTTCAGTTGGCGTTAGTCGTTAATTTCTACTTTCTGCGTCTTGTTAAATCAAGTAATAATACAAATCTGATCGCATAAAAGGCAGCAAACACTTTCAATAAATTGCTTACGGATGATGACATAGTTGCAACTATGTAACAAAACAATTTTTCATGTGGCAATTTTCCATTACAACATATCGGACAAGAACTCGGTCGTAACTTTGACGAATTTTCGTTTTCAAAGAATTTGCGGAGCATGTTCGGGTGCAAGAACGGTCGTTGGCATAGCCTGAAAAAGTTCGGCCAGGAAATTTGGATCTCCGTCAACGGCAGCCAATTTTTCTGTAGATAGGTAGATAGCGCCCTTCGATGACTCATTTGGCCTTAAGACGTCGGTAATGAAGCTCGTCTTATGTTATGTAAATCTTATAACCAGTTTTCATAATGTTAACGCGTTCAGGGGTTGTCAAACCATCCATACGGTTAAATGGCAAGCCTTAAACTAAACATATACTAAAGTCTTAAATGACAGTCCGGTTTGACACATGTGAAATCAACAAAGATATCAAATACCTTTACGACTCTACCGATCTACAAATGAACAAATAAAACAAAAGTCTTGCAAAAAAAAATATACTCTCAGTTCGTAGAATAGTTTACATGAATAATTATGGCAGAAATAATCCTTAAGCCGTTTTGATCATAGGGTACACATCATAGCGACTGATAACAACATGAAAAAAACCATACCTCCAGAGAAACGTAAGATCACGAACTTATGTGTTGTTGTTGTTTATTTATTTTTTTTTTATTCCTATGCTCATTCATCTTATGTTATATACAAATCTCTTCTCATAAGTAGCATGGTTTCAAATCACTCAACCAAACCATTTTCTTCAAATCTTCTTTGACCACATGCTGGCAAAGTAAGACAATTAAAAACCGAAAACGATTTAAAAAAAAAAAAACACTCAGATACCCCAAAAAAAATCGTCCACCTTGTGTTTTTGTATGGCATTCTTTAACATAAAATAACATGCGTATTCCCATACGTGTTTCTTTAAAGCAGAGAAAATGGAATTCAAGAAAAAAACCAACACAAAGAGAAGTGGTTGCAGTAGAGTTCTAGACATCGAAAACATTAAAAAGTAAAAAAGGTCTTTACCTCCTAGGAAGGTCGATCGCCTCCTGTATTGCGTTTCATTTCATTTACGATGAACTTAGTTGTTGTTTTTACGATCCTTCTATATAAAAAATAATTTATTTCTTTAAAATGAACGATTGCGTTTTATGACTGAGCTTTAGCTTCCCTTTTCTGTTGTTTTGGGAGCAGTGATTTTTATTATTTTTTTTTTGTGTTAGTTTTATTTTTTGTGTTTTCTCATGATCGTTTACTTTTCTACATACCAAATTAAGTGTGAAAAGAAATACATATGTATATGTACATATGTCTGGCAAAATTGTTATATAACAATTTGTCTTTAACATTTCAATCAACCAATAACGAACAAAGGAAGTTATAACTAAAGAAGAAGCATCATACTACATGATGATGTGATAACAGGAAAACGATTGGAATTTGTTTAACTTCTCTCAGCTCAATAAATTGTATTATTCTTTATCATATTATAAGTTAAAAGAAACTTAATTGATATAGAATTATATCTTAACATAACTGTCACTAGACATTTATATTTTATCCCTCATGCCATCAAAAATGCAATAATATATCGTTTTACAATATATGGATTTGTACAATCTTAAATAGTTTAATTAAAAAATGTGGAGGCTGACAGAGTGCTAACGCAACCTTCAAGTTATGACGGATAAAATACTGCGAATTGATCGAATGCAAATAAGTTTATATTATTTTCTCTGTTCCTAATCGGACTCCACATGGAGCGTTTGAAATGAGGGTAGTTATAATCTCTTGAGAGCGAGCAAAATATAAAATAAATCTTTCATTTGGGAAGTACAAAATTTGTGACTAAAGGTATAAACAATCAAAAGTTAATTTTCATGTTCGCAAAAAATGAACTGTTCTACAGTGCATTTTTATATCAAGCCGTAATCTTGTTCCACAACTGATAGGGAAAACCGTCAAAACAAAATTGCGATATACATACATACTTACTAAACATGTATAGTATATGCACATACATCCCTTTAAGCTCATCTGCAATTTACTGCAGATCTAGGGTATTGACCTTGTTTACATTGACATGACGTTTGATTCGAAAGGGAGAGGACACATAGAATGCATTTGTTTTGTTCTTTTTTTATTTTCAATGTTTCGCGTATGTACAAGTTCTATACTCAAATAAGACCAAACAAAAAATATTCATATACACAAATATACTCAGTTTCCACGTTTTGTTTTCTCTTTTTCCCAAGAACTGTCTGGTGTGATGGTTGATGGTGGCTGGTGTTTTCAATTTTCTGCGACCAGAAGGCGACAAAGAAAAGAAATAAAATAAATGTCAAGACACAAAGAAAATGGGTGGATTCCATGGGATGAATTTTTTTTTCGAAAATAAAAGAGATCAAGAAGTTAGTCAGATGCATGCGCAGTATGCACCAGTCACAAAAAGATTTTGCAGAGAATCAAATTACACCAGTGAAGCAGGGAGTTAGCAACAAAGAAAAACGAGTAAAATGGAAGCGTTGTTGAAAACTGTCAAAGTGGACTGAATGTCTCCACAAAGAAAATGTACGATGAAACAAAAGATCCTTGCTGTTAGCTTTCAACATTAAGAAGTTGATAAGAAATGTCTGTTGTATTTTCGAGGTTGGAAAATGCTTGAAAAAGAAAACAATAAATGTCAACAACGAAGGGGGTTTCCTCGTTCCTCCTAACGCATTCATCACCATGGTGATTCTCTGCTTGTATCCTTATGAAAATGTAACAGTGCGTGAAAAGGGGAAAGAAAAGCGAAACCTTGCAGTAAATGCAAACGAAGTCAAAATACATACATAATATGTTTTATTCTTTGGGTTGGTGCTGTTTAATGATCATAATCCATGAGAAAGTGGAAAGTGCGTCCGTCAATATTTTTTTTTTTAATGTGTCTAGGTCTAGAAGCACATAGCCTCACGTGTAGACTTTTTGTGAAAAATCAATGTGAACGTTCATGTCGTCATCCGTTTATATAACGACAGCCGGCAGAAGAAAAAGGAGGCTTTCCGCATATGCCTCTATTCCGATTTTTATACTTTCGCTGTGGCCTAGGCTCTGTGTGTAGGTGTGATGGAAGAGAGTGGAGTCCTTCTGATAAAATTGGAATGGAATACCAGTAAATGAATATGTACAACTTAGTACTGTGTGTCAGCTGTTGTTTTTGCAGAAGGAACGTTAAGCTCATTAAACCTCAACCCTTCCTAGTGTCAGTTTTTACATTTTCAGAAAACTGGTCGTTTTGTATCGATTGTTTGGGCACGTGTACATGTTTTCTATGAAGGTAGGATTACCAGCTTCGTTTGTTTTGGGTTGCACCCAATCTCTAAAAAAAATTCTATGACATCCCGCAAGCAAAATCTGTGAACAACACTGGTGTTTCTACCCATACTCTGGGGAACATTTATTTACTTCTGAAGTAAAACACTCCATGTTTGCAGAATTTTCTAGGTGGGACATACAGCTTGAGAGTGTTAGATTTAATTTTTGTGGGAGTGGGCGGTTTTTATGTGGATCTTTTGCTGATATAAATTGACAATGTTGGTCTTTGTGTGGCGGTGTTAACGATGACGTTGGATAAAAATGAAAATTATTTGCGCATTATGTACTGTTGATTTGGTAAAAACATACCTAGCTGATAGGCGATTTGTTTTTTTCTTCACATTGGATTGATAAAACAACAGAAATTAACACAAGGTTGGTGTTGGTTGTTTTTGAGCGAAACTAATTTATTCATTTAATTTGCCAATTAAAAATAATTTGAAGCATTTGTGGATTTGTGAAAAGACAAAAACTAGCAATACGTAGATGAGACTCATGAAATTCAATTACACTTTTTACGGATGCTGTAATGCCAGGACGCACTGTATTTCAAAAATGAGAAAAAATAAAATCGTAGCTTAAAAGCATCAAATGCATTGTACACAGGAGATTTTGGATAAAGTCCTCGGATTCGCTCAAGTTCATACTCAAGTAACGACGCAAAATTATCTTAGCATTTCGAAAAAGATTGCATAAGTTGGGACCGTTTCAATCCATGCATGGTATGGTTTTTGGATCGGCGGCATGATTCAACCATTTTTCTTCCAAGACCAGAATGGAGGAAACGTAGCAGCCAATGAAAAGCACTCCCGAGACATAATAACCGATGATTGGACTTAGATACGGTCGAAAAGTGTTTCTATAGCCTATTTATAAAGAAAACAAGCCCCATCTTAAATTACACAAAAATCCACGGCCCACCCCATGCGAATGTTTGACAATCTCTCGAGAATACATACGTAACTGCCATGGAAAATGGGAGTTCGGAGCTAGCAACACATTATATCGCGAAAAGGATCAGTTAATAGGTTATTAACAAGATCTTACTACCACGTGACGCCACTCGATTATTCTTTTAGGTTATGCTCAGTCTTTGGGCATGCAATCCACAAGACCCAAACTGATAAATCTTTTCAAGCAAAATGGTTAGAAAGAATCACGAATGCTTTTAATAGTGGCCATAATTGATCGATCAGAAATAACTGAAATATTGTTTCTGAGACATGTAAATATATTTCCAATTTAGTTAAAAAAAAATCTCATGACCCACCTAGTCTCTACAGCCATTCAGGAAAGTTTAATAACAAAATATAAGAACTTAATAATAAACAAGAATGTATCGTCAATTACAGTTGACAATGCTATTGAGCTACCAGGGCAGGACGCTCTTAGCTATTTGAACTTCTTCGAGTGGAAAATTAACTTTGCAATAGTATTGATTGATCGATTCCATATCTGCCCAAACATAACTGAAAACATACGCCCAATCAATGCACCCCTACACTGCACATGCATGTATGAAAGTAAAATGCAAAGCTCATAACCTTGACAAACACAAACAATTGTTGCTTGGCTGTCAACTATCGTCATGGTCCGTCGTCTTTTCAAATAAGTCAGCACATATATAAATTTTTTTGTCAATACAAAAACAAGTTATTCCAAACCTAATGCAATTTGTTTGGAATAAATCGTCAGCTGTTGCTGTCATAACAGTGAGCTTCTCTACAAGCTTTTTCCCATCACCCACACTCATAAAAGAGATTATTATGACAAAACAAAGAAAAGAAAAAGAGCCAAAAGAGAAACAATATCCGCTCAACTATTGGCAATGCGTTGTAAATGTAACGTGGTACATCGTACATGTGGCAAGCGTGACACTGTGACAGCGTAACATGCATTGTTTTTCGGTTTTGTCATTTCCTAATGAAGGTCATTGAAGTGAGTGTTTTTGTTCCTGTTTTTAACATATGTGAAAATAATCATGCTACATTATGTGCATTACGTAAGTGTTGACAGAAATACGTGTAAATAGCAACAAAACATACAACGCTAATTTTATTTTATTTGCTGCAAAAGCTTTCAAATATTATTTTCAAAAAAAAAAAAGGAAAAGAGTTGCACCAAGTGACACAATGAAAAAGCCAACGACGAGGAATGGGCGGACTAGGCAAAAAGTTACATAACAACAGTGGGCAGCATAATTTACTGAAACGCTTTACTTGCTGGCGCTCGGCGGAATTAGGGGGAAAGATAGGACACATTGTTTTTTTTATTTTTTGTTTATATTTCTTCTCGAAGATTTGTATGTTTGTGTGTATGCGAATGTTCGTTGGTGTGATGTGAATATGATTCGTGGTTCGAGAGCTTTTCCATCGAATTTCGTAACGTAATTCGCGCATGAAATCGGCAACGTCATTGCGTGCGTGTGTTGCTGACGGTTTTTGATATCTACAAGTGTTTGAGAGGCATGTGGCCACGTACCGAGAGAAAATGTAGACAAAAACGTGGGCAAAAGGGGAAGATGTAAAACTAAAACCTCGTTTGTTTTTTTTATTGTTTTTTTTCATTGGCCTCATTCTCAAATCAAATCAAAGAGATACACCCCACACATTTTTTGCGTGTTAAAAATAAAGTGAAAAAGCACAAATAAATAAAAACAACAAAATAATTGGATTTCTTTGTTGTTTTTTTTTGTTTTTTGTTTATTTTTTTCATTTTAAACATCAATTTACACGACTGCTAGAGGTTTACTTTTTTTAAAAACAACATGTCACCCATAAAAAAAGGATGTAATTCAAAGGATCATATGACACAGTATTGCATTGTCTGCGCATATAAAACATTTTTTGTTTTTATTTGAAGCCTAGTTGAATGGTTCCTTGAAAATTTGCAAAAGGTTTTTTTTTTAACGAACAAGGACAAGGTTTTCACAATTCGTCCGAATCTGGGCCGTGAACTAACAATATACTAGGTAGACGTCTTTTTATCGACTACGTCAACATTTCTTCCATTTCGAATGATCGTTACTTACGGACCGAATCGGAAAACCGTTGTGTCAATCGTTTTGAACAAAAGTAAAAAAAAATTATAATAGGAGAAGATATATAATCTTAAAATGGAAAGTAATTTATTTTTGACTAGCCGTGTCCTCTGTGACTTCGTCCACGTATGTTTCCTGTACGTAGAAAAGTGATTAGGACTCAGAATGGTTTTCCTTATCGCGAAGTGATTGTCTGAAAATTGTTACAAAACTTCTTGCCTACTTATAGAGATATGACAAGCCGACTTTTCGTATAGAACGTTTTAATTTTGAGAGTCTTTTTATCTTCGACGGTAAATAAGTGATTAATTGAATCAGGTTACTAGTGTTTACGTACAAAACATCATTTTGTTGATGCGTGTGATCCCCCTTTAAACTTAGGCAAAAAACATCTACCATTGGTAATTGGCAATACTCCGAAGAACACTTATTTCATCAGAAAGCTGGGGCCTTTCGAAGAAGACAAGACTAACCAAATCAAAAAATCAAACAATCTTATCCCCCAACAGTTTTCCCCATCAAATAGATCCAAGTGTACATAAATGTGGTTCCTACTTGCTTACAAATTGTAAACGAATTGCTTATTTGGCTTCAAAACTATTCATAAAAATCAATGCCGTCTTTATCCAAAAATTAGTGAAATTTTCTTCTACTCTGTACCGAGACCTATGAAAGGAACACGGCTGAAAGATTATCAAGCAGTTTCTAAATCAATTAAATAATATGCTAGTGCGCATTTTAGTTTGACCTTCTAATTGCTTGTCTATAGTACACGTGGAGAATTTTTTTTTTGTCACCTGCCTTTCTAGGACAAACACACATAACTGACACGTTGCCCGAGTCTGATATGCAACACCCACGTGTCGTACGAAATGAGACTGTGAGCTTATTTCATAAATACTGCGATAACAATACCGTAACTTACTTTTATCCATCGGCCGGTGACGCAATGAGTTCTGTATATTGCCGATTGGTTTGACTCTGAACTCCGTACAACTCTGATCGTTATGGGAAGCATTGTAATATGTACTTTGTGTGTACATGAATTTAATTAAAATACAACAAAATTTTCTTCTCAGTAATTAATGTGTTACAATGTTAACTATCTTTGTAGTTTTGCATATTAATTTTGCCGCAAAAATTCCAATTTTGAAGTATTCATGTGAAATGTCCTCAAATTTAGACCATTTGGAAAAGTCTTTTGGATGCAAACAAATTCACAACGTAAACAAATTGTGAAGAGTGCATTCCCACCACGAACTTCATATCGGTTCACCATAATGTATCCTGCAATCATTTAATAGGCCTAAACATTTCTTGTGTATAATGTTTTACAGTTTGTATGTATCCACACATGTACAATCCACGTGATTGAGGGAATCTAGCACGCATTTTTGGGTCATGAGTTCATGTGAGTTGGGGGCACCCGATTTGAAGCCGTCTACAACCACACTAGGACACAAGATATGCAATCAAAGTTCGTGGTTAACTTTATACAGCATGCCGTGGAAAGGAGAAAATAATAAAATTCACTTAAAACGAGAATAAAGCTATGAAAGTTTCACTTAGAGTGTTATTCCCGAAGAGTAGTAATTTTTCGCAAAATTTCAAGTATACAAAGTATTCTTCATTTTTTTTTAAAAAAGTAAATGAAGCTTCTAAAAAAGCGTATTTAACGCTCCTTTATTTGAAAAAAAAAAAAAAAAATTCTTAGAGTCCATCATAATCCACAAGCTCCAAAATTTTAATCAAATTTAGCTTATTGTTCATAACCCTTCGGCAGACTGTTGCTTTTAATGGTATTCTAAAGGGTTATTTATACACCAATAACTTATGTTCAGCCAACGATAACTTGGGACTATCTCCCCCCATTTAGGCGGGAGGGGCAGTTTTCTAAAAAAAAAAAAAAACTCAAAATTGAAAAAAAAAATTTTCCCTTTACTTAAACTATAAGGCATTTCTTCTTGCCAAATTTTATGATATAGGTCAACGGGCAGAACCAGGTTTTGATACCCTTGTGAGTATCAAAATATGCAGCATATATTTTCACTGCATCACTTGATTTTACATTTTTTTGGGACCGCTGTCGTATATTTTTGGTTTTAATTTGCACTTGAGAACTTCACGATGTGATCCTTTAACGATATTTCCTTTTAACGAACGGGATTTTAGCTATTAAAAAAAAATATTTTATTTTACATAATTTTTTCAGAAAACTGCCCCTCCCACCTCAACGGGAGGAGATGGTCCCACCACCCTCCCATACGATTTTTTCTTGTCTTGACCGAACTTAGTCACTTTAGTCTTTTGTCGCATATTATGCCGACACCCTGTATTTAAACTGAAAGCGAATGAAGACGCTGAAATATGTGTGACGTGTAATTTTCTTTGCATGCATACTTAATTTTTTTTTTATTAACCGGTTTGTTTTGATTTCGTGTTTAGCTCTTGATTGTTTTGAATTATATACATATGAATGTAGGCATACGGACTGTAACTAGTATTCAGATTGTTTATGCAAGTTTTAAGCTTATTTTTTTCTTTGAAACAAAGAAAAGTGAAAACAGAGCTTCAATGTCAACAATTAGTTTTCATTTCCAAAAAAAAAAAACACAATTACAGACAATGTGTCTAATTGTTAGTTCAATACGATTGATTTCAAAATTTTGAGGATTTCAACCTATGATGTAAAGCATGGACAAAAGAATTTTTTGGTTTCTAGAAAAAAAATATGGAGCAAACAATATTTTTCCACTACAACAACAAAGGAACGTATTATGCCAACAACCAGCTACTCAATAAAAGCAGGATTCATCGACCTCGATTGCAGAGAATAAATATCTGAAATTGCGAAAGAATGAATTCTGGTGTGACGGATTTTACCAGACATCTTGATGTTGAAATAATATGCTGATTTTATAAACAAGAAACTGTAAAGAATTAATTTATCGCTCCTGAAAAATTAATTCAATGTTGATTTTCGCCTGACGACCACTGAGGCGATTAATTTCTTTCTTACTTAAGTGGTATTTTATCTTGAGTTCATTTATTATATCAACAATGAACAAATTTTACGTTCGAAGCTGATTAATAGATCCACCTCAACAAAAATGTCATTACGAGCGTACATCAAGGTTTGACACCACTCCTGGTACAATTGGACATTTGAAAATCAACGGTGGTGGTTTACATCTTGATTGCAGTTTTTACTAATGTCACTCTGATATTTGTGACAAGCGGATATATGTATGTTATAAATGAACTTCTTACATTGGTAAGCTAAAAATCTAAAATCAAAACGTGGTAGTTCACATTTAATTAGCTTCTTACGAAAATCAGCTGTTTCGAAACGTAAAGTTATCAATTAAAATACATTTTTACCCTTCAAACAACACAAACTTATATGCTTAGACACTCAGTTGCAAGTGTGAGATCGACATTAAGCTCTGTGAACGTTTTGGGATCCGATGTGAATGTTTTATGTTACTAAGAATGTCATGGAGCCTGTGTGCGAATGGAATGCATTTCTGGATAACGTCGCTTACTTGGTGCTATTGAATGCTTCCTGTGCATGCAGTCATCTGATAGTGAACGAGTCTATTCATCCAAACCCTGCCTAATCCACTTGAAACCTTTTTAAATCTGGATGCATGCGGTTTTCAGTCAGACCTAACGACAGGGTCATATCATATCATCTATTAGGGAAACACAAGTGACCATCAAGTTTGGAGGCTAAATCGATTGAAATTTTGGTGGCACGTCCAACTTTAACCAACTGTTTTCGTGACCCTTTTAAATAGTTATAGGTGACATCTCTATTTTTTGAAGCAGGTTTTCATGACAAACAAGAGTTCAGTGTGGTGGAACATAAGCCCATCTTATATGGAGAAGTACAGAATTTTTGAGAGGAAATGTCTTCGAGCATGCACGGGAATGTACAGAAGCGCTCATTCCGACTTTCGGCATTACGTCTCCAACAAAAGACTATTGGATGCTTCCGGCGTGTCTAGAAGTGACAATGTCATTCTAGACCTTGCGAGGAATCATTTTGCGCGGTCGAGTAATGTTATTGAGAATGAATTCATATCGGGTTTATTTTATCCTAACCCTGGGTATTTTAGAAATTCATTGATAAGTGGACATATACCACCTGAGGCATTTCTTTATCTGGATGCATATGACTATCTTTCAGACTCGAGTAATGTCCCTATCATATATCATGCTGCTAGAAGAGCAACAGATAAACGAATCCTCCATGAGCCTGCACACTCAAGCGATGAAAGCATTATCTGGAAATACCGTATGAGCGTACCTGATAGAGATGTAAATAATGACAATAGGTCAAATTCAAATAAATACTGGTGGCTAGATTGGGTAGAAGCTAACAATTAGGCTAAGTTAGGTTAAGTCGTTTTATCTTAGTTTGTAAGTACTGTTTTTTTCGTTTGTTTTTTGTTCGTTCTTTGTTAAAAAATGTATTATTATGAGGAGTTTTTTAACCTCCACCTTTTCTTCTCGAAACTAAATTATATATAAATTATAAATATCACAAAACAAAATATGTTCTAGTAATTTAGTCTAAGTATATATTATAAAATTATAAGTAATGATAGCCAATTTTTAGTTGGCCATTTACGAAAATGTAAATTTATTGATTTAGCGTTTATCTTGTTTGTCGTTAAGAAAATTGTTAAAATTATGGTGGAAATAAACAAGTTTGAAAAAAAAAAAGAAGAATTTTTTGCGAGACAAGCTACCGTGCCAGTAACCGGCGAGATGGGAGAATTTCGACCCGGGGCCTAACGTTCTTCAATCCGACGAATTTACCGCTTTGATTGGGTTACGATAAATTTATTCTTAAAATGTTTATTTGCAAGGAAAATGTTAAGGTCCGCCGAGATTTCCAACAATATTTTGCCACAAAAAATTAAAAACAAAATGGCGGGATATAAACCTTTAGTGAAGGCAGTCTCTAACTCTTATAATAATACTCGTAAGAGGATCTCCGATGACTCGTGATAGATGGTGGTTTGAAAAAAAAAATCAAGATTTATTACCCAGATTTGAACCCGAGAATTCACGCTGAGCAATTACCAATGAGACAAGGACACCCACAATATAAATAAACATAAAAAATACATTCATATGTACAGACATCTTCCCGATATACATAGGTTCATTGTGTGCGAGTTGCTGAAATTCTTCTTAAAATGTGTTCAACGATTTACTCCATAAAATATGTCAGTTAAAATTATTATAAAAGTCAGATTGTAGCCAATTTTTTCGCTGTTTTTTTATTACGACCGCAGCTTGAAAATAAACGATTTTTTTTAATCAATATGTTTTGTATTGAATTCCTTAACACAATTTTTGATTATGGAATGGAGGAAGAGGCACATCGTTTTTTTTTTTTATTTCGATTCGCAATACTCTAATGAATTTTGCATTTGTTTATGTTTTTTTTATATTTATTTTGTAGCTCCCAAGAAGAAAAATCAAAACAAATAAAGCGAAACAAATCCCCAAAGTGGTGTGACCTAAAATAACTTAATAACACAATTCATCGCCTCTTCTTTGTCTTACTTATCTTTGTCATTTGTTCGTTTCACCGCCATTGCGGAAAGGAAAAACACAAAAATAAACAAACGAATAAAACTTGATTCTTCGATAAGACAATGAAATGATTAGTTCAAGATTCAACAGTGATGCGCATTTATGTGTATACAAATGCGAATCTATACATAAATTGATTTGATTTTGTTTTACGTAACAGTGACAACAAAGAGAAACAAACAACTGTTACATATGCTATGTGCATAAATTTCTTCATGTATTCTTTCTTTTTACTGAGAAAAAAAGGAAATGCTGAAGAAAACTGAAGAAAGAAACAGGTATGTGCTCAAAAACTTTCAGTTTTTTTTTTTATTTTTACTTAGTATATATGTTACGGAAAAAATAAACATTCTCTTTAAAGATATAAATTTTTTCGTATGTAATATATGGGCGATTGGCATATGTGTGATGTTTAATTTATTATCATGCGCGTGTGACTTCGACACAAACCATTCAATCTGGTGAAATTTGCTCTTTTCCCGTTTCTTTTATTTTTTATTTTTATTGTTGTTTTTCAAATTTCTCTTCATTACGTTGATCGGATATGGTCGTTGGAATATAACAGTGAATGGAATGTGATGAGATAAATTTATCAAAGAAGTTATTGAATTGGATCAAATTTTCAATATTGAAAAAAAAAAAAATCGATTCAATCACTCCTATTACTTCCGTATTCAAAAAAAAAAAAATCAACGACAGTTAATTGTGTTCACTCACTCTTGTAAATTTCATTATTTTCACATTAATATTTACTTAACGTCTCCAGTGCTTCCCACACAGAAACTTCTACTTACATCACCAACAACCTAATTTGCTATCACTCATAAACTAAGCACTGGAGGCTAAGATTGGCTCCCAAGGTTGGCGCAGGAAAGAAACTTGTATAAGGAGGTAATAGGGTTAATATTGATTGAGGTACAGAGCCGCCTTAAAACATTCACTTGATGTTGTTTTGCTTTGTCTTTAAAATTAAACTTAGTGTTTTCATTATATTTGCGTTTCTCATGCCCTTTGGAGATGACACCGGCCAAGTGGGTATTGTTGATGACAATTTGTGCACTTTTACCACATTTTCAATTTTCCGAGAGCTTCGGGCTCACGTGCTAATGTACGATATATTGTTTTCACAGACCCCAAAAAAAACCCACAGAAAAATGTCTGGAGCAGTCCAGCAGCCAACCAGTGCAAATCAGCAAACCAAGACATAAGGCGACCTGGAAAAGCATCCCTCAAAGTGTCATTTGTCACGAAAGGCATGCGTTGGAACCATATGGTCTCCAGTCCCAATTCAAAATTTGCTATAAAAATTCATTGCTCGTGGTTCTGAATCGGTCACCAATCATTGTTTTCCACGGCGTCCTCGAAAAAATGAGGTCAGGTGACAACTCCGGCATGATTGGCGAACCATGCAGTAACTTAGTTAACAAATTCGCTGTAAAATGTGGATTTCAGTGCTCGAGAAGCCCAAATTTTGTTCGCTTACGCATCCATTCAGATGGAAATGGACTTCGCCTTCATGATGAATTTTGACTGGATTAATTAATTGGCGAACAAAATTATGCGATTTGACGCCATATATAATATTGTGGGTTTTTAAAAAGTCTGACCTAAGCAATTTAGCATGTCGCGCATCAAAAGAGAAAATGTCACTAACCGTTGCTCTAAAAAAAGAAGCATCTTTACTTTTTTCGATGAGGCACACACTCGGAAAAAATTTAGCTTTTCACGTATGTACATACTTACGTAGACTTAAAAATTACAGTAAAATTTAATTGAAACAGACAACGAAAAAGTTTTGCCAACTGATGGAATTTGATCTACGCTTCCAAAAAAAAAGGACACATTTTTTGAACAAAGTTAAATAATTAATTTTTTGTTTTATAACAGTCACCTGCCAAATTTTCCAACTTATAGAGCTGGCAGCCGTCCAGTAATTTTAATTGCTTATTGATTTTAGAGCAAGATGATTCAGTTTGTTACGCTATGAAAAATACATAAGGTCATTCAACTCACGCAAGAAGCGTGATTTTTTTTTTAGGTTCAGCCAATCGTTTGTTTTTCATAACATGATTAAATGGGATCGAATGACAACTAACTTGAACAAACAAACATTTAAGAATTATATTTATTTCATTCCTAAAGAACTGTTTGTTAAATCAGGTAAAAGTAATTTTTTTTAATACCCATTACTTATTAAACACTACTCCACGCTCGTGTATGGTTCACAATGTTGAACACTGTTCGAAAAGTATGACAGTAAATTGACAGCTGATATTGGGATGGAGATATTTCGCGTGACAGCAAGAGCTTTGAATCAAAGTTCAAAGATTCGATTTAGTTTTCATGCCAAACCACTCGACAGAAGTGTAGCGTGACCGACTCAGTTTGTAGTCATTCAAACCAAACCAATGTCCAATTCAATATCGAAAAATATTCAGCACTTTTGTAATTAATGTAATTCGAAACCATAAGGCATGTTGATAATTTTTTTGATTCGGAAAATAATTTCACTTTTAAGAAAGAAGTAAAAAGCTGTAAAATCTGTACGCGTTTGTGAGGACAAATCTTTAACGCGATCATTCGATTTATTCGTTGAATTCACACATCAAAGCTAATCCAAACGGCATAATAAAATTAGTTGAGTTATTTCTTTGATTTCCAATTAGGATGCATTTCGTTTTAATTGTACGGGAATTATGATGGTAAATGAAATTAATTCTGACGTTCCCAACTTCACCATTTGGTTGTGCGCATAATATTTTGGCACAAATACCTGCAGTGTAGAACCTTCCTTTTAGTTTGGGGGACATTTTTTGATCAGAGAAGATAACAGAAATTTCCCGCCAATTCATCGCTAATAACTTGTTTAACATCTGGAAAGGACTTTTGCGTTCAAATAAATTCCAAATACTTAGTCTTTTTGGACTGAGGTTAATGAATCAATGAAGCTATAAATTTTTATAAATCTTTCTTTTTTTATAAGAGCCCACAAGGTCTTTACTTCCATTTGCTTTACTTATTCAAAGTTATATACATATGTAAATACATACATATGTATGTGCACAATCAAATAAAAAATTACTGATTATTATTCTGTTATGCATGTTTGCTATTTTTTTTTAAGCTTTTTGTGTGGGCTGTATGTTTTGCAAAAACGAATTCAATTGGCTACGTATGCTTTTTCTATTGCCCTGACAAGAAGGTACGCGTTTCCCAGCCAATCTTTTTAAGAATCAATCATAAATCAGCATAAATAGTCAGTTTTGATGGCAAACAAAATGCCAAATTCAATCAGATCATTCTTTATTACTCGGTTTGAAAACTACACATAAAAATAATGGAAACGAGAACACCAATGTTCATACAAAGTATTACCAACCATATGTCAGTGTATTGTCTACAGTATGACAATTGAGGATGTGCCATTCTTCGAGAAATAATAACTTAAGGGGTTGAAAAAAACTGTCACAATTAGGGGTTGAAACTTATTCAAACCGAAAAACAGCTGATAAAGGATAAGAATGTGTCATTAAGTTTTCCTGCTATTAGAAAAAATTTAATATCACATTTCGGAATAAATGTACACACATCCTACAGACAAATGATTCATACCGAATTTCGCGAAAAAGATGAGTAAACAAAAAAATAAAAAAAGATAATAACAAACATCAGGAATGGAGCAAACATTAGATTGCAATTATTACAACGAGAAAGGCAAAATTGAGAGAAATAATAGAAAACACATTAACTCATTATCTTTTCCTGTCATTTTCGATATGGTGTTCTGCACGGCAGAGCGCATGTTTCACCAATAACAAAAAAATATGGAAATAACGTGAGTCACCAGTTTTTTTTTTTTTTCAACAATAAAAAGAAATGTAATCCAAACAACCCTCTGTTTGGAGAGAAAAGAAGTATTTAGTAATCAACAACTACTCACCAACTAGAGTTTTTTTTTGTTCGATGATTAATCCAAAAAATTGTTTACAATTCGATAGCGAAACATGTTTGTTGGTTTTGATTTGTAGATTATAATCCAAGAGAAGTGACGGCAACGTCGCAATAAAAGAAAAAATAGAGAAAAAAAAACAGAACTTAACCACAAGACACTTAATTGATTTAATTTTAAATTATTAACTTATATAATTTACGATTAAAGAAGCAATATATAAGCATAAAGTACAAACGGCAGAGCACAAAATCAACACAATCTTCTCGTTGTTTTCTTTTCTATTTATTTTCTAACAGATATGTGAAAAAAGGAAAACTTCAGGAAACAATAGAGAAACAAAACTAAAAAATAGAAATGAAATAAAAATAAATAAGCATGAAGGCACAACACGACACAAACACTCGGGGCGATGGAGGAAAAACGAAATTCGCCATCAAATTCTTTAGATTCCGTTTTTTTTTAATCACGATTTTACGAAACAAAAATCTGTTGTAGTATAGAGTCAAATTTTAAATAAAAAACTAAATTGACTGATGACGAGTTAGAGAAACCCAAAAATTTTTTTAAGAACACTTTTTCAATAAAAAAAAAAAACAAGAATAATTGCATTTATTTAAATATAATTTTGTGTGATCAAATTCTCGTTAAATATTTGTCGAGTGTGGCCATTGTCGTTAAATAATAGAAAAATAGTATATAAACGCGATCAAAGGTAAATGCAAAAACAAAAAAAAAAATAACTGAATTTCCTGTTAGATTAGATTTTAGTGTATTATGTGGCAATATGTCAACGCAATAATTCAAGCACAGCGAGCCCACAAGTGATCATGAGTGTAGAGATTTTTTTTTTTATATATTTTTATCTTTAACAACAGGGTAACAGGAAAAGTATTGGAAAACAACATTATTCACATAATACGAGTTCGCACGCAATAGAATAATTTTCTTCACAGCAGACTTTCTGCTTTTTTCACTTACATTTTAAAACGACTTCTTTTTATTTATTTAAATTTGTTGAATTCAATTTTCACAATTTTTTTTTCACTTTTTTTTTAGGGAAATTTTCTTTGTATTGCACTTCTAAACGGCTATTCCTTTTCTCCTGCACTTTTAACACAGCCAAAAAATAAAACACACACTGTGACTTTTTTTTGTAATTTTCCCACCTATTTTAACCTCAATTTAATTTTCACAGAAAAATATTTTACAGGGACACAAAGGCAAAATTAAATTTTCAAAAAGGAAAAACAACCTAGCTAATGTGGATTCGATTCTCCAAAGGAAAGTGAAGTCTCCAAGCACTCGATTCAGACTAAAATTGAATACGAACTAGAAGTTTGCCCGCACCACATAAAGGCGGATATACACGAGTGGCAAAATGGCAGGGGAAGATTAAATCCCCAGTGTTGCCATCGTCTAGAATAAACAAATAAAAAACCATAATTCAACAACGAACACAACAACAAAGAGCCATTGTGGAGACAGTTGATTTCATTGGAATTTTGTCTTGGTATTGGTGAATTACTTTAAAACATTGCGAGAGTGAAGTTGAGGGGAAAGTTGGTTGGGATTTTTCTGTTTCAGTTTTTTTTTTAAGCTATTTGTGTCGCTGAGGTCTGAGGACTATTTTTTGTTTGTTTTTCTTTCTTATTTGGTTGAATCAATTAAAGTTTTTTGTTGCTCTCTGTGTGATTTGTTTTTTTGTTATTTCTTCTAAATTTATTAGTTCACTACGGTATTAGGTGTTCACCAACATTGTTGTGAAATGCAAAAATGTTAAGCGCTTTGGCGTGGCGATACCCCTCTCTTTTGTGTTGACTGATAGATGTATAATGACGATGATGAGGAGAAATTTTCCAGATACAAAGAGAAAAAGAGACAATACAGAATTTAGTACGAAAACCGTTGATTAACTTTTTCGTTTCTCTATCTGAGCTACCTACATATATTAATATATATTTTTTTATCATCTCCACTTCAACTAATTCTGCTTCGCCTTGAATTCTCTTTCACGTGAATTTTTTCTGAAGTGCTTGGTATAAAGTTCTTCCCTAAGTTTGCTTAATTATATATGTACATAACACTTCATCATCTAACCTATAAAATGTTTTACTAGTAGTTTCATTTTTACAGCTTTTCTTATTACTGCTTCCGGCTTATGTTTATATTTTTGGTTTTTCATTTCTTTTTTAACATTGAGGTACCTATAAAAAAAAGTATTGCAAAGCTTCTTTATTATCTTTGGTTGTTGTAGTTTAAATTCAGGCTCGATCGCTGACTGTAGTTGGTAACATTTTAAATGTTTTTTTTTTTTTTGAGGGAATACATTATATATTTACAACACAAAGAAAGCATTAAAGAAACAGTAAACGTACTGCGCAAAATGATTAAACAGACCTTTGTGCGTAGCTCGAACGAGTATAATGATGTGCACACTGTCTGTTTGACTCAGAAGTATGTTTGTGTTGGGGGACATAAACAAAAGGCGATTGTAAACATTAAGCATTGTATTGTTAACGAGAAAAATAAGAGAAGGAAAATGATTTTCAATGAGGAACTTGATTAAGAAAGTAACAACTTCAATTGTACCTATGCTGCCAAGAAAATAGGAGCACATCAAAAACACAAAAACACTACATTTAATGTATGGAATCCGAAATAATTTTAACCAAAAACTTTACCAAACCATCTAATAGAATAGACTTAAATTCCTTGAGTAAAATCTTTTTTCGTATTTTAAATTCACAGAAAGCTTCTTGCTTAACATTAAGGTATGAACTAAATCAAGCTATTAAATTTAACGAAACGAAAATGTTCTAATTTTTGTTTATGATAAAGGTTACTGAAGGACCCCCAACTTGTAAAGGAAATACACGTATCTTATGTTATATGGAACAACCCTCTTATGAGAAATTCAAAATGACAACGAACCTTCTTCTTTCTTTACATAGTTTGTTCGCCTTCAAAGGACTATGACTACCATTAAATAAATGAAAAATTGGCTGGTGGTTTGTAATGGGTTTTTCAATAAGCTACAAAAGTTTTTTTTTAAATAAAACAAAAACGGTTTTGGATATCAATGAAATTCTTTCCATTATGTATGGAACTCGATTTCTTTTGCATGGCCACCACGGGCACGCTTGCAGAAGTCCAGACGCTGAACCCAATTTTCGACGGTTTTCAAGCATAAATCGGCCGATACTGCTGCAATTTCACGTTCGATATTCGTACGAAGTTCATCAATTGGCGCTGGCTTGTTGGCATAGACCATAGACTTGACGTAGCCCCACAGAAAATAGTCTAACGGCGTGAAATCGCAAGACCGAGGCGGCTAAGCGACTGGACCATTTCGTGAGATAACACGTTCTCCAAACTTGGTTTCCAATAAATTGATTGTGACATTCGCTGTGCGGCTTGTGGCGCCGTCCTGTTGGAACCACATATCCTCCAAGTCAGTATCATCCAATTGGGGCCAAAAATATTCGGTTATCATTTAACGGTAGCGATCCCTATTCACAGTAACGTGCTGGTCTTGATCAAAACGGAAGAAGTACGGCCCAATGACGCCGTCGGCCCAAAAACCACCAATGATGACTTATGGAGTAGAGTACGTGTGGATTGCTGCCTGACCAATACCGCATATTTTGTTTATTGACGGAGCCATTCAGCCAGAAATGAGCCTCATCGCTGAAGATGATTTTTCGATGAAAATCCGCATCATTTTCAAGTTGTAGCGCTCTTAACGTTGAGGCCACTGACTCCGAATTTCGGTAGTAAATTTTAATAATTTCGACTCGTTGTTGGCTCGTATATCTTTCCATCATGAAATGGCAAACCTTACTAAAGGCAAATGTCAAACGAGCGGCAAGAAATATGGCGTCGTTTGCTGTCCCTGTCGCTCTACTTTTGTAGCGTCCCGCTATTTTGTCATCGATTGCACCAATGCGTGGAGTCAAAATAGGCCGGTAAATTCGATATCGATTTTTTTGCATTCACTCAATTCGAAGTATTTTATTTGGCATTGATATATTTTAAAACAAATGATTTTTGGAGGACTGTTTCATCACTCAGTGTTTTACATTCAGAGCTTGCACTTAACGCCGATCCCGCAGATTGTTTGACGACACGACTTTTAACTTTAGCATGAAACAATGTAATAGTTATAACTATCGCTGCTCGACCCTGGTCGCGTAGACCTAAATTTTTCCTTTAGATACGAGGACGAAGTACTTAAGAACATCTTTTTTTTGTTTTTGGAGGTTAGTGTACTTATTATAACCATAGATTTGTGGCCTATCCAAGAGAACAGAACGGGTACAAATGAGGTGCTCGTGTGTTTCCTTTTTCTACCTTTTTTAATATGATTTAGTAAACGATGAATATAACATTTTAGTCAGATTGGTATCAGAAAACTTATTTAATGGAAGATTAATTAAAAAAAACTAAAATGAATCAAACTATTCATTAATCCATCTACAATTTTTTTTTAACCAATGTAGAGTAAGTAAAACTTCTCATTTAAAATCTGTCTTAAAGCCTTTGTTACCGTCTTTCTTTAACTTGAAATATTTGGAAATACTGCATGAGCGTACCTGATAGAGATGTAAATAATGACAATAGGTTAAATTTAAATAAATACTGGTGGCTAGATTGGGTAGAAGCTAAAAATTAAGCTAAGTCAGATTAAGGTGATTTATCTTAGTTTGTAAGTACTGTTTTTTCGTTTTTTTTTTTTTTGTTTGTTCTTTGTCAAAAAATATATTATAATGAGGAGTTTTTCAACCTCCACATTTTCTTCTTGCAACGAAAATAATAAATAATAAATATTTCAAAATAAAATATGTTTTAGTAAATTTAGTTTAAGTAACTATTATTAAATTATATGTAATGAGAGCCAATTTTGAGTTGGCCATTTACGAAAATGTAAATTTATTTATTTAGCGTTTATCTTGTTTCTCGTTAAGAAAGATGTTAAAATTATGGGGGAAATAAACAAGTTTGAAAAAAAGAAAAAAAAAACTTGTTTTTAAAATCTGTCTCAAAGCCTTTGTCACCGTCTTTCTTTAAATTGAAACTGATTTTTGTTATATACTAAGCTGTACTTCAACATAGGTCAACTCTATTTATGTTTATGATTCATCATACGCAACAAATTTCAATCCCATTACTTACTTTTAATTGTAGTAAAAGAGTATTAACTCTTTTGTAAGTTATTACCTGGAAAAGAAAGAAAAATCATTGTCATGAGCTATTCATGTTTTTAATCGGTTGTCAAAAAACATTAAATAAATATGTATATTTCGAGATGAACCGTACTTGATAACTTTGTTTTGAAAATAAAATAAAAAATACACTGTATAAAAAGAAGCAGTCAATATCTTTTTGTTAACTATAGTTTGAGATTTTTGTCTATTTTTACCTATTTTTTTTGTGAAGAAAAAAGACTTTTTGAAAAAAGAAGTTCGCCAGTGTACGAGTACACAGAATAGAGAACATTGACCAATGCTTTTCATGTCGAAAAATATAAACGTTTTCTACTTTCGTTCAATGTAGAAGAAGAAGCGAATCAAATTTAATTTTTTTACGTTCGACCAAATTTAATTTCCTGCCATTTCCAAAAAATATTATATTATTAACGAGTACATTGAAAAGTGTTTTTGGAGCGATTTCTCAAATGAGTTGATACAGAATTTTCTTAAAAATTTGCGTTATAAGTTTGGATTTTCCATCTTATTTTGCTTTCTAAGCGAGCAATTGATAAAACGTATATTATGAGCTGCAACTAGATACTGTATTCGCTATTCTTAATTCATTATTCTTAAAGCGTTATTCGTGTAGCTTGATTTGGAACCGGAGTTTTCGCGAGCCTGGTGTTTGGGATTCGCTTATCTGTAGCATTATTCTTCATTCGCCATTGTATTGACCGGTTTTTGTTTTCCGGCCTCGATTTACAGCATTGATTCGTAGAGTTTGCCGTCGCACCATTTGCTTCTTACTCTCAAACAGGACCGTATATTCAAAGAATTTTTCGTTAAACTGGTCCATTTTAATCTCAATTTCGCATAGAATCCACCCAATAATTTAGCAAAGTAGAGTCGGGTGATGGTTTTTTCCATTTCAAAGCAGAAGATCGGAATCATAACTTGAGGACCCCAAAATACGTTGAACGGGAGCGGGGTCTTCCCCTTCTCCGGAGCGAGGTGAACAAAATGTTTTGACTTCTATTTGCTTGCAACTGCACCCATCGCATTCATAAATTCCTCATGCCCAGCTCGTAAGAGATGCCGTAGATCTCAACTCACTACTTTCCTGCAACATGTCAATTTCGCGAATGCGTTAACATCTGACTTTAAGGCCAGGTCCATTTTAATCCAACCTTGCATTTGCAATAGTATGAGTCTGAAGTGCAAAATGACAAGCAGTGAAATTTGAATCGTTTTGAAATAACAAAGTATCTGTTATCTCATTTCACCAATCTTCACCAACGTCGTCACCAGAGCAAAGTACTTATGTACCAATACAACTAACCATGCACATGAAGGAGAAATTCCAAAGAGAGAAAAAAGGTCACATAAAGAGTGAAGACTGAAACTACTGGGAGCTGGAGGGATTAAAACGACACGTCTAGCTTTGGTATGAAGTCGTGGTATAAAGTGCGTGAGTGCTGAGTGATTCAAATTCAGATTCAAAGCTAATTCAATCAAACGTTTGTAAAATGGTCGACGTCTGTGCCTTGTTGTTGTAGTGATCACGCAAACAAACCGCAAACTCACAAACGAGGTAATGGCAGTTTCTAAGGATTATTATTACCTATTATGCTCAAGGTTCAACATCTTCGAGATACAGGTAGATATGGAAATGGCAAACCTTAATCAAAAACTATTTTCATTTTGGTTTCGTGTTTCATTTTTCTCCAACGAAGCAGCGGAGGTTTAAACGTATCTACCAAGCCTGAACAATGAAATATAATTCTCCCTCGTTTGCTATGGTGGTAGTCGTTGTCTTGATCGCTGTATGGGTCTTTCCAATTATTTTGATACAACCTGTGTTCAGTGTATAGGTTATAAAGAGAGAGCAATACGTGTATTGAAGTTAATCGACATTCGACATCAATATCATCCAACAACCCACCGACGAATAGATTTTAGAGTACATACCTGAACCTCGAATGGAGTAGGTATTGAAGAGGCAAAAAAAAGGTTGCCAAGTATGAAAGGTGTTGTGGTCTTGTGGCGGACAGGCGGACACATCATCGGAAGTCAGGTGTTGAAGTAAGTGCACATTGTTGTTGGTGAGCATCAAGGTACGCTCGTTATAAATATGAATACATACATACAGATATCACGAAAACAAAGAGAGATGAATGATTTTAATCGCAAGGTATGAGGAAGAAGAGCAGAGCGGAATAAAAAAAAACATTATGGGAATGAGGATGAAGGTTGTCTGCTGAACTCTACACATACACACCTACATACATATGTACGTGTCTACGTTAATTGCCATGGAATCGCCTTACTATCCGACCACGACAATGTCTTGCTTGTATCTTTTTCCTTTTCTTTTTGTTATATTTCCCTAAAAACACACACAGTATCTTATTTGGCAAGAAATTCCAATGGGGATGGATTGTCAAACGTCATGCAATGGGGGATAGATGTTCATTCACTTCTCAGATATAAATGTGATTTATTATAAATGTGTCAAAATTATGCCATGTCATTTATAACTTACGCAGGATATCGGGGGGCACCGTGAAAGAAAAACTATTTACTTTTTTGACTAATTGAATTGGAAATAAAAGTTGAAAAGTGAAAATGACAACAAGGATAAATGCTTTGGAAATAATTGTAGCGGTTCATACAGACATTTTAAGAAACGTTCTTGCGAAGACAATTCCAATAGCATAATTTGTTAACTTGTAGCCTCTTATCGTGTTACTCTACTGGATACACTGACATTAGTGACTCTCTTTTTCTCTCCACAGCCTACATACATTTGGTTATTTTTCGCATGAAATAGTTTCGAATGCCAATCGAAGGCAAAAAAAGGTTTGTATTCGATTTATTTTGAGGCGCTTTTTCGTTTTGGAGCTTACCATCAAATAATGAACATATTGCATATATTTATTGGCATCATAAAATGAAACTCATCTAGCTCGTGTGGAACTCAAAAATCGAGCTTGCTTTCGTATGTATAGGAGCTGACTTTTCCGACAACCTAAATACCAAAATCATTTCTATTTAACGTTCGGTAACCTGCCTCCTAGCCTTCTCAATAAAAATATGAAGAGAAATAGTTCTTAGTAGAAAATCTGCATTACTTTAAGAGAAAACCAGTTCAAAGTTTTTAGAAAGTATGACTGCAAGTGAAAGAATTTGCAACATTCATTAAGTGACAGATCTGTCATTCGCATTATCTAAACCGAATATGCTCCGCTAACAATAAAATCAGTTTGCTTCAAACAATCCACCTTTAACGCTGCTTCCAAGAGCAACTTACTATGCTTCAAATAAAAGCTTACTATGCGGCAGACAGTCACGATGGCTCGTGAAGGCTTTGGATGAAAAGCTAGACACAAGGTTATCTACGGCATTTATATCAAAACTGAAAAGGAAAGCCGTGAAATCCCGACCAAATGAAAACTGACACTTACAATGCCAGCTGCTGTCATTTTAAAGGGTGAAAAAAAAACCTATTACCTGCTTGAAATCCTAAAATAGATCTTTTTCGGACAAAAAACGTCAAATTTCCACAATTTGCAAAGTTCCAAAAATAAAAACTTCAATCTGGTGTTGGCTAAAAATCATGTTCTGTAAGAATATTGGAACACATACAAGTGCTTAATTGCTATTAACTGCACTTCTAATCATAAAAATAAATCAAACGTACGTGACATATAAAACGCACGCAGTGATTTCAAACACATTAACAGCAACGACAGTGTTCTGCTCACGAAATCAGCCAGCTATCATACTTAGAACTACGACAAACAGGCTTTGTGACAGTTACGTGACAATGACCTTCTCTGACATAATGTATCTCTTCAAAAAAAAAACAATCGAAAAAGGTGCATTTAAGGTCAAAAAATTAAATTACAGACGACTTCGCTATCAGCAAAACGAGCTCTTGCTTTTTGGAACGCTCAGCGTTCGCTGACCGCTTGTCATTTATCACGATTCAGTCTGCAGCGCATTCGCAAGAGCAAACATTTTTTATGTGCTTTTCTGAAAAATATCAGAGAAACAGGGGCAAATGCGTAACAACGGCGTAATTCACACCTCAGTCGTTGCGCGGGTGATTCTTATTGCGCATAACAATGAACGCATGCACATGATACACCCGAGCACGGTTCAAATGAGCTCTCCCATTGAAGGACGCGCAACTAGTGAAGACGGAAGGAATAAAGCTGACGCATAGAACAACAATTTAAATTCATTAATTAATTTCATTTTGATTTATTGTGGTGATGCGGATTCTATTGAGTGGGTGGCTGGTGAAGTCAGCAACACGAAGCCAACACAATAAAACACGGAAGTTCAATTCACTTTAAGTGGTGCACATATAAAAACAAAAGAATAAGACCATGAATGAATCTGGTATAAACACTGGTAAGAGAGATTAACCAGTGAAACTTTGCGCGCCTTAATTGAAAGCTCTTTGATGACACTCCAATCTCCACCAACATCATCATCCACGCAAACACGGCTAATAATCAGTGGGAGTAGGGCACACCATTGCCTCTGCCGAGGTACCTCCCGAAAGGAAAGCAAGGCAAAATTGAGAAAATCCAATGAAGTGGAGTTAAAATCGAAAAAGGAGAATAAACAAAACGGATGTTGAGACATTGGATTTCCCTTTGACTCCGTTCTATTTATTGAAATATTTTGTTGATTTTTTTCGTTGTTTTCATTTATTCCTTGTTACATGCGAGGGACCTTCACTCTCTTTCTCATGGGTTTTTCTTTGTTAAAGGGGCCACTGACCCTAAGGGAGGTTATTGTACAAAACACATTGGCGTGCTCAGAGAATCATAACCACTCGACAGCGAGCAACAACAATGACAACAGGGTACAACGTACGAGTACTTTTACTACCAGTCGTACGAACGCTTTGTGGGTATATCGGGCCACAAGAAGAATAAAGAATTCTGTTTTCAAGAAGCTTTCTCAAGACGTTGGATTGCTAAAAGGAAATTATTGCGACCGCAGCAGGGATGTTATAGAAATTGTAAGAATAATATTCCCACGAAGTGCAAATCCTTCAGTCGATGGTTCATGTTTCCCCTAACGGGTACGTGTATGGGAAGCTTAAGTGCACACACTTCTTGATTAATTTGATTTCCTCAAATGCACACAAGGAATAAAGGCCAAAGATGTATGTAAATACGCTGGTGTGCATTGTAGAAGTGCATTGTTATTATTGCTTTATTGGATGCCACCACGCAGTTGGCAGTAGTCATTTCGCTGGTTGACTGGACATAGCGTAATCATTGTTGGTGCAGACATCGGACTTTAACCACACGGAGAAATACCAGGCTCCTTCAGTGTACATCTTCGCTTTTCGAGTGAAGCTTTCTACTGAAAATCCTGTGATTTATTGCGTGTGCATTGTTTGTACGGCAATGCAATGTAGATGTAATGGACGGGAAAATAATTTTGTGTCGTCTGATTTTGAATACAATTGAATAACAATCTACTGAGAACTCTTAAGAGTAAAGTAAAGAGTCTTTGATAGAAGTTTGACTTCTTAGGCAAAATTCATATCGATGATGGTTAGAGCAGTATATGTAGTTATTTTCAGTTCATTTGTCACCGTAACGAGACTTTAGTAGCGCCCGCTTATAAAAAAGTACGATTACTCTTTTTCACGATTAAATATACATTTTTGAATATAAATATACCCGCACACAATTGATCGCTATATATTTGGGTCATCTTTGCGAAGCAATTTAAGATAAGATTTTAAAAAATAATTATCAATCTGATAAGACAAACCAGTTTGTCCTGCCGAAATGATTATGGCACACAACAAATCACCGCGCATTTATTTTTAAAGCATATAACGCCTTTGCCTTTTATGCGTTATCAAATCTTTCAGCAATATTCAACGTATACAGGTCACTGCTTCAGCAATTCACAAAAACATCACACACAACCCGATGCCTCATTGTTACAAGGAGAACCACAGAGATTTAGATGGGGGTGGTAAAGGCGGCATCGCCATAATATTCTAAAACGAAACTCATTTTTCGAACTGCGTCTTCAT
The DNA here is from genome assembly GCA_963555765.1 of Orthonevra nobilis. Classification (NCBI taxonomy): domain Eukaryota; kingdom Metazoa; phylum Arthropoda; class Insecta; order Diptera; family Syrphidae; genus Orthonevra; species Orthonevra nobilis. The sequence continues at coordinate 14,952,985 of OY743225.1, forward strand.
CTTCATCGACCCGTTTTACGATCCCATTGTTGTTTGTTTACGTAGACGTCTTATGTATGGCTGGACTGATGGCTAGCGCCAGACAATGATGACAACAACAACAACGAACACAAAGGTCAAAATAGTTCTCACTCGCATTCGGTCCTTTGCCGTTTGCTGTGACTACCACCTCTTGTTTGTGTCAAGTAAAAGGTTATTAACTTTTCGCGTTCATGACACAAATCGCAGAAACGACATGAGCAGGACCAAACCAACTTAAGACAGGAAAAATAAGCAATTTAATAGTGTAAGTGATTAAGATTTTTCCTAAATCGATTTTCTTGGACGTGTTGCTCCATGTAGCCATTGAATATTTTACCAATTTATATGTACGTATTTTATGCATTCTGTAGGGGGATTTTTACCCCCAATTGATGTGAATAATTAACCATGCAAATGATTTTGGTAACGAAGTAATTTTTAACATTTAGTTTAGTACTCTTAAAATAGATACATTCACCATGACCTCGCGATTTGAACTAACTATGAGTTGTCGCTATCGGAAAAACAATATTTATCGCATTCATTCCATTTGAAACTTTGTATGTTAAGACAATGAGATCTCTTCCTCATTCGCTGCGTGCGTGAGCCCATGAACCTTACGTGAAGGATGGGTTCGAAGAATTTAAGCGTCCCGAAGCTATCACGAAAGGTCAATAACCGACGAGGACAATTGTCGAAAGCTTTATCTACACATGTGTTGCGATAAAAGAGGCTTCAAAATGACCACCGATTATAAGATAGATGCGACGACTAACAAACATTAATTAGTGCCGTATCATTGTATAAACAATAAACAAAGCAACTTGTTTAGTCATAGACAATGGAGTTTTAAATCATGATTATGCGGTACGTTTCATCGCTGTTGCGCAGCGACATTCCATATACGGCTAAGTAGGACTTATTAATCATTAGGTGAAAAGTACTCGTCTCAGCCTAATAAAGTTATTTGCGAAGGTCAATAGAATACAAAGACGGACGTCGTTGTGTGGAATTAAAGTGATGTGTTGTGGCTCGAAACAAGATGTCAGCGACTTCCTTGTGCAAGAGATTAACTAGACAAAATAGTGTAGGTACGTTTGAAGCTGTTTGTTAAATATTCTCGTACATTTTTATGTATGACATTGGCAACATCGAAGTGACAAATGGAATTAACATAGCGTAGGCGCGTGGGATATTTAAAAAAAAAATTGTTACCTAGATACTCCACAGTACTATCGGACTTTTGAACTTTGTTTTTTAAATGTGTACACTGTTCAAGGAAATATACATACCTACACTGCCGTCCATAAGTTTCCGAACAGCATTTGAATAGAGTAGAGTAGACTTCGTATTCGTTGGAAGAATTACGTCGCACTCGCGCGGTTTCGAGTCCCTGTACCAAGTTCGTTCCAAAAGGAGTTCGTTACCTTGCATTATATAATTGATAGCCCATTTATCGTGACCCCGAAGACAAGTGCGTTTGTCTACCTTCGCCTTGTTTGTTCCAAACATGCCTGACCACACAGCTACAGATCTTCAGTTCTTAACAAAATGCCGAAAGTACTTGGACTCATTCGTCGATGAGATTTTTGATCAGAACGCTACTCGACCGTGAAGGTCTGCGAAAACCAAATGCTTTATAACTGATACAAACGTTCAGTTTGAATATTTGAACTCTGAACAGATTTCTGGGCTTATAAGCCGTTGGTCACTCTTGTTTATCTATTCTGGTCCGCCAATCTCGATTTCAATTTCATTTCTACATGGGTCTACAGGGTAAACTTAAAATACCATATTGAATGTTCATGACTCACTGGCGGCAGGAAAATACGTAACCTATTTTTGAATCGGTACAAGAATCGTAGTTTTTAGGAGCATTTTTTACAACAAATTTAATTATTTTTATTTCGAAGGTAAGAGAACAATTAACTTCATCAATTTTTAGGTAATTTTCTAAAAACATAAATATGAAATAATTTTTTTTTATTTCATAAAAATAAAACGTTAGAACGATATAGAGACAATCAGTAAGTTTATTTTTTTATTCTTTTGTGTCCCAAAAATTCTATTCAAGACTTGGATCGTCAGAAGTGTTTGACTATTATCCAGATACTCATCTTCCCTTTAAGCAATAAATACAGTTAAAAAGGGCCGTAGATTGGAAGTTTTTTGACGAAGCGAAACACCTTAAATTGTATTAAGGGCGAATGGCCAAGATTTTTTTTTCCACAAGTTCCCGTATTTTGCATTGCATTCATCATACAATGAATACTGAGCAATATAAAATGCAGCAGAGCACTGGAACAAAATAGCTCGAGCACTCGTTTTAAGCCTATTATATAGTATAATTTTAAACCCAAAAACATAAACCAATGGGATTATACTCTCACCTACTATAACCTGTAAAAAAAATATATTTAAAAAACAACTTCTCCAAACCGCAACATTCAAGTTTCCTAAAACATCCTTAAGACTTGTCTTAAATGGATATGGCAGCAAAATTGTATTCCTTACAATAAGTTAAAGTTCCTTTCAGCTTGGCACACATTTTCCATCTTAAGTATTACTACTCTGATCTAATGAGTAACCTTTCTTGAACATAAATTTTAAACTCTTCACTAGTCATTTACACCTATCGTTAGAAAATTTAAATTTTAATTTCTCTCTATTCCTCGGATGCAATCGGATGTATAGGCACACACTTCGGCCGTTTCTATCTACACTATTCACAAAATTATCCCTAAACATTCCAGAAAGAAAACTGAAATAAAAAAACAAAAACAGTCCACAACGCTGCCGCTGTTATTCTCACACATAAGAGGAGAAATAGGTAATGAATCCGTGATAAAGCCCAAGTCACAAAGCTATTTACATAACACCGCATTCAATGGCACACATTAAGCGTCAATTTATTGAAATTGAAACCGATAACGGTCCTCAAATGGAATCGAACCCCAGCACGAACCAGAGAATTCAGACAAGTAGAAAAGATGAAAACGAGCTATTTCCGTGGCGTGTGTGCTTTTTTGGAGAGCCTCTCGAAATAGCGTCAGCCTGTAGAACACTCGAAATGATTGTCAGTTAGAATGCGTGCATCTGGAATTGGCTAAAAAAAAAAAAACCTCTTTAGGTCGCCACACAACTAGGAAGTCATTGCATTAACGTCATTTTTCATTTTCATATGCCAAACGAATGGTGCAATTAGAAAAGAGTTTAAGTGGTTCTACAGCCCGTTGCACTTAGTAGTAATAGGAATCGCACAAACTGAAGGCTTATTGAATCGATTGTTCGAGTAAGAGGCAACAACACCTTGTAGAGTTTATCATGATGATGTGGTGTTTGTAATGCATGCTAGACGAATGGAGTACCCAGTTCCCGTAGTCAAAGCTTTTTGCATAGATTCAATAAATATGCGCCGGGGCATTTGCATGTGCACTGTAGAGACAATAAATTTGAATTCGTTTTTGAACAAGTTGACTCGTTGGAATTATGTTCATGGTTTTCATTGAAAGTCTATAAAACTTAGCGTAACGTTGAAAATCTGAGTTCTCCTTGAAATAATTGATTGCAATTAAGAGTGATGTAATGCTTCATGCTTCTTGCAGTAAAATTTTTAAGTAGAAATTGCAAAACCTGTATGTTTCCGTTGATTTGCATTCGAATAGTTTCAATACTATGAAGATGTTTTATTAATTTTTCTTTGTAAACTGCTTCAAAACAATAAGTTCGAAGCTAATTACCTTACATAACGACGAACAGCTATAAACATAAATGCAATGAAATTCAGTTCAATAAAGAATGCATCTTGTTGTGCTAGCCTGCATGGCAATCATGTAACTTAATACAACGGTAGTAGAAACTAAAGAATTTATCAGTTTCGATTTACTATCCTTAACTGATTGCTTTAGGCGATTGCAAATAAAGCTTATTCTGAAAAGAAAGCACGAAACCGCTAACATTGGACCGACTCAGAACATACCACATTCTATTTGGCGGATAAGTATTTAGTAATAGATTAGAAAATCTGCCCGACATATGCGAGTATTCCGTATGTCGATCAGCGGGCGGGCAAATGTCTTGTGGTGTAGTAAACTAAATGCTAAACAACTACCACAAGGAGAGTTGTTTTTCAGCGTGTTTCAAGTGGTTTTTTTTTTTAATATTCTGTAAAGGAGACTAAACTCTGCTTCTCGAAATAAAATAAAAGGAATCTGTTTTATGCGAACTGTCCTACTCCAGCTTAAAGAAAGAACTGTGAGGTTTGAATTACATTCATGCAATAAAACATTGTTAACAGAGATAAAATTATAAAAACAAACGGAGAGGGCTCATTTGATCTAAAACCTTTTCCTGATTTGAAGGATTTCACTTCACTTTTTTAACTTCCCATCAGGAAGTTCTTGTAATCGGTCCGATTTTCGAAATTCAAAATTTTTACAATTCTCCACGTTTGGCGGTCCCAGTAGTCGGATTCCATTGTTTTTAGGAAGATGTCTGTGTGTGTGTGCGTGTGTGTGTGTACGTACGTTTGTGCGGATTCTTCCGTACAGCCTAACTCGAGAACAAGTCAAGCTATCGAATTGGATTCATTCGAAGCGTGCGTGCATAAAGATCACCTGAAAAGCTTTTGGTTAAATTTCACAGGGTGGTTTGAATTTTATGACGAAAAAACTGTCAAAAAAAGGGACATTTTCACTTCTTCAATTAAAACCAATTTAGTTTTCCAATAAAAAAGTTCAAAATTAATTAAATTTAAAGTTTACAGCTATCTTATCAGATAAAAAAATATGCATAAATATATACACTGCCGTTCATAAGTTTCCGAACAAATTCATATACAAATTTTTTTTGTTCAATTTTAATGCCAAAAGTTTCATCAATATTATGTTTATTTAGCCAATTGACTAAACTAAGCAAGTTGCTAACTATAGAGACTACCAAAAAGACAAACAGTATTTAGTTGAGGCCATTTCATACATTAATGTGCCCCTTTCTCTATTTCCTGATCCAAATTTCCATGGAAGTTCTTTGAAAATTGTTTCAGAAATTTGAATCCTGTAAGTCTTTCCCATTTTTTATCTTGAGATGTGAAGTTCATGGTATGGGCAGGCCTACTCATACCCAAACCTAGTTAATGTTTGCTTTTGTCCAAATCTATTATATTTAAGTATTTAAAGTGAGAGTGAAAGGGTATGAAGAAAACCTAACTCCAGCCGATGAAGTAGTTCACGCACTCAGTGTAGAACAAGTTAACAAGTTTTAGACAGCAAACCTGCGTGTTCAGATAGTTCACAAGCAGAACATTTTAAGTACGACAGATGCGTTTTGGTTAGGAAGCATGTGTTAGTTCATCTATCACTCATCAACAAAATAAGGCTTTCCTATGTCTTGCAAAAACTATCTAGATATATCTCTAATTAATGTCGCTAAAAGGATCCTGGGCAGCATATTATGTGAACGTCTGAAAACTTTTTTGTAAAACATAAATCATATAATTTCAGTGTGGCTTCCGTCCAGAAAATTGACAATCAACCTTACTTTTCACACTGCGCCAAATTCAAAACAAAAAAAGGAAAAAAGATGAATTTCAAGTTGATACTCCCTACATATTATCCATCGCATTCAAAGTCACACACGACTGCATTCTCCGCACTCAACTCATCAGAGCAATGGCTGAATTAGGGATCCCGGGAAAATTGATCCGGCTATGTCGCACAACGCTCAAAAAAGCACCTGATAAACTGTTGTCTGAACTAAGACCCTCCGAATTTTGGCATATGAACTGATTTCGCGACGAACAATACTTTTTCAAGTCTGTCTAGTTGTTGAGACATGCATCATCGCGATTGAAGCTTTCTTGGTGATTGATGAAATCCAGAAGAGTTGGCCTTGAAACAAACGAGGGTAAAACAAACTACGTGCTGTCGGGAAAAATTGATCCGCCGGATACCAGCTTAGAATAAACACCACAGTTGACAGTAGTAAAATTTGACCAAATTTGTTCGAATCCTTGTCATTAGGCTCACGAAAAAAGGGAAGATCAAGCAATCGCAAATACTGGTGTCATTATCTGCAAACAGCGTGTCCGGGACCATGAAGTATGGAAAACAGCTTCTGAGACTCAAATCCTTTTTCGATTAAGTTAGCAAACTTCATCAAACACTTTCAACTCTTAACAACAAAACTTTACCTATAAACCTAGTTAATTAACGAAGCAACGCGATGACACTACTGATTCTTGGAGAGGTTAAACATTTATGTACATCAAAAACCATATCTATAAATGTAGAAATAAAAAGATTGTTTGTGTTAGTTCTTTAACAATATTTTCCTCATTTAAATGCATATGTGATGACAAAAGGCAGTTCCGAATCGGTCGACACTTTATTGCAGCATAGTTTGTATTATATTGTTATATTACCAGACAATTCAAACAATAGTGGATAAAAGTCCTTCGCACAGCATTTTGCGATTGCTTTGTGGTTTGTAAACAAACTTTACATAAACGTCCTCCAAACCCCCATAAGTTCTCACACTTATTGGTTACTTTGAATTCTTAAGAAAAGAATATTCTTTGCTAGTTGCTCTTCAAATTTGAAAAGCAATGAAGCAACAACATTACATACAAAAATGTATAGTAAATAAACAGTAATTCAACTAGAATTACATAAATAGCATAATTTATGACTATTTATTGAGGACGTTCAATATCCGTTGTCTGGTAAAAGCATCAACGACAATTTCCTTATGCTGATTGAGATGTAAATACAGTCTAAAACAGTCTAATTTTTCTCGAATATACCAGATCATGATGACGCACTTTTCAGACTTTTCAGAGTTGAAAGATACAATGTTAAGATTGCTTGTATGTATATTTGTTTGTACTTCAAATCTAATCAATTGAAAAAAATTCTCGTATTGCAACTTAAATAAATATAAATGCCATTACTCCCAATATTCGTTCGTCTTTTGAATGTATTTAATTTTTGTGGGCAATACTCTTGATTACCTTCAATCGGTGTGTGATGTAGCTGCTATGACTTCAGCTATCAGAGCAAAATCTCAGGCGCAGCATCATGAAATGAAATGCGAAAAATCACAGAGAATTATAATTTCCAAACAAAACAAAATAAATAAAAGCGAAGAAAGAGACAGCAAAAGACGAGCCAACAGAAAAGACTTATTTTTTAAACAAAATTCGAAATAACAAAAAAATTTTTAAAGGAACGAGGCGAAGTCGTTTCATGAGCGTATTGAGGCGTATGCTCACGTTCAACAGGCGCTATGCTGGGTAGGAGAGGTGTGCTGCAAAGAAGTTGTATTGTATCTTCCATGGTGACGCACATGCTGCACGTCTGGCGGAGAATAATGAATGAAAGCGTTATATACATATTTTTAAGAATTTCGCCAAATTCGATGATGTCCCATAAGCTTAATGGAATTAAAATGAGCAATTTATTTAATACTTTTGGTTTTATTAACATTTGTTTGTCATTGTTTTCAGTTTTCTGTTTTTTTAAGAAATATTGTCGAATCTAAGGTAAATAATCGGTCGGAGAAAAGCACAAATGCAGCACAAATTAATTCGAGTAGAAAATAAATTCTTGGAGCTTCATTTTAGCTGTAAAACTGACTGCGATTAACAGTCTGTGTGTAACAATTAACGACCACGCAGGTTCACGTAAGTATTATTTTCACACCAGATAAAAGAACCAAAGCTCAAAAAAATATTTATTTTCGGAAGAACATTAGATAATTTATTGAAGTCCTGATTTAATTCGTAACGAAATTTTGTAGGGTCATCCACTGAAAACTTTAAACTGGAATTTGATAGGATCTATTATCTTTTTGTTAGAAAGCTCCTTGGGGTCGTAGCGTGAGGTTGGCCTTGGCACTTGCAGGGCCAGGCATGCGCTTATAAAGTGAAAAAGCTATTTATTTTTCGTTTATTTGTTTGCAGCTACGACAAAAAGTGTTGCGGGGAATACCTTACTTTGTTGCATGGTCTCCTACAGACCAGTGTCCCGTGACTTGCTAAGAAGTTCGGTTGTTTTGATTTATTATAGTCGGGCCATGTTTTCCTGGATAAGGTGAATGAAGTTCTTTCCACCCGAGGCTTGCCTATTTCATGCAAATGTTTCGTATGATTTCTTTGATGTATCCTAGCGGAATTTCGACCTTCACCAATTCTGGCCAATTCGTCGGCGTGTTCATTACCATGAATGTCGCAGTGACCGGAGTCCCAGACTAGTGTGACTATTGTTTTTCGACTTATGGGGTTTATTTCGTCTAGGTTAAGCTTTTCTAGTTTTGAAGACGTGGTATCCGAATCAATGGCTTGTCTGGCTTGTGTTGCTAAAAATATCGGTGCAGTAAGTGAGAGGTGCCTAAAGAACTTTATCCTTTTCAAGACTATTACAAAAATTGAGCCATTTCACTTGTCCAGTTGATACAAAAATGTATGTCGTCATCCGATTAAACACTGGAAATAAATGCGAAAGATCATGGTTCTGCTACCCAAAATTATTCTGAGTGCAGCTCAGTGCAGTTAAATGAATGCGATTCACTGTAGAATGGTGAAGGCGAAGCGGAACATCAAGAAAACGTTGCAAAGCGACATTTGAATAACAGATCTATTTGTGAGAACCTTTACAAGAAAATCTTAATCGACTCTACATTTTTCATAATGTAAGCTTTTATAGTTTTCAAGTAATGTTAAAAAAATAGGGGGGTATATTTTAAGTTTATCAAATTTAGATCAGGCTACTCTGACAAAGATTTTATGTCGAAATGTAGCGCTGAGTCCTCCGGATATATTTGCATACTCCCGTTTAAGATATAACATCAGTCTGTGGAGTCTAGAAATAAAAATTAAGATAGATTTGGAATCAGCAGATACAAGTTACAGTTAAACTGAGCTATATGGAAAGAGTTGCCTGAATTATCTTCTCGTCTTCTTCATTTACAGCGGGGCTAGTAAATTATTCGATGAGTTGGTGCTTTCCTATTTTCTACGATATGGATAGTCTAAATTCTGTCTTCACACTAATTAAAAATAAGAAACTATTGAGATTTAGTTAATGCAAATAAATAATGAATATAATTGTAGTAAAGAAATGAAATGGTGATAAAGTAAACGAGCTGCATGATGCAAACGGCTGTTTGATCACCGCACAGCCGGAGTCCCCTAAAGCTCCCAATCAAATCATATGCAAAAACCAACGAGCCTCAAAATGCATTATTCTTTCCTGACTTTGGGGTTCTCCACGAAATGAATCAAACCTACTCGCAATTTAAACTGGATGAACAGTCGGATGATCAGGAATAATTTTTCTTATAGTCCGAATAATTTAATTCTCCTTTTCTAGCCATATCAATTATGAAGCAAATAGTTATGATGACGCAATTGGGAGTTACTAGATTTTTTTTATTTACGACACATATCTCGCGAACGTCAGTCGTCCGACAGAATTACAATTTGGAGAAAAGCTTCCGAGCCATTTGAAAACGACATTTAACGCTACATGCCAATGCTCCGGAAAATTTAACGCTCATAAAGAAGCCAACCCTTGGCTCTCAAAAGATTTGTCCCGCCAAAAATTTATGTTTTTAATGCAGATTCTGATTTGCAATTATTTATAAAGTGCGACCAAATTCAAAGAAATATTAAACCGATCAAATAAAGTTAAATTTCACAACCCCAAAAATAACAAATCACTTATGTTCGTCAAAATCCAGACTGGTTCAACATTTAATCTAGAAATCATTGCAGAAAAAGCGGTTTATAATTTCCCTTATTCCTTCCTTCATTTACCCTAGTTACGCTGACAATCGGCTTAAGAAAAGTTCACGATTCCTGCTTAAGAAAATCCATACAGTTATCCACAAACGGTTTTTGATAATCTGACCGAATTACCAAACTGTTTCTGGTCTAAGACACGCACTCTGGCAAGTGGTAAATAAAAAAAAAAAAAAAACATTGTTAGAAATATTACACTTTGCACAACTCACCTGATTATGGGCGCTTCATTAATCGTAATCTTACGGCTGGGCAGATATTTAAGCTCTCTCACACAATGGGTATTCCAATTAGATATTCACAATGAAAATTGTATCCGTCTGTGTCAACTCGGATATTAAAAAAAATTTTCGTTTTTAGTGTTTTTGCCCGCACTACGCCTCAAAATCGAAAACTAAATAAAACAAAAAAAAAATATAACTGCTGATTTCCCTTGAAATTGTTGGTCACCTGAAATCAACACAAAACGCTTTTAATCACAAACAACAATGAAATTTGCCTTACAAATCTACAAAAAATTCAATTCTAATCACAAAATGAAACTTCGTTCCCCAAATATGGGTTGTTTTGCCAAACTACTACTGTGATGGCGACTGTGTCAAATGGAAAACGCTCGAAAATTTCAGAACTTTACACTTTCAAATGAATCAACGAGAATTGATGCAATTTCCAAGCTAGTGAATAATTTTTTTAGCAGTTTTTTTTTTGTTTCTCTTTATTTTGGGGGGCGAATAAAATGGCCGCCACAATGGTGTCTCGTCTTTTCGTTGCTGCAAATTGCATTCGATGAAGGGTCTCGACGCATAGAAGTGAAACCTTCAACACAGCACATCGCAATGGGCAGTGCGATGCGCCATTCCGAGATAGATTTTGATAGACAATTTCACAGGTATTTCGTAATGGGAGACAATGAAATTTTGACAAATATTTTACGGGTGTGGCTTAATAATTAAATGCTACTTACAATAATTGGGAATGAACAATTGAAACTAATCAAAAAGTTGAATTTCTTTCCAAATTATTATGACACAGCATACCAAACTTCACCACTCACTTTTTTCGATACGAAATAAAATTTACTGTAATAACATTGAACAAGATCGTAAGTTTTATCGTAGATTTTGAAGGCGATGTTATTTGACGGATGAAATTTATTTCGCCCGCTGTCATCGCTCTGTTGATATCGATAGATAGTCTTTGGCGACTATCGATTCTGAAGAATTGTTTTTCATTTGAACATATATTAAAAGGACCTTTTGCTATCGAAAACACAAGGCAAATGTATTTTATTAATATGTGATTTAAGTCACAATATCAAATAATCAATTCTTTTTATATTTATTCTATGACCGCCGGTCATAAGATAATAGGCAAACTTTTCGTACAGTTTTGTAACAAAATGGTCTGCATAAAATAGAGGATTTTAAGCTGTGATCCTAACAAATACCTTTAAACATTTAGCCATGAACGATTGTTCGACTTGTAGACTTGTTAATTATTTTTTTTTTATTTTATCTCCATGGCCTCACTTTCTTTCTTTCGATTAACAAAAGGCTGAAAACACATTTTTAAAAATTAAAGCTAACATGCAAAAATCTTTGAGGTAGAAATTAAGTTCAAACTCATATTGTTGGGGACTCTAAAAGAATGCACGTGTATCAATCCAAACTAGGCACCCAATAACGTACATCACTGTCAAATTCTTCAAATAATACGTGGAACTCCGTTTGAATAAAAGCTTGATAATTCCTGAGTCATAAGGAAGAAGGAGGCCTGAGTCATAAGGAATAAAAATATGTTGCATACTAAGAGCAACGTGTTTGATTCTGGAATCTTAAACTCAAAGTCAAAAGGGGCCTGAGTCCTAAGGAATAAAAAAAATTGATCATAAACGGATGAGCAAATAATGGAAGAGGGAGCAACCATGTAAGCCTCTCCTTAAGCAGTAAAGATATGAAGTAATATCAGGATCAATTAAGCAATAATCAACGCGAGGTATGAAACATGTTAACAATATCAGCCCAATCAAGTAGCGCTCAAGCTCTAAAGGATGCAGGATAGCAAACTAAATTTTGTAACTATCGAAACCGATATCCCATTTGCTTCCCCAAATGTAAGCCCATGTTGAACCCTTGACGGCTGTCAAAAACAACTAGGCCTGACAGATCGTAAACTGTCAACGACGACATATTCCTAAACATTTGTGAAATATATCCTGAGCAAAATGCCTGAAAGTAAATCGGATAAAGTGGTTGAATTTGGTAGGAAAATCCACAAATACGCATTGCAAATTGACAAAACCCTCCTTTGCAGACATTGTCAAGTACTTCCTTAACCTCATGGAGGAAGACAAAGAATTAAACTCCGGCATTGCAGCGATTAAGACCCTTCTAATGATTCTAGAAAAGAAACAGTGTTTGTTCCTCATCTTGTGTTATTTTTTGTATTCCTTTTGATATATCTGCTTTCAGTTGAAACAATTCACATCCTTCATGCAACCATGCGAAATGCCGTGGACGCAATGCGTAGAACCGACTTATCCATTGCTGCCATTGTGTCGGGAGGTGAGCTTTTCTGCCGTTTCATCACTTTAAGTCTCGACGATAAACACATGGAAGAATGTCGTCAGATCATGTTACATCGGGGGAAAATCTTCTTGGCCAAGTTGGAACAGTCCAGAAAGGTTATAGCCCGACAGGCAGCTCTATTTATTACAGATGGCTGCCGAGTATTGACTCACTCCCGGTCGAGGGTCGTCCTCCAGACACTTATTACAGCGGCCAAATCCAATAAACAATTCCATGTTTATGTGACAACTGGTGGGCCCGACAACTCTGGGTAAGATTGAAATATCAATTCTGAGACCTGATTCATGAGTTCATTGCAGAGCTCTCATGTGCCGAGACCTAGAGAAGGCTGACATAGACTGCACGCTAATTTTGGATTCTGCGATTGGTTACGTTATGGAGAGTGTTGACATTGTGATGGTGGGAGCCGAGGCAGTAGTTGAGAGCGGAGGTATTATAAATCGCGTAGGAAGCTTCACGATGGGCCTATGCGCTCGGGAAATGAAAAAACCTTTCTATGTGCTTGCTGAGAGTTTCAAGTTTACCCGACTCTATCCACTGAATCAAAGAGATCTTCCAAATGAGTACAAGGTATATATAACTCAATAATCTTAAAACTTTTCTAGTTACGTAAATGTTTGTCTTCAGTACCCTAGCAAGGATCTCGAGGACGTTTCAAAGATACATCCCCTTGTAGACTACACGCCCCCAGCGTACATAACACTTCTGTTTACAGATTTGGGTATTCTAACGCCATCAGCTGTGAGTGACGAACTAATCAAACTGTATATGTAAACTAGGATATCGAATCGAATGATGGCAGTGGCTGATAATAAATAAAGACATGATTTCGTTCTTTTTAATGTATTTTTGAACGAAAATATAGATATTTAAAGAAATCTAATTGGGAAATAAAATGAAATGCTGCGGAAAAAAATTCAAGTTCAGTATGTAATTTATTATTATTATTATTATTATTTATACGACTAAGGGCTTCTTACGCTTTTGACATTGCCCATGCCTCTGCCATGTTAAACAAGCAATAATCGTTGGAAAATATTGAATTCTATATATTAAAAAATGATGTCCTACCCTGTGTCTGCTCTGTAAGTTCCGTCTCAATCTGGCTTCAGAATTAACCACAGCTTCTTAACAGCTTAGGTCAATATGCTTGAGGAAATACGAGATAATTTTGACAAGGGTTTTGTGTCGCTTCTTTGTCAGCTTGATTTCTTGAAGGCCTTTGACAGGGAAAGCCATGATATGCTATGCAGGCAACTCAAAAAACTCCTTCGTTTCGCTGCGAGAGCGTTACGGTAAATAAAAAGTTCTCTGATTACCAACTGTTGGAAAAAGTTGTTATTGGTAGTAGATCATCGATGTCGGAATCAATTTTGCAAGGCGTGCCACAGGGATCCATTTTGGGACCGATTTAATTTTGTGTGTTCAAAAACCACCTACCATCTGTATGTCAATTTGTATCTGTACACTTACGAGTAAATGCTGACGATGTACAACTCGTTATGGTTGGCTGGAGACCATAAGGCACCTCCTCTGCGAATACTTCAACCTACAGGCGAGACTACTTCGGTTTACCGTGGGCAGAGGGCACAGGGAACTGTGAACACTCACAAATGTACCGCTCAAGGACCCAAAGAGTTTCATCAGCAGCAACAAATGGTTTCGCCGGGAGCCGTAACAATGTTCTAAAAATTACATTGTAGGGAATGGGGAATCATAATTCAAACAACGCCCTCATCATTCCAATCATAACTTCTGTTGATACTGGTAAGTAAACGGCCTTCGTCAGTAAAATGAAGATTGTCTTTATTTTCAGAATTTTATTGGGGTGTAGCCTGTGAAATTACATTAAGAAATTTATGTTTGTGCAAAACATAATAAGAAACAATTCGCCTTAGTAACTCTTTAATAGATTAATTCTTCTTCATTAATGATAACTTAATTCCTCTCTTCTATTTTTGGATATGCACTTCCCTTAGTAATCAGGGTACAGAAGAATCTCTTTTATCCGATTTTCCGGATTTGGAAATGATTTGGTGGCGCAACGAGACAGTTTAGGTCGATTTTATTCTACCTCCGAAGTGTAGGTTCTCTCGCTCTCATTTGTTTGCTCGATAGTGTTTGCTATTGTTTCATTTTATTTGAAAGGATTCAACTAGTAGGTTGTCTTTTATTTTTTGTTTGAAATCTACAATGTCTAAGCGAAAATAACTAGTGTTATCTCTAAACGACAAAGTGAAGAAAATTGAGAGTTTAGAAAATGGTGAATCTGGCAGTAAATTGGCGCAAATGCATTGTGTAGGAACCTCTACGATATCAGATATCAAAACGAATTCTGATTTTATATTGAAATTCACCTGCGCGTTTGAGAACGAAGATGGAAGCTCGCAACGTAAAGACACGAAAAAATCTCATAATGACATTCTGGAGAACGCAGAAGTAGCGGGCAATCCATGTATGCACCTCTTTTATGTGTAAAAGCATTGTATTTAAATCAAGAGCTTAGTGGTTATACATCTTTTAAGGTTTTCTAGATATGAAATTCGCGAATTGGAGATTCAAGGCAAAAAAAACTGTCTGCTAACGTTGCCTCAACCGACTCATTTGTAGACGAATTTCTAGATGAAAAGGAATACGATTGATATTTTACAATGTGGAGGAAAGAGGTCTTAATTAGAAAGCTCTACCAAGCAGACCACGAGCACCACGCCATAAAAATGCAGCACCGGGACACGGAGCAAGGACGGAGTTACGGTTATGGTTTGCGCGAACGCTTTAGGAACAAATCGATTACCATTAATTGGCAAATTGAAAAATCTGCGT
Organism: Orthonevra nobilis; assembly: GCA_963555765.1. Lineage (NCBI taxonomy): Eukaryota > Metazoa > Arthropoda > Insecta > Diptera > Syrphidae > Orthonevra > Orthonevra nobilis. The sequence continues at coordinate 14,968,216 of OY743225.1, forward strand.
TGTGTCAAAAATGTCAAAGTCCCCTTATCTTATGCTAACCAACTAAAGGAATGGATGAACATAGATATTTGTCTTACATGGTTTGAAAAAATATTTATTCCTGAGGTGAAGATATTTGAAAAGGACATGGGAAAAGAGGGCGATGTGATGTTGTTGTAAGTAGTAAGTAGAGAAAATGGAAAATATTAAGTTAAGTTTTTGCCCTCCCAAACGTAACATCGATATTGCAGCCTATGGATCACTTTTAGGAATGTTTATACAGAAAACAGCTTCTCCGTCGTCTTTTGTCAGCAGACAGCAGTGAAATAGAACCGATGTGTAATTTTTTTAAAGAAATGAATTTAAAAGATTGTTGCTATATGAAACGTGGAACTCCGTGGAATCGCAAACAGCAAAAAGGCCATGGAATAAATTATTTAAGACTCCATTCAAATCTCTAAATAAACCGCATGACGATTTTAAAGATATAACAGACAATGAAAATTCTTAGCTTTGGTGAAGGGTGCGATGAAGAGAATATCAAGCACTGGCTGAAGAGCGATAGTGAAGATCCTGGATTACAAATTTTAACTGATGAAGAAATCTTCGACGTGAGCGAAAGAAGATGAAGAAGAGACTGAAACTTGCATTTAAATGGTTTGAAAGACAGGACGAATCGTATCCCAGACAGTTATTACATCTGAAGCGCATCAAAAACTCGGCCCCAATGAAAAGATGTAATTCATTATTATATTAAAATTAAATTATTGTTTAATTTGACGTTTGAAATCGATTATCCGGGTTTTCGTTTATGCGATATACCCCATTTTTTTTTGGTTCGGCTAGTCGGGTTTCGACTGTAATTGTAAATCCCTTCCCGAATCAAAATGTTTTTATTATTTTATTCTTAATTATTTATATACCTGTCTTCAAAGCTTCTCCTATTCATCATAATTTTTCGTTATTTTGTCATCATTTTTCTTTTTTTGTGAAATATTAATTACTTTAAAAGATGAATGTCTCAAACAATTTGATATTGTAAGTGAATGACTCATTTTATAAAATTGTGCGAACAAAATTTCCAAATTAAATTTTAAATAATATTAAACTGAAGGCATCACCATTTTTAGGAATTCCAAATTTTTGTGTTTTTTGACTGAAGATGGATGTTTTATTATATGCCCGTACAATATATTTTATACTTGCAAATTTGCGTGTCGGCAGGTACCTTAATTAAAGACACTTACGTGCAACTCTCTTCAAAGCAGCTATTCATACTCCAACACGCATACATGTATACACGCGAGACAGAAAACCACAGTCACTACAAAAATGTGTGTATTATTGTTCGCTCTCGGGCCACGTGAGGTGTAATGTACTGCTTTAATGGACGGTTGTTAACTATATTATAGAAGATTTTTTATTCTTGATAAATATTGTACTTGTTTTTACATTTTCTTGTGTGCTAAATTCATTTGGTGAAGTGCAAGAGCGGCGGGACAATCTCGGAAACTGTCAGAACAGTGAAAATAAATGGTGTGTTATTTATGCATGTACATACATATGCATGTATTTATTTTCTGCTAAGGGAGAGATGCTCGTGTTGAATACGTCGCGTTAGCGTTACGACGAGCCAACGAAGTGATGCAAGTACGTAGCTCAAATATTATCTGAATATTCTTTGTATTGGTTTGATGTTTTGACTTTATGGTTAGTATTCATCGTTGCCACATTAGTATGATCGTATTTTCAGCTTTGTATATGCTCATAACTTAGCAAGCATATCAGCTGTAGGTCGGACGAAATCTGGACCCAAAGCATGAAAACATACCCAAAAATCTATACGAAGTTTTTTTTTATACCGAAGGTAATAGTGAATAAATATCAAAAAGGTAAACGTTATAGAGATGTTGAAAACTAATTCAACGATAAAATTGATCTCATTGTGTCGATTTTAAGATTGACCGACCCCCGACTCGATTTTCTAATTGTTTTTGATAAAAGAAAAAAACCCTTTCGACGCTAGTTCCAATCAAGCAAACAATGAATTCAACAATAAGTAAAAATCCAAATAGGAACTTGTGCGATATATATATGTAAGAACACCTATCTATCTTCCACTGGGACTTTCTCCACGTTCCACTCTACAAAATTATCTGGTGAACATTATGTTTGAATATTAGTTCAAATCGAATTGAGGAACTTTTTCCAAGTTTGCACAATTTAATGTCAGACAGGTATGATTCGCAATGAAACCCATGAATACATCTCTGTAGGTATTACAATTAATTAGAGATAAGCTCGTTTACATAAACTATAAATAGATATGGGCCCAATAAAGATCCGTGTTGGACTTTATACAGAATATTTACTTCATTAGTGATGTTTTGGAAATCAGCGCCTTCATCTTTCAAGGCGAGGTTTCAACCTTCCGATTACATTAATGAACAGTTCTTTGATCTCTTTTTGATTGTAGATTTTTGTATAAATTGAAACATTAAAAAACTATAGTTACCTTGTGTCGGACGTTTCAACACTTGATCATAAATTTGGAACATGCAAATATAAATATTTTACTTGTAGATAACGTCGGAACAGGAAGATGCCAAATTTCGCTTAGAAGCGATACAAATTGAAGAAACCGTGCAAAAGGATGCGACTGTAAAAATGAGACGAAAACCAGGAAAAGCAGAAACTCCAGAGGAGGCTGTTGCTCGACGCAAGCGAATAAATGAATTAAAAAGACAAAGCAAAATAAGAAAATTAATGCGCGAAACACCGGCAGAAAGGGCGATTCGGAAAAGAAATGCAGCTAAACATAATCGAGAATATCGTCAAAAGCAACGAGCTTTAAAAATACCGGAAAAAGCTGCTGAAATACGGTTAGCAAAGGAAGAAGCTGCTGCTCGACGAGCAGCTGAGATTGAAAGGAAAAGAAAAGAAAAAGAATTGATGGAGACACCAGAAGTAAAAGCAGCTCGACGAATGCAAATAACAAATCAAGTTCGTGAACATCGAAAAAAGCAACGAGCCTTGGAAACGCCTGAACAAAGAACTGTAAGGCTAGCTAAAGCGGCACGGAGGATGAGAGAACTACGTGCATTACAAGCCTTGGAAAAACGAAAACTTAAGGAAGCTGAAGCGATTCTTGATAAACCTGCGAACATTAGCGAACAAATTCAGCAATCAAGTGCTAATCAATGTGATAAAGAAGAACTGGTAAGATATATTTTCGAGTCTTTTGTATTTTTATGATGCCATATTTAGCTCCTAAAATGTGTGAAGTTTTGCCTTCCTTCGTTTCACATCATTTTTGCCTTGATTTCAATGGATTCGACGCAAACCAGGTTCTGTTTGACAAACTTACTAGGTAATTGGGATTCCTAGGGAAATCGGTTTCTCTTAAGATTAAGATTAAAATAGAGTTTACAGAAGATTTTTCTATTAAATTTGCGTACAAAAGAACGGGTTTATGATTTGAGTTTTTCAATTGGTTGAGAAATATTAACAGAACTTCTTATTTTACATGGTCCAAAAGATTTTTAATGTGCAATCAAACAGTCTTATCGGCGATTTGTTCCTTTCTGCTAGAAATTCAACCTTTTTCAGCCTTCACAGTTTTTATTCGATTTTAAAATTTTTAATGTGACAACGTTTTGTTAGTAAAATTTTGGATCAATTTCATAAACTTTAAACACTGAATCAGCAAAATGCAACGTCGCTGAAATTCCGTAATTTTTGCCAAAAATCCTTGCATGACTGGTAAAATTTTAGCATGCCCGGAATTTTTCAAAGCTTGTCCAGCATAAATTCTGAGTTTCTGTTAATATTTTCAGCACATAAGAGCTTTCAGAGTCAGTCAACCATTTGCATGATCATAAAATTTAAGAATTTTCTGCATCTGTTTTTTTTTTATTTGTCAAACATATCCTTTTTTAACAGAAATCAACTCAAATCAGTACGCTGGGTACTTTTCCAAGCGGTACTGCTTTCAACTCGCCACTGAAAGGAGCCACAACGAAAAAACCACAAAAAAGTGAATCCGCTAAGAGACGTGCTCGTAACAGAGACTTGAGGAGAATGTATCGAGCTATGGAAACACCAGAAGAATCTGCTACTAGACGTGCTAGAAATCGAGAGTCTATGCGAAAGTATCGAGCCTTAGAAACACCGGAACAAGCCGCCGAAAGACGTGCTCAGAATCGTGAAAAAATGCGATTCTACCGAAACGGGGGAGTATCCGCACAAAAAACCGAAAGAGTATCCAACTGGCGAGAAAATTGTATCAATCGACAAGGCCAGACAACAATACAATTCGATGCAAACCAAAATGTATGTAAGATAAGTTTGTGTCAATATATCTATATTTTATCGTTTATCTCATCCTTGTTTTAAAGTTTGTATTAGAAAATTGTTGAGGCAGTGCTAAAAATAAGGGTGATACATTAAAAAAAATGATATTTCGAGAATATGTCGGAAACTGTTTGTGGCTTGACAAAAAAACTCTATCTTTCGTACGAGTTGTTACGTTGTTGTTTACTTTGAATATTAAATGACTTCTCAAATGATTTGTTAAGAAAAAAATCACATTCCAACCACAATCTTTAAAAAGAAAAAAAGATCTGCATAAACGCAATTCCCACCCCAAGTAGTATTTTAAGTCATTTGCTGCAGTCAGAACATTCTCGCAGACTGACCATATAATCATATATTTTCTAAAAATTTCTCATTTAACAGAATTCCATGGCAATAAAAAAAGAACAGCTTCAGGATGAGTGGTCAATATTTGAATGCGATGAAACGAGCTTTATTACACAGGAAACCCTTAGAAGTTTCACTGATATTGATATCGAATCTACCAAGAAAGGAAAATATCAAAATAAAAAATTTAATCAGCTAGACTCAAAAAGAATCTGGAGACAGAAGCAATTGGAAACAAATGAGGACATGCCTAATATATATGAATATATTAAGATGTATTGTGCCGCAGAGGCTGAACGGGATGAATATTTCGTCTACGGGGAATATATTGCTACAAGGCTGCGTACCTGTAATAGGGGAGACTCTGAGATAAGGAAAGCTAAGCACCTTTTACAAAATATAATATCTTATTTAAATGCGGGAGCATACAGCGGTTATGCGATTGAAGGAACTACAGGAATGCAGGACGACATGGCTTCAATACCGAATATTGTTATGCACCAAATGTAAAAACTTGAGAATCAAAAAAGAAAATTATGTATAATATATAAAAAAAAAAAATAAGTTAGCTTAATATTTTAAAATATAAACTACAGCGCTAGCGACCTAACTAAGCTAACAGACAACTAAACAGGTTTCACTCGCAGCCTACTTGGATTATGCACTGCAGGCCTGAAAAATGTTTGTAATATTTATTTAGTGGTTATTATATAAAAGCAAACAAATTATTATATAACCTATAGTTTTCAAATGTTTTTCTAGTTTCTACGCACAAACCTATGCATTTATATGTAAATATGTATCTAGCCGTTCATAAGTATCTGGACAAAAAATCAAATACAGCTTTTTGTCTTTTTGTAAAACCAAAATTTATTGTTAATAGTTCCATCAATATAATGTTTATTTAAAAAAAGAAAAAAGGATTTCAGCCTCAGAACCAATGACCTTTTTGTTTCATTTTAAGGCGGTTGCACGAACACGATTGAACTAAAAACTTTATCAAAGTTATCTGATATAATTCCATTACCCAATTATATTTTATTATATTATAGTTCTTCGTGTGTAGGACCCTTAAATGGTGAATGTGTGATACTTCTGAACAATCCAATGTGCTCTTCTTCGCCCATATTTTCTCTCTTAAATTGACCGAGCTCTTTTCTGCTCATGAAGTGCCTAAATTTACCCATATACAACAGCAAATATGGCTTATCAAATACCAGAGGAAATTCTCTTCGCAACAGCATTGCCAGTAAGTCATTTTTGGAATCTTAAATTTTACATAAAAAACTGATTTCCTCTTTTAATTCTTGAACACTTGAACAATTAATATTAGGGTCCTTAGGGTTCAAGTTGTGAAAGAGAGTTTCGTTCGTTGTTGGATAAATATTACTCCTCCTGTTGGGTCAACCGCGGTTAATAAAATGTGTTTCATATTCAACACGCATGTTCGAATTTTTAACTAGCTAAATTATTAGAATAGAGATCATCATATGAACTCAGAGGGGAATAAATATCAAAACATGAATCGAAAAATATTTCAAATTGCTTAGAATAATAAAACTCAATTTTTACGATTTTCAACCAACTGGAATACAATACAAAACACTTAAAGTAAAGGTCGTTCACGACGGACACTTAAGCTTAATTCATATTATTTAATTAACCTACTTATCAAGCCATAGGCCCTTGGAGGATCTGAGCCTGAGCTGAAGCTGCTTTCCATCGAGACTTGACTAAGCCTCGTGGCATCCATCCACATTCCCTCTTTTCGTGGTCCTGCTGGCAGGGATATGAAGATATTCTTAGCTGCGGCATTTGTTGTGCCTTATCCTCCATTCGCCCACAGAGCAGACGAGAACGTATATCGGAAAGAGAATTTTTTTTTTGTAGAGTAGCACTTTTTTTTATTTTTTTATTAATTGAAAACAGTTAACATGATGCATTTGAACCGGCTTCAATAAACTTCGAACAATTGAATTGTTCACAGATGCTCTTAGGTGGGGAGATTAAACGCCATGAGTGTTTTGTGTTTGGTGTATATATTGGCACAAGACTTCGTAACCGCAGAAGGGAGGTACGATAAGCTAAGCTTAGCAATTAATAGTCGATACCATTTTGTTGTCCAATAAAGAATGGAGTCAACTGAGATATACACGCTATGTCTTCAAAACCCAATATACTTAAATGAAATGTACGCGGATATGAAGGAAGGGGAATAAGTATCCTTAAATCTTTTTATGTTTGAAATGTTTCGCGGCAAAGTTGTCAATCAACTATTGAAGCGTATAAAAGCATTGCAGGCTGGGCAAAGGCTTTAAATGTTCAGGAAAAGAACGATATTTAAATTTTGACAGTCCAAAGAAAAATGTATGGTTTTCATCTATTTACCCGCAAAACTTGTAAATTATATCGCTTAGTTAGACGGATATTTTAAATTCATGGGTATTACAAAAGTCGGTAATTATACCAATTGCCAATATCTTGGAACAGTATTTCTAACATATGCATACAAATTTTACAATTAAAATATTTCGAATATAGATTCAAATACAAATCAGTTGTAGAAAATTCACAGCGCTGATGATTCTATTCAAACTACAAACTAAATTCCATCAGTACAAACACGATGAAAACAAATTTTCAAACGAGTTTTAGCAACATAAAAAAACACTTGCTTAAGTAATAATTATGGAAGCTGGGAAGCTTTGCGAAATAAACAGAGGCACAATATACGTCCGAAAGATATAGAACCCTATAATTTTCAAAATCATGGACTACCCGTGATTATATTTTACCGAATAGTTCTTCCAAGAATATGCCACAACATACATTTTGGAGCAGTTTTTTTTAGGCAAATCGAAACAACATCATTGGGATGTCACTTTGCACCTTTTTCATTGAATTACCATTCACTACTCTTTTTACTCACTATATTTTTGTAAAAGTGTTTTTTTATGAATGCACAATTTAAATTTTCTCCGTTTCTCACCAAATATGCAGAGCCGCATTATTATGTACCGCCAGTCAGAAACATAGATTCGGCAAGAGTTCCTCTATAAAATTCCAAGCCTTCGAAATCGTAGTTTCTATAACTTTGGTTAACGCACGTTACAAAGTAGATTGTATGATTGTATGATCTACTCCCTATTTCTGTGCCTTCTAGTCCCTTTTAGCGAGAAGAAGTGTCAGCACTGTGACGTCGTGAGTGTAAAGTGCCTTCTAGTAAGCTTTAAAGTGCTCAGTTGTTCTGTCCCCATTTGCAAATTCTTATTATAAGTCTTATTCTTAACATAAGTTTGTATGTATTTTGGATTTAAAATATTATCTTGGGTCTTTTGAACACATCCTCTATCAAATCAATGAGTGTTTGGAATGTACCCAACACACTGGGTCCACACTTGCTACAGAAACAACATACATGTACGTTTCCGCACACAAGCAAAATAGAACAGGGGAATAAAAGCAGTTTATTGAATAATTTTTTGTACACACATATGCACAGTCATGAAATAGCTAGTAGAAGTAAAAAAGTCATGCACTTTGGATCGACAGTGGACACCCGATTTCTGGTTGAAGTGCGTCGTTTTCTCCGTTTTTTATTTTTTTATTTTTTATTTAAAGCTTTTTTTTTAAAATTTCAATACGAAAGTCAGTTTTTTGCGTTCTTAGGTTTTTCATATTAGTTTTAAGCTTTTGGAATGCGCGGCGGCTGGTATTATAAGCTTAACGGCAAAAAGTGTTGCATAGAATCTTGTAATACCTCGTATAGGGATGATCCAGGTGCAAGGATTTTTAAATTTCCTTCAGCCAATACAAAATTGGGAGAAATCTGGAGAAGCAGATGTGGCATGCAAAATGATATCAAAAAACAATTGTTCCTTTGTAGCTTGCATTTTGAAGCGGAATGCATTGGTAAAAAGTATTTGAAAAAGAACTCGGTACCTTCTTTGAATTTGCCAAGTACGGAAGAGGTAAGCGATAGACAAAAAGTATGTACCCAAAACAATTTATTTAAACATTTTCAAAACTATTCGTAGCAACTAAATTCAGGAAACTTGCAAGAAGCACGCGATATATCTTTTCCGGTAAGTAAGCTTCGTATACACTTATTTGAATATAAAATGAATAAGGGCTATGCTTCGAAAAAATGTACTCTGTTCAAAATGCAATCATAACATACAGTGACTCGTAGATTGACAAGAAAAAAAAAAACAATTGCCTATGTTTATCTGAACCTACCGCCTACCTACCATATTGTTAGTCAGCAGCAGCGATGTAAGTTTTACTCTTTAAAAACATATTAGACAGGGTTGTTTTAGGGATTAATATTTAACTTTTTGTTTATTTGTCGCACGTGAATTCTTTTCAACCTCAACCTTCGATATTTTCAAAAATCTCTTCATTTATGAATTTACGAACAATATCTCTTACAATAGTAATGTGCGATTTTTGTAGAGTCCGATAAGGAAGAATCCAATATCGTCTCATTTGCGTTCGTTTAGTTCGCAGTATTTTATTTGTCATTGTTCTTGTGTGTGTGTTTTTTTTTTTATTAAAAGCCACTGTTTTCTTTTTGTCAAATTGCTTTACTGATTTGTAGGTACTCCTTGATGCATTTTAGATCTTTCTGTTTGCTTGTATTAATTACATACACAGACTTGCATTTGTTGCATTGTAAGTTTGTTAACAAAGCTACAAAGGTTTGCAAAATATATTATGCATCCAATACCGCGACAGAGCCTGAATGGCGCGCATTTCAAAAATTGAAGTAACTAACAAATGCAAGCTGCCGTATCTTGAAAACTGTTAAATTTTTTGGCAAAAACGGCTAATGCGCTCTGAACTTTTGATTGGATAAGCTCTTCATATAATTTACTGAATAAGCGATTGTTTAAATTTTTTACCACAAAAGTTCACTTGTCCCTTGATATTTTGACAATGAAGTAGTAGTAAGTCTAAAGTCTAAATTGTGAAATGAAGATAAATTAAGAGTTTGTTTATAAAAATATGTACGTACTTTTATTCATACTTGTCCTTATGTAATAAAAAAACACTTCCCTTTTTGTTAACAGACTGAAGACGAAAGGCTGATATGGACCAACAATGCGCAAGAAGAAACTTTAGCCAACGATTATGTTCAGCAACAAAATATGAACGAAACAACTGAGATAAAACAGGAAACTTTTCAGGATGAATGGTCAATTTTCGAAAATTCTGAAACGAACTTTATTAATCAAGAGACATATTTAGTAAATTTCGACCCACCGGAGGTGTCTATGAGGCAACAAAGTCATCAAGACAATGGCTTTGATAAAGCATATTCGAAAGAAAGAAATGAGGCCGAAGAAGACAACACAGATGTTAGTTACAGATTGAATTGTATGGAACCTTTCTTGGATAAGAAAATTATACGCGATGAACATTTTATCTATGGTGAATATATCGCTGAACGGTTTCGTTCCTGTCAAAATAAAAAATCAGAAATAATAAAGGCAAAGCAACGTATAGAAATCATATTGAATGAATTATCTTCGGATTTAAACAGTTGTACGACAACGAGCGGCTTCAAAACAGAACAAGAAGATAACATGCCTTACGTACCGGATATAGTGATCAAGACGGAACCAGATGTTTAAAGTCGAATGTCTATAAATGTACATCAATATTAAATTGTATATTGATGGTGTGGAAATGTGCCATGGGTTTATCTGAACTCAATATACTTCCGCTACATTTGCGAAAGTATTTTTTACATACTATGCATGTACCATATGTCATTGAACTCATTGTATATAAATAAAAATATAGTTTTTCGTGCTTTTTAAAAAAAAATGTTGTCTTGTGTGAAAAAGTGCACCCGTGTTGAAATAGTCAGCATAATCTTTTATAAAGTTAAGTAACCTAGTAACACCGACATAGCTCTTTTTGGTCTACAACGCACAACACCAATGCTTGAGTTTACACTGACCTTAAGAATTGAGAAACTAACATAGAGCTGGTTAAAAGAAGATCCGACCCTTACACCTAACGTCGTTTAATTGACTCACGGAAGGTTTGTATTCAACCTGAGCTTATATTAATGTAGAAGTCTTTAGAATGATCGTAACAAACGCCGGTTATATCAAATTGACTTGATAATTCCATCGTTATGATCAATAGTATAGTATGAAAAGCCTCGATCTCCAAACATAAAAAAAAGAAACCAAAATATTTAGAATTCTATTTTATATGGTTCAAGTTATTGTTGCATATTTGTCATGTTTTCCAACCTGGTAAAGACACTATTCGCGTTGGGACCAAATTAACGATGCTGTCACTGGAGTGCTTTTAAGATCAATCCGCAACAGTACGCCTGGAAAATCGAAAGCATAAAATAATAAGCAGTGAGTTAATAATAAAACGTGAAATAAAAACTTTCTCTTAAATGCTGACGGTTTATCATGTTGGAGTTTCAAGTTCGTGTTCTTAAAATGATGATGATCTTTCGTAAGATCTGTTGTGAAGGAATAACACCGACAGCAGGATGATGACAAAATAGTTCAAAGCTCTCAGGCAGCGTATCAACGAATAGGACACAAACGAATTAAGCGAATACAATTAAATACAATACAATTTTTTTGTCAGAAAAAAAACATAAAAGAATGCAATCGAAATACAAAGTTCAAACAACACAATTATATTATAATATATATTTAGCTTGAATGCAGAAACTTTGCTTGGAATACAAATATTTCTTATTGATATACTATACTTATATCTCCCGTTTTAAGCATAAAGAAACTGATAGCTATTCTTAGCAAATGTTTTGCAGGTTTGTTATGTTTGTCTGCGACATTTTTGTTCATGTCAATTCAACTAATACGCAAATGACAGTGTATTTAAAGTATTTCTACAATTCATGCAAAACAAAAAATGTTGCACGCATATTTAATTAATAGCTATTCGAGCATTGACGATGGAAAACACATTCGGGCAATATGATTTAGAAGAAGAAAATAACAAATCCACTTCAATATTTATTTATTCCCTAAGGTTTAAAAAACGGAACATTTATTTTGAGCACCAAAAAATAAAAGTAACAACATAATTCTTAAATAGCAAAACTATAATTGGAAAAAAGCAGTTCCTTACTCTCGTTTAGAAAATTAAAAGTTCAGTTGTCATTCTGCCTATGTTGTTGTAGTTAACGTACAATGCTGTTTTATTTGTTTTTTTTTTATAGTTGGATTGGGTTGGATTATATTCGTTCGACTAAGCTACTGACTTTTTCAAATCTGTGTCACACTCTATAATTCTGATTCCAACACAGTCAATAGAGAAATCACTGCCCACTGAGCCGACAGGGCAGAAGTCTATTCAGGCAAGTTTCGACCAGTAAATTTCGGCCATGTGCCCATGCACGGAAAATCAGTTCATAGATTCAGAGTGTACTGAGAAAGTTCAGAAATAGGACAGCAGGAAACGCCATAGACCCAGGCCCAAAAATCGGAAAGACTTGCAAAACATAGGGCGACCCAAGCTTCTGGACTCGACACAAGTGAGTGCTTTACTGTTGGTCCAATCCCCACCAAATGTTCAAAAATAAAACGTGCAGGCACAAAACTAGGCCCTGGCTCCCAATAAAGTGACAAAAGCTTCTGAACTCGACATGAGTGAGTGCTGTACTGAAGGTCCGGATCCACACCAAGTGTTCGAAAAATAAAACGTGCAGAAACAAGACTAGGCCCAGCCTCCCAACAAAGTGGGAAAAGCTTTCATTGATCCTTATTGAATGATTGAATTGGTATATTTGCCACGTGACTTTGGATGCCTCTCGACCTTAGTTTTGTACATCACACCACCGAACCTCAAGCCTTGGGCTTCTTGTATATTCTGATTCCGACCTTATAAGTCCAATTTAAGGAAAAATTAACATGATATTATTGAAGGTCCGGATCCACACCAAGTGTTCGAAAAATAAAACGTGCAGAAACAAGACTAGGCCCAGGCTCCCAACAAAGTGGGAAAAGCTTTCATTGATCCTTATTGAATGATTGAATTGGTATATTTGCCACGTGTCTTTGGATGCCTCTCGACCTTAGTTTTGTACATCACTCCACCGAACCTCAAGCCTTGTGCTTCTTGTATATTCTGATTCCGACCTTATAAGTCCAATTTAAGGAAAAATTAACATGATATTATTGTAGAAGGAACAATTTCGAAACAAACTTTAGAAGACGAAGAAGTTTTGGAAAAGGAACAGCTTGAGGGTAAGTTGTCAACTTTTGCTCTGGAATGCAATGCAACCTCCGGTTCAGTTTTCTATGTCCATTAGTGCCAAAATGATAACGCGCCCAAGATAATTACTGACTGAACTGGCCGGCTTTAGAGCAGGCTACACCGTCAACCCAACATTAGTTTACATTTTGGCCTCTATTGCTCGAAAAGCTTGACCAAAACTGCTCCTGAGTGCCTGAAGCCTGAACTGTCTCTGTCGATTATAAGCAAAGATCTTTAATGATTAACAATTCCAATATGATTATTTAATTATTCAACTGCTCTTCTTCTTCCAAAACGACTTTTTTAGCAAAAAATCTTCAATTTCGAGCTGTTCTAAAGCTCAAACAGAGAAGCGATAGCGAAGCGGATGCTTCCATACCCGAGTAAAATTTTTCTCACGCCACTGCGACTAATGTTCAGTTGCGATTTATGTTCAGAACTTTATCCATTTTGTAAGCAACCTTGAAAAACATACTTTTTTAAAAAAAAAAGTTGTTTACTTAAGCTTGTCTTTGACACAATTTCGAGAGTATAATTGCCATTAAAAAGCTATAAACCAAACCGCAACCGTTTGTGCAAAGCTGCCAGAAGCGTTGCCGCGCTAGGAGCACTGGTTCTATAAGAATTTAATAATTTTGTATTTCCATAAAACTTTGTCAACATCATTTGCTTTAAAAATAAACATACTGATCTTAGAATTAACTTGAAACAGGATAATGTGTATATTCATCTGTTGATAGTAATGAAAGGGCAGGACTTGATGAATTTTCCCGTGAAAAATATTCATCTTCTTTTCGCTGTTGCACTTCCTGCTCCAGTACGATATGAGCGATCTTAAGTTTTGTCATCGCTTGTCGTCTCGGGGAAAAAGTCTTAACCGATTTGGCTAAACCAAGGAATAATAGATCAACAGCATCACCACTTGATTTTTGTTTCCGGTATTGTTTTCTTTTCAAATATGAAACAGCTTTGTCAAAACTCTGTTTATGGCATTCAGTATTTTCTTCTCGAGGCCTTTTTGCCCTCATCAGAGTATCTATGTTAGTTTCGACACCTCTGCTAGGCAAACTTTCATTTTCAACCTCCACTTTTGTCTTGTTTTCAATTTCTTCGTTATTATCAAATATGGTTGAGTTGGGCTCATCCTTTATAATGTCGGGTATAATTGTTTCAACTGGGGGTAAATTTAGAACAGGCCTGTAAAATTCCATATTTTTTGCCCATTGCCAAGTTTTGTAACGGTTCAGTTTTGTTGAATCACTGCTTTGCTGTTCATTGACGTTTCTTAAATGCTTTCTATAGCAGTCCCTTATGTTTCTCCATTTCGTTTTTAAGATAGCGCCTGTAAACAATTGTACATTAAAAATGTATTCATGTTTCTCTTTTTATGTTATTTATTTTTAATTAATATAAATGAAAAACTAGATTTCGAGTGAAGAAATATTTTAGTTCCTGTATTCCAGAAAAAATGGGCAAAACAGTCATTAAACTAGACATGGTATGTATGTAATTCGTTAATTCTTATAGCGCTGAAAATTGATAGTTCAATACACTATTTATGGGATTTCAAATATTCAAAGAAAAAAATTTAAGCAAGCACATTATCACTTTTTGACTTTGTTTACATTAAGTTAACAAAGCCAAACAATGAAATTTAATTATTCTGAATATGCGCACTTTGGTTCCAATGCTTCCCAAATTAAATTGTGAATCTTCCAAAAAATAATTGATTCTTTAGACAAGTAATGATATCTAAAAATAGAAACAAGGCTTGCAAAAATAAATCTTGTCTTATACCCTTAAAAGACTGGGTGTGGATATTAAAAGATAATAGTTTGGCACCAATTTGAGCTCTATTCCTGCCGCGTTGAAGAGAAAAAAAATCTAAATAATGTTTTTTGTAATGGCAACAACGGTTGTAATAAAGAATTTGGCTGTTAAAAGGTTTTGTTTCAATGTCGAATCAAATCCAAGTGATGAATATTCTTAAAATATCTTATCTTAGAAAAATATAAGTCCACCAAAGAGAGGAAAAAGAAAGCGGAGGTAAAGTGGAATTTGAAGATTGTCAAAAACAGTAAAAATTTCAGAAATCGCCAGTAGAACCACTTTTCCAGATCTATCTGATCTAACTTCATTGAAGTATGTCAGCATGCTTACTCTACCTCAAAGGATGTACAAGTATAGAATATAGTATAACTTTGTCTTGTAATCGCGATATCTCAGGAAAGATGTTTCGTATGAAAAAAGTATCTGCACAATTTTTGTAGACAATTGCATGATCTACATACAACTTTGATTTTACTACAGCACTAACCATTTCGGAGAAATATGTTAAAAACTTATATTTTTTGCATTTGACGTTGAACGATTTTTTTCCTTGGAGTGGTTATTTTTGAAATTTAATTTTTAATGGTGTACCAATGCAAATTTGAGCTAAATGCCAAGTATGCCTTTTTGGACTCAGCTTTACAAGTTAGAACACGAAAGCCAATTTTCAGAAGAGTTGTTGTTTAAATAAATAAAAAATAAATAAAGTCTTGCAAATACTCGTATAAATTGCAAAGAAAAGTCTTGGCATAAAGTGGAAAACCATGCTGTGAAATCCTTTAAACCAATTTTACATGGGTTATACCTTAATTTGAAAATGTTTATGTATTTATTTTTGTTACTTACCAGATTCACCCAATTGAGTTCCGATTTCATTCCATGTCTTACATCTCTTCCTCATGTTCCTGTAATGTGTATTATTCGGGTCATACAGATGCGGGTGTTTTCGGACGCACTCGATCAGTTTGCCGGTAAAATTTGACATTTTTTTATGGTCAAACTGAAACTATTCCATAAACCCACTTTTCAATTTGAGTTCAAATTAATTTTTATTTTTAAATATGTTATCAAAGAATGTACATTGGTATTTTTTCAGACGATACTTCAAATGATAGACAAGAATGAAACTGTTTTTCAAGTCCATTTTCAAGTCGAACGTAGCTTATTTTGAATTTAACGACAATGTTAGAAAACAAAATTTTCAAATATGGAGGGACTTTAACCCGGAAATACGCCATAAGATAGAACTGCACCCAGATCGAGTAACAGCATGGTGTCCTGTTTTATCAAACTGCATTGTCGGAACATACTTTTTCGAAGAAAACGATTACACTGTAATTCTCAATATAAACCCTTATTTTACAATTTTAGCTGGGCAAGTTGACATGTAACCATCTTTTGACAGAATTGCTAAGAAAGCTCCACGACAAGATGATTTCAAGAAACTTTACGTTTCGTTGGACCCCCAAGGTTTCCATTTGAAATATAACATAATAATATATAATTGAATAAAAATAAATAAATAATATTTGACTAACTAAATAAAGCAAGGTTCATCAGTCTTCCTTTATCAAACTAAATAAATTCCATTGGACTATGATAGTTCGTCATGTGTGCATTCAAAGTGTATGATAAGCAGCTGATTTTAATTGAGAACAAAATCAATTAAGAGGAAAAACATTTACCCTTAAACTCGTTCTCTTATTAACCACGTCAAAGAAACCAGCAAGCAAGATTTTAAATTGAGAGAATAAACCGTAAAATTAGAAAGGGATGATATAGTCAGTTCGTCACAATCTAGTGAACACAGAAATCGCAGTATTTGCCGGTAAGTTATCCAAAATTATAATTATTAAATTCCATAATTGTACAACCGTGTCATACAAAAGATTTTCTTTCGAACATTTAGCTGAAGTTTATTTAGTTATTTATTAGAAAAAAAAAATGGTTCTTCATATATTTTTCTAATTACCAAATGAAAAAAGAAGCACCCTTATGAAGCAGTTTCGACGAGATTAAACAACAAAATAAATCCCAGTTCTTTGGTGCGCGGTAAACACAGTATGACGATGTTATTAGTACTAAACTCGAACGAAAGAGAAATACCGATTGCGGTCGCTGTACCGCATTTGAATTCCGGTGGTGTGTTTTTCGTATGTGTGTTGCGTTTTGTCGATACCGCAACGGCAACCGCAACGTATTCGTGTGCGCATGACTGATTATCTAATGCGGTCGGGTTAGCGTTGCCACTATTGCTGTCTATTGAAAATTAAGGGAAAAAAATATCAAGTTAAAACAAGGATTATTGTGCGTTTTTTGTTGTTATTATTGTTCAAAAAATGGATTTGGTTTCAAAAACCGTGGTCATGTTATTTAGCTGTTGCAAAGCTCCCATTAGTTAACTAGAAATTCAATGCTGGGGTTAGCTCGTTGTACGCTTACAATTTAAATTTCAGTCAAGTTTTCTCACATTTTAGATGGCATGGAGATAAAAATATATTTTTTTGTTATATTTCAGAAGTTATTTGAGATTTGCGTCGTTCACGGTGACAAACTGCTTAAGTACGAATTTCTGTGTGTATTTTAAGCAAACATTTTAATCTGATGGAGAAAACTTTCCGATATTTTCTTTATAAATACTCTTTTTTGTTTGGACGTTTGGGAACTCCAACTTTCCATACGTTTAAGACAATATCAATATTGTTGCTGTCCTTATAAAAGTTTCTAGCTTTGAAGGAAGTGTTAAAATAATTTGGATACATGTTAATTTTTTGACGATTTTTAAAGACCCATACAAATTTAATGTTACGAATATGTTTTTGAGAGCGAAACATCATGAAATACAAAAGGTTCTTCCATAACCATCTTCGTCAAAAAAAAACTTATTTCAAATATTCACGTGGCATGAGGTAAAATGTCTAAAAAGGCAAGATTTTTCTATTTTTTTCAATAGCGGTACTTTAAATGATAAATGATATAGTCTGTCGATATATTTCAAAGGGTTAAACAAATTGTTTTAAATGCCGAAACTTTTGATTTTCGGTCACCTTTATTTTAAACTTAATATCATAGCATCTATATTTTAAATTCGTTTTTTTTTTTTAAATTGAATTCAAAGTTTTGCAAGTTAAGTTTATATATTTTTCAAATTGAATTCCTTTCATTTCTTCTGGGCTTAATATAAGAATATGATAACACACATTCACTAAAATCTAAAATCTTACTAAAAAAATAAATATAAAAGTATGCCTATCATTTGCTCTTGAATTCGAGGGAATTCAAAGATTTCAGAGCTTACCGTGAGAAGGTGCATGAATTTGAATTCCTCATTGTGCTGGTTTCCCGTGAGTTCCTTTTACCCTGTTTGCTTGCGCCAGTTGGTGTTCCCAACACCATAACCATTAGAAAGTTAAAACATTCAAATGTTGTTATCTGGCGAGAAGACTGCTCTATATATTTTTCTAAGACTTGGCAAATATTATTAGTTGAACAACAAAGAAAAGATTAAATAATGACCTTTCGTAGGTAAAAATCCGGCTATACACAATATTTTGAAACGAAACCAAACCAGCGCATTGATGACTTTGAATATCATACACTGAAAAATTAAGAATATTTTAACGTACATATAACGAGTAGAAACTTTAGTTTTGAAATGTCATCATTCCACAGTTTGTTCCTCTCGTTTTTTTCCTCTCGCTGATTGGATCTTGGACCCCACAGAGGAGCACTCTCGTGCTGAACGACTCACTAGCTATTTTATGGTTTATTTTACTTAAGGGACGATAACATTAACTTGCATGAGGGAATAAGAGAATTTAATTTTTTCTCGAGAAATGGCAACACTTAAAAGTCAAAAGATGACTCATGTAAATACTGCCATTTGACTGTGCTGTAAGAGTTACCATTTAAACAGAAAATGGATTCGAATCGATTTTAAAACTTTTAGCAATTTTACAACATCGAATTAAAATTTATTTTCTATCGTTACCATTTGCTTGGACGCGGAAATATTTGTTTTCCTTTGCAATAATAACATTGTGATATTATTGTTTCCGGTTTTTCAAATGATGAACTTGATAACTTGGGAACTTAGCCAATGTTAATTTATCGTTATCGTTACCATCGAACTGTGTTCAAATTGTTAGTATGTATGAGTTGATTTAACAGATATAACATTTTATTCAACGAAATATTTATAATTGTTAAGGCTAATTTACATTTGGTTTTTAAAAAGGAGCTGGCTCAAGAATAGGATCGCAGCGAAATACATTGGCTTGTTTTATATTGGATACCTAAATGTCAAAATAAATAAGTTTTGATGTTGGTTGATGTAGATGTGTTGTATGTTTGCGGCCTCATCCGCCGTGGTGGGTAGAGCCTACTTCCTTGTAGAATGCTGCTGGTCCTTCGAGAGGTAAAAGGGCCTCATGCAATATCGCCATTGCTGGAGGTATTTACGCTCTGCTGGTATTTCTTCGTGGGCCATGTTGCTGATGTTGTTGTTGTTGCTGTTGCTGCCTCGAGAATTCTCTTGAATACACGTGGCATATACATGCTGGGCGGTGTTATCAGGGTAGGCGCAAAGAGCTTGACGTGTTTCAAAGTGAATCTGTCCAGTTGCAGTGCGGTGCATATCCTGAGTATCTTCCTTTCGAAGGCTTTCAACTTCAGCATATACGTCTTAGATGCGCTGAACCAAACAGGGACCCCTAAAGTGATTACGGGTCTGACAAGCTGCTTATACAGCAGCAACTTGGTCCGTTGGCTGAGTCCGTTTTGTTTTCGCATTAGCGGATAAATGCGGTGGCAGGCAAAGTGGGCTTTTTTCAGAGTGGACTTGACGTGTCTGTTGAAATTCTAGCGGGTGTTCAAGGGCGTATTGATGACAGTGCCATTCTGAAGACCGATGGTGATGCCTCGTCAGTGGATGACTGATCGTCTTGCTGCACGATAGCCTCTTGTTAGCGGCCTCCTTATGAAGAGCAGTTTGCTTTTTCGTCTCTACTCTTCGTGCAGCAATAATTGGTGACATTGAGTTGGAATAGCGAGTTATTGGCATACAGGCTGCATTTGGTTGTATTGTCCAGCTGCGGTCCAGCTACGGTGACTTGATAGTTGTTCAGGCCCTCGTCACATCGTGATGAAAAATCATGAGAAGGTACAGGTTTGAGTGCTTTTACGGAGTCTGAATTCGATGTTCGGGATCGTCCTGTTGGCGGTGCAGAAGCGATTAAGCTTTCGAACAATAAGGGAAATTGGTTGAAACCCAGTCACATTTCCTCTAATTTCCTTTCGAGGATTGCCAAAATTTTAGCTTCTCCCCATTTTTAGGGAAGGTGCGGCTTGAAGTTTCCTTCGAAATAACTTGCGTAGGCCTTTACTTTTTTAGCAGGTGTAGATGAATCGACATGTCGCATGGTAATTTTTTGGGGCATCTTCACTCCCTTGCCAATAATTTTGTTGGTTTTCCTGAAAGTATCAGGTCCTGGCTTGACGGTTTAAAGTTTTTTTTCGAGTACATGCATGTATGAATAATAACAAGGAACAACAATATAAAATAAAATAAGTTTATTTCAAGTCTAAAAAAAAATGTTAACAAAATTATAAACAACTAGCGAGTCAATTTTAATACTACAAATTGAAGCAAAATTATGACCCTATATTGGACACGTAATAGAGCTGTTTTATATTATGTGCAGGGTGCACGCAATAAATGAGCAAGAAAAAATCCTTGCTACAGCATTTCCTAAATTTGCATCGAGTTACATAGCTTTGTTCATTATTCATGTCAACATGATCAGTCCGACTTATTTTTTTTTCGTAAACGACATAGTGTGACATTTAGATATGTTTAAAAATAATCACAATTCGAGCATCATGCTGTGAAAGAATTAAGGTCAATCAAGACTTTGGAATACTTGAACAAACTTTCCACAACGTTGCCCGCTCATATCAACATCGATCTTAAACTATCTTAACCGAGCAAGTATCCCCTTTGTGGGACAGCGACAACAACGAGCGCTCCTATCCACTCTTAATCCACCAAAAATAAAATATTGATGGCCTGAGCCTGAGACGTTTTCGTTACAGGTAAGTTGCCTGTTCACCTGCGCGGCAAGCAGCTCTATCCCTAGATCGCCAGTCCATATACTCACTCGCCATAAAAAATAAATTTGTGCCCTCCATTGACTGTAATTTATGTAGGTGGCTCAGTTGGTTAACCTGCTTTTCAAGTGGATCAATTTATAGGTCCCTGGTTCAAATCCTAGAGTAAGTCTAGCTTTTAGTCTAGTTCTTGAATTATAGGTTCAATTTAATCATCTGTTTTGAGAACAATTAAATCAATTTATATTTTGATATGTCGGTACCCAAATATTAAATAATCACGTTTTAATAATTGACTGGAGAGGGGAAAAAAAATTAATTTAATTTCTTTACACCCAAAACAACAACAGAACAATAAATACGTAAAATATTCATCCTCTCTAAATCACTCATGTTTTTGTTAATAATATGAAATATAAATATGGTTTTGTTTGAACATCATGATTAGCTTTATAAACATTCATAGATTAAATTGCACAATATATAATATCGATTAAACGATGAGCAGCCGGACCCCCTGAAATAATTGTATATTCCAATGCCTGTGTAAACTGTAGCGTAATAAACGCAGACTAAGGGTATATGACTACACAGAAAAACCCGCTCAGCGTCGTTTCCCCTTAAATGTTTCCCCAATTGTTTTTTACCCTTAAGTACAGGTACGAGAGCAGCATATTTAAGTAAAGGGTATATACACACACATTTTCCCTCCATTTAATTAGATACCCTATGTATATAGCTTTATCCCACACATTCCCATGAACTGTATAATAGCAAGTGTGCGCCCCTCTCAGTTCGTGCAAATGTCATCATGTTCCAGTTATTGTTTATAAATTGTCGGCACACGTTGCGGAGTAAAGTGTGACGTTTAAAAAACTTATCAAATAAACAGTATTGAGCATGATGGAGCAAAATAGTAGTGAGACAACAACAAACGTTAAGCCAGAGCTAACCGATGCACCTCAAACAAATAAATCTTCTCGAGAGGAACTTCTTAGCCGCTTCAAATGCAGTACAACAACCCAAAAGCGGATAATGCAACGAGAGAAGAAGGAAAGGAATCCTCACAAAAAGAAACGCATTCGTTTGGAAATACACAAAAAAGTGGACGAAGCGGTGTCACGTTGGTTCCACCTGATGCGCGAAAGGAAGATATTCCTCAACGGTCCTATAATTAGGGAACAGGCTCTTAAATTTGCTGACATGATGAATATTCCAACGTTTCAGGCAAGTAATGGCTGGCTTTGGCGGTGGCAGAAACGGGAAAATGTTGATTTTAGAGCGTTGAATAAGGAAAGGAATTTGACAAAGGTGAAAACTGTAACTCCTGTTCAAATTTCGGAAGCGGAACTATCAGTGTTTCTGGAGGAGAAGCAGGATGCTGCAAACAATTACACAAATTCAGAGCCCCAACAGTGCGTTACTGATGAAACGGATACGGATACAAGTCAGATGGAGGAAAAGAGGCAGTACATGTGCGAAGTTAAAATGGAAAATGAAGACGATGGAATAGTAAAACGAAGTGAGGCAGATGAGGCACTTACAACTTTGCTCCGCTATATATCTGCTAACGGAATGAAATTTAAAACCCTTGATGATATTGTCCAACATTTTGGTAACGATGCGGTAAGTGTAATATCTTATTCGAGCCGAACCCGATATAAGGCTCTAAACTCGAACATTTTTGCTGCCTCAATCCTATTTACCTTACAATTAAATTTAAAAATTACACTAAGCAAATTTATTATTTTTAAAGCATACCATACCAATTCAACGTTTCCAAATAAATTAAATTGTTTCTTTAGGGCTTGTGGGTTAATGGTAAATGAACGGATGAAGCAAAGTACACTCCGCTTCATTTTATTGAGGTCTTTTCCAAATTCCCTTTATGTTTGATTGTATACGCGTAATTCATAATGAATAATTTTGACATATCACATTTTAAACAAAAACATTTATTTTATGGAAAAATTATCTTAACAAAAGTGGAAAAAGGAAAGAATATCGGGTTATATAATACAGAATCATTTAATGGAGTGGGTATAATGAATCTGACATTTAAATGGAGTGTCAAAAAATACAGTAGAAATTACAAACAGAATTTAGATTTTGAAAAGGATCAAAGGAACGATTGTTTTTAAATAACAAAATCATTTTTCTTTGCGACACTTGTTTAGATTTATCTCCCACATAGTCATACTGGCAGCTTTCGTTCCTACAGCTAATTAAAGAAAGAAAAAGTGCCAAATTGAGTTTCTTCGTCAGACGAAAGCCATTAATAATAATTAATTTCTGTATGTTGAGAAAAGTTAGTTAGTTACTTGACAATTAAATATATGCCAATTTAAGAAGTTTTGCACGAGTGCGAAAGACATTTCAGGTCTTATTTTGGTTGTGATATTCAGGTTAAAATAATACACTTGTATGGAAAACTTAGAGGGAAAATATGTTAAAATTCTGGTGTTCATTATGTTGAAGGGTTTGTATTGGTTAAATGCACAAGGGCCTTACGAAGCATATCGCACATGAAGCACGCATTTTGTATATCTAAGAAATTATAACTAAGCATTCAGCACTGTGCTTAAGCCTTAACCTGGCTTTGATTCAAGCTTTAAGGAACAAAAAGAAGAAAACGAACTTTTCATCAAGACTGTTTGGGTTTCAGCGTTACTGGATTAAAATGCAGTTGAAAAGACGTCATGCTCAAATCTTAGAGTAACTCTTGAACTTGTATCTAGTTTTCGAATCTGGTCCAGTTGCCAAATGTTCGTGGTTTCAAATTTACAGCGCTATCACTCATGTTGTCGAATAGCGATAGTAGTCTCATTGTTGCCGGTAAGGAGCCTAAAAAAAACACAATTCATAGCTTTAAAATCCCACCACATTTACAGCATAGAGTTTGCTTTCGCTCCTTCGAAAATCCACACGGGTGGACCGCGCTCGATGCGGTCCATAAAAACTGCCTGGATATTTTTTTTTATTTTGTGCTTTAAATAACCCTTTTGCAATTATATTCAGTACGTATGTAGGCATGTAGTAAAAGTTCACATAACTTGTTTTTTGCATACATAATAAAATAGATACGACATCAAGCCGGTAAAGCTGAGTGTACACCGATACGAGATGAGAAAACAGAAAACATCCCTGCTTATTCACAAATTACAGAACCCTCGTTCGCAGACATCTTATTCTGCTCGCTGCAAGGGAAAAAACCCGCACTTGAAATTCTCTTTTATTTCCCCTTCATGCGATAACCCTCAAATGGAAAATAGAATTGTAAAATCGGGGCGACGCGATGTACATACCCACGAAATCTCCCTCGCTTAACAGCAACGCCCTGTGCACATACGAGCTGTGAACAAGGAAATAACACACACCAATATAAATTTCCTGCAATTCAAGCTCACTTTAGCGGGTAGGGGTTCCCTCGGTTTAGATACAAATCGCCCGCGACCAACACTCACCACTTCACCAGTTTCTTTCTGAAAATTGTTGACTGAGGTTGAGCGGTGTGTTGTGTGTAACATCAAGAAAACAATAAAGAAAGCAAAAATAGAAGAATTTAGTGATAAAAACAAACAGCAAGAATGACGGAGCATGGAATAGATGATAAGAGGGAGAACAACTTGCCACGGAACGACTATTTGGACGAATATAATAGCAGTAATTCGCAAATCGCTTGTTTCTCACCGTATAAGAATCCGCTTAAAGAAAAACCCTTTAAACGTAGACGATTTTGTTTGGCGATTCATAGGAAAGTTGACGAGGCAGTAACTAGGTGGTTTCGGGCGATGCGCGAAAGGAACATTTACGTTAGCGGCCCCTCAATCAAGGAACATGCACTTAAATTTGCAGAGATGCTAAATATTCCTACTTTCCAGGCAAGTAATGGTTGGCTCTGGCGGTGGCAGAAGAGAGAAAATATTGAGTTGAAAAGTATGCCCAAGCCGAGGAAGCTCACTGTCGAAAGACCAGAATGGAGCGATACAGATTTATCGTTGTTCCTTCAGGGATCAACAGGTTATTCAGAAGAAGAGTATTCTGCTTGGCTGTTAAGAAAGAATGCAGAAATGGCCCAAAATCAGAGTTCAAGTAAAGAAGACGAAAAAGATCCCGAAATAATTGAAACCGAAAGCGATGACCGAGTAAGTCGTAGTGAGGCAAATACGGCGCTCAACGTGCTGCTTTATTATATATCTGCCAATGGTATGGACTTGAAAAACATCGATGAGATTCTACAACATTTCGGTAAAAGCGAGGTACGTTAGTTGCAATTTATATTGTTATTTATTCCTCTCCAAATTTGGCATCTCTTTCAAAAATGTTGCGAAATCTGTTCGCCATTGGGCCGATGTGAGGACGCTTTTTAAGGATTGCATACATTTTTTGATTTGCTGGCTCTCAAGGGATTATGTCAACCCTTATGAAGACTGAACAAAACGCGCGGAAGGCTTCGGTGTAGGTTCCAACTTTGCGTAGTTTTTAATTTTATTCGACGTTATATGGCATACAAGAATGTTTCATTTGGGAGATGTTTGTTGATCGCCCTGCCGCCAGAGTTTTGCCTTAACAGCAGCACCAATGCAGATCATCTATACAAAATATAAGGTTGGAACTCGTGAAAAGCCGATACAGTTAGCACAATAGCAAGGACAAACACTTCGCTCAGACTTATATCGATGGTCGACACCGCACAGTGATGGTGCCGTCAATTTGGTCCCAATGACAACGGATGGCTGTACCAGATTCGAACACTAGATAAAAGTTCAAGACGTTTACTGCATTCCCATGTGACATATTTGTACTTCAAGCTGTCAAGTAGTAGTTCTTTGGTTCTGCCGTGCCTCATTGTTGCACAGTTTCTCAACCGGAAAAACGGAACTATTGTATTACAGGATCACTCTGCCTGTCAGCATCCGTTTTCTCAGTACCGCGTGGGGGTATGAAATTAAAATTAATATCAAACTCTTAGGACTGTGGTCCCTTACAGCTGTAAATCGACAAGCAAGAGGAATCAAAACCTATTGGATACTTCCCGTTTATGTAGAAACATGAAATTTAGCTAGAGGCGTCCGAAAACCGTTATTTACGCCAAGCAGAGTTATTTACCCACAAGTTTAAATGGAACCTTCATTGTGCGAGTCCGTCTCGAACTTGGCCGGTTTTTCTTAAAATTATGTCAAACAATTTTATTTTCAATGTGCATGTATATATCGGATTGCTTACTAAGTTTTTTTTTTTAATAATTTGCAGGAAGTATTATCTCATTCTAAAGACCAAGAAAAATGGTTTGCGGAAAACGAAGAAGAACAAACAATTTGTACAGAACCATCGGAGACAGTAGAAGAACCAGAAGAAGAATCTCAGAGGAATATCAACACGGGAATTGTACCAAGCGAACCTCAAGACCAATTTTCAGTTTATGGCGAACATATTGCTCATAGGTTACGTAACTGTGGAAGAAATGATTATGAAGTATTTACAGCTCAATACAATATGGATGAAATAATATACAAGTTATGTATGGGTGGTTACGCATGCATGAGGCCCAGACTTGGCGTGCCACAAAATGGTGATGAACAGCCTATGTCCACGGGGTCATTGGCGCTAAACAGTTTTCAAGAATCCTCAGAGTTAACAATTATTAAGAGTGAATCTAATGTTTAAATGCTCTTTAAATAACATTTATGACTAGTGTACAACCAACTTGAAACTGTTGAAAACAAGCCGATCTAAGATGCAATACATTGAAATAGAGGATTGTTACCAAATGAGAACAGCACAAGCGTTTAAAAAGCACGAATTCACAAAAGATGCTATAACTGAAGCCGGAAGAGATCGTCTTTAAAACATGAAGTGAAGTTTTAATCATTAATTTTTATATTTTTTAGAAACACCATTCCTTCGTTATGCCTTTTGTTGTCAATATAAATATATACTGTACAAAGATTTGTTATATGTCCTATTTTCTTGGATAAGTACTTTAAGAAAAAGGTATCGAAGAATATTGCTTTAATTGTATATATGTAAGTATTTAAATAAATGATTTATTTCCCCTATGTGCTTCATTTAATTTTTTGTGAATTCAACCAACAAAAGTGTTCTGGATTCCGAACGAAATGGTAACACCTAATTTCATGTGAATTAATATATAGTAAATAAAATTTTGGATTATTTTTTTAAGAGATTTGATTTATTTTTCTAGGAGAAATCCAAAAATCGAAGGCAGGAGACAATCAACAACAGAAGACTATTAATCATTAACCTGCACACTCTTTCCATTCGGTATTCTTGTCACAAATCGCAAAATTTAAATTCCACATCCAATTTTAATGCAAAATTCAAAGAACGTTTTAAATAATTCTAAATCAACTGCTTATTTTGACATTTCGAAAAAGAGTTCGAAGTGAATTGCGAAAATTCGAATTCACTCGGATTACAGAACACATATCATTTTTACGTGAAACCCAGAACATGGGAGTTCGTCTCAATTTGTGACGTTTAAATGGTAAGTTCTTAGCTTTGTGTATGTTTTTTTTTAATATGTTTGCAATATATTTTCTTGGTGAGCTGTATTAAAACTTTTTTTTCGATCTCAGGTACGGCAACAAAGCGGCAGACAAAATAAAATCTTGGCGTTTTTTTGGGCTTACTTCGGACAGAACCAGAGCTGTGCACATTTAAAATTTTTGTGGCATCCATTTTCGTAAAATCAAAATAACAATCTTTAATCACTCTCAAGGGTATCCAGTTGAAACAGAAAAAATTAAGGGATCAAGTATGGAAAATCGGAAAGATTGCGACATTAATTACAGCTGTCACAAAAGATTGCGCATATAGGATGCGGATTCGTCCTTGGAAATTGGCTACGCCCCATGGTGATTGACTTTAAGGTGATCAGCGTTCGCCAGTCTGTGATCCGCATCAAGGCAATATTCCGAAATATCAGCATAATATGTGCACATGCCCCAACCGACGAAGCTGGAGACTATATCAAAGAGGAGTTTTATGACTTCCTGAACGGAGCCTGTCCAGAGCATGATGTCAAAATCGGTAAGGAAAACATCTGATCAATCGGATTAGTCGGAACAGATAAAGCCGTCCGGCTTATCGATTTTGCGGCAGCTCGTATCACGGTGGTAAGTAGCACTAGGTTTCCAAGACTACGAGTCCACACAGCAACTTTGTGTTCTCCAAGCGGTCGAACAGGCAAATTCAGAGCTTTTCTATCCAACGAGAAGAAGCTGCGAACTGCACAGAAAAATAAATTCAACGAAGGAAGCCTTCGCACAGCTGGGGTAGTCAGAACCTACAGATCGCGCTTCAGCGAGAGACTCCGTTGTGCATTGACCATCCGCAAACGCCAACAATCTATGGAACCAGTACCGCGACATCATCAAGCACCTTGCCGAAACTACCATAGCCACGACCCAAAAAGAGCCCTTGGTATGATGATGAATGCGTACGATGCGAAAAGGTGACAGAATTTGCACACATGCAAGCTCTGCAGAGCAAAACAAGTACCGAGCCAGAAGAAGGGAGCACTCCAGCTCTAGGAAATCGAAGAGTCCCGCGTTGGGAACAACACCTGGATGTTTTTCAAGAAAGACAAGAGACTGGCAGCTGGCTTCCCAGGACGCAGATAGGGACTGATCCAGCTGTGCGGCGTGATGCTAGAAAGCACACGGTGCAATGTGCAATTTGGAAACAGTTCCTCCGAAGTATTCCAAAGGAGAGGACAGGGAGATGCGCTTTCATGTGACTTCTTCAATCGCGTGGTGGAAAGTGAAGACATTCCTTCAACAAACTTGTCTAATGTGATATGCAGACAAAATTGACATCATCGGTCGCTCCCCGCGCGCCATCATAGAGGCTTTTACGGCATTTGAAGAACAGGCGAAACGAGTTGGTCTTGAAGTAAACGAGGACAAAACCAAGTACATGTTGTCAACAAACAAAGAACATCTGTCCACCAAAAGTGACTGTAAGCAACAGTTATTTCGAGGTGGTTAAGGAGTTGAGCTACCTCGTGCAAAATATTAACTCCACGAATGACACCTTTTTGAGATTAGGTGAAGACTCATTCTAGGAAATCGCTGCTACTTCGGTTTGATTGACAGAAATGGGCTCAAAACTCCTAAATCGGAAGACGAAATGTATTCTCTATAAAACTTTGATTCTGCAAGTTCTGCTATATGGAGCCGAGTGCTGGACGATAAACAGGAAGGCAAACGATTTTTATCATTTTCGAAAGAAAAATTCTTCGCCGAACACTTGATCCAGTATTCGAGGAGGGCGAGTGGAAAAGAAGATATATCCGCGAATTCTCAGCTGTATCAAAATTTGTATGCTGTTTAAAAAGCTAAACTACAACGACTAAACTGGCTTGGCAAAATCGAGCGAATGGACAATTTTGCTCAAGCGAATCTTCGCACCAGAGTCCGAAAAGAAATTATATTTCGATTTTAATTTTATTAAGATGTCGAAACCAGACTATACCCTGGCACTTAATATGACATAGAGATTGTTTAAGCATGAGCAGGTCAACTTGAATATGCTCGAAGCGCTGCAAACGGGGGCTTAAAGCTTGTAATAAATGTACATGCGGCTCTGACGTCAAAATCGGGCACAATACTTGCATGTCGTGAACTACCAATATTTGTTACAGTAGCATAAAACCTCGCATGTACGCGCGAGTCTTTGCTACACCTTAATCGCATGAAAACATGTGACTGTTCGCATCTGCTTGAAATAACGCCGAATTCCAAAATACGGCATAATTTCACACTATGGACGCGAAATAGCACCGAATTTCCATGACAGACCACTCTAATGCCACTAAACGTCCACTTCGGCCTCAACTTTGCGGAGGTTTCGATGCCGTCTACAAAATCCAAAACATAAACGCGAACAAAACTGAAGACAAGGAAGACAAAGGAAGAAAACGAAAGAATAAGGAACCACCTGAACACAAGGAAATTCCAGGACAACACGTTTACCCCAAAGGAAAATTGCAAGAATCATCTGGTGCTCAAAGGCTTTCAATACAGCTATGAGCCAGAGGAAGTCCGAGAAGAGCTGAAGTCAAAGGGTATTCCTGTCATAAAAGTGAGCCTCTGTAAGAGCCAAGCAGAAAATCCACCATCCACCTAAAAATACTTGACACAAGGAATCACGTAATGTAAGAACTGTCAAAAGTTCGTTCACGTTGCCAGCAACTGCGGAATGGCGTACAGATGCGTCAAATGCAAGGATAGCCACATACACGGAACCACAGACTAACACTGTTAGGTTAGACGAAAACGCCCATAAACAAAAGTGGATAGTAGCATCTCAACTTCAAAAGACGTTTCCGAGGACTTCTTCGACACTGGATTTCTTTAGGGTTATCTCCAACATTATTAATATACTTCCAAAGTTCCGAAATTTTACCTGCGAAGCCCACTTAAGTGACTCAAACCATCCCGCAACTTACCCAGCTCTGAACAATGGCGTTTTCACGAAGGCCGAAGAAGTAGAAAACCTTATTTTGAGTGGTAACTCAAGAAGCTTTGCAGGTCCAGCTTCCATTTCCAACTTTTTGCTGAAAAAGTTGCCAAATGAAGCTTTTCTACTTCTGACGGTGATCTTCAGAAACTGCATCAACAAAAGCTATTTTCCCAAATCCTGGAAAATAGCTTAAGTTGTCCCAGTTCCAAAGAAAACAAATAAATCCAGCATCGAAGAGTTTAGGCAGATAGCGTTTCTCTGTATTATGATGACACCCAAACACTCAACAAGAAGGAAATTTCTTGAACAAGGGCCTCATCTACAAAATGAAGAAAATGGGATTTCCTAGCAGGAAGTTTTTTTTCGATCCGATACAGGATAAATTGTCAACATTAAGAAGACTATTATTAGCAGTTCAACAAGGAGGAAGAATTTTCCCCATCGTTCTCAACATCCTGACAACGGGCCAGCTATCCAAAGACGCACGAAGGAAAACACTCCTCTATGCGGATGACTCATGCGCTGCATCATTCGCCCTGGAAATAACAACGGAAGGGTACAATGACACATCGCGAAGCTCTGCGAACTTGACCTCAAATGGGGACTAAGGATCAACAAAGCTCATCTGCATCCGACCACAGGGCACGAAAGCATTCGCGACGAGATGCCACGACATGAGGATGACACTGCCAGACGCAAAAGGGATTGTTCCACATCGCAGCACGAAAAACCTGGGTATCACCTCCAGCGAGCGGCTCCAATTAAGGCAACACGCTGAAAAGGCGATGCAACCAATTTCGCCCTTCATTTAGTGCACCCACTTCTAAAAAAGAGGAGTGGATTGCATAAAAGCCCCAAACTTCTGGTCTATAAGCAACTTGTCGGACCAGTAATTGCGTACGCCTGCCCAATATGGTTTACGGTGTCGCCAACAACAATGAAGAAAATATAAATATAAATACTGGACTCTCTAGGAAACTCAACACGCGGAAATACAACGCTATACAAAGGCGTAGGGATCACTCCAATTGACGACTGCATGCTGCAGCTGTCAAGGAAAATTATCGAAGGATAAGCATGCCAACTCAACGAAGACATTAGGAGACAGACAGAAAATAAAACCAGCCCACAGGTACCTACCACAGCTAACGGACAACCATCAACGCTTTTAAGAAACCATCGATTGGACTTCGTTCTATCCTGCAAATTTTTTTAAATATTTATCCTTCCTAAAATAACTTCCTCAGAGTCAATTTTCAAAATGTTTGGAAAATTGAAGATTAATTCAGTTATAGATTAAGTTTGTCATGAATGTAATTTTTGTACAAAAATAAGTTTTTTACCTACAAAATCAGAACTGAAATACGTTGGATCCTTATAGTTGAGCCAACAATATTTAAATTGTTATTGTAAGTGTAGTTCAAGTCAAAAAATGTAAATATTAAACGAAATAAAAATAATCGTAATAAAAAATTTAAAGGTTTGCAAATAACATCATCGAATGACATGAGGTAACACTGATCTGAACAATGCGTGTGGCTGACTCACACTCGTACTTAATTCGTGTATGATTCATGACTTACACATTACCATTTTTCTCCCCTGCAGAGTCAACCCAGTGTGAATGTGTATGTGGGTTGAACACCATTTGGCCTCACTTGAATGAGTTTGAACCAACTTGAATGACTCGAGCGGCTAACTCAATTAATCACAAAATACATTCACATGTATGTACATACAGTCAATCAAATGCATATTCGTACAGCAGCTCTTTAACTGTTTTGACTCACATTAGATCAAAAACATTAATTTTTTGGATTAAACTTAAGTCGAATAATAAATTTTAGAATTAACTTAAGCTATTCCGCTTATTTAAAGATTAATTTTAATTAATTTTCGATTAAAACTTTTCTTTTTAGAAAAATGTTAAAGGATACAGGTCAAATTCGTATTCGTACAGTATTTTTTCTCTTTCAAACAAACATCATAGCATTATTTCTCTAACTGTAAAATCCGTTATCTGATTGTTATTGTTGATAGTTGTCAGTCTATTTTAGTGTGGTGCGTTTAAAATTAATTTTAATAAATTTAAATCGGGAAAAACTGAAAAATGGGAAGAAAACAGTGCGAAACATCATTTGAACTGCGGAAAATAGTAATAAAGTACCATAACCAAGGTAAATCACTTCAGGAAATTTCTGATCTAGTTGAAAGATCAAGATCTACCATTCAATCTATAATTCAGAGATTTAAAACTGAAAAAAGAATAGAGAATAAAGCAAGAAACACAAACCGAAATATATTCAACGATTCTGATAAACGTTTAATTCTACGAGAAGTCAAGAAAAATCCTCGACTTAGTGCACCAAAGCTTGCAGAGAGGATGCGCCAGGAATTAGGTAAGGATTTTTCAACTGAAACTTTGAGGAATTGCATACGAGAGCATGGCTATAACGGAAGAGTTGCGAGGAAAAAGCCTTTTATATCAGCCAACAACAGAATCAAGCGGTTAAATTTTGCTCAAAGACATAAGTTGAAAGATTTTGAGTTTTGGAAGAATGTTATTTTTACGGACGAGTCAAAATTTAACGTTTTCGGTTCAGATGGGCGGCATATGGTGTGGCGGAAACCAAATACCGAGCTTCTTCCAGTGAACACAGTAGGAACAGTAAAACATGGTGGTGGCTCCGTCATGGTTTGGGGGTGTTTTTCTGAAGTAGGTGTAGGGAATTTGCATATAATTGAAGGAATAATGGATCACAAAAAATACATCGATATTTTGAAGCAAAACTTGGAAGAAAGTGCTGAGAAATTGGGTCTTCGAGGTAATTACATTTTTTATCAAGACAATGACCCAAAGCATAAGGCTTACAATACCCGAATGTGGCTCTTATATAACTGCCCAAAAGTCATGGAAACACCACCCCAGTCCCCGGATATTAATCCAATCGAAAATTTATGGGATCATTTGGACCAGCAAATACGGAAGCACACCATTAAAAATGTAAAAGACCTAAAAGAGAAGCTTATGGAAGAGTGGCATAAGATTCAACCTGAAACAACAAAAAAACTTGTTCAATCTATGCCAAATCGTCTTGCAAGTGTCATCAAAAATAAAGGAAATGCTACTAAATATTAATTTTTTGTTTAAATTGGTATAAAGCTTAAAACGTTCTTACTGTACGAATACGAATTTGACCTGCATAATTGACTCTTTTTCATTTCTCTTAAAAATTATTATTAATGAACTGTAAATTATAGTTTTTTGTGATGTATAACAAAAAGATATACAAGCTAAAGTTATTTAATAAAAAAAAATTATATTAAAAAGCTCTCAGTTTTTTGCTAACAAGGAAAATACCGTTTGTAAGCTGGTGTACGAATATGAATTTGATTGACTGTATATATGTGAATGTTCAGGTACATATGTATATACCAATAGATGAAGTTTGCTTGGATTTGATTAATAATTCGTACTTTACTTTACTTGGAACTCATTAATTTTATGTCCACTCAATATCGATTTCGAGCAAACAAATGCTTTTTCAAAGCCCAATATATGGGTGTGTTCAGCTCTTATATAAAAAAACTTATTTGTATATATAAACGTACATCAACAAGGAGGAGAACGCTTCTATATACATATGTTCAAAATATCGCAGTGTTAGAGAAGCCAGCTGAAAGTTGCTCGTCAATCAACAGAAGAGTCAATACTCCGACGAAGGGGAACCGTATGTATTTCAATCAATGTCGAACCGCACGTAGATATTTCGCTGAGAGAAGCTGTTGCCATGACGCGTTTCCAGAATTTTCCCATATTCCATCATGGGTTGTAAATGCAGCACATTTAAAGAAAACATAGTCTTATCTTGATGCATGCTTGGCAACTATGGATGTGCAAATTTCCCCTATCAAGATACATATGTACGTATGTACATATTGGTGTATGCCAAATACATAACTGAATAAAAACAAACAAATAATAATTATAGATACAGGTAACGTTGATTCAAACATATAAGGTACACTTATTCACATAACAACCAATTTGTAGATTTTTGGAAAACTAATAGATTTCAATATGCCAAATATGTTTTAAATTTTGTCAGTATGCGATAATTAAAAAAAATGCGAAAGAAGTTTCAGCAAATTATGTTAATTGAAAAACAATTTCGCTCTGCGTCATAAGACTATTGTTCCACAAAAATGTGAATATAATTTGGTTTGCGTTACTGAGCGAATACATGTTTTTATATATGTATGTATGTATGAACATATGTAGGTAACTCCAATTTTTCTAGGCGCCTAAGGCTAATATCTGCAGTATGGGGGATAGCCACGTTCATTAATCGAATAGCTTCTAAAAAATCGAATCGCCACTTCATTTACAATGGTCGACAAAAATCGCGACTTCCAGTTTGCATAAAAATGTATTTTTGTTAACACCCCAAAAACTGCATTACACATGTACATACATATATAATTTTCATTCATTGTTAACGATTAGCTTTAGGGCGGTTTTATTCACTCGATGCTGAATTCAACTTGAGGATTTCTTATTTCAGCTTTTGATTTTCTTTTTATTCACCAAAAGTTGACGTTTTCAACGTTTGATTTTCAACTCTAAAGTTAATCAACCTTTGATTTTCTCAAATTTCCAAAATAGTTGAAGTTAAGGGAATAATCTTGGGGTTTAATTTGATTGTTATTTTATATCGTTGTCGTCTTTCAAAACGGTCGAGAATGTTGGTGTTCGATCTAATAGAATATTCTTTGCCGTGCGACGAGAGAAGGTACGGTACATTGCAGTAGGTATGATAAAAATAAATGAAATTTTTTGATAGTCCTTTGTTTTCATTCTGCTTGCTTGTGAAAAGATCTCGGGAATTACGGACAACTACGCAATTACTAATTGTATAACGGTATGCTCCACAATTCATTCGTGGACCGAAAACGTAAAATAAGCTACTGCAAGCTGCAAGGGACATTCTTGCGAATGCGAAATTCCCTCGAACAATTGGTAAGGGATGGTTCTCTCTAAGCATTCAGATGATGTCGGCAGCAGTATAAGCGCTTCATAACATTTAAAAATTTCAAATAGATTTTAATTGTTTTCTTTTCAAAGGGATCAACCCATGATCATAGAATTTTCACTCTTTCGAGCTTAAAAGAAAAGATTCGACGAAAGGGAGTTCGAGCATTTTATCATTGCCTCAGTTTAGACGATTACTTTTGAGGGCGCCCTGATGATAGTTTGAGGGTGAGAAGAGTGATAAGGGAAAGCCGAAGTCGCCGTCAACTGAACCAATCAGTTGTGAGATGAGGATCATGAGCTAAAATGTGTACTTGGACAAGAAAACAAACACCACTCTACCTTATCAAAGAAGTCAGCATTGAGCACTACATCTGTAGACACTACATGAGAGCGCACTACGCACTCAATAGTAATCGTCTTAATAGGGTCTTTAGCAAATCCAAAGTTGTGTCGAACATTTCATGTGTTAATTATCGCAAATATCCTAGAGAAATTCTCGAAATTGTATGTTGTCCAAGTTGGGAGTTTGAAATTTTAAATTGAGAGTAAATTAAATTGAAAGTAAAAAGAAATAGTGAACCAAATCAATTTTCAACTTGTCGACCAACTCCCGAGTTGAGACAAACGTGCAAACGAGAGAATCGTGCATTTGTTACTTATGTACATACTATGTTCATTAAATTACATTTCTTCAGTAGCCCTTATCTTTGAATTAAAAAAAAGGAATATTCATATAAAAAAAATTACAAAAGATAACTCGACAATTCGAGCAGGGGCTTACATAGTATATCGACTATTTTGATCGCTGTTCAGACTCATGTCTTTCATAAAGTATGTGAAACCTTGATCCATTACATTCTTTTTTTCAATTATCTCAATTTATGGGTGTAAAAGGTCTCCGGGAAGAAACATCTTACATTTTTTTGTTACTCAACAAGTTGTGAATGATTGGCAATCCTCCCTCTAGCTTGTGGGATTGTACGCAATACATTGTCGATCCGACCTCCAGCGCACGAACTGTGGAGCTGTCGCGTCAAGAATATTCGTCTTTATAGTTGAACTCATTTGATTGCTTGAATACCTTCCTAGCCAATAGAAGCACTCGAAATCAACATGTTTTAGCAAAACACCCTCTGTTGCAAGAGGTTATGGAAGTCACCTAACCAAATTAGCGCGATATTCATGATTTTAAGTCTAGTCTTATGTATGCTAAAAAGTTCCATGGATATTAAGGCTCTAAACAAGAACATCTTGTATATTATGACTTCACGGAATGTACATGCGCTTGAAGTTAACTAAAACGTTTAAAAACGTTTGGAATTCAACAAATTGGCAAACAAAGGTATTTCATTATATTAGGTCATGCAAACTATTAGAAATTGTTAAATATTGCCAGTATCTTATTAAACATATTCTTTTTAAGTTTTATCTATTCGAACAATTTCAATCGAACAATGCACAATGAAATACTGTATATACAGTTATTTAACAGAAAGTTCTGCAATCTTCTATAAAATAATCAATGAATCTGCCCAATGTACATATGTGCACGCAAAGGTAAATATAATTTTTCATTTTCTGGACAAGGGACTTACATTAACAACATATATATATATATATATATCCTCGTATTGTTCAAGGGATTTTTTTTTGTTGTTGTGGAATCTTATACAACATAACATTTGGAAAGACATACATAAATGTTCATATGTTTTCGTCATAAAAAAATTGATTTCTTATTTTAACCGTATAAGCAATGAACAAATAGTAGAATTTTTTTATAAACGCATGTTTTTCAATTGGAATATAAACGACGAAATGCAATTTCTGTTTAATTTCTTTTATTTAATGGGGAATTCTAGAATGTTCCATAAAAATCAATAAATCCACGCAGTGCGCAGAATGTGATTCATATGCTGTCCCAAGCATTCACATTCACTTATTTTTTTCAGGGAACACATTTTTTTTTGTATTGAAAGTAGCACATTCACCTTCCCCTTGATAATCCAATTAGGAACACACACAGTCATGTTTTGTTTCGCCTGAGAGTAAATGCTTTTGTAAACTTTATATACATTTCACGCATACAATAAAAGATTTTCCCTTCCGTTCGTTGTTTCTCGAACAAAGTGGAATTTTCCGTTGTTCGGAGATCTACTATAAATAAGACCGTATCGCCCATGGCTCCCTATTCGTTCTTTGGAATTGTGTTGGTAATAACAGTAGTTGTTGGCTACAGTGGATTGAAGAATTTTTTATATAATTAGTGAAAAGTTATTGTAATAAGAGGTGCCCAAAATGACTGTGAAAAGTGCTAAAATTCAGAAAAATTGTGTTTATCAGTTGCTGCTGAAATCATTGGTATATTCTCCATTACATCCTGGCTAAGAGTAACATGATTTATCTGCCGTGTGAACGAAATTGAGGATTCCATCGATGGAAAGAAAGGATGAAAACTACTTTCATAGAGAAGATATGATCTTTGCCTTTTGAGGGAGTATTTGATATACTGGGAGGTAGAATCTATCCATTAACGGATGCGTTATGAGGAAAAAAGGGCCGATTTAAAGTGCGAATTTAGGAGTTGACCATCTCAAGGTTACGTAGGAAGGTAATTAGCGTTCATAAACGTCTAAAAAGCAATGTATTTTGTCATTTTACCATAGTTTTTAAGAATTCATGGAACACGTTTTTTTATACCTTATAATATAAAAAATGGTTTGACCTCATTTATTTCGAGGAAATATTCTCCATTTTCTTGTCTTCTTTTTTCCCAATCTATTGCGCAGTAGAAATTTTCTACGTATACGTATACAAAAGCGATATCATAAATTTCCCTTGCCCCACGCGTTGGGTACAATTTTTTTTCCTTTTTCTATTGATATTTTCGTTTCGAAGCTTTTTCTCTATTCTTCTTTATGAAAAGCTGCATTTTTCTTTACATAATAAAAGTTCCAAACGTTTGAAAGCGTAAAGCGAAAGCTCCAAGCTAAAGAATAAATGAAAAATCCAAGTCGAAAAAGCTTCTCCGAAAGAGCGACTTCCTCATTTAGTTTGTAAGCTTTAGTATTATAAGCTTTATGTTTTTATCATAGGTATCGTTGAGCCTCTCTCAGGCTCTTTTTTAAAACATAGTTTATATACAAAAAACACTACATCCAAAAATCAACAACAAAAAAATATCTTATTATTTTTCTCTTAACCAAACAAAACAATTCTTTTCTTTGCAAATTTATAGTTTTGGGACATGAGTTGCTGAATTTGAAAATGATAGTGTTAATATCCGTAGTCAGTCAAGTCTGAAAAAATGATCTATTTTATGTCTTGCTCTCCCACGACGAGCAATCGCCGCAAAACGTACAGATGAAAAAACTGGGAGCGACTAACAGTGAGATAAAAATAAATAGGCATGCGTTTTTTTCTGACCCGACTGTGTGAGACCTTCTGCCAGACGCGTTGTGCTAAATTGTTTCACTCTACTCTGCACAAAATACATACATAGGTGTGTGTGTCCTATATCTTCTCTTCTGCAAACAAACATTTATAACAATTCTGCAACGACAAATTCGAGATAACGGATACCAAGATCAACTTGCATTGATTTGATTTTTATTGACATAATGAAAAATAATTAACTTTGACACAGTGACGTACTAGAGTCGCTAATAACTAATGATCTATCAAAGACTTTAATTTTTGATAAACTAACTCGAACAATGAGGATAAATTTGTTAAAGCAGACAGTTTGAAAACAACTAGAGCTTTTTACGTCCAACTATTTTAACAAACAGTATCAAAACTGATCAATTTAATATAACTGAAAACATAATACTTGTTAAACAAAAAAATAGCATTGTTATACATCTCATTTTCTTAAACAAAAAAAAAAAAAAAAAATCACTGGAAAATTACCTGCAAAAAAAGAAAAACTTAAAAAAAATTAAAAGCCAGCAATAAATATGATTATTGAATCTTACAAAATAACTGTTTTTATATCTTCCTTAAAAAAATCGAAAGATTTTACTTAAAAAAAAAAACAAAAAAAAACAGCCTCAGCAATATCGCTCGACGTCCGTGATATGTATATGTATAAGTATACATAGAAATGTTTTTACGCATGATATGGATTTAAAAAAAATATTATCATCAAACTGTAAGTAGATACTTTATATTGGATATTTTTAACCCTAGTGTTTAAATCGCATAACGCACAAACAACAATCATTCCCCCCTCCAACGTGGAACACACAAATCATACTTAAGTTATTCTTTTATTTTGCGAATCGTTTTCTTTACATTCTACTTTATATATTTATATAAGTTTCTAATACGTTTATGAGTACTCATTCCTTTTTAGGTAAATCATAAGCTACGTAAACTGAACAAACCTTTTAAAGTTATAAATAAATATTAAAATATAAAGGTAAATCAATGTTAGGCAGGATTTACAAAGTTAATTCTATAAAACTACTTAAAATAACAAAACATCATTTAAGAATAACAAAAAATAAGAGGTAGCGTTTAAACTTAATAATAATTCTCCAATAAACAAAAATATCAAGAGTTCTATAAAATCTAAACTATTTTCTTCGAAGATCATTCTCCAAAAATGGGTATACCTGTGTTCGCGTAGGTATCGTTTTGGATGCAAAAACATAATTTATCCTAAATAATAATATAATTCATATAAAAAAAACTTTATCCACATCATAACAAAATTATAAATAAAAATTTATGATGAAAAGCCAAATGATAATAATGAAAATTCAAAATTTAAACTGTTTTCCAAGCGTACAATACCACCAATAATTTATCTTTAAGCAAAGCGAGCTTATCATCGCACACCGACGTTCCCCAATTGATGTAATCAATTTCGTTTAATTTAAAGTTGGCTCATATTTCTCCAATTTAATAATATTACTAACTTGAAATCAATTTTCTCTTCCGTCGATATATTTTAACATTAATTATTCCACAATTCCGAGCAACCTATTCATTATAAGTGTGACACGGTAATAATAGCAAATTAAATCAAATTATTTAATTATTCATACAAATTAAAAATAATTTTGACATATAAAAAAAATTGTCAATACGTATTTTATTAACTTCAAATATAGTATCAATAACAAAAATCAACAAAACTTAAAAAATAGTAAAAAAGTAACATGTAACACCTTTTATTCCAAAAATGCCCCAGGAGAACCTAAACTCATTTGTAAAAATTGAGTCATCAGCAACCATGCGTTTTCGAGAGCGCACATGCGTTTCCTGTACGAGGTTAAGATTAAAATTTTAGTGAACAAACTACTCGCTTTCTTTTGGATCCTCCTACTGATCCATGGGTTAAGTTTGCGAACCTTAATAACACCGAAACACCTCACTTAGACCAAGCATTTGAGTGACTTCAGCTATGAAGCCAATCTTGGGTCCAATTTTGAGTTCGAAAACGTCATGGGCAATCGCATGTTCTTTAACGCTGACTCAAAATTCAGTCACAAACATGAAATTTAACCTCAGATTACATTTTCGTTAAAGACACGTGTTTGCAACACGCGTTGCAAGAATACGCTAGCACTTCTTTCAACGTTTTATTTGCTTGTTTTTCTAAAATCCTTTGCTCATAAAATTCGCATTGTGTCATTTCGCACAAGCATGTGCGCAGTCTGAAAACTGAAAACAGACTTTGTTATATATTATAATACTATTTGAAGTTCCAGATTCTTTGACGAATATGAAATGGAATAAGAAAAGAACGGCAAATATTGCTGCTTCATCCCATCGTTCGATCTTCACCTATTTTAATGTTGTCATGACGAAGAGGAATAACTTCATTA
This sequence comes from Orthonevra nobilis, assembly GCA_963555765.1. Classification (NCBI taxonomy): domain Eukaryota; kingdom Metazoa; phylum Arthropoda; class Insecta; order Diptera; family Syrphidae; genus Orthonevra; species Orthonevra nobilis. Next base: position 15,009,454 of record OY743225.1, read on the forward strand.
ATCAAATTGGCAACTATTAACTATTAGCCCAGTTGAGTCGTGAGGTGGTCTGAGTTGATCTTTAACATTTGTACCATATGGTATTTTGTTCATAATTAAATTAATACGGAAACTTTATTTTCTTCCATGTAACTTCACATGTTTGACTGTTTGCGCATAAATTAAATGTTTTTAAAAATTTTACATTGCATAAAAGTAACGCATTAAGAACTCCAGTTTTTCAGTCCAATAGCAGTGATGCGTTTTGCAAATTGCCATTTTATTTCTGCGTCAAGAAGTAATGCCAATCTTACGATTAAATTGACTGTTGACTGTTACCAGCAAGTGAAAATATTTTTATCTTTGAAATGACTTCCATTTTGTGCGCAGAGGCGAGAATATGAAATATCTTTCAATGAATTCGCTCGTGAATGACATTAAATTTCTGGGTTGACGAACTAAAAGATATTTCACAAGAAATTTTTCTATGATAATGAAAGCACACATTTTTTTGAACAATTGATTAAATTTTTGAATTGAGTCAAGAGAATGCGTTCACAACAAAACTTGCTTGATGAGTACAAAGAGGTTGGACATCTCTAAATCTAGACAAAATATGGCCAAATGTTGCGCTAACCGATCAAGACGACTCATAATTGCTTGAAAATAAACAATTGTCAATCAAATCTTTTCAACATGATAATATTGTCTGCTTTCGAATTTATTTTTGTTGGAACAATTGCAAACTTAGAAACTGAGTTTTTGAATTATTTGATGTTGCAATTTGTCAATCTGACACAAAAATGTGATTATAAATCATATAACTGAACAAAGAAAAAAAATCCGAATTTTGGGTTAATTTTGTAACCGCTTTATTTATCAAAAGCTGTAATAATCCAGTCTTAAACTCGAAATGTAAAAAAATAAGAAGTAGAACCATGCCAGTTATACCTCGGCAACAGAAGGCACTCATAATAAGTATAATTGGCCCATTTGGAATAATAAAACTTCGATAAAATGCAGTTCCGCAAATATTTCCGCACAAATATAGACAAATAATGCATTTGTCAAAACCGCGGTGCGTAGACAGCATCAAATGACTTTTTACTTTTGTTGGCCGAATGTGGTTGTTTTCGAAGAAAAAATTGAAGAAGAAGAAACTGTTAACTCGATTTCAGTTCGCGGCCTCTATGAGTCCAATTCGATGACGAGTTAGAACCATTATATTATAACCTTAGAAACAATAGAATGCGAGGTTCCTTGACGAATATAAAATTGATGGAATAAGTCACTTTATGTGCAGCCGTAAACTATTTTAGAAAACCTTATTTAGAAATAAGACAAATTTAGACCCGGCCCTCCAGTTTGCGTTTTCCTTAAGTGGTCTAAAGCTGCGCAATTGCCTATCTGAAAAGATGCTTTCCATTTTGAAATGGGTATAAAAATTATAATCCGGAAATTTGCTCAGTTTTGAAAAAATCCCCGGTTTTTAGAAATACGGCGATCTTTTTTCATATAACAAGGAATTATTTTTCTTGCATCAGTTTTTAATGGTTTTAAAAATTTAATACATTATGCAAGGAAGTCTACTTAATGACAAATTAATGTTCGTTAGCTTCGAAAGTAGTGCACTGCAGCCGTTTGTTATCGACCTTTCAACTGTTTTATTGCTCCTGCTTTGCACAAGGTTTGCGTTTCAGAGTTTGCATGGGTCCAACCCTTTAATACAGTAAGATAATTATCAATCAGATGTGATTCAGGCATGTTTGAAAACGATCAAAAGCTTACCACTAACATGTTTTAACAATTGTGGCGTAGAACGGGTAGGGTAAAAAAAGAGGTTGATAAACTTCTCGTTTTCGAAAAACAAGTGGAACTGTGCAATTCAAGTGCTAAATCAAGCGAAATGAATCGACTAACTTATCATATTCAGTGCATTGACCTAGGCGTTTTAACCATTGCCTTCATCAACTCTGACATAATTACTTTTTGCCTTAATGCACAGGATGGTTTTCAACATGGCATTCCCTTCTCTTACCACACAACAAGTCAAGTCAGCCTTTTAAATGGAAACATGACATCAAATGGAGCTTTTGTTGGAACCTACCTTCTTGTAGGTGATTGGTGAACTCCATTCGTGTTGAATAAGACGTCGATTTGAGGTACATATGAGAGCTCTTTGATGTCACGTACGCGATATTTAAGATAAAAGAAATGGCGGACTAGAGGGAGAAAGTCTAAATTGATGAAAAGTTGCAGTTTTTAACATTTATATATAAAGATTGCAGTCGACAAAATTCAAACTAAACACAAATTTAACACAAATTTAATATAAATTTAATATTTAAGATAAATGTACTTTATAATATTTTTCTACGAAAGTGTTAATTCTAGAGGAAGTGCCTATGTACAAGAGTTCTTTGTAAACACGTATATATAATTCTTAACATATATATAATCTGCATTTATAAAAAGGTATATTTCGAAACATATGTGTAACGAATAATCTTCGCCGATTGATTTATAATATATTTTATAATAACATTCTAACTGAGACACCCTAAACTCTATAGGAAGCGCCTCTGTACGAGAGTCCTTTATAAAAACGTAGATTGATTGGTAATATATTTTGTTATAACAGTATAACTGAGACAGCCTTTATAAAAACCTCGATTGATTGGTAATATATTTTATTATAAAAGTATAACTGAGACAGCCTTAACTCTAGATTAAGCGCCCCTGTACGAGAGTCCTTTATAAAAACGTTTATATCATAACATATGTATAACGAAAAATCTTCGTCGATTAAATAATGACGTATTTTATATTAACAGTATAACTGAGACAGCCTAAACTCTAGATTTAGCTCCCCTGTACGAGAGTCCTTTATAAAAACGTTTATTTCATAATAAACTCTAGGGGAAGCGCCCCTGTACGGGAGTCCTTTATAAAAACGTTTATTTTATAACGTATGTATAACGAATAATCTTCGTCGATTGGTTGGAAATATATTTTATAATAACAGTTTAACTGAGACAGCCTCAACTCCATGTACGAGAGTCCTTTATAAAAACGTTTATTTCATAACATATTTCTAACGAATAATCTTCTTCGATTGAATGATAACCTTTTTTATATTAACAGTATTACTGAGACAGCCTTAATCCTAGAGATGCGTCTCTGTGCGAGAGTCCTTTATAAAAACGTTTATCTCATAACATATGTCTAACGAATAATCTTCGGCGATTGAATGATAATTTATTTTATAATAACAATAGAGATGCGTCTTTATGCGAGAGTCCCTTATAAAAACGTTAATTTCATAACATATGTATAACGAATAATCTTCGTCGATTGATTAATAATATATTTTATAATAACAGTAAAACTGAGACAGCCTTAATTCAGGGGAAGCGCCTCTGTATGAGAGTCCTTTATAAAAACGTTTATTTCATAACATATGTATAACGAATAATCTTCGTCGATTGATTGGAAATATATTTTATAATAACAGTTTAACTGAGACAGCCTCAACTCCATGTACGAGAGTCCTTTATAAAAACGTTTATTTCATAACATATTTCTAACGAATAATCTTCTTCGATTGAATGATAACCTTTTTTATATTAACAGTATTACTGAGACAGCCTTAATCCTAGAGATGCGTCTCTGTGCGAGAGTCCTTTATAAAAACGTTTATCTCATAACATATGTCTAACGAATAATCTTCGGCGATTGAATGATAATTTATTTTATAATAACAATAGAGATGCGTCTTTATGCGAGAGTCCCTTATAAAAACGTTAATTTCATAACATATGTATAACGAATAATCTTCGTCGATTGATTAATAATATATTTTATAATAACAGTAAAACTGAGACAGCCTTAATTCAGGGGAAGCGCCTCTGTATGAGAGTCCTTTATAAAAACGTTTATTTCATAACATATGTATAACGAATAATCTTCGTCGATTGATTGGAAATATATTTTATAATAACAGTTTAACTGAGACAGCCTCAACTCCATGTACGAGAGTCCTTTATAAAAACGTTTATTTCATAACATATTTCTAACGAATAATCTTCTTCGATTGAATGATAACCTTTTTTATATTAACAGTATTACTGAGACAGCCTTAATCCTAGAGATGCGTCTCTGTGCGAGAGTCCTTTATAAAAACGTTTATCTCATAACATATGTCTAACGAATAATCTTCGGCGATTGAATGATAATTTATTTTATAATAACAATAGAGATGCGTCTTTATGCGAGAGTCCCTTATAAAAACGTTAATTTCATAACATATGTATAACGAATAATCTTCGTCGATTGATTAATAATATATTTTATAATAACAGTAAAACTGAGACAGCCTTAATTCAGGGGAAGCGCCTCTGTATGAGAGTCCTTTATAAAAACGTTTATTTCATAACATATGTATAACGAATAATCTTCGTCGATTGATTGGAAATATATTTTATAATAACAGTTTAACTGAGACAGCCTCAACTCCATGTACGAGAGTCCTTTATAAAAACGTTTATTTCATAACATATTTCTAACGAATAATCTTCTTCGATTGAATGATAACCTTTTTTATATTAACAGTATTACTGAGACAGCCTTAATCCTAGAGATGCGTCTCTGTGCGAGAGTACTTTATAAAAACGTTTATCTCATAACATATGTCTAACGAATAATCTTCGTCGATTGATTAATAATATATTTCATAATAACAGTAAAACTGAGACAGCCTCAATTCCATGTATGAGAGTCCTTTATAAAAACGTTTATTTCATAACATATGAATAACGAAAAATCTTCGTCGATTGAATAAAAACGTATTTTATATTAACAGTATAACTGAGACAGCCTAAACTCTAGATTTAGCTCCCCTGTACGAGAGTCCTTTATAAAAACCTATAACTGAGACAGCCTTAACTTTAGACGAAGCGCCCCTTTACGAGCGTCCTTTATAAAAACCTTTATTTTATAACATATGTATAACGAATAATCTTCATCGATTCATTAATAATATATTTTATAATAACAATAAAACTGAGACAGCCTTAATTCAGGGGAAGCGCCTCTGTTTGAGAGTCCTTTATAAAAACGTTTATTTCATAATATATGTATAACGAATAATCTTCGTCGATTGATTGGAAATATATTTTATAATAACAGTTGAACTGAGACAGCCTCAATTCCATGTACGAGAGTCCTTTATAAAAACGTTTATTTCATAACATATTTCTAACGAATAATCTTCTTCGATTGAATGATAACCTTTTTTATATTACCAGTATTACTGAGACAGCCTTTATCCTAGAGATGCGTCTCTGTGCGAGAGTCCTTTATAAAAACGTTTATTTCAAAACATATGTATAACGAATAATCTTCGTCGATTGATTTATAATTTATTTTATAATAACAGTTTAACTGAGACAGCCTTAACTCTAGCGGAAGCGCCTCTGTACGAGAGTCCTTTATAAAATCGTTTATTTCATAACATATGTATAACGAATAATCTTCGTCGATTGATTGGAAATATATTTTATAATAACAGTTTAACTGAGACAGCATCAATTCAATGTACGAGAGTCCTTTATAAAAACGTTTATTTTATAACATATGTATAACGAAAAATCTTCGTCGATTGAATAATAACGTATTTTATATTAACAGTATAACTGAGACAGCCTAAACTCTAGATTTAGCTCCCCTGTACGAGAGTCCTTTATAAAAACCTATAACTGAGACAGCCTTAACTTTAGACGAAGCGCCCCTTTACGAGCGTCCTTTATAAAAACCTTTATTTTATAACATATGTATAACGAATAATCTTCATCGATTCATTAATAATATATTTTATAATAAAAGTAAAACTGAGACAGCCTTTATCCTAGAGATGCGTCTCTGTGCGAGAGTCCTCTATAAAAACGTTTATTTCATAACATAATCAATAATCTTCGTCGATTGATTGATAATATATTTTATAATAACAGTATTACTGAGACAGCCTTTATCCTAGAGATGCGTCTCTGTGCGAGAGTCCTTTATAAAAACCTTTATTTTATAACATATGTATAACGAATAATCTTCATCGATTCATTAATAATATATTTTATAATAACAGTATAACTGAGACAGCCTCAATTCCATGTACGAGAGTCCTTTATAAAAACGTTTATTTCATAACATATGTGTAACGAATAATCTTCGTCGATTGATTGATAATATATTTTATAATAACAGTATTACTGAGACAGCCTTTACTCAAGATTAAGCGCCTCTGTACGAGAGTCTTTTATAAAAACGTTTATTTCAAAATATGTGTATAACGAATAATCTTCATCGATTGATTTATAATATATTTTATACAGTATAACTGAGACAGCCTTAACTCTAGTAGAAGCACCTCTGTACGAGAGCCCTTATAAAAACGTTTATTTCATAACATATGTATAACGAATAATCTTCGTCGATTGATTGATAATATATTTTATAATAACAGTATTACTGAGACAGCCTTTACTCAAGATTAAGCGCCTCTGTACGAGAGTCCTTTATAAAAACGTTTATTTCATAACAAATGTATAACGAATAATCTTCGTCGATTGATTGATAATATATTTTATAATAACAGTATTACTGAGACAGCCTTTATCCTAGAGATGCGTGTCTATGCGAGAGTCGCTTAAAATAACATATGTATAACGAATAATCTTCGTCGATTGATTGAAAATATGTTTTATAATAAAAGTAAAACTGAGACAGCCTTTATCCTAGAGATGCGTCTCTGTGCGAGAGTCCTTTATAAAAACGTTTATTTCATAACATAATGAATAATCTTCGTCGATTGATTGATTATATATTTTATAATAACAGTATTACTGAGACAGCCTTTATCCTAGAGATGCGTCTCTATGCGAGAGTCCCTTAAAACAACATATGTATAACGAATAATCTTCGTCGATTGATTGATAATATATTTTATAATAACAGTATTACTGAGACAGCCTTTACTCAAGATTAAGCGCCTCTGTACGAGAGTCTTTTATAAAAACGTTTATTTCAAAATATATGTATAACGAATAATCTTCGTCGATTGATTTATAATATATTTTATACAGTATAACTGAGACAGCCTTAACTCTAGTAGAAGCACCTCTGTACGAGAGTCCTTATAAAAACGTTTATTTCATAATATATGTGTAACGAATAATTTTCGTCGATTGATTGTTAATATATTTTTAAATAACAGTATTACTGAGACAGCCTTTATCCTAGAGATGCGTGTCTATGCGAGAGTCCCTTAAAATAACATATGTAAAACGAATAATCTTCGTCGATTGATTGAAAATATATTTTATAATAACAGTTTAACTGAGAGAGCCTCAATTCCATGCACGAGAGTCCTTTATAAAAACGTTTATTTTATAACATATGTATAACGAAAAATCTTCGTCGATTGAATAATAACGTATTTTATATTAACAGTATAACTGAGACAGCCTAAACTCTAGATTTAGCTCCCCTGTACGAGAGTCCTTTATAAAAACCTCGATTGATTGGTAATATATTTTATAATAACAGTATAACTGAGACAGCCTTAACTTTAGATTAAGCGCGCCTGTACGAGAGTCCTTTATAAAAACGTCGATTTATTGGTAATATATTTAATAATAACAGTATAACTGAGACAGCCTTAACTCTAGCGGAGGCGCCTCTGTACGAGAGTCCTTTATAAAAACGTTTATCTCATAACATAGTATATCTAACGAATAATCTTCGTCGATTGATTGAAAATATATTTTATAATAACAGTTTAACTGAGAGAGCCTCAATTCCATGTACGAGAGTCCTTTATAAAAACGTTTATTTTATAACATACGTATAACGAAAAATCTTCGTCGATTGAATAATAACGTATTTTATATTAACAGTATAACTGAGACAGCCTAAACTCTAGATTTAGCTCCCCTGTACGAGAGCCCTTTATAAAAACCTCGATTGATTGGTAATATATTTTATAATAACAGTATAACTGAGACAGCCTTAACTCTAGCGGAGGCGCCTCTGTACGAGAGTCCTTTATAAAAACGTTTATTTCATAACATATGTATACAAATAATCTTCGTCGATTGATTGGTAATATATTTTATAATAACAGTATAACTGAGACAGCCTTAACTTTAGACGAAGCGCCCCTTTACGAGCGTCCTTTATAAAAACCTTTATTTTATAACATATGTTTAACGAATAATCTTCATCGATTGGTTAATAATATATTTTATAATAAAAGTAAAACTGAGACAGCCTTAATTCAGGGGAAGCGCCTCTGTATGAGAGTCCTTTATAAAAACGTTTATTTCATAACATGTGTATAACGAAAAATCTTCGTCGATTGATTTGTAATATATTTTATAATAAAAGTAAAACTGAGACAGCCTTTATCCTAGAGATGCGCCTCTGTACGAGAGTCCTTTATAAAAACGTTTATTTCATAACATATGTATACAAATAATCTTCGTCGATTGATTGGTAATATATTTTATAATAAAAGTAAAACTGAGACAGCCTTTATCCTAGAGATGCGTCTCTGTGCGAGAGTCCTTTATAAAAACGTTTATTTCATAACATAATGAATAATCTTCGTCGATTGATTGATTATATATTTTATAATAACAGTATTACTGAGACAGCCTTTATCCTAGAGATGCGTCTCTATGCGAGAGTCCCTTAAAACAACATATGTATAACGAATAATCTTCGTCGATTGATTGATAATATATTTTATAATAACAGTATTACTGAGACAGCCTTTACTCAAGATTAAGCGCCTCTGTACGAGAGTCTTTTATAAAAACGTTTATTTCAAAATATATGTATAACGAATAATCTTCGTCGATTGATTTATAATATATTTTATACAGTATAACTGAGACAGCCTTAACTCTAGTAGAAGCACCTCTGTACGAGAGTCCTTATAAAAACGTTTATTTCATAATATATGTGTAACGAATAATTTTCGTCGATTGATTGTTAATATATTTTTAAATAACAGTATTACTGAGACAGCCTTTATCCTAGAGATGCGTGTCTATGCGAGAGTCCCTTAAAATAACATATGTAAAACGAATAATCTTCGTCGATTGATTGAAAATATATTTTATAATAACAGTTTAACTGAGAGAGCCTCAATTCCATGCACGAGAGTCCTTTATAAAAACGTTTATTTTATAACATATGTATAACGAAAAATCTTCGTCGATTGAATAATAACGTATTTTATATTAACAGTATAACTGAGACAGCCTAAACTCTAGATTTAGCTCCCCTGTACGAGAGTCCTTTATAAAAACCTCGATTGATTGGAAATATATTTTATAATAACAGTTTAACTGAGAGAACCTCAATTCCAGAGGAAGTGCCTCTGTACGAGAGTCCTTTATAAAAACATTTATTTCATAATATATGTATAACGAATAATCTTCGTCGATTGATTGGAAATATATTTTATAATAACAGTTGAAATGAGACAGCCTCAATTCCATGTACGAGAGTCCTTTATAAAAACGTTTATTTCATAACATATTTCTAACGAATAATCTTCTTCGATTGAATGATAACCTTTTTTATATTACCAGTATTACTGAGACAGCCTTTATCCTAGAGATGCGTCTCTGTGCGAGAGTCCTTTATAAAAACGTTTATTTCAAAACATATGTATAACGAATAATCTTCGTCGATTGATTGGAAATATATTTTATAATAACAGTTTAACTGAGAGAACCTCAATTCCATGTACGAGAGTCCTTTATAAAAACGTTTATCTCATAACATATGTCTAACGAATAATCTTCGTCGATTGATTAGAAATATTTTCTATAATAGTTTAACTGAGACAGCCTCAAATCCATGTACGAGAGTCCTTTATAAAAACGTTTATTTCATAACATATTTCTAACGAATAATCTTCTTCGATTGAATGATAACCTTTTTTATATTACCAGTATTACTGAGACAGCCTTTATCCTAGAGATGCGTCTCTGTGCGAGAGTCCTTTATAAAAACGTTTATTTCAAAACATATGTATAACGAATAATCTTCGTCGATTGATTGGAAATATATTTTATAATAACAGTTTAACTGAGAGAACCTCAATTCCATGTACGAGAGTCCTTTATAAAAACGTTTATCTCATAACATATGTCTAACGAATAATCTTCGTCGATTGATTAGAAATATTTTCTATAATAGTTTAACTGAGACAGCCTCAATTCCATGTACGAGAGTCCTTTATAAAAACGTTTATTTCATAACATATGTATAACGAATAATCTTCGTCGATTGATTTATAATATATTTTATACAGTATAACTGAGACAGCCTTAACTTCTAGTAGAAGCGCCTCCGTACGAGAGTCCTTATAAAAACGTTTATTTCATAATATATGTGTAACGAATAATCTTCGTCGATTGATTTATAATATATTTTATACAGTATAACTGAGACAGCCTTAACTTCTAGTAGAAGCGCCTCCGTACGAGAGTCCTTATAAAAACGTTTATTTCATAATATATGTGTAACGAATAATTTTCGTCGATTGATTGTTAATATATTTTAAAATAACAGTATTACTGAGACAGCCTTTATTAAGATTAAGCGCCTCTGTACGAGAGTCCTTTATAAAAACGTTTATTTCATAACATATGTATAACGAATAATCTTCGTCGATTGATTGATAATATATTTTATAATAACAGTATTACTGAGACAGCCTTAACTCAAGATTAAGCGCCTCTGTTCGAGAGTCTTTTATAAAAACGTTTATTTCAAAATATATGTATAACGAATAATCTTCGTCGATTGAATAATAACGTATTTTATATTAACAGTATAACTGAGACAGCCTTAACTCTAGTAGAAGCACCTCTGTACGAGAGCCCTTATAAAAACGTTTATTTCATAACATATGTATAACGAATAATCTTCGTCGATTGATTGATAATATATTTTATAATAACAGTATTACTGAGACAGCCTTAACTCAAGATTAAGCGCCTCTGTTCGAGAGTCTTTTATAAAAACGTTTATTTCAAAATATATGTATAACGAATAATCTTCGTCGATTGAATAATAACGTATTTTATATTAACAGTATAACTGAGACAGCCTAAACTCTAGATTTAGCTCCCCTGTACGAGAGTCCTTTATAAAAACCTATAACTGAGACAGCCTTAACTTTAGACGAAGCGCCCCTTTACGAGCGTCCTTTATAAAAACCTTTATTTTATAACATATGTATAACGAATAATCTTCATCGATTCATTAATAATATATTTTATAATAAAAGTAAAACTGAGACAGCCTTTATCCTAGAGATGCGTCTCTGTGCGAGAGTCCTTTATAAAAACGTTTATTTCATAACATAATGAATAATCTTCGTCGATTGATTGATAATATATTTTATAATAACAGTATTACTGAGACAGCCTTTATCCTAGAGATGCGTCTCTGTGCGAGAGTCCTTTATAAAAACCTTTATTTTATAACATATGTATAACGAATAATCTTCATCGATTCATTAATAATATATTTTATAATAACAGTATAACTGAGACAGCCTCAATTCCATGTACGAGAGTCCTTTATAAAAACGTTTATTTCATAATATATGTGTAACGAATAATCTTCGTCGATTGATTGATAATATATTTTATAATAACAGTATTACTGAGACAGCCTTTACTCAAGATTAAGCGCCTCTGTACGAGAGTCTTTTATAAAAACGTTTATTTCAAAATATGTGTATAACGAATAATCTTCGTCGATTGATTTATAATATATTTTATACAGTATAACTGAGACAGCCTTAACTCTAGTAGAAGCACCTCTGTACGAGAGCCCTTATAAAAACGTTTATTTCATAACATATGTATAACGAATAATCTTCGTCGATTGATTGATAATATATTTTATAATAACAGTATTACTGAGACAGCCTTTACTCAAGATTAAGCGCCTCTGTACGAGAGTCCTTTATAAAAACGTATATTTCATAACAAACGTATAACGAATAATCTTCGTCGATTGATTGATAATATATTTTATAATAACAGTATTACTGAGACAGCCTTTATCCTAGAGATGCGTGTCTATGCGAGAGTCCCTTAAAATAACATATGTATAACGAATAATCTTCGTCGATGGATTAAAATATATTTTATAATAACAGTTTAACTGAGAGAGCCTCAATTCCATGTACGAGAGTCCTTTATAAAAACGTTTATCTCATAACATAGTATGTCTAACGAATAATCTTCGTCGATTGAATGATAATATATTTTATAATAAAAGTATTACTGAGACAGCCTTTATCCTAGAGATGCGTCTCTGTGCGAGAGTCCTTTATAAAAACGTTTATTTCATAACATAATGAATAATCTTCGTCGATTGATTGATTATATATTTTATAATAACAGTATTACTGAGACAGCCTTTACTCAAGATTAAGCGCCTCTGTACGAGAGTCTTTTATAAAAACGTTTATTTCAAAATATATGTATAACGAATAATCTTCGTCGATTGATTTATAATATATTTTATACAGTATAACTGAGACAGCCTTAACTCTAGTAGAAGCACCTCTGTACAAGAGTCCTTATAAAAACGTTTATTTCATAATATATGTGTAACGAATAATTTTCGTCGATTGATTGTTAATATATTTTAAATACTGAGACAGCCTTTACTCAAGATTAAGCGCCTCTGTACGAGAGTTCTTTATAAAAACGTTTATTTCATAACATATGTATAACGAATAATCTTCGTCGATTGATTGATAATATATTTTATAATAACAGTATTACTGAGACAGCCTTTATCCTAGAGATGCGTGTCTATGCGAGAGTCCCTTAAAATAACATATGTATAACGAATAATCTTCGTCGATTGATTGAAAATATATTTTATAATAACAGTTTAACTGAGAGAGCCTCAATTCCATGTACGAGAGTCCTTTATAAAAACGTTTATCTCATAACATAGTATGTCTAACGAATAATCTTCGTCGATTGATTGAAAATATATTTTATAATAACAGTATAACTGAGAGAGCCTTAACTTTAGACGAAGCGCCCCTTTACGAGCGTCCTTTATAAAAACCTTTATTTTATAACATATGTTTAACGAACAATCTTCGTCGATTGATTGAAAATATATTTTATAATAACAGTATAACTGAGACAGCCTTAACTTTAGACGAAGCGCCCCTTTACGAGCGTCCTTTATAAAAACGTTTATTTTATAACATATGTATAACGAATAATCTTCGTCGATTGATTGAAAATATATTTTATAATAACAGTATAACTGAGACAGCCTAAACTCTAGATTAAGCTCCCCTGTACGAGAGTCCTTTATAAAAACCTCGATTGATTGGTAATATATTTTATAATAACAGTATAACTGAGACAGCCTTAACTTTAGATTAAGCGCGCCTGTACGAGAGTCCTTTATAAAAACGTCGATTTATTGGTAATATATTTTATAATAACAGTATAACTGAGACATCCTTAACTCTAGATTAAGAGCCCCTGTACGAGAGTCCTTAAAAAATACGTCGATTGATTGGTAATATATTTTATAATAACAGTATAACTGAAACAGCCTTAACTTTAGACGAAGCGCCCCTTTACGAGCGTCCTTTATAAAAACCTTTATTTTATAACATATGTTTAACGAATAATCTTCATCGATTGGTTAATAATATATTTTATAATAAAAGTAAAACTGAGACAGCCTTAATTCAGGGGAAGCGCCTCTGTATGAGAGTCCTTTATAAAAACGTTTATTTCATAACATGTGTATAACGAATAATCTTCGTCGATTGATTGATAATATATTTTATAATAACAGTATTACTGAGACAGCCTTTACTCAAGATTAAGCGCCTCTGTACGAGAGTCCTTTATAAAAACGTTTATTTCATAACATATGTATAACGAATAATCTTCGTCGATTGATTGATAATATATTTTATAATAACAGTATTACTGAGACAGCCTTTACTCAAGATTAAGCGCCTCTGTACGAGAGTCCTTTATAAAAACGTTTATTTTATAACATATGTCTAACGAATAATCTTTGTCGATTGAATGATAATATATTTTATAATAACAGTATTACTGAGACAGCCTTTATCCTAGAGATGCGTGTCTATGCGAGAGTCCCTTAAAATAACATATGTATAACGAATAATCTTCGTCGATTGATTGAAAATATATTTTATAATAACAGTTTAACTGAGACAACCTCAATTCCATGTACGAGAGTCCTTTGTAAAAACGTTTATTTCATAACATATGTATACAAATAATCTTCTTCGATTGAATGATAACGTATTTTATATTAACAGTATAGCTTACACAACTTAGTGTACGAGAGTACTTTCTAAAAACGTTTATTTCATAAAATATATGTGTAACGAATAGTCTTCGTCGATTGATTGATAATATTTTTTATAACAACAGTATTACTGAGACAGTCTTTATCCTAAAGATGCGTCTCTGTGCGAGAGTCCTTTATTAAAACGTTTATTTTAAAACATATGTGTAAAGAAAAAACTTCGTCGATTGATTGATTATGTGTTTTATAATAACAGTACAACTGAGACAGCCTCAATTCTAGAGGAAGCGCCCCTGTCCGAGAGTCCTTAAAACGTATATGATATAACAATTGTATATCGAATAATCTTCGTCGATTGATTTATAATATATTTTATATTAACAGTAGCCTTAATTCAATTCAATTTTCTTCGATTAAATGATAATATACCTCACATGATATGTTTATAGCTGCGAAAGTCCCTGAATTACCCAAAGCTTCTATGAAAATCTTCCGATCTAGGAAAATGCTAATGCATCTCCGATTGAATAAAAAAGTACTTCGAAATATGTTTAGTGAGTTTCCATAACTTATTTGAAAATTTACACCTCAAAATATGTGTAGAACTGCGAAAGTCCCTGAGTTACCATAACTTATTTGAAAATTTACACCTCAAAATATGTGTATGCCTAAAATGTACTTCAAAATATGTGCGTAACCGCGAAAGTCCCTGAGTTACCATAACTTAATTGAAAATCTTGCACCTCAAAATATGTGTATTACTGCGAAAGTTCCTGGTTTACTATAACTTAAATGAAAATCTTGCGATTCTATAAAACGAACAATATACGTCGATTAAATAAAAACGTACTTCGAAATATGTGTACAACTGCGAAAGTCCCTGAGAAAGAAAACGAACAAATTTCGTCGATTGAATGAAATCGCACTTCGAAATATGTGTATAACTGCGAAAGTCTCTGAGTTACCATAACTTATTTGAAAATTTACACCTCAAAATATGTGTATGCCTAAAACGTACTTCAAAATATGTGCGTTACTGCGAAAGTCCCTGAGTTACCATAACTTAATTGAAAATCTTGCACCTCAAAATATGTGTATTACTGCGAAAGTTCCTGGTTTACTATAACTTACATGAAAATCTTGCGATTCTATGAAACGAACAATATATGTCGATTGAATGAAAACGTACTTCAAAATATGTGTAAAACCGCGAAAGTTCCTGAGTTACCATAACTTATTTGAAAATTTACACCTCAAAATATGTGTATGCCTAAAACGTACTTCAAAATATGTGCGTTACTGCGAAAGTCCCTGAGTTACCATAGCTTTTATGAAAATCTTGTGATCTTAGAAAACCAAAAATCTTCGTCGATTAAATGAAAACGTAATTTTAAATATGTGTTTAACTGCGAAAGTCCCTGAGTTACAATAGCTTCTATGAAATTCTTTCGATCTTAGAAAATGATAATACTTCGTCGATTTAATGAAGACGTACTTAAAAATATGTGTATAACTGCGAAAGTTCCAGAGTAACCATCGCTTTTATGAAAATCTTGCGATCTTAGAAAATGATAATACTTCGTTCATTGAATGAAAACGTACTTCAAAATATTTGTATTACTGCGAAAGTCCCTGAGTTACCAAAAATTATTTGAAAATCTTGCACCTCAGAATATGTGTATAACTGCGATAGTCCCAGAGTTACCATAGCTGTTATGAAAATCTTGTGATCTTAGAAAACCAAAAATCTTCGTCGATTAAATGAAAACGTACTTTAAAATATGTGTAGAACTGCGAAAGTCCCAGACTAACCATCGCTTTTATGAAAATCTTGCGATCTTAGAAAATGATAATACTTTGTCGATTTAATGTAAATGTACTTCAAAACATGCGTATAACTGCGAAAGTCCCTGAGTAACCATAGCTTCTATGAAAATCTTGTGATCTTAGAAAACCAAAAATCTTCGTCGGTTAAATGAAAACGTACTTCGAAATATGTGTATAACTGCGAAAGTCCCTGAGTTACAATAGCTTCTATGAAATTCTTTCGATCTTAGAAAATGATAATACTTCGTCGATTTAATGTTAATGTACTTCAAAACATGCGTATAACTGCGAAAGTCCCTGAGTAACCATAGCTTCTATGAAAATCTTGTGATCTTAGAAAACCAAAAATCTTCGTCGATTAAATGAAAACGTACTTCGAAATATGTGTATAACTGCGAAAGTTCCAGAGTAACCAAAACTTATTTGAAAATCTTGCACCTCAGAACTTGTGTACAACTGCGAAAGGCCTGAGCTGCCAAAGCTTCCATAAAAATCTTAAATCTCAGAAAATGATAATACTTCGTCGATTTAATGTAAATGTACTTCAAAATATGCGTATAACTGCGAAAGTCCCTGAATAACCATAGCTTCTATGAAAATCTTGTGATCTTAGAGACCGAAAAATCTTCGTCGATTAAATGAAAACGTACTTCGAAATATGTGTATAACTGCGAAAGTTCAAGAGTAACCAAAACTTGTTTGAAAATCTTGCACCTCAGAACTTGTGTACAACTGCGAAAGGCCCTGAGCTACCATAGCTTCCATAAAAATCTTTTGATCTTAGAAAATGATAATACTTCGTCGATTTAATGTAAATGTACTTCAAAACATGCGTATAACTGCGAAAGTCCCTGAGTAACTATAGCTTCTATGAAAATCTTGTGATCTTAGAAAACCAAAAATCTTCGTCGATTAAATGAAAACGTACTTCGAAATATGTGTATAACTGCGAAAGTTCCAGAGTAACCAAAACTTATTTGAAAATCTTGCACCTCAGAACTTGTGTACAACTGCGAAAGGCCCTGAGCTACCATAGCTTCCATGAAAATCTTTTGATCTTAGAAAATGATAATACTTCGTCGATTTAATGAAAAAGTACTTAAAAATATGTGTATAACTGCGAAAGTTCCAGAGTAACCAAAACTTATTTGAAAATCTTGCACCTCAGAACTTGTGTACAACTGCGAAAGGCCCTGAGCTACCATAGCTTCCATAAAAATCTTTTGATCTTAGAAAATGATAATACTTCGTCGATTTAATGAAAATGTACTTAAAAATATGTTCCAGAGAAAGTTCCAGAGTAACCATAACTTATTTGAAAATCTTGCACCTCAGAACTTGTGTACAACTGCGAAAGGCCCTGAGCTACCATAGCTTCCATAAAAATCTTTTGATCTTAGAAAATGATAATACTTCGTCGATTTAATGAAAACGTACTGAAAAATATGTGTATAACTGCGAAAGTTCCAGAGTAACCATAACTTATTTGAAAATCTTGCACCTCAGAACTTGTGTACAACTGCGAAAGGCCCTGAGCTACCATAGCTTCCATGAAAATCTTTTGATCTTAGAAAATGATAATACTTCGTCGATTTAATGAAAACGTACTTAAAAATATGCGTATAACTACGAAAGTTCCAGAGTAACCATAACTTATTTGAAAATCTTGCACCTCAGAACTTGTGTACAACTGCGAAAGGCCCTGAGCTGCCAAAGCTTCCATAAAAATCTTTAATCTCAGAAAATGATAATACTTCGTCGATTTAATGTAAATGTACTTCAAAATATGCGTATAACTACGAAAGTCCCTGAGTAACCATAGCTTCTATGAAAATCTTGTGATCTTAGAGACCGAAAAATCTTCGTCGATTAAATGAAAACGTACTTCGAAATATGTGTATAACTGCGAAAGTTCCAGAGTAACCATAACTTATTTGAAAATCTTGCACCTCAGAACTTGTGTACAACTGCGAAAGGCCCTGAGCTGCCAAAGCTTCCATAAAAATCTTTAATCTCAGAAAATGATAATACTTCGTCGATTTAATGAAAATGTACCTAAAAATATGTGTATAACTGCGAAAGTTCCAGAGTAACCATAACTTATTTGAAAATCTTGCACCTCAGAATTTGTGTATAACTGCGAAAGTCCCAGAGTTACCATAGCTTCCATAAAAATCTTTTGATCTGAGAAAATGAAAACACTTCGTCGATTTAATGAAAACGTACTTAAAAAAATGTTTATAACTGCAAAGGTTCCAGAGTAGCCATAACTTATTTGAAAATCTTGCACCTCAGAACTTGTATACAACTGCGAAAGGCCCAGAGCTACCATAGCTTCCATTAAAATCTTTTGATCTTAGAAAATGATAATATTTCGACGATTTAATGAAAACGTACTTAAAAATATGTGTATAACTGCGAAAGTTCCTGAGTTACCATAGCTTTCATGAAAATCTTTTGATCTTAGAAAATGATAATACTTCGTCTGTTTAATGTAAATGTACTTCAAAATATGCGTATAACTGCGAAAGTCCCTAAGTAACCATAGCTTCCATAAAAATCTTGCGATCTTAGAAAATAATAATACTTCGTCCATTGAATGAAAACGTACTTCAAAATATTTGTATTACTGCGAAAGTCCCTGAGTTACCATAACTTATTTGAAAATCTTGCACCTCAGAATATGTGTATAACTGCGAAAGTTCCTGAGTTACCATAGCTTTTATGAAAATCTTGCGATCTTATAAAATGATAATACTTCGTTTATTGAATGAAAACGTACTTCAAAATATTTGTATTACTGCGAAAGTCCCTGAGTTACCATAACTTATTTGAAAATCTTGCACCTCAGAATATGTGTATAACTGCGAAAGTTCCTGAGTTACCATAGCTTTTATGAAAATCTTGCGATCTTAGAAAATGATAATACTCCGTTCATTGAATGAAAACGTACTTCGAAATATGTGTATAACTGCGAAAGTTCCAGAATTACCGAAACTTGTTTGAAAATCTTGCACCTCAGAATATGTGTATAACTGCGAAAGTTCCTGAGTTACCATAGCTTTCATGAAAATCTTTTGAACTTAAAAAATGATAATACTTCGTTGATTTAATGTAAATGTACTTCAAAGTATGCGTATAACTGCGAAGGTCCCTGAGTAACCATAGCTTCTATAAAAATCTTGTGATCTTAGAAAACGAAAAATCTTCGTCGATTATATGAAAATGTACTTCGAAATATGTGTATAACTGCGAAAGGCCGTGAGTTACCATAACTTATTTGAAAATCTTGCACCTCAGAACTTGTGTACAACTGCGAAAGGCCCTGAGCTGCCAAAGCTTCCATAAAAATCTTTAATCTCAGAAAATGATAATACTTCGTCGATTTAATGAAAATGTACCTAAAAATATGTGTATAACTGCGAAAGTTCCAGAGTAACCATAACTTATTTGAAAATCTTGCACCTCAGAATTTGTGTATAACTGCGAAAGTCCCAGAGTTACCATAGCTTCCATAAAAATCTTTTGATCTTAGAAAATGAAAACACTTCGTCGATTTAATGAAAACGTACTTAAAAAAATGTTTATAACTGCAAAGGTTCCAGAGTAGCCATAACTTATTTGAAAATCTTGCACCTCAGAACTTGTATACAACTGCGAAAGGCCCAGAGCTACCATAGCTTCCATTAAAATCTTTTGATCTTAGAAAATGATAATATTTCGACGATTTAATGAAAACGTACTTAAAAATATGTGTATAACTGCGAAAGTTCCTGAGTTACCATAGCTTTCATGAAAATCTTTTGATCTTAGAAAATGATAATACTTCGTCTGTTTAATGTAAATGTACTTCAAAATATGCGTATAACTGCGAAAGTCCCTAAGTAACCATAGCTTCCATAAAAATCTTGCGATCTTAGAAAATAATAATACTTCGTCCATTGAATGAAAACGTACTTCAAAATATTTGTATTACTGCGAAAGTCCCTGAGTTACCATAACTTATTTGAAAATCTTGCACCTCAGAATATGTGTATAACTGCGAAAGTTCCTGAGTTACCATAGCTTTTATGAAAATCTTGCGATCTTATAAAATGATAATACTTCGTTTATTGAATGAAAACGTACTTCAAAATATTTGTATTACTGCGAAAGTCCCTGAGTTACCATAACTTATTTGAAAATCTTGCACCTCAGAATATGTGTATAACTGCGAAAGTTCCTGAGTTACCATAGCTTTTATGAAAATCTTGCGATCTTAGAAAATGATAATACTTCGTTCATTGAATGAAAACGTACTTCGAAATATGTGTATAACTGCGAAAGTTCCAGAATTACCGAAACTTGTTTGAAAATCTTGCACCTCAGAATATGTGTATAACTGCGAAAGTTCCTGAGTTACCATAGCTTTCATGAAAATCTTTTGAACTTAAAAAATGATAATACTTCGTTGATTTAATGTAAATGTACTTCAAAGTATGCGTATAACTGCGAAGGTCCCTGAGTAACCATAGCTTCTATAAAAATCTTGTGATCTTAGAAAACGAAAAATCTTCGTCGATTATATGAAAATGTACTTCGAAATATGTGTATAACTGCGAAAGGCCGTGAGTTACCATAGCTTCCATAAAAATCTTGCGATCTCAGAAAATGATAATACTTCGTCGATTTAATGTAAATGTACTTCAAAATATGCGTATAACTGCGAAAGTCCCTGAGAAACCATAACCATGTGTATAACTGCGAAATTCCCAGTATTACCATAGCTGCCATAAAAATCTTGCAATCTTAGAAAATGATAATACTTCGTTTATTGAATGAAAACGTACTTCAAAATATTTGTATTACTGCGAAAGTCCCTGAGTTACCATAACTTATTTGAAAATCTTGCACCTCAGAATATGTGTATAACTGCGAAAGTTCCTGAGTTACCATAGCTTTTATGAAAATCTTGCGATCTTAGAAAATGATAGCTTCCATGAAAATCT
The DNA here is from genome assembly GCA_963555765.1 of Orthonevra nobilis. Taxonomy (NCBI): domain Eukaryota; kingdom Metazoa; phylum Arthropoda; class Insecta; order Diptera; family Syrphidae; genus Orthonevra; species Orthonevra nobilis. The sequence continues at coordinate 15,030,663 of OY743225.1, forward strand.
TTTGATCTTAGAAAATGATAATACTTCGTCGATTTAATGAAAAAGTACTTAAAAATATGTGTATAACTGCGAAAGTTCCAGAGTAACCAAAACTTATTTGAAAATCTTGCACCTCAGAACTTGTGTACAACTGCGAAAGGCCCTGAGCTACCATAGCTTCCATAAAAATCTTTTGATCTTAGAAAATGATAATACTTCGTCGATTTAATGAAAATGTACTTAAAAATATGTTCCAGAGAAAGTTCCAGAGTAACCATAACTTATTTGAAAATCTTGCACCTCAGAACTTGTGTACAACTGCGAAAGGCCCTGAGCTACCATAGCTTCCATAAAAATCTTGCGATCTCAGAAAATGATAATACTTCGTCGATTTAATGTAAATGTACTTCAAAATATGCGTATAACTGCGAAAGTCCCTGAGAAACTATAACTTATTTGAAAATCTTGCACCTCAGAACTTGTGTACAACTGCGAAAGGCCCTGAGCTACCATAGCTTCCATGAAAATCTTTTGATCTTAGAAAATGATAATACTTCGTCGATTTAATGAAAACGTACTTAAAAATATGCGTATAACTACGAAAGTTCCAGAGTAACCATAACTTATTTGAAAATCTTGCACCTCAGAACTTGTGTACAACTGCGAAAGGCCCTGAGCTGCCAAAGCTTCCATAAAAATCTTTAATCTCAGAAAATGATAATACTTCGTCGATTTAATGTAAATGTACTTCAAAATATGCGTATAACTACGAAAGTCCCTGAGTAACCATAGCTTCTATGAAAATCTTGTGATCTTAGAGACCGAAAAATCTTCGTCGATTAAATGAAAACGTACTTCGAAATATGTGTATAACTGCGAAAGTTCCAGAGTAACCATAACTTATTTGAAAATCTTGCACCTCAGAACTTGTGTACAACTGCGAAAGGCCCTGAGCTGCCAAAGCTTCCATAAAAATCTTTAATCTCAGAAAATGATAATACTTCGTCGATTTAATGAAAATGTACCTAAAAATATGTGTATAACTGCGAAAGTTCCAGAGTAACCATAACTTATTTGAAAATCTTGCACCTCAGAATTTGTGTATAACTGCGAAAGTCCCAGAGTTACCATAGCTTCCATAAAAATCTTTTGATCTTAGAAAATGAAAACACTTCGTCGATTTAATGAAAACGTACTTAAAAAAATGTTTATAACTGCAAAGGTTCCAGAGTAGCCATAACTTATTTGAAAATCTTGCACCTCAGAACTTGTATACAACTGCGAAAGGCGCAGAGCTACCATAGCTTCCATTAAAATCTTTTGATCTTAGAAAATGATAATATTTCGACGATTTAATGAAAACGTACTTAAAAATATGTGTATAACTGCGAAATTTCCTGAGTTACCATAGCTTTCATGAAAATCTTTTGATCTTAGAAAATGATAATACTTCGTCTGTTTAATGTAAATGTACTTCAAAATATGCGTATAACTGCGAAAGTCCCTAAGTAACCATAGCTTCCATAAAAATCTTGCGATCTTAGAAAATAATAATACTTCGTCCATTGAATGAAAACGTACTTCAAAATATTTGTATTACTGCGAAAGTCCCTGAGTTACCATAACTTATTTGAAAATCTTGCACCTCAGAATATGTGTATAACTGCGAAAGTTCCTGAGTTACCATAGCTTTTATGAAAATCTTGCGATCTTATAAAATGATAATACTTCGTTTATTGAATGAAAACGTACTTCAAAATATTTGTATTACTGCGAAAGTCCCTGAGTTACCATAACTTATTTGAAAATCTTGCACCTCAGAATATGTGTATAACTGCGAAAGTTCCTGAGTTACCATAGCTTTTATGAAAATCTTGCGATCTTAGAAAATGATAATACTTCGTTCATTGAATGAAAACGTACTTCGAAATATGTGTATAACTGCGAAAGTTCCAGAATTACCGAAACTTGTTTGAAAATCTTGCACCTCAGAATATGTGTATAACTGCGAAAGTTCCTGAGTTACCATAGCTTTCATGAAAATCTTTTGAACTTAAAAAATGATAATACTTCGTTGATTTAATGTAAATGTACTTCAAAGTATGCGTATAACTGCGAAGGTCCCTGAGTAACCATAGCTTCTATAAAAATCTTGTGATCTTAGAAAACGAAAAATCTTCGTCGATTATATGAAAATGTACTTCGAAATATGTGTATAACTGCGAAAGGCCGTGAGTTACCATAGCTTCCATAAAAATCTTGCGATCTCAGAAAATGATAATACTTCGTCGATTTAATGTAAATGTACTTCAAAATATGCGTATAACTGCGAAAGTCCCTGAGAAACCATAACCATGTGTATAACTGCGAAATTCCCAGTATTACCATAGCTGCCATAAAAATCTTGCAATCTTAGAAAATGATAATACTTCGTTTATTGAATGAAAACGTACTTCAAAATATTTGTATTACTGCGAAAGTCCCTGAGTTACCATAACTTATTTGAAAATCTTGCACCTCAGAATATGTGTATAACTGCGAAAGTTCCTGAGTTACCATAGCTTTTATGAAAATCTTGCGATCTTAGAAAATGATAGCTTCCATGAAAATCTTTTGATCTTAGAAAATGATAATACTTCGTCGATTTAATGAAAAAGTACTTAAAAATATGTGTATAACTGCGAAAGTTCCAGAGTAACCAAAACTTATTTGAAAATCTTGCACCTCAGAACTTGTGTACAACTGCGAAAGGCCCTGAGCTACCATAGCTTCCATAAAAATCTTTTGATCTTAGAAAATGATAATACTTCGTCGATTTAATGAAAATGTACTTAAAAATATGTTCCAGAGAAAGTTCCAGAGTAACCATAACTTATTTGAAAATCTTGCACCTCAGAACTTGTGTACAACTGCGAAAGGCCCTGAGCTACCATAGCTTCCATAAAAATCTTGCGATCTCAGAAAATGATAATACTTCGTCGATTTAATGTAAATGTACTTCAAAATATGCGTATAACTGCGAAAGTCCCTGAGAAACCATAACTTATTTGAAAATCTTGCACCTCAGAACTTGTGTACAACTGCGAAAGGCCCTGAGCTACCATAGCTTCCATGAAAATCTTTTGATCTTAGAAAATGATAATACTTCGTCGATTTAATGAAAACGTACTTAAAAATATGCGTATAACTACGAAAGTTCCAGAGTAACCATAACTTATTTGAAAATCTTGCACCTCAGAACTTGTGTACAACTGCGAAAGGCCCTGAGCTGCCAAAGCTTCCATAAAAATCTTTAATCTCAGAAAATGATAATACTTCGTCGATTTAATGTAAATGTACTTCAAAATATGCGTATAACTACGAAAGTCCCTGAGTAACCATAGCTTCTATGAAAATCTTGTGATCTTAGAGACCGAAAAATCTTCGTCGATTAAATGAAAACGTACTTCGAAATATGTGTATAACTGCGAAAGTTCCAGAGTAACCATAACTTATTTGAAAATCTTGCACCTCAGAACTTGTGTACAACTGCGAAAGGCCCTGAGCTGCCAAAGCTTCCATAAAAATCTTTAATCTCAGAAAATGATAATACTTCGTCGATTTAATGAAAATGTACCTAAAAATATGTGTATAACTGCGAAAGTTCCAGAGTAACCATAACTTATTTGAAAATCTTGCACCTCAGAATTTGTGTATAACTGCGAAAGTCCCAGAGTTACCATAGCTTCCATAAAAATCTTTTGATCTTAGAAAATGAAAACACTTCGTCGATTTAATGAAAACGTACTTAAAAAAATGTTTATAACTGCAAAGGTTCCAGAGTAGCCATAACTTATTTGAAAATCTTGCACCTCAGAACTTGTATACAACTGCGAAAGGCCCAGAGCTACCATAGCTTCCATTAAAATCTTTTGATCTTAGAAAATGATAATATTTCGACGATTTAATGAAAACGTACTTAAAAATATGTGTATAACTGCGAAATTTCCTGAGTTACCATAGCTTTCATGAAAATCTTTTGATCTTAGAAAATGATAATACTTCGTCTGTTTAATGTAAATGTACTTCAAAATATGCGTATAACTGCGAAAGTCCCTAAGTAACCATAGCTTCCATAAAAATCTTGCGATCTTAGAAAATAATAATACTTCGTCCATTGAATGAAAACGTACTTCAAAATATTTGTATTACTGCGAAAGTCCCTGAGTTACCATAACTTATTTGAAAATCTTGCACCTCAGAATATGTGTATAACTGCGAAAGTTCCTGAGTTACCATAGCTTTTATGAAAATCTTGCGATCTTATAAAATGATAATACTTCGTTTATTGAATGAAAACGTACTTCAAAATATTTGTATTACTGCGAAAGTCCCTGAGTTACCATAACTTATTTGAAAATCTTGCACCTCAGAATATGTGTATAACTGCGAAAGTTCCTGAGTTACCATAGCTTTTATGAAAATCTTGCGATCTTAGAAAATGATAATACTTCGTTCATTGAATGAAAACGTACTTCGAAATATGTGTATAACTGCGAAAGTTCCAGAATTACCGAAACTTGTTTGAAAATCTTGCACCTCAGAATATGTGTATAACTGCGAAAGTTCCTGAGTTACCATAGCTTTCATGAAAATCTTTTGAACTTAAAAAATGATAATACTTCGTTGATTTAATGTAAATGTACTTCAAAGTATGCGTATAACTGCGAAGGTCCCTGAGTAACCATAGCTTCTATAAAAATCTTGTGATCTTAGAAAACGAAAAATCTTCGTCGATTATATGAAAATGTACTTCGAAATATGTGTATAACTGCGAAAGGCCGTGAGTTACCATAGCTTCCATAAAAATCTTGCGATCTCAGAAAATGATAATACTTCGTCGATTTAATGTAAATGTACTTCAAAATATGCGTATAACTGCGAAAGTCCCTGAGAAACCATAACCATGTGTATAACTGCGAAATTCCCAGTATTACCATAGCTGCCATAAAAATCTTGCAATCTTAGAAAATGATAATACTTCGTTTATTGAATGAAAACGTACTTCAAAATATTTGTATTACTGCGAAAGTCCCTGAGTTACCATAACTTATTTGAAAATCTTGCACCTCAGAATATGTGTATAACTGCGAAAGTTCCTGAGTTACCATAGCTTTTATGAAAATCTTGCGATCTTAGAAAATGATAATACTTCGTCCATTGAATGAAAACCTACGCTAAAATATGTGTTTAACTGCGAAAGTCCCTGAGTAACCTTAGCTCTTATGAAAACCTTGCGATCTTAGAAAATGATAATACTTCGTCAATTGAATGAACACGAATTTTTAAATATGTCTTTAACTGCGAAAGTCCCTGAGTTACCATAGCTTCTATGAAAATCTTGCGATCTTAGAAAACGAAAAATCTTCATCGATTAAATGAAAACGTACTTCGAAATATGTGTATAACTGCGAAAGTTCCAGAGTAACCATAACTTATTTGAAAATCTTGGACCTCAGAATTTGTGTATAACTGCGAAAGTCACAGAGTTACCATAGCTTCTATGAAAATTTTGCGATCTTAGAGAATGATAATACTTCGTCGATTGAATGAAAACCTACTTTAAAATATGTGCTTAACTGCGGAAGTCCCTGAGTAACCTTAGCTTTAATGAAAATCTTGCGATCTTAGAAAATGATAATACTTCGTTTATTGAATGAAAACGTTCTTCAAAATATTTGTATTACTGCGAAAGTCCCTGAGTAACCATAACTTATTTGAAAATCTTGCACCTCAGAATATGTGTGTTTATGAAAATCTTGCGATCTTAGAAAATGATAATACTTCGTCCATTGAATGAAAACCTACTTTAAAATATGTGTTTAACTGCGAAAGTCCCTGAGTAACCTTAGCTTTTATGAAAATCTTGCGATCTTAGAAAATGATAATATTTGGTTTATTGAATGAAAACGTACTTCAAAATATTTGTATTACTGCGAAAGTCCCTGAGTAACCATGACTTATTTGAGAAACTTGCACCTCAGAATATGTGTATAACTGCGAAAGTTCCTGAGTTACCATAGCTTTTATCAAAATCTTGCGATCTTTAAAATGATAATACTTCGTCGATTTAATGAAAACGTTCTTAAAAATATGTGTATAACTGTGAAAGTTCCTGAGTTACCATAGCTTCCATAAAAATCTTGCGATCTTAGAAAATGATAATACTTTGTCCATTGAATGAAAACCTACTTTAAAATATGTATTTAACTGCGAAAGTCCCAGAGGTACGATAGCTTTTATGAAAATCTTTTGATCTCAGAAAATGATAATACTTCGTCGATTTAATAAAAACGTACTTAAAAATATGTATATAACTGCGACAATTCCAGAGTAACCATAACTTATTTGAAAATCTTGCACCTCAGAATTTGTGTATAACTGCGAAAGTCACAGAGTTACCATAGCTTCCATGAAAATCTTTTGAACTTAGAAAATGATAATACTTCGTTGATTTAATGTAAATGTACTTCAAAGTATGCGTATAACTGCGAAAGTCCCTGAATAACCATAGCTTCTATGAAAATCTTGTGATCTTAAAAAACGAAAAATCTTCGTCGATTATATGAAAATGTACTTCGAAATATGTGTATAACTGCGAAAGGCCCTGAGTTACCATAGCTTCCATAAAAATCTTGCGATCTCAGAAAATGATAATACTTCGTCCATTGAATGAAAACCTACTTTAAAATATGTGTTTAACTGCGAAAGTTCCTGAGTAACGTTAGCTTTTATGAAAATCTAACGATCTTTGAAAATGATAATACTTCGTCGATTTAATGAAAAAGTACTTAAAAATATGCGTATAACTGCGAAAGTTCCAGAGTAACCATAACTTATTTGAAAATCTTGCACCTCAGAATTTGTGTATAACTGCGAAAGTCCCAGAGTAACCATAGCTTCCATGAAAATCTTTTGATCTTAGAAAATAATAATAATTCGTCGATTTAATGAAAACGTTCTTAAAAATATGTGTTTAACTGCGAAAGTTCCAGAGTAACCATAACTTATTTGAAAATCTTGCACCTCAGAATATGTGTATAATTGCGAAAGTCCCTGAGTTTCCATACCTTCTATGAAAATCTTGCGATCTTAGAAAATGATAATACTTCGTCGATTGAATGAAAACGTACTTTAAAATATGTGTTTAACTGCGAAAGTCCCTGAGTTTCCATACCTTCTATGAAAATCTTGCGATCTTAGAAAATGATAATACTTCGTCAATTGAATGAACACGAATTTTTAAATATGTCTTTAACTGCGAAAGTCCCTGAGTTTCCATACCTTCTATGAAAATCTTGCGATCTTAGAAAATGATAATACTTCGTCGATTGAATGAAAACGTACTTTAAAATATGTGTTTAACTGCGAAAGTCCCTGAGTTACAAAAGCTTCTATGAAATTTTTTCGATCTTAGACAACGAAAAATCTTCGTCGATTGAATGAAAACGTGCTTTAAAATATGTGTTTAACTGCGAAAGTCCCTGAGTTACAAAAGCTTCTATGAAATTTGTTCGATCTTAGACAACGAAAAATCTTCGTCGATTGAATGAAAACGTGCTTTAAAAATATGTGTTTAACTGCGAAAGTCCCTGAGTGACAATAGCTTCTATGAAAATCTTGCGGTCTTAGATTAAATGAAAATGTACTTCGAAATATGTGTATAACTGCGAAATTGAATGAAAACGTACTTCAAAATATTGTATTGTATATTTGAAAATCTTGCATCTCAGAATATGTGTATAACTGCGAAAGTTCCTGAGTTACCATAGCTTTTATGAAAATCTTGCGATCTTAGAAAATGATAATACTTCGTTCATTGAATGAAAACGTACTTCAAAATATTTGTATTTCTGCGAACGTCCCTGAGTTACCATAACTTATTTGAAAACCATGCACCTCAGAATATGTATATAACTGCGAAAGTCCCTGAGTTACCATAACTTATTTGAAAATCTTGCACCTCAGAATATGTGTTTAACTGCGAAAGTCCCTGAGTGACAATAGCTTCTATGAAAATCTTGCGGTCTTAGATTAAATGAAAATGTACTTCGAAATATGTGTATAACTGCGAAATTGAATTAAAACGTACTTCAAAATATTGTATTGTATATTTGAAAATCTTGCACCTCAGAATATGTGTATAACTGCGAAACTGATAATACTTCGTTTATTGAATGAAAACGTACTTCAATATATTTGTATTACTGCGAACGTCCCTGAGTTACTATAACTTATTTGAAAATCTTGCACCTCAGAATATGTGTATAACTGCGAAAGTTCCTGAGTAACCATAGCTTTTATGAAAATCTTGCGATCTTAGATAATGATAATACTTCGTCCCTTGAATGAAAACATAATTTAAAATATGTGTTTAACTGCGAAAGACCCTGAGTAACCTTAGCTTTTATGAAAATCTTACGATCTTAATACTTAAAAATATGCGTATAACTGCGAAAGTTCAAGAGTAACCATAACTTATTTGAAAATCTTGCACCTCAGAATATGTGTATAATTGCGAAAGTCCCTGATTTTCCATACCTTCTATGAAAATCTTGCGATCTTAGAAAATGATAATACTTCGTCGATTGAATGAAAACGTACTTTAAAATATGTGTTTAACTGCGAAAGTCCCTGAGTAACAATAGCTTCTATGAAAATCTTGCGGTCTTAGAAAACGAAAAATCTTCGTCGATTAAATGAAAATGTACTTCGAAATATGTGTATAACTGCGAAATTGAATGAAAACGTACTTCAAAATATTGTATTGTATATTTGAAAATCTTGCACCTCAGAATATGTGTATAACTGCGAAAGTTCCTGAGTTACCATAGCTTTTATGAAAATCTTGCGATCTTAGAAAATGATAATACTTCGTTCATTGAATGAAAACGTACTTCAAAATATTTGTATTTCTGCGAACGTCCCTGAGTTACCATAACTTATTTGAAAACCTTGCACCTCAGAATATGTGTATAACTGCGAAAGTTCCTGAGTAACCATAGCTTTTATGAAAATCTTGCGATCTTAGATAATGATAATACTTCGTCCCTTGAATGAAAACATAATTTAAAATATGTGTTTAACTGCGAAAGACCCTGAGTAACCTTAGCTTTTATGAAAATCTTACGATCTTTGAAAATGATAATACTTCGTTCATTGAATGAAAACGTACTTCAAAATATTGTATGTATATTTGAAAATCTTGCACCTCAGAATATGTGTATAACTGCGAAAGTCCCTGAGTAACCTTAGCTTTTATGAAAATCTTACGATCTTTGAAAATGATAATACTTGATTTGTATTACTGCGAAAGTCCCTGAGTTACCATAACTTATTTGAAAACATTGCACCTCAGAATATGTGTATAACTGCGAAAGTCCCTGAGTTACCATATCTTATTTGAAAATCTTGCACCTCAGAATATGTGTATAACTGCGAAAGTCTTTGAAAATGATAATACTTCGTTCATTGAATAAAAACGTACTTCAAAATATTGTATTGTATATTTGAAAATCTTGCACCTCAGAATATGTGTATAACTGCGAAACTGATAATACTTCGTTCATTGAATGAAAACGTACTTCAATATATTTGTATTACTGCGAACGTCCCTGAGTTACCATAACTTATTTGAAAATCTTGCACCTCAGAATATGTGTATAACTGCGAAAGTTCCTGAGTAACCATAGCTTTTATGAAAATCTTGCGATCTTAGATAATGATAATACTTCGTCCCTTGAATGAAAACATAATTTAAAATATGTGTTTAACTGCGAAAGACCCTGAGTAACCTTAGCTTTTATGAAAATCGTACGATCTTTGAAAATGATAATACTTCGTTCATTGAATGAAAACGTACTTCAAAATATTTGTATTACTGTGAAAGTCCCTGAGTTACCATAACTTATTTGAAAATATTGCACCTCAGAATATGTGTATAACTGCGAAAGTCCCTGAGTTACCATATCTTATTTGAAAATCTTGCACCTCAGAATATGTGTATAACTGCGAAAGTCTTTGAAAATGATAATACTTCGTTCATTGAATAAAAACGTACTTCAAAATATTGTATTGTATATTTGAAAATCTTGCACCTCAGAATATGTGTATAACTGCGAAACTGATAATACTTCGTTCATTGAATGAAAACGTACTTCAATATATTTGTATTACTGCGAACGTCCCTGAGTTACCATAACTTATTTGAAAATCTTGCACCTCAGAATATGTGTATAACTGCGAAAGTTCCTGAGTAACCATAGCTTTTATGAAAATCTTGCGATCTTAGATAATGATAATACTTCGTCCCTTGAATGAAAACATAATTTAAAATATGTGTTTAACTGCGAAAGACCCTGAGTAACCTTAGCTTTTATGAAAATCGTACGATCTTTGAAAATGATAATACTTCGTTCATTGAATGAAAACGTACTTCAAAATATTTGTATTACTGTGAAAGTCCCTGAGTTACCATAACTTATTTGAAAATATTGCACCTCAGAATATGTGTATAACTGCGAAAGTCCCTGAGTTACCATATCTTATTTGAAAATCTTGCACCTCAGAATATGTGTATAACTGCGAAAGTCCCTGAGTAATCTTAGCTTTTGTGAAAATCTTACGATCTTTGAAAATGATAATACTTCGTTCATTGAATAAAAACGTACTTCAAAATATTGTATTGTATATTTGAAAATCTTGCACCTCAGAATATGTGTATAACTGCGAAAGTCCCTGAGTAATCTTAGCTTTTATGAAAATCTTACGATCTTTGAAAATGATAATACTTGATTTGTATTACTGCGAAAGTCCCTGAGTTACCATAACTTATTTGAAAACATTGCACCTCAGAATATGTGTATAACTGCGAAAGTCCCTGAGTTACCATATCTTATTTGAAAATCTTGCACCTCAGAATATGTTGTATAACTGCGAAAGTCTTTGAAAATGATAATACTTCGTTCATTGAATAAAAACGTACTTCAAAATATTGTATTGTATATTTGAAAATCTTGCACCTCAGAATATGTGTATAACTGCGAAACTGATAATACTTCGTTCATTGAATGAAAACGTACTTCAATATATTTGTATTACTGCGAACGTCCCTGAGTTACCATAACTTATTTGAAAATCTTGCACCTCAGAATATGTGTATAACTGCGAAAGTCCCTGAGCAATCTTAGCTTTTATGAAAATCTTACGATCTTTGAAAATGATAATACTTGATTTGTATTACTGCGAAAGTCCCTGAGTTACCATAACTTATTTGAAAACATTGCACCTCAGAATATGTGTATAACTGCGAAAGTCCCTGAGTTACCATATCTTATTTGAAAATCTTGCACCTCAGAATATGTGTATAACTGCGAAAGTCTTTGAAAATGATAATACTTCGTTCATTGAATAAAAACGTACTTCAAAATATTGTATTGTATATTTGAAAATCTTGCACCTCAGAATATGTGTATAACTGCGAAACTGATAATACTTCGTTCATTGAATGAAAACGTACTTCAATATATTTGTATTACTGCGAACGTCCCTGAGTTACCATAACTTATTTGAAAATCTTGCACCTCAGAATATGTGTATAACTGCGAAAGTTCCTGAGTAAGCATAGCTTTTATGAAAATCTTGCGATCTTAGATAATGATAATACTTCGTCCCTTGAATGAAAACATAATTTAAAATATGTGTTTAACTGCGAAAGACCCTGAGTAACCTTAGCTTTTATGAAAATCGTACGATCTTTGAAAATGATATTCTTCGTTCATTGAATGAAAACGTACTTCAAAATATTTGTATTACTGTGAAAGTCCCTGAGTTACCATAACTTATTTGAAAATATTGCACCTCAGAATATGTGTATAACTGCGAAAGTCCCTGAGTTACCATATCTTATTTGAAAATCTTGCACCTCAGAATATGTGTATAACTGCGAAAGTCCCTGAGTAATCTTAGCTTTTATGAAAATCTTACGATCTTAGAAAATGATAATACTTCGTTCATTGAATGAAAACGTACTTCAAAATATTTGTATTACTGCGAAAGTCCCTGAGTTACCATAACTTCCATAAAAATCTTGCGATCTTAGAAAATGATAATACTTCGTCGATTTAATGAAAAAGTACTTAAAAATATGTGTATAACTGCGAAAGCTCAAGAGTAACCATAACTTATTTGAAAATCTTGCACCTCAGAAATATGTATATAACTGCGAAAGTCTCTCAGTTACCATAGATTCTATGAAAATCTTACGATCTTTGAAAATGAAAATACTTCGTTGATTGAATGAAAATGTACTTCGAAATATGTGTATAACTGCGAAAGTCCCTGAGTTTCCATACCTTCTATGAAAATCTTGCGATCTTAGAAAATGATAATACTTCGTCGATTGAATGAAAACGTACTTTAAAATATGTGTTTAACTGCGAAAGTCCCTGAGTTACAAAAGCTTCTATGAAATTTTTTCGATCTTAGACAACGAAAAATCTTCGTCGATTGAATGAAAACGTGCTTTAAAATATGTGTTTAACTTCGAAAGTCCCTGAGTTACAATAGCTTCTATGAAAATCTTGCGGTCTTAGAAAACGAAAAATCTTCGTCGATTAAATGAAAATGTACTTCGAAATATGTGTATAACTGCGAAATTGAATGAAAACGTACTTCAAAATATTGTATTGTATATTTGAAAATCTTGCACCTCAGAATATGTGTATAACTGCGAAAGTTCCTGAGTTACCATAGCTTTTATGAAAATCTTGCGATCTTAGAAAATGATAATACTTCGTTCATTGAATGAAAACGTACTTCAAAATATTTGTATTTCTTCGAACGTCCCTGAGTTACCATAACTTATTTGAAAACCTTGCACCTCAGAATATGTATATAACTGCGAAAGTCCCTGAGTTACCATAACTTATTTGAAAATCTTGCACCTCAGAATATGCGTATAACTGCGAAAGTCCCTGAGTAACCTTAGCTTTTATGAAAATCTTACGATCTTTGAAAAGGATAATACTTCGTTCATTGAATGAAAACGTACTTCAATATATTTGTATTTATGCGAACGTCCCTGAGTTACCATAACTTATTTGAAAACCTTGCACCTCAGAATATGTATATAACTGCGAACGTCCCTGAGTTACCATAACTTATTTGAAAATCTTGCACCTCAGAATATGTGTATAACTGCGAAAGTTCCTCAGTAACCATAGCTTTTATGAAAATCTTGCGATCTTAGATAATGATAATACTTCGTCCCTTGAATGAAAACATAATTTAAAATATGTGTTTAACTGCGAAAGACCCTGAGTAACCTTAGCTTTTATGAAAATCGTACGATCTCTGAAAATGGTAATACTTCGTTCATTGAATGAAAACGTACTTCAAAATATTTGTATTACTGCGAAAGTCCCTGAGTTACCATAACTTATTTGAAAATCTTGCACCTCAGAATATGTGTATAACTGCGAAAGTTCCTGAGTAACCATAGCTTTTATGAAAATCGTACGATCTTTGAAAATGATAATACTTCGTTCATTGAATGAAAACGTACTTCAAAATATTTGTATTACTGCGAAAGTCCCTGAGTTACCATAACTTATTTGAAAATCTTGCACCTCAGAATATGTGTATAACTACGAAAGTCCCTGAGTTACCATAACTTATTTGAAAATCTTGCACCTCAGAATATGTGTATAACTTCGAAAGTCCCTGAGTTACCATAACTTATTTGAAAATCTTGCACCTCAGAATATGTGTATAACTGCGAAAGTTCCTGAGTAACCATAGCTTTTAAGAAAATCTTGCGATCTAAGAAAATGATAATACTTCGTTCATTGAATGAAAACGTACTTCAAAATATTTGTATTACTGTGAAAGTCCCTGAGTTACCATAACTTATTTGAAAATATTGCACCTCAGAATATGTTGTATAACTGCGAAAGTCTTTGAAAATGATAATACTTCGTTCATTGAATAAAAACGTACTTCAAAATATTGTATTGTATATTTGAAAATCTTGCACCTCAGAATATGTGTATAACTGCGAAACTGATAATACTTCGTTCATTGAATGAAAACGTACTTCAATATATTTGTATTACTGCGAACGTCCCTGAGTTACCATAACTTATTTGAAAATCTTGCACCTCAGAATATGTGTATAACTGCGAAAGTCCCTGAGTAATCTTAGCTTTTATGAAAATCTTACGATCTTTGAAAATGATAATACTTGATTTGTATTACTGCGAAAGTCCCTGAGTTACCATAACTTATTTGAAAACATTGCACCTCAGAATATGTGTATAACTGCGAAAGTCCCTGAGTTACCATATCTTATTTGAAAATCTTGCACCTCAGAATATGTGTATAACTGCGAAAGTCTTTGAAAATGATAATACTTCGTTCATTGAATGAAAACGTACTTCAAAATATTTGTATTACTGTGAAAGTCCCTGAGTTACCATAACTTATTTGAAAATATTGCACCTCAGAATATGTGTATAACTGCGAAAGTCCCTGAGTTACCATATCTTATTTGAAAATCTTGCACCTCAGAATATGTGTATAACTGCGAAAGTCCCTGAGTAATCTTAGCTTTTATGAAAATCTTACGATCTTAGAAAATGATAATACTTCGTTCATTGAATGAAAACGTACTTCAAAATATTTGTAGTACTGCGAAAGTCCCTGAGTTACCATAACTTCCATAAAAATCTTGCGATCTTAGAAAATGATAATACTTCGTCGATTTAATGAAAAAGTACTTAAAAATATGTGTATAACTGCGAAAGTTCAAGAGTAACCATAACTTATTTGAAAATCTTGCACCTCAGAAATATGTATATAACTGCGAAAGTCTCTCAGTTACCATAGATTCTATGAAAATCTTACGATCTTTGAAAATGAAAATACTTCGTTGATTGAATGAAAATGTACTTCGAAATATGTGTATAACTGCGAAAGTCCCTGAGTTTCCATACCTTCTATGAAAATCTTGCGATCTTAGAAAATGATAATACTTCGTCGATTGAATGAAAACGTACTTTAAAATATGTGTTTAACTGCGAAAGTCCCTGAGTTACAAAAGCTTCTATGAAATTTTTTCGATCTTAGACAACGAAAAATCTTCGTCGATTGAATGAAAACGTGCTTTAAAATATGTGTTTAACTTCGAAAGTCCCTGAGTTACAATAGCTTCTATGAAAATCTTGCGGTCTTAGAAAACGAAAAATCTTCGTCGATTAAATGAAAATGTACTTCGAAATATGTGTATAACTGCGAAATTGAATGAAAACGTACTTCAAAATATTGTATTGTATATTTGAAAATCTTGCACCTCAGAATATGTGTATAACTGCGAAAGTTCCTGAGTTACCATAGCTTTTATGAAAATCTTGCGATTTTAAAAAAAGGATAATACTTCGTTCATTGAATGAAAACGTACTTCAAAATATTTGTATTTCTTCGAACGTCCCTGAGTTACCATAACTTATTTGAAAACCTTGCACCTCAGAATATGTATATAACTGCGAAAGTCCCTGAGTTACCATAACTTATTTGAAAATCTTGCACCTCAGAATATGCGTATAACTGCGAAAGTCCCTGAGTAACCTTAGCTTTTATGAAAATCTTACGATCTTTGAAAAGGATAATACTTCGTTCATTGAATGAAAACGTACTTCAATATATTTGTATTTATGCGAACGTCCCTGAGTTACCATAACTTATTTGAAAACCTTGCACCTCAGAATATGTATATAACTGCGAACGTCCCTGAGTTACCATAACTTATTTGAAAATCTTGCACCTCAGAATATGTGTATAACTGCGAAAGTTCCTCAGTAACCATAGCTTTTATGAAAATCTTGCGATCTTAGATAATGATAATACTTCGTCCCTTGAATGAAAACATAATTTAAAATATGTGTTTAACTGCGAAAGACCCTGAGTAACCTTAGCTTTTATGAAAATCGTACGATCTCTGAAAATGGTAATACTTCGTTCATTGAATGAAAACGTACTTCAAAATATTTGTATTACTGCGAAAGTCCCTGAGTTACCATAACTTATTTGAAAATCTTGCACCTCAGAATATGTGTATAACTGCGAAAGTTCCTGAGTAACCATAGCTTTTATGAAAATCGTACGATCTTTGAAAATGATAATACTTCGTTCATTGAATGAAAACGTACTTCAAAATATTTGTATTACTGCGAAAGTCCCTGAGTTACCATAACTTATTTGAAAATCTTGCACCTCAGAATATGTGTATAACTACGAAAGTCCCTGAGTTACCATAACTTATTTGAAAATCTTGCACCTCAGAATATGTGTATAACTTCGAAAGTCCCTGAGTTACCATAACTTATTTGAAAATCTTGCACCTCAGAATATGTGTATAACTGCGAAAGTTCCTGAGTAACCATAGCTTTTAAGAAAATCTTGCGATCTAAGAAAATGATAATACTTCGTTCATTGAATGAAAACGTACTTCAAAATATTTGTATTACTGCGAACGTCCCTGAGTTACCATAACTTATTTGAAAATCTTGCACCTCACAATATGTGTATAACTGCGAAAGTTCCTGAGTAACCATAGCTTTTATGAAAATCTTGCGATCTTAGAAAATGATAATACTTCGTTCATGGAATGAAAACGTACTTCAATATATTTGTATTACTGCGAACGTCCCTGAGTTACCATAACTTATTTGAAAATCTTGCACCTCACAATATGTGTATAACTGCGAAAGTTCGTGAGTAACCATAGCTTTTATGAAAATCTTGCGATCTTAGATAATGATAATACTTCGTCCCTTGAATGAAAACATAATTTAAAATATGTGTTTAACTGCGAAAGACCCTGAGTAACCTTAGCTTTTATGGAAATCCTACGATCTTTGAAATTGATAATACTTCGTTCATTGAATGAAAACGTACTTCAAAATATTTGTATTACTGCGAAAGTCCCTGAGTTACCATAACTTATTTGAAAATCTTGCACCTCAGAATATGTGTATAACTACGAAAGTCCCTGAGTTACCATAACTTATTTGAAAATCTTGCACCTCAGAATATGTGTATAACTTCGAAAGTCCCTGAGTTACCATAACTTATTTGAAAATCTTGCACCTCAGAATATGTGTATAACTGCGAAAGTTCCTGAGTAACCATAGCTTTTAAGAAAATCTTGCGATCTAAGAAAATGATAATACTTCGTTCATTGAATGAAAACGTACTTCAAAATATTTGTATTACTGCGAACGTCCCTGAGTTACCATAACTTATTTGAAAATCTTGCACCTCACAATATGTGTATAACTGCGAAAGTTCCTGAGTAACCATAGCTTTTATGAAAATCTTGCGATCTTAGAAAATGATAATACTTCGTTCATGGAATGAAAACGTACTTCAATATATTTGTATTACTGCGAACGTCCCTGAGTTACCATAACTTATTTGATAATCTTGCACCTCACAATATGTGTATAACTGCGAAAGTTCGTGAGTAACCATAGCTTTTATGAAAATCTTGCGATCTTAGATAATGATAATACTTCGTCCCTTGAATGAAAACATAATTTAAAATATGTGTTTAACTGCGAAAGACCCTGAGTAACCTTAGCTTTTATGGAAATCCTACGATCTTTGAAATTGATAATACTTCGTCGATTGAATGAAAACGTACTTTAAAATATGTGTTTAACTGCGAAAGTCCCTGAGTTACAAAAGCTTCTATGAAATTTTTTCGATCTTAGACAACGAAAAATCTTCGTCGATTGAATGAAAACGTGCTTTAAAATATGTGTTTAACTTCGAAAGTCCCTGAGTTACAATAGCTTCTATGAAAATCTTGCGGTCTTAGAAAACGAAAAATCTTCGTCGATTAAATGAAAATGTACTTCGAAATATGTGTATAACTGCGAAATTGAATGAAAACGTACTTCAAAATATTGTATTGTATATTTGAAAATCTTGCACCTCAGAATATGTGTATAACTGCGAAAGTCCCTGAGTAACCTTAGCTTTTATGAAAATCTTACGATCTTTGAAAATGATAATACTTGATTTGTATTACTGCGAAAGTCCCTGAGTTACCATAACTTATTTGAAAATCTTGCACCTCAGAATATGTGTGTAACTGCGAAAGTCCCTGAGTTACCATATCTTATTTGAAAATCTTGCACCTCAGAATATGTGTTTAACTGCGAAAGACCCTGATTAACCTTAGCTTTTATGAAAATCTTACGATCTTTGAAAATGATAATACTTCGTTCATTGAATGAAAACGTACTTCAAAATATTTGTATTACTGCGAAAGTCCCTGAGTTACCATAACTTATTTGAAAATCTTGCATCTCAGAATATGTGTATAACTGCGAAAGTCCCTGAGTTACCATATCTTATTTGAAAATCTTGCACCTCAGAATATGTGTATAACTGCGAAAGTCCCTGAGTAAAGTAAGCTTTTATGAAAATCTTACGATCTTTGAAAATGATAATACTTCGTTTATTGAATGAAAACGTTCTTCAAAATATTGTATTTTATATTTGAAAATCTTGCACCTCAGAATGTGTGTATAACTGCGAAAGTTTCTGAGTTACCATAGCTTTTATGAAAATCTTGCGATCTTAGAAAATGATAATACTGCGTCGATTGAATGAAAATATTCTTTAAAATATGTTTTTAACAGCGAAAGTCCCTGAGTTACAATAGCTTCTATGAAATTCTTTCAATCTTAGAAAATGAAAAATCTTCGTCGATTAAATGAAAACGTACTTCGAAATATGTGTATAACTGCGAGAGTTCCAGAGAAACCATAACTTATTTGAAAATCTTGCACCTCAGAATTTGTGTATAACTGCGAAAGTTTCTGAGTTACGATAGCTTATATCAAAATCTTGCGATCTTAGAAAATGATAATACTGCGTCGATTGAATGAAAATATTCTTTAAAATATGTCTTTAACTGCGAAAGTCCCTGAGTTACCATAGCTTCTATGAAAATCTTGCGATCTTAGAAAACGAAAAATCTTCATCGATTAAATGAAAATGTACTTCGAAATATGTGTATAACTGCGAAAGTCCCTGAGTTACCATAACTTATTTGAAAGTTTTGCACCTCAAAATATGTGTTTACTTCGAAAGTTACTGGTATACTATAACTTATATGAAAAATGATTCTATAAAACGTACAATCTTTGTCGATTGAATGAAATCGTACTTTAAAATATGTGTACAATTGCGAAATGTCCTGGTTTGCTCTAAGTTATATGAAAATTTTGCGATTCTATTGAACGAACAATATACGTCGATTGAATGATAACGACCCTCAAAATATAACTGCGAAGGTCCATGATTTACCGTAACTTATATGAAAATCAGATAATCTTCGTTGATTAAATGATAACCCTTTTGTTAGAAAATGAGTGGACTGCGAAAGTGCGTGGGTTACTTGAAAATGTGTGGTTTTGTTTAACCCTTTTTAACGAACATTCTAAGCCGATGATAACATTGCTTAAAATATGTTTGTAACTATGTTTATATAAAACCCTATACTCATTCTTAAAATTATTGAGTGGAAAACCGAATGATGAAGAAATAAAGTACAATTAATATTTGTGTAAACAAACCTCAAAAAATAAAACATTAAAATGAAAAACTCGCTTTAACATTCGGTCTTATGACTTTTTTAGTTATGAATATGCGAAGCTAAAAATATGCAATCAGAAAAGCATACTGCACTCAAATTTGAACATATTTCATTTCTAAATATTTTTGTATACATATACAAAAAAAGTATCATTGGTTTATGTAATAATATTTTTACAAGTCTTTAAGAAACAAACTAAGTCTACGAAATTTAGAAATTTACAAAAATTATTTGAATTATATTCAATCGCTTTTATAAATTTCCTTACCAGCGTTGGATTTGACTGAAATCCTTCCGTAGCATAAAACGGCCTCATACTTACATATGCATACCTATATATAAGTGTTTCAAACTTTAAGACGCTAGATCGGCTTCTTCAGATATTAATGATTTTCAAATTTTCAATTTCTTATAGGTTTTTGTTGCTAATGGGAATCGAAACAACACAATAATCTTTAAGAATTGAAAGCATGCTAAATAGTGATGTTGAGTCTCTCAAGTACAGTCGAAATAAATGAAAAAATAATTTGAAAATACGTAACAAATATGCATCCCGACGACCTAATGGATTGAATAAAAAACAAAATTTCAAGCAAATACTTCAACGGCCTTTTACAAATAGCCAGATGAGACAAACCAATTTTAGACGCATCTTAAATACAACACAAAAGCAAAGGTTTTTCCCTATGATTCTTTTGTCTCTAAAATAAGACAGTAAAAATTAAATAGAAAATATCTTAACCAAACTCAATTTTTTTGCTAAAGAAATATCAATGATTTAATTTAAACGTATAATTTATAAGAAAAAACAAAAACGGAAAAAAATATAATTTATTAAAGCGCCTAATTAAAAAAGCGCGTCAGCAATGCGAATAAAAAAACCTCGAATTATTGTTTTACCGAAGCGACAAAAATAAACTTGATGATCATTGGCAGAACATTTTTGATACACAAGTTAAAAACTCAAAAAAGTTTTTAATATAATTATATTGATTTTATTATAGCCCGCCAATGAAGTAAAAATCTGCTGCCAATTTAGTATTTTGATTAAAAATTTATCAAGGCCGTTGCTACGAAAAAAGTTATTTTGACTAAAGTTGAAGTAAATGTATTTGAATATTAATATTCGTCCCTAATATATTCGTTAGCAGTCCATGATGTTAATTAATACTAAAGAAGTTTATGTGTTGAAAAGACCTCAAAAATAACTTTGCCCTACATTCATATAGAAGCATAAAAATGCACTCCAAAACTTACAATAAGCAAAAATTTCAAAATACAAATGTTTCCCGAAATTAGTTTTAATTACCACGTATTTAAAAATAAGATAACAAGTATATTTATGCATGTAGGTAGAATAATAGTAATAAATTTAGCAATAGAACTTCTATTTAAATGGGAAAGCGTAAAGAAAGATCTTCTTAAAATCTCGCTGTGAACCTTTTGGATAATAGCAATAGCTGCTTTAGTTTTTGGTTCACTTTTAATACTTATTTCTGCATTAATTTATAGGCACATTAAATTTAAAACCTCCGAAAGTAAAACACTTAGTCAATTCAATATAAATAAACAGCTTTATATATAAGTTAGTTCTTCCTTTTAACATATTTATGATCCATGTCCATTTTAATTCTATAAATTAGTTCTTTAAAGGCGGTTGTGTCAATGTAACATAGTTCTAGAAAATTGTAACATGGAAAAAAGTTGGCATTTGGAAATAAGAAGTTTATTGATTTATGTTTAAAGTTTGGTACTGATTTCCAAGAATTCGTTGAACTACGGCCGCTGAATAGATATCATGCGAGACCCTTTGTTTATTATTTAGTTTCATACGTACATTCAGAGCCATAAAAAATTTGCAAAACCGTAAAGTATAACCCCCATAATTCAAATTAACTTAACCTCGTAGAAGAATTGTAAGAGCATTCTTCCGAGAGTGGTACTTGATTATAACATTAGAATGATGATAAATATCGTCTATCAAAAATATCGTTTGTGTGTATATATGTACATATGTAGTACAGTCTTCACAGATTAGTTTCTTATAATATTATTATTAGTTTTATACGACGTACCCTCTACATGTTTTACATACGTAACACAAAACTAGTAGTTTTTTGTTATTTTGAAATCATTTATTAATAAACTGTCTATTTAAATTGTATTCTTACGTACAGCGATCTGAACACATGTTACCTTGTATAACCTTCCTAAAATATTCATATAATTAACTCGTGTACACTCTTAAACAATTTGTTTAATCTTCTCCTGTAATTCTCTATAATTATACCTGGTTAATTATTTTCACATTAAGATCGTACACTTTTTGATGGCATCTTATATGTACACTAATATAATATTTATCCAAAGATAAATAATTTTGTTTTTTAATCGCACTTTCCATAAATCCATTCTTATACTCGTAAATTAAAATTTAAAAAAAAAAACTTTAAGAGCAGAACTTATTTAGTAGATTTATTAGCACCTCTTAAACTGAAAAAGACTCAGCCATTCAGCAAAAACTATACACATCTATATAAATGTCAAAATAAGATTCTTTAAAACATAACTTCACAATTTTGTAATATGTAGCGGAAATTATGTAATGATATTAAATTAACAAGATGGTAAAATAAATCAATCTGTGAACGAAAGGTAAATAATCATATTGCTTTAGTGTTTTTTGGGGCCTTAACTATTCCACATTTTGTTCAGTACTATTTAATACAAAATATTAAACAAAAAAAAAAACTGATTCTTTTAAAATAATGTTTGTTGGAATATTCAGAGGATTTCCCCTTTGCCTATATTTTCAGATTGAAATGTAAACAATTAACGTAAATTTTTGTGCTCGTGCTTATCTGTTTGTTTTTTAATTTTCATTTCGAACCGGAATTTGTATAAACTTAATTTATCTCTATTTGCTTACAGTATTGTTTTCCTTTTTAAAAAAAATCCGGTCCTGCAGCCAATTATTTAAAAAGAGGTCTACGAAAGGCTTTTTGTAGCAAGCAATCCTTTGCTGGCTTGTAGTTTTGTGCATGAATAATTCGTTACGATTTTACAAGAATCGACTGCTTAACGCATATTAATAGAATTTAAAAATAATGGTCTCAATGTATGGAGTACGACGAACCTGCACTTACGTATGGGGAGAAAATATAGTATAACCTTTGTCAAGAACTAGAAATGTATGAATGCTGCTTGAGTATAAAAATAAATCAATATGTTTAATGCTTATGGCTAATTAATTTCGATTATATAAAAAAAAAGTCAAACATTTGCAAGAACTAATCTCTCCATATTTTTAAATATATTTCCCTTATATATTCCACTCAAAAGCCAGATTGAAGTTGAAACATAATCTTTCGTTTTATCAATAAGTTGAAAAAAAAAACTCGTATTCCATTTTAATGTTGTATAAATTGAATTCAAGCGGACCAATGTACACTTAAAAAAAATCATAGAACAATATGCAAACAACTTAAGGACCATTTGATATCATATAAGATATGTATGGTATTTTCGTTTATATTTATTTTTTCTAAAATAAGCACAAGTAGCTTTTCGCACAGATGAAATCACATTCAATTAACCAGTCATTCAATTCTTACATACTTTATAGTTTAAATAAGTCTTTATATAATTATTTCAAAAGCATAATAAAATTGCCATATTAAAATGTATGTATACATATAGAATTTTATGTTGATTTCTACTAACAACATCTTCACAAATTCGAGGATTGTAGACATTTCGTCGAATATATATTCAAAAACTGTAGCGACCATACTTCAAAAATTTGACTTCTTCGCATGAATGCAATAAGTATTGTAACATATAAGACGTATTTAATTATTTGACCCTTGTGAACGTATTGTGTTAATAATTTATTTACAGAGTTTAGTCTGACAAAAATATTCCAATATCCATGTATATTAAAGATGCAAATATGGTCACATTATTTTTATGTTCACGTTTTCATAACCAGTATTTCTCGAAAATGTTTAAGAATTTTTAAATTTTCTATTTTAAATCCTAAAACCTGATCCATTTCATCCTGTAAACAGTGCAAACATTGTCTATAAATATACTTAAAAATAGAAACAATATTTTTATTTTATATACTATTAAGCTATATGCAAACATAAAAACACCTAAAAAACGCTAAACGTAAAAATGAATTTATTTAAAAGCTGCACAAAATATTTAATCCTGAAAATTATATTGTGTGCCAAAAGTTCATCGAAATTAAATTTCCCTTGAACAGTTTCATTTTCAATCAAAAACTTTTCGAGCTTCTGATAACTTCACTTACATAATCTACAGTTGTTTACCACAAATAAATTACAATTTTTGTTTATATTAAATTTCATCTAGAAGTTAATTGTTTTATGTTTTAATAACAATTTTATATCTGTTTGTAACATTGGTGGGTTCATAGGGCAGCAGTTGTTAGTTTTCGTATAAATAGAATTATACAATTTCATATTTTTTTCGCGGAAAATAACAAATTCAAATATGTAAACAAAACCTAATTTTTTGAACAAAACCTATATAAAAACCAAACTTTTTCACAAGTTTTAAATTTATCAAACATAAAATATACATTCCATTGAAGATTTGAATGTAAAATCATCCTTCAATCCACATAAAAGAAAATCTCGGTAACAGATCCATTATTAAGCCCTACATATAAAGGCACAAAATCATGTTTTGGGCGTGCTGTATTTCACAACTTTTCGCACTTCAAGACTAATTAATTCTTCATCAGCACAGTAACAAGAACAAGTCGACAATCAACTGAAATTTATCAATCAACACAAATTTATATCAATCAACACAAACTAATAATCCCCTTCAAATAGTCCTAAACCGCTTCGACAGGTTGCATTGAAATTCTTGTAAACCCTACGATGCAAAAACACTCATAACCGTTCTTCGAGCATCTCATCTAAATCACTCTAAAAATCTTAAATAAATAAATTGTAAATATTTACACATAGTGTATGTAAAACTGTAAAGACTACGAACCTTGTTTTAATCTTGAATTTATATTTTGAAAACTCCGTTTGTTATCAAAAATATCACCTTTAATCAGTAAACTTTCTAATTTCTACATGTTTTTACATTTTACGTCTCAAATATTCTTGCGTTAATGTCACAGTAAGACAGAGATTACCAACTATACAAGAAAGTTTATTGTAAAATATCTCTGACGTGTTCACCTTCTTTTTGAAATTATATGCTTGTTTGTTTGTTTGTTTAAGGGCTTTTTCTTACTGAATGTGTAGTGATGTTTTAATAAAATGGAGAAATGATATTGTACTTACATTAATTCGTCCGCTTTCGTGAACTATATTACTATATTTCGTTAAAAAGGATACGCATCTGAAATGTTCCGCTTTAAATCAGCTAATCATCAAAGGTTCTCAGCATGAACCCTTCACCAAGTTATTTCTGTTCTCTATTTCACTAGTTATTAACTTTGTTAGATATCGTCAGTAAATTGTAAAACTTGAAGGTATATTTTGGTGGAGCATGAGTAGAATAAAAAATGTTTAACTGTACTCATATAGGTGAATGTGCTGTTCATCCACAAAAAAAAAAACACATTTGGTTCTTGTAAGGTGTCCATAAAGCGTTATTCAAAATTCAATACTTTCAATAATTTAACTAACAAGTTAAAAATAATTTCACCGCACAAAACCTTCATACATATGAAATGCTTCGTATTTAAAAAATATCAAACATTTTAATTAAGGAAAATTATGAGTACCTTTATGATAAGAATTTTGAAATCTAATTTTTTCCACTATTTATTTATTTAAATAATTTTAAAAAACGTTTTTAACTTTCCTTTGTAATATGTTGTTTAATTATTTTTAATAATTTTTGAACAAAATCCAGCTATAAAAATAAAAACGTTCATCTAAAACCTAATGACCTCACGAAATCCACGCAAAATTATAACCACTCAACACCATACAAATCTCTACTTAAAAACTTTGTTTAAATATTGAAATTTAAAAATGATAATTATACCGTACATAAATAAAAAAAGCGTAATATATATCTAATTTAAAAAAAACTTCACTATAAATGGAATTTATTCTTATTTAGAACATAAGCAGGAATTTATCAAAATGTATAAATATAAAAACAATACTTAAATAAAAATCTGCAAAAACCAACAACACCAAAAGACGATGCAAATATGAAAACGGTCCTAATCTGCAATCAATATCGAAATTTACGTTTGAAAATTATAAAAAAAAAAAATACAACATAGGAATAATGATTTTGTTTAATTTTAAATATATAGGAGCTTTCAATTGTAAGATATTAAATTTTCATTGTTTCATGTTATCGGAAAAGGTAGATTAATTTTCATTCTTCTCGTAAATACGTTACATATGGTGTGTTAATAGCTTTGTTCAGCTTGTGTTTCTTCTGTTAACAAAAATTGATTTGCTGAAAAACGTGTTCTCTTTGTCCTGAGGTACAAAAATAAAAGAGCAAAAAACATGTAATATTTGTATAGCAATCGTATAAGCAACATTTTTTCCGCAATAATGTCTCAGTAGATTTTGTGCATGAGTAAACCAATTGATTGCTTAACGCAGTAACTATAGTAAGATATCGTAAAAGTTTCCATAGCGAAAGGGAAACATATTCTGTTTCTTAAACGGTGCATGGATTTGAAAATCAACGTAATATTTGAAATAGTAGGAAAGAAAGAATCTCGAAGATTCGTATGATGTAGCACATTGTATTCCTGTATATGTGGTCAAACGCTCTGGCATTTAATAATAATAAAATAAGTGTTATTAACATAATAGGGCCTGATTTTTCGTTTATTTATTTTAAAACAAATCAAATTTTTCAATTAATCTATTCTTGAAGTTTAATTATATTTGTATACTTTTTCGTACCAACTTTTTTCATCATTAATTTTCCATTTTTACAAGACTCATCGCTTTTAATTTATCATCAAAACTCTTGTTTCAATAATCCAAAAGCACATGCACAAATTGGGTGGACAAATTTCTTGAATTTTTCAGGTCTCGGCTTGACTTGGAATAATGGTCACTGTTTTAACAGATGCCATAAAAAATTGTCATCGAAACTTAATTCTTGAAACAAAGCACAAAAATACATTTTTCGGAAAGTCTATTTTGTCTTTTTAATAACTTCTTGTTGTATTTTTCTTTTAATTCTTTCGCTTTGTTTTTATTTTACTCAATATTTTTTACAAACATACTAATTGGGTTAAATATATGTGCGTATTTTGTTTGAAATTCGTTTAGCCTTAGTTCCTCTTCGCTTCTATATAGTTCTACTTGAAGCTGAAAATCGTTTGAATTAAAAGCGAATTAAAATGTATTTATTTTTAAAGTTTCACCCAAAGGTACAGTTTTTTAAAACTCAAATTTTAAATATCTGGATATTCAATCTAAAAAATATAAACTAATAATCAAAACATAAAAAAAAAACATAATCTAAACAAATATTTTTTATTCCACTTTTGTAAGAAATACTTTTGTATGTTTTAAGTTTGATCATATTGTTTTTCTGTATTGTAAAAAAAAAAACAGTATATTAGTGACTCTATGGAGTCTCCAGTAAAATTAACAAGCTTGCGATAAAACGAACGGAATGACAAGCTATGGGAAAGAAGATATTCGTCTCAAGTCCCTGCCCAAAGTATTCTTAGTAAAGCTTTGCCGAATGTTTGTTTCGTAATAAAGGTTTTTTATTTACATATTTTTGTTTTTCCTAATTAACCAAAAAAAAGTCATTCAGCCACTTTTTTCAGCAGTAGACATTGTGGGCAATTGAAAACTTTAAACTTGCTGTCTTTTTTGTCTATTTCATTCGTTGTTTTAGTGTTACCGCGTAGTTTTTCCAGTTTATCATAAAAAAATCAAAATATAAAAATTAATCAATGTCATTGTCATATGGATATTTGTATAAAATTACGCATGACAATTTTACGCTCTCTTGTAACATCCGTCCTGCCAACAGGTACTTTGGAAATATTTTATATCATTTTACTTTTCTATGTCGAGCTATTTTTCATTTTAAAACAGCACGTAGCACCAAATACTATTTTTGGTGATAAGTAGATATATTGTCGACAAAGCAAAGCTTTTACTGTAATTATTTGTACAATAACCATGCACAGGGTTCGTCGTTTTATAAATAATCAAAACAAATAAGTAAAACTTGTAAGAGGTAATTTTATTATTAATGTTTTAATACCTTTTTATATTTTCGACATTTTAAATTTATTTATGTACTCATCTTCTTTATACAGCAATATGTAATTTTATAATCGTTTATATAAACTATAAGAAATTAAATAAACCTTTTACATATTATACTGTTGAACATTCCGGTTGCTATCAAAGGCTAATCATATATCAAAGCATAAATTTGTATTAAATATTTTGTCATGGACATAAGAAAATATTTTAGAATTGATGCATGGAATATTTTTATATCAGTAAAAAAAACTTGCTTAACGCAATTTATTTCGATTTAAAGCTCGTACTATAATAAATAATAATAAATAACGTTTTCGGTACATTTGCGTATCTATGTATACCCATACTGATGCATGCATATAACTGTCGAATTGTACAATACCAAATTTAATTATTATTGTGAAAGGTACTTACCATGGTTTTTGGTTTGCTATTGTTGCACTTAATTCATGTTTTGAAGGGTTATCGATTAATGGATACTTAATTTCTTATCAAACATTTATTGTTGCTCAATCGTTCGAAATATTTTCTTCATTCAGGGTTACACATATTTCGTTTAATATTAAAATTAACCCTTTAGACGCTATCATTTTGCAGCTCATTTGGAACAATATTGTTTATTATAGTTTTAACTAATCCTTTCACAATCATCGTACTTAAGATAATTTAGCTGCTTTAACATACCACCAGCATAAAAGCGGGTCTGTTAATATATATTAGCTTAACATACTTAAGTCTTTCAAGAGCAAAATCCCGCAAATGTAATTAAAGTACCCATTTTTTGTTTATTATTTGCGGTGACTCGATAGCTTATGCCTCTTAGAAATAAGAAAAAATAAAACACTTTTAAATTCCTTAAATTTCAGTATATTCGTAAATACTTGAAAGGGTTTCTTTCCAAATGTATAACGCTTTTGCGTGGTCTACATTCTCCTATCCATACGCTTAAAGTTGTTTTTGATCAAGAAAAAATTCATTAAGTCAACATGTTGCTATCAGAATGACGAATGGATCGGAAATGACGGATGCTTTTACAAATTAGATGATTCCGAACTTTTTTCAACAGCTCTATGACAGCACATTTGATCGTAATATTGGACACGTTTAGTCTCTTAATAACATAGATGATTATTGTGTACATGTGCAGAATGATGTGCTGTGTAATGTATGTATGGATGTAAAAATGAAAGCCATTTCAGACACCCTTGAATAAAAGACCCAAGCAAATAAACTTGATAATTATTTAAGTTTAGAATAAATAAAGATGCATGTATGTAATATTGAAGGCGGCGATACAAGATTTGCTGGTAAAATAATTTCTTAGATGAAGAAAATTTATATATTTTAGTAAATATATATATGCTATATGATCGAGTAAATTAAAGTATACATACCATATAGAAGCATGCAGTCAGTGGAAAACCAAAGTACGAGTAAATATTGCACAACTTCTGTTAGGTTTTCAGTATTTTGAATTGACGTTATTGATTGCTTTGCAGCTAAATTTCATTCAACACAATACCAATCAAGAATAACACTTTAAATTATGTTTATTCACATTGAATGGCTTATATTATTTTTAAATTTTATCATAAAATGAAAGAAATTCTAATATTTTTCTTAAGTATTTACATTCCATGCATCTTAATAATAGTTCCAAGTAGAATGTATTTAAATATTTCCATGTCCTTTACGGGCACAAAAATTTATTTCCGTTCATCCAAAAGGATGTGTAAAGTATCAATTGCCCGGTGGGATTTGTTATAATTATTTCAAGTAAGGAAAGTTATTATATATGATTTTTCCCTCCAAGACGGATGCCTTTTTAAAGGCGACCGATCTTAAACCACAAATCCCACCACCCCAAATGTTTCAACAAAGAGATATAAAATCGATTTCAAAACTATAAGTAATAAAACAAATTGAAGAAATTTATTTAATTCATATCAAAGGGGAAAAATAGTCAAATCGTCCTTCTACAATAAAACAGTCTCTTGGACAATGGGTATAGCGACAGAGTGGCCAATCAAATGTAAAGGTGAGTAAAATTTTATAAATTTGCAAATTTAAGGAAATTTATTTTTTCCAAAATTGCTCCCTTGCTTATCCAGTTTCAGAAAAGGTATTGTACAAGAAAAGCTCACAAAACGGACAGAAACATTCAGAGAGAACATTTGTCTTCAATTGGCTTTTAAATATTGAGTCACCAAAAGGTTTGAGTAAAAAATATATAGTATAATTATCAAATAATTTTCGATTTTCGAATATATGTTACAAATTGATAAACCTTTTCTCGATAATAATTTCAGTTGCTAAAAACATGTATCAAATTGGTGGAAGAAAACCAAAAAGATTGCTCCAAAATATTGAATTCACGGCTGTTGCAAAAGGAAGCTGTCCACAGGTGGTATGGACAAAAACCTCGACAAAACCAAGTAAATGACAACTTTTCGTCTCCAGCTTGATTTTATTTGTGCAGTTGATGCGTAAAAAGTTGATATAGTAAAAAATATGATCAGTAAATATTTTGTTTTCTTTTTTAAGGTAGAGAAAACTGGGTTTCGATATAACGAACGGGCTGAACATTATATCTTTCAATAAACTGGTCGTATAGTTTATTACGTAACTAAACACGCTGTCAAGAAATGAAAGAAATATAGATTTGATAAAAGAAAATACTTTTGTAGAAAGAATTATATTATTTGAAATAAAACTAATTAGAAAAAAATAGCAATATTAATGTAAGAATACAAGGGTATGGTATATATGTAGTAGGTAATAATACTTACAAGCAATTTACTACTACTACAGTAGAGTAACCAAATTTTTCATGCGACAATTTACGAGGATGATGACCCAAAAGAAATAATAATCAAAATAAAACAACCATTTTTCTTAGCATAATCAACTCCTAAGTGAACTCATCATCACCTTCAAATTTTTTTTAATAAAAAAAACGGTTTCAATCTTCTGATTAATCTGCCTTTAAAACGCCTGTTTCAACGACTCCCTTATTTGAGGACATTCTCATATACTCGTATTGCCCATCAGGGGTGACGAAGGCTGTTTTCTCGATTGAATTTTTTGCTATTGGGATTTGATAGAAACCAGAAGCCATGTCCAAAGACGAGAAAAATCTTTATCCTGATAACTGGCCAAGTTGCTCATCAATACGGGGTAAGGGATAGCGATCTTTACAGGTGATTTTCCTTCACAAGTTTCTTTCCGAAAGAGCCATATGAGTTTCTAGGGCACCTGTTTTTACCTCTTTCGTTGGCATTCCGCCTATAACAAACTTTGAATAGTTATCAAGAATAGTTTTTTTTTTCTTTTTAATTTTGTTCCGTCATTGTCTACCCATATTTCCATGGAAGCATCTTCAAGATAATAGCAGCTGACCAGTATCTCATACTGAAGTTTTAACATTTACTGTTTTGAAATGTGCCTGAACATTGATTTTGTAGTCCAATAAAATTTTGTCCAAGGACCACTTATCTGCTACATCTGCTCTTATAAGTTAACAGTGTCTTATAGACAGTAAAATTGATTGCCTACAAAAGATACTTTTGTAGCATTTTTTGGTATTCCCTCATTTAAAAATATGCTAAAGTTTTTGCGTTCGTTAATTGGTCTTTGCTTTATCCAACAAGAATATTCATTATGCCGTTTTTTCTTGCTAAGAGAACAAATCTCGAATGCTTTCTTTGGCGTTGGATCTTTTGTAAGCCCTGAGCCGCCACTCGAAGATAATTTTGGGCAATTCGCTTTTAAATGTCCAGTTAAGCCACAATCAAAACAGCGCCTATCATTGTCAAAACGCGGACGTTCCTTTGGAAAGGGATGTGCTTCTGTTTTTCTGGTTAATTAGAGCTCTCTAAGTTTTCTAGCTCTTGTACTATTTCGGCATCACAAAAGTCAATGAGTTACGCAGGCTCATATCAGAATTACAACCAAATACAACTCTAATAACATTGTCCTCAGAAAATTAAAATTGAGTCTTTTTAATTGAGACATCTTTTCAATGAAGTAGTATTTGCCATGCTCCGCAGCAATTCAAAAATATTTGATGCGCTAGAGAAAGTATAAACTAGGGGCGGCGATAAATCTGACCATTTATAAATTTGGTAACCATGCTTTGCCCATTAGAGCTGCCCTAACTCTATGGATAATATTATAATCCGATAACTTATCACGATTGGCTCGCTCTTGAAAGTCGCTATCAACCAACAGTTATCTGGGCACTATTAAAAGAAGCTTTATCCCACTTGTCACAACAGCTGTACAGAAGTTAATGCTCCTCTCAGCACTCACAGATTTGTATTTTGTCAAATAGCCGTAAAAGTACATTTCATTAAAATTTAAGGAAGAGCGGAACCCTTTTTCGAAGTTTGTACTGCAGTACAGTCCGGTACACCAATTATGATTCACTCCCACATATATGAGTTCAAATCTTTTTGTTTTTTTATTTTGTTTATTTGAAGTTTTTGTATGGTAAGTAATATTTCAAGTAATATAAACAGAAAAGAACAACACAAAACACCAGAGAGCTGTGTATTTTTAAAGTCAAATAAAACTCGTTACCACGGTTTGTCTAGGAACGATTGAAGATATCCTTTAAAACTTTTGTCGGAACAACTTGCGATCGCATAAGCACAAATTGAATGAATTGAATTGAATTTTTGAAAAAAAAAAAATACTTTTATTGTTCAACCAGTGGCGTAAAAACATACGTCGGGTACTTTTTTATTATTATTTTCTCTTGATTTTTTTAAAATTAATAATTATACTTTAAATGAACAAGCAAAATTTAACACAATTTAAATGACTGCGAACTTTTATAATATAGTATCTAGTTTGACGAGTTTTAGTTTGACAGGTCATACGGCTCTGCAGCCCGCAGAAAGATTTCCTTTTTTCCTTTTCATTTACAGATGAACTGTTTTGGTTTCCTCTCTCAGGAGTATTTTGCGACCAGCTTGTCATAAAGTTAGTTCTCCGATACTTTTCAGCATTTTAAAGTCTTAACTGACTTAATTGGGTATGGATTGCGACCAAAGATTGAGGTCATTATATTGTTCTTACAACATCAAAATGTTAAGTAAAAATGTAACTGTGATTACAGAAAAATCGGACACCATTTGCAAACTGAAGAGCAATTAGATAGACGGGAATAGGAATCACTCTACCCGAGGCAAAAAAAGAGACATTTTTACAAAACTCAACTCAACGTCAGTTTGAAGGCAATCGACTATCAAGTTTACAAAGTCCTTAGTCTTGGCCGGTTCACATTGATTTATTAGGCGTTTTTCTTTTTTAGTTCGGAGTAGAGCTCTGAACAGAATTCGAGCACATCAAGCGTGCTCTGAACCGAGCGTGTTCTGGGCGCTCTAATTTGTTTCTGAATCACAGTTGAACGCTTAGTTGTCATTCGATTAGGAGTTATGTTTAGCTGTCAAAATAATTAAGTCTTATTGTATAAAATTGTTTATTGTTTATTTTTAGTTAAGGATTTTATTTTTGTTTGTTGTCCCTCATGTAACATAAAATAATGGCCATCCCCAACTAGTTGCTCTGAATACTCGGTCAATTTATTGTGAGCTCATAAAGTGCGCTCTGAGCATGCTCCGAACGGAAAAAGAAAAACTAATTCAGAGCTCTGGTTTGACTGAGCTTAAAAAGAAACACGTAATTTTTTTTAACAACTCAGGCTCTGCTCTGAACGAAAATAAAAAAACGCAAATTTATGTTTTATTAAATCAATGCAAATCGAAAGGGCATTTTTAAGGGTAAGTTTGATGTGCTTTCCATAACATTCTGAACATTGGATAATTGGAAACATAGTTGGTAAGGTAAGCGGCTTGAGGGAAGAGTGAGATCTAAGTTAAGCAAAAATTTAGTTCCCTATCGCAGACGACTCTCAAATCACATAAGAAAGAAACCTGAGACACAGGTTCATTGCAGTTGAAGTAAGTTCTGGTATACGCTTTCGTGTGCATGTAATACTTGACATTTGGTTGTATTACGATCAATCAAATATATATACAAGTCGTGGTCGACAACCTTGGCCAATACCTGACTTGGATGTATTGGATTTGGATGATTGAAAGAAGATGTCAATTTTGCGGAAATGATCTGATTAATGCGAGAAAGCCTGCAGCGTAACTGAGAGCTTTAAGTTTAAGAAAGAATATTTCATGCAAGATTCCATCGATTGCCATGCTGAAGTCGGTCGCTTTAATATTAACTTCTATTTCCCTTCAGAGCAAAAAGAGCTCGGGAAACGAATTAAGCAAAGTTAGTAGTTGTCGATGTCTTCTTCAATTAGGAGTTATGCAAGACTTGCATTGGAAGAATATCAAGTTCAACAGAAACATCATTCCTTTACATTCTAATTCTTAATTGACATCCAACATGCACATAGTATGTTTTTTTTTTAAATAATAAAGGGTGATTTTTTAAAAGCTTTAGGAAAGCTTTTCAAAAAAACAAAAACAACATAAAATTCAGAAAAATGCATGAAATCTTTGTTTGAATCGATAGTACGGTCCATATAATTTAATGTTTGAAGATTATTTCATGCAAATGTTGATCTTGACTGCGCCTCAAATGGTCCATCCGCTAAGTCCAATTTTGGCATACTCTTTCAAACATTTCGGCCGTCATCTCACGAATAATTGCTTCAATGTTGTCTTCCAATGCGTCAATTGAAACGGGCTTGTCTGTATAGACATGAGATTTAATATAGCCCCACAAAAAATATTCTAAAGGCGTTAAATCGCACGATCTAGGCGGCCAATTGACCGGTCCCGAACGTGAAATTAATTAAATGTTCACCGAACTCGCCTCTCAAAAAGTCCTTTGTTGCGCGTGCTGTGTGGCATGTGGAACCATCTTGTTGAAACCACATGTCATGCAAGTCAAAAAAAGTTGGATATCATCTCACGGTAGCGCTCACCATTCACAGTTACGTTACGATTCGCATCATCTTTGAAGAAGTACGGTTCAATGATGCTACCAGCCCATAAACCGCACCAAACTGTGACTTTTTCTGGATGCATTGGTAGCTCTTGCAATGCTTCTGGCTGATATTCACTCCAAAATCGACAGTTCAGCTTCGTCGCTGAACACAATTTTTCGGTAATAGTGGATCTTCGGCCAACTTTTAAGAGCCCATTCACCAAAATTTTTACGTAGCGGTAGGTCGTTCGGCTTCAATTCTTGCACCAGCTGTATTTTGAAAGGC
Organism: Orthonevra nobilis; assembly: GCA_963555765.1. Taxonomy (NCBI): domain Eukaryota; kingdom Metazoa; phylum Arthropoda; class Insecta; order Diptera; family Syrphidae; genus Orthonevra; species Orthonevra nobilis. Next base: position 15,065,860 of record OY743225.1, read on the forward strand.
ATCACACCCAAATCCTTCCGCAAAATTTTCCACGTTGTTGAGTAACAGAGGCCCAATTGCTGCGAACGGCGACGAATCGATAATTGATGGTCATCATCACCGATACAGCTGCGATATTTTCTTCAGTTCGCACTCTACGTTAGCGTGTTGGTGGTTTAATGTCCAACAATGTAAATTTGGTGCGAAATTTAGTCACAATAGCCCGAATAGCCGCTTCAGTGGGTCGATTAAACTGACCATAAAATGGAAGAAGCGCGCGATGAACTTTCTTAACAGAGCACGCATTTTGATAATAAAATTCAATAATTTGCAAGCGTTGTTCGTTTGTAAGACGATTCATGGTTAAATTATAGACCAAACTGAAGATGTTTGACAGTGAAACAAAACACGAAACGGGCGTCAGCTGTTTAAACCAGTGTTGCCAAAAAGATAATAGCTAAAAAATCACCCTTTATATAATTAAAAGTTTGACAAACATAAATGAACAGGACACAAAGAAATTCAAATAATTTTAATATTAGTCTAAAATTGTAAAGATTTACATTTTAATCTGCTATAAGACCGTGAAGCCTTGGGTGCAAGTGTGCTTGTCTGCAATAAAGCCGATTTTTATAAAAAATGTATAATTTTGAAAAAAACTGATTTTTTATTTACTCAGCGAGCTATCGTTATTAAATCTTCTTCCATTTCCGGGACGGTACTGTATTTTTTGTTTTCCTGCAACCAGATATCAACCTAGTGCCCGATAGCTGAAGTCATACTTTCTCAATTACCATCCAGTTTTTAAATGTAGATGTCACCCCAAATGCATACAACGCGATGGAGTGATGTTGGGTGCCCCAGCTTGACGAATGTTAGGTTGGCACCTTAGCTTAGCAATTCAATTATTGTAGCTCAGGCTCAAATCAAGTGCACAGTCAACTAAAACAAATGGTTTTTGCACTTTACTAATGCACCAGAAACGGATTGTGAGGTTCGTAAAATTGTTTTGGGGGTAAGCCAACACTGAGTGGAATTTTGGTGATTAAGTTGAAAAACTAAAGTGTACACAGTTGATGGAAGAATCGCCTATTGTAGACTTAATAATGAGTTTCGAGAATTTCGCACAACCTCCAGGAATACACATTCAATACTTTCAAAACCATTCTTATTGCTTTGAGTGTGTTGCAAGCTGAAGAGTGTAGACTCGTTGCATATTGGTTCTAATGTATATATCAAGAAACACTTCCATACGCAATCTTTTTTCGTAGTGTGTCTGTCTTCTTTGGGTGTAAATGTTACGCAAACTTTTCTTTATGCGTTCGGATTTTGTTTAAAAAAATCCACAAGCTTATGCCGAGCCGTTTGAAGCTTCCTGAATGCCGTATATTCCAATTAAGTTTTTTTTTTTCAGGAAATAAGGTCGTATTTCTTCTTTTCAACCTGAGCTGTGGTATTCAGCACAAGTTGCGACTGAGGTGACCCGAGCTGGAACCAAAAATTGAGAAAATGAAGATATTTCGCAGATGCAATGGCGACACAGGATTTCAATCTGGATTTGGTATAGATATTGGGATTCATCACCTTACAGAATCGAAGACTGCCTGCAAGTTTTGTTCATAGTCATCTGTCGAGCAAAATTAGGGAAGCTAAACAAGAATGGCAAAATAAATCCAGTTTTGCAATTGCAATTGATGGTCTAGATTGCACACAAATCGTAATTTTGAAGCCCCATTTGCTCGGCGATGAGTACTTAACACCCGTATTGCGGTTGGCGAGTCGAACTAAAAGTGAAGCGAATTTGAGAGTTTGGTATCACTGTTGGCATTTTCGTTCACTTTATTCGACAAAACTTGGTCGAATCAAATTTTCACATTATTGCGGTTAGCGAACATTCCATAATTTTTCATCCCTTACGTCTAAAATGGTCGAACATAATCATTTGGTGACAAAGAAGGCGAACGGTTGTAAATAAATTTGAAATTGAAAAAATTAAAATAAAATAAAATTCAAATTTAAATTGTCTGAAAGCAAAAAAATGTAATGATTGTTTTAGTGTTTAATATTTTGGCACGAGTACGATAACTTGGGCGCCAAAAATTGATAACGGTTTTTTGTAGAGGGGTCAAAAACAAGCTTTTTTTTACTATGGGAGGGGGGTCTATCACGCACCGTTTAGGAGGTAGGGGCAATTTAAAAAAAAAATATGACTTAAAATGAAAAAAAAATAAAGGCAACAACAACGGCAACACTTACAATAAAGTACTATATCGGCTTTGAAAGCCAGAAACATGTTCTTTAATCCTGAGTTAAATTAAATAGTTTTTGAGAAATTCGCATGGAAACTCAAATTTTTGATAAAAAAATCAAAAAAACAAGTTTAGACCAATTTTTTTCAAAATTGTGAAATGAAGTGCTAAATTTGCTTATTTTAGCCAATGCTAGTATCAATTCTGAATAGAACACCAAAAACCGAATGGCTTTATGTCTTCTAGTTTGTGAGAAAATTGAAAATTACTATTTTTGTTTTGTGACATTTAAGTGGTCTTCCTTTAAGGTAAGCGAATGAATAATGTATTAAATGTCCAGCATGCGTCTTTATCAATAGTTTTTTTTTTATCAACAGTACATGGGTGGCCCGCTTCGCTGGTTAAAGGAATTCAACTTTCTTTCCGTAGACAGTCCACGCTCACGCGACTTCGTCGCTCCGCTCAGGGTACCTGCTTTTTGCCTGGCAGGCGCCTATGTTATGAACACTATTCATCTAATTTGTATGTACTTATGTAATATGGAATGCACTTAATAATGATGCAAAAATATCACCGATCAAACTTTGAATTTTGTACCGTTGGTATTTTCATGCACATGTGGTAAAGCTCATTCTGTGTTCAACCTCAGTGCGAATCGAGTGTTATTTTTTGTGAATAAGCAATGGCGACTAAGCATCCTCTAATCCATCCTAAACTAAATAACTTTTCGGTATTTTGTTCGTTCGGGGATTTGGTATCGACCAACGAAAAGAGCATCGCTTTTTTAGAAGAAATTGGTCTGATTCTCCTCTGACATCCTCGTGGTGCATTCTGGATAACGCTAAATGATTTGCTAAACTTTACTAACAAAGATGAACCTATCAATAACATTTATACTAAAAGTATCACCGCAAATACCAAAAAAAAAAAAAAAATATTTTTATTAGATTTCAATTTTCTCAGAAACTAGAAGATATAAAACTTCAAGTCATTTTTTTTAAATTGCCCCTACCTCCTAAACGGTGCGAGATAGACCCCTCCCTTCCCATAGTAAAAAATGCTTGTTTTTGACCCCTCTACAAGAAATCGTTAACAATTTTTGGCGTCCAAGTTATCGTACTCTCCCCAATATTTTGTACTTCTAACGCTGTTACTTCTGGTTCATCTCAAACTGCATCATCAATTTGTTCAGGATCAGTCACTTTGAAACTGCAAAAACATTGTGCAATACTGAATATGCTTTCACTATTTTGTTGCTTTAAGAGGCGAGTAATGTTGTTTTCTTGCACACAGAAGCCATCTGAAGCGGCTTTTTAAAACTCCAATGGTCCAATTAAATGGTAGATTTATTACTAGCTTTTAATTTTATACGTTTAAGAAAATACCAAGAAAAATAGAACGTTCACGACTTTGCCACTATCCATCTAAAACAGTTCTAAATTCACTTGTTTTCCAATTAAGTGAATCGTGTGTTGAATCGGGATTCTAAGCATCAACATAGCGTATGATCATTTTGTGATCACAAGTTTAAATATTGAAATTAAAAATAAATCAGACGGAAAAAAAATTACAATCATTGCATTTCAACTGAAATACCCTTTCTGATTTAGATACTAATGCCGTAAATGAGATAGCGCAACAATTCCAATGTGTGTTCCATCAACACATCCTATTGTTCCCGGTAGTCTGATATTTGCATAGCAATAGTTTCGTATGTTTTGTTTATCTCTGCGACATTTTTAATTTTATCATGGCTGCACATGGCTGTTTCGAAGACTTCCACAGCCTCAGACAAGATTACTGAAACAGTTGTTTGAGAGAGCTCCAAATCAAAATCATTTCCACTGCATCGCACAGCTACGCGTGGAATTGAAATTATATTTTATTTTGTACCTCGAATTTTCTTCGAACCGAAATGAAAGTCACAGGAAAATAATTTTTTGACATTCAACAAGTCGTCATAAATGTTTTTTTTTTCCTTGGTTTCAAAGTCGAATAGAAGAGTTCGTCAATAGCAAAACTAAAAAAGTCGTAGTTCGTTTGGGAGTTCGACTCGAGGATAACGTTTGACTCGCCAACCGCAATATTTGTGTAAATCGTAAGAGTTAAAATAATGATGAAATCCTTCTCATCCAGGCCAAAACTCTTTTCGTTTGCATTTCCGTGGGATTGATTCAGATATTCCTCTTCCGAATATTCCGAATATATTTTATTTTCAAACTGAGTCTACTCCCAAGCACCTTCACTTTCACCTTGTGTGACCAAAAATCACACAAAGTGATCACTCCAAAATGTAAAAGGGTTCACACACACTCAGGTTTTATTCACATCACCCATTTTCAGCACCCATACCAAGCTATTTTTTGGGGTATACTTTAAGTTTTTATTTTCTGCGGGAAAATACCCAACGTCAATTTGCGGTCATCGCGTATATGCATTTGTGTTCACATCTTTAAATCTTTGCATCTAAGAGGAAACAGGGGTTATTAAGCAGATATCGCCTTTAAAAAATTGCATCCGCATTTAAACTCTTTTTTAAAATAATTAAGATTTGGATTTGTATCGTATTTTTCAATTTCAACTTTTTCCGTTTAGTATTCCTTTTCCAGGAAGTTTTTCTTTGGTTGTCCCTCAAGTCACTGTTTGAATATCGCTGATGTGGCTCTTTTTTTACGTGTATAAATGGCATGCTGATTACGAATGGTGTGACTTGGTCTCATTAATTGATAAGTCCGATTTTTACAGATTTTTTTATTCATCTTCTTTCCAGTAAATTAAACATAATTACAAATTATCGATAAAAATGTAAGAACTCAACAAATGCCGAAAAAATGTTTGCAACAAAAAAAGCTTGTTTAATAATTATTTCTTAATATTAGAAAAATATTAATTATTTGTAAAATAAAATAAAGAGAAAATCTTATGAGTTAACTTTTGTGGAAATTCAAAATTAAGGAGTAGACTTCTTAAATCTAGTTGTTCAGTTGAATTTTTCTTTGTTTATTATGTATTTACAAAAATGTTTCACAAATTGTTTGCATTATTCATATATTTATTCATTATTATATCCATTTATGTATACTTTACCTCTAAACTAGTTTATTTCATGTCTTTACTTAAATTCTGAATTCATATAGACAGCATTTATAAATGTATTTCTTAAATGGATTTATGTTTTAGTGCAAACAGCCCCTAGAGTGTTGAAACAAAATAAAGTAGTGAAACCGGATAAATAAAAGAATCTATTTTCATTCGAGTTAAGAAACAACATTTTTTATTTTACGTTCGTATAGCCTTATTACTTCATTCATCATAATTCAAATAAAATTATATCAACACAAATATTTACAATTGAGTGTTTTTTTTTTTAATATTTTTTTCTCATTCTTCAAAAACTAAAGCCAAATTGTTAATTTTCAAGTCCTTCAATTTTCGATTATTCATTTTTTAAATGCAAATTCTTTATATTTATTTTTTTCATATTTTATTCTCTAGAATTAATAATTTTTCGTTTTTCAATTGTTTATTCACATTTCACTTTTTTTTGTTGAAATATTATTTATTATTTAATTAAATACATTCATTTAAAAAAAATCTGTACAAGTATTATTTAATAGCGTTCCTTGTTTGTTCTTTTGTTTAATTTAAATTTTTAAATATATAAATTTGCAATACATTAAAAAATAAACTAATATCACCTCGACATCTTAATTTCCATAAGATTTCTTCTTTTCTTAAAATGTAGATTTAGTTTTATGCATTTATTTGCGTTGTAGTTCTGGGATGGTGTAAGAATAATAGTTTTTTAAATTTGTTTGATCAAAATAACATAAGAACCGAGGACTTTGAAACCGCAAAGAAAGTACTATAATTGAGCATGACCCTGATAGTGATGGTTAATTTGAATCAAGAAAACTTCATGAATCGATCGTTGAGGTCTAAGATTGTAACCAATGTATTAAATTCGAAAACAAAGCTTATTGTGCAGCACTACTAGGAAATACTAATACAACCTAAAGTCTGCGTGTAAGAAAGCATGTTAAATAAAAGATTGAACTTCCCCCGTATAATTAGTAGTGTAGGCTTATTTTCTTAGCCAAACATATTTTATTGAAAATTTAGAAGCGAATATTAGCGCTAGTCTGGTTGTTCGAAAAATTTAGCTGGTTAACTATTTTTTGTGGAGAAATTTGCTTACATAATTATTGAAAAAAACCGAGGTAATGTTACTTTGAAAGGGAAGTTGTAACAACTACGTATCATTGTTCAAACCATATAGAGTTGAATTGAAAATTAGAATTGAAATCCTTTCCGATATCTCTCAGCAGTCTCACTCTCTAAATAACTAAAAATCAAATTCAATAAAAAAATCATTTCAATTTACAAATCTGCTTTGCATTTTTATTTTATAAACATTTTGAAATAAAATTATTATAATTACGAAAAAATAGCCGACATAAAAAGTTTACATTTTTTTATTACAGTTTCTTACAAAATCTCAAATAATTAACGAACATAAAACACCATCAACCTCTAAGTGCGAATTTTTTTAATTGAAATTTTCTTATTAGTCATAATTATTTTGCAGCCTATATTCACAGTTTGCATTTAAATATCGTTCTTAACTATTAAATTTATTCCTTTTTTTTGTTATTTCTTTTAGAAAACTTTTTACCATTTTTTCCCCATTTTTTATTTAGTTTATTTAAATTACATTTTCTTCTTGTCTTATCTTAAACTATTTTTTTTTAAGTGAAAGTTCTTTTCTTTACTTTTAAAAAATATCATTAATTCATTTTGTTTTAAAATACACAACTATATTTTGAGTTTTACATATACAATAATTATATTTCATTTTCATATATAATATATAACTGTGTTTTCTTAGCTTAAAAAAAATTAAATTATTCTTTATAACCTAATTGAATGTTGAACAGGATGTCTTTGAAGTCATCTACTAGTGAACATTTGTATAGGTAGGATAATGCCGGCCAGTATAAGAAGAAGCGTTGTCCATGAGTTGTAGGGTGAGTGTAATTTGTGCGCCGAGCTAGTATCGCCGCATTTTCCTAAAACAGCAAAAATAAAAGACATATATTCAGTTGATTTAAAAAAAAACGTACGAGAATGTAGGAGTTGTCATGGAAATGATTCAATCAGTTTTATACAAATTTTGGGTGACTTGCTAAGTTAGCTGTCACTTTTTCAAAAGTCTGATGGCTTATGGTATTCGCATAGCTAGGTCCGAGGGTCTAATAAAGCAATAAATATAGCTCTCCTTTCATATTGGTTGGACTTAGTGTTGTGTCATATAATGGTACCGGTTTTTTTTTCTTTGGTTACAAAATCTCTAACATTATTCACCATTGTTGGCTGCTTCATTGTCAAAATGTAAGCTTAAGCTTTATGAGCCTGTTAATTTCTCCCTTAGACATCGTTTTTGAACAATAACAATAACAGGTCGACTACCGTCGTAAATTCAAGTTACGCGCGAGGAAGAAAGTTAATCGAAAACGCCTTGCTAACTTTATCTTTCTCAAAGGTTCACACACGTAGAAGCTTCCTTTACAAACACAACCAAAATCAAAACAGTTGTATGACCAACATATGCTTTCTAGCTATCTTTTTTAATCTGACATACAAAATGGTTTTAATTTCCACCAAAACGTGTACACATAAAGTAATTAAAGTGGATACAAGAGATTATAATCCACATTCTAAAATGACTTTAATTAAAATTTTGTACCACATGTGTTACGTACATATAAACTGGCAACAGCTGTACAAAATGGCCATTAACATAATAAAACCGAATGACTGAAACGGTAAAAGTGGTTGAACATCTCTAAACACAACATTGCGATTTATGTTGTAGATATTTTGTTTAGCATCCCACAGCAACAAGAAATTCCATCGATGCAGAGCAATTAAATGAATTTAATTAAAAAAACAAAATTTCTCAAAATAAACACAAAAATTGTATGGGCCAAAATTTTTGTTCCAAAACAATTGATGAGCAACCGCAGCCATTTGAATATGTACGAGGGCCTTTTGTTTGGATATGGGAAGCAAAAAGCGGACAGTTTTATTGTGCCCCAATAATAGCAGGCAATGAATTTTAATTGGTTTCGGTTTTTGTTAGATTACAAATTGAAGGATGAAGCAATGATTAAAACTAGAGGCTTTTTATGCTAATCAGCGGTGTAAGTACGCATGTACTAAAAAATTTAATACCGCCATTTTGCCACGAAAACCAACTCGAATTAGGGTTTGGGTTTAATTACAAAACATCAGTGGATGTATTGTTTTACGATCTACATAAAATGTAAAAACGATTGAAATAAATTAGTTCGCAACAATACTAATTGACAATAAATGTGACTCCAAAGAGTACATGGATTTTTCAAATTTATGCGAAATTTGAAAATTAACTTTTGAACCCTTTAGTTCGATATTTACATACAGTATATCGGCTGTATATGGATATGGATTCGAAAGTAAATTTAGACCAGTTTCAGCTAGTGTGATATAAGTAGATGATTTTAAATTCAATCCACAGCCACAATGCCCAAAGATTAAGCACTTTTTAGACATTGACTGAAACATTGTTTTTTTAAAGTTTCAGAAAGGACGTATAATAAAAGAGCAATAGTTTTGCCAATATTCAGTATTCATGTGACGGCCACATATTTAAATCAACCTGATTCGATGGTAAAATCTTTTCACTCAATAACCAATAATGAATAAATAAAATAAAAATGATTAAAGATATCAAGCCCAAAAATTTCTGATTCCCGCAAGAAGCTTGTCTAATTAACTTAGACCCGAACGACTGCTTTTATTTTTATTTATTATTTTTTAATGCCGTGAAGTAACTCATCGCTGGAATGATTTTTAAGTGAAAGACTAGATCAATTATATTGAATAACATTCAAAGAAATAAAGCTGCGGATTGATCGGCAACAAAACTGGGGTTTCGGTGCCACTTCGTGCACACAACACCATAAGAAGTTGAAACTAGTGTGATTTACAAGCTCAATATAAAATACAAATAAACACAGAATAAAACATTCTATTTTCCCACATTTTTAAAACTAAAGGTCTTTATTTTTATAACTTTTTTTTTTAGCAGAAACATCGTTCTGAAGCATACAAAACCATGTACCAAAATATTGCTCTAACGCCTTCTCTTGAAGACAGCCGTTCTTATCGTCAAACTTTTCTTCGAACTTTAGCTTGATTCAAAACACAATGAAAACAGGATTAATAAGCCTTCATGACAATTTGGGATCAGAGAAAAGTTTGAGTCTGCCCGACCGGGATGATCAGAGAAAGCTCTAAATGTAGCTTATTCGGTGTATTCAATATTTTCTCTGATGGTTGGCTCTGTATAGATTCCTTTGAATCAAATTAAAGTTCTAATGAAATCAAAGTTGAGGGCTTTTTGAAGAAATTTATATGCTTTCATTTTTGTTAGGTTGTTTTTTCTAAGATATTAATTTCAATAAAATAATTTAATAGACACAAATATTTTTTTCGTTATGAAACGTGAACCAAATTTCTTATCATATAAAAAAAATGAATCTTTTTTCCTGAGAACGTATGGATGCCGATTTGAGCGACCATGGATAAGAAATTGAAATAAAGATGCACAAATCACTATGACCTTTCAAAATTAAGAATCCATAAAAGAAAGGCTTAGCAGTACAAAAATAGCAGAATCTTTAGATTGCTCAAAAACAAAAGCTCAATGAATTTTAAGAGCGTTAATAAAAAAGCCAGAAACCCGTGGACGACCACCAAGGAAAAATACGACAGCTTTCTTTCGACACTTCCTAAGGGCATCTAAAAATAACTCCGTTCGTTTCATCAAAATTTTCAAGGGCTGTAATAAATGCCCCGGTCTTTGGTCGGTTAGTAAGAAACGGGCCCAAAAAATGTGAATTCCGTGAAAGTTAACCATGAAATATTAAAACATATAAATCCTGCCTGTTTTAGGCCAACGCCCTGGTATGCATTGAAACTTAAGACCGAATAATGATAAATAATTTACTTCCTGTATTGGCTAGTTAAAATTTAAAAGGCAAGGATAACTTAAAATTATTTGAATTTGGTGTTTATTATTATTTTAAGCCTCAGGAAACGGGTGACTTTTTTCGCCATAAATTCTCGTTCTTTTTTTTTTATTTGGAAACCTGTGAGTAGGTAAGGGCACACGTATGAATAAATGACACAATTCTAACCATAAGGGTCTACTATACAGTTTCTCTGAACTCTACTTCTGCCGGCACAGCAAAATAGTCTCCGTGCATCCACTCGTAAATGGCCGTCCATACTTAAATTTTGAAATTTTAATTCAATTTTGCGTGCAAAATAGCCTTTACTAGGTTAAATCATAGACCAGTTTGATAACACTCGTGCTTAGTTCATGTTTTATAATCGAAATAGCTTAATTCGTACCTAATACCCCGTGGTGCCTTGAATTTAATGGACATTTCTAAATCCACACGGTTCTCATACAGCACCGAATTTCACCTTAATTCCTTTACGTACAAAATTTTCATTTAAAACTGAACGCGAAAGGGAAAACATGAAGACAGGAAAAGGTTGAATTTTATGCATGTACAAGCGAGCACTTACCAAGTACCGTCAAGTTGGCGACCAAATGATGTTCCGGCGGTTTCAGTATGCCTCTATAGCATGCATCACCAATTACCAGCTTGGCTGCTGTCCCCTCCAACGGTCGGTAGCTAATGCAAACTCCATGTTTGGTACCCTTATGCCGGGCTATTACGTACACGGTTCCATTTTCCGACCATGAACCATGACACGAATATTCTGTAAAAAAAGAAATAAAATAAAATATAAGACAGTGAATTAAGAGAACAAAAAAAAAAAAAGAAAACAAATTAAAACTAACACAGTCAGGGACTTCAAATTTACAGGGCTTACAACGGACTTATAAATTATTAACAATACAATCCCATTCGATTGGTTACTGCACAGTAGAGACTATTCAAAAATCACAAAACTCGCAAATTACGTTGAGCGCTGCAGAGGCAAACATTTGAACAGAAAAACGCTTTTTCTTCTACTTCTGCTTCTGCTTCTTCATATTCATCAATTCCATTTCGACTGTGAACATAAAAATTCAATTTGAAATTAATTTAAATTTATCGAACCAAAAAAAAGGAGAAAAAAAAGAGAGATTGAGAGATCCTTCTCGTAGCTGGACGAAGATGAAGGAGAGACTGTATGAATATTTTAATGGAACACGGTCAGTCTAAGTGGGTTAAATGGTTAAATGCGGTGAGATGCAGTGCGGTTGTATCCAGAAGCTGACCCATCCATACAATTTAAGAGGACATCTGTTTCCAGTTTAAAGTGTGTTCTGGCAATAAAAAAAGGTGTCTACTAGGCCAGTGGGGGACATTATATTTGACAGTTTGTGGTCATTAATGCCGGTTTCAAAAATAAAGTTTCTCCGACATTTAAGTTTTTTAGCATTTCAAATGGGTGATGAATTATGAAAGAAAAAGTAATTACATGGTTGCTGCATGCTTTTCATGGCAAACGAGGATAACAATTATACTAACCACAAATTAGGCAAATGCATGCAAGGAACTTGTGCAAAAAAGAATAACAACTTCGTAAACTATGCAGCGGTCTTACGAATTTTGCTAAACGCATGGCCCAACATTAATTTGTGACTTTATTTTCATTTATTTAAGTTTTTGTTTTTCATTTTACATACGAGTTTAAATTGGGCAAACTGTAAATGTACTCTAGGGACATTGATATTTTTTCTCAGATAAGATTTGATTGTTTTATAGAAACAAGATTACTCATTTGGTTCAAAGTAAATTTAATGTGAACAAAAAGAACTGAGTTGTTTACTGATTAAGTCAACAATTCGATATAAATTTGAACATGTAAATAAGTTAAAAATATTTCAATGAAATAATTTTAAATTTAAATTTAAATTCCACACTTACTTAACATTTTTTTAGATTTATGTTTGGTCACGGACTCTTCAGATTTTTAAATATCTTATTAGGCTTCTTGTAATAGCATATTTGATACGAATGTCCTGCGCGTTTCTAAATGCTTGTTAATCAGCATGCATGCATGACTTGACATATCTCAAACAGTTTTTCAAAGGAGTCAAATCAGATTACACCATCATTCCAGAAATGAATTTCATCACATTTGACGTTAAAACTTCGCTTTAGCTTTCACCCCATTCACCAGACTTACAGTGCAAACGATGGTCTATTGGTATTGATTGCTGGATCTTATACGCGTGTAGGCCAAGCTCTTTCCTCAAACGTGTTGAGAATGTCATTGAATCCATAAATTTGGGTCCTTAGACACACAGCGGCAATGGTTTCTATGGTTGGATAAGTTTTATCCCAAAGAGAGGACATAAATCAATCTATAGTCATGCTTATTAGCTGATCAGGCGCACAGAACAAATTTTACAATTTCTTTAAAATTGTTCTAAGGTTAGTCCTTGCAGAATAATTGATACTTAGCTCCCATATTGTAATCCAAGAATAAATTTTGAACAATTTTCCTGTTTCCGAATGGGGTTTTGTCATCATTTGCAAAATTCATCATTAAGCTAGTTATAGTCCTAGCAAGCAAATTATAAATTTCAATAACACAGCTTAGTCTTACTGCTGGTTAGGCGGATTACCCGATCGGAAGCTCAACATCTCTAAAAAAAAACAGCCTTTCGTACATACGCGAAACATATGCGCATTTTAAAATTCTATGAAATTTGTTTTCAATCTGCGCAGGTGAGACTATGTTTCTGAGAAATATTCTGTTTTGAAAATCTTATGTTCTTATACCCCAATGCTTTTTCCAAAGGCAAGGATGTGACGAAACAATAATCTTTTATCCGGTTTATAATGTTGCATAACTCACACCACCTCAGTTGAACAGTAAAATATTAATGTAAAAAATGCATTTTATGCTTTAAATGTTATAATGATGAATAGATAATTTATTATTAGCTCACATCCAACCTCTGGGAAACCGTCCATTCATCGTTGGCAATGACTTGATTGCAGCCCTTTAATTGGAGACTTTAATCACATCCGAGCAATGCACGAGAAGTTGCCTCAAATGCTTGCTAACAAATTCATCCGCAAGCTATAATTTGAAATAATAAACACAAGGAAAACCATTCAAAGAACGCACACATCAAGCCAGTGTTTCCACCAAAAGGACCCTATTCCCCGAATGATTACATTAATTTGCCAACTATTTTCTCACTAAAATACGCAATTAGTTGGGGCATGAAAAATCCTCAATTTCAATAATTACACTGCATGAGGTTGCAAGAAAACTCGAGATTTACGACACCATAGCGCGGACAAACTCCCAAAGCCAACTTCTATAAGAAAATGAGGAAAATTCCCTGGAGTGAGAAAGAGCGTAGGAATTATTATTCAACCATAAGCAGCACCGCACCGCCATCACCATCATCACATAAATTATGATGAAGTCTGGCGTTCGTCGGGCTAATAGAATCCTTCACGTGGGCTAAAAAAAAATGAAGCAAAATGCAAAGAAATAAGAGGTGGAACCTGAGGTCCAACACGTACAAAGCAATGAATTGCAGCGGCCGTAATGGGAAAGAGGATATTCCGCACCCAAAAGGAAGGACTGAGTTGGGAAGTTTTCTGTGTGTTTTTTTTTTACCATAATCCCTGGCAAATAAGAGGAGAAGGATCAGTTGAAAGTTATTTTGTCAGCACTTACAAAAGAGCACGGCATCGACAAGTGTCCCGGGAATGTGCAATTCAGCTGTACAGGGTACATTGCACAGAGACGAAGGACTCTGCCAGTGCAAATACGGAGGGGAAGCAGAAATGGAAGAATGACAACGAAATTATGCAAATTTTTAGCAAAGGATTGCATTTTATGTGTTTTTACCGTTTATTCGTTTGCTTAATTTTTGTGTAGTCCTTGTTGCGTTGTGTGCCTCCTGTGCACCATGGCATGTCACCCGTAATCCGTTTCTTGTTGACACGAAAGCAAACGCACCTTGCGATTGGCATCATTTTGAGTTTGTACTTAATTGGACTGAAGGGAGGACACGTAATGCCACCTTCTCTCAAAATTATTATTGAAGAAGACAAGAATGGTTCTTTGAGCAATCGTTGGTTACAGTTTCCCCTTAGTAGGAGTTTCTATATATGTACATACATATATTGTCCGCAAGTGTGAATGGATTGTGATTGATTTCATGGCTGGATGATCCTTCAAAGTGTTTTAGTCAAAGTATGTCAAATAAAGCAAATAAGGCGTTGAAAAAAGAAGGTCCAACTGGATAAAAGAAATTAGTATGCGAATCCTAGTTTCGCCTTGCAGATATTTGTCCTTCCAAATATGCGAGCCTGCGTTTTGGAAAGTAAATCTTTTATCCAACCAAGAGTTTGAAACGTTTTTCTTGAATCTTTGAGCTAATTTAAAACAGAATCAGAAAAAGACGGTAGATGGAAGGTCTCTAGGTAAGTAGGTAAGATTTATCTTTCTTTAAATGGTTTTTTTGACGATATATAAAGGAAGTGAACACCATTTCGCATTTAGATTAGTTTGAAAACGCTTTTGGGTATATGGCCACTTCTGTTGCAACTTATGAGGGTCATCCTATTGGTTCACGACTTTAACTAGCAAAACTATGCAAATTTTACTGAACACAAAAGACGAAAGACACGTGTCTAATCTGGTAACCGATAAATCAATCGGATATTCAATATTTTTTAAAATAACGTCGAACAATCTATGTTTCACACCCACATGACCTTCACAAATTCTTGACTCATTGTTCAGATAGTCAATTGGCCCTCCAAATCAACATTCACACATTTTTAAAGCCCTTGGTATATCTTCCAGCTCCTTTCAGCACTGATGCAAAAGTCGCCTAGGTGAAGAGATGGTTTCCCTTATGATTTTTCTTAACCTCGTTAGAAGGGTTCAATTGAAAAGTGACACTTTACCGTTTTTCTTTTTGGAGTTATGAGATGTCTTAAAACAAATACTGAAGAAGTTCAAAGTCTTAGTTTCCCAAGGCTTTCTCGTAAGTCATATGAAAATAAAACAATGCTGATTCTTTGATTTTCCAGTCGCGAAGTAAGTATTTCTCCTTTAACTAAAATTTCAAATAAGAAAAAAACAATTTTTCAATGTGCAGTACTTCCTGATTGATACGACAATCATTTAGGGTTTGAAGAAGCCAATATTTCATTGACTTGATCTCCACCCGAGATCACCAAATGAATAAGCTCCACCACAGTAGAAATAGGTTCTGGGTAAAATGGGCCACCCCCCGTTGCTTGTTTTTGTTTATTTTAATTTTGATAACCTACTTTTCTAGCTTAAATTCACCTCACTTCAACTCAACCTCAAAGTTGCTTTTTTTATTATCTTCATCTAAGAAGTAAAAACTAGTTGGAGAAAAACAATTCGCATTAAAAATAGTACTTTTGATTTTAATTCACGATTAAGAAATTTGCCTTCGCTTGAACAAATTAAAAAGATAAAACATGATCCACGTTGGAGAATCACTTTCTTTGTTAAAGCCGTTTTGTATTTTGCTTATGCTTCGACAAAACTTTTATTCGCCCACTGATCGACAAACGACATGTTGAAATAAATGGTCGACAAAACGTGGGTCAGGGTGAATATATGACGAGGGAACTATACAATAAGCAAGTCTTCACGAGCTTTGAAGTGTGTTAAGGGTCATTGTCGTTCATAAAACGCGACGACAGGGGCAAATTTTCTTCATGTGGTTCTCAAGGATACCTTGTTACCAGTGCTGGTCCATTTTGTTATCAATTTTGACAATGGGCCCAACGCCGTGCAAGGAAAAAGTTGCCCAGATCATTACATTCCCACCACCGTGTTTCACCGTTTTAATTGTTTTATTAGGATCGTGCTGCATGTTTTGTGACGTGCATAAATTTTTTACCATTAATACCTTAATTTACCACAAATTCACATTGAATGTTGCTTGACATCCGATGAATTATTTGGTCTTCTTATCCTGTTGTCTTTCTTTTGCAGGGCGTTTTTTTTTTATTTTAAGTAACTCCATAATTTTCAAAAAAAAAGGATGAAGACCGTGCGGAAAATGTATAAATCACATATATGAAAAGCGCAAAAATTATGCAAAATTTATTCCACTTAATTATTTTTCGTTTGTGAATTAGAATTGTAAGTAAACCAACAACCCGTCCCCCGGCTTAAGTACGTGTTGTTTGTCTCACCGGACCAACAAAGAATAGATACTTGGTTCCAATGGCATAGCTAAAAGTCTGTTACCTGATCTTACATAATCGGCGCAAGAAACAATGATGTTAAGTTTTTCGAAACCAAAAAAAAAAAAAAGAATACTACACAGTTGAAAATCAATATTTTTGATTTCGAATAAAGGCTTAAACAAATGTATTAAATTCATGAGAATTGAACAAATTTTAAGAGCCCAAACTCGAGACATGAAGTGAGTTTTAAACCATTAAATATTTAAGCTGAAACAAGTTAATTTGTGATTCGCAGGACAACAATCTAAATTGTCAAATTCCAACTAACTCCATTGGGAGTCGTTTTAATCTTTTATGACAACGTTATTGTTAAATATTCAAGGCCCCAGAGCAGTGTGCCATTCAAAAACAGTACACTATTCAATTCTCAAATGAAAGCCGTTTTATTAAATGCGTTCACAATTTAAGTTCCACGTGAGACAAATAAAAAAAAAACGAAAAACACTCATCGAAGTTAACTGCGATTTCTTTTGAAAACCAATACAACCAGGGAATCATCAGTGGGGACAAATTCCGCGATAAAGCCCAAACTACCATTATGCTTGGTTATACCTTCGAGGTCCAACCTACATAGTTATGCGAGTATATACAACATTTGACTCACCCTCATCTCCATCTTCGTTACACAGCGGCCGAACATCGATTAAATTCGGCCCAGTACATCCGATCCACAATTGGCGTTGCGCTTTGTAATTGACAATGCATCCGGGTGCATTTCGTCTGCTGCGCTGCGGTAGCACCCTTGTTGTTTCATTCAGCTTCACAAGGCTATCCACAACGCTGGTGGTGCTGCCAGCACTACTGTTGCTACTGTTGTTGCTACTACTGCTGATGATGCTATTTACAATCGGATTCCGATACTCATGCTGGCGCTGCTGCTGTTGGGGCGGCTCCTTCAGTTCGTTGGTGGTACTGTCAGTCGCAATTGTAATTCTTCCCGATTGAACACTGTCGTGGTTTAATTGTCTCGGAGGTAATTTCAACAATAAACTACTCGTGGTATCATCATCAGTTGCATGATTCAAATCATTCGTTTCGATTACACCCACTGACAATGCTGATCCTGATTCCGATGCTGATGGCAATGACGACGACGCTGATGACGATGATGCGGATGCTGATGATGATGCCGATAGTGGTGGTGCTTCGGCCGATACTTCTGTCGATACTGCTGCATGAGCATCACGTCGGCTCCTAATTGAAAGTCCTCTTGTATTTGAATGCCATGAGTTGTGTCCTGATTCCTCTGAATTGCGAGAGCTTAATGTTGTGTGCCTGGTGGATGTGTCCGGAAAAAAAGGAGATGGCGGGAAGGATTTTTGGTTTTGTGTTATTTCTTGCATGAAACTGTTATACGAAATCAATTACCTCTTATGTGCTACATCATGATGGTGGTGCCCGTGCTGGGTGTGGGCTTTGTTGTTGTTGTGGTTACGCTTGTGCCTGGATGAGATGTACGGTGGTCCGATAGCTCCACGCAAATGATAAAGTCCTTCAAGTGGACATATCTGAGGATCCGGATTGCTCGCTGAAAATTAAAGAAATTCGTGTTATTTCAGTTTTAGTTATTTAAGTTTTTAGTAATTTTTGAGAAATTTTTTAAATACATCAAACACAATTCGAACTCATTCTAAGATCTTAAAAAACTTATGGAGACCTAAAAAGATTTGGATAATAATTTGTTTGTTTTGACGACAGGTGAATCAGTCTGCTTTGATTTGCCTCCAATTTTAAGGGGAAGCTAGTTATAATATGGTCATTGAAGGATGCTACATGGAGAGCTTTAGCAAAGCCTTTGTTGGATAATGGAAATAACGAATAAAAAAACGGTGAATAAAAAGTGAATGAATTTCGGTCGAGAATCAGAAAGTTTTTTTTTTATAGAAAAAGCCATAAAATAGGGAAAGACGGGAGATGGTTTAAAAATGACGAATGGAGTCAATTGACTTCTCTCTTCGCACGATTTTGAATTGTGTCGTTTAATGAAGCCCAGTCATTGATCGGCGGTTTATTCAAATTATGATGCAAGTGACAAAAATAACTTTTTTGGTTGGTTCGAGTGAAAAAATAAAAATTCTTTACACCTTTTTTGCGCAATGGAGTATGAAGAAAGCAGTTTAACGAAAAACTGTATGGATTTACACGGAAAATCTTTGATGAGTTTGATGACAAGTATCGGTCAAATATAAATGATTCGGTTTAAACAGTGTACGAATATAGACCAGTCATCGAAGTAAGTGTTCTCTGAGGGAGCAAGTTAAAAATCGCATCTAAGATCATGTGTTATGCCTCAAATTGAGACAAACCACATTTCATTTTTGAAACGGCAAAACACAAGTCGAAGTGGTCTAAGTTATCTGGGTTATAATATAGCTAAATATATGAATAAGTGAAATTAGAACGCTTATGTTGGGAAAAAGTTAAATAAATCAATTCCTTTATTATCGTTATTATGTGTTGAAAACCAGGTTAACAAGATTAGAAAACGATAACCTGACATGCATGAAACAAAACCTCTGCCATATATTCAAATCTTTGCGTGTGAAAGTGTAAGTCGTACATAACATTTATAAGATAATCATGATTGACGTTTCCGGTTTGTTATCAAACAATATATAAATTGTCAGACACATAAATCAATGTTTGTGTGGCCTCCACGACAAAAACTATTCTTAACATACAGACAATCCTTGCCCAAATAATCCTCACATTTACCTTCACACACATCTAATTAGCAATAATTATACATTTAACATATAATTGCCAGTAGGTCACAGCAATGTCAAACAATAATCATTTCAATTGGAATCCTTACGATGCCAATATAATGATATTTCAATTCGAGAACAATGATACTCTCACTTCTGTGGAGCTTGTCAATCTAAAACAATGACAGACGAATCTACTTATTCACGACATCAACATTGTGCCTAAAAGCCTTCAAAAAGTTTCCATCTGTCTACGCTTTTATGAAAGTTATAAACAAAGCTGTTCTTGTTTTTTCTCCTTATAACGAAACAGTTCTAAGAAGTCATATTTGTACAAATTTCTATGAGTCATAGTTTGCGATTTCTTTTGTGTGTGCCATTGGCAAGGACTTTTCTTTGCTTCTCCCGAAGTCAATGCGGTAGGCAATGCTGGAGAACAATGCTGGAGAAAGGAAAACTACTCGTAAGTTATATTTTTTTAGTGTTGAATCATCGTGATTTTGAGAAACATGTTACCAGCTATATATTCTTAATTAATTTATTCAAATTAAGCGGCGCTCTTAGCTGAAGCTAATTATTATCGTGACTAAATATTAAAAAAGTATCCACGGCGCAATTATCACATATTTTTCCAGGTTCTTTGTATAACATTTTTAAAAACATTTTTTAAAGATCGTTTTAAAACATTTCAGAAACAAACAAGCAAAACAAACAAGATCAATTTATGTTGTCAAATGTTGCTGAATTTTGGAATGAAAGTTCGAAAAAGTTAAAAAAAAAATAAAATCTTTCCATTTATGCAGCATGAGGGTGCTAGAAATATCTTGTCATCGCTGTGACTCTGTCTGCAATGAGACAAATAAGAACCAAACATCATTCAAGTGAAGAAAATACATTTGTGCAATTAGACCTGTCTCGAGTTGATGGGATACTACATTGTGGTCGCTCATATACAAATTCTCAACAATACAGACCGTGGTGGGCGTGTGCCTGCGATCTAGGTCTCTCTAGCGAGCCCAATCCACAGCTGTCTCTTATTTGGTATAATAATTTGGTTGATATCTTTTCGCTTGTATGCGCCTGTACAGGTTAAGAATTCCTCTATCCTGGTGTCCCCCTGATGTGGATTAAAAAATCTTGGGGTATAAGATCGTTGTAGCTCTTCGTGAGCCATCTCCTCAACAACCTATCTACGCAAAGGAGACCAAAAATCAACTGAAGGTCCTTTTTCTCAAAGTGACCAGTTCATTTTTATTGATCTGTGCTGTATAGCCCGACCTTGATGATAAAAGTTTTCTTGAATGTTAGATTAAAGAAAAAATCGAGAGGTTTTAAAGCTACTGTGTTCATAATATTGAAGACTGACGAGTGTTTTCATAAGCAAAACTGCTTTCAAATGGACTATTAAAAATAAACAGTCCAACCGAACTAGCTTGTCTTTGAATGTTCCACACATTTGCCTACTCAACTTACTAAGAAACCAATATAGGAAGCTCTGTTAAACAGGTCATGCGGTCGATGGTTAAACCTGCACCTGCTAACATTCCTGTTAAAATTAAAACAAAACATTATTTCATCTCCGGATTGCTGAACAACCATCTCCACCAACGTGAAAAACTTCAATTTAAAACAAAGTATGTACGAGTATGGATAAAAAGAGATATAACTGGCGGTCCAAAGAGAAACCGGCTCCACCCAACTTTACCCATATATTCCCCAATTGCATTGGAAAACTTAACTGCCAAACACCAGCTGGTGATATCCTTTAAAACTGAGTACCACAGTCGAACTGAGAATAGCTGTGTGCTTGGGTGGCAAAAGAAAACACGCTACACTTTTCCGAAATTACCTCACACAACTTTGAATCGTTATGTTCTGTGTATTTTTTTTATACTCTTCCTCTTTCTTTCGAATAAAACATTAAATAAAAATCTTAATTGCATTCACAAGGGGGTACACTAAAGCAACACACCTAAACACATACCAACACACTTTCTCTAGAGCCGAAAGAAAAACGAAAAATGAAAAGCATTTCACAACATTGAAAACAAAAGGGAAATTAAAATGGCGAACAAGACATTAAGATTAAAGTTCCGCCTAAGTTGATATCGGAGCGAAATCTCGTCGTCCCTCTGCTAGAAAACTAAGGCGACAAGAAACATTAGCGCTGTGGTGATTGGGGCTTTGAAGCGAAACACAAGGACATGAAAACATTTGAAAATAAGGATTTAACAAGGAAGCGCTTCTTGCTTTTAAAAGAAAACACGATTCGGGAACATATGGTGCGCTTCGTTTGAAATAATAATTTTAATTGCCCCCTCGGATATAAAGCTTAACAGTATGCGCTGATATCTCTGAATCTGCGCCACCATCAAAAGCCAAGCAAACAAGTTTATCGCACTTTTAAGGGTAGAAAAAACAAAAACGGAAATTATAGCAGAACATCCTTCGCCCCAACTGACTTTTCATAAAAAGACACGATAATATTTTTGTCAAGCCAATCAATTTAAATTATTAGATTTCTAAGAAAAAAACATTATATAGTAAGTATGGGCAGTCGTAGCAAGAGGCTTCAAGTCCACTTCAATTTGTAAATCAATTGGGCCAAGACTCATACAGCGAAGGAAACGCGTTGAATGACCTCCAAAGCTTGTCTTTTTTTTTCGTTCAACCCATGAGGGAATGGTGAATAAGTTTTACTGCAAAAAACCCGTTCACTGATTTGAAATTTCGCAACAAATGCGAGTGTAATCACAATAAAATTGGGTTGAATAACCGCTACTCAACGACCACTTGGGAAAATGGTTGAGGAATCTCCGCGCTAAAATCCAAACAAACGACCTCTCTTGAACTGAGCTGAAAGTTGAAACTACCTAAAAATATAAAGTATGTTGGTACAAGGAATTGCTGGTCGTCTTCAAAGCGCATTTAGCTTGTATTGTTCGGGGAGATTTGAAAAAAAGCAAACTACCGAAAGATAGAATTTGAATAAATATAAAAGTTTGTGTTTATTCAAAAGTTTGTTTTTTCTTCTTTTTTTTTTTTTTGACAGTTCCTTTGGGAAGCATCTGCTGCTCGATGCGCCTGAAATGCATTTTCTTCGCAAAACAGTTTAAAGAGTTCCATTATGGGTAGTTTGAGTTTGAAGAGAAGAAATTTGGGGAAACTTTCGTTAGCTGCACAGTGATTTGTTCAATAAATCACATGACAAAGTTAGGAAGGCGCACGAGCGCATGAGTGACAATGAATTCGAGTTGGAGTTGAGAGTTGTCCCATTAAATAAACGCTAAATTCATATTTAAGAATACGAATACAATATCTCAATACTCATACAATATTTCGGCTCGCATGATTTTATTCTCCCGGAAGCTCCTCGGCGTTGATCGTGTTAAGCTTTGCTATATCTATTAAACAAGATGATTACGAACCTTTTTTGGAACGATTGATAACTAGTGATGGGATATGGATTGCTTACGACAATATTATTGGTATGATTGGACGAAATCGAAAGCATACGTTCATCAGATTCATTGATTGAATCAATTTATAGATACCATGTTCCAAATTTTTGAATGGCGTTATCATTGGAATGGTCGACCATCGATAGTCTGACTTAATAGATGACATTGCTGTTGAGATTACTGTATTAACTTGTCCCGCTGGCATTCCAAATTGCACTTGCTGGTATAACAATGGTGAAAAAAATACTGCGAATTGAGGGAATGCAAAAACTCATTTATTAATTCCCCCATCCATATTCGGACTCCACCCGAAAAGCAACCGAAATCGTTATAAGCATAGTCATAATCCATTGAGCGCAAGTTTTTCGCTACACATAAACCCTGCGCTGAATGGGCATGGCATGCAAATTATTTTTGTTGGACTGGAAGCAGAATACTATCAGAGCATTAGGAGGTGCACATTGGGCGGCAAAATCATATTATGCGAAAAAGGACTCCGTGATCCAGAGCTCAAAAATCGCAGGAAATCCCTACAAGTAGTGCACCACAAATTTCAGACTAAAAGAAAGCTACTTTTTTTTTGCCTGACAAAAGTCAAAATAAACAAGTACATTTCGAATTTCGAAGTTTTGAATTCACGAAAAGATCGTCATTAAAGCTTTCTATTACCTTCAATTATCAATCGAATCGCAGCAAAGAACTAAAAGTAAATTACCGTCAGCAATTTCAGAAATATAACGTTCAGTAAAGATTCCTCTTAAATTTGTTTTCAACTTCGTTTCGAACAAATTTAATCTTTCCCTGGTTGCCTCTCCCTTTCCCACCTCACATTATCTTAATTGCAAGTTGTTTGTCGCCAAAGAATGAAGTGGAGAACCGAAGCGATAATTCAAGGATTAATTGCAAGGTGTCTTGCGATAGTTCTAGCTCCTCGTGCTTTTCGCTTTTATTTTTTGTCATCTCACGTTTCTTCTCTGGTGTCTTCTTTAATAGTAGATCGCATTAACCTCCTCATCAGAAGACGAAGAAAAACGTTAGCAAAAAAAATAACTAGATAGAGACTAAAAGTGAAGACCAAGAATAGCGGAAGAAATTAAAACCACAATAGAGTGGTAGGAGACCAAACGAATCCGACGTGAAAATTCTCAAGGCAATTTTCATACGATATTTCCAAGTTCAAGACGACAGCCAACCGGCATTCCAATCTCAACGGCGTTTTCTGTTTTTTTTTTTGAAACCTCAGACACACTCTCAACTATGTACATATATCTCGACAGCTTCATATACGTTCAGATAGTCATTTTATGTTTGCTAGTCTCATCGAAAAAACTGGAGTAATTATCTTCGATTCGAGCACCTGAAAGACTTTTTAATTGGATTTTTCTCAACCAAGAACCAAGTTGTCGCAGCATCATTTCCAGCCCAACCGCGCCGATGCTATGCTCGTACTCCTACTCCAAAGGTAGCTCCCTGACGTTGTAGAGTTTTGTGTCACACAACATAACTAACAACACAAAAAAATCCATCGTTTATAATGAAACAGAATAGACGTAAAAAACAACAACACTCAAACAAGATTGAAAAATCCTCGAGTTATTGCCAACAGGAATTTAATGCATCTTCAGGATGAGATACAATGTATCTTAAATTGAAAATTGAGGAAATTGACAAGGAGACAGTAGAAATAAAACAAAAACCAACACCACCAGGAGAGTGTGTAGAAAAAATTTGAACTTTTTTATTGCCGGATATAATGCGATAGAAGCGGTAAAGTGTTGGATTGTGTTTGAGTAAGTTTGGACTTTGCTATCCTGTGCGGAGGAGGTAATCACGGTAAATCAATTTAGAAATTCGCAATCAGGAAAGTGACAATTAATAAATTGAAAATTAAAGAGTTTTCTTTGATTTTCATTCCAATCGGTTTTTTGCTACCGAGGAAATACTTTTCCTGCTTCTTGTTCTTGAACACTTTTCGTTATGAAAACTTCAGAGATCTAAACTTTTTATCTTCTTAAGTACCGAAAACATGACTTTGCAATAATTTGTTTTGTATAGGTTGAATTTCATCACATGACAATATTACTGTACGAAGGTTGCCAATGTTACGAAATTCTACTACATTCCAGACGGAAGTATTTCAAAGAAGTATGAAGGTATGTACTCGCTGGTCTAAAATGTATTGAACGAAGCTTTTACTCTTGTAAATGGCTGCAAGTCTCCGTTTTTTTTCCATGTTTGTCATTAAACAGATGCAGAATATATGTTGACAAGCCATGGAACATAATACTTCTCAAGATAGAAGAATACTCTTGAGTATTTTTGTTTTCACGGAATAGATCAACATCATTTGGTAGGCGTGCCGCTGTTCACTTCGAAGAAACTGCAACTATAGATGACATAAGAGACGCCGAAAGTTGCGGTGAGAAAACGTCGTGAATGAACCGTCATCGAAGAACAGTCGACGTGCCATTCTATTGGACATTACACGTTCGTGATTCCAGTTTGATGATGCAACCGCACATACAGCTCACGTTACTCGTGAACACTTTGAAGGACTCCGGAATCTCTGGTTTTCTAATGTCATGGTAGATGCTATCCGATAATCATGCAGGAGCTAATAATCTGAAGTTCTCACAAGAAAGATAAAAAATGTGGTAAAAAGAGCACAGATGGTCACTAATGAATAGTGAAGGCACCGCACACTTAACCGATATCACATTCAAAACGTAAAGATAAAAAGAACTTGAAAGCCCATTACCAAGAAACTTTGCGCTCTGTCCATTTAACGAATTAAACCGACCCTTATGGAACTCTTTCTTTTGACATTTATCTGATATTTAACCTGAGCTTTCAATGGACGCCAATTGAACTTTGATATCCGTAACAAGCTAGATGGCTTCAGATTCATCAGTCTGACGGCAGTCATTTTTATTCATTTTCCCCTAAAAATCTTAAGCAGTCACTCTTGGTGGAACGCCAATTGTGCGAAAGTTAAGATTTGAAGAACCAGAGATTTTCGGCATAGGAATTTCCTAGGTTGCATTCAAGCCCTCAGGAAAATATGGAAGAGAAAGAATAGATATTATAAAAAATTAAGTAAAGACCGGCAAACTCAAGTAGAGCTTAGCAAGCTTCGGAATAGCGTGGTTCATATTGGCAGACGAAGAAGTTAATTCATCCAACTCTTGATATAGGCTTTGAAAATCTTTGCCTAAATTTAAGATCGCGTCTTCGAACTTTTATGGGGGCCATTACAAAAAAAAAAAATCAAAATTAATTTCAGTTTAAAAATAAATGGCTCAATTTTACGCCAAGAAATAGGCTGCGAGTGTATTGTATATTATGATAGTACGGAAGCCTCGCGCACGCACTTGGCCTATCATTTTTCATAATTCTTATAAAAGGAAGCAAGCTTTGAATCTTGTCTTTTTTAACGTGTTGGTTGAGTGTACTTTTTAAAATTTAACCAGTGAAGTGAATACCTTTCAATCAAGGCTTCGGGAATCCAGCTTGTGTTCTACACTCTCCTTCGTAAATGAACTTTCAATCAAGGCTTCGGGAATCCAGCTTGTGTTCTACACTCTCCTTCGTAAATGACGATGAAAAAGTAATTTCTGTTATAGTAAATGCTTTTCACACACAAAATAACGACTAATAATAAAAGCGTTTCCTTTGCTTCAAATTCTTCAACAAAATTTGAATTTAGAATACTTTAATACTTTAAACCTTAAACACGTTGAAATTTTTTGATTAAAAATAAAAATCTAGGTCGTCCTCTAATATCCTTCCATGTAGAAATAAAAACAAGCAAAAGAACATGCTTCATTGTATTTTATCTCTGCCACCAGGTGCAGCTATTTTATCTGCACAATCCCCCAGCATAAAGGCACTGATGCCAGTTAAGGCATCTTATTAATTATTATACAAAAGACCAACTAAATAACGAAAAGAGGAAAAAGCAAAATAAAGGCTCATAGGATGTGTCCTTTGAGGTGTACACCATAGACAGAGAACACAAGCGAGCTAAAGTGAGATAGACTTTATGCGGACGAACGATATCGGACAGAGCTCCAGACAAAAATGTGTGCACCGGAAGAATCTCCTGGTGCAGCGTTAATTATGTGTTGATCCAAATTTTCCATTCTCTCCGGCCATTGCACCGTGTATGCAGCTAGGATGTGCTGAATTTGTCGACCATTTTAATATCAAATTGGCTGGGAATTTTCTTATTAAAGTTTTATGGTAGCCAAAGAAATCCCCCGTAATTAGATGGTTCACCTAATTAAATTTTGCGCCCAACATTGTCACGGTGCAACATAATTCGGAGCACATGGGCTCGAGTATCAGAGGATTAGGAGTAGGACACATTTACATACATACATGCTAACACACATACCAAAATTTACAATCCCAGTAATCATACATCAATTAATTATGCGAAGCGGTCGTTAATTCAATATACAACGCGGAAGAAATCGAATTACCATCATGATGCGTAGCAGTGTTACATGCGATGCGAATGGAGCAGAGCAGGATACGGCCAGGATATATGGGTGATGTGTCACAATTGCCACAGTGTGTTTTCATGACTGATTCGTTGCCCGAATAATAATTGGGACAATTAGCACCATTAGATGGCGGTTGCGGCTGCCAAGCTGATCCGCAACAGTGGAATAAAAAACGAACTTTCTGTGTACCTAATTATCAAGCGTACGCATTAAATTCAATTGCAGGAGCTCGCGAGTGACACATTGACAGAGAGTGGTGGTGTCGCGTCGTGATATGGTACCTTCCGCCACAGCGAAAACAGCGTGCACAACGTAAGCGAATCCTTAATTAAAAGTGACTGGGCAAAAGTTCGTTGCTGCAGTGTTAGCAATGTCCTATGTTTTTTATTTTTCTTTCGTTTTTAGAACAGGATATCGCATCGACGATAATTGGCCCAATTAGAGGACGTACACACAAATGGATAGTGTGCCGTGTGGGTACTCGTCCTCTTTTGCCATGGCGGCTAACACACGAGAACTGAGCCGAGACTGCGGCACAGTGTATCCGCCGACAAATACCTGCAGTTTGAAATTAATGATTGCATTTCGTTATGCGGCCCGAAGTTAAATCGACTTGAATATCCTTTTTGGTGTAGAGCACACAGAAAGGCAGCGTTAATTTTATTTGTGGAGCTGCTAACAGCGCGCCTTTATGGTTAGTAGAAAACTATTTTGTTAGAGTTTTGTTTTGGTTGGTGTTGCACGCTGAACTGCATACACATGAGACGTTTCGCGTGCGTAAAATTATGCATGGATGTGGGCACCCTTGGCAAAATGGAGTTAAACATGTGAAGGCAATGGTGGTGAACATGCAGGCAGGTGCGTCCGCTTTCTATTTTGTGGGTTACTACTGTTAGATGGTGGACATGCACTAGTGGACGAGGTGTTAAAGTTGTCGAATGTACGTGGGATTTATGTGGCTAAGTGGAAACGATTTAAATCTGATGAAACACTAGGGAGGACAAGCAAACTCTGCCAAAGGGAATGGTTGTCGGATTGTGGTGTCTGTTTGTCGGATTGTTTTTCAATACTAACATTACAAATTGTAATATATAGTGCGGAGAAGAGGGTAGTGTAAGGAAAAGTTTAAATTGG
The DNA here is from genome assembly GCA_963555765.1 of Orthonevra nobilis. Lineage (NCBI taxonomy): Eukaryota > Metazoa > Arthropoda > Insecta > Diptera > Syrphidae > Orthonevra > Orthonevra nobilis. The sequence goes on from OY743225.1 coordinate 15,094,238, forward strand.
TCTTTCTTTTCATATAATGGAGCAACATCCGTCGCATCTACCTCGATAGCCACGTAAATAAGCAAAACTGGTGCTCATGTACTCCACGCACTCGTACTCCTCTACTGAAATATAAACGACGTTTCTGCTTCGTGGGCGTTATCCACAGCAGCGGGCCATTTTTTTTTTTAAATTCAAGTAGACAAGCCATAACTATTAACAGAGAAAATTATGGAAAATTTGAAAGCATATGAATTTTATTTGTCACATACGTGGTTTCAGATTGATGCGGCGACCGATCAAACCACCAGAATCTCAAAAACCTTTTTCTATTTGGGTACCTCAAGTTCAAAGTATATGCCATCTCAAGAATCTTGCTAAGATTTTTTAAGATTTTCTTTTGTTTACTAAGCGAACTGGTATATTAAGCGGCGCGCAGAATTTCAAAACTCAAGCCAATAGGTCAGTATTAAAATTAAAAGTGAAGTCAATATTGAACCACGACAGAGCCATACATCGGGTGCTATGGTCTGGGGATTTACTTCCTACCACATTTAAATTTTTCTTGTTTTTTTGGACCTCCACTTTGGATTTTTCAACAAAACAACGTTCGCATCCACACTTCTAGAGTTATAACTTTCGAATTTATTTTACGTGATACCAATTTGTAATCACCCTTTCCCACACATAAACATAATTTTTAACGTTGAGTATTTTGTTGTTTTTTTTAAGCATTTTTCATTTCAAATAACATGTTGACAAACAAGTTCCATAAATTTTTCCAAGGTATTTATGAAACTCTTTATTTTGATACTGCACTCGATAGGTTTTAAGGAAAAAACATTTAACGTACACAAATGTGACACACGTTCGGGTAGGAAATTGGAATTCGCAATACACCACTGCATTGTCTCATTCATCAACGAATTTGCCAAAAGCAATGTCTGAATCATATACCCCTATTCTGAGTGTCGATCATCGATCGTCAAGATCATTGCCGATTGCGTCGATTGGTTATAGAGCAAATTCCATTAGAGATGTCAGGGTCAGAATGTCAGAAACTCGATTTGTCTCTTATTTGTCACCAGCTTCGCCCTGAAATTTAGTTCTTTAATATAAATTTTTTATATGATAAAAATTATTTACATTTCGGGAATAAAAAACTCTTTCAAATCATCGACGAGGAATTTGTGATCGACTACAGCCGGATATCAAGTTGACAACCATTGTCCACTATCAAAGGCCCATATTGCGTTTGACAATCGTTGATCGATAAACTACTTTTTTCGTTCGTCGATCATCGTTGTGCATTTTTGTATTGTGTTTTTAGATTTTGGGCGATATTTGTCGATTTTAAAACCGACTGTAGTCAATCACTAATTCCAGGTCGATACTTTGAAAGATTTTTGTGTGTCCGAAATGTAAGTAGATAACATATTTACACTAAAGGATATAACGAATGTTAATAATAATTCATTGCAGAATGAAGCTAGTTACTAAATAGAAAGAAATTATAGTTTCTTGCCTGACCTCGCTTAGGGAGTTAACATTAAAACCAAAGCGAAAAACGCTTGGAACTGAGGTGTTTCTTACACTCTAAATGCTTTTTTTGATAGACGAAAATAGTTCGAAAATCTGCAAGAACTAATTATAAATTGGTTTCTAGATGTGAGATACATTTTGCATAATGAACAACACCAACACCTTTCGTTCCGACTCTAAAAGGTTAGACGCATTTCTCAGTTTTCTAATTTTTCTTGCTAAGAATTTTCATTTTCTGCTTCTGAATCGCTAAACCATAACTCATTTTTGCAAATAATTACGAAAATAATAGCTAAACACAACTGTCGAAATATGATTACTCACAATATTAAAAACTTTATTCACAATAATCTCTTTCTTTACAGATTGAGTAACACAATTCTAAAGCTAAAATCAATCGACGCAATCGAAAATGATCGTGAGGATCGCTGATCGACACTCACAATAAGGGTAATAGATTCACACATTTCTACAGTAAGTCTGCATCAAATAATCTTTTAATCTTGTGGGTTAAATCATTATGTGTTTAAACTTTTTAATTTTCCATCTCGAAATTCTTACTCTTAGTTGAATTAAAAGTATGTTGAGCTTTTACTTTGCCTGGATTTATTGTGCATATTTATGGGCGATGCTATGAGTTATCAAAAATTAAAGAAATATAGTGTTGGCTATGGGCGGAACCCTTCGTGTAAGAGCCAACTCTGCTGCTTTTGGCTGCTTTTTTTAAATAAGCTTTTAAAGTTATTGCTTTTGTTTGGAAAAATATTAACGTTTCAGTAAGAAAAACTGCCGCAAAAATTAAACCCTTATCGTAGTTATTTGTAGTGTATGACACCGACTCCAGTTATTGAGATAACTTGGCTAAAGCTGATCAATCGGTTGCGTTTATTGTATTCATCCATCAATTTTTTCTGCAAATATTTAATACCCTATCGAAAAAGCCTTAACCTGAGGTCATTAACTAAATTCCATCACCTTCCGTTGCAATCTCACCTTTTTGAAGTGCCAACTTAAATGCACAACTCCTAAGCTATGCAAGAGCCTCCTGTCGAAGAGGGTAAATGTGGTAACACCAGCCGCAACAACTTAAAATATAAGGGAAAAGAGGGGAAAAAAAAAACTCCTGGAATTACACATTACTGTGGGCATTTTATGTTCTTAACTCCAAAATGCACCTATTCCTGGTTGAATAATGGGCGCAACCATTAGACGATGTCCTTTTTGCCCTACGATTTACAAGTGTATACGTAAGTGTAGCACGACGACGTCTTCCTGTGGCACACACAGAGGAGTTGTTTTGCATGTCCTTGAAGTTTGTTTTCACATTGCACTCTTTTCCTTCCTGTATGTGTGCAAACTAAGCATATATATACATACTGAAGTGCATAACAAGGCGAGGGGTGTAAAATGCTTTTAAGCCATTTTTAAACATTTTTAGTTCACGTATATTGCTGTTGTTGCTCCTTTCCCTTGAGTCCTTCGGGGACTACCAACCTAAGTAGGACTATAAGCACCGGAACACTATACAGGATCCTTATATAGCACGAACAGCATCAGGAATACTAGTAAGTGGTTGTACATATCGTTGTTCTCTTTTTTATATATATTTTTTCTTCTGTTTTACAGCCTTTAAGTCTCATAGGTTTATGGTGAAGAGGCGAGCGGGCATTGAGAATCTGTTGTGCCACTTTCATCGGATGAAAGTGCAGAGAATGTAAGACCTAAAACAATTAAATACGTTCCCAATTTAGGTGTGTGCATAAGGCGATGACGAAAACGACAACGACGACGATGACTGGGCATGGAAGAAAACCGTCCTCTCATCGGCACTTTGTACGCTTACTTAGAGTGTGTACACAGCCCTTATAGTTTATAGCTGGCTGTCTGCGTGACGTTAATTAACGTTTGTTATACGCAGTAAGTTACAAGCTTCTAGAAGGGAAATTCCATCGGCACCATCATGCATTTTTTCTGTTTTGGCAGAAGTTGGAAGAGCACTTGAGAACGGTTTAAGTGTTTGGTAACGATATACACTCTCAAAATGAGAAAGGAAATAGGGTCTAGTGAGATCCTGTTGTTGTCTAAGTTAAATTTTTTAAAGTCTTCAACACCTCTGCAATATTGTCCTAAATTTGCAAGTTGATCCGAGTGATAGTTTTGAAGATACAGCCTTGAGAAGTTGCGCGTTCAAGGTCATGTCAAGCTTAGTGCGCAACTTTAAAAAAGTTTTTTTCTAGAAACTGTGTTTTTAAAGTCGGTTGTCAAGGTTTCTTAAGAACTGCCTAACCGACCTTGATGAAATTTTACACAGGTCTTCAAGATATAATTCACAAGAAGTTGGACGAAGGATTTTTATTTTTTCGATTACAAATATTATAAAAAAAATGGTAAAAAAAAATTGTACCAAAATTATAGTTTTTTTGTTAAGAGATCTGCTAAAAATCTAATTTTCACTTTTTTTTCCTTCGGCCAATTTCTAGTTTATAATATTAACTGAAACGCCATTATTTTTTTTTGGCTTCGGATGCTCCTGTAAGGAGTTCTGCTGTCAACGCGGACGCAATTTTTTCCGAGGGGTCGCAGGAAATGACGTCACAATAGCGGAGTTTTAAATATTTTTCTACGAAAATTTCAGAAATTCTTTGGCAAATGTTTATCTTTAAGACAAAAAAAGTTTCAACAAAATATTTTATTTTTTTTTTTAAATAAGCCGTTTTTTCCTCGAGGAAACCCATGTAACCCCTAAATACAATGTTTATGTCGTGCGAAACAGAACCTTGTTTTTTTCTTAAATTTTCTGATTGGTTTGAAATCCCCTTACTTTTAAAAATGTAACTATGTTTTTACACTGCATATTTTAGACGATTTTTGCTTTACTGATAACAGAAGACATTCCAGTTAAGTATGGGTTACTCTTTCATTCAAATAACTGTCTTTGTCACACCCTATATCACGAATATTTTAACCAGTATTTTTGTTGTGATTGTTGAAGTTCCAACAACGTCGAATCCAGATTTGTTAGCGCTTTCTATTGACAGGGACTCTTCTTCCATTGCATCTTTGACGAAAAATGCCGCTACTGCAAAAAACCACACCAAACAGTTGCATGTTTAGGATGCTCTGGCTATGATTCTTGATGTCTTTATAGACGACTTGGTTTTTCTGATAGAAAAATGTAAGAAGTAACGAAGCAGCGGCTGAAATGGTTCTGCAAGGACTGATGATCACAGTTTAAAAAGGAAACGGTTCACTTAAGTCGCCGATTTCCCAACTATACAAAGTAACCGAAGTCATAGTTAAAAACTAGACCAATGCACAATGGTGTTCAACTTTAAGTACATTTCACAGATGCTTATTGAAGAAGTCATCGGCCACTGTGGTGAAAATTAACTATAAAAGACAATTGCCGACGATTATTGCTGACGGCGACTGTACCATGAAGCTCTATCAAGGTAGTTGCATCTTCAGAGGAATTCCAATCAATCATTCACAGAAAGCAAGGCCGTAAAAAAAACAATACATGCTCCTTGATTTAAGCCCGGGACCACGCGCTCAGTTTGAAATCCTTTTGAAGACGTGAAAATTAAGTGAGAATGCAAAAATCTGTGCTCATTGGTGACAGGCCAGACAAGGCCACATAGTCCTGTAGACAAGCCAACAGTTCAAATGTGTACTTCATACTTCATTCTTAGTCAGCTCAATATATTCTGTAAACCCAATATGGTAAGGCTTCATCGAAAACACATAAAAGTGGCGTTAAAAGAAACAGAAAAGAGATTTAACAGCACTTTTTAGAGTAGAAATAAACAAATATTGTTACATTAGATCGGCAAAGGATATCAAAATATTTTAACGAGGTTTTCCAGTGCGTTGCTCTTTAATAACTCCAAAAAGTACCTTTGCATATTTTTTAAGGAAAAAATAAACAAAACCTGAAAACCACCAATTTGCCGCCATAAAACCAGTCATAAACACCAGTTTGTCTGCAAACAAATCCCCGACCAACAAAAACAAGAGCAAAAAAAGCTAAACATAAACTCTCACATAGTATATCCTTTTTTCGAAGTTGGATCATATCTCAGTAGCTACCGCGAGTTCCATCACCAGAAAAAAAAATAAAAGAAGAAAAAATTATGACAAGGATAATAGGCTTATGCTTTGAAACATGCGAATCTGTCGTTTATTACTGCTCCACATGTATCCTTGCATACATAAATATCCAGTACACAGGAAGGTACCGGCTCCGGCTAAAAGAAGGATTCAACTTTCGTTATATGAATACAAGCTTTAATTTTGTTTTTTTTGTTTTTTGCTTTTTACTTTGCTCTAGCTCTAACATCCCCTGATTCCGGTTAGCTACCGTTATGCCGCCACGTTTTGTCATCGTTGCGGTTGTTTTATTGTTTTATCTGGGCCAAACGCTTATTCCTCCTGCATTTCGTCTCCACTCCGCGCTCGTTTATTTTTCATTTTATTTTTATTTCCATTTCGTTTTCATTTTATTTAATAACATTTTCAGCAGAAAAAGATGGCGCGCAACGGGGCAAAAGCGGATGACGAGGGAAAAAATCACTTGCGCCACAAACTGACATAACTTAACGCAACAAAAAAAAGAAAAAAAAATGGCCGTGGGGTAGGTTCGTTATATTATGGTAGCACTAGCTGTTCCATTATTGCTCGATTCCTATCAACGAAGAGGGCTTCCGTTAGTTGCGGCGGAAGAGGTGATTGTTCTTTTATTTCTCTCTTTTAGACTAGTAATAACGAGTTATACCGTACATCTTTTGTCAACGTTGTCGTTCTCTTCCTCCAAGTCCTCCGTACAATTTCCACATAAAATATTATTTCAAAAAAATAAAAAAAACAACAACGTATTAATTCCAAAATGGTGAATGACTCTCCCGTTCTATGTTGTTATTTGATATAATTGAAAAGGATCATGCTTCTGGTTGGTACGAAGCAGTATTTTTATGTCAAACAAAGTTGTCATCATGACTGACAGTTTTGAAATAAAAGAAACTAAACCGCCGCAAATATTGTTAAAACTTTCTTAAGAACGATGAAATTGGTTGTGAGAAACAGTAAAAAAAAAGACGACAAGGAGAGCACAAGGAAATGCGAAAAAGTGCTAAGAGATGGGTAAGAGGAGAAGAATACGAGAACTTCAAAATGAGTTGTCTTTCCGTTTTCTTTACTGCGAAAAAGACAAAATAGTTAAATGAAACTTATTTCATAAGGGGGTCGATGTAATCGGGCGACATTTAGAGGCGACAGTTGTTTTTGAAAAAATGAAAAACTTAAAATGAAGTTTTGCTCACGCAAGCTAAGGCCATAAAAATTGAGCATAGTTTTCACTCGGGTTCTTGTAAACAATTTGGAACTTCAAGACCCGCGACCGAACCCTGATTTTATAGAGTTAAATGTCTGCATTTCTCGATTGAAGAAGAAATTATCTTTCAATTTCAAAGACCTCAGAGTTATTTTTGGCTCACTTAGATTTAAACAATTTATGGAAAATTGTGACTTCATTATGATTCAGAAGAATGGCAACGATTAGAACTTATAGATCAAGGGTAAAAGCATTATGTTTAAGATGACATATGTGAGGCCATGGTATTTGCGATCCGCTTTTTCGACCCATACTGATGTACTGTAAGAAAATTTGATGCAAATGATTATGTAAAGAAAATGACAATCAGATATTTCTAGAGGTCACACATTTTTTTAATTAAGATGACTTTTTACCTCATTACAACATCCGACAAGGTGTCGGCTCGGGTACACTTAATGGTAACCAATGAATTTTAGAGAAAAACTAACCACTATTTCAGGCTGAAACTGCAAAAATCAAATAAAAATATTGCGGAAAGCTTTCAGGGAAAATAGCTGGAGTGCTATTTTTTTTTTTTTTTTAAATAGTGCACGTGCTCAAGGGATTGGTTGGACCCTTATAGTGCGCTTACACAGCACGAGCAGAAGGAAAGTTAGAAGGGAGAGAAAGAAGGTAGCGGTGCACATTGGTCTTAAATTGCTGTAGGTTGCAGTGCCGAGGAAAAGTAGAGCGAGGTAACGCATTCCACATGCGCGATGTTCGGCCTATAAAAGACTCTCTAAATTTCACAGTACGCCCGAAAATAAGCTTAAGGGTAAACTTATGAGCATTCAATGATGTGCGGGTGTTGCGAGTGAATTGGTGGAGGGGCGGAATGCAATTAGCTATTTCTTCGGAGCATTGGTGGTAAAAGTAGCGGTAAAATTGCGACGGGCAGGAAACATTTCTTCGATGTTCCAGCGAGTTTATTGATTTTGTTATAGTGCTGTCGTTTATAAGTTTTACCGCATGCTTTTGGATTCTATCTAGCAGGTGCAAAGTGGTTTTAGGTGCACCTGCCCAGATGTGAGCGTTGTACTCCATTTTTGGCCGAATAAAAGCCTTATAAATCGTAGCTAAGTCAGAAGGGGTAAAGTATTTCTTGCACCGGCTTAGGAAACCTAAACATTTCGCTGCATTCTTGGCGACATCGAATATGTGGTCATTCCAGCGTAAGTTAGAATTCACGCGCATACCGAGCATTGAAAGTTTTTCGGTTTCATCGACGCAAGTGCCATTCATGGACAATGGATGGGTATAAGGGTTTCGCTTTGATGACATAAGACAGCATTGTGTTTTGGAAGCATTAAATTCTACTCGGTTAGCTAGACCCCATTTGATTATGCTGTCAATGTCAGAATTTAATGTGTTAAACATCCGTTGTCGTTCGATGTCCACGTCCGAAGAGCAGGGGCGTGAATCATTAAACGCATATGAGAAACTGAGGGTACTGTCATCTGCGAAGGAATATATTTCCTTCACCAAGAAAACGCAGTTACACCAATAATATGTGGTACTTTAAAGCCGAAATTACGATGGCTGCAGCTCGAGAAGCTTGTTCCAATCAGCCACGGTATTCTCCAAATCAGTCTTCCAGCGACTTCTTTCTTTTCTACGGCTGAAGAAGCACCCTAACAGTCAGAAATTTGCAACCAATAGTGAAGTGATGGATGCAGTTGGCGTATTTTGCCAGAGTCAAGATAAAGATTGTTTTCCAATAAAGAATTTGCGCACTGGGGAAGTGATTTGTAGACTATATAATCAAGGTTAAAATGTAGACTGTTAAACATTTCTGTCTTATACCGTAAATAATTATTTTTAGATCACCACTTGTGCGTATTTAAAAAAAAAATATGTCAAAAACTACATCATCTGATTAAAATCGCCAACAGTGCAGTGGATACTCTCCCATTTAGTAGTCCCTAATTTCTGGCGCACCTTAACTGCAATATTTAACGGTCAGCTTTGCATTGCCATTGAGTTGGCTCTTTGCATAAAATGGATGAAGAACTTGGGCCTTTTTTATGCAAGAATATTTTTGAAAAAACTTTTAAATCGGCGAGTAGTTGGGGAGAGTAGCAACTGTCAGTTTTGTGAAGTATTTAACTCATAGAGTAAAAAGTGTTTGCTTTAATAATTCAGGCCTTAATGGTTATAAGCAATGGCGCCGGCGCTCACTTGAATGAGAACATGTTCAAAAAGTTCAAGATCCAACTGAACATTGGAAATATGAAATAACATATGTACGAAATTATGTCGTTAAATTTCAAAGATACAGCAAAACAACATAGGTTGAGTGCTATGAACCCACCCTATTTTTAACGAGAAGAATTGTACTAGTTATTCGACGACGATTCTGAAAACTAGACTTAACAAACATAAAATTAAGTTATAAGGAAGTAATAGGCCCCACTACTACTTGTTCTTTCCCCGAAGCCTACAAGATTGAAGTGGATTTTGGATCAGAACAATATGTTCACAAAAAAGAGATAAGCCCAGCTATTCAAACAACAAGGGTCACATTATTGTCATCATTGTTGTGCTTTTGTTTATCTACGAGTTCATACATAAGTGGTGCCACATAATTCGCGTAATCAAAAGTTTCTCTTTCCTTTCTCGGCACAAAAGTATCCCTTCATCATCAACGAGCAACTCTGTCATCCAAATCAAAATAACAAAAACTCTATCAATACTCTTCGCATCCTTATAGAACAAGTGCTCAAAGGAGAAGGAGATTTACATATACATACATACTCGTATATATTTTTTTCATGTTAAAAGAGCTTATAACATGAATAAAGATGGAAGTTTCACTCAAATAAAACTAAATGTCCTGTTGTGTCTTTGCGATTCCATCCATCTTCAAATTGTTATTATTTTCATGGTCATGTTTCCAGGATAATGCCAAACGAACAAAGTCGTTGTTGCTTGTGGCAACATCACTGCAAGGGATTCCCTGTCCCAGATTCTATACAACAATAACTATGTGGCATATACAGAAATATAAAACAAGGAGAAATGTCCTCAAGCAATCCTGACAGAGTTGTCGTCTGTCCAATTCTCAATCGTAGGCAACGAAAAGAAATCAAATAAAATTAATGGAAGAAAGGATAACAATAAAGTTTTAATACGGTAAAGGCGGGACAGTTGAATGACATACATTCATACATACACACATACGCCTAAAATTCAAATAAATAGATAAATTCGTTAAAAAGAGCTTAATAAATGATGATGAACTTACCCAAAAGAGTAATGTATGGCATTTTGTTAACGTCAAAATGATCGGGGGCACAGGCATCCTCCAGTCTAGACGCCTGCTTGCCAGTCTGGATTTCAATCACATGTGTGTCCCTTCGATAGAATATCATGCACATGAATCCTGATTGACTGTAAAGAAACAAAGAGCAAGGTTAAATTATACCAATCATTAGATAAGGAATCATGGTATACATAAGTACAGAATGTGTTTGTGTTCAAGAGTTTATTGAAAAAGTTAGATATTATGTTGCGAGAATTTTACAAATGTCCTTCGGCTGAATGTGAATTAATTTTACGGCGTAGGGATATTAAAATGATATGATGTTTTCAGTAAAAGAGGGTTATTTGAAAGCAACCTTCTTTCAAAGAAGACTTCAGATGGCTCCAAGAAACTTTGGCAATGAAAGTTGCTTGTCTGGAGCTCTTCAAATTGAACTAAAGTCAGTGAGCTTTGGCAGTAAAGGTCATGAATTTTTGGACAATAAAAAAAGTGATTTACTTGATCGTAAGCATCGTTTTAAGGGGTTTTGCTTTTACTGTTAGCCATGTCATTTAATATTTTATTATTTTGAGTAGTAGATGAACTATAGCTTAATTTGTTCGTTGAGCTAGATTGTTTGCCTGCGGGTAAGTGGATCATATTCAAATGCGGTGAAGTCCGGGAAAATATGTACTTCTTCCTTAAAAATTTAGAATTTAGCTGGTTACGAATTAAGGAATAATAGTTAAGGACCAGATATGTTGTTATATACAGCCTTAAACATAATTTAATCAAATGTCGTCAAATGTCATGTCTAGACCATGGAAAAGAATTAGGAATTTTTTGAAATTAAGCAATGGTGCAATGATCGCGAACTTTCTACTGAGCGTCTCGTGCAAATTGCGTGCACTAGAGAAGTTGTAAAAAGTGTTTGGCCTCAAAAGACCGAAAGAGTCCATTTAGAAAAAAACACACACTTTGAGCAGACTTTCGTTCCTTCGTCTATGGTGAACGCTTAAGATACACGATTTTTTTTTCTGCAAGTTCCTAGTTTGGGTTTCGAGCACTCTGAAGCAACCGCTTAACCAATTTTCGGGCCATGTGATCTCCCATTTTGGCGATTTGTAAAGACCGGGTAAAAAGCCGGATAATATTCCTAACACGTTTGCCATAAAGAACCACACATCGTGCAAGTCTTGAAAGCCACAATTGAAGAAAAAGTCCATGTAATATGACCACATATGCGTATCTCCTCAAGAGCTGGGCATTTCACCGCAATCCCTTTTTTACACCTTTTAATAAATGTTTAATATAAACAGAGTTTATTTTCGTTTTTTTCAAAATGAGAGCCAGCTAACATTACCATACTTTTGCTCCATTATTGCCTTGTGCTCAAAGATTAAGATAAAACATGACTATTTAAGTAAAATGAAATCAATCAAACAAAATAAGTTTGTGAAATGAGTGAAATGTGAATGAGAAATGAGAAAGGTTCTCAAACTTAAGTCAAACGTCTCACAATTAGTTTAAAACCTGTTGTAAATGGAATAGTTGAAAAAATAATCAACTTCGTCCATTAGCTTTTTCCTTTGTGTTCTTCAAAACCCAATTTAATAATTTCTGAATGCTGCCAACACATAGAAATCTCCATTTCTAGTGTTTGGAAAGCTTGCCTTCTTAGTATACCTTTCACTGTTGGATTCTTTTCAAATAACATGTTATAAAGACACTGACAGGTACTATACGCTCAAAAAATTGACAGATTTACGATTGAAAAACGTAAGGGAATATTGTTAACTTTGAAAAGAAATTTCGGTTGAAGTAACGTTCAAACCGTGTTCGTTCTTAACGCAGAATGTTGCAGATTTTGCAGAAAGTGTATTTTTAACTCGAAAATCTCAATCTCTCCAATTGAATATCATAAGCATTACCCTGAGGACGTTCTCGCGTAATGACAGCGGATTAGCGAATTACAAGATTCAATTGATTAAGAAATTCATGTAAAATAACCACATCAGCCACTACGTACGAGTAAACAAACAACATTGCTGCTTTGGGACTCGGAAAATCCGTCTTATCTTATTTTTAAGGAAAAAGTTGCACCATCGCGGTCTTCTAATGCGCCGGATAAAGTCCATTATTCAGAAAAATGTTCAACAGCTCGTCTAAATGTCTTAGAACAATATTAAATATTTCATCGATTCTCCTTTGATATTAATTTACATTCCATCGATAGCGAGCCTATTTGATGATGTGAGAAACGTTAAAAATATTGAGCATGTAAGAAGACACCCTTGTACTTTAAGGTTCAAATTATTTTTTCTTTAATTCTTCAATCATCTTAGAGTGACTGCAGGGGAAAAGATTCAGCACTTAGACTTCGGACAAAAATTCATTTCAACAACTGTCTCGTTTGAATATACGAAAAGACAGCCCTTGAACAGTCTTAATATTTAAATATCCTTTTCGTCAGAAAAGAAAAAATAATTCACCATTCAAATCACTTACCATCCAGTTGTATAGTGTACCACGGCCATCATCTCGGTAGCAGTTTGCTTATTGATTTGCTCGCAAAGCGCCCTTGTCTCCATGTACCCATTCGGTTTGATGATGTGCATTGACCCGTCACTAAAACGAAAAAAAAAACAAAACAAACCATTACAACAATGTACAATATTGGAAACAATATGAGCGCAGCAAAAGCTTTTACATTTCATCCCGCCACCCTTGGGATTCATGTTCTCCGACCATTTGTCATAATTCTCTAAGCCCCAGTCAATGGAAATTCCTTACAGGACCCCTTTTTCTCTATAAACTGAACGGTTTTTTTTAAGGATAAACATAAAAAAGAGTCGTTTTGTTATTTGCAAGCTGAAAAGGAATAAAAATTGCACCACCGACGGGTGATGGATGTGTGTGTGTGTATTTGTCGATGGCGGTCAGGATGCACATAGCGAACAAAAAATTATTCATTCTTCTGTTCTAAATTGCATTTTATTGATTTTCTCATCTGACATCGTCCCGCAAAGCTAGAACGTGCAAGAAAATTGCACGCAAAATAACCAGATAGCAGTGTGTGTGTCTCGTTTGAATATCAATTTTTTTTTGGATTTTGGTCCTACTACCTCACGGATTTCATTTTGCAATTTCACATGTTGTGGAAGTGAGTAACGGCATATTTTTAAGGACACATATTTAGATAATAAATATTGCAGCTAAGAGGATTTTCCGATCAAAAATGTACACGTAAACAGTGAAAGACGGGACCCCAGCGATGGCAAAGTAACCTGAAAATATTGCTCCCCTTGGAAAATGTGGAAAATCGTATTTGTAACATTTTTACAGCGGCTAGACCTAGATGTGCGCGGTAAAGTGCGGTGGGTAGAGACATAAAATCCACTGTTTGCAATATGTATTTTTTTTTGTCCAGCCTCAATGGAAAAGTGACTTTGTCCTAAATTGGATTTCTAGCCGGGGAAACATGGAAAGCAATTAAAGCGAAAGGATTTTCGAAATTGTGTTTGTTTTGAAAAATTTCTCTCGATAGACTTAACAATTTCAACTTTATTTTTTCCAGCTTTGTAAGGCTAATACCAGTTCCTGCGGAGGATGTTCAATAAATTGGAAATAAATAGTTTACGTGAGTTTAATTGAAGTGGAATATTCGGCGTAGGTAAAAAAGTAAGAATTTAATCAAAGCTGTTGATAGACATGTAAGTGGACGCAGTTGAAATTTCTCCGATTGACAATTGTAACTGATAAAGTTAAGCATAAATGTTTGCCGTTAACGACCGTCTTCTAATCCAATTTAAAAATAATCTTACTTCAGTAGCTTTGCTGAGTTCTCTTAAATGCCTTTGACCATGGATCTAAAACACTCACTAAGACTGATACTTAACTAAGTAAAATTGATAAAAATTCATAATTTTATCAATTGATTGCTTCAGTTTGCGATACAAGCATGAATTACCATCTGTTCCCAAAGATGAGTATTTCCAAACAAAAAAAAACAGGATTAAAAAAGTCGTGCGGATCTCAAGGAAGGCACCTTGTGGCCACTGATCTTTTTCACTTTCAATATTTCTTACTTATTTTTGAAAACTTGATTAAAAATCGTCAATTTCAATACGCAAATTTGTTCACTGAAAATTCAATGTTTTTATGACAATTTTGATTCCTTTTTACAATCTGTGTAAAATGGCAGTAAACAACTTAACATTTTATGGTGGACACCTAACCATCCAGAAGCTTTCTTATGCTAGTTTTATTTTCGAATGTTATTTTCCGAATTTAAGAACGAAGCCCTATGAACTGCTATTGGACATTATTGACACTGAACCCAAAACTTGTCAAACAACACTATCAAAACAATGGACGGTCTAGAGGTAGGCCTTTAAATTTGCCCGTACACATAGGGTTATGAATGAACCTTATCTCGTTCTTTGCTTATTAACAAGCAGCAGAGTTTTGTAATGAAACCTCTTTTTGAAGAACAAAATTATTATTTTAATAAAATGTACTTATGCTTTTATTTTCACGTTAAAAAAAGAAAAAATCAAATCCAAACAACATAATCCAGTAGTGGAATTGGATTACTCAATAAACTGCCGGCACATCCGCCAACACATAGAACACCACCACCCACTATTCAATTTATCCCAAGTGCATAACATATAAATTGAAGCAGCAAGGAAGACTCCTCGTCTCAAGATTACAATTTCGTCAATAAATGCAGCCAGACAGGCGTCGTTTATTACCACAGCCCATCGAACTCGTGCGATAATTTAACCACCGGAAACTAGCAATCAGGATATTATCGACTCTGGTATCCACCCACCAATTCCTTTACAGGATTTTCCTATTTCTAGATATAAATATATATGTACGTGATCTTTTTTTTATATATTTTTTCATTCAATCGCTCGACGATTGAAGGATCCTTGGTGAGAAATCACTTTTACCCAAAGAGGCGGAAGATTTGGGTAAAAAAGAGGACGCTCTCCTTCTTAGATGAATGCACAAGATAGAAAGTACTTGAAGAATCCTTGTTAGTTTGAAAATTCCTTTCGAAGCGCAGCAAGTACAAATTGCATTTTTTTTTTATTTCGTTCATTTCATCTTCTCGAATCTTGAGACCAGGAATCTTTAAGCATTGTATTTTTTTTTCTTTTTCACCATCAACATTTTCCGTTAATGATCAGGGATTTACAAGATTTTATGAATCCTTGAGAGGATTTGGAACGATAATAGAAACAGTCATTACCCACTTTTTCCTCATTAGATTTCATTCAACTCATTTGTCTGGTGCAGTGGTGCTTAAGTCTCGAAGGACTCTTCGTAGCAATATTTTGATTTCACGCGAAATTCTTATATTTATACAAGGACTTTCATTTTAATCAGTGATTATCTTCTCTTCCTTGCTTCAATTTCAATTTATTGAAATGTATTTTATTTTTGTCGTTATTTTGTGTCTTCGTCTCGCCTTTATTGGAGAGTTGCTTGGAAGCTTGCGCAAATTAATATGAATTCGTTTGCCAGGCATGAGACAGTGGGTGGCGAAACACAAAACACACGCACACATTGTAATTTTAATGAACCTTTGATTTCGTCCTTGTTATTCTTGTGCAACATGAAAAAAAAATCATTTGCATGAACAAAACTCTTACTTCTGCAGCGCAGGTTGTTTTATACTTTTTTTCCCTTGTATGCCTTGTATTCTTATTCTATTTTGTCGTCCTTGATAATGAAAGAACAAGAATTAGTTCTAGATACATGTGCTGGATACACGTGAATATGAGGGCGAGGCAAAAGAAAAAATAATAAATTCCTAGTATGAGTTTGTCATAAAAATGAGAGAAAACAATTCTTCGAGCTCGAGTCCTTGTTTGTAGTCCTAGTTGTAGTCGCAGTCGTTTTTGTTTCGCATTTGTTTTTTTTGTCCCTCTTCAGTGTTTGATGGCGAGGGGATTTTATTTCTTCTTTTGCTTAGGAAATCCTGGCTAATGGCTATGCAGCTAAAGTGTGTTCGTTCTGCATCTGCAGATATAAGAAAAAAGTGTTACTCGGTGATGCTAAACATTTCTTAGTGTGATTCCTTTTCCCCGTCAACTCTTTCACACAAGGTCGAGCTATTTTGCTTTTTTAAACATTCCGTTTTGCTACTTAAATCACTGAGTAACAAAACTAAGTATGAGAAAAAAAAGCAAAAAAAAAACAAAGCCATAAAGCCATGAAGGACACCATTTTCATTGTTATTATCAAAACAAGGACTCGCATGTATGTACGAGTATGTCGACCCATTATATAATTAATTCTCTCATGAAACAATAGCAAATTACAATGTGCTGCTGTTTGATATGTTGACAGGACCAAAAACAAAAAAAAATCTAATTAAATAATACATTTTCGAGGACTGTGGACATAATCTTCTAGTGTCAACACACGAACGTTGGAGCCGAACAGGGAGTGGCGATAACGAACACACTTTGAGAATGCACTTCGAAGCACTTATTCAATTGAATGACATAAAGAGTCCCTAATTGGATTATTGGCGATATTAGTTTTGCATTTGTGCTGCTTGATGGTATAATATAGTTACTTTATCGAACGATTGATCACATGTATGCAGACAAAGCGACGCGCATCAGGACACAGTAAATGCGGGGTAATTAGTGAGAGCATTTTCAATTAAGTTCGTCCAACACAAGCCGCACATTTTTGGTGGAGTTCAATTATCGAAATTAGTTTTTGAGGCGGCACAAATATTAATGGATTGGATGGTTCTGTATGAAGTTTAGAAGCTGCAAAAGCATTTTAATTGACTTTTGGGAATGTTTGGAGGTTTAAATGAAATTTCCTTCGTTTTGTTTGTGTGATTCGATGGCTCTGAAATGTGTCACAAAAATGACATACAAGAGTAGAACGACATTAAAAATAACTAATTGACCTTCGAAGTAAGAGCATATGCCTCGAGTATATACATCATACGACCATACCTAAAGAAAGATTTTAGTGTCAAAAAACAAAAACACATAGTAGTAGGATGAAGTATAGTATAACAAAACTCTGGCTTCAATCAAAATCTTTTTATCTCAGTTTTCATTACCTCGGCATCAGAGTTTAGCCCTCATAGTCTCAATATTGTCCTTCATGTTGCCTGTTTTTTCGCAGAATTGATGGTCGTTGGACGATCAGTTCCTTGCCGACTCTACATGGCCGTTGAAGCGTTCTAATGACAGCATTACTCTACGCGTCACACCTCAAGCGGAAACAGAAAGCACGTTTTATATATGTTAACCACGGAACGTTTAAAACCACGACCTCTTAAGAACACGCTCTATGAATTGAGAGTAATTTTTTTTTTTTAATCTTATTTTTAACTGCTCATAGAATATATGCAAATTTATTTTGGTTAGTTAGTGTTGAATGAACGCACAATTGCCTGTCATTTTTATGCTTCTAATTATTAGCAACTACAAGTTTCCTCTATAACATGAAAGGTCCAGTGAATTAAGCCAAGATTCGGTTATTTTAAGCTGTTTCTTACATAAAATACTAGACGTGCAAACGTTTTGTAATTTTTATGAAATTCAACATAAAAAAATTATTGTTACCGCTCAGGCTGAACTTACTCCATGTTTTTTTTTATAAACTTTGACTCATTATTAACAATGTCGTAGAATTACCTCCCAATACCATTCAAGTGTTCCACCTTTATTCAACAAAGTCTATTGTTGAAGTTAGTAGCTTACTCTTTATTTTTCAAAAGTTCATTTCCACGAACCTAAATGACAGAACATTCAAATCAAATTTGTGTCACGACTCATGACAAGCAATAATCCCTATAAATTCCATGGCATACTTGTAGACTGGTATCGTCACCCTTTCAAATCACATCGCGAACTTTTCAAATGACGCTCCGCACAGAGAATAAAGGAAAAAGAGCAAACGCTTAACCGATCGTAGTCATGAAAATCGTGACAGTAATAAAGTATCTAAATTCAATGTATGTGTATGTTGTTTCATGACATCATTCTACCCGTGCATTGCCTCCATCAAACATCTTTGTAAGCAGGATATTTTCGCAAGTATCTATGTTTTGCAAAACAACAAAATAGCACTCTTTGCAACCCATTTTGTATCTCTGATGAAAACCGTGCAAGTTTCTCATTTCCAAATTGAAGACATTTTTCCCAAACTCCTGTGAAAGGCAAACGACATATAGTTTTGGATGCATGTATGTACATACGAGCGTATGTAGCCTGACACATATGGACAAAGAAAAGTACATATCCAAAGAGAAAGATAACCAAACGCCTTCAGATTGAAACGACTGAATTGAATACAATTTAAAATACAAGCAGTACGAATGCCAACGTATATCCTAAAGATACATCTCAGGCCCGGTACATGCACACACATACACACATACGTGTCCTCAAGTTTAAAAATAATAAATGGAAAATTGCAAAACTACATCAATTTTGCTCGTTTATCTTTGTTATTTCTGCTGAGTATCTTAGATTTTGTTAACGTTTTACTGTATGCCATTTGGAATGTGTGTATACCGGTTTTAGGTGGGTGTTGGGTGGCAAAACTCATTTGGGTTTGTTCCTTCTGTGATTTGGTTTTCTTTTCTGTTGTTTTTTTATTATTTTTTATTTTTGTAGCTGGTTATGTATGGTGTGTTTTAGTCAGAATGGAAGATAGATAGATTGTACACATGTGCTGTATCTTGATAACAAAGACTTGGTCTCTCATCTCTTTTAAATGTGCTCTGATGTTTTACGTTGGCTTTGCTATTTCTTGATACAGTTTATTTATTTTTGATTTGAAATGATAATAGATAAAAGGCATAGGAAAGCATTAATATTTCAACAGAACTTAATGGGCTTTCAAGTCCCTCTTTCTGTCTTTTCTTTGTCGAATAATGTTTTGCTGTAGAAAAACAACTTCTGAATCACCAATCTACATTGGAACTTTGAAGCCATACCATTGGAGTTGAGTCCGTTGCGGGAATTTCTTTGGAATCGAGATGAAAATGCAATGAAAAAAGCTTCTTGTTGATTCCAAAAACACATAATTTTATGTTGGATTTCATTCAATTGGCTTCTTAAAGCTTACCATTGAAAAAATTTCCCTTTTCAACTTTCATGTGCATATACGAAAGTTCCGATTTGAAAGCCTAAGCGTTTGTTTTTATGCGAATTGAAAAAAGCTTGAGATTTCTTCAGTGGACTCAAAGGGCAAAATTAAAAGTGACCAAGAAATAGGCTGCACACAGATACAGGGATCGTTCAACTGCCCTAAAGGTACACAACATATAAATATGAGGTTATCAATAATCAAGGAGTGAAATCTGATGAAGCAGAATCGTAAGGTCAGAGAACTTGTTGTCTATTGCCTATGTGCAGCTAGCAACTTCAACACGACAACTCACCGGCACATGATTCAGGTTTGTCCAACCTTCAATTCTTCTGACCTCGATCTTTCAGCTTATCCCAAAGTAAAAAGAGAGAGAGAGTTCAACGACACTCGAAAAAGCACGTACGCACAAAAAGAAAGCAAAGACTGGTGGTAAAAAATAAAAATACAGATCGGCAATTTTATAGTTTTTTTTTTTTAAATTTCGGAAGATTTCAGCTGTTCAGAGAAAACCAAAAGATAGTACTTGATGAAAAAGAAGCAAACAGGCTCGTGCGAAAGAAATAATAAAAGGCAATTTTTATTAAAGCCAAATCAATGATTCAACAGCTGGACTAGAGCTCCATTTTCCCTTTAGCTGATTTCGCGAATTTCCCGGGCGAAAAAAGGAGACATAGCTCTGAATATAACGTTCTCGACAAGGCAGGGATGTTAATTCCCAGGCAAAAAGACCAGTATAAACAATGTCCTGGATGATAATTTGTGTGGGCTTGAAGCGTTAGGGCACAAAGCATCGAAGCTTTCTTTTCAGCAGCTGTTGCTCTTTTTTTATACAGCAAACTGAAATTTTTAGAGGTTAGACATGCAGTGCAACAAATGAAAATTTGCACAGTTTCGTTAGTTCAAATGTATTCTGTGGGAACATATAATTGGTCATTTGAGGAGGAATTAAGCCTTTGAAAACACAGCAGATATTCAACCATAATAGATTGACTTGCAATTTTTACAGATTTTTTACTACTAACGCCGCTATAACAACAAATTATAACAAGATGAAAGTTAAAAGTAAAGGGGATTCATGTAGAAAACGTGCCCTTTCATAAATCAATTACAAATAAATACATTTTAGTTTTTAAAGTACGGTGCAGAACCCATCGTGTGAGAGTCAAACTTTCAAATGACCACTTTTTGCTTAAACTCACAGTAGAGTGCGTGGAACAATTCCAATGAATTTCTACACAAATGCACAAAAAGCTATTACTTTGTTAAACAGACGAACGTTTCATCAATTAAGCGTTTCCCTCTTTAATTTATCTACCTTATCGTTCATAGACCATGCCATTATTCCAAAAGCTTATTACTTTTAAAAACAACACCATGTGTCCTCAGGTAAACTTTCTAGCCATTAATCGATTAAAACTCTTTCACCGTGAGCCGTTCAGTTTCAGGTGAAAAACCCAATCGATGCACGGTATAGTGCGAATAAATCACAAATTCTTGTATGTCATATGTGTGTAGACCGAATTTTATCGAGCCATTTCAGAAAAAGGACAACGAAATGCCTTTCAACGTACACCACTGTCATGCCCCCATCATATGTATCAACATACGCAGGCAGTAAAAAATCAAATAAAAAATATTAAAAAAAAAGAAAGATTCAATGATTCAATGCTTATCGTTTATACCCCTAAATCACCACCACTGTGTATCACCCTTATCAACCTGGGACGGGGACAACTTAGTAAGGGGCTTCTACGAAACATAGCCCTCCATTTAGCGTGAACGGTTCAGCTACTTGCTGTGTTATAGGTGTTGTGCATGGCATAAAAGTTGTTCCCACTCTAGCTGAAAAATGATAATAAATCATAAAATAAAAAGTTTATCTGGAGCAGACATAATTTTGCTTTTTTCTTTTTGTGGCCGGTTATGTTCCTTTTTTGGGCGAATGGTAGGAAGTGTTGTGCTTTGGCTTTTTCTTTTTTTTTTGCAACTGGAATATAAACCCAACATCAACATCCGGAGTTGACAAAGGATACGAAAATGCTTTTAGTTTAGTTTTAAAGTTTTCCTTCTTTTTGTTATATTTTTTTTTGACTTTTTCACTCTCTGACGGCTAAACAAGGACCTGGATATATATAAAAAAGGAATTGCCAATTCAGCTGAAATGTGAATTTATATTTATTAAAATGATTTACGGATTTTTTTTGTTGTTGCCGGACCGTTTGAAATGGCTATAAATATGATTTTGGCAATTTAGGAATCGACATTTCTGTAAGTTATTGCTGTGCAAAGGTTTTCTTTTTATTTTCATGAAGTGTGAGAATCTTTTAATGGGTATGGGAATACCCGTAGGGATAAAGACAGATTTTGATTTGTGCCTGACACGAGAAAAAATTAATTGACGGGTGTTATATGTATAATGGGTTGTTTAAGGGAATTAGACATTGTTACTCAGTGCTAGGTTGCGAATTATCAGACCTAAAAATCATAAAGGATGTTTCCTTTGGCTTTTTTTGTCGCTTCAGACAATGATTTGATTAAGCCCTTCGAGAACTTTCGAATTTTCTTACTGTTTTCATCTCGTTAAGCTTCTGAGATTCTGACGTGCAACGAGTTTAAGGTATTGGTGACTTTGTTGGCCGTGGCCCATTTTTAAGGCTTGTGATGCAAAGCGAAATTTTTCGGTTATGTGAAGGTGGTTAAATGCCTGCCCAGGTCCCAGGTTATAATCATAGTGCAAGCCTTGTTTGTTTGTTATTTGGATCACATGCGATTTCATTGGAAGGCTTTACCATTGAAATAAATCTTATAAGTTGGTGGTCGTACTTAAGTGATTATACTATCAACAGGACAAAAAATCTAATGGCCAAGATAATGTCATTTGCAAAAAATTAGAAGGAATGAAAACGGCAAGACAGTGACAAGACAATCTTCGATTTGATCATTTGATCCAATATCGTATAAAATACCGCGAACTGAACGAATGCAAACAGGTCTATAGCAAAAACGATTTATTGCCAGAAAAGTAAACTAAACCAACCAATTTTCAGTCATTGCGAATCGTTCATGCTTCGAATAATCATTCTACTAGCTCAGTGTTCTTATCAGTGTAATTATAATCTATTGAGAGCTAGGAAATTTAAAAAAAAAAACGCTAACCCAACTCGTTAAAGGGGATTGAAAACCCTTATTATGCTGAGGAATAAAACTTCTGTTTCTTTTTTTTTTATGTAAAAACTTAAATCCAATTAAGACGTTTTGCGCCATGAAAATTCGTCTTTAGGAAACGACAGGTTTGTATGTCGGAATAGAAAAACAAACAAAAACTCATGAGCTTTCACAATGAGCTAAAAAAATAGACAAATATTTGAACGAAACAATTTTTGGTAAACTCTGCAGCAGTAAATTAGCTGTATTTATCTTTTTTTATATCTTTTTTTTCCAAAAAGCATTTTCAAAAGTATTTACACTCTTATGTTTTAGGCAACGAAACATCAAGAAAAAAAAAAAAAAAAAAAAAAACAGAACTAGGACGGAAGTCCACCATGATACTTTCGCTGGAATTCAAACTTTAGCCAATGAAAGAATCAAGAAAACAAAAAGAAGACCTAGTGAGAATATAACTGGACCATTTAACCATTGCAAACGTCAGTTATGAGTTTTAAAATTTTGTTTCTTCCCTTGTACCCAACCGATTTTTTTTCCTATAAAGTAAACAGACCTACTTTAATCCGTGATTCGAATGAAACTGGCCAAAACTTAAGACAATCCTCACAATTGAAAGGTGAAAATTTGTTGATTGTTTATGCTCTTGTAACTCAATCTAGCTAATCTATTCATCGTCAACAACTTATTTATTTTATACAACTTTGCATTCCCAAAAAAGAAAAGAAAATATCCTTATCGCTGCCGCTAAACCCATAACCTAAAACCTCAACTTTGTAGAATCAACTCGAAAAAATAATATCGCACAACAAGATTGCCATGTTTCTTATTTCTCATTAAAAAAAAACCTCCATGTGCATCCGTATAAAAAAAACTACTTTAATCAAAAAGGACTGAGTAAACAACCTTTTCCAACACATCGCAGGGAAAAAAGATGGCTATCTGGCCCCAAGCGCTAATTTAATTACAACACCCGAACACAAAAGGCCACCCCAAATAACCTTTGTGCACACCCATACCCTATTAAATCATTTTTCATTTGATCAAGAACAATTGAACCCCTTTTTTTCATTTGATCTCCTCTACCTAATCTTCATTTATTACAAATTGTCCCAACAAAAGGGAAGAAAAAATAAGCATCCAAAGTGAGAAAAACAAAAAAAAATCACTTTCCTTCGAGGACAATCACGCGTATATAATCCCTAAAGCTTATCGCCAACAATATAAACAACCGATTATAACCCGGACAATGTCCTATTTTTTGCTTAAAGGACATTACCCACCCACTGGCACCACAAAGAAGAAAAACACAAATATAAAAAACAAGAAATATACCTTGTCCATAGTATGGAACCTCAAATCAGGATTTTTTTTGAATGGGACAAATATTAGAAGAATGGAAGTGTGTTTAGTAACCCAAATTTCCTAAGGAACCCGATAAGACGCCGAGAAGGAAAATGATAAAATTAAATTGAAGATTAAATGCAGGGAAAACTAGCAAGGGCTAAGTTGCCAATTCACTTCAAAGGGATGCACATAATAATAGCAATGATAATAGATGGACGCAACACAAAAGCCTTTCATTTTCTTACTTTGCACTTCAAATGTAAATCAAGTACACTGTGCAAGGCTGCATGACCAGTTAGGGAGTGTTCTGTTCTTTTCTACCAGACTAGCATTAGTAAGAATTGAACTCCCATATGGACTTCAAATCGTGTCCTGGCTTCAAATCCGAGAATTACTCATCAGTTTCAGGACTGTTTCAAAAGTTCATTCAAAACACTTCGTGTTTTTGGTTTAGATAATCAAAATTTATTGTAAATATCGCCATAGATATTATCTTGGACCTTATAAAATGGACTTGAGTAATAAAATAAAGTCAGGAGCTCTTTTTAAACGAAAAATTTCCCCTCAAATGTCTTGGCATTCTTTCGATGAATCTCTTGATAGTTTTAAATGCTATCGATCTCCAGATTAGTTGATCGATCTTTTAGTGTTTTTCTTTTGATGTTGGATATCGTTTTCGAATCTCTCTGTCAAGTTCATCTCAAAGCAAATCTACAGGATTGAGCTCGGGTGATTGACCAGGTCATTTCATATTTTTCTTACTCTTCTTGATCCGCGCATTCTTTGGAAAATTTTGAGGAATGTTTCGGATGATTAATGAGTGTCTCAGAGCTTGGAAATATCTTTTCTTCAGGAAGACGCTAAATGTTAAATCTTTGTGTTTGTTCAGAAACTTTAAATTTCGGCTAATTAAACTTTCGACCAGTCTCCTAATTTGCAGCTTTGGTGCTCTTCTCCTCAATCTGGTGGCTTGACTTTGTTTTTGAGTTCGTAGCAAAGGATTTCGTTTTGCAACTCGACCCCAATTGTTTGCGATAACTTCATGCACTTATATCTGCTTTGAGTATGAAAGGTTGGACTCTGAACAGATTTCTAGGCCGTTGATCCCTCTAGTTGACTTATTTTATTCTTCTCCAGTTTTGTGAAAAAAATAAAATTATGTTTTCATGCAAGGTTTTTAAACTTTAATTTTTTCTTTAATTCTTTCTATTCGTTTTTTTAGCTGATTATGGGTGAGCTTAAAATACAAAAGTTTCAGCAAAAAAAAAAAACCTCGACGAGAAACATCAAAATGGAGAAAAACGAAATTAGAGCTCCCATTTAGTACATCTACCAAAGACACACACAGCGACTTGGTGGAAACATAAGGGGCAAACGAGTTAAAACAACATCCATTGAAGATGAAAACCACGAAGGACGTCCATCCACGTCGATCACTGAAGACAACGTGAAGAAAGCCAAGATGTGGGGTTGGCAGATGGAAGAGTGACCTTTAGGCATAAAGCAGGGATCTCGTAAAGCAACGAATTACATATGAAGAAGGTCTCTGCGCGTTGGGTTACGAGAATGTTTACCGATGAGCGAATGAGGAAACGAGTTGACATTTCGAGGGTGAATCTCGGAAAGTTACAGGCAGAATTTTTTGTCACGTTGAAGAAAAGAGAGAAATGAAAGAGACCTGTATTCATTATTTTGATCCAGGAACCAAACAACAATCGATGACCTGACAGCGACCCTCTTCACCGGCGAAAAAAATTCCATCTATCTAGTTCGACAGGGAAGGTTTTGGCAAATAAGAAGGTTGCGGGAGGCTATGTAGAAAAAAAGACGCGGCAAACTGAGAGCGGGAGTGCTGTTTGACGAAGACAACGCACCGGTTGCAGTTCCAATGGCTGCAATTCAAGGAAATGCAAAGATTTGAACTGTTTGCACAACCGCCCTACTCGCCAGATCTAGCTCCCAGTGACTTCTAACTTTTTCAAGATGATAACGAGGTGAGGGCCGCTGTTGAGGCGGTTTGGGAGAGTCAAGTGTTTATCTAAGGGTATCCTGCGTTTGGGAAAAAGATGGACTTAACGCATTGTTTTGTTTCAATTTTATGTTGAAAAATAAATATTTTTTTCAAATTTAATCATATTGGTTCATTCTTTTGGATCACCCCTCGTATTTGAATTGGCGATTTTGAGAACATTATGTACAACAAATTATTCCGTT
Organism: Orthonevra nobilis; assembly: GCA_963555765.1. Classification (NCBI taxonomy): domain Eukaryota; kingdom Metazoa; phylum Arthropoda; class Insecta; order Diptera; family Syrphidae; genus Orthonevra; species Orthonevra nobilis. The sequence continues at coordinate 15,120,241 of OY743225.1, forward strand.
AAAGGTGAAGTTTAGGGCTTGTTAATGATGTGTTGTTATTTATATATTGATTTCTATCGAGAAAAAACTATAAGAAACAACTGGCAAGATGAGTGTTTTGTAGAGCATTATTTTTGGCCTTCAAGTTAGAAGTCTTGCACCGAATCGTTTGGATAAATCTAAGTGGCACCGATTTATTTCAATGAATTTTTATCGAATCTCCTCCATGAAGTAAGTTCTCATTTTGATATTTATTCCGAGACTGATTATCCTCATTAATTTGGAGACTTATTCTTCTCTTCTTCGATCGCCATGAAAGCTTCAATGACTGGATAGACTGGGAAAATATGTTGCCTTCCATGTTGACCCCTGCGGAATCCGGTGCAAGTCTCTGATAATCGGATGTTCTGTGAACATCACTTTTCGAGCGTGGTGGTTTATATAGTCAGTCTAAAGTCGATGGTGGCTATCGATGTGCCGTACGGGAAGTCATTGACTTATTTGTCGGATTGGCTTATTTGTGTTTGCAAAGTTCAATGTATAGGATCTTTTTAGAGACTTTAAACAGGAATATACCTTGATAACTGTTTCCAGACATAGGATCGCCTTTTTGCAAATAGAACGTATGTTAAGTTCGCAAGAAAAGTAATTTTAATTTCAACTTAATCCTAAATTTGTTTGTATTAAACGTGTATATACGTTTTAGAAAAATGTCCGTCAAAGTATAGACAGTCTCACTCTTAAACTTTAATGATTAATATTAAGAATAGAGGAATAGAATATTATTTATTCACATTTGAACAATTTCTTGTCTCATTGATCTGACAAAAATGGCGTCCAAAACAATTCAAACCACATGAACCAGTTAAGCAAATAATTTTTGTATGCTTCGAACAACATTTCTGTCCAACAACAAAAGACAAAAACCCTCATCCTTATTATCATGATTTTAATTTACTAACTGGAACGCCATGCATATTTATTCAATTTGCCACCCCAGTCACATAAGCATGTACCCAACATCAATGTAACCATTTTGTTAAACGAAAATAACATAAAACCACTTAAGGATTCCCTCTTAATTAGTTGCGATATTTTTTCCATCTTGGCACATCCATAATTTATGGGCGAATTGTCCTCTTCTTAGAATGATGATGCTGTATTAACAATGAACAGCACAAGCCACATCACTTAAAAGTAAACATTAACTTACGTTATAGAGTTAAAACCAAATAAAAACTGTGAGCATAAAGTAAATTAATTCCACAGTGGAAAAAACAACTCCCCTTTCCTTAACGTCTCTCATTTGCATTCATTTCCATCCTTTTCCATGTTGCAGGAGTATCCTTTGCTTGCCATACCACAGAGGAAAACAACAAAAAGAAAAAAGAAATTCAACTAAAAACAAAAAACCGAGATAGTTTCATCTACCAAAGAGTGAGCGCCCATCATTGAAACTAACCGCAGCTCCATGCGACCTACATCCATGTCCTTAGCCACTCCGCCCCTTCAAAAGGGAAAAACAAGAATGGTAAAATATAAAAAAAAAACACACCGATTCCGATGTCTAGCCCCACAAACTGCCTCTTCTTTATTCATAATAGACAAAACAGGAATATCCCTTTATTCCTTTGCAAGAGATAAATTTCAAAAAGGAAATTTATAAACACGCTGTTTGGCTTTCTTCCTCGTTCCTTTGCTGTGTTGAAAGTGACTAGAATGGGAAGGAGGAAACTAAGCTAGGGCTCACCGCCATCCAACCGGTTATTGAGTTTGTCTGAAGTGAAAAATAGTGTAAAAGTCAACAGAAGAGGGGGATGTTATTTTTATCCTCCTTTGAATTTTTTTCCTTGTCCTTCCTTGACAAAAATGCGATTTCAACAAAAGCTACAAAAAAAAAAAATACTGCTCAAAAGGGATCATCTATATGCTCACTCCCTATTTCGAAGTAAAGGTTGGAACAAGTTGTATGCTGGGATTGGACAAAGTAAAAAAACGACTGAAGATGACGCAGGGGATAACAATAAAAGTTAGAGTCCTTGATGCTTCATTCGGATGATGAACAACAAGAACAAACTAAAAACAAAAAAAAAATAGCTGCGTGGGAACTTTCGTAGGTTATTGCCTTCTCATCTGTCTATATAGAGTGTTACCATTGATCCGCCACCATTGTGTGATGCCAGACCGAAGGAACTCATTTTGTTACTGTGCTGGGCCGCGTCATGAAAAGTCATATGGAAGCAAGTTGTTGCTGAATGAACGATTCCTGCAGAAAATGTGTCCACGAAAAACTGAAAATCCTCCAAGGAAATCACATAGGGATGAGCGGATCATAAAAGAAGAAGGATGTTTAACAAGCTCCGCAAGGATGTATCTACTCTTTTTTAAGCCACTGTTGTTGAAAGCACCGCAGGAAATTTAATATAATGTGGTATACTACATACTTAGTGTAATGAATAGATTGGGCGCACGCACATACTCATACGAAGAATTAATATTCCGAGCGGAATAAAGATTCCAACCAGTTAGCTTTCTCTTTGATATAATTTTCCGTTTGAGACGAACATAATTCCGCAATTGAAAATGTTGCTGAGCATACACAGACTTCTTCCCCCGGGAAGCGGAATATTTCGTAATAATATGCGGTAACATATGAGTGCGAGTATATGCAGCAAAAAGATGAATGTCCTTCGAGTTTATAGTCTCAATGTTTGTATGTTACCATGTCAGCTAGCAAGCTAACGTGGAATGCACACGTTACTTTGAATCTACTCGCGCTGTCAAAATCTTCTTGCAATGTAGCAGAACTTTTGAAAAACGTTATGGCTGAAGCCTGTTCTAGTATACTGGTTGTAGGCAGCGATCAGACTTCTCTTGACATATGCGTCTATAGTTTAGTAGCCAAGGATTACAGTCAAATCTGCTTGCATTGTCCTCACCAGATTACAAGAAGAAGTCTTGAACTAGCTAACTATAAGCTAGGAAAAATTGAGTCCGGCTCCATGGACATGACTTTCGACATGGAGCAATGAACAATGTTCTTTGATTGCAATCTCGATCGATTATATGAGCCTGGTTGTTGTGTTCGGTAGAAAATATGGGCTGCGCTTCCCTGAGACAATCAAATGGGCAAAACCCGGACGATTTTCTTCAAGAGTAGATATACCATACAAATGTTTTCTACACGGACGGTTCTAGTTCAAAAAATGTAATTGGTGCTGGTTAAGCTGTTTAAGCTGTTTAAGCAAAAACATCAAAATCGTTTGGGTTCAGGGCCACAGGGGAATTGCAGACAACGAAATCTGTGAAATTGTAGCGAAAGAGTGCTCGGAGTCTATTCAATTGAGTTAACAGAATTGACTTCTACTAAGCCAACCATACTTGATCTGAAGGTGAACACTTTTCAATAAAACAACAACCATTGGGAAACATAAAATCGTAATCGAAAAGCCTTTATAAAAAGCAACCAAACATCCTTTAGAAATTAGAAACTTTCTTTATTTGACAATATGGATTTTTCCTATTGTGCTCTTTATATATTTCTATTTATTCTGCTAGAATAGGCGGACTCTTTATTGGACCTGTTTAACCTTACTAATGATGGAGTAATATTAAGTGAGGATCACATATTCGGTACAGAATATCTTAAATCCCTAAAAGAGGTATATTTCACTAAACTGCTAGCAGAATATAAAACAAATTTAATTTATATAATAATTATGAAATTTGCACGAGAGCATGAAACCAAATTAATCTAAAAGCCTTGTTTTAGGTTTTCATATCAATTTAATCGACATTGTACTTACTTTGGATGATAATTGTAAACAGAGTTTCCCATTAGCGCGTGCCAATGTCGCGGTCCTTTAAACCAGACTGGGAAATCGCATCTTTCCGCCGGTGGAGGCTTTCGCAATGACATGATCCTCGATCCAACCTTTATAAAAAAAATTAAGAGTAAGAATACACGTTAAAAATGAAAATGAATGAAAGGAAATGTCGAGAATTATAAAAAACTAGAAAGCGAAGAGTGTATGCTTTTTACAACCTACAACATCCTTCCGCTCAATAAAAGCCAAAGAATCAAATTCAAAAAAGGAACGAACGAAATAACTCAACTCACCAAGTGACTAAACGAAAATCCTTAAGTGTCTTGTTTAGAAAATTCTCAGACTAGGCATCAAAAAAATGGAGCAAAATAAAACCACTTTCCTGTTTCATATATCACAAAAGCAACAAAAGCACAAATAAAAGGCATAAAGGCGTAGCTTATTCCTTTGTACCCAATGACAGCCAAAATAAAGACTTTTGATCTCGATTGCTAGAAGCCGGCAATCAAATGCGATTCGCAAGACAATTCAATGAGCGAGAGGGAAGAACGAGGTAAAAAATGAAAAATCAATTTGCCACTATGCCATACGTTAAAGTAGCAATAAGAAGAACTTAAGGATATGGTATCGAATTCAGCATAATTATAATCCATGATTCCAAGTTGAAGGGAATTTAATTTTCAAACTTTATGAGAGGAATGAGTTAAACTCCTTATGAAGAAAGGAAAACGGATAGCGGAGTAGAATATGGCAACCACGCGAACGAAAGGAATTTCCTCACACAAGTTTTATCCTTTGACGTAATGTAAATGTTTACATTTTTTTTTCGCTTTCTTCTGCTTGTTCAAAGGGTCTTGTTTTTACTAATTAGCGTACAAGATAATTTCTTTCAATTTACTTCACTTTTATATTGGCCATGTCCTTTTTGCTCTCATCTTTGTTTTAAAGGATGACGATGATGATAAAAGGAAAAATTTCCTTTTGCTTTTTTTTCGTTCAGTGGGTTTTTTAATGCGGCCATCCTAAGAGAAAAAAAATAATTTCCACGCTAATACATAAGTAGATTGCATCCAAAAAGAAGAAAAAGAGACAAATTTTTGCGATCGAGGGGGAGTTAACTGCCTCAAATTAATGCATGCCTTGCAGCCCTGTAATGGTGGTGGTAGTGCAAAGACATATTGTTCTTTTCCAGTTTAAGTTTATCAAAGTAACTCAAGTTAGCAATCGCCTTAAGGACTGTTTTGTAAAATAAGCAAAAGCCACTCGATGCAAGTGGATTGTCGAAATGTACTTCAATTTAATAAGGTTAACTGAAAGATGAAAGGAATGACGCCAGTTGAAATCAAGTCCTTTATCATTATGAGATTAAGAATGTGATTACAAATTGTTATTCATTTTACATAAATTGCATCGATAATTAGGTTGGCTGTAACAATGTTGGAATGCATGTAGGAGTGTCCAGTGAACATTGTACATATTTTTTAGTTTAGAAATTTTCACTTCACCATTGTTTTTTCCCTCTTGGGTTACATTGATGGGAACATCATTCAAACTTAACGAGACGAGATATCGAAAGAATGAGGATATTTGCGTGGAAATTTATTTTAATACTTGGACTGTCCACAGAATTCAGACATAGTAAGATAAAGCCTGGTTTATCCTTGAAATAAAGGAGAATTTCGCATGTTGCAATATCCGGCGATATTGACCAATCTTTACCAAACGCGGAAGCGGCTTTCATTGAACTGTTAAAACATTGTCGAAAACTTATCCAGGGCAATCAATTCTACTTTTGTTTGTACAAACAACTAGAGTACAAAAGCCTCATTCCAAGGCTAAAGTCAAAACACTTACCAGTTCTTCTGTTTGGTGCCCAATTAAGAACGATAAGCAAGGCAGCAGAACAGATTCAGAGAGAGGAAATCTTCGTCTAAGAATGTTAATGTCTGAAAGGAAGGTGAATGGAGAGGAAGGTACAGCTGCGAACTCTACAAGCTGTAGAAAGATATGGATCTCACCCGGAAGGCAAAAACTCGTCGGCTACAATGATTCCGCCACCTGGAGTGAATAGACAGCTCTCCAGCTAAGAGTTTCTTTGTATAACACGCAAAATGTTCCCCAATGCGAAGTAGCGAATTCATCACCGTGAAGAATGAAAAGGAGCTTTAGTTCAGGATCAAGCTATTCAAGGATCGATGTCTAGGTAAGTTAGAATGTACCAGAAAACAAGTCAATACTTTAATATGTAAGATGTTATTCATCTTATCCTAACATTTAACGGAGGGTTTGCTTTAAAACGAAAGTTAGGCTCTAAAACGCTGCTAAAAAAGACTGATACTATTCCTATTAAATTCCCTTGGATAATCCTTAATCACGAGTTAATTGAAGCGCCCTACGATGTTTCTCTTCGAATCAAACAGAATTGGAGTAACAATAAAAAAGCACCATATAACATTAAATATAACGCAGTTATAATCCTTACCTCAGCACTATCTAGTCCATTACACGTTGCGTCGCCGGATTGTGCCAATTTGTACTCAGCATCCTTTGAACTCAAAATCCCAGGACCACCTGCAAAATAATAACAATATACATAGTAATCACCATTCACCGACCGTCGTCACAATATATCTATTAAAAATGTCGTTTCATCCCCCGAAAAGGAAATCCTAAGCTTAATGTCCTCGCCAGCATACGTAATAGCACCCACACAAAGTGCCTCCTCTTGTGGTGGCCTTTATGTTATCCTCAGGTTAAGAGTTTGAGTGCGGATACCACACGTATGGCGAGTGCATGCTATCATTATGATATTAATTATAATTGCTATTATTATTTTAATTAAGCCTAACTTGTGTGTACGACGAAGGACGATAGACATTCTCCTTGGAACCCCAAACTCACCCATTAGTGATGAAATTTTTTCATAGACAAAGCATCTGTAACGTTCCTCGTTCGATATCGCATGATGATGTGACACCAGCCCCACAAGATATCTTGAATTACCATCCTTCCATGTGGCCAAGCAGGTGAGCTCTTCCACTAAAAGAGGATTAACATGGGGTTTTGGGTCAGGTAGATTGTTATGGAGAAAACCAATGGTTACAATGGATTATACCTGTACTTTCGGTGCCTTGGACATCTGGACAAGCTTGAAAACTTAACAGTAGTCGACTATCTTCCGTACAGCTTTCGATGTTTGAAACAGGACTTTTGCACTCCCCATGACCACGGTTGTATGTAAAGACAAATGGTCCTAGAAAAAAAATTACAAATAAGAAAAATATGAAACAAATTTGTATAAAAAATATGAAATGCATCAAACCTTTTAAAGGACACTTAACCGGCTCGGCGTTCTCTCTAAATAAGCTGTAGAGCAACGCGTCACCAGGGATTTGGTCGCAGAGATTCTGCAATGTTTCACGGCCCTTACAAAAATCTGGGGGACATAAAGTGTGAAAAAGGGACAAACAAGAAAACAGAGATTAATGCACAATTTACTAAACATTTGTTAAAAGAGAAAAAAAAAAATAAAATCAAATAAATTAAGTTAAAGTTTTAAAGTAAAAATGTTGTCTAAGTGAAATTGGAGGAACTTGCTAATTTCATTTATTAAACTTATTTTAAAGCTTGATTTAAAAATTGCAAAAACATTGTGGCTCTTTAGAGGCAATATTTGCTGAAGGCGAGTAGATTTTCCTTTTTTTATATAAAAAAGAGTCAAATTCAAATTATGAATACAACTTTTTCAAAAACTTATTTTAGACGTGCGTTGAAGAGCGTTGAGAAGGTTAGATGTTGTAGCTAGAAGATCTCTTGTATCTACACCATAGGAACACTGCGATGGAGGAAGACCACACATTCGTTAGCGCCATCATGGGGAAAGATACATCAGCCAGCTAACGCACTTTGAGGCAAATATTTATGGACCGAGCTGGCTGGAAAGATTTGCTGGTTGAGGGCTAAGGCACGGACTCACTTCGCATTGTAGCGGCATCGATATGATAAGTGATCGTTTGCAGCATTTGAGATTGTGTTATAAGACACGTGGATGATTTAACGCAAGGTTCTTGGTCTAAAGTGTCGAATTTTCGGTAAGTGGGCCTTAAAAAAGCTGAAAAATTGTCTTTAGCAACAAAGGTCATTTCTGATTGACCTCAGGCAATGGAATAGCTGCCAATGCATCCGGGGAAATGACTGGAGCCGACTTGAATTTTTTATTTTTCAATAGAGCGATTTATTCTGAGAGAAATTTATGTCTTGCTGTAGACCGTTTATTTGTCCGGCTAGATCGCACGTTTTAAGATTATTTTTTATAAGGAAACGACAAAAAAGTGTCTATGTGGATAAGCTAGCGTCAATTGCAGCCTTGGAAGATAACATGTTATTACTGAGATACACTTATCTTATTTTACTTACCGAATTATGTTATTACACTGAATTATTCTAAACTAATAGGAGATACACACAAACTTAGATCGAGCGTATCTCAGATTGAGTGTTTGCCCGTTGTCAACTTGGGTTTAAAGAAGCATGATAGACAATAATTTAAAAAACCACCACTGTTTCAACAAATGGTTTGTGAAAATTTCTCCAATTTCACATTTGAATAGCTAAATAGTTAACATTAAAATAATAATAAATAATAATACATAATCCAACTAACTACTAATTAAAATTATAAATATTCATTGAAACCTTAAAATGTAAAACAAAAAATAGAACAATAATAAGCACGTATAATTAAAAGTCTGTACGAGTTCAGTTTTAATGGTTTTTTTTTTTTCGCTTTCACTTTATTTTTTTTACAAACATTTTTCTCCAGCATACAAAAAAGAGAAATTTGTACACACGCATATTAATTAATATCATTTAAAAAATGCAACTGTATCTACATGTACGGATAAATTTGCATATAAAACCCAGAAATAATATGTTTAATGGTTTTATATAACGCGTCTGTCTTTCTGAATGTAAAACTATATTTTAATTCCACATTATTTTTTCTTTAATGCGAACAATAAATTAAACACACCCAAAAAAAAAGATGAATAATAAGAAAATAAAATAAAATTAAAATCTACTTAAAAATCGAGCTCTACGTTGGGCGCCAATAAAGCTTGTTTCATTGAAATGAATTACTCGCTTAAGGACCAAACGAGACGCAAGTGCACTTGCTTGATTCGCTGGCAGTCATTTTTGTTGGCATATACTATAATGCATGCTGCGTATAGTCAAAACGCCAACGGTAAATGGAATGATAGTAATTTATTATGAATTAATTATTGCTTGTTGTGTCGAACTTAAAGCCAATGTTTGTGTTTGTGTACCTTTTATTGTTGTTGCAACTTGCAACCATAATGTACAGATGGATAAACTTTTTTATCCTTTATGTTTGGTTGTGTAAAATTTTGAATTTCATATTCACATCCTGTGGTATTCTCAAAAGATATGTGCAATTGGTTGCGTGTGACTGAATATTTTGTAGGTGTTGGTGGTGGAAAGGAGTGAGATTTTTTGGGGTGGTAAAATTTGCGGTTTAATTAAAACGCAGCTGAAAAATATTCATTTACCTTTTGGGTTTTTAATTAACAAAAAAAAAAAAAAAAAGGCAACTGAATACTCGTACGAGAAGAGGATTCACTCACTGATGTGATGTGCCGTGGTTCGAGAGAAATATAAATTTCCATAAATAGCACCACGAGTATCTTTGAGTAGCAACTGAATGTTGGTACTGCATAACACGTTTTACGATAATTAATCTGATTCTCTGTGTAATCAGTATCGTTTTTTTTCTCGTGTTTAACTCTGAACATAAAAATAATTATATCATTGGATAAATCAGAAATAGAATCAGATATATATATTTGTGATTGTGGTTTATAAAAAATCAAAACAATTACTAATGAATATTTAAACTGAGTATGATTTGAATTCCGGATGAAAAATAAATCATAAAACTGTTTCAAATGTGCAAATAATTATGTATTAAAGTGTATAAAACCATATAAATTCGCGCGTTGAACAACCATTGAAATTGTTTTTATAATGAAAGCCATGTTCAAGTTAGATCTATGGTTTCTTTTTACGAAAACCGTTTCCTCTTAAAGAAGTAATTTCACTATTGAATTAAAGTTAAAGTCTGCACCTTGATCGTTTATAAAAAGGGAAAACCAAATCTGTTTGATATTCTAAAGACTCTGAAGCGTATATCCTGAAAAACGTTATTCCACACACTTAAGGTATCAATCGAGCGGAGCTATTGCCAGTTGCCTTATCACAGCCAAGGTAAAATAGCATTCGCAGCACATTTATCGTTTATCAACGAGATGAGCAAATTATACGCTGCAGGCTTGAAAGATGCATTCATATCTCCATTTTTCCCAACAAGGATAACCCAACCGTACCACTCAACCGTAAAAGGCGTTATGTTAAGCACATCAAGAAAGATGCTACAGATCATTTTTCGGGGTCACTTTGGAAAAATCTGACGGTTTCAACAAGTTCTTAAGCATAATGGTTTCATGTTAAGTTTGCTAGCGAGAATATCAAATACTGCAACAAAATGCTAGCATCGCGCCAGTTTCAAGAGCTGCTATTATGCAGATAATTCTGCTGACGTCGTTTTTTTTGTCATCTACCGCTGGCAATAGTTGGATATTTTTATGGTTCTCAGTTTTTTGGAAAAAGAAATGAAAACTGTCTGAATAAGAAAAAACCAGAGCCATTTCTCGAATATCGACAAAAACGAAGTGATAGCCGTAAGCAAGTATCTGTGCCTGAGAGATAATTTGCACGTCGATTAAGCAGAAACATTGGTGGACTCTGTCCTTCTCTATTCTACAGATACACGCTGCTTCAACGAGCTTAAGCTGGGTTCAAAATACACATCGGAGTACGACATAGCCGATAAACTGCGAAAAATTTGACGATCTTGTGTCGATCAACAAAACGTGACCATCAGTGGATTCTTTCAAAACGAATTTAATATGAAAAAATGTCGGTACGTTGAGTTCACAGAATGTTCACAGCCCGCTGAGCAGAAGTTGACCTATCAAGAGAACATCTTAAGATTAACCAGGCGATGTATAACTAAGCTCTCTATCCATCGCTTTCCAACACATAAAAACAAATTTGCGGAGGCAGCCATTTGAAAAGGTGTTTTCGAATTTCCTCGACTACTCACGCTATTCTCCCAATCTCTCCCGCAGACTTTTATTGCCATCTTTGTCTTCAGGAAAGCTCAGGGGTATATCTTTATAAAAAGATTATTCTGTACGTGTGTTTGTCACTGAAGTTGTTTGTGTGTGTTTGAGCGGGTCCTTGAATGGCTTAGATTTACTAAACGATTTTTTAAGATGAATAATTTACTAATAATTCTGAGAATACAATAATAAATTCTCTGTAAATATTCATAATTATTTATTTTTTTAATTTTTCAAAGTGCCAAAATTGCTCCTTTCGAAGCAACTACTTCTTGGATACTTTTGAATAAAAGAATTTGAACAAATACAATGACTGTATAGTTTATCGAAAATTCTAACATGGAAACATTCGGACAGTACAACGATTTTGAATCGCCCATTTTTCAGCTATATGAATTTTATTCGCAGTGGGGAACCTTATAAGCTAGTACTTAAGCTTCATCAGGCATAAAAATGTGTCGATCACGCAAAGTCTGATCAAACATCAATTGCCGAAGTACTTTAAGACCACAATAAGAAAAGAATATCCATTAATGCCAAAGGACTGATATTTGGCTTTAACCGAGTGTTTGCCGTGATATTGCGATCGCCTACGTTTTTTCTTCAAAAGCGACTGATATATTTCTTTATTCTATAGATTAACTAAGAAGTATCTAAATCAGTTTTTTTTCAATAAGGAACCACAGTAAGTGTCACTCGGCGAGAACAATATCACATCACTAAAAGCAGAACAGATTATCAGCGTCCATCACAAACTTATACGCTTACACCAATCCAAGTTGTGGATTAAATAACAAAACCATATCCTAGTGACTATGAAACTATGGAAATACTATCGATTTATTGAATGTTTAACCCTAATTCGAATAATAATCCTAATTAAACACACTGCCAACAAAGGCTTTAGAGCTAGAACAAAAATTCCATTAGTCGTGTATAATTGGCTTACAATAACATTTTCAAGTCATATTCCTCTATACGTCCTTCTAACCGCACCAAACTGTCAGTATCATTCTATATGCCATTGGTAAAAATCAATTAAAACCAATATTACAATTAATTAGCGGATCATAGGATAAAAGTGTCCTTCCCTTGTTCCATACACCTCACTGTCGCGCTCAACTGTGTAGCAACGAAAACCAGCACAGGCATGCGTGCTGTGCCTAATATTAAAATCCCTCTACAAAGTTGTAAATAGAATATAAATCCTGTTCTGTTATTGCTGCTAAAATCAAATATTGATTTTTGTTTAACATTTCTTTTTGCCTCCCCCTGACAGTACTCTGAAAGAGTCATCCTTTGGCCCTGCTTGAAATTAATATTTACCAGGACAAGAGGTAGGAGCATGTTTTCAATTTCGTATCCTATTTCAGAGGGAAACCTCTTACCCACTGCCGCATAGACACATGTACACACGATGTGTACAGTGTGCATATTTATTCATAGCAAATAGTAATGATAATAAAGAAATACCTATTTGAGCATGGTCCAGGAACTTAAAAATGGATACTCCCCACAAATACAAAATACATACTCGTATACACAAAAGCATTGGGGGCGGGGGACTGCCATAAAATGACATGTCGGAAATTACTGCTCGGAAATTGGAATGCACATTTGTGAAATACCTACATTTCAGGCACAAATGGACATTTTCGAAAAGGATTGCTGTATTGGGCATATGAAAGAGGGCGTACAATATCTAATTACTTTGCTTACGTACATCCTGCCCACACTTTTGTCCAGTTCAAGCGCACATATAGCTTTGGGATGGTGGAGCAGTTTATCTGCAGGCAAACTGACTTGATCCACCGCAAAATAGATTTATTTAGTAATAGCAGCTATCCAAAATATTCCATTAAACAATTTCATTTGAATGGAAATCATCAAAAGGGATTCCATTGACATCCGTCCTAGTTGTTGGGCCTAAAAGCGCATGGTAAAACCAAAAACCAAATTAAGCAACTAACAGCCATAACCAATGCAGGCAACGAGATGAGGGACACAAACCGCCCTAAGGCTGCAGGCAACTAGCCACTAACAGACGAACTCAATGAATCAATTGCTGATCTTTGGTTGTATGGTTTAAACATAACAGCGGGTGTTGAAAGCAAACAAAAGTATTCAGAAAAATGGTAAGTGACTTCAAAAGAGCTTTGTGGCAATACAGCAGCGATGCTCGACATCAGAGTGATGAAGCAACATTCAAAATCAACAACTGAATTAAATCATTATCTTTCTCCCAATACTATGTTCAAAGAAGATCAACTTATGTAAACCTAGTAAAAGCTTTCTGAACAGAGTACCGAAATTTCATAGCTTATGAAAACTCTTACCAATAGATTTTGCGAAGTCAATCAATTAAATTAAATGAATTCATCCGAATCGCTCGCAGTTCTTCATTTTAATCAATTTGATACAAGTTACAGCTTCGAATCTAAGAGTATGGTCTGTACTTTTGTTCAGTTTTCAAATCTCATGGAAGTTGTCGATCAGCAATTTTATGTGAGTGCGCTGTAGTGAATACTTTTCGGCTTGACATGCTTGAGTTTAAAGTTCGTCTTTAATAGACAATGTTGCTATGTTTCAAAACACAAGAAGTACATCTTCTGGCAAATCAACTAAAGGCGAGTAAAATACTGGGAACTGAGCGAATGCAAATTAGTCGATTTGTGAACCCATTGGTCCCTACTTGAACTTCATCCATGTGAGTTGCAAAGCAATACATGTTCTTCTTCTACACCATCTGCCCTCCTTAAAAATAAGCTAAATGAATAAGCAAAATAGAAAATTAATATATCATAAACAGATCGAAACCCAACTCTTACGAAAAAAAACATCGAGGACGCAAGCGGTGCACGTAGGCTACATAAGCTTACGGGATGGATCTTAAATGGACTAGATTCATGGAACCCCTTTCGTAGCTTTTCAATCTTTAATTACACATAAAAGGTGCTGAGGACAATTTACTTACAAGAAAGGACGGTATTGCCATAATTTCGATGCTTCAATTTAAACTTAAAGACCACCTTATTTGCCAACGGCACCAAGCAAAAGAATTTTCTTGCCATCGAAAAAATCTTCAAAAATGAAAAGAAATCCTTATCAGATAAGATAGCCCTAAGATTGTTTGTAAGAACATAGAAAATCAGAAATGTGAAGGTACTTCACAAGCATTAGAAAGTACGATTACGCGAGCAGCGAATGAAAGTACACCACAAGGAGTCCATTAACTCCCAAGGCTGAACTAAAAAACGAATTTTCGTGAATGGAAAACACCTTTTTACTTTCTAAAGTAGTTATCTCAGTCACTTGAATGGTCTTAAATTGATTCAGATCTGATAAAGTCTTGTGAAGCTAAAAATCGAAATTAAGGATTTCGATGTGATTACTTCTCAAATTAACACATTAACACAGTGCTGTAAAAATCCTTACTTGGGTTAAGATGCTGATCCCCACAGACGGACCAGAAATGTTTTCGAACATGGTGAAGATAATATTGTTGAGTGCACCAAGATCGGGAGGATGAAATCACGCTACACTGAGGCAAAGTCTGGAATACGACCAACAAATACTAAGTCGAAATTCACCATTTATTCATCGCCTTTATATATAGTACTAATACATTATAGTTCATTCTCTTGAGCTCTCCAAGAAGAACTCCACATTCAACAGAACTGATCTAGCTGTGCTACGTGGCGCTGGAATTATTCAAAAAACGTAGCGGATTTTGACAAGAAACAGAAAGTACACACACACGGTGTTAATATGAGAGGCACTATCTTCAATAAATCTGTTGCTGGGATGAGCATGAGCGATGTCATCGTTTGCTCCTAGCGCGTCTTTACAAAGGTACAAAAATTAAAGAAGAAGCGAAAGGTGTAAGGATAGAACCAAGTACATGTCAAGAAACAAGAAATAATTCTAGGCGTAGCTATTGATTGAGGAGTTAACCTACCTCGCAGTGAAAATCAATTCCACAAATGACACCTTAGTGCAGATTAGGCCAAGATGTGAATGAATCCGACTGCTAAACTTAAAAAAAGGAAAAAATAAGTAAGAAGAAAAAATTGCGAGAAAAATTCTTCGTCGATTTTTCGGGCCCGTATGTTAAGAGAGATGAAGGAGAATTCAATACTCTGTACAAGGACATGAACGTAGTTCAAAAAACTCAACTTCAACTCAACTTCAAAGCAAATCAACATCGAACGAATTAAACAAAATAAACAATAAAGAGGATCTTGGAATCACAATGCCCAGGTTTGAGGCGACAACAGTATCAAGTTGTCGCGGGTGCTTGGTCCGAAAAGCTGGAAGCGGCATTACGAGATTAGAGTTAGAAAAGGCAGGCATGCTTTTGATGGATCGGAAGGTCGTAAGTGACAAAGTAAACAAAATAGTGAGGAAATATTTCAAATTTTTTAATTTAATACTTAAAACATGTTTTATTCCCAAACATACTACACATCATAATATTTTTTTTAATTGAATTTTAAAACTCAACAAATTCATTAAATTACGAAATCACATGGCAAATAAAAATTTTCTTTATGCAAAATATTTCAAATAATCATTGAACGTTAACCACAGGACTATTCCGAAGGACTTGTTATACAACAGCACAGTGCTCAGATTGAATTGCGCGAACGATAAAGCATAGTTATTTGGTTGCGTATTGAATGCAATATATTTGCCGTCTGTAATTTGATATCCTGGAAAATGGATGACCGACCCTGGACAGTGAGAGTGGAGTCGTGCTTTTGGTAAATATTTGGAAAACTATTCGGCGTCGGACAAATGACGATGGCCAGTTGTGGTATGCGACAGGGTTCAAGTATTCAATATTATTATTATTCACACAATAGATGAGTTTTTGAATAGAAATATGCGGACGCTGGATACTCATACAAAAGTGGTGCTTTACAATATGAAGGAAATGGAAAAAAGATTTGATTGGCTTTTGCAATGACGGTTTTATTAGCACCGGCCTTTTCAAATGACAAACATCGACTGCCCGCCATGAAAAAAAATCTGTTGAAAGCAATCCATATGCATATGAGATATCTGATGATATGGCAAAACTGAGTCCATCATTTACAACACTTGTAAGGTCTTAATCGATGTGCGTAGGCGCTGTCAAGAGTCAGAAATTTGACTTGAGAATAATTTCAATATTTATGGCGAAAGTGACTTGAGGCTCGCCCACCTGCATGTTCGCTGGTCGAGTGTTTGCCTTTTGTATAGGTATCATGTCGTCAACCATTTGCGGCTCTGACAGCACCATTTACCACGTACTCATATATCCTTCTGTCGAGTATGTTAAATGCAAAATGGCACCTGGAGGGTTACGTTTATTCGCCTGGAATGTGCACTTTTACGAGTGAGTGATTTTGAGTGATTTATGACTGCAACATTAAGTGCGTTTGATAACAGTCTGAATTTTATAAACAATAAGTAGCTTAGCGGTTTTTGAATGCTAACATTATTTTCGTTTTTGCTTCAAGACTTGTTGGGAAGAATAATTCAACTGATTTACAAACCACTATATGGTATACTATAATTTTTTTAACTTCAAACTTGATGAAAGAAGTAATTTTTCGAAGGTTTCCCGTTCTGGAAAATTCGAAAAAAAAGAAACACTAAAACAGATCGCTGTTCGACTGGATTGTCTGAACTTTTAATAAAATTCTACAGATCCTGGACAATAAAATGTGACCAGAAGAATTGGTTTTTATCTTTAAAGAGATTTTCATCATTATCCTTTTTTTAGCACTGTGCAAACTTAATTAAAAATCCTATGAACTATTACTAATTTATAATTACTTATAAAAAAAATGAAGAATTGATCCTCTTTTCGTAAATTAACACACAAAAACACGAACTTTTAAATTAATAGAAGATTATCTAAGTCAAGCACAGATTAAATAAAATACTCGGCTGGGTGGCGCATTTGATTACGTGCCTGTTTTCGAGTCCTAAACAAATCGGGTTTTCGGAATTGTCATCATTTGCCATTGGGATCAAATTAATGACTGGAGTGGTCGATCAGCAAAAGTAGTCTGACTTTGTGGGTGATTTTATTGAAGTGGTTACAGATGTTGGGATTCGTCTTCGTGTTTTCAAAAACATTAGTTTGTGTAGATGATTTGTCATTGGCTTATAGCAAGGTGATGAAACAATTTTCACAAAAAAAAAAAAAAAAACACACAACTTTGTTTTATTTTATTTTTTTCTCAGCGAACTTAAACTTGGTTTGCAATAATCCACATATCGAGACTTTGAGTTTCAAACTCCTTCAGCTATTGATAAACATTTGGGGAGACAAAGCTTTCGGTAAAATGTTCAACTCAGCAAATGACTCGATTTTTATTTCCATATATTACCTCACCGATTTAAAGTTCTAAACGAAACCCATCAAGAGAATCACAAATGAGGAAAACTCGACAGCATGACATTGCCAAAATGGACCGGCATCCAACTTTTCATTCTCTTGGTATCCTGCACCGTGCAACCACAAATCCCTTTTGCAGTCTATTTGCAGCAAGCACAAGCATGACTGCGGCAGCTTATTTAAAATTGTCGATTCACATAATCAAGTATTCTAGGGTAGAGGCAGAATGAATACTCGTACATATCTAAGTGATCCCTTTCGTGGTGCGTCACTCTTCAAAATTCTCATCGTCCTTGCTGCAGAGGTATCCGAACTGCATACATCTTTGTCATGCCACTGTTATGGTGTAGTCGTCTGACCATCGTGGCATTGCCCTTGTTATTCCCATTCAACGAGCATATATAACTGGTCGCCCTCGTGCACACTGACCATTAATTATACCGATCCACAGTACATACACATACACAATGGCATCTTGACTGTACTTCAAACTGCACTCAACTCTATTCACTACTGCATCGAAACCAAGCCAAGCCAAACCAAACCGAACAACATCAGGAAGTTTATCTCTTTGTCAGATATGGATGATGGTAGTAATACCCTCGCTTATATGATGATGCATCATAGTCATCATCATCATCATCATCGTCGTGGTAGTGTGTGTGCTGCAATAAAATGAGCATCATCAGGACGAAGACACAAAAAAGTCCATGCTCATATGATATTCCTTTTAAGACCACAAAACCGCAACAACCATACACCACTACCACCAAATACACGACCCCCAAAGCTCTACTCAATTATAATATAATCTGCTTGTTTGGGTGCCTTACAGGATACCATTTATAATATAGCTCCTCCATTCATAGTAAAATGGCAAAAAAATGAAAGAGTCCGAATCATCAACATTTCTCTTGCTCTGCTTCTTTTGAAGGAAAATTAAGCGCATCATTTTTGGCAATGGGACTGTTGTATTCTATTAATGCATATACACAAGGACGAGCTTACAACCACCCGAAGCTAAATGTGGTCTAGTTTTCCTTCTGGTCAATGAATGTGGCACGGATAGTCAAGCAACAATCATTTAACATTCTTTTAATTGGAAATTAAATACAGGCAAGAGACATAACAAGTCAAAAGCTTTTCTTATATATTTAGTTTTGGTTTTCCCACTTATTTCCCTAATTTGTCTATTATGACCATCTTTGGTATTATCAAACGCACACACATTGCGAATCCTTTCTGTTAAATGTTACTCATTTAAGAAACAAATACAAACACACACAAACAAAGTCAGACACATAACAGCATGCTTACAAAACTCGGGCGAAGAGGATCATTTTTTATTCTTTTCGAAAGGATGCGGAAATTTTATTTTCTCTCCCTGATTCTCTTCTACAATCATAGTAGCGCACTCCATTCATCGAATGTATTCTTCTGATGATGATTCCATCTGTACACATTCACATACATATGTATTTCGTTTCAATTTAAAGTCGATGAAAGTTTTATTCTTTTCTGTTATTTGTCTGGAAAGGATTTTTCCCTTATATGGGTTGCACATACGCCACAGTGATACCTTTGGGTGTGCTCGTACATTTTCGTATGAAAAGAAGAATAGCAAATAACGTAGAGGTAGATGGTATGCAGTAGCAAAAAAAGGAAACGTGGAATTAAAGGAGTTTAATTTCGAAATCACAAATACACAAATTGTGGGGTAGGGGGGAAAAGCAGGCATAAACAAATGGAAAAAGAACATGAAATGGAAATGCATTTCAATTGAAGTTCAGTTGATCGTGATGCCAAAAGCAAAACGTGTAGGGGAAGAAGGGCGAGGGAGATTGTTTGAGTGGTGTTTTGTGTGTGTGTGTGTTTGTATTCTTCTTTAGCATTTATAAAATGCTTGCTCCTTTGGATGCACCTTTTATGCAAGGTATATTGAATGGTGAAAAATATGTTACAGAAAGATAGTTCTTTTTGTATGTGAATGTGGGTAGATATGCTTTATTTTAATTAAACATTTTTGTAAGTGAATGGGCACAAGCACGATACGAATATTTTTGAATGTGTTTCGACTGCTTTTAAAACATACTTGTGAAGTGGACCGAGTCAAGCAAGAGCAATTGCAAAGAAAGATATCGTTTTGAGTTAAATTGAATTTCTTTTTGTTAGTAATGGACGAAGGATATTACCGAGTTCTTTTGAAACTGAAAGGTTGTCATCAAAAACACACTCAAGAGAAACTCATTTCGAAAGGTGGTGCTATACAGAGACGGTTTTTTAATAACGGAATCAGTAGAAGCGACACATCCAATAACACATTCTTTGCAAGATACAAGAAAATGAAAAAAGGGTGTTCTCAAAACATTATACACAACACAGGCTTTCCTTGGTAGAAAAAATAAATATGGACAAAGGCTTGACAATGCAGTGCATGAATTCGAATCTGAAAAGGACTTGAAATTGTTATTCGACAGTGTTTTGAAGAGCTAGTTTTCCTCCCTTAGTGCCCTAATTTTGCAGAACTCTTTTGTGACACGATATGATTAAAACTTAGCTGTAAAGCCAGACCATTTATTGGTCAAAAGTCTGTCAAAAAAATTCTGCATAACTCTTAGTTATTTTCAGTCTGCATCTTACTGCTAAAAAAAAGAAAGTTTACATACTTATATACACTCATACTTATCTATACCTTGTGGGACCATAATCGATTGTTTTCAGGCTTAGTTCATATTCCTAGATTTCAATGCAAGTGACACAAATTGTGGACATTGTCTTGGTACTCCAAACTGACAAGTCGCGAACTGCTGATGCTTCCATTCTTCGCGCTCTATTCCACACATTTATTTTAATGAGATTCTTCCTTGCAAAGTTTTTATATCTGGGATTTATTAACAAATGTGAAGCAACTTGTGATGACGATATTAATCGTCGCGTAACCTTTAATGTCCAACAAGCTATCACGATAAAAGTGAAGCGTGAACCACTTAGTTGATATTTTCAAATGTGATATCCTACAAAGGCTGTGAAAAATGCAATATCAACTAAGGTTTAAATGCAATCGAGGCCTAACAGCATCCGAAAAAAATTGTGTGTAAACATCAAAATTTGTTTGTTTTTTTTCGAAACAAGTGCAAGCAAATAAATCATTGACGTTAATACAAAAAACACGAGGGACCGAGTAAAATGTCTCCGCAGTATGTAATTTTCTGAGCTACAAAATTAGGTGAATCAAGAGTCAAATGGTTAAAAAAATAAAGGGGAAATTAATACATGAATCCGAGTAAAAAATGATGTCACTGATTGCGTTTTTGATAGTATTTAAATAGAAATTGATTTGATTGATTGTCACCCTTCAAATTATCGTTGTCATAAAGTTGTGTCATTTAAAAGACCAATAAATGGTCCGCCATCTAACGTTTTTTTTCCAACTAGTGCTTATTTCGTGAATGGTAACACTTAGCTCATGTTTGATTTGACAGATAATTAGTTTTATCCTTCCGCTGAACGAATATGGTTGTGTATACTCTTCAACAACGCTGGGAAATATTGCGACATTACTTTGAAAATCATGGTAATGTTGCAGATTGTGTGCGAAAATTGCGTACGGATTTTGGTTCGGTTTGGTATGTTCGTTATCTTGTGAAAAAAGTGAAAGAAACTGGCATCCTCATCGATAAACCAAAGCGTGAAAAGCCAAAAACAGTGCGTATACCCGAGAATATTGCTGCTGTGGCAGAAAGTGTGCGTGAAGCGCCATCAACATCAATTTACTGTCGTTCTCAACAATTGAACATTTCGGAGACATCATTGAGACGAATTTTGCATAAAGACCTTGATATGACGCCATACAAAGTCCAATTGGTTCAGGAGTTGAAGCCAACTGACCATCCAATGCGTTTTCGCTTCGCTAAGTGGGCCTGCGATCGACTTACAGAAGATGCCGATTTTGCCAAAATAATCATCTTTTCAGATGAAGCTCATTTTGATCGTGGAGAGTATGTAAACAAGTAAAATTGTCGCATTTGGGGCACAGAAAACCCGCACGCATACATATACCCAGAGGCATAATTGGGACATTTTTCTTCGAAAATGAGCAAGGGCCATGTTGAACGAATTTTTGTTCACAAAAATTGAAAAGGAGGATATTGGCAACATTTGGTTTCAACAGGACGGCGCTACGTGCCACACAGCCGAAGCTACACTCGATGTTTTGCGCCCTGTTTTTGAAGATCGCATTATCAGCCGCAGAGCTGATGTCGTTTGGCCACATCGGAGCTGCGATTTGACACCGTTGGACTATTATTTGTGGGGTGCCCTCAAAGATAAGTGTTACGCCGACAAGCCAGAGACAATTGACGCTTTAAAGGACAATATTCGTGAAGCCATTGGTGAAATACAGCTGCACACAATCGAGAATGTGCTTAAAAATTGGACCGATGGTGTAGGCTACTGCATGGCCAGCCGAGGCAGCCATTTGAATGAAATTATTTTCCATTATTAACCGGAAGGATTGTACTTTCAAATAAAAAAAGAAATTTGAGAAAATATTCAGCAGTTTTTTTTTTGAGCATTTTCAAAAAAAAGTTATTTGGCGGACCCGTTATTTTCGGTTTTATTGTTGGTTCGATATTGAGCAGTTCATAAACTTAGTATCACGTACATATGTAAAAGATAGAACGTCAAATTACAGCCTCCTTAACAGAATCGGTTGTTAGTAGTTAATCAGGACAATGACGGAAAAAGAGGAAGGTTTTGGCAGTTCCAAATGAATTACAAGCACATGTAGGAGCACGCACTCTATGATTTGAGTTGGTCGCCAAAGAGAAATACGAAGCAATAAGGAATAAAAGCTTACACGAGCATTTTAAAACAAGTACCAACTATCGCCCTTGTTAATTGGAATATATCGAGAATATTTAAATACTCCATTCTGTAATAAGATTATTCATTATCCTTGCGGATGTTCGCAAAATGTTAATAGAATATTGAAATAGCTTCAACTTTACGGTCAAACAAAATAACTTCCTATATAAAGTTAAATAACAACTAATAACTTTAACTGAGATCTCATCACAAATCAACAAATATGACCACTCGATGTCCGTCAACATCCACAGTATTCACTCCAATTTTCACCAACCTCCTCGTAAATCACCCTAATCAAAAGTCTCCTTAAAACTTTATTTTTGCTGTTTCTGCATGCCAACATTTCTTCCTCTTCTACCTTTCCATCTTCTACCATTTCCATTTTTTGTCAGAACTCAATCGACATTTCCTAAACTCTTCCACTTAACTTTTCCGCTAAAACCATTTGAAAAGTGTAACACTTCGGCACAAAAACCTTATCCGCCCATCGGATTCCATTTTCTATCTGTAAAGTATTTGTGTAGTGCTTAGTGGGGACAAAAAGTGAAAACAAATACAAGCTAGTTTTATGGGATGTTTTAGGTATTCGAAAAAGTTTCTTGCAAAACTAAATAAAGAACCAAATATTGTTACATCACAAAGTTGGGACTGGCTGGTATTCACCTAAAACTGAGTTTGCTGTGTTCTATTGGAATATAAAATATCTTTTTTGACATGTTGTCATCATCATTGTCGTCAAAAGTTTCAGCATCCATAATTCATGTGTTTTTCGTTTGTTTTATTTATGAAAAACGCAGCAAAAGTTAAACGTCATCGAGCTGCTGCTCATTAGAATGACAGAAGTCGGTCCCTTGACGGATTTTTGAAATAATCTTATTGCAAATTAAGGAGTGGTAAAGTTGATCGTAAATGAGTTTAAAAGCTTTTGCATCCTAAATAAGCGCGTTTAATAAATATATAAAAATAAACACTGTCTTTATTTCCTTAAAAGGGAAAACAAAATTTATTTATTACTCTCATTAAGACTTCAATGGATTATAATGAACTAATCACCATTAGCAAAATTGCAAAAGAATGCTTAATTTGAAATTTGAATTTTTTTTAAGAAAAACTGTTTCGCTGACAAAATTTAAAAAAGAAACACAATGGTCTTAAAGTTGCCACAAAAAGCACATAAGATTCCAACACGGTCCACCGCAGTGGAAAGTCACTAAACTGATAATAGCTTTAAAACCAGGAATATCGTTAAACGATAAAAAGCGAACGTTAGACCGATATCAGTTTTGCCAATTATGTCGGACCTATTTGAAAGGACAATTTTCCAGGGTCTAGAAAAGAAGATGAAGGATAACAGCTTGGCCCTGACCGTTAATTTGTTTCCAGAATCAAAACATTCGCAGACCGAACAGATTAATAGAATTACCAACGAAATCGACGACTCTTAAGACATAAATGTGGCATGATAGCTTTAGGTTATTGCAAAGAAAGCTTGAATCCTTTCTTAAAAATGTTCTCTTTCGTGGATGATTGAAATCGCTGGAGTTCCCGCTTGGCCCGCTATTATTTTTAATGTGTACGAAAAATATCCAAGAAATATTAATAACAGATCGGCGTATCCAATAGACAAACACAATGCTCAGACACAAAGAATATTTGAATATAGACTGAAGGATAATACTGATAAAAAATGTTTTTCTAGTTAATATTCGACGTGATTTATTTTTAAGATTGATTACATCAGATTTTTTGTCGCAAGACATTTTTAAAACCCTAGAAAGTTCTTGTATTAATATAAAATACCATATGAAGTACATCAATGTGACTTCATTTTTAAGTGCTTAAAATTCAAATGAATTTATTTCGCTTTTGCTAATTCTATTCTGTTATGTGTATATTATTCCATAAGTAAATTATTATCATTCCGAAAGATATTTATTCTTCACTTTTATTTATAAAAATCAAATAAAAAGCATTTTGTTACTTTATATGCGAAAAAAACAGCCATTCAAAAACAAACAGAAGACATTTAACTAACAAAACAAATAATAGCAAATAGGAAGATTTCAAATAAATTATTTTTTGTTTGTTTTCTTATGACTAAAGAGTATTTAAAAAGGGTCCTCTCTCTTGAAAATCATAAATATAAACAAAAAATTGTTTTCTTTTTCTTATTGATTGAAAAAAAATAATAATTTGAACATGTTTGAAGACATAACGACAATAATTGAAGTACACTTAAAAATACACATATTTTTTCCAGGCAGGCATGGAAATAAAAGTAAAACAAAGTCGCTTCTCGCAATAAAAATTTCACTCCCACTTCATAATATTTTTTTTAAAGAAAATTATAATAAAAACCATTTAAGCCAGACTCGTACACAACAAGAGTAGTTGAATTACAAAATAAATTATAAATAACAAAATATAATTCATAACTAAAACTAAAATTGCAAATGGCAATGAATTACACTATGAAAAGATAGTCCAAAAATTACAAAAAGATGAGGAAGAAGGAAAAAATTTAATTCTTATAATGGATAGCATTGAAAATGAAATCACAAATAAAATAATAATAAGAAAAAACACATACAATACACACAATAATAAAGATATATATATATAAATGTATAGAGAAAATAAACAACATTTACTTTAAAAAAATTTATATTTTTATGTATAGAGGAAAATTTTTAATATTTATTTGTTAAAAAAAAGAAATAAATAAATAATGATACTAGCGGTCACCGGGCAGCCCATCCCAACATTTTCTTTTTTTTTTATATATAAAAATCATGTATATATACCACAGTGTATATATTTTACAATTTGTATATGATAGATAGCATGTGATATACATAAATCATTGTATTTACTTAAACCCAAAATGAAAATAAAAAAAAACCGAAAACAAACTTATCGATTACAACATATATGAAAAATAAAAGAAAAAATTAATGAACACAAGAAATTAATATATAGTAATTTTCGTTATGTACAGCATTTTAAATTGAACTGTTTTTAAATAACTTAAATAAAAAAAATATTTATTACTAACATTTTAGCAGGCATAATGCATTCTAAACTAAACTTTTTATTTTTGTTTTTGAAAGGAAAATTTAAATATTTCAAAAAGAAATCGTATGAAGGAACATTATGTACAAAAAAAAAAAAAAAATTAAACACAAATAAATTAGAACAGAAACAAAGACAAAACAAAACATATGTCAACATACATTTTCTTAAACGAAACTTACCGAAATATCTTTATATATATTTATATTTTTTCTTTTGGATTTATAAAACAAAAATCTCTTTACATTTCGAAATAGTGCGTTTGAAAAATTTGTTAAAACAAAATAATTAACTATTCAATAAAACAAATCAAAATCAATAAATTGCCGATGCGTATAAAAGCTCTCTTTCTCTAAGGGTGAAATTGAACTAAATAATGATTTAGATACAATGTTATCATGAAAAAAATATATATTTTTTTAAGAACTATGTGGGAACTTTATAGTTAAAAGCTTTATATCGCAGGATTTTGTCTCTTATTTTATAAAACAATTACAAAAAGCACATTTAACCCGTCACCAGTGAATAAAAAAATCATTAGTTTTTATTTAACTTAGAAAAATTTATGAAATAAAACAAATTACATTTTAATATACCTGAATAAAACAATATTTTTTCACTTTACAATAAAGTTATGTAATTAAGGTGAAAAAGTGTGCTCTGAAATCATTAAGCCATAGTTACATGTGTTTTTATTTGCAAAGATTCTACGCTGGGTTACGGAAAAAAAGTAAATATAATAGAATATGTTAACTTTCTGTTATGAAAAATGCAATTGCTATAAGTATATATTAACAATTTACCAAACTAAGAATACTTAAGCATGGGTTTGCATAATTTTTGATGAAAAAAGTGAGTTTATAAAGGTTTTAAGTTTTATTTTCTACTCGCGGTAAATATAAATAATTATTTGCGACTTTTTGGAAAACGTTAGTTCGTCCGCAAGGCATGGGAAATGTCATTTTACGACTTTGTTTATTACAAAGCAATTGTGAACGAAGTTCTTTGTACTTTTTTTTTTTTGTGTTTTTGCCTTTTTTACTAAGAATTAATTACCTACCTTGAATTGTGTTAATTAGCTCTTCGTACAATTATTACAAAATTATAAAACATATAAGAGTATGATTCGCTTTATCAACGAAAGAAGCCCAATTAAAAAACTACATATTTTTCAAGACATATACTTCCTGATATACTAATGCTCCATCCAAATCATAATATCACTGATAAAGGCAGATGTAGCCATTTGTTTATGATAAAAAAACAAAAATTCAGGTTTTCAAGTGATATGGAAAGTTTAATTACATAACTTAAAATATTTTCCTTCACTGTTTAACATAGTTTTAGAAGAATACATTTGAAAGAATAGCTCACTTTACTAATATAACATGGCTTAGCTAACTAGCATACTGTCAAATTTCTTAGAAATCCTAACAATTGATAGTTGAAACCTGCACTTCAGTGAGACGGATAAATAAACCATAGCATATGTTTATACCTCGCTATACAGGCTGTATATAAATCAGTGGCTTGTGCGTCAGAATACAAGTGAGAATATAGGACTTTGATTACTCCTTGCTCAGGCGCCAATTAACGAATTGCTCTTAACAGAATCGTTAATTAATTGCTTGTAATGATCTTTTTTGTTGTTATTATTTTAAAAAAATGTCAAAAATCGTATTCAAAAGACTATAAACACGAGTTGAGGAATGTAGCCTCCTTCGATTTATTTTTTGATTAAGCCTGTTCTGTTGGTCCAATTTGCGACAGTTTTTCGAGGATTTGTAGCCTAATCTCACCAATAAGGCGCTTAACATTGTTTTACAAAGTCAGCATTATTTGAGGATAATCATTTCTATGGCGTGAACTTAACACTCACGTCCGTTTAAGTTTTACCTCAGTCTTAAAACAGATATTGTTGTTGTTGAGAAGCCTATTTAGCCATAAGTTAACTTGCTCATAAAACAAGATATTTTCTCAAAAGCTAAATTTGTGAATTTTAAAGGCAGTTAACGATCTCGTCACGATCGTTAAACTTTTGGTTAAAGAGTAATCTATTGCAACCAGTTCCGAATAGACAAGACTGAATCGTCGACAACGGCTACTGTCTCACCTGTATGTACATTACATTGTTCACTTTACGTCTTATAGAGTATATTCCATACAAAACTTGGTAATAACAAGATAACAAGTTTCAATACTTGGCTACGAGAAACAAATCTCACCGAAAGAAAACCAATTTGAAAAAAAAAGTTTCAATGAGCGTTCTTCTGGGTACTTTAATCAATTGTAGTTTTCAAACTGAACATGTGTATGTGGGGTGAACTTGGCGCCATTTAGCTTAACTAATATATTTTGTGAGCTTGTTTCACCATTTGAAAATGAAAGGGGCTAGGATTTCCACCTTTTCAGTGATGATTGGGTTAAAATAAGTCTATTTATATTTTAGATGCTATCAATGAACCCTACATAAGCAAATTATCAGTTGAATGGAGCCAGAGAAGAATAATTTCAAAGATGGTTATATACGTATCATACTTATTGGAATAAATATTAATACTTAAATTATTTAAAGAAAATAGTTATTTCTGATTCGGAAATTTTACAACAAAAGCAAAGTTTGCATTGATTGACTGCCCAAATAAAAATCCTCTTATAGTTGCAATAAAAACCTATGTGCAAATTCAAATCAATCGATTTCCAACAATATCTTTCAACATTATTTTTTACAGAAAAGCAAATTTAACATGTCCTATACGCTGCGTATTCATTTGAAGTGCGATTCCGTTGTGTTAAGTAAAATTTGGATGGGTGCCCTACAATACTTTTCATGAAATCTATCGAAAGGAAAAAAAGTAACTATAATTTTCTTTATATATACATTGAGTTTAAAATGATATATTCAAAAAATAGTAAAATAAACTCGACAAAAACAAATAAATAAAAATTGATAAACCCAACACACAAAGTAATAAATAATAAAACCGAATGAAACTTTGTATATATACAAACGTAGTTACATATTTAATTTTACTTTTTTAATTAAAAAAATATATAATTAAAGAACGGAATTTGGTGTTAAAAAAATGTTGAATGGGTTAGACGGCACACACAAGGACACACACATAATAAAATTTTGTCAAAATTAAATTCTTCTTTTTGTAACTAAACTAAATTAACCATTTTCAAAATTAAATCAAAGGCGTATATCAATTTACTGAGTTTTGATTTTTACATTATAATTATATGGTATCTGGAATCTTGTTCAACTAATATTCTTTAAAGAAAAAATATCGTGCACAAAACTAATAAAATATATAACAAAAAAAAATAAATTTAATTTTGACATTTTTTTATATTAACAAAAGAAAAAATATATAAGAAAAATTAAATTTGGCTTTTTTACTTTTTTGTAGACACACAAATATATATGTATAATTGAAAAAATGGTTTATTTACATATGAAATTTCGAATGAATTGAAAAAAATTATATAAAAACAAATCTTATTTTGTGGGCGGACAAAATTAAAGATAAATTTCCATTTTTTGTTATGAGTTTCTTATGTCAAAGCACACACATAGTTATTGAAAAGTTAAATAAAATATTTTTTTTTTATATTTATATATTTTGTAATAAAGAAAATATTATTTACATGGTAATTATTTACAGTTCAAATAAAATAAAATCAAGGAAAAAAAATGAAAGTAGAACAAAAAAACAAGAAACATGTGAAAATATATATTTTCTTTTGTGTTTCTTTTCTCCGTTATCGTTTTATTGAAATTTTGTAGACAAATACTTTACAAAAGTTGGGACGGGTTAATCTGCTTTTTCCGGTTTTGTTCTTTTTTATTTTATTTATTTATTTATTTTTTTATTCAAATTTCAATGTTCAAAGGTTTTGTTTTCATATGTGAAGAGAGGACCCTTTTTGAAGATTTTTTCCCATAAACAAATATAAGAGGGTTACAAAATATTTACATGTTTGAAGGAATAAAACAAAAAAACGCCTTTTTCAAAGTAAAATATTGAAATAATATAGTTCTGGTTGCTTAAGGATGATTTTAGTTTTGAGCGTATTGTATGAATACAAGCATGAGAGTTGATGGACTATAATACGTATTGAGTTCGATACATATTTACAATGTGTGAGTCAATTTAATTTAATCGCTCCTTCGAAAAGGGACGGAAAAAATAAATTGTTTTGTGCAGATAAAAAAAAAATATTTTCCAGATGGAAAAGTTGTAAACATCTGATATTGAAAAAGCAAGTGATCGATATACATTTATTAGGAATAAGGTTTTTATGAAAAACATAATTCTTTTTCAAGAGGGTTTTTGAGTTTCAGTTTCTCTCTCGAAAGCTAGATGTATAACTGTAGCGTTAGTTAAGATCAAAAGCTGCTTAGCTTGTATTTTTCACGTAAAAGTTTGTCGGCAAATTCACAACAGTTAAGAAAAAAAACAAGCTAGTCGGCACTAGCTGAAGTATAAAAACAGATCTTGAGAAAATTTGTGATAGGATTTAACATGGGTTTAAGAGTTGCTTTTATTCATATATAAAAACTTTTTTTTTTTGTCTAATTCGATAGTCATATCGAACAAATAAGCGTTGTTACGGTATTACAAAACGTTGGCACTTGCGTCTCCCGCAATATAATTATTTTTTACATTTTTCAGGTGCAAGGTAAATGATTGTTCTAATGGCTCAAAACTAAAATGCAAGCTGACCCAGTTAAAGTATATCTTCTTTTCTGTTAAGTATAAATAAACCAAATAAAAAAAATTGTCTAATTTATTCTATTCTTCAAAAGTTTCAATAAAAATATTGACAAACTAAAACAAAACTATATATGTAAAACCACTATTTTTTTTTAAACCAAACTGAACTCGTAATGGATGAAGGACACAGAAGGAAAAGGGAAAAACAGACATATAACTTAACAAACAAAACAAATCAAACGATACAGAATAAATGAATAGAAAAATAAGGAATCAAAAGAAAAGAATACAATATGTTACTTTAATAATATTATGAATATATGTATTTTTTAAACGCATAATCAGTATAATATCATATATGTAAAACTAACAGAAAACAAAATTAAAAGTATTTTTTCATATGTAAGTGAAAAGAAATTTAATAATTGTTTAATTTATAATTTAAAAAAAAAAAATAACTGAAGAATTTGTTAATTTAAAAAAAAATGCTTACAATCATTCATATCATCATTGGATCTCATAATATACTGATCCGATGAGGATAGTCTTGAATGCCCGTTCAAATTGGGATGAGCTCCCCCCCTATGATCACTTTTCAATATGCTACGCATTGCCATTGCAGATGGATTCGACTGATGCATATACATACTGTCACCCTCGCACTCACTTTCTTTATATTGTAGAACATTTTTATGTTTCTCATAGATAACCAGGCACCGATGACATCCTTTCCTAAGTTTTTTGTTAATTTTTTTTTGTTTCAATTTTTTTTTTGCATCATTGTAAAACGTTTCGAAAAATTTCGCAGTAATAATGTAGCGAGTTTGCAATTTCATCGAAACGTGATTTCATGTTTTGTGATGGGGGAAAAGATACGAAAGAAAAAAAATTGTATAAATATTATATTTATTTATTGAAAGATGAACGAAAAGAAATAATTAAGTACTTTTTTAAACTGAATAGTTTGTATTATAATAGATTTAGATACTTTTTAACGTAAAACTACTGATGGATTTGTACTCTTTTTTTCTTTCAAGTAATTCAACACAAAATATACATTAAAAAAAATCAAAATAAAAAAAGAATATTTAACACAACTAAAAACAATTTTTTAAAATTGAAAAATGTTCATGTTAGAAAAAAAATTAACATCATCCCAAATGCACGTTTTTTTTCGTTTTCAAAAATCAAAGTGAAAACATGTTTTTTTTTTTTAATTTAATCTACAAATGAAAAGTATAATCTTTGCATTCGCAAAAAACAAAATTTTTGATTTAGTTTGAAAAAAAAAGTTAAGTTTGGCAGTTTTTGTTTTGTGAATCTAAACATTTAGTGGATGCAAAATTTTGGAAAATATAGATTTAAAACATTAAACTAAAAACTGGAAATTAATACATAGACTGTTGATTTTTTTTAATTGTAAAACATAGTTTAGTAAATCAAATGAAAAGTAAGAAAAATATCTAGAGACACACACACTCACGTTAAAAAAAACATATTTTGATTTAAGGAGCATTTTTTTTTCACTCATTCAAAAAGTTTTTTATATTTTTTAGCTTTAATTGATTTTTTTTTGTTAGTAAAGCAAATGATGTAAACATTTAGAAAAATACTTACTCGTCAACAATTAAATATTTGTTACCGTCCGATGCTGCGCACTTGCCACGATAACTAAACTGTGAACCCTTAATATGTATTGATTGTTGATAGCCGGATAGAAACCACGAACCCTCCCACCGCTGAGGAAACGTACAATTTGACGCTGCAAAAGAAACAAAAAAATGAATATTAGTCTTTTATTATATAAGTTAAAATTGTATGTCAAATTAATTTTTCATTGAAAATCGTCGTCGATTGGCATTGTCTTAATGGGGTGGATGCTATCGGAGAGCACACATATCTATTTATTCAACGTATTGAAAGCACTGTTTGACCTTAAGTTTTCTGTTAAACTATAGCCACAGGACCGCAGTCCGGCGTTAATTTAAAATTGAAAGCAAATAGCAGGAGTTTTTCAACAGTTAAATAAAAGAATCGGCGTTTGATTTAATATTAATTCTTTTTTCCA
Organism: Orthonevra nobilis; assembly: GCA_963555765.1. Taxonomy (NCBI): domain Eukaryota; kingdom Metazoa; phylum Arthropoda; class Insecta; order Diptera; family Syrphidae; genus Orthonevra; species Orthonevra nobilis. The sequence goes on from OY743225.1 coordinate 15,152,373, forward strand.
TACCCTTAACTTAGGTTTTGAAACAATAGTAAGTAGCATTTTCTTTTTATTCGATTTCCTTAAAATCCATCCTAAAACGGGAAACGCACATCAGCCTGCTTATGGTCCGAAGGCCAATTTCTTAAAAATCTAAACCCATTGCCATAGATAAAAAAAAGTTTGTGCATTACTGACGCCACATCCTCTCCAGTTAATGCAAACAAATTTAACTTGCACATTATATTCTATTCGTTGTTCCAGCTTCACTTTTAATTTTCTTTTCGTATTTCGGTTTGGAAAAAATATCCTTCCTCTAAATTATCTACATCAACATCATCCCTCTTCCTGAGAACAATGGTAATGATGATGAAGATTATTATGCTGATGCTAACCTCTTGTGAAAAATGAAAATTCCAAAAAGCCAGGAAAATTAAAAAAAAAATAATGAAGGAGAAACATGCCTCTCTTGGATAAATTCATAAAATTTGTTTCCAGAACCGTGGCTGGGGTGTGCTTGTGCTCTTCACAAGCGTTGGTCAAGCAAAAAAAAAATCCAGGAAAAAGATTTGGGGTAATATTTTTTGAATACTTTTGTTCCCAATAAATTACACATTTCTTGTTTGTTAAAGAATCAGTAGCGAAATAAATTTATACCTAGATAGTGGAGTGAAAGAAAATAATAAAAACCAAAATTAAAGGGCATAAGTTACGGATTTTTTCGCTGCCTCTTTCCCGTTCTGTTTTTTTTTTCTTCTTTTTTTTTTGCGGGAAAAGAAGTTCACTGAACCATGTTCATTATTTTCTCTTGTTGAAAGGAGTTGTTAATTTCCTGCTTTCATTATTATTTTCTTTTGCATTGCAATCCTGGCCACTGTTATTAGTTCGAGGAAATAGTGTAGAAATAGAAAAGGGCTTGAGTGGAAAAAAATGAAATTGGATAACGATGATGCATATAGTGGTTACTGAAGCATAGTTCCCATCCCGAAAGGTACCCTTGATAAGGGAAAGAATTAGGAGGGATCATGAAATTTTTTTTTTTTTTTTAAATTAACGACTTAATTGAACGAATGTAGCACTTAAGGTGAGGAACATGTGCAATGTTAACCTTTTATTAGTGGTTCACTTACGCATACACTTTTTATGTTGGGAAATAATAAATACACGGTGAAATATGACTTTGGCAACGAGCAATATCAGAAAAGAAACGGACAGAAAACTGAAAAATTTTAAAATTTTACAAAAAAGCATGGTTTTGAAAATATGGAACAAATTTGTTAATTTTATATATTGTTGTAATTTATTGTAATTTATTATATTGTTGTTCTCTGTTAAATAAAAACATCTTTGCTATTAGTGTGAACTTGAAAATGAATTCACCTCAATTTGAGCCTTTATTCTATGCTATTTAATGGTTAACTTTAAAAAAAAAAGTATAAAGTTGCATTTTACAAATGTTTTCAGAGTTACACAGAAATAGATTTTGTTTTCTTTTAAAGATTCAACCGTTCCTATCAGTTCTTATAGAAAACGTTTCACGGGCTATTTTTAGCTTGGAACTTTATCCTTTTTTTGTATCTCAACAAAATAAAACAGCTAGTTGGATCATAATATTAATTCTTTCACGTCCATTAAGAGTCGATATTCTGCATAATAAAATCTCAAAGTAATTAAAGAGTGTTGAAAAATTAGCGCAATCAATCTCAAAAATATAAGGAAGTAAGTAAGGTACTTTTTTGAAGGAGGTTGTGTGTTCTTTCACCGACAGTTAGTCCTGATACTTAAAAATATATATATCCTACCCATACAGCATGAAAAAATACCTCAAATGCCAAGAAAGACGAAAAGAAGTCTAAATTAGCAATCTGTTTTGCGGCTGCAGGCCGTCATGGCAGAGGAGCAGTATTAAATCAACTAGCGGCTCGCAAATCTTTTGGGCGAAGGAGTCGGAATTAAAAGATTTTTTGGGAAACATGAAAAGCTTACCTTCGAGGGTCTGCTGTTTCCTAGCTAAGCGGTACTAACAAATTGTGGATTTATATTAACGCAACTTAATGAAGCAAACAACTCCCAGACTTTTTCAAGGATACGTGGTTCAATGATATGGAACACTATAATATGGGCCTGCCCAAACACACGAGTTCATCTCAGAGAGCCGTGAACAGTCTTCAGAAGAATTTATTTGGAAGACAAGTCCAGAGTAAGATGTAGTTATTATCCATCGACACTCCTTTGAATCGTTTCGATAATAATACAAGATATGTCATGTTAGATTTGACTCCTTTTAAGTCCATAGTTATATAGATATGGGTTCTAACATTCCCCCGCACGGAAGATTTTTGTCTGTCCTTTAAATTCGCAGTTAAGATTGTATTTCGATACAAGGATTCAAGTCAGAAATTTAATTTGTTGGGGAATATTGCTGGGCAGATAATTCAGGTATTAAATTGCAAAACTGAAAAAGACTATTTTGGAGTCGCACAATTTTTTTGACATTTCCGTTATAGCTGATCGTGAATGACTTTTTATGTTAAATAAAAAAAATGCCTTGAAATCTATTTATTTATATTATTTGCGGACCAGAATGTTGTAAAGTTTTTGGGTACTGCTGTTAAGTGATTTGCCATAATTTTTTTTCTAACTCAATTGAAAATTATAAGAGAAACTAACAACTTTAAGGACAATCTCCTTCATTCTCTTAAACTAAATTAGTAGTTAAATTTGTTTCTATTTTCAAATCGCTTTCATACAATTAGCCTATATTTTCACTCAAGCTCCTTTTTTCCACTTTATTGCCATCGTTGCCGAATGGGAAATGTCAATAAAATTACAAAGCAAACAAAGCTGGACATAACTGAAATGACAGAGCCAGGAAAACCACAAAACCCAATATTATGAAAACACGGCTGTTTTAGAAAAGACTGTCCTGTAGCGAAACGATTTTAAATCCTTTACAATCGCAACCTTCTCGTTCCGTGTTCACTTTGATACAAATCAAATCAACCGCAACAAATAGATTGCCAACTGTTGGCACTTCCTAACAGTGCTGGTGATGTCGTCCTTGCCGGTCGGTGTTAGCAGCTGTGGACGCAGGAAATCAAGAAAAATTACGAAAATTAATTGGAATCTATTGATTTATGGCGAAAAGCATCTCGTTTCCTTGTTTGAGAAAGTTATTGTTCGTCCCTTCAACTATGTGAAAAATAAACAACTCGTTTCGCTGTCGTTACTTTGTTCCATCTCTATCGTCTTCTTACTGGAATGGGAAGCACATTCGCCTGTAAATTTTAGACCTCCCCTTCGACAATGTCGTTGAGCACTTGGAATCGTCATCATTAATATGAAGAATGGGGCTTTCTTTGATACATAATGTTTTGCCATATCCTTCAGCGCGACTAAAGCAACTACCGTAATAAAAAGTTAAGAAACAAAGTCACCACCCACAACAACAATCATAATCTGGGAATATATGTTTGTATGTGTCTAGGACCAACAAAATTGAAACCGGATCGTAAAATATAGAAAATTGCTAGAAATCTCTAGCACCGGGGTGAGTTGCCAGTTTTTCTGTTGTTTGCACCCATCCATCGAAACAGAAAGAATGGCATGAAGGGAAAAGAAAACAAATGACTTCGAGGACAGAAAATATTTGAGAATTCAACTCAACGAACCATAAACAATTTCAAATACAAAAAGAATTGAAACAGGCTTTTGGATGCGAGCTGGGTTCCTGACAAGGCAAGCGAGACCAAGACAGCCGACTACAATTGATGTGAAACCCGCCAACCTTGAAACAAACCCACTTACAGAATGGATGACAAAATGCGATGGTGGTCCTAACAGCTCCAGAATGAACAACGATGACGATGATGACTTCTACTAGAAAACATTGATGATGATGATGACGACCGTCATAACGATGATGGTTGCGAGGGACTGACTGATATGATTTGTTTTTGAAGGATGTTGCGCGTTTAAGACTTGGCATTGAGTTAAAATGAAGGTTTCCTTGATTCAGCTGGAAATGTGTGAGATTCACAAGGGTTGAATGAAATGAGGGCGTTCACAGAAGATTTTTAATATTGTTTTTTTCTTGTGCTTTTTAGTTGGACGGGTTGTTAAAAAAATGAACATGAAATATTTCAAGGGAAAATTAAAAATAATTTAACAAAAGAGCTGCTGAATTCTTCGTAAATGGAAACTTTGCCATTTTTGAAAGTTTAAACTGGTGGTTGATAAGACACGAGTCCATGTGAACTTGGATACACACTTCCGTCTATACGTTTGATTTGTGGATACAATTGATTTGTGATAGTTTCGAATCCTGAAGAGATTTACTTTTTCGAATCTGGTCCAGACACCATTCGCAACAAGGATCAAGTCAATGGTGCTTTCAATGGATTGGTCGACCATCTTTATAGTTATCTGACTGAGCGTTGTTAGCTTACATGCATAAGGCTTACTTTCACAGTAAAAGTCTCAGAAAGAGAATTTGAAGGAAACTCCTTGTGAACCTCATTCGGCTGAGTGATATGCTAATATATTTTTTTTTGTTAAAGTTCAACGCAATGTGGCTCTTAAGGAATTTATTTTCTCTCAAGGCATAAAAGAGGAACTAAATAAAGGATTTTTTTGCATTCGCTCAATTCGCAGTATTTTATGCGTCGTTAGTTGTTATACTGGTTTGTGGAGTTTTTGGGTTTTACAATCTTGTGTCAAATCTTTGCTGTCAGTTTTATGGCTACGAAACGAACTTGGAACTCAAGTATATAAATTGATGAGGTTATCACTTCACCATTTTCAGCACACTGTCGAAAATCAACCACTTCACTAACAACGCAGTAATATATTAATATCAACGGTAAATAGTGATTTGACCAAATTCGAATATAAGATAATTTAAACCTATCAATTCATCCAGTTGAAAGGCTGGCAGTTACTCAACTTCGCCACCTAACTCATTCAGAGAGAATTATTAACGTAAAAAAAAATGTTGTTTGTGCCTTTGCAACTGACCCTTAATGAATAAACATCAAAGCAAGAAGTGGGTATTCCGTTTTCCTTTAATTCTTTTACCTCTCCACTTTTATCCTTCTTTCAATTTAGTACAAAACCATTTTTCTTCGTTTACTGGGTCATCTAACTATTCAGCCAACCAACACCCAGCCGACAGCGTTGAGATACACTTTCCGTTCCAGTAATTTTCAGGTCAAAAATGCATTTATTCCCTTTTCTTACCATTTGCCACTGTTCGTCTCCTCATTACACCGTTCATTACACACATACTCGTACACATCTAGCCAAAAAAGAGTTTGAAAGAAATAAACTGTGCTGAATTAAGTGAAGATATTTCCGTTCCTTTTTTTTTAATTTAAGTACCTCACTGAATGCAAAGCTAAAATAAATGTTGGGAATTTAAACAATATAAAGTTCTACAAGTAATTTGCTTTCGAAGGAATGCCACAGCACACAGGATCTGTGTAAATATATAAAAAGGGAACAAAATATATATGGATATATTTTTTTAAAAGAGTAAAGATACGAAGCAAAATTTTAATGGCCACCTATTTAAATAATTAAAAGACCAGGAATGGGGTTGGCTCGGCTTTTTGTAGGTCAACCGCCAGCAGTGCTCGCCCCATCATTAAACATCATCCTTTCGCGTCGTCGTCGTCGTTGTCGTTCGCATTTCACTGCCGCTACAAATGCTACCAGCAAGCTGGTGTTCTGAGTGATTAATGTCAACGCAATTAAAAGAATTGTAAAATTTATAGCTGCCGGTCTTGTTGCCTCTTTTTAATTATAGCAAACCTATAAAGGTTTCAAGGTTCGGCACGAGGACCCGGCGCAGCATGGGTCTTCATGGATATTCATTTTATGAGTGCCTCCACGAACACAAATAAACTATGAAACCAATTTGAGACCGGGTGATTCATTTTCGAAATCAGGACATTCAGATATGAACACTTACAATCAATATCAAAAGTTCAATAGGGAAATGCATTTTTCCGCACCCTGTTTGTATCGATGAGTATAAGTGACAAATAGCCCACTTACTAGGGGATTTGTTCTTTTCTTTCTCTTTATTTTTCATGAAAATTCCAATTTCCTTTGTTTGTATTGATGTTTTCAACCCTCATCCGTGGCAAATGGCAATGGTCTTGAAAATAAAAATAACAACTGCAATAGGTTTCCATATCCAGTAGCAATTGTTTTTGTTTAGCACACAAAAAAAACAAAACAACGAAAACAACCAATAAGAAGGATATCGAAAGTCCTGGCAACTTTATCAACCCTGAAAATCGGTCTGCTGACCGACTGAAATCGATGACTTATAGTGCTACTTTTGGTTGGACTTTTTGCCCCTCTGCTCCTGATGCATTTTGCTTAAGCACTTACCGCACAAGCAGCAGTCGATATGTAGACATAGATCCTTTTTCCAAACAATAAAAGGTCAGAAATCAAAATATTCATAAAGCTATATATGAGTTATATTTTTTTTTTGTATATCCTCTTTCAATTGTGTATATAATAATAGCACTGTACGATATTAAGAACCCCATCTAAATGGCCGGTTTTCTCTGCAGCAATTACCCTCAAAAATAAAAACCACAAATCATTTGTATCGATGCGGTGTAGTGTGAGGGAATAGCAAAGCCAGGAGCAGTATACCGAATTGTTTTTTCGTACAATTTTCGATTTTATTAGCTTTTGGCGGTGCCACATACTATACAATGGAGACTGTTCGCTCGTTTGGAAAAAAAATTGAGAAGGATAGAAGGAGGGCATTCGATTTTCTCGGGAATATGTGAAAAACCCGAACGCTATCGATCTGAAATATTAAGATTGACGATTTGGGAGGGGATTCGGCTTTCGTCCCCGGTGTATGTATGCTAGTGGTGTGTCCTAGTTCAAGTATGCAATTTCGTACGAGTGGAGGAATATTTTGAGTTTTCGGAAAATGACCTCGTTTGACTTTTACAATATTGAACGAGAGAGGTTGAGGTTTTAAATTGGCTATTTAGAAAAATGCAATTAATGGTGGAAGTATAAACGGGAATATTTGCTTTTGCTGAAGGAGGCCATGGACGGGAAATTGGAAAGGACTCTAACTTGATAGCCATTGAATGGTCAAATTAAAAATAAATATTTGGAGATTGTTTGCCTTGTTAAGAGAACACGAGTCAATTGAGCGAGTGGTATTATAACGTTTTTCATGGAATGAAATATTAAAACTGATATGAACGTTGCAGCAGCAGAGATGAAAAAATTAAAAAAAACATTTAAAAGTGTTATAAGTGTGGAGGTTATAATTGCAGACAATTCACACACAAATTTTGAAATGCAATTTTTGGCATGTTTGTCCTTTATTGTTTTAACGAAAACTATTGAGCCCGAAATCAAAAAAGAGAGAGGATCATCTCTTTAACACTTTTATGCTATGGTGCACTGACATGCAAACACTTTCGGAAATCCTTTCTCATATTCGGATTCAGTGCGAAGTACTTTGAGAGTTTACCGACCAATGCACGGTCGTCATTTAATCGTTTATCTGAACAGTTTTAACGCAATACCAAATTTTCCGAATTGACGAAACACACTATCAATATAGTATGGCACACAGTGAGCCAAATCATCACTTATTGAGGGCATATGAAGAAATTGGACATGTAGTGGAGTTTTGTTGAATACTTCGTGTATGCACAGCTTCAGATGATGCCTTATAAGCCAACATTTGGGCAAGTTATTGCTGGACGCATTTCCTTTTAAAATACGTAAATGTTTTGGTGGGGCGAGCACTAGATACCTGGGATCCAAGGAGCGGTTTAACGAAATGCAGCGGAAAGAATAATAAGGTGACACTTGGAAAAACAGCGTTGCTAATCTAAACTTGCATTTTTGGTTTTCGGTCCAAAGGAGATTTCCTCTATAAGTTGAATGAAAGTGATTAAGATAAGTTTACTACATTCTGTATGGAATATAAAATCGATCAATTGTCCGTAGCGACTTCTCTAGGTGGAGCTCATCCGAAATGTCCAATTTTCTATGACTTTAATGCATAAATCGGGCTGAATTTGACCGATAGCATAGGTTTTGTTGGCTTTGAGGGTTTGTGGCTTATTCGCATTGACTTGCGACTTCAGAAAACCCCACAAGAAAAAGTCGAACCGGATCAAATCGCAGGATCTCGGTGGCCTGTTCACATCACCTCCACGTGAGATGATCATGCCCTCAAATCGCTCGTTTAGAATTTCCAAAATGACGTGAGCTGTGTTGCATGTAGCACCATCCTGTTGAAAGCACATGTAGTGTTGGATTATATGATCCAATTCAGGCCAAAAATTGGTAATCATCGACCTATGGCGCTCGCCGTTGACGGTGATGGACTGGCCAAAGTCGATCTTACAGAAATATGGACCGTGACTTTTTTCGGGTTGTATTGGATGCTCTTGAATCTTATGTGGATTGTTTTTGTCCCAAATTCTACAATTTTGTTTGTTGACGCACCCATTCATCCAGAAATGGGCCTTATCGCTGAAAATGATTTTTCGATGAAAATTAGGGTCAGTTTCTAACTGCTCCAGAGCCCTTTCAGCGTACCCATGTCGTTGTCTTTGGTCGTTAACCTTGAGCTCCTGGGTCAGTTGAATTTTGTACGGATGCAGACCCAAATCATGACGCAAAATTCGCAAAGTTGTGGTCTGCGAAAGGCCGGATTCTTGTGAGCGAGTTTTAAACGAAACGTAACAATTGATTTATGATAATAATGTTTGTATTAAACTATTTAATTTCTTTAAATTTGTGTTTAACTTTTATTGAACTTTGTACTTTTATATTTTAAATTTAAGTTAATGTTATCTTAAGTTTTGTAGTATTATAAAGAAGATAATATTCTTTCGCTTTTTTTACTAAAACTTTCGCCACGTTTATGTTGTGAAATTCTAATGGAAGCTAGTTGAAAATTGTTGGTACCATCACTCCATACTGTCTTCTTCCATACCCGTTTCGAAAGCGTGGTGTTATTAAAAGCCCATTTTATTATTTGCACGTGTTTTTGAACGCTTTATTCATCCGTAGTGATTTGGCAAATCAGGCTGTATAAATGCCAGTCAATTTTTTTCTTTTTTATTTTCGCAACCAGAAATACGATTTTATATGGCATGGCAACTTTATTTTTTAGAATATCATTTCATTCAAATCATGCGTTGAACGGCCTCAAATCGCATTGCTTTGGCGGGTAAGCAACGTCACTATACCGCCTTATTACACGATTATTATGGCTTGCGTACAACGGAGTCTCTGCCATTCGGTATAGGTGTGACGTACTAACATATGAATATAGCGCTTTATTATATTAGGATACTTGTGTCCGTTAGTTCGGGTAATTCATATATTCCCACAATCCCTTCCCGCATGAACCACAACGTTTAAAAAAAAAAACAAGAATGTGCCTCAAAAGAAATCAGCAGTGACAATCACAACGCATAAAAACTATATTTTTTTTTGGAAATCCTTGTTTGATTTTTGATCGAAACATTCGGCAGTCAATTAATAAAACATAACCCATAACAATTTAAGTTCTACTCATACACTGAACATCAATAAGTGTCAATAACATACAAACTACTTAAGACCTCGTTCTGGTAAATCGAAACATACTTCCAAACATCATGACGGCACGGCTATAGACTTGTTATCATTCATAAAACATAGGATATAATGCTGGAACAGTAGTCGACCTCACAAGTTCACCCCAATTCTGAACATCAAAAGAAACATAAGCAAAAAATTGAAAATTCAACTCAGATTCGAACTGAGCATTAAATATTCATCTTATATCCCGTAAGTAGTAAATCCCGAGTAAGTAATTATCCACACCTACAAACGACCTCTTCGGTCGTACAAACAAATACCAAAAGCGTTCGCTTTATTTCTTTAGCATGGAAAAATGAATAAAACTCCCATTCCCAATGGTAAAATCATCCTTTTCATCCTTGTATGTTCAATTTTGCAAATAATAATTCCATTTCCGCGTACATCCTTTGAAATATTCACACTATTCTCATGCACAAACGCACAAAACCCGAAACCGTACTTAATTGGAAATTTTTAGCTTCCACATCACGTACTCGTACTACATAAGCATACACATTTATAAGAGAGAGAGACAAAGATATCACAGCACTCTGGATGAAATTCGTTTCAGATTTGCCCGAAACGGAGACCGAGAGAAACTCACTCAATGCATAAGTAATCAGATGGTATCAGTACCAGCTCGCAAAAGAAGCACCAACAAAACTCCCACCCTCTTTGATCTAGTCACAATTTCTTATCCTTAGCCAGATTAGGTTCGGCTAATCACCACATTTCGAAGCCATCATCATGGTTCGTATGATATGGCTCTTGTCTCAGGACGTGTCAACTATACAATGATTATCTGTTGGTCATATACAATCCAGGCACAAGCAGCAGTCTCAAATCAAAAGGATACTCATAAAAGTTCTATTCTTTTACGACGAGTTTGCTGTACTACTCGTATTAACACATAAATAAGGAAATGCAATAACTCTTTCTACACACTCCCGCAAGGTATTGGAGAAAGAACATTTTGTAAACAAAAACTGTGCCCATAACATAAGCCTCTCGAGGCCTGTAAATGAGATTGTGTGTGAATGGGTTTGTTTGGCTCCTGTGAACCTGCTCCACCACTCGAGCAAGTTCATTTACAACCGAAAGTGATAAGTGTGGATGGAAGTACCTTTGGTGCGAAGGATGAGATAAAGCTGGTGGTTAAAGAACCACCCAACCTTATGGATTACAACCACCAGGCAATTGGATACTTCTCTGAACATTTATCTTTCATGCCACCCGGGCCTTGATATTGAGTGTCTTCAAGTTCAAATCACCACCCATTGCCTTTTTTCTTTGTGCTTCCCCCTCGAATATTATCCATAATCCTTTATTGCAATTATAGCATCGAGTTACATTCCACTGGGGTTTTTGGTAGAACAAAACCAAATCAATATCCTTGAACATCCCGAAAACATTATTTGTTTTCCCTTCGTGCAAACTACAATACATACATGCACATATTCACTTGGTAATCAGAGAATCAGATCGGGCGATACAAAGTACGAGTACAAGCGCCAACCATAAAAAGGGTGGAACTGGGGAAAGGATACACCAACCAAAAAAAAAAACCCAAACAAATTTTCGGTTTTTAATCTCCCCACACACGCACTTGTAAGATGGCGGTGTAGAGTAAATGGCAAGGATTTCTGTTTTGGGGTCTCGGGTCAGAGTGGTGTTACACATTTTTTTATGTTCGCATTCCTTGTACCCTGTATTCAGGTTGTGTGTTTTAAGGGTTGCCTTAATGCAGAGAAATATGGTATAGGCTGGCGTGGGTGAAACGATGAAAAGGAATCTGCAGGTTTTACATGAGATTGTTTTTGTTTTTTTTGTTGCCGGCTGTTTTATTTTATTGCTGCCCATACAAACAAACATTCCATTGGCGTGCATATACACAGTTTCAATTCAATTCGAACGAATGTGGGTCCATATCCTGGAGGTAATAGATAAATACCCTTTGATTATTACTTTCCATTTAAAGTCCGTGCAGATGTGGAGCAGCAGATATACACACATATTTGTTAGGAAGAATGTGGGTTTGAAAAGGATCTCAATGCTTTATGGTAATGTTTTGGAACGGTTCACATCCATTTTTTTCTTTTATGGGAAGGCTACTGTGTATAATAATTTTATGGTTTTCTTCCTCTTGGATTAAAAATTGATTTTTATTGGCACGCGCCATCAAGCGGGGTGAAGCCGAAAGGCAGCAATGATTGTTGAATTTAAAGGAAGAAAATACAGAATCTTTTATATTTATTTAAATTCTTTATTCATTACGCAGAGATTTTTAATAGCATTTTATTTTGCGCAAATAACACAATCCAAGACGGATAAACTCTACATACTCTATCGAGAAGAACCTACATACCTACGGGTGCAAAGGCTCCCGGAACGTAAAAATACTGTACAGCTCAAGAGCTACTCAAAAATTGGAAAATAACCTCACGCTGTATGTGGCATTTTTTGGTGCATTCAATGACTTACGCTGGATAGGCTTATGAACAGTGAAGAGAAATGAATGCGGTTAATTTAAAATTTCCATGTGCGCAGATGCCACTGAATCTGAAGACTATAAAAACGTTTTTCTACAAACTTTTATATGCAAACAAAACATCTTTGGCCAATTTCTCTCAGATCAAGGACACCGATGAGTCTGAGAAAAGAAACCTAACGCGCAAACTCAACAAGAAATCAAAAGCATTGCTTCAGGCTGAATTTCCGTGACGAAATGGATGCCAAAGAGAGGAATTTGAGGATGTTTTCAAGAAATATTTCCAGCACCAATAGAGTACGAAAAAACCCAACTCACGGACAAACGACAGAAATTTCAGCTCGATTTTACCCATCTACAAAAGAGGCGATCCTATGTCTCTTTACATTTTTCTAGGCATATGATCGTTTACAAGAATGTATTTTGATGCTTTTTGTGCGATGTCTTAAGGATCATACTAGTTCGGTGTGAGGCGCAGTATACATATAAGGAACAACTTTTGACACTACTTTGGCAATCTCAGAAAACTCCCAATAATTCTGTGAGATTGATCTGGGTTCCTATATAGTTTACTTTATTTTTATAAGAAAGTACGTCAGTTTTTATTGGCACCCATCCTAGCCTGTGTGTATGTGAGGTGCAGAACCTTCAGTATTGTTCAGAACTCAGTACTGAAAATTAAGAAAAATTTCTAAACCTTCAAAAACTTCGCACATAGAATTCTTTTTTTTTTTTATAAGGTTAACAATTATATTATTAATCAATAAAGCAATACCTAGTTTTGACACCTTACCTGAAATGAAAAAGAAGAAAAAAAATCAATTAGAAACAAGGAAAAAGAACTTATCGGGTTTGTTTGTGGAGGAAAATAAAATAAGCTGGGTTTAGAGAAATAAAACTATCAAAAACATTCATGCGTTAAAAATGTGTTAAACTCTCTGTACAGGATCATCGATTTGTGCTTTCGAAAGTAATTTAAATAAAACACATTTATGAGTTAGATTTCGCTTAAATTTGTATTTCAATATTTTGTTCAGATTGGATTCCAATATGAATGTTATGAAACATCATTTAAATATCCTCCAAAAAACATGATTCTGGCAGGGTCGTTTTCTTTGGTTTTCCAACATATATCGAGCAAGAACTCGGCTAAAAATTGACGAATTATTTCTTGCAAATAATGTTAATGTAATGATAATGTTGATCATAATGCGAAAAATGTACCAACTAGAAGTATAACGAATTGGACGGCCATATGGGGAAGTTTCTTGGCGGTGTCTCCATCATATTGTAAAACTTTAATCCTTGGATAGGTTACTTAATCTAAAAAGAAGCCGATTTTTTCGAATTTTTGATGTAAACGGAGCACATATTGTAGGATAAGAGGGAGCCGTTACTTATTAGTTTTTTTTTAAGTAAATTTGGCAAATTGATGAAAACTGCCAACTATATCAAATATTTAAGCCAAGTTACATCAAGAAGTCTAAATATTGCTTTCGATGGTTTTCTTTCATTAAATTTAAATCAAATTAAACTCGACGAACACCAGAATTTTTTTAAGAGAACCTTTAAGTCCTTTCTCTCTACAACTGACTGACTTAAGACTTTTGCCATTAAAAATTCATTACAACCACATTAATTTGCGGTTCCACAATTTTAAATCACAGTTCATGCCATTCGTACACTCTGCCCGTTCAAAAATATACCCAAATTAAATACAATGAATGTATTCATAAACTCAGAGAACGCTGCTTGGCGCTTGAAAAAACTTTTACTTCCGCTAAAATGTAAAATATTCTCCAACCCAAAAAATTAAGACAAAACCTAACCGAAGCCAAAATCGGTACATCAGAATTCTCCCACCCTTCAGGTCCTTGTAGATGTCTTTTTCTCTTAAGACGTCTTCTGACACACGAATACATTGAAAGCTACTTCACAATTTACACTCACTCACAAAGCAACCTTTCACATTGCAAATGCGTCCCGTAATGAGTCCTTGGCTTGGCAGATGAGTCTCTCGTTCTAGCGATATCTAGGAGGCAAAGTTCTCTTTTTCGGTGGAGCACACCCGGAATTTTTAATGAACTTCAAGGATGTGTATCTTAATTTTAAAGGAGGAAATCGCGTATACCCAACAGTTGCCTTCTCTCTTGTGCCTGTGTGTTTTTTTTTCATTCGTTGTGTCGTTTGACAGAATTTGTTAACGAATGTTATTACCAGAACACTTTGAAACAACTTATCAAGGATAATTATTAAAATTATGTTTGCAAAAAAAAGGAGAAAAGAAACAGTATAGAACGAAGAAAGGATGTGGCCGTGAGTACACCGGCGAGATGAAAAGCAGCTCAAAAGAAAACAGAAATTTAATTAAATGTAATTCTTGTAAAAATTTACATTTTTTATTATTGTGTGGTTGGATCCTTTTGTGTTGGACGTGTTAGCATCAAGTGGATTGAAAAGAGTTATATAACACGTTTCGGCTGGCATTTAAAATGTTTACAACTGTCGAGAGTTGTCAAATACATTCGAGATTATCTGATACTGGAGAAATTAATGGATGATACTTGTGCTGAATAAAAAGGTTGACCTCAGTGTTAAAAAGAAAATGAAAAATGTTATCTAAATCATGTCTCTTTTTTTTTACCCTAATAGGTCTTATGTGATCGCAAAATTTATGGAAACTCAGTATAGTATCCTTAAAGTTAGATATATATGAAATAAGTCACTGAGAAATCAATGAATTAATGAGTCAAAAATCTACCGCGCTTCGAAAGTTTGGCATCGCTTTTTAATTAAGAAATGTTAGTGGAATTCTAAAAAAAAGAACTATTCAAATTTTGTGTTACATTTTTCATATTTAAACAGCCAAAGCGGCCAAGAACGTATCGGACACTCGAAGGGTTCTGTATTACCTACGTATGGGAGTTTTTGTTTTTTAATTGATTTTGAAGGCTGCAGCTTGGTCCTCAAAAGAATTGTTGTGTCATGTTGGCTAGAAATTGAATTGCGGTGTTTTTGTAGAATTTTTAAGCTTCTAAAATGAAAATGTCGAATTTTTACAGCAAACTTAAATTTACAGTTGCATAAAACTTAAAGAAATTGTCTTGATATGCATAGTATCAAATAATGCAGTTGAATAGTTGCTCAAGCAATATCCTTCATTTCTCAATTCTAGTTAGATACAGTTCTTAGTATCGAATATGTACTTAGAAATACAATGAATATTTGACAGCCATGATGAAGAACAGAACTAGTAATAACATGTACATACTTAATAGAAATTATAGCCCAAAAAACTGAAAGAAGAAATATATATACTAAAGTATGCACACACACGAGAAAACAGTATTTGTTTGTTCAAATGTACATTAGTCCTGCAGATTTCCTTCCATTTTGACTTTGAACTCGTAAGATATGATCGATTTAAAACATTTGCTGCTTTCATGAATCTTGAATGATGAAATCGTAAAGGACATTCAACGCACTTCCTTCTTCTCCCGGAACATCAAATACAAAACAAAATGCATCTCACAAATTGTGATTGCAAAACTTCCGGCCGCTTTATATCTTATCTTTCCCTTTACTGAGACGACACATTGTACAATCTCATTGCTTTTTTGTTGTTCTTTTGTTTTATGTGTTTATCTTTTCTCCGGCGTACACTAAACCTCCTCCTTTTACGGCATCTCGCCACCACATTTCTTTTCTTCAAGGGTAGCTTAAAATTATAATCATGTTGAGTCAACACGACGGAGGGAAGAGGATGAAAAATATGTGATATGTGGAAGGACCAAAAGGATTTGTGTTTGGTATAGTTCGTCCGTTTCTCGGAATGTATGGTGATTGCTTCAATGAAGTGCGCTCCTTCGGAATATGTGTTGAATATATAAATCTGTGTGGGATGTGAGTTCAAGGATTTTCGAGAAAGATTCCTTACTTATCCACCTCCCCAATGCTCAGGCGGGGTTAATGCAAACGGCAACGACCAAAAAGAGGAGGAACAAGTGTAAAATTTAACATTCAAACAGGGAAGAGATTTCTTCTTTCTTGAAGATATCTTCGGAAAGATATGTATGCCCAAGTGTGTGGGTATTGAAAGGATATGTGCAAATGCCATCCGACCGACAGATATTTATGTGTTTGGAAGGAAGAACTCGAGAGCAGATGAGGAGTAGGGGGCGATTTATCTTAGCTATGAGACCCCTCGTCTTCAATAAACATCGAATGCGGCAGGCAGAAGAAGATTAGAGATGAACTTTTTAAAATTAAATCCTGATCCCGAATGTTATGTGGAAGAGAAGTGTTTGGTCTTTTTAACTTATTATATGTTTGTATGGGAGAAGGCAGGCTAGAACGATTTTTTTTTCGTTAGTTTGTACATCTATCTCCGGGATGGCATAGTTGGAAGAACAAGTTTAATTTAGATTTGAATTGGGTTTCCGTCGATGTCATTCGAATTGTTTTGTTAAAATCTTGAAACATAACAGATATAACCACAAATTGGCAGATGCTCTAAAGAATAGGAGGATGGGATATGAATATATTTTATCTAGTTTTAGAATACGGTTCAGTCCCCGTTGCGGATGGTATGGAATAAACGATTCTGTAATTGTCGACCAGCTATGGCAGTTTGATAATATGGGTGGCCTGGGTTTAGTGGTTAAACTTTTTTAAATTCACATGCCAAACAGTCTTAAATGAGCTGAGAGAAGATTATGTGACTTGCTCCGCTATGAAGGCCTACACATTTTCGCTTCATAAAAGCTGCTCATGACCAAAAGAAAACTGCAAATTTTGAGCGGAAGGAAATAAATTCTAAACAACTAAACAATCTTTCCATTCTCCACCCAAGCCGGCTGTTCTCTATGTGCAAATTTATCAAAAGCCTATTAATGACTTTTATAATGAGCCTTTAGAAACTTATCTAACCAATCTTAAAAATGATGCTAGTACCGACTTCTCACTCCGGAAGATAACAAATAAAATTAGCAGGCCAATAGCTCACATTCCGTCAGAAAAAAAAGAAGGTAACTGGGTAAAGAGAAAGCAAAAACTTTTGCCGAGTATTTTGTAGACACTCTCAAACCTTATGAAGATAAAGGTTGTCTATGAACCCAACTAAGGTGTGGGGGAAATAGACCTTTTCACCCGGTAACAGTTTTAGAATTTTCCAAAGAAATTAAAGAAGGCATGAATTTAAAAAAAGGCCAAAGGTTCAATTACATTACGAAGAGCTTCAAGATGCACATAATGTACATAAGCAACGCCGATCTTTGAGCATAGAGATCAAAATATTGAAATGGTTGAAGATTACAAATAACAGAACTTTTAAATACTCGCAATGTTGACCTCTAGACATATAAGAGTAAGCCCAAATCAAGAAATAAGGTATCATTTTCAAACAAAAATAAATGAACTCCGATAAACGGCGGTTACCTGTTCACAATTTTTTCAAATGCTGATTAGTTGATCAACTATGCGAAACCCCATTCGGGATGGCGAAAGTCAGTCCGCGCAAGAGGTTGTTTTAGATCGGGTTTTAGTCCATCAATATTGCATTAGCAACCCTTGCGTACAGCTCTGCAGTCTTCTTTCGATGAATTCTTTTCTCACAGATTTGAATTCAACATTCGCTTTTTGCAGGTCCATCGAAAACTGATGCCATGGAAAGTTAAGCATAATTTTAAGTTATTTGTTTTATCACACAATTATAAATAGTTTGACTATACACAATTAGCCCATACTCGGCAACCGTGTTGATGGGAAAATTACTTTATTTACCAATGATTCTAAAGACCTCCGAAAATCGAAACCATTACCAAAACTTTACTCTGCTGTGCTATTTTATGATTTGCATGTTTTTATTGAAATTTATCTGTCATACCTGCACCGACTGACGTCGAAAAAATGAATCAGGCTGTATAGATTTGATGGAAAGTTACAACTTCCGGTTTAACGTTTCTTTTCCTCTTGGATAATAGTCGTTTGATTTTCAAAAGCTGTCAAGTCGATAGATACAAAAACCGTCCATCCATTAATCGACTTTCTTTCTGTTCGCATCTTTGACATTCACACAACCAAATCACTCGAGCAATCAACCTCAATCAGTTTGTTATTGCTCTATAATTTACACAAAACCTGCTCGTCCGCTTCTCGTAAATCAAATTGCTTCTTCTAAATTCAACGCAACTCAAATTTGACGACTTAAGTGCACTTCATAATGAGTTATAATAACATTCGAACCTTTGGTTCTGTCCGCTTCTTCAGATCTCTTATGGCCAGCTAGTAAGACGTCTTGCTTTCGTAAACATAACATTCATCCGCTCGGCCATCCACTATCAAAAGAACTAAATTCCAGCACATATCAAGAGCAGGGCAGCTGTCAGAAGAGATCTATTTCCATGTTGCATGTTATGTGTGCTATCCTCTGACTGCTGCAATTAAAATCATCTCAGAAGTCTATGCCGGGGCAAAAAGCAAAAAATATATGACGAGCGGACACGTTGCTTCGAGGTCTATAATTCAGTTTTATTGCTGAGCTGCGATTGGCATTGGAGACGCCGATTTCGACATCGTCGGTCGCCACGCAATGGTCACCGTCATCGACGACGATATAACTGCGGTGTCATCTCGCAGAGGATTAATGCACATCATAAGCGTGAAGGGAAGAAACCCAAGTAGACTTTATACAAAGGAATTCTTCCTTTCAGTTTGTCCATTTTCGTTGTTATCCATTCTTCGATTGCTTCATTATCTCGGTGACCACTTGATGCGTCAGTATCCTTTTAGAGCGGCCGTAATAAATTTATGATAGGTCTTTAGTGCCGATGCCAACGACGACGTCCATCTCTTGAATGGCAATTGTTTTAAGGCGAATTTTATGTGTTCCTCTGGGGGGCAGCTATGTAGGTATGCAACATTTTAAGGATTCGGTTTCCGTTAAATTTCCCAGTTTCCCAGACTTTGATGATAGCACGATATCGATCCCACCGATTACGGTGCACAGCTGGTAATTATTACGACCCATCGTAGCCTGAGCCTCGGAATTGGATCGTTTTATGTGGCCACGTTAAGCGAACCATCACGATGTCGTGCCAAGGAGACATTAAACGGATGGATGAGCGACAGGACAGACTACTCTTATATAGTGCGAGTATAAAAGCAGCTTGACATTGGGGAAAGAAATTTTAATTCCCTTTTGGGTAGAGTTTTGTTGTTATGTTTTTTTTTAATAATAGACGAAACCGTGCTGAGTTTGAAAAGAATGCACATTAAACTGGTTGCACAAATTGTTTCCGACATGTGGAATAGACGAACGAAGGTACCTAAAACCAAGCCATCAGGATGGCGAACATGGAAATTGAGTGATTGGAATACAAATTACAGGAAATGGCTGGTGGTACTTGGGTGCTCGGTTTGGGAATGTAATTTCAAAGTTGAAATTGGTAGTTTTGCATATTCGCAGTGCGGCACTTTGATGGTTAGTTGGAAGCTAAAAGAATTTTAATTTATTTGCATATGGTATTGAATTTGTGGATGAAAGGCGCTGAAACAGCAATGAGTTGTCTGTCGCTTCTGTTAATTAAAAAGACGACTTGAAGTGAAGAGTCTTCTATTGCTGCAAGTTGTTGCTGTTCCTTTAGTTTGTTAGGGAAAGCCTGATGCTCGTCACTTAGGCATCTTGCTGAGCTCGCTATACAGATGTAAATAGTTATATGACAATTCATGATTATGAAGAGTTTCCCTTCACCTTTGATGTGACTGACTAGATTTTCTCTCCTGTTTATCACCAAGAGCCTTTAAACCGAAAAAATGAATTCAGTAATCGTTCCTTTTAAGTTTACAAATTAAACTAATATATCGTTTTTTTATGCTTGAATCTGAACAGGGTTTAAAAAAAATATTTATTTATCTTCATAAGGATTTTTCTCCGATCCGTTTGCTTTTTTCTTATAGATATTGAAGGGTGTGGGAACCTTTGTTCAACGTATCAATAAAATAAAAAAAAACAAGCTTTTATGAATATTTTTATAAAACTGGTGCCATGAAAATTTTGCATAATTTCGAAAAGGTCATTTGATCCTAGATACGCAGCGCACTTTAATAAAAATAATATGATGATTAATTCATTAAGTTACTTAAAAAGAAAACTATTCGTTTTGCACTACTTTCTTAAAAAAAACAATCAATTCGGGTTCAAATGACAATCATTAATTTGAGATCAAAACAAAATTGAAGGAATCTCCATGGCAGAGATTTTAATGAACGGCCAGATTGTTATACAAAAACGCAACTCAGATTGACTACCGAGTTAAAAAGATAACAACGTTGGAGTGATCCTTTAGGAAGCAGAGACTTAGAAGTGCCTAAGCTCAGCCCAAGATTAGACTCATGAACAATTTCAAAGGCTATACTTTCCATCTCATAATTCTGAAAGAGCACGAAGACTCAAGAAAAAGTCAGAGAATCCACCTCAATAAAAGCGGAGCCATGCTCACAAAAGTAAGCAGGCAATGTCAAGAGCCGATCAAAGCCATCGCTGAAGTGAGGTCGATCTAAGCTTCTCCATATGTCTTCCTACCAAATAGGTGGACAAGCGGGAATATAGTCAAGTACGAGTGACAAAACTTGTGAAATTCAAATCATAATTCTATCTCATTTAATTCCTAATTTTTTACCAAAAATGATTCAAAGGTTTGCATCTATTTTGCTTAAATTTAAACGAACGTAAAAATACTATTCATGTTTCGCCAATTTAGAGTATTTGAATTATTTGCATTCTATTACGTTTTTATCTTATGTAGTAACAAATTAACCTTATACATATTATGTACTTAAATGCGACACATGCAAATCAATTCAAAGAATGCAAAAGACTTTATGAAGCCGAGTCGAGGCCGCATAAATTATTGTTGAAATTTTTGCTTGCTCAGTTGGCACAATTGTTCTCTATATGGATTTTTTTGTGCCGAAGCGCTATAAATGTTTTATTAGATTTGCAGTAAATCGGCCTTATTGTGGTTTAAGTCAGAGAGATAGCCACTTAATTTTCTGTGTCTCATGAATCAATTCGTACCATGTAAAACTATTGTTTGATCATGGAACGCGTTGTCGCTCGTCTAGTGCTCTGAAAGACGTTAATTTTTAGCAAAAGCTAATTGGCGTTAGGATAACTAAAGACATGATAGATAGGTGCTGAAATACGGGTTTACAAGATTGATCAGCGAAAAGATTCGGAATGGCACGTTCCAATGTGTTCCCATATGAGAGTGGAATAAAACGAATTTAATTGAAAACAAAAATTTGTTTTAATAAATCGCATTCTTTGTAACAAATGCTAAACACGCATATTATGGTAAAACACATCAAAGTATTTTATTACGCCACTTTGTATTTTTTTTTTGTAATTAAGATTTCATCGAAAATGGGCCAAGAGCCCATCTCATACATATTTAAGCCACGGTTCGGCCAAAGATAATTTCCTAAAATAGGAGGCATTCATAAAATTACGCAAACGATTGCCTCTCCCAATAAAGCTCATAAATAAAAACAACATCAAAACGACAAAAACAATTTCTCAGCTTACATTTTCGTACTTTCTGCCGTTTGTGTGTTGCTCTATACACAATATTGCCACATCGCTGAAAGGACAATTTTTCCACGCCAATAAATTTCCACCGCTAAAGCAAATTATTTAAGTTTAATAGCTCAATAAAACAACAGGCACCCGATCCATTACGCAAAAGCACACTGAATCCAATACGAAAATTTATTGATTCAAAATTGGTGGTCTTCGTGCCCCGCCGTTTCGTCTAACGTTTGCCGTCCATGAGTGTGCTCATGTTGATATCGTCCTTGGACAAGGAGGCCTCCTTTGTGAGACACAAATTAAACTCACACAAAAAGGTATTGTTCCTAGAAAGTAAAGCCTCTTCAAGAGCTAGATGATCGTTCCACCATTTACGAGATCGTAAACGTGACATTTAATTCGCTAGCCTAACGAAAGTAATAATAACGATAATATCCGTATAAACGACCCCGCGAGCCCTTGACCCACAGAAAAACAAGAATACACTAAATATATATATACGTATGTATATAGTATTTAGGAAAAAACAAAAAAAAAACTCGGCACAGATAAACATCTCATTACATGTCCAAGGATCAAAACAATGTTTCATTCGAAGAGAGTTTTGTTATTGTTGATGTTTTCGGCGTCATTCATATCACCACAACGATGACGTGTCGATGAATGTATCCGCATTCATTTTCATTCATTCATTCATAAGGACCATCCATCCATGGCAGGACATCAAACAATCTTTTTATTGCTTAAAAAATAAATATAACGTTGCTGACGATTCCAGTGCGTCGTCAAACTGTGACTAAAAACGACGACGCCAACAACTGAAGAGCAAACGAAGAAACGAATAAAAGTCAAAACAGAAAGAACTTGGGTTTTGTGTGCCGCCCTCCCTGTGAATGTTGCAATACAAACACAATGGAAGTCTTCGGTGTGGGTTGGGGATATTGAAAGAAAAAAGAAAATAAGAAATCCGCGTGTAATAAAAGCCATTTTAAGGACCTCCATTAATCCGGCTTAGAAGAAATAATATTCCTTCTAATGCGCTGTGTGCTGTTGCTGTATGTTTTATTGCCCAGCTTTTATTTTGTTTTTTTGTTCTTGTTGTTATGTTTCGTTATACCTTCGCCCTCTGTTGCCTATGACATTTGTTACTTCACAACGTTCGAGGATATGTTGAAATGTGGTCGGCTCCTTAGAAATGTAAAAACAAAAATATATACAAATATATATTTTATTGGCGAGTAATCCCGTTCGAGGACTAGGAATGCTGGAGGCTATGGAAATAAAAGGAAGAAAAACAGAAAAACAAAACGAATTAAACCCGCGCAAAGGAATCAGCGGCAATAATCCTTCATCCGCACACAACAGTATTTTGTTTCTTTTTTTAGAATTTTTATTTGTTTGCTTCAAGTTTACATTTCTCAGACATACTGGTTGGTACTGGCGTACACTCAAGGCAATCACTGTCTCGGTGTGAAAGGGTAAAGTAGATCAAATGGGTATTCGACGGGGGCTCGAATCGGCACGGAACGGCAGAGTAGTAAAAATGGAAATATTTTGAGGGTTTAATGGCTTCAGGTTGTTTTTGTTGGTATTTTTTTTTATTACTTTTAATGATTTAAGTGCTTAAGAATTTATTTGTTGTTGCTGTTTGTTGCCCTCTCCGAGAGAGGGACTAACATTTTGTTTACAAACAATCCTAAGCTTTAATTTGTTCAAGATTGAGTGTGATGTGATGTGATGTGTGATGACGAATTTGTTACTGGGATTAATTTGCAGTAAGTAGCATAAATAAGGACTTAAATTTATTGTTTTATTTTTTTTAACGGTAAACAAAACAAAGTAAAATACAGTCCCTTGAGATTTTTGAGCTTAATAAGATTGTGCCTGTCACATTAATCACACAAAAGTTTTTGCAACAAGCCGTTTTTTTAACCAACTAAAATTTTTACAGCTTATACTCTTTCAATTTTAATTGAAGTTCAATTTTTCTTAATTTTGTTCTCCATCTACTGCAGAAGAAGTTGGTGTGGTTATAAAACAGATAAGAACCCAACTCTGTGGGTGATTATTTTTGAATATGGTCAACCCAATCCAATCTAAGAATTTATATCTGTCTGTCAACATCTGTCCAGGAATTTCCCTGTCGGTGAAGCTTTTCTTACAACACTCGAATTTGCCAATACCAATGTGACTTACGACTTCGCCAAAGTCCACATTGCCAAATCTTAAAAAAGACCAATAAATTTAAGGTCGCTACCCACAAACTATTCACATGTTTTAAGCCGAATATGACATCATTCATCACACTGATCGAAAAGCTAGCGGTGGCCGATAGCGGGATTCGAAATGCGATGTCATGTTATTCAGAGAACCTCCGAATTATTCTAGAGTTGTAGGGAATTCCGACAATGAGATGGCCTGTAATGTAATTTTGTAAGCCTTATTCTTGAACTGGTATTGCAACTTGCAACGGACAGGTGTCAACAAAGCAAAATGAGAACAATCCGTGGACGACATTGACATCATCGATCGCACACCATTCACGGTTATTGAAAAAGAGTATGTCTCCAAATAATGAGGATAAACCTGACCACCAGCCAGAATGAAACATCACAATCGGCAGTCTTGAAGTCCTAAAGGGATAATCTATTTCAAGTTTCGAGCAACAGATTGGTGGAGATCAGATGAAGGCTCAATCCAGGCAATTGTCGCAACTGCAGTTTGTCCTAATATAATGCATCATAACTCATAACTCGAAAGAAAAAAATTATGCTTTAGAGGACACTCAGTTCAGACAGCCAGTTTTTCTGTATGGAGCCGAATATTGGACAATTACCAAGATATCAGAACAGATTCAAGGGACCAATTTACAAATAAATCAAGACGCAAATCAACTGATCGCTGAAGGTGCGGTAATTCAGAAATGCACCTCTTGAGGAGATATATATCTGGCTTCAAATTTGTGGTTTCATCTTGAATGTTGGCTTTCAAGAATTTCAAGATTTGTTGTTTGATGTTGTAAACGTGAAATTTCAAAATATTTGGTGCAGTCAGATCTGGCGATCAAACGTCTGCTGATGTCTAGTTGATTTCATCCTTTTCTCGGCCATGATTGTGGACTCTTTCGGACGTCATCGACCGAAGCAGTGATATTCATCGGGAGATGTTCATCCCCAAAATTTATTTTTCGCACGTGTTTAATTGTTCACGCTGCGTATATAGCATTTTTGCTAAAAACCATGACGCCACTTGCAAATATTGGCACATTGACGCTATGGCATTCCTTATTCATCACCTTGTAGAAGGAGCAACGGTGATGCTGAAGGACATAAAAGAGAGAAACAAGCTACACTAAATACCGAAGATTCCATACAACTAATTTGTGCTTTCCACAGCGAGTACAACATTAAAGGTGACTTCGACATGTAAGAGGACAGCTCCAGTCCGTTGAGGCCTTCGATGACGCACAAAATTCAAGATCAAGATCGAGCTTGTTGAAGAGATTAGTTGGCTGATTTAGTCGAGGTCAAGAAAAATTGACCCTTAGTGTTTGAATCATCCATCAGCGGTTTTCTATCACCTTTCGACTTGATAATTTTTTATAGGTTAAATTTTTTCTGTATCTTTAAGAGGAGGCGTACATTTATATCTCCAGGATCGATTACGTTTCGAATTTTATCACCAAGGAATGTGCATGCATCATTAAGCAGAGTCACTTCCTGGAGCGTACCTCGAGAACATAAACCGATTTCAGTCTAACATCCTGAAAAATGTATACAAATTATAAATCTCAGTTAGTGACACAATTTCTCTTCAATCACATTCCAAACAAATTAAAACAAACACAACGACAAGTTTCTGCACATGCACATAAATTCCCAACAAAGCAAACACGGAACAATTTAAACTCGACGAAAAGTCAGCGAAAATTACATTCATATGTTCAGCAGCGCGTAATTAAATATGAAAATAATGGAAGTGAAATTTAATTAAAAACTGTATGCGTATCTTTATCTTGTGAGCACGACCAATTGTCTAACTACACTGTATACACTTCCTTATTCCTGCTCCGTTGTGTATGCATGTGAGCGTGTATGAATAATTTTCAATTTGTGCCTCTGATTACTCTGGCAAGTTTTTTATCCTTCCTTTTTTTTGTTGCCATCTTTAAAAGAGTGTGTGGCAGGGCTTCTTCTTGTTTTTTTTTGTAAAATTTTCATCTACAAAGAGACACGTAATGGCATATCACGGCGCATAACTGTGCTTTCTAATTAATTCAAATGAGAAATTGTCATCATCGTGACGTTTTTGTCAGCGTACAAAGCGCTGGTTTATCATCTTGGTGTGCTTTGGAGACGAAAAGAAAACGTAATGAATGCTTACTCCTTTTTAACAAATATCCTTTTAATAGTTTTAAATGAAGAAAAATATGAAAAAATGCAAAGTCAACGGTAGGTACTACTTAGTTCGTATACGTTTAAGAATCATCATTTTCTCCAGCATATCCGTTGGTATTTCTTATAACGCATTCCTGCGTGTGCTTTCTGGTGAGAAGGATATAAAAAGTTAACTTTATTTCGAGACTCCCTTTTGACGGAAATAAGAACGTCGTCCGTGTCACACTATGTGGCGGTGTTCCCTGTGGTGCTTTCCAGTTCTATTACACGTCAAGTATCCTGATTGAGACTCATTTTGCATGCAAGAGGGAAAGAAAAAGTACCACCAGCTCTAGACCAGTGTGGGAGTTTCCAGGAATGAGACAAAATTTCAACCGAAACTCGTCACAGGATGTGGGAGAATTAAATAATATTACTTTAAAGTGGGAAATTGTATGAATAAGGTTTGTATGTGTAACAAAGTTTTTCTCATCCCCCGCCTCTTTGGGTGGGCAAATTATAGTTTAGAATCTGCACATACATATGGAATTGGAAGATGCAAGAGCCATGATGTGAGAAATGAAATCTAGAAAACTTATTATAAATTCATAAATGAATTTCGTAAGTTGAAATTATATTTGGCAAAGAGATCTCATGCAGGTTAAACGAGTGAAATATGTTGTGTCGAGAGGTTGTGGTAAATGTTTGAAGAGATTTTAATTTCAAATTTTTCATTTGAATTGAATTGAACAGATGCATTCAAATTGAAAGTGGATTTCCAATGGTAAGATATCAGACTTAGCAAAAAAGCTATGGGGCAAATCATTGTAATCCAATAACGAGTACCTACCATAGTTTGATTTTATCAGAGATAGATTTATTATACCCAATTTCAACTGAAACATCGTTATTGATAATAATTTCTGGAATAATTAAAGCATTGGCAGTTTTAATATGAATTCAATGGAAAACTTTCTCAACCGATACACATGGCTTCTTTACATTTCCGATATATTTTTTTTCTTGAACAATAAAATTTCGCAGCTGACTCTTCAATTTTGAATAAAATTGATGCAGAAAATAATTCTTGGTTAATTTATTTCGGGAGCATTGGAAAGGAGCTCAGAATAAAGAGTTGCTCTACTGCAAGCCTTGATAGAGCAAAAAAAAACATCTCGTTTTTGTTTATAATAATAAGAAATATAAATTTGTGCCTGGAATTATTTCACATGACGAAAAGCAGTAAGGTAAAAGAGATTGTTCTGCACTATGTTTCATGAGACATCAGATCACTTCATCAATGCAAAAATGTTTGGTCGTGGATCGAAGAAAATCAAATTTTTGTCGCAATTAAATATCCAGCTAATTCACAAGGACTTACATTTTTTATCTGTTCTACGGAAATTCACAACGTTTGCTGAAAATTGCAGTAGATGATGTTTGACATTTTAAAGTTTGAAAAAAGGTGGATGAAGTTCTGAGAGGATAATGATCAAAACCTTCGCATATGTTTTGCACATAAATGACGAAAAAAAGAGTCTAGAACTTAATCCAGGGATCCCAAAGAAGACTTATATTTGAATAATAAACACTCCTCGGTCGTGCCAAAAAATCCCTGAAGCCGAGTTTTTGAGCTTTCTAACTATTTCGGCAGCTTTTTCCCAATTTCAATACCCCCACAGACTTTGTTTTCGTTCTGTTCTTGCTCGAGCATTTCTGAATGTTATTACTTCTTTCATTTTTCTTTTCTTTTTTTGCACATTTTTTTCGCGATCCTAAAAATTTTCACTTTGATCGAACGGGATCCAGCGAATTTTGTGCCTGTTGGAAAAATTGTGTCTAGTTAGCTCGTTCCATATTCACTTTCAAATGCCATTTCGTTTGCAAATATATGAACAAACCATAAACAGATTACGTGTCGAAATACTCGCTTCTACTTTCGACGTAAAAATTCCGACAGATATTTCTCCGCCGTTATACGGCAACTGAGCCCTTGAAGTGCAGCCAGTTCATTAGTTGCTGCTTGGAGAATCAATCGTATCTTAACCACGACTACTCTCTTCTGAACCTCAACTACACAGTGGACGATTTTCCGTCTGAAATCGCCATAAGCGACGTTTTTGTTTTATTTCCTTTTGAACAAAAATATCGCTTTGGTGTTATTTTTTCTATAACATGGTTACTGTGACTGGTGAGTGATTCAGAACCAGGATCAACGAGTTAATGTTGACGCACATTGACGGAATGTGCTGGAATACATTTATTTTCAATAGGACTGTTCAACTGCACCCAGTGCTCGAAGGATGTGTTTTCATCGAGTGATCGCTCGATTTGGCCAACCCAAGCCTTTTTCCTTGGAGGTTTTTGAACTCACGGGTCTAGAAGAACAATCAGACAGAAAATCCGACAAGAGTACGAGAACTAATTGTCCGAAGTTCAGCAAAAATAGTACAAATGGCTACCGAAGGAAATGAAAGAAAACTAAATAGAAATTATGGCATTTCATACAACAAAACAACATTGGGTAAGTGTCCATTATCGGAGTATTTCTTAAAACATTCAATCACGCTTTCAATCGTCAGCCTTTTTATAAAATTGTTGAAGTTTTGCAATTTTAAATTCACATTTCAATCAGTTCTAAGCTCGTCCATTTTAAGCTTAAAAATTCTTTTCAGATTGTATGTTTAGCAGCAAACCCCTTAAGTATTCACCGTTTTCTTTTTTTGCCAGTTTATATTTTTGTTATTCTAAGTTCATATGCATTTATGTACACTTGAAATCATTCCAAGTTATCCTGGCAAGGATAAACTTTTCATTTGCATGTTTTGTACCTCTGTCATACCAGCAGCAGCAAAAGCCTCCCCACAGTTGAATCGTGTGGATGATGCGTTGTCGTCCATGCATCCGCAGCATTTCTATTTCTTATGAATACACTCGACTGAGAGTGAGACATGCAACCACAAAAACAGATTTTATAAATTCCTCTCATGCATTGTATTTATAATAAAAATAAATAAAAGTACCAGAAAGCACGAGGATAAAAAAGTACAAAAAAAAAAATGCTGTCATTTCGCAGAGTTATTCCCTCACAAAATTGTATATCCAAACGTGCTATGCCAGTGTCATCCGTTTCTTCATTTTTTATTTAAACCAATACAAGGAGAAGGAGAAAAAAATAAATACGTATGCACGAATATATGTCTTAGCTGGTAGACATAACAATCGCAATATGATTTTCCATATCCTGAGACCGCTGAGTATAAAAAGAACTGTGTGCAGCGCGCACCCACAGCTAGAGAGCACGGATAATTTTTAAACAGCATTTGTAAATTGAGTTGAAGCCACCGCACACCATCACCACCCATCATGGCAAGCAAGCAACAAACCAACGCCAGCGTCAGGACACTCACGAGGGATATATCCGTACTCGTTTCGGTTTTGGAATAATAGTTTTTCTTTAGCCTCTTATTTTTTTTATTTTTATTTAAATTCTATTTTAATTTTATTCTTTTTTCGATTCGTTAGTACTTGTGTATTTTCCGAGTGCATTGTGTGAAAGGATTTAATGTACGGAAAGTACGAGAGAAATACAAGATAAGGGTTTACGCAAGAGTATAATGGAAGTTCTTTTGGTAAAAGTTCTCCTTTCCTCATGGAGAGCAGTCTGATTTGAGGAGTTCCTTTATTTGAGTTTTTGCAATAAAATGGTTGTTTACAACAAAAAAAAAAAATGTTCCTATAAGAATAGGATAAAATGTATTTTAGTTTGATTACATTTGAAGAGGGAGATGAGTGATGGTGCACTTATTGTTGAATTTAAAACATATTGTAAGTCTTTTTATTAAGGAGCAAGTATCCATATGTACATTTAAATGAACAACTCATTGGAACTTCAAACTTCAGAATGGATCCTTTTGCAGATTGAATAAAAAAAACTTTACAGAATATTTGCATTCTTTCGAAAGAGGGCAATTATTATAGTTACGGCTGAAAGAAATTGAAAAAGCGAATCATTTAAACAGTATCGATACTTCTATTAATTTAGTTCACTAATGCCCAGTTTTTCAGCGCTGAGTTAACTCTAAGTTAAACTAGAGTTAGCTAACTTTTGATTAAAATAAATCTAGAAGAAGTATTTCAGTGCAGGATTAATTCCGATTCCATAATCATAATTTTTCGATTAAGTTGAATAATATGAATATGATATCTATCAATTCTGACAGCTCATTTTTGTTGACGATGATAAGCATTGATGAAAGCGAATGCCTCTTAAGTCGATCGTAGGAAACTTGTTAAACGTAATATTTCAAATATTTCTGCATCGTTGTAATCGAAAATACAAATATAATATTTTCTTTAACAATTTAATAAATAATAAACAGAAATAAAATAAATTTCTTCGGTTGCTTTTTTAGTATATGTCGTTACACATCTGTTCATTTAATCCAAAGTTAACTTACCAAATTGGTTGGGTTAACTCGGAGTTTACTCAGGATTAAAATTAACTGACAAACATGTTTCTGAGGTTAACTCGAGTTTAATCCCGAAACTCGGATGATCTGGCCCTGAGTGACTTATAAACTGAAATGTGCATACTTGTAATTCAACGTAGGGCATAGGTTACCCAAGGGGACAATATGTCAATTGTGAAGGCTTTTAAATTAACCTTCAGCAAGTTGAATGCTTTTGATAAATCTTATTACTTATTTGAGCTCTAGGTTCTATATGTCCTCATATGTCCTCAGGTCAAACGTTTCATACAGAGTGGTCTTCTGTCTGTCACTACATTGCATTTACAGAGTAACAAAACACATCTTCTCGGAGTGGTGTCAGAGTCGACAAGAATCGGCTCCGGACGGACTGATGAGTGGATTTCAGGCGCTCTTTTCCGGGCTGCAGCTACTCTGAGGCATAGATTTGACCAAGATTGCGGGACTAAAAGCAGCTTTATTGGAAATGCGATCAAAATTGAACCATCAATTTTTCCGTTCACTAGCTTTCAGTAGCCCCGTTGATTGGTTTAACAATCGTGCTAAACGTCAAGATGATAAGCTGAGTTTGATTAAGTAGCCTTTTCAATCTGCCCTGTTCCGTAATGTATTGGTCAATGATTTTCTTATTGGACTCAGGAGAATGGAGCTCAGCAATAGAGGCCTGTACGGTTTTCCTGCTTTTGTTACGATCACGAAACATAGTTGCGTCCACACAATTTTACATTTTTTTTCTTTAATGAAGTACTCAATACTCCGATAGGCAAGTGAGATGTTGTGAATATGGTATTCCAGTTCTGCCGATACAGTTATTGGGACTGTAGAACGGTTAAAGCTTTATTTGAGTATATTACGAAGACAATCCTAGTCGCTAAGTCGTGCGTTGCGAAGGTAGGATTTATATCCAGTTCTACATGTTATAACTTGGCGAGATTGTGATTTTTTTTCGGATCTCATGATTTTTCAATTTCAAGTCCTCATTGGAGAGAACGAGCATGAACTTCCAATCCGGCTTAACTTATTTTAACTAACAATTGACATAGAAATCTTAGACAACGTTAGAGCCGACCCAAGTGCCATTAAATACTTAGCAACCTTTTTTTTACCCACAGGCTTTATCCATGTTGCTTATGTACAGGACTGAACAGATGTTGCTTGTAAAGTTTGGTGTTTCTCATTGCAAGCTTAAATTACTGCAACGTACATCCTAAATCAATTAATATAAAGAAAATGAGTAGGTGGGGTAATGCCTGCAAGAGGACGAAATGGGTTGGCATTTCATTAGAACAATCGAGCAATGAAGCGCACAAAAACTAATGTAAAGACAATGTACTTAATCTGGAAGAAAACGTTTAATTCGAACGAAAATTCGATTAATCTCTAAAACTGGCATCAAATGGGACCTTTATTCATTGAAACAATTTATCTTACTTTATGCAAATCTT
The DNA here is from genome assembly GCA_963555765.1 of Orthonevra nobilis. NCBI lineage: Eukaryota > Metazoa > Arthropoda > Insecta > Diptera > Syrphidae > Orthonevra > Orthonevra nobilis. Next base: position 15,184,373 of record OY743225.1, read on the forward strand.
TACGATGTCAATAATGGTATTTTCCTAGATGACCGAAAGCATTTTCACATATTTAATTTATCGGTATGCCAATATAACGGAGTCACGAGTGAAGCTTAACCTATCCTGACACTGAACGAAATATATACTGGATGCCCTTGGCTTTTATCGATTTGCAATTTCAAACGCAGCATTTTAATAATCACAAAAGCTTTTGACCATGTCAGATCTCAAGTTAAATCTGACAAGTTACACAACTGGTCGCCCCCTGAACTAAATCCCAAATGTCAATCTCGCTCCTGATTTCTTAAGTCAAATAATACTATGAATACAGCCTTCTATGTATCATATATTTCATTTGCGACGCACTACCAATTATTTCCAAACCTCTACTTTCATTTATATAAATGGCTCAAACGAAGTGATCAGGTTAACCAAGCCGTATCTGTCAGTGCCCACCCAAAACAAGCAAACAATACATGTCTTTGGAGGAAATCCTTCGCCTAATACCACCCGAAGACAATCGCAAACAAGGTGTAAATGTCTTAAATCATTCAAAGTTTCCTCATCTGAATTGTATAATCCAATCTAACAGACCGAAGGCGGCTCGAGTTCTCCCTCTCCCGTAGACCAAAAGGTATTCACAATCCTCGAAATGAATAAAGAAAAACCTTCTCCCTCGGCTACTATTGCCTCCGAATGGATTAAGCCCTCAGAATACATTTATAATCAGATTAAAATTTTCCTCTCATCTGATTTTCGAATGCTACTACGGATGCTAAGCCCCACAAACTGAAGGCAAATTGATGGCGAGTGGTCTTGTTTCTCAAACCCCCTAAAACGCGCGTTGTAATCCGGTCTCAATGATTTCATTCGTAATGGACACGTGGTATAATTCGTGTATCTGTTCAGATGCATGTGGATACTAGTATACGCAGACACAAAACAATATTGTTTATGTACATTGGGTACAAATTTGATACAATGATTTAGTTATTATTATTTTTTTTTTTTGAACATATAATCTCTTTGGCATGATCCCATACCTTGTCACGTGTGTTTTACTGAACGTCGACAAACATGTTCTCTTTCCAAGGAAAGGAATTAAGTCATCCATAAGGATTTTCTTTGCATTTTATTCCTTATCAATACATTTGCCCTACCTCGGAAAAAAGTACCTATAAAACTCTTTCAAGATACAATATCTTAAGTCCTAATGAAAGGTTAATCGGAGAACAAGTAGCATTACTGGCATCAGGGCTTTTGCGTTCTATTTGGAGATTTGTTTTCAAATCTTTTATCCTTTCCGGCATGGGAAGGTTGAAATTTATTCGAGTAATAAAAGCTTAAAATGTCCTAGATTACAAACACACTCAACGGCTAAAACTTACCAAACCCAGGGCTTATAGATAAACCTTAACGTTAAGCAAACGAAACTCACCTGAAAGAAAAAAAAATAAAGAGAAATTTTCAAATTTAGATTTTATTTGGAAGTCAATTGTTTATGGGCGATTAATAAATTAGGATTAATTAGAGAATGAATGGGTAATCGTGTAGGCCGACTGCTGTTTTATTGACATTTTTACGAGCGTCAGGTTGAGGACGGACAACAAAGAAGGCGAATGGGGTGTGGATCTTGATGGTTAAAGGTAGCTGCGTGTAGTGATTCAAATTAAAGGAGATTATGGGAAAATATCTAAAACGAATCTTTGATTCGAAATCTGATGTTTCTTTTTTTTCTTTTAGTTTATTGACACTTTATGGCGGATGATTAAAGGGAACAACAATTAATGAGTTAATTTTTATTTCAAGTCGATTGTAGATACGAAGACATGACTTTGATAGTTCAAGAGCTGCTGAAGGCTATAAAAAAGTATATGATTTTATTTCAATCAGATTAACTTATACGGCTATTCTGTTGTTTAATCTTATCTAAGTAAATCAAGCAGTAGTATAATTAAATGTACAGGAGAAGATATTGAGCCGTCGGAACGTTTGTGATAATGCACTAAACTGGAGCATAAACAAAGGTAAACTTTGGAACGTCAGCGATTTGAGACATTTGAGAAGGCTTTTTTATATATGTAAATGTAGTCACTGTCAGTGGTTTTGAGGCAACGATTTTGAAATTGCTGTTGATTTTTTTTGTTTTTTCAATTCATCAAAATGATTTAATTTCAAGGAATTTGAAACGAAAATGTCGACGTCGTAAAAAAACGGATGCATATACAAAAAAAAATTAGGCCTCACTCAGAGGAGGAAGCCATTGATAATTGTGACTCTGTCTGGTGAGCGATACAGAGCTATGACCAGCGAGTTCTTATCCCTGTAATTTGTTGAGTTGGGACATGTGGTTTTGATAGGAACTGACCATTCCAAACCTCTTTCTTTGGAGCTATTCGAAGTCAATGGTCTTCAGGAATAGCCGCAGACTCTTGAAATTTTGACATGGTCCTGTTTTGCTCACTTGCCATAATGTTACCTTTTTTCGAAAAAAATAGACAATTGACACCATTAGCGTTAATACCGCAACATCTTTTGCCTTTAAGAGCATTTCTTGGCTCTTACTGAACGATCCTTGATTTCTCAGTTCCTTAGAAGCTTAGACTAAAATGCGAAATCATCTAGATTAACTGCAAAATAAGTTGGAATGCGATACGCAAGATTAAAGTCAGAATATAACTTTTGAAAATGGATGTACATATCTTAGATAATAGTTTGATATTTTTCGTTCCGAAAGTTCGGTTTATTTCAATGGCAAGAAAAAATGTAATTTACTCGTTGTTCAATCTTATCTTTGAATAAGTTCATTAAAGACGAAAGTAAGCTTTTCTTTAGAGTCCTGAAGTCTTTTTAGAAATTAAACTTACCAGAAGACGGCCGAGTTTTTTTAAAATCAGTATATTATGTTTGCCTTAGATATGGCAACCGTAACAAAGTCGTTAGACTTGTTTGTGATAACAGGCAATTTCTTTATGGACAGGTTGAGTACATTTAATGGGCAAACGTTGTTCCATTCATAATATGCTAAAAAAAAAGTAATTTCGCATGGTCCTATAATACTAGTCTTATCAATTTGAAATCTACATCGATTAAGTTTCGGAGGACCTCTCTGAGCTGTTTTGGGAACACAAGTATATCCGTCTACCGAAAGCACTTGTTGAGACCATAACATTATGCAAATGAGTGACCAATTTAAGAAGAACTTCGACGGCGAGCGTATTCATGCTTTGCGCCGTCTGTTAACAAGACTTTTGAGCACTCTGAAATGGAAAAGCTTTCAATGGAAATCCGACTTTCAAAATACCCATTCCTAGCCTTCCAGTTGAATTGTACACAAAAAACGTAAATACTTCATCTATCAAAGGAAGCACCTACACATTTCCTTTGTACAGAGGTACATACTTTGTAAACAGCGTTAAGCCTTTTGAAGTAAACATAACGTTGGTCGCCCCCCTTTTCGTGTTTTCAAAGTCTCAAAGAGTGGATCGACACAGCCTCAAAGGCGGCTCATACAATAGTACAAACTGTTTGTAAACTTGTTGTACGCAAAAACATGCAAAACCGATTAGAAAGTGCCGGCCTAATGAGTGGTGAGGCTGTCTGCTGTGGGAAAGGTCATTGCTCTCAATGTCACTCGCGTACATTAACGTCATATTGCTACAGTGAACAATTTCCAACGCATCCCTTATGCTGATGATATACGCACACATGTATAGCTACCTCAAAATCGATGCCAACATCAAAGTCTCGACGGGGGAGGTAAATTCCATCATAAACAACTTAAATCATAAAATGCGAGCTAAGACTGCGGGGCGTATGTGTAACTTTTTTTTTTATTCTTTGTTTTCCATTTGAATGTGTGTCTCGGGGCACAACCTGCTTATTTTGTTCGCTCATTCCCCAGCCACCCTGTCATTGTGTATCCATAATTCTTGTTATCAGAAAATGCAAATTAAATTGGCATCAGTGACGATGTCGGCGGTAGTGGTGCGGTTTTGGCAGCCTCACGGTCTACTCCCCCAAAGACGACAATGGCATCCCAATGCGAACGAAGTGGTGGTATTGGAGAGGATGTCAGAGGGAGTGCAATTTCACCGAGCATCACATACAATTCATGCCGCAGGACAGGAACACAAACAAACCCACTCACACAAAAGAAAGTGGAAAACAAAATAATACTTTTCAACCCGAGCCACTAGAGCCCACCCCCCCCATTCATTATTTTCACCAGGAAAGGGCAAATGTGAAGGCTGCAGCCGCGCTGGTCGCGAAGACGACGCGGAGAACAACAGCATTTTCCTAAAATACACGTACAATACTCGTAGATACTCGCACGTCTATCTATATTTAAATAATTCAGCGCACCACTGTACAGGATCAGAAGGATAGCAAAAACGTAGTGCGCGCTTACCGTGGAAAGGCATTCCAAGTAAAAATGTATACTGGAATATTTTCGTTTGGGGACTGACGCAGGGTTTGCTTATTTGGATGGCGGATGATGAGTTTACCGTGTCGACCAGCAACAACAGGATCCAATGTTGGAGGCACGCGGCAATTTCATCACAAACGGCAGAGGCGACACACCACACCAAGAAAACAAAAAAAAGGGTTTCTCCCGTTCCCCCGTCAGAGTGTAAATCGAAATTCTTCCCCATGGCTAGAATACAAATAACAAATTCACCTCTACACTCCATGCATGCAGATGGGTTTTTAACAGCACATGTGTTTTGCGAGCGCTTTATTTGCGCGTGAAAGGAATTTTCGGGACCGCTGTACCATTGTTATAATACGGCAATAGCAATGTTGTTAAAATATTCAATTTGGTCAGGTGTTTGTCGGGGCGGTTGCTTTGTTTTGTTCGCTTTTCGCCGCGTTTCGTTTTTTTGCTTGTAATGGGTGCACATCCCACATTTAGATTGTTTTGGAAGTCTAAAATCGTTGTTGTATTTGGGTTTGTAACCTCGTTTTTGTATTGACTGTGTAGAATTTTGGAGGCAAACATGAGGAATAAATAAAAAAAATTGAATGAGATTAGAAATGAAAGACTGGAAAAATCAAAGCGAACTGCACACTCAATTGCGGTAGGGCGTACGGGGCTTGATTTTGTTGATGTACAAACAATTTGCAACTTGAAAAGGTTTTGACGATTTCATTTGGAATAAATATGAAAGGCTCAATTCAAGTCCCCAGGTCTGCGATATTCATGTTTCGAGTCTGTTTGAATACTAAGCGCGGAAATTTGTTTTGAAAGGAGAACTTATTGAAAGTAGAAGGGTCAAGCATTCAATTTAGCTGAACTAATAAAACTGGAATGTGATATTAATGCACTTGTATTGGATCAATAGGATATCGTTTTTTATTATGTGCTCGGAGTAGAAATTTGAGGAAACAATAGCAAGAGCTATTTAAAATCCTTAGCGTTAAATTCCTACGATCAAGCGATGACAGTATAAAAGAATTTTGGCAATCTATGTAAAGTATTATTAGGAAAATAAGGAGATAAATAAGCATTCAGAACTCGACCTTATTCCAAACATGTTGAGGCGGGTGCATATTTTGATAACATTTGTGCTGTTTTTGTTTTAAATGACTTCTAAAACGGTTTAAAACACTTCTTGCCTAGCAAGGAACACAAGATTAAACAAAAGGAAGTAGTTTGACTTTCTGAGCCATTAAACAAAATTTTTTTTTGCTTTTGGAACAAGGTAAAAAATGCGGCAGAAAGAAATTGTTACTTTTAAGAGGAATCTGATGATGCTTTGGTTATTAATAGTGGTGCGGTGCAGTTAGTACTATGTTTATTAGTGGATGTGCACCGACGCGGTTTTCGATTCTAAAATTCGTCAATTCGACAATTCAGATAATTGTCTTGCACTTGATACAGCTGCTTACTACGCGGGAACATATGATATTTCAAAGACAGCACTCAGACTAAACCTAAGCTCACAACCTCCAGTCCAATTAATTTGTCAAAATTTGTCAAGCCCAATTTTCTGTAATGTACGGATCCTGCATGAGTAGACAAAACCGAGTGAGGGAGAACTATTGACCCCATAACTGTTTGATTTAAATTTCGGCCTGAGGCCTGATTGGCATTTCTTGCAATTTTTGTTTTCGTTTAGAGTGATAAGGAGGATGAATGCAACTGGAAAATTCAAAGGAGCGTCGTTTTTTGAAAAAAGGATAGCATAAGAAGCGCCAGTAGACGTTTGTATATGAAGGCATTTTATTGGCTAGCCAGTTTATTGATTTCGTTATATTTGGAGCTAAATTTTTATTAAAAATATAACAATCGAAGTGTATTTGCTTATGACTATAATGTTAGGTGTATAATATTGAAATCTTAAGAACTCTCGCAAAACATACAATGTTATTAATTCATTAAGACAAAACATCTGTACAATTTTTAGGTAAACATACGAGTAGTCTTTCCCGTGTATGAAAAACTATGAACAAAGCGTTGACTTATGCTCATGTTATTTTCACTTGTAAACACAAATGTTTGCTTCACCACTGTCAGTCCTTTGATTTCAACCGCATATTCGTCCTTCATGTTTCACTACAGTAAAATAGTAAATTCACAAAACAAACAAAAGAACTACAAAGGTGCACGCAGCATCCTCCCGACAACCACCCTATAATTAAAAATTAATAATTACCCCGTACAGAACAAAGAAAACTGGTGCAAACGAGCGTCAAATGCACGCAACAAGATTTCTATTTGCCCTATGTGTTTAATGGGTTTTTCCTTACAACTCATGTCCTGAAAGTCACCACCGACAAGGCCACTGAAAACGAATAACAAATGTAATCCACACTTGAAAGCTGGAAAATCGCACTATAACACGTCGCTTCTGCGGTTTCTCAGGCCGCAAAGGACGAATGTTAAACAAGGATTGCCTGATTTTAAAGTGCAATCGAATTAAATCGTAGAACAAGGCTATGCGTTTTGAGTTTTGTTTGCCACGAAATTAAAAAAAAAAAAACACCTTTGAACACCCTTTCAGAGTATTCTGGTGGTGGCTTGGATTGCATGCAAACCAGGAAGAAGTTACTACTGAATTATAGGTATCACGTTTCCGCATTTCAAATGCCCTGAAGTCGGAGGGCTATTGTTTAGGTTTACAAGGGTTGCGGGGTGCATATATAAAGGGATTAGTTATATGCGCTCACCGAAAATGCATCACTATGTTTTTTTTTTTTTTAAACTATTATTTCCACCAGAAAACATAAAACTGAATACGAGATTTAATACGATTGCACGCTTTTGCATAAATAAAGAATCACATGGCACACCCAAGGGGCGGCGGAGAAGTGAACCCAAACAAATAAATAAATGCGTATCGGATGAAAAAAAACCACGCAAGTTGCCCGTTATAGGATGCAAAAAAAAAACATGGAGTTGTATATATCCGGCTTTTGTTTAAGTTCAGCCGAGTTTGTACGTGGCTTCCATTGCGGATAACATCTAACGCTCATCCCGGTTCGTGACAGCGGCGGCGGCCGCATATAAATCAAATCACATCGAGCTTATTAAAACCATACTTCAATTCTTATTTACATATTTAAATGAAGTTGCAATCCAATTCCGGAAAAGGCAAAAAAAACAATTCATCTGCGCGTGGGATGATGGAAAATTGATTGAGAGGCTAGGACACGCCAAAGTTGGCAATCACTGGGGAATGAATAAGTATGTACGTAGTTTGTCTCATTCTTCAGTGACATCTGAAGCTTATTTCGATGGTGAATGAATTTTTCTATCACCCAAGTTTTATAAGGTTAATTTGATAGTGTCTTCTAAGAAAGTCATCGATTAGAATCTTGAAAAAAGTGATGAAAAATATTGAGTCTTGGGCAGATGGAGACATGGCATTTGAACCAAAACGACCATTTGGAGATCACATCGTATGATACGAAGTATCAGCTTTATCGAGTTAAAGTCTGATGTTTGACGGCGTTACGTTATGTGTTATCAATAGCGGTGGTCTTCCGTTAAGAAAAACCTGATCACCATCATGTGAATACATTTGAACGTTGTCATTCCGACCAGTATCAAAAAGAAGCTAGGGATTTTAGCTTTTTCGACTCTGTACATCCGTTCACAGCAGGGAAATATTGGGTGGCAGATGATCTACATGTAGCCAGTCGAACCTCGGGTAAGGATTAGGAAAAGTGTTGCTGTCGACTGAAAATTGAGGTATGAGAAAACTGTGCGCAAGATGGGAACCGTGTCTGGTAAAACTTCTTAGCAATAAAGCCGAATTTGTACATCGTTTGATTATCATGGAGGAAACATCAGCCTTATTTACCTGAGGTAAATATAAGGATGCAAAAGGATCTCGGATCGCTTACAAGATCCAATTAACACAGGTGTTTTAGCTAAATACCCACACTACATTAACACTTCCTTGTTTTGTCTTTAGAGTGTCTCGGAATTTAATATCATTTTGCTTAACAAAAAAAACATTTCCAGATCTGGCGCATTTCCATATAAGCAGTAAAATTGCTGTTTTTACGGATAAGGAAGAAAAAGAAGAAAATAAGAGTCCAATGCAAGACGAACTATGGTTCCAAAAAGATGGGGTTACGTGACACAGAAACTGATCGATTCCCGAGTTCCTTGATCGGGAAACCACTTTTTTTGTATTGTTGTGCTTGATGACCATGATGCTGCAAATTGATGCCTTTGGGCATTTTTTGTGTGGTTCCTTAATCAACACATCACTAAGAGCCAGCACATTATTTTCACTTGGTTATTCGTTTTATTTAAAAATAAGTCTGGAAATCGGCTAATATTTGGCTTTGTTTTTTTGTATTCATATTTAAGCTCTCTTTTAAGAAAGTCTTCCTTCAAAAAAGTGGACTTTTTCAACTCTTACGTACATAATTGATAATAAGCAAACACAGAAAAAATTATTTTTATCCTGCAACTGATACAATTTCCAATTAGTCAATTTTCCAGCCATCTTTCGAATCCTTAAACAATTTTTCCAAACAACACAAAATAAGCCACAAGCTTCGACAGAACCCATTGTTATCCATTTTCGAACCAACCTTTCTCAATGTCCAATAAAATTCCAATGTTTGCACCCTCACAAAACGAAGGTACATACCTTGAAAGCCAATGCTGTTGGTTAGTAACACCCATTCACTACTTCTGAATTGAATTGCAGCCGGATAACAGTAACTCAGGTTCTCTAGCATCATCCAAAGTTCATAATGCGTTGCGTTATTTGGGGCAGCATCAATATCATCACAAGCACAATGATTGAATTGCTGCCAAAGAATTGTAGCAACGGGCTGCAGACACAACGTCCTGTTGTTGTGGCTTTGACTTTGGCATGCCAACAGAGTTGCTTTAGTATTTATTATCCCGGTTTGCATTCAATGTGCCCGTAAAACAGGGTGGAGATTCCAAATCGCATGCAAAATAGAACGAAAGGACAAGTTGCAACATCGAGATTCAACCTTCTGTTTCTTCTCCAACGATGCCCTTAAGTGTACGGAAAGGATACTGCGGATTGTTATTGCAACCAATGAAGGGCAGACATCGGCGAGGGGTGGTGGCGCTCCACTCATACTAGTCCTTCATCCTCCACTTGAGTTGAATGATGAAATTAACCCCTGCGAAGGGTTGGCGTTCACAAAGTAAAACGTGGAACTCACCATATTGGGATTTCACATTGTTAAATGAATAACAGAAAACCGGGATAACCATTGTAGCACCCAGTTGGCGGGTGGCAAGGATATTTGATCCAATACGGGATTTATATATAAAAAGTTTTACACAGTTCATGCAGATAACAATCTTGCAGATACATTTATTGTTTGATGTCCTTTTCTTTTGTTTCATTTGTAGTTGTTGCTTTTTTAGTGTTTCAAATTTACGATGATTCTAGTTTCCATTTTTAACTCCCCTCAAAACAGCAGAGAGAATGGAAAGAATTTTTAATTTCGAATATTTTCGTAAGCGAAATATAAAACAAAAAGAAAAAAGTAATTGAGAAGGGAGGACCTCCCGCAGATCCTAGCAGGAGAACAGCTATTTATCAAGGGTTTGTTTTGCCCAGACGTTATGCAAAAATTTAGTTTATCATAAAATTTCAATCGCAGACAAATAAGTTTTATAGCTGTTGTTTTTGTTTATTTCTTTTGGTACACAATCACTTTCATTGTTTTGGCATGAAGATTGTGGGTTATGGCCCTTGGAAGGGAACTGCATGCGAAATAAAAATCTGAATAGCTGCCAAAATACGCAGCAGAACCAGCTGAAAATAAAATTGAATGTGTGCCAAATTGGCATTTTGGGAGGAGGAGGAGGCAGATGAGGGCAACAAGAAAATATTAAAAACATTTGTAATGCAGACACCGGAGATTGTTTTCACTTGGCATAGTGGACTTTTATGGCTTTCACTTTGATTTATTTTTAACATTGTGTCATTACGAGACAAATTTATAGTGAGAATTCGTAGACCTTGAAATAATTAATGAGGGTAAGGTTGGAAGAGTGCGGACTTTTTGCGGAAAGTACAAAACAAGGAATCAAGTCTTTTATTGGTTTTAAAGCTACAAATCAATTTTCTGATTGATCTGATTTAGGTAAATGATTTTTTTATTCTAGATTCTAAATTGTAAAAATTATAAAATTGGAAATTTGAAGATAGATTTCAAATTGTCGATCAAAAAAGTGATGATTTATTTGGCAATTCCATTGATCGAAAATCAGAGAAAGAATAAGATGCTGAAAAATTGTGTAAAAATGAGTTGAAAGGCTTTTTTGTCAGAATTGACTAATATTGCTTATCTATGATAATGAATATTATTAATTGAACAAAACCGCAGAAGGTAATGGAACCAAAGGCCCAAACAACTGAAAGTTGCCTAGATGTTGAGGCTCGTTTCCGTGCGGCAAGGTCACCCAGGCGTCTGACGGCAAGAAGTTGTACACCGTCGCATTCGGGTTGCCGCTCCATCCACTCGAAGCAGATCAACGCCTCGCTGTGAGATGGTACACCTTGCTCTGTGCCTCTTCCTCTTTGGTCTCATTGTCGTGCAATTAATTATCCTGTTCGTCCATGGCACTTGTCCATGGTGTCACTGGTAGCTTGGCTATGTTCTTAAAAGCCATCGGCTTCTTTGCTTTGCTAGTCAATAATAGAGGAAGGCAATGGGTACTAGTAGAGTAAGCGTCGACCCATTATAGAGACATGTCCTTACTGACTTTGTGGTCGGGAGAGCTCTGTTCTCTTTTAGATGCTAGGGTTTTTCCCGGCAAAGCTTTCCAATTCAAAGCAATCTCGTCAGCATTGTAAACAGGGTCGTAGTTTTCAGTTTCTTTTTTAAAGGTGTCCACAACTTTATAAGCATCTTCACTTTCAGCAGAAAGTTTTTCACCAGCAATATCCAGTTCCCGAATGCCGTGCCTATTTTGAAAATTGCGGATCCATCCAGTGCTTGCTTTAAAATCAGCTACACCAGCTTCACTGAACATTCACGCCTTTTCACATAAAATCGGTCCTGAAACGTTCTCAAGCTGTTCACCCTTTGCCTATTTCATTAATTTTCGTGACGAACATCCATCACATGTTTCCTACGCAGTCACAAAACTTACAATTTTTTTCTCTGTAATTTTTAATATCAGTTATTGTAGCCGCCCCGACACCAAATCTATCTGCCAGAACCTTTCCCGCCAAACCTTCTTTTAACTGATTGATAATCGGCATGAAAGTTGTCATCTTTGCCAATTATAGATAGATTGACCTTCTTCAGAAATGCCGGAAATGTGATTCTTAAGTTTAAGGTTTCTATGCTTTTTAAAATATCGAAAATCATTTTGGCATAACTCAGGATATATATCATTCGAGAGGCCGAGATCAAGGGCTGCTGTTTCATTGCCATTAACTTTACTGTGGCCAAAACTCATATAATAGTGATGTCAAACGTGTCTTCGATGCTGCACTATTTCAACTGTATTGTGCAGGAGATGTTCGCTGATTAGAGAGATTTGATGCCCATTTGAATATTGGTAAGAACCGCAACGTCTTGTATATTGAAGTGATGGATTTTGGAATCCTGCATGCTTGTTTTTTTCCAGAATGACGCAGGAAGGCAGCTGGATTTGGAAACTTCGGATTTTTGATGCTTTAAACTTCGAATATTAGAAATTAAAAGAACGATGGCTTCGGATTATTTCTATTGATTTTAAACTAGCTTGGACACGTCTGTTTTATTTTCAGTCAAGCTTTTAAATGAATCGGCGTAAATGTTATATTCTGAAGTTAGATACAATACGCATTTTTGTAGCAGTCTTCCTTAACCTAACATAAAGTGATTGTTAAACTTTTCGAGATTAAATTAATTAAATTAACAGAACGCAAATGGCGTTAATCAAATGAGTGTGTTCAAAACAAATTAGAAAAAACGGAACCCTTATAGGATCACTTTGTTTTACGTCCGTCTGTTTGTCAAGAGCCTCTTTCTCAGGAACGTATGGAGGTATCAAGCTGGAATTTATATCAAATACTCAAGTCTTCTGTCCCTTGGAGCTGTTAAAATATCAAACTTCTAAGCCAATCAAAATATACAGCCGCTTATGCCGCAACTTTCTGCAAATTTTCGGCACTCGCAAGGGAATCAAAACCTTAAGGGTACTTCCAGTCGATCTAAAATCTTGAAATTTGGCAGTGTTTTTTTTGTTATAGTTTGTTTTGATGGGTTAACTTTTATTTATATACCTACAGATTTGTACGGAACCCTCGGTGCGCGAGTCCGACTCGCACTTGGCCGTTTTTTTTTTAAATTTGCTTGCTCTTAGAGGATATCTATTCATAGAAACGCATTTTACACTCCAAGTTCTGAATGTGATCGTAACTCAGAAGATAGTGCGTCGGCCGCTTAGGTTCCGTGAGTGTCCCGGGCTAAAATCCCTAAGAGAACATCTAGTATTTTCCTACCTAAATAATTCCCAATCTCCCGAAGAGAACAAATGCCCTGACTTAGTTTCTGGGGCACATTTAATGTGCACAACACGACAAGTTAACGTCAGCAATCAAATGAGGCGTCGCGCTTAGAATTCTTTTATTTTTCTAAGCAATTCTAAGTACAAATTCTCCGTACAATATGTCATACTGAAAGCGTTGACACGAGTGACGAATGACGCTCCATCTTGTCTCATTAAGCGCATTGTGAACCACAATAACTCACGAATCTCTCCATCGTTTGCAGGTGAAGCTCTGCCTCCTAATCTAAATCCATTCCATTTGCCATGGGAAACAGTTGTATCAAACGCAATTAAAAAGTAGCAGATCTGTGCCATGCTACCCCTTGTCCTTTCTATTTTGCCGCCTAGATCACAAAACAGCAAGCGGTGACAACCCTCACATAATTCTAACCAAATCCAACTCATTTATTTCGTCTCTCTCACCCGTGATCATAAAATGCGGCAGAACATTCTGCGGAATAATTTATTAACTATTTAGTATTCCGCATGCACATCCATCGTACATCACATCAATCGTTCTTCTTGTTGTTTATATCCATGACCGTATCTATATCCTTAAGTATGACTTTCTATATTATGTACCTTTCAAAATAATTACAAAATTCATAAATATTAAACCACTCGCAGCAGGTATTCAAATATTCCGCCATGAGGACGATGTAGAAGTCGGCACCCACCGCATGTCGTGTTATCGATTTTTGATAACGCCATAGTAGTGAATTATAGTTCGCTTTCCTTTATTCGTTTTGCGGTTAATACTAATTTGTCAACTGTCGAAAACTTGAGAAACTCATAAATATTCACAAAACCGATAAAAAAAAAGACTAAGATCCCTCCGAGCTAAAACAGAACTTACCTCACATCCGAGGCAAAAGCTAGTGACGAAAATTGAATGTGTGTGGCTTTTGTTTCGTTCTGATCGCGGACCACATTATTTGTCACGCAATTCAATTCCATTCGCTTTAATTGAGTCCAATCAATGGAAATCAGAAAGAATCAATCTCTATTGTCTAATTGTAGAGGCAGACGCCTTTGTAGAGTGCAGTGCCACAATTAGTGGCAGTATTTGAATTTGTGATCGATGTTTCTTTTTCCCTTTCAATACGATGCGGTAGTTGGGAGTTCCTCTTGGTCGAAGATAAAATGAATACTCCAGCGATTTTTGAATGTTTAATGATGCGTCAACTTCAATTAGAACCTACGAGTATGCATTCAGCAAATGGATTACTGTTTACCAGAGACGTGGTTATACTGGTTAAGCCCACTCTATTGTTAAATGCGAACAAGCAGAATCCTTTGGTTTTCTATTTAATTAATTAGTTCAAATCAACTGTTTGTACGTATTTTGTATGACATTTCGTTCAATTGAATGAGCACCATTTAGGTATTTGGGATGAGAAACGTACGAAATTGAAATTACACGACACTTATTTTGGTTGATGTAGCGTTATACACGTGTACTCCAAAAATAGTTCCAAGGCCCGTCCAGTCAGGTAGAAATTTTTTTGCATCCATCAATTTGTTTTTGTTGACAAATGATGCTCCGTTCTCCGTCCATCTGTTGCAGGGCTGTATATCCTTAACCGTTATAGGTTAATTTTCTCAATTTTCGCAAAATGTGTACTACATCGGAAGCAGGGTCACAATATAATAAACAGTAGTCAACTAAGAGTTGGCTCTCACACGAAGGGTTCCGCGCTTACTTAAAATATAGAGGCACGAGTCAACGTGTTTCTCTCGACGTTTATATCGACGCCGAATAAAAATAAATAATGAAATTCAAGTATTTCATGTGATTCTGGAGCGTGTTTAAGTAAAAGTTATCAACGTATTCACCAAATTGCTCTAAAGAAGGGATTGGAAAATATTGAAAAATAAGAAAAATTGTTTCTAAACATAATCAACACAACGTCATTCAATGTTTACATTTTTCTTTGATTTATTTATTTGATTTATTGAAATGTTGGGACAATCATAACTCAAACACACATCAAAATTACATGAAATACTTTTTTTAATAATTTATTTTTAGAAAATGACATTGTAATTAATTTATTCGGAAACAAAACACGTAAACACGGATGTGACAATACGTTTGGTTGGGTAGAGAACTATTACATTCAATTTGCACTTACACCACCACATTTTGACATTCGTTTCACAAGTTCCATTCGTTTAAAAGTTCCATAAGTTGCAAAATATGTTTTTAATTTCTTATTGGAATTCGAGCTTTTGCATTGTGTTAGATGGACGAATTGGTTGCATACTTTAAACAAGTTATTAAGTTGCTTCATGAAACTTATCGTCTTCTGTCAGGCTCTAAGTTGAGTTGCGATTTCACAAAACACTCTCTTTGTAAAGTGAGCCCCATTTATGTTTAACTTTACTATATATCATTTTTATTATTTGTTGTTGTAGCAGTTCACCATCTGTGAACATTGTAAGTGCCTTCCTATTACGGTTTAGGAGATACAGTCCTGTGACCGACGGACAAATGGAGGGACAGCGGAGGAAGTGAAAGGATTCCTCCCTAGAAACGTGTTTTTAAAAAAGAAACGCATTTCAATGCCAACAAATATGATATAAAAAACTTAACATTAAAACAAAATGGGCAGTGTTGATTATTGTTTTTTGGTACGGAACCCTTTGAGTAAGTATCTGACTCTCATTTGAAGCGTTTATTGATCACCGCCCAAAAGTGATTGGCAGCTCTCTGAAGAGTAAAGGGTTCGCTAATAGACAGTTTGGTTTTAAAATTTTTTAAATATGTTTGCTTTGTTTAAAAGCGTAAGCCTCACACGCCACGCTCTTAACTACTTGTGGATGTTCCGAGCCCCAAGTATGAAAAGATGATCTCTTTTCCAAAGTTGCGGTCATTTTCGAGAAGCGTTGACTTACAGATGGTAAATGTTAATCAATTCATACGCGATTTGAGCCTTGCAAGCAAATCCAACGGGATCTGAATGCGAAATTCTCTTCAGGCTAGAGTGGTTGATTTCAAGCTGACGTTTTAAAGTTGTTCGATGTATGGGTATACTTTTGGCAATAGTTACAATAGTCTTTCCTTTCCAACTTTGCACATTATTTCGTCAAACTTCTGACGTTGCATTTCCTTGGTGTCGCTGTCGTTGTTTCGAGTGAGGGTTTGAGTGATCGATTTAGGTGCAGTCGGTTGTTAAAAATTGCTTAAAAATTCTGTCAGCTTTTGAAATGTCAACACGTTTCTCCTTTTGTTCGGCTGTTTGAACTATTGCTACCTTGTCTGTCAACAAATTGTTCATGTAAAGTTCATTTTAAAGGACCCTCTTAATGCTGCCATATGGGATCCCTCCGGCATCAACTTAATGTCTGAAGATCACTCTTCGCCAGGTTACAACAGATTTTCGAAATAGGACGCGGATATCCAGCCTTCGCGAAGGAACCCTTCGATGGATGTTTTACCCACTTTTAACGCCATGTAAATGTGGAATATGTAAGAGCAGAGCCCACAATGTTTCTGCCAAGTCGGCGTGTAGGTCTTTTGGAAACATTTTTTTTTTTTTGGCAGATATGCTAAATGACGACTCAGACTTCGGCCATCCTAATTCCTGTATTATCAGTGACTGCTCTCTTTCAAATGAATGCAGTCGTTATGATTGGGGTTCGAATTAGGAAGGAAAATTTGATATCGACTTTCACAGCAGAGGCAGTGACATCATCTATTCACGGACACGAACAGGACGCTGGTAAAGCATTTTTTAATCTTAAATTGAAACCTCAATTTCAAGACATCACACGTTTAACAGATTTACCACATAAAGTATCGGGTTTCTTTAACTAGCTAAATGTAAGCTTACCATCGTTTCCAAGGTTCCGCCACCATCATTTTCGAAAAAGTGTGACCCAAGAACACCGTGAGCCCAAAACCGTTCTAAAATGTAGCTCGTTTTTCTACTTTTTGCCTTGGTATTCGGAGCCCATGATGTGACATTTTTGTAAGTTTACGTACTCAAAAAAATGTGAAAAAAACTCATTTTCAGAGAAATTTTGAAATTCATGAATAAAATTTTGAATTAATCTAGGAACGCTCACTTACAAACATTTTTAATTTTTGAAATTCGAACTATGTTAAGATATGTCAGCGCGTTTTTCTGACCAGTTTTGGAGAACAAGGCCTTTTCTGCGGTTCATCATTCAAAAGTACGTATTCATGCACATATTGTGAATACAAGCAAGAGCTTAACAAATCTGATGACGTTTCGTAAAATTGAGTTAATTCGATATACTTTTTGTAGATAAAGTTGACTGGTTTTTATCTATGAGAAGGGGACTGGAAGACCCAAACAACAGACAATAACCTGATTTAACAAATGTACGTGCACGGATACATAAACAATTAAAATTAAATTCATTTCATCCACGATTTTTTTTTTGAGTGACCTCAGAAGACAGTGCCTTCGTTAGCACCAATGTAAATCTTAGGAATGGTTGACAAATCGCCAGAAGCGCGGTTGGAGGCCACAACAACAAGAGAGCTTCGTTAATCTTCTTTGTCTATCAAACCCATAATTGATCGAGTCTCTTGTACTCATGCACCATAAAAACACCACATCCAACAGATCAAATTTCATTCCTGGCCAGCACTCGACAACAAAAAACACGTAAACAACCTACCAAGTGCCAGGCAACCAGTGCTGCGTGTTTCAAAGAATATCTTTACACACAATTACTTATTCACACCCAATTAAGAGCAAACAAGATGGAAGAGCACAAAATACAAAAAAAAACGTCGCATTATTCAAACAATTTCCAAGAGCCATACTCGTAGTCACAAACTGAAAGTATCTATAGAGCCGGTCTGTGATAGCCAGCGGACAGATTTCATCTCTCGAAATTGTGTAAAATTCACACTCAATCAACTCCAATAGAATTCGAGTGTAATTCACTTTAATTTGAATCCCCCGCCCCCCGACGACGGCACGAAGTCGGTCCTGGGTTATTGTGTGTTTATTATTTGTTGGGTCATTGTTGCACAATCATTCCCCTTGACCACGACAATGAATCGACAGAGGCGCGCAGCACAAACACTCTACATCTGCCAAACGCATCGCAACGCCACAACTCTAGTCAGAGCGTTGAATGCGCTTAAACGGAGCGACCGAACGACCCCGAAAAAACGACCGCCGTCCGTCGCTATCCTTGGGTATTAATAATAAATCGCTGAAATCAAAAACAAATCTATAATCAAAGTAATCAGAATAATATGGAAATCAGTGACTACAGTGCACCGATGGATGCAGTGATGGCAGTGCTGCATGCTCGAAGTTGCGCTGTCCTGTGGCGGCGGTGTTTCGTTGTTAATTTGCTTTAATGTATCTTTTTATCTTTTGTGGAAATTTTCAGATTTTCCAGAAGGTTTACCTTTGTCCACTAATGTGGGCGTGTGCTGGAGCTGGAACGCATTGACCCTAACCATCAGTAACGCCGGATGACGATATGTGAACCGCGCCGAGTGTAAATAAATAATCATAATCAAACAGCGGCTCTGGCGGCGACAGTGTTTCTACACGTCTAGATTCAAACAACGATGGGGGAGCACAGAGCGAACTATAGGCCAGTGATCCCCCGCCGGTCGCACCACGGAACTCTGGAAAACTAATCAATTGGTAAATATTTATCCAAAGTGCATTCACGCATTCAGGCTTGGGAATCATTGGAATCGATTAGAGTATCTCGATTTGTTTGCATTCGATGTGTGGGCAAGGGAGCTGTGCGCTTGTTGCACGAGTATGCATTTAGAGGCTCACATATGTCGTGATAAGCAAGCTTGAACGAAAACAATCGTTATCAAATTGTTTAGCGGTCCAAAAGGAACAGGTGCAGAATGTATATCGAGGTCAGTTTGTTGTCTCATTTCGATTTAAATTTATATTAATCAGTCATATCCGTTTGGAGCGTATTTGCATTATAAGCAGATACTCATTTGGTCATTAAATGGTTCTGACAATGCCGCCCTGGAGGGGAAACAAAATTTAATGGGCTGGGCAAATATTTATTGTGAATATAATTTTTTGAGTTTTTAATCAGTGAATACACATCGTCACTTTGGACAGATGTGGATGTCTTGAGGGCTTTTATGTGTTTCCCTTTACGCAACTCCCTCGTCTACCTGATGTTGAAAGCAATTAAGTTGATTACATCTAAAAGAGTGAGGTGAATGTTTTATTCAAATATGAGTTGCCACGGGATATCAGGTTATTACGTTAGCGACGGTAAATTGGAAAGAAATTTATAACGTCTTGGACTTACTTCCCTCAAGTCATTGTCATTATTTAATGATGACCTTATCTGACACTGAATGATGAATCTATTAATTTTATGACAACATAAGTATGTATAATATAGTACATGGTATGCTGATGCCTTCCAGTCTTCAACATTATGAGAGTTAAGCAGAAGGAAAAGCGTGGTTTTGAGTATTGTTAATACATATTAAATTGCTACTAATTTAATGATAGTGTTCAGGATTCAAGTTCATAAAACGTATTATACGTGCAACACAAAACTAGAAAGCTCAGAGATACGTTTCAGGGCAATTAAGTTTTGTTTTGTTTTTAATGCGTTTTTTTTATTATTTTAACTGATTAACTCAAAAACTAGGCGCTTTAACTAGCTAATATAACTTAATTACACTTAATTAGCTTACTGGCAATATGAGAGCGCTCTAAGATAAGCCTATAACTTAGTCTGTGTCTTTCGACTTACACTAGCTACTTTTATTTATATCGAAATGCTTAAAATTATTCAACTAAGAATAATATTTTTTCTTTAAAACTTAGTAGCTTAAAACTACATTAAAATAACTTGTAACACTTAAATATTCCCTTAAATATGAATAAATTAAATAACTTTACTTAACTTAAATATAAATTAATATGTACGAAAATATAAACATATACTTTTATCATGTATATTTTCAATTAACCGTACCTTATCTTAGACAAACTAAATCAATGCAAGCCGACCCAGGCGGTTTACGAAAAAGAAAAAAGAAAACTTTGCCATGTTGGGACACCTTATTTAGAAGGACGTTGACGAGAAGCTCATTATAAATTTTCTGACAACCACCAACATTGTTGTTGCTATTTTTGTACATGGAGGAACCGCATGCGATGTCGCTATTGTAGGTTAGTCGCTTCTATACACTTGGAAGATCAGCGGCACCGCCAGACAGGTCTGGATCAGACTTTCAGAATCAAGGTAGAGGAACGACTCTGGAAAGAGAAGACCGTTAAGGTGCACACTTTCATGTTATAAATCGTTGGGGTGGAAGGCCCCGGAGATCAGGTTGTTTATCGAAGTCATTGCCCTTGCAATGCGCCTTTCGAAAACCCGAATCTTTTCCATTGAATTTGCTGTCACGGAGAGGTACCTAGGAACCTTACTACGCTCGATTTCTTTATGGTTGCCGTGTTGTCGCACGATCAAAAAATTTAGCCAATTCTTTCTTGTATCCAAAGAGGCCTTAGACAATGGAGTCCTGAAAAGGATGGTTTCCGATTTCTGGTACTTGATTTGCAGCTTCGAGTCGTCGCAATAACGCTGAATCTTATCAAAGTCACACTGGAAGTTTAATTTGATGTTCTCAATCTTCGGTCCCTATCTGAACGCATTCAAGTCACCCGCGTATGCTATGGCATGGTGAAGAAAACCTTCAAGATCAGTTTTGAAAATGCTGAAAAGTATCGGAGAATTAACCTCGCCCTGTTGATCAAAGAAATGAAGACAAAAATGGACATGCTAAAAAAATATTGAAAGAAGTCGGCCTCCCTATTGAAAACCAAAAAAACCATAAAAAATGAAATTAAAAGTTTTTCAGAACGAGGAACTCTTGTCAGAACGTTTACAACATGTACCAAATCAGTGTCTCGAATATAAGGTGTGAATGTAGACGGAGAACTTAAAATGGTTCAGCAACATATGCTCGCATACATCTAACAAATGGACAACAGTGATTCAGACAAAAGAATATGTTGGGGAGGGAAGAGGAAGCTACTCGCGGTTTTTGACATGTGTTCTTTCTGGCGTTAAGGAAGTGTTAGTAGGAGAGAACCCTGTTTGTATATCTGATGAGCCGGGTGAGATTTGCTTGAATAAGTTCAGACATTGAAGTATAAAAAAAGGGGAGCCACGTTTTCTGTACATTAGCTCCGGCCGGGCATTCACAGAGTAGGTGGGTAAAGGTTTAATCTAACTCCTCCTATGGGCAGCTTCTACAGAAATCTTTAGACTGTAAACGTAGTCTATCTGCATGTTCGCTAAGGCAGTGCTCTGTAAGGACACATACAATACGTAAGGAAGGTGAAACATGTCGTGCTATCGTCAAAAAAAAAACAATTCTAAATACATATCTTCTTTTTCGTCCTTAGGTTGGGTGACCTGATTTTTAGGGTGTGCTCGTCTGTCGAAAAATTGATGCACGTGGCTCAATGGTAAGTGCATCAGCTGCTAAGCGTGAGGTCCCGGTTTTAAATTTGGATAGAAACATCGGACACTTTATTCCATTAAATCCAACTAAAATGCAAGCAATTTTTTCACCGTTAAGCGATTATTTCTTCGAAAATAAAACAAGGTTTACGTGAAACTCTAGAAAGAGAAGTGAACTGAAGTCAAGAGTGTATAAATTGGATGTAATTTATTTCCAAAGAAGGACAATGGTGATAGAAATTATGGATTCATTCCTATATTTCACGTTTTCTTAACGAAAGTAAAAACAGAAGTTTGGCTAAACTATTTTAATGGTTTCATACCATTTTCACCGGCAAGTTCCATCCGTCAAAACTGGAAAGGAATGCATTATTTCGGGAACTCTGCGAAGTCCGAGTTTTTTGATTAACTTAAACTGAGACTTTCATGTGTATTCCTCATTTATATCGATGTCTAAATATTAAATATGTGAAGCAGTTTAGAGAATGGAAAAGTCAAAGGCGCCTTTGTTGAATTGATAGAATTCAGTTTTTTATAGAGCTTTTTGCAGATAAGTAAACTTTAAAAACGTCTCAATGATATAAATATTAATATCGGTTCGACTAAGACAATCATTCCCTCTTGTGTAGACAGGTGAGGTGTGAGTTTAATTTCTCCGCAGCCTCTACGAAACTTCTTTCCTCACATTTAAATGAAAGACAACAATGTGTGGTAGCGGGACCAAACTACTCGCAGCTCATTGACATTCATTGTTTCTCAAGGATCAATTGCTTGATCTATTTTTTTTTGTTTTGCAATGGACTTCAATAAGTTTCCTTAAGTAATTCAACATTTTAGATGTACAGCTTCTTATACGCTGTTCTCTCGACTTTTCATAAAATGCTAAAAACTCAAAAGTTATTCGAAAAATTCTCGACATTTTTAATCTCACTACAGTCAATTTAAACCAAAGCCCAATGGAGTGGACTGCCTCTGCCAGAAACCTTGGTTTGATATTTGAAAGTACATTGTCATGGGATACGCAAATTAAGAAGGTTTTTGGTGGACTCCATCCTCTTTGGGCTGCACACCATTTCGTAGCCGAAGCAACAAGGCTATTGTAGGCGAAAAAACTTCCTCTTTCATTACTAACCTATGGCTGTGAAAGTTTCTGTTGCCCAGCCTTCGAGACTAAGCGCAAATCAAACTTCGTTTTAAACAACATGATATATTAAATTTAAAGCAGTGGGATCATATCTCCGCCTTCTCTTAACAGAAGGTTGGCTGCTCTTTCGATAAACTTATTGTTTATTTGTTTTTATACATACTTAATGACGTTATACAGAGTCGTAAGCCTGAATTCTCTACCTAAGCAGAACCGCACACACGAATGCCTTTAAATCCTCACTTTACTTTTATTTTTCGCACTTAGTTAGTAGCAAACTTATTTTAATCTTTTCCTTCTCTACCGTCTTTGTCCATTTTGATTTTCATACATAATATATAGACAGGATATATATTTAAAGATGTCTGTATCTTATCAATGTAAACTATATTTCGAATAATTTGAAATTGAAATTTCAAAAGGATTGGTAAAGCCACAAAAAAATTAATGATTAAAAATTTCCACATGCACTTCATCTCTGGCGGTAACACGAGCCATTTAGAATGAGTACGTTCCAACTATTAAATTGTTATTGCAAAACTTACATTTTTCATTTTGTAACTGCCACCATACAAAAAACAAAGGTGGGCCTTTCGCAATTCGCTTCAAAGTGAAATATCTTCAATTTTGAACTAAAGTGATAATCTTTCAGGTTTTGGTACATTCGCACCACTCGAAATGTTGTTTTTAATATGCAACGAATTCGGTTTGATAGAAGGACTGTAACCTGCGATAAATCATGCGCAAGTCTTGTGTTACAGGCATGCCAAAACACTCCCTAAAGGCTGTATGCTTCTGCACATGTCTTTTTTTTCAAAAACTCTCACCCAACTGGCGCCTTCAATTCGACTTACAAAAAAATAAAGCTCTTGTAACATTTATGCTCATAACCAAGACTAGATGCCAGTGAAAGTGATTTAATATGGAATACAAAGAGGAGGCGTCATTGATAAATCCCTCAAAATATCCATACCTAAATTAGTCGTGTGATTAAACAAGAGATACTGAAAGTTTTTGTTTTACATAAATGGAACTTTTCATCGCTGCATACTAAATCGAAAAGAAGCCAGTGGCTACGGAAATATGATTCCGATTTTTGTCGGTCATCATTGTTTAATAAACTCCAGATAGGTGCGGCTGATACTACCTGGATTGAAATTCTTTCTTTGGAACCATCCAATACAATCGATTTGCATATGTGCTGCTGATCAGTTCCCAAAGAAACAAACACTTTTCATATTAATCGTCCGTTAATAATTAAGCTTAGGGCCTTGGTGCCTAATACCTGCCACCATAAGCCCAAAACGAATAAAAATAGATGAGATTTATTCACATACCAATTCCAACATGCACTTCAACTAACTCATGTTTCAGCGACTTACCTAAAAAGAGAAAAGAAAATTTATTAATTAGAATAATTTAAAAATATTAATAAAAATAATAATTTATAAGACGCCATGAAAAATCCCAGCTGTCCACCAGCCATCCGGAATGATTCTTGACATGGTTTTGCGAACAGAAACTCATCTACACTGGGTATTAAGGCATGAAAACTTCTACCAACTCATCACTCAACAATTGAAAGCCTAATCCCACAAAATCCCTCCCCGAAAGTTAATTGTACCAATCGCACGATGGAACGGAGACACCCCACCCGTTGGGGGAAAAAAAAATGTCAAAAAACTAATCCCTCGATCCGGAGGAGATCAATCACTCGGCAGCCCATATTGCAAACGGAATAAACTAGTGACAGATTCCATTCTAGGATACGAGGTCAACAACATCAGCTTTTAGTATGATAAAATGGGGAGGAAAAAATGTCTCCCCCGAAGGGCAGAACACGACACGGCAGCAGAGAAGTTGAAGAGACTTTAAGTATAAATAAAGTCGCACGTTGCAAAAATAAACCAAGGTGGTAAGGACATCCCTTCATAAGCAGCAAATCAACATCAGTTCTCACGTGCCTCGTGTCTCTTAGTTCCATTTAAAGTTCATGGTGAGTTGTTTGACCAGCGCTGGCATCCCACAACAGACAAATTAATAAAGACACTTGCTCATCCTTATGCTCCAAGCATGGGACAAAAATGTGTTTTCAGTTTTAGATGGTTGCAGCATTGTCATAGCCGTAGTTGTCCTTATTGTCTTTCGTTCGGATGGCATAGCGCACAACAAATATTGACACCTACCCCTGCTCGCATGCAGACCCGATAGATACGAGTAGTTCCCGACACATACCTGAGCGAGTACGCCTGATGAGATACTAGGGTTGTTGGCAGTATATCGATCGATTCGAAGCCCTAGGAGCCAATGGACACACACTGGACCGATGCCAGCTGTTCGAAGCTCACTGGAGTACGAAAACGAGTTCGAGTATCCATGATTATGTCCAGCCGGGTGATATTTATTTCACCTGTGCGGCAGCGGTGCAGTCGGGACTGAGTCTGTCGGTAACAAGTGAAAATGTGGAAACGGTTTTGGGATGCGTCATTTACTCTTTTGTTGATTTTTCATTAAAATTCTCCCCTTAGCTCTACGTTTCGTTGTTGATGGCGGGTCTACCCCATATGACAATGACTCCGCCAAAGCGGATATCCATTTGCACCAGCTTTGAATATTCTTCAGTGTTTTGTGTATAGTGTAATGGGATGAGAACTATGCAAACTCTTATATGGCGCTGACGCTGACACCCTCCAATCTGCTGTTGAGGATATTCTACAGTCCGTGTCCGGAGTTGAAGGTGCACCACTCAAATGTCTGTTCCATTCTAGATTGCAGTAGCATGGAAATGTGAATATTGTCGACTGCGAAGCGAGTCCTTTATATCAACTGCATGTATGTGTGTTTTTTTATGGAACTCTGGTTTTTTTTTTCTGTTTTAAGTTTCAACAAGCGATTAAATAAATCAAAAGAGGATGTTATTGTTTTAGTTGTACCTGCTTATGTCGCATTGTTGATAAGAGTGCATGTCCTTAGTTGAGTACTGTAGTTTAGTGACTAGCTCCTTTAAAAAGGTCCTTCGATTAATTAACTCTATCAATCTACTGATTGAATTCAATAGTTAAGCCCGCTTAAATACGAAACGAAAACTTCTTTCCAGCAAGCATTCTATTGAGGTCTGAGAATCGCTTGGGGCCAGATCTTGAGAATATGTGGATGCGGAAGCAATTCAAAGCCCAATTCATTCAATGATCATCGTTTTCATTGAGTTGTGACACGGTAAATTATCAGAAATTTTTTCTTCTTCAAATGGGACCGTTTTTCTACGATTTCGTTCATCAAACGCTCTAATAACGCCACGTTATATTCGCTGTTGATGGTTTTTCCCTTTTTAAAATAGTCGATGCAAATTATTACACGCGAATCCCAAAATACTGTTGCTATAACCTTGCCAGCCAACCGTTGCGTCTTTCCAATCTTTGGAGTCGGTTCATCACGTGCAGTTCATTCGACTGAATGTCGTTTTGAATCCGGTGTGAAGTTTCGTTTAAACTTAGGAAACCACTTCTCAACGATTGATTTTCCTGGTGCAGAGTCCGTAAATTGTTAATCATGCCAAACCTTGGCTTCAACAGTATTTTTTTCGCGAAAAAGCATTACTTTATTAACACACAAAATATCTTTTTTTGTGAACATTGATTTAAACTAACAAAATTTGCTTCACTCAGAACGCTACGTTGTCTGTCCATCAGTGCATTGCAGTGAGGAACTCATTTGCGTTCTGCCAGAGCTTGCAAGAATATTCAATAATTTATATCACAGAGCTAATTTTTTTTTTCTAAATATTTGCAAATGAACTGGCATACTCAGATAGAGTGGCATGTCATGAGCATTAATATGTATGGAAAATTGTTCAACCATTTTAGATAGCTCATCCGAATAAAGATTGAAAAGAATGGGACCCATAAGAGAATCTTGCGAAACACCGTTCCTCTCTCTCAAACTAAGACGCAAGTTCTCATTAAGTATAATCGCGAAGACTTCATATGATGTGTTCTAATATGAAATGCCTACTGATATCCTTGTTTAATGTTTTTTATAATTTGTTCGCTCTCAAGAAATGATGATGAATCTTTTAATGCAAGTAGCACAGAGCGAGTGGAAGAATTATGAGAAGAATGAACGATTTTTTGTAGTGGTTTGAGATTCAATTTAATTCCGTTGGTGGAGCCCGAAATGGGACGGATGACTTGATGTCGACTTATTGAAAGTTTTTCAAGATTTAGCTCAACACCCTTCTGTCAGTGTAATGCCTTCATAGCAGAGCCATCTAGACATAAATCTACACAAACCACAACAGGAATTTATATGTTTTTATAAAACCATTCCGTAAGCTACACTTATAACAATTTGATTTACTTGTTTAAGATTAAGATAGAAGCCGCCCGACCGTGTTATTTTTTAATATTATTGGATATGAGAATAACTAAGGTTTTATTCAAGAGGGAGAGCGTGGCACAAGGCCTTAGGCCTTATTATAAAATAGAGAGACCTCTCGATTTCGGATCACTTGATTGCTTGACGTTACTTCGTAGACAGAGAACGTTGCTTGACTTTGCCTTTTCGATAAGGTTCGTAGGATGTCTCCTTTGAGCATGACAGTATCAACTGAGATGGTAAACATTGATTAAGTTCTGTTATTCCTGCTGTCTTGCGAAATATCTTTATCTCAGCTTCATACACCAAGTACTCGTTATAGGAAAGATTGATCTTCGCTTAAGATGGTTCCAAGGTGAGTAAAGAATAACTGATGCGCTTATGCATCCGTCACTTTTTTGGACAGTATAGGACCCAGGACACCCCCTGATGTATACCAGCTTGGATAGAGAAGTTTATCTTGATTTCTGCCTGAAGTTCTGCCATAGAAATAAACGCAGGAGTTAATAGAAAACCTTGTGTTCCTTTGCACAAAACTAAATTTCTTTAAATCAAATGTGCACGAGCGGCTGTGAGAACATTGTGTTCCTCAGGCCAGTATTGTTTATGCTGACATAAACTCAGTTCTGTTACTGGAGTATAAATGGGTGTATGTATATTATATCGCCATTATGAGGTGTTTGATAAATTGAGTGAGAACTACAGGAAGCGCACCGGAAGCAAAAAAAAAAAATAAAAAATAAATTAATGTCGCACAGTTTCTTTATCAAATAAAAAATAAAAAATAAATTAATGTCGCACAGTTTCTTTATCAAAGTAAATAATATACGAATCTCGTTCCATTAGAATTCATGGCAACACAGCGCACAAAAAATCCTCCACTGCCCACGAAGGAAATTCGTTTGAAAAAGAAAACAAACAATTTTCGCCACGAGATGGCCAACACCCACACAAAAATTTCGGGGGTTGCTAATCAGATACACTCAATCATGTCTAAGCCAACTTCAAAGACGCTAGTGGCATGGTAATTTTCCCTTTCAAAACTTTCCCAACCAATAACAATTATTATTAAAGCGATCAGCTTTACTGACAAGTCAAAAACTCCAAACACCATTTTTGTATAGGGCGGGTTCTCGCCGTTACTGCTCACCCCTTGCGCTTTCAATGAAGGGTTTGTTTATTTTAGCTTCAATAGCGGCAGAGCAATGAAAATGAAGAAAATCGGGCACAAAGGATAGAAAAATTGCTAAAGTAACTAATTATCAACATCGCGCGCCTTTAATTTTCGAAATAATCCTCAAGGAATTTCTTGGTTATAATGGAATCTGATTAACAAATTAAAATCCTTTCTGGAAAGGGGTGCTAGCACTTCGAGCAAAGTTCTGTTGTTTCGGAATTATTTTACTCCGTAAATAAAAATAATAATTTGCAAGTACTCAGAGCAGAACGAAAAATTAAGATTCAATTTAAAAAGAAACAAAATCCGAAAACAAAATCCGAAAACCAAATTGTTTATTCGATATCAGTGTGTAGTCCTAGAATTAACTTCAGGACCATCATCAAGAGCAGAACAGAATGCTGATTACAACCAGAGTCGACAAACTTTGTGAAAGGTTTTTTTTTTTTAACAGAAAAAAAGGACTCAGATAGGACTGATTTTTTGGGACAACACAACTCAGTTCAGCGTAAAAAGGATAACGTCGTGAAATAAAAATTTCCATTTCATTAAGCTTTAAGGATGAATGAATCTTTGTACTTAACTGAGGAATTCTGTCTCAAGCAGGTGCGAAATGAAAAAAAAAATCCACAATAAATCTTGTCCTTCACAAGTGTGTTAAAAGGATTCGTTCGTGTTATGATGACAATGAAAGTAGTGGTAGTGGTTATTCCTGTTCGTTCTTATCGTTCTTATCGTCCTTTTGTCTTCTGTTGTCCCTCCACATACATATAGCAGACCAAAAGTCGAAAATCTCGAATGAAAGAGGAAGCAAAAAAAAGGATAATAGTGTTGTTATGCAAGACTGATCTTGGTTTACCTCCGAACTTGTGGGAACTTTTGCAGCACACTCCGGATACCACCTGTACATACGGATACGCGTATGTCATGCTGGAAATGAAAAATCCTTTTTGCGAGGAGTTTTCCTCTTGCATTGGGGTTTTCCATTCACCTCTTTTCTGTGAATTCAGGATGTGCAAACGTCTGCGGTGTGGTCTACGACGGCTGCTGCTTAACTGATGAGGGTGCCATACGGGTGGTGTATTGCGGAGCATTTTCAATTTCCTTCAATTGGCGAAAAAGCGCCATATTTTACAATAAGAACTACCCGCCTCAAACGTCGACAAACATCCTGCAGTAGTCATTTATGGCAGGCTACGGGACTTTTTCCTTTACGCTGGGTAGAAAAAGAGTAAAAACCTTCTACTTGCCATTCGGCTATTGCTCCAGTCCAGTTGTTGTCCTATGCGACTGGGCGGTTCGGTCGGTGCTTCTAACTTGAGTCGAGGATATAAAAGGGAATGCCCGTGCAGTTAAATAAAACAAACTTCTACACTCCGCCTATATTTGTGTATATTTGTAAATACAGATGCGTGTTCTTCATCTACTCATGAGACTTGGATGCCAAAACTACCATGAATTGAAGCAGGAACATAGAGCAAGAACCAAAGTCAGCATATAGAATTCTATTAAGCTCTTAATGATTCTTCTTTCGTTTAAGAGGAATTCGCTTCACACACAAACATGCACGGTCGTTTATTGTTAGGGAAAAACAACACAAGCAAAGAGAGCCGCCATTTTAACATTGCAGATTGCGATGTGTATTTTCATTAGCTTTATTGATTAAAACTTTTTTTCGGGGTTAAAACACTCCAAGGAGATTCTTCGCAGTGGATATTTTTTGTTTTCTTTTAGCCGCTCCTTTTTTTTTTTTTTTTTTGCCAGTGAGTAGGATCCGTTCTATTAAGGGCGGGAGAAGGATTTTGTTTCGTTTGCTTTCACACGGATACATGTTTATGATATTGTATATCTGGATTCTTTTCTGTTCTGACGGTTATTTTCTTATTTGGAATGCGAATTAGCGTGTGTATGTGTATGAGAGGAGGGGGTTGGTTTTCTTTTGCAGTCAAGCGCGCTTTGAGGATTAGGATTTGACTTAAGGGTGTATAGGAGATGAGTTCTTTGGGTAAAAGTATTTCTGCTTGAGATTGGGTTGCTTAGAGCTTCAGATTTTTAAGGATATTGGAATTCCTATGAAATAATTTTTAATGATAGTATAGATTCAACGTTTAGATGGTATTTGAAGCTTATGTGAGCTTGATTTTTTATTTTTTGTCGAATTCAACGAAAACAATTGCGCCTCAAGGTAAGGCAAGTCTTTTGCAAAAAGACGATATATTGTTTATCTATAATGGGGATTATAAGTCTGAAATATGCGCAGGTCTATCACCTTTTTGGCTTATAATACCTTGTTGCGGTCGTTGTATTGATGCCATGGAAACGAATGGGTTCTTCTGAATTCAAAATCAAAAACCCGTCCTGGCAAAACAAAAAAAAACAAATTTTGCATGTGCCATAGTTTTTTGGAATGGACTTAATTCTGCGAATTTAGGCTTCCATATATTCCATTCGGCTTTCCGATATTTAATGCAAATAGCTTAAATAAATTCAAGGCATATCTCCTGGAAAGCAGAGTGCTTCGTTTACTGATTTTGAAAAAAAAGAAAAATTCAAACGAAATTCAATAACAAATGAAAAGCAACAAAGGACTGCGTTAAACTGTTACCAAATCAATACTCCTGTTGAGATATCAGCTATTTTAACCTCGGACGGTAGGAATGCTTGAAAGAAGTGGTTCCGATGAAGGATGTGATGTTTGTTCGTGAAAAACCGGATTTTAAATGAGAAATCTGCAAAGCGCAGCTAGGTTTGTATCCTTTCCGATGGGTTTTTGACTGAAAAATTCACGATTTCGCACATATTCCTTATTATCTGCCTCCTGATCATCTTTTGGTAGCTAATCTGTCGCAAACGACAAATTTTACTTTAACAAAACATCAAGAAACGCAACAAACTTCGCATTTGTTAAACGGGATGAGACAAAAAAGAGTTATATTAATTTGTTTGTTTGTTAAATTAAAAGATGAAGTTATTTGTGATGACATATTTTTTTGATAACTTTCTCTAAAAATTGGTTGATTTTTTTAAAATTTTCGGAAGATGAACTAAGAAATAAATATGCAAACATTTCTTCGTTAAAAGTTTAATGCATGCTACTGATAAGCCTATTTGATTATTCGTAAACGTTTTTCTTGTGAAAACTGATATTGTATGAAAAATGTATTTTGAAAAAAAGACAACTGTCTACCGCATTGGTATTAAATGTTGAACATTTTATAAATTCAAGCTATAGTTTCTGCAAATTTGAGAAATTTTCGTAATTCGGTTTAAGAATGTTTGTTAAAAAAATTATTTACATTATTGCCCCAAAAAAATTTTAGAAGAAGCAAGATCCCTTGTTTCCCCTCATACGTTTTCAAATTCGCAATCTTAGGGTGATATACTTGATGTTTTCAATTTGGGTACAAATTTTGTCTCTCTGTCAATTGCCAAGCGCCAAAATCTGGCAATTAAAAACCGTCTTCACCAACGTTTTAAGACAAATGGAAAATGATAACAGATCAACATCTCTTCATGGCTTCAAAGGTTTTTAAAGTAGTTTAATTGATTGAAAAACGAACATTAAAAAGTGCTACAATAATAGCTATGGATAAATCAGGCTTTAAAAATATACAGTTAATATGAGGGTAGTTAAATTGGTTTATAAAATATTGTGTGGACAGTTTTGCCGGAAGTTATTTTTAAGAGCCATTACGAATGCGACTCAAAACTACGCAAAGCAACTGTGACCGACGAGTTACCATTTAGTTCAGTAATATTTATGCAAAAAGACTAACGGAGAGTGTGCCTACGTCATCATCTTTATTTGCACTTTCTCTGATCACCTCCAACTTATTTATTGAAAAGTTCAATTATCTTGGCAACGACACATGATGATGACATTGATCATCGCGAAAGCATTGGATGTGTGAAATAACAAGAAGACTTCAAAAGTAAGGAAGCTTGATCTTAAAAGGGTTTCAAGTTTCAATATTGCATCATATTGAAGTGGTCCATGACCGACAGCCGGATGGATATTTTCTTTTTCTATTTTGGTCAAGCTCATAGATTGAGTGAAAACAGAATGTTTCCGGAGTGACCAATCTGGGTTGCGACTTTCAAGATGGATGGTTCCATTAAACATATTCAGTTTGTTTGGTGGGCTTCATTTATAACCAATCGATATGACACTTGTTGTTTTCTAGTCATACCCTTAATTTGTACTCACATCGGAATTCTTTGCCTTTTGAAGGAAAATTTTAGCTGACAGGTACTTTTTAACGTGCCTAGTTGCCTACACATTTCGGGCAAACCAATTAACTCTCTTATCGCAGGTTGGTACTGATTTTCTGCATTTATACCGTTTCCTGGTAGCTTGAACTAATTACAAGAGCTTAACAATGGATTTCCGCTGAAATACAATTAAATCTGCTTAACGTGCCTTCCAATCCACTTCAATCCGCACCCGGCAAGAGGATATAAAACAAACAAATCGATCACCCCCGGATAAGCCTCCACTCGTAGGTTATTCACCGACTACAAACCAGATTCGAGTGTGTCGACTCGGTCCAACCGTGCAAACAAGCAAATATTTTCAAACTGAAAACATTGCACAGTAATTGACGATAATGCCCCGTAAATATGATTATCGTGTCCTCGGTGAGGTGAGCACAGCACGTAAGCAAACTATCTATCGGTCGCCTGTCTTGTGATTCATTGAACTAAACTCAACAACACAGGAGACGAGAATTATTGTGCTTTCATAAATAACTGAATGAAAGCAGCACATCCTGTTTTATCTGTCATCCTGTGAGTGCAATAAAAAAGGATAAAAATTCTCCTCGCGAAAGTAGCAATATTTTTTTTGTTCCTCCACCCGAAAAGTCGTAAAAATAATAAATGTGACTTTTGTTTCTTTTTCACTGTAAGTGTATGCATGTGTGTCTTGATCCTATTTTAAATTTCAAGGAGCAAAGAGAAAACAACGGTTAAATCTCATATGCGGAAATCTTCAAGCTGTGCTTTAAGGGGGTAGAGTAGTAGAGCAGACACAGTAGGATACCGCCGCCATCACAACCAACCAATGTCATACTGTTACGTTTATTCATGCCAACATCCATCGTCATCCGTATCCGTGCCGCATTCGCAAGCACCAGAACGAGGACTCTAGTTTTGGGTGTCGTTAATTTTTATTATTACCATAACCACCGCCATCATACACATAATCATGAAGTGTCACTAAACTTAGGCTAACGGGGATGGCTTCAGTTTCGGTTTCTTTTTTTTTAACGCTTTCAGCAGGCAACTTTAAATAAATATTGTTAGAATAAATTTCAAACATAAAGGAGTATGGAAAGAACAGAAATACGACGTATAAGTGCACATTTCGGTGTTTAACTATTTTATTTTATTTCCTTGAGAAGGACATTTGCCTTGGAACATCAATTCATGTGATTTTCTTGGATATGGGGCAGGCAAATGGGTGGACATGAGGATGAAGAGTACGCTAGCACGGAATAATGTTCTTCCGTTTTGGCCGGATGTTTGGGAAAAACTATTATCATCGCTGTCCATCCTGTGAGAGTTTTTTGGTTGCATGTAGAAGTTGGATTTTTGCATATTCTCGTACTCGTACATTTACGAATTTTAATGTTTCCTTTATGGCTAACGGATGATATTTAAAGGATTCCAGTTGGACATGGTGGTTGGTGTGCAACATTCACATCTTGAAAATGAATATTATTATTTAAGTGGAAGATGACTTTTTTTTGGGAATAAAAGAGTGCAAGCACTAATATTGTATAAGAACTGTTGGCAAATGGGTTTCCTGCTTTAGTGTCTGACGGTCAGAAGTGCTTAAGGACAAACTGTGCACTGTGAAGGTTTTTTGTGGTAGTGCATTGAAATTGTTTTGAGTTTAATAATGGATTGAGGGTTCAGCTTCTAGGATTTAAATACCTGCTGCCAACTGAAGAATCGAAAGTAAATATTTTGAGGGATAAAAAAAGTAAAAGCGTGGTTTTCATTATTAATCATTTTCTAGAAAAAGAGTTAATATACAGATTCAATTTTTTAATTCAAGATGGTCGTAGTATATTTAAATATCAGAAAATGACATTTGTGAAGCAATCAAAGTGGCTCACTCATTCAGACGAGATTGCAAATTCCTTAGTTCCACATTTTTTTCGCTTATTAATGAGGTGATCTATTACACTTAAATTAAATTTGGAAAGCCAAGAGATCTTTTCAACAGCAGTTGTTCAAAGTTTATTCCATTACACGAAAGATATCACACGATATTACGATCCTTGAAGAGACTTTCAGGCATGCGTTATTGTATCTTTAAAATTTCAACTATTGCATCTGCTTAAAATATAAGCAGATCGTTATTTATTCGGTATATCTAAAAATATCAGGTGCGCCACCTCATTTGAATGGTCTTAATGTGGCTTCTAAGAACAAGCTTTCAGCTACATATATCAGATTCACCTTCGACTTTTGATAAATTAAATTTGAGGTCAATTCTTTTAAAGGCTGAACGCTGCGCATGTGGAATGCGTATCCTCGCTCTTGATTTCCCCCGTACTACAACCATCAACAATTAAAAACCAATGTGCACTGGTACCTTCTTACTTTTCCTTCTGCTCGTTCTGTGTAAGCAATCATTTAAAGGGTACTCTTAATGTCTTCAACATTTGCACTATTTTCAAAAAAGCAACCTTTCGTGGGAAATTGGATATATTTCAGAAGCTCTTATTCGATATATTCTTAGCCCTAAAAAATTAACGTCCACAACTTGAGTTAATTTATTGTCTTAAGACATTCGCTTAAAATTTCACGATCATGAGCTTTCTTTCTCAAATCTATTTAATGTTGAATTTAACAACAGCTAGTAAAATGAGTTTTAAAAAAAAAAAAAATAAGAAAGTCATCTATACAAACCTTACAGAAAAATATTATCAGCTTCGCGAAAGGCTAATTTTATTTTATTCATCTATCTTTAAGAGCAGAATCAAAGTTTAGCGTTCGAAAACGTAGGGTGTGAGTTTTCGAGATGTCAAAGAGAGATCAAAACCATGATTCAGTGTGCCAGAACGAGACAAATACTTCGGTCGAGCGTATTAACAAAACAAAAAAAAAATCCATAATGGGAATTCTTGACTCAAGCATGTGTTTAGTAAAAAGTACCTCACGCCAGTTACAAAATTTTACTCTTAAAAAGTTCTCACTGAAAGAAGCTAAAACAATTATTTTCAAATGTTTGATCACTCAGCGCGTAGATATTTCAACATTTTTAAGGGCAACTACAGAATTTTAAATATTCAAACACTTAGTTTAAAAAAAAGAACAAAGAGATAGGAAAAAATGATGAATGGTTATGCTCTACGTTTTGAAGTCAAATAAGCGAAGTCCTTGAGTTGAGGCCAAATTGAAAACATCGACTTTAAAGTCCTTAAATTATCTTTTGACATAACTTATTATTATTCATTAATGTTTTTTCCTTGTATTCGTATTTGTATTTGTGAGAATACAAAACTACTATAGAAGGATAACTACAGTTCTGGAACACCGGACTCACACATTCTCCATCATTGATCATCTAACCTTTAAAGACTCAACCCCGCCCATTTTCGTTGCTTTAATTCAAATGAAGACAAGACGGTGCATAGCTTCCGAAAAAAATAACAAAGACACTAGAACTATAGCCAACAATTCAAATTCACATTAGTTGTGCCCTCTCAGGTCATTAATCATTTTCTGAATAAGATTAAAAAAAAACAGG
Organism: Orthonevra nobilis; assembly: GCA_963555765.1. Classification (NCBI taxonomy): domain Eukaryota; kingdom Metazoa; phylum Arthropoda; class Insecta; order Diptera; family Syrphidae; genus Orthonevra; species Orthonevra nobilis. Next base: position 15,220,278 of record OY743225.1, read on the forward strand.
AATAAGAAGAAAACTTCCACGCAGAAGTCGGAAAACTTCGAGCGCAAAGAAACTTCCTTTCTCACTTTTGTTCTTGAAAAAAGTACATCAACGGCTTTTGCAGAAACAATAAATCAGTCTGGTCAAAGTAAAGCGTCCTAGAAGTAGCTCCTCTACCAAAAAAAAAGCATTCCACAGACCGTTGAAAACAATGTTACCCCGCACCGTCGCCCCTAAAGGCCAAACAATTCGCATTAGGAAATAACGAAAAACCTCCCAGAAGCAGTAAGTACAACAATAAACAAAGAAAACAACTTGAACAAACTATATAAAACTAAACTTGACTAAAAATGAACGTTAACCAGAAGAAGTTCAAAAAGGCGGAAGAAAGAGAGAAGTAACAAGACCTCAGACCACTTCGTATCTCCAGCGTTATCGGGGATTGCGAAAACTTTGTACCATGACCATGTGTTTTCCCCCATTCCTTTGGATAAATGTTAAGATTGAAGTAAGCGATTGGATACACTTCTCTTGTATTTCATTCCAAAACACCGAGATATGTCATTATGCGGCGCTTTTTCCTACACCTTCGGTTCGCCGATACATCTTCTCACAGTGGGCTTGCATATGAAGACAAATCACTACGCTACATAGCTCTATTCCACCAGAGCAAGCAAGTCGTCATCTCGAGGTTTTTCTTGCCACGAATGCAATCAAGAATTATATCCGCTCAAGTGATTTAAATATACCAGAACGAGGACGTGTATGCTGACTGCTTGCTGTCTGATGCTGGCTGCTTCCTTCTACCGCATTAGTTATGCTGCTGCAACACATATACCCTTGCCCCTCGACACAATCTAGGAGAGAAGGAGTTACCTACGTTTAAAATTTATGGCCTTGCAATTGCAGAAATAGATGGGAAGACAACGAATGGTCGAGGAGGAGAAGCAAATCGGTCTTTTGGTCTGTTGGTCGTGTTCCATCAGTTGGTGGCGGTCGGGTAAAAACACCGAACCGGCAATCCAATCCAATCCAGAGGCGTTCTGCATTCATAGGAAATCGTTTGCCACCACAAAAGTTCCTGACGCGGTGGGAATCAGAAAGCGTTTCACTGCGGGGCTTTTCCACTGCACGACGACGACACTCATTTCAAATTGGATGATGGTCGATCGTGTTGGCTTGTCCCTTTGTTTTCCTCTCTTTTTCTCAGGTCCTTGTTGTTATTTATGTTACTAACTTTCCTTCGTGTGCCTTAACTGATGTTACTTGCCCTCGCTTAAGAGCGTAGGTACTGAATGTAGTGGCGGTACGGAGTACGGATATCCACAAAACTATCCAAGACCCCACTTGAAAATGTAAATATGCGCGAGCAAGAGTGTTGTGATACACTGCCACTGCACAGCACTGTACAAACGCCGGGAAGACTACGATGACGATGTCGTGTATCTTGCGAAAGTCTTTTTCATCCAAGAAGGAAGTTGCTTGCACGGGCCAAAAGGTACACAACGAACGAAGACTTGGGGTGCTGCATCTAATTGTAGGGAACCAAAGGAACTGGTCTTACGTAAAAGTATTGCTGCTTCCAGCAGGTTGATGTTACTCGTACTATCAGCCATCTGAGAGGGAGAGTGCTGTTTCCGGATGTGTCTGTCTTGAATGGAATGGAAGGTGTACACCTGAGATACATACATTCATTTTAAGTGAAGCAAGGCTTGTTTACACAGGTGGCTGTATATCATCAATTGATGAAGGTACTCTGACTATGTACGTAGTTTAGGCTATAATCATTCTTTTAACTCCGCCAGCTATCTCTGAAGAGAACCAACATCCGGATTGTGTTTCCCGAGATAAACATAGAAGAGGGTTGATGGGCCAGGATTTGCTGCTGAGTGGTGAAGTCCTTGATTTAAGGTGTACAACAAGAAATGCTTTTTACTTACCACCACCCATCAGATGCCTCGAAAGTTACCTATGTATTTACCGGTGAGCTTCGATGAGTATTTTAAATCCAAAGAGAGAGTTTTTATTTATTTATGAAACTTTGAAAAATTCCAAAGCTGCTTCAATAAACAGTTGTTTCTATTTAAAAATTTAACAGAAAAATCATGTTAGATGAATGGGTAGAAGATTTGCGAGAAATTTTTCAATCGGGAGCATTTACAATCATCATTACAAAAAAAAAAAAAAAAAATAACTGTCCTGGTTCGAATTCTGTTTACTGACGAAGAGATGATCACGGTCCAAAACTTTGAACCTTTTAATAAGACATTATTCCAAACGTGGCTCAAAATTAACGTTACAGGCTTAGTTCGCACGGATATTTGACTTTCAGGTAGATCAGATCTGAATCCACTGAACTTCAAATTGTGGTTCCCTTTTTAGAGGGTATGACTCGTTTTATTCGATTCGGAGCAGTACATTATTTCCTCGCGCAGAAACTGCGTGCCATGTTGGCCATTTCGAATAACTTAGGATTTGGAAGCTAATCAGCTCAATCAATAACAGAGAAAAAAAATAAAAAGTTGTTTGTCGTTATTATGCCTAATCGGAGCCTGCTTTGTTGACATCACAGATACTTACGTATTCACATGTGACTCTGTTCAACCAGAACCGAAGTAAATACGAAGTTCTGTCATATCGTAAGCGTATCGTTGAGGGCGCGGGAACCTCTTGACCAAGCGCAAAAACAGGCAGACTTAAGTCCGACCGATAAGCTTTCCTATGTTCGTAACTGCGTTGGATAAACGTGTACTTTGCTTAACAGTAGATTTCATAAGGTGTATAGGGTCATTAAAATGTGTTGAAGAGATATCTTGCAATAGTGTTAGTTACGGTGTAAAAAGTCAAATCTTAAATAACCGAATTGTGGGCTTGTCTTCATATTGGATACAACTAGCCAGTGAAATTGTTACCCAGCATTGAACTATCCAGAAAAAGCACATTAAGAATTTCGCAAACCCTTATTCCATTTCTGAAAATGAAAGATACGAAGAATTTTTTTTTATCCAAAATTTCCAAACATTATAGAAAGATTTTAACAATTGGTTGGCATTATTTCTATATCTATGGCCTAAGGGAATTTATCAAAATTTTTACATGCTTTAAGGATGGGTCAACTTATGAAGAAGAATTTCCAATTTGCCAATGTTAAATTCAAAATCTGTTTGCATGCACATGTGGGAAGGATTATTATGTATATACATATATATAGTTTCAAAATATTTTCCCCGAAATCTGCAAAACTAATTCTATGCCACCACAAAAAAGTTACACACCGAACAGGATAAAGCGGTAAGCTGCAACGAAACAATCCGTGCATTTCCAAAAATGTGGGAGTTTTTCTTTTAGTTCTGGTTTTTATAACATTGTGAACCAGTTTTAGCGCTATTTTTTGTTAGCGGATTACATGTTTAGTTTAAGCACGTTATGTATTTGGGTATGATAGTTTTTTGTCGATGTTTGTGTCCAAAAGACTGCATTAAAACAAAGAACTGAACTGGCGGCGCTCCATCTTAATTGAGCCAGATACTCTTGTCAGATGGCTTCATTGGATCTCCAAACTACTTTTTCGATCAATCTTCGTTGTGTATTCCCACAGTCAACTGGATGATCTTCATTTCGATGGTCTTATACTAGAAGTCATGTGTCCGTTTTAAACGCACAACAACTTTCTTTCAAATTGAACGGTGTGTCTTAACCCCTTCATCCTTCTTAAATTTATACGATCATCGATACCGTAATCACAAATTTGCTTCGCAATTGACAATTGTCCTAGATTTTTGATCTTTTAGCAATCGGAAGATTGGCAGCAAAGAACAAGTTTTGAGTTCGTGACTTTTCCTTTAAGCAGATAATTAAAGACTGCAATATTTATCAAAAGATATGGTGTATCCCGATTGAAATTTGTCCTCTTATCTATTAAGTCTCCCGTACATATCAAATGCTGTACTCAGTGGGACGAGAATTGAAAATTGGAAATAAATTTCGAACGTGTGTGAAGCTGTTTGGTACAGGAAATCATTAATCGAAACATTAAGGAATCAATGGGGTGATAAGCAATAAAAAGCCGCAACAGAGTGATATGAATTTTTGAAGATCTTGAAAAAGTTTGAATGTTTAAGGGTTTCCACCCTTTTTTTACAATTTATTTTTAAGCAAAATTTGCACGATTTCTTCACCTGCAGCAAGTCGATCTAGGTACAAGGATATGAAGTTTTAATTGCTTGTATTTCGTTAACAAATACTGCGAAATAGTAATTGGTTCTTTAATGTCTATATTGACAAATGTCAAAGAATTGAAGAGAAAGGATAGGTGTATTTTAATTTCTTCTATCATCAAAGACGTATCGTTTTTTTTTTTGAAAGAATATTCTTAAGTAACCCATTTAAAACATCTCATTCGATTTATCATCACATATCAGAGATTTTGAGAAATAACACCACTTATTTACGAAACGAGTTTATCTTGGAAATAAAATACAATCCTCCTCGAATACGAAACACACTTAATCCTGAATAATGTCGAAATCAATGACTTTTTCCACAACCCTCAAAATGCCTACTAAATTTATTATTATTCCCTCGCACCCTGCCACATCAATTTAAACTCCAAAACAGCTTCCATACTCATTTAATAGTACCCACCTATTTTTTCTCCACACACACACATTAAATGTGAAAAGAAAACATAAATCGAGATAAATTTCGATGTAAATCTCGTTTCTGCGCTCCGTCAGACCAGCAGAAAAACGAAAATAGCTACAATAGAAACAGCCTGCTTGACCGGCCTTTCTCATTTTAATAGACATTACGTGTAATTTACGAACCAGAAGTCCTTCTCAAAGAGCAGTTCCTTATGACTGTCCCATACCCACTGCAAGGATATGTATTTTCTTTACAAAAAAAAAATCCAAATAAAAACGTCCATAACGTTAGAGTTTCCTGAATGATGGCTGCTGATCATAGAACAGCAAAAAAAAAATTAAATGTAATAAACCCACACTATGTTCGGTCTAGCATGTGTTACCAATTACCTGTTCTCCTCCAACACACAAACACTCGCAACCGTAGGCAAAAGAACAACCAAAAAAGAAACAGAAAAATATATAAAACCCTTAAATTACCGTAAAGCACTTGAAATTTATTCCTCCTTCGCTCCACAGCAACCCTGGGAGAGGGTAGCCGCCTGCAGGCAGCCCTCTGACTTTGACCGAAGACGTCGAAAGAAAGCACTTGAGATACATTTCTTCGCACTTGGTTCTTTTTTTCCGAAATCAACAATAACACCATATGGCTTGAATGAGTTTCCAATGTTACACACCCCCACGAACCCGATCTATCGATTTCGTGAGCAGCAGTAATGTGCCAACCTGGCAACGAGAGCAATCCTCAAAACGTTTCCATTTCACAGAACTGCCGCACCTTGATCCTTGGAAAAGCAAAAAAAAAATCAACCCAAAAAAAACATTGGAAAATCATTTAACCTCCTCGGATTTCTGTGTCTCGTGTAACACTGGCTTTTTTTAAATTAAATTTCAATGCAAATCATTTATTACGCTAAACTTTTGCCAGGCGACCCCCTCGCAGACAGGCGGCATTTCTCCAAGGACCTTTGGCCAAAATGGAAAAGTTTCTTGTTCATCCCTTAGGGGGTAATTTATAACATTTATTTAATTTGAAAGTCTTCAACGCACACGTCTGTGCAGGGCTTTACTATCCGTAACTCATTCAAGAGTTAAACCGAAAGGTGCTATTCTCAAGATTACTAACAAACAAAACAGCAGCAGCAATAATAATAATCTAGAGAGTGTTCTTGGCCGACCATAGTCATCGTCATACTCGTCGTCGTTGTTGGTGCCGTAGTCATCATCATCGTCCGATGATTTATGTACCTGCACACACAAAGAGCGCTTCAACACACTGCCTCAGGTATCTTATCTTGGATGAGCGACCAAAGTAGTATCTACGTATCTTCTATCTGGAAGGGCTGGAGTGTAAAACGACCACGATGAGCACCGTCGCTGCCGCGTCGGCCGTCGAGAGTACAGTCTTCGGTGGAGCCCTAAATGAACAAAGCAAAAAACAGAGGCATGAGAAGCACGGAAGGGGCCAGCAGTCCCTTGCAGATGTGCATTTATGATGCATGGAAGGAAGGAAATCATGTCCAGGATGAGAGCGGTTGGCAGTCTTGGCAGGCGTTTTACTTGATTTTTCTTTCTATACATTTGCAGTGAAAACTTCTCACTGTATTTGCGGCGCAATAACATTATTTGTTTTGACTTGAGTGAAACGAGGACGAGAAGGGCAGGCGACGACGACGACGACACAGGCGACCGGATTAAGCGGGGACGATTAATGGCAGGTGCTTAAGAAGCTGGCGTATAGATATGGTTTTGTTTTGAAAGCGATAAGTCCCGCGGAGGGATTTGAATGTTGAAATTTATATGAATCCACGAAGGAGGTGGTAATTAATCAAATCAAGGTGAAGGTGTTATTCTTAATGGACCGGGTGAAGATGCTAAGGTTATAAGATGGTGTTGATGTTGAAAAAACACAGTCTTTTTTATTTTGCCTAACAGTCTGTAAAAAAGTTGATAAATAGTTTTTTTTGTTTTTTTCATACTTTGACTGCACTTTTAGCGGGCACAAGACGAAATTGATTTTCTTTTTAGTCATGTAAAAACCAATTGTGGAAAATTCATTTGATATCGAAAGTAAGTAATACTCTCACAAACTTATAAATTGTAAAATAAAATTGTAAATCAAAAAATCTGTAGAAATGTCCGAATTTTGGTGGCACATAAAATCATTTAAAACCTGAGGCTGATTTTTTTTATTTTCCGTTTCACAAAAGTTGCGGTATTCTTCTGACTAATATCGCAAAGGTATCAATCTTTTTTCAGCAGTCCCGTGTCACACGTGATCACTTTTAATATTAATAAATAAATGAATTGTGAATCATTACTTTAACAAATTGGTAGTTAACAAGTTACTTGAACATTTTTTCCTTCAAACTACAAATTTAAGGGTCTTTGAAATCAGTCTGTGCAGAAACCACAAATCCGTAACCGTGGCTTACAAGTTCAAATTTGTAGTTGTGAAAAACTGTTCAAGAGTTTATGCCGGTCAATATAATACTCAGTTTGATGTGCTTGGACTCACATGGAAGAGCCTTGAAGGCTTGTTAAAAGTAGCAATAAGTCGACCTTTGTAGCAGGTGTTTAGACGGCTTAACAAGAATGTAACCTCGAAACAACAACACTTTCAGTGGGGAGAAGAAATCGGTCAGTATGATAAGCCAAGAGATCGGCGTGGGTTTCTAGAATTATTATTTTTTTTTTTAAATAGTGCACGTGCTTAAGGGATTGGTTCGACCCTTATAGTGAGTTTGCACAGCACGAGCAGAAGGTAAGTTAGAAGGGAGAGAAAGAAGGTAGCGGTGCACATTGGTAGGTTGCAGTGCAGAGGAAAAGTAGAGCGAGGTAAAGCATTCCACATGCGCGATGTTGGGCTCTCTAAATTTCACAGTATGCCCGAAAATATGCTTAAGGGTAAACTGATGAGCATTCAATGATGTGCGGGTGTTGCGAGTGAATTGATGGAGGGGCGGAATGCAATTGCCTGCCCAGTGTGAGCGTTGTACCCCATTTTGGGCCGAATAAAAGCTTTATAAATTGTAGCTTAGTCAGAAGGGGTAAAGTATTTCTTGCACTGACTTAGGAAAGAATATTTTGAAGCATAATAAATATTGTAGTTCATGCACATCAGTTTTCATATTTAACAATATTTCACTGGTTAGTTACTCACTTAACAAGTATCTAACTTAATGAGAAAGATTGGAATACGTCTATGTGAGTTCATAGTTGCTGATGAATGAAAATAAGATGATCAAACCACAAATGAGATTGTGCTTGGCCATCATCTGAGAAGGACGTCTATTTTAAGACTGAAAAATTCTTTTGCTGCGAGTGTTAATTACGACAAAATTATAGGATGACACGGCTTTGGATGTAGGAAACCTAGCGTTTCGAAAAAATGCTCTTCCGTTCAATAAAAATAGTCACTGAAGAAGGTTCAAATATATATATATTTGTATAATTTTTCAAATTTATAAATTTAAATCGGTGGGTATTGTGACATTTTAAATTTCCAGTGAACGACCCTTAGCCTTTTACCACATCGTCGGTACTAGATGGGTAAACGTGTCCTCTTTTAGGGTTTTTAAACTGAGAATATCGTTTTTACGAAAGATGTTAAATTATTATTTAACCTCTCATTTCTTTTTGTGTGCCATTTCTAAAATTGATGAAGTATGCACACAAGAACCTTTATTCAAACCACTACCCCAAGCAGCTGTGTACAGATTCCTTCATAATACTCCTTTCTATCCAGATTTCACATATCTTTGAAAAGTGTGAGGTATAAGTTGAAATCACTCCTGCAAAAATCAATAAAATTAACTCAATGGAATTTCAACTTCAAGGAACCAATTTCTATTTGCAACTGTTTGCTGGAAAATTGTAAAATGTTATCTCAACTCTAAAGCTTTTTTCCATTACATCAACGTGAATCGATTTGATCACAATAAATCACTTGACCCGGATGCTTATGGCAAGTGAACGTGCACCGTAGCTAACTTTAACCCAACGTGCACCCTGCACCATGCACTCAAACTCAAAGTCTTGCCTGCAGGAAAGCTATCAATAAACTATCAATATCTTCCGTATTTCAACTTTTCCTATCCTGTGCGCACATGTTTTTTTTTTTAACTCAGTTCAATACCCGCGATTAAAATACATAAAAGAAAACAAAAGAATGGAAAATAATAAAAAAGAAAACCTTCAATCCATGCAAGAGATTGACTGGAGGTTGCTTCTTTTTCATTTAAAACCAGCCTCAGGACTTGAGAGATTTAATAAGATTTCCTCATAAAAATTCACCACACAATCCGAACACCTTCACATAATCATACTTTTACGTTTCCATATATCCTCACCAGATATGTAAAAGTAAAAATAAAATACGGATAGAAACTACGCAATCGATTTGCATGGATTAAAAGTTGCCTATCTATTGAATACAAGAAGAATCCTTTTTGTCCGTAAACCGAAGCGGATTTTCTTTTCCACATCCTGTACATACATACATTAGGCTAGTGGAAGAAAAATCCCGAGTCTAAAATCGAAATAAGAAAGCTTCTGTGTGTTTATGATATTCTTTCCATTTCAGCTACGGTCGAAATAAAAAAGGACGAAGGCAACCGAAAATTGCGGTAGATTCTGAAAGAAATAGCCATTCTACGATGTTGAGAAGAATATTTGTGTGCAAAGGATTTTCTTGTATCTCAAACCTCTACCCACTCATTCGCAACAAGGACTATCAGGGAGGCAAAATAATACTGAATAGAAAATCGAACTTGAGGCAAGGTAAAAACACAGATTACTGAATTTCTTTTTATTCTACCTTTTTCCTGGTTTTGGTATTTTTGTTTAAAGGAAAACCAATCCTGCCGGTGGACTATTTTACTAAGACCGGTATTATTTTCCCTTTACAAAAAAAAAAGACGAAAAAAAGAATTGCATTGGGGCAATAAAAAAAGGGTAAAGCAAAGTAAAAGCCTTCTTAACTTGTATGCCAAAAAAAAAAGAAAAAAAAGATATACACCGCCGGCCAACTGAGAGATACATTCAGGAGCAGGACCCGAAACACAAAAAAGGGTTGCGAATTGTAGAGATGTGTTTTTTTACTTATTTTTTTTCGATTTGCGTAAATCCTTTTATGCTTTTGGAAGTTTTCTTTTATTTTTTTTATTTGCTTTATTTGCAAGGAAGTAATTTTTGGGAAGGACACAGAAAGACGGGAAGGCGAATTAAAGTTTTCCCACAACGACGATGCGATGGGAGAGTATCGCTTTTATTGGGTTTTTATTTTGCCTCAGCAATCCGGAAAACTTTATTTTTCAATTGAAAAACTTTTCTACTGTTCTAAGCGAATGAAAGGATACAAAGAGGATACATTGTAAGCGTAAAGTGAAAGACATATCCGTGTAGAAAGGAAACGGGTCAATGTTCGAAGAATTGGCTGGTTAGTCATGGGCATAAGAGTAACGAGACAAATTGGGGAATTATAAAAAAAAATGATAATGTTGTGGATAGGATAAAAGATAAGATAAACTATCTTTAAGGATCTTTTTGAAACACAAAAAAAAAACCTATAAAATTTTATGTGAATAGCCTGTTTTAAGAAGTAATCAACTAGGGGTTGGGTTAATGTTTGCGCGTGAAAAAGTTGCGAAAGTATTATCGTTATTGTTGCCCATAAAGACAACGGTTTTCTGAAGTAAGTCTTTTGGAAATGTTTAGAGAACGCGTTTGTAAAAAATAATTCCTACTTAAGACTTCCAAACTTCAATAATCGAAATGCTAAGCGTTTTCATATTTCAATTCTAAAATGTTGACAGAAAAAGAGCAACCAGTTAAGTTTAAGTTGGGGTCGCACGATTTAACTTTTTATATTTATTAAATTAAAATATTCAACATTGTTAGTGACCGACCGAATATTCGGTTTCGGTTTCGGCAAGATTCGGCCAGAAATTGGTTTCGGCGAAAAATCGGCCGAAACTCAGTTAAGATGGGACATTCATTGATTAAGTAGCTTTCTGGTCTCTGTTTGTTAAGGAGGTTCCAGGTTTGTCTGGTGATGTTGCAAGATGGTTGATATATTTATTTTTTATGCGTAGTTTGACCGCAGCTAATTGTATGTCAATATATTGTGAGGTGCATCTGTGAGGGTGCATTGTATCTTCACAGGCAAGCTCGTCTGCTCTGCAGTATCCGTGGATTTCCCTATGTCCTGCAACCCCATAGAGGTGAACCTTAACAAAGTCCGCTATCTCCTTAAGGGATACGCGGCGTTCCTTGGCAAACTTATATGTAGATTTTATGGCAGCTTGGCTGTCGGTCGAAGTGAATATTTCCAGAAATGTTACTATATAACAGGGATTTCGCAGTCGTGGTAAAACGTGGAAGGGGAGTCCTAGACTAAGATTACCCAAAAAGATAAACTTCCACTTTTCGTTCGAGTTCTGACCCTTCGGTTGTTATCGTGATGGAGCCGGCCGATATCGGAACATTTGTTGTTGAGAGTATACATATATAGGCTCAACTATTGGAAGGGTAATCTACTCCAAAGTTTGAGGACTGATCAAAATCAACTCTGGTGCATGGCGAGATTGCATTGACTTACCAACACCAACTTTGTTGTTGGACTAGCACGGTTAACTTCCCGTGAGTTCTTGGTCTGTGAGCCGTATTTTTTGATTTCTTTATTTTCTCGTCAGGTGACATCGGACGAGATAATTTTCTGTATGAGTAAAAATATACTAAATTTATATAATAACAATTAAGACCGAGCAAATAATTAAAAAAAAAACTTGTCTAAAAAAGGTTCGGTTTTGGCCGAAAATTAGATCGAGGCCGAATGTTCGGTTACGGTTTCGGCTGAAAATCATTTTTCGGTCGGACACTAAACATTGTATTCATTCCATGGGACACTTCACTAAACATCTTGCAATCGATATGCAGATGTGAATAAAAAATATTTTTTTAGACTATTAGACCGACAATAATTATGTCAAGTTGTCAAAATACCTATTGGTAAAAGTTTTAATTTTATTTATCTTTCAGATTTTGTTTCGTATGCCAAAATAAATCATAGCTAATCATAACTCTATGCCCAATCTAAAATTACTATAGACTTCGACATACAACTTGTAAGGATCCTCTAAACTGAAAAATAAAGTTTAGGTCAATTGACATCTTTGATGCTATTCTCGCACTTATTTAAAAGTGCTTTTGTACCAAAAAGGAATTTATTTGTTTTGAGTTCTGCCAAATCTTACGAGAAAACCTTCCATACGGCCCTCTTATTGGTGAATGTTTCAACAAGAGTAAAGGGAGCTGATTTGTTGTTAAAATAGTAAGACCAAGAGTTTTGAAATTTAACCAGTTTAATTTAATAAAAACTTGCTTTTTTCTTGGTTTCAAAAAACCTGAGAGAAGTACTTGGAACTAAAATGATCAGCAAGAAATGTGGTAAAGATGACTTGTTGGAAGTGGAAAATTATTCAGCGCCCAAAAAGAGTCGAATCGACGACAAAAAGTTCATACGAGTAAATGAACCGAGAGAGAGCCAGAAGGCAAATGAAGAGCTTTCCGGCAAAGGGGGTAATATAAAACCACCACCTTAGTGTGCACAACTGGAGAGAGCTGAAAGGTCATCGTACTGGTTCGACTAGCAAATTTAGGTCTAGATATAAATTGGACTGTAGCTTGTGAAGGATTCACAGCTAAACTAATATTTACCGCAGATGCATTAATGCGGAATCTTAAAGCGCGCAGATTTTATAGGTCGGAAATATTTACGTCATTAAGTTATAGTTTTTTTCATGCGTTATGGAAACTGATCCTCGTATTCAACTTTTCAACAAAACCTTTTTGATCAACTTCAGGACTTTCGCATTTTTCGTTCAACGCGAGTCTTGCGAAAGATGCATTTTAAAGCCTGCTTTCGTCACTTAGGATTTGCATAAGATTTATGCTTAAGTTCTCTTTTGCGAAGTAGCATTTTTTTCTAGATCGTTTTTTAATGACTTTTACTTTCATAGCTTATATAGCATCATTTTTGAATGTGTTTGGAAGTTACGTCGCCAATTTTGTTTTATTGCTCTCTTCTTTTAATTTTAACTCTTAAATTACTTGAAATGAAATAATGTCCTATATTGAATCGAATATGATATGAACGAATATTGTTTACTTACTTTACATATCCGCGCCTGTAAATATAAATTTCTAGACAAAAACAGACCTATGTGCATAATTGCAAAATCACATTCTGTGTAGGAGTGGTAATTTGTTTTCCAAATATAAAATGACCTCCAACATACATGTGTATATAACTTCATCAAACATTCTTGGTTTCCCGATAATCTCTTGCCGCCGCCGAATGACACGATTTCCAACTTTTACCAACGTCCCAACCTCTGCCGATAACACAATTTCGATAACGTCAACCTTTTCTCCTTCTCTCGCACCATTAATCAGAGAATTACAACAAGCACAAGAAGGACAAGCCCGGGGAGTGTTGACAAAAAAAAAACCAAACATAACCATATCCTCTCAGCACGGTCGCAAAAAGTAATGCAAAAAAAAACAAGGATAACGCATAAACATCAGGAACGATTTAAAAAATCTAAATTTCGTCCTGTTTTTTTTTTGGGAAAAGTAACGAATTCCAAGCCCGCCCATGAAATCACACCCCATCGTTCGATATTTACCATTGAATGGATTGGATGAAGGATACACATTCAGACACATTCAACCAAACCGACCTAAATACGTGCCAGAGTGTGAGAGTTGTAAGTGTATTCCTGTGATGCCCATTCAAGTGATTATAGCCTTACGTCAATTAACATAAGCTTCTTATGTCATTTAAAATTTTGCTTACATTTATATGAACGAGGAAATGTATGAGGGACGACAAGCGACGAATCCTTTTGCCGAGAAATTTGCGTCCTGGGGAGATAGGGTAAGGATTGCGACGATACCGATTTTTCTCATTTTGTTCTTTCCCTGCAGGATTTGAGTTTTTGAAGAGGTTTTCCAACTGTGTGAACCAAAGTAACATACAAGAAAAAAAAAATAAGATGGAAATGGATAGAAATTGGCTTTTAAGCTGGGATTTAGCCGGGGGTAGATATTCGAATTTAGTGGTAACAATTTGCATATTTGTGTTGCGGTTAACCTACTTTGGAAAGAATTATCTTAGAAAGTTTATAATTATTTTGCGGTTTATACTTGTGTGCTAGGTATTGAAGATTGAAACAATTTTAATGGAAAATTATACTTGCCATGCATGACTTCAATTCATGTCAAGATATTCCGACTTACCTGAAATAAAATAAATAAAAATATTTTTTTAAGTCAAGTTTTAAGTTAGTTACAGAATTGCATAATTTTTTTTTTCGAAAAACATATACCTTTACTAGTAATCTCAATCACAAATGGGTGATTGTGTTTTTGAGAATGCAGGATTATTATATTATGTTAACAAACAGTTTTTGAGAATTTATTAAAATTACAAGTTTTCAGCAAGATGAGCAAGAAGTGTCATGGAACACAATTAAGAACGTTAACACCATACTCAACATATAAATCTGGTAACATCTAACTATCATGCTCCAACAAAAAAAAAAAAAAAAAACGGGTTATTATAATTATCCCTATTTCGGCATCCTCCTTCGGACATGGAAGAAGATCCGAGTAATCTTCATTCCAGAAGAAAGCTTAGGTGTCATGAGTATGTAAACTGCGTTGAAGGAATTGTTGATAAACTTTTTCGTCGAGATCCTCTATTCAGAAGCCCCCTTCCTAAATCTCAGTATGTTTAATTGAAGGGCAGCTCCACTGACACTGGCCAATTTAAAAGTTGAATCACATGAAACAATGTACGGATTTAAAGATAAAGGCGGATTCTTTAATAATGTTTGTACTAAAGTGATTCTCGAAGCTCCTAGGTACTAAACTTGGTGAAGAAGGCTTTATCTCAATCACAAAAAGCAGACTCATTTAGTAAAATACCACAAGGTGGTGAAATCACTTCTTTTGTTTCATTTGTATTCTTTGTGAGTGACAAAATTCGTACTATTTTTGACAGAAGGAAGTTGCCCTTAAGTGGTTAGTGAAATTCCACCAAAGACTCTGGACCATTTGGACACTATGAACGACAAATTCTGGACATGTTCAGCAAAACACTTGGTTTAACGTGGGGCTTGAAATCAAAATTCAATATGCGTCACTAGTCTTGTGGCCTGCAAAGCTTTACGGCCTAGTCCGACCGAGGCATTAAACGTGGTTTTACATATATTGCCAATAGAGCAGGTTCGCAGGTACACTGCTGCAAACAATGCGGTAAGACTAAAGGAAACGGGTGTCAGATAGTTAACATGGCCATTTCGAAACTCTAGATGCAACATCGCGGAACATTTCCTCAACCAAGTTTTTAATGATTATACTGGAAATATTTCCTTCCTTCCAGAAAGAAATGCAAGATCAGCCTCATTGTACCTCTAAACCAATGGCTCCAAAATGGGAAGCAGCGTTGGATTGGGCATCTTCTCCAACGAAGCTAAGATTTAACAATCTTGCTGCCTCCCGAGGCATGCAAGCGTATTTCAAGCATACTGAACTGAATTATGTATGCTTGACATTACCATAATCTGTGTTCGGGGAAAAAGGAATACAGCAACATAATATGAAGGAGTAATTGAAATGTTTTCTCTAATGATCTTGGAAGCTTAGACAACCTTTTGTAGGAGCCCATAATGTCGTTTTAATCATTCGGGTAGGCATTCGGACTGTTAGTCCTGATAGTAGTTAAGTTACGCCTACAGGAACAGATCTATAAATTAAGGTACAAATATAAAGAGGGACTTAAAAAATTAGATGCATGAGATCATCCAAAAACTTGTGAGATCGTTTAACGTGAGATTAAATCAGTGTTAAAGTTATCAAAGGACTTACTTGAACACAAAATATATAGTCCGGAGTATCACGCCGGGGAACTTGCCCAAGAAAGGATATAATTTTGAACCTAAGAATTGTCTGATTTTCCTGTCAATATCTGGATGGTTTCTTAGGCAATTGAATGCATTCTGTTGATTACATATCAGAGAACTATTGTGGTAAAAAATAATCTTAGGACCATCCGTTTAACCCATATCCAATACACTTCTATGGATTTTTAATGACTCTTACGCTTAGAACATCTGATTTATACCGGCTGGTGACATCACCCTAGAGGCCTTATCTGGAGAAACCTGAATTATGTAATATCCAGCCCTTCGCTCGCAATGGAGACTTCCTTTAAAATGGGTCCTTTTTTTCCTTTTTTCGAGTTTAAAATAACATTATACGACCCGATGGCGAGGGCGATAAGAAGTCACCCCAAAAGTCATATATCTCCATTTTCTTGAGCACTACCCACTTTTTTCATAAATATGTATTTCGGGTTGGCAAACTAATTTTTGTGTTTCAAAATGGAGCCGAAAAGTCGTAATTTCTGTTTGTTTGTTTTTTTCTCCAAACATAAACATAACTTTACTGCAATAAGTCCTAATAATACCGGATTAAATACAATTAATGTCTCTTTGTATCATTTCCGCATGCCATAGATCCTTCCGTTTTACAACAAGGCACAAATTTTGTCGTATACTTATATCCAAAGTAAATGTAAATAAAAACCAAAATTGCTTGACATATTCCTCCATTATCAAAATTACTTTATGCTAACGACATCCTTGTGCAGTAATATACGAACACACCAGCACTTGTAGAAATATACAAACATACAAAGGCATAAAAAGACATTTTTTCAAATTACCATCCAAAATGTCACTTTAATGATAACAAGTTTTGTGTCGTTCTCACCGAATGGTCACCCGGGTCCGGTTTTTATGTTCCCATGTCTCTTATTTTTTTCTTCGTTTTGCTTCTCTCTCTATATCATTTGTTGATGTATTTAACGTGGTCTGTTCTGTGAAGGATCCCTTTATGGTGTCACAGTCCCAGCGAGCTCATATATTCATTTCTTGCGTCATTAGGCTCGCCATTTGTAGACTCGAGTACACAAACGACCGCAATGATTAACATAAATAACTAAATAAACCATAACCTAAAAACACATTTATACCTTACATTTAGGAAGCCTTGTACATAGAATATGGACAGCTGTCTAAAAACTTTGCCACAAATAATTTCCATGTTATTACGAAACAGCAAACCCTAAAGACATTAATTTTATTTGCATTTCACCCCCCAGATACTTTAATTACAGTTCATAGATACAATGTACTTTCGTTTGGCAGGAATAGGTAATTAGGTTCCTGGTCCTAATAGAAACATTCCATTTTTTTCAACCTTTCCGTATAGCTCTTCTGTCTCTATAACTTCTTTCGGATTTTTTTTTTTAATAATTTTCATTTCTTTGTTGAATTATGCAGAATGGAAAGGCCAACATTGGTTGATTGTACCTTTCGTTTTAATTCAATGAAATATTGAGTGAAAAAATTTAAGTCTGGAACGGATATAATAAAAAACAAAAAAAACGATTCGTTTTGTTTTCTCTTCATTCTCCTTTGTTCCCGTTTGCACGGGTTAAACTGAGGGTTCAAGGCGTTTTCTCAAAGACGCGTTGGTGGCCAAAACTCTTTTTTAACTTTGTCCGATTTTATTTCCCAGTTGTGGAATTTAATGCCGCAGGACTTTGCAGCCGAACGCACAAAAGGCGGAATATTATTTACACCCGATTAAATATCCACGATAGAAAAAGTTAAATCAAATTAATGGGTACGCCTGAGTCTAAGATACATGCTCATAGCAGCTGGTTCAGTGTTTTTTTTTTTATTCCACCAGAGTATTTATAAGTCTTATGGAAAGAATTTAAATTTGAAGTTAAGTATGGTCGTAGGATACAGGGGTATATATAAAAAATTTAATCCTATAGAAGCTTGTGCCGATAGACTTTAAATATCGAATTCGTCATTGTACCATACTAAACGTAGCTTCTAAGATTTATCAACTCTTAAGAGCCGACTTCTAAGTGGAAGGTTCAAACTAGTATAAAAATAGGAGGGTCAGACTATAAAATTAATCAAAAAAAGTGTGCATCCATAACAGAAATCAGTAACAGTGATGAAAAGTTGCTTACCTACCCAACGCCTTCCAGCCCGAGAAGCAGTGCGAAAAAGTTTGTTATGACCTCATAACAAAGATGGACCCCTACGATTCAATACCAAAAATTGCTCAAATCTTGAACGGACGGACGAGTTGATGTTTGAAGCTTTCGGATTGAAAATGAGATTCTTCGTTTGGCGGTCTGCTGAAGAAAAAATGCTTCATGGGCAACGATAAAAACCGGTCAAGTGCGAGTCGGATTCGCGCAACGAAAGTCCGTTTTTGTGATGTAAGTACAAATTAACGTGTTTAAGATATCTATCTTAATTTTTTTTCACTCGAACCGAACTTTAAAACAGAGAACCAATACTGAACCCTTACATAAGGCAAATTTACCCGTCTCATCTGATTTGTGCCACAAAATGCGAACCTCCAAGGACGCCAATAGAAGGTAAAGCTTGTCTCACAGGGCACACCGGGTAATAACCAACGAGAGACACCATAAAATTATTTTGCCCTTCTTGACTATTGTTTGTACTTTTCAGATTCTTTTTCGTTGGCCGGAATCCTTTCGCGCTATTATTATGCTCCGGCATCTATTCAATTATTTATTTTTCTTATAATTTTTTCGACCTATCTTTAATGCGCCTCGGGGCTTTGATTTTATTATGTGAGCTCGATGGCGACCAGTCAGAAAATGTGTACCACAGAAAGAGTAAAAAAAAAAATGAAATTTTAAACGAAAAGCGAATAAAAAAGGATGCGGTGCTGAAAGGACAGGAAAGCGAATGGAAAAAGAAAGGATGAAGGCAAACAAAGAAAAAAAAAAAAAAAAGAACGAAGTTTGTGACCTTGGTGTCGAGTTTGTGCCAAGTGATTTTACCACGAAAACAACTTTTCGAGTGTAATCATCTAGAATTTATGTTGCCTGGCCATAATTATATTTTTGGGTAAAGATGTGTTGGCAATGAATAAAAAAAGAAAGTTGGCTTATTAAAAGTATTTTATGGTTTGAAATTGACTTTAACAATTAGAAGGATTGGGGTTTTTACTTCGCATTTAAAGTTGTCTTATTTAAAATAAAGTAACTTTGCTTAAAACAGATCGTACCAACTCAGAGATCTAATACAGCCGCCAGCAAGGGGAGAAGACCAAGTGAGATGGCGACCCACCGCAGTCAAAATAAACTATAAAACACTCGTGATGGCCGACAACAATGCCCCGCAACAGACTAGAAAACATTGATAGCCAAACTCAAGTTCGATAACGCTGGTACCAACAGCCTGTCGAAGAAAGGAAATCGAGATAAGCTGGTTAGTTTACCTGGTGAATAGAATCCCAACATCGTGTCCACAATCTTAAAAGAGGGAGATTGTCCTTACCGTGTCAGCTACAGAAGAATGAAGCTTTTTGTCAATAATCAGATTTAGGACCAGAAAGTCCACACTCAATTTTAAGGCTGAGTAGAGAGAAATATAAAGTCAGGAAAAGTTTTCGCACCTCTGAAAAACTACCCGCTTGTGTCGGATGTCGAAGGAAATTCTCGCTCCTAGGTTTAGCGAAGAAACCAAACATTCGTTGCCCGAAAAGTACTTTTAATTATGGGAAACGATTGTTGTTAAGTCAAGAATTGGCACTTCATGTCCGAAGTTAATTGGAAGAATTTGAAGAGCACACATATGCACAAAGATGAGACTCAAGTGAAAGTATGCAAAATGAAGACATACAACATCGACGCATAGGAAAAAACGTCACAATGGTCAGATACAACTTCGTGGTCGTCAAGTTATGTCGACCCGAAATTTACAGCGAATTCGAATACGGAGGATAAAACCATGGACAAGGCGAATGAAAATGCTGCTATGAGATAAATGTCCTTCGGAGAGCTGCTGCGCAGACAACATTGGACAAATCTGATAAATGGGTTGCCCACGGGTCCACTTTGAAGAGGAACAATTTCAGATAATGATTGCCATTAAAGCAGTTCCCATTTGCATTTAGAATGATATATTAGAATGCACGCACTAAACTATTTGAAACCTTTAGTAGTAAACAAAAATCAAATTTTTCTAATTTCCGATTTTTACTACCTTAAGAAATCCGTTGAGTTATTCAGCTCCAGGATAAAGGCAAGGTTTCTCAAATCAAAAAGGATACTCTCAACAATGGATAACTAGAGTACCGAGCTTTGTTTTGAAAGTTACTTATAAAAATCAATATTACGAAGTTGTAAAAAACCTTTATCGTCGTATATAAAACACGAAACTAAAAAAAAAATTAATTATTCGAATTAAAATGAATTATAAGTCGCACAACTCTTTCCAGTAGAATATAAAAATTCCAATTCAAAACATAAATGAGCAGAGCCAGTCAGCCAATTAATATGTGGCTTTATGACAACTTCGAAGACGATTTTAATATTGTCTAATAAAATTTAATATCCTCCCAGTATTCGGGATTTCCCAACCAATAACACAAATTCACATAAAACTACTGTTCCGAGCACCCTCGAAATTCAAAATTAATGTTTTCCCCCAAACCGTGCGTCGTTTCGAAAATGTTTCACCAATCAAAATTAATGACGAGTATCTAATTTGCCGTTTAAATTATGGCCCAGCAAATAGACACGCTACGCTCAGCCAACATTTTCATATTTCATTGCGCAAATATTTTCAAAAATATGAAACGTAAATGCTACAATAAATAAATAGACAATTTTTGTGAATATTTTTTTAAATTAAATATTTGCCGAGTGACAATAAAACTAAATTGCATATTCGATTACAATTTCCATGTGATTAAACACGCACAAAAAATTCCAATTAAATTCTATCAAAAAATATTCTATAAAATGTTTGTAAAAATGTTAAATTGAAATGCGAAATTACATCAAATTTAATAAATGCATTTTTTGAGCATAGTTCAAAATGGAAATCCCAAGCGTAAACAAAAAACAAATTACCGACAAACAAATCAAAAAATGCAACTAAATTAAAAATTACGTGCAGGAAATACGCGTTCAGATACAAGTATCTCAACTATATACGAGTACATCCAAGCGTGTTGTTATTTAAATCAACTTTGTTAGACTATAGGCCTCCCACTGGAGACAGAGAAAAAAAAAAAAAAAAAAAAAAAAAAAACACACACACAACAAGAAAAAAATGAAAAACAAAAATACAGTAAATTATTTAATTTAATTTTCTTTTGGAAGCTGGGGGAGATCTGAGATCTATTTTATTGCCCATGCCATGGGTTTATGAGGTTTTAATTAGGAGGCTAAATGATTTACTTGACGGTGTTGAGAGAAATGAATTTGATTTCGAAGAAGCAGCATCGTAAGACACGTCTATTTGATGCTCGTGAGGTTGTTTATCGATAATGAGCGACATGAGAAGTCGTGCGAGGATTAGGGTGCTGCACACGGGCGGATTAGAGCAAGTGAGTCCTGAGGGAAATTTCGAAATGTGTGGATCCATGCAGCCTTATGTATTGGTATGATGTTATTTTTTAAAACTTTTTCCACTTACAAGTCGACATTCAAAGAGGATGGACATATGAGGAAGTATAGCAGAACTCTGTATCTGGTAGCACTGAACGTAAGGACTATAGTTTTTCTGTTCTTCATGGGCATGTTAAAATTATTAGCATTAGGATAATGAGTCTATGCAAGAGCTGCCTTGAATAGCAAGAAGTAGCTTCTGGAGAATTGCCTATTTTTAGGTAGGTTTCAACTACCGAAAAAGTAGCGATTGTAAGGGTGATGTTCAAGTAGATTTCCCCGTGAAAAATAAAAATGAGACAAAAACCAATCAATTTTTCTTTTGCGAAATCAAGAATATTGCACTTTAAAAGTTGATATATCTATATTATTTTATTCTTTATTGGTGGTATTCCTTAAATTAATTTTAAATATGGGATGCAGAAGGGGCTCAGTATTATATCGAGTAACTCGTAAATTTAGCTCTGAAAGAGAATTGTCAAGCAGCAGAAGACAGCTTGAAAGTGTCATGTGAATTATAAATAGGACATTGTCAAACAAAACCCCACTATGAAGTATGAAATTGTAAGCATTTTCGAAAAGCATACCCAAGACGGTCAAGGACTTCGAATTGCGCTTGGCTTATTGAATAATGAGGCTGTAGAGAACAGAGCGAACGAAAGCGAGAGACAAACTAATGACAACGCTAGAATAAAATAAGAATTAAGACGAAGACTCTTTTCAAGCATTCGTAACTCGTTCTCTTCCTAGAGTAAGATATATTTACTAGACGTGACCCAAGAGATATGATATTTCTAGTCATACTTAAATCTTGCGATGGATTGAATATGACATGGAAAAGACAGTTTTTAACGGCATACAAGAAATAGCAAGATCAATTCAAAAGGGGTATTGTAATCTCTATGAGTGGCTCTTACTAAGCAGATCAATATTTGAGTCAATGAAGGAATACATATTTTAAGCTGGAGTTTTATTTACCAAGACAACGCACCAACATTTAAAGTGGTCAATCCGTCAGGTGCTGTCTCCTGAACCTGCTTCTCAACGAAGCAGTGGATTAGTTGCAGTCCAAGTTCATCAAGACCGACAAATCTGCATTGGCACGTAAAGAAACAAAGGTGGTGATTCAAGGAAACTCGGAATCTATTGACAACCATTCGAAATGCGACATTTACGTTGGAGATGTTTTCAGGCGTAATTTTTTCGAAGCAGAAGCTTAACACGATTTTAACTGTAGGAACCTCATTCCAAGAGGACACAAAGACCGCAGCCACATCTCGATTCACATTTTGATTGATGGCTTTATGACTCGTAATGATCATTCTAGATTTTTCTCGTGATTTTTTGCAGTCAAGGGTCAATAAACCGCAGATTTAAAAAGTTTGTCGTTGGATTTCATAGATATACTTAAAGAACATGTTGAGTATTATATAAAATCTATATGCTGTATGTGACAGACTTTTGAGATATACTTGTATACAAACTACGCTATGCGTAAGATACTGTTTTTTTTTCATATTGAAAGCACAATAAACAGGATGCTGGCCTTATGTTGAAAGCCAAATATTTTCCAATAAAAATCAAGGCTTATGGTAAACTTGAGGCGATTAAACAGAAAAACAAATTGAGGATTAGCTTGTTAAAGAGAAACTATCTTGAAAAAAATAAAATGGAAAAATATTTATTATGAATCAGTATGTAAAACGGCTCACAAAAAAGATAAAACCCAAATGAGCAAACAGTTTTTGAATAAAATAAAGCGAAACATCAAGGGACGTCAGAATTTCTTCCTCAATTGCCATGTAGTGTACAAGTTAGGTTAGGTACAAGTTAGCTAGGAAGTTTCAGTTTTAAAGGTACGAATATCTTAAGACTCTTTCGAGCTGTTTATAAATAATAAAAACTTAAGTATCAACATGACACGGTGGGGGATTAATCGTGAGCGTTTTTGACCAGATGAACGATGCACCTGTTTGCCTGGCGCCTTCTGCAATCACACAACGTCTTGTTGAGTCTATAATCCTTTTTCAATTTTTCCTTTAAAACAAGATAAATGTCAGTTCAAATGCAATTAAGAAGTGAAAGGATTTTCATGGCCTCGTGTCTAGGTTCGAGTATAATTAGAATTCGTGCTGGAAATAGTGAATACCATACTAAGCCTATTTATACGTCGTTCTCCCTAAGGGTGCACGTACATTCCTTACTTTCAGATTTTTATCATACTTGCATGTGATGTTTGAATTCCTAAATAAAAATAAACTAAATTAATATTTATAGCATCTACCTGGAAGTATGGTCACGGATCGTTGATTTTTCTTTACACAGACCTTCCATATTTAGACACGAAAGAGAGGAAGGCAAATTTAACAAAAAAAAAATTAAATAAATGGAATGGATGGTTTGAGTGTACACACGATGCAGTTTGCTCGAAATAATTAAATTTGTATCATGGCGCGAGGTAATGTTGTTTTATCGTTTCAACAAAAGGGTTATTTTAATTTAATGAGCCGGTTAATGACACCCGTTTTGTAGAACTTTGTCATCATATCCATGGAACGGATGTCCCGGCTGAGTTCTCCATTTCAGAGGTGGTGATGCGATGGCGGCAGTTGTACAGCCTGGTTAAATGGATCATTATCTACGGGTTAATAAATTTCAAATGACCTAATTGGTCGGATGACATCTGAGTAAAAAAAAATGTAGAGGAACTCTTTAACAATGAATCCCTGGTAGAGAAAACAAGGAAACAAGTTGTGCTCCATATAGGATGCAGGTATAATTAATTAGAAATTCGGGATCGCGTAAAAATCCACCCACACAGAAAGAGATGAAAAAAGGATTAAGTTTCCGATGTTAAACTGTTGACCTAGAATGGAAGCCATAAATTCTTGGACAGCGGATTTTATGGATATATCTATTGATAAATTGACTTAGGCGACTTGTGTTTTTCTTTTGGTTTTTAGAGTTTTATAGCTCGGGCTCGTAAAAAAGAATGTCTTGTGGTCATGTTAAGGCGTTAGTTTGATGGTTTTTTAGGTTAGAATAACAGTCGTAAAAGCAGAAATCATGATCATGAACATAATTTAAAGCTTTGATGGAAAATCGCATATAATTTAAGGACGCAGAGTTGTGTAGTCATTTTAGGTCTGCAGGTTATAAACTGGCGAATTCTAATCAATTCAATGCAGATTCGTAGAACGAAAGGTCATAAACTGGATGAATGAAACTCACGAAATGGCAAATAATTTAAGCCCGAAGTGCCAAATTGAAACTCAAGCTGAGAAAATTCACTCCTAAAAGCACCATTGAGTACTCAATAGAGGTTTATAATAGAAGGTTAACCGTGGAGAAAATGTTGCTGATCAGAGCACGCCCATTTAAAATAGGTTGATAATTCTATGAAACTTGGACATGTTTTAAGAAGCACATGTCATTTGGAATGACAAACGCAATGCAGCGCTTCCAAGTGGAAAAGGTTAACAGACTACATTTTAAACTTTATTTACTAATGGGTCAAAGACGGGGTGGAGAAAAATATGTGGATTTAGTTTAAAACTAACCCTATAGAAGTCTCTAATTTATTCGTTCTTTCACGGATTCTTTAAATTATGACGAATTGAAACAGAAAGGCTTTTTAATATTTGATCAATTAAAATCTGAAAGCATTTTACATCAGTTTACAGCACTTGAAAAACAAAAAAATTATAACATCACTCAAAGCATCAGATTCTTGTTCATTTTATCATGTATTAAGTTTTTTTCTCAAAGAGGTTTCATTCAAAATTTCAGATGTCTTGTTAAGCATTACGTTTTCCCAGAAGCATTAAAAGCAGAAGTGGTACCGCTTAATAAAAAAAGATGAAACTACGGAATCAAATAGCTCCATCCCCTCCTGTCAGGTTTTTGAAAGAGATATAAACTATAGAATTGGACCGATCCGACTGTAAAATACTACTCAGTTTGGATTTAGAAGCGGTAAGTCTACAGAGAGTGCTTTGCTTAATAAAATTAAAGTCAACGTATCTTTAAATTCGTTAAAAATGGCCTAGTTGAATCTTAGCTACAGCATGGAATTTTTTGTTTTGGGGGTACGTACATATCTCAATATTATCAATATAATAGAGAATTTGTTCATCAAACAAAAGATGCAATAAGAATAATATGTAAAGCAAGTCGTTAGCACCGAATTAAATGTCGCATGTCCCTCAATCCGAAATTATTATGTATACAAGAGTCAGTAGACTAAAGTAAATCCACATTTGTTCAAGAGTTATGTTTTCTAAGAAAGTATTCATCCTCAATTGTGTATGAAAGCTAGACTTTAGGACCTAAATAAGACATGTTTGGGTTCTTGAACTTGTTAAAAGAAAAAAAAGTTCATCACCAACCCAAATTTTTTCGTTCCAAAAGATCGCACAAACAATTGTAGAACAAATATCGAGACAACTTATGTTCATCGTCCAGTACATTGTACAAGACACTTTACAACCTACATTTCACAACACTTCTGCAAAAAGATTTACACACTTCGGTGCACGTTCGTTGATAAAAGTAGCAAGGCTCAAATGTATCAGATGCTCAAAAAAACCCGAGTAAGGGTTAAAGGTTAACGGACAACTGAAATACTTAAATGTCGACGTTGGCCAACAAAATCTATGCAGAGCTTTATCGGCACTAGGGTCACACAAACAAAGCAACTGTTTTGAATTGGTTGCGTGGCTCGTGTTTGTCTGCATTTAGAGTTTGGAGTTAAGATAAGATATATACTATGACAATTTCTTAAAATACGGACTTCAGAAAAAATAAGACTCTGCAAGATACTCTATAGTTCAATTTCAATGCCCTCAAAGGATAGCTTCTTTAAAAGTTCGTCAACGACGACAAGAACAAAAGAATTATAAAAACCTTAAGCCATTGTAATCGATTAAAAAATCTAAATGAATTTGCATAAAAAAATTCCATTTCCGTCGTCTCATTAGGTAATCTGCAAATGAGGAACTATTAATGTACATTCTCAAGTGAACGAGCTCAATCTTAGTCGGAAAGGTCCAATAAATTAGTTTTTTCTTTGCAATGCTTGAAATTCAAACCGTTTAACGTTATTACCCTACTTAACATGAACATGTTGCAGAGTAATTGCAAGCGTACCAATCAAGACTCCTGCTGCATATATATACGAGCTTAAAAAAATATATAATGGCAATTGAAATACAAAGAGAACTTACCATCTTGCCTAGCTGCCGTGCACTTCGCCGATGTGAATATATACAAAATTAAATACAACACTGTCGCTGCTGTCAACGTTTTCTTATCCTTTCGCATAGTAATTTGAAACTTCCTTAGGACATCAGCCAGAGCGAACGATGCAATTGACACTGCCACTGCAATGGCTAATGCAGATGAAAAGCTTGATGATGTTGTTTCTACTGTTGGCCAGCAATTCAATTTTCGTGACGTTGATCCCACCATGGTTGTGGCTGTCGTCGTCATCGTCTTGGCCATCCTCGTCGTAGTCGTTGTTGCATTCATATGACTATCATACTTGCTGTCGCCGGAATCACGACGTCGATCAGTTGCGCTACCACCATTGGCGGCGGCCAATGTCCAAACCGAAGACCAAGCTGCTGGTGTTTTTCTCCGCACCGTCGCCGATTGGGTTTCATTAAATTTTATAACTAAATTCTTTTTATTAGATATTCTATTATCTACAGGAAAATGTTTAGTACATGTTCGTCTATTGTCCTCCGGAGCATCGTCATCGTTCAATCGTGCCGATGATGATAGCTTCAAGCTGTCATGGGGCAAATGCTCAGCTGATGTTGTCGTTGGCGCATTTGTATTCTCAGCCTCATCCTCTGGCAATGTAATCGATTTAGAATTTTTTAAATTTCTATCGACATCATTAGGGTTCAGCGGGATAATGGGGAGGTAATGTTGCTGGTGGTGGGTACAGTGAGACAGAGGTAAACGCGTTAGCCCTTGGCTTTTACCTCTACTGCTGGCGCTGCTATTTAGTTGTGCAGATGGTGACTCTTTGTCCTCTGCTATCGGCGGGGGTAATAATTGTCGACTGTCTTGCGCTATTTGTTGATAGTGTTTGCACGTGATGCTAGCGGCTGTGTATACGTTGCTGTCGTATTCTGTAGATGATGCACAGTGATGCAACTCCATTCCTATGTTGTATGGCAATCGATCCCAAATCGATGCCGCATTGATTGGTGTTCGTAGATTATTTATCTGAAAAAGAAAAGAAAGAATAAATTAATTTTGAGGAACTCGCAATCATGTGATTAAAAATGGATGCAAAAAATAAATAAGAACTTAATTAAAATAAATATTTTTTATTTAATTTCTATTTTAATAATAAAACATATTTAAACTTTGTCTCTTAGATTAACAGTGATTTGGGATTTCATTCAAGGAGAATATTGATAACAAAAATCAAAAAGAATTGAGGGTAAAAATAAAACAAGAAAAAATAAAATAATTGAGTAAAATTATAAATATTATATTAAAAATACGTTGATTGCACATTTTTGAGATCCATTCGATTAAAGTTACAATGCCAACGAATCTCCTTTTATTAAGCCTTTCTGGAGTGATTTCCAAGGTTTAAAGGAGAACAGAAAAAAAATATTTCTGAGAAACATAATGTTTAAAACTTAGGTAAAATGAAAACATTGGGCTGGAATGTATTTTTACAGTATTCGGAAAAGCTATTGTTATTGAAATAACTCTTTAGTTTGACTTTTCTTGGAAGTCAATTTATGGTGGTTATTCTTTGACCATTGAGCAACTAGCGATAGATCACCATTTATTGGCTCTGTCGCATCATCAACTATACCAACAGGATATCTTAGAAATACGTCGTCAGCGTACATTTGTATTTAAAAGTGCTTAAGGACAAAAGGTTCCGAGAATAGTTCCTCAAGGGACTCGCACATTCGATGTGTTGTGTAAAAACAGCTTATTAGGGACTGTGTCAATATTCTTTGAAATGCCCAACAAAACTAGAGATGTTGTCTAGTTCATTTCGTAGATCCTCAACTTAGCTTACCAATGCAGTCGTATAGCTGTAGTGTGTTCTGAAGCTTGCCTGGAAAGCTGTCAGAAGTTTATTTCTGTTCAGGTAATCAGAAATTCGACAACCCATGAGTTTCTCAAGCACTTTTAAGAAACAAGACTGTAAAGTTCCACTCCTTAGACACTTTTACTTTGTGTTAACTTCAATCGCCTAATGCAGCCTCACATTAGGTAAACAAGAAAAGGCTTGGTTCGATTGAATACTAACAGTGAGTCAAATTATTTATTTCAGATCTATTTATACAAAAATAAGTGCTTACTTAAACAGAAACGTGCAGGTGGCAAAAACGTATACAAAAGGTGCATGCGTTATCAAAAGGTGCAAAATTACAGAAAACAACAGCAAACAAATAAACAAAATTATGCTTACGTTAACAAATTATAATTAAAAGGGAAAAATAGAAAACGTGAAATTGAAAATTGCAAATTTGCAATAAATTGCAAGTACTTTTGTTGATGTGATCAACATTCTGCCTCCTCCGGAGCTGTTCTCCAGTTCATCCTAAACCGTGGTGTTGTACTGCTTCTGTTGTCTCTTAATTCGATGTCCTGGGATCTTTTGGTCGGGCATTTGCCGTATTTGAGGATTACAGCCAATAATAAGATTAAAAGAATTGCTGCAACAATAATTGAAATCCAAGACCCAAATGCCCAATACTGATGTTTTATGATGGTTTTCCAATTTTCGTCATGTAGCCGGTTGAGCGCTTCAATGGTTTCTTGGTGGTTTAGATTTGAGATCTCCGTTATATCCTTACTGAGCGGAATGATAGTTTCATTCGCAAAATAAACTGGAACGTGTGTCGATAGTGTTGTGTTTAGAGTGGCAATTGATTTGCTAAAATGCATCACTACTCTTGATTCCTTGAGTACCCTTGCTTCCAATCGTATGGAATTGGATTCGATGACGCAGTCTGGTGAGATATGAATTACGCCTGTTTCATTAAGAACTACTTCTTCACGTTCTAGTCCACAATTTACAAATATTGTTGTTGTTTTAGGTGTTATGAACATCCATGTGTTGTGAGTCCATAATTCTTTCCATATTGTGTGCTTTATTTTTAATGTTTTGGTTGGACATTGTTTGAAGGACAGCTTCTTGTACAGCTGTTGAACAATACAGTCCTCGCTCTGGTCAATACTTTGAAATATTGATGGCCGAAGAATAAAGGTTGTTTCATTGATAGTTTGAGTCCCAATTATATCTTTCAATGGTATTTCAAAATATCGTTGTAGATAATAATTGACTCCAAGTACCGGTTGCTGTATCTGCACTTCTCGGAATGTCTGCACATCGATTTTTTCAGGAACAGTGTTGATTTTAATCAGCTCATATTCGTTGGCGTCTATAATCATGAAATATCCCGTTATTAGGATCTCTGATGAGTTTGATGAAATTTCCAATTTGTCCATTGGATCCGGTAGAATTGTCATGTCAGGACCAAGCTTCTCAGCACACTCGTGGATAATCTTTTCCATGCTTTCATGCGACAAAAATTCCAATAAGTGGCTACGTTTCAGATATGCATTAAGTAGCTTGTTGTATTTTGTTTCGATCTCCCGCATGTAGCTAAGCGCTATCAAATATGCGTTCGTCACGTATATGTTTATCTTATTCTCATCAATGAATTTGTACCAGTTTTCCATCTTGTTGATCTCTTCTAAACCAGCATTAAGTCGTTTGGTGAAGCTGTTTATTTTCTTGCCGATTCTGGTTTCTGTGTCGTTCACACTCGCAATTGTCGACAGCATTATCTTGGTATTGGTTTGACTACCCTTGATTAGAGCCCTCTGATTTTTGTCAAGAGCTTCGATATCCTGGTAAACTTCTTCGTTGACTCCAAATATTGAAGTAAGGATGGTTCCTAGTATTCCTCGTTTTTGTCTTTTGTGTGGTGTTATTTCAAGCCTCTTGAAAATCGAGAATACATTTTTCCATTCTTCATCCAAGTGATTTCGCAATTCTTCGCACTGATTTTCCTTAGTCGCTGCACTTGCCCGTCTACATAGCTCAATCAATTGGTCTCTTGTCTTATTTACGTTTGATTGATCACGTAGTAGATCTAGCATCGGGTATCGAATGCTGGTGCGAAGTACGCCCCGTTGAATTCTGGCTGTTCCAAATTGTTCCACAAATATTCCAGCCTCCGGATGGGTTATTGTGTATCGTGTAGATCCTGGCGTAACTAATGCAAGAACTGACAGAACTGCAAGAGCAACAGGAAACTTGCATGGATGTTTCTTAATTCTCTGGTTCCTTGTTGAAATCGGAGACTGTTTCACCTTCGATTCATCTTCTTTCTCCTGAGGCTTCATAGGGTTTTCTTCATTGGGTAGCGGACACACCTTGGTTATTGGTCGTTTCAATACTCCTTTTTCCGTTTTTACCGTCACAACTCTGGTTAGCCCATCAGCTCCACTATGCACTTCCACAATTTTTCCCAAAGGCCACTTCGATGGTGAAATAAGTTCACCCTTCAGCAGTACCAATTGTCCGACCTCAATATTCCTTGTTAAATGCTTCCACTTGTATCGTTGTTGCATCCTTGATAAGTAATCCTCATACCATCGTTTGCACAGGTCGTTTTTTAGTTTTTGAATTAGCTTCCACCTCTTTAAGCTACTCACAGACATATCCAAAATGAAATCTTGTTGTGAGGCTAGCAATGGTTCTCCAACAATGAAATGGCCCGGTGTTAATACATCAAGATCCTCAATATTGTCTGTTAACGCACAGAGTGGTCTGGAGTTCAAACATCCCTCTACTTGTACCAGAATAGTGTTCATCTCTTCGTAAGTTAATTTCTGCTCTCCAATAATTCTGTTCAAATGGTACTTCGCGGATTTAACTCCGGCTTCCCAGAGTCCACCAAAATGTGGAGCTCCTGGTGGTATGAAATGCCACTGTATTCCACTGTTTGTTAGGTTGATTTGCAATGCGTCGATAATGTTTTTAGCTCCGATGAAGTTGGTTCCATTATCACTATAAATGTGATACACAGATCCTCTTCTGCTGATCATGCGTCGTAATGCTGCCATAAACCCGTCCGTTGTTAAGTCAGAAGTAAGCTCAATGTGCACTGCCTTTGTTGCCATGCAAACGAAAAGTGCTATGTAAGCCTTATGTGACTTAACACCCCGAAACTGTGAGCATCTGATGTGGACTGGACCTGCATAATCTACTCCACAGTGAGTAAATGGCCGTGAAAACCTCACTCGTGCTTCCGGAAGTTGTCCCATAAGTTGACTTGATTCCTTGGCCTTGAAACGAAAGCATTTAACGCATTGATTTATAATCGCTTTAACGGTGTTGGTTCCTCTAATGATCCAGAATTTTCTCCTGATGTGATTTAAAGTGAGTCTTACGCCACCGTGCAGCGTATCCTTGTGAGCCTTAGTAACAATTAATCGTGCCAGTGGGTGGGACGACGAGAGAATCATAGGATGCTTTTGATCCATTGTCAAGTTTGCATGTTTTAAACGGCCTCCCACTCGTAATATTCCATTTGAATCGACAAATGGGTTCAGTGAAGATATTTTGCTGTCTGATTTCAAAGTATTGGTTGTCAGAAGATTTGCCACATCCTCAGAGAAACATTGTTGAGCACCCTTTACCAGCATTCTTTCTGCTTCCAAAAGTTCCTCTAGTGTTAACCCGCCCAGTGTACGCTCTTCACGTCTGGTACTCCTTTTGCAGTTGTTTTGAAATCGCAAGCAATATGCGGTTATACGCTGAAGTTTCGAGAACGAAGAGAATTTGAGAAAAATATCATACTTGCATGGTGGAATGCTGTTATCCACTGACAAACAAGCGCGTATCTTTCTGACTTCCGGTAATTCTTGAATTTCCGTCATTGATTTGTCGGCTGGCCAATGATTTTCATCTTTCTTTAACCAGTCTGGTCCATGCCACCAAGATGAATTTTCAGCGAGAGTATCTCCAAATGATCCTCTAGATGGAATGTCAGCTGGATTCTCTTTTCCTGGCACAAACCTCCATTGTCCTACAAAATGTTGTTGTACATAGGACACTCGGTTGGCAACAAATGTATTCCATTTCACTGGATGTTGTTTTAACCAGCTCAGTACTATGGTAGAATCTGACCATGCGAAAACTCGGTTGTATTTCATATCTGCTCCCTCCTTGATGTTCTTCATTAACTTCGTAAGAAGTGCTGCTGCGCATAACTCTAGCCTTGCCAATGAAACCTGCTTCACCGGTGCCACCTTTGTCTTTGATGCAATTAGACTGATTGTAGTAGCGTCGCCATTATTAATCTTGAGATACACAACGGCTGCATATGCTAATTCGGATGCATCTGCGAATCCATGTAACTCAACTTGAGATCCTTCATTTTGTTGTGTCCATCTCGGAATTCTGACACTTTCCAACGATGATAGCCTGGTCTTGAATTCACTCCATTCCTCTTGAAGTTTCTCTGGGACTTTCTCATCCCAACCAATGCCCAAAAGCCAAAGACGTTGAATAATGATCTTTGCCTTGACAGTTACTGGCGATAACCATCCAAAAGGATCGAAGATTTTTCCAGCGTCACTAAGTATTGCTCGTTTGGTACCCTTTGTACTGAATAACGACGAGTTGACCTTGAAACGGAAGTCATCTGCCCTAGGACACCATTTTATGCCTAAGACCTTGAATGTTGTTTCGTTGTCAAAGCCATGGTCTAGCTCCATTTCAACCTCGTCTCTGGGCAACGCGCTTACAATCTCCGTACGATTTGATGTCCATTTACGTAAGTGAACTCCACCACTTTGGAGCATTTGCGTCAATTCTTGTTGTAGCCTTCGGCACTCTCCTATTGAATTCGCACCACCCAGACAGTCGTCCACGTAGAATCCTTCTTTCACAGTTTTGCTTGCTAATGGATATCTCTGCTTTTCGTCCTCGGCTAACTGACACAGAGTCTTAATAGCTAAGTATGGTGCCGAAGCTGTACCATAAGTGACGGTTCTGAGTATATATTCCTTGACGGGGTCGCTAGAACTAGCTCTCCAGAAAATCCGCTGCAAATTTCGATCATCTTTGCTAACTAATATCTGCCGGTACATTTTCTCGATGTCAGCAGTGAACACGATTTCAAAGGACCTCCATCGAAGAAGCAGGAAGAACAAATCCTTTTGAACCACAGGACCAGTCATCATAATGCTGTTCAGGGACTCACCAGAGGTAGTTGCTGCTGAGGCGTCGAACACAACCCTCAATTTGGTTGTAGAGCTTTCACTTTTTAGGACTGCATGATGCGGAAGATAATACGTCTTTTCAGTAGTACACCCCGTTGCTTCCTCCATGTGTCCCAGATCAATATATTCCTGAATGAACTTCGAATATTCTTGCCGTAGACTGTCATTTTTTGCGAATCTTTGTTCCAAGATGAAAAAGCGTTTCAAAGCCATTTTGCGTGAATCTCCCAATACAGTGCGATCCTTTCGCAGGGGTAAGTGGACTGTATAACGTCCCATTTCGTCGCGTTTGTGCGTTAATAGAAAGTGATTTTCGCACCTTTCGTCTTCTTCAGATTTGATTTTCTCACTGGGAACTTCTTCTAATTCCCAAAATTTCTTCAACTCCTCATCTTCCCTGCACACACTGATGCATGATGTGAGGTTTTTGCCTTGGGACTGCTTCCTCGAGATCGGTGTAGTGATGATTGGACCCGAAAGTATCCAGCCAAATTTTGTATTTTGAGCCATCGGAGTATTAGCTGGACCTTTGACTACTCCTTTCGTCAAAAATTGTGGCAAGATATCAGACCCAATTAACAAGTCGATATCTTGAGGTTCTCCATACCATGGGTCAGCCAATTTCAGACCTTTTATGTGCGGCCACTGGTGGGAGCTAATTGGATGCACTGGTAGTCTCGATGTAATTACTGGCATAACTAATGCCTCCACTTCCAAACTGACTCTCTCATCGTGAATTGACCGAATAGTAATTTCACAAGCTGCAACGATTTCTGTTGCATGACCGTTTATGCCACTGATTTTAGATCTGTACTGGACTAAGGGTATCTTCATTTGGCGTGCTAGTTTCTCCGTAACGAAGCACGATTGAGACCCTTGGTCAATCAAGGCTCGTACTAGTCTTGCTTCTCCTCCAACGCAAATATTCACCATGGCTGTGGCTAATAGTGTCATCCTATTGTTATGACAGGTAGTAGCGACTCGTGCTGACGATGGTGTTTCTTCTACTGGTGCTCGGGGGAGATGAAGCAAGGAGTTATGTGGTTGTGCGCACATTTTGCAACCCTTTTTCACTGGACATTCCTGTGCGACATGTCCATCTCTCAAACAGTTAAAACACAACCTTGACCGTTGGATTACTTCCAAACGGTTTTTAGGCCTCATGCTTAGGAACCTTTTGCAGCTATATATTTGATGAAACTCGCTGCAAACAGCACACTTTGACTGTGTGACGGTAGTCAAATGGTTCCTTGTCGCTGCTGCTCTCATTGTATATGATTGGGGGTCCCGGGTTGATTCGCGGCTACTTTCTAAACCTCGGAATCTGCCCTCGATGAAATTAAAGAAATCCTCAAGCTTAGGTATTTCTGTTGACGTCCCTCTTGACTGTTGATATAATTTCCTGGTTTCCGGGTCAAGTTTTGGACAAAGTAACTGGATTATTAACGGATCCCAGGAGTTAGTGTCAACTCCCAAGTTGTTAATACCGTACAAGATTTCTCGGGACGTGTCCATAATTGTTTTTAGTTCAAATGCGTTTTCGTTCCGAGTCGGTTTCAAGTTCAACAACCTTTGGATGTAATTGTTGACTAGTACGGCAGGATTTTGGAAGCGCTTGGTAAGTAGTTCTATAGCTGTCTCATAGTTATTTGATGTTGGGGATAGGTGACTAACTATTCTGGCAGCTTCACCCTTCAAGTTTCCCTTCAAATACTGGATCCGTTCAACGTCGCTTAAAGTAATATTCTGGTGAACTAAACGCTCAAACAGTTCCCAGAATGATGTCCACTCCTCGTACTTTCCACTAAACGATGGAATGCTTATTGCTGGAAGCTTGATCTCTCGGTGTGTAGGTGGTTGTTGATGTACAGGTGGTTGCTGCTGACCTTCAGCTTCTTTAATTTGGATGTACGCATCTTGATACATCTGCTCCAATTCAATAAACTCATTGTTGCAGACATATTCATGATCGTAGTCAGCTTCTTCTAACGTAGACATTATGTCGTCGTTTATTATTTCAAGTTTCGTCCAGCAATCTCTTAGCTGGTCTAATTTGAATCTGAGGTATACAGCACCTTGACTCAAATCCAAGCTGTTAATGATGCGGGTGAAGTTGTTTTTAATGACAATTAATTTCTTGAACCTCGCTTGAACCTTCCCTGGATCTGATTTATCTTCATTGATGGGAGACAACCTTGATGGCTGCATGCCTGCAGTGGACAATGGCTCTAGTGTTGGTTGTGGCTGAACTTGAGACTGTGCTTTCGTTGATGTTGCTGGCGCCGCTTGTTCGTCAAAATGTTGCGGGCCAGTCTTCTTTCGCATTTGCTCCATTTTCATCTTAAAGGTGCCCTTGATGTCCTGGTACCTCGTCTCGAACTGCTGAAAGTACTTCTGGGTGAAGTAGTCGTGCTGCGGATTGGTTTTCCGCAGGTCTTCCAAGTACCCATTGTTGATCTGGAAGTCGGTCCAATACGCTTCTAATTGTTCGAGTCGCTTCCTGAAGTACTCATTAGTGTAACGAGACTCTCCATCCTTTTTAAAATTGGTCCACAACCGATGCACTTCTTCACTAATATCGGTTTGTAATTGCGCGATGCCCTCGAATTCACTCATTGCAAATGTTTGTAGACTTTTGTTGATATCACTTTAACTCAATAAAATTATCAATATATTTTTCTTGGTCTCGTACCAATTTAAAATATGTAATTTAACACTTTCCGGCTAATCCGGCTCGAAGGACCAAATGTAAAGTTCCACTCCTTAGACACTTTTACTTTGTGTTAACTTCAATCGCCTAATGCAGCCTCACATTAGGTAAACAAGAAAAGGCTTGGTTCGATTGAATACTAACAGTGAGTCAAATTATTTATTTCAGATCTATTTATACAAAAATAAGTGCTTACTTAAACAGAAACGTGCAGGTGGCAAAAACGTATACAAAAGGTGCATGCGTTATCAAAAGGTGCAAAATTACAGAAAACAACAGCAAACAAATAAACAAAATTATGCTTACGTTAACAAATTATAATTAAAAGGGAAAAATAGAAAACGTGAAATTGAAAATTGCAAATTTGCAATAAATTGCAAGTACTTTTGTTGATGTGATCAACAAAGACAATATCGATATTGGCCGATACCGATAGTCTTTGCGATTCGATGATGCTTTTAAGAGGGCGACTATTTTCGATATCTTCCAAATTTTGGGGAATGTAGATGTTGTAATACTGTTGTTCGAAATATGGGTGAGATAAGGAAGTATGCTTGGGATGTTAATTTTGAGAAATGTTGGATGCATTTCTTCGTACCCGATCGATTTTAATTTTTTCACGGCTTCTTACGTAAATTAAGTTCAAAGTCGTAAAATATTATCAGAGGCTGATAAAATCACGATCACGGTGGCTCCATACAAAACAATACAAATTGGTTGTTTTAATAGTAATTTTATTTTATTAGTTTTTCAAAGAAATTAAATAGGGTTAGATGCAGGCGTAAACCCCTTGAGTCGTTATCACTTCAAGTTTGACACTTACTGCTGACCCATTGTTATTCCAAATTGATATGATTTTCAGTAAAGTTTTTCGTCATTTCAATCTGGTTGTGAGGTTTTTGAAAATGCAATCCAAAAACTATCGTTTGAAGATGGAAACTTGTTATGGCGATATCGACTAGAAAGCCTAATGGAATTAAAGCATTTGTTTTTCTGTTCTTACAACATTTAAATCGCGAATTTAAGCTCAGAATGAAATTTTTTCATGTATAGCATACCACTATTTTACTTTCTTTCTTATCAGACCATTGATTCTTGGCAGAACTGAATCTTAGCTTAGGCTGATTAATATTCTTCACGATCCTGGGGACTGCTTTCAGTTGGTTAGATCAAGCTTCCTGGCTTCATTTTTGAACCGGCGTGGCACCCTTAGCTCTCCTTCAATCACCCTGAAATCTTCAATGACGACATGTGAGGTGCTTACGATGATGTCAATATCGACTGTGTATCCTACCAGCTGGATCAGTTTTTCCGAGATCAAGAATTCGGTAATAGTTTTGTATAGTTCAATGCTTTCATAAATTTTCTGGTCTTTGCCAGTATAAAGCTTGTTGTGAATATGTGATCTAATGTCAATTTGTCAGATCCAAAGCGGTCCGATAAGTGCGGTATAGGAATGAATGGTAGAAAGGAAACAGCTGTTTTTCCTGTGGTCGGGCATGCTTTCGTCCTCCCAAATCTGACTGAAGATCTCACACAATGATAATCTGAGTTTTCGCATCAAGGCTTCAGACTTCTGAAATTCAAATGCTACGGCACTGAAGAAGCTCATGCAAAGCCTTGCAGTGTTCCACAAGTAAAACGTATTTAATTGTTGATATTATTACGTTAATAACCTTGCTCGAAATTTCTTAGAAGACATTAAAACAACAATTTTTAAAAATTATTTAGCCAAGTGTCATTTTATCACAAACTTTATGTGCACTTGTCTACTACTACCATCGTCTTAGCTCTTAAGCGGATGACATTTATAGCAACTACGGTTCAGACAGTAAAATATTTTAAAATTATTAAACATCACAAGTGATATTTTATGCCAACTTATTCTCTTAATGTCACTTGAAATTTAATTGGCGTCCTAAAGGTTTTTTTCCCTCCCTTTTTTTGTAAGCCTTTTTGTGTTTATATTCGAAGATGTTTTGTTCATTTGACTACCGAGCACAGAGATGAGATTTTTACATGTACAATTTCACTTCATCGACAGATTTTATGGCCATTAAATGAATTGACAAGTCCTTGTGTAAGAAAGATGAATCTAGTAGCAATAAATATACCATGCCTTGAGACAGACCTTAATAAAATTTTAATGGATCTTAAATGCAAGTTGTTGTTAAGGGAGGAAATAGGGGTTTGCAAACCGTTAAAAGATGGACCAT
The DNA here is from genome assembly GCA_963555765.1 of Orthonevra nobilis. NCBI lineage: Eukaryota > Metazoa > Arthropoda > Insecta > Diptera > Syrphidae > Orthonevra > Orthonevra nobilis. The sequence goes on from OY743225.1 coordinate 15,258,699, forward strand.
TCTCGAGAAGAAGCTTGGACATATTCAACAATAATATTCAAAATTTTAAGGCCACTTAAGCTCTTTATATTTACTAAATCGCTTTAAGCTCTTGTGTTTTTTTTCATTGCAATACTTTCGAAAGGGCAACAAAATAAAATACATTCCCCAAGAAACATTGATGGAGTACCCAATTTCAAACCGAAAGAAAGGCATAGTCTTAGCCCTAACCACACACTGGTCTACTTAATATTTATGACTGTAGTCTTGCATTGTGAATATTTTGTTGCTTTCTCTTTTTCACATTTCTATTATTAAAACTCATAATTTTGATGGAAAGACTTTTATATCTTTCCGCCTTTTTCGAGCACGTATAACCATCGAACCGCCAGTGGGCGGAATGGTATCTCACAGAGAGACCCAGAAAAAAAAACAAAATGAAACTTTGGATAATAAACAATGCTTTTATTTTTTTTTTGTTTTGTTGTTCATTCTCTAGTTAATATTTCTTCAATGCCAAGGAGGAATAAATTCAGTTCACGCTCCATGCGTGTTCAGCGCAGATTTAGAGATGTGTTTCTGATTACAGATACACAGATACGAGAACCCACTCATTTAAATTGGTTCCCCTCCATCAATTCCCTGTCAAGAGATAAGCTAAGCTACCAGTCTCGTCGGCGGAAGGCATTGTTGAAATGAAAGGAAGAAAATGAACTTGGGTTTTGAAAAGGATTTTGATTTTTATTCACGCTGCCTAATTGAGGTGTTTAATTAAATGGCCACTTAAAGCTATGACGGCGTCAGTGACTCCAAAGGCGACATCATTGAAGGAGGGCATCTAAATTAACAATAACCACTCACTTGAGCAGATGAGATGCCGATGCCGATGCCAATGTCGGCAACGATGGTACCAGTGTGTTGTGTCTGAGGGCAATTACAACGAAGTTGCGATCGTTCTATGGTGTGCGGTTTTTGAGCTGATTCGAGATACATAAGATATAAAAATCTTAACTGTGATATAAGAAGTAAATGTTGACATAACAAAGCCAATAAAGGGGACACTTGCATGGGACTGAATGTGTGTACCAATTAAAAGAAGTTTTCTGAACTCTACCGCAAAGTATTGCACTCAATTGTTGATGTTGTAAATGGCAGACGAGACGGGGAGAATTCATCTTCATTATTGTTCAGTAATTGTTATAGCTGCAAGTTGCTATCGGGTAAATTGTATTGCCAGCCCTTCTTGAGGAGTGGATATAAGGATTGCAAGTAAACAAAGATTAGATGTACAAGTAGACTCTTTTTTCAACAATGGTTTGTCGATGCGACAGAAACAGTGTGAGCAAATAACGATGAGGATTAATGACAGGTATAAGTCTATCTCCTGTGTTTAATGAGATATATAGTTAATTGTTTTTAGAGAGAGAAAGAGGGACTTCTTTTGATTTCAAGGTTTTACATCGAAAATTGTGTCTTCATCAACTCAGTATTTAGTGTGACTTTCTTAGTTAAACATTTTTCATCAGAATATATGATATATGATATGGAATTATCGGTCTTTTAATAAGAACCGGACCATAGCAACTGTTGCCGGATGTTCTTTAGATATAGACGAAGTCGACCCCGGCCGAGAAATATTTCTGATTTTAGAATCGACTTATATTTTATTTGTGAAGCGGTCTATCGAAACCTAAAGCATCGTCGCGTACCTTCTGCAATCATATTTTTGGTCAACATAGAGCAAATTCCTCTACGTTCATTCAGTCAATCTTAAGAATACTTTTTTAAATGGGCAAATAAAAACTGATATTTATCTGTATGATATTAAAAATAGAAAGACACTATCAACCTATCAGAAAGAAGTGCGAGACATAATTCTCAATGAATTCAAGAAACTTCATACCCACCAAATCGACACTGAGGACTTCTAAACTACCTTGGAAAAACGAAGCGAAAGTCGCGAAGTCAACCTGGTATTTGCAAGGAAACTTAAGCTAAGACACTTGAAATATTTAAGGATACAAACGTTTAAAAATATTTCACCAAACATACGAAATCCTCGAGGTCAAAATTGCTAAGACGAATAAGATAGTCCATCAGAGAAAAGTGACAAAGGCAAGCAATACTGCATACAAGATAGATAGGGGATGAACAGTTCGAAAAAACACCTGATCAACATTTTCAGAGGATGTTTGTACTGGGGTATTCCCCGAAACAGTGATAGGGAAGAGTGACTTTACTTTGAACACCAGGAAAAGACCTATAAACAGAATTTAAATCCTTGAAAGAATATGACTAACCTTAAAAATGCAGACAGAAAACACTCGTTATTGTGAGAGTTAAAAATTAAAAAAGTATTTAAGTATTTTAAAAGAATACAAATTTACTGATGAACAAGGCAGAAAGGAAACAGAGAATTTCAGTAGTTAAGGTATTACAACTCCTTCTTATTCCAAATGAGTTGACAAACAGAATCAGCGAGCTCTAAGCTACAGAGAAAGAAACACGTTAGTTGTAAGTTAAGCTATGATATGCCTTAGCTTTGCGGAGGAAAAGATAAAGCACTTACTCTGCCTCAATTCATCTTCGGTGAGCCTGCGATAACAAAAACTGGGTACTTATTGATACCGGAATTCTTTATAACGAAAGTTATCAAGTGCAAGCCCGTTACTCAAACGAATGGTTCCGTTCCCGTTGAATGCATTATATATTTCTTTAGTTTAAAATTTCTCAAAATTCAGCTGCGATTTAAAACAACATTTTTGTGAAGTATGTTAATTTCAAGTTTACGATTTCCTTGTTTTTTTTTTTTGTTTGCTTAACTTGTTCTATAAAATATATTTGACTCAGTTTCGATCAAAAAGTGAATTTAATTTATAAAAAATGTCAAAAAACCGAAAAAAGTACATTGTCTTTGGAAACCAAGACATCAGCTATATAAAATCAAAGAAAGAAGCGATATAAGATGCCGTTTCTAACACCTATCAAGGAGCTTAAACTAAATCTTTATAAAGTGCTGAATATCCGTAAATGGAAAGTCTACTTTTTGAATGGTTTTTAAATTAACGTGAAAAGAAGTGCACTATGACTGGACTAATATAAAGACGAAAGCTAAGTCAATTTTTGGTGAAGTGTATCTGAATAAAGATGAAAATGCATTCAGTGCAAGTGATGGATAGTTTATCAAATTTAAAAAACGGGATCGTTACTTAAAAATGTGTGGCGAGATACTTTATAGTGATTTTGGCGTGGTCACTCCGTTTATGCACAGATTTCGTGCAAAGACCGCTGATATGGGTCTAATGGAGACACACATATAATGCCGACGAAAGCGGATTCATTTTCCGTTGCTGGCCAGTTAGAATATACTTACATATGTCGCTGCTGGATACAAAAAAAAAAGAACGCATTTCAATTTTACTTTTTACTGGTCGCAAATACTGATGGGTAAGAGAATGGAACCCATTGATTATAGGAAAAGCAAAAAAACGAAGGTGCTGCAAAGGATTAACGAGTGAGGAGATATAAACTTATTTCCTGGTTCCATGATTTTTAAATTATTTTTCATGTAATAGGCGCTTTTCAAAAAAAAAATTGGCTTCAAATTCCCTTTTGCTGATTGACAACTACTCTGCTCATGCACCTACTGATAAACTTCAAAGCGACGATTGAAACAAAGTTGCTCATTGCTTTTCACCAAATGTGATAGCAGCTGTGCAAAAAATGGATCAAAATCCGATGCAATAATATTACTGAAATGAGCTTGGGATGTGTTGCCACAGAGAGTGCTAAATAATTTAAAGTTCAACTTGTTGTATTGGGACTTGGACCACTACGACAGCGACGATGATTTGCCACTAGCAACAAATGATGAAAAAAACTCGAACTGCAATGAAGTTCTTCGAATATATCAAAGCCTTTAAGCAGAATTTCATCCCAACAAATCCGTTTTTATAGAGGAAATCGAAGAATGGAATCAAGATGTTTTCGAAGGCGCGTCTGAAGATGAACTCAGTAGCGGCGCTGAGACTCCAGATAACAACGAAAACGATGATATCGTTGTCGGAGCAGTTATTTCTCATTTTACAGCCTTTGACAATTTCAGTTTTGTTTTGCAAAAAGAGTGAGTTATTTTGCATGACCAATCTTTTGGCCCTCCATAACGATACCATTGTATCAAGATCAATTAAAGCAAAAACACAAACAAACATTTCTGATCATGTGCTACAAAAAGATTGATTGTTAATCAATTAAAGAGATTTGTGTGAAATAAAAAACGCCTACATTTCGGAAATTAGAATTACAACCGGAACAAAGTGGTTCTGATATCAAAGTCTCCACTCTACTGGAAAACTTTCACTTCTATTTTAAAGATTTTTCGTATGTGAAAAATACCATCCTTATTTTTTTTTTTTAGTTCAAACATTTGCAAAGGCCAATCAGTGGCCGAAACTGATTCCATTGACCTAACAATCAAGGTCAACAAATTATATGAAAACATTCCAAACCACCAAAAGCATATAAATCACAATTTGTGTTCGTCGTTTGTGCTCCGAATTTCGGAAAATTTTAAGCCCCTAATCTAATTTAGAGCCGTCAACCACCCCTGTAACTAATGCATGCAATAGCAAACGCATGACACTCTACCATTGCACCCTCATTCCGTTTGGTAGGCATTTCCCTGGAATTTTTATGACTTCCTTTTTAAACAGACATCCTTCAATATTACCTCCCCCGGCGTTCCTTTATCAACTCATACTCCATGCACACCACCCAAAACAATAAAAGAACACACATGACTCGTTGCGTTTCCGAGTGCGAGCTTCTCTGCTCCGACTGGATCCATTTATAATTTGACAATAAAAATGTCAATCCGGTCCTTTTGTTGTGTCAACAGTAAATTGACAAATTTATGAGCACTTTGATGCCTCTTCTTGGGTGAATAATTTGAATTTACGATTGACATGAACTCATGCGGGCCATATGCATTCATTGTAAGCACGGCGCGACGAGCCTCGACACGGGGTCTATTAGCAACCAAGAGTCCATGTTGAGGAACGTTTTCGCTCGGAACTTTTTGTTGAAACTTCGCATACCAAGAAAAATAATTGAACGCAACCATTTAGATTAAACTAAAGTAAATGAGGAGATTAGACGCGTTTTAAGTGCCCCCAACGGCAGTCGGCTTCAGCCACAGTTTGAGCTCATTTGCGTGAAGAGTAGCTCTTTAGATACTTGTTCCAGCGATGCTGGCTGCGAGGCTTAAATTATTTACTTGGATTACGATTTTGAGTTCTGTGTTCACCGTTGTGTGTTCATCTTATAAATGCGAGCAAATTGCTCGAGCAAAAATTATGTGGATTAAAAAAATTGCAGATACATAAAGTATACACTTTTTTTTTCGTTTATCACGAACAAGAGATTGAAGAGCTGGCAAAGAGGGCGCAGCGGCGAGGGGTCTAATTTTGAAAGGCAAACAAACTGATCTACTGGCTTTGCTGCCGCTGTGAATGATGTCGGTTGAGCAATCTAAATGAAAACGAATTCATTGTGTTTGTAATTATTCGCGAGATTTTCAACGCACATCGTGAAACTGTGATGAACAGATACGGATTGCAGATTCATAGATATGTACATATGAATGTTTCCTTCACTTGATGCTACAAAGTGAATGGAGTCTGATACAGAACCATGATGTTTACTTGTTCCTGTGAAGCGTTTATAAGCGAAATTAATTTCTTTTAAATGTTGCCTATTGAACCATTGCAGGGGTCCTAAAATCAATAACAGAATAACAAAAAATAGTATGCATTAGATGGTATTATTTGTTTTTTGTTTTCTTAGACATTTTTTGTTTCAGAAAAAAGTTTTAGAGGGCCTAGTATCGAAACAAAAATTTGTTTATTTTTAGGAAGCTGAACGAAAACAATAAAATAATTACAGAAACTAAAAGCAATTCACAATAATGTTGGCAAATTTATGCAACAGAAATTGTCTAAGAGGAATATTTAAAAGCAAGAATAATTGGTTTGGTAAAATATATAAATATATAAATGAAGAAATGTTTAAGAAATACATTGTTTATCATGAGGGTGGTGGGTTTACGATAAAAAAATGTATATAAGATGACAAGTATTGTTGGTGTTTAATTTTTTTATTTCTATTTCCAACTTTTCTTCGAATGTCCCCAGAAGTATGTATATTTATTTCGTAGAATAATTACAATTTTATAGGTCTGCTACAGCACAATAGACAATACGACAATAAGTTATAAAAAACAAAAGGTGTATGAGTCATATGCTAGAGGGAAAGTTCGAGTAGAACACTCCATTTAGAGAACAACAAAAAATATTATAATATAAATAAATAATTGTATAAATAAAAAGTTACATAAATAAATAAATATATGAATAAATAAATAAATAAGTAAATAAATAAATAAATACATAGATATATAAATAAATAAGTGAGTAAAAAGTATTAAATCAATAAAAAAAGGGATATATAAATAAATAAATGAATTAACAAATAAGGATATGTGTCTTGTTTCTTAGCAAAAACAAGAAAAGAGCATATAAAGTTATATATGCGTTAATAGTAAACTGCATTTAATTGGTTAATTAGGGGGTTTTCGGAAAAATCACATCTTATAAGAACGTTTCGAAAAGTTTCGGTACCCTATTAGAGATCAATTCAACATTGGCTATCTTATGCAACTCTGTCTTGGAATAAAACCAAGGAAGATTTAGCATCATTTTTAGTAACTTGTTTTGCGTTACTTGTAACTTCTTCATATAATATTTAGCACAATTACACCATACTGGACAGCCATATTTTCAGCTGATAATCGCGATTTTCTTTTAATAAAAGTGGACATTAATTTGACAGCAACATTAAATTTCTTAATTGAATTTTCAGTGTGTACGTTGAACTTTAATTTCGGATCCAGGTGGAAACCCAAATATTTAACGGAAGATTCCCATTGTACTAGATTTTCATGAAATCATGCAATTTTGCGGAAGAAAGCAAGTTTTTCTTTTCCGAGTGAAAAAGATAGCTTGGGTTTTTTCTACATTTAATTCAATCTGCCATTTTTCATTATAAGGCCAACATGCCAAACTGAATCAAAAGCCTTTTAGATGTTAAGTAATATCATGACCGTGGAATTTTCTAATGTAAGATTACTTTTGATTCTATCGCAAATTCTTAAAACTTGGTGAAATGTGCTGTGATAGCGCCTAAAACCAAATTGCTCAGGATATATTTTTCGCTCATCTATAACTTTAATAGTTTTTCTTTCAGAGTTCGTTCTAGAATTATGCTTATGCTACTTAGCAGGCTTATTGGTCTATAGCTGTCCGGGCTGTTACGGGCCTTGAGAAGTGGTATTACCTTAGCTTATTGGGATGATTTTACTTCAAAAGTATTTTTAATTGTCATAGGGGATGACATGTTAACTAGCTTAATGTCATTTACTGATTTAAATTGGCCATCGCTTAAGTGTCATGTATTTTGTTTTTCTTTTTTTTTGTTCCATACAATCAAATATTAATTCAGACCAGCTATCAAATTTGGAACGTGGTTCGTTAAGGGCAAAAAAGCGTATGAATACAAAATCGTCATCAACACCAAAATGAAGAAAAACGAAGTCATGAAAAATTTATACCTGAAAAAAATCTACCATAGGCTGAATTAAGAACTAACAACAAATACATGAAGATGAGAATTGACATAGCAAATGCAAATCTTGTAGAATACGTGGACTGATGACAAAACCGACTTCATAATATTGATCCTGAGACGAAACAACAGTGTTCGATGAAATTTGAAGACATTCAAATAAACAATTCGAATCGTCTTAAAGGCAAATGGTTTCAGAAGAATCATTTCAAGAAATAAACCTGCTGCCTAGGCCCTGAGATTTGCTTCCATTGGATGATATAACATGTGGGGCTAAGTGAAGTTACTCGTCTATGAAGATAAACCAGCTACAATTGCCGACTAAGAAGCCGACATTCGATTGGAAAATGTTTTTTTTTAATATATAATATGTGTATAACTAATTTTCACTCTGCAAAAAAATGTCAAATGATCTGTGAGCGTGAGGAAGTAAAGCTATAATTTTAAACTTTTCTGAATTCAGTATTGTGTTAAATTTAACAGCCCATGATGTTCAGCCCCAACTATACGTTGTTCCCACCACCCGAATACTTTTTTATGAAACGTGTGTTCATTTCTGGGTGCACCAAAACACAGGTGGTAAAAGAGCAAAACTGGTAATGTTTGGTAACTTTATATATGAGTTCGGAAGTCTGCAACCGAAATCGAAAGAATTTCCATCACAATAAACCACCGCTGCGTTTTAAAATATTGTATAATGGTGAAGAATTGATGGGTACTTAAAAGTAACTTCTGAGAATGGTGACAAATGGGAATAATCAATCGGAGGCGTTGTAAGTTAACGAGTTTGATGCAAATTAGTGAAGTTAAAGAGCTACTATTTATTTCTTGTCATTCATACTCTGAAAAATGCGCAGGTAGAAGAAAAAATTCAAAGATTTATATCAGAACGAGAGCGAAATACGAGTACCTTACCGTGAATTAAGTGTCATAGTGACTTGAAATCTACTGCAAGCTTTGCATAAGTCATCACGAAAGGACTGATGAATATCGTATTGTTCGGGTTAATTTTACCTGAACAATGCCAAAAAAAAACAAAATTCTCAATTATTTCAAAAAACATTCAAAGCAGAAATATTCACGACCCCTTATATAGACGAATTCAACTTGCAAGTCCATTAAAATTCTTTTTTTCAATTGTAATTGCTTGATTACATACCTTTAACAATTTTATTTCATCATTTCACACCCGGCCTTTTGTTGTTAACAAAAAAAAAGCAAATGAGAAACTCCTTTTGAATCCCCGATTGCGCCACATAATTCAAACCGAATATTTTTGCTTTGTATGAACAAACATCTCACAAACGCTCCAATGCCTCTCTGTAGTTACCACAAATATCATGGCAACGCGGTTTCATCAAGGCAACATTAACCCAAGCCGCAAGGCGATCATCACTAAAGAACCACTCGGTGAGCATCTAACCAACCGTCAAAACCAAAAATTCTAAAAACCTCAATCTGTTCCTAACAATGTGTAGATGCAACGTCAACCGCAAATACCTACGTACAATGAACCCCTTCCTCGTTAACCTTAACTTGGTTATCCTTGGTGCGATTTGCAGCACCGATTTGCATGCATAGCTATTCGATTTGAGATACCTAGATGATGACACGCACACACTCAGGTGGAATTGTATTGTCGTGATGTAAGCGATAATTGAACGGAAATATGGTGTACGAGTGCCAATTGCGTCCGTCCATCCGTCTGTCGATTCTCGCCGCTCGTCAGCATTCTGATGACGATATCTGTGAGAAAAAGTTGCTTTTGTCAGACCGTGTGAGACCGTAAAAATGATGAGTAATGCAAATGCGCTCAGATTGCATTCACGTGAAGTGAAAGAAAAAGAAGAAGAAGAAAAAGTTACAACAGAATAAATCCATGGCACGGTAGAAGATTGATGACATTGACAATAAAATGGATGTGAGCGGAATGTTGGCAGTTGTGCTGTGGAGTTATTTCTCATGCGCTTGCACTTCCGTCCTGAATCGATGACAATGAACACAAAAGGTTGACGATTTGTCGTAATTTTATCTATAATCTCTACATTCGCCATGTGATATTCAGTTTTGCTTCAACAAAGGCTTTAGATACTTACATTTGTATATTCTTAACGATCGTCGGGCAATGACAGGATCGGGTGTTGTTTTCTTAACGGTGTAGAAAATATAATTAATTTGCCTTATTGGATCATCAACTCTATCGATCAAACTCTTCGCCACTTTTATCACCATTGTCGTCAATAGCACGCCGAAGATTGGCCTTTTAAGTTGGTAGAAGGTTTATCAACAAACACTTGAAATGCCCTCGCAAGAAGTAGTCCAAGGGAGATCAATCATATTACTTGCGCGTGTTTCTGAACAAATGACGCGTCAAACAACACCAAATAGTTTGATTTGCACACACTTACCTCTACCGCTTTTTTTTGAGACTTTACTGGAACAGGTTTAAAAAAATGCACGAAGTGCGCGTCGAACACGCACACGACGGGTTCCATTCTGCTGACCAATTTTTAATAATACATATTTTTTTTATTTTAAATAAATTTCTAATACTCAATTTCAAGGCGTGAAATTGAGGTCAATTTTAAACAACACGTTTTTATGTGGGGACTATCCTTTATTTTAAGGCTTATTTTATTAACACAGTACCAAGCATGTGAAAAAAGAAACACTCCAGTGACAGGCGGACGGACAGCGGAGCCTTAAGCATAGGAAACCCTAAAAACCAAACTAATAACAGGTGAAAGAACGAAACGGACTTTCAGTTGCGGAACCGAAATGTTTATCCCAAATTTAGATTAAGCTGAACCATTTCAGGCTTTTTATAAAGAAGATGAGACATTCCTTCCTGGTTCAGTTCATTTATAGATCTTCGTCGAAGTCGTTCGAAAAGAGTCGTAATACCAAATTTGTCAAGAAAGTTGATGTTTTTTTTCTGTTTATTAGCCTGTAATCAACTTCAAGAGTAGTTTTATTATTTAAGTTATATGGGGCGAAGATCAGAAAGGGAGACTTGAGCTAAGCTTAACGTAGCAACCAACTCACCAGCCTTATGACAAAAGAAAGTATCTAGGACTAAAATTTTGAAATATCTACGGGACGATGATATTGAATATTTTATATGGAATACTCTTCTTTATATTTACAATTGAGGAGTGTCCAACATCGCTGTCAATTTGCCAATGTAAAATAATAAAACTGACTGTGCAACCATTTAGATACGTTCGTTTTCAGCGCCTCTTTCCCATTAACCGACATCAATCCAAACGAGTTTGTTTGGGACTTACTTGACAGAGAGATTCCAAAAACAGTGCCAAATATCTTAAACGAACTTCGGGAGATCCTGTAATAGTCTGTGGATCTATTACATTCGCAAATAACAAGATGTTGACGGTGATAAAAATCAACGAAAAAGAAGTCTAACTCTATTTTGTAAGCTTATTTGGACATTTGCCAAAAGATAAGTTTAAGTCAAAAGTTTTCCCACTGTATCGGGGTAGATTAAGAAAATCAAAAAAGCATGAGGCCATCAGAAAACGAAGGAGTAGTTCAGTGATGGAAATAAACCAATAAAGCAAAAGCTTAACTATCCCTCTTTCAATTATAACGAAAAATAGGTACGATAATAAGAATTTTACAAAGAGAAGACGAAGTTTAAAATGAACTATCAAATGTTGGTTAATAATGTTAAGGCCGTACATACCACCGCTAAATACGTAAATTGCTATTAGAACACAGTGAGAATATTTCAAGATATAAAAATGTATTATTCAAGCTTGACTTCAATACAAAATGTGCCAACACACCCATTATTTATTTTTTTATTTTTTTTGTTTATTTTTCCGAACGAATACGAAGACGGCTTCAACAGCAGGCTTTGAAAAACATGACTCATTTCAAAAATTAATAACACAATGAACGCAAAAACTTAATGCACCTTTTTACATCTTGCAATTAGCTCATAAAAACTGATAACCCGTCAAAGTGCATCATAAAGCTGCAACAAGAGCAATATCATTAACAACCAGTCCAACCTTGCTAGTCCTGCTGACTGATCCAAGAGAGAGGAATTATCCACTTGGTTAAAAGTTAAAAACAAATTTTCACCGCAAATATGCATGCATAAGTAAATAGCCTGGCTCATTTTGTTTGCTTTATTTTATCGATCAATAAATGCCGAACAGCTGGAGATATAATCACTCTATCTCTGGATCAGGCACCGGAAAATTCAGCAATTTTAAAAACCGTGTTAAACTCTGGTTATTACATAATAAAAATTCCATTTCAATCATTTCGCTTAAATACAAAAAACGAAAGACGGAAATACGACAGACGACCAGTCTCAGTCCGACGTTAGACAGTCAGGCAGGCAGGCACAACTTTTCGGCCAAGTACCCATAAATTTTGGTCGGCGAAAGATTTTATGACAACTTTGGCACTCGGTTCGCATAGCACACCAGAGTAGGTACTCAATCAACATCGTGTTAAGCTGATTACACTTGAGCAGTTGAACAGATGAGCGGTTGAAACGAATGACTAATTCCTTCCAACGAATAAATAAAATTAATTCAATTCCCGTCCTAAAGAGGTACTAAAAGCCTTATGTTTGGACACGAACATTCACACACAATGCCACTCGATTTGAGGCTTACTTTCAGTTATTTTTTTTTACTTGGCCTTCTTTGTGAATTGGAATTTGCGTGAATGTCCAGCGGTGCAAGGAGCAACTACACACCTATAGAGTGCGGCTCACCAGGTGAAAGAAATCGAATCCAACACGAAACAATTTAATTACGTGGAGAAGTCTAGTGCCGGCTTTATTGTGGCGGAATCAAACAAGCAAGAGTGTCTGATAAAATTCGGTTGCGTGTAACTAAAGCTGAATCGAACGCAAGACCAGGCGGATATGAAATGAAAGAAAACAAGTTTTGAAAGAGTAACTACATTGACTGACTCACACGATTAATTTCTTTTAAGCCATGGTTACCGTGGTCGTGGCCCTTTAACGCCATCAAGCAGCAGAAAAGGAGCGACGGCAACAGCAACAAAAAACGCAATTCGACACACGCAATTTATTACCGCCTCTGGTGAGCTTTTGGTTTTGTGTCGTTCGGTCCACTTGAGTCATTAAAAAAAAAAAAACCCATTGTTTAAAAAATATTTGTTTCTTCTGCGGAAATCAAATTGTGGCCTTTAAGTCAGTTGATTCACAATATATAGAAACTGATTCGGGGAATGAAAGCAATATTAAGCTCTTAGCGGTTTTCCAAAGTTATCACTGTCATTAGCAATAATTTGTAAATTTATTTTATTGCACTCAAGATGACTCAGTTATGGCTTGACGAGAAATTCGGATACGGTCATGAGGAGGAGTCATCAATATTTGTTCCTGAAATGACGTCTGTTTACTTCAAAAGAACAAAAGATTAGTACTAAAGTTATTCCGGATAACAAATTCGGTTCCAGAACAGATCGTGATACTATAAAATCCGCATCGGGCGCTTGTCTGTTTTTTTTTTTTTTTTACAATTTGACCACATGGACTTTTGTACGAACAAGTTCAATGGTACCGATTTATTCACCGATCCTAAACATTTTGTCACTTGTGATCTGTCCGATTTTCTTATCCATAAAAAATTAAACACAGATAGATGGTACAATGATACGATGATCATCCGACCTGTGTTTGCGTATGAATTTCTTGGTGGTTTTTTGTGATAACAAGTTTCGTTAAAAAGATACGGGTTTCTGAGAGATGGTCACTTCGAGCTTGTCTCTATTTCTATAGAAGAGTTTGTTCATGACCCAAGTGGATAATTTTCTAGTTAAACATTTGTTGTGGCACATTACAAGATCTGATCTTCGGTGCTTTGTTTCCCGTGTTTGATCGAACAAACAGACGGTTATTTTGAAGCCAGGCCGGCTCACCTAGTTTTAAGATGTGTTCAATATACATACTCGTACATAACTTAATTTATATAATTCTTTTGTACGTTGTATGTCACTGAACTCCTCCTAAACGGCTGGACCGATTTTGATAAGCTTTTTTGTGCGTTTTTGAGCGGGTCCCTGGATAGCTTAGATAAACCTTCTGAAACGGCAATAATTGACCTTTTTAGAATAATCATAGTTACACATATTTTGGCGCTAATTAAACTACGTCGTAGTTCTGTTTAATTAATTGGAACATAGAAAAAATGTTTGCTGAATCCACTTTTAGCAGGTAGACCAACGTTGACATATGACAATGTCAGTCGGGTACGCTGATTCGTTAAAAGTCTTGATAAAGTTATTTTTAAGATTATATTACGTTAGCTCTAGGTTTTAGTAAATTTGCAAATCAATTTGGATACCAAGTCGATCCATCCACAGAAACTGCTTCAAATACTTGCTTAAAAAATACGTGTCTGCGCCTTATAAGATATTAAGATTTTCAACTAGCTTTTGACAACGATTCTTACGTCAACCTCATCGAAAGCGGACCTTTTACCATTTTCTTAAAAACAGGTCTACAGCAATTCAATATGAACAATTCTAAGCTTTATCGTTTACAAATTTCTGGTTTCTCTTTTGTGGTTTATCATGAAGAAAGACTTAAAAAACGCACTCTTTGAATTCGATAGCGAATGTCTCCATTAATTCTAATTCATTTTAAGATTTTGTTTATCATTCAATGAAATGAATTGAAATCTGTTCAATTTTAAATTGATTGCATCCATTTTTTCGCACACTTTTTTATCCTTATTTTTTCTATCGTTCTTTGTATTATCTACATTCATGCAAAATTATAAAAAGGCCTCTCAGTAATTCATCATCATATTCAAAGTGAAACCTATTAGTTCGTGTCAGTCTAGTCAATCGCAAACAGAAACTGCATTGCCGCATTATTTTATTGCTTTGTTAATTTATAGGGTCATAACTAAACGACTTACAGAAGTTGGATATAGCTCAAGAAAATAACTAAATCTGCAGACATAAAAACGACGTTGAAATTCGAACCGAACATAAATGTCATTCGTTCACCTTTTTTTATCATGCATGCAAAAGGAAATGAAACTGCAAAGCCATCTTCCATTTAACCAACTTAAACGTACAGGTAACACAACGCTTATTCCATTAAAATATTAAGCTCAGTTTCGCTTGGCAATGCCCTCACCTGTGCTGCAAGACTGAACCCGGGGTTCAATACCAAAAGGATCATTAGCCATACAGCAACGACATGGAATCGATTTCCAGATTCACGATGTACACACCAGCAGCCCAACAAAAGCTGATGGCTTACACTGAGACTTTCCCATATCGGGCTACAAAATGGAACGTCTTTCACGACGCAGTCTTAACGCTAATTGAACGTGAAAAATGCAAATCCGTTGTAGCTATCGTTTTGTTAATTCCGAAAATGTTTTGTCGTCGTATGCAGCACTTCCTGGTTGCATGGATCCATCCACGTGCTGCTCAGCAACTATCGGATACACTCAACAATACCGTCACTCCGGCTTTAGCAAATGTGATTGACACGGAGAGAGTGTGTAGTGTGTAGCTAAATGCAGTGATTATGTCGCACTACTGGTATTCCAACTCTCAAGTGACACTAGGTAAAATGTTTCCAGATTTGTAGTCGCCAGTAAATGTTAACTGAAAGTGCCTTCACTGTAATTGGGGATGACAATCTGAGAATTGAGTGCAGAAAGTTCCTGAAAAAAAAAAACAGAGCATACAATTTTAAAATGAATACCTTCACGCACGCGGATCAAGTTACATCTTATCTGAGTTTGTCACCCTTCGGAAACACTGTCAACCGAAAAGATACAGATGCGTACGACAAGATTAATGTTTATTTTAAGCATTAACTGTCAAACACAATGGAACACAAAGTTGACAATGTTGTGTCATCAATTTTTGATGTTGTAATTTGAAGACAAGCTGAAAGGTATACAAAACCTATCGCTAACGGCCAGCGTTGGATTGTGCATTGACGCTTGAGTAATTCAGTGACTCGGAAGGGTGGACGCAAGAGAGGAGTAGAAATCAAAGAATAATTCATTACACATTGCTGACTACTAATTAAAAGTAAATAAAATATAATGAAGGCAAAACGAAAAAGAATAAGTGTTCGTGAAGTCATTAATATGTCGTAGATACTTTTGTATCTATGTAAATATATATAAATGTATTATGGCTTTGTTCATTGGCGAAAGAATAACAATGCATAAGACAACTTCCAGCAGGTCGACTAAGGCAATGACACATTAAAAATTCTCAGAACAGAAGCTATTCCGATAAAGAGTACGGATAATATTTTTTTTTGTAGCTGTGTAAATAGGTGATTAAGCTGATTGCGTTGGGAGAGTTCGTTTAATTTTTTTCGTCTCATAACAGGAAATTATAGACGAAATGGTGACTCCTTCCTTATGCAATCAAGCGATAGTGTCGCAAAATTATGTCTTACACCGTACATTAGTATTTTTTATGCAAAGTCGTAGGCAGTGTTAATGAAGTGAGTTAAGAACCCCGTAAGGTAGGATTAAGCAATTTTCAATCTGCAGTTAAAAATTGCAAACCTCTTGTGTGAGCATTTTCATAAAAAAGGTTTTTATGGGCGTTGTCATAATCATGCAAATAATAAAAGAGATGGCAATTAAGTGTGGATAGCCACTTTGTGTATCTTGCAAGATGTCAAATCTGGGCTAGATTTTTTATTTATGGAGAATTTAAACAGATAGATTTATTGGAGGCAAAATTACGACGATTTTTTCAGCGTCAAATTTTTAATAACGACTAATTAAAGTCAAAAAGATGGCTTGAAAGATGGCCAAGTGCAAATTAGGTGGACTCTTACTATTATATTAGAGCAATTCCTGCAATCAGATAGAGTTTTGGATGCAAAATACTCTCACTCAATACAACGTACAAACTCCAAATACTCTGTCAAAGGAAATAGCCGATAGATATAAAACTCCAAACAAAAACGCGTGCTCCATGCAATCGTCAAAAATTAAGTCCTTATCGTTATTGATCAGCATTAATCAAAGAACCATTATCAGGTGGGGAGCTCTCCGTACGATTGAGCTCGTGTCGTTGATATTTATGTTATTGAATACTTCAGAGAGTCACCGTGCAAAGACTTAAGCCCAAACAACATTTCGAAATCCTGGAGTTTTTCTTTTCCAAAATTGGCGTTATGTTGGCCAAAATTTTATATTATTTTATAAAATTGACGGTACTTATGTACATATAAACGTCTATCTTTGCAATGTACTTGCAATGAATAAAATTCATCCAACACGAGCTCAAACTCTGCGTGTTGAGGAAGCAATCGACATAGAAGTGCTTAATGTGACTGAACACCCAAATTTATCGATTCGATGCAGTTCTCAGCAATTCAGCCTCTGCCCTTCCACAACGTGGAAGTGTGATTCCTTTATAGATGTAGCTGAGCATATACGACCCTACTGGTGCAGCAATTTAAGGCAAAGCGCCATCATCGTGCGTTTGATGAGTGGGTTGAAAATCAACTGGAAGTCGTAGGTGGTATAACAAGAAGTAAAATTTTCTTTTTCTGGAATGAGAAAAATCATCATTCTGAGCTGGCAGAGTTACTTATCGGTGCGATTTAAGCCCGCTGTGCCGTAAATAGCGAGCACTACAAGCAAATGATTGTCGATATTGTGATCCCATATGTCAATAGAACCTTCTTAAGGACAAGTGGTTTCAACAAGACGACGGTAAGCTGTCATTAAACGTGTAACACTTTCACTTTCTGACAAACATTTTGAAAGATAATCACAAGAAATGACGTAGACAGTATTTGGCGCATTATTAACGATATAAGGTCGGTCATGCTTCAGAAAAGAAAAAAGGTGGCACAAAATTTCTTCGACAGGATGTGTTGCTCAGCGACATTCGGGAAACCAAATTTTAACGCTTTCAGGATGCGTCTAAAAAAAAAACGAATTGTGAAAAATGAAAAGGAACCGGACTCGATCCAACCATTTATACACCACCTTCTTGTGACAGCCTTTTCTGGTGGACATACAAAACATACATATGTTCATCTTTAAAGCGAGTTTGACTTCATTTCAACATTAATCCGAATGTCTACTTGGGATAGACCATTTAAATGCCAAAGTACTCTTAAAAATTAAAACTTAATTAAACAGTGAAGTCCACGACTACACTCCCCCCACCACTATTGACATTCATTAAGAGCACCAAAGAGAAAAAATGAAATAAAAAATAACATGTCAACAACACATGTCATCAAAATTGATAAAGGGTCCTTAAAGCAAATTAATAATAATTAGAAACAAATAGTCAAACTCTGTACAAGGGTTCTACAATACAACCTCTAACCAACATTCTCCCAACAATTATCGGCAATTTCATTTTATCATCATCTCAGCAATCAGGTCCTCATTCCCCTTTTTTCCCAGTACCACAATCTTCACATCGCATTCGAGGAACATTTGGCTGAAAACGACTGACCACTTAACCGGATGATAGTTCCTTACGTCCAATGCCATCATACTCAACGTCAAATTAGAGGAAAATAAATTCTTGTGAGTTTTTATTTTTTATTAAGTTTGCGGTCCCATTTATTGTGGGAGTAGATTAACCTTATTTTTAATTAAATAAATTAAGTGCTCCGCAGGCCTACTTTGTTTCTTTCACACAACTGTCAGGGATGTTTTATGTCCCCTTGGGCTTTTTTCGAAATGAGTGGACATAATGTACATCAAATTATTCTCGGAGAACTTCAGAGTCGAGAGAATTTTAAGAACCCATATTAAGGCCCTTGGGCAATGAATTCGGTGTGGTCGCAGTCTTAGATGCGAACCATGCTTTGAGATGTACCCACGCGTTCTTGTCGAGAATAATGATGCCATTCGAATGATGACTTATGAACATTTTTCCAATTTTATTAAATTTTGTCCATTAGAGGTGACTGGACCACCCAGACTAGCTGAATGAGGCGTTGGTGCAATTATTTAAAATAAGATAAATATGTACGTAAATAAATTCCTACTTACAAAAGGACTTTAATGTTTTAATTCGGAATTTACCTGAAATAGAAAGAAAAGTAATCGATTAGTTTTGTTGGAAGAAAACATGTAAAATATTAGAATATACAATTTAGTTTCAACTGAATTTTGAATTGTAACTATTTAGGATGTTGTCTGGGGCA
The DNA here is from genome assembly GCA_963555765.1 of Orthonevra nobilis. Lineage (NCBI taxonomy): Eukaryota > Metazoa > Arthropoda > Insecta > Diptera > Syrphidae > Orthonevra > Orthonevra nobilis. The sequence continues at coordinate 15,277,543 of OY743225.1, forward strand.
CTCCAGCGATACTTAGAATAAGAGTTAGCAAAAATCTGCTCCAATCCTCTTTGGAGCGGTTATGATCTAAAAAAAAAGGACTCATAAAATTCTCATTGTACAAAATTTACGTTGAACAAGATGTGGGGATGCTGATTTCTCCTTCGAAGAATTCTTTTATCGAATATGACAGTACCACCTCAGTGGTCAGATCCACTTTTTTAAGGATGGTATGAATGATGCGAAGGCTTCTGCTATTGAACAACTTGCAAGTCTCCGTCTTTAAATGGAAGTGAAAGCTTGGGTTGCGCATTTGTTAAAGCGCCTATCATTCAATCCGAATCCTAGACTAAGTCTTGAAATTAAATAAAGATTTCGAATCTTATTCAGTCACTATTTGCCGTTGTGATCAAATGAATGGCGCTATAATGGGAGTGGTCGACCAGCGATACTGGAGTGCCGTATTATAGTACTTGCTCTATTGGCTACTTCAAAGATCATGTTGTCAATGTTTTGTGAAGATGATTTGAAAAGCTCTGGTGCTGTGAAGCCATAATACAGACATAAGAGAACTTTAACTCACGGCGAATAAAATACTGCGAATTGAGCGAATGTCATGTTTCTATGCGAACCAATATTCATCTGAATTTCAAACCGCAACAAAATATCTCGTTTTTTTCCTTAAAAAGGAGCTTGTTTGAGTTCCGGTCATCCATTACTGGTGACCATTGCTTTCTCTAGCTTGTAGCTATGAAATTTCTCGTGATTTTAAGGTTCGTCTTAAGTCGTTGCGTTATTTCGCTGCCCCGCCCCCCTCGAAACCTGCGACCTGAATGCTATTTGTTCCTTGATCACCTTTTAGGGCTTAACCTATCATCGTACGCTATAAGGTTATAATTTCTGATTTTTGTGATAATGGAGCGGATATTTCACAGAAAAGGTATCTATCCTTCAAAAAAGCTAAACACATTGTATGCACTAGTAGCACTCAAAGTTGTGATGAAAATGTATCAATCTCCCTTACTTATCAATAAGTCAAGTTCACATCACAGAGCTCCCTTAGAATGTGAAAGCCTGCAACGAAATTATTTAGCTGTTCCTTTAAAAAAGGTGCACCATATACTTTTGCTTTGTATTGAAGCCCTCAACTCAACTTGGAATTCATATTCCTTATATTGTTTTATTCATTTTCTGGTATGGCATTTTACACTCAAGTACTCATATTACTTTTTCTTGTCAATGCATTTGACGTTTATTTAAATTTGAAATTACATCCCCCTTCATAAAATGAAAAAAAAAATTCTCTCATTACATCCATCTGCAGAAACTCATCCATATCCTTGACTTTTTGTGCCGAAAACTCACTTGAATTTCTGAATTCGCCAACCCCCCTCACCCGGGTTTACGAACAAACATCCAGAGAGCAAATTGAATCCTTAATTCTACGGTCTTCTTTCAAAGGAACTTCAAAAGACAATAGGCCACAATTTGTCGATTCCCATCCGCAGAGCGTCATATTCCTTTATACCCAGCTAAGTACCCGGATTTAATATGTTCCTCTCGTGGTTTAAATGAAATTTCATTTCCCTTTCATTATCGGAAAAAAAAAACAAAATTCTAGACTCGGCCCAGCTGGAGGGTTCACACACATAATAGAAATGCACAGAAATGGAATTCCTGTCCTGCGAAAAGGGGTCGGCAAATACTGAATACGGGACAGCAGACGGTTGACAGAAATATTTTGTAATTATTGTTTTGTGTCGCGTCTTGTCTGGTGTTGTCATCGTCATCGAATCGTTGTCGTGTCATCAGGATGAACTTGTTTTCAAACCTAAAGCTTAAGCAGCGTTTTTTTTTTAAGTCGTTTGCCTTCTGTTTCAGCACCTTTTAAGTGGACTTAGATGGATTGTTTTACTCGTTTTTTGTTTTGGGAAAAATTTTTCGTCCGAAAATGTCGCTCACACTCGACTCAAGGAATACAAAAGCGTCGAACGAATGAATAGTGGATGGATGGATTGGTGGTGAGTTGAACGGTTGGTTGGTTGGTCGGTTTATCTGGTTGGCTCCTCGGTTTCGGCTTAGGCGAGGATGTCTATCAAGTGTCTGTGCGCGGCCCAGAATCACTTCACCTGGATTTCCTGCTATCGCCCCTCCTTTCTTGAAAGGTTGTACTTGTAAATTTTTCTTTTTTGCTTTGTATTGTGTAGTGCTGCTCGGCAGTTTCATTGTTGATGGCATTGTCTTTCGGGCGCTGAGTGCGATTCGTTGCTCATTTGGTTTATCTTTGAAGCTGTCGGAATGAATGCACGTTTCTTGGTTGGATTTCTATCCCTTCGTCTCTTTGAGGGGGAGATGTTTATTTACGCTCAGCGAGCTTGTTGCACGTTGTGTCTTTCGTTCCGTTCCGGCGATTAAAGTGGAGATCGTGATTCCCGAGAACAACCATGGTACTTGTCTTGCTCGACTGGTTTCCATTATTTTCCTTACATATATATACATATGTATAGGTATACATATTTTTTTTGCAACGAAGCACCTAAGGAACTGTCATTATGACAGAGCTCACAGCAAAGCCCTCGGAAATTCTGGAGAGCCTCTCTCTCTGTGATACTAAAGTTGGGACATAGGATTTGGCGTTTGTTGCCTGTCGTTCGAGCCTGAGAGAATGTATTAAAATAAATGTTGGACTTTTAACGAGCGGTCTTGTTCTTATAAACGAGAATAAAAGCGAGACTCATGATAAAGAATAGCGAACAAAAAAAAACATTTGAGGCGCAACATTTGCTAAGGACGAACGAATCATTCGAATTGTGGTATTGCGGCCCCCCCAAATGAGCTATGAGTTCTTGGTGGGTATCGTTTGGTTTGGTTTTTTGGTCCTCCAGTGCATCTGATGGATTTTTCTTTTGCTGTTTATCTTCATTTCGTTCCATTGTTGTCGAGAATTCTTTCTGCTTTGGAATTATTTATGTTCACAGTTGGTTAGGTCGGTTTTTTTAAGTCTTGTTTGATTTTTGCATATCACTGATGCGATCACAATTGCTATCAAATGATGGTTCTGATGTCTGCGGTTATTTTTTTTTTGTTATTTGTTAAGGTTTTACTATAATGATGTTGGCAGTGTGATATACAATAATTTGTTGAAATGAATCAGTTTCGTTGGCACTGTGATTCAAGAGCTTCAATATAAAGTGGGTTTATCTAGAAATAATGAATCAAATTACCATGCGATTCGTAGACGCGTTTCTGATGGCATTATGTGTGATGAAGCACATCGACCCCATTTACTAATATAAAAATAATATCAATTTGATTATGTTGCTGGCAACATACGAGTGTTATTTTCAGCCGGCTGCGGTATTAGATTTTTCGAAAACACTTCATTTCTTAACCATCCAGTGCAGAAGGTTCCATATATTTAGGGCACATCCAGCTGTTCTCAGTTAGTAGCCATGCAAAGCTGATCATTAAATTATTTGCGCGACGCTTCGGATTAAGTATCACAGCTAACAGATTGAAAGAAACCAACAGATTGTTGTTGGAAATGCTTTTTGTAAAGCATTATTTGAATTAACTAATATTCTTTAATTAGTTGGATTAGTAAATAACAGCCGCATATTCCACTACCGCTTCTACTAAATCTACCGCAGCATTCTTCAATTGATTTAAGAAATTCGTTAAAAGGTTGGGAAGTTTTGTTTATTTCAGATTATGATAGAAAATTAAAAAAAAATTATACAATAATATATAATGCAATGTAAGAAATTCTTCATAAATATGAAGTTTTGGTACCGCATGAAATAAAAATTCAGAAGTATAGCGTTATTTTCAAATCTTATGTTCGTCAGCTTCGAATCGAATTTTAAAGAATATTTTATGAAACCAGATTATTTTGTTGTTCCTCCGGAAGGAATCCAAAAATTGAAAACATAGTTTTAGGATTTTTTTAACGATATTTTTTAAAATTTGCTGTTGAATTCAAGTTTTTCAAATGTTCAGCACTGATGCGAAATGCAAACAAAGATGTGGAATTATGAGAATCCAATTAATTTTTAAGGGCTGATCTATTGAATCGTTTACCATCTGAACACTTCTATATACAATTCCCAAAACCAATCTTTCTATTTTAAGCTAATAAAAATCTCCTTTTACTATTCCTTTTTGTTCTCGAATATCCTCTATCCATACGATGAAATTCCCTAAAGACATTGACTAATTTCCGCCAACAAGACACACTGCCATGTAGGAACTACAGGCGAGTATATTACGGCAGCATGCACACTTGTAAGATGTCAATGCACCAAAATTGCATCAATATTCACGCATGGAAACTGAATTGAAACCCAAAACTCCAAGGAAGCCGGCAACAACTTGGTCTTGCCACGATGATGTGGATGCATATCAGCTGCTGTTGCTGCATCATCAGCATCCCGCATCTAAGTATATGTTTCCTGCACTATTCATATGGACATGGGTACGGGCACATGACAGGGCAAATCGTAGCCAGCATGGCAATAAAACGTCAGCTGACATCTTCATTCCAATTTACCAAATAGATAGAAGGTTGTGTTCTGATGTTGGTGTTCCTTCCGCTGACAATAAAATCAAGCAAATTGAAAAAAGGAACCTATAGATACAGTCACCCATATGTAGGTATACCATATGCAACTTGAAACGAAACATGACGATTTCCAATTATAGACACATCCACACCGAACAACGACACAAGATTATTAAGCCAATGGAGTATGAGACGAGAACTCGGGCCTACCAGTTTAGATACCTCTCTATTAATTGTCCCTCTGGCCGGCGCGGAATAAGTGGACGTTTAATAATCACCACCTGCTGAGTGTATCTTCTTTTGTTTTTGTCCGATAGTCAGCATAAATAGTTTGTTGCTTAATATCTCATCAACATCTAGAATGGACATGCTAATTAGCTGCAGGCGTATAACCAGCATTGGCAGCTATTGTAAACCAGCTTTTACATGTAACGCAAGATATTTACTGAAAACGACATGCATATTGGCTACCGCAGGGAAATTAAAAGGGGTCATAAAAAAACTTTTCTAATTACTCGTACAAACATCGTAGCCTTTACTTCGGAATAAATCATGGATAAGTGCTTTGTAGGTTCCAAGAACCGCAGCGGCCAGTGCTACTCATTCTCACGTCCAACAACTGGGCGGTCGTCACATAAATCGCAATGTCAAGAGCTGCGAGAAGTTATATATTTATATGGACACTTCATTATTTATTTCCTTTTCCATAGGGAAACATGTCCTCATTTCGATTCGAAACTGTTCAAACAGAGTGGGGAAGGTGAGCTATAACGAAAATGATTTCTTTAATGAGCCACAAAAGATGGGCCTCATGTTGAATAAAGCCAAAACAATGAACAAACATTAATATACTATATACTCTCACAAACTCAAAACCAAAGAGTCACACAGCATAAATACGAGTATATACAGTGTTATTCATTTTTTTTAAGTCCGAAAGTAAACTTTAATAAAACACATTTTTGATTATTATTATTATTATTTAATAATATTTCGAAAAATGTGTGGACTTATGCCACCACAAGACAAAATTGTACACATTTAAGCGACCTTTTGTGGATAGAACCGAGCTCATCGCTGGGGAAAATTTTGTGTGGAGATAGGTCATTCAGAAACTGATGTTCTTTTTTTATAATTGGCTCGCTCTTCAAAATGATATGAATACTCTTCTAATGCGTGTAGCACAGAGCGAGCGGAAGAATTAGGAGTTGAATGAATGAATATTGTAGTGTTTTGAGAAACTCACATGTATTTGGTTTCAACTCACTTCCATGGGTGCAGCCCGTAACGGGACGGAGGATTTTTAAATTGACCTGATAGGTTTCGCGTAATCCGCAGGATTTTATTCGACATTTGTTTGATATACAGTATGTACTTTGAAAGTTTGAAGGATTTAGCTAAACACCCCGCTGTCAGTGTTAAGCCTTCACAGCATAGCCATCTACACACTATCTACAGAAAACACTATTTTGACAACGAGCTCTTCCAACTCTGCCGAACCCAATCGGCATATGTTCTATAGGTTTTATGCGCAGAGCTTCATGAAGCTTCAAATCCAAATCCAATCATATTCAGTTCAGATTTTACGAATTGGATGATTCTTTACAATATATTTACAATCAAATTTGCATGAGTGTGGCGATCTAATTAGATAGACAAACTATTTTTGATATAATTATAGTTTAAAATAATTATATAATAAAAATAATTAAATTCAATCCAAATAATAAAAGTGAAACAACGAAAATTTAATCTTGAAGAAAATTATTAAATCTTCAATTTAGATAATAAAACATACACAAAAACTTCAAATAGACTTATTTATTTATGAAATTAATTGTAAGTAATATTTTAAATATTGATGAATTCAATAATCAATAGCTAACTAAATAAATTAAAATAATAAAAATAAAAAGTGAAAAAAATATTAAATAAGTGAACAAAAAAACATAAATATTGAATACACAAATAAAATAAAATTATAATTATAAGTTAATTAAAAGAAATTTAAATGCAATTTATATCAAAATTTGCATCCATATACAAGTCAGCAGTGGAATGTTTTGCATAATTTAAAGTACACTTTTTCGAATTTTTTTATGTAAGAATGACACATTTCCCCAACTTTGTACATAATAATTCCGTTCTCAGCACTTGGCAATGAATTTCTACCGATTTTCGGCTAAGCAGGGTTTCGCAGCAAGGTTTACCTTATCGATTGTTTTTGAAACGTGCTCTGTTAAAGTCAGGCGTTTTAAACATGATAGGCTGAAAAAGTATGGGCTTTCTTTATACTATATTTATTTTAAATATTATATTAATATTATAAATATAGAACAAAACTGAACATCGGTTTGACAAGAAGCAAGAGTAGATGGGAAATCTTAACTCATGGTGTTTAAAAAGTATCAAGACTCTTTCAAAATCTTGTAAGGCCATACAAACTGATTCATGACAGGTTATTCGCAAGACATAATGTTCAGAATAAACTTCTTTTACATATCTCCAGATTTCAAAAGTAAAAACAGAACAGGACACTGATCAGGGCTCAGTCCACAAAACTGAGCAGGTTGGATTGCTTTTAAGCAAGTGCAGACAGTAGACATCTTGAGTTAGACGAGATGAATGTTGGACTAGATGAGTGAACAGAACAACAGAAAATAATTTTTGTCAAGTCTTAGCTATGGCCCAACTCTGATCTCGGTTTCCTCAGTTTTTAAGAAGGTGATTTATTTTCCTGGAAAGAAAATCGACTGGGAAAATAGATAGAACATAGGCTTAGACTCCTGTGATGGACTAAAGTGGTCGTAGGATCGATGTGTTAACACAAGATCGCAGGCCCGTCGATCCAATTGAAACGATCAAAAGAGATGCATTTTACTCCGCATCAGCAAAGCAAATCGTCGACGCCATGACGTGCAACATCAGTGAGTTTAAGATAACATAAGTGTCGGAAGAGTCGCGAGCCCGACGCACTGCGAAAACATGAGTTTGCGGTATACCGAAATTCTGAACTCAAGTTTTACTATGTTAAATTTTAAAATTGTATCTTTCTAAATCTGCAACTTTTTCATATTTTTATATTCCGCGACTTCAAATTATAAGCTCTCGATTTTCTCAGTATTTGAATCGATTGACTTCCACTTATAAGTATATCAGCTATTTTAACCCCTAGCACTTTTTCACTGTCACCCTCTCAGTTGCAATTGTTGTCTAAGTAAATACTTTTAATGAAAACAGCATTTAATTGTAATGTGATATTTTAATCACTGAATTTACAATGACACAGATGGCTTATCTCAGCGAGGACTAATCTCGTTACATGACTAAAAAATGCCTACTGCTAGACTGTTGTCGGTGCTGCCTGGTTCATTAGACCCCAAACTGTGGATTAACCCAAATTAATGAAATCCGTCCATATGGGCTGTGAAGTGCAGAACGAATCCGATAGTTTTTCCGCACAAGGGTTGAGCTACAGAATTGGACTTTTGTTCGTTTTATCACCATGGGTGGGCTTGAGAGTGTTTACTTATTATTTCTTTTCTTCACGGTGTTTTATACAAATCGGAAAAGGGTTGCGAAAAAAAAACTAAAGCACATATTCGCGTGTTATGTTTGCTCACACGACATAAGGGATTTCTAGATGGTGGTGTGGGACTGAGACGTGCTTACAGTTTGACGTCAATTTTTCGAAGTACAAATAACGCAGTAAATAATTGATTGGAAAGAAAAGAACAAATGTTTTGTATTGTTAAGCGTTAAGACGAGGGCTCTTGGTTGAGTAAGTGAATTAAGATGGGTTGATTTAGAAATGATTTCACGAAGTTCTGTATTCGTTTATTTTTTTTCGCATCTAGTGATGAGACAGCAACAAGGAATATTTGATGATAACTTTGGGGTTTTAGCCTAGGTGCCTAGATTTTTATTTATGACTTGAATTAATAATAATACCGTACTTACTAGCATGCTCAATGGATTTAAAGGACGATGAATAGTTTTAACAAGCCCGTGAAAAAGCTCATATAAAGGGGAACCAATTATTTTGGCATTTGGCTCATCATCATTGCAGTAACCCTGCGTTTCAAACTGTTTGAAAAGAATGGAAATGTTCAACTTAATTCGAATTATTAATTTTATGATGAGGATCGGACAGAAAGCAGTTTGGTTTTTGAACTTGTTTGCTTTTTGATGGAACGGTCATCGAATTTCTGCGAAATGGAAACATTTTCACTCAAATACTATAAGTTTCATAAATGAAATGAGTTACTTTGAACAACAGATTCCACGATGTTTCCGATCTGATTGCTAGAGGTATTGATGCTTGATTAACTGTGCGAATATTGTTAAACTACATCTTAAGTCGCTGCATTGTGCATTTTGAAAAAAAAAGAAGAAACAAATTATAATGCACCAACGTTGCAGTTGTTGCTGATAGTAAGCACTTGAACCCGAGAGCCTCAACGCGCCAAAGATTTCAGCAACTTAACGTTCTAGCCTGATGAGAAATTTGCATAGAGATATCAGATACAAGGCTCAATTGACTCAGGTATGGTAGCAAAAAGAACAGCCGTCATTTATCGTCTCTCCGTTTCAGATGAGGCGCATTTCAATCTCGACGGCTACGTAAACAAGCACTTTCTCTTACTTGGGACTGGAAATATCCACACGTAGAGAAAGAGAGGCCATTGTATCTCTTATGGTTGAGTGATTGTTTGGTGTGGTTTTTGGTTAGATTGGCCCATGTTTCTTGGAAGAAACTCTTCAGTCAATGGAAATCGCTACCGGAAATTATATCTGAATTTTAATGGCCAACAAGAACTTCCTGATGAGAAGTTAAAAATGTATGGTTTTGATTTGGGAGAGCTATGGTTCCAGGAAGATTGGGCTACGTCTTCCACATGATGATGTCCAGAGAATCCAGAGAGGCTTCAGGAGCTCAAGAACCTTATTGTTCAAGCTGTTCGTAAAATTGGGGCCGAACAATTTTCTTGAGAGAATTGCCTCTTGTAAATTCAAGGTATTCACATTTGAATGGAATAATAATAATAAAATATGAGTAGTTTCATTGAGTTTATTAGCGTGCAGAAAGTTGTCATCAGTGTCTTGTGAAAGGCCTCAATCCCACTACAATAGCTAGATACAGTTCTGACGAAATTTGCTCCTTCGCTTATCATGTGACAAAAATTACGCCAATTGTTTTTTGCTGAAAAGGCAAAAAGTTGGCTGTACTTTTAAAATATTATGTGCTCATATTATGTTTCTTTTAATCGTTTATCCGATTTTGAAGGGTATTCGAAATCAATATAAGTTAAAAGCGACGAAGTACACTCTAACTATTATTAGAACCGTGAAGATATGAAGGTCTACAGGCCCTGTGACGGAATCGCGTGTAAGTAATAAAATATAAAATATGCAGTTATGGTCAAAAAAATAGGTATAAAGTGTACAATTTTTATAACTCCTTCTTATTTTAAGCAAAAAAAGCCAAATCTTAGTTTTGATTATAAGTGTACACCGGCGCCAGTTAAGTCAAAAAATAGGCAAAAAAATTTTTTTTTAAATTGCGTAAAAGGTTGGCCAAAAAATTGGGACAAGCACAGTGTCAATTAAAAAATAAAAAATCTACTTAAGTAAACCGGTAATGTGTGTATAACAGTAATAAAGGCTACTTTATTTAAATAAATGTTTGTAGATTTGTCAATATGGGTCGTAATAAACACTGTAAAGACGCATCTTCGCGAAAGTGGAAAAACCTTTCGAAAAATAGCAGAATTGCTCGGAAGATCTGCAAATATGATAGTTAATGCAATGAAGTCGAAAAATAATCGTGAGAATAGAGGAAGACCTAAAAAAACATCGCCCTATACCGACCGTCGCATTGCAAAACTTTTGAAAAGGAACCCATTTTTATCTTCAAAGGATATACAAGAGGCGTAAGAAGAAAATGTATCGGCCAGAACTATTAGAAGAAGATAAGCCGACTTAAATTCACATAGAAGAGAAGCCAGAAAAGTATCGTTCCTTTCTTCTAGAAACATAAAGCAAAATATAATGTTTGCGAAGGAACACATTCTTTGGAGAAGTGAAGAAATGGGAAGAAAATGGCATAACATTTTCTGGAGCGAAGAAAGTAAATTTAATTTGCAAGGATCTGATGGTAGACCATTTGTAAGACGTACTCCAAATCAAGAATATTCTTGTGCATATACCAATGAAACATGAAGGTGGCAATATTATAGTGTGGGCATGTTTATCTTGGTCTGGTGTTCCTATTCACTGGATTAAGGAAACAATGGATCAATCCGTGTGTGTAAATTTATTTGCAAAATTATGTTGCCTCACGTCGAGGAAAACATGCCACTCATTTGGAAGTTTCAGCAGGACAATGATCCCAAGCATACTTCTAAAGCTGCTCGAGAGTTGTTTCAAAGGAAGCACGAGATTGAAAAAAAAGATTTGTTGGTAGAAGTAAAAATAATATGGGAATTAATCCCAACATCAGTTTGCCAAAAGATGATTTCTTCTATGTCAGCAAGTTGCGACGCAGTTCTCAAATCGAAAGGAAAATGCCCAAAATATTAAGCCTACAACAGAATGTAGCAGGTTACCTACGGTTTTGACCAATGAATTTAAAAGATTTTATTTATGTTTGTTTATTTTCTCGTTTTCCTAGTTAATTGTTTAAAAAAACACAGTTTCTTACAAAATAATTTGTCCTTCTTTAATTTAAAAATTGTTGTTCAATTAAATTCATTTGTTCATCGAAGAAATATGGATTTAATTCATCATTGCATTTTGTTTTTTTTTTTTTGACCATAACTGTATATCACATTACACGCAATTAGATCCAAGGATAAATACAAGAAACAAATAGCAAATGAAGCTGACATTTGTTTAGTTTTACCGAAACTTTTCCAATGCACACAGAAGATTGACAGATGCTTAATCGAAACTGGAGAGAATAAATTTGATAGCACATAAATCTTAAGTGTTCTAACTTTGTTTTGGTTTTAGTTCCTAAGACTTACTTGAAAAACATAGTTACACCATTTTAGTATGGCGAATTCTTGTTAAAAAATTATTGTGTTTACCTGAAAAGAAAAGAAAAGAGAAAAATCATTTAATTTACGTAAATATTTTGAATGTAGCATGGTTAATATATTTCTAAATCCTTGTCTTAAAAGAAATAATGCAAAACAAACAAAAAAAAGCGCACAACTTTTGAAGACTTTCGAAGATATCCATTTTCATTGCGAGAAAACCGTTTAGCATAGTTTTGTTTTTGACATTCAAATCAATTTAAATCATATCACATGCAGGAGAAGAAATGGAAACAGGGTTTCCAGGACATAATCAAAACAAGAGATCATCATCTGTTCACCGCATCTTTCACCCACACTGGCCTCATCCGGAGCAGAAAGAATATAAAATATAAATGTAACTAGGAACCATTAGGAGAGGCACAACAAATGAAAGGAAATATTCATTTTTCTTTTTTTTTTTCGTTTCCATTTGCTGAGGCCGGGAATGGGAGTAGACGTGTATCTCTGGTATCTGTGGCTTGAGCGTTATGATCTAGATTTCTCATTTCCTTGAAGAAAAACCAACGAAGAACGAACAAACAATTTTAGAAGCCATATTGTCACATAGTATACAAGTCCTTGGCTGCTTTTTTGGGTTGACCTCGTTTTCGTAATGTCAACTGACACGACGACCAACAGCGACAGTTGAAAGAGGAAAAGACACGACATTCACAGAAATACGACGGTGCAGTCAAATGAAAAATAATCTGAAACATTTTGCTTTGCCTCTTGTTGTCTCTGTCTGTCTTGGCATGCCAATGCCTTTGATAATAATTGACCCGAAAATGTTATTATTTTTATACCCTATTTCTTTGGGAGAGGGTCTTTTCGTTGTTTATTTTTTATTTTTTTTCTGTTGGTTTCCTTTCTTTTCAGAGTGTGTATCCACGCGCCATCAAATTAATTCCTAATCTCCCGCGTCCTTTTGTATCGTGCCACTCGCCCAGCAAGATGGATTTTTCGCAATTTATTACCAACATCTTTAATCCGAGAACAATAATTCATACAGCCTTCATAAATTCACCACCGGAAGCACAGATACAAATACGAGTGTAACTTCAGCTAGCGAGCCAGTGGGTCGGTCGGTCGGTCGACATGCCATACTAACGTCTGTTGCTGCCGCCATGCTGTTGGAGTAATCAGTTGAGGCTAATGAATGGAGATTGATTTTTTTTCCTGCCCTGTTGTTGTTCTTTAAGAAGTTCTCTCAATTAATTAGGTGTACAAGCCAAGCCCGCTCGCTGACGCCTAGTCTTAACTGAAGCAGAAGAAAAAAAAAAAACAAGGTTGATCCGTGAAATTTGATTAAATTAATTGGCATTGAGAATTAAGGAGGAAGCAGTACGCGCATGGGATTACAGACGAAAATGGATTATCATTGTATCTATACGGATGAATCTGGGGGCACCTTTGCGCGCCAATTTGTTTCGCTTCATAATGAACCTGTTGTCTGTGCGTCTCCGATGGCTTTTAGAATATAAAACACAAATTATGCCCTGGTCTCGGATGGATTCATTCTTCTTTTCGGATACACGAAAATTAACATGTTCCATACGATTTGGGGTTTAATTTTCGACAAGTGTAGACAGTTGGCAATGGGCATTAGCCAGAAGGCAGTGTGAAACGTTGAATTACGGGGCAAGACCTGTCTGGGAGTGCTAATTGTCAGTTTGATGAACAAATTAAGAGAGGCGTATGAAATCTTTTTCAAGGAAATACCTACTTCAAGCAACCATAATTGTACTGTGCTTCGTTGGTGAATAATTACATTCGTTGCGGCTTGGACGTTGAGCACAAAGTTTGTGGAGCGAAAAGAATTGATTTGAATAAAACTACCTTGAGGTGGTGATTAGATTTGGGTTTAATCGTGAGTAGGGCATAATGGCTGCTGTAGTTTTACATAATCCGATTACTATGGAAATAAGCCGACAGATCGCAGTTTATAACCTAAATCGTATAATTTGATGGGAAAACTGGTTAAAGTTAAAGATAACATCAGAAATGAGTAATTGATCGATTCTTAAGTACGCAGAATAGAGTGAATATTCGAACATCGTTTTTTTTTAATTAACAGGGGATATGGATACCCTTAAAAAATGAATGTTCGCTGGTGACTGAGATTAAGGAGGAACTATATGTACATAGATGGGTTGCTTTTGAACTTCTTTTGGTTGCAATAAGTGAGAAATACTGAGTCAGAGCGCGGCTAAAAAGGGGTCATTATAATTGACGACACACCCAGGGTTAAAAACCATATCGAGGAAGTTCTTTTGGTGTTAGGAGAACTTGAGCAGATATTGAATCAAGCAGTCTTTATACGGGTAACATATCCCCCCATGGGTCGCGTTAGGACAAAAACAGTGAAAAAGGCGGCTGAGGTCGTCAATGTGAATTATGACACTTGACCTCATAAATGGCAAATGGAGTAGGTACCGGTGTCTATGGACCCAACACTAATATCTCCATACCCATGGGAAAACATCCAAGTCGGCTCATTACAACAACCGAATGCCAACTCTGTTTGGAAGACGACAAAACGGCTGTACACATTTTTTGTGAATGTCCAGCTCTAATTTGGCTAAGAAGGCGTGTCTTCCTCAAGGAAATATGCTCCCCATTTGACATAAGATAGTCGAATGCTTAAGAAATTCTGACTTTCATTAGAAGGATGGAATGTCTGATAGCCTAAACAAGCTCCCCAAGTTACAAAAGGTCTACTCTTTCAGACAGCAGTGTCCGCCACTTTGGCAGGGGCTAATATTTTTATAATAAAAAAAGAGGAGCGTGAACATCACTTAGTTGCTAGACTTCCACAATGCTCGCTGATTACAACTTACGAAAAACTTCAATCGAAGTTTCAATATTTTCTTGTCAATCTTTTGATGTCAATATCAGAATTAACTGAAAAAAGTTGAATTATGAGAAACCTTTGAAAGCGCAGCATTTGAAAGAATGATGAAGAACAGGCTTTACGGCGTGACAGTATTTATTTATTTATTTATTTTTTTTTTTTTTCATAATTTTCTCGCCCTCCCTCGCTCGTACGGAGTCATGACCTTTAATACGTACTATACTTTCGGTCTCCTGTCATCGTGTACGTAGAAAAGTTGTAGAATCAAAAAAGGTTTTTCGCCGTCCGTTGACACCAAAGCGTATTTATTGTCAAACAATGTTGTGTTTTAGACAATTTTTATATCCATAAAATTTTACTCAACTAGAAGCAAAATTAATTAAACATGAATTTGAAATTGTATACTTAAATAACGGCTGGCGGATTTCAATAATTATATTAAATTTAATCGAAATCAATTTTAAATTCATCTTTTAATCTTATTTAAACAATTTTTATAACAACATTTACGTATAGAGGTATGTCATTGCGGACTTTTTTATAGACCGTTTTGAGTTCAACAATTTTTCTCCAGAAAGCAAATTAATATCCTTCACCGTTTAGGCAACGTTTGCGAAGAGCGCATTCGCTCGACTGTTCTTTTATCGAGTTTAAGGACATACCATTATTGGTCGCCACAAAAAGGTTCTTCTATTTGAATACTGAATATACTGAATAATATAAAGCCAATGGTTCAAATGTTGGAGTCAATTTTAGACTTTCGGGCCCAAAAACGTGTTTAATGTCAACACTTTAAATTAGTCTTAATTCTGTACTCACTTCCAAAGAAACAAAAATTTCCGCTGAAATAACATGATGATTTTCAAAGTTCTTTATCTTTAAAGTAAGCATTAAAAATGTATTTACAAATCTTCACTTTTCGTCAAGACTGTTTCATCTGCGCATTTGAAGATGTTGTTCTCCAAAACTTAGAGCCACCACTCGTTTCTAACTTCTTATTGTTTCACCAATACTCCAGCGCTTAGCTTCTGACTTAAAACGATCTTGCTGTAAAATAAATCAATTTTTTAGTAACGAAAACTCTTAGTGATCGAAATTAAATTAGTGGCGGCCCGACAAGACTTAATGCATCAAAGTCGTTTTAACAAAGAAAACAAAGCTTCACGCAGACCATCTTACACAGCTTTAAAGCCTATTCATACTCATCCAAGCAGCTTATGATGTAATCTTATTGTTCGATTTCGATACAAACTAACATACTAGTACAATGGTGTTCGTTCATTCACACCAGAGGAAATAAGATTTCGGCTGTTCCACTTGTAATCTAAAGAATGGTCACCACGGCGCACCCATTAAGAAAAATGTCCCACCATGTGTTGGGAAATGCTTTAGCCTTAAATGGATTCCCATACAAAATACAATATAACCTAAAACGTTCTCGTAACTCCTTTATCATAGAAAACCGTATCGTCATAGACCACACCTCCCCCACCACCATTCCGAAACATAAAATCGACAGGCACGGACAGTTTTATTCATTTACCGGGCATCAACCCAGTCAGTTACGTGTGGATTGCCCCCTTAAACGTCCATTTGTCACTATTTATGTCACAATCGTCTAATTTTTATGCGTAGCTACTCTTTGCGCGTAGGCTTTCATTGTTCCGTCCGTGACGAGACAATAAATTTCCCCAAATAGCCTACTTGGAGGTTGTATAACACCATAACTGACATGTTTACACTGGACAGTATATTTATTTTCCCAAGAAAATTTCATTAATTCGGCCAAAGTCCAACAATGTTGACATATCCTCAATAAGTCTCCATGTTTGTCTATATTGACAGAAAACAAATCAATTGGCTCAAAAAGCCACTTAGCACTCCCAAGCTTATGCTATGACCATGTGTCATGTGAAATAAAAGAAGACAAACAAGACCGTCCTCAGATAGCCCAAAATGGGTTTTCATTCCAGTTTATCGTCTCCCCACATTAATAATATAATATCGATCACCTCTCGGGTAAAATTAATTTACATAAAACAAGTCGCGCACAATTTTGAGTAAGTGGAACGCGGGCGATGCTTCGTGTAGACCTTGTATCACTGCGTGCGTCGCGTCGCCTTTTAAATTCTGAAACTCTGTCCGAGTTAGTCGGAACGAGAAATTTCAATTGCAATTAATTTACTGTCGTTATCATTCGGTTAGAACGGGCCGGGCAATGATTGATAGGCTTATGTCGATTAGGAAGGAATGCTGCCGCGTTTAGAAGCAGACGTGAATCTTCTGAAGAAAGTATATTGTCGCGTAGACAGTATGGTGACAGACGCATTTGTCTACCCGCTGATTACAACATCAGTCATCAAATCGTGACTGACAATGACTTGACTGCAAGATGAGAAATCAGTTATCATTTAATGCATCCCCATGTACATGTATTTATACGAACACAAATGAAAAGTTTGAGCAGCACCCTGCCGGGTGATGATTTTAGAATTTCAATCAATTAGTATTGTTTAAATTAATTTGCTTTGGATTTGGAGGGAGATTGTGTAGATTTGCATATTAATCGTTGAGTGTGATGTCGATTTTTGAGATCTCAGACGCAGATAGAAATGGAAGTGATTAGGTTGTTGTGGAACACGAACATTTGTCGATTAGAAGAAACTTCAAATGTCTGTCAAGCAACATTAAGGGGTTTATTTTTAGACTGTTTTAATGGCGGATGATATCAAATGTTTTGAAACAATCAATGGTAAGTTGAAATGAATGGAGTTTAATTGTTTCTCGCGCCAGTCAGCAGACATTTCATACCAACGGGGGATCAGATAATATCGAACCATTTTGAGAATATTTGAAAACAGGTGGGGCACCCAAATGGCTGAAGGCGACAGGCAACGTTTTTTTTTTAGAAGATCAAGCTTCCTTTATCAATTAAGAAGAAGTTTATTCTCAGAGTTGTTATAACATCTTAAATTCATCTGCCTTGACGTCAGATACAAGTCAGTCTTTTCATTGCATCTAGCGATTGCGATACCTCTTCCGACAATTTTTGGACGAAAATGTCATTGTTCAGAGTTTGACAAGTTTAACGTTAAAGAATATCATTATAATGACGTCATTGTTGGATCATAGTTGTTTATTATTTTTGAACTTCTCTAGATTGTAGTGAGAAGAAAATATCAAGTAGAGGCTTGCGTTCTGCAGGTTTCATTGACGAGCATTCTTGGCGAGATGGGTGTTTAGATGTTAATTATAAAGAGTAGGAATTCGCTTATCTATCTAACTATCAATTTTTTATAATATTTGTGTTTCCTATTTTCCTAACACACATTCTGAGGACGAAAAGAGTTCCCAAACAAAATAAGATGGTTTTGACGATTGAAGGCAAGTCAACGTTAAAATTAAATGTTCAATCCGATTTTGACAATCAAAAAACACAAAAATTTGTGTCAGTGCAATAAATACTCCCCACAGAAATATGAATATTTTAAAGAAAATAGTTAAGTATTAGCATTCTCGTTTCATTACTCTTCAAAAAAAATTTCTTAGGATTCAATTTATTTTTAAATAACTTAAGTAATGCTTTTTCAGCACGTATTGGACTGGTTATCAATTTGTTCAAAAATTCAGTTTAGGAAATTTGATTAGCCAGCATTTTCTGCATAAACATAAAACAAGGATTCTTAGATTCCCTTGGCATAGCATCTGTTATTAATCATCAAGGAGCTAAAATTGTTTGACTTAACCTTTACATTCCCACTGCCCAGTTAATTAAGAAAAAGCTTGTTTACAGACCTCTCCACTCAATTTTTTTTTTCTCCCAACAAAAAAATTCACTTCAATTCATTTCCCCAACACTTTCCTGGTTGAAACAAGCCTACACATTTATTCTGCGCCCACAAATTAAGTCGGCTCTCCTTGTCGTATTGCTAGCTCGTGTACCCTGTCAGTAATTTCAAATTAGTCCGAATGCGACAAAACGCCACAAGAATTCTTATCGAGTAAGAAAGAAAAAAAAAACACTGAAATAACCTAACACCACGAGGGAGAAACGCCTGCATGACCCTCACCGTGAATGCCGAAAGAATAATAATTTTCCTGTCAGGAGTGTAAAGAAAACGAAAAAAAAGGAGCAGCGCTGTGCAAACAAACATTGCGTGTTTGTCCGTCTATTCAACTCCTGATCGCATCAATCTTTTTGCTCCCCTCCAAAAATAAATTCTATATTCATTGTACAGAATTCCTTTATTTAGTCTCGTTTTTTTTTTTGTCTTTCTCTGGGCCGGACACATATCCTTAGGAGAAATCCTTTCTTTTCATTCCATTCACCTGCAGCGTTACATATAAAAAGATACTCTACATATCTGCTACTGTTTGTCACTGTTCGCCTTTTTGACAAGCTATTGTGAAAGCTTGGTAAATCTTTGATACTATGTGCGAGTCCTTACCCTAAAAACTGTATATATGTTTCTCCTTCGTCGTATGTGAATAATATTTCATGTTAAATTTAGCGACCCGAAAAAAAAGGACAACGAACAAGAAAACACCATCAACAAATATGTCAGCTTTGTCAGCGAAGTATTTGGACAAAAAGAATAATTGTCCTGAGCGCGGCGCGTTCGTCCTTTCGGTCCGAGTAAGCACGCAATTATTCAGGTTGATTGTTAGCTAAGATAGCGAGTAGCGACAAATAATGTATACTCCTGGCGCGATGGTCATGTTATTTTTTTTTGCCCCTTCTATTCTTTTCTTTTTCTTTAGTGACTGTGTGTGACATTTATTGCCCGACCTAGCATTGTCCTTCTTTCCCTGATTTTCTTTCTGGACAGGCACCACCAACACTACAACCACCACCAGGGCCATCGCTCACTACGATCTTCTAAAGTGCTTGTGATATATGAACTCATTTTGGTCGCACGGCTCATCTCCTTCTCATCTTTGGCGATTTAATGTGCTCTGTGCTCGTCCTTTGGACAAGTTTTTCTTTTATATTTGTTCCACCCCTTTTGCGGCGGGTTTGAAGGAAAATGATACAAAAATTGAGTTTATTCCACACGCATCAAGGCCAGCAAAGGGGTGAATAAATAAAATAAACAAAATGATCTCGTATAAATTTTTATTGCTCTACTGGGGGAGATTTCCATCATCGTAATGGATGTGTGTGACGCCTGCTGGCTTCTGGACTTTATAACACATGCTTGTCCGCCCTGCGTATGTGTAGAGAATCCTTTTTTTTATTTATTTACCTGTCGTTGAACAAAACAGGAAGAAAAAGAAAATCACATTGTGCCTTTTTTAAAAGGTACACACACCTTTGGGCTGCAAAACACAAAGGGACACAAGGACGGAGTTTGAAACGATTTTCGAGTCCTTTAAATTCCATGAATATTAAGTATTATTAATTAGTGTCTATGGAGTAAATTTATTATGAGGACCTAGCACATGAGATTGAAAAAGCAACACCGGGGTCGGGTGTACCTATAGGTATCTATACCTACCCACTTCATTTTACGGAACTAATCCCGAAAGGTACGACAACTAGAAGCGTTTCATCTTCTAGCCGACATGTGGCTCGGTTTTTACGGGTTCCGGTGAAAGGATATTGTTAGTTGTGAAACGGGTTAGTAGATGTAGAACGGGAACGGCTTGCTTTTGGTAAAGATTTTACGAGTTTAGAATGTCTGGGAGAAGTTTGAGATGCCTTGCTGAAATTTTATGACTCTGCAATGGGTTGGGAAAGTATTGATGGCTTCACATGGCATTTCGCTTAGATTTTGGTTGAGTTATAAAAGGACGAGATGCGGCTGTTATAAAATCTGTCCTCCATTTAATTCGTGATAGATAAGGTAAATAAGGATTTGATTTTATGATGTAGGTGAGTTTTGTTGTTATTTTGTTTTGATGTAGAGTTAGGCGGGTCGGTTTCGGGCTACATATTGTTACGACCTGAGGATTTTTTTTACGGTTTTCATTTTGTTTACAAAGGTAAAGTTTTTGCAGCTCTTTGAATAAGAGTCAAATAACACATTTCTTTAACTTTGTATGGGTTAAAGAAGGATTAAATAAAAATGAACACATGAAGAAATATGTCAAGGAAATATCGGAATTTCGTGATTTTGAATTATAAGCTGTGCTTGTTATTAAGAGTCAAGTAAGAACAATATTTCAATGATACAATATATATTACACAAAATACCCACTTTTTTATTTATCTCCATTTTAGACTTCAAAAAAAGCACTGATCCCATGCGTTTTTGTAAGTAATTATGACACTTGATTTATTTGCACTTGATTTTGATTTTCCTGATTGGGTATTCATCAAAGATCCTCGTTTAACTTACTTACTGCATCATTTATTGATCCTTACTTGCTTGCAGCGCAGCAGATAATTAATAAACAGCAGAAGTATATATGGTCTAAGAATGGATCTTTGTGGTACGCCTTTTTCCATATGGAAATATTTTTTTTTGACGAATCGAACAGGACTGGAAACGAAACCATATCTTTATCCGTTGTCCGTCTTAAATCTTCTGCAGCCTTCTACTATTAAACATTTGCTGACATTTATATGTTTTTTGAAAAGAAAGTCTATAACAAAAATAAAGCGCAAAGACCTTCGAATTGGTCTTCTTGATCCGTCTAATATGGATTTCGTGGCTTGTAAGGTAGTAATTTCTAACGGGACGCTACAAGAGTAGAGCGACAGCGACAGCAAACGACACCATATTTCTTGCCGCTCTTTTGACATTTCTCTTCAGTAAGGGGTGCCATTTCATGATGGAAAGATAAACGAGCCAACAACGAGTCGAAATTATTAAAATTTACTACCGAAATTCGGAGTCAGTTGCCTCAACGTTAAGAGCTCTACGTCCAATTTATGGTCGTCATAATCGTCCTAGCAGATCAACAATTGAGCGTCCAGTGGAAAAATTTTAATCCACAGGCACAGTACAAAATGTTCCCCTGCCAGTGAGACAAAGAAGTGCCCATAGTGTCGAGGCTTCAGTAACAGAAAGCCCAAATGTGTCTCTACACGTTGTTCTCAAGCGTTGGGCATCTCTGTGACGGCGTTGTGGCGAATTTTGCGAAAAGATCTTGGCCTCCATCGTTACAAGATTAAATTGACGCAAGAACTGAAGCCGCTCGAGCACCAGAAGTGTCGCATGTTCGTGAATTGGGCTGAGCAATAACTTGAAAATGATTCGGATTTTCATCGAAAAATCATCTTCAGCGATGAAGCTCATTTCTGGCTGAATGGCTCCGTCAATAAACAAAATATGCGGTATTGGTCAGGCAGCAATCCACACGTGCTCTATGAGTCATCATTGTAGGCCGAAAAAACTACGGTTTGGTGTGATTTATGGGCCGGTGGCGTCATTGGACCGTACTTCTTCCGTGATAATCAAGACCAGCACGTTACTGTGAATGGGGATCGCTACCGTTCAATGATTACCGAATATTTTTGGCCCCAATTGTTTGATATGGACTTGGAGGACATGTGGTTCCAACATGATGGCGCCACAAGCCACGCAGCGAATGTCACAGTCAATTTATTGGAAACTTGGCCGCCTCGGTCGCGCGATTTGACTATTTCCTGTGGGACTACGTCAAGTCTATGGTCTTTGCCAACAAGCCAGCAACGATTGATGAACTTCGTACGAATATCGAACGTGAAATTGCAGCAGCATCGGCCGGTTTATGCTTGAAAGCCGTCGAAAATTGGGTTCAGCGTCTGGACTTCTGCAAGCGTGCCCGTGGTGACCATGCAAAAGAGATCGAGTTCCGTACATAGTGGCATCGAACGTACTTTCACAGGAATAAAGAATTTCATTGATATCTAAAACCGTTTTTGTTTTATTTAAAAAAAACTTTTGTAGCGCTATTATTGAAAAAACCCGATACGTTCCTAGTTTGTCCAGTAATTAAAAGCAACTTCATCATGTTTTGGAACACAATTAAAATTAAATTAATTTAACGTAATTTTTTTAAGGGATGCGGAGGAACCTCAATCAATTGATCGGATCATGTATTTTTTGATCGAGTCTAAACACTATTGCTAGATAAACAGTAAAGCTCAATATTCAAACATTTAAATTTTGTGTATTTCGTAAGAAAACCGCAAGATTAAAAAACCCGGAATTTTAAGGCATCATAAGAATTTAAGAAAAATCTTATCGTTTATTGGAAGAAATATTCATACAAAATTGGATGTAAACAAACTTTTACTTTTACTCTATAAATTTTTTTTCAATGCTTCTTCTAAAGTAGAAAGATATTCATAAAGTTCATTCACAAAACTTGATTCATTTCATTAAACCGCACCTCAAAGCAAACAATAAAGCCAAATTTGGATAAACTTAATCTGCTTCCAAGGTCAGGTCAAGTTTTATTACAAAACAGGCTCCAACCAAAAAGTGACTTTGACAAACAGAACCAAATGCAATAAATTCTTTGACATTGTGTACATACATCTATGGGAAAACCATTCCTCTATCGGCAACTTCAAGGCCAGAAAGTACGTTTCTCCGGACCCGAATACCAGTAGCGGTGTCTTTCATTCAATAAAAATAAGAACCTGTTCGGACTATCTAAAAACAACATTCAACGACATGACTTTCACAGTCACACAATCAATTTGGCTTCCCATTCTGATGCTTTAATTAAAGATCTCTCGCTTAAAAATGCTCATAAAAAAGAACATGATTTTCAGCCTAAATCTTGTCAGATTCTTAATAAGAGATGTGTTCCTGATCCAACCAGGCACTGACTTGCTCCTATGAAAGAATCCAATTAGCGTTTACCATAAAACGTTAATGCCTGACGCACAAATCACTTTTGTTTCGAAATATAAAACAAAAACAAAAAACTACTAATAATAATAAAATGAAGCATAAATGATTAATTGTATCCATCCGTTTCAGTATTTTTCACAAACTGATTAGAGAATGAACAAAAAAAAATTAAGAGATATCTTTTTCGAAAAAGTTACATTAATCGACTTTCCTTCCTGAAAGTGTCCAATAAAAAATGAAAAATGGTTCGCCAAATGCGTAATACTATACATCATTCAAGTATCTTTGAGTTGTACTTCTGTATCTCGTTTGAATTTTAATTTTTCTCAATTCTTGAGATCGTTTCAGTTTTTCGTTTGCAATTTCCACCCTTAAGCGTTCACAATCACCCCTTATGTGCAGTAAGCATTTCGCTTTTGAATAACATCCCTTAGAAACGGCACGGCACCCTTCGCTTGGAAAAAATAAAAATAAATAAATAAAAATATCTAAAGTAATCGTAATAATAATAAATTCTGTTTTCATTTTCAATTCAGCCTCGGATTGAGGGAAAGATTAAGATAAAAATAAAAACGACGACGTTAGCTGGTAATATGATTGACTGCGGGCGATTGGTGTGCAGTAAATCTCACTCTCGATGTCCGTGAAACGGTCTCGCCTACCCTCCTACTGCTGTCCAGGCCCCGTTACGATCCTGGCTTTATACTCGACATCGTAGCCGCCTCGACATTGCGTCAATTAAGCGAGTGCTTACTGATGTTGCTGCTGCAACTCTATACTTCGAGTACATCGGGGCTACGTGCAGAGATGGTGCGATATGATTCGAAAGTGTTTCTGTCGCCGGGATCAGAGACCGAGACTCCGTGCTGTGGAATATTGTAAAATTATAAAATAGTTTGGGGGGTTGAAATGGAATGGTACGTGTATAAATACGTAAGTACAATCGCTTATTTTGCTCTGTGAAAGTCGGGTGTCGGATGGAAAAGTGAATTATCGGCGTACGTTTACATACGGCTGGTTCCGCCATTTCACTCTTACTTTTTCATTATCGGAATCGATTGAGGAAATCCGTTTAGAGTACTTTGAGTCCGGTTTATGCAATTGAACGCCGCGTGTAAGGGTATAACAAGAAAATTGACGAATTATTTTATTGTAATAATTTTTTGCTTTTATTGATTTTTCCCTCATTTTTTCATTCTGCAGTATATTTGAGTTGGAGGGTGGTACTTGAATTGAAATACAATGAAAACATTTTAAACTTTTTCGGCGAGAAACGGAAGCCATAGTGCTGTTCTTAAAAAAGAAAAATATCAAGACAAGCCGATGTATGAAACATTGTATTGTGGCGATCCAAACGGCCGTGACAACAACTTTGAATTAGGATTTCTTTGAGGCCTAAGAAGCGACGTGCTCGCAAAAAAAAATTAATGACTCATAAAGAGAAGGTACTTTGTATCATCGTTGTTTTTGGTTTGCTTTGAAATCACTGACCAGGTAAATGCATTATTCGATAGAGGTGATATCGTTTCACACATAAACCAGAATACATTGCGACTCATTTAAGCAGGTTGTGATTTCTTTGTGAAGTTTTGTGCAGAATTTTCTCGCCCAAAGTTTTTTATAAGTTTATGCTATCGAGCGTTGTAACTTCGTCTCTAAATTGGACTGCACTAAATCACCGATGCTGAGTTCTCCGGTGCTCGGAGCATGAGTCCTTCGATACGCTTTTTGGAAAATGTGTATACCTAGCCAATTTGAAAGTAAAGTTAATTAATCCTAACTACTTTCAAGACCTTGTCTATTTTCTTTTCTTTATCCCCGTCAAAACTTAAATTTATCAATTGTTACAGCATTGGAATACCATGTAATTCTAAAAAATGGAATTCAAAGGCCTATAGTTCAACATAACCGTCTAATCGCAAGGAAAATCTTCCATGGTAAAGGTACGCAGTAGATTTTTGACTGGTCCATGGAAGAATCTGTTTGGTCGTGCCTACGACATTGAACCAAGCAACTTTGTTATTGAGATATTGATTCCTCGGATTCTATTATGTCTCGAAACTTTGTCATTTAGCCAAGTGATGCAATCACGAGTGAATGAAAGCCATAGATACTGCCCACAAACCAACTACCTACGTGTTGACATCAAATTCAAACTAGAATGCTGTAGCAAATGATAATATTTTAGCTTTGTATCTCACTTCGCCGAGATGTTGAACGTGATTGACTTGTGTCCAAAAAAAATCAAAATCTTCGAAGTACTACGTTCAGAAGTAAAATGTAGACATATGCATTGTTAAAGTGATCAATTATACTTCTCTGTTTTCCTCGAATCCAACTTTTTAATAGTCCTCAATGTATACTTTGTAAAACCAATTCTCAAATAAGCGAGCCAAGCTTAGTGTGTCTTTAAAGATAATTATTCTCCTAGAATCGAAACAGTTCAACATACGTTTATCTGTCGTGCAATCCATGGACATTCTTTATTTTAAAAATTTAAAAATTTATTTCTTGCTTGCTTCTTGCAAGCTTATTTTTGGTATCATGCGCCACAGTTTTTGAACCAAATTCTTATTTAGTAGCAAGGCAGTCCTGATTTGGCTACGTTACCTAATGAACGTGCTCTTAAGACCTTACAGTGCCTTCTCAATGAGGCTTACATTTTACATGAACAGTGCCAGAGATTTGCATTTCTGCAGTCAAATTGCATTTCTCAAGTCAAATTTCGGGCGTGAATCCGAGTGAAGGATGGATATGAATTTGGACCGCTGGCCACGTCCCAATATCAACAACTCATCATTCAACATAAGCTGAAAGGTACGAAGGTACCGGGCGATTTGATGATTCAACGGCCGGTTTAGCGTTTTCGCAATCGAGCGGACTTGTTTCGACGTTTTGTGACGATGGATGAAACGTGGGTCTATAACAATTTTTTGAGTCGAAAATACCATCTGCAGAGTATAATTCGCAATTAGACAAACTCACATGGCGAAGAAAAATGTCTGTACCATCATGATAACGCACCGGCACACTGGTCTTTGAAAGCGATGATCTAATTGGACCAATTACGATTCGAATTGATTACTCAGGCACCGTACTCTCCAGAAGAAGTCATCACGGAAACCAAGGCGTATATTGAAGACTTTAACGTTTCGTACTACAGAAAGGACATCAAAATTGTGGAAACTCACTATACCAAATGTATTGCTCTCGAAGGCAAATATGTTGAAGAATAAATATATACTATATATATATTTCACTATAGGGGTATTCAGATCCCCTGCTGACCATTTTTGCCAATCTCCAGAATGCAGAAAAAGCAACAGATTTCATCTCAACTTCCAACTTTACAATCCCTTCCACAAAATTCTTTCTTCAATTTTAATAATTAGCTTTGATATTCTAAGTTAATTTGTTAGCTTTAACTTTCACTGTGCTTTTCTTATAAATTAATTAACTTATGAAAATTCATCTAATACCTCAAATCTTTTAGGTCTATTTTGATGTTCTTGAATCGAACTCTAGCTTGAGCGTGATTCTTGAATCTAAAACACATTGTATGTCCGATTATATTAATTGATTTCACTTTTTTCACATTGACACCAATCAAATTGAATCCTTTAACACCCCCTATCAACTCGCACGCATGCAACAATTGCAAAATTTGTCACAACAGTCAATAGGGATGCAAACACCCGATCAATGCAACCTAATCCCCTGACAGTTGTGTCAGGCATCAAATGTCCAGAGTGTAGGTTTCTTCCCATCTCTCAACATCATCACAATTATCATCTATCACATCATCTCCTATCCTCGAGAGGCGTGCCCGTATCAAATTTCATTAGAAGTCCCCTCAACTTGCTCCTCGAAAATATACTCGTTTATACTCGTACATAGTATATTGGAAGCATGTGAAATCGAGACCTTAATCCATAAAAAAAATAAAAGTGTACTCATAAACAGTTGCGAAAAGGAAATTAATTCCAAATCGTCTTCTTTTTGAGTATGTACCTTGGTACTCTTGTGATCCGCAATTCACAGGGAAAGTGGATTTAGAGATACTGATGATAAACGATATGTGTGAAGTTCACACCTTCAACGTAGGCGACTGGACTAGATGGAATTTCTTGTTGGAGCCGTCCTTGATGGCCATAAATCACTACACTCACGTATAATCCACACATGCGAGTGGGTTGCTCTTAAAATAGACGCTAGAGTGGATGTATTAATTTCATAAGCCTTCTAAATCATAGACATTCTGATTCCTCCTTTTTTTTATCCAGTTGTACCACATTGTTTGTGGTTGTAGATTGAGGATATAATTCTCGCGGTTTCCCCCCTAAATTCCTTAATAATGAACGTTTTTTTTTATCAAGAATATCGAGGCACAAAAAAAAAAACACCAACTACAGCAGTCAAGGAGATGATAATAATCTGGATCGGAGGCTTGGTTCTCGTATGATACTGCCTCTATGCTCCGCTCTGTACGTTCTCCTTTTGTTCCTTATTTTTAAAACCCGATCGTTTTGTTGGTCGTGACGGTTTGTCGAACACCCGTCGCTCATGGTAATGACAGAGAGGGTAGAGGGAAATAGAATGGAAATTGTATAACAAACGAGATGATTCTGTGTTTGTTTGGTAATCTGAGGTCTCTGCGAGCGGTTCCAGATACTTCAGAGCTCAGCCATGAGAAAAGGAAAAAGACAACACAAACTGGAAATTCATCAGATATTCTTTGTTTTATTTATTTATTGTTCTTGGGGTCTGAAGTGGTATTTTTTTCCGACTCTTTCTCGAGTTTTATTTTTATTTTTATTTTTAATCTTTGTTCTATTGCCTGCCCTGGCTCGGGTGGGTTCCTCAGGAATGTTTTAGAGGTGACCAGTTGAAGATAGATACTATTGTTCAAGTGGCTGATGGTAAAAGTGGAACATTGAGTTTTGTTAATAAGATTTTTATCAAAGAAAAAAGAACTGGAAAGGAAGTTGGCCTTAAACGCGGTCAGGTCGTAGATTATAAATCTGAAATAATAGATCTAAATCGCTATGTTAAACTTGTTGGGTAGGAAAGAAAATTTAACACTTTTTTTTATGCGGGACAAGAATTTTGAACGATTCTCGTGTTAATTGCACCTTTTGTGTTGTTCAAGGCGTGAAAAGACACGCAAGCAATGGAACAATGGTTTCTCGTGTTGGGGTGTCAAAAAGTTTACAATTTCTATCGTGCGATTGTGACATCTGACATTTGAAGTTAAAGATAAAAGATTTAACTAAACTCGTGGATCCACTTTTTTCTAAAACCTCAGTCAACTAGGTTGAGGAAAGGAGCACAAGTATTACATGTCAACAGACTGGTGGAAGGCCTTATGGACGTGCGAAGCGAAATTTAAGTTCTTAGGGAAGGAAAAGAGAGTTTACGTTTTGCAATCTAATGAGGAAAATATGCTCTTAATTGTGGTAATGGTCTGCTGATGTTTCTCCTTCGGCTGTGTAAGAAATATCATCCGAATCAATAGAATAATAAAATCTGAAAAGTTTGCATTGATATTATTATGCCTCGGATTCACATAAGTAAATAATGATGATCCAAATATTTCTTCCGAGCTTTGTCAAGGATAACTTTATTAACAAAAACAAAAATGAATACTGAAAAAAAATGTGTGGCCTGCTCAATCACCCGACTTCAAGCCAATAGAAATGCTTTTGGACGAACTTGATAGGGAGGTTAGAAAACAGTGTCCGACATCAAAAGACACTCTTGTGGGATCCTTAATATATCCTGGATATCAATAACATAGGAAACCATCACGAAGAGGATTGATATAACGTCTATTGAAGGCCAGAATAATGCAGAAATGAAGTGGATTAGCCAAGTTTTTATAAGGTTGATATTATTGAGGCTATTTACAATAGATCTTCATCGGAAATTTTATCGATAGCAGGGTACACATTTTTTGTAAATGTAATGTGTTTCGAAATTTAATTTTTAAAAAATATTAAGAAAACTATTTACGTTTGGATGCACTCGAGTTTTGAAAAAAAGAACACACACAGAATGGGGCCAGGAATACCAGTACCGACGCTCCGAAATCAAAACAATTGATTCTGCATCTTTCTCTTTCACGTTTGACTACTTGTCGTTTAACTATTTGTATTTAAGTTTTGAGTTGTGATTGCAAATTAATCAATAAATATGAAGAGACAAACAACAGGCGCTAGCTGTATTTCTACTGAAGTGACTTGTGCACAAGCAAATTAATTGGGAGAAAATTGACTTAATTGGCTTTTTTTTTAATAACATGTTATAACTAACTAGTTGCGCACAGAACAGCTTTTCTGGTGCCATAAGTGAAACAAAACAAATCATCAAAGTATTTGCTTGACGTCGATAATCCGGTACGAGTGTTTTGAACTCTCAGATTGATGTAGTGTTAAGGTCTACGTAGAAATTTAAAAAAGACATGACTATGACGAATTTGTGACATGAGTTTATCTGAAGATATTTACCCACGGTTTTTTAAATAGTTGTTGCAAAAGGAAAGATCAAATGCAATTGACAATCAGTTGTGAATAGCTCTTACCAATTAAGTTGAGTCAAAACCAATTTTTATTGACAAACAAACGTAAATTACACCCACTCTGACAAATAAATATTGTAACAATTATAGGAGAAAAAGAAATAACAATTCTTTTATAAAAAAAATTCAGAAAAAGGAATACTCACATTCCCATCTCGTTTCTTCAACATTGTAAATTCAAAAGAAGAATAAGTCCAAAAGTTATCTTTTCAAAATCATGGGTGCTAAATCGGCTAAAAACGTCGACGTACTTGAAATTGAAATCAGATTTGACAACATTTTTAAAGGCAATATTCGACCTTATTCAGTCCGTAACGCGCTAAGCGTTGGAATTAATGTCGTCAACTGTATCTTTTTTATCAACATACAAGAGTGATATAACACGCCTCCACAAGAAGCATTTCAACGTTTATGATCTACTTTAATCACATGATCAAGATGACCAGTTGACAGGTTAATTTTTCATGATGATTCCCTTTTCATATGTTTGTAGCAATTAACTGATGGACCCAGCTACAGCTGATAGCAGAGTCAATAAAATGTCAAATCTTAATAAGGCTCATTTTAGTGTAGAGAGGAGTAGTTCCAGAGAATTACCAAAGTTTGTGCGGCCCAAAATCAATTCGACTTGCACTATAGCTGATATGGTCTACACTTAAGAGTGATCGATTTACCTTTAAGCCGAAATTAGCCTAGTCGAAATTTTGTTATAGCCAAGTACTTTTTTGATTGATGAAGAGTCCATTTTGTCTCGTCCTACACGTATGGTTCTCGACCAGATAAGAACATTTGTTCATATTTTGAATATGAAATGTACACAAGAATTTAAAATAGTCTCTTAGTTGTCAGCTTGTAAAGTGAGAAAGTCTAAGCTTAAAGCCCAGATTATGCTGAGAAACATTTCTACTAAGTTTACTGCAGTTCTGACCATCAAGGGCTCTTCTTTGACAACTGAGCAATATTTAAATAATTGCGAAATAATTGATTTTAATTTGTCAATGATATTAAATTACAATGACTCAGGAAGTTATGAAATTATGCGACTTCTAGAAGTTAATACGAGTAAGTAGAAAATTGTCGTTAGTTGGTTGAAGAAAAATACCCCATAGCATGACAAGGTAATTGTTGTGACCTTTAAGAACAAATAATAGTTCAAGAATAGGAAAAGTAGGAGTACATTCAGTTCAAATATTCACATCGAACATTTTTACTTGACAAGGTTAAATTTATTTTAGTTTTGTCCATTGCGAGACTCAAGGTTTTCCTGTAGTCGTCAAAAAAAATAATTCGAATATTTTTACAGTCCTGAAGATCGGTATACTTACATATATAGATGTCAACTGTTCTGACGCTTTCGAATCACTTGCCAACATTAACGAAGAGAGAACTTTAATTTGCCAATCCCCATGTTAACAAACATGCGTCAGCCCATCAACTTCATTGAGGTTAGCTCCTTACCATGACCTTATTACTATACAGGTGGGGTCCCCGAACGCGACTTGAATTCTCTGAGGAACGCAATTGTTATTTTCTCATTTTCACTTGAGTGGATGCGCCAGCGTGCAGAACAGGCGCTACTGGGCTGCTGACATCAATCCCAAGGAATTGCATCAAAGGTTTTTGCATTCATCTGAAGTCAGAGTGGAGAGTAATTTCAGCTGAGATTGTTGGTCCCTGTTATTATTTTCATTTATTTTTTATTTTTTAAGAAAATAAGGTCACAGCGACATTGAATTCAAGTCGGCATGGGAGCATGTCTGAGGTTTTTTTTGCACGACTTGATGAATTGCACTTAAGGGATATTTGGTTCCAAAGTGACAATTACTTACATTTGAAGGGCATCTAAGGCTATTTCAAAAAATACTTTTCGAATCGCCTCATCTAAAAAATGAAAAATTGAAATGATTTTGCGATTTTTTCGATGAGCTTTTGAGTTATGTCAATCGTGGGAAAGGATTAACCTAAAAAAAATATTTATTCACACAAACCATGTCTAATATTATAACTGCTCAATCGATCACAAAAATCTCATCGACGAAACAGATTGGATCAATGGCTCTTCTTTAAGGTGAGTGCGACCTTCTACTGTTAAAACTGTTGCATCTTCCGAAGAGTGATGTTAACGATGACTTGAGCGGCACTATCACGGCAATCAAAACGTCGCTGAATGAAAATAAAAAAGTTTTCCATGTTCCAATCTACAGTGGTAAATACAAGAAGTAGTTCGAAAACAGATCATTTTAGGAGTTCGCAAATAAAAAATTCGCAGAAAAGTTTTAGTTTTGAGTATGAAATACGCCAAAGAACCACAATAATTTGCTTTTGCACGCTGAATCCATAGAATCATAGAATTGGTTCCATACGCTTATATAAGGGAAATAAAGACCAAAGTAAAACAATAAAGAGTATGAAATTAAAGGTGATGCTACAAAACAGCGTAACATTGACGACACTAAGCTCTTCTGGCAATGAATAAAACCAATATCGAATTTCAGGGAGAGAGATCCTTTCTTTACTTAATAAGTTGAGCGAAAATAGCTTTCAATTCAGACGATGTGTAGCCATTATTGAAAATATAGGTTATTGATTACATGTGACATCTTTAAACGTTCCCCAATTTTAGAGAGTGAGTTAAGACTCTTCAAAAAAAATACTGAAGACATTTTACCGCTCTCACGCAAATGATAAAGCCAGCTCATTTTCAATGTTAATGTTTTTATATGTGTTCATCAGTATGAATACCAAGTCTATATTTAAAAATCCAAAAAAATCTTTGAGGAAATTGCATTACAAATATCAGTGTCTCTATTATCACTTATTTTTGAAAACAAAAAACCAAATTAACTAGAAAATGAGTAATGGTATTTTCTTATTGTGCAAAAATTCGAAAGAAATCAGGCTTATTTTTTTATGCATAAAGTCACGAATGACATCATTTGGGGACTCATTTAGTTACTTGACAGGCAGCAAATTTAAAAGTTATCCAATGCATTATCCAAGGCGTTCTTCAAGGAAAAATTGGCGATTCAAAGCTATTTTCAGGAGATTCAAAGCTATTTTCAGGACTATATTATAACATTTATTTTATGTGTACTTCGGTTCTATTTATCAGATCAAAAACGAATGGTTCTTAACCAAAGTCGGATGTTACTTATCAAGATAAGGAGATACATTCCGCATCTGCGTCATATGAATGCATAAAGTAGGCCTCTGCCTCTACCTTATTCGCTTTGCCATAAATTCATTAATGCTTTTGTAAACACATTTTAGTGAAAGTTACATTCTTCGTCAGCTCATCAACACGGAAAGGAACTGGATTATGGTCGCACTTATCAAGATCCAATTGCAGCCAGTTTTCTTGAACAGGAGTTCTAAAATGATTTGGATGTGCGTAGATGATAGATATGAGCACTACTTGAAGGAAATGAAGCAATTAGAGCAAAACAAATGTTTAACTTCAGTACTTAAATCATTTTAATATTCAGAAAGGCTTACTTGGCTATGTCAGTGTTATTTACAAATTGTGTTTCTTCCGAGTCGTATGTAAGCAGTTGATAACTGGAATTGTAAGACTCGATGCAAATATCATATAAAGATATGTCCATCATGCGAATATTTTGAAGATTCCTCTTGGTTCCTAACTTATTATACCACTCTAGGCTCTTAAAAATTATGTCATATTTAATTTTATCATTGAAGGTACGTTTCAAGGAAATCACCATAAATATCGATATTAAAAATATTAGAAACCCTCAAAACTACCAGATGACAGAGAGACCAACATGGAAGAGCAGTCATTGTTTTGGTTTCTATTTGCTTTCACTTCTCTTCAGTCTTTTCCGCAGAAGATACCGGCATTCTCCACGCTATACAATTTATGTACAGGAAGCCCCGATACTCTCCGGCAACTAAACAATCACACATTTATTGTGATTGCACTTTGATTGTGATTTCAAGAAACTGGCAAAAAACAGATGCAGACTAACATTTTTTTGAACATAGGTGATATGGTCATAAAAGGCAACGAATTAAAACTGTGCAGCGCGGACAGCGATTACAAGTCCACTAATTATTCTTTTTTGTCGTATAGCCGATAGCTCAGATAGCTAACGCTTATTTAAAAATATTATTGTAATTATACCATTGAAAGTTATTATTTTTGATTATGAATTAATAATGCCTTACTTATTGAACTTATTGAAAGGGCAACAAAAGCAAGATTGATGTCGAAAAAAGTTTCAAATTTATTGGAGAAAATTTCAATCAAGCAGTTCAGCATTTGCTGTGTATTGTTAACATTACTGGATTGTCAGACGGAGGTATGAAGTCCCCATACCATGGCATGAAAATATTACGACACTTGCTCTTTTATGAAGACATGACGCTGGTAGCAAAGTGATGACGCAATCTTCCAAGCCAATCGCATTCGCTACAACAATGGTTTATGGCGGAAAGAAAACCGCGAATGTTAAGGAATGCAAATAAGTCAATTGGAAACTCTCCGTTTTGATTAGGACTCCAAATTCTTAACGCATCAGAGATGCAACCCACTATTCAATACTTTCATTCTTTACCTAACAAACTATAAAAAAACAAGAAAAATTGAAATAACTTCTAAGTTTTCGAATTTGAGGTGAATGTCAGTCGTCTTCAGGCAGAATGAACTGTCAAGCCTCACTGTTTATTCAATATCAGTCAGTTTATCCGGAAATATACTTGACAGGTTTAAAGTGAATTGGTTTTAGAAATTTGTTGACAAAGAAAGGGTTCTTCTTATAAACAACCTACAGATATGCCTTTTGTAAGCTTTTAACCATGTTTATAAAACGAGCGGTTTATTTATTATTTTTTGTGTATCAATGTTGTTTAAAATGTTGCTGTAAAAAGCAGAAACTCATTTGAACTCCAGTTCGCCATTTAAGAATAACAATTTAAAAAGAACGAGTGATAAACTTGATTTTTTTGCATACTTTAATGATGCTATCGAGTTCATGCATCCACCGTCAAAATACACTCAATAGAACTTATGAAAAATTAAACAACATCTTTGACCCCTTTCACTGAACTTCGAGAATCCGCATATCTTGAACTGTTAACAAATTTACCTATGGATAGAACGTTTTATCGAAAACCTGTGGTTTGCTTGCAAAGTCCCGCAGACAAGTGGCATAGGAGATATAATCGGTCAATGTAGCTAGAGTTAAAATGGACGAAAAGTCTGCTCACTGTTGAAAATTTTCGGCATTCAATCGCTCAAGTTTTTCTTATTTACAGAGCTAAACTTCGATCATAAGATTACCCAATTTCTGTGATATAGCGAAGAAAAAAAAAATATTTTTTAAGATTAATGATTTCTTAATTTTTAAAGTAAATTTATCGTTTGAAAAACAACTACATAAATATTCTGACACTTGAAAAAGACCATCATAACCCAACAAAATTCTGAATTAATTCTACTGACGTAAAATGTATCTGTTTGTGCTTTTGAACATACAAGCCCATTAAAACACTGTATACCCGATCTTTTGATTTAATTGCAGATATTTTATTTTAGAAATTCATCGTATATAACTTTACGAAGATAGGCGACACTGGTGCCTTTGTTTAAGCATTGTTAACACGTTTTATACTTTTTATACTTTTGAATATTAATATTTATTTGGTTTGAATATTATTTTTTTAGTTAATAGATATCAAAAAGAACAGATTGAATTTATGCAACAAAAAAGTACAAAGCTTGATCTCTCAAGCAAGCAAGATTTTAAACAGATAACTCAAAGGAGGTTATTTCCAGTGTCATCATATGGATCATGCACGACTTAGAAAAGAGTTTGTATTGAGAAACACGAAACAGATCTATCTAGCTGCAAGAATTCGATATGGTATCTATGCGCTGCGTTACGTGGACGAAGAATTTGGTGCATAGCGACACGTTATAAATGAGCTGAAAACTTTTTACTCCAGCTTTAATGACTATTTTTACAACATGAATTGAAAAATTAAGGTTTCGAACAAATTGTACTTCTAACTCATGACATAGCCTTACTTAACAGCAGCATAATACATACCGAAGGATAATTTTTCTTGAAAAAGGTATCACTCAAAAATATGCTTATTTTTGATGTTTTAGAATATATGTATGTACTTTAATTCATCAAGATAAATAAGAACATATGAATTTCTTAAGTGCACTTTCTATTTCGTTGACTTCTATTATGAAGAAAAGCTGACTTAGGTGGCTGCCCTGAGGTACTCCATATGTACTTGATATACTTGATTATTTTGCCCATAAAGGCTTGAGCTTATAACCTAGACAAATTGCCCATGAAAACCAAGAGAATATATATTTAAAATAATAAGCTTCTGATAGAGCGAATCAAACACCTCAAAACCTTTCTATATCACATTATTTACAAAAGCAAGTAACAGTCAAACTAAGTTTATACAATTATAATTTTCTTTCCAATAGCGTATAACTTAAAAACTCTCTACCGGGATTAGGAAGTCATTTTTCCATAATTTTGAAAAAACGCTTTTTAAAAAGGATCTCTGAAAGAGGTGTTGCCAGATAACTACTTAAGTTGTTTATGGTATTCGTTAAGTGTTCAAGTTGCATTGTGCGAAATTTAATCATCATAGCATTAATTTCTAACGAAGTAGGTACTAACCTCTAAATCACATCGCATTGTATCCACTTTGGCCGCCATTATCCCATGTTTCCTGTTCAAAATTTCTTATTCGAATGGGAATTATCTGGTTTCGCAAACCCCCGATTGACAGACACAATCGATTTGAAATGCCTTCACCACTGACAGCGATTGTTGTTTTGTCATACAGAACCGCAACCACTTGGATCTCGGTGCTGAGGAGTACCGACTCAAAGATGCAACTTCCGCAGCATCTGTCAAAAAAGCACACCACACAATTCGTTGCAGCGAATTATTTCTCTTCTTTCGGAATCAAATTCACTTTTCTTATCTTATCACTCGAAATGGAACGAAACATTAATTGAAGGGAAAAACAAAAATAAAATCAGAAAATCAACGCAAAAGCAAAACGAATCAAAGAACTCCACCCGAATTTTCTTCATACACACGAAAATCGAGAGAACAAATGAAATTTTCACCGGAAAATCGCGAACCGATAGGAATTTCGCTTTCCACAGATACGAATAAATTCCAAGGAATTTTTTTCACGTATTTCTTATGTTATACTTTTATTATTTTAAGGAGTCGAAGGACGAGGCAAAGGTCAATCGCGGTCTAATTTCAATCCTGGTGGGGGTCGGCTTCGTCCACACAGGATTCGTTTAAATAACAAACAACAAACAAAAAAAAAAATAACTTCGAAAATTGACTTTTCCCACTCTTGTTTTGTGATGGGTTTCCACTGTGTTTTTACGGGCGGGGAGGTTAAATTTGCAGATAAGAATTGCTTCCCTTGATTATGGAGTGCATTTTGTTTAAACAAATTCACCGTAAACAACAAATGAGAATGAAAATAAACAAAAATCAACTCAAACACTGGAAAAATCTTTCACTGATTTATCTTTAGTTGTGTTTGTGTGTGGAAATGAAATTTTTCACTTGTTTTTTTTTCCTTTCCTTTTTTAACTTTGTTTGTTGCTAACAAACTGCGAGGCGCTCTACCGATATCAGTGTCCACACGCGGCGAATGCAGGAGAACGTCTGGTCTGGAGCGAAGCAGTTGTCGCTGCCGTGGGAAACACCTTGTGCGTGGTGGTACGAATGAGTCAGGCGATCGTTTGGTTGTGCAGTGGAAGAGAGACGCAACGTGTGAACGGTTTGGCTGTTTTGTATCGATTTTCTCAAGCTGTGAATTTTTACCGCATGCTGCGACATCTAGTGGAAACGAAGTCCGTTGTTACGATGAAAGCGCATGTTCCAGTCGAATGGAAATGTTGATAAGAGTTTGTTGCTACTACTGAGTGTTTTTTTGTTTGAGTCGAATGTGATGTTTCACCTCTGAGTTTTAATGGACACAGAACCACTCAAGCCGACACGAATTCGCTTTTCGCTTCTGTTGTGGAATTGAGATTTATGCGAAGCGAAATAAGTAAACCCATACAGGCACGAGTTTTTCGCTGAATGAGCGTGCGAGTGCGAATGTTTGGCGTTTTGTTATTTTCTATTTAGTTTGATTGACTACCGATGGTTGAGCGCGTTTAATTTTCGCTGTGGATAGAAGTTTCGCCTCGCAGAAAAATGGTTAACATTGAGAAATTTATTGAACTCGTGAGGAGTAACACACTTTTATATGATATTTTTCATGAAGACTTTAAAAACATAACGAAAAAGAAAAAAGTGTGGCATAAAATAGGAAGGGAGCTAAATGAAAGTGGTACGTTATTATTGTGTTTAGTTTTTTATTTGTATATGGATCTTATACTTGCGTACGTGTCTGACTGTTTACTGAAACAATGTTTGAGTGAGTTGCTTATATTACTGAAAATCTATCAATTTGCGAAATATTCGCTTCGCGCCGCGTTAAGAGAAATTATCGTGCGCTTAAGAATCACAAAGCAAATGGATGGATTGAGACTTTTGTAAACGTTTTCTTTCAGACTTGCTATTTCTCAAAGTTTTTATCCGACATACATATGTAATAAGTAAAATTTTCGAATGAAATAATTTTCGAAACTTATGCTGGAAACATAAATGCAGCGGAAGACAAAAAATAAGATATGGTATTTTAAAAAATTCATCGAAAAATTTATGATACATCTTGAAGTTTTATTTAAAATAAAACATAACAGCAGAATCATATTTTCAAATGTTTCGGCTTTTTATTCTGAAATCTAATGTCAATAAGTGTTGGAAAACAATTTTGGGCGTAAAGCCAGCCTATTGATCTAATTGTACAACAATTTTTCTCACCATTGCCTTAAACTTTTCGACAAATGCTGGTTCAAAGTAGTCAAATGTTAGGGCTTTATTAGCATGTCCGAGTCACTTGACATACCCTCACAAAGAGAAATCCAATGGAGCCGTATCAATTGACATATTAAGCCAATTTTGGGAGAGACTGAGAAGCAATCCCGTGAGCACTAACTATCAAGCAAAAGCTTCTGGGGTCGTTCGGAGTGGGCAATAAATCCCACCATTTGAAAATATGTGAGACGTACACACAAATGGTGAATCGACACTCAAAGGAGGTGCTTCGTCACCAATTTTAATTCACAGTCCCACTCACATCTACATAGACGATAACTGCGGTACGCATAGTATAAGCTCGTGTCCATAGTATTGCATAAAAGCGCCTCAGATGTGCTTTACTATAAGCTATAAGCAACGCCAAATTTTGCTGTCACAAACAAATGAACAGAGTTGTTGAACACCTATTTTCAAAGCTGAAAAGCCCGAAGAAGCCAGAACATTCAGGCTTGTAAAAATCGTTTTGTGTTATGGACACTTTAGGAACGATTTTGAAAATATTTTAAGGATTTGGAAAAGCAAAAAGAATACGATGGTCAAGTGAATGAAGAAACTTCATGGTTGAGGCCTCTGTTCTACTCTGTTCTGGTGTGCCATCGAAAACAGTAACGGTGGATAATTGTGGAAATGGTTGTCGAATTTTACCAACAAATCAAGTCTTTCTTTTGGTAGTTAAATTCAGTGATAAACAGCGAGTGGCCAGGGCCCGAGTAGTGACTTAGTGAGTGAACATTTATTCACAGAACATTCACACTCCACAGTACACAATAATATTTAGTTTAATTTTAAACCACAGTTTTAATTATTTATTTCACCAAAGAATTTATGTTTAATTTGTTTATTTTTTCAAGGTGAACAAATTAGAAAGCGATGGAAAAATTTAAAGGACACCTATGCTAAACATATTAAGTCAATTCAAGCAGCAGCCGATGGTAAATCAGATCTACCCCTTCGAAAATGGATATGGGCTGATCAGATGAAATTCATTCGACCTTTTCTATCAAGCTCTTTAAGGTCAGCCTCATATTCCAAATATCCTTATACAGACAATGAATGTGTTGAAAATGGTTTACAAAATTCAGAAATTAAAATCGAACAGGAAGAAGATGAACACATTACAAACCAAGCTATTCTGGATGAATCCTTAATTCATGAGAACTCTTTGGGTTTGTTCAATGATGAAATTGAATGTGTCCAGGCACATTGCTCACATCACGAATGTAAAGAGCGGACAAAGTACACTCGTAAAGTCCAAATGAATAGAAAACGAAAATCCGATTCGTCATTTTTTCTCGAAGAGCTGATGAAACACTTTGACAAAAAGCAAATATTGGAATATGATGCAACAGATCTTCTTCTACTAGCTTATTCAAAAACAATAAAATCATTTTCAAGACGAAGGCAAGTTATCACCAAGATGAAGATTGGTCGTATTATAATGGAGCAGGAGCAACTGCATTTGGATGAAATCAATAACCCCAATCCTCTTAAGACGGATGTGAACATGGTTAGCTCTGATAGTGAAACATAGCGTTGCGCTGAAAAATGTTTCTTTCATGTTTTAATGATTTTGAGATTTCTAACTCTGCATATAAATATATTCAATTTATTTATATTTTTGTGTTACTTCTGAATGTGTAGATAAATATAAATAAAAGAAATAAGAACAGTGTTTTTTTACTAATAAACGAAAAGTTAATTAAAGTTGTATAAGTAATTTTATTTCCGAAATACAAGGCTTGTTATAAGAATGATTATTACAACCTCGAAGAATTGTGTTAAGACCGGAAACTAAAGAGCTCAAAATGCGAAATCATACTGTTCCGTAC
Source organism: Orthonevra nobilis (assembly GCA_963555765.1). Lineage (NCBI taxonomy): Eukaryota > Metazoa > Arthropoda > Insecta > Diptera > Syrphidae > Orthonevra > Orthonevra nobilis. The sequence continues at coordinate 15,318,168 of OY743225.1, forward strand.
TCCTGTAGGAAGAGGCAATTCAACGACTGTATAGAAGCTCTGATTTCGGATTTCTGCATTATGTCTCTATTGTCTATTGGATGCTTGTGGCGTGGCTACATTTGACAATGGCTTCCTCAACTTGTCTGGAATTATTTTGAACGGTCTGAGATTGTAATTGGGAATGAACTCAAACCTGGCATTGTTAACCCTAAGCCTGAGTATTTTAAAAATTCAATAGTAAGTGGACATGTAATCATACCTGGAAGCACATGGCTAAATTTTAGGCTCGAGTATTGTCCCCATCATTTATCATGCTGCTAAGAGAGCAACAAACAATCGAATCCTCCACGATACTACATGAGCGTACCTCATAGAGATATGAATGCTGGCAGTTTCTTGCTTTCTTACTTAACGGGTTCCCAAACCGTGAAGAATCTCTGCCTGAGACACGACAGCCTTCCCCACTTCCATACGCACTCGGAGGCTGTGATTCACTGGAGCATTATTGTCGCGAATCCGTCCATCGCCCTGTACAGTGAAGACGATGAATTCTTCATATGCGGCTTTGAAGTCGATGAAGAGAGTGATGAGTCTCGACTTGAGATTCGCCGATCTTTTCAAAGACTTGCCTTAGAGTGAATATTTGGTCGATCGTCGATCTGCCGGGCCGGAAGCCACACTGGTACATGCCGATTAGTGTGTTGCTCTGACAATGGGGCAAAAGCTAAAAGATTCAAGAAGTTACATAAATGCACAAAAAATTGCAAGTTGCAGAAAAGATTAAAGAAATGTTAAGGGTTATTACATGTCTGGAAATTACTGTTGCTGTATAGCATAAATAGCATTATGAATTGCTTTTTAGATCAACCCAAAAGGCTCGAAAGCCAGCCGTTAAACCTCTTCGTTGAACCATCTCCTGAATGATTTCTTCATTAAGGTTCATTTCGTACTCCAGGAATGTCGAACATGATTCTGCATCGTTAAGCCTGACCAGAATGATTAGGGCATTTTTAATGTGAGTTTATTTTCATTCGAAATGTGGGCACGTTACCCAATTTCTTTCTTAACTCAAAGAAATAGTGGTTGGCAAAAGACTTATTTTTCGTTTGATCCCTCTCCTGGCAGGGGTCTTTGACAGTCTCCATTTTTCATCTGCCTATTCTGTGCCTCGATGTGGTGTATTTTTTAAGTAATCATGATAAATGTACCTCGTTTTGCCTTAGTTTACTAAGTCCAAGCTGCGCCGCTTGCATTTCGATACTTGCAAAAGCAACATTGACTACTTGTTGTGTTCATCCAATTATATCAATAACGTCTGCAAACGCAACATATTTATGGAACATCATACATCTCAGTTCCGAACTATTCCTTGAAGAAAGACAGCACCTGGTCCATAACCTTGTCAATACGTTAAGAAGACTTATCCCTCTTTTGTTGATGCAACTTGGTAGGTCTGTTTTTTTAAAGACCGAAAGTGTTGTTTTAGTTTTGCTCATACTTTCGAGATAATTTACTGTAAGTATATTACAATGCCACTCCAGCTGCTTTAAAAAGTTCGTAGGAAGTTTATTGACATCGGTTACATTTAAGTCTAATAAGGCCAGTAAAAGAAAGGCACAGGCGATTCACATTTTCGATTATTACCATGGCCCAAATCGGTCAATATGAATTATATACTTTTGTTAACTAAAAATATGAATACAATATGTAGCAAGGAATAAGGTAAGAAATTTTTTTCTTCATGTTTGTTTGGCTGACACACTTGATAAAGTTGTCGGAACTACTACTACGTTATAACCTAAGTGAATGTCTTGAACTTGTATTTTGTTTACAAATCCGGTCCAGTGAAAGAGTTCTTCATTTTTGGGTATCTGTTCCAGATTCACATCCTAAAAAAGAGCCCAAAGTAGTTATGGAGGATTATCTCATCTACTCGGCTGCGACAACACCTCCTCAACAAGTGGTGATGCAATCTCCGAAAGCCGAACGCACTTGCTAATATTTTCGATTCTGCTGAATTGAATACTCTCAAATTTAAGTGGATGAAATTCAAATGGACAACGAATTCTGCGATGCGTGACGCAAAAATTTAACCCGAATACTTGTGAGATTTCCAGGAATGTTGCAAACCGAAAAAGAGGGCTATGAAGACTCAGGATCTGCTAACTTAACTTAAACGAGTCTCATGTATCAAGTTCAACAGGACCAAATCTGATGAATTTTTAGGTCAGAAAGGTTAGGTTAGAATGATGCAAACAGTTGAAGGAAGGATAAATTCTTGATCGTGAGCGTACGAGTGGCCATAAGCGAACCGAAGTGTAGGAAAATAGCTAAGACTCCTACATGGCCTTTGTCGGGCTCCCATGTGCTTCAACGTGACAAGCTCGATAGAGATTTTGGCTTGTGTTTGTGTCTTAAGAACTCCAGAGTGGCTGTCTTACTGGTTTATCAATCGACCATGCCCCTCAAAGACTTTTTCTTTCCAGGGAAGAAAACTTTGTTGGACTGGTTTGCTTATTGACAGCTGAACAAATGCCTGGGCTCCTCCATGGGCGCTCAATGCAGAAAGGTACAAAGTAAACTTCACCTTAACGTGCCAAAAACTGATGAACTGAACACCAGTCGCACTAGATTATGTGTTCGCAAGGTCCAATAGATCTGGGAATTGACTCAGTTTGAGCTGAACTGTTTGCTGTGGTGTTCGGAATGACGGGGCATTAAAACCATATTTATAGCCACAAATCGTGAATTAAAAGAGGAAAGATACATTCGATAATACAAACTTTGTTAAAGGAATACCTGCATATAACCAGAGAGATACTTAAGTACAAACAAGTGATGCGAGTAAATGCATTAACGCGAAACGTATCTAGGATTTTACTGTCCGGAGATTTATGCAACGAAAGAAAGGTCAATTTATAAGATTTATCCAGAAGTGTAACGTCATTCTAAGTAAGTATTTTACTATCGATTTATTTTTAATATTAGAGTTCTCTCTGTTTACACACTTAACTTATGTCGACCAAAATCATAACCTAAATATTTACCCAAGCGGAATGACCCATTTACAGAATAAATGCATCCGTCAATATCTTGACTAGTTATGTATCTACAGTTCCGTAGTAAATTCCGGCAGGAAATCATCAAAATTTCATGCTCCTTGCCTCGAAGTTCATTTGGGACGAATAATGAATATCCTTGAGCTTTGTTTGTCTGCCTCCAAGCACAACGACTAATTAATTTCACCTGATTTTATTCAAATAGCTTGTTATGTCCTCAAGAAATTTATAGTTGCCCTATTTTCCGACCGGTTGGCCCTGCCTATTCAAGCAAACAATTTTCGCGTAGAATCTCCGCGTTCCGGTTCCACAACGATGCCGCCACAAGCCAACGTCAAAACCGTTTGCCTAATTAATTTATATTCTTTAAAGGACCTTTTCTCTTTATGAAGTGCATTCATGACGGCTGGCGTTTTACTTGTGTGCATCGTAGCGTTAGCAGCGCTTGATTCTCATCTTTTTTGACAGCACGTCAAAATCCATCCACTCGAAACTCATTTAAGTCCTGAATAATTTTGGCATTAAGTCTGCACAATTCACAAGGCTCCTCTATACTTATCTCATTGATTGCCATTAAAATTCTCTCTCTATCTCTCTCATTCTGAATGAGGACTTGTTCTTTGTATGTCTTTTTTTTATGAACCTACAACATCTGTGAATGTTTACCTTTCATTTCAACTGCACATTGGAATACAATAAGATAAAAAAAAGAACTAAGGGGAGAAATTCTGGAAACAACCTCAGACAAGTAGTGAACACGTAAAAAGGGAAAAGATAAAACACCGAACCGTTTTATATCCTATTAAAGCCTTCACTCTTCGACTTCGTTAACATAAAACAACATCGGTACGGGCACGGGCACATTATCGGAATCGGGCGGCAGCGTATGGGCATGCCATATGCATACGGAGCGGGCCTGCAGAAGCACTAGACTACGCGGTGGCACCATCTATCTACATGGCCACATGACGAAATCAATTATTTATCGAACGGCAGAATGATAAATGATTGCACCATTAAGCTTAACATAAATAAAAATTACCGAATGCATTAATCTTTCTGTAAAGCAAGGTGTGTGTATGTGTGCTACTATTTCGGATAGGACAAAGATTGTGCGTCTTTGTGGTGTTGCCGAGGAGGACTTCCGTTCCAATCGAATGGCAATGGCAAATTTGAATGGAAGGTAATTTCGCAACGGCCCGGGCCAGGTGAACTGATGAATATCATTCGAGTCGGGCTTGAAATGAGCGTAATAATTCGTCCCTGAAGGCTATTTTCCATTTCAACCCCCGTGCCGGTCGGTTGGATAAACACCACACACGCCTTGATAAGTTGATTCAAGTGCCAAGGGTATGTTGGAATGATGTTAAACTTTTTCTGCAACCCTAAATTGTGGCACAGTTTCATTTTCAGGTCGGGCATGCCTTTAGCTGTATCTGATAGTTGAGCAATAAAGTAGAGCGTATCCGAAAGTATCTTTAAGTTACTCAGCCTAGGGTTCCACAGCTAAATGGATACATATGACTATCCCGAATGTTTGCTCGCACACATGTAGGCATGGTCAATAATTTTCACATGCAAAAATAATAACACCCCGGAAGTAGATAAAACACAATCAACCCTCATTACATCTTTTGGGAGTACCTATGTATTGTGAAGAATTGAAAGAGGGTATGTGTGCGTGGGGATAGTTGAACAACAACACTGTGTCAGCCGTTAATTCTGGTAAGTGAGTGGTAAAATATCCTTAAATTGACGTGTCAAGGTAAGTGCGTCTGCCCACGCTGTAGCATGTGTACATATTTTGGTTGCCTATGTGTGCAAAGGTTCATTACCTAGGCTAAAGACAAATTAAGTTTTCTATTCTTTTTGTTCTAGTTTCTCATCATTAAAGATTAGGACAAATTTATGGTTGCTGGGAAGCAGACAGATGACTGCTTAATTGAACCCTGCCCTTATTCATATTGGTTCCTGGGTAATGGGACATAATTTTTGTTAACAGATGTGAGTAAGAGATTTATTTGTTCAGTCAAGATTCATGATGCAATATAATAGTGAGTAGTCAGCCTTAGGAACTATGCTGTTTTTTATTCTATTTTTTTTCATAGATCCTCGCCACATGTGACACTAAATACCCAATAGGAACATCTTCGATACTATTAATCAACAGCTGATTGTAACAGCACCTATATACTATATGCTGAAGATATTTGAATATTTTTTATGCAAGCTTCCAAAAGAGTTCTTAATTCCGGAGCATGAGAAATATATATAATATTTTACCACACATAGTTAAAGTGGCCAAGAAAATGTAAGGTCCGGTGACCGAGGTGCCCGTGGTACATATCCATACTTTAACGAACCTGGTGCTATTTTGTACGCTGATGACACAGTTATCTTAGAAAGTGGAACCAGGCCACACAGAACTCATTACCTGTTCAGATTTCCTATTTTAAATCTTGGCGCTTAAATATTAATGCGCAAAAATGTGAATTAATTTTTTTCAGAAATTCTTATGGAAAAGGGCATAGACTTGCGGTCAAACAAAGCAGAAACAGAACTTAAATATCTGTGGAAAATTTAGAAGACCGAACAAAAAATTATTTTCTCATAATACACTTTATAAAATGACAAGAGTCACATCCCTTTTGCTATACATGATGGAGACCTTAAAAAAAAGGCTGAGTAGTGCTGCCTCCCACACAAATCCGCTCATCAAAGCGCTTTGGGATCTTAACGTTAGCGAAAGTGTTTATGACCAATACTATGTTTCACCGCATAACGGAAATTCATTACCGCCGGCTTACGAAAAGCTTCACTGCCTAACCTAAGAGGATAACTTGTAGAATGTTAAGATTAAACATTTATATAGCAAATTAAGGAAGTCTTTTTAAAAAATGTTGATATAAACAAAAAAATGTTAATAGAAATCGAAAACTGTTTTTTATGAATTTGTCCTGTTTGAATATCTAGTCATTAGTTCAAGAGCTTCATAGTGTACAAGTATACCGGGAGCAAGCATATACGTACAAATTTTATATAAGAAAATGAAATGTTGCAATAAAAATAATAGATAGTATTCTAAGTATCCTCATTTAAAACTTTTCAGCCAGACATACTTTTCAGTCGGCTGCATTTGTAAATATTATGTATTGTTCAAAGAGAAAAAATTGTATATTGAATATTGTCTCAATAAAATTGAATTGAATTCCTTTAGGTTTCCAAAGAAAGAAGATATGCCCTGACATTCGCATTACATTTGATAAATATCATCCCGGGCCGCAGTCTACTTGCATGTTTCCATAAGAGTATGCCCACCCCTGTATCCTTCCTAGTTTAAGAGCTTCACTTGTCCTTAAGCGGTTGAATGCAGGTCATAAGGCCTTTGATAACTTGTTTTTACTTGAATTTGACCATCTTTGGTCGGCTTTTTTAATTGTGCTTTCAAGCACGGTTGCAAGAAATTTAATTAGAACACAATTCCTGACCAATTCGTCCGCTACTTCGTTTCCCTCGAATTTGAAGTGTCTGGGCACCCAACATAGTTTCACGTGATTCTGCGTTTATAATGTCTTAGCATTGTGCGGCAATTTTTGACTGTTGCCGATTTTATTTCCCACGATTCTTGTACTACCGATGTGGATAGCGATATCCCGGTCGGATACCGCTAAAACCTCTACTTGAAATATGCTTCAAGAATCCGGTAGTCTTAAGGAGACTCATAGGTGTTGGACTTTGGCAAAGATTTAAGAACCCCTTTATATTCTTAGAAACATCAGTATATACCGCAGATTCGTTTTGCTGTACTACTGCATTTGCTTGCCATTCACCTCTTCAAGGATATCGAAGTTTAATACAGTAAGTGTTTCATCCATTCCCATTAGGTTGTCTATAAGAATTTCGTTTAGAATTGCCAATGCTAAATTCTTAAAGAATCGAGCGTTGACCGACGCTACTGTTTCTTAAAAGCCCTATAACATATAAAGATTCAAACGACAACATGTGGCGAAATATATCCAGGATAACGAAAGAATGTTAGTGAAACCGGTTTGCTTCTTGATAACCAAACATAATCGTTGCCATAGAGCACCAAAAACATTTAATATTATTTAAAATTTTTTTAGTGTTTCGAGATGTGTGTTGATGCTTTTGAAAAGCTAACTTCTCTTCATTTCATTCATTTCATTTCATTTATTATTAGTTTTAACTGCTTACAACCTTAAGACATAGGTCTTATTTAAAATAAGAGAAGCCTTACAAGTATTTCAGTGATTTATATATATTTCTATTTATATCTAATATAAGAAAAAGATTTTAAAAATGGGGGTTGGAAAGGGGGTTTAAAAGGGATAATATATTAACATATTCATTCAAAGGTAGGTAGACCTTATATTACTTTGTTATTCTATAGACAGGTATTTTTTAAGGCATTTTTTGAATTTTGTTGTGTTTCTGATTTCCCTAACGTTTAATGGCAGCGAGTTCCAGAGTCGGGTGACATTGACAAAGAATTGTCGTTCGGAGGTCAAACATTTGTACTTTGGCTGTACCACCATGTAAAATCTGCTAGATTTTAGAAACTTTAGCTTTTGGTGAAGGTAGTCGGGCTGACCGGTTTTTATCACTTCTAATTGATGGGGTCAATGGTATTAACAATGTTCCTTGCATATTTTTATTTTTAAGTTGATTGCACAATATTTCAAAAATATTGTGTCAAAATTTCAAGTCGATTGGAGTAAAATTGACGAAGTAACGAGTATTATTATACCTGCCGGATGAACGTTTTATACCAGATTTAAAGTGTTCAAAACTTTAAAGCGTTTTACCCACAACTCACGTTTTCAAAGTCGATGCCCCTCATAACTTCAAAACTACTGCACCGATCCACATAATCTACGATGTAGCGCTGGAGAGTTTTTTCGCGCGTGTTTTCGCGCTTTTCCCTTCAAAGTGTTTCATAAAAAGTAAAAAATTAAAAATTCGAGAAATCCTCTCAGCATTATCTGGGGTAAACAATTAGCTAACGAATGGACTTTAAATTTTTGATTTAAAATGATGCAGCACTAAGTTATGAGGAGATACGTCCGAATTATTGCTGTCAATGCCTTGTTTTTTTAATATTTCTTCGTGATATAAAATCATTATACAATATTCTTCAAATTAATTTAAATTTAATTTTCTATTGGTTTTATTAAAGAGATTTTAACTGCAACGTCACAAAAAAAATTGTTTGACACAATATGCATAAGAATGACATATTCAAACATAACTCCATACCCGGTCTACTGGAACAATAATATTGTAGTTGATGCCGAAAGTGTGCGTCTAAGGCACACTTTCTAAATAGCTTGAGCACAATTTCAAATTGTTGGCTAACAAGCTCTTTTTAGATCAGACGGATTTACATCTCTGCGCCACATAGTCAAATAGAGGCTAATGTTTTGTAAATATGAAAGTGTTATATTTTGAATTGATGGCGTTATGAGGCCATTTTTCTTTCAAAACGACAAACAACAAAAAAAAAAGTGGCGAGTGCTACCGAGGACAATCAATGGATAGTGCTACCGAGACAAGATGATTGATTTCTTATGGCCAGAAATAGAGAACTTGAGCTAAGTACAATAATCGTACGATCAGCTATCAAGGTAATGTTTCTTGGCGGACGCCGTGCAACTAAGAACTTTTTTGTATAGTGCTTTTAAAGAGAACGATTCAGAACAATATTGGTCAAGCTAGTCTTGAAGTAGGGGCTGAAAGCATCTAAAATATATTGAAAAATTTGGACGACAAGATGAATATGCCGGATTATAGTTTATGTATCGATCTGTATAAGAAGTTTCGCCACCTGGCCCCCCAAAGTTTTATAAAATTCCTGAACGCTTAGGCAACTTAAGCCCTTCTTTCGATCCTCTGTTTTGAATTTAGTGAATTTTAAGATCAAGGTCACCGTTGATGAAAATTTCGAATATGACGATATTTATATTTGCTCATTGCAGCCTATACTAAGCTACATCAGAAGGCACTATCCCTTCTAAATGGGAAATACAAAAAAATATGTCTGCTCCAAATGAATGAATCACAAAAGTTTAAAGTGAATCACCATTCCATGAGATAGAGCCTGTTTTCCTCTCGAAATATTGTAACTGTAAGCGTTGACAGGCAAAATAAGCTTTAAGCCAACAGAAAGGCACAATATTTGTTAACACATTGTTTAAGAATGTATCTATCAATATCTTCACATTACGCTGGCACGACGAGACCGTGTGCTACAGATAAGCCCAAAGATTTCGAAATTCTGATTGAAACAAACTCGCTAAATCATTCAAAGCACCCATGATCCTAGAACAAACATACATCCCGCCCAGACTAAGTGATTAAATACTGTTTATTCCATTCGCAAAGCAGGTGCTCTCCCCCCCCCCCTCCCTCGCGTCTTACAGTAAAACTCAAATGGAGGGTGAAACTCCTTCGTGTAAGCGAATCCGTGCGTTCAAAAATTTCCAAAAGATACACAACCGCCTGCAGGAATACATTTACCTAATAAAATCCATGTGCGTGGATAGCTTTTCATTTAACTCTGTTTCGCATTCTGTAAATTGTAAATACCCCCCAGTTCCCCTCTTGCACATCACAGATCAGAAAGATGCCCTTGGTACTGAACTCTAATCGATATTTCGAACACAAGTATCTACACGAATTTACGAATGACATCTACAGTGAATCACGTGCATCGTGCAGCATTTAGCAAACACAATATTATTTCGAGTCCTTTGATTATGAATCCCTAGAGCTATTTAATGTGACCCTGCTACCCCTTATTCTGCAGCCATCGGTGTCGCAGTGGGAGTGTGCCCTATGAATTCCTGCAAGGACTTGTTGGAAGGAAACATCATCGTATTGATTTGGAGTTCGTGATTTGTTATATGTGTTGTTGTGTCTGCTGTCGCACAGAATCCTCAAAGATGTAGCGCGTAGACTATTGATCCGTGAACAATTGCGAAAGCAAGGAATTTATCAACACTCCTTGGGTTTTGGCTTTTCAACTTTTTCACAAATAATCCTCCTCAACTCCTGAAGGATAAAAAAAAAGTGAAAAAAATGGAAACGAAAAGCTGAACTCAATTCGATGTCGAAGGACAAACGATGACGATGAGGACGAGGACGAGTACGTGAACGGTGAACAAGCACAAGGATGAAAACGAAGACGAATAAGACAACGCACAAATCCAGGAAGGAAAACGAAAATTCGCTGCCTCTCATTGAATTCATAAAAATAGAAATAAGGACAAAGTAAAAAAAAACTTAAACTCATTGCGCTGTATGCGAGGCGGCCCCATTTGATTCTTTTGAGCTCCTTCCACCACGGCTGGTATATGTCTAAGACAACTACATCAACAACAACAACAACAACAGTAAAACTTTTCACTTAAGTTATGTTACAACCCCTAAGGAGGCCACAGTTACAGCATAAAATATCCTTGCATCGCTATAATTCAAGCAACTGCTTGGCTTCACGGCCAAAGGATACCGTTTTCAATACACAACAACCATGTAAAACTTGTCGTATTTTCCAATAGCGTGGATGGGGGTGGGGGGGAAGTGGTCGCCCGCGGCTAGGCTAGATAACCACTGTGTGGCTCTGGTTAGGGGAGGTGGAAAGCGAAAGGACTTCTTATTTTTTGTATTGCGATTGAGGAAAGGACAGATAGGGGGAAAAAAAACTTTTTATCATCCGCTTTTCTTTTTTTTTTCTGTTATTTTTTTTTTTGTTGCTTTTGTCTTTGTGCTATTTCGCTTGGAATATTCACTTGTGAATTTGTTCTTCTTTCTTATTTTTTAGGAATTGGAAAACTCAATTCCCAAGCTCCCGCTAACACACTAGTGAAATGTATTCATTGGACGAAAGAGGAATGTTCAATACACTTGCATTATGTAATGCCTCAAGTTTATCGTAAGAGGCAAAGGCTCACAGAATGAGCAAGGGGATTTGTTTTTTAAGTTCCAACGTGTATTTTTTTTTTCGTCATAACTGAGATGAGTTTTTGCCACTCGTTCCTTTTAAGTTTAAAAACAAAAGTTTATCCTGGAACTGTAAACATTGGCAATGGTCCTTACTAATGATACGAGAGGGGACTCGAAAGGAATTTGACCAAAGTGATTTCAATATAACAAAAGTAATGAAGGATTTCTCCTTATTCCATGAGGACAATAATAGAGTCATGGTTGGAGCATTTCAAGCACTCTTAGCAATTCTCTTTTAAAAAAAATTTGTACAGTATCCAAGGTGCAGGATTCTAGGCATTATTCCCAGAAGTCTAAAGCCAGAAAACAGAGTTAGTACTGATGAAGAACATCGAAGCAGGAATTTGTAAATGTCACACCCGCTGTAGAATGTTTGATCCCGCCCCACTTGGTCAGCACGATAAAATAATCGATCAGTGTCTACGAATTGACGCGCCAATTGCTTTGAAATATCTGTACAATTATGTACATGAAAACTTAAGTGATTCCACTATAGATTGTGATAAGCCATTTTGACGTACATTTTCAAGCTTTCTTTGTTCAAGTGCAGCGTTTCGCAGGGTAGGTGCAAGGTGAAGCACTGAACGAATGCTGTTTTCGAACGGCCTAAAGAGAAGGACAATAGGAAGAGCGAGCGAGGCGAAGAAGAACATCTCTTCAGAAATATGGTTGGAATACCAAGTTTTTAGTTCTATTTTTTTTTAAGTTTGGGTGATACAACGTACAAAGCAGCAAGTGACTATTTTAAATACTTTTAATAAAAGACAATTTTTTGCTGCGTTTCGGACACTGCAGAATATTTTTCCTCCATTTTTGGTTATATGAAAATTTATCAATCTATCAAGTCGGATTAAAGGTTCTCGTTACTAGGTAAAAAAATAGAAACCATTTGGATTGATGACTTCCATGCAACTGGAGTCGTAAAAATTGTCCTTTGGTCTGTTAGCTTTAATTCTATTTGGAATAAAAGCTTTCCAAGTTGGTCCCAGTCGGCTTTGTTGCCAAATGATTGATGTTTGAGGAAATAGACACGATGGTCTAACGAGCCTAAATGTGAAGATACTGATTGGGAATATTTCATGTGAGCAATAAGACCAGTATTTTCGCGGCAATGATATCAATGTTAGGAACTGTTGTAATGTTTTTAACATGTTTGGTAAAATTTTAGCCGCAGCGAAAATCTTTACATACCTTTCTTGTTGTGTTTTCTGCCCAAAGAAACAATCTGTATGTTTAGTTGTGAATTTCATAAAATCATTTTGTTACACTGCCATCTGCATATTTATACCATTGTTTTTGGCTCTCTGAAGTCTATACAGATGCCGATATAATTTTGGCTGTTTTGATTGAGTACAAAGCTCAATTTCAGGAGCAAAATTTTTGGAAATCGTTGCATGGTAGAAAAACCAGTGCTCAATTCCAAAGAAATCTTTAGAAAGCGATTTAGTTATACGCGAACATAGACCCTGTTTTTCATAAATACCTCAAGCCTTCTCACCATTAAATCGATAATTATCTTTAAAACCAAAAATTAACTTTCAATCTGCAAGGTCACAGCAGTGGTATTCCATAGTTTTTAGACAAATGTCTTTTTGTGGGTATTTAACGTTCTTGGGTGCGGATTTTTTCGTCTCACAAAATTCAAGGTAACACCCGAAAAGGTTATGCTTGATTTTGATGGGGTTGTTTAAATTCAGAAACAAAAAACCTGTCAAAAAAGTTATTATTTCAATTGTTCAATTGAAGTCAAATTGGTTTTCTAAAAAAAAAATTGAAATCCATTAAACACAGAGTTTTCAACTTCCTTATAAGAGAAAAACGTGTGTATATTTATTCATATACACTGCCGTTCATAAACTTCCTGGCAGGTTCATATAATTTTTTATTTTCTTTTAAATTTCCATATAAAAATTATATTAATTATAATTGTTTCTTCAACATTATGTTTACTAATTAAATTGACAAAATTGAGAGTTAAAATTCAAGTGAGTAAAAACATCATCATACTTGTTGGCCACTATTTAATGAACTTTGTGTCAAGTCAAGTTCCTCCGAAAACAGTATTGGGTGGAGGCCATTTGATATTTTGAGGTGCAAATTTTCTTCAGTGAGGAAGCTAATTTTTGGCTCAATTGGTTCGCCAATAAGCAAAATATGCGTTATTGGTCGGGTGAAAATCCACATAAAATCCAAATAACTGTTTGGTGCTGCGCGGAATTGGAAGATTTGAACTTGGACGACATGTGGTTTCAACAGGATGGTACCACAAGCCACACAGCACTCCTAACAATCGGTTATGTAAAGAGTAAGTTTGATGAGCGATTTATCTCAAGAAACGGGGCAGTCGATTGGCCGCCTCGTTCTTGCGATTAAACGCCTCTAGATTATTTTCTTTGGGGCTACGTTAAGTCATTGGCCTATGCCAACAAGCCGACGACGTTGGAAGAGCTCAGAGCCAACATTAAACGCGAAATAGCGGTCGTTTCGACCGAAATGTGTGACCGAGTCATCGTAAATTGGTTCAAGCGAATCGACCGTTGCAAACGTGCCCGCGGTGGCCATATGAACATTCATATATGTTTTGATTGTACTTCAAGCCAATAATAACGTTTTTTAAATATCTCAAATGGTTTGCGTTTTATTTAAAAAAAAAAGTTTTCAAGTCCTTATTGGAAAACCATTCAGACAGGCATTGTAGGAAAGTATCAAAATGGATGGTAGGGCATAGGAATTTCTAAGTGAAAGAAAGAATGGATAACTTGGTAACACAAGGGCGGTCTTAGAAGTAGACAACTCTCCTTCGTCTCCAATTCCAAATTTGTCTAAAGTACACTATAGGCTGTACAAAATTAAAACAACAAATAAGCACGCCAATGCACACTGAAGTAGTCATAGTGGTAAATTAGATTTTACGTGAATCGTGCATTTATCCAGGATGATTGTGTCATCTGATCAAAACGAACTGATCAGGTCCAGGGATTCCTAACCATTAGGATTTCCACAGCCTCAAGTATAGAACATAAACAATGAATGCTTTGAATTAATTACTATCAGTTTTTACATACATCTTGGCTATATGTAGATTTATCGAAGCATGCTTCGCACGCTTAATGTAATCGAAAGGAAGCTTAACTTTAGAGCTTTATACTTATAGTGAATATTTTGTCAAAGAAGCCCTATGAAACCCTCAAGAGAAGTCTCACAAATGTCCAAGAATAAACTCTTAAAAATCTCTTAAACTCTTTTTGTAAAAAGGAATCTTTTCGATTTTCTTTCCACCGTTCGGTTAGCAAAATATATTGTGTCTCACATCTTTTCCGACAGAAGTTATTTCCGCGCGGTTAAACGCAATGTATCGCATTACAAAACGATGCAGTTGCCCACGAAATACGAATTATTTATAATAAAGCCTACGAATCATGTAGATCCAAGTTCGACTTAAAATCTGGTCAACTTCAACTTCAAGCCATCCCTTTTGAGTAAAACTTTGTCAAACTTCGGCATGCCTCAACTTAAAGTTTTAATCTAATTAACACTTTTCAGCCCACATCTCCTCCATGACAAATTGTAATTACACATCATATACACCACGACACCCACCCAAGTCCCCCACAACACTTGGCCATTGATGCCATGCATTTTCAATTTGCATCCAGTTTCCTACTGACACCATCCTCAAGCCTTGCACACCATTAAGTGAACAATTTTAATGGACCGTACAATCCTCTGAAGTGCAATAGAGATGCATAAGATACACAGATCCATGAGCGTCTTCTTAACGAGAAACATTTCGTTGCATGTGCCAAAATGATGGATGCCACCTTGAGGAAAAGAAACTGTTCTTAAAATACTCACACCACAGCACATAGGCACATCGCATCATAAATAACTCGAGTCCTCCTGCTCCAGTCACCGTACCATTCTCCTCAATACAAGCGACCATCATCCAGGGCAAAGATTGAAACATCGCCGTCGGTTTATCCTCCAAACGTGGAAGGCACTACCATTAGGATTAAAGCGAAAAAGGAAGTCAAAGTCAGTGCCTGCCACCTCGGAAGATTGCACGAGCGAAAACCAGTGCAAAAATTAATATTAATCAAAGGAGCTCACGCGACGGGACCACCCGAAAATAGTTCGGCTGCTGGTTACTGCCTGCTGCTGATTTCTGGCTGTTGGATCACCCATCTTCTTTTTGTTTTGGGGCTGGTTTTTCGTCTTCAACGAAAATAAAACGTTCGTCTTAAATGAAATAATGTTTCATAAATTTGCGCATCACATGTTCTAGAAAGATGTACAGGATTCTCTTTACTATGTTACACTGGCGCGAACGTTCCGAGCTGCCGCATTTGGTGTTTGTTTTGAAGTGAAGCCAGTGACACCCCATAGGTGGCGGTAAATTAATTTTTCTTTTTGATGGTTGTCATGAAATTGAACATATCTCATGACAGGCGGGCATGGCTTCTGCACCAGCCAGCAAGCGCATGGTTTCGTTGGCTTTAATTTTTGGATCCATGATTAGGATGATGCGCACAGCACAACATGTGGGTGGCGCATATGCCAGTCGTTTATGTTTCATTTGCCCGCTTGAATTGTGTGCGTTTTCCATGCTGTCAAACAATGCGAATTCAAATGTCATTGATAAATTACACTGGGAAAATTAAAATCTCCACACCGTGACTTTACGCCAAAACTGGTCGTGGATGTTGATAAACAACAATTTCAAATGCGGCAAAAGGACGAAAGTACAGTCATCCTGTAATGCGGAAAGAAATCCCTGATGCATGTTATGAGATTGGGGTAAGGAGCTCATATCAAATGTATTTATTTATATACTATATGTCATAATTTTTAAAAATGTAACGTCACTGTTACAATAAAAATAATATCTGAAGTAAAGGCGCATGCGTCAAAGCCATATTATTTGAACAAAAAGTAAACAAATAAATAAAGAGGACACAATTGCGGTCTTGAATAAATGAGGTGTTATATCTGTGCTGTAGTCTACATCATTTGACTTAAACTCTGACGGACATACCATAGAGTAGCATCAGGGCTGTAGTATACAAGTTAAAAAATAAGATTTAAGGACAAAATTTACTATAATCTTGAGTTTTATTTCATAACGTATGAATGCTGTCAGAAACCAGGGTAAATCATTCATTAATTCTTAAGGGGTTATAAATACCCTTACATAGAAAGCGAATAACACGGGACGGAAATAGGGACAGCTACTAAAGCATGCAAGTTGTTTTTAACCTTTTTTTCAATTTGTAATGTGTAGGAAATGCCGAATATGCGGGAGCGTTCCCCATTCTTATTGTGCGTTGAGCATTGCTAACGAGTCAAGTGATAAGGTGAAATTTATTTAAGGAAAAGTACAACTGATTCATGCGCTGCTGTACTATTTTTTACAAAGACTAAAAAGCAATGAAAGAACTCATTAGAATGACTCGATTTTGAACTCTGTCGACCAGTCCTATGACGGCCTTTGGAGTACATGTGAAATACAATCTAGTTTGGGACGAATGAAGGTTTCATAAGTATTAGCTTTGAACCCATTAAATTCCACTCTGCACCAGGAATCCTATCAGAATATACTGCTTATGTAGGAACTGAATGAGTTTAACATCTGCCATTGCATTTCCAAGGCCGAAGGTGATGGACGAGAATCTGAGAATAGTTCATATTATTATTTATGAAAACTAAAAAGGGAGTGAGAGACAAGCGGAGCCCTGGGGTACATCAGTATTTAAGACTTGAAACCATCCATTACAACTTATTTTGAACGACCCGAAAGGTAGTTTCTAATCCACTAGAGTAGAGATTTCGATAACTTAAGCACACATTTTCGACAAAAGTGACTGAATCTGTCAAATGAATCTGAAATATCAAGCGTAAAAATCTTTCTTTCACTTGAAAGATGTAGAAATTTTTTCCACTTTTCGGTGAGGCATGCCATCAAACCATACTGCCGGCCATTAAGAACTTTGTGATTTATAAGAGTTGCGATGGCAGATGAATGAAAATTTTTGTATCTTTCATTAACAAAAAACAATTCTTACTTCTTCTGGGACGCTGTAGCACTTTTTACCTTCATTTTTGTTTGTATATATAATTTTGCAGTTTTTTCAAATTTTTCGGGTTTCCTCAAACAGGTTGCATTTAAAAGTCTGAAAGCCCAACTCTCTAAGGAAATTTTATAGCTTCTTTGCAGCTTAAGTCGTATCACGAGTTTGCTTTAGATTATATGGTTTTCACCCTGTGAAGGATACAACACTTTTAGCGAGGAGAAATCTAAAAGCGTTCATGCGACAAGTCATGTGCTAAAAAAATCTCTAAGGACGCAGTTATGCATAAAACTAACACTAATAATAATATATCAATACTGACTAAAAACATAACTGCGAATTGTGTGAATGTAAATAAGATGGCGCAACCGAAGCCGAATACATCTGAGTTTTGAATTTGGACATAATCTTTCAGTCCTTCACCAAATCCTTCTTCCCCATTCGCATAAAAAAAGCGTTTGGTTAGGACACATGAATCAGGCCTTATTGATCAGAATTCCAACAGTCGCCTTCACGACTTTCCAAGGAGGTTTTCATTCTAGTGGAAGATGGGCATGGTAGTCCACCCCAATGGAAGGTGGTTATGAGTAAGACTTAGAAAATATATACAGTGAAGCTTAAAATTTTTCCAATTTGCACCACGATTGAGAAAAACAAGATTGGAAAATGCTTTCAAATGAAGACTAATTTTCAAATTTTCAAGGAGGAGGCAATATAAAAAAAGAAATTTCTCTAAATTTTGTACAGATATATGACGCATAATATTCCCGGTTACCCCTTCAACTGAGTTTCCACAACGAAAATTCCATTGCAAATTCCAATCCAAAGAACACCTCGAAACACTCCGCTCCAGCTCGAGTCATTTGCTGCCGCCAAATCTCTTTCACTTCAATGAAATAGGTGTTTGCTGTCCCGAATCTAAGAGGGACGATGCAGCGCGCTGTCTCGGGGATGTGAATTTATATTCCCGAGCTGATGTCAGGAGAGAAAATTAAAAGCAACATTTAATTAGTGTAATGTGAGAGTGTCCTGTCGGCGGCAATGATGTCGTCGTCGTCGTTGTCGCTACCGAAGTCATCTAACATGCGGAATTTCCTCGAGACCGAGAAATGCTTTTTAGTTGATGAACGAAAATTTCAATTCGCATTCGAGCTTCATTCTGGTGCTGCGGCCGGCGGGAGCGATGGTAGCTATGCTTGAAAAACGCACGCCGCCGCCTCAGGATGGTGTCTTCGTATCTGTCAGGGCCGCTGAGGGCACATAAATCACTTCCGCCACGTCGATGGACAAA
The DNA here is from genome assembly GCA_963555765.1 of Orthonevra nobilis. Classification (NCBI taxonomy): domain Eukaryota; kingdom Metazoa; phylum Arthropoda; class Insecta; order Diptera; family Syrphidae; genus Orthonevra; species Orthonevra nobilis. The sequence continues at coordinate 15,336,590 of OY743225.1, forward strand.
TTTGTCAATGAGGTATTACGGCACTGGCATTTAGTTGGAATGTGTTTCGCTTGGCGCTTATCTCATTCAGCGTATTTTTCCATTTTGTTGTAATTTAATTGGATTGTTGTTGGTGATGTTTTATTCAGGCGATGAAACTGAAGCACCACGATAGGAGTTGGCCTAGGTCGGGATGCTCATGGTTGGCGTTGGGATTTATTCGCGGGCAATAAATAAATAAAAGCATAGTGAGAAACATTGAATATAAATTGGGGCATGGAATGAAGGCCTTTTTGAAGTGTTGCTTTGGCTTGCGCCTGTCGAGATAACGTTTGGCTTTAATCAACCATAATCTCGTGGAATTTGTGAAATGTTGTGGCCAAAGAAGGAATTTTTTTTTGTTGTTGCGGAATACTCCATTAAGTATTTGAACAAATTTGGAAAACTGACTGTTGGTTAGGCTGTAATACGTGTATTTTATGCTTCATGTACGTATTTCAAGTTAACTTGAGTAAGGAACATTGTTCAACAACAAAAATCATAGAACTGCGTGTTAAGGAATATGATGTCGGTCAAAACCCCGACTCTGGCTATTCTTGTGAGCAATTTTTAGAAAGTTTGGAGACTTCGAGTGTTATCTCAGCAATTTCATAACGAACGTTGCCGTTAACATCAAGGTTGTGGATGGTTTGTTCACCTTTTCCGCACAAGTAAGTTTTGCATGTCCCGAAAGCAGTCACCAGAAACAATTATGTATATGCTGTTACTTCAAGGGTATGCTGTGGTCTTAAGATAATCAATTAAGGGTACCCTCGTAGCTGATTTTTGCTCAAGATACTGTTCATCTAAATTGATCTTCAAGCACGAGTGCTCAAGTTTCGACGCCGTCCATGGTTATTTTACTGCAGATTTTGTGTCAATTCAATTTGAGGTATATAAATATTCTTTAAGAATGTCCAGCAGACGGTTCAAACTTTATTTCCTTATGAGTGCCAATTTTCAAAATTGTTGGCTTGCTCGGGACTTGATTTAAACCAAAATGAATTTTATAAAACGTTTTAATGATTCCATCATATTGTTATGACCCTTTCTGACAATGATTGTATGTGCGAACTTTGATTACAATCCGCTTCAAGGATCGATTTGCCAACTTGTCATGATTGAGACGACCATACAAGAGATAACACTATCAAGAAAAGCTTTTGGGAGCTACTCGATAAAACCTATAAGCAATTTCCCGACACGAAAATAACATGTTGGAAGTGAAAGTGTTCTTGGATGCGTTATAAAAAAAAAGTCTCCTTCAAAGGACCACTGTGAAAAAATTTTGCTATAGGAGAAATATCTCATTTCTCTGATGCATCCAGTATTACCTTGCAAGCTAACCAATACTGCCAGGATCAAGTGCAGAATTTAATGGTAACAGGAGACGTATGAAGGGGCATTTTAAGGTAGAACGAGAGCTTCTCGATAACTCTACGAGCAAAGAAAAGGAAAACGAAAAGCACGAGATCGAAATCTTAGACAGGTACCGAATTAGGTATGTAAGACTGGAGGTATAAAGATAGATGTGCAGATTCAGTCGATGCGAAACGTATAAAAAAAAATAAAAAAGGACAAACAACATTCTATCTTAAAGTTCTATAAGAACACTCGAGTCGAAGACCACCTTTCGGGCTTTTCAAGAAATGCCATACAAATGTGGTTTCGAACTGCAGAGCGATATAATGTCTTATTAACGCCTATAAGAACATCCCTGCCATACTGTGTGCCCAAAATCGTTTGTTATTATTACCATGGGTTCGTATCAGTGTAGCTTTAGAGCAGCAAAATTCAAAACCGATCAAGTAGTGACACAGAAATTAAGAAATATTAAATCGATACTCACGACCTGTTCTTCGATTTTAAAACTCATCCGATTTGCCAGAATGAATACTAGAAGAATACTAGTACTTCCGTTTTGAATAACAACACTATTATTGTGACCGATCTTTATCGGTTTGGGCGTGGAATAGTTCGCAAAAGTATGGATCTATTCAAAAACGGATGAAAGATAATGATCTTGGTCGTTTTGAGAAAATTATTAATGATGTGCGGAGGAGAGGCTTAAACGAGCAATGAATCAAATATATCGGCCCAATATTTTCACCAGAGGTCAGTGTTGTAAGAAAATACATTATTCGGGGAATGCATTCACGGAACATAAGTCTAAGAAAACAAACTCTTTGACTTATTGATGCAATTGAATTCAAAATAAAACTCAGAATCAAAACGACTTAAATCAATGTTCCTTTGAAGTTAATGACTGGTGCATTAAATTCATTTTCGGAAACAAGTTGAACTCACGTAAGTTAAGTCAAATACAGCGCTGAATCCATATTTCCTTGAAGTCATTGCTGAATTTAGTGTTAATAGGTTGAAGTCAGTGAATTCAACTAAACTTGTTTTTTTAAAAGTAAGTGGATTTACTTCAATATAATGTTGTTTTGCAATAAGTACCTTTTTTTCTCAATTCCAGATTGCTGGTTTTTAATAACAAGGAAGATATTGTTATGTATTGTGATATTGTTATAAGGATAGTAAGCGAGATTTCTCTTGAAACATTAAACATTCAGGGGCGTCTAATGTAAACCATATATCAGAGGCTTCGTAACATATTTTGTACGTTTTTAGCTCCTGCAATATAAATCTAATGTAGCTTTATTAGTTGAATTAGTTGAAGTTGAAAAGTTCATCAAACATTTCGAAACATGTTTATTTTTGTAATGAAATTTGATACACCAAAATTTTTTTTTTGAAACACATCAAATCCGTTTGACTAGCCTTGCCCCATGGTTCAACTCGGCTAGTCCGCATTTGGTTCTCACATAGCTCGGCTAATGATGTTCAAAATATTATCAGCCCACTAAAAAATAACTGCCTTTCATTGTTCCTCCACTGTTCAAAAGAATTCAAATCGAATTCATATCCCAGTGTTTTCAATCAAAGTGAATTCATATCCTTATGGATGAAATTAATAAAATTATCTTCCCAAGCGATTTAATTCTTTTAAAACTCTACAAGAGGTACATCGTGATAAAGATAAATCGAACTACGGTGGCACACGTAATCAGAAAGGGAACTTTTCCAAGTTTGTGTTCGCAATCGACCCTGTTTGCTGGAAAGGTAGTTGATTTAGCTTCTAGGCCAATATTTTACGTCCCACAGATAGATAGATATATAGATAATTTATATTTCGAAATAAATGAGAGTAACCACACATTTTACAGTTAATTAACATTTTTGGTAAAAAAAAAGTAGCTCGTTACGAAGGAAAATTTGAGCAAAAACCTTCACATAAGGTCCCACAGATGACAGTCTTCTTTAGTTCTTCCAACGTCATTTTCGGGCTCCTTCAAACTCAGTTTGTATTGCTTGCGTTTCAATTTTGGTGAAATTCTCCCAAATGGATGGTACCAAGTTGAAAGTTCATCGCTACATCGTCACAAGCCTCACCTGTGTTAATCGGTTAACCCATTTAGCAGTGATTTCTTCTGGCTAGACGCTATCTAATTTTACACGTTTGCCATAAGAATAAATGTGCCAAAATATGTGCACTGAATTTCAACGACAGCCCTTCAAATCCTTTCTTTTGATACCTTGCCAGATGTTCAAACTTCATGCTTCGTAACACCACCAGCAACAAAAACCTTTTCTTTTCATTCTCAACACATTCGACAACGACGGATACTTTTACTTACCACTTCAATCGATACGCTTCAACCTTCTCGTACACCTTTTCACTCCACAAGTAACCGAATTAAAATTGCTTAATAGACCGTGATTTCGTGCTGCGGTTACATTCAGATAGAAGCCGAACAAAGCAGGTCGTATCGTACAAGCTCAACCCAGTCAAAGTAAACCACACGCCACGAGCTAACGCGCCAACTTGCTAAAGATATCTAATAACGAACTGATTGACAAGGTCGTGTTAAGAAGCCTTAACTTTTGAACGACGATGAATCCTTAAATGAACCATAAACAATAAACGAAACACAAGGAACACTGAATCGAGCCTTGTGAAAGTTCAGCCACGGTATACATTAAACACACTGCACACTTTGCCCCTTTTAGGTGAATAAGGATAATGAAGATGGCTAATGTTAAGTAATCAATGTTATAATGTTAATGTTCGCTTTCCTGGCGGAGCTGCGTTTCTGTTTAATGATGGGAGAGTCGGGTAAGGGTGCCAAACCAAGAGAGCCTGATGAACTTTATTCCTTTGTGGTTTGGTTAATTATTTTGGAGATCTCATTTACGTGGAACTTGTTGATGTGCACAGCAAAGTGCCTTCGATACCACAAGGTACGAGTTAGCAAAAGGACTTCAATCGAGTTGTTGTTAAGCGCCCAGCAAGGTCACATAGAGGGCACCACAACAAAATCCCCCTTAAAAAGGTACCCCCAAGGATTTAATAATTTATCACCATGATCGGCCGTAGGAGGGACACGAAAAAAGCAAAAAATTGAATTACATTCATCTTAAGTTCTCTCATTCCAGTAAAAGATAAATCACAATAACAAGGAGAGTGAACACAGCGAAGAATGGACAACGAAATGCCAGGCATAACCAAGCACAGGCCGAATACTCCAGTCCAGCCATTGGGCAATTATCAATCAGAATTACATCATTGGATTCCATTGCGAATATGGAATTTCCATTGACAATGTTTTGCCATTTCTGTCATTGCTCGTCGGGACATACCATATTATCCTTTTGGCAATCCAACAACAGAGGATAGGGTTCGATGATTTGGGGGGTATGAGCTTAGAATTACAGCTGGCAAATAAATGCGAATCCACAAATTGAATTCCGTTCCGTTTGTTATTCTCGTCTCGATGATGAGGCAATAAGAGCATTCACCCCGAATGTTACACGCCATAGCCCGAATAAGGGATATCCAGATCGGCCGATTGGATGGGGGTAGCTTGCGATGATATCAGAAACACATTAGCTTCAAATATACGAATTTTATTCTTCGTCTTTTTTTTTTGTATTTGTTGTGCGGTGTGTGCGGGGTTGTATAGTATTGTTGCGTTGGTATTTACATTGATAACATTCGCACACTCCGAACATTTGAGGCAAACATCGACAAGGACGACATTGTGTTCGAGCCTAATCCTAGGCCCACTGGGAAATAAGCGAACCGAAATATTTTTTTTATGTTTTCGCTGGAGATGGGTATTGTCATTGTTTGTGGAAAACAAAATTGGAATTTTCGCAGTTGACTTAAAATATTTTTTTCTTTTTTATTTTCTTTAGAGTAAGTAGAAAATATACACTTTTTTTACAGGAAAGTTGATTTTCTTATAAAATACGTCGGAACGAGAAAAAAAAGGAAGCTATTGCCAATGAGACTAGGTTCACATCAGTCCACTGGTGTGCTACATTTACCGCATTATAGGACAGGATTTTTTTCATATGCAAGGGGCTTATTTGTCCGCGTTGCCAGAATAGGTAATGTATCCAGACAAAAATGCTTAAACTAGCTTAATGTGTTGTCTTTTGCCTTTTTAGTTATTCATTAAAATAAACTTTTATTCAACTTAATTCAGAGTCACAAGCCCCTTACAAAAGTGATATATTTGTCTTGTACAAAGTGCTGCTATGTTGGTATCTTATATATTTTCCATAACTGCCAAATTTGTATAGTAGAAGTCAATTTTAACGATGTTTGGATAAAAAATGTTAACTAATCAATACTTTTACGCGTTATATTTTAAAATATAGTTTTAAGGATCGCTGTACTTACATAAAAAGAAGCCTGACAACCACAATCATTCTAGTTAAGTATCTGTTCTCTTAAAAAAGTAATTGTAACGTAAATATTGTTAATTTTGTTCGATCAATAATTTTTTCAAAAATAGTCTAGAGCCTACTGATTTATGGTTAATGCTCAAATTCATCCACTCAGCTTATTGCAACACCATACCATCCAGAAGTAAGGACCAGTCTAAGTGAAAGTGTCGAATTCCTTACTTGTCTGATCAAAGTAAAAAACATAACAAAATACCGAAGATCCCTGTTACAATATAAAATCCGGAAAAAATGTGACCATACCCTTGGTATCGATAACAAGTACTTTTTAGTATTGAACCGATGTGTATCGATATCAAGATAGTATCGAACCAAAAATATCGATTCTACTCACTATGGAACACTTTTCAAAAAGATAGATGGACTTCGGCTTACGTTACCACATTACTTTGCGCAGTAAAAATACATACTGATGTAAATGCAATAACTTTTGTTCAAGAAAAGTCATAGCTTAAGCTAGAAACATATTTCAAACCATTCTTGCAGGTGCTTCGGAAAGGGCACGGAACTGGGCAGTCAATTAGTCAGAGAAGTCCACTTTAAATATTATCAAAAAGCTCGTTTCCCAAAGCTTGGCACGCTTCTCCACCAGCAGCAGTTAAACGTTTGATTTCTTAATACTGCCAGTTATGTGTCGTCTTTCAGATTTCTTAAAACAAAGCAGCTTTGATAGCGAGGATGGCAGCAAAATTGTAACTGATGGCGATGAATCTATCACCTTAAACTAATCAAAATCACTCATGATTTTAAACAATCTCTTTCACAGGAATCAACTGTTTCCTAAAGTGAACAACTAGCGGCAGAATATGGTAGAATATTTTCTGTTTTCGTTTTGTTCCCAAATCGTCACAAATTATATGCGCGTGAGTTAACACGATATTCGGAAAAGAAGCAATTCGGTATGCGTTCTGCGAGTCGCATTTAGCTTAAGAAAATGTCTTAGCCATGTATGCATTTTGCATATGCGTGGATGAGCATGGAGGTCATTTACGGTCTATCATCTTTTAAAACAATTAGTCATGTAAAATAAAATTGAACTGTCTTTACAAAAAAGTAAATGAAATACATTGATTAAAAAAATTTATTTGAATTCCTTACTGAAGCACAATTGGTGCGCCACCTTGTATTTCAAAACTTAAATTAAATTGGCATAGGGCTCTGGTTGCAAGCACTTTAAGTTTTTATTTATTGGTTATGTTATTTATTTATAAGTCAATAAAATTATAATAATAATCATAATTATAAAAATGAGTAAACGAACACGTACATGGAATTGAAGATGTATTTAAGCTGCATTTCCAGCAGAAGTAGTTCTGTGGACGAAGTCGTCGCAACTAGCACAAACAAAAATTAGGAGCATCCGGCTCGTACACATTGACGTCTGTGCTTTTTGAATGTGGTCGTCGAGATCATGCACCAAATCAACTGCCAAGTTCGGCGTCCACACAATCTACAAAAAAAGGCGATACAATGCAAATTTTATGTTTTTATTCATTTAATAATTCATGTATGTAAACATGTTATTGGTTCCTATAAGTTTAAAAATTCTATTACAAGCTTTATTCGATATATTTTTATAATTGAATATTTTTTAAAATTATAAACACTGACACTACTGACACAATTTTCCATTTAAAAGTATTTTTCTGTTGGTCGATTCTCTCTAGATTCTGGAAAAACCCAGCGAATTTCAAGTCGACACCCATCATCTATTCTTCGACTTCAAAGCCGTACACGTCGCTTCGAGCTCCAAGAACGACACTTCAGTGGAGATCCGAAAGAGACTAAACCCAGGCAACCATTCATATGTCGCTTTGTCGAAACAACTGGGATCTAAATTTCTTTCACGAAGGACAAAAATACTGCTCTAAAAAACAATGTTTTTTCCAGTCTGTATGGAACCGAACACTGGACGATATGCAAAACTGCTGAGCAAATACAAGGATCCTTCCGAAGAATAATCCTTCACGAATGTAGACGAAGGCATAATAACGAGTTCTACGAGCTGTAAAAAGATGTGGATATAGTCAGGAAGGCAAAAAACTGGCTCGGCCATATTGAGGGGATGGAAAATAACCTCCAGGCACAAGAGCCTAGGCCACCAACACCGAACATCCGGTTCAAGTATCGAGCAGTAGCGGACCCTAGAAGCTTTCTTGGTCTAACCAACTGCAAGCAGCTCCTGACAGGCGAGGCTGAAAGGCATCTATTTCTCAGGCTCTGATCCTTCCAGGATCGTTGGCCGAATAGGTAAGTAAATACCCGCATATTTTCGAAACTTTGATTAAAAATTGTATACATAACTGTTGTTTTGTTTAGAGTTATAAAACTTCCATTAGAGTTATTTGTTAAATCATGTTCAATATTCTTTGCCATATTTAAGATTAATATACAGACAAAATTTGTACAAAAAAAATGTTGTACGGCATTAATGCAGCAAAACGCATTTATTTTCATGATAAATACTTTTATATTAGGTACATACAAAATCTTAAAAAAATATTTTCCTCTTGAAATTTAAAATGTTTGTGAGAGAGGGTTTTTTTGGTATGAACGGCTGATTCTTATTTTATTCATAAGCGTATGATCTATTCATACAACAATTGTTTATGATATTTAAGTATAAAAAGATCGGATTTATGAAAATAGTCATTAAATTGAAGAAAAGAGTTCCATCGACTACAAATGCTTTTCATTTTATGGCTGAGTTCATCAAACCTAAAATTTTTTGCATGAAAAAAAAGACAATGCTTATGCAACAATTCCGTACCGAAAGTTTCAAAACATAAAAAAAAACCGGCCAAGTAGAAGTCGGACTAACGCAATGAAGTTTCCGTACAAACTTTCGTGAGGTTTTGATTCCGGCTGAATACCTAAATGTAGTACTGCCGAAGTACTGAAACGTCATCAGTTCCGTAACGCAATGTTTATAAAGTGATACACTACTTTTGTTTGGAAGACCCTACAAAATAAAAGTGCCACCGAAACCGAAGGCTAATTTTTTTTTTCTTTAAACTGCTAAACTTAAACTTTGTCTTCTTCTATATTAGTTTAATTTCAATTGAAACATTTCTTATATGTCAAAAGATGGACACAGGAACGCGTAAGAATTTTAATTATCTCAAGAGTACAATTCGAAAAAGAATTTTGTGGTGGTAGTTCCAGAACTCCCGTTCACTGCGGAGTTTTAATTAAGAAATCGAACTTCGGTGTCGGGAAATTTTGCGAATTGTTGGAAGAAAAATATGGCACAAGGCATTCAATAACAGTTCCTTCTCAAAATCTAGAGTGGTCTTACCAACTGGATGAAAATAGTGAATAAGAAAATGAGATTGACATCACATCCATCCAATGCTACTTTAAGGAAAAAGAAGAAAGAATTTGAACAACAAGATAAACAGTGTTTCAATAAACTTTTTGAAATCGAAAATTCCAGCCTCGAGGTTGTACAAGAAAAGTTGCAAGAGTTAAGATAGCCTAACTTTACTCCGTTTACTAGTTGAGTGACTCTGTAAACAAAAACTAATGTTTATTACCCATGAGAGATGAATTTGTGTTTAACAAAAGTTGTAATACAATTAGTAAACATGATTACCTTTTTCGTAACAAGATCTTCTGTTGTACTATATTAGCTCACAGAATCTTACTTTGGTGCTTGAATTTAGAAGGATTGGAATGATTTTGTTCAAATTCATCAATCGGTTCAATGAGTGATGCGTAACCTTTCACCTGACCTGTTGATGATCTTTCTTTTAAGCTTCAATGTAGCCTTTATAGTTTTTCTTAATATTCGATTAATCGCGCCTTTTCTAACTCCAAATCGGTTGGCAGCTTCTCGAAAACTGTAAGTTTCCAAACCTCTTTTTACAGGTAATTCCGCAACGAGCTGCTGGGCTTGGAAAATACTCGCAAATGGTGTTTCAGAACGTCTAAAATTTTAATATATCGCAAACGTATTGCAGGTGGTAGGGTGGTAGTATTGCAATGCATAAAAAACGGCCAAGTTCGTATCGGACTCGCGCAACGAAGGTTCCGTACAAATTTGTCGGTACGTTCATAAATAGGTTGCTTCGCCTTTGTTCGTAGATTCCCCTTGCGAGTATCAAAATCTGCGGCAAAAAAAGCTGTATCTTTTGACTGAGTTGATTTAGAAGCTTAATTTTCTTACAGCTTTAAGGGACCGCAGTGAACAAAGTGATTTAATAATGGTTCCATTTTTCCTTTTGATGAACGGAACTTTAAAAAGAATACTATTTACTCCAGCAGCTTTCACTTTTTGCTTCATTTATAATTTATATTGAAATCTAAGAAATTTCAGGGTTCATTACCAGAACTTGTTATCAGCCATTAATATCATGAAAAAGCCTATTATTATAAAAACGACCAAATAGACTCATTTAACTAAATATTCCAGCAAGTTTTTACAACTACGACTTCAATGCGATGGAACCCACAAATTCATTTATCTTTTTGTTCCTAACGAACGAAAAAAAGCATTAAAGCAATCGAGACTATACACCGCTTTAGTTTGCTATCTTGACTTGTTGACAATTACTAAACCTATTTCAATTTAATTCACCTGCAAAAGCAAAGTGGCGGTACAGAACATTCATGAAAATCGACGAATAGGCACCAAAATGCAATCCGATAACATAGATAATAGGGACGAAAGTTGGTAGACGACCAACGCTGAATTCGAACGTCCTTCCACGGTACACCAACCTAACGTCCATCTTATAACCGCGCGGGTGAATCTCTTCATTAATTCTCTGCTTATGTTACGGCAAAAGAAGATTTGACTCCAAAAACCTTTTATTACTAAGTATTCAAGAATACACGGTATACACACCAGATACCAGATCCTTGAGCGACGTTCGTACATCTGATTTTCATTCAAAAATAAATTAGGCTTTTTTTTGTAAAATACGTATCACTGGTATCACTGGTATCATGAGGTTTTCGGACACTGTCGAAAGCTTACAGCTATATGGTAGGACATAAATCGAATTTGTTATTGAGCAGCACGAGCAAGAACTTCTTTTGAAATTTATTTATTTGTATACATTTGACTGTCCTCTTCAACATTAATTCCATTACCACTTGGCCTCCATATGCTTACCTAACCTTAACCTCCTATTTCAATTAAGTGTTTAAGAGCATTTCCCTGTTTTAGCAAGGCTGTTAAATTTCATTTCGTTGTTTTTTTTTTGTTTGCTTGAAATTACATCTTATTCACTCGAACAAGCAAAAATAAATTGTACCTGAGTCCTTCTTGAGGACATTCTTGGTCAATTCTTCAAAAATAATAATAATAAAAAAAGTCATTCGAAAAACTTTTAGCAAAATCACTTTTCAACTTTTTTCCACCCAAAAGGACAGAAAAATAAAAATAAAAATTCTAACAAACTTTTATTTCAATTACAGATTATCGAATCCAGCCACCGGTTTGTCCTTCTTTCCCCCAAAAGCGCAGTATAAGTCTCGATACAAAGTGTAGGTACTCCAAATTGAAGTACCTACTCTTAAAAAAAAAAAACTTTTTTCTTCGAAAAAAAAACTTCCTAGAAATACAAATGAACAGTTAAATAAGTTCACGAAAAAAATATGGAAAACGTGCTCCATGTGGCATGTCCCACAGACCCAAGACACAGTTGACAAAAAAAAATACATTTAAATGTCCTGTCAATTTGGCTGTGTTCCTTTCATTTAATTCCCAATTCCCAACTTGTCAAATTTGTACCGAGTACCTCCCACCAGCAGCTACACTTCAGGTACTTTGCATGAGATTCCGTCAAAGATTTTCCAAAATGGAAACTGTCAAAAGAATACGACGACGCAGAAAGTAAAAAAGGCCAGTCAAGCTACCAACCGCTGCCACCGCCCGTTTGAACTACACAAGGACGTGACAAAAATAATTTATGAATCAACAAAGAGCACAAGTCTCACCATAACCCACCCACTTTGCCGTGCCCACTTTGCAGTTAAGGAATTAAATTAGGTTCCAGTGTGCTTACAAAGACCACGATTTTGTTTATCCCGGCAATGATGTAAGCTAGCGCAAAAAAGGGTCGTCATCGTCAGCGTTGTTCTCGTAGCCGTCATTGTCGGCTATTGTCAATAGCAATGGCGTAACAGAAGCACGGCAATAAGCGGATAAAAGCAGGGATGAATTCGGCAAATACGAATAAAGACCCAAAAAAGGGTCGCGAAAAGCACAAAGCAAAAAAAATAAAAAATAAAGCCGCGTTTCCAAGTCAAATATTTTGTGTCAACTCTTTCTATCAGTCATGACAAAGGCAACATCACAGTGTACACTTACCATACCTCTGCAGATTGACTCGCCACCCAAAAGCAGCAGCCTCGTGCTATGTCAACATGACAACAAATAAATGAATTTTTCATAGTGCGCTAGTTGTAACGGTGTAATGTTATGCTGCTGCTGACTGTCCTTTGTCTGCATTCTGGCATCAGCGTCAGGACCATCTAAGCGAGGAGGACTCACACTCCTGCAATGCCGATAGTTTTACAATGGATCCCATCGGCAGATAGTGAGTGACAACAAAAGGACGAAGAGGATGTTCCGTTCAGCGGCGGCATCATCGAAAGGACAATCACAATTGAGCGAGGCACGGGGAGGTTACACGAAATCGATACTATCAAATATTTACACCTTTCATGGTTCGGCACTTTTTGTTTTCTCTTGCTGTTGCTGCTACTGTTGTTGTTTGAGTTGTATGCAAAGCTCATAAGGGATATGTGGTGTCGTGGCGCGCGAGTATGTGGAGGGGAGTTCGCGAATTTTTAATGTCACCAAACGAAAGGAACTTGCAATGGTTCTTCGTGGTGTAGAACTACACAAAGCTAGTCGGTCGAGATGTACGAGTATAAATGTTTTATGCTGGAACGAGTTCTCAATTGATCTTGAATGCGCTCCATGTGCCGTGTACAAAGGCCCTTGGTTTTGTTTCTGTGTTAATCGATAAAATGTGCTCGAGTTCGATCATCCTTTTTTTTACTAATTTTTTTCTCTTTTTCTTATGCTTAGTGTCAGCATGACAAACAGACACTTGCGAATCCTTGAGTGGTGGCTGTTGCCTGATGTTCATCGAGTGTAATGAATTTTTCAAAAAGTTTTCGAAAAGAATTTCAATGCGGTGCGGTGTGAGTTTGTTTGTTAGGCGACGTTTCGTTTGTTTGTTATTTGACGTTTGAAGGATGTTTTGAGGCGGGAAGTATTTGTTGTTTTGTCTTGTTTCAAGGTTTGTAACCGAAGTGTGCAAATCTGTGGGTGGCTGGTGGGCTTTTGTCGTGAACTCTATTTGCTATCCTTCGTGGTATGTTTTCGCGTTCTCTGTCGATTTTGCTTAGGGATAGTCATTGTGCATATTGTATGAAGTGAATCGTGAACTGCTGATATGCTTTGATTCAAGTTGTTTACTCCAAAAATGAAAGTTCAGAGAACAAAAGGGACTTTTTTTTTTGATTTTTGGAAAATCCTGAAAAAAATCTCCATTAAATTTTCAATGAACAAATTGTCTCTCGCGGGATGGTTTATGTCAGAAATTTATAAGAGAATTGTAAACATCTGTCCTTTGTGGGCTTGAATACACTTTTTTATTAATTCGCCTAAGCACACAAGTACTTTTGTCTCTTCTGTAAAAGATGACGATCCCAGTATTTTTTGACTAAGGCCCTCATAGAAAGAGATTATTTAATGTCAATTGACCAAATGGTTCATCTAATTTTTGGACAAATGATTACCCAACCTTCAGTTTTGAAGCAACAAATTGAACAACAAATATTCAAAAAAATGTTGGGCGAGTTGGATGAATCAATCCTCATCTGTGTTTATAGCTCATTGCTTACAATAGGGGCAAACCACGAGCTGGATATGAGAACGTTCAGATGTCGACTCTAATCACCGTTAAATTTCAGCTCGATTTAGGATCATAAAAGACCATAAGGAGGTACACCATTTTAAACCTTACTACATCGGAAACGGAGCCTACTGCGTAAGACTGTGAAAGGTGTTGGCGCGACTTTTAGAACAACAGAGCTGTGAGTCTTCAAGCTGAACCTTTTTAATATGGGTGTCATACTACACTTGGCTTAAACAGCTTAAATTGCTTTGCCAATTTATGCGTTCCTGTTTTGCATTTAAGAGGCTTAAAATATTCCAGGAAATCACTAAAAATAATAACTGCAGCGGTGCAATAGTAACAGTTTTCATTGCATTTTTAAGGTAGGAAAACTTCTATATAGCTTTCGTTTTAGCTAAAGTAAGAGACAGTTATGTAAGCATAAGCATCGAACTTTAGCTTTAAAAATTGTTGCCTAAACATAAAAAAATATTCAACTTCAATTCTAAACAATAAATCCGAAGAATGTAGTCTAGAACTGTCGAATCGAATCCGGAAAGGAATCTCTTAAAACGATGGTTCTTCGTAATTGATGTGCAGATTCTCTACGCCGCAGCTCTTCTTTGCATAGAAAATCCAATATTGCCATAGTGGCCTATCATGCTGGAGTTTCAAGTTCGTGTCGTTGAAATAATGAAAGTAAGCTCTGCTGGGTATCATAACACTGACTACAGAGTAATAAAACAAACTAAAAACTAGTTAGTATAATTACAATATACAACGTTGAATTAAATACAATTTTTTTGAAAGTAAATAAGTTCATATTAAATTCTCCGTCCTTGTTCGGACTCTGCCCATGGAGCAATCGAGACCAATATACATGTGAGGTTGAAATTACTACGCAAATCTTCTTTTTTATTCTGGTACTTGGACGAGTTAGTTATAAAAAAATGTCCTTTCCGACTTGTAAGAGTGAAAAGAAGTAAATATTGTACCAACCAGATTCAGTAACAGTCGCAGTAATATCGAAGAAAAAAATCCTCCTCAAACTAAACTTAAACTTGGTTTTCCTGCAGCAATACTTCGTCCTCTTTTGTTCCTCCAAATCCTTTGTATTTACAGACTCCAGGTTCCTGGAAGATGATATGTCCAAGTTTTCAATCTGGTGCATCCAAAACGGCTATAATAAAAGCATCCCATCAGTTCTAAGAGTGTCACTTGCGATTATAAACCCAAACATGTTGACTGTATGGCTAACAGAAGGTCCTAAGGGTCCATCAGCCACAATGTCACTTAATGCCTTTATATTTTTTTTGCTTGACTTGTCTTCGATTGTAATTCGCAAGTCTAGTCCAATCGTCGTAACCTCGTCAACTAACGAAACTCAAATCACCCTGGAAAATATCCCTTCACTATATTTCCTTCATGACGACTCATCTGTTTATTAATTTATGTCTAATTGTAAGGCTAAGTTCGCAAGCTTAAGTTAATAAATAAATCTTTATTTGCTCGAAAAGAACGGACTTGTTTCCTACGCAAAAATCCGTCTTTTATTAGTTCACAATACTTTTTGTTTTTATTATTTTCAGATTCCTTTTTTGTTTGCAAAGGAGTACTTGGAAAATTAATCAAAAATCTGTATTTTCCATCATGATGGCGAGGCGGTGAAACCATCGGTGTTTTCGAACTGAGGCATGACTGCGGCATGTGCCTCATCTACCCGGAAGTCAGCCCAACACGGTCCATTTCCTTTGGGGTCTATAGTTTTACATAGTAATTTTGTAGTTGTACGGTCGTTACGGCAAGCAGCGCAGGTATGCTCCGCACACACTCAGAGTGTACCTTTCATCCTGCTGCCTGTAACTCGAATATGCGAGTGTCCTTTTGGGAACTGACCCAGTATACGAAGTAGCAGAGTGGCAGTGCAGCGGCAGCTGTAAGCAATACCATCGCTATTGGCCAGACTACCTAATAACCTAACATCATGCAATAATGTGGAAAACATTTCGTGTTTGGACGGCATTGGGAATTTCGTCCACCAACAACGGCACAACGCCGATGTCGACAACGACAGCGTCAACGACATCCTTGATGATGACATGGAGCTCGGAAGCTCCGCTGAGTGAGTGGTGCTCGTATACGTTGTTACAGCGAATAACACAGTTATTAGTTCATGTTCATTTCCATTCAGGTTGTGCACGAGTACGTGGCAGTGACCATCATCTCTCGAAGTTGTAAAGTGGCTCCCGAAGGCAATCAACGTGCATCTTATTTGGATCCGGCATCCCAATGTCTGTGCAGTCTTAATTATTTATGTGTGTTGAGTCGCCAGGGTCGAGCGCTATGCGAGTTCTCGGGTCAGTTCTGGTTATTCAAACAGGCTTCGGGATGTGCTTGATGCAATAACTTGTTTTTGGTAAATGTACTATGGGTCTTGTTAGTGCGGTTCCTGTTCGCAGTCAATTCATTCGACAATTCGGTGATATGGTGTTCGTCACGTGATAATGGATGGTGGAGCATCGTTCGACTTAATGGTTAACGCTGATGGATGTTTGTTAAAGCTGGCTTTCAGTTGTAGCGATGTATCTTATAGCTTTTCCAAACATTTGCGGTGTATTTTAAAATTCGCCCTCGGTTGGATAGTTTGAAAGTAATGCATCGACTCCGAAGTCTGAAAGTAAAGCACACTTGCACTTTGCTGCAGCCAATTATGTTTAATTATAAGTTTTTGGAGCTGTTTTATCGAGTATAGGGTTTTTTTAAGCAAGAACAGTATTCTGTTGTATCCAATGATTCTATTATTCTCAGGCTGTTGTTCAACTGCTTATGTCATTAGCTCGTTGAAGTTCCAGAGTTAAGGCGCACACTAAGGAAGCAGGTGAAATATTCTCCGAGACCATTCATGAAGTCAATCCGGAAACTTTTCTCATAACTCCATTCACAAATTAATACCTCGGCCCACCTCAAAAAGAAAGGGAATTCATGAAATTCGTAAAAGAGTTCCTGACCTTTCAAACCAAGCCGCTCCTTAGTCATTCTATTACAACCTTCCTCTCACTAAAAAGCTCCCTTAACCAAAAAAAAAATAAATAAGAAAAAGGGGGATACAACGAGCCCAATCGGAGGCCTAGGTGCCGAGCAATAAAGCTCACCCTTAGCAGCCAACCAAGCGACATAAAATCAAGCTTCAAATGTCAAGTTTAACACTGAAAAGTCGTAGTTTTTCAAGATTTGAAGTAATTTTTAAAATTAATCTCCGATAACTTCCAAAAAGTGTTGAAAAATAATCAAGCTGTAGTTTTTTCGTTGAAATTGCTTCATTCTCTTCAATTTAGTTTAATCGTAAGCAAAGTGCAAAAATGTCTACTCTCCTTGGCCACTCACTGTACGTGTCGAGGTCTTCTGAATCCTTCAGTTGTGCCAAGTTGAAAAATGAAGTTTCAGGGCTGAAAAAAAAAACTTAATTCGATGGAACAAAAAAAAAACTCTCTTGCGAAGCAATTCTATATAAAATATAATATACCAATGGCAGAATTTAAAAATCTCCGAAGCACTCTACTCGTCGCTGGATTTTACACCCGCGCTCGGTTCGAAAGACTTTTTTCCGTGATAAACCAAGAGGAACATCTTTCGATTTAGCAGTGGTCATTCAATTTTCGTTACCCAAATTGAAGTTGCTGAAATCCTCTGCAAATTCGCCATCTGAGTATCGACCCATAGCGATTCTTCCATTTCTATCAAAAGTCTTGGAAAGATTAATGAATCAACAAGTTTCGGCCTTCATACAGAGCAACAATCTGCTTTGCACGAACCAGTCTGGCTTTCGGCAACAGCAAAGCTGTTCCACTGCACTGTTTAAAGTCACAGACGATCTAACGGTAGCGATGGACAGTGACCTGACATCATCTCCCACTATTAGATTTTTCCAAAGTATTCGACACAGTCAACTTAAAACAAAACAATCTTCGGTTTCTCCGAATCTGCCATCAATCTTATCTCTTCATACGTCATGAAAGAAAACAAGCAGTTTATAAAATCAGATTTAATGAATACCATACCGGGCGTACCACAAGGATCTATTCTGGGTCCTTTGCTTTTTGTCATTTACATAAACAATCGTCCTTCAATTATTAAGAACACTCCCGTTCACATCTACAGATGATGTACAGATCTATATAAGCAGTAAGCTCGAACATGTTCACGATGTTGCTAACGAAGACCTTTCGAGAATACCTGCATGGTCCCAAGAAATTTCACTTTGAATTAATCCAACTATTATCAAATGACTGGTAATAAGTCGAAACGAAATCAACACCGATAATATTTTTGCTTTAGTTATGAACAACGAACTGATTGAGTTCGTCACAAAGTACAAAAATCTTAGTTTCTGGTTCAGTCCAGAGCTTAATTGGGATTATCGTGAGTCCGTACTACATTTGTAAGAATGTGTGCGTCTCTTAGAAATCTGTCGGCTTCTCATTGACACACCCCTTTTAGTACTTGACTGAAGCTAGCTAAATCGTTGCTTATTCTTTTATTAACGAGTGGTTGCGAAATATGCTACGTGTAGGCCTTGAATTGTTAAGACTTAATTTACAAAGAGAATCCTCGGTTGAACGATAAATCAATATCTTGATTACTGCACTGACAAATGCCTCCGTTAGGTGATCAGCAGCAAACAGCCAACTTATCTTTTGGAAAACTACTATAAGTGATGTTCAATAAAAAAATCGCGTCAAGTGCGAATCGGACTCGTTTGCCGAGGGTTCCGTACATACCTGTAGGTATATAAGTAAATCGAGTCATATAGTACTTATGGTATTTTTATTGCAAAATGAAATCCATAATATTACAATATGGAAAGCTGGAGGAGCATAAATTAAAAACAAAGGTCTCTTTGTAGTATCAGTTATCCTTTATTTGATATTAACACATATCATTTGTTTTAGAATATAACTGAAATACCTACACTAGCTTTGCAGCAGCTTTTAAAAATAAAATATTGTAGGGACAATACAAGCCAGCTGTTTGATAATATGTTTGACAATAATATTATAAAATATGACAAGTTGTTTGAAAAATGTTGTCCCCTCCCCATACATAGAGATAAGTCGCGGTCATTGCGGTAACTACAATTATGTTTATAATCACAATTTAAATTTAGGGTTTGGTTGCCTTGCGAGTAGTTGCGAGTTTGACAATATGCGGCTGAAATTGCTGTTTGTTTTGATTGTGTTGACAAAGAACTTTGAATTTTATATAGCTTAAAGGTATTATTGACTTGAGTATTTGCTATGAACTTCAATTTAATACATCTACGCGTTCATGAGGATAATAATATTTTTATTAAATGATGTAACGAAAAATTTACGGTTTTCGCTACTTTTCCTTTATAAGAAATTGCTTCGTATCAAGTTTCAAGATTCTGAGTTCACGCGAAGTACCCGGTAGGTTTTGATTTCCTTGCGAGTGTCGAAAATTTGCGGCATAATCAGCTTTATATTTTGATTGCGTTGGCTCAGAAGTTTGATTTTTTTCACAGCCCCAAGGGACAGTAAACTTGAGTATTTGATATAAATTCCAGCTTGATACCTCCATGCGTTCCTGAGAAAAAGGGTCTTGACAGACAGACGGACGGACGGACGACAAAGTGATCCTATAAGGGTTCCGTTTTTACCTTTCGAGGTACTGAACCCTAAAAATAAAAAAATAAAAAAAATAGCCTAGGAGAATTTCATCTTTCCCTCCAAATATCACCAAAAGAAGAAATCAAGAAGTGTCAAATAAATGGATTGAAGGTGCCAGTCGATAAAATCACTTTTAAACATAATTTATCCGCGAAAAAATCATCGATAAATTTGCGTCGCAACTCGAGCCAAGCGTGATGGGGCACCGCCTTGTCGAAACCACAGATTAAGTTTTTTTAAATTTGGCAACCTGAAAATGTTCAACATATCACATTGGCGGTCACCAGCAATTGCGTATAATTACTCTACGAGCGTGTAACAGCCTCAAGTGCATATATTGAGGGCTTTGCCTGGCAACTTCGATTATGGTCATTTTTCTGCAGCCGTTGTGATAGTTTACATGGGTTAAGATGACATGACGAAGACATTCTTGACCATGGTTTCGATGAAACGTTCTCGCATATTCAGGAACACTCTGTTTCACTGCACCAACTAATTCTGATAATTTTCTCCGCATTGCATTGCGACACTACCTGCACTTCAATAAATTCGTAACGAAAATTCTTTACTTCTGTTAAATGTTAAACTGGGAATCGACAAAAATGAGTGCTGGAAGAAGTCAGTCTGGTAAATAAAAACCACGTGTATTAGGTCTACACCTAACAGACTGGTCGTTTTAGTTTCAATTAAATCTAGTTACTGTACTCATTTGTCCAATTAATTTATTTTATAATGCAAACAAGCGCACAGGAAATGTGAAATAATTTTTACAAATTTTCCCGCGCTCATTAAGCAGCCTTTTAAAAAATTGAGATGGAAACTTGCCAATGCAAAACGTCGATTCAAAAATGGTGTTTCTAAGGTCATGTATTAAAAATACATATTTCAATCATCAGCGGAAGTAGATGATTATTACAGGCCCATAAGCATGAGTGATGGTATATTCCTTTAAACTCGCTTAGCTTACATACACGTGTTCCCCATCAGACCGATATGCCAGAGTATTGATTCTTCTTTCTAGACTGAGGTCGCAGGGAAACATCTCTACAGTGTTGCAATAACCGGAATGTCAGGACGCTAGGGACGGGGTTGAATCGTTTTTCACTCCCTGCCGAACTGCCCCTATGAATTAATGAAAATTATTGGCACCGGTCCAGGAGACGCAAAGAGTGATCCACTGTCTATACGATTATGCTAGGCAGGAGCTGTAGATGTGTTTACACTTTGTGATCGGCTAGAAAATTATTTAGTCTCGATTTGTTTTGGGGGGAATTTTTGTTTACACTGGGGCTTAGTTGACGTAGTCAGGCGGAAGTAATTTGATATAAGCGGACAGTTTTTATTTTTGTTTGTTATTGTTGAATTTATTTAAATAAATTTATGGTCCCTGGAATGACAGTGGCTGGGGTTCTCTTTATTTTGCCGGTATTTTTTTTTAGATTTTATTTACTGAGAGCTTAGCGTCAATTGAAAAACGTGTTATTTTTATTTGTTTTTTTTTTTTTTTTTTTTTGTTGTTATAGCGAAAATTTATTTTTGCGTCCTGGTGACAATCAAAGTCTGGCCTTGGGTTTCATATTTTCGGTGTCACTTTTGAGTGGTTTTTATAGACATCCATGCAGGTGGAATGTATGAATGTTGAATACTACACAAAAAGCTACAGTATAAAAAAATCTCCATAGCTGCTACTTTTTTTCATTTTCTGTCCCTAAATTGAAATTAAAAAAGTTGCGTCCAACTGTCTGTCCAATCGTCTGGCCCAATAACTGCTAGTTATATTAATTGCTGTTAAGGGGCTCCCAATTCCTTGATAGGGTTCTAGTCCCTATTTCATGTCCTTTTACTAGCTAGTTCGTCATTTGCTCTGGATGTCTGAGAAGTTTGGTCACATTGTTCTCTTTCCATCGGATTCTCCTGGACATTTTTGTCCTCTATGGAACTTCTGGAAATAAAAGATACTGATTTGTCGACTTACATTTCAATCCCTGCTTTTCCTTCACTAGCCATTGTCTTTCCCTAGCCATTTTTCTTGGCTTAGCTCTTGAACATCGTCGTTTTTTATAGTTTTTGGAACTTACGTTTTGTCCCGCTCTACGGATTCACTTTGGTTTGGGTAGTCCTAGCTAGGCCCAAAATTATCTAGTGAAAGTCCACTGAATTCCATCGTCACTAATGACTTAGTCCCCAAGCCAAGCCAAGTCGCGGCGTTTTCCGACTTTTGGGTATATACCCCCAATCGAGTTTATTCCTTTTTCCGACTTTCCATATTAGTTGTAAAACTGTTACTTGGTTGGGGACCTCACCGGTTGTTTTCGTGAAGGGTCGGTGAACCCATCTAAGCCCTCCCACCGAATCATTATGGGAGGTGCGTGCTAAGTTTTACTTCTCAATATAAAATTGTATTTTATGGCAATTGGTAACACGGTTGCTTTAAATTTGGATCCGCGAGCTTTTTTTATCGTTCCGTACTCAAAAGTCAAATATTTTTATCACATCTGTGTTTGTCTGCTCTCTGCGCAAACATTTTTTCAGAGACTTCAAAAAAAGCTACCCAGACACAAACTAACGAGATTAGTTTTGGTGGGTGAAGTGGGAAGTGGACAAAAAACTTGTTTAAAATTTTGGGACAGAATTGATTTCCTTAATACATCAATCATTGCCCAAAGAGGTACTTTTCGATAGAAATTCAAATTTTTAAATACCAATAAGATTTTGCTCAGTGTTGGTTGGCATTCCTGAATTCATCTGTTTAAACATTTGCCTCAAAGCTTAATACCAATAAATACGGAACACTTTTGCCCAAATATAAATTTTTATAAGCCAAGTTTTCTTAATTTTTCTGATCGTGGTTACGCGACATAACGAGACGAACCGATTGGCGTATAATTTAAGTCAGTTATAATATGCTGTGAATAAATGTGATGAGATTGAAACATTGGTCGATATTGCATGCTGTATAAACATTTAATACAGCCACACCTAAATAATACTTATGCATGTTTCGCACAGTTTCAACCATCGAACTAACTAACTTAGTCGCAATAATCTCACGCGTAAGTCCGGCATTTCATTAAATCAAACCAACCGGGAGTGTAAATTAAATGAAAGCCTTCACCTTGTTGATGTGGACAGCCATCCGAACGCAAACATCAAAAGCTCCTTTTGAATATTTGATTCGGTATAACATCGTGTCTGTGCATAATAAAAGCACCCATCCACCAGGGATCAATCCCACACAAATGGCTTCATAGAGTCACCCCTTACAACCGTCCGAGACAAATCCAATCCTATTTCGTACAATGTTACTTTCATATGCGTTCTCGACTGCCTGCAGAATGAACTGTAGTCCTTTCCAGAGCAGAGCCACAAACATGTGTTCCGTGTGTATGATGCCAAACAGGCAGCCTTTTGTATTAACAATTTTTAAACCAGAAATCAGTGATGAACAGGCGATAAATAAAGAAAAAAAAATACATCGCCGCATCCGATGTGACCACAATACAAAAATGTATGCAGCCGGTTCCTAAGTCAACGGACATAGGAACTAATCACTCTTCGAAATGGAATGGCATCAAATCAAGGGCCACATACGTGTTTGCGTGCATCCCGTATAATATATTTATTTAGCTTTTCTATTTCCAGTTCTATTTGATGTGTCCTGCGGGGCTGCTTTTGAAATCTCATCAACCCCCGATGATGACCAAGCCACGCCAACCGGTCTCAATCCTTCCTCATACAACTACCACCACCGTTAAGCCGGCAGAGCGAGCATTTTAACATCAGAAATTCGAATTCACAGCGACCCAAGCAATGGCAACTACGGATGTTAGCACAACCACTACCATGGCGCGACATGTTGCTTTGCCTCCAAATCCGGTGGTTGCCCTGAATGTCATATCCCAAACGGCACCCACTGGACTGCAATGGCAGAAGCATGCCGTCAGCAATAATAACGACGAAAAATGTCAATTATTCAATCCCCCCCAAAGGATATCAAATAAAAATAAAATATTGGCCAACGCAGACGAAGCATAAAAGGCGGTATTAGAACAGAAACCCTCCCCCGACAACGAAGAAAAAAGCGCAACGCAAGAGAAAAACAATGGACGCAGCAAGGACTTCAGAATAACCAAACCAAATAACCAAGAAAGCTAAGGGAAGCTCTTGAAAGCAGCAGCCGATCCTGAAGAACTTTCTTTTGTCTTTATATATACAGCCATATATACATAAGTGTGCAAACAGACTGACATAATTTCGCCAGCTCTCCCATGTGTGCTATTCCAGTGTTTGTGTCATTGTGGAGAAATTAATTATCCTTAATTATTATTTACCCAAAGTCAGGGTGTCAGTGATGTGAACAATTTTTATGAGAACAAACAAGGATTTGTATTTTCGTCTTTTGAGTATGAACTCCCCAGGGATGTCCTGTTTGCCTCTGCGTCCATCGTCCTTTCAAGCAAAAAAATTAAATTTACAGCAAAAAAATATTTTTTTTTCTTCTTTAGGCTATTCAAGAGAAAAATGGGCAAATGTGTTCCGGGATAACTGGGAAAGCGACAAAAAAAAAAAATACAAATTCAATTTATGGCCAATGTGACACTGACAGTTCATATTTATCCTCAGGCTTACATGATGGATTGGATGAATTGACATGGAGCCCAACGATAAGACAATTCGCCCGGGGTCGAATGTGCCTGTATCTATCTTGATTTTCCTTTCTCGCCTTGCCTTTTAGAAAAGCGTCTTTCAGTCAAAGGGGAACTGGGTCATGAGCAATAATTCTTTGCTACAGAATTTTATTTTTTCATCGAGAACATTAGCTTTAACCTGCATGCTAAGCGAACTGAATGCACAAAGTAATTTTAGAATTTCGATTGACCCATATTTTTTTAAAGTTGGATTTGACTTTCGATTGAAGATTGTTTAAATGATTCAATTTCGAAAAACAATTGTTTTTTGATTGCAAAATGTATTTTTCCCTTTTATGGCAGGAAATGTGTCCAAAATTGTGATTTTCGAAAATGTACCTTCGCTGTTTGTTACTGAAATATGCTTTTGGAGAATCGGTAATATTAAATAAAACTTGTTTGGGTGCGATTGGGCGTGCAAGCTCCACTCTTCCTTAATATAAGTAAATAAACAAATTTCAAATCGGAGAATGTTTCAATTTGTAAGGAATATTTTCAGTCAAATATTTCTGAAACATTTCGGTAAGACGGTGAAGTAAGACGGAGAGAGAAGGTGTTGGATAGTCTCATCCTTAAATAGGATTTGCCAATTGTATAATTCTGTTTCGAAATACAAAAAAAAAACATTTTTCATCAGCAAAACTTATTGTTAGCTTAATTGAAAAATCCAATTTTGAGTCAAACTAATTTTCGATGCTTTCGGCCTCTGTTGTCAGCTGTAGTAATAAGCTTCACCAATAATATTCTTGATTGCCTGCATTGTCTCGCATCGATCTTTGTGGCACTATACAAAAAAGTTTATCGTCGTAGCCTTTGGCCTATAAGGCAATTTCCCAAACAGGACTGAGTGGAATGAATTGGTTGTTTCACGACTTGGGTGGCAGGTAGCGTAATCTTGACGGGAATTAGTTCGCACAAGCACAAATCATCAATTACTGGACAAAAAAATCGTTCAGGATGCTTTGGCTTCTTTTTTTTTTTTAAATAGTGCTCAAGTGCACCAGGGACTTGAAGTACCCTTAAAGTGTTTTTTACACAGCACGAGCAGAAGCGGAAGGGAGAGAAAGGAGGTACCAGTGCACATTGGTTTTAAATTGTTGTAGGTTGCAGTGCAAAGGAAAAATAGAGCGAGGTAACGCATTCCACATTTGCATTGTGCGGCTTATAAAAGAATTTCTAAATTTCACAGTGCGCCCGAAAGTAGGCTTTAGGGTAAACTGATGAGCATTCGATGATGTACGGGTGTTGCGAGTGAATTTCTGGAGGGACGGAATGCAATTAGCTATTTCGACGGAGCATTGGTGGTAGAAATAGCGATAAAACAAAGTCAAGCAAGACACATTTCGACGGTGTTCCAGCGAGTGAATTGTTTTCGATATGTTGTCACCGTCTATGAGTTTTATCGCTCGCTTTTGAATCCTATCTAGGAGTTGCAAGGTGGTCTTGGGTGCACCTGCCCAGATGTGAGCGTTGTACTCCATTATATGCCGAATAAAAGCCTTATAAATTATGGCTAAATCAGAAGGGGTATAAAACTTTTTGAACGGGTTTAGAACGTGGGCTACAATTGACGCACATACCGAGCATTGAAAGCTTTTCGGTTTCTTCGACGCAAATGCCATTCATGGACAATGGCTGGGTGTTAGGGTTTCGCTTTAATGACATAAGACAGCATTGGGTTTTGGAAGCATTAAATTCTACTCTATTGGCTTGTCCCCATTTGATTATGCTGTCAATATCAGAATTTAATGAGTTAAGCATACGTTGTCGTTCGATGTCCACGTCCGAAGAGCAGGGGCGTGAATCATTAAACGCATATGAGAAACTGAGGGTACTGTCATCTGCGAAGGAATATATTGGATTAGATGTGATAGACAAGAGATCGTTAATGAAAATTAAAAACAGAGTCGGAGACAAAACTGAGCCTTGGGGAACACCAGCATTTATATGGTGAATTTCAGACTCGAAACCGTCCAATACAACTTGTATTGTACGATTCGAAAGGTAGTTTCTTATCCATCAAAGAAGAGACTTACCGATCCCATATGCACGCATTTTTGACAAAAGAGCCGGATGCCAGACTCTGTCAAATGTCTTTGAAATATCGAGTGCAACTATCTTTGTTTCACCAAAATTATGTATAGATTGGTTCCACTTTTCAGTGAGACAAGTCATCAAATCACCAGTTTTTAAGAAGTTTTCGTGATTCAAGATATTTCATAAGCTGACGATTAATCAGCGTTTCCATGACCTTAGAAAGAAGGGACGTAAGTGCTATGGATCTGTAATTGGAGGGAAAAGAAGAAGAAGAAGAAGGAGGGAGGGAAAAGAAGAAAAGAAAGAAAAGAAAAAAAGAATTTATAACTCCGACTGAGCTAAATAAGGTAAAGTAACCCCAACAGTTGAAAACGCAGCTTGATTGAATTCCATTCTGCTATACCTTACATATATAGTATGTGCGTGACCGCCGGCATCTTTTTGTGCCATTTTATCGGTTGATTCATTCATTTAGATATTGCTTTCTTAAGGAACCATATATTCGTCATGTTTACCCAGATTGTTAAAATCTTTCAAACATCGCGCTCTCAAGACTTCGTTTTCGATATCAACTCTTGCCCAAGTTTTATTCTTTAGGTTTTCTGCTATTGAAAAGCGTCTTATTCTTGGTTCTTCAAACAGAGCTTTATATTCTTGATACACAAGTTTCCAGGCAAACAAATTATTTCAGCAATAAAAGGTTTATTTTTATCTGGCATCTGATTGGGCACGTTGTGTTGACCCCAGTATTTTATGTCGCACTCTCGTTATTGCTGGGTATGAAAGAGGAAGTGCTCCAGTCTTCCTATTCCTCCCCAAAGTTTTCGCAAAAGGAGTCTGAATGAGTTGGTTTCATAATTGTCGGTAGATATTTCTTTTTTCGTCAGTTTTGAAAACCTCAACCGCATCGATGATGTCATGACTAAGCAGAAGTATGGTCATATGTAAGAAGCACATCTTCCCATGTGGCTTGTTATTAAAAGGCTCTGGAACCTTTGCCAAGGATGTGTGAATCGAGAAATACAAACATTTAAACTGAAAAATATAAGGTGGCTTACCCAATCTCCGACTTCAACCTGCGAACTGCGAGTTTAAAGGACAGTGTCCAACAATCTTTGGAAATCCTTTAATTCAATTGGAGATAAACAACATTGGAAGCTATAAAGAAGTTACTCGATAGAATTCTTGGATTGGTTGCTTGAGTGGTGGAAGTACGATGTGAATTATTCGAGGAAAAATAGGTCGGATTTGAAGCTTGCAAAATTCACGCGTAGTCATAGAGAAGCCAATCCATCCTGTACGGACGAATCTATGGTGAGATTTTCGGAGTGCCACTTTTATTGGCCCATTTTCCTCAAAGACTAAACTGTAAGAAACGATACAGTTAATGGATAGCGCTACCTTATCAAGATGACTGATTTCGAAAGATGATGCTGGTGCCACACAAGACGTCCTTCAATCGATTTATTGCACACTTTTAATCGTGTAATTCATAAAGTTGTTTGGTCACGACGGTGATATGACTTCGAATTACTTTTTTTTGTGGGGTGTCATTTAAGTTCGATGTTATCCGAACAACCAAGCTTTTCGTGAAATGTTGCCAAAACCATCCAAAGTCTTTTGAAAAATGGGGTTGATAGGATGGCCCACTGCCAAAACACTGAGGAAATCAATAATGAATTGTCTGATTGAATTGATTCAAGGGTTTATTTGTTTAACATAGATTTACTTTTTCGCACACTCTTGCAAATATTTCCTAGAATGAACGTTATTTTTGGCAGCTACATATTAAGTCTCATCGTTTTAAGTTTCCACGTATTTTTTCAAAAAAAAATTAAGAGATACTTAAGATCTGGAAGAATCATAAGAGGTTGCTTCTTGCGAAGTTTTCTAAGTATTTTTCGTGCTTATTTTTCATATCAATGTTCGTTCTATTTGAACAATCTTCTGAATTTTCAATTTTTAGTGCTTTTACCATTTTCTTCTTCTTTTTAAATGAAAAGAATGCTTACGAAACCAGCTCTTCCGACAAATACCACATTGTTTTTTTTCAGTGAGTGTTTCACTTTTTTGTTAAATCTTTCAAAGGCTTCAGGATTTTAATGGAAGTATTTCGTTTTAAGTGCTAACCATCCAGAAGAGACTTGAAACCAATATTATATTTATGTAAATTATCACCGCGGAAATGCATATTTCGGTCACAGCTTGCTCATCTTTCTTTGTTAGCTCAAACTGATGTTCAAGCTCGTCATGAACTCCCCTCAAGAAAATTATCGTGTCATACAACTTATCCCTGTTGTCATCTAGAGGTTGATGGACCTGCAGTTGGTATTCTCCAATCCTGTCTGCGGCCACTTCTGCTACGATGGATACCATGGCATTATCAGTTATTGTCTTGTTGTCGCTTGGGTCAATTGCGTTTCAATTGTCCATTATGACCACTTAGTGGATAATAATTGAAACTCTTATTTAAGTATATAATGTTTTATAACGTTATACAGGTAGTAGCGACCCTCTAATAGTATCCAAAAATTAAAAAAAAAGCTGCGATGATAATTCAAAATTTCGGAAAATTAGGACAAGGACATGAAAATTTAACCGCTAGAGCAAATTAATCGAAGACAGATATTTAATATTCATTTTGAGGCCAAGTGAAAACTTGTATTCAATCTGATAGATGACTAAGTGAGTATTTGAAATAGGGCCTGTTTAATTAATAACCGATGTCAAAAACTACGTTTTAAATTTTGTTAAATCAAAAAAAAAAGACCCCACTATACATTAAAAGTGCGCACTTATGGGAAATTCACAAACAAAACAGAACTCTCCATTGCAACACTTCACAATGAACACCTCGAAAAGTTGTGACAAATCTAGCTTCATTTACATCCGCATGCACTCAGCTTTGTACCACTGTCCAAAAGCCTGAATGACACTGCAATTGGCTCGAGTGTGTTCATAAAATTCATTTTCCTTGTACTCCAATGCCCTTCAATATTTGGGTTGAAAATATTAATTGTTTGCTAACAATTCCCTTTCAAATAACAAAAGCTGACACTTTTTTGCTTATGTCAACGGATCGC
This sequence comes from Orthonevra nobilis, assembly GCA_963555765.1. Classification (NCBI taxonomy): domain Eukaryota; kingdom Metazoa; phylum Arthropoda; class Insecta; order Diptera; family Syrphidae; genus Orthonevra; species Orthonevra nobilis. The sequence continues at coordinate 15,365,779 of OY743225.1, forward strand.
CATCATTATTCTACAGGCCTGAAAACGTCTAAATGAAAACAATGGCACACCTGAACTGAACCCGTTGACAAAAAAAAAAAAAAAAAAAACACATGTATCCTTGTGTAACATGGTAACAACGGGCGACTACAGTTGGCACTGGCAAAACAAGGATATAAATGCAAAAACCTTTTTAAGTTATTTATTGGACTGAATTTCGTAGAGCGAACAAAAAATATAAATAAAAATAAACCGAACTCTCACCCACAGGATAACCTCATTCGGACGTGTTGGTGCATGTGTTTATCGGTGGTAAATTCCTATCCAGCGACATCAGCGTGGGTCGTTTGTATCCTTTATCGAAGTTATCATCTGGCCTTACCTTCGACCATTGTAAATCAATATGCCAACGATTCAGGAGGGATCTCTTGCGTACCACAGGATTCGTACCCTTGTTCCGATTCGCCGTAGTAAAATCATATCAACTTAATGAATTTGTGTATCTCATGTTTCCAGGAACAAAAATAGCATTCGCGGCATTCTTGCGAAGGAATGGTCGATGTGGTACGTAAATCCGAGTGTGACTCAAAAGGCATTTAACATGTTTCTGTGGCGGTAGCTGTGGTGATGATGCATGTACTGTGTGCATCCTGTGCCTTTGCTACCGGAAGGATTTCACTTGGTACTCGTTTTTTTTTCTGCCATCAATTATATAATTAATTAATTTAAATTGTTGGAAATCAAAAGCACGTTGAAAGGAAAGAGTTATGTTGTGTGATATATTTCTCAACCGAACGTTGTTCAGTTTTTGTTTTTTTTTTTCGATCGAATTGTTAAGTTTTTGTCTTTTTATTTCGGTTATTTTTTTTTGTGCATTACTGCACGTGGATATGAATTTAATTTCTTTTTAAATTGTTATTTAACAATATCATTAAATTTTATCTTTTTTTTATTGTTTTACGGAGATACGTTTTCGGAAATGAAGCACACGTGTTTGTTGTGGTGGAATACTTCAGGCTTTTTGGAATTGCGTAGCCGTTTCATCTTTAAAAATTGTGTCTCGCATTTATCCGTTTTCAATCCTTTAAGCTCTTTAAGATCTTGATCACTATACCGTGCTAGTTTTCCCAGAGCTTTGTGATATCCCATTGCGACTCTTGCCCGTAACCGAAGGCTCGGTGGCCCTAAATGATACCAGAGTATTTAAGAAGGTCATCAGAAGCCTGCCTAGATATGCATTGCTGGTGAATTTTGAATAGCTGATTAAATTCAGCTTTGGTAAGCGAGTTATCTGGACCAAGCACTCTGGTATACGCGCTCGCTTGGTCCTGGGACTGTTATTCGAAGATCCTCTTTTCTGTTGCATTATTGTCCATTCGCTCGATATGGCCGAGCCACGGAAGTCGTCGTATTTTGGCTTTTTGGAATACATCCACATGTTGATAAAAAAAAAACCTTCGGGTGTAATTCCTATCGCGGGACTCTTCGATTTCCTTGAGGTCGGAGACTGCTTAGGCCCTTTTCTTTTAACGCAGTATTTTCTCCTTCTCCCTTCCTCCTTTCCATCAATCATTTTACTTGGAGTAAAAATGATATGCCCTTCGAGTGTCGTCCTGGAAGTACCCAATTGACGACTGGATTGCGCAGTTCTTTTAAATTGGAAAATTAAAAAGTTTCCTGGTTCGAATCCCAGAGAAAGTCTTGAACTTCAACCTAGGTTTAATGTATCATGGGATCATATTAACGAAGGCGACGTTTTCAACAGAATATTCGACCAGCGATATTAGTCTATCCACGATGGAAGCAGTTGCTTCCGAGCAGATTTATGGTTGGATGTTGTGAAAAAATGAGTAATGCGATCCTCTGATTGTACCTTCATTGCGCGACTCCGACCCGCACTTGGCTTATTTATTTTGTAAACTGAGTAGCCAATGATTTGCCAACTGCTGAGATCTTGAACGGGTTAATTGCGCACATGTGATGAAATATCCCTTTGTGAATTTTCCACATTCACGCATTAAATCTTCTTGCGATCATTTGCAAAAAAAAAAATCTCAATGACAAATTTAAAGCCATGTCAACCGTGTTGTCAGCACATAGTCCGCTGCCGAGTGTCAGAAGTCTTTTCCCCACAAGTTCACACAAGATCACATGAAACCAAAACCGTACGTACAAGCGCCCACTAGTATCTTTAGACTTTTATGTAGACATTCGAGAGAGACGCGACGCCCCTTCAATCAAAAAAATTTGGGGAAGCATCCGCCTTATTACCCGTTTACTGTAATCTCAAAATAATATCGTAACGATAAGTTAATTACCATATGCTCTAAGAAAAACCAATGTGACGCATGCTGCTGGAGGGTAATCCGGCGCGGCACGGCGCTCGAATCAGTACGAGATTTATTTGAATTCTTTCCAATGACGACAGACGAGATGGGATGAATCTTCTTTATTTTATTTTTCATTCCTTCATTTTATTCGTTGTGAGATTTTCATTCAATTAATTTGAATTTAGTCGGGGAATTTCGGTGGAAATCTTTTTTTTTTCTGATGGCAGCGTTCTTAATTATTCACTGTTGACATCTTACACCCTGTTCTGCGTAATTTGTTGTATTTGTTTGTTAAATGGAAAGTGCCAGAGAAGAAACGTATGATGCGACGTTCACGAGGCGCTAACACACCCCAGCGGGCTTTTTGTTTTTCCATTTTCCTTGGAGAAGGTTGAGGGGGTATTTGAAAAATGTCTTTTTTTCAAATAATGCGTTACGACGGGATCTCAAATACGCGTGTCTTACCTGCGTCATTTATTCTTTTTTTGTGTGGAAAAAGTTATACTTGGCTATGATTTTTGGGGCTCCAAAAACATTTTGACAACAAGCTAACTGAACTATACTGGTATCGGGAAATCTTTGAAAGAAAGTTGCTTTAAGATGCGAAGAGTGATAATTGAGTTTATAAATTTGCTTAGGAAAGTAGTAAGCCGACGGTATTTCACTTCTGAACTAAGCTGAGTACTACACTTCCGTTTAAGCCGTTGTGGGTAAATCTTCGTGAAGTTGCTGTTGGACGAAGTAATAACAGAGGATGCTTGATTGACTCGCAGATTGCATGCATATTATGTAAACTTTTTTACCCAGTGATTGCAACCGATGCTGATTATTATATGAGCGCTAGGAGACCCATTGAAGGCCTAGTTTAATTAAAAGCAGTCATAGAAAATGATTTCTTATGTGTAACCAAGTCATCGTTCGGATTAAGAATCAAAAATCCTCCAAAACCACAAAACAACTGACGTGATTGAGAAAGCCCATAACGATGAAAAAATTTGTGTTGAATTAATCTTTAAGGTTTGGTAAGAAGGTATAAATAGCAACGACTACATACACGGCAACTCTTTTTAATCCTACGATTGTAAAACTTGAAAGACTCTTTCGTGTTAAGCACGGAAATAATACGATACTAGGTTTGATGTCAGATGCAATGTGGTGCGATCAATGAAAGCTGCTCTGTGCTGTTCTGATGCTTTTCGCGATGAATTCGTCATTAGGAGAAGCACAAAAGCCCACTTATTCCAATTTATTTAAAAAGAAATTTAGTTTTTTCGATTGATTCAGTAGAAACATCTTGCCACATCTTTTCTTATTTTTATTTTTCTTGTCCCAATGTGGCCGCCTTTCGAAAATTTTTCAAATAAGTTGTTCTGAATCCATTTCACTAAAAAAAATTTCAACATAAAAAAATACAGCCGTTTTATATTTCTTTTCTATTTACGATTGCAAATAACAGACTTTTTTTTGCCTTCTCCCCTCATCAGAAGAAAGAAAAAAAAAAAACAATGAATACTTGTCACCAGATACCTTCAAGAAGATGAACAAAATTTTCGGCAGAACAAAAAGCTTACCTGATTCGATTCAGAATGAAAACGATGTTATCAGTACATCTATCGAAAAGGCAGAAGCATTTGCGTTACTTTCCGAGCAGTAATTTAAGGAGAGGCCCCCAATGCATCTTCCGGAGTTCATGGAACTGCGAGCAACGTAAGTTCAATTACAATATTTACCAATGAAAATCCGGCAACATATCCGAATGCAGAAGAAATAAAGGAGATGTTTTTGAGTGGGAATTCAAAAAGGACCGGATTGCATTTCCAGCTTTTTTTTTTAAAAAAGTTGTCGAATATTGGGAAGCTTCTTCTTTAACAACTGCATTGACAATGACTATTTTCCCACTGCATGGAAAACAGCTAAAATTGTACCAGTGCCCAAGAAGATGAACAGGACAAACATTGACGGGTACCGGCTTAAATCGCTGCTCTGTTTTCTGAGAAATTTTTTGGAATCAGTTCTGCTGAAACAAATACTTTCTATTTGTCGAAGAGAACAGATCATACCCGACCACCAATATGGAGTTCGGGATAAGCATTCAACCATTCATCCACTGATAAAACTTCACAGTGATATTACTCTGGGGATGAACAAAAAGGAGACAACCGTTGCGAGTCTATTAAATTTTGAAAAGGCCTTTGACAGCGTTTGGATAAATAGAATTATATTCAAATTTTTCAAGAAGGAATTCCCTCTTCACTTGGTAAGAATCATTTACATTTTTTAACAGATAGAGTATTTTTGTGCAGATATTCAACGCAATATCATCAATGAGACTACTGGTTGGAGGAGTCCAACAAGGAGGAAGAATATCGCCTATATTTTCCATCATTCATACATTGGATCAACCAAGAAACAACAAACAGACGAAGTCGCTGTTATATGCAGATGACTCAGAAACATACGCTAAATCGCTTTTTCCCGGGACTGCAGCTTAAAAAGCCCCAAAAAGTCCCTACAAATGGGGACTTTAAGTTAACAGTTGCAAAACCGAGATCGTATGTTTAAAGATACCGGCAAGCACCGAGGGGAAGACGCAAATTCGCGCCGCGTAGTCGGAACATTCAGATCACCCTAACATTTATTCTTGATAACTTTTTGATTCACATGTTACCAATTTGTATTAACCTTAACATATCGAGATATGTTATCATGAACTTTTTTGTAGATCTTTTTTTAAACTTTTCTATAGGAAGCAATTGAATATATTTTAACTTTAAGGCAGTGTTCCCTAACATCGCATTTCCTCGTCCTTTTCTTCGTTAACTTTAGTTATAAAATTGGTTGCCTTGAAAGACCCTTGCTGTCAATAGTCGTAAATTTGAGATCAGGTGGATGTGTTTCCCTTATTTTTTCAAAATAATTATTCTCTTGTTTGTGAGCAGGAATCATTTAAACATTTCGCGGCACTTCTATATGTCTAAGTACCGGATGAAGATACGCTCATATCTTATAGTCAAGTTTGGAAATTCCATCCAATTATCTTTGTTTTACTTTCAAGCAGTGTTTCAAGTATAAGGAGCACTTCGGATATGAACTAGCTGTTTCTTACATAGCCCTTAGACGTAAATTATGAAAATACCTTCGTTTCACGAAAGAGTCTTATGGAATTTTCTCAAAAGCCTTCGGAAATCTCGGAAGTTGAAAGTTGAAACAATTAACGAGTTCGTCCCCGGCAGTATGCGCCGTATCTCGTCAATTTCATCAAAGGCTCCAAGAAAACAACATTTCCCCACTTTATGGAATTTATTTTTCTCTTTGCAAAACAAATTGAAATACCTTCAACCTACCTTGAACCCACCCGCCATCAACAAATGAAACAAACAACCCCGCAGTGAGTTTTTATTTTATTTGTTTCTTTTTTTTTATTTACATATTACCAAGTGATTTAAGTTAATGCTTTTGCTTTTAAATAAACTTCCGTATCTTTTGTGCAAAATGCCACTCTGTTTGCTGTTTACCACGATTCCCTTTGGAGTCTGATCCTGCGACAGTCCTTAGACGTTTCCATTTCCTGCACTTAAGCATTAAGCATCCTACCCTCAACTACCTGACCATCTTCACCAAATGCCATTTCATGACAAACAACAAACACGGAACATTTGAAATATTTAAATATGATTTGCAGACTGGCATAAACAACACAGAAGGACTCTAACTGAAATGGGACGCAAAGGCGACATTAAACTCAAACGCTCTGAGAATTTAATTAAATCATTTTTGTTATGAAAGCAGGCGCCAGGTTATTAGTTTTCTAAATAAAGAAGCTTCCCTGGGTAAACGTTCGTTGTAGCAAACAGTGGGTTTTGGGAAGAATTCAACTTAGAGTTACCCGCACCATCAGCCTCCGTCCCAGTAGACGCCCGGCTCACTCACAAACATTTTAACATCTTAGAAGCATCAACGAAATAACATAAAATCAACGACTGCTCATAAATATTTTCCATTTTATTAAATGCCATGTCAATTTGAATCCATTAAGCAATGCTGGGAATGTTGACGTTTCCAGGCGTAGCGTGGATGGATTGAGAGAGATGTCGGGGGCATGTTCGCGATAGACGGAGTGTGGCACAGCACGAGCGCTGGATTCCTCAATACCGGCAGTATTTCAGTCACGAATGACAGCTCGCGGGATAACGGTAGCATTAATACCACTGAATGTAATTATTATTTAATAAATTTATTAATGTTTGTCTCTTTGGCTTTTAGCGAAGCGTAGAGCAGAAACTGTTCATTTTATGAATACAGATCTATTCCAAAAATTGACATCCACAAGAGACAGTTTGTGCTGCGTAGTTTTGTTATCACGAAGGCTTTTACATCTTCGCCTAAACCTGGTATTTAAGAGGGCTTTATCTGGCAATAGACTTGAATAAGTTGGGTGACAAGCATTCTTTTGGATCTGTCTTATTTTTTCAAATTATCAGTTTTTTTCCCATTACCAAATTAAAGTTTAGTAAGGTTGAGGTATACGTGCGCTTCTTTATACGAAAGTGAGGCAGCGAGGTAGAGTGGTATCAGTCCGCGACAAGTAGGTCATAAAATAAGGAGAGGAGGATCCGTCGTTGCATTTTTTCTTTTGAAAATGGTTTATTTAGATTGTTTTTTTACTTAATCGCTTTCCACGGACTACGACTACCCCTCCAATCTTCAATGCATTTTTTACAGAGCGAACAGTAGAATAAGGTAAATAAATGAAAGACTGTGTAGTGGATTGAAACTCAGATGTATTTTGGTTTTGGTCCGAATGGCGACTAAATTGAAATTAATTTATTTGCATTCGCTAAATTCGCAGTATTTTATTCGCCAGTAGTCTGTGTTTTTTGAAGCTTTTTTCATCACCACCCAGTTCATCGGCTGTTATCTGTCCCAGTTGATGAACAAATGTGATGGATCTATGCCTTTTTCATAGATATAAATCTCAATGCAATGTTCAATCTTTTCTAGTTTTGGTATGAGTAATTTATTAAATTATTGCTTGTGCTAGATTTCTGCATTTGTTTAATCCAGCTTTAACTCTAAACAATCATAAATAATAAATAAATAATAAAAATAAATTGGTGGCGCAACACCTCCATTGAGGCCATGGCCTTGCTTTACCACTTGGGTGTGCGTGCTTTATTTTTTGCATACGGCGGTGGTTGAACTTTCAGTTGATTGCCGGTTCCGAACGGCCCCAGAAGCTTTTTCTTGATAGCTTGTACTCATCAGAGAGATTGTTAGTCACTCTCGAGACTTAAGAATCACTAGAAACTTCGGATTACTTATATATATTATTATATAAATAGTCTATTGAAGTAATCTCAAAATGCTTTTAAATAAGCTTACATTTTCAAATATCTGGAATAAATGAAGATCAACGAAACTATACAGTTGAGATAAGAACAACTTAGAATAAGTCTTGGAATCATGTGTGGCACTTTAGGATGACACCACTCTTGACGGTCTAAAATCTCTCTAAAAACTCGCGAAAATTTGGACAGTGGAAAATCGTCAAATTCGGTACCACGGATTGGGCTATATGACTCACGTTCCAACGTACAAACCAATGAGATACAGGACATTATAAAAATATTGTAAAATTTTTTTTATGTATTCCTAGCAAGCACGGCACAATTGTAAATTTGAGAGAGGTAAGCAATTCAAAACCAAGACATGGTCTGCAGGTAACGTTTTTATTTGCCTAAGGTACTCAGAACAAACAACAAAACTTAAATGTAAAACCGCACGAAGTTCCATTTACCTTTAATCTGAATGTATCGGCTGATTTCAAAATCGGGCTCTGAGTCGAGATTGGGCTGAAGTAACACTTACTTAGCCCGATATGCCATAATAATTTTATTTAAACCCAGTTTAGTAAGATTTTTCAAAATGTGAAAAGCAGGTTATTTTGCCTTACTGCTCGTTACTTTGGTTTGAGGGCAATCGTTTAGCCCATTGAACTTCGGACGGTACTGAATCCCTATAGTGTGCGCACTTCCATATATTCACATACTGATTAATAGACCGACCAAATTATCGGCCGATAGAAAGTCTGTAGTGTAGGGGACTCTAAAATTAAAAAAAAAAATTTAGCCTTGTTTCCCTGTCCAGAAGCGATCCAAAAGAAGACTGTGAATGTACATTGGTACTATATGTTTTTTTGCATTACTCCTTATTAATACTCCCTCAGTTGGAGACAAAAAAAATCAGCTTTCTGCTTTTTTGGTCGAAATTACGTGTTTTTGGTATTGTTTCGTAGTGCATTGATTTTTGCCCGCATGTTCAACTATTGTAAACTTAGAAGACAAGTTGAAATGCTTTTATTTTATTTTAAAAAATGTTAATATTATGGTGAACGAATAATCTCAAGATCTCTATTTAATCGAATCATAATTGTTTATTCATCCCTCACATCCGGGAACCCGACTGACCTCAATTCTTTGTAGGTACCCTGGAAGATGCCGCACAAAAAGTACGGTAGAATTGTACGCAGCCTTTTTTCCAAAATTTTCCATTTTCCGTTCTTTTTTCCCTTCAAATTATTTTTGCATTTATATCTTCCATTCCATTTTCCATATTATAAATATTTCTTCACTTTAAAGAGTATTTATTTTTAAACTATGATATAAGTTTGAGTACGGAACTCTCAGTGTTAATTAATTAGCCCATTTCTTCATTTAACAAGTCTTTGAGAATAACTGGAAAGCTGTTAATTTTTTTTAACAGATCAACGAATAAATGTTCTTAAAATAGTTAACATGTTGGACTAGTCAGTTAGCTGTTCTTTCATGGACGATCTGCAAGGGAAAATAAACATTTATTACAAATACCAACCGAAGGAAACCTTTTGCTTTGGCCAAAGAGCACATTGACAAGCCGGAAAGTTTTTTGAAATAGTATGTCGTTTTCAGACGAAAGCAAATTTTGCATGTTTCGAGTGGATGCGATATTGTGTGGAGGAAACCACCAACTGAAAGAAATATAAAAACGGTTTCCGACAGTGAAGCTTAATTGTGGTGATGGGGTCATGGTTTGTGGGTGTATGGCAACAAATGGGTTTGGGGACTTGGAATTTTTTGAGAATACAAACGATATATTTCAGAACTTCAACATCATTACAAAAAATATCGGTGAAAATGCCAATAAACTCAAATTCAGCTTTGGTGATTTTATGTTTCAACAGCTGGGTGGCGGAGTTGGCAGAGCGCTTGCCTTTCAATTGATTCAATTCGTAGGTCCCAGGTTCGATTCCTAGAGCGATCTTGTTTTTCGAATCTCTTCCAGTCACCATTGGCCATTGGGATAAAGTTAATGGCACAATCACTGGATTGATCGACCAGCGATAGTAGTCTGACAAAATGGGTGGCGTTGTTGAAGTTGTTGTTGTGAAGGCTTAATTCCTAGTTCATGTGAATTGTGTGTAGAAGGCTCTGCTGTGAAGGCAAACATTCAAAGTACATATATCAAACTAATGTCGAAAAAAATCCTGCAGATAAGGCGAAGGCTAATAGGTCGATATTAAAATCCTCCGTCCCGTTTCGGGCTCCACCCACGGAAGTGAGTTGGAACCAAATTCATCTGTTTCCCAAACCACTGCATCTTTCATTCTTCTCCTAATTCTTCGGCTCCGCTCTGTGCTACATGCATTATAAGAGTCTTCATGTCCTCTTGAAGAGCGACCCAATTATAAAAAAAAGATAATGATCCCAAGCAAAGGAATTGACCATATTGTCATATTGTTAAATAAACACTTTATGTAAATTATCTAGCCGATAGAACTTGTTGCTTGTGGTAATACACATTATTGTCAATTGTATAAATCACTTGATATTAAATAAATAATAATAATAACTCCAGAAGATATGAAACGGGAAGACGATTGAAATAAGTCATATTCAGACGAGGGTACCAATCCAACAAAATATTAAATAGTTTATACCGTTTTGATTTTGTTTGGTTTTACAAATGTGATGAGGCAACATTTTTGTTTGCTGTTTCTTTGTCCTGCTTTACTTAAAGAAATTTCTTACGATAGCTTTATTGGTTATTTTTTGTTTGTTTTCGAATTAGTCAATTAACCTCATCTTAAATGAAGTTAATAATAACAAGAACTTTTGGGTGGAAAGTTAAAAATAATTTCGTTTAATCAAATCGCACGTTTTTTCATACAATTAGGGAATGTTTAAATTGAATGCATAATCATACAATTTTTCATCAATTTATTGTTTGAGCTCGCTGAATAAATAGAAAATATTAATTTACATCAGTTATCGTTTTGGAAAAAAATAAATTCCAAATTTTTTCCCCGCGAAACACATACCCAGCAACAAGTGTTCCCTACACTCAAACCAAAATAACAAGAAATTGTCATAAATCAACATGAAATTGAATTATCCCCCATGGGATATTTTCCTATCTTTAATTAAAATTCGAGTTATGACAAACGTTCAAACAAATTATTAATAATCCTACATGACGCGCACAACGCATCCAGCAACAGAACTCATCCTGCCAGACACAACAATCGTTTGTCATTTTACCAACACAATAACGAATCTACCTGCGACAAATATTAAAACTAGGACCATGTCAGGACAGCTCAACAGAAGGAGCATTCCTCCACATTTTGATAGATGATGTTTGTCTATTTTCCCGCTCCGCGCATAGCCGGCAAACAGAAGCAAGGGATGACACCATAACAATTTTTTGTTTGCGTCATTGACAGAAGGCGAAAAACCGTCTTCGTCATGTAGACACCACTTGGGACCTAAAAGAGTATCGACTTGAACGCACACATGCATTTCAGTTTCCAGGAATAAATGTCATGCTCGACCATTCATTCAATTAAAATGACGAAAGTGGACATCCAGGGGGAATGATGTTACACCCTCGAAAAAGAATAGATAAACCATCAAAGTTGAGAGCCCGGAACTACAATTGTGATTATGACTAGGATATATATTTTTCATTTGGAATGGCCGCACTCATTTGGTTCGTCTTTTGTGGGCATAAATTGAGTACTCTTCCCTGGATTTTATTGATAAAAATATTGCGCTACTGTGCCTTTGGGTGAAAAAGGTGTGGGCAAGAAGTTGCTAGCCAGCTATAGGCTAATGCCATCATTCATAGTGACACGATATTTGTCACTTGGATTTTCTCGTTAAATAAGAAATATATCCTTCTAGCGCTTTGCCCAAATCCCGGGTATGATGTAGCACTTTTGTGTGATTTTGTTTCTCCCCTTTGGAAGCAAACGTTGTCAATGTCCGACGAATGATTGGGAAGAAGACTCAATGGATGTGAAGTGTGACACTAATGGTCGTTGGGGCTGGTGGACAAAAAAAAAGGAATGAAACGCTCAGTTTGCCTAGCCGAAGCTTTTTGGGGTCGTGACGTTTAATAGCTAAATGATTCCAGTTGTCAATCAAATTGTAGGTTTGAGAATGAAAGATACTGAGGCTGTCCTGGCGGATATCACCCATGTAAGCTTAATGGTCTATTGTACTTTGCCCATGAGACAGCCCACTCGTTTGTTTTGTGTCTAAATACGACCGCTGCATTTCAAATCAAAAGACTAGCGCGCACAAAAGGGACGATTGTCCAGGAATAAATCACATTTATCTTTTATGTCACTTGTTGGGAAAAAAACAAGCAACAAGAAAGCTTCAATTTCCTTGCGTCGACTTCACCTGCAAAAGCTTTGCTAAAAATCACGAAATGTTTATGGATTCACCAAGCAAGTCGCTTTGGGCTTCTTCCTGCCTTAAGCAGCAGCGAAGGAAGACCATGCCTAAAAATTAATGATGCAGTAAATAAAAAAGAGATTTTAAAAAGTTTATGGTTAGCCTTATAGAAAGGAGGTTGTGTTTGTACCATTATCTGAATTATAAAATGTATACACAATATGTACATATATATGTTACCAGATAAACCAAAACCTGAAGAAGGAAGAGATCACCTTGGATGATGCTACCAGGTGTAAAATACTTCGTCTATAGAAGGTCAAGCCAATATTAGGAACACCCGAACATCAAACGAATTTACGAATTTTATACCACGTGTCTCCTAATTAGCATTTCGGTTTATCATTAAATAATTTTATTTAATTCCTATTTTATTTAATTTATTTAACTTAAGATTAAAGTTTAAAAGTTTACATAGTGGTCTTAATATCAAATCTCTCAAATCGTGCCCATTGTTGCCATAGTTTAATGGGCTGTTGGAGCCGTAACTCCATATTCTGGATTGTGTTCCATATCGTGCCTTAAAAAAATTTCAATCATTGCTCGGCATTGAATTCCGTTCACATAAACCCCAACTTCTTCATTGTTTTCGAAGTAGTCATGTTCCAATCATCCTTTCTTAGATTTCTTTACATCAAATCACTATTGTTACATATTTTACTGTCAACAAAAATTAATTTTGGATTTTGGTTAGTTCATACTCAGCAGTTTTATTTATCCACGTGCGCAATCAGGTGAAAATGGATTTGACTTGTTATTCTCTTGATACAACTTGAAACGTGGAGAATTTTGTTTGAACTCGTAAGGCAAATACCGTCTACTCATCTACAACTGCTAAATTCCGATTATTAAAGAAATTTCTAGATGAACTTTGTGCCAGGATGCTCTTCAAATAAATTGAACAAATTCAGTTCAAGATGGTCTTTGCTTTCACCAAGTCAAACGATCGTAAATTTTAATGGAGGCTCTCAGAAGTGAGAATAGTTTTAAAACTGGGCAAATCACCTCTTGATGAAAACCGTGAAATGCGATTTCTTATGTGGAAGGTGTTTCAGAAATTGGTGAGACGAAGCGGAGTCAGATACCTTGGGATACGGCAAGGCTTATAATTTTAGTTTTTTGCACCATTAAAAAGGATACCTTAATGTGTCTATTCTCCAGATAACATTACATATCGTTTGAACTTCCTTTCAAATTAGCGCTTCAACCAAACTCAACAAGTCTCACATAGATCAGATAATAATCTTCGGCTACGCAACAAGGAAAATAATGAAAGACAGCACCAGCAATTGGTTGGATGTTAATAAATGACCTCATTCGATATTGCACTCACTTTTGGGTATTCCTTTGATTTGCACAAAGCATATGCTTGGATATGTTCACGTACAACTCTTTACAAAATTGTTCGCTATGCATTGGACGCATTTTCTATCGCACTTGAACAGAAGCAAGAGTAGTCAGATATCTCTTAATCTGCTGGTCAGACAACTTCATATCTATTACTCTGAGGTGAATTTTGACCATGACTTCATGTCATTGTGTTATTATTTCAGTCGAGGTTATTGGTCATTAGTGAAAACACACAATGTCTACATTCGTGCCATCAAAACAACATTTGTGGGACGTTTTAGTATACTTCTTTCATTTAAAGAAAAAAGCAACCGAAGTGCATCAATTGCTTACCGAAGCTTACCCGGGCTATACTATACACGTTAGAATGTGTCAGCGGTAGTTTAGGCGGTTCAAAGATGGTGATCACAAACGCAAGAAGAACTTGCAAAATCACTTGGCGGCGCTCAGCAAACCATTTCCGATCGTTTGAAAGCAATGGGAATGATCCGAAAGGTAGAACATTGGGTGCCGTATGAATTGAAGCCACTAGACGTCGAACGCCGATTTTGAATGTCCGAAATGCAGCTTGAACGCCACAAAAAGAAGTCTTTTTTGCATCGAATCGTCACTGGTGATGAAAAATGGGTACATTACGATAATCCAAAACGTCGGGCAACGTATGGATACCCCGGACATGCTTCAACATCGACGGCCGTTCAGAATATTCATGGCCTGAAGGTTATGCTGTGCATTTGGTGGGACCAGAAGGATGAAACAATCACAGGCGAGGTCTACCGACGACAATTGATGCGTTTGAGCCGAGCACTGAAGGAAAAACGATCGTAAACGGTCGCAAGACACGATAAAGTTGTTTTGCAACATGACAATGCTCGGCCACATGTTGCAAATGTCGTCAATACTTACCTTGAAACGCTCAAATGGTATGTCCTACCCCACCCGCCGTATAGTCCAGACCTTGCGCCATCCGATTATCTCTATCTCTTCCGATCGATGCAGCATGGCCTGGCTGACCAGCACTTCCGTCATTTCGATTATGTCAAAAAATGGATCGATTCGTGGATTGCGGCCAAACCGGTCGAATTTTTCAGAACGGGTATCCATGAATTGCCAGAAAAATGTGTGGCTAGCGATGGGCAATACTTTGAATAATGAATTTATATCTATTTTACCTCAATAAAGCATTGATTTTTGAAAAAAACGACATTTTCAACCGGTTGTCCATAGCGAAATTTCTTTGCAAACATTTCTTTCGCGGTGTTGAAATGTTAAAAAAATATTTTGCCCCATTGTTGTTAGAAAAACATTTGATTCAAAAAGGAAAAAACAGATGTCCCACGCTACACTAATAAGAATAGTCTTGATTAGATAAGAATTGTCTTGATATGCAATTTTTAAATTTTCATAAATTTTTTAATGGCTTCTGCAGTCCTCAATTTTATGAGCGTTGGTTTCCATTTAAACCGGCCAATTACGAATTGGACTTGTGCAACGAAGGTTCCGTACAGAATTGTAATACATAAATATTTCTCCATCACGGGAATCGAGTCTTGAAGGTTTCTCCCGTTTTTGTTTGTAGTACCGTATTGGTTATGATTCCCATCGCGAATATCAAACTATGCATAAACAGTCGTATTTTTGGACTGCGGTTTGGTATTAATTTCAACTTGATACCTTCACGTGTTCCTGAGAAAAACCGTCGTGACAGTCAGACAGACGGACAATGAAGTTTCCTTATTCGACTTACGTTGTTCTCTTTAAAGTACGGAACCTAAGGAACTAAAAAATGATGTTTCGTTTAAATATTAAGATTATGTTTTTTTAAACATACGTTTTACTCGATACAATCATTTTTCTATAAAGAGGAAAAATCGGGCTTTCAAAACTTATTTATTTCATCAACTACGGTTGTAATGGCTTGTCGCCTTTAATTGAAGTTCTATTCACTTAAAAATAAACCTTGTGTTTCTCCGATCTTTGCAGGTCTGCGTATTCCAAGCAATTTAAATGCAATTTTTCAAAAACATCAGTTCAGTCATGCTTCGTACGAGTGTGTATCTTTTGCCCGACGACTTAATCCATCAGACGTCAATTATCCGGCTCAAAATACTCATACATTTACCGTCCACGGTCGAATGGTGTCCTTCTTTCCAGTAGTATCCAGCCTGTTGTGCCTCTGTCTTTCGCGCATGTGTATGTGAAAAATTTAATTAATTTTCTTCACCTTCGGGCGATTGTAGTGCAGCCATTGTGCGAGTCCATCGGTGACATGCCACTCATCATGCAACATGCCAATGTTATTGCTAGAATGATATGATATTATTACGGCGTAATTACAGAGCCCCATCATGGGAACATAATTTAAACAACAAAGCCATCCGAGATATAAACATAAATGTAAAAGCCGCGTCATCATCGCCACCGTCCATCACGATGGTCGGACGAAACCTTTCTCGTTTATGACATGGCACTGACCTCGAAGGCCCTTGCTTGACAAATGTCTGATTGATGCCTATCGCGACTGGCATATCACTCTTTTGGTATATCACCAGCGATGACGGATTTCGTTTTTGCCGTGCTGCCTTTTTGTTGTTTGCATTGTTTTAATGACAAACCGCATCGCCGCATGTGACATTATCAACCTCCCCGCTTCCCGACCAATTAAACTTAAAAATAATTTTTTTTATACGTATGTATGTATGAAAAAAAGTAATTTGTTGTTTGCGGTCTTGCATCTATCTAACCACTGCTGGTGAAGTGTAGCTCCGGACTTGAAAGTGTGCGGGCTTGAATTACATGATAAAGTCTGTCTGTCGTGCAGTCTGCACGCACCAGATGATAGTAGAGTTGTCTGCTTTTGCTGTGTGTCAGCCTGAGGTTTGGGGTTTGGTTTTGGCTACAACTACTAACTGCAGCACAAATTATAGCTCATAGGACACACGGTTGGTGGTGTGCAAGTTGCGGAGGAGTCGTCGCCACTTCCATTTCAGTAATAACTTTAATAATTTGTGGCAGTCATTGAGCATGCATGAATGAGTCCATGATCTCTTAATCACTACTGAAGCTACTGCTAGGGTGTATAAGCTGTTTTTAACTTTGGTTCACTGGTCTTTTGACTTGATGCATTCTGATTGTGGAGGATGTTTTGAACATATTTAAGTTATTCGCATGGATAACAGCTTACTGCACGAGGCGGGGAGATTGACTCAGGTACATGGGAGTTGCGCCAGGAAGCATTAAGATGCACTGGCTACGCGTTATTAAGTAGATTAATTATTGATAATTACTTTTTATTCCAACTTGAGTGTTCAAGTTGTCAAAGAAGAGTTGATGTCAGCTTCTCTGCTTTTGTCATAACACCGACAGTAGACTGATGACATAATCTTCAAAAACACACTTGCAGTCAACTTCCACCGAATAAAATACTGCGAATGCAAACGATATTTCTGCTTCTCGCAGTGGGTGACTATTTGTTATTGAAATCTGTCTATTGTTCTTCAAATTTATTTTGAGAATTCGGTCTCTTCGTCTGATCAGGACAATTTTTGTGTAGAATGCAAATACCGTAAACTATATGAACAGCATTCGATAGCATGCTCAAATTGCTTTCAAGAAAATTTGCCAGAATTAATATACTGTCATTCTGGCTCTTGGAAAATGGTATGGGTTTCAATCCACAGTATCGGTATTATTTTGAGGTCGCTCTGCAAGGAAGATTTCTTAGCCTTCGGTTTCTTGTTTTCTTTTTGCAGTCTTTTAGTCTCGCTAATTTCCCATCTATGTATATTCATTTGAGGTTTTCCTCTTCAAAATTAAACATTCGTAAGCGTCATTGAGCATAACGTCACTCCATAGTAGAGTAAATGATGGTTAGCAATAACAGCTTACCGAAAAAGATTAGTGATCTGCGAAACAGGGAAATGCCTATTCTTATTCGAACACATATGGAGCTCGATGTTTAGAGTTGTTCACCGCCAAGAAAGTGACCTTTGCAGGTACAATATTTACTAACTGAATTTTCTGGGCACTTTGGTCTAGTATAGTTTAGTTTATTTTATTTCATACTTAAGATTACCCATAACATAAAAGGGCAGTGCAATTCAGTGCATTAAAACCACTATAGTAAAAAAAAGATGACAACAAATCAAATAATAATTTGACAAACAGCTTTTACACAACACTCAACGAATCGACTGAAATATTCAGGAAGCTGAATTAAAAAAAGTTTTCGAGATTAGATGGCTGATGGATTTTGAAATTATAATACTACGTGATTTTTAATAATCCGCTTAACAACTGCTACTTCCCAAGTACAGGTGCCTGTAAAGTGGATATCGATAAAGCCTTTGACCTTTGGTTTGACGGGATATGAGTTTCCCCATCATCTCATAGTGATAATCGTATCTATGATAAGCGAGAATAAAGTACAAGACGAAAAAAAAATATTGATGCCATTAATAGTCTGCTACAGGGCACAGTATCGGACCCTATACTCTTTCATATTTACTTCTCTAGTTTGCTAGATTGCTAGTCCACAATTCATAGTCACAGACATAACATAAGTAGAGCAATTATAAACCGTAGAAAAGTTAAAAGTATATCCGCGAACAAAGTTAGTGCGCGGAGCTTGAGTAGATTTCCGAAGGCTATACAATTACCTCGAAAATTGGAAAACCCGATCGTGCCTTCGTAGTCCAAAAATAAACCGAACTTAATTATGAAATGCGACATTCAGATGCCTTTAATCTCAAAGCTACAGTTTAAATATATTTCACATCCATACGTCATTAAAAGTGTAACAAGGGTATTGACCAGCGTGACACGCGTCTTGAGGTGCTTGAATGAATGTGTTGTCCAGAAAGTACGGAGTGCAGTACAGGTTTGCCAACATAATATGGTTATCCTATGTTAATTTCCTATTGAAAACGACTCAAAGGTTCTTTGCAGTCACAATTGTTGAGTTGTTTAGCATGATTTGAGGAAAGTAGGATAAATCTTTTGAATTATTGGAGACGACAATATATTAAGACTTTACCGGACTTTACACCAAACTATTAGGTTACTCTAAAGACCTTACACAGTGCTCGACCACAGTATGCCAGTCATCGGCATACATTTGTAGGTAACAATGCTTGAATACAGAGGAGATTTCATTAATGTATAAGGAGAACAAAGGATTAGCGATTATGGATCATTGTTTACCGCGGACTATCGGATGGAAATCTGCGAAATTTTTGTTAACCTCTACCGTTTGATTTCTATTTGTAAGGTATGGGAGCAGTCGGCTTAGTTTTTCGCAAAGTATGTCGTAATATAATAAGTTAGTCAAAATATGCTTTCCGTCAATACCTCCATAACAAATGTGTCTTGAACTTATTCTTATTGGCATGAAAAAAATGATTTAATACAGACATGTGTTTTTCTTTTTCAACGCTACTAGTTCAGTAAAGAACTGAAAAAAGGCAAAGAACAGCTTAATTTTCATTAATTTTTTATTTTAATGCATTTTTGTTTTTCTCATTCGTTTACTTACATGTTTGGAAAAAACGCTTAAAGCTTAAATATGTATCTCGACGAATGTTAAGTTTCACATTTAAATTTAAGTAATTTTTTGTTAAACTAAGAAAAATGCTGTCTGCTTAACACAAAGAACTTAGTGTAAGCACTTGTGTTTTAATTTTTTCAAAACTCAACCCAAAGATAAACTTAATTTCAATCTTAAACCTTAATTCTTAACCTAACTTAAAATAATATTAAAAGGTTCTTAGTTACTTATTATTAATACTTACACTATCTAAAATATAAGTAAGCCGACCAAGGCTGGCAGGGCATGCATCAAAGATTAGTAAAAGACGACAGAGTTCTACTCATCGTCCAACCACCAAAAATAGCGATATTGCCTTGCTCATTGTCATTGCTCATGCAATGTGACTTCGAATAAGCTTTATCAGAAAGTTATCCACTCTGATCAGGTTGGCACCGTTGTAGAGAACCTCATTACTGTAGAATATTTTGTACTCAGACTCTGGAGTTCTATATAAGTGGAGACAAGCCCTAAGACAAGCCCTAAGACAAGCCCTAAACGAGACAAGTTGCGCTGTCATTCTTCACAACAAACTTTCTACTTTTCAGCACATTAAAGAGTATGAACAGTAGCGGCTTGCTTATGCCGAGATGGTCTAATTTGAAAAAGAGCCCCTGCAACCATACAGTGTCAAAGGCATTCTCCAAGTCAATCAATAAGGCAACCGTGCATTGTTTCTTACCTTTGTTCCATTGGATATCCGATACCAGTTTAGACTCTGCATGTATTCAATCATGCTCCGCTCCGAAACCGAATTGGTTATCCGGAATAATATTTTTGTGATCAACCCACTTGTTCAGATCTCTATTGATCACTTGTTCAAAAACCATGCTACTGTTGGGAAGGAGACCGGAGATAGGTCCGATTGGATGTGTCTTTGTTCCATTGAAGAATTGGTTGCACTACCGCTGTCTTCCAATGAGCTGGATAATGTGCATTATTCAGAAAATTTTTGAACAGGATGGTGTAAATGATTACCACTTTTAGAAGAAGGTGTTTAAGAACAATGCTTGATATCTTCTTTTGAAACGTACGGAGAATGAACCCTTTCATGGGCGATGACATCATTATAGCATTCACCTTGTACACATCTTGAAATGTCGTATCTATAACTTCAGATTTCTCCTGAGGGTCTTCGATCACAAAATAGTTGTCATGTTCGATCGATTGTAATGGATCCATGCCTGCTGTTAGAAGTACTTGTTAGTTACCTGTAGTTCGGGTGAGCTTAAGACACGGAAGCTCATTGTGATTTTTTCTTCAAAAGAATTTATGAATGTTCGGGAACATACTAGGATTGCTTGTTAATTGTGATTTGAGCCCTAACCTCCGAGTTTTATGGGTCAGTAAAACGTCTGTATAGTAGCTTAAGTCTTCTCAGAAGCCTACTCTTTTGTCAGTGTAGAGCATCGATTGTTGCGTTGCGGTATATATTGACATTGTCAGTCAGTTCGTATTTCCATTCCGTTTAAGGTAAGTGTGGATCTCCTTGTTTGACAAAATCCTATTAGATGGTTGGTTGAGCGAGTTCCAGGATAGTGCTCTTGTCATTGTTTTAGAAGTGCGTTTGAACATACTCCACCAATTCCGTAATTTCGTTGGGAATTGTAACTACGACACTACAGCACCTTACTTTTTCCTTAAGAATACAATGACCCCAAGAGAATCAGATGCAATTTATTTTTTGCCGGAAGTAGAGAATGGAATGTCAGATGCCCATAGCAGGAATTGACGCTTGCTGGTTGGCATAGATGATTAAACATATCACTATAGTATAGAGGCTTCAAATCGCGCGATTCAGCAGCCAAATTCACCGGTCCAAAACGAGAGATAAATTGCACACCGAGCTCATTTCTCAATTGGTCCATAAATTCGCATGCTGTGTGGAAGGAACCACATGTCGAACAGTTTCAGCTCGTCCATCGTGGTCGGACAAAACTTTGAAATCATTGAACGAAAACGGTCCTCATTGACCGTAACGTTATTTTCACGACTAGGTTTGAAAAAATACGGGCCAATGATTTCGCCGCAACATAAATACGTCATATATGAACTTCAGCATATTTAACCCGATTCTTATGCCAACTACAGCAACTGCAACCCTTGTTTGCCCAATTTCGCGTTGTTCTACGACTCAAATGGCAATGATAAGTTGCGTTCACTCGCTGGTGAAATTTGTAAGTTGAAAATAAAATATAAAAAATATTCATTCTTTAATCAAAACATTCGATGTTTTAGAATATATTGAATAAAAATGTTTCTGACACATTATTAATGAAGAATTAATGAAGGGTTATTATTCAATTAGTCAAGCCATTAGGACTCCGAAAAGTAGTCACTTGCCTTCCTTGTGGAACTCATCCTTTGACATCTACTTACACCTAAGCTTGAACTTCTGAATTTTGAATTATCCTTGCGATGAGTCACTTCTCTGCGCTCGTTTCCTTTTTCGGAATCCGCAAATGTACACATAAATCTCTGTTTTCAGCATCATCAGCATCACCGCAACGATAATAAATGGATCCATTAACAAAATACAAAAATAAAATTAATTAAGTCTACGCAATTTCAGCGCGCCCTTAATAGATTCCTTCGGGCATCCCCTCACTAAGAGCTTGTTGTGTTTCACAGATAAAAATCATTGCGAATTGCTATGGCGAGTTTCACAATGATACGACTTTGAATCCCTTGCAGCATTACGCGACACGCGAAGGATATCTATATACATCCCCGCTTTTCAAACGAATCGATTTAACGACGGAAATATGGACGCAACCTTTGGACTCCTCAGAGATCAGCAAAATTAGTGGGATTAGAAAGGCCAGTGTATATGCGTAGCGATCGTTGTCTTATGAAATTATGCCTATTTCGTGTTTCGTTTATTTGCAACCATTAATTTATTTATTTAAATAAATTAGACGTTGGTGAGGTATCCTCAGGATGGCCATTTGTGTGTCTGTTGAAAACTCATTTGAATACATTTGCTCCAAATGCCTTTGTGTCATTTATCTTGAGGAGGACTTGTTTTTTCTGCTCCTGTCCCGCCTCATCAGACAGTCGGAGTCGAATCCTTACGGCACAAAGAGACTTTTTGCTTAATTTGGAAAATGCCAAAAGTACGAATGTTTGTGAGGCAGACACGCAACCGTCATTCTAATAAACATAAAATGAGTTTTGAGCAGCTATGTGATTTATTGGGCCATTTATTTCAATTACTCTGTCTTCCTGAAAAACAAGGACAATAACGCGATGGAGAGGAGAAAGAAAAAAAACAAAAGCTGCTATTCTTCCCTGACTTACCCTTGTCATTATGCTTTCTGTGCGTATGTGGATTATTTTAAAGGATATTCCACATTGCTTGGTTTAGTTGAACTTTTGTTACAGTTAGTGATATGAACATTTCTGTGTGACAAGAAAGGATACACGAACATAAATAAATATATTTTCGAATATTTCTCAAAATAAAACCTCCGTTTAAAGGGCATTTACAAAATTTACAAAACAGAGCTCTCTAATTAGGTAAATTGATTTGTACAGAACAATAAAAAAAAAAAAAAACAATGCTCGATTGCATTACTCCCCTATCGCTGTTGCCGATACGCTATTCACAGTAGTCTTATTTCCGGTGTTTCCGCTCATAATCGAAATTTACTTCGTTTTTAAAATAAAGTTTAAAAACAAAACTAGAAAGACGAGATACGGACCAAATGTTTTTATTCGAAGATATTTCGGCCTAAATTGGATAAGATTGCAAATTTCTAATCTGCTTGAGAAATCTGACTGAATAGGAATAGAGTAAAAATTGCCATAGGAGCAGTCTGATTACTTGCTGTGTTCAAGAACCTTATAAGCCCTAAACAGCTAACGCAAGTGCTGTAATGAAGGATGTTTATCCTTATTATTCTTCCATGAATACTTTGTTTGCCAATTAGTGCCGAAGAATAAGTTTCGACAATGTAACTGTTGAGAAGCGTAGAATTTTCACTTTCAAAGTTCCTATTTTTCAGGTTGATCATGTTGATCACCTTCTTCTATACAAAGGTCTTCTATACATTCTAATATAACTAATAATTTTGTTGTATTTTTTTCGGTTACTTTTTATTTATCTGGTTGGCTTTTATTTTTATATACTAGCCTGTGTGCTAACAACTCAAAGTCATATATTTATGTTTTAGACGTAATCTGATTGTTAATTGCTGACATTTACTTCTAAGTTACTACCTTCAAATATTCAGAGATGCAAGACTTTAATAAGATATACATATTGCCTTTTGATTGTTATTGGTAAGGCTCAATATTGTAAAGTCACATGACGCCTATTTAACATTTAAGACTTTTCAATGCAACATAAATCTGTGTACTTTTTTTAATTTTTTTTTTTTAATTAATTGCTCGCTCTTCAAGAGGATATTAGGACTCTTATAATGCGTGTAGCACAGAGCGAGCGGAAGAATTAGGAGAAGAATGTGTAGTGGTTTGAGAAACTCAGGTGTAATTGGTTTCAACTCACTTCCGTGGGTGGAGCCCGAAACGGGACGGAGGATTTTGATATCGACCTATTAACTTTAACCTAATTCACAGGAATTTGTTCGACATTCAACAACTTTGAAAGTTTGGAAGATTTAGCTTAGACACCCCCGCTGTCAGTGTTATGCCTTCACAGCAGAGCCATCTATACACAATCTACACAAACAGAGCTATTTTGAAAACTCGAATTAGGAACTAAGCCGATACAACAACCACAACAACAAAGCCACCCATTTAGTCAGACTTCTATCACTGGTCGACCAATCCAGTGATAGTGCCATTAACTTGATCCCAATGGCAAATGGTGACTGGACCAGATTCGAAAAACTAGACCACTACTCTAGGAATCGAACCTGGGACCTATCAATTGAATCAATTGAAAGGCAGGCGCTCTACCAACTCCGCCACCCAGCTGTTGAGCTGCTTGAGCTGCTTTCCATCCTTAACTGAGCGCGCTGCATTCAGTGGGTTAAATAAAGCCCCCCAGCATCCGTGAGTACTTGATCAATGAACCACGGGCTTGGTTTTCCCTCTTTTCGTGAACCTAGCTGTGGTCATTCCTGTCCATTCAGTTAATATGACTGAGGTATTATAGTCCACGGATTTTTGTCTTTCGAAAGAGATTCACATCATTGAGGATCATAAGCAATCCTTGCGGGCAGGACCATACTCATTAAATTTTTCCTTCAGAAGGTTCCTAAAATCTTTTCTGCCGTCGTGCTCATTGGCCAACAATTAAAAAAACTGGCAACATTAGTGTTTTGTAAAGCATGATTTGATTCCCAAAGTTGGATGTTTTGGTCCTATTTTTTTGGGAAAAACCAAAAAAGTAACCGAGTGAGTGTTTGTTCTCAAACGAAAGGTTCCTCGCCTCCTAAGAGTATTCCTCCTTCTTAGATAATTCCAATAACAAGAACTTCAAGATGGGAAGTTCAAATATTTTAAAAAGCGGGTATTAATAAATTTTTTTACAAGAGGGTATCGCAAATAAAAATTATGATTGTAATGTTAATGAATAAGCAAATGAATAACCTTGTGTGCCCCTCAATGTTTATATTTATCTTTATTTTTCAACCTTCTGTTTTAAATGATCTATGGAAATGCTGGGACAACCACATATCAAAATCAATTAAAATTCCTACTTTTTATTAACTTGTTTTAAGAAATACAAAAAATTTAGTAATCATTTTTTTCGGATTGAGAAAAATGCCGCCACGGCAAAAGCAGTACACCTTCTGTGAAAATAGGAGATACAGCTCTGTGACAAGACAGACAGACGGATGGAAAGCGGAGACTTAGTAATAGGATATCCTTCGGACCCTTTCGGTACGGAACCCTAAAAATTTGCACTAAGCTATCCTTGTACTTAATATTTCCTTTTAGATGGATACACGTCTTTCCTGCCTGAATGTTATTAGTCTTAATTGATGATGTGTCCAGTGGTTAAATATTAAAAATGGGTTTGAGTTGACATAAGTCCCTTCGTCCCTTCGATGGTAGTTCGACTGTTCACGCACACATGCAGATAGTTACAAATCTTTCGCTCCGTGTCATTTTCGTTTTCAACATATTCGCTCAACTCCTGAATATTTTTTGACAACTCAACGGTTGCTAAGACGTCTACCCAGAGAAGTCATGAAGAGGCTGTTTGTCAGCATGAGTTGGCCGAGAGCGTACTCAAGTCTGGCTCGACGCGATCCACACTTTTTCTTGTTTGAGTTATTCCATGCCATGCAAGATTTGAATTGTCCATATTCCATATTCAATTTTAATAAAGTTGATATATTTTTTAACTTATCTTGCTGGCCATACTGTGTGCGAGATCTAAAACACATTTGCCATACATATGCATACAAGCTACACAGAGATACTGTTCAGTCAGTGGTCGTGGATGAGAAATGGCAACCACATGAGTAATTAGAGGTAAGGACAAAATTAAGTTTGCGGAATTGGGCCTGTGCTTAAAGCCATTCATACTCGTATCCGCCCGTATATTAGTGTTGTAAAGATAGAGCTTGTAATGGATGTGGAATCGGCCAAACGAACCCAGGCCAAGTCATAAGGGTGAGACGAACCACCAACAGAGGGTGTCAATGTTAAATAATACAAACGAGGTGCTAAATTTAATTCCAGATGTAGTAGCTGGATGTGTTTGATGTGCGGATGCGATACACGTTGTTGTTTTTTTTTTGTCTTGTTAAGTGAGAGTTCTGCGAAGGCTTTACCTCTGTTGTATCCTTGGCTTGAGTTGGCATCATCTGTTCCAGCCGAAAAGTAATTATAAGGCTCATGTTTTGTATACGATACCTACGGGTGTGATTATTTAACTTTTGTTCGCGAGGCTATTTGTTTGCACAACGGATTCGTGGTCTAGTCATAGATGTGGTTCCTTATTTGTGAAAGTCAGACATTTGTGGAGGAGAGTTTCAGTTTTGGTTAGGAAGTATATTTTTACTTTCAAGTGCAAGTCTCGGCGGTATCTTGTCATAAATGCAAACTTTTATTTTTCCATATTTTTATATTATTTTTTATAACTTATATAACAATTAAAATATTAGAAATTTGTTTCACATTCTTTAAATGAGCAGATGTTATTCCAAGGTACTTGAATTTCAATATAAAAGATTAAAGAAGGTATAATAGTCAGTGGATGAGGAAATGGGACAAACATTCTAGTCAGCCAACCTTAAAGAGATGAAATGTTAACATGGCTTGCGGCAAAATATTCCCAAGAAATACTTCTGTGTAGACTTTCTACATATATAGGCTGAACTTTATGTTTTTAAGTCAAACAAGCAATTTAATTCCAACGAATGAAAGTAAAGTGTAACATTTTAAGCAAAGTAGTTCAACCGATATTGTTTGTTTGACAGTCCCTCAAAGCTTCTTTAAGTCTTTATGTTCTTTACGTCCGAGGAAAGTCCTTGCCGAATGTGAAGCCACGATTGCGAACGCCATGAATTTGAACATGAAGCCGATTCCGGTTGTTTCAAGTTGAAGCTATCTTACTAATAGTGGGTGTTGAAAGTGCTGAATATGACCCACAATTTTTTTGTAAATACACTTTTTTAAGAAAACTAGAGTTAGTCCTTTTCAAAAGTTTTCCCTTATTCATAATACAGTGCCAGACAGACACTTCCAAGAAAAGACAGACAAAGGCACACCGGAACCTGGTAAAATTTCACCCTAACTTTGGATCCTAGTGATCAACAAGGTCCTGACAAGGTCCTGACAACAAACGACGCCAAAGAAGTAGTCATTCTCGTCACAGGAAATTATAAACCTGCTATCAGCAGCCGTATTGAGCAGCACATTGTCTGCAGATTCAAGGGGCATTAGCGCCAATCCTGACAAGAAGGCACTTGTTCTCTTCATAAGAAAAAAAAAGAAAAAAACTTGAGGAGTTTGGGTGCGTCCTGTACTTACCTACGGCTCTTTTGTGTGATGGAAAGATGTGGAAAAGTCTAGCTACGGCAAAAGCTAAATAGCACACAGGCTATCCTGTCTATGTATAACAGGGGCATTAAGATCAACGTGACAAGTAGGTCTCGAGATTGTGGTTGACCTCCACAATAGGCCTTCTTCAACAAGAAAGATTTACTCAACCTGATGGGTGTCCTGACGTGGCATTACGAAATAGGCCCAATGGCCGTCACATTGGCTGATGTCCAACTACTTTTTTTGGAATGGATGAAGAGGAAATGAAAAATATTAGCCACCTTTGTGAATGCCCCAACCTACAGGCGAAATAACTTCGGCTCACGGGAGACAGAACGCACAGGAAACTGGGAGCTTTTGCAAAGGACCTTATGAGTTTTATCGGGAGCACAAAATGGTTACAACAGGATCTACACCGAAGTTCTCAATACATATACATGGTAGGTGAAGGGGAATTGTAGAAATCTTTTAGCCCCCCCTCCCAACTAAAGGACATTTTACAGAAGTGGACTTACCTAAACAGCACCTGATAACTAACAATAAGGTTTAAAACTTTGGTTATATCAACTAATGGGTGCAAGGGGAAGACAATTTTAAAGGAACATCAACGGAATGGGAACTGAAAAAGTTGTGCATGCATTGACCTCTGCAACGTCCTCGACATTGGTCCATGAGAACTGGGGAAAATGATAGGTTTGTATGAAGTCATTTGAAATGTTTTTCTGATGCTTTTTTCTTAAAGAATGTATTATAATATACTCAATACGCTTAAAGTGGTACAACCGTAGCGTGGTTGGAGTTGTTTGGGACAAGACGAACTCAGGAGGCTAACAGTTTACTGCAGGGATTATTGTTGATGACGACCGATCCAAGCAGCTGACGGCAGTCGATAATACCGGTCAAAAATTGGTGTTTAACGAACAGAGACCACGTAGTACAATATCGAGAATACACAGGCTTGATGGACTTTGTTCGATGCGGGTCAGACTTGGGATGCATACTCTGGTAGGGTCCAACCTAAGGCGATTTTGTAGCAATGGCTTAAGAATTCTTTGGACTATCATTTGAGGTGCTTTAATGTAGAGATAACGCTACTAATAATGAAACGTGGAAGCGTTTATTAAATTCACAAATTACACTCAAATCCAAAGCTGTGCCTGCCCGTTGTCCAGTACGCTAAAGGTCTCAGTCTCAAATCCGGGAGATGAAAAAGTATTTGGATGGCTATGGCAAACGTTTAAATGTGCTTGTGATGGGATGGCATTTGTCATTGTTGTCATTGTTTTATTCCTATTTGGGACACAAAGAAGCGGTTTTCTACCAAGAGCTCACAAAAAGTCCAGTCTCACGAAAACTTTGCTTTCCAGCTGCGTTGCACAACTAAAATTGTCATTCACTTACTGTTATTTCCGCCTTTAGCTTTCATTAGACAAATGACGTATCCGATCAATTGAGCTACTGTTCTGAAAGCAACATAAGGGTGATAACAATGTTCATCTCTCTCGGGTCAAATTAAAACTCTACAAACGGCAGGAAATCCTATTGGTGCTTATTCGGGTTCTCCGAAGGGTACAAAATCATGCTTATCAGCTCGAGTAAAAAGGAATGAACAATCCAAGAAACTTCGAAGCGTTTACCAACAAATATTGTCTAACAATCTGCAAACATCTGAATGGAAAGATAAGTGCCTAAATCTTCCAATGCCTAAATCTCTCAATGACCGATGGCCTTATACCGATGAAAAGTTCTTAAAGTATCGGTATTAAATGATATTTTCACTGACTTTTCAAAAAAATAAGAAATTTAAATATTTTAAGTTAAAAATAACAAATTCATAAATAGAACACAAATTTCTTAATTTTAAACAAGAAAATATTTTATGTCTTTATTTTTTTTTAAAAAACATTAATTTTGAAAATCTAAAAGTGTCGAAATCTTTCATAATCAAATCATAATTACATTTCTTCATCGATCATAATGTCACATCGATCATCAGACCCTATACCAAAAACACCTCTACCTCGTTCTCAGGCGTCAATATTTTTGAAAAAATAAACCGTGCTATGCATTTAAGCCCTGGAATAGCCTATTTCCAGTAATCTTATGAGGAATAGTTTTGGTTAATCCATAAAACTTCTCATCCGAGATGTGCATCCTCAAAACAAAAGCTCCTGATTTATAGCCTATTTCCGACGCATTTATGCCCAACATTACTCATCCAATCAACATCGATGTGCATCCATTATCCATTACATACTTTACACCCCGCAATCGTGTGACAAATAAACTGCCTCATCGACTGTGACTAGCGTTCAATTTCCAAGAACGGCGAGCAACCAAATAGTTTTCCTCGCCTTCGCCCGTATCCGAGTTCAAAATCCTAGTATGAAGCTGCTCACCACTCTAATCCGAAGCAATCCACAGGCAAATACGTCGACGACAACGGCAACCGTTTCCACGTTCGAAATTGTCACTTTTGAGTGAAAAAGAGCTAGCGTAGTGCGACGGCTCAGTCCAGAAATTTATTGACTTCTCGAGAAACCGGCAAAGATTGTTCTACATTTTCAGGAAAAAGAAAGAAAATCAAAATGAGCACCAATTCTTTGCAACTCCTGGAAGAGTTTGCGGCCGAAGAGCAGAGAAGGAGGACACAGCGTCAACAGCGCCAGAGCATCGGAGAAAACATTCACTCGAATGGAGCCAATAATAAATCTTTTAGGAATATGTCGTCACTTGACCCGGGGGATGGCGGTGCTCATAAATTGCCTCCAAGTAATTGGTGCTGACTTGTGACTTTGGAAAAATTTTAAAATATCCCGCTCCCGCCATAGCCCCTGCATTCAGTTTAACAATGTTCGTCCACAGAGTTTCACACAGCGGGAATTAATTTGCTTTGGCCGCATTGGACTGATGATGAGGAGGCAGCACCAGCAGCTTATAGCTGGAGGAGAGAGCTGGCATAAGTAGTGCTAGTGCAACATATCACCAGAGATGAACGTGGACGCTGGAAAGGCGAACAGTAATAAATTACGATTAAATGTTGTACGGAGGGCATTTGTTCGCTGTTCGGCGTAAGGCTGGAGCATGAGCGGTGCGTCCAAACTTATACATTTGCTGGCGCTGGGTTCAACTTTGTTTCCTGAGGGACAACAATCTCTCTGTGATTTCTCGATCTGCTTGAGTAGTGTCACCAGGAGAAGAGGAAACTTCTGCCTTACGTCATTGCATCTGGGGGAAGTATACCAGTATTAAATTAAAGTGAGGTTTTTGTATTTTACAGTTTTTCTTTTCTTTGATTTATGTGCGTCAGAGGGTGGGAACAAGATTTTTAAATTTTTTTTTGTATCGTTGCATCCCACTGAACCAAATACACATGTTAGCAGGATCATACTGCCGGCCATCATAATTTAGGAGAATATTGTAGTCAGTATCATAATTATTTTGGTTTTTAGGCTTGGTGATCATTCCGGTCGGTTTTTTTGAAACCGAAACTTATTCCTCAAGTATTTTAGCATAAATTATTGAATACAAATTCTTAGCTTAATCTTGATGAGCCTAATGGTTATCCCTTTTTCAACTTACATATTTTTATGGTGTTGTTAAAAACAAACTAATTAGAGGTCTGCGAGATTGGTAACACCTCTTATTGAATTTGCAGTCAACTCAGCGCAGTGAATTTGAATCTTTAAAAAATCCTTTGAAACTAAAATTGATTTATAAAACTTAAGGGTGCACCAAAATAAAGGGTTATGCATTCGTGGTCCGATTTTAACATCCCTGCTTCAATCAGATTTGAGAATCCATATCGCATGAATTCTTTGTTGAAGATCGTGTCTGTGTTACATAATCCGCAAACTCTGAAAGCTTTGAAAGTATTCCTCACCTTATGGCCGAGTTTTTGCACGTCATATGTCGAAAAGTTATCGAAAATAACTTTGTCAGACTCGAGTCCTCCAGGAACCTCTCGTGGAGCATGTCAAAATAATCCCGAATTTTGTCATTGAAATAAAAATTTGATCGATATCTAAATCATAAATGTGATTTATTTGGATAAAATTTTATGATTTACTTGCGAAAAATGAATGACCTATTATAAGGTTGAGTTTTAAAAACGAATGATTTTAGTACAAAAAAGTTCGTAAACGTACAAAGTGTACGTTTTTTCAAATAAACTTATACTATATGTATGTCTTTTATTCTTTTTTATTTCTGATTTCTGATTTCCGAGCTTTTCCTCACGGTGTCTTTAAGATTAGATAAGCGCATCTGATGAGCTGGAAGTATTTAAAAAAAAAAAAACAAATTATAATATGTTCTCAAAACTTTGCAGAGTTCACCAACGGACCTACAAGGTGATACTCAGCAATTATAGTTCACTGACTTATGGACTTAAATGAACTATAAAAGACGCTAGCAGATTTCGGGATGCCGGGAAAACTGATGTGGTTGAGCCGCACAGCGCTCAAGAATGTGCGATGATAGTTCTTGCGGCTAGACAGTTGGCTTGCAAAGCGGCTAGCGAGATCAACGTCTCTGGGCTACTCAGAAGGAATGGGGAGGAGTCAGAAATTCCAGGAATCTCAAACCGATACTTACCACTGAAGTCCAGGCGATCAATCGATTTTCATAACATCATACTTTCACGCCAATACTGCAGGAACTATCTTTCAGAGATTTGTCCAGCTACTTGTGCAAGGACAACCGTATTCAAAATTCGCACGTTTTTACATAAATTCATTGAGTGGCTCTTTGTTTTTTACCTTCAAGATATGTCGAAAGACCTTATTGATTCTGAAATCAGATGATCATTGTTTGGTTGTGGTTAATTAGGAAAGCCCTGAAGCTTCCACTTTCAGTTGGAGATGTCTATGCGGTTTTCGGAATGAGTTTTAAGGCATGAGGAATAAAGTGGAACTTGAATCAAAACTCTCGAAGCTCGAAGGATCAAAATTATGCTCTACATCTTGCCGGTTCTGTTTGAAGTCGATAAGCAAGACGGCAGCACAGATTTTGTGGACCTTCGAAAAGGATATACTACATCGGATTTATGGCTCAGACAATGAGAAGTTGAATCATACGCATTACCATACCACAATGCTTCAATCAAGCATGTTTTCACATCGGAGCAATTAATAAAAGACAGGCCGTATTTTTTCAATTCAGTCAAAGTTCAATTCGTACGAATGCTACGAATTTTAACTCAACTTACTTGCACAGAACCGAAGAGGATGCAAAAAAAGCATCAGTTGCTCTGTTAATTAAGTAAGTCGGGTTAGACCACAATCTTATCTACCCTGAGTAGAATTCGTCTGCAAAAAAGGTGTTGAATCCTATTTCTTCATTTGCATATTCCTTAAAATTTCATTGTTCTCTGCCGTGGTAATTGCATAAAATTAGTCGTTTCTTCTAAGTTTAATAAGCTGATACCTCCAGATAAGTGTTGAAAATATTAAATAATTTTTGAAACTTTTAAAATTTGTTTTTTGGTGCACCAGAAGGCGTTTTATCCTGAAACTTGTTGAAAACAGGTCTTCCAGAATGCTGTTATCAAAATTATAAGAATCGTCACAAGCTTACCTAGGGATTTGAAGTTCTAGGCGCACGATTTTCAATTGAGCCGAGACACACATCGATTGAAATAAAACTGGTGACATTTAAGAAAAAAAAATGTTCGTATCGATAAAGTTGGACGATTTTAAAACACAAGTTATCAGCTTGAATCTAAAGCCTACGAGAGACATATTTTCCCATATTCTACAGTTGCACGATGATGCAATGAGTTTTAGATCGGAAGAAGATCCACAGAGGACAGTTTCGTGAAAGACGGCCATCTTCGGGGAAAACTTGAAAAAAGTCTAAAGGCTTGTAGCTGATCGATAAGTTAACATTAGACAGTAGAAACATCAAGTGTCTTAGATCGCTTCATGAGAGACTTTATAGCAACAAGGTGTCAGCCCGTTGAGTTATCGGCAAAACAAATGATTTGACAATTCAAGATCAAATTTTAAGATCTACCAATCTTACTTTGAACTTTGAAATTTTAACCAAGCACGAGAGCTGGATCCATCACTTGGATTGTGAGATGAAAAAACCATCTTTTACATGAAAAGAACTTTTTAACCAAGATCAAAGGAATTCAAAGTTACAAGAGGTTGTGGCGTCTGTATTTAATTGAAGCCCTGGGATTCGTACTGGAAAATCAGCTGAAAAAGGGATATACTATAAAAGGCTCCTACTAAGCAGACTAAATCACTAAATTTCATGAACCTATCAATGTAAACTGACATTTGGATCTGGAATGCTGAAATGCCACGTACCAGCTTGCAAAGCTCAAGTTGCGAGGGCTGCTATTTGCGAAGTGGGTTTCAAACAACTCCAACACCCATTCTTTTCTCCAAGTCTTGCACCCATCTTTCTCTTTTCTCGACATAAGAAATTTAAATATAATAGCGAGGGGACTAGCCCTGTAGACGCATTTCAAAAAAGAGTTAAAGCTTTATTTTCAAATGGAGTTCGGCGGAAAAGATGTGCCAAGAGTTTTGACTTTTTTGCAGATCTTGTAGAAAAACAAATAACATCTTACCTATTAAGCATAGTATTTGATTCTTTTGGATAAGCTCACGTACCATGGTTTCGAAGAGGAAACCAAGCATATCCAGTCATTGAAGACTTGCTCACGTTAAAATGGTAGAAAGTGCTTCAGACAATAGTATTTACAGAAGCAATGCAATCAGGTCTTGAATGCCCAGACGTCTAGAGGAACCTTTCAATCACCTTCAACTAAAACAAAAAAATAATATTTTTAGTCCAATAAAAGCAAGACTGACGCGAAAT
This sequence comes from Orthonevra nobilis, assembly GCA_963555765.1. NCBI lineage: Eukaryota > Metazoa > Arthropoda > Insecta > Diptera > Syrphidae > Orthonevra > Orthonevra nobilis. The sequence goes on from OY743225.1 coordinate 15,399,600, forward strand.
TCCAAATTATGGCAGGACTACAATTTACAACCATAAAACATGTCCATTTGCACCATGAAAATGCGTGTACGAACCCAATTACATGTTATCTTGCACTTACTCCGAAAATTATTCCTTCCAGTGCCGGCTGTTCCAGCTCACGTAACACACTACTTCACCGGATTAACGTGACAAATCTCAATTTGGTTTGACAAATGATCCTCAGCACCAACCACAAACCAAAGCTAGTGCTCCAGTGCCTACTACCAAGCAATTGCATTGCATGCAGCCTTGCTGGTAGCCTCTCCCACCACTCAATGTCCCTGTTCCATATATAGCCTTGCAGAGAGTGGCTCACGACATAGTTTTAATACAGAACGAACAAAACAGCAACGATGGCTGGCTGTCCCGAAGCATTCGGAAATAAAAATATTATTGATTGCAACATTAGAATGTAATCCCATTGGTTTTGTTGACAGTCCTCAAGGACTCTATGCCACAGGAAAAAACAAAAGCAAAAAAAAAAAAAAAATAGTGTACGACTCTGAATGCGGATGGGAAAGTTCCTCTCAAAAAGGAAACGACCAAAGCCAGGACTCACTCCATTTCGTATCCCAATGCCGTTACATATCCGCAGGGGATGGTAATCAAAAATTCTACAACTCTGTTTTGTTACAGAGTTTCAGCTCCTAGCTTCCAGTCGCGGAGTAAACAACAACTAATACACGACAAAAAAAAAATTGTTAAAAGAAGGACAAGACGGGGGAAAAAATATTGCAACAGGAAGTTGAAGGACAAATGTTCCCATTTGTTGAAGAGCAGCAGTGCTCTGCCATCGAAGTGAATGCATCTGAGACCCTAATATATAATTCTGCGTTGGGGCATTGCAAGAGACATCCTCGAACACTCAGTGTGAATGCGGATTGTGGACTCCTTGCGCGGTAACCCAGCCTTACACAGATAGTCACTCGTACACAGGAAACGTACGTACGCAAACAATTTTCATTCGTTAGAATGCAATACCGCCTACAGGGATATCACTCTCTGTATTCGTTCAGAGCTACAGATCCTGTGCATGTATGTGGTGGACATACCATCCGGGTATTGTTTCTATGTATGTTGTTAAAATTAAATTATACTCGGTTCAATTGACAGAGGACATCGGCTCCTCCGACCCGGAACACACTTGATATATGAGGTAATGCGGATTTGGTACAGTTGCCTGCACCTATGCACATATGCAGGATATGATCCTGCTGGTCCGTCCTACTGATGTCCTACTGTTTTTGTTTTTCTTTTTTTTCTTATTGTTGTTGTTATTCGGTTGCGTTTGATTAGGTTGCAGGGCACAAAACATGGTTGAAAGTTGGCGTTACCAGTCCTGTTGCTATATATCAAAGGCTTCGCTTTGCATTCCTTACGACCATTGTCCTATGTAATGGCAATTATTCAATATGAGTTTTCACAAGACCGGGAACTGGAGATATCCTTCGGCGAAACCCTTGCTCCTTGGATAACGTTGATGTTAGTTAGCATAACCATGATGGACTGGACATGATTGCATAGTTCAATGTGAAGTTTAGAATAGATTTTTGGCCGATTGAGCTGCCCTGGACTCGGGCTCATAAATAATGTTGAAAAGGTTTTGCTCAGTTATGGATTTTTAATTCGAAGTCATATCGAAGATTCTGGTCAATGATGTGTTACATTCATGGTAAAGAAGATTGCCACTGGGCTCCATTGGATTCGAATCTACGATCCATTGACAAGTTACATTGATTATGCATCTTTGAGGCAATATCGTTATTGTTTGAAACACAAAGTAAGGCAAAAGTCAAAGATTTACGACTTTTGGCCCTATGGCTGGACTAGAGATTGTATATTGAATACTGATCCTTTTGAATTTAAAACTGAAAGAGACAACAGAACTAACGCTTGGGGGGTTCCAGTTTCTTGACCCGATTTTATGATGGAATAAATATCTGATAACTTATTTTATTTAAATATTTCTGGAGTCATTGATTTGTTGTAATAGGATTTTACTCTCAGAGAAAATAGTCACGATCGAAAGCGCCTTCGACTTTCAAATTGAATTCAGCAAGTCTTTTGAAAAATTCAAAAGTTGATATATTACTTTCGATTCTTTCATTGATGTCTCATTTTTATGGCTATATCATGTCATTTTTTGATACGATGCGGGAAAATTTCAGCTCAATATACGCCTCTGCTTCGACGCGCACTCTGGGAGCTAAGTTCCTTGACACGTTTAGAGGCAATAGCCAAAAAGTAAGGCAAACTAGTAGCAAGTTTTCCTCCAAAATTCCACCAATGAACTAGCTTATTAAAAACGCTTGCACTATGACATCTGGGTTCTGTGGAAACGAAGATCGTCTTAACATCTGGAGTTATAAAGCAAATTCAGCTACGTTTTTCTTTGTACCCTCCACCCTGTTGCGTTGCGAAACTGTGTGTAATTTGAACTTGAATCTCCTTCGGAACTTAAGAGATTTCCGATCTTCGAGAATTTCATAGCAAGATTGGAAATTGTTTTCAGCAAGTCATTTAAATATAGTAGATCAGCCGCCATACTCAAACTCTTGATTATAGCTGTTCTTCGACGCATGTGATTGGATTAATAAACCTGAAGACTTTCGACGATGTACGTAAAATTTTATAGTCTGAATGCGGATCGTTCTTCCAAGTTTTTGCAAAAGATTACTCCACGCTCCTGAGAAGGAAGACCGACAGAGAAAGAAACCCTACCGACCAGGAAAACGTGAAACACAAACAGATTTACAATGCAACCACAAGCCTCGACAGTTCGACGGAGTTCAACAGCGACAAAAAATACGAGGGCGTGTACACGACATATAACATAGGCTACACAAGAAAGCTCTTGCAGAAATTCGGAAACCACCAACACAAACCTCGGAACTGTTCCTGTGACCAGGAATAACTTAGACAGCCGATGCAGTTATATGTTTCAAAGTAAGTCCGGGTTGGAGTTCGATGGTAATTCTCAAACCGAATTTGCTGAGCCCTTTTTCTCAGGGTAAAAAGCTTCAACAGTAGAAGGGAGTTTCTGGAGAGGAGGCATTCTACAATTTCCAATTTTTCTTGGCCGGCAATGCAATCAATTGCTACTAGGTCTTGAAAAGTAACAACAGACTTTATAAGCTTGTTTGAATTGAAGACTTAACTATAGGCATAGTTGTTATTTTTTTTATATATTTCGCCCGGCCTCAAGCAACACTCCAACTTTATGTTGCAAAATGAACAAACGTTGCTTGATTTGTCCAGAACATCTCTCCGCGATTACTCTCTCTTTCTACTTCTTTCTTTAAATGGTTACATTTACCAAGAAGTAATTCCATACCATTTATCACGCAATAGGATTACTGATGAATCATTACTCATATGTTAAAATAAGAAGGATTTTTTTTAAACACGGCAGCGGCCAACAAACTTTAACACTGGTAAATTTTTCCTCTGCATTGCATGGAAATTTATGACATACAATCCTTTGGAATTAACGAACTCCTCAAAGTAATTTAGCAATAAAACCTTAGATGTAGGAAATCAAGTTGACTGCCTGGACACTAATTTCAGTAAGGCTTTTGATGAGCTTGCTAATAAGCTTATTGCTTTTAAAATGAAATCCCTTGGCTTCCCTTTATCCTACGTGGAGTGGATATGCTCGCAGAACGTATCAAGTTTTGTTTAGGGGATCAACCTCTTATGTGTGCCTCAAGGTAGCCACCTTAGTCTTCTCTTATTAATTCTAGCCATTAACAATGTTGTCAGTGTGCTCAAGAACTCAAACGTTCTAATTTATGTCGACGATAGAAAAATATTTAAGTGTATCCACAATCTATCCGACTGCAGCGCTTTATAGCATGACCTTCATTCTTTTGCAAAATAGTGCTTCAATAATTGTTTATCATGGAATATATCTAAATGTTTTAACATGTCCTTTTCGAGAAGCCTTAATCCTGTCTCCTCTGTGTACATCATTAATAGTTCTGCGTTGGCCAAAGTAAAACTGACAAAGGACTTAGGTGTACAATTCGCTCCAAATCTTGACTTCTCAATTCATATTGAGCAAATTGTCAACAAAAGCAACACCCTCCTCGGCTTCATCAAACGGTGGAGTAAAGACCCTGTACACTACATTTGCCAGGCCACAGCTTGAGTACGCATTCAATGTGTGGTCACTCACCGTATTACTTTACACATATTGACGGCATCGAGTCTATACAACGCAAATTTTATGACTGATCCTCTTCGTCTTCCACCTTGAAGACCGTCTTCTACTTATCGGCCTTGAGCTTTGCAAAAACGTCGGTAATTCTGTAATATAATGATTTTACATCAGCTTATTGCTGGTAATATTGACGCACCACCACTCCTTGACCAAGTAAATTTAAGTCTTAAGTCTTTCAATTTTAGAAACTCAAACATTTTTTACATAAAATACCACCGTACGAATTACGGATGCAATCAACCTGTTACAAGGAAGTCAACAAAAGCGAATGCATACTGTCATACGTTCGATTTTGTTTCCAGTAAACTGGCACTCAAACAAAAACTTCTTAATATGCATGCTACGTCTTTAATTCAATATTCTTGTTTTTACTTGTACTTATTTTATATTATAACATTTGTTAGTAGTTTTTTTAATATTTATTGAACTTTGTGTTTGCGTATGGTGTTAGGCTTTATTTGTTTATGTTTAGTAACACGCTAAAACATGACTGTGACAAGATCGGTATTACTTTATGAGTAATATTGTATTTAAAAAATGTGTTATCGCAATATCTCAGCCCCTTACTACTCTTTTCCAACTTTCGCTCGCACAATCCGTTTTCCCAAAAGCATGGCAGGACACGTTTATTATCCCCGTTCACAAAAAAGGACGGAAAGAGGAAATTTCTAACTAACGCCCCATTGCGAAAAACTCTCATCCATCCTTAAACTCTTTGAATGTATGTATTGTATATGGTGCAGTATACTTTCATTGTAAATCCATTCTCTCCATAAAGCAACACGGATTTATTAAGGAATATCCACTACCAGAAACCTTATTGAATTTGCATCCAAAGCAATGCAAGCTATGCAAGAAGGGAAAGAAGTCGATGCCATTACAACCGACTTTAGTAAAGCTTTCGATAAAATCTCCCACCGAATCATCTTTCTCAAATTCAAGGCCCTCGGATTCCCGTTTGCCTTCATTGATTGGTTAAATCATACATACAATGTCGGCAATACAGGGTCCTTTTCCGCTCGTCTCTATCCAATCCTTTCGCTGCTACCTCAGGTGTTCCCCAAGGCAGTCACTTAGGCCCCATTATTTTAATATTAACGATTAACGACATTGAACACATTTTAATTGACTCCGATCTGTCCATCTATGCCGATGATATGAGAATCAGGAAACATATATCATCCCCTTCCGGTCACCTCGAACTGCAATACGATCTGAATAGCTTTTAAATTTGTTGCAATAAAAACCACTTAGAGCTGAATGTTGCTAAGAGTAAGACCATCACTTATTCTCGTAAACGTCTTCCTCCACTCCATCGTTCTTATTTTTTAACGGCGAACTTATTCCCACTTTTGACTCGATGTGTGACCTGGGAGTTATTTGTGATAGAGAACTCAATTTTCATTCTCACATCGATTCAATCTTACGCAAAGCTTATTCTACCCTGGTCTTTATTAAAAGATGGTCGAAAGAATTCTCAAATTCATATGTTAAAAAGTCCCTTTATATGTCGTATGTCAGACCAATTCTTGAGTATGCTTGTCAAGTTAGGTGCCCCTCTTACGACAACCATTCCCTTAGAATTGAAGCAGTCCAACGTAGATTTATTCGTTTCGCACTTAGCGGTCTTCAATGGACTGACAATTATTACTTGCCACCCTACCAGGGCCGAAATAAACTGGTTAACCTTCAAACCCTTAAATGACGTCGGGATGCTGCCGATGCACTATTTGTTCAACAACTTCTCTCCGGTACAATTGATTCTTCATCTCTCCTGCAGATGATCCTCTCCAACACTAATCCCCGTAATCTTAGATTAGCGCCCCTTTTTCGTCTCTCCAATCATTGCACAAGTTATGGTTATTTCGAACCAATGTCCAGAATGCTTCGGACGCCAAATCAATCTCTGGACTCCCTTTCCAAATCTTCCCTCCATAATCAGCCCACTTAGTTACAACAAATTTCTCCCTTCCCTCTCTCTAACTAAACTCCTAGTTTTTAAGTAGATGTTTGCTTGTTTTAAGTTAATAAAGATGTTCGGGGTTGACCCCCGGGACACAAACAAAATAACACTGTCACTTACAATGTTTGTTTTATAAGCAGTACTGATTAAAACATTGGTTGTACAATCTCTTCAGCCAAATGTTCCATGTTATTACAACTCACGAGTACCTTTACACATTCCGAAAACTTTCACACCTGCGTTTCTTCCAGGAACTCGCAGCAAATTAGAGAAACAGAAAAACTTCTCCAACTCACTATGCAATCCACAATCTTAAGGTAATTCCAATAATTAACTTGTAAAAATGCGATTAACTTTCATAGAGTGTTATACGCCATGAAACTTTATATCCTATATAAGGTTCGCCAAAAATTATGGAAATTACCTTCCAGCGTCCGCGTGTTTTCAAAAATGCAAAGATCATCCAACAAATTAGCCCCGAAACATTATTGGACAAGTTAAAATAAAATAATTTAAACAAAATTCAATTAACCTACCAAATGAAGCGTAAGCTACGAGTACCTCATGGCGTCTGGTCAGTCCACCTATCTTGTACGAGACGTAACAATCACTTTTCATGGAAAACAAAAAAATAGAAAAATCGTTTCATCTTCTTAAGGAAAGAAGCCAAACCAAAAAAAAATTTACATAAACCTTGGGGCAATTCTCTCAAAACCGAAAACAGAATAGTGCGCCCAAAAACCGAAGCAACTCAAGGCATCGTCAGCAACACGCATCCTGTTTTTGTTTCACTGCGCGCCTAAACTCACTCCGGATTTGATGAATTCTTATTTAAAAGTTCCAGCTTGTCTGGGCTAAAGACTTGGGGTATGTTAATTCTATGATACATCTTTGCCCTCTTATCTGAAGTTGTTCACACAAAAGATACAGGATAAAGTATAAGACAAACGAGAAGGAAGTATAGCTGAAACCGACATCGTAAGTGTTTTTATGACCCGCAAGGAATTTCAATAAGGATACAATGTGCTGGTGCTATGCTTTGCTCCTCCATTTGCGTGGCAAACCATTAGAAGCCGAACATGCATGAGGCGGGGTGGCGAGGCCATTGAGTTAATTAAATTATTCAATGAAGTTGAGCAATAAAGAGCAACCGCCACCACCACCACCACCGCCGCTGTTGACTTCATCGACCGACGCGCACGATGACGATGACGATGAGTACAAGGAAGGTGTAGGTCATTAAGTTATTTTTAAAATGCACATCGAACGGAGCCGATAACTATCGTGAGGAGGAACCTTCAGCCGCAGTAGTTTACCATGGAACAAGTTTTATCAATTTAATTAAAATACAATATTGTTGCTCTTATTCTGGAAGCGGTGCGATGGGCAGCAGAAGCTAGTGATTTTATGGGAATTTGTGCTGTTGTTTTTGCAAATTGCTACCGATCCAGCCGGACAGTTAATGTTGGCCTTCCGCGGAATATGTTAATGCTAGAGCTAAAAAGTGAACATCAAGCCTGCATTAGAGTGTGATTGCAGAGGACTCTGGGTTTTTGTTTTGGTATTTATTTATGCATTTTAAATCTGCGTGCATGCAAAATAATTGGAGTCTAGGATAAATGAGGCAGACCAGCGCGCCATGCCAGTGGCATTATTGTTTATTTTTTTTTTCGTCGAGCAAAATGATATTCCGCAAAACTTGTTCGAGTCAAAAACAAACTGGGAACTTAGCTCGGTCAAAAGAGAGTTCATAATTTTTCTGTACAAGTGCATAAGGATTATTTTCTAAATTGGTCCACTTTTCTAACATCGAACATTCACAATTATTTGACTTAAACAAAGCAAGAGAGATGAAGAACTTTTGAGAAAAGCTCCTATATGAACAATATTCTTATACAAATAAGCTCGTCTTAACCGGTTTTCTATGCCTGAAACGTCTAAATGCTTTCCGTAATTCCAACAGCTCTGCGTTTAACAACAGTACCGTGGCGAACAAGTAACATTAAAAAAAAAAAATTATTACACAATAACTAAACGAGGTGTGCAATAAACCGGCCATTGGCGGACTTTTGCGATAAGTAGTCTCATCGTCCTGGAAACACAGCTCGCACAATCTCCGGTAGCGCACTCCATTAAATGTAACGCCACGATTCCCTAACCACACAAACAGTCACACGTACTTTTTACGAAACAAAAGAAATCTTAAAGAAATCTTGTCGTGGATCCGCAGTTTTTTTGTTTAGGTTGCACTCAAGGAAGTTTTCTAGCGACATTTCCAGAAGCCACTAAGTGAGCTAAAGGAATTAAGAATACTTAGCCAGCTTGATCCATCGACTGCTTTTGTGGCAATAAGAAATCTTAAAAACGAAAAAGCTAAGGGCACTTGTGCTTGTCCGGAGCATGTATCAGATCTTCTGTCAGGTTTAACACTAGAAATTTGAAACCGATCAAGTGTAAGGCGGACTCGAGCATCAAAGGTTCCGTACAAACTTGTAGATATGTAAATCATTCGTACATCTCGGTAATCGAGTCTCAAAAATTGTTCTCGCTTTTGTTTTTAGTTCCCTTTAGGTTTTAATTCCCTTTTAATGTGGCAACAGTCATATCTTTTGACTTTAAAGTCTTTTAGGCCGGAGACCGTATTCGTGATTGGGGAAAACTTGGCCCATTTATGCCAAAATACTCATGTGGTTTCTGCAACCTAATTCTAAAACCGCTGGTGGGATGCGCTGATGTTATTGAAACATGTGAAGGTTTCTCCTAGGAAGTAGGAAGTCAAAAGTCGCGTTTGTCCAAACGACAAGCTGAAAATCACTTAAGTTGACAGTTCTTTCAAATGAAGCCATATGCTGAATGATAAGCAAGGCATCAAAATAGATATGAGGAACCTGCGAAAGAAATACGATCCTGACTGCAAGCAGGACCAATAAGGGATAGAGCAAAACCACAAGCCACGACATGGATATAGTTCGGAAAACTTAAACTGAGTCCGATTCCAAGTCGCCAGGTTCACCACCTTATCAATTAATCTTATCTTATCCATGACAGATAAAATGAGTCCTCGATTCAATATGACAATGTCTTGTGATTATGTAAAAGCTAAGCAGCTTCGTCATTGCCTTCTCAACTCAATGAAGAATCAATAAAGCAAAACCAGCCTGCACAGCTTATAGGTAGATAAATTTTCTTTCCCTAGTATTAAGGTCGGGTTATAAGGAACAATATACACTCGTAGGAAATCTAAACGGAGTTCAAATCTTTTAGACACCTTTGGCCGAGTCAGACATAAGCAAGTGTGTTTTATTGATTGGATAAATTGAAACCGTGGTGTCGAACCAATTGAGGGGGTATTCTAGTCTAGAGGCATGAATTTCATTTAATTTTTTAAGTGTCATAAAAAAAAGGCAATTAATATTTTAAGTATCCATTTTCTTATTTGTTATTCATTAACATTAGAAGAACACAGAAAACAATCCAAAAATCAAAAAAGTTGAAAATTTCAAAAATTAGCAGTCGATGAAATGGGGGTCTCAAAAAATTGGTGCGTAACCATACCCACGGCTATTAATCTAGAATAATGTCGAAATGTCTGGAACTACGGAAAAGTTGGAAAGATTTTTTTTTCACAAAATGGAAACTGCCTGAAAAAAAAACAATTTTTGTACCACTTTTTTTGACCGTTTCGAACTTTTTTAAAAAAAGTAATAGAAATTTGGGGATGGGGATAGTTCCAGACATGGACAAGTCTATAAACAAGACTCTCTAAATTTCAGGTAAATCGGGCCAGTAGGACCTGAGAAATCGTGGGTATTGGTTTGAAAAAACAATTTCGAGAAAAACGCGTTTAAAGTTTCGCGTAAAGTTTCTTGCAGTCTATGTCATGAAATGATATTGTAGACTTACATTTATTCAATCTGCCATTCCTGCTTCATACATCGGACCTTCCTCGACTTCGAAAAAACTATTTTCCACGTTTCTCTCCTTATATCGAGCAGTTCTGGCCTCGTGGTTTGAAGGTCAGAATTCAACTGTAAGCAGCTGGACGTAAGTGAACACTAAATATAAAAGATACAAGCCCCCTTGGGTATTACAATATGTACAAAGGACAAAAGGTTTTACTGAGAAATATGGATTTAGGTAGACGGAGAATCCCGGCCGAACTAGTTTGGATCGTGGGTCAACAAAATGCTGATATCTCCGAAAATAATTTGAATTTTGGAAAATCCTCTTGTAGATATTTTCTTGAACAATTACTTTGAAAATATAAAAAAAAACGATTTTTTTAAATTTCTAGACTTGAATACCCCCTTAAATTCGAAACCAACGTTATGTCATGCATTTGCATTCATTTTCGACAACTCATTTTTACAGAAGGAAACTTCGGAATACAATTTTTATATGCATCCCAAATTATCCCCATGTGCTGGCCAAAATATTGTGTGCTACAATCTTACTCTCGAAACAAGGAATACCCTATTCAGGTCGAAAATAAAAATAAATCTGTTTAATGTTTCAGGTGTGTGACGACCAGGAGGCATAATTATAATGCACGGATATCAAAATCATCCCATTATTCGCCATCTTCTTTAGAACACTGCTATTGCTATTAAGCTTCATGCCTCAATGAGATACACGCCAGCTGATGATGCCCATACACGATGAGGACGGCGCACATCGAAAGCCTCCTTCTTCGGCTAGTTGCACCTAAATAACCGCAGGTAGATATACCAGATATCAAACGTCGACATTCCAGAGGTCGTAGTGCTTATGAAAATTAATTAATAACACTACGGGTATGATTTTATTCATTCTCGTTAAATTTTATGCGCATATGATTGCCATTTGATTGGCAGACCGGATCTAGCAATGTGTCGCTGCAATGTTGCTTCGCAAGTGTTGGTTTAATGGTTGAGGCGGTAAGGCGTCCATGAAGACATTAATGTTGACCGTACATGCGGTGATGGCTAATGGCATCTTTGGCCACAATGTTTGACTCTTTGAGGCGAGATGTCTTTAAAGGTAATTGCGGAAGATATTGTCTAATTGCAGTTTGGTCGTATAAATTTCAATGTTGTCGTGTTTCATGCTTATGACAGTCGTTTAGTATTAAGATAAGAAATAACGATCTTGTCAATAAAACTTTAAGTGATCACGTTTGTTGGATCCTCATAGGGATATTTATATTAATTGGTGTTTTCCCATAAGGCATTCCGTTGAGATCCATGCTACTTGTGCAGATTTGTGTGCCTTCACAATACTAAAAATGCTATCTACGCTATGGTGATCTATTAAAGTATGTGATCTCGTCGTTAATCAAGGTGCTGTTTATGCGAATAAGACAACCAACAACAGTGGGTTCAGTTTTTAGATACTCAGTCCAGCGGCTTCGTTGAAGGTGTTAATGGCTTCACAGAAGGATTTGGATGAATCTATCTTTAGCAAGATCAGTGAACTTCGTTTTTCCTCTGTCGTGTGTTTTCCAGAAGCTTTCTAATTATCTATGATTAAGAAGTGTGCACCCAAGAACAAGGCGATGGGGATAAATAAGGTAGTTATATCTGCGGAGTGTATAAGAGTTCCTCATTAAAGGCCACACGAAGTTTGATTAACGATTGCAAGTCAGGTCTGCAATCAATTAAAGAAGAGTAGTCCTAACATTGTATCTGAAGGCGTAGAGTCTGCCGAAAGCCAAGGCTTTTTACGAACGCAATGGTTGCAACCAATTTTATGGTTGAAATGAGACAGGCAAGGATGGGTCTATTTTTATCCCAAGGTGTGTAACCTCATCTAAAAATCATAAGAAAAATGTTATCATCCTTCCATCCATTCTTTTATATTGAAATAAATTGGGATTTTTGAAGGCTAAGTGCAAGATCAGTGCTTTATGCTCGTTCATAGATACGTTCAAGGTCTCCGTTGAGTCTGTAAAATTAATCCATCATAAATGACACTGGTCTCGGCAGTTAAACTTGTACATCATCAGAATGAAAATGCAGCCAAACATTTATACAAAATTTTGACGGATCTTTTTTGAACAAGTAAATCAATGTCAGGCTCAATATTAATACCCGAGGATCTCCTGTGTCTTAGTTCAAAAATGATGAAGATCTCTTTCCCAATCACCCCCGAAATCGAAATCAGACAGATCGGGTGTTTGTCTGGCTGTTGTGTATTTTCATCCATCAAGCAATGAAAATAACCAACCAAAGTTGGTCAAACTCAAGGAAATACAGGGCATCAAAGTACATTCGACCGCGGAAATACAAACGAAATGCTTCAGCTGAGCAGGAAGCAACTGAGGATAGTGGTGGGCATTTTATCGGGGCACTGCCTCTTAGGGAAACATGCAAGAAGATGAGGTCTCTCGGTCACGGACGAATGCAATTACTGCGGTGATTTGAGCGTCGAAGAGGATTTAACTCATTTATTATGTGAATGCCAGGGTATAGCTAGAAGCCGTAGAAAACTTTTGGGCAACTACTTTTTTGAAACCATGGAAGAAGTAGGACGTATCAACTACAAGGAAATTTTGAAATTTTCTAGGGAAATAAACTGTCACGAGGAAAGTGTTTATGCTGTTGCGTATCAGGGATCGCAATGGGCCCAATATGGTGCCTAGTGTCTTATGAAGCACTTCAAAACCCTGCACAACCTAACCTAAACACATTATGAATTTTCACTTAACGAAAGATGGATCATAAGTCTCTTACCATTTCATTAAAGTGTATGTGGACTATTCTTATAGTCCAATATACGCAAGCTATTAAAGCAATGCCAACACAATTGAGACAGTCAAAATTGTCTGCATACATTCTTGCTGCATCGTTTGTTCATCTCTAGCAGACAGCTTACAATACAAGTGCAGTTGGGTTGGACAAATAGAACACTCCACTTCCCTGTCAGTTTTATAATTATTTTATCTTCAACGACAGGAAAAAAAAAATGCATTTGCATTAATTGAAGTCATTAATATATCCCGCAAACTTAAGCACCCTGTAAGCCATCGAAGGTTCATCGTATAACTCATGCAACTCCAGCGTCATTCGTATTTAGGAAGCAATCTGCATACCTAATGTGAATGGAGTACACGTATTCTCTTGATATGAGTATATGCCCTCGGCTGCCATCAAAAACTTGTGCGCATATAGATATAGAAAAAAAAAAACATAATAAAGACTCTCGTAAATCCAAGGAATCGCCAAAAGTCCTTGGCATCCTGGCTGCCACTCCCCGCCAGAAGAAGTTAAACACTATCCCGACTTGGGAGTAACATTATCGAAGAAACTTGATGACTACTAGTGGTACAGTGAAGTGAGTACTTCTGACGATGATAATGAAGATAGAGAAATGAGGGAGTTATGATGGGAGGAGTGACGTGAAAGCGTTTTATTTTTTTATTTTTTGGTTGCCAATAAACCCTTCGTTAAGGAGTTTGGTGTACGATATGATGACACACCCAAGCCCAAGGTGGTAGTGTAAAATTCCGGCAAGGAATATTCTTTGCATAGTATGTCAAACGACAATATGAAAACGCACAGAGCAGTCAGGATAACGATGATGATAATAATGTTGATGGTGATGACGAGGACGTTGATAGACGGATGACGGAATGAATTTGGCCCCGTCGCTGTCATCGTCGTTCCTCAAAACACTCAATACCTCATCGAGTTTAGTTTGCCTTCACATCAACACCATGCTTATATGAACAGGATATGAAGGCAAGGAGACAAGTTGGCAAACATGGATTGAAAGTCGACTTGTTCGTACTCGTGTTTGTATTCGTGTTCGCGTGTTTGCCGAAGGCCTCCGCAGTGACTTTGCTGCTCTCTATTAAACCTCAAAAAATTGCACTAAAACGATCGCACAAGGATTTCGAGTATTTTCGTTTTTCCTTTCTTCGGCGGTAATTATTAGTGGAGATTAATGGAGAATTAATTGGGTGGAAATATTCTGTTAAGTTTGCTTTATCCTAATTTTTCTTCGGCTCCTTTTATTTGTGCTTGATAATCGGGTCGTGAATTTTATCGGGAACAAGGATCAGAACATTGACAGAAGAGTCCTCTAAAGCCAGCGTCTTAATGATTAGAGCCGAGTACGTGGTAATGAATGGAATTTAATTGATTTTTTCAATTCTACTCAAGCGTTCATGACTTGTGCAGTGCAGCCTGTATGGTGATTAAAACTGTCGAAGTCATTTTTCATAGAAGGTATGGATGGGAAATCAGTGAAACTAGGACGACGGGCGAAGTATTTGGTTTTAAAAGGGAGGTACTCTCTTAGAAATTCAATTTCTGAGGAGAAGAATAAGGTGTTAGGCTGTTTTTAAGCATCTCATTAAAGTCTTACAATTTGACGGTGCTCCTAGAAAAATCCTTGACAAGAGAGCACTTTAAAGGACATTTGTAAGTGAATTCAAATATGCTTATTGAATTCACATAACAAATGAAGATCTAGACGGTGTTTGATTCTCTGTTCATAAAAAAATGCTAAAGTTTTGTCCTTCATGTAGTTGTGAATTGGAGAGACCTTTTATCGTCATTTGCTCAGATGCATTTGCAGGATGATTCCAACGGTTTTTTGCAATGTTTCTGCATCTCCAAAAACACGGTTTCAAGGCACAATAGATCTTTGGGAGCAGTGGGGGGGGGGGGGGGGGGCTGCATTGACAAAATTTCAAAACCGCTCATATCTGAAAAGTGTGTCAGAACTTTGTAGATTAAATTTGGGTGAGGCAAGGAGTCATTTTGATATCAGTTAAAACACCTTTTTTCCGCTACATGCATACAAACATTTTTTTTAAACCTTCACAAACCAAGGTAAACGCTTACATAATTCTATATTTTTTTACTTTTTTGTAAATGGGAGAACAGATATTGGCTCTCATTACTCGATTTATTGTTTAATTAGCAAAAGCATAAACATATTTGTTTGGCAATATATTCGGTTGGCAACTAAGAAATTTCAAATTTCACTCAAAGATGGCTTTAGTTGAATTTTTAGGTTTGTTGACGTAATCGAAATGTCAAACATATTTTGTCGTTTGATAGTTGGTACTTCAACGGTTGTGTTGTTTTTGTTTGTCTGTTGAAAAATGGAAATACAACACGAACATTTACGTCATATAGTATTTGGCTTTTTTACTTCCGGAAATTAAAAAACGCATCGCAAGCTCACAAAAAGTTATGTACATTTCATGGTAACGAAGATTAAAACGAAAGGCAGTGTCAAAATTGGTTTGCCAAATTGGAGTTCCGGTGATTTTTCACTCAAAGATGAAAAACGCTCTGGTCGTCCAGTTGAAGTTGATGACAACCAAATCAATGCAATAATCGATTCGGATCATCACATTACAACACGTGAGATTGCAGAGAAGCTACATGTATCACATACATGCATTGAAAATCGCTTAAAACAACTCTCCTATGTTCGAAAACTCGATATATGGGTTCCTCATGAACTGGAAGAAAACCATTTAACACAACGCATTAACATCTGCGATTTGTTGAAGTAACGTAATTCAAATGATACATTTTTGAAACGATTGATAACTGGTGATGAAAAATGAGTTGATTACAACAATGTCAATCGAAAAAGATCGTGGATCAGGCCAGGTGAACCAGCTCAGACATCATCAAAAGCTGATATTCGTCAAAAGAAAGTTATGTTATCAGTTTGGTGGGAAACGAACGAACGATCAATTCAGATGTCTACATTGAACAACTAACAAAATTGAACAATGCAGTTGAAAAAAGCGGCCCGAAAATTGGAAAGGCGTTGTATTTCATCATGACAATGCAAGGCCAGACACATCTTTGGTTACTCGGCAAAAATTATTTGAGCTTTTTTGGGATGTTTTGCCCAACCACCATATAGTCCTGACCTTGCACCATCTGATTACTTTTTATTTCGATCTTTGCAAAACTCCTTGAATGGTAAAAATTTCAATAATAATGATGACATCATCATTCGTACCTGGTTCAGTTTTTTGCTGATAAAAACCAGAATGATGCTGCCTGAAAGATGGCAAAAGGTCATTCCTCAAAATTGGCAATACATTACAGTATAAAGCTATTTCGTTCGTGAAAAATTTGTCTCTTATTTTCTAAAAAAATTCGCAATTACTTAGTTGCCAACCTGATATATTTAAACTTTGCCTTACTTATGCTAAGTGTCAGCTTCTACCCAACCACCAGTTTTTTCATGGTTTGACTTCTCGCCATTATTTATATCAGCTGGCATATGCCCGCTTGTCAATGAATTCTTAAAATAACCGGGCAACGTCTTGCAAAGTCCCAAATAACATTTTCAATTCCGGAAGCATCCAATTGTCTTTTTGTTAGAGATGTAATGCCGAAAGTCGGTATGAGTGAGAGGGACAATTATTGGATTCGCATTTGTAAAAATTTGACGCACAAAGGCATGGTAGAAAAGCCTTTCGAACGACTTACCATATTTATGTGTTTGTTAAAGCGTAAATCTCCGAATCGATGCGAAGTTGATTTAAAGTTTTAATTTTCTTGTTGCGTCGTAAGTCTTTATTACCCTGTCCTATTAGGGTTTATATAAAGTTTTTATTCTTGGCAAAATGTTTGGAGAATATCAAACTTAAGTTCAAGTTCGTTTTGTATTTTGCATTTTTTGGGCCAAGAGCATACAGGATGATGTCACCAGCGAATACCATAAAAGTATCCAAATCCCTCAGAACTTTAGAAACATGAATGTTAAAGAGTATTGGTGTCTATGTGTCTAAACTATTCCATTAATGGCGTCAAAAACCTTTGTTGTAGTGATACGTTCTATCTGCTTCAACAAAGTTCTTTTCGCATACCATAGATGTGATCATCATAATAAGATGATTAGTTTGAGAATGAGGCAAACCGGCTCGAAGCCCTCTCGATACTTTTGCCGTTCAGTTTGAGTTAAGTACACATTTGACTAGTCATTTTGAAGATCGAATACTGCATTTAAAAAAGCAGCTTGTTTTGCTCTGATGTGAAGGTTCCAAGCTAATAAGGCTCTATTATAAGGTTTCCTTCATAGTTCCTACAGGCTCCTTTAACACTATTGTAGATAATTATTATTCTTTATGGTGTTCTTATTTTTCGTTCAGTGAAGCTAACTTAATTTGCTCGTAAAGCTTACAAGTAGCTTCTGTTCTTCTGTGTAACACTGTATTATAAGTCTCCTGCTAATCTGTATATGCTTGCCAGCTTTTTGATTTCTTTGTTATGGCTTTCTGACCGCTTGAAGTTCAAAAAGATTAAAAAAATGGTGACTCCTTGGAGCATCCAGGCTTTCGGTTTCGATTCGGAAACGTTTTTTGATTTGGTGGTATGAAGTCCGTCTTTTCCTATGATCAATGATGTTTTCATGATCTATTTTCACTTCAAACTTGACGAGCGTAAGCATTTTCTACAAGCTAGACATGCATGCAGAGTAAGCTTATGTTGACGAATGGGTTAAATTTTTGGTAACCCACTGTCGTATCAACTTTATGCCTAATTTATTCCATCATATTTCTTCAGGTTAATCGTAGAAGTCTTTGTTTTTTTTCCAGTAAGTTTTCATTTTCTTAAAAATGAGTTCAAACACCTTCAAGGGTTTTTGAATAGCCTTAGCTCACGAAGCTTGGTGAAAAGAATCAGGGATCCCGTTTCACATTCATGCTGAGTGGCTAAAAGAAGAAATCCCTATACATGATTGTACGACCGAAATTCGGTTTGAGGGTGAACTGATGATCACATCTGGTGAGGCGGATGTAAAGGATGATGTGATAAGGGGGAGCGCTGCAGCTGGCTCATTGAAGCAATGTGAATGATAAAAACAATAAAATATGAAAGACAGGACACATTACGTCGGTTTAAAAAGGAGTCAATTGGCTTCATAATATTCTTTTCGTAAATGAGGTTTATCACTCGATTTTGAGCTCTATAGAGCAGGCTCAGGAGCACCTGCCTATGTATGGGAGTTATTCTCAAATTTACGGCGAATGTATTCTGTGTTATGGCAGCCAGTTCAGATGGTATAAAGTATTTCTTGCACCGCTTCTGGAAATTTAAACATTTCGCAGCTTTTTTGTTTTCAATTTCCACGGCCGAAGATGAGGAACGTGAATATCGATTCTGACTGTTCTGCCACCGACGAAGGAACCTTTTGGTTTAGATGTAGCAGACTGGTAATCGTTTATAAAGATAAAAAAAAGTCGGGCACTAAACGAAGCCTTGGGAACACTAGCATCTATGTGGTGGAATGCGGAATTGATACCGTCCAATACAACTTGAATTGAGTGGTCCGAAATGTAGTTTTTAATCAATTGAATGAATTATGGAAGTTGGCCTTTTGCAAAGGAACACTCACTAAATTGAAAAGTAGCTCCTGCCGTGTTCATTTCGTTTTTTTTATTGTGCCATAAAAAAAAAAAAAAAAAATAAAAAAAAATCGTACAAAAAATCAAAAAAATAAAACAATGAAAAGTGCAGTGCAGTGCAGCAACTAAAAGTGTCAAAAAAAACAAAAACAAAATCACTGAATACAGCATCACGCGAGCCCTCCTCATCCCGTATCTTCCTCACCCCTCCTTCGCCTGTGTGTGCTCTTGGTTGTTGCCGTTGCCGAATATTTACATTTGGCTAGGCAACGACCGAGAATATTAGACATCTCGCGCATAGCGGTTTTGTAAGTGAACACCAAGCCGGGTAACTGACTCACACCATCACATGGGCATAACACCTGTGGTGGATGATTTGGACACTCGGAATTGGTTGTTTACGTTACAACTCTGCTTAGTGAGAATTGAGTTTTGAGCTGCTGATGGTTGCAATGTGTGGGAATTTTAGAGTCGACACTTGTAATATCCGCGGTCTCAAAAAGAATTTCTTTGCTGTGTACGCCCACACACATCAATTTAGACCAGCTGTTTTGGCACTTTGCGAAACACAGGTTTGCGAAAACTCTGGTTTTGACTTACCTGGATATAGCTTAGTGCCATTATTCTTCTCACATCGTGGTATCGTCGTATATATACGTAATGATATTGCTTATCAACTTCAACCACAATACGGCCAATGTTCCAATCCGGAATTCAATTTCATGTGGTTTAAATTCTACGTCCATAAGCAAACAATTCATTACTGTTTCATTTATAGAAGTCCAAACCTGAACAGTTCCTCTACTTTTAACGAGTTTGATGAACTGTCCAATTCCATTTTAAGAATTGTATCCCTGTATCCTCATACTGAAATTGTCGTTGCGGGCGATTTCAATATACACAATTCTAACTGGCTTCGACATTCTGGTCAGACAACACCCGAAGGAAGGTATGTTGAAATCTTCGCTGAGTTAAACAATTTAACCCAGCTAGTAAATGAGCAAACGCGAATCCCAGACATTGCATGTCACAAAGCCAACACCTTGGACTTGTTCCTCACTACTCACCCTGACAAATACTCTATTAATGTATTGGCGCCCCTAGGTTCGTCGGACCATTGTGTCATATCAGCCAACTTCGCTTCTTCAAACCACCCAGTTAAGGAAAACACTCCTAAAAGACTTCTTTGGCAATATGAAAAAGCTGATTGGGGCGGCCTTAATAACTTTTTTAGGAGTTTTAACTGGTCACTATGTTTCCTCGATAGTGACGTGGACGCCGCCGCTGATATGGTCACAAATATTATACTCCAAGGCATGAATGACTTCATCCCGAACAAGGTGAAGACAATTAGGCCAAAAGAGAATTCATGGTTCGACTCGAGCTGTAAAGAGGCTGTCAGGTTGAGAGAGCTGAGTTTTCGGTCTTATAAAGCCAACCCTACAGAGGAAAACCGGAAAAAGTTTCGACGAGTCCGTAATGACTGTAATGCTCTTCTACGACGTACGAAGTTCTCCCATGGTCAAAAATTAAGGCAAAAAATACTACGTTGTCCCAGTGGTAGTAAACAATTTTGGTCCTTCGTCAAAAATATTAAGAACTCTACTTCGTCATCGATTCCGACGCTCATTTCGAATGGTACTCCTGTCGTAAATAATCTTGATAAAGCCAATCTGCTTGCCGCACAATTCGCGGCCAGTTCCACACTCCCAGATTGCACTTTACCACCACCTGTGCTCGAGAGCGTTGAACATTCTATGGGACACATATATTTTCGCACTCGCACAGTCGCAAGAGTACTGAAAGATTTAGACATACACAAATCCGCTGGTCCAGATGGTATTTCCCCTATAGTTCTGAAGAGGTGTTCTTCCACGCTGGCAAAACCACTGCGTAAGCTTTTTCATCTTTCCTACTCTTCAGGTCTCTTTCCGAGCAGATGGAAAACTGCATTTGTCCAGCCTGTACCTAAAAAAGGCGATTCTTCTTCTCCCTCCAATTACAGACCCATAGCACTTACGTCCCTTCTTTCTAAGGTCATGGAAACGCTGATTAATCGTCAGCTTATGAAATATCTTGAATCACGAAAGCTTCTTAATGACCGGCAGTACGGTTTTCGTAGCAACAGGTCCACTGGTGATTTGATGACTTGTCTCACTGAAAAGTGGAACCAATCTATACATAACTTCGGTGAAACAAAGATAGTTGCACTCGATATTTCAAAGGCATTTGACAGAGTCTGGCATCCGGCTCTTTTGTCGAGAGTGCGTGCATATGGGATCGGTGAGTCTCTTCTTCGATGGATTAGAAACTACCTTTCGAATCGTACAATACAAGTTGTATTGGACGGTTTCAAGTCTGAAATTCACCATATAAATGCTGGTGTTCCCCAAGGCTCAGTTTTGTCTCCGACTCTCTTTTTAATTTTCATAAACGATCTCTTGTCTATCACATCTAATCCTATTTATTCCTTCGCAGATGACAGTACCCTCAGTTTCTCATATGCGTTTAATGATTCACGCCCCTGCTCTTCGGACGTGGACATCAAACGGCAACGTATGTTTAACACATTAAATTCTGATATTGACAGCATAATCAAATGGGTTCTAGCTAACCGAGTAGAATTTAATGCTTCCAAAACACAATGCTGTCTTATGTCATCAAAGCGAAATCCTTATACCCAGCCATTGTCCATGAATGGCACTTGCGTCGATGAAACCGAAAAACTTTCAATGCTCGGTATGTGCGTGAATTCTAAATTACGCTGGAATGACCACATATTCGATGTCGCCAAGAATGCCGCGAAATGTTTAGGTTTCCTAAGCCGGTGCAAGAAATACTTTACCCCTTCTGACTTAGCTACAATTTATAAGGATTTCATTCGGCCAAAAATGGAGTACAACGCTCACATCTGGGCAGGTGCACCTAAAACCACTTTGCACCTGCTTGATAGAATCCAAAAGCGTGCGGTAAAACTTATAAACGACAGCACTATTACGAAATCAATAAACTCGCTGGAACATCGAAGAAATGTTTCTTGCCTGTCGCTCTTTTATCGCTACTTTTACCACCAATGCTCCGAAGAAATAGCTAATTGCATTCCGCACCTCCAACAATTCACTCGCAACACCCGCACATCATTGAATGCTCATCAGTTTACCCTTAAGCCTATTTTCGGGCGTACTGTAAAATTTAGAGAGTCTTTTATAGGCCGAACATCACGCATGTGGAATGCGTTACCTCGCTCTACTTTTCCTCTGCACTGCAACCTACAGCAATTTAAGACCAATGTGCACCGCTACCTTCTTTCTCTCCCTTCTAACTTTCCTTCTGCTCGTGCTGTGTAAACGCACTATAAGGGTCCAACAAATCCCTTGAGCACGTGCACTATTTAAAAAAAAAAAAAAAAAAGCGATCAAAAATAAAAGCGGTAAGCTTGCTAGGTACAGCGTTTAAGACATCACACTCGGAAAGAGTGTGCATCTAAACTGACCTGTGTTTAGAACAGCAGGCAAACATAGTTTAAAAACAATTTCGAAACTTAAGTCAAACTGTTGAAAGATAGATAAATTATTTCACCGTGTAAGGTTATTTCAGTCGAGTTGGAACTAAAATTTATCGGGACATTTTAGAGCCCGTCAGGATGCCTGATAATAATGGTTCGATTCATCCTTAAGCCTTCACAAATTCAAGGCTGTCAAGTGTGTCGCCAATATTCAACCGACTTAAGCTTGCAATTGCATCTATGAGTTACTTATTAGCTTACCGCCTTAGACTTGTTACTGGGGCTGCCAGGTTGGTCTCTCCTGGTAATGACTTTGCCATGGTCTGTTCGTAAGGAGAAAGCAATTTTATAAAAATGTATCACTTGCACTCATCGAAATGAATTGTTGTTTCAATTATTATGCAAACCATGCCACATTTGGTTTCGAAAATTCCACTAGAATTTCCATTCCAATCCACTATTCATTTACATTCGCAAACATTCAGTGTCTTACGATACAGAAAACAGTGAACAGCGAATTTATTTAATTTTTCTTCGCATCTGTCAACATAAATCAAATATTCGGACACCATTACTCGTTCGCGCGCCGGCAGGTTTTGTTTTATAATTTTTCATTTCACCATTTTTCGCATTTCTTTCGATGTCCTGTTCGTCGTCCCTTTCTTCCACATGAAATAAAACAAACTTTTTCATATTTCGAGTTTTTCTGTGTTATAATAAATTCTGAACTGAAAATTGCTTCCATGTTCACATTTGTATTTCTGGCGCGTATCCTTTGACTTTGGAACAGAAAGCATTTTATTTAGGAAGTGACCCTTTGGACGGTGTTGAAATTTGAAATTTGTGTGTTAATGAAGGAATGAGGAGACTCCTAGGCGAGACAAAATGCTCGCACAATCTGAAATTAAAGTCTGCACATGTCTGCCCCCGGGGGCCAAAGTCGAATCCATTTAGCCTTTCGTACTGTACTGTGTTTCCCTCTCCAACAACACAGTGCACGAGGGATAAGCATTTTCGGGAACAACTATGAACAGGGTTGCAGGATCTGTCCCATTCAGAAAATGGTCGAACATAGA
Source organism: Orthonevra nobilis (assembly GCA_963555765.1). Classification (NCBI taxonomy): domain Eukaryota; kingdom Metazoa; phylum Arthropoda; class Insecta; order Diptera; family Syrphidae; genus Orthonevra; species Orthonevra nobilis. The sequence goes on from OY743225.1 coordinate 15,422,754, forward strand.
AATCCCATCTATTTACCTACACTCTGTGTACAATGTGTGTGCCTGTGCAATGGTAGCCTTGAGGCAAATCTTTGCTTTTGCTCCTTTCATCGGTTCGGGCAAAGTGTTGGCGTGTCCTGCTTACGCTGGCTGTACATGGGAATGGGAACATGGGGTTCTACAGACACGATACGTTCAGCTCGTATTGATACGTGTACTTTTGATGTGGGATAGTTAAATGAAATTGTGGAAAAATTGGTTCACTTGAAAGCCATCCACAAAAGGATTTCAACAAATAACCCTTAAGGTGTACACGTGCCGCTCAGTGAACGTGCTAGCGTCGTCGATTTCTGCTCTATGTACTCGGTGTCGATTGCCTTCGTTTCACTTAGGAAAAAAAAGATCCATTGGTTTTCTGTTTCTTGTGTGAAGGGAGTGTTAGCTGGTTATTGAAAAAAGGTAGTGCAAAAGGATAACAGTCCTTCGACCAAAAAGTTAAGTTCGAATTTCAAGAGTCACATCCGCGCCAACTTGTTAAAAAAAATGCACACTTCGATGGCAACGCAAGGACATCAATTGGGCGGGAAGAAGTGCCCACATGTGCATGTAGGTAGGTATGCCAATCCATAAGGACGTCATCCTGTCCACCATGACTGGGATTTTGTGGGCTTAACTACATGCTTCCCGTGAACAGTTTGCAAGATAAATGGGAAAAAGTCAGCTTGCACCGAAACCTAAAGTGGTATCGAGTCTTCGAAAGTGGAAGGCACTAGCGACGGCAATTGCGAGCACTTGAAGTATAAAATTTAAATGGTTGTCAGAATGGATGAAAAATCGCAAAAGAGGGCCTCGCTTTTGAACTAACCACATCTTCAGCTACCTGTTCTGCACTGTTGAGAGACATGTCGAGAGAAAATTCTTTCTGTTTTTGTTTTCGCTTGCTTTTCCTTTGTATGTCCTTTCAAATGCCTCAGATGGTCGCTTGAAGTTTGCAATTTTCTAGGCACTCTTCCTGCAGAAGGTGGGATGAGCAGGTAGATGGAAAGTCAGCCACAGCCCTTCTTAATGACACAAAATTGTTGTCCAAGCTGTGCCTTGAGCAGCTAATCTCTCCAATTGGCTGGCAACAGCCATGTCCTGTTGTTTTTCCTGGTTCCGCTAATTGTTTTAAGTTCCTTGTCAAAATTAATTATGCAAAACACATCTAAGTATCATGAGAACAGCGCCCGGAAAAGGGCGTCGTCACGCTTGCTACCGAAGGGGGGCAGTAATGGGCGTCCTCTAGGTCAGTGACGATGTGCATCATTGCAAAATGGGGCTAGAGAATGCAAAATTTTATGAAAATTTTCTGCTGGCAGCAGTTATTACTGAGTCAGACATTTGGACAGATAAACGGACGAAACGGATGTCCTGCAAATTTATTTTGCAATTTCGTCAAGTCACGTTTTGCTAATTAGTTATCCAGACCAAGAGGCTTCTAACGAAGTCGGCTTTTATGCAGAGGCGGTTTGCATGCTAGACTACGCGACAAAAATTTTACTCGAGTTTGTGTGGAAGATTATTCTAATGAACTCCTTTGCCTTATCGAAAACGGTCAGAGATTATTCTTCTCAAATAGGGCTAAACTCGTGCTGGCTTACCTCAAAAGGGAAGTAAAGGGTGTCTTCAAATTGTCTTCCAAATAAACTTCATAAACTTATCGAGATGCTCCGACATTTTTGACGATTTTTAAGTTCGGTGAATAGGGCGGCCAAGCCAAAAGTTACACAATGTACAATGCAGGGTTACTTCGTTCTCTCTCCGAAAATAATCATTCAAGAAAATTGTTGTAGCTTATATTTTTATTTCATTATTGTAAAAAGTAAACTCCACGCCCAGGTTTTTTTTTCCATAGTTTTGGGGATCCGCAAAACAGTTGCTGACTGCAGTCTTACTTCTATTCACTCTATATACTCTTTCTCCGAATTCGTAAAAACATCTGTTTTTCCTTATTCTTTTTGACGTACTACCATGAAATGTACAAAAGTTGATATTATTATGAATAATATGCCGCGTCTCAAATTGACAACACGTGAAATTTCTAAAAGATTAAATATTGTCAACAAACTGTGGCATGGGATTTAAAAACATTTCGTGAGACCTGGACTAACAGGAGAAAGAAAGGCTCAGGGAGGCAAAAATGACGACCCCAGTGGAAGATCGGTTTTTATGCTTCAAAGCCGTCGGCATCGGTTCAAGACTTCTGTGGACCTGTGTTAAACTTCAAAAAAAATAATTTCGTTAAGCGCATTGAGAAAAAGCAGGATTTTACAATAAGAGTCAAAGAGAAACGATTGCTCTGGGCTCAGAAGCATCTTAATTGGACTCAAGACATGTGGAACAATGTTATCTTTTCCGACGAATCAAAGTTTAAGCTGCATGTTGGATATGGGAGGATTCTTGCTCGAAGAGAACCAAAGAAGGATGAGAAAGGAAGAATGTTCTCCTTAGAATCGTAAGCCACCCTCTGCGCTGGAGCTTTTTGATGATACTTCCAGACTCATTTTTCAAAATTGTAAGTTTGAACTTTTTTAAAACTTTTTTAAAACTGAAAATACTATTTGACTTTTTTTATTTCTTAGGTTAAAAAGTACCTTCTTCAAAGAAAATAATGTCCATGTAAGTTGGCCTGTCTACTTTTGAACGGCACTATATGTTATATAGATTTTTTTTTATGATTCTGAAACAGCTGCGTTAAAATATGTACACATGTAAGTACATTTGTGCGTAATTGAGTAGGTATCCATGTGACGCGGCTTTTGAATCGCTTTTACGCCGTTGTCGTAGCCACTTCATCGCTGGAAAATGTCGTCTGTGGTTAAATATTAATTGCTTCATACACGAAAATTACGCGGATGAAGTCGTTGGTGTATAATATTTGTATACTGATTATTCATAGGATATTTAGTTCTATGATAAATTATTTTTTTCAAAACAGTTCTTTCCATGTAAATTTGGATTTTCCCCCTCGAGCACTGGGATAGAGTATAACAGCTTTTTTTTAAAAACTAAATTCCCATTCATTTATAGAACCCAAGTTATTTTAGTAAATGATTTTTGAGAAAAAAAAGTCAAATCTTTGATAAAAAAAAAACATGGCTTTCGCTTGTGTTTGGCAAAATGCCAGATGTTATTTCCCGGATCAGAATTTACACTTGAATTCAAAGCGAAGCACTGAGTCTTAACATATCCTGCTTGTCACTTTCTGATATCGCTCTGCTTAGCCGAATTTTCACGAGAGCTGCATTCAAATCAAAAGAACTTGGTACAAAAAGGTGTCTTAGTTTTTGAGAACTTAAAAATTAATGACACATTTCAGAGATTAAAGACTACGGAGAAAAACTTTTGAAGTTAATTGTCAAGTGAGAATGTATCTATCTTTCTATCAATCTTATATACATAAGTATGTAAATAACAATAGTCACGGATGATCTCTTGGTTGTTTGCTGCCAGAATGTATTCTCCAAAGTATTGCTGCCTTAAAGCTTTTGGCCTTCTTTTAAAGTCCGTGGGAGAACTGCTCCATCGACTGGAGTTTGGTTTTCCTTATACTCTGTCACTCTTTCTTGGTTTTAATCGTTTAGCATTTGCTCAATTATAACTATCGGGCACTAGACTTCATTCACCCATGCGCGTGTTGTTGTGTCTGAAACAAGGCTTTTGGTTTGCTTTGAAAAATAACGTTGAGCCGGGAAAATGAGTGGACTTTTCTGCGAAAAATCTTTTCGCGTAATTTTGAGGGATACATTTATTTGATAGAGCTTTATTTTGGTGCTAACTGAACGTCAAAAAACGACCTATTTTACTTTATAAAGGAATCTTACATGTTAGTATTTATTTCATTGACATACATTCCCTACTTACATCCTGTTACGAGCAGCCTATCGTAGGTTAAGGAAGTACTGAGAAAAAATACTTTCCTCATTTAATTCTTGAAAGGGAGCTATTTATAAAAGCTTAAAAGCTTTTATCCATAGTCTTTTCAGACTTATTAGTACCGAAATTATGAATGTATACGTATATTTACCATGAGATCTAACTTACCCCACTTATTCCACTTAAAAAATTAAACCTACAGTGTGACAGCCTGTGGCATGTGAAGCGTGAAACATTAAGCGTGTAAACGGACGTTAGCTTTCTTTCAGAATTTAATTAAAAAATTATGAAATGTTTGCGTTGTTGTAATGATGTCCTTCGGCATTCGCAGCAAATTACAATTCTAAACCCAAAAAAGTAAAAGCGTATATTTCAGGCATTAAATCTTTACAGGAAGAAAGAGCGTTGGCGCGAGAAAAAAACCTCTGTAAGTTTGATTGAGAAGTTTTTAGGAATTGCGACGTGAACTTAGGAAAAACAAATTTAATTAGCGGTTTCATTTATGGTTAGGGGTAATACATAATGAATGGAAATAATGGAACTAAGTTGAAAAGTTTGGATGCCTAAAATATTTAATACCTGACTTGACTCTGTTTGGGTAGCGGTGATTAAATAAATTAAATATATGAACAACGCATTGAAATTGATTTTATTTAATTTTATTGGTTTTTTAATCTTTTGTGCTTTTGGTTTTTGAGGTTGTATCAGGTACAGGATTGCCCAAAAATTCGTACCTTTATAGTTTTTGCTTTATATTTCACAAGACCTAATGGCCTAAAGATTTGTTTATTATTTTCTGGAGATATTATGGATCAATAGTTGATGGTCATTCGATCACCTTTTACAGAGTCTTCAATTGCTTTAGCAAAGACTTCAGACTGTTAGGTTTCTTGTCAAATATTCTCTTGCAGAGCTTCCAGAGTCTGTGACTTGTTTTTCAATACCAGTGACTTCAAAAACCCTCAACGAAAAAAGCCTATACCGATTAGATGGGGTGATCTTCTCGGCCAGTGGAAAGCAATAAAACAAGACATTAGGCGACCTAAAAACGCATCTACGAAATATCCATTGAGCGAAAGCTATACGAGCGTTTGCACTATCTATCATAGTATATATTCTCAAGTATCAATTCATCGATTTGTGGCACCAAAATAAAGGACCGCTCAACAATAACTGTAACCGTGTTACCAATGGCATTTTCGAAAAATGCCTCCAACCTTAAACATCATTTTATTTAACTCAATAGACCTTATAATTCAAATCATAAAGTTCAAGATGCCTAAATAATGACATCATTGTTCACTACATGGACGACGAGAATTGTCTGCTACCATTACGCCACATGCTAAACACAAGAAGACGTGCCCAAGAGATAGTCAAAATAAATCAAAACCTTTCCAGTTGTTCAATACGCTCCAAATGACACTAATTTCGGTTCGATAGCTTGATCTGTTCTAGAGACATGCAAGACAAGTAAATGCACACGAACGTAAACACAGACACAGACAGACATGCTGTTAGAAACAATGGATAATGGAGTCCGACCCCTACGGCCTCAAAACATCCAGATGAAGAAACTTGACGAAGATATAAACCTTCTTATGGATGACGGGCTTGCAAGCTTCAAGCAATTTTCTATAAGTCTTTATGCAAAAAAATGAGCAAAAAAAATCGGTTGATAGATGGAGAAAGATATGTTTCACCAAGAAAACTTTTTGAACCGACCTTCTTGAAATAAACTTCTGATGGAAAAACTGTGATGAAACAATTTTTATAATTTTTGCGCTTGAGACTAAGTAGAAATAGGAACCTTGCAACATTTGTGCTATGAAATTTATTCCAAAAGCGTTAAATATAATCCTTCAATTTAACTCAAAACCCAATTTGAAAACTTTAAGTCCTGAAATAAGTGAGTGCCGTTAACCACGGCCTTCCAATTATTCAAAGTGTAACCCAATTATCTAAAAAAAAAAACCGAGGCAACACATCAAAACATTGAATGCCAATCGCATCCTTAGTCTTGGCGACTTATGCTGTCGTCTCCTCGCGTACCTCTTATGTAATTTAATGAGCGCCAAATGTCAATATAAATTTCCCCTCACGAAACGTAAACATAAATTCGATTCTCCTTCTAGTAGTGCACAAGTTAAAGGCGAGCAAAAAAGAAGCCTTTCTATCATGTTCGAACCGTCGCTGTCGTCGCACAAACACGCACACGCTGCAACACATATTTCACCCACGGTCTCATTCACATTCGGCACCATCCTTGCCGGGTTCCAATGACATTTGGAATATTTAAGAATGTCTTCCTTTTTTTTCCTGCGTATTCTATCTCTACACAATCTTCCCGGTCTCGAGAAGGTCCTGTCATTTTTATCAGCTTACGTATGTCGATTCCCAATGGAATTTCCACATTCGATGTCCTCTGCCGCGCATACTGATGTACAAAAAACTCGGTCGAAGGACTTACGGCTCAGGGTGAACCTAGCCACAGCTTCAAACCGATGTCATACTCCCGACACGAACCCTTAACTTCAAGCGTAGATTTTGACTGTCCCTTACCCAAATACGGATGCACAGGACAGGGTCGAGTGATAGAAAAAAAATGTCCTCATTCATCCTCCGATGTTTATCCTCTCAGGAAAATCGTTTAATTGAAATTGAAACCATAGTAAATTATTGGCATTCTTAGTTCCGTTATATTCATATACTTTTTTTTCCTGTGTTCGTTCAAACGGTTTTTACCTCACCACTCCTGCGGTTCAGGACCGCTTGGTATTTTCTGGGCGGCGCGCGGCGGCGGTCGTTATTGAGTAGAAAAGTGGATTCCTTCACCCGTTGGAGGGTGGTGTCGCTTTTTATTGCCTTTAAGGATATTGGATATTTATTTCGCTTACCAGGCATTGGCGGTTAGTTTTTGTTGCTGTTTGTTTTTTGTATTGTTTTTGTTTTGTTTTTTTTTTTCTCTGGTGTACGGGTGGTTAAAGGGTGGAAAGCGGCGGCGACAGTGCTGTCGATGGCGGTGCTTGTGGTTTATGTGTCGTTAACATAGTTTTGCTATTGTCCTTGTTTGGTTGGTTGCCTGGTTGCTCGTAAATTCAAATTGGATATTCGATGAATAATTAGTGTATATTTTATTTTATTGCGGTGTTTGCTTGTTAAGTGGTTGCCACCCAGTCCCAGGAGCCCCTAGTTCCCGTGGAAAGTTTTTTTTTTCCACTGAGTGTGCTTTCAATTACCATAAATGTCATTATTCTGATACTTTGAGTTAACTTGAGTAATAAAAATTTTGTCCAGAAGATATAAAATACCCACATGAACTCTTGTGCTCCTTGTTTGTTTCTCGACATTTCGTATGGAAATCGTGGGCGTATACATTTCATTTTTATCGAAGATTCAAACTTTTTGACTTCGACATTAGCCGTAAGCTATCAATTTGATTTGCATTGTCATAAGTAGCTTAACTTCATAGAAAAACACATCAACGAACATCTAAGCAGTTATCTTTTTATAGATGTACGGATGTCTGCCTGTTGTTAATTTCATCCTCAACAACTAGGTTTGTTTTGAAGTTAACTAAAGTTTTTTGAGGAAAAATTTACAATTTATTTATTTACTTATATGTTAAGTAATTCGTTTATTTATCCACTTATTTATTTATATATTTATAAATTATGTAATACTATATATATTTATATTGATACAAAAATTCTTCAAAATTACGGCCGGACATAGGCACCTTAAGACTCTGTTTACATGAATATCTTAACTTTTATGACTTATCCTATTACTGGAGTTGCCTTCATCGAAGATCTTCAAAATAGTTCTTCAGAGTCTTCATCACCTCGAGCAACGAATTTATTCGGCGCCGAAATACGCTGGCAGCAAATAGAGCTCGGGAACATATCAAATTTTATTGCCTCCTTATGGGAATATCTGTGTACCGCACCAATATTCTTTTCAGTCCTTTTAAAGAGCCAGAAGCTCTGTGTAAAAAACCCTTAAAGAGTTCGATAGCGTAAGGCTTAGAACGTCCAAAGAATTGGGTGGGTGCCCTTTTAATTCGAAACCCGCTTAGCGAATGGCACAAATGGCAACTTCGGCTTTATTTGCTGGTATTTTGACTTGGTATAACAGTTCTTCAGCTCGAAGTTCGCCCGCCTCGGTTTCTTAATTCATTTCCTTCATTCTTCCTGTGCCGAATCTCCTACTTGGAATTTTTACGGTGCCGGTAAAGACGGTCTTTTTCAAGTCTATTGTTTTATGTCAGAATTTAAATGGTAGATCTAGGTCGTCACCATGGTTATTAATCTCCTCAAAAATCTATCCCTGTCAGCTTAGTATGGACTTGTTTGTTCCTTTTTAGCATTCTTGAAACCCCATCGCGTTGACATCTTGAACATGTAAAGTTCGTTACACATAAATCACTATTACACAAACTAAATGAATAATCGACATTTTACACAGTCTCTCCGCTGGGGAAAGTGGAAACCCCTCATTTACGATGCTCCTTACCACCTCTTACCCATTGAGTAGGCTTGCAACTATAGAATATTCTTGAACAGGGTTCCCGAACTTTCAAGCCTACGTGTTGGTCTGTGGTGAACATTTTCTCCAAGCCAGAGATTCTTGTTGACGGCATTGAGTTGTTTTTTTTTTCAATTTTCCCGGGTGAAAATTCATAAAGGAACAACTAGCAATAAACTGTTGTCCAACCTCCGCAATTTTTGCAAATAATATAACACAAAGAACAATGATGAATCAACGCCCTGACTCTCAAAACAGCTGTATCGACACGAATTTATTTTATTCTATTTCTAATTAACCAGCTCGGTTGATAGTCGAAGCATGACTTCAGCCCTCAAATTTACTGATATAATACCATAAACACAACTGCCGAGAACATTGTGATGATGTCATCATCGGTCAATACACATGGCTGCTCTAGTTAATACTTACAGACAGCTCTCGGAAGTGGGGTATTGAGCCGAACTCTGAGACTGGTTTCTTCAGCACTAAACTGCAGTGTCTAAAATATCCTACTGTTTTCTAACCTCAGTCAGTGCCATGCCTTCACAGGACAGTCAAAGACATATCATCTACACAAACTATAAGTCTGACAACAAGAACTAAAAATTCCAGTAGCTGATACTGCAACCACAGTAATGATGCCCACCACTTTAGCTCGTATCCGGACCAGAAAACAAGATTGTTTCAAGATTCGAACCCTGGATCTAGCTTTTGACTTAACTGAAAGACAGACGATTAACAAACTGTGTCTTCCAGCCTAGAAACTAACTCTGCTTCGTACCTTATTATTAACCACAGGCTTTCGTAACTTTATAAGCATGCAAGATACCTTCACTACAAACATGGGAGTCCTGAAATTGTTTTGAATGCGACAATTGTTGGATATAAAATTTCTACGGTGAAAGGAGCAGGAAACTTTGTCCTTAATTTAACTTTCTTTCAATTCATCGCGAAAGATGCACAGGATTAATCACGAGGGCAGAAAAATAACAACCAAAAACGAACGATCTGTACCAAAATTGGAAAAAAGCTAAAGTTAACTGTTCAGGTCGAAGTTTTGGAGACTTTTTCTCTCAATTTTTTTTTTTTTTTTCGATTATTCTATCTTCAGTTGTTCTTCATGGTTTGGTTTTCTTTTTGTTCTCTCTCTCTTTCTCTGCAGGTAGATAATTTCAATTAACTTTTGCGGCAATGTTTTCTCTGGCCTCACCCTAGTTTTCGTTACCTCCATCGAAATCCTGCTGCCTTAAGGGGACAACCTGGTTAATTTCAGTTTATGAACTTTTAATAAGTTTTCTGACATTTCTAGGATTATCCTTTTTCTTGTAGGCGGGCGCTCCTTTCTTCATCTCTATCTGTAGGTTTAAGTGATAGTTGGTGGAGTTAGTTTTCGATTTACATGGTCTGAATTGGGAGCATGGTTCATGGGTTTGGTCCTGATGGAGCTTCAACTCTATTGCTACTGCTTTGCCTCATGGTACTACTTGGCTGGGGTTGGTATGTTATCCTTTGGAAAACTGGTTTACTCTTTACTCTTTGCCATGTTTGTTGCTTGTTCGAGTTGAGTTTGTGTAAGGCGTAAGGATTACGAGTGTTGTCTGTTGGAATCCCCTGAATCCAGAATGAGGATGAATTGGAAAAAAATTGTCTTATTTTTTTTTTACTTGTTTTGTCTCGTCTTCCTGGTACTGAAGGTTGTTGGTAAGGATTCCTGATTCAATAATGAAGGGTAAGCCACCAGGCAGGATGGAAAGGTTGGGTAAAAAGTTTTCCTAATTGGAACATAATTGAGAACGAAGTAAAAGAATGCAAATGAATTTAGTGAAACATGAATGTTGGGCTAATGGAAAAACAATGAGAACAAAATGTAATTTCCATCGTATTAGATCTTCCATTTTTTTTTCATTTACAGTTTAATCGGTTCTAATATACAAGATGGCAGATGTTTTCCTAAGGAAACGCATATAACTTTAATTGACCCTTTATATGGTTATTGTTTTTATGGTCTCCAAAGGAAGCTAAAAAGCTTTCTTTTTTTTTTTGAAGCATATGTTTCCAAATTGTAATTTTTTGAGGGAAATGAGTGCTTCTCAAATTGTCACATATTCTTGCACCCTCGGTTTGGCTACCTGTACTATTTCGAGCGATCCCGAATGAAAGCGTGGGTATTCTAGGGTTTCCTAGTAATAGTTATGCCGTGATGTTTTGTCTAAAAATGTCATAGGATTTGTCACGATGTAGCTATCCATCCAACATTGGCGGGACAGCTGAATTTTACTTTTCAAGATGGATCTGTTCCGGTTTAGCTGCTAACGAATCATTTTGAGGTTGGTATGGGCTAAGAACGAGGTAACATAGGCCTTTAAAAAAAAACTTGAGCAGCTAAGTAAAGGAAAAATTGTATTAAGATGTGTTGTTCTTTTTCTGAGGCAATGGTATAAGCATCGTTTATACTTATATGAAAATTTGCTTTGAATTTTTTTTTTTATAAAGTAAGAATACACTACTCTTGAATAGTTCGAGGCGCTGGAGTTCCTTAGTCTTTAATTTTGTGATGTTAGCTTTGGCTAGTATACTTAATATAAACAGTGTTTCGAGCGTTTTCCGTGCGGTGACAAGATGACCAAAAAAATGGTGAAATACTTTATTAAGCGGAAACACTTTAGAACTCTTGGAGGTCGAACTAGCATGTATCTATACTCTTCATTTATTTTGGAAATGCGGAACTCAACCTTTCAGTAGTGATTGAGCAATGTCGGAGATATGGTTTCGCAAATTAATAGCATACCCTGTAAGTAACGTATGGACTGACTTATGTTTTCCAGGATGAGATCGATACTATAGTTGACATATGTACTTTAAGGGAAATGGAACAAAGCATGAACCTTTGATTTCTGTTGTAAAAGTTGAACTGAATAAAAGCCGTGACAATCACTGATCATCACGGCTGATGCTCTTCACAGAAAATTTACTAAGACTAAAAAGACGTGAGTGAGAACATAAAGTATACTCAAGAGACAATGTTCTTAAAACATACATATTTAGGCCATTTGAACTTTGCATTTTATATGCGAATGTTTTGTCTTACGCCGTGAATTAACTTGGTTTGCAATTTTGCTTCATTGGCGTAGTTAACTACTGCAAGTCGATGTTTGCATATATCATACAAGTAGAATCGATATTTATGTTATTAACTGGAAACTGGAAGCACAATTTTGTAGGAACCTCCTCAGTTCCTTCACAAAAAATAAATCCATTCACCATACAAATAATGAACTTAAAACTGAATTGGTATTTGCGATCCAAGCGGTGTCGAACTGCTAATGGTAACTTCCCATTTGATGATTAAAAAAAATTATTGCCGTTGATTGACTTTACTCTTCTATTGGTAGTGAAATGCTCAGTATTCTCATCTTCTTCATCTTTAAATGTCATTGTAAATATATGGTTTGCAATTAACGGGCACGGTGGTTACTTAACCGAGCATTCAAGTGGCCATTTATTTAAATCCAAAGGATGTTTGTTATTTTTTATTAAAAAAACAGTCTATAATGTATTTTGAACAGATTTATAATTGAAGGTTTGAGCTTTTAAGACTGCCATTTTATCCTTTGCTTCTTTCGTGCCCAATTAGCTAACTTCATCTTACATTTATTGTTATGATACTTCGAAATTTATTCAAAAAGTTTGATTTGACAAAATTGATTAGCGAATGGTAATCTCTGAAAATTGAAGATAAATGTTAAATTTATGTACAACTCTTGCTGCCTTCTTGATTGCATGATTTTTGTTTGAGGAAAATTGCAATGTCGAATAATCCCAGACTCTCTTGATGGTTCCTAAAAAGTATTGAGCCTTTTTGTCAACATTTCTTCTGCATAATATAGAGAAGAATGAATTTAAAACACTCCAATGTTTTGTATCAAGATACTTTAAAGGCTTACTAATACCTGCAACTTCTTTGTTAGTAACTGGAAGGGTTTGGCATCGGATCCTTTTATTTCTGGTAAAAAGTGGCTGTTTGGCTTTCGAGGGGATCAAATCTTGCCCGGTCTTGTTTTCAGATCTTTATAGTTCCTGTCGCGTGGATCGCGAAAGATTGCTTATCTTTGACTTGCGATCGAAATATATAAGCTATTCGATATCTGACTAACTTAATGTTTTTAACCACAACAGTGTTGAAATAACTGATTTTTCGTTTGTTGTCTCTATTTGCACATTTGGTTAAACGATAAAAATTCACGGTGGGGCAGCAATACTTCAAGATGAAGTAGAATGGATATCAACGAACTAGTTTGAAGACTTATCTTGAAATTGAGTTGAAATTCGAAATCTTGCTGCAGTAGAGATATTCCATTGCTGTGTAGTCTAAACAGGCAAGCATGGTTAGGCTCTATAATTGTCTATGTCCAAAATCGAAAGACAAAATTTGGGAGATACGTCAGGTAGTCTAATTACAAATAAAAATATCAAGAAGTTGATTGATTTAATGTCTCTGTTGAGACTTTGGTGCAGGCTTGGAGTGATTCTTTGACGACAAAGAGTCCGAATTTTCGTTTAGTATCCAAGTCTTTTTTACTTGATTTGGTAATTAAGCTGTTTGGTTTCGATAGCTAATGCGCGACAAAAAAAAATCGTCACAAACGTTCATAACTGCGAACGCACACACCCACACACACAGTAATCCTTCTAAAAACAAGGAAATAGAAACATTTTGAACACTGAAAATCGGACCCATTTCCCCAGATGGAAAGCTTAAATTAAACCTTAGATTTGGACAGGTCTCGCGTCCTACTCTGAAAAGAATAAAATGTTAAACGATTTTGAACGTTATTTCCTTTTATTCAATTGGCGACGATTGTCGGACGACTACCGGCAATTGTTTTGCATTGGAGTTAAGTTTTAAAAATTCCAACTATTTTCAAATAGATCATCTGGCTTCTGCTTCTTTGATTTTCTAAACTGATGGTGCTTCCGATAAGTGCCACAGATAGTTTAGATTTCAAAATATGCGACGTGGTACTGCGTCCCGAGTCACAAATCCATTGCGGAAAATAAATTTTGATACACGGTTAAAAAGTCTGCATGTCTGCATGGTTTTTGTATGCTAAAAGCTCGTATTTGACTTTGCATATTATGTTCGAAGAATAAAATCTACTTCTTTTATTTGTTATTAATTTCTCTAAAAACAAAATTCATGTGCTACAAGATAACAATACCTGCTTTTGGCGCTCCATTATCCAGATGGCCCCAATTTTTCTCCTAAACTGAAATCATGCTCACGGACAATATCACACACACAAAAACGGCAACTTCTCCGAATGATAACCCAACCATGTAAAAGCTGTTCATAAAAAACACAGCAAGTTTGTTGTTTGCGTTCAAGAATAGTAGACCGGTGGTTAACAATGCACATGCAGCAGATTATAATCTAACAGGAACCCGGAGAAAACATTTGACCTGAAAACCCACAGAATAACAAAACAAAAAGTATAAATGGAAAACTAGAACACAGCTGCATTCAGATATACCAAAACCGATGCTAATAAATGAAATACGAATTGCAAAGAATGAAAAAAATTCGCAAAATAAACAATAACAATAAAAATATGTCCAACAATATTGAGCGAACTTATCAAAGAGTGCGGTAGTTGCCCAAAGGATAACACTGTGATAGCCTTTGGCCGAATATTTTATTTTTGTTTTGTCTAATTCAATTCGATCATTTGCTAGCAGTCGAAATGGCCGGAACCAACAGTCAGGACAAACCACAACAAAACATGAATCCCTTGCCACCCAAAATATAAAATCCATTAGAGAATAATTGGTCCAACGTTCGCACACCCAGAATCAGGATGTACTCTTGGGGAAGAGCAAGAACGACGTTGGCATGAGGAAAACCATGAACTGGAAAATGTGATTACATTCCATTCTTCGTTTTTGTCCGTTGATTCCTTGCTGGTGGGGTGCATAGATGTGCGCGTCGACATCAACCCCCATACAAAAGTATAACCCTTTTGCAAAGCCCTCTATTCGATTGTGTTACAAACTACCAATCTGATCTCATAACAACGCACAACAAAATGTGAGCATCGGAGATGATGGTGGTGCCGGTGGCCGTATGCGGGTGTGTCGAATCATTCGACAGACAGACAGACACAACCGTCAGGGAAGGGTTAAATAATGTACTACATTCCAACACAAATAGATCGGACAATCAGACATATTTTCGTGCGCTCGTCCAATGTCCTACATACCAGAGACACGCCACGTCGGCCGTATCCAAATGGAAGGTGGCTGTCGTTTCTTTTCATCCCTCTACTCTCAACATCCTGCAACAAAGATGACAAGCACGAACTCACAGCGTAATCATCGTACCAGTCTGAAACCAGTCGGCAATGGTGTAAATGGTTTTTGTTCACATCCTTTTTGTCCACAGAGGATGTGGAACATAATCGAAGAACAACGCATCGCTGGAAAATGTATGTAGCCTCCAAAGGGGACAGGTTGAATGCAAAACAAAGAGAATGAGCATGAAACCCTAAAAAAAAACAACTCAATTTTAAGGACATGCAATTTGTACTAAGGACATGAGGTCAATGGTATAACTCGTAGTCCTTTCTTTTTTTGCTCATACTTTCCATGTCCTCACTTTTATTATCCTTCCGAAGCTATTTGTAAAATTTTCATTTTAATTGAATAGGGAGCAGAAAGTGCAGAATGGGTTGACATCGAGCGAGGGCGAAAGGATATTTGTTTCAATTTTCAACAACGGTGTCGATATCAATCCAATTCTCGAATAACACCCAGCAATTGTCATCCTTGCCAATGCATTCGTATTGTGAGCGATGCGACGCAAGGCGGCAGAGGTTGAGTACATCCGCTTAGT
Source organism: Orthonevra nobilis (assembly GCA_963555765.1). Lineage (NCBI taxonomy): Eukaryota > Metazoa > Arthropoda > Insecta > Diptera > Syrphidae > Orthonevra > Orthonevra nobilis. The sequence continues at coordinate 15,438,067 of OY743225.1, forward strand.
TAATTGACATTGCCTTTCATTATGTGTCGTTGGGTTTGAGGTTATGTCAGCGCACTAAAGCCTTACACCGTCTAATTTTCAAATGCGAATGGAGCTGTGGATAAACAGTTCATAGAAGTGATCATTGACGACGATAAGGATGTGGTCACGACAAATGAAGAGACGAGAATTATTGTCCATTATGCCGATGAGTGATGGCGCGGTATGATAATGACGGACCCTATTGATTGTCAAGAGTTTTCATTTTAAGTTCCTTTTGTGGTCGTGAGTTGATTTCCTGATAGTCGTTTTAATTTACTCGAGCGACATGCAATCAATGTGGAATGCCTAATTATGGTTTCGAATAATGAATGAAACTTCCTTTTATCCAAAACTGTTTCAAAAGCTTTCAAGCTCTGGGCTGTCAATTTTTTGTTTAACAAGGGAGTTAATATGGTTTATTTTGTCGAGATGTTAATATGTCAGAAAAATGTCAGTTTTGGAATTGTTTATCACAATGTCGACTGTGTGAGAACTCTTAATATAGCTCATACAAACTGTTTTTAAATATTTAAAAAGGACACAGCTGTCCAGGGCAATCTTTGCAAAAAACAAAAAAATAGCAGAATAATCCAGCTACTGCCTACGAAGCAAAGTGAACTCGTACAGCACAGCGAAGAAACAAGGATATAATACGCTAACATTTTTTTGCTTACAAATCTTTATAGGTACAGCAAGATAACATTTATTCCGACGAAAAAAACAAAGGTCTTGATTCAGCCTGTAAAACACGTAACTAGATTCTCCGAGAGTCTGATGGTGTAAGACTTAGAATTTTTTGTAAATAGGACTGTGGGGCACGCTTTTGCCTCCCGAAAGTCAACAGATGATCTGGTGTAAGCCTGTACTAGAATATATTCGTCATATTTAAAGAGGGTTATTTTGTGGATAATCTTAACTGTTTTTAATTTTTTTATGAAAACGCAAAATTATTATTCAGTGGGTTTTTTTAAATTCGCAGCAGTGAATTAGGACAATGCAAATAAGTCGATATACAACTCTCCGTCCATGTAAGGACTCCACCCATCAATGGAGCAAACGAAACCAAAAATGTGTGAGTTTCAACGGCTATACAACCTTATTCTGAAATTCATGTTCCTCAGGTGCAGTGATTAAAATAAAATCATCACAGAGGAAAAACTAAGAGAACAATAAATCGTTCAACCTTAAACAGCCGATAAGACTTTACGAGAGAGTCTCTGTTAAATTAGCCTTCTTTTCTTCATATTGAAGAGATTTGATAAGGGTTTAATGTGAATGCGTGGAGACAGTCCTGTATGGAACACAATTAAATTAAGGTATACCTTTCATTCAAGAAGATATCAAATTCTATTCTGGAGCCTAAATGAATCAAAAATAAAGCATAGTGTATCTTATATTTGTGAAACCTCAAAATTGGCATAAAATTACCAGTAACAACTTTAGCAGTTATTTGATCGAATAGATCAAGTTAGCACTGATCAAATTTGAAGGACCATCGAACTGAAAACTCTAAACTCAAAAGCCATTTTGTTTAAATGTTCATTTAAGATGTTTAATGCTAGACTCAAAGCGCAGTTTTGAGGAACGTTAGCAAATATAAAATGAGCTTTCAACATCTACCATGAAATTATTGGAAGCAGTTGCGGCCTAAGACCGTATATTAAAAGTTAAATGCTATGGTGCACAGAAATAGCAAAACCTAGCCACTAAAATATCCTCCTCAAAGCTCGGGTTCTAGCATGTGTTATCATAAGAAGAGCCATAAAATGAAGAGCACAGGCAAGTCTAGAAACCGTTGACTAAATATTGCAATATCGGATGCATCGCAGCAAAAAGCGTGACCCTTCTAAATGCATCAAACATATTAAAGGAAAGTAATATTCTCAGTAAATCTGGTGGAATAAGTCTTAAGGGTGGCAAATTAATTGGTGAAGATTTTAAAGCTGTCACCAGTCTAAAATCTGACATTCAATATTGTTGTTCTTTATTTTCTGCTTGAAGGCTGAGAGGTGGACCTCGAAGAGTATTAGTTAGAGGATCAGACTTCCCTAAAATGAGAATTTGATTTATGGGTTGCAGCATTAAAAGAGAATGCAATCATGGAATTTAAGACAAAGAATTCAAATTATATAACTATTCTTTTAAAGTCAATGAAAGGTGCATTCAATTTTTAGAAATCATAGAATTGAAGTCATATTCGGATATCATTTGAATAACTTAACATAAGTTAAGTCAATAAGTTAAGTCAGTGACTTGAGCTTACATCAATTGAATTCAGTAATGTAATTGAACTGACTCAATTCAATGAATGGTCAAATTTGAATGCACAAATAAGTGACTTCGAAAGAATGGTTACTTATGTTTTTTAAGTCACAGTATATTTAAAAAGAATAACTTCAAATCATTCTTGATGAATTTACTAGAATTATCCTTCCATAAGATCTAATTCATTAACAACTCTGATGGGTGGTTGCAGATCGAAAAAAAAAACTGAGTAACTATTCTACCAGTTCGTTGATCAAGTCAAACCTTTAACAGATACTTATTTGACTTAAAAAGTTATTCCGAAAGGCTAAAATTTCAAATTCTGAATCCATGTTCGATTGTTAAGCAACTATTGATAATTAAAATCAGCGGGGTGTTGATCAAATGGTAGGAAACTCTGTTATATTTTATCCAAAAAAAATTACAAACAGATACTAGAAGAAAACAATAAATTATTCCAGCAAACGTTAACACACCACTGCTTGTCCCTTTAAAAAATCTTATTCGTTCCCGCCTCACACAGATGGCGTTTACATATGTAACAAAATCCACATTATCTCATCTCAACTGACAGCTCAGAATGCCAATTTAAGAATCAACGAAAAACCCCACCTGATCATTCACTTAGCCGTCAGACTGATGACAGGCCATAAAGGTATAAAAATAAAAGCTAAGTCCACAAGCGACAAAATCTGTCGATTCTCTTCCATTTTTATTTCCATCCATTCCAACCCTACAATTTCTGAATGGAATTCTGGTTAAATTTAATTCGATTCGCCTGCCGTAGGCTAAGATGAATGGATTTCCGCATTAAGCTAAAGGACACTTTAGGGGAAATCGTTTGAATTTGTGATGAAGGACTCCTTCTCTTCCAAGTGCCATTCCATTTTACTGAAAAGTGTCGAAAGATTTTCTCCTGCTTATGGGCTTATGGATTAGTGTCAAGTTGATCTTTACACATTCCATTCTAAAAAGGATTCATTCCTGCATCAAATTTGGTTTATCATTTACGGATTCATTAAAGTAAATTATCTTACGGTGTTATGGTCAGTATACAACTTGACAAACCTCTTCATAATGCCATTCAACAGGAAGCAATTTAACAATTACTCAGTGCACTACACTCGCTCGCATAGAGAGCTTTCACCTTGCTGGGTAAAAACATTCCGGGTCTCATTTCCTCAAGGGCCAATCTCAAATGTGCATTACTTTGTTATGGAATAAATGAATTCATTAATGACATTAGAATGAGTATTTCTCATTGAAATTCTGTATTCTCCTTCAGAGTAAAACAACAACCACATTGCAGTTGTCCAATGCGTCAGTTCCAGTACACTTCCTTTTGATTGTCCAGCACTGAAGTAAATGCAAGAGGGAGTTAGTCCACAACCATTATAGTATGACTTCAGGGGTCATAAATCACAAAATGCTGCATAAATACAAACTGTAACAATTACCAGCTTTTACATGCACACGCACTCACCATATCAGTTACTGCCTTGCAAATTAAAAAAAAAGACAGTTCTTAATGGAATTGAAAGGGCTCTAACTACTCTACTGTCTTGTGCGTAATTAGAAGCAATTTTACCAACCCCAACCCAAAAAAATGTACTCATTTGACGACCATATTAATAGATGAACAGCAAGTTTTGTTTGAACAAGTTTTTCTAGCTACCGTTTTTTAGAAATATTATTGAAATGTGTCCTAAAGATAAATAACCGTACAAAACGGCTGGGTGGCGCAGTTGGTAGAGTGCCTGATTGATGGGTCCTAGGTTCTACTCCTAGTCCAGCCACCATTGGCCATTGATATAAAATGATTGGTCGAACAGCGATAGTAGTTTGACTGATCGGTAGCGTTGCTGCAGTGGTTGTTATATCGGCTAGAGTTCTTATTTCGTGTTGTGGTTTGCGTAGAATTATATGTAGATGGCACTGCTGTGAAGCCATGACACTGACAGCAGGTAGTTGAGCTAAAACTTCCAATAATTTCAATAATTCGATATCAAATCATCCGTACCATTTCGGGCTCCATCCACAGAATTGAATAGAAACTTAAATACATCTGAGTTGCTTAAACAACTACAAAACTCTTTCGTTCTTCTCCTTATTTTTACCAATCGCTCCGTGCTACTTGCATTAAAGGAGTTATCATAATCTCTTGAGAGCGAACAAATTATAAAAAAAGATATTTATCGCCTTTGCAAATTGTGTCGAAAATTTGTGCAAAACTTGTTTTGAAGCGCTTGACCATTAAACCAATTTTCAAAGCAAAACGTTTTTTTCGCTCACCATCAATTTTGTTTCATGATCAAGCATTCCACGACTGAGTAAGCTTGCAGCATCGAAAAAACATTCGAATGCTAAAATATATGTTGGAGTGCCTTGACATCATTCAAAGCTTTGACAAAATTGTACATGAAGGCGGGAATTGTGTATCCTACAATTCCTTTGCAAGAATCCTTTCAGCAAAAAGACTCTTTCGTGTTAAATGCGGGAATGATGACGATTCGTTTAGGGCTATTGCCAGCGCAGTTCCACAAGGAAGCAGCCTTGGCCCGTGATTGGACTTGCTGTACACGAGGTTAGTACCCAAAGCTATTTTAGCTACCGATACTATAGTTGAGTCAGCAACTTCAAACATATGAAAATCCTTTAATAAAATTTGCAAACTGACAAAAATTTGGCGACCTACAAAACAGACCTAGTCAACGCACGTTAGCTTTCAATATAAAGTAGTTAATAATTTACAGATTTTCTTAATTATCGTACGCGAACGAATCGCACGATGCTAAGCTGAAATGGAAACCCCAAAGAGAAAAGTACTGACTACTTCCAGGTTGAATTATAAGGGCTGATGGTATCCTTGAACGATTTTGGAGTTGCAACTAACACATAATACACTCTTGCAAAAACATAGTCTTTCGAGCTATTGTAACACCACCAGGCAGCCTGCTATTAGCAGGTAGTAGGCTCAAGATAGTCGCATAAAAGTTATACTCCAGTTGCAGGTAGATCGGATTGGGTAAAAGTTCTCTTTTCACGCTTAAGGAAGTCTAGTTATTTTGCTGCACTTACTAACTGAGCTGGGTTATATATTCTTTCCAACTAGAGGTGTTTTGATGCACATTCCGAAAAAAGATAGTCATTCGACTGTATCGATGCAATTGTCAATCATGGATAGTAGTTGAGGGCTTAAAACACGCTTATATATTTAAGATTGAGATTAGGATCCTTAAGACCATACACTGCAGCTTTATTTCCATGCCATTTTCTAATGGGCATGAATCAACGAATATAAAAAGTAGTGGTATTGACCATTAACAGAAATCAGAAGAGTCGGAGTAAAAATGGAGCCCTGGGGCACAGCAGCATTTGTATGGTGATATTCAAATTTCAAACCGGCCACATTTCTGAATTGAATGCAAGTTTCAAATACATTAAGGAAGAGATCCATCGATATCTTAGCCTGATGCGAAGGTCAGTCAAATACTTTGGAGAAATGCCGTCAGTGCACCGGTTATTTTGACAGCTCGTGTGCCCTCGAAAAATTTACAGGACTTAGTATTTTATTTCCGTTAATTTCCGAATCTCGACAAATCCGATCCTAGTCAGGTTTTTTGAGTGGCGGCATTATTGCTCCATTTGTATCCAAGATTATAATGGAGGAATGGTAACTGTAACTTAGCCTGATGCGAAGGTCAGTCAAATACTTTGGAGAAATGCCGTCAGTGCACCGGTTATTTTGACAGCTCGTGTGCCCTCGAAAAATTTACAGAACTTAGTATTTTATTTCCGTTAATTTCCGAATCTCGACAAATCCGATCCTAGTCAGGTTTTTTGAGTGGCGGCATTATTGCTCCATTTTTATCCAAGATTATAATAGAGGAATGGTAACTGTCAGTGGAGAGCAATATCGAGGCGTGATAACCGATATTCTTATGGCCAGAAATTTAATGTTGGGCTTGGACAAGTTGGCCAGTGGAAACCGAAATTGTGTAAAAAAATCGGATTCGCAGAATGTGCTACCGCCATGGAAGTCATTTGAATGATATAATATTCCATTATTAATCAGATGTATTCACCGTTTCAATAAAGTAACAATTGTTGCAAAAAACTGAAATGTTTTAAAGGCTCCGTACCTCGAAAGGAGGAACGAAATCGTTATAGGATCACTTCGTTGTTCGTATGTCTGTCCTTAACCTTTTTCTCAGGAACGCGTGGAAGTATCAAGTGGAAATAAATACCAAATACTTAAGACTTTGATTTCTTAAACATGTAAGAAAATTGTACGTTTCTGAATCGACGCAGTGCAAAGATATGTCTGTTTTTGCGGCATATTCTGACATTTCCAAGGCGAATAAAACCCTTTGGGGTACTTTCCGTTGACCTAGAATAAGAAATTTTGACAAGAAGTAATTTTTTCTAGCACAGGTAAAGTGTAAGTCCGAAAAAATGTACTTACATGATAAGATTTTTTTTTAAAAGTCGCATACAACCTACCTACAAGTTTGTACGGAACCTTCGTTGCGCGAGTCCTACTGGCACCTGGCCGGCACAGCCTTGATATACTCTTGGCTTTTTCTGTAAACCAAACAATAATTTGACAGTTTAAGAAAAAAAAGGAATTGTTGCCATAACCAGTTCGTGTCCGAATGTGATCTGGCAGTTGACAATTGTGTGTGTTTTTCAAAACTACAAAAACTCACACAATCAAGTACTCGTTTATTCAACTGCCTATTATCGACTCAAACTATGAACTTTTATTACAACTCGGATAGCAGTATTTCGGTTTTGAAAACTCTCATCGTTATTCCAACATCCATCATGCCTTTTGTGTTATGAACAATTAATTAGAAAAACATTTCGAATTACCCGAGGGGCCTTGCTTTCTGCTGAACTTTTTACTATTTTCCAGCCATTTAGCTGTTTATGCCATTTATTTTCCATTCAAATGAACTTTTGATACTTTTTTGCCCGGAAGTTCTTCGAAGCACACAAATCCACGCGGCTCTCGTTGTCCAGTCCTCCAGACCTTGTTAGCTCTTCGTCCTGTTATTGCTAAAGTTACTATAATTTTATTATGTGATGTTGTGCTAATGACATGTTTTGTATAATTAATGATTTTTCGTTTTTCCGGCTCTATATCGATATTCAAGAAGTCCAATTCCCCCCGCCCATTAATGCCCAACCAAAAGGTCATGGGCAGTAAAACTTAGATAAACCATCGCTGCCAGTCTAAGCAGGGTAGAAAAATATCATAAAAAAACAACGAACGAAAAGTTTATGTTAAGGCAACTTCTGCAGTGGGGGTTGAGTGACTGGAGATGAAGATGGCTGGAGATGCCTCTTAAATGGGAATTTTAGGCCGCAAATGAGGGTTGGAATGGTGGCAAAGTTTTCCGAGTTTTGTGTTTGCAAACCATAAATAGGAGAATTTATTATTCATGTGGAATGTTGTGTCCAGCAATTCCCATATCCCTTCGTCGCAGGGCCATACGTGTGAGGGGTGTTATTCCGGTTGTTTGTTATTTTTTCGTCGACTCCTTTGGGTCGGGGGGTAGTTAATTTCTGTCGATTCAGTGAAAAACTACAACAAAAGCAATAAATAAAAATCATTGACTGGCTAGAACGCTGAACTGAATTTAAGTGTGGTTATTTGTGTAATGACCCTTTTGGGAGTTTGATTTGAGCGGGCTTTATAAAATTGTTTACCGTTAGCAGGTCAGATATTCCAAGTTATTCTGCATCAATGAAACTATTTGAACGGGAAACAATCGATCAACATTTCTAATATGGAAAGTGCTTTGTGATTTTTATTTTTTGGTAGCAACCTTTTGTTGATTGTTTTTTTACTTTTGACAGGTTTGCACAACGCTTTTAAATAAATTTGACGCTGACAACCACTTATTTTGCTCTTACTGAATTTAAATATCGTGCATCTTGATTACATATTCCATTTATACATTTTCACTTGAATGGCCAACGTAGAAGATTGAAACTTTTGGAATCGAATTAGAGAAACGATTCTAAAGTAGCAAAGCCTTTAAGATACACACACAAGAAACACAAAGGTGCAACCATAAAAAAACATTGGTCTGACAAGGGTCTTCATTTTGGCAACACCTTGGCTGTTATAAGCTTATTGCTGTCACAGTTAATCCGCCCTGTGTCTGGTTATACCGACATCTATCCAATTTTTTTTTTATTTTAATTCAAACGAAATAAGTCAAGTTCAACACATTAATCATGGTAAAGTTACGAGAGAGCTAGGTTTGGAAATCATTAAAAATTACAACTGGAGTTCTTAGTAGGCTTTAACATCTCTTGCTCAAATTATTGGTTGCAAAAATCTTCGGGTTGAATTCATTCCGGAATTGTGATCGGAACGTATTGGAACGTAGTGTTTTTTCCTCTATGAATGATCACCATTTTACAGTCACTTGAGTTACCTTTCGTGGAATGTTGGCCAGAATTGAATTGAATCAATGACATGTGGTTCTAAGACTATAACCTACTGAGCAGGAATTTCGGTTATCGTTCATTGTGGTATGTTAGAAGCCTCTTATTAGTTCGGACTAACACGTAGAAATTACGCGCGCCAATAAACAGATAGGGCAAAAGCAAACTGGGCAGTATGTTGGAGAAAAAAGCAACCACAAGTCCCTTCTGAGCATTCATACTTGTAAGAGAGTGCAAATGGAAGGTGTAACTAGAAACGAATAAGCTGGTGAACTTCCCTGAAAAGGAGCAGGGAATAGAGCGGGAATTTACCAAGAGAAATCATTGACTAATGGCAAGACTGGCAACGAAGCACATTTATTTGAATATGAATGCATACCGTCTCGGCTTAAGCACAGTTCCGAGTTCGGCATAAAATACAGGGGTCAGTAATGATTCAGAAATGGAGGCACTTCAAATAGAAAGGGATCGGTGAACTAATGGTATTCCTTTAGACATCCAAAAGATTTACAGTAACTGGCATTCCATTATTTTACTAATACCCTTCAATTAATCTGTATCTCAAATGGAGGGGAACACAATGGGCCCATAGGATGGCTGAATTTCCTTATGCTTGTTTTGGTAGACAACAATCATTTGGCTGGGTCTGAAACTCATGGGTTAAATTCTTAACAATTCCTAAATTTTGAATTTGATTTTTTAGCATTGTACTTTTTTACTTTTAAATGTACAAGATACAGGACGTGAGGTAAACATTTTTTGGTTTGTTTTCCTTTTGGTGTTCACCTCGTCACTTCGCTGTCAGATGGCAAAAATGAAAAAATAAAGGAAATGAATCGAATCAGCACACGAAAAAGGAAAAGGTCGCTGTGTAGTCGCGATGACTGGGCTCATCTGCAACAGCTTATTTACCACCCAACGCACCAAGAGCATATCTCCAAACATGTCCCACTTGCCACATGTGTGGATCAGTCGCTCCAGCGATTTCAGTAGGAACGATCTTATGCTTGTGCGTTGGGAGTATTTACCTCTGCCGTGGCACAGAGTTTTAAAAGAATTAAATAAGTAAGAATTAAGTCAGTAACTAATGCATTCAATTTTAGCCAGTCCTATTTAATGATTGCATTTTTTCTTTGCTGAAGTCTGCAGTGAATTCACAAGAAATTAGTTGAAGTCATTGGAAACAATTTGATGTCTTTTGAATAGCAATGTAATTATATTTATGTGTTCCGAGCTGTGATCTGTGGCAATAAAGGATTGACACTGATTTATTATTTACTAAAATTTTTGTTTTTTCAAACATTAATGTTATCCCGTTCCAAGTGGTTCCACCCTTAAGCAGCTACACACCGATGAAGGCGTTGTTCGCAGCGCTGGAACCGGTATGGTAAGGATGTTACACTCTTATGAATATTTTCTTAAGTCCCGAAATGTCATCCTTAGAGGACATTTTTGAGTAAAGGAAAAAGTCACTGGTACTTTAGTCAGGTGAATAGGTGTGGCTGCGGGATGCCACAGTAATTCCTTTTGAGGTCATAGGAAATCTGTTATGTAGAGGTTAGCTGTACAAGGGAAGTTGTCATGATGCACCACCCATTTGTTTTTAAGGTCTGCTCTCACGCGAATGACCCATTTTCGGAAACTTTCAAGGATGTCTTTGTTAAGAACTTGGTTAACATTTTGTCCTGGAGGACAAATTCTTTGTGGACTATTCCCCTTTTGTCACAAATACAAATCAGCTTTGATTTAATCTTTGATATGATCATTCGAGCTTGCCGAGTGCTCCGAATTCCGCTGTTCCATTTTGCTCAACGCACGATCACAACACTTCTTCGTTCAAAGCAGTCACAAAAATAACAGCAAACGGAAGAAGTTGAAGCTCGCACTAAGGTATGGCAGTGTACTAATCTACGTATTCTATCAAGGACAATAGTGCAACGTTACCAACTTACTTGTTGTGTCGCCAGTCTCATTACTTTTCTGATCGAACTAGCCGATATGAATTTCTTGGCTTGGTGGGCCAAGTGAATTTGATGTGTTTTGGAATAAGTTTTTGGTGGTGCGTAACAAATTCAAGTTCTACAATAGAATACAAAACTTTGGAACTATGGCGCACAAAAGACATCCGTGGGCAATAACTATCTAATGTTCCAGAAGTAATCTCGCCTACAATATTTATTTATTCCTGCCTACTTATAAAAAAATGTTATGCTTATTGCAAAACCGGCAAGCAGGCTGACGGGTTGCAGCAAGGCTGAAATCCTTTTTGTTTCGACCACGACCAAACGCACATAGTGCTGAAGTTAATGCACGTAATTTAAATGATTTAAAAAAATGTTGCTTGAATTCACTTTCTTCAACAAATCAAAACTGAATTCACTTATGACTTAAGGAAAAAATATAAATTCACCGCTGACTTCGACTGATTTTACTTGAATTCAATTGATTTTTAAAATGACTTCAATTCTATGACTGCTGAAAATTGAATGCAAAATAATGGTGATTCATTTCTTTTTAATTCGCGAAGTTTATGAATTCAGTTGCATCAAGCAAAAGATTGAATTTTTTGACAGATATTCCGTGAACGTTCTGCCGTCGCAGAATTGCTGCGCAGGGTATAATAATCTATGTCTGTCCCATGAAGTTGGATCAAAGCTCGTCCCGGATTCGGTCGAAGATAAGTTCAGCTCTCAATTCATGCTGATGTACGCAGCAGCCATTCCAGCTTTCTCCAATTGCGTGTAGCGCGAAAAATTGCATTTCATAAGCGTTTAACACGTTTTTTTTCATACCCCGTCAGATTTTATGCAGGTCATTCTCACTTTAGCCTGCACCTAATAAAGCTTATCCTCGAACGTGGTGCCGGAAATAGATTGTATCAAATAAATAAGTAGTTTGTAGTTTCAGGACTCTATCAGCCCTTATTGTACAGTATAGAAACCGACAGTACTAAGTACAGCACTAACGTCTCTATACATCTCAAATAATTTCCTTTATCTCGAGGTACTCTATGTTTCACTTTAAATTCAAAACAAATCTCCACATCATGCATTTATTCAGCAAGTGGTATGCGCGTCGTCGTAGTCGTCTCTAAAACACTTAATCCTTTCGTTCAAAACCTTTGTCCCAGACAGTTCGTGTTCGTTCACCTCCCTGGCAATACACAATCTACCCTAACTAAACTATCTCCTCACGTATTTAAATAAACAAATTTAATCCATCAAATACGTCCGGTAATCCATGAAGTTTCCAAAGTGCACGCAATTATTTTGATATCATGAAATCCTCAAATCCCCACGATCCACGCAACGTACACTAAACAAATAAACTTTTATCGCCCTGGCTAGCAAAATACATATAAATATGAACTCTTCCTCATCATCATGAATCATCTCGTTGTGCGCTCTCACCTCCGGGAACCGGGGACTCTATCCCATGCTATGAATGCTCATCCTAATTATAAATGCGAAAATAATTTCCTCCCCATATCAAATGGTCCCTGAAGTCACTGCTAGGACGACGACGAATTTTTGGAATATTATTTTACAATTTCGGATGAGAATAAATTTTCACCACACACCCACGCGTTGCCATTGAAAAATGACTGCGACCGTACATGTGGAGTTAAATTTATGAAAAGCGGTACTGTCCGAAATTTAACTCTTTTTGCCGGAACGTATGGCAGGATAATTATTCATAAACTTCACCCGACCATCGTCGATTCGTTATTTTTTGATTTTTTTTTTCGTTACTGTTTTTGGCGCCATTTATTTCTAGCGCATCTGTGCGTGTTGTAGCCCTGATTACGACGAGGGGCTACCTACCTACCGACCCCAAATGGGTGGCAAATGAGCTTTATATTTTTGGTTTGGTTTTTCAACCAAATAACAGCAGGATATGGTTGTGTTATTGTTGGCATTTACATACTCGTACATGCGGATAGAATAACAATTTAATTGTGAGTCGAGGGGATTATTGTTACTGTTTTATTTTTGTTTCAAAAAATTGCTGAAACTAATCCCTTTTAAGGACTCTTACTCAACGGGATATTTGATTTCGGGCAGGATTTAGAGAGGGAATCACAGCGTAATAGTTCGCTCAAAAATTCATGTTACACAGAGATCAAAATTAAACTTAATTATTTGTGTTTTCGTGGAAATACTCGTGAACGATGGACAAACCGAGAGTTACTTTCAAAGCCTATTATAGGGATTATAAATTGGGCGTTAAGCTTTCAAATAATAGTGCTAGTTGTCCTTACATAAACTTTTTTAAAGTTTACATGTAAGCAAGTGATAAACAAACCTAACGAGCTGAGCGAATGCTGGGTCCAGGAAGACGATTTTTTGCCATGACGTTTAGAGAAATCAGAATAAAAATTCATGTCAACGTTATAAATTAAAAGCACATGTTCTTAATCCGAATACTTTTTTCGTCCCTAACTCATCTTCAATCGAATCGATATCCCTCTACTATCGAAACGTAAGAGGCCTACGCTCCATGACTTCAGACGCATTTCTGAACTCTCAAAAGCTTCCTTACGACATTTTTGCTCTCACTGAAACCATTCTCTGCGAGAATCTATTGAACCAAATACTATTCCCTTCCAATATATGATAAATGTCAATCGTGCCGATGGTTAACAAGCTGGCATAAATTTAGGTCGAGGAGTTCTACTTGCCATTAACAACTATTTCGAATCTTCTCTCGTTAAAACAACTAACAACTCCTTCTTTGAATTTGTTTGTTTCAAAATAAAACTTTATTTGCGCTATTTCTATATTCTTTGCTGCTCTATCCGCCCGTCACAACCTACCAATGCATAACAACTTGCTGTTGGAGCTGTTGATGCCATTATCGAAAATGCAGATTCATATGATGAATTTATCCTTATCGGAGACTTAAGCCTCCCACAACTCCATTGGACTACTTCTGCTGATAAATTATACTTTCTTCCTCGTAACCCTACATTTGAGAAAGAAATTATCTTAACTGACAGTTTCTCTGATTTTTAAAATTAGTGAAATAACAAGCAATCTGGGCAACGGAACCCCTGTTTCTCTAGTTGATTCGATTTGTGACCTTGGTGCTCTCTGCGACAGAGAACTCAATTTCCGGTCACATATCGATCGAGTTTTATGTAGAGCGAATTCCACCCTTGGTTTTATAAAACGATAGTCGAAAGAGTTCTCTAATCGTTATGTCACCTTTGTCCGACCACTCCTTGAATATGCCAGCCAAGTTTGGTCTCCTTATTATGAGGCACATTCCCTCAGAATCGAAGCAGTTCAGTTTTGCTTTACGCGGCTTACCCTGGGTTGTTCGATACAACTTGCCTCCGTACGAAAATCGACTTAAATTGATCGATCTACTATATAAACACTTGTAAAACGACGAGAAGTTGCCAATATACTCTTCATCGTGTGGCTCTCCACGGAACAAACTACGGCTACTTTGAACCTATGTCAAGAATGCTGCGCACAGCCAATAGCTCTTTTGACTTCCTTCGCTCGAAATCCACTCTGACAATAATGTTTTAATATTTGGCTTTCGTGCAACCTTTGCCTTTGTATAGAATAACGACTCAAGACGAGCATTTTATACAACAGGATTTTGGTTCTCTGAGTTAAGAGTTTTGATCCTGATGAATCGATTGCCTACGATGAGTCTTTATCGGATCCTTGAAACTTGTCGGGCTAGAGTTTTCTTCAATCGACTTGAAATCTTCAATGTTGGTTCGTATTTTGGTTTCGAGCGATCACTCTTATTAGTTCAGTACGATCATATACTATACGTCTTAAATTCGATGAATAAGTGGTGAGCATACAGTTAATATATGTAGCGTGTTAAAATATAGTCTGGTATCGATCTGCCTGGCCGGTTTGTATCGAGTGATATCGTTCGGGAGGCGTTCGTGCAATACACTGGATTCAACCTTGTAACCGGCTCTATATAGAAATAAGCCTCGCTGAAAGACATAGGATCGCCTTTTTGTAGACGGACAGACTTTTCTTCAGACAATTATGCTGTTTTGAGAAGCACAGTATTTCATTTTACATCACGAAAAGATTCACACATGTCCAAAAATTCGAACTAAAATCACACTCCAACGAAATTTCCACAGGTTTTTTTATAATTCTTCTCTTCAAGAGGATATTATAATTCAATATATTTTTATAATTGACTCGGTCTTCAAAAGGACATGAATACTGTTTTATTGCATGAGGCACAGAGCGAGCGGAAGAAATAGGAGAAGAATGAAGGATTAATAATTGCTTTGGGAAACTCAAATGTATTTTGTTTCAATTCGCTTCCGTGGTTGGAGCCCGAAAGTGGATGGATGATTTTAATATCGACATTAGTTTGAGATATGTACTTTGAAAGTTTGGAAGATTTAGCTTAACGCCCCGCTGTCAGTGTTATGCCTTCACTGCAGAGCCATCTTCACACAATCTACACAAACCACTATTTTGACAACACGAACTAGGAATCAAGCCGATACAACAACCACTACAACAATGCCACCCATTAGTCAGACTACTATCGCTGCTCGACCAATCGAGGCTGGCTGGACCTGATTCGAAAAACTAGACCACTCTAGGAATCGAACCTGCGACCATTAATTGATTTAATTGAAAGACAGGCGCTCTACCAACTTCGCCACCCAGCTGTATATACATCATTCTAAAATCTAAAGCAGATAAGGGATATTGACCATGAGAGCCCTATGCAGAAAATCCACCTTCAGCCGATGAAGAAGCGTCCTACCCACTGTAGGACATCTAGCAATAAACACAAGGTACACGAAAGGTTACTAAAATGCTTATGCCTCAGGTGGCGAAGCGGTTTATATTGCTGTGTGAAACGTAAGGTAAAGTGGTTGGATTATCCAAATCAATCCTCGATCCTTATGCATGAGGTCTTCACGAGGCTCAACAAGGATACAAAGGAAGAGTTGTTCATTCCCGGAAGAAAATTCAGGATCACAAAAAACATTTAGGCGGTGATATGAAGTTGACGCGATACTCCACGACTCACGGTGAGGGAGTAAACATCAGAGATCATGAAATACTGAAGAAAGCCTTAAAAGTTAACCATAGATTGCCTTACATTTTAAATAACAAACATCAGTTGTAACCATGGTGCACTTTGCCAGTGGCCGGTGGGGTAGGTTGAAAAAACATCGTTTTTTGAACTATTATCACTTTCCCGGCTTGTCAAAGTAAAACGAAGCAGAGAAGGCGCGGATAGAAGTAGGTGTTTTGCTTCTGGATTGCAGGGTATACCTCTTTCACAAGCTCCACAAAAAAATTCTTTAGTCATAAGTGTAGAATGCTTACAATTTTGAATCAATAAGTTTTAACTGTTTTGCAGCAATAAGCAACAAAGAAAACGGTTTTGAAAACAGTTTTCAAGGAATGGGTGTACCCAAAACCTACTTACTGTTCTTCTCCTCCTCCTGAGATAGTAACACAATATAATGGTTTCATCATCGCTCGAGTCTTCCAAAGAAATCTCTTGCCCGGGCTCTAGAGATTTTGATTGGTGATGAGTGTCCTCGTGTGTGGAGTCAAATCAGCACTGAGTCTTTAACTCGAGTCGCCAACCGGTTTAGTTTTTTTCCAGTTGCTCCGCGCGCTGGGGGCCTTAGTGTTGCTCGGTGTAAACAAGGCTTTTGAATGTTCGAAACATCTTTCAAATAATTCCAAAATTATCTTCGTATCTTTTTTCATTTTCACATACATTCCTTTTATTTATTTGAATATCCGTATAAGAAGAAAAAATAAATAGAAACTCCTTCATTTTCCACATTAGTGCACCTTCAGCACTAACTTTTCCGATAAACCTTTTTGCTTTACTGAAAGAAAAATCCTCTTTGTACAATATTAGTGTATAATCCTGCTTTTATTCCACTTGGAAACTTTTCTGCAACAATTTTCACATCAAAAACCACTTCACTCGAACAGAAAACCTTGGGGTCGGGGATTGTTGCAAAGCGAAACTTAAAGGCGACCCTACTGTACTCAATAAATAAACTTGCATTCCACCCAGAAGGTGCACTACTCGGAGTGGCATAATATGCGTGCGTGATTTCCGTACTAAGTGCAGGTGAGAAATGCACAACTCTACCTCTTACCTGTCAATCCATAAAAATCCAGCTGCAGTTGGAATGCAAACTTTTATTAGTTTTTACTTTTTCGGTGCAAAACTAAGAAGAACTTGGCTCCACTTTGTCAATGACACCAGGTGAAAAGGATTACTGTGACCATTGGCACCACCAGACTTCGTCTTTCGTCGGAGAAGTAGCTTCTAAAAGTTGACAAATGTTAATCTGTAGATTCATAAAATATTGTTGCTTTTTTTTCTCAGATAAATTTAAAACATTGTTCCACATTGTTGTACGCCTTATCACGCTCTCAAGTCAAGGTTTGGCATGTGATAAAATACTTCTTAGTTAGAAGGAGCTTACGAGTCACAGGATGACGTTGCACTTTATGTCTGCTCTCGGTTTGGAATGACGAAAGGTTGCTCCAGCAGCATTTTATCGTTTTGAGATAATAACTTCAGAATATTATCCAGTGGATTCAAAAGTTTTACGGGAATAATCGCTTGTTGAGTTATAAACCGTAGGATGGGTGCACCACATTTGGACGTGAAATTAGAGGGCAGGGAAAATCAATCAACGAAGGAACCTAAATGTAACAATTTGTTGTGGATTCGGTCTGGTTCTTGAACACAGAAATCAGAAAAATCGGCAGACGTCACGGCATTTTGAATGGAAATGAAATATCAAGAGGAAGGAATAATTTTAGGAGTCAAGAGGAAGGAGTTTTAGGAATTGAAGATAGAAGGAAAGAGAAAAGTAAAAGATGACCGAAATTATTATTGTACAACTAAGGTTGGGTGGCTTAAACTTGACTCTCCTCCTATTCTGTTCTGTACTCACACAATCCAAAGATGATGTTCGATTTTGCTATTTCTGGTCGATCATCAGTGATCAGCAACTTTTAGAGCGTTTACTCCAATTTTCGGGCGTATTTCTCGCCCTAGTAGACAGGAAATAACAAGTTCAATGCAAAAATTTGAATGTAGATTTTCGTTGTATGATTTTGTCATGCCAGTGAGATAACGAGTTAATCGAAGTCGAAAATATCGCTGCGTCCGTTTGTTGCAAACGATCCAAATCAGTCAATTCCACGGTGTTTTCAAGTATTGGGCATCGCTCAGACCACATTGTGGCGATTTTGCGTAAGGATCTTGGTGTACACCCATACAAAATCAAGCTGACAAGGTTTCAATCAAGAATTGAAGTCAATGGACCATTTGTAGCGACGTACGATCTCACATTGGGCTCTGGAGAAGATGTGCCAAGATGATGAACTTCATCGAAAAATCACCTTCAGTGATGAAGCTAATTTTTTGCTCAAAGTGTTCTTCAATAAGCAAAATATGCGTTATTGGTCGGGTGAAAATTCACATTTGCTTAATAAATCACCACCTTACCCACAAAAAATAGCTGTTTGTCGTGGTTTGCATACTGGCGGCGTTACTGGGCCATATATTTTCGTCGCAGGTAATGGTCGTCATGTTACTGTTAATGGCCAGCGTTATCGTGCCATGATTACTGATTATTTTTCGCCCGAATTGGAAGATATAGTTTCAACTGGATGGTGCCACAAGCCACACTGCACACCTTTCAATTGAAGAGTAAGTTTGATGAGAGTGTTATATCAAGATATGGGCTAGTCGATTGGCGGCCTCGTTCGTTTAGTCATTGGTTTATGCCAAGAAGTCGACGACGTTGGAAGAGCTCAGAGCCAACATTGAAGGCAAAATAGCGTCCGCTTCGACCGAAATGTGTGGCCGGGTCATCAAAAATTTTGACTAACGAATCGACCGCTGCAAACGTGCCCGCGGTGGCTACGTGAAAGAAGTCGTGTTCCATTCATAAATGTTTTGATTGTACTTTAAGCTGATAATAAATTTTTTGAAATATCTCAAATTTTTTATTAAAAAAAATTTCAAGTCCTTATTTGAAAACTCTTTACGTAAGATAACTGAAAAATAATATATGTAAACTTCTGGTTGCCGAGAAAAACTTTTTTATGATAAATACAAAAACAAACATTTGTGGTAGAAAATTAATAATTAAAATCAATAAAAAAACTAATAAATATATAAACCAAATGAGTAATAAATAAAATAATCTTCTGATATATATCTTTATATACAAATGAATCCCAAACTTTGTTCACGCCATAACTTGACAACAACTTACAGATTTCATTCATCTTTTTTTTTTTAAGTTTTCTTATAAATAAAAATTAAGAAAATTGCGAAGTAAATTGGATGGTTTGAATGAATTTTTACAAATCGACAGATTTTTGCAACATTGACACTCAACTCTTGTAACAGTTCGCGCGACGCAAATGTCGTTTGAATAAAAATCAATTTTTTTTACTTTGAAATTAATGAAAATATTGAGCTGAGTTTAATTTTTTTTTGAGTCGGATTTATTTTTAATGGGTGTTCTGTGATTTTATTTTAATCTTGTGCAGAAGAAGTGTCTTTTGATATTCATTCAATATTTCATTCATATAACTTTAAATTTCCTTAGTATCGTTTTTTTTTTTTTTAAAGCAGATATACACGTATTCACGGAGGAAAAAATACACTTTATATTAATTTTTTCCGTAATAAAAACGAAGCTTGCTTATACTCCGGAAAAGTGTATACTGAATATATGGAAATGCATTAAACAGTTAAAAAATAAATTTGACAAACCAAATATTCTGCATATAAGTGAAATGGAAAAATGTATCATCTGAAGAATCAAGATTTTGCATGAAAGGAATCAAATTTTTTCTATTATATAATTCCAGAGGCAAACCAAAAAAACACATTGATGAATTTGAAACTTATGCTTAAAATTATATTTCCACTGCGGACGTTGCAATAGCTTTTTCTCTAAAATACCATAATGATCTACCAAAGCTAAATGCAGATATAAAATGGTGATAAAATGTATTGATTCAATTTTTTATTTTGGACTTATCAATCAATAAAAAGTCCTAACTTTGATGCCATTCCCAGTTATAAGCAATTAAAGCAAAAAAAAGATACAAATTTGCAGCAACAGCTATATAACCGAAACTTCAAGATTTGATGAACCGTATAAAAAAACTTACTATGACGTTATTAAACAAAGGAATGTGAACAGCGTACAAGAGCGTACAAATAAACTATAAGTATGAGAAGAGGTACTTCTTTCACTAAGTAGTCTCTAAACAATAAGTTTTTTCTTAGTTTTCGTAAGCAGTCATCATAAATGAAATTTAATAAATATACATTCATAAGTCGAAAGACATATTTTTAGTTGTTAGGTTTAGAGTTAGAGCACCCGTATAGGGCCAGTTATTTAGTTTATAAATAGTTAAGTTAGTTAAGTAAGTTAAGCTAGATTTAAACATTTTTTGCATTTAATTAAAACTAATGAATTTGAATTTGAAGAATAAAAATTGAAAATTGTGACAGGAGGTGAAATTATTACAGAAGCAAACATGTTTTTTTCTTTTTTAGATCGCCCGCAAAAAGCCAATAATGTTATACTTTGAAAAAAATGCAAAGTATTATTCAAGGTGCATTCTCAAATTTAAGAAAACAAATTGATGAACTAAGAAGAAAAATTGGAATATCATCATCAACTAGAAATTTTATTCAACAATGATTGATGGAAACATTTTTAACGAATAATAAATAATATTTTTCAGTGTGTAAGAAAACAGAGAAAAGCTTAAAAAATTCGAAAATCCAAAGAACGGTTAGAAATGAAATTAAAAATTATTGTTTTAGTTGTAAACTGACTTTTAAGTGTATTGTCTGATACATCACAGTTTCTTAAGAATCTTTTTGTCAGCACACTTATTCTTTGAGAAACCAATTCAACACCAGCTTATCCATGCAAATCATGCATGGACTGATACGAGGGTCGGCTAAGCAACATTTTTAATAATTTGTTTTGCGTAATTTTAATTTCCTTAGATGGCATATTTCACAACTACCCCACACTTGGCACTAATAATATTACTTCCTACACTTAACACTTTCGTTTAAACATTGCATAGGTGAAAACTGCAAGCTTACAATATTTCAGACAACTCGATTGCTTGGAAGGTAACAAGTTTTTCCAACAGCTTCTTTTTCAGCTCACTATTGGTTCAAAATTTCAGTTACAATTTGATGATAAGTCTCTAGATCACGACTAGAATCATTCGCTGAAAAAATTTCCATGTCATCGGCAAAAATGTGATGTGATGCTTATGACTTGGTTGGATGTGTTGTGAACAACAGAATTGTTGGCCTTATTATAACACATGAGACAATTTGAATAAATTCTTATTTTACGTCAAAGATAAATTAAAAAAATTATCATAAAATTATCAGTTCCTTTAGTATCCTTGGATATATATGAATCTCGAGTGACGACGAAAATAGGACTATTGACAAAATTTCATATTTATGAAAATATTTAAGGCAATAAAACATCAAAAGAAGACCGAATTGTTATTCTTTTGTCATTGTTCTCTCTCAATTGCAGTATAGTCCAGAAGCAAACTTTATTCCATGTTTCCGTGAAAGTTAACAAACCTGCAAGTTCTATTATCGGTGCTTTTTTGTCGTGCTTGTTATCTCGTTCCCTCTACTTTTACGACTGTTCAAGGCTATAGTTCGGATGCAGCTTCTGGATTTTAAAGTTTACTCTTCCACTAATAGGTTAAGTAATTGGTTCAAAGCCCCATTGTTGTCGATGCTTTCACACAGGCTCTCCAGCAACTAGTTGGCAGCTTTGACTTTTTAAGCTTCACTGATTACTTTTCTTCTGTGGGACCTTTATTTAATTGGCTTCCAGCTGCCCAAATAGATCGAAGACATTGGAAATGTTTTCCCTCCCCGTTTTGGAATACAAATTTCGAATTTTCATCCACAGACAATTAAATTTTTGTATCTATCTCGTAATAAACATAGGCTTTTCTAATCACCACATCGCAACGGGAACTTCTCACTATCACCTGAACCACAATCTACTTTTAAAAACAACGTATCCTTAGCACATACATTTATGAATAAAGAACAAAAATCCTTGGAACGTATATAAAAGCACCCGTTGCGATCAAGTACGCATAAAAACCGAACCAAATTCATAAAGAAATTATTCGTTGAAACAACCCAAGCATGGATGACAGAAACGAGGATATTCGCCATAACTACATATGTATTTACGAATACATACTCGCATGTACCCATTTTCGTACACTCATCTAACCGCTCTCATGCTGACTATAAACCAAGGAACTTGATATCTTTTTTGCCATCTGCACTGGCAACCTCACTTCAGACAAACACATACAAAGACTGAAACACAAAGTTCTCGGACGAAAAACCATTCAAAGGATTTAACTTTTGATGATAAGAAAATATTGAAATAGTTTCTGCTTTTGTTCTTCTCGCTACCATCGTATCCTTCCGGTGTTTGTGCGCCGTTTTTCTTTTTCGTTTTATGATAAATCCTTGCTTAATTGCACACTACATACTATCCATTTATTTTTCTATTCCTTATTCCTTATATGGTATCATCGCGTGATTATCCCAAAAAGGATGCCAAGAAAGTCTCTCTGATGACTGTATAGGAAAACATACTCCTCCAGCTGGAAGGATATCTTAAGTACTACGTGCTCTAGGTGAGGACTCTGTAATTAATACTTTCAAGTACTGATGATGGTGTCCTTGCCAATGATGATGGTTATGTTGGTGGGTGGTATCGGGAGATTCTCCTAAGAACGGAAGCCTCTTGGGCTGTCAAACACACATACAAACTCCAATTGGGTGTTGTGAAAAGTTTTTACTATAGTACGTGTATTTAGTAAGTTTCTTAACTACAATCGGGACAAACGCATACACTGTACAGGATATCCTTGAATGCAAAATATTGGCTTTGGTTTTTTGTAGGTTATTTGTGGTGTGCTTCGAAAATTTTAATTAAATGACAGGATTAGAAAGGAGCTCCATGGCTGGTAACCTCAAGAGTCTTTGAACTGCAAATTGATTAGCCAGTCAGGTGTAGTTAACAATCGACACTTCTATTATCTTTTCCATTGTCAGCAGACACAATACTGGCCTGTTTTATTGAATTTCCATTCGAATTCAAAGTTTTGCTTGGTGCGGAGATAAAGGTCCATTTAAGTGTAGCTGGTCGATGTCATCTGGGGTACATCCGTTGTCACCGAATCCGAGTAAAGCTTCTCGCATAGGAAAGCAAAAAAATGTTTTTCCGCTTTTTGCGTCGCCTTTTGGCTATTAGTAAAATTAGAATCAGGTAATGGCTATGGCTCGTACAAAGGTATCCATTCAGGGTTGTCTTCATTCGTTGAATTGTATCTTTTTTCAGTTGTCAGGACACGTTACAGCTTCATCTGGACTTGTACGTATATTCGCCCCGGGGAAGACAGATAAAAATATCCATCAGCATCCTTGCACTTAGAGCACAGGGCTTAGGCTAGAAATAATTTGCGTTGACAGCAGTGCCGTCGTAGTTGGATTAAGGATTTTATTAGCAGATGCAGACAATTGCCGAACGAATGTGAACAAAGTGCGTGCACACATAAAATTAAATAAAATGTTGCTAGACACTTTCATTTCGTATCCCTTGGATTCTTTTTTTTTGTTATGAAATACCCTTCGGGACTTGCCTTTGGGGGCAAACAAATTGCTTGACATGTGACATGGCCATCTCGCCAATTTCAGAAAATAAGAAATAGGCTATCGTATTGGATGGGGGATATAAGAAATATGTCCTGAATGTGCTGAATGTGTGGAGCGGAAGGACAGGTCTGTACATACTCATGTGGGCTTTGCCATTTCGGTGGGGCAAGTGAACTGTGTAATTCTGATTGATGGAAAAGGGTCATATCAGATGTTCATTCAATTTTTCTGTACTTCTCTTAGTATGCGTATACCTACAAACCTACTTCCTTTGAACTTTATGTATATGAAAAGAATTTGAAAAGGGTATTGCGAGAATTGCTTGAATACCTTTAGAACGATACAGTGAGAACTTGTTCGGGCCTTAGAAAGTCGATTTCAAGGCAAATTGAAGTAGAATAAGGGCAATTCTTTGCTATAGACTTGTCTCCATTCTCAGGATCTATTACACATCTAAACATTCGAAATATCATAAAAGAAGTGCATTGAGAACAAAGGCATGGTTTTTCAAGGCATTGCAAATCGACTTTTTACTTTAAGAACAATTGCGGGGGATGTATTGCGATTCTTAATGGTTACTTACACTTAGCTAACATCTTCCATGCAGAAAGCTATAAGATGGCTACTGAGGCTGCCTCTTTATTTGGGGCCAAGCCTTTTTGACTTGACTTTTTTCATATCTCTTATGCAAAGTACATGATAGTCGATTTCGTGATTTTGCTCTTTTTTCGGATAGGGCTCAGAAAATCACTACCAGGTGTCGTATGATAACATTACGAGTCGCGAACTGCTTAATGAAACAGACTCATTGCCTTCTTAAAGGTTTTAAATTGAGTTACGGTTTAAGGAGACATTTTTTGTATGTGTACCCCATTTTCAACTATGTATCATTTTTTGTATGTTGTTATGACGGCCATAGTAGCAACTTACACATTCCAAGAAATCGCAAGTGTCTACCAATAAAGTTTCAGCAGATACAGCTCTGTAACAAACGCACGGTATTACGGTTCCGTTGGCACCCTTCGGATATGGAACCCTTAAAAGAGTAAGTCTTTAAATTTAATTAAATTTAATATCTTGGCGGGCTTGGCAGAAGACTATTCAGTTAACATTAAGTTTAACATTACATTTTTAAAAAGTTGCGGCCCTTATTTCACGAAAAGCTTGTTTATCACCGAACTTTACTGAACGTCCATAGAAAAAAGTCCTTCGCAGATCCGTGGCAGCCAAGGGACATCAACGACAGCACTGAATATACAATAATTGAAAATATGTTTTTTGACAGCTTGCGATGCATGCATTCCTAACTTTCTTCAGAGCTCAAGGCCTCCATTTTTGATCAAAAGAAATCGATAATCATGCCCTGCTAGTGCTCTCCCTTTAGTGCAACAATTGTCAATGTTATTGATACCGCCACTCTCAAAACTAAGTACACCAGTAGACTCCGCGAATTTTGCGATCGCCAAATACCGAGTTGGAAACGCGAAAAGACGATTTTCTATGTGAGTTTTCATATTAATTCAATTGAACCTTGTGAAAGCGAATAATACGAAATCGAGTGCTACTTTTTTTTGAGTGTTGAGGTTCTCGAGTCTGGGCGTACACAAGACGGACACGGGAATATGTTCGTTTATCAATTATTTAGTGCATTATTTCGTTTCAAAATTCGGCAGAACAGCACCGTAATTTTGAGATACTTTTTCAATCTTAAATCGACTTCTTTCGTACCGCGAAAATATAAGACTGGCATTCCGTCAACTCTTTAAAATAGATAAGAGCTGTCAATGTCAAATTATAAGATTCAAAAAGAAGCCAACAGAGACGCCACCTTAAAAATTTGTTATGGCCATTGTAAGTCATTGTAAAGGCTTCATCATAAATGCAAGGTTGAATAATGTTCCTGGACATGAAAACATCCAAAAGCTCAGCGGCCGCTCGTCCTTATAAGTTCTAAAAAGTTGGATGTTTCAGTCTGTATGTAAACAGCGTTTCAAACATTATTGTATTATGGGCTCAGCTTCTTTTTTTCATCAATCAATTGAGTCACAAAAAGTGCGAGTAAGCCTTTCATGCGTAAAGAGGGTTAACGAGTTGCATAACGAGCGCTCTGGGCCGGCTTAAAAAAGCTTCCTCCTTACAATAAGCATCTGGGATATTGGCAATGAATTGCCATCTCGTATTTGAATCGAAGTTTCTCAACAAGTTGTTACTGGTAGAAAAATGCGTGACACTTTTGAAATGCTCCATAACTTTCTTTATATAAACTTTTCCAAATCAATGTTCCAAATATATAACTACAATAAACGTTAAATTGTTGTATGATAGTTTCAATTCGTATTAGAATGCATCAGAAGCATACCTCAAAAAATTCAGTCATTCCCTTCTCTTGGTTATATTTCCATCTGGTCACAAAAAGTCACTTAAACCAAATGCTCAACTTTCCCTGCATATTACATTTCCACATTTACGGAAAACTATTTCTGTGTCAGAGTCGAAGGTTAATGTGCCCCACTTTTGCATACTGAACTATTCGTAATATGATTATTCCCCCCCATCCAGGTAATTCAATTTATCCGTAACGGTCTATCACCTAAAATTTATAACTTCTCATATCGGCATCATCTCCTCGGCCTTCTCTGCGACAAGCATCGGTTTCATCTTATCAAATTGCGCCCAACTTTCACATTGACAGTTGCCACTCGCGCTCAAATGCAATTTCAGAAACTTTCATCGTCATCATCGTCGTTGTCGCCCGAAATGCAATTAAATTCCCAACCGTATAGCTGCACTGTGAAACAAGCTTCGGCACCATTGCCATCCGCGTCGAATTTGACATCGGTCGGTAGATACTAGTTGGGTCCTCATCCTCACATTGTCCAACCGGGGGCGGATAGTATACTGTTGTGAGAGCACCACGTGACCTCGATATACTACCAATTTATATATCTCAACACAATAGCATTTGGAACTGTGAAAAACTAAAAGCAGCCCCACAGTATCTGTAACTACCCATAAAGTTTTACACTCGCTGTTTTGTTTGTGAAGCGAAAATACATGCACCTCGTTCGTCCTCTGTGCTGAGCTGTGACTTCATTTCATACTATGCAATGCAAGTGTTATGATCCACACTGCCATCATCGCGTCATCTATCTTTATTCATGCAACTACCCTTGTTTTTATTTGGCAAGGATACAACATATTCCTTCCTCTGGTGCCGCTGCTGCAGCTACTGTATGCAGCTTTCGAATTTTACGTTTATGAATCTGTTTATTAACTTTTCACTAGAACGCCGAGGGGGGCTTGAGGATGTAATACGAGTACACACTTACTGTGACTGCTAGTCGGCCATACTGTATGGATGAGGATGCTGAATGTTGTGAAAATTACTGCGAGTTCGTTTCCGATATGAAAACTCTTTTCGCTGTATGGCAATTGTGTGGATGGATTACAGAAATGAGATTCCAAACTTTTAAAACTTTTGTTAAAATGAAAAACAGCAAAAATATAAATAAACAAAAAAATCAGAGCTAAATGGATGGATAAAACCAGGACAGAGGATACAAAACATAATTTCAACTCCATCGAATGTGCTGTTTGCAAGGATTTCTTTTCTTTGTAAGAACGTTTCATAAATTGTTGGTATTTTTATCAAGTCGAGTTACCGAATTAAATTTACCAAATAAATGAGCCTATGCCTTCTGTCGTTCAACTCCTATTTGGTAATTTATCTCTTATTATTGGACACTGTTTTTGAAAACTGTCTGTCAAACTAATCGCACACGAGCTCTATTTTTTAGAGATCCCTTTTACATTTCCTCATCCAAAATCATCGACAAAGCTTCGAAAAGTGATTCGAGCTATTTATTTGAATTAATGTTAATCTGTGGATATAAATCGCTAACCGTTTGTATTTTCCTAATATTCATCATACTCCTCCTTAATCATAATTTTATCGATACGGATACACTAGCAGAAGATAAACATCTTCTGATGCTAAACTCATGAGACCAATTCATACGATATCGTGTGATCGAGTAACTAGATCGGGATGATCACATAAGAATGCTCACGTATCGTATGCACATTGAAAATAGTACTTGAAATATTCTACTACACTGAGCAGAGACAGCTGATTAGTGGACTTTTTTTTATATGCAAATAAACATTGTTTCGTTTAATCGCGATAAGAAAATGGAATATTTTCAATATTTTTTATCCTCCGATGTGTGTTTATCGTCTGAAAATGTGTTATTTGTTGTTGTTGTTGTTGTTGCAGATATTCCTTCAATCGCAACCTGCAATCCACATGCTGACGAAATTTTCATGTCCAGCTGGCTAAAAGTTTATCTTCATTGGGGCCACCTCATTAAGTTCCCCAAAATTTCCTTCTGCAGGGGGCACATTTTTTTCAACATCAACCTAAAATATACTTAAAATAATTAGTAAAAACACAGAAAATTACAACAAAAATTAATATTCTTACAGATCGTTTTTTTCTCCCGAAAGCAACTTCATCCGTCAGCAACAATGATACCGAGTAAAGAATTGCACGATCACGTATGACAGAATGTCAAATTTCGATACTCACCATTCGATATCGTAAGATGTCATACCAAATGAGTATAATTCAGACACGTATTGCTCGAAAACTGATGTCGTTATTCGACCCAGACTGCTGACTGCCGAACATAACTCTCCTTATTGTTAAAAAAATTTAAATTTTGACTTTTAAGTTCTTTCTAGCAGTCGGTTGGTATTAAATCCGTTTTTTTTTATTAGTAAAAACTCATGATGCGAGACCTGGAATCTGTGAAATTATTAACGGAAATCTATATGCCCGACTCTTAATGTAAGTTCCGATATATAAATTTGTAGGGCTATTAGTTATTCTGATCGTTAGCCAATCTATCAAAACAACGCTGCAGGAATTATGCAAATCTACAATAAAAAGCCAACTGGGAAGCACTCTTCGAAGACGGAACGCTTACTGAGCTCAAAAGCACGAGAAGCAATCGCATTGACTTCAAACTTCAAAGCAAATTATTAATACTTTAATTCTTCTTTTTATTATGTAAATGAAAAGAACTAAAGACGAGCCTTTGGACCTAAAGATTTGTCATGCGCATTCTCCGAAAACAACAATTATGCACAATAATATCAGCATGGGTTACATATGAGTTAATAAGCAACTATTATTTTACTGTCCCGCCAGAAATGACGCTTTTATGCACTAAGCACACTAAACCGACCGCTGGAAATTTAGCATCATCTCTTTCCCGAACTTTCTGATAAAAGTGAGCGGTTTTTAGTATATCCGATGGCAGGGGATTCACAAAAGACCTTACGTTCTTTGAGCGAAAATCCTTCGTTAAGCTCCTTTAACTTAAAGTTGTCATTTTTCTTCCTTAAAATAAGTGTTCTAAAAATAATCGCGAAGCGGCTTGTGTTGAATACATCAATCATAGCGTCAACGTTGAGTGGTGAAATATCACTAAAAGTATCAGTGATTGGAGGACACTTTACTGCAGTTTTTCATCCGAAGCTCACACATGGCTCATACGACATCAGAAAGGCAAATTACAGAAAGTATAATAATTGATTTGGGTGCGAGTAGGCCTGCCCATACCATCAACTTCTAGCTAAAAAAAAAATGTAGGCACTATTTTATTTGCCGCCACCATTAAATTTAATTTCTGTTTTGAAAACATCATTCATTCCCTTGACAAATGCATTGCAAGCAAAAAAATAATATACATATTTTTTTCAGCTGCCCCGTAGGAATATTGTTGTTTTTGCAATTTTGAATCATTTAATTTTTTTTTTTAAGAATTTAACATTAATAGATCAGATTTTTCTCACCCAAGGGGCCAAGGCGCTTTTGAAAGTGTCCATGCTTCAAAACTATGTAGCAGGATGAGGATGATGATGGTCAAATGGAGCGATACTTTATTTCTTTGGACATTACTCAATTGTTTTCTTAGCCCAAAGAAACAGGTATTAGCAATACGTATTATTCTTTTTATTTCAGCGCTAGAGTTATTATCAATATTTACAGCATATGTGTTATGTCCTCTTGTTGATTTTGAGTTGTGGAAACATCGTAGTAGCTACCACAATGCCTCGCCTCTGGGCAAAACCGATTATCCTCAATCCGTTCTCAGAGGTGGTGTTGTAACTCATAACGATCAGACAGGGAGAATTACTCTGTTTATAGAGATTCATATTATATAGGCTCGAAGACTAGTCGTATGGTGACACAAATTAAATTACGAGAACGGTCAAAAGCTCGGTCGCCAATCAAAGCTGGAGTTGGATTGTATTTGGAATTAAAATTTGCCTGATTCCCTGATTTTCCTTCCACAGAAATGTTTTCATTAAAATTTATGCTGAGTTATCACTGAAACATCACCCACAAATCATTATTATTATAAGTGTTTTTCTAGCAAAAATTTTGAAATGAGCAAAAGGTAAACTTGTGACCAGGCTTTGCTTTTTTATTTGCAGAAATTAAATAGTTTTTTCGATATACTATATATATTGCGAAAGACCGTTTATGCCAACTACTTGTCAAATGTATTTTCGAAATTATTTCAATATTAATTTCATCAAATTTTTTAGATTGCTTTTCCTTGAAAAATATTTACTATTGCTCGGAATATTAAATTTGTAACAAGCATCACGATTGCTACTTATTTATTCACTTTCCTTATTTAATTTTGTTCAATTATTATTATATTCTTACGTTCACTGCACTCTTTCAATAACATTTATTTTTTTTGAGCAAATTGTTTAATTATTTTTTTTAAAAGTTAAGCTGTAACGTGTAGTTCTTGCATACACAGAATTAAATGGAAAATAAAGTCCAATAACATCTACCGTTATAATTTTGGGTATAAAAGAGCGACGCGAAGAAGCGCAACTCGCAGTCGATGTCAGACACGTTTTAAATGCACACAATAAACTTGGAGCTTTAAAACAAAGTGTTTTCTTGAAGACTGTTCTAGGGTGTTCAGTAGACAGGTTGAACAATTATTTGGTCGCCTGGCTCTGGTTCTATTTTTTGGTATTTTTTTCGGCTCACGCAGAAAACGAAGCGGCAACCAGCTTCAAATTTTGATTATCTACCTGCCCTTTAAGAAAGGGTTCAAAAGATTCAGTCGAGAGATTTCCACCACCTCTTCCTTCCGAACTGGGAACTGCTCAGCATAGGAACTTTTTTCTTCTTTTCTATTTGGCTTTAAGAGGTTAACCTTCAGACCAGTTTTCTAGATTTTTCCAGATAGCTGTTTCCAGGCCGATTTCGAGAGATTGTTTGTCTCTATGTCATTTTCTTGAAAGACCTCTATATTTTAGTTCATATAAGAAACCACAATAGTGGTAAACAAACTAAATCTTTAGATGTTATGATCTTCCTTGCAAAGCTTTTTAAAGTACGAGTAATGCTTATTTATTTATTTAGCTTTCTCTTGATGTTTTTTTTTTTACAAAATCAATTGTCTCGTCTACATTTTCGAAGCACGTCCATGGCAACGTGGGTCAAGATATAGAGAAAGGGGCACATCATTGAAATGGACTCAACTTAACAAAGTTTAAGTATTTAAGTACGTTTTTTTTACCTAATAGTATCTTATAACGAAATAACTTAATTAAGTCAATTTTCTAATCAATGAAACTTTTGAAATTAAAATTGAACAAAAAAAAAATAATGTGGATTTGTCCGGAAACTTATGAACGGCAGTGTATTAATTTATACATATTTTTCATCTCATAAGGTAGTTGTAAATTAAAATTTGAATTAATTATAGGAAAACTAAATTGATTTTAATTGAAGAAGTGAAATTGACCCTTTTTTGACGGTTTTTTTTTCATAAAATTTAAACCACCCTGTCAAATTTAACTAAAAGCTTTTAAGGTTATCTTTATGCACACACGCTTCGAATGAAATTATTTTGGATTCGATAGCTTGATTTGTTCTCGAGTTAGGCTTGTACGAAAGAATCGGCACAAACGTACATACGGACGTGAACAAGCACACACACAGACATCTTTTTAAAAACAATGGAATCCGAATACAGGGACCTCGAAATCAGGAGTTGGAAAAAAAAAAATTAATTCCTAAAATCGGACCGATTACAAGAACTTCCTGATGGGTAGTTAAAAAAGCAAAGCATTTATTGCATCAGAGTTGAATTTGAACATTCCAGGAAGTCTTCACTCAACTAATCCAATTGAAGTCGAATCCAACCGGCTAAGTTTGATTTTATTTTCAAATGAGGTGCCTTAATAGCCTCGTCAAAATGAGTATCAAAATGGTAAAGACATCCAAGCAAAACGGTTCAAGTGTTGATGTTGGTTGTCCTTTTGGATTTGCCCGCGTTTATTTCGAGTCCCAATTTCGCGGCTTCGACTGACACTGACTGCTAGTTGTGTTCTACCAATTCTGTAAACTTTTTTTTTCTATGCAAGCCAGTAAATAAGTTTATGAAACCCCATATTTTTCGTACTGGTGTCTGAGTTTCGAGCATTCGGAATGATGTAACAAACCTTCAGCACATCAGCGAATGATGAGTATCGATTTGAAACATCTGCATTTCTACCAAAATCTGCCGTGCTTCGAGAATTTTGTCAATTATGGACCTTTTATAACAGACTTTTACATCCAGTCCATTCCTTGTCTGCTCTGTATGCCTTGCGCGAGTTCCGCCGAGGCTGCTCGAGATTTGGTAAGAGTCCAAACACTCCACAATGATATATCAGGATAGCCCCTATTTTCCCCTTTTTTCATTTGCATGTACCATCATCAGTATCATCTTCTGTGCGACTTGAAATAATTGAATCTTGCCAATTTGTTTACGATATCTTTTTTAAGGATGAATTTTAGCCAAGTCGAGAGCTGCATGTGCACTTGAAAATGTTCGTTTCAGTAACGTTCAGCGACGCACTGTGACATTCTGTTGTACAGTTCATATAGCCTCTGTTAGCCTCTCCCTAACCAAATCCGCTGCAGACTTGTGCAATCGAATTTACTATTCAATTCCTTCTTCATTATTGGACTATGAAAATTTATTACAAAATAATTCAACCAGCTTTATATAGTTACCTTTTAATATCGTCCCTTTTATTGAGACACATCACACAAGCATATTGGGCCAACTGTTGTGGATTTTATAGGCATGGACAGCTTCATTATTCATTGGCATGCATGACTACAATGGTATACCAATAAGCACTCACGTAGGTTAATGTTTTCATAAACATTATGACCTCAAGTGAACCTCTGCCAGCCTCACAAGACGCGACCGTCTCTCACTATTAGTACAGTTAAATAATTAATGCAATGCTTAAGCATTCAACCCCCATATTAACCGCCCAGTCGGCCTTTCTTTGTATAGGAGGAGTGTGCGTTTGAAGAAATCCTCATGGAATACAATCGTAGATACTCGAAATGATTGCCAAGGATTGCGTTCGGCATAAAGTGATTAACAATTCCGTTTGTCTGAATAACGCGTCACAGACGTCACGCCCAACAGGGCGTCTGACACCAACACAGCCCCGCCTGACCCCCACACACCAGTCTCGTACGCATGAGGATAGTAATAAAAGGATCAGCCTGATGGATTCCATTGAGGTGTAAATTCTACCCTTCGAAAGTTAATAGACCATGATTGTTACCACTGCCTGCATCTGGGGTTTATATACGATGTGGGTGATTCGGTTTATTCGGGGACATCAGCCGCAAAGTGGAAGTGAAAAGAGCGTAATGTATGTCGTCGTCAGCCCCATCTTATCCTCCGTTATGTTCCTTACTGGCACTTTCACGGGGTGGCGATGTATGAAGATTGACTTTGTCGCCAATCTTAATGTGATTGACTCGTGATTCTCGAATACAACTGACGCATACAAGGAGGTAAGCAGTGTTTGTGGAATTTTTTTCCTACCCAAGACAAAAGGATAACAATGAATGAAGAAGAAGTAAATGTCTTAAGGCTCTGTTGGCGTTGGTGTTGTCGTCCTTGGATTAAAAGATGTTTATCATCGATTCGTAATGACTTCACAAATTGCGGTCGGTAAAGATGCGGTGTATTAGCGCTGAACTCGTGCTTCAATTTGAAGGGGAACATTGCACGGTGTTATGCCGCGTCCGCAATAAGTCTTAATGGGGGTGTTATACTACCACGAGTCGTATGCTCTCGGATTAAGCGGGTAGAAACGCGTGCTTACAATAGTGGCGGATAATTGTTTTTATTCGTTTTTTTTTTGGGGCATTTATTTTTAGGGTGGAAGATTCAATGATAGAATACAAATGGTTCGTTTGGAGCGCGTGAATGAGATTCATAAATAAATGCAATGACCGACATGGGAAATGGTTTGCAGCTGTTCACAGACCATTAAGGATACGATAAGAACGCCTCGTTGGCTAGAGGCTGTCTGGATTTTGGTAATTACATTGAAATCGGGATCTGCTGTGACTTAGGGCTGCTGACACTTTTTCTTTTCTTGTATCTACAAATCTCAAAGAATGTTCTTCTAAATTCCGTTTTAATTTAGCTCAAAATCTCATTTCTATTAGAAGCTGTTTACAATTGTGTTAAATGTCCGCTACATTATTAGTAGAAAATTTGAAATATGACACTTTTTAAATGAAGCAGGAAGTTCAGAAAAGCAGAGTTAAGGCCAAAACCATAATAGAATGCCACGAAGGGATAATCTTATCATGAAAACCTCCTCAAGATGGGAATAATTATGTTTTTTTTACTTAGTTTTCCAAGTCTATAGTACAGAAACTTTAACTCGACTTTGCCTAGGTCTCCCAAACCTTAAGCACTAAGTTGTATAATTCTTCTGCCACGAGTAAGCATAAAGGATTCACTCGCAGCACATCGTTGACTGCTCATCCGTTTAGCCTTAAAACTTCATTCGGGCGTACTTTTCCTTAGAGATTATTTTAAACGACGAACACTACGCATTCGGAATACGTTGACTAGCTAAATATATAGTATTTTTCCTTACGCAACCCACATCAATTTAAGACCAATGCGCACAGGAATTCTTTTTCTCTTTCTTTTTCTTTCCCTTTTACTCGTGCTGATGCATCCAATCCCTTGCGCATGTGCATCATTTAAAGAAAAAAATGCAAGCTGTAATAAACTTTTACGAATTCGAATGTGAAAAACTAAGGACAAAATTAAAAAGCATACTGATTTTCGTTATATTGCAGATGATATACAGAAGAGGACCAAGGGACCATATTGACGGCTGAATCAAATTATTAAGAAAAATTTAAGAAGAAAACTCTTTTCCATTGGGCTTATGATAGATATGCACTGAATTTACATCAGTGCAATTCAGCGATCCGAAGTATTTTCACAGTGGACTTCCGAACTTTGACAGTTGATAGCGGCCATTTTGAAGCTACATCACGCAAATTAGCTGTCATTTATGAAGTCTGTTTTGCCAAATCACCATGGATGGAAATTGCGTGCAACAACATGTTGAAATAATTAAATTTGTTTATCAACATGGGCGTTCTATTCGGGCAATGTACCGCGCGCTTCGCCTATTTTTCTGTCGCCAAAACGGAAAAAATCACTGTTTGATCTATGTTCTGGGCTGACGGCGTCAAAGGTCCATATTTCTTTGAGAACGATGATGGCCGGGCCATCAGCGTCAAGGGCAATCGCTTCAGATCGGTTACTACCAACTTATATGGACACGAACTACATATGGTTTCTACAGGATGGCGCTACTTGCCACACAACTCACGCCACATAAGAAATTCTGCACAAGCGGTTCGAGGCCATAGTCATCTAACATAAAGGTGATGTGATGTGGCCAACTAGATCATGCGATTTGACCCGACCCCGATAGACTTTTTTTTTGTGGGGTTTTCTGAAGTCGTAAGTCTTTGCGAATAAGCCACAAGCCCTCTAGTTTCCCTCAAAGCTAAAGCCAACATAACCCATGTCATCATTCAAATTCAGCTTGATTTATGCGCCAAGTCTTGAAAAGTTGGATATTTAGGATGCGCGCCACCCAGACAAGCCTCGGCGGACCTTTGAACGATGTTTACTCCTTTCATAATGGCATCGATTAAAAATGTCAATGATATCTCGCACACACTTTGCTTTATTTAAATTTGAAGAAAGAAAGCTCTTAATGAAATGCGCTATATATGATATAATAAACCCCATCACCCGACCTCAACCCAATTGAGCTGCTGTCAAACGAACTTGATAGAGACCTTCGAAAGCGTTTTCCAAAATCAAAAAACAATCTTTTTCAAGATGTTAGGTTAGATCAAGACAAGAAAAACATTGAATGAGCGGTGGAGGTCTATCTCCCCCCGTTTAGGCGGGTGGCAATTATCTGAAAAGTGGTCAAAATATTAAAAAAAATAAATAAATAATAAAAATAAACGCAAGCAACCACGATAATGCAATATAGTTTTCTCTAAAGCAAAAGTCCCATTATTTAATTTGATGTCTGATGCAAGTTGGTTTAGTAAATCATTTTTAACAAATAATATTTCAAAGTCCTAATGCAGAATTTTTTTTTTTTTTTAAATTGAAGTTATTAAACATTTTGCACTATAAAGTGCGGCGTTTTGTTTTCCAGAATTCTTTGCTCTTATTTATTGTAAGTCAAGACCTAAAAACCTAGTGTCAGGAAACGCCATTATTTTTAAATTTTAAATTTTTTCTATCCTCCTTAGTTAGATTATCCAGCAGATGACTTTTCTCTCCTTCGAAACAACTCCAGCACCCCAAGCTCGGAGACGGTTGTAAAGTCCTGATAAAGTTTACATCCCGTATTGGGATTCAGCATACAACTTTTTCGGTTAACCACAGCAATATAGCAATAGTGCATATCTTTAATTTTTTCCGAGAGAAATTAAACTTTAATTTGTTTTGTCTTGACCATTTGACATGCACAATTGAAAGTAGTTTCCCATAAAAACAACATTTTTTTTGTGTTAGGCTTAAAAGCCTTTTTTTATTGGCATCAAAAGGAAGACACGGCAATTAAATTAAATTTAACAAGTGTTCCAAAGTAGGGCTGAATATAGTTAGTCTAGATTATTTTTTTATTATTTGCTTATACTACTATCAAGGAAAAATCAAATAGGGAAATTCCGCTCAACTAATGTCCTGATCCACA
The DNA here is from genome assembly GCA_963555765.1 of Orthonevra nobilis. NCBI lineage: Eukaryota > Metazoa > Arthropoda > Insecta > Diptera > Syrphidae > Orthonevra > Orthonevra nobilis. Next base: position 15,474,733 of record OY743225.1, read on the forward strand.
CTGAAGCCAGCGAACCGTGACAGATGGCATCTACTGTCAACCGCTTATGTTCTCATTTTCGTATCTAAGTTTAATTTTTGATGTATCCGGTGCCTGGTTTACAATCGAAGATGGAGCAGAGCAATCATGTACATTTCACATTGTTAGGTTCGACGGTTGCCCAATTCTCGGAGCCAGGTGATCTTTGCAGGTGACGGTTCAGCTAAGGTGGATAGACAGAAAAGAAGGCGGTGGAAATCTGCATAAAAAAGAAAGGTTTAGTAATTTAATTCATTTTATGCTCTTCTTCTCTCTCTCTCTTCTTTCTAAACAGGCGAGACGGCAGAAGTTCGCTTGAAACATGGACTTCGCGAGGTCCCTATGCGGTCGATTTGACTAATTTATCGATTTGGAGAGTTCTGTGATTCGGAATCGATATGCTGGGAGAACAATCTCACGAATGACTCCTACTTTGGTTTCTTCAGGGTTTCGCTGACCGAATTATAAATGCCAACAATGTTTATACATTTTTTCACTTGAACTGCGATGAATGACGGCAAAACACGTGCAGCAACAAACATAAATTTGGAATGAGCACAGGGCCGGATCTGACCAAATTCAAACACAATTTTTGCTCTAGAAAAACAAAAAGAGGAAGTAATCAGAACTTATCGAGGACACTAACTATAAAATTTGTTATTTTATTTTCTTATATTAAAAACTTTATCTTTTATTTGCCTTCATTTTTCATTTCATTTGCTCATTATCAAATTAAAAAAAAAATGCGGCCAACTGCGAGTCGGATAGGCACATAAGAGGTTAAGTACCACTTTGCAATAAACTCAAGCAACAAAATGTCGCAAAAATCACGTTTTTAATACTTTTATTTTTAGCTTTATACAATTTTTATTATTATTATTGTTGTAATAATAGTAATAAAGCAAACATTCTGTGAAAATAACACGTTCTACATATTACGGCTAAGAAAATAAAGCCCTGTGACAGACGGACGGACGGACAGTGGAGACTTAGTAATAGGGTTCCGTTGGCACACAATAACAACAATAAATTATGGAATTTTTATTTTTTGATGGAAACATTTATCTCTGATTGTATTTCTATTTTCTTTGGATGTCCGCAGGAAGGGTAGTTTTTTATGACGTCATTCTAGTTTGCTACTTTAAATTCCAATAAAAAATGTAATAGATTCCTTCGAATTAATAAATAACATATTAAAAAAGTAGCCAAGCGTCAAAAGATTTTGATAAAATTAACCGCGACTGTGAGTTCGACTGTACTTTCAATCTGGTTTGAAGTCTTACAGCTTTCTGTTTTAACAATAAGCCACTCCTGTAAGCTTATACATACTAATATGCGTCATAACACCATTCATATTATTTACTAAGTACATGCAAATCCTGCCTCGATATCCTTTTCTCTTGAAATCACAGCTCAGCGCGGTAAATAAAACTTAAATCAGGAATTCATCGCACACAAACCACTCAAATGCAATGTCACTTGCCGCTTCCACCAGTGGCGTGGAATCGAAGACGGAACCCACGACTCCTTCAACCTAAGCCAAAGAAAACCCATCCGGCTGTGAATCCTTTTTCCGAGGATATATGTATGCATGAATTATTTAACTGTTCCCACAGAGTGCAGTGGCACAATCCACCTTTCTATACCTATGTGCTCTGACCCTTAGCCCACACAAGGTGAACGATGGCTTGCATCCTTTGCATGCGCAATAAATAATATCATTCTGCATGTCATCGTTTGTGCTCACTGCGACTTTAAGGACTCGCAGTGCGTTATCCTCTTTGCATATGGTTATTGAAAAAGGAGCAGGCCACTCATATACGTGCAGTCAGTCGTCTTTGGAGCGTGCTAATATGCAAAAATCGGAAGCATCCCTTCCAGAGTACAACTGTGAGTGACAGTACTTTGTGCACCGGTGTGAGCATAGGTATCCCTTGGCCCTTTTGTGGAAAATTTCCACCGACGGAAATAATACACACAGGGAGAGTGAGAACACACAATCCTTTTATGCAAAAATCCTGCTACAACACAGCCTTGATTCAGGGCAAATAGCATTGTGGAGTGCATTGCTAGTAGAGTAGCCCGAAAGACCAATTCAGGAGCTACGAATGCAAGCGACGGGTCGTCTTGGCAAATTGTTAATTCTCTGTGTTCGAGCTAATTTGCTAATCGGCAAAGGGATGCACTCATATCATATACACTACACTCTACATTTCGTATGCGTTTACACGCCGCCGCCATTCAGGCCGGGAACTTTAAAGCATCTCGACGGTGGTCTTTAAGTTTTCAGCTCACTTCCCTGGTGACTAATGACGCACGCAGTATGAGTTTGAGTACAACATGGCGACGCAGTAGACAGAAGCTACTACGTGATGTGGGTTCGTAAACAGGACGAAAATGCGATTCATCGACGGGTGTCAAACCATAAATTTCTAACAGAGACGCTGCTAGTAATGTCAACCCAGAACCGATGTGAATGCGGTGTCTTTGGGGGGGTTAACACCGGTGGCGCGACTTGAGATGAAGGTATGTATAAATTGCTGGGAAATGGGGTTGCCTGTGACACTTTGGCTTGTTTCTTTGCGTTGAATTGGCGTTGTACCGAAGGCATGAATGTGTCAAGTCAAGAAGGTAACTAAATTATACAAAGAAAATGGCGAACAATGTAATTTGAGGGGAGCGGTATCGTATCTGGTGTAACGTGTTACGTGTAGATGTTGCGATCATAGCGGTTTTAGGTGCCTACAACGATTTCTTGTGAGGGCAACATTCGAAGCCTGAAAGGTAATGGATTTCAATTAGAGGACAAAAAAAATGTATAACAATCCTCATCAATGTGAATCGGAGTTTCTTCGGAATCTGTTATTTAACATATCATAGAAGTTGGCTCACGCATTCTATTGTTGTTGTGTTTCATGTAAATATGCATGTTAATGTTTTTTTTTTTACTTTCAAGCGCCAGTCACGATTGAAAAATTCGATTTATTTATTTTTATTTTTTTAAGAATTTCGTTAGGTAATTATTTCGCAAAGGGTTCTTAACGAAGACTTAGAATATTTCCGAGGGAAAAGAGTAAGAATGGTGACCAAAATAAATCTTCCAGTAGGCCTCCAGTGAGTCTTTTGTATTCCCTTGAAATCTGTTGGAATGGAGATCTGTTTGGATCTTTTTGCAAGCTTCTTGTTGTTTTTTTAATCGTTTGCTTATTTCCAAGCGTTTTTTATTACCCTTAAAGGGGAAGCAGAACAATTACGTGGATGTAAAAATTAAAAATAAATATTTTGTAAATCTTCATTGGACCTTCACGGTCTAATGATATCTTCAGACTTAATTGCAATATTAATTCTCCTTATTTCTATACCTTCACGTTGGCTATGGGAAGGAGTCATCAAAATACACAACGTCATTTTGAATTTTTTCTTTATTTTTCAAACATCTGTTTGAAGTGATATATTTATTTATTGATTTTATTTAAAGAAAATGATATTGTTATTATTTTTTCGGATTGAGAACAATTCCGTCGCGAAAGCAAAACACGTATACGTGGATGTGACACTTCGTTCGGTTGAGTAAAAAACTACACTACATTCAATTCTCACTCACACCACTTCATTTTGACATTCGTTCCACAAGTTGCGAAATGCTTTTTTTTCCATTTTTTTATTGGAATTCGAGCTTTTAAATGGTGTTGGATGGACGAAATGATTGCATACTTTAAAAATTTTTAAGTTGATCCATTGAACTCATTGTCTACAGTTAGGCGTTAAGTTGAGTTGCAATTTCATGAAACACTTTCTTTTTTTTTGGTAACCCCCATTTATTTGTAACTTCATATCATTTTTATTTGTGAAAATTGCAAGTGTTTCCCTACAACGGCTAGGGAGATACAGCTGTGTGACAGACGGACAGCGAAAACTTAGTTTTAGGGCTCCTTTGAATTCTTTGGGAATGGTACCCAAATGGTAAATTTTAAATATATTTTGGGTCAGAACTCTGCCATTTTTGCAGACCATTGACAACATGATCTTGAAAAAAGTGGACCTAGTAATTAGTACAGCATCAACTTAGTAAGTGGCCTATAGCTTCTTGAGCACTCCAGTGATATGAGCGATCTCAGAGGCAACTGAACCGGATTCGATTCCATCAATCTGTATTGGGGTTATAATGTTGCTGGCAGAGAAAGTGATCCAGGTATTTTCTTCAGCGACAGGGCCTTATTTTCACCCACTATATACGTAAGGCAACAAAATTGTCGCATATTGCTCCACGTCCACTTACGGCTGAGTTATTGTGCAATTTGTGTTGAACTGACAGAATCAAGTCCTCGTGGAGGACGTTTAAACGATGATCAATTCCGTTCTTAACAGCAAGATTCCAAAAATACGTAGCAAAAAATCTGTTTTAATCATAAATGTGTTTTATTTAAATTTATTTTCGGAACCACAAAATGAATGACCGTCTTTGTTTGAAACTTTTGTTGTAAGATTTCTCATCGGACAATATCGCTGTTGGAAATCTTTAAAAAACATTTCCCTTAATGTTGTAAAAATTTTTAAAGTCCAACATTTGAGCCAAACTGGATTTAGCTTAAATGCGTTAACCGTCTTTCTTTTTATCCTGTTTACAAAAGCCTTGCATCATCTATTGAAGATCAGAAAATAACGATTAAAAATTGTTCTCAGTGCAAATCGGTCTGCCAACAATCTTAGCGTCGAATTTTCGTATTTGGTTATGCCAGAAAAGAGTTTTTTCTTTCGTGGGTATGCTAAAACCTAAATAAGCACTATAAGGACCGCCCGCACGTGCGCATAATAGTGTGAGATTCTTTCTCGCTAATAAACCTCTCATGTCTTCCAGACTACGACTTAGTTTCCTTAACAAGTAGGATGCTTTCTTGTGAAGGCACTTACAAGCTCGTTGTAGTCGGCGCACTAGATAAGTCTCATCCAAGGATATATACAATAATTTTTTTATTGCAGTGATCGCGGAGACAAGAAGGAAGCTTTCGAACAAAGTTACTTACTTCGCCAGGCACGGTAGCAATTCCCAACACAGAAGAGTGTATGATGAATGTCCTTTCACTCTGAAGTTACATGCGTTTAGCGTTTATCAGAAGTCGGTTGTGGTGGTATAGATTAAGGGCATGCATTCCAATTGGTTCAATTAATATATCCAAGGTTCGAGCCCTATCCTTGCGATTTTATGTAGTGCTAGAATTAGATCCTGTCCTGGGACCCAAATTAATAATGTAGTGGTCGGCCAGCTATAGTAGCCTGACTAAGTGGGTGGGCATGCTGTATTGATAACTCTTTCGATTTATCAATAATATCAACAAATGCCAAATAAAAAACTGCGAATTGAGCAAGTGCAAATGTGTTGATATTTATTCAGAGCTCACTCTTGGAACAATCGAAACCAAAACACTTTTGAGTTTCAAATTAATAGAGAGTTTTTCAATTAATTTTCTAAATTTTTTATAGTGTGTGCGAAATTCAATGTAAGGGTTGAAGATATTATTCGTGAAATATTTGTCTTCCTATTAAATAGATATTGAGAAATCCTCACCTATCCAGCCCTTTACAATAACTTCGAATCAAGAACTGATGCAATTAGTTGGAAGAATATTCGGTAGCTAGTTGGACGATACTCTTTTAACTGAATTTTCAGCACCTATTCATTAAATTAATCTCTTCATTTTTCACATAACCTTTTCTCTCGCTGATCGCGCACAGAACGGGCATAAAGATTGAGGTATTCAGATTTCACTTGCAGCTTGAATTTTTTAAGATTGAGTACGATTTTGACGATTGGAATGTGACGAAATATTCTTTTCCGGACTCCATTGTCTAGGGCCTTTTGGGATACATGACAGAATTGAGAAAAATTCATAATCAGGACTCCAAAGCCATGAGCCGAAGTGGCTTTTGCGATATGTTGAAATTTGGTGGTGAAAAATATTCTCGTTTTTTGAAAAACAGTGTATCTGTGCTAGTTTTCATTTATGTAGATCTTAAGATTTCCAATTATATCACAATCAAGTCCGATGTAATGAGTTGACTTCGAAACAATCAAGGGCTGTCTCCCCAGTAATTTGCAGCACACGATTTAAAGGCTTTGTCTTCCTTGTTGTTCGTACAAGTGTACACTGGATCGTCCTTCCACTATCATAAAGCCTTGAGCGTGCCCCATATCATTGCGAAACTGATCAGTTTTTATACCCATCGAATACTTTTAATAAAAAAATCTTTCACAAAGTATATAATAAATTGGTAATCTTAAATAAGACTCCTAAAGCCTAAGCTGTTTCGTGTGATGAAATTTTGAATATAACACCTGCACAGTCGTTGGGATTCTTCGACACAAAAGGATCCCAAAGGAGAACCGTATGGAATGAAAAAGAAAAAAACATTTAATCCTTCATTCCGTCAGCGACGGAAAATCATTAAACATCGTCACATTTCCACAAGGAAATGTTTTTATTGTGTGAATAAAACAAGGTAGAGGTACTACGTGAAGTACCTTCCGGAAAGGGGTACCACAATGTCCTCGACATTCCTCCAGCACCCATACAGCGTCATAATAATGGACATTTCAACAAAGAAACGTTATTTGTCTTACACGGCGCCGGGCAATAAGCTATAAGCAAGACCGTAAATCGCGTAATACGAAGCCAGTTTTACGAATATCATTAAAAATATAGGACATTCCAGACACCCGACTACCGGCTATAAGCGAGAACAAAACGAACTCACAAAAAACGCTGTACGAGGAGGTACACATCCCTGGGAACAATAACATCGAGGTTATGACACTCTTACAAGCAAACTTTTTGCAGCTTTTTTCGCTCATGCCGCTGCTGCAATCACCCGCTGGAAATATTCTTCAGGTCACTGCTAGGGGTAAATACTTAGATGGCAGTTTAGATGAATCCCTTATCGTTGTGCTGCGTCCTGCTGCCATTAGGGAGGAACGATGATGACAACAACGACTACAACGGGTATATGTAGTGCAAGGCGTCCGTCGCTTCAGAGACCAGCGAACGAGAAGAGCAGGCGAGCGTTTAGGGGGCCTTAATTGTTGTCGCCCAACAATGCGCTTATTCGGTTGCATGCAATGCGATGCTTTCCTCGCTCTTTGGGTTACTAGGAACGGAAGGACATTCTTATGTGTTCTATATTCCACCCGGCAAAAGGGTTCTTTGCCTCCTTTTCATTTCTTTTTTTTATTTTTGTGCTAAAACGCGCACACCAATTACCGCCCCGAGATAATGGTGCAACTTGAATGATGGCCCTATACGAGTCTGTATGGTGTGCTGCCCATTGAAGGGAAATGGAGAAGAGAGACGACAACGCACGAAGGAATTTACTAGAATCGTGGCAGCGGAAAATAAATTACTAAATGGACGTACAAAAAGCTTCTCGTGAGTGATGGCGGCGGCAATAATAAATGGAATCCTTTCAAATGTGAGATGAGTAAATCTTAACATTAAGTGTTGGATAGAAAGAAGTAAGTAAGTGAGCGGACAAAGTCGGCGAATGAGATTTATGTAATAATTCTTCCTTTTTTTCATATATACATCTTTTCACATGATTTTGCGGCAGCTTTAATATGTATTTTTGTGGCTTAACTTGAGTGGGTCAGACTTGGAATGGACCAGAATTTTATTTAATTCTCTTTCACACTGGAAAAACAGTATGGAGCTGTGAAATAAAGTTTATATGCGAGTGCTTTAGAATGCCTATAAGACTTCTACAACTCGTGCAAAAACATTGAACTTACATAACCCTAAGTTTGTTTAATTGTGTAGAGTTTTTTGTCCAGATATAAGTTTAGCTCATTCTGTGAAAGCCTATAACAACGCCACAGAGAGGTAGGACTTTGTTTTCATGCTTATAAATCGCTTATCAACACTCTAGCAAATCGCAGCGAGAGTTTTTGTATAATAAGACTTAACCTCGGACGAACAAATTCACACAACCTCATCGATCCTTTATTACATCGAAATCAACATTTTGAAAAAGTGTGAATGACAAAACCAAACGAAAAGCTTTTCAGAAAAACTGAATTTAGTAAGAAGATAACGAATAGAATAGGCGAATAGACATCAGCACTCCGATACGAAGAATCTTCGAATCTAAGCAACATGGTCAACGAGGGAATGGAAACACTATCTCGACTCTTATCGACACAGTTCTTGTATGGATAGTTGGAAAGTTATATTATACCATAAATGTCTTGAAAAAGTCCGTCCACAACGAATTGTCAGACTTTTTTCGGAGCAAAAACCTTCTAAACTGGCCGTACCACAGGTGCACTTCGGATTGCTTAAAGTAACAGATGATGTACGAACTGCAATGAATTAAAACTTAGTACCTTTCCAGACACTGAAAGACTTTTCCAAGGCCTTTGATACGATCAATCATAAACTACTTGTCTCTTAGCTTTCAACTTTAAACAATTTCTCCTCATGAGCTGCTAACTTTATTTATTCGAATCTGTCTGGAAGAAAACAAGCAGTCTTACCTTACAACATTATGTCTGAATTTATTGAAACTTCAGCAGGTGTTCCCCAAGGATGCAATTTGGGTCCCTTGCTCTTTGCAAATTTTATAAATGACCTACCTAAAGCAATTTAAAATTTAAGTTTCAAATGTTTGCGGACGATGTTCAAGTCTACTTGAGTTTTGTCCTTGGACAAATTGAAGATGCGGCAGTCAAATGCAACGAAGACTTAAAAAATGAATAAAACAGCTTCCCCACAATTTACCTTGATAATGCCCCTTTTGACTTTCTGGATAAAGCTTAAAACCTTGGAGTTTACTTGTATGAAAAACTAAGCGTCTCAGAGTCAAAACGTTCGTTAAGTTTAATTCTGTCGCTTGTTAAATATTAAGTTTGTGAACGACAATTTTTCATTCACGTCTTACGCTTCTGGAATTCATTCTCTCTCAGCTTAAGAGCTTGAGACGGCTTTATAACAGGAATGGCTTTGACAACACTTTCTTTCGACACCTAGCAGGTAATAATTAGGAATAATATTTGTACATTGTTTTGTTGCTTAAAACATCATACTCGTTAACTTCAACTTAATTTTACGCAACTCCAATTTTTATTTTTCATTAACTTACCCAACTTCAGCTTTTATTTTCTCTTTCCAATTCCTTCAAATTAAAGATCATAATAAATTCACTGAAATCATGTTATTGTAAAAATTTTATTTTTATATGGAGTCTAAATGTTACATTAACTAGTAAATACGCATTTCATTCACTCCAAGTTCATCTAGCAAATCCGACAAAAGTTACCTGTTAGCGTCGTCTAAGGGGTGCATCGATAAATTTTTGTAAAACATTACTTTGAATGCCACTTTATGCTGTTATAAAATCTAAGTAACATTTTTGACTCTATGACTGGGAGAAAAAGTGAGAGCCAGTACGGAAGTCAGTCAAAATGGAGTTGCAACAAATGCTTTCTACTGGTCGTTGAAGAAATCAGATAGGCCCATGATAAAAATCTAACTACAATCCTTGACCTACTCAACTTCTCGAAAGCACTCGACACGGACTATTCCTTGCACAAGGCTTACAAAATAATTTTAGTTTTCGTTTCCCTCAATTAAGCTTAAATTTAAAGAGAATAATCTAGGAGTTGAAAGTGAATGGCATAACTGTTCACTAACAGTAAACTCCTTGGCTTAACACAGGGCTCGGTTCTTGGTCCATTGCTTTTCATGTTCTTCAAAGTCGAGCTACTCAAGATTGTTAAGCACAGTACCACCCAGTTGATAACTTTGTTGATGAATGAAAATAAGTGCAAATTAAATTAGTCGGAAGACAGATGATTGACAGAAGAATGAAAAGATATGAATTCATTTTTCCACCTATTTAGAGTGTAATTTAGTGCGTTGAATCTGCGGAAATTTTGATACGATATTCAAAACATAGCTTTTATTATGTCTACTCATTCAATAACCACATAAGATTAGGTTTATGGTGGTCTACATGCTCTTTAGGACTTGGTTGAAAACCTTCTTGTACCAGTACCTCTATAATGATGTGGGATCTATTGATGTCCTTTTTTAAAAAAACAACTAAACGCCGCCTTCAATTATAGAGTACGTCTCATAATCATTTTAAAAACATACGACGTGGCCCTCAAACTCAAAACAAATCTTCTGAAATACAGAGCCCTATGTCTGCACGACATCATGCACAGTAAGCCTAGTTCTAAGGTCTTCTTTTTAACGAAACAAACCGTTTCCCTAACTTAATTATACATACACTTATTCTATCCATGAATCGTGGCTTATCAGTTCTCGACTTCAAGTTGAAAGTTTTAGTTAGTGATGTCCAAACGAATTAAAGTATCTCGCAAAGTTTGTCTTTCAATATTGGATACTGTTTTCAAACCTTTCTTTCCAGCTCATATCAAACATTTCGGCTCATATTTTTGGGGAAACGTCAATCCAAGAACTGTAGGTCGTTGACCAGATGATGTGTGTTTTTCGTCTACATATTTGTCTCTACTTCTAATTATAAACGATGGCATCAATAAAGATGAGGTCTCAAACACCGGCAGGAGAGCAACTTCAAGAACAACTTTTCAGATTGTCCGGAAACATAAATTTTCAACTCGGCCGTCAGTTATACTTTCGACAAGTCGGTTTGTGCCCTATTCTGGTGCGTTTATCACCCATCAAATCGCTTGGCCTATTTGCTAGTTAATAGTTCATGACAAAGGTTTTTGTACTTCTACTTAACCATAAAAGCCTGTGATAGCCCAACTATTTTCAAGTTTGAATTTGAAGAATGTTAGTAAAAGAACTATAAAGAACAAGTTTCAACCTCATGTCTGATTTGCCAACACTCGCTTCAATTTGATTTTCTTCTTGCTTTACAATTTTTGATACACATTGTTAATTTCTATTAAAACGTCGAAATGACCTTCCTCTCATTAAATATACAATTTTGCCTCAGAAGCTTAACTTCAAAGCATAGTTAAACCAAAGTTGCTGTCAACAATGTACCCATTTTATTTAACTGCTGATTTATTAGACCTGACTGCTGTACGAGTATCGCGACCCCAATTATTTAAAAGATATAGTTTCTCTTCACAAGAAATTTGATCTTTCCATTGAGAAAACTCCAACTGAATATTTCGGCATTAATATTCATTAGAACCGGAGGAATTTTACTTTGAAGTAACTGAAAAGCAGATTCTTCTATCTTTTATATTCCAAAATCAGTTCAACCAACAAATTCCCTTTGGAATTCAAGCAGATTTCCTGTCACCCCTCTATACCCAATCAGGGCAAAGATAAACTCAGCAAATAAACCCCAAACTGTCATATTTCAAAATATATCTCTTGGCATATGTTTCGGTTATAATTCATTGACGCATTTCCTCTAGCCCAAACCTTTTGAGTGGGGAATTTTTAAGCTTCCTACTCTTTACTGGACCACAAAATCAGCTGAACTTGCAAAAGGCAAAAGGACTTTCACAGGATGAGGATGTTGTGTACATATATCTGTGGAAAGTTCAGCCAAATGCTATCCGAATGTGGAGTGGGTTGGTATCTATCTGAGGTTGGTATGGCAAAGAGTTCTGCGTTAACACTTCACTTAATTCCCTGAACTCTACATCGAATGATAAATCATTCGCGGAAACTTAGTCACAGAAGTTTATCTTCAATAAACTAGGAAGGACGAAAGGGTAAATATTTTTCTATCGCATTCGCCGTATTATCTACCTATCCTGCGTGTTGTATTTCCAGGTGTACCCGTGTTCATAGTTGTACCACTGTTCACCACCGATTTTAGTTGGATTACGGCTATGCACAGAGTTTCCGTGGCGCGACGCGACTTGCAGTGCACTTTCCATTTCCCATGACGAAGAGCAACCACTCGGGTTTGATAGTGGGCTTGTGGGCGAACGGAAGGGTTCATTCGGGTGTCGGAGCTGGAGCTACAACTCGATGTTGTCCTTTGCTTTGGAATTTATAATAAAATTCAAAAGTTGAATGTGTGTGCGTACTGTCGTGGTGTTATTCGTGTGAAACTATTCGACTTCAGGATTATGGAATTCGTGACAATAAATAATCGGAAAAGATTTCCAACAAAATTTGCTTAAGATTTTCCACAGGTAGGAGCAAGCAAATCATCCTTGAGATGGTGTACGTGTCCTTATCTCTAAAGTGTCGAAGATATTTGTGGGATTTCATTGAATACTGTAACTTAATTGAATGTTTTTATTTTTAAGGGGTGCCTGTTCTCTTTTTTAATTTTTTGCAAAAATATAAATCATACTTGTCGGTATAGATTTTGTTTTCTTACGACTACCCTTGTAATGGGTTTTACATAGAAATTCTGTTTTTTTTTTCTTTGGTTTCAATTGATCAATGCGTGGGGTCTTAATTTTGTCGGAACAAAAAACGGAACAAAATAAAACAATGAATTATTCAAACTAACACATAATAAAATTAATATTAAGTAATAAAAAAATATTTATCGATAAAAAATAATTTAGTAAGAAACGAGTTTGTAAATTCCATTGATCAGTATATATCATAAAAACATTTCGTGACAATTTAAAAGTACTGTTTTTTTCAAGCTCACATTATAGATAGATAAATATTGAAAAAGAAATTAAATATATGGAGAAATATTAAGAAATAAAACTATTTCATTTAAACAATTTTAAGCTTATCTTTAAGATTCATATTTTTTCTCAATTGCTGTTTCCTAATGTAAATATCTGTGAAACTTTTGAGAATAAAAAATATTTAGGCATTTATTATTAAACGACCAGTTTAGGTAAATTTTTTTTCCCATACACCTTCTTAAGAAATGCGGAGTTACTCGAATGAATAAAAAACAGTAGCAGCTAAATTCATCCACAAATTGTCTACTTTTGCTTATCATTTAAACAAAGACTTAAGAGTAGTAGTATCAGAAATATTTCTTAAGAAAGAGAGCATCGAGGCTCATCTGACAGCAGTTTTTTTCAAATAATAAATATATGGTATATTTCGCTATCGAGCACTCCCGTAAGAAAATATTCACACTCTATGGAAACATAAGTTCAACAAGCTCTATTTCAAATTTGTCTCATCGAAGTAAGTTTGAACAAAAAGTTCGAAGTTTATTATCAAAGGTAATTTAAACTACTGCCTAGTGCGAGTCGGACTCGCGCAACGAAGGTCCCGTATAAAGTTGTAGCGATTTAGAAACGTGATGTGATGTAGATACAAATTTACAGTCTTGGGATTATTCCCTGTACATTCCCTGTAGACTTTGCTTCTTGCCAAATTTCACGATTATAGGACAATGGAAATTACCCCATGGGGCTTGAACCACTTGCGAGCATTAAAAAGTGCGGCATAAACAACCGTGTATTTTGAATGCGTCGACTGTGAGCTTTTTCATAGATTTAATGGTACCCCACGAATCCTGACAACAGATTGACAGACAGACAGACCAGGAATTGAGTGTTCCGTTTTTTTTTAAGTACTATTTTAGTTTTGAACTCGCTCATTGAAAATGAATTGTTAAATAAAAAATCCCAAACCGCATAAAAAAAGAGAAAACTATTGAGAACAATTCATGATCTTAGAAAAAGCGGCCAAGTGCGAGTTTGAATTTCACACGAAGGGTTCTGCACCACCGTAGAGTATGCAACACTATATTGCGGAGAAATGGCGTTTGTAGACGGATGAACCCGAAATTATTTTGTAAAGTGCCACTAGTTCCGATCAACTTGTAAGACATCCTTTGGACATCGGACACTGATAAGAGTACGCAACGAAAATCGTCAAACACGGTGGTTCGTCGCTCATGGTTCCTTGATGTTTTTCTTAATTTGTCTTCATGTTTATACTAAATATTCATCATTTGTATTTTTTATATTCTTTATCTTTTCAACACTTTTTTTGTTATATATCTTTCATTTATACTCAAAGATTGTGAAGTCTAATATAAATGATGTGATTGTCCCCAGTATCACGGTTCCGCCTTCATAGACTTTTGAAGCCAGCTTCTGGCAGGAAATTCACAAATATTCATCATCTCTGGATATGAATGAACGCCTTACGTAAAGCCGTGATTTCTCCTGTCTTCCTGTGGTAAGCTCCTGTTTTCTTATATATTGGAAACAAAAAATCTGTCTTCCGACATTTATTCGAAGCTCCTTACGCACTTGCTTCATAGCAGGTTTTTCATTTTCCCACGCTGGATTGTATAACTTAGTGTAGTGGTGACTGTTTCAAATTTGATGCAAGACGCGAAATTAACCGGTTTTACGTCTTTTTTATTCTATCACTTAGCTATACCCCATAAATTAAGCCACACAATTTTCTAACGCATATAACCCACCTTATTATTTATCGGCCACAGCCTCCCTAATTCATGCAAGCATCTAATTTTCCTATTTTTTTCGCTGTCAACGTATTTTGTAAATATTTCAAATATTTGTTAATCTACAAAGTTAAATTCTGCAATGGATTATTGGCAATGGCCGCATCCAAGTAACGCAACTTTCAATACCCTTTTTAGTTAATCATTATTTGATTGAAGTCGATTACTGCAACCACAAAGCATTGTCCCAGCATAAATTGCAGATAGCTTTCAACGATGCAGTACAATATGTTCATGGCCTTCGAAGTTGCGAACGAATTTCAGTTTTTGCCACAAACTTATTGGGTTGCATCCTCCAGCAATATCTCAATGCGAGGGCTTGTATTGACCTTCCTAAAATAATTATTTCTAATTCGCCACCTTATTTGTTTCACAAGCTGGAATTCTCTCGGTTCCGTAGGACACAACCTTAGCATACCTTGCTAAAGATATCTTAACTCGTCTAGAATGTTCTTCATTACGCCATAAGGTTATGGAACTCTCAGCCCTTGAGAATTACAAGTACAATTTCAATCACGAGCTTTAAAACCGCGATGTTAGATCATTTTTCATCACAGCTTCCCACTTAAGTTTCCTTCTCCTCAATCCCTTCCCCGTTACAACGATTTCTGAATCCTCTTTTAGATCAAGATACTTTTTGTTATTGAGTTTTTATTATGTAACGAATTCTTCGCAAATTTATTACCTTAGTACTATAAGTTATATTGTCTCAATGTGCAAACGTAATCTGTTTTAATAATTGAATTGATTTAACGAGATGCTTATTGACTTTCTTAATTAGCCTTTAGATTGTATGCCTTCCTTTTTTAAAAATTCTTACCTTTGTTGTAAGCATACGTCTCGAATATTTGCCGTAAAATTTGTGGCCTCATCCTAGTGATTCACAGCGTACAAAAATATTGAAGTATCCATTGTATTATGAATACAAGAAGTTATGTGTACTTAATAAATATTCAAATTCCAATCATTTAAATAGCCACTATGCAAAAGATGGCAATCAATCTAACTTTTCAAAAAAATCCACTCGCAAATTTGACCAGTTTTTTTTCTTAAACCATGACAAACTTTTAGGCCAAAAACTTTTCCATTTCATTAGTTCGTTGCGACGAGTATCATCTAGATATAATTGGGAATTTAAACATCCATAGAAAGTGTAACCCCACCAGTCTTCTCCGCTGATTTGCGAACGATAAACTTGAACTTGAAGAAGCCTCTGGGATACAACCGTCCACCAACAGAAGCTCAAAGATCACGCAATAATGAAAACTTTTCCCTAGCGCAGTTGGTATTAATTTCATGTGACGCGACCACCGGCTTGCAAATTGGCTGACGTTATAATTACCGAGCTGTACCATTGACCACATTACTTTCAATTGAAATTTATTAAGGCGCCGAGTTGCATTTTGCTATCCCCGAAGGGAAAATATGCGTTTGATGTCCAAGTTCAGGACTCACAACCGATAATTGTGGGAGAAAGGAATACAGAAACTAATACAACTTTCGTTTGCCCTTTGGGGCTTTAAGCTTGATCCTGGATCCATGAGGATTCTTGTTTACCAGGAATATCATGTAGTTGGTTAAGGACAGCCCAATCCTTAAGTCTTACAAATATACTGAACCGATAGTAACACATTTTAGTGTAGGTCTGAACTTTAAAAGATGAATCTACTCGTACATGTTTTTCCCAAGTCCTGAAAGGCATTTCAAATGGCATTCATTTAAGAAAAGACCATAAACCCAGTCTACAATCGCTGGGTACACTGTACGTATTTAATTAAACTTACTTCAGTGTTGTTTCAAGATAGTTTCCTTTGGACCCATGTCCTCCGTAAGGCCAACCACTCCACCAAACTTCGACCACATGACAAAGTGTCACTTTCTGTACTTGCCCAACTTATTTTCGCCATAAAATAAATTTTCTATTTTCCACCTTTTAATTATTTTGCTTAATGTCAAAGTGTATTATTCCGAGAGGAATATTCACGAGATGTCATTTTACGTATTCATGAGGCCGTCTCTCAAAGGACGACTTAAGTTGTGTGTGTGCTTGAAGGAGAGAGAGAGACAAAGTGTGTACATGCAAGAAGCGGAATTCAAAAGTTCGATGGGATTATATTGTAACTTACAACGGAGTGTCGGTCCACTGGAAACAGGAGACACCAGGCAGAAGGAACTTCTGCAGGGAAAAGCAGATGAATATGCAAATATATGTATTCGCCGTTTTCTATATGAAAATTATTTTCCCCTTATTCTTTATTTCTTTCAGTTTTATAGTTTTCTCAAGTTCTCGGCGAAAACTCTGAGTTGCAGTTGTCCTTCTTATTAAGGCTGTAAAATAAGTTCCTGACAAAGTGACCTCTGAAAGGAGAGACAGCGCAACGGACGCAATAATGATTAAGGTGGCGGGAGAAATTGAAAGGCTTCCTTCAAGCTGCACCCTGATGCAAATGATTTCATTTGGATGCAACTGCAGTCCATTGTTGGCGTATTGGCAGTTTTTGTGGCCTGCCTGTCTCGTGGTAATGCACTGACAGTGAAATATTCATAATCGGATTAATGAGGCATTATGTCCTTTCTGCAGACTTTTTAAGATCTCCGCGTTTTCATTATTTCCCATTTTTTTCCTTTTTTGTCCTGCTTTCATTCATTCCTCTTTTTAATGAGAGCTTAAAGACTAAATAATTGAAATTAATGGCAGAATGAGTGGTCTGTTAGTGCGATCTTATGGCATAATCGACTGGAGTGGGTAGCCGAAGGCTGTCAGTGGTCAGAATCGATAATTGCTTTCTTTGTGCAATTGGATACTTTTGTTTGGTTTTAATTTCCATGTGGCTGCAAGTGAGGTTGAATTGAGGTGACTGTCGGATTTATGTTTGCCTTATCAAGCTAACCTGCCTGACTCTGCAAAAGTTAAGACGAGAGAAATAATTAATACGGCTAATGCATGGCTTATTAGACAATATTTTCTACCTTTTAAAACTTTGACACTAATTAAGTTATTGGCAGTTAGACAGGTGGGCACGAATATAGCCTGACCAGAGCAGTAAATTCGTTGGGAATGAAAAATAACTCTTAATTTATAAATATTGTTGTGTTCGAATAACATACATTCCTGATGGCATTGATGGAGCACATTTAAAGCTCAACGGTTTGGTTACATGTTAATTAAAAACTGGAAACACAGTTCGTATTCTTCGGAATTGTACACCGTTCGTTGTCCTCGTCTACCGTCGAACATCATATTCGACGGATATATTTTTTTCGAAAGCCGCTTAAATCTATAATGCTGCACTTCATCATCAATATTATATTTCATTTCATATTATCACAAACTTTTATAGGGTCATCCAACTCGTGGTTCAAACATCACGGGTTCAATCACATGCATCAATCCGAGACTGCATAATATGTAATGTAAGGACTTCGATGGTTTTCTTAAACTGTTCGCGCTGTGTGACAATTGCCTTAATGCAAAATTAGTCTTCGATTAGTGGAAGTTTCAAAGAAGACCCAAATCTATTGATATCTTGGATGGCGAAATTTGCACAGCAAATTATAAAAGTCAGCTGGCCACGGAATGCCCAGAATACGATATACGTCGAATGGATAATGGAACACCCGTATTTGGATGCAAAATTTTCAAACTACATTTTCTTCTATAAGCGGTATTTATGATGAAATGTTTGATCCATAAAAACTGATGCCATAACCTTCCCTGCCAAAATCGACACTTGGAATTTGTTTATTGTTTGTGAAGAGCGTTGCTTTCTGGGCATTGATTGCTATTTGGTTTCTAAATCAGAGAGGTGGATACAGACTTAGTCCGTGGTTACAAAACGTGACAAAAGATTCTCCGGCGCAAAATCGTTTCTTCCATGATCGTATAACTCGTGAACGTAGTGAGTATGGAAGGTTCCGTGATCGTGCTCTTGCTTTCGAAATGTCATTCGATCGGCAAAGAGCAGATGTATTTTTTATCGGCAAATGGAGGGATTCAAATTTGTATTTGTATTTATTGTACCAGAAATAAAATTTTTACATTGGTATTTGAAATATTGCACATTATATGGTTTTTACCTTACTACTAAAATTTTTTATAACATTCAGTTAAATTATGCGATTGGAATGTATTCATTGAAGGAAAAGCCACAAAAAAACCTTGACAATAAAAATTAGAAAACAAAAACTAAAATAAAAATAATAATACAAGAATAACTCATTATGCAGGAGAGAAATAGATTGATAAATATATAAAAAAATTAATTAATAACTAAATAAATACATAAATAGATAAATAAATAAAATAAATAAATAAATGAACAAATAGATAAATAAATAAATATGTTAATAATTAATTAATTAAATATATAAATAAAAAGCTTTATAAATATATAAATGTGATTTATTGAATATCATTATTTATTCAAACAGATAATAACGTTTTCAAAATATATATTACAGGACGCACATTATTAAAATTTGACACAAAAGCGCATGTTGGCAGAATACATGAAAGATCATCCTTATTTAGCAAATTTATTTATTTATTTTTTTTGTTGGTTACATTCTTATGTGATATGTTTTGGGTTTGTTGTCGAAAAACAAAATACAAGACAACTAGTCACTTTTTAAGTGATTTTTTATTTGATTCTTGCATTTTGTGGCAATGACTAGTTTGCATTTTTATTCCTCAGGCATCTTCGTTAAATTTGCTCATCCAAATCGCTTTCGTCTGAACTTAAACACCACAATAAACCCGGTTCCATGATTATTTATTTTAAATAAATCAAAAGACAATAGGGAGTTTTGTATCAAATTTAATCTCTTCGACATTTGATTGTCATTATATTGACATTTAATATTAAAGTTTCTTCTTTGTACGATTGGAACTACGTTCCGTGAGCAATCGTATGCCGCGATTCCAATTCAGTTACTCGAGTAACGTATAACGTAATTTTTATGCATACGATCGGCTATCCTATTTGGCCCCTGATCTGCCTGGAATTTTTCGAGATTCATTCGCGAAATGTCGGCTTGTTTTGTTCATTTGCTCATCATTCTCGGCGTTTATGGACGTCCTTCGCGGTGTTCATCTTCAGTGGATGTTCTTCTTCTGCATCCTATCCTGCATGAGCCGAAAGAACGAAGAGTATACTTTGGCAGAAGAAGATCTCTACTTATATCTGGACGTTATAAGTTGAAACCCCACTTTTACTTACAGACAGCTTCTATGTTTTATATGTGCACATTGGTCACGAATTGCTGCCCAAGTGAATCGCAAGGCACTTACCAACCAACCAACCATACATATATGAATATGAATAGAGAAAGTACAACCTATCTGAGATCGGAACATGGCTTTGATATCTAAATCGGCAACAACTTTTTTTAGGGTCGAATGGCTAAGACAAACCATAACGATGTACAGATAGGCTTAAGAGAATTTACAGCCGGTCTGTTTTTCTAAGGCTGTCTATTTATTTTTTATGTTTATGCTTATGCTTACTTCTTGACTATATTTCGCCAGTTTTTCATAGCTTTCATTCAAAATAGAGTGGAGAAACGGTGAACAAATAGGATTGCTGCACATTTATCTTTACCGGACGCCAGTACTTAGACAAACGAAGATGCCAGTTGAAAATCTATACTTAAAGCTTAACTGACTGCCTCTAAATTGAACACCAAAAAAGCCAATAATTCAAGGTCGTCATTATAATTACCGAGGGACATTCCCGACCTTTGGCCTAATTTCCAAAATGAAATAAAACTTATACAAAATATTAAACAAAAGGTGATTCTTTTTTTCAAGGGTATGAAAGCCCTGAAAAGCACGACTTACACGTAATAAATGACAGGTCAAAAGCACAAAAGACAAATCCAACTTGTTTGGAAATTCCTGCTAAAAAGAAGGATCCTCGTACGAAGATATTGAATAACGTCAATGAAAAATTTCTTTGAAGTTAAATAATGCGATAAATTATTGAAAGGTTGACGGGGATATGGTGTCTAACCCCCCCTTAGAAATAATATAAAAAATATTAATTTTTTGCTCAGGTGGGACTGAGATGGGTATCAAAAGAAATTTTGCCCATCTTTGAGTGCATGACTTTCATAAGGCTTTCATTTTTTTATTATTAATAACAAACTAAAAAGTCACTACGTAGGTACTTGCTTTTATTGGTTTTGTTTCAGACTCCAGGGCTTAAAAAAATCGTAATTCCTTGGGTGAATTAGAATTCGCACTTACAATGGTCTGAATAGATGATTGAAGTGGTCTTAAAATCATCACTTGTTAGCCACGGACTATACGCGTTGGAATTTTAAAATAAATTGAGTTATGCTCTAGAAGAAATTTTTAAAATTTACATTACAATTTTATTTCCTAGTAAACTTGAAAGATGATATAAATTATTCGCTGATCGCAGTTGGAAGAAGACACTTGTCGGGAGCGCTTCGAAACTTCGTTTTTTTAAGGTTTCGTACCTCGAATGGAAAAAACGGAACCCTTAAAGGATCATTTGTTGACCGTCCGTCTGATTGTCTAGACTCTTTTTCTTATGAACGCGTTAAGGTATCAAGCTGGAATTTATATCAAATACTCGAGTCCCTTAGCGTTGTGGAAAAATCAAACTTCGAAGCCAACGCAATCAAAAGATTCAATCCTTTATTACTCAAATTTAAGCGAATTTTCGACACTTGCAAGGGAATCAAAACCTTAAGGGTACTTCCAGTCGACCTAGAATCTTAAAACTTGGCATGAAGCAATGTTTTATAGTACATATAAGGGAAAAAGTCCGAAAACCTTAAATTTTTAGTTACATCACATATTTTTTTTTTATAAATTAGTTTAATAAGTTTTATTACCCTTTTCATTATGAAGACGTAGAGATATCAAGTTGAAACTCTTATCAAATAATTAGGTCTAATCGCATATTTCGCAACTAGTCGCAGAGGAATCAAAATCTAAATTTAAATAAAGCTTAAAAAAATTTAAAGTTAAATTTTAAAGTGATTATAAACATAATTTTACTGGCCGCAATGACCGCGACATATCTCTATGTATGGGGAGGAGACAAATTCTTCAAACAGCTTGTCATATTATATTGTAATATATCGTATTATCATACAGCTTGCTTGTACTGTTCCTACAATATTTTATTTTGCAAGGCTACTGCAAGGTTAGTGTAGGTATTTTAGTTATATTAAAAAATAAATGATATGTGCTAACATAAAATAAAAGATTACTGAAACGATAAAGATACTTTTGTCTTTAGAAAAACCATAACTATGACTCGATTGTCGTGATGGGTGAACTTTTACTTATATACCTACAGGTTTGTACGGAACCCTCGGTCCGCGAGTCCGACCCTCACTTGGCCGGTTTTTTTTCTATAATTTGCTCGCTTGCAAGGGACTATGATTTCCCTTTTAGTGGTTTGGAAATCATTTGTATTTTTGGTTTCTATTGCCCCATGGGTTCAGTCGGAATTCGAATGGATAATTTGACATCGACTTATTTGCATACGCGTAATTCCCAGTATTTTATTCAAAAATGTTCGTTATAATTGAACGTTTTTAAAATTTTTTTTTCAAATGACTGTTCTTTGGGAGAACAGAACGAGACGAAAACGACGCTAAAAACGTTTTCGAACGAAGTTGCCGCCCTAAAGTTGTCATCATTGAACTAAAAAAGACCGTTTTTAAGAGTGTGTTTGGAGTAATGGAATGCATTTAGATGACATGATTTAAAAACAACAAACAAAAATTGCCAAACTCCACAACGGGGCACCATGCCTGTTTGATTGGTTATAAACATTTGTTGCTTGTTCTTCTGTGTAAATTGTCTCGGCTTATTTAATAGAAATATGATAGGTTTTGGGCCTCATGTAAGGCGGGCAAGTCCCTGTGCCTTCCTACATTTGGTTCGGTTGTCTGGCGACGGCATATAAGAAAAAAAAATCAGAAGATTTAAGGGCTCACACGTTTACAAGTTATGGACTTATTGAGATCGGCACCAATCATTGCCGAATATAGCACCATAAACGGAGACGGACTAAACCCCACCTTTTCCAGCCTTCAATATAAAATTTCACACCAAAATGGAAGGGAAGTCTGCTAAGAGTTTCTCGTCTGCTGTTGACTTTTTCGCACTTCGCTAAAAGCCTGTCAGTTGAGTAAATTCATCGGTCTTAGCTTCGAATCCTAGACCAATTTTATCTCCTTTTGGGAAGCATTAGCCGTTGGGATCAAATTACGGCGCTATAAATGCAATGGTCAGCTAGCAATTTTAGAGAGACTTAGTGGCTGAACAAGTCTTATTTTCAACGGGCTCAAAAATGACATACTATTGACGATGAAACCATGACAGACCAGAAGTTTCTCCCAAGAGAGGATAGGCTAATTCTAAGGCTTGTTTCAAAGTTTGAAGATGGAGATAGAATAAAGGTTAAGCTAGCATCCACAGCGTAGCCTGTCCCCGATTACAACCACCCACCGACTGTAACGCCATAAAATAGTTTACAAGAGAAGCTTGCGCTGTATTTTTTAACGTCTCTTTACATCTTTCAAGTTCCTGTTCGTGCTTTAGGATGAAATGTTGGAAATGGCGAAAACCTTCTTGGTAAATATCCGTTAAGTGTCTCCGGTGAAAAAGCGCCTAGTTTGAATATATTTAAGCCGAGCCTAGCGGCTTCTTTAGATATCGTGAAAAAAGATTTCATTTAATCCAAAAGACTTCATTTAAGTACGACCAAAGGTCTTAGAAGAGGACATCACAAAAATTGCAGCATAGATGAAGAGTGTCCATAAAAAATCTCAATTATGCCTCGGCATTGAAAAAAAAACCAAGATCGTCGCAATTACAATTGTGCTTGAAAGGCTCGTAACTTAGTCTTGTCTCTCTTGGGTGTTGAAATACCCAAAGTTTGCCACGCCAAACAATCTAACAGCATAAAGCTTTATTGTGATCGACAAGGAAAAAAAATAAACTGCAAAATCTGCATCCTTTTTGTATCTAACACAAAAACAACTATTTCTATTGAGCCAAACGACTCTTTCATTGTAAGTATATCCTTCGCGCTTGAATAGCACGAGTGTAGTTGTGGATGTCCTTGGCGGCTTTCGTCGCAAACTAACATTTTGTTGGCAACAAAATTCACCTTGAATTTTCCCCACCAATGACTACAGAATGGCGGCAGTCAACCATATCCTTGAAATGAAAGAAGGAAAATAATAGCAAAGCGATACAACACAAAGGCGCGACATCCGGTGGGTGGAATTGCGTCCTCTGAAATGCTGAATGAAAAACAACTCAATGTTGGATAAGGATTGTTACCAACTCATCAACATATTGATTTTCCAGCAGCGGTATGCTGCCATCGGGAATTACATGACTAACGTGCCCAACTCCATCTGTCGGAAAAGTCATGTCGGGCTAGAATGTCTATGGACCTGCGCTCATTGAAGCTTTTGCAGAAGTTTGGTGGCACGGTCGGTGGCGGTGGGTACTTGGTCGAGAAACAATTTCTGCACACTCGCCGAGGAGCACGTTGTCCTCTCGGCTTGAATTAATTTGCGAAACAATCTTGGACTCGTTGTGAGGGAATGGAGGAACGGAGGATGTTCGATGAACGGTGAGTTGCTGAATGGGGATGTTGTTGTTTCTGCAAGGAATTGTTCGAATTATATGAATGGAGTGGGACTCATTTCGGAAGGAAAATCCGGAAAACAAGAAAAGCAAAGGCAAAATTGTCAATATTGACTTACGGTTTGAATTGGAGGCATCTGACCGTGGTAAAAACGCTGCCAATTAGCAGGTTATCTTTATAATCCTGTATTTCAAGGATCCGAAAATGGGATTGTGTGTTACTTTATTGATTGACGTTGATTATGATTTTGATTTCTTCTTTTTTCCCATTAAAGTGTCTGCAGGATTATTTTAGGTTGGAGAAAGTTTGCGAGTAGTTTCTTTGCAGGGGATGAAGTAGATTTTGGGAGTAATTTATGAATAATATCATGAATCAGTTCTTATGCAAAGTTCTACGTTTTAAAAAAAGGTGGGCTTGGAAGACGGAGTTAGCCATCAAGCAAAAAAAATTAGATTTTGTGTTTGTAACTGCCTTCTGTAAATCAGTAAATCAGATGTGCAAAGAATATTGAGTTTAAGATGGTTTTTTAGCCGCTGTAGACTGTCGCTTCAACTAAGAGCTGCATTAAATTTTCATGAAGTTAAGTGCAAGTCTAATGGATTTTAAATTAATAACTGTATTTGAAAAATCGATAAAGATCGAACCATTGCGCCAAAATGAAGCAGCTGAGGTAGCGAGGTGAATCAGAACGATGGAAAAACTTTCCAAAAATACTACTTACTTACTTACCAGGCCATATATCCTTGCAGTTTTCTATCTTTTGCGATCCCAGACACGCTGCTTGCAGTTTCGTATACGAACATTTTTAAATTAGCGATTTTTTGATTATTGAAGCTGCAGAATTGTTGTCTATTTACCCGATGTAGCCAAGCTTTTTCAGTCGACGGATTTTTGCCCCCACGACTAACTCGTTATATCGTCATAGGGCAGAATTCACTACATCTTCTCCTCCATTCGCACTCTTCTCAGACAGGACCAGATATACGAAGAAGAAATTTTGCTTTCAAGTGTCCCTAAATTCTGTTCTGCTGCTTTACCCATGGTCCGTCATTCAGCTCCATACATTACAAGATGAGTCTTTTGTTCGACATGATTTTTGTCCTTCGAGTACAGTTTTTATCTTGGTTGTTTTGGCAAATCGAAGTTGCATCGATTAACCAGGATGAGCATTCGTTGGATCTTCACCGATGTGGTGCTTCCGGAGTTTATGTTTGCCCCGACAAAGATGCACACCTTTACAAGCGATGTTGTCAATATCTATCGTCTGCGTATCGCACAAACTTGGACAGAAATGAATGCTGACATCGACCATTCGCAAGATGTGCTTAAGAAATAGATTGCAGAATTCAAATGAGAGCATATTTCGTTGCGGGAATCCGGTACAAGGAATAATTCCGATATTCTTGATCAAAACTGCATACATAAACGGATCAGGTTTCCCGCATTCGGCTATCGCTTTATTTAATTAAGTGCGATGAATGCTGTCATATGCGGCCTTGAAGTCAATGAGTACTTGGTGAGTATCGAGCAGGCATTCGATGTTGTTTTCCAGTTTTTTGCGCAGGATGATAATTTGGCCTATAATCGATTTTCCGATTTGTGTCTTGCAAAAAGTTTACAGACGAAGTGGATAGTATCCAGTACGATAGCTCTCGATAGTTGTTCAACGAAATAGGATTTAGTTGGGTTTTCTTGATGCCCTCCAAGTTTTAGTCATTATCTTTCTGCATCAGGCTTGTATATGTATGTACATCTATGCGTCTCAGCAGAACTAATTCAAGACTGAACGTGTGTTCAGCTCATGTAAGCTAGATTAGAATTCAATGATTAACGATAATTCTGTCAGCACAAGTATGAAATCTTGAATTTAATAAATTTTATCCATTTCTTCTCGAGTGCACGAATTCCCTTTATAAAAGTGATCCTCTTCTTGATCCTTCCAAAAAGCTTCTTCAGTACCGCACTATTCTTGCCACTGATTTGCTCCTTAAGCCATGGAAATATAAAGAAATCATTGGAGCCTAGATTCGGTTAATATTGTGAGAGGAGGAAGGATTTGGAAATAGCTCTTTGAGGAGTGCCAGTATATCAGCACAACTTCGGCCTTGTCGTGTTGGTGAATCGTTTTTTGAAAAAGCACTCCAGCTCCAAGTAAGCCTAGCCCCTTTTCGTAGGTAGGTGTCTGTATCAACATCCGTCGGTATAGTATTAAAAGCAGCTCCCACTTCTAGATAATCTACCACTATGATTCCCTCGTCATCTCGACCCCAGAACTTTTTGCTCCGAAGATTTGACTATGCATTCCTTCGGTTTCGCAGTAGATAGTCTTTTCAAGGTTATGAACCAGATGCATCCACAAATTGCTAACGAGACGATGATTATGAAGGGTCCTCTAAGTATTGCCTTATGCGAAATTTCTAATCCTAATCACTGAACGCCTTATGGTCGCTCTTCGGTCAGCTGACACAAGATCTTCGACTTCCCTAACATTTTCGCCGCTCTGGGATGTGAATAATCTGCCCAGCTTACTCACCTTGCATAAGCTATAAAATGATGCATATGGAGTTGCAGAGCCCGGCCAATATTTCTACCATGCGCGATGATCTTTGGTCTTTTTCTTTAACAAAGATACAACTTTGTTTAAAAGATTTAAGGACACTAGACACTAGAATTATTTGATTCTAATAACTTAAGGATCGCCTTTGTACGATCCCGAGTCCAAATTGTTCGATTTGAATGTTATTAAGACTGCTTGTTTATCCAACAGAACCAACATCAACTTTTTCCGAGTGCTTTATAATTTTGTGTCATTTTTTTGTAACACAAACGATACTGTTTTGTTGGCATTCAATGCATCGGGAGTCGTGCACCTCTTTTCGAAACCAAACAACACCTGAGCAGTATTTTTCGGAATTAACCAAATCTCGTGTTGTTATTTGGGTTTTTAGATTTGGAAAAAAAAACGCGCGCACTCAACGAAAATGAAAAACTGACATACCCAGAGGACGTCCGAAAATGGGCATTCAACGGCCAACCGAAATTCACACGAAAAACTCCATCCAAACAATAAAGCGCAATTTTATTTCAAATGATCCGATGGTTTTTACAGTTTCAATCTTTTTGTGGCGCATTCTGTTTTCATTTCATTTGGAACTCTGCAGGACGATGTGGGATTTTTTCATTTAATTATTTTTTTTGCGCCCACCAGATGTCAGCTTAGATTGGCTTCATTGATTGGATGGAAAAGATGTCAAACGTGAGTGCATGGTGCAGAGCGTGGGTGTTGGTTTTTGTCTTCAATAATATATTCATTTGTTAGTTTTTTCCAGGATATCTTCGTCCTTTTTCTGTTGTTTTTTTTTTTAGCATGTACGAGAACTTTTCATTGTTGTTTGTTTGCTCATGTTTTTTTTTTTATTTCTGATGCAACGGGTGAGGACGAATGAAAAATGTTTGTGGTTAATTAAATCCAGTATAGGAAAGGGGGAATGGAAAAATATTCGGAAAAATGTCGTATCGTCATGTTGGATGGCACATGACATGAGAACGCTGTGAATTGTCATTCAATTGGAATGCTGTTACCAGGATTTTTTGTTATTCAATTATTTTTAATGCAATGAAGAGTATCACTCTCGACTGGACTGTTAAGTTAAGTTAAAGTTAAAGCAAATGCCCGGTTGAAATTATATTGAATATGTATTCTTTTGACAGGTTTTTATTTGGATAACAAGCCTACCTCTATTGTATTCTTCTTCTTCTTCTTCACGCGTCATTATTCCACACATCTTTAGTCGGGGGTAGTGAATACCCTTAAGTAGCCCAGTCTCCTGAATA
The DNA here is from genome assembly GCA_963555765.1 of Orthonevra nobilis. Lineage (NCBI taxonomy): Eukaryota > Metazoa > Arthropoda > Insecta > Diptera > Syrphidae > Orthonevra > Orthonevra nobilis. The sequence goes on from OY743225.1 coordinate 15,502,644, forward strand.
ATAAGAGTGTCACTATTTTAAAATTGTTCGTTCTCAAGGGTTTATTACTACCCTTATAATGCATTTTGAACAGAACGAGCTGGAGGATTCAAAGGCTGTCCAGTGTATATATGTCAATCACTACTTGGAAAATATGATACCCTTCTTTCTGCTGTCTGTTGCAAGTTTCTATCATTGGACACTTGAAGAAGTTCAATGAAAGCTCCTCTAAACGTTCGCAAATCCAGAATTTTTAGCGAATTTCTTGTCGATTTGGTTGTCAGTTCGTCTGTCGTTGGATTGCTAGGTTTTTGTGGGGAATTTTTTGTGAGGAAATCTTGTGCTATTTGTCACTGTAGTTCCAGCTTCCACAAAGCCTTTCAACTGGAGCCTGTTATCTGTTTTCCTTGTGTATAGGCTGTACTTGCTGAACATTCGTAAGGAAGTCATCTTTTTTCGAATGGTCAGCAAGTATAGCCACAGTACACAAGCAATGAAGTCTCAAAGAACGATTTTTGCATCATACAGGCTCCGTTGACTCTGTCCGAAATTCGGTGGAATTTCTCCGTGCTTTATTTGGTAGGTGCAACTTAGCACTGTAATTTTTTCCTGATGCAGATCAACACCAGTCGTTCTTACACTTTCATAGTTCCCTATCCTAGCACACTCCTAGATCGCAGTAATTTTCGTGGAGATATCATAGTTCCTTTGTTACAAGCTCTGACTTTGCGATGATAGGCTTGGCTTAAAAAGTGCCTGAGTTTGAAATCACATTAAGACAAACTTAACACAAAGGTGAGCTAAGTAAGGAAAACCGTCTTTAATATAGGGTCAATTTTCAATTCAATTGCAATTAATCAATTGCAAAAAGAAGTGACTTGTTTTTACAACTCGAAACTGAAAACAAACTGACTACTGAGGGTTTTTCTCCTAGAGAGTTAAGCTTGTATGTGAAGGCCCAACGAACACGAAAAAGAGCCAATACTAATGTTAGATTTATGAGTGTTCTCAGACAATTAAATCCAGATACTGGTTAAAAATTTCGTTATTGCAGACAACTTCATATCTTTTACTCTGAGGTGAATTTTGACCATGATAGAAACTTCATGTCATTGTCTAATTATTTCAGTCTAGGTTTTTGGTCATTAGTGAAAATACACAAGTTTTTGTAAAGCCGTAAAATGTCTACATTCGTGCCATCAAAACAACATTTGCGGGAAGTTTTAATATGCTTCTTTCATTTATAGAAAAAAACAACCGAAGCGCATCAATTGCTTACCGGAGCTTACCCGGGCTATACTATAGACGTTAGAATGGGTCAGCGGTTGTTTTAGCGGTTCAAAGATGGTGATTTCGACACCGAAGACAAAGAACGCCCCGGCCAGGTGAAAAAGTTTGAAGATCATGAATTGGAGGCATTGCTCGATCAAGATCCGTCACAAACGCAAGAAAAACTTGCAAAATCACTTGGCGTCGCTCAGCAAGCCATTTCCGATCGTTTGAAAGCAATGGGAATGATCCGAAAGGTAGGACATTGGATGCCGTATGAATTGAAGCCACGAGACGTCGAACGCCGATTTTGCATGCCCGAAATGCTGCTTGAACGCCACAAAAAGAAGTCTTTTTTGCATCGAATCGTCACTAGTGATTAAAAATGGGTACATTACGATAATCCAAAACGTCGGGCAACGTATGGATACACCGGAAATGCCTCAACATCGACGGCCTGAAGGTTATGCCGTGCATTTGGTGGGACCAGAAGGGTGTTGTGTATTATGAACTGCTAAAACCGAATGAAACAATCACAGGCGAGGTCTACCGATGCCAATTGATGCGTTTGAGCCGAGCACTGAAGGGAAAACGTATGGAAATGGTCACAAGACACGATAAAGTTATTTTGCAACATGACAATGCTCGGCCACATGTTGCAAATGTCGTCAAAACTTACCTTGAAACGCTCAAATGGGATGTCCTACCCCACCCGCCGTATAGTCCAGACCTTGCGCCATCCGATTACTATCTCCTCCGATCGATGCAACATGGCCTGGCTGACCAGCACATCCGTCATTTCGATGATGTCAAAAAATGGATCGATTCGTAGATTGCGGCCAAACCGGTCGACTTTTTCAGAACAGGTATCCATGAATAGCCGGAAAAATGGGAAAAATGTGTGGCTAGCGATGGGCAATACTTTGAATATTGAATTTATATCTATTTATCCTCAATAAACCATTGATTTTTGAAAAAAAAAAAACGGCATTTTCAACCGGTAGTCCTATTATGATCTTGAAAAGATTGAGTTTGAGTTGAAGGTTTTACAAGATAATGGAGCAAGGCTAAATAAAATAATATGCCATCGCCTTAAGCTTGGCTTGCATGATTTTGTTCCAAAATCTATCAATTTCCAAAATATTTTTCAAACTTTGCTTTGAAATGTGGATCAAGAAGCAGAAAAAAGAACATTGGAAAATATGAAAGAGCCGTAAGTATGAAGTTTTGACATCGAAGCAGTCGAAAACTATTGAATAGTTAGCTGTAAAATCAAAGAATTTTTTATGCATTTTTCTTTCAAAACTGAGAACCGATTTGGTTCTTATAGAACAAGTGAAATTGTCTGCTATTTCGTTTTATCTTTTCAGGTCTTCACGTCGCATTTCCACTTCTTATAGCTCGAAAGCTTTACATGTTCTAAAGATATGCGCTACGAAGGAATCAGTTCATGCACACACGTAGACATCATTCTTAAAACCATGAAATCCAACTCTGTGAACATCAAAACGTCCAAATATGTTAAAACTTTGAGTTCTGCAAAATTGGACTTGTAACAAGCATTTCCAAAAGGGAAGTTAACAAACCAAAAACAAAAAAACGCAGAGTATTTCAATGCGCTTCAGTGAAAGGATACATTTTCTGAACTAATTAAATGCAAAAAAAAGGATCGACCTTAATCCTCAAAAAGCTTCTGCACTCCATCTGACGAAAAATGCAAATGAAGAACGATGCGATTACCTCATCGATAAATATCTTTCAAATTCACATTCGGGATACATTACATTCATTTGGCAAAGGATATTCATGTCAAGCAATTCTGTTCACTCTCTTGTTTGACAGTTAATGGTCGAGAAAAAGGATTACCATTGAACGACGAAATGAAGTAAAACTTCTAAAGACCACAATGATTGCAATACCAAATGCATCGAGACGGAGAACGATGTTTATTTGCTATACAAAGCGTCCTACTATGTAGTATGTCCTGCTAAAAAGGAGTCAAAAGCAAATAAGAGCGGAAACAAAAAATCCAATACCACGTTGCTGTGCAGGCAATAAGAAAGACCAGGATACCATCTATTGTTCGATGGTTCTTCATGCGCATAGGTAAAACTACAAATTAAACTTTTCCAAGGACTTCGAAAGTCAACGGACAAGACCCCGCGTCATCTCTTCAACACACAAAGTCTTTATGTGTTCTCTGTTGTTCTCAGTTCGAAATTGAAACTTGAAGAAGAGCTATTCTTCGACGATTCTTTGTCCTTTTACCAAAGCATGCAGTGACACGTATTCACTCGATTCTGCATAGAAAAAAATACGACAAGAAAAGAGAAACGGATACCATTGTTTTGTTCCCCCTTTTGTTCCCATACCAAACGCAGGGATGCAAGAATCCGTTTTTGCTGTTCCTGTGACCAAAGTACATTTCCTGATTTCAGTGTCGAATTCCAGAGCTCGCGGAAAATCAGCATTCTAGGAACTAGGAACGAGAACAAACATCCCAATGGTGGTCGTGTAATCACGAGAGTGAAACAAAATATAAAAAATCAGGACATTCGGAGGCAGTTTTGTTTTTTTTCTCATCTCACTTACTGCAAGGCTGTCTCTGTGTCCTGCGAATGCATTTCCGGAGTAGTAGTCACAGTTTTCATTCATCATACGAGCTGTGGAATTCCAGTCTCACACTTTCCCGGAGTTTTGTCATGCAAACTCCAGGGGACCCCGACGAATTTCGAAATATGCAGACAGATATATCAATGCTACGCTACGAGTATGTACCCTTTTAGATGTGCATATTCCACTGATCGCTTTTGGGAGTACGAGAATGAGTATATCTGGATTCCAGCATGGAGTTATTTATAACCATACGTTTTTTTTGAGAATTTTCATTTTTATGAATGCTATCCGCTTTATGGGCTTTGTGGATGTTGGCAAAGGGAAAATGAGAACTCATGTTCTTTGGGGCCCTCGTGTTTCAAAGGACTCGACAATAGAAAAGAAAGTTTTCCACTGCATTTTGCCAAATAATACTTTTCATCTACTGGGAGGACTCCCACTGAAACAAAGGAATGAAATGACATATTTTAGGATGCCGCCTATTTTGTGTGAGTTTATTGTGTATTCGACGAGTTCTTGATTTTTTCAATTTTATTTTATTTAGATTTTTTTCTATTCTTTTCGGTTTTGAGCTTTTAAAGATAGTTAGTGGCGAAAAAAAATTCACCTGAATTTTATTTATATATTTATTGAATTCGAGAAAAATAATAATATTGTGAAGAATTAAAGTTGGTAAATTTTCACCAATAATTTGAATAGTGAAATTGAAACCCCAACTGATTACGGTCAAGCGAAGTAGTTTTTTTTTACGAAAGTTGAAGAACTCAAAAAGGTCTATTAAAAAAAAAGGTCGTGACGTTAATATATTAATAAATAATATATTTTTCAAGTAATTTTTGTCGAGTAAATTTTATGTATTAGAAAAAAATCGCCTTTTACTCAACATAATTGGAACAAAAACTTTTCGACGTTCACGACATCTACGCGTACGAAGTCGCAGGCGACTGCCAGTATCCTATAAAATAATGATTAGCTACTATTTGTTCAAGGAAGTAACAAAAACAATGTGGATAGTAAAATATTTTGTATTTCAGGAAGTTCTCGTAATCGGTCCGATTTTCGAAAATCAACATTTTTACATATCTCCACGTTTCGAGGTCCCAAGTGTCTGTGTGTGTGTGTGTACGTTCGTAGGTTAACACTGTTGTGAGGAAATTTTCGTCAAGCCGTAGTCGAGAACACATCGAGCTTATGTACATTATCAATCCATGAAAAGCTTTCGGTTAAATTTGATAGGTCGGTTTAAATTTTATGACAAAAAAACTGCGTAAAAAAGGACAATTTCAAAATAGTTTTCTAGTGAAAAAAGTTCAAAAATCAAATAAATTATAGTTTTAAACTGCCTTATCAGAAAAAAAATATGTTTGAATATAAAGAGTGCCGCTCATTATTTTCGGAACAAATTCGTATAAAAATTTCCTGCATATTAAAAAACGTGTCAAGAAAAATCATAACATGCGGAGATTTAGTTTGTTACCTTTGTGGTTTTTTATCATGAACTAAAGTCTAGATGTCTTTCCAGAAAATGACATAGGGATAAAGAATCCCTCGAAAACAGCCTGGAAACAACTATCCTCTTGAAGGTACAGTATGTCAAACAATTGTTTGCAAAAGGAAAAAATGTTTGCAATTTCAGCTGAAATGCGAAAATTAATGAAAACTCATTGCTTTTCTAATTTTTTTTTTTTCATAATTTTATTAACAAGTTTATTCTTAATAGCTACAACAAAAAAAAAATACCACAATTCAAAAACAAACACAGAAAAAAACAAAAATAACAAACATTCATATTTTGATCTGTCAATTAATTGTTTGCAAAATGCAAACATATGCTATGGAAGGAAAAAAAAAGAAGAAATGCTATATAAAAATTGCCTTAATATTTAGTGTGACCACCGTTGACATCAATAACGGCTTGTAGCCGTCTTGGCATTGATCCAATAAGGTGTTCTATATCGTAGTTGTCCGGTATCTTTTTCCACTCTTCTTGGATTGCTCTAATTAGTGCATTTTTTGATGCAGGAGCCCGTTTTGCCACCTTCTTTTTTAAAAATGCCCACAAATTTTCGATTGGGTTCATATCGGGGCTTTGCGCAGGTGTGTCGAGCACTTTGCTACAATTGTAAAGCAACCAAGTCCTGCACAAGAGTGACTTATGCTTTGGGTCATTATCTTGGTATAACTTGTATTGTAGCTTTTGAGGGTTTCGGGTACACAGTCCTCAATTTAACTGACAACATTTGGGCTATTTCTTTAGGAGATTTTCCGTCATAATAGTTGAAATAAACCAACTCTATTATTTTACTATCAGTTCGGTTTCCAGGCATTTTAAAATTGCTTACTACTCGGCAAACGCTGTACAAATGATACATAAATAGCTACCAATTACACAACGAAAGGGGAATTCGTAATAGCGCTCGAAATTAGTACCGTTACATTGGAAAACAGTTTATTTTCGTCTCCTTTTATGTTATGTTTGCATTTTGCAAACAATTAATTGACAGATCAAAATATGAATGTTTGTTATTTTTGTTTCTTTCTGTGTTTGTTTTTGAATTGTGGTGTTTTTTTTTGTTGTAGCTATTAAGAATAAACTTGTTAATAAAATTATGAAAAGAAAAAATTAGAAAAGCAATGCGTTTTCATTAGTTTTCACATTTCAGCTGAAATTGCAAACATTTTTTCCTTTTGCAAACAATTATTTGACATACTGTATCTATTTATCAGAAAGATAAAGATTCTTTGCTGAACATTTCCCCAGCTCGAAAGGTGGAAATCCCTCGACTAAAACTATGAATTTTTTGAAGTTAAACGACATAAAGATAATCACGCTTTAATATTTCGAGCAAAACAAGTGCATCGTACAAGGTTGTAGAAATAATTTTGAAAATACAATGGCGAAGGAGTTGACATAAGCGGTCTTTCAAAATGATTACCTTTCCCTTTTACTCATTTCAACACAACTTTTTAAACCTTTTTTTTGTGCTAGAATAGCACTGGAAAAAGTAATAATTTGTAAGTGATGTTTTAGTGATAGCACATGTTTTTATAAAAAAAAATTCTGAAGAAGGGAATTACAAAGAAATTGGAAAGTTCGACCGAAACAGACAAATTAAGCTTTAGGGTCTCCTTGCAGGATCGCCATTGTTTAGTCAAAAATCTTCTACTTTGACTTCTTGTTAATTAATGTATTCATTCCTTACCACTGGTTGGGGGAGGTGGAATAATTAAATTGATTGAGTTTTGATGCCTTTCTGACACAAATCTAGTAACGTAATCTAGTTCACCGTTTTGCAATCGCTTGGGTAGCAGAAATATCACTTAACCCATAATGCCTTTCTTTATTTCCGTCAGCAGTCAGTGATTGTTTACATATGAATTCGCTTATTCTATCACTATTGCTGGTATCAGACAGACCATGTGCCATGTGTGGAACAAGTAACAATCGGATTGCGCAATATCCGAATATGGGGGTTTCAGGCTTCCCATTTGAGCGGTTTCAGGTAATTTTTTTCGAGTCTTCATCTTCGCAGCGTGAATATTCGGTATGATAGAAGCATGACCAGGCATGTTTTCTTTTCCTAGGGTTGCTGTAATGAATCCATTTTCAACACCCGTTACGATGCGATGAAAAACCCTTTCTTTTTTTTTTGTTGCGGAGCAGTTGTTCACATGCAAAAAAATGGGGGTCAACGTTCATCGGTTTCAAATCATAAGAAACCCAAGATCTTTTTGTTTTTAATCATTCCCAACACATGCAATCGCTTAGAAATGGCTTGGCTGATAACTTCTTATGCTGAAGCAAGTTTTTTTTTGCGTTTGGAATGGATCCTCATCGACCAATGCCTCCGATTCAGCGTCTTGGAAGGATTTTGGCATTTCTTCACTCGGACAGACGTCAGCATCGAATTCACCGTCTTTAAAATGACAGAACCAATCATGGCCCATTGTTTCACTTAGAGCAGATTCTCCGTAATTTTTTTTGAGCTCTCGATGCCCTTCAGCCGCCGTTTTCTTCGAATTAAAGCAAAATATCAACACTTCCCCCCAAAACAATGCAAGTTTGCTTATCATATGTTCAAGTTCGCTTTATGACATTTTGGATAGTGTGGGAAAGTTGAGAAAGTTATAAAAAGTCAATTTTAAAACTCGACCAAAAATCATTGGAACCTGATCGCAACGTCATAATCCGTAAAGATACTTTATGGATACTTTTTATAACTTTCTCAACCTTCCCACACTATCCAAAACGTCATAAACCGAACTTGAAAATATGATAAGCCAACTTGCATTGTTTTAGGGATGCTGTTGAATAGCTGCAGTGGTTGTGTAGAAAATATTCTGGCGAGAATAAGACGTGTTTGTATAGGAGTATAGGTCGAACAGTTAGTAGCGTTATCCAGCGTTATCCCACCTGATCATCTCAAGCATGATTTCGATTGAAGATACTGACAAGAATTTTCGCGGACTAGACGCACTCAAAGGCATCACCATTTTATTGAAATTGTGGAAAAAATTACACATCTAAATGCGACCATGAGACCATTTGTTTGGGATCGCAAAACGTTTGTATGATCCTCAATGATACTGCAACCGCAGTGTTCGATAAGACCGAGAGGACACTTAACCAACATCAGCATACATTGTATTGCACATAAAACAAGAATAGAATAGGTCCCAATATGTATTCCTGCGGAACACCAATCATTGAAGGAAGAACATTGGATAATTTTCAATCACCAAGTTCCAGGACCTGATTTCGAGTAGTTTACTACGACGCTGTCAGCTTTACGATACAATTGTAACGTCGGAGGAGATTGACGATGAAATTTAGTCATCAACAGTGTTGAATGCCTTAAAGAAATTGAGCAGCAACAAGAAACATATTCCGTCTTTGTCCATGTCTTGCTTTTTATAACAAAATTAGTCTCGAGTATTCCTTGAAGTTGTGGAGAATAGTGTTCCATAAATTGTCGACGTGTATTCTGAATCTATTGGCTTCATAAAGTTGGAGTCGGTGATGCTCCACTCTGCCGCCGTCAATTTGTTTACATACTTTGATTTTCTGCATCACCTTTTGTTCCCTATATTTATTCCTGTCCATTTCCCTGGAATTTTCAATCAGGAGGTGGCGGTGTTTTTGGGCCTTCATCTCTCCAATGTCTCTGTGTAGTCTTTACTCCATGGTTAAGTGAAACTGGCAAAGAGATTATAGTTAACTTTTGTTTCATTTCCAAGACTTCTGATAGGGAACATTGAAATTGGCACGATAAGACCATATGACTTTGTACACGTTGAGGATGTCTTCAGTAAGAGCTTTCTTAATGCCGCTGCAGCGCGTTGCTTTCACATCAAGGGTTTTTTCCAATTTGGTATTTTGTACAAATTTTCCACAAGCCTTTTATCCACGTTTGAAAGATTAAACGTTCATCAAACAAGAGACGGTCAGTTTAAGGACTCCGTATCCAAACTGTACCAACGGTTTAAGGTTTTTTCCTCAGAGTTTGAAATTAATGAGATTCACCTTCAAATTGCATTGCAGGACAGACGTCTCATAAAATCATCGGTTTTACTGCTGCCGTCAGCTGAACGACAATCCCCCATAAAAGCTGTAACAAACCAGAAGCATCCTTAAAAACAACAATTAACGACCGCCAACCGCTCTAACACAATTTTCTAATTAGAACTAGGCGGAGACACAGCGCTGCCGCCCCATACGTCATCCGTCTAATAGTGCACATCTTAAGCGACCTTCAGCTCATTTGCTGAAACATCCGCTGAAAATAATTGCCCAACATTATTCCGTTATTTGTCAGCTACGTGGCGCGCTATTGCACACAGTACAATCCCATCGGCCATGGCAGATTGTATGACTTTAAATATGGCGTCGGACAACTTTAATGAGTCCAACCATTTAATATATGTACAGTATAAAAGGGACAATAAAACACGATGGAAGATGGAAAAACAGGAGCCGTGCAACAACACCGATTACACCGACTGACTCGGGCCAAATCATTTAGTATGGCTGTGGGCACAATTTACAACATACAGATGCTGCCCGCTGAATTCTATTTTTAGAGATAGAAAAGGGTGCGGCCGCCGGCTGGTGGAGCATCTTGGTATGAGGGTTGAGCGTGATGGGGACTGAGAATGAGAATAAATTTTGCTATGAACGAACTAAAGGACCAAGCCAAGCGATTATTCTAAAAGGACGAAAATGTTCATTAGGCGTAAATAATTGACGACGGCGATGGTGGCGACAACAACGACTGCGATGTGTCTTTGCTTTTAATGACTTTGCGGTTCCCTTGGCGGTGGTGGTTGTGATTGTGTGGGGATGGCAACAAGCCTTCGTTCGGTGCAGCTTTACCATGCATTACCGAGTTTAGTTGCGGTTGCCAAGCATGGAGCGGAAAAATAAAAATTAAACCCAGCAATCTCTAATAGGCCATAAATGGGTTTCAATAATTATTCTCGTTTGTTTAAAGAGACGGCCACCAGCGCGGTGGGGACTCATTATGGTTTGTAAGATGCAAAAAGTTACACAAACATTAAGCATACGACCAGTTTTCTCGATGTCCATCGTACCTATTTACTTATATGTTGCTACGGTCTGGGTTGGACCAGAACTTCAACCAGAAAGCCACTCCAGCCAGTTCAAGTTGTAAGTTGACTAAGGTCCCTTTTCACTCTTGTCTGCAACCGAACATTACCGGTGTGTAGGTTTGAAGCCTCCTACATGTCTTTACCACCTTAGTCGTTGTTCATTCCAAATGATTAGGACCGTTTGAGATCGGGCACCTATTATCCGTGTTAGCCATCCCCATTCATCTTCTTTTGCAAACACAGTCGTTTCAAGTATGGGAGCTTTACAGCGATGACACATTCCACTGTGTAACTATCCTATCGCAACTTTTCCGCGCTCTTGGAAATAGGCCAAAATTATTCCAGCTTTAAAAAATAAAGCAAGGGCCAGTTCGTCAGCGGTATACAGACCGATTGCCATATTAAATTTCCTGTCAAACTTGTTGACGAAGTTGATACACCAAAAAATATCTACTTTCCTGCAGCGGGGCGAGTTATTATGTGGTAATCAGTCTGGTTTCCATCGACGTCACAGCTGCACACCTGTTCTTCTCAAAGTTGCGGATGACATACGAGTTGCCATGGGCACAAATCAAATCACTTTTTTGACACTTTTAGACTTCTCCAAGACCTATAATATGGTGAACCATAGAAAACTTGTTAACAAACTTAAATCTATTGTGTTTTCCTTCTTTTCACCTTCGCATTTTATTCACTCGTACCTCTATGGTAGAAAACAAGCAGTTTTTTTTCAGTCTCAGTTTATTGGTACAACAACAGGTGTATCTCAAGGATCAATTTTGGACCCATTACTCTTCACCTTATATATTAACGATCTTACTAGTTCTATTGAAATTCAATGATACATATGTACGCAGACGTTGTGCAGAAGACTGTCTTGCGAAAATTCTTTGAGAATCAACCGCAGCAAATCCAAGTCGGTAGAAATGAACTTGTTTTTGAAAGCTTCCATGTTGTTTTTCTGGATAGTGAGCCAATTGAGTTTGTGAGTAAAGCCAAAAATCTTGGCGTTTGGTTCGACAAAAAGTTGAGTTGGGACGTATGATAGTAATAGGACATATTTATGGATCTCTGAGTTTCAAGAAACTTCTAGTTAAAGAGTTACTGGATGTGAAATTTGTCGTTGCGTCAATTCAAACACCAAAAGATGAGTACGTGTATATGTACGTGTATGCACTGAAGCGTATTAACCATGTTTCACAGTCTTTGAAATCTATTCTTGGGTTTTCAATGAATCGGTATCTCGACTTTTGTATAATCAAATGCCTTCATGGAGGCGTTGACTCTAACAGCAAATAACCATCGTATCTTTCAGTTTAAGCCCTCCGCGTATCTATTATTCCTCTTTTGATCGTAATTTTTGCATTCGTGCCAATCGAATTTGGAATGCAATCCCTCCCCGCATAAGAAAGCTATTTTACACTAGTCGCTTTGGCGGAGCACTCTTTCGGCATTTTGTAGGGAATACGTCAATTAAAATTATTCATTTTAATATTTTCTTTACTTGCATATTATTTATTTTTATTTTTATCTATTTAACAACTTTTTCAAATAATTTATTTGTTCTATATCTTTCATTTATACATAAACATTGTATAGTCTTTTGTAAATGATGTGATAAGATAAATAATTAATATGAAATATGGAATGAAGCTGATTCTGAGATGATGGATCTTTATTATTGAAGGCCTTAGCTCACTGAAAATACCCAATATCTCCAACGGAGCATCATGTTTGATCACAACGCCGCAGGCAATCACACTACTTCTGAGCAGTCCTCTGCGAAACTTGGAAATAGCTGTCGTTGATATGAATGAGGTCCTGATAAATATCGCGAAATGGGCACTGAATAATAAGCTATATTTGAAGCTCGAAAAATCCAAAACATTAATCATATACAAAAATTCTTTCGACTACGACTTGGTCAATCTCCACTAGAATATGTCTAGTATTTTACACAACTCTATCTTGAACTGATCACGTAAGCGCCATAACTGGTTAGGTTTACGGCGCCCTCCGCATATTTCGGGCCTAATAGCGTTACACTACACTTTTTTTTTCGTACACTATAAAACGAGTAGGAAGTTGAACATGCGTTATAATAACGTTCATATACAATCTACGAAGTAACGACCATGCTTCAATTTTCTCAAAACAAAACGTGCGCTTCTTCTTGGACATTTTGATAAAATATAGCAGAATGAGCAGTACTCTGCGACTTCGTTCGCATAGACTTCGAACGTACATTGCAAAGTTGTAGAACTCGAAAAGGTCCATTCGCCGTCCTCTGACAATTTTATCTGTATAAAATCAACTCGACAATAAGCAAAAGAATTTTTGACAAGAATTTTTAAAATAACCCTGATAGATTGAAATTTATTTAAAATATCTAAATTTTTTAGTCATATTCTAACTTTTATAGAACTTTATTATAGAACCTTTTGAGTTCTGCAACTTTCTATAGAAAGTAATTAAAAATAGCGTACCGACATCGTTCACATTAACCGTATTCGCCCGACTGTTCGCAAGTTTTATAATTTTTCGCCACGAAAAGACTTTTTATTCAAACGGGGATACTATGTAGTCAATGTTCATCCTGTAAGTCCATTGTAAATAGAAGTTGAAAACTTTTTCAAATGGGATGAGAAATTTTAAAGATTAGCGCATACATAGACACTTACAAACATTACCTTTTTATAACATTATTATTAATTATTATTGTTAAACTGATCCAAACAAGATGATATTCTCAGCGTCTATGCATTTATATTTTGTTCATGTCAAGCGTTTGTGGAACTTTGTCCTAGTAGAACTTAGAGGAATTGGAAACACAAAATCTTTTAAACTTCTCTTTCTAGATATCTGAACACTAAACTATAAGACATTCCTCTATTTGACTAAGATACGCTTTTACAATAAAATTGAACTCATGAAATCATCCCAGGCACGCTGCTTCCAGTTATCGATGGCTCGATTCTTGAAACTGAGGTTCGGTATTCCTTTCCTTACCGAGTTACGGTTTTTGAACCCATTTATTTCGAAGTAGCACCGGTTTTCTAATATGAGTCTTCGCCGAATATCCACTAAGGTGTCATTTGTGGAGTTGATGTTTTCTCCAATCCCGAAATCGGCCATCGCCTTATAGAGTTCAAGACGATGAAGACTTTCATGTGCGGCTTGGAAGTCGATGGAGAGATGGTAAGTCTCGATGTGAAATTCGTTGTTATTTTCCAGGATTTGGCTTAGTGTGAATATTTGTTCGATCGTCTGAGCGGAGCCAACCTCTTCCAAATTGGGAGAGCGGATGGGTTTGGTGACTAGGTTTTGTTCACTGTTTCGAACAGCCTGCGTTCTGCGCTCGAAGCCAGCTACCATCTACTAGGCTTTCCTTAAATACATCCGGGTGTTCATATGGCGGGACTTTTTGATTTCCTGGACCTAGGAGGCTGCCTAGGCGCATTTCTTTCTACGCCGGATTTTCTTCTCCTGAGGACTCTATACTCTTCCCTCGCTGTTCCAATGCCAATTATGATCTAAGAACAAAAATCTAAATTCTAATTCGGAAAAACAAAAATCATGCAGTACAAAACATTCACCTTGTCAGTTTCTCTTTTGGGAGCCGAATGTTGGGCGATAAGCAGCAAAGCAGGTTTTAAGCACTTTCGAAAGAAAATTTCTCCGTCGGAAAGTCAATCCGGTGAAGGTACAACTGCGAACTCTATATGCTGTTCAAAGCTTTAAATAAAGCTCGACAGTTTTATGTCCGGGCTCATGAATCATGGAAAAAAGGTTAAGCACACACTCAGATCATAGATAAGTTAGTAAGAAACCTAGATAAAGTTTAAGTTAATTAGTTCGAAGGACTGTTTGTTGACTAGATTACGTCTCCAGCGTGAAGAGCGTACATGCTCGATAAGAAAATAGCTTGCCTACTTGTACATATATGACACGGTAGAATAATGTAGCTTGAAATAATTAAAAACCATCCCTACAAACAAAGCCTTTTAGATTGAGGACAGCAAAGCAAATGGGCTCAAAACTATTTAAAAAGGAAATGTAAACAAAAACAAACGTATATCCTTCCGCTCATAGCTTAATTCCATCCATGCCAGTTTATTTGATTACTTCATAAACATTATCCTCAGCTTACCAACCCATCGACCCGTCGTCAGCAATTTATTTAAAATAGTTCCAAATGAAATTTTAATCCCCCCATACCTAAGCGATTACCATAACACTTTCGTCCGACAAATTGACCATGGGTTATACAACACCACTTGCAAAACCCAAAGCACAACACTGTAGGATTGAGTGTGGCGTTTCCTGTCTCCTATTATCCTTCAAGCACACAGCAACAGTAACAGCGAAAGCAATTCTGAAAAGCATAATGAAGTGTAAAAATCATGAAGCAACATTTCATCGTCGAGGATTTGTCGTACGCACCCCGTACACCCGCTTACTCAGTCTAAGGACCTTATCTCCGTTCCGCCCATCGAGCGACCGACGGGCGTGAATGTCTCCAGTTGTTGAGCGTATCAAAAAATATTCAAATTTCTGTAAAATCTCCATAAAATGTTGAGTGTCGTAGTAATAAGGATTACAAAAGTCCATTTCATATCGTCCTTATGATGGAACTACCAACGAACTATTACTAACAACAGTTCTACTCCACCACCATGCGGCAGCAACATCGACAGTCAACACCGCGCCGCGCCGTAGGGATTTCAATTATCCATATCTCACCATCTGTCTCCTTGACTGCGCAGAGTCATCCTCATGGTATGTAGTCCTGCTCGTAGCCGTTTGGCGTTCTCATCGTTCCTGTTGGTGGCTTTCCCTCAGACATACAAACATATACCATCCGAAGTGTATTGTTTGCTTGGGGAAATTATCCCAAATATCCATAAGGACCATGACCCACCGCCACCAAGTGGAGACATAGACAGACCGACCAAAAGCAAGAGGCTGAAGTCGTTTCTGTGCCAGCGGCATGGCAGCAGTAGCAGCCCTCTACTTTCGTCGTCGTTGTCCTGTCAGAAAAACTCGTTCCATAAAGATTATGAGATTTATACGAACATAAACATTTTATGTGTGTGCGATCGACCCCTATACATGCCGGCAGGGACAATAGCAACAGACACACCATTGAACAATGGCTAATCCATTGGTGGAGCAAGCAGCCAGAACTGCAGGACTGTCGGCTGCCATTGTTTTTGGATTGAGTGCGAAAGTCTCACAGTGTTGACCATAAAATTTGTTACTCGCCAAAGGAGGACTGATTCCATACGACAGGACATGGAAGATGGAAGTAAACTTTTTCTTCCTCCTTGTTGTTCATCTTATTTTTGTCTACTAGATGGCGAGTTATCAATTTTAGTGATCCAATTGGGTTAACAAATTGCAGTTGGCGAAGTTTTATGTCGGCTAACTTGGAGGTGGTGTTGCGGTTCGTTATGTGTCATCGATAAGTAGCTCCAGACAAAAAGTCTAACTTTTTCGTAAACAATGGCAGAAAGAAAAGCATAAAAAGTTTCGGATTTAAGTGGGTTACACGGCTTGTTTTACAAATGCGAGAGTCTTAGATAAATGGAGCAGACAGAGCGACTGCTAAGTTGTCATTGATTTGCGAAGATTGACCTGGAAAACAACAAAGACGTTTACCTTGGGGTTAATTGGATTAAGGGCAAATAATTTGATGATGTCTTTGAGTTTGACATTTCAGGACTGATGTGGACAGTGATGAAAATTTGCCGACATCACTTAACTTACTAAGTCTACACAAAGTGTGCTCTTTAAACAATGTGTCCGTAACATGGACCAGTGATGACCTCTCTAAAGAGTGCCTCGACTGGGAATGTATAAAATATTGTCATCACTCCTCCCCGCTAAACAATCTAGACAAATAATCGCATTCGGTCTTGCCGTCAGCATCACAAGTTTGCAGTTGTAAATTCAAATGAGATGTGAAAACATATGATTTCTTCAATCTAATTTTTGAGCGAATATGGTGATGGGCAGGTGTCAACTGGGATGGCAATTTATTTTTTTAAGTATAATCAAAAGTCATGACGCTTGTCAATGGCGATTGAAGAAGAAACCAAAAGAATGAATGAGCTTTACTCGCAAACGAATGGTTCCGAACCAACGTACAGTATGCAAAACTATGTACGAGTCAACAAATTGACATTTGAATATGTGTCATGCAACGCGACACGATTATGTGAAACCAATCCCATACAAAGTGAAAATAGGTAAACATGCAATTCCAATATAAGAAATGAAACGAAGGCGTTATGTCGCATGACAACATTACCATTCGTCAACTGCTCATCGAAACGGAATCTTTGCCTACTTAAGGGGGTATTCTAGTCTAGAAAATGTAAAAATCGATTTTTTTTATATATTCAAAGTTTAACTATTCAAGAATAAATCAACAAGAGGATTTTTCAAATTCAAATTATTTTCGGAGATATCGATATTTTGCTGACCCGGCATCCAAACTGGTTAGGCCGGAACTAATCGTCCTGAATCCATATTTCTCAGTAAAACCTTGATATATATTGTAATACAAGAACACAAGGTGACTTGTAACTTTTATATTTAGTGTTCACTTACGTCCAGCTGCTAACGGTTGAATTCTAACCTTCAAACTACGTGGACGTACATATGTGCTGTGAGTGAAATAAAAATATTATGAAATATTTTTAACTTCCCATCAGGAAGTTCTTGTTTTTTAATAAAATGTATAAAAAATCCTCAGCGCAAAGGATTACGCGCCCATATCGACAAACAAAAAGGCGATTTCACGGCAATAGATTCACGGCACAGGAAGACACCAGTTTTACGAGTGCATCGAAGGAGGCCAAAACTGTGAAGAGAGAAAGACGGAAATAGTTTTTTCGAAGTCGAGGAAGGTCCGTTGTATGAAGCAGGAATGGCAGATTGAATAAATGTAAGTTCACAATATCATTTCATGACTTAGACTGCGAAAAACTTTAGGCGAAACTTAAAACGCGTTTTTCTCGAAACTGTCTTTCTCAAAACAATACCCACGATTTTTCAGGAGAGTCTTCTTTATAGACTTGTCAAAAAAAGTGTTTTTTTTTTCAGGCAGTCGCCATTTTTTGAAAAAAATCTTTCCAACTTTTCCGTAGTTCCGACATTATTCTAAATAAAAATCATTTTTTTTTTTGGTTTCAGATTTCTAGGAGGGTTGAAATCATGGGTATGGTTACGCGCCAATTTTTTGAGACGCCCACTTCATCAACTGCTAATTTTTGAAATTTTCAACTTTTTCTATTTTATTCTGTTTTCTTGTTATGTTAATAATTAACTAATAAAAAAATGGATACTAAAAATATTAATTGCCTTTTTTCATGACACTTCAAAAATTACATGATATTCATGCCTCTAGATTAGAATACCCCCTTAAAGGCCTTAAAATGAGTTGCGATTTTAAGACAAGTCTTTTGTATGAGGGCCTCATTTAATTTAAACTTCAAATTACTTTTATCATTTGTTTGTATTATAGCGTATATATTATATCACAGCCGACAGCCATAACATTAGTTGGTAAAGGAGTTTAGCTATCGCGGGACAAATTTCAGTTACACAAATGACACTTTGATGGAGATTTGACGAAGGTTAAGCCTAGAATAAAGACTGCTAACTCGAAGCACCAAAACATTTATCTTACTAGTTCCTTTTTCTCAAGCCGAATACCGAACTATCAGCAAGACTGTAGACAAGATTTTAGGGACCTTCGTAAGAAAAATTCTGTGTCGAAAATACTGTCTGCGAGGATGGCGAAGGTTTACTTGCGAACTCTACGAACTGTGCAAATCTAAAATGGCTCGGGCATATTTAGCGAATAGTCAGCAATGCCTGAAGTCCCTGCCAACAGGTTGACGCGAATATGGCCTACAGATCTTCTGGTTCAAAGATCAAGTACTCAAGGGTGTCAGGAAGATGGTCTAATTAAATAGATACAGTGGTGGATGGAAAGCAGCCTTATTCAGGCTCATATCTTCGGGTAATCCATCTTCTGTATGTATGTTAATAAGTATAGCATACAAAAGCATACAAAACAAACAAAGGAAAAAAATATCCAAAGATAAAATTACATAAAAGTTTAGTTTCTCAGCAAATTCATTAATAATGAAAAAACAAGTGAAAAAAAAGAGGTCTTTACCTCTGGAACGTAGTAAAAATTGTTAAAAACCATAATAGTCACATGCCTTGTCTTGGGGATAATGATTGCAATTAATGATTTAAAAAATGCGTAATCTACCTTGGCATTACTTCTTCTCTTCTTCATAAAAAATATAATGTTGAATTGATCTTCCAAAGTATCATAAAGCTTAAGCATATATCTATGGTATATTATTTTTTTTCTTCTTTTTCTTTAATCTATGTGCGTTACATTTATTCTTTTTTTTTGTTGAAATCTTAAATAACATTTTTAAAATTTTTTTGCGTGATTTTGCACAGAAATAACAAACTGGCACAAGGGCTGTTAAGTACCATGAATTTAGTTTTTTTTTCCTTGTTTATTATCAATTTGTTCATCTTAAGCCAGGAATCTATTTGTTTTAAATCATTGTTTTTTTATTTTTACATTCTGTTAAGTTTTTTCTAGCAATGAAGAACAACCCATCGTCTGCGAACAGTATTAATTTACAGTTTTTAATACTTTTTTCATATCATTTTTATATTATAAAAAGCAGAGCACCTAAAATTGTTCCTTGAGAAACACTATTGTCAATATTTGATGCACTCGATATTTCATTATTTACCATTGTTCGTTGTGTTCGGTCCATAATGAACCATACTTTTTAATCGAGTCTTTGATCATTTTTGCATTCATAAAACTAAAGTAATTTTTTTGGCTTATCAAAATTATTGCACTATTTATACCTTGCATGCCTGTTAAATTAAACATAAAGTCTGTATTGCACTCGTCGACTATACGTATATATTCTGTATGTATCACAGATTGATTTAGAACGTTAATACTTTGGACAAAATACTTAATGAATTTTTCACAGATAATTGCACTCTCAGTAACTTTATCACAGTTTTCAAATTGCACTTCTAAGATGTGTTTAGATGACATGCACATAAACTTATATATTTATTTATTAACACTTACTTTAGCAGCCGTTTATTTATTTTTATATTTTATTTTTATTTTTGTTTTTTTTTTCATACAAATGCATGATTATTTATTTATAAGTTATTTTGTATTGTTAAATAATTTTTTTCTTGATTATTTACTTAAACTCATATATTTAATTGACATCTTATTTATAAAAACATTTTTTTTTTCGTGTAAAAATCGAATAATTTTTAAATTATTTATTTATTTATTCAGTTCTTTACATGCCTTTGTACTTTGCCTTTTCTCTTTTTTTTTATATACAAAATTTTTGAATCATTGTTTATTATTTACACTCAATTGTGCATACAAGTAGACTGAAGAAAGTTATTTTTTAAGTTAATTCCATACTAGGTTAATTCCATACTAGGAAAAGAAGCAAAAACTAATGAAATTAAGGGTATCGAAGTTGGCAACACTGTGATTTCTGATCCGTAACTTGATTGCAAGTAAGTTTAATGATTACTTCGTTAATATTTCAGAGACTTTAAAACCCTCCATCCCGCTGCATACGTATTGCAACTGCAACATCTCATCAGATTTGTTCGAGGATAGTATGCAAGCAAATAGTTTTGGCTTCCAACCCATTACAGCTGGGGAGCTTTTAAAACTAGTATCGAGTTTAAAGAATAAACATTCTTGCACGAGTGACGGCATCTCCAGCATACTCCTTAAAAAAATTGTCTGGTTTGTCGTTGATGTTCTATGTTATCTATTCAACCTAAGTGTTGAAAAAGGAATATTCCCCCATTCCTTGAAGTGTGCAGAAGTAATTCCTCTATTTAAAAAAGGAAATCGAACGCATATTAACAATTACAGACCGATTTCTCTGCTTCCGACATTTTCTAAACTCTTCGAGAAATTAATTAAATGTAGAATGCTTTCGTTCCTGGAGAAAAACAACTTTTTCTCAGCTTTTCAGTTTGGCTTTAGGTCATGTAGGTCCACAGAGGATGCTATCCTCAAGCTATGTTGTCATCTATATAAGGGCATAAATGCTAGTCAATCAACCATGGCGCTCTTCATAGACATGACCAAAGCATTCGACATGGTTGATCACAGATTGCTTTTAAAAAAACTTTATAACGCCGGTTTTAGAGGCATAATATACGAATGGTTTGCGTCATATTTGCACGACAGAGAGCAAAGAGTTCTTATAAATGGAGTAACCAGCAGTTCACTTAAATTAAAAAATGGCGTCCCGCAGGGATCTGTGCTGGGCCCCATTCTTTTCTTGATCTTCGTTGATTCTCTTTTTAAACAAAGTTTCAATGGTAGTCCTATAGCGTTTGCAGATGATGTCGCATTCACTTACAATGGCAGTTTATCTCTTGAGTGTATAAATCAAGTTAACGAAGACCTACAAAAGTTGAGAAATTGGTTCGCATTTCACAAACTGATTATTAGCGAAAAAACTAAAATTATGTCTTTCAAGCTATCAGGAAATGTTTCAACGAACTTCAATGTTTTCTATAACTCACATGACTGTAGAAAGTTCTGTTTGCCGGTACATTCGTGCGGTCGGCACAATTTTATAAGAGACAATCATTGCTCTAATAGTTGCTTCGAAATCGAGTCTGTACATTTTTTTAAGTATTTAGGGGTTTTCATTGACTGTAATTTGAATGATGCTAACCCGTAAAATGTATCTTCTAAAACCATATTGCTCGAGAAATGTTTTGAAAATGATTTACTATGGTCTTGCTAATTCCAAATTGCAATACGGCATTACGAGTTGGGGAGGTTCTTCCATGAACAATTTTGGGATCCTTTTGAAGGCTCAGAAGCACTTGATTCGAATTGTTTGCGGAAAAAATCGTTATACGCATAGTTGGCCTCTCTTTTGTGAACTAGGTATTCTTCCTCTTAGACATCTTTATGTATTCAAAGTACTCAAGGAATTCTTCAAACAAAGTGGTAATACTGCAACTAGAAATTCTAGAATATACAACCTACGCGTTAATAATATGACTCTTGTCGATGTTCCAATCGCACACAAAACACACTTTTTAAAATTTTACTTAACGGCTTCACCAATGGTTTTTAATAAACTTCCGATATCCATAAGAACCACTAGCAATTTTCACTCATTCTTGAGAAAAGTAAAAAGTTGGCTTTTTACAATGGATTTAGAATGTATTGATCAGATTTTAAAAGCAGTTATATAATGATGTCTGGAAAAAGGATTCTTCAGAAACTTTTTTACAGTAGCTTTTTATTTCTTCTATTGTTTTTGATTTTTTTTCTATATGAAATATGTTATTTTTTTTTTTTTAATTAAATTAAGAATTTGTAGAATTTGTATTTTATTTTTAATATTTACATATTAATCAAACTGATAGTACCCCATGTCAGTTCTATTAATCAGTTAATTGAATTAAAATGTCATTTAACACTAACTTAATTAGTTACCAAATGACTTCTTTTTGTTCAACTCCACTTTTATAATATAAAGAAATTTTTGTTTGTTAATAAGTTTAAGTGCTGATGAATAAAACGTTTGAAAATGAAATGAAAATGAAAATGAAATGAAATGAACTCTTCAAATTGAAGGTTTCCTGATAGTTTCCTTCAAGCTTAATATGTTGAATACTTAATAAATTACATAAAAAAATAAGAACTTCCTGATGGGAAGTTAAACAAAAGTGGTTCAGTAGAAATAAATTAAGTTCTAGCTATTAGGTCTCTGTGTAAATTGCGCGACAGCAAATCATTTGTAGAATTTCGTTTCCAAATAAAATATATCGGACATATAATGTTCCGGCGCCATAAAAAAAGTGAAAATAGGGTAGTAGAAAGTCTAGTTGAAATTTTTCACTTCATCATCGAGAACTGATGTGATAAATTAGAAATCATGGTGAAAGTATACGGGGAGTGAAAGCGGGTCCTTCTGCAAAAGTTTACTTATCTAACTCCACAATGTAACATCTCCAACCAATAATGTAGAATTTCTCTTAACGAGAGAAACTTTAAGGACATATGTGAATTTTCTGCTTGAATGTTTCCGTAACAGAATATTTAAGTCGACACACACAATGATATCTTTGGTAATAAGTCGACGAAATATTTGTTATTAAATGTGCTACACGAAAAGTACGTCAAAGCTATCCCGCCAATCCCATTGAATTAATGACATGATTTTCTAAAATTACTTAGCCAAAGCATAAGGACCACAAAAACGTTTGCAAAATCCTTTTTGATTAAAATAAAATGTTTACTTCTGTTGGAAAACCATAAAGCACTGTCAAACAATGGAATAGCTTCTAGTCACAGGACACACGACCAATTTACTAATGTATTCACTTCCAAGGTAACTCCTTTTCAATTTTTTACAAAAAAAAAAGTAAGAAAATCATCAAATCCATTGCGGTAAACTTTCAACAAAAATAAAGCAAAAAAAGCAATAAAAGCACAATAGAAGACAATAGTTCATTTCATCACCGCAACTCTTAATTCTGACTTGCTATCCTCTCAAAGTGAACAACAGGACAAAAGTGCTTCCCATACTTTGGCTCCGAAGATTCTTTCATATCTTCACTTGTAAGCGCCCTGTTGAGCTCACGCCCACAATAATTAAAAGTTGTAATAGAAGCGTGCACAAAGGATCGGATATTCTTTGAGAAGAATAACTACCGTCCGCTTACTCTGTTTACCCAGTAGTGCGAAGCAGGACCAAAAAATAAAGGACGATTTCATCATTTTAAGACGACCGCACAGTTTGAAATTATGCATTCATATTCCCATTGTGCAACGGGGGACAGTTATAATACACAAGATAGTCAGAATAAGGAATGGACTTGCCATCCTTGCATTGTTTATGCAAAATGCAATGAGTGTACGAGGAAGCAAAAGCATCACCGCTCTGGCTGGTCCATATTCTGGATCCGCATATAAAGCTGTGTGCGAGCAAACTTCGTCCAGAAAATGCACATTGGACAAAAGGAGTATTTTTTTATTTGCATTTTCTGCAATATTATACGTTCTATACGTATCTGCATATTTGTTCTATTGGCTTTTACTTTGCATTTTTAATGATCCTTTGCAATCGTCCTGTGCGGCGTTGGCATTGTTTTATTGTACAATAATTGCGGCCATCACAGGCTTAAACTGTGTCATGCGTACGCTTCTAATTAGAAACTATTGGAACCTTATAAGGCCATCGGTGTTCTAGAAAGATTGTTTTTTCCATCCTTTTTGTTTGACATAAATTAGTTCAAGGATTTGTAGATACCTATTGAATGATTACAGAGCTGAACAAATATTCATTATCAGTATTGCAAACAAGTCTGGCGAATCGTAATTCTTATGACCTCAGTTACAAAGCGATTGTTTCTAAGTGAGAGTTGCAAATAAAGTCCTTCCTTACCCTTCAAGCTCAATCTTTCCATTTCGACATACATTTTTGTCTTTATGTAAATTTTGCAATTGTTAGAAATATTCGAGACGGTATCTGGATTGATTTTGAGAATGAAATATTTAGAATACACAAGTCCGGCCACTAGATAAGGGGACCCAGAAAATGTCGGCAAAACACGCTCACACAGCTAACAATATAGTACGTACGAAGGAAATCTAAGCAAGTTATGGAGATACCATTGAAATAAAGACTGAGGATACTTGCATTTATTGGGGAGTAATGTATGAGAATGCATTACAAATTTTTGCGGCCAACTCTTCGTCAACAAGATGATTTCATATCTGTGAGTAGAATATTGGATAATTCATCAATGACCTGTGATGGTCACCATTTTTTCACAATTTGCTCGTTCTCAATAGATTACGACTACCCTTATATATTTTATTTTACAAAGAAGAGCATAAGGATTGGGAGAGGAATTTAGAGACTGCGTGATGGTTTGAAACTTCAATGTGTTTTAGCTTCACTTGCGAATAAGAACGGAGATCTTGTCATTGACTTATTTTCATTCGTCTTATTTTCAGTACTTTAAACAAAGTTAGTTTATGTATAGTATAAGGCAGTTAGATTATGTATAACCTAAGTGCTTAAAAGTTCACTAAGACAGATCACAGATCAAGCAGAAATATAACATGTGACAATTCGTTCACGTATATTCCGCTCGCTTAAGACTCCCAGACATTTGGCAGCTGAACTGGAAAAATTCTTGCCCTTTCGGATTCTCAAGATTTTGTTTCGATGGCCAGTTTACGTTGGTATCTTAAGAACCGAAGTCGTCAAAGGTGACCTTCTTATTAAAGATAGATAGATAGATTTATAACATTCGAAATAAATGTTGCAAAGTTGGTTTTATCGCACATGTTACAATTCAGAGATACAATACTACTGTATTGTAGACCTGTAAAATCTAAGTACTACAAAAAGTACAAATATCATTTCCCGTACTTTCCTGTTTATAATATAAGTACAAATACAATTCCTTGTTACCGAAATCAATTACCAGTGCAGGTAATCATAAACGTACATGTGATTCCTTCTGCAATACCAAAAGTGTTTTAAAATTGTGTTTCAATTACATAAATACTCTTCAATCCTTCATTACTCTACAATTCCTTTAAATTACTTATAATCTCTATTTGTTAATTCTAACTAACTCTCTAGAAACTTATTAAAATTTTATGTTTGAATAGTTTAGGTAAGTTGAAGTAAGCTCTTATCTAACTAAAATGCTGAAATGAAAAAAGAAAATTTAAAGAAGTAATGTTCTGTTCTATAATTAAAAAAAATTCAAAAAATTCGGAACACCTTCCGACGTTCCAATACCTTCAAAAAAGAGTTAAGAAAACGATTATGTGTCTTAGTAGAAGCACACCTCAGTAAGAGAAAAAAAAACAGATTAACTTAAAACTCTACCTTACTGGAATACTTCTTTCTCGACGCTTTCGTTCTTCGATCACATGTTCAATAAGGCAGAAATGAGACCAAGAATTTTCCTCAAAATGCTGCAAAATCTGGACGTAGTTTTTAAGAAGTGCAAAACTAATAAGCACTTGCATGGTAATTGCCAAAGCAAACTAAACACAAAACACAAATGTAAAAAATACTTTCTAAGACTGACAGCTCGTTTGACGGATTTCAATCAAAAAAAAACTTTAAAATTCCAATGATATGTCTGTACACATTGTTGATTGCTTAGCATTTGCAAATAAACAAATCATTTGAAGTTGTTTTATTGTATCAGCCATTATTTTTACTAAAGTACTAAAAGTCTTTCTACACGTCATTTTGTATTATTTAATGTTTTATTTTCCAATCTGTCACAATTCTATCATAAAAATTGTGAGATTTATTGCAATGTCGTATGCAATATATTGTCATGAGATGAAAGAATCATTATTGAATGATGACTTGACACAAAATCGTCTAGTTCTGCAAATATCGGTCGTATCATGCTGTACTGAGTCAAACGTTTTTCCCATGTTGATTTTCCTTAGGCTCAATTTCATTCTAAATTCAAATGCGAGCCCTTGGTGAGTCTTAACTTGATAGAACCTAAACCTTTTTATATTGATATAATTTAATACATACACGAATTATCATACTCACACTTACTTATCCCATTATTGACTAGAGTAAAGTATAATGTTGGTTCCATAATGCTCTAGGAATGGAATCATGAGCTTAGACAAATATTAGAAAAACACACTTTGCCCTCAGCTTTGCAATTTATCTGTCCTGGATGAACAAAATTGCGAGATAATGGTCAGAAATTTTCCTCTTACCTTTGCCAGTGAAACATGGATCAAGGATATGAAATAGAAACCGCACAAAAAAACTTGTTCCAACCTCAACCGCTTGGAGCTATTTTAGGACGATCTTAAAAAAAAGTTGGTTCTAAAAGCAAACTTTCAAGAAGACAGTTATTAATACTTTTGATAACAAAAATTTCAAAAATCGACATTAAATATTTTGCAACACATCCTGAACATCCAGGACGAATTAAGTCCTGGCTATCGACGAGATGGTGCGGCTTCCATACTAAATAAACATGGCACCCTGAGGAACTTCACGGGCTATATGTGATAGCCATGGCAGCCAATGTGTTAAAGAAAAATGGAACCATTATAGGATCACTTTGTTGTCCGTCTGTCTGTCAGCACCCTTTTTCTCAGGATAACGTGTATCAAGTTGAAATGAATATCAAATACTTACGACTGCGGCTGGTAAAAATCAAAGTTCTAAATTGGCGGAGTCTTTTTGCCGAATATTTTTATCCTTGCAAGTGGAATCAAAACCTGAATGGTACTTCATACAAACAAAGGCGGGAAAACTACAAGACTCGATTTCCGTGATGAACGAAATATTTATATATCCACAAGATTCTTCGGAACCGTCATTCTTGGCGGTTTTTTATTTACATGCTTCACTTAATTTGCCAATTTTGTTAAATAAACATAATATTGATGAAATTGTGTACAATGAATTTTATTTGTTTATTTTGTTTGTTCGACAACTCATGAACTTAATTAAGCTAAGTTTTCGCCATCATTCCAGACGATGACTTGTTATTTCCGTAGCACTTACTTCTTTTAATCTCAAGGATGTATAGGATCGACCAACTTTTGGTTTCTTTCTGAACCCTAAGCAGAGAAATTTAAAGCTTCAAAAATCTCAGTAACAGAACTTATGCAAGAAAGGAAAAATCTAGGATTTTTTCGCTCACGAATTGAAGCAATATGACAACCTGATTCATTAGCACTTTTATGGTATGTGTGGATTCAATAGACCGTCGAAATTGACGACAGTTTTGCTCAAAAGTTTTCTTCATTTACAGGCAATATTGCAGTTTAACAGTTTGATGTGGATTTCGGTTTTGGCGGAATTAAAGGCTTCCACGACGTATAGTGAAATCGATTCTTAAATTTTTAGAAACTAAGGATGTGGACTTTTACGAGCTTTGCTTTCAGTTAAGTAAAGGCGTCCATCAATTGATTTCTGCTCACTGAGTTTAATAGACTTACACATAAGTCGTTTTGGGGAGGCGGCCCTGCCGCTGAGTTTTTTCGTGAGGTGCAATCAGAGACCCGCATGAACAATATTTATCAAGCTATTCGTGAAATAGGTGAAACTATTGTATTGTAAATATTGAACAACTTTCTTGGCAAAATGACATGGCCAAGGCAGTCAATAATCATTGGACAGCGCTCGTTTATACCTTTTTTAAAAAGAAACGTTTAACCCACGATTTGAACTCTTGAATATTCGTAGTGGTCTATATTCTCAATTTTTTCTGAATTCCACTAGAGTCTCAAATGTTTTCGAATGGAAGAGTTATTTGTCAAAATCATTGCGAATCTTCATTCCACTAGACATATGCACCCATGTGGAATACAATTTTAATCTTTCAGAGCTACAAAGTCTTTCAGATTATTTTACGAAAGATTTGCTGCTGTTTTTCAATGCAGACCTTAACGACTTGGCTGAAGTTAATTTTGTGACAATGCTTATAGTTCTTTAAATCGTTTATTGGTTTGGTTAACAAGTAGTTCAATGAAGTGAAAATCAATTATTGAACTGTTTATCGAGTAAGTGATAGAGTCAACTTACCACTTTGCAATGCAAATGAGTGCAAGGCAAATATTGTTCGGCCTACCGACCACCCCAACATGCGGTAGATGCTTATAATTTGTGTTATCTTATATGTTTCTGGAAACAATATTCCAATTTGGATATTTGCACTGAATTGAAGTCACGAGATTACAATGGCATTAATTATGGGGATCATGAACCGACAACATCCAGAAAGGTCTCAATGTCATTTCCGTAAAGTGTTAACAATTTGAATTATCTGGATTCGTACGATTAAGGAGAAATGTAATTACATACGTTGTTGTAACTTATGATATTGTGCACTAGCTGAACTATTTTTGGTGTCACTTAATTGCATTTTAAGTATATAGGAAGATTAAATACAAAGCTGCGACATTTCAAAGTTGCCAATATACGAGTAGACTTTAATCCTTTCAGATTTATTTTTAACCATATTTCATACTCAATTTTATATTTAATCAATTGTATTAAAAATCACACAGATGACGTTGGCATCCTTTTAGATGTCATCTTAAAGCTTTGGTCTTTCTTGAAGTAAATGACTAAGTTAAGAAGAGTTGGCGAGGAAAAAGGACAATATCACGAAGACCTAATCAAGAAAACGAAAACGATCACTCTATTCCTTTCGATTATGTAGAATGAAAAAGTTGCCGCTATATGGACTCGATACGGTTAATGTTCAGTGTTCACTCATTCGAAGCGTCAAAATTTGATACCTTTTTATCAAGATGTGTGTTTCTACTTTTAAATTTTCTTTCTAAGTGACTTAGGATGAATATTTTCGACACAATTTAAGGATACCAAATCACTTAATATTGTAAAACAAAGTTCTCCTGTCTTTCTGTTTGTCTGTCTGTCTGAACGGGATAAATTGAAAAACTACCAAACGGATTTTCATACGGTTTTCACTAACAGTCAGAGTGATTCAATAGGAGATTTAAATATATAACTCATTCATACGTTTTGTATATATTGGCTGAAATATAAAGATGGTCCTAGGGATCAAAAATTTGCCTATTTGCGCTGCGAAAACTTTTAACGATATATCAAATTTAGGCATATATTGAAATAAGTCAATCAAAACACGCGTAGAATGGAAATATGATGACATTCGTGTCTTGCCACCAATTCTTATCGAACTAAAAAGTTTCATAATGAAGACTTATTATGTATAGGTAATTTCTTTCTTAAATTATTTAAACCGAAATTTTTATATAAAAGATACGGCGTATATATCCTTATTAAATAAAATGAGACCATCGTTTTCAGCATCTTAAACATATGATATTTCCTTATTCATACTTCCGTATTAATATTATGAATGCAAAAGCAGACTGTATAAAGCAAACATACTGTTTCGGCGTCTCTTTAGGTAGACATTCCAGTGCAATTCCTGTGGATTGCACTGTAATCAATGGTCGAGCAACCCACCTGTCCCTGACCACAGAAACTTAATCCATTTAATGGCTCAAAAACGGCAAATTAAGCAGGTGCCGGTGTGCATGGAACCGACACTAAAATCTCCTTACCCACTGGAAAACATGCAAGTATTTTCAAGGCTGAACTGCTAGCCATCGAATAATGTGCCATAGAAAACCTTGCAAAAGGCCATAAGGGGGCCAGAAGTCTAATATATTCAGACATGCAAGCGGTGCCTTGAGCCCTTGTCATCTATTCTAATGGAATCCAAATGTGTCAAAAGCTACTACGACGACCTTAGACACCCTAGCCCGACGTAACAAAGTTAGGTAAGGATGGGTTCTAGGTGATGGAATTCACTGGTCCGGAACCCTTCTGTGGCCCAAGCTGGACTACACAGACAATCCAAATTACTAATCAATTCATTCTCTTACAGAGAAATCCTTAAACTCAACAAGGAGAACATGAGAAAGCTCGGCCATTGCCGCTTGAGATCACATCTAACCAAACTAGAGCTCAGTACAACCACCGAATGCCGACTCTGTTAAGACGACGACGAAACGGCTGTACACATTCTTTGTGAATGTCCAGCTTTGATTTCGCTAAGAGGAAGACATGGGCATACAAACTCCCAAAGATACAAAAGGTGTACTCTTTCAGACCACAGTGTCAACCACTTGAGCAAGGCCAGACGTGACTTTTTAACGCCTTAACAGCTGGCCCAATTTTGATGATCGATAAATGGCACTGTAGAAGTTTGAATCCAATATAATGTTTTGTACTTCGAGAATGTAAGTAGATCACGCGTTGTAAATCGTTGAGCATTACGCACACGTAATATTGTTGTATGTATTATATTTTCCAATTTCATAGGTGGTAGACAAAAATTCTGATTTTATTAAATCGAAGAAATTTAAAGAGAGAATTTGTAGAAGTCGAAGGCATTTTCTTCATCGAATGTTTACATATGCACAAGGTACTACTCTGACAACGTATGTTGAGTCAGCTTGTTTTTAATAAAACGGCATACCCAGTTCATAATCGTTAAAAACGTAGATGCGTTTCTGTGCCTATAAGATAACGAATTGAAATTTAAATTAGGAACTTTTTACATTTACATTTGAATTAAAGAAAAAATTTTACAAGTTATAAAAGGTTTTAAGAAAGAATGAGGAAAGATTATCTAAATAAGCATAAAATGCTTCTTTTGATTGAGTTCGTATCGACTGCGGTATTTACAAAATTGAACAAAACACATGTTTATAAACTTTTGACTTATAATACAAATACTTACTCCCACGTTCATTCATGTGAAAGAAGAATCTACTGCTCTTTTTCGAAATGTCAATATTGACTTTTAATTTAGAACAAATCGAAACTCCGTGAAAGTTCTTTTCTATATTAAAAAAAAAAATATTTTCATTTAAACATGGATGGTATTTTGTAATATTGTATATTGTTAGTAGGAATCTGAAAAAGACCAATTGGAAAGATTGCGCAGGCATTTTCTGTGGGATATGTTCAAAATTTTAGTGTAGATAGAATTGCAACACTTGAAAAAAATTCAGGCTTAAAGACAGTGTTAAGATGAGTAGACAAATGTTTTGTTTATGATGTGAACCACCAACTTGCAGCAACGCTCCGATTTTTGAAAAAACAATCCATTTCAGAAAAATTATCGGCAAGGCGTTAGACGCATTGAAGTTTATATTATTTGCAAAGTGGATTGAACTGCAGGGATGAGGCACATATACGCAACTTATTTATATTAGGACAGAATATAAAGGCATAAATGCTTGATTGCAAAAATCTTTTAGATTTACGACCGCGCGATGATTTTCAGAGCTTTGATCTTCGGAAAGATATGGTCACACGCCGCCTCCTCACATTATAAAAATTACTCTTAATGAAAACTTTCTATATCCGCAACGCAAAAGTAAGTGAATTCATTTGCAGAACACAAATTTTCATGTTTCCGAGTTTACTGCTGCCATTTCGAGTGAAATGCAGAAACACCAATTTCACTTTCGATCATACAATCTACAAATCACAATTTCGTTCGGAATGCAGAAAACATAATTTCAATTAAGGAACAATCTATGAATCACCCTACTGATCAAGAATATAATTAACAATAGATAACCCTAGTGTCTACTCTGAGGCATAAGTTGAGATTGATCCTGTTAATAAGCCTCTATAGGTTCGCTCTTCAAAATACGAGCTTATTTATTACATTGGGATGCTTAGGAATTTTATTTTAAAAACTTAAATCTTTTGGGAAACCTAACTTACAACTTTAGTGAAGTCAAGCTTTAAGTAGTCCACTTGATTCGCTTCTTCTCAGAGTTTGCTGTTTAATTGCAGCTCACTGCGATGAATTTCATAAAGCTTTTTTTCTTCGGCTCCCAATTGTATGAATTTTCTCTTCCAGAATGAGAGTGTCTGCGAGTCGTGAGAGTCTAGAGAATCTAGACTAGTGAGGATTCTTTGGTTAAAGGCTTATAAATGCATAACGTTTGAGGCAATCAAGACGCAACAAAAAAAAAGGATAACTATTTTCAAAAGGGCGAAAAAATTTTGTTCAGGACTCCGTTTTTTCAGACCTCTAGAATTACGCTGCTCTGCGACAAGTGGTAAGAATTTAAAGTACAGCTTTCATTCTCAGTGTGAGTTTTTGGTCAGTTGAAGTAATTTCCTAAAAATGAAAGTATTTCAACACGTGTAAGAAGTAAGAAAAAAAATAAAAATGGGGTCTTTAAATGGAGATGCAAAACATTAATAAAATGCGTCTTATTGAATTTTCTGTCACCAAAGAACAACTTTGGTGTCGCATTTGTACGGTTGTTTCAGATTTTTCAAAGGATCCAAAACAGTACGGGAAAAGATACGCACTTGGACGAAAAAAATAGCTTGACACCAGCAGCTCGGCAGTCCCTACTAAAAGAAGCATCGAATTCTATATCAACAACAAGTTAGATCGCTGTAAAAAAAAACTAGACGCAGTCTATCCTTTATGTCAGGAAAGAAAGATTCTAAACCGCAATAAACACCAGAATATGTACCGTCAAAGAGTTCTGCGAAACCAGATAGCTTGATTATGAGTCTATAATTTTGAATTATGCCATCGGGTTAAGATTCGATTCCCTGAACTTGGGTTAACACTTAACAAATGAGCAAATTTTTTTTATTAAAAATAAAGAGGAAGAACTGGCTTTTTGATTGAATTTTTCAAGTATTCAAATCATGAAAAATTAACATTCTGATTTTTCCTTGCTGTTGACGGTTCTTGAACATGTCTTGCAGAAACGAATTCCAGTAAGAGTTGGTATTTCTCTTGACAGTGTTGACTTTCGACTTTGTCTAAAAATATCAAACGCTTCGATTCGAAAAGTTATCTGGAATTAGTCTCTGAACCGGGCTTGCAATAACCGTAGAGCAGCTGATTTTTAGGTCGTTTAGATATAAACGGAACAATGCAGACCACAGATTCGACCACTGCGGGACCATCTGCAGGCTCCGAAATATACAATAGATATGCTTTCGATCAAATATCATGAAGAAATCAATCTGAAGAGAAAAGCATCCGATGAATGAGAAACATTTGCAACTTCCACCTGTCTAGAAATGTTAAAGATTAAATACAGAAATATGAAGCAGGAGTAGGGGAAGAATAAGAAGCGGATTCCATTATCCAACCAACATCGTCGGACTTGAAATTAAGTTTAAAATAAAACTTGTATGGCGATAATCAACTTGAGCCTCTGGAATTCATTTCCATAAAACATTACGCATAAACAATCCCAAGACCCCTGACAATTGTTTGTTTAAATCGTTAGAACGCGCGTCCAACCATTGAGTTTGTGCTGCGGAGAAAAAATAATTTACATATTAACTGTGATGCAATTTCTATCCCCGTACGGCCTTCACCCTCATTTGTTCAAAAGATTTTTCTGCAAAACAAACGAACCGGGTGTGAAATTCTTACGAAGCAGAACAAAGTCAAATGGCAACTATCCCCCAAAGGTAACAAACTCCCCTAACGCCGATGTGGCAACCACATCTTTGCATTTAAATTGCTTTTGTCTGTCGTTCCTTTTATTCATTGCTTTTAGACTTTGTTTTGCACACTCAATAGGACCCTTGACTAAGTCCTCAGATAGTTAGGAAATCTTGAGGCAGTAGAGTACTCGTACATCCTCCTTCACCAGCGTTGTGTCAAAATCCGACAGAATGTGGTTCGAACGAGTACGGCCGCGCATCACTAACAGCTAACAGCACAACAAACAATGAGGACCCTTCCGATCCCTCTATCTTATGCTAATCATGTTCTTGGTTGTGCGGAGCGGCATGAAATGCAACTAAATCAGGTAAGTCTGGGTATCCTTTTAACTTTTAACCGCCTACATTGTGTTGTGTTGCGTTGTGTTGTTAGCATCGGCGGTTTTGGTGCGAAGTTGACACTGGGTATGTGCCGAGTGGCAGCTCATCAGTTATGCAGGATTAAGGGCAATATTTGACATTAATTTCGATTCACTGTTTAGAAAAAGAATTTCACGTTTATTTAAAGTTTTATAGAGCGATATAATTTTAATTAATTCAAATGATTTTTTTTTAGGCGTAGAAAATAAAGTATGCAAAATAATTAATAAATAATTAATTTGTTTGTCATTTTGAATTATATAATTGATTGACATATTAATTAGTAATTTATTCAATCGAATTTGTTTTCATTCGAAATTGACATTGCACCGGATGCAGAATATTTATATTTATGCAATCAACGAAATATTTGTATCCATAAATTATATTAGGCTGATAATGTTCTAGCGGCTTAAATCATTTTATGATTTTACAATACTTTCGTTTGTTGAAGTAACATATATGAAATTCATAATAACGTAAACTGCTGAGGAATTCTTGACAAGTTCGATTTCATAAAACTTGTTCACCAGGAGCAAGCATATTTACTAGTACATCAAAGAATTTAATAAATGCGTAATTGATTAGTTAACTCAAGGCGAACCTAAGGCACTCAACTTATTTTGCTTAATCTCTTAAATGAAATAGTTATTTTCAAAAATTTTGGACTTTTTCAATGCCAAAGTTTTGGCAATCTCATCAGATTTTCTTTTCGACAGCTTGAGGAGTTCTCAAATAACAATGACCTAAGACATACAATGAAGGCATTCGAATCGGGCGATTTTGTCGGCGAGGGAAAATCAAGCAGACGAGAAATTTCGCGAAATTATATATCGTTGATCACGGTTCTGAACCGCTCATTGGTCACAGAAACCGCGGAAGCCACGGCGGCTCGAAGAAGTGAGGCCTTATGACACTTGCAGCGTAAATATCGCACCATTCAGTGACTGAGTGAATAACATTTGGACTCTGAGTGACTAAAAAGTTCTGATTTCGCTTGCTTACGTTTCCTGTCAAATAGAAACGGGCCTGGTCACTCATGATGAATTTCGACGGAAACCTTCGTGTTGGGGCATATTTTTGGTCACTTTGTAAAACATATTCAATATCCGTTTTTGTTAAACTTATGGTTCTTAATTAATCAAGATTCGAAGGTGCCGAAACACTGGAAGTTGAGCACGTTGAAAATCCTCAGAGTATCCAGGACAACCTGGTCGCCGTTTACATTTTCATAATTAACTTTTTTTGATTCAATACCGGCTTACAGACTTGATAGGAAAATGGAAAGGTTGCGATCACAAATATCCGTTCAAAAATAAGGCCTTGACGCAAGAATACGTTTCTGATTGTTTAAGAACATGATGGCGATTGACCGGGAAGGAAATAAAACATTTTAAGTCATTTTGAGAATACTTCAATTGTATTCCTAAAAACTTGTTTTTCT
This sequence comes from Orthonevra nobilis, assembly GCA_963555765.1. Taxonomy (NCBI): domain Eukaryota; kingdom Metazoa; phylum Arthropoda; class Insecta; order Diptera; family Syrphidae; genus Orthonevra; species Orthonevra nobilis. The sequence continues at coordinate 15,538,083 of OY743225.1, forward strand.
ACGAGTTTATAAGCCATAGATGTAATCCAAAGTGGTAACATTTGGACGAACAATTTAAGAAATATTTCATTAAAAAATCGAATGACTTGAAAACAAACTTAAAATACCGAATGGAATCATAGGTAACATGGCTCGATCTTATTTAAGAAGACTGTCAGAATACATGCCAAGACGCTAAGCAGCGGTAAGGAAGCAACACGGCTTGCCAGAAAAGTACAAATAGAAACTTAAGCTTTTAAAGTTAGATTTTAATCTAAAGTTTTGTTTCAATGTCCCATTCTACGCTTTTCATTTCAGCAAGTTCAATAACATCCAGTTCTTGATATCTGAATGCTACCACAACAAATAACGAAAATGGAAACATTGTTGTATTTAGGCATAAAGCCGGCTAAATATCGAAAAGTCGGTCCGTGTTTGTTTTTGTTTGATGACATGTAATTTCGATAGTTTGTGCAGCCCGGCTTTAAACAGCGACAGTCTTGAGAGTAAAATAAAGAAAATTTAAAAAAATATATGAGTTTAACTTCAAACCAAATGTAGAGCAGAAATAAACGTTCGTATGTTAAACTCAAATATGTCTTGAGCTTCTACATTTACTATTTACTTTCTATTTACTTTTTACTCTCTATTTACTATTTACTATTTACTTTCTTTACTAGATAGAATTGTTACACAAAAAAGAAAAGAATTCAAGAGCATGAGGAAAAGTATCTCTCTGTACGATCTGTATTTTGAAAAACTAGTGTCGAATGTATTGTGTAAAAATCATATTTCGTTAAAAAGTAATATTAACAAAATGGTGATGGTCGGCTTTTCCTTTTTTTATTTATTTTGTTTTTGAGTTTATTAATATAATTTAATGTCGTTTTGTGATCTTGAAGGAATGGAATGGTTTTCAAATCATTATTTATAGAAGATTCTTCATCTCAAAAAATCAAAGTTAAACCGGCATATTTTAGCGCTCGATATAAGAATAGAGGTTATGTCAAATGGTAGGTACTGATTAATACTTCGTAAGCCATATTCAGTTGTATTACGATTGAGAGATCACCCACTTCTTAAGAAAAATAAATCTTAAATTAAGTCATGAGTCGTTGAGTTTTGATGTTATAAGTGCTTCTCCAGCATGCCAAGCCATTTTATAATTTTGTATATACCAGTCCGATATAGACTGTTTCCATGAGCGGCAAAACTGCTTCATGTGGTATAATACATATGTAATTCTAGTTGATTTCAGAAAATATTTCCTAAACAATCATTTACGCATATTTCAATTCATATAACTATCAATCACAAGGCAATCTTCAAGTTGACTGTCTTCAAAAATGATAGAGGAAAAGATAATCGCAAGAGTAGCATTCTGTAAAGTGAAAGCGGCCCTCTCACTGTCTCTATCAGTTAAGGCAAATTTTGTAAAACTGTAAAAGGAATTAAGTGGAACCTATTGCATCTATTACAACCAACTAGAATTGGCAACAATGATGGCACCTTTCGACATAGCAGAAAAAATTATTACACCGTATGAAAAATTCAATTGTGGCGGCAGAAAGAGTTTTTAAAAATATGCTTGGCAAACATAGCTTACTTGGAGAAAAAGATTCTCTTTAGTTCATACGGCTTAGAGGAAATTTTCAATTTCATTTAAAAGACAAATTACAATGCAGGTACGTGAACAATTAACAAATGGAAATGCTTGTTTTCTTCATGGAAAAAATGGTGATTTTAGCAAAACAATTGTTAATTCTTTTGCTGGGGAAAATTGAAGGAACACAACTGTGGGAAGTGTTACAGAATAAGTTAAATATTCTTGGGGACAGTTTATTTTCCATCAAAGTAAAAAAATATGACAATATAGTATATTTGCTCTGGCTTAGTCCGATTGGGAAAGTCACTGATAGTCGAATATTTATTAATGAGTGTTCTTTGAAACATTTGTACATTTGCAAAACCTCTAAAGATGACAACAACAATGGATTTAATTTAAACGACACAAACACATTTTTGAATTCAAAAATTGTGAATATTATTTTCACTTTCACTTTAACCGCAGTAAAATAACAAAAAAGTCGCCGAGTAAAAGTTGACGAAGGGTTCCGTGCCTACGCAACACTATTTTTCATGAATTTTAGATTTCTCATGGGCGGTGGCCACAAATATGCTTCACTAACGAGACAAAGTAAAAGCTCGACATAGGCTTACTTGTAATTCCAATAAGAACAATAACTTCCAGATGGGGACGGACGGAAAGCTGTGGCATAGTAATAGAGTTTGGGAACGGAACCCTAAAAATGGATGACCTAGACATGTGGATGCATAATTCACTTAAAAACTACTTTAACACCGTCACATCAAATCATAAAAACACCTAAGTTGCTATCTTATTATGATCTTAACGTAATGTCGACATTTGTAGGGTATTCGCACTTCTTGCATGGAGTCCCCTTTCTTTTCAATTCACCGAAGTAGCCCGATGGTCTAGAGTGGTATCTCTCAACCGATAGGAAAGGTAAAAAACTGCTAAATTTAACTTTCTTGTTGTTTCTTCAAGGCTCGAAATACAGCCGGCTAGGCCGTTTGGTGAAATAACTGGCCCCATGGAACAGGAGTTAGGCGCAAGAATTGGGGGGTTATCATACCACGGATTAGCCAGGGCAGTCAAGAGGGAGAGGACACACGACTCGGACGGAAAATATAAGGAAAAACTAATTTCGAATTAATTGGTTGAACGGGAAGTTTTTTTTATTTTGGTTTGGTGAAAAACGATCGAATTAATTGATGAAGATATTGCGATTAAGAAGACGAGTTTTGAGGAATGTCGGAAGGCATTGATGTAATATTCTCGTTCTCTGTTTTTTTTTTGTGCAGAACTACTATCCTGGTTTTATGACACATTTCTTTATTTTTTACAACTTTTTTACAACTAGGGTTATGAAAAACTAAAACGCATGATTTTGATTTTATCACTGATGATTTATTCGTGTGTAGTAAACCAGTGTCTAAGCTGTTCTACGTTGTGATTTATATTAGCAATTAACTCAAGAGTCGAGGAACAAAACTACGAATTAGCTATGATATCCGCAAATTCAGTTTAAATTCCTTTAAACTTAATATTGCAAATGCAATTGATAAAAATTAAGCAAAAGTATTGGACCAAATACCGGCATTTGCGGCACACCGTTATAAAATATTTTTATTCCACCCTTTCTAATTTGTCTAACAGAAGTACATGATCGACAGTAACAAACTGTAGACCAATTTAATTTCAAATTTACTTTCCCATACTTTTGTGCACCACTGTAGTTGCATATCATAGTTGTCATAGTTGTCATAGACTTCTGTGTGTGTAGTGGGTGACACTGTAAAATATCGTGCCATATGATGGGTTGATGTTACCGAAATATCTCCACTAGGGTTTTTGCGTGAGAATGTCTATAAAGGCAAGTTGTTTACTCCAATAAACGCCCTTTTGTTACTTCACCTCAAGAGGAACAGTTGTTTTTTTTTCTCTCTTATCTCCCACAAAACACTTTTGTACTGTTAATATAGAAAGCAGCAGGAACTTTTTTGTTATTTAAGCTTTCATAGATATATATGCAACAATTCAGAAGTGCATCTTCTGTAGATTTACGGGATCCATGCGAATAGAGCCTTTCCGAAAAGAACTTCATGTGAAACTAAGTTGCCATAAAAATGTGTTGCACAATATTTTACTCATTTTCTTACCACAGCCTTCCGCCAAAGAAATTGTACTTTTTCTTCTATCACTTCCATTTAATGTTTAATACTAGACTATCTCTCTTTCTTACACATCCCTGCTGCACAAGCAAATCCAGTAAATAAGACCCTTAGACCAAATTCCCTTCGTCTTATATCCTCCACAGACAACCCACAACTACCCATTAGTGAACTGGCACTAGCGACATCCTTAAATTAATGTAAGTGTCAAAATTCAATGTCGGCGAATCTGAAAACAAAAAAAAAATTAAACAAGAAGGCTAGATGCCGAACCAAAATGTCCTTTTTACTTCTCAGCGTGGGCATGTACATGGAAATTATGATGGATAACCTGATGCCTAATAACACAAAGAGGACAATAAATCAATTTGCTAAGCCGCCACCTCGTGTCTCATGTCTCGAAGACTTGAAAGCTAATGGAAAACATACCATCTGATCCCAGATGTCAGAGTGCGTTCCATTTTCAGTCGGCACCATCTGCGTCACTTTGAATTTGCGAAAATGTCACCAACAGCACCGGCAACAGCGCTTCATCCCTGAACACGTAACATCTTTATTAACATAGTCGGAGCTGTAATAAATTCTTAAATAATTACGACCATAGTGTTAGCCACGTCACGCGAGCCAACGACCATTGAAACCCACAGCAGACAAAAACGTTCTACTCCTTCTATTGAGTTCCTTTGCATTGGACTGGCGCGATCGGTACTGACTTTGAAGTCAATTTCGTTTTAATGTTTGGGTTTTATTGATTCAGCTAGAGTTCGAATGCACCCACAGGTTCCGCCAGGTTTTACCACCCAAACATGGAGCAGGTTATCGTCTTCGCCGTCGCCGTGGCTGGCGTATAATGTTCACTTTTAATGTGTGTAAATAATTTATTGGCTAGGTACAAGCATTTTATCCTGGCTCCTGCACGTTAAACAGTTTGTTTTGTTATTTTCGTCGATATATATTGAACCCCTTGGCCATGAGTCCAGTCCTTGTTCGCTCGACTCTTTCCTTCTCTACGTTTTCTTCGGTCAGTCGTCATTGCATCGCGTCGTTCTTGCTACGTTAGTTGTTCGATAATAAGTAGCAGGACGAAAAACACGATAAATAAAAAAAAATATATCCAAATAAAATAAAAGGATCCTGGCTGACTTCGATAAAATATATCCCCACGGGGAGTATCAGAACCGGAACATCCGAATTGGGGATCAAGTGAATGTGTTAAACTACTCCGATGTCCTTTTTTTATTTTTCGGAACTGTTTGCCACTTACGTGCGAGTATTCCTCGAAGTCCTTGCCTGAATCCTCTGTGCCTGTGCAGAAGCGTGTTGATGGTTCTTAAATTAAAATATGTGCACGGTTGTATTCGAAATTCGCAGTTCGGTCGTAGTCAAAGTCGTTTATTTCAAATTGAGTCCCAAAGTGTTAATGGGGTTTTATGTTCCTTTGGTATCGGTGTTTTTTTTTTTGCTGCCCTCTTTTCAGCAAGGACTCAACCATAATAGTTGCCCAAAAAGAGAATATATGTGTGTGTGGATTTGTATTTTTGTGAATTTCATTACTCACTGCGTTGTCTAGTGGTTGGGGGATTGGACATGACTGCTAAATGAGCATCTACTGGAGGTGGACGGAGACCGGTGTTAATTGGAATTACCTATAACGAGAACGTGCAACGAGAGCTGCAAATTAAAATATATATATTTTCTGTGCCATGGAATTTCTTTCACTTTATTTTTAATATTTTTGTGCAAGAAACAAATTTCCGGTTATGTGACGTCTACTTAATTATAGAAGTTGTTTATTTTAAAAGCAGGGAATTTTTTCAGGGGACTTATTAAAACTTGTGGAGGCAGCTTTTTTTTATTTATTTTAAGGAGTGTAAAATACAGTTTTGTCAAGATTGCCTCTTCCTTAAGCTTACTTAATTATTGAATTCCTGGGTCTATTCCGAAAATTAGGCGTCAAAATGTTTTAAATCGATTATTATTATTATCGACGCATTAACCCGGGAATCTGTACATGCTCTGAAGATCTCAGTAACAAATTCGTCAGACAGCGCGGAGACATAAATTTAGTCAAAAAATTTCAAAAGCTTTTTCAATACATGTTATATGGTAAGATATTCAGTGTTTTGGCGTTATCAAAATCCGATATGTTCTTAAAGAAGGATTATTATAAGGATGAACAAGCGATTTTTTATTAAAAAATGTTTTTCTCATCTGTCTATATTAAATATATATTTTATAAACCTTTTTATTAGTACCTTTACCTAAAAGGATCTCAAAAAACCCAAGATAACAACATTTCCAAACCAAAAGCGAGAATGTTTTATGTCCTTGCACAGAGTAACACTAATAAGGAAGTACGGACGTGGTGTAGTATTACAATTATAATCCTGCTGTATGCAAGTCTAATGAAAATGCATTTTTGAGGACATACATTTTTAGTTCTGTGGTTTTTTCTTAAAACCTTTACAAAATATGATGTCGTTTGGCATAATCATGGCTTTTTATCTAACGAAGGATTCATACAGCTGATACCTTACATCCGATAGAATGAATGTGAGATCTGTCAGTTTTACTCTTGCTACGGGTATAAAAGGACTAGTTCGAATCTTCAAATTTCTGAATAACGTTGGTTCATTCGAAGAGAAAAACTATCTCGAATAATTTTTTTATTTTATGTTCCTCATATTTATGGTTTCGTATCTCATAGTGCTGACATAATTTTGAACGTAATTTTATATCCACCTTCTGAATAGCTGACCAAAATGAGTTCATATTATATTCTCGTACTATTTCATTTTTGCGATATAAGACTCCGTAATAGTAGATAATAAAAAACCCTATTTTATACACTTAGATTACAGGAAAAGTCATTGCATCATTTTACTATTGTACGAAAATTTAGTACTTTTGATAAGAGATGTTCTCATAAACATAACTAAGCATCGTGTAAGAAAAGAAAATCAGGGTAAAAGAGATAAATGAAAAATTCAATATCCTGCTGCTGCATAAAAATCATATTATTGGATAGATTGGTAGCATGTGGAATTATGAACTCTGTTGTACATCGCATCAGAACAAGGTGAATACAGGCATTGAAAGATTGATTGAATTGGCAAATCATATTGTTTCTTTTGAGAAGACGTTTAGAAATTTATAAAATATTTTCTAACGAAGCAACAGCTTTATTGGAAAGAGTGACCACAGCCTCGGATGGATTGACAGAAGGCGATGGTTTCCATGAAAAACTCGACCAAAACTATTTTGAAGTGCATAAATCATCTATGGATTGATGAGTGATAACACCCCACAAAAAAATGCCGAAATGTCGCGATTAAACAACTTCAACGACTGATTACACGAATACTGAACTGAGTTATTGCACCGTCAAAATGTCCAAATAATCAATGTCTGCCCATGATTGTTATGTTTCATCCATGTCCACAAGTTGAGGCTGCATTTGCTTAACTTAGACTAAATCTGCATTTTTCGAGCGCAAAATGCTGCAATTTTACTTATCAACCTATCCGCTGAGCCGAAAACGCTTTAATCCCCAAACTGCATTGAGAGCTGGGTGGTAATTTTGTTTGAATTGATGACTCGATTGGATCTTGACAAACAAAATTCTTCGCTGCATGACTTGCTTTTATCTGTTTTACGACTTCTCTCATAAGGCATGTTGCACAGAGCAAGCAGAAGGATAAGGAGAAGAATAGAGAGAATATGCAGTTTCAATTGCCCCATGGGTAAAGTTGATAAACTAGAATGTTGTTACGTTTTTACGGGAGAGAAAATGACTTATCATCTACACAAACCCTTAATCTTAATGCGAACTGAGAGTTCCAGTATCCAATACAGTAACCGCTATAGCAAAGCCACCCTCCAGGTCAGACATTGAATAAAAGGTGGATGGTGTTCTTTAGCTCTTTTTTTCTTTAGTTCTTTCAGTTTCAAGTTGGCCTTTCGGTTTTGAATAGGGAAAATGTAGTTTATGTATATATTTAACGCTTGTGAATGTGTGTTCCGAAAAATTTTAAAATAGCCGATATTTTGCTTTTATTGGTTCGCAATTTTGTGGTATTTTGAGTTGGGATACAATATCAGCCGTAAACGCAAAGTCTAAGAATATTTTTTGCATATGGTAATCTCCGACTATTTGGATCCAAAAAGACCTCTAATATTTTAAAGTGGAAATGATTAAATAATACAATCATAAAACCATATACTTGTATATAAATTAACGGTTATAACTAATTTTAAATAACTTATATGTTTCTATATTCAAATCAAATGATATTCTTATGTACACAGTAAATTCGTTGTCGATCGCCAAGTAAGGAATTGTTACCAATAAAGTGAGTAAGCAGTATATAAAGAATGCTATTACAAGTTATTACAGGAATGAATAACATAGAACTAACAGCTTAGAATAAGCAAACATAAAAGTTACATGGGGTCTCTTTGGCTTCAATATTTGCTGAACCTAAGCTTTCCACAACCCGGCAGATAAATATTAATAAATTTATAATTCAATCCGGCACTAATAAAATTTGTCCCCGCTCGGGCGCCATTAAAATAGAAAGCAAGAATGAAATGAAATTATCAATACAGCAGTTTTAGAAATACTATTTTCCTGACTCAAGGAATTTCTTTTGCATGTGACTAATGTGAACGTAAGTATTGTAGAACTTTAGCGGCTGCTAAAAATTCTATTTGTGTAAAATTATCATATTTTATTGAATAATGAAACTGAACGTAATCAGTAAACATTTCTAGTTTATGAACCGAATTAAAATTGTTGCTAAACAGCTCTCGATTTTTCGAACAAAATTGCTTCAACTTTACATTTTTCGAATTATCATTCCAATTTTTTTACACATTTAGCGTAAAAGATAAAATACAATATTCTATGTACGAGTCCCTTTACCCTATAATTGAATACTATTTCCCCAAGTAGCTACAATTTTAAAACGATTTCATTTAAACAGCTTTCCAACTCTGACAAGTGTTAGCCTAGAAGATACTCCTACGCGATAGTAACATTTTTTATTCAAAGCAAACATTGGGAACGCAATTTTTCCCCTCGAACCGCCATAACCCATTTAACACTCAAGGAACAAGTTCAGAAAACACTTTTTTAACATTTTCAATTTCGATATTGGCTGATGGGCCTCTTCTAAGGCTTACAGCTCCCCAAGGGCTCGGCTCGAGGACGTAAACAACACTAATCAATTGCCTCTGCCCCTGTTGAATTCCCTCAACGTCTTTAACTCAGAACATCTCTAAATGTGTATCTACACATATTCAATACATTTAAAAAAGGTATAGTAGGACATGGTCCTTTTTTCGCATTTGGGTTCTCGAAATTTTGTTTTTGTGTTTGGGTTTTTCCCAAAGTGAACGCTACTTTGCAGAGTTAAGTCGTGGTGGAAGAGCCGGTGTCCGCCCCTCCGCAAACCCGTGACCTTTCCCCCTTCAATTTGTCGGCCACGCTGATGATTTCTGGGAAATTGAAGCAAACACTAAGGATGGTGATGGCCAAGCAACTGGCGCAAAAGCTCAGTTGGCCTAAACGGAGCGAGAGGTAAAATAAAATAAATAGAAAAAGAAAAGAATATAGAAGGGAAATGGTAAACTTCCCCGTTCGTCGTGTTCATTTGAATTGAAAACCACATCGCATGAATAATTTGATATTATCGATTCCGATGGAGTACACCGTGTACAACGTGCACCACCCCTCGCTGTAGTGTTTGGGTTGTCCTGTCGTACGACGACGAAGATGCCCATTGAACAGTAGCACGAATAGACAACAGCGACGGACGTCGACGAAGAAGAAAATGACGATGAGGATGTCGACAGTTTACGACTTGACTGCAAAAAAAGGAATTCCCCAGAGTCGTCGACAAGTACTAAAGTGGGCACTTCGCAAGTTCACTAGCAGCTAACATTTCACCAGAAGATCCACATACATTCATACATATAGGCACGCATACTTTTCCGACGCGACACAGCAAGAGACAGCACAGGCAAATAAAAATAGAAGAATCAACCAATGGAAGAAGTGAGTATGGAAACAAGAAATAGAAAACATTCAGTTTGCTGTTGCTCACAAATTCCAAACCAGGGCGCATCCTTGGTCCGGCGATATCAATTTTTATTTATCTTTTCAGATATATTCACACCGGCTTTGAATTGTCTGGTCTGTGCCCATTGCACGTTTTCACAACAACTCAAAAGTACGAGAAGACCGATCTGCCTATAAATGAATTCGTCTCACTTTCATTTTCCATTCCGCAGTGCCGAGCTTAATTTTGTGTCACAAAAGTTGGACTCACTGCCTTGTTGCATAAGTTTGTCACTCTTTAAGTCTTAGCTGGTTGTCATAGCAAGACAAATAGTCAATATCGAAGAGGATGCCGTCAGCTGATTGCGAAACAAAAAATATTTGTTGAACGAAATACGATAATTGTTAAGAAAATCGACCGTCTTACATTTTGGTAAGTTAAAGAATATTTTAAACTAGGAATTAACAAAATAAATTAGTATTACTTCCTTCCCAAAGTTTTTGTTTATCTTAATTTTTAGTTTATTCTCTAAAAAATATGAAAATACAAATATTATTTCATGTATAAACAATAAATAAATCAGTAATTTTAATAATATCAAAAATATTATTACGTATTAAATAGCATAAAAAAATATTTATTATTTTGAAAAACATTTAACACAGCTGTTACATCATTAAATGCTAGTCCCGTCCTTTCTTGTCAGAAGAACTACTTTTGATTCCTAAGGACTCCTGCATTTTTCGAATAGGCCATTAAATGACACTATTTAATAAATATGATTTGTATCTGATTTACAAAGTCTGTTGTCGTTTATTTGCGCCAGAAAACTTTCCAATGTCAACGTTAGACCGTAAGAACTGGTTGCCTTCAGAAACCAAAGGTTCAAACACACAAGATGTAGGAAGTATCTCTATTCCAATTTCATCTTTTGCTATCACAAATAAGTACTTAACACCACTCACATCGAAGGATCCATGGATCTGCCGCTGTTGGAAATCTTAGTTTCATCGAACACTGAAAATATCACATGGCACAATCCAACTTGACAGGGTATCTAGAAATGATTTTATTTCTATAATTTGCACACGCTTAAGGTGTTTGGATACCCCTGTAATGTAAACACAACGAGAGTGGAAAGGATCAAGTAAATGTAGAGACGTACACGTTAAGCTGAATTAAGTGGAAAACACCAAGTCGGGAAGAGTGTTCCACATTCATTCTGAGCGGGTAAAAAACGAGCCTCTATATCCGGTTTAGTTAAAGGCTGAGCTAATGACAATTAGCGACGAGTCGAGTGTTAAAGTCATCATGTTGTAGGGGAGGAATAAGAGACGTCGCGTCAGTGTTGAAGCGAATAGAAAAATTTGCGAAATTTTTATCTCCGATCAAGCACAGAATCGCCTTGAGTGTACCACAATTGAAAGACGTGCTTTGGAAGATCCTTTTAATAGCCTGGAGTTCCAGTGTGTTTGTGTAGAGTGAGACATGTCGCATGCACTGCATATGCGGTTGCACCGTCCTTTTGGAAGGGTTCCAACTCACCAATTTTCGGCAATAAAAATTGGTTGATCATTGGTTCGCTCGCCAGTCATACATATAGTGACCTCGAGTGGATGCAATGTCTCTTCAAGAATTCTCCGAAAATTCGGTGCCAAAGAAGCGAAGAGACGAACATGTGATTGTCAAATTCGTGCCACAACTTCAGCCCAAGGTGAGAATACTTATGATTATAATTCATGTGGCACGGACTATAATCATTTACATCACACTCACTACATCCGACTTAAGATATTTCCCTTTCCGACTTAAAAACAACTCCCAAGGCAAGTGTTTCCAAGAGAAATATTTACTGAATGATTGAGGAAAACAAAATATTCGTCCTGGAAATTTGGACGTTCTATAGCTTCAAATATGCTTCGGTTTTGGACGTAAATCATTTGAATTATTCTGAGAATGTCGATGTTTATGGTGCCCTCAATATCAACAAAAATTCGTATAATTTTGTTATTATTAATTTCTCAAGGCAAATTGATTTATTTTTTTTGTGTGGAATGTATTAAAGGCACACAGTACGAGTATGTTGGCGGTGATGAAAGAGAGTAAAATAAGGTAAGGAAACATTTTCGTTAGAAGGCATTCGTTTCAATAAAGGTTTTTCTAGTTGCATTTCAGATGTGGATTGTTCCAAGAAATTGTTTCCCCTAGGATATAAATTGTTTCAAATGCCGAAATGCCAACTAAATTGAATTTGAGCATATTAAAAAAAATGACTAGGATTGCTGCTTCGAATTATTGAAGAGCCATTTCAGATATTCAAATAAATTAACATACAATTCAGCTTACTGAAAAAACTCATGGAACTGAACTTTGAAACGAGATTTTCAAAATAAAAAAATTAAATTCGAAGATGTTTGAAAAATAATAAAGGATACTTGATCCTCTTTCATGCCTTACCTTAATGAAATAGTTCATTTGAAATATTAAAAATAATTAAGCATAACTCTGCAGAAGGTCATTTAAGATGTATTTATCTACCTCATCTTATGTATTAAGAAAAATGACGGATGTTTGTTTATTTTAGTATCTTTTTATGCACATTGACAGTTGTACGCGAATCAACGAATCTAACACCAAATTTACCAGTATTCACAAACGAAGTTAGTGTTGATCGGGGCCTTTTTTGAAGTCAATAGCCTTCAGTCGAATACTGTATCCAAGCAGTGTTAAACGATACAGATTGAAGTTTGCTTGGCTGAAATTCCAAACTAAATATCTGTACAGTTTGTATTCCAATAATATGTTAACTTTAAAGCTGATGATAATTTATAAATGTCAATAAAATTATTGACCTTTATTTCTTGGAAATAAATTCCACGAAATAGAGTGCACACTTGAAGCTGAATTAAAAAGATATTTCCCAACAGCACTTAATTAAAGAAAAGAAAACACAAGTGCTCTTTAAAAAGATAAAAAATAAATATTAAAAGCGCAAAGACCTAAAGCCGGCAATAAGTTGTTGGAATATTTCAAAAGAAACAATCTACAACTTGATTGAGGAAATTAATATTCAACAAACGTAGGCGGCATATCGATTCCATGGTTCTTGTACTTATCGTCTACACGTATCCTGTTCCTGTCCCTTTGGTGGCCTGTAGCCTTCGTTCGATCAGGGTGGTTGTCCTCTCATCTCGCTGCTGCATTATTCGTCTTTTAAGTTGTAAGTTTGTTTTTTCTTCCCACAAGGCTCACATAAGGTCCTTTTCTGGCTACAACAATGTGGAAGGTAGCTATAAACGATAAGAAAAGACGTGCGAAATATTTTAAACTTTTTTTTCCTCGACGTTTCTTCGTTAGTTTTTCATAAGTCATCGGTGGTGTTCAATTTTTCATTGGACAGTCTTCGTGTCTATTTAAGAATACTCGCCTGGCAACGTGGCACGTTTTTCAAATAAGGAAAAATAAAAGAACATACAAGCAGTTACCCGGAAGATATGGCTTATGTGGGATAAAGAATGAAATTCAATTTCTCATACATTATGAGGAGATATTTTATGACCAATATTTTTTTATTCATTTTTCTTCTAACCAATAATTCATATGGAAAAGGAATATATTTGGTGATAAGAGTAATGGGAGAAGATGGTGAGAAGACTGACAATTGTGTATGGATGGATGAGATTAATGCCCCTTTTGGACACAGGTGTGATTTAAGCGTGTGACACCTCTTTCCTTTGACGGATCGAGTTCGGCCTTTATCTTTTAGGCACCAGTCTGACTGAAAATGTTCAGACTTATTAGAAAACCTTTGACAAGCAATTTTATATAAATGCAACCCACGAGTTTCGGTTTGAAGTGTATTATAGCTTTAAAGGTTGTGAAAGCCCTGGAATCCTGGAGGTATATCCAACACGGTTGAAGGTATGGATGGAAGGAGCTTCTATCTTATTTAATTTACTTATTTTAAGTAAATTCCAGTTTGATTTTAAGGACGAGAGAGTGAACTTGGGATTCTATTTTGAATTTCAAATCTTGTGTTATTCCAAAGCCTGATGATTAGAGCCTTACAACTGCTTTGTTCACAGACGTGGCTCTACACTTGACTGCATTATGTCGCATTTTCCTCTTTTTTTCCGAAACAGTCTCCTTCCTTTTTTTAACTTTTAACACTGGCTGTTAGCAATTTTCAAGTCGATACAGATCTGAGGTCCCACCCACAAGTTTGTTATTTTATTTGATTTCTTCTTAAGTATGCTTGTACACGAAGATACAATATCTTATTTATGTATCTTTATGTAGAATACACATTAGAAGACAAATACATAAGAAGAAGGAAAAAGTTATAATTTCAAACTGAACATTTATGTTTCAGTTAAAAATTAAATAAATATTACATTCGAAGTTTATGAGTGAAAAGATAAAAAAGAAAGATAAGTTAAGGGTCACACTATTGATGTAGGCTGAGTTTCTATTGTTGTTCGTCTAAGAGGAGTGGAATCTCATTTCACTACCTGTTTCTCTGATGTGATTCAGGACACTATTCCACAACCGAGCGGCTTTTACGAAAAATTTAAATCTACTAAGGAGATACGAACGTAGGCGTGATTTGAGAATATTAAATAGCAAATTTAGCGTTCTGTATTTCAATCAGTTGCCAAAAGACAAACCGTTTATATTTGTTGAAAACTAGACACGTAATCGAATCTCCTCAGCCGATAAATGTCACGTGTGGTATAGTTTAATGCGACCTTTGGCCTATTGAATCGCAATCTGCAAAAACCTCACACCCGAAAATTAGATTGGGAACCGCAAGCGTTTTTCCAAGAATATTTCGGGGTTTAAAAGACGCGTAGTCCTAAGTGCTAGAGCACTATATACTTTTCCAACAATCTTATTTATGTGGTCGTCCCAAGTTTAGTTTCGATTTAAAAAATGCCAAGATTGTTAGCAGTATCAACATATTCTATCGTAGCACTACCGAGGAGAATTGGAGGGAAGTGGGACAGATCTAGCGATTTTCCTTTTGAAATATAGTAATATAACATTTGGAATTTTCAGGATTTAGTACAAGACCATTGGATTTTCCCCAACCATAAATTTTTTGTAAATCGTCGTTAATATGTACGATACATTTTTTGTAAATCATTGTTAATATGTACGATACATTTATCGATTTGCACTTGAGAGCAGCTACAAAGAAGTTGTGCACCATCTGCATAGAGATTTATATAGTAATTCTCAGGAACACCTGCAATTTCGTTTATGTAAAGACAGAAGACCAATAGACCTAATATGGAACCGTGAGGTAGTATGGGCGAAAGCTTGTTTTCTGCCAACCGATTTCTTGCTTTAATCATTGCAAAGATGTAGTTCGGGTGGGGATACATTCACGCTTTCTAATTCTGCTTTTGTAAATAAATTATCTATATAAAATTATAAAATATAAATTCTTCTCTTATTGTTTTGGAATAAACTTTTTCACCTTACCTCAACATATTTCTCAGTCCTTAAATTATTGTCAAAACAGATAAATAGATATCTTTATTTCGTAACTAATTTACAATATTAGGGTTACCATACATTTTATGGTATGAACTATCATACAAAAATACTAAACTATTATACCATCGATATTAAAATACAATCATGAAATAAATAAATTAATAGATAATAAAATGAATGAATTAATAAAAAATTAAATATGTAAAAAAATATATCTATATATAAATAAATAAATAAATACAATAAATAATTAAATAAAAAAATAAGTAAATTAATAAATATGTATGTAAATAAATAAATTAACTTAATATAAAAAAATTAAAAACAAGAAAGTGTAATTATAAATAAAGAAACAAACATTAATATAAATTTATGAATAAATAAATAGTATCTTAAGTTTAAATATAGCGGTAATTTTATATAAAAAAAGAAAAAAATAAGTAATGAAAGTAACTGAATGGATGAATAATTAAATCAAGGATTTTACAAAATATAAAACATTTATTTATGAATCTTTCTGTAAGTTTGAATTCTTTTCAATCATTTCAGCATTTCAACATTCGTTCCTTAATGCAAACTTAACGTGGAGTGATGCCAGGGAAGTTTAAGCATCATATTAAGTAATTTGTTGTGTGCCACTTGTAATTTCTTGATGTTACACTGTGCACAACTATCCCATACTTGGCAACCCTAAAGAAGAATCGATTGAAGAATGATCATGATCATCATATGATTTTGTTTTCATTTGTATGCGCAGATTTCCTGTGAACAAATGGGTACAACATTTTTGTTGCTATTCTAACTTTGTGAAGGGTCTTAGAGATATGTTCAATACAGGTAAGTTTTGTATCAAGATTTATTCCTTAATATTTCACAATATTTGTATGCTGCTGTTCGGGAGGGGGCAAGGACTTATTTTTCATTTTCTCGCTCAGCTTAATTTTTCATTTGTTGTAGATGCTTTCGATAATTTTCATCGCATCCCTTAAGTTTGTCTCAACGTTTTGAGGAAACTTATGAGATAAAAATAAAGCGATATCATCTGCAAAAATTACCGCCTTATAAGATTATAAGATATAGATTGCATAAAGAAGTTCCTAAAACAGAGCCTTAAGGAACTCCCAGTATGAAATAAATAAGACAAGATAACGCACTATTGACGAAGACTTTAAAGCAACGACCAGATAAAAAACTTTGAACTATTTTACAAAGATACGGATGAAAATAAAGACTAATCATTTTATATAAAAGACCATTATGCCAAACGGAATCGAGTGCCTTTTCAAAGTCAAGGAGTATCATACCTTTTGATTTCCTTGTACTCAATTTCTTTTGACGAAGAGCACTTGATTAAATGTGCTATGATTTGGCTCAAAACCAAATTGTATAGCCGTGTTTATATTTCTTTCTTGAATAATTTTCGTAATCTTTATGCGTATGATTTTTTCGTATAATATACTAACACTATTCAGCAAATTTATTGGTCGGTAATTATTGACTTCCACAGGTGACTTCCCAGCTTTAAGTATTGGTATTACTTAGGTCGTTCTTCAAGATCAGGAAAATATTGTATTTTAAGGCACGCATTATAATTCTAGCCAAAAACTTGATTCCATTTCGAGGTTATTGCTTGAGTTTAATATTCTTAATGCCATCAAAACCTGCACTCTTAATTACTTTCAAATTGCCGATAAGAAATTGCATATTTGCCTCCGTAATAAGTGTAATGGTTGGAGTCTCAGAGGTCAACTTATTGAATGCAGTAGGAGTGTTGTTGACTTGAGTGTCAGTGTGCATTTCACCTAAACCAGCTGAAGCAGAGTAATTATTCGAAAACGTTTTCGAAAGTAAAAATAAATTGTAGGATTATTGTCAAAATAGTATCACTCAGTCTTCATATTTGTTTTTATGAATCTATCCGAAGTCCTTTTACGTTTATAACATACGGAAACCATCCTCATCTGTTATTTCCTTTTTCTTATCAATTTATTTTCCCTCAACTTTCGTGTTTGGGGACTTCCAATAAAAAAAGAACACTTATCGTTCTCCATCGCTTTCCGGTGGCAAGGAATTGACTAAAAAAATGTAAGCACCTCACGTATGTACTCGAATGTATCTGTATGTATCAGGACAAAATGCAACAAGTTCACGGGTCTCTCATGAGTCGTGGCCGAAAGCAAAAAAGGATATCATTTCCCATGTGCATCTAAAGGACTTCAAAATGAATCAACAAATCTGTCGACGATGTAAAATGGCTGAGAAGTAAAAGGATATTATATGACAAGGCCCTTTTAAATGCTTGCTTTGATGAGGTAGAAAGGAAGCCAAAAGCTAAAACTTGCGGCGGCACCTATTAATGGTTCTCTCTTCATTCCTCAGTTCTTCTCTGGCTCAAATATTTTCTGTTTTTCTTTATCCGGTACCGCATTTCGTCTTAAAATGTTTCCAGTCAACAAGCTAAGCTGCTTGGCTCAAACGTCTAACCGTAATGGACTATCCACTGGTATCTACTCGTGTACAATGAGTTTGAAAAATTCAAAAGGAAATAATTTTATATACCTGCCACATACAAAGGATATCCTAATAAATTCAATAAGCTTTTCCTGTGAGCTAACAACTCCGAGCACCACTATCCTTCCGCGCGAGGGATAACCCAAGAACCTATACTGAAGGGTTGTAGATGGCAACGAGAATAAGACAACATAGACCGAAAGAGATAACTGTAGGTAATCCACTTTGGAGTAAAGCTCTGCTTGACTGCGACTATGACAACACAGAACCGCCGCCGCGCCGACAAGGACCTCACCAGCAATGATGCGACGCGACCAGAATGGTTACATATATGAATAACATCCTTAGAGAACGTGAATTTTTGCACTGGCGTGCAATGGTGGCAGACGCTTTAATGCGAAGCTAAAAAAGATACAAGAACAAAATATGAAGAAAAAGGTTGTAAACAATTTCAGCTGATAGAAACCTACCCTGAGGCGGTCCAGGCAGGCTGCTGCTTATCCTGCGTTAGAAAACATTTTATTTTTCTCAGTTGGCAGGAAAAGGATCAAACCTGGGGAGATTACTTTCTGCAGAGTTCTTCTAGTATAGTAACCGGCATAAAAGTGAATGCAAGGGTGTTGCTTTTATGATATTTAGAGCACAACCCTTTTCGGCGGGTGGGTTGGTCGGTGGTTATTATTTTGGCCACGGATTACGTTGGTTGTTTTCGACATAATTCTTTTCTGTTTTTTCTTGCTTGGAAATTCTCTTTTCAGAACGAGGGAAGCCAGCAACTCCCTGGGGATGATGTTACATCGCTAATTATTAAAAGTGAATAAGTGGTTTCTATGGGGATTGGTGTGGTGGGCTGTTGGTGTTGTGAGGAGGTTGGTGCCTCCCTTAATGGTATCGTAATTTTCTTTCGGCAACATCAGTGACTTTCCACTTAGACGCAATAAATAAATGCTAATAAATTTGGGTCACAATAATATGCGGCTGTAGTCGTGTTGCTCAAACGAGATGACTTCAAAAAAAATTACCAATGCCGTGAGTCTTAATTTTTTTTTCAATTGAAGTTTTAATATGAAAATTGAATGGTGAAGGTAGGGTTTCTATCAAGGGACTTAAGTTTAGTTGCCCAATTAAATTGATGTACTCGTGAAATCATCAAAGAATATGCGTTGGGTGTTTAGCCCAAGGATGAGCTCCGCTTTAAAACTGTTCAGGAAAGCTTATGACTAATGGATCTGTGATTTGAAATTCGTGTGCCCCTTAAAGTCATAATTAAATTTTCTTCTAATCACTTAGCAGCTTGGAAGTTATTTTACTACGGAATAGTTCAGCAGAGTGCGACATGGATTTTGAATTTTCTAAGATGTGGAGGAATTCTGGTTTTTAATTAATAATTCTTAAAAATCGTTTCTACTTTGGTTTGCCCAAACTTGTAGGATCTAAGCAAAATAATCGAAATTCAAAAAACCCCTTCTTCTTTATAGAGCCAAGAGAATAAATGGTTTTGTTTGAATGGCAAAACGCCTTCAACAAAGCATAGAATTTTCGGTTCGAATTCAGGCAATCACGAATGCCAGAAAGCTTCAACTTACGTCTTGCCAACGAATTTGTATCATTTACTGCGATCTAAAATTGTCATCTTTACTTTTCCTCGATGTTGATTTTCCCATGGAACCTTGCCGTTGTTAGCATTTGATGAATCTGTAGTTTCGTTCACAGTATTTTTTGAAAGGTTACATCCAACTGATAATAAAAGTGATTCATCTCCTAAAGTGGCGATTTAATAGATTGGAACCATTCATAAAAGATTGTTCCTCATTAAAAAAAAAGAGATAAAATAAGTTTGGCCCCATAATTTTAACATCAGTGTACGAGCGTCTGATAAAAGTACGTTAGAATTTCAAGCACAAAAAAAAAATTATTTTCATGTTGGGGATATAGCTCAGTGGTAGAGCATTCGACTGCATTCGTTCACGAACCTTCATTGGAAGAACAAGTGCTTTTGATTTACTAGTGAAAGCAAATACCAAGTTTTTTTTCAAGTGTTCTCTTTGCTACTGCACTGATAACTAACCAGCCGGTGCAGTGGTTGTGTGTCGGACTCTTGATCCGCACGTTAGGCGTTCGAATCCCAGCCGGGACCAATATAAATTTCATTCTTTGGTTAATAATTTATACCATTTATATCAATAAAATAAATTAAATAATAATGAGTGAGCGACAGTCGTCGTCTCACCAAGCTGGGGGAGGAGAGGGGAAGGCATTGCCTGACCCAAAGCCGCCACCACCACCGTTGTCGTCATCATCATCGATGACTGGGAAGAGGAGGAGGAGGGTGCGACCGACTCCAAACCTCGTAAAGCGCCCGTCCCTATCGGCTTCAGCTGAAAAGCTGCCGACTGGAGCTGGGGAACGGACGCCAACAACAACAACAACAGCAGCAGCAGCAACAACAACAACAGCAGCAGCAAAAATATCAGCAGCAATATTCAAAGTCGCAGCGGAACAGCAGGCGACGACAAAAACAGACGAATTCCCGTATGTCTCCGACGGTGGCGAAGGCCGCTACACTGGAGACAGTAACAGTTTCATGTCTCTGGCGGCCTCGGAGACCGACGACGAGGATGACGAAATTTGCCAACTCGAAGCATTGCTAAAGGCCGTGAAGGCAAAACAGTTGGCACGGCGCGCCAAAGAACGCCAAGAACAACTGCAGCTGACAAATAGCAGCCAAAATACGGCACCACAGCAGCAACAACAAACACAGCTGCCTAAGCAGCAACAACAACAACCAAAGCTGGCAAAGCAGCAGCACCAAAAAGAGTTGCCAAAGCAGCAACAACAATCGGAGCTGCCGATGCAGCAAAAACAGCAGCAGCAAAAACAGCAGCAGTTAAATCAGCAACAGCAAAAACAACAGCAGCAGCAGCAGAAACAACAACAACAACAGAAACAACAGCAGCAGAAACAACAGCAGAAGCAGACGACAGTGAGGCCAAAGGTGCCTCCAATAAACACCTACAAGATGGAGCTTAAGGACACCATCAATATATGTAAGTCGGCCATAGGCGATAATTTCATTATTAAACGACTAAGTAAAGACAGGCATGCTATCCACTGCTTCACAGTGGAGCATCATAAATTAGTTAAGCAATTATTAGAGAAAACGACGACGGAGTTCTTCTCATTCACCCCCAAAGGAGAGCGTTTGCAGACAATGCTCCTTCGAGGTTTAGATTCGTCCACCGATCCCGAGGAGCTCCTTCAGGAGCTTCAAGCGAAGGAATGTGACGATCTTAAGTTCGTCAGTGTTAAGCCTTTCACTACAGCAAAGGCCCGAAGGGAGAAACGGAAATTACCGTTCTTCCTGGTCCAGCTGACTCCCAACAGCAAAATAGATAGTCTGAGGAAGATTAAAGTCCTAGACTATCAATGCATTAGTTGGGAAAAATTAAATCGCAGCGATAACATTTTACAATGTGTTCGCTGTCAGAGGTTCGGGCACGCCGCTGCGAACTGTCAAATGCAGTTTCGGTGCGTTAAGTGTGCATTGAACCACAGTGCAGAGGAATGTCCTCTAGGTAAGGATAGGGTTAATGATACCACATCTCTGAAGTGTATTCTTTGTGGTAACTCGGGACACACCGCTAACTATCGGGGTTGTTCTAGTTACCAATATGTTAGGAAATTAAACCTGGCTCGTCAACAGAAGGTGGAGGTCAAGCGCCCACCTGTTCCTAAAACTCCAACCGTAACTCCCAATTTGACCTATGCCCAAATGGCGGCCGGTCAGAGGAGTACGGTACAACAAGCACCAAAGGTTGCTCCTCAGGCCTCACGACCTGGAGCACCTAGTGGTGATGCTGATCTGCTGGCTATTTTGCTTTCTATTCAGGGGCAAATTAGTCAGCTGCAACAGCAAATTCAGGAACAGGCGACACGCGTAGATCGTATCTACACTTTGTTGCCGAGTCTAACGCGCCTCCAGTCGTAATGTGTTCGCTGGTGGAGAAACCCTTAAAGATCCTTTCAGTGAATGTAAATTCGCTAATAAATATCGAACGAAGAGCTGTACTCTTCAAGTTGTTAGAAGACCGAAGTCCCGATGTTCTTCTGGTTAGCGAAACTAAGCTCTCTCAGAGGCACAAGTTGAGGCACAGTCAGTACCATATTGTTAGAAGAGACAGACCCAACTCCAATGGAGCTGGTGGCGTCGCTATCTTTATTAGAAAAAATCTGCGTTTTAAGGTTGTGTACAGCGGTGAAGTGCGTAGATTCCAGGTGCTAGAGTCTTGCATCATATGCATCCCCCTCCGTAGTGGGAAGAGGCTGCATATGATCGCAGCCTATGCAACTGAAGCTACTCAACAAACCTGTTTTATCTCAGAGCTCGAGACACTTTTTCAATACTTACGTCTGGGTTCGGAGGAGAATTATTACCTCATGGCCGGAGATCTAAACGCCAAACATAGTAATTGGAGAAATCAATCACCAAACACTAGAGGGAACCTACTATTCAATTGGTGGGGTCAGAATAGTGTCGAGTATCGACTCGATTTAAAAGCGACGGATAGTCCGTCTTATCCCAGATCAGGCTCCTATATAGATCTTATGCTGTTTGACGAACGGATACAGCTAACTAACATGGACCAACAAACAATAAACTGTCTTCACACATTCGTGTACGACAGCGACCATTGCGGATTTAGTGCCGTAGTAACAATTCCCAACGAAATTGCGGAACTGGAGGAGTATGTTCAAACGCATTCTTACAATTACAGTAGGACGCGGTGGACACGCTTCTCCCGAACAATGACAAGAGCACTCTCTTCGAACTTGCTCAACCCACCATCCAATAGGAATTTGTCGAACGAAGAGATCGACACTTACCTTAAAAGGATGGACGACACAATAAAACAAACAATGGACAGAACAATTCCTAAGTACCAACTGACTGACAATGTCAACATTTACCGCAATGCTACGATTGACGCTCTTCACCGACAAAAGAGTAGGCTACTGACGAGACTCAAACTCCTCTACAGACGTTTCACCGACCCACAAAACTCGGAGGTTAGGACACTGAAATCACAGTTAAAAAACCTACAGCAATTAATTCAGCAAAATTACCGTGCTGTAATTAATTCGCATTGGAATAACAAAATCCGGGCTGTTAAAGCTAGCAATCCTAGTATGTTCCCGGAAATTAATAAAATCTTTCGAAGAAAAAATCAGAATGAGCTTCCGTGTCTTAAGCTCCCCCGAACTACAGACAACGAACAAGTACTTGTGACAGCAGGAATAGATCCAATAGAAGCGATCGAAGATGACAACTTTTTTGTGATCGAAGATCCTCAGGAGAAAGTTGAAGTAATAGGTGCGGCGTTTCAGGATGTGTATAAGGTGAATGTTAGCACTCGCCCGAACCATATCTTGGAAAATCGTGTCCTATTGCACAACTTCTACTTGCGATATGACATTGAGCACTGGCGATCGGAGAACACTGGGTTTACCATGTTCAATGACGATAATTTGGCAAATGATGTCATCGCCAATGAAGGAATTCACCCTCCATTCATATCAAAGGAAGATCTCCTGGTCACTTTCGGTTCTCTGAGAAGTAAGAAATCTGTGGGAATCGACGAAATACCAAACATTGTTCTTAAACACCTTCCTCTAGAAGCGGTAAACATTTACACTACCCTGTTCAACAATTTGCTGAATAATGCACATTATCCAGCTCATTGGAAGACAGCGGTGGTGCAACCAATTCCTAAACGGAACAAAGACACGTCCAATCCGGCAAATCTCCGGTCGATAAGTCTCCTTCCCAACATCAGCAAAGTGTTTGAAAAAGTAATCAATAGAGCCCTGACCGAGTGGGTTGAGGACAAAAATATTATTCCGGATAACCAATTCGGTTTCAGAGCGGGGCATGATTGTATACATGCCGCGTCTAAACTCGTATCGGATATCCAATGGAACAAAGGTAAGAAACAATGCACGGGTGCCTTGTTGATTGACTTGGAAAAGGCCTTTGACACCGTATGGTTGCAGGGGCTCTTTTTCAAGCTTGACCAGCTCGGCATAAGCAAACCGCTGCTGTACATAATTTTAGATATGCTCACCAGCAGACAGTTTATTGTGAAAAATGGCAGTGTGGTGTCTGCTGGGTCTTTTGAAATTAAAAACGGTCTACAACAGGGTGTAGTAATTTCGCCGATTTTATTTACGATCTTCACAAGTGATCTTGTAGGATCTCTCCGCCAATCCATAGCGTACGCAGATGACTTGATCGCGTACAGGTCAAGTCCGAAGATCGAGGTCATTGTAAGTCTTTTGCAACGTGACTTCGAAAAAGTTCAGGGATATTGCGATGATTGGAAGTTGAAAATCAATTTTCAAAAGTGCGAGACCATTCTGTTTAGGACTCCGTTGTCTGGGGCTTCTAGAAATACTAGAAAGAAGTGGCGAATGTTCTCTATTGTTGGACAAAACGGACAGCCATTAGCGAATCGAAGTGTTGTCAGATACCTTGGGATCTGGCTAGATCAGTATCTATATTTTAACAAACATATAGATGCTGCTCTGGCCAGAGCCAAAGCGGCCTTTGCCTTGACAAAGAGGCTGTTTCACAGCAGTCAACTCGATGCCAAGGTAAAGGTGATCTGCTACACGGCCCTCATTCGGCCTGTCCTTGCCTATGGCTGTCCCGTTTGGTTTAACGTGGGAACAAGCTTAATGGAAAAGATACGGGTTTTCGAGAGACGGTGTCTTAGGGCCTGTCTCCACTTATATAGAACTCCAGAGTCTGAGTACAAAAAATTCTATAGTAATGAGGTCCTGTACAACGGGGCCAACCTGATCAGAGTGGACAACTTTCTGATAAAACTTATTCGAAGTCACATTGCAAGAGCAATGACTTCGACCAACAACTTGATCTCCGGGGCTTTTTACCCCAATGATATGCACCATGAGACAGTGCGCCTCAACGGCCTTATTCCCCCTGAAGCTTTTCTCTATTTAGATAGAAAAGGTCTGGTCCAGGATAGATTAGCGGTACCGTTAATCTTCCACGTTGGTCGAAAAGCTGTGGACGGGCGAGTCACTTACGAACAAGACGTCGCAAGTAGCTCACCGGAGACCCTCAGGTTTAGTAGGGCGGTATCAGACCGCGACAGAGCTGATGTCGTAAGGCAATATTCTCACTATTGGTGGTTGGACGAAGAGTAGAACTCGGTCGTATATATTTATCTTGAGTGCCCTTCAGGCAAATATAGCATGTACTGTCAGCCGTGGCCGGCTTACTTATGTTTAACGTAGTCTAAGTAGTTTTTAATATTATTGTAAGTTAGTATAAGATTTTAAGTTTTAGATTAGTTTGTAGTTTAGTATTTAAGTCTAGTTTTAGTTTAAACATAAATAAAAATACATATACTAAGTTTTTCAAATTATTAATTATTTTTTCTTAGTCTTATTATTAGTTTTTTAAATTTAATTAACGTAAATATTAGTTCGTCGAAAGACATAGATTTAATTGTTAGTTTTAGCTTAGAGCGCCCGCAGAGGGTCAGTAAGTTAGTATATAAAATAGTTAAGTTAATTAAGCTAGCTTTAAGCGTTTTTGTCTAGCATGTAAGTTTAAATTATGAATTAATAAAAATGCACTGAAATTGAAATTGAAAAAAATTGAAATTGAGCATTCGACTGCAGATCGAGAGGTCCCCGGTTCAAACCCGGGTGTCCCCTAAATGAAATTTTTATTGATATTCGACCTGTTCTATTTATATAACGAAGTACTCCTTCTTTTCGGGCAGAGATAAGAGCCGAGCGTATGGAACATTAAAGTTAATTAGAAAATGTTTCAATGATAAAATACCATGATTATGATAGAATGAATTTGTTTCTCGAAATGTTTTTTGTTTCTTTTACAGCGAACACAGATAACTCTGCGCGACATCATGTTAACTTAATCAAGTAACTGCTCCTCGACGTAAGTTTTGAAATAGAAAAAAATTCTTATATAATCTGAACGATGGTGAACTTATTCATTTAAATTGATTTACATAAAGAACCAGTTTTTCTTAAAACGAAGTAACAGCCTTTCATCAAAACCTTTGTTATGAGCGAACAAAACTCGAAAGCATCTTCTGATCGAAAATACATATACTCCAAAGCCATCATTATCATGCTATTAATTTTTGGACGAATTGAGGAATTGAGAATCCCTTCAGAGTCCCGGGGCAAGCTGATTTTCAAATCTAGTTTAGGTGATTCATAGCTGTATCAATGCTGCCCTATCGCAAAATGTAGCCAAACGATTGTATTCGACGGTTCTTAGTTCTCCAAATCCACAACATTGAACAGATCGTAAAGTTCGAGCTTGTATAACTCCAGTCGCCTTCCTCGCAGACACGACCGTATATCCGAACATGAATTTCTTTCGAAGACTCTGAGTTATCGTCCCAAATTCGTCCACTTCCTGTCTTGAAGGCGCTACAGTCCGGGTTGGACCAGGGCCTTAACCAACAAGTTTCTTCAGCCAGCTTGTTCTCTTGCTTTTTCCAGCTTTACACGCCAAGTTGGTTCAAGTCCCCTTCCGCCTGGGTCGGTCTCCCTCTACTGCGCCATCCCTCGGACGGCTTCCGAGCCGAGCATTGGTGTCAATTCACTCTACATGAGACGGCTTGACAGCTAATTGCCCACAGAAACACCAATAAGCAAGAGCTATTCGTCGTTTGATCTCAGCGCTGATGTTGTTCTCTGTATTTATAGCGGGGCCTTGGTAGACAAAGTCCCAAACTACCTCAAAGATATATCCGTCTTTGGTGACATTTTGACCAAAATGCCGGGTTTGATTCATCATCACAGTTATGCAGTCTGCAGAACTGGTTCTTCCATTTCCTCAGCATTGACTGCGATTCTTCTACGATGTTTCCATTTTGATCTTTCCAGGCTTCGGTTCGGCTCCTTTACTCTTCATTTTAAAGAGTCTTTTACTTTATCAATTTATCGGTAAGTAAATTTTCGAACCTCAGTCTTGTTTCTTGGTCTCTCAACCTCCTCGATCTCTCGCTTCTTATGCTCTCATTGTGGTTCTCTCTTCTCTTCTGCTCGTAGAGTTCTCGAGCAGCTCTCGTCCCTTTGTATGCCTGCTGCTTAGCTGCATGCGCGTGCCGGCATTTATCATTTAACCAGGGGTTTCGTTTTATTAGTCTCATGGAACCTATAAAAGCATGATTTTGGTTCGTCTAAATAGGAGTTCTGATCCTTGTTGTATTGAAAATCAGAAGTATCGTCGGTTAAATATGATTAGATTTCGTCGAATCTCTTCCAAGGTGTCGATTGAAGAGTTGTTATTCGTCACTAGTTGAATAAACTCCCTTACAACTTTGATGTTATACCTGCTAATTATGATTTTTTGTCCGAGTTGGTGTTCGACGAATCGATTAACTATTGACACTTTCGCGTCGCCAAATCTACCCGAAAAAATAAGGTTGGAGAAAATATATGACAACGCATCTCCTTGCCGGAATGCTGTGCAAGTATGGAATAATTCAGGATTCCAGGTTCATTTTGTAGGACATAACCGAATCAGTTCAGTCAGTAGGGTTCTGGATTCGGCCATCGCTTTGAAGAGTTCAGTACTATAAATGTTATGATACGATTGTTAGATGATTACGTGGTCAGTCTCGACTAAGAATTTTTTGGTCTTTTTTACCAAGATTATCTGTACATTTGTCTTAGCCAACGAACATATTTCCTTTTTTTGCTGCACAAGTCTAAAGATGAAAGCTTTAACATGTGACTACAAAATTTGTTGGAAAATACTGCAAGTCCATGAAGTCCAAATACTGTCTCCATGATCGTGATCACATATAGTTTTCAATTGCAGTCATGTTGGCAACTGTTTTTAATTTCTTCGGCTTTCCCCCGCTTACACTCTTGCAGCATTTAAAGTTCTTAAGCAAGCCACAATTGGTTCATAATCTTGCTTCCTTTTCAAATATAACATCCACTTTGCTCAATCGGTACGAAAAAAGGTTTACTGGGGATACAACCATCCAATTGCCCCTTCACTTTTCCGCAGAGTTCCTTTTAGATGCCTAGTCCTGGAGTAATTTTACTAAATTTCACACTCAAAGGCATCAGCATACTTATAATTCAACTTTGGGTGCACAAAGGCAAATAATATAGCCGCCCCATGGCATAAAAGGAAATTAAAATAAAACCCACAAAGAAGTCCTTCTGCCTGTCGCTTGCAAACCAAATTCCATGACCAGACGCTACCAGAATTGAAATACATACATACACTCATGCAATGACTTTAGACTAATTAACAGTGCCGGCTACGTCGCCGTCGTCGCTCCAACCTTGGACAAGATTTGCCAAAAAAAAGAAAGAAAGAGAAATAAAATGAATCCTTAAAAAAATACGATTCATACGGTTAAATTTTGTTCCAGGTCAACACACTTTTCTCAAAGCCGCCATCGTGTCTTTCAAATGGAAATTTCTTACACTTGAAATGTCCTTTTGAGTTTTCAATTGCGAGAAATGTATTTTCAAAATTATTTATCCATTTTCAAGCTCTCGTTTCACGTTTAAAAGGACTTTTCACTTTGACTGCGAATAAAATGAGCAAAAGAAAAACTTGTGGAATCCTAAAAAAAATATCCTTCAACGAAACGAAACTCTTTCGATGTTGAGTTGATGGGTTTCTTTAAAAACATGAATATTTCGTCCCCACACCCGTCCGCAGCCTGTCGACATTTGACAACCCATCCGGCTTCGAGGTTAGTAGGAGAACATTTGTCAAGCAATTTATCCTTTTCCTGTGCAACAACTATTCTACAACAGACAAAAAGGACTCAATAAGAAATTGAAATTGATTGACTATCTATCCCAAAATCAAAAACTGTGAACTTTCCCACAGGGCGGCGCGGCGCAGGTGGTTGTACTGGCGCCGAGAGGGGAATCTTTTCGTTATAGGATATCCGGCACAATGGAGTCTAAATCATCTATTTTTTATTTTTTTTTGTTCGTCGCTTTTCAGCTGTTGTAGCTTTAATGGAGTCCCATCCTCTCGCATCACTTCTTACAATGGAGGATATAAAGGATATTCTTTTATTTCTGAGTCACTTTTTCTATTTGAACTGTTTTGAAACGAAATAATCGACTTTTATTGCCGGAAGTGAGAAACAAATAAAGCGTCACACACCGGCAATTGTGTACGCTATGTAAGGACATATTGATTTCAATTTCGATCTATTTAAGGTAATTGAGGTGTTTTTTTTTTGTCTTTCTGACAGAACTTCAAAAACAAAGAAATGTCTCCATTTTATTTGAAGAAATATTTTTGATTGGGGAAATGTATATCATGTTTTTTGATCAGGAAGCACCCCGCAGTATTGCCAGTGCGTAAGTCGATCCGCGAGAGAAATTTAATTTTGTTTTTGCCGCAACTCCAGTCTGGGTATAAACAACGTAGATGAACTTCAATTAGAGAAGCTAATTGTGTCCGATGGCGATCTAAAAGTAATGATAATCGATGTAAAACTACTAATTTTTGGAGAAATATAACAGTTCTCTTGACACTCGAAAATTGTTTTTTAAGCTGTCATTACCTCACTATACGAGTAGTCTACGGATTCTTTCCGCTGTGCTGCGTATTATGCCAATCGACCAGCGTATAAGATACACTGCATCAAAAATCGCAATGGAGACCAGGGACCCTATCCTAAATTTCTGCTGACAACATGATGCTCGCGCTGAACTTCACTAGGATAAAAACGCTGTTTTCACCTCAATGCAAAATCCTCATCTAAACGGACGACCCCACAATAAACAACGGCGTTGGATCAGGCAAGTATCTCTCAAGCAGAGATACTAATAATTAGGGTTGCGATCTAGCTTGGCATCAACAACTGTCGATATTTATTGATATCCACGAGGTAAACAAAACCGCATGTACTTATCGAGATTCTCAGCGACATAAATAAACATACTCCTATAAACAAAGCCCTTAACTTGATTCCAGGTCGCAGTAACGCAATGGATTACCCAGCTTTCGGTTCGGCCCTCGAAGCCACGAACTGTATGCAAGGTCTTGTGAGGAAAGAGTTTTCAAATCATTTTCTTACTGCGGCTTTCATGGAAAAGTCTCAGAAACTACGATAACCAGAAAGCTCTAGCACATATACACTCGTCACTTTTTTTTCGCGACTCCTTTTTGCGAGAACTCCATTGTCAACTTTAATTCCATATACGATTTTTTTTTTAACTCCAAGCGTCCCCAAAATGTCACTGAAATAAATTTAAGAGGTTTTTTTCAACTTGGTGAGCGAAATACTCGAAAACGGTTTGAAAACTTGGATCAAGATTATAAAAAAGTAATTTTCGAAGTAGATAAATCAAAGGGTCATTGCCGCATGAGAGATGATTGAATTATTTTGAACGTGATCATTTGAATATCGAGCTTAACGAAATTAGAACTAGGTAGCAGGAAGGGCGCATGACTCTGACCGAATCGGCAATGTTTCCAGCTTTGAGTAAGAAATTGTGAAAAACAATGAAAATGGATCAAGGTGAATGACGCCCGACCACGTTTCAAGGTAATATGAGTCTTGCTTTTGCACGGAACATCACATGTGAATATTTATTTACCAAAAAGGACCAAGTACAGACCCTTATGGAACACCTTCAAAGATTTCATTTATATCAGAGAACCAATTATTAACTGAAACCTCAGGAATCAATTAGTTAAATAATTAAGAAAATTAAATCAAAACTTAAAGTTTATGTATTGGGCCCTTATGTCACACCGTGTCAAAAGCGATATCTCTCGAAATCTAGTAGAACCTTTCCTGTACTTTTCCTTGGTTGGTAGGTTGGTAAGTTAGGGTGAGCTTTGTTAGCTCTTCATTTAGGTATCTGATTTGGCCCGTTGTGTTCCCCTATTTAGTGTGTGGAAAAGATTTTGGTTAAAGTGGGGGAGTTGAAGTGGAAAGAAGGTGGGTGATTACTATGGAGTGTCTTGATTTGTATGGTTGGAAAATCTTTTTGTTCGTTTTATGAAAACGATGATCTCCGATCCCAATTTATTGAGGTGCACAAAGTCCGGTATCAGTGCTAACCGCAATATTTAGACTCGCAGTCTCGCTTTTGCTGTTTAGTCGAAGAGGAAGTGCTCCACTCCATATCTTCCTCTTCCTCCTCAGAGCTTTGGCATGTTGAGGTATCTGCTAGTCCGAGTCTATGTTAGTGGAGGTTAAGGTCAATGTGCCCTGTAACCAGTTCCACCATTAGCCATAGATTCCGTTTGCTCGAGTTCAGAACTCGTTTCGCTACCTTGTTAGTCGGTTTTCCTATTATCGATCAATCTGTTCAGCAGGTTGACCCAGTGATTTTTGAATTCGCGTCTTTAAATAGTTGTCAGCGTTCATACTGATAGAAGGTTTGTAATGACTTTTATAGCTGTAGTACAATCGGAGCAGATCAGATCAGTGTTGATACTGATAGAGGTTTTGTAATGGATTTGATAGCTGTAGTACAATCGGAGCAGATGAGTATTTGCTTCTCCCGTAAGTTGAGTTCAGTGAGCTTTTCTACTCGAGTAATGCGAAAACTTCTGCTTGAAACACCGTGACGGTATGGTTCAACATGATTTGAGATTTCTATCAGTGGACAGCAGATACCTGCCCACGATTCAGACAATATGTGAGAACCATTCGTATAAACTGTGATAACACCGGGGTCTCTTGTCGTATTTCCGTTCGTCCAAGAAGCTCTGGTTTGAAAAATTATCTTAAAATTGTTTTTGAAGGTAAAAGTTTTTTATCTAGGTCGCTTTGGCGATCTCATACTTGGTCCACTGTACAATGAGAGCTTCTGAACCCAAATTGTTTCACTGGAAGGATATGATGCGTGTATAAATGAATTAGAATTTAATTTTTAGTAGTTTATGGGTCTATTGCTGCAAGTTGTGGAAGGTATATATTTTAAACATCCTGTAACGTAGTTATATTATCATTAATTTGTTGAGACCCTTAAAACGCCATCGATTCTTCTGCTCATATTGGTGTTACCTTTTTTTTGTCCACTTTAAATTCTGTTAGAAAAAATTCCGGAGGTTCTCATACACAATGACCTTCCCAAGTGTATGAGAACCTCCCAAGGAATCATTTTACTAAGCCTCCGCTGTCTGTTTGTCACAGAGCTATGTCTCGTAAACCATTATAGGGAGACACTTGCAATCTTCATAGGAGGGGCACTGCTATTGATATAAAAGTAAAAATAAATAGGGGTCACCATAGAAAGAAAGTGTTTCATAAAATCGCAACTCAACCTACCACCTAAAACTAGACAATGAGTTTCAAGGAGCAATTAAAAACTTTTAAAAGTAGGCAATGACTCCACATATTCAACACAACGTAAAAGCTCGTATTTCACAAAGAAAAATAAAAAAAAAACGTTTTATATCTTGTGGAACGAATGTTAAAATTTTAGTGGTGTTAGTGCGAATTGAATTTAGTATAGTAAATAGCACACGAAGTGTCATATCCATGTATACGTGTTTTGCATTCGTGACGGCATTCAAATATTGTTAACAATGTTTGTGTTTCATTTCCAAAAAATAAACCCATTGGCTAAACCACTTCTGATAGAGCAGTTTGAGTGATACACTTTACCTTGTCATTTTTGCTCATCCAGCGCTGACAAGTCATAGAGTTCGCTTTTTCGGCAATCATTGTTCCATCTTAGACTTTTCCGCTATCAACAAGACCCTTGAGGTTGGGAAGTTAAGTGCAAGTAGATTCTGCAGTAAGCTCTTTCCACGTCCAGAAGGATCACACATGTACTCTCCTTTTTTAGTGCTTGATAATCTCCTCTATACTTGATTTCGCTGTATTGTGGAAAGAACTACAGCCAAATCATACAGGAGACAAAACATATTTCATTTTGTATAAGCTTTTCGGGACATATGCTTTGCAAGCTGAGCAAGTTGACCTACAATTTTTGCAAGCTCTTTGAACGGCCTAATAATTTGCATCACATTGGCTCATCCACTCGTCTGGAAAGTAGCCCGATTTCGGGCAGCCGTAAATACAGTTTTTTTTTTAAATAGTGCGTTAACACAGTACGAGCAGAAGGAAAATTAGAAGGGAGAGAATGGAGGCAACGTTGCACATTGGTCTTAAATTACTGTCGGTTGTAGTGGAGAGTAAAGGTAGAGCATTCCGCATGCGCGATGTTCGGCCTGTAAAAGACTCCCTAAATTTCACAGTACGACCGAAAATAGTCTTAAGGGTAAACTCATGAGCATTTAATTATGTGTGGGAGTTGCGAGTGAATTGTTGAAGGGCCGGAATGCAATAAGCTATTTCTCCGGAGCATTGGTAGTAAAATTAGTAATAAAACTGCGACAGGCGGGAAACATATCTTCGATGTTCAGCACGCTTTTGGATTTGATCTAGCGAGTGCAAAGAGGTTTTAGATGCACCTGCCCAGATGTGAGCGTTGTACTCCATTTTTGGCCGAATAAAAGCCTTATAAATTGTAGCTTAGTCAGAAGGGATAAAATATTTCTTGTACCGGCTTAGGAAACCTTAACATTTCGCTGCATTCTTGGCGACATCGAATATGTGGTCATACTAGCGAAAGTTAGAATTGACGCGGATGCAGAGTATTTAAAGTTTTCGGTTTCATTGAATGGCAAGTGCCATTCATGGACAATGGCTGTTTTGAAGGAATTCGTTTTGATGGCATAAAACATCATTGTGTTTTTAAGGCATTAAATTTTACTCGGTTGGTTAGACCCCATTTGATAATGCTGTCAATATGAGAATTTAATGAGTTAAACATACGTTGCCGTTCAATATTAAACACATATGCGAAACTGTTTGTACTGCGAAGGAATGCGAAGGAACAAAACTGAGCCTTTGGGAACACCAGAATTTATGTGGTGAATTTCAGACTTGAAACCGTCAAATGCAACTTGTATTCTACGACTCGAGAGATAGTTTCTTATCCATTTAACAAGAGACTCACCGATCCCATTTTCGAATAAAAGAGCCGGATGCTAAACTCTGTTCGACTTTACGTTGAGACAGGTCATCAAGTCACCTTGTGGACCTGTTGCTACGAAAACCATATTGTCATTGACGAGTTTTCGTGATTCAAGTAAATTCATAAGCTGCCCATTATTCAGCGTTTCCATGACCTTAGAAAGTAGGGACGTTAGTGCTATTGGTCTGTAATTTGAGAGAGTTCCTTTTTTAGGGACAAACCGGATAAATGCAGTTTTCCATCTATCATACTTGGAGAGAGACCTGAGGAGTAGGAAAGAACAATAAGGGAAGTAACATCTGGACCAGCGGATTCGTGTATATCTAAATCTTTCAGTACTCTTGCGAAGAAGAAATTCAATACCATTGTTTTGAATAAGAATTCGAAGGGCTTTAGGAACCGTGTCATATCGTTTAAGGAAACGAAGTTGATATCATCGCTTGTAGGATATAAGTAAATGGACTCAATTGGGTCGCACGCAGTGGTAAGCAAAGAATATGAGGCTAGCAGTTTGGCCGTTTCTTCGTCTGATACTTAGACCGAGTTCGTTCTCTTAAGGCCAGAGTTAAATCGGTTTTCTCCTTTCTCAATTACTTCTCATTTACTTGTCAATCCACTCTAATTATTGAAGTTTGGTATTCAAAGATTTATTTTCCAACTGGAAAACCACATTTTTTATAGAGAAATTCATTAACATATTTCTCAAGTCCTCATCCACAAATTCCTACTTTTATTTCTTCCCTTAATGACAACTATATTAGAACCAATTGCGTGAGGAAATTAGCACCATTGTCGCACCTTGCCTATGAAATGGAGTTTAAAGTGTTAAGTTATATCTTCCGGATACATTTCGAAATCCGCAGAGTGCAGTGTTCTTTTGAGGACGCAGTAAAATGAATTGTTTCGAGCAATCCAATTGTTTTTGAACATGCACCTAGCTTTGGAAATATATAAAATTTTCTTAACTTCCATCTTGCTTTTTTCTAGAAATTCTATGATTGTTTTATTTTATAACTTTAAGCAAACAAATCATGTCCATTAGCAAGAACAATTTGAAACATCCGCCTTTTAGAAGTATACTCTTTGCAAAGTGAACACATGGGGTAATGTAATTTATCTGCTGTTTGACTCCGAATATGGTCACAAAATAACAATCCTTGCTCGGTGAAAAGATTTCAAAACTCACTTTTCCCTAACATTATTTCGAATTATTTTGAAAAGTGGAGAGCAGAGGAAAAAGGCAGAACTCTCTGTTTCTAAAGGACTTTTATTGAGTTTGGTGAAGAAAATTTGCAAATGTCGCTTTTTAATGGCTGCTCAGAGCTTACATTACGGGTGGCAACTATTTGTAAAACTTTCCATTTCCGATGTTGCCCCATTTGGCCATTTGAAATTTGTGGTACGTTGCCATTTGGTCAGGACATTAATATGCTGCCACAAGGACTTTTTCGTTCTCTTTCGTTCTCCGTACATCAGACCGCATTCTGCTCAGTACTTTGTATTAGCTCTTGGTGTGATACAACGAAGGCATCCATTGAGAGATGGGGGCTAATGGATTTCCTTATTTTTATGATTCCTTTTGTTTTTTTTTTTTGTTGTTTTTTTCCTGCGTCCATACCCTGGAGGTTTCCAGGAGTCATTCTTCCATCTTTTTTGTGTTGTTTGTACACGTTTTAAACGCAACTTTTGTAAAAAGTCGGAAGTGAAAGTCATACCGTAATGCGTATAAACAAAATTTTATTAATATTTTGAAATTAAAATCAGGGGTAGAACTTGGCTACGGTTTTATGCCGCATGACTGTGATCTGAGGTACCCAACACCTTTGCTCCTTCGGTTGGATTGTGTCAGAGAAAATTCGGATTCTCAAAACTGACACATTTTAGACAAAGGAACGATATTGCGTGAGTGACAGGAGTAGGAATGCTTCTGCTGTAGGTTGCTTGGTTGTGAGTGTGGTGGCGTCAATCAAATGATTGTGAGGAACATCGCCATGACATTGAAACGAGATAAAAGCAACAAAAGTGGAATTGGTTTGATGTAATTTTAAATTGAATTTTTATTCCCTTAGTCTGCGTTGCATGTCAACTTTTTGTAACCTTTTCTTGGAAGCGCTTCCTTTGTCCCTGGAGTCTGGCGGATTTTTGATGAGTCACCGGGGTGAGGCTTGGTGGATAAATACGCAGGAGTTAAATATTATTTTCAGAAAAAGCTGAGACTGAACTTCTGAAAAGAGAGAAATAGAAAAAATTCCCAGAATGGTTTTAAGCAGAATACGCAAACCGACAAGCTCCTAAGTCACGTCATGGAACGTTTACAATGCTCGGATAAGGATGACACTTCTATTGAGAAACCACGATGGAGGAAATACAAAAAAGATCTTCTGAGGAGCCTTCATAGCATCGGGAAACATAATTTTTTGCAATTCTACAAATCCCGAAATAGCCGTGGAGAGATTCAATGTCACCGGACTGCAATCACAAGAATCCGCGTGTAACTTTGCTCTTACCTCCTAAGAGACCAAATGCCCCAGCAACAAGCACAGACGACCAAGGTTTTATGCTTTTATGCCAAGGTTTTATACTTTAAACAGAAGCTTGAATAGTTAAAAACGGACAAGGAGAATTACAACCGATTGCAACCTGCCATGCGCATATTGGTGAATGAAATGAATGAAATGAATGAAATGAATGAAATGAATGAAATGAATGTAATGAATGAAATGAATGAAATGAATGAAATGAATGAAATGAATGAAATGAATGAAATGAATGAAATGAATGAAATGAATGAAATGAATGAAATGAATGAAATGAATGAAATGAATGAAATGAATGAAATGAATGAAATGAATGAAATGAATGAAATGAATGAAATGAATGAAATGAATGAAATGAATGAAATGAATGAAATGAATGAAATGAATGAAATGAATGAAATGAATGAAATGAATGAAATGAATGAAATGAATGAAATGAATGAAATGAATGAAATGAATGAAATGAATGAAATGAATGAAATGAATGAAATGAATGAAATGAATGAAATGAATGAAATGAATGAAATGAATGAAATGAATGAAATGAATGAAATGAATGAAATGAATGAAAGGAATGAAAGGAATGAAATGAATGAAATGAATGAAATGAATGAAATGAATGAAATGAATGAAATGAATGAAATGAATGAAATGAATGAAATGAATGAAATGAATAAAATGAATGAAATGAAATGGCATCGTGATGCTGTCAGATCAGAACAACACCAGGAATCGTGCACATATGACTTAATAAATATAGTATCTCTTTTTAAAAAGACCATCCTGCATTTAAATCTTACGTTTATTCTCTAACATGAATCCATATTTGTAAATGTTTCGCAGATAATTTAGCTTTCATGCAAAGAATATAAAGAAACAACTCACCTTGACCGCCGCTCACTGCTAATCCATTAAGGAACCTGCTCAACTGCCTAGCCACAAACTTATTATTGAAAACAATTTGTCAAAAGCCATCAATTTCAGTTTATAATCCCGAAAAGCTACCACCGCCCACGGCCCATTTAGTCCATAAGTCACAATTTTACAGGGAGCGGCCACCCAAAAGTGATGGCTTTAAGCATAAAGAATAATACATACACTCAAATAAGAGTAAACATTAAACCAAAAATAGTAGTCAATGTGGGCAGGACGAAAGTCCACCACCACTCGAATGACAACTGTTCCATGGGCCATTTATAGCCCCCACTCGAAAGTGGCAACACCTGCTCTCGATGGAGACTTTCATAATTTATAAGTCCCAGGTGAGATTAGACTAGAAAGGATATGCATCTCCTTGTGAAATGATGGCGGAGGACCTCACACTTTTTCTGAATCTGAACATTGTGTTATTTTTTTTTTTGGTTGTATGACGAGGATGCACACTTCCTCCTTGGCCTGGTATGTGTGGCAGTAAATAGGAATTACGCAGGTGAAATGTGTCCGCCGATAAATCACTTTGGCAAAAGAATGAAGGAACAAAATAAGGAAATGCACAACGGCACTGTTGTCGTGGGAGGCACTCCATTGGGGCGGAGACGCTGGTTTGGTGGTGTCTTGAGTTAGTACTTGCAGCAGAACTACTAAGGCGAATTCATATGCAAAATGGAATAACTCATGGAAGTTGATCATAGTTTTTATGTGCTTCAGGGAGTACAGCATTTGGAAGTGTTCACGTTAAGATGGGTACCTAGTACCTACTCTTGCCACACATATATTTCAAGGTAAAAGTTCGAAATTGCAATTCTCCAAGGATGAATTTATTTAGCGTTTTGTAAGTTACTCGTATATTCTAGCATGTTATTTGCAGTGCGAGGAAAAGTTTCG
Source organism: Orthonevra nobilis (assembly GCA_963555765.1). Taxonomy (NCBI): domain Eukaryota; kingdom Metazoa; phylum Arthropoda; class Insecta; order Diptera; family Syrphidae; genus Orthonevra; species Orthonevra nobilis. Next base: position 15,576,313 of record OY743225.1, read on the forward strand.
CGTAAGAGTGGGAATATGTAAAGCAGACGCGAACCAGAAGCATTTTACGAGTGATGGAGATTTCAGTTGACGTGTTGATGGCGATGATTAGTGCGCTAAAGTTTCATGGGAATTGGTTCCTTACGTCATCCGCTTCAGTTGCAGTACAATATTCCCAGAGGTTAATTATGGTTTCTTCCTTGCGTTAAATGTAAAATATCTTACTGGCGCGAGCTGAATGTTAGTAAAGTCTAGCCCCAAAGTTCTATATGAGGTTTTTGCTGGCATAAGAAACGCTACAACGTTTCGAGAATATGCATACATCGTCAGAACGTCAGAGCTCAGTTTAAGTAGAATATATTTTAACCTCGTCAATTCTTAAGCTTGATTTTTTCACATCTTTAAGAAACCGCAACTATTGTTAATACTAACATCAACTTGATACCAATACGCGTTCCTGAGAAAAAGGAAGGTGACAGCCTGACGAACAACACAGTCATCCCTGATTTTAAATCTGTTTACAAGTTATACGTCAGTTGCTCAACAGCCAGAACTTCAGTCAAACCTATCAACCCTATTTTGGCCCTGGATAAATTCGCCATGCGGTGGTCAATGAAGATGTCACATGTCGGAACAATGCTCTGCTAATAGGACCCATACACAACAATATCTGCGTAAACTGCGCTCACAAAAATATGGTAAAGATAAGACTATCTTCTTTTTCACTGCTGAGCATGAAAACGAGTCTTTCATTCACTACGTTTCAGATTTAAAACAAGAAAAGATACCGGATATTCTCGAATTCATAGAGATACTGATCTTTATTTCACTAACTATTTCAAACACTCTTCTTTAAACTGATCTAATGGAACGTTTTTCGTTGATTGGGAAGTGTGGTTAGGCCAAATGGCACCGATACCAATTTTTTAAATCTTAAATTGCATTGTACTTTTTCCGCACCTGACTGACGGATATTATATTATATTATATAGCTAAGCTCGTTTACAGAAATGGCTTCGAAATACGACAATAAATAAATCAATAGTACACGGACATCCCACCATTAAGTAGGTACGTAAAATTAAATCATTTCAGTTTTAAAGAAAAAAAAACTGAATTCAGTTTTTTCAGGCCAAGGGATGTCCATTAAAGTATAATCCGGCCTCAGTTAAATGAGACACAAGCGCTCAGACATGCAAAACGGATAACAAGATAAGCCTCAGAAAAATATCCATTAATTCCTTGTTCACCCGTTGTTTTCACTAAAGTGAATGAATGCAAATGTAAATCCTTTTAATTCATTTATGCCAGCAGATATCGCACCTCCTAGGCTGGACTATTAAACGATAACTCCGAATCACTTATGCCCGCACTTTCCTCAATCGAATGAATAATAATGTCCTTTTAATTTCTCTCAGGACTGTTGCCACTTCTGACTGTAATATTTTCATACTTTTTCCGCGCACTTCCTCCTCCGCCACCGCGGATAGCATTCTCGGCCAAATGTCCGATGCAATTTCGACTTCGTTGTGGCAAATAAAAAAAACAAAACAAAAAAATTGAAAAAAAAAATTTATTCATGAATTTCAATTATTCGTTTTGGTAGAATTTTTAAATTTGCTTTCCGGCGCGGTTGTCGTCGGTCTGAATGCATTATTTATTCAGTTTATTATTTTATTTGGTTTTTTTTTTTGTTTTTGTTACATTTTATTGTGTGACGTGAGAGCCTTTTAATTTATTTGCTTTTTGCTTTTAAAACTGAGACAAGCTAAGGACATTTTTTGTTTTTTGTGTAAACATTTACAAAATTCAAAGTATTACTTGGCCGCATCCGAAAAGGTATTTTATGTTTAAATTATTACTTAATATATTTATCCAAACATTTCTTATTTATGTGAATAATAAGCTTAAACAGAGAAAAAAAGGGTGGGCCAGTAGTTGAGAATTTGACATAAAATTCAATCACAAGTTTCAACTAACGCAGGAATTAGGCTTCAGAGTAGCTTTAAATTTTACTCATGAGATCGTCCTTACAGATGAGGTCGATTTCCATCTCAGCGGCTTCGTAAACAAGCAATATAAGAGCATTTCAAGAAACGAGATTTTATATGGTCCTTCTAAGGCGATTAAAGAACGAGAAACGGATGCGTTATAACGAATTTCTTTTGGCAAGAATATGACTTCAGTAATTGATATAACAAGACCACCAAGAAATTGGGATTTGACGCCAATGGAATTTTTTATTGTATGGTGCCAATGCTATGCAAACAATTCAAAGTCAATTCATTCACTCAAGAACAATGTTGGCTAAGCTGTTAAAGAAATAGAGGCGAACTATCAAAAATATATCGCACTCTAAGGTTAAGAGGATGGCCTACTGACATTCAAGCCGATACAGTCATTTTAATGAATGGTTCATCCGTAAATTGTACCAACTACACTAAGCCACGCTCTTAAGGTCGTTTCATAGATAATGCAGAGAATGGATCCGACAATCCAGATTTTACGGTGATCGTGATGGGCAAAAAAAAACAAACGCTGCCAAACTGAATTGTTGTGGAAGAAGGAGAAAACCGTAATTGACGCTACTACGTTAGGAAAATTACGTATGTGAACGTAGGAGGAGCAATTTTTCAATTTTACAGAAAAGGTGAGAATATAAACTGAACAGATTTATTGTATTGACCTAGTAAGAATATGAGGTGTAGCATTTGGATTCGAGGTTTTTCGAAAACTTTCCAAATTCCCTTTTTAAAGGAAATTACTTACTGACTTTTATGTCGCAAAAGTTCGGCTTGCGTTTCGTTGTTATAACGAGTAGTTGAAATATCACCTCCGCACTCTGTATACAAAAAACAATAAAGAGCAACTTCGAAATGATTTAAAAATAAGCTTTTACGAAAAAGAAAAATCAGTTGACGTATGTTTTCTGGAGTGGTGTTTTTAACATCGAAAATTCACTCCGTTCACATATCATGCCAGGTCTTACAGGTTAGTTAAATAACACGTAACACACGTAATAACACTTAGAAGGGCAAACGATGCTAAGATCACACTCATCGGATATACATATTTTCATCTGATCATCTGAACACCGACTGCTTCTCTACTACAATGCTGCCATTTTCATTCGGCCAATCAAAAGCGTAATTTCTAATTGCTCTTCGCAAGTGTACCCAAAGGTCTCCTGCGTTTAATGCTGGAGCCATATTTTCTCTTGAAAGGAAATTTAATCTCGTTTTTTTTATTTATTATGTACATAAAATTCATATACATTCAATTAACAATTTGTTGACAAAATTTTGATCTAGCGAATTCTTTAGATTTGTTTTTACGCAGACCTGCAGAAAGTAAATACGGTTGAACGGTTTTTAAATAATGCAAAAAGTATCTTAAATATTTCGGTAGAAAATTGTTCTCGATTTTAAAAATCAACTCATTCAATTGTTCTTTAACAGACGAGCACTTTAATGAATTTAACATATGATTATGGAAACATATGTTTTTCACTCTAGTTAACAGTGCATAGCCTTAATCTTTAATAAATGAACCCTTTGTACTACTGACTGTACATAGAAACAGGATTGCTATAAGTTATTTTTTAGATACATTTAATTTGAGTCTATTTAGTTAAAGCCAATTATCAATATAGAATAAATCATTTTGCATTTTGGTGTAGCATTCATTAAAAACACTTTGCATAACATTTATTGAAATGTAAGGAATAATAACGTTTCCAAAAAAGCGAAATGGAAATTTTTTTGGTTCAACAAATATTCAGTTCACTTTAGCTGTTTGTAATTTTTTTCTAAATTGTAATTTTAGAGAAGTGGTTCTTTCTGAACCCCAACCGAAATTCGATAATAAGTTGCTTCTTTCTAAATACAACTTTTTACACAAAGGTAACGAATTAACAAGATGAAACTCTTCACATTTTTTTGACAATTGCAACTATTTCAATTGCTGTAATAATGGTTTCGATCCATGATTTTTTTTGGGAACGTTGTCCTTTCGAGTGATTCGTTTTTTAACTAAGAGGACCAAGACAATCAAAATTTTCCATTTACATTTTTGGACACATAAATACAATTTTCAAAATCAAGTAATTTTTGTTTCTCATGCATTGCAGTACACTCTTTCAAATCTTATATTGTGACCTGTTTAAATTTGAAAGTAGCAAAAAGTTCACTTACTAATACTGTCAATAAAAAACTCATTAAATCATTTTTCGATTTCTGTATTTTTCTTGTAATTTTCACTGCTAAAGATAATTCTGTGATTTCATTTTGTTTCTTCGACACACATATTGTTTTAGGTTATCCCACATATTTTTTGGTTCCTTGTGTTTTAATGAATTTGCTTTAACTTCTTTTTATTTCCGCTTTTAACCTGTTTCCACTCACCCCAAACTCAGTTCAGTCGCTCTCTGAGTTACTCAATCTAATTTACAAAAAATAAAAATCGTTATCTTGTTGTTGATTCCATAAGTTTCCGGAAAATCTATCAGAGAAATTGTTGTAAAAGGTTTGCTTTGATGATTTAAATAATCAAATTTCTTCATTTGAATAACGTGAATGTCAACCGTATGAATTAAGAATAATAAAAAAATACTTGCGTTATAAATAGAATAGACATCTCTTTCATAAAATCCACCTCTATCACGCAGTATTTAGACCTAGTGATTTTATCGATGAATTTGTTCATAGCTTGCAATAGTATTGATTTCTAGGCTACTTGTAGATCTTCTGAAGTTTATCTTTCGATGTTGGACACTATTTTCTAGTCTTCGTGTCAAGTTTGTCCCATAGTTCTACTACCATTATAAAAGATTTAAATCTATTTTGAAGATTATTCATTTAACAAGAATGTATTTGCTAATATGATAAGGTCTTTAGAAGCCAGTAATTTTTGCCTCTATACAATCAATGAATCAAATCAAATGATTCTTTCAAACAACATCAACAAATTCACTTCCTGTATGCTGAAGTCCGAGCTATGACAAAAGTAGAATACCATTCCTAGATTATGCTTTGTATCCCAGATCAATTATAAAAAAAATTCCGATAATGAGTTGTACGCTTTGTCACCGATCAAACCAACTGCTCGAATGCAGTTAAAAAATTAACCCTTCGGTATAAAACCTGAAATTAAGATACTACTTAAAATTTAATTGATTTATGTCTCTCTTTTCGATAATCAACTTTATAAATAAGAATTCAAGGCTTATTAACTACAATCCCGATGGTAAAGGATATTCCTGTAATATTTGTCTTAACTTCTCCTTATTGCTCATTCCTTTGAAAAGTACCTCCTATACGGAATGAAGAAAAATATCCCCGATTTTTATGGAGTCAACACCAAGCTTTTCTTTTCTTTAAAAGAGCGCCAAACGTATATGTTTTGTGGGAAATCTTCAGATTTCGACTCGATTTGACTGAAATTCAATTCTTTAAAAAATAATCCAAGCTTCAGGGAAGCTCTGATGGACCTTTGATGACGTTTGCTGGTTTTGTTTTATTATACCCTCCATCGGCTTACGCTGGCCCCTTTTCTTTAATTGTTTTGATATGTCAAAATGTGTCATATTGACCTATACAAGATCCAAAAAAAATAAAGGCAATTTAATTCCTACAACAATTTTCTCTGTGTTGGTTCCGAAACAGAAAATCACACAAATAATATTAAATCTACGATTAAAATATGGATAAGGCTTCCTGCAACAGGCATATTTAGCTCAGTTCTGACACTAAGGATAGCGTATGAAGTTCTACAGTAATAAATTATAATCTCTGAAAATCAGAGTACATAGAAATGAAAACAAGATTCTTTTCATTTAAAGATCATTCAAGCAAAATTCAATAAACAGACTCATCAACATGTGTCATTCCTCAGACAAATATAAACACATTACTCTTAAGGAATATTTACTCTTACATCAGAGCCCAAAAAGATTGATTACAACCCTAATTCCATAAGAACCTTTCCATCATGCTCGGTAATTACTCCATTTAGCAGCATATCCTCCCCGCCGTCGAACCAAACGAAAGTTCATTTTCTCATTTCGCGTACATTTTCCCACGAAGATGGCACAAAAAAAAAGATAATAAATAAATGAAAATAACAAACAGGAAAAAAAATCTCAAAGCAACCGAAATTTCTTTTTTATAAATCAAAACATCGCTTGGATCTATTTTAATGAACAAATTAGCCAGCTGAATTGAGTGCACTGGAGCTGAAGATGATCCAGCTGCTGTGGATTTTTTGCTGCTCGTTGGGTTCGCCTTTGGATTTCTTCCGTCTGAAAATATGTCTGTCTGTTTCAGATGTTTCTTGCAGCATCCCTTCTCAATTTGCTCCATCTCTTTGGGTAATTGATTTCGCCACAGTCTGTTGTGTTGTGTAGTCGGCAGGGGAATGCAGCCCCTCTTAGGTTAGCTACTATCTCTTCACCGACAAATTTCGCTTCGAATTAAATTAATCAACATCCAAGTGTGGGTGGATGTTCCACCCCTCTGCCACCACTCAGACAAAAAATATCGTTCCTTAGAGTGGGTGGATTATTTTTGTTACTGATATTTATTTTTTTTTGCGTTCGCCTTCGCCGAAAAGATGTTCGAATCGAAGGACTCGTCCTTAACTTGCTTCCAAAAGAATGAGCAGGATTTGATGATAAGCAACGAGGTTTGGAGAGATATCTCCATTCCCACCATATATCTACACTTTGAGAGGAGGAATAAATATCAAATTTCGGTTCTACGTAGAACCAAAAAAAAACACACGAGAAGAAAATATTTTTGGCCAAGCTTAAGGGACTGTTACAATTATCCTTTGGCATTTCCATTATTATTCTGATTACTCCAGACCACAAAACAAGGATGTGCAGTACGTGTTTATGTCTGCATTCGTAATTTCCTCAATCTGTAGCTCTGTATGTATGCGTGCGTTTGTGGGTGACTCTGGAAAAGTATCGAGAGCACGTATCAATTAGTCTGGAACAGAAGTCAGGACTCTAGTTGGCTGTTGAATGTAGTGTACATATAAAATGCTGAGAGAATGAAATATGATAGAGAGAGAGAGAGAGAGAGAGATTAATTGAATATCCTTGAACAAATGGATGTGTTCGTGACCATTTGGTCACGGAAATGGAAATCTTCTCTGATTGACTTTTTTTAAATTTCTTCTTCAACGGATGAATTTAAAGACCTTTAGACTATGCAAGGTCCTCTGACTTAAAAATATTAAAAATAATCCAAAATTGAAGTAAACACATTTAAAAGCCGTGGCACAATGCAATTTTACCATAACGCTAGTATTCCGCCACTCTGTACCACTAAACAGAGTATTACTCTCACATGAAGGGTTCTGCGCCTTCCTAGAATATGCAGCACTTTGTTTTACTTAAATTTTAGATTTTGTATAGTGTTACAAACACATCCATAAGAACGAGTGAATCAATTGACGATTGGGAACGTAGTCATGCGATATCGGTTAACATGTGTTTCCAATTAGAGCAATTTCGAAAAATGTCTTTTTTAGGAAGGATTTTATTATGAACAAAAAAAAGGGTCAAAAGATTATTTTTTACAAATTTATTACAGAAATGCAAGAATCTATGATCCTGATATTTTTTTCACATATTCATACGAGAAATTCGTTAGAAATTCGTTGATGAATGTCAAAATGTAGTGGTGTTAGTGCAAATTCCAATATCCTATACTTAAGCGTGGCTCATCCATGCGTGTTTGATGTACGGGATCATTGCCCACTTTTAAAAGTTCTTAAGTTGCTCCATGAAACGTGATCATTGTCTTCTTTTAGGTGATAAGTTGAGTTGCGATTTTATGAAAGACTTTCTTTGAATGTTGACCCCCATTTATTTTTAACTTTATATCATTTTTATTGTTGTAGCGCCAATAGCAGAACACCTTCTATGAAAATTGTAAGTGTCACCCAATATCGGTTTAGGATATACAGCTCTGTGACAGGCGGACTAGCGGGCGAACGGACAGACGAACAGAGGAGTGATAGAGTTCATTTGGACCCTTTGGGTGCAGAACCATTAAAATGAATTTTTTTTTCCAATCTAATAGTGCACAAGTCTGGAGTTTCGATATATTCGAAAAAGTTATTAAGTTCCAAAAGTGTTTTTTGTCACGAATTTTAAAATTTGACTGAACAGTTGAAACATGAGCAGAAAATGGAGATTTTTGAATGTGTGCCCGGACACTTAAAAAAAATAATATTTGAGTTCCACAAATAAACATTGTCCTGGAACAATGAATTAAATAAGCTAAGGCAAATGTTTGGGAATGAGAATGGCGAAAACTTTTGTCTACTACATCATCTAAAGGAGAAAGAAGGGCAACAAAACACATGAGACCAACGGACAGCAGCATTCTATTTAATAAATATTTTGACTTCTAATAAGGTCAACATATTTTCGTAGATGAAGTAAGATGGGACAGTTTGGAAACAGTTTTTCAGATATCCCAACATTCATGCGTAATTACTCAGTACGCATCTGTTTTTCAGCGATTAACTGCCCTGGTAAAATCGCAAGTAAGACTTAGATGGGGTTCAATTTTATGCAATGCCCTTTCATTTTTATATCAATCTAGTCACCTCGACGTATAAATACGTATAATAATGCTTAAACTGAGTTGTAAACTAAAATTTTTCTATGACACGTTACTTTCCAGGGAGGGATTCTTATTCTTATCTCGCGAAATTAAAAGGCTTCGTCCTTTGTAGTCGGTATTAAAAGTTGCTCTGATCGCACATTTGTAGGACAGTATCGTTATCGTGCAAAGCATTTATTGTCAGCTTCAACTTCGGGAACTCCGAGATCATTGCGGATATCGTCTTTTCTTGAATATCACGGCGCATGGACGTTATCTCTTACCACATTGTTTAGGAAACTTTGCAAGGTATTGGCATTTGTCTTTGTGATATAAGCTCAAAGTCCATATCGGCTTGAGCACTTGCTTGTTAAAAATGAGTTTCTTCACAATACTGAGCTGGGTATGTTTTCCGAGTAGCCAATACATTTCACTATATTCAATTTTTTTCGTTTCGTTGAGGACGATCGTTGAGCTCTTCCTTGCAGTACAACGGCCAAAATTTCTTTGACCTCCGAATGTTCGCATCCATGTCTAAAATTCTAATTCTAATTTATTGTATAAGAATTTGGGAATAGATTATGGTAATTTTTGGTTATGGCCATCATGCCTTACCTTATCAAAGCCATGATAGACGTCAAGAAATATCCTTGACCAAATTTTGTATTTTTGCACACAATCCGCAAACTCTTGAGGCATTGAAAACATAACAGAAAAGCGCGAATTATTGCTAGTCGAAAAGGCATCGACAAATCAACTCATCAAAATTGATTCCTGCAAAATCAAAAAAATCAACTTGTCAATCGATCAACTTGTCAAAATTGATTCTTGGAAAAAAGTAGTGAAGGACATTTAAATTCACTCAAAATTCAAACAAAATTTAATCGAAATCTTAAACATAAAATAATAAAACGAGGCTAAATTTGAGCTCTAGAGAATCAGTGAGGATCCGGTTTTGTTTTCTTCGAGTGCTTTCGCAATGTCATTTGTAGTTCTATGGAATCGTGGAATACTTACTTCTGAACCAAAACTAGCGGTCAGGAATGAGATTATTTTCTTCTATAAGCTTATAACCTCAAAAGAGTGGAAGAACCGATTTTAGTCGGCATTATTTAAGCTCATTAGCTTGGCACATGTTTTATTCTAAGCGCATCATTTATTATATGAAGAAGTTTGAGGAGTGCTTTTCTAGGAAAAACTCAAAGACTCAAAGTTATTAAATTATAACCTGGATTTTTTTAAGTTTTTTGTTTGACGATTTCGTGTTTGAGTTTTGTTTGTTTCACAGACATGTTGATACCCATAAACTGCCAACTAAATAGCTCATAACGAAAACTACTCAAAAATGTTTTTATTATCTAAAAAAAAGAAACCGGAAGAAAGAAATTCGCCATCGATTTACCTGCGTTTGTTCAATTCGTAGCATTTAATTCGTCATTGAATATGGTAAAAAATGAATATATATTATTAATTTGAGAATGCTAATGAACTTGCGTTTACAATAATACGTTTCTATAAACATGTAAAAAAAATAAATAATTTTAAAATATTTGTTATTGAATTCAATATACTTTCAATTCAAAAGGTTTGAAATTTTATTTTGAATAATTCACACGTTATATATGTGAAGAGCCTTTGTGGTACATTAAATTTGAGACCAGGCAAGAGGTACATAGATTCAATGTTGCCATCAACACGTTTGCTAATAAAAGACAAAAATAGATACAATCGGATGCTCCCAAGGGAAGGCTATAAGGCTATAGTCTGCTTGTATACGGAACTTGACAACCAAGTCCTCTCAAGACAAATCTCAAAAATCTTGATAGTAAAATTATTGATGAACAACCATTATCAAATTTAAAGGAATCAACGTAGGATGCATTCAAGTAAGAGATAAAACAAATTTTCAAATAATTAAAGTATGGCTGATAACCTCGCGATTGGACTTTAGTTTTGGATGTCATCTTTTTTTCCTTTCGTAAATTATAAATGACGTCTTCTAGGAAACAGAAAATTCAAAACATTAAGTGGACTTGACAAAACGTCAGCACATTTTTTTAAGGCCAAGGTTGAATAAAGATGTCGCTTAAGTGACCAACTTTCTTCAAGATCATAACGGCTAGAAAATTCACAAATTGTAAAAGCAGATTAAAAAAACAACTGCATATAGAATAGCTCAATGTATTGACCTCTACAGCATGATCAGCGAGTAGGGTATGTATATAGGAAGATAATTGGGTGCCCTGACGGCCTTGTGGCCGCGGCCCACTTAGACCAACGTGTTGGGTTCATTGTGCTCCTTGCTGGGAATTCGTTTGCTACCGTGAGACTAACTACATTCCTAATGCCGGTTAGATTCAAATATGAATCTCTGGAGGTTTTTCAGTATCAAATATCCAGTCTTGCTCCAGGATTCGAACCTGCGACCTATCATTGAATCCAATTGAAATTCAGGCTCTTTACCAACTGTGCCACCATAGTAGGGTATTGGCCATGTTTTGCTAGAAAAACTACCGGGACAACATAAACAAAATTATTATTGCTTTTAGTATATTGTGACTAACTAACAAGAGCGTGATTTGCTATTTGTCGTCAGCAATTGTCGTATCGACTGCGTGTGCAACACGGTTAAAAATAAACTTCCATAGACAAAAATGTATGAAAACTTAACTTACTTAATTTGGGAAAGCTAGAGCGGATTACTCTCGGTTTCGATTAGCGGCAGTGTTTCAAAAAACTGCAATAAAAAATATTTAGTTTTTTTTTTTTTTTTTTTTTATTTATATCCACCTTTAAATAACATCTTCCACAACAAATGTTTTATTCACAATGATCCCGTCTAGTATTCACAGCAATAAATATCTCTGAGCGATATACAATACCAAAACATCCTTTTTCGCATCGACAGTCGAACGACACTCCTTTGTTACCTTTGAAGTTTCTAAATTAGTGAATTCTTCTCCAAATCAGGACAATATTTCCATGGGGTTAACCAATTAATGCTGCACAACTACACAAATATTGGATTAGCTGTTGAACCTTTTTAAGCCGTAATGCATTTGAAGTGCCCATAAAAGCTTAATGCCATACAGTCAGCGCAATTATACCCAAATGCATTAACAGTTTCAAAAATTGAAGTAGGTCTGTAGTCGCATTTAAGGATAACCACATGGGTTTTTCGAATGCATTTCTTGCATTATGTCAACGTTAATATTTAATATTCCCATGTATGAACTTTAGGATGGATAGATGTGGCTGGCAATTTGGACAGTATGACATTTGATCAGGGAGTGAATATTTAGTTTCCATCAAATGGACTTATTTTGTTCATCATAGAAGCCACATTATCCAAGACATTTATCTCCGAGCACTAATAACCCTTGATTTGAGTTGAATAGTTAGTTTTGAATTTATTTTCAACTTCATTTAACGAGGTCTTGAAATGACACAATGCGGTTGATGAAAAAGTACGGGAAATTCATATTAACCAAAATTATGCGTTTTTTGATTCATGTACAATTGTGAAAACAATCTTCATTCACATCCTGTCAGGGACTCATATAAGGTGCGTTCTACTCATATTCGGTTACCATTCTCCTTATTCATGATATTATGATGGGAAAGGAAGAAGAGGACCTCAGAGTTAAAACAACTAAAAGCCAAGGTAAAAAATAACAGAAACCTTAAAAATTTTAATTTTTAAGGACTCACAATGCAAGACTTGTGAGACAAATAATTTGGTAAATTAAAACTAGAGAAAGAATAACGTTCAAGCAACCAGTTGGACTCGCGCGAGTTGCAAAGGGGCAACCAACTTGGCTTGAAAAGCTTTTTTTGGCTGAGGTCCTGGTCAGCCTCGGACTGTAGTGCCACGTTTAGTAAGGTTCAACAGGAAATTCCATTGTAAATATCTTATATGCGGCATAAACAGCCGTACCTTGATTTCATAATCTTTTTTCAGCTTTTACGGATTGCAGTCATTTGGCATTTATTCAATTAGCTAACAATTGGTGGACCCCTTGCGGGTTTTTTTCGTGTAGACATGTGACCTTGCATCAAAATAAGGATCGTGTTTATGCACACAATCCGCATACTCTTGAGGCATTGAAAATGCAACAGAAAAACTCGAACTATTACCTGTCGAAACGCATCGAAAAATCAAAATTTTTTTTTTCAAAATTGATTCCTGCAAAAAATCCCGTGAAGGACATTTAAATTATGTCAAATTCCATTAGATACTGAAATTTTAATTTAATCGAACTCGTTAACATAAAATAATGAAACGAGACTAAATTTGAGCCTTTGAGAATCAGTGAAAATCCGGTTCAAGTTTCTTGCACGAAAACTCTTCTTTCACCCCTCATTTGCGCAAACGGCTCCGTCATATTCACCCTTACTCACATGTAGCATTGCTGGCTTAGTTCTCCATCCAAACAACAACCATCGGAAACCCTGTCAGTAGCAATGATTTAAAACTTCGTCCGCACCAAGTGAGGGTAATGAAAGTGTAAGCTCACCACCACAATACGTTGTTTTTACAAGGTATTAACCGTATTTATCCACCCCCATGCACTTAGGCATTTACCCGTGCGCAACCAATTTATACACTTTACCAGTCCAACGTCGAGAGCAAGTAATACCACTTTTAATCCACCATTGCTCTTACCATTCCCAGTTGAACCGAGATATCGTGGTCGCTGTCATCGTCGAATGGTGGCAACCCTTTGCCATTCGTCCGCCCAAATCCTTTGAAATAAATGCAAAAATAATTCGGCTCCGTTTGTGCCATGCCCGCCGAGAATCCTCGATCTCATCCAATCGTATATATACAGTATCGCCATCTACCGGTGCGCATTATTTTCCAATTTGGCATGCAAATAAATTTTTGGAATTCATGCTCCGGCAATAAAGCTTCGTCGTCGTCGTCGTTACACACAAAATAGGATTGTGATTTAAATGCGGACGATATATTTCCGTATGCAACTTCCTGTTCGTTTTTCTTCACTTCCGTATCCTTGAAATCTTCAGACCCTTTGTGCCGAGACAGACGAACAAGACAGAGTACGCGAGGGTATGGAAAAAAAAGTGCTCCGACGAATACTGAACTAAATCTAACGAAATCTGAATAATTCATAAATCTTGGCCCATTCACTGCTGCTGGGGTCTTCACTCTGTAAAAATGTCATGTGGACCTAACATCGTACCTTTTTAAGCTGCCAGAGCCAAGAGTCCCTCGGGGGATAACATGTTAAGTGGATTGCTTAATAGTTTGTAGCATCCGTATTCGTATTCGTATTCCGTTCGTTCGTTTGTTCCCGACGACCCGTCCATCGTGTTCATGTTCGTTCCTGTTTCGACTATTTTCTGCGGTCGTTTTACACACACACACACACATATATAGAATTTCTCTCACTTCCGGTTACCCACAATGGACAATGTTCATCCATCCATTGAGTTGAAAGCTTCTGTCTTCCTGGCTGCCCATGGTGTTGTCAGTATTACAAATTAAAAGAAGGCGGGTTGAAGGATATGTGGAATTTTATTATGTTACTTCCTGAAGGATTGCTTTGACTATATGCCAATTTAGACGGTCTGTAACTTATTACGCTAAGTCTGGAGCAAGAGAAGAGGTTTTTTTCAGTCAGAACTTATTTATAATGTTTTAAACTTTTTTTTAAGAATTCGACGTAATATGACAGACAGATTATGTATCCGGAAACTCATGCACAGACACCGAGGATCTTCTGCACAACCACTTGTCGTTCTTTTCATAATGAGATGAGCACCTCCCGCCCAAGGATATTATTAATTCATTTCCAACAGTCATGTGCGAAATTACTCAAACAAAAAAACTAATATAATTAAATGTCATCCTTTCATATGAAACGGAAGGTACGAGTTAGAATACGATTTTGAGAAGGGATATAAGCGAGAGCACACTGGGGCTTATTGGTACATTTTTTAAGCCCCTTTTCACTTATGAATTATTTTTTTATAAAACTCATCATTTCAGATTTCCATTAAAAGGAAACAAAACATTAATAGATAACTCCGGCAAGCTTGACATTGCAGGGCGTCACATTTTGGACGGTGGTGTATGCCCTTTACACTCCACCATGTGACCACACTTAAAAAAAAAATGTCTCTTGAATCAAAGAAAAGCTTGTTTTTAAAAGGATAGGAAAGCATAGTAGCCTGACAGATTTGTGACTTTGTTGAAGTGGTTGCTATATTGGCTGCTAGAATTCTTAGTTCGCCCAAACTTTCAATGTACATCAAACTAATGTCGAATAAAATCAAGCGAAATGATCAAAAGCTTATATCCATAGTCTGCCCAATTCGGGATCCACTCACATAATCGTCCGTTCTTCTCGTAATTCTTCTGCTCGGTCATTATGCTCATCATATCCTCTTGAGAGCAACCAAATTCTTAAAAAAAAAGTATTATAATAGGCGACCTTATGAAGCTTATCCCTGAACAGTTGGCTTAGTTAAGAAGGTGCTGATCTTCGGGTCCTCTATGGCCTTGGACTGTTGACATAAGCAAGCGATTATCCTTAGTTAAATTCATAAAGTGTTGGACTTCTAAAAGAAACTAGGGACCAACCATCCGAAGTGCGAAAATTGCACAATACACTGTTGACTTAAATGTTTTAACTATGTATGAAAATTCATCACTTTTTTCTATCAGGGGATGTTGTACTTACTAAATGGAAGACACTTCCAGACACCTTCAGCAAGGAACAACAGGTGAAGCCAAGCTTTCGCTCTGGAGACTATGGGTTTAAATTCCTTGGAAATCAAATTTAAAGCACTCCATTTCCACCAAAGTTTTGAGACAAAATGGTTAAAAAGCACTTAGCCTAGTCAAGATCTGGCAAGTTTTGAGTTTGAGTAAAAGGCAGGGCTCAGCATAAAAAAGTTGCAGTTCAGACTTCAAGGGGATCACATCAAGTCCGTTTTTGTTTGCAGATTTTGAAAGTTCCTTTCATTCGGATTTCGTTAGATTGCTTATTTTTGGAAAATAAATGACTCGGAATCAGAAAGAAATCCGCATGTAATACAAACTTTAGATCCTTTTTTATGTAAAGAACTCTTAGATTGGGTTCATAAAAAACGCAAACAAACTTTTCGGGTATTTTGACCATTTACTTTAACTTTTAACGGGATCACGTACTTTCAATTTGCTCTGTCAAGAGGCATTGTTTTCGAGATGCGTAAACTCATAGATTTTATCATGAGTTTAATTTAGAAGAACAACACTTATTAGATGCTGAATTGGCAAACCTTTATTACAACTTCAGAACGAAGTCTAAAATCTTATTCCCAGATGAGTTGAAAATCGAAGTATTGCTTTAGTTACGATACTCTAAAGTTATGTTGTCCAAACAGCGGGTGGCTCTATAATTGTTTAGGATGTTTCTGGTTGTTCACTGTAGCAGACCTCTTCCGTATCGGAGAACTTAACGAAAGTTTAGAAAATTGTGACCAAAATCGAAACACAAACTTTGGAAGATAGTCAGGTAGTCTATAGATCAAATGTCATGATCAACACAATTGACAACCAATTTACTTTTAATACTCATGTCCTTTTATGTACAAGGGTTAATTAATTTGGTCGTTTGGCTTAATAGACATAATATTTATAAAGCGATATATTTGCAAAACAGACGAACACGTTTATTTGATTTTTTCTGGCAAACCATATCGTCCGAAAACTTTTTAAAGACAGTGTTTGTACGCTTATGTTTATGTAGGTACATACTATATATCTTATAAGACACTTAAGAAATGTGAAAATTTTGAATTCCGAAAATCGGAATGGTTACAATAACATCCCGATGGAAAGTTGAAAAAGGCAGTTACTTCGGTGAATACATGTTCGCGTAAATGGGAAACCCCTCGTTTTAAACAGAAGATAAAGCATAAAGGTAATGGTACTATCACTGTATTGGTCGACCAGCGATAGTAGTCTGACTTAATGGGTGGCGTTGTTGTAGTGGTTTTTGTATCAGCTTAATTCATAGTTCGTATCGTCAAATTAATTTGTGTATATTGTGTGTGGATGGCTCTGTGAAGGCATAACACTGACTAATGTCGAAAAAAAATCCTGCGATCTAAGCTAAGGGGTTGATATAAAAACTAGGTCGATATAAAAAAGTCCTCCGTCCAATTTTGGGCTCCACCCACGGAAGTGAGTTGATACAATTCATTTGAGTTTCTCAAATCACTACATAATCTTTCATTCGTCTCCTAATTCTTCTGCTCGCTCTGAGCTTCACGCATTATAAAAATAAGCGGCGGAACTCCTCAGAAAAAAAAATCAAATCAAAATTGCCTTGAACGAAATCGTTGTGCATTTTAGAATTTTTCATTCTATTGGGAGTGGACCGCAGGTTGTTGCTTGGCTTGAGACAACTGGGTTGACTTATGTTATATATCCTCATGTGGCATATGGTTATAATGCAAAAAATGCCATTCATACTTATGCAGAGGTCAGGATTGCAGGAACTATGGAATTTTTCAAAATTAATAATGCAACAAATCAAGGGATGCATCTGCTAATATTTTTAACATTGCGGGTTTTTAGGAATCGCTGACTAGAAAAATTTAAGAAGAGACAGAGTCCAAGTGTTTGATTTAGAAATGATTAAATTAAAATAAAACACACAACTTAATGGTCCCTCGATGTTATGACAGCAACACGATCGCGGACTCCTGTGGGATCTGAACAATACATTTTTATCTGTCTACCTCTTAATCAACAAATCAAAACAAAGTATCCTTCGGGACAGCACAATGTTTCACAAACTCTGCAGACAAATCCTCTGATGTCCCTACTTAGCAGCATACTTCTGAAACTTCGTAACGTCATGTACCTATGAACATCTCTACTCAAAGTGACAAGCCAACATCTGCTTCACATTTCAATTACATTAAAGTACTTAACCAAGGAACTACCCTTGCAAAAAGACGGCATAAATCCGAGATTATAATGATTTGCAAAATAGAAGGCTCATCTACCGTGCACCACTCAAACACACAATGCCTGTGTCGCCTTGCAACTGTTTCTTTTTTGTTTGCAAAAACCTCAAGCGACACCTTACAGCAGTCATTCTTGTGCCTGTGTGCCTCAGTAGACGTTCTTAAAATGGTAATAAATATCCGCCACTCCGAAGCAACAGAGCCCAACTCAAAGTATCTCTCTCCATTACCTGTGTGTTGCCATCAGCTGATAGGAGTGTCCCTACGCAAGGAGGCGGTGCGGCGATTCCTCAGCATCGGTGCCATTTATATGAAAGTGTAATTAAGTGTCACTTTAAAGCCATCAGGAAATTACGATTTTCCTTTTCGAACACCTGATGCAAGAGTCCTATCTGATTAAGTCTGCTATATTGGACTCATCGTTGTCGTCGGTGTAGCATAAGTCCCGGGTCTCGTGCGTCTGCCCGTCTACAGTCTATTTACCGATTCCACCAGCCTGAGCCTAAGCTGTAGGCATACCCTAGACCATGTGGGAGGAAGGTATTTTTTCATTTTGTCATTTTGTTTCGAAGGAAATGCTGTACAATGTTATAGTATGAAATGTCCCCGTCCACTGTTTGTCTGTCTGGAGGTGTTTGTGGTTGAAGATAAATTTCCCGAAGATGAAATGCAGTTTCCTCTGATTTGAAATGGGCACCCGCTTTCTTGGGGTTTTGGAATTTATTATTTCTTCGGCACTGCAGTCCTCATCGAATCGAAGAGCGTTTTATACGTGAGCAAAGGATCCGTGCGGCACTTCGCAGACATATTTCAGGGAATTGCTCTGGTTTTCGAGAAGAAGAGTAGCTCGGGAGCTGAAAGTCGCTTCTTTTCAGTTCCCTCTGGTGTTGCAGTCATCTCATTCGTACGATACTGTTGTAAAAAATGTGTCATTCTTAGAGCTTTCTACTATACTGTACTGGATTGGCCAGAAGATGTGACGCGATATCTGTTTATGTATAATTGGTGGTGGATTTGAGATGACTTTCAGCTATGGTGTTGGTTCTGACGCTGATGATTCCCTGAGGCTGTGTTAATTGAAATTTAATTATTATATTTGATTTACTACAAAAGTGATGTTGAGTAAGAGGGGAAGGAGAAGAGCAGCATTCAATATTCTAGGTTGGTTTAAATTTGAAAATAAAAAATTTGAAAAGCCGTCAAAATGCATCTTAAAAGTCCTCGGACTGTGAAGAAGGTAAGCAGGTTTTAATGAATATTTTTCCAGGGAAGAATCTATTTCCGATTTCAATCTCGTTCTCGTTCTCGTTCTCGTTCTCGTTTTCTCATATTTTGGACCTTCAAAAAAGGAACGGGGCCAATGAGTTCCCCGCGTGATTTTTAGCTTTCAAATGTGCATGTACTGGAATAAGTTAATCAACACTAAAAAGCCACATAAAGCAAAATATTATATACGAAAACTTTGGAAGCAAATTTCATTTGTCCACACGGATGCAGAGCCTACGCTACCCGTTGGAATTGTATTTTTTGTATTTTACTGGGCTTTTCGATATATATTTTTTTTTTCATCCAGCACCCACTCACTGCGAACAACAATTAAACAGGATTAAGCCACGTCAAAACATCGAGGAGTAATAGTACCATCACGAAGGACACAATGTAAACGTAAGCCCTTTGCTGATTATTGCACTCGCTAATCCGGATTAAGCAACGAACTTTGTATTGCTCCCCCGTCACTCACGCAACTCGTTGTTGCATTTGGCGCAAACTACGAGTAAAAGCTGATTAAGAGCATTAGAGGGTCATGGGCGTCCTGTGTGCGCTTTTGAAAAACAGACGGACGCAACTTGAAGTGCAGGATTCAGATGAAAAATAAAAAGTAAAATAAAATCAGAATCCGTGGAAATAATTTTGAGTCGACAGTGTCACTTCATTATTTGTGAGATTTCACTAAAGTATCATCCATCTGCAGCAATGATTCCCCGAACTGGAATGACAGCATTCGTTCTAATGCCATGGGTGAAGGGCTCTTTCTCGGAAGCAGGCTTAAGGGTTTATAAATGGCAGGAGTTTGTTTGTCAAGTTATATTTTTCGTCTTCTTTTCTAGATAAAACTAGATAATTGGAACATTATTCCGGGAAATATTTCTTGTTAAAGCGACAAAACACCTTCAACAGGGTTTTACAAATTTGATCGCACAATTCAGAATTCAGAAGCAGGTATCTACATATTAAACAATGTCAAGGAATTTTACTGTGGCTTACATTAACTGTGGTTTCATTTTATCATACCACTTCTGGTAAACAGAGTTATCATACAAAAAAATTTATATGCAAATAAATATCCATTTCCGTTTATATGAACGTTTAATTTTGACCAGAGTTGAAACCTAGCTTATTTTTATATGTTTTTTTTTTCAAATGCCATTTACTGGGCATAACACGTTCTTCCAAAACCATAAAAACTTCACAATTTGATAATTCTACCAATGTTGGATGAAATACTGCAAATTGGGTGAATGCAAATAAGTGGCCGCGGATTCGAGCACAAATGCGGGTGCCACAGGGCTCAAAGAAGAAAAGAGCCGGTCGGGATAGGACCTATGAGTCATCATGGACGGACTGCTTGTGGTAAATGAAGACGCCTTAAAAAAGCCCAACTGATGCGGCAAGTACGATCGTCGCTGGATGATCGATGAACTCCAACAAGTTACTACAACCGAATCTGCATCATCCTAAGGGCGTGTTCGCTACCATTAGCAAGCGGTTCGCCGAAGAAAATAAAGCCCTGCGACTTATCCAGGAATCTTGGGTTAGAATCTTGGTGGTACTACTCCTGGAAGTCCTAACTGAAAGGGGTATACAGAACATCCAACGCACCTCGGCATACTTCTCCGATGAGAACAATGTCATATCACCGAATACAGGAATAGATGGGATACCAAACATTGTGCTTCGATATCTCCCTCTGGAAGCTATAGACTGTTTAAGAATGCACATTATTCCGCGCACTGGTAAACAGCAATAGTACAGCCCATCTCTTAAATGGGTAAAGATAACTCCAATCCGGTAATTCAGCGGTCAATTAGTTTCCTTCCGACGATAAGTAAAGTTTTGGAAAAAGTTGAAAATATAATTCCAGAAAATCACTTCGGTTTAAGGGCCATGATAATAAACATGCCGCTTGTAAACTTGTTTCAGATGTACAATGGAACAAAGCTTAGAAGCAATGCTCGGATGCCTGTCTGGTTGACTTGCAGAAGGCCTTCGACACCGTGTGGTTTAAAGCGCTCTTTCACAAGTTGAACAGGCTTGGCATAAGCAAACCACCAAAAGACGGTTCGTTGTGAAGAATGGCAATAACTCTCTAATTGTATTTTCAAGTTAATATGAGGTCTACAACAAGTTTGATCTTATAGGTTCTTCACCATGCTACAGCGTACGCAGACGACAGATCGCGAACAACGATTGAGGTCATCAGATTGAACTTGCAATGTGACTTTCATAAGATTCAGTGTTATTGTGACGACTGGAAGTTAAAGATCCATAACGAGAAATCGGAAACTATTCTATTCAGGATCCCTTCCACTGAAAGAATTGGCGAAAATTCTTGATCGTGGGACAACATTAGCAACCATTAGCAAACAGAAGCGAAGTCAGATACACTGTCTCTACCAATATCCATATTTTAACAAACATATTGGTGTCGCTCTAGCCAGAGCCAAAGCGGCTTTTGCCATGATAATGAGACAGTTATACAGCAGTCAACTCGATGACAGGGTAAACCATGATGGGGTGAGGCTAACCTAATAAGGGTTGGATAATCGATCAACAACCTGATCTCCGTGGCTTTTTACCCCAATAATTTGTATCACGAAAGTGTGCGCATTAATGGCTTTAGCCGTCCAGAACCGTTCCTCTACTTCGATTCAAAAGGTTTGATCCAGAGTAGTCTGGCGGTGCCCCTTATCTTCCACGTCGCCCGTTCAAGTGTAGACAAGCGATTCAAATACAATCCAGACAACGCACACAGTTCCGAAGATTGTCTCCGCTTGAGCAGGGCAGTTTCAATCCGCGATATAACAGACACAAAAGAGAGCACTAGTAATTTCAGTGGCTGTCTGGAAATTTCTGAAGAACTCCCTTGTTGTTTTCTTCAAAGTGAGGTTATCCCTCGGGGAAAAGGTGGCCTCTTTTATACTACAATACATAGACTTAAGTTTCGTAGTGTAAGTACGATTAGCGGATGAATATTTTTAATGAAATATTTTATGAATATTAAGTAAACGGTGAAAGCATTACTTCCGGACAGCTCCCATAAGCGGACAACTCTCTTACAAGGACACTTTTCATGGAACCAATAATTTTCCTATATTTTTCGTCTAAAATACGTTATGATACGCGAAAGCTTTAGTCTCGCGAAAGTCAAATACAAAAGTAAAATGTTTGAATAAAAACAGGGACTCCCCGTTTTATGTTTGAAATTATATCCTTGTGTAGTTAGATAAGTTTTACTGCCTTCGGCGCCACAAAAACGAATGCTTACCTTAAAAGAAAAAATGGAAATTTTGAATGTGATCGACAAAGAAAGACTTTCAGCTCGCGATCTTGCAGAAAGGTTGGCTTTTTTATTTAGCAGAAATCAAAACAAATTTATATTGTTATTTATTATCTACACATTTTGTAGGTTCAATCTACGAACAATACAAGTCGCAGACATTTAAAAAAATAAGGGGGATATTCGATCTAAATGGCAGACTAAATTAAATGTTAATCATAAACATTTAAACCGGAAGGCTTACTTATAGTCAATGTGTGCTTGGAATGGTTTGCGAACGCTGGAAGTCAAAACATTCCTATATCCGGGCAGTTGTTGAAGGCAGAGGCGAGGGAAGTACATAGCAAGACTATTGGGCTATAATAATTTCTCTGCGTCTGATGAATGGCTGCAAAAGTGGCGTTAAAGAAACAATACTAGTTTTAATTGTATATCCGGTGAAGTTACTGATGTACCATAAGTCAAGTGGATGTGAATCAGTTCATAGAAAAGTTACCTTCAGTGTTGCTAGATCACAATGCGGAAGATGTGTACAATGCAGCCTTTTCCTGCGTGCACTATGATTGAACAAGTGGAAAAATGTCTAAGGTCAGACTTACAATTTTGTTTTGTCTGAGCATGGCAGGACATAATGAAGAATTGTAAGTGATCGGAAAAGCGAAGCGTCTTTGAGCATTCGAGCATGTTGCTATCTCTGACTTACCAGCAACTTGGAAATCAAACAAAATGTGATATTATGTCAGAATCGAATGGAAAAATCGAAATCAAATCAAAAGAGAAAAATTGTTTTGTTTTTAAATAATGCCGCATTCCATCCTTGAGAATCGAACATTTCTTGAGTTTGCCAACTCTTGGACCAAGGTATAATACACAATGTTAAATTGCTTTATCGAAATCTAGTTTTAAAGTACATCCTATCAAAAGTTTGAAGTGTTAAATCTGCATTAAAGCTTGCAAAATCAATTCATGTGTAAGAAGCATTGTACTTCATAAAGACATCATGGAACAAAGTGACTTCAGTAAGAATTGTTTTGGCACAGCTGGGTTCCAGAAAAGTGACGACAATTCTACCGTGTTTAATCCTGAAGATGATTTACCATTGTCAACACTTTCAAATGTATAGAGAGGTATTACCGAGTTGGCGTCAGTAGATGGTCACAATTTAGAAGAATTTATAGCCATCGACAAAAATATCCAAATGGAAGGCCACAATATTGAGATTTGGAGGGTGGAATTGGAAGGCGAAAACGACAACGAAGGTAAGAGTAGTGAATCAGAAGCCGAAATGGAGGTCAATCCCCAAGAATTTGATTCTATAAAATCATATGACGAGGCATTAAATATTATTGGCAGCTTAAAACAATTTGCAAAAGATGACTGCAAGACGTTTCAGCACTTAAAAAATGTAGAGATTCATGCGGTAAAAAAAAAATCAGCGAGGTTACGCAAATCGAGTATTTTGGATTTAAATCATTCTAAGTTTTTTATTTTCTTTCTTCGGACATCGATGTAGATATATATGTAAGTTAAGTAACATTTTAAATTTTTGTAAGGTCGTCTTAATCTTTAAATATAAAACATTAAATACGTACAGTATCTAAGTTTTTAAGAAAAATTTTCTTAGAATTATGATTGTTCATATTAAGATATAAATGGAAATAGTTAGTACAAGTCGAAAGACACAATATATAGTAGGTACTATTTTTAGCTAAGAGCGGTCGAATAGGCCCAGTAAGTTAGTTCAGTTTAGTTCAATAGTATAAGCTAGTTTAAGCGTATCTATATAGTTAGAAAATGAAATGATAATCTCAATGCCATTTTGAGGCAACTACGTATATATATAAGGCGCATAAGAAGACGCTGCAAAGATAAAAGAGAAAAGACTGCCCTCTCCAGCTCGAGGATTTCGAAGAGTTTAGGAACAGCAATGAATCACGTAATTTATATCACGTTCAAAAGCCTTGCGTCAGGCTTCATAAAAGTCAACCAGTCTCTTTGTAATTGTTATGAAAAGCTCGAAAAAAAGTTATCGAACAATAACAAATAAAAAGTTTGTTGAAAGGGGACACCCGGGTTTGAACCGGGGACCTCTCGATCTGCAGTCGAATGCTCTACCACTGAGCTATATCCCCGACACGGAACGTTTTCCTTTTTTACTTCATCATCTTTTTTTATCGAGAGCCTTTCCAGCTTGCCGTTATCAACAAAGACGGTTATCTCATGAAGAACGTGACTTTTATCAGTCAGTTAAAAACATGAACAAGTGAAATTCGATTTATGACTTTGCCAGCGAGTTATTATCTAGAATGCGGAATTTCCATCACGAACTCGAAGCATATAAAAGGTGCACGCTCGCCTTTGCACATTTGCATGATTTCATTTTCTCCCTGCAGATACAGAATGCAGATCGTCAATGACTTTAACCCTTCACCAAACCGATGCAACGAAACAATGCCAATCTTCACAGAGACCGACAGCAAAACTTTGAGAGGAAACCCCTCCTCCAAAGAAGAACAAGGAGCGTAGGAGCACCGATGAAACACTATCCACGCTCCATTGGAAAAATTCACTTAAGCTAAGTAGAAATATCACGGCGAAATTGTGAAGAAACTTATTTCGAAAATACATATTTAAAATTCCATCCACGAAAATAACGTATCGATTCGAAATATTTTCGCAACTACTCCACCCGGAACACACTCCCACGTATCCATTTGGCGAACCTCAAGAAAAAGAAGGTGGAAAAAAAAATATTCACCTGCCATCCGAAAGGTTGTTAACTTTTTCCTCGTCATCGTCCGAACCAACCGCTCCGATTAGACGATGGCCATAATTCATGTTCAATATTCTATTGGTTCAACATCCGTTGGAACTGTAATGGCAATAGCAATGCTCTGGGACCAGAAATGCCAAAGTATCTGGGAACCCGTGAAGCAGCCAAAAACTTCTGTATGCTTGGGTGTGCATGTGTATCCAAGGACGAAACGAAAAAGGGTGGTTGCGAAAATATATAAAATTATATTAAATTTCTTAAGCATGCAGCAAGTTGGTCGGAAAGGTTTCTTTGAGAGGTCCTTTGACAGGATACACTGAGAGTATACCGAAGTAGGGGCACCCATTCTTGAAAGAATGTAACTCAAATTTGTAAAAGGGTTAAAAGTGTCAAAGTGATTCCTTAAACATTGTACGCCTTCTCACTGAGAGCAGTTTTCGAAGATTGAACGAACAGCCAGGAGTGGGACTGGTGGCCATCAATTTCAAGGGTGAACCGTATACTTGAGAAGACTCTGCCTCCTGGTGCGACTTGGTGAATGGTTTGGCACTTTGCCTAGAATTTCACTTGTAGTTTGCTTTTTGAGTTTGTTTTTATTGAATAAAATTGCCGATGGTGATGAGCAGAACGTGTGCAGGAAGACGGTTGCCTACTTTTCGCACATTTAATATAAAGGAAATAGGTGTACGGAAAAAAAAGAAGGATTGCACCATTTACGTAATTAGTTTTATTTCGCGCACACTTTATGTGTGATGCTTATTGGGCACAACAAAAAAAGAAAACACCAACTTTTCCAATTTCTCTTTGAAGTGAGCGAACATTTAGGATTCGTAAGTAAATTGAATTTGAAAGTAAACAGGAGTCGATACGATTTTCCGCGAAAAATCAAAGAGCTTGTAACTTGATGTAAAAATTCAATTAGAGAAGTCGTTAATGGTACAGAACAGAAGTTGTTTCTCAGTGAAGCTCAGTTTTGAGATCGAGTTTGTATAAAAAAAAATACCATAGATACTTAAATTTTTTCTGCGTTCTAAAAATTTCTTTCTGTATTGTTAGGACTTACTCACTTACTTACTTTCCTAGGGGGCCAGTGATAGTGGAAGTATCAGAGCTTGAAATAAAGCTGCCCCCCAGCCCTGACGGTCTTTAGTGCGCTGCTTCCAGTTGCTACAACTTTTACATCGTACTCCGGACCGGCTCAGTAGGCTTTATGAAAGAGGTCGCAAAATTCTTCTATAGTGGGATCCTCCGCTTCATCGGTGTGCATTGTCCTTATCCGTCCCGTGTCTTCTTCGATTGGGTTTGTTGTCGTCCCAGGCTTCTTCTGTCTCTCTCATAACGTTGTTTGGTTTTAGCTTCTTGTTAAATTCTCCAACTCCAGAAGGGCCGTTTGAAACCATTTTGTTTAGGACGCCATGGTCTGAGCCCTCTAGGGATACCAGGAAAAAACGGCGAACGTCTTTCATCCTGGCACCAGCTTCTTTATTTCAACATACATAAAGATTCTACTCTCGACAGAGCCAAAGCTGACTATACCCTGACAAAGAGACTGATGCGGCTTGTGCTGCATATGGATCTCCTACGTGCTCACCCAGATAGGCTCTGTATAGTTTGAGTTGTGATCTTTCAACGAGCATCCACATTGCTGTTGAGGATACATAGCGACCAGTAAAAGCTTTTCAAGAAATAGTTTAAGCAGACCAAGTTGACTTTCTGGGATCACCAAAATATTTTATAGCCAATGGTAATGGTAAGGAACAAGCAGCAAGTATTGGCGATGTCACTGTCAAAGGATTTGTCAAATGGCTAACTGCAGAAAAGATATCGCCCTGCATTCGGGTGCTGTCTATCCAAAATGCCGATGATCGCAAGGAATTCATAATGAAGATAGAGGGAAACAATTCTCAATGTTGAATCAAACATGTTGAACCACAGTTCGATTGCCGTGGCAACAAAAACTTTCCGCGGGACTTTCGACATTGAAATTTGTTGGTTTTTCAGCTCGTGTACTTTAATTTCTGATATAAAAACTGATATATTGAGGTTTAATCTATGATTTTAAATCGTCTCAGCTTCCATTACCGTTACGCAATTCACAAAATTTTTTTATTAAATTGGCAACTAATTTCTTCTTTTGTCCCGATGTCAACATTTTACTGCCCAACGCGCCAACACCAAATTGAGGACATGCGGTTCCGAACAGGAAGCTCGGGTGGCAACGAATATTTTGAAGAATGTGCTTCCTGTTGCCTTTTGTCTCGTTTAGGCGATCTTACTTCGGAAGATTTTTGATTTGGAGTTTTTTTTTTAAATCACAGATCCACGAAAACAAGTCTGACTCAGAGAGCTCTCCTAAAATAATTTTCTGAGTTCACTCCAAAATAATTAAAAATCTGGTGAGAATAGCGGTACCCAATTACTTTCCTTGCACGAAACCTTACGGCCGTAACATTCACGGAGTTTAAAGTCAGTTAAAAATTAGTATTCGGCTTAAAATTTTTAGACCGACTCTTTGGTTTTATTCACCCATTGAAACTGAGGCTCGACCAAAATTATAAACCGAGTTATCTGTTTAAGCCATTTTCGTAGAGTTTATGTACGGTTTAAATTCATGTAGCTCATATTCAGCATTTTTTGGTTGAAATGCTGTGCCTGTGAAATGATTAAAATATCAATACCATATTTTGATCCAATTTTGCTGTTGCTTTAGCCCAAAATTCTGCTTTGCGTTCCTGCATCAGGATTTCCTCTGTCTACAACGCAACACAAACTTGGTGCCATTCGACACGTCGCTTGATCTCCTCGTTTATCAAGCTCGCTTTTTTGTCTGCCAATGTCACTTATTTATGGTAGTATTCGTCTCGAGAGCCGCAAATGGAGATGGAGTTTATGGAACTCAAACTTCTGGTGTTTGAGAGGAATTGCTTGTAGTGCAAGTGTTGCACTTCATAGTTTTAAGCCGCACTGCTCCCGAAAACTGCATGACTGACTTCGTCAGTTCAAACGAAGCCCCACATTTTTTGGTGTCATTTTTAGATATGGCACGGCCACCGGTCTCCAGTACAGTAGACAGGTGGTAATTGGCCAGTTTTTTTTTATATTGTAGCACCGTTCTCGTAATTCGACATCCCTTCTTTGCTGGCAGAGAAAAAGATAAGCAGAGGATGACAAAATAGCACACATTATAAAGAGAAGGGGAGAGGAAAAAAGAAAAAAATCCAAAATATACAACTCACTGTCACGTTTGCTGATGCATTGAATATCTTTGCGATGTCCTCGCACCCTCGCATGCGACCGTACGGCATTATTTTGTTGGTGACGATCTTGTTGATGTCGCTGGCCAACACAAGGTCATACAACAAATCTGTTTCCAATTGCGAGAATCGCTTTCCCCGAGTTGATTTTTCACTTGTTTTTTCTTTAGGCTGCACTTTCTGCCCTTTTGTAATTTTTGATTTGTTGCTCGTTTGGATTCAAAGTTGCAACACAACAAATAAATCACCAAAAGATAAACAAAATAGCAAAATTTCAATTACACTGAAGGAATGAAAAATACTTTTTCTTAAACCGAGTGAATATTAGCAATTTAAACGAGGTTTATCGTTTTAATTCAATCGGTTAACACCAGTTTAAAATTGTCATTTTAAACGATTTAAAACCCATTTTTAAACTCCGTGAATGTTACGGCGGTTAAGTTCCAAGTTACTCGAAAAACTTTTAAATCGTTTGAAGATGTTGCTAAAATAATAAAAATTAATAATTAAGTGTAAGAAATTAATCAGAAAAGAAACCCAATAGACTGCTTCCAAAGAAGTACTTTCCAAAGTGTCCAATGTATGTTCAAAGAGATTATTGTCCAATTCATGTTACCCAGACTAAGGACATATCACGCATAAGTGACACACCAGTCCCGTGCAGTACGTGACACCGAATACTGTCAACATTTCTCAAACGTCCACCTGCTGCTGAGCAATAAAAATATTTTCCAATTGACTAATGTATCCCGAGAACCTAATAAAAAATAAATAACCCCCAAGGAACCAGTTGGCTTTTGAAATGCCAGTTAACCCTAAACAAAAATTCTATCAGTCGCCCGACCCCGCCTTTCAAAATGCACGCATAAATCACCCTCTTGGCCTACTTTTCCTCCCCGTGTCGTGGTGAAATTAATTCAATCTCTACTTTTGAATGCGCCTTTGATACGGCCGCGTCCCTAACCGAGTGAAAAGGCATTTCAGGGCTTTGATTCCTACAAGCCGCACAATGCTTACCAAGCAAAATGGCCGACCCAAGGTAAAGCAGGATACCCAACCATCTTATTCCGGAGTGCCTCCATAGAAAGATTAAATTCTTGTAATAGTAAAATATTCAAAATGTTATCATAACTTATAGGAGACGTGACAAAAATTCAGTCTCCCGCATTACCGGGGCTATAACCCTTTTTTCGTGCCTTTTTAACATTTTTCTGTGCTGTTTTTTTTTTTGTGCCATCCCCCAAATGCTGTCCGTGACAGTAGGTGGATTAAATGAAAAAAGAGAGAGGAGAGAGATTCGAGCGAAACTCTAAAACCACCATACACCATGTCTCGCACAAGTAACCCTTTTGTGCGAAAAGCAACCCGGCTCGAATGCTGGAACACTAGAAGGACAAAAGGTGTTTTTCGCTGACACTTTTATTCATTCTGGCAGTTTGTACTCGTACCTTCGTGACGCGGCTCTTTTTTCGGTGGATTTTAGAAATATTTTGCGCGAATGTTATGCTGTTCCGGACACATAATAGGGCTTCCGCTGCGTCACCCACTTTTGTCTGACATGGTTCAGCCTTTCGCTGGAGGATTAACTCTTAGACATCCTTTTGTTATTTGCAATATTTGGCTGTGTTTTTTTTTTTTTTTTTGTTTACTTTACTTTCGTTATCGTGGCGTTTGCAATTTGTTGGGTGTTGCTGATAATGGGGTAATAGACAGTCGGGGGGACACATTGAAACAGCGGGCTTTAGGTGGGCTTGCATATGTTATGTGACGCAGTCTAGTGGGCGGAATTCGAAGTGGTAGTTTTGTGTGACAAATCCAATTTAAGTCTTAGGCAGCCGACATAATCCTTTCAGCTGATTAGTTTTGGGAAAATTTACAAAGTCGTATGTTCATCGGATGGTTGCGTTTTCAGCCCCAAAGATCTGTTGTCTCTCAATAAGCAAGCATCGAGAGCTGAACTTCTTCCCTGTAGGAACCCAAGACCCATCTTCAACTACTATGTGAGGACGTCTTATTTTGTGCACAACTTGAAGAGGTAAGATCTTCAGTTTGTTGACGACTCTGAACGCTTACAGAAGCTTCAGTACACGAAGGAATGTCAATCACTTATGAAATGTAAGGCCTGTGCGGCAAGTCTTCACGGACTCGACGAATAAACTAATGAGAACATGAGAAAGGGAACTTCAAATGAACTGATTGTGAGTGCAAAAAAAAATGTACAGAGCTTAGTTGAACCGAAGATGGACAAGTTCTTGGGTAATCAGGCAAACATCAGCCTCCTGCATAATAAAATCTTGAGTGAAAAGAACGAATCCGAAAGGAGGTGTTCCACGGCAATAAGAGGGTTTTGGAAATCTAGTAAAATAGGAATCTTCCATTTGATATTTGGGTTTGAAATCAAGTTCAACTTACACAATGCAAATATTGCTGTCAAATTAATGTCCACTTCTGAAGATCGCGATTATCAACTCAAAATAAATAGATAATTTTCACAGCTATGTTTCAAGTAATTCTTTTATATGACTCTCCAGTATGGCATTGTTCTGCTAAATGTAATGTAAAGAGGCTACAAGTAACGCAAAACAAGTTACTTAAAATGATGTTAAATATCCCTTGGCATTCTTCTCCGAAAACCCCATAATTAACCAAACCAACTACTGACGCATTGCATGCATAACTAAATATGTTTGTTTCTTGTAACATAGTTTTATATTCTATATAATTATTACCTATGAACAAACTTAATCTATTTATTTATTTGTATATCTCTTTATTTACTTATTTATTTGTTTTTACTATTTTATTTATTTATTTATATATATTCATATTTATTTATTTGGATTTTTTTTATCTTATCTATGGTATTTAGTATAATACTGTTATATTAACCTTAACTCATTATTAATTATTTCTTTTCTCTTTTGTTTTGCCCTTAATGAAGAGTTGTGATTCATTGTTTTTTTTTTATTTATAGTAGTAATTATAGTTTTTGGTATAACGTTACCTTACAACTGAAAAGGTTTAGGTTCTTAATTAATATGTCACAGCTTAAGAATAGAGAATGGAAGAAAACGCTATTAGCAAAAGCCCTTAGGAGCTATTTTTTCAGTGGTTCTGATTAAAGAGAAGAGAAGGTAGCAGTACTAACACAATAAGACCGATTTTACCAATGTGGACTAATAACATTTGAATATACAAATAATTAAGCATAATGTTAATTGACAAGAAAATTTATAAAAGCCAGTTGAATAATAATCACATAAATTAATAACAAGAAAAAATATATAAATCAATTTTCAAATAAATAAATAAATAAATAAATAGATAAATTACTAATTAAATGAATAAATAAATAGAATGTAGATATATATATACTCTATAAATAAATAAATAAATAAATAAGGACAATGTTTATAAACATATCTGTATGTAAATAAATAAACATATAAGATGTTAAGTTTCTATATTTGCCAACGTGTGTAGTTAATTTATTCTCCTCACTCTTTCATGATTTATTGTTTTTTATAACTTATTGTCTTGAATTATTTCAGTTGAAAGATAAAATATATTATCGTACCTCTGATTTGTAAATTGTGCTGTAGCAGGCCTTTAAAATTCTGATTATTGTACAAAATAAAAATGAATAAATAAAAACAAAAATAGAATGTGAATGAAGTTAAGGAAAAATAGTTCGGAAGCGATTATTATCGTAAAATTATTCCCTTAAATGACTTTTAATAATTTAATAGATGAGGTAAAAGGAGTAATGGATAATGCTACGATTCGTTCGATTGAGTGTTTCTCTTAAGGAAAGACTCTTATGGTCTCTCTAGCCGTTGCCGAGGTGAATATTATTTTTAAAGAATGCAATCCATGATTATTTTTCTTAAACATATGAAAACGTAGGTGTAGTCCCACCTTGTCCTTAAAATGTTCCTCACTATTTTGTATAAATATTGGTGCTGTAATTAACATTTTAGGCGATGTCTTTGTAACCAAGAATGTGGAATCCATACATAAATCCAATGTTTCTTGTCTAGATTCTATGCCCACTTAATGCTGCTTCTGACAAAACCATTTTTTCTAAAGTTGGAGATTTATTGATAGAAGTATTATTAAAACGGGTCACAACACAAGACATTATTTAGTCAAAGCAATTAAGAAGTTTTTAAATAAAGGAGAATAATGGAGACAGAAATTGACGTGTAGCCATTAGTCCAAATTGGCTATAATTAAACATTTTAAATCAATAAATAAGGCAATGATGATGAAGGGAATTGGGAAAAAACTTTAGAGAATTTTAAGAATTTTGGACAAAGAAGGAGAGTTGACGCTGCTCCCCTTACCAAAACCAAAAGTCAATCATGTCGGTGGTCCCGTAATCATCTGGCAATGTTTTGGATGGATTCGTAGATAAAAAACATCAGAATCTGCAGAAAACTACCCAAAAACCCAGTAATGTAAGAAAACTATAGGATAAATTAAAATAAAGGATATATATTAATAAATAAATAAATGATAAATTTATGTGATGACGAAAACAAAAATATGTAATAAATTAAATCAACAAGTGGTAATATATAAATATATATATTTCTTATGAATATAAATAAGTAGATATAATAAATCGGAAAATAAATAAATTAACACGTTTTTAAATAGATATATACATAAAAAAATGTTTATAAATAAATATGTTTTAGTTATTCCCATTCATCCGACTTCCGAAAGAGAGGTTCAGAAATAGGCTCCGATATCGAACGACAAAGGAAATCCTTCAATTAGCCTTGAGAGCAATCACATTTAAACCGATCAAGAGGATTATCAATTGAATGACTTAACTGAAGTCCGAATTGATGCAAGTGTTTTTATTTTATTTGATTTCCTTTTTTTACGTGATTTTGTTAGCGTTTAAACGAAGGAAACGAGACTTCGTTGCCGTTGGAGATAGACACATTTGAGCACAATCCACCTTCGCCGGCTTACATAGTGTAAGTTAGGTTATGGAATCTTTAGCGAATAAATAGACTCAGATAAACAAAAAATTATGCGGTCACTATTTATGTACTATACATTTAAATGCTTTTCCAAGCTTCAATCTGAATTGAAGTTTCCTTAGAAGTAGCATACTTTACATCTGCATTCATACCAGCAGATAGCTAAGCTTCCAAATTGATAGGCCATTTTTGCACCTGTCAAATACGAAGAAGAAAACTAACTCTCAAATCCTAGCTTCACAATATAACAAACGTGCCACAAAAAAACACGGAATCCTGTCAATCTATTTCACACGTTTACAAATAGTGATTGGAAGAAAGAACCCAACCCGTTGTTGGACATAAAGTTGCCGCCTAACGTATTCTTCGTGACTAGCATTTAATCTCCAGTTCATTGGACGAGGACAGCCGGTTTGTCACTTATTTCCAAATAATTAATTTCGATTTCAAGCAGTATCAGGGAACTATATGCCGACTCATGTGTTACGAAATTTCATTCACCACACTAGTTTGCAATTTCACAATTTCTAATTTGTCTAGCCCGGACCCAACATCAAATCACTGACTGCAATCATAACAATAGCAAACATGCAACCATTTGTGTAATGTTTCTTTACCAAAACAGACTTACTCCTTCCCACTCAAGTCATCCTCATAACAAAGACAGTTAGACAAAAAGTTGTTGCTCGAGAAGTTTATGAACTTTTAATTAGTTTGGAAACGTCTTTGTATCCAAATCAATGTTAATCCCACACTGTTGTGCCATACGTCATACAGTGGAGCAAATAGAAATACATTTAGTAAGCATG
Organism: Orthonevra nobilis; assembly: GCA_963555765.1. Classification (NCBI taxonomy): domain Eukaryota; kingdom Metazoa; phylum Arthropoda; class Insecta; order Diptera; family Syrphidae; genus Orthonevra; species Orthonevra nobilis. The sequence continues at coordinate 15,610,286 of OY743225.1, forward strand.
CTCCGGTGTGATATTCCAAAATAACCCTCTTCAATTTACCCACTCCTCGCCGGAACAGCATAAGGCTGAGCACACTAATACGGAAAGTGCCAGCTTCATTCAACATATAATCCACAATTAATTAGGATAACACACTATTCCCGTCATCTGTCATCATAGCGGGCGTAAACGGCGCTGTGCATATCCTTTTGGCATCACATTCCATAGAGCCAGTAAGCTCGTCACGTCATGTGTCGTCTGTTTTATTAGGACTCGATTGCAGTGTCGCCTCGACATCCTTCTCAGAATAATTCAATTGTATCCTTTTAATGCGACCGTATCGAGAGTGCATTAATTGTGCACTCCAAAGGATTTCTATTGATTATCCTTTCAGCTAAGTGAAACAATAAACAGAAAATAAAACAAAACAAACTCACATCGTATCTCTCGTCAATTAGTTTCTCGCAATTCATGCAAATCGTTTCAAATTTGTATTTCGGGGTGAGATTGACTCCATCCAGTTGGGGTGGTATCGCGTGCCGCACCCGCAGTCTTCTCGGTTAATTGCTGCAAGTATCAATGGACAGGCCATTCAGTGTGTGATAATGGTGAGCATAGCCGGGGGCGAAATACAAATCCTGTTCATTATTCAAAATGCGATTCCTCGTAGCTAAGGGGACACATTCGAACGTAGACATCCTAATTAATTTCCATCCACCTTCGAATGGGCAATGGTACGGCTGCTGCACAGTTCGGTTCCTTTTTAAATAGCAATTAGGTTTAATTCCACTTAATTAATTGACAAACATAAGAAACGAAATAGAGTCCGACTGAGAGGAGCTCAAATACATACTTGTCCATCGATCGATACTTCACTTTATACAAATTTGTATTTGGCTTGTAAACAGGAGTAATCGAATCCTGCTGGCAGAGCTGACTGCATAAAAGCTACTTTCAGTAATACTTTTGCATGTTTGGAAATATTCAACCCTAAATGGTTTTTGAATCAGGATTACAAGTGATGCTTGTTGCTAGGAGAGGTATTCATTTTTGAAATAGCTCTTGAAACTAAAAACCAGTTCATCGTATTTGAAAGTAATTACAAAAATAAAAAAATAGAAACAGACTCTTGAATTGTACGAAGGTAAAGATGGATGGAATGAATGAAACATTTTCTGAATAGTTTTACAGCATTTGAAATATATTTTGCTGTGGCTTGACGATTGCATTTAAAATAAAACAACACTTTTAGTTTCAAGCTCATTCAAAACACCTTTTTTAAAGCATTGAATTTAAGCTATAAATTCCCTTTGCATGAGCGTAGCCTTGATCTTATTGCTGTGAGTTGCTGAAGGGGCTTAAAAGTGTTTAAATTCAATCGTGCATGATGACAAATAGCAAATTTAATTAACTCGATGTATCCGCGCAAAGGAACTTTCCTACTAGGATTTTGTCAGTGATGGAAGAATATAGCTTAATTCTTTTAATAGCCGTGAGCATTTAATATATGCGAAAGTTTGAGTGCAAATCTTACGATACTGCATTAGTTTGTCAAGTATTCGACCGGAGCTGAACGACTGTCGGGAATTACTTATTGGTTTCATTTTGAAATCCTTGAGTGAGTCTTGAGCTTTCCCTAGTTTCTAATCCATCACTATCACCGAAGTAGTCGGCCAGCAGTAGAAGTCTGACAAAGTGGATGGTAAGACTATAGTGACGTTTTATTTTTCCACCATAGTAAATTTATTTTCCTTTGCTCATCAGACATTCCAATTCAATATAAATGTTTTTTTTGTACACAAAGTTCATGTTCAATTTCCTACAATGCACGGTACCAGTGTTGTTTTTTTGCAATGCAAACTTTATCGATTACACGTGCGAACCACTTCTTTAAACTTACGAAGCATTCCTCAATTTATTTGGTCAACTAAACCCTTTAAAAATCTTGCCTTCTTTTGTGTACAAGTTTGAACTTGGGTACGAATCTTCGTTCTTTGCGCTTCGTTCTAGTCGCTTAATAAAAACATCGTAAAACCTGTTGTAACATTCGTCCCTAATTATTGCAACTGTAAACACCCTGCTAAGATAAATGTCGGAACCATGATCTTTTTCTTCGCATCCCTATTTCACAGTTCCACTCATCATGCATTCATAAGAATATTCTATAAGACAAGCCAAGCGAAGCGCAAGGGCACTACCTACCTTTTCTCGAAGTGCTTCGTGGTTTTTTTGAACTCTTATAACTTGGGATTGGATTATGCCCGAACAACAAAATTTTCGGGATATGTTATCAACAGCGCACTAATTAAAAATAAAAAGTTTAAATTAAATAGCTCCTGTACTTTGGATTTTATTTATATTTAAAAAAACCTCATCTAACTCACTAATGATGGGATGGGAGTTTGTACCGCTTCCACACTCCGAACACCAGTCTCGGATTCTACGGACAATTTTGCCGCGCCGTTTAATAACCGTCTAGAGTACAAGTACCTTTTACCAAGTACCAGTAGCAGCGTGCCAAAAGTTCTTCAACCAGGTTTTGATGTTTTTTCCCGCCTCACCGTTGAACTTTTCTAGAGATTCGTCGACGTCTCTAAAAGAGATAGAATTATTGGCCGTTCTTATAATCGTCTCGCTCTCAATGTTGTCTTCATTGGTTTTTGGCGGCATTGTGGCTAACTTTTTAACTGTGTCTCTTGGTTTTTTTTTTCTAGAAAGTCTCGCCAAGCTCTTTGTTTTGTACGAGTACTTCACTTTGTTCTCGTTTAGTAGGAATTTTAACTGGCTTGTTGTGTGGTCAAGGAAATTCTCCATTAAGCGAAACCATATTATATCGATACCACGATCAAAATACGGGAATATCCACTTCTGACATCAAATTTTTGTGGGTTCGACAAAAATTTAAAAAAATAAGTAACGAAAATTAAAGGGTTTTAATTTGATTCACAATTTTTTTTTTTACAAAATAATTATAAAAGATTAAACATTAGTTTTCTTGACGACTTTGCTTTTTTTTCGATTTTACTTAGCGACTTGACAACCAACCCGGATGAGCTTCGTTTAAACAATCTCTCCCTGTTCTCTTTATTTTTCGCTCATTGGCATTTCCTTTTCTTGCAATATTCTTGTCTTCTTTTTTTTGCTTACATTCTTATTTTTTCATCTTTTCATTTCTTCTCTTTTTTTTACTACAATATGAATCCTCTATAACAATTTTAATTTAAACTTCTCAAACTTATTTCTTCAATGATTATTCCTCTGAAAGTCAAGATTCCTACATATGTATGTAGGTATATGGGCGATTCCGGCGAAAACCGCAAATGACTGTTACATATGGCTTTGCTCTATAAGATTATAAAAACCCCTTTCAAAATTATACCGTCTGATAAGTGACCATACCAAGGTTCTTTGGCACCATACAGAAAGATTGGAACAAGCATTACTTTCCCAGAAACGGTCAAAATTCGACCAAAATTTTCACTCCGGCCGATGTCGCCAATGCCAATTCTATGATTTGCTGGCCCATCATTTAAATCCAGTGGGGTTCACATGTTATCTAGCAAAAGCAGGTTTTCTTTTCGATTATTGAACGATTATTTGCCTCTTCCCTCATAGCCAATATACACAGACTATTCGGTATCCACAAGTTTAAATTTTGACAGGTTTTTTATGCCAAAATCGCGAACAGTGCAATCAGTGTTTCGGCAAGGTTGTGATTTGCGGTTTCTGGGATCATTCAACATTGTAGAATAGAAAAAAATTTGAAAGCGCTTTCAAATTAAGCGAAATCGGGAAATGGAACGCCGATAAACTGTCGAAAATTCAATTGCAAGTCTAACGCGTCCTTACCGTGTTGATCGAATTCCCGAAGAGTTTAAGCTTGGGACAATTTTTCGAGTGATCTTTAGGTTGTTTTTGACCGGATAGACGTGCAAATAAGCGGAAAAGTTTCTAGAACGAAAATTATTGAAAAGAAGTACGTCATAAGGCGTTTTTGTCGACTCCGTCCAGAGATTTCAGACTCCACTAATTTAAATATATCACCATATGTTCATTTATTATATCTTTATAAAGAAAAACGTTTCATAACTTTATCGCGGGGTCATTTATTGATATTTTAACAAAGTTAGAAAACCAAATAAAATTTACAAGCATCACATGTGAGTGATGTCTCTCACTAAACCTAACACTGCTGGCAACGTCGACTTGCCAAGATGACCGCCGACGAACACACAAGTGCGCGGGTTGAATAAAATAAAAAACACTTTGGAGGGTGGTGGTTTTAAGACTGACTTTTATTTTTTATCCAAAATCATAGCATTAACTTATGGATATTTTCCCATAGTCAGTATACGAAGTTCAATAGCCATTGCGAAACACGACAACGGCAAGGTGAGCAAATTAAACGGAAATGCAAACACAATGTGTTAATGCAATGAACTTCGTATGCCGACTGGTGGAAAATTCGTTAGTCAGGTGAATGCCTCACGTAACTCGCCTTTCACCAGATTTGGAATTCTCCTGAATTTCAAAGAAAAGTTAACAATTTTTGTTTTTATAAACTTCAGACTATATTTACAACTCAAAATTAAAAAGTTACTTATAGATACTACACCATATTTTGCTTTTAATATTTCTACTATTAAAATTAGGGATTTCTTTATTCACATCTCTCAAATTGTTTTTAATGTTTATTTTTATTTTACTTTGCTTTTTCAAAATTATTGTTATAGTGATAACTATAGCCAACATTAAAATGGAAGTTATACTTCCTTCGCTATAGTTAAGTAACTTATGAAATTTTAATTCTTTTATTTCTTTAAGGTTTTCTTCTTGCTTTAAAACAATCTCATCAAAAGTCAGTTAAATATTAGTTTTAAAGGGTTTTTCGTATTTCGGAATTACATAACTTTCAGTATATTTAAGGAATTTGTTACTTTATCGTGTTTCGCCGATAATTATTGAACAATTATTTTAGGAGAATAGAAAGTTTCCCATTAGATTATATTGCCTTTCATCACAGGTACTATTGAATGCTTTGCTGTAAAGATTCTTAAGTATTAACATAGTATTATCTTTTTCTATAATTTGTTCCAATTCGTTTTTCACTAGCATACATTTTCGCTTAAAAACACAATTTTCACTAAATTTCAGTTCTTTGACAGATTTATTATTATTATTGATTTTTACAAAATACTCAAAATCTGAATGAATTTCTTTTAAGTCTCTGTTTGGCATGGGGGCTATAATTTTTTTAATTACGTTTACAATATCGACTGGTAAATTTATTACAAAAATTATGTTTCTATTTTCAGTGATTGCCACTGCAGGTCTGACATTTGAAAGCTTTTAAAAATTAATATTAGGCAGAGGGAACTTATCATCAATAATTATATCGTAATGTCTCCTAAACTTCTGTTGTCCTGAACTATACATCACCATCACCTAATTGTCGGATGCACCTTGCTGCTTCTCCCTGAATCTTTTCCGTTAAAACAGCGAAGTTGTGTTATTCTTCAATGATTATTCAATGATGCTTCCACCGACTTGATGAAGCTGGATAGATTATACTCTGGTTTTCCCTCAAAGCACTTTAATTGTCGAAACTGATCGCTCCCTTGGACTGCGAGTCATATGGTCTCGTCTTGGTAACATTTTACATGAAAATGTTTTTGGTTTTTGGCGGGTTGTAATTGCAATGAGGCTTAACTCCTTTAAAACAAGCCGTTGTATGCTAAATATAAGCAAATATTTTTCTACTCTTCTTTAGTATGCAAAAACTTCCTTAAATTTTATATACAGTCTAACAAAATGAACGATAGTGAAAGGATCAGCAAGTCAATTTGGAGTACATTGCCGAGAATGTTTAAAAGCATTGTTTCCTAAAAAAAAATAAACAGGACCAAATCCAAAGGACGAATCCTTCTTCACAAGAATCGCAAAACTTTTCTAATAGTAATAACTTTTAGTTGTGTTTTTGCTCTCAATGTCCTTATCTCGCCCAAAACCAAGGACGACAACAGCCAATAGTTTCACCTGCATATCTACATAAATTCAAGGATACTACTACGAGTATACTGTACTTCCGGTGGGAAAAGCACATTCAGATGAAGGAGCACAACTTTATTGTGAACAAACACACATACTCAGAAAACAATAGCAAAAGTTAAGTTCCCCCCAAAAGATAAACACACGTCTTCCACTTGAGTTCCTATCCTTGAAGTATCCTTGCTACAAGAATCCCTTTCGAGGCATACAGCACACCAAAATGAAGACGCATAAGATGCTCCCACGAAGATACTGTGCAAGTTAATTCCCGGAGCTGTATCCTTTATATCATTGGACTTTTATCAAACATTTTGTTTTTCGAGTTTTTATTTTCGGAGTCTGGTTTGGGCTCCCACGAAGGAGCTTGGAGCCTTCAATGGCATTTAATTTTTGATCTCTAAAATCGTATGCATGCATGGACTATGCACTGGCAACAGCAGTGGGGCTGATTGGTGGTGGCAGGACCAAGATGAACGAGGATACGAGTAATTTGGTCCTTGGAGCATCGCAGTTAAGTTTTGGTTGTTTTCACTCCTCGATAAGTTTGTTTCACACAATCGCAGACAGGCAGACACAAATGACGAAGTGCGAACGACACATAATTGCGAACTGGTAATCCCATGGGTACAAATCAGTTTTGGGATAGAACTGTGAGTTTTCTTAAAAATAAGCTATGAGGCGAGTAAATGTACAAAATGCTGATGTGGCGTCTTGGGATGACAACTTGAGAACTGCTTGGAGTCGGCAAAAGTTTTCCGCTCTATTCTTCAAACAAATTAGCTTTCGTTGCGGAGCGCACTGTGCGGAAGATGATTTCTGCTAAGAGTTTCATTTCCTGTTCGAGTGAGTGATGATTCGCGAATGTTTCAATTACGGAAATGCCACCATCCGAAGCGCTTAAGGACAAAGTAAGGACGAGCTACGAGGTGGGCAGTTATGAATGGTCGTTCCAGAAGGGATATCTCGAAAGCATAACTTTGGATAATGACGGTTCCCTGTTTGTTCTTCCTTATTAAATGAGGCATCATTGAATGAAATACATGATTTATAATAAATTTGCATTAGTTCAAATAATTGAAAAGGGTAGCCATCTTTTAATCATTACAAATCAAAATCACTGTCCAATACTAATTGACGATTGTTGATGTAAGTAAATGTTGGTGGTTCCAAAGCTTGATTTTTTGGTGGGTACTTCTGAAATTAAGGGGTCAAATTGGACTGACCTCCTTCATCCTGTCGGATTTGACAATTCAGTTGGACACGTCCACTCACACATGCAATGTTTAGCCGCCGTTTATTATGCTAGCAGAGATAGTGGACTTGCAAGCCCGATGGCGAAGCTCAAAACGGAGTGTCGCTAAAAGATAACAAAAATTATCCAACGCTGCGTTTGAATGCAGCCCAGCTATAGAGGGTATAACCGACTTTGTATACTCTAACCAAGAGAATTCGAATATTATAATCATGCTCCATAGAAAAACTAGTTCTTTAATAAGTACATCAGCACGAATCGTCCTTCTATTTAACGAGTCTAAGCTACTGAACTGAACTGATATATTTGACATATAAAAACCCTTTTACGGCCTCACTTCATAAACAAAATTATTTTAAATATCATACTTTCAGCATTACCCAACAACACGCTTTACACAGCAATACTTAATTTTGAAATCCTTCAAGACGAACTCTTTTGCCAGCCGCGTTCAACGCCATCTTGTAAGTAACTAGCTGAAGTTAAAAAACATTTTTGTTTGTCCCCTCATCAACTTAATACTCGGAATCCTCTTCTGTATACTTGCAAAGTCTGAGTGTGAGCTGAAGCTCCTTTCCATCCGTCTAGCCATCCGCATTTATTATTAAGTGATTAAGCTTAAACACCCGCTGCCAGTGTTATGCCTTCACAGAAGAGCCATCTACACACAATCTACACAAACCGCTATTTTGAAAACACGAATTAGGAACTAAGCCGATGCAACAACCACTACAACAACGCCACCCATTAGTCAGACTACTAACACTAGTCGACCAACCCAGTGATAGTGCCATAAACTTGATCCCAATGGCAAATGGTGACTGGACCAGATTCGAAAAACTAGACCACTACTCTAGGAATCGAACCTGTGACCTATCAATTGATTCAATTGAAAGGCAGGCGCTCTACCAATTTCGCCACCCAGCTGTAATCGTTCGTTACTGTTCCTTCATCTCCAATTGCCGTTCTCGCAGAGAGGACGGTTTATCCGGTGGATAATATTCTTATCAACTTACTAACTTACTTAACGGGCTCCCGACCTGTGAAGAATCTCTCCTGAGACACGGCAGTCTTACATTCTTGTCGAATCTGAGCATGTTGCTTCCATTCATTTAGACCAAGCGCTCTGGCATCCGCGATCGCTTGATCCTTAAAACGGAGGTTCGGTCTTCCTTATCATCTCAAACATGGTGGCATTATTGTTGATTCGTTCGATGTGACCGAGCCAGTCGTACTTTTTGGACTAAAGCCACACCTTGACATGGATACAGCGCTGCGACCGACCGATCATCTCGATTCCGTCTGCATATCCCAGCAGGTGGATAGATTTATTGACTTCCAGTACGAAATTGAAGAAATCACATAAAAGTGCATCTCCCTGCCAATATCCAGCGCATGTTTGGGTTAGTTCAGAGGAACTGTATCCAAATTGCACATTGCCCCGTGTGTTTTCAAGCGACATGCGGCACAGCTGGATCAATTTTTCCGGGATCCCGAATTCGGCCATCGCCTTGTAGAGTTCAAGACGATGAATGGTTTCATATGCGGCTATGAAGTCGATGAAGAGACTGTTGGAACGTATCTTATATGCGACATTAAGGATATGCCTCGGTAGTTCCTCCAAGGCAAAGGATCGCCTTTCTTGAATATGGGGCATATAGAGTTGATATTCCAGCCTTCGTCGAATCTACCACTGTGTCGTTTGTGTTGTTCATTTCCGTCCCGAGATAGAAAATTCCCTTTGATATCACAATGTCGATTTTGATGTTTTGTGCTAGCTGGTCAACGTCGGGTTGATTTCTCATTAGAAGATCAATTTGAAGATCAACTCTTCTGTCCTTATCTTGAATCGCTTTCATGACCGCATGTTGAATTCGAGTTATGATGTGATAGTGATCATATCTCAATAGCTGGACAGATTTCCCGTCGCTTTATCTGTCATGAATAAGGTTGAAGGCATCACTAAACAGAACCGGATTAAAAAGGTCCTTGGTCAATGCGATGATTGCTATCATTTGCGACTTTGAAGTTTGTGGTGACAATGGGCTTAGTCCTTTCTCTGATTTTCTTTGTTTATTATCGATTTACCGGGCCGGTATAGGCTTGTTTTGTGTTGCATATGTTCACATAATCTTTTGAAGAGGATCTTGTAAGCTACGCTAAGCAGGGAACTACCTTGACATGAGGTACATGATTTCCGATTGTAAAGGTGGGACAAAAAGAGCTGATATATCAGTTGCTGATAACGTTTTAAAAAATTTCTGTACCTGTGCTTTTACTGCTCTGACGCTTTTTATATCCACAATTTCTTCTTATAAAGCAGGCGGGGGAGCTGCATCATTGGCTTCAGTGTTGTTTTTTTGAAACTACTTCAGAAATTGCCTGACTTTATTGTTGCCTGCAGCGAGGCTTTAGGCTTAAGTCTAAAATCTGTGTTCTTAGACTCTTGAATATCATTGCGATGAGTCTGTGCTGCCTGCTGTACTGCTCTTTCGAAGTCGTTATAACCTTTTGGCGGTCGGTAAACCTGCGATGAAATTTAAGTTACGTCAAATTCAATGACGAAGTTTTCCGGAAAGCTTTCAGCGGAATGTCGACGTTCGTCATGCATCTACTTACTTCACAGTCGCTTTTTACACAATTTTAAACAAGTAAGGTGATTACACCAAGGATAATGCGTCCGCCCAAAACCATACAATTGTGCAGATCACACTCACAATAAAAAGTGCAGTTCTCTAGCCAACAGCTTCTTCCTGAGTTTGAAAACAAACATCCACACTCAGATCCAAACTTCAAAATCATGCTGAACACAACACACCTACTATTCTCGGAGATGTCACACATTTTCCACATCAACTTGATTCACGTACTCCGAATGTCCGAGACCTGCAGCGCCCCAAACAGTAAAAACTGCGATTCTGTTCGAAAACAAGGAACAACACCCATCGCATAAAACATCGCCGCCGGATCACAATGAGACACACAAGAGCAGAGCCCGCAACTCCTCCCGACAAGCCATATCCATTCGTGAGGTCCTTCGGCGAAACGGATATTATTTATCAAACCAAAACTGACACTCGGTCACAGTAATTTTTCATTCAAATAAAATCATCCTGACAACACACATCATGCAGGATGCAGCTGAATACTTTTTTTTTATTCCTCCATTTTTCGTCGTTATTTTAAAAGTCCTCATGTTTCGTCCTTCTACGTGTTTGGATGAGAGAAGGACGCGAGGCGTTGCATGTCGCTAGATGACAGCACGCTTACTGCAGCAACAACGCCCCAAAAGGAGAAATATGAGCGCCTAAAGTTGGACTGCAACTTCAGGACTAGCACGGGCAGTGCCTTGTTCTCCCCGAAGGATAAATAATCGTGCTACTTGCTCCCCTAGTAGTGGATTTGTGGTCGCTTTGGGACGAGCTAGAAAGAGAGACATACACAAGGAGTGAAATTGTAGTTCCATTGGGGCAGTGCATTCGGAGATAGAAAACCAAACGTCCAACCTGGAAGAACAGCAAACGGACATAGAAGTGTGGGCGGTGGAGATTTGTTGGTCGCTCAGTTGGCAGTTGTATAAATGCACTTTTTGAAACTTTGACAGTTTAGTCCTGCGGTTAAAATGAGAGCAAGCGAAATCCCTTTTGGCCAGAAGTGATGCTTGTTTTTTGGTTGATGCATGTGGGAATTTTTGAATTTCTCTGTTTGAATGCATGGCTCACTCTTTTGGTAAAGACCCACCTCACCAGTCGCCCCCTCGTCCATGGGCAACGTTCATAATAAAAGTCCTCATGATTTATTAATTCTTATTTTCTAGTGGAACAGAATGAGGGCTTTCACCGGTCTTCTCTTTCCTCTTTTGGTCCATTCGATGCAGTGTGGAAGGCTCGTGCAGTGAAACGATTGCTGCCTTCGAGAATGCATTTTAGAAAATGTCGGTTTTAACATTAAGTAGTTTCAAATGTGGTCAGGCTCGTGAATCTAAGAGACTATGTGCGATGTGTGGGTCAAGGTTTTCGCTGCAAATGGACTTTAGCTGCTCTTTGTCGTTCAAATTAAATGCTTTTATATTTGATGTGTGCTAATGGAATGAGACAAATGTGTTGACTGTTTGTGTATGATTTGCGTTTCTTGTGCAATGAAGGGAAGCATAAATTATGTTTTATTTCGGAACTGCGCAGTGCTAGAACGGAATCAGTATTAGCCTTGTGACGGAGCTCCTAGGCAATGAGTGAATTGCGGACATATTTTCTATGTGAACGGAAAGAACATGAATTCTTTCAGAGATTTATCGGGACCATTCTTCAAGAAAACTCTCAAGGAAGACTGGACTACCATTTCAGGGTGACAGCAGGGAAACCTTGGAGAGGCGAGTGTCGAACATAATCTGCATGACAAACTTTTTTAAAAGTTGGACAAAAAATCAGTGATGTAAAGGGATGTTCCTGCTGTGAAACCAGCCTATCAGCCGCTATGGGATTTGTGGCAAAACTAGTTGAACGAGAGCACGACTATTCACAAAGTTTACCAAAGAAGGAGAAATGCTCAAGAAAAGAAGGGATTCATTCGCCAAAATTTATTAGACTAGCGCTGCCCATTAAACCAAATAACACTGATTACGTGTGCTGGCCATTGTCTAATCCTAACTTGCTTAACCGAGGTGGCGCTATAGTCCGAGTAGACCATGATCCAAACTAACAAGTCCCTCCAGCCAGCCGGGTCCCCAGCAAGCTGACTCCAGTTTTGCATGCTAAGTTGGTTCAGGTCCCGTTGCGTGCGCCACCTGAGTCGTGTCCTTCCTCTACTTCGCTGTCCCTCGGGGATGCATTCAAAGACTTTCCCAGCCTGAGCATTTGTGCCAATTCGTTCTTCATGACCGAGCCTTCTTAGCCATTGGACTTTTATCGTTTTGGATTTGTCGACGTCGCTGTACAATCCGTACAGTTCGTCGTTGAATCTTCTCCCCCACTCACCGGCAATGCAGATGGGTCTATAGATCATACGTGAAATTTTCTTTCGGAGCAACCTAAGGTGTTTTCATCCGCGTCTTATAGAGCGACACTTTAGTTTTTCAAATGAGGCTTGAGTAGTAGCAAGACGTATTCTTCGTTTGATGTCCCGAACTAACCCAAAGTTAAAGCTGTCTATGGTAACGTTCTGACCAAGGCGTCGGATTTGAGTGTCCCTTCTTGATGACCATTTGCTTAGTATGCCACCAAACCCATTTTTGCTGTTTCTGTCTGCTCACAAAAGCGCACTGTTGACATAAAGTTCGTTCTCCGATTATTTCAATAGCTTCGGCGTATGCGAGTTAATGAACAAATCTTTAAAAGATAATGCTTCTGGTGTTGAAGTGGGACTTTTGGACCATTGTTCCAAGTATGGTGGTGAAGAAATCGTATGATAGTGCATCACCATGTCTCAAACGTTGTTGACATCAAGCGGGTCGGTGACGTCTTTGCCGCCCTTAATTGAGCCGCTTGAGTTCTCCATCAATATCCTGCACAAAAGGACGAATTTAGCAGACATGGCTTTATACATCTCGTCTCTGTAGACAAAACAAAAACAAAAACCAACCTTGTAATTGACGAAAAGGTGGTGCGTCCTGATTCAGAGCTCTTGGGTTTTTTTCCTAGCTATGCCGTTGTGTTAAGTTTTGGTCTATGGTGAACTTTTCTGATCAAAAGCCATATAGATATTGACCTATCACGTTATTGACGAACGGTTTCAAACGTTCTCATAGCACGGTAGAAAAGATGTTATAGGCAATGTTGCGGAGATTAATAAGCTTAGTTCCATTCATCTTTCATGCTTTCTTGTGTTATCGCCGCCGATAACATTTTACTGAAATTCGGAGTCGGTGGCCGCAACTTTAAGAGATATACTTAACTCCAATTTTCGGTCGTAATTCTCCCCCTAGTAGACAGGAAATAACAAGTTTAGTGCAAAAATTTGAGTCCACATATTCGTTGTGTGATGTTGCCGTGTCAGTGAGACAACGGGAAAATATAGCAGTCATTCAGGTGTCCGAAACAAATGATCCAAATCAGTCAATTCCACGGCGTTATCAAGAATTGGGCATCGCTCAGAGCACATTATGGCGTATTTTGACCAAGGATCTTGGTTTACACCCATACTAGATAAAGATGACTCAAGATAGGCTATGGAGAAGATGCGCGAAGATGATGAATTTCATAGCAAAATTATATTCAGAGACGAAGCTCATTTTTGGCTAAATGGGTTCGTCAAAAAGCAAATTATGCGTTATTGGTCGGTTGAAAATCCACATTCACTACATCCACAAAAAATAACTGTATGGTGCGGTTTGCATGCCGGAGGCGTTATTGGGCCATATTTTTTCATCGACGATAACGATCATCATGTTACTGTGACTGACCAGCGTTATCGCGCCATGATTACCGATTATTTTTGGCCCGAATCGGAAGATATGGACTTGGACGATATGTGGTCTCAACAGGATGGTGCCACAAGCCATAATGGTGACACCATCCTGTTGAATCTTACAATCGATTAATTGAAGAGTATGGTTTGATGAGCGTGTTATCTTAAGAAATGTGGCAGTTGATTCGCCGCCTCGTTCGTACGATCTAACGCCTCTAGATTATTATCTAGAAATGTGTGGCCGAGTCATCGAAAATTGGGTCCAACGAATCGACGGCTGCAAACGTGCCCGCGTTTGCATATAAACGAAGTCGAGATCCATTCAAAAATGTTTTGATTGTGCTTCAAGCCGATAAGAAAATTTGTGAATAACTCAAATGATGCGTTTTATTTAAAAAAAAAAGTTGTCAAATCCTTATTGGAAAACCCTTTATTTTTCACCCACGCCAGCCAGAATGTCCTGGTTAATTTTTTCAGTTAAAATTTACTGGTTTGCAAGGATTCTTAGTAGAACAACTTCCATTGTTCCCTAACAAATAACTATCGAAGTTAGAAAGTCGTTTTTAGTGGACATTCGGCATCTGACTGAAGAAAACGATCAAAAATTTACAAAATATAGTTCAAGATCATTTTATAGCTTTTGATTGACACATTTCGGGTGTAATAATACTGGAAACTGGAACCACCACAGTGTCTTCAAAGATATCCCGTGTTTTTAGCATTGATACCGAAGGCACGGAATGCTGATAAGAACCAGTAACTGGACTGTTGGGTAAGCTGATTTCGCAAAGCTCCTTTACGTTTATTTGACAGCCGTAATTGCAAACGGTTGAACTGTTGGAAACCACAAGTAGGCCATGTTATAATTCCAAATATCACATTCCACAAATGTCTACTTAAGCGACATGGAATAATTCAAAATCTGAAATCATTAATACTGCACCCGGAACCATTTGTAATCGCAGAAGACCAAATGAATTATTGGCCGGGCACCACTGCCACTAAATCTTAGTCATGTCCTTCGCTTCAACATCATTCCAACAATACAATGCACTGCAATGTATTCAATTCCCTCTGGCAACTAGGCGCTCCACAGTCGAGAGGCGGGAGTATTGATTTACCTAAAATCACGGCAGGAGGCTTAATTTGATTTATGCTTGCCGTTATGAGTTAATATATATTTAATTCGAATAATCGCTTAAGGCAATTAAAATTCTTGGTGATAAAACTTGAATCAGCGGCGCGCGGTTCGGAGATGATTTGTTCATTGAAAGGAGATATTATAACAAAAACACACACACAAGCTACTTGAGTAAGGAGCAAATACCTCTGGGTTTGAATGAATTTTAAGAAATTTCGTCAACTTCACAAATGCCACCTGCCCGTCCTTGCAGAATCAACATTGCAAAATGTGTTTCAAATGTAAATCCTGCCGTCAACCCACCAGTATCTAGATGGTCGTCGGCATCGTATCCTTATCTGCAACGAGAGAGTATGAAGACTTTAACCTTAATAATTTATGACATTAAAAGTCCTTTCTCGTTCGCTGTGTTGTGCTTGTGCGGACTGGTATCCTGGCGAGGCTGTATAGTGTATATTCTCGGGAGTACTTAGTTTTAAGGAAAACTGCATGGAAAATGATTAATAATGGCTAAAGTACAAAAGGACGACGATGGTAAAAAAGACAGAGATAGAAATTTTGAAGCACTTTCTTCAAGACCAAAAATATGTTGTATCTCTTTCTTTGTATGTCTCCAACAATAGCATTCTAAAAAATGCATTCGCAATAGTCCTTCGGGAAAAGTTGGCAATGTAGAAAACATTCAAATATTCTCATACTAGCCGCGCACGGGAATTCTCTGAATGAGGATGCCGATTACCTCCTTAGAATTTAAGTCGTTCGGCAGACCAACTCTTTAAGACTAATTGAAGCTTGAAATTATGCAGAGTTAACGATGCGAATGGATAACTCAAAACAGATTTATATTTCATATAATAGTTAACGAGCACTCAAGGGATAATGCGAAGCCATATTTCAAGCGGCACGTTTTAAAGGATGCGAATATAGAAGCTTTGCTTTAACGAATAAGTTTCAGCAAGCGATGGTAAAGTTTTAATTTAAATAGCTAATAATCCAGCACAATATTTTTGTTTTTTGGTGTGATGGGCCGTTTTTTCGAGAAGTTACGCTTTGAAGTTCTTAAGAAGAATTTCGTTCGTGCGGATTTTTTCGTCTCGCTTTTTTGTGAATAAATAAATAAGCATCCGAAAATCGGTTCGAAAAATTTGATCTTGTGACATCAATTTAACAAGAATCAAACAAAAAATGGCCAAAACAGAGTTGCTCATGCGCATTAAACGACATCTTATTGTTCAAATTTCTCATATCCTAAAAAAACAGTCATAAAATTGAGTTGAAGTCTTTAAAAGCACGATTTTTGTATGGAGACTTCCACTTTATTTTACTTAATATCAATTGCGATTTGCTGAAAATGGAATGGACGGATAGGGCAGCTGTAGTAATAGGGTTCTGTTTGCACCCATTGAGTACGGAACCCTTTAAACTTCAAAAAATTGATAATTTCTTATGTTGTATTAAGACCAAATAAATTTTATAATGAAAACAGTTTATTTTCTATACCACCTATAGCTTTCAGGTTTTTTTCAAAATATAAACATGCATAAAAAATATACACTGCCGCACATAAGTTTCCGGGCAGTATTTTCAGCCACTTGCTTTTTTCCCTAGCTTCGTCAGAAGCTTAACGCTTTTTTGCAATCTCGCTTACGTCAAAGTAAAATGCAATATGGTCACCTGAATGCAAGTAGGTAACTCGAATTTCTATGTTTTCGAGAAATCCGCAAAACTAAATTTGTCTGTATTTTACCAGACTTTTTGTTTGTTTGTTTATTAAAAACAAATTTGACGCAGGAGATAAAATAAAAATATCTTGACGACAAACGCTTTATAGTTATGAATAGAATGTATAAAAAGATGTGCATATGAAAAGAAGAGAAAATCAATAGATTTATTTGAAATTGCCAAGAAAAATAAAAAAACAGAATACAGAGTATACAGAGTATTTATGTTGAATGAAACTATACTAAACAACAAGAGCAGTATAGGCAAAGAAAGTTCAAAAAATTTCACATCCATATAATAGAACAGGCAGAAGGACTTGACCAGCATCATAAGTGACCCATGGCAAGCGAAGTCCACTGAAAACCAATCCAATTGCGGGTCTCAGTAAAGATTTCAGTAAAGAATACCCCTAAATTATGAGCCGAGTTTTTCTGGTGGAAGAGAAGATGTGTCAGTTTTTTTTTTTTCAATACATAAAGTGCTTAATGCCCACTGCTGAATTCGAACCAAGTCTTGGTCCATTAAGGTTATAGCTGATGCCATACAAGAGTATGGAGAGCTTATAACATCATCCGTATACATATGAATGAAACAAAACTTGACGAGTTTAGGAAGCTGATTTACATACAAACAAAAAAAGAGGTCCCAAAATAGGGCCCTGTGGTACGCCATTACGTATATTGAAGAATCCACACTTTGATGTCTCCCGGTTAAATAAGAATGCAAGAGGTTTTTTGCTGTCGTTGACAAATTAAAAATTTTAAATAATTTGGCACTTAAAATAGAATAATCGGCAGAATCAAACGCCTTCGAAAAATTCAGTAATGTTAGTAATAAGAGGTGATTCCTTTCCAGAGCTTCTCGTTAGTTATCAACAACAAGTAATTGCGCTATTTTACAACTTCGATTCGCACTAAAACCGGACTGAACCGAACTAAGTAAACTGTTTTGAGTTAAGTATGCTTCCATCTGCTTGGGTATTGATTTTTCACATACTTGAGATAGAAATGGTAGAATGTCAACAGATCTATATTTGAGTTGAATTTAAAATGTATGTGGCGTAGGTATGGTAAAATTAACGTCAGAAAGAGTTTCAAGAATATAGGGTTTATGTTATCCAAACCCGTTGCATTGGCTTTGATCGATAACAAAGCTTCTTCCGCTTTTTTACAAGTAAATTCCGGCATAGGCACATGATGAAAAAAAGTAAGGAAAATGAGTTATCCAGTCATTGAACCCCATTCTTACCGAATCCCGATAGCCGAGTCTCAAATATAAAAAGATCGAGTCGCCAAGTTTTTGCACCCAGGTGACAATATGGAAAGAATCAAAACAGAAGTCTCAGACAGGAATCTGTAAAATTGCAAACAAATCCTTACATATGTCTGACTAGTGAAAATAAATCAGAGATGTTAAAAGACGCACAAATTCGCGGGACAGGTGGGATATCACATCTGAATTAGTATTACATTCGCTGACTTTTCACCTTACACACAGGTTGGTCACAAAAGATCTCGTTGACGAATAGCTTTACTAATTTACTAACATTTGAAAATATCAGTAAAAAGATAAGATCTATAGAAGATAGTCTTTTAAGACAAATGACATCACTCACGAAGAGTCACTATTTCGAGAAAGGATATGATCCACAAGCTGCAACATACCTTAGTGCGGAAGTAAGACTCTACTGAGGTCATGTGCCTTGCAATCTTGACGCCGAAAATTGGATGTAAAACCCTTTCAAATATATTATTTAGAAGAGGTGTTATAAAAAGGATTTAATACTTTTAACGGATCATCGAGATAAGACGTGGTCTGAGATTTACCAGACCTTCGGGTAAACAGACAGTCTGGAAGTCTGTGGGTTAAGAAACCAAGAGTGTTCCATGAAAAGCAATCTTCCCTCCATATAAAAATCAAACGATTTGGCGCAATTTCGTTACAGTATGAGCTAGCATGGCGCCAATCTATCTTGGGTATCTAGACATTGCAATAGCTAAGCATAAGAAGCAAAGGATAAATTTTCAATGCAAGGGCAGCTTAAGAAGCAGATAATTCACTTGTATTTCCAGTTTTAAGCCTGTTCAAATGAGGAGAATGTTCATAGTGAGGGAAGGACAAATTGGACCCGAATTACCCTTTCTCTTTTATTTATCCACCAAAATTGTTGATGCTGTCTTTTGGACGCTGGAAACTCTCTGCTTAGCCACGCTTAGACGAACATTATCGTGATGCATGTAGTTGGAGTAAATAGCCCCAAACACCATGTTTTGCTCTGGCAATCGCAAAATAGATTGGACGTCGTCAAAAAAGTATTTTACTTCAACTCGGGATTTCTATATGTAAAGGGTCCGCCAAATAACTTCTTTTTTTTGAAAATGCTATAAAAAAAAACTGCTGAATATTTTCTCAAATTTCTTTTTTTATTTGAAAGCACAATCCTTCCGGTTAATAATGGAAAATAATTTCATTCAAATGGCTGCCTCGGCTGGCCATGCAGTAGCCTACACGATCGGTCCAATTTTTAAGCACATTATCGATTGTGTGCAGCTGTATTTCACCAATGGCTTCACGAATATTGTCCTTTAAAGCGTCAATTGTCTCTGGCTTGTCGGCGTAACACTTATCTTTGAGGGCACCCCACAAATAATAGTCCAACGGTGTCAAATCGCAATTCCGAGGTGGCCAAAGGACATCAGCTCTGCGGCTGATAATGCGATCTTCCTAAACAGGGCGCGAAACATCGAGTGTAGCTTCGGCTGTGTGGCACGTAGCGCCGTCCTGTTGAAACCAAATGTTGCCAATGTCCTCCTCTTCAATTTTTTTGAACAAAAATTCGTTCAACATGGCCCGATAACGATCGCCATTGACTGTAACGGCCACTCCTTGCTCATTTTCGAAGAAAAATGACCCAATTATGCCTTGAACCAAAATCCGCACCAAACAGTGACTCGTTTTGGGTGCATCGGCTTTTCAATGTATGCGTGCGGGTTTTCTGTGCCCCAAATGCGACAATTTTGCTTGTTTACATACCCGCCAAGATCAAAATGAGCTTGGTATGAAAAGATGATTTTTTTGGCTAAATCGGCATCTTCTGTAAGTCGATCGCAGGCCCACTTAGTGAAGCGAAAACGCATTGGATGGTCAGTTGGCTTCAACTCCTGAACCAATTGGACTTTTTATGGCGTCATACCAAGGTCTTTATGCAAAATTCGTCTCAATGATGTCTCCGAAATGTTCAATTGTTGAGAACGACGGTGAATTGATGTTGATGGCGCTTCACGCACACTTTCTGCGACAGCAGCAATATTCTCAGGTATACGCACTGTTATTGGCTTTTCACGCTATGGTTTATCGATGAGGATGCCAGTTTCTTTCACTTTTTTCACGAGATAACGAACATACGGAGCTCACGGTGCTTCTCTTCTTCCAAAATCCGTACGCAATTTTCGCACACATTCTGCAACATTACCATGATTTTCAAAGTAATGTCGCAATATTTCCCAGCGTTGTTCAAGCGTATACACAACCATATTCGTTCAGCGGAAGGATAAAACTAATTATCTGTCAAATCAGACATGAGCTAAGTGTTACCATTCACGAAATAAGCACTAGTTGAAAAAAAACGTTAGATGGCGGACCCGTTATAAGTAAAAACTAGCCCCAAAATATCTCCTTTCATGAACTTGCTCCCACCGTTAACCACAAGGGACATCCATATGTAGATAACGTTTACCGTTGCCTATGTTTTCCAATGATAAAACACTTTTGCAAGTTTTTTTTCTGGTGTACGAATAGGCCTTGCCGAATTGGCAAACTCGAATCGTCGTATTTTCCGTCGATCCACGCAGATTTCTTACTTTTAACTGAACCGAAGTCAACTCGGGAGGTTGTACCTCCTCATCGGCTGAATTTTATCCGGATGATCATTTATCACATTATGCTTCAAATGCGTTTTCGGGACTTTTGCCTTCGGTCAAAAGTATTTGCTCTGACTTTCCAGAGCAAATTAACGAAAACTCCTTAGTTGCTATGAACAAATAGGTGGACGTTTTTTTATGCGTTACTTTAGTGTTATAATCTCAGTCTTATTTTTCAGTTAACCGTCTGTAAATTGTTTTAGTCTCTTTTTTGTTGAGACGGTCTCTTCTTATAATATTGCATTTGTTTCGCCTCTGTGATACGGAAGAGATCATCTAGGCATAAGCCGTCAAGAAAATGAGATCTTTCTCCTTGTATGCAAACGCTACTTTTAACATCTCGCCATATCCATTCAAATCCCCGCCGACAAACTTTCTTCTTCTTTCACCAATTATGAAGTTGTAACAATTTTACAAGAATGTATTGTGCTCTTAAATCCATACTTGGTGAGCTTCTGCACCAACAACATTCCCCACTCTCTCGCCACATTACCGATACCCATTCCCTTCTTACCTTGCTCCGTTTGTTATTCTTGTATATGACTTAAGCCAAAAGATTTAAATACTGAACTGATGTTCTTATCAGATATTCCAAAATTTACCAATAAATGATTTGAAAATTGGCATTCAACTAAATTAAATGCCGTAAATTTTGAAAATTCCACAACAATCTAGCCACTGATATATTTTAAAGTCATTGCTCTTCCCGCCCATCACAACAATGTTAATGCCAATTCATAAGACCCTCTTCAAACGCCCAATAAAGTGTCAAGCTCGTAATGCTGACAAATTTACCATCTTAGAGCTGAATTTTAATTAACATCCACCACTGCTTCTTATTAACCCCCGAAAAGCGTCAACACAGTCGCGATGTATGACTCGTATAAACTTCAAAGGACACTCTTACTCTGGCAAAACCAGGTCATGCTGTTCTTATGTCATTTTCATGTTATTTACAACACCAGCACACATTTCGCAGCGCTCTCTGCCTTCGTCCTTCGGCAAATAAATCGAGCGATAAACTTGTCAAGCTATTATTTAGATTATGTTGCGGTACCCGGGCAAGCTAAGGATCCGTTCCATTGACCCCTCTTTTCATTTCATCCAACAAACAAGGACACACACTAATTATATACACAAACAGAAATGCTTCAATGTTTCGCATTCATTTGAGAGATTGTGGCAAACTTTAATTATCCTTCCGAAATGGGAACAGTATTCGAATGGTTCGCGGAACACGAAAAAAAAACTGTCCTCCTTTCAGTTGGAATAAGTCCTTCGTTGCTGCATTCACATACATACATCACTACAGTGGTTAAGAAATCTTTGCATTAAAATGAAATTCACACCTCAATATAATTTTTTTCAATGAGTAATTGGAAGGATTCGGCTCTGAACGAACCCTGTTTCAATGCATCCTTACAAGGGTATCCTTCATAATTGCAGCCGACTTCGGTCGCCGTTTTCGGCTAATTGAAATCAAAATCACTGACTCTGTACGCTGTACTCTTCAAATTAACATTCCGTGCTAAAGCAAGGATCTCCTGCTGGGTGGTGCGGAACGTGTTGCCATGTAAATGCAACCGCAAGGATATTATTTTAATTGAATTACACAATTTGATAGTAAATCAGCAGAAGCAACAGTACACTGTAATTAGTAAACAGATCCTTTGAAAATGTGTTGGTGTATGTTGTGCATGCATGTTTTACAAATCTAAGGAGCCCGAGTTTCTACAGTCCTTGGATGCACCTGAGGAAAAACCCCAAGACAAAGATGAAGCCACAAGCAGATGAATTGCGAAGAAAGGAGTGCTTTATGCTTGGCAAAATTTAAATGAATCGACTAGTTGGCTTCTTTCCATTTGAAGCTGAATGCAACCAAGTTCGTTTGGGAATTAAATTTAAGATGCATTCGAAGGCAGAAGAGGCTCTCTTCTTGATTCAGAAATGTTCACTGTGGTGAATATTTTATCCTTGCACAGGGCTACGGAAATTAATAATGCACTCTGATTTTTGCCTGTGGTGCTTTATTTTGCTGAAACAGGAGAAATTAAAGTGCACTCTGGGATGGATTTGTTTTATTTCTCAAAACACACTCATCTGTCATTCAACGTGTAAATTGGGCTTGGAGGGCCTTCTTCAATTTATTTGGCTTGCAATTCAAGGAACTAAATCCACCACGAACCTGAGCTGGGTTTGAAATCAAACTGCTTGCTTTATTGAGAAATGAAAATGTGGGCTTGCCTTGATTGTAAATTAAAGCTTCATAATTGGATGGTTTTAATTGTCTTGGAAAAGGAAGTTGGAAAAGGAAGTTTGAGAAATTATATATGGCTCCAACTTGAGGCTCCTATATCGTATGAGAGCCTAAATGGGCTAGCCTCCTTAAAGTTCTAATCCGTCCAATAATATAAAATTGGACCGCGTAAATGGTCTATCCCCAAGTATTGCAGACATCGTTTCCAGAGTTTTGTAAGAGTTAGTGACCGAGTCCTCAAATTTATCAATTTCTTCGTCGTTCTCAGCAAATCCTCTCTGCCAGCTAAACCAATATCAGATCCAACCGATTCAAAAATTCAAGCAAGTGGATGTCGAGCCGAATTGTCTACGTTAAACCGATTTCTGGCTTAATGGGAATATTTATAAGTTAACTTGAAATTTTGGGTTGCAAAAGAGTTTAAGTTTGGTATCCCATTATCAAATCTGAAGATTGATTATTAAATCTCCGTCAATACAAAATAGTTTTCAACAGGCTCGGATGGACGATTATCGGAATTAAAAGTTTTGACATATCTCTAAGTTTCGAGTTACCAGGATTCTGATTCCATTGTTTTTTTAATGATGAGAATAACTCAAGCTTTCAAACCCAAACCGTAGCGTAGCTGCAAAATTAACACTTGAAAAAGTTTTCGTTAAATTGGATTTTCAAAAGGTCAACGATTGCATTTATTCTTTAAAAAAACAGCTTAGCTTTCTAAAGAAAATAGTTCAGATTCCATAAATAAACATAATGTTTATGTTTTTAGTACATTCTGTCAGAAAAATTTCTATGAAATTTTTTGTCTCTTTCAATTTCAAAGCTTTATCGATATAACCCAATTGACCAAATCAAGTAAACATAATAACTTAAAGTTGTTGGTTATAACATATAGTTCGCCCTCATTATCATCGAAAATCAACCTTATATAGGGTTTCCCAATAAGGACTTGACAACTTTTTTTTAAATAAAAAAATCAATTGTTAGGTGTGCTGTGTTACTTGTGGCACAATCCTGTTGAAACCACATGTTGTCCAAGTCCATATCTTCCAATTCGGGCCAAAAATTATCGTTTATCATGGCGCGATAACGCTGGCCATTCACAGAATCGTGACTATCGAATAAATATGGCCCAATAACGCCGCCGGCATGCAAACCGCATCAAACAATTATTTTTTGTGGATGAAGCGGTGATTCATGAAGCAAATGTGGATTTTCACCAGACCAATAACGCATATTTTGCTTTTTGAGCCAACAATGAGCTCCGTCACTGAAGATGATTGTGCGATGAAATTCATCATCTTGGCGCATCTTCTCCAGAGCCCAAACGGAGAACGTAGGTCGCGTCAAATGGTCCATCGGCTTCAATTCTTTAGTCAGCTTAATCTTGTTTAGGTGTAAACCAAGGTCCTTACGCTAAATACGCCATAATGTGGTCTGAGCGATGCGATTTGGATTGTTCGCTACGGACGCCTGAACGACAGCGATATTTTCGACACTTCGACCAACCCGTTGTCTCCGTGACACGGCAAAATCAAAGAACAAATATGTAGACTCAAATTTTTGCACTTGTTATTATAACTTTTAATTGCCTGTCTACTGGGGCGAGAATTACCGAAAATTGGAGTTAATTCTCTTAAAGTTGCGGTCACCGACTTCGAATTTCGGTAGAAATTTTTGTTTAATTTGCAGACGTTGCTCGTTCGCGTACTTTACCACGATGAAAATGCTGAGTTTACTGAATAAATTGACATTGACAGTTCGATGATTAGCGAAAGAGTGCGTTCACAAAATAAATTCAAAGTTGTCAATCGATTAACTTCTCAAAATTTTCCAAAATTATTGATGAAAAGACTCCTTGAAAGAGCGTCCAACATGTTTGAACCTTTCTGAAAAATGTAACCGAAACAGTTCTTTTACGTTTTTATTTCTTTTTTAGTTGTCCTACTTCCTGAAGTTTCCATGGCATAGCTTGGAAAAAAAATTTAGAAATGTGAATTCTTAAATTCTATATTTTTCCTTATTCAGATGACGCACGAAAACATGTTTGAACATTTATGGAGCCATACTTGAATGTTTTGACAGCAGAGCTATGGAGAATCTTTACTTAAGCAAGACGTCGATCTTTGCTCGAAAGATCGAAAGTTAAAGCAAATTAATTGAATCTAACGAGGATCTGAAAACATGGCTACAGAGGCATCAGCTCCAGTACTTAATGCACCAGATCTGCCCCTGCATTGCCAAATATTTGAGAATTGATATCTAAATACCCAAAAATGACTTCTTAATTCACATTGTTATGTCATTTTGACATTTCGACATTTCCCCACAACGTTTGATGTCCCGATTGATTTGACCAGAAAGATTTGAATGGCGAAGATAACTATTACAGAAAACTGTTGCTACTTTTTCCACTGCAAAAAATTTCGTCTGGTGACACGAATGACTTACACTCACCAGAAGGTCCATTAGAAATATATTTAGATTTATAACCCTCTATTTCCCTTAATGTTTGGAGTCACGATGGCTCAGTCTTGCTTTCGAGCTACGGAACAGTTCAACAGTGGATGCTCGGTCCTTAAGGAGATGACATCTTGTCCGTAGTTGTTTGCAGATTTTGCAGAGAGGTGAATTTCGCTAGATTGTTCTTTGTTTTTTTATTTACCAGTGATAGAAATACGGAAGTCATCCGCATTAGCGATGTTAGCATTTCAGTTGAAACCTATCCGAATTAGCTCTCGAAAAAAAACCGCAGTATTTGTGAAATAACTGAATCTTCGGGCGTTGTGATTTTTAATGCCAATATTGATTCTACTATTGAGCGTTTCGTATACCTGTGATTTTTTGTTGTCTAATGCACCATCCAGTATACTGATAAATCGCTTCTCGAGGTCGAGTAATAGTTTAAATGATTCTAGGAAATATTTTATCTCCTAAACTTTTCAAAACGTGGTGAAACA
Source organism: Orthonevra nobilis (assembly GCA_963555765.1). Lineage (NCBI taxonomy): Eukaryota > Metazoa > Arthropoda > Insecta > Diptera > Syrphidae > Orthonevra > Orthonevra nobilis. The sequence continues at coordinate 15,635,967 of OY743225.1, forward strand.
TCAGCCAGCGAATATAGTGCAAATGTCCTTTCTCGTTCAGGGGAAATGTCGAAATGTCAAAATGACATAACAATGTGAATTAAGAAGTCATTTTTGGGTATTTAGATATCAATTTTCAAATATTTTGCAATGCAGGGGCAGCTCTTAAACAATTCCCTAAAGGTCCTTCAAAAGTTTTTCAAAAATCGTTTTAAAAATATCAGTTGTAAGTCTGTTAATTGTTTATTTTACTTATTTTCTCGCTTATGTTCTCGCTCGCTATTTTTTCAGTACTGAGCACTGTGGACTCGTTAATAAATTCCGGCAATCTGTATAAACGAAATTTCTTGCATTATTTTAAAATGTTACACTATTTATTTAAACTATTTAAAACATTCAGAATTCCAAGATCCACTTTACAAAATAGGATACATTGTAGAGCCGAAAAATCAGAGCCTGGTCCTTCTACCATACTCACTAAAGGTGAAAAGGACGAAATAGTGACTTTGCAAACCATCGTAAAGGTTTTTCTCGTCGAAAAATTATTTACCTAATTACAAATGATAGTTGGGAAGGAATTTTTTTGATGCAACGCCAAGAATAAATTTGTTCAAATGGTTAATTCTAACATCGAGTTTGATGAAAATGATGGGAGCTTATCTTTGATTCTTATTCAACCGAAATAACTTTATCGCGGTGGATAATTTCCTCATTAAGCTTACTTGAATGTATTTTGCAAATTGAGTAACCTACCTAAAGACCTGATTTCGGGGACTTTTAACTCAAACTTTATGTACCATGAGAGGGTGTGCCTTAACGACTTTACCCCATGAGAAGTGTTCTTCTAAATCGATTTCAAAGGGCTGAGTGTAGGCTAGCGGAGCCACTTCTCTTTACTAGTAATTTTAGCGTCTTTAAAGACCTCCTTCGCCGATTTCCTTTGAATCAGTTTCAGCTTTTCAACATTAAAACTGGATAACTTAGGAACGGATGTTTGTTCTAGACTTTTAGGTTGGTGACGGACGTTCTGCAGTCTAAATACAGTGTGGAGGAAGAAAACGCCAATATTTTTTAAAGATTGTTGCCTTATTGAAAGGATTCAGACAAGTGACTGATTTTGGTGGCTTGTTGGAGATTTTCAATGGCTTCGGCCACTTTATTCATGAGTGCTCGAAAGCTTGCGAGCCATAGCCCAAATTTCTGGTAACAAAATGGAGACTTAGAAGTTAAAGCCTGAAAGTAAGCGATTGCTTCTGGTTTTTTGTAACCTTTGCTAATGTGAAACATTTGTATAGTAAGCGCTTATACATACCACTGCCTCAATAGACCGCTCGCATATTTTATTCTTAACGCTTTTCTCATTGCACTTTCCAATGCCATCTCCTAAGTTCAACCTTAATCACATGAATTGAGCGAGACTTATTAGAAAAACTTTAAACCTTGAATCAAAATTGAATTAGAAAAGTTCAATTGATTTAGAAAATGAACGAGCATATTCCATCCTCAAATAAGCAACATTTTTTTAACTCATTCGGCACAAATAATTCACTAAATTTACCTTCTAAGGTATATTGTAGCTTTTATTTCATTAACATAAAAAATTTGATTCTCAAAATGGAAGGGCTTACTGGAAAAATCATGAAGCTCGTAACTAAAATTTCATTTTCATTTTGCAAACTTAACTATGGTAAAAATATTTATTTAAGCATTATTATTTCACAAATTAAAAAAAAAAGAAATCTCTTAAGGGGCTCGCAACTCCAGTGAGTATTTCCGACTGCAGGAATTAAAAATAGTCCGAGCGTTCTCCGGGTAGAAATAAATGGGAACTCATTCTTCACTCACCTTTCTTAGATCACATCTAACCGAGCAAAAGAGTAAATATTAATTTACGGTAATATTTTTTTAATCATCAAGTCGAATCGAACTCAAATAGTTTATTTTTTGGCGGAAACGCAAGGAAACTTTGACTTCTAGTTTACAAAGGATGACTTAAATCAGAAAACATATATTTTTAGTTTTCAAATTGAATTAATCGCTTTGAACAAGCGCCCCTTTTTCCCGCGTCCTTTTGAAATTTTTTCACCACTGGAATAAATATATTTTCAAACCATGTTAGAAAAATATCCATACTTTTTGTTGGTAAGCGCGGACTTTTTAATTTGCCAATAAGTAATAGTGACAGTCGATGTGTTCCTTCAGCGTTCGCGCAAGCCATAACCGTAACTCTGTCCTTACTCACTTTGTGCCCCGATGCTGCATTTTCACGACATGATGCTCATGATCTGCTTGACAGAGCTTTCTTATTAAGGGGGTATTCTAGTCTAGAAATTTAAAAAAAAAATGATCAAAGTTTAACAGTATACAATATATCTACCGATGCTGACCCGGCATCCAAACTGGTTCGGCCGGAAATAATCGAAACCGTCTATCTGAATCCATATTTCTCAGTAAATCCTTTTGTCCTTTGTATACATTGTAATACAAGAACCCAAGCGCCAAAGATTACGCGTCCAGATCGACGAAAGCGATTTCATGGCAATAAATTCAAGGCACAGGAAGACACCAGTTTTACGAGTGCATCAGCAGATGGTTGAGTTAGCGACATTTATTGCTGTTTGTATTTTTAATGAAGGCTTCATTTTAATTTTAAAAGTGATGGAGCTTGTGGGAATGAATATTGGTCTGGAAGCTCATTCATTTGCTGTGAAACGAGACTACGCCGGATTGACCGCTCCCAGATACGAGCATCCAACGCATCAAAGGAGGCCAGAACTGCTCGTATGAAGAGAGAAACGCTGAAAATAGTTTTTTTAAAGTCGAGGTAGGTCCGATGTATGAAGCAGGAATGGAAGATTGAATAAATGTAAGTCTACAATATCATTTCATGACTTATAGACTGCGAAAAACTTTACGCGAAACTTTAAACGCGTTTTTCTCGAAACTGTTTTTTTTTTCAAAACAATACCCACGATTTCTCATGTTCTACTGGACCGATTTATCTGAAATTTTCTTCTTTATAGACTTGTCTACTATATGTCTGGAACTATTCCCATCTTCAAATTTTTATTACTTTTTTCAAAAAATTCGAAATAGTCAAAAAAATTGATTTTTTTCAGGCACTCGCCATTTGATATTAATTTAATCTTTTTTTTTAGTTTCAGATTGCTAGGATTGAAATCGTGGGTATGCTTACGCGCCAATTTTTTGAGACCCTCACTTCATCAACTGCAAATTTTTGAAATTTTCAAATTTTTTTTATTTGTTGATTTTTTTCTGTATTCTTGTTATGTTAATGAATAACTAATAAAAATAATTGGGAAAAATATAAATTGCCTTTTTTTCATGACACTTCAAAAATAACATGAAATTCATGCCTCTAGACTAGAATACCCCCTTTAGACCTTTTTCGTCCGCATTGTATACACAATCAAAATATTATTCCTTTTCATCTAGAAATGCTTTAAATTCATCTACAAATGAGTCGGCTTAGGCAACGTTTTCGCATTGAATCTCCAATTCGCGAATTCCATATCTCGATTAGTATCTTGCTAACCATCCAAAGCTAGCCTTAAAAGATCTTCTTCTTAAACATATTCTTTTTAAACATCTTCGTACTTTAACGCGCAGGTGAGTTTCAATAAGAAATCAAAATTTGTTGTGATATCTGATATCGTAGAAGTTTCTACACCACACATTTGCGCCAATTTTCTGCTAGATTCGCCATTTTTTAAACTCTCGATGTTAACAACGCGGAAAATCTTATAAAAAGTCTGTTGAATACTCTTCCCACTATTTCTGACGGTAAGAGTTTCCGCTGATTTGGTTCAAGTATTCAATGAATTTAGCACATGCCCGAACCTACACGTCTGTTCTCAGCTACAACCCGAAGAGTATGCAACAGCAGGGCATTATGCGAATGGCAGTGGTATTGCCAGATTGATTCTCAAAAATAAAATTCACATTCGAAATTTATTTTCACGAATTAGCAGAATCACCCGTAGATAGCTGACTCTATTCATGCTTGGAGAATTTTATAAATAACTATGCTTAGGTGAAAGAACGCAGTTCGCCCTTTTGAGCTCCCAACGTTTTACCTTAAGACAAGATATGGCGACAGATCATGACTTCCTATTGTGCCGGCCAAATTGCACAAGATCACATTGCGGAGGTTCGAATTTACCAAAACAAACACCTGGCAGGGGAACAAACAACAGCAAGAACAGAAAAAAATTTTAAGATTTTGTTCATAAAAAGCCGGATGTATTTATTTTCAGATTGAGATGCGAATCTCGTTGAGCAAGAATGGTAAGGCCGATATAAAGGCGGTCTGGATTGAAAGGTTTCAGGGACTGGCAAAAGCACAGGCAGAACCGAAAAAGGTTATTAGAACTGACTCGATTACAACGCGATTTTACTAAAGAAGATTTTGGCAAAACTGTTAAGCAAGACGAATTAGACATTTTGGTAAGGTTTATACTGTTGTTATTTTTCTAACAAAGACTTTAACAAATTTGAATAAAGGCCCGTTCCGAAACGAAATGATATCTATGGAGCTCCACTGTCCACCCGAATATCGCAGGCCGTATCTTCTGTAGCTACTTGTAATTTTTAAAGAATGTCAAGAATTATATCAACAAATAACAATAACTTTCTGATGGGAAGTTGATAAAAATAATATTAATTTAAAAACAAAAGGGTTACGTATCAGGCTACACGTACGGCTATGAGGAATTTAAAATTAAAAAATTATGTGGCGGTTAATTTTGTACGGTGATATCGAACCTGACTCGCATTTAGCCAATTTTTCAAATTACATTTCATACTGTGAAGTGCCACAAATGAAACATTGTGGGGAAACAATTTTGGTTTTAGGATTGCGAAACCTATTTCACATGTCAGGGTTGACTGAATTCGCTGTCGGAAGCGAGAGGAGAGTCGTCACATGAACTGATTTCATAACAACAGGTCAGTGCTTCATTTTATTTAACGTTGCCAGGTATGTCTATAGATCTTAAGCGCATCGCACACTCATGGTCATTACTTAAGAAGAATATAAATAGCTTTAGAATATGATCCACAAATGGTTTGAAGACAGCATAGCATTGCAAACAAATTGTCCACAGCCTACCAAAAAGTGCAATGGTAAAAATTAACTCTCTAACTTTATTGTTAAAAATATTGATCATTGATGCTGATTTTGAAATTCGAATTATTCATTGCAGGATTATTGTACAAAATGAGCCTAAAGAAACTTAATTTTCGAACTCAGGTGTTTTTAAACTTACTCCCATTTTAAATATAATTTGTGCAAAATGATGGGAATAATAAGGCAGTTGTTTTATTTCGAACTATTCGATAGAAAAAAGGTTTAAGAAGGTTTAAGAGAACTAAATTAAATTATTTTTGAATGATTCGGAATTAAATTTTTTTTAAAGTAACTTTTTATTGATAAATTTAACCTTCTAATGTCTTAATTTCGGGATCGACTTACTTTCGGATGAAAACTTTTTTCAAAATAAAGCAGAATTGTTGGGGACACTAATACTTACTGCCAAGATTATAAGTTTACTGCAATGTAACATAAATTGTTATAATTTCCATGAACTCCTCAAAGCATGTAATGTGATGCTCCTTGACTTCATATGTAAAAACAAAAAAAAACATTTTGAGTTTGAGTTCAAACAATTAATTTTACCACAGATATTTCCATTTTGAGCATGAGCCTGTGCTTAATTGCTGTGAGTTCAGTTAAAATATACATGAATTGTGGTTACTATTACAAGTCTAACTTATTTCTCGTTTTCGTTTTTTCTTTTATACACGTACTGATATGTCCGTGATTAAAAGCTTGTATATCTGTTGGTTTCAAGTATGGAATTACAGAAAAAGACGCCTTTCGAAGCACGTCTTTTTTTAAGTTACACATTGACAGCAATATTATACAAACATTTTAAGCGATTGTTGAACTGGCTTGCCAGCGATGTCGGAATCACATGTTCATCAGAGAATGGTTATACTGTCAGTGTGGTCCAGAGTTATTAAACTTAAAGTTGTACACGTTCACGGAAATAAGAGACCACATAAAGATTTGGCCATCCGCCAAAAAGTAATGAAACTTGTGTTGTCACATCCACTTTACTCACCTCCGAACTATTCAAGACTTACAGCGCCGTCATGCGTTCCTTCGAACTTAATTCTTGAACAGGTATTGCGACGGCCAGATGTGAACCTGGAAACCAATACTTTATACAACTCAGTCCAGCTGTTGGGTTACGCTAACGATATTGGCGTTATCTCTCGCACCCAAATTGACATGAAAGCTTTCACGGCGATTGGAGAAGAGGACAGAAAAGTTGGTCTTCAAATTAATGAGGATTAACAGGAATCAAAATCATGCATGACGAAACACTCTTTTGCCAGTTCTTCTTCTACATGGAACCGAATGTCGGACAATTAGCAAGTCAGAAAAAGAGGAATAGGGACCTTCAAAAGATAAATATTCCGTCATAATCAAACTGGATCGTTCGCCACCAGTAAATAGGCACCAATATTCCAGCCAAGAGTTTCTTTAAATCGCAGCCACCAGGATCTTCATAAAAGGTAGGTACATGTTCAATCAGCCGCGGATGTCAGAAAGAAAAGAAACTTTAATTGAGGCTCTGATTTCTTAAGGATCGCTTTCGCGATAAGTAAGTAGCTAAACAAAAAAGCACAAGTCAATCCAGATTAGTCAAAGGGTACAAATTTTAAGAAGCCTTTAATGCGAGAAAAAAATTCATATTTCAACCATACAAAAATTTATTTTAAATAAAGTTCGACAACTTAGTGTTTAATTTTATTTTTAAACTTAAACTTAATTTGCACAATTGGCCAGATTCGATTCAGTTTGGTGTGTACAATTGGTTCCCTAAAACCTTACTCGAATAACTTAAAAAACATTTAACCCATCGGCATATATAAATTTATAAATTTAATTAACAAGCTATTTGAATTGGAAATGGATTGTTGGGACGAAAAGGATTTATGGAAAAAAAAGAAGGATTTGTGAGGAAGGTATAGTCAAAGAAATAGGATAGGCAAAGCTATTTACAATCAAAGCTCTTCGATCTTAAAAAACCAAAAGAGGCAAGATAGAAACTAGTGTAACCATTATGAGACTCCTGTTTTCATTTGATTTCTTGTCGCATAAATACGTTTAAAAAAAATCCTATATACTTAATTAAACTACTCAATTTTAAGACATTAGAAAAATATTTTTCCAATTTGCTGATAAACTTCCTAACTTAATATTTGGTCCTATTTACACCATGTACAAATAATGCACACACAATTAGCCTTATTTCTATCATTGTACGAACTGTACAAATGTCTACAAATAAACCTTAAACTAACTTTATTCTATTTTTTCTTTTTGATTCCAGAGACCTTTACTTTAGTCCTTCTTCAGAGCATCTTTCGCCGCTTGGGCTGCCTGTGCTGCTTCCTTTTTGTAGTTCTTCACATAGAACGAGCTGAACATGTAGGTGAAAAGGCCAGCGTTAAAGGTCAAAAGGGCGGCAATAGATTTTGGGAAGTTGCAATTCGGCTGGAACTGGATTTGGATAGTGTGCACGAAGATTATAAGGAATTGAATCTATAGCAGGAAAAAAGTGTGAAATTTTTATTTGAAAAAGTAGCATGTGGATAAATTACAATTTGCATGATGGTGAGATACTTCTTCCACCAGAGATATTTCTGAACTTTTGGTCCCAGAGCTGAGAGCAGGTAGTACGCGTACATAATGATGTGGATGAAGGAGTTGATAAATCCAAGAAGAGTTCCATGGCCACCTTTAAAGAAATAATAAACAGATAAATACAATTCTGTAAATAGTTTTCCAAGTGGGAAATCTAGATAACGGAGGAAGATTCAAAAGGAACGATTAATGTATATTTGGTCAGCACTAAAACTTTTTAAAAGGAAATGTGAAAGCTGGCTTATACACTTAATAGAAACTGTATTCAATTGTCAGAGCAATAAACATGAAAATTGAAAAAAGTCGTCATCAAGCCACTGATCCTTAAAGAAGCTGTGCCTGAGCTTAATCTGGTGACGTTGTCATGAAATTTTCATTCCGCAATTCCTTTGAACTGGAGCATTGATCTTCTCTTTTTTTGTAACCCTAGTGGCTTTGGATTCGAAAACTCTCTTAGTAGGACCATTGTTAGCATCCAATGCGACCGTGCTCAACCAACAAGCGTCGGATGGATTCGAAGACTTTCCGGACCAGGGCATTGGTTTCCATCCGCTCTACTATACATAACCAAGCCATCTCAAACGTTGGATTTTCACATTTGTGGCTAAGTCGATGCCGCTGAACAGCTTCTTCTCCTCTACTCACCATCTTTGCAGATGGGACCGAAAATCAGCCGAAGAATTTTCCTTTCGAAGCAGCCAAGAGCAATTTCATTTATAAAAAAATACATGCCTCCGCGCCTTATAGCAGGACTGTGACGATTTAGGTCATATAGAGGATTACTTTGGTTATTTATCAATAGTTTTTTAGCCCAAAAAACAGCGATTGGCACGAGGTATTTTCCGTTTGATTTCAGCGCTGGCGTCGTTGTTTTTGACCTTGATGGAGCAGCGTGCAGTCTCCATCGTCATCATTCACATATGGACGAGTTTGGTAGGGATGCCAAAACTAGACATTGCGCTGTATAGCTCGTCACTAAAGACGCTGTTCCTGGGTTTTTGTCCAAGATTTGCCGTAGTTTGAATATTTGATCGAAGGTGGATTTTTCTGGCCTAAAGCCACACTGATATGGACCGACCAGGTTATTGACGTTTTAGGCATTCACTCAAAACGGCAGATAGTATTTTGTACGCGATGATTTTTTGTGGATTTGGCAAACAATACTGAGGTTCCATTTATCGGGTATGCTTTCCTCTGACCTTATTTTACAGATGAGTTGGTGCATGTTCCTCACCAAATAATCGCCTGCCGCTGAGAAGAACTCGGCAGATAGGCCGTCAGCTCCAGCAGCCTTGTTCGATTTGAGTTTAAATATGGCTTTGGTGTCGTCATCTTTCGTCTCTGTGGGGGCATATAAGGCTTATGTTGGCAAATTTGGCTTAATGCGAATCATCGTGAGGCGCTCCTTCGCAGACTTGAATGATAAGACTTCTTGCCTAAGTTTGCCTCAAAGGACGAATAAATTTACAAACAAGCGCTGTTTTTGTTGCTTGTAGGAATCACCTCAGCGTAGGTATTCCACAATTTGCCATCCTCTTTTTGCACGGTCCATCCCATCACACTTCTTGGACGGCGGATATATCTGCTTTGTAGCAGTTAAAATTTTAAAAAAGCTGTCATGTTGTACATTTTGTCAATATTGATGCTGCTCATGGGTATCGAATGAAAGAGCTTAAAGAGCATAAAGCGATAAAATCAGTAATGTCATTTTGAAATGGCCAACTTTAATTTGTTAACTACTGAAAATAAAAGCGTTTTACGCCTTTTTTGTCTTGCTGTAGAAATGTTACACGTTTTTGTTTTTGTGAATGTTATAGATATGTTATCGAAAGCTTTTTAACGTTTATTTTTTAATTTATAGATATTTGTCAAGAAGACAAATTAAAAACAAGAGAAGAACTCCGCATAACACACGTTTTAACTCCGCAGATCTGTTTCCAACCACAACTTTCTGAAACCGATTATGAGGAAAACTACGTACAAGTTTTACTGCATTGTCACTGAAATTGAAAAAGTGTCGAAGTTTGAAGCAGATCAGTTCATGGTTAACTGAATCAAAAGCCAAAAGGTTATCCTTGTCAAAATTAGTCCGTATTTCTTCCATATGTTGACCATGGTAGTAGAGCAGCTATGGCCCGGACGAAAGCCAGACTGAAGAGGATAAGGCAATGAATGTTGCTCTAGATTATTACAGATTTGCTTAGCTAGGATTTTCTCAAAAACTTTCGACAGAAAGGGTAAAATACTTATTGGTCTATAGTCATTAACAGAGCTAGCACTAGATTTTTTAGCTACTGGAATAACTCTTGCAGTCTTCCACAATTGTGGAAAAATGCCCGAAGTTATGCAGGAGTTTAAAATATGAGTTAGTGTTTCAATGATGAACGGCAATATCATTTTGAGAAACCTAACAGGAATCCAAACTGCATTTGACTTCATGGAATTAAACGCTTCAAGAACGTCTAAGCATGATACTATATTCAATTCTAACCGAGGGAGCAAATTAGAATTGGTGGAAGATGACCTAGCGGATTGTTCTTCGACACTATTAGCTAGAAAATGATCATTTAAAACGTCTGGATCAATTTTGCACTCCAATCTCATTAAATGCCAGTCGAAATGTCCCACTAGACACTCTCCTTGATCATTAAAGTCTGCTTGTCATTGTTTTTTTTTAAGATACATTGTTGCTTTGTTATATTTCGGCTTGATATTCAATTATAGTCCAAAAATCGCTTGCTCATGCCACGTTTAACTGTGCTGATAACGTTTAATTTTTACCATGGAGCTAAAATTTATAACTTGCTTCATTCCCTTTTAAGAACAAACAAAGCAAAGTCAATTCAGGGCTAGCCGATTGGTCGAAAGTCTTATTAACGGGCTTTTTATACAAAAAAGAGAGCTTAACTTCGTTGGTCCCAACAATCAATGAATGGTCATGGCATTTGTTTTCTTGTGCCAGTATTTAAAACTTAAATTCATCCGAATAAAATGGCCTGGCCAGTGAAAACAGTGTCTAACATTTCACGTCGCAAATAGAGCAATGAACTTGAAAACTATCAATGATTTGACCGATAGATTAACGACCAATGTGGATGACTCTGTGCCGGTCCGCTTACCTCTGAATGGTACAGGGGTTATATATAGTAATTTCGAATATGTTCAAAAAGAAAGATTAAGACTCGCCTCTTTTCTGCAATCTTAAAATCTGACATAGAGTACGGAAAGCACTTTTCTTTTAGTAAAATTGTAATAAAAACTTATCTAAATCTTACCTGCAAAGTATTTTACTCCAATGAATGCACATATGGGCATCAATGTATGATGGTACAAATGCAAGAATGACACTTGACGTTGACGTTTTCTTAGCACAAAGAAGACAGTGTCTAGAAGTTCCGTGATTTTCGCAATGTAATACAGCCATACTGCACCGGCCATCTGTCGAAAAAGTCGTAAATGTGTCAAGTCGAAATTCGCATGCTTTTCAATGACAGATACATCAAACTTACCCGCATTGAAATTGGATCGGTTGCATAGGTGACTTCTTGGCATCTAAAATTATAATGCCCGCCCCAACCACCCTTGTAGCCCTACAAAAGAATTGAAGTCCAACATTGTTAGGCTGTCGTTTTACGAAAAGTAATCAACTCACCTCATAGAAAAGAATATAGCTTAGTAGCACTTGAAATGCATTGTAGACCAGTAGGGTGTTCTTAAGTTCGAAGGGCTTACGATCGCGCATGTAACGTGGTCCAGCGTAAAGGCAGAAATAAAGATATGCAGCCAATATCATAAATAAGGGTCCTGGCGAATTTGACAGGAACCAGCTTTTCGTTCGTAAATCTGAAAAGTAAAAAAAAAGATTGTTTGAATTGGAATAATATCGATTGAACTTTTTAAAGTGTTAACAGAAATCAATTTGCTTATTTTCTTAGTCTTAAATATAAACAAATCCAACATCAGATTTACCTCTGAAAATATTTTATTTGTTAAACTAAGATCTGAATACAAGTCGGAAAGTAAACCCAATTTTCTACGCTCGAGCTTCGGAGTGTATACAGTGCCGAAATAAACTTATCACTTAGATCAGTTTCAGAAAAATTTTGTAAGTGTTTATTTTGGAAATGCATTTTAAAATAGCTTTTAAAATAGTCCATTCCCACTACCATTTGATTAGATCACGGCTCTTGAGTATCCTTAATTGTTGGACCATAAAAATAGAAGTTTGTTTTGGCGTTCACATAAGCTTGGTCGTTGGGATTTTTGAAAACTGGAAGTTTAAGCATTGCTTGGTTTGGTATGATTTTTGTCTCTCGAGTTATTTAAGCAAATCAAAGTAGCATCAGTTTTGCAAGATGAACCTTCGTTGGATTTCCACCAATTTGTCGTTTTTGGAACTGATACTTGTTTTGATAAACTTTTTTATTTTTACAAGAGGTCATATTGACTAACAAAAATCCTTTAGGAACGTCAGTTAACTTCAGAAGCGACTGCAGTTTCACACGAGATTATGCCCAAATTGGAAAGAAAAGTTGCGATTAGAAAGCGGTTTAAAAAATAAGTAGTGCTATTTTGAAAAAGAATAAATAAAATGGAAATCCTTTTGAAAAAGCTGAGATAATGATGTTGGAGAGTATTCGAATGGCACTAATCCACATATTGATTAATCACGAAGCACACGAGATACTGATGCATCGGTTACCCTAGAAAGTCATTAAGGACGTAAGTATTTTTCAAAAATGACAGTCTGCCCGGAGGATAAGAAAAACTCGGTCTTTTAACCATCAAGAGACAGCTATTGCCAAGGTGTATTTTGCTAAAGATGGGCATGCCATTCGTACCGCAACTTCCACTGTTTCTCGGGCTCAGCATTAAAATATATTTTCAGGAGACAGGGCTTATCCACACAGCCAGAAATTTTTTGTTATCAATGGAGAAGATGAGCGTAGTTTTTGAAAGCAAACTTATCGGCATGTATGATTCTTAATATATTTAAGGCTTAGTATTTACAAGTTGAATCACTCAGGACTGAAGTCGCTGAATAGGTGGTAAGTGTCGACTTGGAAATCGATTTTATTTTCTGGGATTCGAATTTCATTATTTACCGGCCAGAAACGTAACTTTCAGGCGATGTGGATTTGATTTTTCAACATTTTTATTCCTTCCAGAGTGGGTGGGAGGACTGTTTGAAACGTTGCTGAAAAATATATTTAATTTTCCTACGAATCAGTGATAAGATTATCAACACATCCTTCTGGGGTTTTTTTTTTTTAATTTTGGAGTTAGGATGTTTTTCAGGCGTGGAAATATCTACAAATAAGTATGAGCAGGTTGGTGAAACGTGGTACAAAACCTTTTAGCATTTTACTTTTTGCAAGTTGTCAGTCCACCGACCGCGTAACAATTATTTATTGTACTATTGAGAACGACATAAGCCCTTTAAACTGAACCTCAAATGAATCTGTGGCATTAAGAAAAGTACAATGGCAGCTTGACATATGGCAAACAATAGCATTAAAGCGGCTATTTATTTATTTGTCCTACGGATTTACGAACTACGCTTTCGTTTTAAAACGCTAAAGTGTTATTATCCAAAATAACATGTTTTTTACTAATCATTCTATAGCTATTCATATAGCATCGTTCTCGTTTTATATTGATTGCATTATACCTAGGTCTGGTCCATAAGTCTTAAGACAAAAGATTCACCGGACCGCAACAGGTATTTTGGGGAATTTCGTCGCACTGTCCTTCAATTGTTTGTAGGTTATTCAAGCTCTTTCATAAGATTTAAAGTTATTGTGCACATTACATATAAATATAACTGACCTAACCAACCAATTTACCGTGTTTGTGAACCGGATCAAGTTACGTACACGACTTTTGATTTATACCAAGTCGCCAAGTAACCAATTTCGTTCCGGAGTCTCACAATTGTCGATGTTTCACAAGACCAATAATAATTAGCTAAGCAGACGTAGCTTTTATTTCAGAAGAAAAAATAAATAAGTCGAAATTTGCAAATTAAGCCTATAGAAGGTAATAGACGTGAACCAACATTTGCATTTTTATTGATTGAGAAGTTCAAATGCTCATTGTCTGATTAAATAAATGGTTTGCTTGAATCCCAATCTTTATTTGATGTTTAGTTACTCGCTATCAACTGCCCCTTGATATAAGGATCAACTACGGAGTCTATAAAATAAATGGAATAAAGACCGGAAAAGGTATATTTTATGTAATAAATCTGGTTATCATGATCGGTACTTTTTCATTCTGCCACTTAACTGCCTAACTGCCTACCTTATTTGTAACTAACTGCCCCTTAATTGTTTTGGAAATTCATTAAGATGAAGAAAACACCCAGGTGTAAAAAGTCACCTCCACCATATAATAATGTCTTGTTCATTTTTGTTGTTATGCCTTAGATTATGAAAATTTTGTACTCGACCACTAAGAAGTATATTTTAGACATCCATTAACTAAAGAGTTTTTCCTAAATTATTGAAAATTACTTCAAAATTCTGGGGCACTAACAAGGTTGTCCGGGTGCCATTCTTCCAATCTGTCTTCTTTGCTAAAACTCTTTAGGGTTATCATTTTTGTCAGTGTGTCGTACTAATAGAAAACTAGCAAACTTATTTCTTCACACAGTTGCTACAATTCCAATGAATAAAACTTTACTTTAGTTTAACAAGTTCGATGATTAGAATATAGTTATTGCCATAAACTTCATAGACCTTGACACAATTATCTGGACAAAAAATTCTGTAACTTCTTTCATTCAAAAGGATGTTTAACAAAAACTTATTTATTCAATTCTTTAATGACTTCGAGGGGTAATTGCTGCGAAAGAACGAAATACAAGCTTTTTTTTGTAAATTAAGCACTTCGAAATCATGTGATTCTGAAGCGTGTTTAAGTTACAGTTGTCAAAGTATTCAGGAAATTGCTTTAAAGAAGGAATTGTAAATATTGAAAAATAAAAAGCCTTAAATGAAATCAACACACGCAACGTCATTCATTGTTTACATTTTCTTTATTTGTCAACCCTCTATTTTCAGTGATTTATTGAAATGCTGGGACAATCATAACTTAAACACGCATCAAAATCACATGAAATACTTTTCTTGACAATTTATTTTAAGGAAATGATGATTTTCGCATTGAGAAAAAGGCCGCCATGGAAGCAAAACACGTATACATGTGACACTTTTTTTGGTTGAGTAGAAAACTATACAACATTCAATTTGCACAAATTCCCAACGAATGAACTTTGCAAAATGTTTTTTTTTTAATTTTTCGTATTTGAATACGAGCTTTAGCTTGTGTCGGATGGAGAGGATCATTGCCACCTTTAAAAAGCTGTGAAGTTGCTCTATGAAATGGGACCATTGTCTTCTTTTGGGTGCTAGGTTGAGCTACAATTTTATGAGACACTGTCTTTATGTGGTTACCCCGATTTTTTTTTATTGAAGCGGCAATAGCAGTACACATTCTGTGAAAATTACAAGTGCCTCTCTATAACGGCTAAGGAGATACAGCTTTGTGACAGACGGAAGGACAACCGATTTTTTGAAGAGCTAGTAAATTAAATAAAAATGTTGGACTAAGAATATTCTATTTCCGTAAAAAGCGACTAAGGGGAAGTTACATCGAGGGATTTCAAAGTAAAAATGATCCCACAACTTAACTTGTGAGTGCTCCAGTCGGCAAGACTAGAACCACTAGACACCTGTCGTAAAAATGGGATAAAAAAAAACGCAAATTTTTTTAGCTTTGCCTCAATATTCAGCTGCTTCAAATTCAGTTATGGACCATTTAAATGAACAGAGGAAAGTGACGCAGTCATTTTGTCACTTTGAAGTACAATCTAACATAAGACGATGGGTTTGTTAGCAAAAATGTAATTCTTGAAACCAGCCATAACTGATAATCGAATAACTTCATTGGTTGACCAGAAACATGAGCCTTCCCTGTTATCGAAGACCGGAGTCGGTGTTTTCAACAAAAGAAAGCAACAAGTTGGCAATGAAACTAAATCCCAATCAGTCTTACACAAATTAGCGTCAGGCGCCTGGTGTTTGAACCTTAAATGATTTTCGATCCCATGTCAGTCTTCAATAGGTTCAATGCAAACTTGGAAGTGGCTGGTGTCATTTCACAATTTTGGTTCACTTTTGTGTCGTAATGATATCATATATTCAATAAAAATACTTCCTGGAACGCATACAATAAATAATTGAGGATGATTTGGTGGATTGAGTTTCGGTGTCCGAATTGAGTGAAATTTGGATTGCGGGTGTTGGACTTCTGAGAAAGTTCAATGTTGTGAACTTTTACAAACTGTTGTTCCCAGGCGGTCACATGGCTCCAATATTATTTCTCTTCATGAGCTAAAAAATCAATCTTTGAGTCACTCTTAGATTAAGCCACTGCAGTATAGCATAGCAATCTCTTTAACCGCATAAATCTGCAAAGGTTTTATATATTGCAATATAAAAGGAACACGAGGTAGATTGCACAATAAAAGGTGTGTACAGTAGCATGGATTTTAAAAAAATATGACTTATCGTCATTTCTCAAATATTGAAAAATTTCTAATATTTGCCTTATGCTTAACAGTATTGAACACCGAAGGTATGTACTAACTATCAAATAAAAGGCGCAATTGTCATAGGTTATGTTCATGTAGTAGATTTCGAAAATATCTTCCTAAAAGTGTCTGAAGTATTCAATATATTAAGATGTTAAGAGAGATTCTTGTGCAGCCATTGTAAACAACGTCCAATTAACGGGCAAAGGCTGAATTCAGATTTGTAAAAATTGAGGAGCCAATTTGGGCGAAATTATTGGTCAGCTTGGATATCACTTAAATCACGTAAATACCTTTAAGCATCAGCAAGATTAAAATAAGCACTTCAAGTCAAGGATTGCTTAAAATAAACACTGAGGGCTTTGACTAAACTAACGAACTCAACAATTTTTTTGATTCTAATGAGATGTATCCGAGCTTTGAGTTTTGATGCAAAAGCTGTCATTGGTTATTTTTCTATTACATATAAATGAAGAAGGTTTTGGCAAAAATGGATATCTTTGGAGATAACATCTATAAATAAGGTAAGTTTATTAGAATAACTTTTACAACATCTCATCATTGTGGAGACAAAGACAACATGGTTTCCTGGATACTACTTTCTTCAGGTTAACGGAAAAGCTTTCCAACTAAGATAAAGAAGGGAGGAATGTAGAAGAGTTATGTTACAGGAGGCCGGGGAAATTGGCATCAATTTAATTTGATATTGATATTGACAGATCATGTTCTTAAAACTCCAGCATAACCACCCACGCAACCAGTATGCTAACTGATTCGAAAACAAGATAATTTTGAAACCAAAGTGTGAGCCATAATCAAGTTTACTAGCTGTACAAGACCCCGTGAACTTATGTCAAACAATTGTAAACAAATTGTACTTGTACACGAAGGGTGATGTGTTCATTGTCCCCAAACAAGAAGGAATAATTCATGATATTCCGATAGGCTGTACTGTGACAATTCATTTATACCGAAAGCTTGGAATAAAAACTGATGAACGAACTACTTGAAATCAGGAATGGTGAAAATTTCGTTGAGATTCTTGGTTCTTTTTATTGGAAACGTATATTTAAGCAACGATTTCGGAGTCCCCTTCCTCAAATATCAGATTGGAACTGTGAGGAGTCGACTGCTTTCAATACAAGTTTATTGGTAAATCCCTCACGGATGGTTCATTGAGTGTACTTCTAAGATGCTTGGGTATTAGTAATGACCTTCTCCAAATCGATTATGTAGTCTAACCTAATACATAAAGAGTGTAATGTTTTAACCCACGATATGAGCTTTGGATATATTACTGTGTAAGATTTTACGATTTTACGACAGCCCGACTACTTGTACCGTCATTTAAAGATTCCTTAGCCTAGCTAGAAACCACGCACCTTGAAAAACACAACCGGGGTTCGGTAACCTTAGAGACACTCTAAGATATGGTGTAAAGGCAAAGATATCAGACCCCGTTCCATTAAGGCTCTTCAAATCGTGTATTCTGCAATGTCATTAGTTCGAGTAATGGTTTCAATATTTTTTAAATCAATCAATGCCCTAGGCCACTATTTTTTAAACAAAAGCTGATATGCCAAAAACAATGCCTTCGGTTGTTGAATGTAAATTCAATACCAAATATTTATTTCCATGGGAAAACTGATAAAGATAAACCAATTTCGATTTCAACTTATTTGACGTCAACTTACAGCTACGAGACTTACAAACAACAAATTACTTACCTTCATGTTCTACGAAAAAATTCACCATCCGATCTACCATCGTATTTGTTTCATTCATTCTGACAGCCATTTCGACACGTCTCTGAGTGTTGGTGTTTACAAAACTGAAATAAAAAGAAACAAACAAATGCATGAGTACACGTATATTTGTTTTTAAAAGTAACTATCCCTTTTCAAGCGTAAAATTGCAATGTCAAAGGCCGGCTTTAAACTGACAAACTTGGCTCTTAACCAACAATTACATCCGTGTGCTTTCCCAAAGCTTACCTAACAACAACACTATGATTACTTAAGTGCTGGATGTAGAATCAATATTTAATGAAACAATAAACTTGCAAGTTAAAATATCTTATGGATTTTTAACAATACGTCAATCCCGTATCTTACCATTTTGTATCTGATCAGCTGAACTTTGTCTGACTACACTAAAACGCATTCGATGACGATGTTCAGATAATGAATTGACATCTTGCTACTTTGCGAATATGCAAGCTTCAAAGGTACGATGCATTTTTTGTGCATTTTTATGTGACAAACCTATAAAGTTCAGGTATCTGTTGTTTTTTTTTAAAACGCTATAAAAAAACACTTGTTTCTTGAAAAAATAACCCATCCGATCGTTTTGAAGATAATATCTCAATCAATGAGTAACTTGGCAGAAGTCCCCATTTTGCCAAGCCATGCAAATTTTAATACACTTTTGATGGCTTCGTTCCCTATTACACGGCATTAATTATTAATGGTTGCCTGAATCTGGTAAAAAAAAACATATGATGCAAAAAGAAACCAGGAGGTGGCCAAGCCTGTATATTGATGCACGAAAAGAACACAGAAACTCGAACCAGAACTATCTAAAGAGCATTAAAATGAGCGGCATGTTGAACAGAATTCACAATCCAGGTTGCAATATAGACAGAACTACACTATCACTTGACAAAGCTGTCATTTATGTCAACATTCATCTATTACGCAGGTAAGAGTAAAAGCCAGGGAGAAATTATTCACAGAATAATTTAAATAGAGAACAAATTTTCTTACTTCTGTTTCTAATGCAATCGGCGAATTTTAACGATTTTGATGGGAAAGTAACCAACTTGTGCCCATTTCAAAGCACTTTGTACCGAATTTTGCGTAAAAGTACTCACTTAGGTCCAGTTGACACACAAACTGAAAGGTAGCATACCTTGCATAACGCAGCATCTTCTTTGATTGTGAACCGAAAATGGTGTGCACTGAATTTATTTGTCTGTGTTCTTTAATTATAAAAAATGTAATGGGACCATGAAAGGCCAGACATAGCTAAACCTTCTCCTTCAGGAACGAGTGGAAATTTGTCGTTGTTCTCGGACTTGAAGTGTCATTGGGTTATATATATATTTTTTTTTCAAAAATATCACTTTTTTGGTTTTGTTACTGAAGAAGGAAAAACGGAACATTTATATGATCACTTCGTTGTTCGTGTGTCTGTATAGAACCTTTTTCTTAGGCATGCATAAAAGTATCAAGTTGAAAATAATACCAAATATTATTGAAGAAGTAGAGCGTCTCGATCGACGTAGTCAAAAGATAAAGGTACTTTAAACAAAAGCAGGAAAAATATTCAAGACTCGATTCCCGTGATGGATGAATCGACGATTTACATATCCACACGTTTGTACGGAACCTTCATAACACGGGTCCGTCCCGCATTTGGCAGGTTCTTTTCTTTTATAAAACGTTGTAGGTGCGACCTTTTCAGCGATCTATATTTCTTCAATTTGGATTAAACCTCCTTACACGAGGGATAAAAATAATGCTCCACGAAAGAGTCACATCGAGAGTTCTTCTTTATGGATCTTAATATTGGACGATAAGTATAACGGCAAAACAGATTTTTATGATCTACTTAAGTAATATACTCACTCCCTCGGATTCACAGTCCTGCCTACGAGGAAGGGCAATAAATAAAAATGTTACTACCAAGATTGGGGAATCCGCATCAATCGCAGGAAAACAGAACTGATGTGGTTCCGTAGACCAGCTTATTCCCGGAGACCATGTTGGTAAGGAAATGTCGCAGCAAAACAATCGTATTCTTCGATTGAACTCTCGTCAAAGCCATGAGAAGGGCTTAGTACCTAGGAACCAACTTTTCGGAGAAGCTGAAATTAAGCCCAAGTTTAAATGCCTTTCTTTGCTTGCTTCGTTGTCCATTGGGTATACTCATTGTTGCGAAAACATAACGGCCTTAATAAGAAAACTAAGCTTATTATCTACAAATAGCTCATAAGTCCGGTGATTACCTATGGATTCCCCAAATGCCTTGAAGACCCACATAAAGAAGAAAAGTGTTCATCTTAATAGAATAGCCAATAAGCATGTGAAGAACAGGAGCCTCCAAAATGATTTAGAAATCACCATTATGACTCAGTACATAGTTGGATTGTTCCAAAAATACTAAGTCACCGCCAAGGACCACGCAATTCAGCTCAACAGCATGTCACATCATCGCCGAACATCGATGCTGATGAAAAACCAGCTTTCTATGAAGAAACAGGAACAGTCACCACCGGTTACGATTGCATAAAAAAAACACCCTAAATGACCCACAGCTGAAAACTAAACTACCTAAAGTGAACACCATAAATGTATCGTCAATAAAAACCATGACTGGTTGACAATTTAAAGACCTCATGATTTATTATTTCTTTTGACTTGCGAACACAGAAAAAAGCGTAAGAAAGACCCATCCAACAACCTACTCGTGTATCTTAACAAGGCTTAAAGTCTCATTTCAAAAGGCGATCAGCAGAAGAGGAACGAAAAGTTTTCATTCCGACACTTGATGAATTCTTTGCATAAATTTGGGGCTTATTCTTAATTGCAGTGCCAAAGCTAACACGCGAGAAATTGTGAAGAAATGCGAATCAGGAACAAGACCTAGACACTTACTCCCTCTTTAGACATGCCGCATTTTTTTCAAGGGTTTCTTATATAAGTGAATACATTTTTACTGAATCGAACATTTAGTTTACAGTTTCATTAACAAGATGTGTGCACACCACTCCACAAGCTCTAGTACCTAATTTAGCCCTCGTTAGCCTGCAGTATGGATTCAAAAAATACAACAAATTATATTGCCCGTAACAGGTTTACTCGAGTTAGTTTCCCCACCCCCTAAGACGTATCCCATCAAAAGCTTTACATCATTGCCGAATAATTTCTCTTGAATCAATCATAATCATCCAAAAAAAAAGCAGATTTCATAACATACCAAATAAACAAATACTCACATATCTGAATATCTGTGTACAAAAATAAAGAAAATCCAAAACGAATCGAACTCTGTGAGATACTCGTACTTTCCCCTGTCACTGTCGTCATTTTAACTTCACTTAAACACAATCAAATGAACCATACCGCAACTATTCGATAAATCTGAAATCACATTCAATTTCATATCTCGCGACCACACTATGACGTAGAGGAAGAAGCTATTAAGACCGCCGAAAAAAAAAACCTAAAATTGTACTCGTGCTTGTAGTTGATGAACAAACTAACTTCTACTCAATTAGACCCGATCGGTGTCAAGTGTATGAATCCGGCGCGAATTGGCGTGCTTCAGTTTCGCTAAACGACTAAAGCCGCAACTCGTTGGCTAGCTGGGCGGCTTTGGTGCTCCTCTGGATCGAATCTGCTGATGAAGCTTTATCGAGCCAGAATTAAGTGTGCAAACAGTAGCTGTAAGTGTTCCACATTTCTTTTGGAGCACACTCTGGATTGTGATGAAGAAATGCAGTGCACTTTGACGGCTCGGTGTTGACAAATGGTTGGGCTTCGCTGGTGTACTTTTATGTCACTGGTACACCGTCAAGAAGTGGGACGTCAAAACGCTGATGGATAAATGATCGGAATTGGAACAGGTACCCAAAGCGAAACCGAAAGTTAAAGGCGTAGTTTAAGGTTTTGCTTGTTATTTCGAACCGAAACAGTTTACACTGCAGGAAATTGTATTTAACCCATTTATTCACTTATCCGAGAGTTTGAAATTTTGCACAATACGCACGGTAAAAAAGTATTTTCAAATCCAAAGCAATTCTTACCAGAATAAGATATAACATATACAAAGTCAAAATTTTAGCAAACTATTTTAAACACTCTGGCTTTAGTTCTTTTTTGTCGGTAGAACTAAAGCGGTCATTCAACCTCAATGATCTAGGGTTAAAAATTATTTGATTTGTATTTAGGGTTTTGAGAATTGAAGAGAATTAAAAGAGGCAAAGCCAGTGTTGTAAATGAGTTTGTCAAATTGCTTTAAAAACTCTGTGCTCTCTTTTTAAGTGCAATGAGTTGATTTCATTCAAATGGTTGTCTTAACTGGCCAGGCTGGAGGCTAACCTTTCAAAGCAACTTTTTTTTTACAAATTTAATACATTAATATGGCATCGGCCCCTATTTCATGACTAGTTTCATAAATATTGTTCTTCTGTGAATGAATCGTCATGATTGTTCACATAGTAACGAACATATTTAATGGCATCCCATAAGCAAAGTCCAACATGACATACAAAAACTATTGAACCAACTGTCGAATAACTTTCTTATTACGCGGCTTGTGATGGAACCATATGTCAGCCAAATCCAAATCCATAAACTCCGGGCTCTCGTGACTCGGTAGCGCTTGTAAGAAATCTGAGCCAATAATGCCGCGACTAAAAAACCACTCACCAAACGGCCACACGTTCGGGGAGCACCGGCTAACAGTGTGGGTTGTTTTACCAACAAATATATTTATATTGCCTCTCCCCTAACAGGATGTTTTTTTGAGCAAAAAATCGTCAATTTCTATGTACGAGCAGAACATTTGACAAAACCCTTAAAATATATTATAGACATCTTTGCCACATGGCTTTGAGATTTATGATGTCCTCTTTCTCATCTGCTATTTAAAAAATATAGGTTCACTGTTGAAGGAATTTGTATTAGTTCGACCGTCTTAGAATCTGTGCTGCTTTGCTAGAGAAAAGACATTTTTGCGATCGAGTTCCAATGCTGCTTCTTAAGATCCAGCTGATAGAGAAAGAATTATTCCCAAGGGATTGGTATTTGATTTTGGTTTTTTGGAAATCGAAGAAAGTCTAGAAGCTTCGTGAATTTCGTCATGTACCAAAAAGTGTCAAAATAAATTGAACTACTGAATTCATACGAACTTTCATTCATCTGACTGTGACGCCTGGTTTGACAAATCGTGCTTATTTTATTCAGTTACTGCAAGAATTTCAAGACCGTAATAATCTTGATTGAAGTTAGCTTGGAAACTGCTCTGAAAACGATGAAAAGATCTCATTTCGCGTTGATTGCGAAGAAGGATAATCGCAATCAACCGAATTTGGAACACCTTAATACACCAGAATCACTGAAATAAATTCAATAAAAATTTCAATTTTCATTTCAAATTTCGGATTATCCTCAGTAAATCTAACCGTGTCGAAGGGATTTGTAAAATTATGTTTTATGTAGGTCTTTCCTCTGCAAAAAAAACCCATTATGATGCAGAAATTTCTAGGCTCTATGTTAGCCCCGGTACACCCTTACAATTCTGAATGTATCCTACTTTGTAAAAGATTACAATTTTTATGTAAATTTGCCAATCTACAAGTAGCCATTGTAACACAATTTTACATTAATAAAGCATCCTTATTTTAAAGAGACTAGCAATGTATCATGAAATACCATTAATGTTAAATTATTTACTTGAAGTTCCTTGCTTGACAGAAAGTTTGATAAATATTATAATTTTTATATCATTTGATTTGTTTGTCGATTTCTCTAAAAAGCCATCCAATAATCGTTATCGTTCGTTTGAATTGTAAAATTGATTCCCATTTTGCAATATAAACATGATCTTTATTGAAAAGGGCTATAAACTTTACGCTTGATCATAAAACTCAAGCTAGACTTTATAACTAAGCATTTTTATTGACATTGAATGAATACAAAAAAACAATTTCTGTATAGCTTACATCAATCAAATTAAACATATGCATATTTTTCCATAAATTCACATTTGATGAAATAATTTTTCCTTTGATCGATGGTATTCGTATAACCAATAATTTTCAAAGATTTATTGCCAATTTGGCTTAGCTAAAACAGGTGACTTTGTATCTTATTCATTTCACTTATAATAATGTAGACCTGTTGTGGTATTCATGGGATCCAAGGCTTAGATGGCACTTAACGTAATTTTGTACAGCCTAGGAAAGTATTTTCCTTCTTGCTAAAGAATTTTGACACTCCTTTTTTGTTTACTCCTTTTTTTAATAAAATATAAAATCAAAGGTACCTTTCTTATGCGAATTTTCTTACACCAACTTATTTAAACTTTTTAGATGAACATAACAAAAAAAGAAAATTTTTGGTTTTATTTGCATTTATGCAAAACAGGATATTATTAATATGAAGAGTTGGTTCCTTCAAACACTAATAGATTATTTTGTCACCCAGAAGAACTGCACATTCCCGTTTTAAACATTTCAAAATTATTATTGATAGACTTTTTATTTTGAGGTGAACCTACTTTGCGACTGGCAAATCGAAAAAAATTGACTTTATTCGCAACGTTTTCCCATTTGAACCAATCAGCTTAGTTTTGTTTTCTTCTTATCCTTCCCTGCTGCTGGAAAAGTTTTCAATACTGAACATTTCTTTATTTTCAATGCACAAAGTATCTCCAACAATTGGAATTGTGAGCTATTAAAATCGAAAACTTTTGTGGATTTTGTCGAAAACACAGCACTTCGGTTAGAAAAAGATAGATTTTCTTTCGACATGACTCGACATCCGGCTTGAGTCGATTTCGTCTCCTCACAAACGTAATTGGGATGAGGGTATAAAATATGTCAGTGGGACAATTTTCATCCGCCTTTTATTAAGTCCGCGGAGACCATGTTGTTGGTCGAAGTCTTTGTCCTTCGGAAAAGCGCAAGAAAAAAATTATCCAACCTGATCCAACGTTGGTCCTTTAATATATAGTAGGACATTATTACGATAAATTTTTTTTCCCGGAATTTGGAGTTCTTCATAAGCGAAAACAAGCACTAAGACGCCTTTTAAACCGCAAGTGTAACGAAAAATAATCACAATCCTGGCGAGTGCCATATAGCAGATTACCTTCATCCTTGCATCAATTTAGCTGATGTAAAACAGTCTCTTGGTCAAAGCCAAAACCGGATGACATAAAATACTTGTCAAGCCAGTGGCTTACGTATTTGACGATACTTGATTCATTTATGATCGCCCTACGATCAAGAAATTTCTTTCTGGTATCCCTACATTTTTCTGAGGTCTGTAGTTTGGTAGTTGATATTCAAATTCTTCTTCACTCGATATTATTAAAGTCACACTTTAATGGCAGTTTGATGAGCTTATTTCCAATCTGTACAAAATCTTGTCGTCAGCATACACCACGATATGATGAAGCGAACCAATGAAATCATCATTGCATTCCCATTGTTACAAACAAACCATCTAGTGGTAATCTTTTCCCTATCCAGGCCTATTAAGTTATTTAAACGATCGCTTTCATCCACATGGTATCGAAGGAGTCTTCCAAGTCAACCCGATAGTTATTGCCTTTGTTCCAATCAACATCTGAAACCAGCTAAGACCGAAACGAATTGCATCTCTGAAATAACATTTTTGTCATTTACCCACTTGACAACCTTTTCAAAATATTTGCTTATTGACTTCACTGACCAAAGATTTGTTTACTCTATTTAGGTGATCTAGTGACGACCATTACTGAATTCGGAAAACAATGTTTTGATATTTGATTTTATTCGATATTTTTAAATGCATAATCGTTTTGAATACGTTACAAAAAATAAACAAGAACTTCCAGATGGGAAGATGATAAATAGCCTCACTGACCAGATCGTGCCTACTCGTGAAGTGCATCTCTTTTCCTTCTTTAAACAGTCACCTTGATATCTTTACCAAGGTCCTTGAACCGAGTTTCTATTTAAATATATCTTACGTATGCACAGTAGGATAGCGTCATTCGAGTCTGAGAAAAAACGAATACAAGCAAAAAACCTAGGCACTAAGATGCACCTTATCCAAGCATCCACTGCAACAAAATTATATGGAATAAACAACTAGTTTTGTTTTACAAAAAGGGTACAGGCAGCACCGCATCCAGACTGAGACCAAACGAGCGCGCGTGGCATTCCAACACGCATTCTTCAATGAAACTTCGCTTAACTTATGTCCTCTTTATTGTAACTCTTTTCAGCTCGGATAAGATCCAGATGCTAGGTGTTGGCTATATTGTGAGAACTGGTTTGTGGAAAGAAATGCGACTTCAGCAGGAGGAGTCTTAAAGGAGTAAAGTAAAAAACCGTCTTACAATAATATTGTATTTTTTTTTTTATATTTATTAAGCGGCACGACTGCAGGCGTCCTAAGAATAATTCTAACACTTTAGTATTATAGGATTTGAAGTCATTTAGAACTGGAACTATCTTGTAACTCTGGGAGTAAGTTGCTGTCCAGTCAGCATTTGACTTTCCACTCTCTTAATGGAAGACAAGTTCTACCTCCACTATATAATTGCGGACATATAGTATTATGAACCATTTATCATGAAGAAATACTATACGTGCATTGTTAAATAATGTTAATCCGACTCAACTTTGTAAGAAAGCTTTTACACAGTTTAGATTAAGAAACAGTCTAAATAAAAATGATTTAACGCTTAATTCGTATGTCAGATTCTCTGTGGGTAGTAAAAATGCTTGAGAGTTCTAATGTTATTGAGTGTCTGTTGGCTGTCATTTTATAGTGTTCGCTGTCTAGATTATTAGTGCAACTTTCTCTTTGACTTTACTGTAGCAAGGAATTTTTTTTTTTGTTGTTTGCAAATATGGCAAATAGAAGTGAACGCACGTACAAGTTGTATTACGTGGGTGATTCACAAGTAATAATACTTATATATAAATAAAAATGTTTATTTGTCTACACTTTATTTCCGAGACTATCTGCATTTCCTCTCATAACAGTTCACTTGAAATCAAGCAAATCTTATTTGGTTACCAGGCCACTGAGGACCTAAATGCTGTATCTCAGTTCATGATGCAAGAACCATTCTGCAAACTTCTTGTCCAAACCTACATGCAACGGTATTGAAAATAGGAAAAACGCCAAGGCTATTGATTATTACTTCCGCCATTTGCAACAATTCTTTTCTTACAATATTTCAAAAAATTTGTTGGATTGCCTATCTGGCTTCAGGGGCGTAAAAGAGTGCCAAGGCTTCGAACTTTTCCAGTTCTTATGCTTTCATAGGTGAAATGGTAAACCAAGAGCTAAAATAATATGAAATTATTAGTCTAATTAGGGTTTTATTAATTAGAAGCTTGGTGTTTTGCGATAGATATTTTGATGATAGTAATTTTTTTAGAGTAACGCAGGCTATTTCTGCTTTAACAAAGACTTTTTCAGCATGTTTATTGTATCTTAGCCTATTTTGAAACAGAACTCCTAGATAGTTTCTATTTTTAGTGGATCCGTTTTATCTTCAATATATAATGAAAGATTACTGCTCTCCATTGGTTTTCATTGACCCTTCCAGAAGCATTCTTGAAACAAGTAAGTCTACATTTGTCAGTGTTAATGTTCAAACCCCAGGAAAGGGCACAAGAAAGGGCTAAGACTTTTTTATCATCTGCATAAAAAAAAACTTCGGGCTCAGATTCTGAGCTGCAAAATGTCATGTCAGCCATAGAAATGTTCCTTAAACAACTCCTTATTTCATTGGAAAAACTTCTGTAAATTGTGAACCTATAACAATGGCCGCAAATCTCGATTGAAGAAAGCCTAAAATTTATTAAATAGGATTGGGGCAATTCCACCGCATGAGCTTAAAAATCTTGCCTTTAAATCTTTTTCCAGGACGAGAGTGAATTGCTTTCACCTTAGATTGTGTAAAATTTTGTCATTGTTGTTTTTTCAATTCAAATTGAACTTTGGGGATAATGTTTGATTGCTCTAAGAAACTATCTTAAGAATCTGCTATTAATCTTTCAAAAGATTTCCCGATTCTGCTGCGGAAAATATCGTCGACAAAAAAAAATGGTTTTCGAACTATATTTTGTATAACTTAACTAAAATTTAATATTTAATGTCCTACTTGAAATCCCTATTAAAATCCAATCAATCCAAAAAATCATTTTTTAACGCGAATGTAAATTAAAGCACAGATATCCCGGATTATATATCATCATTCAATGCATTTAATGGATCCCGAATAAATAAATAACAACTTTAATCTTCCTTTCCATGAGAAGGCATCATTGAATGTTGTTCGAGGATAATTCTTCTTTACTAATGAAAAAAGGATAAACAATTGATATTTTACATAAACCTTGGGAATTGGAAATTTAATATATAGTACATAAGTTCCTTACGTAAACTTTACATCCCTAAAATATCGCTAGAGTTTGTACAGATCTTAAGTTTCTTATTCCAATATATTTAATTATATCTTGAATGAAGCTACTCTTTTAAATCTATATTGTACTCTTCAAATATTATCATAAGTTTAATTTGGGCCTTAAAGAGCCACTGAGTATGCTAACTATAAGCTATTTTGATAAAAAAAGATATGTACTTAAACAATATAATAATAATGTAATTAAAAAAAAAATTGTTAATTCTCTACTAGGCTTTAAATTGTTTTTCATAGAAACATACTTTCTAAGTTGGTTGCAAGAAAAAAATCCATGAACTCAAACTTAATTTGTGAAAATAAGCCTCAAAATAGAAAACTGAACTGAAGTGCCAGAACTTCGGGTAGTAAGTTCTTGTATTCTTGTCGGATTTTCGGAGTTCTTATGGATCATTGACTTTAAAACTCCAAACACAGAAATATGGAGCGATTTTTGCAGTCAGTGGAAACCGACAATACAGGGCTTTAAGTAACTGGGAAACACATCCGTCGAGTCGGATCGAGTGATGGTCGAGTGATCTGTGAAAGCAGTTTAACCAACCTGTAGGAACTACATGTGAATGTAATGGCTCTTCATGACTGATACGTGGTTTCCCATGTTTACTTATCCCTTGAGATGAAAATGAACCATGACGAATTTCGACCAAAAATCTTTCACTGTGTCGCTCAGTTTCAGTTGCACATAGTTTAGATGCGATTTAAGAAAACAAACGTGTAATGACCAATTTTACAACTGCTCAACAGCGACATTTTCAGCCACAGCGATGGAATAATAGTCTACACGAACATCAGGAAGTCTCCCCATCCCTTTCTGGCACGCGTTTTCCGGATCTCTTCGAGACAAGTGGCTTAACGACAAAGTGTCGCCCTAATCCGTTTATGTTGACGGCTGGAATATCTACACCAAAAAATAGTCATGCATCTCCTGGTCAACGTGAACATATTCTACATTTGTTTACCGTACAAAACTGACTGCTGATGCCACTTGGAAAACTTATAGCATCTTTCGATAGCGTGATCATTTTTGGCCACCTTGTATGTTTGTTAAATCTTATAATTGCTTTTTAAGATCATTACGATTTGCCGCATGCCACTCTTAATACACAATTCAATAACCTATGCTTCTAACAGATTCAATAAATCATTCAAAAATGTTGGGTCTCAAAAGAACAGATACTTTGACTGTTCCATACTCTTCAATGAAGAATAGATAATTTTTACAAATTTATTCTCACTTTATTCTTTAAGATTCGACAAACAAACATCGTTTTTTTGACAGTTTTGCAATAAACTTTTGGGTAATTCCAAGCAACATTTACTCATATAATTTTAAGGGAGTTTTATTTCATGTTATCAAGCTCCAGAGGCCATCACACCTGGATTATAAAGGGCCTCAGTAAAATGACTAGTTTTTTAAAAATGAAAAAAACAAAAACAAATCAATTGTTTTGAAATTCAAAATTTATGCAAACTCATGTTAACACAACCAGTTTGTAAATTTTAATCAGTATAAAGATTCCGGGTGTCTTCTTTCAATGTTTCCACGAGAACATGTTTCAGCCTTGGGCTAAAAAAGTCCAACAAAGCTAAGGACGCACCTCTGACTTGGTCTTTTGTAACAAATCAAAAGAACATCGTGTAACTAATTCCATTTTAATCCAACTAATAATATTAATTTATTTTTGTTCCGTGTGTTGTCTCATCACCCGTCTGGCCATACCATATTTGAAGGTAATTTCAGCCTCGGTCTCACACACGCTCGAAATAATAAAAATAATTCTAGACTTGTGTCTCTGTTGCCAAAGTAATTTCTTTTCAAATTTGTACAAACGGTAACGAGGCTTTGTACATTCAATGTACAATCGACAAAATGATTCACCATGACGGTCACTGGAGCTGGAGTTACGAAAATTGAAAAACCATGTGTGCGGTAATGAATTTCGAAATCGAGAGTGATGCTCCGTTGCGTGATGACTGGGCTAGAAATGAAGAAGTGTCATGATTGAGTGTAATTATAGCCTTAACGTGTAATTAGATTGAAGCAACATTGTTTGCAGTTGATTTGCATGAGGTTTGCCAATATGCCTCTGTCATTCAGGTCGGGATACTGGAAACATATGCATTGTTAGGAAGTGATGGAGGGCTTAACGTTTAAGCGTTTAAAGCTGCCCTTATTAGGGTGACCGGAAGCTCGTCAGTTAGACGAGTGAAACCGATCTTTTCTTCTATTAAATGTGCTTCAGCCCATATGTCAATGGTGGGCAGGCTATTTAAAATCGCAATCCAATCTAAAATTTCCCTAACTATAGCCTAGAGTTATTTCCATGAGAGAATTTTTTTGTCGATTTTTTTCTTAAAATTTGATCGCTCTCAAAGGATTATGAGTACGATTATGAAAAGATTCAAGATACTGAAATTTCACGTATAAGTGCAGTTTTTATATCTTTCTTTACGGGTTCTTTTTAAGTCTAGTCATGGGTCTTGCTTTCTGGCTGGTTCATCAGCTTATTCGTAACCAGTTACACCTTCATTTTTGGGACCCTTAGCTTTTGTTTTCACTCAATAACTGCCACAGATGTTGATTGGCAACTTTTGTTACTTATATTGCCGCCAAGATACGAGTATTCCTCTCACTAAGATGTAAGGTGAGCTCATCTCCTTTTTTATGCTTCGCAGATATGTGGGCCTGAAATATCGTGCCGAAGGAACCCAAATGCATGCCAATTTGCTTACTTGTTATCAGTTGCTTAGCCATCTGCTTCTAAGTGTGAGAATTTTTTCTAGTATTTAAGGATCTTATGCAATATTAAATCCCACAAAAAGGATACATAATTACTCCTTGTAACTCGAAATAAGTTTTTACTTTGGCTCTCCTAGTTTCTACTCCTACTGAAGACTTTATGACGGAGACTGAGAATATGCGCCAACTACTTGCTGATGCATTCATTTTAAACATATAGTATAGTCCAGCACGTGCTGTCCAACCTTGAAAACAATATTGAAGCTTTTGTGGAAAGAATGTGTCCTTAACAGGATAGGGATCTCAGACACTGAGAATTAGTCCCACTAAACGCGCTAAAATTTGGCATTAAGATCTCAAATTTGTCGCTTTTAAGGTCCCATTGGCCTTGAAGCAGCACGACCACCCGCTCCATTATCACTTCTCTGTTTTGGCCCTAGAGTACCATAAAATTGACAGCAATTTGCCGCCATCGGTCCATCCATGAGAACAAACTTGCCATAATTTAGGCGCTTAAATATTATCCACTAAGTAGCTTTTAATGGCAGAATGACTAAAATAACATGTGTCGTTTAAATGCAATAATGCTTCACAATTAATCTTTTCAACAGAGCAACAATCGTTGGAAGATATCGAAGACTTTTTTTTTATACGCCTTTACTGATTTTTCAATTGAATGCTTGGAAAAATCCATTGGAATTACTTGAATTCTAAGGCCTAATAAGGTGGAAGAAATAATTTTTTAGCTTCTACGTACTAAATAACTTAGACATACTTTTTTGCGATTTTCCCATAACATCCAAATCCATAAGAGTTAGCATGTTAAAAACTAATCAGTAACAATAATAAATCCAAAAATGATATATCATATTATTTTCTTAATATTTCAACAAATTGCAAATTAAAATTAAAACCATGCTTATTGTTATAATTAAAGCTAAATAAGACACTCATCATAATTCGTTTAAGCTTCAACTTACTCTCCGGAGGTCTAATCATAGCCTACTTCACGCTCATTAAGATGCCGGCTTATTATCATGTCATGGAAATTAATCGCATTAAATTTTTGTTTATCGGGCAAAAAGATCTGCGTATATTATTATGCGGTGCGTCAATATTAGTGTACTTACAAATGAGATTAAATTAAAGCAGCTTAGCGTTTTATTTTCAAGACCTACGATTAACATTGCAATAAAACAGATTGCATGCAATTATTTTGGTCTCGATAAAAGATAAAATGATTAATTGAGTTGATGAATTATGATCTCTATCGACTAATTGGCGAGGTCGATTAAGGACGCAAAAGAACTTTTGACAGTGGAATTATTTATCTGAATATCAGAAAAGAGAAACATTTTATAGTAAGTTAAGCAAATATTTAAAGATTGAACAAGAAATAAACTCAATAGGTCCAGAAACCAACTTAGAAAGGTACAATTATCTACCGGACTTTAATAAAGTTTGCATTAGCTGAAAAAACTATTATTCTGAAAACGATGACTTTAATACTTACTTTTTTTTCAAGCATAAAAAGAAACAAGGCACGATTGCAGCTATGATTTTCTTGGACCCTATTTTCGACAACTCTTCCATGTATAACGGCACATTGTTAATCTCGCCTTCGAAAGTGGTTGCTGAGCTCATCTAATGTTGTTGCCTGGTTGAACCTTTAAAATTATATTCAACGGCAAAGCAAATCGAAAGGATGATTAACATAGATTCCACGATTGCAGAAGTTTCCCTGCAATAGATCAACAATTTGACCAGCTGAGTGGCATGCGAAACCATGTATCCATCCAGTTCTAGCTAAAAATAGTCTTCCGACATGGCACGATAGCACAAAACTTCAGTCGGAGAAGCTTCGAAGCTTCTACATCATAATTGGTCCATGCAACACTTCATCTCTATGTACACAAAACTTTTACTAGTGAAAACTCTCCTTCTGTCCTCATCAATCCAAAAAAAATGCGACCATTTGTCCATCTTTTTAAAGCAAATTACCCGTTGCACTGGCTGCAGTCGACTAGAACGTTTATGTTGTACAAACTAACTTTGCCTGTCCAATAATATATCGACCCAGTTCTGGAGACCTCATTATAGTTCACAATTAAGCATCTCGTAAACCGGAGCCATCACAAGAACATGTGGCTACAGTAAATGAGGCTGGAAGTGAAAAATTCACCTTTTATAACGATGAATACAAATGGAAACATGACCGAGTATAGACGGCTGAGTGCGAATCTCTCCTGGGTGTTAAATAAAAACTGAATACGGTTTGGTTCGATAACCATATAGCTATTTCAAAAATGGCATTATAGCCTATTAAGCAACTAAGTTGCAACTTATAGTAACCCGTGAGAGGCATAATATAAATACTTCCAAATGTAAGTATATACTCGCCGAGTCATTAGGTTTGCGACGTCACTCTTTAATTAAGCAATACCAATCAAATTCTTTCACTAGGAAACAAAAACTTGCTTCTCGATTTATCACGGCATCCGATTGTTATCAAGTATTCTTATCACGTTCTCCAGATTTTTTTTTTTGTTTTTTATGCTTTTTATTCAAGCTTTGGCGCTTGAACCCATCATCCACGTTGGGATCTTGATACATACTTTTCATCGAAGCACGAGTATCTTTTGATGCCATACGTAAATTGAACTTTAATAAATTATGCCAAACAAGTACAGAGGGGAAAATCCTCTAAAGAATTCCCAGCGAGATTTAATGAATAACTAAAATGTTCAACATTCATTCATAACTTATTTAAATGATCGACGTTGGCTGGTCAAATTCTTCAGACGTAAGTTTCTATTTCATGTAAGTTCTTAAGCTACCTAAAAGTGAAAGAATAATAAATTTTGTGTAAAGCTATTTGCATAATATTTATTTTATGTTTACACGTGAGCACACGTTAAACTGATACTGAAACAGGTTAGGTTTTAAAACATCCCCTAGGCTTTAAATAATCAAAAAATCAAATTAGGAATGTCTTACTGAAAGTGGAAAGCTACCTTAGAACCAGTTTTATATAATAAATAATCAGAAGAGAAGTTACACAGAAGAAGTTACACAAAAACAGGACCTCCTGTTTCCTCGACCGTTGTTATAACAGAAGTCTCATTTCCTTAGACCAAAGACAATCCAATCAATTCATGTCTGTAACCAGTCAATTTTAAAATACATAGCTTCCCTTGTGGAAGTCCTCATAATTCTCTCTCTGTCCTCTGCAGTCCGTCCGTCCGACTGTCTCAGGGCTCTACAAGAAGACACTTATAATTTTCACAGAATGTGTACCACTATGGCCACTATAACAACAAATCATAAAAGTAATATAAAGCTCAAGAAGTATACTAAAAACATGTTTTTTGTCAAAATTTTTAGATCAAGAAGTAGGCTATGAGAAATTTACAATTAAAAACACATGTGGTACGGAGTCAACAAGATCTGAGTCTTGTCTTGTTGCAAGACAACATGAAAAGTTGTTGTAAACCATTCAAATCGTCAGCATCGCCTTTTCTTCCGACCGACTTTTAATATTAAACACTACTTTATATATTTTAAAAATACATTTATATCAGTTTTTACCACAAATATTTTCTTGCAAACTGATTTTGTTTCAAAGTAGATTTAATTTTTTAATTAAAAAAAATTTCCGAAAGCACACAGGGTGACAAATAAATTCTCGAAAATTTAGCTTTTACAAATGTCAAGATACAATATTATAAAAAAAAAATTGGTGGGAATGACGGATGTGTGAAACCAGACAAAAATAGAAATCGAATAAGATGACTGGAACCGCCACTTAGTCTTCAATTCTGACACTGTAGTAAGTCCAATTTTTTGAATAAAGAAAAAAATAATGAAAATGATTTATGAATACCCCAGATATCTATTTTGGGGCCATAACTAAGATTGCCCAATTAAAGCAATTTGAAATGAATGAAGACTGAGAGGATTATTAAGCCTGGTCCGATGAGACATGGCTTTTAGCATCTGTTCTGCTCATGCACTAAACTAAGGACGTCTTTCAACTCGATTCGGTGCCATGTCCCTGACACATGGGTGAACCAATGTTTTTATTATAAGAAAAATAAAAGAGCCACCGCTGCTAGTAGCTCGAGCGTAACCTCCAAGAGGCAAAGTTTGGAAGGAGAAGATTAGAGCAATGCAAAGACTTAGCAAACTGCGATCGCTTGGAGATAATGTAAGCCGAACCGGGTAGCTAAAAACTTGGCTGATAAGCTCCATGTACTATAAGTACCTTAGTGTTGATTTTATCAGGAAGGTGACTGAACTTGAAGCGCTAGCTAAAGTTAACTATCAAGTACTTAATGATTGATTGCTATTAAATGTTAAAATCTCTATCGACAGTCTCTGGAAAAAACAATGCAGCAAAGTTTCTTAGTCAACATACAATATGTTGTCACCTAACGCATGTAAGATGAAAAAACTGATGACATTCTTTCCCCATGTTGGACTTCCTTGATACGATTGCTTTTTGTTATAGAACTATGAATGAATCTTAAGCCTCCTGTTTTTAATTGGATTAATTGATATGACGCTAGTTTTTATCCTAGAGTTTATCTTCTATCCAGTTATTGAATTTGGTGCAGTAAGGGTGAATTCCTAATTGTCAAAATTTACCTGTAAAGTTACCGCAGCAAAATTTGGCTACATTCATGTTGCAGCCATGCTGCTACTTTAGTAGCCTTTATAAAGGTATGACCTTTTAGTACTTGCCGAAATATATTGAATAAGTGAAAATTGAAAACATGCCCAAGAAATTCAACTTGACAATTCTGTATAATTTGGTAAAATGCCTCAATTTATATTAAAAGCAAAGTGCACTTTACAAAATTATAATGGCTAAGAAACGACAAAGAAGAACAATGATTCTAGGCACCAAGTGCGTTAAAAGAAGGCAAAGGTAGATTCCCAAAAATAAGACCTTTTTGAAAATAATGAGTTTGATGATGTAATTCTTTTGTACGTAACCATCGAATTTGTAAATTTTTTTGCAAATTTCCGGCAAAATTATGGCGGAACTTTGTCATCTCATCCAAAACGTTGCCCCAAAGGACCGACTTCTTGCTCGTGGCAGTCGTGAAGTTCCTTCCATAGATAAGTGAACAGAAATTTATTATTTTATTTCTGCAGGTACCCAATTCTTTGAGTCTCATTCCGCCTTAAAAAAAAATTAAACTATCAGAAGCGTTAAGCGATAAGTTAATGTCATTTGTTCGACCATTAAAGCAAAACACCATCAGTACAATTCCAAAACAATCGCCTAAAACACAAAAACTACATTATCTACATCGTTAACGACTAAAAAACTGCGAATTTTGAACTAATGAAAATTAGTCGATATTAACTTCCCCCTCCCAATTATGCTCCCAAGAAATTGCAGTGAGTGACACTCGATTTTCTTAGTAAGACTCAAAATTCACGTGAAAAAAAAAATCCAAACAAATAGATGCAATAGTTTTTCATTTCCCGATTACCGATAGGTTTTGGGTTAGGTATCAAAAGATAGATTTTATGCACCTAAAAAAACAAATTTTCCAATATGCAATAATTTTGATCCATTTAGGCGGGCGATTACTTTTGACTACAGTAATTCACTTACACATCGACTTATGCAATCAACGAAAAGTGTAAAGATTAGAACTTTTAAAATTCACCGACTATTTAATTTGTTTAGAAGATCGCGTTTTATAGTTTAAGACTATAGTGGATGACGAAAAAGCATTTAACCTAAAGTAGAAGACAGAATTAATGATAACGAGCTCTAATTAGTATTTCATTATCGATTAGAATAGAATTGAAAAAAAGTGATTTTTAATAGCGCCTTCACGTAACTGGCTATTTCCTTAATCTGAAAATTTAATTATGCAGTGATATTCCTTTTCTTAAAGTTCAATATTTTTTTA
This sequence comes from Orthonevra nobilis, assembly GCA_963555765.1. NCBI lineage: Eukaryota > Metazoa > Arthropoda > Insecta > Diptera > Syrphidae > Orthonevra > Orthonevra nobilis. The sequence continues at coordinate 15,673,169 of OY743225.1, forward strand.
ATTTTGGGTATGTGTTTTATAATATTTCCGGTTTAATAATAAAAATCTTTTTCAATGCTTGTTTAAATATATGTCTTTCAATTCCAGATATCAGAACAAGTTTGCTTTGCTATATAATTGCATTTATTAACAATAAATTCTATTTTATTTTAGTGAAAAAGAATAGATCCTGTGTGCATTCGACTTTAAAACCGGCTGACATAACAAAATAACTTAACAAAAAAAAAAAAAAAAAACTACTTCAAATGATTTTTTCATTGGACGTCTCATGACGTCAGAGTGGTGATTCCTGAAGAAAAAAAATCATACAAAAATACAGTACCCCATGGAATGGTCATTTTCATTTTCGGATTCTTAATCAAATTTACAAAAAAATAACTTAACAAATAAAATATTTGTCCATACTATGATATTTAAATTTTCTTCCAATGATGTGGTGCACAAAATGTGCATAAAATATAACTGCCCACAATTTGACGATTGGGAAATTTGAATAGAAACTTTGAGATAAATGTGCAACGTGCGTTGACGGATGACATCGAATTTTTTTATGCTTTTTGCCTTGGCTAATCGTTTATTTGAGACCTATGCTCAGGGTTTTTGCTTAACTATTCGAATCAAATTATATGCTGCGGGTACAGGTTTTGTGTTTTATCTGGGCGGCAGTTTGTGACCGCCTTGCGACATTGCATATGAGCTGTTGTCTTTCGAGTTTATACAACTTTTCAAATTGTTGTAAAAGAGAAAATCACCGAAAAGTCGATGTGTGGTCTTGACTTTATTAATGGCATTTTCAAGGGCATTTTCAACTTAACGAGCTACGCGAAAATGAAGAGAATGCAGGCAACCAAAGGTTGTCATTAAAAACAAATTTGACTCTGATTAGTGTAATGAGGTGAAAAAATGCGCATATCATACACTTTATTGTCAACTTACAATTGCATTTTAATTGAAACAAATTCACCCTGCACAAGTTCCATTCAAATCGTTAAAAAACGATTCATCCCAAAAGATACCACTGACAGGTAGTACAAGAATTGCAATTGGCAGACAAATAATCTGTGATGATTCTCCTTGAGATCACACTAAATGATTCTCCAAATATTTCTATGCACGTTGATAGTTAAACGAAAATACTCAAAAGATGAAGCTAGATAAAAGCGAAAGTGAAATAGAAAATTGTAGCGTCCGAACACACCGCGTGGAGTATCTATCTTTACCCTTCACGATTGTACATATGGGTGTAGCCGGGAAGCTCATGATTATCTATTCAACGCACGAAAGAGGGTCGAAAAAAAAGTTCCGCCTTCATTTTCGTACTATCACCCTTATATGAGATGTGGTCAAGATATGCTGTAGGTATATATGGCTCGACGACGATATGCAATAAACTTTTTTTTGCTTTAATTAAATCAAACATTCTAAGCAGAATAAATAATATTGAATTGATTTGCGTTGATGATCGGATGGCATGAGTATTTGTACTTGAATGTTGCGAAAAGCCAGTGAATTCGGAAGCTTTGCTAATCTATTTTTGTCTGTGTTGACTTAACTGGTAAAGATTGTTTGTTTGCAATAATTGACAACACGGAAATTCGTTTTTTAAATGGAATACGCTCTTACAGGTGGAACTACATTTGTTTCAAAAGAGTTGACCTGCGAACTTAATATGTCTCCTCGAGAAAATGTTATTTTATTGTAAATTAAATTTGGTCCCCTCATGAGTGCGAAAAGAAGCCTCGACTAGATAAAACTACTTTATTTTTGTCACTTTTAATAATATAGCTCAAGTTCAAGTTTATTTGACTTAATGTTTAAATTAACGTTTTCACACCTCAGGACCACTTATCATACGTTTGGTACTGACCGCAAACAGTCTTGTTTTCGAAAAGACCTCTCGTTTGGAATTATGAGAGTCTACGCACGCGGCAAAGTAACAACAAAAAATTGCATAAAGAATTAATTTTGAATATCTTAAAATAGAATGAATTTGAACAAGTTATATTGACCTAAGGAATATAAGTTGGCGAATTGAAAAGTTATGAGAATAAATGAGACAAAAAATTAATCGTATAGCCTGTGGTGGGAAAAAGTTGCTGCTTAAAATCAGATCACAGTGTCAGTAGAAGTTTCTGTGGAACATTAAAACAACTTTAAGCTACGTTTAAATAAATTTTAACAACAATCTCTGAATCTGCAAGCCAAACTTGAATATTTTTTTGAAAAGATTAGATGATTTGAGTTAGACTCAATATATGTTAACTTGACAAACTGTGCAATTTGATTTCTTGTACAAGCTACAACAAAAGTAAGTTGACAGCGTATACTCTGAAAGATTTATAGAAAAACAAGTAACATGTCATCAAAAATATTTGTGTAAGTTTCGTCAGATTTGTCATATTTTCATGTAACTATAATATTTTTTGAGCTGCAACTACTATAAGTATAGTAAGCTGTTTAAAATGTCGTCCCTTTCGTGAACGAGTTACGTAATTGTTTTTGCACCATGAAAAAGGAGCTTTTAAGCGGATAGAGTTAGGATTCCCTACCAGTTTTGTTTGGCAGAGTTCCTTCACGAATCGTATTTGAATTTCTGGTGCAACTAAAGATACACACAGCTAAAAAAAAACTCACATATTTAACTGAATTTTGTAAAATCTCAAAAGGTTATGACTCTTGAGACTGGACTACTCGAACAGCAAGGAGAAAACGGATTAGTTCCAGAATCCCTCTTTTAGTCTTTAAATTTTTTCATATGATTAAGGTAGCAAACAGAAAAAATCAGGCAAAAACTGACACAAATTGTTAGTGCTTTATTTTCCTGTACTCGTATGTTACTGAACTCTTCCTAAACGGCTTGACCGATTTTGATGACTTTTTTTGTGTATATTAATGTGCGTCCCTGCATACTTTTAATTAATATACTATATTTTAATGAAAAATTAGCCGATTAACCTTCTTAGAAGTCAATAATCGACCTTTTGATACAGTTATTTTTGTGTATCATGGCTGGCGCTATAAAATTTACCGAGTTTTGAATGTCTCTTGGGAGGTATAAATGTAGTTTTTCGCAACAACAGTTGCTGGACATCCGGCAAACTGACAATCACTCTGATGAGTAGAAACTTTCAAGAGAATCTTCTAGGGCCGCTCGGAGTCGGCAATAAACTGTAGGTCCAACCACCACCAGAAGCTAGGCCGTGGCCCTCAATGGAGCTGTTGTGCCACCAACAGCTTGTTTTCTTGCACTGAAAAATAGTTTTGAATGAATGAAGAAACTTGATATAGTTCGTTAAAATATAATTTAAACACAAACAAAAAATACAAAAACATACTTTGTATTGTTCCATGAAAAGATAATTTAAAATGTAACTATACAATATCAGCTTAAATAGCCTTTGAAGAGCTTACTAATTACTATTAGATAGTGTTCATTAAGAGTAAAATTTTGAAATTACAATTCAACATATAATATTTACTTAATTTTTAAAGATGCAGCCTTTTACGAGGATTCTCAAACAATTTCGTATACAGACGATTTAACATCACACTTAATCAATTCAACCAAAAATCACAGCTTATTGAAGTTTTAAGACACGAGAACTTAAGGTTTAGAACACCTGACTGAAATAGTATTTGCGAGCATTCACAGTTATCTTGCAGAAATTTATCTTTGTCGATAACAGTTTTTTTGAAAAATCAAGATAAAGGGCTCTTCTCCTCTGATTCCAGGTGACTATTTTTTTTAATTACATCTTATAAAACTTCCAACTGAACCTCTTCTTATGTCGATTAAAAAAGTTTTGATAATTTACTCGCGCCACATTTAACTTAATATTCTTCCATGAACACTAGACGTATATGTTATATTGCACTAAATTTTTTTTTCTTCTTTTTATTCGTAGAACAATCTCGTTTATTGATCATCAAATCAAAACGAAAGTATAATAAAATTTACTCATACTCAAAAAAAAATTTACTTTTCAAGTTTTAATTTGTTTATTTATCTCAATTTCTTCTTTCATTCTTCTTCGCTTGGAAAAAAACGAAAAAAAATTAAATTCAAAACTCTGTTTTTTTTTCGACAAATTTTGTTGGCAAATCTCAAAAGACCTTGCGCTCATGCTTTGCACGGCTATCATCAATCGTCTCATAAATTCATAAATGCTTTATGATGAGCCCCCACAAAAGGTTGACTAATTGGAGACTCCACCAAAAAATATAAACAGAAAAAAGTCTCAGTTCAAAACACCCGCAAATTCACTTTCGTTTTTCTTCAGTTTATCTGTATATCTTTACTATATTTTTTTTTATCACCCACCAAGGCACAGCTTAAGAGGTTTCGTCGTTTTGAGCGTCTCGTTCATTTACACTTACACTGCCTATCAAAAGGTGCCTGTAACACTTACTTTTCATTGTCTGTTTAAAGTGTAAACATCCGTTGATTTGTTAACACAATTATTTAATTCATTTTGAATTATCAAAAAAATATATAACAATGTCCGAAGCGCAAAAAAAAATACTGCTTCAATTTCTTGTCATTAGCTTACCTTTGATGAAGAAATCTTTATATCCTTTTTGAAGATTGGCAGGAGATGGTTTTTATAATTTTTTTTTATAGTTTTTTAATTTTGCTGACGCGCTTTTTCACAAAAGAATTTAAATACAAATTTTCACAAAATCCTAATTTCGAGGTTCGTTCAAGCGAAGGTTTAAATCGAAACCGCGATGCACTATTCTATTACAGGATTCTACTTATGCACCAGTGACCACTTTTTGCAACGTAAAGGCAAAGAGAACCTCACCGATCGAATAACTTGCACCGACTAAAATTTACCTGGACAGAGGGTACCGTCTTCTACTTGATTTAAAAATCCATCAGCACCTTCAATAGTGTCGCACTGTTTGTTCCAGTCCAGCAGGTCTGCTACTAGCTAAGAGCTTTCCATGTTGGGGTGTCGCTTTGAGCTTTTGCAGAAATCTATCTTAGTGAGACTCTGTTGAGGTAGATCGTTTTGTCAATTGAAAGTTGTTGATGTGCTAAGCGTGGATTTGATGTTATGTTTTGGTTGATCTGTTGGCCATTGCGTGTGCCGTCTTTGGCTTTACATGCTGTTTGTCTTGGTCTTGGCATTCGCTGACCGTCGGTCGTTTGTGGTATGTAATGGAGTCATAGAGATGAGTATGCATTCGTTATCTTTTTCTTCCGGCTTTTCAAGGTCGAATATTTGTTGTTGTTTTCTTTTATTGAATCTTCAATTCGTTCAAAATCGCTTCAGTCGTCTTACTGCCTTTTTTTACTTCTACTTCATTGGCAAACGAAGATTTAAATTTTATTCTTTGGATATCATTGAGCTTTGCATGATTTCATAATAATATGATCGGATGTTTGAATTTATTTAAGTAGTGTGAGTTAATTTGGTACATAAATATTTATAAAGCTGCAGTAAAAAAGTTGATTTCCTGACTGTGAGCGCTAGGTGTGCATCTTTCGTGAATATACAATTTACCTGCGCAGTCAAATTCAAAAGAGCTGGGTAGAAAACTTGTTATTAAGATTAAGCCAATGAAGCGGCTACAAGTGACATTGAAAATCAAATATAACACCGCACCGATAAATAATTAAGAAGTATGTTTGGTGCAACAGACTGTTGACACACTGTCCCGTTTTTATGTCACTATTGCATTTCTTAATGGAACTCTGCATGATGGTGGGAATGGCTTCGATTTTGAACGCTAAGAAAAAATAAAGTGTGCAACTTTAATTCCTATATAAGGTGTGGTAGGGTTGCCCACAAATAAATAAACACAAGCAACGCTTCCTATAAAAATGACTTCGCTCAACAACTGTACGGCAGTTCCAAACCCTGCAAATAAGAGACACCGACGTGTGCAAATATCAGCTCCTCGAGAAATCAAGACAAATTTTAGTTAAATAATATCAAAATTTATTGAACGCATATAAGCTATAAGTATGGAATTCGATCTAGAATAACTTCTACGGTACATTGCTTGGACCGGATTTAACGAAACACTTTGCGCACATAGGTCTCACAAGCCGGAAACTACTCTTCAATTGCTTGATCAGCTACGTGACATGTGATACCATCCTATAGAACTACATGTCTACTTAATTCGGACTGAAATATTTTCTTTCGAAAACGAAATCCATGGTTACCAATTTGGTCAACGAAAAAATATAATATACATAATATAAATTTAAAGGAATTTCGTTTAGCTGCTGCCGGTCCCAATCGGAGAAGCTAAACAAAAATCTTCAGTTCTTGCTCAGATCTTTACACAAAATTCGCTACGATGCGGATCAACAGCTTCACATTTACTGTATTTGGTCTGGGAATAGCTCATTTTGAATATAAGCACGTACAGCTGCGATATTTTAATTGTGAATTAACATTACGGCCCATGATTAATTCCAATACCCCCAGTCTCTACGGTTAACCTGCCATAGTGCTTAAAACAGAACACACTCATGAGAAAGGTCCTAAGAACGACGTATCAAACTATAGACCCATTGCAAAACTCTACTGCATTCCGCAGCTCTTCTATCATTTCTCCAAATCAATATTGATTTTTAAAGAGCAGGTCGATAGCCACAAGTTTAACCGAATTTGTTTCCTGAACCCATTGCGCCTTAAGAAATAAACTTTCACATTGACTATATTATCAACAGAGCCAACCTTGCATTTGGCTTTGTTTAGTAATGGTCAAAGGAGCTCTCAACTTCCTTTATACTTACAATCTAAAGTTTAGTCTTTCGGGGACGCTTTGAATCGGCCGATATTCTATTCAACCACCACTTTCTAACTTATAATATCAACTGTCCTGTTCTGCTTCGATTTATCTTCTATTTTGTAAATGTTTTCGAAAATAACATTACAACACTGGATTGGTCATTTGAATTGAACCCTCCTTATATCGCATCCATCGCAGCCAAAAGATCATACGCAGGGAAAATCTTTCACGTATTCCAGAACATCGGTACCTAACGCAATGATGCTGTAGTTTACGAAACAGATCTATTGAATACAGCCCCAATATTCAATATACTTAAATTTAATTTATTTGAAAAGCTGGCAGTTCATTTTGCCTCAAAATTAACATTCGTCTTTCTTGTATGTTTTATTATTCATATCCGATGCAATTAAATGTCTAATTAATATATAATTAATACTATATCATTTCAATAGCTTTCCAATACTTAAAACTAAATTTATAACTTGTTAGCAAACGACATTCAACTGACGTTTACAACTTAATGCCTTTATATTTCCAAGCTCGTGATGACAGGCAAATATGTAGAGCATTTTGCATATGTTGTTACTTGAATAGCTAAATACGGACAACCTGATTTATATTTCGCTGATCTTTATTTGACATTTCAAACACGTACGATATTAAAGCGAATTTAATGTTTTATTGCAACGAATTCCAATAAAAAAGAATAAAAGATAAACGGTCATCTTTCATGGTTCAAATCTGATTAGAGAGTAAAAGTGTGACGCAAGTAACTGCGGGTTAGTGAACTTCTTTCAAGAGGCGAAGGTAATAAAATTTTTAGGTGTCACATAGCTTTAAATTATGCAAAGATAATATGAGGGCCAAGGCTAATTCATCGATAATATGATGTTTAATGGTTTTCATCAAACTTTTTGGAGCACTCTTCAACAGATATTTTTTTTATAAACCAGATGTTTTTGTTTATTAATTTAGTTCATGAGTGGATCCACAAATGGACTAATTTTTGTTAAATAATTTGATTATTATAAATGTGATAATACTTATACAAAAAGTTTTTTTAAGGGTTCCATAGCCAAGGGGTGACAACGGAATTTTAATACTCAGCCTCCGCTGTCTGCCGTCTGTCAGAGGGCTGTATCTTCGGAGCCGTAAACACTTGCAATTTAATTCACGTAGTATGTTACAATTCACATAATGTGAACTCCTATAGCCGCTATAATAACAAATAATAAAAATAATTTAAAGTAAAAAATACCATACAAAAAACTTGGTTCTAAAAATCGCAACTCAATTTAAACACCTTAAACAAGACAAAAATGCCGTTTGATGAAGCAATTGACGATTTGTAATCTTGTCATGCGACACGGCATCTAGTACAGATTTTCTGAAACATATCGACGCAAAGTTAACTTGAAATTCATCAAACGAATGAATTCAAAGTATCTCAATTAAAAGGTTTTTTTATGCAGACTTTGTAAAATTTTGTGATTCTTTGATTCATATTCATGTACATGTTTTGCTATCACCCAGCTGAATTTATCATAACATAAAATATTGATTACTAGCGGTCATATGCAACATCTTCCTTTGCGTAGAATAGAATTACAAAATTCAAAACCTTCTATTCGTCCGAACAATGTTGTGTAAACGGCAATTTTTGTCTAAATAATATTTCCTCAACAGCAAGTAAAATTAATTGGAGAAGAATTTAACATTTTGTGCTTAAATAACACCTCATGGATTGAAATTCATTTAAAATTTATTTTTTATTTATACTTTAACAATTTGTACCTTAACATTTTGAGACGTAAAACTGCGTTCTTTTTTATAGTCCTTAAAGCGTTTTATAACTTTTCAGTAGAAATTTAACTACTCTAACCGTTTATCGAAACGCAGTTACTTCCCTAATTCGGGAAAATAAAAGCAAACACAATCAGCACTATTTTAATGAATCGGAATAGGCTCACATAGCAAAGTTCTCACATCTGAGTTGAATATCGATCAGCTTAACAAAAAATTTGTTAGCCACTAGAACTTGAATAGTCTCCCCAGTAATTTTACTGGCTCTCATACTAACTTGTCTAATCTACCGAGAACATATTCGATAAATTTGCGTATGTAAAGCAATACTATCTGTAAAGTCCAAAGTTTCATCAAAATCCATTTGGCTTTCATTATCTAGCACATCACACACATTTTCAATTCCATTATTACTTCAGAAATTTATCCCCTTCCGAGCACCCAGCTTGCGAACTCATTGCATCCTATCTTTAACACCGAACCCAAGCTGTGTACCACAATAATCAGTACTCAAAAAATTTATCTGTATTAGCGGGCATGCCTCAAGGGTCTTTCTTAGGTCCTCTGTTGTTTACGTTATTTATCAACGATATCTCCAAGTCTATCCATTTTTGCCAACACTACATATATTCGGATGGTGTTCAGATATACAAAGAGGTACAAAAAACTGGTGACGATTTTTTTTCTTTCAAACTTGTTTAATTCCACCATAATTTTAACAACTTTCTTAACGAGAAACAAGATAACCGCTAAATCAATAAATTTACATTTTCGTAAATGGCCAACTAAAAATTGGCTCTCATTACATATAATTTTTTAATAATTACTTAGACTAAATTACTAGAACATATTTTGACTTGAGATATTTTATAAATTATTATTTTCGTTGCGAGATGAAAAGGTGGAGGTTAAAAAACTCCTCATTATAATATATTTTTTAACAAAGAACAAAAAAAAAACGAAGGAAAACAGTACTTACAAACTAAGATAAAACGACCTAACCTAACTTTGCCTAAGTGTTAGCTTATACCCAATCTAGCCACCATCATTTATTTAAATTTGACCTATTGTCATTATTAACATCTCTATCAGGTACGCTCATGCAGTATTTCCAAATATTGGTTTCATCCCTTGAGTGTGCACATGGAGGATTCGTTTATCTGTTCCTCTTCTGGCAGCATGATATACTATATGATAGGGACATTACTCGAGTCTGAAAGATAGCCGTATGCATCCAGATAAAGGAATGCTTCAGGTGGTATATGTCCAGTTATCAATGAATTTCTAAAATACCCAGGGTTAGGATAAAATAAACCCGATATGAATTCATTCTCGACCGCGCAAAATGATTCCTCGCAAGGTCTAGAATGACATTGTCAATTCTTGACACGCCGGAAACATCCAATAGTCTTTTGTTGGAGACTGATGACGATTGCTGATGTTAACTGCATTTATTTGAGGTCGAAACATAATCAAATAGAGATTAATGCATCTATAGACAAAGCTATACATGGAGGTCGATATATACAAAACAGCAATCGAGTTCGTTAGCTCGTTCAAGAACCTCGGTGTTTATTTCAATCAGTACTTGACTTGGGATGTTCATATTAATCATGTTGTTGCCAAAATTTATGCATTTATCATGTCTTACGAAGAGGTTTCTACCAAGAGAGGTGAAAGCCAAGTTGATCAAATCCTTCGTCCTCCCATTGATTCTATATGGCATCTTCTGCTCAAAAATTGAATGTCGCTTACAATAGTTGTGCAGGATATATTTTCAACCTGGGTTGGCGGACTCACGTCTAAGCTTTTACAAAACAAGTAACAGACCGTACATTAAGTTCTTACCTAAAGTTTCGGACAGTTTTAGCACTTTAAAGAATTATTAAAAGTAAAATGCCCAGAAACTGACACTCCAATTCTGCGAAGCACCCAACAATTTATAATCACTTCGATTCATTTATGGAACTTCCTGCCCCAACATGTAAAAAGATTGAACATCACTGAAACTTCTAAAAAATTACTTTTTTAACTTTTCTCTATGCATCTATATTTCGTTCTACATATTTCATTTCATACCATACTTTCTTTTCCATTAGTTTAAAGCTGTCAACCTTTTGATTTAATTTTTTGTATAGTTTTTATAATTGTAACACTCACCTGTATAAGACAAAAAGTTTATAACTTAAATAAATAAATAAATAAATAAATAAATAAGGCAGAGTTTCTAAAAAAACGAATATGCTTGATCGTTTTTTCATAGACCTTAGTTATAAAATTGGCCACGAAATGCCATTTTTTTTAAAACGGTAGTATTACTACCTATGTTCATCCTGAGGGTCCATTATAAATATAGTTGAAAGAATTTTTGAAATTATACAATAAGTTGCAAAGATACAAACTAATAAACTTTTATTCTTTATAATATTGTGTATAAGCCTTAACATATAGAGATGTGTCACTAAGGAAGTTTTTATAGAACTTTTTGAGTTCTGTAAAATTAATTCCATTCCAATTAATTCCATTCCATAAAACGCAATCGCTGCACCTTTCTTTATTAACATAATTGGTCACAACGAAAAGGCTTCTTTTTTAATCTATGGCTATCCAATGTAAATGTTGGTGAAATTGGTCATTCGAAATCGGATGAGTAGTTTCCAAGATTAATTCATACATATAAACTAAGAAACATTACTTCTTTATCATAATAGAGTAGAAGAGTAGAAAGTAATATTTTTTTGAAAAAAAAATAATTCAAGACAAGTGAATCATGTGCTAATTGTCAATGTTTTTAACAAAAAGGAATCGAAATCGTTTAAAAGTAAAAAACAAATGATAATTAACCTTGTGTGCTTTATATGAAATCATACGTCATTCAATGTAAACATTTTTCTCTATTTTTCAGCCACTGATTTAAGTAATTCATAAACTTTGTTAGTACAATCATAATTGAAACACACTTTAAGATCCATGAAACATTTTTTTAATAGTTTATTTTCAGAATATGTTCCTGAAATTAATTTGTTGGCATTGATGGCATTGGAAGTGAAACTTCGTTTGGTTGGGTAAAACTATTGAAGTCGCACCAACACTGCTACATTTCGATATTCATCAGCGAATGCCTTGAGATGTATTTTTCGCATGAAATTACCAAAAAAATGGGGAATTGAATGTAACAATACACAAAGTCTGCATAAAAAAAAAAACTTCTAGTTGTGATGCATTTTGTTCACACCTTATATTCTTGTATTCTTTTGAAAAGTGTCTTTATTCAGTTCTCTTATTGGAATTGCATCTTAACCGAATTCAAGCTTTTAATTTATGCGTCGAATAGGGTGGGTTCAGAAAGACACGGTTATACTTTCGCCCACCTCGCAGACAAAAATTTTGTTGAGGACCATATCTTGTAAGTCAAAAGTGGTGGGCAGACATATCGTGTTATACCAACAATTTTGTTTCGAAAATCATTCTTATCCATCAAGATTGGTGTTGATTTGTTTGTCTGGTGTATCTTTTTTTTTAAGTATACTTCCTCCAATCGATATAACCACTTATATTAATCGGGCGGGAATTTTTTTTTAATGACAGAACTTGCAGGATTGGTGTATTATGAGGCATTTCGAAAAATTATTTTTAATTGTAATAATTGCAAAAATGTTACTAAGTAAAATTTGATTTTGCATTATTTTGTTTAAAGATTTGACTTATGGGTAGCACACAAAAATCAAAGGCAGTAGACTAATACTGATGAAAGAACTATTTTATTTTCCCTTAATTTCGTTTTTAATTGAACAAGATTACGTGCAATTAAATCTTCTATCCTTCAGACATCCTCAAAATGCTATGCACATTTCCATAATTGATGTTGATTCTTCATCGAATTCTAAATTTAAAGATTTTCACATGTTGTGGAGGGCACAACATTTTGCAAAATAAGAAATAACTGGCTGACAACATTTCGAGCAGCTGGTTGCACAGATAAACTATGAGTTTGACAAATGGTCGTAGGATAAAACCAGCATCTCCAAGTAGAGCCATGACCCCGTTCACCGTTTTACAATTTTTGATTGAAATAATGGCGGGAATCATTAATTTGCCTTATAAGAGCTCTGAAAATCATTTTGTGGTCGTAAATCTAAACATCCCACTACCGTATTCCAAATTTGTATGCCTCGTAGCTTAATCCACGTTGCAAATTATTTTAATTGCAATTTGTTTAAAGTCTCGCCAATAGTTTGGCTAATTGAAAATCTGCCTAGCACAATATCTGAATCAACATCGCACAAAATGTCAACACAACAATGTCAATAATCATAACCAGAACTATCGTTCCCAAATTTGGGACATTTCTCGCAGAATAGTCCTCCGCATACTTTCCAATCGGCTTTCTTCATGGATTCCATTAAAACGCTTTTTCAAATACAGCAAACTTTTGGCAAAATCCAAAAAAAAAAATTAAATTGATTTTAATCAACAATCAATTTTGACATTACCGAAAAGAGTTCGAAGTAGACTCCAATTCACTTGAAAAACAGAACATGATGGTTTGTATTTTTACTTATAAAACTTTGGTCTGATTGTAATAAGTTATGAGTAAAAAAAATGGTTTTCGTTCAGATTCCTAAGTTTCCAAAATAATTTGCGACCTTTAAATGTCAATTGAAAAAATTCAAAAAAATCATGGTCGGCTTTCTAGTATTATAGATTAGTTAAGGGAGTTGAGACTTAAATAATACATACAAATGTTCCCGGAATAACCACCGTGTGGCGCTCCAATCGTTCCGGTTTTTTTTTTTTTTTTGTTAAGTTGGTACACCTGTTGTTGATATTCCCTTGATATTCTACCAGGCTTTGCACCTTGCGATCGCTACGGAAACTGTGTATGATTTTAACGCAAGTAAGGGGAAAATTCAATGTATTCAGTTTGTATAACAAACGATTGATCCATACTGAACCGAACGTATTTTCTACGTCAAGAAGGCAGGCTACTGTGATTTTCTTTCTGTGAGCGTTGTGTCTGTGTGTAGTTTCAACAACGGATGAAAAGTGCAGTGGGCTACTTTGAACCCAAATTGATTTTGTTGGATCAAACCAATAGCTTCACAGACCGATTCAAATTTTATTAGTCCTTGCTGAAGTTTGGATGGAGTGCGATCGGCCCAAGTTGTGAAATGCGGTTTGCGCTTGGCACTTTGGGGATGTGAAAGATTTTAGTTATTTTCCATTTGTTAGGGAAATAGCTGTTATTAACGCAATTATTCAATATTTTTATTAGGAATATGATAGCCGTGGCAGGCAGTTTTTTAATAATTCAGTTGGAAAGTTTATCGACCCGATTTAGACCAAAGCTATTTGCAAATCGGTTTGCAAAGGCGTTTGTTTTCTCATCGTTAGATGAAAAAAGTGAGTTCCGTGTTGAAGTTGGTCCACAATAAGGGATCTTTTGCCAACTAGTTTATTGATTTTTTTGAAGGCCTGGTTTGATTTTACTGAGTCTTTTCCTAAACTCAGTGTTAACAAAATCTTGGATATTTTGCTGTATCAAAATTTCAAGCGGCTTATTCGTGATTGTACGGATTGCTATTCACAATTGCGAGTGCTAAGCGAACGCTGGAATTTTCTTTGCGAAATCTTACGAAGCTTTTGCTTGTATTCATACATTTTAACTACATGGTTAGGGAGGTCGATGAATTTTTTGTTCAGGATATAAAGTAGCTTTAAGAATCGGAAGGAATAGTTTCACATTTTAAATTTGTAAAAGAGGGCATTTTACATATGAGACTTGGTGAGCAGATGAAGAATTCCAGAGTTGAGGTTGTGTTAGAAGTTTGGGTTTGGGTACGATACAATTTCAAATTGGTGTATGTGGGAGTTGGAGGTGAGCAATTCTGCTGGGAAGTATCAGAAGTATCAGAATCCATCCAGAGTGGATGACGAGCGTTAAAATCGCCCCAAATGATAAATTGCCGGAAACATTTGCAAAGCTGAGGTCGTTGTTAATGTTATTTTTGGTAGCTCTACACTGGTTGTAGAGAGAAACCAAGAGAGTTAGTGTTTCATTTTCTAGGGATATGGTTGTGTATGTTGTTTCAAATATTTTTAGTTCTTCAAGCCTATTTTGTTAACATTTAAATGCCGAGCGGATAAGTGTGACAGTGCCATTTCCGAATACACCCTTGTCTATGAAGATGGTGTCTCCGACTGATCCTTGTCTCAGAAAGTCAGACAGCACCAAAGTTTTTCCGATGGAGAAAACTGCCAAATGGCCAAAGATTTGGAAATTTCTGCATTGAGTGAAAGTCTTTGCTTTAAGACGTTTCCACTGCACTACTTCTCCAAGGATCCGTTTTGCCATTTTGGATACCACCAACAAGTATGTGCCCTTCACAAACTCGACTACAGGGTATTGTATTGCTTTTCTTTGTTGACCCGGGAACTTGAAAGCTGTTGCATTGATTGTCTCGTTATCCAATTTTTTTATCTCTTAAACAATATCTTTTGGGCCATGGGAGAAGCGGATCTTCTTAAGGAGGAGAATGCTCTTTCTGTCTTCCTTTGCCGTGATTGAAAATGTTGGTTTTCTCATAAAGTCAGGACCAGGTTTGATCATTCACAACAATGCTGTTTTTAATATTTTCCATGGCCTCTTTAAGACTCATGTTCGCCTTTTTTGATTGTTTTTTTTTACCTGCACTTGCACATTTTTTTTCATTTTTTTTAGTGTCCTTTCACTTTTTACTATGCACTTACACTTCAGGTGAAAGTTCAGGTAGTAATTCTTTTGGTACCACGCAATACGTCTGCACTGTACAACGTTTCGATTTGAGCTCTGACTACTTTTTGACCCATTATAGACCATTGATTTACATGCCGATGATTAAGTTTTTCCGATCACCGGCGAATTTCTCACAATGCTGACAGAAAACCTGCAAACCAAAAATTAACTGCGAGTAATGCCCTCGAAGCCGAACTTCCATGTTTTACCAAAAGTCCCCAGCTACACAAATTTTAACCAAAATTGGCAATTTCTCCATTATGTATGTACTCCAACAAAAAATAAAAAAATAATTTTAGGCCTTGAAAAAACTTGAAAAACTTGCGATATCCTATGAATCGCAAATTGCAATCCGTGCGCAATACTGCCAAAATAGCGTAACTTCTGTATGATTAAAAAAAATAGAGTATCATTATACACTCGCACATCATCGGTTATAAATAAGAAAGGTGCCTTCGTGTAATGCGAAGCAGAGTTAAGACCAAAAAATAAGAAAAGATGTAAGATACTGTCAAATTATAAAAGATCAGCAACTGTTTCACAAACCAGTTGGTAGAAGTGAGGTGTTTCAAGTGCGCCGGCTGCATGGATTAATTGTTTTTGGTTTCAATAGAAAACTAATTACAAAACTCGAATTTGTCCTTTGAGAAGCTAAAAGAAGAAGAAAAAAACGAGTTTGATATTTCAATTACTTTGATAAATGGTTCTATTTTGCATAGCTTTAAACGTTCAGAAAAAACAAGCCGTTTGGCGTGAAATTATTTATGCCAAAACATTTTGATAAGAAATGTGCTGTCGCCAAGACTCAAAACTACATTTAAGCAAAATGTTATACTTGTTATTCTCACCCTGAAAAAGCTTTCTTAAATTCTTTCTCATCCATACATAACCTCATCTGCATTTGGTAAGACCAACATAGCATCCGCGATTGTTTGAAACTAGACCCGGATATTCATTCTTTACTATTTTCGTTAAGTTGGTTACTGTTATTCGAAGACATACTTACCTGGAATGAAGTTGTCCAATCGCTCAATGTGGCATTGGCATCGTAGTCGAATGATTTGTGCCTTCAACATTTGTACCTCCTCCTCCATTTGATCGACTCGCAGACAAGAGACTCAAAAAATATATTGCCATTTAAGTTTACACCTTGCCGTCACAAAAGCAATTTCATATAGTAATGCATCTGTTTACCGAAATGTTGTGCAGACTGGAAGGTATTCCCAAGTTCTTGATCCAAACTGCACAGTAAATTGAAGGCAGGCAAGTTTACGACAGCAGTTTTTGCGAGATCCCGAATGCGGCTCTATGTTTGTACAGTTCAGAACTAAAAACGCTGTCACATGGGGCTTCAACGTCGATGACTGGCTTGTGAATATTGACTTGAAATCCATTAAGCATAGAAGCCTATAAATCTGGTCCCCCTCTCTAGCCTTTTTGTATCTGTCTTCTAGCGAACTCCACACTTGATAATGCAGAACAGATTTTTTTTATTTTTCGGAAATTCTCTAAAGGCCTACATTTTCATTTAATGTGGAACAACAGAAAGAACTCTGGGGTCGAATCACGACATCAGTTAACGAACAATACGTGACTGGTATGACACTCATTTGGTATGACAGCTTACGATATCGAATGGTATGAAAGCTTACGATATCGGATGGCATTATGTCATATGTGATCGTGCATTTTTTTACTCGGTATCATTGTTGCTGACGGATGAAGTTTCTTTCGGGAGAAAAAGAAATATCTAAGAATATTCCTTTTTTGTTGTTATTTTCTGTGTTTTTGCTTATTATTTTAAATATATTTTAGGTTGATGTTGATTAAAATTCATTTTCTTCAGAAGGAAATTTTGAGGAACTTTTTGATATGTCTTTCAACAAACGTTGCATAAAAAAATTGAGGTGGCCCCAATGAAGGTAAAGGTATAATAAACGAAACAATGTTGATTTACTAAATTTTAAAATTGTTATTGATTTTTTCCACCTGAAGGTCCCCAAGTTTTAGAAAAACATTAATGAAGTACCGTCGTTCAACTTTTTCTGTCCTATGTTTCAAAGATAAACTTCGACGACTCTAACTTTCATGAAGAGATAAGCATTCGCACAACGCACGAGTACGCCTGCGAACAGTCGGCAAAGCTGACAATGTAACAATGTTACATTTACTTTTTGAACTGACTTCGTATCACTTTAAGGCAAAGTAAAACCAAATATGCATTGGTCGACCAAGGCTTTCACAAAAAGAGAACCACATTGTTGACCGATAGCATAGTCCTCGCAATGCGTCTTCGAATAATCCTCAATGAGAAAACTCCGATTCAAAACCATAAATAGGACATCATTGGGTTTTTTTTTTGTATCCGTATTGTGATTCCCGAGTTATATTCAAACATGCCGGGGCATCATCTAATTTCCCGCCACGCTGAATTCACAGGAAACACGCATGAACTCAAAAACCGCACTCGGCGTTGATCTAATTGATGCTGTGGTAAGCTAACCTTTAAACTTCATAGAATTTTTAGGCATGGCGTATTTTTCTGCTGCTTTCAAACATCCATTAGAAACCACTATGAGATATGCTTTAATAGCTAGCGATCATCAGTTGTCTTATAAACTTTCTCTTCCATGTTCTTTTCCCGGGTAAGCTTCGAATCCAGTATGACCCCTATATAGTTGGCTTCTTGCGAAAGTTCCAGATGCTCTCGGCCTTTCTTTATAGATCTGTTTTCTGTGTTAAATTACTCAAAAAAAATATATAGTATGCGGCCACAGTAAGCAGTGGAAATGCAATCAAACGTTTGAAGAAGCACCTCCCGCTGGCACTAATCGTCTAAGTCTTCATATGGTCATCGGTCCACTTTGGTTTATATCTATGAAAATGTCCGTGAATTGACGCATCAACTTAGAGGGTGTGGTTGCATCATGTGCTATAAAATCCAAATCAAGCTTCACCAAACCCATTTTTATACAAGTTTACAGTTTGGCCAAGGTTTAGCGAACAAAATGCTAACCTACATAAAAACACAAGCCATAATCATTCAGCTCGTATCGAGAGCGGTACAGAAAAAAAACTACGCGCATTTCCGTATGTAATGGACAAACCACCGCTTGCGGCAGCAAGAGACATTGAACTACACCTTCAAAATTGGCATTGTGCCCCTGAATTTGCGAAAACGTTGAATTCCTTCCGCTAACGATCGATTACCACACTGGACTTGGACATGTATGCTAATCTTGTTTCCTCTTCTTCATTCGATGCTGCTTCAGCAAAGTATCTTAAAGGTCGTGCATAATTGAATAATTTTAAGCTTCATGACAAAGGAGAACGTGCAGCAGATTTCGGTGATGGCAGCATCCACACGTGATGGATCAATGGATGGCATGGTAACCTTCTTTTTTGTTCCCCAAACCAGTATTTGACTGAAGATTTGTATTTTTTCTATTTCTTTTGCATCTAAGCTTTTATTTTATAACCCATTTGAATGAACTTATGGCAGCAAACCAATTAATCGAAACCATAAGCGAACTTATGAGGTTTCTTTTTTTTCAAAACTGTATTTGACTTAGCAGGCGAACTCTTCCACCATTAACTATGTTGTATTAAGGCAATTTTTAGACATTTTTCAAATATAAAATCGTGCGCATTTTTATCCAAAGATTATTGCGACATCTTTTGATATTGCAAGTGATATTAATTCAATTCAATTTGAATAGACAAAAATTAAAAAAGAAAGAATTAGTTAAAGTGAGATTTTTTTTTATAATTCATTAAATTATTTGTTTATTTTCTGTTATTTTGTAATATTTATTCTATTCACCGTTTTTCATTTTTAAATATAATTATCAAAAGTACTTTTACTAACGAAAACATAAACAGAAATTATAAAAAAGAAAGAACAAATTCAAGCAAGCTTAATTTTCGAATTCAGTTCACTATAGTTTTTCCTTCGTCTGGCTAACAAGCAATAAATATTCAAAATATTCATAAGGGTTGTTGCATCAATGATGGATTCGTATATCTTCTGTATACATTTGAATTTCGTGGTGGTTCCGAACAAAAGGACGATTAATTTTATATATAGTCAAGACCAATAATCGACCCTTGCGAAACTTCAGCATTGTTTTTTAAAAATTCTGACATATAGCGCCGTTGTACCCGGTAAAAAAACATGCGATATCGCTCTTGAAAATAATGACTACAATCCGTGAATTGACAACACCACATTAAAGACCATTTTTAATGCCTAATGTCACAAGAAAAGTCTCGTAGCCGTCTAACTTAGAAGAGAGCCCATGCAATAAATAGAGTTTAAGGTCTTATCGTAGCCCACAGGGCAAGCATTCGTGTAATATTCCTTGCCATTCTTCCATTTGATATCCGGTTTCAGATAAGATATGATATAACTTATTCCGAAACTGAATTCGCTATGGGGGGATGTTGTCTTGTCCTCAATCCAGTAAGACTAGACCCTATTGATCATTTCTTCATGCTTCGCTTATGTTCGAAAGAGACTCAAAGACCGAAGATTGACTATCTTTATTTTTTTTTCCGTCCAAAGTGCGGTTTTAAGTGCAAGGAGGAAACTTAGGACTATTAGGACCTAGGACATTAGGACCAAACGAGAATTCTCACAGATTTTATACTTCTAATATACCGAAGATGATTTTGTTTTTAATTTTCGAGAAACCAACGATTTTCCAGTCGATATAACTAACTATTCATCGACTTCAAAAACTATCCCACTGAACTATACAAAGCGATGGTCGAATTTAGGATGCACATGCTATAAGGTTTGGTTGAAGAAACTCGAAATAATTCCAGACCTACACCGGACTACAGCAAGGAGATACCCTAGGCGATTTGTGCAGGCAACTATCATAGGATAAGAGTTTGGAGAACAAAAATCTTGGTCCACAAAATACTTGTTTTCAATATGGAACCGAATGACGGGTGATAAGTAAAACGGCAGAGCTCCATTCCTGTCCCTAAGGAGGAAGAAAAGACGAACGGAGTCAAAGCCAAAACCATAAACTCAACGAGCTGTACCACGATGTGGATCTAATTCGCAAGGCTAGACTAAATGACTAAGCTAGCTGAAAGCTTAGCCTCGAACGCCACTCACTAGGGAAGACCGAAATACCGGTTCAACTATGAAGCCATTGTGGATGCTAGAAAGTTTGGTTCAACAAAAGCATGAAAGCAACGTAATCGAGACTTTGACAGAGGGAAAGAAGCTTTACCTTAAGCTCAGATCCGTCGACCTTTCATCTAAGTAAGAGCTTGGATCTCCATCATGCTAAGAGGATCACATTGTATCCTTCAGTACATCACCTCCAATCGAACATAATGTAAAATTGTCTGAGAAGCTGCAACTGCGACAATAATCTTCTTTCCAGGAGATGCATGCCTCTTGCACCAAGAACCTCATGTAATGTATATTTTTGTTTTTTACTTGTGAAAAAAGCGATACCACCTTGCTACCTTGAAGTTGATATTTCATTAACTCAGCCTCAACTTATTATTTATACGCTTATTTTGAAAAAAAAAATCAACTTAACATAAATGATTTCTAATTAAAGTGTCACACGTACGTCACGCATGGATCTCAAAATCGTCTGGTCCAATGGAACCATATGCTGAGTAATACACCTTCAATTTATTGGGAATCTTCGAAAGTCACGCTCAACTTTATGTCGCATAACTTGGTCAACACTAAATGTGTAAACAAAACTTAAATTTCCACATAATACTCGTATCACTATTGGTGGCTCTTATTCTGTTTAAGTCTGAATTATTTCAGCGAAATTCTGTCAACTGATTGACGTTCAAGTTCCAAGGTTAACAGAAGAGGGCAGCATCACTGCCAGAAGCAATTCACCCAAGAAAAAAAGTATACGGGCCTAAATGTTTCGCGTGAATCATAAGTGGCCTGCAAACTATCCGTGCGGTTGCTTGACATAATTTGTCCAACATTCATCTAACATTTGGTTTTGGATTTTTATTATATCCGATACCATGTTGGAAGATGAATTCTTTTGATGCTTTTTTATTTTGGCCACACGTTCAATCTTATAAATATGCAGATTGAGGTTCACCCTGAACTTTAGAGCCAATGGCTATTTCTTAAGTCAACCTGGCTAGGTTTATGTTTATTTTTTTTTTTTAGTTAATTGAATATAAACCACAAGAATTTGTCAGTGTCTGTTTTATGTATACCTCACAGCGGATAGATTTTGAATATAAAATCAAAATAAGACAAATCCAGCGCTTAGAGATAGAAACGAAAATGAAGATGTAGATACAAGACTTTGTTAATTATGCAACACTAGCTAGAATAACCTTAAAAATAAACTATGGATATCCGTTTTAAGTTGGTCTCAAATTTCGAATGCTTATTTTTGAGCTTTTGACAATGAAAGCAGTAAGGCGACTTAAGTCTTGTGAACTTTAGCAGAGACCTTTAAATAATTTATACGAAGCATATGCTAGCACAATAGTTTTGAAGTAGTTCTTAGCAAAAATTCATAGATCTCATCATGCTTCGACATTTTTTAATAACTTATTTATTTATTCATTTAACAACTAAGCTCAAACATTGATTAAATTAATGTTTAAGGAATATATATTTACTTTCCAGCCAAAGATCTATTCGTCTATTTGTGTAGATTTAAGAAGGATTCATTTTTATCGAGTCAGTTATTCTCGATTCTGCAGAAAGAAGACCCTCTTAACAACGCCATCTTTTGAGGTATATTCTCTTCAACATTGGCTTCAAGATCTTATTTGCCGTATTATGTGAACGTATGAAGTCGTTCGAAAACAACCTGGCAGGTTCATATCAATGTGGATTCAGTCCAGAAAAGTCCACCATACACAAAATATTCACAAATCGACACCAACCACCTTTGGCTCGATTTCAAGGCCGCCTATGACAGCATCTACAGAGAAGAGATGTATAGAGATATGTCTAATTTTTGCATGCTTGCCTAGCACTTCTGTTTGTGCTCTCCGCTCCATTAAAGTCGGCTTAGACCTCACCGATCCCCTTGATGTAAAAAAAAGGTATTAGAGAAGTTGATGCGCACATTTGGTCTGTAGACCTATCTGCGAGTGGAGGAGAAGATTCAACGAAGAGCTATGCGAATGGTACAGCGACATCGACCCAGCCAAGAGGATAAAAGTCCAACGGCTGAGATTGCTAGGTCATGTAGAGATGAACACTAAGCAATTCGGCGTGCAAGACTGGAGGCAGCTAGCTAGAGACCAAGCTGGTTGGAGAAACTTGTTGATTGAAGCCCTGGTCTACCTCAAATTGTAGCGCCACCTTAGGTTAGTAGGTGAGTCTTAATGACCGACAGACTACTGGTGAAAATAGCCACGCTCTGCATCTTTCAGATGAAAGTAACATTGTTGTGCTTGACATTTCAAAAGCATTTGACGGAGTAGGATTGTCATCAGATACTTCTATCGAATAAGTAATAGCCTAGTTGTGTGGGATGGTTGCAACTCAGCAATTCACGCTTTATACCGCTGGTGTGCCCCAGATGTCCTTCTACTGTCTTTTTAATCTAAAGAGTTTGCAAAACGCATTAAATAACAGCTTAATATAATTTTATGATAAGGCTCTTTGAACAAAGTGTGCTCCAAGGACTATCTTGAGCATGCTCGACTGTGCTCAAAATCGAGCTATTGAAGTCATATGACACACAAAATTATTTCGAATTAGGTTGAATCACTTCAATACCGAAATAACGTCGTTGCATTTCCAGATTTTATCGTTTTACAAACATGGCTCAGAGCTCATCAGTTCACCTTCATATTTCCTCGCTAATTAAAATTTGAAGAGATTCAAAAGCAATGCATTTCCTCGAAGATCCTTTCTGTCCGCGTTTTCTGTTATAAGCATTATGAGAGTGTTTTAATAGAAATTAGTCAAGTGAGAGTTGACACTCACACGAAGGGTTCCTCGCCTTAAAGTATGCAACCCTATATTTCTTTAATTTAATATTTCGCATAGCATTTTCCAAAAATATAAACGACTAAGCCAGAAAAAGTAAGCTGGACATCGGTTTAATTGATATTCCAAAAAGAACCAGAACTTCTAGATGGGAAATTAAAAAGCTTAAACAATGCAGACTTACTGTAGAAATGTGTGAATCTATGTTTATTAACTTTTTTTGTTGGCAAATTCATGCGAGGAATTCATATCCAACCGAGTGAAAATTCGGTCGGAATTCGTTGATAAACTTCAAATTGTAGTGGTGTTAGTGCGATCCTTAATTTCTTACCCTAACGCGTGACTCAATCGTGAACGTGTTTTGTTATCGCAACTAAAGACCTTGATTATTATGGTATTTTTTATATATCATGTGATTATGGAACGTGTTTAGGGATTTAAAGATATTGAAAAGTAGAAATAGAAATTATATCTTAACATTGAATATCCTTGTGCGCTTTAAATGCGTAATCAGCACACACAGTCATTCAGTGTTTACATTTTTCTTAATTTTGCAACCCTCTGTCTAAAATTATTTATTAAAATGCTGGGACATTCAGAACTCAAACACACATCAAAATCACATGCTTTACTTATTTTAATAATTTATTTTCAAAAAATGACATTGTACTAATTTTTTCGGATTGAAAAAAATTCCGCCACGAAACCAAAGCTCGTGCAAATGGATGTGACACTTCGTTTGGTTGGGTAAAATATAAGTAAAAACATTTTCACATTCGTTCCATAAGCTGCAAACTTTTTTTTTCTCGTTGGAATCTGAGCTTTTACAATGTTTTGGATAGACGAAATTATTGCATACTTTTAAAAGTTGTTAAGTTACTCCATGAAACTAATTGAGTCTTTTGAGCGCTAAGTTCAGTTGCGATTTCATGAAACACTTCCTTTTTATGGTGACTTCTATTTATTATTAACTTTATATTACTTTTGTTATTGTTGTTGAAGCGGCAATAGCTTCTGTGACGTTCAAGGAGAAATTGGTGATGGCGTTGCGAAAGAAAAAAAAACTAGTTATAAATTATTACAAATAAATTTCAGTATGTACTTTTATTATTAAAATTTCGTATTTTAACAATTTTATTTTCTCGGTTTTATTGTATGCATGATTTTTATTTTTGTTTTGTCATTATTTTATATTGGCAAACATATTCTACAATATTTGTTTTATTTTATTTCTTGCAAACTGTTTTATAATGAGTAAGCTATACACTACCGATAAGTCTAAAATTCTATGAAAAGAATATTTTTTTTAAATGATGTAAAATTACTATAACTACAGAGTTAATAATTTAATTTAACTCCTCCTTGATTCCACTTAATAAAGTCAAAACCTTTGTCATCAATAAGAAATAAGCTTAAAAGCAAAACAAAATGTATTCCCGCATTGATTTTGAGTAAATAAATAAAAATTAATCCTTACATGTATGAAATGATCATTTCATTGAATTGTATAGTATTTATTTATTAGCAAATTATTATTAATGGATTATTGTAAAAATCTTACAAGTTAACAATGTGTGTTGTATATCGTATTTGACTACAGTTAAGTTTTATAAAAATAAAAAGAAACATTTGTACTGAATATTATTTATAAAACTTTGATCACATTTATAAAGTTTTGGATATGCAAATGTTGTGTCTTTTCTTAGTTCCATTCCTAGTCGTGTTTTGAGAAATGCCGCAACGGTTGCATAGCAAATTTTAATCTTAATTTTTTTCTTAGCAAAATTATTTAAAACAAAAAATAAGTGAAGAAGCTGCAATCGAAAAAAAATACTTTAAATACTTTATTTATTGTAATGTGTAAGGTTATTTTCAACAGCATGTCCTAAATTTGTACTTAATGGGGAATGTTTATTTATACATATAATCAATTTAATTAACATTAAACATTTTATTAAACAAAAGAACTTTTTTTTTTAAATAACATGAACACCATTTTGTTTTTTATTTGTTATTTAGTTTTCGTTTCTTGGTTGGCTATTGGAATTAAAAACATGTTTAATATAATTTCTATGATTACAATTATTTAGAATTTTTGCATTCGATTTAAATGGCGTTAATTGGGAAAAAACAGTGCCAAAATTTTCTTTTTTTCTGTTGTAAAAAAAAGAACGGTGAATCTGAAATAAAAATGTAATAATTATTGACATACAGAAAGTGTTATAAAAACCAATTTTAATCGTTTTTCGAGAGAAATCAATTAAATTGAATGAATTAAAATATAAACTGCAGGCTAAACGTTCGAGGCTTACCTTGACGACTAATTACATTCATGCATTTTCATTTTCAATTTCCTCCCCGAGCAATACACAGGAATTAAAACCTGCATTTAAGGTTTTTTAAAACTTCTTACATCATGCTAAGCAATATCAAATCCCAAATTTTGTCGACATAGATTGCAATGCTCTCACAACGGTCAAAAGAAGAGCAAGACGTGGTGGAATATCTGGGAGATTTGATGTTCGAAGTCGCCCACTACGACAAAAAGAAGAGGCTAGAAGAGGTCAAAAAGCAATAGGGCTGGACAAAACAAGATTTAAACAGAGTTTTATGAATCGATTTCAGGTATTTGGATCCTTCGTCAACCATAGAGGCGGTTATTGTCCGTAGACGTTTCTCGTCAAGTGGATTGGGACATTCGATTCGAGTAATTGGTAAATGATTTAAAATAAGAAGCATACAATAAACTATTAAAAGAGATCTGTGACCTCTGGGCTACGATTTAGTGACGAAGGATTCGTATTTCTGGGCGACCACGAGACATGTAAAAAGGCATTTTTCCTTTTTCATATTCAAGACTTTGTTAATAAGTTGAAGTATCGCATTCAGGATGCAGAGAATGATTATTGATAAGCCTTTCCTTTTCTTTAGCCGGTTTTTGAACAGAAAGACCTATAGGGGCTGTAGCTGTTACCGTAAATGGAATATGTCATCAAGCCATGATCGATAAATTTGCACAACTGCAGCATAAGGCTGCAGATTAAGTGGCGAAACCATTACCCGAAGTTAATTCTAGTAACGACACTGACAGCGTAGACTTTGTAAGAGCGTTCTGTACACTTTGGAAACCTTAAAATGAATTGGTACCAAGCGCAATAAGACTGTCTAGATAGCTAACCTAAAGAGTAATCGTAATAAATTTTAAAGTGCGCGAATTAAGTGTAATGCGAAAGCCGGTTGACATATCTTCTTTCTTTCTTTAATTTTTTGCAAACAAAGATATACAAAATTATAAATAAAACAACCAAAATTTGTATTTTTTTTTAAGACTCAAGACCCAACCTCCGTGAATATTCTTTATTATGAAATAAAGCAAACACAAATAAAACTATGCTTTAACTTAATTATTCTATATGACAAAGCCTCAATATAAAGTAAGTATGTAATCTATTGAAATAATGGAAACAAATCCTTTAAATATTAAATTCAAAAATGTTCATCCAAAATTAAGACACAATCATTTCTAGAGACATGCAAAGGTGTCTCCTAGCATGCAATACAAAAAAAATAATATATTTGTATTTTCCTGCAGCTTTACAAAAGAATAATTAACAAAATGTTATAAAATAATAATGTATTGAGAAAATTCTTTGAAAATTTTGTTTTCTCTGGTTTTGTTTTATTTGTAAAAATTCAGATTATGTTTTGAATTCGATAATACTTACATTTTTTTAAATTACTTGAAATTTAGAACCTATACTTATATATTGAATAGTACGAATGAATGAGCTTGGGGGATTTTGAAGCCACAGGATGATTGTTAGCTTCTTCGTTTCGATGAGAGGCCATTGTTGCAGGGGGACGGTGGTTGTTATTGAATATGGTGATGGAAATGAATAATGCTTTGATTTTTATCATTTTTTTATTTTTGGAATTTTTACTACTTTTGTTGGTAGCAGCTCAGCGTTGTTTGTTTTTAAACTTATTTCCGGTTTTAATTAGAATGTTATTGGTTCTCGTGGAAGGGAGCATTCACCAACAGTTACTCGATACATTGCCATCTCTGTAATTCCATGATAGTGGACAAACGCTGCCGCGATAACCAGAATGTGGAACAATTGATGAGATTGAAACTGAAATGACAAAAAAGTTATCAATTATTTGTTTTTATTTGGATATTGTTAAATCTACGTTTTCGTATAATTGTAATAGGTAAAGAAATATTCTTCCGAGCTAGAAAGTTTAAAACTTAAACCGATTTGAGCGCTATGCTATTAGGCTTATACCATTGTTTCTTTGCATTTGCAGATACGTTAAAAGATCTAGAAAAAAGTTCATTGATCATTTTCGAACAAAATGTTACGGGAACGGAAAGAAATGAAATTGTAACATTTTTCGATACTGCCGCAGCCCTTAGACAAAATATGTTGGCTGACAATCCTTAAGATGATGTCGTGCGCTAATCAATACCGTAACTCCCGCAACTATTGTTCAATTTGGCTATTCATCGTACTAAACTATATTTGATTTGATATGGTCAGGCTAATTGTCAACGACTCAAGAGGCTGGAATCCTTTCGAATCAAGAATTCGCCAGAACGCCAGAGGGAAAGAAGATCTTATCTTCGCTGACGCACATTAATTGATAGGGAGCAACCATGATCGAATGTACGTCATCTGAATCGAAGAAAGAAATAAGCTTGCTTAAAGTATTATAGAACGATTTCGTTTTAAATATTTCCATTATGCAAAGCCATAGAGTTAAATTTATATGCATAAAAAAGACTTATGGACTTTCATTTCCCCTTCAAGTTTATTCTTATTCTTAGACCAAGCCGTATTAGTGTTATCAATACACATACCTAACATTACACTGCATCTCAGACACTAGCAACAAGATAGCAATATGTACAGGCCGCCAGTTTGAACGTTGCAAGTGTGAAGTCGTAGCTTCACCGGTATTCAGGCATGTTTCTTGGAATCATTGTCATTGAATGTGAGCAGAGAGAAAAAGATGTCTGGTTAGCCCTTCGTGGCGCAATGACAGACTAACGGTTTGTGTCTATCAATAATGCTATTCATCAAGTCAAAAAATGTTTTCTGTGAATATCAAAATTGTAGGCAAAATCACGGACGGCGCACATAAGGCATTGCCTAAAAGCCTTTCACTTCAGAGCTGGATGTAAGGCAAGATCTCTAATTTGCAATAACAGGCAATGGCCTGAGAGGAAGCTCACGAGCTTTCACATGTTCTCCTTGTCTAGTTTGAGGATTTCTCTGTAAGCGAAGGGATTGATCAGAAATTTTGACTATATTAGCCCCGGGAGATTTCTCCGGTGGGCGATACGGAGTTTGTTTTCTCAATAATTGATCAAACCTGTAGCTGTAAGATTCCGAGACATTGAACGCAGTTTTAGAACCAGCGCTGGCTAGTTCGCCCGCAATTTCAGTGCTTTCGATTGCAAGATGACCTGAAACCCATCCTTACCTAACTGTCTTACGTTGGGCTAGGGATTTTAAGGCAGATACTGCGTAGGCAACTAGGTCTGACCATCATGGTGTACAACCAGTATAGCTTCTTAGGTTAACAGGCCCACGTGGTCTTTGTTGCGCGTTTTGTGATGGACTTGATATGAGACTTTCTTATCCAGGATAACACCGAGATACTTGACGAGATCATCAGCATAGCCTATTTTGGCATAGCCTGTTTCCAGGGTGTTGCATTAATACAACGTTTACCTGTCTGCATACCAAAGGAATATATCCGCAATTGAAGGTAGCTAAAACCGGTGGGATAAGGTCCATGACCTCCTGGAGAAGGACATGAAAGATGTTATTTCCACCGAGTGCTTTAAAGGATTTGAATGAGTCCTATCAATGAGATAGGGCCTCAATACTGAACATTAGAAAATTTTTACATATAGACTTTTTACCCTGTTAGAAAACGTACTCTTTGGTGGCTTACAAGTGGTAAGTCAACCATTGTAGACGAACATGGCAAGTTAACGCTCAAAAGCGTTACTAGAGCATCCGCATGGTCCTTAGTGTAGGATCCATTAGATTTCCTTAGTACTCCTACAATTTTGACACACCTAGTCTTTGCAAATGGTTTTGTGAGTTCGTGCTGCAGTCGGCGTATCAGCAAAGCTTGGATCTTTTCAACTCAGAGTTGTACTCCGCGAAAACGGATCTATATCCGCCCCACTTTTTGGTTTTCTTTTCAAGATTGAAGAGTTTCCTATTTTTCCTCCTGAGTAGGGGCAATTTTAATTAATGTTCTTTGGCGACCAAGCTCAGTGACGAAGTGGTCCGAAACCGGAGGAGGTGAAAGTGTTTTGAGGCCAACCCCATTTCTAGTGGCGTAGTTGGAGGGTGATCATCTCCTATTTCCCGATTTTAACCTCGCATCAGGGAAGATAGAATAACAGTCAATAATTTAACTAGCATAAATAAATAGACAAATAATTGAATAAACGCATTTCAAGACTTGCTTGATTGCATCACCATACTGAATAAAGGGTTCCCAAGTTGAATTGCGGGATTAAACCTTTTTTTCAGTGAAAAAATAAAAAAAACAATTTAAAAAAATAACTCCTCTTACAAGACTTACCCAAATGTCAAATTTTCCTGGGAACCACCTTTCTGGAACGCGCAGCGCATATAATAACGCTCCAAGTATATATAGTAGACCTGCGCAAATGAATTTGTTATTTGTAAAGTTATGTTCATAGTTCGACTCAAACTTACCCATTAAAATGAGCCATCCTAAGCTTGCGCGACTGATCGTGCTGAACCATCCTTCCATAAGACTGTAATGGATTGCTGGTATAATACCCGATAGTCCAAAGCTCATAAAAACACCCGCGCGCAATGGTCTAAGCCCAGGCTCAGAGAATTTATCCCACAAAGAGACAATTATTGACAAGCATCCCAGCACACAAACTACAGAGAGATATATGACCTTTGGTTGATAGTGACAATAGAACCCGTAATAAAGCCAGGGTACAAAGGATCCCATGATGAGCAACGCTATACCGCAATAGTCTAATCTATTAAATACAAAAAAAACATTGATAACAAAAGATGGAATAAATAAAAAAAAAACTTCGCACTTACTTTGAAAACAGTCTTCCGATCTCAACTGAGTGACAACTGAGCGTATGGAACGCAAATGAAAACCCAAGGCATATGATAGCGCCAGCAAAAAATGCACCAAATATCAGTTTCTCTTGGAATTGAATTTCGTACGATGGGCGCGAAAGGAAGTATAACGCGACGCCAATGAATGCCACGCATCCAAGTAGATGTGTCCAAATGTTACCAGTCTCTGTGTGCACACGGAAAATTGACTTGAAGCATGCGCTAAACGAGGGCAGTGGTGGTCGGTGGCCCCGATGTAAGAAATCATTGTCTTGCAGCCATTTGGGAAGATGTTTATAGTGACACACATTCCAGCTAGCTTCCCACACCTGCAAAACAATAAATAGTTTAAAAAGCTCATTGTTTGGTAAAAAAGGCCTTAGTTCGAGACTCTATACCTTGCGCACGAATTCTTCAGCTTGCTCAGCAGCGTTATGGGCTAGGGCACCCAAATCGATTTCGTCTGATAGGACACCAGCTTTCAGTACCTCAGTCATCTGTTTAGATAAAAATAGATTTCAATGAGTTTATACTAACAATTTTTTTCATAGGCTCGTCGCCAGTTCAACTCAATAGTTTTGTCAATATGATTAAAAACCAAATGAGGGTATATCACTTTTCATGTGTTTGCCAGAACACAAGGTCATCGAGGGGAAAACGCTTAAAAGCGACGCAAACAACTTATCAGCGAAAATAACATTCTTTTGTTTTTTTGCAGTTTATAGAACCGCAATTTGTACAATTTATCGCTACACAGAAATCTCGATTTCTTATCGAAATTGTTCTCTTCTCGCGGAAGCAGGTGTTTTTTGTTCCGTTCGCAATTCGATACACTGGCACTATGGTTCGGTTGGAATATAGAGAAACTGCTTAACTAATTACAAATTCAAATCAATGGAAATTGGATGTGGCTTGTTGATATTCCTTCCGCTCATAGATTTATGCAAATGTACGCTTTGGGATCAAGTAGTAGACGTTTGTTCGGCTCTTCACAACGTGGAATGGATCTGAAGAGAACTTATCACTGGCCATAATGAAGGCGGCGGAATATGCAAAAAATAACGTCTTAGATACACACTAAGACGTCGTGAGTAAATAACAACGCGAACTGCGAAAACTTTTACTGAAAGGGAAAGAAAAATATTGAATATGATGGACTTTTACATTATGAATTGTACTCTAATGATGGGTGAAGGTGACGATAGAAAAGGTGCGTTTAACCGAAACATACAATTATTCTTACACAAAAATGATGCTATTAAGACCAACTGCTGTACGGTAATTGAGACTACTAACATGATAATCGGCCGTTGATTGGTTGAAAATTGTCGCAGTTTCATTTGGTTGTAAATATTTGGTGTAAAATGACCGTGTAGCTCTTGTTGGCAAAAGTTCCAACTCTAAAATTCAATGACTTTACTCACAGAAAAATGTGAACTAAATATTACATGGGCTGCAAAGTCTCGGCATTTTTTCATAGGTGGCACCACAAGAAAATGATTATGATCCAATGCGAGGTTCATCTGTCACTAGTTTATGTATGAAGTTACATGGCATTTCGGCCGTTCGTTTGCAAGCTACAGTCCTCTGAGTAACGCTAGTTTCGCCATGGTTAAAGTAATGGAATAACAGGAGTATCCTATCTTCATTAAGCATTGATTTTTGATGAGAAAAACTTCCGAACAATCATTGCAATAATTGCAGAAATATTTATCTAAGATCTGCTCCTTGATCGTCAATCAAGTGTATCGAATCGGTTGGAGTGAAGTTGCGCGAGTAAGCTGAGAACGGGCGATGCACGATGTTTCGTGGTTGAAAAAGCTATCGGCGAAATAAGTGTCGCGTTTGCTCACCGCTCACCAAAAACAGCAATGCGTTGATGATTCGCCTGATGTGCAATAGGCAGTCTGCAGAGTGGCTGCGGGGTCATGAAAGCCAAGACCAAAGCTCGGCCAGGAAGATTTTGGCCTCCCTTTTTTTGGGATGTATGTGACATAATCTTAATCGATTACCTACAGAAGGGAAGAACGTTCGCAGGATAGTATTATGCAGCATGAATGGACAAACTGAACGAAGAAGTAAAGAAATAGCCTCAGATGACGAAGAAAAAAGTTCTGCACCATCACGCACCGGCACACAAGTCTTTGAAAGCGATGGCCAAATTGGATCAATTACCAATTGCTTGCGCTCCTATTTTATTCTCTTAACTTGACTCCCAACGACTGTTATCTGTTCCCAAACCTCAAGCGGTGGCTCCAGGGACAGCGATTCAGATCGAATGAGGGCATCATCGCGGGATCCGAGGCGCCATCAGTGCGATAGCGCCGTTTTGTTTTTTTGACTTAGGTGGTTGATTTCGTTTTGACATAGTTTTAATAGTGGTAGCCGAGTCAATGGGTTTAATAGGGGCCTAGCTTTCGATGATGACAATTTTTCGCTAAGAACTTCTCTGTCAATTGTCAATTCGCATGCCTTTTCGGTTTTTCCGCCTGGAAAACTCTGGCGTGGTTCGGAAGGTGATATGATTTTGTGATGTCTAGCTTTCTGGAGAAAATACCTGCGCCTACTCCACAGTCTATTTCTGAGCAAGCAGTGAGAATTCCTCACTTGTAGGGAACGCTACATTAAAGTTTTTGTTGTATTTGAGAGTGGGAGTAAATCTAATGTTGAGGACTTTGCTGTGGCCGCAGAGTTGCGACTTCCAGAAGTTCTGTGCAGCGCTGTCAGACTCAAAGATCTTGGAGTCTGACAGCGCTCCTGATACCATAATAACTACGTCGTTCGCATTCGCGACTGCCTTTACTCCCTCATCGTCGAGTCGTTGTACAATTTTGTTCATTACCAGAAACCAAAGTACGGGTGAGGTAACTGCAGTCTTATCCTTACAACCTGGGAAGTGGGTGTTTAGTGGATTTGCAATAGTCCATCAAGACCCGCTTCTAGGCTTTTCTGATGGATTCTTTTAAGACAGTCTTAATAGGGTTGCTATAATTTGCATTTATGGCAAGCGTATTTCAAAGACTTGGTTGTTTCGTTTTACAGAAAGGGCATCGAAAAGTTGGAAAAATATAACTTCACCGGGATTTTCAGCCCATGTAGTATTTCTGATTGATTCAGAATAGAGCTTCTGTTGTGGCTCTGAATTTCGAAGAGTGCCAACAAAACAAAAGACTTGTGTGGAGTAATAGTAAAACACGCATCATTGCGTGGCGGGCTGAAGCTCACTTGAGGCAATTTTTTGAGGTACTTTTCTCTACCCGAGCTTATAATTTATGGCTAAGCCATAGCTTAATAGCAAATTTGCCAGATAGAAAACGGAAGAAGCATTTCCTTCTCGTTTTCAATCAATAAAATACCAAAGAAGAGAACAATAAAATATTACAAAACCAAATCGAACATAATTACAATTCCTTCACCTCCACAGTTAAAGAATATGAAAAGTTCAACGACAAGAAGATGTAGGCAGCCACCTGTAAAAAAAATAGGAAGAACAGAACACATTGAAATATCCTTATCTACCTTGTAGTAAATGTTGTCTAAGAAGAGTTGTAAATTTTCCCTGAACACTCTTTTAACTTCAAAAGAAAATTTTAATTCAATAAAAGAAAAATGTCTAAAGCTATGTAAGCATAAAAACCATGAAAGCATAATGTTACTTTGTCTATAACGGTACACTTGGACAAAGATGAACAATTTTTAAAACTTACCTCAGCAATTATCTAGAAATAAACAAACCTTAAAAGTGTTAATAGGAAGTTTTGATTTAAATTTGACACTCAAAACGTTTATATGTTTTTACAAAGTCACAAACTTCGATTAGGCTTAGCACGCACTGCGATTAACTCTGAAAAATTGCAAACCTTAATATGTCAGAACACTTAAGGTTTCCCCTGCGCAGACTCAATTTGAAATGCAGTCAGAGAAGCCGATTAATACGGAGAGCTGTCTCCACTTGCACTGCGGGCAAACATTTGCGCTTTATATTCAAAAAACAAGTTGAAAATACGAGAATAAAAATCGCAATGCATAAATGTGGGAGTCGCGGTCAAAAACCGTAGAAAACGTTAACCGTGGTGCGTGCTAAACGTTACTGTAGACCGTGGTTGTATTTTGATCATTTCAATGTTCAACGTAGTTTAAAAAAATTATATACAGCGCGAATGGAAGAGACATTCCGTTTTAAACGAATACGACCGGCTTTATCACAATAAGACGCAACCAGGATGGTTCTCGAACCGTTGCTACGTATCGAACATACGCCCGAAAAAAATACACGAATACAATGCGGGACCGACGCGATTGCTGCTTTGAGCTCAGAATTTTTTTAACCGGTCTTGATGTTGTTATATTTTCTTTTCATACGATTCGGTATTTGAAATTGCATTATGGAAGTAAAGATGTTGGATGTTACAACAACAGGTTCAATTGATTTCAAAGTCGCCATAAAATGTTATATTTTGTAACTCAGTGCACATTAAGATGGTTGTTTAGTGGTTTGTAATTAAAGCATGATCGATCGATCTCTAAGCCCGGGGGCTCCCAGACGAAAAACAGTAGAAAAACTTCCTGTTACGGTTTGCCTCAATCGCTGCTAATATTTAAGGGTTTTGATATTAATGGAAAAAGTTCAATTCTTAGAAAATGATGGTAGTATAGTTTCCTAAGACGACGTTCAATGAGTGACTGGATGAGTGAAATAATCTTTTGAACCGTTGCTTTCGGGAATTCCAAAGTAATCCACATATCGGAAGTGGTCTGTGAATGAACAAACATTTGCTTTATCACGATAGCCATCTTACTCGGCAATGCAAGTACATTGTTGGGATACGCAAAACTCCCTAAACTTATTCAACAATTTATTGCAACAGGCCATCCGCTTTTTATCCACATCCACAACTTTCATTCAATGCCCAACCATTAAACTCATCGACCATACAAATAACGGCACTAGTTTCGATGAACTTAAGTTTTCCCGACTTTTTTTTAATTTTCATAATTGATCTATTGACTGCTACACCTAAACTTGCTTTTTGCCCTCTGATTTTGTCTTTGCTTTCTGAATTAGTTTATACTCGAGTACATCTATATTCGATCATGTTGTGCAACACTTCAGTAAGTTGCATGATTTGTTGCTCATAGAAGGACCTGTCAGTATCGGCGAAAAACTGAAGGTGCTGAATAACAGTCTGAATTGAAAGTTCGATTTCGCAAGACCGTCCATGAGTCCAACAACTTTTGGGCTGTTGCGCATTGTCGCGATCGAAGAAATCCTATTTCGTTAACAATTATGCTTATTGGATTATGGATTCTTTTAAACTTCCTAATTTCCAACAATAAAAATCAGAATTAAATGTTTCGTTCCTATGTAGAAGCTGAAAAAAATATCACCACATTGATAGCATAACCCTCCTCTGATAAAAGTTTTCTTTTGATCTCGAGCTTAATCTCATTCAAGGTTCAAGGCCGCTTGCTTACCAAATTGTCGTAAGCGCAATTCTTTTCTCACCACCAGTTTTTTGTATCCTCAAAATAGGATCAAGCTTAATGAGCGTCATGTAGCAGTTTAACTGCATCTTTAAATTAAAATCCATGAGAGACCCATATATCTAACTTGCTAAAGTTTCCCTATTCTGCAACTTATTTCGTCGCAATGAACCTTGGTGGGCCTTCCTGACCGAGAAGTTTCCTTGGCAAATCAAACATTTTTTGAAACCATTGTGGACCCCGAGGAATCTGAATACTGTAAAGAACATAGTCACCGTAAGCCATTACTGACAAACTTTCCTTTAGAAAAGAATACGAGTTAAACACGGCGAAAATGCACATCACAAAAACAGAATATCAATGAATTTCTTCCTGAACTCATTTTTTTAAAAATGATAACCTTCTTTAACTTACAGAGTTTATTGCAACTTTTTTCTACTTCGTCGACAAAGAATTTCTTCAACTATAATTGTTTAAATGAGTTGGAATCGAAGACATGTGACGAGAGTCCACAACTGCTAATTATTAATGTCGTGAAAAATTCATTACCTACGTTAGTCGGGTCACGCCTAGCATATCGTGTTGAAAAAAAAAAAAAACAATCGTCAGAAGTTATTTTTATAAACCAACCAACAGTTGTTTTCTTGTACGAACATCGCACTCTGAGCCCGGATGCTAAGTTGTGAGCATATTCACATTGTTTGCCACAAAATGAATCAAGATAAAGCAAACAGTATCTAGGACTCGAATGCAGCCTTAAAGGCTATTAATACCTGCAACTTCTTCCTTAATGGGGAGGTGATAAAAACACGCAAACTGCACTGAATTCTTCCTGGCCCGCCTAAGGGGTTCATCGGTTGTAACACCTTATATGTATATGCCAATTTGTTCAGCAAAGAATATACAAACGATTATAATAGAATTATTTTGGCTATGTTATCAGAGAATAGGCATAAGTACGAAAGCCACTGCGTAGTGATAGATGAATTCAAATTGAGTAAGTTCAGAAGCACTGCTTGAGACCTCACAAAGATAGAAAGAGAAGCCTTAAAGTGTGAAAGATAACGTTATTATGAGTTTGGCTGTAATATGGAATGACTTCTATTGAGCCCAACTTTAACCTTCGCACTCGCAATTGATTGGCACAGTATCTTGGACCTGGGTGGAATTTTTGCGGTCACAAATCGTTTTCGATTTGTATCCGTTGTATTCCATCATTTTCGAACCGTGTTTTGCTGATTGAAGTTCAATTGATAGATAATATATAGACTTACTGAAGATAAGAAAAGAAATTAAAAATATAACTTAACAAGACGGGAAACTGAATCAAATCATTATTAAGTGCTGACGCATCGTAAATGACGTTACTACGCAAGAGAGAACTAAAAGGTAGAAGTTGCAATAACTGAGGGAATTCGGAACAATCAAAAGCAAAAGTGAAACAGGGAAATGGGAATAGGTAATCCCTCTACAACTCGGGTTTCTATAACGCGTTTCCGCTCCAACGCGATTCCAAAAATGCGGACAATTTTTAACAACAACATGAAAATAAGTAACGCAATTTTTTTCAAATATTTATAAGTTTTATTTAAAAAAAAGGCTTCTTTGCAATAATATGTCCATATTTTATATTCGTTGTATGA
Organism: Orthonevra nobilis; assembly: GCA_963555765.1. NCBI lineage: Eukaryota > Metazoa > Arthropoda > Insecta > Diptera > Syrphidae > Orthonevra > Orthonevra nobilis. The sequence goes on from OY743225.1 coordinate 15,710,732, forward strand.
GGTGCGTTGAAAGAAAATTTCCGTATTTTGGGAGTTAAATCAGTTGAAATCACCATACTTAAGTAATAGGAATTATTAGAAACAATTATGATTAATGGTCACTTTGTGGAGCCATATTTGCCAGGTTGCTGCCCAGAAACACATACAAATAAAATATTGGGATCACGTTCAAAATGTTAACACCATTCTACGACCAATTTACTAACCTGGTATCAATTCCCTTGAGAACTAGTGGAATGATTCAAAGAGGAAATAAGCAGATCAGGAATTCATAAATACGGGTTAAGGGTCGGTCTCAGTGTGAACAAAATCGTTGGACACCGTGCCGAGGAGGATTAAAAAGTCGTTATGACTAAGGTCGGATATTTTGCACCTTAATGCAATTATAGAAAATAGAAAACACCTTTTTTTCTTAAAAGAAAATGAAACACGTGGTTGCTCAATTGGCTGCCATCCAATTTATTTTAATTAATTTCATTTCATCAATGCGAAGTCAAGACATTCAATTTAAAGAGCAATCGTACGAACCATCGTCAAAAAAACAATGTCCTGCAATACTACAATTCGAATTCGACCACATTAAATCACAACAAATATTAAAGATCGAAAGGACTGTCGATATTTCATAAAGCCAAATCGGCGAACCAGTAGGAAGGGCATCAGAACCCTTGTTTGTGGGTATGCTATTGGGTCGTAAGCTCGAATTTTATTTCTACAATTAAATGAAGAAATTCGAACAACGCTTTGAAAATTAGAACAACAAAATCACACATTCACAATTATTCGATTAAACTTATTTTATGTGTTAAATGTACAAATGACTTGCTAATCAAAGTTCATTGACCGATACTGCGAAGTTGGATCGATTTAATATTTATTTTTTCCCTTGAAGCATATAATTGTCAAGCATTTTTTTTTTTAAGAAACTAAAACAGTGTAACTGAAATTATCTTAACTCCAAACAGAGTGAAAAATCAAGAAACTGAGAATGAACTCTTCAAATCGCCACTATCGGTAGGAAAAACACATATTGCCTACAAGTGCTCATGATCATGATGTGTATTGTGGTGAACTAAGCACGAATCCAATCTACGAACGTTGAGTGGACTCCTGACCTTTGAAAATTATTCTCGATTGCAAAAACATTCCCCTCTTTATTGTTTGTAAAATAATTTGTGTTAATTTAGGTCTTGAATCGCAAACCTCATATTCTGAATTGTTATTAGTTCCTTGTTTTGGCTGATTGTTTTAAGGCACCGAATGAAAACTTTGAGCGAAAGATTATCACACTTTGCATGAGTAATCGGTGCCAGTTTCAATTTAGATTGAGGCAACTTAATTAATAAAATAAATTGAACATGACTGTGAAACAACCCAGACATTTTATATCTCTGCAACAGCATTTAGATAGCAAGAATAATTATGAAGACCTGATTAGACTTTAGGAAGTGCAAATTTAGATGATGCATACTATCAATGTCCTTTAAAAAAAATTAAAATGAGAACTTCTTTCATCCACGGGTCTCTTGAATTGATCGAACTAAATAAGTGTAGATACATCATATTTACTTGTATATAAGCTCGTGGGTTAACTCTTTAAGGCTTTAAACGCAAAAATTTGCCGACCGTCATGTTCTTTTTTTTTTCTTGCTCTCTATGACCACGTTTATGGCTACGATAAGAGGCCATAATTTCAAGCAAACCGATAAGATCATCAAAACTATTAATCACCTTGTAAAAACACACTCGGACACAACGCTATCGTTTGCTTCACACAAGAAGCTCAGCTAAAAACTCACCTCGGCTTCGATAAGCTGCGTGTCTTCTGGCGTTGATGGTAGTGGACATCCTGCATCGTCCTCCTCGCAGAGGTCATCGTCGTCAAGCAAGTCTAAATCGTGTGATAGGAGCGAGCCATCTGGATTCCAGCCACGTCGTCTTCGCAATATCATACGAACCTCTTCGAATATATCGTCCTCGTCGTCACTTCGTCCAGGATAGGAGTATCTTGGTGATGGAATCATACTCTCCGATTCGCCACCAAGACTTCGGGCATCCGCATATTCGGCCTCTGATGAGACGCGAGGCAGAAACACAGCCTCCGCCTCGGACTTTTCACACGTACTTGTCATATTTGCGAAATTTTGATGACTTTGTTTTCGTCTCTTACGCAGTACCGCACTAATTTCGTCCCCCTGATGATAAAAAGAAAAGTTTTTATTAACTCAAGTCCTGTTCAAAACGGAACTCTCAACTAAAATGCAAATAACAACAACGACCTTTGGAACAAACAACAATCTTTGCAACAAGATACAAGCATGTATCCATATGCATCAACGTCAACAGAGTTTCAAGAACGATTGCAATTGCATGCATGAAAACAAAGATAAATAAACGCGTTTTAAGGAGCCTGGCACAAAACCAAACACCTTTGCAAGATTACGACACAAAGAAATTACATTTTATTTTTTTTTTCTTTTCAAACATTTGTTAAAGTCCGTCACGAATGAGGGTTGCATAATTTTTTACTTTTTTTTTTAGCGAAAATTTAAATGTGGATATACCAACGAAATCTGGGGACAGAAATTATCGTCACACATTATATTATTATATTTGGATAAACTAAAAGTATAAAACTATTGAAATACCCCGAACGAAATATATCGTTGACGAGGTGCAATTAAAAATGTGGAAAATTCAATAATCACAACTCAAATTGGAACACTTTCATTGATGGATTGGGGTTAGGAACGAGTTCCATTTTGCGTTTGGATTAAAAAATTGCGACACACTCACTTGATGTTTCCAATGTAAAATTATTTCTTAAATATACTTCGCAATTATTTTACTTGTTTCTATTGCACAATTCGCAATTAGGTGAATTTGAAATGTTTGGTGTAAAAAAAAAAATAAATTGAAACTTTTTCCCGAAGCTACTGCTTCGGTCCACAGCAAATCAAGCAATTCGCTTTGGCAGTGGGGAAAAAATGTGACGTACTTTGGATTGTCGTTGGCAGTTGTTTTTGTATTTCGTTGTCATGACGTTTCTCTTAAAATGGAATGCAAAAAAGAGAAAAAGTGTAATGCCTGGCGCAGGTTACTGCATTCAAAACAGCTGATTAGTTTTGGAAAATTGGCAATTTTTAGAGTAAGTTTACCTTTTGCGACGATTTGGTTACAAATTATTACAGTCCAATACTTACACCTTGTTATTTTGGGCGAAAAATCAAATGAAAAATGTTTGAAATAATAGAAAAACACTATAAAAACCAGACAAACCCAACAGACGATGGCCTTTCACGATAATTGCCGAACTGTCAGTGGGGATAGTTAAAGCAAAATACAAAAGAAAAATGGCCTTAATGTCACTTTGAGTTTGGGTGTGAACGCAATGAGGGCTGGTTTGTTTTGTGTTCAAATTGACGTTTTGTTTAATAAAATAAATAATTTAGCTATGTCCAGATTATATAGTTAAATATGCACCAACTCTTTTTCCATTCTTCTTTCATTCCATTTTTTTCATCTGGATCAAAATATTCCATAATTCAAATGAAAATCAAAAAACAGACTCTCTGAAAATCAATTCACACGAGAGAGGAGAGCTGTAAAGTATTGCTATACTTAAAATACTTCATTCAATCAAAATCAAACGCCTATTTTCCAGTTCGACTTCCAAAATAATTCAGAACTGATTTTTACTTCATTGCAATACGGATTATTAGCAGTAATCAAAAGGCTTCAAGTCAAAAAATATGCAATATTTTTAAAATGCTTGCATCATTTGAAGTATTTTGAAGTCTTAAGTTAGTGAGTTCTTGCCTTTTGATTTCAGTTCCAATCTAAATATTTTTATAACTTTTGAGTACATTGAAGCACATGTCATTTTGCTACGTCTTGTTATAAAACAACATCGCCATCAATCGTTTACGTATAACGCAATATTTTCAGATTTATTTCAGTATAGCTTCCAAAATTTTTACATTGACTAACCGATACTTGCTCCAAACTTTGAAGTCGCTAAAGTCCCGAAAGAATCTTAGCTTCAACCAAGAAGTTTGGCACCTAGTGCGATCAATTGTAAGAATACTTCAATTACGATTACTTTTATCGCTTTCTTTGCTTTATTTAGCTGCAGATGCACTAAATTTGGAATCGGATGGAATGGCTTTGAAGTGGTATTTCACTTACTGCTGCACTTTAGGACTTTCAAAAAACTAATGGAAACACCACTTGTGAATTCCTTAACAATCATTTGTATTCCTTGGACTTTCGGCGTTATTTACATTCTTTTGGACTATTTTATTTATACCAAAAAAGAGCTGTTTGAATGGATATTGTTCATGCTATCCGTTCCGACCAATTTAAGACGTGCTTCCTTATCTCATAGCTTTTGCTTACTCAAGAACTTCTAGTTTATTTAATACAAGTAGCTATTTCATCTTAAATCGTCGCAATTCGTACTGCTATTCATTCATATCGTTTCAGAGAACGGTCCACAGCTCCCGACATCTTTAAAACCGAAAAAGGACCTACATCGGTCCAGAATTTCGAAAGATCATACTTCTAAATTTTTCGTTACTAAAAAAGCTAACAAAGGGTGCCATAAAGTTGCACTGATATTTAACAATCAGGGTGGTGGTAAGATTCTAAAGCGTTAACAAGACAGAAAAATACAGACCCATACTCCTGTTAAGTAAACGCAATAAATACTTAGGTTCCATTTACATGGCTATATTTTAGAATATACTCACTTTTAAGAATTTCTCACCTGTCGCTGGCACTAACGGTTTTGTTCGGCTACTTAAGGCTTATTTTAGTCTATGAACTCAACAAAAAAAATCAGATAATGAAAACTTAAACAAAATGCTTTTTTTTAAATTGATTTCTTAACATAAGATTTATAATAAAAATCGGAAAACATGTACAACATAAGTAAATTATTTGGGAAAAGAAGATAACCAAAAATTTTTGGAAATCCACAGGACGGGCCAACAATAAGTGCAGCCCAATGAATACCAATCAAGCAAAATTGAGTCTGAAATTAAAGTAATAAAATTATTATTTGCAACGAGTGTTTTAAAATCAAACTTACAATTTGCAATATTGTTATATACTTCTTCCACCAGATATTTGACGAGCTGCTGTTGATGGCAATTAAGTAATATAAGTACATCATCATGTGGACGAATGAATTCAAAAATCCCATAAAAACAGCATGACCTCCTGTAAATGAAAATAGTTTTACAAAAATAATCAGTTTGGTATTAAGATGAAAGCATGAGCTTCAATATAAGAAAAAGACGCAGATTCACAACTCGTGGCCAAAGCTTAGAGTCAAACTCCTGGACAAATTAAGAGTTCTATCTGATCTTGTGAATACGCACTGCGGAGTTAATTTCTAAGAGCAGGATACTGTGTTTATGCACCGAATTGTGCTGGAAGTATTACCCTAGTCCAATTAGACTATGACTAAGAATTTGCTTTGCATCAGTTAGTTATTATCGACTAGAGATTCGTAGATGTTATTACTTGTAAGAAGTTGGAATTTCACAGGATTGCTGACAGCTCATAATTGAGCCGAAAAGCTTAAGCACAAATAATCTGAAAAAATAACCACAAGTGGTCGAGCGCATTCTTAAAGTAGAATAGAAAGATTGTTGTTATTGAAGGAACACCGTTTCGAAAGCCTATTTGACGTATACACTTATCCCGTTTTTTGATTTCTACCCACAGGATGAATCAGACATTGCTCTCTGAGAATCAAAAGACCAAACCTTCACATCCGCAAAATACTGTTTTTGATTTGACATTTATTGCAGAGAGATCAACTGTCATTGCTTTTGAATCGATCAAGCGTTTGGAAAGCTTTTGTTCTAAGGGCATTCCCGTTCACAGCCGGCGATATCTTTTGTCAAATGTTAATTTCGGGTTTAATTCAATATTGCCATAAGCTTAAGTTCATAGTTACTGACAGAAGATTTGTTTTCGATTTCGGCCAAAAAATTGGTTTCGCCAAAACTTTGGCGAGTTCTAGACTAAGATTACTCGAAAAGACAAACTTCCACTTTTTGTTCCAGCCGGCCGATATCGGGATACCTGCATCCCACTGCTCACGGTGCTTTAAAAATATGATGACACGACAGCTCTTTTTAAAAGCAGGGCATGCTATATGTGACGGGGGTTGAACCTACAGTTCATTGCTGACTCCGATCGGTCCCAGAAGCCTTATCTTGGCAGTTAGTACTCATTGGAGGATAAATCGCGAAGTGTGGCGGGACAAAATGCCAGATGATCTTTCCGGGATTTCATCCTTTGTCCTCACGCTCAACAGCTGACTTACCACTAAGCCACGGGCACTACGAAAACGGTTTTCGAAGTTGGGGGCGAAATTTGTTTTTGAGAGGCTACAGCTGTTGGGAAGGGGAAGTCATCTCCAAAGATTGTGGACTGACCAAAATCAACTCTGGTCGCTGGCGGTGAGATTGCATTGAGTCTTACCAATATAAATTTTGCTTGTTGTTGGACTAGCACGGTTAACTTGGTCCACCAATTGATTGGCGTGATTGTGCTGAATTTGTGCTTTTTCTTGCGCATAAATGGCTAGGTAAGGGTTCGCGTGACCTGTCAAGTCAATTCGGACAAGATAAGTTTATGTATGTGTAAAAATACATTATTTTATACAAGCTAAATATTTTACCAATTCATACATGTCTAAATAAGTTTTGGTTTCTGTTGGGGCAGAAACGGTTTCGGTTTTGGCTGAAAATCCTCTTTCGGACGAAAACTACAAATTCATAAATTACTTCAGTGTTTGGCAGAGGTAAGTTTTTGAAAACTGAAGGAAGAGCTTCTTGAAACAGGGTATTTAACTGTTTCACTTGGTGAATAATAAAGAATAAAAAATAATTATGTCACGAAGGCTAATGATGATATGTTTATACCAACACTTGTGAAATTAAGAAGAATGTAATGTCATCGGTTTTTGAAATTCTTCTCCTTGCACTGAGATGAGGTAGATATGAAAACAAAGAGGTCCAGCTGGTGCAGCCAATGTTTGGTTTTATAGAAACAAATGCAATAATAAATTAATTTTGTTCACCCTGCAAATGTAATGTGCTACCAAACTGCACAAACAAACAGATTAACTTGAAATGATCTCTCAATGTTAACTTGGAAAACACGAATATCGGACGCATAGAAAATAAATGCGAAATCCTGGACTTTCGGTGAATATTTTCGAAAACATGATTTTTGTTTTGTGCGAACATAGTATTTACCACGATTTACAAACGTGAGAAAACGATAATCACATTCGTAACTCATTTTTGAGCTCGAGATAACGTCTTGCAACAATGTACGTGCGCAAACTGCATCCGAATACCAGCAACATTCAAACACTTCAATTAAGAAACAGCTGACTTAAAGTAACTTAAGTGTGGAGAATATGCTAAAGTCAACGTCATCAGCTGTCCTTTTTTTATCCTTAAATATATTTAAAAATTTATCTCAATTTACATTAAGCATTATTTTTTTAATCACGGAGCAGGTGTGTTATTTTTGCACAAATATAGACTTAGGAATGAACTCTGTATGTTCTAAACTTTGTATGTGCCGAGATGAGTGGAGAATAGCTTGTTTATTATATAAAACCAACAGATAAGGACCGTTATAAGTTTCTTAAAAGCATTACTTTTTCACGCGAAGCTTTTATTGATTTATAAAAATTCTGATCAATGCCCTCGCGTTTGAGTGTGACTTGCATACATTTGCAGTTCAAAATTAAGGTCAGCCACAAGTTCAATTTCTAGCTAGGAATGTTTGAAATTTCGTATTCGAAAGTTAATTTTATTCTTTGAACATATGAATATTAACGTGATTACATCCACAGTATGGCATTCAATGAAAATCAATAAAAAAAAAGTGAAATCAAAAAAGTGTGCGCAGTTAGTTTGATCCCTGGTGACTGGACCAGAGTTGAGAGCTAGATAAAAGTTCAAGGCTCACTCTAGGATTCAAAACGGGGCCCAATCAATTAATACAATTAAAAGCTAGGCCGTTTCAAATTGTCAGGTATGGAAGACGAAGTCCTTCAACTTTACTGGCTCGATCGTATCGAAATAATGTGCAAAACTGCTCAAGTCAGGGAATTCTGAATTGCGAGATTTGAGAAAAAAAGGTTAAGGTTTTCAACACAAAGCTTTTGGTTACACCTGGCTACAGTTCAATGCTTAAGAAATTTTTTATTAGAATCTAGAGACAGTTTACGATGGTAGAAAACTCTGTCCGGAGCTTATACTTATCAACCGTAATTAAGTCACGACTAATTCATTTCAGTTTTAATAAATAGGCCAACATTTTTAACTCAATTTATGCACTCAGTCTCATGAATGGTTCTACCACTACATGTCACGTTTATCCAACTCCTCTTAATTCGAAGCGCGAAGACCCAAGAAGCTTTAGCAAATAGGTTACCAAATAAGCTGAAATAAAAATGATTAGAGTATACCTAACCCATTTGGATCCCTGAAATTCTGATTAAAATTTGACGATTTTTTTATTTTTAATAAAATCTATCTCTCTCTCTATTAGCGGCTTTAGTAACACATTTATGCTTATTCCTAAAATTTAAAAGACCTCAGAACCTCAACCAAGGTTATAGCTAAGTGTACTTGATTTTCTACTACGTCAATGTTTTTGGTTAGTAAGTGAAGTTCAAAAACGAAGGCCGGTTTGTTTACTTAATTGTCTGATAGTTGCAGAAAATTTGTTCTTCAACTTGAAATTTATTTTGTCATGGGGGCTCTACATTCGTTTGACGTTATCTTTACCTAGAAAATGCTTTAGGTTTTACTTGAATTAAAAAAAAATAAAACTTGTTCATCTCTTAAAGGGACTTCGGCGTAAATAAGTATTTTCTTTAAAAGATATGTTCAACAATATTCTTACCGGGAGCAAATCGAACTCCGATCCAAGATGCAGCCAGCATTCCGACGTGATGATACAAATGTAGGAAAGTCACTTGTCGCTGTCTCTTCCGTAAAACAAAGAACACAGTGTCCATAAGGTCAAGAATTTTCACTAAATAGTAGTTGTGTATTTCACTTGCTACGAGCAGTGCCAGAGGGCTATTTGTAAAGTCAATAGGCTCACACTGTAGTTTATACTGTCCAAAAACGTATAGATGCTTGCAGCCCTACAGAAAAAAAATAAAATTATACTTCTTGTTTTATTATTCGATAGTATCCAACTCACTAAATAGAACGATCGTGCTGATAAAATGATTTGTAATAAGTTGTACATAACCAAAATTCGGTCCACGTTAAACGGCGGGCGATCTTTCATAAACCGGGGCCCCCACTTGTTAACGAACTTAAGATACAAGAACGCTATCGCTATTGGTATAAACGGACTCTGTGCCAAAAAGAAGTTTTCCGTCCGAGGATCTAATGATACAAGAATCAGTTACATTTTGAACTTTTTTTTTTTAACAAAGAAAAAGGTATCTACCAGCATAGGTTTTAAACACATTGTCATAATGATAGACGACCAATTTTAAAAGAGTCGCCATTTTTAAACGATCCGAGAAGTTATTTTTTCAAGACCTGGATGGTCTGCACGGTTTAACGATTGCGAAGTGACTGACTGATAAAGTTCGCACAACGAAAGTTTTGGAAAGCGATTTGGTGAATGCAGTTCGGCGCAATGCAAATATTCTCAAGGTCAAGTTTAGTTGTAAACTGCAACCAGGCAAAGCACCCAGATACAGTGCGTATCAAAAGTTTGATTATCAGTTTCAAAAATGCTTTAACTAATAAGAAGTTCATGTACGGCTTCAGATTTTTATTGAAAACTGTTATTAAAATTGAGTTGTGGGTACTTTGTTGAGTTATCAAGAGTACGCATTATTGTTTTTTTTTGAAAGTCTGACAAATTATTATTAATTGTGTGAAATAAGGTTGCCATGACGATCAGCAAGCAGGATAGGTGCTTTCATTTCCTAGGATAAACTTGTTGTTTTGAGAAAAAAATAATTGAAAAAAAGTAGCAAAGTGAGAGTACACCAGAGTGCAACACTAAGTTTCCTTAATTCTAGATTTCTCATCGCCATGAAAGATGCCAGATTGAGCCAGACAAAGTAAAAGCTCGACATTGGCTAACTTGTAATTCCAATTTGTACAAAAACTTTCAGATGGGAAATTTAAAAGTTTAACCAAATAAGGATTCAAAAAGATGACAAATTTATTTTTTTTTTTGATGCATTTAGAAATATGTGAATCTATGATCATACAATTTTTTTTCTTATTGGAATTCGAGGTTTTACAATGTTTTTGATGGAAAAAATGATTGCATACTTTAAAAAGTTGTTAAGTTGTTTCATGAGTCTCGTTGTCTACTCCAGGCGTAAAGTTGAATTGCGATTTCATGGAACACATTTTGTCTATGGTGATCCCCATTTATTGTTGTTGTAGCGGCAATAGCAGTTTACATTCTGTGCAAGTATCTCCTGGAAACGGTTTCGGAGATACAACTCTTTGACTCCGTCCCCAAAGGGTATCTTTGGAACCCTAAAAAGCACAAAAACATACGCATAACTTTGTAGCAAATATTTTTTTGTATGTTTTCACTCAGGTTAACTGTTAATAATATTAAATCACAATTAAAGAATGAGGACAGGGTCTTAGCCAGAGATATTTTCATGACAGCACAGCTTCAAAAATTTGGAAGGCTATGGACATTCCGGAAAAATCAGAGCAAGAACTCAAAATACCAAATTTTTTAGAGAGCCTGGATAATAAAGCTAATATTTTCGAACTGTTTTTTGAAAATGATGATGATGCACTCTGAAACTGAAAAAAATGGTGTACAGAAAGGAAATCAGAATATAATGATAACATTACCTGAAATCAAAAGGACTAAAATGACGTAGAAAGATACACTAGGTATTGGGAGCAAAGTATTGACTAAATTTTTCACGGAGTAACATCAGCATCATTGAGTCTACGTTCGACTCTCTTCTCTAGCGCTGGTGGAATGTGATGGAATGCTTGTTGTACAGGCTTGACTTCCTTGTCTATAGACAGTTGTACTTGTACGCCTTTTATCTTTGAAATGGCCGATGGGCTTTTAATTGGTTGATGTCAGCCGCCAGAAGAGTCACCGTTAGTTTGAGAGCAGTTTCGGGTCTTAACAGCGACTATACACCGTGTTAAATGACGTAGAACGATGCCATCGATTGAATTTGTTGATCCACGCTGATGAGAGCTGCAAAGATAGCTTTTACCTCCAGGAGTTGTTTACCTGCGTATGTTCTAAACTGGTGTTCCGATTCTCCAATTCCTTTTGCGATTTGTGCAAATATTCCCAATCTCCCTCCCATATCAAATTGATTCGTGAACCTGAATCGATAAGCATTGAGAGCTTACAATCAAGCAACAATGAAGCAACAATGTTGTCGCTTGAAACTCTTTTTAGGTTTTCTGTGACTTGAAAGCAATCTTCTTCACCACACCCGCCGCATGTATTTTACAAAGCGTATTTTTGATTTCGTAAACCTTTTTCTCTTTTTGATGAACTCATCGCCAAATGGACCACTTCGCTTGTCAGATTTAGTTTTACATCTTTTGGTAAAATGTCCCAAGAACCCAAACTTGTTACATCTTTCATGTTTAGTTCGACAAGTACCACTATCTGCCAAGTTAGCCAAACGTCCATATTATTGGCATTCTTTGCCGTCGTTGTAGGGTTTCTCCTCAAGAGCTGGAGTAACTCTATTGATCTCACTTGAATACGGTGAAGGAATTATCGACTCCGTTTGGCTTGCAATCTGCTCACGAACGTGGCACATCTCAAGGACTTCCTCTTAGAAATGCTCTCTCTTTGTTACTTCACGTTTATGACTTTGTCCTTTGCATTAATGTCCACAACCTCCTGTTGTGCCTGATTTCAGAATCGCAAAATAAAATTATAAAAGTTCTCTCCATCATCTGGCTTAATTTCGAATTTCTCTTTGTTAAAAAGCAGTCGTTAAGTTTCTGCATTAACATTGCGAATACAGTACGTCTACGTCTGCATTACTCGTACCATCTTCCACAACAACTGCCTCTTTCACGAAAACTCCAGGAATGTTTAAAATGACCTCCTGCAACTGGAGCCCTCATTACTGATGTAGCTTGTTTCTCTTCTTTTTTACATTAGCAATTTGAATATAGGTAAAGTGAGCGGTACCATCTCTCCGCTTCTGATCATATCAATAATTTTGCGACTGTCTCACAGGGAAAAAGCTTCATGCTTGACCCTCCAAACGCAATAAAAACCATATCGATTTCAGTATGATATGTTCTATGCCAATATGAATTTTACATTTACCTCGTTGCCAATGTAACGACCGGTTCTATGTCAAAACTAAACGCACAATCGTCGTAGTTATCGTTGCTTACATCATAATTTAAAAACCGATCAATTTTTTTTAACATATGATGCTCAAGCTCTTTCCGGGACCTTAGTTGTCTCAGGGATGAGATCTGATGGGCTGTAGGCATATTCGAAAAATCTTCTTTTTTCCGTGTTTCTCAAAATTTGCATGTATTTATATGTCTATGTTTTTGACGGATGTTTTTCTGTCATAAGTATTTTGGTGTATCTATAATATTTCTAAGCTTTTGGCAAAATTTTACTTACACTTTGCGTTGTCTCCTTCTTATCGCTTCGTGTTTATCCGTAGTATACATCATCATTTCTCTACGTAGGCATATCGTGAGCCAAAAGTTGAATAAAATTTCTAGTTAATGATGATGTTTCTATTCACCTTCATGTATTTCGCATAGTAGAACTTTAGAAGCTATAAACATATAAGCGTCTTTTAACTGGGATTAACGTCAATATTACGAACTTTCTTTATTAATAAGTTCTTTAAATATTGTATAAAAATTCTGATAAGCCCAAAATCAAAAACCGAGTCAATGCACCTTATCCTCTATAAATTATATCTGCATTCTGATTTTGTTTTCAATTCAATGCATCTACGGGCGCACTAGGTTAAATCTAAGAAATAAAAAATAATGTCTTTCGACTTACTACTATTTAATTTAAATTATACTTAAAATAAAATATAGAAACATTTTATTGTTCAAAACGAAAAACTTAGTATATGGACTTTTGTATTTAGTTTAAATAAATCTAACGCTAAACTTAAAACTACTTTCAAACCTGAAAAAACTTAATCTAACTTAAAACAACATTAAAACTATTTTACAATAAAATAATAATAAATTATAAAAATAATAATATTTCAAAAGATGAATGGAATCGGTTAAGTCGATTCAAATTATGACCAAAAAAGGGATTTATTTTAATATATGGTACGTTATAAATTTTATATATATTTTATTATAAATACATGCCTACGCTTACTAGTCATCCACCAGATTCTGATCGCAAGTAAATAACAAGGTTGGAAAACGCTAGTGTTTAGGTTTGCTCATCGCTGTCGGGTCGTCGCAATGACCATTAAATAGATAACCATTGCAGTACATAACATATAAGATAAGAGTAATAACTGTTAACTTATAAAAATAATATTCATCTTTGAAAAAGAAAACACGTTCTTATTGTAAAATTATTCATATCATTGCTTTTCAGTAGGCTTGATAATATGATAATAAACTTAAATCTTAACTTGTGTATTTCTAAAGTTGCAATCGAAAGTCTTTGGAATTCATATTTTTAAATGTTTGTTTTGGTATTTAAATCAACAATTTAGCATTATTGCAAAATTGAAATGACAGTTGCATTTTTTCATTATAAATAAGGAAAGGAATCACAGTGATAAGGTTTCAAAGTGCATCAAAGATGGACTCTCTTTGACAGTCGTATCTTCGATGTTCCACTCTGTCTAACTCTAATGTTAATAACTCTCGAATAACTCAAGGTAGTCATTTCAATGTGGTTATCTTTGTTCAAACCAATAATTATGGCTTTGACTGGTATACTATATATAAATTTTAAGTGAACTGGACTTGTCTGTCAAACTTTTCAAGGGTGACCCTCCCTTTGATGGATGGATGGAGCTGCAAGCTAGCAGTTTTGAAATTGGATCAATTGAAATATTAAACTTTGTCCAATGAATATCACATCACTTGCGTGATCCTAGCGAAATGAGACTTGATACATGTATGTAGTCAATTCAGATGGGTATTTTTTTTTAAGTTTCGAGTTAGGCATAGTTCAAAGTGAGATGAACACAAAACAAAGACCTCAGTCTTATCGCAGCAACAGAAACAAGCCAAGGCAATTTTAAATTGATAACTTTTCTCAGGATCTGCTCGTTAAATAAAAAAACAATTGTAATCGCTGACATACGATGTGAATGAAACAGTGGCTTGCATTTCCTATCTCAAAGAGGGGTGAGTCCAATAAAAATAATTAAAATTATTTGGTTAACTTCATCAATACCTGATAAAACATTACGGAACACTTGCACGTCTTTTGTTTTTAAGTTTTTATTGATTTGGTTTCAGAACCTTTCTAAACAAGATAAAATTCAAAATGTCCGAGTAAGTCAAGAAGTACCAATATTTTATAGAGTCGCTTTTCAGGCTTTTAATGCGATTATGTTTTGACTATCAGAAACTGAACCCTTTGAGTGCCACATCTATCTCAGAACAGCGGATATTATCAAATCAATTAAACTGATAAACTAATGAACTCAATAGAACACGCAGAATGGCGAAATCCATACCAAACGGACAGAGTGGAAACAATAGAAATCTTCTTGGAACATGGCACATTAAACATGCATACTGTCCTCAGTAGCAGATACTGTCTAGCAAAGGCGAAACTGCAATAATAAATTCTGTGGATTGAGATTGACACACCTTTCTAACAGTCATTTTAAGCCCATTGGTGCTGGTGTGATTCCCATACAATTATTTATTAACTTGTTTATTTCAAGAAGTTAATATGATTATAAAATCGAAATGTCTGATGCTGGTTGTTATATTAAGTATTTTATTTTGAGAGAAATAACAGTGATTGGACGTTTTTGTATCTCAGTCTACAGACACATGTATTTAAAAAAAAAAACAACAACAACCGAACAACTTTGAGAAAAGTTGGAAATTTTTTAAAGTTCGCTTTCTATGACCCAAACTTATACAGCACTATGCCAAATTTGCGATGCTCATAATCGTCAATCTAAGCAACTAAAACTTTTATGGATAATAATCTTCCAGCTCACAATGTATGTTCTTATCTAAAACGCCATCGCCTCTATAAACGGGAAAAAGACCGACGACCCAGATTGATTGATTTATTTACTGACTTCGTTGTCCAATACGTGGAAAATTTTGAGGAAAGATCTGTATCTTCACTATTGAGCCATCGTTCGCAATGTAAGATCGGTAGTGGGATGAAATCCAACTGAAAGTTGAAACGAATTTTTACCGTCATATCATCTTGATAAGCAGTTTAACTATAAAATACTTACTTAATGCCAATAAATTTTATTTCCTCTTATGAGGCTGACAAAAATTAAAAAAAAAGAAACTGGGCTCAACCGGGATTTGAACCCGGGACCTCTCGCACCCAAAGCGAGAATCATACCCCTAGACCATTGAGCCACTTAACAAATTACAGTCAAACAATATTAATAAGATGTTTCTCACTTCCAATGGCTCAAAAGAAAATCCATAAAGGCTTTTTGGGCTGAAAAGTATTTCATTAATGATACATTTGCCCCCAAACATTTGAAACGCCCATACCATTAATTTCTGTTATGTGAGACTTAAGCCATCATAATTCCCACTCGGAGAACTTAAGACCCATTGTGTGTCTCTGCAGTCGGACTTAAACCAACCAAGTTTGTTACGAGGCCGATTTACCGATTGATAACTGAAACAAAAACGTTCTGTGCGCTCAATAGAGAATATTGCACTTTTTCCCGAAAGAGTGATCGTAAAGCCTCTGAATCTAAATGTACCAAAGATGCAACTAAACCTTAACCGTACTACCTTGCGAAACATTTTTTATAAGGTGTTCGTATAACTCAGGAATTAAGCGAAGTAACCACCTGTTTTTTCTTGGGCTTAAAGCAGTTCGAAATTGATGAATATTTTGTTCAAAAAAATTTTTTTTTATTGAAGATAAGTGTCTCGAAAATCCACACCTAGTCACAAAGAAGCCAATGCATCCAATTTGTCTACTAAGACGACATTGGAATAAACGTAACAGTCAACGAAGAGCGCTACCAAGGTGTGATGACCGGTTTTTATGGCAACTCCGTCGAACGTCACAAGTTTTTGGTCAAATCTCTTTCCGGAGAGCATTTTGAGGGTCTGCGGATAGGTTTAAGTCGCTGCGAGGCATATCTGGGGAATAAGCTGCGAAGTGTACTTCGTATAGCCAAAGACTTGTGACTTTCTGTTTCCCCATAGTATTAAAAATCAAAAATTGCGTCACTAAAACCACTGTAACTTATAAACCAAAAGTAGGAACGTCATGAAATGTTCAAACATATCGTTTGAAGGGTGGTTTTAAAAAAAAGATATATCTGTGTGTCAGACCGAGAACTGTTATAAGGAAGCTTCTTGCAACTGTAAATCAGGCGCATAAACGGTGTCGTCGTTGCCTCAAAATTAAAATATGGTATTTTGAGGTCAAAGGCATTTGCTAAAGAAGTTTGGGAATTGGGATAGGAACTAATGATTTTTGCGAATCCCTCTTTACTTGGTATAATTTCATCAAGCAACCTTCAATTAATCAAACAAGCCTTGAGCAGACGTCTAATATATTTGCGGATACTGACATCATTGGATGTGTACTTGTATATAGGAATGTAATTTTAAAGCTAATTGGTGATTTGTTTAGTATAAAATACTATGAAAGCATCCTTTCCTGGAGATGCGGCTCTCATTTAATTTCATTTTTTATTCAATAAGTCCTGCCAGCGTATGCCTTATGAGACTTGTAGGACATAAAGCTTTGTTGTGCTTAAGCGTTATCCTACCGTTGTAATTGGTTTACAGTTTGTGGGGCTTTGCCAGTCATTACTTCAATGATTTTCATTCGTTACTTAAATTTAAAAAAACCCTAAGTAAATTTAAAATTAAAGGCTTTGTTTCTTTCGCTTGAATATCCTTTGCCGAAATATCCAAAGCAGTTTGACTTTGTATGGATAGCTCTTGATACTTTTTCGATCGCATACATTTTCATTTGAAAAACTTTGCATGTGTTCGGCAATCTGATCAACTCAGACCCTCCCGAAGTCCGTTAAATGTTTTGAGCCTATCTACTGCATTAATTTGAAACATTTTAATTTCGACGATAGCTTGGAGCCAAGTTGTTTCAAGCACAGTTTCAGTCGAGAGGTGGAAATTCTTCCCTTTGAGCTGAGAAAGTGTAAAGAATGGGAGCTTTTTCTTTCTTGAAAATGGTTGTAGTTCCGACTTCGAGGGGAACAGATTCAGACCGGTGCTCTTTGCAAACTTTGATAAATCTTTCCAGGCCAATTTCGATATATTTTTTATCTTTGGAAGAAATGTAGCAGTGATCGGAATATCTAAAGCATTAGAATGTGCGACTAAATCTATGTGCTGTTCTGTAAAGACCTCTAGGATTTGGTCCATGATAAGAAACCACAACAGTGAAAAAATAACTAAATAAAATATTTGAGTACTGTGCTCTTCCTTAATAATTTTTTTTTTAATGTACGAGTAATGCCATGTTATCCATAGTGTTTTAAATTTGTCATTTTGCTTTCTCTTGCTGCTTTGTTGAGAAGCCAATTGGTTCATATATGTTTTCCCATGAGTTTATTGCTGCTTATAAACGGGTAGCAATTAAAGGGACGCATATGCATACAGATGAATAGAAATTTGAAGTTTTTGAAAAAAAAAAATTATGGCTCCATACGTGTCTAATGGTTCTCGTGTTTGTTTCAGACCTCATCCGGAATCACAATAAAGAAAAAATAAAAACTGATAGGGCTCACATTTCCGAAATACTTTTCCAAACTATGACTTCGAAACATGAATCAAGAAATAAAGAAAGGGGCACTTCAAAATGTGAAAAGACCTCAACTTAAAAGAACTGTTTTAGGATGAACTTCAACATTAGGTATAACTTAAAAAACCAAAATTGGTGTCAATCAAATCGAATTAGAGATTAATTGATAAACAAATAAATAACTTATTAATTGAAAAAATAAATAAATAAATTAATTGGTTCATTAATATAAAACAATGTAAATAAATAATAACTCAAAAGTAATTTAACTTAAAACATGACAGAAGAATTATATTTTATGAAAAATAGTTTAACAAAATGTATCTATTAACAATGTTATGCAAATATGTAAATAAGTAAGCGAATAAATCCATAAAACACGTACGTCGAGAAAATAAACACGATTTAAATAGTATATTAATGAGACAATTGATTGATCAGAATATTATCAGCAATGCACTACGAATCCTAAACGTATGAACAAACATTCGAATCCTGTCAGAAGGCAATTCAGCATTCCCTTTAAGATCGATTTCTTTTGTAGAATATAATTATTATTATAATTATTTATTCTTCATTAAAAATAAATTAACAATTCATGAATGTGTATAAAAGGAAAAAAAAAAATACTATGGCAAAACATGCCGCCTCTCGAAAATTGACAATAATGCATATAAGTTCAGTTCGTTAATATCTAAAAACTACAATATATACTATAAAAAAAAATAAATAAATAAATAAAAAGATTGTTAAGGTACATTAATTATCAAAAAATTCAAGGCAATCAAAAAAGGCTTACAAGTTATTAAAACTGTTGCGATAATTCAGGGCATGTTTTAAAAATTGAAAAAAGGATGTTCCAACCCTGGTCACCATTAAGAACTGGTAGAATTTCCAGGCATGTAAGGGAACCCCTCGCGAATATATCTTCTACCTCATTTCGGTAACAGAGTGTGCAAGTGGAACGTTAGTCCTGTCTATGCGGGCTGTAGTTAAGGTTAAAAAGCTCTGTCCTTGCTTTAAATATAAGACTTATTTGGTCAGCTTTAAGATCTTTCGAAAAATAGTTTATGGGGCCCAGTGAATAATTAAAAGTTCCTTAAATAACCCGAGTAGGAGAGGTCTGAGCCCGGTTAATGTTCTCATGTTAGAACAAATCTTCCACTTTCCTAATACAATCGTAGAATTTATTTTGCCAATCATCTAAATTTGACTCCGAAAGATCTTAAATGGCATTGTTAGAAACTGCCAGCTGGTTCCAATCATGTCATATCGATTTTAAACTCTTTTCATAAGAAAACTTTTTTTTGTAAACAAGTGAAATTTTCTATTTTTTTAAAGCTATTTTTTTCCAAAAATCCTAATAAATTTCATGAAAACATAGTCAGGTGTTCATTATGTAAATAGATGAGATATTAAAAGCAGTTAAGCTGCGGGTTCAAACATTTGCAAGCGTTTATTCTGTCCATGGGATTAAAAGATATGCCTATGAATGAAGTGGCTACACTCAAAAAAGGTGAAAAAAGTGAAATCTGAAATGAAAATAGAAAGCGACAGGCATATTTTTTGCAACTGCTATTATATTTTTGTACGCAGCTGAAAACGAAAAGCAAATAAAATAAGGAAAGAAATAATAGATTGGTTTGAATCCAGAAGGCACCGTAAATAATCAAAATTCCGCACCAGGAACTATTCGTGTAACTTGTTGCGTTCACCAAAAGAGGTCTTTCCCTTATCGCGGCAATTGCAAAATGAGAATTTACCTCAAAAGCGGTATGATTTGGAAACGAAATATTCATGCCCAGACAGTAGAGTTGTAAAAGACTGCTGTCTTTTGTTATAAATTCACTGAGTTCAATTGACTTTATTTGATGACTTAGACTTCAGCATTGAAATCTCTCATTCTTTTTGAAGTCTTGACTTGATTATTCTTCACGAACACTCTTATGATCGATGTCAATTGAATGCAAGTCTTTAAAATTAGACTTTGGGACTTCCAAATTTTTCGATGAAGTCTTTGGGACTTCAAACGATTTTGTTAAAGTCCTTGGGATTTCAAATGATTTGATTGAAGTTTAAGGGTTCCGGTTTCAAACCTTTTGTGGCTTCGGAAGGTTTATCGTTTGAGAATGGCCTCTTACGATTTGAAACTTGAGATCCAAAAAAAAGTACGATCAGCCTCGTAGTCTGTTTCCATATTCAAAATTTGTTCACCACAAATTTAAATAAATATGAAACTACACAACACTTTCGCGATACTGAACTGAAGCAAGAAGTCTCGAAAGAAGAAAAATATTTTTTATGATGTTTTCGAATATGCTCTGACGAGTTTCACGTGCATCTTGCTTGAACATATATTTTGCATATTTCGCACATACAACAGCATCTCTACTTTTTTGAATTTGTGTTGGTATGACTCAGAGATTTGATTGAGTTCACATGATTGTGATTCTATCATTTGCATTTTTCTAAAATCGTTTTCATTTGGCAGTTAAATTAACGTAAAGTATTCATTTGCATTAATCATTCTCTCCCTCTTTCCCCTCAGTAATATCCCCACTTCCATCCCCCCTTACCACTGATCATGCCCCCTCCCCCTGAGTTACGTACATGTGCAACTCTTTACGTTATGTCCCATTTCCACTAAACCTGAAAGTCCATCATACTCCATAAAAAAGTGCAACAAGTCACTCTCTTAGACTTGTTCTAAGTTGCTCACATGCTGAAATCTTCAAAGTGCCTTCAATGTATGCAGTGTAATTCTAAAGACTTGCATTCAATGATTTCAATCATAAGAGTGGTCGTAAAGACTTATCCAGCCAAGACTTCAAAAAGAATGAGAGATTTCAATGCTGAAGTCTAAATTCCAAAGCTAATTCAAGAATTCCAAATACAAAAGCATGAGGTCAATTGACTTCTTGAATTGAAAAGATTCTTTCCCATTCTTTCTCATCTCTGCCAGGCAGAGACCAGATCATCTTTTGAAGATGACTTTCGGTAGATTTTCGGTGCAATCAACCATTCTCGTTCCAACTCACTAGAAAGCTTTCTGTTTCACTCGACATGCCTTTCAATCCCGTGCCCGTGTAGCCAGAGTCTTCGATACCAGATCATCTGTCAGGCTTGGAAGAGAAATATCAGCTCTGTGCCTTTAATCCACAAATGAGGTGATCCTTTATCTTAAAACAACTTTACGTCGCTTAAAAGATCGCATTTAGTGTATTGAGTGAACTTGTGAAGTATTATCACAACACTCAAACTTGCCTATACTAGCGTGGCTTGTTATAATCTACATTAAAGTAGCTCTCCGCATAGGTTCCTTTCATATAAGTCATCTTCTTCAGGTCAAGAACAATTACCAAGGATAAAAATGATTCAACTGATTGGGCTTTCCATTAAGCTCAAACTCCTAATTTGTTGCTTTGATTTTGCACTGCATGCAGTCAACATGAAGCAAGGGCTGTGTACGTTTTAACGCCTTTCTTAAATTTCTGATCTTCAATTATCTTTATATCCGAAACATCTAACCGTTCCGTATATCAGGAAATAACAACCGAATCTGTTACAAGTTCATTAACCAAAGTTAAATGCGTTGCATTAAATATGTTGGCCAAGGTGCGGTACGCGAATGTAGTGTGAAGTTCAGGGCTCCAACATAAAATGTATCTTTTTATTATTTAACTTGCAAATTCAGTGGTTAGTCAATGCTTTCCCGTGTCGTGCACCCATCTTGCGAGCCATTCCAACATATCTCGTTAGAGCTGAACTCCTTTTGGACCGGAACTGTGCCATCATTGATGTTAAACATCGAAAACTGTGGCTGAAATAGTAATGAATTTTAAAACAGACCTGCCGGCTTTACTAAAACTGGTTCGGCTTCAAAACGTAGCTTCTACTGAATTTTGCAAAAGATGTTCCATGAGATAAGGTCAATGTTAAACTGAGGTAAATTTTTTTTTTGTTTTATTTCTTTTTCATAAAGTCTTGCTGGCTCGTTCGACGTAATCGAATTTGACACGCAAAACTGAACATACTCGTGTGTTATCTGAGAAACATTGAATTTAACACTGTTTTGGTTTTAGAGAAGCAGGAAGCTGCATGAGAAGAATGGTGTTTTGTTCAGCTAAGTCAACACAATTGCAACACCTTGCAGCAAAAATTATTACTTATCTTCAAAGTAGGTAGTTTCGGTTATTGGAAAGAACTATTTCGTCTGTTGGAGAGATGTGAAGTTTTTTTATTTGCCCAAAGCTCATTTAAGGAACAAATAAATAATGGCTCAGGCCATGGGAATGCCATCAAGAAGCGATTTGTTTGTGGAGCGTTGACAATGGGTGCACTTGTAGTGGGTTCGAGTTTTAAGTGTGCCACCAGGTCCTCAGCAATTGGGGTTAAAGCGTTGTGATGATGCCATACATCAAAAAGGAACAAATTTGTTGTTTAAGCTGAATGAATGAGTTTGGAAGAAAATTGTGTAGATTTTTCCGGTGGAATTTTAAAAAAGAATAAGTCTTTGGAATTTAGTAATAGTAAAATTCCGACAGACCGTGGAATATTTTACCTAGAATTTGAACTCTTCTCCTAGAAATCGGTAAAAGGTTTCAATCGTACTTGCATTCTTGCAACTGCGGACCTAGAGAGTATTCCCAGCTTGCCTGTTTGGGCACCGATTGGCACCGTATCCAAGAGGCCTTAAATTTTGAAATTCAATTGCACTCCGAATGTCTTTGCATTTGCTTTCGCTAAATTTCATCATGAATTGATGTGGTCAGAAGTGAGTTTGGTCTCCGAAGATTGAATTATAACTCTATTGTCGGTGTTGCGCTTTCAGAGTGACAGAAGTACCCGAATTTTTTTTTTGTTTGTTAATATCTGCCCCTGTCCAAGTGGCGGACACGGCTGTCTGAAAGAGTAGAGCTTTTTTATCTTGTGGAGCTCGTTTAGGCTAGCAGACATAAGCATTGGATTGTCTTTTGTCTGATGGGGGCCATATTCCTTTCGAGGAAGATACGCCTTCTTAGTCATTCCTTCTGGGCATTCACAAAAAATGTATACAGCCATTTCGTCGTCTTCCACACAGAGTCGGCATTCGGTGGTTGTACTTAGCCCTTGTTTGTTTAGATGTGATCTCAAGCGGCCAACCTCACAAAAAGCACAAACAATTTTGGAATTTAATTCTTTACATAGCCCTCATGTTGCAACATTCACTTCTCCCAGCTAGATCTCTCTTCGTTTCAATAGAAGACCTTACCTTTTAGTTCAACGTTTTCACTGTTTCTTCGTCTCACGTGTGAAGTGTTAAACCCGTAGTTCAAATGATGTTATTCGTCACTTGGGGTCTGACTTGATCAGTAGCTTTATTCTAACAAACAAATAGAAGTTGCTCTAAGCCACGATAAGGTGGCTTTTTCATGGCAGCCAACTCGATGCCTGGGTATAAGTGATCTTCTACATTGCCCATTTCCGGGGCCCCTTTGTGGGAGCGAGCTTATTGGAAGAGATTAGGGCTTTAGAGGGACAATGTCTTAGGAAATATTTCCATTTATATAAAACCCCAAAGTCTCAGTACTAAAAATTTCGTCCTAATGAGGTTCTGTATAACAAGGTGATACCAAACCGAACGGATAACTTTTTGATTAAATTAAATCAAAAGATAGTACGTCTTAACGGCTTCTTTCCTCCAGAGGCTTTCGACCTTAACGACTTACCTCAAAAAAAGACATCGCACCGCCCTTCGATTTTAAGCTTGTTTAAAGTCTAGATATAAGGTTATTTAAGATTTCAAATTTGAAATGTGAACGTTCATTTAATAAGTTTTTACAAACTGTACTTTTTTTAATTTTTAATAAATAAATAAAAGAACTTTCGACGAAAGACATTAATTTAAAAGTATGTAAAACTTGGAGTACGTAAGTTATATTATCATAGTAAAGTAGATTTAAGCTGGTTAAAGATGATTCTGAATGATATAACAAAAATGCATTTAAAAGAAAAAAACTCAGAAGGCCTCGTTGTGCCTCGTTGTTGCCATGAGCTATAATAGCTGTGTCTGAAGATATCGCTGATGAGTGTCGACGAGATGAAGTACCACGCCATTACACATTTGTCTCTGCAGCATTTCGAATGGAAGATGTAACCTAAAGCAGCACAGTCCATTAGCCCTCAATCGCTACCAGTTATATATCTATAAGATACTTGCGGTCAACTGCGACTTCGTCCGTGCAAATTTTGTGTTCGTACAAAAATTTAAGAGTTTCAAAACATACTATATACTATCTCTACACAATGTTGTGTAAAAAGCAATTTTTATCTTCATAAAATTTCCTCGACAAAAAGCTAAACTAATTAAATGAATTCCACATTTTTTCCTTAAATAACCCCTGACGGCTTAAAATTAATTTTGAATATATTTTTTAGTCAAATATTTGCAATTTGTACCTAAATATCAACATATAGAGATATGTGACAGCGGACTTTTTTATAGACCCTTTGAGTTTAACAACTTTTCTTAGCAAACCGATCGACCGTTTTTCCAACTTACAACATTACATGTTAATAATATTAGAGTCGAAAAAAAAAACAAATTATTTGACTTGTTGTATGAAAAACAAATCTAATAAGGCTTTTATTTGTATTTATTTGCTGTTTAAGGCTTTTCGATTTATGTAAAACAAGCTTTAACTCCAAAAACTGAAATCGGTCTCAATCAGTTCAAAATCAAAACGAAAATTGGGGAAGAAGGCCATCATACAACTGTTGTGAATCTTTTGACCGTAAAAGAAGCTTCGAGACAATGGGTCCGTTGTCCCCGTCAATCTAGAAATATTTGAATGGGAAGTCAATTACCTGACATAGATATGGATTCCGATTCATACATGAACACTTCCAATATATCTGGAAGTTGACAAAGTCTACATTAACAGCCTTCTTCAATATAGACAGGCCTTCGGCAATGAAAACACAGATTTCTTCATAAAAAATCCACACTATATCAAGATGGTCGAACTGCCAACCAAATCCACTTGTCAAACATTCTTTATATGCGAACGTTAAGAGCAGCTGATGTCGATTTTGGTCAATTTTTGGTATCAGCTCCGACTGCCGAAGAGAATGACTGAATTTTGACACAATGCTGCACTAAAATTATGCGTGAACGGTCTCAATCGCACCAAAACCCATACAAAAATTTGGGTGGTCAAAATATAAGCAAACTCTAAGAAGGAAATTGAAATTTAAAGAAAATCGTACGCTGTTTATTGTACGCTGTTAACTGCCCACAAAGACACATAATTTGGTTGCATCAAAAGTCAATCACATTTTCTAAAAACACATAAGGATGTGAAAAAAATTATCCAATTTGACAATAATCTCAATATATATGAGCTGGATTTAGACCAGAATCTTTATCTTCATTCAATGCCTCTGTTTCATAAAGGGAATTAAACAAAAAAATCTCTAGGACCGGTCTGCTAATCAATACAACATTGAACTGCATTCTTCTGATCCGACACAAGCCACGGATAAGTAAATTACTTCACCACAATTACATTCCTCAATTTTATTATAATGCGCTTCATTGTTATGCGTGCCATTGGGCAGCGTCTTCTAGGTGGGCTTAGTCTTGGTATGCACGTAAGCCATGCGACATTTGTTTGATAAAAATATATTTTTTCCAATTGACCTCTATGCTGTGGGATCAGGCTTAATGTCTAAGGTTTTGTGGCGAAATGGTTTGGTGTTTGTTATTCATCTTACTTAATTGGCGTATGCTAGATTCGAATAAAAGTGAAACATTTCTAAATCAAAGGGAATGATTGCTGTGGATTGTGGGATAGAGATGCAAGGTTAAGTATCTTGTGATTTTCACATTTTAGATTTTTTTGTATTATTGCTGCTTTGCCAAAAAAAAGCTTTACGTGCGGCCCTCTTTCACCCAGAGCTTATACATTACCTTATACTCTGAAGTTTTAGTTTATGAGTTTGAAAATGCCGGATGATGGTATGAAGTAAGCAAATAAACTTTACCTTGGGAAAAACCATCTGAACGAGTGAAGTATTGAATGTCAAGATTTTCGAGAAACATTGCTCATGTACGAGTGGGGAAAATTGGTCATTCCAAAAGATATTCGACACGCCCGATTACAAGTGGAGCAATAGTACAATCTGAGATAGTGGGCTCCGAGTTGTAAACGAGTACTGCGAAATAACACAATTTGTTATGTTTTTTTAAGAACGACCGAAAATTCGTACTACGCTTGGGACATTGCACTTTTTTGTCTTAATTTTGTTTTGTGCTTGTTAGAAGTTTCGCCAGTCTCTAAAATTTGACCACAATAACACTTAGCCTAACAGATCCTTTGTTGCCCAAGTCGACTTTGCCATTAGATTGATGCGTCCACATCGCTATAGAGGAAACCTATAGAACATTTTTAAACACCTAGGGAAACCTAAGGAGTGGCTCTTTTAACTGGAAGTTTATAAAAGTTAGCCTTTTGTACATAGTGGTCCGACGGTCCAGTGCTAAAAAAAAACTGCAGTTTAAATAATAATATAAATTTATAGTCCTTTCAATATGACTGGCAATTAAATTTAAAGTTCAGTCTCGGTGTTCAAATATTTGCTCGTCTTGATGTTGCTCAAAAACCTACTGAAAAATTCCACTAAGGATGAGGTAACTTCCAAGACCAATCAATCACATTCTGAGTCTCTAAGTGCTTCATTTAATTCAAACTGTTAGTGAGGTTGGGCTTAATTGGAGGTACTTAAACTTTACATTTTCGTCCGGTGGGTTGCCATAGTTCTTGATAGTCGAATCAACGCTAAATTTGGTGATAACATCCATTTGGTGATAACATAATTATTCCTAATGTTGTAGACAAATATCATACATACATACATACACAGTTCCAATATTAAGGTGTTAATTTTTTTTTTTGTAAAAGTACCACTTTCCTCATGTTTACGCTAAAGCTTATTGTTTTTCTTTTTTTTCATTTTGTTCAAAATTTTGCACCCATTTCTGGATTCATTAAATATAATTTTGGAATAACTATTCTTGTAGTTAGGTAGAATACCATCAGCAATAATGTACAGGGTGGCGTATTCAAAGCGTTTTCATTTTAGTATACCTTTATACCATAAATCGCATGCCCGAAAATGTGGCACTACCGAGCAATGATTTCTTTCAAGGGCTATGGCACCATCCAGAACGAGTCACAGCTTGCACAGTTCATTAAACTATGGCTCTCCTGAGGGACATTTATGCCGGTCGAACAATAAAGCGACTTTCATAATTCAAATGATCACTGCCTTAGCCCGATTTGACGGTATATTTTTTGGCTACTTAAGGTGTGTTTATAAGGCAAGTATTATGCCTCAGCTTATGGGTTATTGAATGGCATGGAAAAGTGGAGAAATGTTGAAAGACTATATGAGGTCGAAACTAATTTTTGAAACATATTTAATTCAAATATACTTAGTTTAAATATATTTCCTTAGAATAACATATCTTACTAGTTTATCATTTGCCTAGCAGAGAACATCGCGTGTTTTGGAGCGATTCGCAGCGTAACCGGATCAGTTATCCCGGAACCCACCATTTGACCATCGCATTGTATGGGTCAGGGCAATTATAAGACTTTGCAGGAGAAGATGAATACATGGTGAGTATCGATGCGAAATTAAGCGCAGTTTTGAAATTTGTTTTATTCTCGATTTGCTGGGACAGATACAACTCTGGTATTTTGTGTGTTCTAAACGGACGGTCACAC
Organism: Orthonevra nobilis; assembly: GCA_963555765.1. Classification (NCBI taxonomy): domain Eukaryota; kingdom Metazoa; phylum Arthropoda; class Insecta; order Diptera; family Syrphidae; genus Orthonevra; species Orthonevra nobilis. The sequence continues at coordinate 15,738,502 of OY743225.1, forward strand.
TTTTCACTGAACAGAATCTTCAAAGTAACATAAGGCAGGTATTCGTGTCGGTAGTGGTTGCAAAATATAGAGGTGACCTTGTTGAAGACGGCTTTATTTGCCATAAATAAAATCCATCTTAACCTACAGCTTTGTTGTTTTTAACCTTTTTAATGGCTACAGTATAACCACAGGCCTAATAAATGAAAAAGTTCAATAAATTCAACAAAAAAATGAATAAGTAACGGAATTCATTCACTGAATTTAAATTAAGAAATTCAAACTTGTTATTGATACGATTGAATTCAATTTCAAGCAATCGTAGTGTAAAAATCTTGGAAATCAATTGAATTCACGCAAGCTTAGTTGTTGTCAGCACTGAACTTATATATTTCAATTACTTCGACTTATGTGGTTTCACTTCAACATTGAGTGATATTTAAGCCTCATTTTTATCACAAGCTTCACACACTGCTGCATTCTTACTAGTCTGCCTCATGGGTTCGCCGACTTGCAGGCTTTGCAAGAATTATAACTGGGAAGATAGTAAGATCGTCATCGATGTAACTTGTGAAACACTAAAAAGTTTCGTTTTATATTTTGTACGTATATATTTAGCCCCTGCAGTTTCAATATACATATTGCGATTTAATTTGTTGTATGAAAAGTTCCATCAAACCATACCATACATCTGATCGAAGTACATACACTTTCAAGGTCAGGTATTGTGAAACATGTACCTATATTTTCGAAACAAAGTTCGATTCAAAACACCAAAAATTCTTTTAGAAATTAACTTGGCAAAAAAAAGTTGGGCGGCAACTGTTCAAAAGAATTAAAATTGTTTCTTTTGAATTCTGTTACTTCAGATGATTTTATGTGAAATCATTGTGGACTTCAACTAAAATCAAGTGAATTTATTTTTGAAATTGAAAAAATTGCACTCATTTGACTTAATTTAAAGACTGGTTTATATTGAATATATCAATTTTTCGCTTCAATTATATCAATTATTGGTCGCAGTTTTATTAAGAAAAAGTATTTCAAATTACTTTCCAAAAGAATGAATTCTTTTACAACGCTGTGCGACACCCTGTGCTTTATAAAATTTTCAGGCCAAACCATTAAAATAACTAAGCTTCAAGTAAACAACGCAGAATTTGTCAACAAGTTGCAATCAACAAAGTAATTAATATTGAACAGAAAAAAAGAGAACAGGTATTCATTCTTACACAAGGGAGTTTAAATTTTTGATTTTAAGCCATGCTGTACCATTAGATCAAATAACGGGTCAAGTAACATTATAAAAACAAACATAACTGGATAAATTGACAAATTTCTACATTTAAAAAATACTCGTCTAGAGTACCGGATCAATTGTCGACGGCATTCTCGACAAATTTATTTTAAAATTTTGCATACAAAACTAATAATACATTATTATATTTAAAAAAATAACCGAATTAAAAGCAAAATATATGTGACAGTACATTTTAACTGTACTGTTCATTTGGCATTTCTTTACAATCAACTTATTCAATAATAGCTTAAAAAGGCTTGAATCACTTGTTTTTTAGAAGCATGCTTCGATTTCTTAAAACTAAAATCCAAGCCAATCGTTGAGGTGTTAGTTTCGTAAAGACAGAACCAAGATGGAGAGAAGAGTTAGTACGACAATTTCATGATCTGTTTGATTGCTTTGGTAAGTATCTTTGTATCCAAAAAAGATAATTCAATACCAGCATAGAACACTATAGAACATGATTTGAATTAAGAATTTAAAAAATTTAATCAAATAAATTGATCCAAGTGGGATCAAGTTATGAAAAAATTTATCAAATAAAATGGTCCAAGTAATAAGTTATGAAAGCTAAGGTAGAGCACAAAATTGTGCTTGATAATGAATCAATGCTTAACAAACCACTCAGTATAAAGTTGATTTAAAACCTTTATTGTTCCCCGCGTCTTTTGATGAGCGGCTGCTCCGTCCTTTTGCAACCCAATTCAGCAAATAAATAATAATTTTCTCGTCCGCAAGAGCAGTGATTTTCTAAGCCGAAAAAGTAATACGGAGCTGATCAATTCTTGCAAAATTTTTACAAGACCAAGTTTGTCTGAAACGTTCAGTCAACGCTTAACTGTTTCGGCACATGGTGCAGGAGGATGAAAATAGAGCTTTTCCCCGTTTACGTAGTAATTTTATGGAAAAATTGCCTCCAATAAATGCAAAATAACTAAGAATCAACGAAAGCAGCAACTAAACTGTAGTCTAGCTTTTCTTAGTATTTAATTGGTTTCCTTTTTGTGATCAACCTTTGAGAATTATTTTTTTTTAAGTTCCATTTGTACAAAATTTTGCGTTTCTTCTTCAAGTTACTTTTCTAGTTAAATCCAAAAAAAACTCTGTGCTATAAAAGAAGAAATTAAAAAAATGCAAGGTACGTTTTCCCTGAAAAAAACATATTTTTTCGGAGATTCTCTAAGTTTGGAATCTTAGTTCAATTATTATTTTTATGCATTTTTCTTTGGACCACTTTTTTTATTTCATGAAATTGACCAGCCTTCCTGTTGAAGCCAATAACTCCAAGAACAGAAATTTAACAGGCATCCCAAAATCATTAAATTTTTTTCAAAACTTCACAGTTCACAATTTACCTACTTTCATTGATTTTTTTTGTTTTAATGATCGACCTTAGAGAAATTTTTTTTTAATTTCCATTTTTACAAAATTTTGCGTTTCTTTTTCGAATCCAAAAAGAGCTCTGTGCTATAAAAGAATCTAACTATTTGAGAAATCAAAAAAATGCAATGTTTTTTTTCCCCAGAAAAACATATTTGAATTTCAGTTAAATTATTATTTTTATTTATTTTTCTTTGGACCACTTTTTTTATTGAATGAATATGACCAGCCTTCCTACCTGGGTAATACATTTTTGAGTTAAAAAAACAATTTTTCTTTCACTTAATAACATAACTAAATCTGCAAAGACATTGTATTGGAAACTTATTTCGATTTTGCATGTCAAATCTTTAACACAAAACTATGACAAGTTTGAGTTTCTCTCGGATAGAATATCTTGCTTGACTGTGCTTCAATTGTACGTTTACAGGCATCTTAATAGTAAGTATCTCCATCATTCCCCATTTCAAAACTTCACAATGACTTTAAAAATTAAACTTCTTTCGTTGATTTTTAATAATTTTATAATTTTTTTTTTTTGTCAATTTAAAGTCAAGAAAATCGCCTTCCCGCCTAAACGGAAACGGATTGAGATATATCCCATACGATTTTTTTCTTGTCTTAGTCGCTCTAGTCGTTTGTCACATCGTACGCAAATCACACCAAATATAATGCAGAGAAAATAAACCAACAAACGAGTACCCTGCTCGGAGTGCTGTTCCAGAGTAATTTTGTATTTTATATTTTCCATCATATTGTACAAAGATGAACGTCTTTTAGTTTGCATAGAAATGAACACGTTTTGTTCAACCTTTTAATATACACAACTATGAGAGCTAATGGTTAGTACAATATACCTCAATCTTCGTACACGATTATTTCACTTGGACATAAATCACAAGAATTATTTGCGATAGATTCCAGTGACGATAGATGTAGATTTTATCAGTTATACCAGAGACAATCAGAGATTTCAACTTTACTCAGCTACACCCTTCTGTCTGAATATGGTATTTTCCACCTGCGCCCGAACTGACCTTGCCCACAAATCGGTACATAAATCACATCGAACTATCGTCGAACACAGTCCCAGGCCAATGTACTCGTGCCTATTTGTCCCCCTCTAAGCGCTGGTTGATTGAACAAGTTGCAAGCACTAAATATCCCTTGACCGAAAAGACTGACAAAGCCAAACATAATCACTGATAGACTGCGACTACGACAACCAACCTATTCAAACAGCGCCGAACAATTGTAATAGATGAATGTGTGCCCGAAAGACTGGCCAAACTTTACCCCGCTAATTGATAGTTAATATGCTCGTTAAGTGACGTGCGAGCATACGAAGTGTAAATCCACAATTTTTATTTATACACCTTTATCATTTGGGTTCGCAATCAGTGTGTTTCGGGCCCGACGAGCCAACGGTTCAGTATCAGTTTCAGTTTAAGTCAGTCTTAGGTCTCAGTCTCAGTCGAGTGGTTGAAGCTCTGGCTAACAGCTAACGTGTGAAGGAGAAAAATTAAAAAAAAATATCTGTAAATTGCAATTTGTGTACGAGTTGTGGATTAATTTTTATTCCGTAAGTTTTACATTTAAATATTTTATCTATGTTTTGATTATGTTGATGTGCAGTGAATAAAACAGAACAAAAATTCAAAAGAGCCTCAAAGATAACGTGTTTTTTTGGGATTGTAAAGACGGGTAATTTTTGTATTTGCCTGCTGTGCCTGCTTTTAAGAAAAAAATTAACAAATTTCATATCCTTGACACTTAAAACACTTGTTTGAATACAGCTTGCAGATTCGTGATTTAAATGTGGCTGTAAAATGGAGTCAAGTATTTTGTGTGAATATAAAGAGTTCGAGTATTTTTCTTAAAATTAAAATTTTTTTGAATTTGGTAAAGATCAGTCAGTTTATTTTTTTTTAAATTTCTTGGTTCTGATATTCAAAAATGTCTTATAAGTGATTTTGTATAACTTTTAAAAAATAAAATGCGTGTAAATTAAACAAATTTTCTAAAATATTTAAATCCACATTCTCAATTTTGTAATGAAATAATTGTAATTGTATAGTTGCCCAACAAATCAAAGCCTTGAAGAAGCTTGGATTGGATTACATCAATAAGTTCCTTCCCAAAAATTATTACATTATCTGTACTGGGAAGATTCGAGTCCTCTTAGGAAAAACTTTTGTAGAGTATGCAGCTGGATTTTTTCTTGTAATATTGTACCGAACTTCGGTGGCTTTGCTTTTTTCGATATATTCTGTAGATCATCAAACGTTTGATTCAACGTGATAATATTAATGGAATGGCATCTATGAAAATCGATGAATTGAAATTGTATAGCACACTTCTTTTCAACCTAAACTCTTTTATTTTGACAAAGAGAAATCTTTAGATACATTTTAAAGATGTTGTTGAAGTCCTTCTGTATTTCTGGACTTCTCCAAAGAGTTCGACAGAGTTAATAGTTCAAAATTTGAAAAAAAAAAAAAAAAAAAAAAAACTATTTCGGTCTAACTAACTATTCTGCTCACTTCGGTTTACCTCACTTATCAAACCGAGCCTTAGGAAAGATGCCTATATCGAGCCATGGGCAGATGGGGTAACTTTAAAAATAAGACTTCGCCTGGTTCATCCTTTCATTTGCTAACACTGAAGGCTCTAGATGTATTTTTCTTGTTACCGTTTTGGCCAAAGTAAAGTGAGGAGCTTATATCATTTGTTTTTTTTTCTTGACTTATCAAAAACACTGTAATGAACATCAGCAAAAAACAGTTGCATTGAAATAGGCAAAAGTCACAAATTTGACCTTGAAATTGAACCACGAATTGATTTGCTAATTTCATATCAAATCGATTTCCATTTTCTTACATATAAATAAACAAAGTTTAACATCATTCAATTGTACACAATTTGTAATGAAATAAACATTTGACGCTAAAATATTCATCATTAAAGAATTCGAAATCCCTTAAAATTACAATTGTAATTATTCGTCATGTTAGGATTGCATAATATTTTTAACATTGGGCCTATGAATCTGGAACTCAAATTAGAATAGCAACTTTTGATAAGCGGATCCTGCCTCCTACAAATCAATGAACACTGATGTACTATTTTTCTTCTCATTTAATTTAATAGTTATTTGAGGTCTTTAAATATCGAAATTACTATTAACTATTAAATTTTCTGAAAAAAATGTCTCTCTTCCAAAATGAAATGAATACAAAAATCCGCATATCCTTTTAGTACTATTTGGATTTTCTGCACTAATTTCTTCAACATATGTAGCTGTTCTTTAACATATTGTCATAATTATCACCTATACCTCGCCCTGAAAGAGGAACCACAAAAATTAAGATCCATGCCGTCTTAACACGACACTTTCAACTAATTGGCTTCACAAAGATTCACATAGTCCGCGATTTTTTTCGTACTCCGATTCTTATGCTCGATCATCCTTTTTTGGTGAGCCTTTATAGTTGACGTATATTCTCCTTCCGGACTCGATTGTCATTGTTTATCTCGTATACTAGGCAGGATCGTTTAGTCTCTTAAAGTCTCTTTAATCTGTTTTCTTAGACAAATCTAAAAAGGTCTCAGTTCAGCTCATCCAGCGGTGTTCAACAACTTTGATATCCTCTGAGAACCATCGAGTTCCATTAAAAAGCCATCAACCGCAGACTCTACCTTTACAGTTCTGGTAAATTTTGTACCCCAAAATTATTTTTTATGTATGGAAGGAGCTCAAATAAACAAATGTTGTACAGGCAATTCGGAATGATCCAAAGAAACAGATGGTATGACCATGCCCGCAGATGTTGCTAAATTCCCTTTCTTTTGCACAGCCACCATCTTTTGCACAGCTTTTTCATATCTTAATTTTCAGTCAGTATGCGATGACCACCACTTTTCGAAATTCAGGTTCTGTATGCCAGCTCACTTTAAGACGATGGTCAAAAAAAATTTTGTGCCTGATACAGTATGGTTCAAATTCAGCCTAACACTATTTTCCTGCTGTTAACGAAGACCCATCCAGAGTAGGCCTAACTCCCATTTTATACATATTAGTTGGATTGAGAACTTTCAAAAGCAGAATTGCGTTACATAAACTTGCCTACAAACTTACTGTTAGCATTTAATGTACATGGCTGAATGGATTTGGGTTAGGTTAGGGCTCTTGATTAACTTAACAACCTTTTTCGTTTCATATTCCAGATTTTCCCAGAATTTTATGATTCGTTGTCCAATGTCATGTTTTTGTCGGCTCTTGAGAGTTTTCGCAAAGTCGACAAATACTGAAGTTTTTAAGATTTTAATATAAGGCTTTTTTGTATTGAGATCGAGCAATTGTGTGAATTGAATTTTTTTTTCTTTGAATAGTCTGGAGTTAAGAGACTGAAAATGCGAGCATACACCAGTATCGTTTATTTCCTCTTGTAAAATCGTGATTGATTTCCTCAGTGCTAAGGCTTTCATTAAAATTGGGTCAAAAGACTCCAGAACCAGAGTTATTTTGAATCAATGTGAATCCGTCAGAATACCCGACTTGAATTCCTCAGTGTATAATGAAGTCTCTTGCATGTCCGCAATATAATCTAAGAACTCGCTTGGAAAGAATTTGACTTTTCTAAATATAGCATCGGCTTAAGCTATGATAGATTTGAAAAACTGAAGCAGTAAGACAAGTTGCTTGACAGGATATCAGGGCCTGTATCTGAAGAATTTATTTTAATTTTCTGATTGCCACAGTAAATTAAAGGGGCATTTTAAGCAGAGTGCAAATTGGTTTCGACATGAAAACCCATCTCAAATAAGGAACAAATACGATAAGACGAGGGATGTGTACAAAAGTACAGGGCTGATTTTTGTTCCTTGGGGAATACCAACCAATAGTCAATTACCTTAAAGATTCCATCGGCAAGGAATAACTGAATTAATTTCAATATAAACGTTGGAAAATTCAGATTAGGGTTTAGGATTAAAGATCGAATGGTTTTTCAAAATCAAGCATACAATCACCAGTGCTTTTACTGCGTTTTAATAAGCTTTGCTATACTGTGTTTTGTAAAATATTTACATTTACAATTGAAGAAGGTTACGACTTGCTCTGGTTGCCGCAAACAATCCGAATGACACTTTTTAAGAATCAATTTCTGTTTTGCGCCAGAATCGCCGAGTGAAGAACTTCAAGACTTTATATCTCCAGTTACAATATAACACCTCAAGGCTTTCCAAAATCAAATAAGGTTCGTATTGGGGAGGATTTAACTATGAACATGTAGCTTTTGCATAAGTAATTTACTGCGTTCGGTGTCCAAGACTGGAGTCCAAAGCCCGAATTACCATATCTAGCCAACCAGGCTGATGATCAATGAAAGTAATTTTTGCAGAGAATTTTCTTTTGTTTCGGCTTTATGTACGAAGATTGATTTTCTCGTCACGTTTCATGACGTAAAAACTCAATTCAAAGGAGTTGAAAACCTGATCAGTCGGATAAATTGCGGTTTTGTGTATAATTTTAGAATTTGAACCAGAAAATTTATTTGATTTTTATGCCTTGCACTTGACACGAATAAGTACACAAAATATTATGGCCCTAGATTCAAAATTGCACAGTGAGGCAAATCAATGAAATAAGCCATATTTCCATAAGTGCAACAATTTTTAATTAAAGTGCAACAATTTAATTAAAAAAAAAAACTTTGCAAACCCAAAGAAAAAACGAAATTACTTAGTCATCGAATTGAGGAAAATCGAAAGTCGTCGTCTGCAGTGCTAGTTTCCATTTCGCTACAATCTTTGACAGGTCACGCAATTGTTATGTAAAAGTTTTAAAACAATATTTAATAAGGTTTTCGGGTCAACAAAAAGTCGGTTAAACCAAGAAAATGTAATTCATTTAGTGGACAAAAATAATTTGTGCAAAAAATAAAAAGAATATGCGCGGAATACTCGTACAGTGAAAGTCTATTGAGTCAATCTTCATAGTTTTACAACGTCAAAAGGTTACAAATCTTCAGAACGGAGCAAACTTTTAGCATAAATAAATAAATATTTGTATATTACATTCGTTAATTATATTGACATTTGTTCAGCACAAATTTGACGCGTTGTTATTGTAAATAATTTGGTGTTGCCTTAAGACAATATTTATCAGCTTTTTTAGGTGCAGTAAACTACCCACACATTCATTTCGAGAAGATTAAGTGGAAAAATCGCACGTCACAAGACTCGAACCGCAAAAAATCATCAGAAAGAAATTAAAAGGATGACAATTAAATGCATTTAGTAAATTGCTCATTAATTTTCGCAAATATTTGTTAGAAATAATAAAATATTCATTAGGCTGGTGAATTTTCTCAAAACGATTCTGTAAGTCTAATAATGACATTTGAATTGATACTTATCGGTGCCCATGTGACTTATGGCCGTCAGACAAGTCAATTATTTTGGAAGTACGAAGGACAGATAGTTTTAAAAAATTGCTAAGTCTACCAAATAAGAAAGAGCCAACCAAGGGTAGGGCAAATGGCACGATTAATGTGGGGTGGATACATTAATGAGGTTTTTTGTTTTTAGTTTGCTTACTTGGTTTCTCAGTTCAATCCTTAGCCTGTTGGTAGAGCAACTTTACTTCTCGAGCAGAATGAAAATTGATCCATTTTCGAATGTCAAAAAATTGCTTTAATGGAGATGTAATCCTGGTGCTTGAAAGATCCATTCCCATTAAAAGAAGACTCAGGGCAGCGGACATTTTTAACCTTAATGGGGTCTTTATGAAAAAATTTAAATCGTTATATGGAACTTTTGCGAGTGCGACGAGTTCTTCATTCGTTGTTGTTTTCTCAGTATTTGAGGATCTCAGAATACTATCCTAAAGTTAGAGGCTAGCTAGTGCACTCTGACAGCAATAAAAACAATGGTGTAATGGCCGTTTGGACACCGATCAAGATAAGATGCTGATTTTTCCTCAAAGCCAGGAGGGTTTCAGTTATTGCTTTGTAATAGACACCGGGAAATGACCCAGTTCTCATAAGAGAACTAACTTTCTAAGGTTGTCCTTTCAATGGTTAGGTTAGTTTTTTTTTGCGATCTCGTCTATCCTTTCGTGATCAGAATGTCGTAGTACGTAGTCATAACGACGGCTTCAATCTTACTTCGTAACTGCGGGGCGAGGCTTTTGCTCAGTACTATATAAACCTAAAAGTTTCTGAACAATGATGTCCCGGTTTGTCGCACATGTGACATCGAGTTATTTCAAAAAAACATCTTCTACTCGCCATTCTCCCGAGAAAAAGGATCTTGACAGACACACTGACAACAAAGTTATGCTTCAACGGTTCCGTTTTTCTTTTATAAAAAAGTGACCAAATGTCGCAGTCATCGTTGCTTATGTTTTATTAAAGCTTTTCAATCATGTCTTACACGCGTTATTGGACAGCTTCAAAGATTCTTCAGAAATGAAGTTTGGAGTTTCGTGGGAGACACAAACCTCTTTCGTCCTCTTTTATCCCTGCCAAAATTGCCTGATCGTCGAAGTCCGATGGTCGACTTCCTTAGGGTTTATCTTCAAGTTGGTGTTAGCAGATTTGAAGCAGAAAACCCCTCCCTGAATCAACTTTCGCTGGTTTTATACTGATATTTGAATGTGTCAATCGCTGGTTGCTGGCGAGGATTGCCTCTTATGTCTTCCAATTCCGGCGACATCTAGTGCTAGTTAAACAAATACAAAAAATACAGGTGCAGTCATTCTGAATTTATTTGCCTAACAAAAGTGGGAATCAAATATTTCTGACGTCTTTTGAACTTTGTGCACCTCTTCAAGTACTTTATTGCATACAAATCAATATCTACAATCAATGTCAGAAAATGTTCCTTACAAAGTCTCGAGGCTCCATTTACAAAATCAAACAAAGTTGAATAGGTAAATATGAGTACTTGTCACAGGTTTACCATTCACACGACAAGGTTCAATTACACGACAAGTTATTAAACCCATTGAAACGCACCTCTTTCGACACCTTCAGTCCAAAATAAATTATTTGATACGAGTAAGTCAGTTCTGATCGGACTTCAGTTAATTGACCGAAATTTCGGCCCAAACTGATTTGAGATCTTTCATCTGAATGTATGTACGAGTATATTTCAAAAAAATCACCGAAATTCGGTTTCACAACTGGAATGCGAAATTAGTTTGATTTTTGATTTGAATAACCAATTCAAGTCTCACATCGTTTGAGTACATTTTTGAACGCGAAAAATAGCGTGGCTCGCCGCCACGTGACAACTTGTACCCTAAGAATTCTAACTAATTGTATCCAAGTTCGTTTAAGCACGTTAGCTGGTCATCGCGCCGGAAAGATTGGCTCAAAAATAATGTCACCGCAAAAGCTCGTCTTCAATGTCCAAATTATGGTCGAGCCCATATTCTGGTCACGTTTGGCTACGTCAATGCGGTGAGTTCATTGCTGGTACTTAGTACATATTTTGAGAAGGAAGGCCTTCGTCCGTATTTGGGGTAAAATCCCCATTATGGATGACTGGTTAAATTAGTCACACACAAGTGTACAGCTCGTCTTGAGAAATATCTATGTTTGTATATGTTTGCTTGCGATTGGCAACATACTGACGCGACGTTGCACATTAGGAACGCTGGCGCTGTTATCTATAACCAGCTACATGGCTTGAGTGTGAAAGATTGTCAACGTGATACACCGAAGTAGTAGCGTGTAAACACTTTAGTCGCAGTGTGACCGTGAATTCTTTGGTGTGATATTTTGCGAATTCGAAAGAGTCTTGTTCGACACATTCTACAAACATTTGTAAAGATCTTTTTTTTTATAAGCCGATGGGAATGTATCAGCACCGCGTGAGCAATATGATTTGTTTTACAGGTAAAGAATAAAAATTACTCCAAAGAAGGCAATTGAACTTGTTAATATACACATAAAGCTAGAAATTTTTGGACAAAAAGTTTGAACGATTTCTCAACGTTGTTTGTGCGGAAAACCCTTTCTTATACGTCTCAAGCATGCACTAGTTTTTTGCATTGTTTTTTTTTTGTAATAAGACTACCGGTTGAAAATGTCGTCATTGCAGACAACTCCCTATCTATTACTCTTAGGTGAATTTTGACCATGACAGCTGTCACATCAGAAACTTCATGTCATTGTCTAATTATGTCGGTCTAGGTTATTGGTCATTAGTGAAAACACACAAGTTTTTGTAAAGCCGTAAAATGTCTACATTCGTGCCATCAAAACAACATTTGCGGGAAGTTTTAATATGCTTCTTTCATTTAAAGAAAAAAGCAACCGAAGCGCATCAGTTGCTTACCGAAGATTACCCGGACTATACTATAGGCGTTAGAATGTGTCAGCGGTGGTTTAAGCGGTTCAAAGATGGTGATTTCGACACCGAAGACGAAGAACGCCCCGGCCAGGTAAAAAAGTTTGAATACCACGAATTGGAGGCATTGCTCGATCAAGATCCGTCACAAATGCAAGAAGAACTTGCAAAATCACTTGGCGTCGCTCAGCGAACCATTTCCGATCGTTTGAAAGCAATGGGAATAATCCGAAAGATAGGACATTGGGTGCCGTATGAATTGAAGCCACGAGACGTCGAACGCCTATTTTGCAATGGATCGATTCGTGGATTGCGGCCAAACCGGTCGAATTTTTAAGAACGGGTATCCATGAATTGCCAGAAAAATGGGAAAAATGTGTGGCTGGCGATGGGCAATACTTTGAATATTGAATTTATAGTATATCTATTTTTCCTCAATAAAGAATTGATTTTTGAAAAAAAAAAACGACATTTTCAACCGGTAGTCCTATTATAAAGAAGTTCCTTGGTGGTAACTGAAAAACATATAAACATATAACATCATTTTCTCGTTTTCTTGGCTTTCAAACCAATATAAATTTTAAGATTTTTTATTTATTTGAACCAACATTCACATGTCATTTATTACATTCAAAATTGACATTCATTTCATTCTGTTAACAAATGAGCAAAAGCAATTCTAATTTCTTAAAATTAAAAACAAATTTGTCCAATTAATCGTTCATTAAAATTTTTAGCCTCTGACTCTATGAACTTTTGCTGTTTTAATTGTAAATTATTAAAAAATGCAATATGCAAATCCTTTTCGTACGTGCCTCCAAGCACTTGCCTCGATGTGTAACTACAAATTCTGTTGTAAGACGGTTTTTTGTTCAGAAAGAGACAAACATTAATGATTTGCGGCAACAAGTGATCCAGAAAGCTTCATTTGAAGTCTTTAGTCTCCGTTTAAAAGTTTTAAAGTGATGCAGTTGAGAAATAGGTATTAGACGGAAATTTAAATTAAAATTGTGTAATTAAAAGATTTTTGAAAAATAAATAGTTTTTACGGTGCGCCCGATGTAATATAGTTTAATGCAAATTTTTGGCGCGCAGTTTTCTTGGAAGCCACGATCTAATGTCAAGGATTATATTTGCGCGCTATATTTTGCGTGAAAATGGTGGAGTGGTGGAATGAAGTTTGCTATCGACTTGGAACTGCCCAAGAAGCTTTACCATGGCAGTCGTAGACTTCGGTTCAATCACAATCACTCCCGAGAGGTGGATTTCCTACCGAATTTGTTTTAGACGTAAGGATCCGACACATCAACCACATTTTTCTATATTTTTTGGCGCAAATTTTATTAACTTCAATTCAAAGTTATAACTAAAATGTTAGACAAAATTGCTTAAGACTAACTTAACATATTTGAAATATTCTTTTGTTTCTTACTAACCCTATGCGGGCTCTCTAAGCTAAACCTGCTGCTAAATCTTTATTTGTCGACTAAAATCGACGGTAGGCCAACTGATGTTTCCGTTGGTTTTTGATGTCGATGCAGCCTGCAGCCTGTCGTAAGCCTGCACAGATACGCGGCCACTTTTTAAGCATTTGTGCCATGCATACATTAATATGCAGATGTCTGCTTGCAATAAAGTTGCAAAAAAGTTTCTCTCATATTTCCAAGTCTGCCAATCATTGCTACAAATTTTAGTCCAGATATAATCCCAACAGTATAGCGTTTCGAGATGTCAGGACAAGACTCTAAAATTCGTTGTGGAGTTCAACAACCTGGAAAAAATTACAAGTTACAATTTTCTATAGAATTGACTTGACATTTTCTCATAGCCGTAATGGCTTCTCGACTAGGATACATCCTGAAAAACAAATTAAGGATCTGTTATAAGGATACATAAATAATCAAACACGTGCTCCTGTCTTCAAACAATGTGTTTCCACTTTTAATGAAGCACTGCAATTTTTTAATCTCTCCTAGCATGGTTTCATCTCCCTTGCACAAAGTTGAAGCTAAGCTGTGAAGATTCATGACTGCCTGAATGGAGTCTTTTGCAACATTATATCACGCGAACACCTTTGTCTTCCTTAAATTTAAAAGCTTACAAAATGAAAACGAAAATTTTCTGTCAAAACCCTTTTTTTTCATGCGTTTATTTTAATTATAGCGAAAGTGCGCTGAATACAAAAAAAAATCTTATCTATATTCACGATCTAAATCCAGTTCATCATAATTACTGATGCATATGAACTCACGTCTCATATGATTTGCAGCTTGTAATCTTCACGAAATGTTCAAATAACAACTCCGAGGCCAATTAAAAACCATCGACTATTTGGTAGCCGCACATACTTTTTAAGCCATCAGCTCGTACATGCCCCAAAGAGTCGTCATAATAACGACTGCATACCCACCATCCCCACTGCAATCAAAAGTGCACGGGCTCAGTTTAAAGATAAGTCTCACGATCAAACTCTCATATGAGAAGATTCTCATCCCAAATCCACCAACTCAATTAAATGCCTCAAAGTTAGCATCTAATGTTACGATCCCAGTCAGGTGGACCGCGAAAAAAAAGAAAAACAACAACAAGTACAATAGACATACTAAAGGCGCGCGACCGACGGTGACTTTATTAGCCCGCGCCTTCAAAGTCAACAAGTTTTGCAACAAAATCGAATAAATTTTCCGAAACAAATTAAAAGTTAGCAGATGCGGCCCTGAAGTTTCTGGCTAGAATTCTTTTAACTCTTAAAGTGGATACAAGCCGCAAGTTGTAGAGCTTGCTACCCAGAATAGAACATATTTCATCAATTCTTGGATAGGAGTCAAGGTGGTCTTCATCTCTTCTGTCGTTGTATTGGATGCCAACATGAAACGGCTTAAGCTAGCCTTTCTGCATAAGAAAGAGGTTTTGCGGTTAGTTTTGCGCGGCTGTTTTTTTTTTTTTTTTTTTACTTTTTGTCGATGTATCATTTGCGCGAAGTTGCTTAGTTGTTGTTCAAGGCTTTGCTGGGAGCATGGAAATAAATTTTCATCAATTAACATTTAATTAATAGTTGTGTTTGAACTTCTTTCCTTTTTGGCCAATCTATTTTTGAACTGTTGAAGTATGCGCCGTATTTAGTTATTTAGATCTTGATGAAACGTACGTGCGATTGTCTGAATGGGGTTGATTTGTGCAAAGCTGTGTGTTCTTAAATGGAATTTTGTTGCTCGACAGAAAACAAAAAACTACGAAAGATTTATGAAAGCTTTGCCACAGACTGTTTGATGCAAGTTTCAAAATGTTTCAGAAACAGAACTGCATTCTACTTTCAGGGTTTCTTATTCATTAACCATAATCTGATGAAGGTCGACGGCTTCGGGTGGTTAATTCGTTGGCAGTCAGGGTTTAGGGGGTTCTTAATGCTACAGTTTTAGAAGTAAGTTAACAAGTCACGGGCAACCGATCAACTCGCTTAGGCCCTTGAACTATACAAAGCGGACATCATCGAAATCCAAAAGGTGCTACGGAATGAGCCGGCCGAAAAACTGTAACATCTACTAAGGTGATTTCTTCAAGGAGCTAGAACAGCGCACATTTGGAAATTTTGATCAGAGATAAACTAAGACAAGAAGTGTTAAGTTGAGCAATCTGCATTAAGGCTTAATCCGCAAACACGAGCCTCATTCGTGCCCATGATCCGAAGAAAACCTTCAAGAAATGCTCCCACCACGATGCTAAAATCGAAACATGTCATTAAAAAAGTAAACAACCTTCAATAAAACCTCCGATAAAGGATTGATAGCATATGCTTCCCCTTACCTCAGAATGCACAAGTTTTCATTTGGGACAGTCAAAGACATCGTCTAACTTGCATCCACAGCAAATTCTAATATAAGACGAAGAATCACTCTTGTGAACTGTCATTTCTTTTGGGTTAAAGAGGCACCTGAGAATTTGCCATACGCTGGAAATGTCGTCCTTCAGGTGATTTTTGGTCCTCTTTGATTTGTTCAGGCTGTACAACGACATGGTTTTGGCCAGAACCAACACATCAGGTCAGAGAGTTTTTAAGTTGTACATATTTTTTATGTTACTGATGCGGACAACCAGAAGTCATGACACAAATAAGTTGATTAATTAGAAGAAGTAAAATGTTTCGAGGTCAAGTTACCTAATAAAGATATAAGAGTTTATATTTACTACCGTAATCTTTGATCTTCATTCTTCACAACCACACTTGAAGCATTTTCTTGAGGACTTTGATTATGATGTCAGAGTTCTTATCATGAAGCTAAAGTAGCTTTTTAATTATAAGCGTGTGCACAAAGTCTCAAAATGTAATGACAAATTTGATAGTTTAAGCAATTATTGAAGACTGTTTCTGAGAATGAAGATACTTCACATATGAGTATTTTTTTGTCTTTTGATTTGTTCCGCTTTTATATTGTTCTTGGTTTATTTGCATACACCTTGACCTATCACAACTCACAAGGAAACAAAAAGTGCGAATAATTTTTCGATCGCAAAAAAAGTTCTTAAGAACAGCTCGATGACCTGTATGAGGTGTTTCGGATTTTATTGGAATGATTCTGGATTGTTCTCCACCCTAAAAATTGCATTTATTTCCCGGTATTAAATTAATACATCAACCAAAACTTCTCTGTAACTCTACACCACACCTACAACCAATAAGGTCTAATTGATATTCCACAATTACTTTTTGATTTTGGGTGATCTTTAGTCCGCCGTTTTGTTTGTTGACATAAACATTTGTGGCAAATGCCCGCACTTGACTCAAATTTATTTAATCTCAAACTGCAGCAGGCCTTGCGACACGCGGAAGACCTCAGACGACCCCTTGTTTCGAAAATACTGAACCAATCGATAAAGTGCGGGATCGACGCATACGAAATGATTGCATCCACTCAAATAGCCAACTGCATTCGACGCCCTTAAACTTTTTCACTGTCACTTCCAACTCGCTGTTGGTGTTCATAAGTTTATTTTGAATAGAAATCTATGTCAATTCAAAAACAGAATCGATCTTTACCTCTGCTTTCTTCCCTGCTTAAGTCTCCAACATTGTTTTTAATGCAGTAAAAGGGTATTCCAAACCCCTTGAAAACGAGTCAATTATAAAGACAAAACTGAAACATAATATAATAACATGGGGTGGCTTGTCCGACCCCCCAGTTATGTTGTACAATGGCAAGTGTTCTGTCTTCTTCACCTGTGATCAAGGTGCCCGCTGTGGCAATACTTATTCTGTAATGCTTTGAAGGATTTATTTTTGAGTCATTTTTCGTAAGCAACACTGACGCAATGCCTCCGCGCATGAGTTGTAACTGATGAGCAAAGTATAAAATAATAAAAAAAAAAGTAACAAAATTAAAAAATATTTTGTCTTCCAACAAAAAACTTATGTAACATGACTCTGTCGTCTCAGTCCACTCAATCATGTCAGACATACGGTCGCCGCTTCTCATTTAAAGAATCTTCAAATTCTTTTAAAAGTAAAATGAACTTTTGGCACGCGTATCTATCTTGTTTTTTTAAACAGAAAAAAAAATAGGAAATCGTTTTTTTTGCTTGCTTTATTTTTTTTGCATAAATTATCCATAATTCCCGTGTGTATCGCATGTTGTTTTATTTCTTTTAAACACTCTGGACTTAATTTACATACCTACAGCAAAGTGAACATTCGTACTCATTATTTGTTGATTTCCGTGCTCCGGTTGCAAAAATAGGTAGGCCAGTAGGTAGGCAGAATGTTGTCATCCGATTGCGATTCAAAAAAATTATTAACGCACTCAGTGGAAAGGGATAAAGGGCGCAGTGTCACAAGATTGTTGCCAGCTTAATGCGGCATACAAACTTAGCCGTAAAAATCGATCGATCTTGGATTGAGATGCGCCTTGAGAATATTTTTGGAGTGGCCCTGAGGAATAGGAAAAATTCGTTAGAAAAGGTTTTGTTTGCATAAACTATTTAACACGACAAAAAGACTCACCCAATTCGCAGTCCGAAATTGACATCCCTGTTTCAATCATCAACGATGAAGATCATTTTTCATATGTCAATAAACAATATGTAGAAAAGAAAATCCAAGTGTTACTGTCAAAAGAGCATTGCATTCACAAAATGTCACTGTATGGTGTGAAAATTTGACCGATGGAACCATAATTCTGCTCAAATGAGGGAGTTGGAAATTCTTAATGCTAAAGTCATATGTTTGCCGAATATATTCGTACTCAAATCTCAGTATTAACCCTAACAAATCCAACCAAATGCAGATTTGAAGCCAAAGTTAAAGGCGTTTGAAACGGTTGGAATAAAAAAGTCTTAACGCGAAATAACGCAGTCAGCTTTTCAGTCAGCTTTTCAGTCAGAGCATATCTCTACCTTGATCCAAAATGTATCAGGAATTTATGCTGATAGTTAAAAATACAAATTTATTTTTTATATTTGATATTGAACCCTTCAAAGTAATTTTTACAGATTCAAAGGCACATAGCCCAGCGGTTGATTCAGTCCTCGAAATATTTGAATCGGATCTAAGTTTAGGCATCGAAGCCATCTCCGATTGTCAACTATCTCATTTCGGCTGCTTAAAGGTATTTTGTAGTTGCGTCTTTTGAGAGGATTGAATAGTAAGCGATCCACTTTTTTAGAAGCAGAGTGGGTTTGGTTTCGACATTTTTTCCAAATCGGTCGCTCTATAAAGCGCAGGAGCATGGACCTAATTAAAGGCGGACAAAAATGCTCTTTGTCGCCTTCAGAGAAAAGTTCTTTGGGAACCGTGTTGAAGTCATCGATGAAAGCTTTATGTAACTATAAACCTTAGTTAAATATTGAGAACAATACCTGGATTGTATATAGTCTTAAGGAGTTAAGGACTGGAAAGTCCTTTTGATAAGAGTGGAGTTTTACTGTTTGATTTTGTGATCGACATTGATTTGTTCTTCTAATGCGTTCCAAGCCAAGACTCATGTCAAATGCAGCCAAAAAGTTAGTAAAAAAACGTACCAGTTTCACACATGTGGTGTGTTCTTATAAAGCTCCTTTTGGTAACAAACGAGTGGAGATATAAAATGATTTTTGCATTTTTTGTGGATACGTTTAGATGCAGTTTAGCTTGCTTAAAGATTTAATAATATGTCTTTAAATAAGGCCAGAAGCTTGCAATTGTGTTACTGAGTGTCTCTCACTGGGTTACTGAGTGTATCTCAAATTTGGGTTTAAAGTTCATAACAGATGAGTCGAAAAGAAAATAAAACGCAGCAAACTCTGGGTTTTTCTTGTTTCTCCTTGGCTTTTGCGCTATTAACATAGCATCGACCATTCTCCATAATTATTCTGCACATCTGTGTTCGAGCATTGAAATATTTATTTTAAACTTGCTTACCAGTCATAGTTCACCGTAAAAAATAGGGTTTTGCTTGTAGCTTTACCTTCCTTTTTTCAATATTTTACTAAGTTCACTTCTTTATCCGGTCGCAATAATTTTTTTAATAAGACTTAATTTTTTGCTACTATAAATAAAGATACCCAATTCACCTAGCTACCCAGAAATGCATGCAATTAAGTCATCAGAGCCTTACAGTACCAACCAGTGCCATGTGACACAATCAATCTACCTCGTCTAGTTTTAAAGACAAAAAATTCGAATCAGTTAAATTTATACGGATTCTCTACGGAGCCAATCTCAAGCCGTCTAATAAATATCACGTGTATGCATAAAATCCGGAAGACTGTATAATTTAGTGTGTTGTTTTTTTGTTTTTAAATTCCATTCACGCGCTTGAATTTTCCTCTCCAATCATTTGAGTATATGACTCTATGACGGATACGAATCATGTCCATGTCCATTTCTGGCCAGAACCAAATTCGTTTTCGTTCTGATTTAATTTATTCAGCTACACCCGGGCAAATTATGACAATCTTTGCATTTATGGCGGCACCTTTACAGCGCTACTTTGCAATAACGCACTGAATGAGGTTAAGCGCATTTGCATCTGTCGACGCGCTTCTGGGGCAGCAGGCATATCCATTTTAATAATCAAGACGACTGGCGGGTGACTTAGTTTTTGGTGTAATGAAGACCTATGCTATGTTTCTAATTTTTTTTATATTTGATAATTTTATTTTAGTATTGGCAGAACGCCTTTAGATTCAGGGTCAGTGGAGCTTGTTTTGCTTCTGGTTGCTCGAATACGAATTATGGTTATTTTGAACTGAGTTTCTGAATGAAAATCATTAACATTTTTAATAGCGTTTATGGGGTTTCAATGGGTTGTGAAAGACTAGGAAAAGGGTTAGTCTAGTAAGTTGTAAGCAATTTATAATTTAAATGGAATTTTTTTGGAATACGATTAAAATTGTTTATTTCAAATTTAGTAGAGTGGTCAATTTTAGGTTCAAGGTCCAGTTGGAATGATTCTTCTTTTAAATAAAGTTTCAGAATCTTACTCTGCTCAGATCTATTGATATTGTTAAAATTTTAGGGTTATTTCTGTTTCAGTCTTTTATACTCGTTTTAAAGCTATGTAAATAAATTCATAAATCAATTGGAAGTTTGCTTTTCATGAGATTATTCTGGTCTAATCTGCCTGCATTTTTGTGTGTTCAATATAAACATGTTTATATTAGGTCTAATAATATCGTCTCAGACTTTAAACCTTAAGCTGCCTGTTAAATCCGGCGAACGACATGTCTGTTCTAACTTGAGAATTGCAATATTATTCGGACGCCTCACGATAACTATATTTTGAAAGGGTTTCTGAGCTGTGACTCCATCTTTTTGGAAACAAGATTTAATGATCGCCATTAACATTTAACACCAATTCTTCGTCATCTTCTAAAAAAGATTGAAAAATAATTCTTTTTTACTTATGTCCGTGACCATGTATAGATAAATGAGGCTCATTTATTAGGTTTTGAACAGAGGAACAACTTCGAGAGCTAGCTGGAAAATATGTGGGTAGGTACCCAATTTTATCCGGAGGGACTTCCGGTCCGGTCGGCAATCCAATCCAGATATAAGTACTACGAATGTATGCTGAAGAGCTTAAGAGCTTTTACCCAAATCCAAGCGATTTGCTTTCTCCGGCGTACAGAACAGCTTTAAACAGAACTGATTCTTGTATTTGCTCAACTCAGCTGAGTAGTAGCCAACCAACAGTCGTATATTGGTATCTGAGCTACAGTGATCAAAGTTCTTCTCATAAATATAATTGTTTGTGAAAATGATGTCATTGGGTCTGCTGTGAATGCATTACACTGACAGCAATTTTCGAAAAACACTAAAGCTGCACTTACTAGTATATCAACTAACAGCGAATAAAATACTGCGAACTGATCGAATGTAAATAAGATGATATCCGATTCTCCACTTTTGGATATTTATATATCTAAGGTTCAAACCACTGCACAATCATCCAATTAAGAATCCCTTAAGAGCGAGCAACTTTTTTTCGTGCACCAAGTTCTTCCTTTTCCTAACCCGTATAATTAAGTCTTAAATGGGAGAACTTCCCGAGTCCACGTGGATCTCGTCAATTGACGTACTATTTCTTACGCGGAATGAGTGTTGAAAAGAGAACTATTGACCCCTCCTCATTCTTGGAATGATTTGTATTCAAAAGTTTGAGCTTCATGGCACATGTTAATTTTGACATTTGAAATGAACGGCCGAAATGACGTAGACAAGTCCGATTGTATAAAGAACTTTAATGCTTCTTCTGGGGTTATGGTTCGCTTTTAACTAAACTTGAACTATTTTAGAATTCAGTTATTTTAGGTTGGCCTTCTTCGAAATTTAAATATGTGCTCAAGTAGTTTTTGGGTATACCCTCAAAGCGTTTTTACACAGCACGAACAGAAGGAATATTGTGGATGAATATGGAGACGCACAGGTGCCCCTTGGTTTTGAATGATTATGTTTTACAATGAATTGAATAAAACAACGATTCAACGCATAGTTTTATAATATTAATTCAGTAATGTTAAATTATACGCCCGTGAGTAAACTTATGGAAGGGATCTCGCTGATGTAAGAGTTTTGCATTTTTAAAAAAGAAGAGGTCAAATGTGCTAGATTTTTTAAAATATACTTGAAGACTTCGCTGCTAAAATTGGTAAGGAACGGCTTTCGCCTAAACGATTTCATAGCAGCTCCGAATCCACAAAAAAAGCCTGGCGCTCTACTGGTGGTCGAACAACCAAATACGTGATACAAAAATTACAGTGGGTCGAACATCGAATCTGACCACTTCTTATTTCATTCAAGGTCAGAGCCTGGCTGGGCAACCTGAAGTAGTTGAGAACCGCCAAGAAAATGAAATTCAACATTGGAAGTCTTAGGAAGACTGGATTATAAGTAGTGTAGGGCGAACCTTCAGGCCACAGTCTAGGACAAAACTAAGTATTCGCAACTTCTTCAATTTGTCGAACAAGGTGAAAGATCAATAATGTAGTTGATGGAAAGGTTAAAATATCTCCAAAAACCGCATAAAGAAGAATGATTTAGGCTTTTTTGTGTTTCCATGAGTGTGATTGTCAATTCTGATAATTGTTTGACCATTGTAAATTATACTGAATGAATATTTACCGAAAGACATGCTAAACTTTGAAATACAGCATTTAATTTCTGGAAATGTATTCGCTAGAATAGTTGGCTCTTTAACTTTGATTAAAGCTAGTGCTAAAAATTAAAAACTGACTACTGCGAAATTTCACGTACGTTATAAGATTTATGCGAAAAAAGTTCCTATAGTTCAATTCCAAAATCAATGATTTCACTGTGATATTCCAAATATACCTTGCCGTTCTTTTAGCTTTAAACCGAGTCTATTCAAATGTGAGGCTTTCGTTTATGCTACGTAAGCATATTCAAAGCAAGTTTTTGACTTCTGCAAATGGTTCGTGCCTCAAGCCTTCTTGATTTAAGAGTTCATTTTATAAAAGGGAACTCAGATACGAATAATGTGTCTTGTCTTTATGAGAGTTATAGATCTCGGCGAAGACTATGCCATAAGGGACGTGTCACATTCACTGTTGTCTATTAATTTCCAAATTTACTCTTTGTCTTTTTCAATTTACTTTAAATTAATAAATGAAAAAGACTAAGTTGTAAGTCTTTGCAGTCTGCTAACCGATTTTTTTAATATTTTCCGAAATTATTGACCTATGGAGGTGTCCTTCGATATTGGACACTGTTTTCGATCATCTCTCAAGTTTATTCCAAATCAGCTCTTTTGGTTGGAAGCCAAGTTATGCTGACAAGCTATTTCATATATTTTAAGTCTTATTTATTCAAAGTTTTGAAAACGAGTCAGATTATTATCATGTCTGATTGTGAATCCAGGACCAATTATTCACAATTCTTATGACATTGAATGCTCTTCTTAGATTTGTATATACTTCCACTTATTCAACATCCCATGATTGGAAGAGAAAGATCTCCAAACCGCTTCAGGTACTTAGTTGAATCTCTTCTTTTTTGTCCAAAACCTTTTGATTCCAACACGTCCGTCAATAAGACTTTCGACCAGTCTGTATCCAATCCTGATGCTTTCTTTCAATAGGCTTTTGTACTGCTAGCTTATAATTTTTTCTTGTTAAAACTGATTTTGAGTTCGAATGCATTTGCATTTCGTTTAGATTGTATTTTAAAATAGAGTGCACTGCTGATTTTTTCGTTCCTGCACAGGCCGCAATCTTCTTTATCCTTTTACGCGTATTTTGGTCAAAGATTGTTTATTCTTGTCTAATATTTTGAATCCACGATTATATAAGTTCCAAGCTCGGCCTCGGTTAAATTTTTATTTAATTTTTTTTTGTGTTTCATTAAGGATCGTTGGAATTATTGAAATTTGTAGAGGCGGGTAAGCGAAGAAATCTTCTGCATTAGTGGGGGACTTTAACCTGACCTAAAACTACCTCCCGAGTTCTGATTTACTGCCTGTCTACAAAGAATCGCGCCACCTAGCTGTTGAACTAATCAGCAATTTAATTTGCGAATCACCATTTGTTGTTTGCTTTGTTTGATTGCTTCAAAACTATTTAAGGATCTTTTTGACGCCATGCACTCCACCAATCCTTTTCTCAAGAACGCATGAATGTATCAAGTCGAAATTAATATTAATGACTGCGGTCCCTTAAAGCTGTGTTGCGTATTTTTTATTCGTTATCG
The DNA here is from genome assembly GCA_963555765.1 of Orthonevra nobilis. Lineage (NCBI taxonomy): Eukaryota > Metazoa > Arthropoda > Insecta > Diptera > Syrphidae > Orthonevra > Orthonevra nobilis. The sequence continues at coordinate 15,762,699 of OY743225.1, forward strand.
AACTAATTTCAGGTCATATAATTTGATTTTCCAATTTTTTGTCCATTTTGATATATGTACTTTTACTACATTACATTTTGTAGCTTTTATTGATTGTTTATCTCACAACAAATACAGCAATCTCATTTGCAAAAGCTGATACAATCGATTCTACGGTTTTTGAGAGATTGCTGGTGAAAGGAAGATACAAAACAGGGCCTAGTACACTACCAAGTGGTACACCAACTTTAATTTATCTTATTGTTGATTCATTCTTGACTAATTTTTTTGAAAAAGATTCCAGCTATATGGGACTTTAGAATATGGACAACTGCTTTAGCAGAATGTTCGAATGCATCGAATGCTTGTAATACATCCAGAAAAATTGTAGACCAGATCTTTTTCTCTTCAAATGCTTCTTGAATTTGAACAGTAAATCTATGCAATTCATCGACCGTTGAATGCTTATTTCTAAAGCCAAATTGAAGGTTTTGAATAAGTGATTTTTCTTCAATTGTTTTATTTATTTTACTCAACACACCTGATTAGTTTAAGAGCAATAACAATTTAAACTTGAAAATTTAGCAGCACCAATTATATCGCTTTAAACAAAATGTATTCAGTTTGTGTTGCTTGGCCTAAACGTTAACTGCTCCAAAATCCTTGGAATATTCATCCATCTTATCAAATGTTTTTTTTTCGAATATTTGTTGGTCCTAAGGAGCTGCGGTTTAATAAGCTTAAAGCGCGTCAGTATCAATGGTTGGCCGTTTACCAAAAAAGGTTCCCAAATGGCAGTTCGGCTTCAAAAACTATTGTTTTACTGTCGTTTGAGCCCAAATTTGATCACCACTATTCTTTTCTATTTAAGATTATCTGACGGCATAACTTGTCTTACAGAATGCATAAAATTCGTTTATAATATTTGCACGTTTTTTTTTATCGGCTGCAAATTAGAGGAATGATATGTTTGTTGTGGACTTTGGCTATGACCTTGATCTATTCGAAAATACTCGTTGTTTTAGTTCCTATGCAAAAACTATTCAAATCATACTGACTTGAAGATGATGTTTTGTGAAAGGAAAAAATCAAGTTTTGTGGTTAAGCTTTAACCTTAAACATTTAGAATTCAGTAATGTTTAAAGATGGTTAGGAAACAAAGCTGACTTTGTAGGTCTTAGTCCTATTAACATGGTTATAGGTAACAAGTAAGCTACTTTTATTTTTGGTGCCATAAAGGAAATTTCATCTGACATCGACTTAAAGTTTCTAAACAAAAGTCTAAAGATCTAGCTGATCAATTGACCTATTAACAAACTTAGGTTGCGTACTATGACCCCATCAATTAATCCTGACGATTCAGTATAATTTTTAGCCAAAACAGGAAAGCCCACGTTCGGCCGATCGCTAGCATGGCAGTGGTTCCATAATAATCTTTCGCCAATTTTAGAAACCTCGAAGGAATTATGGAAATGGGGGAGTATAGTTAAAAATAAGAAGAACATGTCTCACCTTCGGGTAGCTATCAGCGACAAGCTTTGCCGATGATACTAGGACCAAGCTTAAGAAAAAGGATTTCTGAAAAATATGATATGGCCTGCCCAATCACTCGAGCTCATCACAAAGTACCTGGTTTTCAAAAGAACGTTCAGTTTTCTGCTTGGTGTCATATAAATCAAAAAGAGCAATAATTTGGTTTTCTATTTTGGGTTTTGCTGAAAGGTTTCACTTTTGAGACCATCGCATTCCACCGTCTTAAGTTTTTGCAGGGTCTCCTCCGGAACTGCGGTCAATAAAAAATACATTCAAATGCATTGTTTAATGAGTTTCATCCACCATCGAGACATTCAAATGCTCTGTATGCGCATTTGGTTGGATCTACTGTTCACTATCTTATCATCTTCATCCTCTGATTTTGAGCTAGCCAGAAAAAATATATCAGGCGTTTCCTATTTGTTGCTGATGCTGTTTTTTCTCTTGTCTTATGCGAGTTTTGAATTCACTGTTCTTTAAGAGCCAAAATTATTAACCTTTTCTTTGGGCATCAATCATGACGTGGAACGATAAAGATAATTTTGTTGCATTTGATATTACCAAGGTTCTTTGACAGATTATCTTTTACAAATCTTTTTTAAATGAATGTATTTTCAATGGGGTTCCGCAACAATTATGCGGTTGCAGGTATAGTCTTTTTTTGTGAATGCATAGCAATTCAAGAGGTAACTCATTGAAGTGAAGTGCCGTCAGACACGTTTGTTATAAATGCGGAAATGCTTCAGGAGTCCACTCAATCTTAAACTCTTATTTTTCCCCAGACGCACGCAAATTAATGCAAAGATCTTAATAAAGTTTTGAATGTATAAAAACAAATTGAACAAACTGTTATCCTTGAATTGAGATAAGGAAACCTTGCTATTATAGAAAATTCTTTAGATCCATGCAATCCAAGTACTAATAAATTCTGTCACAAAACAATGAATGTTGCTATTAATTTTTTTATTTTTTATTAATTAAATACTCGGGACCCCGCGCTTAATATTTTTCAAATAGATTCATGTCAAAATTAAAATATAATGCCTAAACAAAAAGAATTTAAGCTTGATGCTTCTAGCAATGCGATGTTTTGAAGCGACGCTCTTGCTAAGCATTCAAGGAAGTGAAATAGTGATGGTGAGGATGATCTTCTGAGCTGAGGAAATGCTCAAAAGTAAGAAGTCATAGAAGGCATTGCATTTGATGCCATTTTTTAGCCCAGACAAAGTATGCCACAGACTTATTCTTACACAAGGCTGCTGTTTCGATAAGAAGCTCAAACCAATCAGTTTTAAGTCTCAGAGCTTCAGTGATGATCAAGATTTAATACATTTTTTCTGGCGGTCATAAAAAAGGAAAGAACTTAGACAGTCAACTTTGATCCAGCATAACCACTTAACTTAGCGATAGTATTTCGAGTCGAGATCTGTAGACAATCCGAAATGAAGGTCGACTGGGGAGATCGAAATCAGTAGGTTCTTCTTCCCGATGGAGTGTAGAGACTAGAAAGTCTGCGGATTCCAGAAGCTGATCCCTAAATCTGCCAAAAAAGTTAAGCTTGAAGAAGTTGCCTCTGTCCTGAGCTCATCCTTTTAAGGAATCATAGTTCGATTTATTATGTCCTTAACGAAACCTATTAAGGTTCACAAATCACGCTTATCAATTCAAGCAAGCACTATGCTCTGTATGGGAAAGGTCTGAGAGTCTTTTGGAAGTAGATATATATTGGGGACATAGCAACGTTCAAATATCCGAAGATGTCATCTCATGTCGGAAAACTGAAGACGATTAAAAGCGGGTACTAAACATTTTAGGGATCCGTACCCAAAATTGTAAAAAAGACCCAGAGGGACCCTTTTCCTAAGTCTCCATTGTCCGTCCATCGGCTTATAAGTGCTAAAAAATCAAATAGTAAAAATAATACAAGATTCAAAATAAAGGTAATCCCTACACAAAAATGTTTGTTTCTTCGTTAGTTTTAACTTCAGTGTTTAAAAAAAAGCAGTGGAATCAAATATTGGACAGTGGTACGGAAGAACTCTTCATACTCGTGACCGTCTACTTGCTTTTCCGAAAAGGGACATCTTAACCGGCATTCGAATTGTGGCCTGAAGACTTCAAATTCAAGTCACCCTTCCCATACACCTTAACAAATTTGGATACGCACTATGCGTGAGCAACGCATGATATTTTATTATTGTTAACAAGGTTTTCGCTGAAAGGAAAGTTTGTTTGGAATGAAATGAAAATCGTGGATTTTAATCAAAATTTTTTTGTATAAATACCACATTGGGTAGTAGTTGCCTTCGGCATGTCTAGAAGTCTCAATGCAGTTTCAAAAATGCTTTTGACTCTACAAAACCTAAGGAAATAAAAGAGACCGAAAAGCTCAGTCGGATCTACAAAACCTAAAGAAATAATAGAGACAGTTATTTCTTTTCGGCTTACTTTATAAGAAACAAACTCATCTCATTAATTGAAACTTAAATATCCATCTTAGTAAATCATTTAATGTTTAAATAAGTGTCCATATAGACAATTCGGATAGGGCCTTATGTAACTAAAATTAAACGTGTGCGTAATTGAAACGTGTGTTCCAAAACTGTCAAGCTAACAGTCACAAGCGAATGCAAATTAAAGCTCTACTGCTTCCATTACCGGACACATTTAACAAAAAGAGAAACCATAAAGAGGTAGCTTGTACCTGTGTCTACCTTTACAGGGTTATGCATTTGCCCTTTGTCACGTTTCATTTCAAAAGGTTCGTGACGATTACCTGACTCTTGTATTTGTCAAGGTTTTTTTTAATGAAATTAACGAAGGAACAAAAAATAATGTCCATTATGGCATTTGGGATTCCAAATTAAAGAAATTTGCTTTCAATGCTTTTACATAATTCGAAATTGGTTGAAATGTAAAAATGTTAAAACTGAACCCATTTAAGTACTCTTTGAAGTTCTTGGCGGTTGGTCAAAGAACTCAGTCGGATCTATTGATAGATCACAAATTGGAATCAAACAGAAAATCTAGAGCTTTTATGTTAGTTACGATCCTATTTCACTGGGAATTAAATCTCTTTCACTGCTTTGATCGAATAACAATAGTGGTGTGACTAAAAGTTTACAATGGATTTGAGTTTAGTTTCTACTGGAACTGGAAAGTTTACACCAGAGAAAAGGCCGGAGAAATTAAGTCGATGATGAAACGACCCAGTATTTGTCTCCTTTGAGTTTTTCCATCAATGATGTTTGGAACAAAAAATAGGCATTTATCTTTCAATATGGCCTTATGTTAGCCATATGAGGAATGTCAATATGATTAAACTGTATAAACTCATCAGTTAACAATCGATTCTATTAGATGCAACTGAGAAGAAAGGGACAAAACGGATCCCAGTGGCATACCAGCCGCCAATATTCACGCGCTTTACTTCTTTCTGTAATGAAATTTTTGAAGATATTCACACACTTAGTGTGCTCCCTTAAATCATCACTATGCTTGGCAGTACAATTCAAAAAATTTCTGGTTTTCCCGTAGTCGTGTTTATAACATACAAGACAAAAGGTGGGAATCTCCCTTTTCTGCTCAAAATGGCCACCGCATGCGTATAGCCTTCACCAAATTCAAAGAAAGATTTTTTTTGTTATCAACATAATGACAATTGCTGTGTGCTGAAAAGACTACGTGCCCATATAAATCTCTCTGGAGCACCATACCCGCTTTACACTTATGTATTTATTTTCGAAACCAAAAATGAAAATAGTTTCAAAAAAATCGGAAACTTTTTAAACGCATTCATAACTGAAACTGATTGACGTATTACGAATCTTACAGTCGTCTCGATCATGTGGCAAGCACCTCGTTCGCTAGATACTTTTTAAAAAATGCAAAAAAAGAATATATGAATCAATATTCTGATGATTAATTTGCCGGTGACTGCTCTACGTGATAAGCCTACGCAAGGCTAACATACATACATGAACCGTCATTTCAAAGCACCTTCTCACACGGCGGCGTCGAAACGCCAAGTAACTTTTGCCAGTGTTATTGAACAAACGAACGCGAACGTACCACACAGCAATCCAATAATCGAAACTCCCAGATACGAACATTATCTTTTGCACGAGACTTGTGTCACTCAATTAATTTTGGTGGAAACTATTTGTATTTTTTCCAGATAAAGAATTCTCATCCACCTGTGTAACAATGACATCAATTATAAGGGTATTCAACGACAAGATCGCTGATCTCGCAAATGGAGTCGGTAAGTTTTCCCTAAAATTCAATCTTATACATGATCTTTAATAAAACCGTCTTTTTGTTTCTAGATAAAACAGTCGACAATTGGCTGCTGATGAGCTCACCCCTGCCTCTATTATGTCTTTTAGCAGTTTATCTATCATTCGTATTAAAAATTGGACCGGCGTTGATGGCGAATCGAAAGCCTTTTGGTCTTCAGAAAACTATGGTCGCCTACAATGCGTTTCAGGTGATGTTTTCGATGTGGCTGTGTTACAATGTAAGTGCTTTTTGGATCCCTGTCAAACTGTATATCCTCATTGAGACTTTTGGAATTTCAGTCTCTTCAAGAAAACAGAATAATCTCGCATTTGGTGGAGAAAAATTGTGAAGTGCATAGAAATAGGCAGCAAACCTTGGAATTATATTCCGGAGCATGGTTCTATTTCTTTTCGAAGGTTGTCGACTTTTTGGATACGATATTCTTTGTTTTGCGTAAGAAACAAAATCAAGTCTCATTCTTGCACGTGTATCATCACACAGTTACGGCGTTATTCTCATGGGGATATCTGAAATATGCACCTGGTAAGTACGTCGTCCTTAAGGACTAATTTTTTTTTCTAGAAAAGATCAAGCGATGTGGAATTCTATCAGCTGCGAGTATATATTTAATAATGAAAGCATAGTATTTACCTTTTACATATATATTTCTGTCCATAAATTTTCGGAGATATTTTTTCTCCTCAATTAAAAAATGTATCGGGAGCCTGTTCTTCATCCGGATATTTATATGATTTGCGTAGTAACCTTAACATACAAAGATATGTCTAGGTGGACTTTTTTTAGAACCTTTTGAGCTCTACAACTTTTGTATAGAGAGCAACTAAATATTTATATATCGCCGTGTTCGTTAAAAACGGATCAACCGTAGTTTCGTCAACTTTAGCTACAGGATTGGTCACTACGACAGCCCCTTTTATTTATGTCCTCCCAGAAAATACATTCCAAATATAGCTAATATAATATGCACAGTCCTTTCATATTGTGTTAGATTCTATGTAAGACGTTTATACATTTCAAAGAAGCAGAATCTAGGCAAATTTCACTAATTGGCCATAGAACTGAGCCTTGAACGAAAGTAACTAGATTTACAACAAAAAAAGAATTGCGGTGCCGGTTAGTCCTGAAGCTTCAGTGTGTAAAGTAAACTAATAAAGAGAAAAAAATAGAAGAAGAAATTAATAAAAGAAAGTTTCTTGTTGCGCGAAAAGCCTTTTATGACAGTCCAAAATACTGTGAAGCAGACGACCTAAACCAAACCATAGATTTAATTAATAAGCAGGATCGAAGAATAACAGCTTCAGAAATCTGTTCACAGTCAGACCGTAGTCGCAACAGTCGAGCACCGCGGGTAGTGACTTCATAATGGTTTGGAAATGTTGCATTTCAACCAGTTGCGGGGGCCTCATCTGTACCAAACGAAGGTTCCATATAAATTCGAGGTGAGTCGCGAAGATTTTTTAAGGCAAATCAAAACCCTATAGGTTTTGATTGCATTGCGAGTGTCAAAGTATACGACAAAAAACAGGCATATCTTTTATCTGTGTCGAGTTAGAAACAGCTTCAAGTGACAGAAGTCAATAGTGTTTGCGATCCTGGACAATAGGGTGACAGACAGACAGACGATCAACGAAATGATCCTATATAGGTTCTGTTTTACCTTTCTAGGTGCGGAACCTCAAAAATGGTCCCAGGATCGAATTCTAAAGCGATCTACAACAGTCACAGACTTTGTCGTAATGGTTGCTGTATCTGCTGCTAGAATTTTTAGTTCATGTTATCAAAAATTATGGTTTGTGTAGGTGATGTCATCGGCTGTGCAGTGATTAACACTTTCTAAGTATATCAAACTAATGTCAAATAAAATCATGTGAATCAATCGAAATTTAGTGAGTCGATATCAAGTTCTCCATCCCATTTCGAGCTTCACTCATGGAATTGAATTGAAACCAAACACATCAGAGTTTCTCAAACCGCTGCATAATTTTTCGATCTTCTCATAATTTTCCCGCTCGGCATGTGCAACATGAATTTAAAAGTATTCAAATATTCTTGAGAGCGAGAAAATAATATCAAAAGGAGTTCAAAAATAGTGTCCATCATTAAAAAGAAACTTTGGAAGATCCTTCCAGCATCCTGTCCAGCATTAAAAAGAAACTTTGGAAGATCCTTCAAAAAGCCTTTATATCGAGAACAATTGGAAACTATCAAGCAGAGACGCTTCCCCAAGTCATTTTTCGTTTGGCCATTTATCTAGTTTTACATAATATTGGTGGAGTTATTTAAATCAAATTGTTATTACACATACTCATAAAAAAGATAACGAATTTTAGCTGAATTCCTCAGACAGCGATGTCTGGTAACTTACGGGCTGCAGTATGAATGAATGAAGCCAATGATAAGTTTAACGAACAATTTAAGACGATTTTTATTTGTTTTTTATTGAAAATCATTTAAGTTTCGATCGTTTAATAAGATGAGCAAAGTTTCCACTTTGGTATGTCAAATTCTGGGTAGGAAGGGTATACGAGTATAATTGTTTCAACAATTGCTGTGACTTATGAAAGCAATGAACTGGGAAATAACTTGAAAAAGAATAATATTTTTATTTTTGTATTTATTAGGTACTACGAGAATTTATTATAAACCATAATATCATGAATCAGACAAACGACTTTGCCAAGCTTTGTCATGCACGATTACAAACAATGCTGTTCACGTGGGTGTTATTCGGTAATCCCATTTGATGGTGAAGCAAATCAGCATCGTAAAAAATATTAAGTTCGGCCGTACTTGGGGTATAGTGGGAGATATGTACCTGTAACCGTACAATTTTCTTCGCGAAGGCGCTATTTCCGAAGTTTAGAAAAAGAAGTGGTGACAAAGTAGATGGGCTGACCTGAAAGAGCTAATATTTTTCATTTTTTCACTTAAATTTTTTTAATGTTTAAAACATAAATATAAAATATAATTGTTTAGAAACAATCTGCACGAGTATTTTAAAAGTCAATACTTATCAGGCCATCGACACTTGAAATATCTGGGCCTGAGCTATAAACACTTTTTTCCATCCTTCGCGGTCCAGAGCTCTTTGCTTACAGTTGGTCGATCAGTGCTTCCTTTTTTCGTGAACCTGGTGGACTTTGAGCTTTATCATAATTGTCTACTTGGTCAATGTTACAGTGATTCTCTGTTTGATTTCAGCGTTGTTTTTATTGCAGTGACATTTTGTTCCTTTCTTCAATGTAGAGTGTTCGTCTTTAATTCTCCATCGTCATCCTGTAGAGCCAGACAAGTTTGGCAGGGATGTCAAAACTTAGCATTAGTCTACAAAGTTCACCTGTTTAAATTATATCATGTGTGGCGAGTATCGTTTTGGAACTCCTGTTTGTTTTTTCCAAAACCTGCCGCAATGTGAAGATTCGTAATAGTAACTCTTATACGCATTCGAAAGTAGACTATTTTATGTTCTTCTGTCTGAGCCTGTCAAAACAAACGTCGGATACCTCTCTTGAAAAGTACCATTAGTAGGATACGATGTGATAACTTTGTGAGCCTTTAGTCTCTATTAGACATCGAAAAGGTAGTAGGTTGAATAGCTTTATATATATATAAAAACGGAATCACTTTGATCTTTTGTCCACCAAAGAGACGCTGATATGCCACATTTTATTGTTTTAGCTTAGCTTCGTTTCAAACCTGTGGCATGGTCTTTGAAAAAGCTGACAATGGGCAGCTCTTTTCGTAACTTTATTCGGACGGAGCTCATCCCCCTTAGTCCTTTAATTGCCTTTACATATGAGTGCTTGACTATCATGCAAGGCATCAGACCATTAAATTGGTCATTTCATGGCTCAGGAGAAGCATTTAATTCTATTTTTCATTTATCTTCTCTCAACATTTCTGCAACTGTAGTTTTAAGAATATTTTGTGACTTCTAATAAATAATTTTTTGAAATGTTTTCTTTCAGGTGAACAAGGCATCATCATTGGCATTGTGAACTCATTCGTGCATGTGATTATGTACTTCTACTACATGGTGTCGGCAATGGGACCAAAATACCAAAAGTACCTCTGGTGGAAGAAGTACATCACCACCATCCAACTTGTTCAATTCGTATTGATCCTGGCCTACATGATAACAGTTGCTGCCAAAGATTGCAAAATGCCTAAATCCCTTACCTTCTTCTTTGTGGTCAACACTTCAATTTTCTTATTCCTGTTCAGCAATTTCTATAGGAAAACATATAACAAGAATAAAAAGGCAGATGCCACAAATGCTGCCAACGTTGAAAAACCAAAGAACACCCTTCTCGCCGAAGGTGATCAAATTAAACGACTCATCGATGTTAACAATAATAGTACGACACCTGTAAAGCCACTCAAAACAGAGTAAATGATTTTTATTTTATTTTATTTTTTGTTTGATTTTATTTAAGAAAACAAATTTTATGATAAATTTTATTTTAATTGTACTAAGACGTAATTTTAAGTTATAGGGTAGATGTAATATAAATGTTTATGTTTTTGCAAAGACTTTTGAGTGGACTTAGTATCGAGGCAATCAAATTTTGAACTGAGTGAATAAATAATAATTAGAATAAGGCCGACGCAGATGAGAACCATGAGCTGCTATATATGTATATTATTTGTAAAACTCCATGAAAGCCTACATTAGGAAATAATAAAATTATTGTTTTTCTTTTACAAGTGAAAAATAAAACATGTTTTATAATTATACACAAATCGCTTGCTCGTTTCAGTTTTGAAAAAAAAAAAATATCTGTTTTATGTTTTAAAATGAGAATGTCCACAGTCAACGTTTGTTATTGAGCGTGTTTGCGTACTTTCTATGCAAAAGTTTTTCAAAAGAAGTCTTTCTTTAGATTTCTGAGGTACGAAATAACACTGTCTCCATTTTGAAATTTTATATAACTTATTTGCCATTTTAACAATTTTATCTTTACAACAAGGGTAAGTACCTTCCGACTACTTTATGTTTCGAAAGTCTCAAACACAGTTTATTCTTATATCTTAATATTAGAAAGAAGTTTGATCCCACCTAGCCTCCTAAAAAATATACACACATATACTATATATGATGCTTGATTGACGACATAAATTTATTTCAAAAATATGATGGAAATCATAATGTTATAAATAAATGTAATATGTAATGCTTAACTTAAATATTAAAATATTTAGAAGTCCATATTTTCACATTCTTTTTCAGTGCATTTTATTTTAAAAATTCATGAATGGAACTATTCTGTTGTTGTTGTTCTATTTTATTTAAACTAAATGTTACTTTGAACTACACTCAAAAATTTGACAGAATGCACTTTTGTTGAAACAGCAAAAACATATTTTTTTTTGTATTCGAAGGAATTTGATTTATTAGAGAACATTAATCTAATCTCTTTCAAAATGCCCACCATTAATATTAAAGACTCACATCAGCATTTCTTCAAATCTCCGCAACACTCATACTCACTCAAGGTCATGTCTGGCTGCTTTTGTACATATGCTGTGCATCCGGAAACATAATAAGCGACGATTGTTCACTTTTGCACATTTTCATTGACTGTTGACCTTTGTCATCTTCAATGTTTATTCGACCCTCTTGAAAATGTTAATACCGCTCGTGAATCCTTGTTCAATTCAAAGCAAACTCACCATATTCGTTATTCAATTCACAAAGCAATATTTTCTAAAAATTCTCCAATCGTTTTTCTACCAAAAAAAAAAATCACTCAGCATTCCGAAACACGTGTAAACTGTTCTGCAGGTAAACTTGCTGGCTAAATTAACACAAAAATGACATTGCGATTCTCGGGTGAGTAAAACCTGCAATTGTATAATACCATGGATATCTATACAAATTTTGGTAACCATTTTGATAGAGTGTTTAAAGAGCTCAATCAACAATCAAAAGTCATAAGATATAATAATTACAGCAATTTCAGCAAAAACATTTTTTCCGTAAATAAAACGTTGAAATTCAATCTCATCATCAGTTCGTCAGTTATGAATTTAGGCAATTTTCTATGTGGGCATCAACTTTCTGTCTTAGAGTGTAAATTCGACTAACTAAGTTCATTTGATAACTTTTAAGGCGCCAGTGCTTTTACCCTAAAACTATGCTAAAGAAACTTTAATTGTTTTGCCCAAGTACAGTACGTGCAGTTTCTTTTTTATAAAATTTTAATTGAATACCCTGAACTTTACTTTAGCAGTGCTTAAATTCTAACTTATAACTAGGGATTTAGCGGATGAGAGAGATGAGACGAGAGGATGTTTTTAAGGGTGGATCTGTTTAAGTGGAAATTAAAGATGTCCTGCGTGGAATTGGCGTTTCGCAACATTCGGGACATAGGTTCATGAGAACCGTAATTGGTGCGGTGTGGGTCTAAGCGGAATAGATGAACTGATCTGAGGTTAGGGTGATTTGAAAATTAAGAGATCGATTGAAGCAACGTTGGACAGTCAACGATACCATTTAGGAGCTGGTGAATGAAAAGAATGTCGGCATTGTCACGGCGTTGCTCCAGGGACTGGAGATTGATGAGTTGTTTAGGGCGGTAGGTTAAAGCTGTCTGTCCAGTGGAGACCACGCAGTGCGAAGCATAGAAAACGGCGCTGATTATCCTCAAATCGCCGGATGTGGGGACCAGACTTGGGAAGCATATTCTAGTTATGGTCTAACAAACGTAATATAAAGGGCTTTGGTGACATAGGGGTTTGAGAATTCTTTGGACCATCGCTTAACGTAGCCAAGGGCGGAGTTAGCTCGACTAATGATGGAGTCCATGTGTGTGCGAAAATTGAGTATTTATCGGCGGCAGACGAAATGGGCGAATAAAATTTTATGTCGTCGGCGTACTATATATAGATTTATACGAGTTAGGATGAAAAAGATAGGACCAACGTGGCTCTCTTGAGCGACACCTATGGTGGCCATAAATGGATTAAATTTGGAAGATCTGAAAATTACAACGTATTGACGGTTTTCAAAGTAGGACGTAATCCATTCAATAAAAGCAACTGGGAAACCAAGAGCATTGAGCTTGAGCAGAATTATCTTGAGCGATATTTTTTCGAAGGCTTTACTGAAGTCGGTGGCGACAACATCAACTTCTTTGCCCTCCTCCAAGGCACATAGGGTTCGAGAGACAAATTCTACTAGGTTGGTGGTTGTCGATCTTCCTCTGAGAAATCCGTGATTGGTCTGTAGTTTGCAACATAATTTTTTGGAATTTTCATATGAATTGGGATTATGTAAGAGTTTTTTCAGATTATAGGGAAAATGCCTTGTGAGATGGAGAATTGAAACAGTGAAGTTAGGGGCTGAACGAGGAGATTGGTGCATTTTTTGAGCACAATAGCGGGCGAACCGTTAGGGCCCGGGGAAAAATGGGCAAAAGCAAAAAGAAGTAAAATGATCACCAGGTTAGTTATCGCAACACTTTCGGCAACGGCTTTCACCTCGAAATTGAGTACAAATTTTCTTATCATCTTTTTCATTATTTTTGCGTCCTATTTTCTAACCAGACGTCAATGGAAGAAATCTTTCAGTCAAAAGAGAACGCTACCGAGGCATGATAATAAATTTCTTGTGATTTGGACTTGGGCGAGCTTTGGTACCAGCGAGGTAGAAAAACATGCTGGTTGGACGATTGCATTCTAAGTTCAAAAATAATGAAAACTGTTGGTTTTGGTGTTGTGGGATGTCATTAAGGATCGATGGTGCAAGGCCAATTAACCCTTTGAGTCATGCTATTTTCTACTGCATATTTTGACCTGAAATTTTGTACTCGATGATTTTTGGGGTCGCTGATCACGAATCTGAGGTTATATTTTTATAATTTTCAAATCCAAGATGGCGGACTAAATTTGTGAACTTCAATCAAATTTCACTAAAATTGGTATATAGAGGCTTTTGGGTACGCTGATCACGAATACGAGACATAATTCTATTGCATATTTTGGTCTGAATTTTCGTACTCGATTGTCCTTTCGTGGTGACTAATTACAAATTTGAGGTTAGATTTACAAATTATAAAATGGTGGATCAAAAATGGCGGACTTAATTCGTAAAATTCAATCAAATTCCAAAATAATATGATTTATAGGGGTTTTCAAGGTCACAGATCACGAGTCTAATGTTAGTGTTTCGGTACTTTTCATGTCCAAGATGGCGGATCCTATGTCCGACTGTCAGTAATACATTTTTTTATCGATTCGATTATCGATTATTGACTAAAATACGCAGTAGAATAAAGATTGATTGGTTTGTCGAAATGATTAGTTCAATTTCACACATTTTTCCGCCATCTTGGATCCGCCATTTTGAATTTTGCAAATATAACTTTGGTTTTGTGATCTACGAACCTGAAAACCCTCGTGTACAAATATTCAGACCAAAATATGCAGTAGAACATTTTTGACAGCGGTTTAAATAGATGGTGCTCTGGCAGTACCACTGTGACTCAAAGGGTTAAGTGATGATGCATTGTGGATTATGCGAATGACAAAAAAACTGCGAAACGTCTTGGTTTCCTCAAACTGTGTAAGAATGATCTGATTACCAGTAATGAAGCCTACATGAATACGCGGCGAATATCTCAAAAATGAGCTATAAAACAAAAAATATTACGAAATCAATCGACTTGATTTATGTTAAGCCACCTACGTTTCACTTGTGTATTGTTTCTGATTCGTTATAAACACTTTTCCTAAAAACTAGCTCCTGCTTTTCTTTCAACGTAAGGCTCACCTCACGAGGAATGCTCATAAATTCAACACTAATTGTAAGACTTATTTCTGTTGTAACGCTCTTTCAATCTATGTATTTGCTAATAATAGCATCAATATCTGTTTCCTCCCTCATCCTTTCCACCCACGTTTCTTATTGTCATTACAAGGGTTTTCAAAACCCATCGTACAGCCTTGACTATAAAATAAATCACAGGTTAATCACCGTTCATATCGCATACCTACCTTTTCAAATTAATAACAAGCCGATAGATACGAGTTTGATGTCTTTCGTTCTCACTAACATTAAATTCATTCCGATTGCATCTTTTATCGAACCAAATTATGTTTTTATTTCAAACTAGAAAACTTATTCAATAGCAGCCAAATATGCTTAGTCTTCTTAAACCCTGTTCTTGAACTTCTCAATGCCAATCTCAGGCCAGATGTTTATCGATTGGACTTTCATACCAATTAACTATCATACATGGCTGTGTTCATCCTTAACACGAGGGTTCTTTTTATTTTATTGGCAAACATCAAAGAGTTTCAGAATCAAAATAACAAAACTCTTCCGCATTTTGACACAATCCAAAGACAAACGCAGACTTAACAATGGCCTCAGCATGTTCTTAGATTCTTTTCTTTTGTTCCTCTAAACAGTCACCAACACCTTTTATGCAAATTTACAGCAGTCAGTCTGCATGATTACGATAGACTAACTTCTAAGAATAATCTCCGAAACTATAAAACAGAAACACGCCTCTCAGTGTAACCACCGATTCTAAGCAAAAGAGAAAAATTTAATCGGTTACATAATTTGTTTGAGCCATAAACCTCAGCCATTCTGATTTAAGCCACGAATATTCCTCGAAGTCACTGATTTGCAATTTAAGAACACAAATAAATAAATATGAACCCGGCTCGTGGCTAACCAAGACCAAGACCACGACAGAGTCAATCTGCCTAACTGGTTTCATAGATTTTGTGTCTTCACTCAGCCAAGTTAAGCCGCGACTTCTTCCGGTTGAAGACAAGCTGAATAGTGGCGATTTATGACTTGAGTCCTCGAAATTGAATCTAATTTCGATGTTTAAAATGTGCATATCGATTGCCAGCGATCGAATTCACAAAAAATAAATAATAACAATAATTTTGATTAGTAAAGTGATGATTGGCCTAAAAGTAATGTTTATGATGCTTCATCAATTGAGTTTTGCTGGGGGCCAACTACCTTGGCAGCGATCTTCATTTGCACGCTCATCCTCAATCTCGGTTGATTGGTCCGGAAGTGTTAGGGTGCTGGTTTAGAGCAACTTTGAACTTGAACTTTTTGCGACTTGTGGTGTTAGATAGTTGGGCGAATAGATTCGTTTGCTGAATCATTATTTGCAAAAATTTATTCAATTAAATGAAGTTTGACAAGTCGTGGACGATTGGTGGCCGAGATAAGACCGCAATGAATGTTGAATAGTTTTGAATTTTTGTTGTGGCGAAAAATTCTAGAATTACTTTTTAGCTTTCGCAGACGTTGAGGAACTATTCGTATATATGCTAATTCTTATTGAAAAGGCGATGATGTAACTGCGAATATATTAGCGATGGGTTTCTTTGATTTTGTTTTCGATGGCACATGGGTGGCCGGAAAACAAATGATAGATTGATCAAGGCTTTGGTCACCTCATAGTCACACAAGTGCCTCCATAGCTTCCTCTTGGTTGCCCTTGAACTTCTCGACAGACTTTGTGTTCTTTAATTTATTTTCGCGGTATTATTGGTTATTTGAATAAATATTCTTTTGATTATACATTTGCTTCTTGGATTCGATTGCTTTTTTAAGCGCAGTAAATTACATTGTTTTAGCTTCATGCTAATTTTTTCATCTATTTTAAAAGTTAATAAAAGAATCGCCCATTCTTTTAATAAATCAGAACTGAAATCGGAGAACTATTGAAATTCCATTTTCTTAAATTCTCGGACACATATTTTTCAGACCAGAAAAGAAAGTTATTGAAAAAATAAATAGCAACTGATTCTCTTCGGAACTATTGTTTGCGAATTTTTGTACTTTTCATGATTTTTGTAGCAGCGTGCTTTCATGTAGCTAAATCTATTTTCAGAAATCTTACCACACTCCTTGTAAATCACAAGAGCAGACACTGATGTTGTTACCAATGACTTCAACAAAGTTTGCCAAGAAATCTTCCATCAACCCATTTATTTGGAACTCAAGACCCTAGTAATCGTCCTTTAATTCTTGTATAACTTTTTTTAAAATCGACAGCATAAAGTTCTTTTAAGATTCGCAGTGTCCGACGCTTTTGCCCCTACATCTGTTCTACCTCAAGGTAGTAATATAAGACCCATTCTCTTTATTCACAATAATAACTCCCTTTATAGATTCGAGAAACGAACGAGTCCTTAAAAACGATAATATGATACATCTCTTCTTCAATTTATAGAAAAATGGTCAAGAGCATTTTAATCCTTATGCCTCATAATGTCTTTTCGTCACATTTGTCCGCCCATTCCTTGAATATGGCTGCAGAGTTCAATCTAGTCGTAACAGTGCAAATTTACTCAAAATTGAAGCAGTTCAACGCGTATGTTGTTTTCGAAAACTTAAAAAATACTCAATTTAATCGCTAAATGACCGCTATTTTGTGTCACAGAATTGAAAATATTTTTAGACATAGCTAGGACTAAATTCATCTACGATTGCACCCTGAAGATTTCGAGCATATCACCTTTCGAATGTTTGTAAAATTCATGTTTGCGTTTTCGTAAGAATGAATTCTACAATTTGCGAAGACGTTTTCTTAAACGGCTAGGAACAACGTCCTTTCTGATGAAACCTAGTTAAATGAGATCAACAGCTGTTAAGCCCCTCTCTGTTAAAAATGTTCATTTTTCACACCTACCCACGTAACTTTGATTTTTTAACACTCTACCGTGTGCCTCTACACCGTCCAAAAAATTATTACTGGTTGCATATGTCAAGAGGGCTGGGAAAAGCTATTAGATTTATATTTTTCTAAAATCCTTTAATGAGGCACATGAGCTTTAAGTTTACTTTTTTTTGGGTTAACACAGGCTTGAGCTTTACAAAATTTGTGCTCAAATGTTGCCCAATATAAAAATCCTATATTAACAGGAACAAGAACTGTTATGCATCGCAGGCATCAGGATGAAACGATTATCCCACGTCGTACGGATCTCACTTAACAATAAAAAAAAGAAAAAAATAACGTGATGAAACAACAGATAAGGAGAATGCAACTTTTGACGATCCACGCAAACGAAAAGAGGGCAAGGACCTTCGAATCTCGCAGTCGAATTCATTCCCTAACATCGGCTCTCAAATGTAATTCAGTTGTAACGTAATTCATTTAAATTGTGATCCAACGAATAAGAGCTTTTAAAAACTCTTCGACAAGATCTACGAGCAATGTCTAAATCAGGTATTTAAATCGTACTCGGCTGATTGAACTGGCAGACTATAAGAAGGACCGGCCAAGTGCGAGTAGGATTTGCGTAACGAAGGTTTCATATAAACTTATAGGTAGATTGAAGGCGATTTAATTTTTTTTTTTCTTAACATGCTTTCATAAAAATTTACGGTTTTTTGATTTTTCTCTTTATTTGTGCTTTAAGACAATGCTTCTTGCCAAATTTCATGATTCTAAGTCAAAGGGGAAGTATATCATAAACAGTAGTAACCTTTGTCTACGTCGATTAAGGACCTTGATTTACAGCTTAAAGTGACAGTGTCAAAGGCATTTGGTATTAATTTCGACTTAATACACGTAGTCCTGTGAAAAACGGTCATGATAGACAGACAAATGGACAATGTATTGATTCCGTGTCCAAAAAATAAAAACCGAACCATAAAAACGGTCGCATAAATGTTCCACCGGTGGATGGTTCCTCAACATTATTTGTTGCTAGATAAAAGAAACTATGAATATAGCAAATTGTTAAGGGATAGGGTTTTATTATTCAGACTTAACACAACGACGATCTTCGAATAATCATAAGAGTACACTGATCTGTATTCACTACCATTAATACAGAGAGTCATGTTAAGTTTTAACGCCCCTGTCAAAAAATGTTCGATTGAGTCTGCATTAACGTCGGTAATGATATTGCTGATACCAAAAGAGGTTTAAGACAAGGCGAGATCTTATGACTTATTTCTTTGACATCATTTTCGAAAGAACTGTTCAAAATTCAAACGCCTAACTCAGAGGTACTTAGAAACTTTATGAATTCGATGACAGAATCATCTTAGATCTGAACAGGCCTCAATTTGAACCTTTATTTATGAACATAGCAATAACTTAACACTTTTAATCCCCAGTGTTATTATCAACTCATGGCCAATCAATTTCAAGTTCCTGGGTGTTAAGGAGCTTCCGTTTTTCACATGTTAATAATTGAGCGCGTTGATTTTCGCGATTAAAAATTTAGCTCAATTTTCCAATTACAGAACACCGTCGATGAACTTTCTTCTTGTTACATTTCAGGTTTTCAGCTTACGCTATCATGTTAGGTCGGGGGGAAAACACTTTGCATATTTTTAGAGTTAAAAGTTTTGGTCCAGAATGCCACACTTGTGGTATACCATGTATATAAATAAAACAAAACTTCAAGTCATGTATATAATAAAAAAATTGTCATTTAATTTTAACTACCATATCTGTATGCGTTTGTATACATGGTGACAGTTTTAACTTACTCTCTAGAATCTTACAAACTTATTTAATTTAAATTACTAAATAGAACACAAAAGGAAAATAAAAACTTCTTGCGCACTTTTAACAAACAAGTCTTAAACGCTAACGACAAACAAATACAAAAGACGTCTCAAATTCAAGTGTAAAAAATTGCTAACTATATAAGTCTGTTAATCCAGTTTCCAGCCGACTAGAGCTAGGTTAAGATGTAAAAACCCAATCCAGGTAACCCAAAAAACTGCTTAACTATTTACAATTGTTTTGACAAAAAATTAACACAGAAAAAAAAAAGAAAGATAGTTTTTCGTATTTCTTTGCCGTGAACACCCTCTTTCAGTACAAATACGAATACGGAAGCCA
The DNA here is from genome assembly GCA_963555765.1 of Orthonevra nobilis. Lineage (NCBI taxonomy): Eukaryota > Metazoa > Arthropoda > Insecta > Diptera > Syrphidae > Orthonevra > Orthonevra nobilis. The sequence goes on from OY743225.1 coordinate 15,782,360, forward strand.
AAGTGATTTAATTGTAAGTTGTACTTCTCCCTTATATCTGTTTACTTGGCTTATTTTCTACAGATCCTTCTTGGCTTCGTCGGCTTCGGCGGCAAGCTGGTTCTGGTTCTTGGCAGTGATACTGTTGTTGTTTTCGCACAAGTCTTTGGCATTTCGTTCAGCTTCATCTCGGATCTTGGCAGCAGCGGCAGCGGCTGCAATCTTCTTCTTCTTGTAGGACTTTTGATAGAAGTCATTAAACAGGAAATAGAAGAACACGGCATTCGGCAGGGTGAAGCATACGGACCACCTTGGATAGCCGCAGTCGGTGTAGAGCAATTGGGTCTGATGGATGAATGCCATGCAGAATTGGATCTGTTAGACAATGCCCCGCATAAACAGACAAAGAAAAGGAAATGGAAAGAAACAAACAAATAAACAAAATGTAAACAAGAGGAAATAAAATTTAGCAAACAGAAATTAGCATACGAGGTGACTGTGTAAGAGGGTCGTATCGCGTTGGTCTACTTACCATTTGCATGTTGGTGATGTATTTCTTCCACCATAGGTACTTTTGGACTTTTGGCCCAAGGGCTGAGAGTAAGTAGTACGCATACATTATAATGTGCACAAATGAGTTGATTAGTCCAATGAATGTGCCATGACCTCCTGGATAGTATTTTGTTGTGCCCCATGATATCATCGGCATTACAGTGTGATGGTATAGATGCAGGAAGGTAACCTGTCTGTCACGTTTTCTTAGCACAAAGAAAACCGTGTCAAGCAGCTCTGATATTTTCGCCAGGAAGTAAACGTATACGCCTCGAGCTTCCTATTTTTCATAGTTTTACAAAATTTATTTTCACTTTGATTTAATGCTGAGTTATTTGTGAATTTACCCTAAATGCCTGCGGTGATCTTGACGGATCGACGGGTTGACAACGCCAACTGTAGTGCCGCAGCCATGCCGCATCGAGACCCTTGAAAAAATCAATGGAAATATTTAAGTCTTGCACAAAAATATGGAGAAGTTTTAAATTTACCTCGAAAACTAACCACATGCTAACTAGAACCTGAATTGAATTGTACACGATGAGAGTTTTTTCAAGCTTGAATGGCTTTCGATTTGCCATATACCGAGGACCCCAGTTGAGGACAAAGTATAAGTATGCGGCTAGTATTGTAAGACAAGGTACTGGAGATTTGATTAGAGGCCAATCATTTGTGCGTGGATCTGTTGAGAGAAAATTTATTATTAAAATAGTTGATTTAATTCCAGCCGAGTGATATCCTTTTTTTTAATAATATTTTCCAAATCCTAAGTAGATTTTTGAGGATGTTATTTGTTTTTGACTTTTATTACTTACGGTGTGATTTAAAATTAATAATCTTTAATATAATACTTACCAGTCTAAATTTTAATGTTTTTTACCCATTTAATCCTTCGCGAGAGCGCGAATACCTTTTGAAAAACAAAAATCTATTTTGTCTCTCCCAAAAGGCTTCTCATCACCTCACTTGTGTCTTCAAAATTTCCTAACCCTGAGCATTTTTTTAAGCCGCTGAGGCCAGAACTAGGGACTATGGTATATGTTTGAAATAAATTGGGAACCTGCTTTTCTAAAGGGAGCCACAGGTTTTGACTTTGAATGCTGGGGAGTAGCCGCCTCCACCTCTTACTTTGCCCAGCCTCATTTCCTTGACAACTGTATTCTGATTTGGTCAGCGCAGTTCGAACATGTTAAAGTGGCTCTGTTTTCCTTGTCCGTATGAAAATAAGGACGAGCCTTCCAAATTCGATCTTCGACTTTTTTCTCATTTTCTCCGCTGCGAACGTGAATAGCCGTGCTTCACGATATCCATCTTTTGTGGAACGCAGCTTAAACTCCTATGACGGGGCAGAGATCCAGAAGAAGAGTCAGCGCGTGTGACTTTGGTAGATCCTAGTTGATGGCTCTGATTTAATACCTCAACATGGCTCTCTACGACTCGAAAGAGGCAGGGAAAGAGAAAATAAGCATCATTGCATTTTATTTTAATGTAAGCCTCATAGATGTGTCTTAAGGTTCAGGGTTTCGATTAATGTTAGGACTACTATAGTTTCCACGCTCAAGGTATCCACGACATATTTATAGATTTTCTAATTACCAAATCAGGACATTCATATGGTAAGTGTTTTGCCATTTCTGCAGAATTATTACAGTGTTGATGATATGATTTAAAGAAAGTTCAGTTGTTTTTAAAGGTATTATCTAAGTGGCCAGTACTCTGTTAGAAAACTGGTTTATACTCTATAGTGTGCCTGATTGAGATCAAGTAACACTTTTGCTTCGCTTAGCTCTTTGAGATGATTCATTTAATGCTGAGACTGGCGGCTTCGAAAAATTCCCTTTGTTGTCACGGCAGTCCATTATTTCGCACATAAAGTCTGTTTTTTTTTGCCCACATTATCTAATAGTGCCAGAGAGTAAAATTTATGATCTTATAATAATGAAGACCTCATGACGATCAAGTAGTGCTTCCACCCTATGTAGAAGAAGTTGTTGTGGCCATAAAATAAACTTAAAAACAAAAATCCCAGAACCATGCTCCACATCACCTGTCAGATTTGTAAGGGCCAACGACCGACGATTGAAATACAAGGTCTGCCATATAATTTGATCAACTTTATTCTTGAACAGATTTTGCAAGGGAAAGTTGTCAAAATGCGAGCCAATATATTTTTCAAATCTATCCAGCTATTTGGTTACGCAAGCGATATTGATATCTCCGCTTGATCCCATTGATCAGTGAAAACTTGCCATTGAAGAAGACACCAAAAGAATTGTTCTACAAATGATTGAGGATTAACCAAACTGCACACTGTCAGGTCGATGCTACTTCGTTTTGTTGAAACAAGTAGGATTAAAACTTTGAACTCGAAGGACAAAAATCGCGTTCTAAAATTATCGGTCGAATATACAGGGAAGATTTCATCATTGTACAACATATCAAGTCCACAAATTACACAAATATAACGCTAACGAAAAAACGGGAAAGACTAAACTCTTAGTTTAGCTTAGCAGAATGGCTTAGCAGGTTGATTAGTTTAGTTTGGCATGAAAATCTTAGCAAGGAAATTTTGCTGTCTGATTCTGTAACACGGTTTTGAAACCAAAATAAAACAAATTAAAAGAAACATCGAACAAATTGGAATTGAATTAAAAAAAAGTCTTTCAAAAAAGATAAGTGAAAAACATCCTGTTATATCGATTGAATCTAATCTTATTCAACACATTAAGTAACGACAGTAATTTCTCTCTACAGCCTTGACATTGCAACAGAGTCAGTCTCTTCGGTTCGATTGTTTAAAGTACGCTGAAATGGTCGATGGCTTGAAATGTATATTTACTACGGAATCACTTTTTTCGTTCAGTTATCTATAATGAAAAATGGCAAACCATAAATTCAACATATAATGTAGGTTTAATAAACATATGTCATTCAAACAGTATCCCCTACTGTCATTGTCCTCCTTTATTGATGCGATAGTGTCGTGAAGATACGCCTTTTAGCAAAAGCAAAAGTCCGGAAGTCCAGCCCCCTTAGATCCGTGCTTGACTTCAGCTTACAAATTGTTCGTACTTGATAAGCAAAACAATTACTACTTCCAACAAATAATTCACTTCCCGCAAAGCCAATTCACCTCGCCATCCAAATTTAATCCAAATTTAATTGTCAATTGCCACGCAGTGTTGAGCTCATTAAATGTCATGCTGAACAATTCGCAAAAAAAAAAAAAAATTCCACCTTCAGCCAACAAGGTCCCAAAAAATCAAGTCAATTCGTCAAGTGCATGCCGCTTAGCAACATGCCACAATCATTGGCACCATATAATCTGCAGAGCCAAATTTGTAAACTATGTTTTTTTTTTCCTCAACAAATCATCGCATCGGTAATGGAATTCCGGAAAAGTCGCACATGATATGCTCCTCCCATAAAGATAACTCATTACACCCCAATTGGGCGCTTAGAAGTACACCTCAATCACTCAGCCATTGCATAATTTAATTCTTAAAATTCAATCTACTGCCGCCGAGCTTTTAAATTAATTAATTACAAAAAAAAAATGATCTTACCCGCCAAGTCTGTGAAGATATAATTCCAAAAGTCTGTCGTTTGATTGACTTCCGCCATTGTTGTTGCTGCTAATACTGCGAACAGTCTTTAATAGAGTCGGTACACTGGTGTTGCACTTCTGTCACCTCGAACGTTAGTAGAAGTCTATTCCTGGAGCTGCGTGTTCTAATCTTCCGCAATCATCGGTGTTATGATTGGAATTCCTCAATTGTATCTGAAAGGAAGCAAAGTTTTACTTTCGTTAAAAATGGCACTACAATTCGGGCTTAATTTGAATTTTGTTTAAGGCTATAGGGTGTCGTGTAGATACTTGGTCTAATGATGATAGAGGTCTCCACGTATGGCCGGCAAAAATCTACAGCATGCCACTACTTGTGACGTAACAGCTAAAGTGATTAGACAAGTAGTGTGTATCTACACGTATGTTTGTGGCTCTTTGTCACAAGATCATGGCTGTTTTAGTCTTAGTCAACAAATGGTATTTGGGGGAAAAAGGTAACGAAAATAATAAGGAAAACATTTTCGGCTTCAAGTGACCATGTGCGCTTGGTGGCTGACAATTGAGCAAATTGTTGGCAAAATAATTGGGTGGTTATGAATGAGAGTTTTTTTGTTTTTTTTGGGTTGTACTTTCACTCTCTTGCCGTGAAGGTTGTTAGGTGGACAACTATGTAAGCCGAAATGAATCGGGAGATTGCTTTGGAACAACAATAATTGTCGTGTTGAAATGTTGAGAGTTTTTTGAAAAATACTTTGTTAGTGGCAACGGTGGTGTGAGATTGATAAAAGAATGAAAAAAAAGTTGTGCTTTGAGAAAAAGCCAAAATAAAAAACGGAAAATTCATTATCAATTTTTTACTTTACATTTCAATATTAAATAGACCGGCAAAAGTTGTACTATTTAACTTCTTTCTATTTCCAGTGAAGTACGTTTGTTTTTGAAAAAAAAATTGTGTCCGCTTTAATTTGAATTTCAAAAAGCAATACCTCGGGAAGATGTGCTTTTTCGATTTTGTTCCCAAATATTTGAAGTGAAAAAAGACTTACGGCTGACGTCTTAATTTCCATTACCAAAGCTTTTGAGTTGGTCACTCATAACATTTGAAGTTCGAAGGAGCTGAATTTCGTGGTTTTCTGCTTAAATAGGAAAAGTTCTCAAAGGCATTCATATGAGATAAGGAGCAAAAGAATTCATTAACGTTCTTGATTTGAGAGTACCGTAGGGCTCCTTTCTTGTGCCAGTTCTGCTTTTGAATTTCAGTAATTCGCTGCTCGCGCTTTACTTGAAATATTCACCTACCAGTGTTTCTCTGACGTGAATTTTGATCCTATTTGAATAAAATTGATTTTCCGGGCCACGATTGAGAAAAGGTGTCATAAACACACTCAGGCATGATTTATTATTACAGCAACGTTTACCGAAAGTATTGGAACCACTTAAGGGCCTTATACTTCAAAAACAATATCGTCTAAGAGCTGGCCATTCCTCTCAATACAGTTTTGCAATCGGACTCTTACATTCTATTCTATTCTATGTTTCATGGCAGCAACTTCACCGGATGTTATCTTGCTGGGCTTGAATTATTCGGGCATTTTTGCTGCAAACTTGACTTAAGGTATTCGGTCTTTAACCTGGAAAATACAATCCGCCACCGCCACCGTCACCGATAAAATTTGGCAAAAAGATTTGGAACGTCTTCCGTATTTAAGAATGCCGAGGGAATCGTCATGGCGGATTCCTTGAAAAAGACTATTACAGGTATTTTTTTCGCACACATATAAAGAAGATTGCGAAAAGCGTTCAGGGAAAAGAATTGTCCTTTTACTCAGACATAACACTTTTAAACAAAGCCGGAAATGATGTGGCTGACATTCGAAAAGAGGGTTTCGACTTGGTCCAACAGTCATCGTATCTACCTTCTGGCACCCACCACTTCTATTTTTTCATCCAGCTAAGGAGAATCTCAGCGGTAGGTTGTTTGAAGACAACAGTGAGGTGACGGCCTTTATTTTAAGGGAACTGAAGCTTTCGAGAATAGTAAAGAAAAAAACTAAACATTTAAAAATTTATAATCACAAACACGATTTCAAACATCATTCAAATAACCTAATTTTTTCAGGTTTCGAAATGTAAATGTCAAGTTTGGTAAATATCATTATGCGTTCACAGGGCACAGTCAAGTTCAAGTTCAATTAAGTTTTCACTTGGAAGATCGTTCATTTAAGGTACAAAAGTAATATCACGCATTCCCTTAAGCTAAAAAGATTATAAATATAATCAAAATTAATATTTATTGATCAATTATTTTCTGAACAGTTTTTCAGCAGAAGAACAGAAACAACTTCAAGGATGCACAATTTTGACTAAAAAGTCAACTTTTTCCATAATAATGCAGTTTTTTTTTGCGTTGTACATTTATGAACTTGGTGTATGTTGTAAGACGAGGTAATAATGCCTTTGAATAACCAGCCTCAATCGATTAACATAAGTAAGCTCATTCAGTAAGCCGAAGCAGTTGCGTATTAATAAATGTGTGCAATTTTCTGTCAAAATAATGTACCTTTAATTTTGGTTACATAAAAAGAGTGTATTTCACAAATTCGAAAAAAATTACACCTAAAGCTCTTGCAGCAACTGTTTGGTCCAAACAACACACAAATTGCCTGATCATAAATTTGTGAAACATTTATCTTTACTGCGCCTCTAATTTTTCAATTTGATTCATTAAAATTAATTAAGGTAGTCATAATGTGGTCACAGATACTTTGGAACTTCTATGATATTTATTTATGGTCAAATTTGTTTGAAATCAGATTTCGAGTGCAATTTGATGTCGAGTCTTAGGTTGAAGTCAACTGAACTACTCAACGAATATGTTTCGTATTGAATGAACATTTAACACAACATGTCATTGGTTCACTACTGATGTTCTGAAAGGAATAAAATGTCGTCAAAAGGTAGAAAAAATAAACAAACTATGAGGTGTGCTGTGAATGCAAGGCAAGGATGATTTACACATAAATATTTATTTCATGCTGTGTTAAGATCACTCAATAGTTATACAATTAAATCGAAAACAGGTACGTCTCATAACAAAATCTTAGTAGATGTAACGTTGCTGGCGGAAACCTAAGACCTACAAATGTCTTCCTCCATAAGGTTGTCAAAATAAAACCCTGTCCTCTCATTAGCTTCACAGGATGGACAAAGTCAATTCGCTTTAAATGAAGCAAGGTTATCAAAAAGGTTGTTTTCTACATCCACTAAGTACCCTAACGTTTATCTACTTGCCGAAGGTTTTTGAAATAAAATTCCCAAAGTAAACTGTAAAGTTATAAGACAGATCGATTGGTAAAGGTGACCTTATGTTTTATACCCCTTCGGACCTTTAGAGCTTTGACAATATCAAGCTTAAAATTGTTTGCATGAATTTCGATTAATTTGTCTGATTATAGCAGCTTCTTCAGAGAGGTTCTGTAGGAGGAAGCAAATTGGATATCCGGACTTTCAATGAAAATTTATTGATTCAGACTACTAGTTAGTTGTATTCAGGGCTTGACAAAGAATTTTCCGGATTCCTGTCATGAAGAGATTCCTCTCGCTTCAATTGTAAGTGACTGCGAATAACTACATCTGACAAAACAACCTCAGAGCAAACAGCGATGGTACCTCTGAAGTGCTAGGTTGCAAAGCAGGACTTGTTGGTAGGCGAGGAGTTTTGGCAGCTAAAAAGGAGCAAAGAAAGACCGATGGAAAAGGCTACTCAGAAAGAAGGTAAAGAGGGTATTACAAACAACATGCCAAGATTTTTTACCCAGAATTCAAGCTTGTGAGAAAAGAGACGAGGCTTGATTTAGAAATATAGTCGATGCTAATCATTTTGTATGTAGTCTCCGCAGTATGGTCTTATGAATGGAACCTTAGCACCGTTTGCTTGATCCGAAATTAAGAAGAACATCATAACTCGGCCATCAACAGTGGCATAAGTCTTCAAAATAACGCCTATTTCAATAGGTTCTCTATCAATAAAAAATATTCAAAAGCTGAAAAGATTCAATAACACCAGCCACAAACGCATAAAGTACATTATGCTAAAAATAATCTTGGCCAGGACTGTCCATCAGCATGCATCTACTTATGGCCACCAAGAAATTCACATTTCAAAATTTTTACATTTTAAATATATAAATTGGATTGAAATATGTCGTTAAATGACAATTTACAACATTCCGCGGCTTAAATTTAAGTAGTAAAAGTACGTATACGACTCGTCGTATGTTAATCTGTTTATGGCGCTGTACCTTTAAATGGTCTTAGCGATTTAGGTAAAAAACTTGTAATTTTTATATAAATAAATTTAAATTTAAAACAGAGGAAAAATCTGCTGGCAGAGGAAAAATCTGCAAAATGAGATCTTTAAAATACTAAACTACAAGTTCTAATATTTGGATCATATACTTGTAGTTCAATACCCTGATTCTGACACCAAATTACCCATACTAAACTAGGTACCTCATCGCGTACTTAAATATGAAAGTATTGAATTTATATTTTGCCAGAAGGTACAACCAGGAATTGGTACTTGAGCAGTGCTTCTGAATATTTAAATGTTTTCAAAAACAAAAAATTTGTTCCTCCAATCCGAAGACTATTCATTCATTGCCATAATTTTTGATTTCATTCATTCATTTTATTTTAAATTTCAAAAATGTATATTACTCATAACTTTTCAGTACTTTTTTGCATTAATTTTTTATTCATAATATTTTCTTTCAACAAGACTTTGAAGGGAAAATATAAGCTCAGCCTTCGAAGGTCTTAAGTATTTAGCTTACTTTAACTTTAACCTTCATAAATGCTCATCGACATTGACATAGTCTTCTATCTTCTATGGTCCATTTACTTATCACTTAAAGCAACACGTTTCGAAGTTATTTCTATGATAGATGTCCGAGCATACACGTGTTATGAAATAACCTGTTCTATTAATAAGTGTGTACCACGTGGAGATAAAACAGACTTTTAGGAGGCGGATTTAAATAAACAATCGCGTATAATTCTGGCAGTTCTCTTTGTTTTAGCACCTTCTTCTTAAAATCAAATTCCAAAACGTGAACCCCCTTCCTAATTCGAATAATTAACACTGACACAATGATGAATTTAAGAAAAAAAAGACAGGCCTGTGAAAGATTAGTTCTGTAAGGTATTTTTTAACCCCGACCCGGACTCAAACGTGATAATTGAGCAAAATCAAAGTCAGCTTAGTCACCAAAAGCAAACATCAGTTGGACTTTGATCATTCTATTTATGGACATCTTCGATCCCGTGCAGCATCAACTTCGAGATCCATAAACGTTCATAGTCGAACTTATTTATGGGCCTTGAAAAAATTGTTAGTATCAACTTTTCTTGGTTATCTTGTCCTAGGCTTACCTAAGATTAAAAACAAAAGTAACATTTCTATTTATCATTTTTGGTTCAGTAAATAACGAGCTACTAAACTTTAACTAGTAACTCGAAAATAGAAAATACAAAAACCAGATTGGACTTACTATATAATAATGATCGCCAATTCTAGCCATGGCACGAGTGAACCAAACCTCCGGCATATAATTCCATCTCAAGTATACCGACTGCGGCAATACCCTCGCGTGGATATCTTTGGCAAAACAACTCGGGCATTCTGATTTGCCAGTAAGAGGATTACAGCTTATTTAGAGGCTACTTAGCTGGTTCGATAGCCTTGTTTTATATGGAGGAATCTCTTGACAATCGATTCAATTATAATCAACCAAAATATGACACTGATCAAATTTACATACCCTTCTAGCTAGCCTTCTGGCGGTAAATCTAAGAAAGTCGAAACAAAGATCGTATTGACAAACCTTTGGAATTACCGGTTTCCAGAATCGAACTCCGGCTCTAGTTGGGAAGCTTCATTGCTATTCAAACATGATATCAATAGTGGCGGTCACCAAGCACGAAATCGAGAAAACTCTGACCGATGGTCTGAGTCTCTGGTGTTTGTTAGCAAACAGACAATTAATTTTCGGGCATAAAGCCTCATCAAATATTTGTCATAAATTAAGAAACAATGCGCGCGTAGATAAAGAGCCAACAACCGTACCAGTGCTGGTCGATTACATCATGCCAGTAATCATTGGATGGCTTCGTAGAAGACGACACCGCGGGAAACCAGCCGATCACTTTGCCGTAAATAAAATGAGGTGTAAATCGATGCCCAAACATTGGCTATTTTACAATCTCTGGCGACTGCTGCCGCAACCTTGAAACAAGGGCACTTTACTTGGGAGGAGGAAATGCTCTAGTTGCGCGACTTGTTAAACTGGGAACGTCGATGTACATATACTATATGTGCAGTTGCGATACCATCGAAGAGGAGGCATTTCCTGACTGTAGTGCATGGTCAGTATATTCAGTAAATGGGGTTCCAATTGTTATGAGTTGGTTCTCTCTTTGTGCTGTAATTCCAACTAATCTATTTCAGTGACATTGACACATCAACGAAGTAATCCGAGCAAATATTTGATGTGAACTGAATATTGACGTGACGGCCACTTGAAGGTTTTTAAATTCAAACAAAACCTGAGTGCGTTTCCAAAAAAAAAAATCGAAAAGAGTAGTAAAAACGTATGCGAACTCTGGACTTGTTCCTCACCTCCCATCCAGAAAATTCACAGTCAACATCTTATCGTCAACTATTAATTTCGTATTTTTTTCGTAATAATAAATGACACGTATCAAGCTTCTTTAAATGTCTACTGGGAATATTATGGTTTATCTCGCTGGAAATTGGAACCATGCTTGAATCTTCTTGGTGAGAGCAGGATGAATATTTCCAAGGCATTTGATAGTCTGGGTACAAACCCTCTTGTCGACTATGTATACGTTTAGTATAAATGAACCTCTTATTCAATGATTTAGAAATTACCTCCTGGTTGGATTTGATATCTAGACTTAAATTGGTGGTGTGCCACAAGGAGAACTTCTGTCTCCATCATTTTTTTCGATTTGCGTCAAGAAACTTTTGTCTTCCACACCTGCCATGAGAGAACTACTTGTTTCACATATTCAATTCGAGGAATATTTGACATAACAAAAACGTCAAATCTTGAAGATTTCCTTGTCACAAAAAAAAAGTTTCTTGTTCTCCTGTTTGACCTTTGTTACTCAGAATGTCCTCATGGTAAAATTGGACAGGGAGTTTGAGCAGATTTAAGACGTGATCAACGATTCGCAAACGGAAGCTGATGGACTTTGCGCATTTGAAGCACTGCAGAGATAGAATGTCAACGACGTCGATGTCAGCCTTTCCAGAACGTTTGCAAAAGTGAAAATCTCACACGGCATCCTCCATGACGATAAAATACAAGACTGAGTTGCTAAAGAGTTAGTTCCATGAAGCCTATTTGTATGCAAGAATAAAACTGTTTCATATTAAACATACTAGAAGTAACTTTTCTGTTCCTGGGTATACTAAAAATTAAAATCACAAGAACTCTAAGTCGTATAGGCATTTGTGGATCATAACAGAACTACCAATTGTTGATGTAAAAAAAAATATCTATTCTCGCGCCATAAATTTTATTTAAGAGTAGTTTTTTTTCTGTTTTTAATTTTAAGTTTATTTTTATTATGAAATTTGAATATTTGATTTTTCGTCTTATTTTTATTCCTAAAAATTATTCAATTTTTTGTTTCATCTTCCCTTATCTTTGATTTATGTTTGCTGTCATTAAAAACACTTTTCTACCGCCATTTTTTTTATTGTTTAATGTTTTTGGCTTTTCGAAAAATAGTAAAAGATATAAATATGTAAAACGGCTGAGTCATTATTAAAACAATTTAATTCCCAATCTCGTGCGGTTTTTTATTATAACCCTTAGCGTTGGCGAATAGCTGTAGGCTAATTTTAATGATACCAATTCAGAGAAGGTATGGTATATGGAAACTTTGGTTGAGGTATTTTTTGAAATGACATGACAGACGGTGTTGAATGTCGGTTTGTTTTGCTGTGAATTTAGCTTACAGTTTTATGAAAAGCGCTGAAACTACATTGCTCTGGAGGAAGGATATCATTATCGAACTATTCCAATATTTTATACATTAACTGTTTTGCTTTTATCATCAAGCAAGTAGGCAGTCGTATAAGTATTCGTAGCTGTTCTTTTCCAAGTGGATTGGCAAGTCTGATTCAATTGAAAAATGAGTAAGAAGACACACAAAACAATTAGAAAATTTGTATTTCAGAAGGAAATCGAGCAAAACACTTTCAAGACTACCTGAAAAAGAGAAAAGATGATTTGGCCGCCAATAATAATGTCTGGAATAAATGCCCATTATCAGTTTTGTATTGGATTGTTGAAGAAATATACCTCATGCAACAGTGCGAAAAGTGATAACAAATAGAATTGAAAAAAGAAATTATCGAATGTGATTCTGGTCATTTACAAGAAAAATTATTTCGTCACATTTTTGTAGAAGAAAATAATGTTTTTTTATTAATTTGGTTTTATAATATATACGTTCATTTCACTCGTCCATGGACATCATTCTACCACAGAGTTTTGTTCAAAGGTGGTGTTTGTTATTCCTTTCCAGCAATTGAGGGCTTTCAGCTTACGGTCTGCAGAAAAGATATCCCAATCGAACGTGCAGCTTAAAAAAATTAAATTGCTCTTTCGTTCTGTATTTGAACTGAAGGCAGACAAATTGAAATATTTTTGACAGTGAGTTTCTGACAGCTATCTTATCTTGAAGGTAAATTGATTGTGATACCATGTCGACATATTGTTTGATTCAGATTCCAAATCTTCTCGAAATTGCTATATTTCAGAAAAATCGTAAAATCAAGAACTATCAGAATTAAGACTATTGTAGATAATGCTTACTTGCAAATTTTTTATTAAACCTTGATTTAATGAAATAATTTAGCGTGAATATAATTTTCTAAGCAAAAATTAGCAGAAACATAATAAAAAAGATGTTAATATATATTTAGCTAGTGTATCCAATCGCTAAAGATAGGCAACAGCTGTTTAGATCAAAGCGGTTACTCAATTCCTGGGTTTCGTTCGAAATTTAATATGTATTTAAGTTTCAAGACTTATTTTAACCGATAATAGGTTTATGCTAACAACTTTCTGCGTGAACACGCGCCATATAAATTACGCATCTTGGTGTTAATTATTCGCATCGGTTTTTTTTGTATAGCCTAAGATTTATTATTTTCGACTGAAGATCAAGACGAAAAGTGATTTAGATAACAAAAAGTTTCTTAATTTCTTTTGACAAATGGCGACGATGAAAAGCAAGTCACTGAGTATCCAAACAAAACTGGAAAAAGAGCGAATAGAATCGAATTGTCATCGGAGAATTACAACAAGATCATTCTGAAATAATGCAAACAACTCGGACATTTTTCGTAATCCTCAATATTTTTAGAGTATTGATGTTTCGAGTTCGCTTTGTTTCGACAATAACTTAGATAATAATCATAGCAATATATTCTGTACCAACAAAGTATTTGAAAGGATCAGTAATACTGTTCTGATCTGAGGTCTCTCTCTTCACTCATTTGCCTGATCTTTGGCTAACACAATATCGAATTGGATTGATTTCGACATATGTCTATACGGTACCACCATTTGTGATTCATTGGCAATATTCTTAGCGGAAGTAAAAAGCCGTCCAACTCTTGTGCGAACAATATATCCCTTATTGTAGGAAAATTTGGTTCCCAATGAATCGTCGCTCGAATGTATTTCCCATTGTATCTATAATAGTTTCTCTAATATAAAAAAAAGTTTTTCAGTACAACTTTAACATTTTGGGAAGTTACCACGCATTTCACCTAAATCATTATAGTTTTGATGCCAAATACAGGGTGACCAAAGAAAACTGAACCGAAGCTATTCTGCTATATTATTCCATGAACTTTTCTTAGAAATATTTAATTTTATCATTGAGTTATTTCCATTACATTTTCAAGATAGTATCGGACAAAATAACCATTTAGATACTTTTTACAATTTTCAATCGTTTTGAAACCATCTTCGGGCGATAAGCTCTCGCATTCTTATCCTATACTCGTATTCTCTGAGAGAGAAACCGAAAAAAAAAAGTCTGGAGTGATCACATTGGGTGATCTTGCCAATCAGTACTATGCAGAAATACATCTCTTAACATTTTTTTAGTCGCACTGCCATGTCCGAACCACATTTTCTTAATCCCCAATTCATCAATTTGCGAAAAAAAAACCTCGTTGATCATGATTTTGTATAACTCTTGAGAATACCCTTATATTTTGGCGTCGTCACAAAAAAGGCGTACAGGTCGAAAATCTTCAGTCAGAATTTTGATTTTCTGACTACAGAAAAACTATAGACATTTAATTAATGCGACAAATGAAAGATTTACTCAAGCCCGAAAACATATTATACATTGGACTTACTCGAGATGTAGACATTTGTTCAAAAATAATATTTTGAGTTTGTTCAAAAATTCCTAACAGCTTTACAAAAATTTTTAAAACGCATAAATCTGAAAAGGTTTATAAATATTTTTACAAAAATTATTTTCGAGTAATTTTCACACATTTTAGACTCGAAATGTTTTCTTTCAATAAGTTTCAATTACTTGTTAAAGATTTAACTAACAAAGTTGACCCATTTGGGCAGCTTCTTATTACGTACATCCCAATTTGAAAAATACAAGAACATCAACATATTTTTTATAATCAATTCGTAATCTAGAACTGTACCTAAAAGTATTATGTAATTAACAAAATAGTCACATTATAAAATGCTCTTGGTAAAGAATGGTGCAAAAGATGTTTTTTCTGGAAGACTCCCAAACATGAACAAACTTCCTTCAAGTGGTAAGGAAGAGTTGTGACACTTACAGCTATAGCAACACTATCGACCAATGCAAATAGGTCAACCATCAGTTCACATCGATCGTAACAAAATTGCGTGATCTTCTGTTCATGAAAAATGGTTATGGTTATGCCCAATAGATATCGCACAACACGAGTTAAGCTTACCATCAGACGCATTGTGGCAAGATCGAAGGAGTGTTGAAACAGAGTTTTATTATACGAATTACAAGCGTCATCATCATCCAAGCCAATTATCAAAGTATGGAATGAATAAACACCAGGAAGTTTTTGGGTTCATTTATAATAAACATTTTCATCAGTTGATCTTTCTTTGCCGGAATTAAATTGATCTCAGTTAATTTAGCTTATATTTTTTTCTAAAATAAGTTATCTGTCTAAACTTCGTCTTTGACCTGTAATCGTGACATAATCCAAAGTCAAAGCTCCATACTGTATTTGTCGAAATGATTTATGAAAAATGTCCTTATTTACTTCTGACTAAATAGTTTTCCTCCTATGGGTCTAATTTTAGCCCATCTGCCTACAGTGTGGCTATTGCCAAAGAGAGAGAAAGCGCCAAAACACCTCATTTCATGATTATATACACAAATTAATAATTAATGGCCCGATTCCGAATACATTTGCATGCCTAAAAAGGTTGGTGTCTGCAAAATATGTTCGCGAATTTTTGCTTTTATTGATTTGGCATAGCAAAATAATAAGAGATCAATGCGAGATGAAATCCCATCTCCAGAACATCAGATTTTAAGTTGCCGATGCTTTTAGAATACGAGGATTCATTTATTTTGGAGTATGTTCAATAATCAGCTAAAACTTTGCGAATGATGTGATCGGGTCAAAACTTTGCGGCAGATTCATTTCACAAACTTGCTGTGGCGCTTTTGGCTAAACCAATTAACGAACCACCGTTTGGTCAGTCAACTTGAGTTATTTTGCGGAGCGGGTCTTGTATTCATTTCAACTCAGCAATTTATTATGACATCGCTTTGTGAATCAGCTCATATATTCTCTGTCTTGTTGACCATTTCACACCCACTCTTTGACACCATTTCCAAATTATAACTTTGTTTTACTCAAATGTCATTTGTACGTCATCTGTCAAATTAAAGCTCATGTCTACATTACTTAATATGAATTCGTAAAAAAACAAACTCGAACTATTTTTGTGTGCAACTATTGCTATTTATGAGGCGCGAATTTAAGTTGCAATGGTAATCTTCTCATCTAAATGTAAGTACGAGTCTAAGTGAATTTGATGCGACCAAACCAACCATAAATTATAACCCTAATAAAAGCTCACAAGTAAAGCAATCCGTGGGGTTATTATTATTATTATTTTTTTTTGTTGTATTCAATCCTCATTACGTGTTAATTAATTTGGAGATGAACAAACAGAGAGCGATAATGTGAGATTGATGGCTTGAAATGGGTTCAACTGATTCAGTGTATGTCATTAAGTACGTCAACGGCGGCATCACTTGACAAATGAGCCAAAGGGTCTAATTGTGCCGCTCGCCACTCTATCTTGTGTATTACGAGTACGTTTAGTTGGCTTTGTAGTTTGGTGCTGAAGTTCAAAAATCTTCATCAGTTGTGACATGAAGCGACGCAGCAATGGCTTTGATGACGATTAATTTGGCTTGGGCAAATCTTTGGATTTTGCTACCTTTTGATTAGGCTTCAACAAAGAGATCGTCTTTTGACAGACACCCTCACTCAACTTGTGAGAATACGGCAAAGTATCGAGGTTGCAATCTAGAGCGAGTCCCGCTTGTAAAATAAGGGTTCTGTGCCATAAATTCTTGGAGGATCTGAAAATATGTTTGCCCTGAAGGAAGCTGGCAGAAGGCTTACACATTTGCACAGCTTTTACTCACGCGAGTGATTGGCGTTTCTCCGTAATTTTAACCGTCGCGAGACACTCACTAAGACCATTTGGTGCAAACAAAAAACAACACACTAGCCACTGACACCCAGAAGCAAAGATATTGTATAAGTATTTTAAGCCCTAACTATAAAACTGAAATACATCTTGTCTAAATGCCAGCCTTATGTAAGCTCAAAAAAAAAGACTAGCAAAATATATATATTGTAATATACAAAGTCTACAATTAAGTGCTGAATGCAACCAGTCTCAGAATTGTGATGGACACACCCCTTTCAGGAAATTGACAAGCTAAGTGCTTAGTTAGGTGCCAATTAATAATCGAGTGAGCCGTCTTTTGCTAAAACTGAAGAGTTCTCGATGGCAAGTCTGGGTATAATAACGACGGCAGACTTCTCATGAAGTTAAGAAATATTGGCAATCGAATCGTTTGCATCTTTGATAGAGGATCATGAATGTCTCTCATTTTCCAACACAAGATTAAGACAGGTTTGACGCCACTATTCAATTTATTCCTAAAAGCGCTGTAGATCAAATATATTTTAAAGCATCAAATCATGATACTCTTAATCAAAGTTTATCTCGTCTGTCACATTTTGTTTAGTCTTACATGAGAACTAAAAAGATTAATGTCACACACCGTTTGAATTTGTTAAATGCCGTGGATTTCCTTGAGCTCTTTTAACACGATAACCTTGATATTGAATATTGTTATTTAAATTTAAATTTCAATTATATTCAAAACTCACATTTCATCGTCATGAATACTGTAGACGAGGGTCATTTTGGAAAAGTTCTCGGTCACAAAATGCAAATTGTTATCTTATCACCTCGAAGAAGTTTTAGTATGCATCTTGTTGTTTTTTTTTAATTTGTTTAGTTTGTTTTATCAGTCGTCGATCTGCAATAGTCTTTCATTTAGCTGAGGTTGATAGTTGCTATTGTATCTTGTATCTTTATTGCGCAACAGTTGAATGTTTATTACCTGGAAATTCAAAAAAAATTAACATCTGTAGATCGAAAGATGAGGCGCAATGTTTAAGTGTTTAGAATCCTGTCTGTTTTTATGCCAAGCAACATCACCAAAAGAACTTAAGCGATATATCGATTGTAAGATGACTCTTGTGGCACGTAGCACGATAGTAGCTTACGTTCAAATTCAGGCAGTAAATTTGTCTTTGTGGCACTCTCCAATTACTATAGTGTTTCTTCTATTGCGGTTCAATAAAAAAAACTGCACCAAACAGTCACAAGTTCAAAATATGTCAGCTTCTATAAATTTTTTTCCGAGTCCCAAACTGGTATTTTTTCTGGTTTTCATTCGCATCGAGATCGACATGCGCATCGACATGGATAGATGATTTTTTAAACCAAAAATGCTTTTATTTCGAGTTGGTCCGAAACCCTAACGGAGTAGAATAATTCTGTGGGCTAGTGTTGTTAATCTTCAGCTGTTGAGATCTTTGGCACGTTGAGGTTCTCGGATATACGCATATTCGGCTATCAAGCAGCAACAAGCAAGTCTTACGAATTTTCTTCACATGCTTGTTTCAGTATAAACTCTACATCACAGCTCTTCGTTTAATCTCGTCACTCGTTCTAATAAAAATTCAAATAAATGCTCCAAAAAGTACTTTTCATGTTGCAAAAACAAAGCTTACAAAATTGCACACACTCAACAGACTAGCATTAAAATTTCGCACAAAATCAGCACACTTTGACTAAATGACGTTAGTCATCAATTATATGGTTACTTATACGAGCATTACTTGTCTCGCAAAAGTGAACTAGCCTGGGTCACCATGCTGCATGCTTTATTGTATAAGAGGTCAAATTTATGTTAATTCTGTGTTTCGGAGTGGCGCATGTAATATGCCATACAAAAATTTTACAACGATTGTAAGCAGCTTGCGATAATAGTACGGGAAATGCAACTTGTGTTTGCCTGATTGAATGGCTGAACCGAATATCGTGCGGTTGAATGCTTGGAATGCAAGCATCACGTGCCACACGCGGATGGGCCGATCGGTATATCCAGAGAGAAAGAAAATTAGAAACATTGGGATATTTAAGGAAAAAAATTTGGATTAATCTAGAGAGCAATATTTAAAGGTACCGACTGAATCGATAACAGATTTTTAGAAGCTCATATGAAGTCCTTGATTATTAGTATAATGGAAAAAAAGATATATTATGTTATTGACTCTAAATAAAAGGAGGGTTTCTTGAAACCCATGTTGAAACAACGAAAAAAATGCTATGTCCCTGGGAGTCCCCTAGAGGAAAGAAAATGGGTAGCTGATGTAAGATTGAATGACAGGATACTGCATCAGTCTAGAGAAGGCTGAGTATATGTGCTATTCCAGATATTATTTTCAATAGAAAATTCCTTCCCAACTATGAAAAGCTTAAATATCTTGTATTTATGATCGATATCGATGGGTTGATGAACTGCCGGGAATTTTGCTGTAATCTGTAAGGTAGGCTCTATGGTGTTATAATCGAATCTCATTTATGGTTCACAATGTTGAACAATGTATAAAGCCTATGAAGATAAATTGAAAGAATATGCGATGAAATTGCGTTGCGTTGGAGATGGAGCACCGAAGCTTGTTCGAATAAGAAGTCATGATAAACAACAAATTTCGATAGAGGAATTAAGGAAGAATTGGATGATAGAGCCATCAATTTGAAATTTCAAAGTAACTCTGAACGTATACATGTCAGAGAGACAATGACTCACGGTATGATCCTTAAACAGCTTAACAGATTAATAAAAAATGAAGAAAAATGCAACAGTCGAGGCGAATATCAAAATGCTGTAAGGAAAACACTTGATCAACAAAAATGCAGAGTAAAATGAGCAAAATTAAAAAAAAAATTAAGAAAATATCCTAACCTTGCTGTATGCCAAAAAAGACTTACTCAGGCAAATAGAAATTTTGGAGGAAGTCTTGTCACTGGGCAAGCAACATTGCAAGGAGCTGTAAAAGTAAATCTCGTCATAAATACATAAGACCAGCGGGTTCGGAAAATGAATAAACCAAATTTATTATATTTGGAGGGAATGTTCTGTTAAAAAGCATACGCCAGATCATCTGTCAGGCTCGGAAGGACAAAAGCAGAAAGAACTTTTTGTATCTATAAATGAAAAGAAAATGTATGTCTAAAGACTCAGCTCTATTCGTCCTACCTTCACAAAGGCAATTCTTTGTTTTTGCAATAACTATAAAGACATATTTACTTAAAGCCGTTCAACAGCGCCCAAATTGGCAAGTACCAGTATAGCTTCAGGTCCAGCAAATCAACACTTCGCCAAATCTTCGAAAAGACCAGCGAATTTTGAATCGATACCCCTATTCATCAACATCGAAGCCTGGATCCTGGAAAAACTGATTCGACCTTATCGCACAGACCTCGAAAATACGTTTTCCGTCGAGGAGATATAACGAATAGACAACAATTGTTCATCAAAGAGTTCCTTCGAATCTAGGTGCACAAATAAAGAGAATACAGAACCCTTGGGTCAAAGATCAATCTATCGTAGATGCCACGAAGTTTTATCTAACAACATGGAAGCAAGGCATAGACTCTTCAACAATCGATGGCTGGATT
Source organism: Orthonevra nobilis (assembly GCA_963555765.1). Lineage (NCBI taxonomy): Eukaryota > Metazoa > Arthropoda > Insecta > Diptera > Syrphidae > Orthonevra > Orthonevra nobilis. The sequence continues at coordinate 15,802,880 of OY743225.1, forward strand.
AGCTAGTTAGTAGAAGTGTGAATTGTAGGAGTGTTTTTCTTGACTACAAATGTTTTATTATTTTTATTTCGTATGACAAATTGTTTTTAGAAAAGTTTTCGCATGAATATTCAACAAGCCAAATTAAAAGAATGAAAACAAAAATAAGGAAGTATTAAAACCACGTCAAATATGTACAAACGCTTTTGACCTTCCATGTCGGATCCATAAAATACATGCAAAAAGCAATATACATAATTATTATTTGCGCCAAATTTATTTCTATGTAATCATTTCGAATGTATGTATATTCGTTAACGCACATATGGCAATGTTTTGTTAAAATAATAATTAAATTGATTTTAAATTATCTAAGTTTGTCGGCTTATTATGACATTGCATTTTGCGGAAATTCTTTGAATGTGCGTCCAAAATTAGCGAATACTATATTCAATCGCGCAATCTTAAGACGTACATGATTTTAAACATGGATTGTCTTATTAACATACACACCAACTGAATAAAGAACTGAAGATCTATTCTTTTAAGAAATTAAACTGAACAGAAAAAAAGGTGTTAGAAACACAATTTTAACAATAGCTTTGTTTTTTTTTGTAATCCAAGACATCGAGATACATGTTGGTGGTTAAATAAAATTGCAATTAACAATTAATGTTTTCCTCCGTCCAAGACGGAGTCAATTTACTTATAATAAGCAGCATGCGAGATTGTGTCACTGTGATTTGTTTATTCGGCTATTATCATAAATTTGGAGTCAAAGTGATGGGCCCTTATGAACACTTAAAGCCCTCTTAAGATCATAAGCTTCATTATGGGCTCGCAGGTCTTCAACCGATTCAAAATAATGGCTCTCCATAAGTAGATTAACGCTCTTCAACTGTTGTTTGTGTCAATTTGTTTACTTAAATATATTTTATGTAGTGATTAGTTGAGATGAATGAAAGTATCGAAAAGAAGGCCCTTTTGAGCTGTTTTATATCCGAGATGCCGGTGAATGATATAAAAGTGTTAAAATAGCTGCAAGGTTGAAAACAAATTTTCCGTGAGAATAAATGGAATACGTAAGACCTGTTAGGTATATTTGCATCCAGAATAAGAAAGATTTTTTGGAATGAGATTGTCAATTTTCGAGTCCCAGAGGCATTCATGACTCGCCCTTATCAACTAGAATTACGTTCCATCAAAACTGGACTTTAATAACTCAGAATAACTTTTTTATTTCTGACGACAAGTTCCTTTACGCCCTCCAGACAAACTTTGCAAGTTTTGCAAAAAATTAATCTTCATCGCCCTTTAATAACAGAGACACATATTTATCACGTACCTTCTACGTTAGGGTAGGGAAATGGTGATAAATTAGACCTTACGCAAGATCTTTAAAATGGCTATAGTTTTATTTTGACGGATTGTATTTTTAAACATTTCCTAAGGTGTTTCCGATTTTCTTTGTTTTGTTGCTCGGTTTATTCCTTTATGAGAAACTAAATAGAATTCAGAGAAGCTGCGAAAGGAATATAAAACGCTTAAGATAAGCCTTTTTAAATTTTACCTGCTCCGAGCATATTAAATATGGGTCGAGAAGTCAGTTGGTTTTTAAAAATAATTGCAGTGTAGGCACAGTTGAACATAATTTTAATCTGTTAAGCCTAGAGAAATGGGCTTCCCCTCAGGAACAAACCTTTTAAGCCATGCTGATGCTTCAAAAACAATGTCCTTTTGCAGTTTTGCTACTTTATTTATTAGGAAATTACGAAATTGGGTTCTTTACATACCCATTAAGACTTCAAAATAAACTTAGCACAGCATACCGCTCAGATCTTACTACTTTGAAATCAAGATTTTCAACTCTTGTGGCTATGGTACTTGATCTTCTTTTCAAATTATTTCGTTTTCAAATATCCATTGGGAAAGTATAAAAAACAACTGTGTTTTGCAAGTAAAAAACTGTAATACAACCTTTTAATTTGAACCACCCAATTTGCGTCATTATCAGTATTGACAAAAATATTTGTTGTTGCGAACATAATAATTGAATTTTGAAAAAATAATTTTTTTTCAGCTCGTAGTTTTAATTGACTACGAAATTCGATTGTACATATTTTACTCCATCGCTGCAGTTTGAATAGGGACGGAGACTTGAGAATCAAGTTTCTTGCATTAGTTTTAAATTCACAGTATTTTATTCGTTACTACTTGATATACTAGCAGGTGTAGTTTTTTGCTTGGAAGATTGTGCATTTATTATGCTTTCACAACATAGCAAATGACATCGTCTTCACATATCATTATATTTGACGAACTTGAAGATCCAGCATAATAAGCTGATAACTATCGGTCACGCTTTTCGCCCAACGGCAGCAAAGGTGCCTGAATACATTCAAAAACTTCATTAGAACTATTGACGCTTAAAAGAACATGACCATAAATTCTAGTCGATCCACAGTAATTTATTAAAGTGGATAGTTAAAAAAAAACTTCTCTCCCTCTTTATAAAATATATATTAATATTAAATTAAAAAATATTTTAACTCAACTAAGTATAGTTTCTGAAAACCTCTTTCAAAACTATTATTTTGACTTCTTTAAATCTTATCTTAATCGACTTTAAGAAAAGGAATTAAATAGTAAATAAATATTCATTACATCGACTGATCTCGATGATAAAATGCAAAACAATAAAAAATATTTAAATAATAAATTCTACTTATTTTTCAGACAAAAACTACAGAAAAAAATAAAAATAATCCGAATCAATTTGCAAACAAATATGTTAGATAAAGCAAAATTATGATGCCAGTTTAACCTTTCTTTGATCCCATTTAACAAATCTTGAGTACAAAGATTTTGGACAAGTTAAAAACAATTAGGTTAGCAATAACGTGTTTAATTTGTGTATCAAGATTTCACACACGTGCAAAAAGAGCTTGCACTTATGCCGAAATCATCCCTCGTCTTGTGCAACAGACAACGTAACAAGCACATTTCGCAAAAGCTCTAATATTCTCAACCACCCACCAAAGAGAACAACAGGGGCTGTAATCTCCTCGTCTGGCGCACTGCAACTGCATTTTTTCACACAAAATGCCAAAGAAAAATATACAAAAAATGGTTTGCTTGTAAATGACTCACCTTCTCAATCTATCCTTATCCAAACACACACGCACACACTGTGTCCTTTTATTTTTCGTATGGCCAAGTCTTCACTTTTACAAAAAGATTGTATAATCCTTATTTTTTAAGACTCTACTCACAACCGAATGAAATTAAAAATATTAACACTTGAGGGCTGCACTGAATTTTATTTTGGTTTTTTTTTTAATTGGTCTTAAATTGACAGGAAGAATTGGATATCATCAAAATATCAAACAAGGAGATAAATAACGCAAAAGAAAAACACGTGAAAATTGGAAAACAGAAAAAAAAATAATAATCCCTTCCTTAGAGCCCGTTTACTGCTTTTCTATGTGTTAACCAATATTTTACTAGCCATCCGGATTCGACGAAACCCATTCACGAACTGAGCTTTGAGCATCGAATGCTTTTCTAGGTATATACTAACAATAAGCGATACTTTAGTTAGTAGTTTGGCTCAAAGCTAAAGCTTCAACAGAGTCTGACAGCGGCGGCGGCGGTAGGCACGACAGTTTCGGTTTAGCCGCATGAAAGGTAGGGTGGGGACGGAAATGCATAATAGCCATACTGTAAAGATGATATTGGGCTTTGGATATGCCAACTGTTTAAGGGCTGCTCGATGGCTTAAACGAATCTTTTGTTTTAATCGTTGGCATTGATTTGTTGCTTATGGTTTTTTGGTTATGTATCGATCACTTGACCTCACTGGAGGTCTCTTGCGAGATGGCATCGGTCATTAACTCATGGTTTCGATTGAATGGAATAATCACATCACACTTGGATGTTGGTTTTCGATTATGGTGGGGGACTGCCGTGATGATTATCATTATGAATAAAATGGTAAGGAAGTGAATTTCGGGTCAAAAGAATTGAGAACGAATGTAGGAAATGAGTTTCCATTGTGGTTTTGCCAAAGCATATCATATGTGTTTCAAGGATCACAATATTGGTGGATTTTGTGAATTTTGTTTTTGCAAGACTTCCGTGTAGTTTGTTGGTTTTCTTTATCTGCATATTTATAAATGAAGAACTGGCTTTGACCGTACTATAGAAAACGATGAGTATCAAACTGGGCTATGGAATTAATTTAGCATCTGTCATCGTTTCATGATCAATGTCAAGAACTTTCAACTTAAGCTGTACATGTGTATGAGTAATTAATCAAATGATTAAACATTAGTTTTTTTGTTTTTAATTACTCTAAGGTTTGCCAGTCTCCAAATCAACATAAATACAAGATACAATTTGAATGTCATTGATTGTCACGTATCGAAATTGGGACTGCTTGATGGAACCAGTTCCTAGAGAAACAAAAGCAAAAGTGATACTCCCAAGATCTATGCTAGATGGCTCGAAAATTTAAAATGCAAAAGATCCAAAGACCGGCCACAATGGTCGACGAAGAAGAAGAAAGGGAAAACAAGTTATTTAATAGAACGGGTACCCAAACAGAAAATATAGTTAATGTTTTTTTTACATAAGTAACTATGTGTAGATTTTTATTTTTTCTTAAAATATTTGTGCGAAAAGATTCTTTAAGTGAAGCTAATAAATTTTTCATTGAATTTTTTTCTTCTTACAAATTTTTACCAGGTGAAGGGCGTGTTTGAAAGAATGTATCTTTTTGTTTTTTACAAAATAAAACTCGTGTTTCCTTTTCTCATGTAAATGCTAATTTTACATTATGTGGTAGTGTTTTTTTTTTATACTTTTTATAATTTAAGCAAACTTATGCCTAAAATATTGTTTTTTTTTGTTTAACATCAGGATTGGTCAATTGTTTGCGTTCTTAATTATATATATTGAGAAACAACACAACAGTGAAGCTGAATTAACACATATGGAGGATCTATAGAAATGATTATCATTGAGTGAGAAATTGATTAGAATGTAGAAGAAGGTTTTTTTTTTGGTTTGAGGTACAAAATCGATGGTTGTATTGTTAGATTGATTATATTGAGAAGATACACAAAAACAAAAAAATCTGCTAAATTAAATTAACTAAAGTCTTAATGGTATTTTGTCAAAGAAAATATATTCAAAGTTGGTATAGAAATAAAAATATAAATAAAAAAATGGGTGTACCTTGAGCCTTGTAGTATAAATGTAGATGTTGTGTCACTAACCGGAGTGAAGCTGGTTTTGAAACATCTTACGTGCTAAGTCTAAGTTTAAGCCACATCTAACGCGCTGAGTCTAAGTTTAAGCCACGTGATTTGTTTTTTTTTTACTATTGTTTTTTATTTAGAGGTTGTTTTTTGTCGAAATGTGAGACAATGTGGCACGTAGTTATTAGTTTTGACCATTGACCACTCTGAAAAAGAGTTATATAATCATTGTTTGGATAGCTAAGTCAGCAGAGATTCGTCTGTTAATTAGAACAGTTCAACGAATAGAATTTTTTTCTTATGATTTATGACTATCCAAAGATAAAGAGATTTATACTTGCAATCTAATACCGATTAGGAGAAATCCTTTTACAGATTTAATTGCTCAAGATCGACGATAAATTATTTTAAACCGCACAAAAATGAAGAAAATAAGAAATATATTTTATATATCTTTGGTATAACCCTCCGGTTAATTTGTTCAGTTAACTACCTCGCCTGGCTTGGACACAAAAACCGATAGTGTCAAGTTACAGCAAAATCAAAACCACAGGGTAGCGCTCTCCATTGACTGTTAAGTTTCATAGTTGATCCTTGGAAGAAAATGGGGTAAATAGTGTCATCACACAAAATAATCATATGTTCACGTAGGATTGGCTTCTCTGTGTGAATATTCCGATTTCGAAATATGACTATTTTTTACAAAACTCCACAATTTCGACTTTGAAAGAAAGTAAGTTTCCCAATTTGGTTCAAACGTAAATTTATTCAATTCTTACAGCGGATTTATTAAAACTGAGAACTTTCGGGCATAGAAGAGCTGTCAGAGTCTATAAGACATGGAATTCAAAAAGAAACACAATAGTATTATTCCGATAGCCCGGTATTTAATTATCCGACCTCTTTATCACACTTTATTTTTATATCTGGTTTTTTTAATATATTTAAAAATTTATGTAATAAAAAAGTTTTTTATTTATTTAAACCTGTTGACGGAGAATCATGAAATTTGGCAGGCAGCAATGTCTTATGGCAAGAGTAAAGGCGAAATTTCAAAAACCGTAATTTTGCGTTTACACCACAAACAAAAATGTTTAAAATCGCAACTCAATGCCGCACATTTTGACAGTTCAAAGGATATTAAAACATACTAACTTAGTTTCAACGTTACGCGAGTGCGACTCGCACGTGGGTGTTTTTTTTTTAAATTCCCATCAGGAACTTCTTGTAATCGGTCCGATTTTCGGAATTCAAAATTTTTACATATCTCCACGTTTTGAGGTCCCAGTAACCGGATTCCATTATTTTAAGAAAGATCTCTGGGTATGTGTGAACGTACGTACGTACGTAAGTTTGTAATTGTTCTTTCGTAACACAAGAACAAATCAATCTATCGAATCCAAATTGATTTCATTCCAAGCGTGTCTGCAGAAAGATCATCTGAAAATCTTTTGGTTTCATTTGACAGGGTGGTTTAAATTTTATGACGAAAATACATTCAAAAAAGGCACACTTTTACTTTTTCAATCAAAATTAATTTACTTTTCCAATAAAAAAAGTTCAAAATCAATTGAATTTGTAGTTTACAAGTACCTTATCAGAGAAAAAAATATGTATAAATACATACACTGCTGTTTTTAGTTTCCAGACAAATTCATATTATTTTGTTCAATTTTAATTCCAAAAGTTTCATCAATTAAGAACGAACTATTAAGACTAACTTAAAGACTTAAACAGGTTTAAGTTAAATCCATTTCAAATTTTGATGTGCCCCTTTCTCTATGTCTTGATCCATATTCCCATGGAAGAGCTTAGGAAATTAAGATGAGACAATTGATTTAGTAAAAAAAAGCTTCAATAGAAAGCTAAATGACAAAGTTAAAACACATGGATAAAGTTGCATTACTCGTATATTAAAGGAAGATCATAACATCCAAAAATGTAGTTTGCTTACTACTATTGTGGTTTCTTATCATGAACCGAAATCTAGATGTCTTTTACACAGAAATCTCTCGGAATCGGCTTGGAAACAGCTATCAAAATTTCCAAAGAAAGCTTTACTAAATGTTACGCTGTCAAAGCCATATAGAAAGGAAAGAAAAGGATCCTATGCTGAGCAGTTCCCAATGGTGCTTAGAAAACAATTGAGTAAAGTCCTATCTCGAAGAAATAAAGTATCGCTCTATAAGACCATCATAATCCTGCTTCATGGTGCAGAAGCATTTACACTTTCAAAAGCGGATGAAGGCGCCTAAGGTTGTTTCGAGAGAAAAGTGTGATCTGTTAATGCTAAATTCACAGATCTTTTTATAAATGATTCTAATATGAAAAAACAAATATAGTATATTATATAATTATAATAGGACTACCGGTTGAAAATTTAGTTTTTTTTTTGTCAAAAATCAATGGTTTATTGAGGAAAAAAAGATATAAATTCAATATTCAAAGTATTGCCCATCGCTAGCCACACATTTTTCCCATTTTTCTGGCAATTCATGGATACCCGTTCTGAAAAATTCGACCGGTTTAGCCGCAATCCAAGAATCGATCCATTTTTTGACATCATCGAAATGACTGGTGCTGGTCACTTCACTAATTTATTGGCTTTCTTTTACATTAATACTAATCTTTTTTTACATATAAAAGAAAAATACAAATACTAATAAGCCACAACATTTAATAATGTATAATTGACAGTTTTATATATTTCTTAAAAAATTATATCTCTCCGAATGATACAAAAATATTTTTTTTTTTTATTTGCTTAATTTTATAATTTATAACTTTTTACCAAAAAGTGCGGCGAGGTCTTGACTGGTTCTTATTTTTAAGACCCCAAGACCCATCGAATAACTTGTCCAGCCACCGACTCCAGCGAACTGGAAAATATTGCTTTAATTTATGATATATTTACAACAAAACAAATGCATTCAATGCATATGCATACGTCATGGATCCTGAGGTATGATCACAACACTATACTACTGTGTCCAAAAAATAAGGTGACATTGTATTTATTTTGAAAATTCTTTATTTATTCTTCCAAATCAATTTCATCCCCTTCAAAGTAATCCCCTCCCGATGCAATGCCCTTATGCCAACGGATTTTCCAATCTTTGAAACACTGGTTGTAGTCACTTTCCGGGATGGCCTTCAGTTCCGTCTTCGCTGCGGCTTGAATCTCCTCTATCGTATCAAAACGGTGTCCCCGGAGCGGTCTTTTGAGCTTATTGAACAGCCAGAAGTCGCACGGCGCCAGATCAGGTGATTACGGTGGTTGCGGAACGATATGGGTTGAGTTTTTGGCGAAATGATCACGAATTACGAGTGCGGTATGGGATAGTGCATTATCGTGGTGTAAAAACCAAGAATTGTATTTCCACAATTCCGGCCTTTGGCGGATAGCGTTACGCAAACGACGCATAACGTTCAAATAATATTCCTTGTTGACTGTTTGGCCGGTTGGAAGGAATTCATAAAGCACAACACCACGATAATCGAAGAAAACAGTCAACATGACCTTGATTTTTGAGCGACTTTGGCGCGGTTTTTTTGGTCTCGGCTCTCCTTTGGCACGATATTCGCTCGATTGATCGGTTGTTTCGGGGTCGTAAGCATAGATCCAAGTCTCATCGCCAGTAATAATGCGTTTCATGATATCCTGGTAGACGGAAAGCATTGTTTCACACACTTCAACGCGACGCCTTTTTTCCAAAAAATTCAATGTTTTCGGTACCAGTCGAGATTTGACGCTCTTGCGGTCCAAAGCAACCTTCAAAATGGTATTGACTGAGCCTTTCGATAAGCCAACTTCATCAGCAAGGTCTCTAATCGTTAATCGATGGTTTTTCGATACCAAATCTTTGATTTGTGGGACGTGAGCTTCATCGGTTGAGGTTGATGGTCGCCCAGAACGCTCTTCGTCTTCGACACGTTCACGGCCGGCTTGGAAATCACTATACCACTTGTAAACATTTTTTTTAGACATAGCCTCATCATCAAAGGCTTTCTGCACCATCCTCAACGTAGCCGCAGCAGAAAATTGATTCCGCAAACAAAATTTAATGCAAATTCTTTGCTCAATAAATTTCGACATCGCAAAAAACGAAAAACTCACTTTTAGCAGCTCACAAAACGACGCGTATCTCAAACACTATGAATATATTTTGACATGAAATTTCATATAAATGTCCCTAACAGTACTACCAACCTAAAAAGAAAGAAAAATTTCCAAATCCTTCGACACGCGCAGTTTAAATTCATATGTCACCTTATTTTTTGGACACAGTAGTATTTCGCCTAGAACATATTGATCCAATAGCAACAGTGGTGGCACGTGAAAGATGTACAAAATTGCAACCACTCGATTTCGTACACATATTTGTATGTTAAAATTTATTTGACCATTTTTCACTTGCATTGATTTAAATGTAAATTTTGTTAACCCTTTTTCATTAGCATTGATTTAAATGAACTTACATTAGCCTTTCATAACGTTGCGCAATTGTTTATGTCGAACAAATGATGACTTGTCAGAGGTTCACAGCCTTTGACTGTTATTAATAAACAAATTAATCAATGTACTTGTGAGCATAACATGCAAACTAGATCAACCCCTATAATTCTGTTTAATAAGGAAAGCAAGACCGATCAATAACTTCGTCTTACGCATAACGTAAAACAATTTGTAAATTCTCGTTTAACTTTTTACTATATAATTGATGGTAGTTTTGTTAGCGATATTTTATTGAAATGCAACACTGATAATTTCAAAATTATTTAACGAGCTCTGCATCAAATTAACCATTGAGCTCAGTGTCAAGCAGATATGTTTAAAATCGATGACTTAAATTGCGTCCATTCATTTTTCTCCGATATAAGCTTAAAATCAGTGCAAACCCAAAGAGTCACCTTGACTCTTTTTGGCCGAAGTCACTTTTTCTTCTTTCCAAATACGAAAGGCAAGATATCATATCAAATCAGCATGCAATTAGTGCTAAATGGCCCACAGAGACATCTACAACCCTTCAAAATTGGCTTTCCAAGGCTTTGCCTTTTTTGAATAAGTCTCAAAAATTGAAAGTAAAACTTTGTTCCCATAATCCATGTCGTCCTCTTCAAAGTACTCTCCATTGACTGAAGGGCAGGATTTTGGTACAACCATCAGATCCTTCATCCTTTTTTCTAAAATTTCTTCGACTGCTAAAATGCGTTTCCAGGAGCAGTTTCTTCAGTCAATCAAACAGGAATGAGTCGAATGGAGCGCATTCGGTGGCTGACGGATGGCATGCATACTTGGTCAAACATTTATGTTGTTTTAGCTAAAAGCCCTTGTACTATATTAGCTTTTAAGTTTTACACTGTGTATTCATGTATAGTTTAATAAATAATAATTATAATAGTTCATGTGGTTGACTAACGATATCTTGTTGACTTCCTAAATTCACGATAAATAACTCTGATGATGACCTTTATTTGACTGAAAACGACATGATTTTTTCTGATTTGGTTCTTTAAGTGTTCGCCTTTTAAACGGCTTGGCTGTTGTCTTCATAAACCCTTGTTTCGTCTCCTGTAGTAATGCATTTGACAGATATTGAGCCGGTGAGATTCAGCCGCGCTATTCATGAATTTCGGTATAAATGCAGTCCCTCTATCGTTGCAAAGGCAGTCCCTCTTTTGCATAAACTCAGGTTTTAACAAAATGTATTGAACGGATACATGAGCAATGTTTAAAGTCCCTACCAGTTCTCTGATGCACAATTAGCAATTGTCGTGTTACATTTCTTCGATTTTCTGGATATTTTCATCGAAACTTTTTTGAAGTGTTTTCGCCACACATAAATTTTTGTTTTCGGCGGAAGAGTCTGGTTGGCACAATTGAATTCGTTTCTTATATAAAACATAAGGAAGCAGAAGTACTTAAGAGGGGGTAGTTTTCACATTAGTACAGAAATGATGTCAACAAAGGTTTAGAATTATAAGACTGGAAGCGACACATGGTTAATATTAAGTGATAAATATTAAACAATTGAGTGGGAGCTAGAAGCACACTTACGGCATTAGCTGTTTTGATAAAATGAGTTGAAAAATCCGTTTATCAATTAAGATATTTTCCCTGAGAAATAGCCTTGCTGGTTCGTCCGATATTCATTTTGATCGTGGAGCCCAAGGTTCCTCTCCATAAAGTGATCCCACTATCTGAACAAATAAAGTCAAAAACAGTGCCTTGCTTTACTACTTGATTTTAAGTCTTATTTTTTTAGCTTAGTCGTTGGACCCACTATATGTGTCTTACTCCGAACGGTCACAGAAGTTGTGAGATGGAAACATTTTTGTATACCAAAGAGATCTTATGTACAAGGAAATGATATTTGTCTGTTGGAATCGACATTTTGATCTTCAGATCTTTAAAGACCAAAATAAATGAAAAGTGCACAAAATAAATTTAATAATCAGCTATATAAGGGGTATTTCATTAAGCGTGTTCTATCTTTAAATTTAAATAAAATAAAGAGTGTGTGAGAAATCAATGGAATTTTTTAATTCGCTGAAAAAGGGCTATCAATGCCATCATATTTGGAGTATAACACCGTTGAAATGTCCGCCAAGGCTTCTCTGGGTGGCTTGCATCCGCGATATCCAATTTTCCATGTCTCTCCAATCGACCGATGGCATGGGCTATGTTGGCTTTGATATCCGCTCTGGTTTGTGGCTAATTTGCATGGACCTGCTACTTCAGAAAACACTTCAAGAAAAAGTTTTACGGGGTCAAATCGCACGGTCTCGGTGGCCAGTTCACATCACCTCCACGTGAGATGACCATATCCTTGAATCGCTCTTGCAGAATTTTCAATGTGAGCTGAGTGGCATGTAGTCGTTGATGTGCATCGATCTTGATGGCCTGGCCAACGTCATTCTCAAAGAAATATGGACCGCAGGGGTTGTGGAACGCTATATCCCTCCATGGCGATTTGGCAAAACAGATTGAATAAACGACGGCCAATTTGACAGATGAAGCTTCAACAATATGACCACTTTTAAATGGCAAAGTTCGGCAGTCCCTATTGGAAGCCTCTTTACTATCCTTGTGCACGTATATATTTTTATACAGTCTCCTTGATAACCTTTTTCTTCATTTAAAACTTTTGATTGAGAAAAACAAAAATAGTTTTTTCAAGTTTTAAGAAGGGATTTGATTTATTATGAAATTACATCTAACTGGGTGGATGAACCATAAATTTTTTGTCTTTAATGGAATAGTTGAGAGATCACCGCCTCAGCTGATTTGGATGATTAAAATTATTCAATCGTCCATTTGAGTTGCGTGATTCTTACGCAAAAACATTAATACAATCTTAATATTATTACTTCTTCTAACAATATTTCATTCATCGTTTTTCAAAATTGGAAATTGTTCGACTCCACTACGAATTAAGTGTTTTTGTCATTAGTTTTTTAAAGATTCAAACAGACAAACCTTAGCAATATAAAAACAACACGTTATTTTTCAAAATTATATCAAATTATGCTTGTGGTAAAAAAAAAAAAAGCTTGGAAAAGAGCTTTTAGAGTTCACTCTTAAAAGTAAGATATTTTGATAGCAGTCTTTTAGGCTGGGTAGATACGAAATGCATGCATTTTTTAAGTGCTCCTATATTTTTTCCAATCGTACTATACATGCCAAAAGCTTAAGGCCACCCGAGCTTTCGTTTAAAAATCAACCTGTATATTCATTCGATAATCTTATGTTTGTTACTTCACAAATCTCGGCATTCTAACTATCGGTTTTTTTGATTTTTGGTTGTGGCTTGTAAACTGTCGCAATTCTGAACATGATTTGTTAGATTTTTTAAATTATCTCTGCTTCAGGTAATCTTGACAAGGGGTTGAGGTATTCTTCTACTCGTTGTGCAGCAGCGATACGAATTCATGCTTAGGGGTCAAAGCGTATTATTGCAATAATTTTTCCATTCACTCGCAACAGATGATTAATTCAACTTGAAGAGACGGCCAATTATGGATTAAATTGGAAAACCCATATTTCAAGTGTAAAATGAAATTATGAGAGAGTTTGGATTTTGAAGCAATTGTTTGAAGTAAACGTGTTTGCAATACAAGCCTGTAACACTCTGGTAGATAAATATTTCCAATATTGCCAATAATAAAGTGTTTTTGATTGATCCGAAAGCGAAAAACCTGTTTGAATTTTATTCCAGAAAATAATCACCAAGAAACAAATCTAAGGCTTTTGTTTTCAAAATGCTAATTGAAGTTCTGCGAGAGGTTAATGCACATGACAAAGGTAAGGCACCTGATTGACTCTGAGAGATTAACTCTAAGCTTAGTTTTATATTCAGTATAAATCTAGAAGAAGTTTGACTGAATTTTTCAATGCTCAAACATTTTCAAAAAACAAAAATATAATAATCATAATAAAAAATTTATATCTGAATACATGTTTTCATGTGCGATAAAAAAATGTCAGTACAAAAAACTCCCACGCCATCCTGGATTTTATAAAAATATATTGTTTTCATATTTAAGCCAAAAGAAAACATTTTGTAGTATACCCTATAAGATAAAAATACATCAAATTTAAAGCCCAAAAATAACTTTGAATGTTTTGAGGAGTGCAGCTAGGCGCCAAGCGTCATATCATCTGCTAACGAAGTCCAAGGCACCAGAGCAGCGCCTCAACACACTCATCCACAATTTGTCATCACGACATCTTGCTCATTTGGTTTGGAATACCGCTGGAATGGAAGTTTCGTTGTTACATTGCAGGCCGATAGCTTGTAAATTCCAATGGATGTTTCATTGTAAACAAATTATTCAGATAACAGAAGTCGGATGTTATACCTACAATTTCGAACAGTGTACGGATGTTAACAATTTGCCTTCGTTGTTTCTGGAGAGCTGATGAGGCTTCTTATGATAACAACATTATATATTTCGATGTCAAATATATTGGGATCAAATACATAAGGCTGTTTTAAGAGTAGTCTATTTGTAATAGATGGTAACTAGTTCCAGTCAAAGTCAATTGTTATAATGTTGACAAAGGAAACAATAAAGCCTTTATAAAAGATATGAAAATGTATTGAATTAACCATAGCAACCATGTTTGGACAAAATTTCAACAGGATGCGACCATGGGGAACCCATAAAAACTTGGTGGTGACGAGAATAACAAAAGTGGTGAGTGAAAACAATGCTACATTTATAGAACATTTCCTCAATTCTGAGCTACTCATTCCCTCAGTTAATACGACATTGAAAGCGAATCTGAAATCCTTAAGTCAAGCACTGTAAGGCAATAACTAGTACTCTTTTAATGTATTAAAATTTTCATGTCTACCAGATTGACTGCTTTTGTGATAACAATTAAAAGAACAATTGTGGACCGATTTATTTCACCCCTTCTAAATAAATCACAAAAGACTTTTGAAATGACATCTTCTGTGGATTCGCCTGGTCTAAAGTCACATTGATTATGGACCGATTTATTTCACCCCTTCTAAATTAATCACAAAAGACTTTTGAAATGACATCTTCTGTGGATTCGCCTGGTCTAAAGTCACATTGATTATGCGAAAAAAATCGTGATCTCATTTATAATCCATTTTACACAAAATAATTGAGGTCGCAGGAAGTAAAAAAAAGGTCTATAGTCGCTTTTATTTTTACAATTCCCTTTCTTGAAAAATTGACAAACTTCTGCCTTTTTTGGAAAACTTCCCACTGTTAACCCTGAGGTTAAAGAGATGATCATCAGCAATTTCCCGAGCAATCACGTGCCTGCGCAACGATAAGACCTTATCCTTCCAAATTTTGTTCTTCTTAGCGTTGATAGAGTAGAGCAGAAGCTTCCACAAAGGGCTGTACACTTGTACAGAGCAATGGATCTATCGAAATGGTTTCGGTTATAATAATATAGGCGGCTTTAAGCAGAAAAACTCTTCCTCGAATACTACACCAGACGGACAGTTCGTTAAAAGAAGACCTAAACAACTTTAACCAAGTTGATTCCGCCCAAGGTCTACTCCGAACTGCAGCAGCATAGAAATAAGTCGAAAAGTTACGAATGTCTGTCTTTTTTTACGCAAAACAGCTTTAATAAAACCCATGAAAAAAAAATCTAAAATCTTCTAATAAGTTATACCTTAGCGCGTGGGTGCTGGAAATTCTAGTCGTTTTAAGTCGTTCCTTTTCCTCTCCAAGTGTTCCATCATTTATTGTGTCTACATAAATACGTATGGTTATCTATGTATCAGTAGACAGCATGTGCCAAAGTTGAATTTGATTTTATTCGAGTTATAAGCTAAACCTAAACTATTAGGATATCTATGAATTGAATCTAAAATTTATGAAATTTTCGGTTTTTTTTTGTATACTCATTTCCGACGTATGGTAACATTTGTATATAAATCCATGCATTTATAATGAATAGAACGTTCTAAAAAGATGATTGAATAAATTAACCCGAACCCAGCTAGGTGGTTAGACTATTCAAAGAAAATCGGCTACGAGAAACCTCGATCAACTTGCGTAGTAAACGTGGAAAGACATGGCAGGGGAAGTCATAGGAAACCAGAATCAGAATGAAGTTTCAACAATAATCGTTAAAGGTGAAACCGAAAGTAAAGGTCAATCATTCCTTCTTAATTTTTCTTTTTAACTATTTGCTTTTCATTTTTTTTTTATGCATGAATTAACACCTGAGAGATGTTGAGTGATGGATGGCATCACAATTAAAAGAGTTAAACTGCTGTTGCTGTCTTATTCCATCCATCAATATCATCGAACCGACTAATCAGCATCATTATAACCAAACTCTTAGCATCTTTGTCGATTCGGAAAGTGTATCAACGTTCTCAGTAGAATGCCCTTAACTGTTGTAAATGGTTGTTTGCATGGGAAGTTGATTAGGGTCAAAGTTGGCTTAAGTAGCTGTTTGCTCAAATAATTAAATGTTTCCGTATCTGATACGCAGGCACCCCCGGTATCTGTTTACCGATCGTAAAAGTGCAAAGGGTTAGCTCTGGCGTAATGTTGGTAATGTTTTAATCGGCTACCAAAGGGCACCTTTGACATGTTTTACGCATTTACAAAATCAATTTTATGCATCTAGTGAGTGTTATTATTTATAATTATAGTTATTGTAATAAAGTAGTTGGTAGAAAATAGATAAACTAATCTATAATGAGTTTCAAAGTTTTAGGCGTAGCGTTAAAATAAAAATACACAGTATAGTGTGAGGTGAATGGAAAAATACGAAATCGCTAATTGAAATCGCATGGCAGTTGATTTCCAAATTATATATTACATTCTATGGAAAAAGTGCTGCTGAAAATCAATCAGCATAATATTTCAACTTTTGTAATTGGCGACAGGTGCTGATTTTTTCGATATCACTGAAGTACACAAATGCAGAATATTTTTCCATAAGACAGGGAATACTATGCTCCTTAAAATTTTGAAATGCTTATTACTAAAGGATTTTCCGATAAGGACTTGACAACTTTTTTTATAAAATATGACGCAAACCATTTGAAATATTTCTAAAACATTTTTATCGGCTTGAAGAACAATAAAAGAATTTATGAATGGAACTCGACTTCATTCATATGGCCACCGCGGTCACGTTTGCAGCGGTCGTTCGTTCGTTGGATCCAACAATTTTCTATGACTTCATGATTCATGAAGCAAATGTGGATTTTCACCCGACAAATAATACATATTTTGCTTATTGACGAACCCATTGCGCCTCATCTTGGCGCATCTTCTCCAAACCCCAATCGGAGAACGTACGGCGCTTCAATTGGTCCATCGGCTCAAATCTTGAGTCAGCTTGATCTTTGATGGGATTAAAACGAATGTGTAGACTCAAATTTTTGCACTAAACTTGTTATTGCCGGTCTACTAAGGCAAGAATTTCGTTCGAAAATTGGAGTTAACACTCTTAGGGATGCGCTCACTGACTCCGAATTGACGTTGCTCATTTGTGTTCTTTTCCATGGTGAAAATGTTGAGTTTACTGAATAAAGTGACAATGACAGTTGGATGATTATTGAAAAGGTGCGTTCAAAAATTAGATTCAAAGTTGTCAAGTCCCTATTGGGGAACCATTAATTTTTTACGGATTTATTCTTCAGTGATTTGCACACAACGTCAATGTCGGCATAAATGTTCCGGCTCTCCTATGCGCCTACAGGTGAATTATTTAACCATTTTACTGCTCGCGTCGAGAAGATTGGAACAACAAGCGACAGAAGTATAGAAGTACGGACAAGCGAACACACAGCTTCCGCAGTAATGGACATTTTAAGCGATTTGTTTCGGGTTCTGGTGTAATATCTCGTTTTGTCGGTTTGCAGAACTTCCTGATTTGACAGCTCCAGATTTGGGGTTTATTTGAATAACCAACAAGAGTTCGAAATATTATTCCACAAAGTTCTTGCCGAAACGATGGAACATTTTGTGAAAAACCCCAAATTGAGGCGCCCAGTTAACCGGTATTGTCTTCTAAAAGTAGTGGAAAAAATTAGGGTTTCAAGTAATGAAGAGAAGGGTGAAATTATGTCATTTCATAACCAACCAACATCGGGTGAGATTTTCGGGATACCCAATAGTTCTGTTATCTATTTGTTTTATTGAATTAAAATATTTTCACTAAAAATATGTAAACAGGATTTTTTGTTCATGCCTGTTATAAATTTTTGTTAAAAGATTTCGCAAGAACAGTAAAAAAACAAAATTATCTGTCAATGTCTGGCTTAACTCTTATTCAGATCTTTGTATTGGAACTCCTAGTTTGGCCTTGTAAGTGCCTCATGGCAAGTTTCCTGTCCAGGCTGTTGCCACTCATTTCTAATGTATTATAAGTCGGCTTGACGGAAATGAATAAGCGAAATACCTATGTACACAAAGCTTTGATGACCGAACCGCACTTGTCTCATTCATATGCCTTCATATTACACGCGTATGTAAATGCCGACTATGGTCTTTGTGCACCCAATAAAAATCGCCATTCTTTTGGAAATTAGTGCAAGGGTTTTGAGTATTTTGCACGCTTTTCTAGAAGCTAGACATTGCTTGACAGACGCTTGCAACGTTCTGGGTACAAAATGATTTTCATACTATCACTTTTGAATGAATACCTGATCCAATGAAGCTGTTCGTATAGATAACGATTTGGTAGTGAGGTAAAATCGTAGTATCACCTCTCCATTCCGTTCTAGAAGGAAAGAAGTTTAAGTTGAACTTTGGTATCACGCTTGGTGACCAAAATCCTGGCCATGATCTAACCGCGTGGATTGGTATAGCAAGGGCTAACAAGAACCATTGGTCAGACTTGACTGTAAAGTTTTTAATATAAGTCTGGTTAGGTTCGTATGTAAAAGACGTTGCTGAATGACTCGTGATGTACCGAATTACGGCCCTCTATTTCTTAGGTATCATTTCCGAGCAATGCAACCGATATTGATATTTCCAGCCTAGCTTTGGATCCAGAATGAAACCGAGCTACATACCTTGAAATGATAAGGAATGATCACGTTTTATTGTTAAGCGGTGGAAGCTTATAGCTAAGACTTTTTATCTTCATCTTAAAACAGTACCAGTACCATTATCACGGAGAACAATTTTGCGTAAACTCTTATTCCACTTTTTCCGATAACAGTAAGAATTATGTGAAACTAATTAGAAAATTATGCGGTTTCTAGTTATACCGCTCACTGAAAATCATTAATTTTTCCTTTTCGTGTTCTCTGTCTAAGTCATCCATGGTCGACGAGCTACTAAGCTATGGCTGCTTTGGCGTAGTGACATCTTGCACACGGTAAAAAGACCTTACTCCCGTACAAGCTGCTTCCAATATATAAGACTAAGCCTACTGGCAACCGCCATAGCTTAATCTTTTATTCAGCGGAGGTTCGAATTCCCTTCTTGAACCCGATGGCTGGGATTTAAAAAAACTCTTAGCTGGAACATTGTTGCTCATTTGCCTTCTGAATAAGATCAAGTTCACTATACAGCTCATTCACGGTTGTAGCTACTCTTCTGTTTTAACTGTTTTGTATGACTTTGCATGACTTTGGGTCTTCGAATAAGAAGTTTTGATTAAAGTAGTTTTGACAATACGAAAATGGCTACAATGAATCCCCAACAAGGTGTCGCTTGTGGAGTTAATATTTGTCCCGAGATAGATTAACCACTTAACTTTCACAATGTTAAAGCTGTAAAATGTGATGTTTTGTTTTAGGAACCACAGTTTAATTTTTTTCAACGATTGTTGTTTTTTTGATAAAATTTAACATTTCGATTTATTATGATTAGCATTTTATTTATGTGACTGCACTGGCAGGCTTCGCAGTAGGCTTTCCTGTCAACTTAATTTTCCAACACATTGTCAAAGGTTCCGAAGCGTTCTTCACGAAAAGCTTGTTTTTGAGTACCAGAATCATATGTGGAGGCTTGTATGGCACGTAGCCTCATTTTGTCATCATTATTTACTAGCGCTCCGTATTGTCTGGAATGTTTCTCCCACGGTCGTCTTGGGAAAAAAAATCGACCAATCATGCCGCCGAGCCACCCCGACAAGAAATCACATCATCAGTACGCATAGGCATCATGTAGATTTTCGGAGCCCAAAGGCTTTAATTTTGCTGGTTTACATAGCCTCTGAAATGAAAACACACCTCATTCGAAAATATATTTTTGAGCCATATTGTCGTTTTTTGAGCCCAGAGAATTAATTAGGAAGCGCGTGATCATGTTGGTTCAATTTCTGACAGATGTTGTTAATGATTGGTCTCAGATATTTATGTATAATTCTCCTCAGCCCAGTTCGACTGATACTTAATTGCCGAGATCTTTTGCACGGTGAGGTTTTCAGTTTTTGATGCCAATTGCTGGTTATTTCAGCAAAGCACTCATTTTTCAATCTTTCAAAAGTTGTTAACGCGTACTTCGCGTCGATCCATTTTGTTCTTCGCAAGTATTCTTCTGAGTTTCTTGAGAGCATAAGAACTGTCAGTCTCACAAGCAAAAGAGATTTTCTTAGAGAAAATTCATCTTAGTTCGAACTTGATTAAATACCAGTAAAAAATTTTCCTTGACTTTTCTCTTTTTCATAGTTCAAATTCCCTTTACAATAGGTCAATGCAAAAACAATAAAATTTCGAAAAAAAATGGTCACACTAATTGTCTCATAAATAGTTCAAAAATTGTTTGTAGCAATCGCGAAAAAATCACAATCACGCTTACATCTTGACCCGCCAAACGTACCACATAATTATCTCTAACCCAATATTCTCTTATAATTTTATTGACTTGAATGATAATTGTTAAGTCGTTACATTTGGTTAGCTAACTGGAATTCAGTGAAACCCCTTGTTGCCTTGGCATCAAGATGTAAAGGTCATCGGTTTTAACTAACTGCACACCACCTTGTATCTAACGCATTAACCTCTTCCAATTTCATCACCAATACAGTCGTTAAAATTTCCCTTTAAATCTGATTCACTTAGCTTACAGCACATCCAAAATGCATAAAGCACAGCCCAGAGCCCAAAGCCCCACAGCCAAGATGTAAAAGTGAAAACCAGTTTAACTATGAATAATATCTTTCGGCTGAAAATCTAATGAAATACGAGTAGTCAACGGTCAATGTCCGTAACCCAGTGCGGTCAAGTTCAACTGCCAGAGCACCATCGCGCACGAAGGCGCTCTTTTCGACTGATATATATATTTTTTTTTTTTTGCACAATTGATTAATTAAGTAAATATAAATAATTAGCATGGTTTCCGCAAGTAGTTGCCTTCACACCTGGTCTTTGGCTACATGGAAGAATAATTAGAATTTCGCGCGCCATCACTTTCGCTTGAAAATTAACCCTACGACAAGATTGCGACAGAGCGTGGCAGTACCTTGACACAGTTGCATCTAGACATGAGTTACCTTGCCTTTGTAAGTTAAAGATTAAGTCGCTGTTATCTCATGAGTCCCACATTATTGACCACGGAAGTAGCCAACGTGAAGTGGACGTGATAGCTAAGTGGACTTTGAAGTCCGGAATAGTGTCGAACTGCAGTCAGTGAAATCCAATGCTTGCGGGCTTCCGCATTTCCTGACCCAAAGTTTAAGGTGAATTTATTCAAACCGATTGTGAATAATTTAATATTAGTAACCATCAGATAGGCGAAAAAAATTGGGGTTAAAACAGTTCAGCGAGTATGTCAGCCCTTCGGTGGTCGGAAAACGCGTGTGGTGAGAATTGGATTGCTGCGCTCTTGGGTAAGGCGTTAAGCTATCTAAAACGAGGTCCGAAGTTCGCATGTCTGCGAAACGTGTTTGCAGATTAAAATTCAGCGAATCGAACGATGGGCAAATTAATAATTTATTCATTGATCTTGAATTTGAATTTAAATACACTTCCTGGCTTCATGATGACTGTGCGTTCTAAAAAGACGAAAAATAAAGAGCGATGTGATATTTGGCAAAAGTTGTTGCGCTCCGACAAGTGGTATTCCAATATTTCGTACAGCGTATTTGAAATCTACGTAATTTAGATGATTCAGAGAGCTGAAGTGGTCATACATGATTACAATAAAATTGTTTTAATAAGTTCTATGGACATGACAACAAGGGAAAAGGTTAATAAAATTGTTGATAATATGATCGTAATAATTTAGGGATACCTTTTTGAAAGCACCCATGTAAGTGAGAGACCAATGAGAACTATTTTCACATGAATCAGACTAAATTATAAAATTATTAGTAGATCACCACTAAATAAAGAAATATTTAATATACTCAAATATTTTCGTATATTATTAAAAGATGTAGTTTGTAAGTTTGTTTGTATGAAGTAATCTCCCAAACTACTCATTCGATTTCGAAAATTCTTTTACCAATATTATTATATTATATTATTTTATATTATTCGGTTAAAATTAAAAGGCCTTTCGTGAAGGCAAATAATGTAACTAATGCGTTTCTTGGAACGCTTTCTTAAAGGCAAGAGATTTTTAATTACTTCCTTTAGAAATGTCTCAGAACTAAAAAAGTTCTATATAAAATCCGCGATGACATATTGTTATATGTGTGTTAAGGTGAATACATAATATTATAGTAAGTAAAAGTTTGTAAGTTTGTTATTTTGTATCAAAGAGATACATTCGAAATTTGTGGAATATATTTTTTTTGTCACCGTAATTTTCCTTCTCTTCTACTTTCATATTATTACAGTATTTGTTCCCTAGTATTTTCACACTAGTCCCCAAAAGATTCGTCCCAAAACCTTGCTCTTATCCCATGCTTTAGTTATCCACCAATCATCTCGTAAATTACATCCTCTCCTGATTCCTAGTGATCGATCTTGCCCACGTTCATCCTGAAGTTCCATTGTCCATTTTTGGACTATTTTTTTTTTTCAACGAACACGCGCGTACAAGGGGTTATGACTACCCTTAAAATGTTAGTACATAACGCGAGTGGAAAGGATCAAGGAGGAAATATGGATAAGTACTGATGCACATTGTTTTCGAATTCTGCAGAGCGTTCCACATTCGTGTTGTGCGGCTAATAAACGATTCTCTATACTTGACTGTACGACCGAAGTTGGGCTTGAGGGTGAACTGATGAGCATTCCTGGCGAGACGGCCGAAGATGAGGAACGTGAATTTGAAAACGAATATGAAAAACTGAGAGGAGTATCCTCAGCGAATGAGTGTATTGGATTAGATGTAGCAGAAGGAAAGAGAGACGGTGACAAAACGGAGCCCTGGGGAACACCAGCATTAAAATGTTGAATATCAGACTTGGCACCGTTCAATACAACTTGAATTGAACGGCCCGAAAGAAAGTTTCTAAGCCATTGAATTAGAGATCGTCGAAACCAAATGCACTCATATTCGACAAAAGAGTCTGGTGCCAAACTCTGCCAAATGCTTCAGAAATATCAACCGCAACAATCTTGCTTTCACCAGAAAGATATAGAGAGTGGTTCCACTTTTCGTTGAGATATACCATCAAATCACCAGTGGATATTTTGCTACGAAAACCGTACTGCCGGTCATTGAAGAGTTTTCGTGCTTCGAGATATTTCATTAGCTGTCGGCTTATCAGCGTTTCCATGACCTTGGAAAACAGGCACGTTAGTGCAATGGGTCGATAGTTGGAGGGAGAAGAAGATTCGCCTTATTTAGGGACAAGTTGGACAAATGCTGTTTTCCATCTACTCGGGAAGAAACCAGAAGGGAAGGACAGATGAAAAAGCTTACGCAATGGTTTTGAAAAACGTGGAAGCACACCTCTTCAGAAGAATGGAGGAATACCAGCGGATTTATGGATCTCAAGATCTTTGAGTATTTTTGCTACTATACGAGTGCGGAAATAGATCCGTCCCATGGAAAATTTAAATTCTTATCAAATTAAATTTGATAATTGTCGAGGAAATTGTATGTAGATAAAAAATGTCTTTAACACAGCATCGTGTGGACAACGTTAACGCTTTTGATACGCGTTTTTGAGTTCTATAACTTTCTACTTATACGAAGTCGCAGGGGACTGCTAATATAGAATATAAATAGATAGGAAATCTGGAAAAAATTATATAAGAAAGCAAAGATATAGATCTAAGTCTTCTAAGAGACAATGGTAAATCACTTAACGATAAACAGTCGTACCAACCGACATCACTTTTGCCAATAATTTTGAATAGCTATCAATGAATGAAAGTAAAGTAACTTACCTTACTTCCTGACTATTAATTTGGCTATAATAGTCGTACTTAGAAAAGGATCTGAGTGCAGGTTTTCCACATGGAAGTGTTCTTTACTCTGTTTTCTACAACTTGTACACAAGAGACACAAATTGACCCAAAATATATATAATATTGTAATATGCTACAATTTTGTTTGGTATTTGTTTAGTTTACATACGCAGAATATTTCATACATCTCGTAGACATAGAACGCTATACTCCTTGGGAATACTCGTTACTATAATTTGCCTGTGATTTGGTCATAAGGTGAAATGCAGCGCAGATTTCCAAACCATACTGCCTCAATTGGTCAAACACGGACACATGCAGCCACTAACTTCGAAGAGACTGGCACAACAGTTACAGAAGTTCTCATTCTAAATAGAATTCCCTGTGGTGAAGACGTCGCGAAGTTCAACAGCTATTGCATGCAGTCTGTCTATTGGGTCTTAAGGAAGCTTACACTCTCCTTAACCTCAGATACGCAGTGGACGCAGTGGAAGAATACGCAGGCAAACAAAATGTGCCCTTCTGGGACACTGGGAGTCCAAGTTTTATTTACGAAGAGTCATTACCATTTACGCCAGATGTGTCATTGGGGCTTATTTTTTTCGAGAACGCCTTGAGTTGAGCAGTTTCTATCAGTTTCTATGACTGAGCGACACCGATTTGTTTTTACTGTCGCAAATTGATGAATTGTGACTGGAGGATATGTGGTTCCAATAGAATCCGCAAGAATCGACATTTCGAAGAATGCGGTTCCGGGTCGTCCGTATCTTTGTTTGTTTGTTACTTGGCGCTGGCCGTCAAGATCACACCAATTCAGTGCTGCAGAATTTTTTATTTGTGGGTTTTTAGAAGCCAAGAGTCTGTGAGAATAAAGAGCAAACTCTGCAACCCCTTAAAGAGTACAGACACTAATAGTCCAAAGTAAAAAGAGCACAGGCGGTTGTCCATTATTGCGACGCCCACTTAACCGATATGGAAAAAACATAGGGTCCGAGTTGACATTTAAAATCCAAAAAAAAAAAAATTATGTTGTTTCACATTTAAAATATTGCAAAACAACTTCGGATTTCCTGGAGTTGGTATTCACTTTAGTAGTTATTTTAGCTATCTATTTATATATGTACATAAAATATTATATAATTCTTCTGTATGTAAGTTACGGAACTTCTTCTAAAGGGCTGGATCGATTTGGATGCAATTTCCGGTTTATGTTTGAGCGGGTCTCTGGATGGTTTATAATTACTCAGCAATATTGTTTTATGAATAATAATGAATTGAATCTTCTGAGAAATCAATATTAAACTTGCTGAATATAATTCATATTTATTTCTGTGCATCATTGTTGTGGGATGATTTTGATTTTTTTGTGCTGAATAGGAACTTTTTTGAAACCTGCTAAGCAAATAATTTATTTTGATTAATTCTTAAATAGTACTGCATAAATAAAAATTAATGTGTACAAAAGAATGAAGAAAGAAATAGTTGAATCTCAAGTTGCCTTCTTTTTCTTTGAAACTTTTTTTTATAAACTTTTTTTTAACTTTAGACGACTTTTAAAACTAAATGTTTTTATATCATTTTGAAATAAATGGGAATATTGAGCTTATCTATTTGTTAAACGATATTGCAAGACTCAGCTGTCCCTTTGTGCCATTTTGGGAGTCGATTTGTTTATAGAAAGTGAAATGTTTTTTCGAGTACGGACTTCTTTTTATCTGGCGTTCAGATACTTTTAAAAAAAAAAGAAATGCGAATGGTGAAAGACTTTGCGAAACGTCCCTTACTACGTTAACAATTTTGAACTCAAACGAAGCTGAATATCTGAATCTTAGCCGAAGTGGAAAACTTTAGATTAGAATACCTCATTAATACAAATTGCTTTTATAAAATAGAGATAATCCTAAATAGGCTTTTGTTTGCACATTTGGGTTACATCAGTCAGCTACTTTTAAGTAATATAATTTTTTGAAAAACTACTAGTTACTTCAAGCTAGAGAAAATGCTTTTCTATCCAATGCCATATTTGCAGTAGGTAAAAATGAGTAGGAATGATAAAAATGAGCTTAGAAACTCTGTTTAGAAGTTCCCTATATTCTCCAAATACTGGACACAAAAAACTTTGTATGCAAACTAATTAAACCAAAACCAACCGGTATCCACACAAAGAAAGGTCATCGTTTTTTCAAATTGTCTATTCGGACTAAGCTAATACTAAATACTGCATTTTTTTTCCAGGTCCAGTAACACGGACACATTCTCTCAATGCTAGTTACAAGCTATCATGCAAGATATTTCGAAAAACAAAAAAAGTTTTATGGTAACAGCTTTGCACTGTCACCTATTCAATTCATCGCGCTGATGATGACAGCTTATGTTAGAAATACATAACAAATGTATATCGCGTCCGAAGATCAAGCAGAGGTCAATGGGATTGCAAGCCTCATACGAGAGTACTCTTACAATCTTTCGCGCAACTAACATTTCATAGCACACTCGCTGAATATAAATAATTTGTTTATAATCTGTTTTGAAATAATTCCATATAAAACAAATACTTAACTCTGTTGTCCTTGAAAAGAATGCGGTGCATATTTTCCAAAATAAAAGCAATCAGCATTTGCGGAAAAACCTTTGCAGCAATAAAAACATGCACGAAACAGGTCCTGTGGATTGCTGCCCTTCGATGTGATTGATTCTTGTTGCAGCGGAACCTTCCAACCTTTTTAGAGGTAACTATATTCGACTTAATGCAAGCGACCCTGAAAAGTGAAAACGACCTTCCCACTGCAGTAGTTCACAAGCTCCCCTCACTGGTATATTGATATGCCCACCAAGCCCTCCAAGCAAAACAATTTGCCAAATTGAGCGCAAATAATCCCAATTGTGATGGTGTATCTGTAAGTACTATTGAGGCAGGTTATGATTGCGGATAAACTCAAACAACGTGCTGAATTTCAGGCAATAAAGCGTCATAAAGAAAAAAATAACAACCAAAAATAATTGAGATATTTTTTGATGGCCGCTCATCGTTCGGGTGGCGGATGCAGAAAGCAGATGCTGACCGCGTTCGAATGTGATGTAACAGATACAAGCTCTCTCTGGATGCGGTTCTCTTGTAAGCCGGTCTGAGTACAACATTCATTGATAATTTTTCGTTTAGGTCTTTTCTTGTTTTTCAACCATTTTAGCCACAAGTTGCATTTCACTTTCGAAGAAAACCGGCTTCGATATTATGACCTTGCAACCTTAACTCAACTAACCCGTCAATGGGCGCACCGTCAGGCATTCGATAAAACTATAATGATTTTCTGAATATTTGCATCATGTTTTGTGTAAAACATTAAGATTTATAAATTCTTGTGCAACCATCGCGGCAATACTGTATTACCAGCTCTGTTTATGGACAAACTCGCAAGGCAGTCGCTTTTATTTTGGAATTTTTTCTTGCTTATCTATCTGTTTGGCCAAATTTACGGACGTCTGGCTATGGGCGAACGCTTACCAGCTTCAATGCCGAATTCTTTTATTCGCGTGGTGTGCTGTTGACATGAAGAACCGTACTAGCTAATTGCTACAATGTTGAAGTTTTAATTCAAAAATTATGCAATGGTTATTAAGTTTTCGTTTTCTACAAGGCGAAGTAGTTTTAATTACTGATGGTTTATTTAATTAGCAAAAAAAAAAAAACAAAACAAAACAAAATGTCGTTGGAACACAAATGTTAATGTGAATCACTTAATGGAAATTCAAGGGCTTGGAGTTTTTTCGTGACTTCCAGTCTTCTAGACAGAATGGCAACATCAGTGGGATCGAGAATAACATTCAATTCAATAGCAAAAGAATGATTTAGTTTAAGACTTTTTTGGTTAACTGTTAAGACTAGGATTTCAGTATTTGGATTGCAGTATTTTTAAGCCTTTATGTTTCTATGGGGTCGCCTCATACACTCATACACTCAACCGATGTTGTTTTATTACAACTTAAATATGGAATGATATAATTGGACAAGTAATTTTTATATGTTCATTATTTTTCATTAAGTCTAATGTTTCGTACCTCTCTCAGGAACGCGTGGAGGTTTCACGTTGGAATTAATACCAATTTATTAATTGACAAAGTTTGTTGAGTTTTGCAAAGTGTATGGGTGGCTTTGTAAATCATTTAGAGAATTTTTTTAAGAGTATTCGAGTATATTTATTATATCCATGCTTACACAGTCAGAAATACTTTTAAAATATTTAAACCAAATTGTGAAAGTTGACCTACAGATGTGGATAATAATCTTCGTGTCGCATATTTAAGTTTTTTTTATCGTTTAGAGATATATTTCAGTTGATTCAATAATGACATATGTGACATATAGAAATGACAGCTGCATTTGCAGTCAGTTTCCCGTACAAAACTTTAGGTTGTGTCTAGAATCTTAGTCCTTAAAATTCTGAACTATATGCATATAGTGCTTTGTTGCGCAAGGACGACTCACACTCGGTTGGTTTTTTAAGGTGACATCGGTGCAGTGGATGCCACTTATTTGGGGCTATTTTCAACCATTTTGGCAAACGCTTCGGGGAATTTTATCTCACTCTATTATAGGTTATTCTCCGTGAGAGCATCCAAAGTCTGTGGGTTATTCCCATATAGAAATGAACGCAAAAAAAGAATTCTAGATCGTTGTATTCGATCTATAATCTCGCGCAATGCCAACACAATGAAACCCTTTGAACGCTCCGGTGTAAATGGCGTAACATGGATTGACTTCAAGTGGATGTTATGGATTTTCTCAAAAAATACAACTTTCTTCCTTCCACAGAAGTGCAAATCTTGAAAATTTTCGTATCCACTCAGACGGAAATAGTCCTTGTCGCCCATGATTAATATCGACTGAAAATTTAGCATCACGTGTTGTTCCAGTCTTTTCGAGAAGAACGACTACACTCTTTCGTGTTTCGACAGTAAGTGCATGAAATCTTCGCCGGAATTCTTCTTGCGCCAAAAAAGCTGACAAATTGCTCTTCAGTCACGAGTAATGCGGGATCTTTTAGAGTATAGAACTCCATGTTTTGTCGGCATGCATATATTTTGTATTTGCTTACTTCACAAATTCCAAAACAAAACTGACAGTTGCCGCTTTTGGCAAAAATGTAAGCATCTTCAGGAAAACCCCAAAACAAGTCGATTCATTCGCTGGCGGACACTTGAACACGCTGGAAAATGTAACACAAACGTATCGACGACTGCCTTTGGGTACGGGGATAACATACATAAGTGGTTTCAGGGGAAAGAAAAAAATGCGAAAAAATCGAGAAACGAAGGTTCCATACAAACTTTAGGTATGTGTATATTCCGTCAATCACTCGAAGAGTTTTCTCGCTTTTTTTATGTATTAGCCTTAAGGTTTTGATTCCCTTGCAAATATCAATATAGCATATATACATACACCTCTACATATTTTTCTAGTTTGAAATTTCACATACATTTATATACATACCACGCGTCCCTAAGAAAAATGTTGGTGACAGACAGACGGACAACAAAGTGATCAAGAAGTACCTCATAATCCATAACACCCATCTAGTCCACTTCATCTGTCTTCCCTGTTGCTGGAATATCCAGAGCGACATGTGGCAGAGAAGATTGCTCTATGTCTCGGAGCTCATGGCAAGGTATCAATCAAAAACAAAATAAACATTCTTCTGGCATCTGGAATATATCAGGTCCAAGCGTTTAAAAATTGTCTTTTCGAAACAAGATAAGAAAGAAGTTCCTTGAAGTTGAATGAGCTTGCTTTTAACTCCCGTACACCATTTAATGTTAGTTCTTTCTTCAACACAGTATCCCTTTGGTATTGATTCGAGGACACTTCGGGCCAGTTAGCTTGGCAAACTAACCGTTGAAGATCTCAATCTACCACTTAATGGCAAAGAACTTTCGATTATTTTTGGATTATCTGTCAAACCATCTATCTGGTTTGCACTTGTCTTCAGCATGCTTCTGCTAATTACCATGTAAAAATTAAATTCTTTCCGAAGGATTCTCTATAATCAGCTTTCCCCAGTGCTGTATAAAGGCTCATTTTTGAACGCATATTCATTTATTTTACATTGACATCAATAAGGTAGTTCTTGTATCTTTAGGTGTATCTTCTACGCCATTGCGAACATTACTACGCTTCAGTGCCAAAAATGTATTGTTATTTCCAATTTAAGCCTTGGCCCACGTTATTCGACTTGACTGTGGTTCATTTCGTGCTAACGAGTTTCCTCTCGTCTTTAAGTTGCTCACGCAAACTAACATCAGAATTTAAAACCATTATAGTAGAGTTGTATATTTTAAACAATTTCCAAACTCAAGACTTGAATTTTAAGAGATCTAAGTTCAAAATGTGCTTCACATGGACGACAATATTCAAACTGACGCCATCAATTTAAATAGTTTCAAGGTTGTACCATCCCGCATCTTACCTAGAATCGCATTTCAGAACTAACGAACCACTGCCGAGTGATAATTTGCCATTTAAACTTAAAATCTATCTCGAGTTGATTAACATTTTAACCAACCCGAGTTTGTGGAATAAGAAAAATAAAAAAAAAATTAAATGAACTAATTATTTTCAGAGAAATAAAAATGCAACATGCATTTTCATTTAACACATTTCCCTTCAATACTTTTTCATTCCGTTTTATTTATTAAATTTAATAACAAACAATGTGTGGTTCCGCTTATATGAAGTTATAAATATAAACTTCCTCTATGAAAGACAATCAAAAAAAAAACTTTTCAATTTTGTCTTATATTTGTCCCTGATATTTAAAAAGTTCAAGGATCTAGCCACCTAGCTACTAGGCGACATTTTAAAGTAAAAAAAACAGCAAACCTAGCTCAACACTAGTGCAATAAAACTAGTTGCCTTTCGTGTCTGATGTAGTTTTTTTTTATGTTAATATTTTGCAAAAAACCAAATAAAACTTTTTATTTTGTCTTCTTTTTCTCCTCTCTGAAAAATTTGCAAATTAATGCAAAATTTTGGCCAATCTATAATCCTAAGCGTGTGTCTTTATTTCCGGAATTGGCATAAGGCATATATAAAAAAAAACAGTTTAACATATGTAGTCGATCCTTAGTCTACGAGCAATTATGTAAATTTCCCGTAGTTTTTTTTTTTATTTTTTCAGTCCTCAAGTGGAGGTCTTACCAGGTTATTTGAGAAGAATGGAATGAAGATGATTATGCTAAGACATTGACTAAAAATGGCACTTGCATTCAGAAAATTGAATTTTCAATTGAAAATTAGTTTAATTCATGGTCAAGAAATTGTTAATGCTTTTGTTTTAGTTTTAAATTTACAGATCTACAAGGTCCACCTATGAATGAAGCGAAAAAAAGGGTCAAGTATTTAGCACTTTATAAGTGCACAGCATGACATTAAGATAATCAAAACTTGGTTAGGACTTGACATCCCTATTTCAATCCAAATCGTTAAACCAAACTTTATTATTATTATTATTTAGACGTCCATCTGAGTGTACTCTAAGAGACAAGCTCTGTAAAATGTGTCTTAAGACGTATTCATCACCGAAAAGGCAGAAAATATGGCTGCCATAGGTGGATGTATTGAAGGAGATCCAAATCTATTGATTTTACAGTGCCGAATTCTCGCTGACAAGTTCTGACTTTATTGCAAGATCTTATATACGCAGGGTCCTAACGCTTTAAAATTGAATATTATAGTAGAAAAATTACCCGATTAAAGTCAAAAAGTCAACGACAATCACCTCGTAGGAATCGAGTCCTGCAACAACTCAGCGGAGTTCATAACGGCAAGATCAAAAAAAAAATTTAAATAACAATTTGATTCAAAACCAAATCATACTGAAAATTATGTCTGACAGTCTCTGTAAAACTCAAGCACAAGATAAAGATCAAACGTTACCAGAAAAATTTTAAAGCTTTGGAAATAAGTGATTACTTTACAGGGTAGTTCTCTTAAATGAAACAACATTTTTTGCAAAGATTCGGAACCTGAGAGTCTAAATGAATATTTGAATCTAAAAAGAGAGTAATTTTCAAATCAAGAAATGCAACATTTTTAAAATTGTAAACTTACTGATCATGGCTTGTCACATCGTCATAACGTTTTAAATGTTCATTCATGTTTCAGATATCTAATCCGGATCCATTGCCTTCTATGTGTTGCTTTGAATAAATCGACAAGCCAAGGGCACTGCGGAATCACATAACCAAACATTCAATCTATTAGTTGAGCAAACGACTAAGAAAATATGCATGTTACCATTGCCAATCCGCAGCTAACTATCCAACCCTAACGATAAGAATGAACATCATAAATTCATCAACTGGCTCTGCTACTCTTCTCTTTACTCATATTCTCCAATCCAATCTCACTCTTTTCCTGTTAACAGAAACATCGGTAAAGTAAAGCTAGTTCCGAACCCCAATATTCAGTTGATACTTAATTCTACGATCATCTCATTCATACTCATTCTACTAAGGCTTGTGTTGCTTATTTTCATACACACTCTCATCCACCTTGAGCTTATGTTAGCTTGGCTCAAAGCGTAAGAGGGTTACTTCTTGCGTGTGACTGTGTGTGACAAACCAACTTGCAATATCGACGATGTATCTTGTATCTCTTCGAAATGCTTAACATTATTTTAACTTATGACCGTCGAGAAGTTTTTCAGTCAGTAAAGCATAAACTTTCAGTCGGTTCGGTTAACACTTCGGAGTGTTGTTCAATCTAGCTCTGACAAAAGCGTAAACAAACGGTTTGAAGTGAGAATTCACCAAAATAAGGATACGCTGAAGCCACGAGTTTAATAAATGTTATAATTTTGTGAACGAATAAATTTATCGAAAATTTGGTGCAAAATAATCGAAAAAAATGAGCACGATTAACGTATAACTGCCAAGAAAAGGATTCAAAAAAAGTTACGAAAAAAAATTTGTGATTTTTATCCTTTTGGGGTGTGTGTTGTGCGCATTTGTGATAGGAAAATATTTTATTTAATTTAAAATAGTTCATATTTTTTGTTTCTGTACAAATTGCAAAAAAAAAAATAAACATCGAAATGGAGAGTAATTTCACAACGAATTTTCAATATGCAGCCGATATTGCAAAGATCGCCATTGAGGAGTTGCAAACGCATCATGTAACGTGGAATTATACAGGATTAGTTCAAAGATACTACACCCTTGTCGAGGATGAATATGGAGGTTTGTACTATTAATTGATATTTAATTGCATTTAAACTATTGTTTAAGAATGTAAAACGGCGTTCTTTCAATTAGTTTTAAAAAAATACATTGAAATTATATTCACGATTTGCTTTATGAACAAAAGAGTTGATACGCGAACTTTTTCGAATCAAATTTTTTGAGAAATTTTTTTGTAAAACAATTTTTCAACAAAAGAGAATTTTGAAAACGCATAATCTGTACAATAATTAAGAAAGGAGTTTAGATATTTGTAAACGCACTTTTGTTAAGTTTTAAATGTTTGTGGAAATAGAAATGGAACCGGACTAATCGAAAAAAGGAACATATTCAAAATCCACCCTATATTCGTACATATGGGTTTGTTTCACAGTTCTCGCATTCAATTATCTTAAAGAAGGCTTACGATTTACTTTCTTGTGCTTAAGCATGAATGAAATTTAAACTTACAAAAATAAAGAACGTGAATAACAAGGAACTAAAAATTGGTAGAACTCTGTTAAGGTTAACAAACGTTGCAATCTAAATTATGCAAAAATGGACTTGTGTTCTCCCACGGTTATACCGATTTTGTCAATTCCTGATATATATTTTGAAATGTAATTTTGCATTTGAATTTCTTAATATTGAGGTGAAAGGTGACACTGTGTCAGCCTTATGATAATTGTAAAGTTAATATAATTTTTATGAAATTGTTTTTTTTTGAGAAATTAATTGACATTGTTGAACTCATAACTTTGCTTATTTTCGTTTGAGGGTTTGGTGGTTTGAAAAAGTTCTACAAATTAAACAGGTTGTAGCAATTATGTATAAAATGAAGTCACATGTTGCACAATTTGTTTACATATTTTCTGTTTTTACTATCATCAAGCATAAACACTAAAAGCTTTACAATGTAAGATATCAAAGGTTCTAATCGTAGGTAGTTGAGTGCTAATAAATTTGAGTGATTATATTTTTTATCATTTCTTAGCACACTTTATTGTTTCTAAAATTCTCATTCGCAATTATTCGTTTATACTAGAGCTTTTGTTGTTCTTAGTTCAGAAAGAGTGACAAGCCAGAAAATTATTTCCGTTAGTTTTTACTATTATATATTTTTTTTAGAGAAACTTTAGACATGACAAGTATAAATACAGAAAATTGAAGTTCAGAATTAATAAAAAGAAAGTAAACGGATATAAAAAAAAATCAGCCCTGAAATTGAACGTTTATTTTATTAACTGCTCTTTTATTTGTACAAAACATTCATTTTCTGTTCAGGACTCAATAAAAAATTTTAATTTTCACCAAGATTTGATATATTTTACCCACAAGTGTTTGGATCCGTATGTATAAAAGTATTCTACCGCATATAATTGGGCACTTTAGAAACAATTTATCTTATTCCCTCTACTGAGTAAAGAGATTGAATGCTACTTGTCGTCAACAGATAGACCATACCGTTCATCCAAAGAACTCCGTAATGCGAATTTAATTAAAATGTCAACATTCACCACAACCATTTGTACTGACGTGCTTCTATAAACGAAGTAAGGACCCTTCTTTAAAGGAAGTAAGGACCCTTAAATCACTCCTTTTAAAAAACCTAACAATAAAGTAAATAACTAAGCTTCCATTAATTCAAACAAGAATAATTTATTTTAGTCTGTCAAAAGTATGTTTCCGAAAATAAAGAAAAAAAAGCTTTCCATATCTTAAGCTTTCATTTATTAAAAAAAAAGGAAAACCTAAATATTTGAATAAGTCCAGCAGGTGCAGATGCAGGCGAAAACTTTCATTTCATAAAACATCCTTAGGAAAAGTTAAAAAGGCGAGAATTCTCAAGGTTTGTAAAAGAATATAAGAACTCATCTTGAAAAATCGTGTACTGGCAAACAATCTCGATTTTTCCTTAAAAAATGTAAGGACCAGGCGACA
This sequence comes from Orthonevra nobilis, assembly GCA_963555765.1. Classification (NCBI taxonomy): domain Eukaryota; kingdom Metazoa; phylum Arthropoda; class Insecta; order Diptera; family Syrphidae; genus Orthonevra; species Orthonevra nobilis. Next base: position 15,838,053 of record OY743225.1, read on the forward strand.
GATCGGATTTGTAAGTCTCCTTCTGAACATCAGCAAAGTGTTTAAGATTAAGGACAAAATTATTATTCGGTTTGATATCATACTTGTCGATACAATGGATCAAAAGCAAGAAACAGCGCATGACTGTTTACCCGGTTGAAAACTCGAAGGCTTTTGACACTGCATGGTAACATTGGCTCTTTTAAAAGTTAGACCTATTGGATAAAAGTGAAGCACATTTGTTAAGACTATTTTATATGCTCACCACTTAACTTAATATTGTTGAATAATGGCAGCATGTTTTCTTAGCCACGCGCGTGCAGATAATTTGATCGTACTTAGATTAGGTTCGAAGATCAAGAATATGGTAAGCCCTTGTCAATTTAATTTCAATATATTTTGTGGACCTCTAAAATCTTAATAGAAAAATTTTGATTAGACCTCGAGCAAAAACCTAATCTTCTTGGTTTATGCCCAAATTAAATGTGTCACGAAACTGTGCAGCTTTACGAGTTAATCTGAAGCGTTGTTTCTCCTCCTCGACATTAAAGAAATGATTAAAGATCGCTTATTGGTGATATTCGTATTCCATAAGCTCTAGTTTGGTTCGTTGATAGACATAAGTTAAACAAAAGGTCAAGCAAAGAGTGTCTTTGTAGGTCCAACAAGTGATATAAGTACCGTAAAGACATGAAAGACAGTGCATATGCATACATTCCGTTTCTAAAGAAAGCAAAAATGAATCGATCAGTGACAGAAGGACTTTAATCCGTAAATTTTACTGATCAAGTTCGTGACAGAAGACACAACAGAAAAAATGCTTTCTAACAAATGCCACGAAGATAAAAAAAAAAACTGTGCTCTTAAGGGAGTAATGTTCCCAGAAAATGAAATGGAATGTCTCAATCCAGAGCAGATTATCAACACTGATATACCCAAGGAGCTAGGATATTTTGTAAAGAAAGGTTCGTCAATGGTAACTTCGGGACAGGAAATGTATGCGTCTTTCACTCCAGACTTTTATAAAACCAACTCTTTTATAAGCATATGAACACATTGACCCAAATGGTGGTCGAAATGAGCTCTTGGACATCCATACAAACCAAAATTCAAAATTCATAGTTGAAACTTAAAAACTATATTTACATGAAAATTCTTTTTTAAACGAAAACTCATTTGCTTTCCCACGGTTTCATATAACGAATGTCAAACTTGACTTGAACACGAAAATTACAATAATGCAAATGCATCGTGGTCGTTAAACAAATCAAACTTGAATTAAGAAAAACTAAATTAATATGCAACTGAACTTGATTTTAATTTTACATAGCTCAAGTATGTTCAGCATTCTTTTTTTCAATTTGATGATTCGTAGTCAATTTTTTCTCCCTGAACGATTAGGATTATGGTACAATGGTAAATGACTTGACATTGAAATATCTGCACAAATCAGTGTCCATCAGTGTCGTAGCCTTTTAGATTCTTTTATGAGAAAGTGTCCTACCAGGAAACAAATCATGGCTTCCTACTCAGCTTTATAAGGCTTTAATACAGGCTCTTTAAACATTGTGTGCTAGCCTCGCGGTACAGAATCGAGAAGGTGCCTTTTCGCAATGTGAAGGAAGTTTGATATATGCTTACATGGCGATTTATCTATCTTTGGCGGTACGATGAAAAAGAAAACGTCGCGCAGCTGTTGTCATCTCATCTCATGCTAACTAGTCCTTTGAAAAATCTCTATAAATATGGAAAAAAGGAAAAGATTACGTTGTCCTTTTCTAAATCTGTCGTTGCTTTTAAGGCGTAGGCTCATCGAGAACCAAAGAGCTCATTAGCAAACCACACGTCAACCATCATCGCATTCGTCAGTATAAGTTCATGTGTTTCGTCGTACACTGTCTGAATAACTTTTTAAGTCACTTTGTTCTTTTCACTGCATAAAAAGTTTGATTAAAGTTCAACTTCAATAAGTTCATTTATAACAATATTATAAGATTGGTAGTCATCTCTGGCTTATACTTTGCATATACTCCCATGTTATGAAATGTTTTGTGCCTCTGATTGAACCTTGTGGCATACTTTATAATAGCTATCTTCTTGCCAGAATGAAAGCTATACTCTCAAACTTATTCTCGAGATATTTGAATAAATGTTAAGTCGAATTGCATGTTCGCGAAATGTAATTAAAATAGCTTGAACCAAATCCATTCTCAAAATCCAATTAAGCAATTATTAATGTAATGATATTAACAAAACCGCACAGTAATAAATATTGTCAATAGCCGTCTATAATTGAAAGTTATCCTAAGTTTCAATTCCCATAAAAAAAAACTTTCAATTTTCATTTTTTTAAGAATTTTTGGTGGAATTTTTGAAAAAAATATCCAAACTTAATTTCTTTTTATAGAGTCACCAATTTTTTCAACTTGAGTACTTGTTTAATCTTTCCGATTCCATGAAAATTCTTCGATTCGCAATGAGCTTCTCATCTCTGACTCAGCGACTCAGGGTATGAATAAGAATATCCTAGAATGCCCTAGCACATCAACAATCTATGAAAAAGATGAAACATTAAATATAATTTTTTGAAAATCTTCAAATCATTCTTTTTTTGAAGGTGGACATGAAACTATTTTCAGGGAAAAAACCTTAATATGAACAATGCCAAGAACAACACCGTAGTCATGCCTCGAAGGGGACAAAAAATATTTCATGCTTCCAAATAAAAACAAATAAAATCATTCAAAATTAATTTAAAACTAAAAAAGAAACGACAAATGTTTCTTGTCACTTATACCCAGGACCGTTTATGTTACACCTTGAGAACAAATCGTGGAAATCATAGGCGAGGGTTAATTAATACGCGACGTTACCATCTTTAATTGATTCAAATTAAAAACAAATTACTTAAAGAAACAAGACATACATAAGGAACAAGCCGCCGAAATAACAAGCAACTTAATAATGAACTTGAAATGAAACACCGGCGAAATATTCGCAAACGAAACCAACAATTCTCTTCGAGCTCTCCATGCGGTTACCTAAGACGACCTTGCCAATGTCAATAATTGCTTACAAGTTCATTCCCTCAATTTGGATGTCGTTACGCGCGTAAATACTCAGGAGACGTACGAGTAGACCCAACGGCAGGGGTAACCTAAAGTCTTAACTGAAATGCAAGTTACTTGTTCTTGTAAATGGTTGGTGATGTGAAGAGGTCATGGCTTTATGTGTCGGGCCGGTACCTGAGGACAATGATGATGCAATTAATAAAAGTGTTTGTTGTCGTAAGCTTATTGGGGAGGAGAGCTACCTTGGAAGGCTGAAAAAATAGATGAACAATTGATTGACAAAATTCAGAAAAAGGAGAGATCGATAATTTGATGTTGACAACTGGCAAGTTCTTTGACCTAAACCTGCACAAAGTTCTGTTGATAAACATTCTTAGCAACCGGAAACTGTCAGAGATGAATGAGTTAGGTTTAGGGTTTTTTTTTACTGCCTTCTTACAAGTCAATTGAATATTAAATGTTTTGTCACGCTTTTGATTCGATTATGAGCTATGTCGTGACATCAAGGTAGCGAATGAAATAGGCAGCCATTTTAGGCACGCGATGTTGGCTAAGCATCTGGGATTTTTGTCAACGGCTAGATCTATCAGTTGTTCGTGTGATTAATGTGATACATGTGCTAAACGAGCGAAACGAATACGTTAAGGGTCTTGGACGGTTGGTAGTTTGCTATGATTCATTAAGAGTCCGAACGATATTTGATCTTTCAACGTTTCTGAGCGACCATGAAGCGAGATGTATTTCATTGCCAATCTCGGTGTATTCGATTGCGTCTCAAATGATTAACACATTTTTTGGATTTTCTTAGATTTTTATTAGTTTATTTGGCAATAATGCGTGAATTTTTTTTTGTTTTTGCGAGGTATAGAACCAATGGACAGATTGATTTCTTGAGATGATAAGTTTATCAACTGTATGTCCTTGTAAGGTTATGACTTCTTCGAATTAATTTTTTTTCCAAATAGTTCAGCCAATTCACAGAACCTATGACGCCAACGAACGTCCATTTTTGGTTTCAATTTCCAAGCATCCGAAAACGTCTCAGCATTCCGTTTGTGTGGTGATAGTTTCAATTTTAAAATGAAGTGCATCTTGATTTTATTATCACAATGCAGGGCCCATTGTCCCTCCTAATTCTTCAAAGTTGATTCTGGAATAACACAAGGCAGCCATTTGGGTCCGAGTCTTACCTTAATCGTTACCTAAATGCTGCTGAAGACTTTACTACGTTTAACATCAGTGATTGATACGACAAATTAAATTGCGTTCTTATATATAAATATATTATATATAAACTTAATCATTTAAACAACTAGCTTTGAGAATAGATGGCTATATCTATATTTCTGATTAACATTTAATAATAAAAATTGTATTGACTCTATTTATGGCTTGGCTCGTCTTAACTTCAATTAGCAAAAAACCTAATATCCAAGCTTGTTGATATACATTTTTAAATAAATAAAGATAATGCCGAGCTCCAAAAACATACAAATAGAAGATTAGGGAGACTGCCTTCACTGATTGGAAAAATCGCAGTCATCGTTGGTGTACCTCAGGGGAGTGTCCTAAGGAATTTGCTATTTATTGTCGTATTTATTTATTTGCTTGAAGGAAAAGTGTTCCGAAGTGTATCAGATATCTTTTAGTGACGACGTTGCCATTATGTACGGGGCTGATATGACATTTCTACGAGCGGTTGATGTGTAAGTGAAATCAAATAACCAAATTGATACTTTGACTCAACAAAACTGCTGTTCAAGTCCATTGTGTCCATGTAAAGATTTTTCCATTATAATCTACCGTCAGCAAGAACTACTTCCCGGACAAGAGTCGTTCCCAAGTCCTTCCGTTTGAATGCCTGAAACGAATGGGATACTTTTGCGACTTCTTATATAATCTCGAGTTGTTGTGTGTACATCCTGTCTTGCGTCGATTTTATCTAAATTGATCCCTCTGATGACCGCCTAGCTGTGAAGGTTGATGGTTTATTTTATTTGTCTTGTTCCTCAAGCTATCTCGGGACGCAAGCTTTATATTGGAGATGGAGTTTTGGGATGTAGCTTTCTGTCTGAAACCCAAGTGAGTGGTCGGGTTCCGTCATAAGATAGACGCGTGCACTATGGAGCTGTCTAACTCTTGACCTGTTGCTTTAAACATAAAGTGATTGTCAATCTCATCAGTCTGGTAGCCCCTACACAGCCAAATCTTCTAAGCTTCGCTGCACTCGGAAAATGACACGTTTTGTCAAATCGTAGGTTAGATCAAAAATATGGAAAGAAAGCTTACGAGACTATGGAAAGAGATATGGGTTTTGTCTTCTTCAAAATGTCAGTGAAATGTAATTTTAGAAATCCTTCCAATTTACCTTTAATATTTTTTAACCACTTGTCTCAATCACATTATCACCAGTCGAATTGCGAACTGCTTGGCGTTTATTTTCATCATTTTATATGTGTTTAGCATGATTGGTGAAGTTCATTGCAACTCTGATTGGTACTCCAAACAATAGCAAACAATTCAGTTATCTTAAACAACAAAATCAATGTCAATGGTCTAAAATGCCTTTACGGAAATGAATATTAAATTTCCGCTTTAAATATACTTTACTGCATTCTTAAACGTCTTCTGAAGCTCTTCAAAAAATCGATAGCAGGGACAGAGAAACTTGACTACTCTTATTGAACCACGCAAAAATGATCTCATATAAAGTAAGTGCTTTTAAATAACTTATGTGATGCTTAACTTAACGTAACTACTTCATTTGTGTTAGTTTTAATAATATAATATGTGATATTTTTTTGATTTTTGATAGTTCTGCTTTCATTGTACATTAAACAATCATGCGAATCCTCTTCCTACTAGTAACAGTCATGTCTACAAGATAACATCACTTTTATAAAATCATATTAATTTAACATTGCAAAGTTGACAGGTAGCAATTTTTCTGAAACTTTTTTTTCCTTTTTGTAACAAAAAAAATAATTGCATTTTATAACACTGAACATTTCTCTTTCGTTTCAGATCCAAGAGCGAAAAGATTCCCCCTTATGGATAATCCTCTGTACACATTCGGCCTTGTAGGAATATACCTATTATGGGTTTTAGTTATAGGTCCAGCCTTTATGCGAGATAGAAAGCCGTTCAAACTGCGACAAACCCTTGTTATCTACAATGCATTCCAAGTGGCGTTAAGTGGTTACATGTTTTATGAGGTAAGTGAAACTTAATTAATTTTTAAGCATTGTATTGTTACAATTTAACAAATACTGTAAGCGTATATAAATAAACAATATGCTTTAAAGTGGGTATCCAATTTATTTTAACAGAAGGCATTGATTTATGGCCATTATTGTTGTTGAGACATCTGCTGACCACAGCAAAGACTAGCGTATGCGTAATAGGTATTGTATCCGTCAAATCAATTAAATGCAATATTTTAAAAGGGGTTAAAGTATAGCCGAGTAGCGCGTTTTAAGATCGAGCTGAAAAAAATCTATGTTCTATGTTTCAGGTCGACTCTAGCGCGAGTTCTTTTAAGTATGTGTAAACGTTGCTATACACGATTCTCTTCAAAATTCTAGAGGGGCTATCCTTTCTTTCGGGTCACACGGGTGTGTGATTGTTCGAACCGAATATTCTCTAGGCTTAGGCCAGTAAAGTCAAAATGTTTTTCGTCGCATTGTCCATGAGATTTTCTTTTTCTGCAGATTCTATCCAGTTAAATTTTACGCAGGAAGAAATATAAAACATCTTTGATAAATTTTAACAAAACCATATTGAGAATATATTTACAATAGAAATGTCTCAGTAATTTTCTCCGCATATAAATAATTCTATCTCACTTTATGACATTTGATTAAAAATTTGTAAAATCATTCCTAGGTACACCTAACCTTTGGAATGCAATTTTTTAACTAACTTACTAAGCTATCAAAACGATACCAACCATTTTCGTGCAGTGTTAGCCCAACTATTCTTCGAAAAGCAAAATTCAGACTTTCGTGAAGGAACTGACAACTTATTATTATGATTGCACTAGACAAAAAGTTACTTCGTGTTTTTTTTATATGAAGTCTTATTGCTCCCACAATTGTGAATATAAGGCACAGGACCGGTATATAGTAAATCTAAAGGAGGATTTTCAAGATATTCGCTGGAAAAATTACTTGGTTGAATGAAGGAAAATTTCGTCACCTTAAAGAAGTTCAGCGTTTAACTTAACATATAAACAAAGAACAAAATTGTCTTTTAAAGTGTAGCAAAGTACAACCGTAGTCATGAATTAAAGGATGAAAATACCTTCTACGTCTGTTGGACTTCGCAAAATTAAGAAATGTAGCAAAAATTATTCGGACCACTGGTGAGACTTAAGTAGGACTTATAAATGGAATAAATCAATCAAATGGCAAGATCGGTAACCAAACAACAAACCGAACATAATAAAAAAATTTTCAACAAAAGCTTTTAGTTTTTAGTTAGGCTTTCAAGACTCTATTTAAAAGCATTGACACACATGTATGTTGGGCTAAATCAATTGATGAAAGATCTCACCATTTCGAAGAGGACATTTTTCTGCTAAAGGTTGGCCACTTGATAAATATCATATCACACCCTATCATCTACTCTGCACAAAAATATACAATTCTTGATAGTAAAAATGTGTTGCAGTTCAATTTTTTGTCAGAACATAAGCCAGCACGAATTGTTAAATTTGAATGGATTCCATTTGAATTTCAAACCTTAGCAGCTTTATATAATGGCATAGCATGACAAAGAGTTATCAAAATGAGAATGCACATCGACTGACCTACATGTTAAACCTATCCTTTTGAAGCAGAGTGTACATTTTTTAAATGAAAATGGCAAATTTCAAATTGCTTTTTGTTTCTCTTTGTATTTCCTCTTCTCCTCCTTTTCAAAAAGGATTAGTTTATTACTTTTTTTGTACAACCGCAACATTGTGTATCACAATTCCATAAGAAGTTTGTTAGGAATATGTTTCTTTAATGAGTTCCAAGTATCCAGGATCTGCACTTAAACGCTCTTTTCTGCGCTTGATAATTTTCGTCCACCCACACATATTTTATACGAACTCTGCGGGATCATCTGAAAATACCTTTCCATCAAAAGCCGTAAATTATTCATCAAGTTCAGCTGATAAAATGCATTTGATTTTGTTTTATAAAAGCTTTCAACAATGCGACTTTGCTGTTCTCTGGCTGTGTTGCACACACTTTTTCCGTTGTGTCAACTTAATATCTACAGATAATGAAATGACAAAAACAAAAGACAAAAGGTTCAAGCTTTTAAAGAGTAAAAACAGTTCATCAGTTGATTTTTGTAGTAGTAGCTTTAAAAAAGTTGATCAATCTATTGACATTAAGACGTCTCCCGAAATTCCTCTTCAAGCCAACCTATTGGCCGTAATAAGAGATCCTTTGTCTTCAAATTGAAGGCAGGACATTTGAGGCTAATCATGCCCACAAAAACAAAAATGCGTTAAGTCATGTTTCTTGTCAAGCCGTGGTGTCACAACAATTTTAGCTCATGTTTTGAAGGTGTCTTCCTTTGAATTTTCGATATTTTGTACTTTTAATCACACTTCTGTAGAATTCCTGAACAATTGCTAGAACGTTTCAATTTTCAAGGAAAGAATAATTCTTGGCCCGATAGTTTTTCGCACCTTTTTTGTATTTTTATTAATTTTTTTATAATGAAATATGACGTATAACCACTGAACCTCGGGCACCGAAACAATGAATGACATTTTTTTAAATTGTTTGTCTCCCTATTCAGTAGAAGCGCAGTGTATGACAAAAAAATGCAAAGGTCATAAAAACTTTTTATCATTTAAAGAAAATCATTCAAATTTTCAATTGCAATGTATAAACCGTTGAATAGTTATTGTTTTCTAATTGAATACAAATAATACAGTAGCAGTGTGAACTTATGAAACCTTTTCATGATTATGACACATATTAGCCTCTTGGATATTGTATACCTTACGCAATTGTTGTAAAGAAAAAAATAATGGCAGAGCTCAAGTTTACAACCTCTGTGAATAATTAAAAAAAAAAACACCTTGCAGAGGGGTTCCAAAGCCCCCTAGCCTCTGTGCAGGCATGACGTCAAGTCATGATGTTGGAAAGCTTGTGTTTTTGTTTCTTGTTTATTAATTAATCTGTGCTACAATGCAATTATTATTATTCAGTCGATTATTCTGCGTAATGCGAATGCCAAGGTTGCTATTTGTTTATCGGAATTCGCAAAGAATAACTAAGGGCTTTTATTAAAAGTGGCTCGATAGTTTTTCTCAAAACAATTTAGAAATTTTTATTCATGTATCACCAAAGCACAGTTTTTTAATGCATCATCCGCTACTGGTAGCACTTATCAAGTTATTTATTTTTGACAGTCGGAAATATAAAAAAATCAGTTCAAATACAAATTCCTTACGCGTCAGCTTTTTAAGGAGCCAGGGCCTAGCTTCACCATTCGTGTTGGCGCAAAATGTGTTTCGCGGTTTGGACCTCTAGCTTTTTTATTGCGTATAGAAGTACATACGTTTAGTGGCATTCTTCCAAAATATCACGTGCTCCTTCGTGGAAAGAAACCAACCTCATATAAAATGGTGTTTAATTTAAGGGTTCCGAACCCATAGGGTGCCAACGAACCCTATTACTTAGTCTTCGCTGTTCTTCAATAAAACAAAAATGTAATTAATTCCTTCAGTTGAGTTAAACTTAGCTGTACAATAGAAAAACACGTACACGGATGCGACACGCACTGGCATTCGCACCAACACCACTCGACCAAACGTCAAGCGCACGTGACCATTTAAGGATAGCGACTTATGGTTTGATGGAAAGTGCGGGAGAATGCATGCTTCTAAACAGGAGGCCGAAAAAAGGCTTTGAGTGTGCAGAGAAAAGAAAAACTGATGAATATCGTTTCCTCAAAAAGAAAGAAAGTAAAGAGCACGAGAATGGCAGAAATGAGTGCATATCTGACTTCTCGCACTATACCTTACAAAACTTAAGTTTAACAGACCTCCTTTTAGACTTTTCATAACAATAACATAAACCAACTCATTTATTAAGAACGGTTTGATAAAACTATGCACGATAAATGGGTATCATTTGCTTGATCGTGAAGAAGGATCGTAACTACATAGAGGTGGCTTATGAAGCCATAAGATCTTCACTAACATCCTTCGTGAATCAATCGATCAAATCTTCACTGTACATCAGATTTTTTTATAAAATGCAGAGCTTCCTTTGTGTAAATTCAACCACTCGCAATCAAACGCCCACGTTTACGTTATAAGAGCAAACTTTATAATTTAATCGCTTAACACGGAAGAACAACATGTTTTCTTATGTTTACGTTAATCGAAACCATTCGAGTTCATTGTTTACCAGTAAAACAAACCATTTTACGTTTCCAAAATTTTAACAAAAAAAAAACTCATTATCAAGGATTTTTTGAATTTAATGAATTCATTCACGTTCCTTTCAGCAATTTTTAGTTTTAAGCACGAAATTTATCCATACATTCCCTTTCACTTATTCAATGAGATGACGGCTGCCAATGATCGTCGTAGGTATCGACATAAATTTGTATGGGTCTTGAATTGGGAGTTTGTGGCTCAAGTAAAACCATGTGATTCCTACAGTCCGGAATTTGAGACTCAATCTGATATCTTCAATATTTTTCTTACAATTATATTTAACACTACATATTAATCCAATTTAGTTCATATTTCTTAATTTCCAATTTACGTAGGTTGGAAAGTGGTCCATTTGAACATTTTCAGCGAGCTCTTCATGCCTTTTTCGAATTTACACAGAACGTGTTTAATGGTCTCAGCTTCTTCGTCTACTTGACCACTCGTAGAGAAATCATTAAAGGCAATTATTGAGCCAATGGGGCAACATCCCGACAAGACACAGTTCAAGATGTATAAACCTTTTTTATATAAACCCGGTATTCATTCACAATGATCTTAATATAGTTTCTTTTCTTAATATGTAATTTTCTTCCGAGTTCATAGAACTTTTCGTAAGATTCGACAAAGAACCAGGTAATGGTGACTTGGTGGTGGTACTAGACTTGCAATTCCATCTGGAATTTAAGTTTATTTACGATGGGACTAAAGATGTGCCAATCTCGGTTTTGGATCCAACTATTCAAGCCTTCAAACATAGTTTATTTTGACGTCTTCAAGCCAGCTGTATAACTACATCGGTTTTTTTTTGATACGTACATTTGAGTCGGAAAATAAATTCCTCTAAAACACTATTTTGACGGATCAGATAGAGTTTCCCCGGGTCAGGAGACCGCCACATATACTTTTGAGTACAATTTGAGAGTCCTTTCAGACCTTGACCCACTTCAAGTCGGTTTGCGATTTCTGTTGAAAAAAATCAAAAACTTGTTCATTCCAAACTTGTCACTTGTCATAATGTCGTATTACCCGATTTTCGGAGCCCAAAATGTTGACATATCTGCACGTTGCAAGATCCACTGATTTGGATTCAGTTGTCTTAAGAATGATGCCTTTGTGTGTGTGCCTGTATGCGTACAATCAGTTTTCAGTTTCTAAATTATAAAAGCTTTTGCAATTTTCAAAATATACATTGGAAACTTGTTAACTAGAAGGCGAACTAAGTCTAAGAAATCTGCTTATTCTGGCTGTTTGATTCAGTTTATGAGTTAAATAAAATGAAGTTCATGATCTCAGCAAATCTAAGCGCAATAAAATACATTTTCATGGGAAGCCAAACAAGCTTCAACTACATGCTACTTTATATTGAAACAGTTTATGTTTCCTAAAATTTTTTTTATATGATATTTTAAAGATTTCAATAAAGCTCATGGATATTTCGTCATCGGTTGTAAATATTGTTCTTAAGCTGGCTATAACTGCTCTGCTTACAAGTTTAAAAAATTTACATTGCTAATCATTGACGTTTCTATCATTATGTATGAAAGAGGAATCAAAACAAAAAGCTAATGAATTTTTTCTGGCTATAAATTCTATCAAACCAAATCTATATTTTGTAAGATTTTAAGGAAGCTTCTTTCTAACAAAAACATTTTTATTTATATCTTTTTAGCACCTGATGGCAGGTTGGAATTTTTACAACTTAAAGTGTCAACCAGTGGACTACTCAGATGGTCCAATGTCAAAGCGGGTGAGTAAACATTACTTTTTGTCACTCAAAAAATGTTTGAGTGACGCCATTAACAGAATACTGACTAAAATTAACACAACACCTGCTTTACAAATCCATTTGAAATTCTTTAGAAAAGATTTGCGCAGATTTACTCATCGTATCTTTTTTCTTTGTCGATTTTCCTATTCATTTAAATATTAAACACAGAATTACAAGATACATGTTTTTGTAAGCCTTGAATTTTATCCATTACTTATTTGTGAAAGAAAAGCGAAGCACGTGAATGTCGTTATTGAGTCATTACACATTTATGTAAATTTTGTCGAAAAATTTCCATATGTTCTGGCAAAATATGAAGCTCGCCTTCAGCTTGTTTGTTTGAATAGTCTTGAAGAGAAAAGGTACGGTATGGCTTATTCAAAAAAAGAGAAAGAATCCTTCGAAATTGATATGCGAACGTAGAACTTCTGGGTTCTACTGCACAACAAGATTAGAACAAGAATGAGCCCTTATGGCACCCGTACAGAAGAGCGCTTCCAAATATAATAACTCCTTCAGGAAATCTTGACAAGAGACTTGGGAAAAACATTGTGGAGGACTGAAGTTCTTTAAGCTACAACCCACCTGCGAAAAGTTCTTGTTAGTTAAAAATCTTCTTGAAACTCGCTTCTAAGGTTACATTTGCAAAGACTGATTCGATAAGGATACAAGGTCTTGCTGTTGCCAAAATGGGTTTCAGCTTTAAGGCCAAAATGTTTTTATTCGGAATACAGCAAGTTTCAATAGCTTTCAATTTCCTTGAGTCGGCAGCATCTACCCAAGCTTATTACAACGAGATATACTATAAGTGCTTGCCAAACCGCTTGTTAAAATCTTTTCATCCAAACCATCGCTTTATTACTAACCCTTAGGCTGGACGAAAGCAGGAAAAATGGCAGAAATTTCAACTTTTGGCCAAACGGGGACGGTGCCAGCGGAATCCTATTGCTAAGGCAACGTTGTCCGTCCGTCTGTAGGGACACTACTTCAGAACTATGTTCCATGTTCTATGTTCCAACCACCTTCGTACTTCACGTACTTCGTTATGCGGAAATGAATATATTCCAAGAAAAACTTCGCAAGAAAGATTTGCAGTCATTACAGACTCTTCGAAACTTAAGTTTCTGGCAACAGTCTCTTTGCCACTCAACTCAAGTTTTTGGCTTGCTTTTCGTTGCCAGAAAAAGTCTTTTTGTCATCAAATGTTATACAAATAATTGTTATCAAATCAGATGCGGCTCTACGTACTATCGTATAGTGACCAAGTTAAAGCTCTCAATAACATTTTATGGCTGTCATAATTGGCTTCTAAATCACTTAAGTGACCACCCTCTGATTGCATTTCCCGAGAACAAGCATCTGCTATACGACTATCGCTGGTTCAACACTACACACAAAGATCCTTTAGTTCGATACCAACAGTAAATGGTGTCTAAACTAGATATAAAAACTTGATAGAAGCTCAAGACTTTTCATGGAATACAAACTGGGATCCATAAGTTGAGTTGAGTCTAGATTACAATTTGAAATAAATTATTCAACGTAGTGAGGATTTTTTCATATTTTCCTGCGAATATTATCTATCTTTGTATGTAGAGCTCGCTAGCAGTCGCAATGAAGGCATCCAATCCAGCAAAATGCGCTTACCTTCATTCTTCATCGATCAATGGTTTTCGCTTTGTTAGTCGGTTAAAACGTAACACAATATAGGCAGTTCATTTCTTAGCTCTCCGGCAGCGGTACTGATGGACATCTGAGCTTGTAGCTGCCAGTAGGTTATTTGATATGAGTTCATTAGTTTTTTTTTGCGTCGATGATAGGTCTATTCATAGCCTATCCCATAGCAGGTTGTGATGCGCCGTACTACCCAAGAGATTAACAAAAACAGATTTTTCCGTCAAGTTGGATTTAAGAATCTTGATTTCATTCACAATCTATTCTATCAGTAAAAATCAGTACGATCTTTAACCTTCTCCCTCGAACGTTTTTTTGACAAACATAATTTTTCATATATTAAATTTTTAACCGCCCTTGTAAAAGCCTCGGTTCTGCAAGTACCTACACCTTTATTGATTTCAAATAAGACACCTGCCAGTGTGTAAATAAACGATTCCAAGGGAACAAACAAAAGAGCGCTTGAATTGGCTAAAACGAAGAAGGTATTCTGTCACATTGTAACGTTGTGCTCATCAACGTCTTGGTGCTATCATCTGGAATATATTATTTCCAACAATTTATTAACACATCGCGAAAACGCAAGGTGGTGGCGTACAACTTTCGAAGACTGGTATATTTAAAGACACTAATTGAGCTCTGTTTAACAAACAAATATAACATTCTGTGCGAATATTGCTCAATGCTGTTAACACAAAACACCACAAGCGACCATGATGTGGTCCATTAAACCCACAATCAGTATGTAAACAATCCGCACCGCCACCGCCGCCTTGGTTCACTTTGGTCATGGTCACATTTGTCGAGGAAAAAACGTTTTGCTACTCGCACCACACGTGGAAGGGCTTCCTAGGGTTAGGGAACACGATACACTATTTGACGAAAACAAAAATAAATATTATAGTAAACAAAATTAAACGAATCACTCTCCCAGACAATTTGTGCCTGAAGAAGCATACAGTTCATGGGTAAATAGCAAACTTGAAACAATCAGACACACTCACAAGTAATGTATCTAAATTCAAAGCGGTGCATTAATCGATTTGAAAGCAAATTAACAAAACCAATAATTGCTCCATCGGTATTGTGCAATGTTGCAGAAGTATTTGTTGCTGCTTCGGTTGATACACATTTTCATGGAGTTGTCTTTTGGCGGCCGGCACGCGGCGGTTATTCCTTATCGAACAAGTGAAAAGCGCCATTCGCTAAGAAACGCATCAGTGCACTTAAATAGTATTGTGTCTTGTTATAGAACGCAGGTTTGTTTACCAACAATATGACGACGCAATGCCTCGAGGGTCACATGGAAGCTCTGCTCGTTTTCTTGTTATAGATTATTACCTGGATTGCGTGTTGCTTGATGGATTAGTTTTGTAATAAAAACTAATGTTCTTTCACTTTGTTTTTTTTTTTCAGATGCTGAACCTGTGCTATATTTACTATTTATCGAAATTGACTGAATTTGCGGACACAGTTTTCTTTGTGTTAAGAAAGAAGTCGTCACAAATCACATGGCTGCACGTGTACCATCATTCGTTGACCCCTCTGGAGACCTGGGTTCTGGTCAAATTCATTGCAGGTAAGTGCTGGCATAAAAAGTTAAGTCATGCAGTTGGAATAGTTTATAACTTGTTTTTTTGTAAGGTGGCAATGCAACATTCCCGAATATTTTAAATAATTTTGTCCACGTCTGCATGTATTTCTATTACATGATGTCGGCGATGGGTCCCGAATATGCCAAGTTCCTGTGGTGGAAGAAATATATGACTGAACTACAAATCGTGAGTACACTTAATGTTTCTTTTGACTATAAAAAAAACGGGTCTTAAGTATTACGTCCAAAATATTTCGTATGCAGATGCTATGGAAATTGTATCTTCTTGATCTTTTGTAAACTGTTAAGCATTTCTCAGTGCCTAAATAAATGAAGGTGCTGCACTGCCAGCCTGAAAAAAAAATGTCTCCAGAAGTGTACAAGGGGTGATCTTAAAGTAATGATAATATTTATTATACAACAATTAGCAAGCCGACAAACATTGTCATCGAACGTTGTTAGTAAGTCTGATTCGAAACCAGTGAGACAAACATCGTAAATCGTTTATTTTGAAAGATCCTTATAATTTTTTTCTTATTTCTAATTACCTGTTTATATTTAAAGACGTTATAAGAAAATAAAGGAGAAATCCAACTTGCATAAAAGAAAAGCATGAAAAAGAAAGTGACAAAATCTTTAAATATAGTACGTTTTAATCATTCGATAAGAGAAGAAATTGCAGCTTTTTGTCTCACTTGCGTTATCCGAACAATTGTGACAATGATGTATAGTATAATAAATGACATTTGGTTTTACATTCTACTTTCGATGAGCCGTTTGCAGCTCCGTTTATTTTATATTACTACAACAAAGTAAAATCAGCGCCAACTACTTTACACAAAAAAGTCAAGTTTTGACTTCTTAGAAGGTTTAACGGTCAATTATTCATGACAATATATAAGTGAGTGAATCCAAACCTTCCAGGAACCTGCTCGAATGTACCCACAAAATTTTAACAAAATCGGTGCAGCCGCTTAGGAGGAGTTCAGTAACATACCGAAGAATATTAAAAATTCTGACGCCTGAGATGCTCCATAAGATCGGCGTGTGACTAAGAACAAGGTGAGACTCCGAAAGACTTGAGATCCGCTTCTCGAATAACAGCCATCATAATTTCGGGTTTGTGAGCTGGTGCGTTGTCTTGATAGCTCCCCGCAATTTTCTGATTTGATCTTGTGCCATCACAGCCCATAATAGTTGCTTCCTTTTCCAGGTAATCTACCAGTACTATTCCCGCGCCATTCCAAAATACGGACGCTATAACCTTTTTGCGTCGAACTTGCGAGTTTTTGTTCTTTACTGACGGTGAAGACGATCTCTTTTAGGTGTTAGACTGATTATTCGTCTCAGAATGATATTGATCGATCGAGATCTAGCCCATTGTTATAAATCGCGTCAGCTTGATAACTCTCAGGATTCGCGCTTCAAATGTTTTCGCGCCCAAGGGCCGACATGTTACTCACATGAAGTTCGGTATGAAATTTTTTAAGTTAGTATGTAAGAACAACTATTTGAAGTTCACTTCACGTTCACTTATATTTACATTAGACCCTCAGGAAAAACAAAATCTGTTTAAGATTGCATTAAAATAAAGAAATCCACGCGGAGGAAGTCGCAGTAGACTGCTAATTTTTTTATAAAAGTGTGCTTAAAATGACTCAAAACTCTCATGCGCAACTCTAATTGTGAAAATCTCAAACCATTTTTCTCAATTTGATTCAAGCATTTAAATATTTAAAAGAATCTGGTCTACTTACACTACTATGATAGTTTGATTTTCTTTAATTAAGCAACCGCCTTGTTTAAGTAACTGACACCTCACGAGAGAAACTACTTGATATCGGATTGAGCAATTGACTTTTTTTTCCTTATTACATTAATTGAAAGTAGAAAGCAGGTAAGCACGTCAATTCATTCATCCAGAGCCTAAAGATTTAATTGCAAAACAGTAACAATTTATTGATTTATTGTCGTTTATACGTTTTTTTATCTTATTACTACATACCTGCAGTATGTTTCAATACCTTGTAGAAAAAAACTTTAAAACTCAGATCAGTCATAGAACGAATCCCATGAAAATAATTCCAAGTGATTTTGAATTATTCGTCATACATAAAACAACCAAAATATTTTTTTGACTAACTATGAAGCATCTTTGTTGTAGCAAGACTTCGAAGTTCAACACATCAGTCTATGAGGCTTTAAGTTAGTCTGTTGATATCCGCTTGGCTTCCTTTTTAAATTCTTGTGTTGCTACTTAAACGGAACCAAATTTGCGAAAAGAAACTAATAGCGCAAAATCTATGAGTCCACTGATTTTGTAAAAGAAGCCTCGATACAGAGCAAATTGAAAGCAAGTGGTGCCATTCAAAGTTAAAACATATGGATACAACCGAAGATTAAGTTATTTCTCCAATGTTGTTCTTTCGTATTATGAACTAAATCCTTTATCTCTTTATAGAAAAGGACAAAAGAATAATCGGATATGCGGTTGTCTTATAAATATATTATAATATCTGGCTAATTTTTTCCAAAGATAATCAATCTATGAAAATCCGCGCGGCAGGAACTGTAAAAATCTGTAATGTAAAATGGACTAGATATGATACCCTCGATCCTGGAACTGCAAGTTTCACCAGAAAGAAAAAGATCCCATGCCGAACCCTTCCTTTTATTGAAAATCTCCCGCAAGCCAAACTCAGCCTGAACCTTCTCATCAACATAGAGCTATCCACAACTAAGAAGTAGATTTTTTGTGCTGTGCTTCTACGCCGTATAGCACAACCGGACATTAATTTCCTGAATATATTTCTCTTCGGAAGGATCGGACAGACAAAAGTGTGAATCCAATCAACGAGATTAGTCTCAACCGTCCTTGAAGTTAAATTTGATGCACTCACCACTTTATCGCATGCTGGTTTAAATAGCATCAAGACAGCCATGTGCGCGAAATCGGCGCCAGTCATTCCAAATGTTAAGTGATTCATTCTTACAGCATTGTATAATTCACACATCTGTTCTTCTGCTCGTATGTCAGGATTATATAGAAGCCTTGAAATTTTTCTTTTGAATTCGGGAGGAATGAAAAGATGCTTATAGGACTACACTCTTTTGCGTAAGAGTAGCTACATTAACGAGCTTAACCTCTCTATATTTTTTCCGGAATGTTCTTTCTTTTCCTGCAATCCATGGCTCGTGGTTTTTAGCTTGATGTAGCTGATTGAAAAGCAATCTTATCTTAGTTTCAAGTTGCAAGCTTAGTACTAAAGTTCAGAGCATAGCGAAAGTGTTCTTCTTTATATTAAAAAAAAAACAGGCTACTTAAGATCTTAAATCCTTGAAAAATAGTCAAAATTTTGAATGACATGATCAGGCACATTACAAAAACTTCAAAACGCGAAGGTAAAAAAGATTAATTATAAGGCACGAAGATGCTTTGAAAATAAAGGTACATAACTCTCCTTCTCTACTGCATCTATACTCAGCCGCCTGAGGAGTTGGTCAAAGCCAAATGCCTAAATTTAAACATTTGTTTTAAATAAATCATAATAGTTTTGTCTTGAGGACATCATCCAGCCTAAAACTGTGTATAACAAAAATACGTACATAACAAATAATCTGCGATACTGTTTTGTATTAGTAAATTTTTTGCTTATCAGCTTCAGTTGCTTTAGAATTTATTTTTCAAAATTTCCCTTCCTGTTCAGCTCTTTAAGAAACTTCTTTTTCTGTTTAGGTGGAGGTAATTAAAATCAGTATTAGTTTCTTAGCCTCGAGAATATCTTCAGCACGTGTAAAAATCCGGCTTCCCAGTCTGACACACCATTCATGACATCATACTCCAGAACGGGTAACATTCTTTCCTGGCAAAATCACGAGTCCCCACAATTGAGCCAAATACTTTGTTATTTTTGGCGGAATTTAAAATTCGATTTTGAAGCAAACAAAGCAATAATATTATTAATTCATCAATGATAAAAAGTCAATAACCCTGAGTAGAAGCCGGTTTTTTACCGCACTCGTGTAATAGATGTAACCTATTGTGGAAGTTGGGGTTTATTATTCATTCGTTTGTTTTTGTTCGAATTATGAGAATTTAATTTAATTATTCCAGTCTACGCATGAGCTTTATGCGTACAAATAGACACCTAACTAAAAAACTAGAGACTCATTCAGATGAGGTCATACTCAAACGACTCGGTGGATCGCGAGTTCACACTCTTACCAATTATCTCATGAAACAGTTGGTGTTCTTTGCGATGTTACTCGCTCTTCAAGGGACTCACTCCCAGTTTATTTTGGTTGCAGACTTTGATAGTTATTACTTTTCTCAATTCGTTTGATGGCTTAACGTTTATCTAGTCTTTTCCAGTAATGCTTCTTCATGTCAAGAATCTATAATAGAGAGCAATTTATTCCATCAACTTGAATTCTTTAAGTCACAGTATGATCTTTCTAACGAAGCTTTTCCCAATGTTATAGTAAAGCCGAAATCCACCACTATCAAAAAGATGTACGAAAAATTATAGAGGCTTGCAAAATCCCTTACATGTTTTATACTGCGATTGTTCAACCGATTCGTCTAAACAGAAGAGTTTTTTCAAACCTCTTCAATTTTGGAAATGTACAGAACGTAACTTGCATCACTAAACTAACAGAAGGCTCAATGCAATATTAAAACAAACAAGGAATGAATTTGGTCACGCTACGACAATTAAAAATGACTTCACCTCTTCATATGATTTGGAACTTATTCTTACTTCAGGTTTCAAAAATTCTCAACAGCTTTTGACGCCTAGATCAAAATATGTCTCACATCGCAAGAGCGGTACAAGCATAAGTGACACAACTATAAAATCCTGCATTTTCTATTTTTCCTTTGCACTGCAACCTACAACAATTTAAAACCAATGTGCACTCGTACCTCCTTTCTCTCCCTTCCACTTCTGCTCGTGCTGTGTAAAGAACCACTTTAAGGGTACTTCAAATCCCTTGAGCATCTGAGCACTATTTAAAAAAAAAAAAAAAAAAGAGATTTTCTTACTCGAGAACTCCATCTTAATCTCTACTTTCGGGTCGAAATCGTATAAGAAAATTGGAACTGTTCTAAGTCCAGTCCATTGCTGGATTTGACAGTACATCTAAGCTCGTTAATTCTGGATGAGAGGACAGATCAAGTGATGTAAACTTTCCCATAGTGTGTTAAGCCTGGTGCAAGAAAGGGAAGATTTCGTATCCAAAATCATAACGAAAGACGAAGCCTTTTTTCATAATCAGTTTTAACGAATGAATTTGGTATTATTTTAGGACAAAATTAATCTCAACTGGTCAACGCTGCAGACAGATGTTCAACAACAAACAACCGGTCACGCAGTTCCGGCCAAGATGGTGGATTTCTCTCTCTCTCTATCTATCTTTCTATGTCTCTCTTTAGTGATCTAGTTTTGGCGGCACAGTCTGATGCAAGATGACGCAATCGAAAATTAAGGCAAAGATAAGAAAGATGGCTAATTATCATTGTTGTTCATTGGTTTTAGATTGTGTTTGATAAGAGAATGCAACACGGTTTCATATATATAAACGTTCTCCTAAAATGTTCGCACGCAACGAAGCCGGCTTATCCTTGCATTTAAATCCCATTAAGTGATACCCAATAAAACACATCGAAATCAAAATAATAATATCTGCTAACACCTCAAATGAAAAACAAAAATCCTATTTGTCTTTATCAGCCAATGTTGCCCAACTTTCGAGCATGCTTGTGCACTAACCCCAACTAGATGCAATCATGCCTCATGAGTATAGATCTTTTTTTACGTTTTCGCCAAATCATGACCTAGTTGTAGAATTCTTCGTTGCTAAAATCGTACTGCAGTCAAGTTGCAGGCAACTTGCAACGACTAAATAAAAAAATAAAAAAAAATAGCTACTAAACTGGAAACTCAATATTTCGCAACATATTCAAGTTTTGCAAAACAAAAGTTGATAGAATAGCTGGAATGGCAACTTTAGCGGGCATTTGATAGTCTCTGTCTAGGTAAAGCCGGCTAAAGCCACTGCATCGAACGTTCGATTGGCAATAGTAGCGATGGAATTTGTCCGTTCAAAAACATATTTCCCAATTCCCCGGTGGAAGTTTAAATGGAAGTAGCTTTATTAAATGTTGTGTCAATTGCAATTTTCTTCTTTTTTTTAGTGGAAATGTGGTAACTATTAGCTATGATTTGGGGATGTTACGATTTTTGTCATGTGCTTAAACTGGTCTGTTTTATGAACTTAAGACATGATGTATCAATATATTTGTAAGAATCACTGTGGATGTGCATCGGCCTGCTCTCACAAAAAAAATTAATAAGGGGTTGTGCTGCCTGTTGGTTTTCTGGTTTTGAGCTCATGTGCTCAAATAATTGACAGAAACTTAGAAGTATATTTCCGCGGTACGAAAGCCGTGCTGCTGCAACGGTAAGAATTTTGGATAAAAATTTTGGACGATATAACGTATCAACCTGAAGAGAATTCGAAATAAGGAACTCGGATTATTCGATTGACTCTGGAATTGAAACAAAAGAATCAGCCGCTTCGTCTGTTTGGGCCTTAGAGCAGCTCTTAATTGATCTCAAGATATGATGTTTTCAGATGATGCGGAATTCGAGCGTGTGTGTTCTTTGGTGTGGCTTTTGAAGTGGCGGCAATATTGGCATATTTTTTTTCCAAGGTGAAAGTTGAATCACTTAAAAGAGAACCATACTGAGGCATGACAACCGGCTTTTTAAGACCGGGGAATTTGACCTAGTCCCACAATCCAACAGTCAATAATTGGATTATAAGTCTTTTTGTTGATGTTGTTCGGCCGAAAATAATGCCGAGATGGATGTTATTTTTTTGGTGTCATTTAAAATCAATGGTCAGCGAGTAATTACAGTCGATTCAAGAAATCAAGAGCAAATGTTTGTCAGACTATTCAAGGGTTAAAAGGATGCCATTCTATCAAGACAGCAAAAGAAGTAATTTGCATGAAATACTATTCCATAATTGCCGGAAGGCTTGCTTTGAACTACTGCTCAATAATATTGAACAGCAATTTTTGAGAGCGCTTTTTAAATGATACTAACAGATGGCCCACCCTGTATTTCGGTTAGGAAGGGTTTGTGTGCACATTACCACATCTGACCGGAGAAAAAAATGTTCATTGTGAATTGCTGCACTTTTGCCATCTAGTTCATAAACAGTTAAGTTTAATATATCCAGAAACTTTGAACTGATATCGCCTAACTTTTCATCCACTGTTTCCCTCCTTCTGATATTATTCAGCTTAGGAACACCATAGCCTTAAGGCCACACCTCGTTTTTCCCCATTAGTCATTAAATAGGCTTTCCTTTAAATTTCGTTATTAACGAAGATGAAAATGAAGGTTAATAAGAGGCACGAAGTCTTAGCTGCTTACAAGGTTAGCTGAGGACCTGATCGAAATCTTGTGCGCTTGGAAAATCGAATCAGTTCGATGTCAATGTGATCTCAAGGTTCTACAAAGTGCTCTCGATGTGTTGGACGGTTTTAGAAGATTTTCCCTTACTCGCGAAAATTGAGGCAGATTCCTCAGATTGACTATTCCTTTCTTTCTTGTAGTTTCAAAAGAGGTGAGGCGAGGCTAATGAGCCTATAATCTCTTACGCTATTATACCTGGACTTACCAGATTGCAAGCAAAATCGAATTCTCACTTGAGAAATTCAATGTACCTTCCGATAGCTCACAAATTTAAATCCATGATGCAACAATGTCTAAGCCAGCTTAAAACACTCCTTAAGTTGCAATAGTGTGTCTCTATTTCTGTCTTGTCTAAAATATTCCTCTATGCATGATACGGTGTCGGTATCATCTAATAGGCGTATTAGTCACAAAAAAAACGACCGCGCAATAAGTAACTTCTAACCATGCAAGTCCAATTACTGTCGACTGATATTAATGTCTTCGTGAAGCTCAGCAAAAACAGGGTGCCTATCATACATACTCGATCGTTGGCATAAGCATTCGATCTGAAGAAAACGAATGTTTTTTCTTCTCTTCAGACTCGCGTAAAATTGTATTTTAAGTGAGCTTCGATTGATGAAAAATTTCGACTAAAGGCAAACTATGTGCTTAAAAAGCTTAATTAGATCATATCAGTTTGTGATGCCTGTTGAAAGTTCAACTCACCCGGTCTTACGAAATCGAAAGTTCAACCTGTACATTTGTTTGCACACTTCTTGTGTGGATGTGTGTCGTCCTCTCTGCGGCACAGTATCCGCACAAGCTTTGTTTATTTGCCTAAGGTGCATTTGCAATGAATACAAGTGCGCTCCAAAGACTCCGTCGAAATACCACCGAAGCCATTGAAAGTGATAGAGGATCTCGAGTGCGAGACTGAAGTGGCAGTAGCCCACTGTTACACTCTTAACAGACAGAAGACCGGTATGCGAAATGGTATATGACAAGTGGGTCAAGCCTAGTTTGAGATAATTATGGCTTGTTCAAGGTGTATTGGAATAGGAGCGCCTATACGTGCACACGGAATTATTGCGATTTTGTGTTTGGATTTCAATTATTGATTTCCTTAATGGGTCTTGTTTTATTGGTTTGTTTCCCTCTTTCTTCACTTCCGATTTAAGTTCCGATTTGGCTTTTTTTTATATATTTCAGTGCTTAAAAGTTCATCGATCTTTGTTTGATATTTGCGGTAAACTTTATATAAGGTAGGTGCACATGTGCTTTTAATCAAAGTTGAACGTTATAATGATGCAAACAATAATATTTACGATGATTGAGTTATAGATTGTAGGTTGGCATTGATTTTGTTTCAATACCAAAAACTTTTTGTACAAAAAGATATTTCTTTTCCGGCTTTTGTTAGCTGGAATAACTGGTCAGATAACCCGACAAAGAGAGCAAAAAACATAGGTCCTTGTTACATTGAGCTTTTATTACAAAAAAAAGACTTTATTTTTTAATATAATTTTCTTCCAACATTGATTTCGCTCATGCTTTTTTTTTTACCATAAAAGGTAATGTCTGAGCTTCGAGTATTTTTTCGAAAGTGATGTTAAAAAAGTCGCATGAAAAAAAAAGTATGTGAAGGAATTTCAAAAGTAGGTTTGGATCTTTTATAGATGCTGTCATATGGTGCTTTAAAATCTATTTGAAGGTGATGATATTCTTACGGCTTGCTCGTTTGATATTTTTTCTAGATTTCAACACATTTTTTTACGGACAGTATGGAAACGATAAGTCCTTATAAAGATAAAAGGAATCCTTTCTTTGGTTCCTTACTCAGTTAGATTATATTTTTAGGTTTTAAGTGATTTGCCATACACTTAAGTCCACCACGAGCGTACGACTAAAGGCTTTCTTTTTGAACTTGTTGTTCCTCCTAATCTCGTCGAACTTTTTTCTTGACAATGTTGACCCATGTTCAGATTTTTCATTAGGTGAAATTTCACGAAATTTTCCATGTATTTTTGAGAGACAGATTGCTGTTATACCATCAGCACCAACAATATTGTGAATGTGAATATCTTCACAGCACAAGTTCGAAAGTGGGTCTATTCCTTGTACTTACGTGCACAAACGCAAGTGGAAGCAGAGCATTTTGGCTATAAGCAAAGTGTCATTGTAAGCAAAAGTTGCATTTGAAGATAGAGCTTTATTGTCTACGATTTTCTCAGCCAACCGAAAATTCTTGCTCCATTTTTGTTATCAAGACGAAGAACAGAATTGGCAACATTTCGGACTTGGGTGCTTTATTTTAGCCTATTCTCTGATGGGTCATCTAAAAGCTCTCAAAAATTAATAAATAATTACTTCAATCCAAGTCGGACCAAGAACTTGTCATTGGCTTGATGCTCTTGACCAACGTTTGTAGTCAAGTCATTGAAGGGGATTTACCCAATAATTTTAGAGTAGCAGAGAGGAAGGAATCAGGTCCACATTGTTGGTTGTTACAAGCCGGAGGAAAAGGTTTCTGTCGAATGTTACTCTTGGGAAGATAATCTCATTTTTATCGTTCATTGTCAGCAAATATATAAAAAAGAGTATAGTTTCCTAGCTTAAAGAGAGAACGTCAAGCACACACCTTGATTTATTATATTACAAGAATGTAGCATTTGCTTAACTACATTTCAAAGGTGGTGTCGAACCAGTCAGGTATATTTAATCACAATGGGCCCAAGTGCCACCAACAAATTGATTGATACTCTTCAAATTGTAGCGCTTGATATATCTGTTTGTCAAAATTCAGCATTCAACAGGATATAACACACTAAATGGACTGTCTTATTCCTAACATTTTTTCGTTTCACCCTCCACTTCCACTTTATCTACTGCCATTCGAACAATAATTGAATAATTATGTTGCAATCCTACGCAAGACCGCAAAAACGGGGAAAAAAAGCCGCACGGACGGCAATACTTCCAAATCCAATAAATCCAAAGCCAACGGCCTAACGTCTACTTGTATCTGTTCGGACCAGTGCAGGTACATTTTTTATTTTATTTTATTTTTTATAATTCCTGAACTTTAAACACTTAACCTACTGCCACATTGTTAACAGTGCAGTGGACTCTAGGCCCGGCTTCGAATAAATCGCTGATTTTTTCTTTTTTTTTTATTCTGAATTGAAAGTGCAAGTAAAAGGATTGCCATTTTTTGAGCTTGTCGTTGTGGCTGTCACAGCCCGCTGAGCACTCATCGGACATCACAGCCAAGACTTTCAAATTTGTTAGTTTTCCGATTGCCGCCAATGCTGCAACTAAATTCCTTTTTCCGCTGCAAGTCATGTTGCAAGTGCATTGCACTACATCTAAGCCGACAAGTCTCGGAACGGACTGGCATCAGATTTTTTTTTTTTGTTTAGCTCGTCGGAGGCTTTGGTTTATCGGGCTTGATCGCGCTTTCAACCGGATTCTTATGTAACTTGTGTTCGATGTAAGTTTGCGCGCTGTCTTGTGTGTTAATGGTTCCCGCATCGGTCGGATGACCAATGAATTGTTTTGTAGGTCACAGATGCATAGAGTCACTCAGGGTGTGGGGCACATTTGTTTATTTTACGGTGCGCAATAAATTTGCACCATGCATCGTGATTATCAAGATAGTGGAATGCATTGCAGATATGAAACATGGATGCAAAGTTTAGCAAAATACTATATAGGCGGGAGGTGTTAATGATTTGTGGAATACTACCGACTCGTTTGTCTTCTTTTTTTTTGGAATGTGTCGTTAAAAATGAAACATCCGTGGTTAACACTAGAAGGAACTAATTAAAGTTACAGATGCGCGATCTGAGGCTTTTAACATTTTAACAGTTTTTGAAAAGCCTTATCATCGCAATGGAATGCAAAAGTCTTGATCCATTATCTAGGTCCAGTTCAATAACAACTTGGCTATCAATGGAATAGTTTATAAGGGATAGTAGTCTGTGGTAGTCAAACTGTAGTGATTATTCCAGCAGGCTACATCTACGGAGACATTGAAACAAAAACACATCAGAGTTTTGAATTATGCTTCTGCTCGCCCTCTGTAAAGTATGGTATTAGAGTAAGTTAATAATTGGACTCGCGCACCGATGGTTCCGTACAAACCTGTAGGTATTTAAGTAAAAAAAAAAAACAGTGCTTCATGCCAAATTTTTGATTCCCTTCCGAGTGTCGAAAATTAGCAGAAATTTGCGGCATAAACGGCCGTATCTTTTGATTGCGTTGGCTTAGATGTATGATTTTCACTGCTCAAAGCTACAGTAGACTTGAGTATTTGATATTAATTCCAGCTTAATACCTCTAAGAAAAAGGGTCTAGACAGACAGACGGACAAGCGGACAACAAAATGATCCTATTAGGGTTCCGTTGTTTCCTTTCGAGGTATGGAACCCTAAAAAGATTACAATTTTAATTTTAACAAAGTACTGAGTAAACAGAAATCTTTTTACAGGTTATAAAAACCGACATATGCTTGATTTCTGAGACTCTACTCTACTAATCACCTCGAGAATGTGAGCCTTAGCGAGAAATGCTTAGACAGAGCTTTCTGGAATCCAGGATTGCTTGATCTTTGAATCGTGTGTTCGGGCTTTCCTTTTCGCCTCAACATGGTGACTGGAGTTCATATAAACTCTTTGTGGTCCATTCGTGATCGAGACATTATAGTCGATAAACTTTTGCCTTCCGAATTTGATCCATGTCATCGCATCATTTTTGTCTACTCATCCTACTAGTAGAGAGGACTGAAATTATAGGACGGAGAAAATTTCTTTCGAGGGTCTCTTAATTAGGACTGCCTGAGATGAGGTGTCGTTGGATCCAGCAAGAAGTCGTTGGTTAAGTTGTTTTTTGTCGGGAGTTGAAGGACTAAACACCTCCCATGGCATGGAAGTTTAAAAGGTTTAAGTTTGCATTAAATTTTGCGCCAGAAACAGATTCTACATTGTGAAGATTTAAAAAATATCGGAGAAGTGTTTCCCATTGGGTGTCGCGAGCAAATAACCGGTGCCAGTACTGAACTGATGAATTAGCTATAGTAGCCTGATCAAGTGCTTGATTTTTTGATGCCGCGATCCTACTTAAGAAAAAATCTTCACTTGCATGTTTATCAAATTGTAGTAAATAAAATACTGCGAACTGAGCGAATGCAAATAAGTTCATGCCTCCGTATCGATTCGGAATCCACTTTTGCGACATTCGAACCAAAATACATCTGAGTTCCAAACCATAACATAATATTTTTAATTCTTCTTTTCATCCTTATCATTCTACACAAAACTTATGAGGGAATTCATAATCAAATTATAGGAAAAAAGTTGATCTAACCGTAATTACCTACGAGATTGAATCAGTGAAGTTCGCATCTCCATCCTCGTTGATAATCAACACTTCTTTCTGCTGAATGCCTGCAGGGTAACCAACACACAATTTTGAGAAAAGGGGAAAAGATTAGACACAAGCAAAAAACTTCGTCGAGCGAAGGCATAAAAGTTGTTACCTAAAGCGTCTTAACTAGTTTCCTGGACCATTGGCCACTTATATTTGTTACAACCCTAAATTCACCGAATATGATTCTCTGGACAAACCATTTAGACTTCGAATGTCAAGCTAAAGCAAAGAGAAGATCGAGCAATATGAATGGAACATAGAACGCGAAATAGTTGCATTAGTCATAAGGTTTGATCCAATGACCAACACAGGAAACTCAAATTGAGGCAGTACACAAACAAACAGTGCCCACATTTTAAATCAATGCAATCCAAAAGAAACAAATGTGATATTCTTATATCGCTAGGCAAGAATGTACTTAAAAACACTTTTAAGCCACAAACACTTCTCGATTCCATAAAAGGTAATTGCTCGTTAAAATACAATGAACTGGCAATTTCAAATTTTATTGCGTGCTGAAGTAGCAAATTATTGTTGTTGGATGTACAGACATAGATGCACTTGGTTACACCATTATCTCATTCACTGTCAACGGACATTTTAAATGTGTAATGAATTGAGATTGAATTAACATTTTGAGTTAAAAATCTGACGCGTAATTGCAATTTGTTTCTAGTTATCTGTACTGATGAATCTGCGCAGACGTAACGCAGTTTTCTTTAGTTTGAAGTCGCTTTTTAACTTCCAATTGTCAGGATGACGCTGAATCATATCGAAGTCACGATTTCATTGACGTTGATCATTGTAGGATGAAGAGAACCTAAGGAATCGTTCTTGAAAATAGCGAAATTGATTGGAATGCTTTTCACGGTTCGAATTACGGATAAAAATGCAACATTTCGATGTTCGAATTATTTGGCTCTCTCGATATATCTGTGCCTTAAAAAAGAATGGAATGACTTAAAAAAAGTCTTAATTCCTTCACTTCAAAAAAGGAGAACTAAATCATTATCAGTCTCTTCCATATACCACCTAATGTGAAGTTATTAAAGAAACCTTCAAGTTGAAGAAATGGCACAAAAATATCACAATTGGGACGTACAGATAAATAAGAAACAATTGCGAACAATTTTTTCAGCTTTCAAAACGGATGCTCCACTTCCAAAATGAATACAAAAGCAAATCCTTTCAAGGGGGCTCTGAATACACTTATTTTGCTGTCAAAATAAAAAAAAATGCGAAAAGGAGCAGGGATTTGGTATTTCTAATGAGTACCGAGCGTGGAACAGCGTTATACATTCCTAAAAACGAAACCCTATTTTTGACTGTATGGCCGAAATCAAGCTCCAAGATGAACTGATGAACTGAGCATTCGTGGCATAACAGGCATTACCTTCAAACTGATAAGTGGTAAAGCTAGATAATATGCTGGATTATGGCTAATACGATGATAATGAATAAAAAAAAAACTAAATATAACTTTTGAAATTCATGCTTTAAATTCGAGACTGAAACTTAGACCATATTTTGGTATAATTTGGGAGGCAACATCACTACGGATCAATGTAAATGGCAAGATTTCATTAAGAAGAAAAATGGCACCAGAAAATAAGCAGGAAGATTCAAGATTTCTCAGAATGTCAAAAGACTTTGCAGATAAAGACGTTTTTAGTTCTAGTATTTTGTGTCCATTTTTCAATGTAAACGATTCGCATTCTTCCAAAATTAACATTTGTTTTGCACCAATTTTTTAAATATGAATTACTTGAAGTGAAACTTATACTTTTATCACTTTAATTTTATCCTTTTTATAGATGTCAACTTATTAAACTAAGCGAAAAAATATCCAAAATCTTAGTAAAAATGGTTTATTTCCATTCCAACTTCATGAAAAATAAGTCTAGAATTGTCATGAAACATGTTAAAGCTTTTTATAGAAAAATACTTATCAATTTATTAACTTCTTTAAGCTCACTTCAACATTATATATTTAATAAGATTTGCTTTTCCAAAACACACATTTATTTCTTTGACTTAAACATATTTTGAAAATTTTGTAAAAAGATATTTTTTTAATCAGTAAATTTTATATATTTTTTTCCTTATTTATTTAGTTTTTATTTAAGATTTTCGCAACATACCTTTTTTTATATTAACTTCAACGGAATCAATTTAAAGAAATATTAATTGTCAATAAAATTTTCAAATAACGAGAAACTTTTATTTGGAGCGACACGTTCTACTAAATAAATTTAAACAAATTGAAATAACAAAATTTCTCTCGAAATTAAAACAAATCACAGCTCCTTGTCGAAAAACTGAAAGGAATAATGTCGTAGGCAAACTGTCATGGTTATAACTCAAATAAAAAGCAATCCTCTTTCACTTCCCACACAAAAAAAAAAGTCAAATAGAAAATAGATTCAAAAACACTTAGTCAGAATGTAGAATAACTTGTTCTTGCTTCTTTCCAATTTGCAAATATATCATTAGATTTCTACTTTTTCAAGGTCGACCCAGTCTTCCTCCTTATTATTTTGATTTTTTGCCAACAACTTGTCTCTGATTTAAATTAGCCAAATGCATATGACAACAGGTAAACAAGACTTTAACCTTCAACCAAAGCGTAGTTCGTATCCGGTTGAATATTAAACACTTATTTTTAAAACCATTAAAAGCATTAACCTGTAGCTTGTTCTGTTGCAAAAGGTATTTCGAAAAAGAGTCAAGAAAAATGATCAAATTTAGAGGTTCGTGAAATTATTCATTCAAGCTGTGTCATTCTATGAAACTGTCATGAAGGAGTTTTTTCTTTAAAGCACAGCCCTCTCTGTATCGTGTAATATTCAAGCCCTTATCCAACTTATTCTTTGTAGAGTTGAAGTATCCCATTACTTGGAAACTTACAAGCAAATTCGGTCGCATCTCTTATGAGGTGAGGTCCTGTCTTACACGGCATGTTGTTACGACAAGATACTATTTCGGCGCTGTTATCAGCATACCTTCACTCTCGTCATTCATCGATTAAAGCATGTCATTGATAATGGTCTCCTATCGATCACGATGTGCCCGCAAAAGTGAATCCTTTGCAACATACCCTGTCTTACCTAACCTAGCACAATGAGATAACAATTTCTCATAATGTCTTAGTTCAGATTCGGCTAGAGGTTTCCTTGAAAACTCGCCACCTCATAGATGTCCGTCGTCTAATCGGGAGTGAACTGAACCACAATTGAGCTTAGCTGATATCTCAAAAGTTACCTGACTTTGAATCCACCAGAACTAGTGGATGTTAGGATGAAAATGGCAGATTCAGATAATATCCCTTAAAACGAGAAAATGTAAGCTTTCGTAAGACTCTCAACCCAAATAATGAATTATAAAAAAAAACTAAATTAGAATTTCAGAATGAACAAGCTTACTTACTTGTGCGCGCTGCTTTGAGATGCCAGGACAGGATGCCTGTTTTGTAGCCTGCGATAAGACTTTGGTCATTTCTATATAAAGTTAATGTGTCTTATTTCTGTTCCTAGACTAATAGCTCTATACTTTCACCTTTTGTTCGAGTTTTTTTTTCCAGTGTTTTCTTTCATTACACCTCACCCGTTGAATTATTCTTCTGCAGGAACTCATCATCACACCATAAAATTATTGGTTGTGTGAAGGCCTGATGTGATATAGGCTGATTCCTTACATATGTACGTTGGAACATTAGCACATCCAGAATGTTTGAGAAGTTTATCGCGCCAATCAACACTTCGATGATTTAGCTTGAAATTCGAACGGCTTTGGATAGCCAGGTAGCTGTATGAACCTTTTTGTGCAGAAATCTTATGACATTTATAAATAAGTGTTTGACTAGCGGCCGCTAAGTCTTTGAATCGCGAGCAGCTATTTGTAATTTCCAGCCTCTCCGACAAATATACAGCATTTTAAAACTGAAAATTGTCTTCCACCAATTTGTCTACGTTTCCCAAAAAAAGTCTGTGCCCTGCCCAATGCCCAAAATGTTTCATCTATCAGTACCTATCCTAATTATCACATTTTTTTTATCCCGTCGATTTGCATATATTGACAAATAAAATTATAACTTAAAAGCACGCACAAAAAAAGGTAGGCCTCAAGGAAAACACTCTCATCCAATGGAAGCCCCACATGTTTCCAAGCCTCGCCGCTAAATCTTTTCACACGCATGTTACCCTAAGTTCTAATTAATTCTTATGCTTTGAATCTATTAACGACTTAAGACATTCGCTACGAAAATAAAGTGATGGTCCGATCAATAAACTATTCGAGTTTGCATGAAAATAAAACAAAACCGGCCCTCACATGAGCAAGCTCCACTAAGCACATCACAACTAAGAAATACGTTTGAATAATAATTATTTTAGCGTGAATGACCTTCCGCGTTGCCTCAAGGTGTTTACAGGACCTTGACCATAGATTTGCTGATTTTTTTTATTAAAAAAATGTAATTCCAATTCATCTACTCATCGTCAGTTTGAGTAGACGCACACCGCACACAGTTCCTGATCGGTGGTGGGCATCTAATTGACGTTTTTATTCGTCGTAGCGACAAAGTGCCCATCAAGACTGTTTACAATATTTTCCCCAGCTAAATTACTACACTCCAACCAGCAATTTATTAACTACGTCTGTGTTTACGCGCTATGTTTTTGCGGCTTCTGTAATTAAAGTTTTGGGGGGAAATCCATGAGAACTTTTGGTCATAAACGGTAACTTACTTGCTCGTAGCACGGATACAATTCTGCTAACGTAGAATAAGTTTGTAGTTGTATTGACAAGAGTTATGACGCAGGATGTTTGCTGATAGATAAATTTTTGCTGTTTATGTATTTAAGATCAGCAAAGTAGGTTAAGTATCTTGACAAAAGGAAGAGTGAATGTTGACGGAAATGTTGAAATGTATTCGTCAAGATCTTGAAAGCAAAATTCAGGGGATTTTTAATATGATAATCATTTGAATATTGCTAAGAGCCTACAAATTTATGCGAAAAAAATAGGAAGTAATAGTTATTTACATGAATTAACATATTTGCCGAACTTATTTGTATTTCACCAATGTGTATCAATATTTCAGGAATTTTTGTTTTAGACTCGCATACAGTTAAGCGAACGAGTTATTCAATTGGACATTTTCAGCAGCGTCATATCATCTGAATATCCCACCGCAATGGTTTTTCAGCTTAACGTTTATTTCGTGAAAACGTATATGAGACTTTTTCCTTTAAAATTATGACGAACACAGGACGTAAGGCTTAA
Source organism: Orthonevra nobilis (assembly GCA_963555765.1). Lineage (NCBI taxonomy): Eukaryota > Metazoa > Arthropoda > Insecta > Diptera > Syrphidae > Orthonevra > Orthonevra nobilis. The sequence continues at coordinate 15,871,771 of OY743225.1, forward strand.
AGCTTGAACTCAAAGAGGAGTCGGTTGATAAATTATTAAGGTTGGCAACTAAGTAATTGCGGATTTTCTTAGAAAATAAAAGACAATTTTTTCATGGAACGAAATAACTTTGTTCTGTAATCTATTGCCCATTTGGAGCAATTCGATGTTCATGAAAATTCAGCTTTTTATCAGCAAAAAAGTGAACCAGGTACGATTTGACTTCATTATTGTTATTGAAATTTTTACCGTTCAAGGAGTTTTGCAAAGATCGAAAAAAGAGTAATAAAATGGTCAGGACTATATGGTGGATGTGGCAAAACATCCCAAACAAACTCCAATAATTTTTGCCGAGTGACCAAATATTTGTGTGGCCTTGTATTGTCATGATGGAATGCAACACGATTTCGATTTGTCAATTCGACCCGCTTTTCTTCAACTGCATTGTTGAATTTCGTTAGTTGTTCAATGTAGATATCTGTATTGATCGTTCGGTTGGGTGGTAAAAGTTCAAAGTTGACAATTTTTTTTTTTTTTTTTTTATTTCATTTTTTATTCTTTCAATTCAACTTAAATTTAATTTACAAGTAATCCATTACAAACTTAGTAGAAAGAAGATAATCATTCTGTAACTAATAACATAAGCTAGTGTTGAATGATTGACATTATTACAAATGAAGTTAATGTGGGGTAAATAATACATAAAGAAGCGTAAGCGAATAAGAGTATAATACAAGTATAATTTTTACAATGCAAAATGACTTTCCAGATTAAAAAGGTTGATAAAGTGATAAAAGAATTTTTAATACACACATCGAAAAATAGATTCAATATTTACATAATCGATACCGAATAACCAATTTTTTACTTTTTTTAAAAATTTATTGAAGTTGTATATTTGTCTTATCACAGTAGGTAGCTGATTGAAAAATCTAGGACCAGTAATGGAAAAAAAAATGAGAAAATTTAGTTTTATGTGCTGCAGGGACAATTACCAAGGCTTGACAATTAACGCGTAAGCTGTAATAATTCGATGTTCTGTTCCAAATGTTACCACTACGTTTAAAGAATTCCCTAAGGACTTTGAATACGTAAAGGTGTCTTAAGGGAAGAACTCGTAATACCATATTGTATTTTAGAGTTTGCAAGTGCATAATAAATGATAGTTAAAACTTGCTTGGAACAATAGGGTCGTAAAAGATACATTTTTCGAATAACCTGCATCATATACGATTTCGTAGCTTGTATATGAGCCTTCCAATTCAAGTTTGAATCAATTAAAACACCCAAGTACTTGTATTCCCTAACAGATTCAATTTTAAAACACCTATCTGAACATCCAAGATTATCATTATAGTTAGCAAAATCACAGCCATGAACTGGTAAAGAAAATCTCTTACACACAAATATAACGTTGAAATCAAAACGATCGCTTCCCATCATATTAAACGCCGTTAGCTTGGTCTTGTCGCTGACAACTAACTCATGCAAGAAAAACCATTCCCTTAGCTTATGGAGGTCTTCATTTATACTGGCAATGCAGTTAAATACATTATTTTCTAGATACGCGAAAGCTATATTATCTGCGAATGCTGTAGGTTGACCATTGAAAGATTGGTTGAACAGAGAGTTGATAAAAATCAGAAACAACAAAGGACCAAGTACAGATCCCTGTGGGACTCCATTCTTGATAGTGAGACAGTTGCTCAAGTTTCCATTTATTTTAACTTTTTGCTTCCTGTCTTTTAAATAAGAAGTAATTCCTTTGTAATCCCACCGAACTGATAACATAACTTTCTTTTGATAAATATCAGCTTTTGATGTTGTTTTGTTTCCGATTGACATTGTTGTAAACAGCCCATTTTTCATCACCAGTTATTAATTGTTTAAAAAATGTATCATTTTCATTATGTTTCTTTCGCAAATCGCAGATGTTAATGCGTTGTGTTAAATGATTTTCTTTCAGTTCATGACGAGACCATATATCGAGTTTTCGTACAAAGCAAAGTTGTTTAAAGCTATTTTCAATGCATGTATGTGATACATGAAGCTTCTCCGCAATCTCACGTGTTGAACTGTGACGATCCGAATCGATGATTGCTTTGATTTGGTCGTCAAAAACTTCAACTGGACGACCAGAGCGTTTTTCATCTCTGAGTGAAAAATCACCGTAACGAAATTTGGCAAACCAGTTTTGACACTGCCGTTCTTTTAAAGCTTCGTCACCATAAACAGCTCATAACTTTTTGTGAGCTTGCGATTTATTCGTTTTGATTTTCCATTTTTCAACAGACGCCAAACAAAATCTACACAACCGATCAAAAAAATTGTTAACTGGCTGACAGTTGAAGTACCAACTATGAAATAACAAAATGTGTTAGACATTTCGATTACGTCAGCAAACCTATAAAAATTCAACTAAAGCCATCTATGAGTGAAATCCGCAATTACTTAGTTGCCAACCCAATACATTCTATGGAGAAAACAATGATCCATCGGAGGAAACATCACAATAGATAGATTAAAATTTGAGTTTTTCTTTTTCGGGTCAAATATTAGACTCACAAATGGCAGCTTTCCAACATTATATATTATTTATTTAAGAGCATTAAGAACTTTATTTTTGAGTATATACATTTCGGAACGTAATTTTATTATTTAAAGTTTTTTACAGTGCGATGTTCTTTTGAATTTTCGAAGTTTAATTTCAAATTCAGATGCGAAATTTAATAACTTAAAAACGAATTCCAAAAGAGATTTTGTTAATTGCCATGTGTTGTGAATTTTAAGACTGATTTTGATCGCAGTGATCTGTTCAAGGCTGATCTCCGCCTGTGAGTTGATTGAATTATCGACCACCGATATTAGTATGAATAAGAGAGACTCCACCAAAGGAGCAATCGAAGCCAAAAAAAAAATTAAAATCTTTTCAATTAGAAATTATACAATAAAAGAAACGAAAAAAAATCTGTTCCAGGAACCGAAGCAGTGTGCGATTTTTTTTTCTGACTTCGATAGTCTGCTTCACATCGTTAGTCGAATCATTGAACACTGATGTTGATGACAAGCAAATGACAAATAACAAATAACTAAAAAATTAATATTTACTTTTTTGAAACTTAAAAACTTAACATAATAATTTTTTTCTCTATTTCTTTGCAGGCTCAATTTATCCTTTGTATTGTGCATACCATTCGTGCTCTTTTCTCCACACAATGCCAATTTTCGAAATTCATTTCAACTCTTCTGCTCTTGAATTCGACGATTTTCTTCTGTTTATTCATGAATTTCTATATCCAAAGCTATAAGAAGTCAAAAGGCAAAGCTGTTGAAACAACCGAATGCAAGGAAACCGTAAAGGCCGTAGAAGGCCTAAAAGAAAAGGTCAACTAAACGAAAACTTATCGCTAAACGAGAAACATAAATTTAAACAACTTTAAAGACTTTGTTGAAATTTTACTGGAAATTTTGTTAATTTTTTTTACATATAAATTAAGATTTTGTTAAAGAATTTAGAAAATATTTTTAAACCATGTTATGTAATGTTATGTAATGTCAATAAGAAAACTCAATACAAACCTTTTTCGGAACCTTTGAAAATTTGTTTAAAAACTCGGTAGTTAGACCACTTAGACCACAAAAAAAAATGCTTGTAAAACGCTTACAAATTATATAAAATAAATAAAATAAATAAGTACGTACAACGTTAATTAGATGTAAGAGATAATAACTTGCCAGAGATTTTTTTATTTTTGTTTTTTTAATTTAACACTTTTGTACATTTTCTTGTGTTTAGAATTAATGGTTTCCTTTAAATATATTTAAGTTAATAAGATAAAAAACATTTTGTACAAGTAAAATAATGTCAAAAGTAACTGGAAACAAAAGTCGCCTAAGGACTTAGTGTTTTATTGCATTAACCGAACCGAATAAATATATCCGATACGGATATACAAGGGTTAGATGTTTTATTTGTATATTATGATGGCTATAACAATATAACGTTTTATCCTTGTTTTCTGTTATATTGTATCCTAGTCTTAAATCGATCAAGATATATACATTTATTTATGATTTTAAGTTCTTTTTTATAATACTAATTATTTCAAATGAATTCGAAAATCAAATATTGTGTTTATTATGTTGCCAAGTAAATGTATATGTGTGTTCGCTTAGAAGTCGTGTAATAAACCATATGATTTTCTTTTTTTAGATATGAGTCTTGTTTTATTGTTTTTATTAGCTTTCTTCCCCCATAACCGCATTACACTACGGATCCGCTTACGGGGCTCACCAGTTATGATATTAAAAAAAAATCCGGAGATGCTTGCTTCTAAGGAATTGGAATATTGATGATTTCGTAGATTCTCTCCTTTGAACTGAATTGGTATCGCCTCATTTTCATCGAGAAAACTTGTAAGACTGGGAGGCTTATTTAAGTTTTTGAATTTAGCGGTATTCAATTTGAATCACTCATTATAATTGTTTCCCAAGTATCATAATTGGTTATTGGCGAAGTGAAAAGATGATTTGTCAATATCCTTATACTTACGCGCTCTGTTTCCTTCCGTTAAAATTTCAAAGTTGTTTTAGTTGTTTGCTCTAGTACTCTTCTGAGTACCCATCTTTAAAGTACTTATCAGGCTTATGCTTGGATTTTTGGTGCATCGCTGTTCTTTGGTTTAGGTTTAAACTTTTGGCAAGAACTTCAATAATCTCCGGGACTATGGTTATTTATCAACAAACTAGTCTCAAGGAATTTCTTCACAAAATTTCGTACAGTGCGTGTTTGCACTGTTTATTCAACACAGCACTCAATTTGGAAGTAGCCCTGTAATATTTCCGTACCTAATCTTAAAATATCCATGTTCTTTTATACTCGATAACATCCGCCTTTCAAAACCAATCCAAGGATACAATTTGGGCTAAATGCAATTGACACTTTCTTCAATAGAATGGACCATTGCAACAAATAATACTCTTTGTTTACTGTCTGGCCTTCTGCCAAAAATTCATGATGTACTACACCTTTGCAATACATGAAAACCGTGAGAATTGCCTTTTTTTGACGGAACACGACGTAGTTTTTTTGGTCTCGCCATTCACTTGCCTGATGTCTGGATTGCGTGTCGTACTCATAAGCCCACGTCCCGTGTCCAGTAATGATCCTTTTGATGAATATGGGATTCAGCCTCGCAAATCATGCCTTTTGCGACGTCAACGCGGTCATAATATTGTAAAAAATCGCCAACACACAAAGAGAAAGATGTACTCTTGCAACGTAACTTTTGCAAATGTCAGGTTATGACGCGAAGATTTAGAATGAATATCAACAGCAGGTGTACCAACAAAAAAAAAACAGAACTCGGTATGATGGGAGCGCCACACAGTGGTTATTCCGAGAACCTTTTGATCAAGGGGTAAGAAACACATCAGTTCATCCTGTGTTACAGCTTAGGGCAACATTATGTCCCTTGCCAGTGGATGTTACGGTAATAATCGGTACTAGTGTTTTACTAAGCAAAGCACGGACAAAATAAATCCGCGTATTTTGACCTGTTTAGATAATGACTTCTGCTCAAAATGGGTAAAATTTGATTCCTCCAAATTCCAACTAAGCAAGGAATATAATAAGAGGAAGCTTAAGCTACCACGAACAGTAAGCTGAGTTGAGGGTTCCAACAGAAAAGGACGACATTTATTTCGGAAGAAAAATATTTCATAACTTGAATGCAATGGCGGTAAAATTTTGAATAACATCATTTAGTACAGAAATATGCATTAATTAGATCTAGATTTGCAATTAAAAATGGTCAAAGTTTCACTCTTTTGTATTTATTTTAAATGTCCTATTTTGTTTGTGTTCCATTCTTTTCGAGTAACTATCTATCGACTTATTTTTTTATTTCAAACGTCTTGTTCACGTCTTGTGTGCTACCATATTTGAATATATGTTTTCGGAACTGATTGTATGGACGAAACTCGAATGCATCGTGCTGGCACTACAATTTCATCATAATTGTCATTTATTTAACCAACCCTGTTATTTAAATTTCAAAAATTCCACAAAATAATTAACGAATAACAAACAAACTTTTTTAAAAGTTTGGTTTTTAAACTGGCATCACTGTTTTTACAGATTTTCAATTTGACAGTAAAATAATAATGACAAGTGATTTATTCGTTTGGCCATTATACGATGAATAGATTCACGGCAGAACAGCTTGTGGAAAATGCGCAAACTAATTTTGAAAACCATAGTTCGGTTCGAAAAATTTACTACGTCCATTTAACAATCGACATAATCTTCCATCTGTATATGTTATTTGGATTACGATGAACCGTTTTCGCACCATGTACACTCTAGTGGATAACACGCATCCCAAATGACGACAAACAGTGCGAACGGAAGAAGTTATTGCCGTTTTGGAGCGCAGTATTGAGGAGAATCCAAATGAGTCGATTCGCCATCGTGCACAGTAATTGGTTCTATGCCCATCCACTTTGTGGAAGATTTTACGGTTCGATCTTGGCTTTGAAGCTTATAAAGTCCGGCTTTTGCAGGATTTGAAACCACATGACCATTGTACGCGTCGGGTATGTAAATAAACTAAATTGCCGATTTTTTTGTGGAGAAAATCCAGAAGCCTTTATCGAAATGCCGTTATAACCATTAAAACTCACTGATTGGTATGCTTTATGGGCTGATGGATTCATCGGCCCATATTTCTTTAAGGACGATGCAGGCCAAAATGTTACGTCACGTTAACGGAGCGTGTTATAGAAACATGATTTCTGACTTCTTCGTTCCTCAGTTGAATTGCATTGACGTGACAGATGTTTGGTTTCAATAAGATGGCGCAACATGCCACACGGTGCGCGAAACCATCAGTGTATTATTTCGCGTAATGAACCTGTGATCGTGTGATATCAGGCCACGGAAGTTGAACGATTTGGTTTTGGAGGTCAACATTAGCTGTGTTATTGGTGATATGCGGGTACAGTTTCTCGATAAAATTGTCGCAAATCGGACTTTAAGATTGTGGTTCATTCGAGTTGGCAGTGTCGCGCACATGCCCAACATCATTTTCAAACAGACATTAACATGAACATCAAGTGTTTTATATCATCTTGAATTTGTATACCTCTAAAAAAACACCCTTTACCTTTTATTCATTTAGTTCATTATTTTTATCTTAAGTATGTACTTATTTTGACCATTACAGCCTTGAGCCTTTGTTGCTTGTGCTATTTAACTTATATAAGGATTGCTATTTTTAAGGCTGTTATTTAATTAATAATTATATAATACAACATGTATACATAAGTTTCAAAGTGTAACGAACGCCACAGACAAATGGCGGATATGAGGGCTATAAAACGTGTCCAACTTCACACGACAGGAGATGTCATTTCTCTTTCGTTCTCTTTAATGCCACCATCATCCTCAGCTGAAAGAATGCCAATCAGAAACTTTGTTTTGTTCTCTCTCGTTCCATAATTTGAGCAAAAAAAAGCAAATCAACTTTATCTCTCTTTCTAATTTCTAAATTTGACGTTTACACTCTCTTCGTCCATTTTTTTTTCCAATCCAAGAGGATAAGGCTTTAAATCTCAGAAAAAAAATAAGAAAAGAAAATTGCACAAAATTGTAAAAAAGTGATACACGCAAAACCAATAAAATAAAACCAAAAAATCAGATATAAAAAGAAGCTTTCAAAAATTTAAAACAAATAAAAAACGCAACTCTAATCTTACCTCAGCCGCCACCTCTAAGATTCGTCGTGTTAACCAATATTTGCATAATAAAATTCCCATTGGACGAAATGTATTGCAAGCGGAAATCCTAAAAGATACAAGTCTTAAAAAAACAAAACAAGCCAAATAGTGTGTCCCATTGATTATGAAATAGAACCGAAAACAGTGTACAGAAAGTTCCGGGGAATGTGAACACTGTCGGCAGAGCGAAGTAGGCACATTAACCCAAAGCAGAGCGGAGAGAAAGAAAACGTATAATTTTGTTGGTTTTCACGGATTTCCCTCGAAAAGTTCAGTGACTTTGGTGCAATTGGAAGTGAAAAATCTTCAATGACAGTCACAACTATCCATGCTATGGACGTGCAATCGCAAGTAAATCCTGCAGCCTCAACGACGAACGCATGCCAGACCGATGCAGTGGTATCCGGGGGTCAATGCACTAATCTGCATGCGGACGATGAGGATGATGTCAGGGTATTGCTAATGAACGAGAACTTTCACCACGATGGCATTGGGGATGATGCGAATGCGGCAGGTGAATTCAATGGTGCGACTGGCGGACAAAATCAAGTCACTTGGCTTGACGACGAGGAGATTGACAATTTGGACTTGGACGTGGGGCATATGTTCTTCAACCGTGTGGACAGCACTGAAATTGTCTATCAACCTAAAAAGAAGAACATCAAAATGGTAGGAAAGTATGTGATGGGCGATATACTCGGTGAAGGATCATATGGCAAAGTCAAGGAGGTTCTGGACTCGGAGAACCTCACACGAAGAGCTGTGAAAATTCTAACCAAAAGAAAATTGCGACGGATTCCGAATGGAGAGCAAAATGTTCAGCGCGAAATACAGCTGCTGAAGAACTTAAGGCATAAAAATGTGGTTGAACTGCAGGACGTGCTATATAACGATGAAAAACAAAAAATGTACCTTATCATGGAGTACTGCGTGGGGGGACTGCAAGTAAGTTAATGCAATCGTTATGTACAGATGTTGTATGTCAATGGATTTGTTTTGATATTTAAGGAAATGCTAGACAACGCACCTGAGAAGAAACTACCTCTTTATCAAGCACACAGATACTTTCGACAGCTTATCAACGGGCTGGAATATTTGCATGGCTGTCGTGTTATACATAAGGATATAAAGCCCGGGAATTTGCTTTTAACTTTGGACCAGACGCTCAAGATATCGGATTTTGGGGTGGCAGAGCAACTGGAGACATTTGCCGAAGATGACACATGCACTACAGGGCAGGGTTCGCCGGCTTTTCAACCGCCAGAAATTGCCAATGGGCAAGAGTCATTTTCGGGATCAAAAGTCGACATATGGAGCAGCGGCGTGACACTGTAAGTAAATTCCGATTGACAAATTTTAATAACTTACATCAACATTTTACATTTGCACCTATGAAGACCGATTTAAATTATGTAGTATATTCGTTAATTTATTTATTTTTCCCTTAATGTAATGCTGATTTAGTTTCACTTAAGTTAATCCAACCAGGTACGAGGTTCTAGGCCGCACAATATCTTGCAAAGCGTTTTCGGACGATAGGTTCCATGTTTCATTTCTTTCTTACAGATATAATTAGGTTCCCTCTTTTGTTTATTAGAGAGTCACAAAAGTTAAATCGTTTTCAATAATTGCAACATACATGACACGGTACGCCATCACAGGAATGAGGTTCGAAAATTCTACCAACAGATAAAACAATTATCTCAGTGTTACAGACCAAAAACCGAAGCCTGCAAAGATCAAAATGGGCACATCATAGTAGAATCGCATTCAATGCTGAATTGGAAGAACCACTTCTGTAGACTGTATAACTGTATGTATGAATCAAATTGCACAGTCAGGCAAACTAACGCATTCAATAAAGACGATGCAGACCAACAATAACGTCTCCCGACTGACATGTCCATATCAGTGTGGCTTAAGACAAGAGAGGTACACCATGAACCAAATATTCACATAATTGCAGATCTTTAAAAACCCTCAGAGGCGACAAAGATAGGTTTGGCAGTTAGCGGTTTGCCAGCGTACAACGAAGTATATGCTATCATTGAGACTATGTCTACCTATGCTCCGCCGTAAGCAGAGACACTAATACCAGTGCTGAGATCAAACGAAGAATAATAATAATAATAATTGCTCCTTTCGGGAACATCATACCTGAAATGAAACTTCACAGGAGAATACATGAGACAAATGTTCATACAGAACTGCAATGACTACTAGATTTTTTTGTTTGCAGGAGTTATAAAAAATCTTGGTGCTTTTTGGAGCATGTGCCTATCTTCGCGTTATATGTATGTTGCTCAAAAATAGCGGGATTTGGACCTTACACCTACAGCTTATTGCCGACCAATAGTGGTGTAAGAAGCATTCTCATAACATTTGAAACGTAAAAAACTATCAAATGTTATTTCTCAGAATCTGAAGCTGAGTCACCACACTCAGTAATCGAAAACGAAAACATTGCGCCATGGATAACTACTATTTCGTTTAATATGTTCATAGCCAAACTACCCTGTCGATTATCTTTTTTTTTTGAGAATTTTACCCCTTTCTATATTAACATCTGCGATGGTAATGTCGGTAACTTCTTCATAGTAAGAAAGAACTCTTTGAAAAGTTTCGCCGGACAAATTGTTCGTTTCAAGATCGTTCACAATATTGTTACCAGCTGTGGAGATCCGTTGGACCATCAGTGCTATCAGAAAACAGTTTGCTTTGATGAGCAGGTTGGTTATCACAATAGCGAGCCAGGAGCGTTTGTGGTGAAATTATTTAAGTTTTGGACATGTCCGTTTAAATTGTAACCAACAAACAAATCCGTGTTTTATGGATGTTCTCGATGAAATTGTAAAAACCCAGCCATCTATCTACATACAAATTTTCTATGTTCATGTTTCATGTTTTAATCCAGTGAAATCCATAACAAGTTCCCTCCAATTGTGAACACTCAGTTGGCTGAATTCTTTGAAGACTCCCCGGTTCGGGCCGATGATGTGAATTCGAGTCATGACCTATACCACTTGAGTCGTTGCCGGATTCATACCAAATTCACCGGAAAATCGACTAAAATCGCTTTTATCCTCTTATGATAAGACCCAAGCTTCGGCTCCATAGAGCTCTCCCGGGACAATAAGGATTTTTTGCTTTGCCAGTTTGATCATCCAAGATGAGTCGCATAACTAAAATAAAAAAAAGGTAGTTAGCTTGCTTCTCCAGTAGATTGTTTTTCTGTTTGGGATTGAAGGATATTAACCTAAAGTCATTCGGCACAATCGGAGGAGTTTGTGAAAAATGTTAGAAATTTACAGTTCACTCCTATGATTGCATTATTAAAATCGAAGTTGATGTGTGTCCTTACACAATTTTTATCAACACTGTCATTTCTTTATATGTTACAAAACCCATGAAATAGAATTTAAGAAATTGATTTCTCCGGTCTTAAAATAATTTTTATGGTCAATTATTTTGTGGAATGTTGGATTAACATTTTATTTCATTGTTTAGCTACAACATTACAACTGGGCTATATCCGTTCGAGGGGGACAACATCTACAGGCTTTTAGAAAATATTGGAAGAGGACAATGGGAGGCACCAGATTGGTACTATCAACTTGACAGTAAATTGGCCCATCTTGTTCTTGGGATGCTGCAATCAGATCCAGACAAACGTTTTACCATTCAACAGATTCGCTATGAACCGTAAATCCTTATCATATGTCTTTGTTTTCGAAAAATGATTCATGTTTATTTTTGCAGGTGGTTTATTTCGGCACCGGAAGAAAAAGGACCTCCGATTCCCATTCCACCTTTGAAAAATGACAAATATCGTCGGTCAACAGTGTTGCCTTACCTAGACGCTTTCCATTATGATACCGAATATGACCAGGAAGAAAATTACTTTACGGAACACGATCTAAATCGTAAGCAATCCTACTTCGCCACCCATTTCAATCTTAGCAATTTTTTTTTCTTTATAGAGGAACTCGCACGACAGGCTGCAGCTGCCGCTGCAGAAATTAAGGCTCAAAAACATGCTGCCTCGAATCCAACTATTTCATCAGTGGGAACAACATCAGCAGCTGCAGCTGCTGCTTCCTCCAGCAGTCTTAAGGAGAATAAGAAAATTCACTCATCGTCAGCGTCATCGCTCAAACGACGAGCGAAGAAACTAACATCATGTATATCGGGTAGAAAGCTTTCAACCTGTCGGCCGTCTTGAAACGATTCCACGCTTCTTTGTCTCCTTTAATATTAGTAGTATTTATCGTATGCTGTTTGTTATATATTTCCCTTAAGTTACCTTCCACATAAAACCGAATGCATCATCCTTTTTAATTACATTTGGTAGTTTTCGTTTTATATCTCTTGTTTGTTGTGCTTATTTTGTCCCGTTCGTTCTTTAACTTTGCGGTCACACAAGCTTATGAACTCTCCTACCGACAATATCAATATTCTTTTTTTTTTTTATTTTTTATAACAACATTCACTCGCACTTCATTTCTTTTTTCATCGATGTGTTACCTTGTTCTGTTATTACAAAATTATCTTTATATGCTTTATTACAAATTCTCATTTCGTTTTTCATTTCATTGTAAAGGAAATTTTCCAGCCCATCTCTCCATTAATTTCATTTTTCTACTCTCGGTGTAAAGTTTATTAATGAAAAAAACCAAAAGAAAACAAGTGATTCCAAAAAATGTTGATGTATTCTATGTAAAATAAAAAAAGAAAGAATTGGGAATGTAAAGATCGCTGCTGGTCAGATTGGTCTGAAATCAAGGATACAAAACAAATTGCATGTTAGTGGGTACAAAGAAAAACTGAAAAAAATTCGAATCATGACCAGAATTGAAAAAAAAGAAACATAAATTAAATAAATAAAATGAAAATATCATAAATTCAAATGTTATCATTGATCTTTGGAAAGACTTCGGCGAAAATTCCTGCAGTGTTGAAAATGCCAACACTTTGCAACCCGATACATCCCCTTTACTTTTATTTCCCATAATGATGTATGCCCAACCTGTTCTTCGTGATGTTGATAATTCATGTAGGATGAAAATTGATGTTAACTTTAATAATGCTGTGCCACTTGTTTACAATCTACGAAGGTTTGAACATGTACATATCTGTACATATACATATGTATCTGTATGTGCCTAAAGGATTTTTAATATGCCTTTCAAAAATTATTGGTATTTTAAAGTTCTTTTGTTTTTATTCTATCACCAAACTAAGAAGTTACCCGAATCCCTGATTCAAACACTACAATTGGCTAAATCAAATCGAGCCATGTCTTGCATTCTTCTCTATACCGCTGTGGAACTCACTCCCTAATTATATAAGGAGAATGAACAATAGACGCAGCTTCGAGAATTGAATGAATACAAACAAGTCGATAGCGAAATCCGCCAAGAAAGCGGCATATCGCTTTCTTTCTTCTTATTATACTCCTGGTCGAAAGTGATTATCCCTTGAGTGTTATTTGAATTGTTATATCCTGGCTCAATACTTCGTGTGACACAAAAAGATCACGGCATTTTTTTTTTGGTGATATGGAGGCCTAAACCGTGTTTGCAACTTTAAATAATTCATTTAAATTTTCAATTTTCTGATAGCAACTCTAAAACATTGTCTAAAACTATTGTTATGTTGCACTTGCCGTCTGTTCGTAACCAAAAATTTCCTGCTAGTTTCGAACTCATATTGGCAGCTCGAACATTTCTTCGATACTCAGCCTCATAAGTCTCACGCAGTCTTCAGTGACTCGCTTCCTTTTCCGCAGTTTGATTCATATCAACGCATTATTTCTGACAATATCATACATTTTTTTCACAAAATAACCAATCTTTCTAGCGTCGTTCTTAATAAGGTCGCCAAACAAACACTCCAATAACTCATGTGCAAATAATTATAGTAAACGAAATACAATATCATTTTCAAAAGCTGTTACAAAACAGAGCAACCAAGGCCAACTAAAAAACGAATCCTTTTTATCGGTTTTCATCTTTATTTTACTGTATTTGTGATTTTTCTTAATATTTTTATATTTCCTAATTAGTTCGTCACTTAAGAGGCCAGCGTTTCTGCAAAGGATCAGAGCTTGAGGCAAAGCTGCCCCCCATCCTTGAAGATCCTGCGCACCCTGCTTCCAGTTGGTAAGACCAAGCTTTCAAACCATCAGCAATTGCTTGATCCTAAACCTTAAGGTTCGGTCTTACCGTTCAACAGATTTTTGCATTCCGTTGTACAGCTCGTATAGAGTTCGGGGTTATGCCTTCTCCTCCATTTCCTCTCTTCGCAGGTAAAAACAAATATTTGACGAAGGATTTTTCTTTCGAAGGATCCCAATATTGGACTGGCAAAATCAGTGTTTTTTTGAGCAGTATTTTTGTCTTTCTAGGAGGTTGGATGCTAGTTGTTTCCGAGTAAGGTGAACTCCTCAAAATTGCAGCAACTATTTCTGGTTGACAGCATATATTTTGTTTTGTCCTCATTGATTCTAAGAACAACCCTTTTTGCCTGTTCTTCAATCGCCGTGAGCGATGAAGTCAGTATCGTCTGATAATACTAGAAGATGGGAAGACTTTAAAGATATAGTACGCTCCGTTTGAACACCTGCCCTTCGTACTATCTGTTCCCAGACAAGATTGAAAAAGTCACATGACGAAATTCGATGCACGTTGAAAAAAATTCTGAGGTTTAAGGTCCAAACTGAACGGTGTATCGTGAATATTCGACTGTTGTACAACTCATCCGGAAAATTTTTCCCGGGATCCCATATTCAGCCCTCGCGTTGAAGAGGTCGGATTGATTTATACTGTCATTTGCGTCTTTGAAGTCGATGAATATCGACTTGAAAATCGTTGGTCTCTTCTAGGTTTTTGCGTAGTGTGAAAACTGGGAAGCCACTTTAGTATTGTCTGATTTGTGTGAAGTAAAAAAACGTTTCACGTTCAGATAATACGCTGGATAAGATCTTGTAGGCAGCATTGACTAGGGCTAACCCACGGTAGGTCGTTTATGTACATGGGGTAGATAGAGCTGATATTCCAGTCGTCGGGCATGCTTTCATCCTCCCAAGCTTGTCAGATGATCTGGTGCATGACCCCAATCAGAGCATTTCCACCACGTTAAAAAAGTTCAGAGAGCAATGTGACTGGACCCGCGGTCTTATTGTTCTTCAGCCCATTGTAAGCTGAGCCGACTTCTTCAAAGGTGGATGGAGGTACTGTTTCGTCGTCCAGAATTGGGTTCTCTTCTTGCCCTATCACTCTCTCTTGGTCTAGCCTTAATATATATATATTAACTATTGCTACGACACCATCGCCGACTCAGAGTGAAGGATCTTGATTTATTGACGATTAACTGCCGCACATTTTTTACTCGTAAAATAAATTATATTTTTGTTCAAAACACATATAAACAATTTATTTAGCTTACACGCCTACATTATTTTTTATTTTCAGTTCAAAGAGTTTCCGTTGGTGGATTATCCATTTCACCCATATGAAACATTTGATGATAATGTGCACCCAGCTTGGGTAACTTCTTTTGCATTATATTTCTCAGAATGTCCACATACTGCGGAGGAATTTTGGAAGTATTCGCGTTGCGCCAATGCAACGCATTATTATCGCAGGTAAAAAGTGCAGGAGATGGTACATTGTCCTTCAGGTAACTCCATATGCATTCCTTAAGAATCAGGGCAATCTATTTAAAAATATATACATAAAATATATTTGTTTGTTAGTAAGGCAGTTCCATTAGCTCACCTCAGGCGGATCAAAATACCCAACGATCATGTGCAAACTTGCCAGCGGTGGTGGTAGCAGCTGACCCATTGCCAATACCTGCAGAAGCTTTTTTGTGCACACCAATAGCTCATCGTTTTGGTCAATTTGTTGGAATTTGTTAACTAAATCGGGTAATAGTGATGCTGTATAAACTGAATAGAAAATATAGCGTTCATTTACCATTTTTCGCACGCCATTGGTGAAGACATGTAGCACATAGAGCACGAAGGAGTACGGAGGAGAAACAGAGGGCTGGCCGGTGTGTTGCTATTAGACCGAGTAAAGCCCACAGAACGGGGGATAAAATGAATGTCCGCCGAATGCGCAGGTCTCGTTCCATTGTGACCTTGGTGAACTCTTCATCGGGGAACGGCAAGCCATTGTACATGACGTCTGTGGAAACCATTTCCACCAGTAGCAGTGAGACCATCGAATAGCCTTCAACTTGATTTGGCTTTTCCTAAAATAACACAATTCGAAATTTAATTCGAAATTTGTATGCGAATCTTTAGCTTACAAAATCATTGCAACAAGAGTCAATGGCCTTGAGCAGCAAACCCTGCACTTCTGAATCTGGCTCTATTGCTTTAACGTTTGGATTGTTGGCACGTAAGCCCTTTCCAATAACTCCAGCATGAAGAACAGTGCGATTCGCATTCGGTCCAACGCATTGCTTTTGATTCGAAAATATCAACATTTCGCTCTCCGGGATCGCAGTTTCTTCGATCTCGGGCTCTTCGAGGGATCCAAAAAGGTAACCATAGAAAAACAATGCTCCCTCAACCAATTCCCTGAGGCAAGCCGAACGAGCTGATTTCCTTGCAGTACATTGCCGTTGGAAGAGATTAAATGCACGGTTGACGGCTGTGGAACGGAGTGTGGGACCTGAAACAAGGTCAAGAAAACATAAGCGGCAAAAACATTTTTTTTTTGGTTTTTTGTTGCGACTTACTCTTTTCTGTTAGGCTCCAAAAGAAATATTTGACGGTTAAACTAGACAACTTCAAAACTTCAGCCGTGTTCATAACATTCAACCGAGAACCAGCGTCTATGGTGGTCAGCAAGTCGAACACAGTGTGAGCTAAGATAGCGTAGTCACTCTGCTTGGGTACAGTTATAACCTCATCTGTGTCCATTTTTTCGGTGGGATGATTGGTCTTTACACGTTTTATTGAATCTGCAAAGTTGTCATTACTCGGCATAGTGTCAGTATTTTTTGTTGAGCAATGCGCTGAATCCTCCATTTCCATGAGCAGGATTGTGAGAGCACAGCTAAGCACTTGAAGAACTTTGGCGAGACAGTCGTTAAGCGTGCCGATGATGCTCTGTTGCTTCAAATATGAAACAATGCTTTTCTTTTCCAATCTGTAAATAAAAACAGAATTTCGCTAAAAACATTGCGTTGTTCCATGGTTTTCATGTGATTTAGCAGTTATTTTCGTAGGCTTTGGGTGAAACCTGATATAAATTGTTGAGATTTAAGATAAGTTTCATTAAACATCGAAGAGGGATGGACATGTTGTTGAGGCTGTCGGACATGTTGTTGAAGAATGCCGGGATATGGTTGGCTTTTTGGATGTTGATATTGTTCATAAGGGACCTTTCAAATCAAAAGGAACCATCAGCTGATATTAAAAATAAACTAAGAGAGAGAAACACAAATAAAGGTCCACCGAAAAAAGAACGCCACTGAAAATGATTATATGCGGTTCATAGCGAAATTCGTAGCTCTTGGTTTTCAGCCAACAGTACGGAACAGAATATTCAGAAACATTTACCAACGCAAAAATGTTGGCCCAATACAAAAAAAAAAAACGCCCTATACCACTGAGTGACCCCATATTTGTTTTCAATAACGGCCATTATTCGACTTGGTAGTGTTTCCAATATTCAGGAGTTATGGCACCCCAAACTTCTAATATCTTTTCCTTAAATTCACTCAAATTTTTAGCTGGATTTGTTCTTAATTCGTTTTTCATTTTCCATTGTGTCTCAAGTAAAGACAGATCGGGGCTTGTCGCAGACCACGTTAAAACTGGAATGTTGTGTTCTCGAAGCCAGCTCATACTTTATTTCGCCTGGCTCTATGACATGATGCGCTATCTAGTTGAAATCTAAACCAGCCGTCTTCTGTTTGGAGTCTTGGAATTGATGTATCTAAGATGCTCGTTGAGCTGACTTACTTACTTACGATCTTTTTTGAGAATATTTTTAAAGCCCTTTTGTCACGATTGTTAGCAATTGATGGTCTTCCAGTTTTCGTCATTGGGTTGACTTTCCTGGTCTTCTTGAATAAATTAGTTATATTGTGAACTGAGGACCTTGATATTTCAAATAATAATATATAGAAAAGTTTTTTTTATTGTGCTCTTCTATTATTAAATTACTCCTGACCGATTGGTAAGCTTTTAAAATTTGTGACTAAATACATAAAAAGTTTCATGTCATGCAACAATTCAACGTTCCGGAGGGCTAGAGTACGCAACGGTGAAATAAAATTCCCGCTCGAAATCGAAGAGCTCATACGTGAGAAGAGGAAAGTGTGTAAGCGATTGCAAGGATCCCGAGCGCCACCAGAAAAAAACATACTTAAACCACCTGATCTCTTTGCAGAACATTTTGAAGACACTTTCATACCCTTTGACAGACAGCCATTGACCCAAATACGAGACCGGATAGCTATAAATTAAAAACCGTATCTCTGTGTTCGAACTTCCACAGACCCATAAAGAAATTAAAAAATAACAAAGCTTCAGAATACGACCTTATTACTGGTGAAGTTTTGACGGAGTTACCTAAGGAAGCTTAACTCGAGGTTTTGTATATTATAAACGCTTGCTTGACAATAATATAAACCACCAGTTTGGTTTTAAAGTCAAGCATTCCACAATCGATCAGGTCTATCGAATAAAAAAAGCCCTGGTAAGGGAAGATTTGCTCTAGTGCATTTCCCGACATATCGTAAGCCTTGTACAAGGTATTTCACGATGGACTAAAGTATAAACAAAGGCTTATTTTACCGGAGAACTAATCTTGTGAGCCGTCTATAACGAACAAGACCGTTCGATCTAGCGCCTTAAGTAAAGGCCGCATGCAACGACGGAAGTAGTAGGTTCCTTCACAGCAAAGCTACCTACCAAACACGATGACCTACAGAAAATGAAACTACTTGTCTGGAAAACATTAGAGGTTTTTTAGTGAGTAAGAATCTCACACCATAATGATTACGCGTGGCTGGTCCTCATAGTGCCTATGTAGGTTTTCACCTACCCACGTTACTACTGAACAGACGCAGTGCATCTTAGAACTATATTTTCCTCTAAAACATAAAACTAATACTCACTTTGCAAGTGCTGTTAAATTTTGAAAAGTATTCAGTGCCTGAATCTGTTTCTCTTTTTCATGAAACTGCAACTTCAACAGAACCTCTTCCAAAACCATTTGTATGCCTGGCTTGATTCCAGGAAACTCTACAACGCCGTTCTGGCCACCAATGATCCTTATCAAAGCTCCAATGCCCGACTTATTCACATTGTACGATTTCCTGAGAAGCTCCGATATGGTTTGATGATAAATATGTGAATGTTGAGTGGCTACAAATAAAAATCAATTATCTGCTTCCCAGCCGCACATTGAACCCTTTAATACTCACAAACAATGAGAAGCAACCGCACAGCAGTTTGTTGTTCAATCATATTCGTGCTAAGGCAAGCTTTCCACAACAGATACTTTGACGCATCTGTATTAAGGTCACCCAAGAGAGGACACCGCGCATTCATCAGAATCACTTGTTCCAACTCTTGTAGATTATACTCAAGAAATTCCTGACACCATGGATACTGTTCTGCTAGTTTCGCAGTTGTCATAAGAATCTTTGAGCCATTCGCCTTGAGGTTAAGAACGCGGTTATTGAATGATGGTTGCATCTCCATGAAGAGTTTATTGGTCATCCATATGGGTGTTTGCCTAAGGATTGCTTCTACCAAGTTGTCATTATCTGAAAAGATTCAAAATTAATTAAGCTATAAATGCTTGAGCAAACTTTCTTACAGAGTTCCAAAAACACTGTGACAACGCACTGCAACAGTGACTCCGAGAAGTTGGAGATTTGTGCAATGAATGGTATAATATGTACGTGTATCGGTTTTTTCGGTGTAAAGCCATCCTTGAATTAAATATCGATGAGTAAACAGGACAATTTAAACTTTGTTCACGTTTTCTTACCTCAAGTAAATCATGCATGGCTTGAGTTAGCTCCTTCTCATGTGCATATGCCAGGTAGTCAAGTATTCCAACTTCTGAATCAAATCGGCAACGAGTTTCTTCCGTAAACCGCTTCAGGCCGCACTGAAGGATTTGTGAGATAATTTTTAAGGGAAAACATCCACCGAGTCGGGCCACTACCCAGTCAAATGTCAACGAATATTTTTGAAATGCAGCTATAACGATAACATTTTTTTTAAGTAAGATCTTTTCCTCATGACAACAAATCTCACCCAGCAAAGTTTCCACACATGATTCCGCTTCGGCATTAGTTAATTTGCGAAAGCAAGTGCTTACCAAACTAAGCAAGCCTTTCATTGCACTACAGTTAAGCCAGTAATTACACGAAGCCCCTATGCTCGTTTTTCGTTTGTGCGAATATTTGTCAGAGAGTCTTCCCACCAAATCCAAACTCCATGAAGCGATTAGTGGTCCCCAAGCGGGTGGACCTTTATTCACCAAATTTTCCAACGCTTCCTGAATGTCAACAAATGATTCATCTTCCTGAATTAATGGACTTTTGGTATCGCTGCCGGCGGTGGCTACAAAATTAGAAACCGCAACATCAAAAACGAGAGAAAAGTAATCAAAAACAATTTCGCGAGCAGCAGGCAAGTCTTCAAGGAGATGCAGGCTATTCCGAACCAAGTGTGTGGCGTTGATCTTTTTCGGATTACCACGGTGGCTAGTCACAGCCGCTATGAATTGCTTCAGTTCTATGAGGATGTGTTGCTTTAACATTGTTTTATTGATTGTTTAAATATCTTATTAAAGGCGGAATTTAAACGTAAACACCACATAACCAGCCAGCCCACGAAGCAAATATAAGCTCGAAATGTCAAAGTGACGTTAAAAGAAAAAATAAAAAGCAATGCCGCTTGGGCGACATCTGGATTTGAGTTTAAAACGTCTGTCAATAGGGAAGTGTTTTGAAATTTAAGAAAAACGTTATTTTGAAATTCAATTCAAATGTGACAGTTGGCAGGCAAATGCATGCATTTGTTTATTCATTGTACATTAAGATAAATATAATAATAAAATAATAATAATATAATTTAATAATTGAATGTATTGTATATAAAAAAATAAATAGAAAACTTAGGCAAACATTTTTAAAATCTTTTTGTCTGAAGAAGCATATGCTTCTCGTCCGGGTAGAATGCTCCAAAGATGAACTACATGGACAAAAAATTGTTAGGTCTTTTTAAAATATTTATGTTTGGTTGTTATAACTTGTAACGTACGTTGGGCTCTCGCAAAGTTTAATTTATTAAAAAGGTATTCCGGTTCATTCGCTGTCATGATTTTGTAAAGGCAAAGCAGTGTTCGAAATTTAAGAAAAGCCGTCAAGGAACAGCCGCTTATTTTTAAGCGTAGTCGGAGATATCGTCATGTCTGCTGATACCGTAGATATATCTCGCACAATAATTATGGACTACAAAAGGCTAACAACCTAATGGGTAAAAGTAAAGATATTACTAGTTAACATTTGACAGTGGTGGGTCAATATTTTGTATTGGGGCATTATCCTCGTAGAGCTCCATCAACTTTGAAAACTACCCTTATTGCGTGTACATCCCAATTATGGTTTTGGCGGAAATAAATATCCAGATTTTTTATTTTTCAAACGTAATATATTGGTAAATTATTTCACTAAATAATGTCAGGTTGCTTCTTTTGTTAATTATACAGGCTTAAGTCTCAGTTGGATTAAGATTGAGTTTGTTTCTTGCGTATATTCGGCGGAGTTCACAGTAAAATTATTCAAAGGCAGATTTATTTGCGATTATGGAAACAACGTACGAGTATATATTTGCACATTAACGATATATATAATATATATGGTTTTGACATATAAAAAAGCATTCAGAGATGTCATTTATAAAGCATACAACCAAGAGTTGTCCTTATAGGGAACCCTGAGGAACCCCAGGTGGAACAGACAGACGAGAAGAGCATATATTATTATGATACGCATATTGCGAACGATTACAAAATACGATGAAAGAAGATGATGCAGGGAGGACCCAAATCAAAAATTTATGTTTCAACTTTTCAACATTTAACCTATGATGAAATCAGTCGAAGGCTTAAGTTAAAATTAAAAAGCCATCGGTCCTTCCATATTGTTATTCAAACCAGCACGTAAATCCTTACATACTTTTAGCAATGCTGTAATACGATTATGTTTTGTACGGAAACCCGACAGGAACTTGGTGATAAGCATGGTCACTGATAATGGTTTCGAAAACTGCACTTAAAAAGGAAGAATCGCGAGGGGGCTATACTCCGTTCCATTTGATTTTGGTAGTGAAAGTATCTTAGCGATTTTTCAGCTATCTGGACAAGTGGAAGTTGTTTTGATCATATTGATGATATGGGTTATATGGAGGAGAATACTAGGACGAATGTTGTCTGAACCTACTGCCTACCTACTGCTCTAGATTTTATTTTTATTACAGTTTCTGCAACGCAAATTTTATCAGAGAGGGTGCACAACTTTGGATGAAGGTTGAATAATTCGTTTGGTCAATTCATCGAGCTCCAAATTAACAGTAACATTAGGCCTTTATTTGAAAACATACCTATTTGACGAACGTTCTTCCAGAACTTGGAGCTCGAATTACAATAAGTTACTTTCGTACTTGGTAACACTCCCCTCTCAAAATATATCTTGGTACAATCTTCGACCAGAAATCGACTTTTCTATTGGCTTCGTAGTGTCGAAGGAAAACTCTATGCTGAGTTTTATTTAAAGAAATTCCAAAGACTTCTTCCGATCCTCATACCCTGAAACTTCTCTTCTCCGCGTTTGTTAGATCTATTCTTGAGTATTTCAGCATTGTGTGGAACCCACTGTTTTCACGTTTCACAAGAGTCGTCGACTAGCGTGGTGCATTAACTTTTAACATTTAACATTATTAGGACTTCTGCCACTCTTCACTTTTAGAAAATATTTTTTGAACTTGTTTATAAGGGATCTGATCTTAAGTCATATCGATTGCACCAACTTGTTGTCCCTTATTGGAATAAAGGAATTGTTTTTTGTTTCGTGAACCTTACCACAAGATAAACTTTGGATCAAATGAATTTTTAACTGAATGCATAAAAGGGAAGCTTTTGCCATAAACTAGAATTCACTAATAATACCAGTTGACCTTCCTTCAAAGACAATCTTCTTATTGTTTAAATGATCTTGATGGATATTAACTGATTATCTTCTGTAATCAACCATGTATATTTATTTGTAATATAATTTAGTAAGTAATTAATAAATAAAATAAGGATGTTTCACAAGATGATAAAAAACCAAACGCATTTGAATTTATTTCATATAAACAGTAAATTGTACAATGAGATTGATACTTTTATGGTACAAAGCATATGCTTTCAGATGCGGATTAATGAATAATAAACCACAAATTTGAAAACAAAAAGATAAACATATGGATTTATCATGCAATACATTAATAATCAAATTGATTTGATTAAACATTTTTGAGAGCTGATAGCTTTTCCGCTTGTGTTTAATTACTTATTATTAGTACCTTATTTTAATAAGTTATTGATATAAATACAAAAAAAAATTTAGTGATTATTAAATTAAAAATTATTCAAAACAGAAAATCGATGACTGTGAAATAGGGACGAAAAAATGCGGAAAATAGGAAGTGATGATGTGGTATTATAAGAGGAAATATTTAAATTTTCACTATTGATTTGAGAAATAGAAATATCTTGCACTTTTAAAATTTGTAATGACGGTTATTCCTTTGATTTCCAGGCACAGTGAAAAACTAGCAAGTAATGACAGGTCGTTTATGAACTTATTAGATAGTATAGGTCCCAAAATAGAACTCTGCGGTACTCCTTGGATTTATTTATAGCAAGTCCAAAAATATATTAAGGTTTCCAGCAAAGGATGTCATGATTGATGTTGTCGAAAATCACTCTTAAGTATTATGTTTGAGTTTTCGAATATACTTATGAGAGGGAGGCGTAGCAACAATCTACAGGCATATACATATAGTACTTCGATAGTTCTTGTACAACATAGGATCGCATTATTTGCAGATGTGGTGTTTGAGCGTTACAAGATATTGTGTTCGTAGAGCTCTTTGGTGCCAGGGGATGTCTTCCATTGATAAGAAAACAAAAATTAAATTTGCGGATAATCAAAATTAATCGTATCCGTTAATCGGTTGAGAGTAGTAATTGTGATTTCATATAAGTAAAAAGTTGCAGCAGCGGCTGTTATTGATACTCTTGTAAAAAGGCCAGAAAAGCGTAAAAAACAAAACAAAAAGTTGCTGAGAAAAGCCATTGGTTGATGATCGTAATCCATTCCGTGCTAGATATTATCACACTAGAGAGCTGCAAAACGTGAATCCTCATAAATCAGACATTTTCGTAGGTTGCTAAGAATCAACTGATCCTTTGCGGATTGCGAATTATTAAATGTTCGGAAAAACTGCAAGTTGCTTTTTTAAAATTATTTGAAAAATAAAAATATACTTAAAATGGTAAAACAAAGTGCAGTTGAAACACGAGAAATTATTATAAAATTAATAATGAAGGTGAATCATACCGCGAAATAGCCATAACTGTGGGCAGATGTCATTACAAGGTGAAAAAAAAATTTGAAAAATTGAAAAAAAATCAAACTCGTAAAATATCGACCCCGTTCCAGAAGACCAAAGAGACTATCGGTTGGTAATGGACTTGCTATTGTGAGGTAAGTTCGCAAAAAGTCAGCGGTAAGCGCAGTAAGATTGCCGAAAACATTACCCAATCTTCTGGAGTCGACGTTAGCGGGAACACTGTCTGCGTGTTATGGGTTTCATGGCAGAGCCCTCGCAAAAAGCCAAAAAATATAAATATGACACCAAGTCATTCGGGGGGATTGTTCTTTCAAGGGACTAGAGATTTTTGACTCAAGAAAACCAAAAATAAAGCGAATGGAAACTACAGAATATGAACATCAAAATTTAAACTCCACAATAAAGGAGGTGGTTTGGAAATGGTCTGGGGGATGGGGGAAGGCGTCATCTGGAGATTGTGACCTCGTCTTTATTGATAGTATGATGAAAATTGAGGTTAAGTGATTCTTAGGTCGTCCAATAAGACGACGACCGCAAGCACACATGGAAATTGGTCAAGCAATGGTTACTTTATCGTACCTCTAAACAGCTGGCGTTACACCCTCCGCAATCGCTAAGCCTAAACACTTTCGAGCGTATAAGGGAGTAGATAAATATACAGATAAGAAAGAGGTATATTTTAAGCAAAGATTAACTAAAGTAAATTTACGTTTAAGAGCGGTTAATACAGCAGAAATGAAAAGAAAGTTAAAACGCTTTCCTTGAGTCTTAAGTTAACCCGACAAATTACTAGTTTTGCTTCAATTGATAAATGCACACTTTTTTTGACGCCATGAAAATGAAGTGTTTGTTTTTATTTTATTTTTCGTATAATATTGAAATATTCGTATAATTAACAAATTACATTAGCATTTTACTTGAAAATTGAGGCCACTTGCTTTGACAAAGTTTCAAATATGCAGTCCACTATTGGACAATTTTTTTTTTTGACGTTCACAGTACATGCGTGTCTTAAAGTACAAAATCATCTTGTTAGGAGAATCCTTTCAAATTTGTCTCTGTGGGGAAATGATGTCATTTTTCAAAATTCTATCATTTACAAAATAACTTTCGAAATGTCTCAGAACACGAATCACTGTGATTCCTTTCCTTTTTATAAATAATAAAATTACAACTGTCATTTCGATTTTACAATAATGCTAACTTATTGATATAAATTACAAACAGATCACACTAACTAACTTAAATATCACCTCCTTATACTTTCGGTTGAAAGTTCAGAAAAAAAACAAGCTTTAATTTAAGTTAAGTTATTATGCTAATAACCAACTGAAAAGAATTTATCGATTTGAATAATTTTACAATAAATGTGCGTTTTCTTTTTCAAAGATGAATATCATATTTGCTTGTTTACAATAAGCGATATATCGTTGTTTGCAAGTCATCATAATTATTTTGAAAGTATATGATATGACGTGTTCACGTGCAATGAATAATCTTACACTGGAAAGAAGTTTGTACGGGAAGAAAGGAAAAATTTGAGATTGAATTTTAATATAACAAAATTTAAAATACCAAATATTTTTGTAGTCAAAATTATAATATAAAACAATCTTAAAAATGTATGAAATTACTTAGCTTGTGATTGCTTAAAAACTGAATTAAGGGCTATTAACATATCTTAATTGCTTTTTTGCTTGGCCGCAGGTGATTCAAATCGACCGTGCAAATGCTCATTCGAAGGCAATCGTTTGCTGCAAATAGTCAGTTTTCGCTGTGGACTTGAATAAAAATAATATACTTCACTTTTTACAGGAACTCTGAATGAATCTGTCAGATTAAGATAGTTATTACCAGTAGCTAAAAATTTCAGGGGTTCCGTTTTCCAATAAACGGAGTTACATCGCGCAAATTAACATCAAACTGATCAGAATCCATTCTCAAACGTTTCCCAAAACAATCGGGATCTTCCGCAGACCCATACCCAAATGGCGTGCCCTGATTTTCCGCTTCTTCTTTCTTGTCGAACAATTTCAATGCCAGTACGAAGCAGGGATGTTTTTGATATAAAATTTCGGAACTGCATATGAGTACGAATATCTGATTAATTTTACATCGGTTTCAGATACGGTTACTGATATGAAATTGTTTCGGATCATCCAATATATTCTGAGTAATTGTAAATTTAATTTCAAAATAATGTATGACGGTTTAATATCGCTTATCAGTGAGCTGCATGGCGCAGTGCTTTTAATTTCATGAATTGATAGATCCCAGATCCGGATCCTGCAAAATCGAATTTTCGAATCTGGTCACCACTAGTGGTGAACCAGCAATAATTGTTAAGTTAGTTAGTTATTTAAGTGGGTTGTCTGGTTGTGGTGGTTAGTGTATAGGCTGCTGGAATTCTTTATTCGTGTTATCAAAAGTAGTGGTTTGTGTAGGTGATCTGTTATTGGCTCTGCTGAAAAGGCATAACTCTTGCAGCAGGGTGATGAACCGTTCTTCCGAATTTTCAAGTATATCAACTTGAATCTGTGAATTAAACGAAAGTTTACAAGTTTGTATCAAATGCTCCGACCCATTTCGGACTCTATCCGTGGAGCAATCGAAACCAAAATACACCATCTTTCCATTCTACTCCTTTTCCTTTTGATCGCGCTGTGCATGGTCATAGCGGGTCGTATTTAGGCTTCGCCCCTTTTTGAAACTTTTACATCGGGTTCGGTTTCGGATTAATTTTTACTTCGGAAATCCGATAGTTTTTGTTACGGTTACGGAGCTCCATCCCTAGAACGCAGTGCTGACCAAGTCACCCGCGATTTTTATCGAACTGTGTAAATGAGGTGGCTATTCGATAATTACAAGCGATTCAACTAGCGGACGACTTTAGTCACACGTATAAATACCGTGTATCAAAATCTAGTTGCTCTCATTTAAAAAGAAAATCCATAACATGCTCTTAAATCGACGTCACTATGCTTAGGTTATGTGGAAGGAAATTGCAAAGTCGAGTAGCATAAATGAAGAACTGCCTGCAGGTGGCTGAATTAAATAAGAAGATCTAACATGTTTTTTACCAACTGCAAGAGATTGTCAAACCTTTTAGGGTCCTTGCATGCAACTTTAAGATTGTTTTTTATCTACCATTAGCACTAGCACTAGAATCACTGTTACAGAAGATTGCACATAGCTTTATTAGTACAGGAATAACTAGAGCTTCACCAAGAGCCAACTTATTGTCCCCATTGGAGCTTCTGCTAATTTTATTATGTGGAGAACCGTACTTTTCTAGTTGTATTTTGGCCCGTCCGTGGTAGTCCATCTATGAATTTTAGGTATTATTTCGTTAGGCAATTTCATAGGACTTTCTGTTCTTGAAAAGTTGGTATAAAAATAAGACCACACCAATGACATTTAAGGGTTCCGTACCCATAGGGTACACAGAACGCTATTACTGAGCCTGCGCTGTCCGTTCGTCTTTCACAAGACCATATCTTTTGATCCGTTTAAAAATGTTTTGCTTGACGTCAAAGTTTGCCGGTTCTTGGATAAAGCCATATCACACAAAATCAGGTAAAGATGTAAGACAATGTCCGGCGGTTGCAGCTTTAGAAGCCTTATAAGCTGTGAGGGACTATTAAGGCCTAACAGAGCCGGAGTAGAAGTGATGAGTTGCCCAACTGAACCAGCAATGAATTTGTGATACCAATTTTTTGTTGATGGTGTGACCAGACCGGATTGCATCCTTACAAATTCGTTGATTTTTTTTTTACCTATAAATTGAAAGCAATCTTCAATCCAAAAGGGAATTTATCTTGTTGGATTTGCTAGAGTAAATACAACGAGCAAAAATGCCTTAATTTGAATGCATCAAAAATGATTCAAGCCTTGTTTCAATAAATTATTATCAGAATTTGCCCAGACAGACAGAAGCTCTGTCCTATTACAGCTTATATTGTTAAGTATTTAATGATCTGTAAAAATGTTGTCATAAATACCAATTATGTCTTAAATCGCCCAACTAATTGCATATATCATGCAAAAGTAATTGCTGTCAAGATCAACTGTCAGTGTTAACAACACTGGTGCAAATTATCGATCCACGAAGCAATTTTATTGCTCAATCCTGGTCACTAGCATTTAATTCTATTGTGCCAACTTAACACTAACTTGTGAACACCTCCTGTTCAACGAAGCGTCAATGCATGCGATCGCGTCTATCGCTTGGGTGATGTTGGACACCTGAAACGCACATGGAAACCTCATTAATAACAGACGTCGAGTTTTTTGGATAAGATCGATCGGCAAAGGGCATCGATCGATTCAACAAGCGATAGGCAGGCGCAGTTGCAAGAAATTCATACATATGTAGCTTATGCCCGCAATACGCCTTCAGGCAAAGGTTTTTCTGTCCCAGTTGGGCATTGCTCCATAACAAATCGATTTGAGGTCTTACAGCTGCCCTAAGTTCCGAGCGCAAATCTCTTCTAGTGGCAATAAAAACGTTTGTCCTCTCGAAAGCTGAAAGATACATACCAGAATGGTCTTGTACTACGTACTACGTACGTACTACGACCCACATAGCCGATGGATTATGAAAATCCAAAAAATTTCCAAATCAGAAAATACCTATAAAAGGCTTCAACGCTACACCGTTGGACACTTGTATTATTGTGCGGAATTCGCTCGCTGAGTGGGTGCATAGCGCTAAGTTTTTGACCTTTCCAGATTTGATGTCTCATTAAATTCGTTTAGTTAAAAGCTGACTTGGTATGCATATGCGTGTAGAGAATCCATAGATGCCTTTAATGAGATTATAATAGTGGTTCATTGAAATGATCAAACTGGAAGTTATTTTTGGCTTTTATTACTTTTGTGGAAGTAGAAGAAGGTTTTTTATCAATTGGAAATTGGGTAAGAAGGCTATGCCCTCTTTAAATCAATGAAAAATAGCATAAAGAGATTGATTTTTTTTGGATAAGAATTTAACCTTAACTTAAAAAAAAATATATATGGAGTGAATTTTTTGTGTAGGAATTCCGAATGAATTTTCGATCTTGAATCTTTAGTCGAGGCTTAGTCTTATTTTCATGCTTGAGATTTAAGTATAACTCTTACTTCCATGCTTTAAAACATATCCGTAACATATATTTTTCGAATCAGTAGTGGCATTCGTACCAATACTTTGCGGACGGCCAGATGTTCCATCGCAAAATCACTTGTCAGGTTATCAAAACTCAAATCAGCAGCCGAACTGAGACAATGACTCAGGCGTCTTTAGGTTTTTGATAACTCAGAGAGTGAGACTTTATCAAGGTTTCCAATTCCTCTAAACTGCTTTCTTACATATCCTAAACATATTTAGATTAGATTAAGACGGTAAGAACCAAATGCTAATTATTTTACTCATTATATGCAAAAAAAGAATTTTTAAATTCCGAAATATTCATTTTAAATTAGAGAATAGAAACTGTTAAGTTAATTAAATAAAAATGCATTATAAAAGCTTGACTGTAATAAATTGTTTGAAGGGCATAACAACTTTGTTTTCGATTGATTTTTTGGGACTTGCATAGGTCGGAACATTGGCATTTTCACGTGCGATATTGGTGCACAGCTTATTAGCGTAAATCGTTGAAACCAAAATTTAGCAATTTCATGTTCAATTTTATTTCCAATTTCCTCTAAGGTTGTTGCCTTATTAGCATTATCGACTTGCGGTACCTACTAATTTATTACGGCATTGATTCTTGGAGGACCTGAGCTAAATCTAGTTTCTTTACTTTGTGTTCACAGGGCACGCTACTTCCAGTAAGTTAGATCAAGCTTCCTGGAATCCGTGATTGCTTGATATTTTAACAAAAGGTTTGGTTTTGCCTTTATTGATTGATGATGTGGCCGTGATACATTTATTCAGAAAAAAAATCTAACGACTTAACGTAAAGGAAAAAGTGTTGACTCACATGAGCGATGTGGTCATTCGACTGAATAGTTGCGTGATATGAGATTACATGATAACCGAACATCCCCGCTCTTTGACCAACTGTAAGATATGTGAAACCATGTTGTTGGAACCACATATCGCCGAAGTCAAGTCTACCGTCCATTTCTGTCCAAAAATTGCCTTCCAACATAGCACAATTGCTAACTGCATTGACCGATGATTTTTGCGATAAAGAAATCATAACATCTCCGGCTTGATATCCACATCGTCATCTTTTGGTGAAAACAATGAAGTCTCTTTGAGCACATAAAGGCTGTCCAATAATGCACATTTCGCAAGAAGTTTCAGCGGTTCCAATGATCGCGAGTCTTCAGTTCTTGAGTTTGTTTAATTTTGCGAAATTCCTGTGGACAACGGAATCACGGCTGCGATATTTTTTTTTCATTGGTAGATTGAGTTTGGAAGAGTCGGTTTAAACGGAACTGCAGATAAAATACAGGTTACACAGATTTAGTTCTCCGAGTCTTAGAATCCGCAGCAAAGGAACTCCAGCGCTGTTAACACAAATCTCATCATCGTCGGCAAATGGAACCGGACCTCAAACAACTTTCTGTACGCAAGATAGCTACGGAACGAGGAGACGTACTGTAAAGTTATCGAAGTGAATAATTATTACGTGTTACAGAAATTAAGAAACTCTTTATCAGTCGGTTTGGTTAGGGTGGGTCAGGGAGGTGCCTTCAACCCGTTCGTACTCCCCAAAATCTCCAACTGGGCATATGTTCTCACGTGAATGATAAATTTCTTACTTCCGTATTGACATTGAATTCGCGCGTATTTAGCAAAGGTGCCAAAATTTTGCCATAAAATCTACGCACACATTCGCCCACAATAAAGTTGCGAATTCGCTGGCAGTGTTGTTAATTACATTAAAAACAAATCTAAAAGTTAATTTGACAAAAAAAAACACATGTTGCTGCTGCGTAGATATCTAAAAATGTTGCCATTTTCAATGTCATCAAATAGATTGATGACAAAGGCACTGAATGCCGCCAAAGTTTTACCCCGACTGACTAACTGAATTTCGCAAACTCAATTTGGTGTTTCCGGTAATATACATGGGCGGGTATGTATGTATAATCTGAAACATATAAACACTTATTTCATTCCCAATAATCCCAATCAGGAATCGGAAATTTAAAAATTTGCAAATCAAATGCGTCATGCGTTCAAACACAAGTTTTTCAAACACATTCCAAAGGAGACTTTCATTGTGTTGCATCACGAGTCAATATTCGAACTGATTTGAACTTAAAGAAATACAAACACACATGGTGAACTGTTTATAGAATGTTTCTTGAATTGCAATATCTTTGTCAATTTTAAGCAAATACTTAATAAAACCAATTATCCGATAGAATTTTAATGAGTAGATAAGATGGTTTGATTCAAAGTGTGAAGAGAAAAACTTTATATCTTTGAAATATTTGCACAGTATACTGTTAAAATGATCAAAAGTGTTAATAAGTTATGAGTGACTATCGAAGCCATAATAGCATACAAATTTAAGTCATAGGTCTATAAATGGTTTTGCTGACTGCTCCAATGTCGCCTCACAGGGAAAGCTTAGTTTTCTTAATCAGGATGTTTTCATCACAGTCTTTGATCCATGTGAGCATCATTCGTTGAGGGAACAGATGACTTACAGTAGTCAGAAATGAGTCTTTTAAATAGAAAAGAATTCAATCCATTCGAAACCCAATGCTATCTTCTGTCCTACAAACACTTGCAATACTAAAACGAAAAGCTTTTCATCCCCGGGATGTGTGAACGTGACAACCTTCGTTGAAAGGAATTCGTACTTGACGTTGTTAAAAGTTCTTCGAATTGCCAAGGAGTTATAAGGTGATATATATATATCTCACCTGGCTTATATTTTTAAGGCTCACATCCGCCAAAAAGTAGAGCGTTAACCTTACGTCTTGGTAGATAATAAACCAAGTGAAGTCAAATGATTATTTGGAACAATGTCTCAATCGAATCTTTTTGTTTTCATTTAAAGATTGTTTCATTGGAATATGTAGCTCCCTACCACCCCTCAAAAAACATAACTGCATTATCCTCAAACGAAGCCTACTAATTCTCCCTTGAATCGAATTCCGAACCAATCACATTAACAGAACAACAAGAATGTCAACCAGACTACTTCGAAGGATATTTCCTCAACATTTCCTGGTCTTAAGCCACAGTTTAACTTGGTCTTGAAAACTGGAAACAGCGTGCCCGTTAAAAAAAGAAAGCGTCCTTAGCTCTGGCATAGATGGCCTGATAAGTAATTAGGAAAGCAAGTCTATTTTTGACTGAATGATTCTGATTTTCGTGGCTGAGATAATCTATGTGAAGTAAAAGTTTCCTACACTCAGGATGATAAGAGCTTCCTTAATCACCTCAGTGCGAACGCGTACATTATTTGCAGAGCCATCTCTAAAGAGGCGTACAGTCATTTAGTTGGCGATCCCTTCGGCTGGTTTTTGTAATGAAGATAACTTGGACTAACTTTACAGCTGGGTGGCGAAGTTGGTAGAGCGCCTGCCTTTCAATTGATTCAATTGATAGGTCCCAGGTTCGATTCCTAGAGTAGTGGTCTAGTTTTTCGAATCTGGTCCAGTCACCATTTGCCATTGGGATCAAGTTAATGGCACTATCACTGGATTGGTCGACCAGTGATAGTAGTCATTAGTCATAATGGGTGGCTTTGTTGTTGTGGTTGTTGTATCGGCTTAGTTCCAAATTCGTGTTATCAAAATAGCTCTGTTTGTGTAGATTGACTGACAGCGGGGTGTCTAAGCTAAATCTTCCAAACTTTCAAAGTTGTCGAACGTCGAACAAAATCCTGTGAATTGGGTTAAAGTTAATAGGTCGATATCAAAATCCTCCGTCCCGTTTCGGGCTCCACCCACGGAAGTGATTTGAAACCAATTACACCTGAGTTTCTCAAACCACTACACATTCTTCTCCTAATTCTTCCGCTCGCTCTGTGCTAAACGCATTATAAGAGTCTTAATATCCTATTGAAGAGCGAGCAAATAATTAAAAAAAAAAAAAAAAAACTCGGAAATTTCGAAGAATGTAAGCAAAAACGAGCGTCCCGGGAAATAAGTATACGACTGTATCTGAAGTTCGAGCATCTCTTCTTAAGACGTGTTACGATTCGGGTATCTTATTTTCTTGTCTTTGTACATCCACCTCTACCTAGTATTTAGAATTGCTCTCTTGGTTTTTCTCCAATATATGCTAAAGCTGTACGAAGCCTTGTTTATCTTCCCTTTACGTCATTGTGTGTTATGACGTTGGCTATGACTTTTGAAATTATAAAAGTAGGTTATTGATATCGAGCAATATGGCTAGTACTCGTTTTTGCAGAGGACTGAACGATGGTTTCCTGACTAAAAGAAAACAGAAAACAGAAATCATTTGATTTGCTGGTAAACGTGACGTCATATTTTCTGTTTCTCCAAATGCGTTCCAGAGAAATTCCCCCGTAGCGGAGCAGTACCCGAGTTTAGCAAAGGCGTGCTGGAACGAGCCAATGACTAATGGCACCCGACAACAAAAAGTCCAACAATATCAAATCGGCTGAGGACTGACTGCAAGATTATTGAACTCAGCAGGCAACAAATCGGTTGTTGAATGGCTTGGTGGAACTTTAGCACGCCAAAATGATGATCCTGAATCTCAGATCATATAGAGAGCCTATAACGAATGAGGTGATCACTTTGCTTCAATTCCTGAGTCCATTGAACCTTATAAGTGTTGGGATCTTCCCGTGTTTATGTTTACATCAGCTGCAGCTATTATTCCGATCAAAGTGAATTTGGAAAACTCGTTCTAATTTGGTAATACAGCATCCATTGTGGACGTAACTTTAGAATATTTTCCAACATTGCTCGAGTGTGAATGGATCCGTATCGTACAGTGAAGATATTTGACTCAGTTCTTGTTTTTGAGCTGTCAGTCTCGAAATAATATATGATTAAAAAAGAAACCAACAGAAGGCTCACCCTTTTTCTTAAGCCTCGAAGAGAGAACTCTACTTTTTATAAATAAAGGAAACCCTATTACTAAGCATCCGCTGTCGATCCGTCTGTCATTCACTGGGCTGTATCTTTTGAGCCATAACAGGAAGATACTTGCAAATTTAGATGCGTGTTCCGCTGTTTACCGTACTGGACTGAAAGTCGGCATTTAAAAAACAGTCAAAGTGTGATATTTTTCATTCAAAATCGATTGAAAAATGGCTCTGATTGGAATTGTATGTTGACCGATTTCGAGCTTTTTCTTTATGCGTCGGATAGAGTTCACTACCAGGCGTTGCATGACAACATTACCAAGCGTCAATTAGTTCGCTCATACATTTGTGCGTTGCTATGAGAAATCCATAATTTAAGAAATATAAAGTATAAAAGCTGGTACGGAACCCTTCGTGTGAGAGACAAACTTGGACTTGGCCCCATTTTTTTTATAGATTTTTATAAAAATAAAATCAAAATTCGATTCAAAGGATATCGAACTTCTACCTCGAATTGAAAATCAGTAAAACATAAATGTGCTTTAGAACTTGAACAACTTTTATAAAAACGCGAAAATTTTTTTGTTTTCCCATTTCTGTTAATTTGTATTGATGTTTTTTTTTATCTCATTTTACTTCAGTTTTCATCTTCTTTAAATTAAGCAGACATTTGTAAAATTATTCAAAGCACCCAAACTAGACATTCATCCGCTTCCTCCAACCAACAAAAAACTGCATCACTTTCGTTTTTTTTTTCAAATTTCCTAATTTCGAAAATTTCTTCCCCACCAAATTCGAATTTCTCAACACCCACCTCTCCAAAAAAAGAAAAACAAAAACTAAGAAATAAATTATTCATAAAAAAAAATCGTTAAATTTTTATCTCGACGTATTGATGATCAATCGGGAGTATGGTTTGCATCTATCTGATGGGCATGCACCTGATGCTGTGGTGTGGTCCAGTCGCTTGATGCACACCGTGATGGATTTTTTTTTGTTTCTTTTGTTTTTTTTTTGGTTTAGAGAGCTCGGCGTCCACGCATCTACACGTGTGGAGTGTGATATAATTTTCCGGTTTGTCTTAACTTGGTTTTCAATAATTTTATTTTTTGTTGATGTTGAGGTGAGATTTTTTTTTTTGTATTTTTGACGCAACACGCCGTTTTTTCAGTTCATGGTCAAAGTCTGTTTGGAAATAATGAGGCAAATATAATAATTATTGTTCAATTTTACGATTGAATATGTTGAACGAAGCGACGGCATCATTTCACGGAACGCAAAATAGAAACAAAATAATTATTAATGGTTTGCTCTTAATATTTATAATTTTCAATTTAAGTCCAAATAAGGTTGGCATTCGGATTTAAATATAAGGAGCCATCGTGTAAGTCACGTGGTTTCTGCTGGAAGTTTTGGCTTGCATCATCTGAAATTTGTTAACATTGTTTTTTTATTTTGTTTTTTTTTTTGGGAAAGGGGCTAATGAAAAATTTGAATGCAATGAAGGTAAATTTTATTCAAAAGCCACAGATAAAGAAGTGAATGATCTGGATTTTGTTGGACAAAGTGGAATTGTAGATCGAGTTTCATGAAGAAAAAGGTTTCCCTTGATTAATACTTAATTATTGAAGTTTTCTAGTCTTAGTTTATTTCCAATAAAGATGATAGGAGAAAGTGTTTGTACCTTAAACGAAAGTAAAATTAATACATAAACCTCAAATAAATGTTTAAAAATCAATAAGCTATGAGAAAAAACAAATAAAACAATTACATCCAATAGTTTATTCAAGAGGGACCAAAACTAATCACCGTTTCGGAAGGTGCCATATCTTTTGCAAATGGCGGCAACTGTTGATTTTGTTTCAGTATTTATAAAGTTAACAGATGCAAAATTAACTTGAACAAGCCATGGAACGCCATACGTAGCTATTTTTGTTTCTTTTGGAACTTCGGTGCGGTTTTCCCAATCGTCCGACCCCAGCTGATCAAACTGTAATGCATCTAGACACTCGCCTCAAAGAGATTGGAACAGCATTTGACAGAACACGCGACAAAAAGCTCGTTGTGCTCGTTCCGACTAGAATATCGCTTCTCTGGCGGATAAACCGTCAATGCACCCAATGCACTGTTCCTTCCAGGGAATTAGAGTAAAGAAGTTGAATATGTTTCCTTATAAAATGCAGTCGGCAATCTTCTTTCTACAGAGCGTCTATCGCATATTCCACGCTGTTGCGAGTCCCAGTATGATTCACGAAGACGCTCAAATTGACAAATTGAAACTGGTTGGCATGTGATTTCAACGGGACGATGCAACCACACATCCAACTCGCACAACCATTGACGTTATCGGCAAAATCGACCGATTTGACAGCTCCAAAGTTCCCTATTTGTTTTTTTTTTTTTTTTTTTGTTTTAGTCACGGTGCAAAGAAATTCGTTTTCGAGATGTTATCACACGAAGATCTCTCGAAAAACTATTAAAAATCATGAAAAAAAAAGTCCAACAATACCACTTATTGGGTAAGCATAAACTTCAGAAGGTAGTTTGAAACAATGCACATATGTCATTTTATTTTAAAGACAGAGCCATAAGCACCAACCAAAAGTCCCTTCAGCCAGCTTGATAACGAATCGCCTGATATTCCACCCAATTAGTTGGCTGGTTCAATTGGTGTGGGCCACTGAAGGTTAGGTTACCCTTTGTCCTGAGTCATTGTTTCCGGTTCCTCTGGGTTGGATCCATATCGCTGTTGATTCCGTGTAGCTCTTAATTCAACATTTTCCCCTACAGTCCATCTACGCAAAACGGAACAAAATTCACTCAAAGTTTTTTTTTTCTGAACCATGAGCATTTTCTTCCGCCTTTGAAAAGTCCATGTTTCTAAGGCATTAGTCTCAGACAACAACAAGCTTCCTTTTCCCTGAGGAATACAAATCGAAGTATTCCTTGACTTATGAAATCAAGGTTTTTTTACTTGGAACGAACGTAAACAACACGCTTCTTAACATTGGCTCCCGCGGTACAAGGCGATCCAGAACATACTGAAATTTATTACTGCTGTCACATAAGAATGTTCACATGTTAGGATGCGGAAGGAAATTCGTTGGCAGAGCATGAGCTTACCTACCACTCACATCGCGTGATTTAGCTGTTGGTCATCACGAATGTCGAATGGTGCATTCTGCCTAAACTTTGGCATATGCGTTCAACCTGTTGCTAAAATTTACGAACATCACTTCTGTTGTAGTCGAACGCTGTCTTCTCGTGCTCTTTATTTTTGCTTCTGAGATGGATGCAATCGAAACTCAGCAACGTGGAATCTCTTTATGACGGCTTTCGAGTGTGTTACTTTTAACCCTGGTGATGTTGAGTTTTGGAAAACTTGCGGTGGCTTCTTAACGATTTCAGTCTTGCAGCTTCATCTATCAACGGAAGGCAGACTATGAACGATACTTTCTTTAACGGCCCGCATTTAAATCGCCGATAGCGATTTTAATATCGTAATTACTCGTAAGTCTTGCCGAAGCTTTCTTCGGTACTGCTGCTGCAAGTGTCCTGTTAAGAGTCCTTTCATACCATGTAAACATTGCCCACTTTTTATTTGTTTGCTTAAAGTCAGTTTGTCACATTGAGAGCCTTTATAGCACGTGAGGCTAATCGGATTTCAGCGTGAATTCATTTTGAGGGTTACATTTTGACATCGAGATGAATAAGAGCTCTTACCCGCAAATATCTAGAGACGCATCATGTCACTGTGATGTATAAAAGTTTATGTTAAATCAAAGTTTCTCAAAGTGCAAAAAACTCAGCTGTACGATTGCAGGACGTCCAATCAAATTCTTGGAGTCTATGTACAATCTCTTTAAGGTAGCTAACTAGTGGGCATCCTGGGGGTGGTTCTACGTTTTAAACAGTCGTTTTTGAAGCACTAACTAACTAATAATATAATAATAATAATAAATTATTGCATTTCAATAGCAAATGGTTAAGAGTTTAGTCACGGTCACCAACTCTTAATTATGACAACAGTCGTCATTATAATTTGAGACGGTGAAAAATGCATAAGGCGATGATAACATAGAACCAGACGAAAAAAAAAACATTCATTTAAGTTTTTAGTTGGCATCGCAAAATTCCTAAATTCATTGATTGAAATTAAAAAAAAATTAAAACTGCAAACAAGATAAACACGATTTGGACAATTGTAATTTTTGAATTCTGAATTGAAATTTTGAATTCAAGTTTTCGAACTTGTTTTTATTTATTTTACACGTAGTGACACTTTTTAAGAATAATAATTGTTTCTTTCACCCTCAGTAAAAAAATGATAATTTAAAGTACAGTCATAAAGAAATGCATTAATTAAAAACATGCTTATACATTTCTTTGCAACTGATAATTTTACTACCATTTGGCATTTAATTGTTTCAAGCAAAATCGTGTTCATGATTTCAGTAAGGCACTTACTTCCTAACTTCATCTTCATTCTGGCATCTTCAATAAAATTTGTAAGAGGTTACGTCCATTCTGACGGCCAATGGGCTTATTGCGCATTATCTTTCTTGTTGAAGTCCAAAAGGATTTTGCTTCTCTCTGTGTTAAGTTCCGGCCATAGACTGCGTTATATGAGGCAATCGTCCCTGGAGTTCCGTTCTATTGCTATGGTCGCGAGTCAATGTGTCAATTTGTTTCTTTAGCTCACACAATTTTTTGCGTGATATTCTTTCCATCCTTTCCAGCTCCTGTTTAAGATATGGACACTCTTGTAAGGGCGAAGTTCTCTGTTAGTACTATCGAAGCAAATCTTTCGATGGCGAATATTTCAACCTTACATTAGCAATTGTGATTGATGTGCAACGTATTGTAGAAGACTCCAGCATCAGCACCTTCTTCCACCTTTGATCCATCGGTTAAGATTTGAATACTACGTGCTTCGGTTAGGAACTTGATTCCCAATCCTACTAAAGATAAAGGTGGAGAAAATTTTGGTGATAATCAGTCCTCGCATTTATCTCCATCGTCCTGAAATATCTGAGTATTGATGTTTGTCTTAAACCTTCAAATCATTCGTCGTCCAGCGTTCTTAGCTCACATGTTCTCACTCTTATCCTCTTACTAAGATTGAAGTCTTCATTGGAAATCTATCCAAATTTAACTCTGCCTTAACCAGAAGTGCTACTTTTTTTCTCTGCAAAGTCTTCCGCAGATGACATTGACCCACTTAATCTGTCAACTTGTGCCAATGTCAAGGCATTGTACTATTTTAAATTTAACCAAATTTGTAAGCTAACCTATAAGTCATGCTAATTTGAGTTCAGTACTCATATAAGGAGATTTACTTAATTGGACATATAGCCGAACAAAACGCACCACCGCCGCTTCATTTATCATTCATCCAAACCCAAACAGAAGCACAACCTTGTTTGGCTTACCTTGGTATTATGTCTCCAGTGCAAATTAATCGAATGCCATTGAAAAGTGACTTCCAGTCGAATTCCTCACTGATGGAACTGATACAGAAGAAGTTCACAGGCTGACCGGGAATGTGCTTTTATCCTGCAACAGATACGCAAATGTTCTGACTTCGTGACTTGTCCCTGAATTACTTATTTCCTCATTTCCAACTTTGTCTTACTGATGTGGTTTGTTTCCACAAGAATGAATGAACACCATCAATACGAGTATGTTTCCGAAAGAGCAGAGACGACAATTTGACAGGCTTACCGCATACGAGAATGTGCACGCATCTCAAAGTTAAGGTCAGTTTTGTATAAACAAGAAACTCAAATTCAAGATTCAGATTCTCTCAGCTATTTCCGATTGGATTCGCGTCTGCGTTCGCTTTCAAGTGCAAATGGTTGAAGAAACTGGAACTGGTTGCGAAAAACCAGTTAATAGGTTTTTAACTGACGTAGTTCCTCTGTAGGCCTAAGCGGATTGACGGATACACAATAAAAGCAAAGCAAATTTCTAGTTCGTTCATTTAATGCTGGTCCAACCAAGAAGCCAAGTGATTCTTGACTTGCGTTACTGTCCAAGGATGGGTGGACATAGCGAAGAAAAACAAAAAAAAAAAAAACAGGAATAAATTTACTACATTATTTTATAGTGATCTTGATATTGGCCGAGCCTTGTGTGTGCCACCAACCTTACACGAATAAAGCTACTATTGTTATGTATTTTAGACAAGTCTTGAGGTTAACGCAGATTTTCTTTTCATTGATGTCGCCTGATATTTGTTAATGCGAAAACAATCTGTCTCCAATGCCATAGAATGAATTGACAGAGACTTAGGCTGTTCTGCGGAAGAAGGTCAGACTCGTTCGATGTCAGAGTGAATTAGTTTACTTTGCAAAATCTTGAAATCAGATACCATCAATTCTGACACCAAAGAAATAGAGACATTAAAATTAAAATTTTAATTGTAAATTATCCGGAACATCAATCGGAACCTACACCTGAGTTTCCTTCTTGGTTAGACTTTTACCACCTAGTCAAATATTGAAATTTGCAAACAGAAAATAGTCTGTGTTGGCAAGAGACAGGTGTTGTTTTCTTCTTAATGAAACAAAGATTCCTTTTTCATAAGATAAGGCTGTTGATTTTATCACTAAATCACTGCCAAAAGTTTACGTAGGGCTCCTAATCAGGGAATCCCAAATAAATGACACCATGGCCTTGCATATTTCTCCACTATTATTCCATTTATTTAACCAGTCCTTCATTTCTAGTGTGAAGCGATGGCAAATATTTCATCAATAGTTGTGAACCGCCAAAACCCTCAAGCCCGACAGAATTTTGCACCATTGTCTTAAGTCGAAAATACTTGCATGTACTGCGTCACGGCGAGTTTCTGTTACAGTTCAAAACTTTAAGTATAAGACTACAATTAAATGCT
Organism: Orthonevra nobilis; assembly: GCA_963555765.1. NCBI lineage: Eukaryota > Metazoa > Arthropoda > Insecta > Diptera > Syrphidae > Orthonevra > Orthonevra nobilis. The sequence goes on from OY743225.1 coordinate 15,913,106, forward strand.
GGTATGTCAGAGGGCTCCTTTTCATAAATATTACTTTATAAACATTTTATTTTCATATATATTACTCCTGTCTGCCACATCTAATCCAATTCAGCAGCCAAATTTCTCATATACGTTCTCTCAGGCAATGGAAATGGGTCTTCTTCCACTTCCCTTAATCTTTTAAGGTACATGTCCATTTGGGAGCACTATCGCTAGTAAACTCTCGAGAGCAGCTCTCAGTAGCCTGTCCATTTGCGAGAAAATTTTGTGCGATTTTACTCTCGGGTGTCTTATGCGAGCATTTGGTGAGCAAACTCTCGGTGAAAGCTCTCAGACCCGTTTTAAGAGTGACATTATAATATCTTAATTAATTCAATCCGCATATCGCATATCGTTACTGGCCAACATACTCTCAAAATTGTTTATGCTCATCCGGTTCCTTGGCTAAAATTGATAAAGCAACTTTGAGAAAATTCTCCTCATCAATTTTATATTTCCTTTTCTTGGTTGGAGATTACCGAAGAATATGAAAAGCGAAATCCAAACAAAAGTAGAAGTCAGGAACTCAAAAAACAAACAGAATTCATTTCTTCGATTCGGAAGCACTTCCTGGTAAAAACATGCCAGTCCCGTACTGTTTTGTAGCTGATGGTGCTTTTGTTATGATAACTTTTGTATTAAAGCCTCATACTTTTCGTAATCAACTAGCACCAAGTAGTATTTTTCACTACAGTTTTAGTAGAGCACGATGAATAGTACAGGGAGTTGGAAGAACGATTTGGAAAGTTCATATAATATATTATTTTTGTCTTGAGGCTAAAAAAATCACAACCACAATGCCATCCAAACCAGCATCATTAATAAAATTATTACTGGTTTCTCAAATTATGAATTTTTATTTTTATTTTATTTTTAATTAAATTTTCAGTGCATAAAAATTCTTTTGCGAATTCTTTAAACAAAACATTTAATCAATTTATTTCTTGGTCTCGTCCAATGTCCAAAATTTCGCCATCAAACACGCTACTTGCCGATAGCTACTCTCAAAATACGAACAAAGTTGGTATTGTGAGAGTAGCTGTCCGATAGTGGTTCACACATGTTTCCATTCGCGAGAAACTCTCAGAAAGTCCGACTCTCGAGAGTTTTTCTTTAAGTCTCCGAGAGCTGCTCTCAATAATGTGTCCACTCATGAAACTACTCTCGAGAGTAACCTGAGAGCTACTCTCCGCCATTTTACTCTCAAATGGAAATGCACCTTTATACAGGGTTACAAATCGAATAAAAGAGCTTATACTATAGGAAGCAAAAATATGGCAATGCCAATCGATTTCAAAAAAGTCGCAACAGCTGCATTTCAAACTTATTGCACTTTTTCCTTAATACAAGCCTCCCGAAGAACGCGCATCACTTTCGGACATAGCGTGAAGTACAGAGATCCCCCCTTTAGCTAAAAAATGGGAAAGTGTAATACTATCTTACGCACTCAATACAATCTGAAACAATTCAATAACAATGTGTATCGATACCTCTCACTTTTTACCACATCTGGCGTGACCTGATTTGGTCGATCATTTTGATCTTCTTTTTGGCCTCTTTAAACATCGTTTAACCTGTAAAATATTTTTCTGATTTAAACGAAGGAGTAAAAACCCACCAAGTAGAATGTAGCTCCACTTTAATAAAGGTTTGACTGAGGCTTTACAAATGAGAACGTTCACTGTTGATGGCTGCCAAAAATATGGCTTTTCAAACAGAAACCGTCATCTATTTACTTTGTTTCTTACTTATCAGGAAACGTTTCTGTGGAGCATCTGAGCCTGAGCTGTAACTGCTTCCAGTTTGTAAAACCACGCTTCCTGACATTCATGATTGCTTGATTTTTCTGGGTCTAAAAAAATTCGGAGGTTCTTGGCTCAAACTGCACAGTACGTAGCGCATTTTCGAGCGTTTGTGGACGAAACCGGGTCAGGATTTCCGAGAACTCAAATTCAGGCATCGCTTTGTTTAGTTCAGTGTGCTGAATGCTGTGATGCACTATATGGCATGGAAGAAGATGGCGTACTCTGAATAAATTTGTTTGCTACAAAGAGGATTCAAGGGTTCACCCAATAAATTGACAAGGATGTTGTTAGCGGCGGCGTAAAGCGGCCATATGACTCGATTAGTGTTGCAAGACTTAGGATCAGTATAAAGTACTTGATTGTTGACCTAATGAAACTGATCCTCCCGTCGTTGGATATGCTTTTGTCCTCCCAAACTTGAGAGACGATCTGGCGATATTTTTTTTACAAAATTCTTCAGGTTGTAAACTTTCTGATGAGCTTTGCTTTGACCTTGTGTACTTAAAGAATTGCTCCCATTTACCGCACGAATTTTAATATTGTAGTTATTGTAATATGTCCTTTTGTGGATATCGATGTTTAAAACTGTCCATTCCTTGTTTATTGTGTTAATTGGTCTCATTCAACTTCGTTATGTTCTCATCAATATCCACGTTTGAAAAATTGCCACTGAACAATGGGTGAACGGAGCTCTAGTAGTTCATTTGGACGAACCCTTCCAGCTCCGCAATTTCGTCGAGTAAGAGTATATTTAAATCGGCACAAAGTCCGCATGATATTAATTTTGTTCGTATTAAATAGTGCAAAAGCAGTTAAAAGTTTATCGGTTCATGCCATTCAGTTGAAGTAACAGCACGCTGCTAGCTTTCGTATCAAGCCTGTACTCGACATTGTATTTTACCGAGCAACTAAGAAATAAATTTCCATAAGTTCTAGGAATTATTCTTAAGCTATGTTTGGCATATAAGTCTCCAACTACAGAAAAAGGTTTGCCTGACTCTAATACAGAATATTTTTGACAAGTGCCCCAAACTAAGAACTACAGCTTATTGAAGCTTATAGTGAAGATAAGAATCTACTTCAGTCTCGAGATGAAGTTTGATTCCTAATTTTGTATGATGGGGATAACAATTTAAGATTTTAATCTGGCTCTTTTCTTTCCTTTGTGCCTCCGAGTTTACTGAAAAAAGAAGGCGTACATTGCGGACATTTTATTAAAAAATTCATTTCATTCAAGAAACTGGCATTGGGTAAAACTTGCAATCAATATGGCCCGGAATAAATGTTTCAAGAACAAATCTAATCCATATGACTGGAAATACAGGGACGAATAATAAAATTTTCACAATAAATCAATTGCAAAAAGCTGGTGCATATTTCATTCGGAAAATAATCAAGGAAACACATTAATAAATAAAAACAAAAAAATTATGTAAATTACGTGTGCATTTATAAGGGTCAGTGCAACCCCGTCATACGCTCAATGTATTCCGGGTGGATAACCTAGACGTTGACAATGATACTCATTCAAGGGCCAAAAATAATGGAATATTTTTATATTTGAAAATGGTGCTTTGCAAGGAAGTTAATTCTTAAAGTGTATTGAGAATAAATATCATAACATATGCGCGAAATGGGATCTTGTGTCTTTTTAAAGGGTGCAAACTGCTAATTTTTTGGTGAATTCAAGTAAATAAGATGCACTTAACATATAACCTATATGAATTAAAATGTTAGCAAAGATCACACCGTGAGTACGCAGGCTGATCTTTTAAAATCTAAAAGTAATCAACCACTCACTTTTATTGCCGCTTGTAGGTAATTAACCAGAGACATATGCATACAGTCCTTGTATTAATGGCAGTACTCAACGAAAATTTGTGATAATTCTAATTTAATGTGTAATATTGGAGTAAACAGAAAGCTCTTGAAGTTTTAAGTCAAAAGTCGCCAACAAGCAAAAAGTCGCAAAATTAATGTTCGCGTCAGGTTTGATAAATCCGTCTTTTAAGCTAAATGTTTATCTTATCAAATGAATCTACCCTAGAGGCATGCTTCATTCACCTGCGTTAAGTAAACATTTCGTTTAGAATTGCCAACAGCTGCTTTTTTTTAGTCAAAAGTGAAAAGTTCTTCCAAATGAAGATAAGATGCTCATGCAAAAAGTCCCTGATTCATCTTATGAAACAATTAACAAAAAGACATATACTTGTTTTATTGAATTCTTTCGCAGGACACATTTTTATAATTTGTATTTTAAAACTTCGGGGCAAGCTCCGTCGAATTTTTTAGCTTGCTATCTCCAGTAATACATTTTTTTCTTATTTTCAATTCATCTCTCCAAATTTCGTCTTAATGTACTAAAAACTTTTTCCGTTGCCAAAATGTACATTCGTTCGTTACCTTATTTCTTCTGAAGCATCTCAAGCTTCACCAATCTCATCTCCAAAGCCATATTTTCGCAGAACTCGAAACGGAAAGAGCAACAACAAATACATACATAATTCTCTGCGGCCAAGCTAGCTATCTGCCACCAATTGCTCTCCTTCGACTGCATGTAAGTGCGCCACCGTAAGCTAGGTTTTCACATACCTCTGATGTTTCGAAAACATTTTAAGCGTCGATGTTCGTTCGCAAGAGTATTTTCATTCCCACCTTTCACAATGTCGATGCTTCTGCGACATAAAGTACAATGTAACCCATCCCAAATACCTATAGACTGTAGGGGTCCCACGTTTCGAAATTGATTCAATGTAGTCCCGAACCGAATAGCTACTGTTAAACGTTGAACGCGACTTCAACTTAACTGAGGAACGCATGCAGGGCGCTTTTTGAAAACGGTCAAAGGACGAAATTGTTTTGATGAGCTCGTGGACACCTGAACAACAGAACATACGAATTTCCCTAAAGAAGCATTGCCGTTTGCAATTTCTTCAGCTATTTGGGATCTTACTTTTTGGGGGTTGTTTTTTTCTGATCCCGCGTCAACCGTCAAAAGCAATGAAAACGTCAGAAATTATCTTATTGAGTGTAAGGGCAATGGGTGCGTCAAATGCTTCAAATAATTTGTAAAACTGTATAAAACAAAACTTTAAGTTTCTAAGTTTTATTCAAAATAAAATTTCATATAATTTATCTAATATTGTAAAGAGGCATTTTTTTATTTATTTAACTTAAAACCAGTCGAAAAAATGTGGTTTTTGTGAACGTTGTCTTAGCAGTATTAAGGTTACAGATATTTAATTGCTCAGTTAAAAAGTTTTTTAAAAAAGTCCGCGTTGAAATATCTCTAATATGAATAAGAAAAATATAAAAATTAATTTCAAGCCTAGAAATATATTTGCTTTTCATCGACGAAATTTTGTGCACATAAAAACATTGCACAACATTGTTTGGACAAGTAATACGGTAATAAGGCGTATTTCCATACACGCGACTAGGTAAACCAGCAAAAACCATTATATCTGCTTCTCGGAAAATCCACGAGTAGTCACATTATAGCCAATGTACCCTGAAATTGAGGACTCGTGCGATCTCAGGTTCAAGAAAGCTGCGGTCCACTCAGGCCATCCAACAGTCGATTTAATGCACACTCGACAAATCCGTGCAATCAGTGGTTTTGGGTTTTTCTTTTAACATAAGACAGTCGAGAGACGATTCAGGCAAGATAGCTCTGATGGCTCTATGGCTATGGATTGAAACAATCGCTATGCTAAGTGCGATTCGGTCAATAAAGAATGCTACGATGGAGACAATATCGATTGCCAAAAATAAAAAGAAAATTCCTGCAACTTTTTGCTGATGAAGCTGGTAGTAATGGTCATATATTGATCCGACATCGAATTAATCTCTTCCTGAGTACGCTACTAGAGTCAGGTAATATTTGACGCAAATATTTAGATCTTGAGCCTAGAGCAAATCCAGACGGAGGTTGAAACCATCATATTGTCGCTTTTTCTGTATTGCCATAAGAGCTTGACAGCTTGACTCTCGCAGAATTATCAACGACTCACGAAAAGTGGGGCCTTGAATACGACGGATCTTTCTTTAGAGGTTTAACGCTTATCGCTTTTGAACGGACACTCACTGAGAAACTCATCTTCCTTCACCTTGTCACAACTATTTTGAAAACCTTGCAAATTTAACTAAAGGTCCAAAGACAATGATCACGAAATAATTCGTCAAATCAGGTGAAAAACTAAGTTCCGGAAGCCTTCGTTGTTTCGTACCGAAAAGATTATTGCCGTCAGTCAGGTTTAAACAAAGCTTACGCTCTCCTGACCCTCAACGTCTCAGTGGACATTTTTCGGTCGAAATCTATTACAAACGAAGATTGTGGGCCCTGGTTAACGCATTTATTGTAAAAGGTGAACGAAACAGGACCATGATTAGACTTGTAGTCATGAGGATCCAAAAGCACACTTTTCGATCGACAACGGAGGACAATTTTAAAAGGTGATAGATAAAACTAAATGGTCCAAGTAAATATTAGAAAAAAAGTATGCAGTTATATTGCTTAATTTTGACATACCTACATTAATTCTACTGAGCACTTGGCCCACCCTGTATATAAAAAAGAAAGAAAAAAACATTATAAGGGAACGTACATCAACCCTTAAGAACTCAAACTTAGAATTAAACAAATAAAAAAACTGCAAAATACATGTCTCTTTGGCTTTAAGACTTTAGTATATTGAAAGCCAAACAAGACTGTTGTAAATTTCTTTTTGAGAAAGCTTACAGAATTTAAATCTCTCGGTGTAAAGTTAAGCTTACTCGCTATTAAATCATTAAATCAATTTTAGATTAGTCAAAGCGGCTGCTTTAAGCCGCATAAATCGCAAGAGAAATATCGTTTATTCCGACTCTCTTTGGCCACCAACTCTTGCAGAGCCGTATAACACTTTTTTCCAACTGTTATATAGAAGTATTTTTAAGACAAAAAAAACAACAACCCAAAGCTCAGCTATCGTCCCATCTAGCTGCTAACATCAGAGCTCGATACCATGCACCCAAACTAGACAACAACGCTTCGGATTCACCTGATCATCATCGTTGTTGTACCTTCGCGATCATTAGCACACTGTACCATCGATCACACACCGCACCGGACTCAACCGTCCAACCAACCGACCCGACGACGACAGCGACGACGGCTTCGAAACATGAATTAAGACCAGAGAATTATGCATTCTGCTGCCCTGGGAACGAAGTGGGGCAAGTTCATATAAAAGCAAAGTGTCAATGTTGACGGAGACTTATTTCAGTGAATTCAATTTGAGTCAAACGTTGTCTTGTGTGTGGTGTGGTGCAGGAAGGAAACGTGCCCTCTCTCTGGCTTAACTCTTTTTTTTTTTAGTTTTGTTTGGCTCCTCTTTTCCGATAGACCAAATAGGGATTCACATTTTTTGTTCTTTCGGTAGAAACAAAAAAAAAATATACAAGAAGAAAAAATCTCCAAATAGTTAAAGATACAAAAATATCTAGATTGGATTTGTTTCATTTGAATTATTCTATAAAGAAGTGTAGTCTGTGATCTTTGAGTGCGTTTATCTAAATAGTGTGCCCACGATACATCCTTAAATAGTGAAGCCTTACGGTTGGCTTGGATTCCTCTCAGCAAAAGTCAAAAGGATAACCTATCTACCCCCAAGGATATATATACACGATTTATGAGTTTAACGATTATAAGTGAAAAGTGTGAATTGTGTCAAAACCAAGACAACGGTCCAGAATCAAATTGATTTTAGTTAAAAAAAAAAAATAATTCGTTGTTTTTTTTTGTTTGTACTTTTATCAGCTTTTTCAACAAAAACAAAAAATGGTGAGTTTCCTTGGAGTTTCTTTTATTTTTGGTGCTATATCTTTGTAACAGAATCAAGAGGAAAAAATAACAGCATTTGTGCTTAGGTAGCGAAATAAGCAAATTACACAAAAGAAAAAAAAAATATTTATTATTACTCAAAATACAAATTGCACATGTCAGACAAACTGAATGCGAAATGGAATTAAGGCCTCGGGAAGAGTTGGTGGTCGTGGCGCGCTGTCGGGGTACATTGCCATCCAAAAATAGTGTTGGTAAACAATTTATTGAAGCTTAATTGGGTGGACGTTCGAAATTCCCTAAGTTTTTTTTTTAAACGAGTACTTACAATATATACGAGTATATATATATTACCAAGTCAAAGTCGAAATATTGTGTGTTTTTTTTTGTTTTTGTGGTGAATAAATTTGTAAACTTGTTCGAAAGTCTTGGATGAATGTTTACATAAAAAGCGATTAGCTCCAACGATTTACAGATTTAAATAAATGTTGACGTTAGATACCTTCTGATTTTATAGTTCTTTGACTAGACAAAATTAAATGATTCGTCAAAAAAGAATTTCAAATAAAAAAAAATTGAGGTTTTTTTTTATGCGTGTGATAGGAAAAGAAAGTGGCAATCCTGTATCAAAGTTTTCAATCAAATGCTTGTTGTAACGCAAGCTCAAAGATATCATTGTACTTGAATATGGTATGGTGTGGTTGTTGAACATTTTACAATGACAATGTTGTCAAGTGGAAGGTCACTGGCTCAAGTCATGATCAAAGACTGCAGTAACATTCTTTTGAAATAAAAAAATAATGTGCAACTATTCTTTGTCTATAAGATGGGGAAAGAAATTTATTTTTGTTGGTTAAATTTGTTTTGATTTAATTTTAGGATCTAATTCTGTTCAGTTATTAAACTGACTCAAACTTAGCATTTTAAAAATTAGTTATGAGCCTTTGTATACCGACTTAAGTGCAGCATCTATTTTTTGAAATGGGAGTATTTATTGAACAAAGTCCAGATTTAATACAACTGGCCTGTTTTTTACACATATTGAAAAATATCCGAAAAGCGTAAAGGAGTATGATTGCAATTTCTTGTCAAATACGTTTTTCTATGCGGACTAAGCTATTTCGACTTTGGGCATACCCATAGATTTAAAGACGGGTAAACGTCTTCATTAATTGTTCAACGGAGATCGTGAAAAAAAGCCAGATACATTTTCTTTCTGTTAAAATTCTCTCAAAATAGAAGTCACAATTTTTACGATTATGACTCCTTCATACTTGAAATTGAAAGTCCAGAAGTGATGAATATAAACTTCCTTTAACATGACGCCAACATCCAATGTCAGTTACTGCTGCTCGAATCTATGCTCGGCCCTAAATGTTAGATGGTAACCGGCAAAAAGGGGATGTGATAAACCGCCCGACACAATGTCCATCTTAGATAAAATTGCAGTTTGACGTTCCGTCATCTTCACAATCTAGTGTCTGTGATCATCAACATCTGTTTTATTCCCTCGTTTATATGGCCAGCGAAGATGCTGTTAATGTTTCGAAATTATATTTAAAACGAAAAAAAAAAAATCTTTTGATTCAGTGCGTTTTTTCACCTCGACAGAATATTTTGAGCTTGATTGGTACAAATAACATTAAATCAGAAACTCATTATCCAAAAGTCAATCGTCCTCCTGAGAGTTATAATTGAAAGCCTGCCGCCGTTTAAGCATGGAGACAAAGCCAACGATACGCTATAGTTTTAGCTTCGTTTCAATGGTTTTCGTCCCTATTTCAAGAAATGCTTGACCAATTCTTGAGTGCCTCTGGATTACACATAAAGCAGCGATCTTCGATGAAATCCTTTGTGCGGCAGACAGCCCCATTTTTCTGAACTAAAGCCCGCCGAAATGTGCCCCATCTGGAGCAAAATTGTGGTTAACTTCGAGTTGATCTAAAGCCCTAAGAGAGAAGCTATAACAAAACGGGTGGTAGACATGTGAGAAAATTCCATTGTTGCTATATCTTGACTGTATTGTCTTTTCGAACTGTTTCGGGAACACATCATACTTTGGACATAATATTTCTTAACGTTGCTCAAGCTTGAATTAATCCATTTGCAATGTGGATTTCTGTAAATTATTTTAAGGTTAGAGTTGGTTTTCACGGCTTTTTTTAATGGCCTTTAAATCATTCCCTCCTTCGTAAAAATACTATATTCCCAAGTCGTACAATAGTTCATCAATAGTTCATTTTCCCGAAAGTTGACCTCCACACCAGCATTTTTTAAGCAACTGCAAAATATTTGGGCTAAATAGTGTGTGTTTTGCAATATCACCGCAGACATTAATCATGGAAGATGAACATAATTACTCATAGTTGTAACTATAAAACAAAAAATTAGTGATTTGATGCTTCAATTTCTCTTACTCTGATAAGAGATCTCTAATTCGTAACACCAGAGTTTTCAAAAATTTGATGAGATACAACAAACTATCAATGCTTGCACAAGAAACATTATATATGCTATTACTTTGAATGAAAATGTTAAATTTGTTTCTCATACAAAAGTGTATTGAAAAATTCGTCAGGAAAGTCGGAATACAGACTTGCGAAAAATTAAGATTTGATTTTTCAAGACTCCTTCCGTTTAAATTTTTTGAAGTCTCACAGTTACCACAAAAAACCACAAGCCTTGTACTTCTCATTATCACATTACATTTGCCGAACCTTTAATTTTATTTATAAACGAAAAAAAAACAAATAAATATAATAATTGGATTTGAATTGCGCATTGGAAGTCCAACTTTGAACGATTTTTGGAATAATGATCGAACAAAGTGATGAGAGTCAGCTAAATTTTCAAAATCATTCCACAATGGGTTTTTTAAGGATATTTTATGAATACTTAAAATGCTCCCTTGAATATTTAAAAAAAAAATATTCTCCAAATTATTGTAGAATATTAATTCAACAATTGAGCATTTTTTTTACAAACAGTTAAATCCCCTTAGTAAAAAATCTTATTTATTTCGGAACTAGAAGCAATTATTGATTTCGTAAGCCATCAGACAATAATCGTTTTATGAAATCAATTACTTTCGAATGCGGTCATAAAGCGGCTCACTGTACTTTTAGCTTGATCTTGGAGAAAGTCAGTAAGCGATTTCCATCTCTCATTTACGTTGTACCACTTAACCGGCTCACACTCGTACGCTGACATACGCTTCATTACTTTTTGTGATACATTTTATGCTGGGAAAAAAGTCTCAAAATCAAACGAAGACTTCGATTGCAACCGGCATTTAATTATTAACGGTAACTCTTTTATATTACATGAAATGACTGCAACTTTCCTTTAGCCTAAAACATCGTGAAAGAATATCTCTAAGAATTAAAGAATTTATTTTTTCCCCTTTTTACAAAACTTCCACAAACGTATAATTTTTCTCTCTCTCAAAATCTGAAAAATTCTGTCTTAGGATTTTTTTAAAAGGTGATGAAAAAACAGTTCAACGTCGAAGGCTCTATCCCTGGCTTTAAGCAAAGGAAATTGCCCATTTTTTACGAAACAAGTTTTTGGCTATCATTTTAGTTTAGCGTTAGTTTAGATTACTTCCAAGTGGTTTGGAGTACCAGTAAACCTACTCTATCTTGAAGCCTTGAAAATAGAGGAGTATTTTGGCTTATAAAGAATTAAGCAATTTATAAGGGTTCCGGTACCGGCATTTTAGTATTAGACTGATTATCACATGTCGCGTCCAAGTAAAATTTAATAAAATATATGCAACCGTCCTAAAAATATTTTTGAATCTTCCATGGTACTTCCTGCCTTTCCTTTTATGTTCCCATAACCGCACAGAAAATGGATATGAAAAGGAAAATTATCAAAAACTATTTTATATGAAATGTATGAATAAATAATAATAATGGTTATATTTAAATTATTAGTTCAGTGCTAATTTATAATGCCGGAAAAATCACAAAAATAACAAGCGCTAACCATATTCAGGCGCTCTAGGTTTAACCTACGTCTTTGAACGCATACTAAATTTAGAGAGTTTAAGTTACAGAATTTTGTTATAGTCTTTTAACTAGAAATTTAAGACTGCCAGAAACTATCTCCGCGCATAACAATAATGTTGTGCAGTAGTATTTATATAAGATATACTTTACATCTAACTTTACGCTGAAGGACCTTAACCAACTTAAAACTAAGTCAGCTTTATAGACTGCTTGTAAATTGGTCTTTAGGAAGATTGCGCTCAATAAGAAGACGACATCGTTGAAACCTTTCCCCTTTTAACCACAAAATTGCTGTCATTGCGCAAACACATTATTGGATGATACTACTCTACTGAACTGTAAGTTTCCGACTGAGCTGTCCAAGCTTTTCCATTGAACGTGGAAGATTAGAGATACCGCGAAAAAGAGAAATCCTATTGTGCCGTGGCTCAGGGTTAAAATCCGTGTAAGAACATCTGGTATTTTTTTCACGACTGCAGCTCTTACAAGTGACTGCCAATTACTCCGATGAGTACAAACTGTCAAGATAAAGCTTCTGGGGCCGTTCGGAGCCGGCAGTAAACTGTGGGTCCAACCGCCAACATTTGCAGGGTACGTAAGACGCACACGAAAATGGTTTAGGACCTGTTGCGCTACGAACTTTATTGTAGAATGAATGCGCCAAGGCGTATTGTCTCGTGATTAATTTAATTGGGGTAGTAAGCCCCGAAACTTAACATTTCCATAGAGTTGGCTTCTGTGAAACAGTCCCTCATTCATGGCATAGGGCTTACTTTTGAGATGAATAGCAGAATCTACATTTTTCGTCCTATTTTGCTTTACCTATTTCACCAAAGACAAAAAGGAACCCTTGTTGCGCTTCATATCTCAACGACAACAAATCAGTTGACAGTGCACGATACCATCTGACGAGGCTATAAAATAATAAGGGTACTAAGACACCACACCCCTTCACTGCCACAATGCAAAAAATTATTTATTTATTTTAATTTTAATTTTTAAATGAAAAAGAAAAAGTGTTTAATACGATTTTCTCGGGAAGAATGTATTGTGCAGTAACTTATGATCGAACTACTGATGGTGTCCTTTAATGGGAAAACTTACAACATTCTGTACCGGGAGCTCTGCCTTCTTCTCTTAAAATACGTGTTATTTCATTTTCTCATGGTCGATCCCACTATGCCCAAAAATATTTTTTATATAATACCCAATTTTCCAACTCTAAATTGTCTGTTCTATCTTAACTCCAGCACTTTCACTCTTCATTTCTAGCGCCACCGTTGTTTTCACTCCATCGCCACACGAGTATCGCATTCACGATTCGTTGTAGCTCTTCCATTTCTTCTATATAACAAATTATTTATTATTATTATTATTATTTTGATTGTTGTGCAAAGTATACAGTCGGCAGTTTAGTTTATTTTCTATTTTCCGACATAAAATTACAATCATGAATATTAAATATGCTAAACACGAAACGTGTCTTAGCTAACTAACGTTAGACGAATGTAAGAGCCTCCATTTGACTGATATAACAACGTTGGGTCAAGTTTAATACGCGATTGAATACCACGCATAGAAATTAAGATAAATTACGAGAGTTCCATTAATGGAAAATGGATTTTCATTAGGTTTGTATGTAACCGGGGAAAAAAAGCGGTGTTTAGGAAATAGTTACGCACAAAACGTATGATGTGATGTTGGCGATTTTAAAAGGATTTTTTGAAATTAAGAATTCGAGGAAATCTTTTTAATAGCATTGAATTTTAAAGAGTCTTTCTGGTGGTAAATGTAAGCATCTAGCTAGGACACAAATATAAGGTGCCCAAAATATATCAACATGTCGATAGATTGTATTCACTCAGGTCACTTGTGCGCCATTTACGCCAAAAATGTTACCGGACCTCATTTTTTTCGAGAATACCACGAGCGACATTGTTTATGTAACTTGTGCGCAATATAGATCAAAGGGTTTTCATTTCTCGAAATTGAAAATTTGGGGCCGGGGGATGTGTGGCACCGCATACATCGTCAAATTCGACAGCTCCAGACTTCGTTCTTTGGGTTTCTTTTATAGTCATGGGGGTCTATTAAACCCAGCCACAGACTCCGAAACCTCTCAAAGACAATAACCATCGTAAACCGTAAACCGTAAACCGTGCGGGAGTTTATCGCCCACGCTGTTGCCCAAATCTAACCCAGGGAAATATCTTTGAAAAAAATTATAAAATGTTGTCATTCAAAGATACAGCAAAACAAAATCGGGTGAGAATTTTTGGGCCAACTTTTATGTACTCGAATCTACGTGTCGAAAGAGGAAGCCCTCTTATAATATAATATTAATCAAAGGTTAATCAGTTTTGTAATGGTTCTTAGTAGTTTTATTAAAATATATCTTAACGAGAAGTTACAATGTTCTCGTTACGTTTTAAGCTGTTCGTTAGCTTAATAGGAAATAGCGCCATATCAAACACCATCAATGCCACAGAGGTACTCAGTTTCTTAGAATATAAAAAAAGCTTAAAAACTCAATGCCCTTGATAATGTAGAAAAGAGTTAAGGTATGACTTATTCTGTGAATCATGAACCTTTAATAGACAAATCTTCTTTCACGTCTGCTCTTTTCATCCATCAAGACCAAGAACCATGAGAAATACTTATTTATTTATTTACCTCAAAAACTCGTAGTGTAAAATGCAATGAATCACCTAAGCTGATGGTTGCAAACTGTAAGCGGCGCGGGCGCTTATATATATGTATTGTAGTCGGAATTTTCAATGAAACTTTAAAATGCTTTAGACGTCACGTAATACGAGTACTTAGCTTTTTTTATTTGGTTAAATATTGCTTGCTAGCCTATTTTGGAGAAATGCTCCATGGTGTGCTATGGTTAAGCACGAGAACGTGAGAGAATAGGGAATGGAGCTAAAAGAAAAGTTAATTCGAACAAATTAATACACGTTTTGTCCTCTAGCTTGTTTTTATGCCAGGTCAAGAGCGCTATTAGTGTGGTCGCTTAAATTGTTTTAGAAGGTGCACCAGTATTTGCCCATTTTGCCTTCTTGATCCATTCAGCCGCGTTATGTTTAGTGAATGGTACCACTGTCGAAGTCATTTTGAGATTCTGATGTTCTCTTTCTTCAAATGAAGCTACCAAATTTCTTGAAATATAGCTGGACAGAGAACTCAACTCGAATAAAGATCATTACAAAGATCTTTATTAGATTTTTATAAGAGATAAAAACCACCCACCCTTTTACAAGCGGACAGCTAGTTCACCCAACTGCTGTAGAAGATGTAGGGAGCATGCATCAGGTCAGTAACGAGAGTACGGAAGCGTAACCAAGGACTGGAGTATAAACGTTGTTTTCATATGCCTGTATTACGTCGTTTAATAGATCCCATCCGCATTTGTGAACGTCTGAAGGGTTTTTGCAGTACACAAATCAGCCAATACCAGTGTGGCCTTCGGCCCAGTACATCGACAAAAGACCAACTTTTCACAATACGCCAAAGCCATGAAAAGACCAACGAATTTCAAGTGTTTACTCATATATTCATCAAAGTCGCATATCACATTTAACTAAACAAAATAATGGCCAAGATCGAGATCCCGGAAAAACTGATCCGGTGTGATTTGAAAAAAGAACCTCCGGCTTGTACTTGATTCCTGCATAAGATGCCCTTTCATGATATTTTTTCGACCTTATTCTTAAACAGCAAGTATCAATATGGAAGACACTTCCTCTTTCCATTCTGTCCAGCTATTGGGATACGACATCGTACGTACCGAACTTATCGTCATCGGATCATTTAGTTAACAAGAAATTGGAACTTCGAACGCCAAAATCGACAGATATACCTCGGGTCGAATATTAGCCCCACAAACGGTACTCATCCCAGACATTCGAAACTACTTCAATTTGTCCAAACTCACCAAAATCACTCACCTTGTTAGTTCTTCAGTACGTGTTCGAATGTCGCATCGCACGCTAAGCGGGATAGCAGCGGATTCCTGACTGCAAGTAGGTGAATGGAGGAGAATCCCATCAATGAGGTTCCCCAAAAACGGGCCTAACCAAGTTAAGCATGATATCTAACCTAATGAACACGTGTTTAACAATTGACAGACCGGCTTTAATCACCTGTACATTTGACTGGTTACGAGTGGACTTAATCATCCAAACCGCCTACTAACAGTTTAATTTCTGTCATGATGCACTCTTTGCGCCAGAATTTTGACAATAACATCAAAACACAGCTCAAAGCAAACAACTTGAATATTCTTACTTTGTCAGTGAAAACGGAACTATTCCATACGAGAGAATTACCTCACATAGATAAACCTTGTTTGTTTTACTGATTAATTACAATTCCCTGCCAATAACAATTTGATTTTTTTTTTTATTTTATTTTGCAAGAAAATCAAAACTATTGCTTTCCCCTGTTAGACCTCCGCAATCCAGTTTCACTCTATGACAGATCGTCTCGACTTCTGGTCTTGCATACAGTCACGAGGGCGGCGGAACGCAAGCCTCTTTAATCAGTCCATTTGTTTGCTGTGTCGCCTGCAAGAGTCTACGTAAAAAAAATAGATAAAATTTGTTTATCACATTGTTTTTGTTGTTAAATCGCGATGATTGTTTTTTGCTCAACTGTGCGCTTGCTAAGGGGTATCGTAGGCCTTAGTGCTGACAAGTTACTTTTAGCGATTAGATGCATTTTTATATTTACCTGTCTAATTTGTATCTCAACATGATGTATCCGCGGTGTTCCTACTGCCTGAACTTGATATAAAACGATCGTGTGAACATTGTGTATGTATTTGTGGTTTAGCTTATCGTTTTGACACGGAAAGATTGACAAAGTGACACTGTAATTGTAATAATTAGATAAACGCCTGTGATAAGCACGTCGATAAAAAAAATAAAAGTGTAAATTCTTCGGCTCCGATAGTGTTTGAAGACGCTACTGTGTGAATTTCAATAGACTTAACTATGTTTTCCCACTACAAAGTAAGTTTGAAGTTTGACTGTTTTGGCACATATTTATGTAGGTGCTTCTTGTGTAAAGCTTTACTCACATGCCGAGTAGGTGAAGGGATTCCGTGGTGAATTATCGTTAAATGTTGGTAAAGATTTCTGTGATTGGTGGCCTAACGAGTGGGTTAGCGGGGTTATCGTGCGTTTTATTTTCAAAATGAAGGTTGCCGAAATTGAAGACCTTTTTTGAATGATAAAGTAACATTGCTGTTTTTTTTTTTTGTTTCTTTGTTTTGTTTCATTAGCTGCGTCAATAACTTCGTTGGTATTGACATTGAATTCCAATACCATGGTTTAATTAAATTGTCAATTAAAAAACTATTTTTCAACATGAAAACTTCTGGCCTTTGTGTTTGAGCGCAAAAATACGAAGATTTGAAATATCAGTTCAAGTGAACCAAGTTTGATGTTATGACACTACGCATACTCTTAAAGAAAGTTTCGAAAAAGAAAGTTTTATCCTTGCGACAAATTCCACAGACGATATTCCAGTGCACCTTTAGGTGCAGGTCTTTTTTGAATGTATACTAGAGCACTTAAGCAGCACCGATTGAGATTCTATTGAGTTCTAATTCTGAAAATCTTTTTGCAATATTATACAGGGTGTCATTTAAAGAAAGACATGGCAGTTAGAACATTTTTTTTCATATTTTTCACATTGCACAAAACATTGGAGACCAGTATGAATTAAATCGTATAAAAACAACCTAGTGTCCTAGGTTTCAGATCCTGAAATCAATGATAACATTGTTTTTAGTTATTTTAAATAAGTTTTCAAATTTAAATTTATAATTTGTGTCATAATCAAAAGAGTAAAATGTGTTTGGGGACTGCAAGATAAGAAATTCGCAAATGACATTTATTTTTCAACATAGTCTATTTTATATATGCAAATAAATTTAGTTAGTTGTGAGGATACCCTTTGAAAAATTATTCTTTGTCTTGAAGCTGCCTGGAACTTTTCGAAATTCGCCCCCGGAATGACGACTCTTTTCTTCTTCTGCTCTTCGGCTAATATTCTCGGCACACAATGCACAGAGACCTTCTTCATAAATATAAATTAATATAAATAAATCTCTGTGATCTCAGTTGCATGCCTGAAGGTAATTTTTCAACCGACTTTGTGAACGTTGCCTTGAGTGAGGAAAGTGGATGGACGTCCTTCGCAGTCATCATTTTCAGTGGATAATCTTTCCATCTTAAACTCCTTGCATCAGCGCACAACGCTGGACTATGGAGCTGCTGAGTCCCCTTATGTTTCCATCAACTCGCTGTGTCTTTGTCCTTGGAAGACATTGATGTTCTCTCTTCGACGGTTCCTATTCAAATGAATGTATGTACATATGTACCTCCCTCGAATCGTGGCTTATTTATGTGTCCTGGTACCAAGTAATTAAAAATATTAGTATTACTTCTTGGACTCATATCTTGTCCTTAAAATGTAGTGGATTTACAATTTTTTAATCGACTTATTGTTATAAAGTCGATGATTATTTTTTAGTGCACAGAAGTTTCCAGAATAAGTGTGGTTCGGTTTTCAAAATAAAATCGAAAGCATATACATATGAATACAACTGCATGCAATTTAAGAAATCTTCGTACAGTTGAAAATCTCGGTAACTCACCCAATTCAAATTCGAAAAGATTTCAAATTACACGTGCGCACCTTATTTGTCCATTCCAAATAGTCGTTACATTTCAAACTGAATCGAAATTTATGCAACTGTCAAATGGACATGGCACGGCTTTTTTTGCAGACAGAAACACAAAACAAAATTGCGTGAATTTATTTTTGAAGCTTTTAAATATAGAACGGGCCATCTGATTGATTCTTTTTAAAAAAGGCTGTAAAAAGCACTGCTCAATATTTTTCAACCATTTTTGCTTTATTTGAAAGAGTGTATATTCCGATTAATTACGTTATATTACTTCATTCAGTTGACATGGCAGTAGGGCGCCTGAATCGAATTTTTCACACAGCATCGAACTTTACTCACACTCCGCAAAAAAAAGGTCAACGGCGTTAAAACAATCAAAGGGACTAATAACAAAATTTTTGCAGGTGGTGCACATACTTTTCAAAATTCGCATCCACTTTCAAATGCATCATTTTCCAACGCCTTTCAAACGTAGACATATTCAATCCGTCTCATAGCAATAAGCTGATTAGAGTTGTATTAACCAAGTTACAAACTGTAATGTATCTGATTGCGGCCGTGAAATAGATGTGCGAAAATGTCTCATATTACTTTTTACCTTTATTACAATTAAACAGTTAAACTAATTAAAACCTTCGTCATCCGTTCTAGTCATGTGCGTCCTTCATGTTGACAAATCACACGTGATGCTAAATCAAGGATTATGATATGGGTATTGAAACCTTCACTTTTTCCATCGATTAAATTTATTGAATGCTTATTCGCTACCTTAAATTTCATTGCACACTTGCTTTCATTTAAGTGGAAACATACATATGAGGACAAACCAAAATTTCAAATGTCTTATATCGAACTTGACTGCAGATAACTTTATACTATTAAAGTTCAAGTTCTCAATTCTACGCACCATCGAATTCACGATACTCAAACAATGCTTCCGTACCCATTGATTAAGAGTTTTAAGAGTTTGAAAGAATGTATCAAGAAGAAAAAAACAACTTTCCAAAAAAGGAACCATCACGTACTAGTAGCTACACTTGAGATTGTTTACTTGCGACTACTTCAGAAATGAAATTAAGTGTTTTTTTTTTTTTTTTTAAGGCCTGTTGTCTGTAAGTATGAATTCCTAGAAACTCACGAGCAACTGAATTGGAATTTTATGATATATTTATCTTCTGTACATTGCGTGTAAAGGTTAGTCATAAATATGGTTGGTCTAAGCTTTATTCAATTTGCAAATTTCCTTGAAAAGACTTCAATCTTTAAATCATCTATTGATATAAGTGACGAAGTACATTATCTTGATATAAATATCTAATTCTTCTATATGTGTGCATGTCAATGAACTCCTCCTAAGAACCTGAACCGAATTATAGTATATGCATTTTTTCGCTTGTGCTTAAGTGAGGCTCGGGATGGCTAAGATTCACTCACATGGTTTTGATTCCTTTGCGAGTTTCAGAATAAATAAATACAATAAAAATACATTTTTTCTAATTTCCCCTTTTGCACCTCTGGAATAGTTTTGAAATTCAGACTTATTTTTATAGGGTGGTCTGGGATTTTATTTTTATTTTGCATTATTAAAGCTTCAATTGTGCTAGTTGGCAAATAAAAAACACATACTGGTAGGTACATATCATCATGCCCTTTAATGGGCACTCAAAGTGGTGTCACATTGTTATTTATCTGTTACTCCGGGGAATTAAAATAATTATCACCTAAGTGACAGGAAAATTCGGTTCGCTATGATTTTAAGTGTTTATTAATCAATGTGAACGGGAAATTTACTACGGTTGTAACTTAATTGTTCACAACACATGCGGCTAGATCAAAGTAAAAACTTTGAAATCAAAACGCAAATTTATTGATTATGTGCTTGAAACGCTTGCCCAATTTTCAGATTGGGTATCTTTTCCTGGACAGTGTGTTTTCAGTTAATTCACTTTATAGAAGAACGGAAAAGTTGTCTCCAATCCTATCGAACTGTTGCTTAACGTGATACTTTCATCACTACGGATTTGTAGTACCTAATCCAAAGCTTGATCCTGAGGCCTTGTATCATGTCGTTGAATAAACAAGTCAGTGCCTCTTGACTAAGTCGAAGACCTTTAAGCGATAATCAACGAAGAGCTTGATGCAGAAGCAAAAGACATTGAGCTGAACCCAGAAAAAAAACTGTGAATTTTCTTTATTTTAAATGCAACACAGGTAAAATTTCATCAACCATTCGACTGTTTTTTTTTAAGTTCTTGCTTTGAATTCTTATCTAAAGTTGTTTTTTCTAACGCCCGAACGTTCCTTCTATGGTTAGAAGCAGTTAACAGATCAGAGGATAAGGATTCAAAAAATATGCTGATACTTTTTAGCAGTTACCATTGTCGAAAGAAACATGGCCTATATTACAAGACCTATTTTTGCACAAATTGCAGGGATTGACCTATAGTTTGATGAGGAGCCCGGCAGTAGCATTCTTCTAAGTATTTCGATTGACTCGTGCAAGAAGCGGGGACATGAAAAAAACATAGCATATACCTATAGCCATAATTTACCCCTCAGACCTATTCGAATTCGCTAAAAAAAAAAAAAAAAAAAACACCAAAACTAACAATCCTAATGTCACTGAATTCGTGAGGCGTCCATTTTAATTGCAGGGCGGATCAATCCAATGCCAATGATGACTACTAATTCATCTGGATTGCACAAAATGACCTTCATTCTGCAGTCTTCAAATAAAATTTAATTAATGCTAACAAAATAGTTTTATCACCATTGCCACAAGCTACCCACCATGTCGTGCCACTTGCATTCGCATCGCATGTTTTAAATATTTTGTCATCCAACCAACTCAAAGACTATACCCCCAAAAATACCTATTTTTATGATTTTCTCTCTCCATCTGCTAAATTTTTAATTCAATCCAAGACCCACGAAAAAAAAAACTTCCAATTGCTCCACGAACTTGAAAAGTTTAACAAAAAATTAACACATTTATCTTTCAAATTCAAATAAATTCAAACAAATCGACAAAAATCAAAAATCAAAAGATGTCCACACACATTTTTCATTAATAAATTAAATACGCAAAATAATAAAATAAAAAGAAGCGAAAAATTAGCAGGGTTAATTAATTGCAGACATAAAAAATATTTCCATCTTGCTTCAGCCAATGAATCTGTGCCCAATAAAATATCTGAACACTCGTGTCACACACATGACAAAGATGCGAAATCTTTTTTGCGTGTTTTTTTTTTCATTTGTCGGTTGCATAATATTTATAGCTAACCGACGCAGCTGCGTGAAACGAATTACATACTTACTGCGCGCCTCTTCCCCGTTTAAATAAATCAATACGTTCATTTCAACTTGACCTACAAAGATTGTCCAACGGTGGCGATCGCTCACAAATGCGCCGTTTTCTTAATTACAATAACGATAGATGCTTTATGAGCGCATATCTTCAGTAGGTGCGCCTCTGCCCCGATCGATATTGATGGTCTCAGTCTAAGACTCATAAAAAAGCGCATTACTCATTGAGAAAAGATACATTTTTCATGCACATGTTGCGTATTTCTGATCAATTTAAGTACCATGGTCCAGTAGCAGTCAAACCTCAACGTTTTCACTTTTCATTGGAACACTCTCTGCTTTGTGAAGAGATTTTCTTCTTTATATTTTTCTTCACCTCCTTTTCATCACCCATCTTTTGATAAATACAAATGCAATGCATGTGAAATTAGAAAAGATGAACTTTGTCTTTGATGTGTATCGGCTGGTATGATTATGTCATATCTTTTGAGATTATATTACCTAAAGACCTGAAGTGAACCTTAAGAAATTATCGAAGCTCCGCGTTGGACAAAAATAATACATTTATGCATGGAATCTGGCGCACAGATCTTCTCTATCTCGGACAAAGGCGGGGGAACATTTCAAACTTAGACACAGCGCCGACTAACGACGTATTGTGGTATCGTGAAGCAACTTTGCATCTTGGCCTTGTTTTATGAAACTCTGTACGATAAACCAAAAGTAATTCCTGAGGCTTTATCAATGAGACATCAATTTCAACCGAAATAAAGCATATCCCCCGATAACACTTGCCTAAGTATCTATGTATAATTGTATCTGTACAATGTAAACGTATCTGAACAAGAAAGTAATGTCTTTACATAAAACCTATTGACTGCTTTTGTCCGGCTTCGATTTGAGAAAGCACAAAAAAAAACTTTATGCAACCGAAAAAGCCAAAAGACCTCAGCAAGCATCCAGAAAACATCTGTCCCTCTGAATATTAAATACCTTACGGCTGCGATCGGTTGACAATGATGCTGGCGACCGTTCGATGAGTATTTGATGACTGTGTAAACTTATCTGTTATTGTCAAGGCGTTGAATTGAAGTGGGTGACCATTTAGCCGTTTTCTATTATTACAAGTATTTTGCGTCGTTTCTACTTCCTTTTTTCAACAATTTCTGTTGTACTCGTACTTCATCGTCGCCGTCGTCGATTGCCCTGAGCTGTGAAAAGTTAGAGGGTTTGACTCTCATGTGGATATCTGTCAAAGAGAGGGCATTATGCCGGGCAACTGTCGGACAAAGATGACCAAATAGCTCAGGAATGACACGTAGAGTAGGGCCTTTGAAAACTGTTTGCCTTTTGGGGTAATTGTGTATAAATGGTGTCAACTATTAATACTGGCATACGGTAGCAAATTTATAAAATTATCTATTAACACAGAAGATTTGTTGATGCTAATGGATTTTATTACAGTTTGATGATCACTTTGAGTTACTTGTCATATAATCCGAACAATTTGCTTGGATATGGCAGGTCTTTGGTTTTTTTTGTCGTTCCCCAATCTCGTGATATTGGCAGATGAATCGTTTGTCATTTGTGAATTTAATCATTAGAACCATTCGAGAACTTTATTTCCAAAGCTTAGTTATTGATTGAGTGATAATGAAGACTTTTTTTTGCCATGACATTGATTTACACTGATAGTTCTATTAATGAAAGGATGCCGTTTAAGTGTGAAAACATTTTGTTACGGTGGCCAGGTGCCTTTGACATCACTCTAGCGTATACATGTCTCTTAATTACAAATTTGTATTGAAATCGGTTCTTCGAATCAGGTTAATTGGAAACGTCAAGTTTAAAGAACTTCTCAAGCTTAAAAGGCTAAAGCTAAGCCGAGCTAAATTTGAATCCGCCTAACAATCCTCATGCCGGTAGGGGTTCCAAAAGTACGATTTTTCTTTTTTCTTTAGACATTAATTCGTCTGTTTGTGAAAGCAAAAAAACACTCCAATTTTATATTTATTGTCTATTAACTTCTTTCATAATTTTTGCAAACAAAATTCTCACAACGCAATCAGTTTTCTCAAATTTCTCCTGATCGATCAGTTTCTGGTAACTGATGTTTTTTATTATTATTTTTTTTAACTGATTCGCAGTATTTTATTCGCCATTCGTTATTATAATATGCAAGCAAGTGCAGTTATCTTCACGACATCATCTGCACAAACCATTATTATAACGACTCACTCAAAACTTATTGTAGGATTCGAACCTGCGACCCATCGATTCATCTTGTTGTGGTATATTTAAGGAATGGAACAGGGTTCTTTTTTTTTATTCTATGCGATAAATCGAGCAAGTTTAAAACATTAAATCAATTAAAAAGAACAATGATTCTTTCTTGCTTTCTGAACTTATGAACTGATTTAAATTCATGCTGTTCTGACTTATTCTTGAAAAAGATGTGAATTGATTGTTAGATTAATGTAATTTTTTTTTTTTAAATCAACTTAATTGATCATATGTTTTTTTAGCAGGAAAAATAACAATTATATCCGCAAAGAACTTTTAATCTAGTGAACCGTAGTGTATGTACTTGATAAGAATCAAGTAAACGATTTCATAAGGCTATGAGGAACCTTCAGTCAAAACTTATAACTAATAATTAGTTTCCTTGGTTTTTCTCAACACTAATAGAATTCCGACAGACAGCACCGAAAGTACCACTACTCATTTAAGCATACTTTAAGTAATCATCAGACATTACGTCAACACAAACGTGGGTTGCCCTTCCGTTCTTAAGTGTTCTTAAAACTACTTTAAAACCTAAAGTGCGTGTTTTGTATTCGACATAGAATATTTGCTCAGTCATTTTCTTTGTTTTGTAATCGATTGAGAAAATGTGAATCCCTAACGATCTTTTAGCGTAGTAATAAGTTTTTGTTTTTTTTATTTGTTGCAAATGAGAAACACATTCTTTAATCACTTTTTATGTCTTTTATAATTAAATGTATTCGCTAAATTTTCAGTGGAATATTATGTCTTATTGAATATAAAATTTGGATGCAAAGATTGTTCAAGTTAACGAGGAACATTCTCCTTTTTATAAAAATTGAAAAATGAAATTTTTTGAAATATTTATTCCCTAACTCTGTGACTCTGTGCAAATTGAATCAGATCAATTTATCAGCCTAACCAATTTTTTTAAATCTGTGCTGTGAGAGATACAGCACCGTTTTATTGGTTCCGCATTTCTATCACATCCTTTTGGTCAACAAAAATCGGTGAACATTTGGCTACAGCACTGATAACTGACGGGGAAGGTTACACCTTCTTCATTTTTAATCAAACGTAAAATACTGATGACACCACCGGACAAAATTACGCACCATAAACTGAATTTTTGTGGACACATGGAGTCCACTTCACTTTGGAAGCACCACTGGCTTCAATTATTAATTACTGAGCTTTTGAAGGCGTAAATCCAAAGTCAAAATACACTACAATACTCTCTTAGATAATTTAAAATTCTGTGATCGCCTTGAAATTGACAGATATTGATCTTCTTCGATGCTTCCGGTATCAGGGGGCTCAGGCCTCATCTCTAACAAAGCCAGCCTCTACGAATATGCTTACAATTTTGCTTATATATGGTTCAGATGGACGTTAAACGTGACTTTAATCTGCACTTGATGCGCTAAACGTACCTTCAGAAACCGTGATTGTAAAACTTTGCATACTGTTAAATTTAAATATCAAACTAAACATATGCAGTCTCCGATGAAGGTTCGGTTTGAGATACGAGTGTCCGATGGCAACAGAGATGTCAAATGCAATGATTCTTGTTATAATGTTGACTAAACGGCAACATTATTTTTACGTTAAAAAAGTATATTTTGAGGAATCCCCAAATCGTTCGTGCGGTTTGCACTCACTTGATGAGTCAAGCTCGTTGGTTCAAAGTCTAGACAAGAAGATATTGAGGTTCACCAAAATCCTCCTCGACCTTCAACGTAAGACGCGTTTGCATAAATTTATGTGAAATTATTCGCCGCAATCCGCGCAAATTGATAAAGTAGATTGCGGCGTGTACACTTCGGGCCCAACAAGAAAACATCCGCGCAATCGCAATATTTAGACGACTTTTTTTCAAGTCATTGGACCCACGGTTAAAATAAGACTTGAAAAATATGCACAGGACATCCTTTGTAATACTTCTTTCGCTGCCTTTTTATTTTTTCAATGTTCTTGGGTAAATAAAACGATGGTATCTACACCACAAATTCACCTTGTCGTGCTGGTTTGCATAGATGATCTGTCATTAATGCTGCTGTGAAGGCTAAAAGCTGAGAGAAGAGTGATGTCCGACTTCGAATTAAATGCTGCGAATTAGGCGAAAGTAGATAAGAGAATTTGAAATTGTCCATCCCGATTCGGACTCCAACCATGGAGCAATTGAAACCAAAATACATCAGAGTTTCAAACCACAGTCGATACTGGTGTCGGGTTGATGTTGATCAATCTTTCCACCATTTTTTAAAAGGAATAGCGGTGCATTCATATTTTGATGTTAAGCAAACATGCAATCACCTTTGATTTAATCTATAATGAAACGGTTTGTAACATATAAGACTGAGCACATGTCCATGAAACAAGCATTAAATAAGAATGTGATCGAATTAACCTTGAGTAAAGCTATGAATATATCTCCAATCAATATAAACATTCATCTTTAAGTGTATTTTAACAGCCTAAGACTTTTTCGTATGACATTCTTACAATCTATTTGCCATCGAAATATATTGGGATTTCCATGACATTATCACAAAAATGTCCTATCCAATCAAGTTCGACTGGAAATGATACGCATTTAAAAATTACGTCTCTTTTAAAGTATAGCTATTAAAATCAGACAAACAACAAGTTTTATATTTCCCCACAACAGGAGGTGGTTGTACGAGTATAACATTGCTGGTGTATTCCATTTAACAGTGAAAAAATGCTCCTGGATAGGAAATGAGCGTGAGCTTTTTAACTTTTCATCTTTCAAGAACAAGGTCAAATCGTAGGCTTTTTATAAACTATGCAAAAGTGCACCGTAACTTTTCAGAGCTATTCCCCCAGAGGTCTCAAAGATATTGCACTGCGGCAAATCTCCAACATCGCCCGAAAAGCCGCCGTTTCTCTCCGATTAATCCGAGCGGTCTCGGACCGTGATAAGCAATTAATGGAGCTATACTACCCAAAGCTGAGATTTGGCCATCAAAATATAGCATACCGTGTCAACCTGGCCAGCCTGTGTTTGCCAAAATAAAATAATTCTTTAAACTCTTGTAGCTCTTGTAGCTAATAAAAATTAAAAGGAACAATAAGTATTCTTCTGCGGTTGAGAACAAACAAGTTCTGTTCGTTTTTTTTACGCTGGGAGGTGGTAATTTTCAAAAGACGAAACTGATCGCACCCACCCCTTCTTTATTCTTCCCATTTACCCTAAGGTACGGGCATCTTGGCATTTCATTGCAGGGTGTAGAGATGAAAAGTATCATGAAATATCATGAAAGTATCATGAAGTATCATGAAAGTATATATTGATATATAAATTTATAACACAGCTTCCTCGTATGTTGACTTGAAATCAAAACTTAATAGAAATTTACCTTTTATTTTCTCAATTGCTGACTGTTGACATTTTTAATGCACAAGAAAAGCAATTATCTAAACCAAATTAATTAACAAAGAAACAAGTATGGAAAAAGCCGCGTAAAACTAGTTTTCCACATGCATTCTTCGAGATACTCTTATATATTTCCTGATTCTGGCTATGCATGTATAAACAGCAAAACTATGATAACTTTTCTGTTTTCCAGTTGAGAAGTAAAAGTCTTGATTTGTCATCAAAATTTACAGCTGGTCATAATTAACATCTTCGTAGTTTGATTAAAAGTCTGACCCCTGTCACAAAAAACGACTGACACAAGCATGAATAATCACAGATTAATACTATCTGTGGTCTCAATGCACAGACTTGAGGGAAAGATTACATTGCAATCCCCCAATTTGCATACCATTTTGCAATAATGTTGACCTTAAAAGTCTCCAAGACCGATTAACATGACAAAAACATTTCGGTTTTTTTTTCTTTTTTATGTTTAAACATTACAAAGTTATAACGATCAATTTCCATTGGTTATATGCAATCTCTTTACGAATATTTTTGGCGAAGCTATTGGACAAGTTTTTGAGGACTTTCAATGACCTTGACGATGAATAACAAAGTCCACATTTGGTAAATTGTTAAACAAAAAAAAATCGAATTGTGTAATCATTCTAAAGACTGGCGAAGTTTGGAATTTAGCTGCAGACTCATCAAAAGCACTTGTTGTTGAGCAAAAACTTGTATCAAGGCTGAGTGTCAGGTCTTATGGATAAGCTTTTGCTGGAATTCATCTTGTTTTTTTTTCTCGCAAGCTTCGAGATTAATAATGTATAAATGAAACTTCTGGAAGAGGTTCAAAGAACTTTGATCTCAAGTCTACTAGTGGATTAATCTTATTCTATTTAAGTCAGTTAATATTAGTGTATCCTTAGGAAACTATAACACGTTTGCCCTCAATAGCCACACCTTGCTTTACAATTCTTAAACTAAACTAGTTCTGCTCTTAGAGAACAAGTTTGCAGATTCGTAAGAACCGTCTTTATTATGTAAGCCTTTGTTTAAACTATTTCAATTTATATGAAGAAGAATCATTAAGTCTACGATTTTTTTATGCCAAATTAATTCTTTTTTGTTTTTTTTTTCTTTACAGGTAAGCTCTTTCTTCGAATTGGGCAGTTGATGGCTGTGAGATGCTTGTGGTGAAATTTATTTTTAATATTGATTGTCATGCCGAAAATTTAAATATCATTATAGGATCTATCTGCCCGAATATCTGTGTTATTTCAGTTCATTGACTCCGTGCTGATTTAAGTATCTCAAGGCGAATTTTGTATATTCATGAGTCTTTGCAAAATATATTCAAAGTGCGCAAGCATATACAGTTTTTTTTTTTCTATGTTAATTTTTGCGAAAAGAACAAGAACTCGATGCTTATTTTATTACTGCGCCACTTAAAAATGATTCCAACATAAATAACCTGATGTACTAGAAAAAAAAATATTTTATGTATGATTTTTATAAGAAAGGCTTTGTTTTTGATTCGTGTAAATTAATAGATTTTGTTTCTTTTTTCGAAAAATGTTAAAACGTGAAAAATGTTTGCCTGTATAAAGATCATCGCTTCGTTCAGATATAAGTATGCATTCAAGAAATTGCTAAGCGGAAAAACTGAAGAGGTCCACAAATCTGTGAAAGATACCAACTGGTAAATGGCCGAGAATCTTGCGCTTCTCATTTTCAGTTATATCTTTTTAAAAATTTTGATTTTCCTCAAGTTGTCACCAAAGTCTTGATGGCCATTTGGCTTCTAATGTTGACGATAAAAATATTGCCAACAATATTGCCTACGATAGCCATTTCTGTTACTATAAGATATCTGTTATATTGGCCTAATAGAAGCTTCCTTTTTTAACACAAGACGCCGCCTCCAAAGATCCGTGCAAAAGAGCAGACTCTCGGTAATATAGTTTCTGTTGGGTTGGATGTAGTCTGTTTCTGTCAATCTCACAGCAGAGCCAAAGACAGATCATCCAACAAAACGAACAAAGAATTCCAGTAGCCGAAACAATCACCACTACGATCAGGCTACCCCTTTGGTAAGATATCTATCGCTGGTCAAATACTGCAGTGATAGCGCCGCGCTGCTAATCTGATCGCAACGGCAAAAGGTGTCGACCAGATTCGAAAACTAGATGGAAAGCTTAACTCTGCGGCTCGCAAAATGATTCAATTAAAAGTCAGGCAATAACCAATCTGTCGGTTAGTACAAATTGCCAAAACGAGACAAAATTATGTGAACTAGAAAATATCTCAATTCTATAAGCACAAATTTTATCAGAACTAAGTGTTTGAAGTACCCCCGCCTTTTCCCAAAGATTATCTATTATCCTGATAGACTGATTGTCATAAATCAGTTTTGGACAAGAATGGGAATCCCCTGGTTGTACTATATATATTTTTATGCAAACAAACAATTATTTTGATTCTGACTTCGAAGGCAGCTTGAGTCAGAATCTGCGGGGTTCTGCAACCTTGCGCAACGATCAAAAAGCTGATTGTCGTGTTGCCCAAAGCAAAAATTATTCCAACAAGTAAACTTGTACTTAAATGTTGAGTTCCGTTGAGAGTATAGAATTTTATTCGGGGAAGAAAACTTATTTTAAATTAAAATAGTAAATATTTGATAAAAAAATTGCGTTATTTAAATTTTTTTCTTAAAAATCGCGTTGTACGCATTTTGGGAACCGTGTCGGAGCGAAAACGCGTTATAGAAACCCACGTTTTAGGAGAATTACCTGTACTTTTTTACACAATTCTTATAAGTCGTTAACATTATTACATTATTTTTAAGTCCCATCATAAGAAACAATTCAATTTTATTCGCAGATATTTATAGCTTCCTGCGTTTTCTGTGAAGTCAATGGAATTATCATTCACACTCAAGATTTAGCAGTTTAATGAAAATACATTTAAGCTCAAGTTTTAAGTACAGAAAAAGATTCGACCTCCTAAGGTTGTTTCGTCAACTTTTCAACTTCCAATCGAACATATCTTCATTACATACAACATTGTTTTTCAGATCTGATGATTTATAAAAAATGAATACAACAAGACAAACTCATCTATCATTCACACCTTAAAATGTTCAAATAAAAATTGCATAAAAGTCTTTCAAACAATAATTTTTTTTCACGGTCAAATCATGTACCGAAGCTTAAAAAGATCGAAGGAAGCAAAACATATTCAAAATGTTAATTACCCATACTATTGCTGTTGCATATAATCAATGAACGAATATGAGAAAAAAAACCCAAACCGATTGCGCACTCAATATGATTTATTCCTAACCTGACCCAAGCAGCTCATGAATCTTTCAAAAGTAACACAAGATATAAAAAAAAAAATTAAAATCAAAATTCATTCAGAGAAAGTGAGTCAGTCAAGCCCTTTTGTTAAATACATATTTATATCTCGTCTGTAAATTTCATAATATTCATATAAACTTTATAAAAACATCACCTTCAAAAACTTTACATCGAACTTGAAGAAAGAAAGAAGTTTGCAAATTCCTAGTCGTCAGGTCATTTTTGGCAGGTGCTAATGGCACCAAGCCGAAGAGCTCGAAGGCACTCGGAAAAATAGTGTCACAAAACAAATGGACACCTAATTGACATTGAATTTCGAGATAACCGCTTAATTCAGAGTAAACATTTCCTCACCTGGGTATTAATTAAAAATTCAAAAATGCTAATAAATAGTTTCGTCAACGCAATAATCGCCGACGAAATAATCCAATAATGAAATCGCTACGAATATGCTTGAGCCTTTTTTTTTTGTTGTTTTGTTTTTTAAATTTTGTGAGCCTCTGTTGATGATAGATGGGCTTAAAAATGATGAGGTGGAACAGATAGCAGACTCGTTTGTTTGATAAGCCGAGTTGTAAGGGTTATGTCACTTTTTTTTCTTTTTTTTTTTTGAGATCGAAATAAGGTCGCTTACAAACTTTTGCTTGTGCGTGAGGTGAAGTCAGACTTGGATGTGCTTATCTGTCAAATTAATTGGGACATTTAAAGATTATCGAAAACATAAATCGGTTGAACTTGATCGGATATAAGTTATTAATTGCAAAATTGTTGCCAAAAAGATGTATACAGTGGATTGGCTGACATTTATCTTAAGAGGCTAACCGAATGTTTCAACTCGACCTCCTTCTATTATTAAGAGCATCGACTTATGTCGAATGAAATCCTGTGAATTAAGCGTAAGCTAATAAGTCAATATCAAATTTTCCTTTCCAATTCGGACTGCACCCATGGAACCATAGAAACCCTGATACATTCGAGCCTTAAAGGTTTTTTACCTAAGGTAAAAAAAACTTTTGAAATTTGTAACGAGCACATCAATATCGATAATTTAATACTGAACTGTTTTATTCCTGCTAGAGCCCAAGCTTTGCACTCTTTTCCTTTTTCTCATTTTCTTTTATCCGTTATTTATCGTTACTCAAGGGGTTATGACTACAGCAAGGCAAAGGAGAGAATGATGATGGTTATTTTCGTTTGATGTGTAGCGTCGGAATAGATATGAACAATTTGTAACCGACTTGTTTGCATTCGTTTAGAATTCGCAGTATTTTATTTGTCAGAAAATGCATTGACTCCGGAAATTATATCATCACTCTGCTGTCTGTTATATAATTTCAATCTACTGAAATAAGTCTAAGTTATACATATGATATAATATTTGGGAACCTGAAACGTATCGAACTTCCCCTATGCCATGGACTTTCCCCCTCGTTTCGTGTAGTAAAGTAACTTTTAAATCAGCTGAAAATGAAGAGTCGAAAAATTAAGCAAATTTGGTGACGATGAAGAGGATTCCTCAAAGATCTTTCCTTAGATCACTGCGAAGAGCTAGCACGAATAAACGTTAAACGACTCAAATAATAAAATAATTATAATAACTTTAACACCGCAATAAATTTGAAAGTCAAATTTTTCGAATCCTGGATTGCCAAATAATCACAAATCAAGCATGCAAAAAAACGAGACGCATGGCTTATAAAGTACACACTTTACTAGACTCGAAGCCATTTCATTTGAATGCCGTTACTTTCACGCATTTAACAAAAGATGGCCATGAGACTGAGGACTCATTTTTTTCATAAATTAGAAAAAAAATTGCAAATGAATTCAAAGCCTACAGAACAAGGTTATTACGCATAAAGAAAAGATATATTTTCTAAAATCGGCTTACATAACTTGCGGATTAACTTATATCGTGGACATTTTGTTCGCGCATTAAGATTGTACAAACGATTTACATTTAAATTCTATTAATGAGCTTTTCTGTTTCTTTATTCCTAACTCAATATAATTGGGAATATATGACGATGGTGAATACACACATCCATATCCTCACAATCGTATATGGATGTGTGCATCGTTCTGATAAATAGTGTGAATAGAGTACATTGAGTGAAATGTTTCACTTTTAATTTAAATTTATTTAGAAAGATGTATTTCATTTATTATCTGTCGCTGCTTCAGAACTGTTTCGAATGCAGGATTGGGCCAGACAGCAAGTAAGAGGACTGCGGTACGCTTGCGGTTCGATGCCTCAAATCGTTGCCTGACATATTTTATGTCCAGGAGTTGCTAAGTGTATTGTATGTATTTAGCCGATTGAAGAAAAAGTTCACTTGCATAATATGTAGGACTATGAACGGAACGGAATATAAGACAGAGACTACATAGAAAGGAGTTTAAGACCATTAATAGAAGACAGAAAACTGAATGCAAGCATCGTTGAAAACCGGAGGATAGATATGAAACTGAAATTGAATTTGATGGGATTCGAGTGTTTAAATGCATGAGTAACTTTAAAATGAGAGCCAAACCAACCGAAGCATTTTGAAAACTATTTGAAACTAAAATAAATTTGCAACTTTGAAATTAAATACAGCATCCAAAATACCTTGGACAAATCTAAGGAAGATTGGAGTAACTGGGAATGAAAAAAGCGCAAAAAGTGATTTGGACCTTCTCAGTGAACTCAATAAACTTTTTCGTGTCTCTGTTGAGCAACTGAATAAATCACAATATGATGCTCATAAACATTCTTCAGAAGCTACACTTGATGATTTAGAAACGGTAAGTGAGAGCAATGTGGTAGACTGGTAACTGCTATTAAATCAAACGGAGTTCGTGAGGATGGGATCCTAATCCGTTTCGTTTAAATCAATTTGCCATCCATTATCACCCATTAAGCCAAATTTGCCTCAGCCATTCGGCACTCCAGGAGAAGCACTTGAATTATTCCTGTTCCTAAGAAGAGCAATCCACAATGACTTTAGGCATATAAGAATCTTATCGTGTATGTCCAAGGTCCTTGAGATGTTAATTGCTAAGCAATTACATTCATCTATCTCTAAATAAATCATAGCTGTGCTACGGCTATGGTCAATATCCTGGAAGACATATGTTAAGATATTTGTTTGATAAAGGTTCCTTTACAATTCTATGTTCTTAACTTCTAAAAGGTCAATCATGAAATTCAGCGCTTGAAACTTAAATACTTCTTGGCCTTGCTGAGGTCAGTCGTTTATTGTGAACTCGTCTCCCTGTCGTAAACTTCAATTGGCTTTCAATGATCGCAGATATAAACATATCTCGCTTGAATAATACTTCAACACTCAGAATTGTTTATTTATGTACAAAGTTATATTATATATTTCGCTACATCATCCAGAACTGTTTACTTAATCTTACCAAAGCATTTATACCTTATTTCTTCGCGATTGTTTTCAATTCACGTCATCAAGCTGTGGAATTCACAGCCCCTGTGCAATACTGACGATGTAAATATTTCATATGAGGTGGTATTACCTAGACCTATCCTACCTTCCGATTTTTTTCTTGTCTATTTCATAGTATTTTTTCCGCCTTTTATAATTTTAATTTAAATAATCACTTAAATAAATATTAGAAAATTCATTTCATTTCATTTATTATAAATTCATATTTTTATTTTTTTTTTGTTTTTCAAACTTATTGTTTATTAATAATTAATCCGCAACTGAAAAAATATGCAAAATACTGTTCAAATTAAATGAATTGAAATTAAATTGAATAAGATTCAATCTTATAGCTCACTTTACTGTTTAAATTAAATAAATTGAAATTCAACTAAATTTAAATTAAAAAAGACCGATCTACAGAATTTCTTCTACGTACATTTTTGGGACAAAACTTATCGTTCGTTGTCTTCCACATTAAGGCTTTATTTTCGAAACGATCTCAGTCTTAAGACTTGCGCGGGTTGTATCAAGGGGCTACCATATAAGGATTCGTGCAGAGACAAAAGGGAAATAGAGTTCGTCCATCAACTACTATGCGAATGTCCAGCGCTAGTCGCAATAGGTTTTCAATGATTTACTGGTCCTTTTGAGATTCATACTTTTATCTGAAAAGGGTCGTGATGAGCTGAGAACCCTATTTAACATACAGCCGACTTTTATACTCATTTAAACTCAAAAATCAAATCAAAACCAAATCAAACAAAATGTTAATTAAAACTCCATGAGGCGGATATAGAATCGAAAAGTAACACTCGTCGACTTACCTTGCCATGACAAACTTTAAAGCGAACAGCTATACAGAGTGATGCTTTTGACATTCCTGGCGAAGTCGGCAATGATATTACTAAAACTTTTGGTGTAAAAGAAAGCAATAGCTGTCCCGGTCTTCAGGAGACGGAAAAATATATGTTCTCTTGAATCAAGGAATTTCCGGAGATTTAATTTACTAAACAATGGACCCATTTCATGGCTAAAGAAGAAAATGGGATACCCGGGCCATCTCCACATAAAAACCCTTAAATAGTTAAGAGCTACCGTTAAAAAGGCTTGTATTAAAAGATGTTTCAAGCTAATATTTCCTCTTCCTTTGTTCCAATCGCCTAACTTAAAATTGACCAATCACTTTAAAAAATGAACAACTTGGAACGCAATCAATTGACAGCGTCATTATAGCTATCATTATTATTATTAAAAGTTCTTCTGAGATAAGTTGTGCTTTTGTGGCCTCTAGTGACCTTGTTAAATACCAAAACTCGATTAAAAAAACAACAAAACGCGTCCATTTTTTAAGATTAAATGTACACCACCCTGGGTACAAAAAATCAAATTTAATTCCAGTTTCATGAAAATAAAAGTAAAAATGGGCTTGCCTATGATTCAGTCACTAGCAATCTTTTTATATTTTTTCAATGTCAGTTTTGTTGAGGAAGTTGTTATAACCACAATTTTATACGCACTTATTTATTAGAGAAACTGGTAATCCAATGCATATACTCGGACACTAGAACTGTGAACTGCTGGCAAGCATTTTAAAGATAGCAATTTATTTATTGGTGCAGGCAAAACAAAGTTATGTCAGTGTTAGCCAAAGCCATTCCGCATATTAAACTATGGCTAACAATTCAATCAATTATTTTCATTACATTACTCGTACAATGACAACTGCCATAGGTACGATTCTGTGGTAAAAGCAACTCTATCACTTGGTGTTAACGAATCAATTAGATAATGAAGTTGCAAGAGAAATTATTTATGATTATTGTTTGATAAACAATTGTCGGAACTTCAGTTTATGTTAAGAGCACTTCATAGGCAAGAGATTAAATCAATTAGTACATTTATATTAAACAACACTTACAAAGATTTGACTTCCGGATGCTATAGTTTTCCGTAGAACTATTTCAGTTATTCATGCGCCTTAAGAAGCATAAGCTGTACAGTGTTTGTTAAGTTAAGTGCATTGACGTCTGGTGAAGGTTCTAATATGAAATGTCAACATTCTACACAAGCAAAACGGAGCTGCAAATTACTGCAATTTTTTCTCGTTAATAACAAATTTAAGTGTTTTTCTTTAACATCATCTTTATTCCTATGAAGTGAGGGGCTGTTTCATGTGCATTCACCCCACCAATCTGACGCAAATTGGTGTTATTATGACCACATCGTATCTTTAGTGATTTTCCACTAGTCATAGTATCCGATTGGACAGGTTAACCATAAGTGACTGTTTGTAGTAAATTCCCTTAAATTATAGATGCACAGACAATAGAATTGAACCAAGCCATAAGCGCCACAATAAAATAAGGAAATGATATTATTAAACACAAACAAACTTTTTTAATTCAAGACCGTATTTTGTTGTAATTTTTCGATCGCTCTTAAGAGGTTATGTCTTCCCTTATGATTCATGTTGCAAAGAGCTAGTGTAGTCGTCTGAAACCTTATGGAAACGGGACGCAGGATTTTATTTATAATTTGGAGGATTTGAATCGAATCAAAGGTATGAAGTACTATAGGACAAATAGTATTCATTTATGATGATAGACTTAATCATTTTTGGCTTGTTAAAATTCACAGATTTCATTGCAGTTACACTGCATTTCACTGTTATGTATTTCTTCATTGAATTTCTCTATGAAGTTCGACCGAACTGCATGCCTTTGCACGAAAGATTACATTTCTCTGATGTTTGCAATTCTATTGCGGTTACTCTCAAGTTCTTTGACATTTTCTGTTGACGTTCGGGCAGTTCTGCATCTTATTTTCGAGTTCGCTCTAGATCTTGAACAATCTATACTTGTGATAGTCTTGTTCTGAAATCTGCAACTTGTTCCTGAGTCCTTTCGCGATCTTGAACAATCTGTTTTTGTGAACGCTCAAATTCTTTTAATTTCCATTACCTATTCTTCTGGGTTCAGCCTTTTTGCGGCCTTTTCTGGAAGTTGCTCTTCACTCATTGGCATTTCTAGTCTGAAGAATGAACCAACAAAGAGGATAATATTTACATAAGAACTCACATTCAAAAAGTTTGACAACTCAGTTCTCTTTGTGCATGCCCCAAACTTTGCATACTCACCGTGTCCAGTAAGAAACTCAAAAACAGATCAGTAATACTACATGTTATCCAATTGCCAATGGCAATGAACATGGGATATTCTTATTAAGATATTTCTAACCCCGGTAAAACTGAACTTGCTTTAGCTACAATTACATTGTAGGACAAAATGACAAACGTTTGCATAATTTCGATTTCATATATAGTATGTATGTATATAGAGTCAAATAATGTTAATAGAAAATTGTTTTTATCAGACAGTAAATTTGATTTATGGTAATTTCATAAAGACAGGCGTTTGTCTGTTTTAAATAATAATCCAATCATTATTTAAAACTAATGGGACACAAATCCTGCCGAAATACCTTTTTCATTACCCCGATTATTTTTGACTTTGTGGTTCCAAAAAAGTGATATATCTTATTGGCGAACAATTCTTTGCTTTATTTCGAAGCAAATCCCATGTTCCATCACACGATAGAATTTTATAATCCGGTAGCA
Organism: Orthonevra nobilis; assembly: GCA_963555765.1. Taxonomy (NCBI): domain Eukaryota; kingdom Metazoa; phylum Arthropoda; class Insecta; order Diptera; family Syrphidae; genus Orthonevra; species Orthonevra nobilis. The sequence goes on from OY743225.1 coordinate 15,950,840, forward strand.
AAAATGAAGGGTAAACGGGTAAATACTATATGCTTGGGATCTTTACTTGCCAAGTTATCATAAAGCTAGCTTCGTGCCAACTTATCATAAATCGCATTGTTTTCATTCCCCGGAGGTCTGAAGTGTTTTGTTGTCGCTCCTCTTTTTCGGGTTAGCTTATGCTTTTGCATCCGCGCCATAATGTATGTTTCGTTTCAACGAGAAACTTCATTATATTCATTGTAAATATAATATTTCGGGAATCGGAATACGAAATTTTTATTGTATTTATAAACTTAAAAAGTTACAGCCAGAATTGAACCCAGAACCTGCAAACTGCAAAAAACTTGGGCAGCACATCAAACCACTATGCCAACGAACGCGATAAGTTCCAACATATTTTTTCCGTGGGCATTCGGTGTAGATGCGACATTCCTACATATACTACACCTTGACTCTCAGCGTTAGGCCTCCACAGCAGAGCTAATGACAGACCATCTACACAAACCACACGAACTAAGAACTGCAGCAGCCCATACAGTAACCACTACAACAACGGCAAATGGTGACTAGACGAGATTCTATTATCTATCTACTTTCCTTCATTCTAAATGGAGCGATGACTCCGTTTTTCGATTGATACGAAACTTGTTTTCGGGCCGTTCAATACAAAATGTAATTCTTCAAAGTATAAATCATATTTTGAATTCAATCCAAGCAAAATTTTTTTTAAATCGTAAATGATACTCGTTAAAAATTTTCTCCGTTTTTTTTTTTTGTTGTTATTTATTCAGATAAATTGAATTCGTGTCAAAGTTCGGTTCAAAGCTGACAGATACTTATTTAGGCACATACGCAGTTGATTTGATATTCGGGTTGTCATAAAAATAAGGACCTACAGAACAAGAAAACAAGTACAATAAATTATCGAGTTGTTAGTGTCTGTTTTAAAATTTCGAACAAATAAATTAATATGAAGAATCTTTAGGTCATTTGGGTTTTTTTCACAATTTACATAAAAAACAAGAACTATTACAATGATCTTGAGTTTTCGGGGAACACTTTTTTATAGTGAATAAATAAGATTACTTGAATATAAGCAGGCTCCATTATTTATTTGCTTACGTTTATAATTGCATTTTTTTAATTATTTCGAGCTGAATTTACAAAATATTTGAGATTAAATTTAATCCATGCCATAAATAACACAAGGTCAAATTATTAAGAACAGGCTCAGATGTCTAAAGTTACAGACACAAATTTTATGGGGATGAACTTATGGCTTGACCTTAAGCTAAGCCGTCTGGCGCCGTAACCACATGAGACATGGGCACATATCTCTTCGTGAAGGATTATGAAAATATTTGTTAGAAAGCCCTATATTTTTCGTAAAAATGGCTAGGAATGGATTTACGTATTGGTGCCGATTTTGTTTGTCAGATATTTTTTGAGAGTTTCCACATTTACAACTCACAGTAATCCACTGCATCCTCGAAGAATTTACGCTCGATGATATCTCCGGCGTAAATGCCAGATTGTCACTTTTAATGTCATGGGTTCCGCTTGGAAGACTGGTTCTTTTAAAATATTTATTTCAAGAATAATCCGGATAGCTTGCTTATCTTTAGTATGTGCGAAACTTTGCATTATGAATAATTTGGTACCTGTCTTTACCTAGTTATGGTTCAAGATAACTTCTTTTTACTTATTTTCGAATGTATGAAATCATCGAGAATGTTGTCTATCAAACCAATTGTCAAAAAGTTACACACTTGTCTTTAGCATTTATGTCTAGCATATTTCGGCAAATTACCATGCAGACTTTTGTTCAGTCTTTTTCCTTCTTTACAATCTTCGTTTCCTGCGCGGTTTAAACCAAAGTACAAATTCACAAAACATTCGCAGTTCGATTTTTGTTTTATGTCAAAACCAAAATAGTTGACGAAGTTAAAATTATAAATTTCATAAAACTCGACTTTTAATTCATACATGAGTCACGGTGACCAATCATTGGCTATGATCGCTTTTCAATGACGACTCACTGTCAGTCTTTTGCCAGGACTTCAAACTTCAAAATCCAATTCGATGTTCACAAATTTTTTACTTGCAATAAAAAACAAGAGAGTACGAGTAAGATACTAAAACAAGGTAGATCAATCCGTAGGTTTATGATGGGAAAAAATGCCCACCATCAAGATGCCAAAAAATATAAGTTATTTGTCGTTACTGCGTGCCGTTTACTCCCTTTCTCTCTGCGGTCAAGATGCAATTGCATAAGACGGCATATAAGCTCCAAACACTCAATAGACATTCCCCCAAAACGCTTATTCATCTGTGAAACAGGCAACGTAAGCCAAACCAAAAACCAAGAAAAGCCCAAAACAAAACCCAAACTTTTATGAGTGTGTGTTTTTTTCAAAATTATTATGTTCCCAGCATGCGCCTATTTCCGCGTTTCGCATCACACTCGCACACCCTACTAATGCATGCAAGTTATTCAATTAAATTTCACTTCACCCAAAAACAAACCTAAAAAAGAAATAATACGCAAACGAACGAGAAGCATAGAAAACTTAAAATTATAAAAAAAAAAGAAAAACGAAAAAACGAATTTGAAAACCCAAACAGAGACAAAATTCTTTTTCAAGATCACTTCCTCTCACCCAGACATACGCGTATTTATCTCCGGAAAGATGCTTAATTCGAAGGTAGTGTGGCATTAAAATGTCTCGATTTTGATAGCCTTTTTATTTTGGATGCCAGTGTAATGTAATGTCCGGCTTCATGAAGGTCCCACCAGAGGTTTCTCCTTTGCACCACATTCATCCGAAATAAAAGTAAACACTCATTAGATGCCAACAACAAATGATCGCGGAGACAACCGCTGTGTAACAACCAACAAGCAGCGTAATTACACTATTTCACCAAAAATTAAACAGAAAAAAATGAGCCGAGATTCCAACGAAATAAATTTAGGAGGCAGGCCTTAGCTTTTGAACGGCCAACCGGTGCGGTTGCGCGGCGGCGCGCGGCAACAGCACGGCGATCGTGTCGAAAAGTCGAAAACTTTCTCAAGACATCCGTAAAATAAACACTATCAGCTGTATCTAAATTAAAGACTTAACACTGATTTTCATGAGCTAACAACAAACGAGGCTACACACTTTGAGGCCCCAATGTCTGACACTGGCTCTTCGTCGTTGCGATGGGAATAATGGGACACTTTTGGACCAGAAAAAAAAATCACAAAAAAAAACCTAATTAGCCGATTATGTGGTGAGTGTGAAGGTGATTGCATAATAATTGAAGATCTTTTTTTTTTGGGAGATGCTTGCGTTTGACTCAGTCGGTCAGTGGGATAGTTTTCACTTTTTTCTCGAGTTATCTTACGAAGATACAACGCGGTTCGGAACTTATAATCGCGGTCAAAAGAGTGAATTAATTGAGTAATAGACGGTAAGCGTCACTTGGTGGCGTTCAACAAACATCTGGCCTATTGATTTTTCATGTTTGAAGAGCTCTTACACAAAACACAAATCATGTGGTTCAATGAATGCTTGCGTGGTATCTTGAATGTTTTTTTTATAATAAAACGCATACCATTGTCCCTTTACTTTACTCAATCAGGAAAAACTTTGTTTTTTATATATACTTGATTTTCAAACTGTTATAAACGAAGGACCAACATTACAAAAAATCCAGTACAATAAATTATGTCGCACGAATAGATTACGATTCAGATTCTTTCGCTCATTCGGGTTTAAAAAACAAGAATTATTGCAATAATCTTGTGAACACTTTTTTTCATGATTTAGTAAGATTAAGCAAGCAGGTTCCATTATTTGCTTTTTATTTATTTCGCTCTAAATTAACAAAATAATTTGAAGTAACTTTTATGTATGGAATTAATAATACAAGGTCACAGTATTTAGAACAGGCTCAAATGGCAAAGTTTCCAGACATGAAATTTATGGGGATGAACCGATGGATTGACCTTAAGTTCAGCAGCCTGGCGCTGCGTCAATAACTGGAAAAGATTTAGCTTAAGCAGCAACGATTGTCAAGAAACTTGAAATTCGGGCCAGAAACAGATATGTACCACAAAAATTTTTTCAGCGTAACAAAGGGACAAATAATGTGCAATTTCGGACATTTAGTCAAATATGAGGACTCTCTTAAGCCGCTCAATACGTACGTGTTATCTTGATCGTTTCCGACCGGGTTGGGTTGATGTTTACACTATATGGGCATTTATAGAATTAGAATTAAAAAAACAATTAAAATTACACTTCTGGCTAGAAGACTCTACAACTTGACACGTAGTCAAAGCAAATACTTACATATGGTATATCTAAAATATCATATTGATCCGTACCTTTTTCTGCTCCGGGTGAGTTTAAACTTTCAAAAAGTTCGTTATGGAACTTAAAAATGTGTCTGAAAGTGAAGTAACCGATAGTATTTTAATTCTAATGCTGATTTTGGTGAGTCCTAGTTATTTCGAGGATCCTTTTACAAAAGCTTTATTTTTTATAAATCTTCTTTTACGAACAATAAGAATTCTATCGAACTTGTCACAGGCTATTGTGAAAATTGTGACCGCCATGGTTTATTTCGTTCAATTTAAGAATAGTTTAATAGGGTAACCTGCGATTTATGTTTTCTCACCTTCTCTAAGCCCTTTGTCATACAATGGCTGGGTGGCACCGTTGGTTAAATGCTTGCTATCACAGGGATTTAATAAACTAGAATAATTGACAAACAAGAGAAGTCAGATAAGGAGTGTGCCCTTTAGACAGTGGTTGTCCAATTAAGTACATATTTTTCAAGTGGGATCTCTGTCATAAAATGTATGGATTCCTCCGAATGATTTATTCTCGTGGGGTGAAGCAGTTGACTTCGCACTTCAAAGTTATAAACGCGTGCTTATATTTCTTAGTTATTTTACCAATTGGGAAATCTAACATTGAGGATCAGTTGCAACAACCAAATAAACGCTATTATAACTATTAAATGGTTACGATATATTTTCATAACCATATCATCGACGATAAGCTTCAAAGGTTACAATCCCGTCTGGTCTTCATACAATGAATATTGTTGTTATGAAGAAACATCATCATCATAAAATTAACATTAAAGCATAAGAGTAAACTTAAAGCTGTGTTAAATATTTCAATTTAAGCAAGGCAACTTGACCACAAAATACCGGAAATAGTTCTCAAAAACTAATGCAATTTCTTGCTACTTGCCAACTTGCCAACATTGAACGAGTAGACTTTTCTGATAAGATTCTAGCAAAGACACTATGAACCTCCTTGGTGTTACTATCAACTCTGATTTATCTCGGCATGATCTCGTTTTTAACACAGAAAAATAAGTGTTGAGTTGAGATTCCACCCCGCCTACCTCTGTAAGCATGCAAAGCTTAAGACCGCGGCATGAGTTTCACTCTGAAGTTTGACATAAAAAAAAATATCACGCACTTATGTACATTGAATATTTCTACAGGTGTAGGTGTAGGTGTCTGGAGTTGTGTCTGAAACTCAGTGGTGATGAGACTGCTGAGAATGAAGTTCAGACTATAACTGCAACATATATTAAAATTTGCTGGCCCTAAAGTTGATGTGAATGCTCTTATAATGCTTTTTACACAGAAGAAAGGAAAGCTTGAGTAGTGGTTTCAAACTCAGATGTGTTTTGGTTTCAATTGCTGGAGTCCAAAATGGGATGGACAATTTCATACTGGCTTTTCGCATCTACTATCGCTGGTTTAGCACAACTATAGTTAGTTTAATTTGATGACAGATTCGAAAACTAACCCATGCCCAGGTATCAACAAAAGAACGTACGGACAGTACGCTACGGAAAGATCTTAAGCAAGCATTGTTGGTTCCAGCAGGACGAAACAACCGTTCATATTGCTCGATATTGAACCACCTATTCCCAGATCTAATGGCGACAGATTTCCTTCTTTGGGGCCATGCATATTCTAAAGAAATGATTGAACACATTTGGACACATATGGACAATTCTTAATGCCGGAAAACGGTCATTGGACCGATATAATTTATCATTCATTTTACACCACTTCAAATAAGCTTTTCGTGAAAACAGAGCTCAATTTTTCTTTTCTATTAAAACAACAGACTGTTCCCTGTCCTTGTTGCTCTTATTGCTTTCGCCCTACCGTATAATTTGTCTATTACAAATTGTCGTGTTCCTGGTTTGACAGGCACCCATCCGACACACGACATCCCATGTCGTGTAAATTCGCATTGTAGTATCAGCTTCTGCATTCGCCTCACCTCAAACACTTTTAATTGGACCAAAAACGTTCAAAGTTGGACTAAAGAAGGCTTAGTTTGAGAATGTAATTGGCTATCATTAAGGCTTGGCTTTCAGCTTTTGGGATAGATGATAAAGGATCGATCCTTTATGAATGATGTTGCAAGGTAAAAGTATCGGCTTGCGAATGATCTGTCTTTGCCCACATTAAGTAAGCCACCTTAGAAATCTATACTCTTCTGAAAGCCGTGGACACTTATATCAAATGCCCGGTACCTTCTCAGAATACCCACATTTCACTACTCCTACTATTGCTTGTATTTTTCATAGGTTAAACATTTTCTTTTACTAAATTGCTTCAACTATAAAAAAAAGAAAAAGGAAATGTTATAACGATGGGCGGGCGTTATTTCCAAACACAAGTACAGCTTTCATGCTGCTTAAAGTTAGCACTTCAAAGGTACATGTTGATCGTCATTACTATCGAAGTACAAAGATCGTAAAGCACGTCAAACATTTCTCACAAAAGCAGCGTAAAAATTAATCGTTTCCAGCTAGACTTTGAGTCGCGTTATGATTCAACCATTGTTTTGGCTAGGAGCTATTAAATTTAGTAACCAACCTCTTGGAAGCACTGAGAAGATGATTTGGTGCTGAAATTCGAAATCTAGGACATGAGAATTATCTAGTGATATTTAAATAATGTTTTTGACAACCAACCACACGTGTTGGACAATTTGAATAAAAGACAGCCCGGGCTATAATTACCTTTGGTGTACGAGAAGGTACTATAATTTGAAAGATGTCGTGTTTGAGGGATCGCCGCATTTTCAAAGCATTTCTGTTTTCTGTTTCTATTTCTGTTTTCTGTTTATTATCACATGAGTGAAGGTACGCTTAGGTACACTGAGGTTATAACTTCTCAAAAGGTTTTGTTTTTAAAAATTGTATGGCAGAGACAGTTGCTTATTTATTTACAATTAATGCAATTTCGCGAATCGATTAAAGATGCCATAAACTTATTCTAATGAAGTTATGATTTATTATGATAAATTTAATCAAGATTCTTAATTCTGAATGAGGAATGAATTACTCTCTGCGTACTATTGGAATTGCGCAGTTTATTTGTCTGCATGGACAGGTTTAGTTAAAGCTGATCGTAAGATTATTGGTAGCCGGAATTCAATCATGTGAGAAGAAGCTAAATAAAAGATAAGATAAAATAAGAGAAGAGGCGAATAGGGAAAAAATTCACATCATTTTGTTTTCTAAATCATTACCTTACACTTAACAAATGCCAATGAAATAGATGAAGTAGTATCGTAATTAACAGGCGATTGAACCTTAAAGTAAAAAGATTATAATCACAAAGAAAACCGGTAGACTTGTTTGATTAATTTAATATCAATCCAGATCGCTTCATCATCCCAAATTGAAATTGCGTCATTATCATAATCATTGTATTCAATAAAGGCGAATACGGCAAAACTGAATAGTGACATTGCCGCTCATGTGAAGTTCATTAGGAGCAGCTTCGCGTCATTGGATCATTTTGTTTTAATGTTTAAAAAAATCATAATCCTTGAAGTGTCCATTTTGCTCAAAACTTTCCGAAGATAATTTGGAAAATGTTACACCTAGAGTTATTTATTTTACTCTTGCAAACATATAGGGTATTCAGGGGAAGTTATTCTTGTTATTCGTAATAATGTGTCATCGTCTAGGTGCCATCTATTCCATCCCAAAACACTCTTGTAAACACACATGGAAAAAAAACGTTGTTACAAAAGCAGCAACTAAGTGCCCGATACAGTTAAGTAAAGGCTGAATTATTTAGAAATTGTAACCGTTACTCCTCGAATTAAGGTATCCCCATAAAAAAAGTAGATACTAGATGTTAGATTCAGTGACCGAAGTTACTGGCGTATACCCATTTTAATTATTTATATTTATATATTATTTTAATTATTTGGGTGACAGTTTAGTTTAATATCCAACACAACTTGAATTGTTCAGTTGAGGGAGTAATCTTCCTTAACAGCTAACGAGGATCGAAGATAGAATTTCTCAAACGCGATCGCGGCATGCTTTCTGACCATTGAATAGCGAACGACTAATCCGTATATCAAGCACGTCGAGCGATACATCTCTGACTAACCTCATAAATGAGCAATTTAATTTTGAAAATATTCTACTGCACACTCCATATTTATTTTTTCATTGCTGAAAAGTCAAAATGTTTTATACAATTCTATGTAATTTCATAGCACCAGGGATTATTTTTTTTCATTTTGCCCGCTCTGGGGATTTTCACTACCCTTATTATGTATTTTGCACATATCGGGTAGAAAAATTAGGAAAACTAATATTATATAGTGGTTTGAAACTCAGGTGTGTTTTGATCAATTACTCAATGGGTAGAGTTCGAATTGGGGCGGCTAATTTGCTAACTTTCAACTTATTTGCATTCGCTTAGTTCACAGTATATTATATTTTATGCTTTTAGTTGCTAGCTTAGCTAGTGCAGTGCATCAAAATTATGTTCTCAGTGTTATGGGCTCAAAGCATATCGATTGATATTATCTTTACATACAATTATTTTGACTAAGCGTACTTGAAACTCCAGCTATAGTCTTATCACCACACCACGTAGTCAACCAACTAGCGGTGGTCGACCACTTCAGCGATAGATGCTTCCAATGGGGACCAGGACAAGATTTTCAAACCGGATAAAAGTTCAAGACTCATGGCAGGACTCAAACATGCGATCTATCAATTGATAGGTCCCCGCTTAACCAACTCCACCAAAATTGGCCAAAGCAAGAAGTATTCAAGGTTTCTCCCGCGATAAATGGAAGTCTTTATCGTACAACTTACACTATGTGAACTTTTCACAAATCGGTCTTCATTTATTCATTTATACAAACACAAAAGAAACACAAACTTGAAAATGTTCAGTTGCATATTAATCACAATATTTTCTTCCTGTAATCTTAAGTAGCCATTTGCTTGCAATAGAATTTACTAGAATAATTTATATGCACTTTTATAAAAAAAAAATATTCTCAAGAGCTAAATTAAGGTAGGTAGATATCCGCTTAGCAAGTAATTACACGTCAGGTATCTCTACGTAGCTTTGAGAACTACTCCTCAATTGAATGCAAATACAAGATAATTGCATGTGTCTACTCCTCCCTACTGATGCCCATGTTTGCAGCTACCATTCTTTCAATAAATTCAGTTCTTGAAATAAGGCATATATTCACACTCAGACTATCAGACTCAGAACTATCTACTTTCATATCCAAGAACATCAATGTATATCTTAATAATTAGTTTCTCAAGGCATAAAACGAATCAAACTTAAAAACAATAAAACTAGTTTTATAAAAAAATATGCCTGAGCTTGAAATAAAAAATCGATTTGAGAATCGATTGTGCGACATGCAGTTAATTGCTTGGAAAAAAACTTGAACTTTATCTTTCGATTCTACAAAACTTGAAGACTACTTGCTGCAATTTTAAGAGCTTCGATGAATGACGTGAACTCGGGCTCATTAAATAAGTTTATTGATTTGGCGAATGAGTTTTGGATTGGATTTCGCAGACAAGTTGGTGTCATGAACGAAGAAACTTTTTGTGAAACGTATACAATTCAAATGAACTGACTTTGATCAGAAGTAATTTCACCTTTATGAGTTAGAGTGGTTCCATAGTTGAACGTGGATATAGCTTCCGAGATATGAGTTTCATTGGCCTTAAAACCGCCATTTATTTTCAATAATCAGCATTGCACAAAGCAAAACCATTTATGGGTTTGTATTTTATTATTAACTTTTTAAATTAAAAAATCAAAGTAGCTAAGCCTTATAAAATTTCTAGTGACATTTAGTTATTAACATTTCATTATAAAGCAATAAATTTAAATCGGAGGAAAGCAAACGGAACGATTTTCTAACAGATATTTGGGAACGAAAAAAATACGCTCTACGCATTGTATACCGAAAAGGCACAATAACTCTCACTTCAAAAGTAAAATGCCAAACTCTGGTGAGCTAACCTGCACATAACATTTAAAATTGTCATTCTGCAATTAGTTGTATAAAAAATGTATAAATCGTAAAATGGTTTCGATGAAACTAAGCATTTGTCTTATTCCGTAAATATCGGATGATTATCAATGTTCAGACTGCACCTTTATAATAAATTGTGTACTTTAATTACGAAGGATGTTACAGGAATATTATGAAAAGATTTCTGGTCATTTCTTGATTTACAGCGCTCTTCAATGACATGAAAGTCTCGTCTATTGTCACCTTAATAAAATAAAAATAAAAAATATAGCCAAGAGACAATCACACGTCGAGAACGATTTTGTTTCCAAATGACTACGTGTGGATTTTCCGGGCAATCACACGTCAAGAACGATTTTGCTTTCAAATGACTACGTTCCGGGCTCCAAATTTTACGGTCTTTCTTGTTAAAATAGCCGCTGAGGTGAAAATACGCCTCATCTAAACAGATGGTAGTCTGTCCGTACCATCGTAGCTCAGAGGTGAATAGACCGCTTTTGAGGCGTTTAAAGAGTCGGTCCAACAAAATACGGAAAACCGAAACCATTAAGAGATATCAGGAAGAGGTATCAAGTTGAAAATTGTATGAAGTACTTAAAGCAGTTAAAATATATGGCTTGCTGCATATATTGACTTTCGTATGGGAACCAAAACCTAGAGAGTACGGCAAACAGAAGAAGCAGAAACGGAAAACTTTTTGAGACTAGATTTCCATGATGGACGAACTATTTACATACCTTCAAGTTTGTATTGGTACGGAGCTTTCGTCGCATCGTTTTTTTTTTTTTTTTTTGCTCACCTGGTCAAAAGCTTTATCCTTCTTGACACAAGGGTCTCACAGACTTTCACAAATCCGATTCATTTGAAATTTATTGTTCTGCTACTTGGGTGGTATTCCCAACCCCTCAACTTACAACTCATTAGATGGTCTCAATTAATAGGTTTTAAATAGATGATGATCGAGAGAAAAAGAGTTAACAGCGCCAGCTCTTTTTCTAGCTCATTAAGAGGTCTCACAAACTTCCAGAGGTAGCCTTAATATTTGATTGATATAGTACAATATTGTGTGGTAATGATTAATCACTAATTATTTATAGTAGCATGAGGTGAGAATTTCAAAGTATTTTTGGAAATATATTTAACAGTAACGGTCATACGTTTCTCAAAATTTGCATTTCACCTAAAGCATCAGATATAGCAACACCCTGCAAACTTTTAACACGACCGTAGAGCACGTAAGCTACACCTTTTACAAAACTTCTTCCGTCCAAGTAAACGACAGTATTTTCTTCGGCGGTTCCTTGTAATTAGAAGACAGTAATAGCCCAACTCCAAGCTACTCTTACGATACTGTGCTACCCTACCTTGGTTCTAGTAATCTTAACAGCAAGAAAGAAAATTTGAATGACAAATTTTAGCTCTAAAAAATTTACTCAGGCTAGTGTGACTGATGTTCAGTTGCGGAGATCTTGACGTTTTAAGAATTTTTCAGTTCAAACTATTTCAGATGAGTTCGAACTTAAACATTGATTGCAAAAACTTTTCGCATGTTTAAAGAAAGGGCAGAATCTTGATATATTCCACTGTGCTGATGAGAATGCATCGCGAGTGGACAAAAGTGAAGAGAGTAATTTTTAGCTGTCGATGTGAGTGCAAAAAAAGGGACGTTGTACTTTAAGGATCCTTGCTAAGACTTGGTACCTTGCATATTCATGTGAATGTATGAACGAAATAACTGTGCAAGACATCAGGTGCCAAGTAGTTTTGTAATTCATTAAGAGAGAAGGCTTGGCGACACAGGAAGCTATGGAGCAAGTCATAGCGAAACTCTTTATATTGAAATCGTTTCGTATGATCTAACCGTATTTCAATGTAGACAGTAATTGCTCGTACCTGATAGAACCGATATAACATCTTTTCAAACATTGCCATGCGATTGGCATGAGCTCAATTAGCGATCGAAATAAATCACTTCAACGAAACCGCTATAGATAAATATTCTGTGATTAAACTTCACCATGACAACAACACGAAAGGCAAAAGCTTCGATTCGTAAATCAATCTCAAGAATTCCAGTCCGCATATCCATTCTGGAGGCACAAGAGTGTCGCGCTAGACACCTATGAACTTGCATGCGTCGATCGTTGTATTTCTCGAGATATTATCCGTGTGAAAAAATTATCCAGACTCAATTATAATATGATATATGACCTTGCCGCGTCTAGGAAACAATATACATATGCGTGGATCATTACGGGTTTGTAGAATATTATGGTTACACAGAAAACCGTTTACATTCCATTATGGCGTTACAGCGTTTAATTTAGTAATTTATTTTTTACAGCATAAAGCCTCACGTGCGGCTTGCCTATAATTGTTCTAGTTTAAAGCAAGCAGATGTGGTTGATGACAGATCATAATTATCATTGCATTAATTTTTAATTATTTTTTTTTTTACAATGAATTGATTATTGAGATGGTGACGCTGAGTCACTGAAGTGATATTTCCGACTAGAATCTAAAACTCTCGGATAATTGGTTTAGCGAAGTTTTCCCATAACTTGTTTGGCAATCGATCGTGTACTTCGAAAAGAAAACGACTTTGTGGTTAAGCCAGCCATTGTCTGATCAACTAGGTTTTCCCAAGCAAATAGGTATAAACACTTAAGTCTTGTTAATATAATATATCATAAAAATCAACGCAGCTTATAGCTAGTTCAGCACTTAAGATGGTTAACAAAGTAAATACAAAAAAAAATTGGGAAAAAATATAATTATTATTTCTCTACAAAGTCTATTTTTAGCACGATAGACACCTTCGTCGATAGACGTATAGTCTTTTAGTCATGAAAAAGGCGCAGAATCGTCTTAATTAATGCGTTTTGTCACTTGGCTTTAAAGAAATTACACTGCCATGACTATGATCTCCTTCTTAAACTTTCTACCTGTCGACCGCCAGACGTATGGTACCCTTTTCCCAACCAAAGTCTGCTGATGCTGCTGATTCGGGAAATTCCCTTCAGAACTTTTGGAAAAACAATTACAGTCTGGTAAAGTTACCCAACCGAATCGAAAAGCTGGCAAGACGAGAGAAACCCTAAGCTCATACATTTCAATCCCTCATTCTGGTGCAACGTTATTGAAAATTGATGTCGATGCAGGTTCCTCCTCATTTGCTGCCTCATTGTTTAGAATTTTTGCTTGTAAAAGTTTCTCCATGGAATGTTCCTCCTCGTGAAAATATTTACTTAAATGAACTCCAAGGAACTTGCACTCATTACCAACCTTACTTGACAAGATTCCGGACAACATTGTTATGTTGTTGCTTTCGCTGAATTGCGATTGATGATCGCCCAAGTCTATTTATCACTACTTTTAGGGATTCTGTTGAGTTTGCAAGTAGCACTTAATCACCAAAAACTCAGACACCTTAATTGTAAATGGCGGGTATCGGGAAGTGGAAACTGACCGTACTAGAATTGGATTTCGCAGAGATAAGTAAATATACTTGCTAACTTGCTATACTTGCTATATTTATTTATTTATCAATTTACTTATTCAAAAATGCTAATTGTATGGCAATTAAAAAACTACATTATTATTGTTATTAAAAATATCTTGAAGGATTTATATTAGTAGATATTTTAACGGTTTTTCATTCCTAAGGATTGAAGATTTATTGAAAATATTGAATATGTTAATTAATGAAGAAAACTTTTGATTTGAAATATTCTTGCAGGTTATTGAAGTTTAGAATTATTGCCAGCAATAAGCTAAGTAATAAAACAAACACATACATAAGTTCTCGGTCTGTTCTCAAAGCAAGGGAAATCTATAAAAATAAGGCCGTTTCTCTAAAGTGGGACGTAATAGGGATCTTCCCATCCGAATCCTCTCAAGGCAAATCTGACGAATCTTTTTTGAATACGTGATATTCCCACACATGGCAAGTATAATCGAGAATTCGCCGAACGAGTGTGATGAAAAATTATTGTCATTAAATTGTTTGAACTATCTTTTAATTCAACCAAGGATTGAGTTCGCTCGATCTGAAATTCTATTCATGTGCCGTTGTTTCTGGTTCAATGAAACCCCGAAACGAAAATATTGTCACTGGTGGACATAAGTAAAAGGTGAATAATAACGGACCCATATGTCTACCATGTAGTACACCACAATTGACAGTAGACATAGTTCGAAGAATAGACATTAAAAATAACGAAATAAAATCTTTTTCACAGATAAGATTCTGGCTTAAAAGTAAAGTAAAGCTTTAAACCTATCCGAAGCTGATTTTTATTATATTTATTATTATTAAGGTAATTTAATTACTTATTAATAAGGAATTAATAATAATAAAAATAGTATATATCCGAAGCTTATCAAGAGCTTTCCCAAAATTAATAAGATCACAATCTGTTCGATTTTCCAATTGAAATAGTCGACGCAATATATTGTCAGTTTAATGTTTAAAGGATACCTGGACTTATATATATTCTCCTATTTTGTAAAGAAGTTTTGAGAACCCTAAAGCTTTGAAACATTGCGCAAGTCTTTCTTTCTTCATTTCAGGTAAGGATGACGAGCATTTAAATGCAGCTTATTCCACTCATCGTCGTAAGCAAAAAATACGAGTAGAAGCGCGAGGCTCTATGCCCGTCAATGGCATGCGTAGCGCAAGGGAAACTGGAAATGCTGCGTTCAATCACATCCCCTCATATAAGGTGTGATGATTAATAAAAAACCAAAATCTCTGAGTCGTAGTAAGAAGAAAACAATAAAGGCGTTGATAGATCAGGTCATCCATTCGGATAATGTAAGATAGCTATTCGAATTGTGGTGAAGACGGAGTATTGATAACTGAATTGTGAGGCTATTCAAACCATTTAAGATATTTTTTTACATAAACTCGAGTTGTCGATAGTTCTGAGATGTCATTTAAGGGACGTAACATCAACAATGAGACCGACTAAGATTTTCGACTCATGAATCTGATATTCATCAGTTTCATCGCTGATCAACAAACAAATGTCTTCGTGCGCCAACGTCACTCCAGATGTCAATGAAGGATTCCAGTAAAGCATTTCGGAGCTCCTAAAATAATGCATTTTCGCTTGCAAAATGAATAAACAAGTCACTGTTAATTTTGGTAAATTATTCAAATATTCAAAATTATTGAAAAAGAATCAAAAACTCAACAGTATTTGTTTTCTTCCTTAAAACAAAGCAATAGCCGTCTTACTCAGCACCTTTACCTAGGTCAGTCCTACACTTGTACATAATTGCAGTCAAACTCTAAATCCGGTGACCCCATTCATGTTCAGGTATTTTAAATAAACACCTTCTAAAGACATATTGGCAAACAATTATTTAATAACAAAATTAGTCATCGGTGCGAAATGCATGTGAATGCTTTTCCAAGACTGAATTCAAAATGTTTATGTCAGCAAACATGAAACTTTTTCTTTCATGAAAAATAACTTTAAAAAATAAACTGAGGAAGTCATTGCAGTGTTGTTTGTAAGCTGAGCAATTGTCTGGCACGATAACATTTCTGTCATAGTTATTAAATTCAAAGGAGAGAATTTACAAAAAAATTAAGAAAAAATAAATAATGAAACACTATATATATTGATATTGTAAAATAATATCATATCTAACATATGTAATCCAAAGATTTATTTGGCCACATTGTTAAAAGCAACCGTCAATTTAATGAAATCGAATTTACAATAAACAAAACAAACATATCCGATAAGCGGATACGATTCACACTGAGCATGAATCTTATTTTAAGTGATTTTGAAATTTGAAGTTAGGCAACGTTTTCGATGCCTACCATGAAAATAAAGTTTAACACAGTGTCAACAGATTTGATATGAACATCTCCTAGTGAAACTTGTGATTAAACGTATGTTATACTAAATTTATGAGATTTAGATTTACTGACTATTAAATACCTTCCAGTTTAATATTTCAGAGGAATAGCCACCGATTCGATTAATGAGAAGCACAACGAAGCTTAGTCCAAATATTCAATATGAGGCACTAATATTTGGACACCATATATGTAGTTAAAATCTAGTACAAATGAAAGAAGTATGTGAACAAATACCTAATAAACCATTAGAAAAAACAATTGCATACTGACAATTTTGGCTGTATGGCAAGGAGCATTATCCTGTTGAAAAAAGCTCAAATTCGTTTTACCTTTTTTATTTCCAGAGAAGCATCCCCAAACCATCACACCTTCAGTTTTCGGGCGCATCCTAAAGGTGCATTCAGAGCTCAGCCTTTCCTTAAGTTCTCTTCGCGCAAAAATCCTCCCATCTCCAACATGCAGATTGAACTTTGACTCGTTGGAAAAGTTACACTGTTCCACATATCTTGAGTCTATGATGATGATGCTCCTGTGCCCAGAGCAATTGTTTTTCAAAACTTATTGGAAAATCCGGCTTCCGTACTGGCTTTTTCCTCACTGCGCTTGGCCAAATTATTTTTCCTGTAGCTTGACACAGATTGTTTCAAAGATCCACCGAAGCCTTGTATCAATGCGGACGACTTTTGAGCTCCAAAAAAAACAATCTTCCACTGGGGGCGTCTTTTTGAACCTCCCTGAGCATTTCTTTCTAATGGTTGTCAGTCTTGTTTTTTTGAATTCCATGCCACAGTTTGTTAAGCAATATTTAACCTTTTAGAAATTTCACGTGTTGTCAAATTGTGACGTAATAGACACAAAATATTAGCATGGACTGCAAAGCCCATATTTTCACTAAATTACTTCGGTTCGTTTTGGACTGCTGTCACGAGCTAAATACACCACGTATTCATAATAACATCGAATTTTATGCACTGTTTAACGACATTTTACTGCATCTGCAAAATTGGTTGTACGGTAACGCATGGAAATCAGTAGCCTTTCAAAGTAGCCTATGCGAGTCGGACACATATGGGACTCATAACCACGGCTAACGTTTCCATGTAGTTTTTAACAAAGTAAAAGGTAAGTGAATCGGTCCTTTCCTCCCCCTTCTTCTAGAGTTTTTAAGCTTTCACGTTTCTATTTACATCAATGTCCGCCTTTATTGAGTTGTTACATTATATAATCTTCGCTTCTTGCGTGCACATCTTGACAAGCATGAATTTTAGCCAAATTGCCTACAGAGCAGTAGATTGTTAAGGTTTTACCGACAATTTTATCTCTATATAGGCGCAGAGTTCAGGATTCAACAGTTTCAATCAACTCTACTTCTGAGATGATATCGAATACGAAAAATGATTGATAGCTCAGCAGTGAACTTGAACTGGAGTTCGAAGCGCAGACACTCTGTGGCAGGATTAGTGAATGCTGCATGGAGGTTGTCGTAATGAGCAATGTTTTCCCAGAAATCTATTTTGCCTTCTCCCCAATGGAATGTAACTGGATGTATTTGCATATTACTGGCCATTGGCGATTCATTCCACATGTATGTTTTGTTTTTTTTTTTTTTTGCCCAATCCAACGTCATTACTTTGAAGATCTCCAAGTGAATGCTTAACCTTTTGCTGATGTCATTTCTTAACTGGTTGAAGCATTATTGTAGTCAATTAAGAAATATCTAACTTACCAGTACAACATAAAATTACCAGTGAACAACGGAGAAACCACACCAAATTGTTCGTATCCAGTTTAATAGCATTTTTTTAAAGTCATTTACGATCAATTCCAATAAGTTTATTTGAAGTAGCTGATTTTTGAAACCCACACAATTATTTTGAATTAATTTATTATCTTTTTATTCTGATTGCAGGCATTCATTACATCAATCTACGACGGATGGCGGGACCTGATGGATAATAAATCGGATCCTAGGACAAGGGACTGGCCACTGATGAGTTCACCATTCCCAACGATAGCAATTAGTCTGACATACGCTTATTTTGTAAAGGTAAGTACAGGACATTGAAAGCCTTGAAATACTACACTATTGTCCATAATAATCATTGATACCGTGCGCTGCGCTAATCAAGATTCTATGAAGTACATAAATTTGTTATTTTTACTGCTTCGCTGCAAGTTTCATGGCCACGCCACGGCAATGAGAACGTCCTTCGAATAGTGCAGAGTATCAAGGTTGTTTGAAGATGCGCCGTCATCCAACACAGATCATTATGTGGTGCAATTCTTGTTTGGATGCAACTCTCTGTTAGTCGATGACTTACCTAATTTGAGCCGGTTTACATGGAACGCTTTGCGCATCAGCTAAGTACTACAGAGAGAGTTCAAGGACAGTGTCGGTTGGCCTCTTCAGTTGGGTGTTCCCCATGATGCGATTGCATGTAGATAACGAATATTTTTAGATGCCAAAGAAAAGTCTCTGCCGTAGAGTGTAACTTGTGGCGAGTAAATTGCATTTATTTACGTGCCTCCTTAATAAAACCAGTCTTTCTGATGACTACGCACATTTATCGATGGTTTTTTTTTATTTGAGCGAAGAAGAAATGACCAAAGTCGTTCTCATTAAAATAGATTTGATGGTCATCGGAATAGTTCGAATTGAAGCTTATTCTGTATGTTACCGGTTTAAGGTAACATTTTATTACCTCTTTTTATTGCACTATAAAGAACTTATATAAAATCCTAAATAGAGTTGAAATGAATGGAACTTTTCCTATGAATTTGGTTATTTTAAGTTTATGAATTTTTGTAGCATTTACCATCAATATAAAGAGGGTTTTTTGATATCCTTGTTATGTTTATATAGAGTATATCAATGCTGGTCCTTGTTGACTCTGCTCTTGTATAGTTTTTTTCACATTTTTTTTTTTTTCTTGAAGTAAATTCCAAAGCCATCTCTGCAGTTGCTCGATTGGTGCACTCTTGTGGTTTTCAATTTTATACCCAATCGCGGCCATAATTGAGATTTCCATAATAGCAATAGTTGACTACCTTAGTTGACTCCCATTTGATTAGTTGTATGCGTTCGAAATGGAAAGTATTTGAAAGAGCACTGCGCCCAATAAACGATGATCATAATCGCCAAGCTTACTCGTATGTCGAGCAGCTTAAACCAAATACTGTGGAACCATCAGTGGATTAACTCGTATGTCGAACTTGTCGAACTTTTTTTCGTGCGCTATGGGGAAGGAATTAAAAAAAGATACCGTTTCCCCACATGAGATCTAATAGGTCAATGGACCATTATTGAGTCCCACGTTAAATAAATAAGCTAGCAAGAAAATTTTCCGTCTGTTTGACTGAAAAATGCTGGGTTCGTTTGTATGCCACAGGCATTATAAACCATTCATATTTTTCAAATCTGAATATGGATTCAACAAAAAAAAATTGCCCTTCTTTCCATGGGCGTATCTCTACAGCTAGACAGACTTTAAAAATATTCTGCAGTCTACTTTGTCACTCGTTGTCTGGAATAATTCGGACATTATTGGCCCAAACTGCACAGTTCATCTCGTTTTTTCGAGCGTTGTGCGTCACAAAAAGATCAGTTTCACTAGGGTATTTTTGCCATCGACTTATTTGCATTCGCGCAGTTCGAAGTAATTTATTTAATGTGAGCTGATAGAGGTCCGAGTTTATCAGTTTTTTTTATTGTTTGTAATGCGAACATGCAATGTAAATAATTCTGACGAAGATTTTATGGCATCATGACACGCAAAACATATATGAGATTTTATATATTACAGAATCAAAGTTTAAAGAAATTTCAATAACTGCGAGAAAAAGTTGCAACAAAAGAAAAAAAGTTGCAGAATACATGAAAGAAGTTTTCGAGTTAACAAAAAAATTTTACATAAGAAGACATTCAAAAATGCCGTCTGGAATAAATGTATTTATTTAATTTGACTTCGTTAAGCGTGGCTTATAAACACCTTAATTTTTTTTAATTGAGTGCATAAACAATGTATTAATCTTGCGGGTAAAATTTCGCAAAGCATACATAAAAAACAAGACTTTACCTCCAGTTTACTTGTTTTTTTTTTCGAAGAAGCTACGAGTAGCTTTCTATTAAAATGGCATCACAAAGGTGCAACTTTAAGAACATCCGATTAACTTGAAACCAAATTGAGACTTGTCAATTAGCTTGAAGTGTGTTCAATAAGGAGAATAGGCTATTAATAACATCCTCAAGCTTTGAAATTCCCCATGCGGTTTGAATTAAACTTGAGGACGAATTAAACTGACAATTATGAATTGCAATTCTGCTGGATAAGAAAAGAAACACAGTTTCTTATCTTTTTTTATTGGTTTAATTTCTTAAAGTATTCGCTTTTTATGCGAGTGTTTAAGGTATTGCTTTTAACTGAACTGGAAATTTTAAAACATTTACGTTTTCTGTCTTGCAATTACTTAAAAAAGTTTTTTTCTTTTGAATAATTTAAACTTAATAAAATATAATCAATATATATATGTTTCAGGTTCTTGGCCCAAAAATAATGGAGAACAGAAAACCATTCCAATTGCGAAAGATATTGATAATTTACAACTTTATTCAGGTGATATTTAGTTCGTGGCTGTTTTACGAGGTAAATTAATGACTTAAAATTTAATTCAGAGAAATCAATTGTTTAAAATTTCTTGTTTAGGCGAGTATTGGAGGATGGTTAAATGGATACAATTTGAGATGTGAACCAGTTGATTATTCACAGAATCCAAGGGCCATTAGGGTAAGTTAATGATTCAATTGGTCAACGACATACTAATGGAACTTTTCAACTTGAATATAATTGTCATTGGGTTTTTGCTTAGATACGAATTTGAGTTTTATATTTATTGGCAACGCATTTAGCTGGCTCTGATTAAAGTGATATTTAAGGAGGTGACAAAGATTGACGGCTTTTTTAAGAAATTTAGTCACATATACTTAACAGAAAGCCTTCTTCACTTTTGACAGATTCCTTTCTCGGATTGTTCTTCTGAGCAGCTTGAAATCGACATAATTTTTCTGGACTCCCAATCACGCTTGTGAAATCATGCGTATTTTAGTCTTTCAAATATGATACCGAATCTTGGGTTACAGACAATGGACAGTTTAAACAGCCACTGAGTTGGATACGTTGGGTGCTTGGTGCATGGTTGCAAATCGCAGAGCATTTAAGGCATATATTAAGCCCGTTACTGCTAAGATTAAGACGATGCTGAAGAATAACTTAAAATCGGACCGACGTTGTGTCAAAAGGTCGGCTTGGAGCATTTTCTCGCGAACCACTTTTGGTGGCCGATAAAGATTTTTAATTTAAACCGAATTCCTACCATAAATGGGTATTGCTATATAGCTCCCAGAAAAAAATCTTAATTTCCTGTCCTTAACCCAATGATGACAAGTAATTAACGACCAATTTTTTCCGGGTAAAGTCAATTCTAAATTTGCAATAAATTGTTCAATGGATGATTCCATCTTATTGAAGTTTGTCATGGAAATTTAACAAATATTTGCATAAAACATGCAAACTCTAAGCATGGTTCATTACTCCGTTGTACCGTCGCGTCGTAAGCATCGCAGTGCCGAATTCAAACAAATTTAGCATTGCTGTTGCTTATAACAAACGTCAACATGAGTTCGTTGCATACTGTGGCTGAGGTCAATATTGACCTATGTCATTATAACCAAGTTACATTTCCATACACTTACCGTGAATTATTTTTTTTAAAATTGTTTTTTTTTTTTTGTTTCATTTTCTTTTGTTATTTCGCATATTCAGGTAGCAGCCGGATGTTGGTGGTACTTTTTCTCGAAATTCACCGAATTCTTTGATACATTCTTCTTTGTGCTGCGCAAGCGTTACGATCAGGTTTCAACACTCCATGTGATCCATCATGGAATCATGCCAATGTCAGTCTGGTGGGGAGTTAAATTTACACCTGGTGGCCACAGTACCTTCTTTGGTTTCCTAAACACATTCGTCCACATATTCATGTACACGTATTACATGCTGGCCGCCATGGGCCCAAAGGTCCAAAAATACCTCTGGTGGAAGAAGTACATTACCGTCCTCCAAATGATCCAATTCGTCCTCGTTATGGTACACTCATTCCAGTTGTTCTTCAAAAACGAATGCAACTACCCCATTGGATTTGCGTACTTCATTGGTGCCCACGCAGTCATGTTTTACTTCTTATTCTCAGACTTCTATAAGCAAGCCTACTTGAAAAAGGAAGCAAAGGTAAGTGTGTCCAAACAATTTTTCAAAACAACATCTGTTGACAAAAGAATCAAAAAACAAAACCCTTATTTCTTACAGAAGGAAAGATTAGTTGCAGAAGAGAAAAATGTGAATAGCTTTGCCAATGGTGTGGTAAGCAAACTCAAAGCGACCGAAATCAATGGCAATTCAATGAAGCACCTTATCGACGGAATCAACGTGACGACGGCGAGACATAGAGCATTCGGCAGCGGGTCCGCAAATAACTAGGACAAATAATGCCCTTCTCCTCTAACTTTAAGACGTAAAAAAAAATGTCGTCATAATTTTAGTCCTTCTTTTTATCATATATAAGAAATATATATGTAAAGAAAAAAAGAAACAAACAAGCACATGCCCTCCCACAAAACCATAAAACTTAAAGAAGAATTAACTTTGTATAATTTTCCTTTTGTTTAGTAATTTTAATTTTATTTAAGCTTAAGTCGGATAAATGAATTAGAGAATTAAGAGTGACAAAGATGATGTTCAATTTAAAAATTCAATCTAAGAATTGAAATAAAAACACGAAAAAAATGTTTTTCTACAATAATAAGAGAGAAAATATGTATCAAAAATGTTTGCTTATTTTATTATTTATTTTGCAATTAGAGATTTTTTTGATTTGCAAAAGATTGCTTATCGAAATTTCTTTTTTGGAATTCTATATACTTATATACTGTGGAGGTGGCGATTTTAAACGGAATTTGTTTTAAACATTAAATAAAAAAACATTATAAAAAAAAACCTGATTCTTGGCACAGTGAACTCTCAGTCAAACCAGAGTCAATTAATCTCGGATTAAAGTTGATTCTAGAGCATTTAAGTTCAAAGTTTATTTGGTATTCAAAGATCGTCCAAGTAAGGATAATTTATGTAAAGCTCATACCAAACCCTACGGGAACTTCCTGAGAAAGTGAGATTGTACATTTACCGAAACAGTTGCCTTTAAACAATTAGTTTCGCCAAAAATCTTAGAATAATTTTATCTTCGACTCGGTAAACCTCTTCTAAGAAAAACTTCAAAAAAAGTATTTACCTTATAATATCTATGGCTTCGGGCAATGGACTCGTATTTATGGGTGCCAAATTCTCCATGATGCCTAGATTACATTAATAAATGCAAAATTCCATTTCTATCTATCTATCGAACCCCGAAGTAATACTACATGCCTTTTGAATGAATGACTTAATTGATCGCCTAAGTAGAGCAAGTTTTACGACTCTTGGTGTAGGGATTCGTTCGGATCCAAGCCCTCATTCGGTACTGCCAGGTGGAAAATCATCATTATATATCATTTGATGTGATGCAAATGCACACCATCTAATCAGGGGCAGTACCGACACAAATAAAATAGGTGAGTACCTTTTGAAATGTATAATTATATTTATTAAAGAACACTCGCGAGTCCTTTTATTTGAACTATATAACAAATTGGCATGTATCTGACGAAGTTTCCCTACCGGACCACCAACATTATTAGGTTCGAAATTATCTGCAACCCTGTTCCCATCCGCACCAGATACAACCCCAAACGGATTGGGATCTGTATCGGAGCCAAGCTGACACGCTGTTCCGGACTATTGAATCCATAAGGAGCTTAGACGAGACAAACAGTCAACTACACGAGACACTCTTGTCTTCCTATCACGAGAGCAGTATGCCAAGAACCAATACGTGTCAGCGTAGGTTCCATGGTGGGATGATAAACTCACTCTGCTCAGGAGGAAAGCGAGGAAACTCTTAAATCGTGCCAAGAAAACCAAAAAGTGGGACGGATATATTGTACCATGTGTAGATCGGTTCTCACGGAGTACTATACAACTCTGAGTTGCTGCATGGAAAAAGTGCTGCAATAACATTGCTGATACAAAACTATTGGCAAGAATCCTATAAATAATGTAAGACTACTTAGGAAATCTAATGGATCCTACACGATGGACCATGTGGGTACTCTTGAAACGCTTTTGAGCGTTTACTTCGTAGGTTCGTCTACCACTGCGGCACGCTGTTCCAACAGGCTTGAAAGAGTATCCGGAACTTTTCTCAGTAACGAAAAGGAGAAAATGGGCAATTGACTCATTCAAACCTTTCAATGCACCCGGTGGAGATGGCATCTTCCCTGCCCTTCTCCAGAATGTCATGGATCATATCCTTTCGGTTCTCATCTCACTACAATCACTAGCATTATGCTTTCAGCATTCGACTCTTTGAGGTCGACATTCATAACCTTTACCATTGGTCGAACAACGCTACTGACCCCGACCACAGAAACTTAATCTGGTATACTGATGGCTCAAAAATGGCAAATGCAGTAGGTGGTGGTGTCTGTGAACCCAACATTGTAATCTCTATACCAATGAGAAAGCTCCAAGTGTTTTCTGGGCTGAGCTTCAAACCATCGAATCCTATGCCATAGTAAACCTTGCAAAAATCTAAAAAGGGGCCAGAATTAGTATATATTCAGACAGTCAAGCAGCGCTTCAGGCAACGTCATCCAATCTAAAGGAATCCAAATCCGTTAGAAGCTGCTTTGACGCCTTACAATCCCTGGCCCAACATAATAAAATAAGGTTAGGATGGGTTCCAGGTCATCATGTAATCGAAGGCAATGCAAATGCGGACTAACTAGCCAGGACTGGTTCAAAAACCACGTGCATTGGTCCGGAACCTTTCTGTGGCGTAAGCTGGACTATGGCCACAGATCCGACCAATAAGTGGGAAAACAAGCAACGTATCGGAGAACTCCTCAAAGACTTAGACAATAAAAATTATTGATTAATCCCTTCTGCTACAGAGAAATCCTCAAACTCAACAAGGAGAAGAATAAAAAGCTCCTGAGGCCATTGGCGCTTAAGATCAGATCTATCCAAATTAGGACTCATTACAGCCACTTAATGCCGAATCTGTTTAGAAAACGACAAAACGGCTGTACACATTCTTTGTGAAAGTCCAGCTCTAATTTTGCTGATTTGGCGTATTTGTAGTGATCGTAGTGTTCGCCACTTCGGCAGGGGTAGATATTCAACAAAATAAAATGGATTCGTTTACTTATCAGCTCAACCTTAATTCTAGAACGCTGTTTACTTGAACGGGTGTTTACTTGAAGTCTTCTGCGAGGTCTTCTTGTTGGATAACTCGCAATTTAATCGTTAAATCACACACATGCAACATGCAATCGTGATCCTTTTCTATAATATCTTTCAAAAATGGTGAGCCTTGCAAAGTACGAGTAAGAAACAACATAAATTGTCACTCGATGATCGATGCGCTGTCGTACCAATGAATAAAAATAAGACAGTTCAACAAGCTACCTGCAATTTTTGCGCCCTGTAACGACCTATGGCGATTCGATTTTTTACAATCGATGCACCTTGTGAACTGCCGCATGACTATTAAAAAACATGTGAATTAAGCTTATAAATCAATACCAGATCCTCCGTCCAAATTCGAACTCCACCCATGGAGCTATTGGGCGTGTTATATAACCATCTTTTTAAGCTACTCACTATGTAACATGCTTTATAAGAGTACCACTAATCTCTTCAGAGCAAGAAACTTTAAAAAACATATACATAAGAGGAAGAACTTGAATAAACACAATTTTTTTTACTATTTATCAAACACTAGTGCATGAAATGATTTTTTGCAGACAAAAAATTATTGAAAAGAAGCTTTCAGTAAATCCAGCTTCTAAACGAACATAGCCTACTCAAAGTAGGCCGAGTAAACTGTCAAACGCAAACTCCGACTTGGAGGTCGAGCTGTACGATATTTGCGATCAAACGCCACTACAACGGTTAACGTTGCATTTCGTTAAGACACGCATGCAATTTAAATTCATATTTTCGTTTACGAAATTTAAAATGTACGTTTTCGATAGCGAAATGCGTGATATTTTATCTATAAATTTGTGCGTACTCGTTTGCCGGTTAAACCTCAAATTGGTACGAAGCGAAGTTAGTAATAGCTGTAGGGTTGCGTTCAACATCCGAAAGTAAAATTTGGGTGACACACTCGATCGGGTTCAAAAATGCCGATCGCGGTTCGACATTGAACTCACAGATCGTAGTTTTTAGAGTGCATCAACATGCTAATAACTCATCCCACAAATCCAAATCATAAGAGAGCACATTCAAGAGGCAGCCGGTGCGGCAATCATACAATTTTCTTCGATGACTTGCCTTGCCAACTGCTACGTTTACCCTGCTCAACTGTGTGCCTTATTGCAATTGTCGTCCAACTTTCGATTTGAAAGAGTCGAACGATTGCAACTGAGTTTTTTGAGGACTCGGAAGAAGTAAATACTAACAGCGACTTGATTCTTTTTGCAGGAAAAGAAGGCAAATAAGAGATGGATGGAATCCTCTTAAGTTTTTAGAAATTATGGCGGTGAAATTGAATTTAATAAGTTTTATTTTGCGAACTTAATTGCAGACTGTTGATAAAGTTACGATTATCGAAAAGGATTCGACCCCTATGTAATCTTTCCTATCGTTTTTTTAACGACCGTTTTTGCACGGTCCCCTTTGCGATTTCAGAATTTGCTTCCATTAAAAACACCATTTCTTCTGCTTGCCACTTTGGTACCCATATATAAAATTTGTTCTATCATTTTGTAGCCACAAAATTAAGTTTCCTTAGATTTTTGTTTGTGGAAGTTTGTTTTTGTTCGTATTACACACGCAGTCGATAAGAAAAATGCACCCGACAAATAGCGGATGCCAGAACGAAAGATCGTCCACAATTGAAATACACAATATCAAAATTAAGTTTCGATGTATGGCTATGAACAAAATTTCGTTTATCGATAGGCGAACGACAATCGCAATAAGAACCTATATCTCAGCTTTGTCCTCTATAGATGCGCTGTTGATGGGAAAACTTGCAATTGGACAAGAAATTAATCAGTTTGCCAACCAAAGCTAACAATCATAGCATAGTGAACATCAAATGATACCTCATAAATAGAACGTCCTTAAGTAAAAACGCTAATAACATCTATTGCACGACAAGGACCTATGAACTTGGTATCTCAGTCGCATCAAAAGGACGATATAAATTGTGCCTGGCACAAGAGCATGGGACTGAAAGCATGTTGGGTAAATAAGGTAGTGAGTTGAACAGAGAAGTTTTGATTGCACCGAAAATCCACCGCAAGTCATCTTCAGATGAATGTTTCTTTTCCAAGCCATACCGATTCCGAAATAAATTCTCATTTTGCATTTGCCGCGATGAGGAAAAGACGGAAGAGACGATTTGGCCCCTGGTGGTTGAACTCACAAACTATGCGCCGAAATTATGCTTCTTTCAAGATCAAATCTATTCTTTTCTTTTTTCCTTATTTGTTGTTTGTTTTTCGTTTTCAGCTGCAGACAAAAAAATCTAGCAGCGGCTGCAACCAGCATTCTTGTCATTCATGGGCATGCCTTTCAATCCCACGCTCATGTGGTCAGGCACATTATCTCTGTCGCCCTACAGTTGTTCGATAGCATTTAATTTAAATTATTAAAGGCCCACAATTAAAACAACATTGTTGTTCAATATATTTTCTTTATTTCCTTAAATCAAAACCAATGAATAATTTAACTTATTACCATTTCACAAAAACTCCAGCAGTCGCTTCGGCATCTATGATCGCCTTTTTTCTGTCGGACAGAGCTGAAAAGGTGAAAAGAAGACTTACCTCAGCATTGGTATAACATCTTCCTTTCACACAGATGTGGTACTCTCGATTAATTGTAGCCCGCTTGAAGAAAAAAAATGAGAAAATTTTTATTTTTTTGTTGAGTGGATGCTTCTTTTCTACTGCTAAGTCCTCATTAAAGTAATCATTGTAAAGAAAAAAACACGATTGAATCTCGATTTAGTACTGATTAGAAAATGAATTAAACGATGTCTTTCGAAATAACTTGTTGAGGATTTGGATTAATTTCAATGACATGAAATGGAAATGCGATGAGCACAGCTATTAGCATGGCAACAAAAAAAAAATAAAAAAATAAATCTGCATAAGAATTACCATTTATTTTGTAGGAGAATTGAAAACTTAAGTAAGCGCGAAAAATTGTGCAGCATATCTCACAACATACTCTATGTATACCATAATTAACGCTTAAAAGGTATATGGGAAAAGCCATCATAACATACATCGATACAGGGGAGCGAACGGACTGATCAACTCCCAAATTTTTTAAGCTTAATAAAAGTAGCCTTATCAATCTTAAAACATTCTACGTATTCCGAATACTTGGTTCCACCGGCATTAAAAAAAATGTTTTGTGAAAACTTGCGTTTTAAACTCTAAATATGTTAACAAAACTCAGTTGAAGGTGGGTATATCCTTAATGGCTTTATACAGACGACTTTTCATTGGAATGATCTTTGTAAGTACCGCTTCCCTTAAATTGGCTGCAGTTTTACATGTCGCTTGAGACAAAAAATATCATTTAAGCGACCTTCACACACAATAGATTTTTCTTTGTGATTCCAAATAAAGTAAGCGGTTCGTATTCCCAGGCAACCTTTCGAACCAAGGACTATTGGTCTAAAAAATTTTTTTAAAAAAAAATTTTATGGCAGACAGAAGTACCATATTTGGTGATCATGATGGCGAATCTTTTAAAACAATGGGCATCCATATACGAGATGGCTTTATTGGAAGGAAACTGGTTTTCAGGAAGAAGGAAGTGAAGTGTGCAGTATGAAAAGGACTTAAATCTTATATTGGATAATTTCAAAAGTTTTTGCCCGATCTTCATTCGTGGCGAAAGGTTTGCGGTATCATCAGAAGTAATTCTATCGCTAGACCCCGTTGCATTAAGTCAAATTGTGTGTGAAAAAAAAATTCTAAAATGGAAGTAATGCTGTGCGAGTTGCAACAAAAAAAACATTCGGAACATTTCTTCGGATCGTTCTCCTAATTTTGCGACCGTTAAAAAGTGGTTTGGTAGATTTCGGAACGGTGATATGTCCATGGACGATCAACCCCGTTCTGGACAGCTTTCCGAAATTGATGACGACATTTTCCGTACCTGATTGCTGAGGCTTGGGTTCTCTTCGATACGTGGCTGCCGCATTGTTTGACGAAAAAATATAAGCTGGATCACGTTCCCGTGGCCATATAACTTCTTAGATGCCATGATAACGAACCTTGCTTAGGTCGAGTTGTAACAGCTGACGAAAAGTGAATTCCATACAACAACGTCCAGCGTTAAAGAATTTGAAAACAAGCAGGTGAAGAACCCGTGCAAAAGCTAGCTTACATCTAATGAAGGTACTAATATCTTTTTGACGGGATTCCAAGTGTATAATATTTTTCGAGTACTGTGAGCAACTTTCACAGTACAGAGAAAGTTGAAGGAAAATTTTGGCAAATCGAAAAGGCGTCATCTTCCATCATGATAACGCCCGGCACAAGCGACAAAAACTGAAGGAATTAAAATAGAAATCCTTCAGCACCCACCGTATTTCGTTCTCATTTGCATCAGTTTCGGTCCCTTCAGAACGTTCGGATGGAAAGAAATTTGGTTCGCCGGAAGCTGTCGAAAACTTTCTTACGACACATTTTGAAGGAAAACCACGCACTTTTTATGAACACGAAATCCGCAAGCTTGTTTGAAACGTTGGGAGACAATTGTACGAAAAAACGGGGACTATATAATCCATTAATAAAACCGATTTCTTAAAGTCTTATCGTCTTTGTTTCATTATCAAATCGGGCACGAGCTTTTACAATAATTCAATTCATACTTTTGTGTGGTAGAACAAGGAAGAAAACTACCATGCACATAACTTTTAACTTCGTGAGGTCTGAATAAAAAACTAAGACAATGGATGAATAATCGAAATAATTATCCCGTGTGCTTGATAAAAAGACATACTGGGGTCGACAAAATTAGTACGCCATGAATGGTGAAGAAATTCCAGGAAATGGTATTGAATGACCGTCAAGTGAAAGAAGTGCGCCATCAAGCAGACATCGGGTGGTATAAAACTTATCCAAGCAAATCCTATGTTCGAAAATAGCGTTTGCTCGAATTGGTATGAACAAAATGCATACAACTAAGCATTTGATGGGAAATATCAAGTCTGCTATTCAACTAACTACAAAAAATTGCTTCATGTTCATATAATTTTTCAACGATTTTCGGTTTCCACGCACTGGTGTGGTTGCTCCTACCATATTTCTGAAATACATGAAAATTATGAACACAGAACAAAAAAATTCCAATTCCATTTTCCTGTATAAATTTAAATTTAAATTTATAAATAATTAACATGAGAGACAATTTTTTGGGAGCCGCTTTGCAATCAAATAACAAGAAATTGTTATATTCGAATATTCGAACTTGGTAAGGAAATAACTTTCAGAACTTATTTCGCTACGAAACTTTACTTCGAGCGATTATTGCTAGTTGTTTATTAATACCCAGACACACTGTAGGTTTATTGGTTGAAAATGGTCGCAGCAATTATGAAATGAAAAAAAGCGTCATGATTCCGTGTCAATCGTCTCTGGCAAATTGCGATACCAATTAATTGGAGTAGCTGCTTTGATTCATGCCCATGGATGTAGCGTAGATTAATTATTATTTAACATGAGACGGAGGAATACTTAAGACAATTGACTGCAAGAGGAGAAGACTGAGGTTAATAACTATCAACAGAGTATCAAAGCTTATCAAAAATCAAAGCGTAAACTGTTTCGAGCTAAAAGTATATTATGTAGACAAAGAAAAGCATTTTCTCTCAATTGTGTTCCGTTTTGGTCCAGATCTTATACTAAATTACAAAGGGATTAAACTTCTAAACGTTAGCTTCAATTTGTTTCCTGCCTTATTGTCGACATAAGAAATATGATTTTTTTAAATCTGTAGAACTACTTGCATTTGCAGACGATATTGGCATTTTAAGTCGATGCATAGAACAAAACCCCACAATACCCTGATATAACTCAAGTAGTAAAGGATTTCGTCTACCTAGGATCCTCAGTTAATTTGAGTAACGATACCAGCGCAGAAGTCCAACAAAGAATCACTCTTGTCAAACGATGTCTCTGAAAGCTCAACGAAGTACTCTCAGAGTCCAGCCAGAAGGATCGTGGTAACACGACTCAGGTGTCTAGAACATTTGGAGCGTAGGAAGACCTTAACTTCGGTTGCGTACAGAGGTTCAAACGGACCTCAAAGAACTTAACAAATCAAAATACTGTGCTATCAAGAGATGTTGGGTTTTATATGCGTTTAAATATAAGCAATTGTTTGAATTAATATGTTTCATAAAGCGTATGATATTATTAATCATATCAATGATCTTTGTGTTGTTTAATTATGATTAATGAGCCATATTAATACAGAGTTATTACCATAAAATATTATGTATATGTATTATGCAAGGTAAAACATTTTCATATATTTGTTCTTATTTTTCTCACAAAATATTTCTTATTGTATTCTTTATTAATTGTTTTGCTTTGAACACATACACTTAATTAAAAAGCTCTTATACCGATTTCCTACTTTGACCGCCCATTGACGGATCACCGCCGTGCAATTTTTAAGCAGTAAAAAATAAAATTGTTAGAAAGTTGAAGAATCGTACAAAAAAAATTGTTATTTTTGTTAAACGTCCACGATGAGCAAAATTACTCTGGAATATATTCAGTCGTCGAAATGGGAAGCATTCAATTAAATTTTGTTAAGTTTAGCCTTAACAATCATCATTAAATTATTTTCTGTGAATATGCTTTGCTACATTTTCTTAACAATATTGTTGGCTTGTTCACAATTGGAGTCACTTTAAGCGACAAATTCTTCCTTTCAATGAACCATTTCTAAGGAATTTAAAGAGCTTCTTTTATGTGCTTGAAAAGTAGTGAGCGCCTGGAATCAAAGAGTGCAAGGCTGCCGTGTCGCAGGCAGAGACTCTTAACAAGTCGGCTTCATCAGTAAACCACTCTCGTTTGAAAATAAAACAAATCACACAATTTACATTGTTGTAATTATGTGCTCATATCAGGCCAGCGAAACCATCCCTTTAGTTGAAAGAATGAATTGATCGGTAAAGGGACAAAAAATCAGTAGGATACGCACTACGTGCAGATTTTTTTAAGCCTTAGTTCCTGCAAATACGATATATGGTATCTGTCATTTAAAAGGGGAGCATATCCGTCCGAGGTCCGTGCCGAATCCAGTCCTCACGTAGATGCTATTTACTACTCTTCATATATTTTTATTCTTCAAAAACCAAATTAGGCAGCTTCGATCATTTTAGTTTATACATACCTAGATACCACCATAATATAAATATTATAATAATACAAATATTTATACAAGTTATTAATAACTGCTGAAATTGAATATATATTTATGTATAAAATAATATCTAAAGATTAAATAAGAATGCTGCCTCTGTACGAGGTTAATGATTTTCATATTGAAATGCGTACCGCAATAACCTTACATATTTATTGTTTCAATATAATTATGTGTTCATATTAGTAATTAAACAAATAAAGAATCAATCAGAAACTTGAGAGTTTGTCAATTATCCTGTTTTTCTTCTTTTTTTTCATTATTATTATTTTTTTTAATGCAAGTATGTGAATGAATATATATGTAATTTTGTTTTATTATTTGGAAATACAAAATTTTCATTAAACAAGAATTAAAGAGAAAAATAAATCAATGATATAGTTTAAATATACATAAATAACCCAAATAACATTTGATAGTTTGAATTGTGAAAACAAATGCTGTTTGGATGAAATACAATAACATCGAATTCGAATAACCTTTTTTTGTTTTCTTTTCGATTGAAATTTTATT
The DNA here is from genome assembly GCA_963555765.1 of Orthonevra nobilis. NCBI lineage: Eukaryota > Metazoa > Arthropoda > Insecta > Diptera > Syrphidae > Orthonevra > Orthonevra nobilis. The sequence continues at coordinate 15,984,190 of OY743225.1, forward strand.
TTAATTCAGTTTTACAATGTTGCCCTATTTTGATATTATTGCATTTCTTCCAATTTATTTATTTTTATATATATATAAATATCTTTCATTAAGTTTAAGATGTTCCTGAAATCTATTTATGCATCATGAATAGATATGTAGTTGTTTTTGTTTATTGAATATATATATAAATTTTTTTAAATGTTGTTGCTGTTAATATTTTCCATGGTTAAATAATATTCAGTTCTTCCTCTCGTTATTGATTGATTGAAGTTCTTAGATTTTTATTTTATAGTTATATGTATATAGTATTTATAAGGAGCTGCTTAAAAAAATATTCTGCGATCTTATTTGTAGACAGAGAATACACGACGTCACTTTGATCTCGCGTTATTTTTAAAGACTTTCATATAACTACGTATACATCTTACATGCCTAAAGTAAAGAGAGATAATATATTTATAGAAAAAATTATTATATAAAATAATATAATAAATATTTAAAGAAATTTGCATTTTTTAGGATATTTGTATGTATGTATTATGTCAGCCCACGTAACTATGTTGCTTAGATTTTGCATCAATATACTCAGTATATCAAATATAAATAAATTTAAAATGCATATGCATCGGTCGTATTTAGTAGTCTTATTATTTAATAAAAATAGCAAATTAATATTATGAAATGTTATTATTTCATATAGTATCGCGCCAGAGCAAAAAGCAGTTTCGCAAATTTCTACCTAAAAACTAACTGAGCAACACAGAAGATTTGAAGCGCGATGAGCACTAGCAAAACATTAGCATAATGTGTTTAATACAGTCTATCTGTTATAAATCAACTTTCATTAGTGATGCGATTTGCATTCTATTTTCAATAAAAACCTCAATACAAATTAAATTAATTACTCTTTAGTAAATATTAAAATAAACCCTTGTTTTTTAAGTCGAACTTAAACAAGTTTTAAATGTCTACAGTAAAACAACCTAAGGACGATTGCAAACATACCTGCAAATATAGTGGTTAATATTGCCGATTTGATGCACGTCCAGATGCGCCACCATCTTTAATTGGTGAATAGATCGCCGCTGCGGGTTGTTGCTGCGTACTATACGAGTTATAGTAGCCTTGAGCGGAACCATAAGTGTTCTGCGGAATATTGCCTGAAAAATAATTTAGAATTGATCGCAGCCATTCTCGTGTTTCCATTAAATGGTATTTCTATACGAAATTAATTCTTATGATTCTGGGATGTGTATGGTTAGTAGACAAAATGTTTAAATAAACAACAGGGTATATAAGGTAGATGTACCAGAGGTCCAACTGGTAGCCAATATACACATTGAACACGTATGTAATTAGTGATACGAGAGGGACTAAAAGACTTAACAAAACTAGCACACAGTCCAAGCATAACAACATATGCAATACACGCAAGTGACATCTTAATATTGTCATGTAGGTGGACCTAATGATCATATAAAAGAAAGACCCTATTTCCCCAACTATAGAAGACAAATCGTGTTTGATTTCTTACCATAATTATTTCCTGCCGTTACACCATACGGATTCATACGATTTCCACCTAAATTACCGGCCTTTGTTGGACCACCATTATAAGCTTGTTGATACTCACTGCCAAAATTATTACCACCAGTCCAACTGGTGGGTGGTGCTGTGCCTGCCGGTGGACCTTGTGGAGCAACAGGAGCGGGTGCCCCATAACCTTGACTCTGACTCCAGCCTCCTTGATAAGCGGTGGGAGTGCTATTCCAACCATTTGCACTACTTTGTGGTTGATATGTGTAAGCTTGTGGTGGCACTGCACCTGCTGGCGGTGGTTGACTGTATGCGTTGCCATAGCCATTCATTCCCCAGCCGGTATTTGCGTAACCTTGTGGTGGTGGTGCCATATTACCAGGCATCGCATATTGCCCATTATTTTGTGGCATAACGCCACCCTGCTGCATTTGCTGCTTGCGCATTACTTCCTGTTTGTATACAGATTTTTTAACGTCTACAAAAACGTATTTAATTGTGTGATTCTTTTTTACTGAAATGATAATAAGAAAAGCAAATGATCATCGATCAGCAATAATTAGTTATAACATTTAAATAAATATGTAAGGAAGGGAAAACATTGAATTTTACCTCGATGTTGCGAGCCCGTTAAGAACAGGTAGAGGGCAGGTGTAAACTCGGATAGGTACAGTAGTTTACCTTAATAAATATCGACTTCACAAATGACACTTTGGTGAAAAATCGGCGAAGACTCACCCTAAGGAACAATTGCTACTTCGGTTTGGCGAAACAAATGGGTTCAAAACTCATAACTTGAAAGACGATTTGAACAAGCTCTACATAACTTTGACCCAGCCAGTTCTGCTATATGGAGCCGAGTGCTGGACGAAATGGAGGAACGCAGAGCAGATTTTAAGCACATTCGAGCCAAAAAATCTTCGTTAAATATTTGGTCCCGTATGCGAGGAGACAATGGAGGAGAAGATACTACTGCATTGGCTAGGCCACACCGATCGAATGGACAATAATCTTCCAGAGACTGTCTCATAAAAAGATCCGAAAAAGTGAAGCTCATGTGGGTCCCCAGTCACGTAGGGATTCAAGGCAATGAACACGCTGATTTCGCCGCCAATCTCGCGCATAGTTCTCCTGTTTACAAGCTCGACACCTATACAAAATTGGACCTACTTAGGATTGCTAACCTCAAGCTCAAATCTAAGGAACTACTCGAGTGGAACAACTACCATCATCATTACTTGTCTATAAATACGATAAAAACTAAACCATCATACCCACTTACTTCATCCAAATTAAAAAACACGATTTTTGTAAGATTACGTCTGGGACATACATCTGTTACACATCAGCATCTCCTAAAGGGTGAAAGCCCTCCCCTGTGCCAGATATGCAACGCCAACATCGACATAAACCATGTTTTAGGCATAGGCATATGCCCATCCTTCACAGCCGCAAACCGTCTACTGCCTGCAAACACATCAGTCTACGAAATCCTCAGTAACCCTAATCATGACAACATTATCCAAACGTACAAATTTATTCAAAGTTTAAGACTAGATATATAAATAAATACTATAAGTAAGCTAAGCTAATTATAAGCAACCTATAACAAAATGCTGTTAAGGTATTAGAAATCTTAAGTCACCATAGAGCCGAAAGCCACCGTAGCTAGCGCTCGCTATCATATGTTAACATATATATTTATAATTGTATGTTAATAAATTATAATAATAATAATAATAATAATCTTCCAGCAACGAGGATATGCGAAGCAAAGGCCCCAAGATCGAGACGACAAGAAAGACCTAACCTCTGTAAGTCTGTGTGTCTCAGGCAGAGACTGTTTGCATCTGTGGCATGGGCGACAACCAGTATTTTAAGTTAGATTCTCGCCTTGTTGATGTTTTAAATGTTTTAATTACTACAAAAATCTATGATTTATTTTTGGAGAGTTTTAAGTCAAAAATTAATCCTTTAAAATAAAAGTGTTTTTGCTGGTCAATAAGTCGCAAGGTTTAAATGAAATTTAAGTCCACAAGGGAATTCATAAATCTGTACAAAAATAATTTGTCATGAACATGATTTATTGATCTCGTCTGGTTTCAAGTTAAACTCTTATCATGAAAATGTAATTATTTATCATTGAGAATAAAACGATCAAGACCTGCAGCACTGCCCTAGTCGGACTTAAATAAGTTGCGAAAAAAGGACTTCATCGAAGGACAAATATGCTAAAGTTCCCATATCAATGCAAAATGACACGGCAACATCACACAACGAATATGTAGACTCAAATTTGTGCACTAAAGTTGTTATAACCTGTCTAAAAGGGCGAGAATTATGATCGAAAATAGTTGTCAAGTCCCAAAAAGATTGTCTTCGAAGGAAAATTGGTTGGTAACAAATGTCGAGAGTTTGAGAAATCATATTTTTTGGAAGGGTGAATGAAAAAGTTGGAAAACTAGAGTCGGACTGAAGGGAGAAGACAACGTTAAAAAACAAATCAATTTTCAAGAAACAAAACAAGTATTTTTATTTTAAAGTCACTGTTTTATCGAACAGGCCTCGTATGCAAAAGAACAGATAATGCCCGAAAATCGAGAACTAGGACATATTGCCGCAATACAATAAAAGTTCATGATGACAGCTATTTTGTCAGTTATTTTTGTTTTGCATTTTCCCTTCATTTATGTGAAATTATTTAGCCTAAGCTTCAAAAATTCCGGATGTCAAAAACTGTTGATGTTTGTCGACTTCTTTGTTGTACTTCTAAATTCCGACGCATTTTTAATTGCATATGTTATTCTGTTGGCTATATTTTGTTACACATTCAGAATGGGCCACAACGAATATCTGCTAATCCTTGATTTAACAGATGTGATATAAAGATTCTTAGCACGATAGCTCATTTGTGAGTCTACGTCTAGCCCACCAGCTATGTTTGCGCGGTTCATGGTCAAACAAACGGGAAGACTGTCCGATCACTCTGTTCGTCAATCGCAATCACAAAAGTTCTGAGATGTAGAAGCCATTTTGTCGAATGGAGTGTACTAAAATACTAAAAAATCTTTCAATTTTTTTCAATTATTAATTGTATGGAAAGCTTGGCAACTAGCTATGTAGTTTAAAATTTGCATTCCAAGAGTTCAGTGGGCTTATATACAGCTTTTCCTATTTCGTTGAATGAAGATTTTTGCACTGCCCATGCTTCTTTAAAGTTTAGCAACGCCAACGTCACAGCATTTGGATCGATTTCTACCTCCGAAGTGGTTGTGGAATACAAATTGCCATCACCGACTCAAACCTAGATTGTTTATCTTTTCCTGTACGCTTTTATTGGTGACCGTCGTTGTTTTGTCGGCTTATCCTCATAACATGAACGGTTAAACTCCCATTTATCTTGGTACAAAGATGAATGGAATTTTTAGAAGGAGCAAGTTTTAAATAAGCATCAGATTTTAACCGAAAACCGAATGCATCACACCTTTATTTTCGAAAAAACGTTCACAAGCTATCCTGACGATCCAACACCACCAGAAGCTACTGATCCAACTAATGCTTTTGAATTCAAGCTCTGAAATCTATCCGTCGAACATCATATTGCACTGAAGTAAGGAACATCAGATAGTAAAGGAGTTCATCTATTTCAACGCAATTGTCAATTCCACACACGACAACTAAGTGACGATCCGACGAAAACTCATTCTAGACAATAGATGCTACCTCAATTTGGCCACAAAAAACTGCTTCAGAAGGGAGACGAATGTGGAGCGATTAGCAAGACAGCAAAATAGACCTTCTAAAGAAAATTTCTCCGTCGGATGATCGACCCTATCTGCTAAGAGGACAAATTGATTAGATGGTATAGAATCTTGTGAATCCAGTCTGGAATTGAATCGAATTCCAGCCATCAGATTAACGAAAAACCTTGGTGAAACCAACTAAAATCAAGTGCCGTGATTGATGAAAACCAGCTTCCAATCGAATATCATTTTGATAAATTTTTAGATAAAACGAGATATATATACTCATAGAGCTTTGAATTGAACACCAGTTCCTACTTTCTCTTTTACAATTGAAATCAACTACGTCAACAGTCGTTTAAGATGTTCATCACACTTGTATAGCTTCCCAAGATGGAGCAATGAAATTCATGCACACATACTTCAATTGAATAACTATACTGAACAATCTTTTCCGGAGCCAACACTCATACGTTAGCTGCATGGTTTCTTCGTTTAATATGCATTTTCAATTCTTTTCATTGATATGATTTTATATGTTAGCGTAAGAGAATCATCAATTTAATTTAATTAGAGGCACAATAGAGGTTTTGACAATCAAAGAATTCTCCTTTTCCTATTTCCACAAGATAACATACAACTTAAATATTTTTGCTGCAAGTGATCATGCGCACAAAGGAAGTAAATACCTAAATTTGCCTGTTCCTATGTCAACTTTTATGCCGGCTGTTTCAATTGCCTAACCCCTGTATACATTTGGCTGACCATTTCAACAAAGATACCGTATTTATATCTTATCACTCAATTAAACATTTTCAAATAAAATTCACAGAAGAATATAGTAGATCTACATATACTTACAGACAGCCTTATCTACGGCATCATAGTCATCGAACTCCACAAATGCAAATCCACGCTTGCGGCCAGTCGCTTTGTCTGTGAGAATTTTAACACCAACCACATTGCCAAACTGTTGAAAGTACTCATCCAAGCACGCCTCATCATGAGCCTCCTTAAGACCACCCACAAATATCTTCTTTACTGAAGCATTCGACTCGGGTTTGTCTAATTCTGGACGGGGAAGTGCACGTTTCGCATCTACAGCTCTAAAACAAAAAAAAAATGTAAATTTGTATAATTTAGAAAGGAAACTCATTTAAGTCTTCTCGAGCTTTCTACATACTTTCCATCTATTATGTGAGGTCTAGCCAACTGTGCTTGATCAACCATGGAAGACTTGGCAAAAGAAATGAATCCAAAACCGCGAGAACGCTTTGTTGCTGGATCTCGCATAACCACAACATCTGTAACATCGCCCCATTGTTCGTAAAACTGTTTTAACGAATCTTCATTTGTCATTGGCGAGAGGCCGCCGATAAATAATTTTCGCAAATGCTCCAATTCACCACCTTCCTCCTACGAAAAATATGCAAAAAAAAAAAAATATGTACTGTATCATGTCGTCGCCATTTTGTATTAACCGCAATGAGAACACGAAAAAGTGAAATTATTCTATCCTAAACTTAACTTAGGTAATGTATTAAGGAGTAAATAACTCACCATTCCATTGCCCACTGATCTGTTCATGTAATTATTATCCTTATGCATATTTTTTTATTTGAAAATTTAAACAATTCCACAGAATGCAAACGTGTTCACTACAAAAAAACACCGTACAAATTGAAATTATATGAGTGAAGTTAGACAAGGTACAAAATTGACGGCGTCGGTTGGGTTCACGGGACGATGACACAAATATTAGGGAGTTGCCATTTGAACAAAAACAACAGATTTGATGTGGACTTCACATTTTCAGTTTTGTCAAAGATTGATAAAATCCTGATACGTATCTTTAAAGCCAAACAATCTGGACCTCAAACTGAATTCAATTGCAATTGGTATGTCATTATTGAAATAGTTCCTTTTCTTTGCATTGACAATAACATTTTGACTGCGAATTCCGTGTCATGGCAAAATGCTAAAATCATATTGAAAACTTATGTAGATAAAATTATCCGCACATATGTTTGTGCTATGAGAGTGTATCTATTATCTACACATGTAAATACACTTTTTTACAAAACAAAGCATTAACATACAATAAAAACTCCAGCTGCAATGACACATTTATTCCTGAAAGACTTTTCAAGATGAATCGGAATTGTTTATCACTCGGCTTCGAGTGCATCGTTTACGTTACACATTTGTTTTTTACGAAACAAGGACAATATTTTCCCCCAAAATAATCTTTTTTCATGTAAAATCAGCTCATTGAAAACATTCCATCAACTGAATTAATACAGTCCGGTATGTACCTTTCACAATATGTCAACCGGTCAATTCATGAGATTTGCAGTCAGTTCATAGAGCTGGCTGACAAGCCACTGTACTGAGATTGTTATTATCGTTAGAAGGCATTTTGAGCCGTTTGGGGTCGACCTACTTTCTCCCATTCGTACGAAGAAATGGTGATAATCAAAGTGCTTTGGTAACCTCACTTCGTCGTGACTGTTAGCATGAAAGCCGTTCGCAACAAATTTCGTTATTCCATTGTCGTGGGTATATGCCTTGTTGGTTATTTTGGCTCTGACAGCAAAATAATCACACGAATTTCGAATTGAATTTGAACTTGATTTTTACTGCAGCAGCGAAGAATAATTTCCGCCAGTTTATCGACAAACGGAATAACAACATACATAAATTGCCAAACATTCTAATCTTTAAGAAAAGTACTTATCCTCCGATAAGATGACGGCGGTTTTAAGTCGCAAATGACACACTTAATTGGGGTGAATAGTCATTTTGAAAAAGAATTTGATGTTGATATATATTTCGCTCATACCAAGCTTTTCATCTATTAAGCAATAAAAATTGAAGGACCGATGGAGGACACTTAGGGATAAATTCTTCAAACAACTTAAGAAGAACTATGTGCCTTCCGGTAGCGGTAGCAATTTCAAATGCGTTCTCAATTCATACTCTTGATCTCGAACCTAAAATTACGCTTAAGGAGAAAAAAAGCATCTCCCACGAAGTCTAAAAGAAATTTTTGGTTGGTATTTGGTAATAACTTTGATTTAGAATACTGATTTTGGCATTATGGATAGCATTTCCGAAATTTGCGTTCATTATTACTGTTTTATTACTGCAAAAGTTTGGCGGGCTTTTCGTTCTTATGTTATATGCAACATATGTTCTGTCAAAGTTGTGCAATTTTGTTTTGCTCCTGAAGGACTGCAGGGAAAAAAAAGTACAACTCTTTGATAATTTGATTTGTTAACCAGAGCCAGATTTTTCTACGGGAAAAAGGAAAAAATCTGTCCTGTACGGAAAAGTCTCGGCGGATATTTTAAAAATATGCCCAATTTTTGTTAATGATCTAGAACGGAATAAGGAGCAGTAGAGACAGCGGAAAGTTATTTTTCCACAGGGATTTTTTCAACGAGTTTGATGAGGTTTACCGCCCTCGACACAGTATCAACCCAACGGCATCTCTTGTGTGCGATACATATATGTATTTGGGATCGATGAAGAAAGTATGACTACGGAAGAGACATTTTTTTAAGCTCACAAGAAAAAACTCAATCAATTGCAATCGTGCCAATGCAACCCAAATGATGAAACTCCTCTTAAAGGAAGCCGAAAGACGTTGTATTTTTCATGTCGTTTTCGAGAACGGTAATAAGGACGATCATTAATGGCATCTCCAAACCTAAATAATTGTTTTGTAAGTCAGAAGCACTGCACGAACCAGTTTTCAACTTTTAAAATTGAATATTTTTTTTTTAATTCTTCGTCAATAAGAATCCTTATGGCGAAAAATTTAATCCTTAAATACGACGATCCAAAATCTCAGATAATTTTCTGATTCCATATCAACTGCAGCCATTCATTTTGAAGAGCACTTAAAATCATGATTCAACTCGCTGTTTTCAAATTGTTATCAGCTCCGTACTTCTACCTTTCCCTTGCTCTTGCAACAATGCCCATATTATCGCTGCCACGGCAGATCTGGGTGTTATTTACGGTAACGGATGAGCATTTAGACCGGAGGTTTCATTGCCATCCGAATGCATCAACCTTCTGAAGGATCCGCTGTCTTAGCAAACCGCAACTGATAAGGAACAAGGAGACTTTTTTTCAAGAAATTATTCAGCAAAAAATCAACTTTTCAGTAAGAAGTAAGAAGAATAAAAAATCAATTTGTTCGATTTATGTTTTCTTTATTTATTAAAAATTAAAAAATAATTATATAGCACGTAAACATATTAAATCTGAAACGACTGGTTGAATTTGGGAACGATTGCTTCAATTAACACGTTAAACGACATGCGCGTCACTTCTTCTCCATGGAGGGACACCGGTAACTTCGTATATTTTTATATATCTTTGCGGAGGGTTCAACTTACCGAGTAAATAAGTAAGTTTAAATATTTTTGATACGAATTGGACAACTTCGATTACTTCAATTAACGCCGTTTAACGTGTTAAGAATACATTTAAAAAGTTCCGACATGAGTTCCAAGTCAACCAATCGTTTCGATTGCACTTACTTTGTGTCTCTCATCGAAAGAGGAGTGTTATAATCCATCAGCGCTTGGGGAATTGCCTTTCCCACATTCCTCTTTGCGCCTAATAGAGAGTGATCTTTTTCAATACAGCAATCAGTTGTGTTGCCGTTCGATGTCGTCCGTCTTGCAAGAAATGCATAAAACAAAAATATAATTTTCACAAAGGAAAAAAATGAATAAGAAAAAAAAAGATAGAATAAATATTTGGAGAAGTCGAAATATAGCGCCTTCCTATTATTCTCCTTCCACTGGACATCATCTGTGATGTCGTATTATCGACTCCTTAAATCATTATTCGCCTCCTTTTGTTGCTTCCTGGCTGAATTGCACTCCTCAAACTCTGCTTACATTCCGACTTAATTTCTCTCATTAACATGTGAACATGCATGCAAGTCGACTTTTTTCGCACCTAAAAATTTGTTGTGCTCACAAAAATAGCATTTAAACAAATTCTCAACATTCTAAACGTCCAAAAGCACACAAATTTCTACGCAAATGTGCCGGAGAATAGGACTTTTGAATAAAAACTATTTCAAATGTATTGGCATACCACTAATTTTTAATAGAAATCAAAATTATTTCTCTTGTTTCCTTTGTAAATAGATGTTTTTTATGTACATAAGATTGCTTTGTTATATTCTAAAATTGGTTTATGTATCATTATAATTAAATAAATAACATTTTTCAATAATTTTTTGGTTATTCTAATTTGCAAACACAAAATTTATTGCGTCGCAGAACTTCCTCTGGTTTAAGTTCTTTTACAGGAGAGAAAGAAAGGGGGTGTTTATTTCGATTTAACGAAAATCTTTCATTATTCTAAAACTTATGTAGCTAAGGTTACTTATTTCTTAATGTTGAGTTTAATAAAAGTAAAAGAAAAACACATTGTTTATAAAACAAAAATTAGAAAAAAAAAAATCGTTAATTACACTCACATCTGTGTAAAACATTTTTCTTTAGTTAAGTGTAAAAATTCTAAAATTACGAGGCTAATTTTGCTTTTTTAATTGTGTTTTTTTTTTTTTTTTGTCAGATCTAGAGGTTCAATAGATGCTGCTTCATTCTTCTCTGGCTTGTCTGAGGCTTAGTGATAGAAAAACAATTATGGTTCTTGATTCTTTCTCATCGGTTGGCTCTTTTCAAACTGATCTTAATCTTTTGCGCTGTTCTTCTATAATACAAAATCCTCTTCTTGGTTTTTATTAATACTATTATTCATACGATCAGTCTGCCTATTAATATGCTTCTGTATTCACACCTCTTAAACAATCTCTGTTCTGTCTTGATCTTGTTTTTTTTTTTAGTTATTTGATTCTTTAAGACTGAATTTGACCTGGCACTTTTTTACCTAGTTGTGAAGATAAAAAATAAACACATAAAAATCAATATTATTTCAATTGTGAAGAAGTTTTTTTTTTGTTTTAAATGTATCAGAAGGCTACGGCTTTTGTCAACTATATAGCTAAAGGGAGAGATGCCATTTACCAAACACGGGATGGGTACTTTTTTAAACAGAGTCAATAGCATCAGAAAATACTGTTTTTTCTTTTAGTTAATGATCCGAGTGCTGACGAACCTATTACTAGAGGTCTAGCAAAATATATATATATATATATATATATTTAAGTACATATATATTTAAAATACTCTCTAGTCATTGTTTATATTTCTACACTGAACTGGATCAATAAATTTAGAAAACAAAAAAAAAATGTTGACTACATCATTATAATATTTTGGACTTTCTGTTCTTCACGTGTTAATATGCTCACCTCAGTATCTCCTATTGCCTCCGCCACCACCACCCATCATATTGCCTGGACCATTGTTGTAACCCTGGTTACCACCACCGTAACCACCTTGGTTGCCTGAAATCATACACAGTCTCTAAGTTTTTAATTGATACAAGTAGGGAGAAGGATAATGGAAAGAAGGGGAATATTTGTGGCGCGACTGCGTGTTACATCGAATGTGGTTTGATTTCTAATTCGCATAACATAGCGAAAGTCAACGTCGTTTGGTTTATTCTCACACCTTGTTAATAAATAACTGCACAAACATTGAAAGTTTTGTCAATTTACTGGGATAGTGGTGTGTTTTGTTTTGTTCATTGGGAATTTTGAGGAAATGGATATAAATGAAATTTAACTCACCAATTGGCTTGCCGAAGTTGCCACCGCTTTGGTTACCGCCTCCATACGGATTCATACGATTATTTCCAAAGTTATTGCCACCGCGCATTGGGCCACCACCGAAACCTTGTTGGTATCCACCACCAAAGTTATCGTTATTGCCCCAATTGCCGCCTCCACCTTGGTTACCGCCGCCGTTGCCAAAGTTTCCGCCACCCTGGTTCCAACCACCACCGCCAACTTGATTACCATTGTCCCATGGAGTCATTTGGCTATTCCAGTTACCACCGCCACCTTGGTTACCGTTGTTGAAACCTCCACCTCCTCCACCAAAGTTATTGCTTGGACCCCAGTTGTCGTTCTGATTGCGATTACCGCCCCAACCGTTACCCTGGTTATTTCCGCGATCATTGCGACCACCACCACCACGTCCTCCACGCTGACCACCTCCGCCACCGCCACCACCACCTTGGCGATCCATCTCTTGCTTAGGTAAAGCTTTCTTTATATCCAATAATTTATTTTTAATCGAGTGTGATTTTTGCACTGAAAAACAAAATTAGATATTTCGTATTTATACGAGTACATAAAACAGACAAAGGTGTTTATTATTGATTAATTTTTTCTTAAGCTTAGTAAATAGAATCGCGCCGCTTTGAATTGACTGCGCACATATAAAGACTCCTTAAGGAGTGCTTCTCCATGTCAATTATTTTTATTTGTATGTCCATATGTATTGTAAAAGTTATATGAAGTACATATTTTTGTAGGTGTATACTACTGTTTTCACGCCTCAATACGTTTGTGTATTGCGTGTTTCACGTTAGATAATACTGTTTCATATGAAGGATCGCCTGCGCTGCAACTAAAACAGAACAAAACCGAACTTAATAAAATGTTTTGGTAGAAGGAATATAACATGTCTGCCGGACAATTGCGCCATAAAAATACGTTCAACAAATTTACTGTTTTTGACATTTTGAAAACTGGGTGTAGAAATTAAAGTTAATTAACTTAAGCGGTTTATTGAGTAATAGATATGTCCGTATTGAATCTGGGTGCGTCGACGCTCAGTCAAGGCATACCCGGATCGCAACTGTGTCAAAATACAATAAGTTTTGCATATGATCAAACAATTTATATCAAAAGCTTCGAGAACAGCCTGGGCACGTTTTCAATTCGGACAGTTGTGTTTCTATCACCAGTAATTTGATTGTAAATGCACTGGCACCCACATGTACGCGTCGGATTCATACTTGTTGAATATGCAAGGTGTTTACCACCGATTATTTTAATACGGAATTTATTGTTTCGATTTCTATTTCATTTTATTTAATAAATAAACTTTGATGATGTACAATAAACAAGACCTGGTCTTGTATAGTACAAAACGCATTTTAAGACAACTTAAAAAGAAATAAATAATATAATAATCAAAATAAAAAAAAATCGTCCAGTTGCACCATTGAAATGGTCAAAACATGATAATTTTGCGTTTAATCAAAAACTAAGACTTATAGTTGACTCCAGATATTTAATTTTTAAGGACGAAATAAAAATGTCCGGCAGAAAATTAAAAGTCTGAAGTTTTATTGGACATTGGAATAACATGCGACTTAGTTAGGTTTAAAGCAAGTCAATTTATAATAAGCTTTAGCCACTTTGCGAGGTATCTATTTTTGGTATTTTTAATTAAAAAGGTGAAGACGCAAGCACTTAGTTCAATATCTTAGAACTATGTTTACATGACACATTTTTACATTAGCGTGACCATAGCTTGAACGTTTGCGGAATGGATTTTTTTATAGCAAAAATGAGACACCGAAACCATAAAAATATATCGAGACCCATAAAGTTTCGAAATAAAATATGAAAGCAGTGAAAAAGGTGAGTCAGGGACGTTCTAAAAAGAAAAGAATTGATACAACGGATGAAAAAGTAATTGCATGTCGGGAGATGATTTAAACAATGCTCCGTTTCTGGGTTAGCGAAGTAAAAGTTTCAGACTTAACCTTTACTGGTGATGATTCTTACATATGTATATGATCATAGAAAAGAAATTGTACTAAAAAAAATATCTGCAGGAAAAGTTTTTGCTTATTTTTTTTATCGATCTGCCGAAACAGAAACTTTGGTTCAAAGTAAAGTCCTATGACGGTTCTTTTTGGACACCCCATTATAAAATAAGAACTGTGAAAATAAGGAGGACAAAAAGCTTGATAATTTTAATGACAGCGGGTTAAGTTAAGCTTCTCATTTTTTACCAGTTCATCAAGTATATAGTGGCGATTTATTTTTTTTTTATATGAAACGAGGGATAAAATTAAGACGAGGTCAATAACGAACAACGATAGCAACAATGCCCCCCGAAACACTTTTTTTTTTAATTTTTGCTGGCTTTGCAAACGCTCTTTGATTTTTCCTTGCGAAAAGAGATAACAAAGAATCATTTTAATGAATTATTGTTGCAAAACTAATTAATTATTTTAGTTTGAATTGCATAAATATTTTTTTAAATACAAAAAAACAGAAGATTTCATGAATACTAACACAAGTTGTTCATCGTTAAAACTTCAATTATTGTATATCAAGCCTGACTTTTAATTGAGACACTTATGTATAGACGTACAATTTTATGAATGCGAAATTTTTTTACAAGGCAATTTAGCAGCTGTAACTGAAATAGGAATGAAGCAATGCGAAATCGTTCGCAGCAATAATAAAGGAATTCATGAACTAAACATTAAATAACTGACTCTTCCGACTCTATCCTTCTCATGACATTGAACGTCCTCTAAATTATCTACTACTGGAGTTGAACATTCGAGAGCAACATTCAATCTGTTGCAGATACTTTTTCATCACTTTACTATATTAGAGTAAAACAACTTAAATATAATACCTGCTTTTTTACTATTACAGTCATGAAACGCCGTACTAAGCTATCGAAAAAAACTGTACGGAGCTGGGACTGTGTAGATTTGTTTAGCACCTTGTTGCAAATACTTTTTCATCGACTTGCATTTATTTTTGCAAGCCAACATTTGATATAATAAAAGCTATTCTTTCTTACAGCCACGAAACGCCGCATCAAGTTATCGAACACATGTGCGGAGCTGGGGCTGTGTAAAATACTTAATTGAATAATAAATATGCATCGGTTTTACTTACAAACAATTTTGTCCACCGGATCGTAGTCATCGAATTCAATGAAGGCGAAACCACGCCTCTTGCCAGTATCTTTATCAGTTACTATATTGACACCCAATATTTGGCCGAATTTGGAGAAGTAATCCCGCAGTGCGTCCTCATCATGTTCGTCCCTCAAGCCACCGACAAACAATTTCTTAACAGTGGCTCCGGCATCCGGTCGGTCGATATCTTGCCGTGGCACAGCGCGCTTGGGTTCAACAACGCGGCCATCGATCTTATGTGGGCGGTCATTTTGTGCATCGTCAATCATATATGCACGGGAATAGGTGATGAATCCAAAGCCTCGTGAGCGCTTGGTGCGCGGATCTTTCATGACAACCACGTCGACAATCTTTCCCCATTTCTCGAAATGAGACTTTAACGAATCATCGGTGGTGCGGTAGTCCAAACCACCAATGAATAGCTTCCTCAAATGCTCTGGTTCATGAATTCCCTAAATGGATGAAAGTGAAATTATTGATTTTTCTAGAAACACTTTTATCGTAAATAAAATGGCGGACATTTCCGCAAGGTTGCTTTTTAGTGACCATCACGTTGATGTAAAAATTTTACTTACATCATCGTCATCGCGGTTGTTGTAGTTTCCATTCGAGTTGTGATTGTCCGAATTAGGCATTGTGAGTTTGTATTTTTTGATGAATTTATGCAAAACGATTGACCTTCAATTAATTAAATAAAATAAAACCTTGCACGTCTTTTAATCAACCACGCTATCCGAAAGCCAAACGAGTAATGAAACTAATGAAACGAAATGGCTGCTTGGATAGAGACGTGGCAAACATGAATGAAACGGTATGATTGGGATTTGGAACGGATATGAATTTGCTGACTTACTTTTAATAAGTGGTGCCAGCATTGATAACTTTTATATTGACAACGGGAAGCCTTTGCAACGCTCTCAACTGTTATGGAGTTTTATTTTTTGCCTCTTTGATCATAGATTATGGTAGGGTACGATTTTGCTGTAATAATAAGAACAGACATTTTCTCTTTTTAGTTGATTGGTAACATTAGGTTGTTAACATCGGGCAACTCCAAGAAGAATTTCAATCCAAAAAAAATCAGCTGGTAGTAAGTGCCACCAAAGTAAGGAGTAGCTCTACTTCGAAGTTGAGGTCGATTTTATGATATTTCTAGGAAACATGTTTTGTGTTTACAATGTGTAAGTTTCAATAAATTTATTACTTTTGTAGTAGTGCAGTTTTTGCGGTGGGGCTTCCTTGTCACTTCTTACTATTCTTTGACAGCCGCCTCCGCTGAAAAGGTTGAAAGTCATTGCTGGAAAACAAGCTAAGCAAGCGAACACTTATCGCCATGGTGCGAATTAAAAACAGAGCAGCAGTGGTGAACAACGCAACTAACTTCATCAAGCTGTTCTGGTGAAAGATCGCAATCATCGTGGGGCCCAGACAAAAGAGTGAGAACGTTGTGTCATACACTTAGGTTTTCGCAATGCGGGTGATCCCAAAGTAGGACAACACCCTGGACGAGGCAATTGTATTCTTTATAAAATGGTCTTCAGTTGATATACATTACTGTATTACTTCTTCCACCAAAATATGGCTAATCAACATTCTATGCAGACACAAATGACATGTTTGAGGTTTCAAAATTAAATTATTCTTTATACGAAATCGATTTTTTTAATGAAGAGCCTTTTAACAAATAGGAGAAATCGAAAATCGCTCTGCCCCTTCATTACCCTAGGCGCTTGCTGATTAGCTGGCTCTGGGCAAGGGGAATTCTCCTCTCAAGAATAATCCAGAATGCCGTTTTCGGCTACTGTTTAATTCCCAGTTTGCTTGAATCTTAAATCAGCTTAAAATACCTCCTTGTCTGAAGAGACGGATTTTAATGCTGTTAGGAGTCAAAAAATTCCTAATCCTCCCTGACTGCGACCGGGCTTCCAGAAGATTGTTCGCGAATTATTTTTACTCAAACGTACCGGTCTCGAAATCTCTTAAGCCTTTGTTTGCAGTCCACAACTGAAATGAAGCCTATTCATGTATGGATACGCTTACAAAAATGAATAAGCATTCACAATTCTCATAACCTGGTCTATTTAATATGTCGGCAATTTCTTGCCACCGCAATTTCCGCTTCACAATGTAATTCTTGTTCTTAGAATTGAAGAGGAAGTCATCCTCGCGGACAATTAATTTTTCCTCGAAAGACATATTCTGAAAAGGATATTTGTAATAAGGAATAAATAATAATGTTAACTCAAACTAATTTTCTATTCGTATTATTTCTATGCGCAGCTGTGTCTCAATGACTTTCCTATTTAATGTCAAAGCGAAGCAAAAGTTCAATTGTTTGAACTTCTGCTTCCCGTTTCACACACCTTTTCTATTCGTAAACAACTGCGTAGCTTCGAATTTGTCAACGCAACCCAGTCAAAGTGATATTGTGAATCTTGCATAAGGAACTTGACGCGTTTGTTGGAATTAATAATTCTTAATAATGAAAGAAGGCAGTAAGTTTGTTATTCTAATGATCTTCATTTGAAGCATCTTTCAATCAATTTCTTGTTCATGTTCGCTTTTGTTTTTTTATCTTTGTATCCATAAAATCAATGAATCCTAAAGCGTTTTTGTGCAAAAAAAAAACAATAGTTTTTTAATGTCCATTTGATTTTTAGAGCAGTTAAGGAAAACTTTCAGAGTCGCTTCTGATATTCACTTAAGATTTCTTTGAAAGCTGCGTTCATTTTTTATACAAAATGTTGGGAAAATATCTGTAAGGTGATCAAATTGACGGTTCCAGATGAAATCTCTAAATTGCTTTATGCTGATCTCGACCCATTTTAATGTGGTAAAGCCTTCAAAAGCCGTTTAATATGTTTGTGATTTATTTTTAAAACAAATGTATATTTTGAGCTGTACTCGTCCATTTACATGTTTGTCACTTAATTTTAGTGCGAACTGTCACGTTGGCATTTGGCCGTCATTTCATTACCGGGCTCTATTTCATCCTGTTCCATAAAATAAAAGAAAGTTTTCAAAACTCTTATTTTTACATAAAAGAAATTCTTTAAAACAAAAAATAAATGCCGAAGAAAAAAACTGGCCAACGTAAGAAGGCTGAGAAGCAAAAACTTCGCTTGAAGGAGATTCGTAATAAGGAAGTTCAACTTGCTGAAAGTCCCTGCAATGCACCCATGGAATGTGAAAAATGTCTTAAAAAGCAAAAGTCTCGTGCATTCTGCTATTTTTGTCAGAGCGTTCAACGTCTTCCGATTTGTGCTCATTGTGGTAAAGTCAAATGCATGCTGAAGACTGGCGACTGTGTGATCAAACACCCGGGCGTCTACACCACAGGACTTGGGATGGTGGGAGCGATTTGCGATTTCTGCGAAGCTTGGGTGTGTCATGGCCGTAAATGCTTGCAGTCGCATGCATGTACGTGCCCACTGCAAAATGCAACTTGCATTGAATGTGAACGCGGCGTTTGGGAACACGGAGGAAGAATCTTCAAGTGTTCTTTCTGCGAAGGATTTCTCTGTGAGGATGATCAGTTCGAACATCAAGCTTCTTGCCAAGTTCTAGAGTCCGAGAACTACAAGTGTCAGTCATGTAATCGTCTGGGGCAGTACTCATGCTTGCGTTGCAAAAATTGCTACTGCGAAGATCATGTTCGTCGCAAGGGTTTTAAGTATGATAAAAATAAGGCTATACCATGCCCTAAGTGTAACTACGATACTTCAGTCACGAAGGATTTGAGTATGTCGACTAGGAGTCATAAATTCGGCAGACAGGCTCAATTCGGTGAAGACGATGATGATGACTACGAACCTTATTACGCTTCATCATCGTATCAACCAAGCGGCTATTCTGGAGCTGCGAACTACGATGATGATGATGATGAAGATGACGATGATGATTACGATGAGGACGATGATGACGACGAGGATGGCGATGAAGAAGACAGTAACGAGGAGTCTGAAGGGGAAAACAAACCCAAGGATGCAGATAAAACTACAACCAAGTGAATCTTCCTTCTTAAATAAAAAGTGTTTTGCAATCAACTTAATTTATTTTTACGAATATTTTAATGTAATAAAAGATTAAACAAACTGCCATAGCGGGTTCAAGAGTTCTCCGATTCTTTAAATCTGAAAGGCAAATAAGTAAAATTAATTCATTAATGGCGAGGTTCCCATGGTTGCACTTTTCAGAGTGATCTCAAAACTTATGGGCTACTTACTTGCACTGTACACAGGTGAAAAAAACAGTCTGGCCTTCATCAGCAGATCGCAGTTGAAGTGTTGCGTACGACATTTTTTCGTGCCCACATTTGGGACATTTTCGATCCACAATTGGTCCATCGGCTTCCTCGTTTTCTGCTTTTAGCTTAGCTTGAACCTTTTTCGGATCATATGTATTGAAATGTATGGTATATTCCACTTCCATTTCCCCAAACACTAAAACAAAGTTCGGGATAATGAAAAAAAATACTCTCCCATTTGTTGTTAATTTTGCATACCATCTCCCGCAAATTTATTTTTGCAGTTATAACAGGTGACATCACCGATTGCTCCCAGTTCGGGCAGTATTGAACCACAAAGGGGACAAAAACCTGGAATTGTCGCAAACGTTTCCATTTTCAAGTAGGTATGTACAAACCAAATTCAAAACAATTGGTCTTTAAATCATTTGCAACCACGTGAAATTGACAGAAATGTCAAAATGAAAACGTAAACACATTTGTGTGGTGCCCTCTACGTTTCGAAGTGGCGAAAGAAAAGTAAACAGCTGAGTCCTAAAAATTTCTGACGGTCGATTTCTTCCCATTAGTACTAAGTTGGCTTAGTACCCGGTATAGCTCGTCGAGGTACCAGCAGGATATAAGTTCTCTTGCATCTCTTCACATTGCTACTCCTGGATTTAAATCATGCAGTACTTTGTTAAATACGTCTCAGCTGGTTTAATACCGAATTTAACATTAAGTTGGCATTTGAAATGTTAAATTAACGTATTTTCTGTAATTTTCATGTTTTCGTGATTCTGTTTTCCGCTTCGCCATCGCCGTTCGCGTTCGCTTTTTTTTTCAAAAACTTAAATATCTTCTAGAAGTGAATGAAATAAGCAATCAATTCGATTGTGAAAACATTTGCTCCCACCTATTTTATAAACAAATAAATTGGAAGTTAAATTTGAAAGTAAAATTTGATAAACGACATATGGAAATGTCAACTGTTCAGGTCCCCGTTCAATATTCTAGGTTGTGACCGAAATCTAAGTCCATAGAATTCTGAACGTGGTCAATGACAGCTTCAAGGAAAGCTTAGAGTTTTTTTTTTTAATTCATTTATTTCACAAGAGCGGGTGTACATTAAGAATTAAATTCTTATTTTTTGTACACCTGTACATATAAGGTATATTAAAATGTAGATATAAGGTATTTAAAAATTCAAAGTGTGAATAAAAAGATTTATTTATTTATTTTGAGGGAAATTTAGCAAAGATTTCTCGTTAGGCAAGGAAAGCTGTCAAACCCATATTTTCTGCTCCTTCAAATGCGTTCCAGAGAAATTTCCCCGTAGCGGAGCAGTACACCAGTTTATAGGGATGTCGGAAATGCTATAAAGTATCGATATATATCGTATTGATACTTTTTGAAAATATCAATATCGATATTAATATTTTTATTAAAAATATCGATATATCGGTATGATTTAAAAGAGAATATTCGTGCTCTAAAAATTTATTTATTTGGCCTTATTAATTTCAATCATCTTACATTGCTAGATAAATACTAATCAATAAACATCATTTTCAATAAATCAAGAACAAACATTAAAAAAAAATTATTTATTTATTAATTAAACCAATATTTATCAGATACAGGCAGCAAAATCTATCATAATTTTTTGATGTCCAGACCAGACCAGAATTAATTATCGTCTTGTCGATCCCATAAGAGAGCGTACAATAAAATCGTTTTAACGACTATCGTCTTAAAAGTTACCTGATGAGAACCCTGGAAAGCGTCATTTCCACCCATCATATTGATACACCACTTCATTTTGATTACGAATGATCCCTCCTTGATGATCCTAATTTGTATACGCCGACTACAACTAAAAATTGCCATCTGAATGAAATTTTTGTTGAATAGACTCTATAAATATATGATGAATTTTTTACATATTCGTAGGTTCAGGTGAAAAACTTTCCAGGTAGGAACCGTTTTTTGTTGTTAATTTACGTATTAGTTACGTATTAGTTAAAACTACCAAATATATATAATTGATTTTAAAAAAATTTTGGCACCTAAGCGATTTCGCCACATCATGTTCCACCTGATCAGATGAAGGTCGTTTCAAAAAAAAAAAATTAAATTTTTCTTATGTTTCTAGGTTTTATTAGTTTTAAGTTTATTCTAAGGTAGTTATTATTAGTAACTAAGCAAAACTACACAAAAATACTTTAATGCGACAAGTTTAGTTCTGTTCATCGAAAGATATGGGTTAAGCATTAGGATTAGCTAAGAGCCCCAGTGTAGGGCCAGGAAGACTAATGATTTTAGTTATTAAGGCTAGTTTAAGCATTTTTGTATTCAGCTTATAAGTTGTGAATATAAATAAATAAAAACTCATTTAAGTAAAAAGAAACTTGAAACTTGATGGCAGTCAAGAAAACATGAAAATCGAGTACTATCCTCTGTACTTGTATTTTTACATGTGTATAATATTTTAAGACTTTGCCTTTTAGATTAATGCTATAGTAATTTCATTAAAAGTAAAAATAATAAACGGTATATAAAAATATAAATCTCACAAAAAATTTAACGTACGTAAGATCAAAAATAAAAATAAAACAAAATAAATGAAATAAATAAGTAAAATTTAAAAATGATATTAAAACAAAAATGAAAATTATATAAAAGAAAATATGGAGACACATGTTTACTGAAAATTTTCCAAATCCGTTTAATTTTAATTATTTAAGTAATGTAAATATAAAGTTTTTGAAAGAAGCGAGGTAGTTCCTTTGGAAGCTATTGTTCAGTCTTTTAATATTATAACCTGATCCAGTCAACAACGTCGCTGAACTACCAATTCAGAGGGTCCAGCTGAGTACTAGCTTATACCCAGTAAGAAATTCAGAAGATAAGTGCAAATGTACTTGGTGAAGAAGACTTGGGACCAATTTTAGCACCAACATTTGGTCTAATACCGGCACAAGCGCTAGTAAAACTTCCATAGATTGATTTTCACTTTGTATCATAAAAGTGCAGTTGATGTATTGTGGATGCGTGGTCTAGTCTTAGTCGGACAAAATTTGGTTATTTGTGATTGTGGAGGGGTAGGTTGGGAGGGATCGTTCAGCGTAAATTATTCTGTAGCGTTTGCTGCTTTCATTCTTCTATTAATTCAGTTGCTCTCTTCCAAAAATATATTTTAATTTAAATACTCATACATATGTCCGGGTGTATGAACAAAATAATTAGACCTGTGCTTTCTTTGCGAAATCGGCAGTTGAATCAGCCATTTCGTTTTCAACATAACCCGAGGTCAACATTAGCGGATGCCAATTCTCAGAGTAGATCAATTTTCCAGGGAGTCAGCAAATCTTGTTTTTCGGAGGATTACGATCCATCTGTGTTAATTAAATTCCATCTTTTGATTTACAAATAATTGTTTGAGGAGCTAGAGATCACAAGAAGCTATAAGGATGCTATCTGTAACTGGTCGAATGTGATTTCTTTTTAATTATAGAAATTATTTCTTTTATCTTAAAAAAGCTTGGCCTAGATCTTCAATTTGCTTAATGATTATAACATTGTTTCTCTCCAGTACCGCGTTTTGTCTCGTGCCGGTTTTTGTACTCGTAGTCAATATAAGTTATTTGAAGACAATACGAGAGTTTTATAATTATTTTATTTGACAAAAAAGCAAAGCAGCCTCCTGTTATTACAGTAAGATAAGATTCTCTCGGACGTAGAGCCTGAAATACTCGTACCTTACTACAAGTCATTAATATTTTAATAATCCGAAGCCACAGTTAAGTTCTGACGAAAACTAGTTTCAGAAATGTTAACCATTAATGTTTAGTGCAGACCGATAGCCCATGATGCTAGTGCTTTGTTCTGTATATTAGTTTAGTTTTTTATTATAAGCCAATAAAGTTAATAATAATAGTGTAGATTGAACTTTCATTACAACTTCTAGTACAAACTACAGAGGCCGAGCAGATTGCCTGATGATTACGTATTGAATTGTTCACAAGAGACAGAGGACAACTCATTAATGTGCTGTAAAAAGCCAGAGTTGAATTTGTGATTTTAAAGAGTGCATAAGTTGTTTGCAAATGACAGAATGAGTTGTGTCTGCTGACATTTGACACGACTGATGCTTAGAGAAAGCAAACGAAGACCTAAATTTGTCACAAAAATTGTACGGAGCCGATGTGGATATATGTATCTCAATAATCACTTACATTTTTCATAAAATGTGTCATTAAAAAAACGTTCCAAGACTCAATCAGTTCAGTGACTTTTCATGCAAAGAATATTGTATATTTTCCCAAAATGTCTTTCCTGAACTTAAGTATGACTCACTGAAGTGATTCCTGCATCATCTGGAATTCATTTGTCGTTCAGTACGATTAAACATAAATCTTTGATTTATGGAAATCGGATTCATGAATGGTTTACGATTTCAATGCAAAACTGACATAAAACGTCGATTATATTGCACAAATGTTTGCAGCAACAACAAATCCAGCCAGATATGTGGGTTACCAAATAAAATAAGAAGCACGATGCCTCAAATCTATCTTATTTATGAGAGCTAATACAAAGCTGCATACAAAAGACGAGAAATTGTGAAAGACATTATTGAAAATTCGATTGCATTCAATGCAAGGGATATTATGAGCCAGTAGACACACAAACACAAACATTTAAAAGCCTTTGAAATTGAGTTTAAGATATGTAGAAGATTGCTTGGGTATTCAAAACGGAATAGTTTTTAACAATGCAACCCGGATTTCAATCGGGAAAACCTTGTACAACCTAAATGATGATAAGAAATCAATTTTTTGATTCATTTCAATGGAACCATCATATAATAATTTAAAGTTCTTTTCTTCTGAAATCGAACATTTTAAGCGACCAAATCTGTGTCATGGAACTAGCTAAGCTATAGTGTATAAAAATATAAACAAAATGTTATTTTAACTAAAGTAACATTTGACATTGGGTATGAAAAGATATTTATTAGGTAATGCACTTCAAACAGTGTTTTTTTTTTGTTTCATTATGTAAATTTGCAAAACAGGAAGGTTGTATGGAAAAAATAACAAAAACTCGTATTTATTTTAAAGAAATAGTTATCTTAGTTCCCATGATGAGTCCGATAAACACAAATCAAAGTTTTAACATACACATGTACGTACCTTTACATTTTAAGATCCTTGAGTTAGAATTCATAGAAAAAAAGATATTTTCAAATCAGTTTTCTAGTTTGAAAAAAAAATCGATTCACACAACCATATTCTTTCAACTTTTTTTCAAGATATAAACATATATGTATGCGTAGGAAGTAGCTCTACCTTCTTGAAAATACACTCAAATCCATGTCACGAATATCTGGTCGGTTATCATGCGTTGAACAAAAAAATAGATTACAAGATTTAAATCCAAAAACCATACCAAATCATAGACAACTTATGCCTATGACTTTCTGCTCCTTGTTTAAAAAGATTATGTTTTTAGGAAAAGTGTCGTCAATTTCCCAAACAGAGAAGCGACAGAAGCGTTTTGTGTTCGCCAGTTGGAGTTATAGAAATATTTTACCAAATTTGCGCTGTTTCGGCAAAACAGCATCTACTTTGGAAGTTTGAACGAAGAATCCGATCCATGTCATAACACTAAGTTTCTGTAAATTTTTTTGAACCAACAGTTGGCCTCCTCTAAATGTGTTTACATCTTTTAATAAAGCAAATGGTCATATATATATATATCCGTAACTATTCAACAAACACTTCCTGCCATTTCCTTAAATTTTAAAGTATAATTTAAAATTTTCATTCAAAACTTTCATTTCACTGAATAGGAAGGCAAAGAATAATTAAAAGATAAATATATGCTTTATATATTTATCCTCAATGCTCCTTAAAGCTTTTATTTCCACATGAAGGTCGAAAAACCGAACCGCTTCTGTTTACCAGAAAGTAGAAAATCCTGCAACCATCCTTTGCTCGGAAGCACGTCTATCAATAGCACAACTTCTTTAAAAAAGGAAAGAACATGTGAGCTCCAAAAAGCTGTAAACTTTAAGCCTTTAGAGGACCATGGCAAAAAACATGGTCCGAGTGCTTCAAACTTCTAGTTAAATGAGGTCTATGATGTTATCTAGAACAGTAACCTTCCTTATTCAAAGATCGCGATTTATAGACAAAAACTTACAAATTATGTCAAACAAAATCAAAGGCTGTAGCGAAATATTGAAGCACTCTTGGCAATATTGGCCAGCAGATGAAACGTTGGTACCAGGCTCTGTAATCACAGTTTCAAATCGTCAGAGGATCTGAGCCGTTTTTTTTCTTAGACGCTTAGAGTTTTTAGGAAAAATAAAGCACATCAAAATTACGAAATGACCAGAATGTCGGTTTAATTAACTCGCGAATTTTATAGCCTTTTATGTTTCTGAACAATTTTGGGTATTTGGCCATGAAGGCCAAACCGCTCAATATAAACATGGGAAAAATAGCCTCAATCTTCAGATTTGAAATAAAAGATCCAAAAACCGTACAAAACATTGAAATTTTTGTTGGGGATAAGTCGTTTTCGGGATTCACGTGACCTTAGCTTTCATAGCTTTCCCAATGTTTGTGAAACTCTGTGAGACAGGTTTGTCAGGTTTTGTTTCGATGTGATCATCGGCAACTTCTCCATCGTCTGTGAGATAACTTGAATAAGGCTGGATGAGTATTAATCATAGTCTGTCTTTCCTTCATCCACCAAAATGAAAACAGAGGCATTTTCCAGTCTATTGTAGATTTTTGAAAACTTTTAACATGGTTCAGTCATCTCTTACTGAGCCGCACGAATGGAAAAATCTGTTACTGATAGACTGACACCAAGTCTTTTGTCTTGTCATTTGTGCCACTTATTGTTCGTGTAAGAACAGCGGCCCAAAATGGGTTAATTCGCTGTAAAGTCTGTGAGCCAGAAGAAGAGATATGATATTATTCTTATTATTAAGCCAAGATATAAATTTAACAACCAGGACATTTTTTAAAGACATGCTTGAGTTCAGTGTTCAGATATTACTTTTTTCATTATCCTCAGCATCATTTTCACTTAGTATGGATAATCATATGAGTACCACAGTAGGTACACCTTAATCCTTCCAAATTAAAAGCAACAATATGCCTCACGGAATGAGCATGGAATTATTTTTATTGCATTTTTTCTGCTTTGTCCTTAATGCTTATTTTTGTTCACTGTTTGTGGATAGAAAAAACAATGAACTAAGATTTTATCTGCAATTTGAAGTCATTGTTTTCTTCTTTTTGTTTTTTCATAAAAGCCAAGCAAATTAAATTCATTGAAAATTGAGACTTGGGTATACATTATATTCATATGTGCAGCTGGTAGATGAAGAAGGAATTCTAAGCAAATAGCCTTTTGAAATAGCAATGTCGACTATGGATGGTGGACGCTGGTACTGCACAATTCTTGCCAATCGTGTAAACAAGAGCGGAATGAGTTTTCATAGAACAATCCAGACGTTTTTGTGCGCAAAATTCATTCAACGTGCTAGAACTTTTGATTAAACTTAAAACCAGAAATTGAAATTAAAAATGTATAAACAAGTTTTGTTCTTTGGTTAGGTATGGTTTATATGAGTATATGATTTGAATGCGAATTTGGAGGTTCTGAGTTAGTTTTGAGGAGCCCCAAAACTTCTTCAATATAATATGTTATTAAGGCTTACTTCTATTTTTATGGACGTATAATGATCTTCGCAACCTAGTCAAAAACTGCGACGATGGTACATTTGCCCACAAGGGACATATTTCTTGTTCAAATGAGGATTGCGTTACCAGAGTAAACTGTGATCTGCTTGCGATGTTGAAGTCAAAAAAGTCCTGATTATCTTCATAAAATGCTTGTACTTATAAGATTTAAGGGAGAAATAAAAATTATTATTCCTTTTTTGTGTATGAAATTCTATGGAACCGAAGCCGACCATTGTGTGATTTTAATACAAAAATTGTGGTTTCGATGGAACGATTCGCTCATTATGAGCAGTTTGTGACCGACATAATCGTTCAATCTTACTATAGGCAAAATTGTAAAAATAACATAACCACTGGCATTGTTACAGTGCTTTAAGGTATATCCATCATCGATATGCACGCTCCACAAAAAGACGGTGTTTTATTGCATTTATTTGGCTTTTGGTGATGTGCACTGCCCACAAAGATAGCATAATTTGTCCCCGTTGGATTTATTTTATTGGGGCTGTGCAAAATGTCGTGTTTACGCTTACAATCCCAAAATCACTTGACGCTATGAAAACGATCTGCCCAATATGCCGATATACGAGGTCTGTCAGAAAAGCATCCGACCTGTCTTCAAGATTCTGCGACAGGTCTCGTATGACCGGCAAAACTCGAATTATTTATTTTTGAACTCTTCCTTGCTACTGTTCATTGATTGAATGCGATTCCCACATTTGCAATTTCACTTCCCTGTTGCTCCCGTTCTACTCCTATTTTGCGTTCTTTTAGAAAAGTATCTTAGCAATATTTAATTTGCTTTTAAAATATTGCTAAGCTCTCATGAAAGCGGTCCTTTTCATGGAAAAAAAATTCAAGATACACATGCCTTTATGTTCCGAATTGCAACTTATTTCGTTCTTCTAATGTAAACGTAAATATATCTTATTGATTTCAGAGAGGTAAATACAGCATCTCACTGCCAGCGAAGAATGTTTTGCAATATTCAAATCCCTTTCGAAAATGTGATTTTATGGAAAATGAGTTTTCACAAAATGCATTTGCAAGCCCAGTGTACGAGTGTGTACAACCAATTCATTCATTGAATGCATTTGGTGGGTTGAGTCACCAGCATTGGAAGAATTATATCCAGTACAAAGTCAGTGCATTAAAAAAAAAGTGTACATATGCAGATGAGAAAGAAGTGAGATGCATTTAAATTTTAATCTAAATGTAAATGGCTTCGGAAGGTTCCTTTACACATTCACCTTATTCCATAAAATACAAAAGTTCTTGAAGGAAAGGCAAAAGGAATGAGAAAATCAGCCTCACCAAGTTTAAGAAGGAAGTACAGAAGTTTCTTAACGTGTAGAGTAGAAAATTGGTCAAAAGTAATTTTAAGAAATGCAAATTAACAAACTAGCAAATATCTTCCAAATAAAACTTTTTATTCAAGCAATATTTTGAAATTGAAATATTCTAACCGTAGAAACAACGCCATCCACCGACAATGCCACTGTTATAATTAAAGACACCGAAAGCCGCAGGTCTTCGACGATAACCGCATTTAAGAACGCCAAAACGACCAACGTTTCCAAAGCGTCCACCAACTGGAGCGAATCCGTTCAATGAACTTAATCCGCCCAGTCCACCGAATCGAATAGTACGAGCTTGGCGTTGTGATTCATTTTCGTGCACGTTCACTTTGTCTAATCCTATGTGGTTCTTGGATTCTTGATGAAAGTTGTCTTTCTGAACTGTGGCCATTGGTGACACAACTGCTATCCCAATCAACAACACACTTGTGAACAAGATTCTAGGATGCATTTGTTGTGTATTTAAATGTAACGCTTCAATATAAAATTGTTTTCCGGTTAGAAGTGCAAATGCTTCTATTAGAAAGGCGCGATTTCAACCTTTATTCATATTTGAAATTCTAAAAAAAAACTAGATATAACAAAATCTTTCTTTCTCTCTTGTCTCTTGTTTAAGTTCACTGACTTTATGAAGCAGAGATGCTTGTTAAGCACCGACAAATCTTCAACTGCGCATCAATCAATACTTGATATAAACATGTCATTATTTCAATAATTAGATGGCTCTTATTATTTGAAACTTATTTCTGCTTCTGTGTGTAGTTCTTTGGTTTCAATTAACAAAAAAAAAAAACTGTGAATGATACAGCACAATTAGAACAAAGTTTATTGTTCCTATTGTCATTCCAATTCCACTTTTTTTGTCTTTTATTTTAAGAGCCTTATTACCATTTGATACTATTCAAGTCATTTTATTAACTTGCGTTTGCAGAGGGATCGAGCATGTTTCTCAATGACAAAGATCTAAGATACTCGTATCAGCACTCAACACATTTTAGCTTCAGATCTATAGCCTCGTATAAGCAAAAGACAAACAAAAGTCATAAAGGAATCGACCGAGGAGGGTGTCATCCTGGCATTATGACCCATGACGAAACTTATAAATACGTTACAGGCTTTTCTGATACTATATGAATGCCTTGGACCTGGTTAAAGCCGGAAATGATAAGTTCCGGTCATCGAATTCCACTTCTGCAC
The DNA here is from genome assembly GCA_963555765.1 of Orthonevra nobilis. Lineage (NCBI taxonomy): Eukaryota > Metazoa > Arthropoda > Insecta > Diptera > Syrphidae > Orthonevra > Orthonevra nobilis. The sequence goes on from OY743225.1 coordinate 16,013,900, forward strand.
CAAGATCGATTTCAGAACCATCTGTGAAGATCCGACAACATTTCTTTCCCGGCACATAGTTTGCCCCAAGCCAACTTACAACATCAGTACAAAGTTGGTCGGCCGTACTTCAGCTATTATTGCATCAGACCAAATATCTTTTAAGTATAAATCCAATGATAGCTACGTAAGTTCAAACTCGGAGGAACCGGAGGATTGGCATATTTTTGCACCTGTGGCCTGGGATTCGAGGACAAACTTAGCTGAACATTCGCTTAATTTGACCGAACCAATGTAGTTCCTGTACAGCTCGTGGAGTTCTCAGATGTACTTCCGAAGAACAGGCAAGATGAGTGTTTCATAGAGCATAGTTTTCGTTCTTTGATTTAGAAATTTCGATACCTGTGGTTTAGACAAACTTAAGACGTATCGATTCTCTTTTCCTTGGATCCAATGAGAGATAGAAAAACATTTCAATACCATATTGATAAAGTTGTCAATTGAGGTGTTTTGCCTCAGCTGCTACTCAATTGAAACTTAAGTCAGTTTTTTCTCGACAGTTTGCATTTTGTTTCAAACTCACTCATTTTAAGGCGGGCTCTTCTGGCCTCTTCTAAATCGCCTTTACAGCTGCACGTTGGGTGCGTGCGATAATGTCTATATCGTATGCGTATTCCAACTGCTGGACTGAATCTGCTTAAGAATAAGGTTGAAATCAAGTGCAAATGTGGAACTGCACAGCATTTATGCGTGTTTTTGACCGTTATATGACTTATCAGTTCTTTCCGTGATCGTGAAATCAGTCATTTGTGTATATTTCAATGCGATGAATTTTGTCGTATTCCGGCAACTTCTTCAATTACAACAACAAGCAACTTGGATCTAAATTACTTTTTCGAAAGTTAAAAATCATGTTCCTCCTCATCTTCGAACTACTTCTCCTATATATTCTTGAACATACATAATATAGACTCAAATGTTCAACGATAGTCAAAACAGCTGAAAAAATTTCAGGGACCTTCTATGGATGCTCTACCTAAGTGAGTCTTCTCTACTTAAATGCTCGCGGAAAAATAGAAGACCAAACCTTTGGTTAAAAAATCAAGCTGGATCCCAGGAAGATTGATTGAACAAACAGAGAGCTGCGTGCCTGAAGGATGGAAAGCAGCTTTAGATCAACGATCGAATGCCTGATAAGTAATAATTCAAAATTCGGTTTAATCTGCCCACACTAAACTACAGCAAAAATTATTCTTAAAACGATTCAAAATTACATTCTTAAAGCTTTAATTATGCTTTGCATTTTTATTCCCATTTTCCAGGATTAAATACTGTTCCAGTTCTGCGTAGCAAATCACCCCTGAGTTTTCCCTTTAATCCCTTTATACACAAAGCAAGGATCACCGCTTTGCTGCAAAAAAAAGAAAAGAAAAAGGAATGAAAAAATAGGTAAAAGTACGAGTGAACTACATATACTCGTATTCATATACACCCATTCGCCATGTGCAAAGAAATAGAACTCCAAAGCCCGGAATCCTTCGTTGTAATTTAGTAATGCAGATACGAATGCGAAATATCTTCTGTGCTACTCCTCTACTGTGATGGTTAATTCTTGAAATTCCATTGAATTTTGCAGAACCCTGTGAAGTGTTTGCCATCCAAACCGGGTTGAAACAAAATGTGGTCTCTCCCGTTGACAGCGCCCAACTTTAATGGTTACCTGCAAAACTCGGCATATGGACAATTTGCCAACAAATTTTATCGCGTCCATAGCCAGAGATAGAAATCCATGTTCGCATGATACGAGTAATTATTTCAGGAGCCTAGTTTTTTTTTTGTTACCAGCATCTTGCGCTGTTTTCTGTGTGCTTTGGTGTTTTTGTGGTGAGAATGTTTCTAAAAAATATATATTTATATTTTTAGAATTTTTATTCTGCAATGAACTGGGAAGGCAGTTCCATTTGGGATTGGTATGAGTATAAGAATGGAATACATTTTCAATTTCTAAAGGTTGACGATATCTTAAGAGTTCAGATAAGGACGTCAACAGTGTTATGTTAAATTTTTGCGGGAACGAGTCAGTCAAAATAATTTGTTTTTTAATTTAAAAGCCAGAAAATCTCTGTGCAGTCAAATTTAGCAGTCTGTTTTTTTTTTTTATATTGGTCTAAATTTCGAATGTCAAATATCAACAAACAAATCGGCCCAGTTATCCATAATAGATTATCATTATTTATTCTGCGCTCTTTGGCTTGTTATTATAGCGGACATTGCAATATCTTTCATTTTTGATTAAAATATCGCTTATTGTCTTAAAGATTAATAACTGTGACTTAAAGTTATTCATATAACAAAGGTTAAATGTTATGGGCTCTAAAATAAAGGCCCGACGCATTGACTTATGTATAATATATTTTTCGATAAAGACAAATTTTTTTGACGAAGACTGGCACTGATATAATTTCCATTCATTAGAAAACTCTCTATGAAGCTTTAATAAAGATTTTGTCTCGTCGCAATTATTGATCTTCGGTGATAACTGCTTTGGTCGATGCTGAGGAACCTGTGGGCTGGCTTAAATGTCTGCTTCTAGTTTTTATGGTTCCGAATCCAAAGGACGCCAACTGAATCACAGATGCACAGCAATAAGTCTGCATCAAAAATCCTTCCAATTGTGAAACCTTGAATTCATAAATGATTGTTTAGAAAATGCATTTTTTATTTCTCTTTTGGAAATTGTATTTAAATCGATTTGAGCTTTTATTTTAAAGGGTTCGGAAAATTTTGCATGACGACATTGCCAAACGTCAATTAGTTTACTCGTGCGATGCTAGGAGAAATACAAAATTAAAGAAATATAAAGTGTTGCATATTGTACGGTGGTACGGAACCCTTCGTCTGAGAGTCAAAATCATACTTGCCCGCTTTTTTAATATCCTCCTGGAAAGCTGTACAATATACATCTTTGAAATTTGTCGCAATACAATTTAACAGCTGTCGATTGTGATGTTTTTGTGGATGGCATGAAGATTGTTTAAAGCAATTTTGGTCAATTTCCGATTTGTCGGCCCACACTAGTACTGGCTGCAAATAGTCTTACCCTATAATTAATTGTAAACAACTTTAGGTAAAGATAGAACTCGATAGTTTTTGAAAGACTTAGGTTGGTCTCTTTTTGTAGATGTGACATAAGGCTGCTTGAATATTGAAAATAACTAAATACTCATAGTATATTAAATAAATAAAATTTTACACAACAGTTTAATTTTACACAACAGTAGGCTCATTTGTTTCTCAACATATTTTCTTTACTCCAACATTATAACAGTTTGAAAATTTATCCGCTCGTGTGAAATTTCGAAAACTGGAGAAAAGGAATTCTCCTTTTATCCTTAACATTGGAATCTATTTTAAGTCTTTCCATGTGGAATCCTTTTACTAAGAAACATCCCACTTACTCCCGACATGCGCATAAAATCTCGGTTTCCACATCAAGTGAAACCAAACACGAAATTGTGTTAAATTATCTGTAACCTTTTTCTAGGCCATTGAACATGTTATCTTTTAAGGATACCCCTTTCAACTTTAAAAGTGAAATAAAAGCATAATGGAAAGAATAAAGGAAACATGTTAAGCAGCCATAGGAGTGGTTGCCAAAATTCCTTATCAATATTTGAACATAAACAGGTACAATAATCGTTTGCTGCTGCAACTTTTCCTCACATGAGTGCCAGTGATGAGATATTGGACTGTAAAATCCGAATCATTGAATTTGAAGACGTATCTGCAAACGGATTATAAGCTGCAAAGTGGGTCAATCAAATTCAATCTTCACGCTATGAAAAGGAATGCTAAAAATAACGTATAACGCTGGAATAGCAACTGGAGGTAGAAGGACCTTATTATTCATTCTTGAAAAAATGTCTACTGCTAGGGGAGAATGAGTTTTCGTGGTCTGAAATACAGTTCATTACAAAAGTAAGTACCCAGCCTATTCCTTTTTGTGCTCTGACCAAAAACGGAAATTCAGAGTAGATTTCCTTGAAAAAGTAAAATATATTTCATTACATAATTTTATGACTTGAAAGTAAGTACTCAAGAAATAATTTTAAATTTTCACCGAACATTTTCACATTTACTGGCTTTAAAAACGGCTACATTTGATCTTGTTTTGACTTTATATCATGCTTTCTCATTTTTCACTCGAGAAGTTCTCACAAATGCTCGATAGCATTTATGTTTGGTAACTGGGGCGGTGTTCGAAGCTGTTTTCGATCATTGTTGACCAACCATTCTTTTACTACGATCATAGTATCCTTAGGGTCATTACCCTGTTGGAAAAAAAGAAATACCTTTCTAAGCCTAAATGGTTCGCACTCTGATGCAGGTTGCTCTTAAGAATATTAAGGTACTTGTACCGATCCATCACAGAAGCCTCCATGCATCCCCACACCATAACAGACCCTTCGCCCAATTTAACAGTGCTTGTAAAGTTTTTCGGATCTAGAATCCTATTTGGTATTCATCAAACTTTACCACGTCCATCCGAGACATGAATATTGAATTTGCTTTCATCCGTGAAAATGACAGTATTCCAGAACGCTTTATCGCATTTTAGATGATTTTTTGCACACTCATGTCTTTGCTTTCGATTGACATTGCTAATTGTTATGGCGACATGGCGAATTGTCTGCGAGTTGCATTCCTTACTGTTTTCGCTCGATATCTCCTTTTGTATTTTGGGAGCACTTAATTTTGCATATTTCTTCATTTTTCGAACGATAATCCGAGTTTCTTGCACATTGAACTCCACTTTGGGCCTTATTTTCCGTAGTCCCAGTAATTTCATATTTTTTTAAATATCTTTTGGACAGTTAGAGGACTTTTAAAGGGAAATCGCCTTAACCAATGGAAATATTAATAGCCGTAAATTCAGAATAAAAAACCCGAAGCAAAATCGTTAAATTATCGCTTTACGTCCTATCTGTTCAAAATTTCTAGTCAGAATGCGACACCTGTGTACTTACTTTTGTGTTGTTAATCGTCATACTGCGCTAAACTAACTGTACTTTTAACTTTTATCAACAAATTCGCAGAAATATAACAAGGAACAGTGTGCATTTGATTTTAGAAAATTATTGCAAATGAGCTATATTTTCTAAGATAGTTCCATAGGTTGTCACTTGCTTACTTATTTTTGTAATTAATTGTATGTCTTCATTCTTGATAGCCAGCTTAACTTCTAGGAAACTGAATTGTCCATGCTTGAGATCTGGTTGTACCATGTCGATTGCACCCAGTACATGGTCTCATTATTTTTAGTTATAAGGCTGCAAATTTTAAGAAACCGTAGACGACTTCAGTTTGGTCCAAATTAGTTCAAAAGCATTTTTATAAAAAAACATTATTTATAATTAATTTAAGAAGCAACTTTCGCCCAAACTGAAGATTGAATATATTTATAATCTACTTGCTCTCAAGGCTAAATGTCTGCCCTTATCATGCATTCTACATACAACAAGCATTAAGGTAAGTATAGAAGATTCGGAAATCGTTTAAAATTCAGATGTAGTTTGATTTCTGCTGGTCTGTGTAGACTAATTTGTATTCGTTCATTTCGTAGTAACTTATTCATAATTCGCCGATATACTATAGAATTCTTTTATTTGGGAGATTGCGTTATAACTGTCAGTGTTATGCCCTCTCAACTTATGGAGATATGGAGTTCCAAGCTATAGGGTTATCGCTACAGCACGGCCTATCAATCAAGTTGACTTAGTAAGATAAGAAAACTATATAAAAGGATTCGAACTTGGGAGCTATCAATTGATCTAATCGAAAGGCTGCCGCTTAACTGATTGCCTTGGAAAAGCCGAATCCTACTTATGTAAGGGATGTTCTATGATCAAAGCCCAGGGCATCTTCCGAAATCTCTTCAATGTTCATACACCCGTTGAGCCCTGTTTCGGCCCACAAAACAATCGTTTTTTACTCGAAGGTCACGTTCGGGAAAACCGCGTTAGATTACACGTTGGCGATTGTTCACGAACACCTTCGAACGCGACTTCAATTCTCGTTGGAATGAATATTAGGTGCTTTTCGAAAACGTTTCAGAGGACGCAATTCTATTTTTTTTTTTAAGTGACGCGGTCCATATTCACTTAAGATGATGCGTAAAACAGCAGAAGATGTTCTACTGGACTGACGCCAATGTCTGAGAACTGCATAAAATTTATTTTAGCGCCTTATCTCGATAATGGGGGATTTGGAGTGGCCAGCTCGAGACGTTTTGTTGGATTTTTTTAAACATTTCTTTTATTTCAACCGTCCAAGGACCTTTCAAGGCTTAAAGGCTTAAAGAATATTCTGATTTGCAGTCCTAATTAAGGTTTGATATATCAAGTACACTTTTCTCACGAGGAACAATTTTTTGAAGTTTTGAACTTTTATAAAAATTCTTTCCTTCCAATATTTATTTTCAAAACCAGTTTGAATCAAATACGTTCCCAAACAAGTCGATATCTGAATTAGCTATATGATTTTATTTGTAGTCTGAGTTACCTGCATTAATTAATTTACCGCTTCACGTCGAGGCCGCAGAATTGGTTGTTAGCGATTCTCATTTCAGGAAGCAAAAAACTGAATCTCGTCGAAAATACGCGTGAATGCGGACCACCACCGCATTCTATCCAGTTACGCTCTTATTCCAGGAACTCCAATTGTAGCCTTGTTACAATTTTTACGTCCTCTCGTGCATTCAATGTGCATGCACATCCACACACATAAGCACAGTGCAATGCAATTGAAATTTGATATTACTAGAATATTATAGGTATTCCTTTTTGGAGTGTTGGGATACTCTTCTCTTTAGTCAACTAGGAGTGGTTAGCATCCATGAAGTGTGCTGGCACTCTAACTTCATGAGGGTGAAATTCACCAGCTGAAGCTGTACAAATGTGAACGTTCGTTGTACAGATACGGGGTGCTCGTCCTTTTTTGGCAGCAATAGCAAAGGACCTAGGAGTCAAACAAAAGCTTTCGATGCGTGGGTTGCATTTAATTTGTAAAATGAATGCATATCCATTCTTGACAATTATACGGATAACAGAGCAATATGATTGGATTTTCATTGCAGACGACAATGTGGATTATTTGTTAATTGGATTTGAGCATGGGTACTTGTCTGTGTCCTTCGTAGGTCCCTTTTTAATAAAAAAATGTGTATAGTGGTTGGCTAGAGGCATGGAAGAAGGTATGAATAGAATTTATTTGAATATCTAACCGCACGAAAACATGTCCTCTATAAAAGATAGTGAGTGCAACAGAAACACTTCTGTCAAGTATGATGCTGATGCACAGAGTGGTGATACTTGTGGCATTCAGGATGACAGCTAATATGATTAATCGATGCAGATTCATCATCAAATCAAAGCGTCTATCCGCGAATCATGGAAAAGCAATGACCAACGAGGTTTGCGACTCTCTTGTTTGAAATGTCCAAAGCGTCGGTCGATTGGATGCCGCACTGCAGATCTCCTAAAAGAGCACCAATGCCTACGAGCTGGATGTGAATGTATAGCGGATAGGCAGCAAAAATTTGGGGAGTCATTTGGGAGACGAGAATGGATGTAGTTCCCTAATGGCGGAGTTGCCGGGAAATTCAATTATCTCCCATAAGCATGAGTCTATGACGATATAAATTATGCTTTCCCAAAATTCAGGTTTTCGGTACACTGGCTGCAAATATTGTTAAAATCAGTCTATCAATTTTGTGGGATTTTGTAAATTTTTGTATCTAAAATTTGGCAAATTTGGCATTCAACAACTTAACTCAAATTTTTATACCGAGGGGTTTAAGTCTACTGTGGTCTTGTAATTCACAATGGTCCTAAAAAAAATGAATTTTTAAAATATTCTATATCCTGCAGGTTACAATTTTGTTAATTAGAACCGAACCTTCGATTCATTTTATCCAGAAGCACTATGGTAATGACTTTCAGTTTGCTTTTCTAATTAACGATCACTTCTAGGACTGGAATACTTTTCATTGAGAAAATTGCTAATTGAGATGTATTGTTAGCAGCAACGTCAGTGAGTTTATTTTGTACCATTAGAGATGTGATCCCATTCTGCCTTGCAAATATAAAGGTTCCATTTGTGTACTCACAGACTCCTGTCTAGATTCTTTTCATCTGACTTTTTGATGTAAACGAAGTCAATTGGGTCCATTGCTATCATGCGGCTCTATCTGAAGGCTTTGCTAACGAAATCAACTGATTCAGAAATTTTGCGCTCCGCAGACTTGGTTGAACGATAAAAAAAACGTTGAGCTATCTTAGGTCTTAATGGTTCAGTACGAATACCTTTATTACAACCTCAAGTGAAAATCTAGGGAAAAAACAACCTTTCTTAGTGTGGAACGACGACTAGCAACCACTCGGCTTAACATCTTAACTTTTATACACACCTTAAAGCAAATTGGATTTATACATGTGTAACTTTTGCAATCATTTTTATCTAGAAAATTATGCAGAAGAGAGGTTTTAAAAATGTATTAATCCTTTTTACAGAACTTTGCGAAAAGATGGGGTCTGAGTTTTTAGGATTATATAAGACTCAGTGTTTTTCAGGACCTAAGTTTATGTCATTGAAAATTAAGAGTTATGCAGAAGAGCATCAGTCTTGTAGGCAATCAAGTTATAGCATACAACTGTGGTCACAAGGAAAAACAGCATATGTCAGACAGACTTGTGTCGCAATTGAGTTTATTACACGATCTGATGCGCAATAAGCGATTCTTTTTGTCATATTTTTTTCGCATTTTTATCTCTTACGGCTTATGAACTGCGTAGACAAAGGAACACAAAATAAATCATTGTCTACAATGGCAAAGGAAACTTTCAAATTGCTCTCCTGAAAACATGCAAAACACGGACTAAGGTTGTTTTTCCTTGTTGAATTTTCTTAAATCCATTAATATCAGAAACTTTTCTACAAACGTAAAGTTCTTCACCCAAGAGTTTGATTATTTATTTATTAATTTATTTAACGAAAGTCGTTCTAGGGGTTCAATATGCAATTAATGCTTCGAGTTTAGATTTGATTGCTTTATTATTTCCCAAGACAAAAAAGTCTGCACGAACGTTTGCACACCAATGAGCAAAATACTGTTAAATGTCTGTCCGCAAAATAAGCTGACTTTACTTCCGACACATTCTAAACTCTTGAAAACCTCTTCCCCAGAATTTCAAGTCATCTGTTTCCAAAAGGTCCAAAGGAACCCTATTTCTAAACCACCGCTGTCCGTCCGTCCGTCTGTCACAGAGCTGTAATTCGTAAACCGTTATAGCGAAGGTGTACTGCTATTGCCGCTACAACAGCAAATAAAAAAAATGATATAAAGTTAAAAATAAATGTGCGCCACCATACAAAGACAGCGTTTTATGAATTAGCAATTCAACTTAGCGCCTAAAAGTTTCATGTTTTCAGTTTCATGGAGCAACTTAACAACTTTTTAAAGTATGCAATCATTTCGTCGATCCAAAAAAAATGTAAAAACTCGAGTTCCAATAAGAAAACGAAAAAAAAAACATTTTCCAACATATGCAACGAATGTCAAAATACGGTAGTGTAGGTGTGAATTGAATACTAAACTGTTTGAAAGTATGGAAGCATGTCACACCTTTAGTGAGTCGGTTTGTTGTGATTTTAATTTTTCTGGTTTTGGGTTCGAATATGGCTGCTATTTTTTCTTGTTTTCTAATATACTATTTTTTTTTATAATTATTTATTTAAAAAAGTATTTCATGTGATTTTCGTGTGTGCTTGAGTTATGATTGTCACAGCATTTCAATAAACCACTGAAAATAGAGGGCTGCAAAATGGAGAACAAATTTTAACATTGGATGCGTTGTGTGTTGATAATGCATTTAAAGCACACAAGGATATTAAATGTTAAGATACATACTTTCTGACGTTGATAACTATAACTTTAATACCGAAAATACTATAATAATCAATATCTCTAGTTGCGATAACAAAACACGTACACGGTTGTTACACGCGTAAGGGTGGGAAATTGAGGTCCGCACTTATAACGCTATGTTCATCAATGAATTCCGAACGGATTTTCACTCGGTTAGAGTCGAATTCCTTGCACGAATTTGCCAAAAAAATGTCAGAATCATAGATTTACCCATTTCTACAGTGAGTCGCCATCAAATAAGCTTTAAATCTAGTGATTGCTTAAAATCCTTATTTGTTTAAAGTTTTAATTTTCCATCTGGAAGTTCTTGTTCTTATTGGAAATACAAGTAAACCGATGTTGAGCTTTTACTTTGTCTAGCTTAAACATGCATATTTGTGGGCATGCTTTGAGAAATCTTAAATTAAAGAAACATAATGTTGCATAGGCACGGAACCCTTCGTGTGAGAGTCAACTAACACTTTTCTACTTTTTTGCAGTATTTTTGTTTTAAAAATTAAACCTCGAAAATTTAATGAAATCTTATTCAGGAAATATTTAATTTTTGAATTTAAAATATAAGTGCAATAAAAACTTGTTAACGAAAACGTTACGCACTTTTAACTACGTTTTTATCAAGCCTTTTCAAAAAAACTCTAACAGGAATGATCCTCCAATACTTTTACCATCCGCAGTTCCTTCTGCAGTGCCTTTAATCCATTTGCTTGAATTGGATACATATCATTCACATAAAGTTTCACCCGCCAATGTTATTCAAATTACTCGCATCATTTGATTTCAATGGCCTCCGGATGAGCCATGCAAGTTGGCCGAAACTATTCGTTTAAACCTGAATAATCGGTCAAATAAATGTATTTAATTTATTCTGGCTATCGAGTCTATCGAGTTATACGATAAATTACCTTCGAATGACTATTGAAGTTGATAAATAACATTGAGACAAAAAAAATCAATAAAAGGTGATTTAAAAGATATAACAGAAAACAGAGCTTAAAGTTTTGGTTATGAACGAGAGGGTACGAATTGGTTTTGAAAATGATTTTAATAATGACTTGCGGTAATCACTAAAAAGTTATGACTATTCTCTTTGATAGTTCCCTAAAATCTACTGCTTTGGCCGACTCAGTAAGAATCTGTAGTAGGGGCTCCCTTAAACGGGTAATCATCAATAGCATATCCCTTGGCATACCAAAATACGTACGCAATAAGTTGTTGTGTCGGACTTACGACTTTGAATTTCTGCGGTGTCGTTGAATATGATCTTTTCTAGAATAAAAACTGTTTTTTCTACATATTATCAAAATGATGGACCAAGGACTTCTCGATTTTTGATTGCTCCTAAATCCCGTACTCGGTTTATTCTAGGTTCAAAAGCGTTCCCCAAAATACCACCTGCGGAGGTGGCCTATGAGGGATCAGCAAACCTACCGATATTATAAAAGACAACAACAATATTTTTATTACACTCGTACATATATGGATTCTCCTCCATTTTGTTTAATTTTTTTTTTTATTGCCAAACATTCAGTTTAGTAATATCCTTGAGCTTCAATTTAATTTGCATTTAAAGTCCCCGAAATAGTGGGAAGGAATGATTTAAAAATCTAACAAAAAAATATTTATTCTCTTGCATCATTAAGCACACTGCATCTTCGCAAGGACTTTGCACGCGAGTTTCCTTTTTATTCCCTTAATCATTGGAAGTAGTTTTTTTAGTCAGCACTGAAATTCCTTACGCTGGACAAAAAAAAACAGAGTTAAGCGAACTTTCAACGGATAGGAGACTTGGATCAATGCGGATTTGAGCAGAAGAATGAACACATTTTATCGCTTGAAACGACTAGTGAAAGAAAGAGAACGATTTTAAATCGCAAAGTACGGATATAATGTTGTGATTAATGACGAATGAAGACATCGGGACGAAGTAGTTAAAATTCGAAAAAAAGGATAACTAATTGCAACGTTTTTCGAATGAACTCGTCGCTGACAATTTTAAGCTCGGTTGGATTATTAGGTTCCCAAAATGAATTAATTAATGAAATTCATTTGTCCTTTCTTTTATGTTTGATGCAATTGAATTGGAATTAGTTAAACAAAAGGAAGACTCTGTACACCGTCTAACCAAACTCAGGATGTGCTCGCAGCAATTTCTTTTAATTACACAATCAAGCTCGAATTGATGATTGTGAGTTTGACAGCGGAACATTGGAATACACTAGAAATGCCAAATGTTACCCAAGTGTCAGTGCATAAAACTTTACCATTGACGTATTTTTGATTAGCTTTCCATTGACGAGGGACATAGCAGAGTGCACCCTTTGCCACGCAAATTGGGGGAAATGCAAGTCAGAAGAAGAATTTGATACAATTTGCAAGGAAGTCTGGCTTCGAATCCAGTGCGATGCATTCAGTTTAATCAAAATCCTTTCGAAAAACCTCAAAAATCACTGAATTGCAATTTCTATCTGTTTCCCTAACCTAAACAAAAGTCATTGTAGCATGGCCCGGTTGCTGTGTTGTTACTCCTGAACCAATACGAGAAACTGCAATGCCAACAACAACATTCAGACTCCTTCTACCCACAATCGGATCATTGTCCGTTGTTGGATTCGTGCACGTTTGAAGTTAATGTTAACGTAGATTGCTGTAATTGCGATCCTTGTACAACTGGTGGTCAGCAAAATTTATTGTTCTTCGAAAAACTATCATTACTCTCTGACTTAATCGGAATTGGAGTTTGAGGTCTCGCTCTATTATTGGGCACTTGTGACTTTATACAATGTGGCAGTACCAGTGTTCGAATAAAGGATTTTCAAGGTACGAGTAGGCTTTGAATTAAGTGAACAATTGTTATAGAAATCCCTGGAGCGATTTGTAAATGAAAATAAACTCTCTGTCTTGTTGCAATTAATTGTTGGTTTTCTTTACAATTTAATATGGCCTTTGTTCGAAAGGACGCTTCATGGATGGACACAGGATTGAACAAAAAACCAAGAAATACTTAGAAACTTTAAGCTGAATTGGAAACTTTGTGGAATATAGGATTTCCTTTTTTACAATACGCTTAAGGCATGGGCATGGACTTTGCTGAAAATATTTGAGGACTATAGTAACACAAGACTTATTGTTCAAAACAATTTCCTTCACACTACACCTTATTTCGAATATTGTTTGTTAATTGGGTTAAGAATATCACTTCAGCGTCAACCATTTAGTAGAACTGACCGACAAACGTGGCTGGAAATAGCAACAGCTCTAACGTCCATGTGACGCTGGTGACAAAACAAATCCCTTAAAAAATTGTCGCCGAAAAAAAGTGTCAGGAATTTAAGGATACTTCCTTGAGCAAAAAGATTAAGGAATAACCACGGTGGACAGTGGCCTTACTATGGTTTTTTTTTCTTGGGTTGAGATAGTGACTGTCAAAAACATTCTCTAATATTTTTACATTTGTAAAAGCGTTTTCGAATTTTTACAATTTCGAAAATGCAATCAACTTTGTTACGGCAACGTAACATTAACACATTAACACGGACACATTAACTTAAGTTAATGTGTCCAACAAATTAAAAAGTCTTCCAGAGTTGTAGTCCGAAATATTTTGGAGGAACTCTTTCCACATTGTACAGTACACAATGTGTTGTCCAGCGTCACGCGGTAGAGCTGGATTAATTTTGCCGGGATCCCGAATACGGCCATCGCCTTGTAGAGTTCAAGACTGTGAATGCTAGCGTATGAGGCATTGAAGTCGACGAAGAGATGGGAATCTCGACTTGAAATTCGTTCGTCTGTTCCACGATTTGCCTTAGTGTTTATATTTCATTGATCTTCGATCTGCCGGGTCGGAAGCCACACTTATACTTGTCGATTAGAGTGTTGCAGAAAGGCTTCAGACGTTCACACAGAACATTGTATAGGATCTTATAGGTTCTAACAAGGCATAGGATAGCCTTTGCTCTAGATGGGATATGTAGTAGTTCAGTCTACGGGTATAGGTTTTAACATTAAAAGATTTTACAGAATACCGTCTCTCAATTCTAAAATCGGATTCCCGAAGCGGTTCCTTGAATATTCATGATGACATAGCACGAGTTTTTTGCCCAAATAAAAACATTTTTGACTGCCTTATCTTGTCTTTCTACCTATAGGCTCTAGCTATTTCTGATGTGCTGAGGTGTCCAATGGTGCACCTCATTTGTAGTACATCCAGAATGTTTGATTAGTATCGAAAGTCTGGTTAACAACGATTGTTTGGTGCAAATTTTTATGACAACTGTATTTTTCGTTCCATATACAGCGTACTTCCTCGATCCACCAGTTTTTGACTTGGTCCTTGGTGCTCTCACATTTCAGCCGCATTTCCATCCCATTTGAGCGCTTCAAGGAAAGTTTTGACGACATTTGCAACATGTGGCCGAGCATTGTCATGTTGTAAAATAACTTTATCGTGCCTTGCGACCGTTTCCGGCCGTTTTTCCTTCAGTGCTCGGCTCAAACGCATCAATTGTCGTCGGTAGACCTCGCCTGTGATTGTTTCATTCGGTTTTAGCAGCTCATAATACACAACACCCTTCTGGTCCCACCAAATGCACAACATAACCTTCAGGTCATGAATATTCTGAACGGTCGTCGATGTTGAGGCATGTCCGGGGTATCCATCAAGCAGCATTTCGGACATGCAAAATCGGCGTTTGACGTCTCGTGGCTTCAATTCTGTCCTCTTTCGGATCTTTCCCATTGCTTTCAAACGATCGGAAATGGTTTGTTGAGCGACGCCAAGTGATTTTGCAAGTTGTTCTGGCGTTTGTGACGCATCTTGATCGAGCAATGCCTCCAATTCATGGTCTTCATACTTTTCACCTGGCCGGGGCGTTCTTTGTGTTCGGTGTCGAAATCGAAATCGAAATCGGGTAAGCTTCCGTAAGCAATTGATGCGCTTCGGTTGCTTTTTTCTTTAAATGAAAAAAGCTTACTAAGCGGTCAAGGGTTGATGAACTTACAGTTCACCAAAGAGTAAGCACAGACGCCTCCTTTTTGCGCTGACTATTGTACGACTTGACCACCTTGAGTTCTCATCCACCAAGATGGGTGCTGTGAAACAACGCGTTTGGCCTTATTTCACTTTACATTTGTGAAATAAAGCCATATTTCAACACTTGGCTTTATTTGACTTTGATACAGTGAAATATTGCCAAATCAGTCTTACTGATTCTGCAACTTTTGAAATGATTCAGCATTAAATTATAAAATTTTAAGCACATGTACACAATCTGTGAATGTAGGTATAAATATATGGCACAGGAATACGAGTACCTAATATTTAATTCTAAAGCATTTAAAAAGTTAAACTGCTCATTCTGAAGAAAATGGTTCATCATGTTTTACTTTTGTAAAGAAATGTAATGACCTTAATTTAGAAACTGGTTTGCATTTTGTGAACGCGTAAACATATCTTTAAAGCCTTTACCAGAGGCTAGATTCGTCCCACATTTTTTTAATTTTAATGACACATGGTCATTCCCGATTTTGTTTATTTCCAACAATTCAGTGGGAATTAAGATTTTTTATTTTATTTTGATATGAAATTTTTTCCTAAAGACTCGGCTTTTAATGTTTTTATGAACAATCTCTGCGACGTCATTGCTAGTGGTGGTAATCTAAATAAGGCTTCATCACAGTTTTCATTATTTCAAATCACTTTTTTTTTCTGTACTCAAATCAAAATTATCTTATTTTTGTCGCAAAAAGTAACAACGGAGGATTGTCTCCTTGGATCATTATTCAAGTGTCTGTCCCATTTTGGGACAGTTGGTGAAGGGACAAAAGAACTTATTATTCATCAATTGTATGCTGTGTCTAGTACATCAAGAGGAAAACTTTTTCTGTAGCTTCTCCATGCTACCCTCTGGCATTTGTTCGTCTCTTGTTTTTTTTTTAAACATTTTTATCCTCCCACGCAGACTGTCAACTAGACGACAGAGTCCAATGAAGTGAATATACTATATATATATATCTGCTTGATGGTGCCTAACCGAAAAAGAAATCTTCGTTTCGGAATAATTTAACAAAAGTGCACTCGTACACAATAAATGAAAGCATTTGTATGTGGCTTGAGCCATAAATAAGTTTGGAAAATGGGACTGAAGTGCAAGATAAATGAACTTTTGTTCAGGACTTGAAATGACCAGCAGACAGATTGCCGTCGAGAATTCTTGCATATCCGTATAAGTGGTTAAGTTATGTGGACCGAGTTCCTGCCACACAACCAAATGCAAAACATCTATTTGATGTTTTTTTTTGTTTTGTTTTTCCCTTAAAAGGGTGTTTGAAATTAAATTCAAGACAAGAATTTGTATAGATTTTTGCAAACTTGGCTGTCTATTCGAAAAGTCTACTGAAAAGTGATTTGAAAACGTCAACGTACATTTATTTGGAAACGACAAACTCAAATGCTAAATTGTACAATAGTTTTGCAGGTGATGTGTGTGCGGTGATATTTTAAGATTGTCCCTACATATAACAATGAAAGTAAATATTTTCACCTTAAATACAAAAAAGGAAAATGTAAGCGAGCTTGGTTTAGGTTAACCATATATGATGTGCGCCTTATATCAAGTTGGCAACTAAGTAATTGCGGATTTTTTTAGAAAACAAAAGACAATTTTTTCATGCAACATAAAAACTTTATTCCGTAATGTATTGCCCATTTTGACCAATGACCTTTTGCCATCTTTCAGGCAGCATCACAATTTCAGGTTCATAAAACGTTTGGCTTTTATCAGCAAAAAACTGAACAAGGTAAGATTTGTCATCATCTTTATTATTGAAATTTGTAGCATTCAAGGAGTATTGCAAAGATCGAAATAAAAAGTAATCAGATGGTGCAAGGTCAGGACTGTATGGTGGATGTGGCAAAACATCCCAAACAAGCTCCAATAATTTTTGCCGAGTGACCAAAGATGAGTGTGGCCTTGCATTGTCATGATGGTAGGCCGCTTTTCTTCAACTGCAATGTTCAATTTTCTTAGTTGTTCCATGTAGACAACTGAATTGATCGTTCGGTTGGGTGGTAAAAGTTCAAAGTAGACAATTCCTTTATGATCACACCAAACTGATATCATAAATTTATTTTGATGAATATCAGCTTTTGATGTTGTTTGAGCTGGTTCACCTGGCTTGCTCCACGATCTTTTACGATTGGCATTATTGTAAACAACCCATTTTCCATCACCAGTTATCAATCGTTTTAAAAATGGATCTTTTTCATTACGTTTCTTTAACAAATCGCAGATGTTAATGCGTTGTGTTAAATGATTTTCTTTCAGTTCATGAGGAACCCACATATCGTGTTTTAAGCCACATCAAAGTTGTTTTAAGCCATTTTCAATATATGTACGTGATACATGAAGCTTCTCTGCAATCTCACATGATGTACTGTGATGATCCGAATCGATTATTGCTTTGATTTGGTCTTCATCAACTTAAACTCGACGACCAGAGCGTTTTTCATCTTTGAGTGAAAAATCACCAGAACGAAATTTGGCCAACCGATTTTGATACTTTTTGTGAGCTCGTGATGCGTTTTTTCCTTTTTGGAAATAAAAAAGCAAAATATGACGTAAACGTTCGTTTTCACTTTCCATTTTTCAACAGACGTCAACAAAAAACTACACGACCGATCAAAAAAAAATTTTTACTGAATGACAGTTTAAGTACCAACTATCAAAAAATAAAATATGTTTGACATTTCGATTTCGATTAGGTCAGTAAACCTTAAAATTCAATTAAAGCCATCTAGGAGTGAAATCCGCATTTACTTAGTTGCCAACCTGATACAAGGTGGAGCAAAAGTCTTAATTTGAATTGGCTGCCATTTTATTAAAAATGAAAAAAGTAGGCTCTTTTTTTATGAAAAGTTTATTTGAAAGTGTAAGATTGATAACATTAAGCTGAAAAATTAATATATCTACATATACTTTATAATATGTGCAAACATAGATCAAATGATACCCTCCTGCGGCATTTTGAGTTTTAGCTCTTGCGACAATCAATGTAGGGTTTAAGGTTACTTCTCGAAAAAAATTCAGTTGCATCGAGGCACATTGTTCTTGAATTGTTTCAAGTTGTAATGACTTTGCATTGCACAGATAAAGGAAGAATCTTTGTGCTTCACAGTATGTTCAACATAGAGCTTTATAGTAAATTGATAAGCATGGAGAGAGGTTGGAATTCAGGCTTACAGATGGCAGCATGGCTATGAACAAATTGTCCAAAAAACACAATTTTATTATGTATACCAACTTATGTCGAATAAAATCTTGCGAATTAATTGAAAGCTAAAAAGTTGATATCGTATTTTTGTTCCCAGTTCGAACTCTACCCATGGATGAATTGTAACCAAAGTACATCTGAGTTTCAAACTACATACTATACATTCATCGGGCGACAGTTCGTTATGTTGTGTGTAATTGAAACACAGATGTGATTGTTATATAAAATCAATAAACAACTCAACTTAATGAAAACTAGTTTAATATTGCGAAAGTATATTAAGGAACAAAACAAAATTCCAGCACACAAAGCCGAAGTTGCGGCATTCTTTATTTCAAATGTAAAGTTAAACAATTATTTCCTTACACCATTTTCCATAAAATAAATATGAATCCGGTGCTAACTAACTACTAATTATAAATGTAAATTACACTAAGACTCAAACTGCTGTATTCACTTTACTTAAGCTAGTTTCAACCACGTTATCTTTATTTGCTTTTCGTTCTTTCATCTGTTTTAGTCTCCTTGCGAGTCTGCACTCATTCAATGTAATTCGAGAAGATGTTATCCTTAATATTAACTCGTAGCCCACTTAATATAAGGCTTTGCGAATGACGGAATGCAGTCCTCCTACAGCTGATGGCATAACGACTTCAGTTGCTATCTTTTGAGCTAGCTGACGTTCCGAGAAAGCAAAGTGAATAATTAGCAATAAACATTCAGGTGCAATACTCAAATGCACAAAATGAGCAGCAACTGTACGTTAATTGCCAATTATGCCAACGTCTTCATTTTGTTTCATCTTTTTAACGATATGAGCTTTGACGAGTCGTTGAACTAATTAAAAAAAATATATATAAATAAATATAGTAGGTATATAATAAACATTCACAAAGAATTCAAAAGACTGATAGGAAAAACAAAACTCTACAGATTTACATATGCTAGACTATTTGAAAATAATGCAGTTGTCTTTTCATGCGACGAGACTCAAAACGAGAAGCACCTGCACCATGGTTTTGACCATATGACATCCTTCGTCAAACCCACAAAAGCAGCGACGTCAACAATGGCTGAGGCAAATCACACTAACTGGAAACTATCTTCCTGAATCATAAATTAAACGCATACCAGTGTAATGATAAGGAAGATTAATGAATGAAAACGAGAAGGCACTTGCCTATTTGAGTTCATTCAACTGTGTATACATATATATGTATGTAGGTGGGCAGGATGAAGGATAAAATGAGCATTCAAGCATTGTGTTCTCTGCATTCGTGTAAATCTAATTACCGTGTTCATTTGTTTTTGGAAAATAGTGCCAACGGGAAGGAAGTTGATAAGACTTTATTATAAGTAAGTGCTTGATTTCGTCGAAGCATATTTACTGAAATTAGACACTAGATTCGCCAAATAAAAGTTGAAAATTATTTTAACTATGAATATGGGTTATCATCTTAAGGTGCCTCCACATAAACTGCGGACCGATTACGCCAAACCATAAAGGTCGTTTTTGCGGTTGGATTTAATTTTTCAAGTTATGCAATCTGAATGCGGATTCAAAATATTAAAATAACACACATCAGAGTGATTCTAATACGTTGGCCAAATTTACAAACCAAATTTACTAAGTAAGCAATTTCACATAGATGCTTCGCTTTCGATTGTTATCGAAATGGGTCTTAAAAGCTTCGATTTTTATTTTCCCATAATGATAATCAGCTGGGACTTTATTAAAAGCAGACTCTACTTTGGTTTCAATATTAAACCATGACAACCAATTGCATACTTGTTGGTATGTAAATAGTTCGTCCGTCATAGAAATCGAGTGCCGAAGTGCTTTCCCGGTATTGTTTGTATTTGGATTCCCTTGCGGGTATCAAAAAATGCGCATACTACATATTTTTCTAATATTAAATTTCAAATACAGATTTTGAATGCTTCAAATTTGCTTTAACATTACTCTAGAAAAGGTTATCATCTTTCTAAACTCTGCTACCATCAATTAAACTATTTGTATCTGAAGGTAAAGCTAGAGTCCTTCAAATGACATTGAGAACATTAACTTCAGTTGAGTTATCCTTCTTGATGTCGCGACTTATCGTCAGTCTGCCATTAAGCGAGGTCCGAGCTATTTAGCTTTTTTGAAAATCTTTTAATGGTAAGTTTTTACAGTTTTGATTTTAAATTTTTGAAGAAAACTGCTAGTTTTGAAGAATTAATTGTGGAATTAAAAATCTTGTGTTCTTTATTGTTTTTTGTTCTTTAGAAGAGAACATTTCTTGCAGTGTTGAAATAAATGAAGTTCGAAAAAAAATACCGGATCTTGCGCATTTCAACGAAATTGAGTTCGGTGAGGTCCTGGACTTCGCAAAACGAACAAAATTATTTCCCTACCACACAAATCAAGACATTCCATAGAATTCCCTCTGACATCTCCTCGTCCCTCTTTTTCACTACAACCCTCCTCAAATTTTTTAACCGAAATCTTCTCCATACAGGAAATAGGGGAACCCAACGGGCCCAATCTGAGGCCTAGGTGAAGAGCCAGTAAAGCGCACCCTAACAAACATCCAACCAACCAATCTAATGCATAGGGCCGCAATTCTCACCGTACTGGATTTCGATAATCCATACGGAAAAAAGTCCCTTGAAAGGGTGTGTCATCCGCAATTGTGAAATGTCCGAATGGTACGGGTTACGAAAATGCATAGAATCAACTTGTTAAGCTGCAATCAAAACAAGAACTTCCTAAAGGGAAGATTAAAATCGGCGTCTTGTAGCACCATGCAAACACAGGGTCTAGCTATCCAAAAGCCGGCTGATCACCATTGTTGTAGTTGACGTTGGCGAAGCAGTTGATGCCCACTTTCTTCACTTCATTATAGTCGGTTTTCAAACGTCCAATATTAAAGAACAACTTTTAGTTTTTTTCTGTTTTAAGCAATTAATAAATTGCTTAAAATGCATTCTAGCTCATAACATATAATGTCAGACGAACAGCAATTAACTTTGCCCTCTGAATCATTCCACCCTAGCTTAATTTGATGTCAGAACCTATCATAACAAAAATCACCCTAATAACAAACTACGAGATTCAAAGATCCAAACGAGCTTCAGGAAAGTTTTAGAAAATGTTTTTCAATTATATTTTTTTTGTTTATTTTATTATGAAAAACTTTTACCTAAGTTTGCTTAATATTCACGTAAGCAAAAATCTAAAATTAAATGCAAAACAATATTTTCTAGTGAACCCAATATCGAAATCAAAGCCTGATACTACTATATCCAAAGAGCATTTCCCAAAAGTTTAGCATCGTTGCTCCCCTAACATTCGTTGTGCAGCAACCAAACTAGATGTGGAAAACCATCATTCCAAATATGAGCCAAGAAGAAGATAAAAAACAACTCTATACAACTCAATGAACATACTCGTACACTCTTCGACAACTGGATGAAATACCTCTGATTTTGGAATTTTTTGGATGTTTTTCTTGAAAATGCACTACAAATATTGATTTATGCTATTATTGGTAAGCAAAGCCCTCCAAATGACGACTTCGTCGCCTAGTGTTCATTGCTATTGTAACACTTCTTCGTTGCTCAAATCAATAAAATAGTGACGAAATTCATAACGTTTATCACTGACGATGACAGGTCTCGAACGCTTCTTTGAATTTCTTTACTTATAAGTCCTTACATTCAGACAAAAGAACTTAACCAAAACGACTGATAAAAAGATTATAAAGCTTAGCGAGCAATAAATCGAATGATAGACAACTTGTGCGCATGTCAATTAACTGGAATAATAGCTTGCCCAAGTTCAAATCTCCTAATTCCGGGGTATAAAAATTGGTTTCCCGGTTATATCTCCTTTAATGGCCATTGTCGCTTTAAAAAAAAAACAACAGTCAAGTTCGAGCCGGAATCACGCAACAAAGGTTCTTTACAAACTTGTAAATGATTTTTTTACAGCTTAAACGACCACAGTCATAAGTGTTTGTTATTAATTTTTAGAAAAAAAGGGTGGTGATAGACAGATAGGCATCACAGTGATCCTATTGGCAATGGTTCTTTTTTTCCTTTGAGGAACGGAACCCTTAATAGGGCCAATAATTATAACCCTAATCCTAAACCATACCAAACAGTGATAGGTCCAAAATGCTTCGGCTTCTTCTCCATGACTATGGATGGGTTTTCTTAAGGACGTGATTATTTTGCTTCAATTTCCGAGATCTTTAAACTTCTCAAGCTAGAGTGACTAATGTTTAGTAGCACAGATCTGTAGCGTATTAAGGTTCTTGGCTTAAGGAACACAGTTTCGACATCTGCAGGAATATTCCCCGTTGGATTTTCAACCAGTTTTCACTAGCTTTCGGTTGGTTCAATATTTCAAACGAAATTTCTTTGCAAAATTTTCAATGCTTCGACAATTTGACATCTTCTTTAATAACAACCTTGCAACATTAAGCATCTTTTCTGTCAATTTAATAAGATGGGCCACCATTTATATTGGTTTCTTATCGTTGAGTAAGACGTACGACTGCAGCTCTCAATCCTTGTAATTTGGTTCATAAACTATCACTCTTGGCGCACTTTTTGAATCTCCACTTGGTAAATCATGTTTACAGACCCCAACCTCCAACTTTTATGTACAAAAATATGTATAACCGACCGATCTTCTTCATCTTTGAAGGCATATTCACGATCTTAAGTGATAAGAATCCTCCGACTTCATTGTATCCATGTTGGTCCGCCTTTATATTTTTCGCAGCTCCAATTGTACTAGAACTCACGATCGGCTTTCAAAAGCTTTTTCAAATCAATAAAAACTATGTATAAATAATTTAAGCAATCATGATGTTTGTCCATAATGATTTTATTGGAACTGTGTTTCATTTAATAGCGACATACCCGAATTATTTTTCATAGTAAAACTCTTAGAGCAGTAATTCTCACTGATTCATTTATCGTCCTCCCCTTTGTGCAGAGGAAAAAGGTAATATTCTCTCAAGTTTGGAAACGAGAATCATGATTTTTGACATCTTTCTTCGAATTTCGGTGGGTACCTCTTCTGGCCCAACAGTGAACATATTTATGTGGTGCGCCATTGAGAATTCATCTACGTAATGACAGACGTCAACCAGAGGCAAATTCCAAATCCCATGAAAATTGAGAGGAAAACTGTATTTATGGTGTTTATGACATTCTAAGGAATCGCTAATGATCACCTGTCAACAAGTTTTGGAGCAAATATACAACAAACATGTAGAGAAAAAAAAAAATGATGATGTATCAACGCCTTGTCGAGGAGTGTATAAATATGCTTCCGACAAATAGAAGTCCTGTGAACCACACAACTAAAACCATATAAGAACTAGTTTGGACACATTCATACCTCGGTCATCCACAGACGATGATGGGATACGATAGCGACCAAGTGAAACTTCCTCCGAAGAAGATACCTACATCCGTGTGTCGTTCAGGGACAAAGTTATGACGCCAACGATTCTGACTTCCTGCGTCAAATTTTATCATCGCTTGAGATTTCCTGCATTTCACTAACCAACGTGACATTAGTTTCATCCCCAGACGAGTATTAACTTCTCGTTGTTGTGTCACCTTTTGTGGTAACTTGGTGATGATGCGCCTGCATTGTCATCATCCTCTTGTGATTGTCCGTCAAGGGATAGACTCGGTGGTTCTCGAAACCCATGGCATTTGAACTTATCGGCCTTATGTGGTTGGTTGCTGAATTTTCCTCTCACAATTTCTTGTATATATTGTATTTCGGAATCAAGGCTTGTACAGCATGTGGATCATGTCCTGTGCAATACGATGCCGAATGTGTATGAATATTCGACTAGACAATGTCAAGGATATACATATGCACCTTATTCAATGAAAATGACAAACTCAAATACTTTTCTTGCAAATTGTGTTATATCGGTGTGTGCATGCGTCTTACCAACAAAAATTATTTTTAGAAGTTTTTTATGCTCGAGATCGATTTCTTTTTTAATAGATTTCAAATGAAAATCAATTTTGCATGTAAAGTAAATATCAACATCATCTTGGAATATGTTGTTGGTCAAGTGACTGCCCCTATACCTGGCGCCATGGCGAACTCTTTTAACCGAATTTTTTACAATACATTTTTTTCATAATTTGGATTTGAATGTCATCCTTAAGCATCAATGTTGTGGTTGCTTTACTGGTCTACAGCTTTTCCTTCAAGCAGCTAAATAAGAGAATTGATGTGAGATCAAATCATCAGGGAATCGAGAGGAGCCAGTCTATATCATTAATTTTTGGAAATTATTCATCAGCAAAATGTTGGCAAATGCATTGTAGAACGAGCTGTGTGATATGACACGTCTTAATCATTAAACAATTCAGACAAAAGAATATTTAACAATATTTAACAAAATGTTAAACTGCTGCAACATTACCCTGACATTCAGCTGTTCTCTTCTCCACTGCAGTTACTTATTTACTTAAGATGGCACTACAGTCCGTGGCGGACTAGACCCATAACCAACAAGCTTCTGCAGCCAGCCCCGTTCCTAGCTAGTTGTCTCCAGTTTTGTGCGCACAGTCGGTTAAGGTTGCATTCCACTTGTGTGCGCCACCTGAGTCGCAATCTTACTCTACTGCGAAGACCGGAGGATTCGTATCCATTCACACTTCATGAACTAGTCATCTAAGCCGTTGGACATTTATCCTTTTGTCCGTGTTGATGTCGCTGAAAAACCCGTACAATTGGTTGTTGAATCTTCTCCTCCACACAAACAGCGATCAGCAAGAGATATTTTTCGTTTATTCTCAGCGGTGATGCTATCTGTGTTTGAAGACAAAGTCCCTATCTACCTCAAAGTTATAGCTATCTATGGTGACATTCTGACAGAATTCTTTGGGCAGGTTAAGGTTAAGGTTGAGGTTGAAATTTTGGATTGTTAAAATTGGTCCAATGGTATTCCTACAGCAGACTCCAAAAGTCTGGAATGGTTCACAGACGGATCGAAAACGGATTCTGGAGTTGGACCTGGAACCATGGGGCCGATGGAGCTGAATTTCACTCCATTGAGAATCAGCGATAGACACAATCTTCTCAAGCGTAGAATCCAAAACATTACGCACAGCCAGGCCGCACTTAGGGCATTATCATCCAACCTAATGGACTCCATAATATCAAATGTTGCTACGATGCAATGCGATCCCTTGTCAGACACAACAAAGTGAAGCCGGGCTGGGTCCCTCAAAAGCCATACTATCTTTTATAAGGGAAGCAGTGCGTTTTCTGGCTCAACTCCAACCCTTCGATACAAAAGACCTCTTCAGGACGCGGTGTCTTTGACAAGGCGGACTGGGTTGTACAAAAAGTGAAAAATGTTGACGCTCTGACCAAGACGTCGATGTTGGGTGTCTTTAATTGATGACAGCATATTCTCCGTTTTGCCCTCGTTTACCGCCTCTGTTTCAATATATTATATCAATATCATCGGCGCATGCGAATAGTTGAACACACCTTTGA
This sequence comes from Orthonevra nobilis, assembly GCA_963555765.1. NCBI lineage: Eukaryota > Metazoa > Arthropoda > Insecta > Diptera > Syrphidae > Orthonevra > Orthonevra nobilis. Next base: position 16,039,669 of record OY743225.1, read on the forward strand.
AAAGTAATGCATCTTTTGTGGTCGCGGGAGCTTTGAACTATTCATTCAAGTATGATATTGAAGACATCGCATGACACCTTGTCTTAAACCTTTTCCGACATCAAATGGATCGGTAAGGTCTTTGCCGCTCTTAATGAAGCAGCCTGAGTTCCCCATCGTCATCCTGCATAAAACAACGAAATTGGCAGGGATTCCAAAATTTGAAATGGCTTTATACAGCTCGTCTCTGTTGATGCTGTCATGGGCGGACTTACAATCGATGAAAAGGTGGTGAATTTCGATTTGCAGGTCTATTGTGGACTTTCCTGATCTCAGGACACGCTTATGTGAACCTATCGGGTTGTTGATGAACGGCTTCAGACGTTCACATTATACGGCAGACAAAAGAGATTTAAGACTAGCCCTAAGAGCTTTATAAGACTGCACTACACTACATAGGCTTTATTGCCGGTCAGTCTTAACTTTATTATCCAGTGTGTGCTAATATTCTTAATTATTTATTAGACGCTTAATGGTTGTCTGCTCCGGAAAAAAAAAATTTACCTAATTTTCTCCACGTTTTCACAATTGATTTTGTACATAAATTTTTATATTAATAAATTGTAATCGACCACTCTCTTCGACTGTCAAATATGAGCTGACAAGTGCCATAAGTACACCGAAATAGTGGCCAAATACAATCTATATAACATTATAAACATCATCGATGAGATTAAAAGGGTAGCACACAAAAAGGCTTCATATTTTTATTTGTTTTTTTTTTTAACTTTTTTGGTAGTTGGAGGGGATGTACATTTAACAACACTTACCTTGATAATGCACATTAATATGCCACTTTCAATGATGAAAAAAGTATCACAGTAGCTCTAATAATTAAGACTTAATCGCATGGAGTTAATTTTGAATTTATAGTCCGTCAATTCCGCATTAAATGGGTATTAAAATGGTCCAGGCATCCAGTAATGATGTTTAGCATTGTCAGATAGATTGCAATTGGCAGAATGTACCGCATAAATTCCTCCTCATGTCCATGTGAACTGGAACTAAGCCGTCAAACTGAAAATTGGATTTGTAAATTTGTAAAGTACTTCCTATGGCCACAGCGTAGCGATTTAATTTCAGATTATGTAGTCTGACAACGATGAGTACCCAAGTTATTTACGAAATAATTAGAAACCTCTGCGATGCCAAACAAAATTATGCCACATTGAGATGGATTAATGGAAGTGTAGGTATATTTGAAAAGTGTTTAAGGCTTTGTTATGGTATGTTTCAGTGGAAAATAAAGTATAAGTGACACACTTATCTTATTCTAATTGATTGTGTGAAGTTTAACTAGGATTTGCAATCATTTATATTTTATTAAATCTATATCTTTATATATATTTTATATTTATATAAATATAAATGAATTCCTGTTTCCCTTGGTCACGCCATAACCTGAGAATGACTCTGAAATAAGCATTCATCCTGTAATACTTTGTAGTAGGTTCTTACGGAAAGATAAATTAAGAAAACTGCGCAGAAAATGTGTTCATTTCGGAAAACTTAGCGACTATTTTAATTTCGCACGTTTTATGAATGTGAATTCAGCAGACAGCTGCTTTTTTCTTTTTTTAACAAAAGAATAGTTTATGATTTTTTTCAAAAATTGCCAAATGTCCGCTACCTTGTCACTCATCGCGTTTGACAGTTTACCGCAAACATAAATAAAAATCAATTATGTTTATTTTGATCTGAATGGAAAGATTGAGCTAAAGTATTTGTTCAAAAATATTTTATATATATATAATACCAAGCTCCCACTTTTTTCTAATTTAGGAGTAAGGTCGATTCATTTATAATAGTAAACAATTTTTTTTTGGAATTCGGACATTTTTATTGGGTGTTCTTTAATTTTAATTTTACTTTGCACAGGATAAGTTTTTGGAGATATTCATACAATTGTGCATTGATATAACTTTAAATTTCCTAAGTATCTTTTTTTTGTAGCACTAAAAATACACTATATGTAAATAGATTTCGTTATAGAAATTGTCACTTGCTTACATTGCGTAAAATTGGTATTTCCAGAATTAGTTTTTTTTATTGTTAGTTTTAATTCATTTTTATGACTTTTCTGAATAAGTTATTAACTAGACAAAAACGCTTAAGCTAGCTTATGTAACTTAACTACGCTTAATATACTTACTGGCCCTATGCGAGCGCTCTATGTAAATACTTAAACTACGTCTTTCGACTTAAAATACCTGTGCGTTTTTTGTTTTATTCTGAAGAATAAAGATTGGCTCAAACAATTTTTGACGAATATTTTTTTTCTTCTCTGCTTCTGGTTCTATACTCCTCCCATTCTGCTCTCGTTTTTTTCTTGTTGCAGTGTTTTTTTTTCTAAAAGAGCTGCTTCCCTATATTTTGCAGGCCTGATTCAATACGTGAAATTGCTACACTGGTTATTTTGATCACGGACGAAATTTGTCAACAGAAATATAAAAGCGAGCAATTGAAACCAGAGTAGAAGTTTGAATCGTGCCTTCTCCTTATCTTTCTTCTTGCCCTCTTCAAATCCCTTTTAAGGGAAGCGCAATCCCTTAAAAAGGAGCAAAAAGATTAATATTATTCCATTTTTTGTGTATTTATTCGTTGTTGAATTGTAGTACATTAATCTGTATTTGTTTTTTGTTCATTTTTGTTTCTCGAAAATTAAAAAAAAGAAGAAATTCAGCAGTATGTATATCTTCGATTACGAAGATACTGCAGAGTCATGATAACGACAGCTTTGCAAATCCCTTATCTAATGATCCCATTGAAAATGAACCTGGAGAACTGGAAGCAACATGTTACTTCCTGCCGTTTTCTAAAGGAACACCATCTAGCTAGAACGATATTGAATACATGTCATACAAAGGAGGAAGAGAAATTAAGAGGTAATTGAATGACAAAACCTCCCTACAACGATACAATTTCTTCTAAAATTATTTGCGCAAATAACGCTCAGAGGAAACAACCTTTACATCTTCCAGAAATTACCAGAATGACTTTTTATGCCACTGGCGCTGAGAAGTAATTTAGGTCTCGGAACTGTGACAAATTGATTTTGTTATCAAAGTTTGCGCTTTTCACTCTCAAGATCGTTGGACTACAAATCTTCCAAACATCAATCGGCAAACAATGGAAGCATCACGCAGATATCTCAGGGTGATCATTAACCAGAGATTCAAAGACTGAATGTATTGCAAGGAGGAGCCATTTTTCGAGAAATCTTATGGCAGGAAAATACCAGACGTTGCTTAATGAAAACACATAAAAAAGTATATAAAATAAATATTTTCTATTCATCAATTGTATTGCCCAATCCTCACAACATGTTTTAAACGCAATTTAAATTGATTTAAATACTCTCTCAGTTGGAAGGCGCCATTGCCAAGTTCGCAAACCTATTTCTCGGAATTGATTCGTTCAATAAGTTTTTGACGACAATTCTGGTAAATTCAGGCACCGTGCCTCATCTCCTAATAATAGTTTAATTGAAAAGAGTCATGAACTTCGAACGGTATCTTTCTCAGACTGAAACGATGATCTTCGGTCACCATTTCCTCGCCTATTTGAAGACGTTGTTGGTCGATCAGAGCGAGGCAAATCTTCCACCATATCTCGGCCGCTTTTAAATGCACTGTATCTACCATTCACTCGTGTGTATGTAGGATCGCCATGAAATTTTGATGAAAGATAAAGAAAAGGCAGTTATGCCATATTGTGTTTGCCAGATACTTCAAGAAAAAGGCATGCATCCTATGGTGTCAGCACTTTGTGGTCGATTGATATCGAAACATTAATTAATTTTGTGAAAAAAACATATTTGCAAATTTAGATTCGAGTCTTATTTAATAACACATTGTTCAAATTTTGACATTTAAATTTAAAAAACATTTAAATTTATTAAACACATGAAAGACACATCATTGTTAAAATTGTATACAATTTCAATATATGTAAATATGTCCACTTTGAAACCTAAGGTAAAATAAACGTTTCAGTTCTTCTATGACTTCTTTTTAATGTTTTGCATAGTGATTAAATAATAAAACAAAAATAGAAGATTTCTCAACTTAAATAAACAGATTGAAATGCCGAAAATTAACTTCGAAAGTTGAATTCACGAATGAGGAGAATTTCAGTTAACACAAAAATGTCTACTGTAAGTCATTTGACAGCTTGTCAAATGACTTTCTCACATCCAGTGCGACTGAGTTGAAGGACTTGCCAAATAAAAACAAATAATTTGAATCGTATATGGGCTGCTATCCCCAACATCTGTTTCGAATGTATGATACAAAAAATTCAATTATTTATTGGTTTGCCGAATAAAATAACTCCAAAAAGACATTCTGGAAACCTTTATTATGAAACAAACCTAATTATATTTCATTAAAAAAAATTTAAATTTAATTAAAAAAATTAAAATTGATATTGTAAACCGTTTTCCAAGCTGTTATAATAAAAAAGCTATTATCAACAAATCATATTTATGTTAATTAATCATAATATTCAGGTTTGAAAATACTTTTTTATTTGTGGCAAAGCTCTGACTGCATTAAAGAATATTTCCAGTTCTGTTGGCAAACAATAAATCGCAAGGACAATGAACCGAGATTAATAACAAGTTTTAGATTTGAATCAGTATTAGCTTATACGTATTTTTAATATTGATGGATTGTTTTACGGAATCCGATTAATATTTTCACCCTCGTTCTGATATTTTTCAATTGTTGACCTTTTATTTAATTTTAAAGGAGACAGTTGAAGACACAGTCAACCGATCGGGTAGGTCCTCCATTTAAGTCGCCAGTTTCATCAATAACATCTAATTGAAGTCAAGGCCATATTTGGTGAAGAGTTTTTGTTTTGTACACTTTTTGTAAGTATAAATTTGCTGATGCCTTCAAAACTTTCGACAAAGTTAAAACTTATCAATAAAAAAGAAGTCGAAATGCGGTCAGCGGTCGAGCGTTTAGTTGTCATTGTCGTTGTTCTCGTTCTATGTTCTTCAAGTGGAGTAAGATGCCAGGAACAGTCAGATGATGAACCAATAGATTTCTTGGGCGAAGCAGATGAACTGCACGGAATTGATAAGCAAGGTCATGAGAATGAATCGGCTCGTCGCTCTCGACAAATTGGAGGCTTTGGGGGAGGATTGGACGCAGTAAGTGGTGGTGGATATGGTGAAGGATTCGGTGAAGGATACGGTGGTGGATATGGCAGAGACCACGGATACAGAGGCTTTCGGAATCCTCAATTTGGCTAATTCTACGCCCTTTGACTCAAATGAAATTTATTTTATGTGTTTGACATAAACAGTGCCTTTGTTTTAGTTTTATTGATTTTTAAACAAAATTCGACGTGCGTGAAAAAAAGAACAAAATACTTAGCACAAGAAAACAACCAATAAATCACAAAATATAATGTTGTAGAATGAATCCGTTTTCCTACTCTTACTTACTTACTTATTCGACTATCGATTCTTAAAAGATCTGAACAAAGCTAAGGCTACGCCAAGGTGCCCGAAATGGTGCGAATAATAAATAAGCATATTAAACAAAATGTTCGAGTACACTCAGGCATGCAAAAAGGTCATTCAAGCGATCAAGAATCGTTGTATGCAACCAGATTAAATCCTAAAACAAGAAGAGTCCGTTTCGTCTGAAAATATCCATTGCTTCAAAAATGGATATTAAATTCCGTCTTTCGACAGAATATTGAGTGTTCATCAAAAAGAATGCCTGAAATGGTGTTTTTATGCGAAAAAACTATGACTCGCCGGTGCCCAACAGGAAGCAGTTGTTGGTTCATTTCAATTTTGTAAGATGACGTCTTTTGTCTATGAACGCCAAACGGCTTAGTAAACTTGGTGGAAAAGACAGAGCGTCACTAGATCAGTCGTGACATTCTATTCAAGGCTGATTAAAAAACAGACTTTCTGCTTATTGCAATCAATTCAGCAGCAGTGGTCATGGTTGTTATACTACAGAAGAGGCAAAGATGAAGAGTTATCGATCAATGCTTAACTACGGATAGTATTGTATTCAATGCTTAATTCGAGACATGTGCTTATAAGAAATTAACCGTTCGTGCTGGGAAGACTTAACGTTCGGTAATGTATCATGCTGTGCATTTGAACGTAGGCGTTCTCGTGGTAGCAAACTAAGATTATCCAACGGCACGGGCCACTACCATCTTTGGAAGTTCTCGCACTCATGAGGCAAATATAAAAAAAGACACGCAATTGAACGCACACGCACGCATAGACTCTGTGGACTTCGAAACAAAGAGATGTCTAGAGATTTGAATTCTGAAAATTGGACCCGGAACTTTAAGTTAAAAACGAATTGCAACTGAAATAAAAGTAACTTAACTTAGCCCATGGGCGTCTACAATACACTTAGCTAAGAATGTTGTAATGCAAAACGATATCCACAATTGGCTGTTGAAACCTTACCAATTAAAATGCACACAAAAGCCACTATTGCAATAATGCAAGTCACGGACCAACTGCAAAATTCATACCACGAGTACGAAAAAAGTGCCCTTGCAGCATAAGGCAGCATCAATTTGTACTAACGCCACCGTTCCGCCACCACTTGGATTGTTATTGATTTTCCAGTAATAAATAACACCAATTGCACCCTCACATCCTTGCAATCGTGTACACAAAACTGAACAACGTACACGACCTACTACACAGGATTTCGAATGCACCGTTCCGACTGCTTTCCGCTGTTCTGCTTCTTTCATCCATGTTAACCAATCAATTTAAAATTTCCGTTTCCGCTGTGTATTTGCGTAAAATCAGAGAATTCCATTTCATAAAAGAAACGCTGCGATGGTGCTTCAAAAAAGCAAAATAGCAGAAATTCAAAAAAAAAAAACAAAAACAGCTACAAAACTCTCCAATATTTCAAAAGTCAACCACGGCCCGTTTTCTCTGGCGTGATTTATAGAATAGCTAGCGTGGACATGGAAATACGGCACACAAATGGCAAATTGAATAGTCTGTCTGTATAAAGTCCTTTAACTTGCTTTTTGTATGATTTCTTTTTTTCCCATTTCAAACAATGCGAGGAGGAATTGTCGTCACAGACTAATTGTCACCTCTCATAGATGCAGATTTTGAAATTCAGTTGAGATTTCAAAAGTCCGACATCATCGATATGACAGCGATTTTCCAACAATGGATGGGCGATGGGAACGGACCACTTGACAAATCTCTTATGTCAATCATTTACATTGCAGATGCTAGGTCGATGGAGGGTTAAAGATTTATGAATTTTGTATCGCTCGATATGTAACATGTCATTGGTACGTGATTTGCCCGTTCGAATATGTTTGCAATAAATAATATTCTAGATGTGCTTTTCAAAATTTAACTGCTGATATCGATGCGCTGTGTTCCTCCTTTACAATGAAATTAATTACGTGAAAATGCCATCGGATACCAAGTCTACGATTACGAACAGAAGTTTTGTTAAGTTGAGTTTGCTTTTGAGTTTCTTTCAAGTAGACTTTAAATTCATTCGGCAGAGAACTGTCAGTTCTTAGACGATAAGTCGCTCGCATCCAGGAGACCTTAACATCACGAGAAGAAATAGGCGTCCGATTGTCAATTGTGTCTAACCTCGCACACGCCTTACAACGCCTTACTTCAACAATTTGAAAAATAAATTGCGTTTTTTAATTAAATCCATTCAAATCCCCTGCATTGTGCGTCATTACCGCCGGAGCTGAAATTGGGATCATATTTTCGAGGACGCCGGAGCTACCACGGTTTCTTAAAGCAGTATGGAACCATAATTGACGCGTTTTCATTGCCGTAAATTGACGAATTGTGACTTGGGGAATGGTGGTTCCGGCAGGACGTCCAATGTATCTTTTTGGCTCTTTTTTTAAATCACGATACTAAGTGAACAATTTAAGCTCTCAAATAAGGAAATATCTGCCGAGAATGATAGAGCATATCACCCTATTTTCTCGCCCAAACCATTGAAAATACGACAAAAAGACCCAAATGGTCATCGGTAATGTCTCTTTTGGTTTGTCATACTCATAGTCTAAGTTCGTGTCGTTAAATACTGGCGTCATTGGTTTTGTTGTGAAGCATCACACTTACACCAGGCTAGTGATGCAATGCTTTCATATTCGCAAAATACAGTTACCCACACCCTTTCCGCACTCTGCGTATGGAGCAATCGAAGCCGATGTACATCTGAGTTTTTAGCCACAACACAGAATTTAAATTATTTCAATTCTTGTCTTATCATTGTGTGCTTCTTTGTGCAAATAATGCATGCCCATGGTAGTCAAAATCCCTGGAGAGCGAACAATTAAAAAAAAAAAAGAAGAATGTTGTTCTAAGTTTAGAAGGAATGTCAATCGTTCCCTGAAATTATGTCCCGCTGACATCGATTAGACTGTCGGCAAAAATAATAATACGCTTAGTTTTGAACAAGGTTTAAAAACAAATACAAGCAATTTTGTCTAGCATCATTAGAAGCCTTTTCTACTCTAGTTTTCTAGATACTGCTTTGCCCAAGTTGCTTTTCGGGGTCAGAAGCTTCATTTATTATTTATTTTTTTTATTTTTTTAGGAACCGCAGCTGTCCATTTCTAATATCATCTTTGAAAAATATTAGATAACTTGAACCAGGGAGCTCACGTTCAAAATTTGAACATTTGAATAGTCAAACTCAAATGAACTTTGACGTTTGGACCATGTTCTTAAACCGTAAAGTGAACAGATTCCTAGCCTACCGAGTACCGAGCAGCGCACTCAAAGGAGAGGATCTAACTAATTTCAAGGGCACAGAATTACTGGGCTTCAGTACCTGCAACGGCATTACAGTATGGTCTCCGAAGAGCCCGCTGGAAATCACTTTAAATTTGATTCGACCTAAAATCGCAAATGTGTCGGTTGTATCCGGATACTCATAAAGTATATTCGCTTTGAGAGCTTCCAGAGTCAATGTTTTCTTCTCATAGAAGAAAGGCTTGGACTAAATTGAGTGGAGTAAAGACTCTGCGTGAATTATAAGTGCATTTTTAGTGCGCCCACCGAAAGCTCAAATTTTTTTAATTAAATCCGTGCGGATGCAAATGGACTTCGTCGGTCATGAGGAACTTCGACGGAAAAATATCGTAGTAGAAGAGTTGCAGAAGAGTGTGAGTGTTGCTTAGACTCGATTGGCAGTAGATGATGAACTCTTTACACTTTGTTAGGAAAATCAGCAGCTCTTTGACTAAAATACGTTGCAGAGAGGAATATGTAATAAACAATTCGTTGACGTTAATTGCTTCTTCACGACAAACTCTCATCAACTAAATACCTTATTGTTGAACAAAATAGCGTAAGTCATAATCGTTTGTTTTCTTCATAAATTTCTAAACAAAACTGACTGTTTTCGAAATTTGCAAAAGTTAGAGCATATTCCAATGGAATGATATATTTTGGGCGACCTTGTTTTATTTTAATGTTTCATTTCGCTGAGTTCCTCGTTGTTAAGCCAACATATTTTATCTATCCGACTGTTCCTGTCATAATGTAAGGTATTGTACTGCAAAAAAATCGTTTATACTTAAATCTAAATGTTTTCTTAGGATATATTCATGTGCAACTTTTAGTGAGCCAAAAACTGACAGAAACCTAAACTATTATGCAAAAACAGTACAGTCAGTGCTATACTCGTACACCTCTTTAAAATTCTGCATCCACTTTAAAATTCAACAGCTCATGATGCACTAGAGTTACCATGAAATAATCATTACGAAGGAAGTATTCTAGTATATAATGCCACCATGACTATCTCTACAAGAGATGTTGGAAGATGTCGCGTCGGTTCTGGTACAGAGCGACATAAAACAGGACTGAGAGAAATACAAGACACAATAACACATCCCATAAAGATGAAATCACAGTAATGATAATAAAAATAACAATAAAAGTTGTTCGCCCCATTCACTGTGAAGTTGACTTTGATAGAAGAAATCATACTGGTAAGAATTTTCTCTTACCACTGACAAATAGAAAAGCACAATTTTTTTTTTGGCTAACATGAGTACTTCAAATTTATTTTGAGCTTTTTTAAAATGAAACTTCTACAGCGTAGATTATTTAAATTGATATTCCTAACTTAATTTGATTTTGTGATTTGAACTTAACATATGTAAAGAAATATATAACAATGTATCTGTGATTAATGAATTTAATTTCTTTAATGAATATAAAAACGTAACACTTCTACCAATGATATTGATGTAATATTCGCCCATGTTCATGACTGTTGTTTCACCTTGAATTTTTTTTTTTGGTTTTTCCTATTTAATCTAATCACGTTAAATTATTTAAAGCAGCGAAATCTCCCTCCGACCAGCTATTGTATGAACGGCCTTAAACTTGACATAAAATCAACTTATAAAGCTAGAGGCTTAAATAATAATCTGAATCCACTCTTAGAAACGCCCACCAAGATTGTCCATTTTCTCCATAAGTTCATAAGAAATGAAGTATTTAAATAAAAAAACAAACATAAATAAAAACAAATCTGAGTTTACTAATTCCATTGCAAAAAGTATTTTATTGATATATGGTAAATAATAGAAAATAAATAAATCACAAATTACTTGAGTAACCCAAAAAAATTTAAACACGTGCAAATTTCAGAGCAACAAGTCAACGATTGCCCGAATTGTTACCATCTGATATCGATCACGTGACGCGGATAACTTTACTCTCTCTTTTTTTTGATTCTCTATTAAATTTATAGCACTGCTGCAATTTAACTGACATTAAGGATATCATTCAACTTTAGTATTTTATTTTCTGCCACACTGTGCGTCAACTTCTTTGAATTAGTTCCGGTTCTCCTAAAGGTGTGTTACTCAGCCCGTTAACTTACACAAATGTGGGAGCCATGATCCTTAGAATGTATCGAACTCAATTTATTTTTTTCATTTTGACAACCTTGTTAGTTACGTATAGGTGAAAATTAACATCTATAAAGTTAAGCTAGACCTTTCTTTTAGAAAGGACGCACGCACTTGTTCACGAACTCTGCTGCAATTGGCAAAAAGTGACAGCCTAACGATTTTTTTTCTGTTTGAATGACTTTTAAGCTTGAATTGTTCACAGCGCTTTTGTTTCGGTCTGATCATAGTGTAAAGCAAAGCTCTATCGAGGTATATCCCTGTCAATGTCGCATATAAGATCCTATCTAACGTTATATGTGAACATCTTTGTACATCACACCAATTGGCACTTACCAATTGGCACTTACAAATTTTCTAGGCAAATCCTAGAACAGACGAAGGAGTCTCAAGTCGATACTCCCCATCTCTTCATCAACTTTAAAGCCCTATATTATAGCATTCATTTTGAAATCTACAAGGCGATGGCTGAATTCGGGATCCCGGCATAATTAAACACACGGTGCAATGTCCAATTTAAAAACAGTTCCTCCGAAGTATCATCTGACTGCTTTAATCCAAACTCCTTACTCGGAAGACGAAATGTATGCTATACAAAACTTTGATCCATCCAGTTCTGCTACATTGAGCCAAGTGCTAGACGATAACCAGGAATGTATAGCAGATTTCGAACATTTTCGAGAGAACAATTCTTCGTCGAATATTTGGTGAGCTGTAATAAAATGTAGATGTAGTCCAAAAAGCCGAAATACGACGACTAAACTAGCTCGGCCACATCGAGCGAATGGACAATTAATGCAACAACAAGATAGAGACGACAAGGAAGACCGAATCGTAGATAACTGGAAGCCGGGATTGACAAGTAAGAAAGTATAATAGCTGCGAAGTTGACATGAATGATTTTGGTGGCATCAAAGTGGCCAGTAAGATCCCAATATCTCAGAAGTAAGTTTCAACAAAATCAGGCTGGCTTGCCGCCGTCTGTTTCGTGCAATAAAGCCGAGCCAAATAAAATCGAGTTCCGAAATTTGCAGTGAATCGAGAGGTTAAAAAATCAACGATCCCAAACTTGGTTCCGGCTATCGGAATTGTTCTCTGTTAAAAACGCTGAAACGCGTAATCAGACTCTTGTTATACGGTACCAATAATAATATTCGTAAATCATGTCATTCATAATAATTGATGTGCTATATCATAAGATTTGATTTTTGCAATGCAAATTACTTTCAACCACTTAATTCCATTGTAATTTAAGGACTACCTTCACCCAAATAACACCACATAAAATATCTTACAATCAAAAAGGATCTGGAATCATATTTTTGCAGTTAACAAAAAATATAAAGGAAATCTCATACCCTACAGCAACTATCTACCCCACAAACGTACCGCAAACTTACATTTGAATTGAAAATCATGTGCACCACCAGACCCGAACTCGAGTGCGCCGGAAACTGGTACATAATTTTATTTGCATAATCCTCTTTGCCACTGATGCATTCCACGATGAGAAAAGAAAACACCAGCATCACCAGTACAACAGCTGAAGCAGAAGAAGTCGTGGCGTGGTTTCCCTCATCGTCGTCGTCGTACTCGTACATGCACTCAGGTGTGCCGAACGGGAATTGGAGATAGATTCACTTGAAAGGTAAAAATCGTTGCATTAGCATAAATTTCGACACCATCTCGAAAATAAATACACGCTTAGGTGTGTATGAGGGGGTTGTAACACTGACTGCACACACACACATACACACTTAACAAATAAAGTGAACGTGAGAGTATCCCTCAAGATATTTTTCATGTTTGGTATTTCGTTTCCGTTTTTTTTTAAATTTTTTTTTTGTTTTTTGTTGTTTTGAATCTTTCAGAGACTTCCTTCCTTTCGTGCATCACTAACCCAAAATTTATGCTGTAGCCTTGGATACGAGTAGAGTTGTTGCACCAGGGTAGTGTTTCTATGTCTTAAAGGACGTCGCCTTCCTTGATCTCGTTACTTTCCATTAAAGGAATTTCATATCTCTGCGGGGTACATACGCAAAATTATACTATATCCACTCGAGGTAATAAAAAAAATCAATATCCAAACTTTTCTTGTGAAAATATTGTAAATAGTTTGCTTTTAAGAGCACTTTAGTTTTAATTTTAGCTTCAAACTTATCCACAAGCAAAGTGATTAAATTGACAGAATGTGCCATAACTATGCCCCTGGATTGTTGTCTTCTTAATGCAAACACTTTGAATATTGGGGAAAAAAATTGTTTAAATCTTTCTCTAAGGTTATTGTCAAGATGATTTAATAAACTGTAAGATCTGATTTGTGCAGGGATAAAACTTCCAAGTGCGCTGATGATTGAGTGCTGTAGGAATACGAAAGGCACTGAAGTCAAACTGGCGAGGCCCAGTATTATCATTATTGCTACAAGGGTTACGAGAGATCAAATAATAGAAAACATAGCGTGGGTCATCTGATGGCTTACTTTTGAATCGTATCTTATTTTGACACTGGCAGCCCTTATATTTTTGCGATACGAAATGGATCGTCTTACGGTTGAAACACTTAGAGAGATATTACAAAGTAACTTCCAATGTGATACCAATTTGAAAAAAAAAATCGATAGAATGCACCAATGACGAACGTTGCAATGTTGCCGAAGAAGTACGCCTTACCCACGAATCGCAACCAAATTTTAACTTGAATATTAACTGGAAGATTGTAAATTTACCTTTACAATTTCAAAACCTGCCAATAAAACTTCAAGTAAAAATTTTGCTGCGAATAGTTTGTCCACATTTTTTCACATGTTTACTGAAAATAATGGTTTTATTAGGTAAGGTACATTTTAATGAATGTCTTATTTATTTAAACATATTTGATTTTGTCAAACAAAGAAAACTGAATTCAATCTGAAACCAAAAAACGCTCATCTGCGTTATAATCAATGAAAGATACAATCGGCTTATGGTAACTAAATAATGATATAATAACTTGAAATTCCAATCTATTAATAAATCTTGCAAAAACGGCATCGAGTGTTGTCCCATTGTAACAGTAGTTTTTCTTTAAAAAAAATCTACTATCACTCTTGACTTGAATTTTAAAAAAAATCGATTTTTTTTATATTTTCAAAGTTTAACTATTCAAGAATATACTTACAAGAAGATTTTTCAAAACTCAAATTATATTCGGAGATATCCATATTTCTCAGTAAAACCTTTTGTCCTTTGTATATATTGTAATACAAGAATCTCAGGTGACTTGTTCTCCAAATTTCTATAACTTTTTTACTTTTTTTTTAAAATTAGAAACAGTCACAAAAAGTGGTACTAAAATTGTTTTTTTTTAAGCCAGTCGCCATTTTGTGAAAAAAAAATCTTTCCGACTTTTCCGTAGTGCCAGACATTGCGACATTATTCTAGATTAATAATTTTTTTTTTTTTTGGTTTCAGATTGCGAGGAGGATTGAAATCGTGGGGGTATGGTTACGCGTCAATTTTTTGAGACCCTCACTTCATCAACTGCTTATTTTTGAAATTTTCAAGTTTTTTTATTTATTGATTTTTTTCTGTGTACTTGTTATGTTTATTTTTTTATGACACTTCAAAAATTACATGAAATTCATGCCTCTAGACTAGAATACCCCCTTAACGTTGAAATCTCCACTCAAAAGCATTGGGAGTTCGTGTAATTTTTCCCTAACGCAGCTGAACCCATCGGAGTACAGACTAGCAATGACTGATACATAAAATCCATTATGTCCAGCACTCTAGAGTGAGCGGAAAGTTAACTACTATAAATACTACTTCTTGTCCATTCTCTAGTCTGCATTGCGCTGCACATATATCGCCTACTGATCCATTTGAGAATTTAACAGTGTTCAAATTACGTAATGTTATGTCCAACTTGTTTGTGAAAACGTTCACAGTACCATTATGATTCTGATATATTGCTACACCCCCTGCTCGACTATTTTCACGTTTTAAATGAACAATGCAACTAAAATTGAGAATATCCAATGGTTCTCGGTAATTCATCCAAGTTTCAGATAAAAGGAGAACATTTGAATTTTGAGCAAACGGATCATTGAAATCTCCTGCATGTGGTCGTAAGCTTTGACAATTGAAAGATAAACGCGAAAAGCCCTTTCGTGTTTCTTTGAACTCGCTTAAAACTTGTGTCGCCTTTTTTAACCGATGTTGAGCTAATCTTCTTAATTCTCTTTGTAAATCATTCATGCCAGCTGATGTGTGACGTCCATGACAAAACTTTCGATCATTATTGTTTTTTGGTACAATGAAGAGACCTTCAATTGAAGTTACTCGAGACTAAGCAATAATAGTCATTGCACATGCTGCGGCAAATGGAAATTGGTTTCTAATATCGTGAACACTTTTATTTGTGTTCATTGTAATGTAGGTATTTCTTCGAGATATCTATGCAGCTGTGTTCTTAATTCCATTATCTTTTATAAAGCCTGCCGCTTAGGTCCTGACTTTCCTCTCTGTTTTTGGCGAATCCGGAAAGTCGAACCACACTCTAGTAGCTTTACCTTCATTATCTTTCTCAACGAAAACTAAGTGGTCAAGTGCACCATTAGCCAGCCCATCGGAGACATCAATATTAGTTGTGAAAATATAGGGTTTATTTAAAACAAATGTTATCTCAGTTTATGCATTTTTTGTCGGAATGTTGCCTTTTCTTGAGCAACCTCTTAATAAGTCGACAGCATCGGATGTTACTTTTTCTTCAGCACCATCCAACTCAGACATTTTATATAAGGATACCGAATGTTTAGTGAAGAATAGACGCACCCCATGTGGACATAGCCTGTCTGCCTCTTCCTGTGAATAAATTCAAACCTCAAGCAGCAATGACTGATCGGGATCCAAAAATTTCTCCGTGTGAGGATGTTTGAAAAAGCTGTATTGGATTGACGCATTAGCTCAGTCAACTCAAAGAACTTCAAGTCTCGCCACAGAAATGGTTCCCC
Source organism: Orthonevra nobilis (assembly GCA_963555765.1). Classification (NCBI taxonomy): domain Eukaryota; kingdom Metazoa; phylum Arthropoda; class Insecta; order Diptera; family Syrphidae; genus Orthonevra; species Orthonevra nobilis. Next base: position 16,055,631 of record OY743225.1, read on the forward strand.
AACCACTGTTTTCGTTGCTTGTATGTTGGTGCGCCTTGCCAGTCTAGCCTTTGATTGTCGTTGGGCTTGTTTTCTCGCCGATCCTTGGTCTTCTTTCCGATAGTCTCGCACCCTCTCAGCGGGCGTCTTCCCCATTTTGAACGCTGGTCAGTTTAATTTACTGTTCAAAAAACAGATAAAAAAAATAGAAAAAAATATTTAAAAAGAATATTTAAAAACAAATATTTCAAGGAAGAATATCTAAAAAAAAAAAATATTTTAAAGAAGGAAAAATATTTATGGAAACAATAAATATATATATGTACTTATGCACCGCGGAGATAGCCAACAGAGCAAATGTAAAACCTCTAGTGTAATACGCTGCGCACGCACCTTCCATTTTTTTTCCGTCAACACTTTTGTCGTTCGTTCTCGTTCAATTTTGTTCTGACTTTCAAAAAACTAAACCGTCGGAAAAGTTTTCTTCTTATTTATTTGTTTCCTCAACAAACTGTACTTATTTATTTATTAATACGTTTTTAAAACGGACCGCAAGAAGAGGCAATGATGCCCAGAAACTTGGAGAGCAGAGGTAAACTAACAACAGCACACGCCGCCGGGACTCTTGCGGACTCCCCGGTCTCCGTACGGCTACGCGATATATCCATCTTATGCAGCCGTTGCCGTCTCTCCGCCGCCGGTAGCCTTTCTACCGAAGGGATAAACGCAAGTTGGCTAAAAACTTGAAATCACTTTAATCCTCCATAATCTACAGTTGTAAGCCGTGAGCACACAATGAATTCAAGCTGAGTGGAATATCCACAAAAGATAAGCTTCAAAAAGGACGACCATCCATTTCACGAGGCAATGAAAATGTGAAAAAGTCGAAGGTGCACAGGGATCTAACGTGACAGTGTTCAGATGATTCTTCAAACTTCTCATGAACATGGTGTTTGTTAATGAGCCACCGAACAAAAAAATAAAAAACGATTTTGCTTTTAAGAGCAAATCTTGAAAACTACTAAGCTGAAGAGTACAGAGTTTTGAGGTGATTTATAGCCAAAGATGAGACCTGGATCTATCACTTTGATCCTGAGACAAATGTAAAGACCGCCTTAATCGACACCGCAGAAATTCAAGCCCTTATGGTGTCCATATCATCAACGAAAAGCGACGGAGCAAACTTTTAGCCTGAGTGCTGCTTCATTGAGACGCACCAGCGTACGGCTCCAATTCGGGAAGCAAATTACTTGAACGTCCACCTAGTTTTCCAGATCTGGCCCCACGAAACTTTTATCACTTTCCACGGCTATAGGAACAGATCAGGGATAAAAGCATGTAGAAAATCTTGTGCTTACTGACTCAAGAGCGCTCATCAGTCATAAGGTTGATTGTTATGACCATCGATAAGATATGGCTACATCGTAGCATGACACGTTATGGTGCCTCTTATAAGGAAACCACTATATTCGAGTCCTCTTGCAGTGGGCTATTTTACAATGTATTCAAAGTTCTCTCACAATAAAAGTCTCTGAGCCTTACCACTCCTGAACTTACATTCAAACTGGATGCTTGATGCACACTTAATTGAACGCGCCATATGGTTAAAGTAAAAAACTGCCTCGGAATGTTGCATGGACTGAAAGAGGTGACGAGTGAAAGTATGTTACATAATGCGAATAATTTGCGTGGCGTGCCAGATATGTGTTTGTGCAAATGGCGTGCAGGGAATAACATATCCTGATGATAAAGTACATCTGATGGTAATGAGACCAGGAAAAAGGATTTATATCCCTTTGCGAAGACTCTATTGAATTACAAACAAAGCAAAAGAATTTTCTCTTTGTCGGCAAAATGTGTAATTGGATGACATCAATTCGAGGTTCATACACGCATGTATTTGCCTTTATGTGTCGAATGGTTTTTCCTTCGCCTGTTTTGTTTTGACTTTTTTGCTGGCAATTTTAATGGCGGTTTTTCAATACCAGAGAATTAACTTAGATCATGGAAGTTGTAAGGCAGGACTTGAAAATTGCATTTAATGTTAGTTTTTTCGTTGTTTCATGACTACATGACTACAAAACTATGTTATATTAAGGCTACATTATCCCATCTGGGTGGCTCAGTGGTTTAAGCGCCTGCCTTTGAATTGTATCAATTGCTAAATCTATGGGTCCAAACCTAGAGTAAGTCTTGAACTTTGATTTAGTTTTCCAATCTAGACCAGTCACCATTAAATTAACGGCGCTTTTATTGGACACTGATAAAACCCTGACGTAAGTTCCTGCTGTAGTGTTATGGCTTGTAAATATGATATCATTGGCTCTGCTATGAAAAATAAGACAAACCTCAGCATGTTGAACCGCACTTAGCATACCAACTAATGACGAAGAAAATACTATAAACTACTACATTTCAAACGATATCAAACTCGCAGCCCGTATCCGGACTCCACCCATAGAACAATAGAAACTAAAACACATCTCAGTTTCGAACCACTAAACAATCCATCAATTTTTCTCGTAGTCCTTCCTAACTATAGAACTAGGGTGCATTGAGTGTACATTGGAAATTAGTTTTAAATATTGAAGTCTATGCCTCGTAAAATCATCCTAAAACCAACACAAATTCACCACCGCTCTCCAATCTGCAATCAGTTAGAATGGCAGAAAGGTAACGCCTTACCGCAGTACTTCTTGATCAAGGAGCAATGCAAAAAAGTTTGTTATAAACTTAAAATTAAGTAAAGCAGCTACATTGGGTTAAAAAGCACCAGATATCTCTTCCTGTGGTGACCGTGGTTTGGGCTGACCCTTTAAGTGCGTCGCATTATAAACAGTCAAATTCGATTGAGGTATCTGAAAAATTCGAAAACCAACTAAGAAATTGAATAAGTACTCATACACTGAAGTTGGGCTCCCACAGCTGAAGACGGGGACTATGAATCTGAGAAAAAGTGAGAGTACTGTTGGTCAGTTATTACAGACAAGAAATCTAAAATTAGACGTTGCCCTACACCAACATTTAAACACGCATTGTAGCTTTGAAACCGTCCAACACTACTTGAATTAAACTTCTCGAAAGCTTGTTTCTAATCCATTGGAGAAGTGAGAAGTGACTCTCAGGATTCTCCAAAAACTAGCATGATGCCAGACTGTCTTATACCTATGAAATATCAAGCCTATGACCAACGGACTTGGGAAAGTTGATATATCTTTGTACTCTTGCTACTCATGGGATTTTTTAACGTATAACGTATTTGCCACAAGCAAAGTAAAGGAAAAATCGACACCGAGCAAATTAGTTTTGTCAACAAACTTGGCAGCTAGAACACATTGTAAACGAAAATAGTGATTGAAAGAAAAACTCTGTATGAGCGATTTTTAGTTTTTCAAATCAACGCATTTTATGTTAGCATGGCTTATTTAAATGGCATGCAGGAGCATAAGGCATGCCAATCAATTGATGAAATCCTGTGATGACCTTTTTATCTTTTCAGCAACGATTTTTTTTTCATCTATTTCCAACACTACTTAGCAAATACCGAACAATTGAATCCATCAAACGACCTTGTTCGAAATAAAATAGAGAAATTAGTAATTTTTCAAATTTAATACCGAAATAAACTTTTCACATGCCAAAAGACGAATAAAACTAACAAACACAATATTTTGATAATTCAAATACATTTCTCACATTGATTCCTCTCCTGCTTTGACATACAAATGTAATCTACGACTTGGCCTTATCGATGTGGCAATAACACACCTGCCTCCACAAAGCTACAAGATGATATAAAATCACTCGAAATAAATATATCAATATGTAGAAGTACTCCTACTCAGATATCTTATGTGATCACATATACAGTTCAAGGACGTGTTTCAAAAGTCCCACAGGACTATACCACCTTTTCTTCACGTATATACGAGAACATGTTTACCGTGTCCATATCATTGGACATACATACGTTCTACAGCGTAAACGTGAGTTTGACATGTTGTTTCTGGTTTAAGAATTCAAATGATTTTTGTTGAATAAATCGAAGTGAGACTCGGAGAAGCTCTGAATCCTTCAAAACCGAAACTCTCTCGATTCTCTCGCAACACAAAAACAAACAACTTGAGTTCGTTCATCATGAATTATGTATAATAATCCACTCCTTATGTTACTAGCTCTGTTGAAAAAGGCTGTAAGTCATGTTGTTTAAAATTGAGTAAATGTTATTATTGCAATTTAAACTTTTAAAATATTCTGCTTTACAGTTCATACTGAAATGTTAAGCTATACGATGATATATTCTTTAGTACGAGAATCTTGCAACATGTTATGTTTACAGAATTTTAAAAAAATTGGGGGGGGGGGGGAAATAATGGAGGGGAACTATGTTAAATGAGCGAAAACTTTCTTAACAGAATGTCTAATATATTTATTTTTGCCAATTATAGGCATATAGTTGTGCTTTAACATATTAAAATAGAAGCAATTTAATATTTATTTTGTTTTACAACTTTAATTGAACCTTTAAAAACGATAAAATTTATTTAAACATTTTAGTTGAGCACATTTTCGGAATCTGTTAACCAATCGAGGGGCGTTACGACTGTTATGAAGGTTCTTGCATTGGGTTTCGTAAAGGTTTTAGTCTTTGCTTCTCTAAAATCTACGCGCAATTGAAATAAAACAGCAATAAATAAAAAATGGTTCTGATGTGATTCGGTTTACTCTGATTTTCGATTAAAAACTTATTACAGAAATTAGAACTAATTTATTCTTAAATGAGGCTTTAGAAGAGCACATCATTATTTGTTTTTCCTTTAAAAATCGCTGCATGGGGAGATACATGAATCGCCTAATTTTAAGCAACTTGTTCTTGAAACATTTGCTGCCCTTTAAGAAATTGAGAACATCCAGTATATTTTTGCTATCCTCATTTCATTTTTGAAAATATTATTTTACCTCAAATTAAAAGGTAATGAAATTGGCGTTCTTAGCTTATAACTTGTTTATTTATCAGGCCCTCGATCCTTGAAAAATCTGAGGCTGCATCTGCTTTTTTTCTTCATAATCGCGGGCATGCGGCTTCCAGTTGATTAGGATTCGGTCTTCCCTTTTTTGTGAACCTTATGGCTGCGATTCGAAGACACTTTAAGCTGGAGAATTATTTTTCATTCACTGAACGTGGCCGCGATAGAATTTTACTTTCCTGATTCAAAATTCGTTGTTGAACCTTCTCCTCTATACGCCCTCTCCGAGGACAGGACCGCATATCCAAAGTAGAATTTTTCTTTCGATTTACCCAATAGTTTCTTTCCCTTCTTATTTATCTTTCATCAATCGGCACAATAAAGAGGAGAGCACATCATTTGTCCTTCGAATTTGGAGTTTTGGTTTCAAGTTATCTGGACAAACTGAGATTGCAAAGTAGCACCGATTCCCAAGGATGTCCCGAGATCGATAAAAACCTTTATTGCCTCGATGTTATTGCTGTCGATTGTGATGCTTTGTCCCAGGTGGGATGACTTCATGTGTCACGAGACAAATGTATTCTACTACTTTGGTTTGTCCAAATATCTAGCTTCAATATTGCCAGTTGTTGTATACGGAGACTTGTCTTGGACTATAAGCAAGACTGCAGAACAGATTATAGGGATATTCGAAAGAATTTTATACGTTGAATGGTCGAAAAGGTACAATCGCAATCTCCACGAAAAGTCCCTCGACTACAATGGATCGACCAAATTGAGTAAATGGTGAGCAATGGGCTAGCCAAGAATGTTTTTGATTCCCAGCAGCCAGGCTTACAAAAAAAAAGGAAGAGGAACCTCCGTGTCAAATATGAAGTCCGGAAGCTTGATCTTACCAACAAAAAAAAAAAAAACATTTTTCATTAACCAAAATTAGATGTGAAACCAGAACTATATTTCGGCCGAACCATGCGTAAATAGGAATGCAAGACGGTTCACGGTTTCAATCAAGAAATTTTCATTTTATTGTTTTTTTTTTAACTTGTGACATGTCCCTTCTTTATGTTGAGTTTTCATTTTTAATATATTTTCATTTCAAACATGTAGCTTTGCCAACGAATGCATGTGAAAGAACTTTGGTCAGAAAAATCTTTGCTCCGAGTTCTTCTAGGAGCATGTAATGATATGACAGTGGACCTACACAATGACAAAGAAGTCACTGTGTATGCTCGTTGCAGCGTGGAGGTGATTCTTTATGAATAATAATAATAATAACAATGTCGTTTCTATATCCACAGGGGTTCGCTACTTCATCTTATTGTGCGGTATCCGTTTTCAACAACTCCGTATGAGCACCGAGGATAATGCATGCTCTTCTAGTGTGCATGAGACAAGGATTTTAATAAGTACACAAAGATTATGCATGCATTCGGTCAGTGTCACATTGAGGTCATCTTCACATACAATAATGGATAATATGAGGATAAATATGTATGTATTTTCGGAGACTAAGGACTTATAAAAGCATATGTACGTATTTGACTTAAGATACATCACAAATGGTCTGGCATCAAGAGGCAAAAAGCATGTCAAAGGATGAATTTATTGTTTCGTTTACACATTGTGTACTTTAATTTAGGATCCAATGAAGGATAATGACCCTAAATAGTTATTATTAAAAAAGTAAGCAGAAATTTTAAATTTTATTTCCAAGTCAAAAAATTGGCTTTTGTGCGATATACCTTGCGCACTCCATGAACTTCTAATTTTATGATAAACAAAGTTATTAGCGTTCGGTTACATAAGGTAAGATCTCATTTCCACTAGAAGGACGAAAGGTTTAAATTGTTTAAACTCTACTGGATAACGAAAGCTGAATGGTCCCATCTTCATATTCATTAGCGCAACTTTTGTAGAACACACTATTTCAGTGAACATTCGTGTTGCAATTTATCAAGGACCAATTGATGTTCGTTATTTAAATTTAGTTCAACCTACGGTTTACTTTTGAACAGATTTGAAATTGGAGGCTTAAGAGAGTTGTCTGCTTTTAAGACCGCCCTTGTGTACCATGTAATCCATCGCTTAGATATTCCTTTGTGTCAATATACAAAGTATTAGACTTCATCTTTACTCATATAAGTTTGGCGTACAATATTTTCCTACAATGCCTGCCAAATGGTAACTATCAAATATACAAGATAACATATTTATATTGATGGCTCTTGCTACTTTATCATAGATTGCATAAATTTTCGTCTGAAAAATCTAATCCGATGAACTCAGACCCTTTTATAATCTCTCTTAACTGCATTATATAGAGAATGAAGTTGACACATAAAATTTTCGGCGGAAGTTAAAGTCTGCTTCAAAATATTTAACATAGAACCTTTTTCTTTCTGGTTAATAGTGGCAGTTCCGGCTTCGAGAGGATGACATCCAGTCCGGTTTTTTTATTTGTACAGATTTTGATAGTTCTTGCCAGAGTGGTGTAAAAATACTGTTTATCTATATATCTTTTTCTGTAAAGACTTTAAGGATTTGGTTACAACATTGGTAAACGAAATTAATCTTCGGACGTTGTAATCTTTCTCACAATGCTTTTTAATGTAAGAGTTAAACATTTGTACCCATGTGTTTTTACGTTGTCATTTTGCTTGCTTTTAGAGTTTTTTATTGCGAAAAAAGTAAAACGATAAAAAGCATCAAGCAACAGCATGCCTGCATGTAGCCCATACGGGTTTTGGACAATAAAACTGGTGGCTCCATACTTATCTTAGGACGTTTCTCATGCGTCACTATTGGAAAAGTCATTCGGAATTATAAAAAAGGAAGAGTATTGATTAAAAAGATTATAAGATTCTTCCGTGGGAACATTAATCGAGAGATAGAGAAAAAGAAAAGAAAGCTTAATATATGAAATGGCCTCAAATTAGTGGAACCGTTTTTGGGTCTGTCAAGTAGTCGTGAGAACAAGAACATTAGAACCAGTAAAAAAGTTGATCGATTGAATGTCGATGCATTGGTGGAAGTATTTGAATGTGCAAATCTTCGCCAAAAATCAGGAAAATTCATATTTTATTATCAAAATCCTGACTACGATTCGAATGAAACTAATTGAGATTCGATAGCCTGATTCGTTCTCGAGATTTGCGAAACGGTATTTAACTTCCAGGAGGAAAGTTCATAATAAACAATATATTGCATTTGGTTTCCTCGAAATGTAGACATGAGAAGCAACACTAAAGCATTGAGCCAATCGCCTACAAGTAAGCCATCAAAGTCGGTTAAACGACGTGCCACGCAATTGGCCATTACATGTTCATCTCTCAAGTGCATTTTAGTGAAAGTGTTGAAAATATTTCATTTCAAAGTGAAACAAGGCAACGCTCGCACTTGATATTTTGAATGCTGCTTTCTCGATTTCCGTGATTTGCTCAGGCCCACAAGATCGCACGATTCAACTTCAGGCTTCTTCCTCACTGAATATGTGCTCAGTTTGAAGTCTCTGTGAGGGTAAGTAGCTTATTCTACGTAAAGTACAAAATCATGAAATATGTGTTTATCTATATATCTTTTTCTGTAAAGACTTTAAGGATTTGGTTACAACATTGGTAAACGAAATTAATCTTCGGACGTTGTAATCTTTCTCACAATGCTTTTTAATGTAAGAGTTAAACATTTGTACCCATGTGTTTTTACGTTGTCATTTTGCTTGCTTTTAGAGTTTTTTATTGCGAAAAAAGTAAAACGATAAAAAGCATCAAGCAACAGCATGCCTGCATGTAGCCCATACGGGTTTTGGACAATAAAACTGGTGGCTCCATACTTATCTTAGGACGTTTCTCATGCGTCACTATTGGAAAAGTCATTCGGAATTATAAAAAAGGAAGAGTATTGATTAAAAAGATTATAAGATTCTTCCGTGGGAACATTAATCGAGAGATAGAGAAAAAGAAAAGAAAGCTTAATATATGAAATGGCCTCAAATTAGTGGAACCGTTTTTGGGTCTGTCAAGTAGTCGTGAGAACAAGAACATTAGAACCAGTAAAAAAGTTGATCGATTGAATGTCGATGCATTGGTGGAAGTATTTGAATGTGCAAATCTTCGCCAAAAATCAGGAAAATTCATATTTTATTATCAAAATCCTGACTACGATTCGAATGAAACTAATTGAGATTCGATAGCCTGATTCGTTCTCGAGATTTGCGAAACGGTATTTAACTTCCAGGAGGAAAGTTCATAATAAACAATATATTGCATTTGGTTTCCTCGAAATGTAGACATGAGAAGCAACAGTAAAGCATTGAGCCAATCGCCTACAAGTAAGCCATCAAAGTCGGTTAAACGACGTGCCACGCAATTGGCCATTACATGTTCATCTCTCAAGTGCATTTTAGTGAAAGTGTTGAAAATATTTCATTTCAAAGTGAAACAAGGCAACGCTCGCACTTGATATTTTGAATGCTGCTTTCTCGATTTCCGTGATTTGCTTAGGCCCACAAGATCGCACGATTCAACTTCAGGCTTCTTCCTCACTGAATATGTGCTCAGTTTGAAGTCTCTGTGAGGGTTAGTAGCTTATTCTACGTAAAGTACAAAATCATGAAATATGTGCATTTTAAAATCAAGGGCCACAAAAAGTGATGAAAAAAATTTTTCCTTTATTTTTTTTCTCGATATTTCCTTCAAAAAACGATTATTTTTCTCGAATTCACAGCATTTGAACAAATCGGATGACCCGTCGTGCCGGCCAATGCAAGCGCCAACACGAAACATTACGCGACCCGAAAACGTATCATTCAAAATACCCGTGATTGCGCGGGCTGTGTATTCGACTGCATTGTTCTGTTGAAACTACGTGTCCCTTAGTCCAATTTCATCAATTTATTACAGAAAAACTCATTGTTAATGCTTCAATATCTCTAAACAGTTACATTAAGCGTATTACCCATGACGTACATGGGAAAATTATAACACCTCCGGCATAAATATTGACTTTACAAATAACCAAATAAAACTCATTTCATTTAATTTGTCGAAGAAATAACATCTTCTGCTAGGTTGATACATTTTGGGTCACCTAAAATCCTCGTTAGTCCAAATACTCGTTAGTCCTCGTTGTCACTCCCAATTGAACTCAACTCAAATCTTTTTTTACATTTTGAATTCGATTCTCAAACATCTTTACAACCTTAGTCAGTGCCACAAATTACTCCCCAACTTTTATCCAGACGATGCTTCCAGTAAACTATCAAATTGCACCTTCGAAACTTATGTACACATTTTGTAAAACAACCAGACGCAAGCGATTATCATTTGCCTTCAATTCTTCACCCAACTGAATTAACGGTCAAGGCTGTTCAACTTTTGGTGAATTAGCCATTCAGAGTCTGTTCTCAAACAATTGTAGACTATTAATTATTCACGGACGATGGAACTGTGAATTTTGGAATCCACGCAAGGCATTAATTTCAGTAAATATTCATGTTTCAAAAGGATTTTTGTGCCGCTCAACAATAGCAAGCAAATACAAATTGCTAAATGGCCGTCCGGAGCCGAACAGATTATCCTTTAATTTGTGCAATATCAGTTCTGACTTGTGCACACAATGGTTTGGAAGGCTTGTTAAGGGATACCCCGTTGAAATATGATGATGCTGTCGCATGTATGAATGTCATTTAAAATGAACATTGTGAGACGCTAGACTGAATTCAAATTTCAATTCGTTAAATCAAGCTGGACAGATGGATGGTCGTGTCGTTGGAAAACATACGGAGGGGATTTTTGGCATGCATGGCTTCCATTATGAAACGAAAAAGGGCAGCACAGCGCGAATTTAAATTTGTGTCAATGTACTCGTATTTTACGCTATTTACATGAAATTTTCTGGACATTTGAGGAGACAGATCAAAGACCCGAAAATCGAAATGAAAAAATTTGTTTATTGATCAAAACATGATATAAGCACGGCAAATAGCCAGCAGCATATTCTTTAAAAAAAAAAACTCAAATACGCTCGAAAGGTTGAATTATCTCTTCAGTGTGAGTAAATTATAAAATAATAAATTTAAAGTCCCTTGCGTCAAAATGATGTCAGAATATGTCCTTAATTGCGCAAGTCAGGTGATCTTGTGACATTCGCCTTAACTGGTCATTATTGTTGGGATCCACTGAGGGATTTCATTCACCAAATTTTCAAACTCTGTGTGATGGTTCTGCCAAAGAAAAATCAGAAGTATTAAAGGGTTTATCAAAAATTATTTATAAAAAAATCAGAATCCAATAACTTAAAATCGATACACGATACAGATCCCTTAATTTAAGCCTTGCAACGACAAAAAAAAGAATTGCCAGCTTAGCAAATATGACTTGCCAGTACGTTGGCCCATTGCCAAAAGCTTTCTCTTGTAAATTTCTATTCGCAACTTTTCTTCTCGAAATTGATCAGAAAGAAAATGCATCGGGTTTGAGTCGGGTTAATAAAGCAAGGAATATTGTTTTACGCAATTCATGGTTAAGACATGTCCGATCAGATTGGTGCCGCATCTTTTCAAAACAACTTCAAAGAAAACTCTTTATACATGTATTTTATATAGTAATCCCACTATTATCTTTGTACTCCACTAATTAAAATAATTTTATAAAACTTAGGCCAAAAAGCGCTTGTTCACTTAAAAACAAATGATGGCGTTGTTAAAGTTCTATTATAAAATTGTTTCCCAAAGTGATCTACGCAAACGGTTGACTATCTGTTGATATCTTTTTAACATGTCTTCAATATTTTTCAACGATTATTCCTTTATTGAAATGAGTTAGCCTTCATATAAATTATCAAACATAAGTTCATTCAAATAACTGCTTAGAGTCGCTTGGCAGTAGGCCGAAATAGCTGGATGGCGCAGTTGGTTAAGCACTAAGTTCGAATCTTAGAGTTTGTCTTGGACTTTTATCTAGTTTAAGAATATGCACCTGCAGCAGAGTAGTGAACCAATTTTCGAAAAAACCCAAAATCTGTTCTTCCTCGTAAAATGCTGCGAACTCAGTTTATGCAAAAACAAATGCTGCGTCCAAATTCGGACCACTCATGTAGCAACCAAAACAGGCCTGAACTTCAAACAACTTTACAAAATTTCAATTATTATCTCGCTCGCTCTGTGCAAAATGCATTATAAGAATAATCATTATCCTTTGAGGACGAGAATATCATAAAAAAAATCGTTCTTTGGGATATTGTATGGCATCCCACGATAAAATTTCAACGACATAAAACCACCAAAAGATTAATTAGACATAACCCCATCTTGTTGAACAATAATTGGCCCAAGCCCTCAATTTATCTCCACTGACGGTAATGTTTCTTCCATATTCGGTCTTGGAAGGCAAAGGGGCTAAGCATACTTCTGCTGGATTGTGAATCTTCCGAGCCCCAAAAACAGGAATTTCATTTGCTGAGATAGCAGCCGAGATGGAAATGCGTCTCGTCCTTAAATATGATTTTTTGCTCTAAAGTCCATAAAACGCGAAAGGTTCATTTGAACTGATAAGCGAATAATTCAAGATCATAATGCGAAGGCTCAAGTTGCACGCTTTCGGCAACAAAAACACGATAAACTGTTGGGTTATCAATTAGCAAATTAGTTTCAAATTGTTTTAAATACAGAAATAAGTTTGCATATTTACATCGTCTTTCATTTGATAAAAGAAACATTTTCTTATGTGAGAAAAGATTAGTCAATATGAACATGTTACGTATACGCCCAGATGTTTTGTTTTTTCTTCATTGCATGTTGTAAAACAAGCTGTTTTTGATTAATTTCCTACCATTCAAAATTCCCTTTTCAACACTTTTTCGAACAACGGAAATAAATTTTCACATCCTGGCTCATGGAAAAAAAAAGCATTGAAGGACTAAACTTTGTGATATAACGTCTTTGAAGTGCGTTTAAACTTTTTTAATCATCTTCATGAAACTATCATTCATTAATTTTCGTTATTTTAAAGAAAGAAAAAAAGGTATGCGATTGATGTGAACCATCAATTTAGGAAAAAAATGAGAGAAAGTTTTGAAAAGTTCAATGAAATAGCGACGACACAATCAGGTCCAGAAAAAGGAGGGAAAATATTAAAGGAAACTGTTCGCTGCACCTTGGGGAAGCATAGTTGTCAATAACTAGATTGAAATATTTTTTAAGAAAACTAATTGAAAAACTTAATTGACACTTTTATGAAAGAGCCCAATGTGGATGAAGGTTTTGAATGACTAACTTCTTGCTCATAATGGGTTAAAAGTGAATTGTTTCAATGATGTGTGCAAAAATTGTAAGAATGTGAGAAAGTGCAGCTTTTTCTTTTTCTTCTTTAGTATCTATTTATTTAAGGAAACCTTCGTTGAATGCAATACTTTGTTATCGTTATGTTATCGGCCTTCAAGACAGTGTGATATGTAAGGTTACTGGTCTACACCGACAAACATGGACAACTACTACTACTAAACTAACGTAGTGGATAACTTCGAATTTTTATCGTTTTTCCGAAAAAAAAGTTTTACAAAGGAATAGTGTTCGGTTTTTTTAATAGGCTACCTGTTGACGAAACCCAATTGAATGAATTTCTTTTAGGAATAATAACTTGCAAATCGTATTATCCATTTTAAAATCGATATAATTCTCCGCCCAACAAATTGAAATTTAAGGCGAGAATGATCCGTCCGTACAGAAGCATAGTCCAACTCTTCTGCAACAATTCTGGTCTGCCAGCCCATTGGGGTACCTCGATTTGGCCCTAAAAACTATCGACATGCCTTTCGATTCGTATCACTAAGGCCATCCAACTGATGGTGTGCCTTTGACGCGATCACTGATTGAAAGACTGAAAGACTTTGCTTCTTTGATGGGGCTCTTACGATGCATCCTTTAAATATCAAACAGGAAAACCAAGGGAATTCATTTGAAAATGAATAGTTTGGGATATAACTTATCGAAAGGATCACATCTGTAAGTTCTTGCAATCGATCCGATTTTTGGAATTCGAATTTTTTACATATCTCCACGTTTCGAGTTCCCAGGTGACGGATTCCATTGTTTTAGAAAGATGTCTGTGTGTCTCGTCTCTTTAATAAAAATCAAATAAGTTTTCAAATGAAAAAAGTTCTAAATAAATTTGACTTATTGTTTTCGAGCGTCTTTAAAGATATAAACATATGCATAAATATGCATAAACGAATACACTGCCGTTCATAATTTTTCGAACATTAAATTCTGTCAGAGAAATTCGTATAAAATTCTCATTCAGTTTTCACAATAGCTTTATTAATATAACGTTAACTTGATTAATGAAAAAAACTTCGGACTCTTTGTGTTTTTTTTTTCTATCTGAAGTATCTTATTAAAGTTTGTCTTCCGATTTTAGGCACTTATTTTAGAACTTTCGTGAAGTTCGCCGATTCAGTTGTGGTCTGTAACATACTTAGACGATTATGGGGTCACCCCCCCCCCCTTGCTTGTATGTTTGGATTACACAACTATGGAGCATCTTTACTGTTGTAAGACTTCGAATTGCTTCTCATCTGTGTAACAAGGCTTTTGACCAGTCTGTTGATATCCGGTGATAGAAAAAGATCCCATGCTGAACCCTTCTATTTACTCAGAAGCAAGACTTCAAGACTTTTCCACTTGGCAACTGGGGCTTAGTGCTTTTAAACTATCTTGACTCAAAACTTTCATGGAAATGGAGTAACCTCAATTTTTCTCTATTCAATGCAGAAGAGAGGTTGCCGAAAGGACTCAATACTCACTTCGTACTGAACCTCGGGAATTACCCGAAAAAACATTTTTTCTAAGTAAGCAAAAGTTGTCTTCCCTATTCGGAAATTCTTTCTGCTATGGAATTCTGCTGTGGAATCAAACGTGGAAAATCCCGAAATGTTGAAACACTGTCATTCAGTTAATTGCAGCTGCTTTCTACTAGAGGTATCAAGTGGCTACCGGCCAGGTATAAAAATCAGTTATAACGGCTGGCCGTTTGAAACGCTGTTACTCCGCTAGCTCAGCTCGAATTGACTTAAGATTCGTACACAAAATTCTCGACATATTGTTCATTCAGAAAAATAATAAATAAAAAAAACACAATTTTAAAACCTTATCCCTCTCCACCACAGTTTCCTCCACAGTAGAAAGAGGTTCTTGTTCAAACGGACTAATCCCCGTTGCTTGTTTTTTCATTTAATTTTTGTTAATTTTCTTTTATTGCATAAAAGGCGTGACTAATGTGCATTCGACTCCTAAAAATTATACCGATTAGATTTGGTCATATGCGTATGGTCATCGCCATGTAACTAAACCTACACAGTTTTCAAGCAAGAGCTCAAATAAGAACGAAAAATAAGATGATTGGCAAATTAAAGGCACAAAATCTTCGCAAAGCAACAAAAAAAACTGTGAAAGTGATTTGTGGCATTTTGCAGTCATAAGCATTTCGTAACATGTAGAAGAGAATGATAACGAAAACGTTTTCTTATTTGTATATACTTTATTTGTTCTTAAAAGATTCAACGACTAGACTAACATTATCCTTAAATTCTAAAAGATGCGCCTTCTTAGACACAATAATATATACAAACGGTCCATTGTATATCTTCAATTCTTTGAAGTACTGAACGGCATAGCATTGCAGAGTTGGGGGTTGCTTTTTGGACAGATACAAGCACACCGCTTCTGATATATCATTGAAATGTTTTCCTCCAATGTCCATGCTTACTATTAAAGTGGAAAACTCTCGCAAAAGTTTTGATTGTAGCTTAAATTCTTGTGTTTGCCTGCATATAAAAGACGAATGCATACGTTCAAAAAAAAAATACGTAAAAGGAATTCTGGTTAATGCTTACGCTAAATTATTTTCAGTTTTATTATTTTCTGCAGTTTTTGTTAGAAACTGAACAAGGAACGGAAGTACTTCACTGAAAAGAAATATATTTTACTGAGTTTACCTTAAACAAATGAATAACTTACTTAAGTGTTCTCCGCAGGAGAAAATCTTTCGCATGAACTGCCAGTACTTCAAGCAACGTAAAGCATCGGTTCAATACTATTGGGTCTTTATCTTTTACCCTCTCGATGAATGGCTGCCATATGCAATGAACCAACGGCAGGAGTTCATCTTCGTAATCCTTTAACAATGGTATTCCGCTTATCAAGCATTCCAATACAACAATTTGTTGCATTTTATTCTTAGAATGTAAGAATTTTAAGATTTGTTGAATAATTTCAACTGTAAGCTTAATATATCGAGGTAGGTCTTGTTTTAAGGGTTCCTGTTGCGTTTCATCACCGTCGTCATGGTCCATTTCCTCTGCTTCATTGCTATGATCAGCAGTTTCCTCAACATCATCCATTGGTAATTCTTCATTTTGTGGTTTATTTAGAATGATCATCCACTGCTCGAATGGATCTTGTTCTGTAGCATGCATGTCTAAATTTTCATCTGCCGTGCAACCTAACTTGTCAACATGGCTAGTCCATGTGGGAATGTTGGAAAATAATACGTGAAAAACTTTCAAATAGGAGGTCACATTATCTGATTGACTAGCTTTTGCACATTCATCTTGAATTACTGAGTATATTGAAACCAGATGCGGGACGGTGTTGAGAGAACTATATTGAAGCACAACTGAGAGAATATCACAAGCCGATTTGCTTTCTGTAGACTGGAGCGAAAATAAACTAGTATTAAAGTCAAAAGCATTAAGATGTTATGCTTACTCTTTTTAATATCGTCTTCATATGAAATGAAATATAGTCCGTATATGCTTCAATTAGTTCAGACGTTTCACGAAAGCCTAAGGCGCCTCTGATTGCTGAAAGGGCATAGCTTCCGCATAGGTACACATTATAGTTGCTGGAACCTGAAACATAATTTGTGTTAAAATTGTTATTTAAAATATCTATATATGTATTTATATGAATATTTGTTCATATATTTTCTGACTATAACAATACAAAACATCAGTTCTAATCACATTTTGTTCCAGCCCAGAACATATTGTCGTGATGTTCTAAACAGAAGTGGACCGCGAACAATAAATACATTCCAAAAAATTAAAATTAAACAAATTAAATTAACATGTATTAATAAGGAGAACTGTGAATTGTGAAAACCGATTAAATTAACATAGACCCGGAGTCCGATATAACAATATCTTGCTCTTTTCCCAAAATTTTAAACAACCCAAAGTTCAAAGGAATTTGAAGCGTAAGTGGTAAAATAAAGGATCCCTGTCGCATAGCATATGTCACTCACCGAACATATGGGGAACTCTCAGCATGAACTACATAAAACCAAAAAGAAACAAAAAAAAAGAATTCTGTGTAATGCGAATTTCTGTATGACCTTACCAGCTTTGAGCAAGACCTTGTGTAAGGACTGAAAAACGAATGGTTTGAATTGTTCACCCATCGCAGAAGCGAATTTCCCAAGTGTGTCCAGAACAATGCAAGTATGAAGCACATTTAGTTCTGCATCCGCTACTGTAACCACATTCATGGATTCACCTGCAAATGAGATGGAAATCTTCATCAGAGAATTGAGGTTTAGAAAATCTTAAATAATCACCATCGTCGTCGGAATCGTCTGAATTACAGTCCTGTACTCTAATTTCGATTGCAGACTCGTATAATCCAGGCGTACGATCCACATACCAATCAGTTTTCTAAAAACATGCACCTCTATTTTATATGTATAAAAAAAAACAAGAAGCTCGAGTATACCTTGCTAACTTTAAGTCTGGACATCTCATCTGGTTGCAACGCCAAATGCCAGTGTCTCTCCTCAAGAAGTTCATTGAGTGCCGATATAACCAGTTCATCGTTCCTTATACCCAGATCACCCGTCAGCATTATTCCAATTATGAAAAATATTTCATTCACAAGTTCGTCATTAGTACGCATCAGATCCATAAAATAATCGTAAACCACATTACAGGTTTCAAAGCGGCCAAGGCTTTTACAAATGTCGCATAACAAACCCAGAACGCGTGGAGATTCAATATTTTTGAATCTTTTCCATGGAGCCGTTTGTAAAAGTAATTCATCTTCACAGATATTCCGCAAAGCATACTCTTCGATGAGTAAGTCCCGTTGCATTCTTAACTCAAAGGCCAAAATCAGACAATGGCAAAAGTCCTCCAAATTCTTTTGAAATGTAAACAGCATTTTCAATCGATGATCAGGAATATTTTCAAAGAAACCCTTTAAAAACTGAAATTCTGCATACTGTTCTTCACCTTCGCATCTATTAATGATGCGTGGAAGTCTTGTAAGATGTTTATCAAAGAGCACATCCACAAGCTCATCAAAAATAAAGCTGCAATCGGATTGCTGTAACGTTTTCATAGTCTGTGTACACAGCTTACTGATTGTTTCATCCACGTCCTGAGTCATTGCCATGACAGATTCCAAAAGTTCAACGTTGTTTTCCTCTAACCGCACAGAGCATCTTTCCAGAAGTTCACAACAAAGTTTTGCGTATTCGTAGCGCACTTTTCTTGATTGATTTGCCCGTAGAATTGTTAAGTTGGGAAGAAGTTTCCTTAACTTAGATGCCGTTTCACTAAACCAAGTTGAAGTCCTTCCTTCTGACTGCAATTTGTTAAGTTGCTCTTCGAGGTCGTGCTTGGCATATTTTTGATTCTTCGTAAGACAGTCGTTTGCATCAATCCTTTTTGATTCTAAGTATTTCGCAACAAGTTCAACAAATGACTTCTGATCATAAGATGGAAAGGCGCCCCGTTCTCCTTTATCAAACATTATGCAAAGTATCCGGCCCAGTACTTTGATGGCGGTCTGAAAAAGAAGCGTTCTTAAACAAATTGTAAGTGAATGTGTGAATACCATTTACAGAAATTAAGGTTTCTCCGAGTTTATCATCAGATAGTGATGTTTTAAAAAGGACCGTGATTATTTTTGGAACAAATATAAAAACGGTATCGGCTACTTGGTTGCGCAGCACAATATCCATTAAATCCGCTTTGTCGTGGACATAAAACACCGCCATCAAGCAATGCATAGATGCAATTCTAAAATACAATGAAATTATTTTAATATAAACCGAAATAATATCCACTTACACTAATTTCCGATATTTTTCGTTTGCAACAAACTCTACTGCGGTCAAAAGAATTTGTCCAATAAACAGCGCCGATTCGATGGTGTAGTATTGCTCAAGAACATCGGTTGTAGAGCGTACAAATATTGCTGTTATACACTCAATAGTAGCCAGCTTTATTTCTTCCGAAAGATTGGGTATAGAACTGGCCTTTCCACAATCTCGGACTTGCTTGATTAAAATCAGAAGAAGCGTTTTTATAGCCTTTACATCTTTGAGGTATGTTCGAGATATGACTGTTTTCATCAGGCGTATTATTCCGGCTTGAAGTTCTATATTTTCTCTGTATAGAAGAACATTGCATAAATAAACAAGCAAAATAATAGCCAAATATAAGCGCTTTTTACCCATTTATCTTTTCTAGCTTCAACATAAGTGGTGTCAATAGTCGAACTTGAAACATTTGGATCTGGATAGTATCGTATTTTTGTAGTTCGTTTTCTGCGACATTCAAAGTTTCTTTGCTTGGCGTACGTATGAAATCCTCAACAGATCTTTTAGCCCTCGTCACGAATTCTTGCAGCCCCGTCATTTTTAGGTAAAAATTAATTTAAATTTCAGCAATCACATTTAATTCAAAAGTTGCAGCAAAGTTCAAAAAAACAGCTGCACTGACTACTGTCAAATTTGTTAATGTGTTACGATCTGTTTGTTTTACTGACATTTTTAGGCTTACACAATTAATTTTTTTTTAATAACAGACTTCATAACGGGTGACCAGATAGTAATGAAACTTTTTCCATTTTAAGTTTCAGCAGACGTCAAAGTTACCATTGACCTCCTGCTGTCAGGATAATTAGTAAGGTTTGCCACTTCATAATGCATAGCTTCACGCTTGCCAAACGTGCTAAAGTTATTATAATCGAAATTCCGGCTATGTCAACAGACACAAAATTATTGGAAACAAACACAAGTGTTTCAGCAAGCTTTAATGTATAAAGAAAGATTGACTGTTATCGTTTTATGGCATGGCAGCATCATCGGACCTTATTACTTTCGAAATGAGAGCTGAGACACCATTATCTGAGACAGGTAGAGAGTGATATTAACCGACTTCTTATCAATACATCTGGGGTTCCAACAAGACGGCCCTACATACCACATAAGCAACGCCATGCTCGAAGTTGTGAATGAGAAATTTGAAATTTGATGAATGAAGCTTCAAAAAAGAGCTAGAATCAATTTTTTTTCCTGTTTTTCTTATTGTTCTTACTCAGTCAGCCTTTACTTTATGGGTATAGCTTATACATATACATATATATATTACGTATATATTATCTTATAATAATATAAATAACATGCTAAATAAACAGGTCATAGCTACGGAGGCTTAAGCCTGATTTTTCATTTATAAAGTCGTATATAAGAACTGATTGGGCTGTACTTACGCTTTCAATAATAGATGATGTCTTCAGGATAAACAGAAAAAAGTTCCGAGGATCTTTTCCTTGCATACGACCTTGATGCTAATACCGAATAAAAGCCGCTGAGCAAATGACCAAAAGAAAGTCAGCAGAAATTATTGATTTCCGACCTCATGGCAGTATTTGAATATTTCGCGTTTCCATGAACTCATTAGCACGCATACCCACAGGGCTGGGTAATTCTTTTTTTAATGGGTTATTCGCTTTGTGTTGAATATTGCTCGAAGCACTATTTGCTGGTAGATCAAACTGCTAATAATTTTCGAGTTGAGATGAGATACAAAAGAAAGTTAAATAGCTTCAGTTCTAGGAAGTGAGCCTAGTTTTGGTAGATAGATTCAGAGATTTTATCAGAGCAACAGCGCAATGGAGAAGGAGATATAGCAACGTACTCTATAAGCTTTATCAAGATGCGGATGAAGTCCAAAAAGCAAAAATACGTCCACTAAATGACTCGGTCGGATGTCAGAACGTTTAGTCTAGATTACTGGAAGCAGCATGCCCGGGATCGACAAGAGTAGAAGGTAGCCGTGTCTCAGGTAAGTAACTAAGTAAGTAGTCAAAGTCTTATAACACGGTGCTTTGTAGAAGACTAGAAAAAAAACTTAAAATGAAACCAAAAAGGCGCTGTACGTTGTTATGCGGTTGGGCATCCCGCAGATTACTTGATGCTGCAGCATCAGCTCAAAATTTCGATGTCTATGAAATACCACCGAAGTAAGAGTACACCAAACTTCAAATCATTCGGACCCTTAAAACTAGTACACTTTTTTTTTGTCCAGTAGGAATAGACCTAAGAACCATCTCGATCTTGCAACCAGAAAGAATCAACGATGCCATAGACATACACACCGAAACACGTTCAAATTATAACATTCCGCTTTTTACGTCGGACGTTTAAAAATGTATATCCAATATCAAAACTAAAACAAGCAGGCTTGCGATTGGGCACCCTTTCGTCGAGATTGGGCAAAAATGAACTGTCATTATCAGCTGTTATTTGCTTATGCCTGTGATAGGTTTAACAGGATATTTGTGTGCATTTCAAAAAGTAGACTAGTTATAAGTTTATTTCCTTATTTTTGAAATTCCGAACCATGTCTCTTGCGAAATTCCTCACTAAACATGTAGAGCAGATGCATAAAATAAATCGCGTCTGTTATTTAAAGCCAACAGAGCCCGAACTTCATACCATTCACCTTAATTCTGGCAAAAATAAGATTGGCCGCAGCAAGGATACCGGCATTAGAGACGTTCGGTGCTCAAAGGCACAATTAGAACTGGACGTGAACCTAGAAAAGTGTGAAGTTAAGCTTAAAGTCCTCGGGGTGAATCCCTGCTCTCTAAATGGTTTTATGCTTAATAAGGGCGTAGAAACCTTGGCATTGCATGGTGACATTATTGAAATCGTTTATGGACGTCATACTTATGAAATCATTTTCAAACCGCAGCCCGCTAAATCCGAAACCGTCGGCATGGAAGAAGAGAACTCATCACCAATTTCATCGCCAAAAGAATGTTCCAAAGACAAATGGGAAATGATCGATAATGGTAAACTGGTAATATACACCAGCAATGGCGTGAAGTCCTCAAAACTGATCGCCGGGTATGACATGGATGGTACGATTATAACTACAAAATCTGGAAATGTTTTTCCAAAATCTACCGACGACTGGCAGATTTTGCATCCAGATGTCCCTTTGAAATTGAGGAAACTGCTGGAAGACGGATATAAGATTTGTTTCTTCACAAATCAAGCGGGTATTGCCAATGGAAAAGTTAAGCTCGAAGACTTTAAGCTAAAAATAAAAGCAATTGTGAGCAAGCTGAAGATTCCAGTACAAGTGTTCATATCTATTGGCGATGGTATTTACAGAAAGCCGGCTCCTGGCATGTGGAATTTCCTATCTGAAAATAGTAATGATAGTATTGCAATCGATACGGACAAAAGTTTCTTTGTTGGCGACGCAGCGGGTCGTGATGCAGCGGGCAAAGCCAGACGCGATCATTCTTGCGCTGATCGACTTTTCGCTTTCAATATTGGATTGCAATTTTATACCCCCGAGGAACACTTCCTTAATAAAAAACCTACTAATTGGACCATGCCTGATTTCAATCCACAGCAAATAAATATGAATCTGAATCATGTCGAACCAGAAAGTACAAAGATTCCATCATCGGCTCCATGTGAGTTGATTGTTCTTGTTGGATTACCAGGGTCTGGAAAAAGTGTATTCGCAAACCGTACTCTATCACCCCTTGGTTATGAAATTTTGAATGCAGACACTTTGGGAAGCACCAAGGCATGCGTAAGTCGCTGTGAAAAAGCTTTAGCCGCTCAGAAAAGCTGCGTCATAGACAACACAAACGTGGACGTTGAATCGCGTAAGAAATACATAGAAATAGCAAAAAAGTTCGGCGTTCCATGCCGTTGTTTTGTTATGAATACCACTTTGGGACAAGTGCAACACAATATAGCCTTTCGTCAACTGACAGATCCCAATCACAGTAAGATCAATCAAATGGTCATGAACACAATGAAAAAAAAATACCAAAAGCCGTCGATGGTTGAGGGCTTCGCTGAGTTGGCCAATGTGAATCCCAATTACAAATTCCAATCGAATGATGAGGAGAAATTGTACAGACTCTACTTAGTTGAAAAATAAAGTTCATTTAGATTTACAATTTCTACTTTAATTCAGTCTAATCCAAAGTGAAGATTCTTTTTGCAATGTCTGCAATGAGCCAGTCGACGGCTCCAAGCAACTTCTCACCAGTGACAGCACTGACTCCAACTACCAGCCAATGATGTGTAGTTATATTATCCAATTCGAGAATCTACAACGGGAAACATTACAATATATTTTGAAGCTTGTACCCAGTCGCTTCGTACCTCTTTGATTTCATGCGAAGATAAAGCACCTGGAAGATCCTGCTTGTTTGCCAAAACCAGAAGTGTTGCGCCGGCTAGACGTTCTTCTTGCAAAAGAATCTCCAGTTCGCTCTTGCAGGTTTCCATTCGCATTTTATCTGCACTGTCAACAACCCAAACCAAACCATCTGTACATTCAAAATAATTCCTCCAATAAGATCTGAGAGATTTCTGGCCGCCAACATCCCACATATTTAGAGTGTAACCATTGTGCTCCAAAGTTTTAATATTGAATCCAAGTGTAGGTGAAATACTATCGATTGGCTCTCCATTGAATCGTTTAAGGATCGTGGTTTTGCCTGCATTATCTAGTCCACTTTAAAGAGAGAACAAACATGATGCGTCTAAAAGTTTCGCTCGTTTTTACAATACTTACAGTAGCAGTATTCTCATTTCCTTTTCCTTTTGACGCATTTTCTTTAGAACTGTTAGAAAACCCATTTTATATGTAGTTTAAGCTGGACTAAATTTACTTAAATCAATAAAAACAAATCATATGCGAAAAATTTCGCTTTTGTTTACGATTTCGGTAAGTAAAGTGAGTCACGTCTGTCAAAGTTGTCATTTTAAAATGTAGCTTTTGCGATATTGCCAGATGACAGTTCGAGCTGATAAAATCGGTCGGAGGCCATACAAATACAGGAAACGACATAAACATGAAACAAGAATCCTTCCAAATATGTCGGTGCTATGGAATTGCTGTTTCAGATTTCTTTTCTTTTGCACTTGTTTGAATCTTGCGAAAAATGCGGCATGTAATAGTCGTCTTACTTTCGAAACGCACTCAATGTGGATTATTTGTGTTTATATCTTTAAATCTTTGAAATAATGCTTTTAGTAAACCGCCATGCTTCAAAGTGCTTCCTCTTTTAACTACCAGATACAAACGTATTTTCCGCTCAAATATTGTCTGATCTATTCCGTCGCTTCGACTGTGTTGCGTTAACAGATTCGCAGCAGCGCAGTTGTTCAAACAGAAAATATGCGTTTCCATTCACATACACTGCGTTGCGTTGAGTTGACAAACGTAATCACTCGTAAGAGCCACATAACAAAGACCTGAAACGTGAAGCAAAAGTTTGTATAATTGAACTTGTACATTTGGAGGACAGCCATAGAGACACAATTTCGCGGGGGAAAAAACTGGAAAAGTAAATTAATGCAAGTAAACATTATTATTTATTACTTATTTTCAGTGTCGTTTGACGAAAAATTAATAACGCTTGTGCGATAAAGTTTTATATAATGATAATGTTTATCTAAACTTTTTGAAGCGTCAATATTATTTTCTGACTTGTACCTTAAGAGTTGTCAACGCGACGCAGTCAAAGCGATATTGTGGATCCGGCCTATCAAACTTGTTGAGTTTATTCATATTGGGAAGAATCGCTTTCCCCTTTCTATATACATTAATGATTCTTCTCATACGACTGCTCCTCAGATACAAGATTCACATTCTTGTTTTTTTCTTTTACATTTCTAAACAGCTCTTTTTCGATTACCATGAATTTGGCATCACTTCTCTGACAATTCGCATCAGTGAAAGATGTCAACAATGAACCAAAAGGAAAAACAAAATCCAAAAACTTCTTGAAAGTCTTGTTTCAAAAGTATTTTTTAACTTCTTTGTGTAAACAAATAAAATCAGTTCAGAACCAATTCAGCCACTGATCACAATGGATATAAGTGTTACTGCTTCCTCTAACTGGAATATCATAAGTGGCGGTTCAGACTTGGTGAATTCAATACAAACGAAAGTACCAACAACGGAAGATTTTATCAAGTATGTGCTTCATATATTTCAAATCCTCTAATTTGTTTTAAAAGTTCTCTGCTAGGCCAGATCTGGAAGATATACTCTCTGGCGAGCGGGCCGTGCTCCTGGGCAGTGGAACAGAAACAAATCAACCTACTTGTGAATTAACGATTCGCGTCTTTCCCAAATACAAAATAGACTCATTAACAGTCGTCTGCACTTCGCCGAAAATCGAATTATTCTTCGGACTACAAAGTGAGTATGTTGAAACAATATATGGAGAACGATTGCAAGGTGAAGAGGAGGGCGATGATGACATCGACGGATACCGGTATGACGTCGAAATTCAAAAGTCGGGAGTCACATACTTGATGTTTAAGGTTGAACAGATAAGAACGCAATTAAGACTGACTCATGTGAATCTTTTTACTATTTCAGCTCATAACAAATTCAAATGAACTCTGCGTTTATGGAATACAATTGAATGTTGCCCCAAATCCTAATGGGATCACGACTCTACTGCCGAACAGCATTAACTTGGACAACGTTAAGGAAATGCTAAACAATTCAAATCAAAAATTGTCTCCAAGTGCGGAAAAATGCAAAATGTTTCTGGAAACTTATAAAACTGCTATGGGCTCTGGTGTTTTGCCCGGAAATGCTGGTTTACTAAAAGAGTTTGAAAAAAATATGCATTTAGGAAACCCTGAAGAAACAAAACCACCCAATGCAATGATAATGAGTGATTTTAAAAATTACATCGACACTAGACTGCAGGAAGCTGAAACTCGAATTTTGAAGAAACTTGAAGCAATCGAAGAAGGACAGAACAGAAAATTAGATCGAATTTTGATGATTCTTGAACCAAATAAGTAAATACCTACACTTTTCTGTAATAAAGAAAATTTACACAGAAAATTGTACAAACGTTTCTGTTCTATATCCGTCAGAGGATGTGCTTATCATAAAAAATATCAGCAGCCCACCATTTTACATGTAAATTTCAAAGACAATTGTTGACACAATCTTAAACTGCTTTAACAGCACGACGGTTGCTGATGATGTTGTGGTAAAATGATCTTCCAATTTCTGAAACAATTACAAAAATATTAAAATAACCAGAAAGCCAACCCTTCCTCAAAGCGATGATTGCGACAACACATTGACATAACACCCACAATAAAGGACATTCCCCCACCAGACAGCAAAACCTTTCTCAAGGTGCTGATCGCGACGACCCATTGACATAACACCCATTGTAAGGGGCATTCCCCAATAACCAGACAGCCAACCCTTCCTCGAATAATGATAATAAAGAATTAAAATAGTAATTTGACTAAACGCCTGCAGAGATTACTTAATTGAGTTTCTTTGTCTCCAAATATTATCATAAATAAGGTTCAGTGTCTACCCGACTTGGCATGCTTCTGCTGCGGATTTTGGATTTAGTTGTGCGACCAACTTTACTTATCATGGTTAAAAAATTATGGTCCAAGTTCTAAGATGTAATGATTAATCATTTTATTTTTAAATTTGCACGTGTTGACCCTGCTTATTTCTTCTTTCTGAAGAACAGAGGGGAAGTTTTCTCGTAGCGACTCGCAAGCCTTCGCTACCTTTCGCTACGCGAAGAGCTGTCACCTTCATATTTCGCGTAGCTGGAGAGTATGAACTGTCAAATGCTGAGTTAGGTGACACATGAAATTGCTGATGTCAATTCATAGGATAACAGTTAAAAATTTGGATATAAATACGACGGCAGTCTTCGCATAAAGCTTTAATTCGCCATCGAAGTGGTTAATTATATAAAACAGTAGCCCGTGGTATATAATTGATTGACCAAAGGGCCTTGTGTGCATTGACATCAATAAATAAAAGTTATGAAAGAAACCCTTCATTCCTATAACAGTTATTTTGGGAAAAAACATTTTAATCTACACAGAGATACAGCTCAGTAAAGTACACTTCCGTTCAAATGGAGCTCAATGAGCTTAGTGTTCGTAGTTTGAGCCAGCTAGAGTATCCTAGACATGTTGGTTGATACGCAGGTCTACCGCCGACCATCGAAATAAGAAGATAGAAATCTGAAAAATTTATATTTTTTCCGCCATAGTGAAGATGAGACGACCGTCAACTGAATTTTCAAAACTTAGGGGACTTTTACTTTAAACAATGCCTAACATTTTGAACGACTTATTGTACTACGGAATGGAAGTGCCAGAAATGAGTGAATTATTAATGTGTGCTAGATTTATAGAAACTACGGGTATAAGATCTTCAAGCGGTGTGGGTACAAATTTCAGTCAAAATTTAACTGCTATCTTTTTCATTATTCTTTATGACAAAATGTCAGCTTTGTTTTGCATTCAAATCTAGCGTAACAAGTAATCAGTCAGTCAGTTGGCTATCTAGTGTCTGAAATTCCGAAAACTGAGCCAAAACCAATTTACTTCACAACTGACAAACTTATGCCATTTCAGTTGTTGAGCCTAAATGATCCATATGCAAGGCTTATCCTTTACCCTGAATATACATGTCAAATAATGATACACCACTTTCTTACTTTTTTCCGTCGTAAGGAAAAACTGTACCTAACATTTAACAGTTTTCCACAGTTGTATACTCGCACTGTGTAATTACACTATATGCGTAGTCATACTAGCCTCATGAGAGGCAATAAATCAAAAAGGAAAATACAAATTCATTGTTGCCTTGCGACTTCCTCATTTCAAGAAATGTCCAAAAGTTGCATTGCAATTCAACTTCTTCATAAAATAACATTCAACTTATTTTTAAATATCTGATCAACCTGTACCAAAGTCTTAATTTGACACGCCGATAATGACCAACTCACAATGGTATTTATATGCCAACAAATTTTCTTTTGTTCGCAGAAAATATTCACAATTGCATTCACTTTTCTATTCAGTTCAATTCAACATCTTCCGCGTAAGAGACGTAAGTGGGAACTCGTTTATATTTTGTTTTACAATTTTCAACAAAGTACTTTGACAATATTTCATTATCACTAAAACTAATCGTATATTTTCCTCAACAATGAGTTTGCTTTGGTATATTTTTGCTCATTTTCAAGTGCTAAATATTGAAAAAAAAAAATACATTGTCGGGGGCGTATTTCTACTGAATGTTTATCGATTTTTCGTCAGTTTATTGATTTTTTCACATTTTTCCGCTGATAATGCAAATGCCGATGGATATTTTGTCAATCACTCTTGGAATGATTCATTTCATATACAATTTCCTAACGAAACTCTAATTAAAGGGATCTTATTCAAGGACAAGGAGCAAGCAAGTCTCGTTGAAAACTTTCTCCATTCTTTGCGCATCGCAGCTCGACTTCTGCCCAATGAAAACTATAAAATGATTTATCGCTTGCATCAAACAAATGTAAGACAAAAGTGTGTGTATGCCGTAAGCAATTCGCATATCTACGTTGGCAAAAATATTTTTCTTGAATGAGATTTCGATCCAATTGAAACCAGCCAATGTGTCCAAAATGGATTTCGCATATGATTTATCAATACTTATTTAAATAGAGTATAATTTTAGACTTTCATCCGATAAATTTGTGCATCAATTGAATGTGCACGGGCATCCGTTTACTATGGTAATACAGATGCAGTGCGGGGGCTTTGCTTGTACATCTACTATGTCAAATCAGAGCTCATTTCTCCTCAGCACTGATATACATACTTGTACTGCCCTGCCATTCGATTCGAAGCCGTGATTTTCTGATTCTGATGCTTCCGATGTTAATTAGAATGTTCAAAATTAATAGGAAACATTATGCCTCAAGTTTGTTTTGTAAAGAGTAAACCTGTATAGAAGTATTGAACAAATGGAAACTAATGGTTAAGTGGACACATTTTTACCTAAGTTTGCAAGAATACAAAGTAAAGACTAACAAAAAGTATAACATGCGAAAGGCATCGCTAACGTTAAGAGAAACAATGCTCAAGATAACGCCGTTGGAATTTAATAGCTTTTCATATATGAAAAGAAAATTAGCTGTTGCTGTGTTAATAATTATAAAAACACCTTTGTTCAACTGCTTATCAATGAATCTTTGGAGGAGCAGAGCCTAAACTATAACTGATTTCCATCGGCTACGGTTCCCTTCATGTTGATTCAATTCTTACCTTTGCCTTGATCTTGGTAGCTGGTAGTGTAGTTGCTCATTTAATCAATGTTGCTGAAGCTTGGAGTCGATCGATTTTGTCTTCCAGACTAGGTCTAAATCCTTGTACAGCTCATAAAAATATGCGTTTGCAACTCTTTTTTTCAATTCAACTTTCTTAAATCACTTTAGAATCTATAGAAGTATCAATTGTCTTGAGATATCCCGCAAAAGAAGAACTGTTTTGTACCTTATTTTTCTAGTGGATATCATTGCTAGACTTATTCTTTTGGTGTTCCACATTTGTGTTTCATAATCATCCAAATATTTACCTGTACAAATAAATTCTTCTTGATGTTGCGCTATAGAGCATTCGTCTAAACGCTTGCGTTTTGGCTAAAGTGATGATGGGTAAGAAAGCATGTGGCTTACTCGCCAGAGTCCGGTTTATGGAAAAGAAGATTATATAAGAGCCACATTGTCAGTTAAGAAGAAAGTTGATTGACATTATTTTTATAACGGTAATGTTCTGTGGGGCTTCAGACATGGGTCTTGTACTCAATATTGGCATCAATGATCCTTCAAAAAATTTCGATAATAAGGGCTTCTTCAATGCCAAGGATATCTATCAACGAAACTATTTAAATGAGAGATTTTTTTATAGCTTCCGCAGATTTTCACTTACCAATAGTCCGGTAATCGAGGTGTCCAGGATATGTTTTCTCTATAACTCTAGCTGTGTGTGAAGTGATCTTCCCTTGCTAAAATTCTGTTTGTTGTGAATCCGGGGAACAGATGCAGTTCCGGTACCAATTTGACAATACACGTTAGCAGAGACTTTCTTTCGTTGTTTTATAAAATAAAGGTCAATAATTCTTCGGGAAGAAATTGCACATCATGCTGACTTTTGGTGGCGTTCTTATTGGTTGTCGGGACACCACAAGCTCATGTTCTATTTTTTTATTATAATTATTACTTTTTTTATTAAAAAAATGTTACAATTAGTTGTATATAGTCATAGTGCTAGCTATCAGGACTTTCCGCTCTACAATATATAGGAGTTCTTTAAGAGACGTGTTGGGAACTATTGTTTGCAATATGGTTTTTCTTGAGTGGGTGAGTTGAGTGGGTTTATATGTGAATAGTGGTCACACCTCTTAGCTGCTTTAATTTTCTTCTGGATGTCTTTTCTGTTATTGTTGATAAACATGATGAGTGGCTTTCTTGTGCCAGATTTTGCGTCTTTGTCTGCCTCTTAATTGGCTCAGATTCCAGTATGACCACCTCATCCATAGATATGAAAATGAGTTTCGCTATTAAACAATATGATTCCTAGCCTTTGTTTTGTTCGAAAACATTCCAATATTGTTCTCATTCAGGTTTCTCGTAATGAAGAGAAACACTTAATTTGTATTGTGTTAATTTATATGGGTTCAAATTTAGTTTCTTTAACAAAAAATGATCGGTTTTTGGTCTTGTAAAATGAGTCGGATTGTGCATAAGTTAAAGTCGAAAATACATATTCCGGCTTCGCTGCTGACGTTGTTGGTCTCGGTTTACCCCTTGTGACTCAGTGAAAAGTGAATCCGCAAATCACGAGCGTTCAATGATACACCGACATGAATCACGGAAATTCAATACTTAAGTCTAGCACTTTTTTGAGACTGATTCTAGCTTTATGCAAGCATTTGTTTATTTAAATTTGTTACAGTTTAGATATTGAGGACAGATATTGTGGGTAATTTGCTGTCTTGGCAGAAAGAAAGTTAGCATAATTATAAAGTTCGCAAATTAGTTGTTTTTTTTTTTTGACATAGCATCGCGTAAATGCGAGTAATGTGTTTCCAAAATATATGATTCGTTCCGAATCATTATCTGCCGTTGTTTTAAATCCGAAGTAAGTATTTGATTTTGCTTTAATCAAATCTTTTCAAAAGGGATAAGTTAGCATCTTCTGTCGACCTTAACAGGGTCAATTCATCATCAATTATTTCACATACGATTTGCATTTAATTTTCAACAATCTGTCCCTCATATTTACGCTTGTCGTTGTTGTATGTGGACTTTCGTTTTATCTGAAGTTGAGATTATTTGCTTTCAATTGTTAAAAACACTCTTCTGCTTTGTCGAGTTTTCCAAGTGTGCTTCATTATAAATTTCTATATATATTCATTACAATATATTATAGTCGGCTTCGGCAGAAACAAAGGCATCCGGTATCGTTATCATATTCTTATTATCTCATATTTTGTATTTTCACAATCAATATTCATGAGCGAAACTATGGTTCCTTCTGACACAGTATTACAAACACCTTTCTTACTCATTGTGATATTTTCAGTATCTTTACATCATAAATAAATAACATGCGGGACTTCTTATCTGAAAATATTAATTTATCGAATGCGTAAGCCTTCTAAGTTTCGGGAAAAGGTAAACTTATAAACCTTATCATAATTATGTTCCAACATTTATTCGGGTACATAAATTGGATACTGATTAACGAACGTTTAATTTTCATGGGGGCAACATTTTATTGCTAACTCTTTTGGACATAAAACTATTTGGTTTATTTAATCAATAGGGAACGTATTGCAAATGTTTATTTCAGAAACAAGATCGGATATCATGTGAAGACATTGCTAGACAGAAGGATAACAAACTTGATGATCATTCCTTAACTTCTGATTCAACAGATTATCAACTTGTTGGTACCCAAAGTATCAGACGTCTCCTAACAATTCAGAAGGAATTGTGGACAATTGTTTTATGAGTTTATGAGATTATGAGATTAATTTCACGTTGCGGATATGAACTATAAATGTAAGCTATGGAGAATATCCGTTGTTGCCAATGTTTTGGTGCTTTGCGCTTTGGAATCCTGATATTGCCGCAATTCACATCAGCTTTTTTGCCCAACATATTGTGAGTAATTGAGAATCCTCAAAAAGTGCAATTGCCACAAGAGAACTTCTATGGTAATAATATCCTCCTTTTGAGCAAAATATATGAATGGCGAATCTTGGACCTGGTTCCCAAAAAGAGTTGCCGTAAGCATTTGTATGCGTATCCAAAATATCCCCTTACAAATCACATCGAATGCAAAAAGTTGCGGTTTTCAACTTTATTCTCTTATCTCCGATCACATTTTACCATATAAGTACGTCGTTCATTTTCAGCTTGATAAGTGATTCTTGTGACGGGATTTGTTTATTAGTTTAATTACCACCCCATACTTTATTATTGCTTTGAAACATTCCCATTTTGCGTTTTTGGGGGACATACCTACCTTCTTTTCCTTTCAAGCTTCGCTTTTGTCTTATACTGGCTTACACTATGTAGCACGTGACAAAATTTGTAACACATTTTTGAGGTGTATGGTAACAGGCGGAGTGGAACAAAACTTGTTTATTTTATTCACATACTGAAATTAATTGGTGGTTTCCAATATGAATATTCTATTCATATTTGGTGCTCGTTCATGTGACAACGAAGACTTATACACCAAGTTCATACTTAAGTATCTCTTTGAAGACCAAATAATTTGGTATCTTATTTGGGACTAGCGCATGATTGAACAATACCCCTTGGTCTTCCTTAAATATATTGTGTCTATGAATTTGTAGGACAGAATTAAAAAACCGCCGTAGGAAAATTTGCTACAAGAAAAAAAAGATAAATTACAGAATATGTTAAAATAATGGGCAGTAACTAAGTCAGTTGACGTCAACTGCCTTCTTACGCATGCAATTTTTTTTTCTATACTATTGAAGTCATAGCTCAGCTGTGGTATGCTTCTAACAAGGCAAAGATTTTTCGTGGATATAACTGCTTTTCATCTCGAAAACGCTGCTTATTTTTGGGTGTACTAAGTTTCTTCAACCACGATTGTTTAGTCCTTGATTCTAAGGTTCTCCGTTTTCCTGGCTCTGGTAGTTTGGCGATGTGTTTGTTGGGTTGATCCACACAATAACCTGGAGAATAGTTGTCCAATCGCGCCATTTGTCTGAGCCAAGTTTTCAACCCAGTTGATTAGACCAACTCTAGGAGCGGTTGCTTAGGGAGTGCCTTTGTCGGATCTTGTCCAATGTGTCATCTGTGTGGTTAATATTTGTCTTGATATAGGTAATTTCCTTTACTGCTTTGTTCAAGATGGTATAAGACGAACAGATTTCTTGACGACAACTTACTACATTTTTTATTAAGTTTTGTTTCTAAGAAACTCATTAGAAGATGGTGCTTATTTTATTAAATTTCATTCCAGAAAAATAAATCAGGATTCATTGCCGTCAGAGAATAGCAAAACTAAATATTTCTTGTTAATTCGAGTGCGGGATTGTTGGACTTAGAGAATGGGGTCATTGTTCCGCAGCGAGGAGATGACCTTGTGTCAGCTTTTCCTCCAAAGTGAAGCTGCCTACGCGTGTGTGTCAGAGCTCGGTGAATTGGGATTAGTTCAATTCAGAGATGTAAGATTGAATAATAATATTAAGTCAGCAATAATCAGTAACATTTTTATTTTGATTTTAGTTAAATCCTGATGTGAATGCTTTTCAACGGAAATTCGTGAATGAAGTCCGTCGTTGCGATGAGATGGAGAGAAAATTGCGATATCTAGAAAAGGAGATCAAGAAGGACGGCATTCCAATGTTGGACACCGGTGATAGCCCTGAAGCGCCTCAACCCAGAGAAATGATTGATCTTGAGGTAAAGTTCAATAGCAAAACCATTTTTTTCAAGAAATGAAATTTATTTTAAATCTCCCGCTTAGGCCACATTTGAGAAACTCGAGAACGAGCTTCGCGAGGTAAATCAAAACGCTGAAGCTTTGAAGCGTAATTTCCTCGAGCTTACCGAACTGAAGCATATTCTGCGTAAGACTCAAGTCTTCTTTGACGAGGTAAGTAACACTTTGTAAAAGAGGAATCATTGTATTTCCCCCATATCGAACTTCAATTTTTATCCCATTGTTCATTTCATTTTAAACAATATTAACTTAATTTTTTTTTCTAAACTTTTCATTGTTTTCTACTGAGTTGAGATTTTTTTTTTGTTATGAATTTCTGACCCTATTTTTTACGGTCGGACATACGAATAAAGCATTCAAACTTCATCCCAAACCTAACATTCGAATGGCATGTTTGATGCTAACAAAATGCATACAGCTTAATAAATAACAAATATAACTTAGCCCGACAACACAACTTATTTTTTAATCTTTTTTTAGAAGTTTGATTAAAAAATACTAATTTAATATTTTTATTAATAGTAGTTAGTTGAAATGATCTTCTCTTTCGTATTTTCTTTGCACCTTCTTGTCTTAATTTTTCATTAACATTTCCCACTTCAATACACTAATGCCATAAATTTTCAACAAATATATAATTATAATTTTCAATAAGAAATGTAAATTGTAAAATATTACCAGCAATTTAAAAATGAAAAAGAAAATACAAAATGTATGTGCATTTTTTCCATCAGAATTTATATTTTTAAGATTGTTTCAAATTCTCAAATAATTATGTGGCGTGGAAACGTCGTATTGCCACCCGAATTTTATTAAGGCTGAATAAAAGTAACACACTAACCGCACGTAGTTAAAATTTTTTTTTTATATTTTTCAACAGCAAGAAACAAATACTAAATCAGCTTTAGGAATGACCAGCATTCTTGTTTACAAATTGAAATATCTTAACTTTTGGATTAGATTTTTAACTTGATCTAGATATCAAGTCACGCGAGGGACCTATCGTACCTAAATAAAAAGAGCGCGATTTTACATATTATTTGTGATCTAAAATTTAACTACCAATGAGTCATTGGCTGCGGATCCAGTATTATTGGAAAATCTTCAATAAAAATGAAACGCTCGTTTCTGTGTGTTTTTAAGTAAACAATATTTACATATTCTGATGTGAAGCATCTCCATGTATAAAGATGTATATTAAGTTCTTGGGCATGGATTTGGCAATATCTGGGATGAGTTTACGAAATAAGATACCAGAATTGATTGATATTTTGAC
Organism: Orthonevra nobilis; assembly: GCA_963555765.1. NCBI lineage: Eukaryota > Metazoa > Arthropoda > Insecta > Diptera > Syrphidae > Orthonevra > Orthonevra nobilis. The sequence continues at coordinate 16,091,012 of OY743225.1, forward strand.
ATCGCGGAAGGGTTTTGTGTGGAAGGACATTGCGGTAGACTTAAACGCTGTAAAAGTATCAACGATGTTCTTCGGCAATCATGGCAAATATCTCGACTATTGCTCCAACAACCTGAATATGAATAAACTCACAATTGACTTGAAGAAAATGATAACCCTATGCGAAGGGCTTGTCCAAAAAACCGTGATTTACAAGCTTATTTAAGGGTACTCTGTGTTCTTCAAATAAAAGGAAACGGTTATTTGTGCGCAGCAGAATCAAAGAATCAAAGTTGAACCGATTCTTAAGCCAAGAATCTACACGTTTTTCCTCGAAATCCCCGTCGTTTGAGTGTTAATTTAAGTAGGCATTTGCGGTTTAGTTCAAGAATCGATTTCGGTTGATACCGAATCCTTTTTACATCTTTTCCTGTCTCTACTGTTCAGTAATATGAGATAAAAATTTTGTATTTTATGTTAGTTCGGAGCATTCAAACTTAAGCCATCTAGAAATGAATTAATTTAATATATCTTGCGACCTGTTATGTTTTATTTGCAAGATTCAAATTATATTTTTATATTATTCGAACAAAAAAAAATGTATAACCAATATGAAAAAGAAAAAAAAAAACATTTTTTTTGTACTAAGCGTGACACGTTTAACTATTTGTGAATGAATATCAATATCCCTCACTTATCTACTACATACATAAGTTCTTCACACTTCACCAACGTGTCCCTTTTATTTGTTTTTATTTACTATGCGCTTTAAATACTGCTTCTGTGCTTGATATGATTGCTTTTATTATCACTTGTCCCCGTGATGATATATTTTTTTAGGCTTCTCTCGAATTTCTAGAGAAACAATTTTTAATTTTAAGTTTTAATAGATAATAAGAGATGAAGTTGATACACCCCCTTCATATAGTTTTATATGTAAGTAGAACAAAAAAATGCAAAATTATGAAATCAGTGTTTTTTCTATGTATTATGAATGCATATTTGTATTTGGGTAATGTTGATGTTGCTTTCATGTTTATTATTATTATAATTTTATTTTTTGTTTATAAAACCATGTGCGAAAAAATAGCAACATTGTTAATTATTTATATAACCTGTTAAAAATGATGGGCTGTTTCGATGACGAAAACACCTCCAAGATGTGCCAAGAAATTTAAATATTAAACTACTATTAAACTACTACTACTAATATTACAACTTGTTACTTGAGTTGATTCATTAAATTTCAATATTTGACACGCGGTTTTATTTGAATTCTATAGAAATATTGCCAATGTCATCCAAACTCCGTTTCGTTTGATGAAAAGTTTATAGCATTTTTGTGAAGTTGGGTCTATTGCATCAAATGACGGGAGAGAACTTGTTAAGATCTTCTATACCATCGAACAGCATATACACGGTTATCGTGAATACACAAAAAAGTTGTTCCGGATAGTTTATTCTTCACTAGTAAAAAATTGTCTCGAATATTCATCATTTGTGTGTTTTCTCGATTATATGGCCGCTTTTTGGTACATGCGAAAGATTGCACGGGTTCCGTTTTAAAGATAATCCATCATCTTAGTTATCTGAACAAGTGGAATTCTTGAATATTGAGGTCTTTTGAATAATCATTTAACTCTCAGTTTTCCCTTTCCGAGAATGATACCAATGTATCCGAAGCGATTACAAGAACTCCCTCAATACTCTTTCCATTTCATATTCAGCACTTCATTTTTCGGGCTTTGTTTGTCCATTTGTTATAATTCCTTATGATGCGGAATGTTATAGAACTTTCCCTTATATGGCTAATCAACTAATATAAAAAAAAAATACCGAGAATTCGAGTGAATGCAAATTCCTAATCCGATAGCAATATTTTTCAAACATCGCCTTCTAGGTTGCTTTTCAAAAAGAAACCTTGTATTATTTTGTTATTTTTTTTTTATTTTTTTTATAAATTTACGAAAAGTTTAAATTTTCTTTAAAAAAATGTTACTATTTATTTGCACATAGTTATGTTTATATCCATCGAAGGTGGGTATTGTTTAATAATTTTTATTTTGTAAGAACTCTGATATTTGTAAAACAATAATTGAACCATTCTTATCTTGTGATGCAAAGATCACTGAAATATTTGATTTGTACGGTCATAAACCCACCTTTAAAGTATTTCCCGTCTAATCCCATCCATTGGTTATTTTCTGCAAATTTTGTTGTTTATTTTTTTTTTTCTGCCATTTTCGGTTTGCCGTTTACGTTGCGTTGCCTTTCGTATGCGTTTCGTTTTGTTTTTCTTTTGGTTTCGGTTGTGTTGCCAGGCAGTGCCATCAATTTCCTTCACTAAATCACGCTATCAACAGATGGCCGACAACCAAAATGAGGATGAACAAGCTCAGCTCTTAGGTGAAGAAGGAGTGCGTGCAAGTCAACCGGGACAGAATCTTAAACTTGGGTAAATATCAGCTTTCTCTCTAATCCATTTCACTTTGAAACGAATCTCGATTTGAGAGAAAATTCTCAAAAAATTCAATAAAATTTGACCAAATCATTGCTGGAGGATATGTATTTATATATATTTTTAAAAAAAAAAAAACCTTTACAATTTTGTTATTTATGTCTTTATATGTGTGAATTCTTTACTGCTTTAATTTTATTTTATTTATACATATATATTTTATAATTATTAGAAAAACTTAAGTAAACATTTGGATAGAATATCATTTCCTCCGGCTGAGGCGCCGACCGTGTTATTTGGTCCGATTCGGTCTCGATTAAGGCAAGCTTTTTGCTGGCTATTTTATTTTTATTATTAATTATTTATAAGAGAAAAAAATGCGAAATTAAAAATATACTTAATGAAAATGATCAGTTGAAAAAAATGCACATATTTTTTTGATTTTTTGGTTGACTGTAAACATTGCATGGTGTTTGGGTGCATTGAAAATAAAAAACAGGAAAATTTCATTCAAAAATTCGGTGGGCTAGCTCAAAAATTCATAAAACTGGTGTTTTGGGTACATATACAAAAATCTGTTTCATTCCTTAATCTATTCATCACTTTAATTCTGAAGCACGCTAACTTTTTTGGTAGCACAGACAGGTAGATATTCGCATGTGTGACAGTTTTCTGGGATATGTTTTAATTTTTTTTCTTAACTAGGCGATTGAACTTTGGTAAATCTTGCTGAGAAATAATTTTTTTGTTGTTTAATTTTGCTATAAAAAACAAAATGTAGCAGAAGGCATTCTTCTTTTGTTTCAATTGGTTTTGTTTTTTTTACTCATTCAAATCATTCATCAAAAAAAAAAATTAATAAAAAGAAAAGATATTGTTTGATGTGTTGTGATGTAAATCTTCGTGTAACATAAGACTGAAACTATTTGTACTAAATACTCACAAACAAGTTAATTAAAATGAGAAACAGAAAATGCAATGAAACAATATGAATCGTACAATTATAGCAAGAGGGTGGTCTAAATACCACAACCGAATCGATGACTCGTGCCCTTATCACGGACGAATCTCGAACTGGACATTCTATGGGTCCTGTTCAACTTGGGTAGGTATTTTATTACAGTTTTCGTTTTAACTTAACTAAACTATTGTTTAAGTTTTGCTTTTTTTTACCTGTCAATTTAATAGATATACTATTTTATTATAGATGAAGTATAAGAGGTATTATATTTATATATGTCGCAACAAAAGCGGATTCAGATGGCAACAGGGCAAATAAAAAATTAGAACTCAAACAGAAGTAAATAACGAATCTAGTTGCTCGATCGGTTGTGTTACTTTTTTAATATTACCAGAGCCTTATCTCTACAAAGTACAAAGCAAATTTGTCAGCTTTAACTAGCGCGTCTCCCCAAGAAAGTTCACGCGGTTACCTATGTATTGTTACTGAGCTGTAATGACATATGCCTTTGTCAGGAAAATAGTTAAAATCTACAGTGGGGTTTTTAAAAATACGCATATATGTCATTCATTACAATCTTCGAGAATATGAAGGAAAGGAAAATATTTCAGTTAATACCGAAAATTATGTAGTTCTTAAACTTTAAAGTTACATTTGACACCATATGACAATTACACAATCGTGTATTTTAAGTCGGCTTCATAGCGATTTACGAAGCTGGACGGACAAGAATGGTCATTCGTTCAATTCTTTCATTGCAGTCTTTTATTCCTGCCATACACTTTAATTCGAATTCTGATCCAATGATTAGGCTGATCATCACCAACTATTTATTTGTGATATTTCAAGAATTTTTGTTGCCTCGTTGAAATGACATCTTAAATTCATCAAATTTGTTAAATTTTTCATGCCCATTAAGTCTTTAACTACTGCAATTCGGTTCAGGATAGATATCGGTATGTGCTTTTAACAGCTCAGACATTTTGGAAAATTTACAAGCAATTTAGAAAGATTTTAGTAATTTTTGTATAAAAAATTAGTAAATGAGAACAAACATATGTATATCGGTATCCGCTTATGTTTTTGCCATAACTTTACGTATTTGTATTTCTGAAATTTGTGATACTTTCAAGTAATTTAAAATTGTTTAAATACGAGTGAAAAATTTAGCAAAGTATTTTATTGTTGAAATGTTGGCCCATTGAGAAGCGTTTTAAAGAAGCTTCTATACACCCGTTTGGTTTTATTAATTTAAGCTCTCAATTATAAACCAAATTATTAAATAATTGGTGGCATCGTGTTTAGCTGACTTTTGTAGGTACTTCTTTAACTCATTCCCATTGGTAGACAAAATAATCGTTTGCTGTTTTAAGGGCTGCGATGTTAAAAACAACCTTTATGAGCTCGTTTTATATAGGTGTTAAATTTTTAGTTATTGTTTCCCAAAATAAAATTACTCTTTACTCACGACAGAAAATGTTTTAAACGATGAAATTCCCTTTAATGAGTTTGGAAAAGATTAAAACAATAAATTTTTCGTTTGACAAAATATCCCACTTTTAATATATATTTTAAATTGAATTCAGTTTTTATGGTATTTACAGCCGTTTAATTGAATCATTCCACATTTTGAATAACTGGCCTTTCCTGATCATAAGCCGCGCTTGCCGGGATGAATAACCCGCAGAATTTGAATTATTGCCTTGAATTGCTTTCCAGCTTAAACCAAAATATGATTTGAATGTCAAAAGTTTGAGGCCGTCATCGGTGAAAGCATAATTAAAACTAAAATCAGGAAATTGTTGTCCTGTTTACTTACAGTGCAGAGGTTTTCGTAAACTACTCTCAATAAGTCCAGCTCGTCGTGCGTACATCGTTTTTTTGAACATTTTCAATAAAAGTGATCTAATCATTCTTTGATTTATTTCTGCTTCTGTTTCGTCGTGTTTAACATAGTTGAAGCTCTAGTAAATTTTCATGACAAAAATAAATTACTCATTATTCTCATTACTCAAGATCACAAGCGACCACATTTTTCTGTATTTTTCAGCGAATCCGAAACACGATTACTTTTGTCGCTGTACGAGTTGTGATTTACTCACGCCCTGTCAGAATACTAAGTAGTCGGAAGATGTTGCGCGTTTTCGAGCTATAAAAACTGCAGGCGGAATGCAAACGTGCAACGTTTTTGACATTTCAGGTAACAGGGCTCGTTTTACTTTCCACGAATTACTTACTACATCATTGATGTTTACGGTTTGAAAAAATGTTTTTGATTCTCCTTATTTCTGGATGTTTCAATTATTTTATTTGAAATTCTACTGCGTAAGCTATTCAAAAAAATCAATTAAAAAAAACAGTTTACACTGTTTTGGTCGACGGCTTAAAAATATTTTCGAACATATCCAACTATAACTACCATGTTTATCTGTTTTTCTCCAAAATATCCGAAATCAATCTTTTTAGTCCATCATATGTCTTGTGACTCTCATTAAATGCTTATACAATAGTACAATGAAATATATAATATAATTATAATACCACTCGCACTGGCGGATCTATTTACATGGATGATTGTATTTTAAGATTCCGTAACTCAAAAGAAAAAACGGAATCATTTTAGGATTTACTTCGTTACAGTCCGTCTGTGTGTCAAAATCCCTTTCTCTCTAAGAGGTTTCTACGAGCTGTACAAATCAAGCTTCTAAATCTACGCAGTCAAAAGATACGACTGGAAGAAGGCAATTTTCGATACATCAAAATCAATTAGAATGCTATTCGCACTTGACAGACTAACTTGGGAATAAAATCTTGATGTGCTGGTCACATTACAGCAATGTCTTTTTACATTGAGACGGTTTTCAACCTGAACGACCTGTTTAACCAGTTGAATAGTTTTCATCGATAAGTCATAAGCTAAAAGATAAGAATACTGAGTCATTTGAAACTCATGTCTACAAGTCTCGTTGTCGTTTTTTTTTGTTTTCAGAACTCGGATTCGTCTGAAAAATTAAATGGCGACGTCTTCTTCAAAAACTAGGATTAAGACATTGGTTTATTTGAACTTGGAAGTTCTTCTGCCAGAAACCGACTTTAAGCTTTAGCTTTTCCTCCTATTTTTATAATTTAAAAGGTTGTTGCTTTGTGAAAATTGGTTTTCCGGATTTCAGCTAAATCCATAAAAACAAAACCAATTAATATAAATTTGGGAAGGATCGAAACTTGTTGCTCAATGAAGATCCACAACAGAATACAACCAACTTGTGATGCCACCTCTGTCAACGTTTGTACCATTCTACAGGTCAGCACAAGGAAGTTTAAATTGGTTTGAGGAAGAGTTGCAACCATTTTAAGTTAAGCAGTATATTGTTTTGACTTTTAAGTATTTCAGCATTGATACGAGATATGCATTATGCATCATAGTTCATGAAGTATGAATTAAGCTAAGAGTTTATTATTTAAATAAATTTAACTGCAAGTGTCACAAATTTATGAATAACTTTTTTGTAGAGCTTGTAAACAAATAACATGCCAGAGGACTATTTTTTGAAACAACAATTTCTATCTCTTATTATTATTTATTTTTTGTTTAGTTTTCTGGAAAAGTCACATGAGCGTGGTGAAGAGTATCTGCCATGGTTGGTAACATTGAAAACAAAGCAAACAAACAACAAATAATTAAGCAAAGTTATTCATTTTGCTTATATTTCTTGTCAGTCTTCATCAAATTTCACATTATAGTGCTTTTCCTCGTTTTGTTGTTTTCTTTTTTTTTGTACTTGTCTTCCAAAAAATTCATGCACTATTCCATTGATTTCCCTAAATTTTTTTGTTTTTTGTACTTGAATAAATACAAACCCAGCCATTTTTCATCTTTAATATATTAGAAAATATACTATTTTTTCTAAAACATTAATGTTGCCCATGGTATTGAATGAAAAAAAAAAACTTTTTGATGTATGTATGTCTGTGCAAAATGTTCTGTGCTTGAAGGAATTTTGTATTCTTTTGCTTTTTATAAAATCATATTTTATTTTTATTTTTTAATTGTAGGCATTTGTAGTTGAGTTGCGCGAGTAGAATAGAGTTTCCCCTGTTCCCATTTGTGTGCTATTACAAATGAATATGTGCATTTAAAAAAAAAATATAAATACAAAATAAAACAAAATTTAATTGTTCAGACCTATATTAATAAATTAACAATCAAAAACAAAAGTGTGTCATTTGCTTAAAAATTGTTTGAAAAAGTAAATTTAAGTTCATATTATTAATATGTACAATGTAAATGAGTTACTGTTTATAAGATAGGTTGAGCAGCACAAGCACCTAGCAAGAGAACAATTATATGTGATGTTATAATATGAGTCAAAAGTAATAGAAATTACAGAAACTTTTCTCAGATTTGTCTGAGGAAATTTTTCAATTTGTTCCGTAAGTTACTACATCATCGCATCTTGTTTTACGATCATATTTTCTGGGTTTCAAAGTGGGTAAAAATGTAACAAAACGGTAACAAAATAAATAAATGTGATCAAAGAAAATTAGCTCCATGATTGGAATCCGAATTGCATCAAATAATTTCATATCCACTTATTTGTATTCACTCAATTCGCAGTATTTTTTTCGTTACTGGTTGATATACTAGAAAATTGGATCATCACTTAGCTGTCAGTGTCATGTCTTAATTTGGCTAAATATGTTTGTGATGCCATTCTTCGACAGACGACAAGTAAATTTGCGCCCTTCATAAAATTTAACCAATTTCTTTAATTAAGATTTTTTAAAACTGAATACGACAAGCTGAAAAAAATACTGGCAGAATTTGTCAATTAATTATTGTGCTTACTGAATTTCTTCGGGGGCGCTACAGTCCGGGTTTGACCTTGGCTGCAACCCAGCTGATTCCATCCAGATCAATCCAGATTGTTGAGATCGCTTTCCACTTGTACCAATGAAGGCTGGGTCTTCCTCCCCCGCTGTGTCTCTCTAATCTGAAGTTACCTCGGTCCGGAGCATTGATGTCCACCCACTATTTAGACCCTAGCCATCCGAGATTTTTTATCCGTATCGAAATCAGTGCAAATCGGATAAGGTCTTGTATATTATCAGTTTGGTCATTGTAGTTAAGCTTGATTTTACAACTTCCTTCTTGCGCTTGGCAAGAGTTTTTCTTTGTTTGATTTCTGCGTTGGGTCGTTTTGCCCAATACGTCCATGTTGAGCGTCCTTTTCTGTTGATCGCATATGGTATACTTCCTTTTGCCGTCAATATCCTGAAGTTCGATCTTTGCGGATTCATAATTGTTTATATATTAAGATAAAGATTTATTTTTTCATGCATGTGACAGAACGAGACATTGTCCTTTAAATGAATGCTACAGTTTATCCAGCTAAAATAATGAAAAATTAGTGAAGCTTGTAAATGAATAAATAAAAATAATAATGATGTAAAAGTTGCTATATTATCATTCAAATCATCAAGTTTAAATTCAGTTTTAATTCCATTTCATATGAATTTCCCATTAAAAAATAACGTCCTTCTCGAAGCAGTATCAATTGTTTATTCTCCGAGCTCCACAGTGGTGAAGACTAGATAAATAATTGTTTGCGTGTACCAAATATTTAATTTTTGGTAACATTTCATTAAGGCAAATGTAGTCTTTGAAACAGGTTTTCAGGCTTTTCCATATTTGGAGACCGAACACAAACAAAATAACTTTAATATCTCAATATTTTTTGAAAGGCATATGCAGAGAAGTAGTCAAACCTTCGCAAATTCTAAACAAATCGCACAACATTATTAAACGCAATTTCAATTTGCCTTCTATATGAACATCAAGATCACAAAAACCAGGCTGGGCAAAAATAGAGAATACGCTATTCATCTATTCAAAATGACATTTTTTAACACTGACTCTATGACCCACACAAAAATAAACTCAAATTCCTTGGATTGTTGTCGAGTTCTCCTCTGGGCATAAACAAAAGCCTTTGCCTTCTTTGTATACCTATGAAGCACAAGATGCGACGCACAGTCAACTACCTTTGAAATTAAAGACTATGTAAAGAAAATGAATCGATGGAGGTTAAAGACTTGTCATCGCCGAAATATGCATTAAGTACTGTCTATGGTTCTATCCCTTCTGATATGGGTGCCATGCATGAAGTTTGAAGCTTGTTTAACATAGTTCAAGGTCAATCCATTCACTTCAATATCATTGCAAACTATAACGTCTTTCCCTGTTTTTTTTTTTTGCTTTATCTTTTTCACCGTCAACTCAATTTCTCCTAGAATGTTCTATCTTTCGGGCGTAGCGTCAACTACAAATATTTCTTCAAAAGCCGATCAACAAGAATATGGAAAGACCACCCCAATCAAATGAAATTTGAATCAATTTAAGATCAATAATCATAACTCACGTACCGTTTAATGTGGTCGAATATATTATAAAAGTAAAGAAGAGCGTACAAATGTTGACTTTAATCTTTAATATCTTGAAATAATACAATGCGAACAAAAATTCATATAAGAAACGATTCTTTGGCTGCTTATGCTCGAACTATTTAGTTTTTTTTTTTTATTATTTGATATGAATTTTATCTCCAGTTGATCTTATTGCAGCATTTGACACACTTTTTAAGTCAAGTATAAAGGATTCAACTAATATATTTCATTCATAAGCATAACACTAAACCATAATATTTCATTATTTTGACTAAAAATCATCTTTACTCTTCATCTATGCGAATAGTTTTGTTGCTGGTGTGATTCTTCGTGAACGTTTGCCAGCATTCGAAAGAATGTTGTGGCGTGCATGCCGTGGAAATGTATTTCTACGTCAGGCTATGATTGAATCTCCTTTGGAAGATCCCGCTAATGTAAGTTGTAAATCACTTAATTAATAGCAGCTGTTAATAATGTTTTACCTCTAGGGTGATCAAGTGTACAAATCTGTCTTCATCATTTTCTTCCAAGGTGACCAACTTAAAACTCGTGTGAAAAAGATTTGCGAAGGTTTCAGGGCTACCTTGTACCCCTGTCCAGAGGCTCCCGCTGATCGACGTGAAATGGCCATGGGTGTTATGACACGTATTGAGGATCTCAACACTGTTTTGGGACAGACTCAAGATCATCGCCATCGAGTGTTGGTAGCTGCCGCTAAGAATCTTAAGAATTGGTTTGTCAAAGTTCGCAAGATCAAGGCCATCTACCACACTCTTAACTTATTCAACTTGGATGTCACCCAGAAATGCTTGATCGCTGAATGCTGGGTGCCAGTGTTGGACATAGAAACCATTCAATTGGCTTTGCGTCGTGGTACGGAACGCTCGGGCTCATCGGTTCCACCAATTCTAAATCGAATGCAGACATTTGAAAATCCGCCGACCTATAACCGAACAAACAAGTTCACCAAGGCTTTTCAGGCATTAATTGATGCATATGGTGTAGCTACTTACCGTGAAATGAATCCGGCACCATACACAATTATAACGTTTCCCTTCCTGTTCGCTGTTATGTTTGGAGATTTGGGACATGGAGCAGTTATGGCACTTTTTGGACTGTGGATGATTCGCAAGGAAAAGGGTTTAGCTGCACGTAAAACTGATAATGAAATCTGGAATATTTTCTTTGGTGGACGTTACATTATCTTTCTCATGGGAGTTTTCTCCATGTACACTGGCCTCATTTATAATGATATATTTTCGAAATCGCTGAATATTTTTGGATCGCATTGGAAGATTAACTATAACACATCCACGGTAATGACGAACAAGCAACTCCAATTGAATCCAGCAGTCAATGACTACGAGATGTATCCTTATCCATTTGGCATGGATCCCGTTTGGCAGATTGCAAGCGCCAATAAGATTATTTTCCAAAATGCCTACAAGATGAAGATATCAATTATTTTTGGCGTTATCCACATGATTTTCGGCGTCATCATGAGCTGGCATAATCATCGCTACTTCAAGAATCGTATTGCAATTATTTTCGAATTCATTCCACAAATGGTGTTTCTGCTGTTCCTCTTCTTCTACATGGTTTTGCTGATGTTCATCAAGTGGAATCGTTATGCTGCGGATAGGGCAGGTTTGTAGCGTACTAGCATTTTGTTTTATGCGATAATTCTATCTCGTTCGTGTTTTGCAGCACCATTTTCGGCAACTTGTGCTCCATCGATTCTCATTACATTCATCAACATGGTACTGTTCAAGGCACCAAACAAGCCACCAGAACATTGCAGCCCTTACATGTACGCTGGGCAATCGTTTTTCGAAACTCTTTTCGTTTTGATTGCCTTGGCATGTATACCAGTTATGTTTCTCGGAAAACCCTTACACATCATGAAGCAACGAAAAAACGCAAACGTGAGTACAATATTAAATATAATAGGTATCTTAAAATATCGCATATTATGTTGTCATTTTTTTCGTTTAAGAATCCATTTGGAATCCAAATGGATTCCACAACACGAGTCCCATTAAGTTCCATTTTATTTTTAAATTATATGGTCAGCGTGTCTAGGCGTATTTCTAATTATTTATTTACTCTTTTTGAACACAACAAACTTTCCCAATTCCAAAATACTAGGAAGAGGTTAGTTCTTTATTAACAATTTACACTGTTGTTTTTTTTCCTTCCTATTTTGGAACATTTTGTTGCTTGATTTATGTCAGTAGAGGCCTTAAATGACATATACTTGCAGATTCAGCCGATCAATCCTGTGGGAAATGGCGACGCTGAAGCTGGAATAAATTCTGATGGAATGACCCACACCGATGGTGGAGCTGCTGGTCATGGTGGTGCCCACCACGAAGAGGAAGAGATGTCGGAGATTTTTATTCACCAAGGCATTCACACTATTGAATACGTTCTCGGATCAGTTTCGCATACAGCTTCCTATCTTCGTTTGTGGGCTTTGTCATTGGCTCATGCTCGTAAGTTTATCATAACGAAATGTTACAATTATTTCTTATTTTCTTCGGTTAACATCTGCTAGAACTTGCTGAAGTCTTGTGGAATATGGTCCTATCAATTGGTTTGCGACAGGATGGCTGGTTGGGCGGAATCATGTTGTGGATTGTATTCGCTTTTTGGGCCATTCTCACTGTTGGAATTTTAGTACTAATGGAAGGTTTGTCAGCCTTTTTGCATACTTTACGTTTGCACTGGTAAGTTTTAGTGTTCAATCTTTTTTTTATTGTTTATAGAAATAGCTCACGCGAATATTTTTTTGTTTTAGGGTTGAATTCCAGAGCAAGTTCTACACCGGTCAGGGTTACGCTTTTCAACCATTCGCATTCGAGGCTATTTTGGAAACTGGTGCTGTTGGAGCTTCTGAGGAATAAATCTGTTAAACTTTTCTGCTTAACCAGATTAAAAATATATCAAGAATTTATTAATTGTATTTTGAGATTACATTTAGCGGAAGAGAAACACATTAAATACTATTACAACTATTATCAAATTAATGTATGTTGCGCGTAATTTCCGTGTAGAACTTATTTATTTCTTTTTCAATAACTTGTTGGTTAGAGAATAATATTCCATAATCGAATGGTAAAGTACATTACACCTATCTATGTATGTTAATTGTTAATGTCTGTTGTCTGTCTTAACTTGAAATATTTAAGCGCATAAATAAAAGTGGTTTAGTCTACCGATCAAAGGTATACGCAAAAATAAAATAAATAGTGGCCCCTAAGGCAAATGAACAGTCGTTTTTTTTATTCTTTGATAAAAATGTCTAGCGGATTTTAAAGGTACATTGTTTTTGAAGTTTACCTAAATTTTCGGTTAGTTTATTTGCAATGGTTGCTCGATGGTTGAAACTAATATGCTCTGATTTCAACTCGCGTTCCACGATTCGCCACCCTACCACTTTTTTTTGTCCAGCAGTCTGTTCCATGATCACGCCTTTGAGAGACATGACAGCGCCAGCCTAGCTCCACATATCTCATGTCGATAAACAACTTCATCCACTTCCATACGAAACTTCATGCGCCAATCACCGCATCTACACTCCAATCAAAATGAGCTGTCTGCTCATGCGATCGCCACTGAACGTCTTGACATGAGGGCGGCAACCGAACGTTTGCGTTTTGGTATCGACTTAGTGTATCTTGATGTGAAGGAAAACGATTTGACTTTGTGGATAGATTTGCACTAAGTGCCAAGGACTGCAACTCAGCATAAATACTTTACTCATCACATACATATATTTCATGAGAAAAAAACATTCACATATTTCAATCGTATTCGTCTGATCTGGGACTGAAAAATGGCACCGTTGAACTTCAATGATACGCGTTAGCGCCTTAGATAGAATTAGCAATAATAAAGACGTCACACCTAGCGTTGTTGCGAGTTTCAGATTTAGTGGCGCACTATCGGCCACCAACCTATTTGATGATCAGAGAAAGGCTGATAAGGACGCAGAACTTTCGACAATTAGTACCACCGTATTTCGACAAGACATATTGTCCTGTATTTAACTGATTTTGAACAGTTAATGCCAGTAAGAAGGAAATATATTATTCAATACTGTCCTTTTGCTGAAAATCGTAAACGAAATCGGCATCATAACTCGATCCCAGCAATCCCCTTACGAACTATCTACAGCAATGTATGAACAAGCAAGACGAGACCAGACCAGAATATCAAGTTCATTAGACAATAATCTTTAGCGGCCGATGGAACTCAAGGTTCTACGATCAAAAAGCATATTAAATCTGCAAAACTTGAGGCAAAATCGTTATATACACAAAAACGGAACTTAGGAAAACTTCGAAGGACAAATAATTTATTGTGGTTCCATCTGCGAGAAAGGTGTGTCGGATGAGGGGCATGGGTACGAAGCTATACAAAGATGTAAATGGAGTATAGTTTATTTAAATCCTTTGGCTGCAATGGATGTAAATCAAACATACAACCTCCAGAACGCAGGAACTAGAAACGAAAGACCGCTTTAAACAAAGCTTGAACATTCCAATTAGATTCCGACACCAGCTTTCAGGGCCGTAGCCTTGGGATTTTGGCAATAAAAAAGGCTTTATAACGACATAATATCATTGTAAATTTTGAAGTAAGAGAATAAAAACTATTCTCAGATCATTTGCAGTAGTGTATGTTAAACATCTTTCATCAAAACTTAAAGCATTCAAAGAAAACGATTTTATTAAAGTTTGCTCACAAGATCTTGTGATTTTACAAACCTAGGTTTCAATATATTTTTTCTTTGTTCCATACCAATTGGTAAATTGTTACATATTGGAGGACGATGAAACTGTTCCATTTCAATTTTTTTATTAAGCATTAATGAACAACCGGACCGTTTGTAGCACTTTTCATTCATATTATTTTGACGCCATTCATAGAATAACTCATCATAAACATTGCCTTTGGTATCTGGTTTGATCTCTGTTGACTTTAAATTGTCCCCCATGGATGCTTTATCTGCTTTAACATCATTTATGCATTTCTCGATGCTTTTCTGTAATGTTTTGCGATCAATTTTAAAGTTTCCAGAAATCTTTTTCAGCCGTGGAATCATCTGGAAGATGGAAGATATTCTCGACTCCAGAGTGCAAATTCGATGTTCCAATATTGCAAAGTTTTCCTTGAAAGCTAATTGTTCGTTGCTCGACTTGTTGTCCACGAATTGTATGGTCACTTCCATATCTCTATCACTTGGATCAACAGTTTTAGAAGGTGGAACTGCGTTAGTTGGTACAGGGGAACGCGTTGGAAGCTTTTCCTCGATACAATGGTTAATTATTTCACTTATTTCATCTCTCTTGACACATTTACCTATAGTGGAATCCAACTCTTCGAGGCAACTTTCAATTTCCTTCTTAACTAAATCGGTAAGAGAATTAGAAATATCGAGGGCGTTTGAACCGTTGAAATCCATCATTGCTTTTATTATTTCAGATGTAAGTGGAATTACTCGACGATGGACCAATTTTTTAAAAGATGGGTTTTTTTCCATAAACAAACATAAACTTGCTTAATGTTTTTTTTGTTTTTACTAAAAATTTTACTTGTTTTTGGTTTACTACAAATTTTGGAAGTGAAATTCCATGTGAGTTAGAATTGACTGGCAACTTTAACTTTATTTTGATAAAATGTTTTTACAAGTTGTGCTTGGAGACAGGGGACACAGTATTATAAACGAATGAGCTGCAGCTGGTATTAACTTAACAGATGCAGTGTCTAAATAGAAAATGAAGCATGCCGGATTAGTTGATTATAATGTCCATCTAATCAATCGCTACTGAAAAAGCACAGTTTAGGACATATGTCTTCTTCAGCGGAACGTTGATAATCCTCAATTAGCTTTATATGACAAAATACATCTATCGTGTAACCATTTAATAATTTAATAAGAGCTCGGAAATTTCCCTAAACTAGTAGTGATCCTGTGGTTCGTTGAAGAAGCTACTCTTATCTCTTGCCGGTTGTGCAGCATATTCGCCATGCACATTGGACTTTATTGCCTTTTGTCTTCCTGTAACGGTGTCGTCTTTGAATTGTCAGTCTAGAAGGTCTAGTTCTGCATTGGAGTTGACTGATAAATTCATCCAAATCTTTGCTCTATTGTTTTTTTCCTTTCTGTTTTTGAGTTTTGAATTTGATTTTGCCGTTCCAGCTGTAGCCACATCGTCTTCCATCTGTATGAAGTCAGTTTTTGACAATAGCGTCACTTACTGCGAACCATGCTCCTCCAAATTTTTTGACTCGAAAAAGGTCAATCTGAAGAATAACGACAATGCGTTTGAAGTGAAAAACATCGTCTGGATCATATCCTTCGAAAAGAGATGGCAGATCTTCAGTCCATTGGTTACAGCCGCTAAGGTCCACCGATTAACTTTCCCCCCTATATCTTTAGCTTTAAAGATCAGAATTCCAAGTTTTGTAGCAAGATCTTTATCCATTCTAAAAGGCACTTTTCAATGTTGGAAAATTCGAAAAGTCGACTCCTCTTAATATTCCCGTGTCCCTCACAACACTGAGACTTATAATTTTATAAAAGGTGATTTCTGGTAATCCAAACTCATTTTGAATTGCTTTCCGCGATTTGCCGCTCTCAAACGCATCCTTTTTTAAGTTTATCACTTAACGACAAGACTTTGATTTTTCATTTTAACATTTTGATTTGATACGTGCTAAACCTTTCTTCGCAATTGAGAAAAAATAGTTCGGTCAACACAATATTTAGTTAAAAAGAAAGACACATTGCAGCCATTGTAACTCCACGAAATTAATGAACATAAATTTACACGATTGGCGCTTATAGAGGTACACACAAGTAACAGTCTCAGCTATAGAGGTCCACGAGAGACAAAAGACTTTCTTTAATAGAGGTTTCTGTTCCTGGTAATCTTTCTAACTTGTAGAGCCTTCTGGCTTATCCAGTTCCCACTCACCAAGGTTTGACTGCAATAAAAAAGTTCTATAATGACCGTACTTACCACTCTTTGAATTCGAATAGAAAGGACCAAAGGGTCAGGAAACAGTAACCAAAAATTATAACATAGTGTCATTTCAAATGTATACAGGTTTACTTCCTACAACCAATGAGTCACCAGCTATTGTATCGCAAACACAGTAACAATCAAAACGGCCTTTTATAGTGTAGTATCGATCACAACAAAGGTAAAAATCATGTAATAAATTCTTATCCTTATCCGCCATTTCCCCGAGAATTACCCCTGTATGGCCAGCTGCGCATCAAGGTATTCACGGATATGAAACGCTGACACAGATGCTCGGAATGCTATTAAAATGTCGTAAGTATACACTCCATGTTCTTTCACAAGATTCATAAACGAAGAAATTCTAAAAAAAAAATTGAGGTACATAAAAATCTTAACTGGGAAGCAAAATTGCTTCTTATGAAAAACTTAACTTGCTGATGTAATAAGTCTTACCTTAAATTTCTGACTTTTAAGCTCTTGTAATTTGAAAAGACTGCTGTAAAAAATCGGACATTTCTGGTAGTCTTGTCAAAGAATTTGGACAAATTTACCAGATTTTCGTTTTTTGGGAGCTTCTTTGCTCCATCTTAGAGTTTTGTGCACTAAATTAAGTTTTTGAAACACGTTTTTTTTTATTACGTTTTTATTTCCACTTCAATGAATTCTTTGCAGTCTTTAAAATTTCTTTACTTTTTCAAATGTTCATCTCTTTTAACGTTTGTTTACAGCCATTTAAAAAACAAAAATCAACCAATTAAATAATCGACCTATTATCATTATTAATAATTTTTTTCTTAAATTTTTTTGATTTATTTATTTTCTAAGACCAAAATAAGCGAGTAATATTTTGAGTACAAAAGGAGTTTGACTTGGATAGGCGATCATATAGTGATTTCTATTTAAATTGTTGGAAGGTTTGTGCATTGGGTAAAAATAATATAGAAAAATCTGTGAGGAAATATAATTATTATAATAAGAATAATAATAATTGTGTGTAAAAACACTAAAAATATATAAATTTATTATATCAGTGCTTAGAAATTACTTTTTTTATGTATTTATGTGTTTGTATTTATTATTGATTCTCTTTATTTAGTTTAAGGGTAGACGATTATTAAATAGAAGACGATCATTAGTTAAATAGGACAAAAATTCGACATCACATTGATTTCCTTAATTCTTTAAAATGTTTTACTTCTTGTTTTAAACTATTTTTCATAGTCATTTGTCAGGACATAATAATTTTTTTCTCCGTAGGGATGATTTACATTTTTTGTATTATTTTTGTTTTTCGTCAAATTTTTATAATAAATTCAATTTGTATTATATTGTTTGGTTTTGTTTGTTTTTTTTTATTTTGTTTTATGAAAAGTAGAAAATACGCAATTTGTTAACAACAACCATATTTTTGGTTTCATTTTTTTTTATATTTGTTTTACACTGTTAAATATATATAAAATACATTATTCATTTATTTTGTTTTTCACGATTAACAAAACTTTGTATTCGTTTGGACGCTCCTACGCTGAAATTTTTTTTCTTTAGTGGTAAGGTAATGAATAGTAATGAAGTATTGACTATAAACTACCTCTGATAGGAAAAAATATATATATATTTTTTTTTAGTTTTGTAGTTTTTATTTTTTTTATGTATGTATATGAGAATGGGAGCAAGGGCAGCTTGCACACACAGAATTCGAATGCAAAAAATGTTTACGATTTAATTTAGAATTTTATTTATTTAGTTTTTGTTATTATTATATGATTTTAATTTTTACTAAATACACTTGATTTGATTTTTTTTGTTCTTGTCGAATTCCTTAAAAAAATCGTTAAGAAGATAGTATTATTTTTACAATGTTTTGATAATTTAATAGAAAACAAATTAAACACGAATTTACTGGTAATGTATTGCATAATTAAACAAATACGCCAATTGCAGGGGAAGAATGGAATGAAGAAGCCTATCGAACCATGTGAGGTCTTTTGTTTGTAAACGAAGTTTGTAACAAAATTGAACTTGAAACTACAAATATCAAATCATTTAAGCTAACACCAGATGCTGCATTTGTTAACTTAGCATATACTCTTCAACAATATCGTAGTTATGACCGTATCTAGATCTAGTCAGTCTAGGTTCATTTTGGAATGTCTCGATACACTGATGGACTGCATTGACTTCATCGCAGACTACAATGGGAGAAAAATGAAACAGTGTCTTCTATATCCACAGCCCCATGCGGTTAAGATGTGGGTGCTCTCCTAATTTAAATCAATCGAACTTGAGAGATTGAGGCATGATTATCTATTACAGCGTCCTCGGAAAATTACAAAAAGATATACTTCTCTTGCATATAGAGATGCAACGAACCTATTACTTGGAGTTTCTTGAAAAATAACTATGTATTTTGCATTTTCTCAGGCAGGGCGTGAGTTTCCAGACTCAGGAGTGACTAACAGCCATGAGAACGCTTTAAAGACATTAAGGAGTCGGCAATTAATTGTAGGCCCAACCCCCTTCCACACAAATAATGAAGATAGCTCAGGGCTTCAAAAAGCTGTCGCGCGTAACTTCGTTAGATCAAAAACACATGCCCTCGGTAATTTCAATTCGAATGCTTAAATCAATATACTCATAACATTCAAACATTTGCTTAGTATAAATGTAGTAATTGACTTTTTGATTGTTGAAGGTTGAAATGGAAAAAATTGATTTGCTGCCAGAAGACCACACAAATGCAATGGAAAGCAATACAAGTCAAGGTACACAGCCCGACTAAGTTGCACATTTCCTTTAGTTTATAAGTTTAAATGCAAATGAATTTCTAGAATAAGCTTCATATGGAGCATCTTTGTCAGATACCATCATTGTTGAAAATTGAAAATTTTCCAGATGAAACGCAGGATTTAGTAATAGCCGAAGATGGTTAGATAAATTCAAAAATAAGTGTTACATTGGGGATGTGACACTGTTAGTTTCCGATTAAATTAATGTATTTAAGCAAGGCACAACTGTTTCGGAATGGAAATGATCACAAACAACCACTTGCTCGGAGTATATACATTTTCGCGGAAAGGGAGAAAAACAAACATCAACAAGCGAAATTTTACATAAGAACAATATTAATCAGGCCACCAAAATACTGAGGTCAGCAGTAATACCAAATCAAACGCAGTTCAAAATGAAAAGAACCGGTGAAATCATGGACACAACGGGTCCAATCAGTGGCCTTGATGACGAGCTAAAAGGCGTACTAGTCCTTGAAAGGTGTTACAACTTTAAATATTAATAAATTAACCAAAAAATTGGTTGCTAAAGCCTTTATAATCGCCGTCTAGTGCCTAAATTGGCTTTGGACAAAATTATGCTACACTGAATGAAAGGTGCTGAACAGAAGAATATTATTATTCTTTCCTATGCTACTTTTATGAAATCGTAAAGTGCATTCAAAAAAATTTTAAAGCTTTGACAAAAATGAGCATTTGGCTCATCTGTTTGTTTTTTTCTTTCCGGTTATCGAGGTGAACATTCGGTTTAAAGAAAGTTCGTGGAGGACAATATATGTATTTGTGTATACTTTTCATTTGCAAACACAAACTAAAACCACTTTGAAAGTAAAACCAGGAACAACATAAGTTTAGATTGCTTTTTCTTTAGAACTTTTAATGCTTTTTCGTCCAATACATTGCAATAAATTAGGATTATGTTCAAAAACAGAAACAAGAAGAAATAAAATTGCATATATGAGGAAACAACGGGCTAAGGACTAGAAAGTCGAATATAACCAAGACCCTTATGTATACAAAAAAAAATAATCAAGAAGAATTTGAACCAAACACAGAAGACAAAGAACTTAAGAACAGACTATATATGAAATGGGATGCCACATTTGGTGTTATTTCGACAACTGTGATGTATTTAACCAGATTGATTTCAAGTTCATTCCCCACTAATTCTGTATTTTAATTTAGTAAACAAATTTATGTGTGTATAAAAGCAAACGAATTACAATTTACATTTAGAAAATATCATGTGTAGTGAACTTTTTTCATCAAACATTTCAGAAAAATATAACAAAGAAATATAATAATAAATATATAACAAAAATAAGCATAAAAAATCTCAGAGTTTATTTCCAGGGACAATGGGTCGTCTCTGTGCACAGAAAGGATTAACTTCTTGCCTCTGAGTTTTATTTTTTTTTCTATTTCGTTAATATTATTTAATTTATTTCCTAGTTTTATTTTTAAAATCACTTTCTTTCTATTTATATATATTCTTTAAAATATTTATATGCATATATATAATTTTGTTTAAAAAAAAATATGATTTTATATTAAATTTTAATTTTAAAGCTTTTTAGCGCCCAATTTCATTGGACCTCGCTGTGCTCGGCGTGCTTCCAATTCTCGTTGGCGTTGAAGTTTTTTCTCTTCTCGTTTTCTTCGCGCCTCGTCAAGTTTTGGATTTCCTTTTTTTGCATTTATACATAAATAGAAATGAAAACATAGCTGAAGGACATAATTACTCATAAAACTTACCGGTAAGAGCATCATCAATAGGTTCGAATTCTCCATCGGCCCATGAGTCGCTATTCCAGTTGGCATTGTTGGTATTGTTTGTGTATCCGTCGCGTACCGGACTGATATTGTTGCAATTTGTGATGACATTTGAAACACTAGGTAGATCGTTTGGTCGCTGTTGACTTTTGATGATCGGTTCGGCATCGTGACGTTGCTGTTGTTGTTGATTTTGTTGTATTTGCTCCTGTTCTTGTTCCTGTTCTTGTTCTTCAATCTAATTTAAATAATTTGTATTAGTTGTGATTGATTGGAGGGAAACTAAACAAGCATACAGGATCTTCTTCGAGACTTCCCCATTCTTCATTATCCCAGCCGTCTCTAACATCTGCTAACCCACTTGGAGCATTCAGCTGTCCACTGTTAGAGGTGCCAACCAACGGACTACTTGGATCCTGTGAGGTCTGGCGAAAGAGATTAAAAATTCGCTTCCATTTTGATGAACAAATGCAAAACTTACATCCATTTCACCCCAGTTCTCATTGTCCCAATTATCTGCGCCATAATCGCTGGCAGAGGCTGATGTGTCATTACTTTCATGCTCCAAGGACGTCATTGATGTTACACTTGACGTTGTTGTTGATAAGCTGCTACTGGATGGTTGTTCTGAAACACAAGCTACTATGTCATACTTTTCAATTTCCTGATAAAAATGAACTCACCTAACGAAGCTGGTTTTGAGAGATTTCGCCCGGTAAGTGGCGGTCGCGGCCTTGAGGAATCGCTCTGACTTCTATAGAATTTCGCTGTTACAGCAGTAACTGCCCAACCAGCCCACGTAGCAGCTGCATTGCCTATTGATGGGGTTGCTGTATGAACATCAGCCTCTGAAAATATAAAATATCATCAATGAAGGAGTTCGTTTACTTAAGTGATTCAAATTTACCCATTGTCTCGCGCAGGCTAGGATCCTCAGAAACTTTTTCCAATTTTCCAAGGAATCCACGAATTGTCTTAAATGCTGGATCCCGCACCGATTTTTCTGGATCAACAGTAAGCGAACACAAGGCAGGTAGTACTCGATTTGCCACCTCACTTTAATTAAGATATTTTTATATAATATCGAGAAAAGCGTACTGAGAAATACCTGAGTAGGAAATACTGTTGAGTGGCAGCTAATGCCAATACACCGGCAACCCGCGCCGGGGGGAATGGATCACGCATGGCACGAATAAATGCAGAGACTAAAACGCGTTGTCGCACCTAAATCAAAACATGTTATAGTTAACACTACACCACATACATACAAGCGCATATACGATACCTGTGGATGCAAATGCGGTGCAATCTTTCCTAAGCACACAGTTGTGTTCGTCCGAATACCGCCCTGATCGTCTCGTGCTTGCAGACGTGCAAAATGACGCAGGACTTCGACGTTTAGATTATTGTAATTCAATTTTGGAGCCAAGTGAATAATGGACTAAAAGAATTCGCAGTCATGGTAAGAAATACAAAGTCATTAATTGATCGCTCAAGTAATTTTTTTAAACAACAATTTGATAAATGTTTGTAAACATTCTCCAATGGAATCTCATTCGCAGAGGATTACAATATAATGTCAGACCAAGGAGCGATAAGGAATTTCAAACACTCTTTTATTAGAGAAATAGTTAAAAATTTTATAGAACACTTTGAGCTCTATAAAATGCACTTCTTCTTTGTGGCCCGTGTCTTTTACTGCTTATCATCATTTTCTGCCAACTTGTACATATTGGAAACAGTCAAAGCCTTATCCTTTTTGAGGATAACGTCATTGGTTGGATTTTGCCAACAACCGATAGTATATACACAGCTGATCAAAATAATAGGGAAAGAGAAAAACCAAACAAATTTCAAGGTTTGTAGAAAATATTTGAAACTTAATAGCTTATATTTAGAATTCATTAATTTAAGCACATCATTTCGTCCATATATCGCTTGAATTTATTTTAAAATTTCCTATTCTCGGTTTTTTTTCACCATGTGATTTAAATCACTTCCAATTACACTATTAGAAATAATAGGGAAACTTAAAGTAAACAATCGTTTTTCCAAAAATGAGTGATACGAAATCAAAACTTTTATTAACTTTTTTATCTCTATTACATTAAAAATATTTTTACGTAACACTTATGTCCAGAATGATCGCCTTTGTTCTTAAGGACAACACTTATTCGACCTGGCATAGAATCTATGTTTTTGACACGTCCTCACAGGAATGGCCTTCCAATAGCTTTCTATTGCGGTCCACAGCTGAGTTTTGTTCTGAAAGGTCTGTCTCGCTAAAGATCTTTTCAGTTCCGCCCACAAATTCTCAATGGGATTGAGATCGGGGGACTGAGAAGGCCATGGGAACACCGACACTTGATGGTCCCTCAACCAAGCACTTACTAAATTCGATGAGTGCTTGGGATCATTGTCCTGTAGGAACTGCCATCTCAACGGCATATTGTCGTCAGCATATGGTAACATCACGTCCTTTAAGATATCACGATAAATCTCTTTATTCATGATATATTTTATTTGTACAATAGGTCCAACACCGAACCAAGAACAGCAGCCCCACACCATGATTCTCCCGCCTCCATGTTTGCGAGCGATCCTTCCAGGCAACTGATTTTGCAGCAATCTTCTTCGGACTGTTGGGACACTGACTATGTTATCAAGTTCAGCTGCAATTGCTCTTGATGACAAAAAGGGATTTGGGAGTCATCAGTGGAAGTTGTTTTCCTTGTTCTACCTCGTGTTTCTTGTGATGGAGTTCTTGAAAGTGCATTGAAAACGAAATTGATTGACCTTCCCATAGTGTTTGCTATAAACTTTAGAGTCTTTCCCGCGTTTCTCAGTTTTTTGATAACGCAATCTTCTTCCTCACAACAATGCCTTTAACGCCCCATGTCTAATAAATCTACAAAGGTATTTTTGCAATTACGTACTGTTCTTTATTTATAGAATGAAAAAACAATCACCTTTTTACTGTTTTTAATTAACTAAGTATTGTTTTTGAATAGAAATATTCAAGAGAAAAGAAATTTCCCTATTATTTTGAACACTCTTGAAAACACTTTTTTTGAACTTTACACCACAGCACCATTCACATGAATGATTAACTAATAATTATCCCGGCATAGGAAATACAATGCAGCTGTGCAAACAACTGCACTAATTGCTGTGCCGAAAGGGAAAAGGAAATGTGGAAACAAACAAATGTACTGTTTATAAGTGATATTCCCTATTATTTTGAACAGATCTGTATGTTTACGTCAACTGAACAATGGCATTGAATGTTTCAAAATTAATAAAAAAAAAACAGAGGAAAGTCTACGAGAACAGAATGCACAACATTGCCTTTTCCTTGTGACCATGATTTAATCAATCTCTTGCTGGCCATGTGATATGACCTGGAGGTTGATTGATATTAGCTAGGTGCATCGAGAAATTTAACTTACAAATGATAAAAATGATAAGGATCTAAACAGGATGATGGAGAGCATAAGAGGTTGCAATTATTTATTAATTCGTGTCACGGTCAATTTGCGTGCTGACTTAAGGCACAGGTGTCATCCATTTTCAAAGTGAGTTTTTATAAGAGGGGACATTTTTTTGACTTATTGTTTGATATTGCTGGCTGAATATATTATAATACCATGTTGCTTATGTGTTACATGTTTCTGTTACGATTTCGTGAAATTCTTGTCCCATTGGTAATACCACATTACGACCGTAACAATAAATTTGCTATTGTACAATCTTTTTCTATCTAAGTGGCCATTAATTGAGAAAAACCAAAACAAAGGAAATTGAATATGATCGCAACACTGCGCACATGACAGATTTTTAATTCCTTGCTCAGTATAAATGTTCAGGACAACATTTTTCCAGACAAACTCTCTAAGATTCAAAAAACCCATGTTAAAGCTTGAGTTGAACCTAATAAAGCGCAGTTGATGCTTAATAACATGGTTCATTCGCTAAATATTGCTTCTTGAAAAAAAGATAATTTTCATTATTATTTACTCACTTTGACTGTTTGCTCCCGAATTGTAGCGTTCGTGTCAAGGAAGCCATGTGCCACTTGAGGAAAAATCTGATCATTCACCACCTGAGGCTGCAAATGGGCTATAAACAGTTCCAGTTGTTGCAATAAACGTGATCGCGTAACACGGTCTGTCGATGCGAAGAGCTTCACAACGCACGGAACTATTCGCTTTTGGTATTCGCCTTCATCTAATAATTTTCCTAACTGGAAACAGTGTAAAAATTGTAAGTAATTTATCATAATATGAACATTCAACAACAAACCTTAAACATTGGAGCTAGAACTGCTGAACCAGCATCACCATACTCATAAGCTGTTATCAATTGTGGAAGAATTTTGTGTCTGGAAGCAAACATTTTATAATCTTTGTTAAAATCGAAATACATATTACATACTTGCAAACGTTCTCAGGAAAATTCTCCAAGTGAAGGGTCAAGCCACTAAAAAATCGATTTTTTTCAGCTTTGTCCTTTATTTGTATTTCCTCCAAGAATAGCAACGTGTCCACTAGATCATTCTTAAAGAATCCACCCGGCTTACGACATCGGGTTATTATATCAGCTGGATTTGGCCGATTTGATGGAGATGCACCCACAAGCTCACAGTACAGGGATTGAAGAGATTTCGGAATTATATCGATGTCCTTTAAATTGCCACGAATTTTCAATGGTCCATTGAAAGCTTCCCAGACTAGACATCCAAGGCCCCACATATCCACTGAGCTGTGAACAGAGAAAGTATAAACAAAAGTGTTATGAAAAACTTATCACATAGATAATGTTAAATAGGAATTGCTTTAAGAAAGGCAAAAAGAAAAGCTGTCTTAAAATCTATGTTCAGGTGGTAAGTGTCCTGAGATTTTAATTAGTAAATTAAGTGATTGTGATCCCTGTACGACGTGGGGTTAATCTGACCTTGCCCATTTGTCAACGTTTTTGGCGTAACCTTATTCCGAGAATTACTTGCCGGGATCAGAGACACACATTTCAGACGATCAGGTATTCACGAGCTGGATTTGCAGCTTCCTACAAATCCGCCCAGAAACGCTCTCTTCAAAGTCACATACCAAGCCTTAGTTATAAAAAGAGCAGTGAAGCTCCAGAGATTAGTATACGATCAACGAAGTTACTAGGTAAGGAGAAAATAAATACCAATATTTACACCACCAAGGAGAACACAGTTGAATGTGTTAAGAAGGGTAGCGTTGCTTTCTGTGTGAGCAAGAGGATAACGTTTGCCACAACGAAACTATTGAATGTTTATAACATAACCCTTTGCTATCATATTCGATAGTGTGGACGAAGGGACTTGAGAACAATTATATCTTGCAAGCGACATAAAGATTGCATGAGTCGGCTGCCTATGTGTTACCAACTCATTGAAATCGACACCAACTCAGACAATCGAATAAATTTGTCTGTACTAAAGCAATAAGACACAGTGAATGCACTTATTTCTTCTGGAGGACTCCTAAGAAAGTCGGTGTTTGCTCCTTGATTGAGATGTCAAAGTACCTTCAGGCTCATTGTTGGCAATTCGCTAACTATTTTATAATAATATTTTGTTTCGTGCATTCGTCGTGTCTACATCCCGATTAGATTTATACACCGCAGCCAAACAGTTGTGGTCGACGAACGGTAGTCAAAATTTAACTATCTAGAGAAGCACAAAAAACAAACACCCGACTGGTATGCCAAACTTTTTGCAACACTACCGGATCACCCGGTATTCTTCATAATTACTTTATCAAAAGCTTCAGAGAAGAAAGCTGGAATGACGATAATACTCAAAGTATATAGAGCTGTTTTAAATCGCTTTGCTAGCCTTTTTTGATGAAGAAATTCCGCATATTCAAATTGATTGATAGCGTAGAATAAGGTCCAGCGTAAGACTGTTTTCTTTTACTCACCACTTTGTAGCTGCCTTGAGTTTAGATTGGTCATTTTTCTCTGGAGGATCATAAACCTCAAGTGCAGGAGGTATTTTGATCGGCGGCATAGGATTGCCATCAGCGGCTGACACGTATTCCAAGCTCCCCAGCTTCCATTCGCCAGAGGCGTTGACAAATACCGACCATACGGATACATTATTATGCCTTAAATTCCCATCGTTGTTAAGGAATGAAAGTGCTCGCTAAAATTATACCAAAATGATAACACCAGTAGTTGGGCGACCATCATGTCATATAAAAGCTTACTGTTATTTGGAAAATACCCCATGCAAAATACAGATCCTTCTGAGGGCCATCCGATGCCAATTTGGAGACATGCGTTCCAAGTGGTTCCACTGCCTCCGTCGCCACATACAATACTTTGTCTGTCTCCAAGCTGTCAAGAAATTGCAATATGCTGGGATGTCGGAGTGTCTTCAATCTCTTTACTGCCGCCTTTGCCAAATCTAACTTCGCATCAGAGCCATTCTTGATGTCATACACGAACACTGATACCTCTTCGTTTGTAGACTTTCGTTTGGCCTTGTGCAACGACCATATTGAGCGCAGCTCGTAACCAGGTACTTGTTCGCCAATCTCGTATGGGAACTCTTTGGAGGAGTCGCGCGAAAAGAACGACCACATCATGTGTTTTGCCCGTCGAGTGAATATCTTGTTGGCCGAAGCTAAACGATGCTCTACGGATGACAAAAATCTTTGCTGCTACCCACACTCTTGCTATATTGTATACTTTTGTCGCAGCCTGTTTACACCGGAAGCCACTAAATCGGATCTAAGATATTGAAATACAATTTTCCTTATCGTCAAGATACTTCGGAGTTCTTTCTTTAGCAACGTATACAATATTTTTCGGTTTAACTTTAGTGTATTGTTGTTTTGCCAATAAGGTTTGTTTGCTACTACGAATAAACATTAAAAGAAAACGAAACTGAGGACACAAATCTAAAATTCAATATTTCCGAGTTTCGAACAAACTATGTGGGCGATGAATTCATTTTTTCTATTTTAAAAAATAGCTAACAATACTCCGCTGTAGGTGCAATTTAGTTTTAATTAGTTTTTTGGCTCCGAAACAAATCGTTTTGGTAAGATTTCGTTTTTTCCGTTTTTCACAGTTTTCATGACGTATGACGTTTTGTGGATAGAATTTGCAGTGCAAGAAATTAACTGCCCGAAATGTCACAAAATGTCAAATTAAAACTGCGCGAACCGACATGAATCAACAGACAACAGCTGACAGACGATTTGGAATAGATGTTAATTGTGTGACAGCACGTAAATGTACTAGAAAGATAAAATAATTCAAATTTCATAGGTTGAAAGGTTTCTTTGGCACAAGGACTACCCTTCTGAAAATTTGGAGAAGAGAGTTACTGATGCTGGACCCTGTACCATGTTACTAGATAATATTAACAACAAAAAACACAACAGCAAGGCAACCCGCATCAGAATAATCGTTTTAGAATCACTTTGTTTTAACGCTTCCTCTTATGGGAATCTTGAGATACCAATGTTTGTATAAACGACATCCTCAGTTATTTGGCTGATTAATTTGAATTGTGGTTCCTTAGTGTTACTACGAATTAAACTAAAGACACGTTCACATTCAACACAAGCCGAAAACCTGTTGAACAAATAAGCAATTAAATTAAGCTATGTGTGTATGTATATAGCTTAGCGCATCGAAAATTAAGTTTATTTCCAATTTAAAATTATAATTTTGAAAGCATATTTTCCATGAAAACCTTATTTTTTTGCTTACACAATGTCGCTGTCAATTCATGTTTTGTAATTATTTGCAAGGTCCGTATCATCATTGGTATTTAACATTTCATTTACGCAACTTCAATAGGCGACTCACCTACGATCAAGACATCGCACACAGTTCCCAAGAGTCTCTCCGTTTCAGTAGGGCGGTATCAACCCACGATAAGGCAGATTCTTAGTTTATAGTTGTTTACTTAAAGACATATATAAAATAATAACATAAAGTCGAAAGACATAAAATAAGAACTAAGCTAGTTAAGTTAAGTAAAATTAAGATACATGTGCTTTTAAATAAATACAAATACATTTCATAAAAAATACAGCTCCATGCTGACATCTTTCAGGTATTCGACTGGATTTTCTGTCGAATAAAATTTTGATTTGGTGTGCAACTGTTTAACTGAACTCTGTATTTGAGCGTTCTTTGTGGTCACTTTATCAAATAAAGATCCACGCCTCTTAATGAGCAATATAAGTATTGTATTATGATTTTGAACAGGATAATAGAACTTTTCAACGGAATCTTGAACATTTAAGCTTGCCACAAACACTTGCTACTCCAACCAAAATTTTATTCGGTCGACATTTTTAAGCCTTCAAAGTTAATCACACTCAATAGTGATGTAGAAGATAAATGTAGTTCACATTATTAGATTGAAACTTTTCTTGAAATAAGTATAACTTGCGTTTAAGTCACGCTTAGTAACAGTTCATTAGCAACTGA
This sequence comes from Orthonevra nobilis, assembly GCA_963555765.1. Taxonomy (NCBI): domain Eukaryota; kingdom Metazoa; phylum Arthropoda; class Insecta; order Diptera; family Syrphidae; genus Orthonevra; species Orthonevra nobilis. The sequence goes on from OY743225.1 coordinate 16,120,931, forward strand.
CTATTTATAAACATTTTTGAGCTTCTCATAAATAAGGAGAGTAAGAACATTTAAGTAATTGAACGGCTTCGCTTAGTGAACATCATCTCCGTATAAATGTACCGAGTAATATTTGAAATCTGATGGGGGGTCATTTATGAACAGAAGAAAATATTATCGGTCCTAGAATTGAGACTTGCGGTATTCCTTGATTTATTTATTAAATTGGGTCAAGCAGGCCAACGGCAATTAATTTGATTTGAAAAGCTCTTCCCGAGTTCAAATATACATAAGTAGATCATAGCGTGTTCCGGTAGTGTAGTGTCACTTTATGAAACAGATAATATACTTGTCGATGTACAAAGAAGTATAAATAAGTTTTTATCATCAGCAAGACGTAGTTTTTTCTGATCGGTAAGGCAGGAAGCAAGCTTCTCGTAAAAAACAAAAAATTGACCCTGATTTAAACATTCGTTCAAATGTCAAAAGTCGCAAATTATAACATATCTAAACCAACAACTTCCTTTTTCCATGTTAGTGCTCGTACGCCAAGCGGGAACCGATAAGCCAACTGACCAATTGAACTTCTTGACTCGTGTGCACAGCAGCGCTGCAAGCGATCCGTTTGATCACACATTAATTGAGCGCAGAGTCATGCGAAGTGCGACAACAACACAGCTGCCGGCCACAAAAAGTTCGAGGTACGAGCAATACTTTAGCCGATCACTGATTGCTTGCGATCAATTGTGTTTCCTTCATTCGTGCTCAACTGCAATTGGAGATACATTCCCAGGTGTGTGGCATATTACTATCTCGAATACTGAATCCATTTACCATTGTCTGGTGCGGTGCTATATCGGTTCTCGTGATCTCTGCATCGATATTGGTTTTGTGCAGCGGAAAATGGGACACGCGAGTCTAACTCTGATCGTCACAATAATTGATGTTTGAATTGACATTGAATTCGTTTCGAAGGTGGCAGTCGTATGAGGAATTGTATTTGTGACACAGAATTCGCATTTACAACTGGCCTTAGCATCGCAGCACGTTCCAAGTACAAAACAAAATAGTAAATAATAAATTTCCTTTCAATTTCAATCAGTATCTTTTGAACGTTTTATTTAATTATAAATGACAGGAAGCTGAAATGATTTTATACAAAAACAATATGAATTTCGTATCGTTTTATAACATTCCTCTTCGCATTAGAAGTTTGCTAACAAATCGTTGAATCCCTTCGGATTCTGGAGCACTATTCGCCAACACCTGAGATAATATACTATATGAGTTTGAGTTTGTTGAGTTTGTTTAACAAAGCACACAATGCTCGTAGTTGTAGGAAAAACAGATGATTCAGTGCATAGGACATGATATCATTGCCTTAAATTGCCGCACACGAAGTTAAGATTAAGAAATAAATATTTAACTAAAAATTGCAAACTTCTGATGAATTTCCGAGTCCATAAAGACAGTAGCAATGCACTTGATAAACATACATAAAAACATATGGTATGTCGTTGTCGTTGTCCGCAACATATGTATACAAATCATCAACATATTAATTTTAAGGATAATCATTTGGTATTAATGTTTGTTAAACAAAATAATATTGAATTAGTAGCACTCAGTTTGTATGTAGTGTGAATCGGACTCGGACAACGAAAGTTCCGTACAAACTTGTGGGTATGTATGTAAATAGTTCGTCCATCACGGGAATAGAGTCCCGAAGATTTAGCACTTGCTTAAAATGCCCTTTAGGTATTGATTCCCTTGCGAGTATCAATATATGCAGCATGCGCCATTTTTTCAAATTGACTTTGAATTGAGTTGCGATTTAAAACTTTTTTTTTTGAATGTACAAATTTATGATTTTCGGATTTTTTCTCGCTATGCTATAAAACCTTGCTTCTTGCGAAATTTCAACATTCTTGGTCAACGGGAAGCACCCCATAGGTTATATTAAAGTATGCGGCATAAGTGGACATATCTTTTGACTGTGTCGATTTACAAGCTCGATTTTTTAAAACTTTGAGGGACTGCAGTCATAAGTATTTGGCATTAGTTTCAACTTAATACCTCCACGCGTACCTTGGAACAATGGTGGAAACAGACAGACCATTGTCTGTTCTTTCCTTTTGAGGAATGGAACCTTATAAATGAGGCCCGTTGACCCTTCCGGCGTAAATTGCGCACAATGCATTGACTGTCATAGCTCCTCGTAAATGAAGTAAGGATTCTCAGTGAAATTTCGATAAAACATCCTTTAGCTTCATGAGTGAGTGAATGTAGTTTAGACGCGAATGACGGTCGGCTCGCTGATGGACTGCCTGCACGCTGTAAGGGATCATCTTCAGCTCTTAAGTGCACACACCTGTAAATTAAGGCTTCATTCTAGAAAAATTTTGTAGATTTTGCAACAGATTAAAATGGAAGGGTAATTTGTACATTTTCTTTATTTTTTACACTTTTTCTTCTTTTAACCTGACGTCATGGGGGATAGGTCAAAAGTATCCGCCCGTTATTAGAGTTGATTGTGGCTTTAAGGCTACCCGTGACGCGATGTTTATATTTTCAATGGTTAAAAAAAATAATTAATATTTTTTTATTTCCTTTTTAAATTTAATTTAGCTATTAACACAATTATTCTATTTTTTTTTTTTTTTTGATAAATAAAACGAAATATCCGAAGTCGAAAAAATTGGTCATGATTACCCTACCCCACGCCTATGTTACGAATTTTTACAACTATTACGCTGGGTTTAGCGAAAAATGCGAGCTAAGCTTATAAGATGTTGCACAAAAAAGTCGGTGTCAGCGTTAGTTATTGATTCTGTCAGAAACATAAAAAATTCTTCATTCATATCTTTACAGCCACGTAAAAAAGCTGTGTGATGCTTAAAACGCGACGCAAAGTATCATCTTTGAAGCGACTAATAACTGGTGATGAGAAAAATTTACTCAACTGGCCCTGCACCATACACTTCCTCTTGTTCTCTTCAAACAATTTGGCATGCACAAGTCTTCACTTCCGAAACAGGTCCGACTATAAACGCGAGATACTTATTCGAATATTGCAAAAGGTCGTCGAACAAAAGGTGCAATATATTTATGTACTTAAGTATACACTATAAGTATTCATATGTTACATTTCCGACTACGCAATGAACAAAAATTATCGAATTGACCACTAGTGATAAAAACCAAAGAATAAAAGAAAAAAATAGTTTGATCCTTTCTACTTCCAGCTACAATCCGTACCTATTCCATCGTAAGCTGCGACCCACGATTGCACAGCTAATTGAAAATCAGCACGTGTCCCAAAACCACCACATCTAGACCGTCCACTTTTTATGCCCTTCAACAGACTTCTCTTTCCCCCTACAAGTTACACACGTTCCACTGTTCCAGCATTGGTTTCATTTCCGTTTTAATAATTTAACAATTGACAAATGTGTTATTTAAATATCTGATCAACCACACAAACCGCAAATCTACTAAAGTCACCAGCCATTGCAAATGAATGCCTCCAGCAGCGGTCTGCCTGCCTACGATTGCGCCAAGTAGTAACACTCAATCGACATCCAAACAAGTCACACACGTCACGTCAACCAAACCACGAGGTGACTCATCGTCCAGCTCTCCAAACATAAGGAAAACCCTACGCAAACGTGTTACAAACGAATCCGATACATTCTCCCAATTTCATCTACGAACTAATCAAAAAAACAAAAAAAAAAACAGAAACAAGACAAAATCCATTCTTGAATCTAGGTCGAGGCAAGAAATCGGTGGTCATAACCGTGGGGACAAAAAGAAAGACGACTTCCAACGAGGGTCTATTATACACCGACGGTGATAATAGAAGCAGCCGGTATCAATGTGACATTCTTGGAATTCTCCTCGCACAGCACAACTCAATTTGCCAACGAAGCCACTAAATCACCGTGTGCTCCTGGCGGCCCGCGAAAAAAATTAATTTACGCGGCACGATTACGGATTTTGATACTCCGACAAACTCGTTGATCGGTGCCTGTTTGTTACCATATCAATTTTCGATAACCATCCGATTAGGGGGTTTCTAATGAAGGTGAGTCACCAGCAGACGGCTTCGCCGTCGACCACAAACGATGATGCATCATCTCCATTACTAAAACTTATCAAAGCCACAAATATAGAGCAACGTCAGAGGCTGAAAGAACAACTCACTGCGCAGACGGGGAAAAGAAAGAAATTCTTTTAACTAGTCATAGTAAACAAGTAAAATTCTACACCTCGCTCGTTTTGATATAAAATTGATACCAGTGACCGAAGCGTCCCGTTCCAGTTAGTATAAAATTTGTATCTTTTTTTTTTTGTTCTTGGCTTATTGTGTGCGTGTGACAGGCGACACAACATCAAAGGAATCTCAACAATTTCCGGTCACTATACAAAATGAGCACACAAGTGACTTGACTTGACACCCAACAAGTGTTTTGTTGTGGTTGTTGCTTGCTCCTCCCTTTATTCCATCTTCTTTTGGTTGTTTTTGTTTTGGTTTTACTTTCTGCTGCTTTCCTCTCATTTCAATGCGATCAGCCTTAATTTCTACTCAAAAGTTATTTTCGAGCTCACTGTGGAGCCTTTCAGGTAAAATATGTTTTTGAGGGGATGATGATCGCATATTTTTATGATGGAGTATCATGTATCACGAGTTACGACTAAACATTAACATATAGACCATCCCTGAAAACTAATACTTTTTAACTCTTTTTAATTCAAACACTCAGAGCGAAAACACAAAAATTAAAAAAAAGACCGTAGTCAGAGCCTCAGGCCGAAAAAAAATACATTTGGGGCCATCCTCCCTTAATACTGCGCCGAAAATCTATAACAATCGAACAACATGAAGGACGGCCGTCAAACTAGTGGTAAGTTTTGTATTAATTGATTGGAAAGTGACCAACAGACGTTTAGTAAATGTCACAAGGATATCAAGCATTCAGATGATAACGAACTTCACACGAACAAGATGTCGAAGCATTGAATAACCAATTAAAAAAAAAGAAGTTTGAGGTAGTGCCAGTCCGGGGCGGATCAGGGCCTCAACTAACAATTTTTTGCAGCCAGCTCGGTATCTAGCTAAATGCCTTCAATTTTCTACGCCATGTTGGTGAAGTCACTTCCACTTGTGTTCCATTTAGTCGCGGTCTACTGCTCCGTACGTCGGGGGTGGATGCGAATTCTTTGCCGGACGAAGCATTGATGACACTCAGAAGTTTTCGTTTGAAATACGCATTTTTTCTCTGTATTTATAGCGGATTGTAGGTAGATAAAGTACCCAATTACTTCAAAGTTATAGCTGTCTATGGTGTCAGTTTTTACAAAGACGTCGGTGTTGGGTTAATCTTCGTCTTCTGTCTGACATTGTTGACATCACACTGCGTTCTTCCGAGTTGTTATTTTAAAGGTATATAAACCAATCTGACTTGATTTGACGACTTATAACCATAGATGAAACTTGTGTACATCAATATCATAGTTGATTACCTGGAAAAAAAAAGATATTATAGACTCTTATAACGTAAAATAAATCGAAACAGTGCAAGAAGTTGTCAAAGAACAGAGGCGAGACAAACTTCAAGCTGGAATGCTGGAATATTGATTAAATGCAATTGCGCAATAGTAAACAAAATAATTGAGGACACACAATTTTTAATAAAGTAATCCGAACCTTGGTGGTTGGGAAAAAAAAAAAGTTAAAAATTATAAAAAAAAATATGCTTAGCGTATTTCCATTTTACACTTTCGAGGGTAAGTTATTAACGTTTAATAAAACCATTTTGGTATGTGTTTTGAATATACATGATTCACAACGATCCGATACAAAATTTATTAAGAATTAATATGTCTATCTCGATCTCCAAGCAAGATGTTCATTTACATTCTGATGGGAAGATCAGATTGATGACAACACAGCTCCAGAAATAAAGAACTATAAATCGAAAACCAAGGAAGAATAGTAACGGTCTTACTGCTTCCATCCCTTCGAAATCTGATATTACAGGCTTAACGTTTTGAATTCTTCTCTATTTGGATTGATCTTCAATATGCCGCATGGAGGCATTCACATAGTCATCTTTGTTTATTTATCGCAAAAAGACTATAGACATATTGGTTACTGTATTTCTTTTATTCGGATATTTTCTGCAATAAGCTATTCGTTTAAACCCCGACATTTGTTCAGTTCAGTTTAAATACATTTTGATTTATTCAAAAGAACTTTTTACACATTAGCAGAAACGCTTAAGCTAGCTTGTATATCTTAATTTTACTTACCTAGCTTACTTGTCCTTAGCTCAACCTTGTACTTATTTTATGTTTTTCGACTTAAAGCAATTCTTTGATATATGTATGTATGTCTTAAGCTAAGCTTATAAACTAAAAAAAAATTGATAAAAACTTAATGACTTGACGTTTTTTGTTGTGAACAAATCTCAAATATTTTTATTACTACTTTAAATGAATAATAACAATTTTACACTGACAAATGCAAATTCAACTTAGTTACATCAAAAATATTAAATTTGTTTTTGGGAAACCAACGATTATATTCCCCTGATCGGTTTAACTGTGTCGCTGATGAAGAAGCTCACTCCCTCGCATTACTTTCACATTGCAGAGCCCTCTGATTGGCTACAGATGACACCATCAAGTTTGTTTTGAGTCGCATCCATTACAATACGAGTTATGTATCAGCACCGCTGAGTGATGCATTGAGTGGCACTGTTAAATTCCACTCAAAAGGCACTCAACACATTCTGACCATCAAGTATTATTTCATCCCCTAATTAGCGTCCGAGTGTCATTGATCTTGGGGGGCACCACAACAAACAATCGCTCACCATGTTTGTCTTTCAATCTTCTCGCGGTCGCCCTATAAGTTTCTCAACAACAATTGTGATCCTCGTCACCGGGTTGATACAACGCCCGCCTAAAAGACATGATTACACATTCATTCATTCTTGAAGAATTGTTGTTGCTTTATTTGTTTTCATTAAAAAAATTCATTTGTTCTGTATTTTATTTTTTTGCTGCTGTGTAACCCTCTCGAGCGCGCAGGTTTATCAAATTTAAGTTGCCGCTTGGACTGTCAATTCGGTTTTAGCCTTCCACAAGGTAGGAACACCACAGCATACAGTACGACACAGTTCGAGTGTCCCCGGGGTATATGTGCAGAGTGTAGTCTCGAACTCAATGCACGATCGATTTGGCGCGCGCTATTTTTGAATTTGAATATTCGGTGTCGGAAAGTCGTATCGAAACTCTCGCATAAACGACAACAACAAAAGAATAAAACACCGATGACGTGCAATATAGTGCTCGATGAATCATTGTGTTTCGTGTACGAGTATTTTAAAAAAGAAAAATATTCATTATATGCGCCCTGAAATAGTTCTCGTAGTGAGTGGTGATTTATTTAATTTTTAATTACACTTGAAAGCGCTAGTGGGTGGTGATCTCCAATCTGATTCGATCTGATCTCCTTTTATTTTGTGTGTGCCTTTTAGGAGCAGGAGGTGTGTGTGTGTGTGTAGTGCTTGCGCATTCTAAGCGCATTAGAGTTAATGATCTATAATTATTGTGGTGGTATTTGAATAAGTGTAGTGTAAACACACCCTAAGCGATCATGAACAATCCTAGTAATTATTATTCGTGTAATTCAAATGGGGGTGCGGTAATGACGACTGCACCAGGCAATGCAAATTTAAGTCATCAGCGAGTAAATCACAATGATCACTACCAGCAACACCAACATCAACAGCAGCAAGTGCACCAGCAACATATGCAGCCTCAGTCTCAGCCTCATCAGCACCAACAACAACATCAGCATATTATGCAGCAATTACGTCACCCTCAACAGCATTTGCAACATCAACATCTGCAACATAATTTGCATCAGCAACATAACGTGCAACAACAAATGCAACAAAATAGATACCACTATCAAGGAGGCCAAATGCCGACTTACGACCCAAATGTTTATGGAACACCATCAACGCCGTCGGCGCCATATCATTACCAAAAGGACAATAGGGTAAGTCGAGGGCAAGTAATCCTCATAAAAGGAAAGCAATTTCCCTTTATCCTTGTGAATATCCTGGGTTTTGTTTAAGGGTTAAAAAGTCAGTGTTCTTATTATGATAAATTTATTATTTAAATTTTTTTTCAAATATTTTTCTTTTGATTTAGTTTAAACAATTCTTGGGATATCAAAGTCTAATCTTCTCGTGTTTCACAAAAAATGAAATCATTGTTTATAAAGTTCTTTTGTTCCGAAAAAAGTTCGAGTGGACTATTTACTTGTAGAAACCAACGCAGCAGGGTTACCGATTGTGATTTTGAAAACGTTTATCTTTTATATTTCTTTTATTTGTTTGTAATCCTTGAACGCTAAAACAAAACATTACAAGGGATCCACTCTCCTAACCGTAATTGGATTGAAATCCTCAGTGTTAATAACGATGACTGCAATGTTGATGTTTAAGGTCAATTTGTTTATTGGAAATTAATTCACAATATTCATCTTGAGGTTTGAAGATAATGGTGTATTAAGTTACATGAAGGTACATGTCCAGGTACTGTCCAGTAAGGACAGTAGACGTGCTTACCAGAAAATTATTTGAAGCTTCTTTCGTTTTTTTTTTGTCGGCCATCAGTGCACAAACGATAACTGACGGAACTAAGCTAAAATCCATTGAGGACCTGCTACATTGGCGTGGTCAATCATTCACAGTAAAATAAGTTCTTTGATTCGCCTCAGATGAGGTTCAACGAATATCTCTTTCTCCTGGTACACATCATGGTGAATTTTAAACTGTCCTGCCATGTCTACGAAAGTTGAGCGGCAAACCATAGTCTCGAGAGATTTCAAGGATTTTGGATCTCTTTGGCTATCAAAAATTTTGTGATGTTCTCAATGGATTTCACCTTATGGTTTAAGAAATACTATGAAAGCGTTTTTTCTATTGCCCACATTTTTACTTGAAACAGTAGTTTAGAAAGCATAAAGATCTAGTTCAAAGCTTTTAAGCAGCGTACCCGGACCGGTGAAGGTTTGGAAAGCATCAAAAGATATAGATGATTGTATGAGCTCGAAAAGTCGCTGTAGATGTTTTCTACTAAATGTCGAAACTTATGCTCTTTTAGAAATAGGTGGATTATAAGACCAGATGAACATCTCCGTATCTAGAATTGTATATACAAGTATTCAAAGAAAGATTATTCATACGTTACTTTAAGTTATTGGGATTATGGGAAACAAGTATGAGTTCTATGACCTCTTTCCTGTTGCTAGGAATAGATTTCTGTTGTTTCTTTTATAACAAATTACGAGGTTGCCTCGAAAAGTTATTGAAATTGAAAATGTTTGTTCCGTAGGCATTTCATGAACATTTTTTATATAATTTTAATATTTTCAAAAGGTTCGAAATTCATTATTTTCAAATTCTGGTCATGTCGGGACCTAACAGAAAAAAGACGCCCAATTATGACACATGGGTAACCCTGAATGACTGTTGCGTTCATCTTTTCGTTATATGTTGAGTGTATACTTTTATTTTCATAGCAATCAAGAAAAGCAACAAATTAAAGTGTAAACAACTGGTTCAAAAAAAAAATTATTTTCGATTTGTTGTTTTCAGGAAACAGATGAGACACGCACAATATTCGTTCGTTTGCAACTTAACAGCATCAATTTTATTACATTTGAATATATTTTCAGACACATAAGTCCTAGACAAAATAATTAAAAATAACCCTGTAGAGCCGCTCTGGGCAGGGATAAATGAATATGTTCATTTTATCATCCCATGGACATTGTTAAAAATGCGTCAACACTTTTACCCCGAATATTAAGGGGCTACGATACATTTTTTTCATTTGACATTCTGACGAGCGGAAACACCTCTCTGCAATGGATGTAGTGATTCATTTGATTTTGACGAAGGGATAAATTTTCAAGTTTATATTAAATAGAAACAGGCCAATAATGAGCTGCTGTAATTTGACAATTATTGTTAATCATATTATAATTTGCTCAAAAGATTATGGTTGCCCTAATGCAAGTAAAAGGATGAGGAAAAGAGTTCAAAGATTATGTAATGGTATGGAAATCGGATGCAGTTTTGCTAACTTCATGGATGGAGTCCGTATATTATCTGAATTCGCTCAATTCGCAGTATTTTATTGGTCATAAGTTACACGTACTAGCAAGTTTGACTTCTGTCTTTTGGAAGATGACATCGTTTCCACTAATCATCGTTTCATTTCATTTAAACTCATTTTTATTAATTCATTTCATTTTCGTTACATGCTAAACAAAAACGCTTAAAACTAGCTTAGTTAACTTAATTTTGTATACACTACCTTACTGGCCCTCTTCGGGCTCTCTAAGCTTAACCTAACAAATTACAAATAATGTCTTTCGAATAAGTACTAATTATTTATATTTAAATTTAAGTTACTTAAAATATCGATTTTTGAAATCAAAAAACTTTATGTCTGGACTTTTTTATGTTTTTCTAAAACTATACATAATATAATAACTTAAATAAAAACTATACTTCAAACTAATCTAAAATCTTAACCTATCTTAAATTAACATTATAAATACCTAACAATACCATAATAACTACTTAAACTACCTTAAACATATATAAGCCGGCCAAGGCTGCCAGGGGCATGCTATCAAATTGCTTTAAGGGCACTCAAGATTACTTAAAGTCGACAGAGTTCTAGTCTTCGTCCAATCACCATCGAAGAGTAGCGGCCAAAATTTATAAAAGAAACCTGTTTTATTTCTTAAATTTCTTATGTGTACATTAAAATATCTTAACGACGTTAGCGTTATTGAAGATTTTTTTAAGGACACTTTGGAGATTATTCATAAATAGGAAAAAGAAATGGGACCTAAGCTGCGCCTCTGTGAAACGCCTAAATTAAAAGAAAGGGAACATTTTACTGGGTAAGATTCAACTAAATTGTTGTTGCTTCCAAGTGAAGATAATTTCCTCAGTAAACCGAGTGCAATGAGTTATCTAAAACTTGTTGCTTTTTAAAAAAAAAAACATTCAATTTCAAATTCAAATTCGTTAAATTGTTTTTAGCGAAGCCATTCTGATTGTAAAAAAAATGGATATGACATTAAATACCAGAGAATAATTGATTTAAAAAATATTAAGAATATTATTTTGTACATAGTTTCTCGTATTGTTATTTTTGTAAGCAGGCTTAATCCAAATCTAAGGAACTACTTTAGGAACCAACGTTTTTATACAGACGTAACGAATTATCAATTTTAAAGTCCATAAATCTGCATATCAACGTAGTTTATTTTAAAATTTTCTATCAGTAGGTCCCTCTTAAGAAACTATTTTAATTTTAAAAGTGATTTCGACTCTTAGTCTATAAACAAAGACTTACGTCTAAAAATAATGAGCGGGAAGAAAAATCTCACACCGTTGTTAATTCGGAATACAGCACATTTAATATAGTTTTTTTTACGTCTTGCATAAATTAAGACTTCGATCTGCGTCGCTTATCCAAAAAACAATAAAAAAAAGACAAAAAACAACATTTTACTGAAAGCGCGGTATCTTAATTATGCGATGGCCACACCCATTCATGTTAAACATTCTTAAGATAACTTCTCACAGTTTTAATTTTATTTAAATGCAATTTCATCTTGAATATTGCAATAATGTGAAAAACAAAAAACTCAATCGTTTCATGACCGTTGATTTGAGAAACATTCGACATGAAATCGTATATCCGCTCAGCCTTGAACTCTATGAATGACCTCATAAATGCTTTTGAAATATTGTCAGCTCGATTCTTGCATCGCAGTGTACGAGTATCTCAAGGATATGTCATAAGTGTTTCTCATTAGTTTCAACTTTAATGCATACATTATAGGGAGGTAAAATTGTAACTTGATGTATAGATAGTTTTAATCGGCTTTAAGAAGTTGTTATAAGTGAACTGAGCTGCAGTTTTTTGGAAGTGTTCATGTTGCTTTTGATCAATTATGGAGATGACGATTTGATAAGAAGTTTCTAAACTAAATTTTTAGCAAACTAATTGGCGTCGATTTAAACGGTGTGTCATTAAAGATTATTGTATAATTCGCAACGAGATATTTGACCCCCATATCTGGAGGCTTTATACTAAAAGTTCTAGAATCATTAGCTAGAGTTTTATCTAAATCGTCACATACAACAGCTTTCTCTCCTGAATTAAGATTCATCAATGGTCAGAATAGATTGAAATTGTGACAATGAACGTAGAGCTGCGAGGATTCAAATCTCTCTTGACGGTCAGAAATGATTACAACGCTGTTTTACGTGTTGCAAAGGTGTCCGAAAAGAAGAAAGACTATTTTTACGCATGTAAATTAATCCAAAGACCTCTTGGATGATATCTTCAAATATGTAACTCAACAATTTTGAAAATTCATGAGGACCGACAGCTTGCGTAAGGTTTCGTAGAAATTCCTATTTGATGGGATAGAAACTACTTTCCCGGACATTCGATCCAAAGTTTAGTTATTTAGTTTCACAATCAGACTTCATAGACGAAAGTACCGCAAATTTTCGATATTTGTTGTCGAACCGACGACCGTAGACATTAAAATCCATTTTTAAACGTTGCGCCAATTCTCCCAAGACCATCATGTGCCTTCTCGATTGAATTCAAAATCGAGTGAAAAAGCAGTCAAGCACAAAATATTAATTCTTAACCGATGCAAATTTTGCGGCCTATTTTTATCGTTGTTTTTAATTATAGTGTTCAATACTAACTCAAGTTCAGGCATTTTTTTTAGCGGCATGCTCTCCTTAACTTAAGACCTTGTAATCTTTTTAATAAAGCGAAGATTAAAAAAATGGGTGCTCAATATTTTAGCAAAAACTTGTAAAATTTTATCGAAACTTATTTTGATAACGTGTCTCTGATCGACAAATTCTTCAATTTGTTCGTTTAGCCGCCATCAACCTTAAATCTGCGGTTCAGCTTAGCAGTACCAGGAAATATGTATGTAACATTATAAGGTAGCTCTAACAGTTTTTTGGTTGTTGGAAGAAGAGAAAATTTTGCTCAGTTGTTACCAATTTTTCGCAAGAAAATGCGGCATCTAAATAAGAAACTACTCAAGTTTGGATCTTAAGTAGTTTCTTATTTCGGTCAAAAGCCTTGTGTGAATAAAAATAAACTTTCGAATAATAATAAATGTTGTCATTTATGAAGACGCATAATGAGATGGGACCTTAAAGGACCTGCGTTTATTCTGCTCGCTAATTAAGAGTAAGGGTTACAATCGTTAACACTTTTCCATTTATTGCGCAAGTTACCCTAAATTAAACGCAAACCGAGGTGTCCGAAGTATGTATTCGTAAATCTTAAGCTTGTTATAAACAACTCTTTGAATGACACTATGAAAAACATTCGGTTAATCCAGCAAGCATATAGTCTGAGTCACACTTAGTTTGAATGTCATCAATGATATTGACCACAGCCGTAGAATAATTAAGTTTGGCTCGGAAATCAGACTGAACTGTTGTAAGCACATCAAGATAATAAAGACGATTTGTGGGTAAGAAAAAATGTTTTCTCATCAAGTCGTTACCTTTATCACACATCAAGTTATTGATTACCCCTAAAATAAAAACATTTCAGAAAGGTTTGTTGGAGCATAGTTTAAAAAAGAGCGCTTGCATAAGTTCTATAAGAACCATTAGCATAGTTAAGATAAAAAAGGATGGGATAAAAACATTGTTCTTAAATTTTATATGGCTGATGCTTTATTGAAAAGAGTAAGCCGTTTAATTCGTTGTGGAATATTTTTCATTCAAACAACTGCCTTGACTGGCTTGGCAATATTAATCTCGAGTGCGTGAATTGCCTCTGGATAGTTCGCATCGCAACCCCCGGAAAAAGGATCAACAGCATTATATCGAATCTCCGTGGCAACCAATCAACTTCACATAAAGGACTGATTTACAAGATTATTGAACTTAATTCTAATAAATCGGTTGTTGGAGGGCTCTTGGGGCACATGGCTCTTTTCTGCTGTATCCATTGATAAAAAAAAAAAAATATTATCGCCACGCCCACCAAGCCCAAATATTGTACGCAATTTTGCCTATTTACGTAGACGCCAAGATGGAAATGCGAATCATCTGACATAATGAATTTTTGAGCAAATAAAAATTCTTCGCGACAAGCAGGAGGCTCCTAAGTCAATAGAACCTTATGATCGAACAATCCGAGACTTTTTTGAGAAATTCTCCTCAGATCATTGGCACGTTCAGGTTCTCGGATTAAGGGACACACTTTCGAACAGCTGCAATCTTAACCGTTAAGCGCACAGGACGAGCACGGATACAGGGTGGGCCTAAAAGGCATTGACAATAAGACCGGAAATTAGCTTAATTTTAACCACCTTCTTTATTCGGTTATCAATCTGTTAGCCAAACTTTCCGAGCGCATAAGAGCTGTTAGTGTCAAAATAAGGTAAGAGGGCCCACCCAATATAAGCTTAGTCTTTAGGCAGAAAGCTTAATTGTGTACTTTTTGAACAAAAGACATTTAAAAGGAATAAAAAACGAAGAGGTTAATGTCCATGGCAGAAATGGCGTAATTCTCGAAAGTAAAAGCGATAAAATTCAAAATTCATATATTTACGATTTAATAACTTTGGGTATATAAATAATTATCTTAACCATTTTAAATTACAACTTTATGGAAAACAACCCACAAATCTGTTCTTAAATATCTGCTTCATGCGAAAACTGAGCAAATTTCTCGTCATTTGTCCAGCTGTTTGTTCCGGTTATTTTATTAGAATTTCCCTTGAGATAGAATTGTAAAATTTGTGATAAAATTGAATTGAATTGAACTAATTCAGAATTACCGGAAATATTGATAACCGTCAATACGCGTTATTATTTGAATCATAGGATTTAATGTTTTTACGATATCGTTCACAGAAATTATGAGTATATGGTTGCTTGTTTAATTTTAATTGCGTGACTTATAAGTTGTTGATTTTTCTTCAAACTTCTTTGTAACCGATTTTTAGATTATTACTTAACATATGTTGCCGACCAAACTAGAACTTTTATTTTATTGTATTTGGAAAGATATATTGATATTCATAGCTAAAGGCTTGACTTTTACTAGGCAAAACGCACCAAAATGATGATATATAGTCAGATGAAAAAGAAGTAATAAACTGCTTTTCAGAACCTTCAGAATGACTCATAACATATTGTTGGTTTCAGCTGCTGGTGAGACGACATCTAAAATTATTCAAGCACGGCCAATGGCGAGTCGGACACGCGCAACGAAGGTTCCGAACAAACTTTTACGCATTTAAATATGGCAGTTTGTCCATTAATTTTTCCCCGCTTTTGTTTGTAGTACCCTTTAGGTTCTGATTCCCTTGCGAGTATCAAAATATACGGCATACTACACATTTTTCTGATTTAAAATTTCACATACGTCGTTAAATAGAGTTGTGATTTTTTTTAAATCAAAAATTTGTGATGTAAGTTAAAATAATAAGGCTTTACTTCTTCCTGATTCCTCTTGAGAGTATCAAAATATGCGGCAAAAACAGCCATATCTTTTGATGTTGATGACAGAAGTTTCCGATGTCTCCGGCAGAGCCACCGAAGAGTTCCGAAATCAAAATTGTTGTATGGCAAAACATAAATTATTTTATTGATAACTAATGCGCTTGTGTTGTTCATTCCGGCTTATTTCCATTAACATAATTCGCAGTATTTGATTCACTATTACTAAAGTTGATATACAAGCGATTGCAATATTTTTTATCTTGGACTCTGCTGTCAGTGTTATTGTTTCACAACAGAGCCAATGAATTCATCGTTCCAAATGATTATTTTATTTGGTGCATAGCAAATGGAAAAACAATTGATTTTTATAACTTTTCCTAAACTAGCAATTTTAATAAGATGAAAACATTTAACTACTTTTAAACCCTTTATATGAACTTAAGAGCTAACAGTTTATGAATTATATGTTAACCACTGCTCTTAGAAGTGTCGTAATTAAAGTTCTTTAACTATTTAAAAACAAGATTTCAAATGTTGATTTGAGTATCCAGTATAAAGCTAAAAGTCCTTGACGACATTAAGACTTCAAAGCGAAATTACTCCTTCTGTTCTGGTTGGTCCAGGATTTGCCATGCAATGAAAATTTCAAAAGCCAATGAATGAATAGAGGAAAGATATAATTTTTAAGCCGATGATGGTCCTCCTTTCAAATAATTATTTAACAAAGTTAAAACAATTAAGAGACACTCTTTGATCGTCGAAAGCTTTCATATTTTTTAATGCGTTTCATTTTTTTATTAATAATCTAACTATAAATAAAAATATTTCATTTAAAATTGATTAATCACAGACAGTGTGCCTTATGGTCACTTTGAAGAAATTAACAACCTCTTTCTAAGTGTAATTACGTGCGTATTTTCCATTTTTATTGGAGTTTTTTTTACTCAAACAAAAATGGCTGCAGACTTATTGTCGCAGTTATAGGATGATGTCATCAAGCGTGTGATTCGTCATATGTCTATAATTACAAAACGCAACCAAAGCGCGATTGATAGGTACCTAGACTTACAATCAAAAGTACGAATTTTACATGACTGTCTCCTTGAGGTTGAGTGCTCTAAATTTTTCTTCACAAACACTTTATGTGCGTCTTGAGTGACGTGACATTTTTCTCGTCCAACCCTTTGGCGTTCTAAGAATAGAATTTGCGTAAATTGCTTATCAACAATTGCAATATCTTTCCTTTGTGTGTATTTTTTTTTTGATTTTAGAGCGTCATATTAACAGTGATGTCGTCTTATTCCGTGAAAAAAAAATAAGTCAGTTTTATATTCAAATTGCTGAATCATTTTGGGAAATGTGAGCACGTATTTTTTGCGGAAAAAAACCGATTAAGCATGGTGGAGTGCTTTTACCCCCTTACAGTGATCTTATAAATGTGAAGTATGAAATAATTGTTAATGGAAGTGCGAATAAATAGTGAATAGATGTGTTGTGAGCAAATTTCAGATGCACATTTAAATGACTAATCAGTCATGCCCACAAGTGTATCTAATAAATTGATCCCTTAGCTCGATTTCAATGGCAAAAGTAAATAATTACTTGACCTCTTGTTAATTTTCGAAAATGAAATAAACCTCTCAATAAGGGAAAAGAACTTTTCCAGCTGAGAATAGCAGCTTTACAAAATAGGAATCAAGGAAAATCCGTTGTTATGGATCGGCACATTTTGGTTTCAGTTTTTATTCTTAACCACTCTCCAATAATATTATCTCACTTTTAACGGTTTCAATATTAAGTTAAGTTTATTTGATACTTATTTTCAAAATTTTCATTAGTATGGGTGAAATCCATGAAAAGAAAATGGAAAACAAACTGTTATTTAGACGAAAGAGTATGTCTTCTTACAACAATTACAGCAATGATCTCAGCTAGACGCCTTGAAACGTACTGCAACAAATTTGGGCGTTGTACTTCTGGACTGTTACTTCAAGCAGCTATAAAAACCAAGTTTATTATGCGTCTGCATAATCATGTAATAAGAAATCGCTCCAAATAAAAACATAAATCCTGAAACCAGAACAAAATCATTTTAAATCACTTAATAACGAGACTGTTTTAAATGAGCGAGCAAACTCACAAGTGGTCCGTCCCTAGTGGGCAGTGAAACGGACCTGTAGATAACGCATAATGAGCAGCCTGTTTCGTCCATCCAAAGAACACTTAAACAAAAATGCGCTGGTTTATTAATGTTATCCCCACCAAATTGTTAGTGTTCTTTAAGCCCAATTGTTTTATAAGAATTTTGTCAGGCAATTTCAACACATACCTCACTCTCTCACAAGGATAAACGTTGAAAGAATAGGTAGGATTCGGTATCCTACACTACCAAATACTTTCTTCGCCAGAATGGGATATTGGTGTTCGTACTTCTCTTACGCAAGCACTCATCAGGCAAAAAGTTTAAGACCTCCCTCAGTGCTCGAAGAAAGAGCAAAATTCAACATCGAAAGAAAACGCGATATTCAAATGCTCTTTGGGCGGAGAGTCATTGACTACTTTATATCCTCTACTGTGTGACGTTTTGCCGTATGTTTCGATGTTGTGTGTCGTTTTTGTCGAAATTGTTTGGACAGATTTCTGAAACATCATCCGTGGTTAGCTTGTGAGTTTCGAAATAGGTGCTTTACAAATTGCATGTTGTCTTATCTCAGACCTTAATGAGATCAGAGAGTTCATTCTGCAGAACATCTTGGCAAATGCTGTCATGTCCAGCAGATCTGGCGGAATATGGAGATTTGATCGAATAATGACTTTACTATCTTACTTATTTATCAGGCTGCTTTCCATCCTTCACAGTCACGAAACTTCGATTTGTTTAGACTAAATACTGGAAACAGGGATTCCCTTTTTCCCTTAACCGTGTGACAAGAGCTCAAAGATACTCTTAACTGGAGATTCACATCTTTGTACATCTCGTAGAGTTCGCGGTTATCCCTTTTCCTTCGCCAGGTTCATAATATCTGTCCTGCTGTCTTCCTTGTCGTCCCTCATTCGGCACCACGTAAACGAGCTACCAAGGTGAATCTTGATCAGCATTTTAATCCTAAACTATCGTACTTAATATATAGATTAAAAATTATAATTTGCCTAATAATAAACTGAAATAAACTGATCGAGCTATAAGATTCCTTTAGGGTTTGAAAGACTCACAATCAGTCGAATTTCATTTTTTTTTTTTTCAAATTAAGCACATCATTAAGTTGGTATTTGCCACCATTTTTCATATTTGAAGCCACTGTGCGCCGAATCACATTTCGGTAACAAGTACAAAAAACAACAGAAAAAAAAATAATGGATGTAATCCTTTCATTGAATTGCTAAGCAAATCTCAAGCCATAAATCATGAAAACAAATTTGCAAGTACCTTCTTAAAACCGATTGAAAATGAAGCGAAACTGACGCGCTCGAATCGCAGAATCTCACGAACTGTTTTGCACTTCATAAGCATTAACATTCGCTCTACAAAAAATAAAATTCTTGCAAATAACACATGCAACAAACCCAATAACCTTTTTACAGAATTGTCGTTAATGTGGCACAAATAAGCGGTCTTCGTCGCACAAAAGCCGTCCTTGAGGCGCCATACTATCGTTGTGCTAACAAGACGAAAAGAATGTTTTGTAGCATTTCCAAGCAACAAAGGCATCTCTGCAATAATTAACGTTTGCCACCGTTCTACTATATGCCCGTGACAATGCTGTGGAAAAGCTAATAATAAAATTTGAGTAAGTAACCGCATCCCTAAGTTTTCACATAATAACTCATAAAATATTTACCCAACACGACAGTAGTGTGAGGTCCCTTTGTCCGTTTGCAATTTCAATGTGGTGAAAATCTTTTGTCGCTAATTAGTTTAACACTTTCAATATTACAGACACTTTGTGATCCCCGGCGGAAGTTTTTTTTTCTGTTTTATTTCGTAAAACAAAGCCTTTTGTGTTTGAATTTGGGACGTATGTGTTTTGCTAGTGGAGCACTTTCACTTTTCTGGAATGGGTTTTCAAGGGATTGTTTTTTTAAGGCAAATCTTCTTCTTTATGGATTTTAACTCGGCGAAAAATAAACCAGGTAAGCATTGTTCTTAACAAATAAAAAAAAACGTATTTATTATTATGGAGGACGGTCCATTGTATGGACTAATTTCTAATTTCTGTATGCCAGGAATAGAATTGCTTGACAAGATCATTCGTTGAACTGTGCTGCGCAAATGACTCTGAAAAGAACGAGCCAAAAGCCACAAAAAACGTTCAAAAAATAGTGATTGAACATGACCCCTACTGGTCTATTGCGATTTCTTTTGAAACCATTCTACAATTTTAATGAAACTCATTTAGTCCTTGCATAGACAACATTCAAACGTTTCTCGAAATAAATGGGAACCTCGAGTATCACTCATATCATTTGTTGAAAAATGCTAGAGGCGAGTCCTCTTGTTTATAAAAGAGCCTATCCAGCGCTTCAACATTAAAATAGTTGCCTCTGATGAAATGCAATACCTGTGAAAAAAACACGCTTTTGAAAATTGCGTCTACCTACCTAGTATATTCCACTTGGATTAAAGTTGGACGAGAATGACTCCTTATGACTTTTCGAATTTCTTTGTTCAAAGCTTGTCATGTAACAAGACATCAACTCAAAACATAAATTCTTTAGCTCAAATAGTTTTTGCATAAAAGGAAAAATAGCCGGGATTAAATTTAGGATTTAGATGTCGAAACCATTGAAAATGTATAAAAAAATATGGGTTGACAGGACGGCTTACTACCCAGTCAGATGAAGAAGTCATTCATTGGACTTATTTTCCACAGTTAATTGAAAGGCTTAACTTTTTCCAGTGAAGCTACAATCTTTGTAAAATCGAACAGTGTATATGAATTGCTTATTTTAAAACAAAGCAGACGTCCAACCCTTCATTAATGTAGTCACTTGTTATTTGATTTTTTCCTCTTCAATAATTTAATTTATACGTTTTTTTTAACGGCACCACTGTGATATTTAAAAATTATTTTGAACATATTTATTAATTTTTATTCATATTTATTATGCCACAAAGTGCATGGGTTGCTATTTTATTAGAAATAAAAAATAAATTTACACCGCTTTCCCTAAAAGTTTTGTTGATATGTAAAGTTGATGGCATTAAATTGATTAAAGTGGCTAAGTGCGTGTCGGACTCGCGCGCCGAAGGTTCCGTACAAACTTGTTGGCACATATGTACACTTTTCGTCCATCACGGAAATCCAATCTCGTATAGATTTCCCGCTTATGTTTGCATGTTTTATCCTTTAGTTTTTGACTCACATGCCAGTTTTCGTATTTTTGCATGTTGCTATAAGAAATTGATTCTTACTTAATTTAAGTTTTCTAGGTCAATGGGAAGTACTCCAGGTTTTGATTCCCCTTACGGTTATCAAATATGCGGATAAACAGCCATACCTTTTGACTGCGTTTATTAAAAAGATTGATTTTTCTTACATCTTTAATGGACCGCAGTTATAATTATTTGGTATTGATTTCAACTTTATGCCTCCACGCGTTCCTTTGAACAATGACGACAACTTGAAAAGATGCACATAAGTTCTTTTTTATGGCAACTGAATTATGGATCGATGCTGGAGATTCAATCCAGTACATCTTCTCTTTATCTTGTCCACACAAATATAAGACCAAATTTTATGCTGCCAAATGACGCACCTTACAGTCACTTTGAACAGATGCAATGGTCTTCGTGCATTTCATGTGGATTTTCCAATCCTCAGAAACTCAAATTTTTATCCATTCATATAATCGCTTAAGAGGAATGGGCGCTAAAAGAGTTTGGGAGTTATTTTACTTGACGGTAATTGGTGAACGGTATGTAACCAAAATTTGACGTTGATTCTAAACTGTATGTCTCGTCGCAAATGGACAGTATTATTCCACCTAAAAGTGTTTTTAAATCGCAACCACCAGCTGCACGAATATAGGCAAGGCCCTTTTATTATTTGAAGCTTACAGGCTGTTCATTATACAATAGTGTACGATTAAATGATACAATTAAAAATGTTTTCAATCCCCGTAGCACTTTTGTTATGCAACTTTTCGGTATGACCTTGAATCTAACGATGAGTCCTTTATTTCCTCAATCGTGTACAAACGCCGTCCTTTCATGGACCTTTTCAGTGTTTGGATCGTGGAAATTGGGCCGATACCAATGAATACGTGTGCTGGCAAAAAAGGGATGCTGATGCGACAGTCTTTTTGATAGATAACATTTAAACAACTGCCATACATTTCATACCCAAAACATCTGAAAAATTGCAGGGCATAAGCCAAACGATAAGCCGAAATCCCCTGCAACATTTTTAAAGGTGATGATTCGACGATTTTGTATGAAAGGTTTTTATCGGCTGTTGACGTGCTGAGACGTCCAGGGCGGGCATCGTTATTCACACCTTCTCGGCCTTCTGTACAGGGTCTGTGAAATTTTTAATTTTTTTTTTTTGCACATGGTAGATTCGCCAAATGCCACATTTAACATTTTCCTGGATCCTTTTATTTTGATAATAGGACTACCGGTTGAAATGAAAATGAAAATCAATGCTTTATTGAGGAAAAATAGATATAAATTCAATATTCAAAGTATTGCCCATCGCTAGCCACACATTTTCCCATTTTTCTGGCAATTCATGGATACCCGTTCTGAAAAATTCGACCGGTTTGGCCACAATCCACGAATCGATCCATTTTTTGACATCATCGAAATGACGGAAGTGCTGGTCAGCCAGGCCATGTTGCATCGATCGGAAGAGATAGTAATCGGATGGCGCAAGGTCTGGACTATACGGCGGGTGGGGTAGGACGTTCCATTTGAGCGTTTCAAGGTAAGTTTTGACGACATTTGCAACATGTGGCCGAGCATTGTCATGTTGCTCAGCTCAAACGCATCAATTGTCATCGGTAGACCTCGTCTGTGATTATTTCATTCGGTTTAAGCAGCTCATAATATACACGCCCTTCTGGTCCCACCAAATGCACAGCATAACCTTCAGGCCATGAATATTCTGAAAGGCCGACGATGTTGAGGCATGTCCGGGGTATCCATACATTGACCGACGTTTTGGATTATCGTAATGTACCCATTTTTCATCACCAGTGACGATTCGATGCAAAAAAGACTTCTTTTTGTGGCGTTCAAGCAGCATTTCGGACATGCAAAATCGGCGTTCGACGTCTCGTGGCTTCAATTCATACGGCAACCAATGTCCTACCTTTCGGATCATTCCCATTGCTTTCAAACGATCGGAAATGGTTTGCTGAGCGACGCCAAGTGATTTTGCAAATTCTTCTTGCGTTTGTGACGGATCCTGATCGAGCAATGCCTCCAATTCATGGTCTTCAAACGTTTTCACCTGGCCACGGCGTTCTTTGTCTTCGGTGTCGAACTCACCATCTTTGAACCGCTTAAACCACCGCTGACACATTCTAACGTCTATAGTATAGCCCGGATATGCTTCGGTAAGCAATTGATGCGCTTCGGTTGCTTTTTTCTTTAAATGAAAGAAGCATATTAAAACTTCCCGCAAATGTTGTTTTAATGGCACGAATGTAGACATTTTACGGCTTTACAAAAACTTGTGTGTTTTCACTGATGACCACTAACCTAGACTGAAATAATTAGACAATGACATGAAGTTTCTGATGTGACAGCTGTCATGGTCAAAATTCACCTCAGAGTAATAGATATGAAGTTGTCTGCAATAACGACATTATCAACCGGTAAACCTAATAGCAAAAAAATCGCCAAAACATGTCTAACCTTAACATCGGCCAAAAACAAACTAAAAATTCAGAATGGCTGATCATGCCAACATATTTATAAACTGTGGCCACTCAAAACTGGTATTATTTTTCAGAAGACAAATAAACCGTATTACTGCATTGTATGTACATATATACTTATATGCAAAACATGCAATTGGAATAGTCACCTGTACTGAACATATGTTGAATACTTTCCGTGTATCTCAATGCATATAATGTTTTCACTTTAAAACAGCTGATTGGTATTTTGGAGATGATGTTGTTACAGACATTTTCTACTTTGTAATATGCATCAATGCATTAAAAAAAATCTTTATGTAGTATTTTTTTAAATCAGTATTTCCGGAATCTGGAATTCCATTGAAATTGAAATTCACCCGCTCTACATTTCATCCGTGCAGTTTTCTTATCGAAAAAGCTCGGCCTTGTGAAATTTAAAGCGTTTGCTTTTTTCTTTAGAATTTGCATTCATACTTAGAAGTGTTATTATATAAAACCTAATTCCATATAATCGGCGCAAGTTTTACAAAATAATAAATTACGCGTTTTTCAGGTTTCTTCATTGGAAATAATCAAAAGAAAAAAAAAACCCCGGGTCCATCCCCCCAATTGACAGTGACACAAAGTGTATCGCTTTGGACATCAATTTGAATTCTACACTTGTGGTTGTCCAGTGACCAGTGTTCACACTCCACAGGGTAATTGCCCCGTGCCGGCAATCAGGAAATACCAAGAGAACACTTTTTCACTCGTATTGTGCGCTCTCTTGAGGGCTTTTCGAGTGAAGCTTTACAGCTTGAGATATATTTCAAAAGAAAAACAAACAAACAGTGCGAGTTAGAAAATGCTAGACAACCTCATGGTGGGTGTGCGAGGCGAGGGCGCGCAATAAGTGTGACATCGGAAATAGCGAACAAACGCAAACAGAAAATAACAAAATTAAAACAACCATTTCCAGTTAGTGATTTCATTGAGATTTCTTGGAAAAGCTTCAATAAATGTTTACCCACATGGGCAGGCACACAGCTATACACCCAGAGACTGGTACGACAATTCCGATTATTTCTCGACAATCAGTGCGGTAGGTAGGGGAAGACTGTATCTGTCCGATATCGAAAGCAGATAATTAAAATAAAAAAAATACAAACAGCTTGTTAAATTGTTTGTTTTTTTTTTGTGTTGTGAAGAATTTTCAAACTCGAAAGAAGTTTTCGGGGGTCAATGGAAGCAGGATTGGATTACCGCTTGCTTTGGAGTGGAGTACACTGACGCTCCAAAAGGTCTCTTACCCGCCTTAATTCCTTACATGTATGAAAAGCAATTAAAATTTACTTACAACAAAAAAGACAGTCTCTTAAATATTTTATAGATGAAAGTGCTGACGAATGAAAAGAGTTCAACGATTGGAATGTAAATGGCTTCATAAAAAAAACAAATGTTGATGTAAGGTTAACCTAAAATTTAAGTTAAAGGAATTTGCGACTTCAAAATTGGTGTGTTGGTTGGTGGTGGCATTGCGATTTTATTTGTTGTATTTCTTTTTATTGCTGTTGCGGCTTTTATGGTCACTAGATGTTTGTTTACTGATTTAATGTTAACAAAGAATATTTTTTTTAATGCAGTTTTAATCGGTGTCCATTTCACTTGACTCCAATTTATTTATTCGAAAAAACAATTATACTCCTCGTTTTTTTGAGTGTGACTGTACGATTGCATTCGTACGGCTGAAAGATACCGAGATACTGATCTTTTTCTTGTTTCTTTTTTCAACTATAAACAAAAGATAAAACAATAAACAAAAATGAAATCCCGGGTATTTGAAGAAGTCTTACACCAGAAAAAAATTTTGCAAGATGTGGGTAGGTCCTTGTGTTGTGTTTTAATGGTTTACAGTTAAATGCATTATCAAAGCTTTTGCTTTTTTTTTGGGCAGAGTGACAGGTACAAATAAATATGTCGGTTTTATTTAACAAAATACAAACATACCTGGTCGGATCGGTGCTTCCGAAAATATATTTAAATTAAACAGATTTATGATTTAGATGTCGAACAAATTTTAATTTCAACTTAGATTTCGCTATAATGAGTTGAATGTAACATCATTCAAATGTCCGCTACAAGAGTTCTTGCAATTTTCGATGCTACAATAATCGTGCAATCACTCAACCTTTACGAATATTCGTTTTCTGTGCGTAAACGGTTTTGATAAAAACGATTTTTTGCAAAAACCCTAAAAAAGAAATCTTACTCAATGGCTTGTTCACATAATCAAAACACGAAATATCTCATCCATGTGGCTTTTCTTGAAATATGGCCAAAATGAGTCGTGTTGTGTGAGATGTAGCAACGTCCTATTGAAATCACAACTTCCTTACATCTTTTCCAAGCAGTTTGAACTGCCAGCCCAAGTTGCACACCATACAGTGACTTACTAGGGATGCAATTTCGACAGTCTAGTGCATGTGCATACGCCATAATGTGCCGCAAGAAAACCCCAAATGCCGTGTTCGCCGTCAAATCGACAGATTTACTATTTATTGAGCGTGCATTTCGGCAAAACGTATGTAGATATGCCTTAAGACAGGGGTGTCAAATCCGCTCCATGAGTTTTATGATCCTCTCCTCAGTTTCGATCTTACCTACATACTAGACTTTCAATATTCTTCTTTCTTGCTTATCTGAATTTAAAGATCATAGCAGCCTGTGTTCCTTACTAGGGTCTTCTGTTGATGCATTTGTGTAAGAGGCAAGCCTTTGGCCTCTTTTCCGCGATCGCATTTGTACGTTGACTGAACTTGCTTTTATGACTGAGTTTAAGGATCTGTTCTTGCAACATGGCAGTACCCAGAGGTCTGTGTTCCCATCAACTTTTATTAAAATGGCTTGTTCTCAGTGCAGGGGCTTTGATCCTCACTTACGACGTCAAAAATATCTAATGAGCCCGTCTTTTTTTCTTCAAGCAGATTTTCCACAATTGACATCAAAAAAATCTGATGAATACTTTTCCCTTTTCAACCTCAAACGAAAAAAGTGCAACGACTGGCGTCAAATCGCGGCTCCGTGGTGGCCAAGCACATCACCAAAACGACTTTTGCTCGATTATTGAAGTTATTGCAAATAAATCGATTGTTGGACGTTTTTTGTGGCATTTAGCCACGTTTTGCGGGAAACATTGCTCATCGAAATCCAAATCCTCAGATAAAAGCCTTTCGCTACTTTACGAAGTCTACGACTCGAAAGCGACATTTGAAATGAAGGTTTTTTTGAGCAAAATTGTTGTCAATTTTATTTAAATTTGAATCCTTTAAGCGAATTATCCGAGATCTTTTTGCAATATTTCCCTTCATTCTTCAAGCGTAAATCGAACCATTTCGTAAAAATTAGAACGTAATAGACTCGCTATTCTGTCAATTTTTTGAGTATATTTGAGCTATCAGTGTCAACAAATATGTTAAAAAAACACTTGGCCCACCCTTTAATATAAAAAAAAAAACACTCCTTAAGATATTTCAATGCTCAGAAACTTATAAAATTTTCCTTGATACTTGTAGCAACTAATGTCGGGAATGAAAATATATCTATCCTCGATCTCCTTTCGTACCTGGACACCTTATTTGGGATGTTATTGCATAAGGCTACAGGTAGCATCGCCTGGAACTGAAATGTCACTTTACACTTAACAATGCGTTCTGCTTTCGTTATTCTAAGAGGGTAAATTCCTCATTGAAGATAAAGTTTCGTTTATATTTATGGTTATCTCGTGTAGACAAAAGGACAAAATCCCTTTCGAACGGCTAAAATTATTGTAAAGGAAGGAGAAAGATATCGTTTCTTGATCATATTATCAGCGGAAATGGTTTTTAGGACAGATACTATACGTTGCAGGAAATCCGTATCAATAAGGTATGAAATAAAAATTTAACTCTTTAGTACATTCCTTTTAATAATTTTTTTGTTAACTAATATTTATAACTTTCATCAAAGGAGGACTTTATTCAATTTCTTAATTAGTTGAGGATGGTTTTGTAAGAATCTTCATTCATTTTTCTGGATTTGGAATCATGAATTTACTTAAACTAGGAAGCTACAGATAGCAGAGTCATACTCGTACAACTTCGCGTTACCCAATGAATTTGTTAATCATATACTTTTATGATTTCCTTTGAACGTCCGGAAGTAATCCGAAAAATTCAAGTTTATAACAGTTCGAGATTCTTCTTATAAGTTGTGCTTAAAAGTGTGAATCACGTTTGCTTTATTTTACTATGATATTTAAAAAAAAATGTTATTAAAAAGTTGTGAAAATATTTTCGTGATTTAATTTATTTTGGCATCACAACAAAGAACATCGGCTTTTCTGTTTCTCGTATTTTATATTGCGTTGACTACGGTTTAACGACTTCATATTGCTTTATCATTAATCTTATTACTTTGCAGTTTTATTGCTATTTAATTTAACGAATCCACTAATCATCAAAAAGATGGTTTAATTTGCATGTTTAGTTATTTGTTGAATAAATAAATTTAAATAACAAAATATCTTTGAACTTGATTTAAATTATGGTTTACTTGTTTTCTATTGAAGCTTAAAGTACTTAATTATTTTCAATAACTCATATTTAGAGGATGCATTTAAAAGAAGGGATTTGTTTCTTGATTTTTTTTCAATTTTCCTTTGCAAAATAGAAAACATTTATAAATGAAAACTAAAACGAAAACGTTTTGGGTTGAAGAAAATGAGTTTTTTACGGGGACCATTTTCATAGGCAACTAATTCAAAAATATGGAGTACTGATACCTCTTGATGTAAATATTAAGGGTCATCATGGAGCAATCGTAACCAAAATTCTTACAATCTGTAATTTTTTTTCTCTTTTGCTTGCTCTTTACACAATGCCCTATAAGGGAAGTGCCGATTCCGTGAGAGCGAGCAAAAGAAAAAAAAATTAAAAGTCCTAAATTCGGATCCTACACTTGTATCTATCATAGTTTTCGGATCTAGTTCAATCACCATTTGTCATTGGAATCAATGTTAATGCCCTTGGCGAACGGTGGACCCAAACAATTTAAGCCAAACTAACTTCTTGTCGTCAAAATAATAGTTTGAACTTGAAGATGATATCATTGGCTTTGCTGTGAATGCATACTGACAGCAGAGTGATAACGTAATCTTCCAAAACACAAAAAAAAAACAAATGTTGGTAAATGGATTAATGGGTAATGAAATACAGCGAATCTTAACATAATGCAAACACGTCGAAATCATATTTTCCGTAACTAACCAGCATGATCCTATGATATCAAACCCTCTTCGTATGTGGGGTCACGATCCCTTACGAAATTATTAACCAAAGTGGGAAAACGACGAGGATTTTCACAAACCGACACATCATACTTACCAACTGCTGTTTTTTTCGGGCTAAGAAAGGAATTAAAAATAAAAGCCCTGTATCGAATGTGCAGATGAAGTGTGGACGAGAAGAGTCAATGAGGTGCTGAACGGGCTGCATAGCCATATGAATCTAACCGGGTTGCTCCTTGTACAAAGATTCATGCGTCTTAGACAAGTAAGGCGGGCAAAATTTATTGCCAGAGAGTTTTCAAATCAACACATAAGTGACAACCCGGAAAAGGAGACCTTATCTTCAGTTATACACGCAATTCGAAATTTATTGGTTGAGTTCGATTCCCATTCAGGACTCAAGTGCCATCATAGTAAGTATATAAGTGGTACCAATTCTTTCGTCCAATAAATGTGGTTGATTGAAAAGATCGGTCCAGAGACTAATTAAGACCTTATTCATATTCATATAATTTTTATTCAATGAATAAGAAAATTATTAAGATTTTAATATGTCTTGCTTAGAACTATTAAGAATCTTGGATCAATGATAAACTTGTGTTTTCACTTGAAGAACTTTATCATCACCTTTTGTGGAATTTGTCTTGTGTACAGATATAAAAATCAAAGATATACTGTAACTTTTACTTTTCAGGGTTTTCTGATACTTTTCTAGTTCATTTACTAATTGACAATTTATTACAAAGTCCACTTAGTTAGGAATGGGCTATTTGAAATATTTGACCTTACTAATTGATAGGTTCACTACTTTTCAGATCTATGATTTGCACCAACATATTTTACAAAAGGTTGTCGAAATTATTATCATGTCAATTGGTTTTTATTCCAGTTGAGTAATTTCCGACGGAAGCATCAATCAAGAAATATTGCAAAACGCTTCTCAAAGGCCTTTAATAACCTTTTGTTGATATAATCAAAGCAATTGAAATCAACTCCAATTCAGTGAATTGCCAGATATTCGCATGTTCGTACGAGCATGAATGTTTATAAGGATGGTTCAAATCGAAAAGCAGGGAGAATACTGAGATATATCCGCAAGAGACATCACTTCAAGCTATTCTTCATTACATTGGTTTTCAGAGAATCGTATGCTGTTATATTCTTTAATTTATTTAATATGATATCAAAAGTTCACTTAATTAATTATTTTAGGTGATTTTAAAACTTAATTATTAAAAATGATAATAACAATTAAAAACAAAAAATTATCCAATTTCCGGAGAATTCAAACGTGATAAATTTGCTACAATTCCTGACCTTTTGGAAAGTGTTTTTTTTTTAGAGGTTTGGTTTTGAAAGTGGTTCCACTGTTTCAACAGGATTTCGATTTGACAGTTGAAAGTTGATTTGTGATGAATACATTTTGCTTTTTTACGATGAATACATTAAGCCAGAACAACGCGTTCGAATTGTGGAAACTTATTTTGGAAACCATGGTTCGGTTCACAAAACCTGTCGTGCGCTACGCCCATTTTAAGGTCAATATAACCGTCCATCTGAGCAAGTTATCGGAACACGATGAATATTTTTCACCATGTACACTCTAGTCTCTTTTGGATGACACGTATCCCCAAAGATGACCAACAGTGCAAAAAGAATAAGTTATTGCCGTTGTGGAGCGCAATGTTGAGGAGAATCCGAATGAGTCGATTCGCAATCGTGCACAACAATTGGAGTGGACGGGCACTTTTCGGAAGATTTTACGGAACGATCTTGGCTTAGAAGCTTAAAAGGTTCAGCATGTGTAAGAGTTGAAACCGTGTGATCATTATAGGCGTCAAAGGTCCAGTGAATGGGCCGCTTGATTCTCATTTGCAACGCGAAATTTTGCTCTTCGATCAGGCCCATTTTCGGTTAAATGGATATGTTAACAAGAAAAATTGCCGAATTTGGAGTTAAGAAAACCAAGAAGCCTTTATCGAGACATCCTTAAATCCATTAAAAGTCACTATTGGGTGTGCTTTATGCTAATGAAACCATCGGCCCATATTTCTTCAAGGACGGGCAAAATGTTAGAGTCAATGGAGAGCGCTATAGAAATATGATTTCTGACTTCTTCGCTTGAATGGCATCGACGTGACAGAGCATTGGTTTCAACAATATGGCGCAACATGCCATGCCAACGGCGCGCGACACCATCAATTTCCTTCAGGAAATATTTGCTGAGCGCATAATTTCTCGTAATCGACCTGTGATCTCACAACTTTAGATTACTTTCTTTGGGAATATGTGAAGTCACTTGTCTTTGCCGATGAGTACGAGACTGTGGACGATTTGGGAGTAAACATTCGCATTGTTATTGTTGACAAACGATCCCAGTTGCTCGATAAAATTGTCGAAAATTGGACTTCACGATTGCCCTTCATTCGAACTAGCCGTGGCGCGCATATGCCAGAAATCATTTCTAAACAGTAATGGCATAAAATTATCTATTAAGTAAAGCTCAGATCATAGTCATTAACATTAGCTTAAAGTATATTTATTTCGTATTAAATTCGTATCTCTCTAAAAAGAAACACCCTTTATGCAAAATTTTTATAAGGCTAGTACGAATAACGGTCAGTCCCTAAGATTGAGGTTATTCGAACATAGGACGACCATAGGAATATGTTTGGTTATCAATCAACAAACCAGTCTCACGAACAAACGTACACCAGCTACTATTGGTGCATTCTTTCTTTCAACAGAAGTTTCTTTGAAGACTTCGCACTTTTTTTGACAACACAGAATCCACTTTAGAAGTAAAGTTGTTCACGCGTAAAAGGATTCATTTCCGCGGAAATATAATCCTGAAATTCAGTTTGAGCGCTGTCAGTGACGAAAGAACATATAATGTTAAAAAAAATAGTTGGCCCACCCTATACATTCCCTAGGACCAAAACATATGTAAAACTTTGTAATTACTTGGTAGTGTTCAGTGGAAAGAAATGTCCTCTAAAATAGCGAAAATCAGGTAGAGTTGATCATGGCAACGCATTGGTAGTATAGTATAGAATAAACCCGTATCCGTGTCATTACCATCGTGCCGTCCAGCCTATAATCAAGGATCCACTCACATCTACTCTCACTCAAATAGCACTCAATTGCAATCATTCAACTCTTTCGTCTCAGTGCACATGGTATGGTTTGAAAACAACAATAAAACAAAAACAACAAAAAAAACCGATGACTCATCGCTGAATTTAGGATCCCCAGCCAGTTCCAACCGAATCCGAGTCTTTTCACTTTTTTTCTCATTCTTCTTTTTGTCATGTTTATCAGTTTACCACACTTTACATTCGAGTTTCTCCGCCAAGTCTCTCTCTGCCACACACAAGTGACAGCAGCATGCGCAAGTATGCGTGTGGCATTGACAGTTGTCAAAGATGTAGTTGTACTATCGCTAGTCCGTTTCTTCTCGGCGGATTTCCAGTGGTGGCCAGAAAAAGAGGAGTATAGTTATTTTTTGCCTTTCGCAGGCGACGAAGACTTCGACGTGTTTTGTTGTCACTAACCCAAGAAAAAAACACAAATATTTCCAAATTTGACGTATTTTTTTTCTCCAATTCCAAAACAAAAAATGCAATTGTTTTCCAAAAAAATATATATTTTCTGTTCGAGTAAAAGGCGTAGTGTTAATCAATCTTGAAATATATACATATTGTGAGTGCGAAACTTTCCAGTGTTTCAAGTGACACGAAATCGAAAATTTTAAGGCGTGTTCGGCGACGGGGTGGAGAAGTGTCTGCTCATTTGACGGGCAATTGCTAACAGTGTGCAACAGCGACACTTGAAAATCCAGAACAAAATTTTCCTCAAATTTAATTGCTTTTTTGTTTGTTACTTGCAAAATCGAGTGAAAAACTTGACGGGTGTGGCTTTGTCGCGTCGTAAAACCGAGTTTATTGGAAGAGAGCTGCGCTTTTATTATATTTTGCAATTGGAATAAATTACGACATAACGACGCAGTTGCCTGCTCTTGACGTGGTCTTGTTGGGTCATTGGACAATAGCAGCAGCAGCAGCAACAACAACAAGTACAATTCCAGCAGGCAGCAGCGATAACGATAAGTTTCGCGAATAATCCGTAATCTGACAATCGGTGTCACCAAGAGTTGCCAGAGTGAATTTGAGATTTTTTTATTTTCTCGGGCCGTGATATTTTATTAGTTGTGTTTGTCCGTACCTCCCGACGACTGTCACAATGAAGCTGAAGGTCGAATTGGCAGACAGTGCGTCGAATTCGAATGGTTCATACGCAAGTGAAACGGAAAACAGCCAGAATTCTCTTGACTTGAGCACTGTCAGTCTACAGCCAAGGAATAGTCTTATCGTAAGTTCATCATTTTATATCTTTTAAGTCAGTTTTAGAAAAGTTTTTGAGGCAATGCTCTAGTTCATACCGGACAGACAAATCTAAGCTTCTAGGCAGGTTTCTATTTTTTGGTTGACACATGTAATCGGGATCAGAAAAAAAAACTCCAGGCGGTGGTCGTTTTTGTTTCATTATCGTGTCATGTGAGATTAATTTTCCCAGAGGGGTGTTACCTACAGTATTGTCTAGTTAGTTGAAAAGTGGGTGAGGGGAATTCCCTTTTCAGTTTTGACGTTCGTACATATTTGATCCGCTTCTAATACGTATACATTCTGCTCACACAGAGACCATTTAACAATCGTCTGTTGACGATGGTTTTAAGTTTTGATGTGTGTGTTCTTTGGAATTCTACCACGGACCTGGGTGAGAAGGGGAAAAATTAAACCTCCATACAGTGATTCGCTAATGTTATGGTGCAGATTCAAGGGCTGTTTTTTTAAGCTTTTAAAGATATGTATGTTAAAGCGCTTTAATTTAAGATATGTAGTTGAGCAATGAAACTGATAGTGCGGATACGAGATAATTTTGACAACGAACTTTGGATACTGATACAACCGGAACATGTTGTCTCTAAAGAAATCACTAGATCGTCTAGTAAGAGTATGAAAAATGGTAACATCGGCTATGGTGATTCCTTATCGGATAGGGAAACATCGAGAGTTTGGTTGTCAGAGGAAGTTAAGAGTACGAGATCCTGAGTTCAAGCCATATTCACGATTACTTAACAAGAATCCGCTTAAAATTTGTCAACATTAACCTCAACTTCAAAGGTCCCATTGGCAAAGACATATTTATGCTTCTCGAAAAGCCGTACACGCAATGCAAAAAATAAAACAGATAATTTTGGGTTAAGATCCTAACTTTGCACCTCCGTTTTTCTCCCAATTCCGAACTATTTCTTGATAGTTATACTTTTAGGACTTTGTTATTTGCAAAAAAGCTAATGAATAAAACAGCTCATGAACAGTTTTTTAACAGGTGTAGCTAAACTGGTAGAGTACATACGTTAAAACATCTTATCATCTGCCCCCAGCGCCTGATAGCACTTAACGTTGACTTTGAATCTAGTAGATACTAATCTTATACACTGTACTATGGCTGGTCTTCTCTTGAAAGCGCAATTGCTATCTGAATAGTTTACAATTCGGTTTTATTAAGATGGTTAATCTTAATATAAATACATAAATAAATAAATGAATGAGGGCTTTCGGTTTATGAACAAAGCCTGATTATCCGAAATGTGCTTCATAGCTTTTTATGATTTTTTGTGCCAAAAATGGTGGAAGTTGTTTCATTGCAATAAAGTTTTTTTTTTTTGCGTTGATTCATAACCATGGATAACAGATGGATCCATCACTTCCTGAAATGAAGAAAAGGTCAAAACAATGGTCCGAAAGGCCAAAATCGATCCCAAGAGAATGCACCATTTCACACAGCCGCTAACGATATGCTCAAAAGATTGAATTAAGGTCACAATTGTTTAATCACGGATTATTTTAACCAGACTTAGATCGTTGGATTATATTCTAATACCAGACTTCAAAATATGAGGCGGTTTGCCAACAATAAACAGGTCGAGTCTGTGATCGATGATTTTTTTAAGGATCTCGATTCTCACTATAAACATAGCTGTGAAAAAGTGTATTGCCCTTAAAGTAGACTATACTATGTTTCGTGTTTTCCTTGCCTGGTCACTACGCAGAATTGGTGCGTAGTGACTTATAGGCATGTATAAGTTTATTCTGTTGGCAGTTGTTTGGATTTGGAAATGTAACCTTCATTCTCTCGATAGCCTCAATGTTTCAATACTTGAAGACCAAAAGCTGTCATGTCAAGGATAGTTGCATGTCCTGTAATTTGTACTTATCAGACTAAGAGTTTTCTATAAAGTTCCGATCGATCCTTTGCATAGTCACAAGAAATAAAACCCCCGCTCCAGGCCATTGCCAAAACGCGAAATTACTCGTCCTGCAATAAAACCGAAACGCTTTCTTTGTATGAGATTGGGCTCTGTTATTTTGAAACCACATGTCTTCCATCCATCCTTTGATATGAGCCAAAAGCATTTGGGAATAGCGATGAGAATTGACGGGGCGTTTTAACTTCATATACGTCCATTTTGTTTTTTTAACTTTCCACCCATTGAAATATGAGCCTCATGGCTGACATTGGATGAAACTTTACTATACAAACGTAGAACTTTTTAAGGCTTTAGATAGCAATCGAAATGCAAAATACGCATAACTATCTGATTAGGATCTTCTTCAATGGTAGCCATATCTAATTTCTTCATAGCCCTTAAGACCTCTTTGGCAAAGCCAGCCTCGTCGTTTTGCACTAGCTAGTCAAACGGCTCTGAGTTGTCGCGAATTTGACTGCAAAACTAGTTAACATTTGGTGAGGCAGTGGACTGGATTTCAATATTTGACTGCTGTTGCAGTTGATTGACTAAACAACAAAAGTCAGCTGGTTCGTGGTAAAATTATTTAAGAAATAATTTCAAATCAACTGCGGTAATTAACGGTGGAGTGGTAATCATTAGACATATAGTCTCGGATGACAGTTTGGTCTGACGTATGTATGTGGTGGAAACAGGGTTGTCAAACCCGAACCACGAATATGGTGATTTCTTATTAAGAGCTTCAAATTAAAACAAGATACATTGTCTGTGCATATTCATACTCCACTCCTCCGTGAAACACAAAATTGAAGAGCAAAAAAAAAAGTGTTTAATTCTTCTGCGCTGTGATTGCGAATTTGTCCACGTATTATGCCACTCCAATGTTTGCTGATCGAAATATTTCCAAAAATCTTTTGGTTACATTTACATTGAACGAATGTTGAAAAATCAAAGAACAAACGTTTATAAGAAAGTTCGAACAGTATCCGCAAAATTAACTATCAGCACTCTAACCCTGTAAGCCCTGGTAAATGAACATAAATTGCGAAATACTGAAAAAAAGACAAGCAACATCTCAAAACGTTTGTTTTGTAGGTACACTCCCTGTATCGTTATTTACACTACTGTACCGCTAAGGTTTACGACGCGGGTGTGGCGAAATCTGAAAATGCCATTAAACTTGCGATTTATCGCTGAAAAAGAAAACGTAAGTAGGTAATAAAAATAAATCTTCAAGACGCTCTCAAACACTCTTTAACGAGTATGTTGCGGATATGTACGAAAAAATTACTTACGTAACCCGGAGTCAATATTTTTCAGTTTATTTTTATTTTTTTATAAACAATTCCACATTTTGTCAGTAATGTCAGTCTTCATGTTTTGAAGATTAATTTCCTCCAAAAATTAAAACAAAAATCATTGGAATTTAAAGAAAAAAACCTTTTCTCCCTCTAAAGTTAAGCGCACCGCATTCTTTGAATTCCATTAGATTAACAAACACAACAAATCTAACCAGACAGGGTTGTCCTCATTTTATAGGAGGCGTGTAGACATGTTCAGATAGTGACACCCTACCAGTCAAAAACACGTGTGAATGACTCGGGGAAATATAATATCCTACACTTTGCAGCAGCCTTTAACTTGCTGGTTAAACGTGCCACGACCTTGTGACTTTTGCGTTGTGTTACAAAATCTACTTCTATACATATTATATTTGTATACAACATGTATAGGTAGTATACTATTTGTTTGGTGGCGCCACGCATCACCACAACGATGCGTTGTCGCATTTTTAATTCTGATTGCGTGTGTGTATGGAGGGACAAATGTCAGCGCTCCAAATGGAGTATCCGACACTCATATCTAATTTATGATTCTCCTCAAAGTTTTGGTTAACATGAAAGTAAGGGGTTTTGTTTATGGCGCTGGTGGTCAAAAATGTCACGTGTTACGTTGTGACTTTTATATATTTCTTGGTGTTAAATTGAAAGATTAAAGATTGTGTTTAGGTTAGAACGTACGTTTTGTTATAAACGCTGAGCAAACGTGCAGCAACTACTTAATTGATTTTTTTCTCAGTGAATGTGCCAGATGTCGAGTGAATTCTTTAACACATGTAAAGTTTTCAGAACCGTAATTTTGCATCTTCTTTTCAAATTGACTTTTATGGCTGGAAAACATTTTTATTAGTTTGGGGTTGTTTCAAAGTCATTCTCCTTCTTCGTTTCTCCAAAAGAAAAAATCCTTTAACTTGCTTATGAAGGCGTCGATCCTTAGAGAATCCAAACCTTTGCTATGACTGCTTTCCATTCTTCATCACTGAGTCCAATCAAATGCTGCTGTTGCTGAATTTGTGTAATCTAAGTGTTCTAAGGCCAACCACATTAACTTTCTCTCTCGTCTTGATTTGACTCCACTTTAGGGACCAAAATTTCCACAACAGTATGTCCTGTGGAATGTGGAATGAAGAGCGTTGTAAGGAGCGTATTTATCACAGTTTTTCTGATAATTGCTCACAGCCTTAGACAAATTCTTGTTACGATCTATTTGTTTATTATTTTGCCTATGACGAGAAAAAAATGTATGCGATCCAAACGTCCTCTGTTGGTGTAGTGACATTTATTGACATATATGTATCTCACACAATGAGCATCTTAAGAATTTTGGCCTTAACTGATCAGTTTCCACTGCAAAAGCAGAGGCCTATGCTCCAGCAAGCATTCGATGTCCATCCATTTGCAATAATATTCGTAATTTCACATTAGGAATAACGTGAGTAAATGAGTTTGTTGCTATTTCGTTTATAAATTCCTCATTAACATTGTGCAAGTTATTGACGTCAATCTGCAATTTTAGCAGTGTTTCCCCTTTTGCAAAGTGCTCGTATTTGCGTTATATTTCACTGAACTTTGCAGTTTCGAAAGCATCAATGATATATGAATTTTTCTCAAATAGAAAGACCATTTTGTCCTTCGCGTTCAAATTAACCACAATAAGGAAGGTGAGTCTGCTTTTCGGAAGCTTAGTAATTGATATTCTTTCAGCTCTGTTAGCCCAAATTCCAAATGACAGAGCTTATGCAGAATTGTCTGCTTGTACGTACAGGCTTAAATTTACTCCCCATGGGTATACTACTGTGTCCAAAAAATAAGGTGACATATGAATTTAAACTGCGCGCGTCGAAGGATTTGGAAATTTTTCTTTCTTTTTAGGTTGGTAGTACTGTCAATGACATCTATGTGAAATTTCATGTCACAATATATTCATAGTGTTTCAGATACGCGTCGTTTTGCGAGCTGCTAAAAGTGAGTTTTTCGTTTTTTGCGATGTCGAAATTTATTGAGCAAAGAATTTGCATTAAATTTTGTTTGCGGAATCAATTTTCTGCTGCGGATACGTTGAGGATGGTGCAGAAAGCCTTTGATGATGAGGCTATGTCTAAAAAAAATGTTTACAAGTGGTATAGTGATTTCCGAGCCGGCCGTGAACGTGTCGAAGACGAAGAGCGTTCTGGGCGACCATCAACCTCAACCGATGAAGCTCACGTCCAACAAATCAAAGATTTGGTGTTGAAAAACCATCGATTAACGATTAGAGACCTTGCTGATGAAGTTGGCTTATCGAAAGGCTCAGTCAATACCATTTTGAAGGATGCTTTGGGCCTCAAGCGCGTCAAAACTCGACTGGTACCGAAAACATTGAATTTTTTGGAAAAAAAGGCGTCGCGTTGAAGTGTGTGAAACAATGCTTTCCGACTACCAGGATGTCATGAAACGCATTATAACTGGCGATGAGACTTGGATCTATGCTTACGACCCCGAAACAACCGATCAATCGAGCGAATATCGTGCCAAAGGAGAGCCGAGACCAAAAAAACCGCGCCAAAGTCGCTCAAAAATCAAGGTCATGTTGACTGTTTTCTTCGATTATCGTGGTGTTGTGCTTAATGAATTCCTTCCAACCGGCCAAACAGTCAACAAGGAATATTATTTGAACGTTATGCGTTGTTTGCGTAACGCTATCCGCCTAAAAAGGCCGGAATTGTGGAAAGACAATTCTTGGTTTTTACACCACGATAATGCACCATCCCATACCGCACTCGTAATTCGTGATCATTTCGCCAAAAACTCAACCCATATCATTCCGCAACCACCGTATTCACCTGATCTGGCGCCGTGCGACTTCTGGCTGTTCAACAAGCTCAAAAAACCGCTCTCGGGAAACCGTTTTGATACGATAGAGGAGATTCAAGCCGCCAAGATTGGAAAATCCGTTGGCATAAGTGCATTGCATCGGGAGGGGATTACTTTGAAGGGGATGAAATTGATTTGGAAGAATAAATAAAGAATTTTCAAAATAAATACAATGTCACCTTATTTTTTGAACACAGTAGTATTCTATTTAGTTCTCTAACAAAACGACGTTCTTCCTTAGATAGTATTCCGCGATCTTTGCTTCACAAGCATCAAATCTGCTCGTTTTACTTGAAATGTTTACTTTCCACTTTCACTTAATATTTGTTTGTGGAATAGGTTTCTTTTTGTAAAATTCGCATGAAGGAAATTGTATCCACAAAATGATATGATGAATTGGCTAAAATGAGCGGAACATACATAAGTTTTATGCCATTGAAATTTGATCTTATTTCCCACAAACTGTTGCAAATAAAGCTTTATATTGCATTGATTGCAATTTTGAACTTCAATAATTTCTAAGAAATAAATCCTGTGTACTATTTGTTCACTTCAGATTGTGTTCTATTTGTTCACTGAACGGTGCCAATAAAAAGACACCATGTACTCAAATGTCAAAAGCTGATTTATTTGAAATCTATGATAACTCAAAAACGCATTTGAAGTTTGGAATAGACCATTAACTACTTACATGAAATGAAAAAACGGCATATTCTAACGTGAAGATTACACAAGATGTCAATATGAAAGCATGTTCAATATTATTTTTCTGCATTATAAACTCAAGAATTGCGTTTTTTGAGTTGTGATAGTCTTCAAGTAAATGAGCGATATAGATTTTTACTGCCGCATATGTACATACAATCAAAAAATGTACGATTACATACTATGTAAGTTTTTTAAAATCTGAGTGAAAAAGTGTTTTAAAATTGAAGAGATTGATTCAATACTTTTCAATGCGTTGAATTCAGTTTTTTTGTCTTTCAAAAAAGTAACAAAACTTTCATTCACACTGTACTCATTTTTGGAAATATGAATAAATCAAATAAACGAAAATGGTTGACAATACAAGAGATTTGTTTAACTTAATTTATAAGGTTAACTCAGAGTTTCTTGCTGAAGTTACACTCACAA
This sequence comes from Orthonevra nobilis, assembly GCA_963555765.1. Classification (NCBI taxonomy): domain Eukaryota; kingdom Metazoa; phylum Arthropoda; class Insecta; order Diptera; family Syrphidae; genus Orthonevra; species Orthonevra nobilis. The sequence goes on from OY743225.1 coordinate 16,161,332, forward strand.
CTTTTCATCTAAAAATTGCCGGTCACATTATAATATTTACTGTCAGATCAGAAAAAAAAACAAAATTTCGAAATGGGTTTCCTTTAATTTATAAAGAGTTTTCGGTTTATGCTTTTCACTATCAACACAAATAGCGCTTTATCAGCTCTCAAAAATGAATTTGTAACAATTCGATATTTGGAACGCTAAGAAAAATACGATATCAAATTCATTAAGTATAAATATTATTATTATTATTATTTTATTAGTCTTTACATAAATGTACAGATAATATCTTAAAAACTACAGCACTAGCTACAATGGCTTTCATAAATAATATAAATTCAAAATCGATGTGAAGATAGTGAATTCTCTAGATTTCAAGAAATAGGGATCATAAAACTTACATTAACAGCTCCTTGCTTCTTAAGAATGGGATCAAAAATTGGATAAATTGATTCGAATCCTGAAGAAATCTAGTTTTCGAGTCCTGTCACCATTTCTCGTTGGAATAAAATTCATGGCGCTGTAACTAGAGCTGTCAATCAGCTATACGATTCTGACCAAGAAAGTGTATCAACTAATGTCGAATAGAATCCTGAGAATTAAGCGAAAGCTTATAATTGCAGATAGAATTCTTTGTCCTTATTCGGACTGCACCCATGAAGCAATTGGAAACGAAATACCTTTATAAGTTTTAAACTACTTTCAAATCATTGAAGGGCAGCAATTATTGTTAATCCTGCTAAACTTGCTCGGAATTGTGCTCTATTTGCGTTTGTTCTCTCAGTACGATTAAGGGTCAAAGGTGCCATAACTTTACATTTGTATGAGGACATTTAATACATGCTCTTCAAATTTGTTTACCAGGTTTTGCTAGGAAGGCATGAAAATTAATAAATCTTCTTAAGAATGAGTCACTGTTATTCGTGACTGCATACACATAGTTATCTACCAACCCGAAAGTACATCACATCCCTGGGCGTTTTCTTTTTACATTAAACAAATAAACATTTATGGAAGTATACGCCCACTTAGGGACGACTAAAATAAAGCCAACGAAACCTCAACCTATCGCCGCCTCTTACCACATCGTTAATGCAACAATAAACCGCAAGTGTCGCGACGAGGACGTGCTCATTTTATGCAAAAAGATTCATTTTAAGAAACCAAAAACAAGAAAGAAACAACAAATTCTGCCAATCCATAAGAACAAAGAAAATTTTTCAAAATAATAACACAAATAGTATCTCGTCCATTTGACATATAATTTTTACAGTAATCCCATGCACTGTCATTAAACTATGCGCTGCGTACCGTCACCTTCTACCTGGCACGTCATAATTACGCTACCTAATGAAACGACGCTACTGACCTGACCGCGATCACATCGGCCATGATCACACTGCTACATTTAAAACCTTCTGTCATGTTTATACATCCGTATACGAATTGTTTTTGAATGTGTTGAGACTGTCCGCAACAAACACGATGAGACACGTTCAATGCGATCACATTTTTTCACTGACGTCACTCAATCATCGTGTCCGAACATGTGAAGAGTGAAGTATAAAGAAGAGCAATAACGTACCATTTCACAAAATTGAAAAAATAGTTGTAAGAAAATTTATTGCTGTTAAAATGATGCAATCGTCATTTTGACATTACGTGACATTGTGCACTTTATGTACGTATCGTTACATGCAAACGTATGTACATATTTCGGGTGTGTCGGAAGTAAATAACTCCCCTTTTACTATCGTCGCTTCTCATTCCCATGGATAACACGCGTTCATCTTCGTTTCTTTTTGCTTTCTTTTATGAGCACATGAGGAATTCTTGTCATTCTTTGAGCATGAGTATGACACCAAAGGAGAAAACCAAAACACCGGTTGCACTTTGGCGCAATTTGAGTTGAGTTGAAACAGGACTGGGCAATGGGGATTATTGTTACTCCATTTGAAAGACATGTCTATGCTTTGAGTTTTTTAAACGTACTCGTAAGTACATTTAAATACAAACATATATACATGGGCAAGGGCATGTAGTCACTTTTTTTTTCTCAATAATAAGATGGAATAACTTTTGAGTTTGTCAGACAACAGGCGGTTTTTTTTTGCATCGTTAATGAGCTTAGAAAAAGCTTTGCATTATTATTGCAATACCTTTATGGTTTAGGTACTTTTGCGAATCGCTTACGACTTGGCTACTCACATTTGGTTAATGGCTACTTGATATCATGATTCTGTGAAAGTTTAAGTAAATGCCTCCTCTGTAGCGCTGCATATGCGTGATGTAATTTTGCCGAATAGGACGGTGAGAATAAGTTGAGTTATTTCGTGAGTATAGATTGCTCGCATTGAAGTGCATGGGCAGATCTGCCGCCCACAAAAAGGTTCCAATCGAAAACGACACGAAATCCATAACTGGCGCCCGAACAAGGATCTGACTAATCATTACTATCAGATCTTTTCAGTGGTATTTATCTTTTCTTCTGGTCATATTGTTGTACAATGGGAACAGATTAAGTACGCTCGTGACAACTGTCGGCAGCACATCGATTGACAGAAGAGTGAAGTTGTTATGAGTAGACTGCATTGACACATTTGCACGAAGTTATGCTTAATGTCAATGCAAATGTCAATATTGATCTAAATATTCATGTAGCAAACGGTTAAATGGAACTCCCAGATCTTTGAATACGTGTATAGCATCGTTTGACAATTTAAAACTTGTACACATCATCGACCTCAGCTAATTCGAATATCTACTGAACGAGAAATCAGTCCAGAGCAATTAACACGAATTTCAACCCACATGAGGAAAAATAAGTCCACCTTATATTCAATATGATGTTTATAATTAAGCTAGATTTAAGCATTTTTTGTCTAGCACGTAAGATCATGAATTAATCAAATAAGAATGCATTTAAATTGAAAAAAAAATGATGCTTATAAAAGGAAAGCATACGGCCTAGTGGGTAAATGCTGACTTAAAAAAACATTTACATACCTTTTCAAGGTACTTACGTGATCTAGATTAGTAACAATTCAATGGCAGAACGTTTGGAGATTCTGTCATGTCATGACAAAGCTTGTGGGGTTCGTCGGGATCGGCTAAGAACGTTAGCCCAACTATAGCCACTTATACGAAAACCAAAACCTGATCAATTGTTGGGTGAATTAGTTTATGAATAATCTAAATGAAGATACTTGTTGGCTGAGGTCCATGTCCAACCTGGAAGCAAACTGAAAAGTACGAATCACTGAAAGGTATTGAAAAGGAGAACCAAAATCCGACAAGAGTCAAGTAGAGCTTTGAATAACAGCCACCATAATAAAAGTCTCGCCGGCAAACCATTTCCGGTTTGTATTAATAACATCAGGTTCGTAACCCAGAAATTCATGAATTTGTTTAAACCATTAACTCTAATGGTAATTGAAAATTTCATAGAAATCTGCGGAATGAGCCGTCAGACTACATATCGATTAATCAATTTTATATATTAACTCCCATGTATGTCGTGTTGAGGAACGCATGAAACGAGACTTGCATTCGATTACTTTGGGTCTTTCCCTAGCGAAAGCAATAAAACTTCGTTCATATAATGAATATTTAATAAATCGTCCCGCTAAAGCCAACTAGTAAAAAACAAAAATAATTAGATTCTACGACACTCTGCTGTTATCGGCTAATTAAGTGCTAATACATGCTTTAAATAATTGAAAAATTAAGCATCACTGTTCCGCACAATTTGTGATGCAAATTGATTGGAAAGTTTTTAATTTTTTTGAAAACACAAAAAAAAAAACTATACAAACAAATTTTAAGTGTTTAATTTATTTATAAAGGTGTATATTAACCTTCACTGGTCACTGTTGTGATTTTATTTTTGCACACTGACACTGATAGTTGTGGTGAATTAAGGAACAATCGGGATTTCCCATGCGCAAACTCCAGTTTCAACACTGAATACCCTAACAGCATCAGCATCCACGGAAAATAAGCTTCGAACAGATGACAGATCATCGTTGTTTCTCTTTTTCGTAGAAATCGTAAACATTCCGAAGGTTACGGTTCCATTTGCATCGGAATGTCATTGGATTTGCCTGTTGGCTCGGGTGAATTTTTTTCTTAATTTCGCGCACCTCCTCGCGTATCTCCTTGCTTTTTTTTTGCAATTCCTGAGTAAAACAGCCAGTGTTGCCATGTAGTTCAGGATGCTAAAAAAAACTTTGAGTTTTTATTCGATAAGGAAAATATATTGTTAATTTTCGACCAATGTTTATTGAAACAATTAATCTTATTTATTTATGCATGAGTTTTAAACAATTTCCAACTTTCACTTTAAATTAACTTATATAGCATAAGTTCATGTATTAATTTTGTAAATAAATCTGTCACCAACGCGCTTTTGTGACATAGTTCCGATACCTTCGAAAACTATAATAAACGGAGTTAAATGGAAGTTCCTGACTTATAATTGGACTTATTATATATACGTTTCTCGAATTCGGCGAGTTGATATCTCGTGGAACCTTTGTTTTATTTTTCTTTTGTAGATATAGGGGTTCAGTTCAGTCCATTAACAAATCTATGACTCGAAATTCGGTGTTATTAAGAGTATTGGTTCTTCAAAGGTCGCTGAAACATTTTTTAAAATAAATGTTATTGTTCCCAGAAATGTGGAAATAAGTAGTAAAAATATTTTGTTTTTCTTCATCTTACATATGCTAGTCGTCCAAGAAATAACCGCATGCAATCAGTAAATGTATGTACGAAAAAAACAACGAGAGATACAGTATCATGGGGTAATCGTGCTTCTCGTATGCTGTAGATTGGAAAGTCAAAAAAAAATTATCAACTTCAAGGACTTCACAACTAAATTGTTTATGTATTATAAATATTTTATGTATTATATTTGATGCATAATCTGGCGTATAAAATTTATTTTATTTTTTATTAAAAATCTACGCCCGGAAGAGTGTATTATTATTATAAGTAGTAACTTCTAGAACATTAAACGCGCTGGTCTCGTTTTCCGCAATTGAAACGGCCTATTTGTGAAGATTCTACTTCTCGGTGATTGTTTGCTTGTTAGTTTTGATTGCTGACTTCACATCTTCGTTTTAAGACATAATTTTCTATCTTTTCATGAGCATGGAGCCACAGCACAACGCCTTGAACATGGCCCACCACTTAGCCAGGCTATTTCTAACGTCGGTAGATAACACCAGTGATAGCGCCATTAATTTTATCCCAATAGCAAATTGACTTCCACAAGGACTCAAACTTGGAATCTATGAATTAATCCGGTTGAAAGACTTGCATCTCCCAAAAAAGCTGCAAAATCATGGACAGGTTATAAGAAGAACTTTGAACAAGAAGACGGAAATTTTTTGATGAAAATGTGTAGATACTTATGTATGTCGCTATCGGTAACCCTGGAATTTATTTGTATGGCTGAATGCATGAATGGCAGCGTAAATGAACGGTTTTGTTGGATTTTTGATCGCTGCTCGCCTCGTTCTTTCTCCGCGTGTACCAATCGAAATCACGCACTCAACTGATGTTGGATGTTGATCCGCGATTCGCTCTCTTCCACTCATTCGCTAGTGGGTATTTCCGATTTAAATCAAAGTGCTGCCCGCTGAATGCCCTGAATGTGCTCTTCTCAGCAGGAGGCCACTTTTCTGTTTTCTCCCGCCCAATTAGATTTCTGTTTTGGTTCTCTTTTTTCTGTCCTTCTTTCGTTTAGTCTTTTAATTTAAAATGCTTATCACGGCTATTTTCTGCAGAGCACCTCCACTGTATCCTCTTTTCGTTTGCATCTTATTTGAGTGCTTTATTTTTTCGCAATGTTGCGTGTAAAGAAACAAAAGCACAGCGAAAGGAAGGAAAATGTGAAAAGAAAGCACGCAAAAAAAAAAACTGAATGGTAAATTGGATGAGTCACCAAACGTTTTTGGGAATGCACGACTGGTGTTGGAGCATGGTGTCAGGGATTTCTTGGAAATCTGAAATTTACGAAACTTTCTTGTCTCAGGTCGTTTGCGAAGGGGGTGTGCGAAAGGAAGGAAAAGGAGGGTATTAAAGCGCGTAGGTAGGCTGGTTAAATTTTATATGAATTTTCATGTAATTTTCTTGGAAAAGCTGAAATCGATTTTGATGTGTTTTTTCTGCTTGTTTTTATGTTATGTATTGGCTGTCATTCGCAATCGTAAACACTTCAATTTTGTGCGGCGGCGGTTAAGTGCTTGTCGGGTGATAGCATTGCATTTGTTTTTGTTTTCTGCGAATTCGAAAGATAAGGAACAAGGTAATGGATGTGATATTTACTTCCGAAAGGAATCTCAATGACAATGGACTTCCTGTTTAAGTGTTATCTAATGGATCGGTTTCACAGGCAGAAAATGACGCGCTTAAACTTGCCGCCAGGAGGTCTGTAATTTTTGAAATTTTGTTAAAGGTTAAGATTGGAATTCTTCTGGTTTGAGGCAGGTAGGGATCTATTTTGTGGGCAAACCTGATATGCGAACATACTAAATATGGGGAGTGGACTCGACAATTTGTTTAGAAATCCTTTGATTTGGAATCAAGTATGTCCGTGGTCCACTGGAATTGTTTATTCAACTGCGGAGCGCGGATCTCATTTGGCAGTTTTCACATGGCCTTAATTCAGGCACGTAATTGACAATCACTCGAGAGTTTTAATTAGGAATAAACAGGAAGAACTTACATATGTACATATGTGTGTACCTGCAGTTTGTGCGGAAAGGGTAAAACGTGCAAACAAAGATGGTTCAGTTTTCCAAAAGAGCTGTTGCGTCAAGAAATTGCTTTCATTTGCATATTTTTGTTTTCCAATTCAACCCTCGAACTAAGGGAGTTAGGCCAAGACATAATTATATTACTGAGCCGATAAAGCTAGGCTCTAGGACAGTGGTTCACTTTCCAGCAGGTACTGGGATAGCTGTCGGTACACACATTTTAACATTGTATGAATATATTTTAGTTTAAGTTGCACAGGAGAAAGATCGCATCAGACTTGGTTAAAAGACTTCAGAAATTTTTTTTTGTGTGTGAGCATGTCCCAGCCATGAAAGACTGGAGTTCTCCTCCTAATGTGTCGTCCATCAAATTGGCTGTAAAAGCTTTCAGGAAAACGACAATGAAAACTTTAACAATTGACAAGTAATGTGCTGGAAGCAGTTACCTACTACGTAATTTTGTCTTCCATTTAGATACATATCAATCAAAAACAACCATGTTTTTTTTGTTCCTAATTATGGGCTCTTAAAGTTAAAACTGTTTTGTTTTGACAATGAAACGGAATTGTTATGCTTATAATAAAAACAAAAACAAAACAACAACAACAATTATCTTAACTGTAGTAGGTATCTACATATATGAAATTTGAGCTGAAAACTCTTTTTGTACATTTATTTGCAAATAAAACGCAAAGTAACTACGCATTTGCTGAAAAGAAACTGTCAACAAATACGTTTGATGACGGTTGAATGGTAGGGGAGTTAATCATGGACGAACATGTTTATACAACTAATTTAAAAAGTATTTCTTAAAGCGCAGTACGGTAATGTACGAATCAACAGCAATCTATAAAAAGAAGCCATATTGAACCGATAATTCAACCAAGAAAAACGATTCTTTAAGGATGGATTCAGGATTTTGTATCATTATCTGTTTCCTATTTGTCATTCAAAATCAAGAGATCAGGAGTTCATATTCGTTCCAAAATCAATTCATAGTTCAGCCTTCGTTTTGGATAAATTTTTAAAATTCAGGTTTTAGTTCGCACCGTTCCAGACTTGATTGTCAACGTTAAAAATTAATATTGCCAGGTTGAGATATTAAATGAAAATAATATTGTATTTATGCCAATTCTTTTAACCGTTATTTTAATATTGGGTGCCAATATAGTGGTAATTTTTTTATTAAATCTATTAACAACTAACATTTGATATGTTTTTTAAAATTAATATTCTAATAATTCGGGAAGGGGTATTAATGCAACAATGCACCTCAAAATTTGTTTGATTGCTCTTGGGAGATTTAAATTTCAGAGCGATCAGAAGTATTAGGAGAAGAATTAAGTATATTTTGGTTTCTATTGCTCCGAATTGGGATGACTTATATTTTTTTCGAATTATTAGCCTTCACTTAGTTTCCTTAGTTTGAACAGGTGGTAGAAAGCGGTGTTCATGATGTCAACGTTTTGCCCTCACAGCATTGCCCATAAAATATCATCTTTACAAACCATTATTTTTGACAACACAAAATAAGATTATTGACTGAATTCTTCTGCCGTGTCTAAATATGTCTTGATTTAACACAAATATAGAAATTTATCCCAACTTACAGGGTGGAAGAAATTTTTATTTTTCTTCAAATCAAATAACTATTCTTGGAGGTCCTTTTTTGGCAGGCCTACAAACATGTTTAATTTTTCCACCAAATGGAAAGAGTTTTAAATCATCTGCTGTTTATTATTTCTGCATCGAATAAGGTTTTCACTCACCTTACCTCAAAAAGCTATACACTTACTATATTGCATTTTTTTATGCATTTTTATTTTATTCATTTCTTTGTGTCTTTTGTGCTTGATCAAAAGCTTAAACTAGCTAAATAACTTTATATTAATATTACTTACTAACGTCTTTCGATTGAGCTAATTTATTTGTTAATAACTAAAGGTTAAATCGATAACAAAGAAAATTTTAAAAACTTCGTGAGTTTGTGATTGAAGCTCGTAAACTATCTTAAAACAATATAAACTAAACCTACACTACCTACACCTTACTTGAAATAAAATGAAATAAAAAAATAATATTTAGTTTATTATATAATTATATTACTATATTGTACCTTTATCAGAAAAAATATGCGTTATATTTTATTTACAAGACAAATATATGGAGTTAATTTAAAGTTATTTCCCTTTCTTTTCAGGTAAGTGTTGGATACTTATATATTTACATTTATTTAAATGTTTCGTAAGTGTAAACAAATTGTATTAATGCATTAAAATATGAAAAATAATGAAACTGGATGGTTATCACGGCAATGGAGTTTATCTTGAAGAATTCGCCTCATTGCAGTATTAAAGTTCGATCCGGGACAGAGCACAACATGGCTAGGTTGAAGCGATTTCGTAAGGCGCACTGGGCTGCGATCACAAAATATCGGTTTGGACAATTTACTTCGGCGACAAATATACCTTCCTCAGTGATGACGATTAACCTGAAAAGAGCAAAAACTGGACAACTTTTTTGCGGAGTTAATATAAAGTCCAGTATTACCGATAAGTAGCAAATAATAATAACTGCAAGTCACTCGTCCAAACTCTTCATATCTGTTTCCGTCTACAACTTTCTAAAAACGGTTGTAAAGTATACTTTGGACCTTTGGATCTTAAAACACTTTAGCTACAATTATAAAAATATGACAAAGTGAATCGAAAGCTTAATATATGTTAAACAGTAGCTAGGCAACACCTGTCCAGATTTATCTTTAGTTCCTCAAGGATGTTGACAATGGCTTAATAGCTACTATGACCAGAACAAAAACCAATCGGACAAGGATAAAACGATAGATTGTATCCTCTTCACAATTGCCTTTTCATCGCCCATCGATTGCGGCATTACTACAACTGCAATGTCTTTCTCCCTACAGAATCTTTTTCGGTTTTTTGTCGAGGCGGAATGTAAACATTGCCTTTTAATCGCCTATCATCATTCCCAGTTGATCATTCACTAAGATGGTCTCTAGAGGGTTTGGCTATATGTCATTAGTCTTGAGCAAAGATTATTTTAAGACTACCTTTGGTGTTAATCTGTTAATATTGACGCCTATGGCAGCCAAGTCTAGCTTTTAAAATACACTTGTAATATATTGTATATACACATATCTCTTCCAGAGCATGCGTATAATTAAATTTTATTATTTTTACAGAAATGTTATCTTTATTACTATATATTTGAATTGGAGTTGTAATGCATGGGTGCTCAGATATATAAACACGGAAAAAAGCCCCTTAATTAAAAAGACATTAACTTACATACGACAAAAAGAATAAAAATATTGGTATCTTATCAGAGAGAGAGCGGCAAACAACTATCGAATTGTTAAAACATGCGACGATGTTTGGTGGATCCCAAAAGACTCAATGTTATCAGCGCCTAACCCTGGATATCTCTTCGATATTCCATCAGACGGTCAGGACGTGAAAATGGCACCCAAAAAGAGTTAAGACACAGATAACATGAGTGATTGCTTGCATGTTGCGTTTGAGTGTTTACTTTGTATTTGAATGTCTTTTGATTGCAAAACAAATCTATCTTTGTTGTCTGTTAACAAATTCATATTTTTTTCTAAAGATGTATGTTTAATCTTATTATAAAATTGATTGACTGGGACTTAAAAGAACGTATTCTTTGTAATCGATTACATGCGTATTTAGATAACAAAAATACTTCGTTTTATCTAACTATGATAGCTGGAAGTGTTTGGACTGTGGAAAAGATTCTTATGTTGAAGATATTTGTGTAAGTAAACGCAACCCTGAAAATTCGTATATATAGTACGTGTGTAGATGACTTAATTGTTCAAATAACTATAAACGGAAGCAACACAGTGGAAAAGTGTTCTATCCTATCCGATATTTCGCAAAAATATTCTTCGAAACAAGTTATTAATCGACATAAATGTCATGAATCTAGTGTTAACCGATTAGTTTGGGTTTGGTTTTCGAAGACATATATAAATTCATGTTAATTGATTCTGGAGAAGCTATAAAATAGCTTCCCTAGATTTGTTTAGAAGTAATAGATACAATGTTTAAAGACAAACATGGTTAGATATAAAACCATGTCAACTCGACACTTTGCAATTATGTGTCATGGTCCTGTGAAAAAAGACTTAATTCAATAAGTTGGCATTATGTCGCTTTGTTAAAATAACGACAAGTTTCAACGTTTGGTTTTATTTTGGCATTTAATCTTTGTTAATCAATGTCTCGGACTTCTTAATTTTTCTGGCCTGATCATTCGTTTTCAGAGTTTGAAAAATAATAAAGGAAAATGATTTTCCTATCAAAATTGTTCAAACCATCTTTTTGCAATTTAATTGTTTTGTTTCTTGGTTAAAGAAATTTCTTTTCCAAAGTTCCGTCTAGGAGTGTTGTGAACTCTCTGGATTTAAAGCTATCTTCGTCTTGCGACTTGAATCGACCAAGGTACTATGTAAACAGCTTTTAAGCTTGCAAATCCGAAAATTTATGGAATTTCATCGAAATGTATGATCAACACAATTTCGATAGGACATTTATTTTCTTTGTCTAGCGTTTTCATTTGGTGAAATTTTTAATGGATTTATTTTGAAATTTCGTCCTTAATCATCTGGCAATACCGAACGGCAGTGTCAAATACGCTGACGTATTTTGCGCTAGTTTTGTTAAACGTCTTTTTGCGAACACACGAATCCAAACTCTGCCATGTCCTCGGTTTGCGCTTTGTGCTCCTGGATAATTTTTCATAAGAAGGACAATTTCCTCGTAGTAGCCGATGGCTGTCCTCGGGTCTTGTTGCTGTGCAAGAGAGCTGTGATCTGAGTTTAAGTTTCTTGCGGTCAATCAACGCAACGCACGTGGCACTTTTGGAACGTGAGCTATGAAAAAGATGCCGAGAACCCGGCCAATGTCCCACAATTGTACATTCATGCACACTTTGTACATTCGCTAAACATCAGTACTAACTAGCAAACAGGAAAAAAAAATTGGCGCCAATTTTTTCAACTAATGCTCCGACCTTAAGTTATTTTAACAAAACTTCCAACCCACAAAATCAAAAGTCAAAATATTATTAAGAAACTTTTTGGTATCATATGACAGTGTATTGATAACCTTCAGGGCGCCCCAAAAAACTTACATATATTGTTTTTCCACGAATCCAAACGTTACACATTTTCACATACCCACTGTAATTAGATTTTCTTCGTATTCATTTGAAAGCTGCCAAACCTACTTATTTTGTTTCTATATTTCAAGACCGCGTGACGTAAATGCGCACACAAAAAACAAAAGCCACTCAACAAAGAGCAAAAACTGAGCTTTTATTGAATCTTACTCTGAAATGCTCTGCGAATTCCAAACGCACACACATAAACAGCATTCTTCTTTGTCTTTCTATCTCCTCCTCATTTTCTCACTCAAAGTTGTATCTTTTACCCGACGTGTTTTCGCATTGTTTCGGATTGAGTGAGTCTCTATTCGCATTCCGCTTTTGTTGTGCGGACTCTCACTCGAAAGTGAGTGGTGTATATATAAAAACTTGTCGATGGATGACGCATTCAGTCATTGTACAATTACGGTTCGTTACGATTGCCGCATATACTGAAAGAGTCGAGGAGAATTTTTCTTAAATATACAAATAGTTAAAACAAAACCGCTTAGAAATATTTTTGTTTGTAAGCATTCCTTCAAAGTGTCTAGAAAATTAAATAAGGAAAATAAGTGAAATAAATCAAAGAAAGCCGGGAAATTCCAATAGTACATGTGCAAATACATATAGTATAACTATAGCACACATCTACCCACCTGTGTCGGGTTTTCATTCATAAACCGAATAAACAATTTCCAAGAATTTCGTACTGACTCATTGTTTATTTTCTAGTCTGTGATATAATTTTTCGTCAATTTGTCTTATACAAATTTTTGTTTCGTACTTCGATACATTTTATCTGTGATTTTAAGTGAAATAATTTGAGCAAGCGAAAGTGAAAAAACAAAACATTCATCGGTTATGACGTTGGATAATTATATTTTCAACGACGATTATTTGAATCTAACATTCAATATGCCCGTATCGCCGGTGCCAAAATTGGTGAGTTACTATCGCAAAACAACAAAATATATGAGCCTAGTTTTTATCAGAAATAAAAAATTTGTAGGTGAACATTCTAGAAGTACCTAGGTGATTTAAAAATAAGCCTATTATGGCAAATGGTATCTGTTTATCGCTTATCTTGTGGAATGCGCACATGCATAGGAAACCAGAAAACCACCCTCCCTACGATTCTTTTTATTTATTTTTTTTTTATCTTTTCTACAACTCAGGATTGAATTCGTAAACGTGTGCCAAACGTATGCTCTGTTAAGGGTTAAGTGCCTTTCATTAGCCGCTTCGGTATCAGTGACTTCGGCCTGCAAATGAGCAAGTGAAAAAGTTGAATTTCATACTTGATTTTATGGGTGAAATACGATCCCTTTGATGTGGCACTTGAAGCCCTTCATGCCCTTCGTTTTGGAGAATTAATTGAGTGTTAATAAGTTTTTATTTTTTTTTCTTTACCTGCATTTTTTTGTTCTTTTATTAGCTAAGTTTGATATTTTATATTAGTAGCTGTCAAAGCAGGTGAAACATTTCTGAATGACATAACCGGAAAGTGGATATATGTATGTATGTACATGTGAAAATATGACAGATATTTGACTAGCACATTTTAATTTGCCATTTCAAATATCTGTAATAACTTGTTCTCTATGATAAGGCCCATCGCCGTTCTTTATTATTCTTTTAAAGATTTATTGTAAACAATGACTAGACAAAAAAAAACAATGCGCAATTTCGAACTGGAATTATTTCGTTTTGTTTTGTTGTGTTTATTGACTGCTTACTTTGGCCAAAAACAAATTTGCGCACATTGAATAACGTTTCGAGTCTAGGAAATATTTGTGCTAACAGCTTTAATGAAATTAGAAAATTAAAAGTTTAAACGCTTAAACCAAAAGGTAACATCAATGGCCTTGTTCCAAGCATTTGTTGTGAGGCGCCGCTGCTGGGACAGTTGTTCGGAACGCATTTTGCAACGGATGCCAAAATGGCAAAATATTTTTCAGTAAAACCAATCAAGTTTGACAGATTACCTTGCTGCACATAAATTTTCCAGTAGCTTGCATTTCTTTTTGTTACACGAAGAGCAGTCACATCAGAACAAATTTTTAATAGATTCAAAATGTAATGCAAATGATTTTCGAACGTAAGCGTTCCAAATTCGTATTGTGCGGCTAAAAAAATAATACCTATTCTTGGCTTTACGTTTGATCGCTCTTCCCGTTGCACCTGTTGGAACTAAGTGATTTCGAGACCGAAACCATTCCTTTAACGCACAAAGCACTTGGAATTTAATCCGTCTATAATATTGCCGAGATTCAGCTAAAAATCTTCACCAATTATCAATGATCTTATTGCTAAAAAAATATCATGCGACGCCGTTAATTTCAAAATATCCTTTCGTTTCAACTGTTGTCGGATTTTCGGTGCCTCGCGGTTATTCGCGAACATTACTATAGCAATTTAAAAATCCTCTATGACCTTTAAAGACTGTTCCTGACAGCAATATGCATTTTTAATTGACAGCCAGATGATACATAGGTAACGTTCCAGCTCGCCGTAGCGCAGATCTACTGTCTGTTCTAAGATGACAGTTCTTCCGTAGAGAAAGGTAACGAAGGGGCTCGAATCGCTACAAGCAAACTTCCCGTCTCGTAGCACATTTTTCATCAAAGTTGATACATTGCGTTCCTGATTAAATCAATGGTTGGATCTTAGAACGAGGCTATATGGTATATGTTCATTTGTACATATTATCTGTCAAAAAACCACAAGTGCCAACTGTAAGGCATAAAAAGGCGGTAAACTGAAATCCGTCGTTCAATAGAGAATTCAACGCATTTTACACTATACTCGTATTCCTCTTCACTACCTTATATGGTAATGCCAATTGAATACCTTTCTTTATTTTTCCAAAAAAAGAAATGCAAATAATCAAAAGTGTTTGCTGCTATTAAAAAAAGAAATACTAAAAAATGACGACTCAATTTACATATTTCAAATTAAAAATAAAACCGGTCTTTTGGTTGATTTTTTTTTGCCTTCAATGTTCTCGTAATTACGTTTCGAAATTTTAATTATTTCGCTAATTGATTGATCCTTTTGAAGATGTGAAAATTCATTTGACATTACGCGAAAGAACACAAAGAATACATTTGATGACCCTGATCTTGCTGTCATCTGTCAAAAAAGTACCGCTTCTTCCTACACACACAAACACACTTGTCAAGTAACAATGTGCAAATTGGTATTCACTAATGGGTTAAGAGCGTAGTGGGCTTTTTTCCATTGGTTTGCGGATTGAACTGGATATTAGATGTGCTGACATTTATCTTTGTTCCAACTTTAAAGAAAAGAAAGTTGCGTCTAAAACTTTGTTGTAACTCATTGGGTGTCTGTTGGCGAAAATTGCTTTTTCATGTATGTTCAAGAGTAAAGAATATTGCTTGAGGGTGTTTTATTGAGATTTGGCGTTATTTCTTAGAGGGTGGATTCGAAAATATTTGTGCGGGGGTTGAAGTCGGAGTAGGTGGATAAAGAGTTCTTGAAAAGTGACCAGACAAGAAGACATTTCATTCGATTGAAAGATTATTTTAGATGAAAAAAATAATCGATTTTGAGTGGGACTTGAAGGTTTTTTTTTCTATTGAGAAAGTATTATTGGAATGGGGACATCGTTGCTTAAAACTTAACAAATGGCTGACAAGATAAAAAAATTAAAGAATCAGAAACACCAAGTGATTCAACGTGCAGGATAAGCCAAAGTCTATGCCAACGATAAGGTTCTAAATAAGGGTTCAAACTTGCTCCGAATCAAAAAACCATCGACTTCTGGCAAAGAAAATAAAACAAATAAGCTACAACATTGTCATTAAGAGAACGACACAATTTTAGAAAATTGAAATTTAATTTACAAACATCAGAGGTTCAGTTAAACCTAAAACTTTGGTCTGAGCAAACATTTCAGCCGACGGTTTTGCGCGAAAAATTGCTTTATCAATCAATAATTTTTGTACAACAGTGGTCTGAAATGCTCAATAAAAGATTGCTTTTATTTACACAATCTTTCCGGACAAAAATGCAGTCTTTCTGTGCAAAAACATCCTCATTTTACGTCCTCCAAGACTCACTTTGTGCTAGTAAAACAAGAAAAAATTAACTTTTGCTCGTGGAATTTGTTCATGGAACCTCAAACGTTGCACTTGTTGTTTCATCCGTCAATTTGTTAAGTTGTGATAAGTTATTGTTGTTGTGACTGTTATTGTTAAACCTTTTTGAAGATTCAAAAATTAAATTCAAAAATTATCTATTTGAAAAAGGAAACTAGTCTTCGGTTTCTTCGGAGCGGAATTCACTCTTTTCATTGCTCTTATGTGTCAAGAGTCTAGTGGCAGATTCTAGTTGCATCATGACGCATAAATTCGACTTATTTCGCTTAGACAGAGTATTGAAAGTTTACATCCGATTGTGTTATTTCTTAAATCTGAACTATTTTTGCAAACTTTCACAACGATATCAAAGGTGATACCTGCTGTTTTAAGTTTTATGAACACTAAAATTTAATCATGACGAATTTTTACATCGACAAACACATATGATTGTTCAACAACACCTGAGCGTTCAATACGGCTTCAAATTTCAAATTGCAAATCATGTTAAAGCTCAAAACTATTTCAAATTTCCTCCGTAAATTCAGGTAAAGCTTAACCTTCGTTCATACAATTGTGACTTTGAAGGAAGGAATAGATGTCATTCAAGTGCACTCGCGTGTAATTTGTGAAGTCTAAGAGCAGTAGTATAACTTTCAAACTCGGTCCTATACCGAAGTTTTTATATGTTTGCACGATAATCGCCTGTCTCGTTTTTTTTTTAGCTCAGAATTACTAAGTGTTTCGTATGGAGCTAACAGTTTCTGAATGTTTCCAAATCACACACACCAACAGGTGTTTACTTTTTCAAATAAATATTCACTTTCATTGCAATAAACGCTTAATTCTGGACTGATTACGCTATTGCTTCACATTTAATACAAATCGCGATTTGAATTGAAAAAAATAGCATCAGAGACCTCTAATTCATCAAAGTCTAAATTTCAATTGTCATGTTTTTAATTTGAATTCAAAGAAAATTCACCGAAAAATCTTGTAAAATAATGATAAACGCGAATATATCATAGTATTTTTGGATAACTTAATTTTGAGGAAATTTTAAAAATCCATTTTTCAGAAGGTCAATCTCTTTGATGTATTTATTATAATTAATATGACACATATTTATGCTATCTTATAAATAAAACTCCTTTGATAAATATATTATTTGCCATCGTACAAAAATTCTCACAATATTAAAAAAAAATTCTCTCATAATTATTTCCTCTTCACTGATTTAGAATTTATTTTCTACATCAAATTTAATTCACGTGATCCAAGTGGTGCACATTCAATTAAGTTTGCAATCTCAAAAGTGCACGTTAATTATCTATAATAATTTTTTTTTCACGAAATAAAAATAAGAAATTTAGATTGAAAATTTAACAAAGCGATTCATTGTTTCCAATGGTTGGGTTTTTGACTTGTTTTAGTTTTTTTAAACTCTTAATTAGCGGGCTTTACTTGTGTATACTTATTTTTTTTTTCGTTTGTCGCACTGAAACGTGCTAAGAAAATTCAATGAACTTTTTCTATTCGAACGTCTGTATTGTTTGAGTTGAGGGGCACACACCAGAGCTTTGTTGGTTAGGCAATGGGGGAAAACCCAACCAAACAAGTACGCAAATGTTTTTCATTCGAAGTGTAGAGTTTTGAGCAGTTGAAAGAAACAATTTTTTACAAATTTAACATGAATCTTATCTCAAAATTAAATGTAACAAGAGCTTAGTTGTTCTTTTTTTCCTGTTTCCAAGATAAAATAAAAATGTTTTAAATAAAAAAAAACATATTTTATCTTGCGATAACATACTCTGGTTTTCTACGAAGTGAGGCTTACAAGGCTGGATTTGTTGTAGAAATGCACAAACGTACAGCATTCAGATTCATACGAGTATATTGCGATTTGGATGTTAAAAAAACCAAACAACGGCGAAAAGGTTTTTCTTGGCACTATTTCGAATCATTTTTCAATCCGTAGTCACAAATCGATCGATTATTATTATTACTTGCACGTGTATCTATGTATCTTTTTGTTGGCAAAAATCTTGAACTATTCTAAAGAAAAAAAAAAAACTAAACCACATGGAACTGGTTTAAGGTCTGAGCGACTGGCTCCCATGGATTTGTGGTTTATTTTATTTTATTTTCTTACCAGTACGGGAGATAGATCTAACGACTGACCATGAAGTGAATGGGTTTTCATTTTCACTGGACATACAGCAAAAAGCATTTCCACAGTCTGTCCCTTGTAACATGGATTTATTTTCACTTTTTCCTGGTTGTCTTTGACTTTAGTACCGCATTCTTTTTGAAAGGAACCCACTTTCTTGGCTCATTCCCTTATTTTTTTTTAGAGATTTCATTCACCTTAGTTATTTTATTTCCAAAAGCTCAACGAGGTGTAATGTGCTTAAAAGTTTGAGCACTAAAAAACAACAAGAGTCGTTAGCAACCTAGTGTTGACCAAGGTGAATGCGTTGTTTGTTTTTTTTTTTTTTTTGTGGAATATTATTGACGTATGAAACCGGATTTTATTTTCTTGTTAATTGTTTTTGGGAAGAAATTAAGTCTAGTTTGCTATTTGGGTTCGGGAAATGGCAGCAGGCGAAAAAATTCCGCGCAAAAATTCAAATTCTGTTTGTTTAACGTTTGTACTCGAGAACGGAATTGAGTCTGGAGAACTCCAAAGGTTATTAGGAGCAATAAACAGTGTGAAGAATTCGTTAATGCACGATTTTTGTTTCTTTATTTTGTTGTTGTTCAGGGGTAAATGGAACTTAATTGCCCGTAAAAATTAGGGAAGTCGTCATAAGATTGGGATGGAGATGATAATTAGTTTTTTTTTTCTGTTGAAAAGAAAGAATTTTTTTTTTTTTAAGTTCTTTATAGGAGAATAGCTTACATAGTTTTGCGCCGAAGGGTTTTTATTATTTCAACTTAATTTTGTCATATTATTGAGCTATTTAAAATTGCCATATTGGCTGAGTTTGTATGCATTTGTCGTCATCACGGACACTAAGGGAGCATTTTCCACAGTGTCCTTTTCCAGAATTGACTCGGCCTTGATATCAAAAGGCGTCAAATTCACTAAAATAGTTGAACGATTGAGATGTTAGGGAAACCCTTGAGTCAATTCCTTTTTGTGAATTTCTTTAAGAAAAAGAAAACTTGTTATTGAGTACCTGTTCACGATTCTAACAAGTATAACAAAAAGAAGAGTTTTCCCCTTAGCACCTCCACTAATAAGGTCGAGGTCTAAGGTGTAAGTAACCTTTATGTCAGACTATTTTCTCCATTTTTTCGAGTAATCAATTGCCATTGATATTTCAGATCGAGGCACTTTCAAATTTCCTCCAGAAAGAAGAGCCGATTGACCTTGAGCTTTCTTAGTCTTCTTTTTCTTGGGCAAGTCTTGTTACTTATATTTAAAAAAAAAACGAAAAAAATTTAACGAAGTTTCCGTAGGTTAAAACTTTTGTAGGTTTATAAGTAAATATCATAGTTCGTCCATCATGGAAATCGAGCCTCGAAGCCCTTTCCCGCTTTTGTTTGCATGAAGTACCCTTAAGGTTTTGAATTCCTTGCTCTTGACGTAAAATTAAGTTGCAATTTTTTTTTTATTTTCTGTGATGTTACTTGAAAGTACAAGTTTACGGTATTCGAACTTTACCCTTACAGGACATTGCTTCAAATAACTTTCTCAGACGTTGCTTCTCGCCAAATGCTTATGCTTTAGGTCAACGGGAAGAATCTCATACGAAGCTTAATTTTTTAACGCTTTAAGTTGGGACCACCGTCATCAGTATTTGGTATTAATTTCAACTTGATATCTCCAAACGTTCGGGAGTAGACGGTTGGAGACAGAAAGGCGAGCAATAAAGAGATCCTATAATATTACGTTTTTCGTTTACAGGAATGAAATCTTTAGAAGAGTTAACTTTCTGATTAAATTGTATAATATTATCGCATTCAAATGACTATCCCAGGCAGACTTGATAGTTTAGTGCGTTCAGGCTCTCGAGCTAAGGCTCACACTTTCACACAATATATTATCTACTGAATTTCTGTCAATATTTTGAACTCCAAATAACTGCAAGTGTTACAAATGCTTAAGTTCTAAGAAGTCCGCCGCAAGCATTTATCTCTTTTTACAGTTTAATGAACAATATATTCTTTAACAAAATGACGGTAGTTTTTTTTTCAAAAAGATTAGCTTAGTACGTCTTCGGTCCCAGAAACATTTTTGAATGCACACGTCTTCGGCGCCGGCATTTTAGTCTTATAATAATAACAAGACAAAGGTCTTTGTGAAGTGAGAAAACTTAATAAAACAACAATATAATACAAGCCGTACACGTTTTACAATTAATTAAAAAAAAAAACGCACAACTTTTTGTTTATAATTTTTTTTTGTTTTACATAATTGCGGAAGAGCAAAAAAATTCCATTTACGTACTCAACTTAATTGCTTCGCATAAAATTAATTTCACATGCCAAGGAAAAGATAGAAACAAAACAAATAAGAAATAAAATAAATGGCATGTGTATAAGTAATCCCACTAAATGCCATTGACACTGACCATATTTTTTTTTTGTTAAAGTAACAAACCTTCATAGCGTCAGTCCTTAGAAACTGCGATTAAACATCATTCATTCAGTTCCAGTTACAATCCTCTTACCACATGCTAGTATTGCGGGTCAGTCGCCTCAAACAGATACAATCGGAATGTCAAGTACAACATCACAAGTTTAACACAAAAATCAACCTAGACTCAATATTGTGCGAGTTTAAAACCAGCACATTAATAACAACAGCACCATTACTTGACCTTCCTTCATCTTCTGACAGTTTACAGCATTTTACGTAGTAGAACTGGCTTGCTTAGCGGTAGGTAGCGTTCTAGAAACAATCCCTCACTTATCTACATCAACACCAGGAGCACTTAGCAAGACAAAAAAAAAAACAAATGTAATCAAACAAAAAGTACACTCATCGCCATTTAACCGAGAATGATGAAATAAATCGTAAAAACTTCGCAATATATCTTCCGTCCACTTCGGTGACAGAAAGTATTTTTCAAATTGCATTTAACACAGGTACACTCTCGGAACACGCCCCTTTGCGCTGCAAGTAAGTGGCGCGAGACTGCGTTTTTTTTTGTTTGATAGTGAAAAGAAATTCGATATTCTTACGAGACTTATGTACATTTGGCATATTTAAAACAAGAAGTATCATTCAGGAGTCAATGACTTTAGAAACTAAGAGGGAGACACTCAAAAAAAATTTACAAATTACGGCTACAAAAGCGAATCTACACTACACCCACCCCACGCAGAGATGTCAATCAGTTTTATTTTGCTTGTGTGTTTCTCCATGTATTTTGTTCCTTAGCTGCGAGACACCGAACAAAGACTTAACCACTGCTAAAAAAAAGATATAAAATGAAAACAAAAAAATTAAAAAAAACAAGAACTTCAAAAAACCACCCACAGTCAGCGGAGAAAACGAGCTACAAAAACCACATCGCTGTCCTAATTACGTTTGCCCGTTTTTAGCAGCCGAATGCAAATAATAGACAAATAAAAGGAGAGAGTCATGCTAAATTGTGCGTATTATATGTTGGGCTATGAGGTAGTTTTTCGGTCTACAGGGTAACTCCTTGTGGGCCTGTAAAATGAGCGGTAACAGCTTTTGACTTAACACACGTGTCTTTTGCTGAAGCTGATTGTGAACTACACGGACGTTGAAATGATTTATTTATTCCTTCTTTTAGTTAACTTTATCCGCACACTGACTTATTTTATTTAAAAAATTATCAGTGAATATAAATATACAGTGGTGCCTAAAAATATTCCGTTACTTAGGGGTTTTTTATTTTTAACATCAAAACATGTTGAACAATTTTTAATACTTTGTTAGATATTTTTTGTTACCTAGAACCCTGGATTTCAGATAATCACTATGAACTTTCTTGTGAGAAGAAAAAAAATCATTTCATTTCATCATCGTCATGTTGGTCGATGGCTAAAGTAGTTTACCATATTATGTATGGATGTATGTCAGGACCTTGCCTTTTCGAGCCATTAACAGTTTCCTAAGGATTTTACTGACAAGAGAAAGTTTCTCAAATAATTTGAATCATTCATAATTTGAAATCAATTGGTCCACTGTTTAATAAAAACTAACTTGAGTGATATTATTGACTTTATTTTCGATTTAAGTTTAAATAAATCAATTTTCCTTTGGTTTAAGTCCAAGTTTTACAAGCGAATGTTTCTTCAATCCTCGTGGCCAAATTAAAAAAACAAACCTATCAATGTTTCGGTTTCGTAGAATTTTGGCACCCCTGCGTGTGTTGCAAACATCTTGACGTGTGTCTTTATTACTTCTCTTATGATATAGTAATACAATTGAAACTGTTAAATGGCGAAAGAACATTCCAACCATGGCAATGCCGATTAAGTACAGAAAAATTGACAGACTCCTTTCACCAAGGAAGTGCAGACATCAAACTTGAAAACTTTGTCACAAATCCGACTTCTCAAGCAAGATCGTTCTGAATTCTTTTACAACTGTAAACCTCTATTTCCTATCTTTTTCGTGAGTCATTTGCTTCAAAAACGTTGGAATGTCTTACACGGTTGCCTTTTGCATCCTTCTCCGTAGGGTATGACAGCATCTTCAGATCCATAGATTAACGACGTAGGTCGATCATTCATCAGCCTTATAAGCAGAGCTTCTGCAGATATCGTCGTGTTCTGCTTGGCATTAGAAGAGCATGGTTCTTATGGTATTGTAGGGTGTGATTATTCAGAGCTTGTCACTGTTCTAATTCTATCGCATATCTGCTAAGCCACCGAACGTCATGCGTCGACCCGTTGTAATGTCTGAGAGACGCAATCCCAATGTTTGTGATTCTCTAGCCTAGTCCTTTAGCTTAAAAAAATCAACATTGAGATAATATAACATAATAAGTTTCTATTGTTAAGGCAGACAATGTTAAATTTGTCTTTAAAAAGATCTTTTAATTGAACAAAAGCAATTCAACAACAATGATTAACTGTAAGGTTTCAGGTGAAAATTTAAAGTTGTTGTAAACTACCGGCAGCGTAAAAACTTTGTGTTCGAGCTATCTCATCCTTCAAATTATGCCTAAATTCAATGAAACTTAAAAGGTTGTTTTTTTAAAAAAAAACTAACATGCAGTGAACTGCTACTTTTCAATACAACTGTATGCATTTATTTGTATGCACATTTCCCGCATTACTTACGTGATACAAAAAAAAAAAACAAAACAAAAACGAGGAACGCTGGCCTGTTTGCGTTTTTTGTTGGCACCAGCCACTCGCTTGCTTGATTTTCTTTGTTAACAACTTCAGATAGAAAGAGTAGCACATTAAATAAATCAACCTTAGCAGATTCTCAGATACTTTGGATTTTGAAAATTAAAAAAAAAAAAAAACATCGAGTGGGGGGTGGTTTTGGACTCCCAAAACCAAAACAATCGTGCCAATCGTTTGTATACAAGGTTCAACTTTATTTTTTATTTTATTTTTTCAGAAAGTTCATTATTTAAGAGCCAAACAAAGGGGTGGGTTATTATTTGTTCATTTTTCGTAGCGTGAGGCTTTTTTTTATTGCATCCTAAGCCCGTAATCACTTTGATGTATTGCGAACTATGGAAGCGACGGGTCGACGGACGGTGACATTTTTTGTCGCGACAGAACTCTTAATTCATTATTTTTGCAACAACATTTTATATAATTTACGATCCTTTGTTTGGCATATTGTACCGAAGTCGAAGCGGGACGGAACTCACTGTGCTCATTTTAAAAAAGGAAACTCAAAGGGAAGGTGTGGCTTTAGTTCCCGAAAACGGACAAACCAATAAACATGAAAAAAAAAACACAATTAAAGGCAATCCTTTTATTAACTCTGTCTCGAGCCATCTCTGGTTTGCCGTAATTTCAAAATTAAAATTCAATCTGAGTTCGTTAAACTTTTTTTTCGCTTGTTTGTATGTCTGTGCTTTTTGGACAGCACTGTTTAGGGGAAGTTTAAGAAAATATTTATTTTGGAATTGGAAATACATACAAGCGCAGAAGAGTATGTTGGCGGCACTGGTTTAGTGTTTTGAGAACAATAATCACTCGTCGATAAATTCAAAAAATAAACGAATAAAGGGGGGAAATGTGTGAGAAATTTACGGGTATTTTAGATTCGAGAAAAGAAAGTGAACATCGCAATTTGCTTTGATGTCTTGAGTTAAGGTTTGCGAATCGAAGTGATTGATATTTTGCGGGAAGCGTGAAGACGAAATTGATTAGCGTTTGTAAAGGTTTTAAAAATCAATTTATTTGTGGTAATTTGTTCCAGCTGTCTAGAGGCAATCAGTCATATTTTTCGACGCTTTGGTGGCACATGATTTAATATTTTAACTTTGAGAATTTGTTCAATTTGCGGATCTGCTTAATTCAGCAGCTTGACATAATGGTTGGGCAATTTAGAGTTCTAAATACATTCACAATTCCACGCAGAGCTAAAAAAAATTTGGAACCAAATGGACGTTAGCATCAGTCTTTTGGACAAAAACTTATCACATTTTTTCAGAACGATTGTACAATAGAGTCTCCCATGATTATCTCACTGCGTCGTGCTATGATATGATCCGGATTATCAGGTTGTCATGAGGCAAATAAGCAAGCCAGAAAGGGATCGAATACGGTGGGTACATATGATCAGCTTAATGCAACTACCCAACTTCTACACATCATTTCTAGTATAAACGGAACTTAAAGCCTTTTAACTTAAAGCAAAATATGAAAGATATACGCAAGTGATTACTTGTGACTTCTTTACAAACCGTCAACATGAGTATGCTCCACTGCTTAACTATCTTACATGCATTATCACAGCGAGCAGAGGAATAAGATGAAAAATATTTAAGTTTCAACAAGACCCAAATAAACGAAAATATTCCCAATCTCAATCAGAATTTGCTATCAAATTAACCCACACAGAACACAAGATGTTAAAGATGGACATTCATTTGGACTTAGAACTTGCTGCTTTCTAGGTTTTTTGGTGGCCTTTTTGTCAAAAGTTGCGTCTATATGAGAATACTGATTAGCTACGGCGTGGTAACGAAAAGCTTAATACTCGTATAAACAATTTAATAGTTAAAAAGTTTCGTCGAATTGAACGAATCTTGTTGTAGATCACTTCAAAATAAGAGTATACGAATTAAAAGAACGTTGCCAAACTACACATGTCAATTCGGTGGATTTTTTCAACCACAGTATAGTCCAAAGTTGAAGTCATCGTATCATCGTCTTCCTGTCCTAGATTTTAAATCGTCTGTCTTGTCTGTTCACCAACTTTTGTGAATCACTTTTCTGTTTTGCCTTAGATCAGCAGCACGTGTTTTTCACACGAGCAAACTCTAAACAAAGAAAAAAAAACAACTTAAAAAAACCTCAAATTTTAACCCCTACTAACCCATTAGAAAATTCTTATCACATTGCGGCCGGAAGATGATACAAATGCTTTACGAAATATTTATCTGTTTAAACTGGTTCTTCAAGGGAAACTAGTACACCGACCAGCCTAGACAGCTTGCATCATTTATAATAATACTTCGGTGTCTATTAAAGCTGTTGTCAAAGTCTAACGTTAAAATATTTCACACATTTTGCAATAATTGTATCCATTAAACTACGTCATAAAGATAACATAAAATGACAATAACAATATTTTTCCTTCTATTCTATCAAAGCCTCTTCTGATAATCAAGCTTCAATAAAAGGGGAAAAAAATACAAAAAACAAGATTCAAACTCAATTCCACTCGATTTTTATATTTATTTCAAAAAAAGAAGAAGAAACGAATGAAAAAAAGCTACGACACTACTACAACATGATCGCGCTCATCGATCGAGTCTGATTGTAAGTCGTGAGGCGTTTGGCGTTTGCCGTTTTGGGTCTAAGCTTTCGGCATGCTCTTCAGATATTAGTAAGCGTCTGGCTTTTTACTAAATTAGAAGCGTGAGTTACTAGTGTGCGCTGCCTGCCTACGTAAAAATCGAGTAATATTTTTTTTTGCGTTCAAAAACAAAGTTATTACAATAACAACAATTAGTGAATGTATTACGTCATTTCGTTTGAAATCAGTTTTAAAAATAGCTTAACACGTAAGCGATGTCGGTATGGTAACCTTTTTTTGTTGATTTTTTTTCCAAAACGCTTAAAACATTTTTGTTTCCTAAATTTTGTTAGATTTTTTTTTTTGTGGCTTGCCAGACTAATGGGGTAGTTTCGAAAAAAAGGAAGTGTTTGAGCTGCCGCCATGCTAAAAAGATTGTGATTCGGTATTATGTCAAATTTTGAGTCATTGAATTCGTCGCTTTTTTTTTGTGAGATAAGCCCTTGTATTTGGAGCTTAAATTTTATATGCGCGACATATTTGTTTTGGAGGTTAACAATTATGACGTTGGTTGACTTGGTTACCAATTGATTTCGATTTTTGATTGCTGACGCGCGCGCTGACACTGTGTAGCCTTTCTGACAAATCAAGCCGTGGCTAGTCGTTAATTCTTTTCGATTTTTTATTTTTCTTTGTCTGTATTGTTTTTATATCTACATCGTCGTTGTTGCTGGATGATTATTGTGAGTGTACATTTATGTTTGTGGCTAGAGTAGAGTTTTCTAGGTCAATAGTGGCAAAAATGATAAAAACGTGCGGAATGCTGCAATACGATTTATGAATCATTATAAAGTTCTTCTCAGTTGCGCAGAAATTGATATTAACTTTTTAAACTTTTGTCGAACTTAATATTTTTAGGACTTCTGAATAAAGCAGTAAAAACACTCAAGTAAATATGTTTTTTAAAAATTATTATTGAGTATTAATGGTTTGGAAATTGGTTTTCTAGGACGGCAATCTTTCTTTTCGACAGAATCTTTAATAATATTTTTACATGTTTTTTAAATAGTTTCCAAACGTTCTGAAAACAAAACACGGTTTTTGAATGAGCCACGGTTAAGCTTCATGGGCTTTGTGCCACAAATAGTTGGGGCACGAAAAACAGTGTATTGCAAAAAAATATGTCAGTAGTTCGATGCACTAACCACTGAAGCCGTCTTAAATACATAATACGAATTCCTGGTTTACAGATCTTTGGGAACCCCCAGCCCAACTTCGCGTAGGTTATTTGTTGTTGCGAACATTGTTCATTGCCGACTCAGTGAAAAAATGTCAGGTCTGCCGTCCCGGATTTGAACCTGGGAACCCACCAGAGCATTCCATCATAATTGACTTGACGTGCTTGACTAAGGACACGAAAAACTGAGATTTATTTTTCTTCATTGGTATTTTGTTTCCCCATCGCAGCCCCCTTTAAGGTTCTTCTTGGTCTTTTGGCAACTCATTTTTCACTTGGTAAGAATACTTTAAGCCTCCCTTTTAATTTTGATAACATTTCGTCAAGTTCGATTACCACCTATTCGACTAGACCTATAATTTGGTTTTATGTGAGCTGTTTTCTTAAAACGACCATAAGACAAAACTCTCATTGTTTAAGCAAAAGTGTAAGGGTAATAACCTTGCCTTGAAAAAAGTTACAAGAGAATGTATACCGATCATTAAAGATTTTTTGTTTTTCCTACAGAAGTTAAATTGCCTGTTTTAAAATGTGAACTACATTATAAAAAAGTAGAATTGCAGCAGAATCCATCTGCAAAAATAGAAATGGGTTCCTATTTCTTCGAAACGCCTGCATTTCTGCACCAACGTTCTCTGATAAAAAAAAAAAAAAACTCTTATCAGGATGAAAACGACACACCACTGATTTAACCTTCATTAATCTTTTCTCCGACGCCTTGCAAAATGAATTCATACAAAAAGATAAACAACAGGCGAAAATTTAAAATGTTTTTAAACTCAAAAAAAAAAAAAATTATAAGGAAACATCTGTTAGTCTTCAAAAAGGCATCCAAAGCTGGGGTAAAAATAAATAAATAAATACATTCTAGTGATAGCAGACTTTTTTTTATTTTTGTTTTTCGAGAAATACAAATTTTATCAACATCTCCGGACACAACCTCGTAGAAATGTGTTTTACATGAATTTAAAAAAAAAATGTTTTTCCATAATCTTCAAAAAATGAAACAATTAAGACTCTCTTCGAACGATAAAACACTTAGTAAATTTAGAAAAACAAAAACAGAATTGTTTGTGGCTCTGAATTTGGCAATGGTACAACATTTCAAAAGCTTCAAAGATTTTTGTCCAACATTTTTTCGCGTCAAATAAATTTGTGCTCGCCCGCGTTTCCTCGTTAGAGTTATTTAATGTTGTTCTTGGGTAATAAATTTTTGAATTTCACAGGTAAATTTTTGATATTTCTGATTTAGTATTATCCATTATTTACTTTGGACTGAAATGTTGATGGTCAAATTACAAAAAAAAAAAGATACATTAAATGTAGCTTAGCTTTGCAGTGAATATATTTTCGTTCTGTGAATAGAAAAAAGTAGTTTTCTGAAATCATATGAACAGTGAGACCGCTGTAATGATCAATATGTCAATCATGTTACTCGATAAACTTGACATGATACAATTTGCGAAAGATGTAGCATGTCTGAATGATCATGGTAACTTGACTTGCATCCACATGCATTAGAAACATTGTTCATAAATATTCATCCAAGTTTGCTTCAGAATTTACCTCCGGAAAGCCGAGAATGAGTTATCAATTATCAAAGTAGCTTATTTTAAAACCTACTTCTGATCATAATTGGCTGTACTTCGCCTTCGTCGCCACAGTTCCTACAGGTCATTCGAGCTATGACGGTTGAACGTCTTGGAAAAATCTTCTAATTTATTTTCTGAAGGAATCATCTGCACTGAAATTTTCAAATCCTCACCAGGCGAACAAATTAAATGTTAATTTCGGCGAGCTTTTGTACGCAATTGGAGTTGTGTAGGATATCTCAATCCTGAAATATTTGTTTGTTGAGGCATTGAAATAACATGCAATGAAGTAAGCAAATAAAACCAGAAGCAATATCTTGATGGGCTGTCTTCCAGCACGTTTCTAATTAGATAATATGTTTAAAAGGGATTCATCTTTTAAGCGTCGGTTATTTTTCATTTATATTGTAGTTATAATACATATCAAACATTCCCTATCGGATTGGCAAAAAACAACTCATTAGATAATTCAAGGCTTTCGTATATAAATTCCTTGGAAGATTTGGTTAAGAGATTCTGCAATGTCTTCGATATAGGAGACTGCGCAGTTTCTGCTCCTTCTGCCATGTACTCTCCTAGTATATGCTTTTAAACTTTTCTGTATTTTTATTATTAAAGTTCCTTCCTATTTGCTCAGCGACATTGGGTTTAACCCGAACTTAACATTTGCATCTTTTCATAAAAATAGTCTGCACTGGTGAAAGTTTAATACTTGGATACCTTTTGACGACCGACATAACTCATAATATTTCCACAAAAACCCAAGACGTAAATCACCCGCGAGTGCAACTTTAAGGCCAAAAAAAAAATCGCGTTTTCTATCAAAATGATGATCTGTACTTAAAATTATTTTGACATTAAACCATGTGACACTGGCACTTAAAACGTATGCCATGACATCCATCCAAACGGCGAAAGGCTGATATCATCGCAAAATGCTTTCAGTGAACTTTTTTTTGTTCTCTTGCCCAAAGATTAACGATTAAAGTTGTATCGCAGATTTTTTAAAACTCCATTGTTTATAAAACAAAAACAAAAAAAAACGAATAAATACAATCTCACATGAAATGTACTCAGACATGACCCAGGTGTGGAGAATATCACAGCAAACACTACATCACGACTTCACAGTTTTTTTTATTTATTTTTTAACGCGCTCAGGTTGTTCCCCGAGTAAATTAGTGGAATGAACCTCAGACTTTTATTCCTTCCATTTGCGTATTTTTTTTTTTTTATTTTTTTTTTTTTTTTGTTAACAAATTAAAAGGTGTTTGTTTATTTTGCCGCTACAAAAAGTACCAGTATATAACTACTGGTAAATGACACACTTTAAGTAGTAAACATAAAAGTAGTGTAAAATTTGTAAGATGACTCCTGTTTTTTTTTAAATCGAGATAGGTCTATATTACTTAAGAAGGCATTTGTTTCCAATATTTTAAAAGCGCATGCATTATATAAAACAATATACAATTTATGATTGAATTCACTGTATTCGTTTTGGGATATGAATAAAAGCAATCTTTTCGACAATTCTATTGCAATCTTAATATCTTTACAAAAATTTCACTCTTTTCATCCTCTCAATTATTTTGCATTCATATGTATTTTTTGCATTATATATATAATTATATATATATATACATATATACACTTCTAATAGTTGAATAAATGCTTATTGTAATACATAAGTCAATGTTTATTAAGAATTATTGAACAAGTTTTTCTGCATGCATATGAATGAAATTTTATCAATTCTGTTAGATAAGGTTCTCTTCAAAAGCAGAGCTCGACCACGAATACACGTTCAAAAAGGTCAGCAAACCTAGCGAAGATTTTCCAATGATCGAAATTCAGCGTAAGTCTGTGATCTGGCAAATTTTACTTCCAAAAGTAGACCAATGAAAGACAATTAAATCCGTAATAATACAACTGAACTACCGATGTTAAGTCCATTTGCACATTCATCTACATTGGCAGGACACAAGCACGTATTTCTTAAGTTGCATGTTCCATTTCGCGAAGACCCACAAGACATTTCTGCTGAATCACGAATTATCAGAATTTGAGCTATTTGGCAAGAGACTCAAATTACGCAAGTACATCATTAATTATCCTCACAAGAAAGAAAAAAGTATACATTAATCTGAACACATTATGAATCACTTTTTATGTTCAAAATTATCGCATAAAATCCAACAATATGTGCAATTTACAAGTCAACTCATCCCCTAACTTATTGCATTTCAAAAATAGCCTCTAAAATGTTATTATTAAATCCTTCGCTGCAGATGTTTCCCTGCAATCACATAATCCATCCACAATACGCATCAATCATATTAAATCCGTAAAAATCCCACAAATCCAATGCAATTTCAAGTACTCGACGTAAAAATTTAAACTTTAGTCTTGGCAAATTCGAATCGTTCGTGTTCAACACAATTGCACGATTAAAAATGATGAATTTTTCGAAACACCTGTTTTTGCCAGATGAAAATGAATTTATCGATATGACACCAGGAAAAAACAAAACAAAAATGAACGAGCATTCAACAAATAATAAAACAATAAAAAAAGAACCGCACACAAATTTTATATGAGAAGAACAACCAAAAGACCGAGACAAGTCGGCATCAGAAAACCGAAAAAAAAAAATATCTAGCTACTCGTATCTATCTATTAAAGACATAAACCATAAGTTCGCTGCTGTTTTAGGATCACCCGAGCACTCAACAGTGCGATCATGAAGGAAGCTGAAGAATAAAAAAACAAACACATGCGCAAAAAAAATTTAAATAAATTTAAAAGCAAATTTAATGAACTAAAGAAAAGAAATAAAAATCACCTCAACAACTCGAACAACAAAACATACTAACTAAATGTATCTAAACATGTATCTTTCTGCATGTTCTCACATAGCCAATGCTTAACTATTAGATATTCAGACAGATACATACATTCAAGACTTTAATAAATAAAATAAAAACAAAATAAAACTAGCGAGGAATGAAATAGAAGCGCGCGCTAACTCACCACTACAAGAAGAAGAAAAAATACGAAAAAAGCAACAGCAACGAAGAAATTTTCTCTTCGCAAATATCGCAGAAAATCTATCTTGATTAGTCGAAAACGAGTCCGAGCCCCTGAAGCTTGAAAAGCTCTCACTTCAGCGGGATATAAAGAAATATTTTCTTGAAAACAAAAAAAAAGGAACCTAATCGCGTGAAATTTTATTCAAAATTACAACAAAACATACTTACGAACGAACGAACTTTAACAAACAAATAATAAAAGTATCTATACAACTACTACATCGATTTCAAAAACGCGAATAATCAAAAAATAAAACCTTACAAATATAAACGTCTATAACACCGTTAGTTCAAATATTCCATGCGAATTATATAATTACACTCGTGCGTCGGAAAAATTACAGGAAATTAAATTTAAATTTAATTATAATTGTTACAACAATTCAAAACAAAATATTATTATGTTCTCAGCAACAAACAAGTGCGGCATACAAATATTCGAATATCAATTTTCGACGAATCAACTACGCCAGTTATTAAATTATAACGAACGGATTACAAAAATCGTAGAAATTGAATTTGAATTCATTAAATTCAAAAAACCTCCAAAAAACGACCAAGAAAGTGGTATTCTCACCTGAATATCTGAGTTTAAAAAAAAAACCAACACACACAAAAAGGAAACCATTTCTCATCAAATGAAATAAACTCAAACAAAAAGAAATTAACGAATTAAATTTGTAACGAGACTTAAGCTAAAAATACACTTAATTTAATAAAACAAAAACACTAGGAAATAATTTCTTTTTTTGTGAAATTTATTATAAAAAAAGGAAAAAATTATTTTTAATTCTTTTCTAAGAAAAGTTTAATTTTTTACCGCGTGTGCTGCTTTATACTACGAGTATAAATAAAGACTTTTCCTTTTCATAGTGTGCATGAAATTTTATTTATTTTCTTGTATATATAAATGAGTTGATTGATTTTTGTCTGTTTTGAATATTAAATAGAAAATAATAATATTAACTTGTATAAAAATAATTTATCTACGATTGATAAATCCGCCCACTATCATTACTAACGTCAATCTACGATATTCGAATTCGATAATTTATTAAAAATAATTAAAACCAAAAATGGATGCTTGCGAAATTGCAAATTTCTTGGCCAGTGAGCTTTTTATGCAACAGGTAAAAATTCGTATTTCAAAGAATTATAAGAAATTTTATTAATTTAAACTTGAAAGACTTAATTGAAAATGATTGGTAAGTGACTCGGTGGGTCACCAGAACGGAGGTGGATTGCAAATAAAAATTTAATTTAATTTTATTCAAAAAAAAAAAAGAAAAACATTCATTTGATTCAATTAAATGTGATTTTTCTTGCGAATGTAGGCGTTTTTACTGCTTCAAAGAATATAATCGTACGAGTATTATCTGCTCATGTAGGGGCTTTGCGTGTTTCTTTTTTTCTTTCTATGAATTGTTTTTCTGATTTTTAAACTGAGTACCAAATATGGTTAGTTAATTTGTTTGGGCCGCAGTATGGTAGCACATCTGGTACCTGCTTTTGGCAACGGAATGATATTTTTTCCCCTCATTTTACTATGGAGAATTTTATTCGTTTCTGACGTGGGAGGAGATTTGTTTTCGTGGCTTTTACGACCGTCAGTGGCATATACATTATTATATTTTTTTTTCTTTTTAATTAGAGAGGAAATTAAAGGAATTCCGTTTATTGTTTTTATATTTTTGTGTATCTATTTTTAAGAAGTGAAGGGCTTTTCTTTTTGTAAAGGAACTAATGAATTCCACGTGGTATTGTCCTTCCATCTTCTAAAAACATAACGACCGATTCTACTTATATATATATAAACAATATATAGCTGACTACGCCACTGGGTCAAAACTGCAAACGAAAACAATTCAGGCAAAAGACAAAATATTCGAAAATAAAATGCATCGCGTCTTCTATGAAGCTATCATATAGGTTTTTAAATTTCTTAATACCAACGACCTAAAGATGTATGTTTTCGTGAACTAAGGCACCTGACTAGGCTTTAAGTTCTCATTCACATGTTTTCAGCCGGGTCGCAGTATGAAACACATTTCCATTGCCAAAAATGGCCAAAAGTGATTGCCGAAGACCTCATATCCCTTAAAGTACATACTATATGTCAGCTGTAGTTCAATCTTGTCCCTGAAAAATGGGCATTTTTTTTTCTTGATTTCACCAGTGGAAGGCTGCACAAAGTTTGCTAAAACTTTGCCACGCGGTTCCAAAAACAAAACTGACACCATAACCTTGGCTGCAGGTGGAACTGCCTTCGCTTGCTTTCGAGACGGTTTTCCTCTTTCGGTCCATTGTTTTGACTGTTCCTCCGTCTCGGGTGTGAAGTGATGGGTCCATGTTATACTGCCTTTGTTACAAAATCTAGCCCTTCATCATTTCTTATTTTAGGACAAGTTTATCAAGGGAGACTTAAACTTGTCATGATCCATGGTCCCTGTGTCTATGAAATCCCATAATTACAACTTTGTTCTTAAAAGTAAGATTTAACAGTTTGATTGTTACACTATTTGTTTTGAAATCGCATATTTTGAGCCAATGCTCAAGAAGATGCTTTCGTTTAGAACACTAAATGCAATTTGCATTGTTTTCTGATGATCCATAAAATATGATAGTAGCTTCATTATAAAAGTTGTTTACCAGTCTACAAAACTAGTTTTTAATTTAAAATAAATTTAAAATCAACAAACGCGATGACCTTGGGCAGACTAAGGGAAAAAAAATACAATAAAACAATAAAAACACGCATCCACCGTAATTACCCGCCTCATTAAATTGTAATTTCACCTTTCAACACCTGCAGGGCTTAGGTTGTTTTGTTTGTGTATGTTGTTGTTTTTTTTTTTGGCTTTGTACTGGCTCTGTACCTACTTTGTTATCTCAACGCTTTGTTCTAAAGGAAACGAACGAATTCTTTGCTCTCTCAGTTTCGATAGCTACGAAATATCAGCAACAGAAAAATCCCCTCAATCTTATATCAGCACAATAAAATAGCAGCAATAATTAAACAAATAAATAAAAGGCACAAAAAAAAGTAAGAAAATAATCTAGAAAGAAGCATTTTCAATTTTATTCTTTTTTTTTAATTCAAAGAAGCGAACGAGTTCATCGTTAAAAATAGAATCAGGGTGAAGAACTAGGAAGCACCAGTTCGCTCACATTAAATTCACCACACTGTGATCATGGGCAACATGTGAACATCATCTTTTTTTTAACCAAATTTTAAAGATTCTAACAAAATTGAGATACATTAACTATTTTAATAAATAAAATCGTATTCATTGATTTTGCACAGAAATTAATAACTACTTCCTGAAAATAGCGGTCACTACGAATTAACTGAAAAGAAACTGAGAATGAGAGCTTTGAATTTTATTCACCATACACATCGCGCCTCTAGCATCATGATGCTGGACGAGTGACTGTTGTTTGTTTTTCTTTTGTTGCCCACATCGATGTTCGTGTTGTTTATGCAAAAGCATGATGGCAGGAATACCACGTGGGATGACAATGATTGAAAAGTGAAAAGTGGGAAAACCCATTTGATACTTGTGTCATGTGTTACGTAGAAGTTTGTTAATTGGCAGTTTACGTTTCTGGTGGAAAAATAAAAGCATTTTGTGTATGAACACTGGTTTACGCATTATTTACGTTTTCAACGAAGGCGCTAAGCTTCACACAACACAAATTCTCATTCTCAGTTCGTTTCTAAATTTCTTCTAGAACAGAAAATGAATAGAGCTTTTAAAAAATGAAAGTACCTATTTAATTATGCACTGCGAATCACTACGATGAGGTTTTCTCGTGATGTTGTTGCTTCGACTTAGCGTCCCGAACCGTCGCTGTCATCGACTTTCCAGAACCCATTTGTATTTCAAATACTCGCTAAGTCATCTTCCAAGTATCGCACCTTTCTATTAAATTTTATATAAACCGGGACTATAGACCGCCAAAACTGAGATATGAAAGGGTTTTCCAATAAAACTTTTCAAATCTTATTCCAATGTCATTCTCTGCCAAAACTTTGTGTCTCCGATTCTGCATTTTAAGAGTCTAGCATTGTGGAGCAAATCTATATAGAAAAAGATGTCATCTCGATATTTCGTTTGCCTCTAGGATTGATGATCATGTGAGCAACCATAACAAACGGGTATCGAAATTTACTGAAAACCTTTATTGATGTTTATTTCGTCTTACTCAAGAAAGACGTTAATAAAGGCTTCACTAAATAGTCTATTTAGGAAGCTATAAAGTTAGTTCTTAGCTTCTTTAATGTTCTCTTCTCAATTGTACTTTAAAAAAGTTTTTTGAATAATCGAACTTGCAGAATTTATAATTCATTTTAATTTCAGCTTGCCTCACTGGATGGCATTCAAAGTGGTGTACCCACATTAACCACATCCACACTAACGCCAACAACACTCCGCAACATCGAACAAACATTCATCGAACTAACAGCTGATCCGCCAAACACTGCACCTTATCAAGCCGGTTTTGTGCCGCCTAAGCCCTTTAATTTCGAATACAACAATGAAACCAACAGTATGTCATCGTCCGAGGATTCACAAAACTCATGGCAGAACCACCCTCTCATGAACGAAGAAAACTCTTTGGCCACTACAGATACTTGTGAGTATTCATCATCTTTCATCAATCACATGATCAACGAATAATAATCGTTTTATTTTCTTTTACAGCAAGTGTTGCCACAACAATTAATGCCAACGATAGTCCGTCCTTCCAAAGTAATGGTACTGGCGGCGGTGGTGGCAGTACAACCGCAAATACCTCAACCGCTACAAATGATTTCACATCAATGAATAGAGCCATAGCCGCGGCACGTGCTGGTGGTATTAATTCCTCATCTTCTGGTACAACGACGCACACTCCGTCCCGCCGTAACCAGGGTGGCCGCCGTCCGACAAAAGCAACAAATATGTCCCCCGAGGAGGAGGAGAAGCGACGTGTCCGTCGTGAACGCAATAAATTGGCAGCGGCCCGCTGTCGTAAACGTCGTGTCGATCAAACTAATGAACTGCTCGATGAGGTTGCACTGCTGGAGAAACGTCGTGATAGCCTAACAAAAGAAATGCAAACCTTGTGTGCGGCAAAAGAAGATTTACAGGCCATTTTCGAGGCACATCGTGCCGAATGCCGAAAAATTCGGCCCAACAACAATAATCTGATGGTGGATTCCTTTAGTGCACGTGACGCTGGTCGCGGTTCACCCCTTGATCTCAAGCCAGTCATTTTACCAGAATTTGATGTGAAGAGCATAAAAAGTGAACCAAACGAAAGTTTCGACAGTCTTGATGACGGACCACCATCCCCGAAACGTGTCATGTTGTCACAAACTTCATCAGCCATGGTGCCGCCATTACCAAATGTTTCCACAATATCAGCGGCGATATTGGCTTCAGCCTCGGCCTTGAATACGCCCACCATAACGAATTCACCTCCTGCAATGCTTAAACCAGGCGGACCTGCAAAGCAACGACCCAGCTCACTAAATGTTCCCCTGCAAATGAACACCGGCCAAACGATGGGCATGGGCAAGACTGTCACAGATATAAATGGTGTTGCGATAACAACGCCCTCAAGTGGAGTGATGTTTAATTTCGACAGTCTAATGGACGGCGGCACCGGCCTAACACCAGTGTCTGGCCCCCTTATACCAACGTGCTCATCGCAGAATAAGCATCCCCTTGAGTTGACCACACCCACCAGCGAACCCTCAAAGTTGGTCAGCTTATAATAGTTAAACGAATCATATTTCTAAAGTTAATATAAAACTGACAATTTTATAGAAAATATCTTCTGATACGAGAAGAGCTGGTATTCTGTTAAATACACAAAAAAAGAAAAAAAAACTATTTTTAAGAAGATAAAATTATTGTTCTTTTTTTTTAATTATTGTCCCCAATATTTTTTGTATTAATTTTTTTTTAATGTTGTCAAATATTTCCTTTTCTTGTTTTATTTATACAAACAAATGTTTTTATTTACTAAATACGTTTTAGAACATTGAACAGAGTAAAAAATCAACAAAATAAAAAGGCGTTGTGATATTTATAAATAAATGATAAACCAAACTACACACAAAAACTCTATTTTAATAAAATAAGAAAGAAAATTATTTCCTTAAAACGAAATTTAGCTAAAATATAAATAAGAAGAAAGAAAATAAAATAATTTTGTGTGTGCTTTTATGAGGCGAATCAAAAACTATTGAAAACAATTTTACACACTTTAAGTTTTAGCAAAATTAAGATGAAGAAAACAGAAAAAAACAAAAACAATACTTAAAATAAGGTAAACCAATCAATAAGCAAATAATAATAATAATTAAGCCTTTTTTGTCGATCGTTTTTAAAACAATTTCGTAACATTTAGAAAAGCAAGCAAAACTCAAATCTTTAAGATATATTATTAAATGAAAAGAAAATTAAATTATGTATTTCTATATAACTATGCAGAAAGAAAACCTTTGTCGCCTTGTGTTTTTGTGCAAAAGCAATAATTAATTAAATATGTATTACTTTTTTTTATTTAATATATTATACATACTATTGTCTATATGTAATTACATTTTTTTTTTAAAAAAGGAAAACAATTATAGTTGTATATTTTGTATATGTAAATCAAGAAAGAACGTCAGCGTAAAATCATTGCAATTCGCATGTATTATGTACCATAGTGTTATACATATTAAAAATATAAATAAAACAAAAAGAACGAAACTTAAAATTTTGTAGAATATATTTTTTGACAAATGCAAAGCCACGTTAAAGTAAATCATTAATTAAAGTCTATACTGAACGAAACAATTCAATATTTTTTCTATTCAATCAAAATACTAAACTTTGTATAAAAAGAGCAATATCATGTTTGAAAAACTACAAAACAAAAAAAAATGCTACAGTCAACCAAAATTCAATAACTTCAACATCAACAACAACAACTTCAACAGCAAATGTATTGCAAATTATTATATTAATAAACTTTGAAAACAAATTGCAATATACTATCTTAAGACAAAAATACATTTAGTTTGTTTTATTTACAACGAAATTGTCGACTACATAGCCATGGTTGACGATTTGTTTAGCATTGGAATAATTTGTAAGGATATGTTTTTTACTCCTGACAACCTTTTTAGCTGATTTTCATTTATCAAAACAATAAAAACATTTCTTAAGCCTTATGATATGAGACAACCCCCACCGCTTGGAGATAATAAAATGTTTTAATTCGAGAATACACTTCCGTTTACTCCTTCCGAACGATAACTGTCCTTAAGTGCGATAAATCCTTCATTCACGTAACTGCCTTCATTTAAATTCGAATGAAAAACTGCTCTATGTTGCTTTCCATATAAGCAAGATTTGCAAAAGAATCACCTTAATTTTTGAATCAATTATTTCTGGCCTTCAATACACTATTTCCGAAGACAGCTTAAGACCTCTTCCCATTCTAGTGTTTAAGATTGTTTCTATGGACATCCAAGACATTGTTTAAGGACAACACATTCACATGTGTCCTCTGCCATCAACGTCAATGATGATCAAAAAATCTTGATGATTTTTCGAGTTTACTAAACGGCTCAAAGTTATTGAAAAAATATGTCAAGCCAGTGATGAGATCACTCGCTTCAAAACCCAGGTACAATTTGTCGTCTAAAGGCTTGACTGCTTGGCCAATTATTCTCTTGCATAATATTGAGAAGGGTTTAAAGGTTGTTATAAGTAGGTCCATCGGAAAAAGTAGAAAAATACTCTGGCAAGCGATTGCACAGAAAACGCTAAACCCGACATTCAGCATTACATGCATATCAAACAAAAGACTAGTGAACACTTTGAGTGTGCCTAGGATTGACAACGTCTTCCTGAACCTTGTGAGGAATCATTTCGTGTGGCACACTGGAGCACTAAACTTGGCGCGGAAGCATGTGACTAAATCAAGTAAATAAGTAAATAAAAAGCGAAGATTATTATTGATTGTTCGGTTTTTGCCATTATGATTGGAATGTAACATTATTCAAATGCCCTCCTCAGAAGTTCATAGAGGACTTGTTTCTGACAGAGCAATTTTCGATGAATTTTTAACTCAACATTCTGCACGAAAATGCATCAATAGTTTGTGGATTGTGTGCAAAAACATGATCTTTAGCAAAGCCCCAAAAGCTAAAATAGGTCTTGTAGTGAGTGAGTGTGGCACCATCTTGTTGAAACCGCATGTCTTTGATTTGAGGCTAAAAATTATGTTTACATAAGAATTGACGGTTACAAATTCATCTTTTTCTGAAAAATTAAGAGGCAATCGCACTTCCAGTTCAAATCCCACACCCTGACCCAATTTTGTTTGTTTACGTATCCATCGAGTGAAAAAGTAGCCAAAAGCTTAGGTTTCAAATATTGAGTGAGTTCAACCTTATAAGTTATAACGGTGTGGATGTAAAGGCAAATGAAAATACTACGGAATGCGCCATGAGACAAGCTGTCTGTCCAATGCTGTTCTCACAGTAAAATCAATCGATTTGGATCTCCTTCAACATCTCTAGCAGAGGTCGCCGCTTTGCATATACACTACGGTTCACTTGAATAAAGGCAACACTTTAATTTCACTAAACAGTTGTAAAAAAACTTTCGGTATCTCTCCAGAGAACACACTTTTAAAAATAACTATCCGGTACAAAGAAACGGTATTTTTCCAAAGCTTGTAAAAAGATTCGAAAAAGTTAGCAACGAAATCGGCTCACATGATTTAAGGCAGTTGTGAAATTAATCGAGTACGTGAAAGTTCAATGTTAAATAGATGAATGATGACCAAAATCGGAAAAGACAAATTTTCACTTCAGCGCATAAAGCAACAATAGGTATTTACCACTCGGAACATTACAAAAAACAAAAATTGAGTGACGTGCAACCTCCGTTGAGAATTATTTGAAAAGTCCTGTTTCAACAGTGATTTCATCAGCTGAAAGACGTTAATCATTGGATGTGCCTCCAATTCCAGCCATTTCATATCAACTATAAAATTTGAAGATGGAGTAAAAACGTTTGAAAAATCCTATTTCATTACACTGCAAAGTGTAAGTGTATTTTCTCGATAGATTCTGAAACTTTGTTTCCACTCAAGAATTTTGGATGTGTATGAAAACAATGGAACATTCATGACTATTCTTTATTCAAGTGCGCTCAGATGGACGACTATGTCGACTTTAATTATAAACGTGCATACACTGCACTATTTTAGAGCAAGTTGTCAAATGTTTAACTTTCAAAAATGACCGCTTATGTTTTTCAGCAGAGACACAACTGAAAAGAACGTTTTTTTTTTTTAAATTTGCTAAATCAACAAGTAAAAACTTTTCGTGTTTGACTGTAGCGGCATCGAAGTAAGTAATTAGATGAGTGAAGAGCAACAAACTTCAAAACGAGGAATCCGTTTAATTCTAAATTTAAATATAATCTTACCAGTTGTTAAGTTATTAAGTTAAATATTTGTTAATTAATTTTATTTGCTTATTAAATCTGCTCTTGACTCAAATTGTATTGTCTGGAGAATTAACTAATATATCTTATTATGTCTCGAAAATGTAAGTATGAACATACATATTTTTGTAATTTACCCAGCTCTGCAAAGCAGATTTGAAAACACTAAATTAAAGAAATTTGTTAGTGCTTATATACACACTTATGTATAAAATCATTTCAAAATTACAACATTAAATACTGTACACTAAGACTGGAAATACCTAATGGTTCCTTATTTAATGACTCTGAAAAAGGGTCAAGCATTCCAAGACAAAAGGTGCAGGTAGGTAAATGCAAGGAAACGAAGAATATTATAAAATGTGACTATGCAAAGATAAACTTTATCTACACTTTTCAATTACGTTGTAATTCGTTTACCGATTGATTATTACTCTTAGAAGTTTTTTTTCACTTTGAAATCATGCCTAAGCAGCTAGACCAAAAGGGACAAGTCGAATTAATTGTACACGGCTTTGTACAAGAAGTCTTTGCTTACGAATTTTTAGCCAAATTGAGGTTCTTTTAAATCCGTTTTGAATTTGCACAGCAAACAACAAAGTACGGCGGTGCCGTATACTAAAAACTCCTCCTTGATATTGAATTTTAAAAATATTAGTGTCCCTTTAATCCAGCTAAGTATTAAATTACAATGCGATCGCTAAATATGAAAATAAGAAAAAACACATCGGTGACAACGCCGACGAAAGAATTACGAAAGAAAAATTACCAAAAATTTTACGATAGATACGTACATATGTACGTACACGTACGGATCCATAAGACCCACACTCATCTGTTCTAAGCGCGGCGCGACCTTATGCCGATACGTATACAACTACCTCTGTAGGCAGGTTTCATTGACTTGACTTGATAAAATCTCCCTGATCCATACCAGGCAACCATCAGTCTTTACTCCAGATACTCTTACATACACAAGTATTGTCGAAACGTTGCTGTCTGTCTTGTCCCATTCGCCAGTGCGTCTACAGCAGGCCTCCTCAGTACTCTTCAGTTATTTTGTTTACATCGGCAAGATAAGATCGTGATCTTGTGAGTTAATAACCCAACAGACAATTGTTTCTTCAACGAAAAAAAGAAACAATCAATGCTGTTGAAAACTTGGATAGAATTTCTAATAAAAAGAGATACCCCTTAATTGTGATGATTCGAAAATTGTTCCAAATTATTGGTCGTGGCGGGAAACTAAAGGCCGTTTCAGCTAAAAATGTTGTATTCATAACCGGCTGTGATTCGGGTTTAGGGTGAGTTTTTTTTAATTCACTTTTTATGTTGGTCTTCTTTATGAGTGTTTCCTTTTGGATTAATTTCTTATTTCTTATTTAAAGATTCACTTTGGCCCTTTTTTGTCATTCGCTTAATATGACAGTGGTTTCTGGTTGCCACAATTGTAGATCCGAGGGCGCTAAGCTTCTACAAAATGTCTCAGATGCTAAACGAATGATCGTGGTGGAGATTGATCTATTGAAACAGGACACGATAGTGGAAGCGCACAAGTTGATTCGGAATTTGGTTACCAATGGAAATGGATATGAGTTCACAGCACTAGTTAATAACGCCGGTGTGATGTGTTTTGGTGAATTCGAGTGGCAGACCAGAAATCTCTTTGAATCCCAAATTAATGTTAATGTATTGGGAACAATGCGACTAACCAAAGAATTGCTGCCATTAATACGACATCAGCGGGGAAGAATCATCAATATAACAAGTCATTGTGGCCTTCAGGTAAGAGTTTGCTGTTGTTTTTCCTTGTTATAAATAATTGATACAAAGAATAGTGAATACCTAAAAATACCGACTTTGCAAATGATGGTCATTTAAATTCAGAGCAGATTCGATAATAGAATACATATATCATCAAGTGTTCACACAGCTTAGGCAATCGAAATTTATTCCACAATTTAGAGTATTTTCATCAGTTACAATAACCAGAAATTACACAGGTCCGCCTCAGAAGTCAGCACTAACAAGGCCAGTCAGTGACTAAAGGGAATCTTTCTACGGCTCCTTCCTTTAGTAACATTCGGCTGCTTATATCTACCATCTGATTAAGTACAAGTCTCAAACCGGAATAAAATCTTTGAATT
Source organism: Orthonevra nobilis (assembly GCA_963555765.1). Taxonomy (NCBI): domain Eukaryota; kingdom Metazoa; phylum Arthropoda; class Insecta; order Diptera; family Syrphidae; genus Orthonevra; species Orthonevra nobilis. The sequence goes on from OY743225.1 coordinate 16,204,858, forward strand.
TTCAACTTCAATGCCGTTTTTATGTGAAATTATTCTTCTTCTTCCAAAACAGCGATGCTATGAACTTACCTTAATGGATAGAAATTTTCTCCCTCTACTGTGTCACTATGTTTTCTTAAAAGCTCTACTATTAACAACTTTAACATAAGTGTCTTAATCTAGATTCGCGCCATGTCATAGTTCACAGATTTGCGGCCACTCTACTTCAGGTAGTTTAAATTAGTGATAAGAACTAGCGCGTTGTCTTCCATTATTGTTTAACAATATATTTGTACTAATATTATAAAGAGGTAATAGTTTTAAGTTTGTATGTATGAAGTAATCTTCGACACGACTCATCCGATTTCAAAAATTCGGTTTTCGCGGTCTTTCGCGGCGACCAATTATTTTAGTAAAGTTGTAGAAAATGCGGGCGTTTTTTTACGAACGCTGTCGTTATGACAAGAGATATTTACTTACTTTCTAAAGCAACCGTTTTAAAATCTAAAGAAATTAAAGGTTAATACACAAATAGTGTCTGCTTTGGCTCTGGCTAGAGCAGCATCTTCAATATACAGATACTGATCCAACCAGACCCAGGTTATCTAACTAAACTTCGATTTGCAAGAGTGTGCCCATGATGTCCCGCGATAGAGAACTTTCGCTTATTCTTTCTGGTATCCTTATAGGCCTTATGAACCTGACCTGTAGGCAATCAAGTCACACAGTAGCCCGGTGAAGAAAGCATTCAAGATCGCTCGTTGAAATACCTCTTGCAGACCGTTGACCGTTTCCAGTAGAAATAACATTGCCTTTCTTCACAATAAACTTTCTATTGTTGAGAATATTAAAGAGTACATACATCAGACCGTCAGCTCTTGTAAAAGAGCCAAGACAAATCAATCAATCACTGGATATCCAATACCAGTTGCGACGCGTCACGAATAGTAGCATGCCCCGCTCTGAAAGCGCTTTGGTTAGCGGGGATAGTATTTTTGTCTCAACCCACTTGACCAGCGTTCTATTGATCACTTTCTCAAATACCTTGCTGATGTTGGAAAGGAGATATATCGACCGGAGATTTCCCGGATTGGATGTGTCTTTATATCTTGTCGGAACGGGTCGCATCACAGATGTCTTCCAATGAGCTGGATAATGTGCATTATCTAAGAACAGCGTTTGGTTTACCGTAGTTTTCTACAGATTTCTTACTTCTAAGTGAACCAAAAATAACCAAGAGATCTTCCTTCAAAATGTACGGAGGATGTTCCCCTTCAACGGCGATGACATAATTTCCCAAATTAAACCGGTGCTCTGCGGACGCCAGTACTCAATGTTGATTTAAAGTTCGGTTTTCTAAAGTTCGGCTTCTCCTGGATCTATGCCATTTGTTACAAGTATTTGTTCGTTTTTGGTAGTTGGGGGGAACTGAAGACACAGCAGTTCGTTCTGATTTTCCCTTTGAAAAAATTTATTGATTTTCGGAAACATACTACGGTTGTTAGGCTTGTAGTCACGAACAGTAAAATAAAATCATGACATTTTTCCATTTTGAGAAATATTTATAAGGATTGTGATGAATTGGAAACTCTTCTGAAACTAAAAATAAATCTATGACTCGCTGTCTGTTCAATAAGTTGGCGCAAAGTCAAATTCTGAGCACAAAGTTTCCATGTCAAGTCAAAGATTCATAATATATTTTCCATTCCACAGAGCCTTCCTGGACTTGCACCGTATGCCGCCTCGAAGGCCGCCCTCCGTTTCTGGAATGATTCCCTACGAATCGAACTTAAGAAGTACGGGGTACAAGTTGTGAATTTTATTCCCGGTTCGTTTGTTGCAGTAAGCAACATATCTGCGCGCCAGCAAGAGCACGCTCTTGAAATGAATGAAGCTTTCAACTCTGAGCAGAAGGAATTCTACGGACAATATTTCAACGAATACAATAAATATCTCCAAATCATCTCAGGTTTCAAGCCCCCAAATCCAATGAACGACGAAGCCCTTTTGGGTAAGCTAAAAGATGCTCTATTAAACACAAATCCACAATCAATGTACATTCACGAACCCCTAAGGTAAGATCTTTTTTCGCACAAACCTTTTTATCTACAACTCTCAAACAAACTTTTAGATATAAAGTTTTCAGATTACTTTTCACTATATGCCCCACGCCAATTGTGGACTGGCTTACAGAGAAGTTTTGTGCGATGCCCAGATACCGACCAAATAAGAAAATTATGTAATACAGATTTTAGATTTTATTTAATTTTTTTAATAAACAATATATAAAGTAAGAATTTTGATGAAATCCCACTAGTTACATATTATACAAAAACAATAATATTATTATTATTAAACTTAAATAAAAAAATACATTAGATAGAAGGAAAAGTGTGTGTGTTTTTGCATGAATAAAACAGAGTGGTATTGCACTGCTGCTTGTTGCATCTGGTTTCCTTTTTGCGGTTTTCTTTACGGAATCACAAGAGTTTCATAATTCACCTTCAAAATTGCCCGTGTTATGGTTTTTATTTCGGTTTTATCGTTGCGTAGGCCTCGCCTATTCATAATGCGCATTCGGTTTGGGATTCGGATTGTTATTCCAGGAATCATCGATTGCATCCGTCGAACCTCCGCGGCCAAGGACCGCCATCAAATAAATAACTACGATAAACACAATAACTCCACTAAGCACCAAGAACCAGGTCCGTCTCCAGGGTGGCCTCGATGACGGAGCGTAGAAGCGGCGCGACCAACGTGAAAATATTTCAGCGGGTGTACGACGCTTGTATTTGTTGTCATCTCGATCGGTTCCACCAATTGGAGATTGCCGCGGTAGCAATGGCCGTCTGCTGTTAGCTAAAAGGCGAAAATATAAAAAAGAATAAAGAATTATTCAAACAGCCATCATCGATTACACTTTTATATTTATTGTATTGTTTTTTGATGATTAAAACATTCGTGTCTGGCCGGGCTTTGCTAGTCTCTGGCAATCACTAGCAGCGTTTAGTGTATTTAAGTCATCAGATGGGTAATCTATACGACACGACTGAGTGTCTTCGAATGAAATTCAAATCCATGTTTGACGAAGCTGAGGTTTTAAAAAGTGTACGAGATTCAAGAGGCATCACCGTGCGGTCATCGGTCTAGTCAGATTAAACAGAATACGTTAAGATTGAAAAGGGATCACTAGGATCTCGTGCTTGAGCTTTGTAAGAATGACTTACGAGTTCGAAGGGATGATAGCAAGAATCAAGTGGACAGCTTGTCTGTTTTAGGAAAGAATTAAGGAAACATCAAAATCTTACTTGAACGTCAGCACAAAAACTTGCAACATGTTTTATAGCGTAACGGAAAAGGATAGGAATAGAATCAGTTAGATGAAACGTAAACCACGTTATCATCTTCAGATAAAAGGCTCTGTTGAAAAACTATAAGCTTCTGTTAAGTGGGGGATTGTTGTGATCTATATGGAGCGGATTGATTTGTGTGACCAGAAAATCTTTAAGTCCGTTCTGAAAAACCTATGATTTCACCGGTCCCTATTTCTTTGAGGTGGTATCAGTGTTCACCTCAGTATTTCAAATCGCAGTCTCGCTGTTGCTGGACAGTGGCAGAGGGTGGGCTCGAGAACTTTCTCTTCCTTCTCACAGCTTTTGCATATTGACAGAAACCTCAATATGCAAAAGCTGTCTGAGTCTGAGTAAGCAAAGATTTGCGAAAACGTGCCCTGTTACCAGTTACCTATTTTGTCCGCTTATCTATTGCAAATTTTGCCGTTCTGCACGTTGCAAGGTTGACCCAATCATTTTGAAATCCTTGGTTGCCCAATCGTGAATAGCTCTTACAGGGTTTTGGTCTCTATTTTCTGTTCCTATCCTGGCCAATTCGTCAGCGTTTTCGTTACCCGATACACCTCCGTGTCCCGGTACCCACGTTCAACTAACCTCATTTAGTGTTCATAGTTTTTGCAATTTGTGTTTTCACTTTCTTATCAGTGTCGATACTGATAAAGGGTTTACAATGACTTTAATTGCTGCAGTATTATGGGAGCGGATTAGTACTACTCCAGCTAGTATTGCGAAAACGTCTGATTGAAAAGCCGTAACGAAAGGTTCAAGATGCCTTGCAACTTCTATTGAAAGGTTTTGGCAGTAGATCCCAGCTCCTGATTCAGATAATATGCGAGAACCATGCGTCCAAGAAACTCTGGTTGGAAAAATTATCTTGAAGTTGTTTTTTAAGGTGAAAATTTTCCCTACCAGGTCACTAGTAGCGGTGTCATCGCCCTTACAATGTTCACAATTTTCCTATGCCCGGTGTTCTTCCATCATCATGAAAATTACACAGTGCCTTAAGTCGAATGGCCGAGAGTCCGCTAATCTTTCAGTTGTTCTGGTGTAATGTTTAAAATTGTCTCTATGGTTGTGATCGGTTTTTGCGACTGTTTTCTCAGGCATGCCAATCGTTGCACATTTTTGAGCATGTCGGTTCCATATTTTTCATCTATCGTTTTCCACCATACTTTAATGCCATAGATGAAGGTTGGTTTCATTATACAGTTGTGTTTCCAGAGGACTTGCCTTGGTTTGAGTAACCAGATCATTTCAGTTAAGCAGATTATCAGTTTAATCTAGTCTGACGACTGTTTCAACCTTAACCAAAATTCGACGAATCAAAAACGCGTTCTGCTCCAAAACGCCATCATATTTTATAGGAAGCAAAAAATCTCCTCTGTCTTTTCATATTGTGTCTCCATATTCGTTACAAAATTACGTTTAATCCAAAAGTTGTGAGGGTTTTAGAAAACTCAATGCACGGAATCTAAACGTGACTTAAATGGATAACAAGTATATTTGTTGTTTTCTTTGCTTGCATAGATGTTATTTGAATTTGAAATTGACGTAAACCATAGAAATAATAGAGTTACAAGTATGGCAAGATGTGCGGCAGCAATAAATTTTATATCCATTCTTATGAAAACACTATTGAACTTTTGGTTTGTTGTTGCTTATTAATTATAGAATCGTTCTGAATAGACATCTATGTGCGTCTGACGTAAACATTTATTAAAAAAAGAGGTCTATAATTGTGTCTCTTGATCTTCCTCAAATGAGTTCCCTTTACAATCCGATGAATCATTGTCAATTAAAAAGAATTGAAGCAAATTTCAGTTCACGTCATTAAATGTTTTCTTCACAATTTTAAGATCTTTTTTTTGCCTTTGAAAATCTAAAAGAAAATTGCTACTATTGATTATCTTTTTTTTCACATTTAGGAACCTCAACTTTTCCCAAATAATATTCTTTGATTCTTCTGTACTGGGATTTTCATTGAAATTTCTTAGGAAATCATTTAATTGATTATTATTTGCGGCAGAAAGTGTTTAATTTTATTTACCGGAGTTGGCCCAATTAAGATTACGACATTGTCTTTTCATATAATCCCAAAGTAATAAGTATGCGCTGGTCTGAGAAGGCTTTTAAGAATCACGCTAGTCGAAAACAACTTTCGATGCGCTTTAAATTTCCTTTTGTTTCTCTCATTGTCTCATTTTACATTCTCATTATTTGATTTAGTTGGACTAAAGAATAATGTGAGCAGACAAATAATCACCACAAAGCTGCAAGTATTGATTGAAAAATGTTATCTCAAACTTAGTTGATTACTGAATTCAGCAAATTGAAACGCTTCTATGGCTCAAGCCTATCAGTTAACTATGTAATTTTTTTTTATCTCAGCTGTTGTTTGTCTAGCTGTTCAATTGCACACACAAAAGTACCTCTTTTTTGAGGCATTAAAGTGAAAATTGCTCTGAATAATGCGACACGTTAGCACGCTTTTGAAAATTCTATGCAATTACGTAACCAATTTTAAAGTTAGTTAACCGTAGTTAAATAAATATTACCCTGTGAGTCATTTGCTGTTGGATTGAAGGCATCCATCAGCAAAACAGAATGTGGACTGTCCGTGTTACTGTTGCCGTTATTATAGTATGCTCCATTAGGTTTGTTGCGCTCGATACTGCTATTGTGTACCTTTGTCATTGTACTCATTGCAGTCGTTTGAGTATTTGCCTTCGTGGACGATGAATCTTCTGAAAGCTACATGCAATTGGAAACCAATACATTAGAATATACGTGAAAGAAAAGAGTAACTGCATTATACCATTGGCAATCCAAGTTCATTGCGTCCCCAGTTTACTTGTCCCAAGCGACTTTTTAAAACATCCGCAACTGGTGAAAGTAAGTTCGATGGAGGAAAGATTGGATTGGAACATGTCGGGCAAGTGTGACCGCCAGGAGCTGTAGTTGGTGGAAGTGCTGATTGACGTGCATTCAAGCATTCCCAGTGGAAAACATCTGAAAAGGAAATAATCTTTGAGTGTTACGATTTAACACCAAACCGATCTATAATTTACGGTAGCAAATTAGTCGGATACAATCGCCGTTCTCCAGCGTCGAACTGCACAATGTGCAATTGGAAACGTAGTCACTGTCTTTGAGCCATTGAATATACGATTGAACGATGCACTGCGGGTGGTCAAGAATATTGCATTTAATTTAAAATGTAATTCAATTAAACTTACCTTTGGATGACTGGTCACCATGCAGTGTTCACAAACATTGACGCGATGTTCGAAGCAGAATTGATTTGTTACTCGTCGTTTCGGACACTTGCACAGACCCATTTTCTTTACAGTCTTATTTAAAATGAAAGAACTAAATGGTTTTATTTTTTTGTTAGTGTTTAAATGCAGACGAATATCAGAGTTTCTTTGCAGAATCGAAGTTTTCTTTTTACATCGCAAGTCAGTCGGTTTTGAGATATTTTCTTTTTTTTTTTACTGATGTATTAAGTTGACAGACACTCTATGACAGGCCACGTATAAAAGTCTGGTTCTTGAAAAAGATACAGTCGACTGTCAAATTGAGCGACTTAAGGCGTCGCTCACATAAACTCATCATATTCAAATGTATGGGTCATGTATTATCCTAACGGCGAGGTCATCCGAGTTTCAGGATCAAACAGGAGTTAACCTCTGTAACATGTTTTTCAGTTAATTTAAGGCCTGAGTAAGCTCCGTGTTATTTCAAAGTATTAACTGAGTTTAAATGATTAGATCTTTTTTGACAGATACTGAAATAGCAAGCGTACTTTCTTTTCTAGTAAGTAAGGTTAATACATATGAAAAAAGGCATTATTTTGCGAATCTTTTTAGACGATAAAGTTTAAATCTCTTTATTAAAACCAAAAGTACATAAAAGTATGAGATTTAAAAAAATATTTATAACATTTTCACGAAGAAATATTAAAAAACACGGCAATGGCTGCAATTATTCGGACGGAAAAAGTAAAATTGTGGTGTCCCTCATAACTTGGTACTGGATCGTCTGAAATCAAAAAATCAAAGTTCATTCTTTAGATAATTGTTTTCCCCAGGTAATGCTGGGAGGATTTTTTGAAATTTTAATTTTTCACGTTTTTGGAACACTTTGAAGGGAAAAAAGCGATTTTTCGTTAAAACGAAATGGCTAATTTGTTATCGTTAAATAAAAATTATTAATAAATGTGAAAAAAAACTCAGCGTTAAAAGGATATATTCAAAAGTTATGAGGGACACCGACTTTGAAAACGTGATTTGTGGGGTAACGCTTTATAGATTTGAACACTAAAAAATCTGGTATAAAATGTTCATCAGACAGGTATAATTACTCGTAACTTCATCAATTTTGTCCCAATCGACTTGAAATTTAGACACAATATTCTTAAATTTTACAATTAAAAAAAAATAATGCCTTCGCCCGCCTTAAATATTTAAAGAAAATTTATGGATATCAGACAAAGCTGTCATAATATTTCTAGTTTTTTCATGTTCCATAAACAAGAGTTGTAGATAATGCTCCAAAAGTATAATTTCATGAGAAGCTGAACCACCAACCCCTTCCGTTTAATAGAAACTTGAATTTGACATTTTTTATGGAGCAAAAATTGCGTTGAAGTTAAACAGTGAACCAATTGACTTAACCAAACACTTTTGATAAATTACCCGTTTCTTTTTTTTCCGCAAATAAATGAAAATTGAATTGGCTATAAACGTTCTGCGAAACATAGTTTTCCATTTATGCAATGCAAATAATTAAATTAAAAAACCAGAAGTACTTATCCAGTCAGCATATATTCAAGCTACTAATCTAACCACTCTTTCATATATAGACAATTTGTTGGCTTTACGTCACCGCAATTCGAGCAATTCTTAATCACCGGACAAATCCCACAAGGCATTTGTATTAAGCCAGGCGGTGATAATGGTGAATTTATTGCCCTATATACATAAGTTTCGTTTGGCATTAAGATACGTTCAGCGGTACCATCATATACTACAGTTTTCAAAATGGTTTCCAAGTCATCCTCATCCAGACTGACTTTACTGATTCCCAAATCGGAAATAAACTTGTGAACTTCTTTCACCGTGCAGCAGGACATTTGTTTCAATGCCAATGGACCGTCACGTTTACTTTCAGCAGACTCGCGTTTCATTTGTAGAAAACGAAGACACTGTTGATTGAGTACATCAACAAACTCTGCTTCAAAGTCCTGATCTTGATACCAAGCTCCTCCCGTTATAGATCGGTCAGGCTCCAAATTATAGAGCATATATACCTTCTTTTTGCTAGCCTGAGAAGAAAAAAAATACACATGGATAAAATAATAATTTCTTACTTATAATTCATTTAATTTATTTACATTCACAGACTTCACGGCTTTGATTAGCTTTTTAGTTTCCAAGTTTTTTAAGATCTTGTTCAATTGTGTCATATTTAAGTTAGATTTCATTCGAATATCCCGAATCCAAATGCCCTTGTTGGCACCCTCTTCGATGATGCCGTAGACTATCTTTTCTTCATTGTCAGCTTCTTTGGGAAGGGCACTCTTCTTGGGGTCCTTAATGCGGTAAATGAGTTTCTCGCCCTTTTTGAGAATTTCAATTATTTCCTGTTGCAATAGTTTATTGAGTCCTTCAACTTGAAGGGCGGGTGTCACGTCAGGGATACTTTTCCGAAGATCATCGTTAGTAGCACCAGACGGTAAACTCTGAATAACCGCCAAAATCTGATGACTGATGTCGTCTGCAGACATACTGAAATCCTGCGCAAAATAAAGTTGATGGAGGATTGAATGAGACTACAGAAAAAATTATCCTTGTGAGGCAACGGTAAGTTATATTGAAAATGAATGGAAATGCGGCAGAAAGAAAAATGAAATAACAATTACCCTTTCGAAACACTGATAAGGAAATACTTTATAAGGATAAAGAGCTGGAATGCTTTAGACCTTTTTTGAAAAATAGGGTGCAATGGACTAGGGTAAATATTAGCGTGTTCGATTTCAAACAAGGATCAATTTTAGTTTCACTTTTATTAATCCTTTACAGCAACGATATGCCTACAATTATAAAGTTTTGCAATATTCACATTTAAACTTATGGGGATACAGATGAATATTATTATATAAATACTGATCAATTAATCACATGGTTGAAGATGAACAAGTCAAAACTGAATGAGGAAAAAACTTAATTAATATCAATAGAGCTAAATATGCATGAACGTAGACTCAATAAACATCAAAATAGGGGAAAAATTGATTTTTCAAAGGGTTTACAAGAAAACTGGATGACATGACAGTTATAACGGCATCTAATACCATATAAAACCTCATTTTGAGTTTTGCGCTGAAGTTCCTTTTTCATGCTGCGACCGAGGCCATGTAGAAAAGCTCCAGAAACTACAAATTAAGACCATGAGGAGCACCCTGAAAAGTAATCGATTTTGCAAATAACTTTTGATAACTCTGAAATGGTTGAACGTCATGCAAAGGCTACAATACTTCACACTATTGTCCGTTTTTAAAATCAAAAAGTGTGCTTTACCAGGATATTAAACTAGCGAGGTCAGACGCGTGTGAAGTGCGAAGCCGTACCAATTACGTGATGATTTCAGAAAACACAACCAATCGCCATCTCTACTTGGCCAGTTACGAAAATGTAAAAAGCTTTTGTTAAAAGAAGTACATAAAAGATCATAAGACTGCATTTTAAATAAATCTTTTTGTCTGTACCATGAGTTTTGAAAAGTGATAACAATTTATGGATATTTAAAAGTAAATGTATTAAATTTGTGAAATAAGTATATAAAGTATTTGAAAGAATAAGATGAGTAGTACAAATAAATTACGTAACGCATTGAACTATTACTTATAAACTATATAATTATACTGAAATTTAGTTTTCTGAAGTCGCAAAAGTTATTTCAAGAGCACTTAAAATCTAATAGTACTGTCAATTATATGCGAGGTGAGCCGTGAAACAAATACTGTTTCTAGTAATGGAAATGTACATACATCGTTCACGCTATACCGTCGTCTAGAGCCCGCATTAGCGCCAATATTCACCGTGACACAAGAAAAGCAGCATTTGCGGATGCACATAAGTTTAAGCACTGTATACTCGAACCAACTTTAATTTTGAGAGTTTATAACAATATGTAACGTGTCACTTAAGGTGGTGCTCAAAACAAAGACAACAACCATCTGCTGGATTTGTCAATTCTGTCAAATCTTTGTTCTACTGCGAAAGCGAACTCCAGAATGCCGATCTATTTTGAAGTATTTCCTAACAACTAAACACTTTATTATGTCACTTACCGGCGAGAATGATGGCGAGTTTCAAAATGTTTCTGAAAATAACTTTAATCGGATTTCCAACACTATATCGAAGGTAATATACAGAGAGCTTTACCACGAACACTTTGTGGTAGAGGCCACTCTCAACTGTCAACCACAAACTGATGTAGGTTAATTTGACTTTAAGGTTGGCTACTCTGACGGTATAACAGATGGTAGGGAGAGTAGCTTCCAGAAGGGATTCGATTGTGGCTATGAAATCGGACTCCGTACGGCCTTCGATCTCGCCAAATACAAGGCCTTTTTCGGAGTAATGCATTGCAACAGCCCTACAGATGATTTAAGATTGGAAACAGAGCGCTACGAGGACCTCAACATTCCACATGCCAAGGACAAGTCCCACTCCAAGTTGCTCGAACTTCCCGGCCAAAACTTAAAAGAAGTATCCAACCGACAAATGGAATATGTGCAGCAACAAAAGAGCATCTTCGAATCGGAGTTTCCCATTGTTACTAATTTATTCTCTCAATAAGCAAATTACACGTTAATAAGAAAAGAAATTATAAAAATTCAAGTGATCGAGTAGATTCGCGTGTTTTTTTTTAAAATAATTTATAGGTATAGACCCTCGGGTGTTCCTTCCTTCTTTCGGTACAGTACGCTCTCCTTTGATTTCTTAAAGTCCTCGTTTGTGACCTTCATGCGACGCTCGCGCAGAGCCATTAGACCAGCTTCGGTGCAAATCGCCTTGATGTCCGCCCCAGACAGATCATCCTTAGCCATAATTAGCTCGCTTAGGTTCACGTCGTCGGACAGAGTCATTCGGGATGTGTGGATGGTGAAAATGCGTCGTTTGGTCTTCTCGTCGGGCAGAGGGAACTCGATTTTTCTGTCGATTCGACCGGGTCTAATGAGAGCTGGATCCAGCGTCTCGATACGATTTGTAGCCATGATAACCTAGTAAACAAATATTTAAACAATTTCTAGAAAATTTTGGAACTGAGCTTACCTTGACATCACCCCTTGAGTCGAAGCCGTCCAGTTGATTCAACAATTCTAACATAGTTCGCTGGATTTCCCGCTCGCCGCCGGAATTCGAGTCGTAACGCTTTGTTCCGACAGCGTCGATTTCATCTATAAAGACAATCGAAGGAGCATGCTCTTCGGCGACACGGAAAAGCTCCCTTACCAGCTTGGGGCCATCGCCCAAGTATTTTTGAATCAGCTCGCTGCCAACTACGCGCAAGAATGTCGCCGACGTCTGATTGGCTACAGCCTTCGCTAACAGAGTTTTTCCAGTACCTGGAGCTCCGTACAATATCACGCCTTTTGGAGGTTTAATGCCCATTTCTTCATAGTATTCGGGATGCGTCAGGGGCAGCTCCACCGATTCTTTGATCTCCTGGATTTGAGTATCCAAGCCACCAATGTCGGCGTATGTTTCCTGCGGAGCCTTTTCCAATTTCATCACAGTCACCATTGGGTCAGTGTCGTCACTAAGGACGCCCACAACTGCGTGCACCTTATGATTTAGGAGCACTGAACATCCGGGCTCCAATTGATCCTTATCGACGAAGGATAAAATGCTTACATAATGCTCGCTACCCACGGATGTGGACACGATGGCGTGATTATCGTCGATGATTTCCTCCAGGTTGCCAACTGACATGGGTGTACCTCGGAGGTCATCGACCTTGGAACGTTCCTCTTCGTTTTTCTCGTCTTGTGGCTTTAAGCGCTCTTGATTACGAATGAACTCATCTTCCATCATAAGGTAATCCTTTATCCTCTCGAGTTTTAACAACTTCAATCGACACCGTGTGTGCGGTGTGACCTGAGGCAGTTTCATTGCTGCGTCAGGCCCCTTTGCCCGGCGCTTCTTCTTGCCGACGCGTGTTGGAATTGGTGGTTCATACTTCTTCTTTTTGTCCTTGTCGTCTTTTTTGTCGCCACTTCCACTTTGTCCCGACTGATTTTGACCCTAAAATTGGAAAAAAGTGATTTACTGAATTCAAGAAGGCGACAAAAAACAAGTCATCGATGGAAATGGATGACAAAGAAAGTGAAAACATTTGACAAAGAAATGCTCGTGTTTACTTCTTTAAATAGAAATAATAAATGTTCGATAGGTTATTGATAAAAAGGTACTGGGTTTTTTCTTAAATTTACCATATTTGCAGAGAAATTTCTTCAGAAAATTACACAAAATGAAAATTCACAGATTTTACGAATGTCACACTCCAACAAAAATCTACCAGTCATTAGGGCGAAGTTGGATGCGGTAAGCTGTCGGTAATTCGTCGACCGTTTCGAGTATCGATCGAGTTTGTGTGGTGCGTGTTAAGAAATTTAATTTAAAATATACTAAACTTGTTTATGAAATCATCTCAACTGTTTATATTGAGGGAGATCTGTTTTTGAAGCGTGTTCCAGAACGATAATATTTCACGTTCTAGGACTGAATATTTTTCTATAACAAATTTGCAATAATCCTATATTTTTAGTCGCTTCAGTTCCTTAACAAAATTACTAATAATACTGTGTTAAAAAAGACATCATCCATATAGTTCATTCTTGTTTGCTAGAGCTACTTAAAGGCTTCATTTCGCTTGTTTTAAGTTTTTTGAGCACCAGGCATCAAGTAATTAATTCGTCGTTATTCGCCCGTATATAATTTGAATCACATAATTTCGGAAGCGATTCAACTCAAGAAATTTTGTTTCCATTTCAATTGAATGTCATTATATGATGAATCCCTTCGCACAACCAAGGTACTCACTGGAACCTGGTGAAACCCCTTGAATGCATACACGAGTCAACGGAAAGTTTGTTAATTTTTTGATTTTTTTCTTTCATTCGAAGAACACGGCGGCTGAAGCACATCGAGAGAATGAATGATTAATTTGTACGCATTTTTTCAGAATAAAAAAAAGAAGTAAAAGAATGTCGTAGAATTTTATATAAGCCGACAAGGAATGGGGCTAGTAATTTTTGTCGACAAGCTCTGATTTGCTTAATTTATCTGGCTTCGGCGAAAACTATAAAAAAATATAATTAAACTGAGTGTAAGCTTTTGACGCACAAAATGCAAGTCAAGTGACAGCCCCCTACTTCATTGTCAAAACAAATTTTGACACCTTTCAAACAGTGGGAATATTCTTTCTGGGCCTGAATAATTGTGGTTATTGCTGCTGCGGGCCTAAAAAACAATTTTTAACTTTATTCGGCTATGTCATTTCGAAATGCATACAAATTAGCTACGAAACAAGCAATACGATGGTTTCCCGGTCACATGGGAAAGGGGCTTCGCCAAATGCAGCAGAAACTCAAGTCCGTCGACTGCATCATAGAAGTACACGATGCTCGGATCCCTCTTTCAGGTCGCAACCCCGAGTTTCAAAATACGATCAGTGGCATAAAGCCTCATATTCTGGTCCTGAACAAACAAGATTTGACTGACAAGGCTATGCAGCCCAGAATCAGTGAGAAAATCAGGTCAAATGAGGGCATAGACCACGTAATTTTCACAAATTGCAAGGATCACCGGTGTCCCGGGATAAGAAAAGTTATGCCACTGGCCAGTGATTTAATCGTCAACTCAGACCGATACAATCGAGCAAACGAGAAAGACTTCTGCGTAATGATAATTGGTGTTCCAAATGTGGGAAAGTCTTCATTGCTAAATGTTATGCGTAACCGGCATTTGAACAAAAAGAAGGCGGCAACTGTTGGATCAATAGCCGGAATAACAAGGAGCGTCATGTTCAAGATAAAAATCTCTGAAGATCCTTTAATCTACATGATAGACACTCCAGGAATCCTGGAGCCAAGTATAAAAGACGACGAAATGGGAATGAAGCTCGCATTATGCGGTTGCCTTCCAGATCATCTGGTGGGGGAAGACCTCATCGCTGATTACCTCCTCTACTGGCTCAATGCAAACAACAAACACGAATATGTCGAACTGATGGGCCTGGAAGCGCCAACAGATTCCATAGCGGAGGTCCTTGTTGCAGGTGCAACTAAGTTAGGGCGCTCAAAGAAAATGAAGAACTATGACGGCAGACTTGTGGTGCTTCCGGACTTAACGCTAGCAGCTCGGCACTTTATCAAATCATTTCGCAATGGCGACCTTGGCAGGGTGAATTTGGACGCAGCATCATTTAGGTAAAAAACGTTGTATTTGTTAAGTAAGAAATAAAAGCAAAAACGCATTAAATGGACAAATAGTTTAATTACATTCCTAGTTCTTCTGCTGGTATTTCTGTTCCGTCGATGGGTTGCACCACGGATTCTGCATAGACAGCGGTTGCCCTTAACTCTTCGGGAATTCCTCTCATGCGGTTGTTAATCAAACGTTGAAAGGGGGAGCGCTTTTCGTAAAATGCCAAAATTGCCATCGGATCGCGACGTCGAACTTCGGATCCATCAACCAAATCAAATTCGTTGCAATCCACCCATTTGACGAGGTAAGAAACATGATTATTGACATCTGTGGCGCCGATTATTTCCTCAATTTCGAGCTTTCTTGCGTAGCCGCGCGGCTTATATATCTCTTCGATTTTTGGCTTTTTATCGCCGCGTTTCTTGGCTTTTGCCCGTGACTCTTCGAATTTCTGAATAAGTTGTGGACAATTGCAGTTCTCTTCGGGTTCCCAGGTATTGTCTGAGCTAAAGGACATAAAACACTTAGAAATATTTACAATTCATTCATTCTACATATTTACTTTGAGTATCCTTTCCATTTAATTAGGTATTCAATTTTACCCTCGGACGAAATACGTTTATCAACGATTTTCTCAACAGAGAAACCAACATTTTTTATTTTAACCATATTCAAAGCCGACTTTTTTGTTCAAATTGTGCACAATATTTTCACACAACAAGACAATCAACTTTTTTGCTTGGATTTGTCAAACTTCAAACGTCAAGTTCATTTTGATAGCTTACACTTTTAGCATAAGTGTCAGGTACAGTTGGATAAGAAGTTTCATTACTTCTAAGCACTGTCTCCCAATCGTGTTTGAATAATTTGGATGTCCTTACTTCAAATTTTGTTTGGAATTAATATTGTATTTAATATAAACATACAGTGGGGAGAAAAACCGGTCCAATAAAATTACAAAACCTCATGATCAAAATTCAAATAAAGGATGCAAAAAAATACAACACTGTCCACTTTTGCACGTTTGGTTTAAGTTCACGTTCACCAATTTGACCATAATTGGCCAAGACTATTGGGTTCATCTTCATACTGCGACAATGATAAATGGGTTCAACAAACGAGGCTTTGGGCCGCCCGAAATATCGTTACCCATAAGTAATTTTTTTTACGAGTATATTTTTTTCTCAATCTTTTGCATATGTTATTTTCCTCATTCTTGACCATCCTGTATCATACATAATTTATATATTATATATTATATATTATATAACTGTAAATTTTGACTAAAAAGCATTCTTGGTGCCACCAACAAAATGTACAATACCGGACGGATGTGAGCACTTAACTGTTTGTTTTTTTGTTTCTCTTGTTTGAATTGTATTTTGTTTCCTTTGTTACCTTGTGTAGGCATCAGGAATTCGACAACACCAAGAAAAAACAATAGTATAATTTTGAGGATATGTACTTTTATCAAACCGGTTTTTGTTGCATTCAAGTTATATTCATAAGTTAATTTACCTACTTGCCGATTTTCTCTATCGGGAGATTATGACGATCAGAAAGATCTCACTTGCACCACAATTCGGTTGGTTTGTTAGGGTGAGCTTGAATTGCTCGTCATCTAGGCCTCTGATTGGGCCCGTTGTGTTTCCTTGTTTCCTGTATTTAGAATATTTTGCTTAAAAGCGGCTTGATTAACTCGTCGGAAACCTTTTTGCTCATTCTGCACAATCCATAATCTCCTCGGTCCCTATTACTTTGAGGTACGTCGAATTTGGTATAAGTGCTGTTGCTGTGGACAGTGGCAGAAGTAGTGTGCCAGATCTTTCTCCTTCTCCTCACAGCTTTTGCATATTGAGGTTTCGGCTAGTCCGAGTCTATATCAGTGGAGATTTAGGCTAATATGCCCTGTTATCAATCCCACCATAAACCGTAGATTCCTTTTGTTGGAGTTCTGAGTTCGTTTCGCTACCTTTTGTGCGCCTGTTATTTGCAGCCATGCCAATCGTTGCACTTTTGTGAGCATGTCGGCTGCGTATTTTTTTTATCTATCGTCGACCACCATACTTTAATGTCAGAGAGGAGGGTTGGCTTCATTATATATATGCATTATATATATTTCATTATATATATGTATGTTATATACCCAGTGAACTTGCTTTGGTCTCAGTCTTCAGGACTTTCCAAAGGCACTCCTGCACATCAAGATTGCCTTCTTTGCTTTAACGTAGTAGCTCTTTCTATGCCAGATTTCCTTACCAGTTTAGTTTCTATTCAATTATCAATCCCAAGTACTTCACACTGCCTTTAATTTCTAGTTTTTTCGTGGAGAGGACCGATACTGTTTTGCTAGGGTTGAAATTTATTCCGCTTTCAATCGCCCATGTTTTAATGCTGTCGAGTTTGTCCTACTAATATAATGATAAGTTAGTCAAGGCTTGTTGTGGATCCATCTAGATAGAAATAACCTTATATGCTGTTTAAGGCTAGCATTATCATCGAGTCCATCGCAGAACTTATTAGGTGGCAGTTGACAGGCGGATCCTATTTCCTGTTTGTCTCAGCCGCTTCTGAAAAAGACGGATGTTTCGCTATCGATATCTCTGGGGAATTTGCTCACTGTATTTAAACACCCTTTAGCCAACATCTGTTTTTTCTGCCCATTAATGAGTGTATTTCAGCCTCTTATCTATGGGCCGCTAAGATTGGCTTCTGTGTCCCCTACAAATGGTACACTGATCCCGTAGATCTGAATAGATATGTCAAGAGCTTGTAGTTTGTAAAACAAATAGAACAATTTCTACAGAAACACCTGTTTGGTGCAAGTAGTAAGGCGTTACATTCATAACATTGTATTGGATGGAATCGTCCCATTAGTAAATGTTCTGCGAAGCAAGAACATTTAAGGCATTAAGGACCAACCATTTAAGTTGTTTGGAATTGCTCCCCTATAACAACGATCAGAATTTGCGTTTGAGACAAATTCTTGTTTAAAATTCAAACTTTCTATTTTGCACACCTCCATATGAAGGTCTTTTTGTTTATTTTTCAATATATAAATATAAATTGTGTATATTTCTACTGTAAGGTGTTGGATTACGTTTTTTTTTCTTAATTATTTATTACTGAGGAGATTAAGCAATTCTTTTAAGATCCTGATCCAATTCCACTTCATAACGCACTAGTTTTCCGTATTCGGTCAATAGGTTACGCCAATAGCACTGCACATCCGACATTCGTAAGTGATCCCATATAAATTTATACCCTCTCTGAGCGATTTCCTTTGCTAGTTCGTCGTGCTCCTTAAAAAAAACCAACATATCTTCGAGTTCCTGTTCACTGGGGTATGATTTGACTGGCACATAGTGCACCCACGGCTTCATTGCAAAGTAAAAGAACTCGTTCCATTCGTCACCAACATGAAAGATCAAGGACTTGCACAGAAACAGATGCTTCAGTCTAAAGCTAGCCGCAACTCCGCGAAAATTGAAGAGATACTTGTACTGACAATGTTCTTCGAAAGTTGCTTCTGTCGCTGGTTCAGCATTTAGAGTGTCTTTAGGTGATTTCCAAGCCTGGTTTTTTGTATATTGTGCATCAACTAGTTCTGAATATTTTCTTGATAACAAAACAAGTGAATCCCGCTCATCAGATGTTCTAGAACCACGAAAGAATCCTTTCGCTACTTTCTCATCCCACGACCACTTCTTCCCCGCCATTGAAATAGAGTGACGATGTTTGTCCCATCTGCCAATTCCAGTAGGATATAGAGAAATAGCTGGACCACCTTCCCAAAATGACCAAGCGGGATACATAATGTCCAAATATTCGTCGGTTTTGGAAAACGACAAAATAGGGCCCTGTCGACCAAGGTCTCGACGTATTTGTGGCCAATCTCGACAATTTATAAATAATTCCATGTTCGGTAGTTCAGCAAGAAGAGGTTTTATGAAATGCTCAACACCCGAGCACCTCGATGGAAACAAACATGTTTTTTGTCGATAGAGCGTGTGGTTAATGATTTGGTACTTAGTTCCGAATACAATAATTTGGTCTATGAGTTCTTTTGTTATTCCAGTTGACCGAAAAGGTGCCAAATCTCTTTCAATCACTTCGGTATGACATAAACATTCGTCGTCGGATTCCTTCGGACATGGTGAATAGTATTTGAGAGAGTCTTGAACTTGCCCGAGGATAACATTTGCGTCTGGAATACTAAAATAGAATACAAATTTTTGCGAACATAATGATTGGTGGCATTACCTTTTCCATAAGAATGGGGCTTGGTGTTACATTGCTGGTTTTCTGCAAAAGATTGCTCCTCAGATCCAAATACAAATGGACCCTGAAGAATTATGGTGAAAAAGATCAAAATTTTCATAATTTCGAAATTTTTCCTGGCCCAAAAATCATTACTGGATTTTGTGCGGCTTCCGCTTGACAGTTAAATTTCTTGTTGGGAATCGATATGTCAAACTTTTACAGCGGCAACAGGTGTGTATAACAGACTTGCTATTAGTACTACAGTTGCAATCTTTGTAACTGGAAGAACTTTTCTAATTCACACTTATAAAGATTTTATTTAGATTGCTTTGATTATTATTATAAGGGTTAATGAGCGGCAGAATTTGTGTCAGCAAGGATAATTAGAAAGCAATAGAAATCGGCCACCTTGAGATATCCAGAACCAGCCTTTTTTGAAAATCCCTGAGTGGAAATTGACGCATCTCTCCTTCAATGGATTTGAAACTACCGTCGGGGCCATTCGATTTAAGATGTCGTGGATGATATCAAGTCTGCTCGTCCTCGCTTAAAGCCAGGTGTACCACACGACTGAAAATACGCACCAATCATATTTGTATATAGCCAAGGTAATGAAACGCCAAGGTGAATCAAGCTCATAAAATTACTATGTACCAATGTTTACAGCATCTTATTACTGTGTGAATTTTGTTTTGCCTCTTAAACACTCAATAAAGGCCGTTGATAATATTCACGTGTTAATTTATGAGTCCTGTGAGATCGCAGCGATTAATGCACTTGCACAATTGTTACAAAAGTTCCCGATGAATTTGAAGTAATGTTTGGTTGTATTTTTCATTTGAAAATCATAAAATTTTACAAAAAAATAGATTTATATAGTCTGAGAAATATGTTCACTGAAACTCTTAAACTTTTTTTTATAAATTTATTTAAGATTTTCTGTTTGAAAATTTATTGACTTTAATTTTTATTAGGGATGCAGGCTAACTCATAATTATTCTTGAAGCCTAGAAAACCTCAAAACTATAAAAATTTGACCTGCAACTGTTATACGCTAAATTTAACCTTACATCTTGGCAACGCCATTTCTAATTTGCCATAAATCCAACCAATACACAATCTTTTGACATTCCCTTTTTTCCACTTGATTCGTTGTTGGAAAATCAGCGCATTTGTTCCTCTCAATCCGCTCCCTTCAAGCAATGATTTTTATTCCGAACTTCAAACCAACGATGTCGTCTTATTCGTGTCCGTGACAACGACAAAAAAAAATAATGAATAAAGCTAAATATTACCAATAAGTTAAAAAGATCCGCGAAATAATTCGACAAAACTTGTCGACCAAACTAACTTATAATTCTCAAATGGAATGCAACTAAGAACCCTTGCTAACTAGCGTCGTAAACAAATCGAATTGTGCGTGAAATTCAAAAAGAAAAAAAGAGAAAATTTCTCGCAAAGCTCAAGTTCTGTGCCCATTGTTGTATTTTACACAAGAAGTAAATGTGTTTCAACTTCATATTTATATTCGACTGTTTGTAAATCGTAAACAGTGGCCATGCAAATATTTTATTAGATTGCTTCCATAGTTTCTTTATTGGATAGAACTTTGTCGTTACGAAAAAGGTAAGTGGCAAATGAATCAGAATAAAAAAAATAATTTTTAATTTTCTTTTTTGTGTATGGAATCGTAATGAACCAACTTGTTTCCAAATTTGCGGTGACGAATGGGTTGTTAATTTTGGGCACACAAGTTGACGTTATCCATAATTGCATGGCGGTCAGCTTGTGTCGAAATTGATAATTTCTTTAATGAACGTACATATCTAACCACATATCCAACGCGAATAAAACTGAAGGCAATTATAAATATACGAATCATGTGACGTTCTTTTTTCTCATTGAGAGTTTAACACTGTGACAAGCCAGAAACCACCTCACCTGATCACTGCGTTGGCGTATTGGAACAAATTCTGCATGGAGTATTGTTGGGCGAAGTTATAGTAGTTACAACCGGCTATGGCAAAAATAGCATAAAGGGGTGTGTCATTTCTCCGCAAACAGCCAATTAAACTATGTATGTAGGTAACAAGGAACTTGTCCAACTGTGCACACAATTTTGGCTAGTAGTGAATTGAGCTTTAGCAGTGGACAGCATAAATTCATGACTTAATTGCCATAATAGTAAATCATCATCTGTTATGTCAGCGTGGACGATCTCGTGTTTTGAATCGAAAAGAGAAACACGGCAGTCCTGATTACAAGTTTGTCGCTTTGTCTGAGTTTTGGATGTTTGTTTTCTTTACATTCATTTGTTATGATTGGCGTATGAAAAGCATCTGCAGATTGGTTTTGCAAATCATAGATGAATTTGTGCTTCTTCGCAAAATAGTTCATAGCATTCGCTAAGACAAGAAGATCGCTTTAACATGTAAATAGAGTGGGAATACTAACTCTGTTTGTCCATGTATTCTCGGTGGAAAGGGTTTAGGTTCTAATGATCAACTTTAACTTTCTTCTTAATTCTTATGAACTTAAAGAATGCCAGCGAAATAGAAACTTTTCCAGGCCGTTATCATTGAGGTAGTCATCTCAATGATAACTTTTCAAAGCTATGCATGATCGAGACCATAACCATCTGTTATAAGTTATATCTTTCGGTTATGCGGGAAGGTATTTTCGGTGTAAAAAGGACCTGCGATTGCCATGAATGTTTTCACATTCGCGCTGCATGTTTTAAAGTTCTACTGCAAGACCTGGAGAATGCTATTTCTTTGACCTTTCTTGTTGTTGATTTAGGTCGTTTTGTATCCATTTGTATGTTTCAATTCCTGCAAGCATCGCATTGATCGTCATTTGTTCACATGTTTTGCTTTGTTACTATAACTGCAACATCTGTGTTTTGAAATTTCTTTCATTTATATGAACTGCTTTTTCAGTGTTGAATTACACCTGACATACCCGGCATAATGAATTTTCTTAGAATTGTTTATTGGAAGCATAGTATCGTTTTTCATCGAACTTTGTTATTTTTCCCTTTGCGAATTTTTATTCAGAAAGAAGAAGTCATTTACACATGCGTATAAACATTCCTTTTTAACATCGATAAAAAGTATTTGGAATAAGAATGGTGAAAACCTCAAAAATTTGTGTGTAAATAAAAATTACTATTAGGCAGTTGTTCTATTTCGGTATCGACTGCTTCCTCTGCCTACTTAATTTTTTTAATCGCAACCATCCAAGCTAATACTCCCATGAACTTATTGTAATCTGTTGATCTGGTCATCGGGCTGTATTAAAACCGGTTGGAAGGTTACAATGATAAACGACGACCACTCGAACGTGCTCTTATCTTGCTAAAATAGCCATCTTAAAGGCTTAATTTATTCGGAGAACAAAATTTCACCATACTTGACCATTTTCAAAATAAATTATTTCGACGCATTTGTCGTGTTTATAGTTTTCAAAAATGTAAATTAAGTGCATTATAAAAATTATCTGAATAGAATTATTCACTTTAACCACTTAAAACTGAGTCATTTTTATCGTGGGTATAGTTTTGCTTCTATCTCAGTAACGCATCATCAGCTCATCGGAATGAATTTGAATTTTTTTTTTAAATGAATTGCCGACTTAGTTCAATAATTTGTGTGAATCCTCTGCCGTGTATTTGGAAAAATTAAACTTATAAATGTTCATTCTGCATCAAATTGCTGCATGAATTTTTCTTTTTGTAGATGAGCAGTAAGTAAGACCTTTAAGATTTTTACCTTTAACATTTGATTAGGTTGTCTTGTCTGCCAGAGACTTGAAATGACATAAATTGATGCATTAAAAGTCTTAAGGCGGATTACCAGATAATTTGAAACGGATTTCCGTACAAGTTTTTAATGAATTAAAACAAATATAGAAGTCAAAGGGTTTTACGATTGGTTTCTAAGCTCTATAGTTTTATAAGTTTTGATAATTGCGGAGGATACTATAATATAAAAGCTGTTCCATTACAACCATCTTTAATTGATCAGTATTGAAGAGAGTTGTTCACTTACCTTCAAAACTACTCATATGAAAGGAGTTTTGTGCCAGCCGTGATCAAAAGCTTTCGGATTTATCCGAAGATAGATGAACAACAACGCTAGACTAGAAATTATATATTCATCTATAGTTTATTTGCATGAAATGCACGAATTATTTCAATGTTTAAGTTTTCTATACTTTATAAATCCTGAAAGGATTTGGACGAGAACGAAGTCATTGGCACGTCCCAAAAGTCTCGCAAAAATTAATGTACTAGCAATCGAACTGACAGGTTCAAGGTGCGATGTTGGATGAATTTGGGGTTAACTTTTGGCGTCAAAATTGAGGATTTAACGTCCCTACAAATATATGTGCTCATTTTTTGGGGGCAAATCTACTACGCGTGGGGCAAAAGTTGGTGATTTTCTTTTCGCCAGAAACCAGGCGAATATGTATCGAATAATTCCAGTATTAAATAAAAAGAACGTCAAAAACACAAAACTAGTGGCCTAGTTGGCAGTATTGCGAAAAAAAAAATTGTAATAATCTTGGATCATACGAATGCCAAAAAATGGACGGAAAATATAATTGTTACATGCCTGCATAATGCATTTGGTCCTGGTCGTTCAGCAAGAATTCCTTAAACAATTATTGTTATTATTTTATTTTATTTATTTTTTGATCATTTATCTGGTTTTATTTCATGAACAAGCTATGTTTGTCGACTATGTTTGTTGCGACATTCAACAACCGTCACTTCTTGGTTAAAATCTAATTCAACATTTAGAGAAAAAAATATGTTTTTATTTCACAAAGTTTTTGCAACTTTCCAACAACTTTTTATATGCTTGCTTTTCTCTTTTTAAGTGTCTTTCGTTGTTTATTCACTTTTCAGCTAGCAGTTATTTTTTTGATTTTTTTGCTTGTGCGAATCTCCGGACAAACTCTTTTAAGCACTTCTTTTATGCCACGAAATATAAGGTGTTTTAATTGTTTAGCTTCGTTGTGTGACTCTGATTGTATAAAGTTGACAATATTAAACACACACACTTATGAGATATAAAAAAAAGATGAATGATAAAATAACAAAAGACTAGTTGTTTTGTATGTTTTTTTTTTTATTTTCGGAATGGAGGACGTGGATTTCATGTAGAAATAATTATCAATAGAAGAAGCTATGGACTTGAGACAGTCGGGCTTGTTTAAAATAAGAAAATTGTCACTGAATCGTTATTGTTTACATTTGATTAATTACACATTTATTGTTAAAAACAGAAAGTCACACTTTGTTCACCTTTACGGAACATAATTTTTGTGAACAAATTATGAAAGTATGTTGCGTTATCTAACTCGGGGTATACGGGTGGATTAGCTTTATTTTGGTTTCATTAAGTTAATAAGCTTAAGAAGGCAGTAATATGTATTCATATAAATTGGCTGATTAAGGCATTTTACTCATCAGATATTTATTGGCAAAATTGTTTACGTAACAATTAGTTTATTGAAACGTGAACTTAATTTTATTGGAAACCATATTTAATGAATAATAATGGCAATTGATGAATGCTATTACTTGTATTTGGATATATACTACCCACAATAAGTTCTGAAAATATATTTTTCTTGTAAAATTAATTCAAAATCTTAAATAATTGAGTTTTCTTGGTGCATTTGAATAGGGACAGAAACTGGAAATAAAGATGAATAGTCATATTCATAAATTTTACTGTCAAGTGAATCTCAAGTAGTTCAAGGAAAAATCGCACCATGCGGCATTGATAGGTTCTCTGTTGCTAATACAGCGTCTGAAATTTGTCTACTAAAATGTGATCCTGTCAATGGCAAGGGATATGGTAGGCCACTCCTGTGCATGCACAATTTGTCTTCGAGTTCAATATGTTAAGCCCTCTCCAGAACCTATTATGGATCGTGTTCATTTTTTATGTTAAAAATTGCAATTTGCGTTGTCAATGACATATCAAAAAATCTCTAAAGAATAACTGCAGAACTGTTGAAAATATCTTCCAAAGTTTTTTTCTTACCGAATGTCTTTTTTCGAGTGAATATTCGCCGCAAGGCAAATTAACCCTTTACACCCTTTATGTAATATCTGTCGTTTGAATGCACATATTTTGTTTCGTTCTCAAAGATTTGATGAACAACACTTATAGTTAATCCTTCACTATGAGCGACTTGGAACAAACTTCAAGAAGATATTGCGTTCCATATTGACACCAATTTGTTGCTTAATCCGTTTAAAGATGAGACAATAAGTGCTACAACGAACTAAGCTATGCAGAACTTTTGGTCCTTCGTGCAAAATGTATAGAATTGTGTTTCAACTGCCATCCCAACACTCGTTTACAATGACATTCCAGGTTTTAGCTCTGCGAATAATGCAAATGTGGTCACGGCCTATTTTGCCGCCGGTTCAATATTCTCAGATCTTGCTTTGGCTCCTCTTGTACTCGAGCTCGTCAGCCATTCCGTATAACGAATCTATTTGCGCAGTCGTACGGCAGCAAGGGTATTTACCCAAAGAATCATTCCGTAAGTTTTCCATTCTGTTGTACTCCTCTGGTTTCTTCCCGAGTACATGGAAAACATCATTTGTTTTGGCGAATCTTCTTCTCCTTCCGTTCATGTTTTCCAAGGTCATGAAAACGCTGATAAATTGTCAGATTATGAAATATCTCAATATATGAAAACTTCTCAATGACCGGAAATGCGATTTTTGTAGCAAGTCACCGAAAGGTGCTGCCACACTTTCCACCTTTCTGTTGAAAAGAAGATTGTTGCGCTTGATATTATAAAGTATTTGACAGAGTTTTGCATCAGGCTCGTGTGTCGAAAATGAATTTTGTAACGACGAATCTATCATTCAATGGATTTGAAAGTACCTTTTAGATCGTTAAATTCAAGTAATATTGGATGGTAACAAGTATATCCACCATATAAATACTGATGTTCCGCATGCCTCCTCTTTGTCGCTTACTGTCTGTAACATATAATTCAATTCACTCACTCGCTGAAGACTGCATAATTCTCTCAGTTTTTCAGATTCGTTCTCAAATTCACGTCCTTTATCTTCGGTCTGATTAACTCATTGAATTCTCATATATTTACAGCATATTATTATAGGGCTCTACGCATAATAATATAATGCCTCCAAAACTCATTGTATTAACAACAATCTTGGCTGGAATGATCACATAACCGATATCGCAAAAAATGCTGCCAGTAATACTCACCAGTTCACCCTAAAGCCCAAGTTCGGTCGTACAGTGAAATATAGAGATTAATTTTTAAACGGCACAACATGAATATAGAACGATCTCTCACGCTCGGTATTTCCTACTCATTCCAATCTGCAAAAAATCAAAAACAAAGTGCATCAGAACTTGTCTTTACTTCCTCCTGTGTTATGAATTTTCGAGCGTTGTCCGGCATAAACGATTCATATTTCCCAAAAACCATGCCGAACTTGGCAATCAGTGTGAAGAAAGCTTTCATATGAGAGTAACATAACTTACAAAAGTTTGAAATTTTGAGTGAAGAAAAGTTGCTTTTATATCAGGTCCGGGACGGCTTTCCATTCTGTTTGGAACTTATCCAAATCTGTTTTTAAAGTTGAACATACATTTTTGTGTAAATCTCCGATTATGTATTCAATGAGATACTTGAAATGGAAAACCCTGCCGGTTTTCTTTTTGTTATAATAAGAAGTCAAGAAATTTTCTCCTTTTCGGGAAAAAAAGGAAAATTATGTTGTTCTTATTCACTACTTTATCCACTGAAACAATTACTTTCAATGAATAAAAATCGGACAACAGTTCATTCGTCTATTTGTGTTTGTAATCGCAATGAACTACTGGACTCGGCGCACTTGAATTATCAATTGAAGCTTAATGTTTTTCTTTTCAATTTCAAACAAACAATTTGCATATGTGATCATAACATTCAAATCATTAAACAAATGTTTACCATAAACTTATAAATTCCACTAAAGTGCAGTTGATCGCATGTATGTGCATAAGTATCCTTCAAACTGAATAGGTAGATTTGATTCAGCTCCAATCGGTAAGCTGACTATACATTTCGAAATGAATAAATAAATCATTGTGTACTCGAATCACTGGGCATGGATACCAATATGAATGTTTCCTAATTTGCTTTGCTTGTAAACAAACCATTAAATTTCCCTTAAAACTTGAAATACGCGCCACGAGCGTTAGTGTGTGGTACTATGAAGCGCAGATGGGTACAGCCCGAGTCATGGCTCAGGGCTGGCCATAAAATTCATTGACAAAACTGTCAAAATGAGCTTGCTCAAATCAACCCCCCAGTTTGATGACAGCACGTTGCAAAAAACTCACCCCTGAACTATTAACGGAAACCCAGCGACAGAGGATGTGTGGGGTTGTTTGCAATCGGGGGCAGTGGTGTGACTCAGAATGCTCACCCTCAAGACATTTTTAAACAAACAAAGAATACATAATTACCCTTACTTTTTTAACTGTATACCCACCACTGCTGCCACCCATCCCTTAAAAGCGCATGCTCACCACCTATGGAAGTGCCGAATGTAGAGTGTAGAAAGGGAAGATTCTCTAATTTCTTACGTTTTGATTAAATATTGTAGTAGAATTTGTGGAGAGTGTGTGGTGGAATAGTTAAGTCATTCCCTTGGCACATAAAAGGCGGTCGCGTTACGCTCCCAGAATGCGAATTAGGGTTACAATGAGTAAGGGGACGACTTTGTTCAGGGATTCTTAAATACATTCAAAGATATTTTTTTCTTTAATTAAATCCACCATTTCTTGTTGTGTTTCAATCGATTCAAACTCTCTACGCAGCGCGAATGTTGGAGTGGGAATACTTTAACAAAGTTTATGTCATTCAACGACGGAACGTGGTTTGAATGCAAAATCTCTCTGTGACAGGGTACAGCAGCATGTGTCCTTGCAGTGGTAGCTTTTCTTTAACTTCTTACAGGGAATTTAAACAGTGGCGGCATAAAGAAGTGGGCTCAATTGACAAATAAATTTTTAAGTATAAATGCATATTGTTTCAATATGAAGGATCTTTAATAATGGGGGCTTGTGCTCTACAGTGAGTTCCAAAAAAAATTTGAAAATTATCTACTACGGTCCTGCTCATTCCTAACTTTAGGATGGCTTCACAAGGTTGGTTGGTCCCTATCCTAACTCATTTTGGCCATATATAGGGTGGTTCCTATACGTTTTACACAGAGTTGGCTTTTGTTCAGAAACTTACATTAACCGATGAGACATCTTTATATTAATCATTTTTTTTAAAAAAAATTGGTTTTATAACTACAACTGCCAATTTTACAGTTTATGTATAAATGTCATGCATTTTGCTAAGAGACCATTTGCCTAAAGATCCCACTTCTCACAATTGTATATCACTACAGCTCCTTAAATTTTCAACGGGCTTTCAAATTCCATTCGCACAATCTTCAAATTTCACTCTTTCCAAAAAAAAAATTAAGGACTGGCTATTCACCTTTTTTTAAATGGGCTTGCAACAGTGCTGATGATAAAGACATAACATCTTTATCATCAGCACTGTTGCAAGCCCATATCTTATTCATTAATTGTTATAGTATTTTCATCCTTGTCATTACTTCCTATCCTATTTTTACATTGAATTGTAAATTGTGTCCTTTTAAGTTAGTCACAGTAAGAGCGCTATCACTGAATGACCACTCGTGCGTTTACGCCTTAAATTTGCTGTAAACTGCAAATGCGTAATGGAATGAATTCGAAAACTAATTAAAACAATTTATATAAGATTTGACCTGAATGCTTAGTTTTCATTGGTTTGTATCTATGACCAAAAAATCTTTAATGAACGATGCTTACATCTTACATTAATATTGCTTATTAGAATTGGGATAGCTTAAAGAGATGAATTAAATAATTGCTTTTATGAACTTGAGGTGATACTGTATCCCAACATTTATAATTTTTAGATCTATAGTTATGTTTATCGTAAATCTACCTTCTACAAGAATTGTTAAAACTTATACATTGAAACTTACAATTTGTTAGTAGAACAAATTATTTCCTTGCGACGTAGATACGTTTATTAAAAATAGTTTATTAAGCTTGGACGAGAAATACTTGGTACATAATACAAAAACGGTTTATATTTCATAAAAAAACGTGTATTATAGAAAAATGACTAATCTTAAAATGATTGAGTCAACAGTTTTACTTAAATACTAATACCAGGGGATTTAAAAGAAGTTATCACTAGTTATCTAGAGTTGATCTTTGTCAAAGACCTCCGTCTAACACTGATCACGTAAAAGTAGGTCAATAGCGCATATGGCGTACTATGCTGGATCCAAGCTTAAACCTCCTACGCCTCGAATCGTTTTGTTTGCTAAAAGCTTTTAAAAATTACTAAATTTTCCCGTCAGAAATTCGTGCTTTTTTTATTGCTCACCAAAAACCTACAACATATCTAAGTACATCATCAATTAAACTTTCGACCTTTGTATTAAGCCTACAAAAATTGTTTTATTAGATTTCTCGCAACAACATTCCCGTCTAACAACAAAATGACTAACAAAGCGCATTCCAGCAAAAAGGTAATCCGACGACCACCATGATTTTGAGTAGCTTTAATATTATCTTACCGCAGTTAATGTAGGCGTGCATGCCGCCACCTACGATAAATGACTTAAGGCAATCGTTTTCTTTGCTTACTAATGCAATCACAAAATGTACACTCAGCTTACAACAACAAGCAAAAAATGTGCCGACATGGCGTCCAAATGTATGAATTTAATCTAATTCACTGGCAGATAACAAACGGCTCTCGTTTTGAAAAGAAACAAGAAAAAAAAAACAAACCAAAAACAATTGATAAGGTGCACTCAGTAATTTATGCACCAAGTTAAACGAAGTTTATGCCTAGCGACGTCACTGTCGTATTTGAACCCAGATGACTGCATAAAAGCAGGCGCACAAACACACAAAACAACTGTGTATATATACAGGGAGGTGGTTTGAATGACATTTTATATGGCGGGAGGGCTAAAGCATTGTGTTTCCAGCCTTTAAGTGAAACGCACGACATCTCGGGCGACTTTGCTGCCTACTCGTATCTCTCAGTATCTGCTCAGAGTCAGTGGTTGTGATAATTTCGTTTGAATCGACGTTCGTGTATCGCGCTGCGGTATCTGTATCTCATGTGAGATTGCACTTAAATCTATGAGGAAAACTCACCATAGATATTTCCCCACTAAAAATTTAATGCTGCTCATAAGTCTCCACCACAGGGCCTATCGACATTGTGGTCAAAACATAAGCAACATGGCCATTTGAAAGAGTACGAGTATCTATGTATCTATAACCGAGTCCTTAGTCGTTTTTCCTATCATTCGGGGGAAAAAAAGAGTTTATTTTTAAATAATATTTTTTCTTCTCTTGGTCTTTTTTGAATAATTTCCGTGGAAAAGCAGAGTTTTCTAATCGCGGAATCGAATCAGTGTCAGTTGCATTCTTTGGAGAAAGCATAGTTCAACTAAAGTGTTTGTTGTGTGTGCTTTTCTTTATTGTATCTTTTCCTATTTTCTTTACATAATTTATCAAATCCAATCGAGTTTTACTATACTCGTTCTGTCAGAAAAGTTGCAAGTTTCTTCTTAACGTCTTGTTTTTTTTTCCGTTTTGTCATGTGCAGTGTTTGATAATACCATTTGTACGGGTACCAGTGAGGAGTGGTTTTGAAAACGTGAAAGGATTTTATTGTCCTTGTTAAAAAGTTGAACGAAAATTGAAAAATGTAATCAGAATCTATAGTGAATACATATAATTCCCATCGTCAGTGTGGTGAAAAATAAAGGCAGCAAAATATTCATTTAAGTGGAATAAAAGGATTCCCTCTGGAATCCTTGAGAAAACGTGTTGGAATAAAACATCGATTTTTCGTACACCATTTTATATTCTTCCTGTGTAAAAGGTAATTTATGTCAATCT
The DNA here is from genome assembly GCA_963555765.1 of Orthonevra nobilis. Lineage (NCBI taxonomy): Eukaryota > Metazoa > Arthropoda > Insecta > Diptera > Syrphidae > Orthonevra > Orthonevra nobilis. The sequence goes on from OY743225.1 coordinate 16,235,983, forward strand.
TGATTAATTAAATGTGTATATTTTGAAATAAACGCAAATTCGCGTGCCTATTGAGACTTTTACCGATTGCCTTGTCTTCGTCCTTAAGCCATGTGACGTAAGTGAACCAGTGTCTCTGCGGGGAGGCTGAGTGGAAATCGATTTTTCCATTTTCAAAGTATACATGGATGGGTCGTCCGGGTAATATAATGGCGACCAACATACTGGCGTAATGTCACATATTGCAATTAAATTACAGAAAACCGTAAAATGAAAGCTTCCTTATGTTTTATTATGCGTGCGTTTGACATTTGCTTTTGTAAATTGCGTTGTATTGTAATTTGTCTTAAGCTAGGGGTTGCGCACAAACGCGTGAGAATCTATGTGACGAGAGGACGATCGAATGTAAATTTTATTTGACCCTATTGCGTCCAACCTAATTAAGTTGAATTTGAAGGTAAATCTAGCGGGGGTCGTTGTGGGAAGCTTATACCGTATATTTTGCTGAACAGATGTTATACAAAAGTTTATTTTTAGTACGGGGTGGTTCTGCTTTAAATTGATTTAATTAAATGTGAGAGTTTGGAAAAGGAGCAAATTGGATTCCAGTTACCTGTTACTTATGCTTCAGGCATCAGACCATCCTAACCTCAACTTTAAAATAGAGACGAAAGTGCCTTGCTGCAATAGATACCAATATTTGATAATACTGCTGTGCTGAATTCACGCAATGGATTTTTTTGCTGTCAAGGCAACTGCACTGCGCCCTTTTCACTGCACTTGGTGCATCTTCACCGATAAGTTTACTGAAATTAAAACTTCTCTCAGACTCTGTGCCAGTAGATGTCGCTTCCTTTTGGGAACAGATGAACAACATAATTCATCTTGATCAGTAAATTCCGGACAGGTTGGACAATGTGGGTTGTCCTATTTTCCTGCTGCTTTCTGTCAATATGTTTTACTACTTTAATGAAGACTATGTTGTCAGTTAAATCAATTTATTTTGAAAAACTTGGAATTCGTACGTAATATTTTAAAGTGGTGGGCCCGATACAGATCCTTGAAGCTAGCCATATGCGTTTTGTTTATGGCGTTCCATTATCGATAAAGAGAGAAGTGGATCAGTACGATTCGGCGATATTCCCGTACTATTTTGGAAAGTCAGTAATTGCACGATATTTTTTTAAGTCTGCGGTGTTGGACGTATTTAGAAAATCTTACGCAATGGAAATATAAAGTAAATGCAGTTTCTTATTGCTGCCTTAAGGACGATGTTGGAATTGTAATTCGCGCTGGCTACTTTTTTTTCCCAATTTGGAAGCTGTCACGTACGACTTCTTTGGTATCGCTACCTGTCTTGATCTTTCGGCGATCGTTTTGGGCTTTGGTCGGCGTTGATCTTTCGTTCGAAAGACTAACAGAATCTTTTCCGAAATCTAGCTCGTTTTTGCTACTTTCTCTTCCGCAGGCGCCTACCTCAGTGTCAGACACGGAACTACAACTGCGCTGTTGAAGAAAGATCCTGTCCAATATTTGAAGAATATAACCTCATTTGAAGAGTTGACGAGAATGATGTCCAGTGTTGCAAACTCATGCATATTTTCTCTTCTCTCAAGCGGCTAAGTTTTATGTGTTCTTCTCGAGACAGACTTGATAGTGAAAAAGTTTGCTTGTCAACTGGTTACTTCAATTTAGGATGTAATGCACGAATAGTAAAACAATGGTGTGTTATGACTGATTGGATTCTTCGAAAACCTGTCCAGTTTATATTGATGACGTCATTAGAGCCCATTTGGTGTCTCTTCAGAATAAGCAAAAGTGTGTTGCATTTTAACTTATGACATTTAACTCCCAGTCTTCTTCGAAAAGTTTTCTCGATAGCTATGAAAATGTTTTTGAATCATTTGCCAACAATTCAAATCCATCAGAATGTAAAATACAACTTTGGTTTTGGGCTAAAATAAGGTTTCGGTTTGTTAATATAGTGAATTCATTACAAAGTTGCTTAACCAGGTATGAAGTTTTGAATATCACAAATATGATGAACTGAATCTACAATGTAGTTGTAGTGCTTGAGATGCAGTGTTCATAAAAAGCTAATATATGTATGTAAGCTTAAAATATAGATACCATAGCAATCCAGTCGAAATGCGACTTTCTTTCAAAATAAGTTCTGTTTAAATGCAAGCACCGAATTCAATTCGTGGAGGAATGCATCCAAAGCGTTTAGTTATACTATTTATTTACTTAAAACTAATGCGCTTGCAGGCTCGCCTTCTTTTGGAAGAGCATAAGAGAAAAAGTAAACTGTTTAAAGCCCATATCAGATTTAAAAAGTCATGAAAAATTTGACAAAAGATGAGTTTCTGTTTGACAAAGACATATTTTTAAGTTGATCAATAAATAAACATATCGGGACTTTAGGTTTATCTACTTTGCATCACGACCATGCGCGAGTCGAGTCAGTCCAATTAATTTGAAATCTTATTTAAGATTTTTTTTTGTCAAACACACCTGCATTTTTTTTTTTTTCGGATCATCTTACCAAATATCTTTCATTTTTAATTAGAGTAATCTTAGTCGCTGTGTTAATATCTTATGAATGCCGCATACAAGATGAGCCTTTGGGGATGGAGTTCTATTGTCTTGAGTGTAACCAATGATTGATTGGTTATGCATGCTTGTTTCTATTAACACATTCTGTTTGGTATGCTTTGAAAGTCGATCTGTTAAATACTTCCAAAAAAAGGTAGAAATGTTTATTTACTTAGCGATAATCAGACGTTTTGTTTCATATAAATCAAATCACATAAATTAAAATATACGTTAGGCTCAATCAAGTCATTACTTCACTAACAGAAAATAAACTTCTGAAGCTTGAAAGAATAATATTATCATATTATAACTACCTTTTTAATATCCCTTTTCCCTTGTAGCCAGCTTTTATATCTTAAATCATCAGTTTGTTGTACGCTTTTTTGTATGACCATTTCTTTTGAAATCTTAAAATCTCATGCTGCTCTTGAAAGTAAATGATACTCAAACTTATCTTCAAAAGCATGTACAAAATTTGTATTTATTTGTAACAAAAAAAGTACATGTATTGCAGTTTTTGGGGATTAAGTTTGCAATCCATCGAATCATTTCCCTGAAAGAACCGATTTTATGGTCAGTAAATAACGTTGACAGATTTTTCTTTATTACTCTCTAAATCGTAAATATCAAATTTCATCTTGGCCGTCGAGGAGCGCCTACGAAAATATGAGAAAAATCCAAAATTCAAGTCAATTGAACCAACGATTGCCGAACATACTGCACGAGGAATTGCCCATAAGAAAGGCAGTCATGTGCTCCATTTTAGCTCATTTCAGAAAGCATGCACAATCGTTAAACATTTTCAAAGCATGTTTGTTTCTGCTAAAGCGCAATCCAGACTTCTAGCGTCGTGTCGTGGTCGTTGAAAAAACAATGATGCACTATTCTACACCCGGAGAGTAATTAGCTGTCGAACCGATGTATTGCACAAAGCGAATCTGCTCCGAAGAACTGGAAAAGGTTATGGTCATTTTTTTTTGAGATTCGCAAGGTGACTTGAAGAACTTGAAAAAAAAGATCACCGGGCTGGATCCACCACTGCCAGGTTTCTCGAACTGTCGTACTCAATTCTCACATCGTTATCTATACAAATTTATTCCATGCCTTTTGTTTATAAATCTTAAAGAATAGAGAGAGGTATAGGTGGAACTTTTTCCCATAAATTGAAAAATCGTACTTTTTGAACGAGTGTAAGAAGATGAAATACATCTTGGAGGAGTCTTCTTAGCTGCATTTAGAAATAACTCATTATTAATAAAAAAGAAACATAATATAAAGTTATCTTTAATTATGCCTTAAACTTGTATAACGCTTGCTCAATAACAAATCTTCTGGCGTGTTTCTTTTTAGTTAAAGAGTTGCAAAAAAACATCGTAGGAAAAAATAGGTTTTATTTTTTGTCTTGCCAACATTGCAACATCAAGGGCACCCGTACACATTTTTGGTTGTCCTCAAATAAATAAAAAAAATACGAACACAGATAAAACCGCCCTAATTTTTATTTATCACTTCTTTTTCTATAGTTAAATATGTATCTTTTTTATGACCATGATGACACATAGTTATATTTTGCTACTTGGATTTTGTTGTATGATTTATTATGACTCCAAGGCACCCATGGTTGGTTGCAGAGTGCAAATTGGTGTTCTCAATCTGATTGGGGCAGGAAATTGCAATAAAATTCAATTATCAGAGAAGGAAATAACTATTCGACTCTTGACTACATCATTACATGGATGATGTATGTGATGATGAAAGTGAAGCCTGTAATCATCAAAAAAGAATATTGCAATAGAAAACATCAATACATATTTATTTTGTTCAATCCATTTAAAAGGATTTTTTGATATAATGGTTCCACTCACATTCACATTTGAATGAAAGTTTTTTTTTCAAAATCTGCAATAAATATGCAGAACCAGAATTCACCTACTAATGGCAAACTCCTGTTTCCTCCCTTTCTCCCATCCAATCACCCACACCTCCGAACGGGCTTCCCTCTTTCCGCATTCAGGCAATAAACATAGATTGCTAGATTGGCCATTGCCTATTTTCCGCAATTTTACAAAAGGGATACTTTTTCATTCCGTATTCAGTCTCCCATGGGGACTGGAATTCCTATCAAATCAAGAAGCTGGGTAGCATTCCCAGAGTGGTTTCATTCATTTTCGCAATTTCTGTTTGTGGTTCCTTTTTACCAGTGCCTAGATGAGATAAGTTGTTTTTTATGGATGAAAAAGTGAAGGCGAAATAAATGGTTATAGCTGGCACACTAAGATTATTTTTAATCGCTAAAGTTCAGCTGCCGCGCTTGTTTGAAGTTTAGCTGCTCGGTTTGCGAAGCCAAGACTTGTGCCTGTTCTTACATTTTGTTACGGTCCAATGATTAGGCACGTCATTTCGATGCGTATCGTTGTAATGAGATAACGTATCGAATGGTTTAATCTAAAATAGAATCATGCGAGAGTAAAGGGATTCAAGATTTTCGCAATCATTTTGCGATGCTCTTAAAAAGCCAACAACAATATTTTCCTTGATGGCATCTTAATGGCAATATAATGGTTCTTGCTCATTATCTTTAAGTATTACGTGGAAAGCTTCAAGGGCACAAGAATTCAGGGCAGATGTCCAGAAAACTCTGTCCTAGCAAAAGTGAAGAAGTTCTAATTTGAATGAAAGCATTCAATGAAACTTAAATTTTTGGGAACAGGCAGGTATGCCGCCAAGCGACGAATTATTCGAAGTCGAAACTCAACGTTTGTCATAAATAAGCTTCCCTCGGCTACCGAGGTGGATTTTTGAACGTTGGAAATCAATGAAACTAAAAGTTCAAACTTAAGTTTAAGCACTTGAAAAAAAAAACATTTTTTGTTAAACAGTGTGGTCCATCTGTTGATTCTATTGTTATTTTGACAACTGACAACTTTTTTGTGCTGAAAAATTCCACAGAACCAGGAAAAAATCCACAAAATTTTTCATAAAGATCTCGGATGTTTCACTTAAGAGATTCAATTGATTCATGAATTGAAGGAAAATGTACAGCGTTCGTAATTGACCAAAACTTTGCCCACAAAACTTTTCTCTTCAATTTAGGTGCATTTCCATCTTGATGGTTATGTAAGCAAGTAAAGTTGACGTATTTGCGGCTCGGAAACTAAGAAGTTTGGACTTAGTAGGCGAGCCATAAAACCCTTCCAACAAATGATTTATAGATCACTTAGGACAATAATCGTTTAATTTTTCGTCTTTTGACAGTAATGGATCTGAGATTTGACGCTGTTGATCTTTATTTAGTGAATAAAGGGTTTAAACTTGAGCAAGAATCGTTGGAATTCGTTTACACGTCTGATACGCGGACGTCATTGTTGTTTTGAATTCGAGTATCTAAATATTATTATGGAATCATGGGTTAACCATAAACTTAAATTATAGATAAGAGACTTAAATATAGCAATGCGCTTAACGTACACAATCGTTGTTCGTCTTAACTTTTTATATGCATAACTTGTCCGTTGGCCTGAATTTAGCATTTAGAATTTAGTTCAGAGAACAGATGCCACAGAATTTTTCTTCTTGAGTAGATTGGGAGACACTTTCACACCTTATAACCTGATATTTTCGAATTCTCCCGTATTTATTTTTCGAGGCAACTTAACCTTCTTTCCTAATCAACCATTAAAGCAAAGATATTTGCGATTAGGACCGACACCAAATTGTCATAGACAGATTCTCACTCACTACATGGACCTACAGTCTGCGAATATTGTTGTTTCTGATTTTGTTTCTCTGCCGACTGGATAGTAAAACCATGAACATATTACATTTTTTTTGTTGTTTTTTTCTAATTCTTCCTTCTGCATCCCTACTAGTCGCTCGTTTTTCCCTTGTTTATGCATTATTTATCCATCGAAGTACTTTCTAGAAAAAAAATGAATGTAAGCGGCTAAAAAGCGGAAAAATCGTATCATCTTAATTGCGCTTATAATACCTTGTCTTGAATATTGTTTTTGAATTTAACACACCGAAAATGCCCATAAAAGCGAATCATTAAGATTTTTTAATTGACATTTCCGGAAACAATTTGAAACTCTTTAAAAACGAAAGGGGGTCCACTGTTCATATGTTCTGTTTTCGTAGAATTTGAATAACAATTACAATTCAAAGGACTTCAAAGTGTTTCAATAGCAATCTGTGATAAATCACCCCAACAACGTTCCCATCAAGACTTATTCCAAGTGCGTGTGCACCAAGTGGGCAATCAAAGTTAATTCAGAGTACATACTTATGATATGTTTGTGTCTGCAATCTTCAAAGACCGATCAGATCGTTTTCTATTTAATTGGGAACCCCTTTGCCGAGACTAATTGAATGGATTACAGATTTGGCAGTGTCAATGTGCCTGTATCTGAGCAATTTGGGCTTTTAACAGTCACTCGTGATGTGGTTCTTATGAAGTGATTGCTTTTCGAGGTCATACTCGAGAAAGAGAGATTCAATGGAATACGAATGGATTGATGTTGGACTTTTATTTTTGTTTTATATTAATTATGATTTCGACCTGAATTCTGGTGTCTGTGGTGTGGACTAGGCATGAAACGGTGCGCCTATGAACATCATACTCATAGTGCCCTGTCACTGATTGTGTTTCTGACGAGAAACTGTGTCAAGTGATTTCTCGCATTAAGTATCACCAGTCACATCGCCTTTGCTGTATTCCTCCTTCGGCGTCGGCTTTTCAGTTTGAGATACTTTTTTTCTTCCAGCGATAGAGATTGCAATTTCTTCAGCATGACGATGTGGCTTTGAGTGTGTTTGGCATGTGGATGCGCGGCGCATTTATGCATGAAGTCACTGAAACGTGAACCACACTTTGCTGGCTTTGTACTCACGCCCTCTTTTGTAAATTGTAAACGAAAGAAAGACAACAATTACTATGCAAATGTGTGGTTTCACATTTTTGAGTGGTGTCTGTCAAATATTGATGGAAATGCGATGAGTTTTATTGTTGGCCGCATCACTTAAAGCGTATTTGCCAGAACCGCTCGTGTTATCGCTTTTTGTTCAGTCAAAAGGAAGCTCTTTTCCATAAGATCGCTTAAAAAGTAATGGCAGTCGTGAAGATCTATCGTAGGCATTGTAAATGGATTCATATAAACAACATAAATACAAGCGACATGGGACAGAGAAAAGTTAAAAAAAATTACAAACTCTTTAGAATATGCACATTTGGTGCTAGTTTATCGGCCTTAATGAAAGAAATCTAGCACCGTCAGATCTTGTGATGCCAAAACGAGACAGTTAAGTCTTCATCAATGCCCGAGCTGGATTCAGGATGCTATCGGCATCATAAAAAAGGTCCCAAGCACAATGGAACATCTCGATAATATGTGTCCCAGAAACGCAACCTTTGTTCATTCTAATAACCACTTAAGTGAAAATTAGGAATCGCCACTGATCTTTGCGAATCATTGACGTCTTCCACTACGTTAAACAGAGCACGGGAATTAGTTAACACTTTGTAAAGGAACATCTTCAGGTGTTTCGCAAAAATTCCAACGAACGTCTGCTGATGCAAAGTTGTGTATATCTTTAATGTACTCGTCAATACTTGGGGACATTTTCTTCGTCGTCACAGAAGTGAATAGACGACAAAACTTACGCAGCATTAAAAGGATTGATAATTGGTTAAATAAGCAGTAACAATAATTCTCCGTTTTACAGGTGCGTAGTGTTCGATTACTTGTTGCCAACCAACTCTCCGTCGATCTCAAAATGGGAGACTACCGAGGAAGATTCTCGATTATTCTCGAATCAATTTCAAGATCGGATTTTGGAGCTGTCTTCGGGCTTTCTTTTATCTCCTCCGGGGCAGTTTCTAAAGAACAGAAAGGTATCACAGGGAGCCAAATCAGGCTAATGTGGGGATGTGACGATCTTTTACCGTGATACGCAACCCACATGCTATTTTCCCACAAATCGTGGCTCACGAAAACGTCTCAATACGCTTAAATAATAAACTTTCATGGCCAACAATTATTATTATAATATATTTTAATATATTATAATATATATTATAATCTATGAAAACCAGAAACATCGTCTTCTTTTTATCTGAAAGAGACACGATTCTTCTTTAGGTCTTGGCTCGTTCGTAGTATGCCATTTCGTACTCATCAATTCACATCTAGTCTCAATTTGTTATATGTTTGATGGATTTTAGGTCAGGATTAGCCGCTTATTGCTATCGCTTGTCTTACGCTATATTAATGCGCTCACTTTTCTGCATCAAATACAGGTTAGTCATAATAATGGAGAATCAACTGGAATTCCTGCAGGACTCGATTCTGGCAAGGTAATTTTCGATGATTTTTTTTGACAAATATTGGGTAGGTAACTTGGCCATAACTTGACGAATATTCATTTTCAAATCACAAATCATACGATCTTTATGGCAGTTCATAGCTTAAAAACACGAATTACATAATTCCGTCACGCTCATACATTTATCCATCAATCTTAGATTTGTCTTCAATGTAGAGGAAGATAATTTAAATAACATGTAACGAAAACCTTCATCATAATACTTACATAAATAAATTACCCTACAGAATTCATTTAGTCGCTTCAAGAAATGCTTTATAACACGTATTAAATAAAGGCCAATTTAGTCTTAATGGGTGCGGCACACATGGTTATAACCGTGCCCATGCAATATTGTACAAATCTTTAACCTCCAACTAAACGAATAACACTTTAACATGCAAGTGTTGTCCCATTTTGCTGGCCAAAACGAGTGCACCAAAGCCAACGTGGGTTTATCTGCAGTAAAATCTGAATCAAAAAAAAAAAAAAAAGGAAAAAAAAATCATCGAACTAGTTTCTGTCATGAAAATACATTTTCTGTAAAGATTCCGAAAGCCGTCTTCGCAAAGTAAGCAAGTGTGTTTTCCGCGGCACTGGCGTAATCGACCTTGAATCGACGGTGTCATTAAACCATAAAAGAAGTTCAGTTTTTTCTTCAACTATATTTTTGAAACAGAAGAATTTACAAATAGTTAATTTTACGACAATTTTTTTTTAGAGAAAATACCAAACCATAGACAAGAATTAGTGACATCAATCACGGGCGATGATATCAATTAAGTAATTCATTTCTTTATTGTCGACACTCAAACTGCATCCATTAGCATAAGCCCGGATACTTATCCCGCTGCGGAGACATGAAGACAACCAGTGATTGCATCCATTTTTACTGAAGTTTTTTTTTTTTAACTGATCACTGTCGCACTGTGAGTCATATTTTATGGGCCTTTTTTATTTTTAGAACATTTTTATTCTATTTTTGATTGAGGCGAAGCCCGTTTGGAACTTTGTCCGCATGTCGTCAACTTGAAAACACACAAGGTAAGCCAGCGAGACTTACCAATTCCAAGTGTATGAGAAGAACATAAATAACACTCAATGTGTCTATTGATTTCAATTTTGAGTTTTTATTTTTGTTAAACGGTCACACTGCAGTGTGGCAGTAATGCGGTTTCTGTTATGCTATGGTGTCGTCTTCATTTGTCGGCAGAAGCCTTAGAAATTCACACAATGACGACATTTTCGTTTTTCTTCTCCCATATAGACCTTCCCGCTAAAGAATAACTAAAATGAACTATATTGATTGCCTTGTGTTGCTTCAAACGCGCCTACATCAATTTTTAATGTATTTTCTCTATTCTTTAGGAATTTTTTTTTTTGGAATGCAAGTTTTTCATTTTAGACTTCCTCGTGTCAATATTGTTCTGGTTTCGGTCTTTGACAGATTTCCAAAAAGTTGTTTCTTTCTTTCCCGGTCTGGTCCTTGTGGTAAGAGATTTCAATTTAGTTGAGTGGCTTTATTGTGGTCCAATAACTTTTGTTTTCATAACTAATGTGAAGAAAAAGTATAAAAATTTGCACATGCAAGGACGGTCTTACGGAAAGAAGTTTTCTTTTAAATATTCAATACAACTTTTGTATTCGAGATAAATAAAATGAAATGCGAATGGAAAATATAGTTTAAAACTTAATTATATACAAGGCAGTTCTAAAATTATCACCCTATCAGCAGATGCTTTGACTATGGCCACAACTGTCTGATTTTCTTTGATATACATACATGCAAATGTTACGTAAACAGATGCTAAATATTCGTCGATAAGCCAAGGAACGCCATGCACTTCCAGATCGCGGAATGGTCGTGACTATTTGTTTACTGTACATCGTAAACACTTCAACTTAACCGATATCATCTTCAAAATGTAATGAAGATTAAACTTTAAAGGTCCAAAAAAACTTTATGATATTATTTATCATTTTAATGCTATAACATTACAACATCGGGTCCCCTCGTGGTATCTTCCATCTTGATCTCATGTCCAACTGGGTTTACAATCCCTCCGAAAGTTTATACAAAATTCGATGAAACAACAAGCCTCGCATCGGTACATGTGTTCACTTTCTAAAGCTTAGCCACTGGCACTAAAGCAATTAGCAAAGGTCCTCGACCGCTAAAGAGTAGATACCAACGCCATCTGAAAATTGTCAAGACGCATTTAACAACGCTGGGCTGCAAATGAAAGAAACCACCAATAACTGCCGATCACGTATACTGGTATCTCTTAAGAGATCCTTTGTTGCAAGCATTAAGTGCAGACCATCATTGGCAACACTGCCGGAGAACAATCAAATATGTCGCCATTTTGACCAGATGAAAAATGCTGCATCTGGCCAAAACAACAAACCTTGTGGTCTTATGAAGATTAAAGGCAAACCAAGTAGCGCTGCAATCCTGTTCTTTGAACAAAGAAATATCGGCTCCTCAAAAGGATAGAATGCAGGAGAACGACAATCGCCAATTTTACCGAAACATTTTCGTCACTGACTTCAGCAGATCACTGAAGTTAAGTACAAAGAGCCACTTTTCAACAATTCCTACCATTTTGGAATTTCGGATCATTTGAGCGTCGTTTTTTTTATTGTAAGGAATTGATTAATGACCTTGTGTAAACCATACAAGAAGTAGAGGGAAAGCATAAGGTGAAACTAACCAATCTAACCAAGAATTTTATCCCTTCCATGAAGAGATGTCATGCTTCATGGTCCTGGGAATATTTCCTGATCTTTGAACCTGACTTTTGGTCGTCCCTTTTTGCGCTGACTCGTTGGCTTGGATTCGAGTACTGTACAGGAAGTCCTGAGCTTTAAGATGAGCTAGTTAAATTGTGCTATATGCAACAACGAATAAATGTCCTCGACTCGTCATATGTGAGATTGACCCTACTTTCAATTAACATGTTTTGAACACCCACACTCTACACGTGACTAATTACTTCATTAAACTTTCATTGACGGAATCAACTACACCCTCCGGAACGTGCGAAGGCAGAGACACAAGGCAAGTCATAAAACGTTCATAGACAAGCCCTACGGCAAAACGTGCATTCTAACGATAAAGGTGTAAGAGTCCAGCGAAGTAAAAGTGTGCCTCATTTCACTTTTTTTTCTCTATTACTGGGTTGTTTTTCTCACTTCATGGTCACGCGGGGCGACTGCATAATATTACGACACGCATAGTCAGCCCACGTTTTAACACAATCGTTATTGCAAGGCTGTTCACAATTTAAGTACGTTCAACGAACGAGAGTTTGTATCTAAATGTGAATGGATATCATGCTCACTTAAAACCCATAATAATAGCTGGCAGAAATAGCCTTCCTCATAAATTACAAGTAACGAATAAGAAAAGAACGACACGTGTGATTAACGTTCAGTTATTGAACTCATCATCCCTATGGCAATACTCGTCTTATTCTGGGGCTGATTTGGCAACCATAGACTTGATGCTTAACAGGGTATTTCCTTTTACAATGTCTGGTTTTTAATGTTAATTAAAACGAATGTCCGTACGGAATAGTAATGAATGTTCGAACCGGAATGCATATCCGGCGCAGACAAAAAACAGGGATCCGTTCATGAAAATAGTAGTCGTGTGCCTGCCATAATCGCCACAATGTCGGCTCATTTCAAGGAATTCAACTTAATCATTCTTTTATTTTCGTGTATGTGTGCTGTGCCCAGACTCATCATCATAGTAAAAAAGATACGAGTACATGCCACATCACTCTCCATCCTTCCCCTAAACATCTCCGATTTGAAAAGCCGTGAAACTACTTTTAATTACATTCAGTTTATATCAAAACAGCAAAAAGAAAAATAAATTTCTGTGAGTGTATGAGCAACAAAAGCATTTTAGAACTATACAAATGATAATTTATTCATAATAACCTTGAACTACTCAAATCATAGTCGCCGGAATTGTTTTGAATTCTATCTCGAATAAAAATTTCTCGTTTTCGTTTTTTTTTTGTGAACATTTATTTATATTCTTTTGACTTGTTTTGAAGTTAATGACTGTCATTTTCAGCTTGAGAGTGCCTAAATCTCAGAGATACTGGGTGGCTAAGTATCTAGAGATTATGACGTCCGTAAAAAGAAACAAACATAAAAGATACTCGTAAAAGTATTGAATTTCAAAGAAGAACGCAATTGGATTTGTTGTCTACAAGTCATGAATTGATGAGAAACTAATTTTTTCTTTAGTCAAGTGACAGTGGTTTTTATGGTATCTAATCAGGAAGGTTCTATTTCCAATCAGCTCAGGCTTACAGTTTATCAAAGGAAAGAAAATGGCACTTAGGGAGGGTGATTGGCGACCATTCGCACAATCAACAATCTTTTTTATGCCAATCGTGAAATAATGTTCGGTTCGGATGAACTTCTACATGTACTTATGATACGACAGAAGCATGGTTCGAAAATATTGCCGACAATCGCATTTCAATGTTGACAAAACATAAAGTACACCTCAAAGTTTGGTGAAAGTTATGAGATGAATTCAATTCTATACTTTCAAAAGGCGCTGTTTTGTCTCCAACTCTTCTTTTGAAATGATCTCTTGCCTTTATCTAATCCAATGCACGTCCCTCATTACTGCGAGGATCTAAAAAGAGCGCAATTTAATGCCTCTAATACTCAGTGCGGTCTGCTGTTAGCTGGGATAGAACCCCCTTACTCTAGACAGGTATTAAGAAGACTACTTCGTTTACACTTCGGAATAACACTGAAGTTTAGAGACACTTTTTTTTCTTTCTTATCTTTTACCCCAAAAAGCTCGAAAAATCAAACTTTTATCCCATCACCTCAGTTTATATTTTCGTCACTCTAATTGACTTAGATTAAATGACCTTTCGACATATCTCCACACATTAATTGAATTAAGGGTCATTCAAACATCCATTACAAACTTAAACCACCCATACATTCTCCTTACCAAGAATAAGATCTCTGAAAAATCGCGCAAAACATGCCCTCGAAGTTAATGCTGTTCTGGTTTTTCACGAGCAGGACTAACCTTGGCCATGCCCAAAAATTTATTCGATTCTGTTTTGTATATCGTTCTCACCATCTAGACTAAGTGACTCGTTCTTCTAATAAATTCAGTTTAAATGAGGCCTAGAGACGAATAACTTAATTTGGGTAGCATACATAAAAGGTGTGTTCACTTTCTAAAGCTTAACCTTGTCACCATCTTGGTTTTAATAGTCATGCAAATGAGTTTGATGAACCCGTGATGCGCACCGTTTTAGTGCTTAGATACATTAAGTGAAGATCACCATGAGTCTCAATTCGGTAAAGAAGTGAACCGTTCAGAAGATAAGACTTGTGTATTAGGGTCAAACTTTATTTGGAACAAACTTTCGTTAAAAGATGTGTCTGGCACTATCAAAACGCCACTCTATGGAACAAGATACCATGAAGATAGTTAAAGTATTTTCTTTTTCTTCGTTCTGTACGTTGTATGTTTGGTTGCTTAATTGAAGTTTAAAAAAATCGGTTATTGTTGAAAAGGTTAAGACATACGTCTCAATTAAAAGTTTACTATTTCGAAGTTCCTGCTGTTTAGGCAAACAAGGTGCTGTCCTTAGCTGTTGAGCTCGGGTAGTGACAAAAAAAAGTTTCGTTGAACACCATCATCAAGAGCGAAGTTGAAATTGTTATATATCGACCAACGCATTTAAAGAATCGGCAAAGTTAACAACGTCGAAAAGAGGTTATTTCATATCAGTTAGGTTTTTGGTTACTGATTATTTTCTGGGTTAAATGTGAGGACTCTCTCCTTTGGGTTGATATCCAGTCGGGATGCTTAAGTTTGTTTGTTGATGAAAAAACTAAGCCTTTCACACTGCTTATAATCTTTTAACCTTTGTAACTAATATCTACTTTGATTGCGATCCATTAAACTTTGCACAGATTTCTGGTACCGTGAGCCATCTATCCCTCTTGTTTAGTAATTTTAAGATTTTAGACTGGCCCTCCCCCATAAATGTCTCCCTTTTGCAGATTTAAATTTTGGTGGGTAGTTAAGTAAAATCACACATCATACAATTTTAAGAGAAAAGTGTTGAATATATCCTGGATCTATTTTTCTTCTTGGAAAAATGTTGCCGATACTATTTCAGAAGCAGCTTTGCCATGTAACGTACACTATATCCTGTTGGAATAAGTAAGCAGGTCCTAAGAGTCAACAAAGAGTTCAAATACCCAACTTCCTCCGAACTACAAATCGTTTGTTTAAAGTTATCTTGTCGCTCGTTGATGGTCCTTCGAGCCGGGTATGAATCAGCGATTTATGGGGATAACAACAATAATACAAACGAGATCAGCCATGTTTTTTGTTTTTTAAATTCAATGCAAAGATAAAACAATGAAACAAAGTTGAGAGAAAATCAAAACGAAAAGTGTAACGTTTAATTTTAATCTTTCTGCAACGAAATCTATGACAACTTTTCGGATGCTTTCATTTTCGACCTGGAATTCGCTTTCCAAGATCAAAAAGTTAACCTTTAAGTGCTAATTAGCGTTTTTTTTTCTGGCTTTATTAATAAAATCATTTCACGTTTATAAATTCAATTAAGGTGCTCTGTGTGGAAATGAGGAAACACTGTTTGTGCTTTTTTTTTATTATTATGATAGCTCCATTTAGTGTCGTTTAAAAGGTTTAAGACGATTGGCCCGGCTTGTTGTTACGTGTCGTCAAACCGACTTTTTCATTCGAAAATTTAGTCATCAAGCCAAGCTTCGGAAGTTACTGTCTAATGAATTATGCTATGCTCATGTTTTTTTATCACATTTTTCTTTTCTTTTCAACGCACCATTCATAGATGATCATGAAACAAGCCAATTAATTCAGAGATGAACGCCGGCATGGTATCGGATGTGTTCATTAGCAAATCCACACATTTTCTCGATTTACAAAGAGCTTGGGCCTCCTCAATGTAAAGAAACTTTCACATGGCAACATGTATTCAGTTTTAATTAATTGACATTAACATACAACGTTACTGCGTGTATCATAGTCCAGACATGAAACAGGAATTGTCTCTTGACGAAGTTGTGCGGAAATAAATTACTAGATAGTTTTATTTAATTCATTCGGCTTTTTTTTAAAGACATTTTTAGTCTCCACTGACTGCATGGCAGTATTAGGCAATTTCCAGATGTGAATCGCCGCAATGTCTACGACATTTATCAACTTTTATTGAGTGTGCCCCGATCGACAGAAAATGTAATTTCCGTAACAGATGTTTGGTGAGCTCATACATCGAGTTTCAAATGAAAGAATTCGAATTGAAGTGACATCACAATATTTTTGAATTAATTTGTACCCGCAGAGGGAATCACGTCTGTTAAGCTGTCAACAATCCGTGTACGATCTGAAGTGCATCTTAATTTTGAATTGAATTTCCAAATAGGGTGTCGTCCTACTTCATTCAATCCGCCCAGACTGGATGTTAGAAATTCAAATTGGAAGTTAGCGACACAACTTTGCATATATTGCAAATCAATTTGTGCAACTATTAGAAAAAGTGTGCAGAGCTGACTGCAGAGTGCGTGTATACTTACTATATATATTAAAATTTGCTATCTTCCTATTGAAATCCGATTTAATCTTTCGCATTTAAGCCAATAAGCAATATCTCTTGGATTGCTTGGCTTATTTTAGAATATTTTTTCTGATAAGCATTCCTTTAAGTCAAAACTGGTATTTTTTTTCGTAGAGGCAAAGAATTTCCGAAAGGTCAAACCAGCTTACAGACTTGGTATCTGTCTTTGATATCTACATATGTTCTGTTTAATTTGGCAAATTACCAGGCGAAGACCTACAAACATCCAGTAAACGTTGTGAAGTCTTGGACATTTTTTACCGAAACGACCAATTTGTTGCACTCTTATTCGTCCATCCGAGCAACTCCGACGCAATGCTTTGAGTCAATTCGTACATACGTATACTATATAAAGGATATCACGCGATATGATATCATACTGTTTGTGCTAAAGAAGTCATTGCTAAACAGAACAACAGCAATGAAAGCCGAAGTTGAACCAATTTTTATTAAAAAAAATCATCAGCGAAAGGCTCTCTGGACTCCCGATTTGTCTAAGAGACAAATGGTTTCAGCAGGACGGCGCAACATACCGCATACCGAGGCCTGAGGCAAACAATTTCGAGTACTTTATTGGGACAAAATTTTGATGAACCAATCATTTCAAGAAACGGACTGGTAAATTGGTCATGTGATTTGACTCCTTTTGATTTTGAGATTTTGTGCGGGTATGTTAAGTCTCATTAATGCTGATAAACCAACTGCGCTTGACGACAACATTCGGTGCGTGATCATCTATCTAAGATCAACTTTGCAGGAAAAAGTGGTGCAAAATCGGATCGGATCGGCTTTAAAAAGACCCAACCGCAATGGTCACATGCCAGATAGTTTTCAAAAACTAAATGCTATAAATTTTGCGAACTTACTCTATTCGTCAGTTGATATATTTTTCGGTATATTTTTTTTTTTATTAAATTTTATACATCTAAAAAAGACAACTTTTAATTGATATAAGGTGCCTTCATAAACAATTATATAGTATTTCATATTATACATTTCGTATACTTTTGGTTCCTAAAACGTCTTATTTACATTTCTTGTACGATACTTGAAGATAAAAAATACGATATGAAATCAATTTATTTGGCAGCACTGTCGAAACGTTAAAAATTGCAGTCAATTTCTTGAAAGATTTGAAGAAAATCCCTCATTTCTCCTGCATTAGACGCTAAGACCTGAAATCTTAGTGCGAAAAAGAAATAGCCGTCGATGTCGAAATTCCCAACGACGAAATCTCAAAAAAGAAAACTACATTTGATGTGGTTTTGTGGTCGTCACGCGGGAGTGGTCGTAATTTTTGAAATCGTCAATGAAATTGCTATCACAGTCAACAGAGAGCGCCACCAAGCGATGCTTAACAAGATTTTTATGATCGCAGAGATGGAAATAAATGGAAATACCAGGGTGGCGCCACATGCCACACACAAAGCAAAAAGAAATAGATATCCTTGTCGCATTCTTGCTAGTGATCCGAAAGGAGTTTTCTTAAAATTACTTTCGCATTACAACACGATTGATTTGGTTACTTAACTTACTCTGCTCCTGAACGAGAAAAGTAAAAAAAAAGCAAAATATTTAGCTATAATCAGTAAATCTGCTAAGTTTTGCCGCATCAAGATATCGATTTAACAATACCAAACATTGCGGATGATAAATGATGGCTACTTTTATGATGACGACGCACTTAAAAGTAAGTCTGAATCGTTAGGTCGTCTATAGGTTTGGGAATTCAAAATGATAATGCGGTTGTTTAAATGCAAAAGTCAACCATCAATTGTTAGGCAAATGCATAAATCAAAATAATTGCTTATCATAAGGCCAGCTTTTTTGTGGCTTGTATTGTATAACCACTAACTTCAGTTCAGATTTCATTCGAGTAATAATAATGAAAGTTTTGATTTAAAGAGATGTTTACATTATTGGCGAGGATTGGGTCGCGTATTTGAGAAGCTTTGTAATACTTCTTACTTTAATGGACAATTCGAGCAAGATAATCGGAGTGGATAGTCTTCTGACTAAAGTCATTTCATGTCAATTATAAATTTTATGCACTCTGAATTTAATTTAATATTATTTAATTTAAGTGACAGTCTCAAAATATGCCATTCTGTTTACCCCATTTTTCAATACATTTTCAACCGTCCGGCCGTTTTAAATCGAGCTCAGTGTTGGTCAAACAACTTCACGGAAACGATTGATTACAACCGTTGTTGTACGGGTTGTCTGACACGTACCACCATCTTGCTGGAACTATAGCTCCCCTAAGGCCAATCACATTTACATTTTTTTTTTTTCAAATTTCGTCTTGGAAGCAAAATGGGCTAAGAACGTACAAAAAGAAGTCTAAATATAACCACACTTTGAGGATGCATTGGCTTTTTATGTGTGGATTCTCCTGGCGCTAAGACCCAAACAAAGCGGTTGATCATTTTGCTTCAATTCCTGAGTCATATTTTATTAAATTTTAAATTCAAATGTAGCGATTAACATCCAAAGGAGGTCGCTTCAGCCTAACCATGGAAGTGTGCCGAATATTCAACTCCTTAACAACAACTTTCTATTTAAGCGGCTATCATTAATTGAACCAATGGAAAAAGATCTTTAACGATTATAATCATAAATTTATCGTAAGCTCAATCTCGATTCCTTGACATTTTGACATAAGGGCAAGTGAAGAGGAAGAAGGGAGTCCTGTTTAGGCTACTGCTAGTCTGACAATTTGCTTTTTGTTCGTTTGTTACCTTATTTGATTGACAGCCCTACCATACCTTCATATAACCCGAAATAGTGAGTTTGAATGACAATGGTGCGTCCTATTTCGATGTTTAAAAACTTATGTAGAAAATATCTTGCCTCACATCTACTACGATCAGGACGTCAGACAGTGATTAAAACCGATATTCATAGATTTGGATAGGATCGGGACATTTAAGCTTATAGACTTGGTTATGACTATTGTATTCGAGATCTTACTTTTGTCCTCTTTACTTTCGTCTTTTTATGTGAAGAAACAGCGACGGATCTGGCAACATTGAGTTTTTTCCGCCGTTTTCAGCGCTGACATGGAGATTCTGTTTAGAGGAATAGGTAACAGGAATTGTTGCTCCAAACCTTGGTTTATAAGATATTTTGATCAAACATTACACAATATAGTATATCATAGATAGACTGACCGCCCTTGAAATGCACTCTTTCAATGAATTGAATTATTTTTAACTGCTGAGAATACTTTAGTCGTCAGCGGAACCAGCTAGCAGATTGAAATTGTAGCTTGTATTGTTTGTCATATTTGTGTTCGTGTTGATGAAAAAGTTGATGATGCCAGAAAAAACTCAGTACACAAAATGCATTTTGACTTACCGTCCATTGACTTCTGAGCCTCATGCAAACAAACGATTAATCCGATTCACGATAGCAGACGAAAAGCTTTGTTCACAAAGTTTCGAACTGACTATTCTTCATATGGCTTAACAAAGGGAAATTTTTATTTTGAAATATTCCGATAATAAATGTACACTTTGTTTTTCAAAAATTTTTATATCAATAAATAACACATTTATCGGCGGCATTCATTTCGCTGCCAGGTAAGCAATTGAATTCCCTGCTAAACTCCTTCATATTCCAAAGAGGTCCATTGACTCGAAACTTCTCCACCCGATTGGGTACGTCCCACGGAAAGAATCCCTTCGGAGTTTCTTCTGAATAAGTTGCGGTACAAAAGTTTTGCGCAAATGCTATAAAAAACAGCTGAGTATTTGTGTAATCCACCTCGGACAATGTCTCGTCGTAGAGAACATGAGGCTCGGTGGTTTTTTGTAGCCACATAAGGTACGCATGGAATGAAATATTTAAAGCTCCATTATCTGCTACGATCTCACGTATTTGATTATCCAATTCGGAAGGAGGAACATTCCCCTTATCACCAACATAGTTAACGTATTGGTCTTTGAAGCACTTCACCTGATTTTTGTAGATGATTGTTGAGTTTTTATCCCACCAAAAACGAATAGTCTCTGTTTCATCGTAGTTCCAGCCGAACTCATCGAACCCATGTATTAACTCGTGGGCGATGAAAAATCCCAGTACAGCAACTTGTATGCAGTCGGAGCACTTCTATGGTAGACAGGAGGTTGGAGCAAGCCTAAGGACATTTCAATGACGTTCAGCAATGGACTGTATTCAATATTGATGTCGGCAGCTTCCACGCCCTTGGTCCAGGTTCTTGGCCCGAAAACGAGTTTTTCCTTCTCTCTCTTCTGCTTCAGTTCTAGAATGTTCTGGATATTCTCCCAGAATAGACCTTTGTCGATCTTTAGGGTGTTGTATTCAATTTGAAGGGCATCCTTCGGATAACTTGGAAAGTCAAGTTGCATTCCAAGAAGCTTAAACAATGCAAGCCTGCGGGTATTCTCCTCGATCCAAAACTGGGTGCCAATATCAATTTTGAAAGCGTCTCGCAGTTGGTTCATCATTGGCTTTATATCGTCTAATATCTCCATGCGAAACATTTTTCGATAATACAGTTCTCCGACAACTTTGGGAAAGTACATCATGGACTTCTGAACGCAAAGACGCGTGCGCTTCTGGACGCTTTGTATATCCGGGAAGTTCATTTTGGCCAAGGGGCGGTACATAATGTAGTTGGCCAACACGCGCTTTGAAGTGTTTCGAATCACTTTGACCAAGTTTACTAAGTATTCTTCATTCTGCAGATACACTGTCTGGGAGACCGGCAGGCCTAAACTGGTTGTAACAAAATAATAAAAGTCAATGCTGGGGAACTGGGCGTTGAGCTTATGCAAGGTTTTTCTTGGATAGTTCAGCGACATGTGAAGGTCGCCTCCATCTAGAGACATTCCTCGACAGAGTGCACCCTCGAAGGCAAACATTTCAACTGCCAACTTCTTCGCTACGTTCTTGCCAACGTCAAACCAGTAGGCCATGTTTTCTACCACCTCATCCTGAAGCTCTTCATACTGAACGTTATCAAAGTCATTCTCCTTACAGAGGTTTTTAGGAACCAATGTTGATGGCTGTCTGATGTAAATTAAATTGTTCCTGTGGCTCATGTAATCCGGTTTTATTTCCAACCCAATGAGTATGTCCAAGCCCAGTTTCATTGTCAAATTGCTGACCTGTATGAGCCAGTTGTAGCTGTGATCGTTCCAACGCTTATCCACTACAGGCATTCCTCCGTAAAGTTTTACGAAATCCGAAAATGTTTGCCTCACAGAACGTGACGCCTTTTCGGAGTCCATACAAGACGCGTAAAAGTCTTTTATTCTTCTGCCAACATTTCCATCGTATCGCGTAACACGCTCCACCAATAATTCCTGAACTTCCTTATAGACCTTGTCTTGTAGGTCATCCATAGGTGATGTAATCGGCTTTTCCTCGGTTGCTGGATGAAATCTGAACCAATTGCCGCATGCGAATTCGTAGAAATCAGTGCACGGATCCACCGACAGGTTCATGTACCGACGAAGCTGCGTTGCCTTGGGCACCCGGAATTCATTCAAGTCGCGGTTTTTTGAACGTCGGACGGGCACCTGAAAGGTGCTCACTAAATGCAGGCACCACAATAGAAAAACGCTGACTCCCGCGGATGACACCATTCTGCGCGATTTTCTAACTAGAATAAATTAGAATAGCCCAGCTATCGCACTGCGAATAGCATTGAAAGTCGCGAGATAGCCACTGATTCACAATTTCAGTGTTTCAGTGATAATCAATCGAATGGAGGGTTATCTGTGGGTGCAAATACTATGAACGGCGACTTTACGTCAGACTTGGACGAAATACAAATGAGGCTTAAGATTTTCATTTAATCAAGTGTTGTTTAATCCGACCAAAAACGCTATGACTTAAAAATATATAGCGATTTAAATGCATAGGGCTCCCAAAGATCTCTTGTATTTATTTTTATAAACACGAGCATTGAACTCGCTCTAATGATGATAAAATCTGTATGCGGCAAAAATGTTAACTAAGAACCACTCCAAGATTCTTCTTAAGCTCGTAGTACACGACATGAATATCGTTGCATGTACATGCGGGCCTGACGTCACCGAAAAATCCCGCATTCAGGTAATATATTCGTTGCAGCCATCTTTGAATCAAATGTCGTTGCATGCAAAAAAAATCGGCAGTACACGGCATGTAGAATTAGTCCCAAAACGTCGCATGTTTCCATGCGACGGTGGCCTTTATATGGAAACTATTCGCATGTGTTTTTGCATGCGTCGTGCGCACATGTTGCGCTAGTACAAAACATGCAAGGCGGTTCACATGCTTAGCGTTCTAGTAACAAAAAATAGCATAAACATTGGTTTCCTAGCACACGACATGTATCCATGTGAATATATTTTTTCACTGTCATGAGTACACTTGAAGTGTGTTTCTGTTTGCTATTTGTAAAATTTTAAAATGTCGAAAAAAAAACTGGAAAATGATTGCTATTTTGTCAACAAATCAAATTAAAAATGACAAAAAAGCTGAGTATAGTGAGCATTATAAAGCCCAAACTTAAAAGAAGGTATATTTTGGTAAAAGGGCTGCGCGGACCAATTCGATTACTTGCTAGGTAATCCAAAAATCGGATGCCATTGTGCGAACGAGTAGATACTGTGCTTCTGACTGTCTCGTGCTGACGCGAGTGGGTGGGCTTTGTACATTAGGATGGAGACGCAATGGATTTATTTTTGCATCTTGTTTTTGTAGATTTCTGCTGGTTATTTTTTGAGGGCTTCAGTCAAAAAGAAATTTATTGTTAAGAAAGTTGTTTTAATGGTCGATAGCATGGTCATCATCGCGATTTGTCAAACGATGTCTACTTTTTTTCCATTTGTCAAATTGCTTCCATTGCGGATGAGGATCCCTTGGACAATCCTGATCCCTGTTAATCATAAATTTTGTTACCGAAAGTACATTTTAATACTCTTAATAAAAAAAACAAAGATCCACCAACCATTAACACCAAGCGTTCGATGCCACACAACTGTATGTGGCTGAAGCAGATTTCACATGTTTGTGAAACAAATGTTGTGTGCATCATGGCCCAAATTTGTTTGGTGTTCCATGAAAAATTCACATAGAAAACTTCGTACTCGGAATAATAGGCGGATTTTGCTACGGAAGCCCAGAAGATTTTAACTGAAACTCGTTGGCATTAGTATGGGGTCAGTCGTTAAAATATGAATATAAAATTTTGCTTATCTATTTTCAAAAGCATCCTTCTTCGCATTTAATCTAAGAAAAAAACGCTTTCATTGTTTTACCTTTTTTTTTAACAAAATAAATCCATTGTGCTCTACTCATGTGAAAAACATGCTACGGTGCCGATTCGTGCACTCGTATGTGATGTTTCCATGCCATTGAGCGATGAAGTGTCGCATGTTGTCCCAAATCACATGCTGCTTACTAGTACACGGCATGCGAATAAGCCAAACGTTTGCATGCGATTAAGTGATTGCGATTGGAGCTTTTCGAATAGCTCCAAAATATGTTTCACGGGTTCTTCTTTACAAAATCTTTCGGATTCAAATACGTCTAGTTCTTCCAGCTTACTCGTTGTACGAGTATGTATTTATATTGTATACGCACAAATTCAAAAGATTCCTTTTTGGAATTAAATGAAAAGTTTATTTTGACACTTTTTTTACACTTTGTTTTTCAAAACATTTTTAATTCAATAAATAACACATTTATCGGCGGCATTCATTTCGCTGCCAGGTAAGCAATTGAATTCCCTGCTGAACTCCTTCATATTCCAAAGGGGTCCATTGACTCGAAACTTCTCCACCCGATTTGGTACGTCCCACGGAAAGAATCCCTTCGGAGTTTCTTCTGAATAAGTTGCGGTACAAAAGTTTTGCGCAAATGCTATAAAAAACAGCTGAGTATTTGTGTAATCCACCTCGGACAATGTCTCGTCGTAGAGAACATGAGGCTCGGTGGTTTTTTGTAGCCACATAAGGTACGCATGGAATGAAATATTTAAAGCTCCATTATCCGCTACGATTTCACGTATTTGGTTATCCATTTCGGAAGGAGGAACATTTGCCTCATCACCCACATAGCTCACGTATTGGTCTTTGAAGCACTTCACCTGATTTTTGTAGAGGATTGTTGAGTTTTTATCCCACCAAAAACGCATAGTCGCTGTTTCATCGTAGTTCCAGCCGACCTCATCGAACCCATGTACCAATTCGTGGGCGATGAAAAATCCCAGCACAGCATACTTGTATGCAGTGGGAGCACTTCTATGGTAGACAGGAGGTTGGAGTAAGCCTAAGGACATTTCAATGACGTTCTGCAATGGACTGTATTCAACATTGATGTCGGCAGCTTCCACGCCTTTGGTCCAGCTTCTTGGTCCATTTTCGAAAAAGAGTTTTTTGTTCTCTCTCTTCTGCTCCAGCTCTAGGATGTTCTGGATATTCTCCCAGAATAGACCTTTATCGATCTTTAGGGTGTTGTATTCAATTTGAAGTGCGTCCTTCGAATAACTTGGAAAGATTAGTTGCATTCCATTAAGCTTATACAATGCTTGCCTGCGAGTAGTCTCCTCGATCCATAACTGGGAGCCAATATCAATTTTGAAAGCGTCTCGCAGTTGATTCCACATTGGCTTTATATCGTCTAATATCTCCGTGCGATACATTTTTCGATAATAAAGTTCTCCGACAACTTTGGGAAAGTACATCATGGACTTCTCAACGCAAAGACGCGTGCGCTTCTGGACGTTTTGTATGTCCGGGAAGTTCATTTTGGCCAAGGAGCGGTACATAATGTAGTTGGCTAACACGCGCTTTGAAGTATTTCGAATCACCTTGACCAGGTTTACCAAGTATTCTTCATTCTGCAGATACACTGTCTGGGAGACCGGCTGGCCTAAACTGGTTGTAACAAAATAATAAAAGTCTATGCTGGGGAACTGGGCGTTGAGCTCATTTAAGGTTTTTCTTGGAAAGTTCACTGACATGTGAAGGTCGCCTCCATCTAGGGACATTCCTCGACAGAGTGCACCCTCGAAGGCAAACATTTCAACTGCCAACTTCTTTGCTTCGTTCTTCCCAACGTCAAACCAGTAGGCCATGTTTTCCACCACCTCATCCTGAAGCTCTTCATACTGAACGTTATCAAAGTCATTCTCTTTGCAGAGGTTTTTTGGAACCAATGTTGAAGGTTCTCCGATGTAAATTCGACTGTCCCTCTGGTTCATGTAATCCGGTTTTATTTCCAACCCAATGATTATGTCCAAGCCCAGTTTCATTCTCAAATTGCTGACCTGTATGAGCCAGTTGTAGCTGTGATCGTTCCAACGCTTATCCACTACAGGCATTCCTCCGTAAAGTTTTACGAAATCCGAAAATGTTTGCCTCACAGAACGTGACGCCTTTTCGGAGTCCATACAAGACGCGTAAAAGTCTTTTATTCTTCTGCCAACATTTCCATCGTATCGCGTAACACGCTCCACCAATAAGTCCTGAACTTCCTTATAGACCTTTTCTTGAAGGTCCTCCAAAGGTGATGTAATTGGTTTTTCCTCGGTTGCTGGATGAAATCTGTACCAATTGCCGCATGCGAATTCGTAGAAATCAGTGCACGGATCCACCGATAGATTCATGTACCGACGGAGTTGCGTTGCTTTGGGCACCCGGAATTCATGCAAGTCGCGATTTTGTGAACGTCGGACGGGCACCTGAAAGGTGCTTACTAAATGCAGGCACCACAATAGAAAAACACTGACTGCCGCGGATGACACCATTCTGCGCGATTTTCTAACTAGAATAAATTTTTTGTTTTGACAAAGCCGTCTTGATTTCAGAGCCCAGCTATCGCACTGCGAATAGCATTGAAAGTCGCGAGATAGGCACTGATTCACAATTTCAGTGTTTCAGTGATAATCAATCGAATGGAGGGTTATCTGTGGGTGCAAATACTATGAATGGCGACTTTACGTCAGACTTGGACGAAATACAAATGAGGCTTAAGATTTTGATTTAAATCAAGTGCGTCTGTTGTTTAAACCGACCAAAAAGGCTATGATTTAAAAATTATCATATTCGTTTTACTTGAAAGTTAGCTTAGGTCAGGAAACGTACGGTATCTATTCTGATTGAACGGTGGAAAGTTGAAACTATCATTTATAGATTGTGCTCTAAACAGATTCGAAATACCGTGCGACGAAATAAATCGGTTCTTTGGAGCTTTTTACTTTTAAAGCTAGCCAAAATGGAGAAGATAGTCTTGAATGACCTTATGTAGTTACTTACTTTACTGTCAATCCTTTTGTTCTCTCAGTCTTTATGGCTTCATGGCATTCTTAATTGTTTGACCCTTGAACCGGATTTTCGAGGTTCCAATTTTCCATTCACTTTGTGTTCGAGCTTTTTTATTCGACGAATTTTAAACTTCTTGAGTAGATTTTAGTAGTAGACTTCAAAGAATGCGACATCCTCGTAGAAAATAAAGACCGTTTATCCGACGATGACACATTAACTACACAAACCATTATTTCTGACAACATGAACTAAGAATTCAAGTAGCCGATGCAGTAACCACTACAGCTAGTTGCAAAGTTTGTTCCTAGGTGCTGGTTTGATCCAAGTTACTTGCACAAACCGATGTGAAATTGATTGCCTAAGATGAGTCTTCGTGGGATCTCCGTTAAAATGTAATTAGTAACTTCTGCGCCATATTTGAAAAAATTCTCGTGGAAGTGGTCGAAAGCCTTAAGTGTCGTAGAATACTTCCGGAATTATAGTTTCGCATTGTGACATTATGTGGTCTGTTATTTTCGATGAGCAATGACACGTTTATTTTTGGTTATTTCCTTTGCACTGAGGCGTCGAATGCTGAATTTCTCTATTGTTGCTTGGTGTAACTTTCTATCATTGGACTCTAAATCGAGCTGCCACCAAAAAAGTGGTTAGGGTCGATGCGCAAGTTTGACTCGTGTCTTGCGTCAATCAGAATGTGTTCGATTTCGTTCAAAACCAGCTTGCTGTGTGGACCTTTGTGTAAGAAAATCGTTTGATCACTTTTTAGCTAGCTACTATATGCTGTAATATTCATCGCAATCTTTCCTTTTCCATGTTCCCGGAGTGTTCTTCATGTATCGTAGGAATACTTTACTTTTTGAGCAGCTCATGAGGAGTGATCTAAAAATCATTTTTCGCGTCATGTCGTCTTATTTTTTTTTATATCCCAAACAGGATGTGGTTCGGTTATTAACGTGACGCAAAAGGGCTATTTATAAGTTGCTAAGAAGAGGCTGCATGTTTACTTGAATCTGATTCTGGAATATTAGGGGATTTAGCTCCTCTTACTCGTTTCAATGCTTCTAGAACCAGATAAAACGTCCTTTGGATGATGTCAGGCGCACCAAAATTACTATTCCAAATCAAACATTTTTACTTGAGTTTTAACTTTGTTAACCGAATTTTTTTCTTTTTCTCTTTCCAGGCAAAGCTTCAAACTAAATTTCTATGCAAAACTAAAGTGCTCTCAAAATTTGAAAAAATAAAATCAAAAAAAGCTTTTGTAGATGTTAATTAGTAGAAATTTTTAGTGCTGGATGCTTGCATTAAAATTTGATGATAAACGATATATATACACGGTATGAATAAATTCACATTTATATTTTGTTTATTTACTTATTTAGTTTAATTTTATTGAATTACTTTATTAGTTTGTAAGTTAGATAATAATGGCTTCTTGAATATATCTTTAAAATTTGAAAACATTTGTGTACAATTATCTTGGAGTCAAGCCAAGTTTTTAATGCGTTCCAAATGACTTGAAACGTGAATATGATTATTGCTGCTACGAAGAAAAAACAACCTTTTAAATGTCACAGAAAAAGTCCCATTAAAAGAAATTTATTGTAGAAAGTTTGGTTTCCTCTCGTTATCATAATGGTTTTGTGTCCTTGATAGCTCCTTTTTGTAGTCCTGAGCATGTATCTTCTTTCGTCTACAATAGAATGGATGTTTTGTGTATTTGGAATGAACTTACTTAATCTACTGGCACTTAAAATGTACTCAGTAGTAAAATGGTTGTAACAAGAAATGGCTAACGAATGCGCTTGATGATTGATTTATTTCTATGAAAAATTATAAAAAGACTGTGGAGAAAAATTTTCCGGAAACCAGAACATTCGCAATTCGCTGAAGCAAAGATTGAAGAATTTAGTACTTTATCGGGTTATTGAGTCTTTTTCCGAACGAAATCCTGTCAATAATGTTCTTGAATAGGTAGAAAGGTGTGGGGAAAATTTATACCTGCACAAGACAAATAAATCACTCGTCACTCCTACTATAAACCTTTCAGTCCTTTTGATTTCTATTTAAGAAGCAAATGTAAAAAGTCTACTTTCGCAGCACGCAAAATAAAAACCGACACAAAAGGCCCTTTATGAAGTCGTTAGTAGAATTGAGAGAGACCTTTTCCACAAGCAAATCTCAAGTAGTATTCTGTGAGGTGATGGTGAAAGCTATTAAGTTCTGGGGTTAAATTGCTCGAACTCGAATAATTAATTCTTCTCTGCGAAAATGTTTTCTCAAGAAACTCATCCGTAGACTCCATAGGGATTATTAATAACATTCTCAGGAAATCTAGCTCAATTCATATCTCGTAGTAATATGTAAAATCGTATCTGAATACCTTTGTTAAAACAACAGTTTCCAAAGGCTCGAGTTCCAAGTCAATCAAAGTGCAAACCAGCTGTCTTCTCCTATTGGCATCAGTGGACACGTTTCGAGAACACCGCGCTTGGACTCGACCACAGAAGCCTTTTTAGGTACAGCAGCATGGGGAGTACTCATTTTTAAACCAATTCAATAAAATTTATCTTCATTTGTAAGGAGGAAATACTTAACTAGGGTTTCAATTTGAATGGGAAAGCAAAACAGTATAATGTTGTACTATATATGTCTC
Source organism: Orthonevra nobilis (assembly GCA_963555765.1). NCBI lineage: Eukaryota > Metazoa > Arthropoda > Insecta > Diptera > Syrphidae > Orthonevra > Orthonevra nobilis. The sequence goes on from OY743225.1 coordinate 16,265,529, forward strand.
GAAAAAAACACCTAAGGCACACATGGATTTCTGGCTCGAAACGAGAGGTTGGGACGTGAAAAAATGTCAAATTTTCTTACCCGCATTAGAACCCTGGTCCTCGCGCTCAGCAGCAAACGCACTTTCCACTAAGCCACTGGCACCCACCTCATAGAATGTATGAAATGATTGAAGTCTTTTATTGGAAAGGCTTGAATTCAGTCAAAAGACTTTCAACTAGTCTAAAGACTTCAGAAGACCTACTAAATATTCAATGACTTAAAAAAAAAAATCCAAGCAGTCTTAAAATTTTACATTTCTTTGACTTGAGACCTGTTGATTGCTTCAAATGAATTGCTGTTTAATGACTAAAAAATGGAAAGTCTAAATATTTCAGTGAAATCATAAGCCTGCGAAAAAGGTATTCGAATTCAATTGAACGAAGAATTCAATAGATTTCATTCTTATTCTCTCTTTCTTTTGACCTGGCAAATGCCCACAATTCACCAGGATGTTGTGCTTTCGGCTTTGAGTATTTTACCTTTTTTCAAGACATTTCGGGTGCCAGAATATGGGTGCAATAAACGTCCTAACTTCCTTTCAGTTTCATTATTCTACTTATATTTATTTCTAGACGAAGTTCCTTCCGGGGATGTCGCAAATCGTAATCCCGATAAAAAAAATTGTCAAAAATCGATACGACAGTCACAATCGTATTTTAAATCTAATTCGAAGGTCACATGCCAAAGTTGTTTGGCAGTCTTTTTTCTTGCATTCAGGGACTCGCGGCAAAAGTAAAAATTTCAAATTCTTGCTATGCCACTTTGTTTGCAAGAAATTTATAAGCATTTTGTTTTTCTTACTCAACAAGTTTAAACACCAAACTCACCCTTCTGCTGTGTTAGAGAATCTGCTTGAAACTCCCTTATGAGTCATCCTCTAACACATACTCAAAGGACGCCATATTTGTACTCTTCTCCCTTGTTATGCCTCGCCTGTAAATATAGAAAAAATCCCTTCCGTAACGCGCGATTACTCATGCCTCTTAGTCACTCTGAAGGCAAGTACATTCTCTTTGCAGGACATCATTCTGATCTGAATAGTACATTCCATTTACAGTGCGGAATTTAATTAATGACACCAACAGAAAGTCCCTGCCGTTTCGCCATTCCAATCCCAAACCCGATATATCTATACATATGTATATCCTTGAAGATGGTAACCCCAAATCGAATATTACACTCCCGGCTATAAGTCATCATTCACTGCAAATAAATCCTCACAGCTCGTAAAATATTCATTGCATTACAGATTAGATTGGTAGTAATGGAGTTGCTTCCGAAGAGGGTGCCTGAGCAAGCCTTATGTGCGGTCTTCCAATTGCTTACACCCTTCACTTTCTCTGACAGGGTGGGGCCAGACAAACTAACCAACATACCTTATCCAAGAAAAAAAAGCTTCAACCAAAGAAAAGTCCTTTCATTGTATCTTAATCGGTTGATGGCAATACAACGCGGTTCTGACTTTCGCTTTTACGGGGAAAAAAAGATTTTTGAAAAATATGTGTTTTTTCAGTTCCCTTTCGTGTGCATTGTCCTTGAAAGCAAATGTCTTTCGGTCTTTCGAAATTTTACAATGCCGCGGCGGCACGTTAACTATCCACTAAATCGCGCTCAAAAATGCGTATTTATGTATCGTTTGTGTCGTTGGAACGCGCGTATCACGCGTATGATCCAATTTTATAGCCAGTGTGTGACCAGAGTGGGATTGTCTTCAAACAGAATGGAGCAACGAGCGGGAACTTTATCAAGATTAATGAACCTGTCCTCGGTTCTGGCTAATATTAGACATTTCTAAAGTTTGTGTATCAGTGCGGGAGAAGGAGGCTATTCGTATCTATCTCTTGGTTTTTATTTAATTTATTATTTTTTGTTTTCAGTGAAAGATAGAGTTCCGAATCCGAAATTCAGAAACCAGTGAATGAGTTTGTTTTTTCCTCTTTTAACATATCTTTTCTTTTTTTTAACATATGAAACGCATATGCTTAATATTATTAGTTTGATGGTTTTTCTGAGCAACACATTGTTGCAATCCTAATAAAGAACCGACGCGTCGGTGATGTGTTTTGGATGAAATATTAGCCGGGGAAGGTTGGCTTTTGTGCGGTTCCTTGGGGGATTTTTTGGTTGGATTAACAGGGTCTTATTTTAATTTGTCTGCGTTACGCAATAAAGAGCTTGTCATGTTGCTGTCTTAAGAGATATCTGTTTGATAAATCCGAACTTTATTTCCAAAATTTCCAAAATTGCACTGCACAACTTAAACAGGTGATTTGGCATAATTAAGAAGAACCTTACATTAAGTGGCATATCTATTTTACATACGAAAAGAGTTTCTATGACACTGTTATTTCAGATGCAATCCGACTTGCCTTTAGATTTCTGTTAGCATAACCTTTTGAAGTCAAATTGCCTTGGATGCAGGGCAATGCACAATAATTTTCCGAAACAGAATGCGTGTTCTGCCCAATTAGCCGAAGTCAACCAGTGGAGGCGCTGCGGGACGAATTTGACAAAGAGATTCGAAAACAGTGTTCAACATCGGAAGACGAGCTTCGGAGGATCATTCAAGAAACATGGACATCATTAACATTGGATACTGTAGATTCAAAAATGGACATTGTTCTTGAATTGATGTACAGAGCATCGATACGGTTAACCAGAACGTCATAAAGTTGGCTTAGATATATACAACAAGTTGCAGAGAAGTTATAAAGGGTCTGAAAAAGCTTACTCGATGTTGAGGAAGATATCGGTCAATTTTATGCCATTTTGGATGACTATTTAGACTCTATTAAGCATTTTCAGTCGTTATGATAGCTGCGATTCCTTCAACTACAGCGTTGTTTTTCTCATTGTAACTATGACGTCTTCCGGTGCTACTTTTGTCATGCGTTTTCCAGGCGAACGAATTCTTGTTAGAAAATATGGTGAAGGAAGTTCGGGGATATTTGCATGTGCGAGTCTCCAACGATCTTGAAGAGTTAAGCGTTCCATCGCATGTAGCCGCTTATTTTGCTCCTATTTACAAATATCAAAACATAATTGACAGTTCCCGCCATTTGTTAAAGTTTTGTCTCCCGACAGCGTGATACATATTGGGTCACCTGATAGCTGTCAACTTTCTTAAATACAAGAAACGTTCCGTCAATATTAAATTGAGTCGGTTGAACTCTATATTTAATTATGGCTTGTTTCAATAACTTTCCATGAAAGGGATACTGTACTTTCGTGTCTTTTAAGCAGCGACTGCAAAAAGTAAATGTGATTATTTTTTTTAGGTAACCTGTCATACAAGAGCCACATTTCTTTTATTTTTGCTCAACATCTGAAACTGTCAAACACTGCAGTCATAAATTTCAAAACAAAACACCGTAAAAGCGATGAAATCCATTTACAACACTCTAAATAGGCACTTCCACGAATTTGCATACTATTTGCGTGTTTCTTAACCCTCCCAACAGCCTTGTACTACATGCAGATAAGATTGTCGTCCCACTAAAGACTATTTTAAGTGCCATCACTGGGTACCTAGCGCCTTAAAACTGCTATGCTTAGTGCAGTGGCGGTGCTGGAGTAAATGTCAAAGTTCCACTTATTCCATTTCCATTTTTGTTGTTTTGCTTCAAATGTGTATTCAAGAACTTCATGACAAGTACCTACATCCAAATGAGTGTTCCACTTTTCATATTTAAAACAAGGAGTTGTTATTTTGACTTGTTCGCATAAGAGGCACTTAGAGCCTTATTTTGCAGCCCCGTGCGGATTTGGCATCAGGTCGATAAATGTTTTAGCGATTTTTGTCTGCAAATAATCAAACAATTTGGTTGGGCAATGATTATTGGAGATCAATGTACAGTTCATTTTTGGTTTTGTTTATTCAATTGTGATACGAGAAGGATTAGAAATGCGTCGTGAGAGAATAGTCGGATTCGGGATTAGCTTGAGGTAGTAATAGAGTTGGATTTCAACGTGCTTGTGCTGTTTATGGTCTTTCATTTAAGGTATGTAAACAGATTAATTCAACTTCTTGGGTTCGAGGAGTCAAATTATACAATGGGATGGAAAAGTTCAACAAGCGGAAACCTCGCTATCTCTGCCCCTTTGGCGCTCCTGGATTTTAGCTTCCAGATTGCATTTGTGCTTTAGGTTAGCACGACAACCACGCGAAAAGTCACATGTTATAAGAGAGCAAGCTTCCTGATGACATTAAAAGAACAAAAGGACACGAGTATTTATCCTTGAATTTAAGACAATACTCCGGTTCTACTCACAAATTGGAAAATACAAAAACAATAAAAGGCGGTTTGTTTGCGAACCAGAAAATACGTCGGATAGGATAAGCAACATTGAGGAGAAATGCCTCTTAGGTTTATTAAAGTTGTAACACTTGAACGGCTTGGAACGAATAAACGACTTAAAGTCGATAAGTGGTTAGTTTTGAATATGCTGAAACAGCTCAACGGTATCGAAGACTCTGGGAGTAGAAATCGAACACGTTATTCCAAAAAAAATTAAGCCAGAAGCTTGTTTGGCATTCATTCGCTCTCTCCGATCTTCAAGGATTTATGGATTTATCATATTTAAGGAATGGGATCGACTGTAGAAGCATCTAGTATGAACCAAAAACAAATTATAATAAAAACAGCATAGTTGCGGGATCAGATAGTTCAAAGCTGTACTTTTAAAGTATGAGGGAGTTATTGTGGTAAACAGCATGCATCAGATCAGACAGCTCTTGATGCATCTTGGCTGCTAAACGTTGCTTACAATATCCTTTCTGGTTTGAAAATCTGAAGAATTTTTGGAACACCAAATAAACTTAAGTTACACCGGCGAAGACATTTTCTAGGCAATCAGTCATATTTCAGTTTGTCCAAACAACCAGGAACTATAAACCTGAGGGAAAAAACATACCCTATAAAACACTTATCTTGTCAGATCTTGGGATGTACGGTCTTATCTGAGCTCGATAACTTCAAATAAAAATCCGAAAATCTCTATATATATATAGAGTATATAGATGTTTTGTTCTGATATTCCAGTAAAAGTTCCAAAAGTCTTAACTTTGAACAACACATTCGGAGCAATATGAGAGATGTTCCATTTATAACTTAGTGCAGAAGATGAAATATTGGAGGCGTTTTCACAGTGCATTCGTGGAATTAAAATATGTAAAAAAATCCTATTTTTGAAATGTTTTGTCTGTGTTTTGAAAATAACAAAAATGTCAACTGATAAAGGTGTACATAAAATTGTTTTTGGTTCTCATTTTCTAAGTTTATGGCGTGTTGGCGGGTCAAAAAGTGAACACCTCATTTTCCTTTTCTTTTTTATGGCATCCTCTCGATCCCTTATGAGTCACTGAAGACTGCTGCTATGATTTTATTTATTGAATTTTTGGATGGTAGTGTACCTTCTATGTGGCCTTGCATAAAGTCTTTCTTTCAGGTTTATTATTATGAACCCACCTTTCGTTTACAGTAACAATTCGACTCAATACGACATCCTTGTCGGAGTGAGCATTCTCCGCACCATCCTTGCTTCAAGACGATCATGAATCTAGCAGCAGGCCGTGGATGTGGTCTTTTGTCTGTGAAGTTTTTAACCGAGATCGCGAAGGATCGACCCGAGTTTCGATAATTAATTGATTTACATTGCATTCAAATTTCTAACTCCATTTTATGCTCGTAATATTGCAGAATTCAGTACGGATCTTAAATTTCGATAAAAAAACATTTGTTCTTGTCAGCAAAATTATGTCAGGAAATCCAATTCGTTGTCTGGATTTCACCTCCTTATTTCTATTACATACGTTAAACCGAACTGTTATCCGACTGATAAATGAATATGGATCATTTAACATTCGCTGAATGTGTAGAACATACCCCGAGTAGGTGGCTGAACATCAGGGATTCTATTAGCCATTATGCTAATTTTTCACTACCTAAAAAATCTCCCAAAATTTTGTTATGACGTTGGGTTTCTTTTAATAGGGCTATGCATATAATCCACAAACTCTTGTCGCTTTGAAAGAAAACGAATTTTCGTCGAGTTATGGCCCAGTATGTGTCAAAATTATCTTGTCAGTCCTGCAAGGACATTTGAACGATGTTACATTCCATTCCTTATAGCAAAATTCAAATAACATATTCAAATAAAAATCCAAATCCCAAATGTGTTTAATATAAAATAATTTTCGGAACCACTATATAAAAGATATCAAAATTTGGATTATCTACAACGCAAATATTAAGCTTAAAATAAACAATTTTTGTAGAATGAATAACTTTAAATAAAACAGTCCACCTTTTATCAGCTATGCTCTTGTAAACCCTCTGATTACTAACACTTAAAACAAAATATTTAATGGGAAAAAAATTAAAATAGACCAATATTATCAAAAAATAAACAGAATAATCGTTGCTGCGCATTTTCATAAAAATGGAATTAAATTAAAAATTTAATTAATTTTATTGTGTTAAAATTTATTATTATGTGTTTTTGTTTTTCACTCTTGTGTTTTTGGAGAGGGGATACAAGTGCAATTTATTTATACACTTTTTTTGTTTTTTTTTTGCTTTTCGTTATAAAATAGAAATTTAACTTTTAATATAATAAAAGTTAATTCGCTTTACTCACACGTATCCCCTCTTCAAAATTTATTTTCAGGCTTGATTTTGTGTTTCAATTCCTCCAAAAAATAAACACAAAAGTCAATAATACGATATGAGCTTACAATGAAATTAAACACGTGTAAATATCAATGAGCACACTTGTATAGCTAAGGCATCTTCAATATTTCTACTGGAACTTTGAAAATAAAAAAAAAAAAAAATTGAGAAAAGAAAATGGGCGCTAATGTGTCCCAGTTGGAACGAGAAATCGGAAGCGAGTTATTCCCTCCGAATGAGCACTATTTTGGCCTTGTAAACTTTGGCAACACATGCTACAGTAACTCTGTATTGCAAGCTTTGTACTTCTGTAAGCCATTTCGAGAAAAGGTCCTTGAATACAAGGCAAAGAACAAACGCTCCAAAGAGACGCTCCTGTCGTGTTTGGCTGATTTATTCTATAATATTGCCACACAAAAGAAGAAAGTTGGCTCCATTGCACCGAAAAAATTCATCGCTCGCCTGAGAAAGGAAAAGGAAGAATTCGACAACTACATGCAACAGGATGCGCATGAGTTTTTGAACTTCCTAATCAACCACATCAACGAAATTATTTTGGCTGAACGCAACACAAATAAAACAAAGAATGGCAATGGAAATGGTGGCACAAATGGAACGAATGAAGGTCCTGCGGAACCAACATGGGTGCATGAGATTTTCCAAGGCATTCTGACAAGTGAAACTCGCTGCCTAAATTGCGAGACAGTCAGCAGTAAAGATGAGAACTTCTTTGATCTGCAAGTCGACGTTGATCAGAATACTAGTATCACACATTGCCTGCGTTGCTTCAGCAATACAGAGACGTTGTGCAGTGACAACAAATTTAAGTGCGATAATTGCTGCAGCTACCAAGAGGCACAGAAGAGGATGCGTGTCAAGAAATTGCCAATGATTTTGGCCTTACATTTGAAGCGCTTTAAGTATATGGAACAATTTAATCGGCACATAAAGGTGTCGCATCGTGTGGTTTTTCCACTGGAATTGCGACTTTTCAATACCTCAGATGATGCTGTCAATCCAGATCGATTGTACAATCTAATGGCTGTGGTGATACACTGCGGATCGGGACCGAATCGAGGTCACTACATTAGCATCGTCAAAAGTCACGGACTGTGGCTGTTGTTCGACGATGATATGGTGGATAAAATAGAGGCCTCCACCATTGAAGATTTCTATGGTCTCACATCGGATATTCAAAAATCATCCGAGACCGGCTACATTCTCTTCTACCAGTCAAGAGATTGTGCTTCTTAGAACATCTTGGAATCTTTAATTTGTCACATTTATTTTTTCCTAAAAATTATTATTTTTTTGTTTCTTTTTTTCTTACTTTATGTTTCTGTTACGTTTAAAAGTAAGTAGCAACTATTATATTTATCGAATTAAAAATACAAAAACAAATAATTAGTCTAAATGGAACGTTATCTAAATAATTTATAGTGATACTATTTGATTTAGTAAAACTAATTAGCTGCAAATGTCATTTGTTTTCGTTATAAGAAAAATAATCTATTAATTGGTAAAATTATTGTTGTGCACGAGCAATTCTTTGTTTGTTGTTTATTGATCGGATGAAAAATCAAATTTAATATTCTGTTGCGTTTAAATAATAAATTTATATGTATCACACGTGTGCGAATAATAAAAATGCGAGCAATGCTCTACTTATTTGGATTGTTTTTATTTATTGAATATTTATAAGAGCAAAGAATTTATGTAGTTATGCGGAGGGCTAAAGTGTTACAGAAAAAATATAAAAATAATGAGGGTAATAAATGTCGATCAATTGTTAGCATGGTCGAAAAAAAGAACCATGAGCAGTAAGTCACGTTTCAGCACGCAGCTGAGTCAGCAAATCATCTGTGGATGACTCTTAACCCCTTGCTGCCGCACTCTCTGAAGTTATGTAGGCAAACTGATCATTTTGAAGCTTTGAACAATTAAGAAATGTAATCTCAAGTTATTTTTTTTGTTTTTAATAAATTAAATTTCGTTAAATAAGATTTAAGCACTTTACAATTCTATCGCTTAAATATATTGGTTCCAACGAATAATCGAAAACATCAGTAAAACAAAATCAGGATGCCTTTGATTTTCAAACAGTACTCAGAAATCTCTTAAAAAGTCGACAAAAATAGTTTGCTTGTGCACGAAATCAAGGTATCGTGAAGAACAGACTTTTACTCCTTATTGAGCACATTTCACACAGGCTATGCAAATCATGAATGGAACATTAAAAACAGAAATGCTTTCGAAAAAAATCTTTAAAAAGCAATCAGTCATGTATTTGAAGAACTTTTAAAAAAAACATAATTGTTTAATCCGAAAAAGTAAAATGATAAGAATTTGAAAAATTATGTTGGATTTTGTTCAAGTAAAGAAAACTGCTAAAAAACATATCAAAAACATTTAGTCTAAAATCTATTAATTTATTTATATTTTTTAAAAACTTTTCTTAGTTCGATTATTCGTTAACACCACTTTATATCAAATAAAAAAATTCTGCGAAGTTCTTTTTCTATAATAATGTAATTTTTTATAATTAGAAAAATAATATACTTACAAATAAAATATAACACAAAAAATTGAAATTTGATCAACAACTTTGTATCGCTGAATGGTCGTGCACATTTTGTTAAGGAATAATTCGTCAGTGATTCCGGCCATCTGCTGTGTCCTACGAGGAGCATTTCCCTCTGAACGGATGATAAAATTAATTATATCTGCGCTTTTGGGACATTGAGAATCATTCAAAATCATTGCATCACTCGTGACATTTTTTGTTTGACTTGAAGACAGTCATTATGAGCCGCGATACAGTACCGTGATCAAAAAGTTTACAAGTAAAGGGGAACAAATTAGAAAATATTTAATTTGTACTTGCATCAGAGACATCTTTTTTTTTTTAAAATCGCTACTCACGCTAACACTCAATTTTACGCTCAGAAGGCTACAAAAAGGGGAAAAATCTTCGAGACTTGATTCCCGTAATGGACAAACTATCTGCATAGCTACAAGTTTCTACGGAATCTTTGTGTCGCGAGGCCGACTCGCACTTGGCCCGTTTGTTTTTTTTTAACTTTAACGAACTCAAGTGCCTAACAAAAAAAAATTTAAAAACGTTTTAAAAATCAACACCCTGTATCTACGTTTAAAGCATGAATCTACGAAAAGCTCCCACCAGCTGCAACAATGTTGATAGCAATTCACTTTAATGCGGTTTTTGACATAACCACAAGCGATGTATTAAAACTAATCCGATGGCTTATACTGCTTCTCTTTTCTTCTTCAAATAGGCATTACGTCTGTCTTTGTCAAACTTTTATGGAGAAAGCTAGAGCTGCCTTGCGTTCCTATTTCTAATGCAAACACAAATTATGTGTGCCGAAGTGTCAATTGCCTTGTTGAAAAGTCATACTTTTCTTTTGCATTGTTTTTTCTAGAATTTTTTTTATTTGCCTGATAAAAAAAACTTTACTATCGGTGCGATGCCTGTTGTCGAACTCAGAAAAAGAAAACAGGAAAAGCGTTCGCGTATTAAGAATGAAAAAAAAAGTCAAGCTGTCATCTGATATTGTGTTACCTGTGCTATTGGTGTGAAGAACGGAGCGCTGAAGCGTAAGGGTAGAGCGTATTATATTCCACCTGTTGGCACATGATTAAGTGTTTTTTTTTTATAATTGTTTAACAATGTCAGTGCTCGGATTGACAGAAGAAGGGTAATTTAGTGTGTGAAGAATAGTTCGGTTGTTTAACATATGCCAAAGCTTTGCTGATTTTCGTGCTCGTGGTCGTTGTGGTAATCAATTGATCGAAAGCGGTTTGTCGCGTTTAATTAAGTTGCTAAATCGATTAATTAAACTTCGAGATATATAATACTTATTCCTGTACGTTAAACTTAATTGAATATAATCGAACTGGGTGTTCAACGATGACAGTGTGGTTGAAGTAACTCTTAAAACAAAGTGTTAAGTTTAGGTTAGGTTTTATTTGTTCTTTCTTGACGGCGAGTTAATGATTTGAAATAAAGAGGTAATAACCTTACCACTCTAGTCAACACGGAACAAATATCAATTGTCCCATCGCCCTCAGATCATCAGTATTTTTGCCTAAATGTGACCTAGGATTTTTAAAATCTGTCTTTCGGCGTTCATATTGATCATCTGCTGCCATCATTTTTCTCTCGTACATTTTAGACATTGTCCAACATTATTCCAACAAAAAAAAAAATAAACACAATTTTTAGTATATCATCTAATGGCGAATTAAATAATGCGAATTGTACGAATGTAAAAAACCGATATCAGTCTTCTCTATGCGTTTACATGCTGTTTTATGTCAAAACAAGTTACCTTACCATTTATCATGGACCCAACTATATCAACTTTTCACATTCAAATAAATCATTGAAATATGCCGAAGTCGATGGGAAAACGAGTGGATCATTTATGGTGACTCAATCTTCGGCGAGGAATAAATATTGCATATTGGAGTCCATCACTTTGTCTTCAAGCGGTTATTAATACTTGGTAAAGGTTTTTGATTTGCATATTTTCGGCAAATCCGAGGGTGGGACATTCATCAGTACGAGTAGATATGTTATGTTTATGGAGCTTCTCGTTTCCGCATCGCTACTGATATCAAATCTTTAAAGTTAAAAAGAACGAAAATTTCAACAGTGTCGTGTATCGCCCTTTGTGGATTTAAAAAGACAATTTCAACTCAACTGATTAAATATTTCATCCTCTTCCATCAGTTTCAACCTCTCGTCAGATCCTGAAACATCTGAACACTTAGTTTTCTATTTTTTTCCAGAACGCATTGGTATACAATTTTTTCAGTCTTTCACAGTACTGGCATTTCTTTGGCCCTTCACAGTAAAGTTATTTCATATTCAAGATCTTGAGCATTGGTAATAACCTGTGGCAACGAATCTAGAATTGAATTGAATTGATTAAATTTGGGCGGATTTGCTCTTCAAGAAACCTTTACAATGTCTGTATTTCAGTGTAAGGTGATCTTTTGGATTCTTATTAGAGGAACACTTTAACCGATTTTTTATTTTCAATTTTTTATTTCTTTTTAGGTTCCAAATGGTTCGCCTGCTATGAGGAGTCAAAAAACCTAGTTTGAATTGCCATGTTTTTGGATGAAAGTAGCCAAATTCAATTCAATTCAGTGCATTTTTATTCATTAATTCATTTACTTACATGCTAGACAAAAAATGCTTAAATCAAGCTTAATTAACTTAACTTACTGGCCCTATACGGGCGCTCTAAGCTAAACCTAACACTTTAAAAAAATATCTTTCGACTTAATTTTATTTATTATATTTACATTATACTAACTAATATTTTTAAGCAAAAACTTAGTAAATTAAGGGCAGAATGTGCAAGGCACCTGCGACATCTAAGAATGTTCTGTGTCTATGTTTCCCCTAAACACATAAATAATAATTACGGCTGTTAACATAATAAAGTCGTTTGAACCCGAAAAACTGCTCACATGCATGCCATGTGTCTGCTCAAGTGACAATTTTAGACATTTTGAATGTGACGTTAAAGGGGTTTCCCAACCCTTGACATTCCCTACGATTGATATGGGAACTAAATAAAAACATATTGACACAAAGTTGCCCATGGAAATCCTCAGAAAGTGTTTCGTTCCCACATAGATAATCCGATTTATATGTTTATTGGAACCATGACTCCTAAGTCCCCGCCTGTCATTCATACTTAGCCCTGCTTGTAGTGCTTAACATTCCTTGAATAGAGACATGAACGTAACCCTTCAATGAGACTGCAAGAACACGTCTTGCTCAGGGTAACCACAATCCTACTGTGGGAGGTACACATAATTCGTGTACACGACCACACCGAGACACACTAATTCAAGAATCTACACTCCATTGTTAATCCATTGTTTAGAGTGCTGCAGCAATAAACATTTCTGAAAATTCAATTAAAACAACTTTTATTGACGTCATCAAACTATACAAAAATTACCGACAATACCCCGGTGAATGACTTTTTTTTCCAGATGCAAGCAGCAGGCATCCAGACAGATGCACTCGAAAGGACTACTAAACGTTTGTTTATTGTTCATTTCAAAGGAACTTTATTATGAAACGTGTCGTTGATAAGATTGGTTCCTGGCGCTGACTGAGTTCAATGAAGTCTGCTCAGGGGTAATTGCATTTATGTAATTAGTTTTATTGTTCATTTCCGATTTCATTGAGATCTTCTAATTTATTTGTATTTTCTTCGCATAAGATCTGAAAATAAACACACTCACAGATGAAATAATTGTCAATCAAGATGCGAGACCAATAACAGACACTTGCACAGTATGCGATTCAATTACGATTTGCCGCGAATGCTGTAAGCGACTCAAGGCCAGTTTCACTAGATAACATCGTCGGTGAAGTGCATCTACTCGTGTAAACTTTGAATTTTGTAAAACAAAAAAAAATTACAATTGTTTTTGAAATCATTTTGCGGAACAAAAATATGCAAACTTTATCTTTATCAACTTGATTGTGTGATAAGAATCTTCTTGTGTGTCATTGGAACAGGTAATTACCAGAAGATAACGTCGAGGAATTCCAAGACTATTTATTGTGAATGCACTTGCAGTGAGGAATTCCAAATTTGATTATTGTCTTTCAATCTTATTCACCGACGGGTTTGGATTATTTTGCGGCTTAGTGAATGAAGCAAGTATGATACAACCAAGTTGTTACTGTATTGAAAAGAATAAACTAATGGTATCTACAGTCGGCTTCTTATTCATGAATAGCCTCACCAATATCGTGAATCGTTTCTAGATTGTTCGCATTGCATCATTCTATTAGTCCGACGATGGTGAATAGCAGCGCACTAGCGGCCAAGCAACATCACCAATACGACTGTTGTCCAGAACTTAGCCCCATCTTGCTAGAATCATGGCTCGAGTGAGTTGAAGTCCACAAATTCTGGCTTAAGAAAATCGGTACCCCTGTCTTGCGCTCTCCATTGACTGTAATGGGTTCCACTGGCATATTTGAAGAAAAATGTGTCAAAATGGATGCATTGTTCTGATCTGAAGTTTAAACATATAGTATAACATTCATTTGGCTTTAATTTCTGAATTAGTTTTGTCATTAAAGCGGATTAGTGAAATTCTGTTCAGGTTCGTTGCTGACGCGTTTAGGCTTGCACTCCAATCGGATAAGTTTAATAACTCCATGCCAAATGCCACTTCTTCTGTTTCGGAAAAAAATTTTTATCAATCCTCCTGCCGTAATATGAATTGGTTGGATGACGCTGTTGGGTATGCGCCTGCTTTTCAGTCAAATCAGTTGTTGTGTCCCAGGTTCGAATCATCGAATTTGTCCAAGTCACTTTTTGCCGTTGACTTCAAATTAAAGGCGCTATCGCTGAAGTGTGATCGACGAGCGATTGTAGTCTGACTAAGTGGGTGCTGTAGTGGTAATTGTATTGGCTGCTGGAATATTAATTTCTTTTTGTCGAAAGTAATGGTTTGTGTAGATGATGTCTTGAATGCCTGTGCTTTGAATGCATAACACTGAGGACAGGATGATGAATCAGTCCTCCAAAATAGAACTTTCTAGTATATATAGTAAACTTCTGCTCGCTCTGTGCAACATGCATTCTAAGAGTAGTCATAACCTATTCAAATTATGAAAACAAAAAACCTATATTTTTCAGGGACAGCAAGAAGTTCGGTTTTCTATAAAATATTATATAGATTACTCCAAACGAATGCAAGTCAAGTGGCCATTACCTAAACATTTGTCTCTGGAGCGCATTTTAGTGAATTCCACTTAGTTACTGTCTGCAGACCGCCAATTGAAGCGCATTACTTTTGCTCAAATTTAGACGTGTTACAAGCCAAATTTCTGCGATCACGCTTTGATTACCGCGGTACTGTTGGGCGCTGCGGAACCATGAGCAACAAATTTTTATCGTCACAGATTTATGAATTGCGATTGGAAGACATGTACCTCTAGCATATGAGGGTGCAGCTATATAAACAAATTCGGGACGCCTAAAGTCTCATTTTTTCTTAAAAATACAAATTTTATAAAAAAAAGAGCCCAAAGAGTCATCCAGGAAAGCGACATCCGCTTGACTGATATCATTTTAAAAAAGGTTTGGATAAAATATAAAGGTCCAAATAAAATTACAAAAAAAATAAATGAAATAAAGTTCTTTCATTCTAAAGATAAATCAAAACAACACTGAGTGCTTTGGGCCACCCTGAACTAAAAATTTGATTTTGAAGTCGTAAAAATAATCGTTCCTGCAGAAGGACATCCTTGATATAAAATTCAAATTAATTTACAACTTTAAATCTGTACTCGTGTTTTTAGAAAGAATAAATCCCCTCGAAACCTTAACCTTAACAACAAGCCCGAAACTCATAACGTTGCCCTGCTAATCGAAAACTAATATTTACCTCCTGACTTGCCATCGAAATAATGCGATTTTAATGACCGCGGGAAAAAATATGTTTGCGCGCCATTACGGGAGATTCCACCTTGATGGAATTCGTGGAATGCTGCTCAATCCGTCAAAGGAAATTCGGCAGCATTTCGTCTCGAAATATGTCAACAAGTTTTGTGGTTTTGGTCATTGGCTCTCAGTTTTCTGGTTCGGCGCACAAGACGTCCATTAGACAATTTATTGCCACACTTGTAAAAGCCCGACTGGTTGCTTGCAATCGTAGCACCGCAAATGGAATCCAGTGCAAATTTTCGCAATTGATGAGGGGCGTCAGAGAAGTGCGCGCAAAGGCACCTACCTGAGTGAAAGTTGATATCGGAAAGAATTTTAATAGCTTATTGCTTGAGTTTGAACTGCAATTCAATACGCAATTGTAGATGCCTGCAGCGATGTTGCCGGTCAGATGCTCCGACTGTCAAGTGGAGGGTGCTTCAGTTAGATGTAGCTCGCACTTGTACACCGTAATCGATGCACTGATGAGTGATATTTCTGATGGGATGTAGGAGCGTATCATTTGAGATACACAAATAGAAAGTAGTCCATTATGTAATTTGTTTTTCGATTGATGTTTGTTTGCGTCTTCCTGAAATGGGAAGAGCTTTGGCTGGTCACACATTAATTAGGTGCCTTGTTGTTTGCTTGAGCGTCAACTCGTTGTGACAGTTTTGACAGACAGAGGCAGGCTGAAAAATGGATTGGTATCACTTGTGTGTATAAAAGACATCTACTTTCAATTAAGTTTTATTTAATTTTTTCCTCTAAATTTGTGAATGCATGGAAAATGTGTGAAGTGTTCCCGAAGGGGTTAAATCGAGTTGAAGTGGTAAACCCGCCTTTTGACATCTGTCAGTTGTTTTACGTCAGGAGTTGTGTCACGGGTTATGGGATTAACCAAATGGAAATTTGAAGTCTGCCCCTGTCTGTTGACAAATGTTCAATTACTCCTTGTTGTTTTATTCATTGTTTCGAATACTGAAAGCAACGAGCAAATACACAGGTCAGCAATGGGAAAAATTCTGCTCATTTTTCAATTATTCTTATGCTCTTTGGCTTGCTGAATCCGGGCAAGACGGTTACTGTGACAAGTGAAACAGAACGATGATCAAATTGTTTTCTATTCCGATCGGTTTTTAATGCCACAATTCCATGAAATGCGATTAGAAGACATGTGGTTTCAATAAAACAGTGCAACACATCCCGCTACAATGGTGCGTTTCCGAATCACATAATGTCTCGTTTACACTCGGCAAGATCGGCAAACTTCTTTCTGTGAGATTTTTTGAAGTCATAGGGGTACTGGTACAATTCAGAGCATATGAAAACTCAAAAAGAGAATTTTCCGACAACAGTGAAAACGCGATAAAAAAGCCCAAATTTTCAAAAATAAGGACGGTGTCGATTTGCCCGATATCATCTTTAAAACGTTATTTATAAATATTTAAAGGTACCTACAAGTTTATTTTGGGTGAGTGCATTGGGTCAGCCTGTATAAGGACTCTATAATTTATTCAACTAATAATAATCGTATGAAAGCCACCAAGGCTAAATGTATGAAAGTAGTATTGATCTGTTAGAGGCACTGAGGAGTCAAGAAGAAAATAATGATGAAAGCCAACACTTCCAAGAAAAATCTTTATCTTCAAAGCGCTATTCAAGATCTAACTACGTATAATTATTACGGAGTGGATCAACAAAGCGAAAACCTTTTTTTTTTCTCGGCTTCTGATATGTCATAAGTGTCTTTCCGATTAATCAATCTAACACCAGAGCCTAATGACACCTTCACGGATTGCGTTCAGTTAAGATAAAATTACTTGTATTTCCAGTCCAACTTATACGAGCAAGAGCTTTGCACGTTTGTCATGTGATTGCCACTGATTAACGCAATGACAGGAAGCTTCCTCTTGAGAACATATTGAATGTCAATCAATAAATTGATTAATTAAGAATATCTCGTTTTGTAATTTGAGAGTCGAGATCTACTTTGAGCAGAACACTTGGCGGTGAAATCTACTTTGCCTTCATAACGAGCGGAACAAGCCCGATGAAACGGAACGCTGCTGTGGTCCGATTCAAACGTAAATAAATCCAATCCATACAAATATAGCAACTAATCACTCAACCTGATGACACAAGATGTCTTCCATAATCCAACCCCATCACGGTTTGCAGAATTTCTATTTTTGCCCGTGCGTCGTCATTTGACACAAGTGTTGCTGTTGTTAGTTATGGTATGTTTTGAGGTTTGATTTGGTCCCACACGGTGGACGCGCTCGCTGGAGGCAATCTTTCTTCACTTCAAATCCAAGTTTGGTCACGTAAAACGCTCCCACCTCGCTTCCTTTGTTGTTACCTAGGTACACTCAAAAGATTGAAAATAAAAATTGCCATCTCTTAGAGCCGTTTAGTATTCGTTGTTGGTGCCTCAGTTCTCATTTGGTTAAGCTGAACAAGCTAAGCGTTCTGCTTCCTTTTTTACTTTTCAATTCACAAGGGAGGTGCATTGAGATACTCAAGCTGACATGACAGCACCCGCTGTTGATGCTTCCCGTCTTTGGTTTGTGGAGGGCTTCTAAAATTCCGCTTTGGCGTCATATCTAGCTCTAGCGTCGGTCAAATCACAATTGGCATCAATTTAAATTCGTCTCATACACATACGCAGAAGATGGGGTGATTTTGTGGAGGTGTAAGTGCGATAGATACGTTATGGCGGCTGCTGAATCGCTTCTGTGTGCAAAGTAAACCGATTTGCTCTTATCGTTTGGGTTTATTTTTTGAGATTTGAGATACCTCCTTTCGGGAGAGTTTGTAAACGTTTTTGTGCTTTTTTTTCAAGAAAACACTCATTGTTGCCGCACTCAAAAGAATTAAATTCCTGCATTATTTATTTGTGGAGAGTGCATACAGAGAACGTAGGAATTTGTTTGCAGTTGGGTTTCGTGAGAGGCACCGGGTGTGTCGAAATTTTATTTTATTGCTTTTTTATACTTATGATTATTATT
Organism: Orthonevra nobilis; assembly: GCA_963555765.1. Lineage (NCBI taxonomy): Eukaryota > Metazoa > Arthropoda > Insecta > Diptera > Syrphidae > Orthonevra > Orthonevra nobilis. The sequence goes on from OY743225.1 coordinate 16,283,750, forward strand.
TTTATTGTACTACTACATTTTTTTCATGTTAAGGACTCAATATTTACAATTATTAAATGACTACTGTGATAGTGTTTAGACTTAAAATATAAAGAGGGAAAAAATAGAAAAAATTAATTACATATATTATTTACATATGTGTGTATGTAAATTTACTCCGCCAATGTTGTTTTGTTGCGCAATTTAAATGAAAGGACAAAATTTCATTCAAATGATTTGGGCTCTTATTACATATTTTGGTGAGAGCTTCCCGCAACAAGCTCTTGCACTCTTTGTTTTTTGCAGACCCCATTCATCATTTTCTGTATCGTCCTGTATAAAATTTTTCTGACCTCTCGAGGCTGGACAAATGTTTGTTACGAATTCAATGATCATAGACAAGATGACTGGTGCTATTTTATGAGTGAGCCCAAAATCAACTTCAAAATCACTATCATAAACAGTCTCGAATGATAGTTCTGTTTTACGTATGTGATTGAAACAATGATGCCTAATCCGGACTACAAATTGAATTGACCAAACACTCATCTTACCGTATCATTGACACAAGTTGTTTGTTGCAAGCCTGACCTTGCAATATGCAACATATGTATTCTTACTTACAAGTTTGTGCTATGTTTTTTATCAGCCTTTATTAAGTTTACAACGGTATGCAAGAAAGATTCATCCACTGACAAAAGAACTGGCAGACATTGATGTGTTCAGCTGTAATCCAAAACCGTTCAAAATGTTTTCTTTTTCAGAGTTTTCCACTTCGCTACACTTTTTCGACAGCTCAATTTTTTGTGATTTTTCAAATGTTTATTTGCTCAAAGTCAATTAATTTGCTCACAAGAGTTTTGATTTAGCCAAAATATCTCGACGAACTTGTTCTTCATCAAAAAAGATGTGTTTTCAAAGATTTCTTTTAAATGAAGACACCAAAAAATCGGTCGTTATGTAATTCGAAACTCACTATGAAAAACTCTGATGAAATTTTGGCTAAATCCAAAATAAATGTCAAGACTTTGACACAAAAATCTGTGGGGGACCATATAAAAAGCTTTGAAAAAATTTAGGAGACACTTGCAGTTTTTTGTGTCTTGCCAGCGTTATGCCTTTAAACCAAAAAGACACGAAATCATCTTTTGAGCACACAAACTTGGCAAGTTCAGTACAAGTCGTGCTGTCAGATTACTTACGCTGGTCGATATTTTCAGTGATATCGTTATGAGATTGATTCCAAGTGCAAATGGGGACTTGGCCAGGTTAAAAATACTAGATAAAAGTTCAAGTTGAGGCTTATTAAAAGTCAGGCGCTTAACTTACTGCACCACGAAGCCGTGTTAATTACTTGAAATATAAATTTAACTTTGGGGAAAATGAAGAAGACAGAACATAGTAACTTTTTTTTTAAAATCCAATTAAAACAAAAAAGCTGAACCTTTTGTTAGCGTAGTTATGAAACGCAAATTTATTCTAAATCATAACTGTACCCATATAAACTGAAGCTAAGAATCATTCCATTTTATGATTACCGAGCAGTCGAATACAAGTATAACTCAATATTCACGATTTTTGAGTTATGTCAGTTTGTACATCTCTTTGCGATATATGCATAAGCCTTGCTTCAAACGCACTCAAGTACATTTTCGTAGATGATTCCGTCACCGTTTCCGGTATACGTTGTTGTTTTGTTGCGCAATTTAAGTGAAAGGACAAAATTTCATTCAAATGATTTGGGCTCTTATTACATATTTTGGTGAGAGCTTCCCGCAACAAGCTCTTGCACTCTTTGTTTTTTGCAGACCCCATTCATCATTTTCTGTATCGTCCTGTATAAAATTTTTCTGACCTCTCGAGGCTGGACAAATGTTTGTTACGAATTCAATGATCATAGACAAGATGACTGGTGCTATTTTATGAGTGAGCCCAAAATCAACTTCAAAATCACTATCATAAACAGTCTCGAATGATAGTTCTGTTTTACGTATGTGATTGAAACAATGATGCCTAATCCGGACTACAAATTGAATTGACCAAACACTCATCTTACCGTATCATTGACACAAGTTGTTTGTTGCAAGCCTGACCTTGCAATATGCAACATATGTATTCTTACTTACAAGTTTGTGCTATGTTTTTTATCAGCCTTTATTAAGTTTACAACGGTATGCAAGAAAGATTCATCCACTGACAAAAGAACTGGCAGACATTGATGTGTTCAGCTGTAATCCAAAACCGTTCAAAATGTTTTCTTTTTCAGAGTTTTCCACTTCGCTACACTTTTTCGACAGCTCAATTTTTTGTGATTTTTCAAATGTTTATTTGCTCAAAGTCAATTAATTTGCTCACAAGAGTTTTGATTTAGCCAAAATATCTCGACGAACTTGTTCTTCATCAAAAAAGATGTGTTTTCAGAGATTTCTTTTAAATGAAGACACCAAAAAATCGGTCGTTATGTAATTCGAAACTCACTATGAAAAACTCTGATGAAATTTTGGCTAAATCCAAAATAAATGTCAAGACTTTGACACAAAAATCTGTGGGGGACCATATAAAAAGCTTTGAAAAAATTTAGGAGACACTTGCAGTTTTTTGTGTCTTGCCAGCGTTATGCCTTTAAACCAAAAAGACACGAAATCATCTTTTGAGCACACAAACTTGGCAAGTTCAGTACAAGTCGTGCTGTCAGATTACTTACGCTGGTCGATATTTTCAGTGATATCGTTATGAGATTGATTCCAAGTGCAAATGGGGACTTGGCCAGGTTAAAAATACTAGATAAAAGTTCAAGTTGAGGCTTATTAAAAGTCAGGCGCTTAACTTACTGCACCACGAAGCCGTGTTAATTACTTGAAATATAAATTTAACTTTGGGGAAAATGAAGAAGAAGACAGAACATAGTAACTTTTTTTTTAAAATCCAATTAAAACAAAAAAGCTGAACCTTTTGTTAGCGTAGTTATGAAACGCAAATTTATTCTAAATCATAACTGTACCCATATAAACTGAAGCTAAGAATCATTCCATTTTATGATTACCGAGCAGTCGAATACAAGTATAACTCAATATTCACGATTTTTGAGTTATGTCAGTTTGTACATCTCTTTGCGATATATGCATAAGCCTTGCTTCAAACGCACTCAAGTACATTTTCGTAGATGATTCCGTCACCGTTTCCGGTATACGAAAAACATATAAATCCACCAAAAATGTTTACAATTCTTACACAACCTATTAATCTATCTCCTTAAGCCTTAAATCCATTCAACGGCTACCGACTAATGAAAGAAAATTCCAAAATTTCCAAAGCAAAACAAATCTATAAATCCTTTAAGTACAAATCTCCATTAATACCTTCGCACATAACTCGATCGCAAGTAGAGCCCATAATCCACTTCAATAAATTAACCGACACCCTTTTTTCAATGAATTGCATAAGTGCACCCAATCTAATGGACCAAAGCAGTTAAAATTCAATCCTCGGTTAATCCTAGGATTGTTCAAAACGCCAGTCTCTTCAAGTTGAATTCCAATTAATGGACTTTTGGAATGATAGATAACTTGAAAATAAGATAAATTGCCCATGCGCGGCAATCCATACCACACGCACTCTCTAAAACAAATATGTCTTATGGTCTATTATGTAATTTCATATCCAAATTGTATATTTCAAGTGTTTTCCAATTCAAGTGGATAGGAAGTTCTTTTTTCCTTCCGCTATCGCATCTGTATTCAAATATGGTTATTCATCTGGGGTTTCTCAAAGAACAGACCTCCATAACCCATCAATCAATTTCTCAAGGAGAAGGACCTTATCTACATTGAACCAGCCATCTAGCTATCGAATTCCACAGAGAAACAATCCATATTGCAACGAGAGGGAAAACTACTAAAAATGAAACTGAAACAATTTTTATTAGTCTTTGTGCCATAAATGAATCACCCTATATTGATGAATATATCCAAAGTACTTAGTATGTTGGTTATGCAGCAGCAGCGGAACGACCCTCTTTCGGGTTTTCTCAGTACAATTTTGTCGCGGGTAGTAGCCGAACGTGTGTCACAGAAAGCATAGCGAATTCACCCTCTTAATCGCCGTCTCACGAACACATTCGAATTGTAGGGGATACGTGGTGTGCGTGTGTGTATCTGTAAGAAAATAATAACACCCGCGTTAATGGTTAAATCTAAACTAGTACACTCTTATATCTGCATAGTGCGCGCGCTGTATCTATTGAGAGAGCAGCAGCATCCCGTCGTGGTGCGAGATACAAAACAACTCAACAGCAGATACAAACAGAGAGTGCTTTTGCTTCATAGAACAAACAGTCTCCTTGATCGCTTCGACGAGAGTAATCGAGTGCGTCTAAAATGTAGAAACACAGAACGCGGTGTTCTTTCTATTTTTTTTTATTTGAATAATAATTTTATTTTTATTATTCCAAGAGAACAAATATATTCAGTGAAACTTTCAAGTTCTATTTGTACTTCTTACATTTTGACGGTTAAGATTACAAAAGTATCTGTAAAGCATTTCGTGTATGTGGTTAAGATTATTTCATTATCAATTGCCTTCAAAAGTGCCTAAAGCCTTATCAAAACGCTTTGTAATGCTTATAATACGTATTGCCATGAATTTATACAAAAAACAAATTACTCACACAGTGCGGTAGTGAATAAACAACTACTCATACATCAACTTCAGTGAAAACAAACAAAAATTAAAATACTTATATTAAAAAAAAAATTCTTCGAAATACAAAGAAAGAACATTTTTTTGTCAAATAAGAAGGATAAGCTTTAAAAAAAAAACTAAAGTGGTAAATTAAATGCGAGGGTGCAAAATTTGTTTTCGAAAGTTTATGAGTCTTTGAAAATATCTGAATAAGATTTCGTTGCATTCTTTGTGACTTTGTTTGTCTCTTCGATCGTTTTTTGTAATTTTAAATTATTATTGTATTCGTATTTGCAAATTCTTGATCAAATTGTCATGTATTTAGAGCGGATATATAAGGGAATAGCTGAGTAATTAGTAGAAAGAATGAGAAACGAAGTTAATCTAGCTGGAAATATGTCGCTTCAGATAAGAATATACTGATGTGTATAAAGTATACAGTAGAACCCCATTATTCGCGAAGACACTTTTTCATAAAACCAGCGTGATAACGAAATTCCAACTGACAAATCAGTTGACTATTGATAAAAGTTCTTTTAGTTGTCGGTTTCGTATTATTTTAAAAAGGATTCATGTGATGGTATTATTACAGAACCTTTCAAATTCTGACCATAAAAAAAATGGTTTTCATGCTTTCATTCGATTCAAAAAAAGATGACTAGACCTATTTTATAGCAGCGATGTTATATAGCGTCCGTGTTATTATTCGCGATTGAGGTTTATATCTTAATTGCTTTCTTATTCCAAATGCATTTAACTAAATAGCCATCTGAACTCTAATTGGTCCTAAGTTTAACCAAATGATTTGTCTGTCTTTTGAACTACATTCATAAGCCGACATATGTTTTGCTTTGCTGCATGCCTTCGCCATCAAAACGACTTAAAATAAGGATTTAAGATCGTTTACAATTTCGTATTCATCATTAAAAAAAAAGAATATCAAAGTATTTATGACTTCAGAAGGCTGTAATCCGGCAGCTTCCTCATTCCGGATTCAGTCATGCATTGGCACATCATCACACCTCTTCTACCATGCTTGAATATTCTTCTTAGATTTCGAATATCCATTTCGAGACAGTTCTTTAGATGGACTGTCGTTACGTAAAATGTGTTATATTAACTTCCTTCGGTAGACGAAACTTCCTTCTAAAATTAAAAATTTGCGTCTTTTTATAGAGCGGCAAAATGTGCGTCATTTCATATCAATGAATGTACATAGCTTGTGATATATTCCTTTTTTTTTTCTTTTACTTGAAAAATACCCATTTCTGTTGAGAAGCCTTTTCAATCGTTAATACAAGTATGTTGACGTCATTACGTATCATTAAAACGAGTAAGCTGAAATTTTTTAAGTATTTTTATAAACATTTTTATCAGCATCAGATGTTGAAAAGAAGAGCACTCATACATTTATTTAATTGTCAAACGAAGAAAATTAATCGCTGATAAAGAGATAACGTATACTGAGGGCTGACTGTAGTATTTCAACATATTAATTATTTGTACAGTCTTAAAGAATAACAAAAATTCGAAGTCGTTCCATTAATTAGCAAATAAGCAAAAAAATATTTACTCTACGATTTGTGTTAAATCGCTTTTCGGGAGTTTTACACTGCTCGAGATTTTTTAAAAAAATATATTAAACCCCAAAAGAGGCAAAGAGCTCTGGTTTTATTTCGTTCCTTTTCATCAAAAGTGTTGCGAAATTTTCGTACCTATTTTTTATAGACATCTAATAACAAAACTCAATTTTTATTTAGAGGGGGTTGTTAAATTTTTTGTTGCTGAAGGGATTAGTAATACATCCAGCCTCTACGTTTCCAACATCTTGTCAAAAATATCTCGTACATTCCGTCAAACCATTCGTAAATCTTTATTCTAAAAAAAAATAAATGCTGACGCATGAGTTTGTTTGTCAATTTTTGTCTCAATAGTGACAGATGTGAACAATCCATCCTCACGTTGGTCACGCACATTTCTTTCGAAATAGTTCAACTTGTTATCATATTGCGATAAGAAATGCAAGAGAGAGGTAAGACAGCTCTTTTGCTTGTATTTTTATCTGCTATTTTATGTGGTCTACAATGAATTGGCTTGTTGTTAAGCCGAAAAGTATTCTGTTTTTTGTTTTTTTATTTTCTTAGAAAGCTGTCTTATCTAAAATACGTTCAAAATTTAATAACCATAATAGAAAGCTGTCTTATCTAAAATACGTTCAAAATTTAATAACCATAATAAAACATTGGATTTAAGTTTTTCTTAAAAAGATATAAATTCTTTCATTCCTTTGTTAAGAATATCATTTAACTAAATTTTGAAGTACATATTCCAAAGTGACCCTCTTTTTGGTGGTATCCAATTAGGGACTGAAATATTTTCATATCATTCTTTTATAATTCGCAGTATTTCTTTTTTTAAACAATTTTTTGTTTGTTTTTGAGATTGCTTCATCACTGCTATTGGTGACATTGGCTTAACAATTAATAAAGTCAAATCATTGTTTGAAACCATTTTAGAACTTCGCAGAAAATTGTCTTCATTTTCTTTGATCGCCATGAGATGCTCGAGATGATCAATTAAACTCATTTCCAAAAAGTCTTTGGTTCTCAATGAAGTCATTTTAGTGGTAATCCAAGGCAGTGTAATGGCTTAATGTATTGCCGAAAATCCGAATTTACGGAATCTACGTTAGTGTCAGACATTGGACATGTAACAAACAACACTTAAGCCATGAAGTCCATAATGGACGACAGTGTGACTTCTTTCTTTGAGGTCATGCGAAGAGGGTTTTCATTTACAAAGCCCTGCAAAATTAAGCAATTGTTCCACTGTGCGGTTCGCCGAAAATCACCGTTTATTTTAAAGGCAGAAATATGACGCATTAAGACTTCCAAAAAGTTGAAGCTATGCACCTGTTCCTTGATTCTCATTGTCACATGCCTGGCTTTTGATTCTTGATATATTATTTTAACGATGTTTTGGTTGAAAAAGCATTTGAACCTTAATTTCAATGATTTCTATATGTGTTTAAATTGCTCACTAAATTCGTTTTGTCATTGTATAGCAATAAATCCGGTCTTAACGTTGAGCTTGCTATTATCCAGACTAAGTTCTACAATTCTTTTGGTACATGACAAATTCAAAATGTTTCGTATCACCCTGTTTTAACAAAATCCTCTGAAATATGTTCCAAAAGCAACTAAATCTCGTTAATGTCTTCCTGCTGTCTACGTGAGAGTGTTTTTGCACTTGAATATCTTCGGAGGTGTAATAAAACGTTGATACCCAAGTATTTGTTTTTTTATTAGGAAGCAATTAGCACCTAAGCTCAAAAGCTTTTCAGACATTCTTTCAGATGAGATTTGTTCGAATTTTGTTTGTGGAGGTGCAACTTTTTCACTAATTTATAGAATCAAGGTTGCCGAATGAAAATGAAAAACAAAACCAACAATTCACAGGTGCTGCGGTTGGATTGTGGTGAATGAAATAGACCACATTTTAAGGTTTATGCGAATCGGATGTTCCGAAATAACTTAGTTGATTGAGTAAAATTAACCTTGCCAATCATAGCGCCTTTGCTGAAGCTATGTAAGCGACATCATTCTTTTTTTATTGTTCCATTTAATGGTTGGTTATATTTTTTGTTTGAATTCCTGACTTTCAGTCATAATTGTTAAGTGGAGTTAAAATATGTTTTTTTTTTCTGGAAATGAAAGAATAGGTATTGGAGGATATAATTATTGTAAGAATTGTTGGCTTACCAGTAGTCGACCTTGTCAACCCAATTTTAGGTTACAATGTGACGGAAATTGTTTTTGCGTACCCGAACCAACTCTATATTGCTCTCAAGGCATTGATCTGTTAAGAAACCCTACAAATTAAGTTCAACGGCGTCAAAATGCAACTCCATGACGGCCACTCGAGAATTGAACTTATTGTATAATGAATCAATTGTCGGTCGGCTTGTGTGGTATTTAGTCCCATCTGGCAACGCCTGCAATATTCTCCCTTGAGCGCTCGCTGGAATATGTTGAGTTTAAAATTAATTTAAATTTAAGTCCTTTGAAAATGCGTGAAACGTACTTGATTTCAAATTTGCTGTCGTTATTGTCTTAAAGAAACAACACGATTAAAGTGTTTTTTTGAACACATAAACTGCAAACGTTGCGACTTTGAATCTATCGCAAGGTTCTCATAAGTGATGTTTGGAGTGCTCAGTCTACACTTTACGAGCAACATTTAAGGAATCATACTCCCATTCGAAGAAAGATTAATAATTGGAATTCGAACCCACGAAGATCTAGATATTCTAGATAACTTTAAATGTAACCTGCAGTCAAATTAAAATTACTAATAAATTGTTTCAGCATGCTTATTTTATTATCCTAATAAAAGCAAAATGAAGATAGTAGTCAAGATAATAATTACTTTATCTTTCTATGACTAAGCACCAATAAACTAATTAAGCATGCAGCCTTATGCGAAAAGTACCTGTTTGAGTTCTGTTCTCTTTGTTGTAGAATTCACATCAAATGGTACAAATACATAAAAAAAACTCAAATCAACTTTTAAAATAAAAGTATTTCCCATTCTAAGTAACCACCCTGATTACTTACACATACATACTTACACTTCAGAAATTGTTTACATGTTTTCGTGCTAAGTTCGCCATGTTTCCTGATTTTGACATTATTTTTCAAAGGTGCAAATCTTCCAATGCCCAGTCAAATCCTTGCTGCATTCTTTACTTGAACGATAGTTGAATAACGTAAACATTTTCCTGGTGATTCGTAAATAAATTCTGATTTGATTTTGGGTTAAAAATGGCAACGCAAACGTAGAAGAAAATGAATTGCTTTGTGTGAGTGTATGTATGTAGACTGCCATTACATTGCAATGATGATAATTATTGCGGAATGGCTGACTGTCTGAGGAAACGGCCTCACCCCAAGATGCGCGTATGAGGTGTACTTGAAAGTATGCGGAATGTACTCATTTAGCCCACAACCCCCTTCATCAAAAAGTACCCGAGTTCTGCAGTAAAGTCCCTTTTACTTTGTTTGACTTGGTTGTGCTTGTGTTCATTCGTTGAGTTGTAGCGTGACATTTAAAAAGGGCGCGAATAAAGTTTGTAAAAACAGAAGCACACCAACAAAGATTCAAAGATTACAATGGTACGAGTATGTCGTATGGTTTTAAATTCCTTGGAGGACATATCCGTCAGACAAGGAATTCATTTTTATACTACACATTTTTAAAAATATATAAATAAGGTGTTCTGACTGTCAGTTCACGGAACTAGTTCATCTATTCACATTTTGTTTGATTTACATTGCTGTTCATTTTGACGAGAGAAAATTGTTATAATACAATTATTCTTAATGTTCAGAATACAAAGATTACATAATAATGTTATATTTATTATTACAGAAGAAATTTAAGGAATCAAAATCAATATTTCATTCAAAATGTTCCTTAAAAATAAAAGACCTTTCAGATCTTTTTTCTTCTTTTTAAAAAAACAAGTAAAGTTTTTTTCTTGAACAATTAAATCAGAAAAAAAAATAATACCATAGTATGTAAGTCAAGACGCGATCATTTGATAAGACGAACTTTAACTGCAGTCCTTATCTTTCTGGACAGTACAATTTGTCATAGAAATTCATAGAAAGCTCTGTGTGAACCAAATTTTTTGTGAACAGCTTCACCATAAGTTGTCCCAAAATTCAGAATTCACGCTGACAAGCTTGGAAACGATATTACCCCTCAAGATCACGGAATCCTCGTGAATATTTTTTTCCGGATTAGTTTATAAATGAGTGAATGTCCTTGAACCACCCTGTATGTCTAGTCAAATGTTTAAAAATCGACCAACGACTTCCGAAATGATCTTCCAAAGTTTGAAAATATTTTCAAACCTCTATCAAGTTGAGTTTTATTGGGTTAAGGTCGGGTGATTGGGTGGGCCAATACAACTCCTTATTTCCATCGATATGGATGAGATTTTAATCATTGGTGGAAGAGAACAGAAAGACCTGCTTTGCGTCATCATCGGATGCCCCTTGGACGTTTGTTAACTTGTGGTCGGTAGTGTAGGCACTCTTACATACAAATTTGCAAAGATTTTTAGTTTGCTTTATATAAAACACTGAGCTTCTATTTCACTGTTTCTATATCCGAATAAAATGTGTCACCATTTGATGTGGTATTCCGGTGGTGACATAGCGACATTTCTACTGCATTACGATTATAAAATGTAAATCTATCCAGTCTGAGGCAGAAGGTACTGTGCCATATATAGTAATTCTTATCTTTGTTGAAGTATGAGTTGGGATTGCCAAATGTCATCTATTCTATTGTTATCATTTCATTTAAAAAAAAAAATGGAAACGTAAGATGCGTAACAAAATGCTGAATATCAAAAAATAAATACGTCAGAGAGGGCGTAGGGATAAATTGGTATTCATAGCGCTCTTCCGGTCAAATATTTGAGTGCCTAGATTTTCCCTTGACGTAAAAATATCATTACGAAGGGGGAATCGAAATAAGCTGATCCAATTTGTAATTTACATTAACATTAGTAGTTATGCAAGTATGAGTAAAGTAACGTAGTTTATTTGGTTAACTAAATAAACTCATTTCTCATTTTATAGTTGAAAAGAAACAAGCTGCACAATTTAGAAAAAAAAAGGAATCAAAATTTTTCCTTTTCGAGTTTTTTATTTCAAATATACCTATGAATTATTCAAGACAAGCTAAAAAAAATAGGCCAAGTATGTTGTTTTCCAGATTTGTAAAAGATTTCGGAATGTATTCATTCGATGTTAAACTTAATAATTGAACGACGTTTTGAGATTTAAAACAAAAAAATCAGTCGCTTTTCATGAAGCATTCAAAAGACCGTTCAATTTATTATATTGATACCAAAAGAAAAAAATTACAATTATTCGCCAAATAATAAAAGATCGATGTAGTTAGTAGCCAGCTCAGCAAAAAATAAGACGGAAGCTGAGTAAAAACTGGGCAGTGATGCAAGTCGTTAAAGAAGTAAACTTAACTCGAAAACAGAAGATTGTTGTCAAGTAAAATGATAGGTAGTTTTTGTTTAGCTTTATTTTTTTAAGCGGATTCACACAAGATAGGAAATGGGAGCTCTTATGAACTACCTAGGGAGCGATTTTTATAGACAAAAACTACTGGTAATTATTGGTCAACTTAATACCTTGATGACTTACACATTTTTAGTCAGAAATTTGATATGTGGCAGAAGTTAATTTAAATAACGCTTATTTATTAAATATTTGAATATATTATTTGGACACGGTTTGTGTCGGCTATTACTTGAGGAATATTCCTCTTGAAATTATCAAGATCTTGCAGATTGAAAACTCGATCTTTAGAATAGCTTCACTTTTCGATAATTGATCTTTATCGACTACAACATAGCTAACCTCTTCGAGTTTTTTCACAATATAACAATTCTTTCGAGTATGTTGATAATCTACGCGTAATGAGCGAAACAGACCTTCTATTAAATCACTATTTCTTAAACCATTCATGTTGTTTAATGTCAAAATTTAAACTAAACATATGACTGAAGGTGACAGTCCAGTTTCAGTAATGTGACAGGGATGCCGAATTCGGTCCCGATTGAGGGTCAAAATTTCGGGAGTGTTATATGACACCTGATACACACTATTTATGATAGAGCCACAGAGCCGTTGAGAAATTAAGTTCATTCACGTATGGCTAAGCAAAGAGCTACCAGGCATGTGGCAAAAGTCAAGCTTTAACTTTTAAAAGTCGTAGTTAAAAAAAAAACAATAAGTTGAAACAAAAACAAATATCTTTAGATCTAATTCATTTCGCCTGTCGCCCAAGTATCAAAAACAAATTCAAAAATATATTTCTGTGCATAATGACTAAGATTTGTCATAAAATCTGCAAATGTTTGCCAGATCAGCGAGAGTAATTAGAATTCAAATTGAATGTCAAATATAATCTACTCTATGTTTATAGGTAAATGTTGGCATCAAGTCGTTAACTAAAGCTAAAAACACTCAGTCTATACCTGTCATTGTTATTTATTCCGTCGAGATGGTGTTGTATTCGAAATATTAATAGTCGGAATATTATTTTCTATTTTGGTTAACATTTTATACACACAGAGATTTCTGCCAAAAAAAAAAACAACACCGCTTATTGCCTCATATGAGAAGGTTTTTTTTTCAAGAACAAGTTGTTTGTTCGTCAAGCAGACGCCTTAGATACTTTATATACTCACTCCGATTCTAAATCATTGCTTTGAGAATAACAATAAAAAAAAATACCAAAAGCCAGCAACTTCCAGCCTTGCTTGTATAAATTATGTCCGTGCCTCGGGACATAAATCGTTGCACATATAAATCTTTGTTTCACAGCATACGCAAGCAGATGTTTGATGTGAATTTTCAAGATTCTATTTATTTTATATACATTTTATTATGCTTAATGCAAAAAAGTAAAAAATTACTTCTCGCGCTCCTCTGCACTTAACCAATAGATGACGCTAGTGTCTACGTTCTAATTTTAGACTGATTTGGACGCGGGCTAGCACGAAAATATTCAAAAACTCATAAACTCTCTTCACTCGCTTTCGGCTTTCAATTTTCGAGAAAAAAAAACGTTCTTTTTAGTGACTTGTGTGTTGTCTTCTCTCCTTGCAGCATTCTAGAAAGCATATAAATTATCCTAAAAATACATACATTGCACATAGTATAGTATCTACACATATTCATGTGTACAGAAAAATAAGTGAATTAAAAATACACATTCAGTGAGCATCGAAAGAGTGAACATCAAGACCAAACGATATCGGCCCAAAAAGCCAACGGACGGATGCCCAAGTCGATAGATTCACTGATCGTGGAGAGAAAATTGCGTTGTCGTCGTCGCAGCCGCCTCCCGCTCGCCGCGTCGGCCTAAATTTAAGTGTGCGTGCACGATTCGGTTATCGAATCGATCTTTGATCAGCGATCATTTTAAACTTCCTGGATACAAAAATACATCAACCTAAAAGATAGATTTTGAATGCATAGTCAACTAGAGTTGCATCAATTCACTTGAGTGCGTCGGGCGTACAGAAAGAGCAAATAAAAAACGCGCGCGCGTTCTCCATTGCGTTGGTCTTATAAAAAATATACTCGAAATAACGGTATAACGTTGTTGAAAAATCGGATTTATAACAAAAAAAAATTAAATAATAAAAGTGCAACCTTCTGAACATCAAGTGTCCGCGGATACCTATGAAATTTGTCGGTGCTTTATTTGGAGGTTAAGACCCCGTGAAAAATAGTAAATAGAAACCAAAAAAAAAGAAAGAAAATAGTGCCCGTATGGTTTAGTGTTTTGCCCCGAAACCAGGATAGATAAAATAAACTTATGTTTCTATTTATAATCTAATGTTGTTGATATTACTCGTCTTCCTAATGAAATTCGTGGACATTTCAATTTTGAACCGGGCCCGTTCTAGGGGCCCGAATGTTGTCGCCGCACCAAGCACCAGTGGAAGTAGTAGCGGCAACAGTAGCACAACCAGCAGTAACTCATCATCGAAGGAGAATTGTTTTAGCAATTCCAATAATAATAATTATGCAAACACTAGTCAACAGCGGTTACGTTCGGTAACATCGCAACAGATACAACAATTGCGTCACTATCAACAATTGCAGCATCAGCAATTGTTACTGCTACAAAGGGAACTGTTGCGTAGACAAAAGTTGCGTCAACAGAATGGCATTGCCCAACAAAATCAGTGTAATAATAATGCTCAACAGTGTTCTAGAGCAGGAGCTACAGCGAGAACTAATTGTAATGTCGGAATGGTTAAAGGTATTAAATTTGTTTAAATTTTTTTTTTTTTATTATTTTATTCTTTTTGGCTGATGGCCAAAAATTGTGTGCCACCGGCCACGACGTGAGCAGGAAGCTTAACATCCACCGGTGGTAGTGAGTGCTTGGAATATTTGCCCTGATTTAAGATGACCGATGGCAAATAATTAAGTTTTTGGATTACATACATACAAATGTATGTTTATTTTTCTTTTACAAATACTGAATAAACGAATGAAAATTTTGGAATGCATAACCTAGATTACAATTTTAACATAATTACTTATAAGATTTATTTTCACAAGGCGAGGAAAATCTAAATTTAAATTTCGTTTTTAACACACATCTTGTAAAAGTTACTTTCATCGTCCGAATATATTTTTTCACTCTTAATAAAATTATCCAAAAAAACAAACCATTGTCAAAAAATCATTTTCAAAAGCTTGTTTCGTTGACAAGCTAACACATCCCATTTAAACCAGCTTTGTCAAAAATTTATCTTCCATAGAGTTTCCTCAAGGATCATGTGGGTGTGATTCAAACCCACAAAACCTCTGTGTGTCATTTAGTTCTACTTCTAGTCTTTTTCTCAAAGTTTATCGCAACAGTTCCAGTGGGGCTCTTATTTTTGTATGTCGAAACTAGTTCCCGGATATCACGTAACAGATATGGCAAAGAATTGTTTTGGTCCTTACGGTCATAACATTTGAAAGAGGCAACCTTATATTTTGGACAAAGCAAACAAAGCCTTAATGCAAAATCCAAGCGACTAACACACTTTGAGTATAGCTGCGGTTCGGTTTAGAACGATATTTGATACGGAACCTCAATATGTCCGGAACTACCTACCGAAAACTCGGTTCGATCGATTTCAGAGAAAATGCCAGCAAACTTATCTTGTCCTAAAAACTTTCGATTATCCTTCCTTGCCGACAGTTTGACTAATGTCTTATCTGATGTCAGAAATCTGAGTCGGAACTTCTGCGAGGAACTAGCTTCATCATTTTTGAAATGGTTGGCGCCATAGTTTATTGCCACCGCTTGTTTGTCATTGTTTACTTATTGAGGTCTGTCAATAACTCTCAACATGTGTTGAAACATGTCTTTATACTTCTCGGGCTTGAAACTAAAAACTACTAATGGTATACTTAAGCGTGTTAGCCGCGGATGCCCATAGGTTTGAATATAATAAAGAAAATAAATGCTTGGATTGATTCATAGATGTATTTACAAAGACTCCTTTTATTTGGGTCCACTAAGTCTTATATTTTTGGTAAGTTTTGTATCCTTTCTGACTGTAAAGTACGATTTCACAAGTTCAATTCTCTTGGATAAAATATTTACCACAACTAAAACGTTGTTAACTCCGGTGGAATGTCTGTCTTGAGGGAGTACAAGAAATACTTTATGCCTATTTTTTATTTCTCATTGGCACAGTTGCAAAACTTGACAACAAAAATCAATCGTCACTCCCCTGAGAATCTTTCCATTTGGAAACCTTCCATCTGTGCAACATCTTCAACACATGTTTTGTAATTGTTTCTGATGCCTTCTAGTGCTTTAGATGCCATAAAATTCAATAATAAATTGGAATTCAAACTTTTTACTATTAATTTAAACACAAGCTATTTTGGTTATGTCTGGAGGGAGTTCTGAAGCACTAAAAAGAGTTGCCATGCAAATCAATTGAGAAGTAATAAAAAATATTCGATATACAAATAACTTATAAGTGAATTTCAGGAATTAAATAACTTTTCGATGTAGCAGTTAAACCGACTTTGGTATTTCCACTATTTTAAGTTGTAAAGGGGAAAGTAGAAAGCTTTTGAATTATTTTCAATTTTGAACAGCCTGAGAAGAATGATTTAAAAAAGAGTTATGTAAGGAAGAAGATGGTTATTTGGGTTTTCAAATCCATTCTGATCCCAAAGAACAAAAATGGATTGTCGACAAGAGGCAATTTAACCTGAACTCTTAATGCGCTCTGTTCCAGTGAAGCGTAGAAGACTCAACTCTAAAGGTGTTTGATGTTCGCAGGCTTCTTTTCACCCTGACAGCTGTTACATTGTGTATACTTTTATATTTTATAAGATTTAATATTTTTTACATAATCTTTTAAGAAAGTGATAAGCTTTATTAAAGGAAAGAATCAAAGCAAATCAGATTAAAATTAATTTGTAAGTCTAGTCTTGAGTTTTTTAATTGTATGGGTTTGATTGGCATTTTATTAATCTAGCCCAGAGAAAAAAGTAGCAAAAGTAACGGACAATTTTATTACAATTTCAAGAAATAAATTTCCGTTTTCTTTAAGTTTCATCCATAAAAATTCATTGATCATAGTTCAATAGTAAGTGATACACGGTAACAGCCACATAAGCTTCATTTTCGAAGAAATAAGTCCTTATGATAACTCCTGTCGAAAAAGGCAACAAAAAGTCAGAGATTTTGATACATCCTGATTCTGAAAATGTTCCCAACGCTGCTTTGGTGAAATCTGGATCAATCCGTATCATTTAACAGACGCATGATGTTCCAGCCAGTCGTCAAAATAAAGTTTTTGCGGCTAAATAAAAATTGTAATTGAAAAAAATACTTGTATGCTTTGACTTACTTTAATTTTTTTTTTTTTGAAAACCCTTTCAACTGATTCTCTACCGTATCATTAAAGGCTAAGTTACGTTCATCGTATTTAAACTTAAGACCGCCGTGCTGTCAAACATATAACTCTTAGTAACTTCGGAATATAAAGAGTTCACACCCTAAACCTCGACCACCCGGGAGGTTTGATATCAAAATATCAACCCTAAAAGTGTCTCCTCAACAATCGATTTCAGAAGAAAGAAGTCCCAAGATAGATTTACACTGCATGCCATAAATCCACGCCCACTTTCTTTGTCCTTGTAAAACTAAAGAAAAAAAAATTATGTGCCGTAGCAGTGTTGTTACAAAGACTCAGTTCCAGATGGATTGTTAATTTTACGTATGTTTGTTATTCAGTCTATTACCACCAACGAAAATATCGTCATTACCACCATTATTATTGTCTATTCTTCAAAGTGCAATAAAATAATTCTTCTTTCGTCACCCGCCTGAAGAAATCGATTTCTTCTTATTGCCTGTTTTACGATAATCATCAATTTTATGCTCACTGCACTAAATTCGACAGTGTCGGAAGGCATGTTTTTAGCTGACACACTACCAGAGTTCTGACATATGGTTTCGGGTACTAAAAAAATAATTAATTTTTGTGTCTCCCAATTGGAACATGTCCGTGAGGCGCAACGCATAAATAGACGGGGAAGCTCCTTGTAAGTGTTTATGTGCATCCGTAACACGACGACGACGACAACGACGATGTAATAAAAATTGTTCAAAAGTATTCCCCATAATTCCCAGACTTGCGTTGCATTCATAAAGATTACTATAAACCTCGAACAATAGGGATACATATTTTTTTTTAGTTTTACTTGATTTCATTTGGTCATGCATGATTGCATGTAAGCAGACCATTAAGCATGAAAGTCAAAAGTCAAATAAATTGACATTGGAATTTAGTTTGCCTCTAATAAAAAAAATTGCAATACGAGCTTAAGACCACTTTAAACTGGAGCCTCTGGTAATCCATGTTGTTGAAGGAGCAGGAACAAGCTCATCTTACAGACTTGCACAACAAATTGCCTTAATTATGTGGACATGTTTGCATCAGACATTTAATGCACATGCGATTAATTAGAAAGTTGGTTTGCACTTTCCTTTTTGGGATCTACAAAGATTTAGAACTGGCGCGGTGGTGACAGCAAGTGAGACCTTCAGAGGTTGATTTAAATGGGCTTATGGGATGTGCCATGTGACCTGTAATCTTTGTAGTAATCCCTTTTACGGTTAATTAAATTGCTTACGTTGTTCTATTGTTTGCCAAACTTGCATTATTCTTCTGCTCATCGATTTTTCCCTTCACCAAGTTCGTAATCGTTGCAGTTTTTTTGTTCCTTGGTTTCCACTAAGGACATAGAAAATGCAGGAGAAAGTTCTATTGGCAATGGGGTACTGTCTCGGTCGAGAGGGTTTCATATTGATTTTGTTTGTATTTAGAGGAAATTGGCAGACAACGTGTTGGAAAATTGAGTTTGTCTTGTGAATAGGACAAAAGATTGAAAAGAAAGAAAAAAACAACAGTACAATTTAAAGATAAAAAAAAAATGAACATTTCGATTTTACCATTTGAAGAGCTCTTCAGCTATTTTAATCATTTAGTGGCTTTTGTGTGCTTTAAATATTTTTCGAGAGAAACGTTACAAATCGTATGTGGTTCAAAAGAATTTCAATGAACAACCACATGAAATTTACTTAAATAATTAAATAAATCCTTCCAGCGTATTCGAAAAGTCATGTCTTTGAAGTTAATATAAAGTTTGTATACATGACTGCATAGCTTCTTGACAATTTGCTAAATTACCTTAACCCATCCTTGATCTATTTTACCCTCTTTCCGAACTGAATCGTTTTCTTTTCCCAGCATGATCAACGTGGATCATTGGAAAAAATAAAATGCAACTACGTCGGACTGAGCTTGAAGTCCAAGTTCATATCAAAGTAGTAAAATCAACCCTCGTCTTTATAAAAAGGTAGTTAAGAATGCACGCTGATACCTTTCGATCGGATGCTTTTGAATAAGGGGAAAAGCTAATAGGACGATATCAAAATCCTTCGTCCCGTTTCGGGCTTCAACCACGGAAGTGAGTTGAAACTAGATTCACCTGAGTTTCTCAACCACTACATAATCTTTCATTCTTCTCCTAATTTTTTAGCTCGCTTTGTGCTTCACGCATTAAAAGAGTACTAATATCCTCTTGAAGAGCGAACAAATAATAATTAAAAAAAGAGGATTTATTTTTACTGTTGAGATTTTACATATGTCCTTTGAATTATGTTCAGTTAATCCCACTTCAGCAGGAAGTCTTCTAACAAAGCCTAGAATGACGAATTTTGTATTTTATATTTTATTTTTATAAAAGTTCTATAGAACTTACAATTTTCCATATGGTTGACGAAATGCCAAACAGTATTGGTCCAATTGCAGAACCTTAAGGTACCCCCGTTTCGGAGATCAGTGTTGTTTGATTAATTTCGCATCGCAATTTTTCTTGGTTCTTGTTTCATCAACTAACAAAATAGTAGCAAAGCTGCACTTTGGTCGTAAGAATTGAAATTCCTCTGAGCAAGAGATATTGGAAAATCTATTTGTTTTAAAAATAAAATAAAAGCTTTATGCTTTGCAGTGAGTTCGACATTTCACCCTGAGTTCGTCTTAAATGTTAATTACATTTCGTCATCAGAGATCAATCAAATTTAAGTCAATTCCTTCAGCTTAAACATAAATATCTTTTTTGCCCCGAGTTTTGTTAAACAGAAAAATAAAAAAATTCTCAGACAATGTTGAAAACTTAATTGCTTTCATTTTTCGTTAACAAAACAAAAATTAGGGCAAGGCAACCATATGTCTCATACCATTACCCACGTTACGCATAAAATGAAAAATTTCATACGAGGAAAAAAAAAAATACATCAAACTCAAAGGGAGCAAATAGAGAGCAATGCGATCCAAAAGAGGAGGAATGAAAGAAAATATTATGCATTCAATTGGGAATGATTGCCATGCCACCACCCCACTTGGGTCATTTAAATGAATGCCTCTGCCTTGGAATGCACCCAGACGTCGTAAGGCTCTTCACTCAAGTGCATCACCAGCAGCCGCCATAAGCAACTTAACTTTTGATTAAGTGTACATAACATGGCATTGGTCATGCAATTAAGCCCGCAAGACAGAAAAGATACAAAAGATAGGGAAAGAAAACAACACAGACTAATTCCCACACAGGGAACCAAATCCACACCCTAAACCACTACTAAATTAATGAAACGAAACAAACAGAGGGATCGACGCGATCGATCTTTCAAAGATTTTCATTTTTGTTCCCTCGGGAGGAAAAAAAAGGGGAACGGCAAACAAGTCGAGAATACACTTCAACTAAAGATTGAGTTATTAGAAATTGTTAAAACACGAACAAGAAAGAGAAATATTTTGATTAGCAGGAAAAGTTACTTTCCAAGAACACCAGACAAAGATCGGTCCACCCGCTATTCACATCCCATCCCGAGGGTATTTCTGGAGTAGCGCTGGTGATCTCTTGTCTTTTGAACAAGTGCAGCCCTCTATGGAAATAAATGATTTCTCTCAAGTGATATTATTGTAGATCGTTTAGAGATGATCCCCGCCTGCGATACAAGTTACTATCACTTATGGACGGTTTGTTTGGCTCTCGAGGGGAGGGCATGTGTATTGTGTATGGGGTATCCCCCTATTCAAGATGCTTGTCACCAAATAAATTCATTTGTTAAAACCACAACAAACGGAGTTCCATTAAATATTTGTTCCGTTTATAATTAGAGGGGAGGCGATCAAACTTATAAATGAGTACACACTCAAAAACTAGTCATAATAACGTCTTCTTTCAAGTCGAATAAGTGTAGTAACAGCCTACAAAATATCAATGACAATTGACTTACTATTTAATTGGGAAAAAACTGCCTCAGGCCTTATGTGATTTGGCACTTGGAAATTAAAACGTATCTATGAGATACTTTCGCATTGTGACAAGTATCGCATTTCAGCTTACGAGTTTTGTGTTTTTTTTGGACTGTAAAGTCCGGGGTAAACAGAAGTACTAACGAACATTTGACCTGCATTTTGATGACATTTTAATGGCTGTGGAACTTACAGCGTTTATTTGTTATAGGTGAGGCGTACGCTTACAAAAAAGGTATTGCAAATTTAGTCTCGAATTATATCCGACCGCATAAGTATGGGTCATAACAAAAATACGAATATTGTCTTATAAGATTGTTGTTTATTGTGCTTTTATTTTTTTAAGAATTTTGAAATGAAAAGACTGTGCTAACCAAATATCGTGATTGTAAATAATAACGCGGGACAATCTTGCAAGTATTTTAATTTAGGGTCTCATTCATAAAAAAAGAAGAGCCTCTACTTTTGGCCTGCGAGTAAATGTTCGCTAGTGAGTTTGAAATATAGTGCATAAAAAAAGTTAACACTTATCGCTCTTCAGAGGAGATTTTCTATATTACTGTATTCTGTGCCTTACAGAACTTTGACATTTTCTGGAGTCTTATCTTCTTCCTATTCTTTCTAAAAATGACTTCTTCCCACAGTTGAAGTATCCACATTAATTTAAATCCTTCTTTGATTCATGTTATTTCCAATTACTTAACGATGTTGATTTTATCACTTGGAAGCATTCCTTGTTTTTTCTCTTCTATGAATAATCTGCTTGAAATATGTACAAAAATTTCCTAAAAATTTAAAAACTATTACGGGGGTATTCTAGTCTAGAGGCATTAATTTCATGTAATTTTTGAAGTGTCATAAAAAAAGGCAATTAATATTTTTACAATCCTTTTTTTTTATTTGTAATTTATTAACATAACAAGAATACAGAAAAAAATCATAAAAAAAATTTTGAAAATTTCAAAAATTAACAGTTGATGAAATGGGGATCTCAAAAAATTGGGGCATAACTATCCCACGATTTCAACCCTCCTAGCAATCTGAAAACAAAAAAAACATTATTGTACCACTTTTTGACTGTTTCGAATTTAAAAAAAAAAAAGTGTAAGAAATTTGGGGATGGGAATAATTCCAGACACAGACAAGTCTATAAAGAAGACTCTCTTAAAATTTCAGGTAAATCGGTCCAGTAGAACCTGAGAAATCGTGGGTATTGTTTAAAAAAAGACAGTTTCGAGAAAAACGCGTTTAAAGTTTCGCGTAAAGCTTTTCGCAGTCTAAGTCATGAAATGATATTGTAGACTTACATTTTTTCAATCTGCCATTCCTGCTTCATACATCGGACTTCGAAAAAAAATTTCGGCGTTTCTCTCTTCATATGGCCTCCTTTGATGCGTTGGATGTTCGTATCTTGGAGCGGTCAATCTGGGCGTTGTCTCGTTTTACAGCAAATGAATGAGTTTTCGGGCCAATTTTCATTGGAATGAAGCCTTTGTTAATAATACAAACAGCAATAATTGTCGCTATCTCAATCATCTTAGGTCCGGAATGAATATCAATATTTATATTTCACTCACAGCACATATGTACGTCCACGTGGTTTGAAGGTTATAATTCCACTGTTAGCAGCTGGATGTAAGTGAACCCTAAATATAAAAAATACAATTCAGCTTGGGTTCTTGTATTATAATATATACAAAGGACAAAATGTTTTACTGAGAAATATGGATTCAGCTAGACGGAGAATCCCTAATGTCTTTTGTTCGATTCGATTGGATGCCGGGTCAGCAAAATACCGATATCTCCGAAAATAATTTAAATTTTGAAGATATATTCTTGAATAGTTAAACTTTGAAAATATAAAAAAAATCTTTTTTTTTTAAAAACACACTTTACCAATATGTGTGTTCAAGTTTCTTAAACTCTACGAGATATTCTTCAGCCCACCTCATAGACGATTATTTTTATATTATTTGCAATAAATATTGCCCCACCTTTATGGAACTAAAGCTCGATTTCTGGTCATGAAAAGCATGGTAATCATGGCTTGGTTGCGCTCCCACACCATACGCTCATGTGGTTTTTTAAGCAACATTTTGGTCAATTTCGAGCTCTTTTAAATCTCAAAGGTAGTGTCCTAACAGGGAGGGCGGTCAATTGTTTTCAATAACCTATACAGTTGTATCTTGTTAGCGATTAATCGGATGTCGATCCATTTCATCCCGCAATATTATAACACCGACTGTCTGTTAATATGAATAAAAGAAGACCAACAAATAGCTCACCCTATATTCCGCACGAATTTCAGCAATTCAAATCCCATGTTCATCTGATTCCATTTGTGTTTATATTCTCCAAACTCCGACTTTAGTACAAATCCGTTTTATTATCTTACGCTCTATTGAGTCTGTTATAACATAATCTGTAACGTGCCCCTTTTTAGACATTTTTTTTCAAGTCTTGTATTTTTTATCAATTTTGAAATCAAGTAATTAAATACATCAGCATACAAATACTCAAGTATCTCGAATTTCGTGCAGACATATATCTTTTGAAATCATTGAGTTTCATGAGTAAATCGTTGGAAACAAATTATAGCAGAAATAGTGCTGCATCTTAATCCACTATAGACGGATTTTTGATGGCATGTTTAATAAGAAAGTAATTTCTTAACAAGGCTAGGCCTTTTTTGATATTGTTTTTTCATTGACTATTTTATTAAATTTTTTTTTTTTTTTTATCATTCCAGGACCGAAATCCCGACGTGGCATGACAGAATTCTCAACAAACGAAAACCAAAAATCACATTTGCCTCAGCTTAATCATAACTCATCCCATCATCTTCAGAATCATCCTCATCATCAACAACAGAAACCATCATTGACCCTCCCTACAACACAGCATTCCCCGAACCATCATCATCAACCTAATAACCATCATCTGCAACAGCAACAGCAGCAGCAGCAACATTATAAACGGCCATTAACCAGTCCCAACAATTCACCATTCAGTAATTTTTACGGTCATGGCTTTCCGCTTCATCATCCCGCTAACAGCAGTCCGCAACAGCAGCATCATCCCTTCGGTCTGCCCTCAGCAAATCCCTACCTCAATGATTTGCTCATCAGCGACGATGAACTAACCGACGAATGCCTAAAGAAGAATGTCCAAATCGTTCTAAACAATTTGGACCGCTACAATAACGCTTTGCGTAGCATCATACTGAATGAGCAGGTGAACAGCGGCATTGGCGCATTAAGCAACCACAGCAGCAGCTACAGCAGTTTCAATAACAATCTGAGCAACATCAGCAACATGGCTGGCAACATGGTCACCACGCCAGAATCAGACTACAACAGCAATGCAACAACTCCACACCATCATTTCAACCATTTGGTAGGTTTGACTGGTATCATCGGAGGAGGTGGTGGCAGTGGTGGTGGTGTAAGCTACACCCATGGTGGCGGTGGTGGCCCTATTAACTGTTCCATAGCTTCTTCGCACGATTTCACTCATGACAATTCTGATTATCAGTGGTTCCTTGACTACGGCTACCGAGATGGTATAACGCATCAGAGTGTCCTCTCGTCATTGTCTGCTTCGTATCATGGAATCGGTGAGCTCTCATATTATGAGGATATGGCGAAGAATATTGACGCTAATCTGGCCGAGGTGGATATGGAAAGTTTCCGGGCGGAAGACATTCACTCGCTGCTGTCGCACATTCCGTCGTATCAGCATCAAAAGGACGACGATAAGATTGAGAATTCTATCTGCAAGTCAGAACTGTTGTTCTCGCCGGTGAAGGAATCACACATCAGTATAGACTCCCTGGATTTGGATGCATATCCGGATGATGGTGATATTATACTGACATGCAAGGCGAACAAGGACAACTATACCATTGCCTTTGAGGGCAGTGTCCTGTATTCGGATGAAAGTTTCTATGGTGGGTGTTCCTTTATTTTCTGTTTTCTTACTACCCGATTCGATTTCCTTTTCTAGTTCTTTGTTCTATCTTCCTTGAAGATACTACTCGAGTGCGAAAGTGTTTTGCTGTTGCAGTTTCACTTTCGTGCTCTGTCTGTGCATTCGTGACTGATGGAATTTTGTGTTTATCTTTTTGCTTTAGCGGAACCAAACGAGATCCTGATGAAGAATAAACAAAACTTTATTAATCTGCATAGTAACTTGGACGACATCGTTAAAAGGAAATCCCTAGAAGTCTCCATGTCACGTTCGGATCATGCATTCACGACATGGAGCAAACTGAAGAAGAGCAGTACGTCCCAACTGCAGAGGTAAGTTTACATTGGTCTATTTTCTATTCCCGCATCGATTTGCATCTGTGTCTATTGTTGAACGCTTTTGGTCAATGAACATTATTCAAATGAATGCCATCTTGGCAGGAGGCTTCAATTTATTGTTCCCTCTGTGCATTTATAGCGTGACTCCAGGCAGCAATGAATAAATTGGACAAAGTTTCCGTTGGAATGACGTATAATAGAATTTGTGTTTTTTTTTTATTATTACTCTTTGGGGTCATTCCAATTGATGCCAATTTACTGCGCGAATTATGAAATGATGATGTTGTTCAATAAGCAACCATTCAACCCAACCGACGCTGTATGTTGGACTGGTTGCGTGCTTGCAGCGTTCGTTCAATGATGTACTCGTTTATCCGCGGTTTCTATTGCGATTTGAAACTAATTTGGGTTTCGATGATGAAATATTTTTGGAATTCAAACGAAATCAAAAATATCATAAAATAAATTAGCGTTGTTCTTAAAATGTGCGCCTAGTCTGTTAATCGAGTTTTATGGATAAGGATAACAAGAATTTTGTTCCGCCTAATGTTTGCGCAGATAAGAAAATATGGTTACACAACAGACATCAATTCCTTTCTGATATATTAAAGTAGTTCCATTAAGTAAGTTTAGTCACCAGATATGAGTAAATGTCGTTGCCCTTAACAAATTGATGGAAAAGTCTCTTTTAAGGATTGCTCTCAGTTTTGTGGCGCGGTCATGAAAGTGGCGACCACACTCACAAACGCTCAGAACAGCCATTAACTCATCTGAGGCAGGTACCGATCGATACTTTTATTATTGTGTAAAAATAAAATGAAACAAGGCTCGTTACAGTTCTTAAACCAATTTAATTCAAGAACTTAAATTTATTAATTTTTGTCACCTGAGGCATTGCAATGTTGTTATTGGATTTGGAGTGCAAAACGAGTGGTTGGTTGGTTGATTGGTTAGGGTGAGCTTTATTTACTCTCCACCAAGGCCTCTGATTTGGCCCGTTGTGTTCCCCTTTTTCCTGTATCGAAAAGAGTTTGGTTAAGTGGGTGATTGTAGTGATAGGGGTGATGTCAAGGGATTCTTATGGAGGGGCTTGATTTGTGTTGTCGGGAAATTTTTTCGTCCATTTTGCGAAATCCATGATCTCAAAGGTCCCCATTCCTTTCCGGTGCTACACATCTGGTATCAGTGCTGACACTAGTATTTTGTGTCGCAGTCTTGCTTTTGCTGGAACCTTTGCATGTAGGATTTCCCCTATTCCGAGTTAATTCCGAGCTTAACAGCTGCTAATCCTGTGTTTCACCATCGGTATCAGTTTGCAGACTGTTTGTTTCATTGGCATATAAAGCTAGAAACGGAAAAGGATTGCTCTCGTTCGTAGAATGTCATTGGATTGACATCATCCTACATTCGGCTATCCTTATTTTTATTCACCACGAATGACTCAACCTTTTCATAAATCCTGCCACTGTCGTTGGTCTGCGAGGTCCTCCAGTGTTGCATATCTTTTCAACCTCGTACCTACCGTCGCTCATTTTATTTACGATCTAGTATGACCCAAGGAATTTGGGTCTCAGCTTCATAGCCGAACCGAATTGTGTGCGGTTAATGGCGACTAACTCGTTCACATTATATGTTTAGCTCCTGTACCCTCGCTTTGTCGTATGTCCTTTTGCTTTCGCTTTAAACTTTCTGGATATTCTCACGAGCTTCATGCCGCATCTCATCTTTCACGTTGCTTTGTTTTTCTACGGCGGACTTCTCTGCCATCTCACGGAGGTCAGATCTGGACGCATCTCCAGTGCAGCAAGTATTCTGAAAGGAGTGAACTTAGTGCTTCTTGAAGGTGTGTTATTAAGAACCTGCTGGACTTTCACCACATATTTGTACCACTTTTGAGTACTTCCAACGCATGCTTTTCCCAGCATCGGGACGACGATTTTATGAATTCTCTCAATCTGTCCATTTCCTCTAGGACTCCTGTGGCAATCAACAGATGTTGTATCTCTTCACTTTCGCAATATTCTGTTGCTGTTGCTGGAGTTCAGAGCTTGTTTCGCTACCTTCTAAGTCGGTTTATCCATTATAAATTTTGCCGTTCTGCACGTAATGAGGTTGACCCAGTAATTTTTGAATTCGTTTGTTGCCCAATCGTTTACAGCTATTTTTACTGGGTTTTAGTCTCTATCTCCTGCTTCTTTCCTAGCCAATTCATCAACTTTTTCGCAGCCTATTACACCTTTGTGTCCCGCTTTTTAAGTTAAACTGACGCTAGTTTGTTTCGTTTGTGTTTACACTTTCTCACCAGTGTCGATACTGATAAAGGGTTTGTAATGGCTTTAATTGCCGCACTACTGTCGGAACAGATTAGTATTTAATTAACTTTTCGCTTCTACCGTATGTTGAGGACGGTGAGCGTTTCTATTCTTTTTAGTTTTGCGATAACTTCTACTTAAAGGACCATGGCGAAAGGTTCAAGATGCTTTGCAACTTCCATTGTTGGGTTTGGGCAGTAGATCCCTGCCCCCGCCTCTGACGATATGTAAGAGCCATTCGTGATTCCACAGGGTTTTCTTGTCGTAATTTCCTTCCGTTCAAGAATCTCTAGTTGGAAAAATTGTCATGAAGTTATTCTTAAGGTGCATTTATTTTTCTTGCTAGATTGCTTTGGCAATACAGAAGTATTGTTATCGCCCTTTAAATGTATAAGATTAATCTGTGGACGGTGTTTTTCTTGTCATCAATGTGACCCAGTGCCTTGAGTCTTATGGCCGAGAGTCCCGCTTGTCTTTTCATTTACAGTTGTACTGGAGTAATGTTAAGTTTTGTGCACCTGTTACTCCCAGGCATTTTCAAAGTATACGATTGGCTTGACACTCTTTTAAATAAAACTAAACTAAGACCATTCGTAGAGTCAGGCGTTTTACATGAAAACCTAAGTCATGTTTCCGGGAGCTTTTTTTGTGCTTGAATTTATCCAGACAGTTTTTCGTTAAACTTTCTCCTCAATATAAAAGGACCCCAAAATCACGACGGTTATTTTTTTTCGTTCAAGCTATAATTCAGTCACAAGGTAGGATGCATATGAATTTCTTCTAAGAATTTAAAGAGTATTTTTTTTGATGAAATTTTTCCAATCTCGTTCAGTCACCACTTGCCATTAGGATCAAATTAATGGCGCTATCAATGAATTGATCGACCAGCGATATGATAAAGGCGCTGTTGTAGTGGTTGCTGTATCGACTGCTGCAATTTAGTTCGTGTTTTCAAAAAAAGTAGTTCGATGATGTTTAATTTACTCTCCTGTGAAAGCATAATCCTGACAGCGAATGTTGAAGAAATCTTCCAAACTTAAGTGGAATAAATTCCTGCGTATAAAGCGGAAGCTAATGAGTATATATGCAATTCTCCGTCCCATTTAGGAATCCACTCATGGAATTGAATTGAAACATTATGCATCTGAATTTTAAAACCCCTACTCAAGCCTTTAAATTTTGTCTGAATCCGGACATATGGTAATCTCCCATCTTTGAAATAAAACTCAAAAAAGTGTATCCATTGCAGAACCATAATATCGCATTTTTTATATCTCGTATGGAATTCAGTCTTCGTATGAGACGCTAACCTTGGAACTATTCTATTAATTCCGAACAAGTACAATCTCTTCAACTTAATCTGAATAGCAGATGTTTCAATGGCAGCTAAGACTTGTGTCGATAACGTTCATATTCACATTCTGTTCATACATGTTGCGATGATTGTGCTCTTAAAGTACTTCACTTTTTTTCCCGTAAGCGACCTTATTGATTTTTGGTGTCACGAGTGATGCAAATTGATGAAAGCCATCGAACGTGCTTAACATTGCCTTGACATTGTGAATTGGAAGAAGAGCTACATGATCGATCGATTCTTAAATGTTCCTTGTTCAATAACACCTGGAAGAAGTTATGTTCAATAGTTAATTGTGTTCAAACCCCTTTGAATGATTGAATAACTTAAAAGCCTGTATCATCAAGAGAATGATTGATTTTGTTTTAGGTATCCATCGGGTAACAATAACACATCTGTAAATATTGTAATGCGCCATGCCCCACACTGCACCGTACGCAAGAGTTCGAGCTTGCCAAATCTGCGACTGAAAAAGGACACCAGTCAACAACAGTTGAACGTATCTCAAGCCCTCAGCACTTCCACTGTGAGTTTTCAACTAAGTTTTGAGGTTGAAATGATTAATTGACTGGGTTTCTTATTTTCCTTCACAGGTTGAATCATGTAAATCGAGAAATCTTCTTCCAATGTGCCAGATGCCAATTTCCACAACGTCGGCTGGCAGTCCAATACACTTTTCACCTAACAACAGTCATCATGGCTCATCGCATAACGAGTCAACCGGCACGAATTCCTGTTCGGCCACATCAAACACAAACAATACGCAAACTCTTAAGCAAATGAATGCCAATCAACCGGCTTTCAATCTAGTCAAACTTTTCATCAAACAGAAGAGCAGCTGCTCCAGCGACACAACTTGCATGGATGTTTCATCGGGATGTTGGCCATCGAGTGATGGCAGCTCATCGTTGGAGCAACGAATCCGCAAGAAAAGCATGAATGACTCTGGCAAGGGGTCAGCGTTGAGTCGTCACGACGAGGAAGAGGATCCAGCTGATTCTACCTATCAACTGGATAGTCTTGATATATGTGATAAGGAGAGAAATGAGACAGCAACAACTACGCCCTTGAGGAAGGGTAAACAAGATCTGTATAGAGAAGTATTTGAATCGTCGGCATCGTCGCCCCCGGTATCGCCAGCGCACAGAAAGATGCAGCCGCTCAAAAATCCTCAAGTCATCAACTTAACAAATAACCAACAGCAGCAGCACAATATTCAACTGAACAGTTATAACAACAATAATAACAACAACAACTCTTCATCGGAAGGTAGTCGCACGTCGGATAACCTCACGCAGGTGTACAACGACAAAAGGAGTCAGCGGATGAAGATTTCCGCTGAGATGATCACACGATCAATGCAGACATCTGCACGAGATCGTTTAAAATTTGTTCCACCCTCATTTTTGGCCAAGTTGAATAACCTCGGGGACGAGAAGCAAGCTCCGATTTATGTGATTTACCCTAACTACGCTCTGCCTGATCTAGGCTTTGTTAAGACCAATACTGCGGAGGTAATATTCACGCCTTTCGACTACAAGAACGCTGTTGGTGTGAAGAAGCGGCCAAACTCAGTTTCGATAAACGAGGATGAGGTTCTGAAGAATGTTGACTACAAGCACGTGGTTGACTGGAAGTCGCTGGCTACTCTGCTACCTGTTGAGTATCGGCGACGTTTAAAACACATTCCAGAGGTCGACATAGTGGATCTCGATGCGGAGTGCTCGATGAAGCCGCTCTTCTGTATGACTCCGCCGATAAGACGGCCCAATAGTCGGGCAAATGTCTGTGATTGCGCTCAGTATTTCCAAGCGTCAGAGGCCACTGGAGCCGCTGGGGTTGGAGCTTGCACGTCCAGCTCCGGATCTAGTCAACCTCCCAGCTCCGGGTATCGTGGTTCGTCAACTCTCCTTACTGACTCCGAGTTTGAGAACCCGAAAAAGACAGAAGATTCGGATCCATTGAAGAACATGTACGTTTATCAATATGAAAATAACCGCATGGAGGGAGGACCTGAGGAGCGATTGGCTGCGCGGACTCCTCGTGGCATTTTACGAAAGAACCCAACTCGACTGACCTCTGGTGTACGTAACAAACGATCGAGCTTGATTGAGGACCAGAACAATTCAAATATGCGAAATCTAGAGAAGCGTCGAAGTCTGCAGGAGCCTGTTACGTATTTCTCATCGAATGATGACCTACAGAAACCCCTCACCGAGGATTGCCTGGCGGAAATGGAAGAATACTACGACGAGCTGCATTCGAACCTGAAATTAACTCAAGGTAGCCACCGATTGTCTCGCAAGGACATGGATGCTCGGGCTCGTGCGGAAAACTTCTTAGCGAATGTTCCCAAATCCGAACTCAAGTATTATGCCGAAATCGCTAACATTTTGGAATCCATGGAGGAGAATCACCATCCAGCGCAACACTACGACGCTGCTGAACTGAAGAAGGAGGTCAGTAGAGCCCTTAGTCAAAAGAAAGTCTCCTTCAATCAGAAGTTTGAGAGCAATGCGCTTGGACTGAGTGGCCAGCATGCACAGAGATTTACTACTCCACCAAATTCACCGAACATCTCAATGGCCGGTCTCCGCCTAAACAGTGCTGGCGGAGTGGGTCCACATCGCAGTACCAGCAGAAAGGAACAAGAACTGATAAAGATCTCTAGCAATCGCTTTAAACGCTTGCAGATTCAATGGGAACTGCTTAGCAAAGACTCGAGTATGATGTTGAAAGACTTGGCATGTGAGCAGGAAACCAAAAGCGGAGGCTCAACACCAACGTCCGCGAATGCGGCACACAAGTCGAGAATACCACGTCCTGTCAGCTATCCTGCGGGGAAGTAAGTATTTCATAATTCAATCGAATGAGCATGACCTGCACGGGTTTTTCTTTTTTTCTCCTTCATTTCACATTATTGACACACACTTTTTTTTTTGGTTTCTTTTTTCCTTTCTTTTTCTTTATGTTATGTTCTCGTCTATTTTGGTTTTGGTTGGATCCACAAATATAAATTAAAAATTTAACAAAAAAAAAAAAAAAAAGTAGGAAAAACGTAATTGCCAGTCCAAAATCTCCTTCTTCTAACCTCAGAGTGATACAGGACCCAAAGAACTTACGCTCACCGAGTCGAATTGTACCGCCGAAAAGGTATAGTGTGCCGGCTCCATCCCCAGCGGTCTCGATGGGTGCTGCTGCGGCTGTGGCAGCAACAGTATCACCAGTACCGGCCCCACGTTCTCGTACCCCCAATAGTCGGACAACCAATAACAACAGCGGGAGCAA
Organism: Orthonevra nobilis; assembly: GCA_963555765.1. Lineage (NCBI taxonomy): Eukaryota > Metazoa > Arthropoda > Insecta > Diptera > Syrphidae > Orthonevra > Orthonevra nobilis. The sequence continues at coordinate 16,316,126 of OY743225.1, forward strand.
CAGCAACACAAACACGCCTAAACGGAGAGTACAGTCACCAAGGTGAGTTTCTGCGATTCTCTGGTATTTATTTGAAAGTAAAAATTCATTTTAGATCTTATTGTTAGGATGTTAGGATAGTTAAAACAAAAGATATATGAAGCCTAAGATCTCACTATAAATATAATTATAATGAACCGCTGATTAGTTTTTCACAGTGTAAATCTAATCTACCTTCTAAAATATTTGATGTCGTGAAGCTTAATTAACTAAAACCTATTGCCATAACGACGAAAGAATCACCAGCCGTTTTTCTTTATAACCCACAACAGAATGTTTTTACTTACTTACCGGGCCGGGAACTCTGATAAAGGGTTTAAGAAGTTTGCTTTTTAAACTGGCAATGTTGTCTCCACAGATTGTTAATTTGACGGTTGAAAGTTGATTTGTGACTTGCCATTTTACGATGAAATTGTGCAGATTGTGAAAACTATATTTTGGTTCGCCAAACGTATCGTGCGCTTTGTCCATTTTACGGTCGACATAGTCGTCCGACACGATGAATCGTTTTCGAACCATGTACACTCTTGTGAATAGTATGCATCCCCAAAGACGACAAACAGTCCGAACGGAAGAAGTTATTGCAGTTGTTCAGCGCAGTATTGAGGAGAATCCGAATAGGTCGATTTTTCATCGTGTACAGCAATTGAAGCTATGTCCGTACACTTTGTGGAAGGCGTTACGGAACGTCTTGGCTTTAAAAGTTATAAGGACCACCTTGCGAAAGAGTTTAAATCGCGTGATCATTGTACGCGTCGTAGGTTCAGCGAATGGGCCGAAAATATGGTTCTGCTCGATCCTCATTTTCAAGCCAACATTTTGTTTTCCGATGAGGCCCATTTTTGGTTAAATAACGTTCGCTGAGTGATTGCCGATATACGCCCAGCTGTTCGATAAAATTGTCGAAAATTGAACTTCAAGACGGCGCTAAATGGCATTAAATTTTTTATTGGATAAAGCTTATTCATACATATTAACGTAAGCTCAAGAGCCGGGCGGGGTAGCGTCGAAAAATTTCTGCCATTGGCACTTTATACATTTTTGTAAAGTCTTAGAATGTGAAACCAAGGATGAACTTGCTGGTCAGCCAAGTGCCGCATAAAAAAATTCTTTCGACGTGCACACTAGTGTTATGATAGGATAACGGCATAAATATGGTAGGACTACTTTTTCTTGATAATCTGCACTGTTCATGCGGCACAAACACTTTGGTCAATTCAGCGGTATTCTGAGTTTTGAACGGAAGTAAGACATTTGTTCATCTGTCTTGATTCTTGTCCCTCTTTCGGTTCTAGAAATTAAAAACCTACAAAAGAAAGGCTCTTGCTTGTCAATAGAGACGTGGAACGATTATAGTTGTAAGCTCGATACACATCGACATTCAGAGAATATTTCAGGACAGCTCTCGAACTGAAATGGCCATTCACCATTTGAATATATGCCATAACACGCATCTTCATTAATCAAACTTCCAATTAAGCTAATCTCGAGCGGAACGCAGCCGAGCAGGCCGGTGTACTAGGGTCTGTGTATGACGTAACCGTTGTTGAAGGTCAAAAACGCATAAAGTTATATTTGTTTTAAAACTTTATTTTCTCATATGTGCGATAGAAGTTCAAAATGGGGTGTCTGTGCTATAGTTCTACTCTCAAGTTAAAAAAAAAGTTTCTTAAGCAAATATATTTTTTCAAATTGTTTTTATTTTTATAAACAATATTTTCTTTCTATGTTTTTCAGAAATATACCGCGGACTCGATAAAATTAAAATATTATCACACATCCTACAATAAACACAGATGTCAGGTGACAGACATCCAATAACTTCGAGGAGATGAACATCATATTTATGAATTAAAATCATAAAACATTCAAATCAATAAAACACAAAGAGATGGTTTAAGTTTTTATAAACATTAAACAAAACAAAAATAAAGTTTAATTGAGCAGTTGTCATGTGTTAGGATAGAAACAACATTTATTTTGCTACACAAATCTTTACTTTATTTTTCCTTTTAAATATATTTAATACTTTTTTTTTACCTTTCCTTAATTTTCAATGTTAAATAAAAATAATACAGATTAAATTCATAGCCATGATGATTGATAACAAAAATAAAAGGATAATAAAATTTAAACTAGTGCATGAAGATATATTAAAGAAAATGAAACACAATATCAAAGAATAATAGAAAAGAAATAATAATAATTTAAAAATAGACGCGGGAAAGCTCACAAAGTAATTATATATATTTTTTTTATTGCTACTCTTATTATATTAATTAAATAAACTATTCTAGAAAGTAAAGTCAAATAAAATAAAATACTGTATTTAAACGTAAAAGAGATGAAAGAGGGATTTTGTGTTTTTTTGTTTATACATATTAAAATGATTTGAGGACTCATTGGCAATATGTACGCAACCAGATGGATTCATGCATAAAATTATTAATTCAAACAAGAAAAAGAACTGCAAAATAATAAAGATACATATTATTTACAGATACATATTTTGTGTTGAAAATGGGAGACAAGATATTAGACTCTTAGAAAACTCAAGTTCTGAAGACCAATCGAACTATTTAAGTGTGAAGGTGGATTTTATTTAATTTTAATATTTCTTTATTTATAAATTTCACACATTAAAAAAGGCAATAAAGATGCAAAAAAAAATTTTAAAAAAAACAGCAAAATAATAAAGTTAATTTTTTTTTAAAATTATGTTTTTTATTTTTTAATTTGAATTTGGTTGACTTTTATATTCCAGCTGTTTGCTTAAGTTGTATAGTTTTTTTTCTCAATTATGATAAATTCAGTGAAGGCAATTGCAAGGTTTTCTGATAGTTTTGTTTTCGAAATAGAATTCACTACTCTTGCTAAACAAAAGAATGAAATGCCATCAATTTAGTTGCGAACTCTGTTGAAAATGGGTCCACGTGTATCGTGGCATGCGCTGCAACAGGCTTGCATAGGTGTCGTGAATTTCGCAGCGGATGTTTTCCTTCAGTTCAGAACTAGCATAATATTTTCTGTTCATGTATCCGCATGGAAAGTTATCCATGTGGGTAAGGTCTGTTAACCACGCAGGCCGAAGGATGTTCAAATACTGATATCGGCGGCTAGCAGAGTCACCCTATTTCGCTGTTGCAAGAAAGATGTGAATGTACTCGAAATTTGGTAACAATAAATCTTTCATTGTACGTTCATTATTTTCACTGTGTAAATACACTTCTTGGCCCTCGAATTTTCATAAAAATAAGGTTTTTCTTTGCCACAGATATTTAAATAGCGACACCTGTTGTGTACTATTGTTTCCCGCCTTAATGAACTTGTTGCCGTACGGATGCGGCAGGTTATTGACCAACACAACCATTTGTTTGAAAATTATAATCATCATACATGTATACTACAATCGAAAAATTGTGCTTAGAACCATCTTTGCAACTCAAACCAGCAATGAGTTGGGGTACTATTTTGAAGTCACGGTTCGCAAGTCGAGAAAAAAAAATATCGCTCATTTACTTAAACACTGTCACGATAATGATGTAGAAATATTCGCTTCAACATGCTTTAAGTTCAGTACAAATTGCATATATGTAACATGCTGTTCGCGTTAGAAGAGAGTATGCCTATTGTCATTTCATAAAGTTAATGGCCTTTTCAAAATTAAGAGTTATGACAGGATCCAAGTAAGTGAGCGATATACGTACATGGCTATGTACCTATGGCTGCAGACAAAAAAGCCTTAGCACGAAGAAATTATTCGAAAATCAATGAAATATGTACTTGCAAAAAAGCCGGATCCGTGGGATTTGAAGGATGAAGAAGAAAATAGCAAAGAATACGCTATTTGGCTTGGAAAAATATAAAAACAAGTGTAAACTTCGAGTCAAGATCACTTACAGCGAAATTGAAGCTTACACCCGCTATTGATCATCAATTCATCTAATTAGCATGACGGTCATTGTTTCAATTTATTCCCAATGATTTGTTCATCAAAGTTTCGCACTTAGGTACAAACGATACGCATTATTATTGCCTTCCTGTAGTCTATTTAGTTGTGTGTGACAAGTGCAAAAGCGAAACGTAAACAAAGCTTAATTCGTCCCACCTCAATGTAGAAAATTAATTTGAACAATCGAACATATAAGGACCAACAGCTTTGTACTTGAAAAAAATAGTAATCCCACTTTATTTTCAATTTAGTTTTCTATATTATACACACTTTTCACTCTATTAACATAGCTCCCAGAAAGCTCCATTGCTCACTTGATTTCTTACTAACCCTGAAATTAAAATTAATAAAAAAAATACTTATAAATTTGAATAACAAATAAACAAAACAAATAAACGCTTTATACAAACAAATAATTTGCCTTCGATAAAAGTCCACTTTGAGCTATACTTTTTATTCAAAGTCGGACAACTTTTTATAAATAACAAAGTATATATGTATATTTATATAATTTAATGATCATGCAATTTAATACTCAAATCTACGTTTATTTGTCATATGCGTTTGGAATGAACATTTAAGAAAGGATAACAAAAAAAAAAAAAACAATTTAAAAGCCGATTCGACATTAAACAAAAGGTGAAATCATATTACAAATATTTATTTAAATGTCATATATATATATTATATAGCTACATTAAACAAAATTATTGATAACCATGCATACATATTGTGAAAAATATTAAAAAGATGACGTACTCTTGAAATTGTTATTCATCCATACGATCTTCATATCAAATGATTATTTTATGTTTTATACTTTTCCCCATACTTTTCTTTAATTGATTTAAATTCGATTTGGTTTTACTTTACACTAATTCGATTTACATTCAAGACATTTTAACAATATTTATAACAAATAAAAGAAAAAATATCATTTAAGAGACTGTATATAGGTATGCTGAATAACATTTTTTTTAGTTATATCTAGAAGAAAGATAAATAAGATTTAATATTAATTTAAAAACAAAAATATTATAAGAATAATGGTTTGTTGCTTTTTATTATCAAATCGATTATAAAGAAAATATGAGAATATAATATTATTTATCATATTAATATAGAATGTAAATCTAATATAATACCGATATTATTATAATGAAAGTAATAAAAATTATAAAAAAAAATATATCTGTTTGTATTAATAAAAGTTCGCAACAATTTTGTTGATGGAATTTAAAATGTTAGTAGACATTTGATAAGTAAGGATTAATGAAGCAGTGTTTTGGCTTTAAAATATTGATTGTTTCCATATGAATTGCATTAGAAATTTTGACCAATTTCCCCCATGGATTGAGACCCTTTATTGAATACTTGACTATGATACGTAACATGTGTCATTAGACATTAATAATTTCAGCAACTTTGACTGTTCGGTAATTAAGCGTATTCAGAAAAATTCTTAATCGCGTTTATAAATTGCCAACAGTCCGTTCGACTAAGTCGAGGCCGCTGGAAGCTTATGTTTAGCCTGGATCTCTAAGCAGTAAATCTACGAAAAGTAAATTCAAAGATGAAACTGATCCAATCAATGATCATACTCATCCTTAAATTCTTTTCAAAACAACAAAAAATTTCCTAAACTTAGCCATCTCTGCAGTTGATGCTTTCTACTTACGCTTCTAAATATTAACTACGTTAAATAAAAAAAACGTTTACTGCAAAATCCAAAACAGTTTTGAAATTAATTTAAAAAAAACAGCTAATTTTGGCGTTTAAAATATGAGTTCGAATTAAATTAAATAAAAATTGATTCAGTTGGAATTGGTGACAGTACCTGAGGGTTCGGTTTTCTAAACGTAGAACTTGATTTTTAATGAGTCAAGAGCAACAATCTCCGAGTAATTAAGACCCTAAGAAGAAGTAAGAAGTTAATTTTAGATGAGATTATCATTTTTCTGCAATGCTTAATTTCACCATTCATTTTAGTTTAGTCCCATTTGAGTTTTTTCGTTCTTTTGGGTAAACTAAAGGCTTTGAAGGTTCTAGACTGATTGGCGGTGCAAAATACGGAACTTACTCTAATACTTAGGTGGAGCTCTTTTTTACCTTAAAAGTGACTTAAAATCTTAAATAATTTCCAATTTAAGGTGGATACAAACGACGTTTGCTGTTATGTGGACAGTTCACATTGACTTATGCCGTGATTTGGGAGACAGCTCAAAATTCCCGGAGATTGAGTAGTTTCACCTTTGATCAAAATGTAAACAAAAACGGACATTGTAATATGGTTAAAAGTAACGTCCGTTTAGTTAGGTTTCCTTGGCAAAGCAATATCCATGACGTCGGTGAATACAGCTAAAAAGCCATACCATACCGTCGATATAAAATCGGATAAAAGTAACGTACGCCTGTACTCAATCGAAAAATAACAAACAGTATCACAGTTCACTTTGCAATTGAAACTAAAATCCGATTGCATCTGTGTTAATAATTGTAAAGATGAGATTCCCATATAAATTTTTCACCGACCCGCTATGCGAATCCTTTATGCACTAAGCTAGTTGATTAAATTAACTTAATTGAACTTCAAGAAAAAAACCGGCCAAGTGCGAGTCGAATCCGCGCACCGAGGGTTCCGTTCACCCATCACGACAATCGAGTTAAAGTTATGGTGTTTTTAAAGACAAAAGTCTCTTTTCGTTTTAGTAATCCTTTATTTTTTAATATAACTGAAATACCTACACTAACCTTGCAGCAGCCTTGCAAAATAAAAAAATTGTAGGAACAATATAAGCAAGCTGTCTGATAGTATGTTTGACAATATTATAATACTGTATAATATGACAATCTGTTTGAAAAATGTTGTCCCCTCCCCATACATAGAGATAAGTCACGGTCATTGCGGTAACTTAAATTTTGCTATTAATCACTATTTAAATTTAAGTTTTGATTCCCTTGCTAGTTTCAAAATATGCGGTATAAATGGTCGTACCTTTGCGTTTTTGCGTTGACTTAAAAATATATTTTGTTTTCACAGCTTAAAGGCAATAAGACCTAAGTATTTGACATGAATTTCAACTTGATATCTCTACGTGTTCTTGAGAAAAAGGTAAATAAGTTAAAAATTATTTAAAAAAACAATGTGACGTAACTAAAAATTTACAATTTTTTTTTATCTGTGCTATAAGATGTTGCTTCGAATCGAATTTTAAGATTTGGAGCTCACGGGAAGTACCCTGTAGGTTTTAATTCCCTTGCGAGTGTCGAAAATTTGCTTCGAGAAAGACTTGAGTATTTGATATAAATTCCAGCTTGATACCTCCACGCGTGCCTGAGAAAAAGTGTCTTGACAGACACACGGACGGACAACAAGGTGATCCTTTAAGGGCCTAATGGTATAATTGACAATTTATTTGAATTTGCTATTATTATTTAAAAAAGGTTTTCTTCATTTAAATTCCTCGCAATATGTACATACGTACATACATAACCTTCGCCATGTAGGAGGGTTACCTGTATGTGCCTACAAATAAATTTAAGAGCAGGAGGCAGTGTTGTACGCTATCCATTGTACAGATTAACTATAAAACAATATCAGTGCCTCAAGCTTTAAAGTATATTATGATGACGATCAGTACATATATGAAAAATATCACTTTAAATTTTTTGCTTGAAATGAAAAATAAATGTATAATTACTTAAGTTTCTTTTCATGATCCGTTGAAGTGCGGAGACTATCCTGTCTTTCACTTTCACTACCAGATTATGATGTGCAATTTTTATATTCTTTAATTCATGCAGTTGACTTAATTGCCAGACGAAATAGCTTGAGACTAGCTTAAATAACAAAATGTTTATTTCTAATTTACTGGCCATATACAGGTGCTCTAAGCTTAGCTTACTTCTTAAACTATGCCTTTCGACTTTAACTAGCATATTATTTATTTTTAAAAGTTTTAAAAACTTAGTAAAAAGGCGTTTTATATATTATTTAAAACTATTATGTCTCACTTTAAATATATTAACTCAAATCTGATTTAAATTCTTAAATAACTTATTTCTAGCTTAATGTTTACATGGAAGACAAATAGAAATACACTCACAAGCATTGTCATGCTGAATACATGCGCATATATCAACATATACAAAATATATGTATGTATATGTGGATATCCCCCTCTTGTACATACATACACATTCAAACTACAAACTTATTTTAGTCGGCCATCTATTACGAGAAGCAAAAAAAAATTGTGTAACATAAAACGGCGGCCAACAATGCCCTTATGGGCTACTCGTCGATGGAAGGATGCGACGAAAGAGTTCCTTCCCTGTGTTCTGCCAGTCAATAGAACTGCCCTACAGAAATGAAGATGCTCCGTGGAACAATTGGCGAGGTCTCGTTAGTAGCTGAGTAGCTTATCCAAAGCTCTTCGGGCAATGTGGAAGATTAGTGGAACCGCGTATCTATCCTTGATCACTCCTATCAAGTCTAGGTAGAGGAAAGCCTCTGAGGGGATGAAGCCGTTAAGGCGAACAATTTCGTGATACAAATCATTTGGGTAAAAAGCCCCGGAGACCAGCCTGTTGAACGATTTCATTAATCTGACATTTTAGAACGGCGGCCTTTTGACTTTAGCGGACTTATCTGAAACTGCAGAACTCAAAATGGCCCCGATATTCGCACGATGAAGATCTCAACTAACTGAAAGTAAATGTTACAAAAAAAATTGTTCGCCGTGAAATTTCAAGTTAGAGGTGTAGGCAGTCCAAATTTTTCAATGGACACAGTCCGATTTTAAAAAAGTTCTAAACACAAAAAGGTGCATGTAATCCATTAAGATTAAAATGTGATGTCACGGAGGTTAAAGGCTAGATTCGAAAACTTTGACAATCATATTATGTGCCTTAACGAAAATTGTTTATTGACAAAAAAAAAATTGTCACTGCGACAACCTCAAAAGTATCAAGATCGCTAATTAAAACATGTTTAATTTGACTGCAAAGAAAGAAAGTGTAGCAAACGAAAGAAACCAAAATCAATCTAGTGCTTATCAGAATGTCGATGAGGCACATATTCATTGTCGCGTCGTTGAACATCACCGAATATGAAGCTCCATCTGCTGGCCCTGACATAGGTGCTCATGGGTTTCTTGGAATTAATCCAAACAAAGTATGTATTCAGATACTCGTATCGTTGTTTTGAAAACTCTTCGTAAACAAACCCTTTCTCTACAACTCACATGAACGTTGACAGTGTCGTTCGTCATCGTTGATTATCAATTGGTTTTATCAATCGAAAGAGAACTGCTGATTGTGTTGTCGGAGTCACACTTGTTGATTTGATGGTTTAGTTGCTTCTAGACCGCGATTGCGAATAGGGTGCTTCACTTTAGATTTTGTTGGGCTTGAGTGCGCTTGCATTCAAATACTAAGTTAAAAATCATGCACTTCAGATACTTTGTGATTTTAGCGATATTTTTATTCGGTGTTGATCGTGGTGACAGTGAGAGTGTTCGCGAGGTTGAATTAATGTCCGGCTGGTCGTTGAAGAATCAAAACGGCTGTGAGTATTGCTACCATATGACCGTATATTTTCCTGTTTATTGTTACATTCTGTTATCGTATACAATCGAAAGCGTTGTGTCAGCTCTGTTTGACAGTGAAACGGTTGGCGAGATAAAGAGAACACTTTCACCGGCAATAAGTGTGTACCATATGTCCGGGACAAAGAGCACAAACTTGATAGCGCATTGAGTTGGCATGTGCTGTAAGGTATCGGGTTCAAAGTACTGAAAGCAATGGGCTTTGAAATAGTCGCTTTAAACATTTTAGCTCGAAATTTACATATAGTTTGAACTATTTTGCAAACATGGGTGCAATTGCGATTGGACTGCGATTTGGGTTCGTAGAAATTGTAATCATTAAAGTACATTGGCATCACGTATAAAATAACCTAAAGGTAGGTACTCTACATGTCAAAAGATTAATCCAGCCTTCACTGAAAGGAAGACAAAATGTGCACCACATCATACAAGTGTTCGAAAGTTTATTAGAGATAAAGCAGTTCCCATAAGTGGCATTTAAAATTGTATGATAGATACTGAAACATTAAAAATAAGTCCACAAACAAAAACCGAAAAAAAAAAAACAAATATGGTACTTGATTTGACTGAAATTGCATTTGTGTAGTAATCTAGTATTTTGACAACTCTTGTAGTTTCTTAACATGAACCAAATCGTAGGTCTTTATGCAGAAGAAAAATTATAAAAGGCAATCAATACTTGACGGACTACCAGACATGGGAACTGAGAAGTAAAACATATCCAGAAAAAATATCACTCGGATACGCGCCCTTTGGCGTGTTAAAATGTCTTAACACTATCGGTGAGCATGGCATCCATCTACTTTGATTATCAAGGCATATCAATATTCAAGCGAAAGGAAGCAAAGGATAAAATAGCAAGACATGTTAAGACCTAGAAGCGGACAATTGACTTAAGCCGGCAATTTCAAAGGCGTTACGCGTCACGTAGGCGAGAGCCTATACTTAAATAAAAAAACAGACATCCTTTGTGCAAAGAAAAATTTACCAAATAGAATATAATATTATAATAATAATATAAAGATGAAATTATCCAACATTTACATTATCCTTATATACTACGCCGGAAAGTTAAGACACGCTAGGATGCGGGTGTTCTCGAATTGATAAAAATCAGCAAATAATTCACAAACAAGTTATTTAAAGTCTTCAATCACAGGGATTCACAATAGACACAATGTTATGTGATTGGAAATAATATGGGTACCTAAACACACCCCATCTAACCCCATCTATTCGAAAGTAAATATAAATTACGGAAAAATGTTTTTAACATTAAATGGGAAGCTGTTGGTGTGGACAGCCCAAATCTCACCCATCATTTTTTTTTAATTTTCCAGGACCACAATGCTTTCTGCACTATCTCCCATAAACAATTTTCGCTGGAGCTATCAATTTTTAGGAACCTCAAAATTGAATTATATTTTGTTATTATTTTAAAACAAATTTCGTTTCAATTTTGCTCAAAACGAGCGAAGATATGAACAAGTAATTTAATTTGAAAACAGTATTAAACAAACATTAAGACTGTGAAAAATAAAGTTAAGGTTTTCTACATATCTCGTAATTTACTAGCGGAAGTAACAGTTTTCATAAATATATATATTAAGTTATATTTGACAAATTTTAAGGAACTAAGACGAAAAATAAGCGCCAACATAACTATTATTTATTCACCCCAACTATCAAGGGACCCGACCCAATAACACACACACCAAATACACTCCGTCACACTTGATTACGAACAGATATTTTATATTTTAATTTTATATTTTTCAACTCTTCGCAAATCTCCGAAAAACGAATTGCACAAAGAATGAAGGATAGATTTTGTTTATATTGCAAAAAAAGAGATTAAGTTGATAAATGCAAGTTTTATGATGCTTTTCCTATGACTATGTTAAATCCACCAGTTAAAAGCTTAAAACGTAAAAAAACTAAACAAAATTTGATTAAATAAATAAATGTTGGTTTGATTCAAAGAGTAGAAATAGTTTTTAGTAATGGGTTCTTATGATCGCTGAATCACTTCAAGTAGCCTGCTGTGTAGAGATTCATAGAGTGCTGTCAAATAATCTTGCGAAATTTCGGAACAAGCTCTTTAAATGGATCCAATAGTCTCCTCCGCTTCATCTTATTGACTTCCTGCCTCGAAGACTTTTCTTAAAAGCCAACCGCAGACGTTTTCCATGATGTTCAGGTCGGTGAATATGGTGGCCACGCGAGTAGGTTTACATTTTGCTTCTGAATCCAGGCTTTTGTTGTCCGTGCGGTATGTATGGGTGCATTGTCGTGTCCAGCACTGTCCATCAATTATCTCCAAAAACTGCGAAAAAGCTCCTTTCATCAGAGAAGACAACGGTTAGATGCTCTCGATTCCACCTGATGTGACTTGTAGAAAAATTAAGCCGCTGGAGTTTACATGCCACTTCGTCATGAAATTTGCATTTATCAATTTAATCCCGTATTTTTTTTACAATGAAAACATAATATATCCTTCATTCCTTGTGCAGTTAGTTTTTCCCAGATAAGCGAAGGGTTTGAAAAATATCATAAAATTAAAACAAAAAAATGCCTTTTCGTAATCAAGTGAGATGGAGTGTGCCATCAAAATCGGCCCAAACGTTTAGGTGGAGATGAGTGACAAACACACGTACAGAAGAAGTATGAAGAAGAATGAAAATATTCTTCATAAATACATTTTAAAGTAAGTCATAAGCTCTAAAAAACGTGTATATTATTAAAAAAAAAAAAGAAAGAACTCTCGTGCAGGACATTTGAGTGATGTTGAAGAAATTGATGTTCATGTACCTTCACAGATTGCTGACATTTTTGAACGCAATTTCACTTAAATTAACACTTTTTTTGGGTTAGCAACAAAATAATAGCGGTTTTCACTAAAAGATGACTTTAGTTGAATTTTTAGGTTTGCTGACGTAATCGAAATGTCAAACACATTTTGTTATTTCATAGTTGGTTCTTCAACTGTCAATCAGAAAAAAAAAAATTTTTTATCTGTTGTGTAGTTTTTGTTTGGACTCTATTGAAAAATGGAAAATCAAAACGAACATTTACTTCATATTTTGCGTTTTTATTTCCGGAAAGGAAAAAAACGCATCGCAAGCTCACAAAAAGTTATGTGCTGTTTATGGTGACGAAGCTTTAAAAGAACGGCAGTGTCAAAATTGGTTTGCCAAATTTCGTTCTGGTGATTTTTCACTCAAAGATGAAAAACGCAATAATCGATTCGGCTCGTCACAGTACAACACGTGAGATTGCAGAGAAGCTTCATGTATCACATATAGTATATGCATTGAAAATCGATTTAAACAACTTTGTTATATACGAAAACTCGATATATGGGATCCTCACGAACTGACAGAAAATCATTTAACACAAAGAAACGCAATGAAAATGATCCATTATTAAAACGATTGATAACTGGTGGTGAAAAATGGGTTGTTTATAACAATGTCAATCGAAAAAGACCGTGAAGCAAGCCAGGTGAACCAGTTCAATTAACATCAAAAGCTGAAATTCATGAAAAGAAAGTTATGTTTTTAGTTTGGTTAGATTAGAAAGGACTTTGAACTTTTAGCACCCAACCGAACGATCAATTCAGATGTCCACATTAAACAACTAACAAAATGGAACAATGCAGTTGAAGAAAAGCGGCAAGACAATGCAAGGCCGCACACATCTTTGGTCTCGGCAAAAATTATTGGAGCTTAGTTGGGTGGTTGTGCCACATCCAACATATACGTAGGCTGCTAGATATATTTCTGAAATATAATAATGAAAATGCGAATATTTATCATCAAAGGTAGTTTTATTGTTTTTCAAAGTATTCTCCAGCTTGATTTATACACTTTTGCATGCGCTCAAACCAATTGCGAAACACTTTTTCCACTCCGATTGAGATACCTCCAAAAAATGGTTTTCGAACGCTTCAACAGCATGTTCTTGGTGTGCGGGAATAAAAATAAGTCATTGGCCGATCAAAAAGGCGGTGGCTTGAGCCGATGTGTGAGAGCTCGCATTGTCATGGTGAACAATGATTCGTCTTCTCTTGTTCATTTTTCGAATTTCTCCGAAGGCTCCAGGCAAACGAATTGTGCTGTACCACTCAGAATTGACCGTCCTACGTTGCTCAATCCGAACAGTCGTCACATGACCAGTTTTGCCGAAGAAACAGGCGACCATTTGCTTCGAAGTGCTTCTTCCACGAACAACTTTTGTTGGATTTGGCTCGTCTTCGGAGACCCACACGGTCGATTGTTGTTTTGTTTCGGGCTCATACGCATAGATCCATGATTCGTCACCTGTGACAATCTTATAAACGTCTTTTGAAGCACCGCGATCGTATTTGTTTAACATTTCTTTGCACCAATCGACACGAGCCTTTGTCAAATAGTGAGGGATCCAACGAGAACAAACCTTTTTAATGGCCAGGTGTTCATGAAATATCGAATGTATGCTGGTAAGAGAAATGCCTAGGGATCTCTAGCCTCTATCTCACGGTATGTCACATGACGATCTTGCATTATCAGCTTACGCACGGCATCAATGTTCTCTGGCACAACGGCCGTTTTTGGACGACCTTCACGGAATTCGTCTTTGAGCGAGCGTCGGTCATGACTGAATTCATTAAACAAGTTTTTCAAAATGCTATAGAATGGTGCTTCATCGCCATACAAAGATTTAAGTTCATCAATGCACTCTTGTCTTGATAATCCACGTCGAAAGTTGTGAAAAATTATCCATTTTTTTGCCGAGATGAATTTTTCAAGTCTCTGTAAATAAAATCATTCACGATTAAATGACAACACGTTCTGAGTGATGTTATGCTAATAAACGTCAAACTTTCCAATGGAAATGTCAGAATGCACCTGGCAACACTTAGTGTTGCCTATGCCAGAAATATATCTAGCATCCTACGTAGTCCTGACCTTTCTCCATCTGATTATTTTTTATTTTGATCTTTGCAAAACTCCTTAAATTATAAAAATTTCAATAGTAATGATGATGCCATATCGTACCTGGTTGAGTTTTTTGCTGATAAAAACCAGACGTTTTATGAACGTTGAATTATGATGCCGCCTGAAAGATGGCAAAAGGTCATTGCTCAAAATGGGCAATACATTACAGAATAAAGTTATTTCGTTCCACGAAAAAATTGTCTCTTATTTTCTAAAAAAATCCGCAATTACTTAGCTGCCAAACTGATATAAAGAAGAAAAAAGAAAGAACTCTCGTGCAGGACATTCGAGGGATGTTGAGGAACTTGATGGTCGTGTACCTTATCAGCTTGCTGACATTTTTGAACACTTTATTTATTATCTTTATTAACAAGTAACTTTATCATAATAACATTTGATAATATTGGGTTTTTGACAATTAAATGTAAGGATTCGGTTCATTATGCGTTGTTGCGAATGCAAACATAAAAGACGCACTTCTTCTCTATGTTATAATTACCTCAAATTTAAGTAAACCCAAGCGGAAAGTGTTTAAATCTTTTTCTTTCCTCTTTTCTTCCTTACATATGAAAATTAAATTAAAACGTCCTCATACAGTTCTAGCAAAGATAAAAAGGTAGCGCAGATAATTTGTACACCCAATTTAATATCATTAACTAGAAACACAGTTTTCATTTACAAAAATTCAACACTAAATTTCATCAAGAATTGTTCTCTTGTATGTCAACTCGTTTGATTTTTGAATCGGTCTAAAGTTGTTCAAAATAGGATGTCCATGTTTATCTAAAATGTTCCAGAAAGCCTTAAGCTGAAATTCCAAAAAAAATATTAGCTTAAGTTTCTTTAATGTAACATTAATAATAAAATTACATCTTCCGATGAAACGGGCAGGATATCTGCGAAAACAAACCACAAGACGGACTCTGAACATGGCGGCGTAGTAAGGGACCCTAAAATGAACGCACATTTATTGGAAGGACTTCGGTAAAGATGCTTACGAACCTTTATATGCGATAAACCTTTTTGTATCCAAACCAGGTAAAAATGACTTCATGGTTATTGGGCCATGTAACTTTGCAGTGCTATTGTATTGTGATATAGAATTAAGAGCTTTATAGATCTCTTTAAAAGTACGATGGCTTTCATCCGGAGTGGTCTAGGGATAATTAAACTATAAATAACTGGCAGTTATAATAAAAGTGCCCATCCTTACTTCAGCTTCCTTAAATAGTACACCGAGAACAACGAAACCATCTGAATTATCTCGTGCCTCTTCGATCGTTGAATATTTGTTGTTCTTATGAACGATATGCATCTCCAGATCGTATTGTTTGCCATTGATTGTATGCTCCGATCCTAAGACACCATTGGAGCCCCAATGGAAGTGAATTCCCTGGACTTCATACCAACCAAAGAAGCCGCCTAGTATAATCGATGATACCGTCACAAATGGTACGCTTGTGTCGAAATTAATCCGGGCACCAACTTCAACTAAAATAAACATGAGGTAGACAAAGGTATTTCAAGGAAGTCAACAGCTTACCAGAATAACCATTGTTGATTATTTCTACAGGAGGATCGAGCGGCTTGGCATAGTTTAAGAAGTGAAGTCGTATGAATGGGTTGAAAATTGCCTGAAAAATTTTAGTAAAAAATATTTTAAATAAAAAAGAAATACTCAATCAAAGGAAGAGTATGGAGAAGAGAAAAAAAACAAAAATTGGTAGTCTCCAGGCTTCCAGGAACAGAAATATAATGTATTATTTTTACAAAAGACCCAAAAGTTTTGCTGCAGATTACCGAAGTAGAACTTCGTTTCTCTGTTATTGTGAAGGAAACCAATACGCAGTAAACTGTTGATGAATTCAGCAGCAGTTACTGGAGCTGCTGCACAATAATGACCAAGAGGAAGAGAGAGTGAAAAGCTGTGAAGAAAACCCAACTCCAACCGATGATAGAAGGATTAAGTGTGGCTATAAAAAAGCCTGAAATAGCAAAGCTAAAGATTCAAATATTTTCAAAGCTTTAAATCTAAAACTATATTTTTTTGAAAAGGAGCATGTATCAGCTCATCTCTCAGATTTTTGAAAACTGAAGCATGGTCGTGGAATGGGATATCTCTCCATCTATAAAATGATCATTTAGCTTACAACAAAGATGACTGTTTTCAACACACAAAACGGGCCAGCACCAACTCAATTCATTGACTTCGAAGACACGTATGAACGCATTTATAACACTGAACTATACAAAGTTTATGTTGCGCCATACTCGCTGTACTATGAAGTTTTAATCATGAGCATTGAAACTAATTTAGAACTGCCAAGAAGCTGTGTGACGAACTCAGTCTCGCTGTTGTGATATGAAGACTATATTGAAAATTGACATCTAAGCTGACACCCAAGGTGCCGTTTCAGTTTATTCAAAACAACCAAGAACAAGGTGTGGATCTAGTTCGAAAGTGAAAATCCAACAACTACAATAGCTTGGCCTCGTAGAGCGAATGGATAACATTTCTCTGGCTGGTGGTGACTAAGAATCACATCAGATTTAAAAAAAGGGCAAGCAGCTGTGATGCCATGAAGTTAAGTTTTACGAAGTGAGAGCAGAATTGTCGGGAAGAATGGAAAGCAGTCACAGTCCAATAGAAAACCACATGTTCATCTCTTGTCTTTTTTTCTGATAATGAAAGCATATTGACATTGGCTTTCTAAGCTCCAACGTAAAGATTGTCAAAAAGGAGAACTTTAAAATAAGCTTAAAGAGGTATAAATGCTGAAGTCTATAACACGCCGCACAGAGACTTTGGAGCAATAACTAACCTTACCTTTCTGTATTTGTTGACACTGATCAAGCTGTTTGACCACAATGCACGACTTGCCAAACGACAATGTTATTGATCGCAATTCTTAAGCAGGTAATATTTAGCAAAATGGTAGACAGTTCCGAAGCTACAAATTTATTAAGAATACAATTATTAAAAAAAAAACTTACTTCTTTTGTGTTTAGGGCAATTGGTGATTGTCGCTCTCCCCCACACTGCGGATGTGTCAAATTCCAACTCTCAGTGTGCTCGTAGTTCCAATCGCCTACAATTGAAGATGATTAATAAAGAAGTTTAAGGCTTTAAGGCTTTACTATACCTGCGAATGGAAGAATAAAAAACCAATGATGTAACAAGTCGATCGCTTTAGGGTACACCTTCATTTCTTTCCACTAAATTATTCCGTCTGTGCCGAAACGAATACAAACTTCAAATGATGTGTTTTAAATTATTGTTCCGCTAAAATACTGCATGCCTGAGCTACCGTTGAAATGCATTTAAGTCGTTTTTATTGTTACTATTATTATTTTCGTGTTTTTTTTTATTTATTCCTGAAAAACTTGCCGTGAGTAAACAATAAATTTGTGCAAATTGTTTGAAGAATATTTGTCAGTTCATTTGTTTATTTTAGCTTGCACATAACAGAAGTGTATCGGAATATTTTTTCACTCACTTTGCACTTTTATAACTTAAACTGTGTTTAATTTTTGTGAGCCCAAAACAATAGGATTGAAAAAATAACAATAAAAGAAGCCATTAGAATTTTTGGGTAAAGATGTGATTGCCCATATGTGGGTACTTAATTTGGTCATCAATTGAATCCTGTTTATAATTAGGTGATCGTAATTAAATTTATAATCCTTGAAAAGTGCGCCAAACGATGAAAGATTTGTGTGTGAGAACTTTGCCTTTGATCTTGTGAGTGTTTTTTTTTTTGTTTTGACGGAGCAAGCTAGTTCAACGCCACTACGAAGTGAAATTTTGGGATCGAGGTGGGGTTATGTCGAAGCAATTTACATATGCACTTTAGAGAGCATCCATTGACACCATTCTGCTGTTATCATAAAACCCATCGAGTTCTAAAGTGGTTTTTCAGGGACGGTCCTAGATTATGGGCGCCCGAATTCAAGTTGATGTTCATATGTCGCCCTGCGAGTTTTGTTTTTTTGAAATTCTTCTTTCACAATCATACTTCCATTGAAAGACACTCATTTCTATAATTTCTATAATTTAGATTTCGTTGGATAGTGTGATCAATGCATCGAGACAAAGTTGATCTGGTGATGAAAGCAATTAGATCGGGTCAAAGCAACTCAGTCGCTTCTTTTTTAATGCAATGTCCTATTTATATTCGTGAATCTTAAATATTCTAACTGATTCAGTGTACCTTACTTTATGATCATACTTGAACTTAAGGGTGAACAATTATGACGAATAAAAAATATTTAAGGAAAAAAAACTTATAAATATTTTCACGATGAGTTTTCTGTTTCTTTTAATAATTTATAAATTAAAACAGAACTTAGAAAAGTACATTGATATGTACATATTTAATATGCATCAAGCTTTACATAAGTGGACCTAAACCTGACTGCGAAATCTCAAGTTTTCCGTGAAGCAGCGCCTATCTTATCTGGTTGCCATGTACTACTTACGTTTGGTCAGATTGAAGAAAAAAAAATAAAAGTGTAACGAAGTCAATCTACTCGCTTAAACACCGAAGTGACAACTCTTGCTTCACACGTGCCAGTAAAAAGAAGCTAGTTTCATTTAATTCGCTGCACTTTAAACCGTAAACTTAACTCGTCAGGAAGGCTCATCAATTTACGGGGATCTTTTTTTGGACCGTTTAACGCGAATGTGGAACGCCTTCTCTGACTAATAATTCCCCAAAAAGCAACGTACTTGTGGCTTTTGCCTTTCCAATACTTACCACAACGGTTATGTGCCTCATAATAAGGTTTCCATGAATTATCAAATATCCTTTTATTCAAATGAATTTCTCGTCTGGCTTGGTCCTTCTGACAATCCACATTCTTTCCGTCATCGAGTTGTTAACATTTACCCATTTCTTGACTATTTTCAATGTAACAATTTTGTTTTCAAAAGTATTACGTTTGGTGAAGTTATATACATAAAACTATATTGAGTATCGACAGTACTACCAAAGATATCATAAAAAGCTTACTCAAGCGTATTTCGTGGTGTATCCTTGACGTATTAGCTTATGTTTTCAATATGAGTGTTAGTTTTGGTAACTTTTTCAAAAAAGGGAACAGAAGACACATGAGCCAACATAGACCT
Organism: Orthonevra nobilis; assembly: GCA_963555765.1. NCBI lineage: Eukaryota > Metazoa > Arthropoda > Insecta > Diptera > Syrphidae > Orthonevra > Orthonevra nobilis. The sequence continues at coordinate 16,335,833 of OY743225.1, forward strand.
ATTTCTATACTACAAACGTTCTGTAAGTTGTTCGAAAAATTTGTAAAATTTTCTTCCTATTTAAAACATATAGTTCAGAAATAGTTAAACTTTGTACCTCAAGGATCAGTCTAAGGCTCCAACTTATTTTCTTGGCAAATGGTAATGTTGGTTATACGAAATATTTAAGAAGAATTTATGAAATAAAATAAAGAACTTTAAATTTGTACATATTATATTAAAACATATTCAGTCAACATTTTAATAATAATATTACAGTATTTGCAGATGGCATTAAATTCACTTCCTTCAGTAAAGGACTTTTTGCATCTCTAGTCAATTTGCAAAATGACCTGCCCATTTTGAAGCACTGGTTTGCTAAACATGGTAAAAAAAACCAAGCTTATGATCTGCAGCTTAAAATCCTCCAATACTGCAATACTGGGTATGAAATTGTCTTTTCACGCTTGTAGCACATCCTGCTCGTCCGCATGTTTTCAAATAGAATTGGTCACTAGCTTTAAAAGGAGTATTAAATGCAAAAATATGAACTAGAACAAGGCTGCTGAACTTTTTTTTGTTTCTGTTGTAATAATTTACTTAAGTTAGGCATCAGATCGATTTTTGATAGTAACAACATGTCAGAAGTATGTTGCTCAGTAAGTGATGTGCGGTATTTGTTTTTTTACATAATTAAGTTTTGAGAAAACTTATCACAAATATATGTTGATCCAAGGCACTTAAGAGCTGCAAGGCCAGGTCTGTAATCGAAGAAAAGTCTTCCCTGGGTATTAATTTCCAAAAATCTGCTAAATGTTTCAACATGCTGCCCCTTGAAAGTCATCGCACAGCACAGTACAGTTGTATCCATGATCCCTAATTTCATCTTCAAATAAAGCTCGGAATTGGCGTCTATGTAATTTATGCAGCGTACTGCTGGATCCCTAATGTCATCCAAATTCTTATCCTTTGCACATAAAGCTTCCTGGTGGATAATGCAATGATATGAAAATGGTGTTCGACCCAAAAAAAATCTATAATAAAGTTCGCAACTTTTGTTTCTCCCAGTCATTGGGGCACCATGAGTGCAAATGGGTTTCATTTCATCCCTTTTCTCGCTACGTTCTTTTACTTTTAAAAATATGTCTTTTCCTTAAGTTGTAGTTTCCAGCTGACAGAATTCTAGTAAATCGTGCGATACGTTCCACTGTTCATCAACACACCGCACAAAAGTAGCAAACTGAGATGTACTCGTTAAATCGCATGTTTCGTCTAACGCCAATGAAAACTATTTGCATTTTGTAAAATTTCTTGGATCTTACCGCTTATATCAACTGCCATCTCCTCCACCCGTCTTGTAATAGTGTGCCGTGAGAGTGAAACACTGTCGACTTTAGATTTGACGTTTTTATCATTACAATTTTAAGCAAAGATTGTTAAAGCTTCTTTAAGAATTTCTCCATCAGAAAAACGTTTCTTCTTTTTCGCTAAAAGCAACGAAATCTCATAAGATGTTTATGCTGCTACCTTATTGTTCACAAAGACTTTCAGTGACAATATATTATGGGCAGATGCTTTTTCAAACACATTTGAATCTATCGTTCTAGCACAAAACTATATAATTAGAATCAGATGTTATATAAAGTTTTTCAGTATCTGGCCCCTGTTTCAATATCTTCATGTTTTGCCATTAAAACATCTTTATGTATACAAAATGCTCAAAGTCTTCGTTTTACGCACTGATTATACGGCTACGATTCAGGGTTCAAACGCATTTAGCCTAAAAATAAATAATCAAGCTTTTGTCAATATATCAACTTCATTTAGAGCCCACTACACGAATTAGTTTACTGGCCATTCCCTCCTGGTCGTCCTACGGCTACAAAATTGGCTAAAAAGTATTCTTTTTCTTCAATTCCATTAGTACTCTAACGTAAATTGTTTATTTAACCTTATAGTATATATTTTGTAGAATTAATTATTGTAGAGCACTTATTGAACTTTAATCTCTATCAACCTGATAAACTTGAAGCAATAGGACGTGCTTCGTAAAAAAAAACTCACCGAGTTGAATGTTTAAAGTTTAAAGATTTGACAGCAATCGATTCAGATTTCTGTGAATTATAAGAACAAAATTTAAATACATAAGATCACTTTAAAATCAATCCAGATCGATCGTTTTAACATTTAACATACGTGAATCAAGTCTATTAATAATTTTAGAACTCTGGTCTCCTTTCAGCAATCTCAATAACGGGTTTGAAACTTCCATCGGGTGTGTACAGTGCTAACTGCAATGAAGAGATTCTGCTGTCCTTCAATGATGTCAAGATGCGCTGGATATCCTACGACAACTGGACATACACGAGACATTTTTCAAGTATATTTATCTTTTTAAGCTGTTAATATATTTAAACTCATGCCGATCCTTTTGATACCGCAGTTATCCCATCGGACTTGGAGAATGTCCAATTCGTGAATCTAACATTTCACGGCCTCGATACAGTGGCAACAATCTACCTCAATGGTTTTATAATTGGTGAAACAGATAATATGTTTGTTCGATACTCGTATGATGTGCGTTCCCATTTGAAGGATGATAACGTCCTCGAAGTCGCATTCCAATCACCTGTCTTGGCCGCAAAGTCTTTTTCAGATTCTCTGGCAGCTAAGAACATAAGCATACCTCCAAATTGTCCGCATGTTCGATACAATGGCGAGTGCCACATGAATATGCTGAGGAAGATGCAGGCAAGCTTTGCGTGGGATTGGGGACTTGCAGCACCGTCTATGGGTATTTGGTAAAATTTGGAGGTTAATGTGAAGCAAACAACTTGAAAATTTTTAATTTGTTTTTTTTTTTTTTGTATAGGAAGCCGGTAGTTTTGGAGTACTACGAAGTTGCTCTGATCAGGGACATAGATGTTGTTGTGTCGAAAAACAATTCGCATTGGCTCATGGACATCAAAGTTTACCTGGACACGGGAATCAAAAAGAACTTCTATGGAGAACTCACTTTTTACGCTGTGTAGGTTAAATAAACCAAAACTTTACTTCCTCAGTTCTGATATTTGCTTTTTCATAGGGAACTTCTGGCATCTCCGGTTACTGTGAGCTTTCGAACGAAGGAAATCGAGTTCACCTATCCAATAATTACGTTTACTCAAGCTATTCCATTGGTGCGATGTTTTTTTTCTGCTACTAAATTTCAGATGTGTAAACATTTTAATTCTATATTTGAAGGAACACGTTGTTTTGTGGTGGCCAAATGGATACGGTCAGCAGAAGATGTATCCGTTGCATTTCACTATGAATGCATGGACTGACATTGAGGGTCCGAAGCCTCGAGATAGAACGATATCACAGAAATCTGTTCGAGTTGGCTTCCGAACTATCGAGCTTGTTCAAGACGAATTGGGTGAGTATCTCGAATTTACTGATTGTGGGAGTTTTTAACTTAATTTCTTTTTTGTTGCAGAGAATGGTAACAGCTTCTATTTTCGAGTGAATGGAGTTCCCATCTTCATGAAGGGTACGAACTACATTCCTTCGCATATTTTACCCGAACTAGGTGCGGATCAGGCAAGAAGTAAGTGTATGAATCCTGGATGCAAATTTCTATTCATTTCCAGAATTTTTGGCTTTTGAACGTAAATCTACATTCGAAATTTGAAATCTTCAGTGCGTGTAATAATTGTACTACACACAATCTTGATTTCCATATACGTGAAAGAATTCAAGCTGAATAGAAATAATGAGGGGAAAATGTGAGAAATTTTTCTTCGAACCAAAATTAAGGATAATCGAGAAATATTTTAGTTGTAGTACACGCATTTTACGCGTTAGCCAAACGCTAGATTGTTCGCATGTTGCAGGGCGACGAAATTCGCGCTGCAATAAAATAACAAATTGCTCTCAAGGGGTCTTGTCTACCCTTATAATTTCATTTTTGCACAGAGCGATCAGGAGAATAAGGATGAGGGAAGAATCGAAAGATTGTGCAAAGGTTTAAAACTCAAATATCACCACAGTTCGTTTAGGTTATGGCAACTTTGATGGGCCGTCTATGATTAATCTTGAATCAAGAAAGCAAGTGTCTTGGTATTTTATATTTGCATAGATGAATCTATCCTTTAATGTATTAGAAACTAATTGTACTTGTTGTACAATTATGGCTTCAAGTCTGCCTTCAACATATAAGAGCTCCATTTTGTCTCCGATTATTTTTCTTAATTGCTTCACTTATCATTTGCTTGATTGATTGCTTTTTAAGCGGTTCCGAAATTAAAAACAAATTACAAAGAGGTTCTAAGGCTGCGCACACTGTGTTGAGACAAAACGATGCGATGTGAGAAGCGTTTGTCTGCGATAAAACTGTTCACACGGATTTTTAAAGTAGTGACAGATTGAGTAGAAACAATGACCGCTATTACACACTGCATGTTTTGCAAGATTCAAATGAGTGCAAAAGAGAGGGAAGGTGAAACAGCGATAACCTAGCCCGGACATGCACGGGTAGGATTTTCCTTGCATGTTTTTGACGTTTCCTTATCTCCTTCTTCTTTATTTTCGAGTTTGCTTTATTTTTACTTCTCATTCTTAGGATACACATCAGATTTCAGTAAATTTATAATGAAATTGAATGATCCCTGGACATGTCGATGTCTCCTCTATGATTTTATCCTAGATCTTTTTTTTTTCTTTTCATTTCCTGTCTCAAAAGCATCATTATAAATATATAAAATTTCATCAGCAAGTTCTTCATCTGCGAACAGCGATTAAAAAATAAAAGATAACTGTCAAAATAACGCGCAGCTCTAGCGCATCAAAAAATCTTCGTGTAATAACGTGCGCAACTCGGGATGAGTTTTCATAAGAAAATCACCGAAAATTGCACAGCGCAACTATGCTGTGTGTAATAGCCGTCAATGAGATCTTATTTGGTTACACTAAATGACGGCTATTACACACTGCATGTTTTGCAAGATTCAAATGAGTGCAAAAGAGAGGGAAGGTGAAACAGCGATAACCTAGCCCGGACATGCACGGGTAGGATTTTCCTTGCATGTTTTTGACGTTTCCTTATCTCCTTCTTCTTTATTTTTCGAGTTTGCTTTATATTTACTTCTCACTCTTAGGATACACATCAGATTTCAGTGAATTTATAATGAAATTGAATGATCCCTGGACATGTCGATGTTTCCTCTATGATTTTATCCTAGATCTTTTTTTTCTTTTCGTTCCCTGTCTCAAAAGTATCATTATAAATATATAAAATTTCATCAACAAGTTCTTCATGTGCGAACAGCGATTACAAAATAAAAGATAACTGTCAAAAAAACGCCTAGCTCTAGCGCATCAAAAAATCTTCGTGTAATAACGTGTGCAGCTCGGAATGAGATTTCAAAAGAAAATCACCGAAAATTGCACAGTGCAACTATGCTGTGTGTAATAGCCGTCTAAATGAAGTTGCAAAACTATGTACTACAATTAAAATCAAGCTTGAGATGACTGGGCAAATATAATATTTCGACAGAAATCAAGATCTATTCTTCAATGTACGGATTTCTGTCAACAATTAATTTTTACGACTAGTTCAGAAATTACTCACCCACAAAGAAGACAAGGGCGTTGACTGCCTCGAATTTAAATATATTACAATTGACATTGCCTTATCTATATGGTGCCTTCATTTACATTGACTTCTGCGGCACCGTCGGTTTCGAGGCGATATGACATACAACCCAGGATTTTTTAATAGGTGGCGCCACCAGAAAATGGTCACGACTCATTGCGAGAGGTTCATCTGTCACAAGTTTATGTATGAAGTTTCACGTCCATTCGTTTGCAAGCTACAGTCCATAGATTGACGCTACTTTCACCTCAGAAAAATTATAGAAAACAGCAGGAGGCTTGATATTTGATGGGAAAAACTTCCGAACAATCATTGCAGATATCTTATCCCACATCTGCTCCTCCGAGAACGAAAGTTTATCGGTGTTTAAGTGAATTTACAATACAATACAAGCATTGAAGACGGATCTCGTTCTGGATGGTTTTAGTGGTCGATAAGTGAAGTTGTGCGTGTTAGCCTAGGCCGTGGACATTTCAACAGAACGGGCGGGATAAATTTTGCACGATTATAAAAAAGCTACCAGCGCTATGGGTGCTGCGTTTGTTGACCGTCGACCAAGTCGATTCAGCGGTCGATTTATCGAGTGGACTTTTTTCAACATTTTGTGGCAACAGATGACATGATGGATCGGCAGACTGTCCAAAGACCAAAGACCGGCCTGGAAGGGATGCACGTGACATGATCTGCAGAAAGGACGAGTAGTCATATAAGAGTATTATGTAGCTTAATTGGAAATTGGAACAAAGAAATATAGAAATGGCGAAGAATAAAGTTCTGTACCATCTTGATAACGCCCCGGCACACATGTTTTTGAAACCAATCTGTGGGAATCGACGAAATACTAAACATTTTACTCAAATAACTGCCTCTAGAAGCGGCTAACATTTACACTACCCTGTTTAACTATTTGCTGAATAATGCACATTATCCAGCTCATTGGAAGACAGCGGTGGTACAATCAATTCCTAAACGGAACAAAGACACATCCAATCCGGCAGATCTTTGATTTGCTTTGAAAAGGTGATCAATAGAGCCCTGACCGATGGGGTTTGAGGACAAAAATATTATTCCGGAAAACCAATCCGGATTGCATAGATGCCACGTCTAAACTGGTATCGGATATCAGCTTTATTGTGAAATAAACTGTGCTGGTAAGCATACTGACACTTTTGAAATTAACAACAAGGTGTAGTTATTTCACCGATTATATTTAAAATTTTCACGAGCGATCTTGAAGGCTCTCTCCGCCACTCCATAGCGTACGCAGATGACTTCATCGCGTTCAGGTCAAGTCAGAAAGATCGAGGTCACAGCAGTCAATACGATGCCATGGGTGATCTGCTACACGGCCCTCATTCCGCCTGTTCTTGCCTATGGTTGTCCCGTATGGTTCAACGTGGGCACAAGTTTGATGGAAAAGATTCGGGTTTTCGAGAGACGATGTCTTAGGACTTTTCTCCATTTATATTGCACAACGGGCAAACCTGATCAGAGTGGATAACTCTCTGATAAAGCTCATTCGAAGTCATATTGCAAGAGCAATGACTTCGAACAACAACTTGACCTCTTCATTTTACCCCAATGATATGCACCATGAGACTGTGCGCCTTAACGGGCTTATTCCCCCTGAAGCATTTCTCTCTCTCGATAGAAAAGGTCTGGTTCCGTTCACGTTGGCCGAAAAGCTGCCGAAGGGCGAGTCATCTACGATCCAGACATCGCAACTAGCTCACAGGAGACTCTTCGGTTCAGAAGGGCGGCATCAGACCGCGACAGAGCTGATGTCGTAAAACAATATCAACAGTTTTGGTGGTTGGACAAAGAGTAAAACTCTGTCCCATTCACCGTATTTTCCAGACTTGGCTCCCAGTGACTAAAATTCAAAAACCTCAAAACGTTTTCTCCAGGGAAAGAGATTCGAATCGAATGAGAAAGTTATCACGGACAGCCGTATTTCGAATGCTTGAACGTTTCGTACTTAAGAAAGCGCATCGAAATATTGGCACGCCAAGTGTGTTGCTCTCGAAGGCAATTATGTTGAGGAACTTTGCTAAGAAATCGATTGTTTTCATTTCAAATTCCGGGTCCTCTCAGCCCAAGAATCATGTGAGCAACTGGCGAGATTTGATTTTTTTAAGAATAACGTTTAAAATATCATCCGCGACATGCTCTGCTGTAGCGTCCTGTTGCATATAATTCGAGACCCTGAAATTAACGTCGCTCAAAAACCATTGACGATTTATTCTGTAAAATCTAGTCACAAGTATTCAGCAATCTTAAGAAATATAACGCTCAATACCGTATACCAATTCTGCATTTGTAAATGTTTAAGTATCTTTTGATAGGGTGATGCATTTTGGGTCATCTGTAAGTTACATTAAAGTAGCAGTTATTGGTAAAGGATCATTTGTCACAAAACCTCGGCATCGGCCAACTATCCATCCGTAAACGGGGTAAGATCGAATCAAAAGAGAGGTCCTAAAAGGTTCCCCTAAAAACATACATGAATGTAGTGACGAATTAGTCCTGCACCTAGACGCTTATCGATATTTAAAGTCAAACCAGGCGGAGTATTTTTAAGTTTCGGAAATAAAATACCCCATTTGCATTTTCACGTTATCTGCTTTTCAATGATGGGAAGCTGGGAACACTCTGTTAGCATTTATTCAAGGACGTCGACCGGTTTCAAATTCGGCAGTATGTTTCAAGATGTTCAAACTTTGATAAATCTCTTTTTTTTTTCTGTAGTTCAAAATCTTCTCACGTCGGCACAGCAAGCCCACATGAATATGATTCGCGTCTGGGGTGGTGGCATCTATGAATCGGACTTCTTCTACGATATGGCTGACTCATTGGGAATATTGATTTGGCAGGACATGATGTTTGCTTGTGCCATGTACCCGACCCATGCACCATTCCTAGAGTAACTCTGAAATGTTATTTTTGTGTAAGCGTTAATAAGGAACAATATTGTTACAGATCCGTTCGCACGGAAGTCGTTCAGAATGCAAAGCGTCTCGCACGTCACCCCAGCATGGCCATTTTCGCAACAAATAATGAAAATGAAGTAGCTCTAGTACAAGACTGGTACGGAACCAAATACAAGCGCAGTGAATTTGAGGAGGACTACCGAAAGCTTTACGTGGGCACAATTTTCCATGAACTACGTGTTATTGCGGATAGTTCTCGCCCGGATCCATTGATTTCATCTCCATCAAATGGCGTTAAGGGACGAGAAGATAAGTTCATATCCAGCAATCCACAGGATCCTAACTACGGAGATGGTACGGTTCATCCATACACTAAGCGAATTCAACGTTTGATTGTTGCTCTCTTTCAGTTCACTTCTACGATATTTTTAAGGATTCTTGGGATCCCAATATATACCCAAGACCACGATTTGTATCGGAATATGGGTTCCAGAGTTTACCTGCTTCCGGGGCCTGGCAGCGTGTTCTGGGTGTCAACGACTCAATCTATACGCTTGTCGATCATCGGCAGCATCATCCATTTGGTATGCTACCGATTAACAACATGGTCATCAGGCATCTCCCGATGCCATACGAAGACATAAACATGGAGGGGCTTATATTTATGAGTCAAGTGGCTCAGGCAATGTCAATTAAAGTCGAAACCGAACTGTATCGTAGCTTGCGCAGCACGGAGTACGCCACCATGGGTGCATTGTATTGGCAACTGAATGATGTTTGGGTGGCGCCATCTTGGTCAAGCATTGATTTCTATGGCAACTGGAAGGTGCCTATTTTGATTATATTCGAAGCTTTTGAAATTTACATTTCCAATTTTTTTAGATTCTCCATCATTGGGCTAAGGACTTTTTGTCTCCCGTGAGCATCATCGCTCTGTATGATTGGCAGACGAACTGTGTGAATGTCACTCTCGTACGAGATGAAATAAATGTAAAAGTTCTTGAGGCAAATGTCACAATGAATCTTTTCCTGTGGTCCGAATTATATCCAAAGAAGTCAACAACTTGGGCAGCGGAGCTAGTAAACATTTTAAAAGACCATTTTTATGTCATGCTTTTTTATCATGTTTTCTTTTTTTAGAAACCAAATTCGGGTCATCTGAACAAGGTTATTCCAGTGGACCAGATTTTTGGAGAATCTTTCAAGTCCAGTAACACGTTTGTGGAATTCGTTCTCAGCCATGGCGGAACCGTAGCGTCCCGTACCTACTATTTTCCAATTCCTATCAAAAATGTTGTTGGAATGTCAGATCCCAAACTTAAGGTTGGTCTATAAATAGTCTTCTGGTCTTATATTTAATCAAGTCTTAATTTAAGGTTGAAATATCTTCAAAATACTGCTTAAAGTCGAAGAATAGCTACAGTATCGCGGTGACAATACAACGGCCTGCCATATTCGTATACATTGAAATAATAAATAGTACTGTTAAAGAGTACAGGCTTTCAAAGAATGGTTTTCTTCAGCTGGATCCAGTTCAGATGGTTCACTTGGAGTTTGAGAGTAAAAGATGCGTGGATCTGACAGTGGATAACATTAAAGTGATGACATTGAATCAGTATATGACTTGAGAGTTAAATAAAATAATTTCAACATAAACAAATTGTCTTCTAAACTTTTAATGGTGGGCCTATATCGAGAGCAGAAACGCGAACATGAAAAAAAAAATAGTTGGGAACAAACTCATTCATTGATTCACTTGAAATACAAAAGTACTACTTCACGTTAAGTGGACGATAAAAGGTTAAGGCACTCTAAACGGATATCTAAACTTAAATTCCTCCACATTTTTCTATCACACCTCCATGCTTATATTGTGCCTGAATGTGATTCTTACATGTAGCTTGAAATCAGCTCGAGCTACTTGTTCATTTAGAGACAAATCAGAAGTCACACCAGATAGTTTGGGACCCGAAGTTTAGCTCTTCACCTCTTCTTTTCCCAAGAAGCCAATAAAAAGAGTAAACTCGAGGCCTACGTGGAAAATCTAATAAAGAGAAAATGCTTTGGAAAATGAATCGACTTTTCGGGAGACAATGTAAATTGTGTCTAGAGGAACCTTTTTTAGTAAAATTTGTTTTTGCTCTTAGAAGTTGTAATGAGTAACTAGTCGAGCACTGCTCCTATGCAGTTGAGTAAGATTGCAATGTTTTTGGTTTGTGCGCGTAGCTCGGTTCCTACTTTTTTAAATATCCCAGCTCAAATCGCAATAATTATGTGTTCTTGAACTTTGACAATGAACAATAGTTCACTAGAAATCCTCCGGAATCAGCGGCGAACATGTTTGTAGCCAAATTATGCACAATCTACGTCAATCGAAAACGAAGACTGCGACATGTACTGAAAAAAAATCCACAGTACACGTTATATTGGAAGATATTTTAAGCGAAAATTACTATTTTTTACGAGAAATCTTTCCGAAATGATTCCGAAAGGTCTTAGAACAGCACGCTTGTGTTGACACTTTTTGTTAACTGATCAAGCATATTTTCTGTTAATAAGCAGAGCTTGAATTATAATCGTTTGTATTGTTCAAAACGACAGTATGGCGAGCAAATTAAAACTCATACGGACGGTTCCTTTGTACGGCAGCTATCAAAGTTATTACAAACATCAGTATCGACGTTAGTAAGGAAGTGCAAACACAAACACAACAAACTAGCAACAGTGAACGACGTCAATCTAACTTGGGTAGCGGGAGACGAAGGTTAAAGGGAAACGAAAAAGCTGACGAAGTGGCTAGGAAAGGAGTAGGAAATAGCCACCAAAACCCTGTGAAGGAAATAGGCATCCCGCTGACAGCTTTTAAAAGAGCTATTAACGAATGGGCAACCCGGGATTTAAAAAGGTTAATGGTGGGACTGGTAACCATAGACTCGGACTAGCAGAAACCTCAACATTGCAAAGCTGCGGAGAGGAAGGGAAAGATCTGGAGCACTTCCTCTTCCTCTACCCAGCAACAGCGAGACTGCGATCGCTGAGATCTTGAAGTTCGCAAAACGAACAAAAAGATTTTCCGACCATACAAATCCGGACAATCCATAACTTACACATAGGGAACACAACGGGCCCAACCAGAGGCCTTAGTGAAGAGCTAACATAGCTCACTCTAATTAACCAACCAACCAACCAACCATGGTGAGCAAATTCATTCCGATTATTGATCCTTATGTTTTTATCCAGTGGGAAATAGTCAATGGCCTGTTTTACCAGTCAATGATCGACGAGTTTTTTGGTACCCCAACTGCAGGCGTTTCCCGACTTCAAGAGCAGAACACTATTTCAGCAAGACGGGGCCCCTCGACGAAGCAAATCGTGGGCACCTTTGTCACCGGCCCTGACACCGACTTTTTTGCGTTAGGATACCTGAAGTCAAGGGCTGACAAAAATACGTCCCGAGCAATTCAACCCCTACATGAGTCGTCGTTAAGTTGCTCTCATTCGAAAATTTAGCCCGATTGCAAGATTGTGTTGATAGTAAAGGACCGCATTTTCTAGTAGACGACATTGGTTTCATTTTTTTTTTTTGTTATTTATTAAGAATCGAATGTTCACTCAAAATATTCAACTGGACACCCTTTATTCATTTATAGATGGGTCAAGATATTGTTTAAGCCTAAAAGGTTATAAGGGGACACATTACAAGGGTAAAAAATGATGGCAGTACCCGATTCTGTGTTGACTACCGTCGTCTTAATGATGTCACCAAGAAAGATAGCTTTTCTCTGCCAAGAATCGGCGACACATTGGATGCGCTTTCAGGAGCTAAATGGTTTTCAGCTTTGGACTTAAGGAGTGCGTATTGGCAATTACATCCGGAAAACCGCGAAAAGACTGCATTTACGACATGAAATGAACTTTGGCAGTTTAGAGTAAAGCCATTTGGACTGTGTAATGCCTCCATGACTGACATGGAAGACCTGTTTTACTGTGACTCGCCAAGTTTTAAAGAAGGTCTGTAAAAGACTTCGCAGAAAAAGATAAGAGTCTCCGTTAGTTGAATGAAAAGGAAAAGCAGTTCAAGTGGTCCGCTGAATGCGAAAAGAGCTAAAAGAGTACTTTCGGAGTTGGAGCCATGTTATCTCAGGTACAGGTTGGACAAAAGAAAGTAGTTGCTTATTTTAGTAAACTGCTATCCAAGCCCGAGAGGAATTAGTGTATTACCAGAAGAGAACTTTTCATATGATCCTCGGAAACAATGCATTTCCATAAATACCTCTATGGACAGAAGTTCCTTCTCCGTACTGACCGCGGGGCTCTTAAACCGTTACTACATGTTAATAATCCAGAATGCCAGGTTGCAAGATGGTTTGAAAGGCTAAAGATGTATGACATTGAGGTACAGCATCGCAAGGGTAAGTTTCACTCGCACGCTGATGCACTTTCACGATGACCATGTGATAAGCATTGCAACCACTGTTCACAGCAGAAAGCCAAAAATTATATAGTCATCCAGAGACTACGGACCAACTGATGGATGGAGCATGTAAGAAGTCCGCAATGTTCAGAAAAGTGACGGAGATATAGAACTAATCCTTGAATGGAAGGGGCATCAAGCGAGGCCAAGCTGGCCCGATATCTCTTGACCTAGTCCAGCAATTAATTCTAACTGGGGTCTCAATGGCATTCGCTCCATATTCAAGAGGGCGTCTTGAGAGGGAAACGGGAAACCTTAATTGGAAAGTCTTGCGAGATGCAACCGGTCGTGCCGCAGTTAATAGTGAAGAAAGTAATTCAGGAAATGCACGATGGAAAACCTGGATCCGTCTTTTTCAGAAAACAACACGATAAAGATTCAAATGCAATTAAAGATTTGCAAGCGATGATGTTAACACCCTCTGTATGTCTCGTCGTAGATACTATCTGTTCAAGAATGAGGAAAAAAATATCATTTGACAGCGAATCTTCTTCCTAGAATCTGGTTAAGGTCTTGATTTAGACGTTTTAAGTCCATACTGCACAGTACAACACGCACTAAAGAGCCTTGTGCGTCATTATCGTCGAATTCGACCATCGCATTGCTGAGTAAACTTCATTGCGGTTAATGACGTCATTTGCGGCTTTTAAGTCGATGAATAGATGGTGATTGCCGATTTGATATTCGTAGTTCTTTTCCATGAACTGTCGCTCTTGCGAAAATTAGCTTTATTGTGGGGCCAGAGGCCACAATGGCATTGCCCGTCTTAAATGTTGCAAAAAGACTGCAGTCGTTAACACGATAGGATCTTGTCAGCGGCATTAAAAGAACACCTCTGCCTGAACTATCTTAACCACGGACATGGAACTTACTGTTCCCGGGCAGTCGAAATTAACCAATCCTCGTAGCATAAAACTAAAATGGAAAAAAAAAATTTTAATATATCAACAATTTTATTGGTAAATTAGGAGAACAACTCAAGAGAAATCCCATCGTATTCGTCACGCACTATATCGTCTCGTTCTTCTTCCGAGGAGGCAAACTCATCGCTCGCCGTCGACGGTTTATGAAACCTTACAGTGCCCGCCCCTAATTGCACGCACCCCAGCTTCAGATTGAATACGGTCTGTGACAAAAACTTCAAAATCACCGAGAAACAACCTTCAAAATCTGTCATAATGGGCAGCACAATATCGGATATCTTGAAGCACAGATAAAGCGGAGCGGGTAGTAAGATTGGGATGCAAGTTGCTGGTGGGTTTAACACATTCACTGAAACTCTCAAAAGTACCCGGGTTTCCACAAGAATCACCAAGCGAAGCGTAACTGTAGACAGCACAAATGTGACTTGAATGCAAACTAAAAATAACAAAAATAACGCACAATTTCGAGTAATAAATTTACAATATTACCTGTTTTATCAATGTTACGATTGCGCAGACGGATTCCAATGCAACAATTGCACTGCAAACTCCTACACTGGCAGGGTACCCAGTAAAGCGGTAGGTTAACTATCTTCAGCTCTCTGTCTTCGTCGCTTTCAGTCATTGATGCGTCGATCTGTTTTTCAGATTTTGGATCATAGATCACTAAATTCTTCTCGATCAATCCACGTTGACCTTGAATCGAAGTTATTGAAGTAACAAATATGAGATAAACTATCAAAAAGCTGCACGATGTCATATTGATTACATTTCACGAGCCACTGAAATGTATTAGTGTTAAAGGTCAATGTAATGGCTTGATGTAACTTTCAATTTTTAAAGTTCAAAACAACTTCGTTTCATTAACACGGCTAGAATAGCGGCACTGCGAGCCAATAGCCGGGCAATATCAGAAAAACTAAAATCTACATACGAGCTTATTCCACCAAATTTGTAGGTGGAACGGGCTTAAAATGTGTGACAGATACTTTTTGTCGGAAGTAATAACATTTTATTGCCTAAACAGTTTATTTAATTGTCCATCATATTTTGTTTCTACGATTCATTTAGAGTGACTGTATGTGGTCAAGGAATTTATGGAGCTTTCATAAGTGAAAAAATATTTAAATTACAACGATTGTCGGCGGCATCTTCAACTTTCCCCCTGAGGGCCACATCTGTACAATAAGATAGAATAAAGGTTTCTCGTCGTGAAGTTGAAGTTTTTTCCTCTTCTCCTTGAAAATTTCCCTTCATCTTCTTATTTGGTCTGCTTAGTTGGAGTCTATACCGTACCGACTTATCAACATTTACAATTTCATCAGCATTTCAATGTTTGGATAAAATAACATTTTGCGCCGAACTTGCGAAAATGCATTGCTTCGGTGTAGGTAAAGACGGTTTTTAAGATTAAAGTAATGGCCCCAGGTCTCGTCCGTGGGTATTGAGTGCCTCAAAGATCTTTACCCGTCAGCTTGATAGTTTGCTCTTGAAATGTCAATTAACTTCTTTCCAAGGTCATTCTGGGATAAGAATCAGCTAATTACCTCAAATTGGTCCGTTCCATATAGCAAAAATAAAAAAATAAACTTCTGTCAACCTTTTGCATTAGAACTGTCAGCTGTCAGATACATTTCGACCACACCTGAACTGAAGTCGGGGGATTGCCTGGGTGCTCCGGGGACTTCGAGAAGAGGCCCGGATACTTTGGGTAAGGATTTATACGACACCGGCATTAATATGTTTTCTACTGTTGAGCAGTCCAAAATTTTTTTATACAATAAACAAAAAGGGCTGAGGTGACAACCCTGAGGCACTCCTGAGACAACATAACTTATTTGAAGAGAATTCAAACAAGTTGGTCGCAGTTCACAGCTTTTCCCAAAATCATGCTGTTTGACGGTCAATCAAAGGTTTGCAATTGAAATACTCGAAGTTATTAAAGATCAAAAATCGTCGGAAGATATCAAAGCTTGTATATTGGCCTAAAATTAGAAACTTTTTACAGTTTATTTGAGTGAAGGCTGAAATGAAAAAGCCAATTAAAAATTTTACGTATACAGATTTTAAAGTCAATGGAAATCCGTAATGAACAAAAAATGAAACAGGATTTTCAGCCGAAACCATAACGGAAACTTATTTAGACATGTTGGAATTGGTACTGTTTTATAATTGGTAATGTATCAATTAAATGTAATTTAACACACACAGGAATTGACTTGACACATAGCGCAAACGCTTACCTAGACATTTATGCGCGCACAATCAGCACAATCACGTCGGCTAGCTGGTGACCATACAGTCCGCGGGCTAAAAACTCGCACCCAGTTAACCTGGTCAAACAATAAACAAAGTTTGTGTTGGTAAGACTCACTGCAATCTCACCATGATCCAGAGTTGATTTTGGTCACTTCACAATCTGTCGAGAAAATATCCCCTCCCCAACAGCTATAGACTATAAGGTCTCAACAACAAAATTCTACTCCAACTTCGAAAACCGTATACCATGGTGGGTGCCAGTGCCTAAGTGGTAAGTGCGATAGCTGTTGAGCGAGAGGACACAGGCTCACATTCGGGTAAGACCAACTGGCTTTTTGCCTCGGCACCACAAGTTGCGAGTGAATGATAATCCTCCGATGAGTACAATCCGGGTAAGACCAACTGGCATTTTGCCTCGGCACCACACGTTGCGGGTGACTGATAATCCTCCGATGAGTACAATTATGAAGATAAGGCTGCTGCGGCCGTTTCTTGTCAGCAAAAAACTGTAGGTCTAACCCCCCATGGCCTTAAAAAGAGCTGTCGTATCATCAATTTCTTTTTTATAGCACCGTAAGCTGTGGGATGCAGGTTTCCCGATATTCGCGGGCTCCATACAATATCAACCAATGGGTCAAAACTGGAACGAAAAGTGGAAGTTAATCTTTGAGAGTAATCTTAGTGTAGAACTCTTCTTTCACGATTTACCACGACCGCAAAGTGGCTGCTGTATAATAGCATTTCTGTAAAGCAAATATTCATTTTCGCCGGCAGCAAAGCTGGACATAGGGATATACACGTAAACTGCAGAGCACAGATGCGCCTCAAAATATATTGACATCCCGTTAGCTACGGTCAAACTAAGAATCGATACAAATAAAGAACAAATACATCAACCATTTTGCGCCATCGCCAGGCAAACCTGAGGCCTCAACAGTTAGAACCTCAGAAGGCTACTCAACTTCAGTCGCAACTCCTTAGGTGTGCATATCTTTTCTCATCAAACTAGTTCTCTTCATCTCTCCCTTCTTCGTCACCCAGAAGGAAACCCTCTCAAAACTCATTAGGTAGGTAGGTAGGTAGATACTTTAATCGACATAACCCTTGTCGTATCAGAATGAGCCAAAACGCTGTCTGCCTTGTCTAACTCTGCCTTACCTAACCTTTAGCCGAACGACGCGGTACACTGCACGAAGACTGGGTTTCGGCCGATTTTTAGCCGAAAAGAAATTTTTTGGCCGAAATCGAAACCGTATCTTCGGTCGGTCACTATATCCATGCTTTATTTACTTTATCACAGTTGTGGTTGTTGTTTATACCCATGTACCAAAAATCTAATGCTGAGGATTCTCTGCGGGATAAACGATGAATTTAATGCCAAATATACTCTTTTAGAAACAACCAACCATTTGGTCAAGATGAACCTTAAGAATCGAATAATCAACGGGAAGCAGAATTGGACACCATTCGAGTTTGCATTGAGGACTGGTTTAAGTTTAGGGGGAGAAGTGGTTTTTTTTTTGGCTGATTTCAACTGTAAATAACTAAACAATAGCATACTAAAGATATTTTAACTAGCTTCAAGCACAGTTAAAAAATCTATAGTAATATTGTCTGTGCCTAAAGCTAGATGCGATGCCTTTTACATGTAGACGGATAATTTATTCCTAGAATTTGTTTTACTGTCGTTCTCTCGTCAAATTTTGTAAATATCTTGTGGTCTAAGAATATTAGATTTTTTTTTAATTATTTGTGAAATTGTCTTAACGTTGAAATAATCAACGCCATAGCCACAGCTGGGTGGCGAAATTGCAAGAACGCCTGCCTTTCAATTGATTCAATTGATAGGTACCAGGTTCAATTCCTAGAGTGGTCTAGTTTTTCGAATCTGGTCCAGTCACCATTTGCAATTGGGAACAAGTTAATGGGACTATAACTGGATTGGTCGACCAGCGATAGTAGTCTGATTAATGGGTGGCGTTGTAATAGCGGTTGTTGTATCGGCTTAGTACCTAATTCGTGTTTTCAAAATAGTGGTTTGTGTAGATTGTGTGTAGATGGCTCTGCTGTGAACGCATAACACTGTGTTTAGCTAAGTCTTCCAAACTCTCAAAGTTCATATATCCAAAACTAATATCGAATAAAATCCTGCAAACTTGGTGAAAGCTTATAGGTCGATAACAAAATCCTCCGTCCTTTTTCGGGCTCCACCCACGGAGGAGTTGAAACCAAATACACCTGAGTTTCTCAAACCACTACAAAATCGTTCATTCTCCCGCTCGCTCTGTGCTACACGCATAATAAGAGTATTAATATCCGAGCAAATAATTTTAAAAAAAATTAACAGCTCACCCAAACTTAAACCATTTTTTTCCCCAAATTACCATTGGCTAGATTTCTTCAGTAAAATATTATGAATACTTTTTGTAACTACTGTTGTACAGAAAGTGTTGCATACATTTTGGCTCGTCTCATCTGTCGGACTTTAATAAATTCAGGAAAAAATTGTTTGGGGTGAGCCGTCTGTTTCATCTGTGAATCGCATGTTGTTTAAACACTCCCAGCTCTTTGCGCGTTAAAATTGAAAAGCAGTAGTACATATATTTTCGAAATGGATCGATTTTAGGTGATTGATAACCGAACATCTTCGCCCTTGGCGCTCAACGGATAGTATTGCAGCTATTAACCACAGTGCTCTCCTTAACCTCAACCGTCTAAGGCTGAACATCAGTCCCACTTGCATCTTTTCAGATTTTGTGAATTCCCATCTTGGCGACAACGTAAACATGAAAAATTTACCTCTTTGGTGTGGTTTTTGGAATGATTGATTTTTTGGCCAGTTTTCTATAATCAACGATAACTTTTTTTTTTTTGCCAGAAATAGAAAATTTGAACTCAAGCATGAAACGATTTTTTTGCACGTAGAGTTAAATAATAAGTCGATTTAGTTATGTTGCCTGGAGCCAAGATATGATAAACACATTGCCCACAATCCGGAGCCGATTTTATTACTCAAGAGCGAGACATGTGTGAAGTTATTATGAATAGATGCTATTAAAAAATTTCTTTGCAAAATTCGGTTGACATGGTGGCCTACTGGCCATCATTTGAGTGAATTTTTTTTCACAACTAGTAGAAGATTCTTTATAAACAAAATACATAGCCATCTAATAAGGTATTCCACTTTCATGCACCAGGGGATTTAGTCGGTTTTGTGCTTTCAGTACCGAAAAAACACAATGAAATTTAAGGCTTACTATTACTATATAAAAATTTAAAAAATAAAGTTTGAATTCTACAACAAAAATTTAAGAACAATGTAACTAACTAATCTTCAACATCTAATGGTGTTCATATATATCAATAAGCATAATGCTTATTTGTCAACATCATGCATAAGACGTTTTATTGCAACAACGTCTTGTGGGATAAAATTAATTGAGAAGATCCAAACAAAGACAATTAGGGTTAGGGGAATCTTACAACTTCAGACAAATTGCATGTTCATCAAGAACCAGCAATAATTATCGGCAAACGAGATGATGAGGCGGGCTATGACAAATATTTCACATCACTCAGTTGATATTCGATGCATTCACATACCACATGTATTAGAACATGAGCTATCCGAAGGGATGATGCAACTGTTGAAATTCAAGAAGATCAAGAAATCTTACTGAATGCAAGAAACACGCATAAAGTTGGTTCCGCAGTTATCGTAATAGTATCAATGGCTGCTGGTTTTATCACCATCTCCATCGGGTAGAAACGTATTTCAGTAGGAGGTCAACTATTCAACCATAAGCAGGAGTAAAAATTCATATACCAAAAGTTGCAGCAGCTTGATGTTCACAGAATTCTAAGTTTTTGAACTATCTTCCAATAATTAACTATGCTTTAGTTCACTGTTGCAAAACTGATTCGCAGTCCATGTTAAGGCAACATTTAGAAATGATTAACATAGCGAGATATATCTATGGACTTCAAAAACATGGACTACATATAATGTTTACATTAAATCGTCTTAGTTAAGTCACCAGTAGTTATGGGACAAAAGGTGTCCCTTTGTCCAAAAATCTGCATTGTTAGCGTTTTTTACTTTGTCCAAGACAAAGTCATATGTTTGTTCCTCAATATAGTTCCCTTCGAGAGCAATACACTTGGTATACAAAGTTTCTAACATGCCCTTTCTGTAGTACAAAGTGTCCAGGTCCTTGAAATGGACTGCATCATTTGGGAATAGATAATAGTCGCTGCGAGTCAAGCCTGGAGAATACGATGGGTGAACAACCAATTCGAATCATAATTGGTCTAATTTGGCCATAGCTTGCAAAGACGTGTGTGCTGGAGCATTGTAATGATAATACAGAACTTTTTTCTTCGCCACATGAGACCGTTTTGTTCTTTATTTCGTCGTTTAGTTTGTCCAATTGTGACTTGATGATATATGATTGTTCTTTCCTTCTGCATAGTCGATGTTGATTATGCCATGTACATCCCGAGAAAACGAAGGCTAAAACCTTCCCGGCCGAGCTTAGATCTTTCGGTCGACTTTCGTGGTTTTCCAGCCACTCTGAAGACTCGACTACGCTGCAACCAACATAAACCGGCCGTTGAATCGCGCAACATCACTTTTCGGGCACTCAAAATGCCTTTCGCCTTCCAGAACGAGGTGAGCCTTCGGTGCTAGTACAAACCATTTTAAATTAACTAAACCACCGATTAAATGTTGATCTCAAAGGAGCAAATGTATAAATAAAGATAAAGATAGATACGATAAAATTTCTGCCACCATTGAAATGATTGTTTAGAAGTTTTTTCTTTACGATTTTTTAACGATAAGGAATTCTTTTTGTATTGATTAATATTTATAGTTTTGATTTTGGTCATGAGTCATGATTATTCGTTTTCTAGTGGCGCCACCTACTAAAAAATCGTAATATCTTTTTTCGCTTTTATCTGTTCCTTTTCCTTTTCCTTTTCCTTTTCCTTTTCCTTTTCCTTTTCCTTTTCCTTTTCCTTTTCCTTTTCCTTTTCCTTTTCCTTTTCCTTTTCCTTTTCCTTTTCCTTTTCCTTTTCCTTTTCCTTTTCCTTTTCCTTTTCCTTTTCCTTTTCCTTTTCCTTTTCCTTTTCCTTTTCCTTTTCCTTTTCCTTTTCCTTTTCCTTTTCCTTTTCCTTTTCCTTTTCCTTTTCCTTTTCCTTTTCCTTTTCCTTTTCCTTTTCCTTTTCCTTTTCCTTTTCCTTTTCCTTTTCCTTTTCCTTTTCCTTTTCCTTTTCCTTTTCCTTTGTTCAAGCATCTCAAGTTTCACGCCGTATTTCACCATTTAAACCAGTTTTTCTGTCTTGTCCTCTCTTAGTGATTTCATCTTGATCTTCGCATGAGATAAGCCTCCTGTACACGTGCGTGGTAGTTTTAGAGATGGGGTATCAAAGTTGTCAAGATCTACTTGAAGTAGAATACTAATCCCTTCACCACATAAAGTAATCCCTACAAAAAAAAAAACAACAGATTTTTTATCAACTAGGAATTTCTTTTGCGTTATGGTTCTCGTTGCGTAAACATGTTCAAGATCCACATGCAACTGCACACCTGCTGCAATGAAACAACATTCTACCGATAGCCTATAAAATATAAATGCTCGTTTTATGATGTTCTACCACCTTAAGGCCGTTGTCGGCAAAATTGTATAACCGCTAGGTCAATCGAACATCTTCAATCAATCTTCATACCTGTTCTTTATAAAAATTAAAAACTGGTTGACTTGATATCCTTGAGACCCCACAGTTAGTTCTTAAACACTCAATTTCTCCACTACTTAATTGTCAAACGCAAATTAGCATCATTTTATAATCATTTAAATCTCAAGAATATCAATGACCCAAAGCTTTTGTCTCGAAAACATCTAACTTGAGGAACGCAGGCGATCACGAACCAGCGACAATTTAGCTTGATCTTCTGCTAGCAGCTTAAAACACCTCCCAACATATTTTTCAATTTCAGTTTGCCAATATTGCCCAGAAACAAACAAAAAAGCTTAACAGGTGAGATAAGTTTCGATTAATGATGAGAAGGGGCATGCTGACCATCATCTTAGATAATTTTTTTATATCTAAGCGCCATTGACAAAGAGCTGCTTCAGTCCGTCTCAACATCTGAATCAATCAACTTCTTCGTGCGGTAGCTACGTCTTTGTCTTAACCGAAAATTTTAAATTATGGCTACACTTAAATTGGTGGGTAAAAAATGAAAGGAATAAAACAACAAAACAAAAAACATTCTTGTAGTGAAAAGTGTTTAAGTGATTTTATCGAAATCTTTTTTGTTTTTCTTACTTTATAAATATAAAAATTTAGATCGTCCTTGTGGCTTGTTTAGCCAGTTTCGTTTCGGCACAATTTGGGCTGTCTTCATTGACAGGTGCTGTGACGGATAATGTGCCTTTTGCCAAACAAGTTCTCGATGTAATGATCCCGAAAATCTTACTATTGGAATACAATAATATGCCAACGGAGGAGGGATATCGTTTCAAGTAAGTAAAAATTGTGACCAAAAAGTTTAGTAATTTTTTATGATTATTAAATATATTAATATTATAAGAATAGTCTAGTACTAATCGGTTTTTGCTTTAAAGATCGAAAAATTGTGTTTTGTTACAAGTTCATTGTTCTTGGCATCATCAGGAACTCGATCTGGTGACTAAAAAGCTTAAGCTGATAAGTCGCAAGATACTCGTATTCTACCTTGAAAGAAAATATTCATTTAAGCCACTTAAGGCAAAAATTCGACAAAGTGACCGACAGGAATCGCGTTGTCAAAAACAGCCGAGTAAACCTCCTTCTTCTTCGTATTTTTATTCAAATCCATTTCCTGCGGTTATTAATTTAGAATATTGTAAGGCCCCAGAAGAGGGGATGCGTGAAGCAGTGGGTTAAACTCTTGCCTTTCAATTGTATCAAATTGAACTTTTATCTAGTGGTTCAACCGCGATTAGTCCCCATTTACCCTCATGATCAAACTAACAGCGCTATCATTGGGATCTTGAACCTTTAACCGTGGCGACTTGTGATTTCTCTATCGACTTATCTGTTTAGAGTTCCAATATTGTGTCATCAAAATAAAGGTTTGTGACGATGATGTCATTTACTGTGCTGAAATGGCATTTAAGTGATGCTGAATTCAACCACTTGCAAAAAAAAAATACTGCGAACTGAGTGAATGGCAATAAGTCAATATTAAATGATATCTGTTCCGTTATGATACGAAAACTGAGTTTTAATCGGCTGCTTACTGTTTCAACTCTTCTCATAATGGTTTTGTTTGATCTGTTTGTTTTAACAGATACACGACCGTCGCGGTGCGGAACATACAAATTGTTATAAATGTTAATATTAAACCAAATTAAAAATATGAAGACTAACAAATAAAAAAAAATAAACCACCTAATGAATGAAGTGAAAATCCATTAAAGACTACTCATGAATTAAAATCCGATACTTCTTTAGTTGCCTTTTTTTTATTAATCGTAGTTCAAAAGTTGTATTCAGCGGCTTGTGGTCTAATGAAATTGCATAACTTTTTCTGATTAAATTAGCCTCGGAGTGAATAAACCACATGAGAGTAAAATTCAAATCTAAAAAAAAAAACACAAAAAAAAGTAGTTGAAATCAAAATAAGCCGTGCAGTTTGATTGAAATGGTATAATGCAGAGGAGTGCCGTAAAGATTTCCAAATTTGCAATTGATTTTGGCTTGAATGTAAGTCCAAAATCGATTGGATAGAAAGCCATTAATTTGGTTCGATTTAGCCTATGCATCAGATAAGCCTCAAAGTAACCTTAGGAGGGGCAGACCGACTTTAAAGAAGTCTATAAATTTCGCGTCGAAGTCACAATGGCTTTGGAGAGATTGGTAATTTTTTAAGGTTGATCCAATTTGTGGTCCGGATTTGACATCGTCGTTCCATTCACATACGTCAAACCGAACCGTCATCCAAGAATGAATGGGTTTTGTTTAAGGTTTGCCATTTTAAAGAGCTAGGGCTGTCTTGCAACACATTATGGTATATTTTGCATTTGAATTATGAGACGCATCCTTATAAATTTCGATTCAGTTAAGAACTGGCAAAATGATGGCATTCAACTAATTAATATAAATTTAACATAATTTTACTGATGTTTGTCAGATTGTCCGAATAAAGTATTGCGGCATCTCCACTTTACGGGGAACAGAACGCGCGAAGAACTCAGGGCCCTAGCTTAAGTTCCACTTAGGTAATTACCAAAAAACTCCGATTCGTTGAATCCAATTTTCAAGTATGTTATTCGGAATCACAATGAGCTCTTCAGGCCTCTTTCATACGCTCCAACAAAATCCTAAAAATCATTGGCACACACATTTGAGTTAAACTATTTTTTTAAGTAAGTGTTAATTTACAAATACGAATTTAGTCAGTTAATCATTGCAGAGATATTCCGTTTTGCATAGAACAGAAAAGTGGTAATTTTTATTTGCCGATTTTATTATGAAAACTTCCTGTACCCAAATCAAAATCGAAGGCAGTCTACTGTCCAACTGCTGTGTTCTTGGAAGTCATTAACATATTATATCGACTTTTGAGATTTCTTAAAAAATATTTAAGGAAAATTTCGTAGCATATCGATACGGCCTTGAGATGTCTTCAACTAGTTTCTTCAAGGCGCTCGAAATTCCATTTATGAGTAAATTGGTTAAATGTGCGAACTAAGCCTAAAAAACCCAGCGTCATTACGAGTTTTTGTTGGAATTTAAAAAAAAAAACCCACATGGGTTGGCTCTTATTTTCGTCATTAAGAGGCCAGGTATTTATCTTTGGCTACCAAGGTGATGATGGCTTAGATGTTCCTCAAATTACTTCGAATTAAGTCTGTAATCTTTCATCATTTATGCTTGTGAGATGAGAGGGTGTAGCGTTAATTTGGAGCCGATCGTGATGTACGCTCACTGTAATAGTCACTGATAATTAAATTAGCTTTTGTTGATATTTGGTACTATGCTTCCTTGGCATTTTGTGCAGAGTTATTATTCTTTGACTAATAAATTATCTGAAATAATCTTATGAGGGAGCTCTTAACGTTTTTAAGCCGGTTATGTTGCTCTTTGAATCACACTTTTTGATGTACTTTCTTTGCAACAAACCAAACCAAATGGTGTAATTGCAATAAAACGTTTTTACATACTGGCACCGAAATTGAATGCCACTATTGAACTAAGTAAACATTGATGATACCAATAAGAGTCTATTAATTACCATGTTACAAATAATATACTATTTTTATTTCGAAAGCGATTGGTCATTTTTGAAAAAATTTTTGCTTGAGAAAGCTTTTCAGTTGATTTACTGGCTTATTATTAAAATTAATGCGGGCCAAAACTCAAAAGAATAAATTGAAATAATTGAAGAAATGGTGACCAGATGGTAAACTTAAGTGTCGACTCTGATGAACCCCAAAAGCTTTATTTGTTGACAGTTGAACTCTTGTCAGGTATAAAAAATGGTTGGCTGATCATCAACCGAACATATGCCCAAGTTCGTCCTGTGCGCTCAACGGAGAACTTTGATTATCAGAGTCCCGATAGATTTCTCCAGTGGGCTATACCTTGCTTTTTTTTAGTTTCATTGGCCTGGACGTAGTCCAGGCTGCGCCACAGAAAGGTTCCGGACCAGGGAACGTGGTTTTTGAACTAGTCCCGGCTAGTTCGTCCGAAATTTCATTGCCTTCGATTTAATGATGACCTGGAACCCATCCTAGCCTAGCTAGGGATTGTTAGGCGTCGTAGCAGCTTTTGACAGATTTGGATTCCATTAGATTGGATTATGAAGTCTTTAGCGCTGCTTGGCTGTCTAATTAAATGAGAACTCTGTCCCCTCTTTTTGCTTTTGCAAGCTTTACAATGGCGCAAGATTCGATGGCTTGTTGCTCAGCCTGGAAACGCTTGGATGCTTTCCCATGGGTACGGAGATTTTAGTGTTGAGTCCATAGACACCGGCGCCAACTCCGTTTTCCTTTTTTTAGCCATCAGTATACCATTATAGTCGCCTTCATACTAACTGGGTTCAAGCAGAACATGTCTTTATCCGTGATGAAATTGATTATTTTAAAGTTTGCTCACCTGATTTGTATTACATAGAAATCTCGTTGGTTAATTAAGCAAACAAATTTGCAGAACAAGTAGAGAAAGCAATGTATCCTGGCGTGTTTGAGATGATTTGAGTAGCCCATTCTTTTCCAAGACGACAAAAGAAGTAACCTTTCAGCCTATGCAGAGCGCTAACGGGCGTTTTAATCGACCTTTTATACCCAGTTAAAAAGAATTTAGACGAGTTATGATTTCAGAATAATTCAGGCTGCTTGCCACTCAAACCCTCCAACTTTTGATTTTTTACAGACTTAGTTAAATAACCGTGGAATCTGTCGTTAAGCTGATGTTGATGTTTGACTTTTTTTTGGGTGGCCATTAAATATTGGTTCGATGCTAACATTCCAGACAACGTTAAGGCACACAAGATCAAAATTGATATGACCTTTTTTCTCACCTCCTTTTTAACCTTTAATAGGGCTTACCCTATCAGCTTTAACAAGAAAATTTATAATGACAATGAAAACTGCCCTCAAAAATCGCGTTACTTTCAATTAAAATGTTTCCTTCATTCTCAAGTTTGTTTTTAGTTGCAACCTTACAATAATTGACAACAAGTTCTACCCAGGTTAGATTAACAAATTTATCCAGATGTCATTGGAATATTAATTAATATTCGTTGTCAACCATGAAGCACTTCCTCCTGAACGATTAGCAACATTTAGTTGACCAAGCCTAGTATTTAAATACTTAATAAAACATCGGAATAAATTAAGTCTTAAGCCTACCATAAATAACTTGAGCTTCCCGCATTTGTAGATGCGTTCTTGAATTTAAATTTAAGAATTTTTATTAAATTTTGATCGTGACCAGATGTCAAACAAAGCAAGATTACTACTAATGCCTTATTTTTTCCCCTCCCAAAACAGTTACAAGACCAGCGATGGCTCCTACCGCGAGGAAGTTGGTATGATTGTTAACCCCGGCACCGATAAGGAAGAGCTCGTGGTCATGGGTTCGTACAGCTACACTGAAGGTGATATCGAGACAACGACAATGTACACTGCCGATAAGAATGGCTACAGACCAAGAGTGCAGCTGAAAAATCGCGGAATATCGCCCAAGCTTCTTTCATCTCTTTCCGGTTAAAATATTAGTTAACAGATAAATCGCTAGTGTTAATTGAATAAAATTTAAAATAAACAGCTGTACAAATTAAAATGGACTTTTGGTTTGGTCGTTTTTTTAGGAAGTCTAAAATTATCACTATGAATAGACGTGGGACCGTCGAGACGCAACTGACTGGAACAAGTTTTACTTTCGGTTGCCAAAAGTTATTTCAGATCAAGATTTTGTTTGGAATGCTGTTTGAAGGTCTTCATTTTCGCATAAGACGTCTTTGTGGGTGCTCCATTTGAAATAAAACAAAACAAAATATACCGGATATCAACAGAATTGTTAAAACATTATAAACTTAAAATACATCATTCAACTGCAAGTTTTGTAATGTAGCAATGGATTTCGATGGAAGATTATTCAAAGTTATTAAAACATGATTCAAGCTATTGATGCTCCCAGAGTTTTTTTTTTTTTCTTT
Source organism: Orthonevra nobilis (assembly GCA_963555765.1). NCBI lineage: Eukaryota > Metazoa > Arthropoda > Insecta > Diptera > Syrphidae > Orthonevra > Orthonevra nobilis. Next base: position 16,363,746 of record OY743225.1, read on the forward strand.
TTTTTGCAAACAAGTTTTCATTTTATTAGTAATAAAAGTTGTAAAATAAAAATGTAAGTTGCCGGGAATAGATTTGAAACAAGCTTTAATGCCAAAAAATAAACATGTATGTAAATTTTAGAAATTGGACTATTTTGAAACGTGCCTTACAAGGACGATTTCATTAAGCTGATAACAGATTGGGTAAGATGCTTTTGTCACTGACACTTGCGAACGACTACTTTATTCAAAACTTATTGAAAACAATTTTTTAGCTGTACATAAAATGAAGGCGACAAGCTCATAGATTCAGTGCTCCATTTGCAATTTTTGTAAAATACTGACGTTGATAGTTGGAATGTATGAGCTTTATGGCATCCGACCATAGCAAGCGTAGGTTAAGGTTTTTGCTGAACAATCTACGACGGATATTTTCACAGTCTGCCTCTTTACTAATGAGTAAGCCTGTTGAATATAATAAATAAAATTATTTAAAAATAATAGTTATCGAAAACGCCACCGCTGGATTAATTTGCATAACAAAATTTCGGAATAATTTTTTATGAATATACATACATATTTTTAATATTAGCGGTTGCCCACAACTTCGTCTGCGTAGGTTTCGTGTAAAAAGAAAAGTTGAAGAATTCAATAAGTCTATTTCGATTATGAATTGGCCTCAAATGTAAGTCAAAATTTATGGTTCTTAAGAAAATATAAATCCATCTCATTTCCAGAAAAGTTGAAATATTCAGACCTTTTTAGTCATAATTTAACAACATGTGTATTTACCTTAACATATAGGCATCGCTGACTATTTTGAAATTTTTTTTTGAATTTCTCGACTTATAAATAGTAAGCAAATGTGGCTTTTGGCAGCGTTGGGAAACTTAAGTTACATAAATGGTCGCCACACTTGAATATAACCTAAGTCAATTCTGCAAGACCATTCTAAATACTGATAAAGGACTTTTTAAAATCGGATGGGTAGTTTCGAAGATCAACCTACTCATAAAAAGGACAAACTTTACCTCATTAAAATATTATAAGAATAGATGTAAAAAAGGAGACTTATTTGATTTATAACGAAAAATGTTTAGGAAAAATAAAGTGATTAATAAAAAATGAATGAACCTTTCTTATAATCGGATTCGAAAAACTTCAAAATGACTGCAATGACTTCAAAACGGCTTCAGTGACTTCATAGTCATTTGAACGCAATCTTTGAGCCTTCTGAATTGATTGAAGTGACAACGACTTCAAAATTAATGGTGATTTCGCATTTTGCACTTGAAGTCTTTAAGTGAACTCATGATTTAACCACTTTTGGAGATGAATTTATAAATTATTTTATTCCTTTACCACTCTGTCGGCGGGTGACGGGTTTGTTCGCATGCATTTGTTTACCTTTCAGCGAATGTTTAGATGGACATCAAGAAGCGCCAATTTCAGGAAGTATACGATCTTTGAGTAAAAGGATACAGTAGTCATGATTGGCTCTAGCTTCATGTCCCTGTATGAGTCGAATCATCCTTCCTAACCATAAGCAGATTAAAGACTACTATCAAAAACTGTCCACAAACTTTTACAAACGTTGTAAAATTTACTTTCGAAATAAATATCATCTTCATCTGGAGGAAAATTGACAATAAGCTTAGGGTAGTCGTCTTGTAGTGATGGCACTATCGGCTTGTTCCAATATCATGTTGTGCATCTACAACTTTCGAATCCTTCTCCTATTCCTTCTGCCAGCTCTGTAGAGACGATTTAAGAAAACTCATTATGCCCTTGAGAGCGAACAAATTACAAAAAAAATAAAAACAGAGATACTAAAATTGAATATTGAAGATTTATTGTTTTTGCTACAAATGCATAAAAAGAAATATCGATACATATTTCGTTGCTTAGTTGTTAAATTCATTTAATAAGATTAAACATAAAGTTTTATGAGTAGCACACTGCTTTACGAATATACAGAATAAGACGTGTCATGCGTTAATTACTGAATTCATAGTTCATTACTTCAGATATTAACTATTTAATAGCCGAAAGATAAAGTCAATTGACCACTGGTTTACAACAAATTTAGAGAATTCAAAATAAAGGGACATTCATTTCGTATGTAACCTTTCAAACAACCAAACCGCATTATTGTTTTAAATGTCGAAAATATTTTTTTTTTTTCTCCTATGCAATGGAACACTTTTTTCTGTGGTGTCAAGTCAACTCGTAAGCTTTACAGGCTTGAACAACCCATGTACCTGTAGTCTTTTGACATGTTCCTGCTGCGCTGGTATTAAAGTTTCAATAATAAACCTTACGAAGAACGGTGACTAGGAACTCACTTTTAATAATCCAAATTTGTACCATTTTTTTCGTCTTTATTTCAGTATGTGTGGTGTTAAATGTGCAAATTTCGACATTAATGGTTGATGTGACGGTGAAATTTGACTCAAAAGTTTTGACACAATTTGAATTCTCAGGGAAAAACCCACCAACCACCTGTGTCCCCATAGCGCTTCCATATAGTATAAGTTTGTGCCTTAAGGTGCATGATGTGAAAATTGTGAAAAACACAGGTATGCAGATTTGTTTGTCACTTGTTGCAACTATCACAGGAAAAAATGCAATTGTCATACCTTTCAATTGTATCCAAGTTGTGCCTACGACTCTAACCTACTTTACAACAGCTGCACCAGCCACAATAAAATAAAAGCTTTACAGGTGATTTATACTTATTTTGATAGAAAGAGAAATATAATTACAATTTGATAAACAAACAAAATTTGAGAAGTCTTACAGTTTTAATTTTTTTTAAATCTTATAAAGGATCTCATTTTCGAGAGGATCTCTTTTATTAACTTCCCATCAGGAAGTTCTTGTTTTGATTTGGCATCACTTCCTTTACAGATTTAATTTTTCACAATAATATGTGGGGTAAGTAGAAACTACCACAATTAAATTTTGACTTACGTTTCGTACACACACTGCGAAAATGAACAACTTTAGTTATTATAATAAAAAAAAGGATCAGGTAATAGAATATTACTGACAGGTGGAGTATCGTAGCCAGGCTGGATCATGGTTAACAGCGATGTATGGTATCGTACACTTTTGACTTCGATCTTTTAAGCTCAACTGCAATAACACAAACATGTGCATGTAAGGATATTATCCAGCAGCGCAACTTCACTTTTTTCTTGTTTTTTAATTATTTTCTTTTTTCTTGTGAGCTAAATTTAAATATCGAAGTCACAGGATGCATTGACAACGTGCTTTTATAGCTTGAAAAAGAAATTCAAGAGAAATAGAACACTATCGACTCCTGATATATTGAATATTATCACTATTTTATTAACATAGAAGATAGAAGACATGCTTACTCCAGAGCCACATTTTACATCATTTAAACCAACTTAATAAAATTGACGTTCTAACACTGCGTGTAGTGCAATCTTTTGTATCTACTCCTCAAGTGAGAAAGATATTCCCAAAGTGATAAGATACGACTATTTAAAATATTTATGAATGCAGTATTGTCCTCAGTGCCCACCCTCTCAGAAGTTTTTGTTAATATCCATTTTTTTATAATAGTATAAAATACAGCCATTTTTTAAACTTCTAAAATAGAATTATTTGCTTAAATGAATAAAATAAATACATTTTTTTATTCATTTATTTATATAAATAAATAAATTTATATAAATAAACCACTACGTGGGGAAGTAAATGAAGCGCCTGCCTTCCTGGAACTTTAAACTAATTTTCGAATCTGGTCCAGTCAATTGTTGCCAATGGGATCAAAGTAATGGCGGTATCACTGGTGTGGTCGACCAGCGAAATAAGTCAAACTAAGTGGATGTTCGTTGTGTAGTGCATTCCAAAATGGTGTTGCCAATTATTTGTGGCTGTTGTGAAGGCGGAACACTGCCAATAGAGTGTTGGCGTAATCTTCAAATAAAGATGACTAAAATTCTGCGAATTAAGTGAATGCAAATAAGTCGATTTCATCTTTTCCGTATATATTCGGACTCCGATCTGAAGAAGCCTTATGCACAACAAATTCTGTCGACAAACAAAAAAAATATAGAGCATCAGTCTAGACAGATTGTTCAAAATCGGAAATGATGTTGACTTACCTCGGAATAAAGATAAACTCCGCAGGTACAATATTTGTGATGATCTGCCTAGGAACCCTTTTCATTTCCATTTGGCAAGCAAAATAGCAGAAGACTTTTAAAATTCTTGCAGTCCACAAAAGATTATTAGGGCGAAAACTCTGAATTGTGAACTAGCTTGCCCTCTCATTTTTTGGCAGTTGCAACTAGTCTGTAGAAGGCTCTTAATGTCGCAGTTGAAAGGATCGAAAAAGTGTATCTTCATTTATTCTCAATGCTTGCCGTAGCGAAATCTACACAGAAAATAGCTAACCCGCAAGGAGATACCAGTGGTTTGAAGATCAAATATTTTTGTTAAGTCCGATCGGTGGTTCTGAATCACATCCGGAAGCTTGACGCTAGCACGTTATATCACAACGGCACACTTCGGGTTAATTGGGTTTATGGGGCCGCTACAACTTAATTTTCCAAATTTAAAGAGTTACACGAGCTACGCTTTGATTACGATGTTTCAGGTAATCGGTCATTAAATTACATATTAATTTTAAGCTGCGGAAGCATTTGTTTAAAAGCCGATTTAATCACTATATTAGAGGATTCGAAACAAAGTGACTCACTTCATGTTAAAACCTTTGGGAGACTATCTTCTTTGCCGTAAAATAAAACAAGTTGCAAACATGTCGAAAACAGTAGTTTTTTTGCTTCTTCTGAGGGGAATCCTTATCCCCGTCGTCTCAAGTCAGCTCGTTTCCTTCACGGGCTTAAACGATCCATGTGCCTGCAGCCTTTCAGCATGTACTTGCTGCGCTGGTATTAAAGTCCCGCCAATAAATTTAACGAAGAATGGTGAATAAGAGATCACTTTAAAACAGATCCTTCGAACTCTAAGCCTTTTTTCTTACTTCTTTTCAGTTTGTGTGGTGTTAAGTGTGAACATTTCAACATATATGGTTCAAGTGACGATCAAATTGGACTCAAAGGTTTTGACACAGTTTGAATTTTCGAGAAAGAATCCACCAACCACATGCGTACCAATAGCCCTACCGTTTAACATGAATATGTGCCTTAAGGTGCATGATGTTAAAGTTCTTAATCAGACGGGTATGCAGATTTGCATGTCGATTTTTGGAACCTTCCAAGGAAAAAACGCAATCGTGATACCTTTCAACTGTGTCAAAGTTGTATTTGCCACCGTGAATTATTTCACCACAGTTGCACCATCTTCTGGGTAATTTTGTATTTATGCAATTTGAACTTTTATTTTCTCTGAACTTAATAAAGATAACTATGAGAATTGTTTTTAATACAAGCCAATTAAAGCTATACAATGTAAACAAACTCCAGCTTCAAAAACCATAAAGCAAGTAGAAGATCTTTAAACGTAGTTAATTATATAAAGTGTCTGAGCATTATCAATTTGATTTGAGCATTGAGGGTGATTTTGGGTCTTTGGAGAATATTGCGATCTAAAGGGCCCAAAATGTATCACCCAAACGCGGATTTGGGGCAACGTGAATTTCAGCGCTGATTTTCGGGCCATCCGCCGATAAGACTTTTTTCATTTTTTTGTACAATTTAACGGTAATTGTTTATATAGAGTTATTTTTCCACGTGATCTTGGTGGTTTCTTTGATTCTACATTGAGCTTCAATGCTTAAGCAGTGCTCTAGATGGATTTTTGCTTTCTGGCCTGACAAGATCCACACAGGTGTACAGCTCGTAGAGTTCCTGATTATATGTTCTCCTACGCTCGCCCTCTTCGCAGACAGGACCGTATATCCGACGAAAAATTTTGTTTTTTCGAAGGTCCCTTAAATCTCTTTCAAAGAAAAACTGCAAAGAAGATGATTATTTTATGGGTTTTGATCGAACTTGTTTTCACAATCCAAAGTATCACCGATCGAGTGAAATGAGTCGGATCTCCACCAAGTTGTCGTTTGTGGAGTCTGACATCGATGATGTTAATATCGTCTGCCAGCAGCTGGATATACTTGAAAAAGATATTGTTGTCCTGCTTCCTTCTCGTCTCACTTATGTTGAAGAAAATAACGACTCATTTGATAGCAGTTCATTTTGATGCTCTTATTTTCTAGTATTGGGTCAGTCGGACTCTGGATCATGCTGCTGCAAACAAGTGACCTTAGTCTCAACGATCCCAAGTCCAGAATGTTGATGGATTTTTAGTTGACAATTCGATTGTGGATAGCCTAGTTCCTGTGTGAGACTTTTCGTAAGAAAATCTTGGGCTACTCATCACAGAATTTTTAGCTCACATAAAGTCTGCTAGTCGGTGGTCGCTAGCTTTAGTCGCGGATGCCGTCGCTATAAAAAAAATTCTTAGATAAAGTTTACACAAGTTTTATCTTCTTGACAAATTCAAATTTTACATTCTTCTTTTTGAAAAAAATAATTCACTTGTTTAACGAGGTTTTTACTTATTTTATTAATTACAAATCCAAACAAAAATTTCGTCAACCAGCTTTTGGAGCTTTTGTCGTAAAGTACCCAACAGAGTCCAACGACACTTTGACACAATTGAAGGGCACCACAAATACTTTTTTAGTTTCCATGGCTCCATAAAGTGTCATACACATCTGTATGCCAAGTCCGACTTGTTCCACATCATGCACTTTAAGGCACATACTGACTTTTAATGGAACAGCAATAGGGACACAATAGGTTGGTGGTTTGCTCGGTGAAAATGTGAACTCCGTCAGCTTTTTCGAACCAACTTTTATTATCACGTTTACATCTAGTGACAAAATGTCCACATCAAACAATACGCAAACTAAAAAAATATAAGAAGTCTTAGCTCAAATAAGGTTGTTCTGGTTTAAAATATGTTTTTCTAGTCACTTTTTCTGGTGAGGCCTACTGGAACAACTTTGATTCCGGTGCAACAAGTACATGATAAAAAATCACATGCACATGGGTTTTGGGTATTTGTAAATTGTATAAGTTGACTTGAAGCAACATGGAGAAAAGTTCCGAAAAAAAGAAGAGACAAGAAGAGAATCGTTTTCGTCATTTTTGCAAATTTGAAATAAATAGGAGACGAAAGTCTAGCCTTTCCGAAGGTTATACGCAAAATGAAAAGCGTTGTTTTCAAAGTTTGATGGTATATTTTTCGACGTAATGGTTGAATTATTAAATTAATATCAAATGTAATGGACTATGAACGAATTAGGTCGTAGTAATGCGCGGCTTGTGTTTTCAGAAAAACAGGCGTGCTTGTAATTTACATAACAATTTGAGGGATAATTGTTTTAAGATCGCATTATCGCTCAGTATGCGCAAGGTATTGCGCTCACCGAATTCTCGCTAGATCCATATCACTGCACAGATTATGTTTTTGCAGGTAGGTTCCTTGGTCAAAACTGCAGTTGATGTAAAAATATTGAGTAGCGAAATTCGTTGATCTTTTCCTGATTATATGTTAAAATTGAGCGCTTCTTCTGCCACTGCACAGCAACGACGAGAATGCAGCCATTACTGATAACGCCTCAAAAAGAAATCGAGGTCGAAATCGAATTTGCTAAAAGAACCAAAAAACATGTCGATCGAAAAATTACGTACAACCCATGATTTCCTAATTCCCTAATAAAATCCAATAAATCCCCTATCTCTACAGAGATCAGTGTGACACTAAAAGCCCAATGGAGACCTTAGTGGCAACCACTTTGGCGCTTCATAGCACATCAAACCAAATAGACAGAAAGCCTTATATGACTCGACTCAATGACATTACACCAAAACAATTTTTAATGACAAGACAAGACAAGAAAGGAATTAAAAACTCATTTTAAGCTTATTCTATTCAGTCAGTTTGGCACACACTCGTATCTCTTGATGTGGTATTTCGCTTAAAGAAGCTCGGTTGGTTCTTTTTTGAGTAAGCTCTTCAGTGAGAAAATCACCTTGTATGTGGGAAATAACAAGATCCGCTTATTCATGATTTAAAAATGCCGATATTATCAGTTAATTCTTTTAAATTTTGTTTGAAATACCATAAAACAGGAAATAAGAGACTCGATGAGGCTTTTACTGAATCGTCATTGGAAAATAAGAAGGAAAAAAAACTAAGCCTACTCGTGAGGTCAAGAACGATCTCGGTATTATCTTAACTCCTAAATCATTTAGTAATAAATTAAAATTTTAAATAATTTAACCAGATACATATTAAATTTAAATAAATGTATATTTGGGAAGGCATTCCACAATGTGCATAACAATTGGTCACTTTTATGACACCGTGGCAAATAATAATTTATTAAATTGTTTAAATGCCGATTTCCGCCTAAAATCAATAATTCAATTCTGAAAAAGAATGCGATAAATTATTCATAGACCAGGTTCAACAATAAGCTTAGATTAGAAGCAATATTTTATAATGCGAAGTTAATAAACTCTTATGTTTGAATGAACTTCCTAGTCTACAAAATGAATATGACAAAAAAAATGTTGACTCAATTTCAGATTTAATTGGAGTACCTTCTTTTCAGTGCTGTGAGCCACAATTGTTCCTGAATCAAATGATTCTGAATATTGGGAACATCGGCATCAGATTTAGAGAAACATATTTTTTAAAAAAACGGCCTCCAAATTCCCCAGAAATATTTTTAATATTTGAAGAAACTGAATTTGTACCGAATATCAGCTGGGTGGCGAAGTTGGTAGAGCGCCTGCCTTTCAATTGATTCAACTGATACGTCCCAGGTTCGATTCCTAGAGTAGTGGTCTAGTTTTTCGAATCTGGTCCAGTCACCATTTGCCATTGGGATCAAGTTAATGGCACTATCAATGGGTTGGTCGACCAGTGATAGTAGTCTGAATAATGAGTGGCGTTTTTGTAGTGGTTGTTGTATCGGCTTAGTTCCTAATTCGTGTTTTCAAAATAGCTGTTTGTGTAGATTGTGTAGATTGACAGCGGGGTGTTTAAGCTAAATCTTCCAAACTTTCAAAATTTTCGAATGTCGAATAAAATCCTGTGAATTAGGTTAAAGTCAATAGGTCGATATCAAAATCCTCCGTCCCGTTTCGGGCTCCACCCACGGAAGTGAGTTGAAACCAATAACACCTGAGTTTCTCAAACCACTACACAATCTTTCATCTTCTCCTTATTCTTCTGCTCGCTCTGTGCTACAAGCATTATAAGAGTCTTAATATCCTCTTGAAGAGCGAGCAAATAATTAAAAAAAAAAAATCGATCTGTTGGCAAGTTTTAGATACATTTCGAACGTGTTTGTGTCACCAAATCAATTCACAAAGAAGTTGTTTTTGGAAAAATCTAGAGGTATTATGCAAGATAGACAAGGCGGCCACCGATCTCTGAAGAAGCTGAGCCTACGTAAAAGTTGTTTTCTAGCTTCCAGATCGAGCAAGGGATCTTCGAACTGGAGTTTCGATTTTTCGTTTTTCGAACCTGATCTCTGTGAAGCAAAGACGTTTGTAGCTGGGGCTTTATGGTTTTTTCGCTCATTGTGGCCTTTAGTGCTCGTGGACTTCCTCGGCCTGGAGAATTGTTGTCGGTCCATTTTAGACCTCGTAGTTCTGCGTTGAGCGTTGAGCACATATCAAAAGACTTCTCCAATAGGAATGTTTTTTCCTATATGTGGATTTTGTGTGTAGTTATACTTTGTCTAGCTTTCAATCACCTTAATAAAATCTTGAGTCATATGAGAGATTCCCTTTTTCAAAAACTTTCTTTGGCATCAAAGATTCTCAAAAGAGCAGCAAACATTCTCCATCTTCATCATGCACAACGGGACTTCTCTTAGAAAGATGCCTCTGTTCTACTCGCCTCTAAAATTGCGTTCTTCGAATTATTACCATTTAGAGACATAACAAACTTAGAACCGCACTGGTGTGGACTATTAGAATAAAACTTCTGCAGGGAATCAGCACGGCGAGATGGTAAAGATCTGGAGGTATGGGAAACGTTTGCTTGTTTTAAATAAAATTTTGTTCTGCAGTAAAACCTTTCAGACTAAGTTCTTTGTCGGACATGTAATGATGGAAGCGTTTTTTTTTCAACGATACTATTTATCCGATCGTCACGTTTATATCTCAGAATACAATTCAATTCTCTTGAAGCAGGTCATACGCTAATATTCTTTAATCTCACGACTTCTTGCCTCAGTTTGCTACTGATCATGAAACTAACAGTTTTTCATTTTCAGCACATCTCCGGGATGGCTGTGTTGTCCGCACGGTAGCCCTCTTACGCTTTCTCAAATTTTTCGGCTGCGTAGAACCGATGGTCAATCTTATCCGTTTCTGCTTCCTTCTTAATGATGCAATATCATTTAGGCCATCAGGCCCACATTCAATAAATGTTATTGAATTATGCTTTTTAAAAGTAAACCCTTCATTTACATTTTGGCACGGATTTGCTCAAAATTTTACTAATAACATTTCGACGCTTGTTTCATCATAAAGGCGTCAACATCAAATCTACATTTAACGGATGTGTTTCATGGATCCACATACTTGACGACGCGTCACCTAAGAAGTTCTTTTTTCCGACAATTGCTGATTGATGTATGCGCAATGTCTTAAACTTAAAGAAATTAAATGGGAACTCCCACAGATTGTGTAACCGCCTGTTTGACGTTGATGCTTTTTTTCTGGGAAATTTAATTGTTATGCTATTTTGCAACAGCACTTGAAGCTACAAAGTGTCTTTGCCTCACTGCCACGATTGTTGTGCTTTAACCTTTACGGATTGTGCGTCAACAACCGGCATGAGAGGGTCTCTCATTTTTTTTTACTCATCTAAACTTATGTTTAGGATTCAAGAGATATTATTGCTTCTGAATTTTGAGTGAGAAAAAAGGCCTTGTAGTCAGTCTAACAAACAATGATGTCCAAATCATCAGTTATCTGTCAACAGTAGTCGTAGCACTGTAGTGTCAGTGTAAACACTCAAACTTGACAGTTGATCATTCAATGAGCATGACTTTAAAGGTGTACACAACTTTGGTTTATTTAGGATTATTCATTGAAGAGACGACAAGAGGTTTGACCAAATTGAGGGAGTTCTCATTTGCCACTCTTGTCTGGGAATGCCCTTGACATTACTCTTTGAATAATCCAGCAAGAAATATTTCTGTAGTGGAAATTAATACAATCATTCAACTCTTCTGTGAAGGGTATGTCCAATTATTTTAACTCTGCGGAGTTGACCGCTGCAGACTTCTTTTTGCAGTCTCGGGCTTATGATAACAAGGCATTGAATCTAGAATCTGTCAAAGGAAATAACCGTGCGAGAACTTATGGTCTCGTCAAAATAATTGCAAAGACGGGGAACCCAAAATGGTTATAAACTTTACCACTTGACCAATATAATCTTTGATAAAAAAAAAGGTTATGGTCTAAACAAACAATTTTGCAGAAAGTTATGATTTTCAGTGCACTGTTTGAATTGACATTTATGCTTTCCCCTAAGGCCACTGACAAAATGTCTGACGATGTTGGTTAGCTTGTTGTTTTTAAATGAAATCCCAACTGAAATCACAACTGAATTAGTAATGCTTTAAAAAAATCAAATTCTGTGCAAAAGACTTTACTTAAATAATGGTTTCATTAAGCTCGTCCTGAGTTTGCGAAGAAACTCCTTTCATGAAGTTCTGTTCAAATAAAGTTCTGGATAGCATCGAAAGTTGCATTTTCGTTGGTGCTCTGTAACAACACCCGCAAGAGAATTGCCAAGAAGTTTGATTGATGTCTTTACAAAAAGTTACTTAAATGGGATGTCGTGATCGCTTCTCTAATCTATCGAGTAACAAGTTGCTGACAAAGTGACCAGTTGAAAAACAAATTTGTAATAATGGGAATCGCCGTTTAGTAAAACAGCTATAACTCTTTTAAAGATGGAATATTTTAACCTAAACAATACTTCTTTGGATTTTCGTTCAAATAATCAATTGATACAAAATGAATACGATTCGGTATTTGCGCTTTGAAGAAACCAAAAATTGTCCAAGTAAATTTCGTTAACAGAAATAGAAATAAACTTAGAAAAGTTTTTTGATGTTCCAGCGGATTTTCATGATACACTTTAACTATACTGAAGACAAACTTTGGTAAGAGATCAATTGAGCATATTTATTGGTCAATAATATTTTTATGACCTCTTTCAAAATTTATAGAAAAGTTTTATTGAAACTTTTTTAAATACTTTATCGTTAACCCTCCCTGTTCAAGAATGTCAAACGATCACTAAACAGGATTTTTTTTTTGCAAAGTAATGACTTTAGCTCGATGCATAGCTTGGGCGTGTTCAAAAATAGTTGACCATGAACTACTGTCAAACAATAGATGAAAACTTCGCAAAAAGATCTGGAATGTCATGTTGCTATTTTGTGTGTTTGAAAAAGTAATAATTTAATTAATACGAAAAACAGGACATAAGTTAATGTAGCCGCAAAGATTCGCACATATAAAATCACTTGCAGGTGCCGGTTTTGAGTGTTTCTTATTATAAAAAAAGAAATAATTAGCAAGGCAAATTTTGGCACTTATCATCGGCTTGAAGTGATTGTAATTGTTGCTAAATGTTTTCAATGGTGGGCAGTGAACTATGATGTTTATTAAGGAAACTCTTATGAAGTTGATTTTTTAAGCTGCCTACAAAGTATTTCAACTTTAATGGTTAGAGCAGATGGCAAGATGAGATAAAAGGCGTTGAAAGCGAAAGCTGGCAATCTTCTTTGAACTCCATCTTTTGGGTGAAGGTGAGTGATTTTATTTAAATTTCAAATTTGCCAACCGATTTCGAGAACTGGTTCGTTTTTCTGTGAAAACCGATGAAATACTCGTCCATCATAAATGCTTTAAGGCGAGATTTGGGTCCGGTTCTTTGCAATTATTTTCAGTTCCTTTAATATTTATATGTATATGTATATTTTGATTAAATAATAAGTTGTTTAACAGGTGACGTACGAGGTTAATGAAAAAAATTGACATTTGGTGCTAATATTTAAACAAGAATCATTTATCTGTCATTTATGACGCGAATATTGGTTAATGGCTATTGTCTACGTCAAATTATAAGGGCGACATGATCAGCTTCCGCTCTGTTCTGTAAACAATATCGAGCTTATATTACCTACAGCATTTGGTTTTTACAAATCACACGCGTTCAATAGGTTTCTTAACCTCTTGATCGTTTTATTCTCGCATCGCATCACGAGAATGGACGTAGTTGACGTGTTGACGTGTTGACGTGTTTCATGCAGCTGGGTATATCACTGGAACACTGTTTATGGGAAAAGTGGTAAAACAGCGTCAGATTGAAACTTTGTGTAATATTTGAGTAAATTGAATTCGCAATATTTTTCTCTACTTCATATTCTTTTCGATCGAGAACGAATTCGAAAAAATAAAGGTACTGTGATCAACAAAGCAATGAATTGCTGCCTAAGTAGTAAAATGTATTCGGATGCAAGCCTGTGCTCTGTGAAATATTAATTTTTTTATATTGCGAACGGATTTGTGAGTGTCTTGTCCTCTGAGAACAATTGCTCTGTAATGGATTGTTGTCATGAAATTCTCAAGTACAGATGGAGGAAATGCACAATCAGAAATTGTAGAGAGTTGTTTTGAACGACTTACCATTTTTTTTAATGTAAATTTTTGTTTGTAGAAGAATTTCTTACAATGAGTATCAGCATTGCAAACATTTCATAACTATAGCGTTTTCTGTTTTTCTCTGAAGAAATTTCCACGGTCCACGCAACGATAAGGTGTTAAAGGTCAGTCAGTCAGTCATAGAACAAACAATTTGCTACAAATTTTGTCCCTTTTTAAAAGTACGATGCTTCCTTGTGATAATTTATTTCTCGATTAAATTTGTTTGCGCAAAAGAAGGAAGAATACGAAAAATACAAAATAGATTTTAAAATTTATCAATTTTTTTTTATTGCTGCACGACTGTGAATAGTTTAGACAACAAAATGAAAAAAATGCATGCATTAAATCAAAGTTAATTTTTTGTCATTAGTAATAAATTAAAGACAACAATGTGTTTCATTATGCGAAGACTTCCGTCTATTGACTAAAAAAAGCTTGAATGCTACCCATAATTCAATAAGATCTATTTTTATCTTGATTTAAGATTATTCCCAACCACTACTCTGAGCAAATCTCCTTGCTTCACCTATATAAGTGTACACAAATTTTGAAAACTTGAATTCACTAGGAATTATAACCGTAAATCAACATTTAGAATGGGTTGGACAAAGATTCAATTAAAGTGCACCTCATTATTTTTTCTCGGAGAAACGGAGACCAACTGGTTCGTGAACCCTAACAGCCCCTTACGAGTTTGAGAATGTGCGGTATCTGAGGGTATTTTAGCAATACCAATCAGTTGAAAAACTGGTGAACCAGTGCATCGAGGCGTCGTTTCTTGTACTCATAAACGAAGCTTCTGCAGTATTGCCGCAGCTTGTGAAAATCATCGGCATTTCTATTTTCTTGGAGCGATTTTTTTTTCGATAGTTGTGCTTTTGTTCAATTTTTCTCATCGCAGATCTTGAATAGGCTGGTTTGTATCTTGGCAATACCTTCGAATGTCTATATTCCAATTCATGGCGTTTTTGTTTTCTCTTTTATAAGAGTGCACTTTCCCCAATGTCGTTATCTTTTATTTTATTACTTCTTTGGCTTCTTCTGTCCACCACCATGTTAATTTCACATTTTGGTGGTGCCCTTCTGATGTTCTTATCAAAAAGCTTAAACATTTTCAGCAGATAATGCTATTGAATTCATGGAGATTGATTTGAAGTTATTTTCTTATAACAAAAAAGAAATCTAAGCAACCATTCTTTTGAAATTGGTGGTGGATTCAAATTTGACTATTACAATTACAATTCATTTACAAAAAAGAATTCATTTGGCTTTAGTCGAAGTTCCAAGTTAATTCACATAAAATCAAATGAAATCAAAAAGAATATATTTGAATTCTTTTGAAACCATGGGAAGATAATGAAGGCAATTATTTTTTAGAGGGCTGATGATATATTGAACAAAACGAGCCCAGCTAAGTACGAGCCGAATAAATGCAGCTCGGACTACCCGAGATGAATTATATGGCAAGGCGAACAAAGTGAACTTAATGTGCTTCGAAATAAGTTTTCAATTTCGAAAACGTACATTTTTCGTACTTGAATCAGATGTACGGTATGGATTTAGTGACCTTTTTCATACAAAAAAATTAAATTGCAATATGTTTATTTATATTGCAGGGGCTAAGTCCGTACAACTTTTGGACTATGGCCCAAAATAAACGCCCGTGGGAAATGACTCCATAATGTTTCACAAGTTATATCGCTTACGGCTAAACTTTATAGTTATACTTATTGCGAAACCAGTAAGCTGGTGAACCCAAAAGGTGAACCATTAGGGTTGCAGCAGAGTGTCCAGGTTGTGATCCCTCTTGTCGCGATCACGACCTTCTCGATCAAATGAGGCAAAAGATACAAATTGAAATACCAAATGATATTGAAATAAATCTACTTACTTGAAATGAATCAAACAATTTTAGTTGAATTCATTGACTTCAAACGATAAGAAGTGAATTTACGAATGACTTCAATCAAAAATATGATCTCACTGCTGACTTCAACTTTGCTATTGTGATTCCCGAAAATGATTCCCGAAAATGATTTCACATCTTTGATTGCTTGAAATTTAATGCAACAGTCATAAGCCTTAAAAGTCTTTTTTAAATTTAGTTGCATCAATCAAAAGTTTGAATGGTTTGACTTAAATTCTGATCTACTGATCTACTTGACTCAATGGTCAAAAATCATTCATTAATAACAGTACTGCAGCTGTTATTAAAACCACATTTTCTGTAATAATAAGGAAGGGCCCATCCCCAAAAATGCTGCACAAGAGCCAATATAACTTAAAATCGTTGAATGAGTCAAGAATAGAAAATAGATATATAGTATGTCCAAGGCTAGCTTACAAAACTAGAAACATGGATTATAACTGGTTTAATAAAGCACAATTTCAAGGAACTTTAAATTTTGTATAGAAATTCACGGCCAAAAAAATTAGGTCACCAAAATTCTAAAACAAATTCTGGCTTAGTCATTCTTCAATAACAAAATAATTATGTACATGTTTACATAAAGTTTAAATAATTCTGTAGGCGTTGGGTTTCCGAATTTTTTCGTCGGAGTTTTGTAAAAATACAAAATTATTGTTGCATCCTTTCCGGCGCTTGTTGAAAATTGCTTCAGACCCCGTAACAGCACAAATAAGCATACTTTCTTTTTTGTTTCTTTTGTTTGCTTAAGCAGCCTAGTGATGTGCACAATTTGAAACTTCAGACATACACTCGCTGACAAAAAAACAACCCACTTTTGAAATTAGTTGTCTTTATTAAATTCGGGTGCATCATTCTTATATATTTAGTAGTTAATTCCTTTTTTAACAAAATAAGCGGAGTCATCAAATCGTTTGTGATATATAAATACATTCGTTGAAGCGAAGACTTTGGCCATGTTTGCGATGTGTTTTGGCTTTGATGTTCTTTGTCAAATAATTGATATTTATATGGGGTACAAACACTGTAAAAGTGGTTATCAGCCCGTAGTTGGCCGTCAATATCGAAAACGTGTGGCGATAAGAACATCAGCAAAATCAAAGAAATGTTGTAGAAAATTTACAAATTGGTCATCAGAAAGCTTGCAGAGGACCAGAAAATTGCAAGACATTTTGCGTTAAAGATTCTGACGCAGGACCTGTCCGTGCAAAGCTGATGCCGAAGGACCTGCATGTCATACAAACCGACGCAACATATAACAAGCGCATAACTAATGGTTTAATAAGTGATAGTTAAGTCAATCTAACTCGAGGCAAATGACACTTGGATGGAGATCTGGCGAAGACTCATATCAGGTAATCAATGCTACTTTGGTTTTCCCAAATAGCTAGTATTTTCTCGAAACTCTTTACTCGGAGAACAAAAGCAAAACACTCGTCCTGCCAGCCATTTCAAATGGATCGATGTCCTCATTGACTAAATGGTAAAAAGAATAGACAGGAAAAATAATACTTAAACTTAAACGATAGTATTGATTATTTACAATGAAATTATTAATCAATAAACAATCGAAAGTGTTATAAGTAATGACGATCAATTGCATTAAACAGGTATATGAAAAATTCAAACCCAAAAAAACATTTCATACCATTTAGATTTGTTTTCCAAATCCAAAACATAGCAATAAATATAAAATAAAATTCGCCATCAATTTAAAAAAAAATATTATATTTATAATGTAAACATTTTATCTTCAACATATTTACTTGAATATACCAAAATAAAGAGCAATAGATTTAAATTTTTTATCTTTTAACCTGCTTCTTTTTGTATTCATGATTTGGCCCTCTTATGAAAAAATACTTTCAGAAGGAGCAGATGTCGCTTTATTATTGCCTCTGTCCCAGTATTCTAATAAAGATCGGTGATTATTTAGCTACAAAAAGTAGAAACGGCTTAGCTGCCCGAGTTCTATGAAGTTTTTTGGATTTAACGAAACACTGTTAACGCTTAAATCAAAGAAGCAAAAAGCGCGTACTATGGCAGTATGACCTACTACTACTACTACTATGTTTTGGAAAAGTTTGCGAAAACGAAGTCGATCCCAACCAGCTTTTTAAAGAATTCGCTGAGATACAAACAATATCAGGGGCGCTACCCCAACACATTCAAGTGTCGCAAAGAAGCTTCTTTGATTTTTGCAGGGTCGAGCAAATTGATGTTGTTAAAGCGGTATTAAAAATGAAATCAAAAGCTGTCGGTGTTAAAGGAGTTCATTCCCTTTTTTTAAAAATAATCCAGCCGTTCCTTCTGCCAGTCATTACTTACGTGTTTAATAACATCATTATGACATCTATACTTCCGTGTGTTTGGAAAGCCGCAAAGATCATTTCAGTTCTCAAAAAGAAAGCAACAATAACTCACCTGCTGCTTCCAGACCTATTGCTGTTTTGCCTTATCTGTCAAAGGTCTTGAAAAAGTCCATCCACAACCAAATGTCAGACTTTTTACGGTGCAAAAACCTGCTAAACGTTCATCAATCTGACTACCTCGGCATAGCTTAGAGTAACAGATGACGTACGATACTTTCGTGACACTTTTAGACTTTTCCAAGGACTTTGACACGGTTAATCATAAGCTACTGCCTCAAGGACCTCTCTCTGACTGACAGTTAGCACTAGGCATATGCTTGTCAGGTCTTTGCTCATTCCATTGATAAGATATATCTGCGACATTTTGTTTAATGTGGCCTTTAATAATATTGTCCGTTTCGTCTATGGCTTTAAACGAAATGATCATGTGTCGACGTATAAGAAAGTTATTCCTGGATGTTCATTCGACAAGTACCATGCCTACTGAACTCTCAAGTAAAGTATCTACATAAAATTATTACCTGGAAACAACCTCAGTGCTTATATGAAAAACTAATCTTGTCACAATCAAACCGTTCCTTAAGTTTAATTTTGCCGGTTGTTTGATATCAATTTTGTGAACGACTTTTTTTCATTCACGCCTTACGCCTTTGGAATTCACTCCCTCTCGGCTTAAGACGGATCCTTCGGCACCTAGCCGGAAATAATAAGGAATAAGTAAGTAGGTAAGTAAGTACATTTTGTTGCTTTAAACATCACACTCGGTAACTTTAACTTAATTTTACTCAACTTCAATTTTTATTTTCTATTTTCAATTCTTACAAATTGGAGATCATAATGAATTCACATTTATTAACTAAAGATTATAAAGAGTCTATTAAAAATGTTTGTCATATAAACACTTATAAATACAAAAATAGAAATTTTGCAGGCTTTTCAAAATATTGCTGATTAGGCAAAAAGAGAAGATCGTTTGAGTTCAAACTGTCAGTTGAACCACTTCTGATCTTTGACTTGCAAAGGAAGCAATAATATCAGCATACTTTTTTTTGTAAAATTGGAATGCATTGTCTGTTTTTTTAGATGTTCTGAATATGTATTCTTTTAACTCTATGATCCATAAACGTGAAAATAATATTTTTATAGTCCTGGTATTGAAGGGTTCTTATTTCATATAAATTGAATTATTTAAGGAATACAGAAGCTTTCTTCCTTCAACAGAAGTAAAACTGTTTTGCAAACTTGTCAACTCTACAGAAATACATCGTATAAGTGGTATAACTAAAGACGCAGTGACATAAGACTCTCCTGAGACTGTAGCTGTTGTGATTTCAAAAGGGTCTCGCATTCCTACAATCTTCTCTATAGATAAATATATATAAGAACTGTTGCATTGTGTCGATACCTATTGTAATTTTTTTAACTCTTGTTTATTCGATGTATTTTGAGCAATGCGAAGTTCTACACTAGCAAGTGTAGAACTGTGCAAGAAAAGTCAGACTTGCCTTTAGTTTTAATAAAAATGTTCCCGAATGTTTCCAATTTATAATATTATATATTATTATTATTATTCCCGAATGTTTCCATTATATAAAAGTCTTGTGCTCTGAAGTTAATGCGTTGAGTAAAACATGAGCAACGTCGAATTTTCAATACTTATGATTCAAAATGGATGAAAAACTAACGTGAGGAAGTAAGGTAATATTTATCACCCGCTTTCGTCGTGTTTCCAGTGAGGTAAAGTAAGTACCAAGCCAATGACTACGAATGATCATATAACCCAGGCTAGCGACAGGTTCTACAGCTGAAATTCTTTTATTATTCAAATGAAAATCTATGGAAGTTTTCTTGGTAAAAGTACAATTGACAAATTTTACATGTTTTTCAGACTCTCATTAATAAAAAGGCAAGTTCATTTAAGTTCTTAAAGGGCTTTGCTTTGTGAATTTAAACATCGTCTGAGGAAAAGGAACATTTAAAAACTGATGGAAGGTAATTTATGAATATGCAAAAAGTATCGGTCCTAGAATTGAGCCCCAGGGTAGTCTTTATTTTATTTTCCTTAAATATGAAAATTGATCAAAAAGGAAAAACTAAAAGTAAAAGTGTGTCATCGTTTTTGACAAACGCGGTTTGTATAAAAATAAAAAGTGACACAAAAGCTTTCTGCAAATAAATATTCAACAATATTAATTATGTAGTTCAAAAAGGCTTTTTAAAATTTTAAAACTAGCACTTCAATCTTTATTCTTCCCTTAAGATTTCTAGGCTTAATCTAAATCAACAGTTACCAATCCGCTTACAATTATTATAAGTAAAGGTGCAACAAATTTCGCACTATTTTCTGATTTAATTGCAATTTATTTGATTATTCGCTGTTAAAAAGCTGTCAAGAGGCGTCCTCAAAAAGAGACAAAGACGCTTCACAAAAGATCAACAAACACAAATTGGATATTTAATATTTTTGTCATCTTCTTTAGTACACACAATCTTTTACTCTAAATATCATGTTTTTTTTATACAATAAAATGTTTTAAAAAAAAAAGTATTAGTAGTAAGTAGTTTAACTTTATTTTTCAAAATTGTTTAAATCGAATTTCCTTGCATTTTCACTCAGGTCCACAACGGAATTGTGGTCATTGAAAACTTTGCACATGGCCAATTTCATCGAAGCAAGGAAGTCCGAAGGATAACATCAGGAGGCTCGAGGCGGCGGCACCAACGACCGTCGCTGGACTGGTGGTGGAGGTGGAGCGATGCGCATCCTTTGCACTGGTACTGGAACCTGGAGATGACAACTTCCCGGGGGTTTGTTGCAACTGGGCATGTGGGATGATTGCGAGCAGGGCCTGGTTGAGAGCCTTTCTACTGGTGGTTTTGTTGTTGGTGGCGCTGGTGGTGGCGGTAAGCATTTTGAATTAATTTGTTTTTGCGACAAACTTGTTGCAGAAACTTTCCCCGGCGTTCTAGGAGTAGGCGTGGGAGGCATGGAATTTCTTGAAGTCGGTTGAGTTGTTATGGGAGCTTGCACTGAAGCGTTCATAAACGGTTTTTCAGGTGACGCTGGTGAAACATTCTTAGGAAAGGATTTTGGACTAGCGTTTGTGGACAAATGAGACATTGTTCGAGTTTGAGTCTCTGTAACCGAGTGATTTTGGATTTGAGTTTGAATCGATGGTGAGAGATCTTCATCAGCGTCGGATGAAATTGAATCGTAATGGGAAGGTGACGGCGATTGAGCGGGTGATGGTGAGTAGCACTCCTGATCGTCGACCATTGTCCGGAAATTCTGTATGGAGTCATTCAATGTCCATAGCTGTGATAGGAGAGATATATCCAGTTGGCGCAATCCGTACTGTAAATAAACAAAATTTCTGGTTAAGTTGTGTACTTCAACGGAAAAAATAAAAACATGCGAAATTCAATTAGCCTATTAAGGCCTATGTATAACGGGAAGCGGAACAATAACCAACGAAGGCTGCTCCACAGAGTAATGCTGACTTGCTGGGTATTTTTCTCTCGATTCATGGACAAATTATCATGGACCTGAGATCGAGCAGGTGTAGGTATTTTTATAATGACCGTGTGCTAGAGGCATCGTACGCATCCCCCTTTAAAAAATGCTCGAAACTATACCATCAGTTCCTGAATTTGGGTTTCAAAACTCGTTCAGCATCTCTCTAAAGCGAAAACGGTGGTGTCGTCGGCATTCTCAAAATAAAGGGGCCAATCGCTTTTCCACTACAAACGCGCAAATTCTAAGAACCACTGAATTTTGATTTGATGAAACGAAATCATCCTCTTTTTGCACAAGAATTTCACATAGCATGGGTATAAGTTAACCTCACTTGACGGTCACCCAGCAACAACGGTGAGCTACAAGTCTTTTACAAAATTCAACGCAACTGCTCGTTTGCTCGTACTTAGACGTTCGTGGACTCTCTTGGATATCTTTGCCATAGCAGCGGTATTCTATACATATTCTCCCACTTTTCTTGTTGATCCCAGTTTGCGCGAGACGCTCAACCAAACGCAACAAGGAAAAACCGACGACATTAACGCTGCGTTAAAACACCACAACGGAAAAGTGGCCAAGTAATTATTATCTACCTGTCTAATATAAATGTCAAAGTACAATGAGATCTGCCTGCCATTTGCAAAAGTTATGGCACATTCACATTGGCACAGTTACACCGTAGCTCAAATGAGCTCTGCGGAGATAGTACTGAGATGACATATACAGTAGCGACTAGCTTCCCTTCGGTACGCAAAATACTGTCATCTCAGAACAATTTTCGCGTGCCGTAACGGGGACATTGTGACATGACTTTCGCGGTCTTGAATACAACAGTATGAATACCAAAAACAAAATTCTTAATTTTAAAAAGACAAATTTGCCGATGCGAATTTATTGAAAGTCAACAAAGAAGTTATGAATTATTCACAACAAACTTAGCGGCTTATGATCCGCCCTACTAAATTTGGCTTTATATTTTAAGAACTGTCTTGCACATTTTGTACGATTTAAATTAATTTACTTGTCATCAAAAAGCTAATGCAAGCAACACAATGCATTGTTATTTAAATCTCTCTCGAAATCCCATTAACTGACTGCCAAGCAACTTCAGTCATAATAATATTAAAAGCTTCTTGCTTTGACTATGAATATTCAAAAATTAAAATATATACCACAAAATGCCAAAAATCGTAGGTAATACAATAAAAAATGTTTTAGGCACAAAATTTCTCCATGGCAAAGGAAACTTTCCATCAAATATGAAACGCTCAGAATGTCAGAGTTCATTAACACTTTTCCGTAAACCGATGGAAATTGAGTTTCCCAAGTATGGTGAAGTGAAATAAAAAAAAATGTCCAAAAAAGGCGCACCAATTTCACTTTCATCGAACATATTTCCATTTTTGCGCGCTATTGACTTTCCCAGCAACGCCAGTTCGGTCAGCGTCATCGCGACCCTATTCCCGTTCACGAACATCTTTCACATTGCCAGAACCACGCAAACGCACATTCTCAAAAGTCGGTCGTTTAGCCGTTTACCTAACGGCTTGACAGTTTTTCTCATTTGCGCGG
Organism: Orthonevra nobilis; assembly: GCA_963555765.1. Taxonomy (NCBI): domain Eukaryota; kingdom Metazoa; phylum Arthropoda; class Insecta; order Diptera; family Syrphidae; genus Orthonevra; species Orthonevra nobilis. The sequence continues at coordinate 16,386,864 of OY743225.1, forward strand.
TTTTAATTTGTAAGTAAGCTGGTAATTCGATATCGAAAAAACGGACAGACCTTTGGCAAGCAATTTGTTTTGACATCTGTCAGTTGGCTTGTCTTAAGCCGCATTTCTAATGTTGGTTGTGGTTACACGATCCACTCAAACTGTTCGAAGAGTTCAAGGGAAGCAGCATGACAATCAATTGAGGCAATTTCTTTTGAAATTAATATCTGCGATTAATTTCGCGCATTACACGACAATAATGATGATGGATTGGTGGAGATTTTAACGGTGTTGTTAGATATGCTTTTATGGCTTGCATCAGGTGCCATTCAAGCGCGTTAAATTAGTTTTTTTTTTTTTTTTTTGTTGATTACATTTTAATTCTGGATATAATTTGCAAAGAGATTACATTGAGACTCTAAAAAGGTCATACGACTTTGGATGAGGATGCAATTTTAAAGTTTTAAAATGCGTATAGGAAGTAATTAATCCATCGACCGATGCTGATTATTCATTTGAATGATTTAAGGCCAGCTGGCAGTTGCATTTAAATAGAGGTCATGCAGAACAGAGGGAAATACTAATGTGACGAGCTACCTGATTGTATTTACCCTTCAACAATTATTTGATCGTAATCCACGAAACTACAAAATAACTATTTTTGTAGTAAGTTCTCACAATTTTGACACGAACGGATAGTTTTGTCTGTGAATACAGTTTGGTTTGACGTATTATTGCAAGATGAATGTCAAATATGGAATCGACCGTTTAGTATGGTATGGATGAAACAAAAATATGAATTTAATATTACAAAAGTTGGTGCATTGTTACAAAAACATCATTTCCTTAATTGAGATCGAAGAACGCACTTGCCTAAACCTCGTGTAGAAACGATTTTGACATTGGTCGTATAGGGAGAGGGATGTTCTTTTTCCGTGGAAGGCGAAGTGCTTCTAACCATCAACCAAAAGTTAAAAAAGAAAGTGAAACACTTATAATTGTGCATTTTATTTTTTTAACTTCTTTTAAATTTTCCTACCTCAATAGAAAAAAAGGGAACCCTAATACGATCACTTCTTTATCCTTCATTCGTATTAGAAATGTGTTGGGGGTATCAAGTCGAGGTTAATAACAAATACTGTTAAATATCAAGCTTATAAATCGACACATTCAAAAGATATGCTTGTTTATGCCGCAAGGGAATCAAAACTTATCTTACTTCTCGTTGACCTAGATTCATGAAATTTTGCATAGCACAAGTTAAGGGAAAAATACAACACCCGTAATTTTATCATTTCATCCCAATTTTGTTTTGACGCTTGTACAGAACTTTCGTTGAGCGAGTCCGACTCCTAATTGGTTGGTTTTTATTGTTATGGGATTTTCATCTCAACCCAAAAAGTGCACAGTATGTTCCTCAAATAATCACAAAGTGCAACAATTTGTTCCTTAAATTATCACATGTATATATTTTTATTTTACTTTGAAAAATTACTATGCAAAATATCTCTTATAAGGCGCGTTAATACACGTAGGAACAATGGATAAAATGTAGATGCTTTTTTTGTGAATGCAATGCACAATTCTCCTAGATTTCAATGATTATTTACCAAATTAGCGATATACATAGTTCGATGCGAAATCCTAAAGCATTGTTCGAAATATATATTTCGTAAGCTGCCTTGGAACCTTTTCAATACGATCGAAGTGTACTAAGTAGCAAGGGTTCGAAGGACGTTACTATTTTCTAAAACAAATTTGAGCAGTGATAAAAATAAGGATACAAAAATGACAGATTACAAATAAAATGAGTGACGACAACACAAAGCAATTCATACCTCCGATTATTCGAAATGTGGATGATGTGTGCATCGACAGACAAATTGGTTCAAAAACGACAGCTTGATACTGTATAAGCAAATTTGAAAATATGAGCGAGGAATTTGTTCGTAGGGTCATAAAACATATTTTTGGGCATGCCGTTTCTTAGAATTCATACATGACCAAGAATTGATTTAGATACAAAAATATCCAATTGTCTTTACAACTCTGTCCGTACCTGTCCAGTCATCTCATGGTTGATTAAAAAAGAAGCCGCTTCCTCGCTGGATATGAAAGATGCAAACATATATTCCAATCGATATAATAAAACCGAACATTAGATATGCCGAAACCGAGGCCGAGAGAGATTGAAATCGAATATTTAACGCAAACACTTTCCCATAATTTATCTGCATTATGTTTCATACCAATGAGCTTTACTCAAACTCAAAATAGTAAGTCACAGTAAATGGCTCTCATTAAAATATTCCTCCTGGACCACAACATGGACCCATGCCTGTACGACATCTTAATGTTTATTATACAAAGTATTAAATTACTTAAAGATATACTTTAAAGAAATTTCAAAACATTAGATGCTCACACAAAATAGCATGCAAGTCCATCTCAAAGAATATTCTTTTTTATCGTAGGTCCACAAACCAGGGATGAAGATGAGAAAACAAACCATTCAATATATAATAGTATGACAAAAAATTAAATCAGTCATGATTTGACTTAAGTCTAAATTCAGGGACTTTCAGTATTATTGCATTTAGATTCACTTTGGCTACGATGGCCTTTGTTCTACTTCCTAGTTTGACCTACATATCCTTGGCAATTAACCTAATCCACATTTTAATTCTTCTAAGGCAACGCAGCACGCTTCAACATCATTTTTATTTTCTCTTGCTAATTTTAAGCCAAAGCCACATGGAGCCAGGAACTGCAAACTGAGTTGGCGTATTGATTTGAGAATTGATTTTCTCTTAACGATAAATTATTCGACACCTCCAGTTGCAGCCCAATCCGAGCAAGCAACCTCTAGTAGAAGAAAAAAAAAGACACATACTCGTAATTGGATTAGCTAAAGGGGTGTGTTGCCCCCCAGTTGGAAACCTAAAAGAAAAATCTCATCTTGTTTGCATATGAAAACCTTTTGAAAAAAAATGTCTCCATTTCATTCTTTGAGCTTCTTCAATTTATTACCATTCTTTGGAAGTCACGGGTCGCATTTCTTGCATAACTCAACGCCAGACGCTACAGAATGTTTGAAAGTACACGTATTGCGTCTGCCCGGACGGCACATGAGTGACGTTAATTGCTTTCTTTGGTCTGGTGCCGTTTTTTCTGCTCTTTGAAATGTAAACGAATGTATCTCATTACAGGGAAAGCTACAGAACAAAATTTAGATGTATTTGCTTTGAGTTTTCACATGTATTGTGTCGCCGGATTGTTGTAATACTATTACAGTAATAACTAATTGTTATCCAACAATGTCAGAGCGTGATTTTCCGTTCTGACGACAAAGAACATGGTTTAGGGAAAGTGAGCTTTTGCGGTTGGTAGAACTTGAAATATGTTGAAATTTAAGCCCCGGAAATGAATATAAGTGTATGTGCCTTAGCCAAACACTAAGTGGATTCCTACACTCAGTGAAATTGCTTGAAAACAGGGAAGAGAAAAAAGGCTTCTTTATGTAGAAGCTTTTGAAATATAAAACGAGGGGACTATAAATACTTTTTTTTATTAATGGCTTTAGTTCAAGAAATTCTGTTTACCATTGTTTCGCTGGATTGGAAGTATGTATTTTGTATCAAAATGACATTAGGCGCTTGATACAGCTGATTATGAAAATCTATCTACAACTATCAGTCATCTCAAGAACAATGACAGAAATACTGACCGAGCGGAAAAGACAACGAATGTTAAGTCAAAACATGGACATTGATGCCCAAAACCTTTCCATTTACAGACCGGTATAAAAGCGCTCGGATTCTCTCGAAATTAAGTACTGACGGCTTAGTACTGACGGCTAGTAAGAGTTGTACTGAAAGCAACTTTTTTGCAAGAACCTTTCTAAAGAACGAACTGGCACTGTTCCTTTTTGTTCAAACTAAAACCAAATCATCTGTCGATTATGTACTACAATAGTCTTAATAAAAATCTTGTACAACATTTAAGTTAGGTGATCAGAAGTTTATTCGAAATAGTTTCACGTTTGGCCGGAAACATTGCAGGAAGGAAGCACCTGTGATTATCGAAATTAAATGTGACTATTCATTCTAAAAATGAAAAATTTTAAATAGATTAAGGAAAAACGGATTTATTATGACATCCAGAAAAGATGCGCCAGTGTTGGAGTGTTCCAACTTTTTCAAATCTAGCAAAAAAAGTTTTTCGGCGGATATCACCACATTATTCGGCGTGATATCAATTCTTAGTGCAATTCTATTAATTTTGCCTCAATGCCACATCGAATTGGCCCAATAATTTAGTTTAATTAAGTTTGGTAAGTTCAAATAATTCCCAAGCTGTCGATCAGAATCTGACATCGCAAAAATTGGACGGTTTTCGCCCTGGGTGCAGGCTCACTAATTTCGACTGCTGGTCGATCCCCGGTTTGTCGTGATAAATCCACGTTTCATCAGCAGTCAGGAAGCGACGCAAACCAGACACTCATTTCGCCAAAAATCTTCCATATCCAATATTCTGCATTCGTTCGTTCGAGATGGTCTGCCAAAATTCGTGAAAGAAGTTTCTCCTCACGTTGAGGCCAGGTTCTTTTCTAACTTTACTCTTATAATGTTTCCAGCTTCGGGCGAATAAAAATGGTCAGAATGTCATGGCTGGAGTCAATTATTCACAGAGTTCATAAAAGCCAACTCAGACTTTATGGAGTCGAAAAGTTTAGTCTTGTGTAAGCCAAAAATAATTGAACTTCAATCACGGTCGAAAATGTTATTGGTACACATTTCTTAGTAGCTAAACATATAAAAAATTAGCTTTTAATTGAAATGCCTACTTTTAATCCTTAAACTTCTATTGACAAAAGAATGATTAACGCGGCTTGAACCAAAATAACTTTGGTCTGGAGAATAAAATGAAAGCTCATAAAGCATTTATATCGCAGACGGAAAATATAATCGCCGCATTTCCACAAAACAATCCTTCACCAAAGTTTAACTACCATTATCCTTGCCACACCATGAATCCAACCACACCCAAAATAAAATAAAGTCAACAAACTAGAGGAGCAATTGCGTGGAAATGCATTTGCGTGCCAAATGTATATACTCGTTATGGCTCTGGACGAAAGGGATTTGCATAAATTTCTTGAATTAACTGTCATCGTTAAACTTTATTGCTGCGCAAATGTTGATTGTACATTCAAAGGACTTCAGTTTCCCCTGAAAGCAATATTATCATAGACTTTGGTGACAAAGAGAATATTTAGAGCAATGTATTTTTGCTTTAAGATAAAGCACCGTGAGCCTCTAAGGATACATTTTATCAGACCGCCATCGGACAGTAGGCTTTTTATGACTTTGTAAGCCCCTGTGAATAAAATGTAAAATTTTTTTTAAAATACTTCTGGTATATCATTGCATGGTGGTCTTTCTTCATACAGTGGCTCACAGAGAAACCGATTAATCAGTTTTTAAGTTATGGCTAGTTCATTGATTAAGGCACATCAAAAGATTGTATGTTCACCCACAATAGCCTGAAGATAAGATATCGGATCATCCACTTACAAGGCCCAACTCACGAATCGAAGTAAAATGGCCAACTTCTTTGTTTCTGCTTTGTTGTTTCGGTTTATGAGCAGTTCAAAACTAACAGCAATTTATCTCAAAAAATCATCTTTTTGGATTAGGAGAACTTCCATCTCCGCGACTATATAAATAGGCTAAATAGCCGTGATTGGAGTACGGAAAATCTACAAGTACTTAAAAAGGTGCCAGTGCATTATGAACGTATGACTTTTTTGCGGTTTTTGGAGTGGCGGCGTTATGGGCCAATTTCGCATTCAAGGCGCAAATGGAGGAAGCGTTACGGTGGAAAGGATTCCCTACCAGGATGCCAGAACTCGAGAATTTGAACTTGGGCGAGCTTTTGTTCCAGCAAAATGGAATTATCTGCCACAAAAGTTGTCCACTAATCAATATATTCCATACTAAGTTAAATAATCGTGTTATGAGTAAATTTGCTGAAGTTGCTGGTTCTCAATAGACCTACGGTGTGACACATATAGACTTTTGTTTTTTAAATGAAGAGCCAATCGTATAAGAATATTGTTCCATCTTTTTTAAAGCCTTCAAAAAAAATCAAAAAAAGGTATAAGTAATTTATGCAAGGCAGACTTTCAAGGATAAAAAAGAAATATTCACACATATTTATCAGTTCAATTCTTTATTTGAAGGGAATTACTTGTTCAGTCAGATTTTACTTGCCGATTTTTCACTTGATCTCGCCGCTTTGTGTTTGCATATTTGGAAGACAAATATCGATTTGACTCATCGTTTTTTGTCTAATTCAAAGAATTTACTTATATCGAAAAAAATATAACTTTAAAATAATTAAGGATTTTACTAGCTAGTATCATCAGTTAATTGAACTGAACTTGGACCAAACGAAAAAACACGGTCTGCACCATAATATATGTCTATGGTGTAAGACTTATTTGTAATAAAGTCCTAAAAGAGGTTTAAACTAACAGTACAAAATAATTTCACAAAGTCAGATGTGGGTCATTTTCGCTGTGAGCCACTGTATATCTGCAACTCAAAGCTTATTGAACCGTTGGAATTAACAGGCAACTACTCACCTGTATCAATCAAGTTCAAAGCAATTAAACCCATCTTCTTACATCCAAATAAGTAAAGATTCCCAAGACTTAAAAGCAACCCTAATGCCAATCAGATCTCGGGTGAAACAGAAAAACCGGACAACGAGTCGCACCTAAGTTGTTTTTTTTTTTTTTTTTTTTGTTTCAAACCAACCCATTCTGTTACTATAGATTACAGTTGCACCTACCATTCTCAGTGTGGTTACAAGGCTAACAACTTTCGTATCTAAAGCCACCGTCAGTTTTGCTGACGGTTAGTGCACTTAAGTTGTAACACGCGCAAAGTTTGCTGGTGTGACGGGCCTGCTGAAGAAAATTAAATGCGCATTCGATTAGATCTCGAGCGCCTTCCGCGATCGAATATGGATTTCCCGGGATCTTTGAGTTTTGTTTTTGGACAAAGCAACTCTAATCTTTTAACAAGTTTTCAAACGAGAAAATATCTTTTGACTCTCTGTGAACGTTGTGGGGTGAGAAGCGAAATGATGTTGTGCCAGAATTGGTGACATTTACGACATATGATGAGTGAGATAACAGGTGCTGTTGGACACATTTGAAATACGGAACAGCATTCACAAACTGACAGTACACCTGTCAATGATGCTGGCAAATCTCATGCGTTTGCTTTTTCGAGGCGCTCTTTCAGCAATCAGACAGAGGGCAATGAACTTTTAAAGCAGCAATAAAATTGAAATAGTTTATAGCAAATCCAATTCCGTTTTTTCTTGTATGAGGATTGTAATAATGATACTAATTTACATGGGTAGTGTTCAATCTGGTTGTAGACATGGAATGGCGTTAATTTATATAAACCAAAGAGGAATAATGCCTCTTCCAGAATGGACAGTATTTAATTGATTTAATATAAGATTTAAAACCAAAATTGTTTATGTGTCTTTAACTAAAAAAAAGGCAGAACCTATTGAACAACGCAATAGTTGCAGTGCAATGATATTTTCTAGAAACTCAATTGACTGTAATTTTTTAAGAAATTATGTGCGAGGAACCTTTTACAGTTGAACACGTAGTGTGAGGGAAGAGCGGCCTCCAGTCATCTATCTTCTGTTTCTCCACAAATGAATTCTGGACAACGCTAGCCAGCTCCTAAGAGGTACGAAAGCTAAACGACGATTATAAGATCCTATCCAGTACATTGCGTGAACGTCTGAAGCTTTTTTAGTACCTTAAAATCAGCCAAATCATTGAAAACGCAAACGACTTTCAAGCCGACAATAAATACTTATTCACTTAATTCAAAACCAGCATTTATCACACTGAACTATACAGAGGAAAGGACGAATTCGGGTTTCTGGGAAAACCAGCCCGATAATGTCACACCGGACTCCCGCTGAGATGCTCAATCACGCGATTACTTTAATCTTGTTTTGAACAGATAATCCGACGAGCAAGTGCCAACATGGAAGGCAACATGTTTTTTAGTCTGTCCAGCTGTTGAGATGCGCAGACCATGTTGACATCATCGCTTGTGTTTAACCTGCTGTCATTGAAGCAGAAACTTGGTCTTCAAATTTCTGAAGATAAAACCAAATATCAAAAGATCAAACAACTGGTATCAAAATTCTTAACTGTCCTTAGAGTTATGAATAAAAAAATAAGAATGATCAAGCTTTTCAAAAAACTGACAATTGTTATTTTCAGAGCCGGATGTTGGCTGAAAAGCAAAGCCACGGAATAGATTTTAAAATTTTCGAGAAAAAAGAACGGACGGTCGAATACGAGAGTGTGGTCCTTTGAAGAGGACGAATGAAAAAGAACGTAACTCGAACTCTTTGACAAAAATCCGCCGACTACAATGGCTTGGCAACATTGAGCGAATGGACAGCAATAATCCTACTCATTTACTGAAAGCAGCGCACGCGGGACCGTTAAGAACGCGAACGCAGCTATAGCTTACGCTCAGACCCTTCAAGGAACGCTGGTCTGATGAACTACCGAATTGACAACGAATTTAAACTGAGAATGATGGCTGACCGACTTCAACTCCGAGCCTAGACGACTGTTATCGACAGGCGTCCTGAGGTACAGTGAACCATAAAGTCAAAACGAGTTGATCATCTGAACTATAAAAGGGACTTTGCTCTGATTTGATCGTGGTTAGTTTCAATTCAAATCTCAAAGGAGACCAAGTCAACCAGGTTCTTTTATTTACTGTTGCAGAACGAATACATCGAATTAATGCATTATGAATCCCCACAAATTTATCTAAGAGTAAAGTGGAACACGTGAAGAGGTGATCAAAACAAAAGACCAAAAGCTAGCAAAGTCGGTTAATTATTTCGTAGTGTACCACGATTTACGCTCCAATAGCGGTTAGCGTTCCATAACAACGCTCGCATAGAAACACTCTGACCTTTCCAATAAATGCAAATGCAAATAGTTATGCATTTTCCATGCAGTCAGATTCAGTACTGAACCCGTACGCCATTACAATAGCGAGAGTGCAAAAAGAAGTGCAGCTATCGAGGCGTCTATTTGCTGCGTTCGTACTTGTAGTACAATCTCCGCTGGAGGTGGTTGCCATTTGCGATTGCAACAGTCCCCACGACAACAGCACCACAACAACAATCAACAGCTTAGTGAAAGTCATCATCCTACGTCAGCCAATGCCTGCAGAGTTTGCATCTACACGACTGTCATTTGGCAAAAATTGCTCCAAATCGCTTCGACTTGGCGCTGCTGAAGTACTGTGGGTAATTTAGCAGTTACCAAAAGCATCAGCTTCAGTATTATGCAAGAAATGCTTTTCATAATTTCTGACAGTTGACGACAGTAGCAAGTGACGGAAGTGCTTTCTAGACCGTGTACAATTGTCACGACTTTTAATTATAATGAATTTTAAATGCGTTTTTCGTTCCAACGAATTACCCAGAAGAGGGCTATTTGTTTTGGGCGAATTGTTATTGAGGTCTAGACTGTTTAACGAAGGTCGATTAGTGTTTCAGCTTGTAGGTGGACGGGTATGAAGCAGGCTTTTTATGAAAGGTCAACAAGCACTTGTTACATTTATTATTATTGTAAGTGGGATTAGTTGACCGCATTTATGAACATTTTGTTTGTGAGCGTTTTTTACGGTTTTGATCAATAATGTTATATAAAGTTACTTTAAAATACCGAGTGCTGATTTAAGAGGTATACTATAAATCTACCTTTAGAGTTATCTATCAAACTGACCATGTCAGACTGCGTGACATTTTTGACCGACAAATAAACTGGCAAAGATCTTCATCTAGAATTCGTGTTCTTTGGACGAACTTATAGAGCAGTTTAAAATGCTCGTCCATCTGAGGAGCTTATACGCAATCTATGGATCGAATTATATTCATAAAAACATAGACATAGCCTCTGTAGAGTTGAGTATGATCGAGGACCGAAATTTATCGATTCCACGCCTAGCTCAGCGGCCCCTAATATCATCTTCAGTGATGAGCTCATTTTTGGCTAAATGGATATGTAAAGAAGCAAAGTCGCCGTGTTTGGAATCTCGCAATTATGACTTAAGCTTTAAAAGCGATTCGCGTTTTTTTGATTTTTGATGTAGCAGAAGAACGGCGCGATAGCGGCTCAAACCATTACTGTATTGGTCAGGTTATGTGATTTGAACCCATTTGATTACATTCTTATACAGATCTCATAAAGAACCTCAAACCGGCACACAGATGACTACAATAATTTAGCAGCAAAGGACGAATGGACGAAAATGCTCGAGCTAGGAGTATCTTAAAATCGCAGCCAAAAGGTTCACGAAAAGTTGAAAGACTGAACCTCCGGTTGAAAGATCAAACCTTCACAGATGCCAGAAAGCTTGGTCTAACCAACTGGAAGCCACGTACTCGAACGATGAAAGTTGGAAAAAGCTTTAGCTCAGGCGAGAATTTCTCCAAAGATCGTTGACCTAATCAAGTTAAAAAAACATGGAACCCAAAGTATATGCCATTTAAAAAAAAGGCAAAGTTTCGGCCATGCTAATTCTCTTCTTCACTCTATTTAGTTAGACTTTTTTTTCAAATGCAAAATATTTCAGCAGGAACAAAATGTGTGATTTTACGAAACAATCTATGACAGCGACTTCAGTGATGACGTAAACGTAAGCCCAAAAAGACAATAGAAGCCTTCAGGAAGGCTAAGCACTTAATTCCTCCTTAATCCTAATGGTTATCTAATGGTATTATTGGGCTGCCCAAGTTCGACTTTTCTAGATCACTCCACCAAAAAAAAACATTTGAAAAAAAATCATTTGAGAGGTTACATGTTACCTTTTAATGGTAGATGACCTCTTTGTTGTTCACTCTCCCATGCTAATTCAGTGTCAAAAAATGTCTTAATTTTACAACAATCAACGATGAAGTCTCTTTTCTGGAAGTGTTTTTGTTTGCTTTTTTGCCTTCAACCAGCCACGATCAATTCGTTCCAATGAGTGCACATTCCGGCAACCAAATGGAAAAATCAGACTTTGTGGTCTTAGTTGCCAGAAAAATGACCACCTCAGAGAAGCATCGGTTGAGGAGCAGTAGAATGATGGTACGTCTATCTGCGAAGGGAATACTATATATCAGATGATCACGTGTGTTTCGGTCGAGGAAATAATTTTGTAAAAAACAAACGAAACCCATTACACACTTAAATACGAGTGTAAGACTAGATGGGGGAACGTCAAGTTCAGTACAGACTGCAGCTGGTTTTAGCTCTAAGGTTGGGTTTGCAATTTTGCCTCTTTCTTGTGAAGATCAAGTGCTAGTCCCGTAGATGCGAACAACTAGAGGTCAGGTGCAAGGAAAATGAAAAGCAAGTCGTTTTTAATGCAGAAAAATGAAATAAAAATGATTGCAGAAATGCTATTATTTTGTGAGCGGTAAAGATTCTTATATACCTGAGGTTTGGACAACCTAGTGTTACAAATGTATGCACGTCAAGAACGTCAAGAGTGAGTAAAGGAATCGTCAGGTGTTGACATCACCATATGAGAGTGAAAACGAGATAAACTTGAATTATTGTTGAATACTGTGGAGGGAATATCGCCATCGTCTAATAAAATATTTATTATAAACTATCAAATACTATCAGACTACTACCGCTGGTCGATCACGACAGTGATTGCGCCACTAATTTGATCTCAAAGGCAACTGTACCAATTTTTTTTTTATATTTTATCATTTTCGAACCACCTTATAAGTCCACAAAACATAATTTAAAAACTTAAAATCTTTGCTGATGATAGTGCAATATTCTCATCACATAAATTCGCTCTCGATATTGAGAGGAATCTAAGCCATTCGATGGAATTATTAGAAGCTTATTTTTACAAGTGGAAAATAAAATTGAATGGTGACAAAACACAAGCAATATATTTCAGCCAAAAAAGGAAATCTTGTTTTCTCCCTGGTAGTCAAATCCAGGCTGCTGAAATGCTCTTTTTGGGGGAACAATGCAAAATCTCACATGAAACGCTTACAAGTGTCCCAAAACAAAATTCTCCGAATGATGCTTAATCTTCCTTGGTACCACTCCAACCTAGACCTACATGGTAGAGCGAATGTTAAAATGATTTCAGAGCGAATAAAGAAGCTTAAAAACAATTTTAACTTAGGCTGTACTTTTGCTGATAATCACTTAGTAAACGAACTATACAATTGATATCCCATGTTTTTATTATGTTATTATTTACTTGAACTTTATTTATTTATCTATTTATATTAAGTCGCATAGTTATTTTGTCTATTAAATCAATTGTTTACTATCATATACTACTAAACTTATTCATTTATTTATTTACCGATATATTTATTTAATCGATATATTTTTATATCAATATATCGATTTATTTATTTATTAATCTATTTATTTCTATATTTATATATTTATTTATTTATTCATTTATTTATTTATTCATTTCTTTCTATAATTTAAAAAAAAACTGAATCGATGCGGAATTTAAAAGTCACTTTTCCGAACCTAATTCGGAACGGTTTTGTTGATTGGGAAAACAATGCCCCTTTCAATAAGCAGTGGCAAATAACTCATCAGACTGTTGGACTTTAAACACTCGCATTAAAGGCATGCGCATTGTCCAACACTCGTGAATACTCTGTGAGTATCTACGACAGCATGAAAAAATGGACATCGTTATATGAAACAATACTTTTATTTCAGGCATCAGTCAAATTAATACTTTTAAGTGGGGGTAGATTGCACTTCTCTGAAGGGGCCAACAGTTGACTAAGTAGAGGATAACAATTTTTTTTTATAATTATTATAAATTTTATGACTACATTTGTATTTTAAAACACATACGCTTAATTTTCGCTCAAGTTTGCAAACTTTTGATTGACAGTATCAAAAGCTATCCATGTAACGGGTTTTTCAACAGTGACGCTACAAAAGTAGAGCGACAGGGACAGCAAACGAAGCCATATTTCTTGCCACTCTTTTGACATTTCTCTTCAGTAAGGTTTGCCATTTCATGATGGAAAGATATACGAGCCACCAACGAGTCGACATTATTAAAATTTACTACCGAAATTCGGAGTCAGTGGCCTCAGCGTTAAGAGCGCTACGTCCAATTTATGGTCGTCATAATCGTCCTAGCAGATCAACAATTGAGCGTCTAGTGGAAAAATTTGAATCCATAGGCACAGGACGAAATGTTCCCATGCCAGTGAGACAAAGAAGTGCCCGTAGTGTCGCCCGCTGAGGCTTCAGCTGCAGAAAGCCCAAATGTGTCTCTCACACGCCGTTCTCAAGCGTTGGGCATCTCTGTGACGTCGTTGTGGCGAATTTTGCGAAAAGATCTTGGCCTACATCCTTACAAGATTAAATTGACGCAAGAACTGAAGCCGCTTGACTACCAGGAGCGTCGTATGTTCGGAATTGGGCTGAGCAACAACTTGAAAATGATTCGGATTTTCATCGAAAAATCATCTTCAGCGATGAGGCTCATTTCTGGCTGAATGGCTCCGTCAATAAACAAAATATGCGGTATTGGTCAGGCAGCAATCCACACGTACTCCATGAGTCATCATTGCATACAGCCCGGTGGCGTTATGGGCCGTTCTTCTTCCGTGATGATCAAGACCAGCACGTTACTGTGAATGGGGATCGCTACCGTTCAATGATAACCGAAAATTTTTGCCCCCAATCGGATGATATGGACTTGGAGGACATGTGGTTCCAACAGAACGGCGCCACAAGCCACTCAGCAAATGTCACAATCAATTTACTGGAAACCAAGTTTGGAGAATGTGTTATCTCATGAAATGGTCCAGTCGCTTGGCCGCCTCGGTCGTGCGCCTCGGTCGTGCCGTTAGACTATTTCCTTTGGGGCTACGTCAAGTCTATGGTCTATGCCAACAAGCCAGCGACGATTGATGAACTTCTTATGAATATTGAACGTGAAACTGCAGCAGTATCTGCCGATTTAGGCTTGAAAACCGTCGAAAATTGGGTACAGAGTCTGGGCTTCTGCAAGTGTGCCCGTGGTGGCCATGCAAAAGAAATCGAGTTCCATACATAATGGCATCGAACGTACTTTCACAGGAATTAAGAATTTCATTGATATCCATAACCGTTTTTGTTTTATTTAAAAAACTTTTTGTTTTGACGCTTGTAGATCACGACATTCTTTTGCTTATTTTTGCACTGCAGGTATTTTTACTCTATTGGTAAGAAACCTTAATTTTTCGGGCCTTTTCTCCTTTATTGAAGTTCCCCGGACGTGCTTTCTACTTTTGAATTTTTAGGTTCCATAAGCGCTCTTGAACTATAATTGACTATACTATATAATAAATCAGGACGCGCAAAATCACTGAAATAGTCTGACCAAAGTCTACATTTTGGCACTCCGATAAATCCCTATAGAAAATAAGAAAACACAGCTCCAACGCTTCCGGGGAACTGATTACCAACTTGTCATTTACTTAAAGTGAATGCTTGGTGGGCCTTTTTAGCCGGCGATGCCATCAGACCTTACTTTTTTCGAGGAGTCCGTGGTAAGTAAGGCAACTGTCATTATGAGTAATGAAGAAAAATGAACAACGAAAATTTATTGCTGCAAATTGAAGAATTAGGACGTGAGGTTTGGTTTCCACAAGACGGTTCAACCCCACACACAGTTCCCGCGACGAAGGTGAAAACTTAACGCCGAAGTTCTCGCCAAAGCTATTGAAAGAGGGGTTAAAAGACCGGTTATGATCATCATTTCTGATGGCGCTCACTTCATTGATATCATTTTTAAAAAAGTTATAGAAAAAACTAGATTAATATAAAATAACAGATTCAATCATATATCATCATTTAATTTTAAAGATATAGCGAAACAACATTAGATTATTGCCACCCTATACCTCATTCGAAGCCTGGAGAAGGTAGTAAGAGTCCACATGAGACTCATTCTCAATTTTCACTGTGAAATAAGATGCTTTTGAGGGAGTACTCTGTTAAGGTTCATTTGCAGGAAGGTCTCCAATGGATCGTAATATTCATAGATCTCCCCAACCTTTGAAAAAGTTCCTCCTTACCCAATAAATATGTCATCTTAAGTTTCGGCTGCCTATTGTCCATTAATACGCAAATGCGTTTAAGTTTACTTCAATTTATCCAGGTTGCTGGCTCATAAATTGAGAACAACTTTTATCCTCTATCGGTCTATATAAATGAACCTCACCTTTTACGTAAGGTCGAGCTTTAAAATTCGCTGTTAAATAAAAACTGTTTCCAACAAAGCCGGATGATCTAATTTCACAACATTCATGTTGCGGCAGTCTGACCTAAGTTAACTATAAGATTTTTACGCAAAATTTAACACTCAAGTCCAAAACAAAGAAGTCAAAGGGTCCCGAACCGCAGAGAATAGCAACAAATCACAACACAACTGACATGAAATCTCCCCGTAACTTTGTTGGATGTACGAGTAGCTGGACGCACTTTCTTTTGAGGTCTACCAATTGACTTTGGAATGAGAATGCTTGCTAAATTTTAGGCTTTGTATGTCACCGAAAGTCTAGACCGGGTCTCAACACTTGTGAAGTTTTATTTCGATAATAATTTGAGGCTCGGCACCAGGCAAAAGATTACAGAGCGAGATAAATGACGAAATGTATTTGCGGCAGCGCAGCGGTTCGCTTGGCGAACCGTGGCTTCGTCGTCATCGACAAACGAACATGCGAACGTATTTCTTCAGATACAACAAACAGAACTTAGCGCCAGTGATTGCGGCTTGTCTCGGTTAAAACTTTTTGTATGCTTGGCTTGTGGCGATGATCGTGAGCGCTTTTAGTTTGATTTTATGCTCGGCGAAGCCTAAAGGGGGACGACTTGTTGATTCATTTCCAAAACTCTGTAGCACTTGCAACAAAAGATTTTAACTACACTAAGCTACACAATCACGATTATGCAATTGAAGTTTATAAATTTAATCGGGGTTGGATTGGAGTTGTCATTAGTAAATGCCATTTTAATTAGACTTGCGAGGAGGCAGAGCAAATCAAAGATTTATTATAGTTAATGATGCAGGGGGGTGCTGCGAAAACTGGAGTATATTTCTTGCAACAGTGAGTCGTTGGTTCCGCCACACCCATAGAGTGTGGCAACAAATAATCTAACTCATTTAAATGCCATATTGTTCCAGAGATTGATCTTAAAGTGTAATGCTTGTAATGTCAATTTGTTAAAATGAAAACTTGAAATCATTGGAACGTGATATCGACATTTGATAAAGTATATTTTGGAATTGTCAACATGAGAAGAGAAAGTCCACAACCAAACGGATCTTCACACTTCAACAATTCTTGGAAAAGTCACAGGTATTCCAATGAAGCATATGAAAGCATTTTTGAAGGTAAGCTAAGGTGTCCCGCCAAACGAGGATGCTCCTTGGTCGGCAACGATGTCACCGTGATCTTTGAAGCTAAAAAACATTAAGACCAAAAATCGGACGTTTTTGAAAACACCGAGCACCAGACTTATTAAGAAAACTTAAGGTTCTAGTCAGACAAGTTTCATTAAAAACTTAAAAATACAGAATACCATTTTTCAAAAACACTTGAAATACGTTCTTTTTTCATTAAAACACTTTTAAGAGCCTTATGCTTTTAAGCGACGGCGAATATAATGAAAGAACATTTCCTGTTTTACCATATTTCTAAAATGTATATGATTTCTGGAGATCTTTTTAACATCTGAAACCAAAATATAGCCTCGAAAGTCTGGAAGCGGGAGTTACATAATTTAATCATGTTTATCGAGTCTGCAATCAAAATTTGCTTGATGGCAGCGGTCCCCATTATCCCATTCAACGCGTCAAACCAAGTCTATTGTGATTTTGAAACCTTTTACATAATAACGATCCCATCAGCTTGTGCTATAAAAACAGTTTCCACCAACATTAATACATTTCAAGACATGCTACCACCTTGTTTATTGTTTATTTCAAACAATAATTGGGCAATCAATCGGAATCCGAATCAATAAAACCGAAACAAAAATGAGGTTAAATAAATGCACACTTATGCCGCTTGCTTTCAGATGAGAAACCATACAAATTAAACAATTAATGGGCCAGCAAACAGCTGGAGAAATGCATTACTAATTACGCCCCGCTTCGACTTGAGTTCTTTGCTTGACTTCAAACACAAACTTTTTTAAAAAAAAATTGGGTTCATTAGTCAACGTTTCATGCGCTGGTCATACCTCCAGCAACTACTTCAATCGAATTTGTTGTAACAAGTTTCAGGTGGCTTGCATAATCATTTCCTCCACTCCAACCGAAACATTGTTCTCAAATAGCAATTCAACAAATAGTATCTTCAAACCAAACATTGGATTAAGATAACACCTGATGGATTGAATAACAATTTTCGGTGAAGCGGTAATCGCCAACGGAATTGAAATGTAAATTCGGGGAGACAAACCTGATCGGAATGGCATTCATCACTTCTCCAGATAACATCGGCGGCGGAGACAAAATTGCACAAAAGACTGGCCTACAGCGTCGGAGGTATTCAATGAACCACAGAGTATAGACGACAGTGATATTTTGTAACTTAATTTTGAAATTCTGCTTTCGGATTTTGTTAACGGGGGCGTATCGGTCTTGGAGTCTGGAGTGCATTTAAAGCAGGAAAAAGTATCCAATGGGTGGCATATATGGGTGCACAACACTGCAGTATTTAAAGAGTCAGAAATGAAAGTGCACATTGGGTTTTTTTTGTTTTAGGTGAAGAGTTTCCAAAAGAGGCCTTTGTTTTTTATATTATTGTCCAGCAAACTTTAACAAATAACCATACAGAGACATTATTTTCGAAAATTTGCGAAGAGTTGAGTGTGACCGAGGACTCAAAATTACCGATTCGATTTCTTTCTTTGCATCTCGGTATCTGTCCGTCCATAATGTGAAAGATTTTGAGTAAAGACCTCTGCCCGCAAAAGATTCAATTGGACTGTATCGTACGTTCAGTGAATGGGCTGAAAATCAACTGGAAGTTGAACCAACTTCTGCGTTGATGAGGCTTGTTTCTCGCTGAAATGTTATGTCTTCAAATAAAATTGTCATTTTTTTTGAGTGCGATCCTCAAGCGGGTTCGAAATATACCGAAAAAACACTTAAGTGCGGTTTCCGTGCTGCAGTCCTTTGAAATTGGCCCTCTTTTCAAACTTGAAGATGGGGTAAATTTATACGTCACCGGCGATCGCTGTAGGTAAATAGTTCACGATTATTTTATCTGCTGTTACCTTGTGTCAAATACAAAATGGTTTGTCGCTTTATTGTGAGAAACATTTCATTAGCGAATCATCTCACGAAATGGATCTAGCACTTCGCCGCTTAAGTCACGTAATTTGACTTTTTTGGATGAGACTATAAAGAATCACTCATGTATGCTTATGAATCAGCAACAATTGGCGATGTATAAGCTTACATTCGTCTCTTTATTGCACGTCATGCTGGAAAATCTGAAGCGAAATCATTCTGCTACCGCAGTGGCCATATGCTCGAATTCGTTTTCAAACGCTTAATACCATAAAGCTCACGAGCTGCTATTTTTAACAAAAGTTCTACTCCTCTGCCTTGGAAGAAAGACATCATGTTAAGTCCATATTCCAATACTTTTCGATTATTTTGCTCCCTATATAACTTGACCGATATTGTCTTTGAGTGTCTGAATCGCCTTAAGATTTACCGCGAAGAATTAGTCTTTAATCGCACCCTTCTAAAAAGAGTCCAATTGCATCAAATCTCTGTCACACTAGGGACGTAAATTGTTGTTGAATTTATTGGCAAATAAAAGATCAAATTTGCTTTTATTATTGCTGGGAACTTAGACTTGTATAAAGAATGCTTTATGTAAGATCAGTAAAGGCCTCAATTTAACCTTCTTCTATCAACTTAAAGAAATCTTGTCTAATTGATGTCCAACGGGGCACTTAAAAAACCAGGATTTTCACAGCTTCGAAAATAATATATTATTTTTTTAAAATAAATATTATTTTCTTTAAACTTATGTATTATCATGATGGAAAAAAAATAGCCTGCGAATAAGAATTCTCAACCAGACTTAGACTTATGTAAAGCCCCCAACTCGTGAGTTATCAGACTTGTATAGAGAGTACCCACGGCTTTTCTAATTTTTTTTCATTCTAAGTTTCTTGCCAGTCATAAAAACGCACCAAAGTTTTCGGTTTCGCTGGGATATAGTTTTAATTTAACGCTACGTACTCGTACAAAGACCAATTTAAATGTTTTTGACGGTCTTTGAAGACAAAACTTTAAAAAAAGAAGCGTTGGGTTTGTGCGGATTTGCAAAAAATTAAGCCCAATTAAAAAAAACTTTTCTTTTTTCTTTTTTTTTATTATTATACTTTTGTTATTTATTATTTATTATGGTGGGTTTTTCTCGTACTTACCCACTCAAATATATCGGGTAAATCACCATTTTGAACATTGCAAAATAAATTGTAAAAATAGTTCAGTTGAAAGGTAATTTAAAATATCGTATCTCTGTACTGTAAACTGTGCGGTAGCAGGTCTACATAATTCTTATTTGTACGAAATAAATACGTATCTTATTAAAGTAAATTGTATATTTCAGTTTCCGCAATGATTTTTGAATATTTGCCCAACAAGATCGAAGCATAAACTCAACAAGGAAAACGCGAACATTTAACATTTTTTAATAACGTCACAATGTTAATTTTTAGATTGCTGCTTGTTTTACTTACCATTTCTTTTCGCAAAACGGCCAATTGTTTGTCCAATGTACTTCCAATTACTTGACTGCCAGGATCAGGTGCTTCAATAACAAGATTCTCGTCGCTCGGTTCGTTGAAAGTTTGGGTAGTACTGAGACTTTTTGGCAGCGGCGGAAGATCGGCCATTGTTATTTTTCTAAAACGGAGAAAAATAGTCGTGTTATAAATGTGAGTCATTAAAAAGTTAAACGAAAAATGAGGATGTTTGTTCTTTAAAAAACAGAATATATTGATTAACCATGTCTCCATGTCATTAAAACTCGTTAACAATTGGTGTGATAAAAGTGAATTAGGCTTCAAATTATTATCTTATCTAATACTCTAATAATTTTGGCTGTTATTGTTTTTAAGTTTGTTTACATGAGGTAATCATCAAAACTATCAATCCGATTTCAAAAATGATTTTGCCAATATATACAATAGACCTTCAGGAATAATGTAAATAAGGAACGGTCGAGCGAATGCGTTTTTTTATTAATGCTGCCTCAACGGTAGTGGTTATTGCTTTATATAGAAAAGTTAGATCAAAAAGATTCCTATAAAAAGTCCGTGATAACATATTTCTAAATAGTACAAGAATAGAATAGAAATATATTTAAAATTAATTTGCTTTTTGGAAACTATGGTCGAACTTCGGTTATAGAGTTCTCCTTCGGACGAATCGGTTTTGGGTTGGGTGGAATAATATGAATTTCCCCAAAAGTACCTGAGACGATCCAGTTTGTACTGTCGTCAAAAAAGCTACGCCTATCCAACATGACCGATGAAATGGTAAAACATATATGCCCAATAAACCTTTACCAATCAAATTCGTCAACGTCGAAGTTTGACTGTCCATATTTCTTGAGGTCGATGCAGTAGGATAAGCTTCATTATATACGTAAACGCGTTATATTTTTTTGAATAAAGGGCGGAACTTCAACCTACAGCTTATGGAAGAAAAGCATTTTCATATAAGTTATAATTTTCGAAAGATTTCCAGAGATGCTTGCGAGTTGTCTGAGAATTAACACACACATTATCACTAAGGTTCTTAAATACCAATCAATACTTCGTCGTATAGGAGGAAGAAGAAACAGAAAGATCCAAAGTATTTCCAAATTTATTGAACAAGTTGAGAGTCCTGTAGGTTCACTAAGACGGTTTATCTCACTAGTATTATTGGCATATCGTGATCATTTAGATCGCCTGGAATACTCCTTTTGTGAAGCCATTATTGATTCCAGTCAAAAAATACAAAAGACACATTGCCCAAATGATATGGGTAAGAAAGCTCTCATGACATCGCAGGTAAAACAGACTTTAAACAAACTTTTTTATAATATGATACAATTTCGAGGCCATACAACTACGTTGACAAAATGGCTCAACTTTCCAATAAGTTGTTTCCTTCTTCCCCAAATGCCCAACATCTTACGCAAAGCTGTTAAATTTAGCATATTCATGATGGAAATTTCTCTAATTTATTGCAATCAGCTAAAACAAATGACAAATAATGTGTGGAACACAAAAGTACACGGCGGAAGAAGACTGTTCAACAAAAACAAAAAACCTGACAATCCCTCCTAACCTACAAGTGCATCTCGGGCATGACTTTTTATGTATGTATCTTTAAGTCAGCTACATCAATTGTTGTTTGTAACTCCTTTTTTTTCTGTTTACCTGCAAACGTATTAAACGTCTCGTCTTAAACAGCGTCGTTCGCTTTGTTTTCCACAATTAAAGACAAACGTTTAAGTGGGGTTTGTTGTTCGAGAAGCTTTCGAAAAATGTCTGCCCGTTCGCCATCCAAAGCGATGGTCAAGTGAAGACAACGTATCTGTTGTTCTTGACCTTGCTTGTGTACCAAGCAAAAACAAAGATAGACTGAAAAAGATACAAGATAAAGAAAATTTGAGAAGCCATAGAGATGTGAAAAAGCAGGTTCTCGGGCTTTGGTCAACGTACACGCTTAAATGTGTCAGTGTGGACACAATAAGATACTTTTTTTCAGGAATGTAGGTCAGGCATTAGATTGAATGGAGCGATGGGAGAAATGACGGCACAATGAATTAATTAATCAGCTACTCTTAGACTGATTGATATATTTTCGAGGAATAACGGTCTCTCATTTCGCCGAGTGTGGGAAACACTCTTAATTAACACAACAAATTTTCCAACTCGCGAGGAGCAATAAATAAATGAAAAATTTAACTCTTTAGCTGATGCATTAGATGGCTACAAGGCAGAGGAAAGTCTAGGGTCAAAAGCAAATGATCCATGACGCCACACTTACACGGACTTCCTATGGCAAAATTAAATTGGTTTTGAGCATTTATGTATAAAATCTGGCCATGATGAATAGGAAGCGGGTAGTAATTAACCCGACACTGATTAGCCGTGTAATTCGAAAACAAAGAGAAAGTCTGAATGATTGTTGTGTGCAGGCATCATACCATACTAGCTGAGCCTTCACTAAGCAGGAAAACTCACTTTTTGCAATAAAAATGCAAGGCAATGATGAAGGCGTAGCCAAAGTCACAAGCGAATTGGTGCAATTTGTAATTTTAAGTTTTTACCGATAAACTCTTGTGTAATGAGACTTTTTTTGTTAGCGATTTTCTTGTATGATTAAAGTCTATCAAGAGCTACCGCTAAGGTAAGCTGAAAGAAATGCTAATTTAACTTTTTTTAACAGTGTGATAAAAGTTTTCAGCTCCTGCCGTAAAAAAAATTGCGGATCCTGAAAAAATTAAAGTATCTAAAGTATCTAAAGCTCTCTGACAGACAGATTAGCGAAAGGACGGACGGGCGGACAACGTGCGGTACCCTAAAATGACAATTAGCTGCTGCATGCATTGAGTCGACTAGCAGTAGCATTGCGAGATAAAGCACCACGATCGGGTATCATCCGACTAGTCATAAATCCTTAGAAGTTTTTTTGACAGGAAAAGAAAGCTTAATTTCGGATGTCATCTGAAGTAAAAAAGTGTGAAGCATGGCTGTGGTTCTATTGTGGTCTAAGGACCTTTCTTTCGTTTCCATGGAATCAACAACAAGTAGAAGTATAGACAAATTTTAGAAAAAAAAAATAGGCCCTAGATTCGTGGATCTAGGATGCGTGGGTAATGCAAAATATAAGGAACACTGAATAAAGTGAGGTAATCTGATTCTCAAGTATCGAACTTTACCTCATAGAGCTACATTGGGAAAAAATTGACAAAGAGGTTCGAAAGCTTTGAAAGAAAAACTTTGGATCATCCTTCAAATAAAACGGAAATCAATAACATCGAGAACTTTCGAGAATATTTTTCGTCGAAAAAGCGTCTTTTAATTAACAAGATCGAATTAATTTAGTCATTTGGCATTTGATTGAGCTATTATGTAATTATGTGAAGTTGTGAGTGATTCATGGGCTTCTTCTTCAAAAACTGTTGAGGCTTGGATTCAATATGCTTTTTCTAAAATGATAACAGTCCTAACCTACCAAATCTTTCTACTCACGCAGAAGTTTTTTCCGGTGTACTTCAGGTTAGTCATTTCGGTCCACTAGTTTTTATTTTTTGAAAAATGATTTACCTGCTGCACTAGGGAACTGTCAGTGGCTTGTTTTTGTCGACAACGTCACATTCTGTCGCCTTACACATGATTGTTGTGCTCCACAGTCTGGTGCAAATATAACCACCTTGAACTGAATTTTTCTAAATTAACTTTCAAGAAGTTTATTCAGCTTCAATAAAAAACTTGGCGACTATGATTTGCTTAGTTTTTGCATGTTGGGCTTTCTTTAAAGAAAGTCGGGTAATTTCAGGGCTGCTTACACAATACTTTCAATATATTGTTTAAGTAATTCCCATTCTAGAGTGTTGGTCTGTAGGTTGGTCACCTTTAATGAGAATTCATGCACTAAGACGTTTCAGAAATGGTTTACGAGCAGGCCGATTAAAAGGAGGACGAAGATCCTCATTGCAAAACCACAAAATACAGTAAATTTTACTTCAAGTGAATTCAAACTATTTAAGTTGAATTCACTGACTGCAACCATTTAAAAGTGCATTCACTTATGACTTGAAGGAAAAATATGAATCCAACGCCGTCTTCATTGAATTCAACTACCTACGTCAATAAGTTAATTGAATTTTTTGCCTTAAATTCAATGAGAGCATTCCCAAAAGAATGCAATCTTTTACAACTCTTCTATGGGCTTACCTTGTGTTGATAGACTTAAAAGGCGTTCAATTTCGTAAAGAATCTCAATGCGTTATTCTAATTAGGGACGTGTTAATGAAACATACTGTTTTACGTTCCTTATCTTAGAACTAATTTTAGACTAAATGAGACCCTTAATCGCAATTTAATGTTAGTCAAATCAAGTTCAAATGAAGTTGACAAATAAAACCAAAACGGGTATTCCAATATATGCAAAGTAGCATTCTTAATTAAGCAGGACTAAAACCCGCTCTGGGGGAGACAAAAAAAACAGTTCTTGCACAAGTTGTGTATTTTATTGCCCCAGAAAACATTTGGTTATCAGATATCGCTCTCGGATCTGGAAGTCTCACGGAATTATTTGATAAAAAAGTGTGCTAAATTACTTTGCCATCACTTTCCGTAAAACATTTTCATGTTAAAAAGTTCTCCCTTATAAAACAAACTTTTTTATGAAATGGCCTAAAGTGTCTAAGCTGCTAACAAACCATCCAGAACAAAGGCACATACTCATTTATATATAGTATAAACACGTTTTGGCAGCTCTCCAATTTGAAGATATATCATGACAGGAAACTACGCGACTCATTTCCCATTTTATGGCGCCCGAACGGACGTTACCTAATAACTTATTCTTTGCAGGCAGGAATTAACAATCAAATTATTTCAACTTAAAAGAGATATTTTTTTTTATCAAAGAAATTGTCTGTAGATACGAGAATGTATGCATTTATTATTTATTGGTCTTGTGCATTGCTTCAAAGCTATGAGACATTTGCATAACCCGACAAAGCTCAGAAGTGCGTGCTACAGAATAGTACGATCGTTCTTCTCAACACACTTATATGTAAAACTAAGTATCGAAATACATTCGTGAAATAGGTTGAAGTTAAAGCCTGCATCTATTGCGTTACACACCACCAATACCGGTTTAAATTACCATCAGCCGTCTACTTCGGATCGCATTGATAATTCTCGAGGCTTTCACTGAGCTCTACGCTCAAACAAACAAAAGTACGCCAGAACGTTAGGTTGCAGTGAATCATTACGGCTCGCATGCACACGGGTTACCCTGAACAAGCGATATTAATTCAAAAAATCAATACTTAAACCGATTTAACTGTGGGTTTCATGGGTACGAGTAGTTTCTAGGTCACTGACGCACCACTCCACATTGAAGTTGAATAGAAATGAGCTAGAAGAATGGTTGTTTCGGAGGCAAGAACACAGAACCTTATTATATGGGATAGAACCGACGACGGCGACGCCAGTTGGAGTCTTGCAAACTTAATTAGGGCATAGGTGATGGAAGGCGGACTTTCATCTCGTTGAACTGATGATGATGAAAATTATGTCATCATGTGATAAGAATGGTTAATGCGGCTAAGGCCGCGACATAAATTTTGAGTGAAATTGTGGCTTAAGATTTTGATGAAAGACAGAATAAATGGATTCGTTTAGAACCACCTAATCGGGTGGTACCCATTCACGTTGAAGGATGACATCAAATGGTGTATATTGCTACCCTAGTTATTTCATATATCATAGATGTAACGATGAGTGGGCCCATTCGGAAATGCAAACTTTGCTTAAATTAATGTCAAGCATAGCATGTGGAATTGCATAAGAAATAAAGCCAAACAGTTCTAAAACGCAGTAGCACAAATTTGTTTGCGGAAACACTGCTGTCAAAACAGTGTTGCGTTGTAAGCATACAAATCATTTTTTGTTTTGTAATGTGTAAGTTGGTTGCTTCCAAAGAATGAATGGGCGATGAAGAAGCTGTTAAACTTAATTTCAGTTCTTGGCCACTTTATAAATCTATTTTGATGGCGAGTTATAAGCTTTATAACCTTGATTACAACAGAATGCGATCTGCTTTGACCAATATGGAATCGATGGGTTAAGTCTTGATATGTGCAGCCGTTAGCTATTTTTCATTACGTAACGTACTTCCGAATGGGCCAAGGTATTCTGTTGTTAAAAAAACGATAGCTAAGTACGCTCATTTCCTGATCAACTTGGCTCTTTTTGAACTTATCGACCAAAAAATACAGGGTTTACAAGAAAACTGGTTCCGTTTTGATATGAAATACCGTTTGATGATAGCTCGGCAAGCTATGAAACCCTGCATACAGGCTATCAGGAACTAGTCTTCCAAAATATTCCAGGATGATCCAACTTATCAACGTAGTTAATGGTTATGAAATATAATCCTCTTAAAACAGACAATGAAAAAAGATGGTATTTTGATCTGCACGTGAAACATTCGGAACTATAAAATATCATATATTTCTTTTTGACGCGAAGATTAGCAAAGAGATCGTATTTGGTAAGACAATCAGAAAGCAGAGCCTTTATAACAACACCTACAATAAGGGACTAAAGCTGTTAGATAACTCTGCAGAACAAAAGTTTTTCGAAACAAGCACACGTTTATAGCGTTCATCAGGGGTGCAGACATCAACACAGAGGAGACAAAAAGGGACTCTTTCTGCTGCTTATATCAGCCACGAATCGAATGAGGATTTCTCAGATTTAACATCGCAACAGATGATCCCGCGAGCCTCAGAGCCATCAGAGATGTATTGTCTTTTGTCCTTTGTTTTACTTTGTTGATACAAAGAAACAAATGGAGGCTTACAAAATAGTGCTTCAAGTAAAGAAAAGCGCTTCTCCAGAGCTCTGCTGGCAAAGACAGAAGATGAATATTGTAAAAAAGAGTACGAAAACATGTAGATCGATTAAGAACATAAAATTTAGGCAAAAAGGACTTCGAAAACACCTCTCACAACCTTTCCATGGATTCTAAGGCCACGCTTTTGGCAGCATTTATAAACAGGAGCCGTTCGATGAAATTTATCCGATTTTGCAGAATTACTGGAAAGAATTATGTGCTGCAAACACCATGATCCTTAAGATGTGCGGCCACTGTGAATGCGAGCAGCAGTCAACAGCAGCAACACTGAGACTCAGATTGAGTAAAATCAAACTAAAAAGATGAATAAAAATTATTTTGCCCAAAAATGTTAAGTGTGAGTCTAGTCTGGGTTAAGAAGAGCTGAAGAATTGAAGATTGAGGAAGTTCCAATGGACGCAGGAATTCTGGCATGCAAAGCGAATCTTCCATTCTTCATCAAATGAATTATGTATTAAGACACATGTTATTCAGTTAGTGAATTCAATTGAAAGTCGCTATGCGGACAGTTGCGCTATTCAAGAGGACTTTAATATACTTCTGAAAAGCTACGACTTAAAGGCTGATCAAAGCCATAAAATTACGATCAGTTCAGCGCACTGCAAAATCAAATCAATCATTCTTAGCCCCCGAGACACATTTGTGAAAAAGTTCTACACTCATTTCCAGGAACATAACATAACGTCACAAAATTAAATTCTTTTAACCATTGTTTGCACATAGACCAGGAAATACAATGTTCAATTTTCAAGCAGATACAATTGCTTGCAGAGGTTTAAATTAATTGCGATTCGGTTTAAACGAAAATGTTGTCAATAAAAAGAATCCGATCAGCATGGCGAACATGCTTTGGCGTATCTAATTTCACAATGCTTTTTGAAATTCATTCGCTGGTTAACGGTTATCCGTTGATCTACCGTTGCACACTAGAAGAATGCGAGAAACAAAATTAACAATAAAGCGATTATTAAGTTTATTGACATTTTTCGCGAGAAATCCCTCTGCCATAAACGAATGATTGTGCCATTTTAAGCTGCTCTTTTTCGCTTGTATCTTTAAGGTCATAAAAGCGATGTGCAAAGTGTTGAAATTAAGATATAAATCAGACGATCAAGTTTGAAGTTTTAGTCATGAAATCGATGATTATTGTTGCAAAATAGCGAAGTACTTATAGTTTTTATATGAACTTCACAGTACACGATTTTTTAAAGGTGAAAATTAAACAAAATCTCTTTAATGTGGTTTCTTTTTTATTATTACATAATTAAATTGAAAAACCATTTGAAAAAGATTAGAGAAGTTAATTTTGCTTTTTTAACGCTATGAGGGCTTTACTAAGTGCGTGTCTTTCGACGTTATTGAACAGTTCTGTAGTTCCAAAATTAAATTTGATTAAAACAAAATGTTGGTTTAGATTTCGATCATATTATTATCTTGTCATTTTGAATGGATTGTAACATTTAAGTGTCCTCCATGGCGGATCTTGTACGACTCGTTTCTGACAATGTAATTTTCGATGACTTTTTGGTTCATTTAAGGGAAAAGCTCGACCACAGTTTGACGAATATTCATTTTCAACACATCAAGTGATTGTGAACCAATCAAAACTCAATTCGACGGCGGTAACTAACTCCATCTTAGTGGCCAGTTTAAACTTGAGGCCCAAAAAATCAGTTAAAATGTTGCCTAAGGGATAACAATTGACTGTGAGGATTAAACTTGCCTCAATTTCGAACATTTTCGGACCAAAGACTGGTCAGTCCCAGTGACTATATGTGAATGCAATTCACCTTATAAAATTTGGGCATCATCGCTGGAGACAATTTTGTTTGTAAAATGGTCATACAATCGTCGTATCTTCTAGGTATTCCGTGGTCAACTTACGATCTTGTGTGAGGTGAACTACACGTCTACATTGGCTCGGCCACATCGAGAGAATAGAAAATAATGCTCCAGCCAAGAAAGTCTTTGAATCCATGACACTAGACCAATGACCGAACCTCCGGTTCAAGGACCAAGCGACCGCGGACGCTAGAAAACTTGGTCTAACCGATTGGAAATAGCGGGTTCAAAAAGTTACCTCAAGCAACTTAAGCAAATGTAGTGGATAAAGAGACTTGTTGGTTAGGCTCAGGTCCACCTCGTTATGTAGCGCCAACGAAGGAAAGTAAAAAATTATAACGCGTCCAAATTTTATTAGAGCTAAGTCGTTCTGGCTCCAAGACGGCCTGTTTTTCGGCACATCGTCCCATATAATAGTGTCGTCGTTTGAAAAAGAGAAATAAACTAGACAATGAACATGAACCTTTAACTGCCAAGCTTTAACTGAAGGGTGGAATCGTTGGAGACTTCAGTTCATCAAAAAAGAAACCAATGTCCTAATTAAAGGTTAATCTGGCCATTTTGGATCGTATATTCAACAAAGTAGCTTCTTCATTATTGCCACCGTTTAACAAATAACAAGAAGTTTTGAGCAGCGTTCTTGCCAACATGCTTGTGTTCGCATTCAGGCTTAACGCTTAAATAAAACTCGATGCCGACGTGTAAAATTACCTCATCGCCTACGGGTGTTCCAAATGCGGAACCACTTGACAACGAATCCAGTCATTTATATACTACTCCGAAGACCCACAACCACATGACTCAAACATCTCAGAAGTTGCTTCCTTTTGCATAACACTTACGAAAACCTGCACAGGTGCCTCTCACGACGAGGACTCCAATCGTGGACGCCACATTAGCAGGCATCAACGTCAACGGGTTCATTCCACGCAAGGCAGACGATAGAAGCGAAAACGAATTGCCTTGTGCAGCCCAGTGACACTCTAATCAGCGGTGGCCTCATCTAGTCGTCGACGATGTTGGTGCCGGTGGTGGCAACTTGCAGCACCTGACAGCATATGGGGACAACTAACTGTGATAACAGCCCAGTCTCATGGAACGTGTTTTCAAAATCAAACACATTCCTCATCGCCATAACGGCGGGAGGCGACATCATTCAAGTGAATTCATTGACTCCATTGGTTGTAAGCGATCACGCGTTCATGCGCTAGAGCTCTTCCGGTTCAACGCGGCTTATGTAACGGTTTGTTGGTCTCGCAGCTATCCCGTGGCTTTGACTTTTCCGCGAAATAGTTCTGCGAATGAGCATAAACTGTGGAATACGGATTACAATTATTTGCGGCAGATTGGAGGAAAAAAAGTAGCACATCTCTTGGAAAATAATTTGGCTGAAGGTAGATTAGAGCTGAAGCTGCGTCCAGACCAACAACTTTTTTCATCTTTCAAACGAAGATACGCATAATTTATAAACCGATAAACGCTAATTTGCGGTTGCATAAAGTGTCAACATATTTTGACATATTGCTTATGGTACCGATGTCACGCTTGTGGTTATCGTTGACATTTCGTAATAAGTCATATAGCGGAAGCTGCGGTATTCACATCTCGTGGAAGTTTGTAAATTTTGACAAAGAAAAATAGAAATATAAGCAGCCGCCCGTAAAGTCCTAAAATTATCCTAAGGTTCGAGCACTCGGTTGAATATTGTGATAGTGTGCAATGCAGTGTTATGCGCATATTCTTACATATACATATAATTTTTTGTTTAAGAAAACCTCTAAAGATGTTTGCACAACAATTGATCCAAAACACCTTTAGACCGAAACAAGAAGGATTTTTCACTAAGCAAATACAATGAAAACTTGAATTTATACAAAGTGGGCTAAAACGTTTCACCCTATCGGAAGATGGGAATGTAACTTATGCAAATATCAGCAACTGTCAGTTTTGTTTTGATAATTGGAAAGTAAAGCCCGTAGTACACGACATGTCGTGTGCAGTCGCACAAAGTCACGCAGGTACATGTGAGTCCACGCTACGCCTATTTCGCATGCAAACTTATGACTTATTCGCATGCCGTGTACTAGCAAGCAGCATGTGATTTGGGATAACATGCGACACTTCATCGCTCAATGCCATGGAAACATCACATGCGAGTGCACGAATTCGTACCGTCGCATGTTTTTCCCATGAGTAGAATGTTTCAAGCATTAGGACGTGGGCACAATGGATTTATTTTGTTAAAAAAATGGGTAAAACAATTTAAATAAATGCGAAGAACGACGCTTTTAATGACAAATAAGCAAAATTTTATATTCATATTTTCACGGTTGACCCCAAACTAATGCCAACGAGGTTCAGTTAAAATCTTTATCTGACGGTTTTTTAATGAGTGTTATAAATACTTTCTAGAGTTTATTGTTCGCTCCAAACGTGGGATCTAAGACGTACGAATTCTGGGCTTCTGTAGCAAAATTCACCTATTATTCCGAGTACGAAGTTTTCTTTGTGAATTTTTCATAGAACAACAAACAATTTTGGGCCATGATCCACACAACATCTATTTGACAAAAATATGAAATCTGCTTCAGCCAGATAGAGTTGCGTGGCCTCGAACGCTTGGTGTTTATGGTTGGTGGAACTTTGTTTGAAAAATTTATAATTAAAAAGGGTCAGCGACAGCCAAACTCAAACTCGACGGATGGTGAGCTGAGTGTTGGCAAATAATATGGAAAAAAAGAGAAGAAATGATTTGACAAATCAGGACGACGAAAGTTTAAAATTGCTCTCATATTTTCAACCATTAAAACAACTTTCTTTACAATAAATTTCTTTTTGACTGAAGCCCTCAAAAAACAATCAGCAGAAATCTCCAAAAAAAAAAAATGGACTAAAAAATAAATCCATTTTGTCTCCATCCTAGTGTAAAGAGCCCACCCAATCGATTTCTGTCAGCACAAGACGGTCAGAAGCACAATAACTACTCGTTCGAACAATCGCATCAGATTTTTGGATTACCTAGCAAGTATTCGAATTGGTCCGCTCAGCCCTTTTACCCAAATACACCTCCTTTTAAGTTTGGGTTTATAATGCCTACTGTGCTCAGCTTTTTTGGCAT
Organism: Orthonevra nobilis; assembly: GCA_963555765.1. Taxonomy (NCBI): domain Eukaryota; kingdom Metazoa; phylum Arthropoda; class Insecta; order Diptera; family Syrphidae; genus Orthonevra; species Orthonevra nobilis. The sequence continues at coordinate 16,418,616 of OY743225.1, forward strand.
TTTCATTTTGATTTGTTGCCGAAATAGCAATCTTTTCCAGTTCTTTTTCGACATTTTAAAATTTTACAAATAGCAAACTAAAACACACTTCAAGTGTACTCATTACAGCGAAAAAATATATTCACATGGATACTACTAGGAAACCAATGTTTATACTGTTTTTTGTGTCCCTAGAACATATACGTGTACAGGCGTAACATGTGTGCACGACGCATGCTAAAATACATGCGAATAGTTTCCATGCGAGGGCCATCGTTTTGGGACAAATTCTATATGCCGTGTACTATCGATATTTTTTGCATGCAACGACGTTCGATCAAAAGATGGCTGTAACGAATATTTAACCTGAATGCGAGATTTTTCAGTGACGTCAGGCCCGCATGTACATGCAACAATTTCCATGTCGTGTACTACAGGCTTAACAGATGCAGAATATATGGTGGTAATGGATACCACGCTATACTTCTTCAGATCACGAAAAACTCGTTACGGAATTATTCGCCAGTGATTTTCTGAGTTTCCCAGCTCATTTATCAAGAAATATAGAACATCTTAGTACATACTCGTATAGGCTTTTTTTCGTGATGCCCAAAAACTGCATAGTACTATCTGTACCGTACTAAGGCAAAAGATTTCAAACCAATAAGTTTCTTGTCTTCTCTTCGAAGGACCCTAAGGAGACTTGCAAATATTCATTTCAAAAACAAATGCAACGGTAATTCGTTATGAAGCTCGAATCTTGCATACCTTTTAAGGTAAAATAAGAAGTATCCACCTAAGGAAATTCCTAGTAGTTCTCAGAATCCCTTACCAATTATTTATGTGTAGTATGTTGCATATTTTGATACTCGCGAGAAAAGCAAAACGTAAAGGGAACTACATTCAAATCGAACGCGGGAAAACTGTTCGAGAGTCGATTTCCGTGGTAGACGAATTATGTTCCTATGTTCGTATGATTCAAGTTGAAATGAGTGTTGAAATAAGAACTAAACTTAACATTTTATGATTTACTTCAAAGAATCATATGACAGTTTTTATCAACGATAACAACTTTTACATTCAAGGCCTACTTGGGGCCTCGACAGGTTCCTCCCAAGCCCAGTCATCCCAGGATACGCACTTTTTCTTGCTGTCAAACCAACCAGTTTCATCGAGGCATTTAGCCGGCAAAGCAGCTTGACTCTTTTGGCTGCACTTTCAATAAGTTGGATCCCAGATGTTCCTATAACCGATAGCACTTAATTTGGCGTCAGTTTTGCATCCTGGATGGCCATTGTCATTGATTGCAAGGACGCAAGACAGACCAATTATCATTAAAACAATGGAAACTATAAAATAAGTAGAGTAATTAGTTAAAAATTAAATTTATATATACAATTATTCTTGTTACCGTAAAGTTTCATTTTCTAGCTTAGTACAGAACTGCACGATCTAATGTGCGGGAAAATCGTTTGGGTTTGATATTTAAAGCTAACTTAAGTGCGCTAAGATCTGATAAGGCTCATATCTCTAACGGGAGCCCTTAAAAAAATGTTTTCTTTTGTTTAACAGCGACACTTGAGTTTCTTGTTTATCTGGGTTTGCAGTTCATCATTTTTACAAGTTCCCACAAGAAGACACAGTTCCTCAAGCTGTTACAATCGACTTTAATTAAGTTCTTTTTTGCTGTATAGTCTAAACCCCTTGAAGATATTGTAATGTGTTTTAACAACGTAAACAAAGTTACAAAAATAAAAAAACTAAATCTCTCAGGTTCTTACTGAAAAGGACATAATTATTTTCTTTAAGGCGAATGGCTTTATACTTTTTACAGATTATATATTTTTTTACCAACGATTCGCGAAATTGAAAATTAACAAAGAGTTAATTTCTTTGAAAACCGAACTAGTTCCGCATTACCAGTTCCCGAGCTTGATTATTTCTAAGCTCGGAAGCAACACTATGAAAGCCTCGACTGTGGTTAGGTTCATCGGAGATTCTAAGCTTTATTGGAAGAGGAACGTTAAACAGAGGCTATTATCAGGACTTGATGATATAGTACACCACAGAGGAAATTGAAATGACTATTTTTTCCTGAACCTATTTATAAATGCTATCATACAACTGCAAAGAGTGCTCACGAGCAAAGGGAGTATAAGGCATACAAACAGACAATGGGCATGGTAATACAAAAGATTGTGCAAGAAATAGGAAAGATTTTCATTTGCTTCAACAAAGCGGGAGGACTCGGAATCCAAAGAAGGGTTTCATGACTTGAGAACCACAAACATTGCGCTTAGCATAAAAAAGGAAACTTGTACTGGAGCAGACTGTACTCAAAAAAATCTGAGGCATTTAAACGGAGGTCTACTCAGCTTAGAAAATTCTAAGATTTATCCAAAAGAGATTAATTGAAGCAAATATAGGCCCACATGACGTCAATGTATTTTGCGTTGTTGGACATAGCAACGTGAAAATGAACAAACCAGTAGAAGATATGGAAAGACAATCATCGGTGATCCCAAATATTTCACAACTCGCTAAGAGCACCATAAAGTCCCCAGTAATTTGAAGGCTGACAAAGTTGCAACTAGCACCACACGTATATATCCAAGGACATGTTTAATTGAAAACCAAAATAGTTTGGATCTTGTCTTCTTTTGAGAGCTGCTCAATTTATCATCAGCAAAATTGTAAATAAAATGAGCTGTCGCAGACTTAAAAATAGGATTGGCGAAAAAACAGAGCACTGGAGTACACTAGTAAACTGCAGTTTTAAACAATTCATCTGAATGGGGCGAAGAGTAGATTCTAATCGAATGTAATCTAAATTCGTTGCTACCTAATGCACGCAAATAAGCAGATGCCAGAAGCTGACAAACGCAACAATATTATTTTCACCCAAAATGTGCAGCTCTAGTGAGCCTTTTGATTATTTATCAACGTTTACATGACCTTAGAATGAACGTGATTCTGTTATTTTAGAAATAGACTGGAAGAATTTAGCGAAGGGACCAAAAGAGTAGACCAGATAAAAAAACTTGCACCTACAGATAACACGAGACTCTTGCTGCTGTAAGAGACCTTTCGAAGATCCCTCTCATCGAATTTTTGATGTGTTAAAGTACAAAAGAGTGCAAAGAGGCAAAGCACAATTTGGCAGTTTTGAGTCAGCGGCAAAATTAACTTTATCAACAGAGGTGACAGCTGGAATGTCGTTGTAATTACGAGTTCGGATGAAAGGTGTGTCCATTTTACAATCCACCAATTCTTCCCACTAACCTTGAATATTGCAACATTTTTTTCTTTAATTTTGTTCGAGGATAAAAATTGCGGGTGTTTGTGAGCGTAAACGAATCCATTCATTATCATTGCATTCAAAGAATAAAGATTGCATTAATTTACAAATGATTGCATTTTTTTTAAACAACTCTGCATATGCTGGTGCAAGATCTCTTACAAGAAAAAAATTCAAATGTTGATGAAGAAGACACAACAAATTAAAACGCGGCTGTCAAGTGAACAGGAAGTGGGAATATGACGCTACCTTTCGAGGCACCTCCACGAGCTTATCTTCGTGGATATGTATCTTCTCTTTATTAGATATGCAGCCAGCTGAGCCACCAGTACAATTATCACCGTCACTGAGATCTGAGAAGTCTCACACATGACTGATTTCGTGTCAAAATGGGCGCTCTAATGTGACTCATCGCACACTATATTGATTGTCGCATTTTTTATTTGTGTCCTAATTGCGACTTTGTTCATTGAACCAGCACGAAGAAACGAAACGTTCTCCAAATTAAAGGCACGAATCTTGCACTAATCACTTGCAAGAATTCAATCTTTTCGCGGTCAAGTTATTTTTCGGTGTTGTTGAGTTTTAATCGAATCAAATTAACGCGACTAAAAAGTTATGTGATGGAAAATAGACCCATCAACTGCAAATTGTTTGAGTAAACAGCTCTCACGAACTGATGGCGCTGCCCAGTTTTGAGGAAGATTTTAATTCTTTCCAAAAATATTTGCCGACAGTGTAAGCTAAATGAGCTAGTGACACAAATGTCTGTCACTTTAAGGGAAAAAGAACAATTTGATGACTAAACTTATTTCACATGCGAATTAAATTCGCGTGTTAAGTATTATTAAAATGGGCTGGTTACACTAATACAGGGTGGCGCACAACCAGCGTTACGATCATATCGTAATTTTTTTTAACATACGAAATGTGCTCCAGCAATTTTTCCCTCAGTTCAGCGTATTCCGGAATAAGGGGTGCTCTCCTTAGGGGTAGAAAAATTCCGAATCTTAAATCGGGCACTGCTCTCAGCAGTTAAAGGTATCCATCTGTTTTGGTTAAGAAAACTTTCCGGCAATTGCACATTTTTCGTTAAGGCTTTTTCAGGAATACTTCAGAGAGGAAAAGGCGGTTATAGACATCCTTACAATCTACGACCTGTAAACTTAGCTCAAGCCGGAATTTTTCTAATTCTTCAAAAAACAACAGAGCTAGGAGATGACTTCGGATTCCAGCTGTCTTTTCTCTGTTGAGGGAGTGATTTGGATGACAGTGAGCACTAGAGTTGGTCTGTCCTGTAAAAAGTGGTTCCCCAATAGTGGAACAGCACAATTCCACCAAATAAATAAGTAAAAAGAAAAAGACATTCAGCCCAAAAAGTTTTACCTGAGGACATTCCTTAATATTGAAGATGCTTTCAAAAAGGTGAAGAGAAGCCATCAAAGAAGCTCCTCGTGAGCTGGGCTTTGCAGAAACTTTAGCTTCCTCTTACTTATTCAACAAAATAAAGTACTTCAGAATCCCTTAGTAAGAGGTGCAAACCAAGGTAAGTCTCAGATAAGGATGATTTGACTGTAGATGACAAACGTTAACAAATAAAGGACAATAACTATGTAAGAATAAAACTATTCCAGATGTATGAAACCCTAGCATCGCAAACCTGATCATAAAGAAAGGTGACGTTCTTGAACGAGGGAACTACAGATCTTTTTTTTTACAATTTTCTATCCACAAAGGGATTATGATCACAGTTAATTTGTCTTTGCATAAAGTTCGGTGAATCAATGGGCACTGGTTTGAAATTCAGGTGCATTTGAATTTGATTTTCTGGTGATGTCATGTGGGTGGCCCCGAATAGGGACAGACACCATCGACTTGTTCTGTTCCCGGGTTTAAAAAACAACTCTACATTTAATATTTGCTTCAAAGAATGATAAATCAGTGTTTATTCACAATATTGTCTATCCATACATTTGCTTTGGAATCAACACTTTTACATTCAAGGCCTACTTGGGGGCTCAACAGGTTCCTCCCAAACCCAGTCTTCCCAGGACACGCACATCTTCTTGCTATCCAACCAACCAGTTTCGTCGGGGCATTTAGCCGGTGAAGCAGCTTGGCTCTTTTGGCTGCACTTCCAATACGAAGTTGGATCCCAGATGTTCCTAAAACCGACAGCACTTAATTCGGCGTCAGTTTTGCATCCCGGCTGGCCATTGTCGTTGATTGCAAGGACGCAAGTCAGACCAATGGTCAGTAATACAACGGAAACTATAAAATAAATAGAGTAATTATAAAAAGATTACTTTTTTGTTGATTTTTGTCTTTGTTACCGTAAAGTTTCATTTTCAGGCTTAATTCAGAACTGCACGATCTAATGTGCTGAAGAATCGTTTGGGTTAGGTATTTATAGCAATATGTTTTCTTGTGTTTAACAGTGACACTTCAGTTTTAAGTTTATCTGTGTTTACAATTTGTCACTACAACAAGTTGCTATAAGTTGTTACATTCGAATTTAATTAAGTTCTTGTTTGCATTGTTTTTACATTTAGTGACGAAGTCAAGCAAATTGACACAACGATCAAGTGTGTTGCATTGTCTCTTTCTTAAACGCATAATACTCATACACATAACCCTTTAAGATATTGTTCGAGGAACTTAATACGTCTGGACCGACTCAATAATGACATAATTATAAACATTTCCAATACAGGGTGGTTTGCTATACTTTAAAAGTAAGACGACAATGTAAATCGCGAAAATAACACATAACCCGTAACACTCACAGGTAGACAGATCACCGCAATGTTACCAATACGGCTATAGTTTGTTACAAGGTGAAGTTCATCCATTTCATCAAGAATTTTTTAGTACGGCCTCCGTAAATGACTAGATCGCGCACGGACCAAGTCTTCGATGAATTGGAGGCATTGCTCGATCAAGATCCGTCACAAACGCAAGCAGAACTTGCAAAATCACTTGGCGTCGCTCAGCAAACCATTTCCGATCCGAAAGGTAGGAGATTGGGTGCCGTATGAATTGAAGCCACGAGACGTCGAACGCCGATTTTGCATGTCCGAAATGCTGCTTGAACGCTACAAAAAGAAGTCTTTTTTGCTTCGAATCGTCACTGGTTATGAAAAATGGGTACATTACGATAATCCAAAACGTCGGGTAACGTATGGATACCCCGGACATGCCTCAACATCGACGGCCGTTCAGAATATTCATGGCCTGAAGGTTATGCTGTGCATTTGGTCGGACCAGAAGGGTGTTGCGTATTATGAGCTGCTTAAACCGAATGAAACAATCACAGGCGAGGTCTACCGACGACAATTGATGCGTTTGAGCCGAGCACTGAAGGAAAAACGGTCGGAAACGGTCGCAAGACACGATAAAGTTATTTTGCAACATGACAATGCTCGGCCACATGTTGCAAATGTCGTCAAAACTTACCTTGAAACGCTCAAATGGGATGTCCTTCCCCACCCGCCGTATAGTCCAGACCTTGCGCCATCCGATAACTATCTCTTCCGATCGATGCAACATGGCCTGGCTGACCAGCACTTCCGTCATTTCGATGATGTCAAAAAATGGATCGATTCGTGGATTGCAGCCAAACAGGTCGAATTTTTCAGAACGGGTATCCATGAATTTTCCAGAAAAATGATAAAAATGAGTGGCTAGAGATGGGCAATACTTTGAATATTGAATTTATATCTTTTTTTTTCTCAATAAAGCATTGATTTTCAACCGGTAGTCCTATTATATGTATATTAAAGTGCTAAAACTATTGTACATACAAGGTGGTTATTCGAATTCTAAAAGTGTTGCTTCTTATGTATTTACGTAAGCATTAGTTCAAGAGCTTGCAGTACTAGTCCCAAAGGTGTACACCGATCATTATGAATCAACTTCGCAACAATAATCAAACCCGAATTTCTTCAAAAATTCAAAATATGGCTTCTATCAAGGTCAGAACTTGACGATCTTATGCATGGGATAGCATAGACAGATGGATAAACCGACACATCAACGTTTGCATCTGTTTATATATTATATTGTAAAAAATACCAAAAAGATTCTGAACTGAAGTAAAATTTTTCAATCCTCCTTTCATTTCTACTTTTCTTATTCTTCCCTTAAGCTTCTATGAGTGTCTGGCGAATAATGTGTGTCTGCTCAAAACAACATTTTATTTATGCACTTAATTTCATGAAGATTTCGATTATTATCCTTGATAACTTATACGCTTAATACTGATAATATTACCACAAGGTATTTTCAAAAAAATTACTTATACACATATAATAAGTTTAATTACTAATTTAATTTGTTTGAATGTACATTTTCATACTACCACAAGGTATTTTCAAAAAAATTACTTATACACATATAATAAGTTTAATTACTAATTTAATTTGTTTGAATGTACATTTGTTTTTAATATTTTAATACTTGAATATGAATTGACTTTTTGTTAGAATCTTGTTCAGTTGAAATTTAAATAAAGCTTAATTAAACTTTATTTAATATGCCACGAGAATAGAAGCCTCAATGGTTCAAAGGGCTGAACAATCAATTAATCCACTTAAAAGGCAGGCAGCTGAACAATATTTAATTTGATCTGAGAATAATTTTTAATGCTTAATTACTTAATGTAAATTTAAGGATAATGAATTCGGAAAAATAGTTTGCCAAGAGTACACTTAGAGCAGCCGTGTTTTACTCATTCACGGTCATCCAATTCGGGGTCCAGACATTCCTGTTTCAATCCAAAACGTTAAACCGTACTGTCATCCGGGACTATATAACAATATGAATAAGATGTGCCAAGACCTATCCATTATCAAAATTTCACAGAAATTGCTTTAGAGAAAATGTTGAAGAATTTCCAAATCTACCAAGTTATCGGCGAGAACAGCATCTGGGTGTATTTTCAATTAATTTTTCACATGATTGTGGCATATTGGGAAGTGTATTATCACTGTACGAGTATAGTGTGCAATTTGGTCTTATGGTGTCATTACTCCATAATTCTTTGGAAATGATTGGGTTAAGCTGCCTCCGTCAATGCTCATTTATATAGCCAAATGTTTACCGAATGCCTTTAACCAAAGATATGGACGCGGAACACAAGACGATGCCACATCTCACACAACATGACCCGTTTTGGTTTTTGGAATTATTTTTCTGGACGTAAAGTTATGAAAAATATAATTTTTGCAAACAATCCAAAAACGCTAACACCGTGTGTCGAAAAGTTGTTGTAAATTCTCTGAATCGAATTCTACAAGAAATCTTGTGTAGACCTAATCTTCTCAAAAATTCTATTAACCATTCATAACCAATGAATGGTTATGGTGTAATTAATTCAGCTGATATATAGTATGTTGGCAAATAATAATGACTCATTTTTTGTATAAAAATAGACCACTTAAACTTAATTAAATTCGCATGTAACGTCTTGAGAATCTGCGTCATGTTTTTTCGCTAAAATGTAGCTTGTAGGAACTTGTAACTGTAACAAACTTCACAAACAAATAAACAAGAAACTCAAGGGTCGCTGTAAATAAAAAGAAAACACAGTTTCTTGAGAGCGGCAGTTTGAGGAAATGCATACCTTATCAAAACTTAGCACACCAAAGGTAGCTATAAATAATCAAGTCAATGGAGAACTCGACACATTAGTTCGTTTAGCCCAGTGCGTAACAAGAGAATGAAGCTTTACGGTAACGCAGACAAAAGTTCAAAAAATCGTATTCTTTTAAAAATTACTAATTTTATTTTTTAGTTTCCGTTGTATTGATGACCATTGGTCTGTCTTGCGTCCTTGCAATCAACGACAATGGCCAGCCAGGATGCAAAACCGAAGCTGAATTAAGTGCAGCCGGTTATAGGAATATATGGGATCCAACCTTGTATTGGAAGTGCACTCAAAAGGATGAGGCCGCTTCACCGGCTAAATGCCCCGATGAAACAGGGTGGTTAGATAGCCAGAAGAAGTGTGTGCCTTGGGATGATTGGGCTTGGGAGGAGCCTGTTGAGCCTCCAAGTAGACCTTAAAAGTGTTTTATTCAAACCAAAAGCTTGTGTAAACGATATTGTGCATAGCCAATTTTGTAAATAAATGATAATTGTTTTCATGTGAACCATGGTCCTCGTAATCCTGTTTTCGAATGAATTATAGTTTTTCTGGTATTGGATTGATTAAGAAGCCTTTAAACTGAATATTCAAATCCCACGTAGTTAGTAGTTAAAATGGTAAACGAAAGGTTTTGCTATTGTCTTCATGGCAAAAGAACGCCCGTTCCTTGTGTAACGGATTTTACATGCCAGGAAGTGATATTCAATTTATCGATTTTCATATTTAACTTCACATTTTCTTCCGTAATTCTGACTGTGTCAACTGTTAGGCCTGCCATCTTCCACAGGCACGGTAGAAGAATTTTTCTGGAATCAGAAAAACTATGGTTGTATAAAGTTTGAAAGCTGAACTTTATAAATATGGTGGTGATGTTCTGGTAGAAAGGATGCACTAGATCTCCAGCCACATTTGGAGGAATAAAGGAATGATCGTCGTCTGGAATACCAACTCTTTCCATTTCATCTGGTAATAAGAAATTCTTTGACAACAACTATCGAGGCATATCCCGGCTTAGCGGCTTATCAGATCCTATTCAGTCTTAGTCCAATTCCAAAGCGAAAATTTTCACACTTCAAAGCCGCATATGAAAGTTTTCACACTGAACTATACTAAGCGATTTCCAAAGGCGGGATCACGATAAAAACGATCCGGTTATGTTGCACAACGCTCGAAAATACTCAATTTCCTGTGCAGTTTGGACCAAGATCCTCCGAATCGTTCCAAATCCTTCGTATCTTGCCGCGGATTCCGGCATAAAAAGCGATATAGCATGATTTCTTCAAACTTGGCTTCTCTAAGACTACCTGTAGATGGAAATTTTCCTTGTCACTGATATCTTACAGGATAATGTGTTGAACGAAATTTCAGTACAGTTTTTGGTGCTCTATGGCACAGCAAGAGAAGCGATAACGAAGCCAGTAAACATTTTCTTTTGATTCCTGAGTTGAATGAGCATTTAAATTTTTAAAGATGATTCTTTTTTCGTACTTTATTACTTGATCTCAGTTACTTTCTCAATTATAGAGCAGATTTTTGACTGTAGTTTGTCGAGTTTTGTTGTTGACATTGGCTCATTTAAAAATCTTTAATTTAGATAAGCTTTATGAGCTATGGCTATATCCAGTGCTGAACACCTCCATTGTTGCCTTATTCAACTTCCTCGCATTGGACAGTCGGAATCTAAACCGACCTGGTTATAAAAAATGGTCAAAGTCATAGGACATAAACCTATTCGTAGTTGTTACATGCAAGAAGAGCCTGGAAGTACACTCCGCCAAAGATGTTTCGATTTTCACAGGCAACCTCAAGAGTTCGTAGGGTTTTATTTGAATAGAGGAGCAATTTCTAATTTCTTTTTGTTTTTTTGTTTTTAATTTGTAAATTTCTCACTTAAGATTGCTGCTGATAACAACTATCAAGAAGTATTTCTTAGAGCTTTTTTCTGTAATTTTTGAAAGGAAATATAAAAACAAGATGTTAAATGCCGACACAAATTGGATTTCAATGTTCAACTGCAAAAAACTAGTTGTTCACATAATTGATAAGGACCATAATATTCTTGTCAGCCAAACAAAAGTATCTTACATATAGATTAGACAACAGTAACAACGAAATTTTAAAAAGGCAGCACACAATTTGGACGAGTCAATAAACTTGGCTGAACGGAAGCTTTGCCACTCTCTTGCTCAGCTGAGTAGCCGACCTCATGGACAGCGTACGAATTTATCGAGACCACAGACAACCTTTATCTGTTGGAGAACAAAAGTTTCACAACGAAACAAGGCGTCTACCCCACAGCTATAATTTCCACTTTAAAACGAGCAAAGAAAAAGACAGAAAAAAAAGAAACAGGATTGAATGATGTCCAAACGTCTACACTCAGCAAAAAAAAATAGATTCTTAAAAAATAAGATACAATCGTTGCACTTGCTGAAAGATCGCAATCCGTTAATTTTCGATTTCAATAGAATTGATTTGACGGCGAATTACGTTGCATCCATCATCCGAGGGGGATTAACAACCTGCGAGCGCTTAGTAATCACAGATTGCACTGATTGAGATACAATTGCGATGGCAAGAGCAACAATCTCTAACTGGGGACGGGCACCATTAAATTGATGTCTAACAGAGTGCAGACGATGTGGCTTTTTGCGCAAGTTGCGAACAATCGAGTGGATGAAGTCATTGTATGTATTTTTTCCATTAAAACCAGTCAACTATAGCCAATTTTAAAAAGGGACTAAGAACATTTTAGCTTCCTTGATGAGCGAAGGTTAATGGACAAAGTGGAAAATTGGCCAAAGGGTACAACATGCCAATGACTTTCATTTAATTCAAGACAAGCTTTTGCCTTTCAGAACTTCTACTAGGGTGCAAGAATAAAAAAGGCAATAACAGCACTGTGACCCTTCCAAAGAAAGAAGAGCAACAAAAGGAATGGGTCGAAATGTATCGGAAGGCGTTCTGTTATAACGGCCATCGACACTTGAAGTTTTGTTTGAAAAGTAAATAGATGCAGAATATGCGTCTTCAGGTCTATATACGCTATACTGTAGGGTGACAGAAAAATGCACTAAAACTTCTTTTCTGTACTCAAAAAGTTTTGCAGCAAGCTCGTTTACACAAATTTTCATTTATTACTTATCTATTAATATAGTTTATTTATTTATCTAAACACATATTTACTTGCTTATTAAGCTATTTATTAATTTATTTATTTGATTATTTATGTTTTTTATCAATTTATTTATTTATTTTTTATTTACTTACTTATTTCTTTTTACTAGAATAAAACTTATTTTCTAAATTCTGTAATTAAATCAAGTTATATTCCTCGCAGCAACTGATCTGAATCCTCTTCTATCTTGCCCTGCGCAATTCACGCGGCTTTTTCCTTCAAAACTATTATTCTATGATGTATATTTAAGTAAATTTTTTAAATATTTTAGTTATTAGGAAAAAAAATCGAATCTACATTCAAACAATTGATCATATTTTGGCCCCGATAAAAAATGTCTTATTTAAAACTTCCTTTCTATTTACAATGCTGAACAAAAAACAAGATGTGAACGGCAAATTGACGGCAGCTGAGACGCAGACGATTCTCCATGACAGCAGCAGTCACAGATTTTGATCGAGATCAAGACTACACGTCACAGGAATAAGTTGGTACCGCCATATCCAAATGTGGCCCAAGAAAAGCAGGTCTTAAAACAGCAGGATCACTAGATCACAATCAGCAACAAAAGCATTGACAAGCAGATTGACTTCTGTAATGAATTGGTCCGATACCAGGAGCCCAAAATGACGAACCCCACACGTGGACCAGGATGAATGCAATACAGTAGGAGAGTTATTATAGCTTGAGTCCGGATTACTAGATGTTGATTTTAAGTCCAATGAATAGTAATGGTATGTATCCGGTCCAAATAATTGCGTGATATCTTCATATCCTTTATATAAAAATGTTTCTAAAACATGCCTTATTGATTTTCATTAACAGTCTAAGGCCTCTGGAAAAAAGTTAAGCCAATTCTTGACGCCAAAAATTTCTATGTTATTGTATATTGTTGAAAATATGGCACAGGATGATTGATAAAGAAGTCTTGTAGAGCAAAAAGATCTACAGCGCAAAATGAAAAAAAGTGGCGCCATTTGGAAATGATCTTTTACTAGTTTATGCCGACCATTTTATGTATGAAGTGAACATAACATTACGTCTATACGTTTACAGTGGAAATGGAAATGGAAAAAGGAGTATCGCATCTTGATCAAAAATTGTTTTCTGACGGGAAAAAATACCGACCAATCATTGCGATGGTTGCAGAAATGTTATCCCACATTTGATTCTTCAAAACAATAATTAATTGGTGGTTTGGTTAATTAAAAATGGGTCGTACGAGCACCGGATACTCTGGTAGGTTAAAAGAGGCAACGAATGCGAAAATCGTCAAGCAAGTGCATCAAATTGCTTTGAGTGATCGAAAAATGAAGTTGGGCGAGTTAGCTGAGGCAGTGAGTATCTCAATAGAAGAGGCGGGGGACATTTTGCATTATGATGAAAAAGTTTTCGGCGAGAGGGGTGCCGCGTTTATTGACCATCGACTAAAAATAGCAACGCGTTGACGATTCAATTGCCAGTTTAGCGTTGTTGCAACATAACCGAGTAGACTTTTTTGGACGTTTTGTAATAATGGATGAAACGTGGGTCCATAACCATACGCCCGAATCCAATTGACAGGCGAGTGGGTGAAAAGTCTTGTAAGCCAACTTAAATACCAATGCATTTTTGGCCTCCGTGTAGAGTAATGTATCCAAATTGACATATAGTAAGTTGTCGTATAAGGAATGAGATCTTCAGATTACGATCCTCACAAAGTTTGCTCTAGCAACTAAGCCAGATCTGAAAGAAAGATGGTATCCACGCTGATTCAATATTACAATTACTTTTAGAGGTACTCAGAACTCACTTCTCGGGATGCTCGCTTGGCTACGAGCGGCAGGCAGTTACATAAGTCTTTCATCAGCCTAGGATAATAACTTCATGAATGTACAAATGATTTCAAGCTAAGAAGTTTAACTTAAGTTGTACTCTTGTAGTCACTGAACGCAATCTTAATGCATGTTTTCGAGACATCTTATTCAAAACCCTATTTTAATCACAGCACGCTTCTTTAAAGGGAAGGTTAACAATTCCAGCTCAAGGCCCCTAAAAACATAAGCACTGAAGCACCGTTTGAAGCTCTTATCAGACTAAAATCTTCATATGCATAGCACTGAAAAACAAACCTGACAGCTTTTCGTCATTTGCATAAGTTAGGCCCTCTTCGGACATTTTGGACCACCTTGTTACCCTTGCATAACATATCTTAAACTGTATTGCACCTGACATCAAATAAGTCTCTTGAACAAAAACATTGGATGAGTCTCAAACGACGATCATCCTACGCTGGATCACATTCTAATAATAATGTAGTAGGATGGAACCACCTTGGGTGTCAGAGTATTTCGATTAATCAATATCATTGTCAAGCCTTAAAAACCTACGGTCTGACTATTAGTCTCTCCCCTTTGTTATTTTTGTACAAATCATTTCTAATTAAGTCTTTTTATGCATTTCAACATTCGAATGTTCTTAGTTACGAAAAAATATTAAAAAATTCAAACCTTGTCGGATTGATAGCTTTCCAGGTTAAGCTCGCCCAGCTGTGTTTCCATTTCACATAGCTAAGTTTGTAACCATTTGCTCCCATGATGACGAGATAATGCTTGTTTTCCCACCTTCACATGACAGGAAAATCACCTAATTTCGAAATAACCATGGCAATCCAAGCCCAAGATCCCGGAATAATGAAATTCACAAAAGACCATAAATTATTCATATTATGTCGTAGGCTGGTCTCGAATCGTTACTGAAATTTTAAGCTCGTTCAAGTGTTAAGTAATCAAAGTCTCGAACTCCCCATCTTTGTGTGATATCTCTGTTTACTGTAGGTGGTTAAAGACTCGCAGTGCTGATAACCTTCAACAAACTTGCCAATATGTCAGCAACAAAAAACAAGATTCTTAAAGCTGTTTGACTTGAACTCCTCGACTTAACTGTCAGCGATGCTCGAATCATACGAGGATGATTCATGGGCATTAATTTGTTTACATGTTTGTATCTATCTAGATGCGAGCCAAATGATAAATTTCCCAGAATTCTTGCGGGTCGTAAGACTCAAAAACGAAAATGAAATTTCGCAAAGCTGCGAGAGACGATGAAAGCTTGTTATGACTGGTGGCTCCTTAAACTTGAACTTCAACTTGCGTGCGCTAATTGGATAAGTAATTTTGTTTTTTTTTTTAACAACCCTGTGAAAGATACGAGCTGTCTTGCTTATTGAAAAATAAATATTTTTCGAGTTGGATTTGAATGTTTGAATAGCGTGACCCAGCTTAATTAGAAGGTTTTTTAATTTGATTGTTTCCACTTGGGTTGCGATAGCCTCAATTTAATTGCACTTTGGATATACGTTACGGAAAGGGCTCGTCTTCTGGGAGCCCTTTTGTTTTAGATTATTTAATAAAACAAACCTTTGGAAAAAAGCTATTGTTGTTTTGTACAAATTTAAGAAAAGTTTGACAATTTTATTTAAAAGCTCTAGACATTGGAGATTAAACTTAAATATAATTAGATATGAACATTTATAATGGATCGTATTTCAATAAAGGATAGAAGCTAGACAAACTTTAAACTTTATTTATTTTTTTTCGGCATTAAGCTACGGAAGCACTGTAACAAGGCCTATTTATCATCGAAATGCACAAAAAGGCTGTCTTTAGTAAATGTGTTGAAGAACATCCTATCCATCCTATCCTATGGTGGGCACAGCAACACATTCTGGCTTATTTTACTTTTGGATTTGCATCTTTATGCTCTACGAACATAAGATGGTTGAATGAGCAATTTTCACACAACATTTTTTGCTAGCGATGAGGCACATTTTCCACTCGGTGGATGAGAAGTGTAAACCTACTGTTCAAAGACCATTGTATCCACAAAAGATCACTGTATGAAGTGCAATTCGGTCTGTTGACTTTATTTGGCCATACTTCTTCGAAAGTGAGGAAGGTGTAACCATAAATTCGTAAGAAATCTTGTCTTTTACATTGTTACATTCCATTCAAAGGAAACAAATTGAAGTACAAATTTAATTGAAATCTTGAAATCTTGAAATTGAAATGTTTTTCCGATCATTCTTCCCTAGGACCTTCTCAACCGTTTGTTAAAGTTCGCAACTCACAAAACCGAACGCGACTTCAATTCTTATAGACACGCATTTGAGTCGCATTTTGAAAACGTTTCAGAGGACGCCATTATTTTTTCAGTGATGAAGTCCATTTTCAATGAAGTGGATGATTCAACCAAATAAAGGAAATTGCATTGAATGCCATTGAATTCACCTAAAGCGACAGGGGTGTTATTATGCCTCAGCTGGGATTGATTATCTCTAATTATTTGGTGGAAATCACGTCACAAGGACAGTGAATTTAGCCATCTATGTGATCATGTTGGAGAATTTTTTTTTCACGACATGATGAATTGGACTTAGTGGACATTTGGCTTCAGCAGGGCCGAGAAACTTCAAGGGCATCGTTGGTGTTTTACATTTTTTTAAAAAATAAAAAGAACCAATTTCAAAATTTTACCTATATTTATGTTCAGACTAAAACTAAAATGTTAAACATAATCATTTTTATTGTTTTAAAGAAAAGATTATAAAATATCATAAATATACAAATAGTTGATTCTAAAAACAATATACAATTCATAACAGCAAGCACTTTACAATATTGTTTCTTCATTGAAAAGAGTGAACCTTCCGAATAAATACAAGATATCATTCCATTCATACATTCAAACATTTTTGATAATCTTGGTCCCTATTTCACGTATAGCTTAGTCAATATTGTTCTTGAGTGCTTTATTCATCTCTTGATTGTTCGTAGAACATCAATCTGTAATGATACTCCACAGAAAAATTTCAACGCAATATACTTCGGCTGTAACAATGGAAACACCACTTTCATATTGGAAAAGAATGGGCCAATAGTCCAATAACTCGAAACGTACATTCGTTTATAATGAATTAGCTTTTATGACTACTTGCGGATTATCTGAACACCAAATACTCCAATTTTCTTCGCTTATCGAGATGGAAATGCGCCTTTTTTCGAGGCGCAATATCACACAATCAACAAATCAGTTTCACGACATTTCTCCGAAAACTTGCGTCCATCAGATGCAGTTGGAGCATTATTTTTTTAAATTAAAAAGTTTAAGCTCACAAGAGGTGCATGTTCCAAAAATACACATGGGTCAAAAAGTAATCAACAAATGATCTACCCTATGCAATTAAGGCTGTTTAATAATTGCGACACCTATACAGCCGGTAAAATTTCAAAATTTTTATATATTAGTTAAATTAATGTACTCGCTGCACTTCTGAAAATATTCAAAATCCGTCACCTCATTGTCATTTTCATTTAAAAATGTTTTATAAAAAAAACTATTTAAGCGGCTTAAAAAAACACTTGAGTGTAACAATGGAAAAAAAAATTATATTAAACTGTGGAAATAAAGCTCATCAGCGAAATATACAAAGTCAAGCTCGGGTATGCACTTCAAAAGTATCCCAAGGACTTGCTGAATCATTTTATCCGAGTAAATAGGTAAAAAAATATGAAAAATTTATTAACAACAGAAAAATAAATTTGAGCAACAAACAGGTTGATTGACTTTAATATTTAATCAGGTATTTTATTATCGATACACGAGTACATTTCAGCAAGCACGTTCATTTTCAGAGCAAGGTTAACGAAAATGAAGCTTGTTAACATTTTCAATAATAACAATGAAATGCCAATCATTCTTCAATTTAATTGATACGATGGAATATGTAAAACAATGAACGTGAACACATTTCATCAAGCTAAATAAAAATACTTATGCTTATGATACTTATACCAAGCGGCTTTGTTATATTTTTTTCTAATGAAAAGGTTGTTTTTCCATTTTTTTTTTGGTTTTTTGAATACAGATAATTCCAGAATAAATATGGATTCAGTAAGTGGATTTATATGAGCCTATCTTTGATTATTCTGTAATTCAAGAGGAAGAATTATAGAGATAGAAGAATAATATAATATGATAAATTAGTTCTCCCACCAACAGGTTATGTTTTTTGGCAACAAAAAATCAGCAAAGATGCACAAAGTTATCTGCAAGGTTTGGAAAAGTGTGACCGAAGACACACGAGATCATTGAACCTGGAGCAACTAAGGGGGCATATCCCTGCTTAACGTGCTTATAATATCCTAACTAGTTTTATGTATTATATGAATGTCTGAAGGCTTTTTGCAAGTCTCGTATTGGCCAATACTAATTTGACTTCTGGCCCGGCAAATACACAATAGTCTAGTTGTCCGCCCTGCGGTTAATCCATTATTTGACATATTAACATAACCAACACCTTCCTAAAGTTCTGACGAAGAACCATCCCAGGCAATCGATTATACTACGGTGCGTCTAGAAGGACGGCCAAAACGCCTAGCTCAAAGCGCACAAATCAAGCAAATCACTCATCTTGCTGTTCTTCTTTGCGGAGCTGAATGTCTGACGATAAGCAGGGCAGCAGGAAAAAATTAAGATATTTTCGAAAGAAATATTTGGGGATTCAGGGATCTTCGGAGGAACAATCCTGCCTGAAAGACGGAAGGCAAAAATCCACACTTTCTTTAATATTTTCTTAATGTGAATTTTTCTTTGACCTCTGGTTTTGTACTGTGAAAAAAAACAATAATACATGGCGAATCTAGTATCATGGTTTGGGGATTCTTTTCCTATTATGTTGTTGATCGAATATAGTATATTGGATTAAAGGTATAATGGATCAGCACAAATTGATATCCTTCAAAACGTCTTGATACCATATGCGGTGGATAAAATGCCACTAAAATGGGTCTTTCAACATGACAACGACCCGAAACACACCCGCCGAACAGCTAAGCAATGGTTTCGGGACAATAGGATTGAGGTCATGGAGTGGCCTGCCCAATCTCCTGATCTCAATCCTATTGAGAATCTATGGGCAGATGTTAAGAAAGATGCTTTCAAAAAAAAAAGGCGAAGAATAATATAGAGTTGTGCGCGGCAGTTAAAACTCTTAAGGCTCAATACCACCCGAACTGTGCCAGCGTCTTGTTGACTCCAGGAAACGGCGTTGGGCAACTGTAATTAGCATATTACCACAAAATATAAGTCTATTGAACGACCCTATTATAATTTAATGAAATCCAGTATTTTTTATCGATTATTTATTTTTTTATTATTTATTTTTAGTAATTTTTTATTTGTTATTATTATTTTTTTTATATTAATGTACATATAATAAGAAAATAACATATTTTCAAAAACCATTACATATTTTTTTATTTTAGTTAATGCAACTTTTTAAAGTGCACCTCGAGGTTCACCAAAAAAAAAAGATCAAAGATCAGACGGTTGCAGATGCCAGAAAGCTAGGCCTAACCAACTGGAATGAATTGTGAAGTATCGAACATAGGCTAAAATTTTGACTCTCAACATAAAAAGACGTAAGTGGTTATTTAAATTCTATGACTGAAAGGTTTGGTTTGATTCTTTAAATTCTGTTGAATAAAAATTGTTTTTTCAACATACCTACATATGTATGCAATTAATCATGCATAGGAGGATTTAGTAAAATCCTTCATTCTCCTTTTATGAGTGTCTAGAACCCCAAAGACAATTAATACTTCATTTAATATTTTTAACTAGTTTTCATGTTTAACCTCCACATTCAAGGTCATTCTCTCTGAAAGTTCCGGCCCATTGAACTCGAAATTGAATCATAGGACCGGCAAACGAAACAAGCTGACATTCGTAATGCTTAGTTAGCGGAATGAAGGTCGCCATCAAAAACATATTTTCACTTACCTTCTTGCTCTAATTCGAATCTCTCTCTCCTCCTCCTCCTTTTTAGCTTCCTTAACACTATCCCATGAATCACCAACACCCGACGATCCATCATCTGGCCTTTCCTCATCCTCCAAACCAGAATCCTCCAGACTTATTTGACAACTTGTGAGAACCTCCTCCTTGCCATTCTCGCCTACCTCAATCCAATCCGAAGTACGTATCCGCGTTCGTTCCAAGCCGCCTGGCGACGAATCTGTCGAACAACCCGATGGACAGCGCTGCCGGGCACGCTTGGGTTTGGTCGTCGTCATAGGCGCATTGAATGAAAGTGTCAAAGCACTACCCGTTCCGCTGTCATTCATTGATTTATCATCTACCGACTTCTCACTCACCGATCTGTCATCGAAACCCTTCAAAATGTCAGAACTTACATCTCCAAACCGAATGTGATCTTCCCGAGCTGTATACTCCGATCGTGTGCTCAACTGATCAACAGAGCTAGATCTCTGACGCATTGCGGCTAATTCGGAGATTAGCATTTCCTGGAATACAATCTTCTTTTCTGGTGGAATCGGATCTTCTAATCTCGGCTTGAACGATGATAAGTTTATACCCGTACAATTACCGTTACTATCACGAACAATTTGCAGCGAATCTTTTGACTTCCACGAATCGCTCCGATGAAGTGGAGGTAATGGATTCAATGACTTTGTTTGGTATTTCGAGTCCTTCGAGTGGCTAACGATTTCCGAGAATAACCTTTCGGCGGCATTCTTTAAATTGTTCTTGATGTCGAAAGTTCTGCCCGACAAGAAACCACTACTTATCCGTGAATGGGTGCTTCCAGTATCACTTCCACTAGTGTTACTATTGCTTTTGTTGTTATTATTGTTATCGTCATTGGTGATGGTAATGGAAGATCTGGTAAAATTATCAAGTGTCGTCTTGGAACGACGCAGAATGCCCCCGGGAGCTTTAGATATCAATGTTCTTGGCTTGGGTTGTGGTGGATTCAAATTTACAGGACTCTCATTGTTGTTATTGTTTCGAACAATGACAATCTCCGTGCGGTTATCGATTGACGCCATTGAATTCTTGCTATTCAAGAGGTTCAAGTTTCGTTCGTCTTTTATGACTGGCACTGGAGCGGTTGGCTTTGGTCTTTTCGTCGCCACTGTGGGCTTAGCTTGTAGCGGTGGGGGCACGTATCCTCTTTCAAATGGCATTGTGCAATTATAAGCCCCATCGGCTGTATTAAAGGAGTACCTCTTTTCTCGTTGCTCGATACGTTTCTGCAAATTGAATGACGGTGATTTGTATACAACTGTTCTGCCATCATCTGGTGCAGCAGCACCAGTCTTAGATACGCCACCAACTTGCGAACGGTTAGACGAAGCAGTAAACGAAGATATGCTTCTCGCTGCATCTACGGTACGTGTTTTGAGCAGAATCGCATGCGGTCTGGGAGGAACTGGTGGCCCAGGCCTTCTCACTGTAGCCATACTTCTTGTGTGTTGTTATTCGTTAAACGGGGACAGAAAGATGTTAACCGAAACCAGAAAACTAAGGCAAAACCCGAACTGTTTTTAAAATCTAGGCCACTATTTGAATATTTATTAATCGACGAACGTATCGATTTCCCTCACTAGTGGATATGAATTATTTGCAGATACATGACGAAAACTTGAGGTCGAGATACATTTTTTTTTTTTTTTTGCTTTTCTCTCCCAAATCACTTTGAAACCTTTTTTTTTAAGTTAACTTCATATGTTTTCACATAATTTCCGATATTCCACTGAGAATGTATCTCGCACACTCGCACTTGTATCTTTTATTTGCTGCGTTCGAATTTGAAAGCGCCACTTACCGTAACCGAAATGTATCGTTCGAATGTCCGTCGTTGACTGAATTCAAAAGAAAATACCTGCATGCGGTGAGACTGCGGACGCGACAAATAGTCAACGAGAACTTGTTGTTTCTCTTTTCTTCTTTTTCCTCAATCGATTGAGGTAGGTACTTTTAAGAGAACCGTTTGTGTACAAAGCCGAAATTCAAGCTTTTCCCCATTGGAGGTTTGGATGGTGTAGCCGGCGAGGGAGCTTCTACTACTTAAGTATTAAAATCGACAAGGGAAACACATCTTTGGTAGTATTCGATTTTTCAAACGCTTCGACACAGTCACGTATAGGAAGCTTTTTAATAAATGGATACACTTTTTTAAACTCGATTTTACTGAACTTAAATTAGTCAAAAGTTTTCTCAGAGGAAGAAGTCAAGTTGATTATGTTGGCGGAGCCCAGTCAATCCAAGTGTGCCGAAAGGATTAGGTCTCGGGTCTTTTTTTTTGATTATGTAATATTTATAACAACAACCTTACTTCTCAAAACCTGCTTAATAAAAATCCTTTCAATCGATTTTGGGAAGCAAGTAACACATTTCAAAACCGTCAAACACTTGGCATTTGGTTTTTCCCTGAAACTAACTTGGACTGACCATGTTTCTTGTTCGATTCGAAAACGTGTGGATATTTCCCTATTCCTTATCTAAATACAAAATCATCAATTGAGTGACCCAAATACCTTTTTCAAAGACTGAAAACTTCGCGTCAACTCAAATAGGAATACGGCTCCCATTTAATGCACTTGATAAGACATGAACAGCATCCAAAGAGGACTTTAAAGCATATCATACTTCTTTTTATTGCGCCAGACGTACAAGTGTAGTGCAGTGTTTTACTGTAAGCCTTGGGGGTATATTGCGGTTACAAAGGACCATGGAGTTTTGCCGCTATTTCATCCACCTTACGTTTAAGTTATTGTAAATGCCGGTATTTCAAGGTGCTTCACAATTTCTCGTTGCAGAGAAGTATGATCTATGCTTATGATGGCTGCATTGTCAGAAAGGAATGACTGATGCCCCTTTGGACTCGTCACATTTCCTTCAAGCAACAAAATCAAGGATCTGTTGTGCATCGACTTTGAACTGTTCGGTGACTCCCGCGGGGCATCTTCTCTGCGTTCTCAGCGTATATGATCTCACGGTTGCCATTCGAATACTTTTTTCCAAAGAACACTATGTAATTTCTCTAAGAAGTCACAATGTTTTCCCAAAGTGATCTTGTGCATCTAATGAACCCACGACAATCCACACTGGTGACAAGAAACCTGCATTATTTCATAAGCATATTTTCCGATGAGTCCTTACATAAAATGTTCAAGTAACTTGAAGTAAAGCTCTACATTGAATTAATTCGGAACTTGTTGTACATCGGTGCTTATCTTCTATAACATACACTAGAACTTTCGGTGCTATCAGATACATATTTAATTTATTGTTTTGTTCGTTATTGAAATTTTAGAATTAATTTTCTGTTCTACTACTATTTTTAAAAATTGTTTTTCCGCTCTCAAGTTCCATCATTATATTGGAGACCATTAAATATTGTCTGAAAGAGCTTTAGTGTCGTCGTTGGTTACTCTTAAAAGCACTTGATCTCTTTTATTCGAGTTTAAAGTTTGGAGAGATGCCCTGCTGTTTGTTGTGGTTCCTCATCCTTAGGTAGGCTGTTCTGGAAACCATCAGTTACGAGAAAACGAAACAAAATTAACGAATTCTTCTAAATTAAGACATGCTGTTACCTTGGGTGGCTGCTTCCCAGTTTAAGGAATCATGCAAAAGATGCACATTGGCATTTGCACAACGAGAAGCTTAGGGGTAAAAAATCGATTTCTTCAACTCTTACCTGTGACGTATCAAAAACACAGGGTGTCTGAGAATATGCGCTACAAAATAAAAATGTAATGTATATATTTTTTTCTGTGAAATATTAATATGGTGCTGCAGTCAGGAGCGGTCCTTTTCGCTTGAGCGCCGAACTGCACGTAAGGTCTCTCTTTAACACGCTGTACACCTGATGTAGGTTCTAAGACTCTTCACACCGGAACATTGATGTCCATCCAAAATGTCCAACTCATCGTAGTCTTTTTATCTAATAATAATGGACGTTGGATATAAAGGAACCATAATTTCGACTGTGCGCCACAATCCAAAACTTTTTTTCGGATTGGAGATTAATCGGAGTACTCGGAACAGTTGGACATTAATGAGGCTGGTTTATATTTTTTCGAGCGTGTGAGGATTGAAAGACGGCATCATCGACATCCTACAATCGGGGTGTTAGAAACATCCGTCAAAAGATAAGGAACCATAACTAAGGGTGCAGTGAATGAATAAGATCAGCCGTAGCAGGAAAGGAATATCTTTTCACAGGCAAAAAAGAGTCGGAGGCGTAATAAAGCCGTGGAAACACAAACATTTGCAAAGTAAATCGCAGACTTAAAATATTCCAACTCTTTTTCAATTGACTTACTTGAGTGGAAGTTTGATTCTTAAGAGGGACTTTGTCCTTGATATTTTCAAAAAATCAATTTTTTTTTTATAAATCTGTCGAAGCGTTTCCCGGATTTCGAACGTTTATGATATTTCAAACACATTTCAAATTGACGCCGTCAGCGCCCTGAAAATTCACGGGACAAAGCAGGGATCGAGCACGCGGAGATGCAGGTGACCGACGCAGCAAAAAATGCCCGGATTGAGCAGCGGGAGATGATAGCGACTCAACATGAGCAGCTGGAAGAAGAGGAAGGATGCCTTTATGGCCCGGGCATTGCCGATAAGCTGTAATAATAAATAAATTTGAGTAAACACTTAACAAAACTTTAAACGTGTTATTCTCGAAAACAAGTTTTTAAAAATGGCTGACATTCTCCTGACTGCTGTAATTAACATTTCTATCTGAAAATTTGAGAGCATACTCAGAAATTATGTCTTCGCGGAATGAAGGATGTTTTTTTCGATAGATACATTTTTGCATTTATTATTTGACTTTTAATCCGAAAAAACGCGAATATTCGCGAGCGGGCAGTGATATCAGCCGTTTACCTCTCGCGATTTGAAGACCTGTTTTTGCGCAACGCCCGCCAATTTGTTTTTTTTTTTAAACTGTTTTTTGAATTTTTTTACAACTTGGAAAGAGCCAAAAAGAATCAAGTTTCAAAAGGCTCGAAAAATTTAGACTTTGCCATGTATTTGAGAACTTTTGTGTTCTTGGAAAATATGACATCATTAAGTATATTACTTCGTCAAGAGAGTCGATAGTTGAAAAAGCCATGTGAACAAGGAAGCTCAGGCATTATGCTACAACCTTGTTTTACTTCTTGTCTCGATTTCAAACTCGGGTTTCCTTCACTCTTCTTCCGCTGTATAGTTTTGGCCCGCAGTACGAAACCTTACAACTTCTAAAGGTTGCTCGGTTTGATAGATTACGTATCAAAAAGAGTATGCCTTTAAAAAAAAAAGGTGTTATTTTCTTACCAAATTTGTTATGGCTTTAACTTGTTAAATATAGTTAATTGTTCTTCAATTGACCTGTGGCTCCTAGTTCATGCATCAGGTAAAACTTAAAAAAAAATTCTTGAACATTAGAAAAAATCACGGCTATAATGTGAACTTACATCTCGACATCAATTCGATCGATCAGCAGCTCAGTTCGAGTTTGGGTTTCCAAAGCTAGAAGGCTATACCAGCTGCATAAGAAAACCATCGACAGCCAGGCAGTACGTAAATCAGTCAAAAGTTTGACATGCAAACACTTCTATTCATCCATTTTAATACTTATTCAAACTTCTTTTCCAGCAGCTGCTTCATAGGTATGGCCAAGTAAGAGTGATAAGGAATTGAATTAGACCCAAATCCGATAGAGAAGTCCACCAGTTGGTAAGAAGACATTGAAACTCCCATCAAAAGATTTGAATTACAAATGCCAGACAGCTTTGACTCATTGCCGTTTGAGGGTTAGTCATGTGGTAACAATGTTTTGAAAAATGCACCATATCATCTGCAAAGTGGATGAAGCTCAAAGCGTGCCCAAAGACTGGAACATCAGCTCTGGCCGTCCAATCTACAAAAAGGCAATCCTGTCTTGAAATAATTATCGAGGCGGTTGGACCATACAAACGTGCATCGGATTTCATCAAGATGATGAGAGATTTCTTTTTAGAAGAGATACAGTGAACACAGAAAGTTCTACGTTCATCATCCACAGTAACAACTTTAAGTTTGAAAATGAGTTCATTTGGATCGGGGCTAACATATCCTCAGCAAATAAGAAAACTAGTCAAAGTTACTCCTTCGGCTTAACCAAAAAAACTAGAAACGAGACTACTTACATGGACAGAAGTATTGTTTTGAAAACAAAATGCTGGTATCCTTCAGTTACAAGGTCCTGCCTCCAAGGATGCACATTAAAATTAATGTTTAGGCGTGATCAACGTAGATGCAGCTTAAGACCGGAAGACAGAATTCTTTTCTCAATCTGGCTCAAATGAGAACGCAATCACGGCCCTGCTAAGGATTCCTTAAATGCACAGATACCGAATTTCCGGAAGGGTGGTTTGAATAGAAGAATGGAAGTCAGCTCCATCCAAGATCGCCGACCATATAGCATTATAAGCAAACAAGCAGTCAAAATAAAGAAAGTTAGTCTGTTTTCTTTGGGGTTTTTTACGTTGAGTCAGCAAGGGTCAGCCAAATCGCAAAGCCCATTCTCAATATGTTGTCCTTGGCCCTTTAGAGCTCTTCAATCTACCCATATCAAGAGATTTCTTCACTTTATTGCATCATTTACGTATATAAACAAGTGATATCTTTATTGGCGCAATCAAACTGATTCAGAACAAGAAATCTACCGACAATTGAAAGGCCAACCGCTGAATGCGAAGGTGCGTGCCCAATGACTTCTTCACGTTTAAGCCAACTGTTCGGCGACGTGACAATGTATCCAATTGCATGACCATAATTCCAATGGTCTACACCGTTATACACAAGTCAAGAATGCGGACTTTTGTTTTCACATAGCGCCCGATCGGAATAGCTAAGGTAACGCTCCAAAAGAAGTGTCAGCTGGAAAATGTGACTAGTTGGGAACTCATAACCACATTGGTAGCATGTCGCTCGGAATTGGCCAAATTGTGTTACTAGTAATATTTCTGCAATGGACTCAAGCTGTTCGCTTTCGAGATGGTGCGTGTGGACCGAATTGTACTCTACGTTTGGGCTTGAAACACATGGGCATGGAAATGAAATTTCTCCAGGACAGTTGCAAGTGCGAAGGAAGCAATTGCCAATGCTGCTTCCAAGGCAGTTGGCCACAATTTAACGTTAGTCAGGAATGTAAGAAAATTTGTTGAAATAAAAAAAAACTATTTATCATTGTAAAATGAATTTCTTTTAGTTTGCATGAAAGGAGCCTTCGTATCGGAAGATTTTGAGCTACAAGTCAATGCAACTCTGAATGGAAACACCTTGGGGAATTTCAAGCTATCAGGAAGAAACCCACCGCCGTTGTGCTTTCCAGTCCCATTTCCGATCCCGATTCCACTTGAAATGTGTATACGTGCAAAGGACGTCTATCCCATGGGAATCAATATGCATGTGTGCGTGGACATGATGATGAGATTTGCAGGATTTGACTTTTTAACTGTGCCGCTTAATTGCATGTGGATAGGAGTTAATGGTGTTCAATTGGTTAATCAGAAGTGAATTTAAACACGTTTTGTTTTTTCTTGTGATGCATTAATTTATTAAATGAAAAGTGGGTGTTAAATACAGAAGCAAACTGATCTTGTTTAAACTTCTTTAATCAAACAATTTTCTTTAAGGTTTCGTCTGAATTGGAGCATATTGATTGATCATGTACATATTCGAAGCTAAGATTTTATAAGAGATTTTGATCTGCGAAATATATAAATATTCGACTTGGAATATCGGGAGAAGCTAACTTAAGCCAGAAAAAAAAATTTAATATTTTAAGTCTTATCGTAACAATTATGGATAATCGCTTTCGGGACATGTTTTCGTGCACGAAATGAATCGATGAGTCCTCCGGGATAAAAAGTCACCACAAAACGGTGACTTATCGCAAACAGCTCATGTTTCGATGCATTTCTTGCTTAATACTGTGCAAGTAAATTTTAAATTGACTGGCCCCAACGATGCAATGATTTGACTCCTGTTGATTACTTCCATTTTGCAAAGGTGTTCACCAACTAGCCAAAAACATCCTTTAAACTTTTCTTTTAAATTGGAAAATTAAATAATGTGCTATAAAAAAAAAAGCTTTTGCGCAACAGCTGGAGTGAGATTATAAAATTCTATCCAAAAAATATAAAAAAGGAACATCAAGTCGTTAAATAAAAAGTATTCTTTTTAAAAATGATTTTTTAAATGATTGTAGAAATAAGACCATAGGTGTTAAGTTGATGTCTGGAAATTGTGTTGGCGTTTGCAGAAAATTAAAAAGTAGCCATAAGCAAACATTGTGTGACTTATGTTTCGGGTCCCTTATTCCAAATTTTGCAGCACTTTGCAACAAGCCACCACCATTTTTTATCGTGAGTTTTGAATTGCATTCTTTCAGCTCTTCATTTGGTTTTCGCCACACGTAAGATTGACCATCTGATCAATGCTAAGTACCAAAAGGAAAAATTTTTATTTTGATAGGCTTTATAGAATTTTAACCTTTTAATTCTGTAGCTCCTTACGACCTACTCTTCCATGTAAATTGTTCTTTCGCAATACCAGACTTATTGTTTCAATATGCACGTTCTTATTTAGGCTCTGTCATACTTCTGTGGCTAATTTTGGAGCGCTTAGCTTGGGATTCTCTTAATTTGCTGAACAATATATCGCCAATCAGGAGGTGTGAAAAGTTTAGGTCGGCAGGTTTGAACCGTTTTGTAATATGTCATAAACTCTGAAATGCGGTCTTTATACAATTTTTTTCGTTTCGTTGCTTGCTGGAATGCTTTAAAGAGTTTCGAAGGGAACTATAGCCTTTGACCGTGACAATGACATTGAAATATGTATGCTCAAAGACTTAGAGGATTTACCAGATCTACTAACTTTTTAATCATTTAAGTTCTGTTGCTCCCGTCCTTTATCTGTGTTATTATTTATTCGTCCTCATTCTTTTATTCTGATTGAATTCTTCGGCAATGTTTTAAGGAACTTTTTGCGTTGGGATGCTTTTTTCCTTTTAACTCATTTCCTGGCATTGTACTCAATTAAGTATAGTATTTTTCATTTTGATTTTTTTCAAAAAGGAGGGCTTGGATTTTAATTTCTTTTGATTGGAAAGCAATCATGGATATATGCTTTTACATTCGTAAAGGTCAAAAGCGGTTTTCAAGACGTTTGCTTATATTTTGTGTAGTAAATTTTCTGTTTCAAGAAGGTTTGTGTAGTTTTTTATTGGAAAAAAATCCTTTACACTTAACGATAAGTCGTTCACAATTGTGGTGTACTCAATTGAGTAAACTGGCCAAAACAGTGCTTATTTTGTTTTCTCATTGGATTTGCAGAGGAAAGGCTTTTTCAATAATTTACTGTTGCAGCTTTTATGGTAGTCGCTATGCAAATCTCAACATGCCTGTTGATTTTATCCCAGATGATGGGAATGAAGTAGATGTAATGGTTATTCCATCGGATGTTGAAATCCCAACAGAGAAGGAGGATGTATATACATGAGTATGACCTGTTTGATTCCCATATCCCTGTTGACATTTCAGGAGTATTTGAGGTCGAAATAAATGATGGATTTGAAAGTGAGGATGATATTCCACTTGCTATTCTAAGGGAAGAAAGCGCAGTCAGAAGTGAGTTTCAAGATACAGCTCCGAAATCAAATCATGTGGTTTATTCCACCGAAATGGATGAAGCATTTCATTATTTGTAAAATTTAACTGAAATTGAAGAACATTTAGAATTTGAAGATTAAGTTCAAATGTATGAACACTTTTTCGAAGATGTGATAAATTCGATTGTGAAGCAAAGTCAGATCTACGCACTGGATCAAAACTGTCACACATTCATACTATCACAAGTAGATATGAGAAAGTTTATTGGCATGATGTTTTTTTCCGGGAATCACACTCTACCCCAGGAATCATTGTATTTATGTTTAGACGAAGATACAAGAAAGTCAATGGTAGCTTACGTCATGATCCGCAATCTATTGCAGGAAATCAAACGCTTTAACCATTTGGCCAACAATTCCTGCATAGACAAGACTGATAAGAGACGGCGGTTCGACCTTTGATGAAAATGATTTGCTAGAATTATCAAAAATGGGGATTTTTCATGATAAAGCTTCAATTGACGGGGCGATTGAAAACTTCCATAAAGCAGTTTATCCGTGGAAAGCCTGTTCCATTTGGATACATGGAGTAGATGCTTTGCAGTAGCGATACATATAGCAATAATTTTGATATAGAGGTATTATGGTGCCTAAAATCAATAAGTGTTTACCCCTTTGATCTCGCGTTGCTGGAAGTTGTCGATAATTATTTTACCAGCTAATGCAGAAAAGGATTTCGTGCAACAGGTGCGGTTCGCGAAAATTGGATAAAAAACGGCCACTCAAATCTTTGAAGACGGCAATGTAGGTAAATTGTTGTTACTTCCATCACGAATTTGACAAAAGCAATAACATATTGTTCGCAAGTTGGGAAAACAATGCTGTTATAACCGTTGCAACAAATTACATCTAAGAACCACTAGGACAAGTCAAAAGATGGTCAACAACAAAAAAAGAAAAGAATGTCATCTCTCAGCCAAAACCATTAGCTGCACAGTTCATGGGTTCGGGAACCTAGCCATTGATGGCTGTCTTCATATGTTTGAATCTAAAAAAAAACTAGCCCGAATGCATTTTTAGCTCTGCTTACAACCGACTAGTGGAGCTAATGCAAAACCAATATCACTGAACTCTTATTGGATAAACAGCTTGAGAGACATTACTTTACTTTTGCTAAACCGTCCGAAAAAACTCGCCGATTTCTAGTCTTTCTCATAATGCTCTAGTTCAAACATCAACGAATGTTCAAAGGCAGTACTTGTCTAAATCCAACCAATAGAATACAAATAAAATGCTTATAACGATTTAGATTAAAAAAATTATTTATAGACTAAATTCTTATGCATCTAGAAGATTATTACGGCATGTGTACCAGTGCCTGGTATAACTTTTGAACAGCGGTGTGAATGAACTGACGCAGATTATCATCTTCAGCACAGGTAACGGCCTTTAAAAAATAAAACTTGTTTTAATAAGATAAGTCTGTATGGAGAGTCATAAAAGTTTTACCAAAGTTTCCAAATTAACATCTGCTTTTTTGCCAGACACAGTCACTGGGAGCAAATCGCCCTTAAACAGCTTCGGCACTGAGTGTTCACCAAATGTGTCTTGTAGCGTTTCAATTAGGCATTCCTTGAAATGTGTTTTGTCCGGTTTCGGCACCCCAGTGATGCCCTTCATATTGGTACCTCCCAATTCGGTCTGCATGATGCATGCTAACGCTGCGTCGGCAAACATATCGTTCACTGGATTGCCTTGCCACTCCATTATTAGTATTTTCCCTTCCACTGTCAGATCCAAGCAATTAAAGATCTTAATCTTCTTCTCATCTTCAACCACGGTCACTGTGCCGGGACCACCAACGCGGTCGAGTAGCAATTTGAGTGTATTGAAGGAACTGGCCCATGGAATGCTTTGCCGTTGAGTTATAACCGACATACTCATGTCGGTGTATTCTACGGGAAAATGAGGGTTTATTAAAATCAAGCAGAATAATATATGCACGCAAACTTACTGGCTAAATCGCAGGGTGCTAGAATGTGGTATTTAAAGTCTCGCTTGACAAGCACTCCAGATAATGTTGCGCCAACCACTGGTTCTTTCGCGGCCAATGATCCCATAACTTTGGCAGTCTTCTCGCCGCGAAAGTTTAGCTCGACAGCGTGTGTGTTGCGAGGATTGTAGAAAGTGATTGTTGTGGTGGGATCCGCCTCGTACTCTCGTTGTAGGGCTGACTTCAATCGGAACATTTCGTTTTGTTCGCCATGGACGAGCACCTTATTCGAGAGAAATTGTCATGAGGCCGAATAGGCTGAGATTGAATTTTAGAAATTACTTACAACGTGGGCTGGCTTCAAAATTCTGATAAATTCACTCGTCTGCTGGTAGTCCGTATGTGCAGAAAATGAAATGTAATCCACCGACATATTTAGCGGCAGCTTTTGGCCAGACAAAGTTGTAATCTCTTCGGGTTCTGATAGAATGGTCTTTGCCAAAGTCCCCTCAACGCAATAACCGGCAATGATGACTCCATTCTTAGGTTCTGTGCACCAGTTCTCGAAGAGCTCCCGCGACAATCCGCTTTGCATCATACCGGGCGACGCCATGACCACACATGGCCCAATATCATCGAAATGATCTATTCCCTTCAAGTTCGAAATGTGCCTGAAGACAAACGGATTGTTCACTGCGATTTGACGGCGAATCTTATCGTTCATAGCGTTGATGTAGGTTTGGTACACAGCCATACATTTCTTCGCTAACGAAGAAGCATAGTAAATGGGAATATCGTGCAGTTCCGGATTCTGGCTCCAGTACTCGTCCAAAATCAATAAAAGCTCCTGCGCTCGACCCAACGCGAATACAGGAATCAAGCAGCGTCCGCCTTGTGTAACGATTTTTTGTACTAACGTGGTGAACCGATTTTCCCGATCCTCGCGTTTTTCATGAATGTGCGTTCCATACGTAGACTCTGTGATGAGAACGTCTGGCCGCATTGTGGGAATTTCCGCAGCCATCAAGTGCCGATCTTCTTGCCTTGAGAAGTCACCAGTATAGAGAATTTTCACACCAGCTATTTCAATCATGAACATCGCAGCGCCAAGAACATGTCCAGCATGGTAGGCCCAAAATCTGACGCCCATCACATCCCGCTCCTCATGAAAATTTATCGTCTCGATTTTTTCCATACTCGCCTCGAGGTCTGCCTCCGTGTACAACATTTGCTCTGTAGAAATGTTGCTAATCTTTATATAATCCGACAGCATCCATCGGTAGATTGCTTTTGTTGCATGCGTCATGAAACATCTTCCACGGAATCTTGTCTTCATTAGAAACCATGGCAAAGCTCCGCAATGATCTAAATGGAAGCTAAATATAACGTTCGTTAATTCAGTTTAAGTGAGATTAAAACTCTTATCTTACTGTGAAATTAAAAGCAAATCCACTTCATCGGCGTCGATCAAATCCACATATGGAAGCGCATCCATTCCGGATAAGCCTGGATGAATGCCACAATCGAGCTAAGTGATAAAATTGTTAGACATCCAGAATCGAGATGGTGAACACAAGAGTCTTACCATGATTTTCTTCCCTTTGAAGTCAAGCATGATGCATGAACGACCAACTTCTTGACCAGCTCCACTATGTAAACAAAATACGTTTTAATTAACTTAATTAACTGAAATAGTAGTTAGAATATTTCTTACAGCGGTTTTATTTGCAGCAGATCATTTTCTTCAGCTGGAACTCCCTCATCAGTTTTTCCTGCCATTTTATTTGTAAGAAAATATTAGAATGTTTTGATTCAAATGCACAACCAACTACCCGGCTACGAAATGCGTTTCACCGGCGAGAAAATAAAAACTGTCAAAAGTGGACTGCTGTCAGATGAGAAATTATCTTATGCAACCACCTGCAATACACGTTAGTCACTTAATTGGGAAAAGGTGGTTACACATTAAGTTGCATATATTAATGCTCTGTTTATAGTAAGAGACTTGAACTTGTAACTTGTTATTATATAGGGCTTCAAATTAGGTAGATCTAATTTAAGGAATGAAACGTATTCAAAATTAAGTGTGGCTTCACTGAAATTATCCGCGGCGTTGCCTGTTTTTTCATCAAATTTCTAAACTAATTATTTCAAGATATCGCAACTGAAATTGCATTTTATATTGAAGAAGTTCTCCTTCCTTGTAAAATTAAAATTGGACAATGCGTTGAATAAGAACATTAAGCACGTTATCTAATAACAAAAACAAAACTTGATATCGCAAACTTTTATTTTTTACTTTTTTTAATTATTAATTATTTTTTTTAATTATTATCAAAATATGGCCCCACAGATACGTTAATAACCTCGTGAATGTCATCTTTTAAATACGTCTACATAAGCATTGAAAAATTTTTGAATATTATGCAAAATTATTCGCTAAGATGATAATCATCAAAATAAGACGAAATAAAACAAACAACAAACTTTCAAGGTCTGGCAACAAAACGATATTACTAATTCTCTTGAAATAAACACAACTATCTTGTTGAGTAAGTCCACTTTAGATAGATATAGATAAGAAGTGAAAATACTGTCGTCACATATCAAACTGAGCCCTTGTTTTGAGTTTTTCAGCTTCAAAGTCATAATACGGCTTCCCTAAACTCATAATAAACACTACCTCATCTGAGTATTATTTTGTAAAGGTCAGCTGACGCTATGCACATTGAAATGCGCTGACAGCGTATGTCATAGTTTAATTTTTTATGAATTCTGAATGTCTATCCAACAAATAAAGTTCAAGTGATTAGAGTGCTCTAATCCAAAAGTCTTTATTTACGAACTCGTTAATCAACACCTTTTAAAAATATAAGCAAATAATTTAACTCTCAACTTCCATCACTGCTTTTCGTGTCAGTTCGCCGTTCTTTTTAAAACCAGACGTCGCAACAATCGCTTGGTGGACTCCCCCCAACTGACACTTAACTGCTAAAGCACACAAAAAAATCGTTTTCGCACTGTCAATTTGACATTTGTTTAGGAAAGTACAAAGGACGGGCGACGATATATTTTTTTCTCTCATTCCCCGAAAAAAAGTTTAGTGTACGACCTGGAAGAAAATGTTTTTCGTTTTTACATAAACCCCTAAATCGCATTAAGACACTTTTGCAGTCGAGTGCACTGTCCAAATACCCAACATAATGCCTACTTTCGAATTACGTAGTAAATGTGAAAAATCATAATCGAACACGTACAACACGAAAAAAAGTTATAAAATTAACGATGAGCAAACTCGAAACTGACTCAGATAGTTCGGAGGAATTCTTTGACGCCGAGGATTCCACCCCGAACCGATTATCTAGGTAAGGAATTCCATCACATTAAACACATGAAGCTCCTAAATGTAGTTGAATAAAATTCTTACGAAAATCCTTAAAAAAATCCTTATTTTTTTTTTCGTTGCAGAAAATCACCTCCAGATGCAACCAAAAATGAAAGCCAATTTATATTTCCTGAACCGGCTGTGAAAGTCAACACCAGCGATGATGAGTCTACACCAATTGGTGGAGGGACTCCTTCGACTATAAGCCCATCGACAAGTCTAAACGCTCGATATACCAAACAGGATGTTTTTGTAGAACCAAAGCCCATGGGATTGGTAAGTACTTAAGCGTGGCAGTGGATGTCATATATGTATTTCATGCAACTGTCTCTGCTGCTGTTCTCTTCCATTGTCGCAGTAATGTAAGTCCATTGCATGCTTGTTGTCGTCCTTCACCTCTATTCATATTTTTTTTTTATTTTGCTTCATGCAATGAACTACTTGCGTTCAACCTGTGATTGCCATGTTTGTGGTCTTGTAATGACCTCACATCCAATTGTGGACACTAGCAACACCTACTCACCAACCTTAACACTGCTGTTTCAGTACGTTCAGCTTTATTGATTTTTATGTACGTTCCCTTGCTCGAGTTCGAAATTGAAAAGCAAAAATCATACTAACAACCTCAAGTGCCGCAGATGGTTTGATTTGATTAACTCGGCTTTGACTTTGCAATCCAACTAGTTTAGATTGATTCTTTGTTTTTATCTCGTCGCGAACGATGAATTAATTTGTCTTAAAATTTCTGCTCAACTATCGCGATATTTCTTAAGATAACTTATTGGTAAGAATTGAGGTTCTAAATTGTTTTCAGATAAGAAATCAACTTTGTGTTTTTGTTGCGCTTTCGTTCTCATTATTGCGGCACTTTGATTTATTTTCGTATTCAAATAAACTTCATTTGTAACTCGGTACGGGGTGACACTTTCGTTTTTCTGCCATGTACGTAGAGGCATAAATATTCATGGGCTGCGAGTGACCAAATCTAATAAAAAATACGCTACAATGCTTTCATTTGTTTGTTTGACTATTATTCACGTGATTCACTAGACCAGCGGATGTTTTTGCTATTTTGAATGGTTATTTTATTTTTTCAAATAAATTTTTAGAACAATGGCTCTTTATTTCCTTCAGCATAACAAAGCCATCTTTATTAACCTTGTCACACGGTTTAGTTGGGCGTTTACATGATACGTTCTTTATGAATTGAATTCCAATGTTGTTGTTTTCATTTTGATGCGCTTGATGCTTTTTTGAATGGTATCCGGGCACACTAGGAATTCAATAAAATAATTATTTGTTAAATTATTTTCAACCCAATAAATAACAATTGTAATGTAGGCTGTTATGAAGTGATTTTAATTCGGTGTATCTGGCATGTTCGGTGGTATCATTTGAGTTTGACTGCGTTGAAAGATATGAGACCGTAGTAGAGCGAATTCCTCGAATTCTCGAATTCCTTTTTGTCTGGGTTTATTATTGAATCTTCGTAATAAAATATATTTGATATCATCGGAAAGCTTGAATTCCCAGAACGATATCTTCTGCTCAATTAATTACGTCATAGTTATGGGAAACGCAATTTAGACGGGAACAGACCTACGACCCACGTTAGTTTGTTTCGCAGTTTTGTGTTTTTGGTTGTGGATGGTGCAAAGTTTTCAATTTGCTTTGTAAAAATGAGAATAAAAAATGTTGTGGTTAGGAGAGGGTAAGAATAGGCAGAGATATGACCTAAAAATATTTTTTAGCCGACCAGATGTAATTGCAATGAAAATCCAAAAACCCAACTACACTTACCGCGCACGGAGATTGATTTTAAACATCATGAATGAAAGCTAGTAATCTACAACGTATCGCACTTTGTTTTTAAGTTTCTATATGCCCCAATTCTTAAAATTAGTTTCAAATTAAAAATGAACGGTTTGGGGTCTTTTTCACTGATCCTTTTTAGTTGAGACCACGACTTTCTTCTGACCTCAATCTTTCTTTAAAATAGATAAGATTCTTAAACTATTAAAAAAAAAAAGTTAAAAAAACACTTGGAATAACCCACAATAATCAAGATTATGTTTTCTTTCAACTTTACCTTCACCAGACCGTAGAGTATAATAATCGATTCAACTTCCATGGCAGTGATGCATTTTCGTATTACTATATAAGGACAATTTTCGCATTCCCCGAGCTGTGTGCCTCTCTTCCGATGATAAATTTCTATTCATCGTGCAGCATTATCTTAATCTTTATCAGTCCTTGCCTTTGTCCAACTATAATGCATTTCGCTTGCAAAACCATTAAGCTAAGGCGATGCTTGGTGGTTATGATGCTAACATCAACTCGAGTATTTTTCAAAATTCATCTCTGAATTCCAATATTTTAATCATGCTGCTAAAATTAAGTCGCTTTATTCTCCGTTCTTCACGAACGGTGTACCTCCTTAGGCCTTCTGGCATTTTTTGTTTTAAAGAGTGTTCCTTACTATATTTTTTTAGAATCTTTTTCCAAAACCCTTGTTAGCGCAACAAACCCTTGTTGTTTGTTGCGCTATTTGACAAAAGTTCAACAAAGCAACATTCCACTCCTATAAACTTTTATCAGAAAGAATTCCAGTGAATAAAAAAAAAATTATAGAATTCGTGCGTTCGAAAATTTTCTCGTTTTTTTTTTTTTTTTTTTTTTTTTTTTTTTTTTTTTTTTTTTTTTTTTTTTTATATGCATTTTTATTTATTTCAAAGTACTACTTAGACACTAGATAAAAACGCTTAAACTAGCTTATATATGTACCTTAATTTTACTTAACTTAACTAGCTTACTGGTCCTGTGCAGACGCTCTAAGCTAAACCTAGTACTTATTTTATGTCTTTCGACTAAAAGTTATTATTTAATATATGTTTTAAAGATAACAATTATAAACTAAGAAAATGTTGGCAAAAACTTAGTAAAAGTACGTTTTCTCGTTACTCGACTTTGAATGCAGAATTAAATTTTTTGATTCCAGTATAGTCTGTTATATCGTTTTCGGATATCGTCTTGAACTCGAGCCACAGTTTCTTGTCTAAATCTTTGCTCCTACGATTAGATCATTTGGCCGATCTCTAAACGACTCATATTGACAGACAC
This sequence comes from Orthonevra nobilis, assembly GCA_963555765.1. Taxonomy (NCBI): domain Eukaryota; kingdom Metazoa; phylum Arthropoda; class Insecta; order Diptera; family Syrphidae; genus Orthonevra; species Orthonevra nobilis. The sequence continues at coordinate 16,456,713 of OY743225.1, forward strand.
AGATTCAGTTAAAGCTTTGTTTAGTTTTGCTTAAAAGTATACATTCATATTTGATGATTTCACCAAACATATCCCACAAGAAATTGTTTTTAAGGAAGCTCTCTAATAAACTAAACAAATTCATTAGTGGCAATTATTTCTTCGGCCGGTTAAGTATGCCATGTTATTATCTTCTCCATACTTTGTTTTCATCCAAATTTGAACGTTTATTTTTCTTAATTCATATTGTTCAAAAAGCCACTTTTTATCTCGATGTATATTAATCCCATTGAAAGAGTTACATGCACAGGGATTTGTCTCGCATGCTTACTTAAGTTTCGTTGATTTTTCTTAAAATTCAACTAAAGTCTGATAAAAATAAAGATATTTTTATGTTCATATCTTCACATTTACAGATAAAGTCACAAAATGAATCAAATTCTGCACAAGCACACAGATGCGGATGTTCCGTCAACAAGCAATTTTAATTTTAGTTCCATTTAACACAGCTTGTCTGACAAATTGTTACGATTGATAAGTTCTATTTTGCTTTAAATCAATTACATATTTTGTTGAATCATTGCGTGTGTACCAATTAAAGTGTGTTAAAATGTGAAAATATTTTTGCTTCTCAGAGAAAAGAGATGAGAACATACATTAAATTGCCCCCATTAAGCCGACCCATTTTATAGACTCATAATAATTGAAATTGAAAATATCGGTTCAATGCTCCAAAATAACAACCGGAACGCAGTTAAAGAAAATCAAGAATCCATCACTGTTAATGCAGAAAGATACTATTTTATTTCATCAATTCTCTTTCAGTTGATTTCCCCCTTCGGTTACTTTCGGTTGTCTTGTGTTAAGCAAACGTGTAGCAAAGCAAACTCATATCATTCTAAAACAAATGCATGCCAGACTCACAGTTTAAAATTAAAAGCAAGGTAACACACATTTGATAAGACTTTAATCCCGCTGTTATACAACCCATAAATTCAAAGATTATTCACACAAACAGCCTAATTTCTTGAATAACATTTCGATACCAGTAGTAACCTCAATCGACTCTACATACATGCACACATATACGCGCTCCTATCATTCATTTCACGCAAGGGGAGTCCGATACGCCGCGACGATCGGTCACACCGGTGCTTGTGTAAACACATGAATATCCAGCGCGATATTCAATGCATTGTAAAGTTGTTTCCCTCCAATTTAATAGTTATCAGCTAGCTCGCATGCCTTTGTTTATCTATTGCGACACTCCGATTAAATCAAATCAACTGTGACGCGCTGATGTTATCGAATCACAAAAGAGGGTCATTTGGCCCCCATTGCTGCAAACAATAATCTAGCTCATATGCTTCTCTAGTTAAGTTGCATGAAACACGCCAGCTCATATGTCGATTATCTAAAATCAAACTAAAAATATTAAAATCATGTACAAGCGAAAATTCTTTCACAAACAAACAAAAACTTTCTCTTTATTTTTCGTTTATTGGATATTGTTTAGTATGGTAGACAGCGCTTTCGCGAACTGCGACAATGCATGCACAATGATGAAGATGAGAATCCTGGAAATACACTGACACCTGATTCTCAGGTACTGTTATATGTTTTCTGTCTATCTGTCTTTTGGACACAATTTTATGTCATTTTATGAAACAGTCGCCTCCTTCAAACGTTTACTCTTAGTTGATTGTATTTGCCTTATATTCTACAGAATAGTTCAACAGACGGTGTATTCACCAATCGTCCTACCCATCCATTTCGTATTATTGAGAATGATGCCATTAGTATCCAAAGCATGACCTCATTGGGTCGGGTCGGTAGAATATTAGCAGGAAGTATCGATCCCTCAGGTAAGATACATATTTGTGCATTATACACAAGAGATGGCAATAATATTTTCTTTAGCAATAAGTATAGATCGCGACTCGATACAAAATTCCATGTCCTCGCAGCAAGCACAAAATCCTATTCCATCGTCGACAGCGAGCACTGTGAATTCGCAGTCAACTACCCCTGACACGCATACAGCTTCCAGCCGTAGTGATAATGACACAAAGTCTGTAATAAAAGACGCAAGTGCGCAAGGCAACGACACTGTACGTCATACGATGGACGCGCAACAAATGCAACCGAATAAAATAATCCTACAGGAGCCCGATGTTATAGCCAGCACCAAGCTGGCTCACTCGAAAACAACAGACAGTATTACATCGAGTGGGCCTATTGCTCCACCTAGACGAAAGAAAAAGTCAAGAAAATTAAGCTCGAGCTCTTCGGAACAGTTCAACATGAACGAAGGATTACGCTTACCACCGGCGGATGATGACGACGACACGATATCGATAAAAAGCGTGAAGGATGTGCAGAAAACACGAAAAGACATCGTCAAAGCAATAGAAAACTCATGGAACGAGAATTCATCGATAACGACGGCGGCAAGCAACAGTCGGCCCGTAACAACGACCGCTGTTGGCGGATCGATAAATAGAATTTCCCACTCGTTGGGCAACAGCTCAACATCAGTGTACTCGAAACCCAGTCCGTCGAATAGTGCAAAGAGTAATTCCGCGCCTGGTCGCGTGAGGTACTTGTGAGTATTGTGTTATCCTTCGCATCAGTTAATTTTCTGTTTAGTTCTAAATATTTTATGAAATTGTCATTCCATGCCCTACCACGAAATAGCTCGATAGATCCTAATCAAGGACTGAATCTCTATAAAGCTACTCAGGGTGGGTATGTTGTGAAGCCAAGGGATGAGGCATCAAATAAGGCCGAAGGACCTACGCAGGAGGAAATCGATCGAATTGAAAAGATATTAATGGAAAACATCCCAAGGGCTAAACTTGCCGGCACTGGATCGAACAGTTTAGGAAGTGCGACGAGGTATGTTCAATTATTTAAATCTTAATTAAGGCCTCTTATTATATCATTTATGTGAAACAATCAAATGTTTCTGTGTTGATATTTTTCAAATAATTAAATAATGAAAGCCCATTTAGGCCTTTAACTTCCCACACTTGTTTAAAAAAAATAGATTAAGAAATCAATTGGAAGATAAAGATTTAACGTGTGGATTTGTTTTTGGGTGGGTAGGTGCCTTTGACTTAAGCAGTTAGTACCTCGAAACTGCGGAGCTTACAGTTCTTAATCGGCAATAAACTGTCCTATACAAGCAGTTGCTCCAACTTTTAATACAAAACCTCAGAAGTCTAGTGTCGTATTGGTATTATCCGATTTTTAAGTTGGAAAAGCAGTTCAATTTATTTTAAGAACACTGGAGAAGTTATTAAAGGCGATATTAAGCAAAATGTACTCCTTTTAAAGTATTCCAAATCATTAAGTTAGTGTCAAGGGTGTTAGATTGTTTGCTTCTATTCTCTCGAGGAAGTTCAGACAAAAAATAACATCTGATAAGGCGAAGAATGGTAATATTTTGAAGTGCTTTCGAAGTCAGATGTGATTGGACTCGATTTTTATTCCTTGGGTTGCGTCCGAACAGAGATTTGCATTTGCTTAAAATTCCCAACATTTTTTTGCCCGGAATCGATAAAGTAGCAAGTTCATTTTGGTTTAAAGAAGTTTGTGAGGCCTCTGGTCTTTCGTTGTGATGTGTATTTTCAGAGTGTTTAAAAGTGGTCACTGTGTTTACTTTAAATGATGCTCAATTGGATTAATTGATCAGCGCTTCAATTCTGTAAGATTGGCAGGATTGACCCTTAAAACAGTATCAAACACATCACACCAATACATCCAGAGCTTATTAAAACAACTAAGGCTACGCTTCCAAAGGCGTGAAGAATTGTAGCTTATCATTTTGACAATTCATCGACAAAATTATATTCTTTGCAAATAATAATGTTTCACTTATCGTCTTAGTTTGCCTTTAGGAAAGTTAAAATGGAAATTCGGCAGCACCCGGTAGGTCCAACCTTCCTCCCAAATGGTTAAACTATGACTATCAAATAAATTTGTTTTTTTACCTATTGATTTACCTGGTTTGCTCCGTAAACAACAAGATTTAATTTTTTTACTCCTATTATTGACTTTTTTTCTATTCCATTCCAAAAACTTAATATTTTTCATTAATTCCAGGTCTCTCGATTTGTTTGTTCTTTACCAAATAAGTAGATTGCATCAACCTTGGAATATTCGAATCAAGTTGGGTGTTAAAAATTCAGTCCTTATACCATTCTTTAGATATATACATGTAGTTGAACAAATGTGGTGTTAAATTACATAAGCTTCTTTAGAAACTTTGTATTCTCGCTATTGACGTTGGCAGTTGACTTATTTAAGCTAGCTTTAAAAAACTCAGTAAACTTGAAAGATTCTGCTTAATATTGTTTTCTTAACAAAAACAACCTTCATTCTAATTCAGATATCCATCACTTATCTATCGGTCTGGCAGTGAGAAGGAACGTCGCAAATCGGCCGGTGACGAAGATGTTTTGAAGCAAATGAATATTTATGTACGCACTCGCACAGACTCTGGTAAACAATTAACAGATTTTGAAATCCTGGAACAAGTTCCTGTGAAAAATTTGGATACAGGAGAGAATATGCCTTTATCCGCAGTAAAACCACCACCCGTCCCCGAAGGCTGGAATCCATTGTCATTGCATATCCTGAAATTGACCAGCCACTTGGAGGTGATGCAAAAGGAGTCCGATGAAGAAAGTGTAATCGGAATTCCGCCAAGTAGTGAGGTGCCACCAGATGAGGAGGAATGCGAAACGGAGGATGGCAATCGATTAAAGAAGAAAACGGCAAAAATTAAGCGATTCTTTGGTACAACGATGCGAAAGACTGTAGACAAGGCGAAATCTCTTGCTTCGGAGGTATCGCATGCGCGTCACAAGGAAGATGTCGCAGATATTGAGGATGTGATGAATCCAGAGCTTAATATTAAAATAAAGGCGTCCAGTACGAACAAGGGTCCATATGAGTTTACTAAGTTACAGCACGTTCAGGTAAGCTTATTTTTCATCAGGGTACAACATTGTCGGAGTACTTGATTTTTAATTTTTGTTGCAGGATCTATCTGGTGAACATACCGGTGCAGTTTGGTGCATGAAATTCAGCTCGTGTGGTAGGCTATTAGCTACTGCTGGTCAGGATAAGGTGCTTCGCATTTGGGTGTTAAAAGATGCTTACCCCTTTTTCCAGGTAAGAAACTTAATTTTGGCTATGGCAAAAGAAACAATTCACGAATATTTTAGGATATGCGAACGAAATACAATGCTGATCAAAAATCTTCGCCAACACCCTCGCAAGAGTCATTGGTGTCACAGCACTCTGCTGAGGAAGCAATTGCGATGGCAACCGCTGCAGAGAAATGCACAGGGCCATTTATGCCAAAAGCTTTCTGCTCGTATATCGGCCACACTTCTGATCTTTTAGATGTTTCCTGGTCCAAGAATTATTTCATTCTTTCAAGTTCCATGGACAAAACTGTACGCCTATGGCACATCTCCCGCAAAGAGTGCCTTTGTTGCTTCCAGCACATTGATTTTGTCACAGCGATCGCTTTCCATCCTCGTGACGATAGATATTTTCTCAGTGGTAGTCTAGATGGTAAACTTCGTCTCTGGAATATTCCCGACAAAAAGGTCGCCCTCTGGAATGAAGTGGATGGACAGACGAAACTCATAACAGCGGCAAATTTCTGTCAAAATGGTCAATTCGCAGTCGTGGGTTCCTACGATGGCCGGTGCATTTTCTACAACACCGACCAACTCAAATACCACACGCAGATTCACGTGCGATCGACGCGCGGCAAAAATCGCATTGGTCGAAAAATCAGTGGCATTGAACCAATGCCGGGCGAGGATAAGATCTTGGTCACTTCTAACGATAGTCGAGTACGACTTTATGACTTGCGCGATCTCAACTTAAGCTGCAAATACAAAGGATATGTAAACGTATCATCGCAAATCAAGGCATCATTTAGTCATGATGGGAAGTACATTGTAGCGGGATCAGAGAATCAGTGCATCTACATTTGGAAGACCAACCATGATTACTCGAAGCTTAGTTCGGTAAGTACAGCATATATGTTTATTTTATCTTTCTAATGAACTCAGTGTCTCACATTGCAGGTTCGTCGAGATCGCAGCGACTTCTGGGAGGGTATTAAAGCACATAACGCCACCGTGACATGTGCCATATTTGCACCTCATCCCGAGGCTATTATTAAGCCAGAACCCGATGAGATTTCAAGTGAAAAGGTACGAATTGAAACACTATTACAATTTATTTGACTTCAAATATTGTTTATTTTCCAGACCCAAAACAGCCAGCAAGACCCGCTTGTCGAACAACGTAAGAAAGGATGTGGTTATGTTTTAGTAAGTGCTGATTTTAATGGAGCCATCAAGGTTTTCATAAACAAAACCAAGCCAAAACACAGCAGTCTGCCCTATACAGCCATCGCTGATTAATAGAACTTTTTCTGTGTCAAGTTTACCTATTTGGTTGACCCAAACTATATTGTATTGATTTAAATGCTTTTCCACTATGCTGCGAACATAAGAAAGAGCTAAATTTTTGTTCGGAACCAACATTAAATTAAAAAAAGTGCTATTACGAAATTTTTTTTAAATTAATTGTCCAGAGAATAAAACTATGCAAGTCTTGAGTTTTGCGTCTTTTGTTTAAAAAAATTCTTCGTTTTTATTTTAACTTGTTTAACGTAATAAACATGTCCAGGTTAGGTTGCAAATATATTTTATTACCTAGATAAGAAATTAAAAACAAATTAATTTGCAATTATATTTCCAAATAAATTATAAAATATTTTAGGATATTCATATTATGAATAAACCTAATAAATATTTTACTGTAAAATATTAGATAACTTAAGCTTAACAAAACTGATTGTGAAATAAAATACTAATTAAAGTCAATGTTATTTATAAATAGACAAAGTTAATATTTGTTTAATTCATTCATTACTAATTGGTTATAAATTACCGACTTCGCTGCTGTATCTTCTTATCCAGTTGTCTTAAAATCTACTTCGGCAGATTTTTTTGATTTTACAAGGAACTTGGTATTTTATCCTCTTTTCTGCTTTCGTCAAAGATGCGCCGTCATATAGCAGAACTGAATTGAATAGCACATTTTTTCTTTTTTAGTCTTAAGAGACAGGGTATAAATACTTTGAAATTTCAAGTATGGAAAGTGTTAGTTGTTCGTCAGTTTTCGTGATTTAATTTAAAAGAAAGTATTTGAACACGTCTTAAAAGAAGAAAAAAATTAAAAATGGTATCTGGAACGATGTGTAACCAAACGGAGATCTAAAACAATCAAAAAATGTTCCAAACTGGGTTTTCTGTCAACAAAATTGCGAAACTTTTGAGCCGCAGCTTTACAGTTGTTTCAAATTATCTTAAAGATCCAGAAAACTACGGAATAAGATTCTTACCTGGATGAAAAAATAGTTTCCTAATAGAAAAACGTCAAATTCTACTGCAACAACAAGGGAAATCGCGGTTTCAGAGGACAGAAAATAAAGATAACGTGTAAACTGAAGCGGAAAATCTTCAAAGAAAACCCGTTCTACTACAACGATGCCCGATTGACCTTTGCCAGAAATCATTTAAAATAGAAGTGTTGGAAAACTGTCGCCTTCACAGATGAGAATCGCTTTTGCCTTGATGGACCTGACGGATTTCGACATTATTTTCACGATTTGAGGGAGGACAGCCTGTTTTTAGGACGACGACAATATCATAATACCATAAGATCTTAGAAGAGAACGTGCATTTCTACTAAGAATTTTTTTTTCAAAATTTCATCCTGCAACAAGATAATGCACTTCTTCGAGCGAAACAACGCTTCTGTTCGTGCTTTGTCCTCAATATATTTCAGAATGTATGGGGAAATCTCTCCATAGCTGTATTACAAATTGCAAGAAAATGAAAACAAAAAAGAATTTATGGTGTTTAGAATCCTCTTGGGAATTGGTTATGATTACCTAACAGCAATATTTCCAGTATACACGACAACAACAAAATTCTCGAGAAACTGAAATAAGGAGGGTGTCTCAATCAGTTGTGGCGTAATTCATTTGAAGGCGATTGAGATGACTAGATCGGATTATGCAAGGGGTAAACGTTCAGACATCGGGGCTACGTGAAGCGTTTCATTTCATGTTTTATAAGTGGTTCAAATTATGCTTGCTATTAGCAACTATAAACTTCTTTCGGAGTTAGTCTGCTGATTCGTGAATTTCCACATTTATACATTTCTCTTGCTTGAACTCTCCAGTCTTTCAAATTTGCCCAAGATGATAAATTTTTCGACTGTCCACTTGCATGCACCCTTATTTGCTGTTATCACAAACATAACGAATATCTTTTGGTTTATGCCAAACCTGCATAAGTTGAACTCTCGGAGGATTATCAATATCCATTCAAATGTTAGAATTTGTACGAAAGTCTTCCTTTACGACATATCTATCCCGGTTCAAGGTGCGTTTCTTATCTCTTCTCTCGAAGATTCATTCCGTCAATATCTGCTTAGTCTTAAACTTAGTGTTTAAACTTAATTTGTTTCTGGCACCTCGTATACAAGACTGTCAGCACAAAATGAGGGTGAATGCAAGTAAGTAAGCTCTGACATATGCTCCAGCTTTTTCTTACTCTTACTGAAACTGCTAATTGTCAAGCGACACGGAAATGAAGAGGGACTTAAGACGACAAAAATGTATCAGCAATAATGAGAAAACAAAATCGTTATGGTATTTTTGTAAGTAATCATTTTTTTTCTTCAGCTTGTTTTATTCGTTATATAAATAATATTTTTATTAATTAATTTACGATCTATAAATTTCCAATAAAATAAAACTAGTTCTCATAAAATTAATTCATTATGATAGTGAATCATTAATGAATTACGCGAAAGATGATCTTAGAGTAAAAAGTTGTGTTTTCTTAATTACTGCTGTTTTGTTAAAACGTATGTAAAAATGTTTTGCATTATTGTTTAAATGTAATTTATGGTTTAAAATTATATTTTAATGTATGTTTTAATGTGTGGATTTATTCTTACAAATGTGAAATAACAGACTTTACGAAAATTGATTGAATCTGAGGAGTTTTTTTTGTTTTATTTTCTCTTAATTATATCATTCGTTAGATGTTTTAAATTTTCACAATTAATCTTATTTTAATTTATGAACTATTTACTTGTTTTTTTTTTACTTAATTATTTATAACAATTTTTGATTAAGTCTTCAGTGAGAAAAATAACAAAACTTTAAGTAAAACAAAATCGTTTGAAAAATTAAAACTTGTGTATTAACGTAATATTTTTAATTGAACTAATTTATATTAAAGAAAAATTAAACAAAAAAGAGCACATCTTAAGATGGTCATAATGAACGAATTTAGTTAGGCACAGAATATTGCGTTGTTCTTCACAATCGAGTATGGAAAGTGTTACTTAATAATTGTTATTTATTTTGTTTGTTCTAACTTAAGTGCGTTTTATTTTGTATCAGTTTTGATTTATGTATTTGTTGCTTGTTATACCAGTCGGCCATTTCAAATGGCAGTGCATATCGTAAATCATGTATAGTTTTTTATTTTTTATTTGGTAAATATCAGTTCTACAACGGTCGCAAGATATGTTTTGCATTATTGCTAGGACCATGGCTCACAAGGCGAATTGTTTTCTTCAACTTTCTTCATATTTTTATTAAAGAGAACGTTTTAAAGTAAAACCCCAAGAAAGTAAATAAACATAAAAAAAAAATAGACAAAGGATAGACTATTTCTTCGTTTTGTATACAATTTACCATAAAATGTTTCCTTTTTAATTTGGCTAGATTTGAATTTGCACACTTATTTTGAATATTTTTTTTCGTCTTAAATCTAATTTCTTAATCTAGCTTTTATTTTATTATTTATTTAATTCATTTTATCTACCATCTTAGTGAAGTAATGACAAATATGTTTTTTAGTTCAATTTATAATTATACTTTTTTTACATGTTAAAATACTTTTGTATGAGAGTATGAGAATTATTTTGTCGAAAATTTGTATTTTAACACACATACACACATTTATTTAAAGTTTCAAAAATTATAATAGTTCTAGAAATAACTATTAAAAAACAATTTTTCTCTTAAGAACAATATATTTCATCTCGCAATTTCTTGAAAACATTAAATCGTCTGCCAATTTACCGCCATCCATCTGCCAGCATTGGAATTTCTTGACGAACATAAAACATTCAATTGAATCAAGCCAGACTTAGTGGCGAGAATTAAAAGTTTCCATTCATCATGGCGGCTTTGCGTTAATTTATCATCTCAAGCAAACTAAAAAAAATTATTAGAAGCAAAAAATCGCGGAAAGTAAAGATTTTTAATGGTGATTATTTACCACCAACATGGCTTAACAGTCTGGTACAGCCAAGTTAAGGATAAATGCAAATGTTTTTTTTTTAAAGAATTCTCCCACTTTGAAAGACTTCTTGACGCGAAGGAAAGAAATTGACTTGAAACTAGAAAAGTACACAAATGAAAGATACTCCCAAATAAAAAAAAGTGTTTAAAAAATAGCTTTATCTTTATCGTGACTGAATTTTGTAAGACACAGCTGATGCCCAACAGTTTCTTTCTAAAAGAGTCGTCTATGCTATAACAAAGGCTTATTCCCTGAGGAAGCTACAAATTTGCAGGACAAAAAGAAATTTCCGCAATTAGGAAAATAGCATGAAGAGAATTTGAAAGGAAAGTAGAGTGGTCGAACCGCGGTAGTATTCTGACTAAGTGGGCGGTCGTGCTGTAGATGTAACTCTATCGGCTGGACATGCTAGAGTTCCAAGTTCGTGTCATCAAAATAATTGCTTGTTCAACTGAGTCATTGTCTCTGCTGTGAGGGCATAACACAAACCGGAATGATGAAGGAATCGCCAAAAAAGAAAAAAAAATAGTATATTAACCATATACAATGGCGAATTGAATTTTTACAAAACGGAGCTTGAAAATAAAAAGAAAGTGTATCGAAATCAAAGTAAAGATGTACAGAAATGTGTTCCTCTATCTAGACTCAGCAGAATGTACTAATCAACTATTTAATGCACTTTTTCAGCTTAAGATGCAACTCTTCGAAGGAAAAGTGACATGAAAATTCCAAGGCCCCAGCAATTTAAAAAAGTAAATTATTTAAATTACAGATAACAATATAGACGGTGATTGGACTTGTACAGTATTCCAGAATTCGAACGATCACAGAAGCTTTTTCATGATATAAATTCATTCGGAGAATTTTCAACCACTCATTCTTAATGAAAATGGAGTTATTGGATATTGCTTTACGAGGTTTTATATTTATGTAAGTCCAAAAATCTGTTAAAATTTGTGAAAGCTTGCTTGTTATGGGGAAACAAAAATCACATAAATATATCATCCCTTAAAACTTCGTTCGAACAGTCAGAGTGATAATACCAAATGGGAGAAAAACGAAATTAGAGACGTCATAAATTATCTCAGCATAAAAAAAATTATATGACGACTTGGCAGAATCATTGGGTGAATCTACTCCTACATATGATATATTTCCAAGCTGGTACACGGATTACGAATTGCTCGAGCACACACCCTTTTCTGTAACTCCGGCTCAAAAAGCAGCTGCGGAGCGCGAAATTTGAACACAACAGTGATGTGATGTTCGCTGACGCATGAAATTTGCGTGATCGAGAGGAAATGGACTAAATGTATTGACTTATAAGGAGATTATGAAGAAAATTAAGAAAATGGATGCTGATAAGCATTGTGTTTTCTACGGATTATCCGTACTTTTGGATTGCCCTCGTATTTTCTGTACAATCGCTCTTTAAACGTAGACGAAATTGAAGCATAGCATCCCTTCTCTCAAATTTAAATACTATCCTATGACTAGTTATGCCATCAGAGGAATAAGTCTTTCGTCATAAAGCTGATGCGTTAAACAATCGAGGCTCATTTGTCAAGGCTGGTAGGCATCAAAAACTGACGGTATTCGTAGGTTATTGCATTCGAACTGCGACCGAGTTACCTTAAGTTCGAAAAAATAACAGCTGGCGGAAATAACAAAAAGGACTTGCTATTATAGATGCGCTTGGAAGTCAAACTAATAGTTATGTGTATAAAAAGCGAGCGGACACTTCATAACACAAAAGCAATGGCCTCACGTTTTTTTTTTTTAGTTTTTATAGGAATTTCAGAAAAAGATATCAAAATCATATTTCTTCGAGTTAGCTAGCTAAAATGCAGAATGAATGAAGAGCTGTAATTCTGAAAGAAAAAAATACAATTCACTACTAAGACTCGCAAATGTGTCGCTAGAGTTAAATAAAATTTGTTAGTCAATGAAACAACCATAAAAAATATTTAAAATTTTCAAGGCTTTACTATTTTGTTCAATACAAGGAGTGTTAAAAAGTTTTAAATTTAAAATTGACTTCGTAAACATGATCATTTTAGCTGCAAACGCGATTTTGAGTCTCTCTTGAAATTTACAAGATAAAATAAACGACTTAATCGGAATATTTGCCAAACAAAAATTCAATTTTTTTAAACGTTCTCACTCACAATACTTAAATACTAAACCACTTTTCGTGTCACTTAAAGAAATTATTATGATTGCACTGAACGTAGGGGATGAGATATTTTTATCTTTGTTTTTGTTGTTGATTTTTTTTTCAGTTCAAAACTCAACTCAAATTCAATTTAACTGAAAACAAAATAGGAAATACACTTATAAGATTGAAGAACTAACATTAAATTTTTCCCATGGATAGTTAGAAGAATTTAAAACTATTTATGTATAGGAGAAGGTATAAGTAATACTTTACGCCTCCGAGGTAAACGGATCCCGCGAATGATGAATCTTCAGGTGTTTGTTGTGGTTCGTCTTTGTGGTGGAGCTCTTGCCACATATCGTGCACTGGAATGGTCGTTCGCCAGTGTGAATACGCCGGTGCTCAATCAGGTAGTAGTGCCGGTGGAAAAGCTTGCCGCAGAGATCGCAGGTGAACTTTTTGTTCCCGTGATGCTCACGCCGATGGCGTATATAGTTATATTTGCGTATAAACTTGCAGCCGCAGTGTTCACAGGTGTATGGCTTGATCTGTTTGTGGGAATTCATGTGATTGTTATAGTCTACCTCGCGTACAAATGCCTTAACACACTGATCACATTTAAAGGGTTTCGTGGTGCGATTTGCATGCACCCAGTTGTGAATTTTTAAGTTCCATTTGGTGCTGAACGATTTGTTGCAAATCAGACATTCGTGCTGTGTGTCCATAGAATGTGTAGCCATGTGCGCCCTGATACTGGATTTGGCGTAGATTTGCTTACACATGGGACATTCCATTGGTTCGGTGTAGTCGAATTTATCGGAGTGCGCCAGTCTTATGTGACGACGCAAACTATTTGCATGCACAAATCGATCCCTACAGTATGGGCAGCATTTCGGTTTTAAGTCGTGCGTTTCTTTATGCCAAATGAAGCGGGCTTTGGATGGCAGAACTTCTCCACAATAGCAAACGTACTCCTTGGTGCGATTCACTTTATTGCCGTGCCGCTTCCGATGTTGTGTTAAATTTGAATAACGTTTGAAACACTTCCCACAAACCTTGCACTTGAGAGGCGTCTGACCAGTGTGCATTCGCATATGTTCCACCAGTGCGCTACGAATTACGAATTTCTTTTCGCAAAATGTGCAGCCAAAGTCTTTCCAGCCAAAATGCCGCTTCAGATGGACAATAAAATTTTTCCATCTTGTGAATTTCTTGTGGCATGTAAAACACTCGGCAGGGTGTTCATTCAAATGCTCGTCAAACAGCTTTACCGTGAGGAAATCGCGCCTACAAACAAAGCAGCAAAAAGATGATTTTGACTCTGTATAATGGTTATGCACTTCACCCTCGTTTTTCACATTCAAAGCATTTAAGTTGAAAGTTATGAGCAATCGATTGTCTCGGGCTCGCAATGTATCATACTTGGTTCGAGACAGACTGGCACTTGTAGGCGCTACTGTCGTAGCCAGTGTTAGACTGGAAATTTCTTTTTCGCAATCTTTTTGCTCCTGACTTGCCTGCTCCATTTTGACAATTCCAGCTTTGGAGTCCTCCTCTTCGGCCAGCGGTGGGGGTAATAGTGCGCCTGGTTCCAGACCAAGCAGCAAAGAGGCACCGGCGTCGATTGTGTTCATTGTCGCCGTGGTAACTGTAGAAGTCGGTGGGTCGCGTATAAGACGTCGATTGCAACGTTTGTAGCCGTGTTGTTTTATCAAGTGTGCGTTTTTTTCCTTCAGTAAAGGAAAATGTGTGTTACAATGAGCACATTGGAAAGATTTCTTTCGTGGAACTTTCAGTATAGTTTTGTTCTTTCGCTTTGACGTTGATGGTAGTGTATCCAATACTGGCGATTCCTCTGTCAAGCGCAAAGCAAAACTGTAAAAAGTAAAATACCATGTAGCATATTGTTAAAACATAGTCGAATTAAGTTACGTCTTTGTTTCCACAGATGAGCTCAAGTCTTGAGGACGAAAATAGTGATCGTGACTCCAGCTTTCGTGGTTTGTCATAAAATTATGATATGGCATCGGAGAACGTACTGGAAACTCATTATAGAGCTAAAAATGATTGAAATAACATTGATTTGTAAAAGTCTTTTACGCATGTTTAATATTGATAAACTTACCGGTTGGCTCCATGAGTTCTCAACACCGCAATTGCTCTCTTGTTCAGAAATTTCGCCTTTAGCTGGCATTTTCTCATCAGTTCTTATATTCAGGGCATCTGATGTAGGCATACTTCCTTCTGTAGCTGCGGCAAATGACACACTACGCTTGCATGAATCTAGATCCAGATAGCTTCCTTTACCATCAATTTCGAAATCATTTTCGCTGCTTTGTGACTGATACCATGTGCAACTAGCGCTGTTGCCACCACTCGTACTTGCACTATACCGCTGAAAATCTTCACTACAGTACATTGGCGGCGAGATTTCGTGTTTGTTTTCCTCCTGTTGATTCGCTTCACCGCCATACAAAAAACTGAAAGGATACTCAACGTAGGCGGAGTTATTTTGCTGTTGTTGCTGCTGCTCCTGTGGCTCATGGTGATCTTGATTGTGATTCATTAAATCACTATTGTCAGGAAGAACAGATTCTGATACGGACAGGTGTTCGGAAGTCGTCAATGGCTTGGGGAATAGGGACGACGATGGAAATCTTGGTGGTGGCGGAGGACTCGAAGTGTTACTAATGGTTTCGGTTGCACCCCCCATTTCGATGCCAAAAATCGAGTGCATCGGGTGCACCTCTTCACCCTCCCTTTTCAAACACTGATCAAAAAATGCCGTTAAATCTGCGGTGGGTTTATTATCTGCAGCGCTTGCAAGCAGTGCATCTTTTTCCTCCGATGCGTACACAATTGATGTACAGGGTTGAACATCATCATCGGGTGGAAGTTTCTCATCAGCATCGGCGAACAAAGGCGCGGAAATCGATCCTGCAACGGAACCTTGTAAGTTTTCCGACTTAATGCTGTTCAGATCATCATCCTGGCATGGTTCAGCTGCTTCGGATAATATTTCTTCTTTGTGTGGCTCCAGTGTAGTTGTTTCTGCGGATGTAGTAGGTGTTGCTATTTGCATTGGAGTGGGCATAATGATTGGTGTTGGTGTTGTTGTACGGGGTTCTGTCGTAGAATGTGATTTTGTTATGGTTGGTACCTTGCTTTTTGGTTTAATGACAAGCTTCTTCGGAGCCTTTTTTACAGGTCGCTTGATTGACTGTTGATATGCAAAGGTTTGTAGATTTTCTTCTTTTTTCACAGGCATTGGCCCGATGGGTTGGACCGTTTGTTTTGTCGATGTTTCCGAATTCTCTGAAGTGTCCAACATTTCAATTTTCGCAGGGTTCGCCTCTTCGGAAAGAGGCAACTGAGGTACCTCTAAAACAATTATTTCAAAATCTTTATTGCTCTCTGTTTCCTGAGTGCTTGTTGTTGGTACTAGTTCGAAATCTTTTGTGCTCGCTGTATCAAAATTACCTTCCGTTATGTCCTCCTTAATGTCGCTTTCTGTCGTGTTTATGTTTGGTAATAAGCACTGTTCCTCAGTTTTCGAAGGCTGAATTTCAGTTCCCCATGAAGGCCATGCTTCTTCGATCTTGGTAATATGCAATTCGGTGCTTGATATATGCAAGACCTCTTCAGTATTTGTTGGATGTGCTTCAATGTTATCGGTTTGCATTGGTTCTTCGAGATCCTTTGAAAATGTTGGTGTATTGCTCGTAAGGCTGGGATGTGCCGCTAAACGAATTACACTCGTTGTTGCAGCTGTTATTGGATTTTCCGTCAAATTCGTGTTTATAGAAGAAGATATATCAACAGGAGTACATGTTGATATATTTTCATGCTCTATATTATCTTCGCTAGTTTCTTCGGGTTTTTGTCCATTTTCCGCAGAAGGATTTTCCTCGTCGGTGCTTGATTCATCATGCAATTCGTCCTTCACTTCATCCTCTTCTAATTTCTCCACTTTAACTATTTCCGTTCGCGTTTTAGCCGTTTTGCTCGACGCGATAATGTTACCCATTAAGTCTAAATATTCATTTAAGTCTAATTGTACATCACTGAGTACGGTTATTCCGGATTTTTTATGCGATCGATGCTGCGATGTTTGAACTTGCTCTGGTAATCGTTCACTAGACCATGTTCCACTTGGCCGATCATCCTCCAGCATTTTCATCTCTTCCGTATCCGACCCATGTTCGGATAAATCGTCTTCCTGATCCTCATTAATTTGAACAACGCTCGGTGGCATATGGTAAAGTCGTTCTATTACTGAAAACTCTCCATCGTCCTTTTCCACACATTCAACTATATGTTTGGGAGTTTCCTGGACAATAAAATCACCATTTTCTCGTTCCAGATAATGCGCTGTGACTGGTGATTCAGCATATCTCAACACAGAGGGTGAACCTGCCATCACTGAGTAGGGAGAGCTTGACTGTCTTAAGTACTGTCCAGCTGAAGTAATTGGTGAACGGTATAAATGTGGAGGTGGACGTGTGGGTGGTGTCAAAGTTGTCCGTCTTGGAGACATTGAGTTGTTGTCGCTTGAAGTATCCGTAAAACTGGTCTCCACTTGTGAGAAATTAGACTGATAACGTTGGTTTAGCGGTGGTGGAGGTACGGGAGGCGGTAAACGCGCTGGAGTCGTTGTTGGTGATGATATTGATGAGGATGACGATGATGTTGGTGTGAAATTTTCCTGGGAATAATGTGGACGATGTACGTGGTTATTTCCCATCAGGTTTTGGCTATTTTGAGATCGAAGTTGACTTATGGCGGCGCCATAGGCGGGCGGTGGTTGCAACGGTTTAGGTTGTGATGGATAGGAGAAGAGCTTTTTAAATATAAAACAGATTTATTACTTATAAATTGTCATTCGATAAAAACAGCGACTTACCCGCATAGATGGTTGTCCCGGCCCTTGTCCTGCAGCGGAGATACCACCACCACCACCATGTGGAAGACTATTAAAGGGATAGTAATTTTGATGATGATGATTGTTGTGATGATGTGGTTGAGAAGGAGGTGGTGGTTGTTGCTGATGATTTTGCTGTTGCTGCTGCTGTTGATGATGGTAATATGATGTCGGTGGTCCAAAAAAATTACTACTACTACTATTACTGCTACCACTGTTATTTTCCAGCATGTATCCACATTGTCTATTCAATAAAACATTCCGACTTCCAGTAGAGATTGTTGAACTATCCTCTACCTCTCTATTCTTTTGGTGTATTTCCAATGCAACGTTGTTTCGATTCCCACTCCCACTCTTCTCTGACAACGGTGACGTCCTATCATTTTCCGAAACCGAATGATTAACGTTCTCGGCTGAATTCAAATTACTGTTTTTGTGCGGAGTGTCTTGCGTATCTATCTCAGCTACTTCAGATTTCAGGCTTAATTGAACAAGTGCCTTTATAACTTGCTCTTTCGGATGTGTCTCCAAATGATCGGACAAGTCCATACCAGGAAGCAGGAATAGTGTACATACTGGACACTGCACGTTGCCACCCATTTTATTGAATTGTTTTGTATTTAATCTATTCACAATACTTTTTTCGATGTGCTTTGTGCCACCGAAGTAGGATGCCGAATGCAACACTTGTAGTTGTGGTCTATGAACTTGTACTAAGTTTGAGCTGCTTAAATCATATGTGTTTTGCAGGCGAATTATAGAGAAAGATTTAATGCGAATCCCCTTGATAATAGAAGATTCTCGTTCGAACCACTGTCAAAGATTCTCCATTGCTCCTCTTTCCAAATTACCATTGGTATCTACAAAAGAAAAATTGAATGTTGTATAATTACATTTTACATTTTTTTCATAAGAATGATGAAATTAAAATAAGTGTTAAACCAAAAGCCAGTTTATAATTCAAGTTCAACCACATTTTTTATCCCAGATATTCCCGTATTTAATATTAGCCAAATGGGAGGCAAAAATCCTGCTGTGGAAAAACAAAAAGATTCTTGTGAAAAAAAAAAACATTCAATGCTAATTTAGAGGGTTTGTTTGTAGAGATCCCAATCAATAAATTTAAGAACTACTACTCTCTCTGGGATCTAATAATCAAAGTTATGGAGTGAGAATCGAAATTCTATGATTGTTACACTGACGAACTAAACTTGGTGCCACACAAGCTGGTCCTGCAACCCGACTGTGCTTTTATAATCGTTAAGAAAATGAAAACATTGGCCAAAGGTTCTGCAAAATTGTCATAGCTATTGGAAAACACAAACCAACCACCAGTGTAGTCAAAAGTATGCACCGCATCGTTTCTTCAAAAAAGGGGCTTATGCAAGTAGCTAGCTATAGAATGAGTTGGCTGGATTGACAAACTAATTGAAGTTCGTGTCCACTTAAGATTTAAGTGTCACCAAAGGTGAAGACTGCACAAATATGTAGGTTGATTTCAAGGTCTAACCCAAAGATTATTATTAAATTAAGATTAGACTATGATAATTATAGATTATTCCTTAACAGAAGAGCAGGCGTTCTGGAATATCCTAACGGTACGGGTATTTTCTGGTCTCTGATAAATGTAATTAGTATGAATTTGCAATAGATTTGTTACTAGAGTGGCCGCTTGTCGCCTATTGACTATCGGAAACGCTTTGTTTTCTTCAAAAAAAAAGCTCGCTTTAATTAATGCAATCATCTTGCTTGGACAACACGCAAATGATTTCAAATACATAAATCGTCAAAACTAAATTTAGATGAAAATCAAATTTAATGTTAGGGTGCGGCTTAAAAAAAAAAAAACTTGAGAAAATGTAAATGAAAAACAAACTGTCAAATTTTTGAGCCTATGCCCCTTCTTCGCGAGATGATCAAAGTTCTCTCAGTCTGTGCATTAGCATTACAGTTTTCGACAGTTTCCAATGCTTTTGATTCTGATGCTGTTGGAGGATATCATGAAGTTTGTCTTTGAATATTTTCAAAGATCTCGTTGTGTTCTTCGTAAACGGTAAAGTTTGTTCTTTACCGTTTACGTAGAGAATACTTGGCGAGATACGCAAAACCGCATAAGATAAACTTCCTCAGACCGAAATTGAATCACTGTCATCTCCATTTTTGACTAAAAACTTCAAATTCCAACTCGTCGGTCTGTCAGAATTTCAACCCCGAAAATGCGAAAAAAAAGTTGAAGATATTATATTGGCTGACTGAAGAGTGACACGATTAAGTAGTATGCGCGTGGGGATCACAGAATCGCCTAATAACAGAAACTGGTTGATATTAAAAAGACGAACCGTAGGTGCTACCATGCTAAAGTTAACATATTTTTGATTTTTAAACATTGACGAGACATGAATCCATCATTTTATTTTTAAGAAGATGGAATTTCTGCGACCTGGAAAAGATTGCCTTAAGCGACACGCAAACAAATTTGAGTTGTGAGTTTAAGGACGACGATGAAATTATTTATAATGATGGATTACCTGCAAAACAGTAGTGGCTCCTTTTTTTTACTATTGCAGGTTTTATAAAAGATAAGAGCGGGGAGTAATTCGACATAGTGTGTGACCCACCCCAGAGAATTCTTTCAATTTTCCAGGTTGAAGGTGCAACTTAGGCGTAAGATAATCAAAGACAACAGAGGTTTTGAAGAGGTGAACTAAATGATTGACTTAAAAGATTATGCGGAAGAAAAAAATTAAATTTAAACTTTTGGATCACCTCATGCAACCATGTCATTTAATCTAAGAACCATGAACGTGTAAGCTCTCCTCACGTAAATGCTTTCAGGTTTTTTTTCCTCAATACTTTTTACGAGTATTCAATCAATTGAATTGAACACCCTCTTTGAAGTTCCACATTTGCAGTGAGCCTTGCGAAAACTAAGTAATATAAAAATTTTCTCTAACAGCATGTATTATGTCGATATGTGTATCAACAAATTGTTCTGACAGAGTATTTTGGTTTGTTTCGAATTGATCAATATATCAATTCGGCCACAATTAAATGTGAAGTCAGTCAAAAGGTGGTGTTCTGAGCAAGCAAAAGATCTTGAAAAATTCGTACATTTTGAATGGTTTAAGATAATAACTTCAAACAAATTACTCTTACTAAGCAAGTTTCAGCGGTGACATTCATTCTCACAATATTTTGAAAATAGTAAACCTAACTCTAACAATGCACAATTTTTGGGAGTAACGAAAAAACTTTATTATTTTCTTTTTGAACCAAAATGCCAAAAGTGATTTGTGCCTTAAAAAAAAAAACAATCCCTTTGTATGTTGAGAAACTTGAAAGCTCGCGTCTATATTCGAGAGCTCTTTCCTTTTCCCTTCTAATTTAAAATTCATACACAGCATTACCAAAATGCAGTTCAAAGGTTTAAATTCAGTTAATAAAGGACTGATCCACGTCTGGCTAGTTCAGGTTTAATGAATCTCTCACGAACAACCCTTAATGCCAGGTAACTTATGCAAACACGAGATTTTGAAAAGCTCAGTCGTTGCCCAAATGCTTGCGATAAATAAAACTTGTTCAGCAGAGGCCAGTTATGGCAGTCCATTATGATAGCTCTCGATAATGTGGGTGCAAATTTGAACAATGTGTGCAACATCTGCGAGGCAGAATGTAAACTATTGTTGTCTCATGGCCCGCGAATATTTTAGTAGTAGTACCGGACCCCTGATTATTATTATTTAAAATCAAAATGTGCTTCACTTTTTACAATAATGTGCATCGCGAATAACATGGAAATCAAATTGAATATGGACATTACATTAATTGTATTATTTTTCGCTGCCATTTTTAATATTTCTTTCACCTGTTCAAATGAAGCACTCACAAGTGTTTCACCGCACACACCACTATCCCGATGATACAAAACGTGAAGAAGAATCAATCAACACGAGACCAAGTAAAACCCCATCTGTCCCATTACCCTCAAAACAGAACGGTGCTCGCAAAGTCATTTACCTTGGTAAACACATTGAAAATCAAATGTAACATCAATATAAGGTAAATAAAGGAAAAAAAAAAAAATTTATACTTACAATATTCTTTTCGGTTGTAATACAAATACTAAATATCTTCGCAGTGAAGTCATATTTTTTTGCCTTCGTTCTTTGTGAATTATTATCACTGATACGACCGTATGATATATTTTTATTATATTTTATTTTGTATTGATTTTCTTTTATATTATTCACGTGTCTCGACAAAGCAAATTCGACACAAGGTTCGGGAAAATGTGTGCTCCGCGATCTTTTAGTTCAACGACGAGTTTTAATCTTCGTCCATTTATCTTCAGATATGCCTGGTGGATGAGAAACAGAACAGAAAAATCCCCAATACAGAAAGAAGAACATATATAAAAATGCCATCAAAAAGAAGGAATTTTTTCGCCCTCTGTGATGATCATCATCGATTAAAAAGCACACAGAAAAGAGAAGAAACTTTTTTTTTCAACGTCGAACGAACTCGTCGTCGTCGCTGTATGGTCGTTCAATGACATAGAAAATTCACTCACGATTTTCACAAAGAGATTTCCCACTGAGAATAATCATATTTTCACGTCAGACTATGAAATTATTGAAGTTTATGCATTAGATTAATGGTTAATGGGGTAACTTTTTGAAAATACGAGCAATTTTTAGGGGAATTCGATAAAGTTTCACAATTAAAATGACGTTCGACGTGAAGTAGACATGTTTATTTTAATTGATTAAAATTTATTGTTGGTGTTCGAGTACTAGAAGGCATAGATGTATGCGAATTGTAGTAGATGAACGCAAGCATGTTTTTAGGAAGGGATGTACTGGGAGGGGAGCGTCTTGTTTTCTGTACAAGGAGATTCGATGTTTTATATTTTCTACATCATCCAATTAGATTGTTTGCGAATAAGGGGAAAGTAAGAAAATTTACTTGTTTCATTATTGTTTTCGAAATTAATTAATTTCTTTATTTGGAAAATTACTGCTTCTAATCGTGACTACCCGAACGCGAAGAAAATTTGTAAAGAAGAAGAGATGATCCTATTGATTTATTCCAAAAAAATTAAAATTAAAGCAACTTCTAGCTTAGGATTTTAATAAGATTTGATTGAAAATCAACCAAAGCTTCAGTTTTATAAGTTTAATCTTATGACAAAACAGGAGTGAAACATAATTTTTACAAAAGTAAGCCACACCAAAAAAACGTACCACTCTGGCTTTCATTATAAAACAAGCAGGCTCGAAACTGAAATTAATAATTTCTTTAATTTGTACTATCAGGTCGTTCTGAATAAGAAATAAAATGTTATTTTTTAGAAAATGAGCTATAAAACCTTGTAAACCTTTTCAAAATCAAATAAATCCTCTAGCGTCAGTATTGACCGAAACAACATTAAGAACTAACATTAAGACCTATCGTATGCTTGGCAATCCACCAATTGATAAACAACTATAACGCGCACATATAGATTGTTCCAAAAAAGCTGCCGCCAAATAATTGTTAAGTTATGTTAAGATTTGCGCAGCATATCTATCACATACCAAAATTGCTAGAAAACATCGCATATCAATTTCTTTTTACCAGCCCTGTGTACCTCCATTTTGCTTGACGTATGGCTTTCATTTCAAGTTTGACGTTATACTATTTTCATTTAGACAAGCATTTCAACCGGGAAGACAGACGTGCTGTAAATTTATTTTCCTCGTTAAAAAATTCGAAAGAATTAAAAGAAATATACAAAATGGGAGAAAAAAACCCAGACCAGAGTATCATGGATAAATCCATGCGGTCAGTATTTGGTAAATGATCCAGAACAGCTTTGCAGAACCAAGATCTAAATTTTATGTTGTCCTTTATTTTCAAGTGGGCAATATTCCTTACGAAGCTACCGAGGAGAAGTTGAAAGAAATTTTCAGCGAAGTTGGTCCAGTTCTATCCTTGAAGTAAGTACACGCCTATTGCATTGAAACACTAAAACAATGTCACAATATTTAGGCTTGTATTTGATCGCGAAAGTGGAAAACCAAAGGGCTATGGATTTTGTGAGTACAAAGATCAGGAAACCGCACTTAGTGCCATGCGTAACTTA
Source organism: Orthonevra nobilis (assembly GCA_963555765.1). Classification (NCBI taxonomy): domain Eukaryota; kingdom Metazoa; phylum Arthropoda; class Insecta; order Diptera; family Syrphidae; genus Orthonevra; species Orthonevra nobilis. The sequence goes on from OY743225.1 coordinate 16,480,325, forward strand.
AATGGCTATGAAATTGGCGGTCGTACTCTTCGTGTTGATAATGCTTGTACGGAAAAATCGCGTATGGAAATGCAACAGTTATTGCAGGGACCACAAGTAGAGAATCCTTACGGCGACCACTGCGACCCTGACCAAGCGCCAGAAATTATCACCAAGACCGTGGCTTCTCTGCCCCCAGAACAAATGTATGAATTGATGAAGCAAATGAAGCTATGCATACAGAACAATCCATCCGAAGCGCGCCAAATGCTCTTGATGAATCCTCAATTAGCATATGCATTGCTTCAGTCGATGGTTGTTATGAGAATTGTTGATCCACAGACAGCTTTGGTAAATATAAGTTCATGTGAATAAAAAGTAATAGTTTCAATATATATTTCTTATGTTAGACGATGCTCTTCAAGGCAAATCAAATGCCACCAGTTCTTGGTACAAATCAGCTAACAGGACAACCACAACAAATGAGTAACATATCACAGCAAATACCTATAATGCAACAAGTCTCAGCTCCACAACAAACATCAACAGCAGCGTTGATGGCTAATTTTGTTATGCAGAATCAAGACATTGATTTGCGTGCAGTTGATCCACGAGTATTAGGTGATCCGCGCGTTTTGAGCGACCCTCGTGCGATGCAAGACCAACGAAACATTGATCCCAGAATGTCGCGTAACATGGATCAAGACATGCGAGCATTGCCAAACCCAGTTCCCCCACCAGCGGTTTTAGGAAATCAGCTGGATCCCCGTGCGCAACGAATGCCTCAGCCGGTTGCAGCGCCGGTACCGTTTCCAACTGATCCCCGTCAGAGGCAAGGCGATCCACGTCTTCGCCCTGGCATGCCAACACCGCAGCCGGTTGCAGCACCACAAACAGCTCAACAGAATCTACAGAGCAGGCTCACATCAAATGGCATTCCTAGTGACGCTTCAGACCAAGAAAAGGCTGCTCTAATCATGCAAGTTCTGCAATTGTCGGACGAGCAAATTGCTATGTTGCCTCCAGAACAACGAGCTAGTATATTGGTTTTAAAAGAACAAATTGCCAAGAGTACCCAACGCTAAATAAGTTGTTAAAGATTCCTTTTTCACAATAAATTGCTAACTTAAAACAACTGAAACAAAGTCTATAACTAATTGCTTCATGATACAAAGCTACAGCAGATTTCTCCAGTCCATTTGCATCGACACTTCTCATGCCTTAATTAAAATTATTCAAATAATTTTCTTTAATTGGCAAAATTTTTTTCTTTCTCATTCTTTAGCATAATTATGTTATTGCAGTTATTCAAAGGATGTGATCAGTTAAGCGAAAATGGTTGTAAAATACTTAAAATACTTAAGAGCTGTAAAATATCTAATTGCTGACTTTCCTCTAAACTGGTTGAAAAACTTGGGTTTGCAAAAAAAAAATCAATTTAACGAACATAAACATGAAAAAAAATCAAACTTTATTTCTCAATAAAAAACTTTAAATAAAACATACCACATATTCACTGTTACTTTACTTAGTTAACTTTTCGTTAATCGTCATACAAAATTGTTTATTCACGGCAAAAGTATTTTTGCGCGATTAGATCTTCATAGACTGGAGTGTTTTTTTCCGTTTTCGATTCAAATAAGCAAATCTCGATCATTTTTCCACGTTCTCTCATTATTTTCGCGTACAGTGTGCGATCACTCAAGCACTTCTTGATAGCCTGTTTGACATCCTTTTCACGCATCCGAGGATTTGGTTTCAGTCCAAACAATTTAAATTCAAATGTCCGCAGTGGCCATGACAGCAGATCTTTTGGACACTTGCGAACATTATCTGTCGATATTAGTTCCGAATTCAAGAAATCCACGTAGAAAACCTTTACCTGACGCGTTGTGATGTTGTGCGAACGAATTATCGCCCGATACCAGAGTTTGTCCTTGGAATATCTGGCCAGGCATGGCGTTTTCACTTCAAACGATGTAAGAGGCGGAATCTTGCGGACCATAAGTTGAATTCGTCTAGCAAGTTCTATTTGCCGATACTCGAGCTCGGATAGATGTGGAAAGACGTGAAGAACAGTCGGCGATCGTGCATATGCAACGTCACAGTAAAATGATTTAACGCTCGACGGCAGCTGTGGCGATTTAAATGCCTCAATGCCACTGAAATTCGATAGAAGCGATGAAGTATCCTGCGGATCGAACGCGTCGAAGTTGGATCCTACTTCGGATTTTGGCAACGGTGGAGCGTTTTCCAAATTATCGTCGACATGCCAATAGTTCGATCTAAAACTGAATTCCAGTTCGACGACGTCTTCATCACTGTCTTCATCGTCCGAAATCGGTTTGCTGAGTTTATCCGCTTGCATTTTATCGAACATTTTCTTATATTCCTCTAGTTTGAACATAGCATTGGATTTGTGCTTTGGTGTTGATTGCTGTGACTGCCCGAGAGGTTCTTCGGTGGGATCGCAGATTTGATGCCTCATGAATTCTCTGAGCTCGTTTTCCATTTCGTTTTTTATTTCCTCCATAACAGGTTCAGGCTCTGCCGCTGACAATGGGGCCAACTGAGCTAATTTTTTCACCGCATTCGGAGGTTTCTCTCGAAGCGCTCTGTTACCTATACTACAAGCAAATCCATTCCGGACAAGATAGGTTGCCAAATCGTTGCGATCGAAACGAATGCTGCATCTCTTTATTTCTTTTCCTTCTTCTCCATTGGGAACGCGGATGGCACAAAGTTTATCAACGATTACTCCATGGATAAGATCCAGCACAGTGATGGAGAACCTTGACTGTCCACCTTTGGGTCTTATTCCATCAATTCGAAAACGAACCGCTTGGGTTGGAATGTTTGGAAAAGCCGTCATGTTATGCAAATCTTGAATTTCACAAATTTCAGTGTTTCCATAGTCAATGAAATGAACTTCGTATTTATTATTTGGAAGACACCGATGGATAACGGCACGATACAAAGATTTATCCAAATGATAGCGAGCTAGACAGGGTTTGCCTACACTCCACTTTTCGTCAATTGGTTTCGCAGATAATGGCTTCAGTTCGACATCTTGATTTATTCTGACGCGCATTCTTGTAAGTAATGAATGCTTCTCAGCATCGTGCATGTACACAATAGCATCCTCATCCACATAAGTGGGGAAGGCTGTGAAAATAGTCTTTTCTATCGGTTCAGCGGGCAGCCATTCCTTTGCAACAAAACTTTCGAGCGGGTCAGCCATGGCGATGCTTGATGCTGCTAATGATTTATCATCGGCATAATCCTCCGAATCGTCTAAGCATGAAGGCAGCTCCTCCATGGTCTTCTTAAAGTGCTCATACCATTCTTGCAGTGTTTGTTGGCCATGCTCCACTTCAGCTTGAGCAAATTTATCTATCTGCCGTGTGATATCAATCTTTTCAACCAAGTTTGCCAAGCCAACGCACACCATTTGTTTGTTGATATTTGTATATTTTATGGTACATGGAGCAAGTGCATCGTTTGTCTCCGTTTTCAGTCCCCAAAGAACAATGGGAATCGATCCGTTTTTCGTTGTTCCCTGTATGGTGGCGCCTAATGCGTCGAAAGTACCAACATTGTGTATAAATTCATCGGTTGAGGAGTGTGACCAAGTTTTTAGTCCTCCGGTTGGAAGAACGCATGCCAAATGACAAAGTACAGCTGCGTTGCAGACTCTATCTAGGTTGCTATCAATTGAAGACAATTGATTCGTATGAATATTTTGAACCGTCACTCCTTTGTCTCGTAAAAACACCACATAAGGGGTCTCTGGATATTCGCTATCAAGTTCTAGAATCACACCCCGAAACCATTGCTCAGTTGCTAGCTCATTTATGTTAGTAAAAACAAGACAATGGTCATTCTCTTTCCAATCGATGTCTTCAGTTGGACTTTCGTCTTCGATTCTTCTCTCCTGACACAACTGAAGTTCTTCGTGAAATTTTAATATTCCTGGAATGTGCTCAACGAGATGAATGTAAAATTCACCTGGATTGTTTATATTAATCACTTGAATTGGAGTTCTTTTCAATGTTCGTAATATCGGATTCTCTTTACTGGCTGGATGCTGTTTAGTCTCCTGTTTTGGAATAAGTATCTGTTCTGAAGGTGACAATCTTTCGCACAAATTTTCGGCAATAGCGGATCCCTCTCCCGTCGTGATTGCATGATTGAATTTAACCAACATTGCACCGATATTTATATCCAAATGCTTTTTAACAACGTTCAAGATTACTTGATAGCGAAATTGGCTACTTGATGAGATCATCAGTTGTATATTTGGATTTGAAGTCATGCGGATAAATTCGGCAACGGCAGTCTCAGTCCATTCGTAATTGTTTTCTTGTAAAGGTTGGATGTCAGCAACTGAACATTCGATAGAGAGTTCTTCCTCGGCAACAAATTGTTCTTTTAAAACATACAATTCACGCCAGTTGAGCGTAATAGATAGTCCATCATCTACGAGCCGAACCAGTATGCTGCCTGAAATTAAAAGAAAATCAATTATAACAACTAGGAGGGTTATAATTTAAAAGATTAAACGAAACCCTATTCTAATCCTATTTACTCGAATATAACTTTGCTTACTGACCTAAGACCTTCGAAGCAAGTATGTTGCTTGCTTGAATGCTCTTTGAGGGCGAATCCTGATTCCTGATATCAATTTTTGAAAACGAAACTATTCGTGCAGAGAAAACGTGGTCCGAAAAAGCTTTGATTATTTCAGTCGGTCAGGAAGTTTACAGGAAGGATGTTGGGTTTCTGAGAAACGAACGTGAATACTGGCAGTTCAGATATTGGAAGAACGTTACGAAGGTTGTTACAAAATGATCTATTTTAGAAGGGAGTAGGGTAAACTCCAAACTAGTCTTATCTTCTCGGCGGACTTTTTTTTACCTCTTATACATTATCTATCTGAGCAGATAGAGAAACATTCATCTGGCTAGACTATCTAAACTTCATCGAGAACTACAATGCTGTCTTGGGTTAGCACGGACGTTTTGGAAAGTGTTTATCCGTGACAAAGTAGTGCAGATCTTGGGTGCATATCTGTGGAACACGATTTGACTGAGAATTTGTATTCTTTCTTATTTTTGAAATATGATCTAAGAAACGATGTGTCCAGATGGCAAATGATTCTCATCTCAAAAATCATCGAATGGATACTGTCTGTCATGTTCAAAGAAAATATCCTTCGATACCCGTACAAGCCGCCGATAGGCCAAGTCGGTGCACAATATAGGCATCCAATAAAAGAAACTGTTAAAGAACTTGCTCTTAAAAAAATCAGAAATAAAAAAACCATCAATTAGTATAACTTTCGCTGGCAAGGAAGAGTTCATTTCAACGAGGCTAAGACATCATTTACAATTGACAAATGAGATTCTATAGAGAATGATCATGAACAACATCACCAAAAGAAAAATAAAACCGTTTCTTAAGAGAACATTTGATCATCGAAGTTTTGCATAACGGCGAACTCTACGTTTCGTGCATTGGCGCGGATAACGAGACTATGGATAATATTCCTTTAGATAAATAAGACAAAAGACGATTGAAGAACGCACTACAATGATTATAGTGAAAAAATATGGGTACATTTTTAAAAGCTACAACTTAAAATAGTTTATGAACCTTAAAGCACTAATTATATGACTTGTGACGAATCAATTCGAGTTCACACAAAAAATCAAAATATTTCTTTAAAAAAATATGTGTACAATTAAAATTGACTAACTTGGATTATTGATCTCCTCGATGCATCCCCGATACCATTTCTCGTCAACTAAAAGTGCACAGCACATTTGCGATTGTGCATAGTAGATTCTTTCGCTTTGGTTGGTTGAATATTCCAAATCCATTTCACTTTCCATTAAAGCCAACTGTTCCAACTGAGAAAACTGAAAAGAGATACAGAAAACATTGAAAAAAAAAGAAACGATTATAACATCATGAATACCTTGACTGCAAAAAACTGCTGCGGATTCTCAATGTGGGTGATTTTAACACGGAATATTTCGCCAGGATGAAATATGGGCCTTGAAAGTCTATGCTTTATTTTAGAGACCTGTGTGGGCTGAAATTGAAGTGATCTTAACATCAGTACCTTTTTTTTTATTTGTTAAAGCAGAGCTCACCTTTATGCCAGCATATTTAAGATTTGTTTGAGAAGCGCCTGCTGAAGTATCGATAGCAAGTCCAGTGTATATAAGTGTGTCACGTATTGATATTGGCGTAGCGCTTGATGTAAAAACTTCCACTCTCCATGGGGATTTTGTAGTGTCTTGGATTATAATCTGAACTGGTTTGCTGCATTCAAAACAGGCCAAATCATTTATTCTTATGTACTATGTAAAAATACAAGCCAAATCATTTATACTTATTTACTAATTTAATAATTCCTTTAAATTCATTCGCTCAAAAAGAGGTAGCCATGACCTTGATATAGCTTTTTATATAAGGAATGATTATTATCCTACATGGGGGCAGTTTGCGAAACAACAAACATACTGTCCGTACAGCGATAACTTCATAAATCATAGCATTGGGGCGAACAACTCTTAATCCTTAGTGAAGTTTATAATAAAAGTTGTATAGCATAGCCAAGATTCGTAAGATCTGTGCTTAAACTAACATTATGTCAGGGAATCCTGCAGTGGGAAATATAAGGCCCATCACTTTTAAGTGTAAAGGAAGCGTTTTTTAAATCTAGGTGAGAGTACTCCCTTAAGAAAAAGAAAATAGACGTTGACAAAGTGTTGCGAAAAAGTGCATTTAATTCAAGCACATTGTGGGAAGGGGTTGATACCGACTGGAGAAAATGTCTTCTTCGGCAGTTTCTTCTTGCTCAAGAGCTGAAAGAGAAGAGTTTCTGACAAAAGTCCCCATTTAGAAGCATCTAATTCCTATGCGATCCGATAAATAATTTGTTTTTGCTATATTTTCAAGCAGCGTAGGATTGATGGGTAAGGTATCAAAAGAAAAAAGGAAGAAGACTACCTGTGTTGGCAGCCCTATTATCTTTTTGGTTGCAGCTTAGGATAACTACATTAATCATCATCATAATTAATCATTGATCGAATATCAAGTTTAAATAAAATTCAAACGTGGTCGGTTCAAGTCTCTCGGATCATCATCAATAATTATCAATTAATTCTCCGAAGACTTAAAATTAATATAAACAAATATATCTTCACTATGAATAAGCATACTTTTGTATTATCTCCTCCATTAACTCACGAGCTTCAGAAGACCATTCCTTTCCAACAGGAGCAACATCTAGAACTCCACATGAAACAGCGGCTGGTGGAAATTTATCGAGTTTATCAAAGATTTCGCGAAACCTGCAAATGAGCAAACATAAGAAAATGTTCAACCATATTTTCAACTTTTCACCATTTCTTTTGAACATTATCATAAACTCCATAGTCCAAAAGGAACACTTTGTAAGTTGTACTCTCACTGTCTTCAGATTTTTTTAAATTTTCTTTTAAAATACCACGGAACCAAGCTTTATCAGTCATATTGTACACAATGTACATCTCTCCAATATTCAGAGATTCAACGTGACCAGATTTTTCATCTTGTTTAGCTAATTTCGAGCGAATTTCTGCAAGTGCTTCCTCATCCTGGACATAGAACTGTTCTGGACTGATAATATTCGTAATACGGCCGGCACGCTTGCTCTTGCCAACAGCAAAAGTGGGCGCAGAAAAAACCGACATCACACTGGCATGACAATTGTCAATAGATTGCATTGGATCGGGACTAGCCCTGTCTGAACTGATTTCGAATGAATTTCCCAAGTCACCGTACATTGGTGAGATTCTTATCCTAATCTTTGGATCAAGCGCAATCGTCTCATAGCATTTCGATAAATCCTTGCGCATGTCTTTGAGTTTTTTGAATCTGTAAAACGAATATTTAATGTTAAGCGAATGGAATGATATGCATAATTATAACATACATATAGGGATTCTTTTCAATTTCAGAGATTTGAATTTGGCATGGAATCTGTTCCAGTTGTGTTGTGGCAAGTTCGATTGCAGCTTTTATGTGAAAGTCGTTTGGTGGCTTATGAATGTATCCTTCCAGTGATGATCTCATGTTCTTTTGAAAAATAAAAATACAAAAGTTTGGATAACAGTACTAAGATGAATCTTACATTGAGTGTCGTCTGACTGTCTGATAGTTTGGCAAAAGCTTCATGGATGGCTTTCTGTGAGGAACGGGCTGATTTTTTGAAATCTTCAAGGATACGATGCTCCTCAAGTTGAAGGTGGTTGTGCAATTCTAGAAAGAAATCACTTACTTCCAAAACTGTTCCAGTGGCAAAATCTTCTAAACGGTTTTCACATACACGTGCCTCCTTTAATTAAAAAAAATTGAATAATTAAAACGATAGTGTAAGGCATGATAAAATATGAGCGCTTAAGAGTGATATGAAATCTTTCTTATGAGTTAAAATGTTTGCCATTGTGAAACAATATTAAGCATTAAGGAATAAAACAAATTCAACAGATTAAATTTTAAAGAAAGCTCTTAAATTTAATATAAGCAGATTATTACTGCCAAAAGCTGACAAGATTTTTTAGTGAGTAAAACGCGAGTGTTGTCTTCGAAAATGCGCGCGAAAATGAGCATGATTCACGCGATTGCAGTCCAGTTTTTTCATTCAAATCTTGGCTGCAACAAGTATTGTTCCAAATCGATCAGATGGTCCGGTCATCCAAAATTCTTGAAGAGTGTGTTGTATCAATCACAACGTTGTTATTCGTTGACAGTTTGTTGATCTGGAGACCGTGTTTGCTTCTACAATCTTATCAGCCGAAGTCCGTCGCCGGAGGTGTTGTTATGAATGTTATTGTGTCCACTGCGTTAACAAGACTATATTCTTTGCCAACATTCGCATTGAAATCGCCGAGTACGATTTTAACAGGGTGATAGAAGCTTTCTTTCGCTCCGTCATCTTTTTCTTCCTTTGGAACATGCACGTAAATAAGGCCTATATTGGCGAATTTGGCCTTAATGTGGATTCATATCATATGTGCACTTACAGGTCTTTAACTAAAGACTTTTTGCATAAGGCTGCAAAAATGCATTACTACAAAATATATCAATACTATTTTGCAATAAGCAATGCACTTGAGTTTCATCAAATATACAGGCAAGCAATAATACTTGGTGTAAGTTCAATTACGTTCATTAATATTGCACAAAGTTGAATGTTAGTAATAAATACTTGGTGCAAGTTCTGTTCAATACCCGATTAGCTTTAAAGTTTTTATTTATATAAATACTAGATATAGTATAGAAATAAGTTAGTTATTAAAAAATCTTTACACAATTAACACAAAAGTTGATAATTCATGGTTCTAGAGCCCTTACTGAACCACCCGTGTTCAAGTCTTCCGAAAATTAATTCTTTGAACTTCCGAATGTAAATCTTGAAAGCGACATCGCGACGTCGAGCCTCAACTGAACCGCCCGTTCAATTAAAATAAAAGCAAACGTCATTGTCATGGAGAGCCTTACGTGAGAACAAAAAGAGATTGGCACGTCCATTGCCGATTCACAGGAGGACGGAAGATTACATAAAAAAGAAAGAAGAATAAGCAAACAATCTCTGGGAACTATTCACTTAAATAGACTAAGAGATCAGAAAATACTGATGTCGAGTATTTTGAGAAAAAACAAAGTATTTCGAACAAGTTGACCAATTAAGAAACAAAATATAAGCCTGAACTCCAGAAACGTACAACCAAGAACGAGCTTCTGATAGGGCGATAAATGATCAAATCAACGAAGTCCATGAACGTATCTAACCATATCATTAGAGTCTATTTGCAATCTTTGCGAATGGTGCGAATCAAGTTTTCAGTACACAACTTTGTCATATTCTATAATTGGTACTAGTAAAGTTTTTATTATTTTTAGTTTTGTGCCTACAGGTGTAACACTAGAAATCAACCAAACTTTGCGCAGTCCCCCGTATATTCACCCAATAACATGGTTATTAGGTATGATCCACAGCGGAGAGTGATTGATTTATTTTAAATCCTAGGTTTCTCACAGTTTCCAGAAACTGAAGTCTGGTGGAATTTAGGAAACTTTTTGGATGACCTCTAGTTTTGTACGCTTTTTTCAACAAAAGAACTAAGATGTTACTGCAATTTGACCAATTTTTGACAAGCCCTAATTTAATCTATAGACAAGAACTTCCATCAGTCAGATAGGTCTCTAGAGATAGACTTGCGTTTCGCCTGCATATTCGTGCATTTATACAGCAGAGCCCGCTTCCGGGAAGTCGTTTATGAAAAGGCAAAAAAGTTAATGTCACAATTCTTTATTCTTCCTTTGCCGGTGATGGACGCTTTGTAGAGGTAAAGGGGCTCCGCAAGTTGTTCGACTACCCGTGGCGTGTTAAGAATCCTAATCTCCCTTACGCGGAGATTAAGAAGTTGTCGTCTGTTTGCGTGACCCACGTAAGGGCTTGTTAGCCACTTTGGACCATGTGTTGATCGCATATTGCGGGTTTGTTTGCATTTTCAGTGTGGCTTTCGACAATTGGACAATTTTGACCACAACGATGAAGTTCTGGTCTTTCGTAAATTACAAAAACTTTATTGGACTTTCTCTTCCGACGACTTTGGATTATCTGAAACTAATGTCAGTTCGCCAAAGGAATTTACTGTTGTTGATGGGTTTTATTCTCACGGAGTTTCTCAAATAAACAACTTAAAACCCGTTGTGGGAAAACATTGGACCTGTTTTTTTTTTGGTGAATTTGTATTTTTGAAAAATGTTGTAGTTCGATTTTAAAAAAAGCTTATTTTGAGCAGATTAATAGCTTACTGTCGTCCCATGATTGGCAAACAATGTTTGTTGAAAAAAGATCACTTGACGATATGGTCAATTTATTTTAATTTAAATTTAATAGAAATATTACAAATAACGTTCCATGTTCAAAACATAAAACTTAAATCAAAACGTAAAACTAATAACTTTTTGAGCGCAAGTCGATTGATACCCAATCAAGTCAGGATTCTCTAGTCATGGCTAATTAATTTGACGATTGCTTTTGTTGTTTTAAAACTTTCTCAAAAAGGCTTCAAGAAGATTAAACATTCACAGACTTAAGCAGATTTTTCGAGAAGTTATCTGTTTTGCTATGGTAACTTATTTCACTATAATTTCAATTCAATAACAAGTTCAATTGCTGGACCGAATCAAATTTGAAAAAAAAAATAATACAAAGTCTATTTTAAATCATACTTATCTTAAATATTTTGTTAACTCTGGCGTAAATTTCTATGGAGCCAGCTATGCTCCATCTTGTTTGTCCTATTTAAGAATAATCTTCCAAATATCATTAAACACTCCTCGATATTAATGTACGCCGACGACGTTAAGATATTTAACACCTTAATTGACGGTGATAATCTCCAATGTAATCTTGATAATTTCGTGTCTTAATGTAATGATAACCATTTAATTTTAAATATAAATAAATTCAATGTTATGAGTTTTGCCCGTTAGAAAAATCCACTTATGCGCGACTATTTATAAAATCTAATCGTGTACATTAAATGTCAGTGTTACATTAGATTGTAGTTTTAATTTCTAATCCCACGTTAAGATAACTGCTAGTTAAGCAACTCAGTTTAGTATTTGCGAAAGGAGTTTCACACAAACTCGAAGATCCCTATATCTTAAAACTTCTGTTCATTAGTTTTGTCCGCCCTCTCCTGGAGTATGATTGTGTCCTTTTACGGCCAACATAAGACAACCATATTGCTAGAATAGAATCAGTTCAAAGAAGATTTCTCCGATTCTGTTTGCGTTTCCTCACATGGACAAATACTACTGTGTCCAAAAAATAAGGTGACATTGTATTTACTTTGAAAATTCTTTATTTATTCTTCCAAATCAATTTCATCCCCTTCAAAGTAATCCCCTCCCGATGCAATGCACTTATGCCAACGGATTTTCCAATCTTTGAAACACTGGTTGTAGTCACTTTCCGGGATGGCCTTCAGTTCCGTCTTCGCTGCGGCTTGAATCTCCTCTGTCGTATCAAAACGGTGTCCCCGGAGCGGTCTTTTGAGCTTGTTGAACAGCCAGAAGTCCCACGGCGCCAGATCAGGTGAATACGGTGGTTGCGGAACGATATGGGTTGAGTTTTTGGCGAAATGATCACGAATTACGAGTGCGGTATGGGATGGTGCAGTATCGTGGTGTAAAAACCAAGAATTGTCTTTCCACAGTTCCGGCCTTTTTAGGCGGATAGCGTTACGCAAACGACGCATAACGTTCAAATAATATTCCTTGTTGACTGTTTGGTTGGGTGACACCACGATAATCGAAGAAAACAGTCAACATGACCTTGATTTTTGAGCGACTTTGGCGCGGTTTTTTTTGGTCTCGGCTCTCCTTTGGCACGATATTCGCTCGATTGATCGGTTGTTTCGGGGTCGTAAGCATAGATCCAAGTCTCATCGCCAGTTATAATGCGTTTCATGACATCCTGGTAGTCGGAAAGCATTGTTTCACACACTTCAACGCGACGCCTTTTTTCCAAAAAATTCAATGTTTTCGGTACCAGTCGAGATTTGACGCGCTTGAGGCCCAAAGCATCCTTCAAAATGGTATTGACTGAGCCTTTCGATAAGCCAACTTCATCAGCAAGGTCTCTAATCGTTAATCGATGGTTTTTCAACACCAAATCTTTGATTTGTTGGACGTGAGCTTCATCGGTTGAGGTTGATGGTCGCCCAGAACGCTCTTCGTCTTCGACACGTTCACGGCCGGCTTGGAAATCACTATACCACTTGTATGCATTTTTTTAGACATAGCCTCATCATCAAAGGCTTTCTGCACCATCCTCAATGTATCCGCAGCAGAAAATTGATTCCCCAAACAAAATTTAATGCAAATTCTTTGCTCAGTAAATTTCGACATCGCAAAAAACGAAAAACTCACTTTTAGCAGCTCACAAAACGACACTATGAATATATTTTGACATGAAATTTCACATAGATGTCACTGACAGTACTACCAACCTAAAAAGAAAGAAAATTTTCCAAATCTTTCGACGCGCGCAGTTTAAATTCATATGTCACCTTATTTTTTGGACACAGTAGTATGTTTGTTCTCCTGCCATACGGAAACCGGCTTAATCAAAATGTTGAAAACACCTTAGACTATCCCCTTTTCAAAAACTATGTTTTCTATATTTTGTACAAAATTTAAATACATTTTTATATTAATGTTAGAAACTTAAGAAATGTTCAATCTACATATTTATCGTTATGTGTTTCAATTATCTAATAAATAGCTTATTAAGATTGGAAAAAAATCAGTAAACAAACTGACTTATATTATGTCAATGTTTAAACTAAATGTTTAAAAAATTATTGATTCATTTTGTAAGACTTTGAATGACCACGTTGAGTACAGTTCGCTAGTATCAGTTGAATAGAGAAGTAGACTGATGAAACTGAAGCCTTGGATGTGGGATCACTTATTAGAAAAAATAAACAACGCACTAAATGCAAAAATCACCCTTATAATTCACAACTTCGTATGATAGAAATGGCTAATGTTTTTAGTGAGTTTTTTTTTACTACCATTGCCACTTATACTCTGTCAAAAGCAGGTATAAACTCTTCGACTCATTGTCCTTGTACAGAACAGTGTTTTGCTAACGAAAGTGGTGCACAGGATAGTTTTTTCTTTGAACCGATCACTTCTTTGGAATAACAAAAGTGTACCATGCTGCTAAATAACTCAAATTCATTTATCCAAAATTGCTATTCGAATGCTTTTCTAAAACGTATTTCTTTGAACGTTGTAGACGTTTTGGCACATTTGTTTAATAAAAGCATTTTCTCTGGTATCTTTTTTAATAGCTTGAAAGTTGCCGAAGTCGCCCCAATCTTTAAAAAACGGGACAAACTGAACTTGAATAATTATAGACCGATATCTCTTCTTTCGGTCTTTTCGAAACTATTTGAAAAGGTGATAAAACGGAGATTGGTTGATTTGCTAGAGGGACGGTTTTTCTTCAGCGATAAACTATTTGGCTTCAGACCTGGTACATCTACGGAGGATGCATTATTGAGTTTTTGCTGTGATATTTATGAAAGTCTTAATATTAAAAAAATTCTGCGGCGCTATACATTGATATTACTAAAGCCTTCTATATCGTCGACAATGAATTATTAATGATGAAATTAGAAAAAGCTGGTTTAAGAAGCTTAATGCTTAAATGGTTTGCGTCATATTCTGCGTATCTATCAGGTTGGCAACTAAGTAATTGCGGATTTTTTTTAGAAAATAAAAGACAATTTTTTCATGGAACGAAATAACTTTATTCTTAAATGTATTGCCCATTTTGAGCAATGACCTTTTGACATCTTTGAGGCAGCATCATAATTCCACGTTCATAAAACTTTTGGGTTTTATCAGCAAACAACTGAACCAGGTACGATTTGACATCATTATTATTGAAATTTTTACCATTCAAGGAGTTTTGTAAAGAGCGAAATAAAAAGTAATCAGATGGTGCAAGGTCAGGAGTATATGGTGGATGTGGCAAAACATTCCAACCAAGCTCCAATAATTTTTGCGTGACCTTGCTTTGTCATTATGGAATACAACACCTTTTCGATTTGTCAATTCGGGCCCGCTTTTCTTCAACTATATTGTTCAATTTTGTTAGCTGTTCAATGTAGACATCTGAATTGATCGTTCGGTTGGTAAAGGTGGCAAAGGTTCAAAGTGAACAAATCCTTTGTTATCCCACCAAACTGATAACATAGCTTTCTTTTGATGAATATTAGCTTTTGATGTTGTTTGAGCTGGTTCACCTGGCGTGCTTCACAATCTTTTCCGATTGACGAATGGGTTGCAAACAACCAATTTACATCACCAGTTATCAATCGTTTTAAAGAATAAAATGTTCGTTTTGATTTTCCATTTTTCAACAGACGCCAAACAAAAACTACACAACCGATCAAAATTTTTTTTTACTGATTGACAATTGATACACCAACTATCAAATAACAAAATGTGTTTGACATTTCGATTACGTTAGCAAACCTAAAAATTCAACTAAAGTATTCTATGAGTGAAATCCGCAATTACTAAGTTGCCAACTCAACAGCTATTCGGATAGGGCTCAGTACTTGGTACTATTTTATTCATTATTTTTATAAATTCCATCTTGATTTGAATCCGATATGTCAAAAAACCGGGTTTGCAGATGATATTTTTCTACTCCAGCCCTTCTGCATTGGACCTGTAAGCAGATATCAATCATGACCTCGAAATTCTCAGGCATTGGTTTGCTATGCATAAGCTCGCCATCAGTGATAAAACAAAACGTATGATTTTTAACCTTCCTACTTTTGAAGCCCATCTATCTACCTTAATCTTTAACTCTGCAGACTGCAAAAACATGTGCATTAGTTATTACACTTGCATCGTTACTAGAAGCACTATAATACATGATAGCAATTAAGGATACTCGATGAATTGTTTTTTTTTGACATTGTGGGTGTACATAAGTACCTTGGTTTAAATATTGACAATAGATTGAATTGGAGCACACACACTTCCTTTAAAATATCTTCAAAATGCAACATATATTATATAATTTACCATTTGTTTCAGTTCTGTTCTTGCCAACTTGTAGAGACAGTTTATCATGGGCTATTACAATCTAATCGGCAATATGTAATTATATGTTGGGGTATGACATATAGTACAATAAAAAAAGGTACAGCCTTTATTTATCTTTCAAAAACGTATTTTTTAGAACTATTTGGAAAAATATGCGACGCAACCACATTTTTTGTATTCTCTTTAATTCAAAGATACTTCCACTCTATTTTTAGATTTTGAAATTTTTTTATATAAGAAGTGGTAACGTACTGATTAAAAATTTAACCGATTATGAACTTCGGAGAAATGACCAATTCCTAGCTAATATCCTACATCATAATAATCACCGTTTTCTTAACCAGGCTTTTTGAGCGACTTCCCTTTTAGCTTCGTTGTTTACGTATTTCAAATGAGTTCAATGGAAAAATAAACAAAATGGCTTTTAGTCGTTACGCCCCTTCCTACGAATGTTCGTTGCGCCTTTGTCACTCTAATATTAAAAGGCTATGTGTAAAACAGAGCAGAATTCTCGGCTGTGCCAGTGCAGACTTGGTGCATATTCATCGGAAGTTAGCTATTATATATGTAGCTACCTACCACGAAACTTGAGAGTTTACCGGACAGAAATACGAACACAAAAATTGTAAAAAAATGCTCTCTTCTCATAAATCTACACAAACAATTAAGAGATAAAACATTACCATGAAAATCAATTTGTTCCATAAACAAGGCAAACAATCATTAAACACCTACCAATGGATTTAACAACATGAATAATACACCTAAAAGCTAATGACACCCCTGCCCGGAAATAACATGACGTGACGTTTCAAACAATTGTAATTTTAAACATGAATGCATCAAGTATCAACAAGAATGCGTCGCCATTTGGGCAAGTTTATCTTATTTTCTTAAACGTCCACAGCAACACCATGAGTGATGACCATCAACATCTACCATGCAACTCCATGAATTGCATTTATTTCTTTTTTCTCCATCTCATCATATTGTTAATCTTTGTCCAATCTTACAAAATCATCCGTGTGCCAGGTGTTTACTTAGTCTGACGGTGGTTTTCTATGATTTCGCAAATTTACCACAGCGCAGCTAATTGAGTTACTAACTCTTCGCTGAAGGCGCAAGGTGCGTGGGAACTTTGACAGCGCCGTTCTAAAAGCACCTGAAGGATGTTAAGAGACACTTGTAGACAGGATGTGGTGCATTGGTGTCGCGTCTCCAAGTCAACTTTAGCGCAGCTTAACATTAATTGAAGTCTAACCTTTAACATTTCTAGAGCTTTCATATTTACCGTGAAAGTGTGAATGGCTTGATGAGTTTATCTAGCCATCATTCATTTGGTTTATCGCACAAGCTGAACCGGAGATCGCACTAAAAGTGAGAGGAATCTTTTCGACTCCATAGATATCCATTTCGAATGTAATTTGTTGAGATATTTATAAGGTGCTTGGTGCACCTTCATTTAATACAATATAATTGCACATTCATTTCGAGTTAATAAGTGCACGTTGGTGTGAGATACGTTCCATTAGTGAACGGTGTTGGACTGCAAGAGCTGAGTGACTGTATCAGCAGCAGCAAAATAAACGTCTTATTGGAATGTGCAGCCATTCGATGACTATGTTTAGTTGTGGAAATCAATCTGTTAAAATGTTGTGTCATCAATTTGTAAAGTAATTTATGAAATGGCATGAGTATGTTATTAGGCAGCATTCATACAGAAGTGATTCACAGCATTTTGAGGTTCAGAAACATTTTGAAGTTTGTTACGCGGTTAACTTATAAATACGATAAATGAAGGTAACAACATCATACAAATAACATATAATGAATTTGTTCTAACAGAAGCCTCGATTGTGCGTCTTATTGCGCCTAATGATCGCATTGGCAGCCTCCTAGGATATCGATAGAAAGGATGTTTTGTTAGCTTTTGTCTTGGATCTGTCAGTGTTGACAAGCGATTAAACGCGTTTCACACAATATGGCAGAGATTATCCTATTGACGATGTTAAGAGAACTCATCAGTCTGTAGTTGATGCAGTTAAGGGGTTCTTCTGGTCCCCGGTTCGAACCCTTGAATAAGTGTTGAACTTGCAGCTATTTTTCGCATCTGTTGCAGTTACCATTAACCGGCGTTTAAACTGTAGTGTGGACTTGTTGAACAGCCGGAATGAGTAACAGTTGAAGTTAAACAGGACAAAGCCAAGTTTATGTCAACGAACAAAGCAACACCTGTCCACCGCATTAGACAAAACGTCACTGTTGTCAACAGTAATTTTGAGGTTGTAAAGGAACTTGCCTGCCTCTGAGTAACTATCAACTCCACGAATGACACCTAAGTGGAGATTCGGCGAAGACTCACCATGGGAAATGTCTGCTTCTTCGATATGCCGAAACAAATGGGTTCAATACTTATAACTCGGAAGACGAAATGTATACAAAACTTTGATCCTGCCAGTTCTTCTATAAGGAGCCGAGTACCGTATGCAAGGAGGGCGAACGGTGGAGAACTCTATGAGCTCTATCAAGATGTGGAAATAGCCGCCGACGTCTTCACAGGCTCGGCCACGTCGATCGAATGGACAATAATGCTCCAGCATAGAGGATCTTCGCATCACAGCCTCCAGGTTCGAGACGATACGGAAGACCGAACATCCGTTTTAAGGATCAAGCGATCGCGGATGCCACAGCGGTTGTTCTGGAACGACAAGACTCTAGTTACTTAATGGGCTCCCGACCCGTGAAGAATTGAAGAATCTCCCTTAGATAAGGCAGTCAAAATATGCAGCGAAGGCATATAACACAGGCAGCTGACAATATATTCCTGGTTTATCAAATAATGGGATATAAAATACTGTGTCTCTATTTGGCTATTACCCATGGAGCAATCGGAGCGAATATACATCTGAGCTTGCCAGGTCATGTGAACGATCAAATTATAAAATCAAAAAACTTATCGGGCAATCGATGTTGAGGTTCCTGGCATGCTAACATAAAAGTTAATATTTACATTAGCAGCACTTTTAGATCAGATCGGCTGCAAAATGTGTCGCAGGTGTCATCAAATAATGATGTTACGCCAACAGTGTCAATATCCGATTATCGTAGAACCCCTTACAAAAGTACTTATAAAACGTGATGAAATAATCAACTATGATAAGAATTAATCAAGTGGTTACCTTTCTTTTTCATCATTTTCTTCAAGCAAAAGTATCTGATTTAAATGACAGCACACTTCTTTTTGGTAACTTCCAAGTTACAACGCACACGAGTTGAACAAACCAAGACAAAGCAGTTATACACTCCCACTTCATTGTTCCTGATACAATTTAACGATTTCAACTGAATCAGTTCATGTTACTGTCTAATTCGTAAAGTTATATTCGAACCTAAGATCACGTACGAAACTTTACCTTCAAAAAATTGGTTCAACAAGGGGCTCCTTAACGAACTGAATATCGTTCGTCGCCCAACATTCACTTTTGTCTTCACGTCAAGCCAATGCAACATCATGGAACATGCTACATGCCCAATCATCATAGATTTCACCCGCACCGAAGAGTACATTTCAATTCAAGTTTTACCCGCAAGTCTCGTGTGCTACAGTTAACTCCTCGTATAGGTTCTCATTTCGTCACTATTATACCAGTTTCCAACTAAATATAGACACGAATTATCGATTAAGATTTCGTTCCATTTGTTAGTGCACCAACTATCGGTCCAATATGTGTGCAAGCAGCTCCAGCCATCCCGCCAGATCGGTGTGTGATTTGCTGAGGGCTTCGGCTTTCTTTGTAGAGCAACGAGATTTAAAATGTCAAATAAAAAGCTAGCCAGCCGGATTGGTTGTGTTTTAATTCAGTTAAGTTTAGTGGTTTCTAAGCCTGGCCATCGGTTACAACTTTTGTATTCTCTTCCATGTCGATGAATCTGTAGTCTGCATGGGCTTGTCTAGGAGGCCATGCGACGTGTAGAGTAATGACTGAAGAAAAAGTTCACTGGGCTATGACTCAGTCTAGACTCTTGAGATAATTTCGCAGCTACGAGTATAATCACGCTGGCTGGGAACGAGACATACACACAATCGCTAGGATACATTTAAACGAGTGTATGTATATTCCGGCCAAACAAATGAACATCAATGCGAATTGTTATTGAATGGTTTCTGTTGTTTGTAGTTTATTATTATTCGCAATAAAAATAAGGAAGTCATCATCATTGGATTTAACGGTATCATTCAATTTGTCTAATTGCATCAAAATCGCAAAGTATGCGATCGCTGATTTCATTAAGCTCCAAGTGACTCCAGGCTTTTTCTCAACGAATAGGAAGTTGATTTCTAAAATTTCGATAACAAGTTCAGCCCTACCCTGGACCGTAAGATTTCTATGACAACATTAAATAAATAAAGCACTGTAGAAAAGGTTTTTGATTCAGTGGCGATATTCTGTTTTTCTAAATTGAAGGAATTATCTTCCCTGGGCTTCGAATAGTTCGTTATCTCATATAGTTTCAGTTTCGTTGGTTTTTTTTACTGCACTTGGGCCACCTTCGGATGGGTCGGAGGATTGAATTAATCCAATGCCATGGAAAAGCACTTTTTTGTTTTTATTTTTCTGAATAACTCAAGCTGACTTACGATCTCCACATAGCGCGTGTAGATAACCATCTTAGCAACCGTTAAGTATTGACGGTTTTGCTATGAGTGTAAGCTCCCTGGGATACAAAAGGATCCCTAAACTAGAAAAGATACGATGCCAACAATGACAGCGTTATACGATAGTGCTCACAGAATTTAAGAATACCCCAGAAGCTGTTCAAATATTGGAAAGTTTATTAACTCAGTATAAGGCGGGCTTAACTTAAATTCAGGAATATGCTGCCACAAAATGTTGTACATATGCACATATTTAAACGGGCGGCGAATACTTCTGACAATGGGCTCGTAATGGTATTGTTTCATTCCAACCGTAAAACTTTAAGAAATCCACAAGAAAAAGAACACATATCATCCGAAGCAATTCTATATTAGGATGCGCTTGGCTTCTTATCGGACTCAAACAATGTCGCGATCATAAATCATGATGCAAGAAGGAAAACAGACGAAATTGGCTTAGCAACGAACTCTACAATTCGTCTCCTGCCGAATGCACAAGGGTATGAGCTTGATAATCTCTCTAGTCTTAATTTGGACTTAGATTACTTTAATATACATTCAAATATTTTCATCACATTTCACTGCCTCAAAAGTAACAATTATACTCCACAAACGGATGTTACCTACAATCCCAATGACCTTTTCCAAGCTTCTCAAAGCCTCTCATTTAGGAAAACAATTTATTCCTCGATTATTGAAGCAAAAATCAAACATATCCGTCCAACAAATGCGAGAGGAAAAAAAAACAACAATCACATGAAACAAATCTAATTTATGACCTACTAGAGTTAAATTAATTTACATGCTGTGCAGGTTCTATGCAGGCCGGCCTTACATAACAACGACGCTGATTGCTTTCAATTGACTGCAAGTGCAAGTGTCAGTATCCCTGATGATAATGGCCCCCTCAGCCCACGTGCACGCATAAAAATGGTTCCAGCTCTAGTTGACGATCTTTTATGCGAGTGCGTGGATTTCGTAATTCCGTTGGATCTTGGTGGCAAATGGTGAGAAGTTTGGAAATGTTGGTTTCCTACGCAACAAGCGACAAGATTGACTTTAATCCAATTGCCAATTGTTGCTAATTAATTTATTAAGTCTGTTTGGCAAACTCCAGACCACTCCCCTCACGATGGTTAATTGTTAACGCAATACCTGGGGCATTTTTTGATTGACTTTTGGGCTTTGACCCACATACTTCTATTTCAGAAGACAGTTTATATAACAACTAAGATATATTCGTATGCATTATTTAAATAACAGTGGGTGCCTTTGAACTAAAGCCACTCCAATTTTTTTATGTTTTACTTAAGCTGGGTTCATTTGATGCGCCGAAGGCACGCTCGATAAATTTTAGAATCCATCAATCCATCTTTTATTGTGATTCGAATATTTTAAACAAATTAAATGCACGTGCGGTCAAGTGAAAAGAAAAAAAAGGGATCAGAGAGCAAATAGAAACAGGAAGTGATGATCATTGTTTTTAAACAAGATAGGAGATACCGAGTATGGGAGAGTGTTTCTTATTCGGCATTCCAACTGAGTGTGTTATTGATGCCAACTCCCAGAGTGAACATTTTTCCCGCCATCCATGGTAAGCGGTTGCGTGTCTATAATATGCAAAAAAATTGACGAAAGAGAGCATAATGTTTTCGAGGCATTAGGTTCCACTCTGTTTTAATGGGTAAAACAAACTTTGCTGTTCATTTACATGGCCAAAAATAAAAGGCGTGAATGTAATGTAAGAACAAGTGTGAAAAACTAAGGGTGATGTCATCAACAAAAGACTAAATTTCGTTCAACGGCCCATATGAATGATACCTAATGCATGCGCTATAAACAAAAGGTGATCCAAGCCTCTGTCAAATGCTTACGAAATCTCAAGCGTAGTAATCCATTTTTCACCTGAAAGATCCTTGGCTTCCTGATGTCGATCCCTTATGCGTTGTTTCAGTATTTTAGAGCAGCTTAAAGCCACAAGTTGGCTAGAACGGGCCGCAGATATTCGCGAAATTCAAGTTGCACAAAATTTTTTAAAAGAAATTATTCGCAAACCACATTTTTAATGGTTTTTGCTCCTATTTTACGAATAGCTTATGTAATATTGCTGGTTTTGCGTATCTGTGTGTAGTGAATTGATTATTGGACGGCTTGTGTAGCATGTTGCTCCAAATTGATGGAATTATAATTTAGTTCAGTTATCATTTACCGAATAAATCTCGTGAGCTTTCTTCACAAACTTACATATATCATCAGCCCACATTTTCTTTAAAAATTCTCATCGTTTTGGCAACAAAGAATCCGATCGCCAGTTTATAGATTCCATGCAGTAATCAATTCTTCGTCTTCGTTTTGTCATATAAAATAAATAATTAGCAGAGTACTATTATAGCGACCCACAGTGTACCTGAAATAGCACACCACCTGTCGTCGCATGTGTGAGTAAATATAAATCATTTTGCTACAATTAAATCAGAAACACAGACGGTGAAGATACTCTTGGCGATTCCATGGAGAAGACTTAAAGAGCCGGCCAGAAAGGCATTCAGTTGGCTCGATAGTTCTGTTCCGAGGTTGTTTGTTGTGGTGCGTGAGTGCAAAGACACTCTTCATTGCTCCGGATCTATAATTATAAATACAAGGTCATTATAACGATGGCGTGCATTGGTCACCATGATGGGTAGGTAAACTGTGCTGTGTTGGCCGGTCTTTGTCCATCGCTACAATCTTCAATAACGACAAAACGTCGATTGGAGTCGATTCACAGAAGATCTCGAGCAATGTTCTCTAATCGCTGATAGACGCTTGATGAAGTGAATCATGCAATCGAAGGAAAAGGAGCACAAACTGCCATGGGAATATGGGTAATTAGATCCGAGTGGGTTATTTTTAGATGAAAAGATAGGAGCGCCATCGTTTGGATCGAAAGGGAATTATGTAAATGAAACTTAAAATAATATGTTCATATGAAGATTAGATTGAGCAACGGTTTTCGATTAATATATCGTGGGACAATGAGTTGCGTTAGTTTTTATATTTAATACATACAGTTATGGTAAAAAAAATAGGTACACAGATATTGATAACTCCTTTTTACTTTAACCAAAAAATGTCGAATCTTAATTTTGATTATTTGTGTTAACCGCCAGTAAAGTAAGAAAATATGACAAAACACATCTCTTTGTAAAATGTTACTTTAAACTATTTTCTGATGTCAAAATATTTTGGATTGCGTAAAAAATTGGCCAAAAATGTAACGAAAAATATTCTTGAGGGAAGACCTAAAAAACCATCGCGCTATACCGACCGTCGCATTGCAAAATTATCAAAAGGGGACCTTTTTTTTTTTTTCAAAATATATTTTAAACGATGTAAGCAAATGAAAATGTTTGCGAGTTTTTGGAGAGGGGAAGAAAATGGCAAAAAAATTTGCATGGATATGATGGCAGTAAAGAATATTTTCTTGCATGGCCATCACAATCCCCGGACTTGAATTCAATGGAGCACCTTTGGAAGTATGTAAAGAATGCCTTGGGAAGCACGAGGTTGAAAAAAGGATTTGTAGGTAGAAAATGAAAAAAAAAATGGGCATCAATCCCCCCAGCAGTTTGCCAGCAAGATTCGAATCAGTTCTTAAATCGAAAGGATTTAGGGTCATTTTGTTAAACGTCGATGTCCAGGACTTGTTAGAAATGTAACTTTGAGTCAATTGCCATTACTTTTGCCGTGACTCGTTGAATATGCAGCACTAAATGCCGCGTCGGCCGCGCTCGAGTTTTTTTTGTGATGGGTTGTGGTAGACGTGAAGAGTTTCTCGGGTCATTGACGTTCCAATTCGAACAAGATTTACTACTTCATCTCAGCTGCCAGAAACATGACTATCAATCACGATGTTAAAAATTCTGCTGCGACATTCCGGTCTATGAACACATTACGTAAGTCTTTGGAGGATTCACAGAACAGGAAAACTTTTGATGTCAGTGACACAAAATCCATCCATCATGGATATTAACCGCAGCATACATTTTCCTTAGTTTACTGGAGAAATTTTTATAAATGTTCCCTTAACTAACAGGAGAAAGGAGTTTTGTAGGCTTTAAATTTAAATCTGTTACCCTCCTATTTCCTCGTCCGGGAATCTGAGAACGAATTTTTAAACTTAAGGTTTTATTACCGTCGAATAATTGAATTTGATTTGATGAAGTTGACAAGACTTAATTTTTGAAAATTAAGAAGGCACTTGGAATCATACTGGTGCCATGTGGCACAACAAACTTGAAACCTACACATTAATTGCAAAAATTATTCTTGTGTACCCAATTAACGTATTTATGACTTTTGCAGTATGGAGCGCCGAAATTTATTTTCATCCAAAAAATGCAGACCATGCCATAAATCACTGTTGGAACGTTTGCTTCAAACATCATACTGTTACTGAGCGAAGAGGTGTAATCGTAATGGATCGGTAGTTAAGGATAAATCAAGATTTACCATTTTAATGAGTTGGACAAATGTTTTACTCATAAGAAAGCAAAGAAAATATAGGTGACCATTACGTTTCCTTCGGTAAACGAGCTTTAAGAAAGATAAGGTTATCAAATAGCGCTTTCAGTGTATTCGAAAAAACAGTTTTGCTTTCGAGCCCTGAAAAGTAAATTTTGTCTACTAGAGCAAATCTATACATTCATATTTATCCAAAAAAGATAAAAAAAAACCTAGAGACCAATGTACCAGCGAGACTCTCAACAAGAAGAATGTCTATTTCGAGAAACTTTTAATAAACGTATGGAGTTTTTTTTTTTTTAAACAAACTTGTCTCACGAGGTGGAATTCTCATTACTCATTTGTAGTCGGAAAATTCAGTTCTTGCCTTCATTTGAGGCAGTGGAACCTTCACGTGAGTCATTTAAAGATCATTTGCAAGTTGATAACGGCCAATTGATATGACAAGTGCCCAACTCGGAATATGATCTCATCACGAAGGCGAAATACTTGTTCATGAGACCGAGCAGGAAGCTTTGAGTTTTACGACCACCCAATCATCTATGAAAAGTTAAATTATGATACATTGTCAATGGTCGAGTCACATTTCAATGCGTTAGGTATTTTCAACCGCACTTTATTGTTTACCGTAGCTGACATTGAAAAAACGAAATCAAAGATAAACTTCATGAGAAGCAGATGGTATATTTTATTTTTTAAATGTTGTTGCTTAAATTTTTTTTTTATTATGTGAATGCTCTTAACTGAAACGAAAGAGTTGAGCAACGAACTGGAATCAACCATTTACTCGTAGATTAAAATTTTGAAACCCAACTTTTGTTCTCCTTGCGATGAAAAACATTTTCGTTCCTGCAAACAAAACAAAAAGAAACTTTAAACAAGAGATTGTGGTAGCGAATCTGAGTTTACAGATTCTCCCGGATTCACCACACGAACGAAACCATCATCCATAATAAAACAACCAACCGACGGTAGCGGCAGTAGTAACTCTTTGAAATAAGTCTCCACAGCATAACTAGTAACAGCAGCAGCAACAAAATCATCAACATGCAATGTTTACAACTTTCAAGTTTTGCGTTTATTTTACTTTTTCGATTTTTTTATTTTTGCTACGATGTTACTGCTTTTTTATTTTTTTAATCGTTTTTTTTTTCTTTTCAGTACAAGTAGTAATGTATGGCTCTATAGCATACCTCACGAAGAAGGAGAATGCTTGGAAGTGTACCTTTTCAGACTCTATCCATAGGCACCTTGTAAAACTACACTCTGTAGCTGTATAGCAAACTTGAGCCAGCATCTACCTCTAAGTTTTCATCATTGTGAATTTTGTATCAGTTCGCATTTGGAAGTCACGCGGATTTGTAGCATTCTCTGTTAAGCAACTAAATTCATAGCGCCTTTGGTTATTTTGTATTATTATTTTGAAAATCTGTTATACACTCCACATTTCAGTAGTTTAAGGAGCTTTCTTAACACTGTCGTAACAAATAATAAAAAAAAAAAACTGGTGCTCTTGTATCCATCTAGGTGTAGCAATCGTGACATGCAAATCGTTGTTGTGGCAAATCGTAATCTCATTATTAAAATTAATTTAACGAAAGGCAATGAGAGTGAAATTTATTAAAATTTGCTATTCGATTTGTTAACGAAATCAAGTTTAAAAAAGCCTACAACGACGACGACGAAGGAGAAGGAGGAGAACTAATGACAGCGAAGTAGTAGACTTATGAACATCGTGTTTTAGTGATACTATTTTGCGTGAAACATTTCGGGTTTGTAATTCGCGTATTCGACTGAGTTGAGCCTCCAACAAATGGGCTAATAGACCATTGGTCCGTTGCGTGCTTTTTTGCATATACATTGGCATAGCCGTCGTTGTCGTCGTTGCCGTAGTAAACACCTTCAATTGAAAAAAAAAACTTTGCTGCAACGAAAAGCCAAAACCATCAAATAGGCATAAAAGATACATTAAGTCGCATAGAGACAACCAAAAAAGTCGTATGGGAACTTACATCGGTTTTTTTTCACTGTGCTTCAAGTGAATATTGCAACATCTAGCGTCAGTGCGTAGAATTTGTTGTCATCGGTGTTGTGTGGTCGTGGGTTGTTCGTTTAATTTAAGTGCACATACTCGTTTTAAGTTTGTAATTTTTTTATTTATATAATTAAATTGTTTTTTTTTTTTTTTGTTGTGCTTTCGCGGATAGCAATTATAAATCGGTTCGCATGATTCATGTTCTTTGGTAAAGTTGTGCTAACTCATTACAGCAAATAAATAAACTTGTACGTTTGGAACAATTAAAAGTCTTTAATTAAGATAAGTTACTTGTAATACTGCTGCAATCTATCAAAAGGAATCAATTATGTTGCGAAGGATAACATTTTTGGTGGTGATCATTTTTGGATATTTGTTAATAACAGGTTCGTATTTTAATTGTCTCGATAGAAACTTTATTTAATTTTCTGAAACCAATCCAAAGTTAGTTACTTATCGGGTGATAGTTTTTTAGAAAGATAAAAATTATGAAGCTGTTAAGAACGGCATTTAAGTAATGTTATAATCGAGTGCTCCGGTTAGGGAGTGCTTCCTCTTATAAAACCTTAACTCATTTATGAAAGATATATTCAATCAGCTCAAAAAGTCAACGTTTGACGTTAAGGAACCGAATAGCATGAAGTAACATAAAAAATAAGTAAGTTTTGGAAAGTAAGGGAAAAGTCATAGAAATATTGCTTAAACATAAGGAAGACAATTTTCGTTTGTCCGAAGAGTGATCAATAACTTTAAGTCGACAGAAGTTTTTACAGAGAAAATCGATACCTACTACGATACTTTTGCAAAAGCAACAAAAAAGAGGAAATGTTTCACAAACAAATTTTAAACAAAAAAAAATCTGCTTTTCATGAAGTAGTAGCATGAAAAAAAGACCATTCATTTCACGAGCCAAGAGATAAAAACTCCTTGACTTTCGCAAACGAGTTCGTTTAAAAAGGCAATTGAGTTTTGGAAAAAATTGATATTTTGGAAGTTCTGCATTTTTTAGATTAAAGGAAATCAGCAACAGCACTAATAAAATAGAATCTATTTCACGCATAACATTATGATTTTGGGGACGTAGCCTATATACACAAATAGTATTGCTTCAAACTTAATTTTTTTATTTTTCGAAATCATTCACGATTGTCTTTTTTTTATAAAATTCAAATCGTCTTTTCTCTTTCAAAACAAAACATTTTTATTTTTACTGCACGGAAATAGAGGTGAATCATAATTTTTTCTAAGAGAATAAATGCAATGAAGTTTATTAACACTAAACACAAATTAACCGCTTTCAAACTTTTGAACAGTTTACACATAGTAATGATTGCTTTCTGATATGAGACAAAACGGACTTTAAGTTTTTTGATTTTACAATAATTGAAATTAAAAAAAAAATAAATGAATATTGTTCATTTTACATACATTCAAAATAAATCAACCATTTTCGGTGTTGAATAATAAAGTTTAAAACAGTTTTTGATCACAGTGCAATTTGCCAGACCGTAAACAGAGCTGGCGATAGGTTTGGTGTTAAAACAATTCGAGTCGGTAATTAAATGTACGTCCATGGCTCTAAAAAAGCTATCACAAGTGTTAGTCAAAAGTACTTAAGACGACCTTTGCAGGTGCATACACCCACACAGGATGTCGATAAAGAATGTTTGTTACTCCAAGTAGGTTCATTTCCAGCACCGACAGTTTTAATGTCAAAAAAGTTCTTAAACAAGTCAGAGAGTCGACTTGTGCGATCATTTTTGGTAGAAGATTTTTTTATTAATTTGTCCAGCTGCTTGTGTATGCAAACAATAATGATAGAGTTGAAAGAAAAAAAGTGGAAGTTAATGGTGCCTTAGTAATTATCGCAACCGAAAAGCAATGATGGAACTCTATAGGAAACAAGGCCGAGAAGGACCTTCTACATCAGCCCATCGGACAACATGTCACAATAGACCGATATAAATTTAATATAATCAAAAGCTTCTTCAATCCAGGATCCGTAGTTGATTCGAATTATTACTCTTGCCAATCGCTGTTTCTTCGGGCTAAGAACATAGTAGCAGACCCTAATTATCCCGGTTATGCTATATGGCGCAGAAATATGGGCCTTATCAAATGACAAAGACAAGACGACTCAGGTGGCATCTTTGTTACATCTATAGCGGGTGGACATCGACTTTTCGACCTGAAGAATCTTGGAATCAATACTAGAAGGCCAGTGTGGTAATACAAACTCTTAAAAGCAGCTAGCTAAGGATTGAACTGTGTTCAGAGACTTGTCGGTTGTAGTAAAAATTTCCAAACCACAGAAAAGCGCTGCATCTTTTGAAGTTTCCGCTGAAAGTTGGTCAGCAATATATGCCGATGGATAATTTGGAAGTGGCATTTTAATTCTTATAAGTTTTTTGCTCAGCCTATCATGAATCCGGAGTCGAAGTTTTTTAATTGAAGGCGTGGGAAAATGCAGGGAAACTACAGAATTACAAATTATATGTAAATATATTTTTTCATGCGATCACTTATCACGGGATTACATCATTAACTTTCGTTCTTCTTCAATATTATTTGGGACTCAGTTTTTGGTTATACTATTCTAATAGCGTCTGTGCAAAGTCTAAATAATATTGCATGTGAGCGGAGATTTTTATAAACAAATTTTCAGTGAAAATTAATGCAAATAAAAAGGTTGAAGTTATCGAGGTAAATTAATCTAAAGTTTGTCAATGTGAATAGTTAATAAATAACGTATACATTTATAAAAATGTAGGTAATGCTTGCATCTCCAGGTCGGTCAGTTTATCTGTCCTCTGTTAAAACTCTCAAAAATCTAAATGCCTTGAATTATATCAAAACAAAAGAGTCAAGGCATACCATTTGGTTCGTGAGAAGGTACAGTCGACCAAATTCATCCAACTGTTCACAAATAAGTGAACTACCCTTGAGATCCCAGCAAGTTTCATGATCAGGAAACTTTATTGCTAAAGTGCCATTCATTTTTAAAATTCCCGCACTTAAGAAGCCCTCTCAACGAGTCTCAACAATGCAGCATAAAAAACTTAAAATTGTGTGAAAATATAACAAATGTATAAAATCTTATTCGATTCTTACCACGTAATTGGTTAGCCAATCTTCCTATTTGCATGCTTCGCACATCTTCAATAGATGTTCGAATTCATCAAAACTTGCTCTCCTTGAAGTGCTCGAAAGCAATTGAAATCAGCAACAAGAATCTTCTTGCTACCCAACCAAACATATTAGATTTCTTAGCCAGAAACAAACATCGTGAGATCATCTCAAGACCTCATCGAGCATGATTTGTGAGCAACTGCGTGCGAGTGTCATCTGATGTGCCTTCCAAATGATTATTTCAATCTCAAACAAAAGACGTGCTTTCAAAAACTGTTGACCAAAATAGGAAACAAAAAGATATTTGACGAAAAAGGTAGACCAGCAGCCATGTCCCACTTCAGAGAACACCGAGAGCATCAGCACGAGCACAACCAATTGGAATTTTGTTGATTTTCATGAAAGGAAAACTTATTATTTCGTGAAGTTAGTCGTATTCCACTCCAGCATCATCGCATTCGTCATAGTGATAGGTAGCCTCTGCCCGCAAGCCGTTTCATTATTACATTAGCGAATGCCATCTTCGTGTAAGCCAAAGTGGTTAGCCGTAAGTGGGTCTAGCAACAGCGGCCGCAGCAGCAACATCAGTAAATGGGCCGATGGTGGGCCATAACACTCTAAGAGCCAGGGTTTAGATCGCTGTCGTCACGAAAAAAAAAGTTGGCTTTCGCCAATTGAACACTTTCGGGTGGTAAAGACGTAAAACTAAACCAAAGACCAAGAGGCGAGTTTTGTAGCGTCTATGCATGGTAGTACCCAGTCAACTGGTGGTGCACATTGCATAATCGTAAATTAAATAAGGTGGGCAAAGCGGTCTTGCTACGCCACAACTCAACGAGTATGAGACGATGATTATCCCCCGCTTGGTGTGCGAGGTGATACCTGTTTTTTTCTTCGGATGATTAATTATGAGAAAATATCACTTGCCTACGCGAATAGACACTGGCACATCGTCGACTTACTATACGCCGACCGTCGACGCCAATGACAATAATGCGCTGCCGTAGAAGCAGAAGATGGCACGAAGTGTATGGTTGGGTTGCCAATAGTGAAGGTCTTATCTGCTTATACTTGAGCTCTGTATATTACTCCAAGTCTGAATATCTCAACCCGGAAGATTTACATACAAGGAATTTACTCAGGACGGACCTCGTAGCTCATGGAGATTTCGATAAAGCAGGATGATGACACGGGATTTGAATTAATGGACATAGACATCGTTACGATGAAATTTGATAGCGTGATTGTCTTGCAGTAAAGAAAGACCTTTCCTGTATAGATTTTTTGTTTCACTGTGAGCGCTAGGAGCGACTTGGTGGGTAGACACACCTTGTTTACCTCTCGGAAGTTGATAGAGAAAGATCTACGATACAACTAGATGAGGTCATTTAAATAGCAGTGGCATTTAGGTTGAAGATATGAATATGTTAAGAGTTGAACAGATTAAGTTTGACTTTGTAGAGCACACCCTAGATTATTGCAAATTCAAAAGTTTTTGCCGTCAATAGTTTTCAATTTCGCAACGTAAAAATAAAATTTGCAACTTCGTTGCATTTGAATTGGTCTTATTGGACGTGTTGCGATGAAAGTCGTGAGGACAAGCAAAGTATAACAGCTTTAAACAAAGCTGTAGGATTACTAAAAGTACTACAATGTCCCAAGAGTAGCACGTCCCATTCCAACTCTCGTCTATATTGACTTTCCACCTGCAAACTCAGTGGACAAATTTCACGTGGGCCATTTTGCAAGAAACTTTATTCTCTTAATTCTTTAGTCTCAATTAATATTCTCAGCTCATGCTTTGCTTCCTCTTCCAAATATTTCATGAGATTGGTCTTCTTTTGCACTAGCAAAGTAACAAGAGTAGATACTTGAGGATCTTTTCATCCACAAATCTACTGATTCAGCTAGTATTCCCCCATTCTTTTGAAGAGATTTTCCTCTCCTCAAGCAGATGGAAAACATGTTTTTTTTTTTTTGAGCAAAAATGGAACTTGTGATTTGATGGCATATCTTATTTAAAAGTGCATCTTTCTTCTCTCTTTTCTTCAAGATATAAGTACTATTGTGCCACAGGGTTCGATTTTTTGTCCGTCACTCTTTAATATCTTCATGAATGAACTCCTGATTTTGCGTCTCAACCAATTCTCTAGTTTAACATTCATTGACAAATTCACATATGTATCTCAGCTCTATGAACGGTGTGAAATTAAATGCTCTTTACTATCACTTAAGCGAAATAAAGACCCGAATTTGCTTCGCTTAAGTCGAAAGATTCTTCGTCCTATGAATGTGTACCTATAGCAGCCTTGGTTGGACAGGCCGCATAACGATTCCAACAATTATGCTGCGAAATGTCGAATCTCCAATGCCAAAGCATAAACGCAAATGATGGCGTCGATATATTTTTACGGACAAGAAAGAGTTTAACCTCGACGGTCCGGATGGTCTGGCATATTATTACCACGATCTAAGAAAAGATGAGTCTATATTATCCCGTGGGCAACATGGAGGAGGAACTGTTACGATATGGGCTGGAAAACGGTTCAATTATGGTCTGCCTGACAGATCTGTTTATGCTGAAACAGGCAGTACGAGAACGTTGATATATAAAAAAATGTTTAAATCGTTGCCAAATCGAAAGACAAAGTTATTGAAAAAGCGGAGGTTCTTCCCATTATTGAAAATTAAACTAAAAAAAAATTCACAAATCAGAACACTGGGCTTAAAATTAAATACTTAAAATGTGCTATCTCTGAATTCTATTTTTTGCTGTATTTTTTATTTTACGCAAAATAAAATAAATTTATTTTGTGTATTGGAATAAAAATATCATGATGGCTTTTTTATGTAGATTTAAACTCCGACTAAATTTTTACGGAGACGAAAAAAACGTGTTACTGCATTTTTTTGTTGGAGAAGGTATGAAATTGAATTTTATTTTAAGTCATAAAAAGATTGTTAATTGTTACTGTTTATAAACTGGACCTTACATTTAATCCTTTTCATGATCACGATTTTTGAGATGTTTCAGTTTAGATCTATTTAGCTGATATTCGTCTCGAATTTCAGTACAACCGCCATGTCTCGGCAGGTGTTTGATGAGCTTGAGCCTATTGTGTAGATTTAAATGATGACAGTGAAGATTTAACAACAATTTTGAAAGTCAACTTTGCAATAGTTGCAAATGGTTATACGATTTCTGCTGCCATATTGATTTTTTATTGTACGAATTGTAATCACGTTATTCATTCATTTCAAGCCAAGGTAAATGCCTACTCAATCTGTTCCCCATTCAAAGTAATGCGGAAGGAAGCCAGGGTTTCTTTATCTGGAAAAAAATTAACTTTTTGTTTTCGGAGCGTTTATTTTTATTTATAATAGTTCGCATAGGTATTGGGCGCACGATTGCAATTCGTCTCGATCTCAAGAACAATCTTTTACGACTTATATATCACTGTGTCATCACCGCATATGGCCGAATTGCGCCCTGGTAGTTTTAGAAATTCATTAAAAAGATTTTCAAAAACTGGAAACAGAACTAACAGAACAACAGATAAATACACTCTATAGACCTGATAATTATGCCACAGTATCGGATACTTTTTCCATGTTAGGCAATATCATACCAGAAGACTTTCCAATGAATGGCCTAGTCTACACTAAAGTCTCCGCTTATATCGTTTTTTTTTTTAAATTAGTCACACTTTTGCAGTGAGTGCACACAATTTGATTACAGAGCAACGACGGCATAGCATGAGTAATTCATTTGCACGATCAGTTAATAACAGCTTTCGTATTATCCTCATAAGTAATCTCGTCTCATTGCTCCATGGCATTCCACTTCTATGTAACCGCCGACACTTATATGGAATATCATGCTTCCATGCGATTCGAAACATACTTCAGCTTACATCATTCAATTTACAAAAGTGTACTTGTTTTAAAAAAAAATAAAAAAAAACCTTCTGATCACCTCAAGCGACCACTTGTCCCTGTCCTCAAAAGAGGCTTCAAGACCCATCGTCAATGTATATGAGTATCTATACTGTAGCTGCTGCTCATCTTTGAGTTTTCATCTTTTCTCCTCAATAAATTATGAGCAACCTTGCTCCTCATTAAATTCATCACTGGCCGACCGGACGAAGCTTCGAGGCAACGTTGGAAGGCACATCAGCATAGCACTATGACATTTTGTCCAAGGAGAAAAGGAGCCTCTGTCTGTGACATGGCAAACATGCCGGCAGTGTCATGTTTAAAGCTTCCGTTCCGTCTGAATGTTCAATGGGGCGCGGCAATGCCTCTGCTACTACCTGTTCGGACTTACGGCTCATAACTCACAGCCAAACTCTGTGTCTGTGACTGCTGCCTCAGCAATGAACCTTTTGTTGTATCTCTAAGCTCCATCTATCTTCAATTCACTGTTCGGGATGCTAACAAAGTGTGTACAATTGCAAAATCAAAAATGTTGAATTGTTTATGCATTTGCATACATAAATCATTGCGTAAGATCCAGCGGCAACAGAGTCGCCTTATTCATTGTTACTTTAGTAGCAGCTGTAATTTGCTAAGCTTTTCATTACACGGGTATGTGGACATGGTGGTTAGATTTGCACGGTTGCCACAACAGGAGCTCTGCAAAATTACAGCGCTGATTTGCAGATGCTGGCTATTAAGCCGGTCAATTGAGTGTAACTCTACGAGAAACAGCGGTTGCGTCTTAACAAAAAGTTTTCTTTTGTCTGATAAAAAAAAATAGTTATTAAATGGAATTGTAGGGTGTCTTTGGAAAGTCTTGACTAAGGTTTGGAAAAAAAGTGAAAGTAAATGAAGCTGTTGTTATCTGAAAGTGTGTATTCAAAAGAGTGGGCCCAATCTTAGATTTTATTAAATGTGCCATTCATATGGATTGTGCGTAATCGGATTAGCCTGTGAGGTTAATTAAGCTTCACAAGTGAAATAGTTGTCACATCAGAGGGCACACTTTAGCTTGAATTCGATTAAAATTTGTCAACTTGAGGTTTGGGATTGGTTGAATGGTTTGCAATCAAAACCATTCTGAAGGCGAAACAGCAGTTGCATTTCGAAGTAGCGCTCGACCGATTGAATTGAAAAATAATAGATAAAATGTAAAAAACTACGTAACTTGAGCTACAGATGAGAAAACTCATTGTTTTTTGTAGTTTATTGTAGACTGTATTAAGATTATCAAAAAAGGTTATTTGAAATTAAAATAACAAAAGTATAACAAATTATTTAGTGTTTTTTTTAGCTCATTTTTGTTTTTGATGGCATTCACTATCAGCATCCAATCAATTAACTTGCGACAAATTTGAAGAGGAATCGCGTTCAAGATGTTTCTTTCATTGAGATTGGCATACTGACCAAGTCAACCAAGATTTCACAAATTTTTACGTATGCCTGATGACGTATGGGCTGCATTTTATGTTTTCGAAACATTTTGTTTGTATGAGCTGATGTATGAGCTTGCAAACCTAGTTCTGGAGTCGCACTAGCGCAGCCAAAAGCTTTATCCTGACAGTTGTACTCTTCGGAGGATAGCCAATCGTAGTGGTGAAATTGCGAAAAATATCAGAGGTTTCCTCCTACAATCTTTGTATATTTTGCTCGCGTTTCATTTCCTCTTGAGTAATTTGCAACGTTGTGAACTTTTATTTAAAGTTGAATAAACGGATGGTCGTGTACTATCGGTTTTCCGGGCTGAAGTTCCATGTTCATCATCCCAAAAAGTCAAAAATAATATTTGCTCAGATGAAGACATTTGCTACATAAACAATCTAAAAAAAAAAAAAAACAAATCCTGATATTTTATCATCGAGTGCGATTCAGATTCTCCTAGATTCTCCTTCCTTTACCAAACACGTTCAAAATTTGTGTAATCTGTTTATTAGCTCTGTGGAAGTTCTTGTATGATGATTGTTTTCGGCAGTTTAACAATTGATCATGAAACTAAGATATTTTACTTTCATACCTTTGCGAGGAATTTTTTCATTTATATAAATGTCTGGTTAAGAGCGCATAACACGGGAACTCTGTGTTTGATTTGGCACTTTTCGATTACTTTCTCCTCTTCGGTAATCTTTTCTTTGCCCCTAATATTTTCATATCCATAATAAACTGCAAGTTTCTGGAACTCCTTACCATGATTGAATGCATAGTGACATCGTTTAAGGGTGTTCCAACTAAGGTTAATATAAAACTTTCTCCATTGATTAGGCTCTTGGAGACGAAGCAGCATAACTTATGATACATAAATCATTTGGGATCGATATCTCCGGTCATTTTCCCAAACTCAGAGCGAGTCCAGTCTGACCTTATTCTCAAACACGCCAAGTGAATTGGACAGAACAGGGCACCATAAATTGCACCACAATTTTTGGTGTGAATCAGTGTTGATTGATTTGGTTATCTTTAAAAATTGCAACATTTGCAGTGTCTGATTTTTTTTTTTTTTTTTCAAAAAAGAAGTTCTTTATTTGTCGGCAAGACTCTCAATTAAACACGACTGAAAACGTGATACAAATGCGTTTTAAGAAAAAAAAAAAAAATACTCTTTTACCGAATTGAGACCTCTAAAAGATGTTAAGGAATGGTCATTAAAAAGTCCAAAATAAATGTTAAGCAACGTTCTTTGAATTTTTATATACACACTTATGTAATATCAAAAGTTATTTCAAAGTGCTTCGTTTTTGCAAGTTTAAAGACTCGGCTTTATTTTAATGGTTATTGTCAAATAAATCAAGTTTGTCAGCAGTGCAATCGCTGAATCTTTGAAACAATCTTCATAGTTTACAGATTATCATGAAGATGTTACGACAGCCATTTTCCTAAGTTCGAAAATACACTTTGTTACATTTAACGATCAATTATACAACATAACCATTTAATGTCTGACTTATGGCATACATAAAGAAACATTAATATACAAGAGCTGCAACATTCCACGTCCAATTGCTCCTCGTATATAAATTTCTATCTCTTCTCCCACACGTGAAGCTCATTCATTCAATGCATTTTAATGTGATGCCGTCTTGCGTAAATCAAATGACTAATTACCAATTGTTGTTTGAAAGAATAATTTTTCCTATGCAAATTAACTCTTCGCCTTCAATCGGAATGGACTCCCAAGTCCTCCTCACTTGCATACGACTACGTTGACGAGGCGTGGAAATTAATTAAACTTAAGGTTAACGTAAAATGAACTTTACTGTCGTGCTGGCAGAGGCACTTGATTCACTTGGCCGACACAATACATTCAAGCCCAATGACATGAAGTCTGACCTTCTTTTGGTATCTTTTGGATTGGTTTACCACCTCCATGTGCTTTCCGTTTTTTTTTTTTTCTTCTTGGATCTCGTTAAATGTCAAGTGAGTTGGAACTACGCTTTGGAGATAATAGGCAAGAACGGCTTGGAGAACTCCATGTGAACACAAGAGGTAAATTGAAAACAAGAAATCGGGGCCATACTCGATGAGGTGTTTGCACTACCAAAAGACTTGCCAGTTTATTTGTGAGACTAAACAGAAAAAAAAGTTATTAGGTTGTCGGTTTGGATTTAATCAAGACCTCTATTGTGTGGTAAAAATAGTTCTTGGCATGCGTGTCTAAAAGGCGATGAAAATGTTTGAATAGAGTACGCGAGAGGCGACAAGTAGCGGTTTTCGTATTGAGTTACACGCTTGAGGCTGGACACTAATCGGGTGACAAGTATCTTTGCGCTTAAAGTTGGAGGATTAGTCAAATTCGATTAATTTTGCGGATAGTTTCTTATATGCAAGTGACTTTGAATAAACAACTTATTTACTAAGCTTCTTTATCAAAAATATGATTTTGGTTACTCATCAAGTCATCGATCCTTGGAGGATTAACGTTTGGCTCTAAAGCTGGTTTTCATCCTCCAAGATGATTTTCTGGCGTCCTGTGTTGAACCTGGTGGCTGCGATTCGAAGACATTTTCAGCAGGAGCATTGTTTTCCATTCGCTTTGAGTGGCTGAGCCTTGTAGCCGATAATTTTTTGCATCCGGACTAGATTCACAAAATTGTACAGCTCATAGAGTTCGTGGTTATACCTCCTTCACAGGAGTCGTGTTTATCATTAGAAATTCAACTCGAATTTGCAGAGCATAAATTTCGTCCCTCGAGTTGATCCTAGTAGTTAGGCTAAGCCGAAGTAGCTTTGATTACCCAGGGTGGGCAACATAAATTTCTTTCGAAATGCGCGCCACTCAAATTGATGGGGTCGTACCAGTCTTATTCGGCAACCGTGGTTCTAAGGTTATGTTCGAGGTAAGTCATCATGCGTTGGTACAACGACGTTTGCCGTTGAGGCATACTTTTCGAACTTCTAGTTGCAATGAAGCCTCGTTGGGTTTTATCACTTGTTGTATGGGTGACTGCGTTCAGACAAACCACGAGTGTGACAAGACGAAGAAGAAAGGTCTCTCGGTCAAGCAGATCACCTGAGAATATTGAGACATTCAGACATTCAATCTTGAAATCCCCCAGGTGGTCTGCGCGTAAACAAGTGTCTGTTCGCACCATCCGTGCAAATTAGCGATTGTGCGGGAACGCTCCAAACACGACCTTAATGTTTTAAAAAAGAACTACTGAAAATAGTTACTGGAGTTCACATCAACGACTCTTCGTATAATCCTATACAAAAAGGAATTCTTGAAAGACCTACCAGCGACAGAAAAAGGAGAACTATAGTTGCTTAAATGGATTGGAAGACCGAGGTAAAACAGGCAGGTTGAAAAGAAGTAATGTTGTTGTAACCAACTTTATTGCAAAGCCCCAAAGCTGTAACAAAATTTATTCAACTGCTTGCTGAACTAACAACTAACGACGAGAATGATAATAAAATAGAGTAATACTATCCCACTCTGAAGCAACAACAAGTCGCTTGACGCAGCGAACGTAAACGTGCTGTCCTATCAAATGAAAAAAAAGTTTAAAAATGACCAGAATCATGGTGTGTACGACTTTTATTTGCAGGATTTAAAAAGATGAGCTTACTATGCCAAAAATCACAGCCGTACTGCAGGTGTCATGGTGTAGTGATGTATCGCCTTCTATTGCACAATCAAGTTTGGAGTTTCTTTCCATAACAAGAAGATTCTTTCCTAAGATGAAAAATATTTTCGAACCCCTGCCTTCGACTTTCCAATACATCCACCCTTTCCGGGTTGCTAGAAGCTGGATTCATTAAAAAAACGTGAAAGTTTTATGATGGTCACCATATTCATCATCAAAAACCTTCGGGAAAGACTTTTTAAGCAGAAGACAAGGAAATCTTAATCGACGCTATCTGTGATGCCTTAAAAGAGATTTTACTTGACTATTTAAAACAAGTTCAGTACAAAACCGAGGTGATGTCAAAAAATGGAGGAAAAAATCATCGTAAATGAGTTATTGTAAATTAATGTTGAACAACCAGGTTCTGTAGCCAAATGATGCCAAAGGAGCTCTATTAATAAGTTTCCGCTATTCAGCCGTCTTTTACGGAGTTGTATCTCCTGAACCGTAATTGGTTTTTTTTTTGTAAAAGTGTAGGCTTAGAAAAGTAAAGTATGCAACGCGAAAAATGGCCAGGAAAATGATGGCTTCATCCTTATGAGTCCCAGGATAAAAGATCGTTTTAAACATATTTGTGGTCCAAATAGTATTGAATATTAATTGAAAATGGAAATTAACAACAACACAGCTTTGTCTCGGTTCATATTTCACATTGCACATGCACATGCCCATTCCATTCATTAAATTCAATTACTTAAATGTCGATTTAAAACTATTTATTAACCCGTTCAACCTTTATTACCAATCGGTTTTAAATTCATCCGTTGGGTTAACATAAATCTTGCCAGTTCGATTGACCTCCAAAATCCGAGAGCGCGTGAAGTGGTCTGAATCTGAAATGCCGCGCCGGAATAAACACTCCAGGCCGGTGGTGCCTTAATCATTAATCAGTGTTAATAATAAAAATATATATAAAATGTGAAATAATTTATTAATTTTTAATTATTCGAGTATTAATTGCATTCCGCTGCCAGTGTAATGATAGCTAAATTATTATATTTTTCCTCCCGCTAAGTAGTTTATCATTTTTTTTTTCATTTTACGAAAAATTACGAATCGAGGTGGTTTATGGGTCTGAATCGTATTTTTCAGTTGTTTTTTTTCGCGTAGAATGCAAAAGATTAATACACGCACATTGCATCGCGCAATTATGAAATTTACGCATCATAATTCGTTTGGTCCATAGACTATAGTCCACTTGG
Source organism: Orthonevra nobilis (assembly GCA_963555765.1). NCBI lineage: Eukaryota > Metazoa > Arthropoda > Insecta > Diptera > Syrphidae > Orthonevra > Orthonevra nobilis. Next base: position 16,520,633 of record OY743225.1, read on the forward strand.
GCTGGAAGAGGAGCGTACGCGTGGGTGATGGCGGCTAAATGGACGGATGCATGTGAAAATTGTTGCATCGCTTGAGTGGTAAAAGTATTTTTTTCTTTCTCTGGTAAAATTGAATGAAAAGCCAACACTATCATTTTTTTGTGGTGGCAAAAGCTTATTAAAGAGATAATCCACAGTGTAGGTGATTGTTACAGCGGATGAGGGGAGACACTGTTTATCCTTCGTTTTTTTTTTTTTTTGGAAACATCTCTTTGGGTGTTGGCTTGGTCATGCATGGACTTTATAGATACAATAAGGCATGCCTCTAGCAGGCAAGCATTTTTATTATTTTTTAAATTCATAAATTACATAATTTCCATGGGCGATCAAAATAATCAGAAAGTTTCTGCGGTGGCGCATCCGTTTTATATGTGTGTACACGTATATTGAAATAATGAAGTCAACTTCGGTGGCACTTTATCCGGTAAACGTTCTTTTTGGCGGCTTCCCCCTGGAATTGTTTATTGTGGCTGTTTTATTTAATTTTTCATTTTTCCAAATTGCAACAGCAAGCAATATAAAATTGCTTTGCATCCGGATCGCACTTAATCATCTTCGAATTATAATCAACAGTGCGAGAGCTGGAACACGAGTACACCACAGATTGAAAGCTGGCGAATTATGTTAATGTTATTGTTTTATTGCACTTAATTGCTTTTATTCTGAGTGAATTATCCTTTTGTGGCAAGCCGCTTTGTTTTTTTTTTTTTTTTGACATATTAAAGTAACACAGAAGGGCAAGCGGTGTTGATGACACAGCTGATAATGTCAGCCGAGCTTCCAGATACTTTGTGTTGCTTCTTACGAAAGTGACGTTGCTGGCACGATATCTTTTTGGCAACTTTGAAGGTGTAGCTTGGAGTGTGGTGTTAGCTGTAGACTAAGGTGTGCCTGTTGCATGCTTGCTTGTGGCTTGAATATTCAATTCAAGCTATTGTGAAGTGATTTTAACGACCGATTTGATCTTTTGACCGCCTGGCATGATCGAGAACATGAACAATTTATGGTTTCTATCATTGCTTGTGTATGTTGGCTGATTATGAATATGCTCAGCGGTTGGATTTTTTTGTGAAATCAAATTATTGATTGCAAAAGGTACAGCTGTATGTCCCAGTGGGTCAAACGTTGATTAGATATTGTGATATGCAACCAGTTTGCGGCAAGGAAAACTGGAGTAGCTAGGCTGTTTAGATTACGTAGGGCGAGAGTGGAGGTGATGCTGCTAACGTGAAAGTAAGGCACCGAGGCCTACAAGCTCCCTTGTGGTTCACCTTATATAAAAAATGGATTTTATGCTCTTAATAAATCTCGCTTATCCAAACTGACGTTTAGGGTTTCAGTAAAGGAGGCGTTTTAGAGTTTGCCACCATACGTTACTTCAAGGAGGAATTTCTCTTCTCTTTTGGTTTACTGTTGTTGATCCACTAATGGCATTGCTTAGCGATGTTGAGTTCTATTCATTTGTCTATCGTGATGACGTTGGCATCCTGATCAGGAGAAACAAATTCGGAACGCCTCCAGGGAGTTAATCTAGTTCCTGCTTTTTACAAGGGGTTTGATTTAAAATCTTTAAAAAGATGTACTATATAATGTATAAGGCACCGTTTTAAATTCGTTATATCCTCAAAAACAGAAAGTTTATTGAAAGGAAACGGAACGGATATGAAAAATAAATAGTTTTATTGGAGATTATTAATATTTTGTTGGGCCGCCTTTGGCCCTTATGTCTGCAGCTGCTCTTTTGGGACACTCTTTTCACTCAATTTCACTCCACTCTTGCTTTAACGTATTTCTGAGTGTTTCTTTTGATCAAATTGAGTGTTCCTGAATCCTACGCTTCAGAATACCATAAAGATGTTCTATAGGGTTTAGGTCCGGGGACTGCGCAGGCCATTCAAGTAGGTCTATACAATTCTCCCCAAACCACTTAATAGTTATGGCTGATTTGTGGCATGGTACATTGTCTTGCTGAAATTTTGCATGTTGCTATCTCCGAAAATTGAAGTACATTTTCCAACACTTTTATGTTCTTGTTCTAAGATCATTATATTGCCTCAAACGTGTTTAATATTAGGTACCACGACTTCTGGGTTGTACTCTTTTCCAACCCTTCGTCTCACAAAAGTAACACCAAAGGTCACTCTAAGTGTGCCTTTTTGTTCTTTTCTGAGACCATGGCTTCTTCCTTACTTTGTATTCTTTAAGTACAACAAGAAACTTTTTCCCGTGAGGAAAGACTGAGAGGGAGCATCTTCATTGGAGTTCTCTGTGCGACATCTCTTTTTTGGGCAAGGACCTAGTTTTAATGGTTTTGGAATGGGATGGGACGGTAGCTCCGAACGGCAACAAAAGCTTTACTAAGGCAGTAATACTGGTGATGACTACCAATAACTCACGAAGCATGGGGCTCATGAAAAATTACTGGATTTTCTTCCACGGATTGAAGACCTAAAGCTCAACAGTCCGACGCACTTTGCTAAAATAGGTTATAATATACAGTACCGAGCAAAAAAAATGCAAACGAAAAAGTGTACTCTGTACTTTTACATTGTACTGCATTGAAATTTTGCACCGAATCTCGAAAATTGCATTTGATTTACTACACAAAGTTGGAATTTTCCAATTCTAATTAGACAAAATTTATTGTGCTAATATGTTTAAAAACGTAAGTTTGAGAGCGAGCAAAAAAATGCAAATGCTTAAAAAAATACAAAATTAACCAAATTATTCATTTTTCTTAACATAATAAATAACTTAAATAATATAATAAGATTAATACTTAGTCGCATAACCTTTGTTGGCAATAACGGCCCTCAATCATGAGGGCATTGAGTCTACCAAGGAAATTAGTAGGTCCGGTGAGATTTTTTCCCATTCGGACTTTATTCTTTCCAATAGTTCAATGCGATTGGTCGTCTTCCCCTTGCTTATCTCACGATCTACGATGTCCCATAAATTTTCTATGGGATTGAGATCAGGAGATTGCGGCGGCCATGCAAGAACATTAACATTTTCGCTGTCCAAAAACCCTCGGACCAACCGGCTGGTGTGTTGTGGGTCATTGTCATGTTGAAATAAGCAGTCTTCAGGCATATTTGACCTTAAATGTGGAAGCATGTGATCTTTTAATATTTCCCGATACATTTCGGCATTCATCCGACCGCCTATTTCAACCAACTGACCAACTCCTTGACGAGAGAATGAACCTTAAATCAAATTTTACTAGAAATGTGATTTGAAGAACCTTTTAGATTGCTTACCCCACACCATTACAGATCGTCCCCCATGTTTGATGGTTGGAACTTGATATATGGGACAATATCTTTGCCCCGGAGGTCTTCGAACATAGCGAATACCGTCTGACGAGAAGATGTTAAACTTGCTCTCGTCACTCCATAAGACTTTAGCCCATTGGTCGCTCGTCCAATGCATGTGGCACTTCGCAAAATCCAGCCGCTTTTTTTTATTGATCGCGCTGATGAAAGGTTTCTTTGCTGGGCGCCTTGCAAAGATTTCTGACTCCCTAAGTCGTCGCCTAACGGTGTGTACGCCTACACAAAGGTCAAGATGTTCATTGACGTAGTCTGTTACTTCAACTGCAGTCTTAAGGGGATCGACTTTAACTTGCTTCAAAATTTCACGATCTTGTCGGGGCGTTTTTTTCGAGGACGCAACTTTTCGATTGACAGCGCCATCTTTTTGAAATCACACTTTTGTTTAAGTCACAACACCAAACTCGACAGCAATGTCTTTCATGAGCCTGCCCTTGTTGAAAGCGGCAATTATTGCTTCCTTGCATCCAGCAGACAGTTGTTTCTAATTATTGCATAGTACAAGTGATAACTATAAGAATAAACGATTTTATAAATCTACCTTAGTAGACATATTTTCTGTTTGCATTTTTTTTGCTCGTCCAAATTTTCTTTTTAAATCACTTGTGTCAATATTTTTCACGTTCGCACGAGACCAATAACAAACTGACACTCAATCTGAAATGTTTGCACAAAGGAAAGAAACAATTCAAAAGTAAAACCAGATTGGATACCGTTACAAGGAATAACGGAGTATTATTTCTGTTGTTGTAAGCGTTTGCATTTTTTTTGCTCGGTACTGTAGATACTTATGCATCCAGTTTACAGGGAGTTAAATACGTTTTGACTCGTAAGTGACTACACTCGTTTTCTCACACTCGAGAGCTTTCGCCAGTTCGCTCTGATATCCCTTAAGGCTCTACAACGGCATCCTACACAATTTGGTTTCGCACTTTTGTTGTTTAATCTCTTACTTCCAATCGTCGATTAGCGCCTTAATCTTTTCGAAGTTATGTTGCCTGATGTTGTTTACCTATGTATTCATATGAACTACTATATATGCATTATATACATAGGTATTGTATGAATCTGCTGCGAATATTGGATCTCAGGGGAACAAATTAATGCCAATTTAATGACTTGTGCATATGAAAAATGCACTTACCAAAATGTTTAGTTAAAAACTTGCAGCTTTACCTTAAAATAAAAAGAAATAAAATAAATTATTTACAAGTCACGTAGAAAAATATGTTTTAAAATTTGTCTGATTAAATACATTGAAAACAGGGTATTTATTTATATTGTTATTTGGTGGCATAGTGAACGGAGCGCAAGTTCTGGTGCAGAACACCATCTTTTTTATGAAAGCATTCGATTTCCCTGCCTTATATGTGGAAGATAAGCACAACTTCCTCAGGGTAATTCGCTAACCGCTCAGTCACAGACAAAGGTGTTACAATTAATCAATTTTTAGAAAATATCGTCGATGTTTATGCTTCAAAGCCCGAATCGTCTCTGGATTGTTCGCATATCATTGACCTTTAATGGCAACTCATAAAAATGTTCAACGTCGTTACATCGTAGCTTCGTGGCCGTGAAGTCATTTCACCAAAACAACTGATTATATGATTATATATCGCCACTCCAAAAACCACATCTTTTCAAAATTTGCAAACATTTAACAGCAAAGCATCGATTTCGGAAGAAATTTTGAAATATTTCCCAATGCTGTTTATGCGTAAATAAATTTATTTCGCACTGCGAGGATGTAACTTTGAGTTTTTGGCAATCTTTCAAGTCCATACGAGTAAGAGCTGTCAGTGTCAATATCATAATATAAATAATAAAGAAGTCATCAACAAACGGCCCAACCTATACACTAGTAAACAATGTACTCAAACGTACGTCTTCAAATGGGTTGTCGAAATCTAGGACAGAAAGGATTTCGTTTGTATCTTCAAGGTTGCCAATCGAAAATTTCCTGAGAAAAAAGCCGACTGATTCTGTCTCTGAAAAATTTATTTAAATAGTTTAAATACCTCCAACTCGGTTGTAAATAGACGGTAGCCGTAGACATTGTGTCCAATTTATTTTGCGTATGCTGCAACAAATGCAACTATCACAATCCACATCTGGTCTGCATATCTTATCTTTGGTCTCATGTTGTAATGCTGTTTTTAGAAATTATCTTATTCCAGCTTAATAGCTAGAAGCCAGTTTGATTCCATTAATACCCTATCGATATTTAGGTCCAATGATCCAACCTCAGTTATTGCGACTGCCCAGATCCAGCTGCCAGCGGTACACCGACTTCATTCCATTCAAGTCAACTCCTTGCTGTCGGAATTTTGATTTAATTTGCCGAACCGCCCATAAATAAAGAAACTATTTCAACTCCTGCTTTAGTTGGACGCACGCAACCTCGCAGACTCTTTTGCTACTTTGGTCTCCTTTGTGTTGGAGTTGCAGTTCCATTTTTTTTTTTGCTTGATTTCGTTTGATTTTTTAATGGCAATGACCAGCGGCAGGCACAAAGCACAAAACTACAATCATAACCACATCGTCACAAACAAAACCATCTAAAACGAAAAGTGCTGCCTTGCACACACTAAAGGAGTCACTTGGTCGTGAGTGATTTGCCGGCCAATTGTTTCAGCACCTTTGGCAGGATCCCGCATCTGCGGTTGGGATTGAGTCAGAAATTTTGTGTAATTGATAGAAAATAGCTTTCCTTTCGCAACTGAATTGGTCAAATCAGGCGCAAATTGCAACACAGCTGAGGGCAGCAAACTCAAGTCATTAGGTGCGAAATCAATCGTTCTACAAAACTGACATTATTTGGATTTCTATTGCAAAAATATTTCGTGAGGTTAAGAGGTTTCAGATTTTGTGTATAGTCTAAGGTTGTAGTATTCGGGCAATTGCTAGAGGCTTGCTGAGTCTTGTTATAAGGGATTTTATTTTAAGAACAAAAGCAATTAGGCGGCATGGATATAAAATATCCCTACTTCGTTTAATTCAGAGTTCGTAGGCCTTTGACGTTGGCGTAAACTATTTCATTTGTAGACCGATGTTTTAAGTCAATTGAAACCGAACACAATTTCAAACATTTCATAGTTCTATTTTAGGTTTAAAGTGGGTTAGGAATACTGTTCCACTCAAAAACTTATATACACCTTGAAGCTTTTGGCTCATCTTCTTAAAAGGTTGAAATTATAACTTATCTACATAAACAATATAGTCCATACGTTTCCGGACAATTTATTTTATACATGCAGCTTCATCAACATTATGTTCAGACATTTAACCAAATTAAGTGAACCTCAAGATTAATAGACTTGAGTTGCGCATTTTTTGCTCGACAAATCCACCTTGTACTTGAACCACTTTGACCGCCAATTAAGGAATTCAATCCATGGTCTTCCTAATAGTTTTCAATACTCTACAATAGTTCTCACCTTCTTGGAGACTCTACCAAAGTTTGTCTTTCGATATGAATGCCGAATGAATCGGCACTCGATTTTAAGATGTGTTCTCCTAATGTCAATTCATGATTCCATCAATAAGAAGAGAAATATCCCAAGGCAACTATGTATGCAACCACAGCCATTGCTTGACTTACGCATCTGCGAACTTTCCATTCTTTGGCAGACTGCCGAACGAAAACTTTTCTATTTCAACTCAACAGTCCATAAGTCATTCGGTCGATATTCATGATAGGGGCTTGACTTTAAAGGCTTTCATACATCTAGCCTACGAAAGCTTAACACCTTCTAATCGCAAACTGTGCTAATTTTACATCAATTGTTTTACATCAATTGTTAGAGCAAGTGTTCAAAGTATGGTCTCCCTTTCTGTAAGCATTTTAATGCGTTTTTGGATTTTTGGAAATATTGGTTTCGGTCAATCCTTCCCTTACTTTTGGTATTGGAAGTTGGTTAAGTGTTTTCATCAGATGGGTCTTTAGAGTTCCCATTTAAAAAAAGAAAATCCAATTTCTGTAGGATATGGAGACACTTCTTGGCACTTAATTGATCATTTTCTCGCTACAAAGCTTCCGTAGAGAGTTTGAGGCTCCCCATATAACTGAAGCTCTTTGGTTGAAGGGTATTACTTCTTATTATTCAGTCAGAGCTTTGTTGGTTCGCCTGAAAGTTTGAAAACAATTCCAGGGATATGGCCACCGGGGCTGCGTCTCATGAGGCAATCCTATCGGCAGAATTTTGCACTATTTCATCCAGCAAAGTTGAACTTAACTGCAGTTGGTTTATTAGCACTTATGTATGACTTGACATACTCCGTAAACAGTCTCCCGAAAGTACACACCTTGTCAGTGTTTGGATTTATACGCCGTTCTACTGAAGCTATTTGTTTTCGAAAAGACTAAAGCTTCCGATTAATTTTGAAAAAGTAACTATTGTATTTAAATACATCGCCTTGCTCAGCAGATGCCTTCCTGTCAGCCCGCTTCGATAGCTTGACCAATATTGTAATAAAGTGCCTGAATCGTCTCTAGATTCGAGCTGAAAAAATACAATGGCGTCAAACGCATCTCCGTGGAAACTAAGCAAAATCACCAAGTTTTAACTTAGTGTGCAGCAAAAAGATTGCTAACGATTTGTGTGGCACGTAAGCCCATTTTGATTTCCCAATGCATTGGTCACTGTAACGCTCTCCATATTTTCATCGAACGTAAATTATAACATCAGAACCGTGAAGATTGAATTTACCTTCGTCTTAAAAGATGACATTTTTCCAGTCCTCCACAGTCCAATTTCGGTGATATTTGGCCCATTTTAACCGAGCAGTCTTCATCTTTTCTGTGTGTAATGACATTTTTTGCTGGTTTCTTTCTCTTAAGCGTTTTTGAACAGTTTCAACACTGATTCGTAAATACACGTTTTCCTCGAGTTCCCTCCGAATTTCTGTTGCTGTTTTCAAACGGTCACGCAGGCTCATTCTTATAATCGGTCGGTCTTGTGAGACCGACATAGTCTTTTTTGAACTGGAACCTTTCTTTCACTCATATTCACCAGGATTTTCGAAATTTCTTTTTAAAACACGGTCCACCGTCGTGCTATGGCGTCCTATTCTCCTGGATATTTCCCTAGCAGATAATCTACCTTCCGAAAGACTCACAATCCGCACTCTTTCTTCTGGCGTCAATTTCAACATTTTAACTCTTTTATCTTAAATATTTTTTCGTCTTTAATTTTCCCTGATACTTGGAAATTTTGACTCGGGAGGAACAGGAGTTTCACATGGAAGCCTTATTTATACAAAATAAGTCTAACGGTCGTCCTCAGAAATAATGCGAAACTTATTTTTTGCGGTAGCTGCGACTTCATAGACCGCCACTGTACAATATCACGAAAAAAGAGCAAACTAACTTTCTTCGCAAACTTGCTTTCATCATCTACAGTTGTTGGATTATTTCACCGACAATTACTTTCAAGATACATGGAATATTTCTTAAAGCTGGTCAAGCGTCAAACGACCTATTTCGCGCATGTTTGCTGAGTTTCTCTCAATTTTTAAACATTTACATAAAAGCAAAATGATATGCGATTAAAAAAAAAAAAATAGATGCCCCACCCTACATTTTTTAATATTTTTTGTTCTTGATTTGTTTTTAAATTTTAAGAAAAAGCGACCAGTGTATCTTTTGCTTTAGAGCGGATTGTGTTTATAAACAACACTCAAACCTCATTGTATGTGCTTTTGATTTTCAATGAAAACCATTAACAGACACACGCATTCGCATATCACGAGGCCTATAAATTTGTAATGTGCACCAACGCCCCAGTGCACTGCCAGCGTGTGATGTAATAACTAGGCTGTTGACCTTCATTGACAACGACTTGCGAACAGGTACTTCGTCGCCGTCTTCCGTCCATAAAAATAAACTCTCGAATTCAAAAAAAGTCTTTTTGCAACAGTCTGACTTTCGTTGAAGTCACTTAAAAACGCTTAATTATAGCAGAGGAAAAAGTTGTTAAACATTTTTTTTATTTTGTTTTTTCGTAAATTTTGTTTAATTTCCTTATAAGTTGACTGCCGCTACAGTCCATACAAGGTGGCCCACAAAGTCGGTTTGTTTATTCCAAGTAGTAAAAAAAAATCTATAATTGGTTATTACTTTTTCCACCTGTGTTGTGTCTGACGGTGCCTGAGCTACGACCATGACCTTCGCCTTGTTCCTCGATTGCGTTTTTAATAATTCTTTTAAAATCGAAAAGATTTCTTGGTGTGCGTGTGTAATTTTTTGATAAACTATAATTGTTATTAATTACTATTATTTTTTTTTTTGGTTTAAAGATTTCGTGTTTTGTGATAATGAGGAAGTGATTTGAGCTCCAAGAAAATAGCGCCTCTTAAAGAATAAATTTAAATTGACGCCACTGTCGCGCCGCTTGATGGAACAATGCCAGACCTATTTACGTATGCCTCTGTCTAAGTCAAAAAAATGAGTTTTATTTGTCGAATTTTAACAATTAAAGGCTTAGACTGAACGGGCATTTTGTACTGTAAACAATCTATGGTCAGAGAAAACAACTTTTTATGGGAATATTATTGGCAATGAGTTGAAGCTTCAAGTTGAAGTGTAGGTTTGCTTTCCTTTTTTCCATGTCTGTCAGAGGCCTTAAGTTCGTCAATGAAAATTGTAAACGAAAAGTATTTGTATTTTTCTTTTGTTTCACGCGCGTTGAAGGGGTTATGAGTATCCTTATAATGTAACGCAGCTTCACTCGAACCCTATCGGACAGGTACAAGATTGTTTTGGAAACAAGTTACCGGATTATCCAGCTTCGGCGAATATACGCTTTGTATATGACATCTGGATCAGAGAGGGTGACGGACTTCCTGAGCCGGTTGAGGAAATCGGTGGAAAATTTTTCATGCATTTATGGATGTTTGCTTTAGTGATATAATAATACGCTATTAATTCGAGATTAAGTGACCTTTAAGTTTGCTGTTGTTATATATTAACGGCAAAAATTGATGGACATGAATTTTCGAAGGAAAATAAGAAACTGAGCGAAAGAGCTGATGGCTTAAAAGGAAGAAATTTGCCGATTCCCTATGCACGCATTTACGTCAATATTTTTTTACTCCATTCCAGTCTGATATCAAAATACTCAGTTTGTTTAAAATTACCGCTTGAAAACACATCTCTCAATTCTTTGAAAAGCGAAGGTTAAACACTGTCAGCAAAGTCATTCTTTCACATCTAAACGATCTTGTTATGAGCTTGACAAATAAAACCCTGTGAATTAAAAGGGAATGCAAATAATTTTATAGAAGCCAAAAGTTTGAAGAATAATTAACTACAACATATTTTATTGACGCTTTTACCCAATCTCCAAAAAATTAAACATATAAAAGTTGTATAGAGCGACAGCATAAATGGCACGATAGCTCTTTTGAGAGCCAGAGGCCAGCGTCAACATCTGTGTGTGTGCGTTATATTTTTCGCACAAAGGCGTGGAAAGTAAAAAATGTCAGATGTTCCCTCACGAATTTGCGCACCGGGATGCCAGGCTCAGCAGGCGACACACTTACCACTTTGTCACGGTCTCCCAATGCAAGTGCAGAGGTGTTGTCGCTTTCCAAGTTCTTTTCTGAATCTCTGGTTCTAGTTCTACTCTAGAACCAAGCCCATATACTGGCAATATTTCTGAAATTTTAGCTTAAATCTTTTACTGTAGGAGTCAAAATAAGAAATTTTAGTATTCTTGTGAATAAGATCGGTTTCGCCTCATGTGGATGTTTTACATCGCCCCTTAAGAGCATCTCTGAACTCATCGTCCAACTCTGCGGAATCATTCTTAAATATGTCTAGACTTATTGTCTTCGTTGTCCCACACAAATTTATTTTTTTTTGCCCTACCCGCAAGTCTATTGTTGCCCCCATCTCTGACCGTGAACCTCGTTTCAAATTTGAGTTAACAATGAGCGCCCGTTTATACGTCAATAAACCTAATCAAAAGGCAAACAAAAAGCATTCGATAGTTTCCTCACCAATTACCACTCCATAATCCTATCTCCAACAAAAGTTTCATGTCAATCAATCCAGCTATGCTGCCTTTCATTTCAGACTTTTCGATGGTCAATCCAACAAGAGAGTCGCCCCAAGAGACGCTGCGCTAAACGACAACGATATGACAACTTAACCTTAACCGTAATCAAAGTCTTGACTTCCCTGAGTTTTGGTAATTAACAAACGACCTTTGTCGTAAAGGATTAAAACTTGCCGTAGTCCTTGAACTAACTGAAATTATATAATTCTTCGACTTCTTGCTAAGCAAAGACGGAACAGGATTCAATTGGTTATGAATTTGCTATTTGTTATGCAACGCGGTTCTTCCTCCTTCTGGCCGCAGAAAAGCCTTTTGCCAAACCATTGTTGTCGACTACGACTACGACGACGACAACCATAGCATAGCAGATGACTTGCAACAACGGAAGGATTACTTCCGTATCCGTGGTACATTTTCCATGTGAGATTAATGGTTCCGATGTAACTGTTGCGGTGATGCACTCCATAATGTACGTGTTCTCGTCGGGTCGTAGGTGTTGTACTCGTAGTCGAACCAAGAGCGAAGGAACGTCTGCATGACTTTGTAACCAGGCATGCATGTTCTGGAACGATAGAGCAGCTCCTACTTCTCGGCAACTGGTGGCTTTTTGAACTCGGATATCGTCTTTTTGGGTCTAGGGAGCAGGAAATATACATTTTTAAGTTATATCCGCATGCCGCATCGTACGCTTCGTGACGATGACTTGTAATGGCCATAAGGGTAACGAACCTGTTGCTAAATCATGTGTGGTATTGTTTTTGCCTTACGTAAAGGGAAAGGTTATGTTTGTAGATTTTGTTTTCGGATTGCGTGCTTCAATGATTTATTGTATAAGGAAAACGAGATTTATGAGAAATTGTTCAAAGAATTGCATTGGAGGACAAAAAGGACTGGTGTCAAATAATAGAATTTATAGAGATTGATTGGTGTCGAATGACTCCATCCGCATCTAACATAGAACGAGATCATTCAAGGGATTGCCTTCGATGAAAGCTGCTTTAAGAAACACTAAATCTTTTTGAATGGTTTCCAATGGGAAGGGAAAAGAGAGGTAGATATACATGCCAAAATCAAGACCTGTTTATCTTTGACGATGAAAATTTGGCTGCCAAGTTAAACCGGCAATAGTGAAGCAATCATGTGATGCTGGCCGACGTACCAAAAAATATGGAGCCGATGTCTTTGTCTATTGTGCCTGAATCGGCTCAAAAGTGGCATGACTGCACTACATTCAACTGGACTGTCGAACGACATAAATCAAGCTGATTTTGTTAAAAGCTTCAGCCTATGGAAGAATCTTAGCCAAGCAGGACTTAGTACCTGCATAAACATATCTTTTAGCCTCAGTAAGCATATAATAAAGGATAAAACAGCTTTAAATTTCATTTGCGTGTTTTTTGCCTTTACGGAAATTTGGGATGCAACTTAAGGTAGACATCTACTCCAAAGAAAGGACTCTCTCTCTCATATTCACTCAAAACAAGGTGGGTGACTGGTGAGCGATATAGATTCAGCTGTTAGGCTGAAATCGTGGGAATCGTCTTCTTAATTATAATCAGATTTGAACCTTCGATCTTTCGTTTAGCAGTCCTTCGTGGTTAACGAATTAAATCTGTTGGGAAGATTGATTTAATTCAGAACGGTTTGAAGTCATTATGCTAAAAGAGACTGGGATTTACAAACCAACTGGCACATTAAATTTTAATCAGTCATTGAATTAAGTCAAATGATAACATTAATTACACTAGAGCTTAGTTCAAGTCGGCACTAAATAAAATCAACTGAAGTCACTGACTTCAAAATAAAACAATTTGAATTCTTTTGAACAGTGGGAAAATAATGAAAGTGGGCTGATAAAATATACATTAAAATTGCAAAGTATTATACCAAGCTTTTTAGTTATGATCCAATCCAGACGTCTGTTGAAAACGACTGTTTAATGTTTCACAAGTTTTTCGTTAACGATCTTTTTTTCTACCTAATTTTATTTTTTAGCAAACCCGGCGAACCATAAAGGCGGACTAGTAGAGATGCAGTAGAGTGTGAAGGTTGTGATGCATCTTGTAGTGAAGTAAAAACCCCTTTTTTTAGAATGAATGAATTTAGTCAATCTTAGTTGAATTGACTGACTTCAACCGACTAAAAGCCAATGCACTTATTAATTCAAGGAAATATATGAATTCACTGCTGACTTTAACTTAGCCTACGGGAATTAAATTGATAACCGAAAATGATTTCAATTCTCTGATGCATAAAATTGAATTCTTTGACTTAATTCCGTGAATGCATTCCCAAAAGAATGCATTCTTTTATAACTCTACTCCTATGTACACGATACTCAAGTCGCTGACCTCTGAAATCATCTGCTGTCATTAATTGTCAAAGATTAAAAATAAGAAAACATTAAAAATCTTAGCATTAGCTCCCAAATCCAATCTCTACTTGGGTATCCTCAATTCCGGCCAAAACAAAACTCCCATGCCAACTTATCCAACAATCACAGTCATTCATTCTCTCACTTTGCAAGAAGCCTAAGTATTTAGGAAATCTAAAAAGAAAAATAACTTTAACCTTAAACTATCGCACTCGTGATTTATGATTGGAAACGTGGGCGAGTGAATTGGCTTCTATCTGGTGATCAGCATAAAACATCGCAGACGTCCATAGGTAATCATTAGGGGAGCGTATCGTACTGTTTTGTTGTGTATCTTTGTTTGCTACATAATCTCATTCGGATCCAAGGTTAATTACCAATAAACTAAACGAGCACGAGTCGGAGCGATTCATCGAGTCGAACAAAGTCCATTGAGCATTTTGTGTCGTAAGACATGAACGCACCAATGACTTTGTGGATGCTGAGAATCCCCGAGGCAAGAACTTCGATAAGGGAAAACACTGTGTCGCTTTGTTTGATTGGCAATGCAGATTGTTCTGTCAGAGGAACTAGGACTGGTTGAGCTGATTGGGTAACCGAATGACAAATTGAAGTCTTCTCTTGGAGGCATGTTTGCTCGGATACAGAACTATAATGCAGTTGTGTGTCACCGCTTTAAAAAGACGAGAACGAGGAAAATAAGTCCATTGGCGGGTTACATACATAAATCAGAGCTGATGCTGATATTGATGAGACTGAATAGTGAAGTCTGCGAGAACCTACTGGCAACCTCGATCGGCAGTGGGAAGGTAAAACAATCGTGGATCAGAAATCAGACTGAACATCAATGAAAGTTTATTTTTTCGACTGTAAAAAAATATAAATTTTCATTTTGATTTTATCATTGTGTATACTGCAATCTTTCGACAAATATTTCTATATACTATATATTTAAACAAACAAACATATTTGTAGAACTCTAGAGCCAGACGAAAAGGAAATTCAAACCAGCCATTTCTTGGCAGACTGAAGTCGTAGTCTGACATTTCTTAATTAGACAATGGAATATGCCAATAAAGCAAGCTTAACTTTCTGTGTGCTGATTGACAACTTTTTAGATGAGATCTATACCATTTTAATTTTACATTTTTATCTTAAATAATTCGGTTCCATGTTCAAAAAGATAATTTTACATGATAGAAAATTGATCATAATTCTGAAGACTGTGAATGCAAGTAGGAAATGCGCTAACGATCCCTTTAAGACCGATTCATAAGTAATGAAAATAAAAAGGCCGAAAAATGAACCAATCACTGTTTTTTCCGCAACACAGTAAACATTTGTTCATCAGCTTGATTTTTTTTCATTTACATGAAGAATATTTACTAGGGAATTATTATCACCAGCTTTAAAGCTATTTCACTTACAACGGGAAGGCAACACTCAACAACATTGATAGAAAAAATGAGCCCTTAATAAAGGTCACCATAACCACAAAAACCTCTAATGTCTTTCAAATCATTGAAGCATTTGTAGTTTCGTGATACCTGAATAACACCCGAAACCACAACTGATGCCAGCTCTATTAATGTCAAACAAAGCGAACCTCCAAAGGGCGGCAAAAAGCCATCAAGACGATATCAGAGTCTCTTTTTGTACGTTAAACCACATCGACACCGCAAATAAGCATGAAACAACTCCAACAAGCGTGCCACAGTTCAGGAATAAAAACTCCCCTTTGGTCACCATAGACACTTGGATAAGGTTGTTAATTATTTCGCTCGATTGATTGTAGGAAATAGCGAGACCATATAATTAAGGCAATCGCCTGGTCCACAAAATTACACAGTGACTAACCAAAAGACTTTAGTAGCTGATTGATTCGCGTAAAGTTGTCAATTATTCGATTTCCCGATTCGGTTGCAAAGTTTTTAGTGCTACCTGTTGTGGGAATTTGGAAACATATATTATAAAACAACTTACGTAATATTTGGGATGTAATCTACGTACGCGAGCACCTCAGACGAAAAACTGGTCTGAGTGTTAATCTCAAAAGTAGCAAAGCTTTTCCACTAATTAATTTTTTCTTTTTGCAGATTGCCGTGAAACAGTACGTTCGAAGCGAGCTAAGAGACCTCGTGCCCCAGAACCCGTGAATTTTGAACCAGAACCACAACAGGATTTGGACAACGAAGACAATGGATCCCAGGAGAAGGATATACCCACGATACCAACGAACTTTTTGAGTGCCTCGGTTAGAGAGTATCTGGAATTGGGAAAATCAATACCGGGTAAGAATAGGCTGAGAAATTGATATTTCTTAACTTTTGATTGATGAATTGGGCTTTAGTATTTTGAGAAAATAAAAATATCGTCGGTCATAAGGTGTCCTTCAAAACTATACCAGTTACGAGTATAAATTAAAAAGTACGTTTAAAAATCAATTAGAGCCTCGATGCATGTTTAACTAAAAGAATGAACTTCACCCTTTTTATAGACCTCGGAAAGACGTCAAATTTTCATTATTTTTCGAAGTTTTTCATTACAACTACAGGTCGGAATTAAGGCCGGAAGTCGGGGTTTATCAAATTCATTTCAACCATTGAAATTTGGAATATCGTAAATAAGGTTAAGAGCATGTTTAAAATTAAGCCTGTTGACTATAAGCAGTGTCCTTGCGAATTGGGTGTTAAAAATGTATGGAATTAATCCAGAGTTCTGAGAATTGAGAATCGATCTGAATGATTTTCAAACAAAATTCAAGGATTTAGAGGCTTATTAATACAAGCAGTGATTGTTGAAAGGCTTTCTATCAACATTTGGTGACTGTTTGGCGCGATTGCTGGCTTAGTCCTGGTTGCTATCAAGATGTTGTGCTTTGTCGTAAGAATCACACAACTTGCATAAGAAACCCAGAGTCTCTCTTTAAATGGTAAACAAGCTGTACTTTTCAAATATGGTGGAAAAGTTCTAATAAATTCCATGGTTAAAAGGTTCCTGCGATAGTGACTTGGAAAGAAGCTTTAGCACTGCCTCAAGTCCTCCAATCACTTTTTGATTTCTATGACTCTGTCAATGTTGAATGTTGAGACTTCAACTCCATATACCGAAAGCGATGATTCAATTTCAATTTCAAACAGAGATTCCTTAAGTAACAGAAAAAAAGCTTTATCATTTCGGAGCACTAATGAATTTATGTCCATTCAATTTATCCCAATCAATAGCAAAAGGGATGTACCTCTGTCTAGCTGTTATGCAATACAATATCCTCGAGCCATTCACTTTGTTCGAAAATTAGTCTTAACTCTTGTTCAGCTTCATTTCGGTTTATTTTTTTTTTGTTCATTTTTTTTTCTCGCCGTTCCCCTGCAGGCACATTGTACGTCCAATTGCGAAATAATAGAATACACTCGGTGTCCGGTTAGTGCTCTTATAAAAATCGTAAAATGTGTTCGATTCCATTTGGCCATCCCATGCAGTAAATTAGGAACAGTGTTCCCACTACTATATCACCACATATACACCGCAGGCCTTCGAATTTGTGAGCGCTTTTTTTTTGTAAATATTTTGATTGAGACAAACGACACGATTTGCCTCGTTTGGATAAAGGTTTTTTTTTCGTTCTGCAGAAAGGTTGTGCATCTGTTTTTAACACGAAATAATTGCATTTGCCCGTTTGTCCTAAATATTCATTTTTATACTATTTCCTTGCAGGTCGACCGGGAACGGATTATCCTATCCTTTCGGCAATACCATACACCAACTTCTATTGTGATGAACAACCGTATCCGGGATTTTTTGCCGACATGGAAACAAGATGTCAAGGTGCTGCGGTTTCTGCCAACAAATGGGCTTCCATTTCGAATGAATACTAAATATATGATTTTTATTTTATTTTTAGGCTGGCACTACTGTGACATCGATGGACGACAGGCGAGTTTTCTCTGCCCCAATGGAACCCAATTCTCGCAGGCCGTATTCGTATGCGACTGGTGGTTCAATGTTCGATGTGATCTATCGCCAAGGCTCTACGCAATCAATGCCAGGCTCTATCAGCGGCCAAAGGTGAATCCTACCCGGCCACATCGCATCATAACGAAGCAGTTGGTCGATGATATTTTTAATTAATAAATTGCATGATGAAGATTAAGTATTTTTTTTTTTGTTTTTAACGAGGAAAATAATGTATTTTTGCAATGTGCTATGAAAATGTTTAAATATAATTAAATGTAGATTTAGAAATGCCTTGACATTCAAGGCAACTAGAATAAGTAAAAGCAATCATCGCACCCACAACACACAAACACCGACAAGAAGACATCATAAGCTACATTATCGCGGTCAAAAAAAAATATTACAAAATTTGGGTTAAAATATGCGATTTAAGAAAAAAGTATTTCAAATAAATAAAAAAAAATTCTAGCGTGTAAAATTCCCGTGTATCTATGTTCTTTTTTTTTAAGTAAAATAAATTAAATAAACAAATTTTTGAAGCTTTTGATGGAAGATGTAAAAATTACAGGCAATATTCGTTGATGTGCCTTTGTAATGAATTTTGTTGCAAATTTTAGAGGTAACGAAGCCCATTGGTCTTGAATCGCTTCAGATTTTAACAGAGACACAAACCGATGGAAAGCATTCCACATTTGTTAAGGGTTAATCGGTTGAAGAGATGAAGAAAGGCATCTACTTTTTAGCTGGATGACAATCAATAGTAAATTTGAAACAATCTTGTTGTCGGCAGCGAATGGAATACTCAAAACTGGGAAAAATTCGTGTTTATTTTTATACCATATAATTTGCCAGTGATTTAGGCGTAGACTGAATTTCTGTGCAAATATTCCAACACACGACATGATGAAAGACGTCGGTAGTCCTCGATGTGCTCATTTCGACGAGAAAATAGCCCCTGGAGCTGATGATGTTGCGGATGAGCCGTCATCGTCAACCAAACACTCAATTGATTCGTTCGTCTATGCAGCGCATTTAAATGAAAATTTTGAAGTTGTTGCTAACAAAATACTATAGTTCATCAGCTGCTGCCCGCAGACATTTCAGTGTTTATAAATGACGTTTACGCTATCCTGAAGCTCAATGTCGCTGTGGACGTTTTCGGACCACTTCCATCTGAAAAAAGTTTACACCTCTGCGGCACTGAAAATCCACGTGTCACGAAGAGACAACACTCCACACAATGGATATTGGACCTAATTTTATCCAAGACAGCATGGGTGGAACGGATACTGTGATTGATGAGCGAAGCATTATACCACGATAAGCGTTTTTTTTTTCTGCCACATATTGATGCCTTGGAATGGATGACCTTGTACAACAATGGGTATTTTGAAATATTTGTGAATCTGCATTGGCCGGTAGGAACGATTAATTGTTCCATATTTTGAAGTCACGGGTATATTTTTTAAGAGGGACCCTTGAATTTAACCATGTATTCATCTAAGACCTGAAATGAACTATCTTCTCGGCTTCTATTGAATGTTCTTTTGAGGCAGTTGATGACTTCTTTAATGAAATAAATTTTGAAGCAATTGGTTGGCTTATCTGAATGATTGATGTAAAACGTAGAGTGCCAAAGAAGTAATCTATCACGAAATAAGAAACCAACAGATTTTTTATTTAACCAATATAGTGACATTTTGGGCAGACTATTATAAAAGGTAAGAAACATAATGCCCAATTCGATGAGTACTTCGTGTTGAATTGTTTCCGTGACAACCCGCACTGTTTTTTTTTAACTAACCTTCATCTGACATTTTTACGATAGCGATGCTCTTGTTTGTGCATTGGCTAATCCATATAAGGGGACTGCGTGGAAATAATTTTAAAAAAGTGTCTAATTCATTCGAACCCCTATCGACGTTGCACAGCACGGATAGAAGTATTTCTTGTATTGTAGTATTCCCATTTTTGGAAGTCTCGCATTTTCCACAGACCAAATACTTCATTTAGGTCTTCTATAGCTTCTCCACTGATAGGGTCATAACTGTGAGCTTTTCTTTGTAATCCATATCGGCACCTTCAGCTGAAATTTCATGTTCCTCTGAGTTGGAAAAATTTTACAGACTCTGAAATGAATGTTACGAACATTCTGAAACACTATCTTCGAAAGGCTCTGACTCTTTTGAGCATACATGAAGCTCATCCTCAATTTCGTCTGTCCTCATGCCTTAGACTCATTTTAACCGACAAAGTTAAAAAATGCATCTACTTCTAAATATACACTTCTGTGATATACTATATGTCTTGTACCACACCACACCACTCACAGAAGCATGTGTTGTTCACTGCACAATTAACAATAAATGTCATGAAAAAATGCGATACGCCTGACGCAATTTTTAAACTCAAACACCGAAAAATGTCCAAAACCACACGATTTGTTTCGTATATTTTCGCAATACTATATAATAATAGACTTTTCAAAAATGTTTGGGATGCATTGTCTCAATCGGGTCAATAATTTAATCAGAAATTCGTTATAAAGCTCAAAACAACATCAGATTAGTGTTTTTGGCCCACTCTAAATTGAAAATATGTGAAAAACAGAAACCTTTTCGACAACAAAAGAACATAGACAGTCAGGCACAGCTTTAAGTACTCGAGTCAAGTACGGTTAAATCGGAACTGATCATGAATTGTCAGTCCTTAACGTCACACAAAATTGCGCCTTAAGGAAACAAATTCACAGTGTTGAAAGTAGATCTTTAACTTCGAATCGTCGCAGTTACTTAAAATTTTATTTTATTTATTTTATTATGTAAAATTTTATCAAAATCACGTTGAAAAAGTTTAAAAATGACCTGAATCCTCTAACCAAGTCATATGCAGTAAAAATAGTGAATTAAATTGCAGACCGCTGTTGATATTCCGTCGATTTCAAACCTCTTTCTTCTTAGTGGACCGAAGACAACCAGACCTTCCTTTTATCGGTTATCGTTTAACCCTATTTTCTACGTATCGCGTTTTACTAACTGTAAACTCAATATAAGGGTTGTCATAAACCCTTGAACTGGCAACCATTAAAAATAAGAAAATTTAAACTAAATTAAAAATGAATGCGCCTAAAAGTAGACATTCCTCCGACATACACAACGAACTTGCTCTCCCACACCTAGTTATATGCAACAAAAATCGGGAAACCCCATCACGTCTTATTTACACAGGTGCATTATAAATAGCAAAAAAAGAAAAGGCGCGCGATTCCATTAAAAGAAACACGAACGAAACGAAAGAAGTAAAGCCATTCAGGAAGTGTTTGCATGCGGCTCAATGGTCTAGGGGTATGATTCTCGCTTTGGGTGCGAGAGGTCCCGGGTTCAAATCCCGGTTGAGCCCGATGCAATTTTTTTGTTTTAACGAAATTGCCATGGCAAATAAAAACTAATTTTGCCAATTCAACGAAACTTACAGTCAAACCAGTCACCAAGGCTGGCTATCATAGAAAAGTGGAAACACAAACTGCTTACAAAAGCTGAATCAACACAAAGTTATGACCATAAATCTGCAAACAAGAGTAGGTGGTATGGTGTCGAAACAGAAGCAATCTGACGGCAGCAAGGACGACGAACGTCAACTCAGCAAATTGAAACGAAGTAATGAACACAACACCGGAACACTGGCAGCGGCACCACAGTCGCCACGAGACATTAAGCAAAGACAAACACTGGGAGACGAAAATTAGTCCTGCAAGAGCACCTTCGGCATCAATGTCGCTGCGGAGAGCGGAAACGGAAAATAGATGTCAACGAAAGTAAAGCCATAAGCACGTTGTTAAAAACAAAGGTACTTCAGGTGAAGTTGTTCTTTGTAGCTATTTGCTCCAGTACAGACAGAAAAATACAAAAAACAAGAGACCAAAAAAATTGTTTCCAAAGTAACTTCGTTAGTGCCGCAGAAGTGTGCTACATGGACTGCAACACTATGACATTGTTTCAGTTTTGTCCTGCTTCAGCAGGACGAATACAATTGGTTGGACATTGTAGGGCAAAAAATAAAACACTGCTGTTAATTTGCTGCCAGACAAAGAGCGAAATTGAAAAAATAATAAAAAGTCCACAAAGCTGGTAATGAATGTCAATGTTTACATGGTAAGTGATTTAATATTCTATCGTTGGACATTGTCGGGCCTAACGAGATAATCAAGAAAAGATGTCCACTCGGATGAGGCACCAGCACGTTCCGCACCGACACACGTTGGAAAGTGGGTAAAGTGCCTGATGAAGTGATTTAGAACAGGTTGTCGTCGGGTTGTAAGGAATAGTCCTGATTTTTTACCGCAGAAACTTTTATAGAAACCGAGAGTGCCTTAACTGGTAGCAATTATGTGTTTGCACCATTCTGAAGGGACTCGTTTTCATGGGGCTGTTTTTTAATCGTTTAAGAAAAGACAACGAAGGTCTTTAGGAGTGTGAAAGTATTTTTTTTAATAGAATTGTAAAATTCGCAGGGTTAACACTTCAATGTGGTTTAAATTAAATTAAATGGCGAACCTAGCTTATAGAAATATGAATATGTCTACAGATAAATCACATCTAGCCAATTTTAACATCCAATGTTAACCTCTGCATGTGTCAATAAAAATTTATTATCAATGCTCTATTGAGGAAAAAAAAATATAAATTCAATATTCAAAGTATTGCCCATCGATAGCCACATATTTTTCCCATTTTTCTGGCAATTCATGGATACCCGTTCTGAAAAATTCGACCGGTTTGGCCGCAATCCACGAATCGATCCATTTTTTGACATCATCGAAATGACGGAAGTGCTGGTCAGTCAGGCCATGTTGCATCGATCGGAAGAGATAGTAATAGGATGGCGCAAGGTCTGGACTATACGGCGGGTGGGGTAGGACATCCCATTTGAGCGTTTCAAGGTAACTTTTGACGACATTTGCAACATGTGGCCGAGCATTGTCATGTTGCAAAATAACTTTATAGTGTCTTGCGTCCGTTTCCGGCCATTTTTCCTTCAGTGCTCGGCTCAAGCGCATCAATTGTCGTCGGTAGACCTCGCCTGTGATTGTTTCATTCGGTTTTAGCAGCTCATAATACACAACACCCTTCTGGTCATCACCAAATGCACAGCATAACCTTGAGGCCATGAATATTCTGAACGGCCGTCGATGTTGAGGCATGTCCGGGGTATCCATACGTTGCCCGACGTTTTGGATTATCGCAATGTAACCATTTTTCATCGCCAGTGACGATTCGATGCAAAAAATAGTTCTGTTTGTGGCGTTGAAGCAGCATTTCGGACATGCAAAATCGGCGTTCGACGTCTCGTGGCTTCAATTCATACGGCACCCAATGTCCTACCTTTCGGATCATTCCCATTCCTTTCAAACGATCGGAAATGGTTTGCTGAGCGACGCCAAGTGATTTTGCAAGTTCTTCTTGCGTTTGTGACGGATCTTGATCGAGCAATGCCTCCAATTCATGGTCTTCAAACTTTTTCACATGGCCGGGGCGTTCTTTGTCTTCGGTGTCGAAATCACCATCTTTGAACCGCTTAAACCACCGCTGACACATTCTAACGTCTATAGTATAGCCCGGGTAAGCTTCGGTAAATTATTGATGCGCTTCGGTTGCTTTTTGCTTTGAATGAAAGAAGCATATTAAAACTTTCCGCAAACGTTGTTTTGATGGCACGATTGTAGACATTTTACGGCTTTGCAAAAACTTGTGTGTTTTCACTAATGACCAATAACCTAGACTGAAATAATTAGACAATGACATGAAGTTTCTGATGTGACAGTTGTCATGGTCAAAATTCACCTCAGAGTAATAGATATGAAGTTGTCTACACTAACGACATTTTCAACCGGTAGTCCTATCAACTCTATCCTTTATTTATCATTAACCCTCAACAACGCAGTATACTGTCGCAACGTGACTGACCAGAAATCTAGTGTAGTTGAAAGAAAACAAACAAATATACGAAGTGATGAAAAAAATTCAAAATTTGTTTAAAATGTTATCTTAGCCTTTTTCCTTATTTTTCTTATTCAATGTAATTTTGTAATGTTTTATAAATGATTTTACGGAGTGTTCAGAGCTCCAGATATTGATTGAGATTGGGCAACTTCTTCATTTGATCCAACCACGCCTTGGATGGCTGCTTAGTAACAACGTGTCTTTTTTTATTTCGTGGTATAATATGAAGTGTTTCTAATTTCGTTAAAAAAAGTTATACATTTTCCCTATAATTAACGAACCAAATATGTTAGACACATGCAATAGGCTATCTGTTTTGCGTTGATATTCGTGGACCATCTGAACAAGTATATAAGCGAGTTTTTTTTGAAAACCAACCCTAGCAAATCCAAGTGCTTAGAAGTCGGTAAAAATGTACTTGATTTTTGGGGAGGCTCCCCAAAGTTTACCTGGATAGTGAGCCAATTGAATTTGTGAGTAAGGCCAAAAATCTTGGAGTTTGATTCGACAAAAAATTGTTTTAGGACTATCATATGAATACAGCGATAGGAAAAATTTACGAATCTCGAGAAATCTATGCGCACCAAGATTAAAATTAGTTAAAGCGTTACTGGTCCTTATTATTACATATGGATGTGAAATATGTTGTAGCGTCAATTCAAACACAAAAAGAAGGTTTAACGTTGCGTTTAACACTATAATAACCATGTTTCACGGCTTTCGAAATCTCTTCTTGGGTGCTCAATTAATCAGTATCTCGACTTTTGTATGATCAAATGCCTTCATAGAGTCATCACCAGCAAACAACCATCGTATCTTTATGAAAAGCTAAATTTCTCACAATCGAATCGATCTTTTAGTTTACTGCGTAACTATTATTCCTCATCTGAGCGTCATTTTTTCATACGTGCCATTTGACTTTGGAATGCAATCCCTCCTGGTATAAGAAGGCTATGTTACACTGGTCGCTTTGGTGAAGCACTCTTTCGGCATTTTGTAGAGAATACGTCAAATGAGCTTTAGAGCTACAGGATAAACATGTGTAAAAGTTTCAACATAAATTTAAGTGAATAACGAATTATACAATATATGAACTGTTTTGCAAATTATATTTGATCTGTTTGTTTACATTTTTCTTCATATTCTTTATTTGCATATTTTTATATTCTTCATCTGTTTAACCCGTGACGAGAAAATAACGACACGGTTCCTTTTAGATACATACGATACTTACGTCATACTTTTTGAAAATCAAAAGATATTCAATTTGACGTCACGGGTTCTGCTTGGTTGAAAATTTGGGGCTTTGCTAGTTTTATTTTATTCTCATTGTTCCAACTACTGCGTGTCCATATTAAGCCAATATTTAAGAAATTCTATACTTGTAAAATAATTGTAAAAAGTAATGTTTTTGTTACATCGAAAGTAAGGTTCACTGATTGACAACTTTGTACGCCAAATATTCTACGCTATTTTGTCCTTCTCCAAAATATGGTATTTCAAACAGAGGGTAACCAGTTTGACTGTAAAAAATTCATATTTTCATATCGTTTTTGTCACGTTTAATAGCTGTTTGGAAGACACGCGTAATAAGATTTTGATTCACACATTCCCATAGTTCTCTTATAGGTGCCAGTATGTTTCTTGAATTTCTGAGTGACCTTGTATTTTTGTCATTGAATCTTAAGAATTATAGAAATATTGGATTACCAAAATCGGGTCCCAGTATTCGTTAGGCTAAAACTTTTTGTTTATTAACACCATTAGTCATCTAAAGACCTAAAAATGCTAGGATTTCGATTTTAGTTGTTAATTTTCATTGATTTTGTAATACTCTTTTTGCTTCACAATCGGTTTATTTTTATCTGATTCGCGTTCTTTAAAAAATAAGAAACCGTCAATTGGAATATCACCGCTAAAAATGTTATATTGAGGAGTTCGGCTTTGTTTCGATGGTGCTTAAGTTCTGTTTCCATATTCGCCTTTAAAAGCATGAATTCATTCTATTCAATATTCCATTTCTATTCTATTATTCTATATTGTATAATGTTATTTTCTGAAATATTTTCAACCATTCATGTTAATTTATTAACAAGTTTAGTTTCTTTAAACACTGGAGAAAGAATCCATGGAATGTTTTTTTTTTTATAGAAATAAATAATTAAATTTTTATGCGTGAACGAACGAAAAATTGTGTCCGTGAGACACTTGTGGGTTGTTAAGGGTTAATATGATAGACCTGAATAAAAGTTAATGATTAATCAAAAAATAAATAAGTTTTAAAATGATTGTCAAAAAGTCGAATAATTAGCTTTTCATAGTAATTCAGGAACGTTAGCTCTCTAGGTTTAACTTTTTTTTTTTTGTTTAAGAATAACTGCTTCTCAGTTCGTCAGATAATATTTTTTTTTGGTTTTATGAATTTTTCGGTGCGAATTCGGTGATTTTTTGTTGACCAGCAACTTAATGGGAAAATGTGGAGAAAATCGAGCACCTTACTGAGCAAGAAAAATCGGTACGAATCATTCGTGGAACTTTTGCCCGCGAAAAACAATATAAATCAAGTGGTGCAGTATCTTGAAACACTGTATGAACTGACAAAAAAAGGTAAACCACCATTCAAAAGGATTAAGATATTATATTCAGCTGGATAAATCATGGCGATAGTTTTTTGGAACTTAGAGGAGATCCTGTTGTGGATTATAAAGATGAGGGTGTCTCTTCAGAAACGGAGACTAATTAAAAAAATCTCAGAATTTATTTTATTTGAATAATTTTCTTTAATTAAAACTGATAAGGAAACTTCCGTTTAAAATTGCTGTCGTTTTTGTTTCAAAAATATTTCTTTTAACAATATCAACACCTTTTTACTTACAAAAATCCCTAAAGAGCACGTCGTACACAGTCTTCTCTTTCCACTCCAACGTTTTATCAGATCTAACTTGTATTTTATTGGCTTTATGACTATTTTACATTAATTCGTTTTCAATGTGTACCTGTCCCACAAAGGAGGGGGTTTGGATAGCGACCCACTGCTCCTTTTTAGCAAAATTTAATTTGTTTCTCTTGCTCCACCCCATGCCACGTCCGGATCCGAGTACTGGGTGTGACGGCGGTCACAGTGCAATTGCTCCTTTTTTCGTTCAGCATTTTATCCAAGCATTTAAAGTGTAGGCGGTAACGTGGCAGGGTGTACACTCCCACTATGTTGAATCCTATGATTTGCCGGATAAATACCATTTGCACGTGAACACGAGGCGCGTCCTTTCATTTAACACAACCGTCGCGTCGGTCGGTCGTTGGTGGTTTTCTGTTGAGCTCGTTGGATGCTGCTCTACCCAACGCCACAGTTGTTGCAAGAGAAAATTATTTCGCGTGCGTACTTGAAAAAGAAACAGGGAAACAGAAAAAAGCCCCAACTCAGGCAGAAAGGTATAGAAAAGGATTTGACTAGTTTTTATTTTGCCATACATTTTTTTCTTGCTTTGTTTTTATTTCAATGTTTGCCTAGGAATATGCAATGCAATTTTTATTCTCTTTTGTTTTGTTGCGCGTTTTTCTCAACAGGGTGATCTGTTTGTGATTGCCAGTCGAAGTGGGGGATAAATAAATTAAGAAAATAAACATAAAAGGCATATGGCTGAGGGTTTGAGAAGTGCAATATATTTGTTTCATTTGAACTTCCGGGATTGGGGTACAAATTGCATTGCACTATGGAGCATTCAAGCGTTCGTTAGTTGCTTTCGTCAAGTCGAAGGATAGAAATATTCTGAATGTATACGGATTGTGCCAACACCTTTTAAGGATAAGAAGAATAGGCCGCAGATTCACTTTAAATGTGTTAAATATTCTTTGGAAAAATTAATTAAAATAAAAACATTATGAATAAGATGATTTTTTCCAGGACAGTCAAATTGGGTGCCTGCTTTTACTTTAAAAAAAGTCATAGAATGATTTGCCTTAGAGGTTTGAAACTCAGATATATTTTGGTCTCGATTGCTACATGGATGGAATCTGAATAGAGAAGAATTTGCGTTCATTCAATTCGCAGTTGTAATGTCGTCCATATTGAGGTCCGGATCAGACACCCCTGTTTCAATCAAATATGTCTTACAAGACCTTGTATGTTTAGTTTAAGGCCTGCCGTTTTACAATATGGAACATTTCCAAACTGCTGAATACGTGAATACTGTGAGACCTTACTACAGAAATTGTGATCCCTTAGTAGCTGTTTCGCGCATTGTTTGTTAATCCGAGATTTCGGTGGACAAAACCGCACGTAAATTCAAAGAGACTGGCTTTGTTACAGATGTCTTATGACCTTTCCATCATCGAAATGCACGCTCTCCAAAAAATATGGCCACATTAGGATTTGTTTTACACATCCTTCAAAAGTTCTATTCACTCAAGAATTGAAATCATTGGACCCAATACGGCGATTTGGTGCCTGAAGCGTTAAGATGACTAATTTGTACACAACCTCTTCTTCGGCGATGAGGTTCATTTTTCACTCACAAACCAAATTGTGTACGGTTAAGTGAAAACAACATGTTAGTGTCGAAAGACACACCGATTTGGCCTGGTGTTGTCACTGATCCAGACTGCTTCAGAAATGAGGAAGGTGGTCATCCTGTATCCTCATCCATGTAGACAAACGTTTATGTTTTTTAGTCTCAAGTCGAAGATATGGATGTGCCCTCTGCTATCAGTGTGATGCCTACACAGTTAAGCCAAGGACATCATCTTCACAAACTATTGCTTTAACGTCAGAAACTGGAGGAGAGACAGTTATCACTACACTCTGGCCCCACACTGAGAAAGACTACTATCACTGGTGCATAACTTCAGTTTTAGCGCCGTCAATTTGATCCTAAAAAAAACGTTGACTGAATCAGATTCATTCACCTGCTGAAATGAAAATTAGTCTAAAGGTTTAAAAGCTAACAAAAAGTTCGTACGAATTCAAAGAAGTCAACAAATCTTTAAAAAATCAGGATTAAAAGGAGAAAGTCTAAAAAACTTCCAAATTAATTGTGAATGTTCATGGAAATTAAATAACCTGGTTGCTTTTTATTTCATTTCATTAAAACGCACCAAGCAATTTGAACTTCACAGAATGCAATACTTGAAATAAGCATTCTTTTACAGCTCTTGGGATGGATAGGTGTAAGAGAGATCATGAAAGAATGAGGAGCTTTCTCCTTCTCCTTCGTAACAAGGTTTCTATGGTTATGTTGTACATTTTTTCTCTCAATTATTAATTGATCTCGGATAAGAAATTTTCACAGACTACAAGTTCAAGATTGCTGATTTTCGAAAGACTATTACTGTACTCAATTTTACCTGCTTTGCAACGCTTCATTTTCATTTACATTTTCTCGATGTTTCCATTCAATTAAAACTAATCTTAATTAATATGATTTGTCACAACCAATCTTGCCAATATAAACACTCACACGTTAAGCTAACAACGCTTAAAGGATTATAATAAATAAAAAAAAAACATTTATGTTTAAATATAAATTAATATTTATGCAAGCACATAAATTGCAAAACTTTCGACACAAATCTCGCCCCGAAACAGAGTTCAGTTGTTTTACCAATCAAAATCACACACATGACATGCCATTAAAATTAATTCATCACACAATATCACCATGATGGGTAAACTTCTAGAGATTCCGTGAGTGCGTCTGTCGAACAAACAAGTGTCAACAGAAATGCAAATAAAATTAATTGAAACATTTTGCCACCATGCACAGCACAACAAGCCCGGATTCATGCATTCGAATAAATTAATTTACCCAAAATATACAAATACTGTGGCCGTTCACATGGAAACAGAGAAACGACTCCAATGATAAATGATAATAATAAATACCTTAGCTGAGGGCGGCATCCTTTAATATGCCATTTGAATGTGGCAAAAATGCAGCTCACCTTCCGTGACAGGGGGCTCTGATCCACTTAATCCATTCAACTAGTAGTGGTGCATTGCTTGGCAAATAATTTCACAAAACATTTTGTCGAAATTAAACAAAAACCAACACAGGACAGGTGCGACGGTTGCGGATACATTATTCGAAATTCGATGCGTGTATAGGACTTTAGCGGTTTCAATTTTCGTCCTGGAATGCTATTGACATTTTCATCTTCTTCAGCGTGTTAAGCCGATTAGGAAACTGCGAAACCACCTTTGTTTCGTATTGACACTTGGTTTGATATGGAAATGACACAACGAGATACATTTCTCGTCCGAGTAAAGCTCTGGTCATTGTACCATTGCTCGCGTGAGTGAATGAATCGCCACGGAATGATGAATGGGCGCATCTAAGGTTTCCAACTTCCAACAAAGAGTAATGCTATAATTACGTAAAGAAGTCTTTCCGCCTGCGTCGCCACTGCACTCGAAGAATGTGGTGCAGTGTGTTAGCAGCATGCTTGCAGCACCACAAACGTGCGATATTTTATTAATAATTTAAGTGTTTTGCAATTTTAACTGGTTCGTTGATTTCTATGATCAACAATAATATAGTTTTATATTTCAGCAATAAATTTCTTTTGAAAGTGGTTGACTAGTGATTTTAATTAAAAAGAGTATTCTTTGTTTTCTAATTTACTTGGGGTTTTTGCTACCCTTATTATGCACTTTGCAGAAAACAACAAGAAAGATTATGAGATGAGATATAATTTGGTTTAAATTGAACTATATTTGAATCCCGAACGGAGACGAAGAGAAAGATATCAACTTATTTCATTCACGTAATTCGTAGTAATTTATTTGCCATAAGTTGATATAATGAATGTATTTGCAAACAGGACTGAGTAATGCATAACAATCGAAAATACAACATTCCTCCCTTAAATTAACAGAAAAACAGTGCAGTTGGCAGATCATCAAAAAATTAAAAAAAAAGTAATGGGCTAAGCATAGACTATTTGGGTACACCGCAAAGCAAAATTGAGCGGACAACTTTAAACAATGAACAGGGGTTAAAATAGGTTAAGTATTGTGGTTTTATCTCCGTCAAAAGCCGACTCCAGTCCAACGCACTTTGCAATGAACCAGCTATAGCTGTTCGTCAGATATATATATTTAGTGAAAGCCAGATTGTAGTTTTGAGAAAATAAAATGAGCTTTCCATGATCATTTTTATTTGAGAGCTTACTACAGATTTTACCACCCTTAACAAAATCTGTCTGGTATTCTGTCGAGTGTGCCCAGAAGAAAGCAAACAGAAAACAGAATGAATGATGACAAACTGTGACCTGAAGAGGAAAGAACAGAAAGAGAAGAGTTTTCTCTGGAAAAAAGAATAGTATATGCAACCTCGTAGCTGAAGAGTTCGAAGAGTGTTGGACCAAATATATTGCAGGAAATTTCACCAAATATGTCGTGCTGCTGGCTTCAAATCAATTGTGAAGGAAGTTATGACAATTATTCGCAGGGAAAGCCAGCCGGAAGGAAGTTCTTTCAACGCATTTTTAAAATAAAATGGATCATAAAGGCTTGATACTAGCAAAGTGTTATCGAAATGTTAGTTTCTCGTTAATTTATCGCGAAGATGTTACGGAAGAGAGCATGCGCCAGATCATCTGTCAGATTTGGTCTAGAATATCAGGTCTAACCGTCGATTTGTGTTAGAAAAAACAGTACCGGTGTGGCTTCCAGGCAGGCAAATCAAAAACCAAATTTTCACTCTCACCACCAAAGAATTTCGAATCGATTCTCACCATGGTTTCTGCCACGTCAAACCGTAAATGATAGAATTTTCAGCATAAAAATCGATACTAGAATTCGGGATCCCGGGAAAACTGATCCTGCTATGTCGTAAAACGTCTGCAGCGTGCACTGTCAGCTATAACATTGGGATGGTAAGTCAATCTTGGTACAAGTATTAACTCCACAAACGGCACCTTGGTGCAGATCCGACGAAGACTCATCCTAAAAAATCGACGCTACTTCGGTTTGTCCAAACATTTGGGATCAAAATTCTTAACTCGAAGTTCTTTTATGTGGAACAGAAGGAGAATAAGGAAGGCAGCAGAACGGGTTTAAGGGACCTTCGAAAAATGTTTAGTCCAGCAAAGAACCAAAAATCAAATAATCGCAGTTACCACGAATCTTGGTCTAACCATGCCTGAGATTCAGAATGAAGTTAAGCAGGTTTTGTTCAGAATCAGATGCTTCAAGGCTCGATGGCCTGAAAAGTAAGTAAAAGATTAAAGTAAAAAAATTTGATAGAAAATGGCTAAAAAATATAAGAAGTATTTATAACCATCTTATTTAGTGGATTTATGGAGAACAAAGCAGTTCGTACTAAAGATAAAAGCTGACTTTAAATATTAAAGACAACGTTATTTAGTTTATTTAACAAAAATTATCGACATCAAAAGAGTTCCGCCAAGCGAATACCGTGACAAGTTGCATTTACCGATCGCAGTGTGTCGGATAACAATAATTTTCACGTTCACGATAAATGAATTATGCAGCTGAAGACACCGGAGTCAGTGAAAAGGCGTCGCTACCGCTTACTTTACGACCAATCTACAAGTAACGGCCGCAACTTCCAGTGCCAATTAGACTGTCCATAATTTAGATTAGCGAAGCTAAACAACATGCGCCAACATTTGCAAGACTATGATCAATGGTACTTCGGCCGAGCGTTTACAATTCAGTCAAAACCAGTTTGAGAGCGGGTTTATCTAAGAAGTTCCACAAGATGGACATCAGGTGGGAAATCGAAGACTTTTCGCGTTACTGTTCAAGTTTACATGATGATTTCGATTTCGAAATTTTCAATTGCAAATAGTGCTGAACTTTTTCATGCGACGATTTGTGAAATTAAGATCATCTCAGTTTTTGCGGTGCGAAGACACAAATGATGTGCCGAGTGCTTGCTTCACGGCCGGCGCAGAATTTGTTAATGAATTATTTCGTTTTATCTGGTACTTTTGTCAAGTGAAAGTCGTTTAGATTGCAGATGCACTGAACTTTCTTTTCATGATCGCTGGTATTCGGACAGTGTTTGCGATTGATAAGGAATTCAGTTGCTTGTTAAGAAGAATCGTAATTATTTTTGACGGGCTTGAAAAGCTGCTTGATGGAATCATGGAAAGCATTCACTATCGTCTAATTTGGTGAAATGTTTACAGATCATTAACCGCTTCCAACAACATCTGGTGAAGATTTAAACATTAAGCGGACAAGTTGGGAAGTCAAACTAAGACTATGAGGACTGCCATGGAGAAAAAAAGGCGCATCCTCAACATGTGCGAGTCATATGGTCTTGTCGTGCTTAATTGCATATTCGCCCAACAAAACTGGATTCTTATAAGTTGTAGCAGTGGCGGAAATGAAACACAAATTAAATACTATCTGAAGGCCAGTTCATGAAATCCCAAAGACTTATTGTCTTTAGACGCAGTGGAGTTAGAGGAATCTTCTCCTGAAATCTCCACATGTGCGACAGAATTGTTAATTTTAAGACTTGTGTGACTTCCAAATGAAGGGCTGCTTCTAACCACAGAAAAAAAAAAACTTGATATAACAGTCGAAGGAGTTTGGAATCAAATCATAAACTCCATGAAAAGAAATGCCTGTTCTCTGATCAACTTCGGCATACTCCAGACAAATCTTAAAAAAATGCGTTTCGTAATACTTGAACGCTGCCTTATCACATGGAAGGAAAATTTCTAAGATGTTTCGCACTACAGTTTTAGATATGGCGCTCAAATATAGTTCCTTAGTTATCAATATTCAAGGAGAATGAATGTTAGTTGACGACGTTTAAGGTAAAGATGCTTCGTAAGATAGCAGAAGTAACAACACATCAAACAACACGCTTTAAATGGAGCGTGATCGACTCTGGCACTCTTATGTTTAAGAAAGAGCTCCTACGAATGCAGTCAAAACGATGATGTAAATCAACAATCCATCCATGGTATAGAAAAGGATCACCTTAGAAAACCTCGGTCACACAAATGCAGAGTCCAGTCGTTAAGATCGGAGATCTTTTATTCAAATCCTAACCGTCGCTTAAGGGGGGTATTCTAGTCTCAAGGCATGAATTTCATGTAATTTTTGAAGTATCATTAAAAAAGGCAATTAATATTTGAACTATCCATTTTTTTATTAGTTATTAATTAACATAACTAGAATACAGAAAAAAAATAAAAAGGAGTTGAAAATTTCAAAAATTAGCCGTTAATGAAGTAGGGGTCTCATACAATTGGCGCGAAACCATACCCACGATTTCAACCCTCATAGCAATCTGAAACCAAAAAAAGATTATTAATCTAGAATAATTCGCAAAGTCTGGAACGACGGAACCACTTTATCCACTTTATTAAAAAAAAATTTCTCAATATTTTTATTTCACATATGTATGTTCGTCCATGTGGTTTGAAGGCAGTTTGGATCCCGGGTCAGCAAAATACCGACATCTCCGAAAATAATTTGAATTTTGAAAAATCCTCTTGTAGATATATAGTATTGTTGAATAGTTAAACTTTGAAAATATAAAAAAAAAATAGATTTTTTTTTAATTTCTAGACTAGGATACCCCCTTAAAAGAAGTAGAAGAAAATTCTGCGAACTCGTTATTCGTTAATCATAAAACTTTTGGTTCCCTATTCTTCTAATTTGGCGACCAAATCTTTTGCTGGTTTTTCACCTTGATTTATGTCGCAGCTATTGTACAAACTTGTAAATATAAACATAAAAGATTTGCATTGACTGTCAAAAGCTGAAAAAAGCTAAAGGGCCTTGATGGGTTTGGTGACGACATTTTCCAAGTCAACCAGACCAGCGTCCGTGCATTATATCTTTAATTATTGTCATAGCTGACAACATTTACGGCTTTTTGCGAATACTTTGCGGGTTGTTGGAAGGACACTTATCGATCGTATATCTACCGGATTTTTGTCCCTTTTGTAAATGAGCTATACTATTCCTGATTCGCTTAGCGGCATATAATGTGAACGTTTTTCTTGCTTCCAGAGCTTCAAAGATATTTTATATTCATTCAATATCATACAAATACCGGCGGAAGGTCTACCTTCGAAATGAATGTAGGACACCCCCCTCTCTCCAGGCCCGGCATAATCAATTTGATACATAAGCCTGTAAAAAAGGAAGAGGCTACGATGGTGACTCATAAAACTAAAAGTCAAAAAGTCATGAATTTAATGCCAATGCTCTGCTCCTTTTACCAACCTGAAATTCCCTTTTATTGTATGAAATAAATAAATTCCATTCAAAACCTCAGCTCCGCCGACACACAATTCGGTATTCTATAAGCCCGCCTTGACACTTGACATCATTAGAATTTCAAAGAGGTTGGTCCACCGTTCAATCGAATCTGAATACAAATTTCCCACAGTCTAGCCGCGAAACTACTCAAAAAAAAACACTTTACACAAACCACAGAACTCGAACCGCTACTTTATCGCCTCACTGCACTCATATTCATCTCTACACAAAGCTTTAGACCATAAAAAAATCTAGGATTGGCTGCACACTCGATCAAACTTAGACCAAGACCATGGGCGGTAGTTAAACTTTTCCCTCCGCCAAGTCACGACAGACCAGACCAAAGCGACAAATATTTTATTGTTATTAATTAATTCTTGAATTCGGTTTTATTTTCGATTAAATAAAGCTGTAACTCGTAGCCATCCAGCAGGTTGTCAACACAACAACTTAACAAGGCACAACTTTCTTTTGTGAAAAATATCAGCTTTCCCGCTTGTTTCAAGGCGTGGCTACCTTAACCAACCTAAGAGCCTAATGAAATCATAAGTTGTCGTTCCAATTACCCAGTGAAGATCACAAACAACCAGGTAGCATGACCAACCATCTTCGGCCACAATCAACATCCACTCTTCCGTGGCTTGGATACCCTCCAAATCCACTCAAACTCAGTCCGAACCTGCACACTCCAAAGAAGGAAGAGGAGAATAAGATGAACGGAAGTAAAAAAATCAAATGTACACCGTACCGGCGGCCACTCTTGGGCACGCGACTTGAATCTTCCATGCTGTTTCATGGTGTTGACGGCGATGTTGCAGACGAGGGCATCCCACCACCGATAATTACCTTATAAAGAAGCGATAATGGGTGCTCTCTTGGGCAGGTGGTGTTGGCTTGTAAATCGTTGCAGAGGGCAAAGAAGATCATAATGCCAACGGCGGCGTGCCATAATGACCATCGGAGGGAGATATATGAAGATAGTCATGGTCTTCATAGCGTTAGAGCTGAGTATGTAAGTGGAAGGATGAGATTTTCTTAGATAATCACTCTTCTTGGAAGTGAATTATAGTTTTCGTTCCTCTTATAGTCTTTAAGCATTAGGCGAGTGTAGAAAGTAAAGGAGTTGTTAATTTGTAAACTTGAGAAAAGGATCAACAAGATTTTAATTCAAACTTACAATTTCGAGGAGAATATTGCTCCATGAGTGGCTGAAATTGGTGTTATGAAGCTTACCTGAAACAAGAAGAACGAAAATAGTGATTTGTAAATTTGTGTTATTTTTGATAAAAAAAGTAACGTATGTTTGTTTGTTCCCCTAAGACTCAAAAAGTTCGCAATGGATCGCCCAAAAAATTTAACAGCTAGTTGTTATGAGTGCCAGTGTTGTTTTTGAAGTCTACTGAATGAAATCAGGCAGACTTTATCAAACAAAACTTTTTGAAAAACTTCTTTTTTCTAAATAAAAAAAATTTTTCATTTGATAGAACATAGCTGAATGTGATCAAGTAGAAAAACAAAGACAAACTTAGTCACACTATTTTTTTTCGCTTAATTTTAAACTTTGTTCAGCAAGATCGGGATGATCTTTGTAGCAACTACGCAGAGTAAGTGACATACAGTGAAGGATGCGTTTTCTGTTGGTTTCCTCTTGAGTCATTTATTTCATTTGCTAACAAATCGGTATTATATTCTCGTAGGATGAAATGAGTCGATCGACTTTTAATGTTGTGCTTGCGTGAAATTTCATATGAAATATGGCATCAACTGGAACTGGTGCACACAAGTTTGTGTGGGTAAGTTTCATAAAAATTATTTGCTGATTGAAAAACATAGTCGCATGTTCATCCTGTGGACGCAACAGAGAATATTGCAACTGTTGCGGGAAATATGCGCATAAGCCCGCGCACAAATAGCAAATTCAACATAAGTCAGGAATTCAAACAAAATGATCACCCGTCTCGATTTACAGCAGCTCGAGATTACCAACAATTTTGCTCAAAAAAATCATCTTTTTAGGTAAGACTCATTTCCCCCTCGGTTCAAAAGTTCCACACGTAGTAATAGAGTGTGCTTGGAGTAGCTGCATAATTGGACCACATTTCTTCCAAGGCGAAAATGTAAGAAACGTTATAGTCTTCGGAGAGCACTACCGATGTCTCATAATCGAATGGCCCGAAATTCATGATTTGGACTCGGTAGAGGTATGGGGATCCGTGTCACACAAGTATTTTTAACAAAATATTATTTTCAAAGGCATCCAGCGTTGCATTATTCAAAAACAAAAAGAGGCACTATTTCGGAGTTTTTCTAAGTGAAAGATATATGTTCCATTAGATATTAATCTATGATTCAAAAAATGTTAGCACCTTCATAAAAATAAGTTCCATTTGCGCCAAAATAAAACCTCGCGGTGGAAATAACAAAATTACTTTGTTATAATATAAGAAAAAAATAGAG
This sequence comes from Orthonevra nobilis, assembly GCA_963555765.1. Classification (NCBI taxonomy): domain Eukaryota; kingdom Metazoa; phylum Arthropoda; class Insecta; order Diptera; family Syrphidae; genus Orthonevra; species Orthonevra nobilis. The sequence continues at coordinate 16,558,102 of OY743225.1, forward strand.
AAACAAAAAAATGATTAATCCTTCATGAAAAAAAAGTCATCAAATGCGGACATTGTGCTTAAGCAGTACGAACAATTTCAAAGCATTCACTTTCAACGCATAAAGACACACGGTACTTCTAAGTGACTGGGAAAGTTTTTTTTTTTAATGACCGGGTGCATCATACTGCAAACTTGGCACCTCAAAAGCAGTTGGACGCAAATTTTCATTACTTGTGCGTCTCAAATAGTGACGAGCAATGTAGAGAAGTAATTAAAATTGATCTTAATGTCATCATTGGTCTGAATGTGAAGGGGTCACGAGTTTGCCACGGTTAGTTACAGCATGTACGTGAAGAAAAAACACCACAAATGAAATTGATTAGTGTGATCTTCACCAACCACATCTTGGTTGCAGCGTCGAAACACATGCGAAATGCCAACGTCGACACCTTCTCCACTGCGCTCCAATTCTTTACTCTCCGCAGAGGGAGTACCCCATACTGCAGACACTGCTGTCAAATCAAAGTTCGAATAAAATTTGGTCGACTTGCTCAAAACGATAGTCAAAATCAGCACGAGATTTTCTTTTCGTAAATCTCGGAGCAATTCGAAACAAGTGAAAAAAAATTTCAAAGTACACCACATGGTCTTTAGCACTTCTAGCTTGTTTGCCGAGTAATAGCCTTAACACTCTTGTACTCAATGGCTCCCAAGGCTTGACTTCTGGAAATTTTCCGCAATTCAATTCGAACAACATTCGCAACATTATCCGTCCGAACTTGTGACCATCCAATTTTTGCAGCCGAATCGCACTGGACTGCCCCGTGTGAATTGTTTCGCCGGAATTTTCGTGAAAAACACTTCACTGCAAACATTTCTTGATATGTATTCCCGCCAAAAACATTTTCATGTAAAATGTCGCCAAGACGAGACCATATGACTCGCATTGTCCAAAAAATATCAGATCTCATGTCGAGCAAAGCTTCTAACTCTACAGGCCTAACTTAGTCAAAATATGTGGCTTGGCCATTTCGTTACAACATTCACATAGGCTTAAGGTGAAAATGTTTTTGGTGCGACTTAATTTTTTTGCGTAAGATTTTTGTAACAACATTTTTTTTTTTATTTTTTTGGGGTGTATTGCTTGCATGAGAGGCGTCTCTTTTTACAACCCACTCTCTGCCTTTGCCTTTTTGCTTTGTTGGTTTACTGTTTATAATAGGTGATAGATCAGGGCGATACTTGGCTCTTTGGCGATTATATTCTACTATAGCTGATTGTTGTGCATTAATACTACTAAAGTCAATATTTATAACCTTGCAAATTAGTCAATCTATAGAGTGCTACAAAGGCCTGCCCACAAGAGAACGTGGATGACCCAATATCAATGAGAGAATTACTAAAACTTAGCGCTTGGCTTTAAAACTACAACATCTAAGTAAAGGGTTTTTCAACAGGGACGCTACAAAAGTAGAGCGACAGGGACAGCAAACGACGCCATTTCATGATGGAAAGATATACGAGCCAACAACGAGTCGAAATTATTAAACTTTACTACCGAAATTCGAAATCAGTGGCCTCAATGTTAAGAGCGCTTCGTCCAATTTATGGTCGTCATAATCGTCCTAACAGATCAACAATTGAGCGTCTAATGGAAAAATTTGAATCCACAGGCACAGTACAAAATGTTCCCGTGCCAGTGAGACAAAGAAGTGCCCGTAGTGTCGAGAATATTGCTGCCGCTGAGGCTTCAGTTGCAGAAAGCCCAAATGTGTCTCTTACACGTCGTTCTCAAGCGTTGGGCATCTCTGTGACGTCGTTGTGGCGAATTTTGCGAAAAGATCTTGGCCCACATCCTTACAAGATTAAATTGACGCAAGAACTGAAGCCGCTTGACCACCAGAAGCGTCGTATGTTCGTGAATTGGGCTGAGCAACAACTTGAAAATGATTCGGATTTTCATCGAAAAATCATCTTCAACGATGAGGCTCATTTCTGGTTGAATGGCTCCGTCAATAAACAAAATATGCGGTATATTTAATAAGTCCGCTATTGATATCGTAATCTAAGTTATAAGGGTTCAGTCTTCGTCCAGGCACCAGTACAAATGTTCTCGAGGCAATGAATGGTAACCAGTCAATAAAAGGATACCGAGAAATGTTTTGATTTCATCGACAGAGACTTTGGAGAAAAGCTCGCATTCTGAGACGATCGTCAAATATAGTAGTTTTTCAAAAATTTGCAATGGATCATTAGGTTCTATGTCAATTTGCCAGATCCTTAACATCGAACGAAATATTTTTTTTTAAAATGTTTCTGTGAGCCTTTAATATGTTTTTCATTCCATCCTTGAAAATCGTTTGGGCTCTTTTTAGTGCATTTTCCATTTGGTTTGGCGAGTTATTCGAGCTATATGTATGTTCAATCTTGCTGGAAATACTCTTTGGGAGCTCCGAGAGTTTTTGACTTGTTCTCAAAGAACCGTGACTTAAACAAAACTGTAAAGAAAAAAGCGTCAAATCATACGTTGTGCTTAAGAAGCACAAACGTCTTTGAAGATAAATGTCGACTGAATATCGTTCAATGCGCCGTCGAAGTTCAGGAAAACGTGAGCGTTCTGAAAATGCGACTGACGATATGCAGGTTGATTTTTTTTATTAATATGAGCTGCAAAGACAGCAGAACTGAAAGTTGCCATTATTTCAAAAAAAAACTTATACCATATTTCGATTGAGTGGTTAATTTTGAGTCATTTTGTATTGAGTAAAAAACATATTATGAGTCTTATTTTAAAAGTCCTTACGTGTTAGATAAACCTTGTTCTAATAATTCTACTTTTTAGGTTACTGAAGCTGCAGCCAAACACGGAAGATTGAGTCATAATTGATTTTGTTTTTTCTGTAGCGATTTGACAATCCCTTTTTGAAATTTGTTAAATTTATTACGTTCACTTTATCAGTAACACTCGATCATCAAATTCAAATGCATCACTTTTGTTCAGTTTGCCCAATGACATGCCCATTAACTCGTCCCTTCACTGGGCACATTTACAACACTCAATTCCGATTATTACCTCATTGACCAAGAGCTGGCTTATAGCGATCAGATCCAATTGAACGAATCGCCCCCAACAAATGTAATCATAACTCAACTGCAACGAAAATCATTTAAATGAAAACATTATCCATTTGCTAACGAAAAGTAATGCGCTGTGTCGGAAAACAAAGAGAAAAGCCTCTTCAAGATAAAAATCATTTGTTACAAAAACAACCTCATTGCCTAGAGATCAGCTTCAACCATCGGCGAGATGAATCTTCTGTTTTCTTCACTTAACAACGTCAATAATTTTCACATCACAACAATTCAATTAGACAAACATCCATCCAACTTCATCTCTACAAAGACTCTCAACATCGCTGTTATTGTTGAAGATCCCACACCGTAGTGTGTTTGAGACGTGCCGCCAGGTTGCTTCGACTAGCTACTCATTAGATTTCTATCTCAAATAGTCAATTGGCGACTTCTGCATCTATCATCATGACCTACGGCAACCATTTCAATTAGAGGAGCCCACTCTTACATTGACAGTATCTCTTTATGACAAAAACGTGGATCGCAGTTTAGTTATCCAAGAGATAACAGAGGTACAACTCTGAGTCGATTCTCTTCAAAGTTCGAGCCGCGTCTTATTGAGAGAAGTAAACAAACTCGAGATCGTATTTTGACTCTCTCCGAAAGTATCTGTGGGGTTTTGCAGGTAAGGCAGTGGAGTCTGCTATCACCATATGGTTTTTCCCAAGAAAGAGTTGTTGTAATGGTTAACGGTTTGTTGAGTATCTCGACCGTCCTCTGGGGTTTGATTCACTTTTGTTGCCATTTAATTTGCCAAGAAAAAGCCGGGATAGAGCCAGTAGCGTGTTAACCGTCGTCGATCGCGAACGTGCGTCTTTTATCGATCGCCGCATCCGAGTGATTAACATCCATTTGATTCGAATTCATGTTGTTAAGCGAAATTAATTTGTGAGAGTGATTTGTGGGATTTGAATATTTTTCTCGTCGTTAATCAGAGAAAGAAAACAAAGTGAAAATTTTACGGCAATTTCGAATTCCAAGTGAATTTTTCAATGTGCAAATTTATGAGTTTGATTAAATAAGGTCTTTAGTGATTTAGTTATCGAAGGCGAAGCAGTTCAGAATTGAGATTGGTTCAAGAGTTTGACTTGAGGATAAAACTCGTTGCAAGGCGGCTAATTGACTTGACCGCAAAAATATGTTTTTTGTGGTGGGATTTTTGTGGCTGGTGCTGGGTATGTAAAGAATATTCTTTTTCTTTGAACTATTAAGGCAACAATCAACTAAATGCAAAGATATACACTTAAATTATATGTTTAAAAGAAACGGTGGATTTGTTTGAATAGTTTCCCTTAGAAAACGTTAATTTCTCGGAATATTATTGGGCTCTATTACCATTCATCTTTTAATGTTTGCCTTGTTTTAGAGGTGTTTTGTTCTATCATAAAATGCATGCAAAAATATATCCCAGGTGACTTAAACCTTTGACAATGCTTCACAGTGTCCTCTTAAAAATGGAAAAGACCATATAAAGGTATTTTCGACTTGCTATTGGACGAAAAAAGGTAACATTTTCAGAATAAACCGATAAAAACAATCACCAGTCAAAAATTCATATTTCAAAATTTTTTATATTTTTTTTTGTGTGTTGAAATAAGAGTTGTGACCATAGAGGATGGTCACCGTAGGTTGTATTGGTGTTTTTCAAATCACAAGTTAGAAATTCTTTGCAGATACCAAATTATTTTGATGGATTTTTAATTTTTTTTTTATTTATTTAAGAAAAATAATTTTTTCTGAAAACATATATTTAAAAAGATTTGGCGGATCTTAAACAATCACGATTTCTGTTCAATCAACAAACATATGTACATATATGGAGCATATCTATTGACCTGGCCATCCGTTGTTTTTTTTTTTTCAAAAACGTAAAAAAGACACTGTTGAGAATCTTTAAACAATAGTTTCTTTATTGAAGAGTTAATATTTCCATGAATAATCCATAAAATATTTTTCACAAATTAATTCTTCATCTGGTTTGGCTAGACCAATATTGTTCTTGAGTGTTTGGATCGTCCGTGGATTGAATACATGATAATTAAACTAGGTTTGCAATTAATCGTTTATATATAAGCTTTTCTTAGTCAATCATTAATCTTTGGCCTGGCATCGATCGAATGTGTGCAGTTTCTTCCATTTTCGACTTGAAATAGAATCGGGATAATAAATACGCCAATCCAAAAACCACACCAATCACAGTTGAAGGCGTAGGACGAAATGGCTTCTCCGTAACCATCTCTGCAATATTTTCAACTGGTTTGAAGTGTTAAAACTTAGTTTCTCTCTATTTTATAGGTTCTAAACCTAAAAAGGAAAAACGTGATCCGTCTGTCTGTCATCACCCCTTTCTCATGACGCATATTTTGACACTCGCAAGTGGAATTAAGAATCATGCAGAGGGAAAAATCCGATTTAATTTTGCACTCAGAAGGTTATGTTCAATTTAAAAACGGCCACAGTATGCCGCACATTTTGATACATGCAAGGGAATCAAAGCCTTAAGAATACAAATAAAAGCGGGAAAACTGTTCGAGACTCGATTCTCGAGATGGACAAACTATTTACAAACCTACAAATCTTTCGTTGCGCGAGTCCGGTTTGCACTTGGCCGGATTTTTAAGGTTTCTTTCCCCAAAAAGGTGATTGCCGTGGCTCAGTGGTGAGTGCGTTGGCTGCTGATTTGTATGTGTCCAACGCAACTTCTTGCTATTTTTTTGTTATTCTCAACACTTTTCTTACCCAGTCTTTCAGTCACAGTGCTCCTTCGAGGAGGCAACGTTCTTGCATATATCTTGTTGACCAAAAACAGCGAAATTCTTCTCTATGAACTTATGGAGCTTGAAAATTCACCCAGACCACTGACGTTTTTAGACACCGAGCATTTTTGCATATCAGTATCGTAATGAATTGGTTCCAAAGGTTTATTCCAAAGATGGCAGGCTATTCATACTACTCAAGAAAACGATTATGATGTTATAAAGTCAAGCTCTTGACAACAATTTAAAATTGATAACATTTCTTAAATAGTGACACCCCGTTTAAAATTCCTTACTCTTAAATTTACTCCTTTAAGCTATTGCTAGTTATTTAATGACTTCCAAGATTTTTGGTAAGCATTTTGCTGCCTCTATACCGTTGTCATATTTCCCATTCACTTAATGGACCACAATACATTATCTTACACGCATTGCCGGGATGGTTAATTACAGTCAGCATTTTCCAAGCCAATTAATCATTAAAGATAAAAAAAATAATTCGAAAAACAGCCTTTGAATTGGTCAACAAAAACTTGATCTTAAACTAACGAGCACGTAATAGTAATTAAAACTTTACAATTATGCAAGGGTTTTTTGTTGTTGTTGTTTGGAAACAATTACTTTTTTTTTAATATATGCTTCGAAAAACTTACTGTGCCTCAAGCATATTACTGATGTTAAAAGGAATGTAGAGGTTAATAGGTAAATAGTTCGAGCTGCTGTGACGACAATCCATTCGACAAAGTATCTACTTTTTATTGTTAACTTTAAGTTTTTTTGAAATGTGCTTCGGTACAATCTGATTAAGTATTAAAAGCATTTCTGAACTAGCTTAGCATAGATTAGTGCATTATGAACACATTAAGTACATATTGTTAACTCGGTATGAATTACTCTTTCCTTCACTGGGTGAAAAGCAGTCAGCAAATTTTTAGTGTGGTTGAACTGGAAAGAGGCTATCAAGTTGAGAGAGTTAAATTTTCCGAAGTTTTAAAACACAAAAAAAAGTACAAACAAGTAAAAAAATGATTGGAATACTGTAATTTCTCGTGCAAAATATATCTTTTTCCAAACTCAAAGCAAAAGTATTAAGAGAACTTGAAATTCAAAAATCAGCTGGTCCAGATGCTATTTCTCCGTTCATCTGAAGATATGTTCTTTCACGCCGGCAAGGCCATTGCCTTAGCTTTTTCATCTATCCTACTCTTCTGGTAGATGAAAAAAGCAAAAAAGAAGTGATACACTGCGTACAAAATCAACATCTATTTAAGAACTCAAAATGTACTTTGTATATATTTAGCTACAATAAAGGAAGATAGATGAAAGAAGATTATGTCGAATATTCTTTTCACATCAACTACCTACACAATGCACTAACGTCACTCCATTCTCCGGCAGTAAGTGTGCCGCAGGGTTCCGATTTAACTCCGACTCTCTTATTAATTTTGATAAATGATTTTTTGTCTACTACAACTAATACAATTCACATATTCACTGATGACAACAGATTCACGTCCCCTGTTTCTATAAATGGTCATAAGTTCACCCTAAAACCCAATTTTGGTAGCAAAGTTGAAATGTGGAACACTCGGTATTCCCTACTCATTGCAATTTAAAGAAATGAAAAAACAATGTGCATATATCATCATATATACATGTCTGCATATATACCCTAATTTCTTCTACCCGAGTTATGTACTACTTACTATTCCAATGGTATTCAAAACCCCTTATATGAATTTATCTTGAAAAACAAAATTAGAGTAAATTAGTGAAATTTCCTCTCCATTTTTAAACCTAGCTATCAATTTTGGGTGTGTTCTCAAAGCTGTCGAGTTAAACTTTGGCTTGCGTTTAATAACCTGCCATGCCAATGGTTGCAGAACATTACGTGCTTTGATCCAAACAAGCGCAAACTAGCCAGAAATTGTTAAACAAAAATTAACGAAAATAAAATACTCACTACTCTCACTTTCGACAGGAAAAGAGTGATTAGATTGAAAAAGAAAGGAGTATTTTGTTTTTAATTACTCAACAAAAACGACACAGGCTGGTCCTTCATGATACCATCCGCCATAGAAAAAGAAGAAAATAAACTTCACCTTTGATTAAGCATGTGGAACTTGTTTCGGCCTTTGAAGGTTCTATACCACACTCGTAGATTATTCTGATAGTTAATTCACTAAAAGCCAAAATCCATACTTGAAATGTGTTGCTTCGTTCACCATAAATAAAAATAAACCGCCCAAGTGCGAGCATCTAAAAATACTTATAAAGCCCATCACGGAAATCGAGCCTAAAAGAATTTTTCCGCCTTTTTTGTACTCCATTGCGGCTTTCAAAATATACGGTGTAAAAAGCCGCTTTTGACTGTTTCGATTCGGAAGCTTGGTTTAACAGCTTTAAGGGTCATAAGTATTTTGTATTATTTCCAACTTGATACCATCACGCGTTCCTGAGAAAAAGGGTGGTGACCGATAGACGGACAACGATCGTTTCTCCTTTTGAGGAACAGAATCTTAAAATGAATTCGAATTTGTATTGCATTAAGCTCTAGTAGCCATTTTAGTAATCCATAACTTTCTCGTGTAAAAACATTTAATGAATATGTATGCGGATAGCCCCGTCCTAAAATAATTCAGAATTGTGGTGGAAGTCATGTTCAACTAATTTATGTCAATGTTTGTCAGAAGAAGTGCATCTAAATATCTGGTGTCGGTTTTCAGTTCACTTCTTTTCTTTCACTAAAGACAAGCCTTGAAAGTAAGTTCCGCCAATAAACCATAAAATAAATACTCCCCTGTAGCTGACTTACACATAATTCAATAAAACAAATGAAACCAAAAAAAATATTTTTAATACGATTATACACAAAACTTCACTTTGATTGTCCGAATTTGAAAACAAAAAAAAATGGGTATCGTTTTCACGGATAAATTTTAACTGCTTCAGACAAAACCAAACCATTTCAGGTGGAAAAGTAGAAGCACAAAAACAACCAAGATTTATTCAAATTGAGTTTGAAGTATCGTATCTGTTGCGGCTGCTGTGGACGTTCTGTACTAGATGTGGCTCCAATTTGGACCAAGCACCAGCATAGATATCTAATTCAATCGCCGAATCCCATAAATAAATTAAAGTGCAAAAAAAAAAAAATTGCACAATTGTTGGCCGAGCACAAAACCAGCCATCGAAATGATAAATGCCAAAGTATCTGTGAGGAAATGTAAGGCTTCAAGTGTTAAAATCCAATGGGGTTATTAGATTGTTTGAATGATTGAATTTACGATCAAAATTGGTTTTGATTATGGCATGATCGATTTAATATCATGTTTGGTTAGATGGTTACATCATCCATGAAAGGCATTCCTAAGTGGGCCGATAAAACGTTTCCTCATAATCTGCCCACAGTTTGTTCTTAAAAAAGATTTATAAATCGATGCACCGTAAATTTGGGATTATCGTCGATAGCCAAAGACTGCAGAGAGTATATAACCTTGAGAACAATTTATGAACCATTAAACCAAATAAACGATGACATGTTTTTTGTTAAGTGTTCTTTGTCCTGAGATCTTTGCATATTCTAGTCTGATTTGCACTGAACAGGAAATTGGGGTTTTAAGATTTAATTCAAGTTTAAATTTAAGAAAAAGAAAATGTTTTTTGAGCTTAAGTGTCTATTTTTATTGGTCCAGAATGATGTGTTCGTTTTGCTTTGACATTCCTATTATATAATTTTAAATTGCACTTCGGAGTGATAAATTAAATATGCAAACACATAACGGTATACCTAATATCGAACTTTCTCTTGCATATTTTTACGGTAATTTACGTTATTTGTTTGATTTAAATGTCAACTCTATTCTCGAACCGCTCAGAGAATGCGAAAAAGTAATAAGAATGTTTTTTTTTCGGAATTTATCTCAAACTACTTAAGAACACATTAAGGCTGCTTAGAAGATTGCAGAACATTTGAAATTCGCCCACATTAGACATACTCAAACTTATTCACCGTCCTGACCATTCCTTAAATGTTTGAAATTATTATGTCTCATACTTTATTGCATTATTGCATCTATGCTTACAATCCTACTGGAGTTTCATCAGTTTCAACAAAACTTTTGTTCTTGTAAAATAATGTTGCAGTACGTTAAATTTTAATGTTAATTTTTCGACACCATTCTTATTCAGACTCTTTCGATCAGAAGAACAATTCCATCTCGGGGCTCTACTTTTTTACTTCCTTTTTCAGGTGTACGGACATTTTCTTTTATCGTAAAGAGGATCAAGGCTGTTTTTTTCGAATGTCATCCAGCCCATTTCAGTTATTCCTTATTAAATGGTTCTGTATCATGCCCAAATTAATGTAAGTTGTATTGTTTGGTAAGGAAATTTGAGAAACATGTTACGTCTGTTTTTTTCAAACTCATGTTTGCGCTCAAAACTGGCCAAAAACTGAAATTAAATTCCAATACAATTTAGGAAAAAACAAATGTCAAAAGCTTTTGTTCGTGTTTTAGTAGGTTTCAGTACGACTAAATTCGAAATATGAAAACTACATATGCGGACTTGGCTTTAAAAAAAAAAATAAGACATAGAAACATTCCCAACCGTTACCGTAAGCCCCTTAACAAGCTGAAAATGCAAAGCAATTTTGTAAAATATTTAAACAAATTGGTCCGAAAAAGCATTCAAAAGAAACGATGTTACGAATTTGATGGCTCACTTTTAGTTACGTCATGGTTCACGAACTTATCCGTATTGCATAACTCCAATAGGCATATTCATCTGTATTTTTACGCTGTTCTCATGATTTTTTTTTTTTCGAGGAAAAAGTGCGATAAAATTTTAACTTAGAAAGTTTGAAATTCTCAAAAATTTGCTCTTTTTTCGCAAAATTAAATTTTAAGAGCAAAATTTCCAATGCGAAAATGAATTATAGCCATTCAACAATGGAACGGTGAGTGTTTTGTATCCAACAATAAAACTAACAGCTTATCCAATATAAATCAATTCCTGCCAACACAAAGAACCAGTCTGGGCCATCTATTGTTTAAAGGTTTAATTAACGCACGAAAAGCTTTTCACAATTAACTCGAAATAAAAAAAATATAATAAAAATACGAGTAAAAAATATATAAAGAGTGAGAATTAAATCGTTTGCAGATACACATAGAGTTGTTTAACAAAAAACAAAAAAAATTAAGAGAAACACTTTGCTAATAGCAACTTTAATCGAATTAATTACTCAATATCAGGCTTAAGCTCGAGAGTGTCCATACGCAAATGATTGTCTTTTGTGAGAAAATGAATAAAATTAATCACAAAAAAAAAGCCAAGTTATTAATGCAAATTGAATGGAATGGATTTTAATTGTTAAAGGGGAGATTTTTTTTTTAATTTCATGTTGCTTTATTTTAATGAACTTAAAAAGGCTGAAGCTTTACTCGGAGTGGACACAGCTCCTCAGTATTTTGCCATATGTGACTCTGTATGACGTTCCGATCAATGTGTCAACCATTAAGTGGCTGTTTGTGGATAATTATCCAATGAATATAAATCAGCCTTATTTTTGATGATAAAATGTGTGCGAATACGGGTATCTTGTTCCGATTTCACGAGCAAACAAAAGTCTAGTACCAACGAGTTAAAATATGATAAACATGAAACATACTTTGAGCATCTGGGCCGGGAGAGACGACAGAACATTAATGCATTCCAATAAAAAACCGACTAAGTGCGAGTCGGACTTGCACACCGAGGGTTCCGTACAAACCTGTAGATATATAAGTAAAAGTCCACCCATCACGAGTCATAGTTATGGTAATTTTATTGCGAAATTTCAAGATTCTAAGTCGACTGGAAGTATCCTTTAGGTTTTGTTTCCCTTGCGAGTGTCGACAATTTGCGGAAATTTGCGGCACAAACGGCTGTATCTTTTCATTTCGTCGGCTAAGGATTTTTTCACAGTTACAAGGCACAGTGGGCGTGAGTATTTGAAATAAATTCTAGCTTGAAACCTCGTTCCTGAGAAAAAGGGTCTTGACAAACAGTCGACAACAAACAGACAGACAACAAAGTGATCCTATAACGGTTCCGTTTTTCCTTTCGAGGTATGGAACCCTAAAAATAAATTTTACTTGTAATAAGCAAAACCAAATCAATGTATTTTACGAGAAACTAAGACCGACTGAAGTTAGTTATTAAAACAAGTCTCAGTGGAACAAATGGTTCAAATTCTTAAGAAAATCATGTTATATCTACCTTTCATCTTTTGAGTGGTATAAAAGTGAAGACAAATCCTATGATACTGATTTTCGAAATACGTATCAAACTAAAAAAGTGTTCTTCCACCTTATTCCACATGCGAGACTAATGGTAATCTGCTTACGAATTATTGGAAAGCCACATTGTCCGTGTGGCACATTATCTTCACCCTTGATTCTGTTTTACAATTATTAAATCTTGGCCTGGGTCTGACAGTGAGCAGTAGTTGCACATGCTTCTGTTATGCCGAACGTCACCATAACGCTGATTCTGATCAAAGACACGCCGCAAAAAACTTAGAATGACCTCGAGCTTTGAACCTGCCTAGTAATTCTAGCAAGAAGGAATAAGGCAGACTTATGAATGTGAGTTTCAAATAAATGAATAAAAAATTAAAGTTCTGTGACACAATAAAAACAAGTAAGGACTGCTGCTATGTATTCCCCGACTGGACCTTGTTCGTCATTTAATTTAAAAAAAAAGCATTAAACACTTTACAAGTTAAAATCGTCGCCTGGAGTGACCAAAAATATGACCTTTCTGTCAAACACAAGCAATAATTAACTTAATTTCTCATCACGATTATCTGCACGACAGACAAAACAAGAACAACATTCACTTTTTTTTATAAACGGGTTTAATTTCCTAAACATTCTTCTAATTGTTGCCTCTGGGGGATTATGTAAACTAAATATTTCTGCATCTTTTAAAAATAGACTCTTGGTGGTATCAGACTTCCGTAAAAAAGAAAAAAAAAATATGCCGAATGATATTTACAAAAATTGAAAATTCATACATGTATGTTTCTTGAGCACGTTTCCGTCGTTGTCAATTTTCAATTGTTAATTCATTCAGATTTCAATCACAAGGAATAATCAACACAACAAAATCTTTGTTCTTTGACAAAGAAGATTTTAACAATTAAAAAATTTTTGAAACAAAGGAGACTACGTTTTAAACAAACTTAATGCCGTCCTTTCACTTGCTCAAATTGTTTTGAACTGATAACCCGTGCTTCGTGCCGTGCTGCAATAGGTTAGCACGAAAAAATCGGTGGCCAAGGAACGTCCTGACTGATCAGTTTTCGTGAGAAAATGAGTAAATTCATGGATGGTCCTCGGGTATGAGGAGTCGCCTCATCTGGCTGAAAACAGAAGTAAGATACAACATGGGCTGAATAGATTGCGCCACTTGAAAATGATCAAGACTCATTGCGAGAGGATCATCTGTCACTAGTTAATGTAGGAAGTTTCTTGACATTTCATCGATTCGTTTGCAAGCTACAGTCCTTTAAGTGACGCTACTTTCGCCGTAGTAAAAATAATGGAAAAACAGGAGTATCGCATCCTGATCAAATATTGTTTTTTGATGGAAAAAACTTACGAACAATCATTGCAATGGTACGGGCGGGATACTTTTTGCACGATGTTTAGGTGAAGAAAAAGCCGTGCTGACCGTTGACCAAAAACAGCAGCGTGTTGATGATTCAACGGCCGGTTGAGCGTTGTTGCAGCATAATCGAGTGATTTTCGACGTTCTGTGACCATGGATGAATCGTGTGTCCATTACCAAACGCTTAGGTCCAATAGACAGTATGCAGAGTGGCTCGAAAGACACGAATACCAACCAAAAACAAGTTTGGGACGCAAATAGCATAATCTACATCGATTATATGCAAAAGGGAAGAACAGTCACAGGAGAGTATCGTTAGTGGAAAATTAAACGACCCAAAAAAAAGGCGGCTTCATATGCCGAAGAAAAAAAATAATTTGGGCCATCATTATAACCCACCGGCACGAGCGTCTTTGAAAGTGACCCAATTACGATTCGAATTGGTTGCTCACCGATCAGACTTTGCTCCCAGCGACTTTTATCTGTTCCCAAACTTCAAGCGGCGGCTTTAGGGAAAGAGATTCAGATCGAATCGCGGAAACCGAAGTGTATTTCAAAATCTTTTAGTTTTCGTTCTTCAGTAAGGGCATCGAAATGTTGGATACTCAATATTCCAAGTGTATTGCTCTCGAAGGCAACTATGGCGATGACGAAGAAAAAGAATTCTAATCTTACGTCAACAATTTTCACTTTGAAAAATGGGCGGTGAGCTTAATCCTTACAAAAGATGCAATTTTCAGTGCAAAGTGTAAACATTATTTTTTGTTTTATGTGTTAAGCACTTAATTTTCGAATTTTTATTGCAACTCAAGAATTTGTTTTTTTTTCGGACAACAGTCAAAAGTTCCTTTCACTTCCACGATCCAATTATATTATGAAAAACTCATGTTAGGCAATCTTACATATCAACATTTCTCGACAACCGAAGGTGGTGAAATATTGGATAAATTTAGTTGAAATTGGATAACAGATGAACCTAACCCTTCATCGCCCCGTTGAACTTTGCTATAAGATTACTTTATGAGACCATTTTCCACCAATTTCCAACCGCCCGGAGGCCATCACTTTCGTCCGAGCCATACCTCTCCAATTTACAAACTTAACCTCTACGCTATACCGTACTATGGCAATGCACTCCGCCCAAACTAGGAAGTCCATCGAAGACCAAATTACAAGCAATTACTATTATATTCCAGTCCGCAATTCACTTTTCGCATTTGCACCGCTAAAATAAAAGGAAAAAGTCTGGCATATAAGTAAAAGTGTATCACAAGGTGTGCCCACATCAAGACTATAGAAACTCCTCACCATAATTTAACCCGTTCAACGAACTGTCTACGTGAAACACCTTTCATTGGCAGTCACCACCTCATTGGAGCTGGGCACACGAGAAAAAGCTAAGATCTAACATTGATCTTGAAATAGCTGACTGTTTTTGATTTTGTCGCAACGACGATCGTGCCTCTGGCCAGAGTAAATGATGGAACAAGTTTGCAGCAACGGGAAGAACGGCTTACGAAACAGAAAAAGTGGCTTACGGCCATCCTTCAAATCCTCCGCCTCTTGTCCGAGGGAAGCAGTAAATTTACATAAACCCGAAGCCAGTCTCGTTAATGGGTGTTTTGTGGATTTATTTTTAGTAAGACGAAGCAAGGCCATAAATATTTGTAACGAGGAAGAAAGTTGTATGCCGACTTTTGCTGTAAATGTCAATGACACGCGCTGTTACCGAGACTGCTTCTGGTGGTCAATGGAATGAAATTAAAGCAACTTGTTTGCTGCCGAACTTTTCTCCGGCGATGTACAATTTCACAGATATTTCGCACAAAGGAAGCAGTTTTTTTTTTTTTTTTGAAAGTCCAACATCGCAATGAGATGGGCCATAGAAACCACATATACGGAGCCGGTATGAGCTGTAATAATTGTTCGGATCGGAATTCGGTTCCTGATTGGTAATCATAGAGCGTGTGCGCGCGTCTGGCGAAAGGTGCTTTTCGATTTTCATTTTGACTATCTCTAGTCATGTAATTTGAATCAAAATACAAATTGGCATTTACTGAGAAGAGACAATGTAAGCAATTCAAGATTTGCTGTTTTATTTTTTTCTGGAGAAATTTGATTGCTGTGGAGAACGGAGCGAGGTCTTGAGATCAAGCGCCACATGAGTAGGTGTTAACAAACGTGAAGCTAACTTTGGTTTGGTGGTTCACGGTCACGTTATCTTGAATTGTGAATCCATTATGTTGATGGAACCACTAAATAACAAGCCTTGTAGTTCCGCAGTCAAACTTTGGCTATCATTTTTGGTTGTTATTTGTATAATTGAAGCGGAGATATTTTTCTAAAAAATCTGAGTTTATCTTGCGTGCAAGAAATTTATTAGTGTAACAAGCATGAATGTAGACAAGCAATCAAATTGTTTAAACTTTGAGATACGTACATTTATGGCATTTAAAATGTAAATTAGTTCTTTAATATGTGAGGCAAACATATATTTTTGGTACACGAAATTTGAATGGAAATCGCACTCAAGAGGGAAGAAGTGAGTTTATGCACCTTTATCAATTGCATGAATAATTGAACCTGACACAACCCAGTTTCATTTCTTTAATTTGACCAGTTTTTAGTTAAAGTAGAGGTTTTGCGACGCATTTATTGCTTTTTTGCAAGCCTACTTAATGAAGGCATCAAACAGGCCATCCGAGACCTTAAATATTTAGATAAATGTTAAATCGCTGAACGTCCAAAAGCTGCATAAACTTACTCGTACTATGGTGGACATAATCGCCCATCTGAGGGTAGCATGGACAAAACTATAAAAAAAATTTAAGAGACTGGTTCTACAATATTACAGAATTTTTAAGACCTATTCATCATCGAATGTGTTCAACAAGGTCCAAATCGACTGCGAGCATATCATTTTGGATTGTCACATTATAGTGTGCAACTCACTCCAGAATTTAAGCCAGCTAACCTCGGATTGCGTAAAACAAAGGCCGATTGCGATTTTGACACAAAATTTGCTTCAGCGATGAAGCTCATTTTTCACTCGTTGGATACAGCATCAAACAAAATTTTCGCACACTGGGAAAGTAAAGTCCATCAGTACTTGTCAAAAGACCATTGCATCTTATAAAATCACTGTATGATGTGCAGCTTGGTCCGGTGTCATTAGTCCAAAATTGAAAGAAAGTGAAGAAGGTATAACCACCATCGTCAGTTCTCATTGGTAGAGCCAAGAGTTAACCGATCTTTTGTTTTGTCTCCAATCGAAGATATGCAAGTGGAAGATATGTGTTTTCAACAAGAGGGAGCGAAATCTATCCCAAAAATTTGATCAAAAAATTCATCATAAATAAATTCGGAGTTCCCTGTCATTTCATACAACCAATTCCAATATCATGGCAAGTTGATTCATAGATCCCAAATTTTCGACATTTTCTTACAACAGACCGGAGTTAATCATAAAATGGGCAGAACAGAAACTTTTTAAGGGGTCTGTTCTCAAAGGATGCATCTTTCACTAAGGCTTCGCTGTTTGTACTCAATTCGTCTCTCACAGGACTCTTTTGAAGTGTAATAGATAGACACTTATAATTTTCACAGAATGTGAACTTCTGTGGCCACTATAACCACACATCGTTAAAATAGTACAAAGTTTAACATGAACGGGGGTTCCCATAAGATAAACTTGTTTCTTTAAAATAGAAACTCAATTTTATGCCAAGAACAGCTGGGTGGCGACGTTCGTAGAGCGCCTGCCTTTGAACTGATTCAATTGATGGGTTTTTCGAATCTGGTCCAGTCACCATTTGACATTGGTATCAAGTTAATGGCACTATCACTGGATTGGTCGACCATTGATAGTAGTCTGACTAATGGGTGGCGTTGTTGTAGTGGTTTCGGGCTCCACCCACGGAAGTAAGATGAAACCAATTACACCTGAGTTTCTAAAACCACTACACAATCTTTAATTCTTCTCCTAATTCTTCCGCTCGCTCTGTGCTACACGCATTATAAGTCTTAATATTCTCTTGAAGAGCGAGCAAATAATTAAAAAACAAAAAAAAAGAAGTGGTCTACGAGAAATTTAAAATTAAAAAAAAAAAATATATATGAAGTGTTAAATATTGTTCAGTGGTACGGAAACCTTCTTGTACATATCCTGGTAGATTTTAATCTTCTTTAATTGACACGGTAAACATTCCCCCTTTCCAACAATTAACCAATACTTCAATTGCTCATTGAAGGGATGTTTGATCTTTGTTTATGATGGCTCCATAATGAGCATGGGCTTTGTAGCCCGTCACTTTTCCTTTAAGTATATAATCAAGATTGTTCTGTATACCAGCTTTGATTGTAAACTCTTAGCTGACTCTGGTATCTGAAATAGTATTATAGACCATTTCGTCTTCGGCATGGATGACTTCTAATAAATTTTTTTAATGAAAATCATTTACAATCGAATCCACCCATCCTTTTTTCAAAAATCTAACCGTCTTCGCACCTTTTCTTTTAAAAGAACAAAGCAAAAAGAACTTACATGAACTATTAGTTTGACCTCTTATGACAGAAGGTCATTATAAGGCCGAAAACGGAGAAAATTGTTGAGTGATGCCCTTTGGGCCGATTATCGCTCTTCCGACTTTCACTTTATTGAATCCTTCCGTAGAAATTCCCTCCATGAGGATTTAAGTGTGAACAATGAAGATAAAAAAAAAGAATATTAATCTTCATTACCTCAAGCAACAAACTTAAGCCTAGGCTTAAGATGAAACTCATCGATTTCCGTAAACTGATCATAAACAATCTTTGAGTACCGTCAGAAGCACAAGGTCATAATTCTTATAAACAAGTTATAATCTTCTTCCAAACAGTAACAAGGGTACCCCGCCTTATTGTAATATTCAATTGGTCTTCATGTTCACTTTTCGTAATGGCACTCAATCAAATCTAAGAAGAAACACTCTCATTGATTGCCCTGCTACCTTAATTGCACTCGCACGTGTCTCTTAAGCAGTGTCCATAAACACCCAATCAAACTGACTAGATAAACGAATTCAAATATAAAATAAGCCCACACTTCAAATTCACCCGGCGGCGCCGTACTAGTATCTTATGCAAAAGAAGGGACCTCTCTAATTGTTATCCATCCGACAGTCCATTCGTCGGTTTAGATAGTTTGGCATAGACATTATTCGCAGATTAACGTTGCGTTGTACTTCAAAATAATAGTCTGGCTCGGCATAAGATACTATTGGACAGCATGCATCTACAAAAATACGTGCGCTATGCGATATGTATCTGAGGCAAAAATTTAATCAGACAAGAGTAC
Source organism: Orthonevra nobilis (assembly GCA_963555765.1). NCBI lineage: Eukaryota > Metazoa > Arthropoda > Insecta > Diptera > Syrphidae > Orthonevra > Orthonevra nobilis. The sequence goes on from OY743225.1 coordinate 16,576,965, forward strand.
AATTTCTTGTTTCTTGTGTCGTTTTAGTTTTTTTTTTTGCCCGTTCCGTGTTGTCCTCGATGGTTTGTTGTTAGCTTGCAATCCCCAATAATTACCCTTGTCGGAGCGGGGCAACCGCAATGCAAATCAATCTAAAAGTGGACTTCGACGGTGGACAATTGACAGATGGCGAAGCGCCTACGGGGACTACTTTCAAAATTGCAGCAATCGAATCGATTTTGTGTTTCATTAGTCAGCCGGCGATGGTGGCGAGGCCGAGGGTGGATAGGATGTAGTCGATACTAGACACAATTTGCATGCAGGATGTTACTCCAACTCTGTTTGCTTTCACTTTACAAATGCAATCTCTTAATGTGGCTTGTAGACAAAATCTCGTCAGCAAAGTGAGGCTTGACCTTTTTGTATCTGAAGGTGTCGGTGGTAATGTACTTGGAAGGTACTTATACAACTGCCTAAAGTGGTTTTAATTTTAACTCCAATTCACAAATCTCCGCCGAAAATGCCTCAAGCTTCATTGATTTTTGATTACCTTGTTTGATGAATAATTATGGGAGCTGGGGTTTTTGTCAAATAAACAAAGGCCCATATGATTATCGGCTGCGATGATTAGCCTTTCTTTTGTTTTATACGCGCTTGCGAATATATTGGTTCAAGAAATGATATACGACCAACAACAAACAAAGATACGAGAGTGTAAGTAGCTTTCGCTGATTTTTAACTACATTTGTGCGAAACAAGCCGGATAAAAAAAAGTAATTAAATACTTTAAGTCCCAAAGTTTACTTAATTGTGAATTTCGTTTGCCAAATTAAACGAGCGAAGAAAGCCGAAATGGGTGTCTTTTTCTGGTTCCTTAATGTTTTAAATTATGGAAACTTGTCTAATAGCATTTGACGTTTGGTTTTTTTTTATGAAGCGAGAAGTACGATGACGTGTGATATAATGGTTGATGTTTGCATTTTTATTGAAAGTTTAAATGAAATTGTAATGGATGGTAAACAGAGTAGTCTTAAAGTTTTGGAAAGTTGGTAGCAAAGATTATATAAATTTTCTTGAAGTTCAGTAAATCCGTTTTTCTTTTCCGATGTCTGTGAAAAAAGAAAATAATTTTACATTCCTTATCCGGTGAGCTTGGTTGTCGACGCAAAGGAGAAATCAACCAAAAACGACTAGGCGAAATTTAACTACAATTCTTTGGAATGCTAGAACTTATTATTTCAGCTTTTTTCTTGTTATAATTTGGTTTCACTCAGGGGATTATGATTACCCTCCTAAATTTTTTTGCGAAGCGCGAGCTGAAGAATTAGGAGAATTGAACGTTTGTGTGGTGGTTTGAAACTTTATATTTGATTCACGGTTGGAGTCCGAATTGGAAAGGACAATGTCACATCTATTTAATTCCTTTCGCTTAATTAACAGTATTTTATTCGAAACAAGTTAATATCGAAATAAGTCACAAAAAACATTCCTTTGACGACACATATATATTTATTCAGTTAAGTTGTTGCTATCGTTTTGACTTGTCTACAGTCGGGGTTGAACCTTGGCTACCACCATCAAGCAAGTCTTTCAAGCCAGCTCGTTCCTTAAAAAGCTGTCGAAAATTTCTTTAACTAAGTTTGAATCCCTTTTCACATGTCATCTCCATACGCCGAATGTGAGCACTTCCTTTGCATGGCTTTTACTCAGCTGGTTTTAAGAAGACTCTTATGGAAAGCGTTGACTACAGCTTATAGTTTTGCGCCTTCGCAAAAGAACCAAAAATGGTCCTTTTTAGACCCATTGTCAACCCCATTTTCATTCGATGGTTTTGACTTTACTTTCAAAAAGAGCTTGATCACAGTTATTTTTGAGTGCCCCCCTGATGGTCATTAAAACCTTGTTAGCGAATCATCAGAAAATTTTGCAATATTTTTTAAAATTGTTCAATTCGATTTCGATTTGTCCTGCGAGAATATTAAACTGGGTTTCTATCGTCTTTTTGGATGCAGAAAAGCTGTCAGTGTCGAGGTGGGATATGACCCTATAAGAAACCAAGAGAGGTCAGCTGTATATATTCACCCCAATAACGTTTGTCGGGATTTTTTCAACGGAGAAGCCGTGTAGTAGATTATTTTCGATAAGATACATTCAAGTTTTCGATTTTTACAGCTTACATTTCAAATTTCTGAATAGTTAAGAAAATAAGTACTTAACATTTCTACGGCAGCAGCGAAGGTGAATCAGAAAATAAAATTTAGCAGATCGTCTTATTAGGAAAATGCTACGAATCTCTTGGATTAAAAATTCACGAAGAAGATTTTTCTATTTAAAATTGTTAGTCAAATCAAAACTTATTTTTAAATGTTTAAAACAGGTTCGTACAGTACATTCTGGGTGACAAAGCAATCATCAAGTGTTTAAACGAACCCGAAACCCACAAAAAAAAAACACATTGACTCATGCCAGACAAGAACTCCTTTTGTGACAGTCGTTTAGCATTTAACTTGCGCCCCGACAGACATTTTTACGCCCGCTGAATGACAAACGAAATAATACATAAATAACACAGATTTTTAAATCCATTACAAAATACTTATCTGTCAAAAAGAATGTCTTTTATTCTAAGTCGATCGTCGATTTATAGTCGAAAACGAAAAACGTAATTGGGGTGATAAGTTACTCCTTTTCGAATCGATCAATTTATGGCCTGCTCGATTAGCTTCTTCTACTAGATGGAATACTAAAAAATAGATAGGATTGGAACCACAATCGCTGCTAAAAATTTTGGCTTCCAGTATTTCAACCAAATAATAACTCGATAAAAACAAAGCCACAAAATGAGGGCTTTGTAATACTCCAATTTCGAAATCAAAGATTCACTCTGTCACACTCGAGCGAAATCCAAATTGAAAAAGAAATGTCAGAAGGCAGCAATCTTACATAAGTATATCATGTGCACAAAAAACCGTGACAAATAAATTTTCAACGCTACTGTGTTGCGATGGCTGCTCGGGAATCACTCAATTATTCATCATTGGCACTGTCCAAATGAATGCGAGTGATTGTGACAGTGACACCTTCGTCGAGATCCGAATGATGAATTAATTAATAAAAAGTTTCACCTGTCCCAGGCAAATTTATTTTTATTTATTAATTTCTTATTTGGTTTGGTTCGTGGGGAGAAAACTGTTTTATTATTAATTTATTTTTTTGACAAACATTTTGGCGCCGGTCCGCATTGCACACCTTTGCACAGTCATCGTAATTTAAATTTGTGTTTGAGTCTCGGGGCAAAAATTCAAGTTCAAGTGTTTGTGTTGGTCTTGATGAGAAGTCTTCAATTAGAGCTAATTTTTCTATGGATTTGAAAACTACTAGGTAATTGTGGGTGAAATTTTAAGTTGAGTTCGTGGGGGAATTATCTACACAGAGGCAAGCTTTGAACTTCTTCATGGGACTTCCTAATCCCCGTTAAGGCCGCTTATAACTATATCGATGGTTTGAATAATTTGATTGTCAAAAAAGCTGCTGGAAGTCTGTCACCATGGCATTGACTTTGCAGCTCGCCAAATTACTAAGAGTATGTGATCTGGCTTATCATTGAAGAGCTTATGTCTGGGCTTTGAATGATTATGAATCTGTAATCAATTTTTCACACTCAAGAAACCCGAGGTTGTCGTGCCAACATTGGGGGGAAATGCGTTTAGCAAAAGATCAAAAGTGTTGCAATGTTTACAGCCGATGACATAACCTAAAGCTGTCAAAGCAAAGAATTGCATGCACTCAACGAAAACGAAAGCAGACGAACAAGAGCTAGGGTTTCAAACACAGAAGTACTTAATGATTGCTCTGTGCGAATTGATGACAAAAGAAAACAATCCGTCCCATATGGTGGAGACATGTGTCTTGGGTGTTTCGTATGTGTTGTTTGTAATAATAGGTTTGCTTTTCTAGGAAAGTGACTCCAGTTGAATGATGTGGAGTACGTATGATGGGTATGACGTTATGTCAGACAATTGCTTTCTACTGGAGGCGCAGGTGCCCCTACTTATAATAGGGCATTTGAGCTGCGGCTGGTTAAATATGAGAGAGAACCAGATAAAAAAATTAACTACTTAAAGGTCCAGGTTCAGTTTTTATTAAATGTTAATGTGAGAGGCGCCGAAAGAGCGAATGTTAAACTGTTAAAAGGCTGTGCAATGACGATATTTGAAATTCACTAAAGTCGAATGAACATCGATCATCAAATCTTTCATCACAAGTAGTTTTTCTCCTTATCTTCCTAGACTTTAAGCTCTTCATCTTTTATCCACCTTTCGCTATAATTCAACGAAAAATGGAGGATAAATGTTTAGAAAACTAGATATTAAGACTTTAAATAGATCGACAAGAAGCTGAAGGATTGAACAGTATTCAGCGGAAACAGAAAATTTGTCATTTCTAGAAACACATTCTTTCAATCCTACTTTGGTGAGATCATCATTCACGCAGGAGTTCTGACACTTCATCCGTCTTCATCCGGGGCGGGCTTAATTGTTAAGGCTTCTTCTGGCATTTTTTTTAAGAAACATTTTTTTTAATTTCAAGTTCCTAAGCTGCAAATAGCCGGATAGAAAGATGTTAAATGAGACCTACCCTCGAGAATTAAACAACTCAAACACGACAGCTTCTTTTTGCTACGAAAAAAGCCAAGCTGAAAGGCTTTGGGTAACTGCTTGGTGGCATGTCTTTTAATTGAATCTATTGATATGTTCTATGTTCAAAGCCATTCCTAGTTTGGTTCGGTCAGCACTTGCCATTGGAATCAAATTAACGGACCTATCATTCGAGTCGTCGACCAAAGGATGGTCGTGGTGCAGTGATTGTCGGCTTGTTACGCCGGAGTTCCGAATGATGAAAGCATGCCATCGGCAGCAGAGTGATGATGCAAAACAAGCATTTGATAGTTCATCAACTAAAAACAAATAAAATACTGCGAATCGAACGAACCCAAAAAAGTCGGTATCAAGCTCACCATCCACATTTGGACTCCATCTTTGGAGGAACGGTGTGTTTAACTGTGTGGAAAACATGCATTCCGTAAGGTACAAGTACTTTAAGCTTTTTTTTGTTTTGCTTGCATTTCATTGCTCCAACTACGTTATCCTAAGTTGTTTTTCCACATCCAATATGTTTCATCTCGTTTGTTTACTATCATACAAAGTCTAAACAAAAGGATCATGTTATTATCACTGACATTAACTGTTTCGCTTGTTGTTGTCCTTGAGGAAAGTCAGTGCTGATTTTTCATTTTCTTTAAACAGTATTAGCTGCACCTGCAACTTCGTCCGCGAAGATAGAAAAGTTGTACAACTCAAAAAGATTTATTCACCCCGCCTGACCCCAATGTTTACTAGTTGTGAAAACAATGTCGTGTTAAAGACCTTTTTTATCTACATAGAGGTTCATCGATGATGCAAAATAGACTCTGACGGATTAAAATTAATTTTACGATATGAGTCGAAAATGGAATTTAGAAGTAATTTTCTTTAGGGGTCCCACCGGGCCACAGATAATTGTCGCGCTGAGCTCTGTGTGCATCCTTTTGGAACCACATAACCTCCAGCGAAAATTCATCAATTTGCGGCAACAAAAACCCGTTGAACATGGTCCTGCACCACAATGTCACCGAAAAAATTAACCCAAGTGATACCTCTGGCGTAAATGGTGCATTATTTCGTTAAATAATAGAATAGAATTTTATATTTAAAAATGAGTCAAAATAGTTTCAGCAATTAAAACAGACGTTCAGCCTACGCCCTTCATTCAAGGCAACACCCTTTGTTAGCCTACGACAATCTACTAAATTACCGAACAAAGGGCTAACTCACTTACAAAGTCCATGGAAGCATGAATATATGCAAAAAAGTGTAGTCACTCAAATGCCCTCTGCATGTATGTAATCGACTTCACCGACATTCAATTTGGAAACACAACCGCATCTGGAATTAACCTGTCACCACACTGGCGTTGTGATAATTGTGTGACAAAAGTTGTTTTCATTCTTCCTTTTTTTCCAATTCTCACCAGAAAGAGTCTGCATAGACGAACAAAGCAAGATCCTTTCACCACCTGACAACCTTCATTGACAATACCTTTGGGTCTTCTTCTGCCATCGCCTTCAGCCAAGCACTGACGACAGCGAAGACGAAAAAAAATGCAAATTTCTCTGCGAAATGAAATTTCCATTACTCTCGTCTTTGCGAATCTACCAATACGAGATTAGTCCAGAGGACATGTGCTCCTGATCCTAATAACCACATCTAGCCGTCCACCTTCAGGTTATGTGCAATTGCATGCCGTCGTGCTGAATTTAAAGCGCGCCTTACCTCCAAGTTCCTAAATATGTATGTACGAGTACAGCGGGCAAACGTTTTTCGGACATTTTTCTAATAGCAAGTGTCCTTTGCCTTCGTTTATGTTTCTCTTCTTTTTCGTCCTCTTCCTTTGAATCGGGGCTACAGTATGGACATGGCAGTGGAAAATTCAATCTGCAACTGCAACTTCCTTTAGGGTATGCCACAAATAGCAGGCGAAAAAGGATGATCATGTTCATATAATCGCTTGGTTGTTGTTGGACCACGATGACAACGAGACGGTTAAACATTTTCATTTGTCTCCTTTCGTCTATGCAGGGAAGAACGTAGATTTCTTTTAGTAAATTATCTAGTCACCGGGACACAATGTTGTTTGTTATCCTGTAGTAAGAAGTCGCGTGTCCAGAGTCCAGAACTCACCGACGACGATGGTAACGAGATACATTCGTGTCCAAGCCACACCGGGATTTCTGTCCACTTATTGACAATTCGTGATGATGAATGAATGCCATGGATATTCATGAAGGCCAATTACGTGAGTTAAAGTAGATTCCTTGCCAATGTGGTCCGCATGCACACGGCGGATGCTGAAGCCACACAACCAAAAACAATACAGCACTCAACAAAATACAAAACAAAAAATCTGTATGTCCGCTCGTCACTTGGACGACGCTGGAACCATCATATTTTTCCAACAGTAGCCGCTCCAGTCTCCTGCCTGCCATTATTCGGGTTTCCGTTGATGCAGCGTTGATGTCATAACCAGTTGCAGTCGGTGGACCCGTCCGGATGGATGGATGAATAGGTGCCACAGGTAAATATATCTACGTATGTATCTAATACCACCACCAGCAGCAGGCAAAATGAAATACCTGTAGCAGAAATTATTTCCATCGGTGCTGGGTGCACGTATTCGGGATTCCAGATTTTTGTATGCTAATCACTCTGTGTGGACATTTCATATCGGAATTACGGATATTATGCCATTTCCAGTTGTGCTTGTGCGGCGAAATTGTACTTTAACAACTCAGCTCTCCCACAATTGTGCTGGTCTCTAGGGACAGACGGTGTCACCGCAATCTCGCTTTTCTTTTAAGAGATGGAAAATGAAATTCAGAGAAGGATTCAGTACAGAGTTTCTTATTGGATTGTGACCAGAATGTTAGTTCTACTAATTAAGAAAGCTTTGACCCGAGAGAACGTTCCCAAGACATGGTATTTGTGATGTTTTCCCCACTCAATCACTTGCTTCATCTCGCATTCGTAAACAGCTTAATAAGTTCTAAAATTTGCATAAGTAAAACCACGAGTGGTTCAAAAGAAAGCAAACGTGCAAGAGGTCTTGACAAACCAGCAGCAGCCAAACAAAGAGCTTTTGATGTCAAATCTCTATTGAAAGTGGATCATATCGTCGCGATTCGAATTTTAATGTGAAAGTATCAATGAAAGAGCATCTCACCATCAGCAATATTATCCGATTGTTGTTTAATATTTAACTGAGAAAATGTGTCCGATGATGTATTATAGCCGCAGGCGAATTCGAAGAAATGAAAACCCCGGGAACTCGCCGTAAAGTAGAAGCATAAATCTTGTACTGTCGATTTCATTACGTTCTTGGAATCAAAAATAACTCTTTTTGGTCAAAAAGATTTATTTAAACAATGGGACATTTTTGTCAAGTTTTCGCATTGACAATTTGAATGCCCTATCGAATGAGGTTAAAAATAATATAAATTATTTCTTATCTTAGAAAATGCATCTTCACTGCCATCAGAAAGTTTGCGCACCGCTCACGTGAGCCAACTAGTTCGTGAATTAGTTGGTGATCTTTACGAATTTGAGAATATCCTTTCTTGTTTTAACCCTGCTGCGTAGTTTATGAAATCAGGAATTATAATTATTAACCTAATTGTGTAACGGAGTTGTAATTGCTAGGTGGGAAAATTACTTTTCTGGATTACGCACACTTTTCAATAGCAAAAACATCCGCCTGAAAAGCATTTCAAGCTCAGACCCCAATTTTTCTCGGCGGTCTGCAATAAGTTTTGAGACCTTTTGTGACCTCTTGACTACATAAAGTCGAGTGGAACTAATGCAATAGTTAGTATTGGCAGTTCGGAGGAGATCATTCCTAGTCCATTTTTTGTGGGTTTGAAGACCTGTGATCGGAAGCGATATTAGAAATCACAACAGAAGTGAAATTACTCCATGTTCGGGGCTGTGATTTTTCTTGCCGAACTTGTCCAATGTGTACTTTACAATTCTTTCGTTTTCTTTTTTTGGATTTTGGTCGTTTGTTTTATCATCACCTTTTAGAGCTTATCTATTGTTTCCATATTAAGGGTCACTTATGTGAAGTCGTTATTCCCTTAAGTACATTTTCTATTGATTTGGAAGAGTTTTGTGGACATATTTAATTTGGTGTACTGCATTGATCAGCATGACTTTGGGCCTTGTGCCCAGATTAACATAAAACCAGAAGGCACAAACAAACGCTCCAAAAATCTTTGTAGAGCTCTTTATACAGGTGTGAATCACAATTATAAAAAAAACACTTAACAACCGCAGTAGGTTTGCAAGGTTTGCCGCCCGCGTAAATATTTCTTACCTGCTCGAATTCCTTAAAAGTTTTCAATTGTGAGTGCGTGTGTTTCACCATTTGTGTGTGCGAATTATATTCGTCATAAATGGCCGAGGTTGGACTTATGTTTTATTGCGGACTCCGAACGGCCCCATACGTTTTATCTTTTATCTTGACAGCTGTACTCATCGGAAGATCTATCTGAATCAGAGCTCGGATCCTCACGTTCAGCAACGGACGCACTTACCACTGAGCCACGGACACTTTGAGGATTTATTTACTAAACTCGAAATTTGATGATTCTCCAAAGCGGGTGAACGACTATTTATCCTTTTTAAAACTTGCTCAACAATTTTCATGTTCCCATTTCGATAATGTTTACCCAAACGCTTTACGGTAGATATTAATCCAATCAAACAGAGCTGCCCAATTATCTGTCAACATGATCTTTTAAGTCTTATGAAAAATCCGTTTGTAAAAATTTCTCTTCGGGTCGTCTTCATCTCCCTTCTTCGGGATGATTTTCAGGGGAGATATGATTTTCTCTAAGAATGCTGAATAATTCTCCACCAGTTCGTGAAACTGACGTGCAACAGACAGTAGCAACTGATCCAAATCAGGATCGTTAAGTTTAAAACTCCAATCCAGTAACTTTTTCAAGGCAACGCTGTACCCGCATCTTCCTTCTTGATAAAATATGTTTTTTCGACCTTGTCTTGGCACTTCTTGTATTAAAGAATAAGTTGAAAAGATGAAGCAATAAAGCAACTTATACTCAAGCATGACGTACCCGTGTTAAAGGATATGACTCATGTCTAATTCCAATAAGCAACGATCATATTCGAATATATGAATGTAGGCAACCGTGGACAGTTGAAGGCAGAACAAATGTTATATTGTAAAGCTTTTTATTTTACAAAAAAAAAAAAAATAGGTCAGAGCACCACGGACATCTTTGAGGATATAAATTACCAGGATTGCGCTATTTTTACAAGGTGTTGAATTGCGTTGGGAATGTTATAAATAACGAATTTTCAAAACTGTTTTTAGATTTAAAATGACTAATTGTGTGATGCAAATTTCAAAACTTACAAAAACTTGGAAGGAAGTTATCCTACAGTAAACTTTACATTATTGAACGACCTAAATTTTCCCTCTTAAGAGTTCAACAAAGAACACAAAAAGTTTCTTTATTAAAAATCGTATATGGGATGCATAAATAAACTTTCATTAAAATCACGTTGTTCATGATACCGCTCGTGCCGCGAGCACAGTGTTAACAATTTACTCAAGCGTTAAACTACTTCCATTTGGAAAATTAATTCTGGTGAACATTCCAAATCGAGTGCAGACAACCATTTCGTTCGCCTCAGATAATTTATTCGTCATCAATGTCATCATCAATTAGTCATTTTTAATCGAGAGTAAATCGATCCCAAAACATGCAACAATTTCTTGTGTGCTCGCATAAAATACAATTCGCATTGGCAAGTCTAATTCAAAGTGTGCCGCGGGGAAAAATGATCCCCAAAATTGGAAAATTTTGATCCGTAAATGTATTTCATGAATACATACCATACGACGACGTCCGGAATCACTGAACCGGATAAACATTTACTTTACAATCGGCGGGATTTCACATTGGCAATTATATTTCGCGTTTGTTTGCATTGAATTAAAATTGCAGGCTGCGTACACGCCCAGTAGACACGACCCTCGATTAGATGCACTATTTCACATTCAGATTGGGTCAGTATCAGTAAATTTATGTATTTATATAATTTTCATGTTCTTTGTTCATTGGTGGAAATAAATCAACCGACATCGATAAGACCATTAGATAACTTTTTTCTTCAGTCTTTTTTAACCTAACAATGCCTTGGAAACGAAGTTGTGCGCTGCAATCTTTGTCCAGTAATTAAAAAATATTGTAAACATTTTTTTTTTGTATACAATCAAGCGATAAAAGAATGCCTGTCTGCTTCTTCTATGCATCGTTACACAGAGTGGTTGCATTTTTTAATGCGCTTAAAATCTGTTGCGAAATGTTATATTGAACGTCGGGCTTGCTTGGCATAGGCTTAGTAACACAGTTTTTCTTAGGCATGTGACTTAGGTTTTAATTGATCCATTATACGGTTGCGTATTGAAAGAAAAATAAACGAACGTAATTAGTTTTATAATAATTAGAAAAAATACATACGTAAGCACCATGGACACAATCAAGAGCGTGCCTTAAGGATGGATGTAATTAAAAGTGCAGTGCTTACCTAAAAATAAACAGAGAATTACGAAAACATTAAATATTAAAGTACTTTTAAGAGTTTAAAGAGAATATACAAGTTGTTCAGAAAAATGGGCACAAAATGAAACGTGAATTGTAAACAATATACCAGAAAGGTGGGATACCATTTGCTCATGCGAGCATTATGAAAAAGTTTTTTGTTTTACAAAAAAATTCATATTGTTTAAATGAGAATTCATTAAGTTACATATTTTTTTTTTTTAATTTGCTGGCTTTCAAGAGGATATGAATACTCTCATAACGAATGTAGCAGTGATCGGAAGAATTAGGAGAAGAATGAGAGATTATGCAGTGGTTTGAGAAACTTGATATCGACCGCAGGATTTTATTCGACATTAGTTTGATATATGCACTTTGAAAGTTTGGAAGAATGAGCAAAACACACCGCTGACAGTGAATGCCTTCACAGCAGAGCCATCTGCACACAATCTACACCAACCACGAATTTGACATGATGAACTAAGAACTAAACCGATACAACAACCGCTACAACTACACCACCCATAAGTCAGACTACTATCGCTGGTCGATTAATCCAATGGTAAATGGTGACTGAACCAGATTCGAAAATCTTGACACTCTAGAACTCGAACCTGGGACCTATCAGTTGAATCAATTGAAAGGCAGGCGCTCTATTAACTTCGCTACCTAGCTGTCAAGGTCATCGTTTTCAAGCCGATAAGTGTTCGACAGTAAAAATTTTATAATGCCAGTTCCACAGGGGCCAATTCAACGGCGCCTATGAAGAATCGGCAAATAACAAGGTCAAAATCGTACTTGAGTTCTTCAATGCTAATGTCAGTTAAGCAAACATCTTTTGCGGAGCGGTCGGAAAGTTCTTACATATAGCAGATAAAAGCTCTGACTCACAGACTTTGCGGCAGCTAGAAATGCGCTGCTACATTTTTTCACAAAAAAATCCTCACATCAACCTGGCTATCGCCGAACTGTCGAACTACCAAACATATCGACCTCGTGCTGAATCACATAAGACACTCGTCAAACATTCTGGATGTGCGAACGTTGAGGGAGGCTTATGCCCGACTCTGCGCAAGTTAATAATAACAAAATTTGACATTGAACGCCTCTGCACATCGATATTAGCCAGAGCTTACAATAGCTTCTAAGTGCAGGACTCTTAAATGAGTCGCTGTTTACCCGAATCGTCAACATCATGTGGTCACAGTGCTGCACTTTGTTTCAAGAAAAAGTCGAGATTACTTTAAGCTCCAAACCACACTAATAAAAACATAAAGTCTGATGATGATGATGATGATCAGGGCGCTCAGAGTAAGAAGGCAATTGTGACGCGTCGCTAACGTTTTTATACTATCTAACTAGTGTATTGTGTGAAAACCTTTTTGGAATACCAATCGCGGTCAAAGGGATGATGAAATTCAGTTCCGGGGAAAACTGATCCGGTTATGTTGCACAGTATGATGTTGCGATGGGCGCGTGTCAGTATGGAAGGTAATAACCATTTGAAGTATGTCCAGCTGTTGGGATACGCTGACAATATTGATACCATAACCATAAAGTAATAAAGGAGTAATAAAGGAGTTTATCAATCTCAAAAACTCAACCTAGGCAATCGACCTCTCTTTGGTTTGTCTAGACAACAACTAAATGTTGCGCTAAAAGCAAGATATTAGAAACCTCAAACTCCACGAGATGTAAAATGATGTAGATCTGGTGCGGACAAAAAAATCCGTTGATAAATGGTCAGGTCACATTTTGGGAATAGACAACAATGCTCAAGCTAAGAGTCTTACCCACATGCTATACATCAAAACGAACGAAAAGATTTCCCGACCATGAAAATCCACAACGGGCCGAATCAGAACCTTAGGTGAAGAGCAAATAAAGCTCACCCTAACCAACTTACCACACAAATAGCCTTACAAAAACAAATAATTTTATTTGTTAAGAACATTGCTGCTCGTCAAATAAAATTAACAATAATTATAAATAATAAAATTAGTTTAAGTTTATTACATGATTTTTTTAAGAATTAAATGTTATTAATATTTTTTTAATTTAAATTAATCGATTTAAAAAAATAATTGGACTTAACGTTTTGATGCGACTTTATGAATATTTTCAAAGACGACATTTTGATCAGTCAAGGCTTATCCTTAAACAAGAGACCGCAACAGATCAAATTTTCACATTGCGCAGTCTAAAAAACATTAAATCGATATGAGGGGATTGGAAGTTACCAAAACAAACTCCGAGTAGGAATAAAACTACTAACTAAACTAAATTTTTGAACGAAAAACAAGACTGTCAATTGTTCAAAAGTCGAAAAGAAATTGTTAGTTGAATCTGGAATTGTAAACAAATCTTCCCGAGTGCTAAAGGTGTCTTCAAAAGATCGCAAAGACAGTCTTGGTTGTCGATTAAAATGGGCCCTGGATAAGTCAGTTTAGATGAATATTGTCGAGGTCAGATAAATATTGAAATCTATGTTTATGGTGTTGGAAGTCAAACTAGGGAAAAACGATCCGAACCGATTACAATTACAGATTGTGACATGGCCAGCTAAGATCACAGACATAAGTTAGAACGAAGATAAGGAAGCAAAGGAGGACAGACAGCATTGAGATTGGTCCTAGTGAATTCAGAAAATATTGAAAAAAACTTCGAAAAATCAAATATGTAAAACGTAGCTACCTGTTTCATTCACTTACTTTGTGATTTCTGAAAATTTCACTCATTTCGAAGGCTGTAGAATTATGCTATCAGCAGAGCATTTATGTGCTAAAAAAAACCTTGTTTAGTCATGGAAGGTGTCAATTTTGCAATAATTTGTTATGAATTCGAATGCAAAAAAGTCATATAATATTTCGAATAAACATGTTCGAATTAATTGAGATAAAGGAAAGTTGTTTCAACAAAGAAAACTTGAACCAAAATCAACTAATAGTAATAATTTAATAAATAAATATGTAAATAATAGTAGGTTGTGCCAAATTTTGTTAATGCGTAAGTTTCGCGACCGTGTTTCGCCCCTAATTGAATTGAGTAACCCACAATAAAAGCGATATTCGGTCGTTAAGACACCGAAATCTGTTGATCATTGCGAAATTTACAATTTAATAGACACATTCTCCAAAGACGAGTGATGGACTAAATAAACTAAAAAAAACTGGTTACCAATTGGCTGAGATAACAAAACTAAATAATGCTTTGAGGTCTATTGACCTCTGTCAAACAACAAGACGTCGGTGATGCTTTCAAGTCGACGTTGAGTAGATTTTGAAAGCCGGAAATACATTTACAAGTGGAATGTTAATTTGAAATTCGACCGGCTAAAATAAACGTGTAACCGTAAATATTCGAGACACCCACAGATGGAAGCTGTGCCCTCAAATTATAGAAGCAAATCAAATGCATTTCTATTAGCCACTTCAGTCGGAAATGTGAAAACATAATCATACCGGTCACGTAGCCCGCGTTATGCAACAACTAGAAGTGTCTTGGCCTCTCACACACGTTTGAGGTTCTGCCTGACTGAGTTTTCCATCGAAATTGACCAAAGCACATGTGAAGCAAGGTCTCATGCATATAGGCTGGTAGCCGTGTTTGTCTTGCAACAATTCCATAATGAACTCAAAATAGTGTCTCGTGTTCGTGTTAGCACAATCCTAAGTCATATGGTGAAGTCGATATTAAATTCGAAGTAGTATGCTCCTAGCGCAGTTACGTGCGACCGTCCAAAGTGCTTAACGTTCGCGTAAGACCACAAAGTGAATGTTACAGGAACCGGAGCTGTTGCATAAGCCTTCGCGAAATATGACTCCAAAATATCGCATTAATTGTTCAGCCCATTTAACCGTGCGCAACAGTGTTCGTTGTGTCTTTCACAGCAGCGGAGGATATTTATCGAGCTGGTGACCCTCGATGCAAAAAAAAAAAAAAATTATGCAACAAGATTAATTTATCATCGCAGACTTTACGAAAAACCACACGACATCCCCAACTAAATGTGGCTAAAGATTTACTACTATTGTGTTCATTTGCCAGCCATACCCTTACGCTCTCACGGATGGTAGTAGCTTAATTGTGGTGATTAATAAATCGGAAGGACGTGCCAAATGGATACTTACTGTGTGCGTGCAATGACAACTGTTACAATCCAACATAGATTTGTTTCGTTTTATTCCACGAATGAATGCAAGTTCCAAAAGCTCTTAAGTACTAATTATACAATTATGGTGGACAGTAAAAGGAGCATTCCGATGGTGACCATGGTTTGCTTGTTGTTTCGCTGTTCGACAGCTAATTACATCCCATTCAATGGGAACTAAACAGGTGTTTGATTGCTGGCGTTTATGGGAAACATAAATTGTTTAAAGAACCAAAGGCGTACTGTTAAAGTGATCTTCAAAAGCAAATAAACGGAATCAATTGAGTTGGTGATTTCGCAAGGCGATAATTGAGTTACTGTCGTTGGATATTTAGCAACTTGAAGATTGTTACATGTGTACAGTGAAGGTCGCAAAATAGAATGGTTTCGAAAGTTTTGGCGCTCGTTACTTCACCCAACCTTGTTGCGGTAGTAAATCTTAATACTAATTTCTTTCCTAAGTGAATAGTTCGAAAAAAAAAACATTGTTTTCCGTAATTGCAACAAGGACTCATTCAAGGGTATGTTGTTGACGTTAAACAAATATTAATGCTTGATTTGAAAGTTGTATTACAAGAAAAATGTTGAAGCTTTTAAATTTGTTGTTAATTTTCATACGAAGGGTTTTTTTTTATATATTTTAAACACCTAATGGAAGTAAATATAGCTTACACTGATGAATTTGCTTAGAGACTTCAAATTGAGAATATGCACCACTATTTATTTTGAAATCAATCAAATAAAAGTGAAGTGAAAGATAACATTCAATCAAGCCATTGAATTCATTTTGGAGTCACGTAATCATTGAAATTAATTTGAAAGCATTGAAGTCTTTTTGATTCAATTATTTAGAATTGAAATTAGAACCGTTGTATGAATCGTTCGCAAGAAATTCGATGGGTTTGGCAACCCAACGTTTTTCCGGATCACACATGGACATATGATCGTCTCCGTTAGTTCCACAGTTGCATGTGATGCATGATTCTGACAGTTCTCATACAATAAAAGTTTTGTTACAGAAACTCGCGACAAGAAGTGGATTGATTAACGCTCGCGTTTTGTATCATTCCCAAATTACTTTAACGGTGTACATACTGGTTCACATACAGCATACTGGTTCACATGAAGTGTGTTTTGCTCTATGGACCACCAAATTAATATCCTTATTAGCCCTCAGGTAGCAACATATATACTCTCGTGAGACAAAAAAAAAAACAATAAATAATAAAAACCATGGATGCATTGGCTCCTATCATCTTCAATTCCTTTGTATCAAACACAAATAACATAGTTACACAAATTGTGCATCACAAATGACATCATATCAAACATTCCATGCAGGTCTGCTTATTTACTCAGCCTACACAATTGGGCACCACAAATGTTAACCAGACAAAACGTCAATTTGTCTTTTGTTTAATAAGTTTGCATAATTCCTGTGGCATTAGTCAGTAATCGCAACAATTCCAGGTTATTGTATCACTTGTGCAGTCGATAGTTTAATTTAATATTACCATACATTGCAACTCTTAAGACCCAGGCACACACGGACACCACGGCACTTGGGCATAATCACACGTTTTCCAACTAAAGCAGCCAACTGGAGTATCACGTCCAGCATCATCATCGGGCGTCTCCACGAGCAAAAGCAACAGCAAGCCAAGTACCGATGCCAACAGCAGTGGCAATTTATCGGAAGCTATCACAAGTAAATCCATTTGGAAAATCTTTAACACACCTGTATAATTATGAGTCCCAAGACCAACCATCAAGATGTGGCATCATCCTGAATAGGATGAGATTTCGTTCGTCCAAAGTTTTTCGTTTCCATCAAGGTGGAGTCGGAGCTGCCTCTGGGCTGTGTGTACTGTCGACCATTTGGTTAAGCACATCCGTAATATCACAACATTATGTGTCCCGTTCCCGTAATGAACTAATTAAGTGGTGTGCTTCGAGAGTTCGTGATGTACCGGCCCTGGGAGCTGCCAGTATCGTGTCCAACTTGTGCAATTCTAAATCTATTGAAAATGCGACCCAAAAGGGACATGTAATTTAATTTCACAGCCAAAAGTTTGCGAGTTTTCTTAAGAGAACTTGCTGCTGCTGCTGCTGCTGGTGCCAGTGGCAACGATAAATCTAAGATAACCTCTCGATCGGCATGGGGAAGATACTCAAGATACGACAATGAGTGCATATTTGAATCCCGAGGTAATGCTTGTGGAGCACACAATGTGGCAGGCTGTTGCAACGTTGACGGCGGCTTCATTTGCGGTGTGTGTGCACTTAAATTTAATGGAACAACATACGAACGTATAAGGGATTGTTCGTAATGATTTGGTGATGGTGGACTGTGGTGCGCATGGTTAAACTTCAAAATTACGGACCAACTTGCCGACGGCGTTGGGGCTATTAGTGAAAGAAATGCGATCGACTTTGCAGATTTAAGCAAGTCGGCTGATTGGTATGCAGGTAGCTTAGCAGCAGGCATCCAACTGGACGGTTTACATTATTGATTTGTGACGACGTTTTGCGATTGAATTCATCTTTCGCTGGCACGCTGTTGACCGACTTGTTGGCCCAGTAATGTGAAAGCCAAATTTGTTGAATTTGGTTTTAGCACACTTGAAGCTGAGTTGGGCAGACAAGTGTCAAGCAAGTCATTCGAAAGCGAAGGCCGACGTAAGATTGTCAATTATCGCGTAATGACATTGTCTTAAAATGGAAGCTAGGAACACTTTGTACTCTCGAGCATTCGCACTACCCCATGGAGTAGCACTTGGAATGACAAAACTTTGTCTTACGGAGTGTTGGAAACACTTTCATATTGATTTATAAGTGCTGAACATTTAATGGAAAAAACAGTGTTACCTTCCAGGTCAGACACGAGACGAAAACCACATGATGTTTATAAATTTTACAGGTGGCTTAGATTTTTTGAAAACCGGTCCAATTTTGTAAAGGGGTAAAAAAAATGAATGCAGGTCATTAAGGAACTGAAACGAAACAATTCGAACAAAGGCAATACCATTTTCGGAAGCCATTTAGGGAAGAAGAAATGCTCAGGAGATTTGTTCGTGCGAAATTCGCAACACTTAAATGATGGAAGACATCAGGTGCAGATGATTTTCATCTTAAAGTTTGTGAGAGGTGATCGAATGAAAAGTTTTAAGGGAAAGTGTATCAGTTTATCTTTTGCTGACACCATAAGCTAGGGACAAACTTCCATACCACGGGCGCTTGATGGATGGATATCGACTCAGTCAAAAAAATTATGTCATTCCCCGATTCGACCAATCTCGGTAAAAGTAGAATATGTCGGACTTAGTTCGTAGTGTCATTTTCTACGGAGGCATCTTATGAAACCCCTTCAAAAAGGCAATATAAATCTACGGTTGAATGTTATCACACAAAAATTATACACCAGCAATTGACCGATCGTTTTGTGTGAATCTTCCTGTCCATACTTGACCAAATAGAATGTCAAAATTTAAGTCATAAAACATTAAAAATTAATTTCGAAGTTATTTTGTTCTTTTTGTTGAAGCGTAAGCTACCACGTTTTCGAAAGCAGATACAACAATTTGCAATTGACGACAACTATAAGTTTTGCTTTGAGATACATATCTACAGTAAGCCTTGGAACGTTGAAGTCTTCAAGTTCACGGAATACTCTTGACTATTTTTTTTACAGAATTATTGGCTAGAGATATTGGCTCAACGTGAATTAAGTCGCCAATATCGAGGTCGTTATCGCGTTTAGCCCATCGCCTCGAAAAGACTCGAACAACACGCAACAGATAAGGCGCCAGAATTATGATCCATTTACTGTGAAGTGTAATACGGTCACTTTGACTGCTGAGCGAAACAGAATCATAATCAATGCGTTTTTACTACAAAGGACATATAAATTTGGATTCCAACAGGACGGTGCGATCGACACACAACTCGCGCAACAACTCAACTTCTTTGAAGTCTATGTCGCCCGATATTCCCGCCAAATAGATTGAAAATGTGATTAAAAGTATTACGTTGCAAACGACTTCACTCACTGGCAATTCTTCCGTGGTGAAGGTCTGTTGCGATAATCGGTGCAGCAACAAAAATCTTTATTTATTGCCATACCACATCAAAAGATTCAAGCAACACCATAACAACACTAATCCAGATTCACTCCTCATAACTTTTCTTCCAACGTTTGCGCCCGTCCATATTATTTCAACAGTAGATTGTTTATAATAAGCCATTCAATCGACGTTCAATAGTCGTTGACAATCATGTTGAACACAACTGTATCGAATAGTTGCCCCTCGGGAGGCTTGCTCACAATGACTTTCCCGATATAAACAATATATTAACCTATTGTGCCTCGCATTGTCACCATAGTCATATAAATAGAGTCGTGACACTTATATTCGAAGTTGGTGATCTGATTATAATGCGGACAGTCGTTAATTCAGCAATCGTTAAACGCTGTTGAATGGACGTTTGAATCTACGAGTAAGTTTGTCGTTTCCCTCAGTCGCTTAACTTCAAAAGCCAACATCTTATTTATATTGGAATGTTTTTGTCGATTGCAAAGTTGGATAATTTTTTCACTTCTTTTTCCGAAGGCAGGTTCGGCATCGGGAAGTTTTATTAAAGGACGTTGATATTATTGTTTAGGTGTAACGATGAACCAAAGTTAATGTTAAAAAGTATGGATATATTGTACACAAGCTTAAGAAATGACGCCGCGTGGCGCATTCAATCATTCGATTTTGATTGACACATCTGTAATAAAAATACCTACAAAATTTTATTGTCATAGTTTGACGTTTGTTAAAACTATAGTGTCTTGAATACATCCGCTTCCGCGATTGTTTTCGATTTTTAAATTGGAACAAATTTGCATTAATTTTTGTGTTGAAATGCGAATAATTTGAAAATATTGGCGAAGTGTTTCGGGAACGATCCTAGGAGGACCTGGGTCGGAACTAAAGCTGATATCTATCCTTCATGCTCTGGGGAATGATGCATCCAGTTGATCAGAACCAAGTTTCCTGACCAAAGAAGTTCGGTCTTCTCTTCTTCCTTCAACTAAGAGGCTGTTAGCTGTAGCATAGCGGAGCCATTGTCGTCGACAGATTTTTGTATTCGGTAAAGTCTACCTGATTATAATATATCTTGAAGAGTAGGATTGAAGAATGCCGGTATCTGGTGCCAATCTGGAATATTAAAAACAGAACTGACAACATTTCCATACTGAAACACACAGGTTTGTGTGCGGTACAAAAACTTCAAAAGTGGTCGTAGTACCCTCGAGCATGATGAG
Source organism: Orthonevra nobilis (assembly GCA_963555765.1). Taxonomy (NCBI): domain Eukaryota; kingdom Metazoa; phylum Arthropoda; class Insecta; order Diptera; family Syrphidae; genus Orthonevra; species Orthonevra nobilis. The sequence goes on from OY743225.1 coordinate 16,597,629, forward strand.
CACGGTGAGCACGACAAGCCATCGATATCGAAAACCGAAAAAAAAACTTTGAATTGACCATCAGTGAACTGGTTGTTTTTTGATTAGAAATACAAAAATATCTTGTATTGTCGTATTTCTGCAAAGCTTGTGTCAACAGACCTACATTTGTTTAAAATAAAAAAAAAAATAGACCGCAGTGAATCCATTTTAGACGATAATCCAAATTTAACGCATTGTAATCGGAAAGGAGACGTTGCCAATGAAAATGAAAGGCATTCTGGCATTAGGCGCATAAATGGCGTACAACGTCGTGTGAATAGGAGATGCGAAACATGATCCATTTGAACTCGGTTTCTCCTTTCTTGTCCGGTGAGCTTCACATCTAGTGCGACCCAATATCTTTTCGTGTTTTACGAGTTTTCGACTTCCTTCCAAATTTGCTCGACTGCATTGTCGGCCACTTCTTCCGAGATAGGAGCGGTTTGTGGAAAAAGTTTATGGGAAAACTAATAATTTTAAATTCCTTCACATTATTTTCACCACCTGTCATTCACAGGAAGATCTAGCCATTTTTCAAGATGTTTTGTTTAAGCACTTTGATAGCCACGTTAGTATTACGGACCGAAGATATTTCCTATAACTCCCGAGTTTATTCTCCTATTTTTATCAAGGTGTATAAACCAAGTTTTGAGTGCAGCTTGAGCTTCACGAATCATCAATTTGGTACGCCTTTTAGTCCTTTGAAGCTTTAAACGGCGGAAATCTTATTTCCATTATTGATGATGCAAGGAATCCCAGATATCCAGATAGATTTGCTTTACAATCTTGATTTTAAACTCCATTGATAATTTTAAAAATGTACTCTTTCAGGTTTTTAAAATAGATGCCTCTCGCCTTTCCTTTTCCAAGCCATTCCAGTTGATCTTTTCAAACATCTTTTCCTGTCCAAGAAAAATTCTATTTTCCAGGTGTATAATCATTTCGTTTCTCAAATACGCAAACTACCACCTCTCTTACATGTAACGTTTCAATTCGTGAACCCCATATCTTTCATCAAGCGTTGCACATGTTATCCTCCGGAGACCAAACCAAGCTTTGACCCGAGTGTTTCTGCCTCTAGAGAAAACATTTTTTGAGCGTTTCCAATTTTCTTTTCTTTTATGACATCGGAGATTTGCAGTTGCGAAATATTGGCCCTCGAATATGCACTTCCGAGATCATATTTAATATGTCGCGAGGTTTATCTGGATGTTAAAATTTTTCTAAACGTAATTTCTCAGTCAAGTTATTAGGAGGGTTCAATTTGGACCAATTAGCTGAGAAAACTATTCACGTCTTCGTCCTCGACTTCCACAATAAAGAATCCTCTTTCAAGAACTTCCTCTCTTACGATAGACTTGTTATTTAAGTAAGTGATATTATTTTGCAAGCTTAGGTTAATGTAGGTACCAAGGGTCTAATTGAGATAAAAGAACCGGCAAACCAAGTCTTAGCTTTAAGTGTCGGATATATTGAGCTTGAAAAAACTAGTTCGGGCAACTTAATCAAGACGTTTTTTTTTGTGCAGTAAAAAAAACCTTGATTTGGCTTTCAAACAAAATGAGTTGCAATTAAATAATTTCATTGAGTGAACACACATCCACCGACCTCAACCAAACAGCCACAAACTCGTAGAATATCTCCACGTTATTTCCTAACACTTCACACCATCACACTGAATCCCAGTCGACGTAGCCATCTGGCCAGCATCTGAAGACCTGGTGACCTGCTTCTAGAGGTTTGGCTGCACAGTGTGCATATCTCATGGAAAATCGTTCACCGGCAAAACGATACCAGTCCAAGTATCTGCTTCATTTTCAAGCTTGAATCGCTTTGGATTAGGCGACCTTGCTGCATATCGACTTCATTAATTCAAACCACATGACAGTCATCGCGTACAACCTTCTCTTGGCGATCTTGTTCGATTTAAGTAGTTTTCCAACCCTCTGATTGCAAGACGGCTTTAAACTGCGAACATTCCGTGGTTAATGACAACAACTGTCAGGCGCAAATGTTGATCTCCTTCTACCGTGCGGCCGGAGACACTCGGACAGACAGTCAACAAGAATGAAAACCGTGTCAGACCATATTTGTGGCTCTATCCAATGGAACCGTCGTTGCATGGTTATGCAAACATATGTAAGCCCACTATGCTGGTGGCTTAATGAATTGACGTTAAGTCGTGGAGTTTCCGACACAGTTTTCGGGCTGTTTTGTCCGTTTTGCGGATTCGTATTCCTGCCCTCAAAACGAGTGTATCTACTCCAACTGGACAGAGTCAAGCTCGCCATTCACTAATCACGATTTCCGGATGCTGAGTAAAAAAAAAAACTAGATGTCAGGAAAAAGATCAAGTACTTGTAGAGAGGATGTAGAAGTGGTTAAGTTGTGGTCACGACGAGCTCCGAGACGGAGAACAGCAATCAACCAGATGCAAATCGTTGCTGTCAATGAGAGAGTTCTTTGATTTTATTGTTTCGTCTACGGTTTTGAGTGCGACGCGACTCTGAGTCAGTCAATCATGCGCGAACCTATAAACAATTGAAAAGTATGATATACGTCACGAGTTTGATCCGGGGAAATGGTCACAAGTGAGGCCTTGTAATTTGTGTGTCGTTGGGAATAGCGAAAATTGAAAGTAATGTGATCTGAAGTAATTTGTCTCCTTAGCAGCTGTGATCAAGGAACTAGTTGCTAGGATTTACGAGTAAATGTCGGCTTTTAAAACTAATAGACTTTGAATTTATTAATATAGATAACTGACGGATATGCATCGAACTATTTTGCAAGCACATCGATGATTATGATTCCTGAACTCTGTGTGTGGTTAGGCTGCAATTATGTAATATGCTACGAGCCCGATTAAATCGCACGTACCACCTCTGTGCACGACTGTTAAGTAACAGAGCAATGAAGAATGTCGCTAGTTCCTAGAAGGAAACAATTTCATTGACAGAGCAATTGATGAGGTGTTCACCGATAAAGAGATATTTCCACTGAATGGCTTTGGGTAAAAAAACGCCTGAAAAAAGTCGACGAAATGGAAAAATAAAGAAAGGTTTTATGGGCTTTTCAGAAACGTCATGAAGCATTTTTCGTTTCCACGTGGAAGGATTTCTTTTTCGGTGAAAACCTGAAAAAGGTGCCGATAAACAAGAATGAAATAAGTACAATTTCAATGACGCAAGTTAAGAAATTATGGTTGGAGTGTGCAATACATGCCTTCCAAACTCCAAAAGATGGTGGCGGGTTTTCAATTGTGCAGTCTAGGATTGTCGCGATGGAACCGAATTCATTTACGTTTAAAAATCTCTGGACATTTCTGGATGGATGTAGGTATTCGTCCAATAAATTCATTTCGTTCAATTGATATTTGATTTCGAAGTAAGAGCTAAACAACACGACACCCTTAAGATCCCACCACATTACCAGCTTTGTATCTCGTTAAAGATGCTTTAACAGGTTATTAAGTATCTGCCATTTGATTCGAACAATTGATTGGTCCCAAGTCTAAGGTCCCCAGAGAAAGTTTACAACTGTTATCTTATTTCCGAATTCGATCCAATCCATTTGCCGTCGTGATCAAATAAACAGATGTATCGCTCGAGTTGTCGACCGGAGATAGTAGTCAGACTAATAAAACGTGCCATAGTGATTATTTTCAATCGGCTTGTCAAGTTGGTGTCAAGCAATATTCCAAAACACAAAAAATTGCTCTTGCTTGTATATTACATTATATTGAGAAAACAATACTGCGAACTGAGTGGTATTGAATTTTCCGTCTCCGTTTTAAACTTCACCAATGCAGCAATCGAAAAACTTATATATCTGAGTCTTAAACAATTCACTCACTCACTCACTCTACCACTCTCTATATCCTTCCGCTTGTCCTGAGTGAAGTGTAATCGCTTTTTGAGCGAAAAATTAAAACAAGTAATAGGATGGGCCAATTGATATTTCTTATCGATGCTCACTTAAGGCGTGTGTTCCTCGAAGTCCCATCCTTTTGGATCAATAGCTCGCCAAAATCCAAATTCTCAAAGAAAATCAGTTCTTTTTTTTCTTACGGATTCTTATTCTTAATCAACATGTAAGAAGAAATAAATCTGTCGAAGCGTTTCCCGGATTTCGAACGTTTACGATATTTTAAACGCGTTTGAAATTGTCAGCGCGCTCTGACCACTCACGGCACACAGCAGGATCGAGCCTGCGTAGAGCCAGGTGGATATGTAAGCGGCTCAACATGAGCAGTTTGAAGAAGAGGAGGAATGCCTCTAAGGACCAGGCATTGCCCGTTAGCGGTAATTATAAGCACATTCGTGTACAAACATTTCAAAACTTTAAAAACGTTTTAATCGGAATCACGTTTTTAACATTTCGAACTGAAATTTTGAGAGCATACTCAGAAAATATGTCTTCAAGGAATGACGGATTGTTTTTACGCAAAAAAAAAAAAAAACGCGAAAATTAGATTTTTTTGAATTGCCATTTTCCAAAATGTGTACTTAACATCCATGGCCAAAGGGTCACAGATTGATAATATGCTTTGAATTTGTGTTTCAGATCAACAAAGAGGGGGAAGTGATGTCAGCCGTTTACCTCCCGTGATTTGAGGACCTATTTTCGCGGAGCATTGCAGCTCCGATTATTATTATTTTTTTTTTTTTTTTCAAATAACAAAAAAACAGAACTTAGAAAGCTTTACTCGTTTCCTGTTAAAAAAATAAATAAAATGTAAACACCTGAAATATAGCACTCCAAGCATAAAGTCTCCCTTAAAGCAGCACCTTAAAGGCAGCAATTTTAACGTCAAACGTTCACTTTCGCAAAGTTGTAACATCTGATGCTCTAGAACCTTTGTTGCGTTAGGGTTCTCGTAGCAGGCAATTACTTGAAGAAACAGCTGCCGGCTTTACAGCGTCCATTTTAAACGTTTATTTGCCATGTTTTTTAAAGTTGTTTGAACTTTAATCGCCTAGTTGTTCACCGCGGAATATACAGGAGGGGTTTTCAGTGTCAAAAAAAACTTGTGTTTTAAACGTAAACCAACAGATGGCCTGGCCTACAAAAGCTGAAAGATGCAGGTCTGAAGAAGAAAAAATAAGGTTAAAAAAAAATACTAAAAGAGTAACGAAACTGAAACTGTTAAAAGAAGATGTTCGAAAATCTATTCAAAATGGTCAAACTAAGAATTCGATGAAAAAATGGGAGAAGTGTACTAAGCGATTCCAAATAAAAACTGCCTTCATAGTCGGCTAATTTCTCCGAAGGCGTCAAACCGCAGAGGAATCTATTCTATTTTGTCTTCATGGAAAAATCATGGCGGTCAACACTTTAAAAATTTCAATAAATTTTTTTTTTTTTTAGATTTTTATACCTTGTATCAATTGATGCAAATTATGTTTAAAAAAAAAAGACAACACAGTTTCCCTTTAAATGTGAACACCAAAGCTTTTATAAAACATACCCGTGTATAAGTCGTTATGCATTGTCAACTGAACTCTTCGAAGCTGCTTACGCATTACTGAAACACTCATTCTACGAGTGTTCCTTTTGAAATAGAGGAAACATTGCAGGCGGAAGTCCGTCCGTCACTCCGCATTAAGCTTTTCAATGCACGGTTTTAAAAATATTTCATATTTTCAGAATCTAAATAAGGATCCAAGATTTACAGATTTGAATTTTTATTTCTTTTCTGCTTCTCGTTTCAAAAACCATAACCTATGGAAAATTGTTCAAAGCTTAGTATTCGAATTGTTTTTTTTTCCAGCACTTTTCCTTGAATGCACACATCCACATGATTAGATACTAAACTACAGCGATAGGCGTAAACACTGGTATAAATGTGTCAGCAAGTGTCGGAAAAAGTCTACGTTTAAGAATTGCTTTATACTACAGTTAAATCGCCCAGTAGACACAACTTAATCAATCAGCAAAGCAATCGAATATTCAAAATTCAAAGTTCATCAGTTTTGCAATTATATTTTTCGAAGTTTTATAAAGATTCCTTTATTTTCGAAAATATTCCCAAAATCTCAGCATAGTTTTGAAGAAAATTCTTGTGCAACTACAACTAACCGCCGGCGCAGTTCAATTTTCCGACGTTTGTATTTTATGTTTTTGGTGAATTTTGATCAAATCGAACCATGCCCAGGTTAGAAGCCCCTTCGATGCGCTCGCTTAGTACCCGTACATCGGATGTGGACGCCCTAGCATTGCGAGGCTATAATATTGGTCAAAAAATCGGCGAAGGCAGCTATGCGACCGTCATCTCGGCTATTTGTCAAGATGACAACGGCGGCGAGCTGAACTTAGCTTGCAAAGTTATAGACAAGAAGAAAGCACCGAAGGACTATCTAAACAAGTTTTTTCCACGGGAATTGGATATCTTAATGAAGATCGATCATCCGAATATTATACAAGTGCATAGCATTTTGGAACGTGGCCCCAAGATATTTATATTTATGCAGTTCGCCGAAAATGGTGACCTTCTCACTCACATAACGAAGCACAACAATATCGGGGAACTTCAAAGCAAGGCTTGGTTCCTACAAATGACCAAAGCGTTGCGATACCTTCATAGCTGCGATATCGCCCATCGTGATCTCAAGTGTGAAAATGTTCTATTATCGCAACGCATGAATATCAAACTTACTGACTTTGGTTTTGCACGTTATTGCACCGATTCGAATGGGCAAGATGTTTTGTCCAATACATATTGTGGATCGGCGGCTTATGCCGCACCTGAGGTGGTCGCTGGTAACCCGTATGATCCTAAACTGTCGGATGTATGGTCGTTGGGTGTGATTCTTTTCATAATGTTGAACAAGAAAATGCCATTTGACGATCGCAATGTGAAGAAACTTTTGGATGATCAAACTAATAGAAGATATTCGTACCGCAGGAAGTATGCCGATCGGATCAGTGAACAGGCAAAATCTGTGGTGCGGGTGCTCCTCGAACCGGAACCCAGTGAGCGCTGGGACTTGACGGAAATTTTGAATTGCAGTTGGTTGAAAGATAATAGTGATGCATCATCGAATGAAAATCTATAATTTCGTTTTTCAAGCTCTTGTATATCCCTTGAATGGTTTTAGTCAATTTAATTTTTTTGAATAAATTGTACATCTAAAAAAAAACAAAAACAAGTCGTTCGATCGAATTTTATGTTCTTTTCCACTGCACATGGCTCTCAAAAGGGCTCTCATGCCGAGGATTACTTGGCAGAACCTGGAAAACCAAAGGTTTTCAAAAAAAAAATATTTTTATGCTAGAGTTTTTGAGGATAGAGATGGGCAGATGAAGAGTAGATGGAAAGTTTGTACCCCCGCTTTGAAAATGCGTTTAATATGTATTTCGTTTGGCCTCGTAGGGTTTACTTACGCCAACTTCGGATCGACGATGTGATAATGTAAGTGATACACATCTTCGAAACGCTTCCTATTAAGCTTAGGATAGATACTCGCCAAATAGACAATTTCTTTTATGATATTTTTCGAAGTTCCGAAGACTTCAACGAGTTCTGGTAAAGCGAACATGCTGTTTTAACACGGAAGACAAGTCTTTACAGTGTGATGATCGGTAACACTGTCATAGATCCAACATAAACAGCATAGTTTGCACAATTTTTACAAAAATAAACGTCTAGCTGCGTCAACTTTAGAGTCTTACTTACGCGTCGCCTGTAATCTTTCTTGTTAGTTTTAGAAATACCCAAGCCAGGAAAGTTCACAATTTATCTTAACACTATGACAGATCTTGGAAAAACGCAGGAGTTCCAAGTCGATAGTCTCCATCGCGCATGAAAGCACTTAAAATAAAGACGAGCTGTCTTCAATCATGAAACGTTGTTAGCTATCCTTAGACACAAATCTGATTGCGCAAAATGATGACGAAGAATGCTAGCGGGTTTGACTTGGTGGCCCTCTGGTTTAAACAGCTGACGCACGTTTCATGTTTTGTTTCGCTGTCAAACATCTTCACTTTGGTCTATAATTTAACCATGAATCGTCTAACAAACGAACAACGCTTGCAAATTATTGAATTTTATTATCAAAATGCGCGCTCTATTAAGATCATTGCGCGCTTCTTCCATTTTATGGTCAGTTTAATCGACCCACTGAAGCGGCTATTCGGGCTATTGTGACTAAATTTCGCACCAAATTTACATTGTTGGACATTAAACCACCAACACGCTTACGTAGAGTGCGAACTGAAGAAAATATCGCGGCTGTGTCGCCCAGTGTTAATGATGACCATCAATTATCGATTCGTCGCCGTTCGCAGCAATTGGGCCTCTGTTACTCAACAACATGGAAAATTTAGGTGTGATCCCTTTCAAAATACAGCTGGTGCAAGAATTGAAGTCGAACAACCTACCGCAACGTAAAATTTTTGGTGAATGGGCTCTTGCAAAGTTGGCCGAAGATCCACTTTTTTAACCGAAAAATTGTGTTCAGCGAATTGTCGATTTTGGAGTGAATATCAGCCAATAGCATCAAAGAGCTACCAATGCATCCAGAAAAAGTCACAGTTTGGTGCGGTTTATGGGCTGGTGGCATCATTGAACCGTACTTCTTCAAAGATGATGCGAATCGTAACGTAACTGTGAATGGTGAGCGCTACCGTGAGATGATATCCAAATTTTTTTTGCCCAAAATACAAGAGCTTGACTTGCATGACATGTGGTTTCAACAAGACGGTGCCACATGCCACACAGCACGTGCAACAATGGACTTATTGAGAGGCGAGTTCGGTGAACATTTTATTTCTCGTTCAGGACCGGTATGTCAAAATTGGACTAAGCGAATGAACCATTTGAGGAGCAGTCAAGGTCAACATTTGCATGAAATAATCTACAAACATTAAATTATATGGACCGTACTATCGATTCAAATAAAGATTTCAAGCATTTTTCTGAATTTTATGTGTTTTTTGTTAAAAAACGTTCCTATAACTTTTAAAAAATCACCCTTTATGTACTTTTATAAATAAACTTTTCTTCAATAGTTCTTAAGATAGAATACAGATGAATTCACTATTCTAGCTTCATATTTAAATTTCAGAACGCTGCAATGACTAATGATACTAATAAGTATTTTCTTTAATTTTTTTTAGCGCCGGCTGGTAGCATTGCAATACAAATTTCACCTGAAGCCGGATTGCGTAACGCCTCAATCGCTATAATCAGAACCGCTGATGATGTTATCGTTCCCATTCCAATGGAATCGGTCGCAAATCGAACTCTCGGAACAGAAATAAGCACTTCGGAACGAACGCGACGATTGATCCCGTATATGGCATTCTATTTGCCACCGGCTGAGTTTCCCATCAACCAACAATATGTTGTTCAAGTGGTGAGATAGAACTTTGACTGAATGTTCAGCACAAGTGTAATTTCAATTCGAAAACCAAAATTCAAATCGTACAAGTGAAGCGAGTAATTTATTTGTCATGCATTTGAGAGCACATTCCTGATGAATGCAAGCGCGCCAGATTAATTCAAACTTCACATAAACTATTTAGCAAATAATCGCAGAATAAATTATTTGAATGAAATTTTCTATTCCTACAACAGCCGTCAAAACAACTTCAACATCAATCACCACAGAAATCTCAAAAGCAACAGCATCAACCAGCTGCCATACCAATTCCCACCGCCTATGTCCACATGAAGGTGCCTCTTGGTGGCCAACACCAACAGACTCATCACAACTCACACAATCATTATCAGTCGCAAGCGCCGGTATTCCAAACAATTGCATATGGTGGGCAACATCCTTTGACCCAGGTGAAAGAGAAGGTTAAAGTACCACCGCTGCAGCATTCCCTCCTTCCACCTGGTGGTGGCGCACAACGAGTCCCTATTCCATTTGCATACAAGGAAGGAATCAACATACCCAAGGTAACCTGAACTAAACAAATTTCTTACCAAATAAAAATAATGAAGTATAAATTTTTTTTAATAGTCTAAATCAATCGGGCAACAGCAGCAACAATATCATCAACTTCAGTCACCAGTTCAGTTACAAAAAATCAATATGACACCATTTACGCCCACGAACACTGTTCCCGGACACTTTATTCCAATTATTTATACCAATGAACAGGCGAACAGTGTTAATAACTTTAAGCCCACAGCGCCCTCATCGCCGTCAATTGTTTCTCATCAACAGCAACAACAACAGTACCAAGATTTATCGAACATTGGCCAGTTGGAGGACCATCAATTGCAACATCCATCACATTCAAGTGGTGGTCATAAACAAGAAAACTCCGAAGAATACCTCCGCCATCGGCCACATGGAGAAGTTGTCGTTAATATTCCGGCATCGCCAGTGCCGTCCTCGCAGCAAGTTGTGCCAAAAACCCTGTCACAGATTCAGCAACAGGAGCGACAACACATTCAGTATGTTTCCGTGTCACCAACGCCGGGTTCAGGACAAAGGTAAGTTAATTGATGGAGACAGGTTAAAAAGTTTATTTTTGCTTGGATTTTCGAACGTTCCTTGTTAGAAATATATTTATGAAATTAGACTGATTATAAAGACCGAGCTTCTAAAGTTTTGTTTAGAAAAGATAAAAGCATAAAAAAATAAAAGATACCAAATTGAAATTGATAAGGACATTTTAGAAGTGCGCATTCTGACGATTCTCCTGCTGCTAAAAATAAATATATTTTGCGGTCAGTCGGGAACTTAATCTAAGGTTGGCGACTTGAACAATGCTTCGCCTTCATTGTTGAATGTATGAGCTTAGGTTTGATTGCAAACAGCAATTCGAAGAACACTTGAATTAGGCTGAAAAACAGAGGAATCTGATGAGCTTGATGCATTCTGAATGCAATCAACTGGTTGCTCTCAGTGCGGTACAGTGAAAAGAAGCTTTAAGATCAATTTTCCCTAGCATACCCCTGATTTCCTGACAGGTGAGTGATGTGGGGATTCCAACTCGTGTTCATCTGACAAGGTCAAATAAAAATATCCAAGAGGGAAATTGAATGAAAGCCCAGATGCGCCAATTTCAACTTTGTACCGCATTTCACAAAACGATCTTGGCCAAAATGTTTGAATAAATAAAATAAAATGAGGCTGATTTTCAAATTTTGAAAGATACAGCAAGTGTAACAGTCTGGTGACGTTTTTGGGTTGCCAGTCCATGTTTTATTCTTTTACGAAAATAATACTGGTGCAACCATTTTAATGCACGGTTTGCGTAACGTAACGAGGTAAACTAAATTGATGAAGTTTATTTTAAGAACAACGGTGCCACATGCCCCAGAGCTGGTTTAACGAAATGGAGACATTAATTGGGTGCCAAGAACGTCCGTTTAAACATTTTAAGACTTCTTAGTGTTTGATAAAGTCCTCACTTTTCATCCATATACTAAAAAAATATATCTGAGTTACGTCATGTTTTTGTTTTAGAGGAATAGAATTTTCATGAAAATCAAAACAGAAAAATTATGATTAATATTTATTGAGAACAATTTTTGACATATGACGACCGCGATGAATGTTGACCTATAAGTCGTGAGTGGCCGTGTCCCCCACAAAAATCTTAAGACGATTTGCTCACGAAGTGTCGACCCTAAAGACTGACGTTTTGACACTCTACATCGTATATTGTGGCCTTCTGTACAATTTGACTCTTACAATATTATTGACAAATCTTGTTGGATGAACAAATATTTTTGAAGTCCACCTTCTTAGAAAGTCAAAAACGTCATTCAGAACACAGAAGTATGACAACAGCTTCAGAACCCTATGACGGCGTGCCGGCAAGCGCTTGGCCCTTTCTAGCAATTGCTTATAAAGTTTATATTTCTGCAGACTGACGAGAAATTTTGAATAGGTGACTTCACAAGGAAGCATGAAATCGTGAAATACCCAAGGTTAGTCGCTAGACTTAAATTCCAAATTATTTCTAGAATCCGGAAACAAACTATGTTCCTAATATAAACATTTAGCAGCGAAAACTCTGAAATTATGTCACCGAGTTGCTTTAAGGAGAAGAAGCTTCATTGAACTCATATCAGTTTTTGTCTTTAAAATAGTTACCAGTATATAAAGCATGTTTACGTACCATATTCTACCTTCAAGATCGACCTTTTATTATTTTATTTAATAAAAGAACCAAATTGCCAGATAACTGTTTTCGGTTATTTGTTTCTGTCATAATATTGCGTAAGATATTACCTTAAATTTGCTGACAACATATTTGTCCATGAAAACGTTCAAAATGTTTCCTTCAACTTTCCTATTACTCGGTGCTTTGTGTATAAATGCCACAAAAGACGACAGCTTGACAATCAAATAAAGACACATGCTAGTGTGTCTCCGCACAAACTTATTAATATTCAATTCACATGCTCATCATGGTAAAATGGTGTACAATCGCTTTCACTTACTCGTAACGATTGTCCGTTGATGTGTCTCGATTCATTTCAGTCGTGAGAATCCAAGATTTCAATCGACTCTCCCTATAGATGACATGTTTCGGTCTCGACAGTAATAAATTCTTGTAGACTGTCGCACCTGCAGACTGAACAAGTTGTAATGCACAACACATTCAGCACAAATGTATTACTGAATAAATCATTTCCTATCATTGGATGTCATTTCAGTGCCACCTACCGAATTGTCGGTGATTCGCCAACAGAGAATCGTCATCATCATCATCAGCAGCAGCAGCAGCAACACCATCAATCGCAAACGACACAGCTCTTTGAGCAGCAATTTTCTAATGGGGATGCTCTAACGCCACAGCAAAAATATGTTATCTACTTACAACAGCAATTGAGGTACAAGCAGCAGCAACAATTCCAAGAACATCAAGAAAAACACACTCAACTTGAGAAACACCTGCAACAGCAGTCTCAATCACATCAGCAGCAACAACAACAACACTATCAGTCGCAACAACCAAATCGGCATTACTCTAGGCCCGATTCCATTTATGTTTTGAGTACAACAGCAAGCCCAGCTCCCTCATCAACAGCTCACCCATCGACTCAAAATACGGATAGCCATCGTGACAACCATCATAATCAGAATCGCTTCAACGAAAAGTACCCTCAGCATAGTCCCATCAATCATGTCGTCTACCCAAATCCAGAGGTGATAACGGACCCCGAACAGATTTTACATCCTAAAAAACAACAGCAACAAACGACATCATACCAAAGGGACGGCTTCCAATATGCTCCGCAGCAATTGCAACCCCATCAATATCAAAGGTAAGTGTCGGGACATAGGAATGAGCTTCCTTCTCGCAAAGGTTACATGTTGTTTTGTCTTTCTTTACTTCACAGCAATCCCAATTACGTCGAGTACATCATTGATGAGCCCAAACAAGAGATCGAAGAGCATTCGGCAGCACCGGAAAAAGACCAACATCAGGACATTCGCCCACCTCCGGTTCTTTTGATCAGCAGTACCGGGCCTGCACCTCCACCAGTCGAAGTTGTCGTCACATCACCTCGACCATTGTACAAAAACCAACCAACCCTTCGATTACATGCAATCTCGTCCACCCCCCGTGCAACGCCCCGACCCTACACCAAGTCGCCGTACAATTCAAACAAAGCTACGACAGCCGCCCCACCGATGGTTTTCGTGTCATCGAAACCGAAATACACACGACTCTTTCCCACAGCAACACCCACCCCGATCAAATTGAAGCCCTCGCAAAAGTACACAGTAGATTCGCCCAAGTATGTCCAACGACCGGATGAGGACCCATTACCTGACATTAAGACATCATCTCTGGCAGAGATTTTAAGAAAACTTCAAGAAAGTAATCACCTGCCACAGACAATCACCCCAGACAACGTTGACAACTCCATAAGAACACTAATTAAGATCCTGCAAAACCTTAAGCAATCCCAGACGATTGTGGAGAATCCACAGCAGCATCACGAGGAGGAATATGACTACAACAATGCTGGCAACGAAGACGAAGGTGCTCCAGCTCAACAGGACCTTAGTGCTCCAAGTAATTCTATTAACACCTGCCAATCCTTTCCCCTCTCTCAATCATTTGTTGTCGTGTTTCCTTACAGCGGTCCCAAATGCCAAGCCAGGACCAAACTCAGGACGACCAGGAATCGATTATCCTACGTTGGCGAACATACCAGCAACATCTTTCGATTGCCAGGAGCAAAGATACAAGGGATTCTTTGGTGATCCGGAAACTAATTGTCAAGTATGGCATTACTGCGACCTGAACGGTGGCAAAGCATCGTTCTTATGCCCCAATGGCACAATCTTCAGCCAGGTGAGTAAATTCTTCGCTGCAGATTATACACTCAGAATATGTACATTGGCTGCAAGATGCAACGTGTGCCTCCCTTAGAAATAAGTTAAACATTGTTTCATGTACAGAAGGTCTACGAGTATATGAGCGCCTAGAGCCGAACTATGAACACGGAACTATGTTTGGACAAAACTTTGGCTCGTGTGTTCTTCGAATATTTTCGGAACCCATGGGGCATGTTAACATTGTAGCAATCTTGAGTGCACAACAGTTTACTGGGGCATCTATGCATTACTAGTGTAATTAATGCAATTATGTGTAGACCGCTGCGAAACGACTGCAGGCGAATCAGTGCTAGAGTGTATTCCTTTGTAGTTCCGTGCTGTCTCGTGTAAGTCAATGTAAATTCGACAAAGTCCTGAGACATATTCTCGCTCGCTTTTATCGCACTCGGTGTGTAGTGTTAAGGTTCTGAGCTCTGGGCACTTTTGCACTCTCTGTCAAGTGGGAGTCTATTCAATAACTCGAAATGTTTAATTTGAAACCGTAAATATTATTATAAATTCACGGTTTGTGTTAGTTTTCCTTTTCCAGAGGGTTGGACATTTGTGGGTTTCTTATTGTCATTTTGTAAGCTAAAATAAAATACATATATGATTTGGATCTGGATATCTTGGCATTACGAACGGAAAAAAATCATCATTCGAAAGTTCTGAACTGCACGCGCGTCTCACAGGATTAGACACTTGACAATAATTGCGGATTATGTGTGGAGAAATGATAGTGCTGTAAAACGAAGTCCAACAAGGAGACTAGCTATATAAAGCCATGTCTAGTTTTGGCATCCCTGCCAAGTTTGTCCTTTTGTGCAGGATGCCGATGGAGAACTCACGCTGCTCCATTAAGGTTGTCAAAGACCTCACTGACACCTTTGATGTCAAAAGAAGTCTTTTACATCGTGCTTGAGAGAAGAAGTGCAAAACTCTCGCGTCAACACTAAAGGCACTATCTTTCAAGGGTCTGGTAGAATAACTCTTTCTAAATGCTGTTTCCTCGTGGTGAAAAAAAAACTAAATTGTCACTTTATAAAACCTTTCTGATCCCAGTTCTGCTATAAGGTGCAGTATAATGGAGACATTAAAAAGCGGATGAGAGAGCCTCAAGTTGTTTCAAAAGAAAAATTCTTCGTGCGATCCATGGTCCCGTCTGCATAGACCTAGCCTGAAATGTAAAAAACCATCAGCTGAGGTGGATCGGTCATGTAGACCAAATGGACACCAATGCTCTGACCCCGAAAGTAGGTCGCAGTAGACCAAAACCGCAACTCAAGTGGGGCACACAAATGGAAGGGGACCTGAGCCAGCTTAGCAAAATAAGAGACATTTAGCCAAGGACCGAGCTGGCTGCAAAAGCTTGTAGGTTGAGGCCTTGGTTCATCCCGGACTGTAATTAGTAAACGCCAAAGTAAGTGATCGCGATATATAACGAATTTATTCCTCCAGTAATATTTTCTTGCAATACCAGAGCATTGAGAATTGATGGTGATGGTTACAAGTTTCTCATTTTCAAAGAAGCATTGACCAATGACACCATCAGACCAAATTGATCTCTTATGTGGAAGCCATGGTCTTTCGACACTTCGCTGATGAAATTCAGCCTCATTACTGAAGAAAATGTTGTAAGAGAATTGCTCACCCGCTGATGTTCAAGAATTCAATCGGCGTACGTTTTACATATTGTCGGTTAGTGTTCAGCTGGCTTTAATTCTAGAGTGAGTCGAACATTTCAAGGATACAGATGAAACTCCAAACGCGAAATGTGCCGTTATAAGATTGATTGATTGATATGGATCGCCTCAAACATTTTCACTTACGGAAAACCTATTATCTGTAGAGTGTACATTTTGATGATGGATAGGCCTTTAGACATCGGACAAAGCCCATTTCACTCAGATAGAAAATAATGTCGATAATAGTCCGTTCGTAATGCGCAAAAAATACCGAGACTATAAGAACAACCTAGCCATCGAAAATATATTAGAAAAATTGGTGAACAGGTTGGCCTGTTGCCAAGCTTCCGTTTAAAAAGAAGCAAACAGATGATCCACTACTCCACAGAAAGATAAGAATATTTTCGTGGGATTTTGTCCCATTCCTTTTAAGGGGGTATTCTAGTCTGGAGGCATGAATTTCATGTAATTTTTGAAGTGTCATAAAAAAAGGCAATTAATATTTTTAGTATCCACTTTTTTATTAGTTATTTATTTACATAACAAGAAAACAGAAAAAAATCAAAAAATAACAAGAGTTGAAAATTTCAAAAATTAGCAGTTGACGAAGTGGGGGTCTCACAAAATTGGCGCGTTACCATACCCACGATGTCAACCCACCTAGCAATCTGAAACCAAAATGATTATTAATCTAGAATAATGTCGCAATGTCTGGAACTACGGAAAAGTTGGGAATATTTTTTTTACAAAATGGCGAATGCCTGAAAAAAAACAATTTTTGTACCACTTTTTTTTACTGTTTCGAATTAAAACAGAAATTTGGGGATGAGGTGGTTCCAGACAAAGACAGGTCTATAAGAAAGACTATAAAAATTTCAGGTAAATCGGTCCAGTAGAACCTGAGAAAACGTGGGTATAGTTTTGAAAAAGACAGTTTCGAGAAAAACGCGTTTAAAGTTTTGTGTCAAGTTTTTCGCAGTCTTAGTCATGAAATGAATTCGTAGACTTCCAGCCATTCCTCCTTCATACATCGGACCTTCCTCGACTGCGAGAAAACTATTTTCCGCGTTTTTTTCTTGAGCAGTTCTGGCCTCCTTTGATGCGTTGGATGCTCGTACCTCTAAACGCTCAATCCGGGCGCTGTCTCGTTTCACGTTGTTCTCGTTGATCGTTGTTTGTCGATCTGGACGCGTAATCCTTTGCTCTGAGGATTTTTTATCCATTTTATCAAAAAAAAAAAATATTTCACAATATTTTTATTTCACTCATAGCACATATGTAAGTCCACGTGGTTAAAAGGTTAGAATTCAACTGTTAGCAGCTGGACGTAAGTGAACACTTAATATAAAAGATACAAGTCACCTTGGGTTCTTGTATTACAATATATACAAAAGGACAAAAGGTTTTACTAAGAAATATGGATTCAGGTAGACGGGGAATCCCTAGTGTCTTTTGTTCGATAAGTTCCGGCAGAACCAGTTTGGATGCCGGGTCAGCAAAATACCGATATCTCCGAAAATAATTCGAATTTTGAAAAATCCTCTTGTAGACATATTCTTGAATAGTTAAATCGATTTTTTTAAATTTCTAGACTAGAATACCTCCTTAATGTTGTCCGCCTTGGTATACAGCTCGGAAGAGATATCCCCTAAAATCCTCAATTATGTCGGTCTGGAGACAATACTAGCAAGTCAAGAACGGAAACGTTGTAACGGTGTATGTATTGCTGCATTATCTTTTTGCAGGATGAAATTTTCGTCGTCTCTATTTATCCTGCCGGATCTGGTCTTACTTCGGTGTGATATTTCTGCCCAAGTCATGACTCCAACTCCAATTTGTCGTCGTTTGAAAAACAGCTCGTCCTTCCTCAAATTAAGAAAATAATGACGACGCGAATTTCAACCTTTCCTCCTTGCGTTTTTTGAGTGTTTGTTGTTTAATTTTATAAAAGATTCCTTTCAATATTTTTATAATTCCTTTTCTTGGTCTAAACACCGGCTTGTTCAGGGATTTTGCGAGTCGTAAAGCTGATGACCCTTGTGCATCCCGAATCGCTTTTCTTAACGTTTTTTTGTCTTCATTTTGATTTTAAATAACTTTCATTTTCATTCATTCATTTCGCTTATTTCATTTTTTTTCCGTCAGCCCATGTCTTCTTGATCTCAAAACTCAAACTCGCTTTCCGTACGATCATTTTCCAATTTGTGGAGATGTTTTCTTTCGGTTGTAGGGTTACAGAGTCGATTGTTGAAAATCATGATTGTGAAATATGGCTGTAAATTTGTACCAGAATCCAACAAAAGTAAAAAAAAAACAAAGTTCCTATATGCTGTATGAAATTCTAGGAGGCAACGTTTTAATGGGATTTTCTACAATTGCTATCGGAGAATGAGAAGCAATTCGTTTTATCCTCTCCTGCAACCTAACGAGACAATGAACTCTTTCTAAGAAAATGCTTAACCAATAAGAGTGTCATAACAATTACCTTCCCCCGTTTCGCAGCTTTCAGAACTTTTCCCCAAAAAAATTCCATGTTCTTTTACCTTAACTGGTCAGTAAAAATTTATATTGTTTAACTATCCTCTTTTGTTATAGTGGGTCTGAAATTGTTCACGAAGTAGTGTCCTTTGTGAATGAACTCATTTATGTTATTTATTATCTCTGTAACAGTTTCGCTCACACGTCGAGGACAAGCACATGTGTGGCAATAAATCAACTCACCTTTAAAACGAAGTGTACCTTCATGCACTCACTTAATTAGTAGGTTTAAATTGAGTTACCTTTTCGCCTTAATTAACGTTTAATTGGGGAATCACCAAGGAGGACACTGTTGAAATTAATTTGTCTTCAAAAAATTGCTACAAACTTTTTCATCGTCTTGTGCCCTTTTTTGCTCTGTTTTTCCATTACAGATTGCTCTTACGTGTGACTGGTGGTTCAATGTGAAGTGCGCGACAACCACCCAGCTATATGTGCTCAACGAACGCCTTTACAAGTACATTTTACCCTTTACACCGAAATTCCCGGAGGACTACAGTGGACCCCTTGTTGATAAGTATGTATTGACGACAAATAACTGAAGTGCACACACAAATAGTTTCCGAGCATTTAATGGTTTTTTTTTTTTAATCTTTTATGGTTTTCCAGGTACTTAGCGCTCAAATTTAAGGAGATGGAAGACAAAATGCGGCGTGAGAAGCTCAAGGGTCGCGATGGTGGCAGTGAGGACAGTAGTAGCGACGGTGTTACGGAAACTTTATCGGAGGACGAAAGCACTGAACCGATTAAGAGCAAAAATGAAGGCAGCAGCGGCAACGGTGTCGGAATCAAACCGTCTTTAATAGGCGAGCAAAGCTCTGAACGAAACCTTTTGATAGATGAGGAAAATGGGCGTATAGCAAGTCGTGCCAACGTTATAGACACATACAGTTCAACACAGGCAACTGCAAAAGAATTGCCATTAAGTTTGCAGCCGATTGTTGTGTCAACAACGGCTTCGCCCTTCGCCATAAATTCGGAGGAGGATGAATCGACGAGCAGTGAAGCAAGGAGTGGCGATAAAATCAGCGTAGAGAAAGTTGATATAATTGAAATTAAATCGGATGGCTCATCAGGTCATCTGATACCAGACAATCGATATGGTTCGGCGGAAACTTAAGCTTCTCGGATTCTCAAATTTGTTCATGAATGTTTGTGATAGTATATATTATAGTTTAGCTGCGAATAGTTAACTTAAAATCAATCAACTAAATTTAAAACGATGTAATTTATGTAAGTGATTATTTTATGTTTGTGAACGGATAAAACAGAGGGGTAAAAGTGGAAGACAAGGATTAAGATTTTTAACAAAGTAAGGTATGTCATCCCCTTCTTAAAAAGGCGCTCGTATGCGTACTTTTAAAATCGCTAAATGATACTTAACAAGGCAGAATTGACCCATTATCGATATTAACTAGTGAATCTTTAGCTTAATTAAATCGATGGCAGCAAAAAAAAACGAGCTAGCCTAGCTTCATCAGTTGTTGTATTTCTCGCAGAAATAGGGGGTGTTGGACCTTCTAGTTTATGTCGAACGGCACCAGAAGCACCTTCTCAGGTCTTTTCTTTTTGATCGTGTTAGAAATATTAGTTTAACTTTGATTACATTATATGTAAAGTCACAATGTTTAATTGGACTTTAGAAGACTGTCCAAATTTAGTCACGCAGTAATACAACGGTTGAATTCTGCTAGAATTTCTGAAAATAAAGTACATACTCGTCTCCATCTTCAATCGCGATCATTTGTGGTTTTACAAGGATGGAATGTTTTTCAAAAATGTATTATGTGCGGTTAAGGAAATATTGAACATCTTCTTTTTGAAATTCCACTGAAATTTTTCAATTTCTTCATATTCTTACAAACCCCAAATTTGAGCAGCATAGTTAAGTGAAGACTTTATGACTGTATTGAAAGTTTTATAGTTTGTTGAAATGCGTGTGTGATCGTTTTAGAAGATCTTCTTCCAAGTAAGAATAATCAAACTGACTTGTTCCAAAAGTTTTTTCCTAAAATACAGGGATGGATTGAGCAATACACCCAGATACTTATATTTTTTCGATATCTCTTAACGACATCCGTTGAACATCCAGTTATTCGTAACTTCACCTCGAGTGGAACGCGAGAATATCATGACTTTCGACTTTTCGTTGTTGATGACTTAATTCCAATTATAAGAGTAGTCCGCAGGACGGTTCTGATAAAAGGCGAAGGTCATTGGCATAGAGTAATACATTTATTATTCGTACACAGCTACTATATATCATATATAAAGAGAAAAAATCGAAGGGCACTGAGAAGACATGCCTGTTTTACTCAAGTAAGTGATATATTTTGAACATGTTTTACCATCCATTAAAAACTGCTGTGTACAAGCATCGAATTATATTCATGAATCTTTTTTACACTCCAAGTTGCGAGAGTTTATAAAATAAAGCATTTAGATTCACCAAATCGAATTCAGATCGCCGAATAAATTTTATATTTTTTATTTCTAGCGTTTACGATGGATTTTAGGGAAAATTTGTAATCAATGGCTGAATAGTTAAAATATCTGCGCAATAACATTCAAGAAGGATATGCCTCGGTAGAAACACTTAGGCCAATATGTCATAGTTGTCAGAACAGTTTATTTCCTTTGCCATCTTCCAGAACTCCTTTGTGTCTTTGATTTGGATGAGAAATTGGGCTTGCATGGATTCAAAATGAATTTTCTTTACAGTGCAATTTTTTTTATATTTGATAGTGACTTCAACATACCATCAATGAATTTCGATGCAAGGAGACCAAAGAAATGCAAAATTATTCTTTTTCTGGCATTTAAACATTTGTAAGTGTTGATGAGTGTAACTGTTCTTAAATTATAATTCTTTCAGACCAATTGCGCTCTGTGCCACAGCGCAAGTTCTCGTAGATTTTAAGAAATAAAATTGATTTCAAGGATCATCGGTTTCTTTAATCGGTCCTGCAATACTCAGACAAACTAAAATTTACAAAACATTGCAAAATTTATTTGACAAAACTGACGCAGAATGCCTTATAGGGTCTTCGCTCTTTGTTCTTCTGCTGCCTTTCGGCGAAAATCGGGGGAATACCATTGGTCTTCGGAAAATCTAAGATTATAATTTTTGCTTGCATCGTGAAGACAAGAAATCCGCTTTGTTATTTAATTTTACCTTTGCTAGTGACTAGCGAATTCTTCCTTCCACTAAATTTGTATTCCAATCATTGATCGAAGAAAGTCAGAAAATTATAACACAATTAGGGTCTGAAAAGTATACAGATTTACTGAATGAGGAAACACACATATTCACTTAGATCCTGCCTTGAAACCATATTTAGTCTTTTCTTTGCCTTCCACTGATTTACGCTTATAGAAAATATAAAAAAATCTCATTTTAGATCAGAATTCTAAAAGTATAAAATAAACCTGCGCCAGAATATATGTATCTTATTCCAAATATCAAGTTTTTAATTTAGTTCAAGTGTATGAAAACTTAATTAGCTGCCATTTCATAGATTTGAACCTCGCCGGAGTTGTAAATGAACTTTTGTAATTATATGTATAGAGATTACTTAATTATTATTATTATTATGATCTTTACGTGTTGTAGTTTTGTAAATTAGTCTTTGCACATTATTTATTTGCATAGTTAATACCATAATAAAAGAAAACAAAATATAAATTTAAAAAAAAAAATCATACCTTTTGTGCCTTTCTGATGTTTTCTCGCGTTTGTTTCATTGTTTCCAGGAAACTGATGATTTTGTCCTTGTGTTTCTCGTTCTAGAGGACAGTAAGTCGGTAATCTTTGCATTAATTTTGTTTTAGTTGCTTACCTCGACACTTAAGGGATTAACACGATGTGTATTATGCGTGGTCCTTGCACACTGTGTACAAAAGATTCCCTGACAGTCTTGGCAAAACTTATCACATAGTCTTTTATGCATTTTACAGAATTTCTCCTTTGGCAGTTGCAATTGCAGTGTTTGCATTTCAAATTCGGACAGTTTATGCTTTTTAAGGACCTTGCTGTTCTGGTGAACAGAAGTGAAACAGCGTTTACAAAAATCAACCTTGCAATGCATACAAATGCCAATTGCTGCGGCTTGTTCACATTCGCTGCATTTTTGGACGAACGAGTCTTGGGCAAGCATACCCGCTGGAGCATAATTAATTGGTGTAGTTGTTTCAGATGATAGGAATGATTGAGAATTCACCAATTGCCCGAGGAGGCAAAAGTTTAAATCGTAGCATTTCTTTAGCCATCGTGTGTGCTCGAATTCGATTGGTAATTGACAGACTGCACAAATGAGATTATGACGATTTTGGTAAATGCAATTTTCACAGATATTGTGACCACAGTTGAGTAAAACTGGACGACTACTGCGAGGCTTGTTATCTGGAAAAAAACATAAAAGAGCACATGAATAAAATATTCCAAAAAAAGTTTGAATTGTTTTATAGTTTCGCAGCATTATGATCACGCTAATAGTGCATTTTGCACAAAGCGAGCAGACGGATTAAAGAAGAATTGGAAGATTGTGTAGCGGATCCAAACGAAAAAGTATTTTGGTTTCGTTTGCTCCATGGGTGGACTCCAACAGATACCATTATATCGAATCGTTAATAAACAAGGTTTTCGAAGACTAGATCAACCTGATGTTTGCATAAGAGCACTCGAACCTAAATCTCCTGCATGACCTATTGATAAAGTAATCTCTACAATACGGCCGTCCACTTATTCAAGCAACTATCGCTGGTCGACCATATTTTTTACTGGAAACTTGATGACTTAGTATCAACATTGATGGACTCAGTTCGTCCATATTCTACATTTGCACGCTGGTGGAAAGCGTTTAAGCTAGGAAAGACTTCAACAGATGACGAGCATGATAGGCATCCACGTATCGCAGGCGAGAAAATGTTAAATAAAGTCGAAGACCTTGTGTTCATCGGGGCAAAGCTTACACTCGGGCAGGTAGTTGATGGTACAAAAAGCTTTTATAGGATTCTTCTAAACGACTCATGTGTGTGCAGAATGTTGAAATTACAAGAGCTAATTTTTAGGGCTACCAAGCATACGCAGAAAAACCTTTAAAAAGATTTTTTACATGCATTCATCACTTTAATCATAAGACGGCACAACGGTTTTTGGCCTTGAATCCAAGGAATTCAAAGTCTTAAGTTGAGATAAAACGGATTTGGGATTGTGCATTATATAGATAATCATTATTTTATTCTCTTTAGTATGAATGAAGCTGAGCTAACGATGTGTCGTTTAAGAGCTTATAATTTATATAAGCAATATGAGAGTCGCACCACTATTGTAAATCACTGAATAAAACTGATTCAGTAGTCAGACACAAATAAGTGAGTGACTTCAAATCGGCACCTGTATTATTTAGACTCGATATTTTGTCCTGCGCTTAATGTCATATTCATAAGGATATCTGTGCTCGATTTAACGTGTCTGTGAACCCATCTAAAAACAAATTAAAACGAGGTAAGCTCAAAGCTCTTTGGTTTCATTAAAACCAGATGCACAAGAGGACTCCATAAGCTGGGAACAGAAGAAACACTATTCTATTCATGATTGTTTGACAACTTGTGTAAATTGCTTCACCACCGTACGTAGCTGTAATTTGTGTTCGCTCGCCAAAAAGGGAAACAAAAATTGTAGCGCAGCCAAACTCAACAAATCAACTGGTGTCGGCAGAACAAAAACAAATCGTAGTGCATATTGAAACTGCACATGCGCTGTGCGAGCGGCTTTTTGATACACGGTTCTAATCAAAATTTAGTTTTTATTGTGATTCCTCAGCTATTGGATAAATTTACAGCAACTAAATTGGAAACATGTACTTACCTGTGGCCGAAACTTTGTATTTGATGTCGTATTCGCGTTTGCATTTGCTGCACCGGCGAACTTCCCGCAAAGTTAACGCAACGAATTTCTTATCAAATAGCTTTGCTTGCGAATGATTTGTCGGTACCATTCTGCGACCGCGATTCTTTCATAAATAAACTCAAAATCTCTTGTAATCAAATCTTCCTATTTATTACAACCGGACAACGCGAAATATTGTTTCTGAAAAATTAAAAACAAAACTGTAAATTTGCGTTGTATGTTTGACAGCCGAGCCACCAACAATAAATTGACAGCCTTGCAAATATTGAAAAGTGTTGCCAATGACCATTATTCAAGAGGAATATATGAAATTCAATGGACGTAATTGGTGTATGAAGGTTGTAAGATCGCTATTACATACAGCATATTTTGCAAGATTCAAATGAGCACAAAAGAGAAGAATTGTGAAACAGCAATAACCTAGCCCGGATATGCACGGGTAGAACTTTCCTTGCATGTTTTTGACGTTTCCTTATCTCTTTCTTTAGTTTTCGATTTTTTTTTAACTAAAACACCCTCAGGATTCACAACCAAAATATAGACGTTCATTTTGAATTTGGCGTAAAACTTGAAGTTAATACTTAAATTAAGCACTAAGAATTTAAGAGCGATATTTTATCATTCACTTTCACTGCATTTGTAATGAAATTGAATGATTTTTGGACACGTAGATGTTCCCTCTATGGTTTTATCCTAGTTCTTTTTATTTTATTTTCATTCGCTTTCACAAATGCATACAAATTCAAATCCCTCACACAGCTTTATACGAAAAATACATAGTGTTTCGGGTGAAATAGCTTTTCCGTTTTTCACAAAAGTAAAATTTCCGTTTCAAGCAACCTTGACAGTTTTAACGAATGTTTTTCTGTTGAGATATAAATCTTTAGTTAATATTATTCATTATTAGTCCAGATTTCCAAAATTATTCTTCCATTCACTCGAATCAAATCTCCAATTCCACTTGAAGGGAAATATCCTCTGAACATTGAAAACTATTCATCTTAACTTCGCCTCCAGATTTGTCTTGCTATTTCTCTAAAAAATTTCGAAGGAGAAGACTGCTGATTGCAGAAATCTGAATTGGAGATGCAGAAACATCTTGATTTACTTACTTAAAGATTTTATATGTATTGCTAGTTAAGGAAACATCAGACATACATATAACTAAGAGGTGAAACATGTGTGACTCTAAAATATGAATGAGTACAAAAAATCTATACAAAGATGTAAATGGATACTTATTAAGGAACAAGAATTGAAGTAAATTCCCCAAACAAATCATGAACAACGTTTCTCGAGTTCAAAAAAATGTAGACGAACTTTATCTCTTAGTACTCTGCTGAGTAAATATGATGTATTTCGAAGTATCCGAAGGGCAAACGGTGCTTGTGCTTCCTCATCTCTGATCAACTCCGTCCAATTTCAGAAATTTGACAAATAAGAAAATTGTTGCCAGTGTAAAAAGTTCAAATATTTAGAACTTTTTCGTTATCTTTTAAGACTAAAGCTCGATTCTACACCATTGAACAAAGTTGGATATGGATTCGTCATTCATCACTGTAGAAATCAAAACGAAGAAACAATCGATCACCCGAGCAAGTAAGTAGTCAAGTCCCAACTATCTATAATCTATCGAGGACGTTCCACTTGAAATAAAGTCACAACAAAAAATTTACTTATTTTTTAAAATTATTCTTCCTTTGAATGCGGTCAACGATTTAATTCCAAAACGAGAACGATTTAGAATAAAATCACATTTGCAGACGAACATACTTTTAGGCGCAAAATCAATCAAGTTAATGACGTATGACTTACTTCCATCCCTTCTCAAGTGTTGTCGTGTGCAGCAAAGTGTTGAATTACAAACAGATAGTTTATATATTTTCTTTTGTACGATTTATTTCTTTAAGTTGTCTCAAAATATAAGAATAACTACAACTTCAAGTAAATTAATTATAGTTCCAAGCTGACACCATCTGTTTTACCGTTTCCTGCTTCTAAAATATAAGAAAAATGTAATGTATTTAACTGAACATAGAATCCATCAAGTCATTCAAGCGCTCGCGTCGTTCTGACTCGCCCTGGCGGAATTTTCGTAATTCCTCGTAGTCCGGATCATCGGTTTCCAACTCAAACCGACACATTGGACAGGAGTTTGCCTGTAAATCACACGAAGAGTAAAAAGACAAGGTTCTATAAGTGAAAAAAAAACCTTTATGCATACCTTTTTTAGCCATAATAGAATGCACTCCTCATGGAATTCGTGCTTGCATGGCAAAATTTTGTACTTTTCGCCTCGCTCACCTGGTTGCTTGCAAACCGCGCACTCCATATCAGGATCATCTTCGGTCAACTCATGTACAGGCAACTTTGCAATAGCCTTCTTCGATGCTTCCGGCACTTCGATTTCAATGTCGATGCCATTCATAATGGCGAGCACCTGAAGCCGCTTAAAGTGCTTTGCAAAGTCTTCCGGTCCATTGGGTCCAGTTGGCTCGTGTCCCAATTCATCAAAATAATCA
This sequence comes from Orthonevra nobilis, assembly GCA_963555765.1. Lineage (NCBI taxonomy): Eukaryota > Metazoa > Arthropoda > Insecta > Diptera > Syrphidae > Orthonevra > Orthonevra nobilis. The sequence goes on from OY743225.1 coordinate 16,624,606, forward strand.
GCCATATCGTCTGAAACAACAAGAAACCATTTGAAACTCATTTAGCCAATCAGAAATAGATTTATCAATAATCTCAATCACGTTCAATTGTAAGAGCGTGATCGTTGCAAAGCGATCGATCGAACTCGATAAGCCCCCCTTTCTAGCACTAAGTTTCACGTGCAATTATTGAATTCCAGTAAACACTTCCATCAGACACCGTAGATAGAGGACGAGTCTTGTGTAATGGACCGGAGAGATACCGTCTGTCATCTTTAAATTAGATTGCGTTGCCATGGAATCTCCATAAGCACCCTAAGATATCATACCGAGTTGTGTGAATTGATTGGGAATATTGAGCTTAATTACAACATAGAACGGGTGTTATGTTTGCCTAAAGAATGCAGGAGTTATTTCAGATGTTCTAGTCAGGGTTGACATATAAGGTGGCTGTAGGAACGTTCCACTCCTGATAGTGCGTTTAATAGAATTCATTTTTTTTCATTTCAATTTAGTTCTAACTTAAGACTAGTTAACAAATCATGAATAATTTTGGCGGGAAAATAATGCGGATCATTCAGTAACTCAAAAGTTAGTATGGAATGACACCTGAATCAGTGATTGTTTTTAGTAAAAACTTTTATAAATAATAGCGAAATGAATTTTGAAGTCAGTCTAAAAACACGGAACTCATGTTTCAACAATCAAATATTAATCAGTCTATGACACTCAGATTCTGCCATTTGATCATTTATATCAAGTTTGAAAAAATTACACATCTTAGACAAGTGCTGGAAACAGACAACACTACTTTAACATTATTGGAAGCTGAAAACAGCCATAGAATGAAACACAACCATTTGATGACTGCCAACCTTCTAAGCATTTCAAGCATTGCGCTGCAAGCAATACACCTAATTTATAGGAACCTCTATAACCATAAGCGTTACATACAAGTTTTTTTTAGATAAGACTAAGATGTTTTTATTTATCGTCCAAAATATTTACAATCATGACTCAAGATTAGACTTATAAGTAATGTAAGGTTTTGTCAGCTCAAAATTAAGTCCCGACTTATATCCTTATTAATTATACAACATATTTTTTTTTACAAGAAGGTATAACAACAGCGACTTAATCTATTAGCTGACTCTAGAATTTTCGAAACATTTTTTTTAAAAACTTAAAATTTAAAAAACTAACTACAGGGTCTTAACCTCTGTAATACCGGCCGTCTGCTTTTCGTAGAACGAATTCTCGTATCAATTAATGGTGTCCTCGAATCTTTCGTCGATGATAGTTCCTGAGGTGAGGAATGTTATATAAAAGTCTTCCAGATAAATATAAACAAAGTCGACTCTCGATAATCCGAAACTCGATTGTTTGAAATTCTCGATAATTCGAACAGATTGTTGGGTCCCATGGAAAAACCTGGCCAACGTACACTGTAATTCGAAATCAGTACATAGTACGAATTTTTATTTTTTGTTCTCTATTCTTTTCCCAGCTTTATCCTCAAAGTGCTTTGCGTTACTGCTGATCTTTGGTAAAACTTTTCTAGTGAAGAAGTAGTTTTCACAACCAGTGGGCTCTCTCAACTCGCAGGCCCTCCACGGCTTATTGAGGTGTTTAAAAGGGTTTCAAAAAGAAATATTGTCAGAGAGAACTCATTGGTCTGAGTTCATTTTCATTGTATGACTGGTTTAGGTAAAAATTTAGTCCTTAAAACTGTTTTATACCTTTCTCTAGAATCATATTTGATTGAATTTCTGTCTACGTCTAGTCTCGTTCGAAGCCTCTTAAAGCATTGTTGGCGGGATACCATTCGGTAAAGGGGGTGTTTAGAATCACCCTTTCCGCGCTGTTAGATTATCTATAAGGCATTCATGCAGTTTGAGTTAACATCTTCTTACCTTACACCATTTATTATGAGCTAAATAAATTTTTATTCCAAATCCTATAACCACATTTCAAATTGTTAAAGCGGTTTTTGAGTATTATTCATTTCACTTGAAAACCCGACAGAAATTGCCGCTTCAGATCCGCGACTGCAATAATTGACGATTTCCACAATCGCTGCCGTGGCTGTAGCCGTCGTCATCAACAGTTTAACGCTGCCAAATCGGTATAATTTAAATTTGAAAGAAAATTAAGTTCAACGTTAGCTTAATGAGTAAAATGTACATATTTTTATTTTATCTGTCGAAACCGCACACGCTTGAAAATACCTATTTTCGTACAAAAAAAGATTGAAACGCAAGTTGCACATGACGTCTATGGGGCCCATTGAACGCCATTCGTTTCGGGGCGCCTTGATGTTCTATTTTTGGGACGCAGATTGTACGCTGTCTGTGGAGCATGCAAATCGTTTGGTATTTTTGGAACTGCACGTTTTGCGGTGTTGTCTTGAGGGGGTTTGCCGTCTTTGCAATTTGCCGCGCAATGCAATAAATCCATAGCGTTGGTAATTAATGGATGAAAGGATGCAATATTTATAATTTCTTTCCTTTGTTGGTTATTTAAGAGATAAGTCATAAAAATATTTTTGCCATAACTTTGAAGACCCAGAGTGTTTACAACTTGATTGATATGTTTTTAAAGTGGCACTCTTGATTGAAGGAATAGTTTTATATTTGAAAATGTCCGCCTTTGATGCGGATGTCTAGTTGACAAAATAATTGAACAGAATAAGACTTGGTCAGCTGAAACATGTTTCTCATATGTCAGCAAAGACATCAAGTAAACCTAAAAATGAAGTTAACCTCACGTTGTACAGTGGCACACAATTTCTAACAATAAAGATCAAATCAACAGGATGAAACGACAACAAGTCTTTAAAAGCAAACAAAAAAAGTACAAGGAACTTCATAACCGCAAGTGGAATGTTTGGACCTTTAACAATTCACGTGTGTAGACAAGCAACTCTCTGAGGTCCTAAAACCGATTCAGAGCGGAAAGCGGCAGAGAATTTAAAACAGGGCGAATTTCGATAAGGATTCGGTAAAAGAGGAAGATTAACACACAAAGTCTTTGTTTGTTGTCTATTCGCGTTAAGACTCAACTGTCAACATAATGACGCAGCCAAGGAAGTCGGGGTCGGCAATAAACTGTAGGTCCAATGCCCCGAAAAGTATAACAGGCACATACATATGGTGAAGCCAAGCCTTTGCTTAAAAGAGCTGTCGCGTCACGAATTTGTTAATTTAATTGAAAAACTTAACTTCCTAATAAATCATGGGACAAGAGACTAAGGCTGATGAATTTCGCTGATAGAATGAAATCTTGAAGCAGCACACAGTTTTCTTTCTTCAACATCCATATGAGGACCTGGCGGTTGCAAGGTCAACAAGACACCTTTTGATTCCTGTTCAGCAATCCCAAGAGACCGCGAACAGTATTGCCGATCGTGTATCCCGATACTTGCAATAAATCCTGTCGTTGCTTAAAAAGCTTCAACGTCTCGTGGGTTATTAACTTGAAGGCGCAAGCTGTTCGTTGCCGTTTTTGGATGGCGTTTCCTAAAACTGCCGAGCATCGGTGTCTTAAGTTCTATTTATTAAAATAGTTATCGATGTGAAATTGTGCTTCGTCAGTAAGAGATATGTTTTTTAGCGTTCTTTCTGTTCGGTGTTCGAAAACTTTTAAGTATAGTATCATGCTCATTATTCCTGTAATGGTTGTGACGCCTTTCTGCGAAAAATTTATATCGATCATAAACCAAATATTTTGGTGTTGATCGTTTGGGATTTTTTTGGTTAACATAAATTTATCTAAATTTTTGAGACCAGTGATGGCGGCACTCTTTTGTACAGGACTTTACAAAGAAATTGGTGGCAACAGCTGGGTTCACAGATCATAACACCACTTAGTGCAATGAACTACAATTGACAACAATGATGACACCATTTCCCATTGCAGACAAAAATAGTGGATGCGCGAGAGACAAATTATGCGTTGTTCTTCCACCACCGTTTAAACAAAATTGCTTGGGCTTAAGATTCATAAAAATATATAGGCGTGGTACTCCTTGACGCGCAGCACGATTCTATCAAGTATTTGTGTGCGAATATAAAAAAGCTCGAAAACAAACACTTGAATTTGATGTGTAAAAGGAGTAATATAGGTTATTTAAAGACTACGAGAGGAGATGGGTTGTACTATCCTAGGCTGACGACTTCTTATAAGATTCTAAAAATTATTAATTGGTTCGATTTCAATTGAAATTGAAATGAGGATGGTTCCAGTTTCTCACTTTGGGACGTAGTACCTTTGAAGTTTTCTCAAAACATTCTGTGGCCTATAACTTCTCTATTTAATTCACTCAGATTCACATGAAACTAATATTTTTTCATTCTATTTTATTTAATGAGTAATTTTCCGGTTTTACAAAAACATTTCAGTTTGAATTACAATTCTAAAAATATGTTTCAAAAACATCTAATACTTTTTAATTTAAAAAGGAAACATAAAAGGGGACGATCAAGGCATTTTGTGGATTATGTACGATTTATTTTTTTTTTTTATTTTTATTTTTAAATTTATTATTTAGGGACAAATATCGGTTTGTAGAAAAATATAAATTAAGTATAACAATAATAAAATTTCTTGGTCGATTGCATTTTAATTATTTAATTGCCGTACTGCTATTATTAGTTTTATTCATTCGCATCCAATCGGGTCAGTTGTTGAAATAATGTTAATTTAGTTTTGTTTTTTTTTTTTCTTATAAGTATAAACAAAATACTTTGATTTTTTAGCTATGCACACCTATGGTCTAAAAATTTAAGTCGTGCAGAGACGTGTATACAAATTTGGCAATAGCCTTTAATTGATATAATTTGTATCTAATTCGACACTACATAATATATTTATATTTTTGTGTTTATTTTATAGTTATTTATATTCCCTAAAAAACACTTCCTTGTATTTAAATTGTTGTAAACATTAATTAACTTTTAATATTTGTGTTTAACTATTTCCGTGAATTTATTTTGAAGATGGATTCCTAGCTGCGTGGGTATATGATTTTTTTAATATTTCTTATTAATTTGTATAAAAAATAAAAACTTTGCCGATTTGCGTTCTGTATACAGAAGGATGTTTTTTTGCTAATGTGAGAAGAGTGTGGAAGCAGGTATTTAACATGGAAACAACTTTGTAACGGATGATCGAATTCGTTTTTCAGATTCGACATCCCAATTTTAACAGGTCAAACCGAACGAGTAACAATGTCCCTGATCGTGTTTAAATTGAAAGACTTTTTACAAAAATGGTGTATCAGATGGAGGTGCGTTTCTCGCATTACAATCAGGTTATGGTCGACATAAACATCCACCTGAGCGCAGTTGGGGCTTAACTGTTGAGAAAAATTGTTTGTGCTACCAGTGCCTTAAGGACTTTCTAACACTGAAATGCACGCTTAGAAAATACAGAAAATATGGCTGTCGATAGTGAGTGTTGGAGAAGGCAGGCAATGATTATTTTTTGGAAGGTACTCGAAGCCATGGATGTGGGTGATGTTCAATTTCAACATTTTGGTGTTACGAGCGTGTTCGATATAATGATGAATTGAACTTGAAAAAAATATGCAAATAATTGTTTGAACTTTGTTTTAGTTTAATGGAAATCAAGTATGTATTTTTGGTTGTTTTATTGAATGCGATTTATTTATGTTTTTATTAATTATTAAAGGATCCGCCCATGGGTTCGCTTACCTTACGTGATATTTAGAAAGGAAATCCTTAAATTTAAAGTGGCATACATAGTATTTTTTTCAAACAGGTTAATTGTTATTGTTTATTATTGAATTGACAGTTTCAATGCTAGTGAAATATTTAAATAGACATTTCGCTTTAAAGTTCAGTCAAATTTTAAATCTACTATGTATTTACATTAATAACATTGATTTTAAAAACATGCTCAATTTTAAGGAATAAGACTTAATAAGACAACAAATCAATACTCCTAACTCGAAGAACGAAAACTATGTTATACAAAACTCTCCTCTTGCCAGTTCTTCTACTCGCATTTAGATCCGAATATTAGATGAGGAGCAAAAGAGCGGAACATGATTTAGGGAATATTTTCCATCTGATATTCTCTGCAACGAGGTAAATAGAGGATAAGGTACAATTCCGAACTTAACGAGCTGTATAGTGATGAGGATCAGGTTGGGTAGTTTCACGAGTAGGGAAAGACAGAACCAACGGTTCAATGACGGATGCCGGCAAGCTAAGTCCGACCGTGATGGATGGAAAGCAGCTTAGCTGAGGCTTATATCCTCGATCGATTGCTTGAAAAGTAAATAAGTAAGCTCGATCAAGTTTTAGGCATGACTGATGACAATATGTTATGCTGATGTCGTGCTAAACACGCCTCATAGAATACAAGATTGGGAGACCGTTCTATGTCTCAAATTAATCTCCATAGCACCATACTTACTTTTGTGGTTTTCGTTTTATATGAACTCTCAACGCATTTCCGGCTTCGGAGTTCTTATTTGATTCTAAAAACCCATGTATTCGAAATTGTGGAAGAAATTCAAACATAAATTGTGTTATGTTACTTAAGCCCGAAAAAAAAACTATCCTAGTAAGGTCATCTTATATTCTACAAAGGCAAGTCAGACATGCAACAACGATATTCTTTTGAAAGACTTTCATATTAACTTATTCCACGACTGAACTTTCCAAGAGTTACTATTTAATATGATGAATACCCGATTGCAAAAGTGATATCGGCAGGTAGACTAATGACAGAGTTTCTATCAACTTGGTTAAGGTCATGCTGAAATAAAGATGAGGGGAATAATAAATGAACCAACTGAGGGGTGTTCATAATGAATTAAAAAAATCAAGCTGTCTTTAAATTAACTTAGCAAGCAATCTTCGGACTGTCCTTTCTGATACCATATTTGTTCGCCGAAAATACTTAAACATCACTAAGGAAAACTTATCAATATTCGGGTACTGAATGCAGTAAAATTTTTACCTTGAAATTTGACTCACAATCTCATATAAAAGAAAATAATTTTTCCAATGTGCCGCATAATTTTGTGTGCTATGAAATTTTAATATAAAATTATTCTGACTTTGTTTCTTAATTTAATTTCAGAAAACCTGTTGATGCTGAATATTTCCTTATTTATTCCTGCAGGCAAGGAATTACAAGCAATGTATTTTACTTACCTGAAGGATAAAATTGTTTTGTATTGTATTTATGCGTCCAATTTATTTTTACCTACTTTTTAAAGACGTTTAAAGTGGTTCATGGTGATAAATGATCTGTAACCATAAAGACAACTGAAGATGAGTCTTAAAAGATTCTTTTAGCCATTAAGTTCTTGTCGAGGGTAGTAATTTGGTTCTTACCAGATCTTACTAGTGCACGCATAAGTTGGTTATCTCATTCTTGCCTTAAAACTGCAATCCGCGAACCGATTCAACTTTTTTTGTTCAGATTAAGAAAGTCACATACCAATTAGCCGCCTAAGGGTTAACCGTTGTGCGGGGGGATGAAACCTATTCTTTGCGTATATATTTACTGCAGCTGGGTGCTTGATTGCTTCAGCCTACTGTACTTTACTTCAAGCCACAGAAATGAAACATCCGAAGTACCAACGATTAGATTGTCTACCGCGGGTTCAAATTGACATACAAATCATCAAACTTACAAAGCATCATGCTGTCATAGCCAACTCTGGTGTGAGATGGCATGACCATATCTCAAACATAACCATATCAACATTCAGAAAGTTGTGCTGTCCTGCTAAAACTGATATTCTTTATACAAGCACAGCTCTTCTCTCTAAAAAGAACGAGTCAGATTGAGAGCTTGAGCATTGCTCTCGGGTCGCAAGTTTGGCGATACACAATAGTATATGGAAGCTTTCAAAGAAAATATCCGAAATGAGTGCGAACTTTTGTCCTAAGATATTGAAAATATGGTAAAAGGAGCACAAAAAATCATGAACAATGGCCATCGCCATTGGGGGCAAGGTCAAGTATTTGCATCGGAAAAACAACAGCGGGTGAGTTTTTGGACCACCAGTAGGTTGACATTACTTCAGTTAAATCCGGCTAAACGTTTTTGGCCTGCGAACCTAAAGATAAGTAAGGATTATATGCATTACATAGGGATCTGTTATTGCTTCAGAAGTTAATGTTTTTTTAATTTTTGTCTCATGTCACATGTCCCTGAGGATCAGAATATAGAGTTCTTTGTTTTTTAATTAACAGTGATCTTTGCAACAAGTTTTATCATTTCCAGTTAAATTAACCTAGAAAAGGAAGTATTTGCGCAATTTTCACGCCTTGGTCTTGCATTTTTAGTCCCTGTCCTACCAAAAGTATCAAGAGGTCTTATTTAAAAAACAATTTACAATAAGAGTTTAAATCTCTGCTTGTTCCGGCATTTTTGAGAGCTCTATTTAGGAAACCAATCGTACACTGTCGAATAAAAATTCAAGAATTTTTGGAGCGACAAACTTTAAAATTTGTATTATCAGCCGTTTTTATTTCGAACAATATTCTCATATCTAATGTTATAAGTGGTTCAGTTAACATCTAAGAGGTCAGTGAATCCTTGGCTTGCTCGAGCTTATTTCAGAAGTCAATTTGCACACTTTTGGTGTAAAAATTTACAATTTTTTTTTTTTTTAAACATTTGCCTGATTGGGTCAGTCATGGGATTATATTCATTGGCTCACTTGAAAACACTATTCATCATTACTTCAACTTGTTAAGGCAGAAATAATAAAAGAAATTAGACACGATTTAAAGGAGAAACTTTGGGCACAATTAACGAATTGAACTCTGCATTGTTGGAAAACTTACCTGAGTTACTAGATGTGGAACACAACTTTTTCTTTGGATTGAAATACAGAAATTTCTAATCGAACGTGTTGGTCGTAGCATCCATAATCACCTCGTTTGCATTGCAAGAGGTTTTAGTTCTTCCGAACCATTTTCGATAAGCACAATGAAGACTCGTTAAAGCTGGATTCAAGTGCTCAACACAGTGTAGAAGTCAAAATATGACATCTTAATTTTATTCAAGACGAGATGTGTGGAACAAGTACGAGATACATTTTGGAGATGTAAGGATTCTTAAATCACCCTTCCTGAAGGAGCTTCTGATGCCCCGTTTCTTTACGAGTATACATATATTGAGTTGTGAATTATCCTCTAAAAACATACTCATATTCCCTTTTCCAAATCAAAGATGTTGCTGTAAATAAGTTTATCGATTTAAAGTTCAACACAACATGAAAGAATAAAATGTCTCGTCCGAAAGAACACTCTGAACCGAAGTGATGACTGAACACGAGTTGTCTTTTGCCGTAGCCTCATTATATTGAATGTGAGTTTTCTCGTATTGAAATGAAAAAGTAAAGGAAGAATGTACTTCATGTATCAAAAGCCATTGCAAAAGAGACTTTGATTTGTTTATTTCTTACCTACACCCTACAGCGCAAACCTTTTTTCAATTTTGTCAATCATGAAATTCAACATTGCAAGGACTCAATTGAGACCTCGAATAACTTACTTATCCAGATCTGATACTCTATACCTGCATTCAAAAAAAAACCTTTCAGAGTCGAATAAGTCGAATAGGGAATCACGTTTTTGGGCGATTGTTTTCGACAAACAGAAAACCACCCAAATTGTGTGACATCGATGTATTAATTTGCATGCTTTAACCATTCACCAAATTACAAATATTCATGATTTATTACTCCTCCTAGATTGTTTTGGGGAAAAAAAAAATAATAATTATAATAAAAATTAAAGACCAATTAACCAATTTGAAAAAAAGAAAACAAAAGTATAATTTTTCTATAAGAGTGTAGTTTTTTTTTCTTCGTTTTCATTTTGTTTAAAATCGTTTACTTTGGAAAGGCATTTCTCTTCTTATTTTCTTTTCATTTTCAATCATCGAAAGTGTACACTAAAATTTTTAAAATTTACATAAAGAACTATTTTAATTTTCCTTTTTTCTTTCGCTTTAGACAGAATTATTAGTTTTCTTTTTTATTCTCACCTTTGTTCGAGTTTTATAAAAAAATTTAGTCTGAATACATACATAAATATTATTTTAAATAATATTCTTTTTTTTTACAAGTACATTTTGTTTTTCTTCCTCTAATTTTGTTTTAATTCATATTTTTTTTTTTGTTTTTTTCAATCGTTAAATATTTTTTTGTTTTTTTATTCTTGCGTTTTCGCTATATTGTTTGCTTACGGGACTATACAAATTATAAACAATTTATTTTTTCTTATATAACCATTAAATTAATTTCTTTTTATTGTTGATGATGTTTTTATTTTCGTGCTCAAATGTGTTTAATATTTATAAAAAAAAATTGAGTACAAATAATTAAATCAAAAGGAAGATATAATAAAATTAGAACAATGTTGTTGTTGGTTTTTTTTTTTTTTTTTTGAATGTAGTAACTAAATCTGAGCTAAGTTTATTTTTAAATTAATTTTAAATTAAAGTTTTAATAAACTTTCTAGACGAATATTTGTGTATATATATTTTTATAAATATAAGTTTAACATATTTTTGTTTTGCATTTTAACATTTTCTTCATCGCTGACATGAATTGGGGTTACGGGTCTGTGGATGGTTATGAATGTACGAAATTAATAAATTTTATTTAATAAAAAATAAAATAAAATATATAATATAAAATGTGAATAAATCATCGGGGGCGTGAAGGTTTTTGGGGATTTTCGTGGATGCAGTGTGTCGGTGCTGCAGTTGATTTCTTTCGTTTTGTATTTTATTAGTCTGTTATTGATATTTGGGCAAAGCCGACTAGTGATTTCTCGTCGGACACTTCGCCCGGCTGAATGCCAGAGTTCAATTGGAACGTAATAGTCTTGATTTGATACCGTTGCTCTATCAGTTTTTGCAGATTGGCGGCCATTGGAGTTTTGTCAAGTTTGTCAACGAGGCCGGCATCCACTAGTTCTGCGCCGATTCCTTCGGCGGAGTCCTTGTCGACGGCAAACTCGAAGCGGATATCGTGCAGTTCTCGCTTGATGTTCCTCATTCGTAGGACGAGATTGACCGGTGGAGATTCGCCTGCTGGATTTAACGTTGCCGCTGCTGCAGTAGCTGCCGCTGATACCGCTGCTTCACTTGCAGCTGAATCCGCAGGCTCTGAGGTGCACGTGATGGTTCGTTCGGAGAATTCCGAAGGTTCTTCCCGTTCGCTGTCCGACGAATCGGCTCGTTCGAGACGATTGATTGGGCGATCATCGGATTCCGAGTCTGAGGAATGCTTGCCGTTATCTTCCTCCTCGCTTGACCATACCCATTCGCCGGTGACCGTTCGGTGAAGTCGACCAGAGGCGCCCGGTTGCCGACGTGCTGCCTTATGCACTCGTGTTTCCATCGATGGGCCTGTTGTCAGCAGAGTTTGGGTAAGATATTTACGATCTTTGGCCTTCTTAAAGAAGGGATGCTTGAGAAGCTCGTTGGCAGTCGGACGCTTTGAGGGCTCCTTCTGTAGACATTCGACAATCATTTTCCTAAAAGTCTTGCCGTAGGCTTTGTATTGGTCCTTGTCTTCGGCCCCAGTGTCTAAAGTTGGTGGGTCATTTTGCAGAGTCAACATTAGAACTTTCATTGGCGGGTACTTGTGATAGGGTGCCGTACCTGTGGCCATTTCAATAGCTGTAATCCCAAAGGACCATATGTCTGCCTTGAAGTCATAACCATGATCCTGTTCCATGACTTCAGGTGCCATCCAACAGGGAGTACCGACGAATGTATGCCGGACCTTTTGTCGCGACAAATCCCGACCAGTTGCCAACCAAGCACTCACACCGAAATCGGCAATTTGTACGGTCCCATCATCCCCCAAGAGGATATTTCCGGCCTTTATATCTCTGTGTATCTGTCCATTACTATGGAAATACTCCAATCCCTTAAGTACCTCCTTAAGGACAGTCGCTATAGTTGGTTCGTCAAAAACGCCATGCTTACAGTTCGACGTTCGCATCTTGTGTTTGATTATATCTAATAAACTGCCACCCTCAAGTAATCGCAAAACAAGCCACAGCTCTTCGCGCACAACAAAACTGGTGTTATAGGTTACAACGTTCTCGTGGTTACAGGACGACATAGCTTGGATTTCTTTCAGAAGCTCATCCATTGATGTGTTCCACTTTTCTAAGTTAATGCGCTTGATGGCACATTTCTCATTGCGTGGCAGGCAGAGGGCGGCATGCACCACGGCTGTGGCACCCACGCCAATTACATCGCGTAACTCGTAGTCATCCTTACTGTTTGGCCAAGGAAGCTTCTCAGGCACACTGGCTGGCGGGGGAGCAATATTATTCGCAGCCATTGCTTCAAGTGAGATGGTGTTCGAACGAATTGATGTGGTTGACTGTGAATGGGCTGGTGGCGATGGACTGATGCGGGGATTCCTGGTGCTTGTGATGCTTGCTTTTGATGCGTTAGATGTTAGTGTCGGCTGTCGGATGATGACTTTTGCTTCGTCTGGTGGTGGCGGTGTTGTTGCTGCAGGCGTTGGAGGTTCTCGCTTCTCCCGTTGGAATCCGCAAATGAATGGTGTGGTTCCGTGCTTGAAGTAGGTTGTTGCTGATTTGGTGGAGAATGCAACCTCTGAAATAGTGAGTTAAAGAAGCCACTTATGGTTTTTGTTTTTCTTTTGATTTTAATTGTTATTATTGTTATTTTATGCATTCTAAAGGTTAGGCGGTTTATTCGGATAATTGAAATGGGAATGAGTTTTGGGAGAGGTTTGATTAGCAAGAATTGTGCGGTGTTAGTTTTTATGGTTAAATCAACAAAGATGAACTGATGGGAAGCAGATGGTGGTGGACTAAGGTGTTCCTGTTACCTTAACTAAATCGAAGTTTTAACAAAACTAAGCAACTATGTTCTTAAGCGAATGAAGTGCTTAAGACAGCAGGGGCATACATATCCTACACTCAGGTTGTCTTTTCTGTTGAATTTGCAAGTTCGGCTAACTAACCAAAAGTTTGGAAATTGACAACATAGTAGAATAGAGCCAATAGAAAATGTGTTACGATGGGACAAATACCTGCAGTTTTAAAGAAGTGAACTATTGATTGAGAGGAACAAAAAAGCGAAACCGCAAGTTTACTTGTCGAGGATATTAGTTGAGGATAAAAGTTGAAAGACAGCAGTCTTTAAGAAATGGAATGTATTATACACGTTCTTGACCTAGATTAGTGGTTTTACATAACAAATAACTGGAAGAGAGGAGTGGCAAGGTGAAATGCAGTCTGCTCTTACTTAATACAGTCTATCCTTGAAGTTGGTGGTTTTTAATCGAAGTTGAGATATGGCTATCAAGTGCGAGATCAGCGTAGAATTCTTAACATGGGCACAAAGTAGCCGTAGTTTATGCTGTGAATTATCGTAGTTTGACAAGTGTTTGTAGTATATTTATAATTTTGTGTCGGGTTTTTAAAAGAAGTCAGGTCATTATTGCGTTGAATTGCTTCGATCTGAAGTGAATTTTATAAAGCATTTGGCAGGAATATTTAAAGACATACGGAAAAGAGAGCTTTTACGACGTTAGTTTAATCTATCCAAGAGAAGTATTCGCTCTACTTATGGCTGGAGGACACCAAACAAGCATCGAATCACGATTTAATGGAAAAATTAAGGGACGCACACTGTGGCGGCAGTTATAAATAAGAAAAAAGATGATGGATCCTAAATGACTACCTTGAGGTACTTTAGTCTTGAAGGAAATATGTTCAAGAACTCTGTTGTAAACATTCGATATATTCAAAATTTATGCGACGCACACTGTAGCGGTAATAATAAATAAGAATAAAGTTGACGGGTTTTGACTGACTTCCTTGAGGTACTCCGACTGTGGAGACACTGATGCAATACAGTTTTTTTTAATAAGATTTTACTCAGGATTTAAAAGAGGTAAAAAATCCAAAAACCTTAATTTTAAGTAAATGAGATTGTAGACATTATACAGTATCACTACTGCACAGAAAGTGCAACACACATTTGTCGCAGGAAAGTCCTTAATCATATTTAGGGAAGCGGGTTATTCTCAATGACTTCCGTTCTTGTACATAAGTCAATTAGAAAACAGAGTTCCACCTAGGTGGAAAAATTGACAATTTCGAAAATTTTTCAAATTATAGACAACTGACCGAAGACCAAAAGTCGAATAATTGCAATATTTGAAATGGGAAAGTTGACTATTACTGAAATAAGGAAAGAGGTGGGATGCAACGAGTTGACTGAAAGCAGGTTTCTAAACAAAAAAATAACGGGAATAGTTGAATGTAAAAAAGGAACAGGAAGGATTCGCAAGACATCAAGGAGGCGGGTGATCGAGTTTTACACCGTTTGTCAACGAGGAACCGATTTGCAACAGCGGTACAGATGGGATATGATTTTTCAAGACGACTCTGCTCCGTGTCATCGTTTCAAAAAGGTTAGCTACTTTCTTTGTGCATTTCTGCTTTAATCACTCATTAATTATACTCAACAAAATTAAAAAAAAAAACCAAAACAATTCAATTTTTTCACAGACTAGAGAATTAATTCGCCGGACCTTAGCTTTATAGAAAATCTCTGGCACATTATGACATTGAAAATCATCAGCAAAATGCCTTGCTCTGTTAAAATGTTGAAGGACGTGCTTGAAGAAGTTTGGTACATATACACCGCGGTACATCCTTACAGTTTAGTGGATTTAATACCAAAGCGAATTCATGACGTCATAATGAAAATAAAGGAGGCGGTACAAAGTATTAATATACATGGCAATTGCATGAATACAAATGTTCTTGCATCTGAAATCCAAAATGTTAATGTTTTATGACCTTGAACACTGAATAAATTCTGATAAAGGGGGCTGCCTATTGCAAAAAAATTTTTGCTTTTTTTTCCACAATTTATGGGAAATCCCAATTAGCTGGGTTTCTGTACCTGCAGCAAGTAGTTCTATATGCAATTTGATTGGCTACTAGTTGGTAAACGATTATTGCAAAAGACTTATTGGTTCCCTGTTTTTTTTTTTCATTCACAAAGTACGTAGACCTGAAAAGACATGTGGGTTTTTTTTCGTGATGCTCCCTACTGTATTATCTATTGTTTGCCTGCGAGGTGCTTGCAAAGCTTATGTGACAAATTGGTTATGATATGTCGAACTAGATCGACCTTTTAGGTATCCGTGCTGTTTTGACAAAATTAAATATAAGCAGTGAAAGTAGAGAGAGAGTGGTAGACAGTCCATTCGAAGAGCGTGCGGATGGAAGAGCGTCAGACGTAACAGGTAATTTGATACATAATCTTCACTGGCTACTTGTGGCTTTGGCAAGTATTTGCAAGAGTTTCTTATGATAATAACGTAATATTTATTGACATAGATTGTTCTACACTTTTGAAGCTTCCTATGCCGTATCATCCCCGAACGTTTGTCTTGTAAGTTCGATGTAAACATTAATCAGGAATGATCGCAGTCAACTTATTTAAAACATAATAATCCAATCACCAAACAACAAAGTCGTACTTTTTCAGAAAAAACTCGAGCCTCAAACCATTGGATTAAAAAAATTGATTTGAGTCAAAATTTCATTTGACTGCAAGTTTGGGTTTTTCAAATCCGCTTAAGCGAAGCTACAGCTCTTTTGTATTAAAAGAACACAAGAGTATTCATTGTGACATCACCCCTTGTTTACATGTACCAAGAGTCTGACACAGAAACGTGCTATCAACCGAACCCAAATATGTATTTATCCGCTTACAGAGGGAAGTCTGTCTATGGAACAATTGCACTTGTACAGTATCCAACCAATTTGTGGGCTTGGGTTTTTGTGAATCT
Organism: Orthonevra nobilis; assembly: GCA_963555765.1. Taxonomy (NCBI): domain Eukaryota; kingdom Metazoa; phylum Arthropoda; class Insecta; order Diptera; family Syrphidae; genus Orthonevra; species Orthonevra nobilis. The sequence continues at coordinate 16,640,450 of OY743225.1, forward strand.
CTGAAAACGAAAAAACACCATGGAATTTACTGCGTGTAACAATGAAATACCATTCTAGGTAACTGCCTCTTGTTTCGTATGGGCAGGAGCAGGTTGCTTGCAATTCAACCCACAAGAAGAGCCGTCCATAAACGAACTGAATGGATTGTTTTGCGGAAATAAAAGTAACGCGCGTGGTTTCGTTTTTTTTTTTGCAAGTGCGATTATTTACTGAATATAAAATAAGAAACAAAAGAAATACCTAAAAGAAGAGAAAACAAAATAGGACTTTCCAAATGGTAAACATTTTCTTTTATTTTTTACGCGCACAAATTGAATTTATAAATAAAAATCTGGCAGGGTTTTTCTTTTTCTGATGGAAAACACAATTTTGTTGCCATGAGTTTGACTTTGATTTTTAAGTGTCAGCTGCTCGGTGTTTAATGAATTTGATTTCTATTCATTTTGTTTTTTGATTAATATTTGTTTACGGGTAGAACGTCAAGGCTCTGACGATTTAATGGTAAAATTATGGACAACAGGTTCAAGTTCAAGTGTTACGATTTGGAGAAACTTATTAGATCGGTGATATTTCAGTTCAAGTGTGGAACACAAGTATTGATACGAAAATTTTTATGCGGTCAATAAATTGTCAGAAAGTTCAACCTGCCGATTTAGAGCCGAAATATTGCACCAACTAAAGCTGGTGTAGCCAAGTTAGTGAAACTTATCTCTCAGTCTCATCTGTGTGTGAGTATAAAAGCGGGAACCTGAATACCGCAAATATGTCAGCATTCAAACACTAGTCACACTAGCTTGGGAGGAATTTTATATCCATCGAGGCTTTCGGAACAAATTGGAGGCATTCAACGCTAAAAGCCAAGATATCTAAAAAGCAAAGTATTATCATATTAGAGGCGTGACGTTCGCAATTTTTTGTTACTTAAGTCATCCATTAATTTGCATTACGTAGACAAAATGGAGAGTTGATTCAGATCGGTTAGCTTCTTATCTGATTGGTGTGTTTCATACCGGTGAACCAGAAGACCACTTTTCAGTTCGACTACAAAAAAATAAATAATCGCTTTCGGCGAGCTGTCAAACAGTACACAAGCAGATTTGAGTATTGTCTTGTTAAGTTCGTACATCTGTCGTTGATATTCCCTCTAAATCTTAGCGTCATAGCTTGACATTTACAAAAGTTACGTAGGCAAGGGTACATCTATCATCATGAATTTTTGCCAGAAGGCCAGACAGTCAACAAAGATTATTATTTGGACGTTATGAGACGTTTCTGGCGTGGATTTTCCACCGTGATAACGCACTGTCGCACAGTGCCATCAGTATTCGTAATATTTTGACCAGAAATGCAACAAATACCATCCAACAGCCGCCGAATTCACCTGATTTGGGTCCCTGTGACTTCTTTCTGTTCAATCGAGTTAAAAAACCCTTATGCGTTTCAGCAGTCGAGAGGAAGTAATGGAAAAATCGCAGGAAGCACTGATGGACTTACCGAAAACCGAATATAAAAAATGTTTCGAGGATTGGATCAAGCGCTGGCATAAGTGTGTTACACTCGATGGGGATAACTTTAAAGGGGGCAATTTAATTTTTAATTTTCTGAATAAAGTACGGGAACTTTTTGATCAAGTATGTATATAGGGAGATAAAGCTAGTTTTGCAAATGGAGGCAACTGTCAGTATTTATTTAAAAATTGTGAAATAAAAAGATGCAAAATACACATTATGGAACAACTTCTCTCCAAGATCGCGGAACACTTGTGACTATTTTCTACGGACTAATTTCTCAGTGATTTTAGCGCTACGTGAATTTCGGTGCAGACCTCCCGGCCATCCTCGTTACTTTTGAAGCAAGGCGTGGGTTCAAAGAAGTCACATTCTCAAAGTTGTAGACCGATTATAATTTACATCCGTTAAGTCAAAAATTTTCTTTTCTTGGATAGAATGTAAGAATGCGGATTTGTTAGTTAATTTTTGAATCAAATTTTACTTTGGCACCGACCCGTCTTATGAACTCGAAAAATTGTCAGAAAATCATTTTCAAACGACACGAATTTAAAAACGCTTGAAAAATTGCAGAGTTACTTTCAAAGTGAATGCTGTATTGCAGAAAATCTTGACAAGAAAAGTTTCCGTCGAAGCTGCACAAGTTTGTGAAAAGAGTTCTTGACTCTGTGGACAATGGAAAATATTGCAGACTACAGCCCGAGAGCATAAACGTGCCAAAGATGTCAGAAACTGAAGATCATTCGCACTAGTCTGGGCGAATTCCACATAATGATCTTGGACTATTGAAGGTCAAAATGAGCACCGGCTTTCATATCATTTCTCTATTTGGTTTTAAAGCAGTTCGAAATTGACAATTGTTTTTTTTTTAGATTTGCTGCCGTATTGCCATTACGGTATTCGAGACTCGAAAAACCAATACGTGTTCATAGAGAAGCCAATCCGTTGGACTTTGTTTTGTTAGGTGTCATTTAAGATCGATGCCATGGGGAAAATATCCATGTAAAAATATTCCATAATTTATTGGAAATGATTCAGAGTTTTCAGAAAAGCAACAATCTTTGAAAACAAAACTATAAATATAACAATGTTTTTTTTTGAGTTTGCAAACTACAAGTACCACTCATAGATTAGTTGTTATTTTAATTGACAAAATTTAAACGTTGTTTCCGAGCCAAAAGCTACGAGTCATTTAAAAAACACTAATTTTAATTTTGGACAAAAAACATAAAAAAAAAAATGAAAATCGACTAATGGTGATGACTCGAACGATAACTTTTTCATTACCAGTTGACTGCCTCTTAGTTTAATTGCTCGTGTAGAAGACTTTTTTTGTATTCAAAATTGATGTTTTGCTGGCAATGACATGAAACATTGTGTACACGTGATATATTGGTCATTTGTCTAATCGACACGAAGCTCTCATAATGTTTTTTACTTTTTTGAAATTATGCGATATATTTCAAGAAAGCCATTTACATATATTGGGACCGGTAAAACCAAGGAAACAGCCAAGAATTTTTGTATTAAAAAAAAAAACGCAAAAGATGAACAACTTTGACGCACGTTAACGATTAAAAGTTCATTGAGCATTTTTCACACATAAATTAACAACTTTATTAGCATCCACAGTCACCTTGTCTGGAATATTTAAAAGTCTATATGTTTTTTTTTTTTATCTTTTTATGGCGTTTCACACATCTTCAATGACCGTTAAATTTGAAATCAACAAACAATCACTTTGTTGTGATCCTCGATAGCAACAGAGTCGCACTAACCTAACCAATAATAAAAATCAAATGATCAACAAACAATTCGATCAAAAGAAAGTGTGTATATAATTTTTTTTAATGAAAAAAAAAAACAAAAAATGAAATCGATTTTTTTTTCGTTTACAGCATAAAACGCGCGAGACGATAACGAACCCAAAAAGCGAAACATTAAGGCACCAAGCAACAGCAAAAGCGGCAGCAGTTTCAGCTGACTCTGGTTGAGGCTATCTTCCGCCGCCGTGCCGCCGTGGTCATATGAACGAAAATTGCCATAAATCGATTTTAATGGAACGCTGCTGATGTTACCGCCAGTTACACGACTACCCGCACGGGATGTCAACAGCCGATGGATAGCGAATCAGTGAAGTTCACACTTTCTTAAATGAAATGTTGATATTCCGAATACGCAAGTCACTCGACGCGACATCAGGCAGCCAGTGAACTGCTTTCGATGTTCCTCGTGTTTTTCTTTTTTTTTTGGCCAAGACTGTCGTCACCGATGCAATTTAATAAAATTAATAACTTAATCAGGCAAACGCTGGGAAAACAATTAGAATATTGGGCAAGGCCGACGATATAGTAATCTAAAACTCAATCGATTTCGAATGACGGAATGTCTAGCAGCTGATCAAGAAAAATTGATTAAAACTAAAACAAAATTATCGCGAATGATAGTGAAACAGATTCGACTATTGTTCAAGAGCTCACTTGGAAAATTTCTAGAAGTCGCACTGAGAGCTGAACTGTTACCACTGAGCGTACAAAAAAAGGTATTCCAAATAATTAGTTTTTTTTTTTTGTTTACAATTAATGGATTTGAAAAGACTATCAATGGTTGGGGAAGGAAAGTCCACGTGTGCAAAGATATAAATGATTCACGTATTCAGTGGATTGTTTGTCATGTGTCATCACACCCGACATGGGACTTATAACATTTTTTGTGCATTAATAATTACTTACTCAAGCATACTACGGTTGATAAATTACGATGATATTAAGCAACTCATTTGCTGATTATTTGTGGGAGCAAGTATTGATTAAATTATTTAATAAAGTATTCACTTAACGTAGGAGATGTGATAAGGAGATGAGTGTAAAAATGCAAAATCCTTTTATAGTTTCAAAATATCAAAATGGTTGATATACCTCACCAAACCCGATAAAGTATGAAGAAAACCCTATTCGATCCGGTGAAGTAGTTCTCCTATCCACTTTAGAAGAAATTCGTGTGGCCATATAAAAGCTTTAAAACAGTTAAGCTGCGGGTCCAGAAAGTTTATAACTTTTGTTAGAAATACGAAAAAGATATTCTAGTTGGGAGGCATTTTCAGATCATCTGCCAGCTTTGGAGGGACGAAAGTAGGATCTACGTCGTGATTATCAAATCCATCTGTCCCATCTTCAGAAAAGGTGGTAGAATGCGTTGCAACAACTATTGAGGTAGAGGGATAACCCCTGTTTAACGGCGGTACAAGATCCTATCCAGTATATTATGTGAACATCTGAAGCCTTTCTGCGACACAAAGCGGCTGACATCATCGACTTATTTACATACAATAGGCCAAATTTTCACACTTCCCCAAATCCAGGAAAGTCGGTACTCACACCGTATTCATCTTTGGATAAAAAAAAATGCAACATCCATCTGTCAAGCATCACAATCGACAACTTTAACATTGAGCTTCTACGCTTCTACCTACGACCTTCGGGACAAATATCAACTCCACAATAGACACCTTGGTGGGGATCAGACTAAGACTGATCCAAGGTAATCTTAGAGTCAAAACTTCTTGCTCGAAGCACCGAATTCGAGCTCTACAATAGTTATATCATGCCAACATAGAACCAACTGTTGGACGATACGCACTTCAGCAGAACGTCGAAAGTCAGGAAGTTCGAAAGACAAATAATTCGTTTGATGTATGGTCCTTCCGGCGAGAAAGACAAATTGACTAGAAGGTACAGCGTTTGTCGTTCAACTTTAGTTTAGGTTTAGTGCAAATTTCTTTCGCGATGTCAGGATACGCTTCCATCAAAAACACTAGCTTTTCTTATTGTTTTCTATTGCTTATCAATTTTGTTGTCTACATAAATTAATTTGTTCAATTATTTTGAAAGTTTAAGTAATTAAATTTAGTTTTCTTACATTTTTGTTTCTGGAAGTCTGTTTACACGATCAAATCCCATGCAGTTGATAAGAAAATTGCAGACGACAAACAGCGAATTCCAAAACGAAAAAGATCGTTCACAACTAAGATAGGCAATATCGAAATAAATTTTCGATGTTCGACTTTCGACAGATTTCGTTTATCGATAGGCAAACGACAATCGCAATAAAGGCCTTTGTTTTGAAACGGCTTGTGAGCGCGCACAAGCTTCTCGGTCGTCACTTGAAACTGCAGTCATTTCGAAATTTCGAATAAGTAGTTTTGCACGTTAATGAGTTCTTGAAATGCAGACTGCAATTCATATTACAAAAAAATTGTACCTTTTTCTCAAAAATTTCAGTGCCACAATTTGTTGCGACATTCAAAACCTATATGCGCCCTGAAAGAGAGTCACTTTATTTTTAGCCAAAAGCCTCTTCTTTTACATAGATCTCGAAATATTGCAGAGTTGGAACCGAAAAAGACTAACTGGTCAATGGGTTACTAGTTCGATACAATTGTCTTGAAGTCATTAAAGTAGCATAATATCACAGCAGATCTTTATTTACATCAAAGTATCTTATTTATACCTTCACAGAATGATTCAGATATTTATCCGCAAACACATGTTCAGATCCTTTAATTTATATCATTCTCAATATTAATTTAACAGGATATGAGTAAGCGACATTTTGCAGGAAATATCAATACAGTTCAAATATTATTTTTGAAAATGCTTTCGATAATGGAAAATAGCAAACATCGTAATTGTTTACGCTTTAGATAAATGTACCCGAGCGCGGCAAAAACTGTCGCGCTGTCAACTTTTTAAATAAGAAAATAAACAGCCAAAAGTTGTTGTGGACATCTGACAATTTAATTATTGTTTTAAGAAAAAATAAACATTTGATGGTTTGCTTTATGGGAATGACGTCTGTTCTTGATTGATAAATTTAAGAGGATCAGTAAAATACTTATGCTATAGAACTAGTTAAGCAACACTGTTCGGAAGACATAATATTTGTTCCTACAATTGTATAATCTGAATGGGTGCAATTCATGTGAGATGGAACAGAAAGCCAAGCATGATAATGAAGATAGTCACCTTGACGGTTCATTGAGGTTCAGCTTTCAAACGTGCTAAGGTAGACATTACCTTCAGCTACTGGCGAGTCGAAGCGTCGTCAGATGCCGTGGGGTCTGATTAGATCAGTATCCGTGATTAACAAACATATACGTTTTATGATGATGTTCCAAACTCGTATCGGGTTTAAGAATGAACAAGAAAAAAAAAAACATTGTCACAGTTGCCAAGTCGATGCACCGCCATATTGGGCCTGTCCCTTGCACAAATCAGGAGCAATGGCGACGAGCTATTATCTGATCCACGGACTTACTATCCCAACTACAAGTATCACGAGATAGTGTCTCCCAGCGGCTTCCTTTTCTTTTACGTGGACATGAGGTATTGTGTGTAGGCAGGCGAATTTCCAACAATGAAGACAAACGCCCGCCTCTCCGAGGAGATGTACCTGTTCAGTAGGGCGGGCAATAATGAGACGGTTTGGTGTCGCAGTTGATCAAGCGGCCCTTTCAATAGGACATGTTTAAATCATAGGGTAAGCCGTTGGAATTTATGGCTTGAGTCTGATTGTAGTCTGTGTGATTATTCTATTGGCGATTTAAATACTACGAATTGAACGAATGCAAATAAGATAATATAAACTTATTTTTCCTTATTCGGACTCCAACCAAGCAGCAACCGATGACAAAAAATATCTGATCATCATACTCTTTTTACTAATATGCTTAGTTCGAAACACCGATAGAATTAAGTTTGACTTAGAAAACCCACGTAGGGTGAGGAAGTTTATTCAGAATAGTTGTGTTATTCAACATAGTTTTACCTACTTTTTATCTGGCAGTTGTACTGCATTTGAGAATACAAAAAAAAAACATTAAATATAGCAGTCACCTTTATTGATACAATCGTAAATATCAACGCAATCGCTATTATGAATCGGCAAATTGGGTCAAAGAGATATCAGTATTAAAGCTTACTTGATTCGAGATATTAAAAAAAAACTTTTCTTTTTTTGCAAACGAAAGAATTCAATGAAAAATTAACATCAAGGATAATATTTTTGTTGGTTCCATCATCATAAAAGGCTCTCATTTTATCGACTTAGTTAATAATATCAAGTATTATTGAGATTTGTATACATCGTACTTAAATTGTTTTTGAAATGCGTATCTAAAGGGCAGTGCCATTTGAATTACCGAGAGATCAAGCAACGATGCGTAAGGAAATCACAGTCAGTCGGTGGAACGAAGCTTGGAGTTGGATCTTTGGGATTTCAGTAAAAGACATTTTTTGGAAAGACTCAAATGCAATTAGTGCAACTGGAGAGATTTTGCACAGTAATTTGCATTTGAGGAGTCTATATGCCACAACAATATGTCGTTGCTGGACTCCACGAGAAATCGGCGACTGCAGCAGACGACAAGCTATAATTATGAACAGTGCAAGCTATGGGCGCATCTCATAGTTTTCTCCATGGTAAATTTGCGGCCACTTCCATCTTACCTGCCTGGTAACAGGAAGACGAAGTGACTGAGAACATAAATCCATTGTGTACAGAACTGAAGGAAGAAATCTACCATGAAATTCAAGACACCCATAGAAGTCTACCAAGCAAGTGGGACCGGCTTTCAACAGAGTGCGCAACTTAGTGGAAAGTATTGTTATAAATACAGGCTTTGGCCAACGGAGTCATTCGAAAGCCTGCATGTTTGCGGTCCACGTGTAACTACAGTCCTCTTCGCCCTAAGCAAGACCTTAGTAACCTCTACCTTATTAGAAACATATCGTTAGAAGAATGCGTACGGACATTTCCAAAAATAAGGAAGTGAAAGAAGCGAAGATGGGACTGCCGGAGATATACTATACAAATATTCAACTTAAATTCATTCGTAAACTGATTCGTCTGACCTTATACGTTCCAGTGATGCTCGGACGACTCTGTCAGGTGTTGTTGGCACCGGCCAAATACACAGTGGAGGGTTCCGAATTATACTTATATGACAGAAGTACATTTTTTGAAAGAACTTAAGATTTGGATAAATTTAGATCAAAAATGATTAAAGGAGAAGAAGAGGAAGAAAACACAATGAGTTTGCACCCAAAGCCATCAGAACAGAGGAAATACCGACGCGGAAAGGGAGGAAATAACTTGGGTAATATTTTTAAATTATGACATGCAATTGGATAAAGGACCGTCCAGGAGGCAATCTCATCAAATTTACAAAAGAGTTTGAACGGGAGGTTTTCGAGATCAGAAAAACAATATATACAAGCAAATTCACTATTTTAGCTGACATAAGGTAATCCACATCCTGAAACAGAAGGATTTATGATGACGTCGACAATCCATGGAACGCTATACTCCTCAAGATCGCGGAATTATCGTTATTTTGGTGCATCGTGAATTTCGGTGCAGGTTTTCTGGCCGTTCTAGCCCAAACCGGTCGTTCCGATTAAACTGAAAAAAAATGTGACAGACGAGGTGCCTAAATTGGTGGTAATGCTCGTTCCGATGACAATATTGCCATTGTGATCAAAGACATTTGGGCACTTAGAGTCCACGTATCAATCATGAACTTAAAAAACTTTTGAACAAGAGAATAAAGAAGGTTAAGTAAAAATTTGTTGATTTCTTCATCAGTTTATGATTGATTTCATTTGTTTACAGTGGCTTCGATTGAAATTTCACGAAAACTAGACTGCCCTCTTTGCCATGGGCATGGTGAGAGCGTGCCTATTTTATTCAAATTCAAGCCACCAAATCTACAATTTAATTTTTTTAATTTATTAATAACGCATGTTTAATAGTTATAGATCTAACACATAATGGTCGCAATTGTCAAAAAAGTGAGTGAGTCGGTTGCTGGACAAGCGCACGTTTCAGCAATGCGCATTTGTCTATTTAGTCGTGGCATGCATATAGACTATGACTCCGAAATTCGTTGTCCATTTGTACAAGCCAAGCGGTAGTTTAAATTCAAAAACTAAAGAGCGCTGATGAACAATGCATGTACGGCTTTCATATCAGTTTCATGGCACATCAATTTTTGAAAATTTTTACTTCGTTTTCCTACCACGGATGAACAGTTAGGATTACTTTGTTCAATTCGAACAAAAGATTGTTCCTTAAAAAAAAAATATTTTGCTCCATATTCAACTGTTAGCTTTTCCCTTTCATTTAATTAATCTTTTCTTCCCCGAAACTGCCTTAGTTGCCAAATGATTAGTTTGTCTCTGGCGTTGTCTTATGGAGCTTATTTTAGATCTGCCGTTTTCATGTCGAACTTGAGTTGAAGAATTAGACGACTCTCATTTTAAAAGTGTCAAATATTCATCAACTGTAACATTATCTTAGAACATTATAAGTAAAATGAGAAATGGAGGATTAAAATAGGTCTTTCAAGTCCAGTTTTTCAGTGCTTATTTCACTGTGTGTTGATTTCACACTGGGTTAAACTCGAACTAACCACAGAAACGTGTTTTTCGGTAAAGAGTTAACTCACAGAATTTGGTGATTTAACTCCGGATAAAATTATTATTTCAACTTGTGTGAACATTTTGTTAAAGAAAAGCAAGAAAATGTACACATTTGCGCTAAATTTTGATTCTGATTCAGATCTGAGCTGAGCGGTATTATTTGCAATAATAAATTTTGCGAAGAAAAAAACTGGTTAGATCCCGACCAAATCATTTTCATTTGTTTTAATTCTCCTTTTCTGTCCACTAACAAATGATCTGTCAGAATTGGCAGATTTTGATAGTTTTTTTTTTGCACTGAAAAACTGCTTCATGAGTTAACTCGGGAATCATTTTATTCCGGAGTTTGCTAATACTAAGTTAACTCAGAATTAACTCAGCACTGAAAAACTGGACCTAAGCCTTTGAATCCGGAAATGTTCAAAATAGGTACGGAATTTTGCCTTTACTCCATTATCAATAATAAAGCAGAACACTCGTGGAAAAACTTGCCAAGAGGTCTCAAATTGAGTTAAAGACAACGAAGGCTTTTAAATCGCACTGATGCCAGCAGTTCACAGGACAACAATACAAGTTAAACACAAACATTTGTTCGGAGCAAAAATTTTCGTGTTTTGCTAAATGTTTAAAACCACTCATAGTTATTTCAAATGTTTAAATTAATATGGGGAAAAAAAACAGTCAAGCCAGCAATTAATTAAATGAAAAATCAAAATAAAAAAAAATAATATTATTTTTGCGATCCTACCGCCAATGATTCTGCAAATTTAACTGACAGATGCCAGCCGGTCAGTGCATTAGCTTTTTCCACTTGTACACTATTTATTAGCACGCAAGTAAAAAAACAAAACATTCATCTATTTTTAGAAATGTCAACCCTCCGATACAAATTGAACTAGTTGTATTTTACATTTAATTATCGCGTGGGAAAAATAAACACAAAAAAAAATGACGACCACGAGACTAGGGCCACAAAAAATATAGCCTCCTCCAAGTCTATAAGGTGACCGCTAAACTACTTGTATAATTTGTTTTTGTTTTGCAATTGGCAGCGTTTGCGGTGCTGTTTCTTTCAATTAAAAAAAAAAAAAAAAAAAACAAAATCCCAAAACAGCTGAATAAATGTGAAATGTAAATGTTAGAATGCAATGATGCGTTAAACATGCAAGTGAAATTAAATGAATGTTAAAATTAAAAAAACATTAGCACAAACTTTGTTTAAAACATAAAATGTCGAATATTTTCATGTCCTTTCAGCGGGTGGGAAAGCAGAAGCCGATGCTTAGTAGAATTTTTTGTCAGGCCAAGCCACACGATCACTAGATCACACACAAAAATGCACTCGTTCTTTTTTTTTTTATGTTAATTGTTTTTTTTTTTGTGGTAAGTAGATTTTAATAAAATTCCAAAATACAAATGCACTCAAAATAATGATATTAAAAGTCACACGCACGATTCGACAACTCCTACTGAGATTCACAATCTGCATTCATATTATGTAGGTTTTGTCTCCAATGTTATTTTTCTCCTTTTGATTTTTTGATTTAAATTATAATTACTTCCGTGTGATTATTTATTTTTGGCAGATTTAAAATATTCATTCAATAATAATAATCCATGAGATAACAAAACCCGAAAACCGATAAAATGAAGATACCCTTTTTCTGTGTTTTTTTTTGTTTTTGTTGTTTAAATCCACCCGCGATTTGTGTTGTTTGCTCACTAAGCACGCGCGGGAAACAATTTAATTCGAAATACAAATAAAACTAAAACTCTCTGTTTGCAACAACAACTGAGTGGGTGATTATCACACCAGGAAAAAAATAACACACGTAAAATTTGTAACACAAAAAACAGCTGTAGATACTGTATCTATATAGAGCAGCGCTCGAAAAATTGATGCCAGAGGTGCAAAATGATTTCACGTGCCGTTCCGTACGTTTTGTCTGGTATATATTTGAATTTATCCGTTTTATCCGACCCGAATGACCAAAACAAATCAACTATTGGCCGCGGACATTTTTACACACTATTTAAGTACATACATGAATGTTAATTGCGGCCTCAACCGAACACTCCTCGCTCGCCTGCCTCACCACCACCAACGACGACACCGGTGAGATGACGGCTCAGAGAGGAATATAATTGAACAGAAAAAAAAAATGATTAAACAAAAATTAAATACACAAACTCAATTGAACTTGCAATTATGTTCGAGAGGGTCTCTCTTGGTTGAGGCGCTTTAGCTGAAGTGAGGCAGCAGCAGCAGCACCAGCAACGACCATGACGCAGGTAATTGTCTCAAGCAACTGTCAGTACCCAGCGCGAGTGTTTGCCTCAAATGTAATTTAAAAAAAAAACCTAATAAATTTAGCAATCTATCAAACAATTTAAGCCAAGTTTTTCATATATGCACTTTAGATTGTTTGAGTACCGAATGAAACAGAGGCGCAGGCGCTACTCTACTACTAGCGTGAGTCGCTGTCTATGTCATGTGAATTTAGATGATCGCTTAAACGAGAACAACCCCACTGTTCTAGGGATGAAATAGGTACTCGCATGTGTGGTAGACTGAAGCTTATTGCTGAAAGCAAAATCACTATTGTTGCCAGTTTTTTTGCTTTTTGTTGTTGATCCTCTCGATCACTTCAAGAATTCACGTGACAATTCAGCTTTGCAAAAAGCAAGTTCAAAGTCAATGGGGTGGACGAGTGTGTACGTGCTATTGTTGATGATGCTGGCCAAAAGTAGGAATCCGTAACAATTGTTGTCTCGGTGACAGGTCAATTGGCGCCAGAAAGTGTTATTGTTGATGCCAATCGTGACGTCGCGTCGGATACATAGAGTGCGAGCATAGAAATTCACGTGACAAACAATTAGTTTTGCTCAGCAATTTTTAGTATTGACCTTTTGTTCATCTGTCTAACAAAGGTCGACATTTTTTGTGTAATTCAGCAAAGTTTTTCAAAACGATTTGTGGCGGTGGAAAAATATTGCAACTGTGATATGACAATGAAATATAAAAGAAAGATTTAGTGTCATATGTAAAGGTGACTCGATTTACACTAAAGGGTGTTTGTTTCGGAGGTATAGAAGTTTTGTGTTATCTGTCATATCAGCTGTCACGATTGGGCACTTGTCTTCAACACTTACGTTCAGTTTACTTTGGCAAATTACCATGCAAACCGAAGATGACTCAGCCTTGGCAATTGATGCTACTTCTTTTGTCCGGGCATGGAGTCGAATGTTCGCCGTTAAGTGACCCTCGAAGGAAAGTTCTCTATCGGATGAACGAGAATTTACGAATAAAGGAGCAGGTACAATACACCTTTCAAGCGAAATAATTAGTTTATGTTAATAAGCAAAAATATCCTTCCAGGCTTGCGGAGGATTTTTGGATTAAGAAAAACAAATATGAAATGGCCGACGGCAAACTTATTGAGTTGTTTCGGAACATTCGCTATCAAAAAGTTGATACATATGTAAATATAACGCCTATATCGACAGCCAAAGTGAGGAAGCTACGACAAACTTTTTTCGACGAAGAAATTTTAGGGAATTTTATTTCTCAAGTGTTTTTTTATTTGGATTACGTAATTTGGTCATTTGGCTAGATCAACATTATTTTGATCGAGCTACCTACAATAAATTTTGATTATTAAATGAATAAAAAAATAAATTTTACATAAGTTTGTCTGCACTGAATTTACTGTCCCAAAATAAATGGACAGGCAGGCCTTACTCCGCTTTTAGCTTCTGCCTGCAAATTTTTTAATAATTTTAAAATTATTTTACACAGGATTTTGTGTTTTTTTTTGTAACCAATAATGTTATGTTTCCACAATTGGATGAAATATCAAGTGATATAATGCTTCTGAATATGGAAGTACCTCAAGGTTCTATTCTTAGACAGCTACTCTTATGCATATTCATAGATTCTTCGTGCAGTATCTAGTTGCAGATAATTTAGGTTTCGCACACGACTCGGTCGGTGCTTCTCTTATTTAGGACTCTTAATGTGTTAACCAAACACTGGTTTGTCATTACACATGGATAACGTTCTTGACTGGCAAGAATTAAGTATCACTCATTCAACAGACATTCAAATTGAAAAGAATTAAAAGGTTTTTGCAACAAAGTTCAACACATTCTTATGACATATGAATTTTTCTTCAACCCTTTGTTATGTCCTATAACAATACCAGAAAAACGGACAAAGAATCAAAAAAGAGTTTAAGAACAAGAACGACACTCAAACTTCAAATATATCAAAGAGCGATGGAAAGAATGACGGCAAGGTGTTAAACGATGAGAAAGATAAAAATATACGAAACACTGGCGATACATATAAGTATGAGAAGCAGTTAATATTTGATGCATTAAAATATAAAAAAGAGAACAAATAAAATTGAATTTAAACTACCTATAAATAAACATATAAAACCTTATATAAAATTAATCTTTATGAATATATGTTTATAATAAAGTAAAAAATAAATGAATAATAATAAAAATTCAATTATACTTAACATGGTAATTTCGTAAGCCTCATGACTGCTCCAAATAATAGAAATGTCACGTATCTATGCATTTTTAATTTCCTCACATTCCCTTGACACTAAGCGTTATATATATAAATATATCGATATTTTGGTAGAAACAAAATTGTTGACTCGTGCACACGTGCATATGTACTTTTGTTGTGTTTTATAAGTTATTTTGTCACTCTTTTATAATCAACAGTATTAAATGTAACAATTGTTTTCAGTTCATTTAAAAACGATCTCATTGCAATGTACTTTGGTAACCTTTGTGAAGGCCTTTAAATTTTATTAACATGGGTTCTCAGATAGTTCGCCCGTCTAAGGCTTCTAATAATATAAAGACAAAATATGTATAGAAGATAGAAAAAATCCATGCGGGTTAACTTACTGTAAACAAACTTGAAAACTGCTCATCGAGAAAAACGTATCTTTGTTCAACAGTGAGGAAAAAAAATTATTATTTCAAGCACTCTTAAAGGTCTTAAATGTCGGGAATGAAGCTTGCGCCTTTGATATAGTCAACCACGAGTTGAGGTTCTGGATCTTTATCTACTTTTGGGGCGAAAATCTGATCGTATTAATACATAACTCTTTGTCAGGAGATATTATATCGCTTATTTCAATATTATTCAAGTGTCCTAATCGAGAAAGATTCCAGAAATTTTGATTTCATTGGATTCGTCAGATTTGAATCTTAATTCGGAATTATTATGCTATGAACAAAGTTCTTTTCTTCGAAGAATTTTATAAAAAGCTTGCCTTGAAAACTTCCTAAAATTATTTCAAAAACAATTATTTCGAATACGTTGTCTGCAAAATTAACCTTATCCAGAGACTCTCTAGAAATAATATATAAATTCTTTTGTGAAGCTAGGCTAATTTATTTTAATTTAAATAGCAATTTCACAATTTAGAGTAAACTACAAAAATAATCGCACATTGATGGCATTTATTTCTTAGATTGAGAGTGAGACTTAAGTTCTCCTTAAATTATTAAGAATTATATATTCACATACCCTATCATTTAAGACCCATGTTGTGTACTGACTTGCTTTCAAGATTCAAAATACGCAAACGTTTATAACGTCGACGTCAAAAGGATTGTAAAAAATGTTTTGCTGTTGAAAAGATAACCATTTCTGTCTTTTGATATGGATTTGTACTCGTGCATTTGGCTTGTTTGACGTACAGTGATCAAAGTATCTGATTTGGTAAGTGAAATTTTAATCACGGTCTTAAAAACGACCAAAAAACAAAGTAAGATTTGCCTCTAATACAGAAATCTTAAAATTGTGTATTCAGTGACATTTTTCACATGATTTATAGACAAAAATAAGCCATGCCTTTAGGACATAAGCAAACCCTTGAATTATTTTCGTATTGAGGGATTTGGTTGCCAAAAAGGTCTTTGGCTTGATCTGTTTTTAAGTAAACAATATTTTTTATATGGCCTTGTTTGTAAATACGCAAAAAGTTCACTTCTCAATTGTTTGATAAATACTGAAGCGACGGTGATTGATTTTTATTAAATTTATATCAAATCAGTTTAATTGTTTAAAGACAAGATAGAAGAATTCCTTACTTTTAATTAATGGTGTGATTGATCTCATCATGAAATGAAATCTCAATTACTCGTATTATCTTTAAACAAATGTTATGAGTATGGTTGATCTTGATCGGATCAGTGACGTGATTAAAAAAAAATACATAAGACGTAAAATAAAAATTGCTTTGAAAGTGCATTCCTTTGAAGTCGAAATGGAAAACGCATTGAAACTTGAAATATAAAGCGTTTTGTTTTATTCTTAACGATTTTTTGACATGAAAACTTCTCAATACTCAGGACGGCATGATAGCATTGGTATTACAAAAATTTCTTCGCATATTCTTGGCTTTTTCATGGGAACGTAAGTTATTACATCACAATGTGGCTTAAAGTCTTAGTTAAATGCTTAACTTAGAAGGCCATTCATTGGATTATGACACTCGGAATGCGGAAAAGGTGTTGCAGTTCATTGGTTTTATTGGATTGACAGTGACACCAGAACACAAGGCTAGTTCTCGTTGCAGTTTTGGTTATTTTCACTGCTGACGTAGATGAATGAGCTCCGCACGAGTCAGATTTAAATGTCGAGGTCCTTATAAGCCTTTTGATTAGATTCAGCGTTTTCGTGACCGTTGAAAATTAACTTTTAAAAGTTTGAAATTAGTTTTTAAGCACGTCTTTGAATCTTCTATTTTTCCAAGAGCTCGAATTTGGATAATAAAATTCAATAATTTGTAAACGTTGTTCGGGTCTTTCATGATGAATTAAATGGCAATACTAACTGAGCAATTTTTGACTTTGACACCATGCCACGAATGACGTGTGAGCTGTCGAAAATATAACACTGAAAAGCAGCAGCAAAACAATCGTTAAGGAATGCAATGTTATACCAATGATGTCATAAACAACAGGGCTAACCCAATCAGGTCCTGTAAGAAATTATTCAACGGCAAATTGAAAAAGTAAGAGCATCCAACACGAACTCGGTTTTCATTAACGTCTTCAATATACCAAAAGCTGGTCGGATTCAAGAAAACAAGGCAGCTAACCCATTTTTTTTTTTTTTGGAATTTCAATATTGACATTGTTAGTTGATTTGAAAATTCGTGCTCGTTTAATTGAATTGGTGGAAAACTGTTTGTCGTTCACAAGGGGATTCTGAGATTTAAATTTCATTCCATATCAATGTCGCCTTATATCGCAGCAGTTTTTTATATCAAGATATACCAGAAGTAATACACAAATTGAAAACTTTTTTTTAAACTATAGCTGGCTAGTCAGCATCTAGATAGATCTACACTTATGTAACTTCGATGCATAGTTGTAGGCCAATCACCTTAAACTTACACCACTATGCAATTTGTTGTCAATGAAAAGATAAGTTTGATTACTTGTCTTTTTGAAAAGTAACAATTTCTGAAATGAGACGGATAGACTATGCGTAGCGATAATCATTACATTTCTTCTTTAACTTCTTTTTTCATTTATGTATGTCCTTATCTTAAATTTCGTTTATCAATGGTTCTTTGAAGCAATGCGAACATGTTTCTCTAGACATCAAAATTGTTATAAATTAGCATTTACTTTTTTGGGTTGACACATTTGAGAAAAGTTCTGAAAGTTCATCGATAAAAGCAACTTTACATGCAATCATACTTAAGACATTTTTTCAAGCCGATCGAAGCTGCCTAAAGGAACAGAAAGCTCATAATCGTATTTTTGGGCTACGCTATAACAATCTGGTTAAAAAATATGCCCATTAAGTGGCACAAGTTAATGTATGTTGACAATTTTCATCTGCAAAATCGGTAGGTCTGTTTAAATAGTGCAGGAAAAGATATGTATATCAAATTTGAAAGAAAATGAAAAAAGAACGGGACCTATAACATACCCTTGTGGTACTCCTTAAGCAAAACTTCTTAGCAAGCCTACTATTATAATTTTTGTTTGCGATTTTTTTTTGACTAGGTAGCATTCCTGAGCAAATCATAAGTACAGAACGAAAATGCGTATCGTCAAAGTTCAAAGAAAGTTCGTTAAACCAATGTAAAAAAATAAGATTTACACTCAGCTTCGTTTTTCAATGCAGTGGTTTACACAGTTGAGACAGAGAGATATGAAGTTTCCTAATTTAAAATAAAGGCTTCAGCGTTAATTTTCTTTCTAAAATGTGTGGACAACATGAAAATTTTCAACTCATCGACTTTCAATTGTGATATGAGAAATTTATTTGTTCAAAATACTGCAAAAAAATTATTTATATTTTTTCTAAATATATGATTCAATCAGTCAACAGAACTGATACTTGGCCACGTCAAGAATATTAAAACAAACAACAAATTAGAGCTGCGGAAAATTACACCGAGACAAACATTCATATATGCGAACGGTTTGACATTTAAGTAAAAGTATCTACTGCAAATTTTCTTAAATAAGACAGCTAGTCAAATGACATTGTTGAAAGACTAAGAAATCAACTTAAAAAGTTCAAAATCTTTTGATTCATAATTGAGTTGAAAAGTGTATGGTGTGCATTTAGCTCATAAAAATCTTGATTCGCTTTAGTGTTCGATTAAAAATTAAACATATCAATTCCACGAGAAGGATAGTTGTTTACGAAGTTAATGATGCATAAAAATTCAAATCCAGTGATTGCTTCAATAAAGAAACAGTTTGTAAACGTCGTGATTTCTCTCAGTTCAGGCTGTAGGTCACAATAAACAATAGCTATACTAGGCACTCTAACAGGAATGTTCAACAATTTCAGACCAATAATTCTTAGCGCAGTATGGCTTGAATCCAGCGTGCATTTAACGATTGTCATTGTTTAGTTAAGGATTTATTCACTTTTTTCAAACGTTTTTTGCTTGGTCGGCAAATCGCTTACTAGTTTTATTGTTGTTGAGGGTGCTAGAGCTTAATAATTGCTCTTACCACACTTTGGTTTTTTTTTATGCCCTGTAAATTTATTTGTTTTCAGAATAAAAACCAAGTCGGTTAGACGTAAAGCCAAGGATAGGATGAGGATCAGAAGTTGGAAGCCAGAAACGTAATGCAAACTCATTTTCATGGTGGCTGAATTGCAGCATTTCCATGATCGTAGTAGTCATACAAAAGTACGAGCAATAAAATAATAAAAAAAAAATATTATCAATATTATCTTTTACAACTTTGCTCTAGATTCAAAAAGTGAACAATGTGATAAAATGCAAATCACTAAGCAAATATTTTTCCCAATAAAAGTTACTATGTAGAAATCACTCAACAAATCCGAAACTAATTTAGCTAATTAAATAATCCTTCAAAATGAGCAATAAACCACTACGAGCAGCAAGCACTCGTCATGAAGAAAATAATTCGAATAAAATGTGTTGGTGTTTGTTTGAATTATTTAAGTATATAAAAAAAAATACCTACCCACAAATATTTGTTATAGCACTGTATTCGATTATCTTCAGATAGTACGTGTGGTGTGTAAGACGTAGTCCAAAGGCAGAAGAGTTAACACCCTTTGTAGTAGCGCGGACAATATCTGCAAATAGAAATATGGATTTATTTCATTTATTTATATCATATACGGTTTTTGATTAATACAAAAAGCTTCTTAGTCATACTTCAATCAGTTCGCGCATGAATTTTGAAGCCTTCAATTATTCAAAAGTGACATACTTGCAACGCAACTTCCGGGAGATTCGTTGTGATTGATGTTACATTTGCCGAAGACGAAAGAGGCTGTTAGTGCTTTGTTTCGACACTTTTGGTAACCAGCTAAACACAACACATAAAGCACAGATAAAAGCTGAAGCAAATTTCTTATTTATTGGTTTGTAATAAAAAAAAAACACACAGAATCTATAAAAGTGACTATAAACAATGAATGAGTTTCCTCGGAATACGCGACGAAATGCGTGCCACGTTTTGAATTCGCAGTCACTTGGTGTCTTGCGGCTGAGGGCGTTTATCGCGAACCATACTGTTTTTTTTTTTCGTTCGCGTATCCATCCAGCCATATGTTAATATTTACAGATACAAAAATACATTTTTGACTTAATGGAAAAAATAAATACGTAACCACAAAAAAAAAGTGGACCAGAATATTAAAAGCCAGAGATTGAAAAAGCGAAAGAAGAATCCGGCTAGAATTTGTTTATTTACGAACCCATTTGGAAATGTAACCAAATCTAAGTGATATTGTCAATATCTATACTTTTTTCCATTGTTGCTCGTGAAAACGCTTTAATATTTTGCCACAAAAAAAAAATTAGAGCATTGTCAGTTGAGCTGATAAGGAGTGGAAACAAAAATAGTATTGTTATCGCGTTGAAGAAAACTTTTTAGTATTCAACACGAAATGGGGGGTTCTTACTCATTAAATATGCTACGCGCCTTATTCGGATATATACATTTTTTTTATCATATACAAAACGCAATATACAAGCCACAAGTTTCCGGGAATATACCATGGGTGATGCAAAATAAATGAAAGTCGCTTTAAAATATTATATTTTATTTGTCTTCAGTCTCATAAGTCAGACCATTTAGTCCATCTATCTCAAGACAAAGACTTCGTTTTGAAAGCAAAATTTCCCTCGGCATCCCAAAATACAAATAGTATAACCTTTTGACCCGAACTACCGACTTTAACTCTTTTTCTATGTCGGTTAAGACGGTGTTTTCCTGTGCTTTCGCCTCAAGATGAAAGTGATAAATCCAACTTTGATCCATGGTTTTTATTCATCAACTGTTGCTTACTCTATGTGAATGTTCCTCTCAGTCTTTCAGGCAGTTATATTTGATAACGGCGCTGATTTCGTTTTTATACGAAACGAAACGATTTTTTTAACCGTAACTAGGAGAAATCATTCCGACGAGAACGGCGCCGAAGAGACGTTAATGCTGACCAAAGGAAGTGTCATGCATTTTGCCATTTTACGTTTGTTACTGCAACGCATTTGAAAGTGTTGAAGATGCTCAAAAACAAAGTCCAGACATTCCATCAGCTACTGCTTTGGTATCGTCAATCTCGTAAAACGACGCACGATATGAAAACAGATAAAAATTACGCTTCGTGGGCCCTGAAACCAGGTCTCATTAATGCAGACCCAATTCAAAACTAAAAGTCCATGTGTAATGCGCCATTTACGCCGGTATTGTAATCGGGCCTTTTTTTAAGAAGCCTTGGTAACACGGTTACCGTGGTTGGTGAGTGATAAGAACCATGATCAACCTGGGATGTACGTATAGTTCGATCGACACAGGGAATTTTGGGGGATGCATTTCATTTTGGCATTAAGCATTGCCCGGCAAGATCACGCAATATAATAACCCTTGACTTGACTGGTCTTTGGGAACAAACCATAGACACAGGAGCTTTCCGTCCAAAGTTCTCTCCAAAATAAAGGAAAGGGAACCCAAATGTTCTTAAACGGTCATCAACAGCAACGATGCCCATTTGACCGATATCTTCAAAACGTTATTGAAAAAACGCTAAGGGATCAAATAAACATAGGAAAAAAGGGAATTATTAGTGAGTTTTTTTTTTGTCTTTTAGCTCACAGGAGACAGGAGAGTTTCATTTACATTTTTGCTCCACGGATGGTGTCCGTCGAGTTGGGTTGAAGAATTTTGTATCGGCTTTACGCATTCGCTTCTTGTTTTCTTGAAATAAGAAGCTATACTTGCAAGTTGTGAAGTAGCCGTGCTGCCATTGTTAAATCCTTAGACTAGACAGCACAATCTTCTCTTGAGAAATTTAAATAGGATACAAACTCGCAGCATCGGCATGAAGATAAGTATTATGACTTTCTGCTAATGACAAGCCCTTTAGGAATTGCAAGACTGTAACAGCCTCTATCACAACCTTAAAACGAATACAGATGGCTAGTTTACGCATCATAGACAACAAAGTCAACGTGCATTTATTCCAGCTGTGTATTTAAACATCTTGCTACAAGCCATTGATGTCTTCAAATCTGAGCTAAAAAAAAAAGGAAGAGCGGACATTTTCGAATTGGTATGAAATATTTTTTTTATTTCTTTAAATTTGCGAGAAAATAAAAGCATAACATGAACACAGCCTTGGCATGAACTCAAAATCAAGTGTGTGGTATAGTTTGCATTTGACATGCAATGACAACGAAAAAAATTGTTTGGTGCGCCGATTTGACATGCGTTGGCGCGCGATAGGATTATAACTTATGTCTCTATTTTGAGGTGGGACTTGCAGCGTTGGGCATTCGTTACAGCTCCTATAACATTGATTTATATATTATCGATTTGCTTCGCTTTGTTTCAACAATTCGACCGGACTCGTTTGCAAAAAAATATAAACCTATACGAGTACGAGTAAATATAAATATATTTTTTTTTTTGTTTATTCTCTTCTTTGACCATGTGACCTTTGCGGTCAAAATAAGCACATGTGGCGGCAGTTAATTCCGTTTCGAGGGTGAAATTTAAGATTACATATGACAAAAACTGTTAACTGGGTCGGGGCAACGAACGAAAGTGGTTAAAAGTTTAAATCCGGTACAGAGTGGGCGGCCCAGGGCTCCTTTCACTTCTTGCGATAAGTTGACATTTTAGCAGTACGAGTATTTGGCATTGAACTCAGATACTTATTTGGGCTGAAGGAGGCCTAACTTTATTTAATATTTATTTGCTGGATTTGCATTAAAACACACAAATATTGTGCGAGGACCTTCAAAAACAGTTTAGTGATTTTCTATTACCTTTGGCAAAACCGGCACACTGCATTTCTCTATTGACCAATTGATTTGGTTAGAACTCATCTGATGACTAGTGGGGGTTTATCGTCACATGCATGATAAAAAAAAGATTATAGAGCAGAGGTATGAGTAAGTCGGATTCACCGGAGAGTTCCTAGTCAAATTTGGTGTACAACAAGAGCAAATAGTCCTTTGCTATTTAATGTATTCCTTGATTGTTGCTGGAATAACGAGTGATATATGTATGTACGTCAAAGTTAGAGAAGACCCTGCAGCAATTTATTTCAAGAGCGACCGAATCAGTGTATGTTATGAATGGCCTCACTTTTGAACTATCGTAGTTCGAAACCAAGAGCCTTTCGATGATTCTTAAGGTCCAACTGGATAAGGCCACGAGTTGACGATCAGCGAAGCAATAGAGTGCGAGTGTTATTTTCCTTTAAATTAAGAAGATAAATGTAGAAGATGACTTACACGTTCAACTTAACTTCATGAATCAAAACCAGCGTTCTTGTGGATACGAGTTTCAACGTTTACATTCCTTTTCCTGAAACAGCTTACATATACACTTAAGCGTGTTTCTTCTCAAAATCTGGCAATTCCATTAAGTACGATTCACTTTATTGTAGGCATTTACAATTTTATAAAATTTGCCGTAAACAACAAAAGCTGATATACAGAACCTTATGACAACTATCGAAAAGGCTTAAGCAGTCGAGTAAATGAATCTTTGTATCAACAGGGAGTCATGATTGCATTGCAAAAGGGATCGTTAGTTGGGTTTTGACTAAGAAATATTTTATGCGGCTGGCGGCCTGAAATCCGAGTTCATGTCCGCAATATTTGTTTTTTTTTTCCAAGAATATCGATATTTATGTTTATCCACTTTGATTTGTGTTGAACTCAATATTTCTGTTGCTATACATATTTTCATGGAGGGAAAACTTTGCAAACCGAAAAATGACTTTTAACCTGAAAGAAAGGCTCCACACTGCAATTGTTTTTTTAGATAGTCACATATCGTTCAGAATTTTGGACAATTATAACAAGTATGAGAACAGCTTAAATAAGGATTCTTCGCATGACAGGAGTGACAAAACTTGATCGAAAAAGCAGTTCAAGATTCGAGTCAAGATTCACTTCAAACAATATATCTCGATAAAAGCGGACTTGACCGAATAAGTTTGTACTATTGAATAGAGAGATCCTACGAACTCCATGAAAGACAATGTTAACCAACGTCTCAGGTAATTTCGTAAAAGGCAGACCTAAGAGCATTTGGATCACATAACAACAAATGGGCATACCGCACAAGCGACCCAGAAGGGATACAACAGAAAGAGAGAAAAAACGAGGTGATGATGCTTCACTAACGGATTTTCAATTTTTCTTTTAACGTCTCAAGCCGGGTAACGTGAGTTCGACTCAATCTACACCTTTATTTAATCGTAAACAACCTAAATTTTTTTGTGTCTTTTTGTTCTTCAAATATTCTTTTCAATTATTCC
Organism: Orthonevra nobilis; assembly: GCA_963555765.1. NCBI lineage: Eukaryota > Metazoa > Arthropoda > Insecta > Diptera > Syrphidae > Orthonevra > Orthonevra nobilis. The sequence continues at coordinate 16,664,765 of OY743225.1, forward strand.
CTTAACCATTTGACTGTCGTTGTTTGATAAGTAGGTTGTTTCTTTTAATTGTTGTTCCCATAGGTTCTTTTTGCATACTTTTTTATTAATAATTTTCTAAGAAACAACTTTTCTCTTATAATTTCTTTCTATAGGGTATTATTTCACTATTTGATATGTTGTGTGTCCTTGTTTGGTGAGGAAGCTCCTCTTCTACTCTGTTTTTATTTTTATTTGTAATGCTCGGTTTTGACTGGTGATTCTTTGCAATTCTTGGGCTACCTTAAGTCCCTAATAAAAATCTTGCAATTTGGTGCGGTGTTTTTAAAAACAGTAATATTTTTGGAACATGTGTTTTCCGGTACTTTTGAGTTTGGTTACATTGACACTTGTCTCTCACTATGAAAATAGAGCATATTTTGTAAACATTTTCAGTTTTCTTTTTACTGTTTTTTACGTGTTAACGTGTTTGTGTTGTCTGCTCATGCCGCAAGAATATCAAAGTTGGTATTTAAAAGCAGCGTTCTAACATATGTATGATTCAACGGGCAAAATTGCTTAGAAATTTCTTATCATTGTTAAAAAAAAAGATTTTCTCATCAAAAGCTTTTTTCTCGGTAATCCAAAGGGATTTTCATTTATATTGAAACGCAAGAAAATAAAAACCTCGGTCAAGCGCATGCAAGCGATGAAGGCTTACTTTCTTTTAATATACGATTCATTTTTCAAGATAAGATACGAATGTCATTGATAGTTAAAAAATATGAAATAAGTCACGACTAAAATGACAATGATAAAGTCAAAGCAATTTCGCAGAAATGAGTCAATTGAGTAGAGTTACTAAGTGGATGGTAGTGTCGCTAAGAAAGACCAACGGTGACTAAACCTCAATGTCAATTTGATATACACGTGTATGCCGCAGACAACACAATCGTCTTATCTATTAGTTGTTTCAGCACGTGGGCTGCCCAAACATATTACATTATGTAGATGTATTGAGTCACAAGTATGTGAGATAAAATAAGAACTCTGAACAATAACAATGTTTCAAGTAATAGTAAAGAGAAAAAACCAAAGACAAATTTAAAGATTAAGGAACAAGGATTTTAATACAGAATCTATTTTTATTCTCTTTAAAAATACTTTTAAACATTTTCCAATGATTATGGCTTCATTGAAAAGAGTAAAACTTCCCATCAATTATAGAATGTTATTTCATTCAAATGACTGTCGCGACTGGCTTAGTACTATGTAATTCTGTCAATAAATTTTCCAAAGTTTCGGCCAGTATTGTTCTTGAGTCTCTAAATCGTTTCTGGATTGTTCGCATAGTATCGATCATAGATGGGCAAAAAATGCCGTCACTAAGCAGCTCTATTGTGAGGCACATTTTCTTTTCAGAAAGGGAATAAAGGTCACTCAAATTCAAATCCTCAATTTTGGCTTGTAAAAATCGCATTTTAATTCTCGGTAACAATGTCCTATTACCTATAACATTTCTTCCATTATCGTTTTATAAGAAAAATGAGCCAATAATGTTGCCATTCCAAAAACAATACCAAACAGTAATACGCCCAGGATGCATCAGCTTTTGTATGACTGCATGTGAATTTTTCTGAGAAAAATCGATTGAATAAAATTTACGTACAAATAATCGGAAAAAAGTTACGTATACGCCACATTAACCCCTCAAATTGCCTCAAGTGTTTCGTTAATTTGGATAAACCATGAATTTAAGAATTTAAGCTTGATCAAATTGAACTATTATATATTATAGCATGTTCCGCGAATCTTCTTCTTTTCTGACGATATCTTTGATTTTTAGGAGTTTGATTTGGAGAGGCAGTCGTTGGACTTAGCCCTGATCTGTTAGGTTTTCTTTATCAACCAAACGTACGCAGACGACTTTTCTGTAGTCAGCAGCGTGGCTTTGATGAGATAAAGTGTGAATTGTTGGAATTATGAAAATATTTTGTTAATGACTTCATAGTCCAAGTTCTCTTGGGATAAAACACACCAAGGGTTCCCCTACGAACGTTACAAAGGCCTACAGACGGAGATTTACATCTCGCTCCTGTTGGAACTCCAAGTCTGAGTCATCAAAAAAAAAATGGTTCGAGAATTTAACGAATTTAATGAAATTGGCTCTGGTGTAGAGGCAAAATACTGCCAGCAGCGTGATGAACCATTTTCGAGTACATATATCAGAAAATTTTGAATAAAATACTGTAAATCAAGCGTATGAAAATAAGTCGATGTCAAACACTCTATACTCTACCCATGGTAGATTTAGCTTCAAGCACCCGCTTAGTGCTATGAGGTTAGCAAAGTGTGGTCAGCTTAAGTGATTCAGTCTAGATTTTTAGTATGGGCCATAAAAAATGTGTTCAAACTGAAAACTAAACAGAACCAAATTGAATATACAAATAAATTTTATAGCTCACTATTAAGGTGTAACAAATTTTACAATCTCATTTCAATACCAAGATTAGTAATTGTCAAATTAAAATAATAAAAAGCGTCGAGTAAGCGACAACGGTTATCATCTACGAAGCACGTACGTAAACTTAAGTGCGAGTCAGTTCACCTGATAATCGCACTGGAAAAGGAAAATTAAAAGAAATGTCTCTAAAATTTTTTGTAAGTAATTTTGAACGTGCTCGTAGAAAATGGCAAGAAAATTCATTGGTATTTCTTAAGTGCAGCCAATGAACTGAATGCGCATAGAAAGTTGATTCACTCGATTTGTTTCGTTTCAGATTTTCTTATCGGAGTTAAGACCACGACCACGTCATATATGGGGAAGGCTATTGCTTACTTCAAGGCATTTCCTCATAACAGAGACTCGATCCCTCAATCGGTCTATCGATCAAAAACATGTAAAACACTAAAATTAGTGCGAATATATCACGAGAACTAATGAGAACGTCAGCATCGTTTCATTCATTCATCACTGCAAGGCAAAGTGATTAGCTGCTCCAGTAGTTGATCATTTTTTTAAAGTTTTGACAGTCTAATGGGATTTGTCGGCAATGCCTGTATTTGCTACCGGTTCAGTGGTAGCTGTGGGAGGCTGCTTCTGTGATAAATGATCCGCCTCGAGTAATAGGAACTTTTTATCCAGGCAAACGCGACGAAAGGAAAATTGTTATGAAGTTGTGAAATTTATGTAAGGTTTGTGCTCCATACTTCCTTGCACCTAAGGGCGTTATAAGTATCTATTAAGTTGAGAGAAAGGAGTAAATGAATAACAAATAAATAAATTGGGGAGTGTACTTGTTTCAGCTTATTATGACCTTCATACGGAAAAACCAACAAAATACTAGATTATATTTTTGAAGAAAGGTTACCCGAGTAACAACTTCAGTTTCCGGAGACTGGTTTTTTGTTTTTGCAAATGTTTTAGTTTTATTGACTGAGGTGTTATTCTACTGTGTTTGTTTTTAACTTCAATGTTTACCTTTTGATGTTTCTAAAAATAATATTTCTTACTAGATAGCTATGTTAGAAGTCAGGATCTTTATTTTCAATAACAAATAATTTCTTTAACTAATTTGAATAAATTTTTAAGATCATCGTGAAGGCAGACAGGAAAGGAGTAAATTTTAGGTGGGTTGTGTAAATTGTTTCTACTGAGTAAATTAATAAATTATAAATGGCAAGTCCAATTGCATGGAATCGTAGCTTTGAGGCGGAACTGCTTTCCAGTAACTCATAAAGCATAGTTAAGAAGCAATTGACAGCTTTTCTAGGGAAAAATTGAGTAAAATACGCTGCAAAAAAGGGAAATGTCATGTCGTCTTAAAAAAATATCCTCCGACTGTAATATCAACTTTTTCCATTACATCTACAAATGCAATTGTGCAAAAACTATCGAACCATATCCCGCCTAACGTCTGAGCCCGTTTGCATTAAATGAATCAGCCAGTGTAGTTTACGATCCGTCAAATCGACAGAAGCTATTTACCGACTTCAAGCTACTTAAGACAACGTTCATCGCACCGGACTTTACAAAGCGATGACAGAATTCGGGAAAACTGATTCGATTATATATCACAACGCAAGTAAACACGCAATGTACTGTGCAGTTTTTTCAGACTCGCAGCGGATTCCGACAAGGAAATGGGATTTCAAATGATTTCTTTAACAGACATTGCAACGAGGTGTCAAAATGGAAAGCATTATCTTTTTGAAGTTTGTCCAGCTGAGGTCCAAAGAGTTGGTCTTTAAATTAATGTAAAAAAAAATGTTTGAAGGATGTAAGCGGCTCATCCAGCTTCAGACATAATTTGTACAACTCAACAGTATTATGCTAAGAAATAATTTGAAAAACTTAATAGTATTATGCTAAAGAAACACTTCGGAAACACCTTGTAAACCCAGTATGCGCATTGTCCAGAAATCAATGTCATGTCTCTTCTATATGCATGAACTCGTGAATTTACTTCCGCAGTTTAAACAAAATATTAAAATTTTAACAAAGTTCTGCAGGCTTCTTTAGGTTTTAACGTTATACCAAATCATTCAACATCCAAATGTCAATACAACCAGTGACACTTATGTGTATGACATTTTTCAAAGTTGATGTAAAAATTCTCTTCAACGGAACCCCCTACACATCTGAGTTATCAAACCCGAAACGAAACGTGCTCCAAGTCGTTATGTCATTTATGTGACAGCATCACAAACAATATTCAAATTACCCGTCGTGGAAGGCCATTGATGATCAACAACACTATGGCCCGTACACATTTTGAACTTCCTTCATTATGTGAGCCGAACAATCAGAGAGCACAAAAGATACTCTTTATCCATTTTTGTATCTCAATTGATTCCGATGAAAAAGCATCTCCTCGGCAGATTATTGTATGCGCGGTCGGCTAAGTAATTGCATTTATTTTTAGATTTTGATTTATGCTCTTAAATACAAAAATCAAAACTGTTCTATATTTAAGCCATGTGTGCGTTTAGGTACCTTTGCCCCCATGTTCTTGGCGGCCTTTACAGATACTACATTCCATCTGCTTTGTAGATGTAACCGAGAATAATAAAATAAAAAAAAAAACTTCATTCTCGTTTGTTGTTTGTTAAGCTTCCATTAATCGCTTTTGCGTTTCTATTTTGCAAACAAAGTCTTGTGCGTTTTATATTAAGTGTTGCGACTAAAATAACCCGCAATGGAGCGTATCTGTCAATAATATATTTGACGTCGGAGATTTTCATTTCTAGTTTTTGGTTCCTTCTCATTTTCGATTTGAGAGATCCGCTGATTTATGTGTCAGCGCGTGTCAATTACTGCCGAACCGATATTAATTTATAGAGGCTTAAAGGGTCGGGCCGATTGTTCATTGGAACAAAACTCAGACAAACTGTATAAACAAAAGATAAGGCACGTGGTGGTGTGTTGTAATTGTTTTGTGCGGGCCTTTTAATTTACTTGTATTTGGCGTTTTATTGTTGTATTGTCATATTTTTACTTTTTGTTTTGGCGCCAAACCAGCATTGGTTGACTGCGCTTCAGACTTATTGCGTTTCTGAAAAATTCTAATTGCACTTAAAGATAGATGAACGCCCGAGGTTTATTTTCGAACGGTGTTAATCGAAAATTGTGTTCTTTTTATTGCTGCCGCAAAGTAAAAATATATTCAGAAATAATATTTTCTGTCAACAATTATTTTATTGTGATATTTTGTAGTCGATTACCGATTTCCGAAGTTAATGATTTTTATTTTTTCTTTTGTCACGGATATTAATAATCCGACTTGATTGAATAGTGAAAATTACCGTGAAGTATTAACAATACTAGTATTTTGAAATATACAAAATTGAATTATTAATGAATACAAACATAACAGTACTTGCGACTTTTATTTTGAATATATGTTACACGCCTGTATAATATATGTAAAAAGGAAAAACCAATGACATTTATAAGTTGAACTTATAAATCCTACGGTTTTTCCTATTTGAAATAAAAGCTCACGTTCGGCATTCATGACTTAGAAGACATATTTGTTTTTATTTATTGTTGTTTAATTTTTTTCCATAAGATGATAATGCACAGCATTGTTCTGAAAGGTATGGAATCTATGAGTTTCTGATACGAAAGACCTTTCAATTGCAGTATATCCACAGATGATTTTTTGTGAGATTGGCCTTGATGCATCAACCAGGAATACACAAAGAAGCATGTCTTCATAATGGATCAATGGCTAAGTTCCAGAGTTGAAGCGTAGAGTAATTCTTGATCTTATATCTTGTTTTCGAATCTGGTCCACTCGCCGAAATACACCTAAGTGGTTCGCCGTAATAACTTTTGATGGTCGTAACGCATACTGGATTTTTAGGTTTTTCTATTTCAAAATAATGGTTTATGAAGATGATTTGTCATTGTCAAGCATTCAAAAACACCCAAAATCGCACTTGATGCAATCACAACGAGCAACAAACCAAAATACTGTGAATTGAGCGAATGCAAATAGGTCAACATTAAATTCTACACTCCTATTCGGACTCCAACCATGAACCATTGAATACTCACGAGTTTCAAATCTCTACTCAATCTTCAAGGCCTTTTGCTTGCGCTGTGGAAAGTGCATGATAATGATAGCAGAACCCCTTGAGAACGAACATTTGTTCTAGATTATGTTACGAAACATCTCTATGGAGTGGTTGCTAAAAATAAGAAATTATTCATTGCGTTAAAGCTCCTTCTTTCTGGTAGTGGAGCCAAGCGATTGGTTTGGTACAGTCTTCTTGATATACCCGATTATATGCCGTTTTTAGTTTGTGCATTTCAATGACAGCTTGAATTGTGTAGGGTGTTTATTATGGGGTCTCCAGAGTCTAATGAGAATTTTGCTCATGCCAATAACAGCAATTTTGCTTGCTTATACACTAAAATTATTTTGGTGGCAAAAAAGCCGATCAACTTTCAGTTTATTTTCAAGCCATTGTCAATTGGCTAAGCCTTTAGAGCTTTCACGTTGTGGCAGAATAGCGACCAACAGCGTCGACAGATAAATTTTGATCCTCTGTCAAACTCATCTTTACTGAGGTAGTGGCTTCTTTGGTACGAACATTATGAGCTCGTGATGGATGAATATAAGCCAAAATAATTAACGTTGTCATAATGCAATCCATGGCATTGAGTAAAAGCTCAGATGAAATGTTATGAGCACCGTAAATATGTATTTCAAAGATTTTTTGACGTTGTTCGAGTGTAAGATTTTGCATGGTAATTTGCTAAAGTATACTGAGCAAAACAGTCTGATAGCTGATTTGACATTTAATCCTGTCAGAAGTTCTACGGGTATACTTTAAAATATAACCGCTTAATAGTGCAGTGGTATTTAAAGCGAACTTTTAGAGCTAATAGCGCGCTTTGCATAAGCAATACAAACGTTTGACGATAAAATGTGTTCACTGAGACAAATTAAGGAGATAATTTTATTTTATTTTACTATATAATTTTTTATACTATAGTTTTGTTACTCCAGGTTTCATGAAAAAATGAAGATAAGTGAAAAACAAGGACTTATAGATGTTGAAATGCAGTAAATGCAAAACGACCATTCCAGGCAAAACTGATCTCTTTTAAGGGAGTATGCTGGTATCAACTGGTTTTAAGAAGGTGGCTGATAATTTTTGTATGGAAATATGAAGGGTCATTGTTCAATAAAAATAAAATAGGTGAGTGTCGTACTCCGATACTGTCAAATGTGCAAATGACAGAAGGCAAGTGTCGAAAAGAAGAAAAAAGCTTTTAAGATCTTTTGATCACTCAATCATTAACACTTATTAACCTCAGTAAACAATTAAGTATAATAACTCCATATCTGTGTATCTTAACTAACCTTACCAAGCCAAACAATAAATCTAAAGATTCACGCCGTCAGATAATAAATGTTAATGAAATTATCTAATCGCTCAATTTCATCCACTGCTATCGTAAGACTCATTCTAATGGTTACCTTTCGGTGCAACAAATTCACAGCAAAACTTAACCACTGCCCACTCACCAATAAATAAAATCTCAAAATTATTTTTTCACATGACCAGTGTCACTTTTACCGCCCCTTACAACCGACACCATCGCCTCGTTGCATTAACTAGTCTACTAATTGTTCTATGAAATATTTTTAAAACACACTTCCAGGTTAATTGCCTTCAAAATGTATGAGCCACGGGAATATAGCTCGCCGTAATATTTGTTTAAAAAAAAATTAACAAATAAATATTGCAAGGAAAACGTAAGCGGCTTTGTTCAACGGTCTATGAGTTCAGATCTACGTACTGATGTATACTATCTGAAAGATACTTTCTGCACTTTTGCTCCCAAGAGTCTAAATTTAGAATAAAACTAAAGAAGGCAATTGTGGCAAATGAAAAAGTGGAAACGGAATGAAAGGAAAGAAAGAAATATACAAATCCGAAGACAAACGCAAATAATAAAAAAGAACCCACTGTGTGCGACAAGCGACAATTGTGTCGCGCATCCCTTTTGACATACGTTACAACGAGCCAGCGCTTTGACAGTGGGGCTGCTGTTGGGGTAGTGCCTGTTTTCGCTTCCCAGATGACTAATGAAGGTTCACGATAATGTGCACAGAAACTACATCAGTTCGCAGGCCAACAATGCACACGAGATAAGATATTATGAATAAAACCGCTGATTTAGCGGCGAATCTATTTTTAGACGGGGGGCATTCTTGAACGCATTTAAACCGTGTTAATTCCGTTCAACGCCTTGTCTGCTGCTTTTGTAGCGAGATGCGTAAGTGGACGTCATTAGAGTTTTTTTTTTCTTTTTCAATAAAAATGCAAATTACAGACGTTTTGCCTGACAGAAAATGTTGCCACTGTATTTTTTGAGGGCTTGACATTTTGTGAATAGACTGAGGAACTGTTAATATTAAGTACAATAATTGAGAGGCAAAGTATGTTTAAGGAAACTCGAAACTGAATATTAATCTACTATGTATTTTTTGGAACACAATGTATTTTTTTTAACTAAAAAAACAGTTGCCAAGAAGTGCAAGTCGGACACGCAAACGCAAGATTTCGTACCATCGTACATTGTACTACATATTTTTCTAATTTAAGTTTTTCATAATAATTCTTGGCCTAAAAAGATATTAGTGATATACTTCAAATTTTCTATTTTCTGATTTTTTCCTTTACTGATGATTTAAGTAGTGCATCTTGAAAAATTTCATGATTCTAAGTCAACAGAAGCCCGTGACAGACGGACAACGAAGTGATCCTTCCGTTCGGAACATTAAAAAGTATCGTCAAATTTTTCCGTCAAAAACAAAAAAGGTCGTGGAACAACGTGAAGTCGCTACATAATTGACTTGCGTGAAGGATGTTAGTGTTTTTGCAGATCAGCTTCAAATGCCAAAGTTGCTACACAGATTTATCGACTCTGAAGACACGGGAAATCATCATAGAGTAGCAGTACGAAAACCTTTGTTACGGCAGCAAAACAGAGTCAAGCGACATGATTTCGCAATACATCAGATTAGAAAGAACCGAGCAGTCTTACGAAAGGAAGAGTGAACAAAAAAAGACGAAAGGCTTTGCATATGTTTGACAGATTGTTAGTGTTATGTGCTTAATTTTGGACCCTATTTCACGAATAGTTTGACTAATATTATTATCGAGCGAATGAATCGTTTCCGGATTGTTTCTCAAATTGAAACTTAAGCTCTGTAAAGGCCATGAACTTGGTGTTCTTTTCGTTGTAGTTTTGGAAGAAAAGTGGGCAAATAAACTACACAGAACAATCACACATTCGGGAATCATTGGCCTCCCAATGACCACCTGCGAATTTTCTGAGCCCAATTACGATGATTTTTTTTGTTTATGAAGCTGAAAGCTGAAGTAGAAAGCGCCTGCCTCAACTGAAAAAAATTTTTTTTTTTAGCAAAGCTGTCGAGCAATATTTTAGGTAACCTTAAGCTTAAGCAGAGAAGCGATGACGAACCGGGTTGTCATTTTGCTTCAATTCCTTAGATAATTGGATCATTTAAGCGATAAGGATTTTCCAAAACATAAAAAATTATATTTAGTGTCACCAGACTTATGAACTCATCCTCATAGACTTGTCTACTCTACTCAAACAGTGTGGAAAAGACAAACTTGTCGTATTTCATTGAAAAGCAGTTAGAGCCTTGGAAAGAAAAAGTAACAAAGAAGAGAAGATGTATTTCCGGGACTATTTATGATGTCGTTTATTCCCGCTAATAATCTTAAAATTTTAGATAACCAATGATAAATGATGATCACCCCTTAAATGTAATCTTAAGGACGTTGGTCCTTGCTAAATGGAAACAATGGAATTGAGATTTTTAACTTTGTAACTCTGGCAGTTTGCCGTGATTTATGATACATTTTAAAAATCGTTTTATTTAAGAAGACAAGACATTCTCTTGTTATACTTATTTTTGAAAAGTCCTTCAAGTTCTGAATGGGACCTATGATACACATCTGATTAGAAAACACTATCGTAGCCCATTTATTGCAAAGAGAAACTGTTTGCATGTCGAGTTTAAAATTGAAAGGTTGACGGCAGTTCAAGTCAATCTACTGATTTTCAAAGACTGCTGCCTCAAGAACGCTATAATTTGAAACACCTGTTCCGAACCAGAAATCAAGTGATCATAAGAACAGTGATTCTATACTGCTGAAAACATAAGGAGGCAGAATAACTTTTAATCGTTTGAGACAAAAACCTGTCAGTATTAATAAAATTGCAAAAAATATTAATTTGTTATTTTAATGCGCATCAATAAATCGTATTGATTAGTCAAATTGTTGAAACAGGTGGGTGATTCCCTGAAATTAAAACAAGTCTCATAAGTTAATTTTTGAAATATTGATGCTTTCAAATTTGTTCATTATCTATATTTTATATTGTGGAGAGTTAACGATTGCGCTAAGTTTAACTTGCATGTATTTGAATAACAATCATCCGTCAAGTTTTTATTGTTGCTTAAATTATAAACGCTTGAATCGTGTTTTTAGGCGACTGTAAAATGTTTGTGAAGTATAATTAAATTGCAAGACTAAACAAATAAGACGAATGGGACTATGCAAAGTCAAAGCAACATTGTAAATGCCTAACTTTAAGTGTTTACTAACGTTCTTATGCGGCATAGTCAATGCTCAGCATCACCCGCGAAAAGCAACCGCTAAGCGACCACCTGAAATTCGAGATTTACTTTTCCAATATTGCCCAAGTCGCTGTCTGACAATGTAAACAAATCGTAAGCCACCACCGTCAGGAAAGCAAAAGCAAAAATAAAATAAAGTTTAAAAAAAAAAACTTTAAAAAATATGCAAATAGTCGCGGTCCAGAGCTCGCCTGTCACCGTTGCGCTAGACTTACTGCCCACCAACAAATATCACATGTTTGCATGATAAACATACTCGTGCATTGAAACTGAGTATTCTTTTCTGCTCTTTTTTTCCTGTAACGTGAGCCTTTGAACCTCCAACGCAGACGGTTGTCAATTGATTTCCACTGACGACCTGTTCTACTTGAAGTCGAACGCTTGCTTCAGTTTCAGATGAACGCAATCTATGTGATGTAATTAGAATTAATTTGTCAATTTAGCGGAAGGTGTAATTGACGGGATCGGGAATCACTCGACTGGCATGTAAGAAAAAAATGCCCACAAAATAAATGAGACGAACGCCAGAAGCGCCGCGATACATCGCCGGTCACATGATGACAGATGACAGTTCATAATAGTAATTATCACACATCAACGACGCAAGGTGTGAATGACAAATTGGATTGAAAGTGTCATTTGAGTATGAAATGAAAACACGCGCTTGGCAATCGCAAAACTGATTAGATTCAAGGTTCTGCTTGCAACGGACTTTTTGAATGCCCTACATACGAGTAGATCCCGCCACCAACCGCGCTGTGTAAGCCCTTTTGCGGTGACTCTTTCTGTAGGATGACACAGATACTCAGCATGTCAATCATGATTGCCAAATCTGCCTCAAGTTGCTGGGAAAAAGAAGAAGAAGGTGAAGAACAAAGACCCTTTGGAGAGTTGTAACATTTCCTTAAGTATGCGGTAGTCATGGCTTACCTTACTCCAAAGTTTAAACCATCCACTTGTGAACCTTTTTTTAAAAGACACGTAGACGACGGACGAAAGAGAAACCAATAAAATGCACTCTTGGTGGAGTGCTGAAGTACTCGTTGCTGCGACAACAAGTTGGCCACATGAATATGAGAGACGGGCGTATGAAATATGGTAAGTATGTCATCATTCCTTTTGGATCGTTGCACTTGCTTTGATTTGTGATTTCCCAATAAAAGATGGGCGGCTGGATCTTCTTTTTACTATTTCTGGTGGTTGTGGACTTACATCGATTGCCACATGTTTTTTAGCGGGGGGAAATAAAGACACATTTCGGTTGATTTGATTGCTTTTAAAGCCGACAGCTCAAAGTCAATGGTGCGGCAGTGGGGAAACACCCAGTGGGAAAGTAAACGAGAAAATTCATTGCAGAGTAATGAAAAGGCACTTGAGGTTGTGTAAACGATTTAGAGAGTGGCAACATTTTATATGGAGCACCTCGGTCAAGGTTAAGCGCGTCCAGTGTTTAATTTCCTCATTAACAAAGACTGGCAAGTGTGTCGGACGGAGTTCTTAAAAGCAATAGAAAAAAAGAGTTGAGGACATCTTCAGCAGACCTAACCTTGAAAGTATGACTGGAATATATCTACAATATTTTGCGCTATAAATGCAACCCCTTTGCTATAATTTGTATAAATTTCCTCTCATCCCTGAGGCCTGAAACTTTTAGGAAGAAAAACACTAGAAAATCGAGGGCAAATCATTGACACAGTAGAATATCATGAGAAGGATCAATATGATCAGGTGCCGAGTATAGACTCAATTTAAAAAGGTGGTCACACTTTTCACAGCGCTGATTCCTACTTGCATATTATGCATTCCAAAAAGGGTTACAACCCATGGACCGACCTACAAAACTGCATTTGAGTAAGATAGTGAACATTGCGGATTCCGCAATTCCAAACAAGATTGCGGAGTTCGAGAAGTGGATCCAAACATATACTTGCAAGTATAGTTGGACACTCTTTAACTCGTTCCAACCACCAAACTGATTGAACGCGACGGACATGCCAATTTTTAAATACGAACTCACTGACAATGTTTACATTTACTGTTGAAACTATCAAAAAGTGAGCTTTCGACAAGACCGAAACTTGGCTGTCAAACGACTGAAGGAACTGAATAAAAACCTCCATCAATGGATTGGAAATGTTGCAAAAAAGATATTTGAAAGTAAACTCACAACAATGAACCAATTTGTTTGAAAGAAGGTAAAATTCAAGAAACTAAGGCCTCTGAAAATTCTGGTGATCGACGTTGCACAATTTCGATCTTTGAAATGACATAAAAAATAAGGAATCTCACTAATTGTTCTTAGACACCTTTCTACAGAGGTGTAAAGTTTTTCATTAACTTTTGCAACAACTTTCTGAACGATACAAATTATCCGACAAATTGAAAGGCGGCGTTGGTTTACCCTTACCTTAATAATTCCTGCCGACGGATCATCATCGTAAATCCAACCTTTGGCAATATATTTTTGTAGTAGGTTTTTAATACTACTGGTTGGACATAAGCAAACCACCACTAAACATGATCCAAAATATGCTTACCAGTAAACAGTTTATTGTGTAGAATGGCATTGCAACTTCTAATGGGACTTTTGACATTAAAAGACGATCTGCGACAGGGTATGGTTGATTCGTCAATCTTATTCACTATCATCACGAGGGATCTCGTTCGTTACCACGCTATAACCTACGCATTAGACTTGATAGAGAACACAGAGTTAATTCGCCAAAAAAAAATTTCTTCAGCAACTCCGTAGTAAGGACAGGCATGCATAGCGACTTTTCCAGTTTAATTACTTGGCCGACAAATAAAAAGTAATAGACCAATTTTTCACGCTTTCCCAAATTCCGGAAAAACAATAAATTGCAGGCCGACGACGACTCAATCTTTGCAATCTGGTACTTCTGTGCAAACAACCAGGTTCAAAATTAAAATTCTTTGTTAGATAAACAGTCCTGCTTGCAGGTAAATGTTAGCAAAATCAACCGCGAACGCTATGTCATGGCTTTATAAATCTAATGTTATATACTGTAGATCGTCGAATATACTCATATCGTTGTCTATAGCTTCACAAAAATAAAGGAAAACAAAAACTTTGGTCTAGCCAACTGGAAGCAGCGTGCTGAATGAAAATCAGCCACAGCTCCTAGCTCAGACTAATAACATTTCGGCTTTAGTTAGTACGGACGAACTAAGAAATACTGGAGACAAGTTTTCGCCATGCACTTATCTCCATCATCTCTTAATCCAGACATTTGTAAATAAATATGCCAATGGCATATTTGTTTTTAGAATTTCGTCTTTAACTAAGTTAATTAATATTTTAAATTTACATGGACTTTCAGCAACAATTTGGCGGGCAACATCAATCTTTTCTTCTTTCTCAAATATTATCAAATATCAACTGACATATGTCATCCAAAACGAAATGGCGAGAAACAGAGTCGATCCACGAGGCCCTCAGCTCTAATCTTGTCAATTTAGAATCAGTGACCAAAAAATAAGTCCCTACGGAGCCATGCTTTATATTATGGTTTCTCGAGCCATTCTCTCTTTTCACTACTCTTATGGTCCTGGCTCCGATCCTTTTCTAGTGAATTAATCCACCATTTCGTTGCCGATGTCTCTGTGGCCGGGAAGCTGGATGACGGTAAACAGGTGGTAGACGACGAAATCCCATATACCTTCATAGCTCATGTGATGATTTGTTAAACTTACTTTTGTAATGGGTGGGCTATCTATTGAATTATTATAGATATAACCACTATTTTTTTTAACCACAACTTTCGATTTGCAAAAACTATTAAATGCTGCACAAGTTAAAATACATATTTTTACTAAACTACACACATGAATTATACGCTTAAATACTTTTCACTACAATGTAAAAGGCAATTTCACTTCTGCTCTCCAAATATGCCGCACTATACACTGTAGAACTGGTACCCATAAACGGATTCAATGACTCCTTAATAGACCAAGACAGTGAAGCTAATGACCCCAACGTAAAGAAACAACTAACATAACAGCGGCAATTGGCATCCAATGAAAGTAAATTTCACATTGAATTGTATTCCAATGAACCTCTTCATGACATTTCTACGAATCCCAGCTAAGCTATAAAATTAACCAACTTCATTTCCCAATCTGAAGCTGACGGAAACTATACCACTGATCCACCCCCAACCAACAGCTTCAAAACGAACCATCACACATGCCAACATGACTAATTATCCCGTCCACATAACTCGAAATGGCTCACGCACTTTTAATGTGCTACTCACCACCCGCCTAGGAACGTTTGCTACACGCTCTTCAAATCCAAAGGCAAAGATTCAAAAACTAAAAACAAAAAAAAAAGAGGGCTTGGTTGCTTGACAGCGCGCTCGCAGTTATTTTTAGCTCATTATATTTATGTTTGTTTTTTTATTTAGCGTTTTTTTTGCAATGAACAACAAAAGCTTTGTGGATAGTTGAAGAGATTTTGTTTTCATCTTGTCCGTTGCTGTGTGTTGTTTTCAGATGCGAAACAGCAGCGTTTTCGAGGTCAAGCGTTGCAAACTTTTTTACCGACTACTAATCGTGCCATCGCTGGGACAAAACGGACGGAAGATAAATCAAGAAGTGGAAGCAATCGCACAAAAAAAAAAATAGAGACTAAAAAAAGAAATCGAATTATGTATAGCACATTATACATATTCTCTTGTTCATTGTTTTGCATGACTTTGTAAGGTATTGTGCGGTTGGTTGATACGAATGAATGGAATGGTCACGACCTCTAGAATATATAAGAAATAATTGAAGATCATTTTTTTGAGGAAAATTGATGCTCGAGGTGAGCAGGAACTAAGATGAGAGAATGCTTGTCGGAAGACACTGAAATGCTAATTGCAAAACAAATAAAAGCACAGCATTTGGAAGAGCTGTTTCAAACAGATGCAACAAGAATAACTGAATTTTGGTCATTTATCAAAACGCCGAAATTTTCACAGATAAAAACTAAAAACGTGTCCTCTTTTGCATGTCACCACAGTTTTATCATTCAGATTTGCATCGCTTCCTACTAAGCCACTTAGCGGTGCCAGGAGTCACCGGATTTTCCATCCTGCTTTTACACCAGCTCCTAACAGACTTGAAACCATCTGGTGATAGGCTAAATGAGTCGCTAAAACAAATCCTGGTCCGTTCCACAATTATCATCCCTTAATTGGCCTTAGAAATAAAATAAGTTGTATTTTTGATGACTCGCAGTCCTTCGACAGGTAAGAAATTTAAACCACTATCTGTTTCTTCAAGGTATGAAAGAACTTCTTCTTTTCCATGTCCAAAGTGGCCACACTAAAAATGTATAAGACTCTCACCGCGTTCATCTTTCTATATGGCACGGATGATCATGTGTTTGATCGATTCGAACAATGAAGCAGAACACACTTAACGATTTCTTCACTTTCGATGGCACGCAAAATAAGAAAGGAACTTCAGCCAACTCAGTGCAGTCAATTAGAGGCAGCTTGACAATGATCGACGTGGCTGTGAGAGTGAGCGATAATGTCAATATCATGTATGTATCCAGTTGTGGGATGGACTTGCAAAGCTAGTCCCTATCTATTTGAGGACAAGATTGAAAAAATCGTCAATTTAAAGTATTTCGGCAGTTTTGACTCGAAACTACACACTCTTTCCAGCGTTGTGTGGCATAGTGGGATCTCCATTTCCAGGATCCCAAAATAATAAGATTCACGAATAATTTGATAAACATCTTTGAAGTCATTGAAAAGAGGAAAGTGTCTACTCGAAACTTGGCTGACTAGAAGTCACACTGATCATGTCCGATTCGTGTGCTGAATAAAGGTGTGTCCTTATGCTTGTTGCAAGTCAAGAGACAAATTTAACCACCATATTTGAGTGGGAGAGGAAGATTGCTAAAGGAACCTTGTATTTTATAGACCCTCTTGAACTTGAGGGCATCAAATATTTGGATGTGGCTGCTTTCGCATTCGTACATCTGCAAGAGTTCTCAATATTTTTACGTTCAGAAAACCAGTTGTCCAGATAGTATTTCGCCTCTCCTTCAGAAGTTCTTTCATACCACGCAAATAGAAAGCAGTGTTTTTCCAGAGTGTGCACAAAAAAAATGCAACATCTCTCTTAGCTCATTGAGACACAGCTCGATTCACGAAAACATCTTTTTGTCCGGTTGAAATATCTGATGCATTTGATAGAGTATGGCGCAGAATGCGTGCATAAAAAGTTCATGAATACCTTTTCCATTGGATTAGGAATTACCTTTAAAGTCGTTCAATTCAAGTTTCTGGCTAGCTACCTATAACTTCCAAAATTTACAACATCACCATTGTAGCGATTTGACGAAGAATTATCTGTGCAGCCTCGGGAAACCTGATAAAACTGTGGATACCATCGAAAATTTTATCAACGAGAAAAGCAAATGGAGGAGAAGGCATCCCTGTGACTCAACAATTTTCTTTTTAATTTGTGAACGCACCCTTTCACTTATCATCGACCTGTCATTGTCAATTTGTTCAGTAAACTTAACTTTTTCATCATGGTAAAGTACACGAAAGAGCAACGTCGGCAAATTATAAAAATTTTCTACCGAAATTCGGAGTCGGTGACCGTTACATCAAGAGCTTTAACTCCAATTTTCGGTTGTAATTCTCGCCCTTATTGCCTGTCTAGCAATAACAAGTTTAGTGTAATATTTGGAGTCTTAGTGTCAAAAATATCGCTGCCGTTCAGGCGTCCATACCAAACGAACCAAATCAGTCGATATCACGGCGTTCTCAAGAATTGGACATCGCTCAGACCACATTATGGGGTATTATGCGTAAGGATCTTGGTTAACACCCATACAAGATCAAGCTGACTTAAGAATTGAAGCCGATAGACCATTTGTAAAAAACCTCATTTGCTTCATGAATCACCACTTCATATACAAAAAATAACTTTTTGGTGCGGTAACGTTACTACGAATGGCCAGCGTTATCGCCCCATCATAACCGATTATTTTTCGCCTGAATTGGAAGATATGGACTTAGACGACATGTGGATTCAACAGGATGGTGCCACAAGCCACATAGCAAACCTTACAATCGAAGAGTAAGTTTGATAAGCGTGTTATCTCAAGAATTGGGCCAGTCGATCGGCCGATGTAACGCCTCTATTTTCTTTGGGGCTACGTTAAGTCATTTGTGTATATCAACAAGCCGACGACGTTGGAAGAGCTCAGATCCAACATTGAACGCGAAATAGCGGCCGCTTCGGTCGAAATGTGTGACCGAGTCATCGAAAATTAGGTCCGACGAATCCAATGCTGCAAACGTGCCCGCGGTGGCCATATGAACGAAATTAAGTTCTTTTCAAAAATGTTTTGATTGTACTTCAAGCCGATAACAAACATAACAAATATTTTGTAAAGTTATTTTGGCTGCTATGAAGGTTCTCCGAAACTAAATTCCTCAAATCTTGATTTCATCAAACACTGGACAACAATACGACCCAAAAAAGATTGCGTTTCAAATTCTGAATACCCGCAGAAACTGATGAAACATTTTAATATCTAAAGCAATAATTACAAATAACCCTCGACCGAGTTTTTTCCTTTCCTTTACTAAATTATTTCACCACCGCGTCATCGCATACTCTTCTTTCAATTATAGGGTATGAGATCCTTTGCAAACATTTGTTGTTAGCATTTCCTTATGTTCTGCCCTCAAACGAGGAACTGGTTTCCTCGAGTGACATCCAGCAAAAAGCCGGTTCCTGCGTGGTAGCCACGAAATCCGTTGTACGTTGTGTGCCCCTGCCTCACCTGCATGTCTCCGCAATGCTGGAACATCAACTGATTTACTGATTTTTGACAGTTTCAAGGCGAAATTTTGTTTAATAACTCTCTTCTTCGGTGACACTGTCTGTATGGCGCCGCCAACTAGACCAACCCCAACCAAGAACTTTGTAATGAGGTTACGAGGAAAATCAATAGTGAATCACCCGCCCCAACACCCACTACCCACCTGCCTACCGGAATGACATTTGCCTTCGGAGTTCGTCATAAGCGGCGTCGTCGGTCGGCAATGCTGCAGAAGTCCATCGTGTTGAATGGTGGGGCCACCCCCTCTTATGCTCTAACCTCAAATTACATAACTTTAGCTAGAGAATCAGCGAGCGCCCGAGTTGCCCCCACCAATGGCGATGTGGTCGCTCTACACTATCCACCTTGAAGTTCGAATTAATTAAGCAGCCGCGAATTTTCCAAGCTCGCCGCTCGCCAGTGCTCTCGGTACCGTAGCTGTTCAATGGGGGGTGGCAAACGCGATGACGGTCTACGTTCGACGGTAGCGGTTGATGATAAGAGGCCAGAGGTGGAAGAAAACTTGGAAAAGTGGCGGTGAGGTGAATGCTTACGATATTGGAGGTGGTTGGGTGACAGATGGCAAAAAAGGGAAGCGAAAAAAATAAAAAAAAGTAATTGCACAAACCTTAATGAGGAATCAATAATCGGGATCACTAGGTTCAGAGGTTTCTCCACTTAATATGTCCGTGCGTCCGAGGTGTGTAGCGAATCGAGGCACTTTTCTGCAGTTTTTGGAGAAAAAAATCACTTAATTTCTTTGCTCGGCGTGCAAGTTGTTCGAGCGAATGAGAGTTCACAGCGATAAGTCTTTCGCTTCTTTTTTTTATGCTTTTTTTGTTGCAAGTTTTCTTCGTCGTTCGCGAGTGACCGACTGTTTTTTTGTTGTTAAATGCAAATGAATACCTTGACACGTTTTCTTGACAATGTGGAATTATGCAAGTTGGTGCAAATATTTCAATTTTTGTCAACCGAAAAAACCGAAGAAGACCGCACGAATTCAGAGAAAAAAACCAAAATCACTTTTGTCGACGTTTCCTTTGATGTTCTTCGTTTTTCGTTTCGATTCGGTGTTGTTCCACGATGACAGATGGGCGAGTTTGGCAGGGAAATTTCAATGTGTCATAAGCACTGTGCCATTGCCAGATAAAAATTTACTTTCCATGGGATATTTTGTAAATGGGATATTTTTCAAGAATAATAAAGAATAATGCAATTATATGAATTCACATATTGCGTTTTTGTAGATATTAAGGCTGCATCTTGTATTATAGCATTACCAAATACTTATTGACGTATCATAGTATAACTGTGGATGTAATTGGTTACACTCTAATAGTGTGTAAAGGAGGTTAGTTGCTGCGCAAGGCGCGCGATATTTAAAATGCGACCACCAGAAAAATATGGCTGGTTATGCACTTTAGGGTTCGCCAATAGTATATCATGCTACAAGGATAGCAGCAGACAAAGAATTCTTTAAGATCCTTTTTGAGTCAGGGGTTTGGAGCTCTAATCTATGATACTGCGTTAGTAGTTATATGGTTTAATAGAACTTAATATTGGTGGCTAGACTGGGCTGAAGCTAATGCGTAGGTTTTGTAAAACTAGGCACTAAGTGGACATACGAGTACATATGTCTGCTTTTGTCAGCTTATTAATGGAATGTAGATCAGTGACGAGTCCTGGTAATATAGTAATATAGTATAGGTGTATTTAGTTTGTAAGTTTTAGTTTTTAATAAAATTAAAGCATTGTTGAGCCTGTCTTCTTTAGGTTTTTAACAAATGTTCCAATAGAAAATAAGAAGCGCATGTAATAAATTCACAACGTCCAAATTAATAGTCTTCATGTTTAAAAAAATGCCCAGAGTATAATGTTATCAGTACCTTCCTTACTAAACCTCCTGCATGTGCGGTTTGGGTAACACTTCCATAAAGATGATTGAAGATGGTCAAGTAAACGTAGGGAATCAAGGGCTTCGTAATCCAGCATAACATAGGTTGGTTGGTTGATTGGTTTGTTAGGGTGAGCTATTTTAACTCTTCAATTAGGACTCTGGTGAGCCCGTTGAGTTCACCTTTTTCCTGTGTGGAGGAGATTTTGGTTAAAGTGGGGGGAGTTGTAGTGGAAAGAAGGTGGGTGACGTCAGAGGGATTACTATGGATGGTCTGGATTTGTATGGTCGGGAAATCTTTTAGTTCGTTTTGCAAATTTCATGATCCCGCTGATCCCAATTTCTTTGAGGTGCGCAAAATCTGGTATCAGTACTGACCACAGTAATTATGATAATATCGCAGTCTCGCTGTTGCTAGGCAGTGAAAGATGAAGTGCTCCAGAACTTTCTCTTCCGTTTCGCAGCTTTGGCATATTTAGGTTTCTGCTAGTCCGAGTCTATGTAAGTGAAGGTTAGGGTTAATGTGCACTGTTACCAGTCCACCATTAGCCTTAGATTCCTTATGCTGGAGCTCAGGGCTTGCAGAGAAAGCGCCTTGTTAGTCGGTTTTCCTATTATCGATTTTGCTGTCTTGCACCCAGTGACCCAGTTGACCCAGTGATTTTTGAATTCCCAGGTTGCCTTTCTTCTTGGCAGGGATTTGGTGGCTATTTCCTGCCCCGTTCCTACCAGTTCTTCAGCTTTTTCGTTTCCCTTTATACCTTCGTGTCCCGGCACCCAAAAAAGACTGACGTCGTTTACGTTCCTAGTTGTGTTGAGATTCTGTTTGCATTGACTGCTGCTGCATTGACAGCTGCAGTACTATCGAAGCAGATGAGTATTTGCTTCTCCCTTATGTTGAGTGCGGTGAGCTTTCCTACGAAAATTTCTGCTTGAAACACGAATGATTTAAGTTTGAAATTTCTATCGGTGGGTTCGGACAGAAGATCCCTTCCCCTGATTAAGACGATATGTAAAACCGTCCGTATAAATTATGATAATTCCGGGTTCTCTTGTCGTGTTTCCGTTCGTCCAAGAAGTTCTGGTTGGAAAAATTGTCTTAAATTTTTTTTTTAAGGTGACAGTTTTCTCCTCTAGGTCGCTTTGTCGAACTAGGAGTGGTATCATCGTCCTTACAATGTTCACAATTTTCCTATTCCTGGTGTTTTTTCTGTCGTCAAAGTAACCCCGCCTTGAGTCTTGTGGCCAAGAGTTCTGCTTGTCTTTTCACTTTCAGTTGTACTGGTGTTTTATTTAGAATTGCTTCGATGGCAGCGGTCGGACTTGTTTAGGTTTCAGTCCACAGGACTTCCCAAATGCCCTCCTGCATATCCAGTATGCCCTCTTTGCTTTAGTAGTACGTTCCTCCAGGTTTTTCCTCCAGTTGAGTTTCTTATCGCTGTCGTTGATTTCAAGTTTAGTACTTCCAATCTCAGGGATGTTTAAGTCACTTATTTTTGTCTTTTTGTAAAGAGGACCAAAACCTTTTTGCTAGGGTTAACATTAAGTCAGTTTTCAATCGTCGATGTTGTAACGGTATTGAGAATGTCCTGCATGTTTTACCCTATTATGTTTAGGTGCTTTCCTTGAACTAAGATCGCTAGGTCGTCTGCATATGCTATGCATTTGGCGCATGTTCCCTCTAGTGTTTTAAGGAGCTTATCCATCACTAGTATCCACAAAAGAGGTGATGTAATTCCACCTTGTGGTGTCCCTTCTAGGACTCTACTTTTCCTTGTTTCGTCTCCGATGGAGGCTGTGATGATGCCGTTTCGAAAGCATTTAGTATGATACGCGTGTTGGTTCCTGCTCAGTTGTGGGTTTTTTATCTGTGTTCTTACATGGTTGTCACAGATCCTTGCTAGTGTTTGCATAACAAAAGATGACATAACTTAGCCTAAACTAACCTAGCACGTAATCATCCTCATCAAAGTCAGGATCGACATAGGAACATGTGTCTCAAGTACGGAGTCGAATTATACGTAAATCGATCAAGAAGATTTAAAGAAACGAAAGACTCACCCATATAAAATGGAAACCATGTTGATTCTTAACCACAGGTTTCTTGTGACAGCCGGCTTAAAAACTACTCCGACGTTAGCAACATGCCGAATAAAATTATTATTAAACAAGCACCAAAATGGAGATGATTTAGAAGATCGAGCTCAGAAGATGAAAGTGAAAATCACGCTTTAAGTGAGGAAGGCTTTCAAAAAGTTAAGAAAATGAGGAAACATGACTCTCGAAGCCCGATCAATTTTGATCAACCAAGTCCGACCAAAGAAGTCCGTCACATAGCCACCATCGAAAATCGATTTTAAGTTACGGCTCAACTCAGGGCCTCAATATCAGCTACAAAATGGAAGGAACGCCAGGAAAACAGTAGTCAAAACAAAAACGAAAGAAGGACACGGCTTTTTGTTTGGTTCGATTGATGGCCCGTGGCACATTTGGACGATACAATTATGCCCCTATAAAGATTAAGCATGGACGATTTGCGTTTGAATCTCTCAGGTCATTGTTGAAGAGTTTCTTTGCTCCCTGGAATAAGTTACTGCCTTGAGTAATCTTTCTTAAAACGACCGAGTGTAGGACACAGCTATTGAACGAAATGTGTTTCCATTTTAGTGTGCAACTCGTTAAGAGTCATCCTGAACAATAATCCTGCAATAATGCCAATAGAAAAGTGGCCATTTATTGTGTGACTTAGATTGTCGAGATCATTTAAACTTTTTCCTAAGACAGCTGCCCACTGCAATCTGGCTATGCCGCACGTGTCTAGTCCTATTCTTCGCATATTATCCTTGACTGATGTTTCTGTCATATATCGATTTCTCTATTAAGACTGTTGGTTTGTAATATAAGGCGGGTCAACATAGCTTTCTTTTTTGAAATCGTTGCGGGGAGAAAGTGGTCTAATTCGATAGACAATTTCTGAAGCTTTGTTTCGTTCTACATCAGTTGGCGTAATGCGATGGAATAGTGAGGAGTATGTGTTTGCCGTTGATACTTTATTTTTGAATTAACGTTCAGTGATCGAACCGTCTGAATAGTTAAACGGGTGCCCTTGAACATTCTGATCGTTCAAGTAAGGCGAATTCTTCACTTTTTCATTACAATTCTCAATGGAATTAAATTCTCTGAGGAACACAAGTCAGACATTTTGAAATCGCACCAAACGTTTTTTTTTAAGTGGTGAAACCCATTTTCACAAGAGTGAGCGCATTTGCAAACAGAGTGGCGCTTCTGGGCTTACACCAATCCACAAAAACCACCTAAATTTACAGTATGGTGTGCAATATCCTTACCTGAATTTGTTGATCCCTCACTTGTTGAAGAACATGAGATCCAAGTGACAGTGTATTCAGACCGGTACGTGCAGATGTTCGATGAGTTTTTTTTTCCACAACTTCATAAATTGGAATTTGGGGACATTTGGTTCCAATACGAGCAACAGTTCACTATTCAAGGGTATAGATGGTTGCTTTGAGGGAATACTCCTGCCAAAGGCAGGCGAGCTTTTGATTCTCCGTGGCATTGGAAAGATATATTTTTTTTTCGTAAGTGCCTTCGAGTCGATAGTTAGAATGAGTCTGAAAATAACAGTTTATATCCAATAGAGCACTTTAAGATAGAGACATCATATCCTACAGAACATCATTTTGCAAACCAAGAAAGCTGTGCAGGCTTTTTTAAGGCAGTCAAAAAATCATTGGACATAATTTTAAATGTCCTTTCAATTAATTTACATGCTTGATTTTTCATTTGCCTTATCTTCTGCCTCATAAATATTCTCAAACTCCGTCCGACAGAATTGAAAATACTGCGTAAATGAAGGCCAACTCAAGTGGAACGTTCAATAAAATCGTTAAAGTTCTATCCTTGAAAAATCTCTATCAAAAGACCATAAATTATAAACAAGACCGGCCCTCCTCCACTCGGCTAACCATCATATAACATCCTGTCCCGTCGCCACGGACATCACCATCACAACTTATGCACGTACGGATCAGTAGTTGTTACAAAAACTTATTAAAATGCATGTCAAAAAATTTCGCAAGGATATAAATTTTCCATCCTGATGATGCTGTCGAAAGAACATAAACTCTAAATGGACATATTTAGCTTGTTAGTGCAGAAAATGGTGCGTCTATGGGTTCATCTGACCAGCACATGGGTCAGCAAAATGACGGAAACTTAGAAAAAAAAAAAAAAAAAAACAGCATCCTTTTTTTGAATAAAAGTCCGACCAATGAAAGTCCGCAATTATGTTGTCCTTGAATGGCACGTCGTTGTCGGCCCTATCCTATCTGATTCTCATACTTTCGTCACACATCAGAATTGTTCCCTTAACATAATTATAGAACATTTGCCTCATTCACTGTCGAATGGAGTGAGCGGAATAAGGACAGCTCATACACATAATCATAACTTCATTATTATTGCAGATTTTGAAAGTTTCCAACTTTAAGAATAACACAAATGCTCAGATTAAACCAAAGTATGTTGGAAATCGTTGCATATTTTCAAATAGGTAATTCGCTTCATTTTCAATTTGTATGCCGAGAAATATGTACAAAAATAGAGAAAAACTCAAAAATGAGATTATATTTGGTCCTTGTTGACTTTTTCCCAAAGTTAAGTTAGCAAAGTTAAGACAAATGCAATTTGCCAACTCACAATCCTGGTGCAGTGATACGGCTCGGCGGCGGCACAATCAGATTTGAATTCGAGTTTAACCCGAGGGACCCGACCGACCACCACCCGCAACGAGAAAAAACTCCAAGAACAAATATTTTTCCGATTTTTTAAATTCAAAACACGCATCCTTTGGATGTGCTCTGTCTCCTTTTCTATATTTCTGAGGGCGGCGGAGGGTAGCGGCACACTTATCCTTCGCCTGTATGTATTTGGGTCCGTAAAGTATAACATTCTATGGGCACAACGCTACCGTCCGAGCTAGGAATCCCAGATTCAAATGAGAGAGATATTTTATTATTAAAATCAAATGAAATTAAGTTTGGGAAAAGGGGAAAAACTCATTTGAAAAGTTTATAATGCGAACTGCAGGGATTTGATTCCGGGAATGAGACTGCCGAAGGACGATGTGATGTTTTTTTGTTGTTTGGTAAAATGATGGTTGATATAAGCGCGACCATGTCACGCGGGCGATAGTGACATTAACATTGCGCTTTGAAAAGTTCAAATGGGAAATAAAGGAAAAAGGATGCGGTCATCAGTGTCATCGTTAGTTTGCAAATCACTTTTTAACGCATACAGCAAATGGACTGCTTTTAATGTCATATAGACTGCAATTTCAGATCATCATATTTTTAAGAGAAAGTTTCCATCGTTAGTATTCTTGCATTTATAAAATGATTTCGCGACCCGAATATAAATTTAAAATATTGAAGAATTAAAGACTGAAACGCACCGGAAACTCTTCAATAATTTGAATGGAATTTAATCCAAATAGTGAGACGTGGTATCACCGAGGGTCTTCTGCCAGCAACAGCCCTGGTTGCAACACTATACCGGTTGGCCGAAAAATATTCACTCGATGATTTTTCGCTTTATTTTTTAAATTAAACAGCATAATTAAATCATTTTTCCTTATGTGTTTCAGTGGGTCGTAAACTTTTTTTCCATTACTTTTTTAGATTCCGTTCCTCAAAAGAAAAAACGCGAAATCATTGTAGGATCACTTTGTTGTCCGTCTGTCTGTCACCACCATTTTACTCAGGAACTCGTAGAGGAACCCCATGGGATTCTTCTCATCGTCCAGAATCATGAAAAAAGGCAAGAAACAATGTTAAGTACAAGTAGAAGGAAAAATACGAAAGCCGTAAAAGAAAAAATACAAATCGCACCTTTTTTGTCTTTTTTTTCCGCCAAGAAGAAGGCTATGCGAAATTTCAAATTGGAAAAATGTGTTATGTGTCTTATCATCCCATCTATCCTCGGAGGATGATCCTTATTGAGCCAAAAATTTTAAAAACCCCCGAACTTCCTCCTTCGTATTAGGTCTTCTTTTTACCCTCCAATCATCTTCCTTTCCGAACCAAATTATAACAAAAACCAATTCAAATTGCGTTGCTGTAAACAGAACGTTAAAAACTGAAAGTCGCTTCTAATGTGCGATGCGGTCATCAAACACCATTTGAAGACAGTCAAATACTTGCAACCATACAAGCATCATCAAGCAGCAAGTCAATAAATTCGCAGTTCGATTCCAGAATGGCAGTTATGGAGGCTACGTGGGCGTCTTGTCCCAATGATAATGGAAGGATCAGAGCCTTAGACAGAGATGCCCCTCCGTGTCTAATGGTCATGAAAACGCTGCTTTCAATTGATAAGACCAAGCTTATATTGAGTGCTGTGAAGCTGTGACAAGGAGCAATCAGTTGACCAAGATCAATTTGAGGAAGTGGACAGACAATGTAACTCGTACATTTCTTAAATAAAAAAATTATTTAAATATATTTCACATCTTTGATAAATTGTACCTCCTTTCACCCTCCTTTAAGGCAAAAAGCCTCCTTTTAGGAAAAAAAGCCAATGTACAAGTTTGTACGGAGCCTTCGTTGCGCTAGTCCGACTCGCACTCGGCCGGTTTTAAACATGATATCGGTAAAGTGAACAACGCCATTGTTGATGACCGTTTGGGTGCTTTTTACCGAACTTTCATTTGTTTTTACGACAACTTTAGGAGGTACAATCTTGCACTCTTTTACAAAAATGTGCGGTAATGATCACTTGCGGAGTGCGTCGACATTGAGGACTCCTCTGTGATAACTGCAGCCACAGAAGCGATATTCTCATTAGCTAATCGTGTCTGATAAGTAAGCGGAAGATGCCTTAGAATCTGCTCCAAAATTCACCCTGCGTCAGAATTACTGACGAACTTTACCTCAATAAAAAAAAATCAAGAACATTCCGCGATCTTGAGAAAAATCAAACATTTATTGTTAACTTACAATCGCATTCGTTTATTTCCAAAAAAAATGACAGAACAACAAATGATGAAGGAGAAGACGAATCTCCGTTTTAGGGCAGGGCTAGATAAATACTGTTCTCTACCAGAGTAAGACAGATCAAGAAGCATACGCAATGGTTAGGAATTTTTTTTACGACCGAATACCTAAAATCAACCTGCTTTACTTTGGGTTTGATCGCTCTGATCCTCTATCTATATGATCGGTGACCTAAAGGATGCATCAGATCTTTTAGATCTTGCAAGACTGCATCTAATTTTACTTAAAGCTTTTCGAATTTCGATTTTATTTAATAAACAAAATCGAACCAAAATTGTAGAAAATTAAACTTCTTGCCTGAACCGAGTTCTATACTAACACAATGAAAAAAAGAAAATGTTGTACTATAAGCTGCAAATAATATTCCTTATGATAAGCAAAACCTGCCTCCTCCTCGTCTGATCCTGTTGACACGACAAGTAGAAGCTGCGTTCTCAGGTATCGCGGTCCAAACTCGATGATTAATCTACTCCTTCTTTTTTTTGGAGGTGGGACAGTTGTCCAAAGAGTTTGGAAGTCTCTCGATTCGTTATTTCTGTCGCGTAAAAGTGACTAAGCCGCTGGCTGTATCTTTGCATTTTATGTCTTTCTATTGAAAACCGTAAGACAGTATAAGCTTGAATACAAGCGCACTTCAAGCATGAAAAATTCAAGTGACATACTCTTAAGCTGTACAAGCTGTACAGAATCACATACAATTCTCGTACAGCAGATTCACATTAAAGTGTTTCAGTGCTCCGTTTAAAGAATTCTTTTTTTAGATATTTAACTGAAGTTCCGCGTGCCATTATGCAGTTTGCACTTGCTTAAGTCATCATCAATCAATGGCCGCCCGGGTCCAAGCAGATGCATAGTTCATCTCAACTCTCAAATGCCATTGATCAATTGAAAATCACGATTCAATGAAAATAGTTTCAAATAGAAATCGTGCCTCGTGGTTACACTGACAGCGTCAAATACACCCACGACATAGCTTATTGCAAATATCCTTGCTGGAAAAAAAAACAGAGAAAGACACAAATCGGTTTGTTCGTTCAGTGGGTTTGGTTTCCGTGGCGATTACCCAGAGAACGTTTTACGAGATGTTTTCGTAAGTATTTTCCTTCGATTGATACGTAGAACTGGAGTTGGGGGTACATAGGAATTTCGTCCTTTCTATTGCCTACGATCAAATCAAAGAATCCTTAGATATGGACTTTAGTTTGGATACTTTCTCTGCATTTTGCATCAATTGTTATTGTAATTTAAAGTTGTGGCCAAAGCTGGAGCTCGTCGTCGCATCAAAGGAATGAAAAGGAAAATCTCTTTTGATTGTCCTGTGGGAAGACCAGTTGGTCGGACTTTGGCATTGTTATGTTACAATTTGTTGGTTTTCTCGTTTTCCTCGTTTTTGGTCCTTCTATCAATTTCCTTTTTATCTAAGAATTTGAATGCATTTTAAATGGAAAACAGGGGAAACAAGAATATATCTGCCACTGCCATGTAAACGGTTTGATGTTGCACCTATGAAATGCGAGTGTGCAGGAGTGTGAGGATTTCCTTTGTGGAATGCATTTGAGTGGCTATCCTTTGAGCGTGTTAAAATGAGGGATAATATAAATAGTGGTGGGATTTAAAAATTTAAGTAGGTACGTATTCCAGTTCTATGTGGACATTCCTTTCACAATTCTTTTCTTTGAAGTGCTTAAAGAATGGAAAGTGAATATTTTGCAAAAATGCACTTTCTATCATTCGATGTAATTTAAGTAATCTCTATTTTGCGAGTTTCTTAATATTCCGGAAGGGGACCATAGAATGGTCCAAATCTTGGCTAAATTTGTCTTTCATTGTCTGCCTTCTGGAGCACATTGGCATTTTTTTGTTCAATTCCAACTTCATAGCAGCGTTTAGAATCGCTTAATTGTTGAACCGAACTTTCGATATTCTTTGTATTTACGAGCACGAACTCGAAAACTTTCTCTCGTCCACATTCACGATTTGAAAGAGCAATCTCGACAAATAAAATACTGCAACTTTAGTGAATACAAAAAGTCTATATAAAATTCTCCGTCCCTATGCTGAGTCTAACCATGAACCAATCGCAACAAAAATACATCTGAGCTTCGAACCACTTTATCTTTTTGCTTGCAAACAATACAAAAAAAGTCGACGAATTGATTTGGTCGCTTTTCTTGACAGTGTGAACCTTTTTATAACGTAATTTCGTTCTGCATTTCACAAGCTGTTATAAGTCGGTGAATCATAGACCATGATAACTCCGATAGACAATGAAGACCGAAAGTGTTATGATATGCTTGAGACGATGGCTAATATAACGTTTTGTTTCAGAAAAGACCTACCCTTGGTCTCACAAAAAACAGCGTTTGATTATGTTTTCGGAAATTAAGAGATATTTTGTAAAAGGGTTGGCTAAACAAGTTTTCCGAAATCAAATCAATTGAATATAATATTTATTTTTAAGGATACAGAACTGCCGATAGAGTTTATTGTAAAACCAGCTGTCAGACTTTTTCGATACCTTAAGAGCAGTATATATTGGCAAACTACCTGTAAGAATATCCGAAGAACGTTTAAAAGCACATGTTTGTTTTGAATGTCTTCCATTTATCCTACATCAGAATTTGCATTCCTCGTCGCTCTTAAACTTTTTTGGGTTTTTTTATTATTTTTATTTGAAGATACTTGAAACATTTGAATCAAGTCTGGGAATTTTTGAGGGCTGCAGACGACGGCTGGTACCCAAAGAGTCGTTATTGAAGCTTTTACAGTCATTGAAGAAGAGGCCGAAAAAGTTAGGCCTTAAATTAATTTTTAAACAAATTACATGCTTTCGGTAAGAAATCCATTAGTCGAAAGCTTGCACGGATTTAATTTTACAATCGACATTTTAAAAATTTTGGTAAAAAAGCTTATTTTTCTCGGAAAAATATCAACGCCATAAGCGACACCTTGGCGGAGATCCGACGAAGTTTCATCCTAGAACTACTAGGCTTCCACAACTAAAATTATAGGGAACTTCAAAAGACAAATTTATCGTTGAAATAATGGCCATGGCTGCAGGCGCGAATTCTACGAGTTGTACAAAAATCCGTCGAAGACAAAAGCTTGTCAACATTGAGCGAATGGACAATGATCTAGTTAAGAGTGTTTTAGAATTCCATTCACCAAGTTCTCGACAAAAAGGAAAACTGAACCTCCGAGTTTAAGATCAACAAGCAATCGTGGGTGCTAGTAAACAAACTAGAATCAGCATGTCCAGGACCGGCATGGATGGAAAGCAGCTTAAGCGCAGGCTCAGATCATCCAGAAATCAATAGCTTTATAAGATACACTATCTTCGATTGATGGTTTGAAAATCTGAGCTGCGAGATCTTATTATCTTGCAGTGAGATCTTACAGCTTAAGTCCTTTGAGCGAAGTTGCTGTGTTGGTGCCTGAATATTTATACATCTTAAACTACGAATCCATTGCTCTGTGTAGCAACCATTAATCTCTTTGGAAATTCGATTGAATTTTTTGGATATTGATGATGTCCCCTTTAAAGCAATACACAGTTTGAGTGAATCGTTTGCCTTTACTTAGTCCGTAAAGGAATTAAACTTTCTAAAAATTGTTGCATGAAAAGTTTTTGTTTTGTAAGGGTTTGGTTAAAAGATGATATTTATTTAAGTAGCAGAGATATAACTCTATTAAGCTAAAATTTCTGCGTCTTGAAGAAAGTTTAACTTAGAAAAATAATGGGTGTAATTTTAACTCTGAGAGAGAAACCATCTCTCTGGATAGAACTTAAAACTTATTTATCTCTATTAATAGCTTGTTCAAAACTAAGTTTCTTTATAAGCTATAATCCGCTTATCTTCAAGGAACCTTTCACCGGATAATACTTAAAAATCAGACATCTAACTCTTCAGTATCCACTTCTAGACCGAAACAGATTAAGTTTAATAAACAAAAGGATGAATGACATTCTAAGGATGGTCCTCTTTGATTGAATATCAACTAATTAAATTTTTAATTTTAATTAAATGCTTATCATGTACTTATTCGAATCCATCTTCTTACAGTTTATAGCTTGTGTCTCATTTAAATTGGCGTCCTCTTTTGAAATACGTATTATTGCATCGACTGTAGAGAAAAGATTGAATCCTTGGTATGATGGCAAATGTATTTGGCCTACCAACATGGGTGTATTTGATTCCCCCAAAGGCGCTGCTGTATGAATTTCCCGAAGGGCAACTCCTCCCAATCCCTGCCTGACACTCGGAATGAATGATGATGAGGCCTCAACGCAAATGCAAGCACTTCAAGAGTGACACACAATTCGTACACAACCCCCAATTGGAAGGGTGGGTCAAAGTGAAGATAGCGTAGCACTCCCCTCATTCTTGTTTATGTATTTTTTTTTATATTCCTTTTTGTAGTAGCATCAATTACACTGGCAGAGGCTGCCGAGGCATGTGGTGAAATATGTGTATGTTTCTAAATTGTTTTATTTTTTTTTTTTACAAATCTAGTTTCATGTGAGAGGCTTATTCCTACAAATGGGAATCGAGGGGAGTCTGGGTGTAGGCTCGTCCATTGGAAATATAAAGAATATAATAATACAAGAAAGGCGTTGCTTAGCGGGATCCCACCCTTTTCTTATTTGCTGGTGCAGCTCTTAGGCATTTCACACGTTGTTCGTTGGTCCTTAGCAGATCAACGTCAGCCGTCCCCCTTAGGCATAACATATTCGACACGTCTTTTGCCATAATATGAGACCTACTTTCCAACCTTAAATGCGTAACACCTCGCATGCAGTGAAGAAGTAGACTGCATTTGATAGAGGTGAAAAAAGGATTTGCATCATTGTGAGGGTAATTATGTTCTACAGTACGCAGTCTCGGTCGTTTACTTTGTCACTAAGACCCATCAACTTGTGTCAAGGTGAGAGTAGCTCATATTTTGGAACAAAAAATAAACAAAAATATTTCAGCTTGGAGCGAAGAATGGGCTATGCAGTCGACTTGCAGCGTCAATTGTGCAAAGTTGTATTTTCACGTGGACTTGGATGGGAATTATGTTGCTTATCGATACAATGAAATCATAGAGGGCACAATGGAAATAAGTTTCTGTTTAAAAATGAACATTTAAGTAACCTTTCAATATCTTGACATTTTGAATACTTCTGAGCTTTTTTTGATCATATTCAATTTCAAATGATATGGTCGCGTACTCAAGTGCAAACGCTTCCACAAAGGACTTGAAATGGTCAAACACAACATCATTATTTGCAAAGCTGGATTCCGATACCAAGTTTATTATTGATTTCTTTTATATTAAGCAGTGCTTGAAACTTGGTGGAGTCTTCAGTGATACTTCAGTTTGTGCTAAATGCTGGCGTTCCAAAAGTTAAAGTTAATGGCGCAATGCTATTACACATGCGTGTTTCGTAAGGTACGTGTCCATTTGAGAGATCTTTTGTTAGTTAAGTCTTGAGATTTACTCTAAAGTGGCTGTCCATTTGAGAGTCATATTAAAGAAATTTGGCTACTGCAAGTTTTTTGATAAAATGCTGAGAGTTTTCTTTGTGAGAGTAAAATAATCGTGTCCACTTGATATGTTTCTTCCGCTGGTAAATATTCAGTTGGACGTGTATTCCTACAAGCAAAATGTTGCAGTTTCTTTAAGAGTTAAAAAAACAAAAAAACTTGTTTAAATAATTCGTTGTTGCGAATTCCGTTTGAGAACTAGTGAACTTGAATATCCGATACAATCGGTCGGGCCCATTCCTTTAAAAAAGTATGCTAAATTAAGAGAACACATTTAGCCATAGGAGTATTTGAGCAAGTATTGAAAAAATTAAGATTTCTAGCATCTGGAAAGTCAGGTCGCATGTACACAAATAGGTCACATTCGATGGAAAAACTTTAGGTTAAGTTTAAAATTGTATAATCTGTATCTGCATTCCAGAATGTAGAATAGGAAGAATTGTGAGAAATAAATGTCTCGCTCCAGAATATAGTGGAAGGCATAATTTTTATTGTACAAGTTAAGAGTAAATGCTTCTCATAAAACTTCTCATATTTTAAACTGTAACAACCTTAAAATTACGTCATAAACTGCTATCCGACATGAAAGTTGAGAAAGTGAAAAATGGATAGTTTAAGTGTCAAATTATGTGAAAAAAGTTTGTATTGCCTTATATGTTCTCGTATTGAACTTGAAATTGTAATTTTAATTACTAAACTTTTAATTGATTATATTTTTTATTTCTGTAAATAATTTGCCCAAAAAAAACAAAAACATTATATGTAATTATAATACTTTCAGATGTAAGGTCATTCGATCCAAGTTTTATACCCATTGTTGTTTATAGATAGTTACAAAACTTTAGTTTTGTAAAGTTGAATAAAAATAAAATAAAACACCACCAGGCCGTGGTGAGTGCTGATCGCGTGGTGGAAGGGCTTAAAATTAACAAGAATCGTATCATCTCAAGAAATGGATTTGTCAATCGATCCCATAGGTTATGTGATTTGACTTATGTTGACCACTTCTTTATACAGCTGAAATAAAGCCGGCTTTGCTGGAGAAAGTGGTGAAAAAGCGGACCAACATGATGGTCTTCAAAAGACGCAACTGCGTACACTAAATGCTATAATTTTTGTTATGAAACTAAAATATTGGTTAATTTTTAAGTTTTTCTGTGTTTAAATTTAATTAAATAAATGCCTCTTTTTTCATAAAAAATATTTTTTTATTTCATCACTTTAATGTTCATAGAATTCAACCCTTATTTCTAAGTACAATTGTGTTATAAGATGATTTAATTGTTCTGTAATCTGATTTTCGCGCATGGAATTTAAAAAAAAATACTGTTGATTCAATACTTCAACGGAAAACTAATAACGTACATTTTCTTATGTATTAATAAATAAAAGGAATCACTCTCATGTGGCTACAAAGGGCTTTCATCCAGCCTCCTTAATGGGCCAAATATCTTCAATTTTACAGAAACGATGGTCAGTTACTGCTTCAAATACTAGTAAAGAAACGATATAAACAAAAGAAGTCCTTGAATGGTGCTGTTTATTTTATTATTGTTCCAACTGAGTTCGATGGATTATTCCCTGGTTTACTCCCTTTAAAGCCTATTGTCGTCAGCTGTCTGGAATCTCAAATCCTTCTAAAATGTTTTTTCTGCGAATATAGTGTCGTCATACTCACTATATGACGTCATACGTCGTACTGTATGAACATTACAGATGAACAAAAATTGTATGCTTAATTATTTTATTTAATTATGTTTTGTCCAATTATTTCACTTTCTCTCTTGCCTGAGGATGTTGCCATTCACGCCTTTGATGCATTCATATTGCCATGGTAAAATGGCTTAATATTGAATTAGGGACAAGTGAGTTGCATTTAGATAAGATTTAAATGAGAAAGCAATTTAGAGACAAGATATTTTAGGATTAAAGCGGCCAGAGTATGCAAGTCAACCACTGAACAGTTCTTTTTTTCAAAGGATCCTAAAACAGGCTCTTCTATCGCATTCAGAGTTGTACAATCGGCTGCTGAAAAGACGTGCGTTGTAAGGAATGACTTTTACTCTTTGAGCTAGTAATAAGTACTATTTGTTTTTTAATTCAAAGAAATAACATGAGCTATCTAGGGTGGGATATTTCGAGTCTATCCCAAGATATCAATTGTGGAGATAATTGTGATATGATGTTTATCCGATTTACTTTATCATTACAAATTTGAAGGCCTAAATTTGGCGGGAAAGGTTCGAAATGCTGATTGTAAACGATGATAATGTCTGCGTATCCCAACAGTCGACAAGGCTAGAAAAAGTATTGCATTTAGTGATATCAAATACTATGTGATTGAAATAACGCGGAGGTTCTTGGTCCAAACTGAGTACTGTTACCTGTAACCTAGAGATCGATGAGTTAAGAGATAGTATCGCCTTGAAATGGCTTTAAACGTTCATATAATAAATCTTGTAGTAGTTACAAGTCACAGGAGCTTGTAGATGTTAGAGATTAGTAGTCGAGAATGTTTTTTGTTTTTCATCGAAGTTTCCATACCAAATCATCATATTTAAGAAGTTCAGATTGTAAAACTTTGTCATTTTTACTTTTGAAATCGTCACTGGATATGTAAACGAGCAAGATCACAATGAAAGGTACCCTGCGAGGAGAAGTAATCACATCACTAATGTGATTACTGACCATGTCGAAGTCCATATACCAATAATTGCATATGCAGATGATTAAATTATTCTGATCACGATCAATTAAATCCGACAAAGAAAAGTTAGCTTGTTGTGCAGAGCAAAAAGAAACTAAAATTTAGTCGACCACGCTATTTCGACTGAGGCACGATAATTCGAAATCCGTCACGCTTAAGGACTCCTTTTTGAGTTTTATTTATAAAAGAGAAATAGAAGAAATGTTCAAAAAATGCTTTCTATCCTGTAGAAGGATATTTGGGAAAGAAGTAGATACTTCCCCTCATGGACAGCTTAAAATCGTTTAAAGCCTTCTGGATAATCAAACTAATATATTAGTAACACCAAGAGACAAGAGACAACTCCAGCCTTCCAGTGCCTTCCATTTTGTTCGTAACGGCAAATGGAGACTGAATCAGGTTGGAAAACAAGAATAAACATTTCAAAGGTTTGCACCTCAATAGCATTACCACCCAGCCGTTTACATTAACATGGATGTAATTCGGTGATTGTGATCTACGGAGATCATAATTCTTAATCTCAAAGAACCTTCTAAGGCCTATAGAGTCACCAATTAACTGTACGTCTAACCTCCGCCACGTTCGCGATATATAACGCGCACATTAAAGAGCTGTCGAGCTCTGCGTATTTATAAATACTGTTTTGTTGTTTTTATAAAAATGTTATTTATTATCTGTTGATGTTGCCAAGCAGAATTACGTGAAGCAATGAAAATGACAGTTTTGGGTATTTTAACAAATCTAGTAGTAAAACTGTGGAGCCATTTCTTCTCAGAAGGCCAAAAACTCAGTACATTTATCAATGTCTCAAGTAACCATTGACCCACAATCAACCGCTTTCCGAAAGCTCAATCTTCAATTGAATTTTTACTGCATTTCCTTTTCTGGATGTGCTACCATACTAATGTAACCTTCCGCGAATCAGATTACCCACTTAAGATCTCCCACAAACCTAAATCCCGGCTAGACACCCAGACAAACGGAGCCATCGACCCTTAGCGCGCGAGACATTGTTTTGATGCCGCCGGTTAGGAGGAGAAAAATTAAAAACCAAAAAAAAAAAGAATATGCAAAGTAAGACTTTGTCTCCCGACTCCCATTTGACGTCACAATGTGAAAAAAAACAAAACCGAACCTAAACTTCCTTTTTTAAGGATACACCACCACAGACACTGCCGCCACTTTCAACCAGCACTTCCATCGTCTGCAGTCATGTTTACAAGGGACACTTCCTCATTGTTTTCTAATCTTCTATTACACTGAACCATCGTTGTGATGCTACCGCAACTTGGCACAACTACCTCACTCTTCTCAGAGCGCCGGCACATTGAATTTGTCGCGACACAGTCAATGGATGTAATCTTCTAGAGAGCTAGAGAGGTGATTCCCAAGTAGGCTGTTCCATTCCACTTCATATTATAATTGCTCACGATGGAGCAACAGAGATGTGCCACCTCCATGATTTTGCTGGTGGTCCGACTGCATCCTGATAAAGCAAACGATGACAACAACTATGAAGATGGAGCACCAGACCAGACTAGACCAGACCAGACCAGACCCAGACCCAGACCAAAAGACAATGCCGCGAAAGAGATATGACGATTGTGTGAACTCATGGGACGAAAACAATCCCTTTTCGCTTCAAGAAGAAGTCTCTCTGTAAATAATCACAAAAAATAAAGGAAGAAGACAGAACGGTCGGATCAGTGCACAATCAGGTCTCGCAGTCTACTGCAAGCCTACTTCTAATTTATGAATACGCGACAGCGTATTAGACGCTGCACTCCAGACTCGATGCATACTAGTACATGTATGCAAGTTTCTCATCGTCATCGTCTCCAGGATTTGAAGTGTCCCTGAAGGGTGGTAGACATCATGGAATATGCCTGCAACTACTGCTGGGGGGTAGAGGCTTTCACTTCATGTCTGACCCAATAAAGTTTTTTTTACAAGCGGCAAGATTGGAAATGGTAAGTGAAAAGGACGACAGTCGCGTCGCCTTTTGTAAGCTGGTGATTGTTTTCGTTTACTGTTTGGAGCTCTTTCGTAAAAAAAGGGGTTTTAAATGTCCTTCAGGACTGCTGTTGAGCAGTTTTCAAAAAGTCGGGTGGTTGCAAAGTTATCTGAGAGAAATAGTGTCTGATGTGAACTTTCTTTGTCAACACGGTAACGTTAATTTAGGAATTGGCTCTTTGATTGAATGCAAGGGAATCCATTTTCATTTTGAAATTCAAATCCAGGTAGCACAAAGAAACACAAAGAAAATAACAACAAAAAAAATCGGATGAACTACAAAATCAATAACAGTCGCGAACTTTAAAATGAGACTTAAACTAAATCAATCAGATCCACGTAGATACCATCAACTTATTCGCAGACGAGGGTATGGAGACAGGATATGAACTAGTGGCAACAATCGTTTTCGGACGGAAGAGGCTCAGTGGTCTTCAAGGGCCTTGATTACCTTAGTTTGTATGTAACGCTGATGGAAGAAACCAGGGGAGTAAAAGCACTTAAAAATGTGTTTAAATTTTATTGAGAAGAAGGTCCCGACCGAAATTGGGCTCGGAGGCTGTGCAAATGTAAGGTGCTCAGATGAGAGTAAGCAGTTGACTTATTCTCTGGATCATTTTGTCGCTATTTTAATTAAGCTTTTTCTATGAAGTGTTCGGTTAAAAATGGCCAACTGCAGTTACAAGAAAGTGATCCGATTTTGCTTTTGAGGAACAGAGCCTTAAGAAGTAAAAAGAGCTCAATATTAGATATAGAAAACTTTGCCAAGCAAAACACTAATGTACAAATAAAACAAACATTTTAAAATAAATTCCTTCGGGGAATAGTGAATGCCCCATGGTAAATTAAAAAAAATGACTTGTATCGAGATTTGTAGATTGATCCGTTTCAGAGGAACCAAACCCTATTAATTTATTTGGCAATTATGAAAACCCGTTTTTAAACTAGGTTAGAGATTACATAGAAACATAGTTCTAGAACATAATCTTTAATTCTTCGAGTTATAGGTGACCAAACTCCTATATGTTTCAGAATTTGCTCCTTCTAAAATCTGGTCGGTTTGTAAAGATTTTAAAGATCTTCCAATTGAATTGGTTGAGGAACTTGAGTAGACTGAAGTTTTCTCTGAGTATCTGTCACTGTTTTCAAAAGTTTTTCGAAGTTAATCCCATTTTCTTTGAGCTAATATTCAATACATTCTTTGAAAACATCCACTGCTTCAAAAGCAAAGTTTTTTAAGTTTTTCTGTTCGTCCGCATGTCGCAAAACTATATCTCCTAAACCGTTTTGGGGAGACACTTGCTACAACAACAAATAATAAAAATGATAAAAAGTTAATACTAAATGAGGGTCACTATACAAAGAA
Source organism: Orthonevra nobilis (assembly GCA_963555765.1). NCBI lineage: Eukaryota > Metazoa > Arthropoda > Insecta > Diptera > Syrphidae > Orthonevra > Orthonevra nobilis. The sequence continues at coordinate 16,704,369 of OY743225.1, forward strand.
AGTGCTTCATGAAATCGCAACTCAACTTAGCGCCCAACAGTAGGCAATTAGATTCATGGATCAACTTAACAACCTTTTAAAGTATGTAATCATTTCAAACATTCAACACAATGTAAACGCTCGAATACCAATAAGAAAAAAAACAGACGGTCATCACCGAATTCTGGACGAATTTTCACTAGGTTCGAGATAAATTCCTGAATGAATTTTCCAAAAAAGTCAGAATCATGGGTTCACACATATCTACAGTAAGTCTGCAACAAATAATCTTTTCATCTTGTGATCGTTTTATATCTTGTTCTTATTGGAATAACAAGTTCGCCGATGTCGAGCTTTCTCTTTGTCTGTCTTAATATTGCATATTTGTGGCCTACATTATGAGAAATCTAAAATAAGAGAAACAAAGTGTTGCATATTTTTAGGACGCGCGGAACTCTTCGTGTGAGAGTCAACTCTCACTTGGCTACTGTTTTTAGTTTATATGCATGCCGTATTATTGATGACCGATCGGAATTGTCCATAACTAGTTTTAGCATTTGGCTGAAGCTGATTTTGATGCCGTTTTGTCACTTACTGATTTTCTTTTTTTCGGTACTCACAGCAGGCTGCAGAATATATTTTATTTTTTAATTTGTGGTAGCGAATACAAGCAATATTTTTTGGTTGTTAGAGCAGAATTCGCTATGTGCATAAACTAAGAGAAGTACTTGCCTTTTAATTCGGTGGTAATTGATACATTTGGAAAACTCATTTGCTATATAATCGTAGTGGTTTTATCCTCATCCAACCAATGTCCGGACTACGAGGTTGCTCCCGATTTCAAAAGGCGATTTTTGATATGGACATGCTCTGATGATTGGTTATGTTTTGTTTTTGAGATTGCATTATTTGATTTTATTAAACGAAAAATGTGAAAAAAATTGTGTCATTGAGTATCTATAGGAAACCATAAAACTGTGAGTTTCCATATTTCAAAAACCAACGTATATGATGTACGAACCTTGATGTTGTATGTGGTTTCAGATACGGAAAGAGGAAAAAATATGTTTTCGATCAGTAAGCAGACTCAGCAGAAACGATAAATTAACATTAATATAAAGACTTTTGCAGAGAGTTTGGAAAGTCGGAGATGTTTGGAAACAGGTCAATCTTCCCTATAACCCTAAGCACTTTGAAAATAAATTACTTTCTTAATAACAAGATGACTTGTCATGACCAAAAAGTTGTTTTTAGTGCGGTTTTAGAATCGCACACGGCTTTGGGTTTCTAAAACGTCATTGTTTCTTTCGAGATTTTTACCTGCATTAACAAAGAAAAAAATTATACCACCATCATAATGTTTCAAAGGCAATCAAGTCATGTTTTTCTCATTTGAAAAATGTTCACATAGCACATTTTCATTTTCAATAAAAGTTTCCTGTCCTGTGAATTCGCAAAAGGTAATACATACGAATATGAATGTACAAACCTAATAATATGTCCGCAAAGACTCCCTACATCAGCTTACGTCATGTCAATCGACCAATTCTCGGAAATTCTCAAAACAACAACAACAACAAATAAAAAACGCACATATTTTTTATCATCCCTTCGAGTCTCGACAACACTGATTTTGAGAATATTTTCCAAGAAACACTGGTTGCCCCACGTTCTCATAGAACAATACAGTAGTAGCTAGCCAAACGGATGAACATTTTTGAAATAAAAGTCAGTCTAGTAGGCTGCGCACAGAAAAGTGTGAAGTGAAAACTTATTTCGATCACAATTTGAGTTGTAAGAGCGGAGAAGAAGGTACAGACGAGTAACAGCCAGACGGCAAGTTTGCAAAATGCCACGCAGTATTTTTTCGCAGCGTTACAACATGGAGAAAATCAAGATGAACGCATATTTCGATGGTAAGTGTTTTAGTTGCCCGTAAAAATAATCACTTGAACTGTAGCATTTGTGCGAACGGATAGATGCGTTCAGAAATATATCGATATTTCCAAAAATTGTGAAATTGCCAATGTTGAAGAAGAAGTTTTACCAAGTTTCACCAACTGAAAAGAATCTCAATGATTCTGGAAAGGAAAAGAAGTTGCTGCGTTCATATGATTGGTATGTTAAATTTTCAATTTGTAATTTCCTTTTTAAAGGCTCTAGCTTCCTGTTTCAGGTACGATAGTGATAGGATTCCAATAACTACTCGTTACTATTTGGAAGAACAGTTGGGATGTATTTTAATGGACAGGTACTCAGAGAGTGATAATAAGAGTAATTACTGTGCCAAAATGCCGGCTAAGCCTGTCGTTCCGATTCCACCTGTAGTCACTTCAGTGGTTGTGACTGCAAAGTGTGAGGAGGTGAAGAAAGTTGAAGACCCCGTACCGCCTGCAGTTGTCGTGGAAAAGAAGTCAGATGAATTCGATTCATATGTTGAGACGTGTCCGATTGATTTGAGGTTTTTTTCGGGGACTACGAAGAAGAGACGTCGTTCCAAGCAGAGAAAAGTGTACGAGTGCGAGCAGTGCCAGAAGACATTCGATCGGCCTTGGGTGTTGCATGGGCACTTGCGTTTGCATACCGGAGAAAAGCCATTTGTGTGTCCTAAGGAATCATGTCAAAAAAGATTTGCAGACAGGTGAGTGTCATTTCCGTTGATTGTTCAATATTTTGACAGTTTAATTTATGATATTTTTTTTTAATTTAGATCGAACTTACGGGCTCATCAGCGAAGCAAAGGGCATCATAACTGGATGTTCCAATGTCCGCAGTGCACAAAATCGTTCAGTCAACAAAGTTATCTCAACCGTCATAGCTTGCAGGCGTGTCGAAAGTTCCTAGCACACCATAAGAAATAGGAGGTGTTCCTGTATGTCTGTTTAAAATACCTTATTATTAACTATCCGTTAAAATTCATATGAATAAATTTAAAATGAAGCTTAATTAAGGATATGTTTTTTTTTTCATGTAATTTAGTTTACGAAATTCGTCATATATGACTCAACGATTTGTTCTATTTTTAGTCTCAAAAGTTGCAACTCAAGGCCTCTTGTATGAGCTTTTTTATTTTTATTTTTTTGCAATTCTCCACAAATTCGCATACTTCCTATAATCAGTGAGTAAGGTAACCTTTTTCATCCAACAGCTTGGAATCCCTGGCATCCTTTGCATCTTATAGCAACCGCTGAACCCGTCCTAGTGGCGTTAAAAAAACAAATATACTTTCAAATGTCTTACAAAAATTTGTTTATCCAAAAAGAAATCTTACATACTAAAATGTAGCTTAAAAATTGATAAAACTTTTTCGAATATTTGAGGCATGATTGCAGAAAAAATAGAGCAGATTTCATCTATGGTCTCCATTTAGGACTTGCAAAGTTTTGGGTAGCGTAAGAGAATTCTTTTTTAAATGAATTTAACGAATTTCCAGTTATTTTGAACGAACAGCAATAAAATGATAGATGTTTTCAGTCTTACAGTTCTTGTCTGTGTGGCAAATTGTTCAGTCGCATAATTTCAACCCTCGTCTTGAAAGTAGTTCTTATTTTTCTCACACTCAGATCATTGGTGAAGTAGGCCACAGTGTGTGATTAAATGTCCTATAAATCCCAGATGTCAGAGTAGTTCTTTAAATTATTTGGAGCCGAACCACCTTAGGGTTGTACATGAACACCTTCGTGCATATAGTCTGTTATATCATCTACAAAGAGGGAAATCCTAGGTGAACTTAGAATACATCCTTGAGTAACACCTTATTCCGTTCCAAGAAAATTAAAAGATCATTGCCGTTCCATACGTATTTAGTTGACAGACCTAAAGCCCAAAGCTAGTTAAGAAGAGAGCTTCGGTTTACCGTGTCAAAACGAAAAGGGCATATTATTTTTCACTCTCCCCTAAGCTTTCTGGCTTGTGTCATGAGTGCAAAGATTTAGAAACCCATCCTAGAAAATACTGCGCTTCGAGATTCTCAAGGAAATAAGGTAAAGTGTATTGGAAGCTAATTTGAGAGGTCTGCGGGATCAGGAGTACTTTATGATAATTCGTAGGCTTTTCAGAACATGTTTTGAAAGAACGCATAGGGGAAATACCACTTTTCATCCTTACTATCGACCAGAAACTCTCCGAATCTTTGCATCTCTCTAACTTTGAGGAAAGGTCGCACAGTTTTTGTATGCTGTGTAAGCATCTGCTTAGAGGCAACGAAATGTGGCAATATTTGCTTTTCTAAAAAGATAAAGAAAAATACACGAATTATTTCTCCTACAGTCACAGGGGTGGATCTACTTATTATATCTGCAAGGTGAATGGAATGAAAGAACACTCTTCACCCCAGGAGCTACTCTAACTAAAAACTAACTCCATAGAGTATGGGACGGAAATAGCTACCGTCCACGAAGTATGTACGCTGAACAGGAACGGAAACAATTACAATGAAAGAATGCGAACTGTAACCGTAAGAAAACATCATGGTTTGGAAAGTTCAGCCTCCAAGAACCGACACCAGATCACGACTTCCGAGTCTTAGACTTTGCGATATCTAGTAAAACGGGCATGATTGCTATATAATGATATACAGGCGACATGGCTATCCACAGTAGATCACACGCTGTTAAACTTCAAACATACATTATGAGAAAATCTCGTTAGGCGACAAGAAGGAGATTTAACATTGGACCTACGTAGAGCATCTGCGTAAAAACTCTTAAGTGACCCATTGACTACTATAAACGTCAGCAAAATGCGAACACCGAAAACCCGATTCCACCTAAGGCTACTAATCAGCGCCGACAAGAATTGTCGCCTTTGGTTGCCAAAACCCTCGTTGGAATATGCACTGTTGAATGTTCCGGTCCACACGAAATTTGAAACGAGAAACAAAATTCTTGAGGTTGTTGATCTGAATACACTTGTAGCTTCAGATTTTCTCAACGATAATACAGGATGGCGTTTTAGAAGTCCTTCCATCCAGTCAACACCACCAGTTTCATTTTATTCGTTCAAAGTGGCATACTTTTGTCATTAGCAAAACTCAATGCCAGTAACAACTGTAACAGCAATTTGGTTGCTGTTTGCAGATACTCCACTAAAGCAATTTCCTCTTGGCTGCTGAAAATTTGTTTGTACGAAATTTTGGAAAGATAACTGAACAAATCATTGCTTGTGGTCTAATGTCGATTGATATGACGAACCAATGTTGTCTTTGAAATTTGTGTCAGTAATTGCTTACTCCAATGAATCTGATGGATCCGAAATCGTTTAACGCCCATGGGCCAGTCCATGTTACACTGAAATTGTTGGACCTAGGTACACCGTGAACACCTTTGCTGTTTCAATAATTTTATTTTTATTTTTTACATTTTAATTTTACATTAACCTAATTATTATAATTGAAAAGATAGAATATATTTTTATTAACCAAAAACAGTCTGCAGATTAGGTAATCCTTGCGATAATATTTCCACCATACGACTCAATTTTTCGACCGTCGCCCTAAGAAGCCAGCTGCAGACCGAGTTGCCGCGTAAACTATACCGGTAATTTTTTCCTTTTTTTTATATGCCGGAAAAAATAAGTCTAGACCGAGGCACAATTTTAGTTTGGTTTAAGTTTATTGTTTAATAGTTTCAGTAATTTAATAAGACTGTTCATTTCGGGACTGACAACCTTTTTTTTCTGAATATCTGGCACTTAACCAAACCTTTGTGTGAGTGCAAGATTAAATTTCAAGTGTGAACATAGAAACCTTGTTTAACAAAGTTAACCTGAAAATATCGTGTAACTTACAAGCGCCTAGCGTAGAGGTAAACATTCTTCAAACAATCCAGAACAATCCAACACTTGAGTGAACTTTTCCAGTCTACAAGAAACGGCAACTCATTTCACGGCTAATTGAATCTATCACTAATCTCTAAATCTAATCACACATTCCACTTTCACTGGCCCAGATCAATTAACGTCAGATGTGTTTCTTGCCAAGGAAAGGGTTGTTAGCATCAGTGGTAGACCAGGTTGTCCGTTACTGGATAACCGAACCCATTATTACACTCTTTGTGTTTTTCCCTTCACTTCGCTCCTTTGCCATTCTTGCAACCTCAACAAGCACAATAGAGCGTCGATAATCATGACAAATCCTGAAGGATGAAATCAAATTCATTGATATGTGTGTACATGTAACAGTGCAGGACAATAGAGTACACCATCCGAGCATCAACTTGAAAGTATCGAAGTCATAAACAAAAACATCCCCACGCCAAGGATATTTTGTAGCTAAAACGGAAGTTTGTGACTATGTGAGTTGCGGCGGCGGCGGCGGCGGGTGTTACGACCAACCAGTTTGCTTTTCCAACACACTATTCTGTTTTCATGCATTAACTTCCTACTTTTTCTCGTATATTATATTTTCGTCCTTTGTGTCTAGATATATGTATGTACATACGTTCACTCGTCGTGGGTCGTGCAAGGATGTGCTAGGAAGAGTTTACAGAACCAAGTGAATGGAAGGATGGTAGGTCCTTTGGGATTCTCTCATATCTTAGCCCGATTACTTGCACCATTGTGCATTAATATTGCTTTAATGATGGAGATGCGTCGAATGGAAATAGCAGTGTGACCGACAGACAAACCTTTGTCGTCGGTCGTCAGTCGTCAGTCGTCTGCGTCGTTTTCGTCGGCTGTCCTCTCAAAGGACACTCCAGATATTGATTTTATTTTTGAGCGTTTTACCGGGTGGTCATTGTTGTTGTTTTTGTTGTTTTTAGCTAAGCACATTGGGTCTGTTTTGTCGCTTACATAGAGCTTTTGTTGTCGAAGGAATGTCTGAGGACAGGGCAAAGAAAGTGGACATGCATGGATTAAGTATTTTGTAGACAATCGGCTTCGAATGAACACACATTGGCAATTTTGCGTTTTGAATAGAAAAAGCCTCATTTACAGATGGTCTTAATCTGCCTGGATTGAAATTCGAATTGTATGACAAATTTACAAAAATCTTTATAAATTTTCAGAATTTTTTTGGAATTATTTTAACAAGCCTATTTTTGTTTTGTGCTCAAAATCTTTTCATGTAAGCTGTCCATTATGATTGAAGTGACATAAAGGGTGAGCCAATTGATATCCAATCGCGTCAAATAGTAGCTCAGACAACAGCCATTGTTATAGATCGATTTTCGAACGGCTTCAGTGGAGCAAGAGAACCTTAGCGTGTTGAAGTCCAGATCCTCAATTCTTGGTCATAAGAAATCTCTCAATATGCCTTGGCAGCGATCTACATTGACTGTAACATTACTTCATTGTCGTATTGGAAGAAAAATGGACCAATAATTCCTATCTCAAAAGTCCGCACAGAACCGACACGTTCAGGATTGGCTCATCTATGATTTCTTGTGGATCTGCAGTGCCCTTATCGTAAGATATAACTTTTTGAGTGAGGTGAGACCGGTGATCATTTTACTCCGAGCTCTGAGTCACTTGTTACTTTAAAGCGAATAATCTGAGGTCCACAGTCTAGCGCGACTGATTTTGAGTTGCTGAGATCTGAAGCGAGCTGAAGTTCTCAGGTTAGGTCAGCTTTATTTATAGAGCAGTAACTTGAAATTGAAATTTGATCTTGGAGTCTAATTATGATAGATCAGTTTCTATATTTTAACAAAAAATAGATATTTCTCTGGCGAGGGTCTAAGCGGCCCATGATTTTACAAAGAGACTGTTTCATGGCAGCCAACTCGATGTCAAGGTAATGGTGATCTGCTACATGGGCCTCATCCGGCCTGTGCATGCATATGGATACGCAGTGCGTTTCAACGTAGGAATAGGCTCAATGGATAAATTTTTTTAGGGCTGGCCTCAAAATTCAAAAACATTTCTATCCGAATTGGGTCCTGTACAATATGTTATACCTAATAAGAGTAGATTGTTAGAGCAATGACCTCGGGCAACAACCTGATGTTTGGGGCTTATTACCCAAACTACATGAACCACGAGACAGTGCGACCTAACGGTTTTATTCCATCAGAGACTGATCCAGAAAAGACATGCGATCTGTTTATCTTCCCCGTTGCCCTGAAAAGTGTGAACAGACGTCTAGTCTAAAACATAGCATCGCTTGCAGCTCAGCACACAGACTCCGGTTCGGTATGGCGGTAGTAGTTCCTAACAAGGAAGATGTGTTTTGGTGCTAAAAAGAAGGAATCGCCGTCGTACTTGACTACACTCATATAGGAATTTTTGTTTTGTCAAAGGACAATGTCAGTACCTTCAAGGCTGGCATACATACATTTTTAAGGAATGTCAAATTTCTAAGTTAAGGTAGTATAAAGCGTAGAACACAAATTAGTATGTTAAAAGTTATGAAATAATATGCACGTAAGTTTCAAGAGTATTACATTTTGTAAGCACACATATTTTAAAAATTTGTTTTTGAAATTCAAATTTGCTTGATTAGGTTGAACCCTACAATTTCTTTAAAAACTTTCCCTTCCTTGTTATTAGAACTTGTGCTGAGGTATTACTGATATATCACTTACGACTTATTACTGTAACTCGTGCTGTTGTAGGGAAAATGTCTGATGGGAAGCTAATAAGGTATGAAAGCAATCTAACTACCGTCTTTAAACAAAGACTAGACTAGACTCAGTCTAAAATACAAAGTCTTAAATAAAGTTCTGCCTCTTTTCACTAAAAATAACATATGCTTTAAAATGTCCTTAACACAAATTCAAAAATTACTTTGATATCAAAATAAAAACTTATTAGCGATTGGGGTAGAGCCCCAAGCCATTTACAATGCTCATTTTTTTTTTTTTTAATTTACCAAATTTGATGAATTGCAAGTCAATCTACCATGTTCCTCTCAAAACGACATCCCATTACGAGGTTCAATTTTCATTTTACAATGCACGCCATAAAAATGAAAAAGGATTAGAATCGAAAATTGCAAGCCAGCAGCCAGCAACGCACAAGCAAATCCGAAAGCAAAAGCACAAACGAACAGTAAGGATAAGGATAACTATAAAAGGATTTCGCCAGAATTACTAATGTAAGAACATCGCTTAGTGTAAGGCAAGGGCGAAAATTTAAACCCAGCAGCAGAAGTCCAGGATGGAACTATCCTTCGATTGAATGTCAAACAGCATGCACCACCCTTGCCATCGTCGTTCGACTTTTAATCCCATAAAGCGCGCGAATTAAAGTGATTGAGTATTCCAGCCAAGAAGTCACGGTCTGTAAAACGACCACGACCACCGGATATTCAATTCAATTCACTGTGAACGCGGACTCATAGCTATCAGCAAAGCAACGAAGCTTAAAACCACCTTCAGTCGAATTGCATCATCCACCAGTGGGCACCACGAGTGGAAATGGTAAGCACTCTGTAAGAGAATAGAATCTAATAAAACCGAAATGGTGGTCAAGGGAAAAATTCAATAAAAGTCTGTGAAACACCTAATTCAAGACATCGTTCGTCTTATTCCGTCCAGGGACTGATTACAAGGATAGAAAGTTTGGTGTGGTGCACACCGATTATATAATCGTAAGGTCAGTCAGAGTGGAAGCGCACATAATTGGGCACTGGCTCTCACTACGAATGTGTTGATTATAAATAAATTTTAGATCCTTATCCTCGAGACAATATGGATTCATCATTGAGGTGCAATCAGATAAATGGGAAGGAAATTTGAATACAAAAATAAATATTCTTTGGTTAGAAGACCTGTTCTTATTAATAAATTTGAGCGTTTATTGATGACTAGTAACCCTGTCCGCTGATGGAGATCATTGCAAAATAAAGGAAAGCAGACTTGGGTGTAAGGCCTGAGCCTTATAAGTCAGTGTTTGTCTTCATTCGCTTACATTAGCCTCTTCATAAACGTGAAAGCTTCTAAGTCTTATATGGTCGAATGTACTATACACACTCCGCACACAATACCAATCACAAGGAAATATGTTTGTTTCCAGATTTACAATCTATTGATCAAATGCATCGCGTTGCAATCAAAGTTAAACTCAAATGGGGATTTTCCGGATACGAAGAATCTCAAACGTAGTTTCACCGCCGTATTTTTTACGCCAACATCCAACAGATTAATACACTAAGGTCAATAACACGAGTTTAAGGCTATCAATTTCAGTACGTTTCCCAAAAGTACATATAGTATATTTATTTTCGAAGTAAAAATTAGGGCAAAATTCCGTGTCCTAAGCCCCTCGAAATCCAAACAAACAAATTCTTTTGATTACAAGCAGGGATGAAGACAAAGAGAGTTGAAGTAATAAATGCGACGTGAATGTTAGCATTCACCCGAAACACGAATCGGAAGATCGAACTATTGCCATCAACCATGAACGGATACATCTTCCACTCACTAAGAAAGTTGAACAAAAACTTTTAATAGTTTAAGGACACCACTGTCTGACGCCTCTTGAGAGTTGGCGAAAGTTCTCTTTCGTTGGACAACACTTAGTCTCCATTGTCTCCAATTATATAGAACTTAAGACTTTCAGTACAAAAAATTGTACCCTAATGGGGTCCCATAAAACGTTGCCCATTCTTCTCATAAATTTTATCGGGGACGCATTAGAATAGTATTGACCTCATCTTAGAACCTCAGATAACGAGGCCGTCTGCATGAGCGGCTGCATTCTATCAAACTCTCACCTATGTTCTGACATTTAGGGCCTGGTTCAGAATAGACACGCGGTATCGTAAATATTCCATGTTGTGAAAAACTTCAAAACTCCTCATAACTCTTGATAGAATTTCAGTCCTCTCGTCGTCTCGAACATTTGCCTTTAACTGATGTTTAGCTTGATTTATGTGTGTAGACTTTGCACTTTAAGTAAGCGTTAAGATAAAATTCGATCACTTCAAAATTTCCCTTAAAAGAGTCATAATTTAAAATGCTGTGTGAGATGTGACTCCATCTTATTGGAATCCCTAGCTTGAAGATATGTTGATCACTTAAGATAGTTACTTGTCATTTCCGAAAAAATACAGAGTCAAATTAACCATGCTGCGCTTACTTCACAGTGCACTAAGCACTCAATTGATTCATTTATTTATTCAGTTCTGGCTGCCCAATTATCTTCAGCTTTGTTTTTTATGTGATAATAAATGTGGAAAGCATAGTTCGTTATAAGGGCGAGCACCGAGCTTTGAACGCCCGATCCCTTTTTGGTGAGTATCGATAAATTGTTGAAGCACTATGGCCATTTCGAATATTGAAGAAATTGCGATATGATTTATGTGCCAGGGTTAACGAATGTTGCGTCTCAAAATAAAATTAAACGATTTTTCACTTTCGATTTTAAAATTTCGAAGTTTTTAAAAGTCAACCAGTTATGCGTCACCCTGTAATTACGATTTCTTGCTCCATAATACCATGAATGATCCTTTCAATTTAATTCTATTCACCCCGCGGTATTCTTACATAACAATTTCTTCTACAAAAAACCTTTAATCAATATACACTGCGATCCATAAGTTTTCGGACTAACAATTCTTCCGCATAATTACACGTATATTTATCTATTTAGGACTTTATGAAATTGAGCAATATCATACGTCTGTCTAGACTTTAAATCAAAATGCAGTAATAAGCATTAAGAATGAATTAAAGCTCTGGGCGCCAAAATCACGTGCAGAGTTCAAACTTTCGCATTCAACGCAGATATCATTGATCTCAAATCTTCTTACGACCTCAAAACAAAACCAAGCGGCTAAGTAGGACGAGTGCTATTTACAGTCTGCCCAAAGGAAGATGCTCCCTAGTTGTATGGTCCCAATAGTTAAGTTTCTCTGCGGTTCCATTATGCTCTTGGGTTGATTCGCTACTGTTGGTCGTGAAGACCTAATCCATATCGATGTATTCATGACTATGGGCTGTTGATAAGTAAGCTCCAGATTCAAATTAATATAAAATGACCTGAAACGTTCATCCAAGCTTTGTCGAGGAAACATAGATCAAGAGAACAAAAGTGAATACGATCGCCGATCAGCTGACTTCAAACCAATAGAACTGCTTCGAACTGGGTCAAACTTGGAGGGGAGGTTCGGAAACGGTGTCCACCATCATGTTTCTTGAAGATCGTTGCATTGGAAATTCTCAAAAAGTAAATCGAAAGAATGCCTAGATGACTACTAAATTAGTGTAAATAAGAGGTGAAACGAAAAAGAGAGCTGATTAATGTAAGGTTCACTTGATTTATTCATTTGACAAGCTACGAGTATAAACAAATTTCAAAGTAAAGGGATATAACCTTCCTGCTATATTTTGATTAAGAAATATCTTCAGGTGTCTTGATTTGAAAACATTTCAATCCTTGAGCTCCTAGTATTTTTAGCATCGACAATTAAAGATCTCTTTGTTGTGTATCGAATGCTCCACACTATCCGAGTATCCTAACAAAAATCATAATGTTTCGGGTTAGATTTGAGGTTTATTCAATTTATATTATTTGCAATAGCCCTCTGGAGCAGATGACTAACATATTTTTCAAAATTTTGGATGGCTATTTCAGTATAACATTTTGTTATAAAAAATTACTATGAGTAATGAACTGTCCGGTTACTTATGGATGGCAGTGTATGAAGTACAATCGTTCGTTCTATCTATACATATAACAGGACCTACACATCGCGCACATCAAACTTTTATATCTTAAGTCTTCTTTCGCCATCATTCACCACTGACAGCACAAATTGACATCTTACGTGTGCGTGCTCGTGTTCACGAACATTTCCTTCTTAAATATTCGAGTTTGCCGCATGCACATACACATACATACAAAAATCAAAGTGCATTAAAAGTGCACGCGTGTTTTTTTATAGGAGCAAATGTGAAAAACATCACAAATACTCGTGTGCAAGTGCAGCTGCACAGTTGAGCCCCCTCGTTACACGGGTGTGGTGGGTGCTTTCCGGCACCCTGGTTTTTCCCATCCCAACAGCGACATGGCAGTCTGTCTGCATGTCTGTGATAAACGAAACTAGGACACGAAGTAATCTAGGAAAAAATATTACACTTTCCAGCCACCATAGTTCCAAGCGCACCGCATCATCCCTCTTCGCCGAAGACCAGTCGTCCAACGAGAGGGATTCTGTTATGGGTGATCCAAGAGGGCTTAGGGTTGCAGTTTCGAATGCTAAGCTCCCAGCAAGGGATGTAACTTATTTTACTGTTTCATATCGCTTTGTAGCTGTTCCACAGAGTCGCAAATGCCAGCAAAAAAAAAAACAAAAACATAAAACTGAGGCAAACTTTTTTGTTGTTGTTGCTGCTCTTTAGAATTCATTCCCTTAATGTACTGCATAGCATTCCGTTACACGTGCCACTTTAAACATATACATATAGTCATGCAGATACGTCTGTCTGCCCATATTTAGTAATGTAGAGGGAGCTGTCTGGCTGGCAACTAGCGGTAACGCAAGCTCAAAATGCATGCTCGCTTATATCTGCAGCTATAGCGAGGCAGAGAATGTGTGGGCGTCTGAAAGCTGTCGTTTTATCGGCTTGTGAGTGCACTGGTACTTTAGTGTGCAACCCATTTACTTATTCCCTATTTCGTTGGGAGGCGGCCACCCTCGCCCAAGTGCATACAAAAAAGTACACAATATGGTATGTAACTGCATTTTAAGGGAGCGCCCAGAGACAAGAGAGCCGCCCGCTTGTTCTGGCCAAGTTAACAGTTTAAATGCTGTAAACTTGGGTATGTTAACTATTTCTCGTCGAAGAGTTGCCGACAGACGAAAGAGAGAAAGCAAATATGCTCCAGGCTAAGGATGTTCTCTCAGAATGCACAAATGCAAGTGTATACCACGTGCGGCTCGTTCGAGAGTTACACAAAACTGCACCGTAACTGAACTAACATTAACTTACAAGTTTCCCTTCTCACTGTCTCTCTTAGCGGTGCATATGTAAATTGCATTTTTAGCAGCACCCCCAGTGGCGCCGGAGACGGATGTGTCAAAGTGTGTGTGTGGGTGCGGATGAGCATGGCGGAAGGTGGTTGTTGTTGGGACTTGGGAGCAGCAGGCACAGGACGCATTGTTCTTTGGGCTCTCTTCGATTTGTGTTGTTGTGTTCCTTTTTTTTTTGTTTATTCTTTGCTCCACGTGGATTTTTTTGTTGTTGTAGCTCGTTGGGTGTGCGAGAGCTTTTGCACGAGTAACAAGGTCAAGGTCACACACGCCTCTCTATGTAAAGCGTATACAGTTGCAGTGAATACACAAAATGCTTGTCGGTCTCGGTGGTGGTGGTGGGATAAAACATTCAAGCGTCGGCGACGACGACGGCGGCGGCGGCGGCGACATTGATGTTGTTGTTGGTGTGGAAGCACGGCACCTTGCGCCCCGGGGATGAGTGAAGTGTCGGTTAATTGGGTTGGAAATATAGACAAACTACCCTCATACTGTCGATATGCCTGCTCCCGCTCCTGCTCTCAAAAAGGGAATTGTGTAAATATTTTTTCGAAGTCGGTTGCAGTGTTGTCGTCTACTGCCGGCCGGGGACCGAGTTAGATATGTACATATATAATTTGTACATGGATGGGTCTTTATGTACCGGAAGTAGGTCCACAGTTAAGCAATGAGTTATTTATTGGTGGGTGAGGTGCGGAGTGGGCCAAGCTTTTACGTCAGACAAAAGAGGCTCTTTTTGTTTGATATATTGGATGAGACGGGCGAAAGTGCAGCGGCGCAGGGTGTTGAATGAGTGGTTTCATATCTCTTGAAGTTGGTTAGTCGGAAGGGCGAAATAGGTAGATTTTATGTCATTTTATTTTTTTTTTCAGCTGTATGTATCTATACGATGAAAAGAGTGTGTAAGTGGATGTAAATATCCGGAATAGAAGAGCGAAGACACGCTTGTGCTTGAGTCCCGGTATATGTAGGTTCCGGATATCAGTGTGGAGAACAAACTATAAATTCTATTCTCATTGTGTTACCAAAGTGGGTTTGGTTGTCAGGAAAGGAGAAAGAAAAAACCTAGAGCAACGGCTATTGTGGAGAAGAGAAGAATTTAAATGAAAACTGATCTAGTGAAAGACTGAAGTGCGGTGGTAGAAGTGATGGGGTACACAGGTCAGTCAATGTGCTTATTGCCAGTGTTGACAAACTAAACCATCGTCGACTTCGAAAAGGTCTCTCGTTACAGCTCAGATGGACTTGAGAGTCCGGCTTCAGGGAGAAACTATTTCACGTCATGAATACGTGCGGTTTATGTATTTTTTGTTGTGTTAATTTAACGTAGGTTTACGCTTATTATTTTTTGCGATTTCTTCGATTGTTGTCAAGCTTTAAGTGAAGTATTCAGTGGACACGCGTAGTGTCAATACGATTTTTGATCAGATTTAAGATATGTTATGAAGTGTACATGAGGAGCTGTCATATAATGTTGTCATAAGATGAAACCTGCCAGAAATTTTCGATTCCTGCACGAATTGACTTCTCATGCATCTGGTGAAAAACGATCAAACTCGAATTGCCATTCTGTTCATTCAGTCGAGATGTTTCCAGAATGTTGTAGTTAATAAGTTGCACGAATATGACAATGAACAATTTTGGTGAAAGCTCTAACAGTGGTGCTAAGCAAAACTCCTGAATTACTGAATTTCCCTTCGAACATTCCGAACAAAACACCAGTCACGTTAAGTACTAAAGTGCTTCAAGACATCAATCCTTTCAATGGATACAAATTGTTTTGTGAAATTAATTTTACAGTACATCTTTGAGAAGGTACAGTCGCTGACTGTCGCTTAGTATGGTTGCAGGTCACACCATAGTTGCAAAGTAGTTGCTCAACTATTTGCGTCAAAATTTTTGAAGAAATTGGTCAACCGTTTGATTGGGAGCACCTCTGGCTTTTCTCTCTTCTCAATTATTCGGAAGCATTTGACGGAGTTGTTTCAAAAATTTGTTGTGCACTACTTTGGATTTAATGACAGAACTTGATAGAAAGTTAATTGGCTAGCCGGCTGCAGAAGAAGCTTAAGAAGCCTCCTACAAAAAAGAGTTATTATTTTGTATGCTGATAAATGATCGTTTGAATGTATGTTAGCATGTTTATGTAGTGCTTAATAGTAAGTGCGTCATCTGCCTATAGTGAGGTCTGGAGAACAAATTCAGGGAGGAATATCCTTCTATATGAGAAATAAGAAAATGAAAACAAATGTTGAAGCCAGACCTGATTTCCAAAAGAGCTGTAATGCCAATTTTTGTTCCTACTTTAAATTGTTGGTTGGTTGCTCAAAGAAATCTGAGACGACAATAAAGCCAACTTTTTACTGGTGCAACAACATCGAACCGAGCAACGACTTGTGTTTGGAAAAGTTAAAAGAACTCCCACTGAACCCCATCATATAATCCGATGAGACAAGGTTTGAGGAATTAAAACTGGGTGTGAAACATTATGCTTCTGGCGGTAGTCGCAATAACTTAGAACTTAGAACTGCGGTTCTTACGACGTGATCCTTGATCATCGCCAACAAATCTCTCTAGCTCATGCGACTTTTAGCTGTTTCTCCCCAATGGCGTTCACTAAGTTGGCCGACGTCGCTTTCGAAAGGGGTCAAAAATTACCAGATCGATTTTTCCCCCGAAGAGCATTTTTATTAGCCTATGGGAAGCTCCATGCTTTCACAAGGACTTTAATAATATTATGAAGTAAGCCTGTTTCCGAACTCTGAACAGTCAAAAGGTGACCGAGCGATCTCTCGATCAAGAAACCGTCAATAAAAGGCGATCGACGCAGGACATGTTCCAAAAGACACAGACCGCTACTTAATTGCGTAATGAATAATGAATATGTAGACATAAGTATGCAACGTCAGTTGATTAACTGGTTATAAATTTGCCGATCGCAAACATCCGAAAACGAAACCTAAAGTTTGATGAAGATCGCAGGCAAGCGCATGCAGGTTAAAAGAAATTAATAAAGTGGGCAAAGAAAAAGGGGCTTACCTTATTCATCACAAGGAAAAATAAAGTACACGATCGAATGCACAAAACGGTACTACAAGAGGAATGACGATCTTTAACCACTAGTAAAAAGGACTGGCAAAAGCCAGGGCACAAAACAGAACTCTATGGATTAATGCTTACACTTAACATTTACATCATTTCAAAATGGGCAAATAAAGGTAGGGCGGTGAGGTGAACATTTTTTGTCCAACTCAGGAGAAAGGAGAATCTCTTAACTGCGCCAAGTTGATGCATGAGACTTAGCCTTATTTATGCCGCATGGAAGATAATTTCGGCCATACAACTTTTACGCTTGAAACACCCTGTGAACAACATTTCAGATCTTTAAAAAGAAACAAAGGTGTTTCAAATCGATACTCACCTATTTTTTATTTAAAGGCCGCATTCGACTGTCTTTTTAGCCTGAGAGAGTCTTGTTGGTTGAGGTTGGCTTTAGTTAAAGTTGGACGGACGGGCTTCAACAACAGGAGTACGTTTGAATACTTTTGTGTAAGGAGCCAAAACTGTCAACTTCAGCTCATTTCACTTTAAGATTTGTTAAGAAAACATGACCCTTGAAATCATGAAATGTTAGAGTCTCTCAAAACTAATCAGCAATAAAGCTGAACATAAAAAAAAAACAAATTAAACAGGACAACATCAAAGACATAATCGTGCCAACACCTCGATTTGATCCACTTTCTTCCAAGTGATGCAAATAAACTCCATACTATGTAGACCAGACGCAAGGCACAATTTCCTCAGACAATATCAAAGCCCAGACCATTTTTATTACTACAGTGCTGCTCCAATTCCTTAATCCCGTGCACACTGTGACCATACCAAGCTCTCTTTTCGCTTTGCAGCCAGCGTCATCATCAGCCATCACCACATTCAGAACGATCCCTTAAGCTGCTGTTGCTGCCGTTGTCGTCGTAGTCGCCGCCACCGCAGTTTTCCCTCCTAATGATATTACACAAAAAGCACAGAGTCTGAGTTGGGGCTAGGCTAAGGATTAATGCACATTTCAACAAGAAACACCCACTGAGCGCCACCCATCAGCCCTTGCGGCTATAAAAGTAATCAAGAAGTAGTTTCCGTTCCGCAGATCAAATGCAGTGGGCGAGTGCAAAAGAAAATAATAATAAAGCATACAAACATTGAATAGTGTGGAGTGTGAAACGAAGGTGGATACGGAAGAGGGATAAATAAAAACAATCTCAAAGGCATACAGGATAGACCGAGTCCTGCTGTTGGCGGGTGGATGGCGGCTCACCCTAGTCCTGTGAGATGTGGCCAAGTGGGCAACCGCAAATGACAAAAACAACAACGTCCCGGTGGATGTTTACATTGTTGTCGTTTTGTTTTTTGCTGTTATTATTATTTTTTTTTTACACGCCTTGATTCGTTTGCTCAGAATCGGATTTTGTTTTTCTCTTTGGTCGTCTGATCGTGTGTTTACTCTGCCGGATTTGACATTTATTGTGGGTTATTAATTGGGCGGGGGAGCAGTTTATAGTGCGTGTTAGCTTATGAAATCGCAAGCAATGCATTACAACTCATGGTTTGTTAGCTCTGAATCGGCTTAGGAAGCTTTGTAAGTGAGAATCGTTCCCAAATCCGATTGTAAACTGCAGACACAGATGAATAAAAGTGAAATAGCTCCAGGATACAAGTGGTATTGCATCAGTTTTGCGACGAGACTGAGTGTGATTGGTACACTGTTGATACACTGAAAGAAATTTGTGCTTACAAGACTTTAAGGATAATTCCAAAAATTTTCCGACTTTATAATTTTATGATTTTTCCTTTGCCTTACAGTTTTAGAGAAGGGTAAATATTGTTCCGTGCGATCTGCATTTTTTCCTTTTTCAAAAATTTCAAGACGGCTATAACTTTGGATTCAATTATAGTCTTGACTGGCATGTTGAGTCTTCACAATTGTCGGTTTTGTTTGGATATTTGTGAAATGCAGATGCGGATTACACCAAGATAATTTATAATATTTTTTATTTTAACATAAGTATGGTACAATATGTGACATCGCCGATGTATGAAAGTTGAGCAGACCAAGTGAAGATCAATTGGCCATTTCACGTTTGTCTCTTCAGCTATTAGTCAAGGAGTCCTCTTACAAAGTGTTAAAATAATGCATTAGCTACCGGCTCATTTCCATCTCGTTGACGTGGTACATTTATAGCCATTCAAAGATACTTCACCTTGAGCTATATATGCCCGTGTCGAGGATGATCAACGAGTTTTACTGCCCCAAATTCATGGTTTTAAGGACATGTGGACATGTGATTCCAGCAAAATGGTGTAATCGGACCCACATTTCGTGGGACAACAGACAGAATGATTCGTTTCCGTCTTTGTTAGGCTTGACAATTTGCATTTACCGACAAGATCATCCAATTCGACGTCTTCAGACTTCTTTCTTTGGGATTTTTAGAAGTCACAGACCCTGGAATCTCGAAATGCTGTAAAAAGAGTACAAATAGTCAGTTCCAGTTCTGGGCCTTCTGTCATCTAATTAACAATTAACACCTCGCTGAAGAATCTAATGAATTTCCATGGCACCATATAGCTTGATCGATCGATCGAACTTATATAGATAAAACAGGAATTCTCTGCAAGTGGCAATGGATCTCTTAATTGCAATTGATTTTGCAGCTAAGAGACGTTGAATCTCGTCATAATAGTTTCCGCGATTTTTGGATTTCAAGATTTACTTATTCGCCCTTTTGCAACTTTTTACACCCCCGAATCGATGTTGACTCTACAGACCGCCCGCACAACCTGAATACTTCAAGTTTCTTCTGTCGAAAGGATTATGAACTAGGTCCAGTTCCCCTTGTGGATTATATTTAAGTCTCTCAGCCTTAAGCTTACGGTGGTATTATTTTAAAGATTGTTTGTTTCTTGCCAAGGATGAATTCTTTGCTAAAACTGGCGTTACAACCGCCAAGCATGATTTTAAGCTTGTTATTGGGCAATACTTGTTGGTCTTGTCTATGATAACGGATGACGTATGCGCATGATTCTGATGTTGGTGAATAAAGAATTTATGCGGATTGCTATCAAACGTAATTTTGCTCCACGGCTCTTGGCCCATCTTTTTCTGATGACAAATTCGTATTAAAAACGGCAGCAGTGTCTGTTGTGTCCACTCTCCACAAGTTTCTTGGCTGCCCAGGAGACATTAATTACTCGTACAGATCAGAAAATCATTGCTCTTGTACCGAACCTTCTTCAGGCTTGCATAAATTTGCAATTAAGAATAAAACTAACAGGATGTGTGTATACAATTTGTGTTTCAAAATAGGAAGCGAAAGGTGCCTGGTAGAAAAGTTTCGTCTTTGATCCAGGAAGCACTCACCTTTAATTGCGCATGATTTTCGTCAAAATCGACTGTTCGGAAATTTTGCAATGCACATGTTAGACAGGTTACAAAATCCAAACAATGTTACGTTTTGAAAGGAAATTTAGCATCACCTTTGACCAGTCTTGAGCAAAAATGCTAAGAAGTCTTGCTTCAGACATGCCATATCAACTTGCTATCAAAAATTCAAATTTTCCAATACTGACCAAGAGTTTTAGCATAAAGTAAGCCTCACTTAGGATGAAATTTTTTCTCAGTGTAGATCCTGTCAATTTGTGTGGTGTTGATTTAGCAAAAGCAATTGTTTTCGTTGGGTTTTGTGTGCGGTGGGCAAATGGCAAACGGTCAACACCTCACCAGGATTCATTCATTCGCACTCATTCATCGATTCACTTTCTAGCCGCCAAGTCCAGCTACAACGTTTTTTTTTTCAACGGCCACCTCATGTGCATACAAAAACATCCTAGACGCACAATGCATATAGTATGTACGTTCCTCATCGAATGGGTCACGTTCATTGGCGTCGGTAGCGACTATACACTTGCAATTTCGGTGCCGCACAATATTGTTGACCAATATTCCGGGAAATTGTGGCCGTCTAGTGATTGAATTTACACAATCTAGTTAGTGGTTTCGTTGCAGAAAGCAGATTCACTGCATGCCGCATGGTTGCCGCTTTGTGCCCACATTCTCATTATTGTTCGGCGATAGTTCCGATATACTACTCCCCCTCACATACAAGGTTTTTCGTAATAATTCTGTTTGCCAAGAGGGATGTGCTTGCATTTCCAGCTTTCCTACAAAACATAGCTCCTAAAGCGGGTTAGTGTCATTTCAATTGGCTTTGACTGTGGATATTTAAAAAACGAACTTCAAAATGAGTAAATACAAAAAAAGAAAAAGAAAAAAACTGACCGGCAGGATTCTATCCACCATTCAAATGATTTCCTAACACCCAATTCGAGCCCAGCAGGAGCTCTTCACCGCCACCGCATAAACACATTCACAGGACGTGACAGGGATTTGCGATGAGTGTGGTTGGTATAGTTGTCACATTCTGTGATTGCATGTCCGATGTTGGTTGTAAGCACATGCAATATAGATAATCATTGTGCCAAGGAGTAAGGAGGTCGGCTGCTCTGCCAGTTTTTGATCTGATTGGCCGGCGGCTATACTTCCTGATTTGCTTTGGCAATTATTATTAATTATAGTGTAATACAAATAATTTGCACGGTTTTTCTGTCACTTTTTAGCCGCTTATCTTGATTGTATTTGCCGAGGCTTTTTTTTTGGTCGCAGTAATCACCGATTATTTTGGAGTATTTTTTTTGTAGTTTGTTGCTGAATGAAGTGGATTTTTGCGTGAATTTACAATAATTCCGTTTATGATTTTGACCATGATTAATGAAATTTTATATGCAAATGTGTGAATTAAGCAAAGAGGCGACATCGGGTTTTAATTGCCAAACAATCGATGTCATACGGATGAGATATTTAAACAAGAAAAACAAAAAACATGAGATTTTTTCTGTCGAGAGTCCAATGGGGTGGTAAACAAATTGCAGAGGTAAAATTCGTTGTAATGTGATTAAAATTATTGGGCATGTTGTTAATTAAAATTGTTTCGCAAAATATTTCATTTTTTATGTGATCAAGCTACAGCGAATTGCCATGAACAAAGGAGGATAATCCAATCCGAAAAAAATTAATAATAATAATTGCGTAAAAATTATGCGGCGCAGTAAATGCTCTTTAGATTTATTCCTAGGAGACCAGATTTACATTTTTAATTAACTTGCAATGAAAGGGTGTTGGGATTTGTACTTTATGCAGGATCTCGGAAGGGAAGTCAAATAATTTACCTTTTTATTTTAATTCAAACTAACTATAAATTTAGTTTTTAGTGTAACATAACAGTTATCGGTTTCAAAATGTAACAAAAAGGTTAAAAAAAATAGCGTCGTGGCTCACTTTTTTTTTTAGAAATATTGTGCGTTGTGTTAACACTCCAACCAGGGGAGGGAGAAAGCTGCGTCATGTATCAAAAGACCACAACGGAACAGAAAGCGACCCAAGCTACAGTTGTCACAAAAGGTTGCTCATATTCGGATGTGATTTCATAGTGGAATCGGCTTAAAATGAAGGTAGCCGATTTCAAGCCGATTCAATATCACATGACTGAGATTGGTATCCAGGTAAGATACTTCGGACCCCACCGAAGAAGCTTAAAGCTCTAGAAATGGTGCATATAACGAAATATTGGACGACATCTTCGGAGCCTGTCCGAGGAACAACATAAAAGTCGTACATGAGGTTTTCAATGCTATATTCGATAGAAAAAAAACATTTTTGGCAAATTTTCGGAGAGCGTCCTCATAGTCACACAATTTTCGGAAACTATCAATATTTTGATTATAAGCGTTAGATACAGACTGCCTACCAAATCGATGACGTGCTGATCAACGCAAGACGAATGATCAGAAAGGCGAATGTCGACTCACTCTCATTTTCTAATTGCAGCTCGATTAAGGGTATGACTGTTAGATGTTAGAAAAACTCACCTGACGACAATGAAGGGCAATAACGAGGGCTAAGAATCATCATCTTAGGGAATACGTCATTGCCTTCTACGTCAAAGATACAACAGTGAGTGTGACCGGGTTTGAATAAGATTATTTAGGAGAAGTATTTCTACTACCCACTGCAAAAGAAGTTTGTGTGTCATAGAAAATGTTTGAAGTTGTTGGAGTGGATTAAGATTTTGGTAGTGGATAAGTGGGTGATGTCAGAGGGATTACTGTGGAGTGTCCTGATTTGTATAGTTTTCCTCCTCACAGCTTTGGCATGTTGAGGTTTCTGCTAGTCCAGGTCTATGTAAGTGAAGATTAAGGTAAATGTCACCTTATACCAGTATCACGATTTGAGATTTCTATCAGTGGGTTCGGACAGAAGATCCCTGCGCCCGATTCAGACTATATACCATATGAGAACCGTCCATATAAATTGCGATAACACCGGGTTCTCTTATCGTGTGACCGTTTGTCCAAGAAGCTTTGGTTGAAAAAATTGTCTTAAAATTGTTTTTGAAAGTGAAAGTTTTCTCACCTAAGACGCTTTGGCCATCTAGTTGTATTGTTATCGCCCATGCAATGTTCACAATTTTCCTATGCCCGCTGTTTTTCCTGTCGTCAAAGTGACCGAGCGCCTTAAGTCTTTAGTCTTTTGGTTAAGAAAGTCTATGAGTAAAAGTTTTCTAATACTTTCAGCTACTTTCTTCAGCCATGCACTATTTTCGCTTTCATTGCAGACCAGATTCTATGTATAATTTTTGTTTTCTATGTTATGGGGAGCTGTGCGGTAATTTTGCTTATTCTCGATTTGTCGAAACTACACTGGAATTAGACGTTTTGTGTGTTTGCTCCAAAAAGGCCTTAGACGTCCACACAACTGAATGGATTTTTCCCCCTCTTATCCAACGTACCACCTGGATCGCAGTAGTATCTAGCTTGTACTCCATGGAGATAGTCAGTGGCAATTTTCATGTTCTATTCCGCAAAAGGCCCTTGCCAATGTGCCGCTTTTTTTGTAAAGTAAATACCAGAATTCTATACCTTATTTTTAAATATTTAAATTGTGAAACTTTATTTTTAATAAAACTCGTTTTTGGTTTACATATATGGAAAACATCGAATGGAGTAAAGTTATTTTTAGTGATGAAAAAAATTTAATCTGGATGGACCTGACGGTTTTTCCATGTAATGGCTCAATCAAAGAATGAAGGAGGTCGTAATTTTGGAGGCGGTAGTTTAGGTGCAAGGAAGGCGAAAATTGCATTTGCTACCACCAAAATGGATTCGCAGAAATACATTTAGCGAGCAACTGGAGGATGCAATGGTAGAATGAAGTGACGAATCAGTTGGAGTTAACTACGTTTTTCAAGAAGATAATGCTGCTGTTGGCACTGCTCACAGACTGGTTTTCTTCTAAATATATTGATGCTTTGAACTGGCCAGCTTGAAGTCCTGACCTGATCGAGAATTTGTGGAATGCATTTTCTCGCCTGATATACATAAATATGTTAACGGATGGCAAAAAAATACTGTTGGAAACTCTAAAAATCTAATTAACTGGCGTGTGATTCTATTTTAAAAACTTAAATAAATTTTATTTTAACCATCTCATGCTGAAAATTTGTACAGAGCGAGCAGATGAGTTAGGGGAAAAATCGAAAGATTGTGTAGACGTTTTAAGCTCAGATGTACTTAGTTCCGATTGCTGCATGAAACGAGATCATTGTCTACTTCTAGCTGTTATATTGAGCTGTAATTTTTAATAACACGTTATTTGTTTTATTTTTTAATTTGTTTAATTTTAATTATTTGTTGTAAAAGCAGCCGTAGAAGTACACACACTGCAAGTGTCTTCCTATTACGGTTCAAAAGACATAGCCCTGTGACAGACGGACAGACAGGCAAACCGACAGACGGACGGATAGCAGAGGCTTAGAAATAACGTGGACCCCAAAAATAAACTCGCAAGCACGATTCTAAATCTTAGCAGTACCCCTTTTCCCTCTTTGCTTAATTTATAAAGACTACCATTTTAAAATAAAACACTAGTTTTCCAAATTACATTTTGAAACATCTCATAAATGTTTTTTTTTTTTAAATTGAATACTTCAAGGTTTGTGGCATAAATTTGTAAGGTTACATGTTTTTTCGGGTTCAATAATATTCACCCTTTGAAGTTAATCGAAATTCATTTACCGAAAACTGACACGATAATTTTAGTTGATTCGTAATAGTTTTATTTACTTTATACTTTAAGCCAAATTAGTTTTGGGGAAAAAACACAAGTACACCACACGACCATTGCGATGTGATATAATTACTATTTACGTAATAAAATTTAATTAGGATTACAATATTATGGAACGTGATCCCCATTTACGCTGCGAATATAATATTCCATTAGCGAAATATCAATGTCTCTAATCACTACGTGCTATGAATAGATAATTCCAAACCTGGCGCCCCACGAAAACCTCTAATCTCCTTACTATCAGTATGCGAAAGCCACCACAGATCCTCAACGCTGCAACTGTGCAACGATGCGACTCGGTGAAACCCCGGAAATGTCACTTTTAATTTCAGTTGCGTCACACCACGTTACTGGTGTAAAATTATCGAGTGGAAATTAATTTGGATATTCATCACATTCAGATCCGGTGTTATAAGTAGTGGGTATTATGGATGGGCTGGTCCTTTTGTAGATAAATTCATACATCATCCTATTTGCGGAAGTATGAGTATAAAATTGCGGGTCTCGAGTGTCTTGCTAATGGGCTTCTCAAGCGGATGCGATGCAATCTGAATTTTTGAATCATTATAAAGCTGTTGATAATTAGTTTCAGACGTTTATATAAAAGCCTCCAGATTCAAAACTTATTATAGATTTAAAAATGTTGAAGTTTGCCGGCCCTGGATATTGATTTGATTACTGTCTTCACGTCTGGATACGTTTTGTACAAGGACGAAGAAATTATTTTTTTGAAGAATGTCATAAGGCTGTGTGCTTCATGCAAATTACTTTCACTGCCATTGTGGGAACGGAGGACTGCATCATGGCATGCCCTAAAACTGGAAGAACTTGTCTTTCACTAGACTTCATGGTAAAGGGTTGAATTGTAAAAGTTATTGTCCTAAATTGCAGACGTTTTCATGTTTGTCAAATTTTTCATTGTGGGCAAGTAATGATTATTTTCTGGGGGTACTATTTAGATTAAAAAAAATTGAGGGATGTAAAATATCTCGGGAAAGCTGTGCAACATTTGCTTTGTTTACTTTGCAAGCAACGTGCACTGTTTGACAACAATTGAACGCATTCTTAAAATGTGCTATGTTTCTGGTACAAATATTGTATTTTTTAGGAATAGGACGCCTTGGGCTACAATGCCTTCTATATGCTTCCAGAGAATAAATTCTGCTAGAGAAATTCCTTTAGAACATTTTAACTTCCCATATGGAAGTTCTTGTAATCGGTTCGGCTTTCGGAATTAAAAATTTTGACATTTCTCCACGTTTCGATGTCCAAGGAGTAGGATTCCGTTGTTTCTAGAAGGATATCTGTGTTTCTGTTCGTACGTACATACATATGAATATTTGTGTGGATTTTCTCGTCTTGCATGACTTGAGAACGTATAAAGCCTGAAGATTTTGGCAAAATTTGATTCGGTGGTTTAATATTTATAATAAAAACTGTTCATAAAATAGGCAATTTTACTTGTTCTAATAAAATCAAATAAGTTTTTTAAGCGAATGAGTTTATAATCAATATATTTTTCAGTGGTTTTTAAAACATTTTCATGTCAGTAAATATATATTCGTAAGTTTTTAGACAAAGCATTCTGTTAAAAGTTATTTTCACAATTCCTTTCTAATTTTGATATCAAAATCATTCGCAATAGTTTTTTCAACATAATGTTAATAAGCTTCAATGCTCTATGCTTTCTGATTCTCTTCGAAAATTCACCTCATATTTGCACCAATTCGGCCGACATTCAATCAATCAACTTTTTAATGTTTTCCAATGTTATTGTTCTGAAGTCTCCTTAAAATATTTTATATCTCGATACTATTTAACGAACCTGTCTCTTAAATTCGTTCTTGAACAGTATTAAATTGAGGCCAATTCATGTTTTGAGGTATCCCCTTTCTATATTTCGTGATCCACGTTTCCATGGCAGAATTTGGAAAACGTTTTTTATCATTTAACTATATTAGCAAACAAAAACTCATGAGATAATCTTTCTGAGTCAATTAAGCACTAAGAGAAGGCAAAATGATAAAGTTGAACACATGGATAAAACTGCATTACTGCAACTGGTCACAACACTAAAAGATTACGTTTTTTAACCTCATTATGAACAAATTTCTAGATGGCTTTTCAGAGAAGGTTATAGAGATAGTCATAGATACTAATAACATACACAGATATTCCAATCACTGCTGCATTTCCTACAGAGATAAACAATTCGTAATAATCGGCATGAAAAAAAAATGGAAATCTGCGAAAAAACCGGGTGACACCCCATCTACTTACCAGAAGGAAAAAGATCCCATGCTGAACACTTCCTCAGGGAGGTTCTTAGTTGATCAGATTAGCGGTCTATAAAAGAGTACAAAAAAGCTCTCCATGTCTTTTTGAGGACTACCACTCTGACAGGCTTTGTCATACTAATATGCGTGAGTTAAGGCAAATTACTTACGTTACTCGATTGGAAATGAGATCTTAAATTATTTAATCGTACGCTTATAATTTTTTTTTACCATCAAATGGGAAGTGCACAAACCATTTTTTGCCATTTTATTTTAAAAATTACAGCTAAGAATCAATATTAAGTATTTCGGGTCAATGATCAAATAAATAAAAAGACTTGGAAAGAAAAAAGAACTAGACTTTTTGTTTCGTACTTGCACTGCTTTGGCCGCCAAACAAAGCATTCAATTGAAAAAAGTTTAATAGTTTTCAAAGCTATTGAACTCACAACATTTTATTCCCGAATTGTGTAATTTATTTTGGACTATTTTTTCGAACATCTCTTTTACGTTTAAGCAGATTGAAGTCAGCTGATTGGGCTTAAGATCAACTGCAGACCATCGGGTCATGTTCTTCTAATATTTGTCTTATACTGCTGATCATTCTTTATTGTGTTTCTTCTGGCGTCCGCTTATTTTTCAGATCTTAGGAGTTGATTATTTTTGGTATCGAATTATAGCGTTGCTATTGAATTATAGCGTATGTTTAATTTCTTAAAAGTCGATATAAGAGGCACATTTTTATAAGGTTCCAAGAATAGAGGTGTCCTTATGCAGTCTTAAACATACATTACCGTGTCTGTAAAAATACTGTTCATAAAACTAAAATGAAATATAATTAACAATAAAAAACAAAAAAATTAAATTTAAAAATTCGTCAAAATCAGCTTTTACAAAGTTTTTCAGTATAAACACAAGAACTTTGTATTTTACAAACAAGGAACAAATAGGATGAGCCAAAATTCAAACCATATTTATTATTGTTTTGAATTTAGATAAAGAAGTAAAAATTTATTCTTACAATTTAAACTATAAGAAGCTTTGTTAGTATCAGATTGGTTGAGGATTAAGGAAAATCAACATGATTTTAAGTTATTTATATAATATTCCGAAAACGCCAGGGGAATGTGCTTACTCATTTGCTTTTCATTGTTGTCCTTGATTATCTACTTGAAGGCAAATTAACGTTCATCCTCAGTTATTCTTTGCAGAAAATGGAGTCATCAAAAGCGAAGATCAAACTTACTGGCTGAATGTTTTGGGAGGGTCTAAAAGTCTAAAAAGTACTGAGTACTTGTGCTGTTCTTTCTCTTATCCACTACAATCTAGCTCAGATAATTATTTTGGGCTCCTTCCAAATGTGAAAAGTTAGGAGATTTGGAAGCTTGAAATAATTGCTATGACGACATTATTCATTAGGTTTCTATGAAATCGAAGGCGGTCGTATATTTTATATGTTAAAGATAGTAAGAAGGTATGAATTGCTCATTCAGAAACATTCAATTGAGAGCTAGTCAACTTCTTGAGAAATCCGTGTGCTTAGCTACATTAGGCGTTTTCATCTGTTTGATGGATTGCAGTTTCAATAATTAATATCGCTCTCTTCATCCTTCCGTAAAATTAAAAATATGTCCATATATAATAAAATTGTTAAAACTAGTGCTTAAATTGGTTCCTCTTTGGACTACAATACCTGCATTTCTTAAGATACATTCACCTTATTTTATTTCTCAAACTATACCCTTCATCGTAAGAAGTTGAAAAATGCAATTTCGATTTTCCTCTTCCGCAACATTGGCAGACCGACACAACAGAAACAACATTTACGCTTTAAATACTCAATACTGAAAAGGTATCAAAGTCTGTGTGGAAAAATGCTTCAAAGCTTGAGGTTGGTCGCGCAGGTAAATGAATGGATCCCCTTTGGAAACCAAATCAAAGGTTTCAATAAATGCCCGTTGTATATTTGTATATGTGTATATGCATCTTGGATTTTTCGTTTGCCCGATAAGAGTAACATTCCAATATACCAAAGGCTTCAATACGGACTCAGAAAACGATTTTAATTTTGTTGATCCTTTTTGCGTGTTTTTCAAGTGTTTCCACTCATTTTTAAATTTTTTTTTTATTTTCCCTTGGTCTTCAAGTTTTCTTTCTTTGGTATTTCTTATTTCTTTTCTTTTGTTGTTAAATGGTTCTATTACGGAATTTTCCTATTCAAGCCAGCGAGGGTGAATTCCATTTCACTTCAAGGATCTGTTTCGTATGCATTAGCATACCCTTCGCTATAATCGTCCACTTATTCGATTTGATTTTCTGTTTGATTGAACAATTTTTCACTTCACATCGCCAGATACGATGTGGTTTAATGGTTTCATTAGTTTCCTGTTTTCCTTTTGTGCCCGCCATGTTGTGTTAGTTTCTACAAAAGCCAATCGTTAAAAGGTTAATCACTTTAGAATATGATTGGAAAATGGCACCAAGATTGCATATATGTACTTTGTTTGTGCCAAGCTTACAACTTTATACCTGCAAGCTGTACTTAATAATATTGCTCTAATATCGTAGCAAGTTGAGTATCGATGCTCCTTGATTGTGGGCTGCTTCCCATCCATATGCATTCAAGTGGAGTCCAATAAAATTCTTCTATGTGGTCCTCAAAATCTGATACTTCTACCTCGACTTGTTGTCAACAAACCAATTTACCAGAGCTGTGTGGTCTTCACCATAATTCAGATGAATCTAGTTGCACTTCATAGAGAACAAATAACAAAACCTTCCTCGGATGGAAGTTCCTTCTTTGAACCTCAACAAACAATGGGGACAGGAATGACAATGTTCTTATTTTTCGCATTACTTGTGCATTTATGAAATTCTCTGCCATTGGGAGACACAATAAACGTCTGCTGGTGTGCTACCTGAGCTTGTGCATCCCTGCCGGATGCAAAATGAAGGTTTTGTTTGTGCGTCGCATGAATCCCATATTTTGTGTAAGCACTCCAGGAACTTTAGAAGCAGCTAAATATTACACATTTACAGCGTCGCCGTAGCACCCTATCTCTGGGGCAGATTGTTCATTTCATGGCAAGGACAGTGAGCAGCATTAAGACGGAACAATATTCACTTTCTAACGAAGTGGCAGTGGGTGTGGCTGATTTCGAAGGAAGAGTATCATATTAGGATAAGCAAGCACGGATACGCCATCGACCCTTGTGAAACAAACAAATGTGAAATGATGAAACAACAAGCTAGTATGCAGGATATAGAATATAGATGCACTCGTTTAAGTAAATTATTTCTCAACCAGATGGAAAAGGAATGGCTTCAATGTGAGTGACATGTCATTGCCAAGTGAACATCTTGCATTGATCACATCCCTTTTAGATTACAAAAGCTATAAGTCAAGTTTCAAGTGAAGAAAATGGACTATGCTTATAATGATCACGATCATGGAAGTCGACGGGGGTATTCTTTACACCTCTTCACCCAGCCACCAAGATTGCTGTCACTCCTTTTGCATTTTTGCCACATTCTCTGACTGAGGCCATTGACAGGATAAATCTTTGCATACTTTGCTTGAAACTCATTAACCTCCTTAGATTCAGAGGACGAACTGCTTACCTCGAGCCATATGAGAGCTGCGCTAAGTGCAGTTAGCCGCTCGTGCCTTATAAAAGTTCATTTGCTTCGTGGTTTGATAAAACCACACAATGTTTTTTTCCTCGTTCCCGAAACAGAATTTATTCTGCAAAAGTAAAACTCCGAAAGCAATTTCAAACTGACACCTTACTGAAGTTCTTGAATTTGATTTTGTCATCGACAAATTTCTTTAGAGCTCGTTTATTCTTTTACTTATATTTTACTATAAATATTAATAGTAAAATATTCAATAATAATTTTATTAATATTTTCCTTATATCCATCCGACTTTATATGGAATTTTAAAGATTACTGACATAAAAACTATTTTTTCCCCGTTTTTTTCTTACAAATAATGTATTTTACATTTTATTAGTGTTTCTCTTAAACGAGTTTTTCCTATGAGCGATTTCCTTTTGAGCCTGATGAACTGTATTTTTATTCATATTTATACTAATCTTCATAACTATTCCCAAGGCTTTGCTTTTTTTCCTCCCTCCTTTTTAGTAATTCTGCCTTTTGGTCATCATATTTTATTTTATATTTTATACTAAATGGTTTTTTTTTACTTTATATTTTTATTTTATTTTCTCTAAATATTCAATGATGAAATAAGCGTGCATTAAAAATATGACTTGAAAAAGAGAGCAGTGAGCACATACTACTGTGTCCAAAAAATAAGGTGACATTGTATCTATTCAGAAAATTCTTTATTTATTCTTCCAAATCAATTTCATCCCCTTCAAAGTAATCCCCTCTCGATGCAATGCACTTATGCCAACGGATTTTCCAATCTTTGAAACACTGGTTGTAGTCACTTTCCGGGATGGCCTTCAGTTCCGTCTTCACTGCGGCTTGAATCTCCTCTATCGTATGAAAACGGTGTCCCCGGATCGATCTTTTGAGCTTGTTGAACAGCCAGAAGTCGCACGGCGCCAGACCAGGTGAATACGGTGGTTGCGGAACGATATGGGTTGAGTTTTTGGCGAAATGATTACGAATTACGAGTGCGGCATGGGATGGTGCATTATCGTGGTGTAAAAACCAACCAACAATTCCGGCCTTTTTAGGCGGATAGCGTTACGCAAACGCCGGATAACGTTCAAAT
This sequence comes from Orthonevra nobilis, assembly GCA_963555765.1. NCBI lineage: Eukaryota > Metazoa > Arthropoda > Insecta > Diptera > Syrphidae > Orthonevra > Orthonevra nobilis. Next base: position 16,736,531 of record OY743225.1, read on the forward strand.
AATATTCCTTGTTGACAGTTTGGCCGGTTGGAAGGAATTCATAAAGCACAACACCACGATAATCGAAGAAAACAGTCAACATGACCTTGATTTTTGAGCGACTTTGGCTTTTTTTGGTCTCGGCTCTCCTTTGGCACGATATTCGCACGATTGATCGTTTGTTTCGGGGTCGTAAGCATAGATCCAAGTCTCATCGCCAGTTATAATGCGTTTCATGACATCCTGGTAGTCGGAAAGCATTGTTTCACACACTTCAAAGCGACGCCTGTTTTCCAAAAAATTCAATGTTTTCGGTACCAGTCGAGATTTGACGCGCTTGAGGCCCAAAGCATCCTTCAAAATGGTATTGACTGAGCCTTTCGATAAGCCAACTTCATCAGCAAGGTCTATAATCGTTAATCGATGCTTTTTCAACACCAAATCTTTGATTTGTTGGACGTGAGCTTCATCGGTTGAGGTTGATCAAACACTATGAATATATTTTGACATGAAATTTCACATAGATGTCACTGACAGTACTACCGACCTAAAAAGAAAGAAAATTTTCCAAATCCTTCGACGCGCGCAGTTTAAATTCTTATGTCACCTTATTTTTTGGACACAGTAGTATTTCAAAATAAATGCACCTGGCAACACTGCGTTTGTTTATTTCCTTCAAATGCAACTCAGTGCAGATGAACGGGAATCCCTTTAGCCCGACAAGATTTTAATTTCCACAATTTACAACTTCTATGCATAAACAAAGAGCGTATCCCAACACCCATGGCAGTACAAGCGACAGCAGCAGAAGACCGAAAGGGTTCCCAGGCGTCACAAATACACTACACTACTCACCTCTTATAATCAGTTTAAGCGATTTGCATAAATATTTACTGAGAATCCAATGTAATGCGCTTTTGAAGTTGAATTCCAGCTCCAAGCAATGACATCCCTCCTAGGTAATCAACCTGCCAATTTCTCAGCTGTTGTATTGACAAAAAAGGGGGTACACAGATGCAAGCCCGCACACCGGTATGGGGAGATGCAAGTGCATCACCAAAACGAGCGATAAGCCTCGAGCTAGTAATTATTGTTATCTTGACGACGATGTCGCACCATCGTTTCGAGGCAATAGCAAATGTATAAACACACCGATACATACTGCGAGACATGTATCTGCATTTGTGTCACCTCGTTGCCTGTTTATCCCGAAGCGCTATCCAGCCTTCTTTATCATGCGCCCTCCCCAATGGTGGAGTTCTGCTGCCCTTATCAGAAAGTTTTATCTTCTTCCTTACGGATTTATTACTTCGTCGAAGACACCACGCATCACGACGCAGACATCATTTGCTGGAATGTGACAGAGAGCTGCTCGGTGTTACCGAGCTGGGTACCAGCATTGTCCTGATTGCCGGCACTCTGTTTGAGCAAGGCTCTACAGAGTTTTAATTAATTTCAGCAGATTAAGCTTCGCCTAATTACACCTGTAAGACACGGTGTGGCATACCACGACTGGTGCTGGTACTTGTTTGCTGGTTGCACTGTTCGAGCAACGGAAGGAAAACAGTGCGGATTTGCAAAACCAAGAAGTTACGTATACGCCTGGAGTGACGGTGTCGCTGGCTGTGTACGAATGTTTGTTTCCCTTCGCCGATGTACGAGCATCTTATGACGAAGTTGTCTCTGAACCTTTGTTTTGGGGGAGAATCTGATGTCTTCCGACGTTTCCGGTCTCCATGGCTTGCTTTTGGGAATATCATTTTAAGGAAGCATTAAACTGTTAAACGAGTTAATTGGGGAACAAGTTTAATGAAATGCAGAGTCACTGGATGCGGATGGATGGTGTGCCGGCTGCACTGTGTAAGAGCTTTATGAGTTCGATCGCGCTAGTGAAGCGAATGCTGCAGCAGTGAGCAAGGATATACTGTTTTATGGAAGTTAGTTTTGCCAGGGAAAATATTTTCCTTTTAAGCTGACACTTCGGTGTTATTCTTGGCAGCGAGAACGTGCTCATTACAACGTACCGTGGTGAGTAGTACTCAAATCGGGAGGTGGAATGTAAAAGTAGGGTAAGACTTAAATGAATTTCGTTCGGGATTATTGTGTTCATGCCAGTGACTTTAAGTTCTTTAATGAACAAGAAAAGTGAGAAAATCAATACAAAAAGTAAAGTTGCTTATTGCTTGGTTTTCGTTGTGTTGAGATATTTAAAAAAATACTTTAAGTCTTAAGTAGAGCAAGAAATTTACTGCGCCGCAAAGAAATGTAAATTTTTGTACGATCATTCAGTGGCGGTTGAGTGTTGATGAAGCAAAATCTTAACTTTATTTGTCATAAACAAAAAGAACACGAACTTTGTTATTAAAATAAATCATATCGTCCAAATGCCATGCAATTAGTGCCACACGGTGGTTGGCTTGAAGTCGTGGATATTCAGACTGCTAGTAATGGGTAAACTACCCATCCATGTATTGCCTATTTTTTTGACTCTGATATGTAATCTTTGTTTTAATATCACTCATATTTTTCAAATATTTCGACATTTTACCACAAAATTTGATTTTGTATAATCTTCGAATAGGGAGGATAACCTAAACGAAGGGCATTTAGAAATATTATGCCATTTTTCAACATCAAGTCATCTTGGGATCTGAAACATTGGAAATGTTGAAATCCATATAACGATATAGGTTGATTGATCGAATGCCTCAATTGACTGCCAAATTGGTATAAGTATGAGGTGGGTTTTCAACGAAAATGAGGACGAACAATATTTTATTACAAACGTCTTTTATGTTATAAAGTCTGACTACTTTGTTAATTTGTTTTAATAGAAATAATATGAATAAAGTTGTTAGCAGTTAATGTAAATTATAAAATTGAAAAACCAAAGAATTTTATATGAATTTTTCACACAGAATGTTTTGTCCGGAAACTTAAAAGGAGCTCGATAACTGTAAGTTAAATGTAAGTTAAATGGAATTTGACAAGTGAAATTGTCCTTTTTCTGACAATCAGATTAAGGGGGTATTCTGGTCTAGAGGCATGAATTTTATGTTATTTTTGAAGTGTCATAAAAAAAAGCCATTAATATTTTTATTATACATATTTTTATTAGTTATTTATTAACATAACAAGAATACAGAAAAAACTAAAAAAAAGTAGAAAATTTCAAAAATCAGCAGTTGATGAAGTGGGGGTCTCAAAAAATTGGCGCATAACCAAACCCACGATTTCAAACCCTCCTAGAGATCTGAAACCAAAAAAAGAAAAGATTATTAATCTAGAATAATGTTGCAATGTCTGGAAAAAAAAACTAAAAAAGTCTAGAAGGAAGACTCTCTAAAAATTTCAAGTAAAACGGTGGAGTAGAACCCGAGAAATCGTGGCTATTGTTATGAAAAAGACAGTTTCGAGAAAAACGCGTTTAAAGTTTCGCGTAAAGTTTTTCGCAGTCTTAGTCATGAAATGATATTAAGGACTTACATTTATTCAATCTGCCATTCCTGCTTCATACATCGGACCTTCCTCGACTTCGAAAAAACTATTTTCCGCGGTTCTCTCTTCATATCGAGCAGTTCTGGCCTCCTTTGATGCGTTGGATGCTCGTATTTCGGAGCGGACAATCCGGGCGTTGTCTTGTTTCACAGCAAATGAATGAGCTTCCGGGCCAATTTCCATTCCCATGAGCTCCATCATTTTTAAAATAGGAATGAAGCCTTCATTAAAAACACAAACAGCAATAAAAGTCGCTATCTCAATCATCTTAGATCCGGAAGAAATATGTTTTGGATCGAGAGTCGAAATGAAAGAGCTTAGAGACTATTGCCGTGAAATTGCCTTTTTGTTTTCGATCTGGACGCGTTACCCTTTGCTCTGAAAATTTTTTATCCATTTTATTAAAAAAAATATTTCACAATATTTTTATTTCACTCACAGCACATATGTACGTCTACGTGGTTTGAAGGTTAGAATTCAACTGTTAGCAGCTGGACATAAGTGAACACTAAATATAAGAGATACAAGTCACCTTGGGTTCTTGTATTACAAAATATACAAAGGACAAAAGGTTTTACTGAGAAATACGGATTCAGGTAGACGAAGAGTCCCTAATGTATTTTGTTCGATTAATTCCGCCCGAACCAGTTTGGATGCCGGGTCAGCAAAATACCGTTCTCTCCGAAAATTATTTGAATTTTGAAAAATCCTCTTGAAGATATATTTTTTGAATAGTTAAACTTTGAAAATATAAAAAAAAATGTTTTTTTTTAATTTCCAGACTAGAATACCCCCTTAAATCAAATCCACCAAATTTAACAAGATCCGTTTCTGGTGTTTATTTTACAAATGAGCTTTGAATAACATCAAGATTCCACTACAGACTACACAGTCATCCTTCTGGAAATAATAAAATCTGACTCCCGTGACCTCGAAACGAGGACATGTATCAATATAAGAACTTCCAGATGGAAAGTTAATAAGTCCATGGAGGTAGCGTGTACTCAATTCGGTGGCCATGGACAGAGGACGGACAGTTTTCACTGAGAAATTTTATGGAAAAAAAATGTTATAGTTCTAAGGAACAAAGCATTGCCATCAGGCAGCTTATTTTGTATGTTAACTAAAGCAAAACCAATTTACTTGCATCAAAAATTATAGAGACAAGAAGTGGTTCGTATCATCGTCCAAAAATCGTGCTTTATGTTCATCCGGTTAGTTCTCTTACCAACGTAACTTTTTGAATTTATATGCAGAAAAATTTAAGTTATTTGAGAGTTAAACCATTCGAATTTTAAGGGTTACTGAGTTAGTTCCCAGTTAAGCAGATACGACTTATATGTAGAATATTAAACTCACATAGAAGGTGTGATACAGAAGGAGGTGCCAGATGCCAATTAGTTTCCTTCATTTTTAAGGATACAAAAAAAATCCAATCTTCAAGAGCAGATGATTTCTTCTCGTTTTCACTTTTATGGCCACTGTTTCGCTGGCACTCATCTAATGAGAAGAAGAGCTTTCATTGTATTGCTTATAAAATTCCATCCAAACAGATTCGAAAACAAACAAAATGTCGACTTCTTTTGCATTGAGAATCCGTGTGTCAAGCATAAGGAGCCATTCCATTAACAGACTCAAAGTCACTACATGGTGCTTCATTTGCGCCATAAGTTGATGATTTCGATAAATCTGCATTGGTCAACTAAATTGCCTCATTTGACCGCTACAAAGTCATTCTCTATAGTTCAATGAAGGCGTAAGTCTACGGCATTAAGCCACAGATTTTGAATGGTAATCGTCCAACATCGAATATGATTTTGATTTGAGTCCTTGTTGTTTGGGTAAACCGAAGTGGTATTAAATACGATCATTCCAACAAAAATTGCATTTAAATGATAAACTCCACTAGGTTAGGCGGATAAAATATGTCGTATAAAAATAGTGGCCATCTGAATGTCAAGTTCAGTGAACTACTGATAGTTGATATCCAAATTGATTTCCGACATCACCTAGCCTGCTTTTCTTGTGAAATAAAGCACAATGACTAATTGCACAAATTCACTAGTCAGTTCAATTTCTGTATTTTTTTTAAATAAAGAAGCCAACCGTCTCCTTTGTTTCCACAAGTTGAGTGTCTGTGGATATGATTACAAAATTCCTTATTGAAAGACCTCTTTTCTTTCCACAAATAAATACAAAAAAAAATACAATTGCTTCCACATCATTCTGAGAAAAAATTCATAACGAATATCTGAGAAAAGAATCAAGCATCAATTTTATAAGGACATTTTCAGCATTCCTTGTAACTTACAATCTTAATGGAACACTTCATCGCCCCAAGCAATTCGAGTAGATTTATTGCCCGGCCATCGGTGCACGTGATGAATTATGATTGTCGTTAGGAATATCCTTGGATAATAATTTCCCACAATCGCTTTTCGTTTAATTTTCCACAGTCTATAATCTTGCTTCTATTCGAAGATGCACCAACGATCCTGTCGCCTCCGCATCACGCGCCACTGTGAACACTGTAGACCATCTTGCTCCTCGAATAATAATAACAATATCTTGACTCCATTGTTGCCACCAGAGTAGTGAGACTATTTTCTTCCAAGCTAAAGACAGGACACTGGGTGTAGCAACCAAGAAGAAATTAAAGGATTGTAAGGAAAAGGGTTGGTGGCTGGCCTTCCTTTCGTTGTCAACCGGCAACCAACGACCGGTAACCATCAAGCGACGACAGACGACTCCATGCCGTCCGGTGTGGCTGGAATGGTGCTGGTGATGTTTTGTTCACCGGTATTATCCTGGAAAATAATTGTACGAGGGGAGTAAGTTGTCAGGTTAAGTATTGGCGACTCTTTCCGGTTTTCTTTATTTTCCGGTATTTTTTTTTATGGTCGCTCATTGTTTCGAAGTCTTTCAAATAATTTTGGAGTTCTAATTTGTCAGGATATTTGCAAGGAGAATAACTTCGCACTAATGACATAAACAATGCACAAGTCACAAGTGGCATTTGTGTGCCTTTCTTTTTTACCATAATTTGGCGAACAATGGCGGAAATGAGGTATGATATAATACTTTCTTGAAATGAGTTAAAAATTGCTTTTCAAAATTTTAGACATGTCATTGTGATTTAAGGGACAAAATAGAAAACAATTTGTTTATCAGCAACAAAAAAATTAGTGTTTTTGTTTTTCTTGATTGGCTGACTAATTGAAATGTCTCTCTAGTCATGCAGGCAGTAATTAAGGCGTTTCATTTCGCTAAACGACGGGGAAAAGAACTTGTCAAACTCAAATGTAATTCCATTGCTTTCTGAAAGTATCAAAGTCTTAGCAATATTTTGTTTTGTTTTATTTGTATAATAATTAAGGCGATGGCCATATCATTTGAGGACTTTCTAAGCATAACTTGCTTGTGGTAGACGAATATTCGTTAAACAAAGTCATTCATTTATTGGCAAAGTAAATGATAGAAAACCCCATCATCAAACTCATTAGCAGAGCCTTACATTTATCGCTGCCGTGTTGACCGATATTTCTACGAGCACTTCGGCATTTTTTCAGTCTTGGATTTTGCTATGTGCTATGTGGTTTAATCAACTTTTGAGCGGCTTGATTATCTAAAGTAAGACAACTTTGCTGTATAACTCTTCCTGCTTCTTTCATTGCATAGACTTCCACTAGAAAACCATTGCATCTGTTTGCCAGTGACTTAAATCTTTTTTCGAAGGCTCTCTTTGAGGCAAGATTGTGTTGGGTCCTTTTTCCTGTTGTCTTGTTTTGACTTTGCGTAAAAGCTTAGAGTTATTAGAATTAGAATTATTCAAAGGTTCGTAGCCTTAGACAAGTTACGCACCGGCGGTAATGTAGGGTGTTAATCGGGATTAACTTTTTTACCTTTCATGTGATGATCTCTACGAATAAGTTAATGGAACGAATCAACAACTGTAGTGAGAATACTCCATCTTTGGCGCTCAATTTTTTTGTGATCTTTTTTTCCGAGCTTTGTCCAATTCACGATTCTTTCGATTGGCAAATTGCTTTTTTCAGCAATGATAAATTTTTTACGACCGTTTTTATACAGCAGACGGCCGCTCAAATGAAGCTTCGATCACTATGACGACCTCGTGTAGTATACTTTCAGCTCTTCCGGTATGAACGAGTATATTAAGCAGTACCCGGATTTATACGATTGATCGTTTCTCTAATATGTATGTGCAATAATCTTTCGCTTAGTCAACGGTTTTTGGTTGATTGCCAAAAGTAAGCCTTCCGAATAATAATGGAGAAATGAATCAATCTGCTTGCTTTTCAATAAGCCATTTTGTTAGCTCAACTCAAATTTTCATGAATTTGTCCGATTTCTAATAGCACCCTACAAAATTGAGCGAACGGCGTCAAAACACAGCTTTGAGGGTCCACCAAAATGACTGTTAGTATAGGAATTAAGTCTATTGTAAAATAATAATTCAAGGTGTACAAAAATATCATCGGTAGTAATCTCCATTCGTTTAGGTTAATACACAATTTTTTTAAAACATGACTTTAAATATATCTAAGTTATTTCAATCTATCAGCCGTAAATTAGATACGTTATGTTTAATAGAATATGCAATTTCAAAAAGGGCACATGTTTGAATATGTTGTCTTTTAGGAAATGAAAAAAGGTATTATTTACTATAGAAGTAATAATTTCACGTGATAAAGTACAGATTTGAATTAAGATAATTCGACAGAATATTGAACACATTCTTATAAAACAAATTTGGATAATTGTCAAAGAAAATGTATGTCGATATGAATTGCCTTACAAACAACATTTTTTGGACAACTAGTACGCTTTAGTGAACTTTTTGAGTTGTACAATGTTTCGCCGTAAACGAAGTTGCAGGTACCCGCTAGTTAAACCAAAAATGTTTGTAATCTGAAATATGATTTTTCAGTAAAATTTACGTTAATTTCGAACCTTGTAACTGAATGGTCCGAGAATTTTATGCGAAATTCTCCTCAGACTAGTGCAATTGATTTTCACTTGTTGAGGTTTTTGGCGCGAGAGCCTTATAACAAAAAGCGTTGAATGATTGTTGACTAAGCTTCTAATGCTTGGTTCAATGGCTACATATCTCGATTTCACTTACACGATAAAATTACACTCCGAGATAATGCAAATAACCCATCACATCGATTTGAATGATTTTATCTAACTTCCACTGGTCTCAGCGTTAAACTGTTGTTTCAAAAACTTTCGCTCGTTAAGATAAAGGATGTTTGTCAGCGAAAACAAGTTTACACTTGAAAGTCAAAGAAATCATCCACCCAATCCATCAATATATTTTTAGATTGATAACTTAAAAGGACGAACAAATAAATGCTCGTCAGACGTACAAGTACAGCAGCAAGGACGAAAACACCATCGACAAAAATTCATTCCAATGGTTCCGCTCCGGTTTTAGAGCATTGAATTCCTCTAGTTTGATTATTGTTTCCACATGATTTGTATTTATTGCTTTTTGAGAAAATGCAACAAACATCAGGATATGTATATGTTTGTGTGTGTGTGTGTGTGTGTGTGTGGAAACAAGGATAAAGCTTACAAATGGAATACAGTGAGAAAAACAAAGGATATTCCCCACAAAGAAGCAACCACAGAAAAACAAAAAATCAAGTAACTAGCCATACTTGGGAACTCGTCGAGCCACGAAAATTGGTTGAGGCAGCCTTTGTCGTCTTTCGGAGAGTCCCCGTTCCGCTGCCATTCTGCAGCCTTTGCATGCAATGTGTAAAAATATCGGGAAATACATAAATTTTTATGGATTGGATTACGACGGCGTAAAAGCGAATAAATTATTTTGAATACAATCCCCTTTTTCCTGGTGGCCTAAGGGAGGCTGGAACCCTGTGTTACTCACAGGAGTACGCCCGGCGTTTACAGAAAGCGCGAAAAACTTGCATAAACTATGTCCTCGTTGGCCGCAACATACATAAAACTGGAATCAAGGCAGTCTGCAATTTATAACAATTTGTCGTTTATTACCGTTTGATGGGAAGCAATCCTGTGGGTGCATAAGCACAAAGGGGGTTACAATCCCACCGTGTTGGCAAACATTTATCCTCCTGGGTACGGATTGTTAGCGAATGAGGAGTTTAGGAATAATAGCAGAAAAAAAATGTTTGTCGCTAATGGTTTTATTTTTTTAGTGGACACTTTCCATACCGACCGCGGAGTGTTTTATGAACGTGGGGATATTTTCAAAAAGGATTGACTGGGATGTGTACATTTTTAGTAAGAATTATCCTGTATCCTTGTTAACATAGTTGGCAAAAAAAACACGTATACAGATATAAACTCGTTATTCTGAGAGTGTTTTCATCATTTAAACTTACACGTGTAGTTAAGTGAGAAAGATGGAGTCCTGGATATGACAGAAAATGTGCGGGACATCAGTTTGGATGTCAACTTTTAGAAAAGTGATGATAGGGCAAAAAGTTTTGGCATATCAGTTAAGAAAATTAAATTGGAACGTACACATACCTGACTGTCCTTTGGCGCAACAGAACTGATTCGTGCAGAGACAAACTGAAATGAAGGATTTACACACAGCTTTATAAAGATGTCTTTTTTAAACTCCTAGTTTTGGTACTCGTATCACTGTGTTTGGTGGCACTTTAAAAATTTTCCTATTTAAAAAAGTGCTCTTTTGATTTGTTTAAAAAAAAAACAGAATGCACTTTTTCTCTGTTCAGCTTACAGGAGCGAAACTTTACTATTGTTCGTCATTTAAACTCGGGATGAAACATTATTTCTGGTGCCCAATATACAATGAATACTTCTTAAGGCTAGTTCTCGAATCGAATGGAGCAGGCCCTTTAGTATGAAAATGAATGCATTTCGAAGAGAAATAAAACATGTTGAGTGGCTGATTTGAAAAAGTCGTGGTAGACTCTTGACAAATTATTGAACTTAGACTAACGTACAACCATACGAATTGGGAAGGCTTACAAAAATATCACAAAATCAATATTACACACTAATATAATCTTAAGTTGATGCTTATGGAATTTCGTATCCTAGCGTGACTTAATTAAATCGTTAGAGAGCCATGAGAATTCATTAAAGATAACATTTAGTTCTTCATTACAAAACTGGTTTCAGAATCAAAAAGTCTATAGTTGTAAATGATCAAGGGTTCTAAAGATACTAGAACAATTTGCTCACAAAAAATAGCAGGGTCGGCTGAAAAAGTCACTTCTTTAACTAACTCATGTGAAAAGACTTTGACCACCATAGTCACTGCCTTTTCAGAGACGGTTTTATGAATGTCTTCGATGTTAAATGATTTGCGCTTAGGGGTCCTTGTCATCGGATGGATAATTTGTATTCCCGATAATTTGTTTAATAACTGCGTTTCGTGGGGAAGGCCCTGAGAAGTTAATCCCAATGATTTCTTTCTGAAGCTGTAGTGCAAATTGTTGACTTCGACAACAACGCATCAATTTCTTAAGTAAAATCGATCCTTGCAGAGCTGCCGCTAATAGCATACAATAAAGATTGATTAAGATCATTTTCTTATGCGAAAATGATACTGAGATAAAGTCCCTCAGACGCGTTGCTATGCATCCGATTGACACGCCCAGATAAGCTGAGTTATTGTTTTCGGAACTATCCGACTAGTCTCATATCGATTAAAGATTTTTTCTTTTTAAGGGACCAAGAGAATTTGTATCCTTTTATGCTTCAGTGCTGCCAGAATTGCATAACTGCAACGTTTGCAATCTTTTACAAGGTCTGATTGATTGTGTAGAAAAGGCATTCTTAACTCAATCACTATTATATCTGGAAGAAATAGTAATGTATGAGATATGCACCGTTATTGTCATTTGAATTTACTGAGAAAGATGAAGTCATTATCGTCCTCGAAGTTTTACTCGTCTTTTAAAATGACGTAAGTTAACAGTGTAAATTTTAACTTTAAATCATTGATTGGTGTAACGACCTGGCGTCTTTTGCTTTTGTTAAAATTAGTTCCACATTTTCTCGACACAAGAGAAGAGTATCCGTAACATGCGTCTCGGAAGAATAAAAATAAGGTTTAAAAAATAAATTATTGACTCCAGGATTTACAAGAAACATACGTAAACATTAATAAAAAAAGGAGTCAATACATAACAGTCGTTAAACCCAAGTTCAAAAAGTTTTTTTTTATACATGCTGTAATTGAATCTTAATTTGAAGCATGCATCGTTGGAGCTGAGTCAATGAGCTAGCATTATAACATTAGATAAAAACTCTTACCCGCCTTCATAGAATGCTGATAGTCAAGGTTTTGAAAAGACTCAAGAGAAGAATAAGTTCAGAAAAGCATGATATCTAACACAAAAAACATTTATGTCCATCCTTAACACAATTTCAAACAAAATCGTTGTCTATAAAATGTACTCGTATGTGCTAGGATCATCACCCTAATCCCAACGTGCACACGAATGTGTCACCGCATTTCCGCACCCAAAGTTTCACTTTTCACTTTTACCATGCCTCACCAGACACCCCGATTGGAATTGTAGTGTGAAACCTGTCCCGACCAATTTCCCTCCTCTGTCTTGTCGTTTTCCTGCCAACATACCTTTCTTATCCTTGCACTTAACTTTATCAACCTCAAATGGAGATTGTAATTCGCCGTGTTGAAGAATATTGGCAGCGTAAAGGAATCTTGTTAAAAAGTCGAATTACACCAAGGACTCGGATCCATCAAATCAACTCATTCGGGTTGTTTGGTCCCTCATACCACCTGTCGCTGTATGCGAACAGATTTCCTTCTGAATGCAATTTCCAGATAAGCTCCAGTTGACACCGAAGTCATATGCTCGACGTTCATATTGATGGAAAACTTTTCTTGTTCGAATGAAATCCTTTTCTCTCGTTCTTTTTTTTATTTTTTAACGTTATCTATTGTTCTTTTTGGTTTCCTGGAGTATTTGAGTTTTCTTTTTTTATTTGCCTTTTTCTTAGCGTCGGCGACCTTTCGTAAGGATGTGGAACTTTTTCGAAGATTTAAGTACTTCGGTAACTGCCTTCGAGTTGGCAAAGTTGATGAAAAGAAATCAGGAAACAGAAAGGACTAAAGTTGGTGACAACTTTCTGTATAGTGTCGCTGGGAGATGATTTCTCGAATGCAATCATTGTGGTGGGATTGATTTCATTTAAGACGTATATGTTTCTCGGAGTTCAATCGGAACTTCTTCATGTCCAAGCAGCAATTAGTTTTTAATCAACTAAAGGTTTTTTTTTATGGGAAATCGGTCATTTCTGCGAATGGTTCACTTTTTGAGATCGATCTTTATTAATAGAATCGATGAATCTCCTTCTAGAGGAGCGAAGTTATTGATGTCACATTTGCAACTTGTTCCGTATGATCGAGATGGCTTTAAACTACAACAACGTTTTTTCAGGTGCAGATCCAGAAAACCAAGTTACTCTGACTACAACGAAAAAAGCGGCTTGATAAAGACAGAATATCTAATGTGGGGAGATGACAAGAGACATATTGAGAAACAAAATATAAGATTCTTCGTTTATATTTGAGCAGCGTGAAGCAAACGAGGTAACCGCAGTCATGACTGCAGGATCTATTGATCCCGCCATCAAGCTTAAAACACTTCAATGGCCTAATGGCACTTTAAACGACCCAAAGAATGAGTTACCTGCACACATCGCGAACGTACGCACATTCCTCCCTCTATAGTGACTTTAGGTGGAAGAGTTTGGTTAGAGTTATCGTCGTCTTCAAGAAGAAGCATTTGGCAACTCCTTCTTCAATAGAATAAGGCGGTTCTTATATCAAATCCACTCCAATTAACCAGGGAAGCGAAGTGGAACTTGCAGAACCAGCACAAAATGAAGAAGCATACGATATACAGTGAAAAAGTTGGACATACTTCGAAAACCGTGAAGCAGTTAGGCCAGGCGAGAAACCATATGAGCTTTCGACATTTGAAGGCGCTCTGAGTTAAATCTTGTACTAAAATCTATGTCTTTCGTGTGAAACTAATTATTTTTATTTATTTCTTTAGGTCTACAATTATTTAATTAAGAAATACTTGCAATATTGATGAGAATTAAATGTCCGAAGAAGAAACTTGAATGAAATGTATTATCTCCAATTTCGGTCTACTCAAAACAACCTCTATTACAAACAAGCTTCCCTCGAAATGTTTAATTTGTTAATTGACCGAAAATTTACTAACATAGTTCATCCTTGCGATCCGATAACCCATTATTAAGAATTACACTCATCAAATTTAATTGTTTCTCACTTCGAACTTGAGAGCTTAAATTATCGCCCCCAACAAAACTTTACCGTGCAATAAAGTTTGCCGAACGGCAAGGCTCCAAAAATTAAGCAGCCTAAGTACAACATTCGAAAGCATTCATTATTTTCCAATTTTCCAATTAATGAAGACATTTGCTGAATGAAAATAAATTTAATAAGCACCTTGAGAAGGAGTGCAATTACTTATAACAACTTCGCAAGGATGATAACAACGGTGCCGATGGATGTGGGTGTCGATGTGCCAATGGGTAAGTTCTTAGCCCGCCCGCGCGTTGAAAACACACCACGTTCATAATAAAATTGTAAACACGGAATTTTATTAGACCTCCAATGGAGTTGTGCGCTTTTCTTCCATTTAAGTGTGAAACAAGAATAAAATCTACTAGATTAGTCCTCCCAAAGGGATGAATGCTGCGATCGAGCTCCAGCTCTTCGACACAATGCACTAGTGCGCGTCACCTCAATGAAAAGAACGTCAAGAGAACCAAGAAAACCATGCAAGAAGGACTGCTTCTGCTCCACGAAGCAATGCACTTTTCCTGGAAATGTAATAAATTTTTGAAAATATTTTTCCCCAATGCGGGAGAGAGAGTTCGTGTGGAAGCTAAGTAGTGACATCGATCCGAGTAAACTTGTCACGAGTTGGTGGACTGCATTCCGTCTGTAGAACGCCTGTTTGTCCTTCCTTGTGTCTTCGCCGCCAAGAATTCTTGCGTTAATAAATTATTCAGAAGAAAATTGAGCTCTTTATCGGAGTGGTAACTAGATAAATGAGAATTTATCGTATTTGCTCGTGAATACGGGTTTTCTTTTCCACGGTGCTGAGCGATGGATGGTTTTGTGGATGCGTCCTTTGGGTGAAGGATGACGAAGGATGCAGCTTTTCGGTGGAATTGATTTAGTTTTTTTTTTTTGTTTTTGCTGTTTCTCCTTTTTTTTTGCAAACGTTTCGCGGACTCTTTACGTGTGAGGTGAATATTTGAGTGGTGTATGGTTGGTGTGGGACCAACACGGGCACGTAATTGTATTTTGGTGCTCGGGGATCATGGTCTGCTAAGTAAGTGTTCAACTCTCTGTGGACGAATGAAGTTTTCCTTGCTGTTAGACCATTATTATAGTTCATCAGTTTTCACGTTTATAGTGGCTGAATCTTAACGCACTAATTAGTATAATTGCAAGCCTTCAATTTGTTTGTTTGTATCCAAAGCGAGTAGATTTATTTTACATTTATTTCATAGATTGTAAAAAAGCTTTTGCATAGTATCCCAACATATTGGTGGACCGTATGCTTGCTTATGTCACAGGGTTTAGTTTTCCGTATCGACTATATACCACTGTGAAGCAGTATTCCATGCATAGTAACTAAGGGAATGTGTAGAAATGGCGTGCCTTTTTTCTCTGTCAATTTATGGCTAGGCCATTGTTTTGTTTTGATGCTTTCGAGTTGGAATAGCTTCCCCTTTTTGAGCTCCAAAGAATGGCTTGTCTTTTTAGGAGCATTAAATACTCCGAGAGTGTTGGTTTCTCACTTACTTCAATAGTGCTTGAATCCAGATTGGATCTTAAGCTAATGATCCAACAGTAATGATAATGAATATATACCACGGGGATTAAACTTAATTTTCAACTTTATTAAATATTCATTTTTCAACGTATTCCCCTAGCAAGTTTTTTCCAAACCCAGGATACCCTATGAAATGGCCCCGACAGTGGCCATCACTTCGATTTCATCCTCAAATTTCTCGCTCAGAAGGTGTTCATTGAGCCGAAGAAAGAGGAAGAAATCACTGCGAGCTAGATTTGTGCGAAAAGGCCGGATGTGAATCCTGTTTCTTGGATTGCAACCATCGCAACTATCGCCTTGTGAATCGGCTCGCAGTCTTCCGCGTCGTGAAGGCCTTCATAGTAAGCTTTCGTATCTTTTTTCTTTTTTCAGGGTCCCTGAAAACTGATGCCATAACCTTCCCTGCCGAGCTCAACATGTCTTCGGTTAAGAGGGTCACTTCCATATCATCAATTGCTGTATTGTTTCTGGATCATAGTGTTGGAATTAGTTCTTTTCTATAATCACGAAACGTGTTAAAGTAAAGGAACTTAGCGAGATTC